>CM035842.1:107783330-113305830 GCA_020510985.1 Pholidichthys leucotaenia | reverse complement strand
AGGATACGGTGTATCAGACTGCGAGTGATGTATTAGGCTACCCTGAGAGGAAACATCAAGATTGGTTTGATGAGCATGATGAACACCTGAAGAAACTACTAGAAGCAAGGAATACAGCTAGGTAGGAAAACCTACAGTGTAACACAAGGTTGAAGAAGAAGAAATACTCAAAGGCTCAGAGTGAGCTACAGAAATACACCAGAGAGATGAAGTCCAACTGGTGGGATGAAAAAGCGGAGAAACTTCAAACTGCAGCAGACAAGAAGGACATGAAAACATTCTTCACAGGTTTGAGAGAAATCTATGGCCCTAAACCAAGAGGACTGATCCAACTAAAGGCTATGGATGGTGAAATGGTTTTGCAGGAGAAAGACAAAATCCTGGACAGATTTGCAGACCACTTTGACCAACTACTAAACAACCCTGGAGATCTCACTGAAGAGGCTAAAGAAGCTCTAGTGCAGCGGCCAGCTGTATCAAGTCTGGATGAACCACCAAATTTTGATGAACTATTGGCAGCTATCAGGACAACGCAGGATGGTAAAGCTCCAGGAAGGGATGGAATTCCAGCAGAAGTGTGGAAATTTGGTGGTGTTCAGCTGACCAACTGCCTGCACAAGCTCATCCAAGAGATATGGGATGCCCAGAAAGTACCTCAGGACTGGAAGGATGCAAGTATTGTGCCTTTGTTCAAGAAAGGTGACAGGCTCTTCACACACTGGCCCTTAAATACGCTGGTGAATTAGGAAGCAGCAGGTGTGTAGTCACGCAGGTGCGCTGATGAGCTCCGGAGCTGGAAAAACAGAAGCGGGGGGGGGGGGGGCACGCTCACCTGATCATGATACACGCTTTACAACTCAAGGAGACAAGTGTTCGCGGTGCAGAAGACCTCACAACAGGAACGATGTCTGTGCTCCTAGAGGAGCAGAGCACTGGAAATGCAGCAAGAAAGGCCATTTTACTGTTGTATGCCACACACTACAGGTCAGTAATGTTACCGACAGCAATAAAATGGACAGTACAAAGATAGAAGATTTATTCCTTGGCGCAGTTACAGTGCAAGATGCTGGCAAGCCCTGGTCAGTTAACTTGAATATACAAGATACAAATATCAACTTTAAGATTGGCATAGGAGCAGACACTACTGTAATTTCCACCCAGACCTACAAAGATCTCAAGAAAAGGCCAAAGTTGACATATGTTAAAGCTGCATTAGACTGCCCTGGTGGGATGCTCAAGAGCACAGAGAAATTTCAAACCACAACACATTACAAAGGCACTGAGTACAGTTTCACAGTCCATGTTATCGAAGGGTCTGCTGTCAACAACCTGTTAGAGAGTGAAGTTTCAGTAGCTATAGGCCTGGTGTGCAGAGTAGACAATGTTTATGCTAAGAACAGTGATTTTGTGGGCCTGCTGAAATCAACCCCAGTTAAAATAAAGTTGAAAGAGGGCGCAATCTCGTACTCAGTCACAACTGTACAGAGAGTGTCTGTACCCCTACTGCCCAAAGTTAAAGAGAAGTTAGACCGGATGGTCAAGGCAGGTGTGATAGAGGAAATCACAGAGCCAACAGCATGGCGTGCACCCATGGTACCAGTCCCTAGAAACAACGGACATGTGAGGGTATGTGTTGGTCTGAACAAACTGAATCAAGCTGTGTGGAGCGAGAGAAATATATTCTTCCCACAATGGATGACATTCTACGAAAACTAGTTGGTTCTACAATGTTCTCACTGTTAGATGTTGCCAGTGGTTTTTGGCAAATCCCTTTAGACAGAGAAAGCGCCAAGCTGACCACATTCATAACACCATTTGGAAGATACAATGGTGTTAAAAAGTGTTTGCCTCCTTCCTGATTCCTCATTTTTTTGTATGTTTGTCATACTTAAATGTTTCAGATCATCAGACAAATTTAAATATTAGACAAAGATAACACAGGTAAACACAAAATGCAGTTTTTAAATGATGGTGTTTATTATTAAGGATAAAAAAATCTAAACCTACATGGCCCTGTGTGAAAAAGTGATTGCCCCCCCTCCTGTTAAAACATAAATTAATTGTGGTTTATCACATCTTTGGAAAGCCGAGTTCAATTTCTCTAGCCACACCCAGGCCTGATTACTGCCACACCTGTTCTCAATCAAGAAACCACTTACATTGGACCTGTCTGACAAACTGATGTAGACCAAAAGATCCTCAAAAGCTAGACATCATGCTACGATCCAAAGAAAATCAGGAACAAATGAGAAAGAAAATAATTGAGATCTATCAGTCTGGAAAAGGTTATAATGTAGCCACACATGTGACTTACTTAATGCCTTGCATAATGCCTCACATCTTAGATAAGAACAAAGGGCAGAGTTTCCTCGGAGATAACAGGAAGCTGTGAAAGCGTAATCTTTTATATGCAAGAGTCTGTTTGGAGGATCCTTTGTGCGCCAAGAGACTGCTTGGAGGATCCTTTGTGGGCCAAAGACTGTGAGGGGGATGCTAGGGGATTTAAGAGAAAATGTAAAGTTACCTTTGATGTGAATGCAATGTGACTTGTGAGCTGGGGGGAGACCTGGGTATATAAGGGACGAGTTTTTTTCTGAGATGTCCTCTTTCTACAATGCTCATGTTGGAGACGTGTAATAAACTGCCTTGAGACAAACATGCCTCGTCAATTACACACTCCACACTGGTGACCCAAGACGTAGCATGCAGCAAGAAGAGAATTCCCCAGGGCCAGCCGCGTTGGTAGCCCCCAGCCAAGCGTATGCCGTTACGGTCCAGCTACCGGACTTTTGGCAGCACAACCCGCGCTCCTGGTTCCACCTGGTTGAGGCACAGTTCGCCCTCCGGGGAATATCGGTAGACGACACGAAATTCTACCATGTGATCGCAAAGCTCGACAACCACACGGCTCAGCATGTGGAGAGCCTTCTGGAGCAGCCACCAGCCAGCGACAAATACGGCGCGTTGAAGGCTGCACTCATCCAGCACTACACACTCTCGGTGGTGGAGAGAGCAGAGAGACTCCTGGCGCTGACCGGGTTGGGAGATTGCACGCCCATTGACCTGATGGAGAAGATGCTGAGGTTGAAAGGCTCGGACGATGACCACTTTATCTTTACCCACCTCTTCCTCAGGAACCTGCCGTCAGTGACGAGAGCGGCACTGGCCAGTTCATCGTTGTTGGCCAAGCGGGACTACCGTGCACTGGCCCGGGAGGCGAATCGGATTGTCATGGCCAGCAGAGAATGCACGGCCACGGTGGCAGCGACTGAGCTCGGCGCAACGGCCGGAGATGGCAGGGAGCCATTAACAGCTGTATCAGAGCCACCGACGACGGCAGCGGCGGGGGCCAAGGAACGCGGAGGAGACACTCTTTGTTTCTACCACTGCCGCTTTGCAGAGAAGGCACGCAAATGTGTACCACCGTGCCAGTTTCAAGCGCTCGGGAAACGCCAAGACCGGGGGTCGGTAGCAGCTGCGGCCCTCGGGGAGGAGAACAAGCTGCTCTACTTGATGGACGCACGCTCGGGGAGGCATTTCCTCATGGACACAGGCGCCCAGTTGAGTTTCATCACGCCTTCCTACGCTGACCGGCTGGCAAGTTCCAGCGGTCCCAAGATGGCAGCAGCGAACAGCTCAGAGATTAAGACTTTTGGTGAGAGGACTCTGCTTCTGTCTCTACACAGCCGTACATTTGAGTGGACTTTTGTCATAGCAGCATTGAATTTCAATATATTGGGGGCTGACTTTTTGTGCTCACATGGTTTGTTGGTTGATGTTGCTAACAGGCGCCTGGTTAATGCACTTTCTTTTGATTCTATTCCCTGTACAGCTCGAACGTCCCGGCCAACAGCACAAGCCAACGTCACAGCTGCAAGCGGTAAGTTCCACACACTGCTCACTCAGTTCCCAGCACTCACGGTCCCCACATTTTCAGCAGCCGTCACTAAGCACGGGGTGGAACATTTTATTACCACCACCGGGCCTCCCGTTTTTGCAAAATCTCGGCGCTTGGACGCAGCTAAACTGGCCATAGCGCGCAAGGAGTTCGCCAACCTGGAGAGGTTAGGCATCATCAGGCGTTCAAACAGCCCATGGGCTTCCCCACTACACATGGTCCCGAAAGCTGACGGTTTGTGGCGACCTTGCGGGGATTTCTGCAGCTTGAACAACGCCACAGCGCATGTCCGCTACCCAATCCCGCATATCCAAGATTTTTCCGTTCATTTTGCAGGGGCGCGCGTTTTTTCTAAAATAGACTTGGTCCGCGGTTACCACCAAGTCCCAGTGCGCGCTGAAGACATACCCAAAACGACGGTGATAACTCCATTTGGTCTATTCGAGTTTTTGCACATGCCATTCGGGCTTAAAGGGGCTGCACGGACGTCCCAACGCATGATGGACGTGGTGCTGCGCGATCTCCCTTTCGTGTTCGTCTACTTAGACGATATCTTGGTAGCCAGCGCGTCCGAAGACGAACACGAAAGCCACCTCGCGGCAGTTTTCCAGAGGTTGGGAGAGCACGGGTTAATAATCAACCCAGCGAAGTGTCAGTTCAGGGTGACGCAGATCGATTTTTTAGGACACCGTGTCTCACCTGAAGGAGCGGTTCCGCTACCTGACAAAGTGCGTGCGGAAGCAGACTTCCCCCAGCCGCAGACGGTCAGGGCATTACAGGAGTTTTTGGGAATGGTGAATTTTTATAACCGTTTCCTCCCCCATGCAGCGCAACTCATGCAACCGCTGTATGCCGCGCTCAAAAAACAGAAACCCGCGAATAAGATCGAGTGGTCCCCGGAGCGGGAGCGAGCGTTCGCGGAAGTCAAAGCAGCCCTGGCAAACGCTGCATTGTTGGCACATCCAGACCCAACGGCCCGCATAGCGCTCACCACTGACGCGTCAGATGTGGCCATAGGGGCGGTTGTGGAGCATCATGTAGCCGGGGCTTGGCAGCCACTCACCTTTTTCAGCAGGACCTTGCGCGATAGTGAACGTAAATACAGCGCGTTTGACAGGGAGTTGCTGGCTCTCCATTTGGCCATTCGCCACTTCCAGTTCTGGCTAGAAGGGCGCTGTTTCACCACGTTCGTTGACCACAAGCCGCTAACTTTCGCGATGGCCAAAGTTTCAGAACCGTGGTCGGGCCGGCAGCAGAGGCAGCTAGCTGCGATCTCAGAGTTGACTACCGATATTCAGCACGTGTCGGGTAAACTGAATGTAGTGGCAGACTGCCTCTCGCGCGCCGTGGCTGCCCCCGTCCGCGTGGGGATAGATTACACAGCCGTGGCCGCGAAGCAGGTTAGTGACGCGGATGTGCGCGCGCTCCAGTCTGGACCAACAGGGTTAAGGCTGGAGAGCAGGGTGCTGCAGGATGGTATGCCCCCTCTAATCTGTGATGTCTCAATGGGGAGACCGCGCCCCGTGGTACCGGCAGCGTGGCGCCGCCACGTTTTTGACTCGATTCATTCTTTGGTGCACCCGGGAGTGCGCGCGTCGGTCAAAATGGTAGCAGAAAAATTTGTGTGGCCCGGCCTCCGCAAACAAGTTAAAGAGTGGGTGGCAGCCTGCATGGTGTGCCAACGAGCCAAGGTACACAGACACACGAGAGCTCCCTTGGAGCCATTTCACATTCCGGCTAAGAGGTTTGACCACGTTCACGTGGACCTCGTGGGTCCCCTCCCGCCATCACAGGGGTGCACGCACCTTCTGACAGTGGTGGACCGCACCACACGCTGGCCGGAGGTGGTTCCGTTAGCGTCAACCACAGCCGAGGAGGTGGCGCGTGCGTTTGTAACAGCATGGGTGGCGCGTTTTGGAGTCCCGTCAGACATTACGTCCGACAGAGGCCCTCAATTTGTTTCCGAACTTTGGTCAACAATGGCCCGCAGCCTAGGCGTCACAATTCACCGTACAACCGCGTACAATCCACAGGCTAACGGGTTATGCGAACGTTTTCACAGGTCATTGAAAGCAGCTCTCAGAGCGTCACTGACGGATGCAAATTGGGTAGACAAGCTGCCGTGGGTTTTATTGGGGTTACGTTCTGCGCCTAAAGAGGACTTAGAGGCTTCCCCAGCCGAACTCATTTTTGCGCAGCCACTTCGGTTGCCCGGGGAGTTTCTCCCAGATAATCCTGCTCCGGGCAGCTCCCCATCTCGGCTTTTGCAGCGTGACATCGACACAGGCACGCTGCCGGGCCCTGGCCACCACATTTTTCCGCGCGTTTTTGTACCTAAAACTTTGAAAAACGCGGAGTTTGTTTTTGTCAGACATGATGCACATCGCCCCCCATTGCGACTGCCTTATGATGGACCGTTCAGAGTGCTGGAAACAGGGGACAAGCATTTTTTGCTAGATTTGGGGGGTAGGAGGGAAAAGGTTGGCTTAAACAGACTCAAACCTGCTTTTGTGGTGGCAGACGAGCAAGTGCTGTTGGCGAGGGCCCCTCGGCGCGGAAGACCCCCACGAGGAGCTTCCCAGAGTAAAATTTCCCCAGAACACCCGCAGGGACTGACAAAAGGTCTTCACCCCCAGACAGCAGCTCCCCAGCATGACAGCGCCGCTGAGGCGGCAAATCCTGGTTACAGCAGATACGGGAGGAGACTGAAGCCCAGGCAGCATGGGATTTGATATGTAATGATTCTATCACAGCATGCAGACTGTTATTCTTTTGTTCGATCTAAATGTTTGGGGGGGGGTGTAGCCACACATGTGACTTACTTAATGCCTTGCATAATGCCTCACATCTTAGATAAGAACAAAGGGCAGAGTTTCCTCGGAGATAACAGGAAGCTGTGAAAGCGTAATCTTTTATATGCAAGAGTCTGCTTGGAGGATCCTTTGTGTGCCAAGAGACTGCTTGGAGGATCCTTTGTGGGCCAAAGACTGTGAGGGGGATGCTAGGGGATTTAAGAGAAAATGTAAAGTTACCTTTGATGTGAATGCAATGTGACTTGTGAGCTGGGGGGAGACCTGGGTATATAAGGGACGAGTTTTTTCTGAGATGTCCTCTTTCTACAATGCTCATGTTGGAGACGTGTAATGAACTGCCTTGAGACAAACATGCCTCGTCAATTACACACTCCACAATAAAGCCATTTCTAAAGCTTTGGGAGTCCAATGAACCATCGTGAGAGCCATTATCCACAAATGGCGAAAACATGGAACAGGGGTGAACCTTCTCAGGAGTGGCCGGCCAACCAAAATTACCCCAAGAGCACAGCATCGACGCATCCAAGAAGTCACAAAAGACCCCACAACAGCATCCAAAGAACTGCAGGCTTCACTTGCCTCAGTTAAGGTCATCATTCATGACTCCACCATATGAAAGAGACTGGGCAAAAATGGCCTGCATGGCAGTGTTCCAAGACAAAAACTACTGCTGAGCAAAAAAAACATAAAGGCTCATCTCAGTTTTGCCAGAAAACATCTTGATGATCCCCAAGACTTTTGGGAAAATACTCTGTGGACTGACGAGACAAAAGTTGAACTTTTTGCAAGGTGTGTGTCCTATTACATTCGGCATGTAAAAATTAATTTGGACAGTTAACCAATCAATAATCACAGAAGAAATATTATTTCTCAGTTTATCTTTTTATTGAAACACACAGGGACCTGGAGAACACAGCCATGGGTCTTTCGCCGCCTAATCTGGTGAAAAGACCCAGAACCAAGGGATCAACTGATACATATAGGCTTCAAGTTACTGAGCGTTTCCCAGTAACTTTCCAACAATACACTGACCATTGTCCAAACTAGTTAGAACCGTTCCTCTCAGCATTATCTTCTCCAGATGTCTCCTCACTTTTATGGCTTTCCACATCCTGTTGTTTGGCTCCACTCAAACCCATGCCCATATATGGAAGCAAGAACAGAGACTAGGGTGTGTGTGTGTGTGTGTGTGTGTGTGTGTGTGTGTGTGTGTGTGTGTGTGTGTGTGTGTGTGTGTGTGTGTGTGTGTGTGTGTGTGTGTGTCTAAAAGATATGTGTATGCAAGCACTTTGTGTAATATCTAACTAACTACTCTTCACTATTTATTATAACAATTTCCTCTCTTGACTCCATGTTTATCGTCGGCCTCCGTCGGTCTATGATGACCATGGAAGAGAATCCTAAACGTCTACTCTGCTGGAACAGCACCGCCTGTGGCTGAACAGGCCGATGCGCGAATGGCAGTCCCTGTCACACAGGTCGCACTTGTGGGTGGTCTCCGTGCTGCTGGGTCTGTGGCGGTTCTTCCTGCGGGTCCTTTTTTCACCTGCTGCAGCAGTCAGTCTCTCTTCACCCGCCTTGAGCTGTCTGGTCAGGGTGCCTCTCCATTTGGAGCGGTCCATTGCGAGATCCTCCCAGCGCTCTGTGTTGATCTCCAGGGCCTTCATGTCTCTCTTGCAGACGTCTCTAAAGCGCAGCTGTGGGCGGCCAACGTCTCTCCTGCCAGTTGCCAGTTCTCCATAGAGGACGTCTTTGGGAATTCTGCCATCCTCCATACAGTGAACGTGGCCTAGCCAGCGGAGCCTGCGCTGCCTGAGTAGAGTGAACATGGAGGGAAGGCCAGCGCGGGACAGAACTTCTGTGTTGGGCACTTTGTCCTGCCAGGATATGTCCAGGATGTGGGGAATGCAGCGCAAGTGGAAGGAGTTCAGTCTCTTTTCCTGCCGGGCGTATGTTGTCCACGTCTCACTCCCATAGAGCAGTGTGCTGATGACGCAGGCGTTGTACACTGCCATCTTCGTCTTGACAGAGAGTTTGGGATTCTCCCACACTCGTGTGGTGAGGCAAGCGAGTGTGAAGGCTGATTTTCCAATCCTCTTGTTGATCTCTGTATCAAGGGAGAGGTTGTTGCTGATCGTGGACCCCAGGTACGTGAACTGATTCACGACCTCCAGCTCGTAGTCGTCGATGGTGATGGTTGGTGGTGCTTCCGTGCCTTGCGCCAAGACGTTAGTCTTCTTCAGGCTGATGGTAAGCCCGAAGTCCTTGCATGCCTGGGAGAAGCAGTCCATCAGGGTCTGAAGCTCCTGCTGTGTGTGGGTTGCGACTGCAGCGTCGTCTGCGAACAGCATGTCTCTGATTAGAGCCTTGCGTACTTTGGTTCTGACTTTCAGGCGGGCGAGGTTGAAAAGCCTGCCGTCAGATCTTGTGTGCAGGTAGATTCCCTCTGTTGCTGTGCTGAAGGCATGCCTCAGGAGCATAGCAAAGAAAATCCCAAAGAGGGTTGGCGCAAGTACACAGCCCTGTTTCACTCCGCTGCGTATGTTGAATGGCTCTGCGGCTTTGCCGTCGTGCTGCACTATCCCCTGCATGTTGGTGTGAAACGATTCAATGAGGCTTTGCATCTTTGGTGGGCATCCTATCTTTGGCAGGATCTTGAAAAGGCCCTCTCTGCTGACCAGATCGAACGCTTTGGTGAGGTCGATGAAGGCGACGTACAGGGGCATGTTCTGTTCTCTGCATTTCTCCTGAAATTGGCGGATGGAGAATATCATGTCTACCGTCGATCGCTCAGCGCGGAAGCCACACTGAGACTCGGGGTAGACACGTTCGGCAAGCTTCTGTAGACGAACGAGAACAACTCGTGCATAGACTTTGCCAACAACGCTGAAGAGGGAGATGCCCCTGTAGTTGTTGCAGTCGCTTCTCTCCCCTTTGTTTTTGTAGAGGGTGATGATCTTGGCGTCCCTCGTGTCCTGTGGTACGGCACCTTCCTTCCAACACTGGCAGAGGACGTCATGCAATGGCAGCAGTAGGGCGGTCTTGCAGTGCTTGATCAGGTCAGGGGGTATGCCGTCGTTGCCGGGTGCCTTGCCAGCGGCCAAGCTATCAATGGCCTTGCTGAGTTCGTCGATGGTTGGCTCGGCATCAAGTTCGTCCATGGATGGCAGGCAGTTGACATCAAGGGCTGACGGTGTCACGGTGTTCTGTCTGGAGTAGAGGTCGGAGTAGTGTTCCACCCATCTCTCCATCTGCTTGTTCTTTTCTGTGATCATCTCCCCAGTGGAGGATTTGAGGGGGGCCGTCTTGCTCTGAGCCGGACCAAGTGCTTTCTTGATGCCATCGTACATACCACGGATGTTCCCTGTTATGGCAGCAGTTTGAATGTCTTGGCTGAGCTGAGTCCAGTACTTGTTGGCACAGCGCCGAGCAGTCTGCTGAACTTTGCTTCTCGCAGCCCTGAGAATCTGGAGATTCTTCTCGTTTGGGTACCTCTTGTACTCAGCAAGTGCTGAGCGCTTGGCTTCAATGACGGGGGTCATCTCGGTCAACTTGGCATCAAACCAGTCCTGTGACTTCGAGGTCTTCCTCCCAAAGGTAGCCTAGGCTGTGCGGTGGATGGTGTTTCGCAGCTCTTCCCACTTCTGCTTTGCAGATTCTCCTTCTTGTGGTACACCAAGTTCCTTCTCAAAGGTGGAGGCAAACTGCTCAACAAGTTCTGGTTGAGCCATCTTGCTGGTGTCAATCCGTGCCTTTCCAGGTTGTCTAGCATGATGGAATTTCTTCAGCTGCAGCTTGACCTTGCAACACACCAATGAATGGTCTGTGTCGCAATCTGCACTCTGGAACGAACGGGTGATTAGCACGTTCTTCAGTGAGGTGTGCCTGGTCAGGATCAAGTCCAGCTGGTGCCAGTGCTTTGAGCGCGGATGTTGCCAGGAAACCTTGTGTTGGGGCTTGGTCTTGAACAAGTTTGTGATGCACAGATCGTGATATGTGCAGAAATTGAGCAGCCGCTGTCCGTTGTCATTCATTCTGCCCACGCCAAAAGGTCCAAGACAGGAGGGCCAGGAGTTGTGGTCAGCACCCACTCTGGCATTGAAGTCTCCAAGGAGAATGAGTTGTTCAGAGTTGGGGATGATCCTGACAGTTGTTGCGAGATTCTCGTAGAACTCGTCTTTTGCCTCTGGTGTGGCTGTCAGTGTTGGGGCATACACACTGACGAGGGTGACTGGGCCTTGAGTGGTGTTCAGGCGGAGGGTGAGGAGTCGTGCAGAGCCAGTGCTGCTCGGTTCCACCATCTTCAGCAAGGTGTTCTTCACTGCGAAGCCCACTCCGTGTTCCCTGTGTTCGTCACTGCCCTTTCCCTGCCAGTAGAACGTGTAGTCCTTCTCTCTCAGTGTGCCTGCGTCAGCCAACCGTGTTTCCTGGAGAGTGGCGATATCCACTCCCAGTCTCTTCAGCTCATTATTGATGATGGCAGTCTTCCTGGTGTTGTTGATGTCCTTGAGGTTAGCAGCGAGTCCTGTCATCATAGTGCGGACGTTCCAAGTTCCCAGTTTTAGAGTTGGTCTCTTTTGTTTTATTGTCTTACCTGGTGCGAAGGTTCTCAGCCTGCTGTTCGGACTTCTCCTCATCCCCATGCACCCAATGAGGAAAGCAAGCTGTGGCGGGACAACACCTTATTGGCTGGGGGCTGCCCAGCTTGAGGCGGGGGGTAGCTGTCCAGTGAGATCCGATGATCCCTCCCACCGTCGGGAATAACCCCTGGCGCCGCGCTCTACGCCAATTGAGCAGTGGCTTATAACCGGTAACTGTCATTCCCCGTGTTTTGTCTACGCCAAAGGCGAAGCTGGAGTGTCCTCTCCAGTGATCCGGTGTTCTACCTTCCAGCGTTGGGCGTTGGTAGGATTCAAGCCTGGGCAGGAAGATATGGAGGACAAGATGTTGCCCATGCAGCATGTCCCCCCTCTCCACGTCACTGATGAATCCAAAGGAACAGCAGGGCTGCTACAGTTTGGCACCAGCGCCGTTGCAGGAGCTGCCAGAACGATTTTGAGCACAACATAGAACTGCCTTAGGGGCTCCGACTCCGGATTTTTCCTCAGGGCTGACTCCCGAAGCCTTTCCTGTGACCGGGTATGCCGCAAGGCAGCGGAGGTTTGAAATCAGGGTTTACCTTCCCCTAGATGGGCTACCTTCCCAGGTTGACGAGCCACCATCTACCCGAAGCATCTGGTTTTAAGGCGCCAGAGATCCGCCCTCGCCCCTTCTCCTATTAGTAAAAGCAGTTCCGCCGGGCTTAGAGACTAAACCACACGGGCAGGCTAGGAGTTGGACTTAGTTGTCAGAGGCTTTTCGAGACGCACGCCATAAGGAGCATTTTATGAGCACTGGGAGCTTAACCCCAGTGCCGCTCCTGGCTATGACAACCTTGGAACCTATGGACTATGGACTCCATGTTTATGGAGTCAATAACTACCACAGGCACAACAATAACCAAGCACCATACACCTGATGTTATTTTCATGTGAGATGAGCGAAAAACCTATAGGCAGTATACACTTTCATGAGTCATCACTGTAACACAATTTCTTTTCAGTCTTCTTTCTTTGAGCATTTATACAGGAAAAAATTCTCACCTCGTTTCCACTGCTTTTGGCAACCATAAAAATCAGTCACCATTTACAAACATTCAGTATTACGATTTCAATATCAAAAAATAAAAACTTAAAAACTTCTGACAAATGTATTGTCACGGCCAGTAACAGTATTTACACAATTTTCAGCTGTTATATCATGCATTTATGTCTTCTTTCAATTTTTCATAATGCAATCATTCTGCTTTAGTCATTATAGGCATATTGTCAATACCAACATTTTTTCTTGCAGAGACACTGGTAGACATGATATTAAATCTGACTGTCCTCATCACTTGAATTGTTGTTGCTCTCCTCCTGCTGAGCTAACATGAGTTACTGGCGTGCAATAGCAGCATGTACTGTTTTTCAATAAGGCCTCTACAACAGGGAATGCAGCAACATCCTACCAATAAAGATGGCAATTCTAATCATAAGAGATAATATTATGTTTTTTATCACTCCCGCCCACCGTTCAAAGAAGGATTGTAGCCAGGCAGTGAAGACATCAGGTTCATACCCAGTATTTTGGCCAAACTCAGTCCTAAGAATATTCTTTCCAACCCCTGTCCAAGGAAATAGTGTGAGTGTGACCTTTTGGCTAACGCTCCAATGTTTAAATTCAACTGGTATATCCATTATTCAGACTGCATCATGTGGTTTGTACTCCAGGTCCCTCTTTCAATGCCCTGACTGTCTGACTTAATTCAGATACATCATGATAGCATGGTCAGTCAGTCGTACGGGGCGCAGACACCTCCCAGTTAGAGGGTAGGTGTGAGTAGACCCTATACCCACAGAGCCACCATCCTCCATTTAGTTCAAAGGTGCAGTTCTGCCCTGGTGCCATTGATGCTGGGACTACGGCTGCAGAGGATGGCTTGGAGGAACTGTTTGAAATGTTCCTAAGTCCTGAGCAGGAGAAATTTGTTTTATTTGTCCTACTAGCAAGAAACTCTGCATATCTCCACCAATAATTAGTTGTGAATACATGGCAGGAAAGGAGTCAGTTGAGGTGGTATGGGCATCTGATTAGGATGCCTCCTGGACGCCTCCCACTTGAGGTGTTTCAGGCACGTCCCACTGGGAGGAGACCCCGGGGCAGACCCAGGACTCGGTGGAGAGACTATGTCTCCCAGCTAGTCTGGGAACGCCTTGGTATCCCCTCTGAAGAGCTGGAGCAGGTGGCTGGGGAGAGGGAAGTCTGGGCTTCTCTGCTTGAACTGCTGCCTCCGCGACCCGGACCTCCGGAAAAGCGGTAGAAGATGGATGGATGGATGGATGAATACATGGCTGTGGTGATGTGGATCAGGTAACTGGTCATGTTCCAAATGTTCTACATATCTCGGTGTGTGTTTGAATATAGTGTTATTGCTTAGAAATAACTATAGTAAGAGTGTCACAATTAAGATAAGATAAGATAAGCCTTTATTAGTCCCACAACGGGGAAATTCCAGGATTGCAACAGCACAGGGATAGCAACACTCAGAGCAACAATCAGAAGGCAAGAAAAAAACAAGCAAGCAAGAGCAGCTAATATACATATGTACGTATTACTATAAAATATATATATATACACACACACACAGACACACAGTGCAGAGCATTGTAGCTGGATGGAATAAATATATGAATATATGAACACACAGTGCAGAGCATTGTAGCTAGATGGAATAAATATGTAAATATATAAACACCCACAGTACGGAGCATTGCAGCTAGGTGGAATAAATATGCAAGTATATAAACACACACAGTGCGGAGCAATGTAGCTAGATGGAATAATATGTAGATATATAAATATATAAACACACCCAGTGCTGAGCATTGTAGCTAGATGGAATAAATATGTAAATATATAAACACACACAGTGCAGAGCATTGTTGCTAGATGGAATGAAACAGCATAACCGTCTACTTAGTTATCCTACATGGCATGATTATGTGCCCATACATATTCTCACCCTCCATAGCGACCGGTATGTTCCTAGTTGTATGCCGGAGGGGACCATTGTGTAAGTCTATTGCATCTTTTGCATTCAAAAAACTATTAGTTTGTTACGTCTTTTTGCTATCTCTGTGAGCAGCCCTGCTTAGGTTGTACAGTCTGACAGCCGTTGGTAGGAAGGACCTACGAAACCTCTCGGTTGTGCACCTGGGATGATGTAGTCTGCTGCTAAATGAGCTCCTCAGTGCATTCAGTATGTCCTGCATAGGGTGGAACTCGGACTCCAGCAGAGATGACAGTTTAGCCACCGTCCTTCTCTCTCCTATCTCCTCCATCGGATCAAGGCGCTGCCCCAGGACAGAGCTAGCTTTCTTAATCAGTTTGTTCAGTCTCTTCCTATCGGCTGCAGTAATGCCACTGCCCCAGCAGACCACTCCAAAAGTGATGGCTGATGCCACCACCGTGTCATAGAATGTCTTCAGCAGCGCCCCTTGTACACCAAAAGACCTGAGTCTCCTCAGCAGGAACAGCCTGCGCTGTCCCTTCTTGTAGAGTGCATCAGTATTGTGTGACCAGTCTAGTTTATTGTTCAGATGAATACCCAGGTACTTATAGGATGTCACCATCTCGATGTCTGTTCCCTGTATATTTACTGGTACTGTGAGGGGCTGCCCATGCCTGCGGCAGTCCACCACCAGCTCCTTAGTTTTCCTCGCGTTGATCTGGAGGCAGTTCCGATGGCACCAGTCCACGAAGTCCTGGATAAGCCCTCTGTACTCAGCTTCATCTCCATTGGAGATGAGGCCAACGATCGCAGAGTCATCAGAGAACTTCTGTAGATGGCAGTGTGTTGTGTTGTGTGAGAAGTCCGCAGTATAAAGAGTGAACAGGAAGGGAGCCAGCACCGTTCCCTGGGGGGGCCCCCGTGCTACTGATGATCGTGTCGGACACACAGTCCCGGGTTCTCACAAACTGAGGCCGGTTCGTGAGGTAGTCCAGGATCCATGATGACAGGTGCTGGTCCACCCCTGCGCGCAGCAGCTTGTCCTTCAGGATCATCGGTTGGATGGTGTTGAAAGCACTGGAGAAGTCAAAGAACATGATCCTCACCATATTCCCGGGCTTCTCCAGGTGGGACAGAGAACGGTGAAGGAGGAAGATCACCGCATCCTCCACCCCAATGCCATGCTGGTAGGCGAACTGGAGTGGATCCATCGCTGGTTCCACCAGGGGGCGGAGGTGAGCAAGGAGCAGTCTCTCCAGGGTCTTCATCAAGTGGGACGTCAAGGCCACCGGTCTGTAGCTGTTCAGGTCTTTGGGGTGGGAAGTTTTTGGTACAGGTACCACACAAGATGTTTTCCACAGCTGTGGTACCCTCCCTAGTTTCAGGCTCATGTTGAAGATATACGTCACAATCCCACACAGCTGGTCTGCACAGGACTTGAGGAGCTTTGCGCTGATGCCGTCCGGTCCCGGCGCCTTCCTCGCCTTGATCTTCCTCAGCTCCGTCCTCACCTGGGTCCTGGTCAGGGTCAGGATGGGGGGCTGTGTGTTGGGAGTGGGGGGGTGTTGGTGGAGTGGGGAGTGGGCAGCAGGACTTGATTTCTTTAGAGGCAGCAGTGGTTGTTGTGCAGTCAGGGGGGAGGGCGGTTGGTCAAATCTATTGAAAAACAGATTCAGGTTGTTCGCCCACTCCCTGCCCCCTGTGGCCTGGGGGGAGGTATTCTGGAGCCCCGAGATGGTTTTGAGGTTTCTCCAGACCCCGCTGATGTTGCTCTGTTGCAGCTTGTCCTCCATCTTCTTCCTGAAGCTGTCCTTGCCTTCTCTGATCTTTCTCCTCAGCTCCCTCTGTACGGACTTCAGCATCTCCCTGTTCCCTGACCTGAAGATCCTCTTCTTCTCTCTCAGAAGTGTTTTTATCTCAGGGTTGATCCAGGGTTTGTTGTTTGAGTGACGCCGTATGGTCTTGGTGGGAACGGATTTGTCCACACAGAAGCTGAGGTAGCCAATTAGGATTAGAATGAATAGTAGACCATGCCTACGCTCTCTAAGGGGTCTTTTCCAGGTACATTTACTCCAACATAATATTGTCCAGCATCAGACAACTTCGGAGATGTTATAGTTATTCTAATAGGGTTACAAATTGTGCATCCCTTACGGGCATATGTGAAGCTCATGCTCGCAGCACATGCCCATGGTAGGGTGACTGTATAATGTATATGTGTTTTCTTAATTTATGATGGGTGTTACGCGAGTATTAAGAGTCATCGGGTCCTGTGTGACTGAACACATCAGCCCAGTTACATGCAGGAGTGCACATGTACTTATGACTCTTTTCATACAGTATTTTACAGACTCAGATTCATAGTGCATGGAGTGGTCACAATTATATATCACAATAGTCAAACTAGACTACACAAGCTTTATCTTCGTTGCACATTATGGTGGGTGGTGTCCCTTTATCCCTAATGTTGATGTTTATTGATCTGCCAGTTACCTTTAAAATAGCTACTGAGCTGCACAATAACCATATCAGGAGGACTATGACAAGGACAAACACGAGGAACACACGTGAGCCATTCAAAAACCTATGTCAGTATTCTCTGAGGGGTCTTTCATCGTCAGCCATTTTGAGTGTACTCTACCTGCTATGGACTCCTAATTCTTCACCAAGGTTTGAGACAACCAGGTCAACTAAAATACCTGACTCCCTTTGTAGCCCCAAACTTTCTTCACAACAGCAACACTCTCTATGGCTTTCCCCCTATTGTCATGAACGTCCTCGTGCGCTTTTATTTAGCGCTTCGTGGAGGGGAAGGAAGAATGGATTTACGCACAGGAATTCACCACAACACATTTATTAAACACAAAAGCAGACAGTTCCAAAATAAAGACTAACAAAAAGGTTGCTGTGTACACAAAAATGGCTGACGCAGCGAGCGTACAGCAGGCAGACCACTGTGTACTGTGGCCACAAACAAATAATACAAGTAACATATATGCTCGGGAGAACTAGGAGGACTCTAGGAGGCTTAACTAACTTCGGAGGAGCAAACTGGGCTACAGCCTAAGTGTAGCAGTAATACTGCATGGAGAAGCGCCACCAGATTAGCATAGCAGTAATACCACAAGGAGAAACGCATAACAGTTTAACTCACGAAGCAGTAACAGTCTTGAGAAGTCCAATCCTCCAGTGAGCACACACAATCCCTCGTTGAACACAGACCGTCATACGGCGATTAACGACCATATGATAGCGCAATGGTCCAGCAGTGTTTGACTGGCAGAAGCTGCCTAAGTGCAAACACTGCTGGCACCACAAATTGGGCACACCTGGGCGAGGTGCAGGAAAGACAATTACCGAAGGAGAATCAGCTGGCTGTCAAAGAGAGAGGGGGTGTGGTCAGACCGGTGAATGTTAGACAACGCCCACATGAATGTGGGTCAAAGAGGCTGCCTAACAACCGCCAGCCAGAGTGGCAGCTACAGGCATGGAAAAGAAAAGGAACACAGACATAAAAACAACAAGAACTCAAAAGATAACACAATACATAATAAACCCGATACCAGAACCGAGCCGGTCAGAACCGAGCCATAATAAACCCGGTCAATAATAATAATAATAATAATAATAATAATACATCAGTCTTATATAGCGCTTTTCTAAATACTCAAAGACGCTTTACAAAGCAGCATAGGGACAAACATACAGAGAACGGGTAAACAGACAAGGTAGGTACACATAGGTAGAAGAGGCAGTCAGTTTTTATAGGTAGATTTGAAAAGATGGGTTTTGAGTTGACTTTTGAAAGAAGCAAGTGTGTTGGCAGACCGGATGCGAAGGGGCAAGGAATTCCAGATGGTTGGTGCGGCGATGGTGAATGATCTATCACCCAGGGTGTGGAATTTTGTCTTGGTGATGGGGTAAGAAGGTGAGCGTCAGCAGAGCGGAGGAGATGAGTGGGAGAATGACGAGACAGAAGGTCAGTTAGATATGAGGGGGCGAGGTTATGAAGAGCTTTATAAGTGATGAGGAGGATCTTGAAGTTGATGCGCTGTTGAATGGGGAGCCAGTGGAGCTGACAGAGGAGAGGAGTGATGTGGTCTCTGGAGTGGGAGTGAGTAAGTAGGCGGGCGGCTGAGTTTTGGACATACTGTAGTTTTTGGAGGATGGTGGAAGGAAGTCCATACAGAATGCTGTTACAGTAATCAAGTCTGGAGGTGATGAAGGTGTGGATGAGTATTTCAGCAGCAGAGGGTGAGAGGGTGGGACGGAGGCGTCCAATATTACGAAGATGAAAAAATGATGTTTTGGTGATATGGTTGATGTGAGATTTGAAGGAGAGGGTGGGGTCCATGATAATGCCGAGGTTTCTGGCCAGGGGGGAGGGGGTGACTGAAATGAAATGATGTCCTGGGGTTTGAGGAGTTTGTTGATGGTGGAGAACAGAGTGCGGGGGTTGGAGGATCCAGAGTGAATGATGCTGGAGTAGTAGGCAGAGCAAGCTTCATTGAATGAGGATTGATATAGGTGCATCAGTTCTATGTGAGCGAGGGTGTGTACAGTCAGACCAGTTTTGCAGCTCAAGCATTCAAGCTGTCGCAGTTGTTTTTTGAGTTTGTGAAGTTCTAAGGTGTACCAGGGGGCCAAATGAATGAAAGTGACGGATTTTGTTTTCATGGGGGCCAGTTTGTTGAGGGAGGTAGACAATGTGTTGTTGTAGATGTTTACTAAGTCCGTAGGGGTTGGGTTTACAGGGAAGGTGAGGTTGGAGAGAGTGTTAGATATGCATGTGGAGAGAGAAACTGAGCAGATGGACTTAAGATTCCTGAAGGTTATTGTTCGGTCTTGTTTGGGTTGAGGGGCCGGGATGTCAATGTCCAGTGTGATGGCGAGATGATCCGAGATGGTGAGGTCAGTGCTGGAGATGTTGTGAATGTGGAGACCAGTGGAGCAAACCAGATCCAGGATATGTCCACGTCTGTGGGTAGGGAAAGTTATGTGTTGGGTGAAGTTGAGACACTTGAGTAAGTCCAGAAAATCGTTTGCGTATTTGCAGTCAGGGGAATCAATGTGGAGGTTGAAATCGCCAAGCAGTAGGACAGATGGTGAGGTTGCAGACAGTACTGTAATGAGTTCTGAAAGATCTGATAAGAAAGATGGATTTGGTTTGGGAGGCGGTAGATAATTGCAATGAGGAGAGGTTTTGGGCCGGGGAGTTTAAAAGTCAGGCGTTCAAAAGAGGAAACAGCGGGAATGGAGAGAGGTCGTGGATTGAGGTCATGAAGATGAATAGCAGCAATGCCTCCTCCACGGCCTTCAGGGCATGGGTTGTCCAGGTATGAATATCCAGCAGGGGTGGTTTGGTTAAGTGCAATGTAATCCAGGGGTTTTTGCCAAGTTTCAGTGAGACAGAGGAGATCCAGTTTATTATCAGTGATGAATTCATTTAGAATGAGGCTTTTATTGTTCAGGGATCGTGTGTTGAAGAGGGTAAGTTTCAGGTGCTTTTGTTTTGAAAATGCGGGTGCGGAAGTCGGGATAGGGCGGAGGTTGAAAGGATTCACGTTGGGGTTGTTCTGATGATGCGTCACATTGTTGTGATGACATAATGCGGAAGTGCGGAAGCCAGTGTCCATGCAGCGATTTGACCAGAGAACGGGGATACAGTTTGTTGTGGTGAAGTGGTAATTAAACTTGCGGCGTGAACTTCGGTGGATATATCGGGGCCGGAGGAGAAGTCTGGAGCTTTTTAGTGAGGCAATGAGTTCCAAGGAGTGAGAGGTTTGGTGGTTTAGCCGGAGGAGTTGTGCGGATGTGTAGCGTAGCGCCATAACTGGGGCTATGCCGGTGCTGGAGGTGGGTGATGGAGGTCCGAGTTTGTTGCAGGCGTTAAAACCAATGAGTCGGCAGAGCTGCAGGATGAAGTGACAGAACGTGTCGACCATGGAAGGACGCTTCCCAGCCTCTCTGATTTCTAGCCGAGCAGCGCTAGCACCAGGCAGCAGCCAGTTAGCCGTTGACCCGCCAGCTTGTAGCGAGACACCCGGTAGCGAGCTCGGTAGCGAACTAGCTGATGGCCCAGCAATGTTAGCAGGGAGTCCCAGACAGATGACAGCCAAAGCACAGACAGGTAGCGGTCGGCCAGCCGTCAACTGGCTGGCTAACAGCCAGTTCCCCGCTAGCCCGCTTTCCCGCAGGCCAAGGCCACCAGCAAGTCGCAGGTAGATGTTCCAGAGATGGAGAGTAGAGAGGCAGATGAAGACAATCCAAACCATGACAGGACAACAGAACAGTTTGTGACCGGAGTGGCACTTGAGTCAGCCCGGTGGGTGAAGTTGACAGCCGAGATCATCTTGCAGGTAAGCGTCCACACCACCAGTAAAATGAACAAAAATAGTAGTATCCAGGTCCAGCAATGTAGGGAAACAAACAAACAAAAAACACAGAAACTGTAAAGTTAAAATAAAAGAAAGAAATTACGAATGAGTCACGAATGGGGAAGCGGCGAACAGAGCAGCGCCAGCGTCCTCCCACATCACGTCCCACGTGAGAACCGAGTCAGAACCACGTCAGAACCGAGTCTACAGGAAAACACCGGCTCAGTTCGTGACAGAGCCCCCCCTTCTAGGGGTGGATTCTAGACACCTACGGTAGCATCACAAGGAAGGGAAACCCCTCCCCCCCCAGCAGGAACAACAACCACGAACCCGGGTGGGAACAGGAAAGGAGGGAACACAATACCCCACCCAGGGCCCACAATTAACCCCCCCAAGTCCAAAGGCGTGGAGGCTCGGGAGGCCACCCAGAGTCCCAGGCCCAGCAGGCAGTCCCATGAACAGAGTCCGGTGGCCTGCCGGAAAACATGGGCCATCTGGTCCTCCGGCAGTCGGCCAGTGCTGTTAAGCCACCAGGGCCGGCGGGATGAAGCAGGAGGTGGCCTGCCCACCGGGAGGCTCCCTGGTGGGTGATCGGACCATGGGAAGGAAACTCCCACGGAGTAGGAGAAGAAGGCTACAGCATCCTCAGACTACCCGCAACGTCCTCGGTGGTCCCGACTTGGGACACCGCTGCACCCTTGGTGGACCCAGACCAGGCCAACATTGCACTCTTGGTGGACCCTGATCTGGCCAACGCTGCACCCGCGGTGGACCCCGACTGGGCCAACACTGCACCCGCAGTGGCTCTCGACTGAAGCTCTGCAGCACCCGCGGTGGCTCTCGACTGGAGCTCTGCAGCACCCACGGTGACTCCCAGCTGGAGCTCTGCAGCAACCGCGGTGGCTCCCAATTGGAGCTCTGCAGCACCTGCGGCGGCTCCCAACTGGAGCTCTGCAGCACCCGTGGTGGGCTGTGACCGGGGCCAACGCTGCACCCTCGGTGAACCCCAACCAGGTCAATGCTGCACCCTCCGTGGACCCCGCACCAGAGAGTGGCATCCATGATGGGTCCAAAGCCAGCATGCCACACCCACAGAGATACAGCCTGCGGAGGGACCCACACAACGGCCTCAGTCAGCAGGGGAGCTGGACCCAGGACATCGTCAGGCAGCGAGCCCGGTTCCAAGGCGACCCCTGATGACAATGGCTACTCTCCAGCGACCCTAGAAGGAAACTCAGGAGCGGGAGAAGAAACCAGGTTATTAGGGTCGGCGACAGAGGCGGAGCCCGGCGAAGGGAGTTCAGAAGCAGCTGTGCGCTGCACCTGACTCTCCTCACCTAGAGCCAGACAACATCTCTCTAAAACTGACACTAGAAACACGAGAGAGAAAACTTGCCTGAGCTTGAGCTCCACCGCCATCCAGGACTCCGTCAATCCCGATGATGAAGACTCGGGCCCGGCCTCCAGGAGGTCCAGCTCAGGCTCCCAATCTGCTTCGGTCACCTCCGCAACTGGCAAGATGGTAGTGGCAGTCCTACAGTCCTCCAATGAAATAACTATGCTATGAGATGACTATTGTGTGCTATGAGATGACTATTGTTGTGAAATGGCGCTATATAAATAAAGTTGAATTGAATAGAATTGAAATACACCCACCACCACCCTCCCCGGAGATGAATCCAGTGAGGAGGCTGAGGGCTGGCTCCGTGCAGGCTCTGGAACAGGATCCCCCAGGGCCTCAGGCTCCTCCATCGTCCGGCGGCTAGGTTCCAGGGCCGGCGGACACTCAGGAAAAATTGGATTAGACACGGAGAGGGGAAGAAAAGAATTAATGTTTGCAGCTGGAGGAGAGGACCCAGCAGACTGCTGAAACTGGGCCTCTCCCTCGGGAGACAGGCAAGACTCAGTGTTATTAGATGGTATAGAATGAAACAATACTTGCCTGTCATCCCGGTCCTTGATGTTCCCAGCTGCAGGCAGCAGACAGTCATCCCTCTCCGTGTCAGCGGTGACGTGGGCCCCTTCGAAAACTTGTGGAGGAGCCGTCTCCACGACGACGGAGGTGGGCATTCCCAGGGTGACCTAAGCGGACCTCACGGCAGCTGGAGGGAAGAGGGCTGCCGAGGACAAGGAGGGCCTCTCCCGGTGTTTCCTTGCAGGATGACGCTGTCTTTGGGATGCGGGAGAGGCACGGCCCGACGCTGGCGAAGCGGGAGAGGGAGCAGCTGCAGGCTGTGGAGCACATTCCCGCTTAGGCTCTGCGAGGAACGCCGCTCTTCCTACGCCAAGGAACTCCCGCTGGAGCGCGTAGACCGAGGCAATCAAGTCTCTGTACTGAGGGTAATTCCAAAGTCCCGGATGCGCCTCCAGAATACCCTCCGCTGCGTCCAGACTGCTCCACTTCACCTTTGGTCCACAGGCTTTGTGGGCCTCCCCCATGAAGTCCCGAATGAAGAGCACCGCCCATTCCTCCTCCACCGTGGGACTCTTCTGCCGATCCTCTGCCTCGGCAGGTACGGGAGCGGTGCATCGAAGGCATTGTGGGCAACACAGGTGGGAGAGGAAAAAATGTTCAAAAAGAGAAAAAAAAAAGGTAATGCATGGGTGAACCCTGCTAAATCCTGGTGGGCTGGACTATTCTGTCATGAACCTCCTTGTGCGCTTTTACGCAGCGCATCAAGGAGGGAAGGAAGAATGGATGTATGCACAGGAATTCACCACAAAACATTTATTAATGTTGGGCATATGTATGGGCACATAATCATACCATGTAGGATAACTAAGTAGACGGTTATGCTGTTTCATTCCATCTAGCAACAATGCTCTGCACTGTGTGTGTTTATATATTTACATATTTATTCCATCTAGCTACAATGCTCAGCACTGGGTGTGTTTATATATTTATATATCTACATATTATTCCATCTAGCTACATTGCTCCGCACTGTGTGTGTTTATATACTTGCATATTTATTCCACCTAGCTGCAATGCTCCGTACTGTGGGTGTTTATATATTTACATATTTATTCCATCTAGCTACAATGCTCTGCACTGTGTGTTCATATATTCATATATTTATTCCATCCAGCTACAATGCTCTGCACTGTGTGTCTGTGTGTGTGTGTATATATATATATTTTATAGTAATACGTACATATGTATATTAGCTGCTCTTGCTTGCTTGTTTTTTTCTTGCCTTCTGATTGTTGCTCTGAGTGTTGCTATCCCTGTGCTGTTGCAATCCTGGAATTTCCCCGTTGTGGGACTAATAAAGGCTTATCTTATCTTATCTTATCTTATTAAGCACAAAGGCAGACAGTTCCAAAATAAAGACTAACAAAAAGGTTTCTGTGTACGGTACACAAAAATGGCTGACGCAGTGAGCGTACAGCAGACCACTGTGTACCGTGGCCACAAACAAATAATACAAGTAATGGGAGATCTAGGAGGACTCTAGGAGGCTTGACTAACTTCGGAGGTCTACTAAATAAGGCTTTTCATGTAAACGTCAATTGGAGATAAACCTTTTGTAGGCATTATTCTCATATAAAGTGGTATCAATGGTAAACAATAAATCCAATTCTGTCCTGTTTCTGCCATTGTTTTCCTTAATCTTTCTTTAATGGTCCAGTTATGTTGTTCCACAAATCATGCAGACTGTGGGTGATATGCTGCATGGTGTTTCAAATCAAATCAGGGGTTCAAATCCCGGCCAGGTCATGCCAAAGACCATATAAAAGTGGAACTTCCTGCCACCCAGCTTGGTGCTCTGCAATAAATGGAATGGAGAAGGGAACTCTGTGGCGGCGCCTTGCATGGCAGCGGCCCTCTGATTCTGCACTTGGGGTGTGTGTGATTTACACTGTAGATAGGTAAAGCACAATCTCGTTCTGCTGTACATGATTGGTTGTACGGTTGAAAGACAATAAGGGTGATTTTTTTTTAAAGAATATTCAATACTTTCCCTCAATGTGAAATAATCTGTTTTACAAAATGAGTACCATTAACTGAATAAATTTCCTCTCAGATCCCATACCTTGGAATAATGTCTGTTAGTATTTTTTTAGCTACTGTGATTGCATCTGGATTTTTACAAGGAAAAGCTTCCACCCGCTTAGTAAACATATCCACTTTAACTAAACAATATCTCTTCCCTTCACATTTGGTTAGCTCAATGAAGTCCATGCAAATGTTCTGAAATGGGTATGGTGATGATGGAAAACTACCCTTCTCTGGTCTGGCATTACCCTGGGCATTATTTTGTGCACAAATTAGACATTATTGGCAAAATTTTGTAGCAAAATTTTCAAACCCATAGGCTATGATGTCATAATAAATAAATAGTGAAGATTAGTTAGATAGATATTACACAAAGTGCTTTCACACACACACACACACACACACACACACACAAGTGCTTTAGCTCCACACATACACCCACACACACATACAAACACCACAGGAAAGTCTCTGTTCCTGTTTCCATTTATGGGCATGGTGAGAAACAGGAAAACAGGATAGAGGCCATAAAAAGGAGGAGATCCTGAGAGCCATCTGGATGCCAAGAGGACAGTTTGGACAATAGACATGTATTGTTGGAAAGTTAATGGGATATGCCCACTAACTGGAAGCCTTTTTATAGCTGTGAATTCCTTTGTGCAGGGTCCTTTCCAGGAGAGGGAGCTGGGAGGTCCCATGGCCATGTATTCTGACTCCCTGCATGGTTCAATAAAAGTTAAGCTGAGAAATAGTATTTTTTCTGTGATTATTGGTTGGTTAACTGAAAAGGTTCTGCTAATTTCCAAAAAATAATTTTTACAGTTTTGGTGGGGGATGTGGGCAGTTTGCCAATTACTTTGACAATGGATATCAGGAGACAAAGCCTTTGTCTGCATGTCGTGGACAATCCGGGGCCATAACTGATCAGAAGATGAGCAGAACCTTTTCTAAAAATCTCTGTAGGATTGTCTGCGACATCCAGTCAAAATAAGTCTTTGGTCCTGTTTTTAAATTCTATTGGAAAACTTAATATAAAGATAATGTGATATTTTGTGGCTATTTTCTATGATTGTAAGAACACGCAGGGAGTCATAAGCATGCATGCATTCACATGTTAGAGACAGATTAATGAGCCAATTTTTAAAGATACATGGGGAGTTTTAATATAAAATAAAGTTTTCATATGTTATAGATACATAGAAAGTCATAAGATTTTTACATGTTACTAATGATACGTAGAAACATTTTATGTAAATAAAACTTTCATGTTACAAATGACACATAGAAAGTCTGTCTGTAAATAGGACTTTCATATGTTACTAATGATACATGGAAAGTCTTGAGACTTTTATATAGTACCAAAAGATACATAGGGAGTCTTGATGTAAAACAAGGCTTTCATATGTTAATGGAATAAGAGGTTACAGTAATTGTATCTATATGATAAGCTATCACTTGTATTGATGATTGGACACAGCTCAATACTAATAGCCTCTACATAATAGTTAAACTGGTTTTATGAAGCCACAGGAACAAATACATACACACAATAACTACTAACTAAATATCTACTAACTCTTTTTTTCCCTCATAGTATAGATATATAGGCAATTAAACTAAAACGGTGCACTTTCCACCGTGCAGGAGACAAAGGTGAGTCTGTGTGTGCTTTTGTTCACAAAGAGGAGGGGGAAATTCACCCGCTTGCCTGAGATGAACTGTGAAATTGTGTTTAAAGCATTTTAAAAGTTACTGAGAGGAGATTATTTGAAGTAACAGGGCTGAATTGTACATGAAGTTAAAGTTGTAAGATTATTCTTGCATGAATAATACTGAATTTAAGGAGACGGCTCTCCAGTTTCTTTGAAAAAACAAGGCCTGATTTGTGGTCAATTGGCTTCGCGGCCATGTTGCACATTCACATTTGCGCGTGACTGAAATGCATTCCCATTGCATGAGAACTGCGCATGTGCAGATTAAGCAGTGTAAACGCTATCTTGAAAATCGTCAGGATGAGTCAATCCTTGGCCGCCATCTTTGAGCTGTGGCAGCTAGACCATCTTCAAGCGACATCGCTGTGTTTCTTCCTCCTTCAGTGGAGAAGGAACTGCCTCCATCTTGTGGTCAACTATAAGAATTGCATTCTTTCATAAATTTACCTTCAAATCGAGCTTCCAAGTTAATGGAAATTTTTCCAGCAATTTTGGGGACCTTAGTATCTCTCTGGCTGAAAGGAAAGCTTTAAGACCATGCACAGCAAAAAACAAAGAAAGACCTCCCCCACTTGCTCAACAGCAGGTTTGGAGCAGTGAAGCAAAAAAAGAGGCTACCCCCAATCAGCTGGAGAGTGAACACGTTCAACTTTAATCTGAGCAGAGGAGAGAATAAAAAGATTTATTCCTAATTATAAAAGGGAATGTGTTGTTGTGAAAATCCTAGGTGGAGAAAAATAAAAACAGGGTTAATTCAAAACACTACTGAAAAACACTACTCGCACCAGGCAAGACAAAAAAACAAAAGAGACCAACTCTAAAACTGGGAACTTGGAACGTCTGCACTATGATGACAGGACTCGCTGCTAACCTCAAGGACATCAACGACACCAGGAAGACTGCCATCATCAATAATGAGCTGAAGAGACTGGGAGTGGATATCGCCACTCTCCAGGAAACACGGTTGGCTGACGCAGGCACACTGAGAGAGAAGGACTACACATTCTACTGGCAGGGAAAGGGCAGTGACGAACACAGGGAACACGGAGTGGGCTTCGCAGTGAAGAACACCTTGCTGAAGATGGTGGAACCGGGCAGCAATGGCTCTGCACGACTCCTCACCCTCCGCCTGAACACCACTCAAGGCCCAGTCACCCTCGTCAGTGTGTATGCCCCAACACTGACAGCCACACCAGAGGCAAAAGACGAGTTCTACGAGAATCTCGCAGCAACTGTCAGGATCATCCCCAACTCTGAACAACTCATTCTCCTTGGAGACTTCAATGCCAGAGTGGGTGCTGACCACAACTCCTGGCCCTCCTGTCTTGGACCATTTGGTGTGGGCAGAATGAACAACAACGGACAGCGGCTGCTCGAGTTCTGCACATATCACGATCTGTGCATCACAAACTCGTTCTTCAAGACCAAGCCCCAACACAAGGTTTCCTGGTGACATCCGTGCTCAAAGCACTGGCACCAGCTGGACTTGATCCTGACCAGGCGCACCTCACTGAAGAACGTGCTAAACACCCGTTCGTTCCAGAGTGCAGATTGCGACACAGACCATTCATTGGTGTGTTGCAAGGTCAAGCTGCAGCTGAAGAAATTCCATCGTGCTAGACAGCCTGGAAAGGCATGGATTGACACCAGCAAGATGGCCCAACCAGAACTTGTTGAGCAGTTTGCCTCCATCTTTGAGAAGGAACATGGTGTACCACAAGAAGGAAAATCTGCAAAGCAGAAGTGGGAAGAGCTGTGAAACACCATCCACCGCATAGCCTTGGCTACCTTTGGGAGGAAGACCTCGAAGTCACAGGACTGGTTTGATGCCAAGTTGACCGAGATGACCCCCATCATTGAAGCCAAGCACTCAGCACTTGCTAAGTACAAGAAGTACCCAAACGAGAAGAATCTCCAGATTCTCAGGGCTGCAAGAAGCAAAGTTCAGCAGACTGCTCGGCGCTGTGCCAACGAGTACTGGACTCAGCTCAGCCAAGACATTCAAACCACTGCCATAACAGGGAACATCCGTGGTATGTACGATGGCATCAAGAAAGCACTTGGTCCGGCTCAGAGCAAGACAGCCCCCCTCAAATCCTCCACTGGGGGGATGATCACAGAAAAGAACAAGCAGATGGAGAGATGGGTGGAACACTACTTCAACCTCTACTCCAGACAGAACACTGTGACACCGTCAGCCCTTGATGCCATCGACTGCCTGCCATCCATGGACGAACTTGACGCCGAGCCAACCATCGACAAACTCAGCAAGGCCATTGATAGCTTGGCCACTGGCAAGGCACCCGGCAACGACGGCATACCCCCCGACCTGATCAAGCACTGCAAGACCGCCCTACTGCTGCCATTGCATGACGTCCTCTGCCAGTGCTGGAAGGAAGGTGCCGTGCCACAGGACATGAGGGACGCCAGGATCATCACCCTCTACAAAAACAAAGGGGAGAGAAGCGACTGCAACAACTACAGGGGCATCTCCCTCTTCAGCGTTGTTGGCAAAGTCTATGCACGAGTTGTTCTCGTTCGTCTACAGAAGCTTGCCGAACTTGTCTACCCCGAGTCTCAGTGTGGCTTCCGCGCTGAGCAACCAACGGTAGACATGATATTCTCCATCCGCCAACTCCAGGAGAAATGCAGAGAACAGAACATGCCCCTGTACATCGCCTTCATCGACTTCACCAAAGCGTTCAATCTGGTCAGCAGAGAGGGCCTTTTCAAGATCCTGCCAAAGATAGGATGCCCACCAAAGTTGCAAAGCCTCATTGAATCGTTTCACACCAACATGCAGGGGATAGTGCAGCACGACGGCAAAGCCGCAGAGCCATTCAACATACGCAGCGGAGTGAAACAGGGCTGTGTACTTGCGCCAACCCTCTTTGGGATTTTCTTTGCTATGCTCCTGAGGCATGCCTTCAGCACAGCAACAGAGGGAATCTACCTGCACACAAGATCTGACGGCAGGCTTTTCAACCTCGCCCGCCTTAAAGCCAGAACCACAGTATGCGAGGCTCTAATCAGAGACATGCTGTTCGCAGACGACGCTGCAGTCGCAACCCACACACAGCAGGAGCTTCAGACCCTGATGGACTGCTTCTCCCAGGCATGCAAGGACTTCGGGCTTACCATCAGCCTGAAGAAGACTAACGTCTTGGCGCAAGGCACAGAAGCACCACCAACCATCACCATCGACGACTACGAGCTGGAGGTTGTGAATCAGTTCATGTACCTGGGGTCCACGATCAGCAACAACCTCTCCCTTGATACAGAGATCGACAAGAGGATTGGAAAATCAGCCTTCACACTCGCTCGCCTCACCACTCAAGTGTGGGAGAATCCCAAACTCTCTGTCAAGACGAAGATGGCAGTGTACAACGCCTGCGTCATCAGCACACTGCTCTATGGGAGTGAGACGTGGACAACATACGCCCGGCAGGAAAAGAGACTGAACTCCTTCCACTTGCGCTGCATTCCCCACATCCTGGACATATCCTGGCAGGACAAAGTGCCCAACACAGAAGTTCTGTCCCGCGCCGGTCTTCCCTCCATGTTCACTCTACTCAGGCAGCGCAGGCTCCGCTGGCTAGGCCACGTTCATCGTATGGAGGATGGCAGAATCCCCAAAGACGTCCTCTACGGAGAACTGGCGACTGGCAGGAGAGACATTGGCCGCCCACAGCTGCGCTTTAGAGACGTCTGCAAGAGAGACATGAAGGCCCTGGAGATCAACACAGAGCGCTGGGAGGACCTTGCAATGGACCGCTCCAAATGGAGAGGCACCCTGACCAGACAGCTCAAGGCGGGTGAAGAGAGACTGACTGCTGCAGCAGATGAAAAAAGGACCCGCAGGAAGAACCGCCACAGACCCAGCAGCACGGAGACCACCCACAAGTGCGACCTGTGTGACAGGGACTGCTATTCGCGCATCGGCCTGTTCTGACACAGGCGGTGCTGTTCCAGCAGAGTAGACGTTTAGGATTCTCTTCCATGGTCATCATAGACTGACGGAGGCCGACCGACTGAAGAAAAAAGGAAAAAATAAGAGGAAAAATAAATGTTGGGAGATTGTTATTGTTGTGCGTGTGTGGTAAAGTGAATTTTGTATGTTGAGTGGACAGAAATGGGGACGGAAGTTTGAAGGTTGAAGAATGTGAAAGTTTTGTGCAGGATTTAAGGGAAAAGACCGAAACGCAGAAGTGATTGGAAGAAGGGAAGAAAAATGTAAGAATGAGAGACTGACGCTGCAATGGTGAGATGAAAAAAAATAATAAACATGACAAAAATGAAAAAAGAAAAAAGACACTGTTTAATGGCTTGTCTGTTTCTCCATTAATCCGAGACGATGGTGGTGGCTGTGGTTCTGGGCTGGATCCACCCCCCTACCCCAGTGACTGTGTGCTTTCCTCTTCAGACCCACTTGAATTGGCTCCAGCCACCCCCTCCACGTCATTGCCTAACAACCCCCTCCTCCCTCCGTGACTACAGTAAAAGAATTTTTTAAAAAAAGGAAGGGACATCGAGTGACGGGACAAAGATGATCAAACGTAAGTAAAATACATTATATTGTTGTTTTTCCATTTATTCTTCTGATAGCATCTCAAATATTGGATCTCATTAAAGAACATTTTAGTGTTAGTCTGCGTAAATCATGTGCATTTTGCCAGTAAGCTGTGTTAGTACTAACCAGTCACTCCAGATTCAACAAACTGCTTGTATGTTCTCCAAGTGTAAACAGCATTCGTGAATCATCTGTAGTCAGCACGTGTTCATGAGAATTGAAGATTGCATAACTGACGCTTAAAACTGATGCTAAAGTCACGTTTCACAGTAACTGACCAGCAGTTTCATTCACTAAAAGTCTAAGAGAGAGAAAGAGAAGAGGAAAAATGACATGGTTAGTGACCCAGGAGACAGACGCTGACACGAATTGATAACAGACAATTATCTTTTATTAATAAAGTGTGAGTGTAATGTGTGAATGGGTGAGTGTGTGGTTGTCTGGTCACTGGAGCTGAGCACGTCTTGTGGCAACCTGGCAACCCTGGAACATACAAGCACAAATGATTACTGCTGCTCAATAGCGATAGGGACTTTGTGCTGGTGATGCTTACTTGCAGGTTCCACAGTGTAAGTCTTGCTGGCTCCTTGTGCCCGTGAGTTGTAGTGCTGGTGGTGCCCGGTGTAGCGGGGGTGAGGAGGAACTCTGAGGCGGAGGGGATAGTGCCCCGTCAGCTGATGAGGATTGTCCGCCGCCTGGGAGGTCCACCTGTGCACAGGGGAGAGAACTAGAAGAGGTTGAGTGCTGGGATTGCTTACTTGGCTTGGCTTGGCGTGCACTTCTTGACTTGTGGTCGAGATCTCGGCGCATTACGTGGTAAGGATGACAGACGACTCCGTGTCGAGGAGTCCGCGGGTCGAGCTTTTAAAGCCCGCTGATTGCCACCTGCTGGAATGAGCGCAGCTGAAGATGATGATAATGATGACGGCCTAGCGGCCATCATGACAAAAAAAATCCAGCGAACCTGGAGTTCTACACAGCATAAGCCTGAATGTAATGCTATGTTGTAAAAAACATTTTTACTATCTTGGAACGGCATTATTTTAAACAACTATGGCATAAAATACACCTGAAATTGGATTTCAGATGGGCGCCATGATCTCCTTTCAAAACTGCACATATTCATATTCCACTGAGCTGAAACTCTCCCACTTTGCAGAGCATTAGAACACATTTCAACAATTTGGGTTTAGAATGTGTGTGTAAAAAGCAATAAAAATTACTCTAGCTAAAATTCACAGTATAGTGTGGAAATAAAGATTACTTTTTCCCTTATTTTTCCAACTCTGCACCCTAACCCAGAAGCAAGGTGCACACTTCATGTCAAAACAATAAAAATCTGAATTACATCCATCTGATTCTATGTGAGTTGATCAATTAGCAATCATCCAAACATTACTGTCATGCTGGACAAGACATTTCTCACTGCACTGTCCTACAGAATAATGGAGCAGTGTGTTCTTATGTTACTGGGAAAACAACGATGAGAATCTTTTTGCATCTGATATGATTTGGTCATAGATGAAATGATAATGTTTTAATCATCTTTAATTATTTTTAATTATAACCTGAATCAAAGCATGAAATTTAGTTTATAGAGATCAAACTCTTAGACTTGATTCAGACAAATAAAATATAGTTATTTAGTGAAAACTAAGCTTAGAATAACAGCAAACTATGTACACAAAACTCTCAGCTGGTTTGGATCACTTGTAAATATTGGTTGACATTGTACTAAATTTCAGGATATTAACAGATTGGAGTGCTGTGTCTGAAAATTGGGAAACTAGGTATGAAAGGAAAATAAACATTTAAAGAAAAACCTGCAATGTGATTGATGACCCACAGGGGCTTGGAGCTTCCCATGAATCTGTCTTTTATCAAGGGAGAAAGAGGAGGGGGAGGAGGACAGCAGTGGAGTAGGAGGGGTCATGGCCGAGGAGGGAACGCACCCCCACAGTGGAAATGAGTGCATCAGTGTGGACAATGGGGTCACTGGCAAAGAGAGTGTCCCCAAAGGCAAGACCGGCCACTGGGAGGGGGAGGTGCCCATGACCCACATCCACTATGACAATACTGGACTACATGATTAAGACTAAAACAAATAAGTGGACTCACTTCTACACATATACAGGAAATTGACATAGCAGACATCTTCCATTTACCTGACTTTGATCTAATGTTAACAATATAGTATTTATCAGAAGTAATGTTGGAAGTTCAAGGTACTCTGATTAAATTTGTGTAACGCAGGTGCATACAGATCAGTAACTTCAGGTAATGACATTCAGGGCTTGGCAAAGTCAGAAGAAAAAGTAACAGTTAAATTTGCAAATGGCAAACTATATCTGTCAAATCTGTGAAAGTAAAGGATCCTACTACTGGTAACATTGTTGAAGGGTGTCTCGTGACACCCTTCAACCATGTCACCGCCGTGTCATCCGGCGCTCAAACCATATTCCCCTCAGCCCTGTTCCTTCTGTGACAGCGTCTCAGCGGGCTCCCAGCTGTCAGTTACGGGACGGCTGGAGCCCAATTAACCTTCATCAGCTGAGGCGCTGCTAATGAGCATAAAAAGGAGCAGCTCCGATCATTCGGGGCTGTGACTTAGCACATCGAAGGCTGGAACCCCTACGCCTGGCGCCAGTCCTCTGCTCGTCGTTCTGCATTATTTGTGAGTGTACACCTGTATGAGTATTTGTGCTTTTTGGCCCCACGAGGCCGTGTTCCTTATCCCCTGTTTCCTATCATAATAAAACATCGCAAACTCACTGGCTCGCCCTCGGCTCTCATTGTGTGGCTCGCGAGGGCCACACGTAACAGTAAGTCACAGCCAGAAGAGTTGCCGGCGGCCGTGAGTTTGCTGCCTTGGACTGTTGCCCTTACCTGTCTAGGTACCGTCGCCAAAGCATGCCGTCACGGAGGTCCCGCACTCAGGGTTCGAGTGATGTCCTCGCAGACGCCCTTGAGTGCGTGGATGACATCCTCAACACCGCTTCCCTCTTTAACTTCAGTAGCGACGTGCACCGGTACTTAGACCAGGCTGAGGAGGTGCTCGATTATCTTCCCCGCTTCGCCTGTCATCCTGAGGTGAGCATGAGGAGATTAGACATAGACGCACAGCGGGAAATACTCCGTGGGTTGGAGGGAAATCCCAGCAGGAAGCCGAAGAGGAGGAGACATCACCCTTTGCTTCGGGATCCCGTTCCTGCCTCCACTCCGGCCCGGGAGTTCGCGTCATCCAGGGGTTTTTCCCCAACCAGCACGACGTCACTCAGGATTCCCCCGGAGGATCTGCAGCTGACAGCCATTAAGGTCCGGGACCGAGTGGCTGCTGCTTGCTCCGCTGTGCACCCGTCCTCAGTTAGTAAGCATGTACCCCATCCGGATCCAGTTGCGGGTCGCCGCAAGGTCTCATCCTCCCACGCAGCTGTCACTCCTGCGCCTCGTCTGAGAGGAGATCCAGCAGCCTCGTTTCCTGAGCCTCCTCCCTCCGCTGTCACGCCAGCACTTTGGGGCCAGCTCATCTCGGCTGTCACCCCCCCCTCCTCGACGCACTCCCCAGCTGCTGTGTGCGTCCAGAGTCCTGACCTGGCGAGCTCCCTCCTGGAATCTACACGAGTGGCTTCCCGACGTCCTCTCAGGGGGTCCTCCGTTACCGTCCAGCGGGGAAAGGGAAGAGCAACGTCCACTACAGCAGGCACAATCCAGCCTCCAGGAGACAGGCAAGTCCCAGTTTTTTCACATTCACCCTGTGATTTGCCCTGTCAAACTCCTGGAGGTGGAGTTCGGGGTTCGCAGCTCCCCGAACTCCCGCCACCTGCTGTAGCTTTAGTCATTAATCCTGCACCCTCTGCGTCTCCCTCCGCTAAGCGGTCCCCGGCGCCAGGCCAACGTCGTGGGATGAGGAGGGGGCCTGCGGTTCTGGGCAGCCTGGTTCCGGTTCCGCAGCTATGCCGTGGATGGAGGAGGAGGACGAATTGCTACGTGGAGTCTGCGCCGACGACCAAGCATCCCCGGGTCTCCATGGAGGAACGGTCCGGTCCAGCGGGACGAGGTTCTCCTGCCACCACGCCGTGTGGGCTGTCGGCGTGGGCACCGGTGCCAGAGGAATCACAAGCTGCGCTGTCCATCATGCCGGCTGCGGAGCCCGATGCAGCTGAGTGGGAGCCTGACGACGACCTCCTGATGCTGGATCCCGGATCTTCGCAGTCCTGGACGGCGTCAGAACCCGAGATCAGGCAAGTGCTCTACCTTATCTTTCTTCTCCTTATCTTAGAGCACTTTAGCCTGTCTCTAGGGGAGATGAGCCGGGTGCAGCCGTCCGCTGCATCCGAGCTTATCTCGCCGGGTTCTGGCGCTGCCGGTGATCCTGATCCTGGCTCTGTTTTCTCTCCTGAGCCTTCTCCCAGGGTCGCCGGCGAGGAGCTGCCATCACTCGTGGTGCCAGAGGGTCCAGGTTCGAAGTCGGAGGTTGGTTCTGGTGCGGCGCCGGCCCAATCGGGGTCCGACGCGGGTTCGCCCGAGACCCAATCGGGGTCCGACGTGGATCCTGCACCAGCGGCGTCCAGGTCCGGTGAGGGAGCTGCAGATCTCTTGCCATCTGACGATGGACCACCTCGTCATCAGCTCTCCCCCAAGCCTCTTCCACTAGGGCCCATTTGGACCTCTCCCTTTCCCCTACGGGCCTGGTGGTTGAGTGATGCGGGTCGGCCGCCGGAGGCTCTGCCGTGCCCATTCGGCTTGCTTGTGCAGCCGCCCGACCCGCTAGACTTTCTGTTCGGCGACCTGGTTCGGCCTCCCGAGGAACTGTGTTTTCTGGCCTGGGGTTCAGGTAGGCCGCCGGAACTTTTCCCTTCACCCCTGTTAGCAGTATGGACGCTGGGTGCGGGGAGACCCCCCGAACTGAATGTCTTTTGCTGTGCTTATGTTTGGGTGGGTACAGCTAAGCTGTCATTATTGTTCCGCATTAGCGTGATTTTTTTTTTTGGGGGGGGGGGTTTCCCCTCCTGTGTGAGGGATGGCTGTATAGTTAATTTTCACCCTTGGGAGTTCTCTTTTCATTTTGGGGGCCCCGGGGTTGATTTTCGTTGTTTTACCTGTACATGGTTTATGGGGTATTGTGGTTTTTTTCTTCCCTGTGTGTTGGGCTGTTATCTCCGCAATTTTCCTCTGCCTGAATGGGTTTTCTCTCATGTTATATTTTATGGAGTATTGTGTTGGGTTTTTCCCTTGTACTCTATATTGGTTTATTGTCTGTTTTCTTTCCTTTCTCTGGGTTTTTTCTCTCATGTTGTATTTTTATGGAGTATGGTGTTTGGGTTTTCCCTTGTACTCTATATTGGTTTATTGTCTGTTTCCCCCCCCCCCCCCTTTCTCTGGGTTTTTTTTCTCATGTTGTATTTTATGGAGTATGGTGTTTGGGTTTTTTCCCTTGTACTCTATATTGGTTTATTGTTGGGGTTTTTTTCCCCCCCTTTCTCTGATTCTCTCCCTCCTGACCCGCGCCCCATCCGCCCACCCTAGGTGGGGGGGGGTCTTGGATGTTACGGGTCGTTCGTAGTCCAACCGTGAGGGGGGGCTGTGTCACGTGGGATGAGACGGCGTGTCATCCGGCGCTCAGACCATATTCCCCTCAGCCCTGTTCCTTCTGTGACAGCATCTCAGCGGGCTCCCAGCTGTCAGTTACGGGACGGGTGGAGCCCAGTTAACCCTCATCAGCTGAGGCGCTGCTAATGAGCATAAAAAGGAGCAGCTCCGATCATTCAGGGCTGTGACTTAGCACATCGAAGGCTGGAACCCCTACGCCTGGCGCCAGTCCTCTGCTCGTTGTTCTGCATTATTTATGAGTGTACACCTGTACGAGTATTTGTGCTTTTTGGCCCCACGAGGCCGTGTTCCTTATCCCCTGTTCCCTATCATAATAAAACATTGCAAACTCACTGGCTCGCCCTCGGCTCTCATTGTGTGGCTCGCGAGGGCCACACGTAACAAAGGGTAGTTCATTTTGTCAGAGGTTACCCACATACTGAGGAAGTAAACAGTTTATGAGACTTCCAAACCAAAATACTGACACTCACTTGACCTGGTCACTGCCAGGCCATGTTCAGTGATATCACAGCATTTTACATCCACAGTTCCTACTGATTGGCAATCTACAAATCAATATCATTGTACCATGTACTATAGGCAATTGTACGGATCTGATCCAAATTATGAATAAACATTTTTTGCAAATCCATCCTCCAGATTGGTCATAAAAAACTTGTACTGGTCACCAAGGAGATATGTGGAAGCATCCGTCATCTTAGCTGATGAGGATAAGAGACATTTTAAACAATGGGGGGTTCCAAACATCTCACTGGTTAGACCCAAACACATGGATTTGAAAAATGTTGGATATTTTGTCACCTCTGCTGAGGAATATAGCCATCCATGGGAAACAAACATCTGATTGTAAAATAGAATATTCTCCTAAATTAGAAAACATATGCATTGTCACTTAACTGGGTAACCACAGCACAAAAGGCTGTGCACAATAGACACCCAGAAATTTCCTACGAACTTCGAACTTCAAATTCCAAATTCATCATAGTAAAAAGATAAAACAGATGTTGGTCTAATAACAGGAAGCAAAATATGTCACTATAACATCACACTATAAAAGACAATATCCTCTCCGTCTAGAAGTTCAAAGGGTGTTAAACAGGTCATAAAAGAGCTAAAAAAAAAAAAAAAAGCAGCAGATGCCATGGTGTCATGCTCAGCCTCCCCATTCATGTGGGAAACATCTTGATGATGCAGGACCTGCAGGAATTAACAAAGCTATAATTCTTTGTGCTTATTGTGTACCAGGATCACACACATTGTTGAATGAACTAAAACTCCAAATGCAATTTTTCACAGTGGTAGTCATTAGCACTGCATTTTTGGCATACCAGTACACCCAGATCATCAATTCTAGTTTGCATTAATATCCCAAAACAAAAAGTACATACTACTATTCACCAGACTACCACAGGGTCACTGTGAGTCTCCTACATTTTTTTCTCAGGCAACGTCAGCAAATCTTGCACATTTTATACCTCCTAATAGAAACCAATTGCTCTTATGCCATATTGCTGGCATCTCCTGATGAAGAAATATGCAAACAAACATATCTCCGCAGGCTGGAGTCTATAGGTGATTAAAAAAAAACCCAAAGGTGCTGTTTTTAATCAAGATTCCCAAATTTCTACCTGACTAAAGGGTAAACCCATCCTCCCACAAATATTTTGCTATGCTGCTACTTGAACACATGGACTTTGTCATGTGTTCAAGGGAGGGATGGTGTTATTGGTTATTAGTTATCACAGCCTATGGGTTTGAAAATTTTGCTAAAAAAATTTGCCAATATTAATGTCTAATTTGTGCACAAAATAATGTCCAGGGCAATGTCAAGACCAGAGAAGGGTAGTTTTCCATCATCAACATACCCATTTCAGAACATTTACATGGACTTCATTGAGCTAACCAAACGTGAAGAGAAGAGATATTGTTTAGTTATAGTGGATATTGTTACAGATTATTTCACATTTAGGGAAAGTGTTGAATAGTGATTTGAAACACTATGCAGCATATCACCCACAGTCTGCAGGATTTGTGGAACACCATAACTGGACCATTATCGAAAGATTAAGAAAACAATGGCACAAACAGGACAGAATTGGATTTATTGTTTACCTTGATACTATTTTATATGAGAATAATGCCTACAAAAGAAGGTTTATCTCCATTTAAAGTTTACATGAAAAGCTTTAATTAGTATTCCCTCTTAGACCATTTAACCCAGAAGATGAAGAGATTTGGTTTTGCAGATTTCATGTTAAAAATGTTGAGTCAAAAAGATATTGTTCATGCTATTCTTCCTCGGAAGGAACACACAGGAGGAATCATCACCATAAAACCCGGAGACCAACTCCTTACAAGGACTGTTAATTCATGAAAGTAATTCATAAAGTAATAAATTCATAAAGTAATTCTGTAATTCAACAGAATTACTTTAAAAAACAAACTCATGAAACAGGCCTGGACAAAAATGATGGTGCCCTTAGAAAAGATTGAAAATAATCTGACCATAGGGACATGTTCAACCAAGATGTGTCCTCTAATTAACATCACAGGTGTCTACAAACTTGTAATCAGTCAGTCGGCCTATTTAAAGGGTGACAAGTAGTCACTGTGCTGTTTGGTGACATGGTGTGTACCACACTAAACATGGACCAGAGGAAGCAAAGGAGAGAGTTGTCTCAGGAGATTAGAAAGAAAATTATAGACAAGCATGTTAAAGGTAAAGGCTATAAGACCATCTCCAAGCAGCTTGATGTTCCTGTGACTACAGCTGCACATAGTATTCAGAAATTTAAAATCCACGGGACTGTAGCCAACCTCCCTGGACGTGGCCGCAGGAGGAGACGGATAATACGAATGGTAACAAAAGAGCCCAGAACAACCTCTAAACACATTCATGGTGAACTCCAAGGTCAAGGTACGTCAGTGTCAGATCGCACCATCCGTCATTGTTTGAGCCAAAGTGGACTTCATGAGAGACGACCAAGGAGGACACCACTGTTGAAAACAAATCATAAAAAAGCCAGACTGGAATTTGCCAAACTGCATGTTGACAAGCCACAAAGCTTCTGGGAGAATGTCCTATGGACAGACGAGACAAAACTGGAACTTTTTGGAAAGGCACGTCAGCTCTATGTTCATCATCATCATCATCATAGCAGTCTGTCGTGGGCGACAATAACTGTTTCATTTAGGTCTGATCACAGACGCAAAAATGAAGCATACCAAGAAAAGAACACTGTCCCTACTGTGAAACACAGAGGAGGTTCTGTTATGTTCTGGGGCTGCTTTGCTGCATCTGGCACAGGGTGTCTTGAATCTGTGCAGGGTACAATGAAATTTCAAGACTATCAAGGGATTCTAGAGAGAAATGTGCTGCCCAGTGTCAGACAGCTTGGTCTCAGTTGCAAGTCATGGGTCTTGCAACAGGATAATGACCCAAAACACAGCTAAAAACACCCAAGAATGGCTAAGAGCGAAACATTGGACTATTCTAAAGTGGCCTTCTATGAGCCCTGATCTAAATCCTATTGAACATCTGTGGAAGGAGCTGAAACATACCGTCTGGAGAAGGCACCCTTCAAACCTGAGACAACTGGAGCAGTTGGCTCATGAAGAGTGGGCCAAAATACCTGCTGAGAGGTGCAGAAGTCTCATTGACAGTTACAGAAATCATTTGATTGCAGTGATTGCCTCAAAAGGTTGTGCAACAAAATATTAAGTTAAGGGTACCATCATTTTTGTCCAGGCCTGTTTCATGAGTTTGTTTTTTAAAATAATTCTGCTGAACCACAATTCAAAAGCATTGTCTGATTTTCATTGGTTAATTTTCATAGAATTTTTATTTATTACCACTTTTGTCAGATTCAAGTTATTTCTGTGACCATTGTGGGTTTTTCTTTCACTAACAGAGGGGTACCAACAATTTTGTCCACGTCTGTATGTAGAACAGGTATTCACAACTAACTATTGGTGGGGATATGCAGAGTTCCTTGCCAGTAGGACAAATAAAACAAATTTCTCCTGCTCAAGACTTAGGAACATTTCAAGCAGTTTCTCCAAACCATTCTCTGCAGTCGTAGTCCCAGCGTCAATGGCGCCAGGGCAGAGCAACACCTTTGAACTAAATGGAGGATGGTGGCTCTGTTGATATAGAGTCTACTCACACCTACCCTCTAACTGGGAGGTGTCTGCATCCTAGTATGACTGACTGACCATGCTATCATGATGTATCTGGATTAAGTCAGACAGTCAGGGTGTTGAAAGAGGGAACTGGAATACAAACCACGTGATGCAGTCTGAGCAACGGATATACCAATTGAATATGAACTCGATGTCTTCACTGCCTGGCTACAATCCTTCTTTGTACGGTGGGCAGGAATGATAAAAAAAAAAAAACATAATATTATCCCTCATGATTGGTATTGCCATCCTTATGTGTGTAACATGTTGCTGCATTCCCTGTTGTAGAGGCCTTATTGAAAAAAAGTACATGCTGCTGGTATACACCAGTATCTCATATTAGCTCAGCAAGAGAAGAGCGACAAGGATTCAAGTGATGAGGACAGTCAGGTTTAAATCATGTCTACCAGTGTCTCTGCAAGGAAAAATGTTGGTCTTGACAATATGCCTATAATGACTAAAGAATAATGTAACAGCTAAAAATGGTGTAAATACATTTATTGGAAGTTTTTTAAGCTTTTATTTTTGATATTGAAATTGTAACACTGAATGTTTGTAAATGATGACTCATTTTTATGGTTGCCAAAGGTAGTAGAAACAAGGTGAGAATTGTTCCTGTATAAATGCTCAAAGAATGAAGACTGAAAAGAAATTGTGTTACAGTGAGCCCTCATCTCACATGAAAATAACATCAGGTGTGTGGTGCTTGGTTATTGTTGTGCCTGTGATAGTTATTGACTCCATGAAAATGGAGTCAAGAGAGGAAACTGTTATAATAAATAAATAGTGAAGATTAGTTAGATATTACACAAAGTGCTTGCATACACATATCTTTTAGATCCACACATACACTCACACACACACATGCACACATACACACACATGTACACACAAACTCCACAGGAAAGTCTCTGCTCCTGTTTCCATATATGGGCATGGGGAAAGAGGAGACATCTGGAGAGACAGGAACCAACAGGATGGAAGTCATAAAGAGCGGAGATGACATCTGAAGCCATTTGGACACTGAAAGGACCAGTTCTAACTAGTTTGGACAATGGCCAGCATATTATTGGAAAGTTACTGGGAAATGCCCAGTAACTGGAAGCCTTTTTGTAGCTATGCTTTTCTTTGTTCTGGGTCTTTCCACGAGAGGGGGCTGGAAAGGACCCACGGCCATGTTCCCTGGCTCCCTGTGTGATTCAATAAAAGTTAAGCTGAGAAATAGTATTTCTTCTGTGAGTACCAGTTGTTTAACTGAAAAAATTCTGCTAACTGTCCAAAATGAATTTTTACAGATGCTTCCTACCAAACATGGCAGATGTGACACATCCACTCAACGACTTATTAAAGTCTGACGCAACATGGGTGTGGAGCTCAATTCAAGAAGAAGCTTTCGAGAACGTCAAACGGCTAATGTCGCAGGCACCAGATTTAGTCTTGTATGATGTTAACAGATCAACAATTGTGAGTGCAGATGCAAGCAGCTATGGACTAGGAGGAGTTCTTCTTCAGCTGTGTGAAGAACAACTCAAGTGCAGAAACCAGATATGCTCAAATTGAGAGAGAGAGTGTTTGGCTGCAGTCTGGGCATGTGAACGGTTTGCAAACCTGTATGGCTTAGATGGTGTCACCCTTCAAACAGATCACAGGCCATTGGTACCCCTTATCAACAACAAAGATATTGATGTTGTGCCACTCAGATGTCAGCATTTGTTGCTATGTTTGATGAGATTCCATACTAGGGCTGAATATGTTCCAGGGAAATGATTGGTTGTGGCAGACACATTATCAAGACATCCATTCACAACATTACAACTTGAGTCAGTTGAACTCAATGAAGACATTGAGGCTCTTGGAGGACGTCACACGGGCAGCGTGGCCAATGTCTGACATGTGTTTTGAAGAAATCAAACAGTATACTGTCATGTACATGTACCGCAGCGCACAGGTGAAAAGGATTGAGCCCAATCACTGGTGAAATGAACGTGTTTTATTAACAGAACGACATACTGTTATGTATGTAAATAGGTTGTACAGTGGCAAGATGGCGGTCCGGAGAATAGGTCATGGTTTGGGGGGGTGGGGGGGTTGGCACTCTACCCTGTGGTAGTGATGCCAACTGGGGTATAAGAACAAGGGCAGGGAGGAGTACTTCCTCTTTCGTCGTAGGCAGCCTGGTCGGCAGGGAGTGCCAAAAGCCTGTAGGGTCTCATTATACTGTATTGTGTTCAATAAAGGTTCTCTGTTTGGACGTCAAGCCCTGTCTTCTTTGGGTCTAATTATGGATACAACATTTGGCGACGAGGTAAAAGCGGTTATGAAAAGGTCAGTTGTCAATTTTCGGCCATTTCTGGAGTCACTGGGCGAGCCTCCTGTGGCGTGGTCTGAATGGTTCGCCATCTTCACAAACTATGTGGTAGTTTTAACTCTTGGTGAGCTTAAAAAAAACTTTGTGCCAGAGTAGTGTTGGTGCATAATTTGGGCATGGAGAGGCAAGGAATGTTGGAGAATCTCGGCGGAGCCGATAGTTTTGATGAAGTCGTGGAGTTAATGGTGCGCTACTTTCGCGCCACTGGAAACGTCACTGTCTGGCACATCCACTTTGAACAGCACCGTCAGCAGATGGATGTGTCTGTGAGAAGATTTATTGTGGACCTCTGGGAGCTGGCGAGGGATTGCAAGTTCGGAAACCTGGAGAGTGAGATGATTAGAGACCAACTGGCGGAGCATGTTCGGTGCCCTGCAGCTCGGTCAAGGCTCCTAGCCCTCCCAGGTGAGCTGACGTTGAATGACGCTATCGAGCTAGCGCGGCAATTCGAGGCAGCTGAAATGATAGCGAGGGGCCTCGAGGAGTGCTCACCTCCGACCCAAGGTGAGCCTCGTGTGATGGCGCTGCAGTTGGACCCTAAGGATGAGGACAGCGGAGAAGAGGAGTTTGCCTCCATTGTGAAAACAAGGTCCGCCCCAGGTATACCAAGATGTGGCTGTGGGTCCCCCTTACACCACTGTAAATCCAGGTTGTGTCCGGCAAAGAGCAAGCATTGTGGGAAGTGTGGTCTGTTAAATCACTTCGCCAGGGCATGCATCAACATTGAGTGGAAGAATCGACAGCATGGAGCGGATTCTCCGCAGAAGGCTCCCACCATTGTGCACACGGTCTCCCTGGAGACCGCAGGCCAGATTGGCCGCACGACTGACTTTGATGGCGTTGAAGTCCCACTCTTATTGATACCGGAGTGGTGGCTCAGTTGGTAGAGCATCCGCCCCACACCCGGGAGGCAGGGGTTCAAATCCCGGCCGGGTCATGCCAAAGACCATATAAAAAGTGGAACTTCCTGCCGTCCAGCTTGGTGCTCAGCAATAAATGGAATGGAGGAGTGAACTCTGTGGCAGCGCCTTGCATGGCAGCAGCCCTCTGATTCTGCACTTGGGGTGTGTGTGATTTACACTGTAGATAAGTAAAGCACAATCTCGTTCTGCTATACATGATTGGTTGTACGGTTGAATGACAATAAGGGTGAATTAATTAATTAATTATTGGATACGGGAGTGGCAATATCCGTGTTTAATTTGGCCACAGTGAAGAGACTGTTTCCCTACCACCAGATCCAGGGGCAGGAGGAGGTGTGGGATGCGGATTGGTTGGATGTGGCCAGGGGAGTGCAAGCCCGGCACCATGTGATGCTACCTAGGGATGGACCTGATGCTGTTACCCAAGCAGCCCTTGGTGTGGGAGCTGGGCGGCACGACGGGACCCCCGTAGGAGCATATAGGGACAAGGTGCCCGCACTGAGGACTAAGGGGGCGAGACCGAGGAGTGCTGTTCTGAAACGCTCCAAGCGGAGACCTTCCAAGAGGTCATTGGACCAGACCCGTGAGCCGACCGGTTCAGAAAAGGAAGCCCGCTTGCAGCATGTTGGTTCCGAGAAGAGAAGCAGGGCCTCCCTGTGGGTTGGTAATTTGGTCCGGCCTAGGGTTGAGGCCTGCATGAGATGCGAAGAGACTGCGGCGCTCCAGGAGGGATCCCCCAGATGATGATCCAGGCGAAAGGACCTCCCTGGGCCGTGAAAGATGACTGTTGCGTATTTTGGGTGTATTTTAGTGGTTAACCCAATGGCATTGTGTAAATAGTTTTCTTGTTGAGTCGGTGCAGAGTGTTTAATTGGAATGCTAAGAAAAATAATTTTATGTAATTTGATTGCTAAATTTTAAAGATGGTAACATTTTGAGGTATTTTACTCTTCTAAGTTTTAAAATGAGCAATCTTGTGAATGGTGTCACTGCTAAATTGTTTAATTGATATTTCTATTTTGGTGAGTTACCAGGCACTGATTGTCTGTAATGCATGTTAAAAAAAAGTCGAAATGTGAAATGTCGGCCAGATGTATAACTGTTAAAGGGTAATTGTTATATTTGAACATGTTATGTGAATATTGTACAGGTGGAGTAAAACACTGATTAGTTTGGTACATGCATAAATTTGGTTTTGAATTGTTGAATAGAAAAGAAAAAAGAAAAAGAGAGAATCAGTAAAATATAACTGAATTGTTTAATTTAAAAAATTATTGGAGTGGTTAGCACTGCGGCAGCACAGCAACTCACCCTTGGCCTGGGGATCCTGGGTTCAATCCCAGCCCCCGACCAACAGTGATCTGTGTGGAGTTTGTATGTTCTCCCCGTGTCTGTGTGGGTTTACTCCGGGATTTCTCCTGTTTCCTCCCACATGCCAAAAACATGCAAGTTAGGTTAATTGGCATCAAAAACTGGGGATTCTAAATTGTCCTTAGGTATGACTGTGAGAGTGAATGGTTGTCTGTCTCTCTGTGTTGGCCCTGCGATGGACTGGCGATCTGTCCAGGGTGTACCCTGCCTCTCGCCCAAAAGATGCACTGCAGGATTATGATTTTCAGATTGTGCATTGGGCAGGCCGCCTCCATGCCAATGCTGATGAACTGTCTCGGCGTCCCTGTGCAGCGGAGGACTGTCGTGACTGCCAGCGGGCAGAGGATTGAGACCAGGCCATCCCACGGGCTGCTGCTCTCCGGACTGCTGTGAGCAGGAGTAACACAGCGGCACACAGCTTCTCCTCGGATAATCAGGCAGCTTTCCCCAGCGATGACGTCACAGAGGCCCTCAATGCGCAGCAGCTGCAGAGCGAGCAGGACAGAGATCCGGTCATTTCCCGGGTTCGGCAGTGGCTGGAAGCGAGCCAGCGGCCCGCCTGGGAGGCTGTGTCTGCACTGGACCCAGAGACCAAGGCCCTACACTCCCAATGGGCCAATCTCCACTGTCACGAGGGTGTTGTGTATCGGCAGTGGCAGACTCCAGCTGGACAGCATCACGTCTGGCAGCTGCTGGTTCCCCGGCGGCTCTGGCCCAACGTACTCCAGCTGGTCCACGGGGCGGTAGGAGCAGGCCACTTCGGGGTGACAAAGACTCTGCAGCGTCTTTGAGCCCGGTTCAACTGGCCCGGATGTCACCAGGATGTAGAGCTCCACGTCCATCGCTGCGACACCTGCACGGCTCAGAAGGGGCCGACTCAGCGATCCCACACTTCCTTGCAGCAGTACCGGGTGGGAGCACCGATGGAGCGGGTAAGGGTGGACATCCTGGGCCCTTTCCCGACCATGGACCGGGGTAACCACTACGTGCTGGTCGCAATGGATTATTTCACTAAATGGCCAGAGACGTACGCGGTCCCTGATCAGAGCGCCGCCACCACGGCATCAAAACTGGTGGACGAGATGTTCTGTCGGTTTGGCGCACCGGAGGAGCTGCACAGCGATCAGGGTCGGAACTTTAAGGCAGAGGTCTTCGGAGAGGTCTGCAAGCGGCTGGGCATCCAGAAGACCCGGACCACCCCGCTGCATCCACAGAGCAATGGCCTGGTCGAACAGTTCAACCGGACCCTCACCACCCAGCTTGCTGTCCTAGTCGACCAGTGACAGTGAGACTGGAACCTGCATCTCCCCTTTGTTCTGTGGGCATACCGGATGGCAGCACAGGAATCCACCCAGTGCACCCCTGCAGCGCTGATGTTTGGACGCGAGCTGCGCACACCGGTGGATTTGGTATTCACCGCCCCCCACCCCCCCCCACCCCCCGAGCCGGAGGTGGAGGGCAAACCGGGGTTGGATTATTTGTTTTGCTTGAAGGAACGTCTCCACACGGTGCACGGACTGGCTCGGGAGGCCCTGGCAGCGGCGGAGAGTCGGCAGAAGCAGGCATCTGACTCCCACTGCCAGGGGAGTGACCTTGCACCAGGAGATCGAGTCTGGGTTTTCTGCCCAGAGCAAAATAGGGGACTGTCACCAAAACTGGCGAGCCATTGGTCGGGACCGTGCGTGGTCCTACAGAGACTGTCGGATGTGGTGTACAGGGTGAGGCTGAAAAAAAGGGACCAGGTCATGGTACTCCACCGTGACCATCTCGCCCCGTACCAGCCATCCACCCCGCGGGTGGTCGAGCCAGAGCCTTCACCCCGACCAGATACTCTGACCGAGGCACAGATGAACACTAGCAGGCCTGTGTGTGCTGGACGTCGACAATGGAGGCCGCCCCGACACCTGGACGGATTTGTGTTGGACTTTTGAGCTGGACTTTTATTATTTTGGGGACAGAAACCAGTCCGGGGGGGACAGTGTAACGTCGGGGCTGTGTTAAGGGAGCGGGGATTTTCCCGGCATGCTTTGGCAGCAGAGGATTCAAAGGGTGTTATCATTTGTGTGTTCTAAAGTGTTATTACTGTGTCATTATATTGCTGTATGACACAGCAGTGTTATAAGAAGAATCAGAACAGTGACTGATCATGCGTTTGTGTCACCCTTAGTGAGACGGAGGTCTGTGTGAATGACCTCCCCTCCTGTCTGTGTTGAGGGAGTGTGTTTTAAATAAAGCCTGTTTCGTCACAGTCATCTCTCCTTTCGTGTGTGAACCCCCACTTCGTCACAATATAGACACAGGTAAGCAACATAACACAGAACAGTGACAGGCAGGAAAAGAAGTAACAAGCAGGGGCAAACAGCCCCAGATGGCAGGACATATTTAGTGTGATTTTTATGTTTGGCTGCATACAAAAGCCATCACGTGATTGCCACTTTGTGCTGTGTTGCTATACCAACTGTCCTGTAACTGGCAAGAATTCTGTTCCAATGCATCCCCTCTACGGGCATGCACAGGTTTCTACGGGCATGCTAGGGTATGCGCTAGTATTTTATATTTAGAGTGTGAATTGGGTGACAAATTTGGGGGAGAGGGTATCTGTGCGCATGGGGGGGGGGGGGTTGAAGGGGGGGTGTTATGTATGTAAATAGGTTGTACAGTGGCAAGATGGCAGTGTTGTGTCCATAATTACGAGAATGACAAGGAAGCAGAATTCGGTTAACAGGGCTTTATTCAGGATAACAGTATTACTATATACAAAGGCTTACGGCACTCGCCTGCATGCCAGGTGGCTCCACGATGAAAGAGGCAGAGCCTCTTCCGCCCACTTCCTGTATACTCCAAGTGATGTCACTACAGGAAACCAGCAGTTAGCCACCCTGGTCCACCCACGTCCAACCCGGCCGCCATCTTACTAGTACCAGCCTATTTACATATGTTACACCCCCCCCCCCTTTAAAAAATGTCAGGCACACAAATAACCCACCCTAATTTGTCTCCCGACTCACGCACTAACTGGAAAAAAAACATATGTACAAAAATAAATAAACACCTATCCACTCACACAACTAAGGCTGGGGGGGCGGGTAGACTACCAGCACCCCCTACACGGCTGAGCGGGTTATTCTGCCGCTAGTAAGAACAACAAAATGAAATAACATAAGGCCGTGTCTCTAACTGCAAAACAATCCCCATACTTATACTATACATAACACACAAAAACCACAATACTTATACTACTGGCGGCCCCCACCCCTACTCCCACCCCACAATGGGCATTCACAGTGAAACTATGCTGGGCATTGAATTAAAAAAAAAAAAAAAAGTCAAATAAACCAGGTGGGCTCATATTCACCTTACCCACCATTCTGACTACAAAATTTACAAACACATGTCAATTAAACAAAACACGCTAAAATTCAGTGTTGTAACAGGTATGTCACCACACAGGTCAATAAAATTGTCATGTAAACACTCAACACAGGCTCACAACTACACACCTCATCATGCCTAACGCACTCACTCTTTCCTTCTTTTTTTTTTTTTTAAGTAAATCTACCGAGGCACCAAATAGTAAACAACACATGCAGGACTAAGGTAAACACAACAGGCACACAAAACCAAAAAAAACCCTCTGTCCTTGGATGGATCCCTCTCCAGGTGTCTCCGTCTCTTCACCTCAGGGCTACCTGCTGCGCCGTCTCCTCTCCACCACTGGCAGCCCCAGATCCCTTGAGTGTCTCCAGACGTGAAAAGACCCACACCGATCTGCCTTCATCCAGCCGGGCTCCACCTGGAACCGTCTCTGGTCGTCCCGCTGCTCGAGTGGACTGTGATCTAGTCGTACTCAAGCATCAACCTTGGTCTTCAAGGGAGCCCTCTTCCTTTTTTCCAGATCACTAATCCTGCGACAGGCCTCCGTCACCGATCGCTCCAGCTCGCGGGCTCATCTTGGTCTTGTCTCGGTCTCCACTTGGCAGGCCATCGCTGGGAGCGCTTTACGATCACCACGCTCCGCGGTCTAGCCCCGTTTTCTTCCGGCGTTGGCGCCTTGTCCTCACGAGCCTCATCAGGGGTCCTGTCGTGTCGTCCGGCACCCTCGTCCAGGGCAGCCTGCGTGACAGCATCGGGTCCAGCCCGAGACAGCTCCACGTGGCGCAACGCGTGCTCTTCCCTCTGTCACTTTGTCCAATCAGTCTGAATCCCACACCTCAGCACCCTCCACAACTCAAACAGGTCAGCCCCACAGTCCACATCCAGACCATTCTTCACCCGACACGTTAGCGATGGAGAACCCAAGACTGTAAAATAGGTTGCAACCCATAACGTTAACCCCGGATGCTGAAACATTGATGCGAACACTGGGTGCCACACTGTCCTTATACTGGGCCTCCATTTCCACATAGCCCAAAATGGCCAACCTGTTCCGTCCATAACCATAATACTCTTCATAATGCCTTCTAATCTGCCGGTGGGGAAACAGTCTCTCCATGGTCTCCAAATTCAGGACGGAAATCATCGCTCCAGTATCCACCAAAAGCGGGATCTCGAGGCCATCTAGCGTGATGGTGCAGCTGATCCTCCCTGTCGTCTCTAGGGAGGTGGTATGCACAACTATTGGAGTCTTCTGCGCAGCACCTGGTTCACCCCTACGGCTCCTGCGTACGAAGTTTTCACACACCCTGGCAAAATGGTTCAAAGCACCGCACTTGCCACAACACTTTCCTTTCACCGGGCACATCCTGGACTTATAGTGGTGCTCAGTGGACCCACACTCATAGCACGTCAGCGCACCAGGGGCAGACCTTATCCTGACCACGGAGGCAAAATCTTCCTCTCCGTACTCACCATAACAAGGGTCCATGATCAGTGCCTCAGCACGAGACTCATTCTTCTCCAGAGAAGCCCCTTCAGTAAGGCCTCTCACAATGGTCTCTGCTGCCTCAAACTGTTGGGCAAGCTCGACAGCCTTAGCTAACATCAACTCCCCTGGGTGTGTCAACAACCTAGGACTGGGCCGCTGGGCAGTGGATGTGCTCTGCCATCTGGCCCCGAATCATCTCGTCCTCCAGGGCCCCAAATCTGCATTCCCTCACCAGCTCACGGAGGTCCACCAAAACTCTTCTTACCGGCTCTCCCGACCGCTGGCAGCACTGTCAAAACTGAATGTGCTTCACTGTGACATTTTCCGGTGCCCTAAAATACCGCGCCATTAGCTGTACTACCTCGTCAAAGCTGTCAGCACCTCCAAGGTTCTCCAGAATCCTCTGCCTGCCCTTCCATTCCCAAATTATGGACCAACACAGCTCGTACTTGGAGCTTCTCCATCTCGTCCAGGTTTAAGACAACGAGATAGTTGGTAAAAGCAGCAAACCAAGGAGGCGACAGCACAGGTGGCTCGCCCAGGGCCTCCAGAAAAGACCGAAAGCTGGCAATGGAATGCTCCATTATCGCTTTTACCTCATCACCAAATGTTGTGTCCATAATTATGAGAATGACGAGGAAGCAGAACTCGGTTAACAGGGCTTTATTTAGGATAACTGTATAACTATATATAAAGGCTTACGGCACTCGCCTACATGCCAGGTGGCTCCATGACGAAAGAAGCAGAGCCTCTTCCACCCACTTCCTTTATACTCCAAGTGGCGTCACTACCGGAAACCGGCAGTTAGCCACCCCGGTCACGTCCAACCCGGCCGCCATCTTACTAGTACCGGCCTATTTACATATGTTACAGGCGGTCCGGGGAATAGGTCATGGTTTAGAGGGGGTTGGCACTCTACACTGTGGTAGTGATGCCAACCGGGGTATGGAGTTTTTGCGTATGACGTAAGGGGGCGTGCAACACTGGCCCAGCCAGAGTGTGCCGCCATATTGGATGGCAAGAAACAACAGCAGCAGCAGGGTGAAACAAACAACATAGCTCACGTGTACCTACAAACTCGGCAAAATGGTGTACTCCTGTGCTGCCCATGGATGTACCAACAGATACGGCCAACCAGGACTGGAAAATGTGTCATTCTACAGGTTCCCAGCAGATGAAAATCGCAGAAATGATTGGCTTGGAAACATGCAGAGATCCATCTTGCTGCCTTCTCAATGCTGCAAGGATGAGGTGAAAGTTGTTATTAATGATAAGGGGATTAGCGGGGAATTAAATGGCCAGTGTGAAATGCAAAAAAAAAAAGTTGGATTTTTGAATAATTACCTTCACTGACATAATCTCTCGCTTTCTCATAACTTTCTGAGTCGGGTCTGGTTTGGGGGCGCCTCTCTGCTTGCTACAAAGGACAATGCACACTTGAAAGGGGGGAAAATTATTGTAAATGTGCATAAAATCAGGTACGTTTTAACGCGGCGCGCCGTGGAAAGCCTTTAAAAAAAAAAAAAAACACGCAGCGAGCTTCACTCACCTCCGAGTCCGACTAGCTGCTGTTGTTTTCCGACTCGTTCACCGGCGAGGACTTCACATCATCCACATCCCTTTCCGCTGACACGTTTTCCGATATCTTTTCCTCCTGCTCCCCTTTGTCTTTGAAAGATATCATCTCATTGTTTGCCCCCAAATCATCCCCGCCACCTCCGTTCAACTGAGGCATTTCGGCACACCAGAGGAGCGCACGGGAGCAAGATTAAAAACAAACGCGAAAACAATCAACCTTTTTTTGTTGTTGTTGTTGTCTGATCGGTGTTGTCCAGACGTGCTGCTGCTGTCCTGGGCTGGAAAAGGAAACAGACTACTACAGGGAAATGTCCATGATTCAAAACTCCTCTTTCATCCTCTGATTGTGATCCCGTCCATGTCGGGCGCTGCGTAATTAATCCACATTTAAATTTTGCTCTGCAGTGTGCTAAACGACTAAGGCAGGGATGTCCAGTCATGTGCCATGGAGGGCCAAGACCCTGCAGGCTTTACCTCCAACCAGTGTGTTCAGCACCAGATTTCACTGAACTTCTTCCCACAGATTGCTGATCAGTGAAAATACCTGCTGAAACAACTGGGTAGAAGAGAAAACCTGCAGGGTCTTGGCCCTCCATGGCACATGATTGGACACCCCTGGACTAACGATTTTGGTCCTGAACTTTAAAAAAAAAAAAAAAAAGATGTGGCAACCCTATCATGAGCAATGAGAGGCAGAAGGGAGCAGGAAAGCCGGAAAGAAGCTGCAGCAGGGCTACTGGACTTGTCTGCTGTTATGACTGCTGACAATGACTCCACTGAATCTGACACAGACATCGCAGACACAGTGTCAGAGGCCACAGTGTCAGTTGTTGAAGAGGATGATAGGGATGTTATTATGTCAGACTGTGACTGTGTGTTCTCCTCACTCATTCTGATCGCTAAACAGTGCAATTTACGCCTGGGTTGTCACAGTGCACCTGCTGCTCTTGCCATCCAAGATGGCGGCACCTACGGCGTGTTTATGTTTACCCCCGCGAGTCACGTGACTTTTATGGCCCTACGCAAAAACTCCATAAGAGCAACAGCGGGGAGGAACACTTCCTCTTTCGTCGTGAGCAGCCTGGTCGGCAGGGACCGCCGAAAGCCTGTAGGGTCTCGTTATATTGTGTTCAATAAAGGTTCTCTGTTTGGACGTCACGCCCTTCTTTGGGTCTAATTATGGATACAACACATACATACACCAAATGCCCCATGAGTACAGTCCAAAAATAAGAGTAGGGGAAGATGGCCCTCTACAACTCCGCTAGCAAGCCCCACACGCTCCAGGCGGAACCAGAGCAGAAGGGAAGGACAGTAAAGTAAGAGGAAAAGACTTACATGCAGGTTGGAGCAAACTAGCTCTGGAAACAACAACCAAACACAGTCAAAGGGAGGAGAAACCAACCGAGGAGCCTGGTCATCAATACTGACTAATGCCACCACAACAACTGCTCACACCGTCACCCATAAATACCCTGACCAGATGAGTGACAAGTGGATGCAGGTGTGGCGGCAGACGAAGCATGACGTGATAATGAATGGATGTGTGTGTGCATGTATGTATGCGCGTAGGTAAGTAAGAATGAATATAAGTGTAAGCACATGCATGTGTATGTGTGGAAACACCAGAAATGATGGCAAACAGCCGGTATGTGAGTGGATGAGTGAGAATGTGTGCGTGTGTGCGTGTATGTGCGTGCATGTGTGGAAACACAGGAGATGATGAGAGATGAGAGATGAGAGAAGGGGGCATGGCCGTAGACTGGCAGGGAGCCAAGCAAAGAGGCTCTAATGACCTGCCAGCTGGAAATAATTAACAACGATCAAGAGACTACAGCCACAAATCATGAAACAGGGCTAGAACAACAACCCCATTCATGACAGAGCCCCCATCCCCCTCAAGGGGTAGATTCCAGACACCCACCGTGCCATCAAAACACAAAAGAAAAACCTGCCCCCTCAAACCCCACCACAACAACCCAGGGCGGGAGGTGGGGGAAACAGGTCAGGAGGGAATTAACCAATGAAACATACCACAACAATACAACACAGGAAAACAAGACTCCCCACTCCAAAACTAAAGTTAGACCCTCCCCAAAATCCAAGAGTCCCCAAGTTCAGGGGGCCGACCCAAGTCTCAGGATCCACAGATGGCCAAGCGAACCAGGCCAGGTGGTCAAGCAAAGTCCAACACCAGCCAGACCGCCAAGCAAGGTGAGTCGGGTGGCCTGCCTGGGAAAAAGGGCCCCCTAACCCAATGGCACAGTCTGTCAGGTGGCCAGCCGGAGTTCTTCAGCCACCAAGCCAGGCGAGACGGGCTGGGAGGTGGACCCCCCCATATGGAGACCCAGTCCTTCGGGCGGCCGGCCTGCATAGTTAAGCCACCAGGACCGGAGGGGTGAGTGAGGAGGCACCCTACCCACCAGGAGGCTTAAAGGTGTGTGGCCAGACCATGAAAGGGGGACCCCAGCGGCTACTGGTGGCCGGACCTGGTGGGCCACGGCGGTGCCCAGCAGAAGGAGGAGGAACACCCAGCAGGCCTCCAGAAGGAACAAGGAGACCCCAGTGTCCTTAAACTGGCTGGCTGCACCCTCAGTGGTCCCAGCTTGGGATAAGAACTCGGCTGCACCCTGGGTGCTCCCGGCTTGGGACATGGCTGCACCCGTGGTGGTCCTGGCCTGGGACAACATTTCACCAGTGGTGGCCCCAGCCTGGGACCTCATTGCTCCCACAGTGAGCCCCGGTTGGGCCTGTGTTGCACCCACGGAGGACCCCGACCAGACCATGGTTGCACCACGGTGGAACCCATCTGGGCCCCTGCTGCACCCGCAGTGGACTCCGACCGGGACATGGTCGCACCCATGGAGGAGCCCGGCTGGGCCCTTGCTGACCTCAATGCCACTTTGACCATGGGCCAGCCGACCCGCATGAGCACCCAAGCTAGGAGGTGATCGATCATGGACACCCCGGCCTGGAACTGAGTACCCCTGACGACCACCTCGGAAGGAACCCTGGTGACCTCCAGTGGCGAGCCTGGATCCACGGACTCATCTGACGATGAAGGACTCTCTCCAGCGACCCTGAAAGAGGACTCGGACAGAGAGGAAGAAGGGTCAGGGTCGCCGGCAGCGGCGGATCCCGGCGAGGCAAGCTCAGGTGCAGCGTACGGCTGCAGCTGGCTCTCCTCACCTAAAGATAGGCAAAAATGCTCTATCATGGAAAGGAGAAAGACAAAAAAGAGCACTTGCCTTAACCTCAAGCTCCACCGCCGTCCAGGACTCTGACAATGCAGGCAATGTTCCCACTGGCTCGGCCTCCTGGAGGTTCAGCTCAGGTGCTGACACTGCTGCGGCGGCCTCCACAGCAGGCGTGGTGGTAACAGCAGTCTCTAAAGCCCCAGCCGTCGTGACCCACGCTGGTGACTCCTCCAGCATGGCAGCTGGGGTCTGGCTCACCGTTGCTGCAGGGGGTGCTCCAGGACCTCTGGCCCCTCCTGGTCCCGATGATTCGGCTCCGGTGCTGGCATACATTCAGGAAGAACAGAAGAGAGCATAGACAGGGCTGGTGAGCAGTTTATTATAGCAGCAGGTGGGGAGAACTCAGGGGACTGCTTTCCCTGAGTCTCCCTACAGGGAATCAGGCAAGACATTTCATCAAAAATAGGAGTAGAATGAAATAAAACTTGCCTGCTCTCCCAGATCATGATGTTGGCTGCTGCTGTAGTTTGGGCATCATCCGCCCTCTGTGTGACAAAGGTGGTGTTAAGCCCCTCAGTAGACCATTGAGGAGCTGCCCCTCTCGCCACAGGAACAGGAGCCGCCGGTGAGGAATTCAAACGCACCCTGTCAGTCTGTGGAAACACCGAGGAAGGAGACCTCGCAGCAGATGTGGAAGGAAATCTTGCAGACGGGACTGCTTGGGAAGAGAAACGTGAATGAGGATCCGCTGCAGGAATAGCCGGGCTCGGTGTAGGAAAGGAAACAGTTAGAGGGGCTAATTATTCCTCCGGGAATCTGGGACTGGACGACGTCGACGCCGCTGACCTGACGGTGGCCATGTTGGAGCTGGAGACGAAAAGTGGAGGAAAAGATGGCCGCCAGCTGAGAAGAGCGTCTCTGCTTGGGCTTCACATGGAATGCCCTTCTCCTCAGGTCAGGGAATGACATTCTACTGGAGCACGCAGACCGAGGACAACAATTCGGCATACTGGGGAACATTCCAGAGGCCAGGGTGAGCTTCCAGAATGCCCAGAGCCCCGTTCAAGCAGTCCCATTTTTCTCCGAGGCCGTAGGCGTCATCGACGTCCCTCATGAACTCCCGGATAAACATGGCTGCCCATTCCTCTTCCACGCTAGGATGGCCCTCTGCTCATCCGCTTCTGCCAGCGTGGGAACGGCTCATCAGGGACTCCAAGACAGGTCGGAAAACACAAAAAGGTGAAAAAATGACACGTCACTTCACCGCTGGGCTTACTGTGGTGGTGGCATTCTGTCATGTACATGCGCTGCAGCGCACAGGTGAAAAGGATTGAGCCCAATCGCTGCTGAAATGAACGTGTTTTAATAACAGAAAGACATACATACACCAAATGTCCCATGAGCACAGTCCAAAAATAAGAGTAGAGGAAGATGGCTGGCTACAACTCTGCTAGCAAGCCCCACACGCTCCAGGCGGAACCAGAGCAGAAGAGAAGTACAGTAAAGTAAGAGAAAAAGGCTTACATGCAGGTTGGAGCAAACTAGCTCTGGAAACAACAACCAAACACAGTCAAAGGGAGGAGAAACCAACCGAGGAGCCTGGTCATCAATACTGACTAATGCCACCACAACTGCTCACACTGTCACCCATAAATACCCTGACCAGATGAGTGACGAGTGGATGCAGGTGTGGCGGCAGCCAAAGCATGACGTGATAATGAATGGATGTGTGTGTGCGTGTATGTGTGTGCGTAGGTAAGTGAGAATGAATATAAGTGTAAGTGCATGCATGCATATGTGTGGAAACACCAGAAATGATGGCAAACAGCCGGTATGTGAGTGGATGAGTGAGAATGTGTGTGTGTGTGTGTGTGTGTGTGTGTGTGTGTGTGTAAACACAGGAAATGATGGCCAACAGTTGATGAGTGCCTGGCAGACAGAGAGAGAGAGAGGGGGGGGGGGCATAGACTGACAGGGAGCCAAGCTCAGAGGCTCTAATGACCTGCCAGCTGGAAATAATTAACAACAATCAAGAGATTACAGCCACAAATCATGAAATGGGGCTGGAATAACAGTCCTGTTCATGACATATCCAAGGAATGACAAGGTGCTGAAAACTGTCGTACAGTATGTAAAGGACGGACGGCCCAGATATGGATCAAGTGTGCCCGAGCCTGTAAAACCTTACAACTCCAAGAGAGATGCCCTCACAATTTGCCATGACCTACTGCTATATGGAGACAGAGTGGTTATTCCTCCAAACCTGAAAGCTCACATTTTGGAGTGCCTGCATGATGGACACATGGGTATTGTTAAATGTAGAGAACATACTAAACAAAGTGTTTGGTGGCCCAGCATTAGCAGAGAAATGCAGAAACGCATAGAATCATGCCAATTTTGCCAAGTCACAAAGCCAAACAAAAGAAAGAGCCACTCCTAGCAACTCCATTACCCAGCCGACCGTGGGAAAAGGTGGCTGTGGACATTTGTGTAGTCAACAAAAAACACTATCTTGTAGTAGTTGACTATTTCTCCAGGTACATTTACATTGCTTATCTACCAGACTTATCAGGCAGCACTACAAGAGCCCGTCTCAGCAACATCTTTGTAAGATGGGGGTGTCCAGACATACTGGTAACTGATAATGGTCCACGGTTCACTGGACAACAGTTCCAGCTTTTTGCTAAGACATACAGCTTTTGCCATGTCCCAACGTGTCCACATTTCTCTCAGGCCAATGGGGAAGCTGAAAGGGCTGTGAGAACAGCAAAGCACATCCTGAAACAAAAAGATCCTTTCCTGGTTCTACTGAGCTACAGAGCTACCCCAATTCAGGCCACAGGCTATAGCACGGCACAGCTTATGCTTGGACGTCAGTTAAGGATTCCGATTCCAACACTAGAGGCGAAGCTGAAACCTCAATGGCTTGATTTGACCCAAGTCACTGCTTCAGATGCCAGAGTAAAAGCTAACTACAGATACTACTACAATAAACAACACTCCAGCTGTAATTTGCCAGAGCTCAAGCCTGGAGAGCAGGTTGCAGTTAAACTTGACGACAAAAAGACGGACTACCACTGCCACAGTTTTGCAGAAGTGCAAAGCGCCACGGTCATACTTACTCAGGAAAGAGAGTGGAGTACTTCGCAGAAACCGGAAACATCTGTGACCACTCTCTCCATCCTTCATTCTTCCAAGTGTTCTCAGAGAGGGGGAAATGGGCAAAGACAACACCATTGAGAACCAAGAGAATCAACCTCAGGATGGGACACTGGCAGTTGCTCAATCAGCAGCTGCACCAGTAGAGGTGACAGCGGTTGCCACTACAACCGGAGGCAGAGTCATCAAGACACCTTCTTACTTCAAAGACTTTGTAGTTAGTGCATAGATGGCTATGAGGCAGAATAATCCTCAGTACCTATGTGGGTGACTGGTAGTCTACCCAGGAACCCCAGCCCAGTTTCTGTTATTTTGGTCATTCTATTTTGGGTTTGTTTGCTCAAAATTACAATCATCATCATCATCATCATCATCATCATCATCCGTATTTATTTTGACAGGACACAATTAGTCCCACAGCTGGGGTGGGTCCTCTTACAGTTGAAGCTGAGTTTTTACGCCGGATGCCCTTCCTGATGCAACCCTGCCCATTTTATCAGGGCTTGGGACCAACACAGGGAGTACACTTGACTTGTGCACCCACTGTGGCTGGGTAACCAACATTTCCCTTCTCCGTACCATTATTGCTGAGCACCAAGCTGGACAGCAACAAGTTCCGCTTTTACATGGTCTTTGGCATGACCTGACAATGACTGCAAAAATGATGTTTAGAGTAAAAGAAACGTGCTAGGTTGACTAGTAAAGCCCAAGAGCTTTATTTCAGTTGCAACAATGTGATTAAGCTAATTTGTAGTTCACATTTTCAGTTTTCAATTAGCAAGACTGTCACTTTTGAACTCAAAAGAGGGAAGTGTAATGTAAAGATGCACTAGTTTACATCACGTATTGATCTCACTGCTCTGCTCAGTTGATGCACTGATTCAGCATGTGGTGAAATTGCATAGGCAGCTCATATATACAGTGGTGTGAAAAAGTATTTGCCCCCTTCCTGACCCCCCACCCCCACCCGTGTTAAAACATAAATTAACTTTGGTTTATCACATCTTGGAAAGCTGAGTTCAATTTCTCTAGCCACACCCAGGCCTAATTACTGCCACACCTGTTCTCAATCAAGAAATCACTTAAATAGTACCTGCCTGACAAAGTGAAGTAGACCAAAAGATCCTCAAAGGCTAGACATCATGCTACGATCCAAAGAAATTCAGGAACAAATGAGAAACAAAGTCACTGAGATCTACCAGTCTGAAAAAGGTTATAAAGCCATTTCTAAAGCTTTGGGATTCCAGCGAACCATAGTGAGTCATTATCCACAAATGGCAAAAGCATGGAACTGTAGTGAACCTTCCCAGGAGTGGCCTCCGACCAAAATTACCCCAAGAGCGCAGCAACGGCTCATCCAAGAGGTCACAAAAGACCCCAACAACATCCAAAGAACTGCAGGCTTCACTTGCTTCAGTTAGGGTCAGTGTTCATGACTCCACCATAAGAAAGTAACTGGGCAAAAATGCCCTGCATGGCAGAGTTCCAAGACAAAAACCACTACTGTACAAAAAGAATATAAAGGTTCGTTCCAGTTTTGCCAGAAAACATCTTGATGATCCCCAAGACTTTTGATAAAATACTCTGTGGACTGATGAGACAAAAGTTCAACTTTTTGGAAGGTGTGTGTCCTATTACATCCGGTGTAAAAGTGACAGCATTTCAGAAAAGGAACATCATACCAACAGTAAAATATGGTGGTGGTAGTGTGATGGTCTGGGGCTGTTTTGCTGCTTCAGGACCTGGAAGCATAGGCATAATTCATGGGGGGGTTGGAGGGGTTATAACCCCCCCCCCCAATAATCAAATCCAGCCAATATAATTAATAAAAAAATATCTACAACTCAAGCAAGTATGAAGAAGCTGTCATTTTTTCATGTGCAAGCAACAAAAAGTAACATTTCTAATAATCAGACAATGTATCCCCCTGCTGCCAACTTGGTATTGCCCAACTGGTACTTGCGCCTTCTCTGAGTAGGAGTCAGCATGGTTGCCAAGTCTGCTTATTATAAGCGACTTTGGGCTTGTTTTTTTCTAAAGTCACTTGCTAATCTCGTCAGTTGTAGGTTGTGGGTTTCTGGGCTTGTTTTTTTTAATGTGTAGTTGCTTATTTGGGCTTGCTTTGCTGTCTGTGACAGCTCTCCCAGCTTGTTTGCGCAAGATTATAAGCTGTGTCTCCATACCAAGAAGTTCAAAATCTGTTCATTTTGGGGGAAATTATTGAGGTAAAAGTGACCGGCCAGGCACTTCAGTTGTGTCGGCCAATGATCCATCTAGTTTTTCTATAGAGATCAATGGCCCGCCCAACTCCACTCAGCTCTGTACTCGCTAATGGGGCGTGAGCTATCCAGGTTTTTTTATATACAGATCAGTGCATATGGGACCTTAAATTGAAAAAAAATTCTCCATTGAAATGAATGGCAAGAGCAAAATTATCTTTTGATCCTGATCAAATTTTGCCCCAAGTTACACATACAGTATGTCTGTCAATTTAAAAGATAATTTTCCACGTTATTAAAGTTGTTGGCTGTCGTGTAATATTTAGTCTTTGTTTAAACGACTAGCAGACAACAACTCCCATCATCCCACATCACAAAACTGTAATTGTGTTTAGTGCTGTTACTTATACAGAATGCACATGTCTTCTTTTGATCGAGTTTAAAAATTTAATTTATTCAAAGTTTTTATGTTGACTGCGTTTACTTCAAATTTGCTGTTGTTTATGCAGAATGCATATGTATTTTCCTTTAATTACAGTTTATTAAATTCCATTATTCAATGCTGACTGTGTTTACAGTCATTTCAGTGCAAACATCAAGCAGTCTCTGGTTTACAATGTGGCAGGTTGCCTGTTGGGCTTTTTTGGGCTATAGAGCTGGTTGCTTGTTTCTCTTGTAAAACCTGGCAACACTAGTAAGGGCGGCAGGTGGGGGTGCTCATATGGAATGCATTCAATCAATCAATCAATCAATCAATCAAAGACTTTATTCCAGACTCAAGGTCCATCAAGAGAAAAATAAACAAGTAAAGTAAAAAAAAAAAAAAACAAGACAGTTGAAACAATCAAAAAGTTACAAGAAACACTAAGACATAACTGCTTAAAGAAGTACAAAGACAGTACAGACTTTAAAAAGACTTAAAAAGACTACTGTACCAGTGCCTTCTAAACTGTGACTGACAGCGAATAGAACTGAGCTTAATGCTAGACATGACTTGAATGATTTCATTTCTAGATACATCAAGCCGACAGATGAATTTATACATAAAATTCCTTATTACTGCATGCAGAGTATTTACACGTGATGAGACAAATAACTCGGAAGCACTGCACCATCGAGGCTTTTTAAGTAAAATTCTTAATGCATCATTGTAGGCAACCTGTAATTTCTGCATACTTAGTTTCCTATAATTTATCCATAAATGAGCAGTGTATAAAGGTGTACAATAGGTTTTAAAAAGAACCAGTTTCACCTCATCTGAACAAAAACCAAATCTGCGTGCAAGAATATTTGCTTGCATGTAGATTTTGCAGCGTTGTCTGAAAATATCATCATCATCAGTCATTCTATCATTAATAACATGTCCCAGATATTTAATTTTATCCCTGACAATTAATTCCCTGCCTGCCAATTCAAAGACAGGGAATTTCATTAACAAATCTTCTTTAGTGCGGCAGATCAGCATTCAGCTCAGGGAGAGGAGGGATAAGGATAAGGACCTGTACTTATATAGTGCGCTTTCTAGTCTCAAAGACCACTCAAAGCGCATCACTAGTACTAACCCTCTATTCTAAGGGCCTATAGGAGATAGATATCTAGAGACAATTTAGAACAACCAATTAACCTAACATGCATGTCTTTGGATTGTGGGAGGAAACCGGAGCCCCCAGAGTAAACCCACACAGCACAGGGAGAACATGCAAACAACATGAAACAAGCTCCACAAGGGCAACAAACCATTTTAAATTGGTTGAACTTGTCAAACAAAAGGACCAAGCCCCTCTGTCCAAAACGAGGTAAATATCATATTGTAGAGAATGTGCTCAAGGATGAGGCTGAGTTTATTTCTCAGGTTCAGCTTTATTATCAGAACACATACTCTAGCATCCTTTCAACAAGAAAAGAGGCTGATCAATGAAACATCACACTCTTATACTCCTGGAGCATCGAAACCTAAGTCACATGGTGCTTTAGCAAACATACAGTCACATGGTACTTAATCCCAGTCACAATGCAACTCTTTGATCTTTCACCATTGTCTCTTATTCTTTGATGATCCGGAAATCCTTCTGGGGCATCTTCTCTGAGACAAAGGCCAAATCTCACACCTCCTCGTTATCTCCTGCAGACCCCTGCAGCTACAGACCTTCTTTGTCCCCCGAGACTTGAAGCACCCAATAAACATACAGCAATACATTTGTGGAAAATATGAACCCAACATATGTGCCACAATATTATTGATTTAGCTTGTGAACTGTCTGAAGTTAGCTGGTTGCTAGTTTGCTAGTTAGACCACTGAATAAATGCTGCCTGGTGCGGCGGATGATAAAATAAGGCAGCGAAGTGAGGTTTTAAATAGGTTTATTATCATACCGCCATCACGGAGCTCGCTCCATGAGCGAGCCCGGAGGCTCTCCAGCAAAGTGTGCAGATGAGCAGTCGTCAGAGTGAGAGAGAGGGTTACAGAATAATGCAGCTTATATACCCAACTACAGACAATACATGAAAGGCATTCACAGCAGTAGGTATGGGCATTTGCATTTGAGAGACACACATAACAATAAGGAGATTGCTGGCCGTAATTCGCCTCAGCTCCGGAACTGTAGGACAAAAGAGCTTACAAGGCACATCTACATATTGTTATCAGTCATTGGATCACAGTAAGGGCAGGAAGCATGAACAATGCATGAATGGCACATTAACATCACAGTACTGAGCCGGAAAAAGCCAGAAGAAGCAGGGCTGCCTGTTGACATTAATACACACATTTCACTGTTCTGTTAGTTGCTCTAGTTGAGCGCTTTGCCTGTCCCAGTCTGCTGTGGGGGTTACACCACACCTGGTAGGATTCAGCTGATCTGATAAATGATTACCTCTTCTCATGCAAATTTGGTCTTCACATTGTATTAATCATTCATGAAATGTGATCAGAATGGATTTGTTTGTCAACTGTTACAGAGAAATTTGTGTTTCAGTACTCATCAAAATGTTAGCAGCTCCAAACATTTATCATGTACAAACAAAATCTACTCCGACCACCGGTCCTAAAATATAAATGCGTTTAAATATTGCTTGTCATCCCCACGAAATTCAAGTTAACCTTAAACTGTTCTGTGTTTTTAAAATGTCATGATTTTGATAATTATAAAATTCAATTAAAAAGCAAGTTTTACCACTTCTGATTACAGACTAAGTCACTCTGAAGGCTATTCTAATATCCACGTTAAAAGAAGTTGATTATTTTCCCTACAGATCATTTTAAGGTCTTCTATCCTCTGTTAAAATGCACAAAAGTATCTAAACAAATATATAAAAAATAAATACCAAATAGATGAATGAAAGAATAGATGCATTTCATATTCCTAAACTTTTTATAAACTTTTTTACGTGTTAAAATGAGTTCAAAAGCACTACAGTACAGCATCACTGATTTATTTATTTAATTGTTGAGCTTATAATCACATTTCTATTTTTCCGTTCCCATTTTTTTTAATCATGAGACAGCATTACTCAAATTAGGCAGTGACCAAACACTGAGATATTGATGGCTTATTATCACTGTATAATGATTTAGCTCCGAGTATAACAAGATTCATCACCTTAACACTGTACCTTTTGAGTTCATTAGTGTTTAAGGGTCCATTTGCAATAAAGGGCGCATTAAAAAAAATAAATAAATTGATAATAAAAGTTGCAGTGCTTCTTTCAGCATTTTTTTTTTTTTTTTTTTTTTTTTTGCAGCATTTGTCACCTCCTCCAGCCTGTCGCTTTTCCTGTCAAGTAGGGGTCTCTGCATAACACTGTGCTGCGCCTAGTGAAAGCATATTATAAACCCATTTAAAGTTAGAGCTGTCCTCACTACCAACTTTTGGGGCTCCAAATATTCTCTCCAATACTTTTTCTCCCTTAGTAAACTTCATCAGTGTTTTGTGTAGCACTGTGATGTTTCTAATGTCACTTTCTCGTGTGTGCAGCTTTTTTGTCATAGTTTTACAGCATTTCTTGTAAATCAAACATTTTTTTCTTGTAAATTTGCCCACTTTTTGTATAAATATGCAATATTTTCACCGTGTTGTTTCCCCCCTAAATTCAGTTTCTCACAAAAATGGAGCATTTTTCTTACATCTGTCATGGAAAATAAGCATTTTCCTTACATATTTGTAAAATAATTTAAATTTCAGATTTTTTAAATAATTTTTGACTATCATTAAGTTGCAACTTTTTTCTTGTGAATTTATACTATTTTCTCCTAAATTTGTACATTTTTTCTGGTAAATTTGGTAAAGGTAAATTTGTTATTTACCTTTTACGTGGGGAGGGGGGCAAATACCTGAATCCTAAATTTGAAAACTGAATGCCATTGTAAAAAATTAAATATCTACATAATGAATCCAGAGTAAGTTTTTAATACCAGGATGATTTTGTCACAAATTTCACAGTGTAGAGGATGTGTTCAATGATGAGGCTGGGTTTATTTCTCAGGTTCAGTTTTATTATCAGAACACATTCTCTATCAACCTCCAAGCAAGAAAAGAGACAGATCACAGTCACATCACTCTCTTATACTCCGGAACATCGAAACTCAAGTCACATGGTGTCTGAGCAAACATACAGTCACATTGTAACCCCTTTGATCCTCCACCATTGTCTCTCAGCCTTCAATGGTCCAGAAATCCTTCCAGGGCCTCTCTCTGAGACAAAGGACAAATCTCACACCTCCTCGATACCTCCTGCAGGCTCAGTCCTTTTGTCCCTCGAGATGTGAAGCACACAATAAACATTCAGCAATACATTTGTGGAAAATATGTACCCAGCATATGTGCCACAACAGATTTATTATAATTTAATGAGTGAAATCTAATGCACCAAAGGTGTGGTGTGCTACAGTATGTTCATAATGCCTCTGCAGGCAGGATAACTGTTACTTTTGTCATAGTCTAGCTGACTAAATCACACATACTGTCCTTAGTTCATCAAAATAGCTACACAGTGATAAGCCTCATCCACACTCAGCAGCTGCATTAACCTCAGTTCTATGGCTAGAATAATGAACATGGCATCAAAATAATGGGCTGCACGGTGGCGCAGTGGTTTAGCACTGTGACAGCACAGTTTTACCCTCGGCCGGGGGATCGCGGGGATCATGAGATCGTGGGTTCGATCCCAGCCCCCGACCAACAGTGAGCTGTGTGGAGTTTGCATGTTCTCCCCGTGTTGCGCGGGTTTACTCCGGGATTTCTCCGGTTTCCTCCCGCACACCAAAAACATGTAGGTTTAGGGCGCTCGCGCACGCAGCGACCAGCAGCCAGTGGCTTGTCACCAGACTGCAAACCAAGTCTACCTACGGGTACAAATAAGTAACAAAAAAAAAAAAAAAAAAAAAAAAAAAAAATAAGCTAGATGACCTAATGCACCTGCTGATAGCACTGTTAAGATGCTATGAAGAGGAAAGATGGGGAAAACATTTACATCTTTCCAAGTTTTTTGCGTAGGAAGTTCTTGCATGAATTACATCTTCCAAAATTGTCAGTGAAGTACCTCTCAAACCATTTGAACATTAATTGAGCTTATTTTATGTCAGGAGCAAGATTGTGAAAGTGACAGCAGCAAGGATAACAAAGAGGGAGAGAGAGATGGCCCAGGTGACCAGAGGGAGAGTGAGGCAGCACAGGAGGCACAAGTGACCAGGTTAAGTTAAGTTATTCCCATGCCAATGGCGTAGGGCGGTGCCTAGCTCCGTTTCATGACCCTAGGCTACACGGCTACTGTAAGTAGTAAAAGCTACAGTGGGGGTCAGGCCTCTGGTACCTCTGTGTGTTAATATTCTATTGGACAAACTAATGAATTTTGGACTTATTCTGATAAGTGATTGACATTTTCTTTTTGTTCATGTGATTTCCTCACAGAGAGACACAGGGTAAGGGCAGCAGTCAAGCAAATCCATTCCGTTATTATCACTGTATAGTGATTTAGCTAAGAATCAGGCTAAGATTAATCCTAGTGACTTGTCTGTCAGTGCAGGGGTCAATGCTATGAGAAATCAGTGCTTTTCACATCACTCAAATGTAACTGTGTTTAGTGATTTGGGATGATGGGAGTTGTTGTCCACTAGTCATTTAAACAAAAACTAAATATTACTCTGTTATTATAAGACAGCCAACAACTTTAATTATATGGAAAGTTATCTTTTAAATTGGCAAACATCATATGTGTAACTTGTGGCAAAATTTGATCGGGATCAAAAGATAATGTCGCTCTTGCCATTCATTTCTGTCAAGAACCTCCCCGTGCACTTTTACGCAGCACACGGAGAGGGGAGAAATGACGAGGATTTACATGCAAAGGTTACACCGCAACACATTTATTAACGTAATGACAGACTGTTCAAAAAGGGTGAAGACTTACAAAAATACAAAGATGAACTCACAGTTGGCGTTCGGGGGCCGGCATCGTCCAGGAATGCATGAGGAGAAACAGATTAACCCCAATGACGTCCCAGAGCCGACATTGCTCAGAGGACACCAGAAAACTTTAGGAAACGTGGAGGGGCGAACCCGTCGTGGCACACAGACGAACAAGATTATCCACAGACAATGCAACAGACAATACATTCAAAGACCCAGCAATGCGTGACTGGCAAAAGGCTGCTTAAAGTACACGCATTGTTGGTGATGGTGTGATTGCAAGCACCTGGGCAAGAGCGGAGAGATGGCACAGGGAGTGGGAACAGCTGGTGATAATGAGTGAGGGGGCGTGGTCGGACCAGCAGGCTGTCAGCCAGTGCTCACAGAAGAGTGAGCCAAAGAGAGCTGCCTCACAGCTGCCGGCCAGAGAGCAGTGGCTAGGGATAGGGAAGCACACTGAAATACATAATACACACATATGCAGCGGCACCTAGACCCACAGGAGGTCAGGACCAAGCCAGGGAATCCAAGCCAGCTCAGCTCCTGACACATTTCAACAGAGAAATTTTTTTTGATTCAAGGTCCAATATGCAGAAGTGGAGGGGCATGACTTAGGCTCTCTATACGGGCAGAAATCTCAACCACCCCCCCTCCCAATGTTTGAAACAAAGTTACACCCTTGCCTGGAAGACTTGCTGTGGTAAATGCAGCCATGAATTCTGCTGTCTACCAAAAAATCCTGAAGAAGAATGTCTGCCCATCTGTTCGTAACCTCAAGCTGAAGCACACTTGGGTTCTGCAGCAGGACAATGATCCAAAACACACCAGCAAGTTCACCCCTGAATGGCTTAAGAAAAACAAAATGAAGACTTTGGAGTGGCCTAGTCAAAGTTCTGACCTGAATCCGATTGAGATGCTGTGGCATGACTTTAAAAAGGCGGTTCATGCTCAAAAACCCTCCAGTGTGGCTGAATTACAACAATTCTGCAAAGATAAGTGGGCCAAAAATTCCTCCACAGCTCTGTAAAAGACTCATTATCGCAAACGCTTCATTGCAGTTGTTGCTGCTAAGGGTGGCCCAACCAGTTATTAGGTTTAGGGGGCAATCACTTTTTCACACAGGGCCATGTAGGTTTAGATTTTTTTCCCCTTAATAATAAACACCTTCATTTAAAAACTGCATTTTGTGTTTACTTGTGTTATCTTTGTCTAATATTTAAATTTGTTTGATGATCTGAAACATTTAAGTGTGACAAACATACAAAAAATGAGAAATCAAGAAGGGGGCAAACACTTTTTCACACCATTGTATCCCTCCACGAGACAGACAAGTAGCATGTTACAGCTAATTACGTGTTCATAAAATAAAAAGCTGAAATGATACAAGTTTTCCCAGACTCAACATTACATCTTTCATACTAAATACACTCACCGGCCACTTTATTAGGTACACCATGCTAGTAACGGGTTGGACCCCCTTTTGCCTTCAGAACTGCCTCAATTCTTCGTGGCATAGATTCAACAAGGTGCTGGAAGCATTCCTCAGAGAGTTTGGTCCATATTGACATGATGGCATCACACAGTTGGCGCAGATTTGTCGGCTGCACATCCATGATGCGAATCTCCCGTTCCACCACATCCCAAAGATGCTCTATTGGATTGAGATCTGGTGACTGTGGAGGCCATTTGAGTACAGTGAACTCATTGTCATGTTCAAGAAACCAGTCTGAGATGATTCCAGCTTTATGACATGGCGCATTATCCTGCTGAAAGTAGCCATCAGAAGTTGGGTACATTGTGGTCATAAAGGGATGGACATGGTCAGCAACAATACTCAGGTAGGCTGTAGCGTTGCAACGATGCTCAATTGGTACCAAGGGGCCCAAAGAGTGCCAAGAAAATATTCCCCACACCATTACACCACCACCACCAGCCTGAACCATTGATACAAGGCAGGATGGATCCATGCTTTCATGTTGTTGACGCCAAATTCTGACCCTACCATCCGAATATCGCAGCAGAAATCGAGACTCATCAGAGCAGGCAACGTTTTTCCAATCTTCTATTGTCCAATTTCGATGAGCTTGTGCAAATTGTAGCCTCAGTTTCCTGTTCTTAGCTGAAAGGAGTGGCACCCGGCGTGGTCTTCTGCTGCTGTAGCCCATCTGCCTCAAAGTTCGACGTACTGTGCGTTCAGAGATGCTCTTCTGCCTACCTTGGTTGTAACGGGTGGTTATTTGAGTCACTGTTGCCTTTCTATCAGCTCGAACCAGTCTGGCCATTCTCCTCTGACCTCTGGCATCAACAAGGCATTTCCGCCCACAGAACTGCCGCTCACTGGATATTTTTTCTTTTTCGGACCATTCTCTGTAAACCCTAGAGATGGTTGTGCGTGAAAATCCCAGTAGATCAGCAGTTTCTGAAATACTCAGACCAGCCCTTCTGGCACCAACAACCATGCCACGTTCAAAGTCACTCAAATCACCTTTCTTCCCCATACTGATGCTCGGTTTGAACTGCAGGAGATTGTCTTGACCATGTCTACATGCCTAAATGCACTGAGTTGCCGCCATGTGATTGGCTGATTAGAAATTAAGTGTTAACGAGCAGTTGGACAGGTGTACCTAATAAAGTGGCCGGTGAGTGTATATTTCAACATGCTTGTGTCGTGTACTGTATAAATTCAGAAAAGCTGCTGCTTTAGCAGAAAGTGCTACTACATCTTTGGTCAGTTAGGTAATGTACATAGAGATACATAATCTTGCAGAAACACAATGTTGAATATTTGAGTTTCCTTGATTGTTTGATTTATTTTGAATTAACTGACATTAGCTGACCTCTGTCAGCAAAAAGCAAACACCAGACAGTCAAATGTTCATTATTCATAAACACTCCCTCAGTTTGACTATTGAGACTTGAAATTATATTGATGCAAGACTGAAACTTGATGGAGGTACTACCAGCTACTGATATTAGACTAAAGACCAAATGGTTCCTAGAAAATTAAAGGATACTACACTGCGTTCCAAATTATTATGTGAATTATATTTGTCCCTGATGTTCCTAAATAGTCGAGTGATCACCCATCCATCCATCCATCCATCCATCTTCTTCCACTTAGACCTTTTCGGATTGCGGGGGGGGGCTGGAGCCTATCCCAGCATCTTTGGGCGAGAGGCAGGGTACACCCTGGACAGATCGCCAGTCCATCACAGGGCCAACACAAAGAGACAGACAACCATTCACTCTCACATTCATACCTAAGGACAATTTAGAATCCCCATTTTGATGCCAATTAACCTAACTTGCATGTTTTTGTCAACTGGGAGGAAACCGGAGAAATCCCCGAGTAACCCCATGCAGACACGGGGAGAACATGCAAACTCCACACAGATCACTGTTGGTCGGGGGCTGGGATCAAACCCAGGAACAAACTTCCCAATGATAACTATTTTTTTGCAAAAATTGAAAAAAAAAAAAAAACCTCAAAATGCACTGTTCCAAATTATTATGCACAACAGAGTTTCAAAACATTTTATTGGTTGTAAAGAACTGAAAATGGTCATTTGTTGAATTTGCAGCATTAGGAGGTCATATTTACTGAAATCAAAAGCTATTTCAATCAAAAACATCTTAATAGGCCAAGTTACATGTTAACATCAGACCCCTTCTTTGATATACTGTAACCACAGTTCTTGCACCCATTGAACTTGTGAGTTTTGGGAGAGTTTCTGCTTGAATTTCTTTGCAAGATATGCTGTTTTGATGTGAACTGCCTCCCACCCTCATAGATCTTTTCCTTGAGGATGCTCCAAAGGTTCTCAGTAGGGTTGAGGTCAAGGGAGAGTAGGGGGCACACCATGAGTTTCTCTCCTTTTATGCCCATAGCAGCCATTGGCACACAGGTATTCTTTGCAGCATAAGATAGTGCATTGTCACACATGAGGATAATTTTGCTACAGAAGGCACGGTTCTTCTTTTCTGTACCATGGAAGAAAGTAATAGAAATATCTAATGTTTTCATATCTTGTCCAAGGCATCGCACTATTTGACACTTTTCGGCAGCAGAGAGATCCCTTTTTCTTTCCCATATTTCTTGAAACCTGTGGCATGCTTAATAATGTGGAACATCCTTCTTAAGTAGTTTTCCTTTAATTGGGCTCACCTGGCAAACTAATTATGACAGGTGTCTGAGATTGATATCACGGATCCAAAGAGCCCTGAGACACAATACCATCCATGAGTTTAATTGAAAAACAAACAATTGAATGTTTATGACACTAAAATCCTATTTGCATAATAATTTGGAACATGGCATAATAAAATTATGATCACTTTGATAACCAACAATGCTAACATGATGTTAAAATTAGCAGAAAGGGATGGAAATCAAAACAATAACAGTCCTTTTAGACTACACAAAGTTTGATTTACTAATTTATAGAGTAATATATTTAAAGATGGACTCCAGTGGATATAAATCCCTGTAAAAACAAGTCTACATTATCTAAAATTCTTATTGTCTATTGTCATGTTCCTGGGGCACGGGTTAGAGCCGTGCCCAGTTTATCTGCCCAGTGAACATTTTGCTGTTTATTTTCTGTTATCTCTTAGTTTATTATGATGTTTTTGAGCCTTGTTATATCTCTATTTTCTGTTTCCGGTTTTGTTTATTTTGACAGCGCTGTGCAGCTTCCGGCTGTTCTTTCCTGCCCATTGATTACTCATGTGCTACACTTGTCTGTGATTATGTGTGAGTATTTAAGGAACACAACAACTTCAGCTGTTGCCGTGTCCTACTACTGTCTTCCTGCCATTTCCTGCCATGACCTATTTTCATGGTTTAGGTTCTGCTGTTGAGGTAAGTTGGTGTGCGCCGTCTTGGTGCCTTTTTCTTCTGTTTTTTTCTCAGACGTCGAGTCCATTGCTCTCGGGGTCCTCCGGCTGAGCTTTTTCGCTTGCTCAGGCATTCCCTGTATTTGGTACCACTGACGTTGAGCCCAATTTCCCTCCAGCATTGGTTATTTTTCATTCCATTTCATCATATTGTAGCGAACTCAATATGAGCACCCTACTTGGCTTGCCAAGTGGGTTGACCCTATTGGCGACACAGGTAGGGTGCGGGACTCCGGAGCGGGAGGCGTGAGTTCGAATCTCCCGGTGGGACGTCGCCATGTCGAGCAGCACGTTACACTGGTGTCAGAAGTGGGATCTCCTGTCCAAAGCAGTAATGGGGCGCTGACATCGGGACGATGTCGAGAACCAGAGGGGAGTAGTGTAGCGAACTCAATATGAGCACCCTACTTGGCTTGCCAAGTGGGTTGACCCTATTGGCGACACAGGTAGGGTGCGGGACTCCGGAGCGGGAGGCGTGAGTTCGAATCTCCCGGTGGGACGTCGCCATGTCGAGCAGCACGTTACAATATTGTATGTATCTTCGTTGCTCGCCAGTTTGCTTGCTGGAGCACGTTGTTTACATTTCCTATTTTCTCTACATGCTCGCCAGTTATGCATGTTGGAGCACTTTAAATTTATTCTTTATTTTCCTATATGCTCACCAGTTAGTTTGGGAGCATTTTTGTGTTTATTTTCTTATTTTGGTTCACCAGTTAGTTTGGGGTTTTTTTGTGTTGTCTTTTAAGTTAATAAATGTGCAGAAACCTACTGCGTGCGTTTGGTGTCCTATTTTGCGCCCATTAACGGGCGCGTTCATGACTCTTATGTCCTTTTTCTACAAATCTTTCATTGTCTTACAGTTTTGTGTCAAAATCTTTATACTTTTCCTCCTCCTTCAAATGCCAGGATCTGTGAATAATCCTATCCACATCCCACAAGGCTAATGGTGGCTAGCATTACATTAAACAGAATAAAGCCGTTATAAAAAGACTTACCAGTTGAAGGACACATCCAGCTGTATGCACGGTGGCCCAGGATAATGACTGAAACTGCATCGGTCCTTAAACGCAGTGTTAACCGTTCCTGCCTCTCGTCTCCTAACCGTGGTTGGGGGACGCAGGGGAGATCTGTCTTCTCCAGGGCCGGAGGCAGCTTTTTCCTCCGGGGTCAACTCCCGAGTAAAACCTCACTCTTGTTAAGCAGGAGATATGGTGGTACACAGAGGCACAGGCCGTATTGCTGAAGCGTTGGGGCTTTATTCACCGACTGCACTGCTATTAACAACCATTTCTACCTGCTCCGGTCGCCTCGCTCTCTGTCTCTCATCCGCGCCAAGATCACACACACCGTTCACTCGTCGGGGCCGTTCCACACACCTGGGGCGCGCCTCGGCTGCGCGCACGCACTCACTCACGTTCACGCACTGAGCTGTCCTTTCTAAACACCTGCATTAGGCACATCTTACAACACTACCCCCACCATGGATTGGCAATTAACACTAATTCCATTCCATCCAAACCATATAAAATTGGTACACACTCTCTACATTTGTACGCCTAGCAGTAGCAGTAGCAGTGTCCAATATATAACAGGGATTCAAATAGGTAGGTAGGTTACGAGTGTCTATGCAGTGGTAAAACTAGCTCATTTGGCAGTGAAAACGTGAGGGGCAAATACATGGAATACCATTGTTTCTAATTAAACAAGGAGGTACATTATACTTTGGAATCTATTTCTAGGCGACCGGAGTATTACTGAACAACTAATCAGCATACAACACATTCAAATGGAATCAAGTGCAGGTGGGTATATGAAAGCATTGTCACTTCAGCTTTTTTTTTTTTTTTAAACAAACATATAGAACATTATAACCAGACTAGAGTCCAAAAATGTGAACTGGAGAGTCTCTAGTGCAAACAGGAACTACCACAGTTGGCTCACTCAGTAACCCAGTCCCCGTAACGGTCCGGTCCTCTGCGCCGACGTTTGGGCCGTGACACGTGCTGAGCCTGATGGCGTGGTTCTCCCACCGCACCCCCACCATGGCCAAATATCACATGGGAAGGAATGGGTGGAAGAGACCCGATCACATTGGGGGCATTAGTAGGTGGAGTGGACGGCCGGGAACTGCTGGGGCCATCACTGGAGGCAGTAGCAAACAGGTTGTACAGGCTGAGGTCCTGGTCTGCCGGGTCCCCTTCCACGGCTGGTGGCAAGATCTCAGAAGGTGTCCAGTTCTGGGCTTGGTCCAGGACCCAAGTGTTGTCCAGCTGCTCACGGCTGCGGTAATGTTTCAGTTGGTCATGATGGACGACTTTGACTTTGGCTCTGGGGTTCTTTTGGATCCGGTAGACTAGATCATCCAGCTGTCCCATAACAAAGAAGGGTCCTTCGTATGAGGGGAGGAACTTTTTGACTCTGTTTTTGACATGCCGTGTTCCTTTGATGAGGTACCACACTGCGTCTCCGACTTTGTACTGTGTGTTGCAAGCGTTTTTGTCATATTGTCTTTTTGCACGTGTGACTGACTCACCCAGGGCTTCTCGAGTAATGTTGTGGGCCAGCTCCAGCCGCTCGCGTATTTGTTGCACATACTCTGGGGCTGAAGGTGTAGGGTCAGAGTCCGGGGGCAGACCGGCTACAAGGTCCACAGGCTCATTTATTTCACGTCCGAACATCATATAGTTGGGGGTAAAACCAGTAGCACTGCTGCTTGGTCGCTCTGTAGGCCATAACTGCATATGGGGTCATCAGGTCCCAATCCCAGTGACAGCGTTCTGCAGTAGAGGCCAAGATCTTTTGCAGTGTGGCATTGAAACGCTCAACCTGGCCATCTGACTGTGGTCTGAATGGCGTAGTGTGGGTTTTCTCAATGCCAAATAGACGGCACATTTCTTGAAACACCTCTGATTCAAAATTGCGCCCTTGGTCGCTGTGCAAAGAGTGAGGCATTCCGAAGCGGCACACCCATTCTGTTGCAACAACGCGTGCCACGGTGACAGCCTTTTCGTCTGGAATAGGAAATGCTTCAGCCCATTTTGTGAAATACTCCTGTATTACGAGCACATAGCGGTTTTTGCATTCTGTCTCATTGAGTGGGCCCATAATGTCCAGTGCAATGCACTCCATGGAGGCTCCGACCCTGACAGTTCCCATGGGCACTTGTGGCGTTTTGTGGGGTCTGGCTCTGCATGCACAGTTGGTACAAGTCCGGCACCAGAGAGCCACGTCTTCTCTCATGTGGTACCAGTAATATCTGGTTTGAAGTCTGGCCACAGTCCTTTCAATACCAAAATGTCCACCTATTGGCCCCTCGTGCATCTGGCACATGACGTCGGGTTGCATTTTGCGTGGCAGGACAATTTGGGGGTAGTACTGTGTGTCGTCCAGACAGTAAAAACGGCGGACCAGAACTCCATCTCGGAAATACAGTCTTTTCCATTGGCTCCAGTATGTTTTGGTGGCTGGACTGCAAGGGGCGACTGTGGTCCAGGGAGGGCGCTCACTGCTGGCCTCTAACCAAGCTTTTATTGGTGCAATGTCCGTATCAGCGGCTTGGGCCTGGCACAACTCTTCTATAGTCCAGCCAGGAAACAGTGTGGTCTCATTTGTATTCGTCACATAAATTGTCTCTTTTTGTTTTAAAGTGTCTGTATTGGTAAAGCTGTCTGCACTTACCCCCACCGGACTCACGGCTGTGGTTGTAGGGCATGTCTCTACCCCACCAGACTCAGCGACAGGGAGCTGGTGTCGGAGTCCAATTCACACTGAATGGCTTGGTGGTTTGTGATTCTCGGCTGTGAGGAGGGGTCCTGCATTTTACAAGGACAGGACTGGCGGCAGGGCCTGCGGGACAGACTGTCAGCATTAGTGTGTAAGCGACCTGGGCGATGAATGATTTCAAACTCGTACTCTGCTAGCTTCTCAAGCCACCGGGCTAACTGACCTTCTGGCTCTTTCATTCGGGTTAACCAACGCAGGCTGCTGTGGTCGGTACGTACTTTGAAAGGCCGCCCAAGTAGATACTGCCGAAAATGTGACGTGAAATCGACAATGGCTAGCAGCTCTCGTCTTGTAGTGCAATAGTTCTGTTCAGCTTTGGCTAGTTTGCGGCTGCCGTATGCCAACACATGTTCCGCGCCATCCTGCATCTGTGAGAGGACGGCGCTGATGCCTGTGTCACTAGCATCGGTGTCCAAGATCATTTCACCATGGTCCAGTGGGTAGCCTAAGACAGGGGCTGTGGTGAGACGGTGCTTGAGCGTGTTGAAAGCAGCTTGGTGTTCAGCGTGCCACTGGAAATGTGCGTTTTTCCTTGTCAGGTTGTGTAACGGTTCGGCAATGGAGGCAAAGTCTTTCATGAACCTGCGATAGTAGGAGGCGAGGCCAATGAAACGTCGGACCTCTTGGACCGATGTGGGAGTGGGCCAAGCTTGAACTTTGTGGACTTTATTGGGGTCGGTGGCTACACCGTGCTCGGACACAATGTGACCTAGATAAGCCACTTGGCGGCGGAAGAGGCAGCATTTCGCTGGTTTTAGTTTGAGGTTTGCATGTTTAAGTCTCTGGAACACCTGACTCAGCCGCTGCAGCATCCCGGACACATCCTTGGCCAGCACGATGATGTCATCCAAGTAAACGAGGCAAGTCTCCCACTGCATGCCGGCGAGGACGCGGTCCATAAGACGTTGGAACGTCGCTGGCGCATTGCATAACCCAAACGGCATAACGTTCCATTCAAACAGCCCATTTCGGCTGCAAAAGGCGGCTGCGCGGCGAGCTCTTGGAGTCAGCTCGACTTGCCAATAACCTGAAGCAAGGTCCAAGGTGCTGAACCATTTGGCGGTGGCGAGGGTGTCTAATGTTTCTTGGATGCGGGGTAGCGGGTACGCGTCAGTGATGGTGCGATCGTTGAGTGTCCTATAGTCTATACAAAGACGGTAAGTTCCATCCTTTTTACGTACCATAACAATCGGTGAGGCCCAACTGCTGTGGCTGCGGGTGGCGAGGCCGTTCTGGAGGCTCTCACGGATCTGCTGGTCTGCGTGTTGCTGCTTTTCTCCAGCCATGCGACGAGGGGGCTGCTTCACAGGAGCTCCAGGCCGGGTTATGATGTCATGCTGCACAAGACTGGTCCGTCCCAGGTCACCGGGCCCTCTGGAAAACACATTTTCATAGGCACACAACAGGTTAGACAGTTCAAGTTTTTCATTGTCATTAAGCTCGGTGGAACTCTGGGCATAGAGCTCCTGGAGGTGATCTGGGACTGCAGGGGAGCTAGCTGGGAAGTCTGCCGCTGTGGAGGCACTGGGCGGGGGAAGAGCTTCAGCTGGCTGGAGGAGGCCTGCAATGGCACCTTCTTTAATAGTGACGGCCTTGTTGCCAGGGTTAAAGAGGCGTAGTGGAACAACATTAGTGGGCTGAGCGTTGACTAGGACCCTGGCAATGAGTATTTTGTGCTTCTCAACAAAGCCTTTTGTGGGGCTGAGCACCATGTCTCCCTGAGCTGCTTTGCCACAAGGCACAGTGCCCTTGACTAGGTACTCTTGTCCAGGTTCAACCACGGCAGTTCTGGCTACTCTCACAGCATGCGACTTTGGGACAGTCTCTGGGTGAAAGTATGGCACTTCTTCTCCAAACAGAACTACGCGGCATTTACCAAAATCAAGGCGGGCCTCAGCTTGGGTGAGGAATGGGAGGCCTAGCAGTACTTCATTGCCCGTTATGTCCGCCACGAGGAAGTCCACTTCAACTTGCCAGTTGTTAATACTGACAGGTATTTTGGCCTCACCACACACAAGCACGTCTCCTGGTCCCACCCCGAGCAGAGTCTCGATGATGGATGACTGTAGTGGGGGTCTCATGTCTTGGTGAATGGCATTGTAATGGTGAAGGGGCAGCACGTTCCTCCACGCTCCACTGTCCAAGACTGCGCACACCTCCAGTTCATATATGTGCATGTGGATGCTCATGTCACGACTCTGGCCTTTAAAGTGGAGCACCGTGGCCTGTGGGCCTCCCTGGGGAGTGCTTGGAATTAAAGTCTTTGCATTTCTTTGAGGGGATGAACACTGGCTCTGTTTGTGACCCCAGCCCTTACAGTTATGGCAGCGAATGTCACCCTTTTTAAAGTTCTTGTGTTGCCCTGGTGTTTTTGCAGACGTGTGTGAGGCAAAGCGATTGGGTGAGGAGCTAGCTGCAGGTGTAGTGGCAGTTACAGTCTCATTCGCGTCTTTTTCTCTGACAACAGCAGCCCGGGGCCTGCGTTCAGTGAGGTTATGGGCCCCTGGCTGTATGACGCTAGTGATATAGGACGCAGCTCTCTTTGTGGTTTCATGGCGATGGGCTATCTCATAAGCTCTGGCTAGTGTGGCTGGACGTTCTTCTAATAGTTTTTGGATTAGCTCTGCATCGCCCAGGCCATTTGCGAAAACTTCAACAGCTATAGCATCTTGCTCGGCCTCTGGCCAATTTCCATAAGCTACAGCTACTTTCCCATAAATGTCATCTCTGAACACATGAAGGGCCTCACCAACTTTGCGTACTCTTTGCCTCAGTTCCACTGCCACAGCCGCTGAGTGATATGAGGAAGGGCCGTATGCAGTTTCGAGTTCTTCCAGCAGGCGGCGGTAGTCCCATCTGGATGAACGAGGGTTTCTATGGATGATGGTGCCTGCAGCTCCAACAAGGCAGAATTTCAGCTGGATGGCCATTGTCTTTTCTGACCAGTGATTTGCCTCTGCACAGGTCTCAAATCTGTGCAGGAACTCTCTCCATGGTGTGCTGCCGTCGTACTGGCCTGGACGTAGAGTGGGGACTCTCTCTTTGGGGTCATAGTCCTCATCACTGTCTGATGTAAGAGGCAGACGGGGCGCAGAGCGGCTCTTATGTGTATGTGAGTGACAGGAATGACTCAGTGGTGAATGCCCCTGTTTATCAGTCTCCTCTGAATTGATGTAAGGAGTAAACATGGGGAGTAAACCTGCTTTGGGCTTGGAAATAGCTGGTGTGCTGTGTACAAAGCTTCTCATGTGAGCCGTGGAAAAGGGGTTTGTATCTGCATAATACAGCTTTAATGATGTGTTTGGAGCAGGATTCGGGGGCACGTAAATGTCTACGCCTCCCACGGGGGCGTGGCTTTGATTGTCGGCTCTGAAAAAGGGATTTGTGGGGGCGAATTGAGCGGGGCTGCCGAATGGCGCAAACAAATCCTCTCCATCAACAAGTGTGCCTGCACAGCTTTCATCACACAAAAATGGGTTATAATGCCCACACTTCGTCTCAGCCCGACATTCATGAGCCCTCACAGCACCTCGTCTGCACTCCTGATCATTGCTTAGCGACATGAACGGGTTTGAGCAGTTCGTTACTTGTGTATGAATATCGGCAGGATAGCGAGCGGCCGCCATATCGCACTAGCTTAGCTGCTATAACAGTCACTCAGCCCAGCTGCCGCTGTCCTTTTCGTTCGGTACTCACCACCCTCTTAACAACGTGAGCTGTCCCTTCGTGGTCGCCAGTGTTAACCGTTCCTGCCTCTCGTCTCCTAACCATGGTTGGGGGACGCAGGGGAGATCTGTCTTCTCCAGGGCCGGAGGCAGCTTTTTCCTCCGGGGTCAACTCCTGAGTAAAACCTCACTCTTGTTAAGCAGGAGATATGGTGGTACACAGAGGCACAGGCCGTATTGCTGAAGCGTTGGGGCTTTATTCACCGACTGCATTGCTATTAACAACCATTTCTACCTGCTCCGGTCGCCTCGCTCTCTGTCTCTCATCCGCGCCAAGATCACACACACCGTTCACTTGTCGGGGCCGTTCCACACACCTGGGGCGCGCCTCGGCTGCGCGCACGCACTCACTCACGTTCACGCACTGAGCTGTCCTTTCTAAACACCTGCATTAGGCACATCTTACAACAGCAGTTTAATGGTAAAACCCATCAGAATTTGGGTCAAGTTTTCAAAGCAGCTGTCCAAACTGGCCCTGGATGCTAACTTCAGTCTTTAGTTCCACCCTCTTCTCCCGAGGAATGGCTCAACACTATGGACCCATTATAGCAGTGTCACCAAAAAACGCTCTGTCTAAACTTGCCTTTTTCCAAGGAGAGGAGCTTAACTGAAATTTTACAGCAAAAAAACCAAAAAAAAACAGACATGACACATTTGAGCGATTTCGCTCTTGATATGGCTTATAAGTCATAAAAAAAACATGTTACAGACATGTTAACAAGAAACAAAAACCTCAATATTTGGTGGTGTGTCTCTTTAAAATTATTTCTTATATTTTGTGCAAATCTGAATAAGCAGCCTGTCTATACTCACTTGGTAAGGTCTCTCCTTCCATCTTTACATCATACATGAGTTACTGATTACACTGTGGTGTTGACCATTAACCTCTTGCACTCCGGTGTACCGCAGACGGGCACGTCTCTGCGTCCTAGAGCGCATGAGGGCGCACGAGAGCGCACGAGGGCGCACGAGGGCGCTGCGTCCAAGAGCGCACTGAAAAAAAAAGCTGCATTTCCGTTCTTCCACTACAGACACAGCCGCGAACAGATTAGATGTGATTGACCTCTCATTCGACTAATAAGAGCTTTGAATTGGGTTTCTGAAACCTTGAAGAACCAATGACTGAAAACCTAGCAAGAAGGACCCGCCTACCAATGGCTGTGAATGCAGCAAGCCAATTGAAGCACAGAAGTTCGAAAGCGTTCCTTGCAAAATCTGTTTTGTGTAAGGCTGGGTGAAGAGAGACTGCCTGCTGCAGCAGATGAAAAAAGGACCTGCAGGAAGAACCGCCACAGACCCAGCAGCACGGAGACCACCCACAAGTGCAACCTGTGTGACAGGGACTGCCATTCGCGCATCGGCCTGTTCAGCCACAGGCGGTGCTGTCCCAGCAGAGTAGACGTTTAGGATTCTCTTCATCATAGACCGACGGAGGCTGACGACGAAGGCTGGGTGACACACACCCGTTCGCCAGTCTTTTTTTATTACTACTGTTATTTGTTTGGAAAAATCGTTCGCCAAAACCGCAATCATGGAAGCGCAAAACCGCAATAATGGAATTATGTTTTGACCGGGTCGCGTGACCAGAACCACCAGTCCGTAAGAAGCGGACCAGCTTCATGTTCGTCTGACAATGAGGAAGAGAAGTTCGCCAGCTACGCTGCTGTTGTGAACAGGTAAGTGTTATAAGCTAAATTATTCTTTATCCCTGAAAATTGTAATCAAAAATGACTTTTGACTGATCGGTAAATTACAACTGTGCGGCGCACGAAGTCCGAAGTCCGTGCACCGCGGTACACGGTTCGTGCGCCGTGTCCGGACCGTGAACGCCCCCTCCCCCACTACTCTTCTGTAGCGAGGGGGGGGGATCCCCCGCGGGGACTGTGCGCCACGGTCGCCACATCGCCACATGACTGTTCCGTCATGTAGCAATGGCCGATGTCCGTCCTCTGTAGCGGGGGGGTGGGGCGGGTGGGAGTTGTTATCTTCTACATTACAAATATTTTAGAATAATTTTTAGTGCACTGTAGGTTATTTTTTCTTGTGAAAAAAAGCCACACATTTTTTACGTGGCATGCTTCTTTGTGTGTGGGGGCTTGTTTGTTCATTCATTCATTCATGAATGAATAGACAACACCCCCCCCCACACACACACACACACAGCCCTGAGTGTCACCTTTCATTAGAGCCCAAGATGAAGCTTCTATATTGAATCATTCAAAAGTTACAGACGTTTTTCCAAACTGTGCCATTTGGCACAATTTGGCACAGTTCAAAAACGCCTGGGAACAACCTGAGAACAAAGCTGTGTAATATATTCATTTTTTGTGGTATTGTTACAAAATTTTGACCTCAGCTGGATAACACTTGGTTCTACATTTCTGTTGCATTTTCCAGCCCAGATCTGAAGCTGTGTGTTATTTGCAAACATTTGTATCCAAAAAAACACCCAGGCGAAATTTATTTTCTTCAAGTTCACTATGTTTAGATGACTGTTACTCAGTGGCCGGAGCACTTAGAGAGATTATGACTGTTTTGCCAAAAAATTCAAAGTGTTTTCTTTTAAATGAGACCAACCCCATGAAGATGCTGCAAAGTGACTGGGGCATGTTTAAAGGAGCCACGCATGATCTGGATGAGTACATGGACACTGTGAACTCATATATCCACTTTTGTGAAGAGAGCATTCTTCCATCGCGCACCAGGGTGAGGTACTCCAATGACAAGCCCTGGTTCACTGCTAAGCTCAGACAGATCAGGAAGGAGAATGAAGCAGCGTTGAAAAGTGGAGACACGGACTGCTACAGGGAGGTCAAATATCAGTTTAGCAGAGAGCTGAAGAGAGCTAAATCTGTGTATTCTGAGAGACTCCAGCAACAGTTCACTGCTAACGACTCTGCTTCTGTGTGGAGAGGACTGAGGCAAATCACCAACTATCGGTCTCAGGCTTCTAAAGGTCAGGATGATAAAGCTCTTTGTCAAAGACTGTCCCAACATTATGCCCGTTTTGACACCTCGTCAGCAGTGTCCATCTCCCCCCCTCCCCCCAGCGCCACTGCCTCCACGGTCCCCACTTCATCAAAGGCGGCCCCCCCTCCTCCCCCCCGGCCCTTGACATCAGTGAACAGGACGTGCACAGACAGTTCTCCAGACTGAACCCGCGCAAGGCCCCCGGTCCGGACGGCGTGTCTCCCTCCAACCTGAGACACTGTGCGAAAGAGCTGACTCCTGTCTTCACAGACATTTTTAACACCTCCCTGAAGTTATGCCTCGTGCCGACCTGCCTCAAAACCTCCACCATCATCCCTGTCCCCAAGAAGCCACGGATCACTGGACTTAACGACTACAGACCTGTAGCGCTCACCTCTGTAGTCATGAAGTCCTTTGAGCGCCTGGTCCTGCCCCACCTCAAGACCTTTGCCTACCGAGCCAACAGGTCTGTGGACGACACAGTCAACCTGGCCCTCCACTCCATCCTGCAGCACCTGGACTCCCCGGGAACCTACGCCAGGATCCTGTTTGTGGACTTCAGCTCTGCATTCAACACCATCCGCCCCGCTCTGCTCCAGGACAAGCTGTCCCTGCTCAACGTGCCTGACTCCCTCTGCAGGTGGATCACCGACTTCCTGACGGACCGGAGGCAGCATGTGCGGCTGGGTAAGACTGTCTCAGACTCTGTTAGCATCAGCACCGGATCACCCCAGGGCTGTGTACTTTCCCCCCTACTCTTCTCCCTGTATACCAACTCCTGCACCTCCAGCCACCAGTCTGTCAAGCTGATCAAGTTTGTGGACGACACCACCCTCATCGGGCTCATCTCCAACGGCGATGAGTCCGTCTACAGGAGTGAGGTGGCCCAGCTGGCGTCCTGGTGCAGCCACAACAACCTGCAGCTGAACGCTCTGAAGACAGTGGAGATGATCGTGGACTTCAGGAAAGTCACAACCCCTCTGCCCCCCCTTACCCTCACAGGCTCTCCCATCACCACTGCAGATTCCTTCCGCTTCCTGGGCACCACCATCACCCGGGACCTCAAGTGGGAGCCAACCATCAGCTCCCTCATCAAAAAGGCCCAGCAGAGGATGTTCTTCCTGCGGCAGCTGAGGAAGCTCAAGCTACCCACCAAGATGTTGGTGCAGTTCTACATGGCCATCATCGAGTCCATCCTCACCACCTCCATAACCGTGTGGTACGCAGGAGCCACTGCCAGGGACAGACAAAGGCTGCAGCGCGTCGTGCGCGCTGCTGAGAAGGTGATCAGCTGCAAGCTCCCATCCCTCCAGGACCTGTACATCTCCAGGACCCGGAGGCGTGCAGGCCGGATCATAGCCGATCCCTCACACCCTGGTCACGTACTGTTTGCCCCCCTCCCCTCAGGTAGAAGACTTCGGTCCATTCAGACTAAAACCTCCCGTCACATGAACAGCTTCTTCCCCTCTGCCATCAGACTGCTGAACTCTAAGTGACTTATTAGACTCTCGTGCACTATGTACAGCAGCTCAACCAGACTCATGTCAATTATCACTGTTTTCTTTTTGCATTACCGACTGCACTATGTGGTACTCCACAAAATCTGCTGCTCGCTAATATATTTAAAAATTGCTTGACTAGTAATACTCATTCATATTCTACATTTTATTGCACGTATAGTTTTTTTATTTCTATCTTTATTTTTATCATGTTTAATGTTGCAGCATTGCACCGAGACAAATTCCTAGTTTGTGTACCACATGAACAATGGCAATAAATCTGATTCTGATTCTGATTCTGATTCTGATTCTGAAAGGGTTGAAGAACAGCTTTTGATTTACTTTGGGCACGTTATTTTTTGGCATTTTTAGGGAAATTGACCAGAGTGCAAGGGGTTAAGCTCCTAAATCTTTCCTGACCAGAGTACATTTGCATGTCTGAATGTTGTCAAAGCAGTTAGAAGACAGCACACTTAAAGTCTAAACGAATGTTATAAACTAGTTTTTGTCTGAATACACAAATCATAAATTGGAAAGAGGCTGAAGAACTAAACCACCTCAGTGCCTGAAGCCCTTTATAGGGCATTCATTAATATACTTGAAAATTCAAAATTTCAACCCTCGACCATTATTGGTAGATATTAAAAGATTGTTTCAATGATTGTTATTATTGTATTACATTATATCATGCCTCCTGAAGTTACCAAATATGGTTCTTTGCCCAGTAAAGGGTTTATGCAGTCTGATGTCAGAGGTCACTGCTCTGGGAGCAGCTCATTGATGGATGTAGTGACATGAATTCATCTCTAGTGTTCACAATCACAGTCACACTCAATGATATGCTTTATTTTGTTTATGATGTTACATTATCAGCATGACTCATGTAGCTACATCTGTTTGTGTTCACAGATTGGACACTTACAAAAAAAAAAGACATTCATCAAACCAGTTATTATAAATTATTGGGTGCTACTAGATTTGTGCCAAACAATGACATGTTCTACTCAGTAAAAAGGCTGATTTGCTACTGCTTTGTATTGCAAATGTTGTATATTTATTTTTTAATAAAGACTGACAGATTTAGATAACATTTTGGAGTTATTTAACTTTCCTGTCTTTAAATCATGTGAGTATTTAATTTGATGATGTTAAACCCTAGCCCTCACTCAGATAGTCCATTGTACTATCTATCTTTCATGTTAAGTGAGGAAAAATCACCAATTCTTTTGTGCAGGTCACAAATACACGCGTACAAGACAATCTAACCTAACATCAGTCATATATTTCCAGATAAATAAAATAGACAGGATATAGTTATGAAACCAATCAAATCTTTGTGTGTAAATCTTCAAAATATTTGTTGAGGGACCATATTGTTGGTAGGGAAGGTAATATAAGGAGTAAAAAAATGTTGATGTTCTATAACAAACAGTATTTATGGTGATTAAACACATTTCCTTCAAAATCACTATCTAAAGTTAAATTCACTTACATTTTATTTCTTTAAAATGTAATCATTGAGTTATTCCGTGTGCAGGAGGCAGGTTTGCTAGAAATCCAGCACAGATTTTGAACATTTAGGGGGAAAAAATGTTTCCTTTACACAGGGCTGGAGATCACTGAGAGATCACTGAGTGATGACAAAACAGATCTCCCAGTGATCTTTCAATGAGCTCTGTTGGTCTTTTGCTGAATGCTCAACAATCCCTTACTGATCTCTCAGCCATCTCTACCTTCAGGGTGGAAAAATTTGGCATTTATTGAAAGACTGCTGGGAGATCACTGAAAGATTGCTGAGAGACCATTGGGAGGTCATTGAGATCTTTGAGTGTTCCTTGAGCTCTCCTTGACCGCTCAACAAGTTCATTGATCTCCCTCATTGATCTCCCAGTGATTGATCTCCCAGTGACTGATCTCTCAGTGATCTTTGAATGATTGCCTAATATTTCCACCCTGAAGGTATTAATGGCTAAGAGATCAGTGAGGGATCACTGAGTATTTGATGAAAGACCAGTAGAGTTCCTGGAGTGGTAGCCTAGTTGATAGAGCATCCACCCTACAACTGAGAGGCTGAGGGTTCAAGTCCCAGTCATACCAAAGACCATATAAAAAAAATAGTACTTTGTGCCTTCTAGCTTGGTGCTCAGCGTAATAGAATGGGGGAAGGAGAAGTTGCTTGTGGTGGCGCCTTGCATGGCAGCAACCCCTCTGATTCTAGATGTGACTAACATTGTAGATAGGAGAAATGTAATTTCATTCTACTGTACATGATTCGCTGTATGGACTGAATGACAGTAGAGTTGGCTTCTTCTTCATTAAAAGACCACTGAGATTGCTGGGCGACTGTTGAGCGTTCATTGAGTTTGTTGAAAAATCACTTTCCTTTGGTGATCATTGAGATATTGTGCTGGACTGAGTCAAAACAATCTCCCAACTGTGATGGCCATGGAGATTACTGGAAGATCATTGAGAGATCTTGGCAATCGAAAGATCATTGAGAGATCTAGCCATTTTTTCATCTTTCAGTGATCTCGCAATGATTTCCACCCCTGTGTAAAGGGGATAGAAGAGCATTAGAAACCTCTCAAATATACCTCTTTCATTGCCCAAGAAACTCAATGATCCCTCAGCGATCTCTCAAGGATCATTCAAAGATCTCTATAGATCACCATGAAAGTTGACAAAACCTCTACCAGACATTTACACAGAGACAGCTTTTTCAAGGCTTTAGAAGATCGTTGAGAGATCGGGCCAATTTTTTTTTTCTCTCAATGGCCACCCAACAATCTCCATCTGTCTAGGAGCCCTCACAGCTCTAAGAAGAACAAGAGGCCAGGGTGCTATTTAAGAGTGGGACAAACTGTGATTTGAGTTTACACCATGTGAATGTTAAACAAGTGATATGGATTTAAACTGGCTGCTTAGGATTTCCATGGGTGCAAGTACAGGAAGGGTTTCAGTCTAAGAGAGATGACTTCATCCTGATCCTCTTTTCCCTCCCCCTACTCAGACACCCACGTAAGCCCCCCCCCCCCCCACAAGGCACACCCCACCCCCACTCTGGTAGGACTCCTGGGTAGCATGGCGACATGAATGAATGAATTTTTGAATGAATGAATTTTTATTTCGGATAGTACATTACAGGTTAAAAGAAACTGTATAATATAACAACAAGGTCAAATTAGACAAAGACTCCTTCTACTATACAATTCCACGTGAGTTATCCGAAATGGGTGATGGCTGAAGCCGCAGCTTATATTGCCAAGACATGATAGCACGTGGGCCAAATTAGCTGTCAGTGCACCCTCCTGAATCAGGGGGTTGGGGTAATTTAATCAGCTGGCTGCAGCCTGCAGCAGAGCAGACATGCTAACAGAAACAGCCCACACAATAGTACACAATCACTTTTTATTTTACATTCACTGTGATCAGAAAATGAGGAAAAATTGTCTGTTTGGGCAGACGATTAATCAACCTTAGATCGTTTTTAACTTTTAATTTTACTGTGCTGGATCTCCTTTACTGTATTGCGCTTATACAAGATTTGTTGTGTCAGACATTTTCTACTGGATTAACTGATTAAATTACCCAGATCTCTATAATAACCGGATTACACAAACTCACTCCAGAATGATAGACAGCCTCTCCCTTTGAAAAAAACAAGCATCTAAGATAAATGAGAAAGAGTGAATGAGAATGTTATGGCAGATGATCATGTCGAAGTTTAACAGTAGTCGACTGTGTATTTGTGCGTTTGTCTAGCTGAACACATTCATGCACACACATACACAGCGTTGTTAACAGCAACAAATGGCACGTGCCATAAACAAAAGCCCAGCTGTCACTCCAGAGGTTTAACAGTCACACACATGAATATTTATGCAGCCTAGAGAGTGACAGAAGGTGAGTTTGGCTTGGCAAATCATCATCTTTTTTTTATCACACTGTAGAGTCAACTCCTGCACTATTAAGAGCCATTTTTTTAGTCTTCATTGTAGAATGCTCTTCCTCTTCACTTCAAGTTTATTTAAAATACCCTACCGGCTCCATTCCTCCACCTACCCTATTATGTACCTGCCCTCTGGCGCTCCACAGCTCCTACACACCTCAGAAAGGAAGCGCATTTATAATCCAACTCACATTAACATAGCTGTCTTCCTTGATATGCATACCACCTCCCCTCTCCCTTCCACATGAGTGTTCCCTCCAATAATGCCTTGTTATAATAAATTGCCTACTACAATGAAAGCACCAAGGTGCTGATGCCTCGGTACCTGTGGCATGGAGGCATTTGGGGGTGGGGGGGGGGCTGTAAAAAAGGCACACTCCCATCTCTACTGGCCCGGTATAGTTAAATGGTATTCACTTATATAGCGCTTTTATTCTCATCTCTTGATGACCAAAGCGCTTTACAGATCCTGCTATCCACCCATTCACACACACACTGATGGTGGCATGCTACCTAACATGGCACTTCCAGACCCGCCAGGAGCAATTGGAGTGAAGTGTCTTGCCCAGGGACACAACGGCAGGATACCCGGGGAGGTCGGGATTCGAACCGCCACCCATGTGGTTATTAGACGACCTGCTCTACCTCCTGAGCCACTGCCGCCCCCACTGTATCCCTCCCAGCACAGTTTGGTTGAAAAAATGTTGAAAAGACATCTGGATTTGGTTGAAAAGTGAAAACCTGCCTTTTTGAGGTAAATAATGTCATTAGGTAGTAACCAACATTCATCATCTGATCCTTTTGGGTTGTCTGTATAGGATACACCTATACTGGGCGTTATTAGAATACCTTTTTTCCTAGCTCCATTGAAGGTAAAGGTGAGTTAAATCTGTGTTTATTTTGAAAACAAAGCCTTATCTCGAAATTCTGGGAAATTAAAAGTCAAGAAAATATGACGGTACGACGATACAAGCCTTTAGTTCCACTTAATTTTGACTGGGCAAGCTGAAAAGCTGGTAACAAACAGACAGATACACACAACCACACACACACACACATTGAGTGACTGTATGCCTCTGATGCACCGAGGCATAACAAATGCTTATCTTGCATCCAAGCATTGGTCTTGTTGCTGTGTCAGCATTTGTCTTTTCCTGGTTGAATTATGTCAGTCAGATTTATTTTTTTTAAAAATTATCTTTTATGAGAATTTTCCATAAAGACAGGCTGAGCTTAAACTGAGATATTGTTTCATTCATTTTCTTATTACAGTTTGAAATTGACTTTGAGGTGAACAACAAATTTGGTGGAATTAACTTACAGTGTATCCCTCCCAGCAGAATTTGGTTGAAAAAATGTTGAAAAGACATCTGGATTTGGTTGAAAAGTGAAAACCCGCCTTTTTGAGGTAAATAATGTCATTAGGTAGTAACCAGCATTCATCATCTGATCCTTTTGGGTTGTCTGTATAGGATACACCTATACTGTACAAGCATCTTCAACCTGGTATGCCCTGGTAGTCTACCATCTAAGATACTGCCCAAGGGAAACCCAGCTTAGCTTTCAATCTCAGGTAGACCAGGGCTGTCTGGGGACACCTGGAGTCTGTGGTATATTACATACAGTTAGGCCCAGAAATATTTGGACAGTGACACAATCTTCATGATTTGGGCTCTGCATGCCACCACATTGGATTTGAAATGAAACAACTACAACGGAATTGAAGTGCAGACTTTAAGGTTTAATTCAAGGGGTTGAACAAAAATATATGATTCAACATGTAGGAGTTGTAGCTATTTTTATACAAACACTCCTCATTTCAGGGGCTCAAAAGTAATTGGACAAATAAACATAACCCTAAGTAAAATGTTACTTTTCAATATTTTGTTGAGAATCCTTTGCAGGCAATGACTGCCTGAAGTCTGGAACCCATGGACATCACCAAACGCTGGGTTTCCTCCTTTGTGATGCTTTGCCAGGCCTTTACTGCAGCTGTCTTCAGTTGTTGCTTGTTTGTGGGTCTTTCTGCCTTAAGTTTTGTCTTGAGCAAGTGAAATGCATGCTCGATTGGGTTGAGATCTGGTGACTGACTCGGCCATTGCAGAATATTCCACTTCTTTGCTTTAAAAATCTCCTGGGCTGCTTCTGCAGTATGTTTTGGTTCATTGTCCATCTGTACTGTGAAGAGCCGTCCAATCAACTTTGCTGCATTTGGCTGAATCTGAGCAGAAAGTATATCCCTATACACCTCAGAATTCATCCGGCTGCTTCTGTCTTTTGTCACATCATCAATAAACACAAGTGACCCAGTGCCATTGGAAGCCATGCATGCCCATGCCATCACACCGCCTCCACCATGTTTTACAGAAGATGTTGTGTGCTTTGGATCATGAGCTGTTCCAATTCTTCTCCAAACTTTCTTCTTCCCATCATTCTGGTGCAGGTTGATCTTAGTCTCATCTGTCCAAAGAATGCTGTTCCAGAACTGGGCTGGCTTCTTCAGGTGTTTTTTGGCAAAGTCAATTCTGGCCTTTCTATTTTTGAGGCTGATTAATGGTTTGCACCTTGTGGTGAATCCTTTGTATTTACTCTCATGAAGTCTTCTCTTTATGGTAGACTTAGATACTGGTACACCTACTTCCTGGAGAGTGTTCTTCACTTGAGTGGATGTTGTGAAGGGATTCTGCGATCATCCACCACTGTTGTCTTCCATGGACGTCCAGGCCTTTTTGAGTTCCCAAGCTCACCAGTGCACTCTTTTTTTCTCAGAATGTACCAAACTGTTGATTTGGCCACTCCTAACATTTCTGCTATCTCTCTGATGGATTTCTTCTTTTTTTTTCAGCCTCAGGATGGTCCGTTTCACCTCCATTGAGAGCTCCTTTGACCGCATGTTGTGTGTTCACAGCAACAGCTTCCAAATGCAAACGCCACACCTGGAATCAACTCCAGACCTTTTAACTGCTTAATTGATGACAGGTTAACGAGGGAAGAGCCCATGCAGCCTTGTTATTTTCTTTTGCAGCCTTCTGAGTCAATTGTCCAATTACTTTTGGTCCCTTGAAAAAGAGGCGGCTACGTATTAAAGAGCTGTAATTCCTAAACCCTTGCTCCAATTTGGATGTGAATACTCTCAAATTACAGCTGAGAGTCTGCACTTTAAGCCCATATTGATTATATAATTGTATCCTGAATATGTTTTTGTAAACAGCTAAAATAACAAAACTTGTGTCACTGTCCAAATATTTTTGGGCCTAACTGTATAATCAGAGCTACATGATTGACTCAGTATCAGCCAGTCCTGATGGGGGCGCACTTGTACTACTCTCTGTATGTCTCCACATGGCATGAGAAGAGCTACGAACTTTTGCTGTACTCTGAGCTGAGTAAATAGTTAAATGAAAGTGTTAAGATACACTTGCTGTGTCATGTTCCTGGGGCACGGGTTAGAGCTGTACCCAGTTCTTCTGCTCAGTGAACATTTTGCTGTTTATTTTTTGTTATTTCTTAGTTTATTATGATGTTTTGGAATTTTGCTGTGTGTAGGGAGCTTGAAATGAAGAAGTGATGTGATTTTATAAATCAAGATTTATTATCAGCTTCATCTCCCTAACATGTCTCATCTCGATGCAGAAGCAGAATGAGAGGTCGAGCGCAGTCAGACCTTCATACTTATACCCACACTCAACAAAAGACATTGCATATCAAAGCTGACATCCTGCATTAACATAATCCCCCTCCATTGTCCTCTCTCTCCTTCCCCTGACCCTGCAGGAAGTTCGATCCGGTCTCCACTGCTGTGACTCAGTCTGTTCTTTGATCTTCGCCGGTGGTCGAGACCTCTTGTCCTGTTCTGCGCTTCTCGGGCCAGCGCGCGGAAGTCCTGCTGGGTGCTGCACCGCATGTTGGCCAGTGTCCCTCTCATGTGCGGCAGCAGAGTGCTGAGGAAGATATGCTGAAAGAGGAAGTTGTCGTTGTCTGCCTCCTTCAGCTGCAGCATGTCCTCCATGAGGGCCCTTGGTCTGCGTCCTCCGTGGCCGTAAATCGCCAGAATCTTCCCTGCTCTCTCCTCGGCTGAGGGGACAAAACTCTCGATGAGGGTCGCCTTCAGTTCTTTGTATTTGTCGTGGGCGGGCGGTTGTTGAATCACGCGCCGCGCGCATCTTGATGTGGCGGCATCGAGTCTGGCGACGATGTGGTAAAATTTTGTTTCATCCGCCGTTATGCCTGCCAGCGCAAACTGAGCCTCAGCTTGCTGGAACCACGAGTTTGGGTCGCTTTGCCAGAACTCTGGCAGCTTGACGGTGACGGCGCTTGTGTGGGCCGTCTCTGATGTGTCAGCCGGGTGAGAATGCCTTTCTTCTGTTCTCACGGCGGAGCTGGGGATGGTGCTCGGTTGAGCCCTCTCTGTAGATTCTGCCGTGGGGGATCATCTTCCATCCGTTCCCCTGTCTGCACTGGTGACGGCGCTTGCCTGGGTCGCCTCTGATGAGTTTGTCGCGGGAGAACATCTTTGTTCCATCCTCACGTCTGGTCACCAGTGTAGGGAGCTTGAAATGAAGAAGCGATGTGATTTTATAAATCAAGATTTATTATCAGCTTCATCTCCCTAACATGTCTCATCTCGATGCAGAAGCAGAATAAGAGGTCGAGCACAGTCAGACCTTCATACTTATACCCACACTCAACAAAAGACATTGCATATCAAAGCTGGCATCCCGCATTAACATAATCCCCCTCCATTGTCCTCTCTCTCCTTCCCCTGACCCTGGGGGGTCAGGAAGTTCGATCCGGTCTCCACCGCTGTGACTCAGTCTGTTCTTTGATCTTCGCCGGTGGTCGAGACCTCTTGTCCTGTTCTGAGGCGTGAGGTCATTCTACATATGTAATTTTTTATTTTTTTTTTCCCATCTTTACTTGATTCTTTTTTCTAAAGCCCATCCAGGGACAAGAGTTGCAAATTAGCTAACAGCTATACACTCTATGTGCAACACATCAGATTGATTGTCTTTGATTAATTGTCTATGTTTATTGCACTGTCCCTGTCAAATAAACTAATCTACTACTACTAATCTCTAAACATTCTAATATGTCTATACATGTGTAGGTATGAAATATATGACTAATATAAGCCACACTGTGTTGTATTTTCTGTTTCCGGTTTGTTTATTTTGACAGTGCTGTGCAGCTTCCAGCTGTCTATTTCTTGGGGCTGCACAGCTGTTGCTCATTGTTTACTCATGAGCTACACCTGTCTGTAATGATGTGTGAGTATTTAAGGAACACAACAACTTCAGCTGTTGTTGTGTCCTACTACTCTTTTCCTGCCCGTGTAGAAGAGCTTGAAATAACGAAGCGATGTGATTTTATAAATGAATGAATGAATGAATGAATGAATGAATTTATTTCGGATAGTACAGTACAGGTTAAAAGAAACTGAATAATATAACAACAAGGTCAAATTAGACAAAGACTCCTCTTATTATACAATTCCACGTAAGTTATCCGAAATGGGTGATGGCTGAAGCCGCAGCTTATATTGCCCACCCATGTTCCATCCAAGAATTCAAAAGAGAAAAAAGAGAAAACAAGACAAGAGCGATTATAATTCAAAACAAAGCTAAGACAAAATGTGACTGAGAGAAAAAAGAAAACTAACCTAGGCTAAGTTAAGTGGTTACTATTCAAAAACGAATCTAAGACAAAATGTGACAGAGAAAAAAAAAGAAAAAAACAAAAAAAACTAAGCTACAACACAACACAGGCTGGATATGTCAATCCTTATGTGAGTTTACATGTCGTCTTGTAAATATGTTTGGAGTATTTCTTCCTTTAGTTTTTGTTTAAATTGTCCAAGCGTTGTACATGATTTTAATTCAGGTCCAAAATCGTTCCATAATCTGACTCCTTGCACTGAAATACAGTGTTGCTTGGTGGTTGTTCTCACTGTAGGCTTTTGAAATATACATGTTCCTCTGAGGTGATATCATTTCTCCCTTGTTTGGAACAACTTTTGGATATTTGCGGGCAGTGATAAATTCTTCACTTTGAACATTATTATTGCGGTTTTAAAGTCAACCAGATCTTTCAACTTGAGAGTTTTTTGTTTAAGAAAAAGTGGGTTTGTTGGTTCCCTGTAAGCTGCTTTGTTTATTATTCTAATAGCTCTCTTTTGAAGCATAAAGAGTGGATATATGTTTGTTTTATATGTATTTCCCCATACTTCATTACAATATGTCATGTATGGGAGTATTAATGAATGATACAAGGTGTATAGTGTGGGTTGATTCAGCAAATATTTCACTCTGTGTAATATTGCAATTGATTTGGATACTTTACCTTTAATATAATTGATATGTGACTTCCAACACAGTTTGTTATCAATTATTACTCCAAGAAATTTAGTTTCAGATACCCTTTCAATCTCTACACCATTTACACTGAGTTTGGGTACTGGGTTGTTGTGATGGTTGTTAAAGACTATAAATTTTGTCTTACTTAAACTGAGCGTTAATTTGTTTGAATCAAACCACAGTTTAAGCTTTCCTAATTCCTTTCCGAGTGTATCCAGAAGTTGTTCCAAATTGTTTCCACTGCATAGCAGATTAGTGTCATCGGCAAACAATATTAAGTCCATTTTTTCTGAAACTTTACATATATCGTTTATATACATATTGAATAATAATGGTCCCAAAACTGAATCATCAAAATCAAAGTTTAATATCAGCTTCACTCCTCTAACAAGTCTCATCTCGGTGCAGAGGCAGAATAAGAGGTCGAACGCAGTCAGACCTTCATACTTATACCCACACTCAACAAAAGACATTGCATATCAAAGCTGACATCCCGCATTACATAATCCCCCCTCCATTGTCCTCCGTCTCCTCCACCTGACCCTGGGTGGTCAGGGAGATCGATCCGGTCTCCACCGCTGCTACTCTGTCTGCTCTTTGATCCTCGCTGGCGGTTGAGACCTCTTGTCCTGTTCATAGGCGTTAGGTCATTCCACATATGTAATCACTAAACATTCTAATATGTCTATACATATGTAGGTATGGAATATATGATTAATATAAGCCACAGCCCCCCCCCCCCAAACGACTAAGAAAAGGACAATCAAATTAAGTTTACAGTTTAAGATAATCTCTGACATATTATACTGTTAACCTCTTGACAGGGAAAACGAGGAAAAATCTTTCCAGCAGTCATGCTCCTGTAGAGAATTCAGTGGTAACAACAACAGTATAGTAATGTCACAAATCATCCTTAGAACTGTCACGGCACAATCTGATAACACAGTTAACAACTCTTGGTTAATTTGTATCAGTCCTTGTGCCGTCTGGGTTTTAATCTTCTCCCGAATCTGCTGTGGGTCCGCTTTGGCGTCGTGGTGGGACCCTCCTGTAAGGAATCTGCAGCTTGGGGAGGAGAGTGGTTATTTGTTCCCTGCAGGGGGGCTGAGTTTTTTTTCTTGGGGGGTCTACCCCGCCGAGGTGCTCTCGCCACCCGTGCAGGTTCGTCTCTCAATAAGAAGGCAGGTTTAAGTCTGTCAATGCTGACTGTTTCTTTTCTGTCCCCTAAATCAAGCACAAAATGCTTATCACCAGGTTCCAGCACTCTGAATGGTCCGTCGTATGGTGGACGGAGGGTTGATTTTAAAGCTTCGTGCCTAACAAAAACGAACTCGCCGTTTTTTAAAGCTTGGGGGACAAAAACCCGTGGAAAAGAGTGATGTGCCGATCCGGGGAGAGTGTCTGGTCCGGTGCTGCCTAAAAGCCTCAGGGCTGGAAGATGCCCTGGCTCTGGGTTCTCTGGTAAAAACTCGCCTGGGAGTCTGAGAGGTTGTGCAAAAACTAATTCTGCTGGGGAGGTGTCTAGATCCTCTTTAGGCGCAGAACGCAACCCTAATAAAACCCAGGGAAGTTTATTCACCCAATCTGTATCCGTTAGTGAGGCCCTGAGGGTGGCCTTTAAAGATCTGTGAAAACGCTCGCATAACCCATTAGCCTGAGGGTGATATGCGGTGGTGCGGTGAATTGTTGCCCCTAAGCTGCTAGCCATGGCTGACCAAAGCTCTGAGACAAATTGAGGCCCCCTATCGGACGTGATGTCCGATGGGACGCCTAGACGTGCCACCCCGTTTGTTAAAAAAACGCGAGCAACTTCTGCAGCTGTGGTTGACGCCAAAGGGACCGCCTCAGGCCAGCGCGTAGTACGATCTATCATCGTTAACAGGTGTGTGAAACCCTGAGATGAAGGTAGTGGTCCCACGAGGTCGACATGAACGTGGTCAAACCTTCTGGCTGGGATTCGAAAAGGCTCTAGAGGAGCTTTTGTGTGTTTGTGTATTTTGGCGCGCTGACAAGACATGCAAGTTTTTGCCCATTCCTTTACATTTTTGCGCAGGCCCGGCCAAACAAACTTTTCTGCGACCATTTTAACCGAGGCGCGCACCCCTGGGTGCGCGAGGGAGTGAACCGAGTCGAAAATGCAGCGGCGCCATGCAACTGGGACTACCGGGCGAGGTCGGCCGGTTGAAACGTCGCAGATTAGGGGGGGTAAACCATCACATAAACCCCTTTCCTCCAGTCTTAACCCTGTTGGTCCAGACAGGAGCTCAGGCACATCCGCGTCGCTGCTTTGTTCCTCTGCCATGGCTGCATAATCTATCCCTACGTGAATTGGGGCCGCGTACGTGTCCGCGTTGGCGAAGAGTTCTGCGGCTGAGGTAGTATAATCTGTCTCCTCGTGCTCTGGCGATGTCACAGCGCGAGAGAGGCAGTCTGCTACCACGTTAAGTTTGCCTGCCACATGTCGAATGTCTATGGTGAACTCTGAAATTGCAGCTAGCTGTCTTTGTTGCCTGCCTGACCATGGTTCTGAAATTTTAGCCATCGCAAAAGTGAGCGGTTTGTGGTCTACAGAAGCCATGAAGCGCCGCCCTTCTAACCAGAACTGGAAGTGGCGGATGGATAAATGAAGCGCTAGCAGCTCCCTGTCAAAAGTGCTGTATTTATGCTCGGTTTGGTTTAAAGATTTGCTAAAAAATGCTAAAGGTTGCCAGGTTCCGCCAACATGTTGCTCCACGACTGCCCCTATGGCCAGGTCTGAAGCGTCTGTGGTTAACGCTATGCGGGCCGAGGGATCGGGGTGAACCAACAATGTGGCATTCGCTAGAGCACTTTTTACTTCCACGAAGGCGTTTTCGCGCTCCGGGGTCCATTCGACCGCGTTGGAAGGCTTTTGTTTTCTGAGCGCGGCATACAGGGGCTGCATGAGTTGAGCTGCGCGGGGGAGGAAACGGTTGTAAAAATTCACCATTCCCAAAAATTCTTGCAGCGATTTGACCGTTTGTGGTCGTGGAAAATTTTTTACCGCGCGGACTTTGTCTGGCAATGGGACTGCCCCCTTCGGTGAAACTCTGTGTCCCAAAAAATCAATTTGTGACACGCCGAATTTGCATTTGGCTGGGTTGATTATTAACCCGTGCTCTTCTAGTCTCTGAAAAACTGTAGTGAGGTGTTGTTCGTGTTCTTCCTCTGACGGGCTGGCTACCAGCATATCGTCGAGGTAGACGAACACAAAGGGGAGGTCGCGTAATACCGCGTCCATCATACGCTGAAAGGTTTGAGCAGCGCCTTTGAGGCCGAATGGCATCCGCAAAAATTCAAAAAGACCGAAAGGGGTTATTACAGCCGTTTTAGGAATGTCTTCCGCTCGAACGGGGACTTGGTGGTAGCCGCGGACCAGGTCTATTTTAGAAAAAATGTGCGCACCCGCCAGATGTAGTGAAAAATCTTGGATGTGGGGAATTGGGTAGCGGTCATGCGCTGTCGCATTGTTTAGTCTGCGGTAATCACCGCAAGGTCTCCAAGAACCGTCGGTTTTCGGGACCATGTGGAGTGGCGATGCCCAGGGGCTCTTTGAGCGTCTAATAATGCCTAATTTTTCAAGGGTGGCAAATTCGTCCCGTGCTATGGCGAGCTTGGTCGCGTCTAAGCGCCGAGCTTTGGCAAACACGGGTGGGCCTGTTGTGGGGATGAAGTGTTCAACCCCGTGCTTCACTACTGTGGCTGAAAATTTTGGAACTGTGAGTGCTGGAAATTGGGTGAGGAGTTGGTCAAACTTACCTCCTGCTGTTGTGATGCTGGCCTGCACGGATGGTGGAGAGACTCGAGCTGAGCAGGGGATAGAAGAAAATGACAGTGCATTAACCAAGCGCCTATTTGCTAGATCGACTAACAACCCATGTGCACACAAAAAATCAGCGCCCAACAAGTTAAAACTCACCGCAGCTACAATAAATGTCCATCTATAGTTGCGGCTGTGGATGCAAAGAGGCAGGTTCCTTTCACCGAAGGTGTCGATGATCGAGCCGTTGGCTGCCATCGCTCCATTTCCCCGGGGACCCATGGCCCGGTCTGCGTGGGAAGGGGTGATAAAACTCAGCTGAGCTCCGGTGTCGATCAGGAACTGTCTCCCGGTGTGTCCGTCAGTCACATAAAGTAGCTTATTTTTCTCGCCGAGAGCCGCAGCTGTTGACGGTCTCTCGGCTTTGGCGTTTCCCGAACTATTGAATTTGCAGGGGGGCACGCATTTGTACGCCCTCTCGGCGAAACGGTGGTGGTAATAGCAGAGGTCGTTCCGCCTGCTGCGCCTTGGTCGTGTTGCCGCCATGGTGGGCGGGCTCTGCTCGGTTGACTGTGGTTCTCCGCTGCTCTGGGCTTCCGCGCTGAGATCTGCGGATGCTGCTGTGGCCATCTGTTCCCCGCAGGCGTTGATGAGCCGCTGCGCTTCTCAGGCCAGCGCACGGAAGTCCTGCTGGGTGCTGCACCGCATGTTGACCAGCGTCCCTCTCATGTGTGGCGGCAGAGTGCTGAGGAAGATGTGTTGGAAGAGGAAGTTGTCGTTGTCCTTTTCCTTGAGCTGCAGCATGTCCTCCATGAGGGCCTTGGGTCTGCATCCTCTGTGGCCGTAGATCGCCAGGATCTTCTCTGCTCTCTACTCGGCTGAGGGGACGAAGTTCTCGACGATGGTCGCTTTAAGCTCTCTGTATTTGTCATGGGCAGGCGGCTGTTGGATTATGCTCCGTGCACATCTTGACGTGGCAGCGTCGAGTTTGGCGACGATGTGATAAAACTTCGTCTCGTCCGCCATTATGCCCGCCAGTGCAAACTGAGCCTCAGCTTGCTGGAACCACGAGCTCGGGTCTTCTTGCCAGAATTCTGGCAGCTTGACGGTGACGGCGCTTGTGTGGGCCGTCCCTGATGTGTCCGCCGGGTGAGAGCGCCTTTCTTCTGCTCTCACGGCGGGGCTGGGGATGGTGCTCGGTTGAGCCCTCTCTGTAGCTTCTGCCGTGGGGGAACATCTTCCATCCGTTCCCCTGTCTGCATGGGCACCGGCGCTTGCCTGGGTCGCCTCTGATGAGTTAATCGCGGGAGAACGTCTCTGTTCCATCCTCACGTCTGGTCACCAGTGTAGAAGAGCTTGAAATAACGAAGCGATGTGATTTTATAAATCAAAGTTTAATATCAGCTTCACTCCTCTAACAAGTCTCATCTCGGTGCAGAGGCAGAATAAGAGGTCGAACGCAGTCAGACCTTCATACTTATACCCACACTCAACAAAAGACATTGCATATCAAAGCTGACATCCCGCATTACATAATCCCCCCTCCATTGTCCTCCGTCTCCTCCACCTGACCCTGGGTGGTCAGGGAGATCGATCCGGTCTCCACCGCTGCTACTCTATCTGCTCTTTGATCCTCGCTGGCGGTTGAGACCTCTTGTCCTGTTCATAGGCGTTAGGTCATTCCACATATGTAATCACTAAACATTCTGTCTATACATATGTAGGTATGGAATATATGATTAATATAAGCCACACCTGACCTATTTTCATGGTTTTGGTTCTGCTGCTGTGGTAAGTTGGTGTGCTCCGTCTTGGTGTCTTTTTTCTCTGTTTTTTCTCAGCCATCGAGCCCATTGTTCTCGGGGTTCCCAGCTGAGCTTTTTCTCTTGCTTAGGCATTCCCTGTTTTGGCATCACAGACATTGATCCCATCTTTCCTCCAGCATTTATGTTTCATGTCATCCTACTGTATTTACCTTCATGCTCGTCAGTCCGCTTGTCAGAGCATGCTGGTGGTATTCCATATTTTCTCTAGGTGCCTGCCAGTTTGCTTGTTGGGGCACTTTGAATTTATTCCTTATTTTGCCACATGCTCTACCAGTTAGTTTGGGAGCGTTTTGTGTTTATTTGTCTTACTTTGGTTCACCAGTTAGTTTGGGAGTTTTTTTGTGTTGTCTTTATGTTAATAAATGTGCAAAAACCTACAGCGTGCGTTTGGTGTCCTATTTCTTGCCCATTAAACAGGCAATTCATGACACGCTGTCCTTTCTTTTATCCACCACAAGACACAACATGGTACCAGAAGTGACAGAACTTGCCTTACAGTCAGCAGTTCAAGCCTATGAACGAGTGTGAGTGAAAGGAGCCAACCTCGGAGAAAAGCTAAGTAAAGCTAACTGCTAGCACAAATAGAAGATGGCTCAATTAAGGCCTCCTTCTCCACTCAAGCTGACGGGTAATGTGGAAGAACAATGGAAGCAATTTAAACTAGAAAAGCACTCGGAGAGCGCAGACCTCCGCCAAGCGCCACAGTTCCCCCCATACAGTGTTTGTGTGTATGTTTTCAGATTCCTTGACCATGAAAACATATGACTAGCAATTGGATTCACAATGATAGGATTAGTGGTTCAGTAGTTATTGACGAAAATGGCATTTTCCGTAATGGCGGTTTAGCGCTACAGTTCGCCCCATACAGTGTTTGTGTGTACGTTTTCAGATTCCTTGACCATGAAAACATATGACAAGTAATTGGATTGACAATGATAGGATTAGTGGTTTAGTAGTTATTCACGAAAATGGCATTTTGTGCAATGGTAGTTTTCTTGTGGACGGTGATCCAGATCACCACCAAAATCTAATCATCTGTAGGATACCCCATTTCTGACAATCTGTGAAAATTTCATGAAAATCCGTCCATAACTTTTTGAGTTATCTTGCTAACAAACAAACAAACAAACAAACAAACAGACAGACAAACCAACGCCGATGATCATATAACTTCCCCCTTTGGCGGAGGTAACAACGTTTCAGCCTGTATATTACGGCAATTAGAGCAGCTGATAAGAGCGGTGAGCAGAAAGTTGCACTATTCCTGACAGTAGCTTGGCTCAGATGCTATCGATGTTTTCAATAGCTTTCAACTAACAGCTGAACAACTAGATGACTATGATAAAGTGCTGGAGGAATTTGAGAAATTCTGCACACCAAAGAGAAATGAAACCTATGAACAATATATCTTTCACAGTAGATGCCAGGCTGAATCAGAGACAATAGAAGAGTTTATAATGGACCTTAAACTCAAAAGTCAATTGTGCATCTTTGGACAGTTGACAGATTCGTTAATCAGAGACCGCATAATTATTGGAGTTACAGCCAAGCGCTTTCAAGAGCAACTTCTGGATGAAGGTGACAACACTAGAGAGAGCAATCCAGATATGCCAAGCTAAAGAGGCTACACAGAGTCGAATTAAAAAGATGGACAGCGACAAAACAAACAACTAAGACTACAGCATGGAGGCAGCTGTGAGGGGAAAAGTGAAACCCAGCATCGCTAAAACAGAGAGAGGAAGGCCAAGGCAGAGCAAAGGTGGCAGAAAGCCATGCACCAGCAACAGGGAGCCACACAGATATGACAGCTGTGGAGGAGAGCACCCACCACTCCAGTGTCCAACCTATGGGAAAGAGTGTCGTGCCTGTGGACGAAGGAACCACTTTGCACGGGCATGCAAGCAAGTCAAGCAGAGAAGGGCGATCCACAGCATAGAGGAGGATAACAATTGCTGCAGCACCGAGACAGGAGATCTCTTTATAGGTACTGTGGGAGCTGAGACACGTGATGAAGACTGGACAGCAAGCTATAAGGTAAATGGTACACAGATCCAGTTCAAGCTTGACACGGGAGCACAAGTGAACATCATTCCAGAGACTGACTTACAGTGGCTTAAGGTAAAACCTATGGTGAATGAGAAACAAATTATAAGACTGAAATCATATAATGGAGAACAGATTCCCACTGTTGGCACATGCACATTATCAGTGCAGGTTAATGATGAATCACATGAAAAATCATTTGTGATTGTAAAAGGTAACAAAATGCCAATTTTTGGGTCTGAAGACGTAATATGTTAGGACAAGTTAAAAGAGTGCAGGTTGTCTGTGAAAAGAAGACCGAGCCTCATATTGAAAAAAAGAGTATCCAGAGGTGTTTCAAGGCATTGGTAAGCTAAAAGTTAAACACAAAATAACATTGGAGGAGCCAAATCATCCAGTTTTTTATGCTCCAAGACCTGTACCATTGGCACTCAGAGACAAATTAAAAGCAGAGCTACAGAGACTAGAAGCTCTAGACATAATCTGTAATGTAGAAAAACTTACTAAATGGGTGCATTCGCTAGTCATAGTGGAAAAAAAGAATGGGTCTCTTAGCCTATGCATTGACCCAAAGCAGCTGAACAAGTATGTAAAAAGAACATTTTCAACTACCAACCAGAAATGAGCTACTCAGTGACATAGCAGGAGCCAAGTATTTCTCCCAACTTGATGCATCAGCAAGATTTTGGCAGATGCCCCTGGACAAAGAGAGTACTGCACTTTGCACGTTTAACACACCTTTTGGAAGGTACTCCCTGCAGGAGATCGTCACTTCCTTGTGGTAACGTATCGTCACTTCCTGTTTTGCTGTCTGCCTGTGTGGTTTGCTCTCCAGCTCTCCAGCCACTAGCTATGGCTACTACCTCTCTTTCCTCTCCTCCTCTGGTGTGCTCTCTCTGTCAGATGTTTAGCTACACCTCTGCCTCTTTTAGTGATAACGGTAAATGTAATAAATGTTGTCTTTTTGAGGCGCTCGAGGCGAGGTTGTCTGATTTGGAATCCCGGCTCCGCTGCATTGAAACACCGTCTACGCCAGTTAATCTTGACGGACGCCCATTAGCTGCAGCGGAGCTAGCTAGCTTAGGCCCCACTGTCAGCGGTTCCCCGGCTCTCCTCAGCAGCGAGGAGACTGGGTGGGTGACGGTGAGAAGGAAGCCTAGTCGCAAAGCCCCGGTTCACCACCAACCTGTTCACGTTTCTAATCGTTTTTCCCCGCTCAGTGACACACCCGCTGAGGAAAAAACTCTGATCATTGGCGACTCTGTAGTCAGAAACGTGAACCTAGAGACTCCAGCGGCCATAGTCAAATGTATTCCTGGGGCCAGAGCAGGCGACATCGAGTCAAATTTGAAAATGCTGGCTAAAAGTAACTGTAAATACTCCACAATTGTTATTCACGCCGGCATTAATGACATCCGTCTCCGGCAGTCGGAAGTCACGAAACTTAATATAGAATCGGTGTGTGAGTTTGCAAAAACGATGTCTGCCACTGTAGTATTCTCTGGGCCCCTCCCCAATCTGACCAGTGATGACATGTTTAGTCGCTCGTCATCCTTGAACCGCTGGCTGTCTGTGTGGTGTCCTAAAAATGACGTGGGCTACATTGACAATTGGAGCTCTTTTTGGGGAAAACCTGGTCTTATGAGACGAGACAGCATTCATCCCACTTTGGATGGTGCTTCTCATTTATCTAACAATCTGGCATCTTTTTTATCCAAATTTCCAAAACCGTGACTACTCAGAGTTGGAACCAGGAAGCAGAGTCGTAGTCTTACACGCCTCTCTGCAGCTCCTCTTCATCCGCCACCCCTCAGCTTAGCCCCTGTCTTCCCCATCAGAGAATCGTTGTCTGCTCCCTCCAAAGTAAATAAAAATATAATGTATAAGCGTCCCAAAGTGATAAAGCAAAATATTGGTAAAACTCAAATTAAACATAAAGCCTCTAAATTGAATGATTTGGCCTCTGTTCCTCCTCATAATTTAAAAATTAAATGTGGTTTATTAAATATTAGGTCTCTAACTCCCAAGTCTCTGTTAGTCCATGATCTGTTAATTGATCATCAGATTGATTTAATTTCCCTTACAGAGACTTGATTAGGGCAAGAGGATTATGTTGGTTTAAATGAATCAACTCCCTCTGGTTATTTAAACTGTCAAAATCCCAGAAGTTCTGGTCGTGGAGGAGGAGTAGCAACAATTTACCATTCCAAATTACTAGTTAATGTAAAGCAAAAAACATGTTATAATTCCTTTGAGGGCCTGGTCCTCAGTGTTGGGCACTTTAGCAATTTCAGGTTAAACCCAATTTTATTTGCCATAGTTTATCGTCCCCCATCAACCTATTCAGAATTTTTATCTGAATTTGCTGATTTCTTAGCTGATTTAGTGCTGAAATCTGATAGAATAATTATAGTAGGGGACTTTAATATACATGTGGATGTAGATAGTGACTGCCTTAATGTGGCTTTCAATTCAATATTAGACTCGATTGGGTTTTCTCAGAAAGTAGGAAATTCTACTCATTTCCTCCACCATACATTGGACCTTGTTCTGACATATGGCATAGAAATAGAAAATCTTGTAGTGTCTCCTCATAACCCTGTACTGTCAGACCATTGTCTGTTAACCTTTGATTTTACTATTTCTGACTATTTGGCTCCTAAAGAAAAATATTATCACAGTAGATGCCTCTCAGATGATGCTGTTTCCAAATTTATGCAGATTGTTTCCTCTATGCCATGTGTCAACACAACGGAAATAAGCTATAGACAGCTTGCTCCTTCTGTAATTGATAACATGGTGGATAGTGTTTCAGCTTCTTTGCATCAGGCTCTAGACTTGGTGGCCCCCTTAAAAAAGAAAAAGTCTAATCAGAGATTTTTAACTCCTTGGTTCAACACAGAAACTCGTAGCTTAAAACAGAAGACTCGTCAATTAGAAAGAAAATGGTGCTCTACTAATTTAGATGAAATCTATTTAGCTTGGAGAAATCATCTTTTAATTTATAAAAAATCTCTTAGAAAAGCTAGAACGAGTTATTACTCTGCATTAATAGAAGAGAACAAGAATAATCCCAGGTTTCTTTTCAGTACTGTAGCCAGGTTGACAAAGAGTCAGGACTCTGTTAATCCTAGCATCCCCTTAGAGCTTACTAGTCAGGATTTTATGAACTTTTTCAATAATAAAATTTCATCCATCAGAGATAAAATCAATCAAATTCTTCCCACAGTTAACTTAAATACTGTAACTACTACAACTCCTTCTATTGATGTCTGTCTTGATGAGTTTACTCCAATCGACCTTTGTGAGTTACACAAAATAGTTTCCTCATCCAAACCTTCAACTTGTCTTTTAGACCCTATTCCTACCAGGTTATTTAAAGAAGTCTTCCCACTTATTGGTAGCTTTATTCTTCATATAATCAATTCTTCATTAACTTTAGGCCATGTACCGCAGGCTTTTAAAACAGCTGTAATTAAACCCTTACTCAAAAAGCCAACGCTAGATCCAGGAGCTTTAGCTAACTATAGACCAATCTCTAATCTCCCTTTCATTTCAAAAATCTTAGAAAGAGTTGTTGCTACGCAATTATTTGATCACCTGCAGGGAAATGGTTTACTTTAAGAGTTTCAATCTGGGTTTAGAATCCATCATAGTACTGAAACAGCCTTAGCGAAGGTCACCAACGACCTCCTCATTGCATCTGATAATGGACTAGTTTCTGTACTTGTCCTTTTAGATCTTAGTGCAGCTTTTGATACTATTGATCATAATATTCTACTTGATAGATTAGAACACTATGTTGGACTTAATGGAACTTCGTTGCAGTGGTTTAGATCTTATTTATCTGATAGGTTCCAGTTTGTTCATGTAAATGATGAGTTTTCTTTCAGCTCAAAGCTTAGTCATGGAGTTCCACAGGGATCTGTGCTAGGCCCTACTCTTTTTAGTTTATATATGCTTCCGTTAGGCAACATTATTAGAAAGCACTGTATACATTTTCATTGTTATGCAGATGACACACAATTATACCTGTCAATGAAGCCAGATGATACTAATCAATTAGCCAAGTTAGAAGCCTGTCTTAAGGAAATCAAAGCTTGGATGACTTGTAATTTCCTGCTATTAAATTCAGATAAGACTGAAGTCATTCTTGTTGGTCCAAAAAACCTTAGAAATTCCTTTCCAAATCAAACTTTCAGTTTGGATGCAGTTACTCTTTCTCTTAATAGCTCTGTGAGGAACCTTGGAGTTATTTTTGATCAGGATTTGTCCTTCAATTCACATATTAAATTTGTTTCTAAGACTGCCTTCTATCATTTGCGTAATATTGCCAAGATTAGGAGCATCTTGTCTCAGAGTGATGCTGAGAAGCTGATCCACGCTTTTGTTAGCTCGAGATTAGATTATTGTAATTCTTTATTATCAGGCTGTCCTAAAACATCTTTAAAAAGTCTTCAGCTGATCCAAAATGCTGCAGCAAGAGTTTTAACAGGTACTAGAAAGAGAGATCATATCTCTCCGGTTCTGGCCTCCCTTCATTGGCTTCCCATAGAGTTTAGAATTAAGTTTAAAATCCTTCTTCTTACTTACAAAGCTCTAAACAATCAGGCTCCTTTTTATTTAAAAGATCTGATACTACCGTATCATCCTAACAGAGCACTACGCTCCCAAAATGCAGGATTACTTGTAATACCTAGAATCTCCAAAAGTACAATGGGAGGCAGAGCCTTCAGTTATCAAGCTCCTCTCCTGTGGAATCAGCTGCCAATCTGGATTCGGGAGTCAGACTCGATCTCTGTTTTTAAGAATAGGGCTAAAACCTACCTTTTTGATATAGCCTATAATTAGGGAGGGATCATGTGTTTCTGAACCCTCCCTTAGTTATGCTGCTAATAGGTTTAGTCAGCCGGGGGACCTCCAGTAATGCACTGGGCCTCACTCCTTTCCTCACTCTCTATGAAATTTTTTTTTTTTTTTTGCTGGTCATTAACATTTGTTTGTTCTCTCCCATAGATTGAGTCCCCATCGTGCTGTTTGCTCTCTACATGTCTGTTCTTTTCTTCTTCTCTATCCCCTCACCCCCCAGCCAGTCGCAGCAGATGACTGCCCCTCCCTGAGCCTGGTTCTGCTGGAGGTTTCTTCCTGTTAAAAGGGAGTTTTTCCTCTCCACCGTCGCCAAGTGCTTGCTCACAGGGGATCGCCTGATTGCTGGGGTCTTTCTGCAACTGTGGGGATCCCCCCTACAGTTGATAGTGCTATGAGATGACTGTTGTTGTGAAATGGTGCTATATAAATAAAGTTGAATTGAATTGAATTGAATTACTCCTTTAAAAGGCTACCTTCTGGGTTAACATCAGCACCAGAAATATTTCATCAAACGGTACAGCAGATTTTTGACAAAGTGCCAGGCACAAAAGTGTACATTGACGACATATTAGTTTGGGGTAAAACTGTTGAAGAGCACAACACTAAATTAAAAGAAGTTCTTGAGGCAGCCAGAGTGAATGGACTGAAGCTAAATGCAGATAAATGTGAATTCAGAAAAACAGAAATAACTTTCCTAGGAGAGAAACTGTTCTGCACTGGTGTAGAGATTGATCAGAGCAAAGCAGCTGTTATTAATAACATGCCACCACCAACTGATAAAAAGTGGGTTCAAAGATTTCTTGGCATGGTTAACTATGTAGGCAAGTTTGTACCTAACCTGGCGACACACACTATTCAGCTTAGGAGCCTACTTTGTAACACAACTGAATGGAGCTGGGATGCTAACCATCAGAAGGAATTTGATGATCTCAAAACACGCAAGCTCCAGTCTTGAGATTCTATGATGACAAGAGAAAAACAAAAATTTCAGCAGATGCTTCTAAAGCAGGCATAGGAGCAGTATTGTTGCAGCAATATGGCAGCGGTTGGAGACCAGTTGCTTATGCATCACGGGCACTAACAACGTCAGAGTGTAATTATGCTTAGACGGTTACATGGGCTAAATTTCATCAGTCTGATTACAATTCAGATCAAAATTTTACTGTTTACATGGATCCTGAAAAAGCTGATCCGGTTAGGACGTGCGTTTCCCTTATGTTTACATGGACACAAGTAACCGTATTAAAAGCCTGATCGGATTAAAAATGCTTCATGTAAACACGGCAATCTGAATATTCTAACCTGACTCATTCGGATCAAAATTTCATTCCGATTGAGAGGGGTGGGTTATGCCGATTGTTAATTGGAATGATGCACATGAAAACACTTATTCCAAACGTAGGGCAGAAAATATGTTTACTGCGCATGTCTGTACACCAGCCGCACGTCGACGTGACGTATTTCCACCTTAGCAGCAGCTAGCGGAAAACATAGCAGGAGTAAAACAAATCTGGTCTGTATCGTCCTGCCGTCTCCCTCTGTTCGTCATATGCAGAAGTATGTACTTATAGCTTCATTACAGAGACCAGCAGAAGTAAAAGTACAGTCTGAATAACACAATACAGGTCAATTTCGACACAAAGCGGGGCTTGCTAACACCGGAAGTTGCTTCTTCTTCTACTATTTTCGAAATGTCGATGTGCGCATGTCAAAATGATTTATTCCGTTCAAACGTGATACATGGAAACGCACGTCCTAATCAGATCAGCTTTTTCAGGATCCATGTAAACAGTAAAATTCTGATCTGAATTGTAATCAGATTGAAGAAATTTTGTCCATGTAACCGTGGAATGAAATTTTGATCCGAATGAGCGTGATCGGGTCAGAATCTTCAGCTTGGCGTGTTTACATGTGTGGCGGGTTGATTCAACCCCCCACAACACAGAGACAGAACACAGGACACTCAGCTCTCTTCTCTTGGTTTTTTCTGCTGCACTACTGATATGTAGATGTGCTTTGGTGTAAACCCCCACAAACAGACTGGTCAAACACAGCGCTCGGCTAGAGCAAATAACAGAACAGTGAAATGTGTATTAATGTCTACAGGCAGACTCGTTTCGTCTGGCTCACTTCTGTGATGTTAATGTTGCCTTTCATGCATTGTGCTCATGTGTCCTGTCCTCACTGTGACCTAGGGACTGAGATCAATATGTCTCTCAAATGCAAATGTCTCATGCCTGTTCTGTTATCTCTTTGATCATACCAACTGCTGGGGTATGCCCTTGATGTATTGTTGTAGTCGAGTATATATGCTGCAACTCTGTAACGCAAACCCTCTCATTCTCACTTCTGCAACTGCTGCTGCTGGACACAGACTTTGTGTCCTCCTCCTCTGAGAGCCGCTTGGGCTCGCTCCCGCCGTGCATGCGCGCCGGGAGCGGAGCCCGTGACGGCGGTATGATATAATTAAACTCTACTTAAAACCTACAGCAATCGCTGCTTATTATTATTTGCATCCGCCGCACATGGAACATTTTTATTCCGATCAGGCTTTTAATCCGGTTACTTGTGTCCATGTAAACATATTAGCACTATCCTATGCATGTGAAAAGTTTCACTGTCTGATTACCGGAGTGGTGGCTCAGTTGGTAGAGCATCCACCCCACACCCGGGAAGCAGGGGTTCAAATCCCGGCCGGGTCATGCTGAAGACCATATAAAAGTGGAACTTCCTGCCGTCCAGCTTGGTGCTCAGCAATAAAGGAATGGAGGAGGGAAATCTGTGGCGGTGCCTTGCATGGCAGTGGCCCTCTGATTCTGCACTGGGGTGTGTGTGTGATTGACACTGTAGATAGGTAAAGCACAATCTCGTTCTACTGTACATGATTGGTTGTACGGTTGAATGACAATAAGGGTGATTAAGGATTAAGGATTTATGGGAGAACATTGTGGGCAGAGACTGACCACAAACCTTTGGTGACTATTTCAAAAAAGGGCTTAGCCAACACACCACCAAGACTGCAGAGAATTTTTCTCAAACTACAGAAGTATGATTTGCATCTTAAATTTAGACCTGGTAAAGAACTTCTTGTTGCAGATACGATTTTGTAGACAGCACTGAGAACTCGCTAGAGCGTGAGCAGATATGATTCATGTGAACCTGATCAGAAAATCATGCCCAGTGTCAAATGAAATGTGAATCGTCATAGGAAGAGTGACAGCTAAAAATGAAACACTGGCTAAAGTAATCAGAGCCATCTCCAAAGGATATGACTCATGGTCTATTCCTTCTCCTTATGGACACTTTAGAGATGAGCTATCATTTGTTCATGAAGTACTGTTTAAGGGCTCAAGAATTGTAGTACCTCAAATATTATGGGAAAACATGCTTATCAAGATACATGAAGGTCATTTAGGCATGGAAAATGTAAAAGGAGGGCAAAAGCAGTCCTTTATTGGCCTAATATGAATGCCAACATTGAAAGGAAGGTCAGGGCTTGTGAAATGTGTCAAAAATACCAGACAAGATAGATTAAAGAGTCAGTGTAGGTGGATGAGACAGATACAGCAAATCCATGGCAGAAAGTTGGCATTGATCTATTCACACTGGGAGGCAAGAGCTATGTTCTCATAGAGGATTATTATTCACACTATCCTGAAATGGCTTTACTGAAGGACGCTACAGCCAAAACGGTGATCACTCACATCAATTCATTTTTTTGCATGGCATGCCTGATGTGATGAGATCTGATTATGGTCCACAATTCAGTAGTGCTGAATTCAATGTATTCTCAAAACACTATGGGTTCAGACGCATCTGTGTATGCATAATCTAATGGACTGGTGGAAAATGGTGGAAAAATTGTCAAGCATCTTGTTAAAAAAGCAATTGACTCACAAACTGATCCCTGTTTGGCATTGCTGAACTACAGAGTCACACCTCTGAAAAATGGACGATCACCTTCAGAGTTGCTGTTTAATAGAAAACTCAGAATGAGACTACCATCACTGTTAGAAATGGAAAGAACAGCAGAATCACTCAGACAAAAGGAAGGGAGAAACAGGTGCAAAAAAGGTACTATGACAGAGGCTCAAGACTACTATCTACACTTAAATGCCATGATAAAGATACATGATGGGAAATATTGGAACATAAAGGCAAGAGTCATGAAAACTGTAGCACCAAGATCATACGAGGTACAGACATCTGAGGGAGTGACTTATCATAGAAACAGGAGACACTTACTCCATGTACCTGAACCTGAGAAAACAAACAGTCAGGACAATGACAACTCAGATTCTACTCCTTGTCAGAATGATGAGCAGCTTGTAAGTGCTCAAGATAATCCACAAGGAACAGTCATTAGAAGGTCTAACAGAGCTAACAATGCACCACAAAGGTTAATAGAGGAAATATAAAGATCAAGGGTGTTAATGAAAAGAACCACTTGAGTCTGTCAAAAATTATATATATATATATATATTCTAATAATAGTGACATTGATTCAGCAATGTATTTGAATTGATGATAGCTCTGTTAGACCTTCTAATGACCGTTCCTTGTGGATTATATTGAGCACTTACAAGCTGCTCATCATTATCATTGTTATACAGTAAGAGTGAAAAAACAAGCTTGTGTACAAAATGTGGAAAAATACTGAACATACTGTTTGATGTAATGCAAGTGAGTTTATGGAACCTACATCTTGAGAAAGGGGATGTGGTATATTACATATAACACTGGTCAACACCAATTTTATTGTCTAAGTTTTTTGAACTGATTTAGGACAATTTTGATGTGCTGTATCCAAAAATCACATTGGTTTTGCTCAATCAGGTCAACTTTTTGAACTATGGCCACATGTTTTCTTACGTTTTTGTGTACGTGTATGGGTATTTTCGCTTTATTTGATGCAAAATTCTTTTTTATTTCTTGAAATTCTCTGAATTTTGAACAATGATGATGTAACATTCAATTTACATGTACTTACCTTTATCAGTGTCTACTATTCAATTTACAGTACACCTGTACAACTGCTTATAACTTAACATAAAAACCTGACCTGATCGAGAGAAACAGATGTCATTTTCAGATTCAGCGGTGCAAAATTGTCTTAAATTAATTAAAAAAACACAGACAACTTACAAAAAAAATTATTGGAGTGGTTAGCACTGCGGCAGCACAGCAACTCACCCTTGGCCGGGGGATCCTGGGTTCGATCCCAGCCCCCGGCCAACAGTGATCTGTGTGGAGTTTGCATGGTCTCCCCGTGTCTGCATGGGTTTACTCCGGGATTTCTCCAGTTTCCTCCCACATGCCAAAGACATGCAAGTTAGGTTAATTGGCATCAAACTAGGGATTCTAAATTGTCCTTAGGTATGACTGTGAGAGTGAATGGTTGTCTGTCTCTCTGTGTTGGCCCTGCGATGGATTGGCGATCTGTCCAGGGTGTACCCTGCCTCTCGCCCAAAGATGCTGGGGTAGGCTCCAGCCCCCCCGCGACCCAAAAAGGATTAAGCGGAAGAAGATGGATGAATGTTGACTTAGTATCAGCCAGTCCTGATGGGGGTGCACTTGTACCGCTCTCTGTATGTCTTCACATGAATGAATGAATGAATGAATGAATCTGTATTTCGGATAGATTAAAAGTACAGGTTAAAAGAAACTGAATAATATAACAAAGGGGGAAAGAAAATCCAACAAGTCAAATTAGACAATAACTCCTCTGATTTTACAGTTCCACATAAGTTATCCGAAATGGGTGATGGCTGAAGCCGCAGCTTATATTGTCCACCCATATTCCATCCAAGAATTCAAAAGAAAAAAACAAAACAAGACCGATTACAATTCAGAACAAAGCTAAGACAAAATGTGACAAAAAACTAAGCTACAACACAACGCAGGCTGGATATGACAATCCTTATGTGATTTTACATGTCATCTTGTTTATATGTTTGGAGTATTTCTTCCTTTAGTTTTTGTTTAAATTGTCCAAGCGTTGTACATGATTTTAATTCAGGTCCAAAATCGTTCCATAATCTGACTCCTTGCACTGAAACACAGTGTTGCTTGGTGGTAGTTCTCACTGAAGGTTTTTGAAATATACATGTTCCTCTGAAATGATATTGTTTCTCCCTTATTTGGAACAACTTTTGGATATTTGTGGGCAGTGATAGATTCTTCACTTTAAACATTATTACTGCAGTTTTAAAGTCAACCAGATCTTTCAACTTGAGAGCTTTTAATTTAAGAAAAAGTGGGTTTGTTGGTTCCCTATAAGCTGCTTTGTTTATTATTCTAATAGTTCTCTTCTGAAGCATAAAGACTGGATATGTTTGTTTTATATGTATTTCCCCATACTTCAGTACAATATGTCATGTATGGGAGTATTAATGAATGATACAAGGTATATAGTGTGGGTTGATTCAGCAAATATTTCACTCTGTGTAGTATTGCAATTGATTTGGATATTTTACCTTTAATATAATTAATATGTGACTTCCAACACAGTTTATTATCAATTATTACTCCAAGAAATTTAGTTTCGGATACCCTTTCAATCTCTACACCATTTACACTGAGTTTAGATACTGAGTTGTTGTGATGGTTGTTAAAAACTATAAATTTTGTCTTGCTTAAATTGAGCGTTAATTTGTTTGAATCAAGCCACAGTTTAAGCTTCCCTAATTCCTAACATGGCATGAGCAGAGCCATGAACCTTTGCTGTACTCAGAGCTGAGCAAATAGTTAAAAAAGTGTTAAGATACACTTGTTGTATTTCCTTTTATCCACCACAAGACAGAGTCTAAGGTATGAACATCAACAAAAGGACAAAAGAAAAAAATTCTGAAACATACTTCTATTCAAATAATTTTTTTTGAGTGTATAGCACTAACACTGGTTTCAGATTGTTCCAGATATTGAAGAAGCATTATGCCAAATGTGACACTTTTAGGTAATGGAAGCAGACACTGACGAGTTTGTATTGTGACCCAACAATGAGTTTATTTACAAGGTGAACGTGACGTGATCTGAGAGGAACTGGCAACCCCCGTGGAGACGGGACAGAAGTGGAAAATGGCGAGTATACAGCTGAACTACTGCAGGTAACATTAGGATTATTCCTCTTACAGGTGGCGCTGAAGACCACACAGTGAGAATCTTCTGCAGGTTGTTGCTCTTCCTCCTCTTGGGTTGTGCAGAGTTGGACAAGGTAGGGAAGGTGATCCGTTCAAGGTAGGAGTTTTCCCCAGCTGAGGACTTGGGGGAGAATATTGCTCAAGACTTAACTTGAAGGTCAGAATGATCGGAGTTTAGTGAACGGGTTTGTCCGCTGCCAACTGAACTCAGTGGAAGGGCCAGGGGTGAAGGTGGGTATTTAAGGGTAGAATGAAATGTTTTCCTTACGCAGGTCCAATAATTGAAGAAGTGGAGGGGAAGGCACAGGAAAGATCCCAGGGTGGCACACACTGCAGCAGGTGGCTGTTTCTCTGACAAAAACGTTCTAAAGGCAGACAAACTGATCTTTATAGCGGCAGGTGGCAATCAGCAGAGATAGCAGAGGAGAGAGTGCACCAACCCTGGAATACAACAAAATGTCAAACTTCCAAAAAAAAAAAAAAAAAAAGGCTGTTAAAAATATGCATTTTTATGAAGTACTTTTATAAAGAGTCCCAGTGGTTGAAAAAGTGTATCTGACCTTTGAGAGTCAGAGCCCCACCGCCATCACCAAATGCCAAAAATAACTCTGAGAATAAATGTGGGCCAAATCCTGTGAACTAAACAGCTCAGTTATTGGACTATTTTTTGGTTAATATGGTCAGGCACAGCCCAGTTTTGAACAACTGCTTTCTGGTTAACTGCCATTTTTTTTTTTTTTAAATAAGATTCAGGCAGTGGGTGATATACAGACGTGGACAAAATTGTTGGTACCCCTCTGTTAATGAAAGAAAAGCCCACAATGATCACAGAAATAACTTGAATCTGACAAAAGTGGTAATATAAAAATTCTATGAAAATTAACCAGTGAAAATCAGACAGTGCTTTTGAGTTGTGGTTCAACAGAATTACTTTAAAAAACAAACTCATGAAACAGGCCTGGACAAAAATGATGGTACCCCTAGAAAAGATTGAAAATAATCTGACCATAGGGACATGTTCAACCAGAATGTGTCCTCTAATTAACATCACAGGTGTCTACAAACTTGTAATTAGTCAGTCGGCCTATTTAAAGGGTGACAAGTAGACACTGTGCTGTTTGTTGACATGGTGTGTACCACACTAAACATGGACCAGAGGAGGCAAAGGAGAGAGTTGTCTCAGGAGATTAGAAAGAAAATTATAGACAAGCATGTTAAAGGTAAAGGCTATAAGACCATCTCCAAGCAGCTTGATGTTCCTGTGACTACAGTTGCGCATATTATTCAGAAATTTAAGATCCACGGGACTGTAGCCAACCTCCCTGGACGTGGCCACAGGAGGAGACGGAAAATACGAATTGTAACAAAAGAGCCTCGAACAACCTCTAAACACATTCATGGTGAACTCCAAGGTCAAGGTACATCAGTGTCAGATCGCACCATCCGTCGTTGTTTGAGCCAAAGTGGACTTCATGGGAGACGACCAAGGAGGACACCACTGTTGAAAACAAATCATAAAAAGCCAGACTGGAATTTGCCAAACTGCATGTTGACAAGCCACAAAGCTTCTGGGAGAATGTCCTATGGACAGATGAGACAAAACTGGAACTTTTTGGCAAGGCACATCAACTCTGTGTTCACAGACGCAAAAATGAAGCATACTGTGGCGTGTGTAATTGACGAGGCAGGTTTGTCTCAAGGCAGTTTATTGCACATCTCCAACATGAGCAAAGTAGAAAGAGAACATCTCAGAAAAAACTCATCCCTTATATACCCAGGTCTCCCCACGGCTCACAAGTCACATTGCATTCCAATCAAAAGTAACAATGCATTTCCTCTTTAATCCCTTAGCATCCCCCTCACAGTCTTTGGCCCACAAAGGATCCTCCAAGCAGTCTCTTGCATACCAAAGATTACCTTTTCACAGCTTCCTGTTATCTCCAAGGAAACTCTGCGCTTTGTTCTTATCTAAGATGTGAGGCATTATGTAAGGCATTAAGTAAGTCACATGTGTGGCTACACCCCCCCCCCAAACATTTAGATCGAACAAAAGAATAACAGTCTGCATGCAGTGATAGAATCATTACACATCAATCCACATGCTGCTTGGGCTTCAGTCTTCTCCAATATCTGCTGTAACCAGGATTCACCGCCTCAGCGGCGCTGTCATGCTGGGGAGCTGCTGTCTGGGGGTGAAAACCTTTTGTCAGTCCCTGCGGGTGTTCTGGGGAAATATTACTCTGGGAAGCTCCTCGTGGGGGTCTTCCGCGCCGTGGGGCCCTCGCCAACAGCACTTGCTCGTCCGCCACCACAAAAGCGGGTTTGATTCTGTTTATGCCAACCTTTTCCCTCCTACCCCCCAAATCTAGCAAAAAATGCTTGTCCCCTGCTTCCAGCACTCTGAACGGTCCATCATAAGGCGGTCGCAATGGGGGGCGATGTGCGTCGTGTCTGACAAAAACAAACTCCGCGTTCTTCAAAGTTTTAGGCACAAAAACGCGCGGAAAACTGTGGTGGGCAGGGCCCGGCAGCGTGCCTGTGTCAATGCTACGCTGCAACAGCTGAGATGGGGAGCTGCCTGGCGCAGGATTATCCAGGAGAGACTCCCCGGGCAACTGAAGTGGCTGCGCAAAAATGAGTTCAGCTGGGGAAGCTTCTAAGTCTTCTTTAGGCGCAGAACGCAACCCTAATAAAACCCACGGTAGCTTGTCTACCCAATTTGCATCCGTCAGTGACGCCCTGAGCGCCGCTTTCAATGACCTGTGAAAACGTTCACATAACCCATTAGCCTGTGGATTGTACGCAGTTGTACGGTGAATTGTGACACCTAGGCTGCGGGCCATTGTTGACCAAAGTTCAGAAACAAATTGAGGGCCTCTGTCGGATGTAATGTCCGACGGGACTCCGAAACGCGCCACCCATGCTGTTACAAACGCGCACGCCACCTCCTTGGCTGTGGCTGACGCCAAAGGAACCACCTCCGGCCAGCGCGTGGTGCAGTCCACCATTGTCAGAAGGTGCGTGCACCCCTGTGATGGCGGGAGGGGACCCACGAGGTCCTTGTGAACGTGGTCAAACCTCTTAGCCGGAATGTGAAATGGCTCCAAGGGAGCCCTCGTGTGTCTGTGTACCTTGGCTCGTTGGCACGCCATGCAGGCTGCCGCCCACTCTTTCACTTGTTTGTGGAGGCCCAGCCACACAAATTTTTCTGCTACCATTTTGACCGACGCGCGCACCCCCGGGTGCGCCAAAGAATGAATCAAGTCAAAAACGCGGCGGCGCCACGCTGCCGGTACCACAGGACGCGGTCGCCCCGTGGAGACATCACAGATTAGAGGGGGCATACCGTGTTGCAGCACCCTGCTCTCCAGCCTTAACCCTGTTGGTCCAGACTGGAGCGCGCGCACATCCACGTCACTAACCTGCTCCGTGGCCATGGCTGTGTAATCTATCCCCACGCAGACGGGGGCAGCCACGGCGCGCGAGAGGCAGTCTGCCACTACATTCAGTTTACCCAACACGTGCTGAATATCGGTAGTAAACTCTGAGATCGCGGCTAGCTGCCTCTGCTGCCGGCCCGACCACGGTTCTGAAACTTTGGCCATCGCGAATGTTAGTGGCTTGTGGTCAATGAACGCGGTGAAACAGCGCCCTTCTAGCCAGAACTGGAAGTGGCGAATGGCCAAATGGAGAGCCAGCAACTCCCTGTCAAACGCGCTGTATTTACGTTCATTATCGCGCAAGGTCCTGCTGAAAAAGGCGAGCGGCTGACAAGCCCCGGCTACATGCTGCTCCACGACTGCCCCTATGGCCACATCTGACGCGTCAGTGGTGAGCGCTATGCGGGCCGTTGGGTCTGGATGTGCCAACAACGCAGCGTTTGCCAGGGCTGCTTTGACTTCCGAGAACGCTCGCTCCCGCTCCGGGGACCACTCGATCTTATTCGCGGGTTTCTGTTTTTTGAGCGCGGAATACAGCGGTTGCATGAGCTGCGCTGCGCGGGGGAGGAAACGGTTATAAAAATTCACCATTTCCAAAAACTCTTGTAACGCCCTGACCGTCTGCGGCCGGGGGAAGTCTGCTACCGCGCGCACCTTGTCAGGTAGCGGAACCGCTCCTTCGGGGGAGACGCGGTGTCCTAAAAAATCGATCTGCGTCACCCCGAACTGACACTTCGCTGGGTTGATTATTAACCCGTGCTCTCCCAACCTCCGGAAAACTGCCGCGAGGTGGTTTTCGTGTTCGTCTTCGGACGCGCTGGCTACCAAGATATCGTCCAAGTAGATGAACACGAAAGGGAGATCGTGCAGCACTGCGTCCATCATGCGTTGGAACGTCTGTGCAGCCCCTTTAAGCCCGAATGGCATGCGCAAAAACTCGAATAGGCCAAATGGAGTTATCACCGCTGTTTTGGGTATGTCCTCAGCGCGCACTGGGACTTGGTGGTAACCGCGGACCAAGTCTATTTTAGAAAAAACGCGCGCCCCTGCCAAATGAACGGAAAAATCTTGGATATGAGGGATTGGGTAGCGGTCATGCGCTGTGGCGTTGTTCAACCTGCGGAAATCCCCGCAAGGTCGCCACGAGCCATCAGCTTTCGGGACCATGTGTAGCGGGGAAGCCCATGGGCTGTTCGAACACCTGATGATGCCCAACCTCTCCAGGTTGGCGAACTCCTCGCGCGCTATGGCCAGTTTAGCTGCGTCCAAGCGCCGAGGTTTGGCAAAAACGGGCGGCCCCGTGGTGGTAATAAAATGTTCCACCCCGTGTTTAGCGACGGCTGCCGAAAATGTGGGGACCGTGAGTGCTGGGAACTGAGTGAGCAGTGTGTGGAACTTACCGCTTGCAGCTGTGACGTTGGCTTGTGCTGTTGGCCGGGCCGCTCGAGCTGTACAGGGAATAGAATCAAAAGAAAGTGCATTAACCAGGCGCCTGTTAGCGACATCAACCAACAAACCATGTGAGCACAAAAAATCAGCCCCTAGTATATTGAAATTCAATGCTGCTATGACAAAAGTCCACTCAAATGTACGGCCGTGTAGAGACAGAAGCAGAGTCCTCTCACCAAAGGTCTTAATCTCCGAGCCGTTCGCTGCTGCCATCTCGGGGCCGCTGGAACCTGCCAGCCGGTCAGCATAGGAAGGCGTGATGAAACTCAACTGGGCGCCTGTGTCCACGAGGAAATGCTTCCCCGAGCGTGCGTCCGTCAAGTAGAGCAGCTTGTTCTCCTCCCCGAGGGTCGCAGCTGCTACCGACCCCCAGTCTTGGCGTTTCCCGAGCGCTTGAACTGGCACGGTGGTATACATTTGCGTGCCTTCTCTGCAAAGCGGTGGTGGTAGAAACAAAGGGTGTCTCCTCCGCGTTCCTTGGCCCCCGCCGCCGCCGTCGTCGGTGGTTCTGCTACCGCTGTCCCTGGCTCCCCGCCATCTCCGGCCGTCGCGCCGAGCTCCGTCGTTGCCGCCGTGGCCGCGCGCTCTCTGCTGGCATTGACAATCCGATGCGCCTCGCTGGCCAGCGCACGGTAGTCCCGCTGGGCCAACAACGGCAAACTGGCCAGGGCCGCTCTCGTCGCTGACGGCAGGGTCCTGAGGAAGAGGTGGGTAAAGATGAAGTGGTCATCGCCCGAGCCTTTCAACCTCAGCATCTTCTCCATCAGGTCAATGGGCGTGCCATCTCCCAACTCGGTCAGCGCCAGGAGTCTCTCTGCTCTCTCCTCAACCGAGAGAGTGTAGTGCTGGATGAGTGCAGCCTTCAACGCGCCGTATTTGTCGCTGGCTGGTGGCTGCTCCAGAAGGCTCTCCACATGCTGAGCCGTGTGGTTATCGAGCTTTGCAATCACATGGTGGAATTTCGTGTAATCTACCGATATTCCCCGGAGGGCGAACTGTGCCTCCACCAGGTGGAACCAGGAGTGCGGGTTGTGCTGCCAAAAGTCCGGTAGCTGGACCGTAACGGCATACGTTTGGCTGGGGGATCCCAACGAGGCTGGCCCCGGGGAATTCTCTTCTTGCTGCATGCTACGTTTTGGGTCACCAGTGTGGAGTGTGTAATTGACGAGGCAGGTTTGTCTCAAGGCAGTTTATTACACGTCTCCAACATGAGCAAAGTAGAAAGAGAACATCTCAGAAAAAACTCGTCCCTTATATACCCAGGTCTCCCCACAGCTCACAAGTCACATTGCATTCCAATCAAAAGTAACAATGCATTTCCTCTTTAATCCCTTACCATCCCCCTCACAGTCTTTGGCCCACAAAGGATCCTCCAAGCAGTCTCTTGGCACACAAAGGATCCTCCAAGCAGTCTCTTGCATACCAAAGATTACCTTTTCACAGCTTCCTGTTATCTCCAAGGAAACTCTGCGCTTTGTTCTTTCCTAAGATGTGAGGCATTATGTAAGGCATTAAGTAAGTCACATGTGTGGCTACAGTACCAAGAAAAGAACACTGTCCCTACTGTGAAAGATGGAGGAGGTTCTGTTATGTTCTGGGGCTGCTTTGCTGCATCTGGCACAGGGTGTCTTGAATCTGTGCAAGGTACAATGAAATCTCAAGACTATCAAGGTATTCTAGAGAGAAATGTGCTGCCCAGTGTCAGACAGCTTGGTCTCAGTCGCAGGTCATGGGTCTTGCAACAGGATAATGACCCAAAACACACAGCTAAAAACACCCAAGAATGGCTAAGAGCAAAACATTGGACTATTCTAAAGTGGCTTTCTATGAGCCCTGATCTAAATCCTATAGAACATCTGTGGAAGGAGCTGAAACATGCCGTCTGGAGAAGGCACCCTTTCAAACCTGAGACAACTGGAGCAGTTTGCTCATGAGGAGTGGGCCAAAATACCTGCTGAGAGGTGCAGAAGTCTCATTGACAGTTACAGAAATCGTTTGATTGCAGTGATTGCCTCAAAAGGTTGTGCAACAAAATATTAAGTTAAGGGTACCATCATTTTTGTCCAGGCCTGTTTCATGAGTTTGTTTTTTAAAATAATTCTGTTGAACCACAATTCAAAAGTATTGTCTGATTTTCATTGGTTAATTTTCATAGAATTTTTATTTATTACCACTTTTGTCAGATTCAACTTATTTCTGTGACCATTGTGGGTTTTTCCTTTCATTAACAGAGGGGTACCAACATTTTTGCCCACCTGTGTATGCGTGATCTGAATTTGCCTGAAATTTCTTTTGGTGAAAAGTCTATTGGTATATTGGAAAATTCAATATTTTCAGGTTCCCAAAGTGAAGGGTTTCTAGCCTCTAGAAGGGTCACCCTCTGGAGGACCAAAATTGAGCTTTTAAGAAAAATAGGTTTTTGAGTTGAAATACAGTGGGGTAAAAAAGTATTTAGTCAGCCACCAATTGTGCAAGTTCTCCCACTTAAAAGGTGAGAGAGGTCTCCAATTTTCATCATACTTATACCTCAACTATGAGAGACAAAATAAGAAGAAAAAAAAATCCAGAAAATCACATTGAAGGATTTTTAATCAATTAATTAATTAATTGGTAAATTAATTAATTGGTAAATTCCTCGGTAAAATAAGTATTTGGTCAATAATAATAGTTCATCTCAATACTTTGTTATATACACTTTGTTGGCAATGACAGAGGTCAAACGTTTTCTGTAAGTTTTCACAAGGTTTTCACACACTGTTGCTGGTAGTTTGGCCCATTCCTCCATGCAGATCTCCTCTAGAGCAGTGATGTTTTGGGGCTGTCGCTGGGCAACACAGACTTTCAACTCCCTCCAAAGATTTTCTATGGGGTTGAGATCTGGAGACTGGCTAGGCCACTCCAGGACCTTGAAATGCTTCTTACGAAGCCACTCCTTTGTTACCCGGGCGGTGTATTTGGGATCATTGTCATGCTGAAAGACCCAGCCATGTTTCATCTTCAATGCCCTTGCTGGTGGAAGGAGGTTTTCACTCAAAATTTCACGATACATGGCCCCATTCATTCTTTCCTTTACACGGATCAGTCGTTCTGGTCCCTTTGCAGAAAAACAGCCCCAAAGTATGATGTTTCCACCCCCATGCTTCACAGTAGGTATGGTGTTCTTTCTCCTCCAAACACGACAAGTTGAGTTTTTACCAAAAAGTTCTATTTTGGTTTCATCTGACCATATGACATTCTCCCAATCCTCTTCTGGATCATCCAAATGCTCTCTAGCAAACTTCAGACGGGCCTGGACATGTACTGGCTTAAGCAGGGGGACACGTCTGGCACTGCAGGATTTGAGTCCCTGGCGGCGTAGTGTGTTTCTGATGTAGCCTTTGTTACTTTGGTCCCAGCTCTCTGCAGGTCATTCACTAGGTCCCCCCATGTGGTTCTGGGATTTTTGCTCACCGTTCTCGTGATCATTTTGACCCCACGGGGTGAGATCTTGCGTGGAGCCCCAGATCGAGGGAGATTATCAGTGGTCTTGTATGTCTTCCATTTTCTAATAATTGCTCCCACAGTTGATTTCTTCACACCAAGCTGCTTACCTATTGCAGATTCAGTCTTCCCAGCCTGGTACAGGTCTACAATTTTGTTTCTGGTGTCCTTTGACAGCTCTTTGGTCTTGGCCATAGTGGAGTTTGGAGTCTGACTGTTTGAGGTTGCGGACAGGTGTCTTTTATACTGATAACGAGTTCAAACAGGTGCCATTAATACAAGTAACGAGTGGAGGACAGAGGAGCCTCTTAAAGAAGAAGTTACAGGTCTGTGAGAGCCAGAAATCTTGCTTGTTTGTAGGTGACCAAATACTTATTTTACCGAGGAATTTACCAATTAATTCATTAAAAATCCTTCAATGTGATTTTCTGGATTTTTTTTTGTCATTTTGTTTCTCATAGTTAAGGTATACCTATGATGAAAATTGGAGACCTCTCTCATCTTTTAAGTGGGAGAACTTGCACAATTGGTGGCTGACTAAATACTTTTTTGCCCCACTGTATCTTAGTGCGCCCTCAATAGCCCAGCTTCATTTTTACTGACATCAATCTACTATAGGAGGAGTTTTGGAAAATCATGAAATTTTGGTGGGCTGTTAAGAGCGCCACCTATAGGGGGCACTCGAAAACGCCACTTTGGGCCAAAGTAACATTCACACTGGAAGCATTCCTGGCCTGTGCCCCCATTTGCCCAAGCTTGTTTATGCATGATATGATTCTACAACAGTGCCTAGTACTATTCCACTTGAAACTGTTGTGGGATAATGAGGGCGCGGAAGTATAGGTGACGCTCAAGTTGGTCACAATTCAAAAATGAGGGTAGTCCGTGGCTGTAGATCTCTGTGCGCCCCCATCAGATTTGAAAAAAAATATGTTTTATTACATAGCCCTACATGTCCATTATATGCACCAAAAAGATTTCAGTGGGGATCAGCTGTGTAATGGTCCTTTTTGACCATTATTCTGAAGGTATGCGGTATGTCATGACCATCTTATACACTCTATGTATAGTACTTACTATTACATTTTATAATTCAACATAGGTGTCAGTTGGACATCATCTCCTACTGCTTGAACAATGTTGAATTGGGGGTTTGATTGAGAGACTCAAAAACCAGCCATGGTTATATGTCTGATCAAAAAAATGTTCTCTTGTTATACTGGTTCAATGAGTGACATTTCTCTAGTTTGAAGTTTGTATTGCACATTTGCAATCATTTAAAAAAAAAAAAAGATGTGGAAATTTGAGAGAGTTTATGTAAAGATTTGCAAGCTGTTCGAGGTAACTTGTGAAAAGTTAGCCTGATATAGGCAAATTATGTTACACTGTATAGCATATTGGAAATACCACCATGCATGTCACAGACTTAGGAACGCACGCACGATGTGATGTCATCATGACGTGACTATATTAGGGGGCTAACGGCAGGAGACTGTCTCTTTGGCGCTCCGCCTTTAGCTTGCTACCTGCTGCACCACACCTCCCTTAGCTTGTTATTAGCTTATTGTTTGTATGTTCCACATGTGAGTTAGCGGTTAATTAAAGCTAACTCTCAACACAGACAACGTGTCTGTTGGTCTCATTCCCCAGACATAATGCACTGTCATTCAAAATGTAGTTTGTTCATCGCGGTCCCGGGATTGCGGTTCACTTTTCAGTTGATAATGAGATAATCTGTGAATCTTTAGCCTGACATAGGCATCTTATTCTTATGTTGTGTAACTAGGATGTTTATGTCTGACAAAATACCTTTTGTAATGATGAGGCCAGGTGAATGGACAAACTCAGCTTTAATAAAGGTTGAACCACAGTGGACACCGAACAGCCATCAGGCAGAGGGCACCAGTCAAAGAGAGCGTGTTTTGGATACTCTCTGCTATTTATAGGACGGTGCAGTGGCGGAACAGGAAGTGGCCACCACTACACCGCACTTCACAATAAGGGCATTAAATCCAACACCACATCCCCCCCTTAGAAAATCCAAAACCACTCACTCAATTAAGACCCTCCCTGATTTAGGACCCAAATCACGTGCTAATAAAACGAAAGCTGATATCTCTAAATGGCCTAACACATTCACACAACAGAACCTAAAATAGGGAGAACGAGTGGACTACTGTCCTGCCTGTGGTGTAATCTAAGTATTACATATGGGGAGCCACTAGGGGGCAACACAGACCGGATGTTGTCAGGTGTACAGCATGATGGAGAATAATATGGCGGGGTTCGTGTGTTAATGTGTTGCAGCCAGTCAATAAAGGAGGCTCCGTGTTCACCCAAAGCAGCAGTCTTTATTTATAAAAGAACCCAACACAACATGGTGTCAGAAGTTGGTGCGCTTTGAGGTGAGAAAAGTCAGCTTTGCAACCGGCTAGCGGCTATGCCAGACGAAGTTCAAAGAGCTGCAGCTGCACCAATTGATTCAGTAATGGCGGCGGCTACTCCAGCAGCAACCTTCACCATTAAACCACCGGAGCCCTTCAACTTTGCAAGACCCCAAGAGTGGGAAAAGTGGATAAGACGTTTTGAGCGTTTTAGACTGGCAAGTAACCTGAATAACTCAGCTGAGGCGAACCAAGTAAATACGCTGGTTTATTGCATGGTAGATGAGGCTGACGACGTGCTAAGAGGGCTCGAGCTAACGAGTGTGCAGCGCCAGCAGTACAATGCCGTTAAAACAGCCTTTGATAGACATTTCGTTCCCAGAAAGAACGTGATTTATGAACGAGCAAAATTCAACAAGCGAGTGCAACAGCCGGCAGAACCAGTAGACTCGTTCATAACAGCACTCTATGCACTGGCAGAAAACTGTGAGTACGGTGCACTTCATGATGACCTCTTGAGAGACAGGCTTGTAGTGGGTCTAAAAGATTCGTCGCTGTCAGAAAGAATCCAGCTTGACAAAGATCTTACCCTAGCTAAAGCTATAACAATGGCAAGACAATCTGAAGAAATAAAACGACAACAAACTGACCTAAGAGGTGAAACTAGCGTTAACAGAACAGCCGTGGATGCGGTACACATCAGAAAAGCCAAGCCAAATAAGTTCATAATCAAGGAACAAAAACAGATTAAGTCCTCAAGGCCTCAGCAGACAAAACAAGACAGTAAAGTTTGTTCCAAGTGTGGCAAAGCACCAGCACATGCAGCAGTACAGTGCCCAGCTAAAAACGCGGAATGTCATAACTGTAAAAAACGTGGACACTATATTATAGTCTGTAGGTCCAACCCAACTGTGAATGAGGTCACTGACAATGCAGACGGACTTTTTCTGGGTGAAGTGGATCTAGGGGAGGATCCATGGCTGGCAGACATAAATGTGAGAGGAAATAAAGTGACTTTCAAGTTAGATTCCGGAGCGGACGTCACAGCGGTTTCTGACCAAACATTTGAAATCTTCAAGAAGAAAAATGAACAGTTGGAAAAGGCACAAAAACCACTCTACGGACCGGGTGGAACTGCACTAACCGTGTTGGGGTCTATGACAGAGACTATTACATACGGTGACAAGAGCGCTACTGAGAAAATCTGTGTTGTCAAAAATCTGCGCATGGCACTACTGAATAGAACAGCTTCCGTGAGACTGAAACTAATTGCCAGAATTGACACTATAGACCAAGAGACAGTGAGAAAAGCGTACCCCAAGTTATGCGATGGACTTGGGCTTGTTCAAAAGCCATACACGATTAAACTGAAACCTGATGCTAAGCCCTTTTCGCTCAAGGTGCCAAGGCGTGTGCCACTGCCGCTCATGGGTAAAGTGAAAGAGGAGCTCGAGAGGATGGAAAAGTTGGGAGTCATCAGTCGCGTGGAGCAGCCAACAGATTGGTGCTGTGGCATGGTTGTAGCTCCCAAAAAGGACAAAGAAAAGGTGCGTATCTGTGTGGACATGACACCTTTAAACGAGTCAGTGTGTCGCGAAAGATACATCCTCCCGTCTGTGGACCAAACGCTAGGCATGCTCACAGGTGCTCAGTATTTTTCAAAGCTTGATGCAAATATGGGATTTTGGCAAATACCACTGTCTAAAGAGTCGACCTTTCTCACCACATTCATTACGCCATTTGGCAGATACCACTTCAACTGTTTGCCATTTGGTATTTCCAATGCTCCTGAACATTTCCAAAACATGATGGTGACAGAGGTTACATCGGGTCTCGACGGAGTCGTCTGTCACATGGACAATATCCTGGTCTGGGGATCCACCAAGGAGCAGCACGACGCAAGACTGCACGCTGTCTTGAAGCGCGCGGAGAAAGCCGGCGTTACGTTGAATATGTCAAAATGTGAGTTTGGCAAAAGAGAGGTCAAATTTCTTGGGTTTATTGTTTCAGCAGAAGGAATGAGGCCAGATCCAGACAAAACCCAAGCTGTTCAGGACATGAAAGAGCCAAGCAACGTGAGTGAGCTCAGGAGCTTTCTCGGAATGGTGAACCAGCTGGGGAAGTTCATTCCGAACCTTTCTGAAAAGGACAAACCATTGAGAGACTTGCTTTCAACAAAGAACATGTGGTACTGGGGGCATGAACAACAAAATGCGTTTTGTAATCTCAAACAAGAACTGTCCTCTGCTCCTGTATTGCAGCTCTATGACCCAAACAAACCACAGAAAATATCTGCAGATGCCTCTTCATACGGACTGGGGGCAGTCATGCTACAGAAGGAGAGAGACGTGTGGTCACCAGTTGCTTACGCTTCCCGATCATTGACACCTACAGAGCAGCGCTACGCTCAGCTGGAAAAAGAAGCGCTGGCTCTCACGTGGGCCTGCGAAAGATTCAATGACTTTATCCTGGGTCTGCACTTTGAACTAGAAACTGATCATAAGCCACTAGTGAGTCTACTGGGAGAACAAGCTTTGGATGCGCTTCCACCACGTATACAGAGATTTCGTATGCGCCTAATGAGGTACTCATACACTATAAAGCACATCCCTGGCTAAAGTCTCACCACTGCCGACACGCTCTCACGCTTACCGCTCACAAACAGTGTTACTCACACAGACACAGATCTTATGGAGGACACTAACATTTATGTTGACTCTGTGCTAGAGGGACTCCCTACAAGCAGCAAATATCTTGCAGATCTCCAAGAGCAACTGCAGTCCGACAGCATCTGTTCACAAGTCATGAAATACTGCACAGAAGGCTGGCCGGATCGTAACCAGCTACAGGGAGCGGTGAAGCACTACTGGTCTGAGAGAGCCGTTTTGAGTGTGCATAACGGACTACTACTGAGAGGCACAAGGTTAGTTATCACTGCTAACATGAGAAATGCAGTTTTGGATAAGATACATGAGGGCCACCAGGGGGTGGTTAAATGCAGAGAGTGCGCCCGTCAGGCTGTATGGTGGCCAGGTTTAAGCAACCAGATTAGTGAAGTTGTACTCAAATGCAGAAAGTGCATACAGGAAAGAGTTAATGTGAGAGAGCCTTTAATGCCCACAGATTTATCAGAAAGGCCATGGCAGAAGTTGGGAGCTGATTTGTTGACGCTACAAGACAAAAACTACCTGTTATTAGTGGACTACTTCTCTAGGTATATAGAGATTGCCCAGCTCAGCCCAACTCGCTCTGCCAATGTCATTGTACATTTAAAATCAATGTTTGCACGGCACGGAATACCGGAGATACTGATCACGGATAACGGCCCGCAGTTCACAAGTCAGGAAATGGAAGACTTTGCAAAGGAGTACTGTTTTGAGCATGTGACCAGTAGTCCCAGGTACCCCCAAAGTAACGGTGAGGCAGAAAGAGCTGTCAGAACAGTCAAAAATCTTATCAAGAAAGCCAGTGATCCATACAGAGCACTGTTAGCCTACAGAACCACAGTGTTGGCAAATGGCTACAGCCCAGCACAGCTTCTCATGGGGCGTAGACTTCGTACTACCCTGCCAATGCTTCCAGAGGCCTTGCAGCCATGTGTGCCGAATCTGCAACAAATTCGTCACATGGAAAAGGAGAGACGGATGAGGCAAACAGAATGTTTCAACAAAAGACACAGAACGAGAGATTTGGATAAACTGTTACCCGGAAACTCTGTTTGAATTACAGATGCAAAAGCACAGGGCACAGTGACATCTGTCCACAAAACTCCACGGTCTTATGTCATCAGTGGACCACAAGGAACACTGAGGAGGAATCGCAGCCATTTAGTGCCTATGCCTTCTCCAGAGAGCCAAATGGAGACTCCACAGGACATCCAGTCTGAGGAAACCTCCACAGAAACTCAGACTCAGGAATGCACACCTGCCATCATGAGAACAAGATCAGGCAGAGAAGTGAAGAAACCACAAAGACTGGATCTGTAAAAATTATGTATTGCTATTTCTGAGATGCAGAGTTTGAGTTCTTGAAATGTTGAAAAAATGTGATATAAGAGGCTTCTGCATAAAAATGTTCTCACGCATGGTACAAGTGTTTAAAAAGAAAAAGGGTTAGAAAAAGTTAGATCGCCCATCATAGTTAGTTGACCAAGGTGAGCAGGAATGATTTCATGTGGAAATGTATTTTGTTTTTCAGCTAAAGGGGTCAACTTGGCTTCAGTAAGGGGGATGTGGTGTAATCTAAGTATTACATATGTGGAGCCACTAGGGGGCGACACAGACCGGATGTTGTCAGGTGTACAGCATGATGGAGAATAATATGGCGGGGTTCGTGTGTTAATGTGTTGCAGCCAGTCAATAAAGGAGGCTCCGTGTTCACCCAAAGCAGCAGTCTTTATTTATAAAAGAACCCAACACAACACTGCCCACACGGCAAGGGGGATTATTCTGCCACCTGTTAAGATAAACCAAAGTCCATTAAAACCTAAAATAATTGCCGTGCTCCTAAACTATTAAAACACACAACATAACATTTTACCAACATAAACACATGAACATTAAAACTGTTCAACAGAATTTACATTACTGTCCCTTGGGCAGGAAAGGGTAGAACTGGCTTGGGGGGGTTGAAATAGGGCAGCCCCATAGCAGACTCGCCCCTGGATGCAGCAGGCCCCCGGGATAGTGGCTGACCTCATGGATGAAGGCGCCTCTCCTCATCATCACTGACCGCCGCTCTTGTCCAGCACCGCCACCAGAAGCCTCGTCCCGGACACACCGCAGCTGGTTGGCATGCCTCACCGACCCATCCGACAGCTGGAAATAAGCTGCGCTCAGCTTATCCACGATGCGTAGGTGTCCCTGGTGTCCCACTGGCTGCCATCTGGCCCGTATTCGCCGTGGACGTTACTTTTCTCAGGCCTGGGCCAAGTCCATAACTCTAAGAGGGGCTCTGCTTGGCCTGAAATGGTGCTGTTTGGCACACAGTTTCTCCGTGTCAGTCGGTCTGGTCCCGACCTCTTCTAAAGCCGTTGCAGCGGTCGGCGTCATAGCTGCAGATTCTCCAGCCTTCTGCGGCCAAGCTCCAGAGGAATCTGGGGCTAGCACATTGGCGTCACTCGCCGGCGCAGGCACCTCGCTGCCACGCTCAGTACCCCCTCCTACCATTCCCTGAGCACTGGCACTGAGACCCTCCTGCATCAAATCCTGAGTGAGGCTGGTCCTGCTTGACTGCCGTGGTGTCCGTTAAATCTTCGTCCCACACAGCGTCATCTTCCACCACCGAAACAGAAGAGTTCCACTGGCCACAACCAGACCATTCTTTCCCAGCGTTGTCTTTGATGGCGAAACCCATTCCGTAAAACAAGTCACAGCCCATGATGTTGCTGCCTCCGGCCATCACGTAGAACATGAAGTCAGCCATCATTGCTGATTTGTACCAAACCGTTAACTTCAATGTTCCAACGATGCACAGCCTACCACCTCCATAACCGTAAAGCGGTGCTGAGTTGCCGCTTATCCTGTAGTGGGGGAAAATTTCCTCACCATGGCCCAATTCAGCAACGATCCCTCCACCCCCATGTCGAGCAGCAGCGGCACCTCCACGCCATCCAGCATCACTGTGCAGAACGTGTGCCCATTGGTACTCGGGACACCGTGTGAATAGTTGTCGGGGCAGGCAGAGGGATTTCTTCCGTGGGCTCTCCGGCTCAGATGCACGGCACACCCTAGCATCCACACTTGCCACAACGCTTTCCTCTAGCCAGGCAGTCCTGAGCCTTGTATTGGTGTTTCGCGGACCCACAACCCATGCACAAGAGTTTTCCCAGGGCAGACCTTTGGCTGGTAGCACTGCCTTCTATATCATCGTCATCCAAGCTATCCTCGCTATCCGGATCTGCTACTAATGCTGCAGCGAAAGGCTCCAGCTGCCGTTGTGACTGGTGCCAATTTAGCTCCAAGGCTAGCTTGTCCGCGGTGTCCATTTGGAGAGCTAGTTCGACAGCCCTGGCTAACATTAAGTCACTTGGCGCCGTGAATAGCCTAGCTCGTAAAGCGGCGCTGTTCGTGTGCTTCACCAGCTGATCACGTACCATTTCTTCCTCCAGTGGCCCAAAATGACACTCACTAGCTAGCTGCCTCAGGTCAGCGACAAACTGGTGGGCAAGTTCACCCACCTGTTGGTGTTGCTGCTGGAACTGAATCTTCCAGACAATCACACTATCCGGGGTGTGAAAATGGCTTGCTAGCAACTCAACGACATCCTCAAACGAGTCCGAAGCCCTGAGTGTGCGCAGGATATGCTGGCCCTCTATACCTAAGTTATGTACCAGGAGCGCATGTGCTCTTAGCTTATCTAGCTCACCCAGGTTGAGTGCGATGATGTAGTTTTGGAAGGCCGCAAACCATCTCGGTCAGAGTACAGGCAGCTCGCCCGGGAGCTTCAGAAAGGGGCGAAGTGGTGCAATACACGCCTCCATTGGTTTATCCTCGATCACCAAATGTTATGTCTGACAAAATACCTTTTGTAATGATGAGGCCAAGTGAATGGACGAGCTCAGCTTTATTAATGGTTGAACCATAGTGGACACCGAACAGCCACCAGGCAGAGGGCACTGGTCAAAGAGAGCGTGTAATGGATGTCCTCTGCTATTTATAGAGTGGTGCAGTGGCGGAAAAGGAAGTGGCTGCCACTACACTGCACATCAAAATAAGGGCATTTAAATCCAACACCATATAGGACATTGCTCTTGTTGGTTGATAGTGAAGCTGCCTTTGAAACTTCATCAAGTACATGTATGCAGTTTATACTAGTATGGTATACACTTTCTTCATGTTAGTTGTTCAGTACACAAAACATTGCAAAGAAAGGTGATGATCTTACATGTAACACCTGCTAGAAAAGGTACAGCTAGTTAGTGGAGTAACTGCCAAAGATCTGTGACTCTGTTAATGTAAGTAGCAATGGTTTCTAATCATTTGGACTGAAATTACTATCAGTAGAATAAGTATTACTCGTATGTTGACGTTCTCACTCTTCTCTGTTAAAAAAAAGCATTTCTATACTAATTCATGTTTGAAACATTACTACACTATGCTGGTCAAAAAAGAGTTAATACAGCTGAACCCCACTGAAATATTTTGGTGCATATAGTGGACATGTAGGGTGATGTAATAAAACAGATTTTGTAGAGGGTGTAAGGAAAGGATGTTGGAGGCGAAGCACGAGTGTAGGTCGACACAGGTTCTTTATTGACCCTCTAACATAAATACAGTTGGTGGACCCCAGCGTTGCCCGCTGGGGCCGAGTGTCCGGTAGGAGAGTCTTACTGCATTCTTGAGGCATGTATAACAAGCTCTTTTATACAGTTATACAGACAGAGCGAATGCATGGCACATTAGCATAGTGATATACATATCAGTCAATACATATCATTAGCGTGACCAACTGGCGCCCGGATGTCCTCTCTGTCGTCTTGGGACGTATACATAACAGTCCATTGTTCTGATTGCCCCCTGGGGCTCTCTCTCCGTATGTAAATTGTCCTCCGTTTCCTCCAGCCCTGCTGAGTGTGAAATAGTGTCCATCCGCAGTGTGCTGGGTCACCACATGGCTCCCCCCAGAACACTCAGAAGGGGCTGTAACCCCCCCCCCCCCCCCCCGGTCGTTTGGGATCCAGCTCCGGTAGAACTGTCCTGCTGTAGAGGAGTGTCGGAGGGCATGGCAGTCCGTGGGGGAGGGGGGGGAAAGACAGTGTGCTCCTCTCCGAGCTCCAGCATGTTGAACGGCCGTGGATGCTGGGCGCACGGGGCCGGTGCGCGTTGTGCATAATGGAACAAACCGGTGATCGGCCGGCTTTAGGGAGTGAGGTGCGGGAAGAGCGATGTGGAGGAGGAGGAGGGGGGGGGAAATAAGTGAGTGCCGGCCCGGAACGTCAAAAGTGTCTGGGCTGCGCAAAAATTTTGTGTGGATCTGCCATGGTGAGGGACTTTCCCAGTAAACCTGACGGTGATCTGCAGCAGCTGTGCAAAAAAAAAAAAAAAAAAATTAAGTCTCTGACTCCTCGTGCGGCTCAGTCCTGCGAAGATGTTGGGAAGGCGAACGGCCAAATCCTCCGAGGATGCGTAGCGGCTGTGAAAAAAATCTGAAGCTGTGTGAGGGACTTGGCGGTTTGGTTTTAGGTGCGGGAGCAGTCCTTAAGTCATTGAGGAAAGCAATCGGTTAAATTCCTGTTGTGCGCCGTGGCTGAGAAACCCATACAAAGTCCCGTGTGCGGGCTGCATGTCTGCTTCAGGTGCGTGAGCAGCCCTAAAGGTTCTGAGGATGGCGATCAGCCATGTTTCTCGGGCATGTGCAGTGGCGGAGGACGATGTATAAGTCTGGAGTCGGTTTGTCCCTGGTGCGTGGCGCACGCCTGGCGCAGTGACCACATAGCTGCAAGTTGCACTCTCCTCGTAATCCTGCGGTGTGCGTGCGGGGCTTCTGTGCGCAGAAAGTCCGCTGTCGGGAGGTGAGTCAGGGTTGGGGCTTGGTGGGAATCAACGCGGACGGTGCCGATTTTCCTCATTCAGGCTGTTTCTGTGTGCTGCTCGTGTCGCTGATCCACGTGTGTCTCGGTCCCCGCGCCGTGCTCGCCATCCGGTCCTGGAGGTCGCCATCATGGAGGGAGGATAAGGCGTGCGCACTCCGGTGTGGATGCGAAGGATGTAGGCGATCCCCAGTCTGTGGAATCCACAGCGCGGTGAAAGGGAGCAGACAGTCATCCCACTTCAGGTCACCATGTGGTGTGCGGCGTAAGGGAGAGACAGTTCATCTCTGTCAGGTCACCAATGTGGGGAAAAAGGAATCCACGGCACGGCGAAAGGGAGAGATAGTCCATTTCATGTCAGGTCACCAATGTGGAGAAAATGACATAGTCGAGAGACGCACCATGTACGTCCAGGGTCACCAATATGGAGGTAATAGAACAGGCTAGAGGTGCACCATGCCACGTCCAGGGTCACCAGTGTAGAGGGTGTAAGGAAAGGATGTTGGAGGCGAGTCACGAGTGTAGGTCAACACAGGTTCTTTATTGACCCTCTAACATAAATACAGCCGGTGGACCCCAGCGTTGCCCGCTGGGGCCGAGTGTCTGGTAGGAGAGTCTTACTGCGTTCTTGAGGCATGTATAACAAGCTCTTTTATACAGTTATACAGACAGAGAGAATGCATGGCACATTAGCATAATGATATACATATCAGTCAATACATATCATTAGTGTGACCAACTGGCGCCTGGATGTCCTCTCGTCATCCGGGGACGTATACATAACAGTCCATTGTTCTGATTTTCCCCTGGGGCTCTCTGTCCATATGTAAATTGTCCTCCGTTTCCTCCAGCCCTGCTGAGTGTGAAATAGTTTCCGTCCACAGTGTGCTGGGTCACCACAATTTCATTTAAATCTGATGGGGGCACACAGAGATCTACAGCCACAGACTACCCTCATTTTTACATTTTGACCAACTTGAGTGCCACCTGTACTTCCGCACCCCTATTATCACACAACAATTTCAAGTGGAAGTACTAGGCACTGCTGTAGAATCAAACAAGCTTGGGCAAATGGGGGCACAGACCAGGAATGCTTCCAATGCAAGTGTTACTTTGGCCCAAAGTGGCATTTTAGAGCGCCACCTATAGGGGGCGCACTTAACAGCCCACCAAAATGTCATGATTTTCCAAAACAGATTAACATCAGTAAAAATGAAGCTGGGCTATTGAGGGCGCACTGAGATATTTCAACTCAAAAAACTTTTTTTTTTTTTTAAAGCTCAATTTTGGCCTTCCGGAGGATGACCCTTCTAGAGGCCCTAGAAACCCAACCGTTCACTTTGGGAACCTGAAAATGTGGAATTTTCCAATATACCAAAAGACCTTTCACTAAAAGAAATTTCAGGTAAAAATGGCAGTTAAATATGGTCTGTACTAGATGGACTAAACACAACCCAATTTCCAACGTCTTTTTTGGGTTAAATGTGATCCATATAAGACGGGCTAAACACAACCCAGATTTCAACATCTGTTTTTGGGTTAAATATGGTCCGTATTAGATGGACTAAACATAGCCCAATTTTCAACATCTATTTGTGGGCTCAATTAAGGCTTGGACCGACGGACCTGATATAGCCCACAACGTCTAAATTACGGCTTGTGCTGGGGAGGATTACTTTAATGGTGTCTACATTTCTATTACGTTTAAGGCCAAACTTCGTTTTCACAGCGATTCTTTTGTAGATTTTTTCCCATGCAGAATTAAATAACTGATTAACCCCTTGAACTCTGTGAATTCCGTGAGCAGTCACGTCTCTGCATCTTAGTGCATCTCAGTGCGCACTGAAAAAAAAAAGCTGTATTTCTGGTCTTCCAGTACAGACACAGCCTTGTTACAACCTGAGAAAAAAGCTGTGTAATATATTCATTTTTTGTGGTATTTTTACAAAATTTTGACCTGAGCTTGAAAACACTTGGTTCTACATTTCTGTTGTGTTTTCTAGCCAGTATCTGACAGCTGTATGTTATTTGCAAGCATTTGTATCTAAAAAAAACACCCAGGCGAACTTTCTTGTTACTCAGTGGCAGGAGCACTTAGAGAGATTATGACTGTTTTGCCAAAAAATTCAGTGTTTTCTTTTAAATGAGACTAACCCCATGAAGATGTTGCAAAGGGTTGAAGAACAGCTTCTGATTTACTTTGGGCATGTTATTTTTAGGCGTTTTTAGGGAAGTTGAACAGAGTTCAACAGGTTAAAAAGTTTTTTCACATCTCTGTGTTTTACTGTTGAACTTGAGCAACAAAACTAAACAAAATCATAAATTCAGTAAGCTAATTAAATTCAATTAACTCAATTAGGTGATGTAAAAGCAAATATAATAATAATAATAGTAATAATAGTAATAATAATAATAATAATAATAAATGAAAGCTTCTTGTGAGAGATTTACTCACTGAGTAACTATTTGATGTCATGTGTGAACTCCTTAAACATTTTACAAGTACCCATAATAACTTTATAGATAAAGTGTTTACAAAGAGTTTATTTATGTGACAAGGATGCTTGACACTTAAAAACTTTTATCAGTATGCCTCCTGCCCAACCAGGTGAAAAAAGACATTGGACCTGTGCTATGGATCCATAGAGAGGGCCTATAAATCACTTCCCCTTCCTCCTGTAGGATCCTCAGATCACAACTGTGTACATTTGCTGCCCACATATAAAACTGCTCTCAGAAGAGGCAAGGTGGAGACCAGAGACACTGATGTGTGGACAGAGGATTCAGTGCACAGCCTCCAGGAATGCTTTAACTGTACAGACTGGGAGATGTTCACTGTCCTGCGGGGATGATTTGGACTCTTTGGTGGATGTCACATGCTCATACATGTCTTTCTGTAAAAATAAGATCGTTCCATGTAAACGTGTCAAAATATATCCCAACAACAAACCATGGGTTTCAAAATCAGTTAAATCCTGCTTACAGAGGAAAGCACTTGCCTTTAAACAGGGGTCTGTTTCTGAGCTACAGGTTGCCACAAAAGAGCTGAAGTCCGAAATTTTAAGAGCAAAACAGAATTATAAGTTAGAATTGGAAAGCAAGATGGCAACAAAGAAACTTGGTTCAGCCTGGGCCAGTATGAAAACTATTGCAGGCCTTCAGAGCACAGAACGCAGTAATCGTGTGTTTTTAGATGGTTTTAATTCAGACACAGAGCTGGCTAATGCTCTTAGTTGTTTTTATGGTCGTTTTGACTCCTTTGATTTTAGCACAGAAACCCAAGATTTGAAACAGAAACTCAAAGACAATCAGCACTTTAATATTGAGGTGCAGGATGTTAAAAGGAAGTTCTACGCTGTAAAAGTGAACAAAAGTCAGGGCCCTGATAATATATGTGGGCGCTTGGTAAAGTCCTGTGCTCATGAACTGAGTCCTATATTTCATTACATTTTCAATAAGTCCTTACAGACACAACATGTGCCTAAGATCTGGAAAGAAGCCGTGGTTGTTCCCGTTCCAAAATCCAACTGTCCTAAAACGGTAAACGACTTCAGACCAGTTGCTTTGACTTCAATTTTAATGAAAATTTTTGAAAAACTGGTCAGATGTGAGGTCCTAAAGCAGACTGAGCATGCATTGGATCCTCTGCAGTTTGCCTATAGGCCTCACAGAGGAGTGGAGGATGCCACTGTCACTCTGTTTAACATGCTTTTTAAACATCTGGATTTTAATGGGACACACGCCAGGCTTTTATTTGTGGACTTTTCCTCCGCCTTTAATACAATCCAACCTCATAGCTTAGTTGAAAGGCTCCTGCAACAATTTGATTTGAGCAATAATCTGGTGGGTTGGATTCTGGATTTCTTAACCAACAGGACGCAGAGAGTAAGGGTCAATGGTACATTGTTTGACCTAAAGTGCTCTTCTACTGGCTCTCCTCAGGGGTGTGTGTTGTCACCACTACTCTTCATCCTGTACACAAACATGTGTCGGAGCAGACATGACAACAGACACATTATAAAGTATGCTGATGATTCAGTTATTGTCAGTCTCCTCCAGGATGGTGAGAGTGGCCACAGCCCAGTAGTTGATGATTTTGTTCACTGGTGTGAGGATTCCTACCTGCAGCTGAATACGACAAAAACTAAAGACATGATTATTGACTTTAGGAGGAAAACTCCCAGGCACAAAGTCACTGTACTAAAAGGCCAGACCACCGAATGTGTACAATCCTACAAATATCTTGGGACGATTATTGATAGTAGTTTAAACTTTGAGGAGAACTGTGAAAGGGTGTGCAAAAAGGGTCAGCAACATTTGCATTGCTTGAGAAAACTTGCACGCTTCCAAATTGACCGAACCATAATGACAATGTTTTATTGGGCTTTTATTGAATCTGTTTTATCCTTTTCTTTAGTGTCATGGTTTGGTCAGATAAAACTGAAACAGAGGAAATCCTTGGATCAGGTAGTTAGATGGTCCAGTCGTTTGCTTGGTGAGTCACAGCTGAGCCTGACATCCCTGTACACCAGACAAGTACAGAGGATGGCTACCTCCATTTTAAATGATGACTCCCACCCTTTGCACTGCAACTTTCAGCTTCTTCCCTCAAGACGGAGGTTTGCTGTCCCAAAAAGTAGAACCCAGCGCTACAAAAACAGCTTTGTTCCTGCTGCTGTCAAAGAGTTGAACAAGCTGTAACAATATATTGCACATAATTTAGTTACCTATTTATTAACTCCATTTTATAGTTACTTACTTTTGTAGGATGTTACTTGGGTTCTAAATATTTTATTGGGTTTTAGACCTTTGAGTTTTTAACCCCTTTGACTAGTTTTTAACTTTTAATATGACTCTTCTCTCTTACCTCTGGTTTTTCTCCCGTCTCTTTGCCTTTTTATACCCTGATTGATGGAGCCTTGAGTATTTTTATCATGTCTATAGTCAATTTCATGTGTGCCTGTGTTTGTGTCTATGTTGAATGTAATTTGTGGCTTGTAAATATGGATGTCACCAGACTGCAAAACAAATCTACCTATGGGTACAAATAAAGTAACCTGAACCTGAACCTGAACCTTGACAGGGGAGAGGATGTGGTTTTGGTCAGAGTTACTGAACACAGCAGAAACAGAGAGGGGGGCTGCCATGCTGCTGGGAAAGGACAGAAGATAAGATAAGCCAGTGGGGAAATTCCAGATGTAATTATGTAACTATGTTTTCTGCTATTTGGAAAAAGCAATCAAACAAACTTCAACGTTTGAACTATAAGAGGACAAACTCTTTTGGATCAGCTACAAGCAGGATAATGGCTATCTTAAAGCTAATATTGTGGCGGATGAAATAAGGGAACCCAGTGTGGAGGCACGGAATAAGTGCAGGCAGGACACGGCGAACTGAAGTTTAAAGGGGTGTTTTATTCATCCTCCATCACGAGAGTTCACCCCAGCGCTGTGAGAGTGCGCTGGAGCGAGCCCTGTGTCTCTAGTCAGCAAACAGGCAATGCGAGTGATCAAAAAGCAAGTAAGAGAGAGAGCAAACGATATACCGTTGACTTATATACCCAGCTAGACAATGCATGCATGGCACATTAGCATCACAGTAAACAGCAGTAAGGCATGGACATTTGCATTAGAGTCACACATATCAATAGCAAGATTACTGACGCTGGGATTAGACAAAGAGAGGCTGCCTATTGATATCGGTCCATACATCCCACTGTTCTGCTAATTGCTCCAGCTGAGTGCTCTGCTTGTCCGTAGGCTGTGGGGGTCGCCCACACCACTCCCCCCCCAGAGGGCTCAGCAGTGGGCTGAGGCCTCGATCGTCCGGCTTTGGTAGCAAGCTGCGGGAAAAGCTGTGTGCAGGTGGAGGTGGAGGGGGGGGGGGGGTAGCAAGTGCCGGCCCGGGACGGCGGAGTTGTCTGGGCCGTGCAAAAATTGCATGTGGATCCACGATGTTGAGGGGCTGTCCCGTTGAATGTGGCGGAGATCCACAGCGGCTGTGAGAAGAAAAATTTGTCTCTGACTCCCCTCGCGGTTCAGTACTGCAAGGATGCGTGGCAGCCATGAAGAAAAAGCAGGAGCTGAAGCTGTGTGAGGGACTTGGAGTTTTGGCTTTAGGTGCGCGCGCAGCCCTAAAGCCCTCGGGGACAGCTGACGGCTGGATTCCCATTGTGCACTGTGGCTGAGACCCATACAAAATCCTGTGTGCTGCGTGTCTGCTTCAGGTGTGTGAGCAGCCCTGAAGAGCCGTGTGCGCAGCAGCGGGGGACGATGTATAAGTCTGTAGAGCCAGCATGTCTCTGGTGCACGGCGCGCGCTGCGGCCACGTACCTTCCAGCTGCGCTGTTCTCATGCGGGGCTTCTGTGCATGGCAGGTCCGCTGTCGCGAGGCGAATCAGGGTCAGGGAGCTTGATGGAGATCAACGTCGTCGGCGCCGATGGTCCTCCCTGTCCTGGCTGTTGCTGTTGTTCGCTCATGCCGGGTCATGGTGCGTTCTGGTCCACGCGCTGCGTTCTCCGTCCGGCCCTGGAGGTCGCCATCGTGGAGAGAGGACGAGGTGCGTGCGCGCTCATGAGGATGCGGAGGAGCGGTGAGAGGGAGTAGACGCTCTTTGTCCCTCGGCCGGTCCCAGCGTGGATGTCCCGATCTCAGGCGAGGGTCGCACCATGACGCTTTCTGCAGCCTTCCCGGTCGTGGATGATCTCCGAGGGAGTTCGCCTGGTGTCGGTTCTGCGTCGAGGTCTCCCGTGTGGCAGAAGGGAGGGCAGTCCATTTGCGTCAGGCAGCTGCGTTCGCTTGTCATCGGAGTCACCGCCGGGGCTGCGTTCGTTCGTCGTCAGCGTGTTCTTGTATTCGGGGTCACCAGTGTGGCGGATGAAATAAGGGAACCCAGTGTGGAGGCACGGAATAAGTGCAGGCAGGACACGGTGAACTGAAGTTTAACGGGGTGTTTTATTCATCCTCCATCACAAGAGCTCACCCCAGCGCTGTGAGAGCGCGCTGGAGCAAGCCCTGTGTCTCTAGTCAGCAAACAGGCAATGCGAGTGATCAAAAAGCAAGTAAGAGAGAGAGCAAGCGATATACCGTTGACTTATATACCCAGCTAGACAATGCATGCATGGCACATTAGCATCACAGTAAACAGCAGTAAAGCATGGACATTTGCATTAGAGTCACACATATCAATAGCAAGATTACTGGTGCCGGGATTAGACAAAGAGAGGCTGCCTATTGATATCAGTCCATACATCCCACTGTTCTGCTAATTGCTCCAGCTGAGCGCTCTGCTTGTCCGTAGGCTGTGGGGGTCGCCCACAATATAAGAGATACCTTTAAGTAAGTTATTAGCTTGAGTCATACTAAATTTAAAGTAGAATAATTGGTGTCAAAAATAAATCATAGAAAACATAGCTGTCTGTAAAAAGGTGTGTATATCTACTTTTGTTATGTTGGCAGGGTCAGTGTGTCAGTCAAAGTTCCTTCAGTTTGTCGTCTAGTTATTTTTAAACAATTTTCCTCTTTTGGTGTCTTACAATTTTTTTCAAACCTAAGTGCATCCCTTCTGGCATGTTTCTATGTTTTAATTTACTTTTAGCTCGTTCCAGCAAAGCTGAATATTTCACAGAAATAGTTGCTACTCCTTGGCAATTGCCCAAATGTTCACCAAACTCACTCACAGTGATCCTCAGATGGGTCAGTATGCAGGCTGTGCTCAAGCTCGAAGGTCAGATGTCAAGAGCTCTGGGCACTTATGAGATTTCAGAAAAATCAGTACTTTCCCATGGTTCACCTTTTCTCCACAGCGGTTGTGAGAAAGACTATTACAGTTTATAAGATAAGATAAGATAAGATAAGCCTTTATTAGTCCCACAATGGGGAAATTCCAGGATTGCAACAGCACAGGGATAGCAACACTCAGAGCAACAATCAGAAGGCAAGAAAAAAACAAAAAAAGCAAGAGCAGCTAATATATACAGTATATGTACATATTACTATAAATATATATATATATATATATACACAGACACACAGTGCAGAGCATTGTAGCTGGATGGAATAAATATATGAGTATATAAACACACAGTGCGGAGCATTGTAGCTAGATGGAATAAATATATAGATATACAGTATAAACACACACAGTGCGGAGCATTGTAGCTAGATGGAATAATATGTAGATATATAAACACACAGTGCGGAGCATTGTAGCTAGATGGAATAAATATGTAAATATATAAACACACACAGTGCAGAGCATTGTTGCTAGATGGGATGAAACAGCACAACCATCTACTTAGTTATCCTACATGGTATGATTATGTACCCATACATATTCTCACCCTCCATAGCGACCGGTATTTTCCTAGTTGTATGCCGGAGGGGACCATTGTGTAAGTCTATTGCATCTTTTGCATTCAAAACTATTAGGTTGTTACGTCTTTTTGCTATCTCTGCGAGCAGCCCTGCTTAGGTTGTACAGTCTGACAGCCGTTGGTAGGAAGGACCTGCGAAACCTCTCGGTTGTGCACCTGGGATGATGTAGTCTGCTGCTAAATGAGCTCCTCAGTGCATTCAGTATGTCCTGCATAGGGTGGAACTCGGACTCCAGCAGAGATGACAGTTTAGTCACCATCCTTCTCTCTCCTATCTCCTCCACTGGGTCAAGGCGCTGCCCCAGGACAGAGCTAGCTTTCTTGATCAGTTTATTCAGTCTCTTCCTATCGGCTGCGGTAATGCCACTGCCCCAGCAGACCACTCCAAAAGTGATGGCTGATGCCACCACTTTTGGAGTGGTCTTTGAGTGGTTGTTTACACCACTTTTGGAGTAAACAACCACGGCTTCTTGCCTAAGATCTGGAAAGAAGCCGTGGTTGTTCCCGTTCTAAAATCCAGCTGTCCTAAAACGGTAAACGACTTTAGACCAGTTGCTTTGACTTCAATTTTAATGAAAATTTTTTGAAAAACTGGTCAGATGTGAGGTCCTAAGGCAGACTGAACATGCATTGGATCCTCTGCAGTTTGCCTATAGGCCTCACAGAGGAGTGGAGGATGCCACTGTCACTCTGTTTAACATGCTTTTTAAACATCTGGATTTTAATAGGACACATGCCAGGCTTTTATTTGTGGACTTTTCTTCCGCCTTTAATACAATCCAACCTCATATCTTAGTTGAAAGGCTCTTGCAACAATTTGACTTGAGCAATAATCTGGTGGGTTGGATTCTGGGTTTCTTAACCAACAGGACGCAGAGAGTAAGGGTCAATTGTACATTGTTTGACCTAAAGTGCTCTTCTACTGGCTCTCCTCAGGGGGGTGTGTTGTCACCACTACTCTTCATCCTGTACACAAACATGTGTCGGAGCAGACATGACAACAGACACATTATAAAGTATGCTGATGACTCAGTTATTGTCAGTCTCCTCCAGGATGGTGAGAGTGGCCACGGCCCAGTAGTTGATGATTTTGTTCACTGGTGTGAGGATTCCTACCTGCAGCTGAATACAACAAAAACTAAAGATATGATTATTGACTTTAGGAGGAAAAATCCCAGGCACAAAGTCACCATACTAAAAGGCCAGACCACCGAATGTGTACAATCGTACAAATATCTTGGGACGATTATTGATAGTAATTTAAACTTTGAAGTGAACTGTGAAAGGGTGTGCAAAAAGGGTCAGCAACATTTGCATTGCTTGAGAAAACTTGCACGCTTCCAAGTTGACCGAACCATAATGACAATGTTTTATCGGGCTTTTATTGAATCTGTTTTATCCTTTTCTTTAGTGTCATGGTTTGGTCAGATAAAACTGAAACAGAGGAAATCCTTGGATCAGGTAGTTAGATGGCCCAATTGTTTGCTTGGTGAGTCACAGCTGAGCCTGATATCCCTGTACACCAGACAAGTACAGAGGATGGCTACCTCCATTTTAAATGATGACTCCCACCCTTTGCACTGCCACTTTCAGCTTCTTCCCTCAAGACGGAGGTTTGCTGTCCCAAAAAGTAGAACCCAGCGCTACAAAAACAGCTTTGTCCCTGCTGCTGTCAAAGAGTTGAACAAGCTGTAAAAATATATTGTACATAATTTAGGTACCTATTTATTAACTTCATTTTATATTTACTTATTTTTGTAGGATGTCACTTGGGTTCTAAATATTTTATTGGGTTTTAGACCTTTGAGTTTTTTAACCTCTTTGACTAGTCTTTAACTTTTTAATATGACCCTTCTCTCTTATCTCTGGTTTCTCCCTCATCTCTTTGTCTTTTTATACCCTGATTGATGGAGCCTTGAGTATTTTTATCATGTTTATAGTCAGCTTCATGTGTGCCTGTGTTTGTGTCTATGTTGAATGTAATTAGTGGCTTGTAAATATGGATGTCACCAGACTGCAAAACAAATCTACCTACGGGTACAAATAAAGGAACCGGAACCTGAACCACCGTGTCATAGAACACAGCTGCTTTGTGACGATGTCTCCTACACTGACGTGATCTCGGCGAACTAATGGGTCCTACCCTACCTTACCCAGAATGCACTTGGTCATTTCTGCAGACACTACGTAACACTGGCGGAATCAATAGGTGATAGTCCCAATGGTCATCAAACTCGCACACAATGATCCTCAGGTTGTGGTCAAGGTCGAGGTTAAAGATCAGAAGATCTGGGCACTCCCATGGCGGTTTCATCAGGCCGGAATGAGCTACTACATCATTGACAGTCTGGTTATTCATATTTATTATCTGCTGAGCAAAGTATGAATTTGACCCAGTTTTTTTAAAAAATACTCTTTATTTAAATTTGATTTGGAGCGGGGGGTTTTTCTGTTTTGTGAATGGTTATCTTTTTTTCTTCGAGGTCATGGCTTTTGCCACTCCCTGCACTGCACTGTGCATTTTGTGTGTACCTGTGTAAAATGACAGCAAAATAGTACTACTAAAAATGACCAGGTGGTGGTAGTAAGACCCCGTTTAATGAGGGTGTGTGTGTGAGAGAGAGAGAGAGAGAGAGAGAGAGAGAGAGAGAGAGAGAGAGAGAGAGAGAGAGAGAGAGAGAGAGAGAGAGAACTCATAGGGCGTGCCAGACTGCTTTACGTAGACATGTATGTAAAAGCTAGAGAACACCATTAGGGCCCGCCTCTGCATAAATCTGATTGGCTGTTGTGTGTGAAGTCGCAGAACTCCCTCTCTGATTGGATGTCGTCGCAGTTCGTCAGCGCTCGGTCAGCATTGACTCCACGCACTGCTAGCTGTTTGGAAAATGAAACTGGGTTGTGTCCGAATTCGTCAGGGAGCCGAGGTAAAACGGAAATAAGACAGCTGCTGGATAAAAACCCAAAGTGATTTTCTGATTTAGGCAGATACCGCGGTGCCAGCAGGTAAGGATATCCTGCTGTGATATGTGATTGGTGACATCTTTTTTGATGACAGACACAGGCCTGTGGTGTCAGAGCATATCAACACCTGGATTACTCCTCTGTTTGTGTCGAGATCGTTTAATTTTCAACCCATTCATTAAGGGCTAGATATTTCTGACATTTGCTGTGTTTTCACCTGGGTGTTGTTGGGCCAACCTATGTTAAATTCTTGTATGCCTGTCTACTGATGAGACAGTTTTAAGAAAACCAATTCTTCCGTTTTTATTTTTTGACAGCTGAAAATGTTGAGTCAACGCCTAACCAGTTTTGGATGTGATGCACTTAAATGGAGGTAAGGATTTCTGTGCACCCATAGTGGTTTGCTGTAAAAGCTGTTAAAGTTTTACATATTTCCCTTTTAAAGTCATTTCCTGCCTAGTACCTACATTGTAAATTTTTGGCATAACAAAGTCATGACAGTCACGTGTTGTTGTTTTGGGTAAAAATTACCATGGTGAACAAGAACAATTCTTATTTCATGTAATTCATGCCCTGTATACCATTTTATACAGTTGTTATTATGCATGGTGAAACTGAGAGGCATACAGTAATCAGTTAGTGCGTCTGTGTGTGGCTGTGCGCGTGTATCTGTCTGTCCGCCTCTCTGTTTCAGCTTGCCCAGTCAAAATTAAGTGGAACTAAGGGATAAGGATAAGGACCTGTACTTATATAGTGCTTTTTTAGTCTCAAAGACCCCTCAAAGCACTTCACTAGTACTAACCCTCTTCTCTAAGGGCCTATAGGACACAGATATCTAGGGACAATTTAGAACAGCCAATTAACCTAACATGCCTGTCTTTGGATTGTGGGAGGAAACCGGAGCCCCCGGAGTAAACCCACGCGGCACAGGGAGAACATGCAAACTCCACACAGAAAGGTTCCTACCCCTGCCAGCCTGGGGATTCGAACCTGGAACCTTCTAGCTGTTAGGCAACAGTGCTAACTAAAGGCTTATATTATTGTGTCGCCATATTTTCTCAACTTTAATTTGTAAGAATTGCGAAATAAGACTCTGTTTTCAAAATAAACACAAATTTAACTCACCATTTCTGTCTATGCAGCCGCGAACAAAGGTATTGTAATAATTATGCCAGGCCACTAGAGATGGCAGTGCGACTTTTTTTTTTACAGCACATGATGGACCACTTCCGTGACATCAGTAGGTTGGTTAGTAAGCTTAGTACTCAGAGGTCTGCATTAGCTACTGTGGAGTTTTTACAAACACCAAGTTAATGGATAATTACTAGACCAAAACTAAAAACAGATGTAAGGGCAGTCATTATTATATTACCCCGACTGTAGTGGTATATTTTATGTGGTCAAAACGAGAAGCAATTACCTGCTTTATTTTATGACATCTTCAACAGCTGACTGATGTCTGTATTGAAATGATGGAACTGCCTTTAGCCGCAATGCTAACATATGCAGTGATCTTTTATATTGACAATGAGACAGGTTTTTTTTTAGTCAGAGAGACTGGTGGTTCATCAGATAAAAAGGTCTCAAGTCTGATCCTACTGTTCTGATTGATTTTTTTTTTTTTCTGATAAAGTCTGGTGTCCACAGATCACTGCACAGACTGTTTGCATAGAGGTAATGAGTGCTAACATCAGTTCAACTATTCAACTAAACTCTTTTAAGGCTGAGCAGAAAGTAGTGGTGATTGAGTCATTGGCAATTTATGCAAAATAAATCACCACTGTTTTCTTTTCTTTTTAAATGTAATAATTAGCTCATGTATGTGCAACAACTCATCAGTTAATAAACAGCTTTCTTACCTTTCATGAGGACCCCTAATATCGTTGCAATCATTAGGATTAAGAAAAAGCTTTTTCTCGCTCTGGTAAAAAAAATGATAATTTTAACAGGAACTTGGATTTTACTTCCATCCAGATAAATGAATTAATTAAAAAATACTTCAACTAAATCCAGTTTACCAAGAACACAAATCAGTTATTTTATTGATGTCTACAATTCAAAGACTAGCACATAAAATTACAGGACTGAATATGATAATGGGAGGCTTAAAATACTTAAAGGTGAAAATCTGCGTAAAATATACAACACATTTTAAAAAAATGAAGAGAGTGAGAGAAAATAATTAAAACCCACTGTATTTGCCTTACAGGAGAAAAAATATGTCCATTACTATTTGACTGACCACAGTTTGTTTAGCTTCAATTATCAATTCAAAGATAACAGACTGCACTAGATTTGGAAAAAAGGACTTCCTGTAAGGTTTTATTAGTTATTTCTAGCATAACACTTATCCTCAGCCTGCTTGTAAATAAGGGGTGCAAATTATGAGTAAACAGTTTAAAAACCCTTTCAGTTTGTGTCTCAGTCTGGCAAAATTTCCACATACGGCTTTGTTATCAAAATACACTAATTTAACTCACTTTTACTGTTACTGCAGCTGGGAAAAAAAGGTATTGTATTAACTATGCAAGGCCAGTAGAGGTAGCAGTGTGCTTTTTACATGCCACAGACACCAAGGCATCAGCACCTTGGTGCTTTCATTATTATTATTATTGTTGTTGTTGTTGTCCTAAATAAAGTAAGAGAAAAGCACAACACATTGTGCAACTGAATCAAAACATGATTCAGGTTTCAATAAATAAATGTAAATGTCATATTAACATTTAAATTGTTTACCTCAAGGATGAAACTAATTCAGAATTTATTATAACTTTACATTTCTCAAGATTGTTTTATGATTATTATTATCGTTATTATTATTATTTATTTTTCTTTCTTTGTTTTCAATTTAAGATGTCAAGTGTGCATGCTGGCCCAGAAAGTTGCTTATTCCTGTCCCATGACCTTGTTTTACTCTTGTGGGTCTTAAAGATGAACTAGACAGTATTTTCATGAAAACAATTTTTTTTTAAAATACAGTAACAAAATGTTTAGAAAGGTATAGAATTAAGCTTTTATATTCTTATATATATATTTTATATGAAAAAGGTACATTTAAAATATTTTACAGGTCCAAAGTAATCATATAATATTTACATCTGAGCAATTGGATGAGGAGACTCCTGGGTCAGGTAACAGATATATATAACCACTAGATAGGACACGGCTAACATTTTCATGGCAAACAGAGGTACCCTATTCTGTAGGTAATTATAATGGTTAACAGCACCTGCAGCCCTGGCGGAGTCCAATTCTCACTGGGAATGAATTTGACTGGGTGTTGGCAATGCAGACTAAACTCTTGCAACGGTCGTATAGGAACCAGATGGCTCATAACAACGAGCCTAATACCCCATACTCCCGCAGTACCCCCCACAAGATACCACGAGGGATGTGGTCGAATTCACCAAGTCCACAAAATACATGTGGACTGGTTGGGCAAACTCCCACGATCCCTTGAGGATTCTCAAGAGGGTAAAGATTTGGTCCGATGTGCCACGGCCAGGATGAAAACCACATTGCTCTTCCTGAATTTAAGGTCTGACCAGCGGTCAGACTCTCCTCTCCAGTACCCTGGCATAGACCTTCCCAGGGAGGCTGAGAAGTGTGATTCCCCCTAAAGTTGGAACACACCGTCTGGTCCTCCCTTTTCAAAAAGAGGAACCACCACCCCGGTTTGCCATGCCAAAGGTACTGTCCCAGACCTCCATGCAATGTTGCAGAGGCGTGTCAGCCATGACAGCCCTACAACATCCAGAGCCTTGATGTACTCGGGGCGAATCTCGTCCACCCCTGGGGCCCGGCCATCAAAGAGTTTTTAACCACTTCATCAACCTCAGCCCCTGTAATGGGCAAGTTGTTCCCCTCGTCCTCAAGCCCTGCTTCCTCTGTGGAAGGCGTGTCAGTGGGATTGAGGAGATCCTCGAAGTATTCCTTCCACCGCCCGACGATGTCCCCTGTCGAAGTCAGCAGCACCCCATCCGCACCATACACAGTGTGGACAGGGAGCTGCTTCCCCCTCCTGAGTCGCTGGACAGTTTGTCAGAACCTCTTCGAGGCCAACTGAAGGTCTTGTTCCATGGCCTCACCAAACTCCTCCCACATCCGAGTTTTTGCTTCATTAACCACCCGAGCTGCACTCCACTTGGCCTGCCGGTACACCTCAGCTGCTTCAGGAGTCCCACAAGCCAACCAAGCTTGATAGGACTCCTTCTTCAGCTTGATGGCGCCCCTCACCACTGGTGTCCACCACTTGGTTCGAGGGTTGCCACCACCAGATGCACCAACGACCTTGCAGCCACAGCTCTGGACAACTGCTTCAACAATGGAGGTGGAGAACATCGGCCATTCAGACTCCATGTCTCCAGACTCCCTCAGAATGTGGTCAAAGTTCTTCCGGAGGTGGGAGTGGAAGACCTCCTAGACAGGATCCTCGGCCAGACGTTCCCAGCACACCCTCACTACATGTTTAGGTCTACCAGGTCTGAGTGGTGTCCACCCCTGCCATCGGATCCAACTCACTACCAGGTGGTGATCAGTTGACAGCTCTGCTCCTCTCTTTACCCGAGTGTCCCAGACATATGGTCTGAGAGTTGTACTCCGCCAGGGCTGCCCTTTGTCATCGATCCTGTTCATAATTTTTATGGATAGGGTATCTAGGCGCAGCCAAGGATCGGAGAGTGTCATGCTTGGTGACCACAGGATCTCATCTCTGCTGTTTGTAGATGATGCTGTCCTGTTGGCTTCATCCAGCAATGACCTACAGGTCTTGCTGGGATGGTTTGCTACTGAGTGTGAAGCGGCTGGGATGAGAATCAGCACTTCCAAGTCCAAGTCCATGGTGCTGAGCTGGATAAAGATGGATTGTCCTCTCCGGGTTGGGGACAAGCTCCTGCTCCAAGTGGAGGAGTTTAGGTATCTCAGGGTCTCATTCACGAGTGAGGGGAGAATGGAACGAGAGATTGACAGACAGATCGGAGCAGCATCTGCAGTGATGCAGATGTTGTATCGGTCTGCTGTGGTGAAGAGGGAGCTGAGCTCTAAAGCAAAGCTATCAATTTACCGGTCAATCTACGCTTCTACCATCACCTATGATCATGAGCTTTGGGTAATGACCGAAAGAATGAGATCGCGGATACAAGTGGTTGAAATGAGCTTTCTCCGTAGAATTGCTGGACTCACCCTTAGAGATAGGGTGAGGAGCTCAGTCACCCAGGAGAGGCTCAGAGTAGAACCGGTGTTCCTCCACATCGAAAGGAGCCAGTTGAGGTGGTTTGGGGATCTGATCAGGACGCCTCCTGGACACCTCCCATTTGAGGTGTTTCGGGCTCGTCCCACTGGGAGGACACCCCGGGGCGGACCCAGGACACGCTGGAGAGACTACGTCTCCCAGCTGGCTTGGTATCCTCTCTGAAGAGCTGGAGCAGGTGGCCGGGGAGAGGGAAGTCTGTGTTTCTGTGCTTGGGCTGCTGCCTTTGCGACCCAGACCTCTGGAAAAGCAGTAGACAATGGATGGATGGAATAGCACCTGCAGCATTGTGATAACATGATACACAAACAGTTGTTCATTGTATTTATTGCAATCATATAAGTGAATTTTTCATTTACATTCACTTACGATTACATTATAACTCAATGTAAACATGCGAATAGACATGAATTCACCATCTGAGTGAGATGCAGACAGGCAAAGTTGTCTTCATAACTTCTGCAGCAGTGTTCAACCTGCTGTGGAAATCCCCAAAATAACATCATGCTTAGGTTTACATTATCCAACGGGGGGCTTACCTGAAAAAGTTTTCCCTGCCTCCAAAACTTCACAAGATGATGGGTGTTTGCGTTGCTAGCTTGCTAGCCTTGTTAACATGTCCGTGGCAGGAATCTGTGGGTAAATAACTCCGACATCCTGATTCAGCTGAAGAGCTCCCGGTCCTTCTGTCTGCAAGTGAGTGGCAGTCTCATTTTCAAACCACTTTACTCTCCAGTGTTGATACTTTTACTCAGATGACGGCAGAATCTCAAAGCTAGCGCTATCCCTCGGACATGAATGTGTGAATGCACAATTTTGTATGTGCTCGCCTCTTTCCATTGACTTTGTATGCATTCACGCCATCTGTTCACGTTTGGTGTGAAGACATCTTAAGCTATGCATATCGAATGTGACTAGCCTGGTGGCTATCTAGTTTTTATATATCTATGGCTGGTAAGAATGTCACACCCAGTCACAGCCAATGCACCAGCATTGTTTCTACAGCAATCCTGGGGGTGATGCTGTAGAAACAATGATAGGGAGTATCGGGTCATTTAAAATAACGTTATTGAAAGTTTTTCATCTTTGATTTAACATATAGCCCGCATGCGTGTTTTGCAGTCAAGTGGCAGTTAACTTCTGCACTTTTTGTTTTTTTGTATTTTAGAATGTCTTTGCATTTTGAACAGTTATCAGAAACAGTTTGGGGGGTTAAGTTAAATGAAAACTATTTATGACATGATAACGTGAACATTCAGCCAAGCACGGTGTTGTGGTTCTTTGTGGCTCTGGCTGGAGTCTACATCTGCTTTAAGGTAAATTAGATTCTGTCCACCATCTTTCAACCAAATGCAACCGTCTTTAGATTGTTCATCGCTAATGGAGCTACTGTATGTAATGTGAGGCCACTTTTTAAGGTCATCTTCCCACCCCCCAATAGTCATGGGAAGTGCTATGATTATGTTACTCTTTTTGAGGTGCAAAAGATTGTGTTCCCACATTTCTGATTTCAAAGTCAGTTTTTAACAAGGCTACGCTTCCGGTTTCCATGACAACCCAGAGTAGTACCAGAAGTTGCACCCATAATTCATGCAAGGCTTTATGGGGGCTAGGAATAATCTTGCATAACTGGGTTGATGTCATGTGTTTCTGTCAAGCAGTTGGGGCAAGAGCAAGTGCAATACCTTCTGGCCAGGAGGTCAGAATGTTGACCTTTGTCATTTGTGTCTGAAAATCATATGTAACTAGTGGTCATGTTTTAGTAATGAATAATGACCGTGTGTTTACCAAGTTACATAGTTATGAATGCAGCGTATTGTTGACCAGCTTCAGACAACTTTGTCACATATCCAAATCTCTGACCTTATTTTGAAGGTTCTGGAAACATATTCATGGAATGAACAAATCAATAAGGATTTACATGGAAGACCAATTTTGGTGGACCCTGGTTGTTTTTTTGTATCTTGTCCTTCATATTTTCTTTCATGCTGTGGGTTGTCACATCAGTTGGTATGGCCAAACTGAGAGAAAAGTCTTCAGAGATATTTGCACATTTGTCTGTCAGCAAGTTTACGCAAAAACAACCCCAGCGCAATATATTTAAGCAATATTACACGAGAGCGAGTGTGGTATCAATGAATATTTTAACTGGTGGTGATTTGTCATATGCATCACCGCCAATTAAAATATTCGTGATACCGCAATGAGCTCGAGTGTAGTATTGCTTTTATAGAACAGTTCCACAAGCACATTTTATTAAATGATAGCAATACTGGACAAAATATTATGATTTGTTTGTTTAACCAGTTACCTTGCGCAGCTGTGAAAAAATAGTCCCTTCTAAATGTAGCCATTAACTGTTGCTAAGCACGTCAGTCAGCATGAATACATCTATTGTCATTTCACACACATGTAAACAAATTAAATATTGTCAAGAGCAAAAGTCAGTGTTTATAAAACCTACTGGTCACCTGTTGAGTTGCTACCACAAAGTGGAAAATGCCGGTGGCTAGTTGGCATGCTAGCGATTTGGCTTTGGCACACTTCGCTCAGTTTTTCTTGGCATTTTCAGATGATACAAAGAGTCGTCACCACAAAGGTATTGTGGTTTGTTGATTGAGGCAATAAATCCAACTCTAGCCTTGCCTATTTATTTTAAACGGATATCAAATAGCTTAAGAATGTTTACAAAGGTAGACAAACTGAATTTTTTTTTTTTTTTTAAAAAGGGTGGGACTTCCGGGTTACCGTGATGATTTTTTAAACAGCACCTCCCAAGGGAATACTCACACGTGATCTGGATTGTTATTTATGCAAATCCGATGGCGAACACGGGGACAGCGCGTGACGCCATTGACTTAGTAACTGTCAGGCTGCTGACAGAACACCCAGATGCTCTCCTACTCATCTCAGGTGATTTCAACCATATTTCACTGTCCCCCATTCTGCCCACGTTCACCCAGTATGTCACATGCCACACTAGAGACAATAAAACACTGGACTTATTCTATGCAAACACTAAGGAGGCGTACACCTCATCACCACTCCCCCCACTCGGGAGATCGGATCACAACTTGGTTCATCTTCTGCCGGTGTACAAACCCCTAGTACACAGACAACCTCCGGTCATGCGCACAGTGAAGTTATGGTCTGAGGAGGCAATGGACGCTCTAAAGGACTGTTTTGAAACCACTACCTGGGAGCAGCTCTGCGATCCACATGGTGAGGACATCGATGGCCTCACTCACACCATCACGGACTACATCAACTTCTGTGTGGACAACACCGTACCCACCAAGACCATACGGTGTTGCTCGAACAACAAACCCTGGATCAACCCTGAGATAAAAACACTTCTGAGAGAGAAGAAGAGGCTCTTCAGGTCGGGGAACAGGGAGATGCTGAAGTCCGTACAAAGGGAGCTAAGGAGGAAGATCAGAGAAGGCAAGGACAGTTTCAGGAAGAAGATGGAGGACAAGCTGCAACAGAGCGACATCGGTGGGGTCTGGAGAAACCTTAAAACCATCTCTGGGCTCCAGAATACCTCCTCCCAGGCCACGGGGAGCAAGGAGTGGCCGAACAATCTGAACCTGTTTTTTAATAGGTTTGACCAACCCCCCCCCCCCCCCCCCCCCCCCACTGCACAACAACCACTGCTGCCTCTAAAGTCATCGAGACCTGCTGTCCACACCCCACTCCACCAACACCCCCCCAGTCCCAGCACACAGCCCCCCAACCTGACCTTCACTAAGACCCAGGTGAGGACGGAGCTGAGGAAGATCAAGGCGAGGAAGGCCTCGGGACCGGACGGCATCAGCGCGAAGCTCCTCAAGTCCTGCGCAGACCAGCTGTGTGGGATTGTGGAGCACATCTTCAACCTGAGCCTGAAGCTGGGGAGGGTACCACAGTTGTGGAAAACATCTTGTGTGGTACCTGTACCAAAGACTTCCCACCCCAAAGACCTGAACAGCTACAGACCAGTGGCCCTGACGTCTCACATGATGAAGACCCTGGAGAGACTGCTCTTTGCTCACATCCACCCCCTGGTGGGACCAGCGATGGATCCACTCCAGTTCGCCTACCAGCATGGCATTGGGGTGGAGGATGCAGTGATCTTCCTCCTTCACCGTTCCCTGTCCCATCTGGAGAAGCCCGGGAACGCAGTGAGGATCATGTTCTTTGACTTCTCCAGTGCTTTCAACACCATCCATCCGATGATCCTGAAGGACAAGCTGCTGTGCGCAGAGGTGGACCAGCACCTGTCATCATGGATCCTGGACTACCTCACTAACCGGCCACAGTTTGTGAGAACCCAGGATTTTGTGTCCAACACGATCATCGGTAGCACAGGGGCCCCCCAGGGAACGGTTTTGGCTCCCTTCCTGTTCACCCTTTATACTGTGGACTTCTCACACAACACACTGCCATCTACAGAAGTTCTCTGATGACTCTGCGATCGTCGGCCTCATCTCCAACGGAGATGAAGCTGAGTACAGAGGACTTATCCAGGACTTCGTGGACTGGTGCCATCAAAACTACCTCCAGATCAATGCGAGGAAAACTAAGGAACTGGTGGTGGACCGCCGCAGGCAAAGACAACCCCTCACAGCACCAGTAAACATACAGGGAACAGACATTGAGATGGTGACATCCTACAAGTATCTGGGTGTTCATCTGAACAATAAACTAGACTGGTCACACAATACCGACGCACTCTACAAGAAGGGACAGTGCAGGCTGTTCCTACTGAGGAGGCTCAGGTCTTTTGGTGTGCAAGGGGCGCTGCTGAAGACATTCTACGACACGGTGGTGGCATCAGCCATCACTTTTGGAGTGGTCTGCTGGGGCAGTGGCATTACAGCAGCCGATAGGAAGAGACTGAACAAACTAATCAAGAAAGCTAGCTCTGTCCTGGGGCAGCGCCTTGACCCAGTGGAGGAGATAGGAGAGAGAAGGATGGTGGCCAAACTGTCATCTCTGCTGGAGTCCGAGTCCCACCCTATGCAGGACATACTGAACACACTGAGGAGCTCATTTAGCAGTAGACTACATCATCCAAGGTGCGCGACCGAGAGGTTTCGCAGGTCCTTCCTACCTACGGCTGTCAGACTGTATAACCTAAGCAGGGCTGCTCACAGAGATAGCAAAAAAACGTGATGACCTAATAGTATTGAATGCAAAAGACGCAACAGACTTGCACAAATGGTCCCCTCCAGCATACAACTAGGACAATATCAGTCGCTACGGAGGGTGACAGTATGTATGGGTACATATTCATACCATGTAGGGTAACTAAATAGACGGTTATGCTGTTTATTCCATCTAGCTACAATGCTCCGCACTGTGTATATATATTTATATATTTATGTGTACATATGTATATTCACTGCTCTTATTTTCTTATCTTCTTAATTATTGCTCTGAGTGTTGGTATCCCTGTGCTGTTGCAATCCTGGAATTTCCCCATTGTGGGACTAATAAAGGCTTATCTTATCTTATCTTAATAAGGCTGCAACATAACAAAATGTGGAAAAAGTGAAGCGCTGTGAATACTTTCCAGATGCACTGTATTGGTAGGCTGGAGTTTGTGAACAGTAACACTCCACTGAATTTTTAGATGCATTTAGATCACTTGCCTTTGAAATTGTAACTTAGTACATTGATCATTGTGGATAATTGACTCATCACACTTTTCCTGTGTTCTCTCATTTTTTCATCTTTTCAGTCTGTAGCAGAGGGTTCAGGTACTCCGTGAAACAGAAGCTGCTGTGATTATGGCACACTTTGACACAGAGTATCAGCGCCTGGAGGCGTCTTACAGTGACTCTCCTCCTGGAGAGGAGAACCTGTTGATGCACGTGCCTGAAGGAGCCAAATGTATGCATACAGAAATCACAAAAAAATTGATTTTTTTTCACACATAAACACACCCTCATGTTTCATACTGATAAAGATGCCTTATAAAAACACTATTAATAGTTTGAAGTGAATCTTTTGCAGCTCAATGGCATCACATAGAAAACTTGGATCTCCTTTTCCAGAGAATATCCTTTTGTAATGTTTTGTTGCAGATATTTTAAGATACTGGAGTAAATTTAAAAAATGCAGTTTTTAAATGATTACTTCATATATTAAGGGGGGAAAACTATTCAATTTCACTAGCCACACCCGGCCTGATTACTGCCAGACTTGTTGAATCAAAAAATCACTTAAATAGAACCTGTCTGACAAAATGAAGTAGGCTAAAAGATCTCAAAAAGCAACACATCATGCCACGGTCTAAAGAAATTCAAGAACAGATGAGAAACAAAAACCCAGAACAACATCTAAAGAACTGCAGGCCTCACTTGCCTCAGTTTGGACACTAGTCCATGATTCAACAGTAAGAAAGAAACTGGGCAAAAATGGCATCCATGGGAGAAATCCAAGGAGATAACCACTGCTGACTATAAAGCACACAAAGGCTTATCTCACATTTGCCAAAAAAGATCTTGATGGTCCCCAGGACTTTTGGAAAGATATTCTGCAGACTGACAGGACAAAAGTTTTAACTTTTTGGAAGGCATGTATCCTGTTACAGCTGGTGTAAAACTAACACGGGATTTCATGAAAAGAACATACCAACAGTCAAACATGGTGGTGGTAGTGTGATGGTCTGGGGCTGCTTTGCTGCTTCAGGACCTAAAGGAATTCTACTGCTCTACCAGAAAATCCTGAAGACAAATGTGGCTGAATTGAAACGATTCTGCAAAGAGGAGCTGGCCAAAATTCCTATACAGCAATGTGAAAGACTCATTGCCAGTTATCACAAATGCTTGATTGTAATTGTTGTCACCAAATGTGGCACAACCAGTTATTCGGTTTAGGAGGCAATTACTTTTTCATATAGGGCCAAGTAGGTTTGGATAGCCTTAATAAATGAAATCATCATTTAAAAACTGCATTTTCTGTTGTCTTGGATTATCTTTGGCTAATATTAAAATTTGTTTGATTTGAAACATTTAAGTGTGACAAATGTACAAAAATATAAGAAATCGGAAAGAGGCAAATACTTTTTCACAGCACTGTATTCTGTGATGTACGTAATGTTATTGTTAAATGTATTCTTAAATTTGCAGAAAACATTTGGATATAATAATTTTGAGCCTCAAAGACATTTCAACTTTTCCTTAATATTGATTACGTCTATAATCTGCACCAAAAAAATGGATTCACCTGCATGTTGCTGGGAGAGATCTTTGAGCTGATGTATGTACGCTATCATTTGCCTGTCCTCTGATTTGTAATTGCACCTGGCACATTTAATTCTGACCTGTGTTTTCATATTCTCTACTTCACACCATCTTTCCACTTTAACATGCTACCTCTTTCTTTCTCCATGCAGTCAGTTGCTGTTTGTGGTTAGCTTCACTGTCTTCTTAGTGAACTGTGTTGATTATGACGTCCTCTTTGCCAACAAGTTCGTAAATCACACAGATTCCTCTAAAGTCACCTTGCCTGATGCACTCCTCCCAATGGATGTCTGCAGTGCCCGGTGAGCATGACTTATTTGGTAAATTTACTTTTTTGCTGTGATGTAATGCATACCTGTGATTTAGCTGAGTAAGAGGTATTGACGGTATTAAAGTTTTAATGGAGTGTAATCAGGCATCTTGTGTTCAAATTGTTGGACAATGTGCATCAAAGCCTGAAACAAATATCTTACCTTATTCCCCCAGTATCAGAAACAATGCCTTTGTGATCTTTGTGCTGATGATCTCCGGGCTGTTTTGGCTGCACCGATTGTTCAAATTCATCTACAATGTTTACTGTTTCTGGGAGATCAGATCCTTCTACATTAATGGCCTTAAGATGACCATGGTGAGATGGACAGAATAATATCAGGATCTTGTTTTAATTTGTGAAATAATAGTCATATTTTTTTTGCTGATTTTGCCATTTTTTAAAAAATATACAGTATATAGATTACTCTTAGTATAAATCCTTCCTCATGACATTTATCATGTTTCTGTGCATCAGTCAGAGCTCCCCTATGCAACATGGCAGGAAGTTCAGGCCAGGATAATCGAGATCCAGAAGGAACATCAGATTTGCATCCATAAAAAAGATCTGACGGAACTCGACATTTACCACCGCATCCTCCGCTTTAAAAATTACATGGTTCGTGTATTTTCAGTTTAACTGAACTATGGAATAGGTTTTTTTGTGTGCCTAACACAAAAACCTACCTTTCAAAAATGTAAAAGTTGTGGTCCTCTATCTAAAGTTTTACTTCACCTTGTTTAGGTTGCCATGGTGAATAAATCACTTCTCCCTGTGCGATTTCGACTTCCTGTACTCAGGGATTGTGTGTTTTACACCCGGGGTCTAAAGTACAATTTTGAACTCATCTTCTTTTGGGGGCCAGGTTAGTAGTGATTGAATTTATATTTATTTTGCTTCATATAAATGGATCTCTTTCCACATGTCCCCAAACATTTATGGCTTAATGTAGTGTGTTTTACTTTTTCTCAATAGGATCTCTGTTTGAGAATGAGTGGAGTCTAAAGCCAGAGTATAAGAGGGGAGGCAACAGACTTGAGCTTGCAGACAGGCTAGCATCTCGTATCTTGTGGATTGGGATTGCCAATCTGCTTCTGTGTCCAGTAATTTTGGTGTGGCAGATTCTCTATGCCTTCTTCAGTTACACCGAGGTGCAATAAATTTTTAGATAAAAAACACATAGCGTACAAACCATTTTCTGTTGAGATGTTTCAATGTTAACAGGTGTTTGTAAATATGAAATCTTAGGTTATTAAGAGAGAGCCTGGTTCTTTGGGGGCGAGATGTTGGTCTCTTTATGGCCGATGCTATCTGCGTCATTTCAATGAGCTGGACCACGAGCTCATGTCACGTCTAAGCAAAGGCTACAAGGTTAGTGGACATTTTATACTAATTTTGTCCTCCAAGCCTAGGCTTTTAATGGCCAGAATCTAAATCTTTACTTTGTAGAGAGAGAAATGAGCAGGCGAGGTAGTGAGCTGGATCAGAGTGGACTTTATTCTCTCTCTCTATCCATAAGCCAACAAGAAGCTTAACCCAAGTCACTGGGCATCTCTCTCTTATACCTTACATCCTCACCTAGCGACCTGGGGGGTTCACACCACAATACACACAATTACAATCTACGTTGTCACCAAGCCTGTCAGCGCATCATCATGCAGTCTGGTAGAGAAGGCGCATTATCATTCAGTCCGGTGGAGAAGGCGCATTATCATGCAGTCCGGTGGAGAAGCCACAGTCTGCCCTGCATATCCACCAAACAGCCTTTTAGCGTCTCCACCCCTGCCGTCCTGTCTCGACCCCCCGTCGGCTTCTCTTCCCCCTGTGCCATTCAGTCTGAGTGGAGAATGTAATGTCTAGGTCCCCCCCACCACCACCGAACACTCAGAATGGGCCTTAACCCTCATGTCCTGTGAGCTTCAGCCGATGTCCGTAGCAGCTGTAATGGAGGGTCGCGGGCTCCAAGGTGCTGCTGTGCCGGTGAGGCACTCCTGGAGGCGCATCCGTCTGTGGGGGAACATTGGGGGGTTGGGGGGGGGGAAACACATCTTCACCATACCATTGTGACTGAGCTGACGAGTCATTTACCTGGGGAGTTCTCAGTGGGGGTCATCTGCGCCGAGGAGCTCAGGCCAACACCACCTGCTCGTCTGCTAATACGAAGGCGGGCTTAAGCCCGTCTATGCAGACTGTTTCTCTGCGTCCCCCCCAAGTCTAACACAAAATGTTTATCCCCAGGTTCCAACACTCTGAATGGGCCGTCGTAGGGCGGGCGCAACGGGGTCCGGTGGGCATCGTGCCTGACAAACACGTGCCTGACAAAAATTCTCCGGGGAGCCGCAGCAGCTGGGAAAAAACAAGCTCTGCTGGGGAGGCTGCACGGTGGCGCAGTGGTTTAGCACTGTGGCAGCACAGTTTTACCCTCGGCCGGGGGATCGCGGGGATCATGAGATCATGGGTTCGATCCCAGCCCCCGACCAACAGTGAGCTGTGTGGAGTTTGCATGTTCTCCCCGTGTTGCGCGGGTTTACTCCGGGATTTCTCCGGTTTCCTCCCGCACACCAAAAACATGTAGGTTTAGGGTGCTCGCGCACGCAGCGACCAGCAGCCAGTGACTTGTCACCAGACTGCAAACCAAGTCTACCTACGGGTACAAATAAGTAACAAAAAAAAAAAAAAAAAGGCAGCCAAATCCTCCTTTGGTGCTGAACGCAACCCTAATAGAACCCATGGCAACCGGTCCACCCAAATTGCGTCCATAAGCGAAGCCTTGAGCGCTGCTTTAAGCGACCTGTGGAAACACTCGCATAACCCGTTGGCTTGGGGGTTGTACGCAGTCCCCCGTCTTGCAGTACTCTGCTCTCCAGCCTTAACCCTGTTGGTCCAGACTGGAGCGCACAAATGTCTGTGTCGTGGACCTGCTCAGCGGCCATGGCCGTGTAATCTATCCCTATGTAGACTGGGGCCACTAATGCGCGTGAGAGGCAGCCTGCCACCATGTTGATTTTACTGGCCACATGCTGAATGTCGGTCGTAAACTCCGACATTGCGGCCAGCTGTCTCTGCTGCCGGGCCGACCATGGTTCTGAAGCCTTTCTCCATAGCGTACGTTAGCAGCTTGTGGTCCACAAACGCAGTGAAGCTGCGCCCTTCCAGCCAGAACTGGAAGTGGCGTATGGCCAGGTGGAAAGCCAGTAACTCCCTGTCGAACGCGCTGTATTTACGCTCATTGTCGCGCAAAGACCTGCTAAAAAAGGTGAGCGGCTGCCAAGAACCGGCAATGCGCTGCTCCATGACGGCCCCTATGGCCACATCCGATGCGTCGGTAGTGAGCGCTATCCGAGCCGCCGGGTCCGGGTGCGTCATTAGTGCAGCATTTGCTGGGGCTGTTTTGGCATCAGAATACGCCTGCTCCCGCTCAGGAGTCCAGTCGATTCTGTCCGCTGGTTTCTGTTTCTTAAGCGTGGCGTACAACGGCTGCATGAGCTGGGCTGCATGGGGGAGGAAATGGTTGTAAAAGTTAACCATCCCCAAAAACTCCTGCAGTGCCCTGACCGCCTGAGGCCGGGGAAAATCTGCCACTGCACGCACTTTGTCCGGTAAGGGTATCGCGCCCTCCAGTGAGATGCAGTGGCCCAAAAAGTCGATCACTGTAACCCCAAACTGGCACTTCGCCGGGTTGATTATTAACCCGTGCTCTTCCAACCTCTGGAAAACCGTCCTGAGGTGGGCTACGTGTTCGTCCTCAGACACGCTGGCCACCACGATGTCATCCATGTAGACAAACACAAATGGCAGATCGTGCAGCACCACATCCATCATGCGTTGGAATGTCTGTGCCGCGCCTTTTAACCCAAAAGGCATGTTTAAGAACTCAAAAAGACCAAACGGGGTTATTACTGCCGTTTTGGGTATGTCTTCCACACGCACCGGGACCTGGTGGTACCCGTGGACAAGGTCCACCTTGGAAAAAATGTGTGCCCCGGTGAGGTGGACGGAAAAATTCTGAATATGGGGGATTGGGTAGCGATCATGCGCTGTGGCGTTGTTTAATCTACGGAAATCTCTGCATGGTCACCACGATCCCTCAGCTTTAGGCACCATATGTAGCAGGGACGCCCATGGGCTGTTTGAGCGCCTGATGATGCCCAACCTTTCCAAGTTGGCAAACTCCTCGCGTGCACTGGCCAGTTTAGCTGCGTCCAGGCGACGAGGTTGTGTGAAAACGGGCGGCCCCGTGGTGGTAATGAAGTGCTCTACCCCGTGTTTAGTGACGGCTGCCGAAAACGTCGGAACCGTGAGTGCTGGGAACTGGGTGAGTAGTGTGTGGAACTTACCCCCTGGGGCTGTGATGTTGGCTAGTGTTGTGGACCCGGCTCCTCGAGCTGTACAGGGCAGAGAATCAAAAGACATAGCGTTAATCAGGCGTCTGTTAGCCACATCGACTAATGGTCCATGTGCACACAAAAAATCTGTGCCCAAAGTGGGGGAGTTACATGCCGCTGTGACGAAGGACCATTGGTAGGTACGGCCGTGCAAGGATATGGTCAGTGTCCTCTCACCAAAAGTCTTAATGACTGAGCTGTTTGCGGCTGCCAGCTCGGGGCCGCTACTTCCAGCCAGCCAGTCTGCGTAGGACGGCAGGATGAGGCTCTTTTGGGAGCCGGAGTCCATGAGGAACCGTCTCCCCGAGCGTGAGTCCGTCACATAGAGCAGCATGGTTGTGTCACTAGCAGTCGCAGCTGCTACCAACTGCCGGTCCTTTCGTTTCCCGAGCGCTTGAACTGGCACGGTGGCACGCATTGGTGTGCGTCTTCTCCAAAGCAGTGGTGGTAGAAGCAGAGCTTGCCCCTCCGGTGCGTCTTGGCCTCCGCTGCAGCCACCATCGATGGCTCCTCGCCCTCGCTGGCCGTCTCACTGGGTTCTGACGCCACTGCGTTCACAGCGAAGGTTCTGGTCGCCAGGATAATCCGATCCGCCTCTTGTGCCAGCGCCCAGTAGTTTTGCATGGCCAGCAGCGGCAAATTGGTGAGGATCGCTCTGGCTGTTGTCGGGAGGTTCTGGAGGAAAAGGTGGGCAAAGAGGAACTGCTCGCCATCTGTGCCCATCAATGCCAACATCTTCTCCATTAGTTCGACCGCCGACCCATCTCCCAACTCGGAGCGCATCAGGAGCCTTTCCGCTCTCTCGCAGTCCGAGAGCATGTAGCGCTGGGTCAGTGCGGTCTTGAGGGCGTCATATTTGTCATGGGCTGGGGGCCGTTGGAGCAGGTTCAACACCTGCTGTGTTGTGCGTGCATCCAGCGCTACAACCATGTAGTAGTACTTCGTGTCATCCGCCGTCACTCCACAGAGCGCGAACTGGGCCTCGGTGTGGAGGAACCAAGCCTTCAGGTCATGTAGCCAGAAGTCTGGGCGCTTGACTGAAACGGCGCACGCGGTGCTGGCGCCTCCAGTCCGGGTCGTCTCCGGGGTGTTTGCCTCGGGTTCCATTATACGTCAAAGGTCACCAGTGTAGAGAGAGAAATGAGCAGGCGAGGCAGTGAGCTGGATCAGAGTGGACTTTATTCTCTATCCATCAGTCAACAAGAAGCTTAACTCAGGTCGCTGGCTATCTCTCTTTTATACCTTACATCCTCGCCTAGCGACCTGGGGGGTTCATACCACAGTACACACAATTACAATCTACGTTGTCACCAAGCCTGTCGGTGCATTATCATGCAGTCCGGTAGAGAAGGCACATTATCATTCAGTCCGGTGGAGAAGGCGCATTATCATGCAGTCCAGTGGAGAAGCCACAGTCTGCCCTGCATATCCGCCTAACAGCCTTTTAGCGTCTCCGCCCCTGCTGTCCCGTCTCGACCCCCCGTCGGCTTCTCTCCTCCTGTGTCATTCAGTCTGAGTGGAGAATGTCATGTCTAGGTTCCCCACAACTTCAGTTTATATCGTAGATGAGTACAATGGTCATCATTTTAAGCAAGATCAAAGGTGGCACACAAAGCTTTGTCTAATCTGAAAATGTGAAAATATCAAATGAAATCGCCACAAAATCCAATAAAACGGCTTGCTTAATAAAAAATATATTTGTTAAACTAAAAAATATTCACTACTGGGTGTTTGTCAAACATGGCAACCTCAAGCTCAAAGGAAAAAAAATGAATTTAGTTTTAGAATTTAGTTTATATAAACTATGCTAGTTTCACTAAGTGGTTGTGTATTATTCTGATTATTTAAATACTGCTTTTTGTCATTCATTGACTGTTGAGGTAATAATCAAACTATTTACATTTCCTCTTGCTATTCTATTTTCTTTATTTTATTCCTTTTTTGTTCAGGCTTCATCCAAGTACATGAACTGTTTCCTTTCACCACTGCTTACCGTGGTTGCCAAAAATGTAGCGTTTTTTGCGGGGTCTCTTTTGGCTGTCCTCATCGCCCTGACCATCTATGATGAAGATGTTCTTGCAGTGGAACATGTTCTTTCATCAATAACTCTGCTTGGAGTGTGTATCACGATCTGCAGGTATGGATTCCATTCTGTTCTTGTGAAGCTACAGCAACTGTCGCTAACACTAAGGCAGCTCTACATCACTACGACTGGTTGACTTTCTGCTTCCTTAGAATTAACCAGTTTGTTTTTAGCCTGCTGCTAACAGGGTAGATTTGATGGAAAACAGTTATGAGAAGAGAGGCTTTGGAAGAGGAGCACAGTTGCGGCATTAGGCTCTGATATCTTTGTTCAAGTGGGTGGTGTATTTTTATGGAGTCGAGACTCACTTAAATACTAAATTATATCAGATGATTATTGTTCCTTTAGTCACTATAACAAGGTATTTTTTTCATGCTGAATTTAACAAAGCTTTTATTTAGCATCCACATACAGTATATGTGATATCTAACAACTGTAAGAAGCATTTAGTAGCTTTATTGCCAAGGGAATTAAAGACTTGGAGTACCATTTACGTAGTTTTACTAGCAGGTAGAACATAATGGTGCCCTGATGGCAACAAAGAGAATTCATTGGAGAGGACATGATCAGAAGAAGATAAAATACATCCTGCTTTCCAAATGATCTGCTGGTTACAAAAGCTAATCAGATCTCTTTGTCTCACACCAGTGATCCACCGATGGAACTGATCTTCACAATATTGTTCAGATTGTTTCTGTCTTTGACCATGAGACTGTTAAACCAGCAGATAAAAGAAAAACAAAGCACGCTGTCAATAAAAGACTGATAAAAAGAGAATCATTGGACTTACTGAAAAGTTCAGCTTTCTTAAAAGGTAGATCCTCTGTTGCCCTTTCTTTACAGTGACCTCAGTATGTATGTTGAATTTCAGTCGATCATCAAAATATGTGCTGAGGTATTTGTATGATCTCACTATTTCAATGTTGTCATTGTGACTTATGCTCCCCTGAACACCCTCTTTCTTTTCCTGAACTCAAGAATTAATTAATTGGTTTTAGACGTATTTCCAAAAGTTGTCGGCACACCAAGAAATAAAATCATTAAGAACCAACCCATGCTCTGATTGTGGACCTTGAAGAATAGACAGCAGAGCATTGTCATCTGGGAATTTGACAATATAACTGTCCTCGCGATTGCTCCTTCATACAATAAGTCTATGTACATAATGAAGAGGAGGGACAAAAGGACACACCCTTGTGGTGACCCTGTAGGTATACTTAGAGAGTTATGGACAAGATTTTTTTTGGTTGTTCAGCCCTATTTATTAACACTATAAAACCCAAAGACACAATTACATTGTGGTTTAATAAGTAAATGATAAACAATACAAGACACCACTCTAAACTGTGTATAATGTTAACTATTTACCATGAGATTTGTCTTTATTACACTTCTATTGTGATCTTAGTTGCAATCCCTAAATGCTCTCCTCTCTGCAGCTTGTTTCTCCTGCTTATGGAAGAAAGAGAGGTTTGTTCCATTATTAGCTTCTGACTCCTTAAATCCTGAATTGATTTTAAAGTGAATATTGTAATATACAGATGTGAACAAAATTGTTAGTACCCCTCTGTTAATGAAAGAAAAATCCACAATGGTCACAGAAATAACTTGAATCTGACAAAAGTGGTAATAAATAAAAATTCTATGAAAATTAACCAATGAAAATCAGACAGTGCTTTTGAATTGTGGTTCAACAGAATTATTTAAAAAAACAAACTCATGAAACAGGCCTGGACAAAAATGATGGTACCCCTAGAAAAGATTGAAAATAATCTGACCATAGGGACATGTTCAACCAGAATGTGTCCTCTAATTAACATCACAGGTGTCTACAAACTTGTAATCAGTCAGTTGGCCTATTTAAAGGGTGAAAAGTAGTCACTGTGCTGTTTGTTGACATGGTGTATACCACACTAAACATGGACCAGAGGAAGCAAAGGAGAGAGTTGTCTCAGGAGATTAGAAAGAAAATTATAGACAAGCATGTTAAAGGTAAAGGCTATAAGACCATCTCCAAGCAGCTTGATGTTCCTGTGACTACAGTTGCACATATTATTCAGAAATTTAAGATCCACAGGACTGTAGCCAACCTCCCTGGACGTGGCCACAGGAGGAGACGGATAATACGAATGGTAACAAAAGAGCCCAGAACAACCTCTAAACACATTCATGGTGAACTCCAAGGTCAAGGTACTTCAGTGTCAGATCGCACCATCCGTTGTTGTTTGAGCCAAAGTGGACTTCACAGGAGACGACCAAGGAGGACACCACTGTTGAAAACAAATCATAAACAAGCCAGACTGGAATTTGCCAAACTGCATGTTGACAAGCCACAAAGCTTCTGGGAGAATGTCCTATGGACAGACGAGACAAAACTGAAACTTTTTGGCAAGGCACATCAGCTCTATGTTCACAGATGCAAAAATGAAGCATACCAAGAAAAGAACACTGTCCCTACTGTGAAACATGGAGGAGGTTCTGTTATGTTCTGGGGCTGCTTTGCTGCATCTGGCACAGGGTGTCTTGAATCTGTGCAGGGTACAATGAATTATCAAGACTGTCAAGGTATTCTAGAGAGAAATGTGCTGCCCGGTGTCAGACAGCTTGGTCTCAGTTGCAGGTCATGGGTCTTGCAACAGGATAATGACCCAGACCACACTGCTAAAAACACCCAAGAATGGCTAAGAGCGAAACATTGGACTATTCTAAAGTGGCCTTCTATGAGCCCTGATCTAAATCCTGTTGAACATCTGTGGAAGGAGCTGAAACATGCTGTCTAGAGAAGGCACCCTTCAAACCTGAGACAATTGGAGCAGTTTGCTCATGAGGAGTGGGCCAAAACACCTGCTGAGAGGTGCAGAAGTCTCATTGACAGTTACAGAAATCGTTTGATTGCAGTGATTGCCTCAAAAGGTTGTGCAACAAAATATTAAGGGTACCATCATTTTTGTCCAGGCCTGTTTCATGAGTTTGTTTTTTAAAATAATTCTGTTGAACCACAATTCAAAAGCACTGTCTGGTTTTCACTGGTTAATTTTCATAGAATTTTTATTTATTACCACTTTTGTCAGATTCAGGTTATTTCTGTGACCATTGTGGGTTTTTCTTTCATTAACAGAGGGGTACCAACAATTTTGTCCACGTCTGTAAATTGCAAGTGAATGCTTTCTGTATGACTGGTTTTTTTTTCAGCCACTGAAGACATTAACAAAATCACAAATTTTCTAGTTTATTAAATCATAGTTTTAACCCAATTTCTAAAAAAAAAAATCCTCTTAGACTTCCGTGCATCGGAGCCATTTAGTTCTTGTCTGTTTTGACATTTGTTTTACAAACCATACCATTATTCGTCATTAATCAAGAATTTATGATTTAAATCTATAATATTTTCCACTTCCCTCTCTCACTCTTCAGGTCATTTATTCCTGATAAACACATGGTGTTTTGTCCTGAGCAGCTGCTTCGAGTCATTCTGGCTCATATCCACTACATGCCTGACCACTGGCAGGGCAATGCACACAAGTACGAGACCCGAGACGAGTTCTCCCAGCTTTTCCAGTATAAAGCAGTGAGTACAAATACTGAACTAGGAGTAATGGATAAAACACAACTTTACTTGTAAAAACTTTTCAGGCTCAATAATTGTCATATATCATCATAGGAAAATGTAAGTTCTATTAACTTGAGGACATGGCTTTATCAAGTTATCAGTAATAATAAGAATGTCTGTTCTGCCCATAATGGAGTGGTGGCCTAGTGGTAGAACATCAACCCTACTGCTGGGAGGTTGGAGCCGAGCTATACCAAAGATCATAAAAAAATGGTACTTTCTGCCTTCTAGATTGGTGCTCACCCATGGGGAAAGGAAAATTAACACACAGAGATACCAGAGGACTGACATCCCACTATAGTTTTGACTGCTTACAGTAGCTCCGGGGCCTAAGGTCAAAGAAATGGAGATAAACACTGGCCTTATACAACACTTGATGTCTCACATGCTGTGGAATGGAATTTAACTGTTCCATTCATGGCATGAGCCTATAGAAGTGCTTTTTATTGAAAAATATTAGCAGTTCTTTATCAGCTGTTACTTTTGTTAAGAAAATATTGTCTGATTAAACACATCACCTGAACTTGCTAAGCTTTACACTTAGATTTGTGTTCAGATCTTATTCTGTTCTTGGCTCTGGGTAACTTTGAAGTCAAATTATTATAGGGTTTAACCAAAATATATAATTTTTAAAAAATGAATTTGACCTATCATTTCCTATTTGCTTCTTCCAGGTTTTTATTCTTGAGGAGTTGATAAGTCCAGTTGTCACTCCCATCATCCTCATCTTCTGTCTGAGAAGAAAGTCTCTGGAGATCATTGATTTCTTCAGAAACTTCACAGTGGAAGTGGTCGGGGTCGGAGACACCTGCTCTTTTGCCCAGATGGACATCAGGCAACATGGGCACCCTGCGGTGAGGAGCTGACACAAATATTAGGACTAACAAGTAATTCAAGTCCTAATGTGTAAATTAACCAGTAACTGATTTTGCTTCTGTAGTGGATGTCAGAAGGAAAGACAGAAGCTTCTATCTATCAACAGGCAGAGGATGGGAAGACGGAGTTGTCACTGATGCACTTTGCCATTACTAATCCACAGTGGCAACCGCCTCGAGCAACCACACACTTTATCAGCCAATTGAAAGAACGTGTTCACAGAGAAGCCACAGGAACTTCTTCTGAGACACATCCACTGTCTTTGTCAGAATCTGAAGTATGGTGATAAACTTTGCAGTCACTAGTTGAATTTTATTCAGCTCACTGGTGAAATTATTCACTCTGACCTTTTCTTTTTCTTGCAGCCAAAGAGTCTGATTGCAAACTTCTTGGTCGGTCCTTCTACACTGGGCTCAGTTCACTTTCCACGAGATAGCGCTTTGACCAATCATGTAGCTGGTTTAACTGATGCGGCATCTGCTTTACGCTCTCTTTCTCCAGTCAGCAGCAGTTTTCACCTGAGAGGAAGTTTGAGTGCAACTCACAGGACTGCTAACAGAACCATGGCAGGCTCTGGGTAAGAAAACGCTCTTTGATTAAATATACTATATCTCAAGTCTTTTTCAAGTTACATAATTATTGTATAGATTAGAGGTGTCAAAACTGCCTTAGCATGATATCTGTCCGTCTGTTTTCTACTGCTTTTTCGGGGGTCCTGGTCATGGGGGTGGCAGTCTAAGTAGAGAAGCCCAGGCTTTCTTCTTCCCAGCCACCTCCTCCAGCTCTACAGGGAGGATACCAAGGCATTTCCAGGCCGCATGGGAGATTTGTCCTGAGTACCTAAAGGCTCTGGATGTTGTAGGGCTGTCCTGGTTGACACATCTCTCAACACTGCACGGAGGTCAGGGACAGTGCCTTTGGCATGGCAAACCGGGGTGGTGGTTCCCCTCTTCAAGAAGGGGGACTAGAGGGTTTGTTCCAGTTTTAGAGGAATCACACTCCTGAGCCTCCCTGGGAAGGTCTATGCCAAGGTACTGGAGAGAAGAGTCAAGTTGAACCTCGGATTTAGGAGCAGCAGTGTAATTTTTGTCCTGGTTGTTGCACATCAGACTGACTGTTTACCCTCTTAAGGATCCTCATGGTTTCATGTGAGTTTGCCCAACCAGTGTACATGTGTTTTATGGACTTGGAGAAAGGATTCTACTGTGTCCCTCATGGTCTCTTGTAGTGGTGGTGGTTGGGGGGTGCTTCAGGAGTATGGGGTATCGGGATCATTGCTATAAGCTGTCCGGTCTCTATACGACCATTGCAAGAGTTTGGTTCGTATTGCCAACAATCAGTCAAACCTGTTCCCAGTGAGCTGCACTCCATCAGGGCTGCCCTTTGTCACTGATCCTGTTTATATTTTTTATGGACAGGATTTATAGGCACAGCCAAGGAACAGAGAGTGTCATGTTCAGTGGATCTCATCTCTGCTGGTTTCTTCAAGCAATGACCTACAGGTCTTACTGGTGCAGTTTACTGCTGAGTGTGAAGCAGCTGGGATGAGAATCAGCACCTCCAAGTCCGAGTCCATGGTCTTCAGCTGGAAAAGGGTGGATTGTCTTCTCTGGGTTGGGGATGATTTCCTGCCCCAAGTGGAGGAGTTTAAGTATCTCAAGGTCTTATTCACAAATGAGGGGAGAATGGAACAGAAGATTGACAGACTGATCAGAGCAGCATTTGCTGTGATGTGGAAGTTGTACCGTTCTGTTGTGGGGAAGAGGGAGCTGAGCTTCAAAGCAAAGCTGTCAATTTACCAGTCAGACTACATTCCTACTGGGTGGCAGTGGCTCAGGAGGTAGAGCAGGTCATCTAATAACCAGAGGGTTGGCGGTTTGAATCCCGCTCTCCCCAGACATCCTGCCATTGTGTCCCTGATCAAGACATTTTACCCACCTTGCCTCGACACTGGGTATAAATCATTGGTAGTGGTCGGAGAGGCCGCTGGCGTTTCTGTCAGTCTGCCCCAGGGCAGCTGTGGCTACAGTAGTAGCATACCACTGCCATTGTCTGTGGAGTGAATGAATAATGTATCCATTGTAAAGCGTCCATGAAAAGCACTATATAAATCTGATGCATTATTATTACCCTCATGAACTTTGGGTAATGACTGAAAGAATGAGATCCTGACTATAAGCGGCTGCAAAGACCTTTCTCTGTAGGATGGCTGGACTCACCCTTAAAGATAGGGTGAGGAGCTCATTTATCCAGGAGAGGCTCAGAGTAGAGCCGCTGCTTCTCCACATCAAAAGGAGCCAACTGAAGGTGGCTTAGGCATCTAATCAGGATGCCTCCCATGTGAGCTTTTTTGGGCATGTCCCACTGGGGGGGGGGACCCCCTTAGCATGACACGAAATTAAAGAAAAAAAAACAGATTTGAGTCATTTCAATGATGGTTTTATACCCACAAGAGGTTAATCCAGTAGAATTAAAAATAATTGCACATGTGCTTTAAGTGTATTTTTTCCAACAGATTTACTATGCATTCCTTGACATTACAAAATATTATATGATTAGTTTAGGTACTTTGAAGAACAAACAGATACATTGTCCAAAACAAGGAGCAACAGTTGTTTTGCTCAGCATGAAAAAGAAAATCATGCCATAACTGGATCTTGATGAATAAAACTTAAACCTCTTGCCACGTTGCTGAGCAAACCTCTGGTGGGTGTGGCCAAATAGGAGTTCAGGTATTTAGGAGGCGTTCTGGATGTCAGGTCATACTAAATGTAGCTCACATAGCTGGCACATAATTTCATAGTTTGTGGTTCTTCAGTTTTACCATGCACTGATCAAACAGGAAGTATTTCCAAACAAGGATTTAAAATAGCTTAAAATGCAATTATCCCTCTTTACCACTGCTAGTTTGTTTGACATTCACATACACAGACACATTATTAAAGACATGAACAGTTGTCTGCTCTTCTGATTTCTGTGCAGTGTATTCTATGAACAAGAAACTGTGTCACAACCAGTTATTTTCAGATTCAAATTTAAATATGTTGAATATGTAACCCAATCCAGATCAGTCATTGACAGCCTTAGTACAGGTGTGCAGGTGACTTGTATTTTGACTTTGTCTTTTCTTTTTTTTTCCTCCATCTTTAAAGTACTGATGCTCGAACTGTGAGCTCAGGCAGCAGTGCATGGGAGGGTCAACTCACAAGTTTGGTACTATCAGAGTATGCCTCCACTGAGATGAGCATCCATGCACTTTACATGCATGAGGTACATCTCTTCCTCTAAGTATGAGTAAAGTGTTATGAACATATCACAAACCTTCTCCATTTTGAGCCCCATTCATTTTTTTCCTGTGTTTTTTCTTCCCAAGCTCCATAAACAGCAGTCTCGTGGTGAGTTGTCCCGTCACACATGGCACAGACAGGAGAGTGATGAAAGCAGCGACAGCATCCCAGATGAAGTGAGGAGTGAGCCCAACTCTCACTCCAGAAATTTTCCTCGCTCACAGACTTTCCCCACCACAGTTCCCAGTCCCAGTGCCATTCCCACATCTGCTTCAGCCACAAACAGCACCACTCAGGGCCAGGAAGGGGCAGTGTCACAGAGTAGTAATCAGCGGCGCCACAGTGGACCTACCTCAGGTATCTTGTGTTTTTAGCACATTCTAGAAGTTGTCATAGGTTGGATTTTCCCAGTCACTCTGTGGATGTTTCAAACAGCAGGCCCGCCAAAATTGGACTAATGTGTTCCAGAACAATGCATCCACAAAGTCTGAAAAACAAGCTGAACACCTTCATGAAAGCTGCTTATTGTGCTTGCTGTTGGAATACTAGCAACTACAATATACTGTAAATGTATTTCACACTCCTCCAAATCATCAAAGAGGAGGAAAAAATGCACCAAAGGTGTGTACTCTGGGCAGCTCGGTGGAGCAGTGGTTAGCACTGTGGCACCACAGTAAGAAGGTCACGAGATCGATCCCATCCCCTGACCATCGGTGACCCTTCTGTGTGGAGTTTGCATGTTCTCCCTGTGTCTGTGTGGGTTTACTTCGGTTTCCTCCACAGGCCAAAAACATGCAAGTTAGGTTAATTGGAGACTCTAAAGTGGCCCTGTGTGTAAATGGTGAAGGGATTGGCGTTGTACCATGGATGCCCAGAATTTCCCTATGGGATTAATAAAGTATACAAAGAAAAATTCACTCTGGTATTCCACCTTTAGGGGGCAAGCCATTTGAAACTTGCACCGAGTGACTCTGAAAGTCTGACCCAAGATGACTCCTGAAATGTGCTATCAGGTTATCCACTATTTTGGATAACCTTTCAATTCAGCTTTCAATTCATCTATAGCTTGGACTCATTCAGCTTTCAGACACATCTAAAGAGGGGTTCATTCTACATTTTTGATCAGATTTTTCAAATTTACAGAAGCTTTAACTCATCAACATCTGGGACATTCAATTTTCAGTCACATCTAGTGGGGGGGGCGGGGGTGTCCCATGTATTTTGGGGAAGACTTTTTTCGTGTTGTCACCACTCTTACTTCTACATTTCTGATTGGATTCACTTCAAATTCATACAGAAGCTTTAACTCATCAATACCTTGGAAGCATTCAATTTTTAGACACATCAAATTGGGAGGGTCCATGTATTTTGGGGAGGGGTATTTTTATGTTATCTCCACTATAGCGTCTATTTATACAGAAACTCTGACTGAAATGAGGGGTTCCATTTTGGGGGAGGACTTATTTTTTCCAGTCCTTTCAGTGTTGATCACAGTTCTCTTTAGGGGCCACTGATATGCAGATGTGTGGGGTATGTGAACTTGCACACTAAAGTTCTTTAATCTTATCTTGCTGTGGTAAATGTTTGTTTTTTGCTATTTTGCACTTCATGTAGAAAAGATATTAAATCATCTTAAGTCCGGTGAAACAACCCCTCAGATTTTACCTTTAGAAAGACTGTGTTGGAAACTGTAGAGGATTGATCAGACGAGACACGAGCAGCTGTAGACACACAACTTTATTCCTCTAACAAGCAGAACAGACTGACTCGGGCGCCAAAGTGGATTCCTTTTATACAGTTTCACTCCCTTCGTTGGCGCCTGGAGTACACACATTAACATACACACAAAAGAGCATCACACCACAATACTTCCACACCTGGCATCTGAGGTGTGGAGGCGCATCTTCACTTCACATAATACATTCACACCTGGCATTGCCAGGTACGAAGGCGCATCTTAATTTGTTCTTCTAAACTCTGGTGCTCTGGCACCTACTGTCACCCCCTCTCCTTTTCTTCTCCTCATTTCCATCTCTCACCTCTTTCCCCCCATTCTCCAAAGACCCTGGGTGGAGTATGACCACCCGTTGTGCTGCCACACAGCCCCCCTTCCCAAACACCCAGAAGGGGCTTTAATCCTCTGGTCCTTTGGGCTTGAGCAAGCACCCATAGTGGCTGTAAAGTGGAGCTGCCGGGCCAGTCGAAGTGCTTTCCTGTCGAGGTGGGCCGGAGAAAAACTCAGTTCCTTGTGGACCGTCCTCTGGAGGGGGAAAGGGTGGGGAGAGGAAAGATTTAGTTTCCTGAACCTTAGCCCATTGTCACACAACAAATGCTGCGGCCCACTCCTTCATATCCCTGCGTAAGCGAGGCCAGATGATTTTGGACCCCACCAGCTTAACCAAAGCCCATACACCAGGATGTGAAAGAGAGTGGATGGACTCGAAGACGCAGCAGCGCCAAGAGCTCAGGACCACTGGGCAGGGACGGCCGGTGGAGATGTCACAGAGCGGGGGGGGGGGGGGGTGGCACCACCCTTCTTGAATCGTCTTGCTTTCCAATTTTAGTGCAGTACCTGCGGATTGGAGCGTGCGAATGTCCACATCCCCGGTTTGGTCGGCAACCATGGCAGAAAAATCACTACCCACGTAGACCGGAGAGACTAGCGCGCATGACAGGCAGTCAGCCAGGACATTACATTTACTGGCTACATGTTGAATGTCGGTCGTGAATTCCGAAATTGCGGTCCAGTGCCGTTGCTGCCGAGCCGACCACGGTTCCGAGACTTTGGCCATTCCGTAAGTTAGTGGTTTGTGATCGACAAATGCGGTGAACTCACGTCCTTCAAGCCAGAACTGAAAATGACGCATAGCCAGGTGGAGAGCCAACAACTCTCTGTCAAAAGTGCTATACTTACGTTTGTTGCAGCGCAAAGTACAGCTAAAAAAGGCAAGGGAGTGCCACGAACCGGAGACGTACTGCTCCACCACAGCTCCTACCGCTACGTCAGACACATCCATGATGAGCGCTATCTGCGCTGACTGGCTGACTGGGCTGGGTGGGCCAGCAAAGCCATGTTGGCGAGCACCGTTTTGGCGCCTGTGAACGCCTGGATCCGCTCGGGGGTCCAGTCAATGCTGTCCGCGGGTTTCTTTTTCTTGAGCGTGCTGTACAGTGGTTGAAGCTGCTGGGCTGCCCGGGGGAGGAAACGGTTGTAAAAATTGACCATCCCCAAAAATTCCTACAGCACCCTCATGGTCTGTGGATGCGGAAAATCTTACACTGCACGCACCTTATCCGGCAATGGAATCACGCCCTCCGGCGAGATGCAGTGGCCCAAGAAATTGATCACCGGCAGCCCGAGCTGACACTTCGGCGGATTGACAATCAACCCGTGTGCTTACGTCGGAAAACTTGTTTGCGATGGGCAAGGTGCACCTCCTCTGACGCGCTAGCCACCAAAATGTCGTCTAAGTAGACAAAAATGAATGGCAAATCACGGAGCACCACGTCCATAATTCTTTGAAAAGTTTGGGCTGTGCCCTTTAACCCGAACGGCAAGCGTAAAAATTCAGAAAGTCCAAAAGGGGTTATCTCCGCCATTTTTGGGACATCCTTGGTGTGCACTGGGACCTGGTGGTAACCGTGGACCAGGTCCACTTTTGAAAAAATGCACGTCGCAGCCATGTGCACGGAAAAGTCCTGGATGTGCGGGATGGGGTAACGGTCGTGTTCCGTGACGTTGTTCAGGCGACAGAAATCACCGCACGGCCACCATGAGCCATCGGACTTGGGCACCATGTGCAGCAGGGACGCCCAAGAACTGTTGGAGTGCCTAATGATCCATAAGCATTCTAAGTTAGCAAACTCCTTGCACGCGATGGCTAGCTTAGCTGCATCCAGCCATCGCGGACGCACAAAAACCGGCAGGCCCTTCGTGGTTCAGGTTCAGGTTCAGGTTACTTTATTTGTACCCATAGGTAGATTTGTTTTGCAGTCTGACATCCATATTTACAAGCCACAATTACATTCAACATAGACACAAACACAGGCACACATGAAGCTGACTATAAACATGATAAAAATACTCAAGGCTCCATCAATCAGGGTATAAAGCCAAAGAGATGAGAGAAAAACCAGAGGTAAGAGAGAAGGGTCATATTAAAAAGTTAAAGACTAGTCAAAGAGGTTAAAAACTCAAAGGTCTAAAAACCCAATAAAATATTTAGAACCCAAATAACATCCTACAAAAATAAGTAAATATACAATGGAGTTAATAAATAGGTACCTAAATTATGTGCAATATATTGTTACAACTTGTTCAACTCTTTGACAGCAGCAGGAACAAAGCTGTTTTTGTAGCGCTGGGTTTTACTTTTTGGGACAGCAAACCTCTGTCTTGAGGGAAGAAGCTGAAAGTTGCAGTGCAAAGGGTGGGAGTCATCATTTAAAATGGAGGTAGCCATCCTCTGTACTTGTCTGGTGTACAGGGATGTCAGGCTCAGCTGTGACTCACCAAGCAAACAGCTGGACCATCTAACTACCTGATCCAAGGATTTCCTCTGTTTCAGTTTTATCTGACCAAACCATGACATTAAAGAAAAGGATAAAACAGATTCAATAAAAGCCCAATAAAACATTGTCATTATGGTTCGGTCAGTTTGGAAGCATGCAAGTTTTCTCAAGCAATGCAAATGTTGCTGACCCTTTTTGCACACCCTTTCACAGTTTTCTTCAAAGTTTAAATTACTATCAATAATCGTCCCAAGATATTTGTAGGATTGTACACATTCGGTGGTCTGGCCTTTTAGTACGGTGCCTTTGTGCCTGAGAGTTTTCCTCCTAAAGTCAATAATCATGTCTTTAGTTTTTGTCGTATTCAGCTGCAGGTAGGAATCCTCACACCAGTGAACAAAATCATCAACTACTGGGCCGTGGCCACTCTCACCATCCTGGAGGAGACTGACAATAACTGAGTCATCAGCATACTTTATAATGTGTCTGTTGTCATGTCTGCTCCGACACATGTTTGTGTACAGGATGAAGAGTAGTGGTGACAACACACACCCCTGGAGAGAGCCAGTAGAAGAGCACTTTAGGTCAGACAATGTACCATTGACCCTTACTCTCTGCGTCCTGTTGGTTAAGAAATCCAGAATCCAACCCACCAGATTATTGCTCAAATCAAGTTGTTGCAGGAGCCTTTCAACTAAGATATGAGGTTGGATTGTATTGAAGGCGGAGGAAAAGTCCACAAATAAAAGTCTGGCGTGTGTCCCATTAAAATCCAGATGTTTAAAAAGCGTGTTAAACAGAGTGACAATGGCATCCTCCACTCCTCTGTGAGGCCTATAGGCAAACTGCAGAGGATCCAATGCATGCTCAGTCTGCTTTAGGACCTCACATCTGACCAGTTTTTCAAAAATTTTCATTAAAATTGAAGTCAAAGCAACTGGTCTAAAGTCGTTTACCGTTTTAGGACAGCTGGATTTTGGAACGGGAACAACCACGGCATCTTTCCAGATCTTAGGCACATGTTGTGTCTGTAAGGACTTATTGAAAATGTAATGAAATATAGGACTCAGTTCATGTGCACAGGACTTTACCAAGCGCCCACATATATTATCAGGGCCCTGACTTTTGTTCACTTTTATAGCGCAGAACGCCCTTTTAACATCCTGCACCTCAATATTAAAGTGCTGATTGTCTTTGAGCTTCTGTTTCAAATCTTGGGTTTCAGTGCTAAAATCAAAGGAGTCAAAACAACCATGAAAACAATTAAGAGCATTAGCCAGCTCTGTGTCTGAATTAAAACCATCTAAAAACACACGATTACTGTGCTCTGTGCTCTGAAGGCCTGCAATAGTTTTCATACTGGCCCAGGCTGAACCAACTTTCTTTGTTGCCATCTTGCTTTCCAACTCTGATTTATAATTCTGTTTTGCTCTTAAAATTTCGGCCTTCAGCTCTTTTGTGGCAACCTGTAGCTCAGAAACAGACCCCTGTTTAAAGGCAAGTGCTTTCCTCTGTAAGCAGGATTTAACTGATTTTGTAACCCATGGCTTGTTGTTGGGATATATTTTGACACGTTTACATGGAACGATTGTATTTTTACAGAAAGCCATGTATGAGCATGTGACATCCACCAAAGAGTCCAAATCATCCCCGCAGGACAGTGTGAACATCTCTCAGTCTGTACAGTTAAAGCATTCCTGGAGGCTGTGCACTGAATCCTCTGTCCACACATCAATGTCTCTGGTCTCCACCTTGCCTCTTCTGAGAGCAGTTTTATACGTGGGCAGCAAATGTACACAGTTGTGATCTGAGGATCCTAAAGGAGGAAGGGGAAGTGATTTATAGGCCCTCTCTATGGATCCATAGCACAGGTCCAATGTATTTTTTCGCCTGGTTGGGCAGGAGACATACTGATAAAAGTTTTTAAGTGTCTTCTTTAAAGAAACATGGTTAAAATCCCCAAGAATAAAGTTTGGCGCCTCTGGAGAAATTGACTGCAGCCGCTGGACCACATCAAAGACGGTACTGGAGGCAGAGTCAGCGTCTGCCCTCGGGTGAATGTACACAGTCGTTATGAAAAGTTGGGGGAACTCGCAAGGCAAATAAAAGGGGCGTAGTGACACAGACAGCAGCTCCACATCGGGTGTACAGATGCGCTCTCTGACCGTGACAGATGTGCAGTACTGCTTATTAATATATAAACATACGCCGCCCCCCGACGTTTCCCCGTTACCTCTTCCTGCCGATCAGAGCGGAGTGGGGCTCCAAAGCCGTCAATCCACAGGTCCGCATCCTGGTCATGCGCATTAAGCCAAGACTCGGTATAAGCCATGACACAGCAGTTCTTAAAGTCCTTCTGGTAGCGTACATTCCCTTGAATTTCATCCACCTTGTTCCTCAGAGATTGTACGTTCCCAAAAATCATAGAAGGAAGAGGAATGTTACCAAACTGACGTCTTCTCAGGTGTAATTTCACGCCTCCACGCTTTCCGCGTTTCCTTCGCCCGTCTCTCCCGTCTCTCTTTTCACCGCTGTGTCCATGAACGTCTCTCAAAATAAAGTCCAGCAGTTGCAGCTTAGACTCAATCACAGACGCTGCATCAACCGTGTTTAAATGCAGCAACATGTCCCTGGAATAATGTATTCTGCCCGCCATGATCCCGATCGCGCTTACCTCAGAGACAAAGACCCGGTGGAAAAGTAGCAGCAGTGCAGAAAAGGGGAGGAAATCCATACTGATGGAACCAGGGAGCTCTTTGCCATACAGTCCACAAACATTCCAGGACAGAAACGACACAGAGAATTTCGTTAAAAACACATTGAAGTGCATAAAAACAAGACACACAGACGACAGACTTTTTCACCAGCTGCCGGTCGCTGCGTGCGCATGCACCCAATCAACCGTAGTGATAAAATGCTTGACCCCATGCTTGGGTACGGTAGCGGGAAAAGTGAGCACTGTGAGTGCGGGAAACTTGGAAAGCAAACACTGGTACTTATCCCCCGAAACTAAAACATTTGCATGTGTTAGTGGCCCAACTCCCCGAGCCATGCAAGGCAATGAGGAAAAAGATACAGCACCCACTATACATCTGTTAGCAACATCAACCAGGAGACCATAAGCACACAGGAAATCAGCACCTAAGATAGGAACCGAACATGCAGCTACCACAGAGTCCCACTCATAATTGCGTCCATGCAAACATACAGTCACCGACCTTTCTCCAAACGTCTTGATGGGGGATCCGTTGGTGGCCGTTAATGACGGGCCGCAGCCTTCTGCCAGCCTATCCACACTGACTGGCAAAATAAGGCTCTTCTGGGAGCCAGAGTCCATTAAGAACCGTCTCCCAGAACGTGTCCTCAATGAAAAGCCGCTTCTCCCTGTTGTTAGGGGTCGTAGCTGTCACTGGCCGCTGGTTGGTCCGTTTGTCCATCCTCTGGAAATGACACGGCGGCAGACAATGTTGCGCATCAGCGCCAAAACGCTGGTGATAAAAGCACAGCTTTTATCACCAGCTGCACCTGCAGCTCCTCAACTTTGTTGGACTCCACCGATGATCCCGGTCTCACTGCCTGGATGGTGAAACTCCTGTTTGCCAGGATAATGTGATCTGCTTCCTCTGCCAGCAAGCGGTAGTCCCTGGCCACCAGCAGCAGCAAGTTGGCCAGGATTGCCCTCAGCCAAAGCTGGTAGCTTCTTCAGGAAGAGGTGGGCGAAGAGGAAGGATCCGTCATCTGCGCCCAGCAAGGCCAGCATACTCTCCATCAACTTCACAGCTGATCCGTCTCCCTAATTCCGTGTGTGAGAGGAGACTCTCTGCTCTCTCTCCAGCGGAGAGGACGTAACACCGCAGAAGCAGCCGTTTGAAAGTGTCGTATTTGCCCTGGGCTGGGGGAGCACGAAGCAGGCTCATTGCGTGCTGAGTGGCGCGCGGGTCCAGTGAAGCCACCACGTAATGGTACTTTGTGTCATCCTCCGAGACTCCACAGAGAGCGAACTGGGCTTCCACGTGAATGAACCAAGCGGCCGGGTCATGGAGCCAAAAGTCCGGGAGTTTGACCGCCACAGCGAACATAGCGGGGGAAACCCCAAGCGTGGATGTTCCCAGGGAGGTGCTCGGTCTGTCTTCCATTCTCACGTTAGGTCACCAGTGTAGAAGATTGATCAGACGAGACACGAGCAGCTGTAGACACACAACTTTATTCCTCTGACAAGCAGAACAGACTGACTCGGGTGCCAAAGTGGATTCCTTTTATACAGTTTCACTCCCTTCTTTGGCGCCTGGAGTACACACATGAACAAAGGAAACAGACCTAGACACTGCCCCAGAAAGGTTTGTGGTTGACCCAACATCAACCCAGAAAACTTTATTTTTGCATGACATATTATGTTCAGTTAGTCTACATTATAATGTTCACAGACTGTTAAAACTAAAAAACTATGCATTTCCTATATTGAAAAAAAATATGAGCTCCTTTGAGTTTTACTTGAGTCCCATTCACACTATTGGAATATTTCTCACTATTGGAATATTTCGTCTGCTTCCGCACACTGCTTCCGCACCTAAAAGCCAAACTGCCAAGTCCCTCACACAGCTGCAGTTGTTTCACAGCCGCTACGCATCCTCGGGGAACTTGGCCATTCGCCTTCCCCACATCCTTACTGGACCGAGCCGCGAGAGGAGTCAGAGACTTAATTTTTTCACAGCCACTGTGGATCACCACCAGGTTGGCCGGGAAAGTCCCTCACCATCGCGGATCCACATGCAATTTTTGTGCGGCCCAGACACCTTGACGTCCCGGGCTGGCACTCACTTACTCCCACCCCCTCCCTCTCCTCCTCCTCCTCCTCCACAGCGCTCTTCCCGCACCTCACTCCCTAAAGGCGGCCAATCGCCGGTTGGTTCCATTATGCACGACGCACACCGGCCCTGTGCACCCACGATCCACGGCCGTTCAATGTGCTGGGACCCGGAGCGGAGCACACTGGCTTTTCCACCCCTCCCCCATCCCCCCCACGGACTGACATGCCCTCCGACACTCCTCTCCAGCAGGACAGTTCTACCGGAGCTGGAGCCCAAACAACCGGTGGGGGGGGGGGGGGGGGTCACAACCCCTTCTGAGTGTTCTGGGGGGAGCCCTGTGGTGACCCACCACACTCTACACGGACATTTCTCACACTCAGCAGGTCTGGAGGAAGCAGAGGACAATTTACATACAGAGGACAATTCACATACGGACAGGGAGGCCCTGGGAGCAACCAGAACAATGGACTGTTGTTTATACATCCCCGGATGAGGGAGAAGACATCTGGGTGCCAGTTGGTCATGCTCATCATGGGTATTGACTGATATGCTAATGTGCCATGCATTCTCTCTGTCTGTATCACTGTATAAAAGAGTGTGACATGTCTCAGCAGGACAGTAGCTCACTGAACTACGATGTGTGTCTCATGATGTTGGAGGAAGTAAAACTTTGCACCCTTCCAGCTCGTCGCATCTCGCCTGATCTTTTACCTCCACAGTACAAGACTCAGAAACATGGGTGCAAAAAAATTCATAAGATTTACAATTTCATAATTTTTATAACTTATTTGATATACATAACAACTGCAAGCAAATTAAAATTAATTAATCTGGTTATTGTTATGATTTATTACATAATTATCTTACAGGTATCTTCTTTAACTACAATAAAAGTTATGTGGGTAAAAAAAAAGGCCTTTCCCAACCACAATTTTTAACAAGCTTAAAAGCAAAGATCACTTCATTGAATTCCACTGAAGACACTATATACTGAATAACAGATATTTTATATTTCCTAGTTAAGTGTGGAACTTCTCAACTACATCATCTACCTCTTTCTGGAGTGGTGGCCTAGTGGTAGACCATCTGCCCCACAACCAGGAGGTTGTGAGTTCAAGCCCCAGCTGGGTCATACCATATAAAAATCCATCCCTCCAGGATGTTGTGATCACACTAATTTACACGAAATCAGTGATTCACTGCATCTTTTGTGCGATCTTGCAACTTTGTCCAATCACTGGAACTTTCCCGCAATTTTGGCCAATCCTTGTCAACTCCTGCCAGTTTTACCAATCAAATTTGTCCCTGAGTAGCGCTCAAACGCTCAGTCTAACCAGTCAAATGTGTTGCTGCACCGCGCTCACTTCTGTATTTACAGTGAGTATTAACAGAACAAATCAGCAAAAAATAGAGTGTGTGATTAAAAAAAAAAAAAAACACTCACCCACGAGATTTCCCACACCATCCCTTCCTCAGTCTCTCCTGGCCTGCCGGTGGATGTTTCTTCATGTCAGGTTTTTTTCATGCCGGGTTTGTTTTGAAAAAAGTCCCGCCTGCTTGAAAAGCACACTGTCGTGGGAGCGCATATGAGGAGAGACGCCATAAAACCTCAAACAAATGAGCAAATCTAACACTACAGGCAGTGCTTGAACATTTTATACATCTTTTGAGGTAAAATCATTACTACATCTTGTCAATGAGCTTTAAAGGTGTGAAACTCCGGTTTGGACACGGACCAACGTGCGTTCCTGGCAAACCCCCAAGGAGAGAACCTCCTTCCGGTATGACTCCCAGTAGAGGAAAGATTGTATCTGATGAGACAGGTGTGTGTCAAGACGGGCAGCAGATAGACAGACAGGTAGGAGTTAGGCATGGAAAAAGAGAGAATATTCAGTATTTTTTCCCAGAAAAACACAGACTTCGATAGACAATACAGAGCAACAGAATAAATGATTTCTTTTTTCTCTGTGCTCGGTACCGAGTGGTTGGGGACCGCTGCGGTTAGGGAGTTTTCAAATGAAGATGCTGCTATAATTTCCAAATCTTTAACATGCATTCAATGCAATTTAGCTGTTGTAATGGATATTGTGTTAAAGTCTGTATTTGCTGTTGCACAAAAGTTTTTCTCTATAGCAGAAGTTTCTGCTTAATTTACAAATCACTGCTTAATAGGAAATTTTTGATAATCCTGTGCTTTTCTTGTGGTGTTATATAGAACATCAGTATAGTAAACTATGGGGAAAAAAAGCATCTGCTTTAAAATTTGTAATTCTTCCCACAACTTTTAGTGCAAGAAAACTTTCAAACCATTGCAACTTTTATCGCAACTTTAAAAAAAAACAAAAACCTGCAAGTTCAGGCTTTTTTTGGCCACAACAATCATAAAAGCATCCCGTAAAATCCTGGAGGGACTGAAAAATTATACTTCTGCCTTCGTGCTTGGTGCTCAGCATAATAGAATACAGAAAGTTGTATGAAGCTTAAATGGCAGAGGTCCCTCCAATAGGAGAAACTTAATTTTGTTGTGCTGTATGGATTGAATGACAGTAGCTTTCCTTTCTGTTGTTTTTCAGATACTTGTAGTGCAGGGGTAAAGGTAGTGAGGACTGCCCGTGTACCAATGGGAGGGTGGGCAGAAGATGGTCAGGCAGCACCACGGCACCAAGAAACGCTAGCAGAGGAGAGCTTAGAGGATGAAATCCCTTCACACATACACAAGGTGAAAGCTCTTTATGTGACTGGAATTACGGTCTGTGTTTGCTTGTCTACACTGCAAGTTAACCTTTTCTTTTCTCTCTTTCTCCCGCTCTCTCTAGGTTACATAATCAGTCTGTGTGAATAATTGTTGACAGCGGCCTACCATTTATAAGTTTAAAGGCAAGGTTTTATCCAAGTCTTTTTCCAAGACTTCAAAACCCCTTAAGTAGTGAAACCAGTTTGTGACCAACAACTTTTAAGTATATAGTAACAAAGGCCTGTTTAGCAGAAGAAGAGCTTCAGGATCAAGTTGTTTCTAATAGCCATCATCAACCTATGACAACACTACACAAGCTTACATATTCAAAGTGCATGTGTATAAACCACAACTGTGTCTGGGAGTTCTGTTTATGTTATGTAGTCAAAATTCAGTCAAAAATGCCTAAAAACTGTTTCAATCATTTGCACTTTTACAAATCAGACGGGGCATGAAGAAACTTGGAGAATTTCTATTGTCTTCAGATATGTTTTAAAGCGAAAGAAATGTATTTAGGAAGATGCGTGTAATGCACTGATTTTTGTTTTGTATATTTGCTCTTGTTCCAATAGCAGGAGACTGCATCCTACTGTTTCCTCTACTTCATCTTGCATTTCTCCCATTTGTAAAAAATTGCATAATATTTTTGATAGCATTTTTTAAAATTCTTTATGTATTTGCCTTTCTAGGTGAATATATTAAAATGTTCTCAAAGCTCTCCAAAAAATCTCCATGCACACAAATATGTTTGTTTAAATTTGTACAGTAAGGTGCAGTTTTCTGCATGCAATCATGCACTGTGTAAATAGCAGTTTTGGGGTTACTACAACCATTCTGAATCCTAAATTCATCAGATTTACCAATGGTGAGACATTTTGTGATGTAAGTAAAGTTTTCTTTGGCACTCATTTGTTTTTTCATGACTAAAGCGCACAGTTTTGATCCAAAACATACCACATTGACTTCCCTGCCAGACAAAGGCCAAAACTGCATGAACATTCCCCTACTGCTTCTGAAAAGGTAGATCTCACCACTCAGCAAGACTAGTGTGTCATACACCTTATCACAGTGTTTCCCTGCCATTCGTCCAGTTATGCACTTTAACACATTAAGGAATGAACTGACACCTTCCTTTGATTGTTTGAATATTTTGTATGCATGTTTTTGATTTATTTTGTTTGAAAAGGGATGCATAATTGTGATTAACAGCCAAGGTTGCATTTTTTTTAAATCAGGATGATGAAGCATTTTTGGAATATTGTCATGGTCAGGGCTGCAAGGTTCACTGAAATATTTGGGTTTTCTTTTTCCATCATAAAAGCCTTGTAAAATATCATTTTGTACAATTGTAAATTCAGCTATTAAAGATGAAGGAACGGCTTGGTGTGTATGCAAAAAAAATTAAAAGGAGGTGAAATGAATTGGTGCACTTGTTAATGAGCAAGATCAGCTGAATGCACTAAAACTTATTTTGCATTAGCTTGTTAATTAACTTAACCTGCATGTCTTTGGCCTGTGAGAGGAAACCAGAGAAAACATGCAAACTCCACACAGAAGGGTCACGGAGTGGGATTGATCCCAAGACCTTCTTGTTGTATCGCTACAGTGGTAACCACTGTACCACCAAGCTGTCACTGGTCAAAGACATGAAGGTTAGGTTAATTGGTATCAGTTGGGGATTCTAAATTGCCCATGGATATGAATGTGAGAGTGAGTGGTTGTCTCGCTGTGTTGGCCCTGCGATGGAATGGCGATCTGTCCAGGGTGTAACCTGCCTCTCAAAGAGCTGGAATAGGCTTCACCCCCCCCCTCCCCCCACAACCCAAAAAGGATTAAGCAGTAGAAGACAGATGCATGAATTAGCATGCATGGCTTAAGCACGCGGTTGCAAGATACAGACATCTATTAACTTTTAGCCTAAACTTTGTTATCGCCATTAGCTAAGGTTTATAATATCGATGCTTGAAATAAATGTCAGTCAATTATCCAAATAACCAATCAATTTCATAGTAGTGGTTGTTACAGGTTCTCGATCTTGACTGGTTTTTCGATGCACTTGCGCAGAGCTAAGGATGGGCAATACCAGCATTTTTCCTTACAATACCATTAATTCATGGGACTTTTTCTTCGATACTGACACTTTTTGCCCAAAATCACATTATTGCAGTTTCATTAAGAACTTTATTGCAAGGGCAATATGAAATATGAATAAAACTCATGAACATAAACACTTGAAAGAAATGCTTATAAAATTATAATAAAACAGAACAATGAGCAAAGTAAATTTTAAAAAAAACATTTTATTTCAATAAAAATAATTAAGACTTAAAATTAATGCAAAATTAATTCAATTTCTTAATTTGGTGAAGATTTTCAACTGGATTCAAGTTTGTTTGTTTTTTTTACTTCTGAAATATTTCACCATTCATTCAAATTCTATGGTAATACCAAGCAGTGTGGAGAGTGTGAAAAGATAAGGCTGAGTTTATTTCTCAAATCAGATTTATTCACTTGTCTCCAACATCCTCCAAACAGAAAAAGAGACACATCCTCCCACATCTGTCCTTTTTATACCCAGGACATCAAGGTACAGAGTCACATTGTCTTTAAATCCCAAGACACAATACACCGTCTCCCAGGTCTTCTCCCCTCCACCTAAAACCACTGGTGGTCAGGAAATCCCTCAAGGCCATCTCTAAAGATCACATTTCGCATGCTCCTGTTATCCCCAGGAGACCCAGACCTATTGTTCATTCTGAGACGTGAAGCAAGAATAATATACATATGCAGCCTATGCAACTCACATATGTGTCCCACATGACCCCCCCCCCAAACGTCTAAGATGAAACAATACAACACAGTCTGCATATCATGATAAAATCACAAACATCAGTCCACGTGCTGTTTGGGCTTCAATCTTCTTCCGAACTTGCTGTAAGCGGGCTTTACCACTCCCGTGGCACCATCCTGCTGTGGAGCTGCTATCTGGGGATGAGAACTGTTAGTCAATCCCTGTGGGAGCTCTGGGGAACGCACCCTAGGAGGTCTGCTGCGTCGAGGAGCCCTCGCCAACTGCACAGCTTCGTCAGCCAACACAAAAGCGGGTTTGAGCCTGTCTATGCCAATCATTTCCTTTCTGCCCCCCAAATCTAGCAAAAAGTGCTTATCACCTGTTTCCAGCACTCTAAATGGACCATCATAAGGCGGGCGCAAGGTTGGGCGATGCGCATCGTGTCTGACAAAAACAAACTCTGCATGTTTTAAAGCCTTAGGCACAAAAACGCACGGAAAACTGTGATGAACGGGGCCAGGAAGCGTGCTCGCTCCCGTGTCGCTCAGTAACCGCTGAGCAGGGGGGCACCCTGGCGCAGGATTGTCTGGAAGAAACTCTCCGGGCAGCCGGAGCGGCTGCGCAAAATCTAATTCCGCAGGGGAGGCTTTTAAATCCTCTTTAGGTGCAGAACGCAACCCCAATAAAACCCATGGTAGCCTGTCCACCCAATTTGCATCCATAAGCGACGCCCTGAGGGCTGCTTTCAATGACCTATGGAAACATTTGCATAAACCATTAGCCTGCGGGTGGTACGCGGTAGTGCGGTGGATTGTTACCCCCAGGCTGCGGGCCATCGCTGACCAAAGCTCGGAAACAAATTGAGGACCTCTGTCAGACGTAATACCCGACGGAACTCCAAAACGCGCTACCCAAGCCGTTAAAAATGCGCGCGCCACCTCTTCGGCTGTGGTTGATGCCAGTGGGACCACTTCGAGCCAACGTGTGGTGCGGTCCACCATTGTCAAAAGGTGTGTGCACCCTTGCGACGGCGGGAGGGGGCCTACGAGGTCAACATGCACATGATCGAACCTCTTAGCCGGGATGTGAAACGGCTCCAAGGGGGCTTTAGTGTGTTTGTGTATTTTGGCTCGCTGGCAGGCCATGCAGGTTGCTGCCCACTCCTTAACGTGCTTGCGCAGGCTCGGCCATACAAATTTCTCTCCTACCATTTTGACCGACGCGCGCACCCCCGGGTGCGCCAGAGAATGAATCGAGTCAAAAACGCGGCGGCGCCACGCGGCCGGCACGTCCCGTGGAGACATCGCAGATTAAGGGGGGCGTAAGGGGGGCGTACCACTTTGCAGCACCCTGTTCTCCAGCCTTAACCCTGTTGGTCCAGACTGGAGCGCGCACACGTCCGCGTCACTAACCTGGTCCGCGGCCATGGCTGCATAATCTATCCCCACGCGGACCGGGGCCGCGCGCACCTCCGCGCCGCTAGCCTGCTCCGCGGCCATGGCTGCATAATCTACCCCTACGCGGACTGGAGTAGTTATGGCGCGCGAGAGACAGTCTGCCACTACGTTTAGTTTACCCGCTACATGTTGAATATCGGTAGTAAACTCGGAGATTGCAGCCAGCTGCCTCTGCTGCCGGCCTGACCACAGCTCTGAAACCTTGGCCATCGCAAAAGTCAGCGGCTTGTGGTCAACGAACGCAGTGAAATGGCGTCCTTCCAGCCAGAACTAGAAGTGGCAAATGGCCAAGTGGAGCGCTAACAACTCCCTGTCGAACGCACTGTATTTTCGCTTGGTATCGCGCAAAGTCCTGCTGAAAAAAGCGAGCGGCTGCCAAGCCCCGGCAACCCGCTGCTGCACAACCGCCCCTATGGCCACATCTGACGCGTCAGTAGTAAGCGTTATGCAGGCCGTTGGGTCTGGGTGTGCTAACAACGCAGCATTTGCCAAGGCTGTTTTGACCTCCGAGAATGCGCGCTCCCGCTCCGGAGACCATTCGATTTTATTTGTGGGTTTTTGTTTTTTAAGCGTGGCATACAGTGGTTGCATGAGCTGCGCTGCGCAGGGGAGGAAACGGTTATAAAAATTCACCATTCCCAAAAACTCCTGTAATGCTTTGACTGTGTGTGGCTGGGGAAAATTTGTTACTGCGCGCACAGTAAAATTTTTTACAAAATTAAATTTTTCAAATTTTATGCTGCTTGGTATCACATATTTCAGAAGTTAAATTTTCCCGCCGCTTCTGAGCTTACTCTGCACGAGATTGAGTGCTTGCCTGTGCAGTGCGTCTTCGGCTCTGACATCTGATAGGCTACCATGATCATGTGATACAGCAAACCGTCTCTAAAATGTGCCCTTCAGAGGTAAAGTGGGCTATCCCACAAAACCATTATTTTGAGAAAATGAGCTCTAAAGTTGAAATATTCTCAAAAAATCAGTGTGCCTATATCATTAAAAAGTTACCCCCTATAATTACCTTCAAGGTGTGACTTAAATATGAAAATATATTTAAATCACATATTCACAACAGTAAGAGAGTAGGGGTTAAAAATGTGGGATAGCCCACTTTACCTCTGAAGGGCACAAATATGCCTGGGTTGGGTTTTCACATATAAATTTAATGCCTAAAACTCTCAGAAGTGAAAACAAATTTCACGTTTTGTATTAACAGTGGTATCGCGATATTTGTAAAAAAAAAAAAAAAAAAGTACTAACGCCAACGTTTCAACCAGCTGGTATCGAGGATATCGATACGCACTTGAGTTGTCAGAGCCCGGATAGCTCAGTCGGTAGAGCATCAGACTTTTAATCTGAGGGTCCAGGGTTCAAGTCCCTGTTCGGGCGGCTGAAGTTTTACGTTTGTTAAATGAAACCAAGAAACTACAGTCTTCATTTACTTGTTTAGGTTTGGTTATTTTTTTAAGCATCCATCGGGTATCCATCCATCTTCTACTACTTGTCCAGGAGTATGTTTCGCGGATGCAGAAGTCAAAATGGAGAAGCCCGGACGTTGCTGTGCTGTGCCCAACCACCTCCTCCAGCGCTTGAGAGTGGATATCAAGGCTATCCCCTTTATTAAAAAAAATGGTTCTTTCCTAAAAGCATCCCAAGCACACACACGGGGGGGTGAAAGGTTCATAATGGTCAAACGTGGTTTATTTTTCAACATAGTCTCCCCATCGGTCCACAGCGCTCCGATCCCTGCGGTCTGCTGTGGGGGAAAAAAAAAAACCCATTAAAAACAGGTTTGTTAAAGCTTCTTCTCATTGGCTAAAAGGAACTTCAATCTAAGATAAGTAACTTGTTATAGCTACGCGATTGGTCAAGTAAGATAGATGTACAATGTAGGCGGGGAATTAAGGTAATATTTAAAGATTGCGAATATAATTGGCTGAAAATATGAAAGCTAGCATTCTGATTGGTTAGTGAATTCAAGGAAACTCAATAAGGGTGGAGATTCGTTGTCTTGGCGGCCATATTGAATGTTATCAATTGACAGTTGTGTAGGAGGGGAAACACAAAGATTTATTTTCACAACTTATTTAAAGGGTGCTACTATAGAATAAGGGCATCGGTCCTCAAATTTTATAGATTTTATTTCAGCCTTAGTCATGGATGAAGATGAACGGCGAAGGAAAGTAGAAGCGGGGAGAGCTAAGGTTTGTTGCTAATATTAAACGCATGCTAATATTAATGCTAGCAGTTAGCAAACTACTTAGTCAACTGTTTGCGGGTGTCCATTGTTAACTACACCCACTTCTAAAAATATACGGCAGTCTGTACTCAAACTGCATTCACCCAGTAAATTACTGACGCTTCGCGGGTTGTTTGCCGCGGATTCACTGACATCTGGCCTTGTACAAATCACCTGTCAACTATTCAGTTAGTTTTTCGGTTAATGAATCAAATCAGCTTTCTTTAAAGTTGATAAGAGGCCCCCAGTAAGAGAGCGGTTATGTGCTAAAACAGAATCCACGGTAGTTGCTGTGTCTACAGAGCACTGAGTGGCAGAAACGAGTGTCAGCCTGATTAGTTTGTAAGCGGCAAAACATAAAAACCACATACAGTATTCAGTCACAGCAGGACAGTGTATTTTAATATCTGAGATTTGTCTAGAACTCAGTCGATATATGTACCATCTACATAACTTCATGTTTTATATGATGTGTAATGCACAGAAATATGTGGTGTTCCCTGAATTTGAAATTATGAAGATGATGCCAAAATCCAGTAAACCCAGTTTCTCCAAGATGAATGGACAGAGATTACCAGTGTTTGTCAAACTACTGAGAATGCCATGGATATGCGATGTCTTGGTAGAAGTTAGTGGATATTTCTTTGAAACGTCAAAATTATTGTATTTAATACAAATTATCATAGAGAACTGGATTTGATTAACTGACCTACATATTGATCCATTTTACATTAATATAATAAATCATAAATATTCAGAAGCACAAAATATAGAACATACTGTCATTTTTCCACATTCTGATAGCACATACAGCTTTTTTTGGGGGGGTGGGGGTAAAATTTAGCACAAACATTTTATTAATTTGTAAATGTGTATCTGTTCCAAACACTGGTTATATGTACGTTCTTCATTATTAAGTGATTTTGCCTTAAGACTTCCATTACTTGAAGTTTTTATTAAACTGAAAAGCTGTCATGTGAGAGTGGTGTACACTCTATGGTATTTTTCATAGATCTTGAAAAGGAATTCATAAAATCTGAGACATGCATCATTAGAATATTTCACTTTGAAAATAAGTTGGCTCAAACATTTATATTTTTTGACAGACGTCTTCCAACATACCACAAAACCAGCCGGTAAGTTTCAAATAGTGACTGTCCCAGACGTTTACTGTTGTTGGATTGTGGGTGTGTGGACTTGGCTTTAATATTTTTCTTCATTTTTCTGGTTGTTTAAATTTCAATTGGGTCGTCTCTTGTGTGGACAATCAAAACTTTGAAACTTTCTTAATGATTGCTGTCATGCTAACGAAATGCAAGCCTCTACCTCTTTAGGCAATAGATGATCAAAAATGTCAGTTTGAAAGCAAAATTTCTCTGCAATAAAAATGTGAGTACACAGAAAGGCTGCCCACCTGAATACGTGTCATGTAAGTTGCAGGCCATCAGGTGGTGCAGTGGGCCCATGAGATTTGGTAAGGTTGAACACGTGGACCTTTTGTCTCATGTGGCTGGTGTTGCTATGGTAATATAGTGCAGTCTATTTGCTCCATCAAAAAGCTCAATTTTCTCTTGCATCATTTAAAACAGGCACACATATTTAAGAATTAAATAGAAGGAGAAAGGAAGTGGTGACAGCAAGCTGTGCTTCTGTGTTACTGTTGCCCTTACACATGTAGTAACTGCATTTAGCTGTCCAGTTGAATTTAATTTAGCTACACAAGACTCCAGCCAGCTGGTTAGTCAGCTTCTCAGTGGTGCAGAAGTGGCCTTGGGCTAAACACAGCTCATCAAGCTGATGTCTTTCTGAGATGTGAGCTTTTTGTGGCAGGCAGATGCAGTGAATGGGGTGATGGAGTAAAAGCTTGAGGGATTTTATGTGGTTCTAAGCAAAAAGCTTGCAATTGTGAGGTTGGAAATGATGCATTGTTAAAGACAAGGATGCCAAAAAAAGCTGTCGGCTGGTTTGAGCTCAGAAGAGGACTTTTGAGTAACACTAAATCCGATAGTAAAAACCGCTGTGTGGTTTTAAGATTAAGCATGTAGTATTCATCTCGATGAGCTTTTGCACAGATTCACACAATGTTGTCATGCATAGGGCAGGTGACTCATCACACAAAGCAACAAGTAGGTCTCCCAGGGCCATGTAATCTCAAATTGAATTGAGCATATACGCTGTGAAGCTGCACACCACACAGAGAGTTTGTCTCCTCCTCTCCATGTGAATGCATCTTCCAGTCTCCACCCTCTTCTCAGTCTAAACACATGCCTCGTTTATCCAGAGTTTGTGGATCATTTTGCTGTATACATTGGTTATGGCTGCAAGATTTGCTATGAGAAGTGGGACTGACTGTGCTGCTGTTTGCAGACTACAAGAGCTCTATCTGGATAGTAGAGCAAGTATCCTGATGAAGAAGAGATGTGGACAGATCTGACCATCAGCATGACAGGAAGTCACTGACTGTCAGATATTGATGGAGGGCTCCATGATGGGCTCTGTCACAATGTGAATTGCTGTAATCTGATTTAAGCTGCTTAAAGAAGAGCGAGATGAGCTAGGAGAGAGAGACACTGACAAAGAGGAATGTGTTGCAAAGAGAAACAACCAGAGGTGATTTTGAATCTAATCATTGCGTCAGGAACAGAAATAATTCAGTTTATTGGGGGATCCCCCCCCCCCCCCGGATTTCAGTGAAAGGTCTGGATTAATATTTTTGCACTGTCAAGGATGCAGATGGGACTTGGAGCATTTTAAAGTACCTCAGTCAGTTTTTACCTCCATGCTTTTGACATTTTTTTGCAATCTGACGGCAACGTGCACTTTTTTCCCGTCTTGTCTTTTCTTCTCTGCTGAGATTGTCCAGTGTGTGACTCTAAATTCTGCTCTTCTCATGAGCGTGCTCTGGTTCTCTAGAGTTTTGGGAATATTTAGCATCTTCACCTCCTTTTGAACTTTCATTACTTGTCAGGTTATGGTGTAGTTTATTTTGGATTTAATTTGGGGACTTCTTGCTTCATTGGGCTTTCTTTTTTTTTGTGCACTGCTGACTCATCAAAATAAGGGCTTCCTTTCTGTTTTCTTTTTACATTGGAATATTCTCAGCTTTACACATGTACTTATACTTGCACTGATACTTGGGAACAATAGCTACTTTTGCATTTTGTTGAAGCCCAATCTGCCCAATAGACACTTCTCACCATCAGTCTGAGCTTCACTATGCTAATAGTGTGGTGGTGCTCAGCAGTCCTGACATATGTGTCCATTTACATCTCACTGTCCTTCCTGCGCAGCTTGCTAGTTTCAGACAGAAGCGGGCGAAAAGCGACGGGGCGGGGACGTCGAAAAAGACGCAGAAGAGGAAGGGCCAGAATGTCTCGAAGAATGACGGCACGACGCAAGACCCCCTCGTAGAATCATCTTCAGCCAGTGCTACAGAAACAGAGAGCAACGCCACCCATGAGGTAAACGGCACTCCAGTCATGCATGAATAATGGAGTCGGACAACAGAGTAAAGATTTTTTTGTGCATGCTGGGAATATAACCTAGTCCTCCAACAGTACTATCATAATTTTTACTAATCTGATTAAAACGGCTTCTTTTCATGACACAAATTTCTTTGCAGCATGACCTGGCTAAAGTTTAGTGATGGGTCGCATTGACTTTCTGTATTAGTCTAATTTTATTTCCTCTCTGTATGCTTTAAAAAAAGTGGCCTAGCCCTCACTCTTGCAAACATACATTAGAGAAATGGGTCACTAAACATCACATTGCCTGTAGGGCATGTTGCCATAGCAACCTGGCCAGGATTAACAGCAACACAGCTTACTGCCTTTTTAAAAGGAGGTTTTACTAATGTTTTAAATATTTTAACATTTATTGCACACCACTTGTCACATATTTGTAGACATGGTTTAAATTTGACTAATCACTGTTCTAGGAATCCATAAAGTCAGAAAAATCAGAAGATCAGCAGAACGAACAGAAGGATCAGCCCCTCATCTCAGATGAAAGCCTGTCCCCTGTGGAAGACTTGAAAGAAGAGGAGCTAGTTGTTCTTACTGGCAAAGAGCAGCTTAAGGTATACAACAAGTTACTGGACATTTGAATAAAGTTGCATTACTAGCAAAGCCATTGATGCCCTTTTCTCAATACTGTCTGTGATACTGCTGTCCAAGATGAGTTACAGAGCTTCATTGGAGGAGAATAATGTTTTGTTTTTGGTTTTTTTCCCCAACCAACCAGTCCACTTCCAGTCCACTTAGACCCATGAGCAGATGGCAAGGCACTGATCAAATCATGACAAAATGTGCTGTCAGTCTACTTGTCTTGTCTGCAGATTTCTGTCAATCATGTTTTTGTACACATGATCAAATTACTGTGAAGTTTTCTCTGTGGGTTGTGAGACGTGCCTGGTAAGTCTGTTGAGCTCAGCCAACAAAGAGTCTCCTTCTGCAGAGCCACTCGGCTAGTTTCCAGAAGATTTGATTGTGGCGGTTAGGCATCATCCTCAATCACATTCAGTCTCCATGCTTCCAGAATGGCAATGTGGCAGTGATTTCACCTGAAAAATATATGCAAGAAAGTAAATCCTTGTGTTTTAGAGTCCTCATTTTTACACATGGTTGAACACTTATTTACCAACTCCTTACAACTGTCACAATTTGGGCAATGTGACCTAAAAATGATAGTGATATTTTGCAAAATTTCACGATAACTGTATTGTTCACGATATCACCATTTTTTTTCTTTTTAATTTGTAAAGAACAGTTTCACAGACCACTGTTATTTACCTTCAACATATTTAGTAAAAAAAAAACAACAACTCTCTTCTCCAGTTTATAAACAGCAGCTCAGGTTGAGTTTCATATTTTTTTTTTTTTGTTCTGTATCAAATATTACAAGAAAACAATATAAACCACATCGTAAGTGCACTTAAGTAGTTGGGGATTTATGCTGAACAAGTTTAACTTGCATCAATGGTCTCCATTGCATGGACATCTCTTGGGACTTCTTGGCTCTCGTTGCACTGAAGGGATGGGTTGCTTTTGTTCGGGTGGTTGAATAAAATCAAGCTGAAGCAACCAAAAAAGTAACGAAAATAAAACTGCGGATGCTTTGGACGTCAACACTGCTCCAGGGTGAGCGGTGTTGTTGACGTGTTGTACCTGTAGAAAAAATGCAGGCTGATTATCCGAATTGCTGCACTTTTTTTTTCTTTTTTTTTTTAATGTGGCAGCTGTCTGAAACTGCCTTAAAACTAAACTGTTTAAACACAACTTGACGCAGCCACTCCGACCATGGAGCGGTAGCTTCCTGCGCCATGTTGTTTTGCCATTTCTATGGTAACACATAACTTCAGTCAGCAGCATAATGGTGTGATGTCATCACGCAGCAGGCCCTAAATATCACAATATTCATTTTTACACCGCTATCAAAATTTATACCGGTATTATTGTGAACGATACAATATGGCATGCCCCTAGTTGAAATGGGTCACCTAACATGCTCACACATTTCTGTTATGCTTACACAGAAATTTTTATGTTATGTTTATAGCATAATTGAAAAAAGGGGGTGGGGGGACTGCAAATCTGATTTGTCCTGAATAATATGGTCTACTTAGCTTAATCCTAAGCTCTGTATTGCCACCATAGAAACTATGGTCTAAAACGATTGTATAAATCAGTTGTCTGTATACAGTATGTACATTGGAATTTGTTTGGTCACTGGCTTGATTCATCTTGATGATTTGCTTACCCACAGAGTCAACTGTAAATCCTGTTAGGGTATTGCTGTGTGGTGTTGAAATTTCTGTCAACTCCAACCCATGGGAAATTTGGCTGTCTCATGCATTGCGGCTCCAAAGTGGAAATGCTACACAGTTCATGTAATAAAGATTTGTAGGTAGAACAGTGAGGTTTAGTGTCTTGGCATCCTGAGGTGTTGTAAAATGTTAGAAGTTATGTAGATTTAGGATCCTGCAATAATTTATTTTACTGTGCTGTGTGTTGTGACTCTTTAAATTTCCATAATGTATATTTCGTAATGTTGGTAAGTAACACCTAACTCTAGTTTTCCTTTCATTGTTCACACATGCATGTATGTGGTACACTAAATGTGTTGGATTTTTTGCAAGAACTACAGCAAAACCAGTTTTGTTCTGTTTTTAACTCTACATTAAACTCTACATTTTTGGAGCCCAAGTTGATCACTTGGAAAAGAATATGTAATGCTGTGTCATCATGCAACACTAGTTTGATTGTTTAATACTGTGTATCCATTTTGTTTCACTTGCAGTTGTTGCAGGAGGCTGTGGAGAAACGAAATGAAATAATTGCCAAGCTAAGCTCCAAACTGCAAGAAGCCCAAGCCAGTAGAGACCAGGTACAACTAGAGGCACAGTCACTTGCTGGACAGATTAAGGTACTGCAGAAACGGCTCCAGCAGGTAAATGCTTCTTGAAGCTTAATATGTGGCCCCACTTTGTCTTTATTGGAATCTTGTAATAGTTGGAAACTGTTTTGTTTCACACAGACAAGTGTGGAGTTTTTTCGCATTAAAAGTCACTCCGGACCTGAAGTCATCAGCATTCAGCAGTCTTACTATGATGGTTCCTCCAAAGATGTAATTGTCTGTCAAAAAGATGAGCCATCTGAGGGATCTGGAAGTGCCAGTCCTGCCTCCCAGTTTGTTGCAGAAAGGTTTGCTACTGATGGAGACAATGACACAGACAGTCTCCTTTACAAACTAAGAACTGAACTTGAAGAAGAAAAGAACAAATGCCAGCAAATATGTGCAAAACTTGCAGAGGAAATTGAGAAAAACAAACATGTGCTTTCTTTACTGGAGAAAGAGAAGCAAGGCAAGGAGAGTCTCCAGACCCAGTTGAGCCATCTTGAAAGTCAGTACCTTGAATTACAGCAATTCAAAGAAGAGAAGGAGAGGTTAAATGGAGAAGTGCTGGAATTGAGGAAAAGACTGAAAGACGAAGAAGATCCAGAAAGAAAATTTAACCAGAAGCTTGCAGACTCTTCCTGTCAACTCCAGAATCTTAAGGATGAGATGAAAAGACTTACAGAGGAGCACAGAGAGGAGGTTAAGCAAGTCAGGAAGCTGTTGGATGAGAGGGAGAAAGAATTGGAAAACAAAGAAGAGGAAGTCATGAGACTCAAAGCTTTGTTAAACCAGCAGAACCAAACAAAAGCTGGTTTTAGCTCTGATGAGACAATAAGTGCTGATGAGGCACATCTGGAAAGAGCCGATAAGGACAGTATGAATGCATCAATACCTGGGGATATTCTGATGGAGCGCTACTTGGCGTCAGCACAACTTGCACAGTCTTCAGTCAATGAAAGTTTTGAACACTGCAGTCAGCTGGACATTTCTGCAGACCACAGGTGAGAGGAATGATGCAAGATCTAGGTGCTTGATTGTTTTACAGGCTGTTAATTAAAATACTTTTTTTTCTTGTTTGTGCCTCTTCCCAGTTTTGAGCTGAACAGTGAAGTGTTTGGAGATCAGCCTCTGATGTCAATTTCTAGTCGTCCGCTTGAAGAAAAGGACCACCTCCACATCTCTAGCTCACAGTACTCGGTTCCTGTGACCAATGATTCTGCTCCTCAATCTCTGTCTCGCTGGCTTCACCATTCCACCTCTGACAAGATAGAGAGGAGTGTAACGTCTGAGCAGCAGTATGAGGACACGGATTTGGAAAAAGAACTGCTTATTCAGCAATGTGATGAACTCCGTGATGAGCTTACACTTAAAGAGAGGGATGTGAATGTGTTAAGAGAGGAAATCATGAAGAGCACAGAAGAGCTAGAGGAGGCAAGGAACAGGTAATGAAGCTGATCTTTTGTCATTAATAGAATCTTAATTCTAACCCTAGAGCCAAAGCCCTCACTCTTTTCACTTGTCAGGGGAAACTGAAGCATTGAAAAAAATCTTTGTTTTGTTGACTGTCAGACTTTTTTCTTTGTTTTTTGTTTTTTTTCACAATTTAAATTGCAGATTTTCATTACATTGTCGGGAGAGGTTGTTAATGCATGAAGGGCAAACTCAGTAGATTTTGGGGTGATCTAAACTGAATGAATTAATGCAGTGCCTTGTCAAATATTTTGATGGTCAACAGTAGAGGGTGCTGTCTGTTAGCCCAGTGGCTGTTTATAAATCCAGATTAAGGGGGGTGAGGAAGTATTACACATCCACGGGACCGTGCTTCTGTCTGCTTGCAGCATCTGAGTTGTGAACCAGGGAGGAGGTGGACACCTTTGGTCAGCATGCCAGACCTCTCAGTCTTGACAGCCTTCTGCAATTTCTGCAGCCCTGAAGTGTAGTAAGTCCTGGCAATTGTGGTAACATTTGCCAGGAAATCAATCATCAATACTCCATGATGGTCTCAAAAGACCATGACCACAGCCAAGGGTCAGACATGTCTTCTTTGGAGTTGTTGAGTCATAATGCTTCCATTGCTTTGACTGGGCTTTAGTCTGTGGATCATATTGATGGACCACGTTTCATCTTGCTTGACTAGTCTGAAGTCTTCCTGGTTTTTTGGCTCATGGCCAAAAGAGCCTGGGCGCACATGACTCATTCCTGCTTATGGAAAGATGTGAACAACCAGGAAACCCATTCCGCATGTGCAAATGGTCATGGATAATTTTTTTCACAGACGTATGGTGTCTTCATCAATGGGTGTGCTGTGGTCACCCAGGAATGGGTGCCGTTTCCACCGCTGTCCAACCACACTTGACATGTTGATGCTAGTGCTTGACTATGTCATACAATGGGACATCATCCCTATAAGTCTCTTTCATCTCTTTGAAGGTCTCCCTTGGTGTGCAGCCTCTCAAGTACAGGAACCGGAAAGCCGTTCTGCATTCAACTGGCTCCTTTATCACACCTTACTTCACCTTAGCACCTGTAAAAGAGAAACTCTTAGGAGTTCAGAGATGCAAATATCAATGTGACCTTTAAAGATGTGCATTATTGTACATGTGTAATTTCAGCCTCCTACAATAACTGGAAGTAGGTTACGGGAAATCTTTAATGAGCAGCTCATAGAGGGGCAGCTTTACTAACATGCTATACCATTGCAAAACCCTGTTTTGCAATGGCATAGCATGTGATCTGTGTGGAGTTTGCATGTTCTCCCCGTGTCTGCATGGGTTTACTCCGGGATTTCTCTAGTTTCCTCCCACATGCCAATAACATGCAAGTTAGGTTAATTGGTATCAAACTGGGGATTCTAAATTGTCCTTAGGTATGACTGTGAGAGTGAATGGTTGTCTGTCTCTCTGTGTTGGCCCTGCGATGGACTGGCGTTCTGTCCAGGGTGTACCCTGCCTCTCGCCCAAAGATGCTGGGATAGGCTCCAGCCCCCCCGCGACCCAAAAAGGATTAAGCGGAAGAAGATGAATGAATGAATGAATGTTTTGGTGTTAAAAAAACTACTGTTGAGATTTACTAAAGGGCACAGGGCAAAATTTGCGGTGGAAAGGCGTGGACTATGTTAATTTTGCACCTGGCCACATTGCTTATGTATTTGTGGGAGTTATGTCAATGCGCAAATTTGAGGGAAGGGACTATTTAAATGACTGGTGCAAGGTGATTTATTAAGGTTTGCGGTTGTCAGTCTCCTACTAAATGCACCAGGATTTAACGCCCCCAAAAAGCTGTTTGTCTTAATTCATCTGCGCCTGATGACAGCGATTGTTGGTGCCAGGAGGAGACACTGGCGAGAACCGAGGGTGCGTGGCAGAAATTTCTCTCTGCCCATGACTTTATTTGGCATGACAGAAGAACAGATTATATGAATATCAATGGTCTCACAGAGATCAGTGTTATGCTGAACTGGACATCAGCCGGCAGTTTTTTTGTTTTTTTTTTAATTTCATTTGTTTATACCATATATAGCCTACTACATGAGTTTGTATCCATAAAATAGGATACAATAGGAGCCCTTATACCTGCAGTGGACATACAGATGTGTCAGCCAATAGTGACTTTTTTTTTTTTTTCTGCGGCGGTTGGACTCGGACTCTGGAGTTTCTCTATCAGCTCTCCCTCGCTCGTGAAGCAAAATCTTCCACATTGCCAATTGTCTTTGTTTTTTTTTTTCCTCTATCCATATTTCTATATTTACAGTATTTCTTTTTGCTGTGCATAAAACAGTAATTCAGTTCCCTCTTCCCACTATTTCTCTTTCCCAGTTCAGGATACACAATATAGGAGGAAAACAAACAATGAGATTATTAACAAAGAGCGCACAGATCCATAGAAACGTCCCCCAAAATTGCAACACTGTAACTCAATGGCATTTATAAAAGGTTGTGAACTGGGAGATCTGTAGATTTTGGTAAAACAAAACACCAGAGTCTCCATCAGCCCATGATGGTTCTAGTGTTAATAAAATAAACACGTTGGTTAAATAATCAATTTATTCATGAGTAGTCCTTTATTAAATTAGATACAAATGCTTCATTTATACATATTAAACAAGAGAGCCTGCCATGTTAAATGAAAATCTAAATTTTGAAATATAATGAACAAAAATAAACTATTTTAGCGGGGTTTGTGCTTAAACAAAAACTTTAAAAAAAAAAAAAAAAAAAAAGCTATTATATATTATGCTCCTCCAAACTGGCTGTGCCTGTGTTGATGACCCGCTTCCTCATCAGGTGTGCCTGTGCAATTTTGCGGTGCTCTTGGCAGATGGGTGGTCATTATTGAAATGAAGTGACTGCGTCTGTGTTCATAATTTTACGTGTTATTAGTAGATCACTGGCAAAAATTGGCCATTCCCTGAGGCGCTCTGTCTAATTTGTGCACTCGCCAATTTGCACTGTCTTAGTAAATCTGCCCCATAGTATCTAAAGGCTGGGTGAAATGCCTTCATTAAATTATAAAGAAAAAATCTTATAAATTATTACCTCCGCCAAGGAGGTTATGTTTTCATCGGTGTTGGTTTGTCTGTCTGTTTGTCTCTGTTTGTTAGCAAGATAACTCAAAAAGTTATGGACGGATTTTCATGAAATTTTCAGAGATTGTCAGAAATGGGGTATCCTACAGATGATTACATTTTGGTGGTGATCCGGATCACCGTCCAGAAGAAAACCGCCGTTATGCAAAATACGATTTTCCTGAATAACTACTGAACCACTAATCCTATCCATGTGAATCCAATTGCTATTCATATATTTTCATGGTCAAGGAATCTGAAAACGTACACACAATAAATGTAGGATTAATATTTATGATGTAAAACACTGTATGGGGGGAACTGTGGCGCTTGGTGGTGGTCTGCGCTCTCCGAGTGCTTTTCTAGTTATAATATTTATAGAGCATAAAATTATTTTAAAATGATACTGGGATTAAATTTGCATGATACTTATTTTTGTTAAACATTGTAAATATTCTTTTATTTTTTTATGCAGTTTTAATCATCCAATGCATTGTTTGAGTCTTCAAACCAAAAAAAAATTGAAATTGCATCTGTTCAGGTGGGCCCAAGTATCAGAACAACTTAGTCAAGCTCGCTGGGAGCTTGAAGAGGAGAAGGAGAAAAGGAGACATTTTGAAGAAATGACTTTAAAATCTCCTGAACAAAACGACCTAAAGACCACACCTGTTGCGTTATTAGAAGAAGAAAAGGAGGAAGCTGAAATCCCCCCGCCTGTTTCTGCTGCCTTTCAATTGGAAGAAGACCATAAATTGCTGGGGGAACTTAAGGAGGAAGTTGCACTCTGCTGTCATCAAAAACAAGAGGAGCTTCATGTATCGTCTCTGGAGGAGATAAAAGAGACTCCAGACTGTGCCAAAGAGAGCCCACAGTTGAAAGATGACAACCAGCTGCAAAGACTACAGGTATAATGGTATAAGTGGCTGTGTGTTGACAACTTAACAGAATATAATATACATAATAGAAAAGCTTATCTCTGTGCAAAAGGTTTCTTTATAATTTTGATATATGGGATTTATTCTATAGAGCAGTGTTTCAACCTGGGTGCCCTGTTACATGCCTGGGTTCTTTAGGGAACCATGCATAACAATCCAAATTATTTATCTTTTTTGGACCAATTAATAAGTGAAATTAGACAATTTCCCACAGAAACCTGAATGTATCAGGGCAACCTGGTTAATAAACACTGCTATAGCGTATCAGCTGTAAAAGTTTATATGAAAGTCAATATAACCAATATGAACTAATTTCCTTGTCATTCCTTTGTCAAGGCCCAGTGCGAACATCTCATGAAGGAGTTGGAAGAAACAAAAATGGAGCATAAAAACACATCGACCCAGTTAAGTCAAAGAGCTACAGAACTTGAAACCACACACATGCAGATTCTGAATGTCCAAACAGAGATACATAGGCTGGAAAAAGAGCTGCAAACAAGCCTTGCGAGTCTAATCACTGCTGAAAAAGAAAAAAATGAGCTAGAATCACAGATCTCCTTTCTAAGTGAAAATTTGGCTGCTCAGTCTGAGGAGAGAAATGAGCACAGGAGAAGAGAAGAAGAGCTCAATGACTTGATTAAGAAAATGGAACATGTTGTAGAAGAAGAACTTGAACAGTTTGAGAGCATTGTAAACGCAAAGGATAATGAGGTGAGGCATATAAAGCAAATGCATAATTTCAAAAATACACTACCGTTCAAAAGTTTGGGGTCACCCAGACAATTATTTTGTGTTTTCCATGAAAAGTCACACTTATTTACCACCATGAGTTGTAAAATGAATAGAAAATATAGTCAAGACATTGACAAGGTTAGAAATAATGATTTGTATTTGAAATAATAATTTTTTCCTTCAAACTTTGCTTTCGTCAAAGAATCCTCCATTTGCAGCAATTACAGCATTGCAGACCTAACATGATTGCACAAGGGTTTTCTAATCATCCATTAGCCTTCTGACGCAATGAGCAAACACACTGTACCATTAGAACACTAGAGTGATAGTTGCTGGAAATGAGCCTCTATACACCTATCTAGATATTGCACCAAAAACCAGACATTTGCAGCTAGAATAGTCATTTACCACATTAGCAATGTATAGAGTGTATTTCTGATTAGTTTAAAGTTATCTTCATTGGAAAAAAAAGTGCTTTTCTTTCAAAAATAAGGAAATTTCTAAGTGACCCCAAACTTTTGAACGGTAGTGTATGTATAAACACTACTGTCTAATTATTTTTGATAAAATTAAATTTGCAGTTGGCTGAAGTGAAGGAGAAATGGGAGGAGGAAAGGCAGGAGAAGGAGAAAGAGCTCCTTGATGTGAATGATCTGTTGAAGGAGCAGATGAAAAAGGGGGAAGCGCTTGAGGCCCTTATGGAGAAGCAGGCACAGGCTGAGGAAGAGGCCACTGAAAAGCTCAAAGCATCCCACCAGCAGGAGATAAAAGACCTGATGGATCGACATCAGCAGGAGGTGAGCTGCGAAAGAGGATAAGAATTAGCTAGTTGACGGTATGATCTTATACTGATCAGCTTTAAAGCATATCTGGGTGTAGCTTAAAGCTTGAGAGGGTCTTTCTGGCTTATCTAGTTGAGACTTGAAAGTAAAAGCAAATGTGATTTTATTTGCTTGCTTGGATGCGATTGTTTCCCTGGGCTTTGGAGTGGCCTTGCTGATTAAAGAGACCCACTGAAATGCTGACATCCATAAATTAAGCACTTAGAGCCCATTTTTAGCTCCTCCACATCAGAGATGAGCCTGTGCATTCACCGTGGCTGTGTGGAAAATGTTAAGGTCCAGCTTAAAGTTTGGGGGGGTTTTTTAGACACAGATGAGCCTTGGTCTTGCTTTAAGTATTATTAATTTTAATTGGGCAGGTGTAATTTGCCATAATTTAGGGGGTTTTTTTGCCTTCTGAGTACTTGTTTAAAGGGCTACGTTGTGGTAATGTGAAAATGACGAGACAGAGTTCTCTCTCAAAGTCAACTTTATTCACAACACCATCATCTCAAAGCAGAGAGAAAAAAGAGAATGAAACAGTAAACTCTCGTCCTTAAATATCAGGGACTTCACACTTCGTAGATCACATGTCACACAGACCACTTTGCATTATAAAGACAGTCACAATGCATTTCTCTCCATGATATCACTTCCACTGTCTCCCATGCATCCTTTTCTTAATCCTTTAATTGCACCCCCACAGTCTCAGGCCTTGCATACCAAAGCTAATATTCCTGCAGCTTCCTGCCTTTGTTCTGATCTCAAATGTGAGTCACAGAATCTCCATGAGTGTGTCCACCACACCAAGCCCCCCCCAGCCTTTTAGACAACAGAACAACAAGAGAATACACATCAGTCCACATGCTGTATAGGCTTCAGCCTCCTGCCGTATCTGCTGAAGTTGGGGTTCAACGTCTCTGCGGCGCTGTCACGCTGGGGGTTTGCCGTCTGGGGGCGAAAACCCTTTGTCAGTCTCTGCGGGTGTTCTGGGGAAACATTCTTGTGGGAAACATTACTGTGTGAAGCCCCACGAGGTGGTCTACTTCTCCGCGGGGCCCTTGCCAACAGCACTTGCTCATCTGCCACCACAAAAGCGGGTTTAAGTCTGTTTATGCCAATTTTCTCTTTCCTACCCCCCAAATCTAGCAAAAATTGCTTGTCCCCCGTTTCCAGCACTCTGAATGGTCCGTCATAAGGCGGTCGCAACAGGGTTCGATGCGCATCGTGTCTAACAAAAACAAACTCTGCGTTCTTCAAAGTTTTAGGCACAAAAACGCGCGGAAAACTGTGGTGCGCGGGGCCGGGCAGCGTGCTTGATTCTATGTTACTCTGCAACAGCCGAGACGGGGAGGCGTCTGGCGCAGGGTTATCTGGGAGAAACTCCCCAGGCAGCCGGAGTGGCTGCGCAAACACTAGCTCAGCTGGGGAGGCTTCTAGATCCTCTTTAGGCGCAGAACGCAACCCCAATAACACCCATGGTAACTTGTCAACCCAATTTGAATCCGTCAGTGACGCTCTGAGAGCCGCTTTCAATGACCTATGAAAACGTTCGCATAACCCGTTAGCCTGCGGATTGTACGCAGTTGTGCGGTGAATTGTGACACCCAGGCTGCGGGCCATTGTCGACCAAAGCTCGGACACAAATTGAGGGCCTCTGTCGGACGTAATGTCCGACGGAACACCGAAGCGCGCCACCCAAGCTGTTAAAAACGCGTGCGCCACCTCCTCGGCCGTGGTTGATGCCAGCGGGACCACTTCAGGCCAGCGCGTGGTGCGGTCCACCATTGTCAGAAGGTGTGTGCACCCCTGTGACAGCAGGAGGGGTCCGACGAGGTCCACATGAACGTGATCGAACCTCTTGGCCAGAATGTGAAACGGTTCCAAAGGAGCCCTCGTGTGCCTGTGTACTTTGGCTCGTTGACACGCTGTGCAGGCTGCTGCCCACTCTTTGACCTGTTTGCGGAGGCTCGGCCACACAAATTTCTCTCCCACCATTTTGACCGACGCGCGCACTCCAGGGTGCGCTAACGAATGAACCGAGTCAAAAACGCGGCGGCGCCACGCGGCCAGTACTACTGGACGCGGCCGTCCAGTGGAGACATTGCAGTTTAGGGGGGGCATACCGTCTTGCAGCACCCTGTTCTCCAGCCTTAACCCTGTTGGTCCAGACTGGAGCGCGCGCACGTCCGCGTCATTAACCTGCTCCGCGGCCATGGCTGCATAATCTACCCCTACGCTGACTGGGGCCGCCACCGCGCGCGAGAGACAATCTGCCACTACATTGAGTTTGCCTGCCACATGCCAAATATCAGTGGTAAACTCTGATATGGCGGCCAGCTGTCTCTGCTGCCGGCCTGACCACGGTTCAGAGACCTTGGCCATCGCGAATGTTAGCGGTTTGTGGTCAACGAACGCGGTGAAAGCGCGTCCTTCCAGCCAGAACTGGAAGTGGCGAATGGCCAAATGGAGAGCGAGCAGCTCCCTGTCGAACGCGCTGTATTTACGTTCGCTGTCGCGCAAGGTCCTGCTGAAAAAGGCGAGGGGCTGCCAAACTCCGGTTACATGTTGCTCCACGACCGCCCCTATGGCCACCTCTGACGCGTCAGTGGTGAGCACTATGCGGGCTGTTGGGTCTGGATGTGCCAACAACGCAGCCTTTGCCAAGGCTGCTTTCACCTCCGAGAATGCTTGGTCCCGCTCCGGGGGCCACTCGATCTTATCCGCGGGTTTCTTTTTTTTGAGCGCGGCATACAACGGCTGCATGAGTTGCGCTGCGCGGGGGAGAAAACGGTTATAAAAATTCACCATTCCCAAAAACTCCTGCAACGCCCTGACCATCTGCGGCCGGGGAAAATCTGCCACAGCACGCACTTTGTCAGGCAGCGGAACTGCTCCTTCGGGGGAGACGCGGTGTCCTAAAAAATCGATCTGCGCCACCCCAAACTGACACTTCGCTGGGTTGATTATTAACCCGTGATCTCCCAACCTTCGGAAAACTGTGGCCAGGTGTTTTTCGTGTTCGTCTTCGGACGCGCTGGCTACTAAAATATCGTCCAGGTAGACGAACACGAAAGGGAGATCGCGAAGCACCGCGTCCATCATGCACTGTAACGTCTGCGCAGCCCCTTTAAGTCCGAATGGCATGCGTAAAAACTCGAATAGGCCAAACGGAGTTATTACCGCTGTTTTGGGTATGTCCTCAGTGCGCACTGGGACTTGGTGGTAACCGCGGACCAAGTCTGTTTTAGAAAAAATGCGTGCCCCTGCCAGATGAACGGAAAAATCTTGGATATGTGGGATTGGGTAGCGGTCGTGCACTGTAGCGTTGTTCAACCTGCGGATATCCCCGCAAGGGCGCCATGATCCGTCAGCTTTCGGGACCATATGCAGGGGGGAAGCCCACGGACTGTTTGAACGTCGGATAATGCCCAACCTCTCCAGGTTGGCGAACTCCTCGCACGTTATGGCTATTTTAACTGCGTCCAAGCGCCGAGCTTTTGCAAAAACGGGCGGTCTGGTAGTGGTAATAAAATGCTCCACCCCGTGTTTAGTGACTGCTGCCGAAAATGTGGGGACCGTGAGTGCTGGGAACTGAGTGAGCAGTGTGTGGAACTTACCGCTTGCTGCTGTGACGTTGGCTTGAGCTGTTGGTGGGGCCACTCGCGCTGTACAGGGGATAGAATCAAAAGAAAGTGCATTAACCAGGCGCCTATTAGCGAGATCAACCAACAAACCATGTGAGCACAAAAAATCAGCCCCCAACATACTGAAATTTACTGCTGCTACAACAAAAGTCCACTCAAATGTACGGCCGTGTAGAGACAGAAGCAGAGTCTTCTCACCAAAGGTCTTAATCTCCAAGCCGTTTGCTGCCGTCACCCGGGGACCTCCGGAACCAGCTAGTCTGTCCGCGTAGGAAGGTGTGATGAAGCTCAACTGGGAGCCTGTGTCGACGAGGAACTGCCTCCCCGAGCGTGCGTCCGACAAATAGAGCAGCTTGTTCTCTTCCCCGAGGGCCGCGGCTGCTACCGACCCCCGGTCTTGGCGTTTCCCGAACGCCCGAACTGGCACGGCGGTACACACTTGCGTGCCCTCTCTGCGAAGCGGTGATGGTAGAAACAAAGGACGTCCGGTCCACGTTCTCTGGCCCTTGCTGCCGCCGTCGTCGGTGAGTCTGGCACCGCTGCCTCTGGCCCCCTGTCGTCTCCGGTCGTCGCGCCGCGTTCCGCTGTAGCGGCCGTGGCTGTGTGCCGCTTGGTGGCGTTGACAATCCACTGCGCCTCCCGGCCCAGCGCGCGGTAGTCCCGTAGGGCCAATAGTGGCGAACTGGCCAGGGTCGCTCTCACTGCTGACGGTAGAGTCCTGAGGAAGAGGTGGATGAAAATGAAGTGATCATCGTCAGAGTCTTTCAACCTCAACAACTTCTCCATCAGGCTCGCGGGCATGTCGTTTTCCCCCTCTGTCAGCGCCAGGAGCCTCTCTGCTCGCTCCTCCGCTGAGAGGGTGAATTGCTGGATGAGTGCAGCCTTCAACGCGCCGTATTTGTCGCTCTCCGGCGGCTGGTCGATCAGGCTTTCCACATGCTGGGCCGTGTTGTTGTCCAGCTTTGCGACTACGTGATAGAATTTTGTGGCATCTACCGATATCCCCCGGAGGTTGAACTGCGCCTCAACCGCGTTGAACCAGGAGCGCGGATTTTTCTGCCAGAAGTCCGGTAGCTGGACTGTAGCGGCATTCGTTTGGCTGGGGGCTCCTGATGCGGCTGGCCCGGGGGAATTTTCTTCTTCCATGATACGTCTCGGGTCACCAGTGTGGTGATGTGAAAATGACGAGACAGAGTTCTCTCTCAAAGTCAACTTTATTCACAACACCATCATCTCAAAGCAGAGAGAAAAAAGAGAATGAAACAGTAAACTCGTCCTTAAATATCAGGGACTTCACACTTCGTAGATCACATGTCACACAGACCACTTAGCATTATAAAGATAGTCACAATGCATTTCTCTCCATGATATCACTTCCACTGTCTCCCATGCATCCTTTCCTTAATCCTTTAATTGTACCCTCACAGTCTCAGGCCTTGCATACCAAAGCTAATATTCCTGCAGCTTCCTGCCTTTGTTCTGACCTAAAATGTGAGTCACAGAATCTCCATGAGTGTGTCCACCACAACGTAAATTTTAGTGGTGTTCCCAACACCAATATTCAGGAGTAGGGCTGGGTGATGTAGTTCAATAATTATATCTCAATATAATTATTCTATATCTTGAGATGTGTGTGTGTGTTTTTTTTTTCCTTGGGGTGGGGGGGTGGAAGCAAGTATCTGAATACCAAATTTGAAAACCACCAGTGTAATGAGTAGATATTCAGATAATTGAATATTTGGATACCCTATTAATTTTATTTAGATGCAGAAGAAAAATTAAATGCCAATGGTGTACCAAAAATGTAGATTAAACGTTCTAATTTGCATTATTTTCTAGATTTCTGAGTTAAATACTTACTTGGAGAAGGAGCTGCAGAAGCAGCAAGCCAGTATGGAAGAAGAACATAAGCAACAGATCAGCCTGATCAAACAGGTATTTGGTCTAATAGTTTCACTTTAAACTTTTACTTTTTTCTGGTTAATTTTTCAGCTTTTTCTGTTTGTCATTCTGTCTTCTCTTAGGTAACTGAACGTGAGCATGAGAGGATGGTGACAGAACTGAATGCCAAGCATGAAGAGGTGGTTGGTCGGCTGAGGACAGAAGTGTCCTTGGAGCTGAGGGAGAGTTTGGAAGCCGCTCATCAAGTAGAACTGCAGCAGACACAGGTTTATATTGACTATTCATATTGCAACATCCTCAGTTACTTCATATCACCAATGTTGCTGCTTTTTGTTCTCTAAATCTTTCATACTTACAAAAATTATTTCCTAGACAATTACATTCATAATACTGGTCCTTATTGGGTACATTTGGAAAACTGGGGTAATCCTTCTTTGAACCTGATAGAAATTGTGGTGAGATGAAGTTGTGAAAATGTGCTCTCACTAAATTCAGAAAAGACTGTTGCACCAACTTGTTATCATCTAATTCCAATAGGCCCAAAAGATTTTGGAACTTGAAGCCTTGCGTTTAAGCCTGACTGCAGTCCACATGTCCCAGCTGGAGCACTGTCAAGAAAACCAGGAAAAATGGCAGGCCTCCATGCAGGAAAAGTTTGGCCAAGACGGTGCACTTCTGCAAGCTCGCCATCAGTCAGAACTGAACCAGATCAAACAACAAAACCAGCAGGAGCAGGAAAGGCTAAATGAACTGCATCAAAAAGACATGGGTGAGAGTAGAAGTGCCTCATTTGTTTTTACCATGTTCTTTTTCACTTTTTTTGTGCTTTGGGTGAATCATCACTTAGTCTTTACTTGATTTATCAGCTGAAGTAGGGGGATAACCTTGAATTCTTGTAATTCTTTGTTCAGATGAGTTGAAGCAGTGGGAGGCTTGCATTGCCAAAGATAGAGCTTTGATGGAGGAAAACGATGCAAAAGAAATACAGGTTGTGCCTTTTTTACATTTATACTATTGCCTTTTTTTTAAAACAATCTACTATGCATGTTGTAAATGTCGCTGCTTCAGTATTCAGTATACATTTTAGGCGCTCTTTGTTTTTCCTCAGGCTTTAAGGAAACGGCAGAATGAAGATATGGAAAAAGGCCTCACAGCTGCTCAGACAGAACTAATGAATACCCAGGCCTCCCTTACCGAAACCAGCAGAGCTTTGACTGAATCTCAGGAAGCTCTGTCTGCGGCCCAGACAGAGCTACAAGAGGTTCAAGCTAATTTACTGGAACTGAAAAACTCCAGTAATGAGCAGATCCAAAACCTAGAAGAGGAGCTAAAACGAGCTCTGGCTGACAGAGATGCTGCCATCTGTGAGTTACTTTTCTCTGCTGTCACTTTCTGTAGTGAATATAGATTGATAAAGGCTTTAACTGAACTTAAACTGTACAATAGTAATTTAAAGTCTTTCTACTAAAGGATAATCATGCAGACCAACCTTCAGACATTTTACACAGATTTCTTGCCTACTTTCAGGGATTGGCATTAAGATTTGTGCTGACAGCCACTGTGGCTAGTGGTTTTCCAAACATACTAGCCAAGCAAGAGGCGTTTGCATGATGGCACCTTTTTCTCCCATACTTGCAGGTTTTTCATGTACAGTGCATCTGGAAAGTATTCACAGCGCTTCACTTTTTCCACATTTTGTTATGTTACAGCCTTATTCCAAAATTGATTAAATTCATTTTTTTTCCCTCAAAATTCTACACACAATACCCCATAAAGACAACATGATTTTTTTTTTATTTAATTTTTTAATTTTTTTTTTTTTTTAGATTTTTGCAAATTTAAAAATAAAAAACTAAGACATCACATGTACATACAGTAAGTATTCACAGCCTTTGCCATGAAGCTCAAAATTGAGCTCAGGAGCATCCTGTTTCCTCTGATCATCCTTGAAATTTTTCTACAGCTTAATTGGAGTCCACCTGTGATAAATTCAGTTGATTGGACATGATTTGGAAAGGCACACATCTGTCTATATAAGGTCCCACAGTTGACGGTGCATGTCGGAGCACAAACCAAGCATGACATCAAAGGAATTGTCTGTAGACCTCCGAGACAGGATTGTCTCAAGGCACAAACCTGGGTAAGGGTACAGAAAAATTTCTGCTGCTTTGAAGGTCCCAGTGAGCACAATGGCCTCTATCATCTGTAAATGGAAGAAGTTCATAACCACCAGGGGCCTCATGTACAAAGACTTGCATGGATTTCCTACTGAAAGATGATGTACATTTAAATCAAGAAAACGCCATAAGGGGCGGCGCGGTGGTGTAGTGGTTAGCACTGCGGCAGCACAGCAACTCACCCTTGGCTGGGGGATCCTGGGTTCGATCCCAGCCCCCGACCAACAGTGATCTGTGTGGAGTTTGCATGTTCTCCCCGTGTCTGCGTGGGTTTACTCTGGGATTTCTCCGGTTTCCTCCCACATGCCAAAAACATGCAAGTTGGGTTAATTGGCATCAAAAAACTGGGGATTCTAAATTGTCCTTAGGTATGAATGCGAGAGTGAATGGTTGTCTGTCTCTCTGTGTTGGCCCTGCGATGGACTAGTGATCTGCCCAGGGTGTACCCTGCCTCTCGCCCAATGATGCTGAGATAGGGTCCAGCACCCCCCCCCCCCCCCCCGTGCGACCCAAAAAGGATTAAGCGGAAGAAGATGAATGAAGGAATGAATAACGCCATAAGCAAAAAAAAAAAAAAAAATCTAGATGTGTGAAACGGTGCGTACGCAGAAATCCAAGCACATTTCCTTTGTACATCCCAAACTACTTGAAATTGAATGCACATGAGGAAATACCGGACTCCTTCCTTGACACTCCTCCATTTGGATATGCAATTAGATGAAAATAGGTATATACAAGCCTTGCACGTTTGATTCTCCTGTATCCACCATCAGAAATAATGGATTTAATGGAATTTCACAGACTGAGTTGGAGGTGCTCCTGAATGAGGTAGAGGTGCGTAAAAACGTTTTGTTTGGCACGCTGTCCTCCAGCATTGGCACCGGATATACACTACCGTTCAAAAGTTTGGGGTCACCCAGACAATTATTTTGTGTTTTCCATGAAAAGTCACACTTATTTACCACCATGAGTTGTAAAATGAATAGAAAATATAGTCAAGACATTGACAAGGTTAGAAATAATGATTTGTATTTGAAATAATAATTTTTTCCTTCAAACTTTGCTTTCATCAAAGAATCCTCCATTTGCAGCAATTACAGCATTGCAGACCTAACATGATTGCACAAGGGTTTTCTAATCATCCATTAGCCTTCTGACGCAAGGAGCAAACACACTGTACCATTAGAACACTAGAGTGATAGTTGCTGGAAATGGGCCTCTATACACCTATGTAGATATTGCACCAAAAACCAGACATTTGCAGCTAGAATAGTCATTTACCACATTAGCAATGTATAGTGTGTATTTCTGATTAGTTTAAAGTTATCTTCATTGAAAAAAAGCGCTTTTCTTTCAAAAATAAGGAAATTTCTAAGTGACTCCAAACTTTTGAACGGTAGTGTAGGTAATTCAATAATATGCTCACAGCCCTATAAGATTAGTTTACAATTTTCCTTTATTCGGACAGGGATGAGAACGAGATGTTTACTTGACCTTGACATGTTTCCACTGACGTCTGCAGTCGTCCTCAGAAGTGTCAGCTGATCGCTGTGATTTGTGACCAGCCAGCTGGATCAGCTTGTTGAATAAAGGAAAACACAAAAAAGAAGACGATATGAACCCATTTAGTGGGTAGCCATGGTCACCTGTCAGTTGAAAGCAGATCATATTAGACTTGACAAGTCTAATATAGTAATAGTAATAATTTTATGTCCAAAATGCAAAGCTCAGCCTTTAGTTACATACAACTTGCGTACATGGATTACACACGCTACTAAATGAATGAAGTGCGTCGGGGAAAGGGTGACACTGTTGCATTTCAAACTTAATGCATGTGTTTATTGGCATAACTACTGTACACACAGAGGCAATTGGGGGCTTGGTAGAATGCTGTGAAATTGTAATTTAATCAGCAAAAAAAGGAAGTCACTTACTCAAACCACTGAGTTGTAATGAAGCCTTGAAGACAGGGTGATATTTGGGGGTGCACAGGCACATTGCGCATGAGGTGGGTTATTATTAGGACAATTACATGCATTTACTCACCAAGAAGCCACCCATCTGCACAATGCCAGCTTGTAGTTTGTTCCCAACAATGCTGTTCGTTAGAATCATTAGGAAAACTGGCTCTTGCTGCAAATTGCGCTTTGATGTTGGCCTGTTCACCTGCATTGTATGAGAATATGATGTACCTGGGTGACAGCAGGATAATGCCATCCCACACAGCTGGCCTAGCTCGGCTAAGAGTCGACTGGGAAATTCCCGATTGGTCTGCCAGCTCCCTCTGAAATGCCCCTGTTGCTAGGAACCTCAGTGTTGTCAGCACGTGCACTGGGATGGGCAACACACGGCATCTTGCCTTGTGTCTCGCTCCAAGAGCGGCTGTAGCTCTGAGCACAGTTCCACAAGCACTGCCCATGGAAACCTAAACCGGCTGACAAGCCAGTCATCATCCTGAGCCAGAAAATCTTCTGTCTCTAAATACCCTTTCTCTTCTCACTGCGCGATTTGCAATGTCCTCTAATAATGTTAATGCCATTGTTGTTAGAGACATTCTCAGAACTTTTTTGCGCTTGTTTTTATAAGATAAGATAAGATAAGCCTTTATTAGTCCCACAACGGGGAAATTCCAGGATTGCAACAGCACAGGGATAGCAACACTCAGAGCAACAATCAGAAGGCAAGAAAAAAAAACAAGCAAGCAAGAGCAGCTAATAAACATATGTACGTATTACTATAAAATATATATATATACACACACACACAGACACACAGTGCAGAGCATTGTAGCTGGATGGAATAAATATATGAATATATGAACACACAGTGCAGAGCATTGTAGCTAGATGGAATAAATATGTAAATATATAAACACCCACAGTACGGAGCATTGCAGCTAGGTGGAATAAATATGCAAGTATATAAACACACACAGTGCGGAGCAATGTAGCTAGATGGAATAACATGTAGATATATAAATATATAAACACCCACAGTACGGAGCATTGCAGCTAGACGGAACAAATATGCAAATATATAAACACACACATCTATACACACACACATATATCCACTCATCTAATTGCGCACATTTGGATGTTTGTTCATCATGTGTCTCTGGTGTGTATAATAATTTTCACGTCATTATCAGTCTCCCAACATCACCTCTAAGTGTCGCCAGCAGACCAATAACCGTAGAAACGTACGTACCCCAGCCACGAAGTTGCCATGGGGCTGTGCATATTTCCACGGTCATTTCATTCTTGATACATCTGAAATTTTCCATGGAAAAGGGCATACGCCATGTTTTTGTGCATAAGTACCCTTTGTACATGAGACCCCAGGACTCTTTCTTGAGCTGGCTGGCTGTCTAAACTGAGTGATCGGGGGAGAAGGGCCTTAGTCAAGGAGGTGACCAAGAACCCGATGGTCACTCTGTCAGAGCTCCAGCGTTCCTTTGTGGAGAGAGAACCTTCCAGAAGGACAACCTTTTCTGCTGCAATCCACCAATCAGGCCTGTATGGTAGAGTGGCCAGACGGAAGCCACTCCTTAGTAAGAGGCACATGGCAGCTCGCCTGGAGTTTGCCAAAAGGCACCGGAAGGACTCTCAGACCATGAGAAACAAAATTCTCTGGCCTGATGAGACAAAGATTGAGCTCTTTGGCCTGAATGCCAGATGTCATGTTTGGAGGAAACCTGGCACCGTTCATCACAAGGCTAATACCATCGCTACAGTGAAGCATGGTGGTGGCACCATCATGCTGTGGGCATGTTTTTCAGTGGTAGGAACTGGGAAACTAGTCAGGATAGAGGGAAAGATGAATGCAGCAATGTACAGAGACATCCTAGATGAAAACCTGCTCCAGAGCACTCTTGACCTCAGACAGGGGTGACTGTTCATCTTTCAGCAGGACAACGACCCTACGCACACAGCCAAGATATCAAAGGAGTGGCTTCAGGACAACTCTGTGAATGTCCTTGAGTGGCCCAGCCAGAGCCCAGACTTGAATCCAATTGAACACCTCTGGAGAGATCTGAAAATGGCTGTGCACTGACACTTCTGATCCGTCCCAATGAAGCTTGAGGTGCTGCAAAGAGGAATGGGCGAAACTGCCCAAAGATAGGTGTGCCAAGCTTGTGGCATCATATTCAAAAAGACTTCAAATCAAATCAACCTTTATTGTCATATTGCTGTACATACAACTGTAGTGCAGGCAAGATGAAATTGCGTTTCTCTCGGCATCCATATAAGTAAAAAGAACATGATTTAAGAAACACTCACACATACCCTCACCCCCCACCCCAGCACAGCCATTCACACTTCCCTGAGACATACTTGAAAACTAACCAGAACTATAATATACAAATAATATACATAATGTCCGTAGGTGCAGTAGTATATATGAGAGATTCTGGATCAACTGTTCAACATCCTAACAGCTTGTGGAAGGAAGCTGTTAATCAATCTGGTGGTTCTGCCTCTGATGCTCCGGAATAGTTTGCCAGATGGCAGAAGTTCAAAGTGTTTATGCAGAGGGTGAGAATGGTCCTTGGCAATGTTCAGTGCCCTGCTGCTCCAACGGTTCTGAAAAAGTTCTTGGACAGAGGGGAGGGAGACTCCAATTACCCTCTCAGCTCCCTTAACTATCCTCTGCAGGGCTTTTTTGTCTGACATACTGCAGCTGGAGTATCATGTTGCAATGCAGTACGTCAGAACACTCTCCACCACACCTCTGTAGAAGGTCCCGAGGATGCAGATGGGGAGAGAGGCCTGTTTGAGTTTCCTCAAGAAGTGCAGTCTCTGCTGGGCCCGCTTCCTGATCCCCAATTCTTGCTCCAGGTCAGGTCCTGTGAGATCTGCACTCCGAGGAACTTGATGTTCTCCACTCTCTCCACTAAACGGCCGCCGATGCTGAGAGGGACGTGTTCAGGCCGTGACCGCCGGAAGTCAATAATCATCTCCTTCGTTTTGTCCACGTTGAGCACCAGATTGTTCTCCCTGCACCAGCCCTCCAGGTCTCTCACTTCTTCCCTGTACATTGATTCCTCATCCCTCTGAATAAGTCCCACCACCGTGGTGTCGTCTGCAAACTTAATAATCTGGTTCCCCTCGTGTCTGGATACACAGTCATGTGTTAGAAGTGTAAACAACAGTGCACATCCTTGAGAGGATTCGGTGCTCAGCGTGATGGAGTTGGAGATGTTATTTCCAACCCGGACAGACTGAGGTCTCTCAGTCAGGAAATCCAGGATCCAGAGACATGTGGCGGTGTTCAGACCAAGAAGGAGTAATTTCTCCATCAGTCTCTGGGGAATAATGGTGTTGAATGCTGAACTGAAATTAATGTAAAGGAGTCTGGTGTAGGTGTCTTTCTGATCCAGGTGGGTGATGACGGAGTGCAGGGTGGTGAATCAGAATCAGAATCAGATTTATTGCCATTGTTCATGTGATACACAAACTAGGAATTTGTCTCGGTGCCATGCTGCAACATTAAAAACATAATGAGAAAAAGGGATAAACTAAAAAACTAAAGGACTAGAAACGTGCAATAAGTGTAGAAAAATAAGTAATAATAATAATAATACTAGTAATAATGAGTAGTACTAGTCAAGGCAGTTTTAAAAAATTAGCATGTAGCAGATAATGTGAAGTACCACATAGTGCAGTCAATAATGCAACAGAAAAACAGTGATGATTGACATGAGTCTGGTTGAGCTGCTGTACATAGTGCACGAGAGTCAAAAGTCACTTAGTGTTCAGCAGTCTGATGGCAGAAGGGAAAAAGCTGTTCATGTGCTGGGAGGTTTTAGTCCGAATGGACCGAAGCCTTCTACCTGAGGGGAGGAGGGCAAACAGCACGTGACCAGGATGTGAAGGATCGGCTATGATCCGGCCAGCACGCCTCCGGGTCCTGGAGATGTACAGGTCCTGGAGAGATGGGAGTGACTATAGCATCCTCCGTGGAGCGGTTTGAACGATATGCGTTGAGGCTGTAAATGCTGCCAAAGGTGCATCAACAAAGTATTGAGCAAAGGCTGTGAATACTTATGTACATGTGATTTTTTTAGTTTTTTATTTTTAATAAATTTGCAACCCCCCCCCCCCCCAAAAAAAAAAAAAAAACTTTTCACATTGTCATGGGGTATTGTGTGTAGAATTTTGAGGAAAAAATGAAAAGGATGTAACAACAAAATGTGGAAAAAGTGAAGCACTGTGAATACTTTCTGGATGCACTGTAAATTTGTTACTTTATTCTTTATGGCTTTATACTTCCAATTTTTTTTTAAACTCATGAATTTGCAACCTGCTGTACATTTGCATCTTTTTCCACTTAGATTTGAGTTTTAATGTAAATGTTGACTAAATATGCAACAGAATCTGCCATCTGCCATTAGGGGTGGAAATCTCTAGCCACCTCACAACTCAATTACAATTCAGACAGCTGCAATTCTAAAATGATTCTTGATGCATGTTTTTTTCCAGCTGAGGATGTTTTTCTCACTGTGTGACTATTTGGTATTTTCAAAGGAAAGTATTTGTAATGACCCATAAGGAATTTACTTCCAATATTTTTGTTATTAAACCAAATAGAAGAGGGACAAATCAACTGGAATGTCTGCTTATCACCCACCACAGATACTACAGTACCTGGTTACTTCTTCAGTGTTTCCTTGAAATTTGTGCATCAGTTCAGAAGCTTCCACATATGGCAATTCAATATATCTAAAATATGATTATTTCCTCCACCCCTACTGGCCACAGTGGCTAGTCTGACTGACTGCCCTACAAGCCACAGCTGAATTCTGTTAGCGTTGGGCTGGTAGAGCTGTGTAGAGCTACCAGTCTGTTGTGGTGAAGAGGGAGCTTAGTTCTAAGGCAAAGCTGTCGATTTACCAGTCAATCTACGTTCCTACTCTCACCTATGGTCACGAGCTTTGGGTAATGACCGAAAGAACGAGATCGCGGATACAAGCGGCTGAAATGAGCTTTCTCCGTAGGATTGCTGGACTCACCCTCAGAGATAGGGTGAGGAGCTCAGTCATCCGGGAGAGGCTCAGAGTAGAACCGCTGCTCCTCCACATTGAAAGGAGTCAGTTGTGGTGGTATGGGCATCTGATTAGGATGCCTCCTGGACGTCTCCCACTTGAGGTGTTTCAGGCATGTCCCACTGGGAGGAGACCCCGGGGCAGACCCAGGACTCGGTGGAGAGACTATGTCTCCCAGCTAGTCTGGGAACGCCTTGGTATCCCCTCTGAAGAGCTGGAGCAGGTGGCTGGGGAGAGGGAAGTCTGGGCTTCTCTGCTTGAACTGCTGCCTCCGCGACCCGGACCTCCGGAAAGGCGGTAGAAGATGGATGGATGGATGGATGGATGGTAGAGCTGTGCTAATATCAGACCCTGCTTACACTGGAGAAAGTAGCTTTGTCATGGCTTGTTCAAATGGTTTTGTTTTTTTTTCTTGGTCTCGATACAAAATTTTAATGCTTTACTTTGTGTTGTGAATGCTGATTAGGTTCTTTGGATGAGATGGTTTCTTCTCAGAAGACACTGATAAAGGAGAAAGAGCAGCAAATATGCCATCTAGAGGAAAAAGTGCAGCAACTGCAACAAGAGGTTAATACTCTAACGGCCACATGCTCTTTCAATTGTGACTTATTCCTGGGCACAAATGCACATCCCATTTGATCTATCTGATTATTTGTTTTTCATTTAACTTTTGTCAGGCCAGGAAAATGCAAATGAGGTCCTGTAATTTTTATAAATCGTGTTGAATTTCTAAATTATTTACTTTTGTCAACCAGGTTTTGTGCCTGCAGGAGGAGAAAGATATGCTCAAACAAAACTCGAAACAGGAAGTAGGTCAGCTATGGACCCAGTTGGAGGGTATGAGGGCTAGTCGTCAAGAGCTGGGAGGTAAGAATAAAACGCCAGCGTCATATTTGCCCAATTATTTTAAACACTGGGATTTATGATTTTAAAAACTGATGCCAGGCACATTCTGCTTTGTATCACACCCCAGTGGAGCAGTTAACAGAGGGAAGGGCTAACATGTCAAGTGTGTGTTTTCAGTTAGTGTTTTCTTTTTGTGTGTTGCAGAACTTAAAGAGCAGCTGCTAGCTCGTTCATCTCGTGTTGAGGACATCGAACGCTTAAAGATGGAGTTTAATGAACAAAAACGAGAAATTAAAGAGCAGAATGAGGCCGAGCTGGAAAGCCTGAGGAAGTATGAGAACATGCTCCTCAGTTTAGGAACATGATTTTTGTGCTTTTATTCTCCCAAAGTTATGTAACAGTTAAAGTGATCTGAAATATGATTTACTTTAATGTATACAATATTTGTCTTGTTTTCTGTTAGATATTTTGAGAAGCGGTTGCGGGCAGCAGAGGAGAACTACAAAGAGGAAATTACGCTGCTCCAGCTGAGGCTAGTAGAAGGAGCTTTGGAGGAATCTGTGCTTAAAACAACTGATTGGTGTGTTTGATGGTCTGCTTGCATAAACTGGATGTGTTGCATTATAGAAAAAATGTATATCATAAGTGTATATTTGAATACTTGTGGGGGTTTTTTGTTTCAGTGTTATGTCTTCAGGTCAAATGGAGAAAGGGGGAAAAGATGATTCTCCTGACACCATCAACGTAGAGAAACACAAAGTAAGAGATGCACATATAATTTATGAACCACTGATCAGTTTCATATAATTGGCATTTTAAACAAGTTGATGGTTGACTCATATGTTCCCTGCTATCCAGGAAATGGTTGATGCTTTGCAGTTTCAGCTGGAGGAGAAACACACGATGGACCTTTCGGATCTTCAAACCTCTCTGACGCTGTCCTTTAAAGAAGAGTTGCAGCAGGTCAGATGTCGAGTTATAAGTTCAAAACTTGATGCTTCTAATTCTCTACACTCTAAGAAATAAGTGAGTTTATGTTGTTTACTGTATTATAACTTACCTTTTAGGTACGCTCAGACCTCACTGACCATTACTATGAAGAACTGCAAGAGATAAAGACCCGTCATGCCCTGGAACTGGAACAACTCAGAGCCAAACTCTCTGAGGGCTATCTACGAGGTGCTACAGATATAAGCATTTATCACATTAAGAGCCAGTTTTTCTGCACCCTCATTGTACCCAAGTCTTTCAAGCCTAGATAGGTGTGTTTTTCTTGATTATTTATCCTGTGGGGTAAATTAATGTGGTATTCTAAGGGCGTAGGACGCGTGTGCGGTGAAGGGATTGGCTCTGTACCATGGCTGCCTCATTTAGGTGGATGTCCTGTAATTTTCCCCATTGTGGGACTAATGAAGGATTCTAATAAAAAAAAATAATTGTGAAAACTAGTGAATGTCATATTTTTTTCATGGTTATTAATTTACTCCACAGGATAAACAAGAAAAACACACCTGTCTAGGCTTGAAAGACTTTGGTACAATGAGGGAGCACTCTGAAAATATTCCGGCAACTCTGAACAAAAACAACAATTTTGGCAAGACCAGCCGAACAAAATGTGGCATAAAGGGTTAATGGAGGTAGATGCCTCAGTTATCATTACAGGACAAATGGAAGACATGTTTAGGCACATAATGTGGCTGATTACACCTATTTTGGCTTAAGGCGCAATGAGGGAGGGGAGTCAGAAACAGGGTCTGGTTCACTTTTTTATGGAATACAGTGCCCCTATCAGCATGCACCCATAGCGTACCACCCTTATTTATATCCCAAATGATAGGAGGACCCCACCTATGTATACTTATACAAAAAACTTGGGTGCATGTAGGGCGTAAGGTGTACTTATCCCACCAGTTTGATACTAAATGGTGTAAAGTAGTGATCTTGAGTGCCCCCTGTTGGCCACATCTTAAGTGAACCTCCGAAAATTTGTGACCATGTGAAAGACTTGACCTCATAAACTTGGTCAGTGAGGTTCACTTAGGGCACACTGAAAAAAAGTGATGTTAAAAATCAAATTTTCTGATGTGCCCTTTTTAGCCTGTAACCCTTTGACGACCCTCCAAAAACAGACAAGTGGGTACTGAGGACTCAATATGATTTTCACCACTTATCATCTTCCTGGAAAAAAGCCAAATCTTAGACGTGGTGTATCACACGCTGCCTGAATCTTAAAAAAAAAACTGTCTCTTAAAACATTAAATTTGGTACTGAAGTTACTTTTTTTTTTTAAAAATCACCTCTTTGTTGCAGAGGTTACCAGAATCCATTTTGAGGCAGAAAGGCAGGTTGAGGTAAGAAAATGTAAAATGATGTACACAATAACTTGAATTATATTATATTGCCTGTAATCTCAATGTTTGGGTGATTTTTAATCAGACTGAGACTGAGCACAGATTATGGTCTCACACCGAGGAGCTGCAGTCAACAATGATGATTATTCACACTCTTGAGAACCAACTCGCAACCCTCAGCAAACGTCATGAAGCAGAGATGGAAAACTGTTTGCAGAAGGTAATTTTATAACCATGTACACTACTCACAAAAAGTTGGGTACATTTGGCTTTCGGGGGAAATTTATGGAAAATGTAAACAGTTCACACTACAGTGATATAGTGTCATGAAAGTAGGGCATTTAAGTAGAAGCATGCAGTGGTGATTTTCTCATCTCAAACAATTTATTGAAATAAAAGCCAACAACAGTGGTGGGTATACCACAACAAAAATGTCAGTGTCTCAATAACTTGTCATGTGCCCTTGAGCATCAATCATAGGCTGACAACAACACCTCATGTTGTTCACAAGTCAGCTTATTGTCTGCTGAGGCATGACATTCCACTCTTCTTGAAGGGCGGCCCTCAGGTCATTGAGGTTGTGGGGTGCAGGGTTATGAGCCTCTACACGGCGACTCAGCTGATCCCATAGGTTTTCTGTGAGATTCAGGTCTGGAGAAAGTGCAGGCCACTTCATTTGAGGTACCCCAGCCTCTAGCAGCCGTTCCCTAATGATGCGACCTTGATGAACTGGAGCATTGTCGTCCATGAAGATGAAATTAGGCCTGTGCTGTTGATGGAATAAAATTGAATTGAGACTGAATCAGTAGGCGGCTTCCAAGTCATGAGCCATTTATTTAACCCTGATCAGAGGAGGAAAGAGATACAGCTATGACCGTCTCAGAGTCTGCCTCTCATTCTCTGACATACATTCTAAGTCTGGTGTTTTTATACTTGGAGAAAAACAGTCCTTGACTTTATCAATATGTTGGAGACGGCTGTTGGAGACTTCTCCCCAGAGACAGTTTAAGTGTCTTAATCTATAGCTGATTTCTGACATCCTGAGCAGGGCAGGTTGGTATGACAAGAGCAATAAAACCTAGGTCATTATCTGCATCATTATTTACAACCTTGCTGGCATAATCTCAGCAGGCATCTACTTACAAAAACATTCCACACTCTGAGACATGAAAAAGACGAGAGACAAGTAATGGCTCATTCAACGCACCAAAATACAGACATAATATATAAAAGAATAATACAGAGATGAAATTATATAGAATAATATAAAAGAACATAAAATTATCCTATCAGTTGTTCATGCAGGAACACAATGACTGGATTAATGATGTTATTCAGGTAGTATCGGCTTGTCACTGTACCATTCACAAGGTGTAGGGCAGTTCTGTATTGACTAGACACATCCGCCCAGACTGTAACACCACCACCACCAAAGGCTCATCTGGTGACAACAGTAGCTGATGCATAGCGCTCTCCCTGATGTCTCCCGCATCGTTGGTGGTTATCATTTCTGCTCAACGTGAATCAACTTTCATCAAAGAACAGTACTGAGGCTCGCTGGTCCCTTGTCCAGCGTAAATGCTCCCTGGCCCATGCAAAACAATGACACCTGTGCCTGGTGGTGTGGTCAGGTACCCTTGCAGGTCATCTAGCACACAAACCACGCTGATGTAAATGGTTTTGAATGGTCTGATGTGACACTTGGGTGCTTCTCATCTCCCTTAAATGTGCCTGGAGTTGAGTGGCATTCATCATCTGGTTCTGCAGGGCACTACTGTTCACAAAGAAGCGGTCATCAGCATGGGATGTGGCCAAAGGACGTCCACTTCTACACCTTTCTGTGACCTGCCCAGTCTCTCTGTACCTCTGTTGCAATCTGCTGATGACACTCTGTAACACTCTAAGCTCAATGGCCACTTCCCTCTGAGAACATTCTGTTTGAAGCCTCGCAATGGTGAGGTACTGTTGATCAATTCTTAGGTGTTGTCTTGGTCTCATGATGTCAAAATGTGAACAGCAAGATGAAGAAGACTGTTTAAATACCAATTCTAATTGAATCAGAAAATGTATTGGTCGATTTATGGATCAAACGCCTGTTGTGAATTTTGCCGTTAAGCACCTTGTTAGAGAACAGCGAGTTATGCAAAAAGTACTGAAACGTTGAACAGTTGGACATGTGCATTCAAAAGGTTTGAGAAGGTAAAATGAAGTTCACCTGTAAAGGTTATAGTGCATTTTAGGAGCATCCTTAAATGTCACCCGAAAGCCGAATATCGTTAAGTTTGTGAGTAGTGTATGCCAGATGTGTATCCTATGGATGGAATAATGAAAAATAGGCAATTTTTAAATATGCTAAAAAATAAGTAGTTGCCTGGAAAAAAAAAAAAAGAACATATGTAAAAATTCAGTGTTGCACTTCACTGCTGCAGCTGAAAGAAGAGTTTGCGGAAGAGCTTGCTCATCTCGAAGAAGCTCTGAAACAGGAGAGGGAACAAGTGCACGAAAATATGACGAAGCTCAGGGAAGAGCTTCAAGAAAAGCATGAAAGTGAAATTTCTTCACTTCACAAGGAGATGGAGGAGGAGAGGAGGCACCTTCAAAAAGCGTTTGGTGAGGAAAAGGAGAAATTAAAGTCTCTCCAGGATGCACTGGACAATGATGAGAGTAAGGCTTTTTTCACAGATTATTTAGTAATTAAATGTTGAATCATATTGTGTAGTTATAGACAGATGTTTTGGAATCTAAAACTTTGGTGTGATGGCCCTGTATGTTTGTTTTTTAGGCTCACAGGTCCTCATGGTGAGACAGAGGCTGGAGGCCCAGTATAATGAGGACCTGCAAAGGGCCAAGAACTGCATGTCTGCAGATATCAAGGAGCTCACTGTTCTGCTGCAGGAGCAGGCAGAAGAGCGGCTAAGGCAAGCCCAAGAAAGGTGAGGTCACGGGTCAAGACCCCAAAATTTCATTTGTAGCTGTGGGTTGAAGTGCTCTGCTTTTTTAGACCCTTCCAAAGCAGCTTTCAGTGATAATTTTAGTATGCTTTATTTATCTTGTATTATGGTCTGGTGTAGCTTGTTGGTTTATTCAAGTGTCAGACTTGTGAAAACTTAGTCTACTTATGTTGATAAAGGGGAAAATGATAATTGGACCACTTCGTGGAGCAGACTCTGTAACTCTGTACATATTGTATACAGTAGATGGTTTTCAAAAGCTATACTTTTGAGATCCTTATTAAAGAGGTCCAGATTACAGTGGAAAACTTGTTAATTGTTTAAAAAAGGATTACAGTTTATAAATTGGTCATAAATGTTAAAATTTTTTATATTGAAGAAAATCTTTTATGGTGTCAAATTTCTGTAACTCTAAAATGGCCTTTTCACAATAATTTTCAGTTATTGTGACTGGTTTATGAAAACCAAATACTATGAATTACTTGGGACAACATTTTATCTGTGTTCTATTCATTCTATCTGTCTATCTAAGTTGTGCCTCTGTAAATCTCACTTCCTGTCAAGGACCTTACAAAATAGTTTTCAGATATAGTTGAAACCATATATTTACATACACTGCAGAAAAAGACGAACAACTTTTTTCCCCTCACTGTCTGACATTAAATCAGACTAAACTTTTCTTGTTTTAGGTCACTTAGGATTACCTAAATTATTTCCATTTGCTAAACTAGCGCATGCCCGTAGAAAGCCAGTATTCCTGTCTGAAACAGGTAGCCCAATCAGGCTTTACAGGCGCAAACATAGGCTGTGTTTGAAAGTGGAATACAGAGGTGTAGGCTATATGTAGGCAATCACACGTGTTAGACTTTGACGAATATGAAAGGGACTGAACTAAGATTTATTTGACTGTGTGAATATTAATTACAGAATAACTGAAAATGAATGAGACATGCAATATTAGCCACCGTTTAAGAACCGCTTGTTTATTTTTTGTCAGATCACTTATTTGTGTGATCTTTTGAGTTATATTCATAAATAGCTCAAGTAGGTTCATTTTGTCTTCTTTTAATTATTTACCTTTTGTTCTTATTAAAGACAAAAATAGAAAGGAGATGTTTTTACCTTCTTTACACGGTAAAGAAGGTAAAAACATGTTTCGAAATATGTAAAGAAGGTAAAAACATCTTTCTATTTTTGTCTTTAATAAGAACAAAAGGTAAACAAATATATTCATAAATGTTGTATGTTGCACTTTGGGGAATGGGAGTTGTTCAGTCACCATTATAATTTAGTTTATACTGTATGTGTAGTTGATAGTCTATTGTCAATAAAGTCACAGTACTATCGCAGTACTATAACAGGACACATTTACAAATATTTGAGACCCATTGTAGTGCGTCCTTTTATATTTTAGCAATATTATAAGTACAAAACACCGAACATTATTATTTTTTTGGGGGTTTTGTATTTGTTTCTTGTATACTTTATTGATCACCAGAGGGAAATTTAGGGCATCCACAGTACAGCGCTGATCCCTACACCAGTGTCACACACAACACACAGCAGAATGACCCATTTGGCTGCAAGTTTTGCATCAGTGTTGGCCATTTGTCTGTAAATATTTAAATAAAAATTATTTATTTCATTATTTGGACATTTTTGCATCTTGCTGTCATTTAGTCAAAGCGTGTGACCACATGTCATTCCGCTCCACAATGAAGCAGCAGTCGGGACTTTCGTGTACCACTGACTGGGCTGGCTGAGCGCACGGTGGGACACCAGTGTTGGCCGGTTAACGGGGGTCTCGGCTGCTGCCTTACCCATGTGCCAGTGATGTCATTGCGGCACGACGGGTCCCCGGCAGCGGACCCCCCCCCCCCCACACACACACACACACCTTGTGTTTGCTTCTTCTTCTTTTAGATTTGATTGGTGGTTGGCAACCAGCCTACAGGTGTATTACCACCACTGACTTGTGTTCTCTATGGTGAATATATCCATTTGACCTACGCAGCTTTATGGTGTATAGCAGCTCCATACTCGTGGATGCGTGGATCCCCAGCAGTGCCCCCCCTTCCCGGTTCTCTATGGCTTATATGCAACTTTATGGTATATATTTTGACTGAGCGGCTCTATACTCGTGGATGCACACCCTCATAATCTCAACAGCAAAACACTTCTAAAATCTTTGTTTGCAAAGTGTTGTGGTGACTGACAGGTCATGATGCTGTGTTATCCAATCAGCATGGTCGTGATGCGGCATATTGTCCATTGAGCACAGTGTCAATCTGAAACCCCGCCCACACTTCTTGAAGCCAGGGGATGAAGACATAGAGCGGTCACACAGCAGTGGCTAAATTTTTATTGATAAAAATTACATATTTTGACTGAGTGACTCCATATTCAGGGATGCACATGATCATAGCTTCAGCAAAGCGCATTTAACATCTTAGGTCAGTGTGACAAACTGTTTGAGAGATATGAGGAACACACACACGGAGACAGACACACAAACAGAGAGATCTTGAATTTATAGATGGATAACTTTTTATATTTGATTAATTTTTTATATTTTTTTTTTTGTTTAGATTTTTTATTACTTTCTTCAAAGTCAGAAGTTTACATACCCTAAGATTACTATAACTTTGAACAATTTGGGGAAAGCTCAGATGATGTTATGGCTTTGGAAGCTTCTGATAGGTTAATTGACATTTGAGTTAATTGGAGGCACACCTCAAACACATTGCTTCCTTGTGTGGCATCATGGGAAGATCAAAAGAAATTGGCCAAGACATCAAAGGATTGTGGATCTCCACAAGTCTGGTTCATCCTTGGATGCAATTTACAAATGCCTGAAGGTGCCACATTCATCTGTTCAAACAATAATGTATGCAAGTGTAAACACTTTGGGAATGTCCAACCATCATACCATTCAGGAAGGAGACTGGATTTGTCCCAGAAATGAATGTGTCTTGGTGTGAAATGTGTGCATCAGCCCCAGAGCAAAAGCAAAAGACCTTATGAAGATGCTGGCTGAAGCTGGTAAGAGTGTCATTATCCACAGTGAAATGAGTCCTGTACTGTTATGGGCTGAAAGGCCACTCACTGAGGAAGAAGCCATTACTCCAAAAGCAACAATTACAGTTTGTAAATGCATATAGGGACAAAGGCCTTAATTTTTGGAGACATGTCTTGTGGTCTGAAACTAAAATTGAACTGTTTGGCCATAATGACCATCATTATATTTGGAAGAAAAAAGGGGGAAACTTGCAAGCTTGAGAACACCATCCCAATTGTGAAGCACGGGATTGGCAGCATCATGGTGTGTGAGTGTTCTGCTACAGGAGGGACTGGTGTACTTCATAAAATAGATGGCATCATGAGGAAAGAACATTATGTGGAAATATGGAAGAAACATCTAAAGACATCAGCCAGGAAGTTGAAGCTTGGGCACAGATGGGTCTTCCAAATGAACAATGGTTGTGTCTTTTTATAGTGTATGTAAACTTGTGGTTTCAAGTGTATTTCTTTTTGTCTTTTTAGGTTCCAAGAGGAAAAATCTGCTTTGGAACAGTCCTTGATCCAGAAATATGAAATGTCTATAGCAGAGCTGACAGACAAGTATAAAACTGAGCTGGAACATGAGAGAGCAGCACAACTGGACAAACACTCTAAAGAGACGGATGCACTAAGTGTCAAACACAAAGCACAGCTAGATTCACTTGGTGCCTGTCACACAGATCGGCTTGCAGCTATGACTGTTGAGCTTGAGTCGAAGCACAACGCTGAGCTTGTTGCCTTGGAAGCAGCCCTTAATGCCAAACGAAAGGAAGACCTTGATTGTCTGGAGTCCATTTTTAAGGAGACTACTCGGGCTAAGTTGGAGGCTTTAGAAGCAGAATTGACTCTTAAACACAAAGAAGAAAAGGATGAACTGGAAAAGAGGATGCTGGGTAATATGGACACTTTGGAGTCAACTTATCTGAAGGAAGTGCAGGTAATGATATGTAAAGTAAAAGCATATCATGTAAGGTTGTTAAAACATTTGTTGAAAAAACTGATATACACTGCCTTTATTTGTATTAGCTTGCCTTTTAAAGGTCCCATATTGTGCATTTTGAGGGATTAGTTTGAAATTTTGACATCCTCACATACGTATAATTTTAAAACCAAAAGCTAGTTCTGTTTTTTGAGAGTCAAAAAGCTATCTTTAAGGCTGTATCTTAAGCAGCTGGTTTTAAACCTGCTCATTAACAAGGAACTCCTAATCTGATTGGGTAACTTTTTTTTTTGTTTTGGAGTGGATCAATCACAAGAAAAGAGCATGTCTGTTTTGCTAACTTGGAGAACTGAAAGCAGGTTTTGTTGGTTTGTGACATAAAACCCAAGAGGTGCAATCCTTTTGATTCTTTGAGTTAAACTAAATTAAGGCAATCCTTCTTTATGAGAATTTTTATATTTTAATGAAAGGCATGTGACCTATGGCCTTATTTTATATAAGGTTAAACTCAACACCGTTTTTGCACAGTATGGGATCTTTAATGTCATGGTCTTTAAATCTCAGAAACTGCGTGATGAAATTGTTCAGCTTGAGGAGCAACATTGTCAAGAACTGAGTTGCCAGAATTCGAAACATAAAAAGCAAATGGATGGCCAGGCTGCCGATCAGCTGTCCATCAGAGAAGAAGTGAGGAAAGAGCTGGCTCAGGTACACATGGAGAAGTTTAGAGCCATGGCAGCAGAGCTCAGCCATGTTCACAAGGTGAGAATTGGAGATGGGTGACAGAGCCTATGCTAACATATGACACACAACTCATCAATTCAGTTATTCGTTAAAGAAATGTATAACTGAGGAGTAGGGTGGATTTTTTTTTTTTTTCCAATTAATTTTTTGTCTAATTTGCTCTGACAGACTGAACTGGCAGCTCAGAAAGAGGCCTTAGATACTGAACACTGCAAAGCACTGGAAGCACTTAAGAAGCAGGTAATAATTCGTCCCTATTTTCAATAAATCACAATTTTTAACTGATGCAAAAACCATGTAATATTTTATTTCATGGTAACAAAATTGTTCTTGCTGACAGTGTAAATATTGACGGCGTTATATGTATGACATGTTTGTTGAGAAATGTGTCAAAGATGGAGATTTTAAGGACCTGAATTGCATTGTCTAATTTTGATTAGAATTTGCGGCTGTATTTTGAGGTTTGTGACAGTTAGTCAAACAAATCATGTTCTGGTTCTGCTTGATCTTTTTATGTAATGTTGTAAATACAGTGGGGTAAAAAAGTATTTAGTCAGCCACCAATTGTGCAAGTTCTCCCACTTAAAAGATGGGAGAGGTCTCCAATTTTCATCATAGGTATACCTCAACTATGAGAGACAAAATGAGGGAAAAAAAATCCAGAAAATCACATTGTCTGATTTTTAAAGAATTTATTTGCAAATTATGGTGGAAAATAAGTATTTGGTCAATAACAAAAGTTCATCTCAATACTTTGTTATATACCCTTTGTTGGCAATGACAGAGGTCAAATGTTTTCTGTAAGTCTTCACAAGGTTTTCACACACTGTTGCTGGTATTTTGGCCCATTCCTCCATGCAGATCAACTCTAGAGCAGTGATGTTTTGGGGCTGTCGCTGAGCAACACGGACTTTCAACTCCCTCCAAAGATTTTCTATGGGGTTGAGATCTGGAGACTGGCTAGGCCACTCCAGGACCTTGAAATGCTTCTTACGAAGCCACTCCTTCGTTGCCCGGGCGGTGTGTTTGGGGTCATTGTCATGCTGAAAGACCCAGCCACGTTTCATCTTCAATGCCCTTGCTGATGGAAGGTTTTCACTCAAAATCTCACGATACATGGCCCCATTCATTCTTTCCTTTACACGGATCAGTCGTCCTGGTCCCTTTGCCGAAAACAGCCCCAAAGCATGATGTTTCCACCCCCATGCTTCACAGTAGGTATGGTGTTCTTTCTCCTCCAAACACGACAAGTTGAGTTTTTACCAAAAAGTTCTATTTTGGTTTCATCTGACCATATGACATTCTCCCAGTCCTCTTCTGGATCATCCAAATGCTCTCTAGCAAACTTCAGACGGGCCTGGACATGTACTGGCTTAAGCAGGGGGACACGTCTGGCACTGCAGGATTTGAGTCCCTGGCGGCGTAGTGTGTTACTGATGGTAGCCTTTGTTACTTTGGTCCCAGCTCTCTGCAGGTCATTCACTAGGTCCCCCCGTGTGGTTCTGGGATTTTTGCTCACCATTCTCGTGATCATTTTGACCCCATGGGGTGAGACCTTGTGTGGAGCCCCAGATCGAGGGAGATTATCAGTGGTCTTGTATGTCTTCCATTTTCTAATAATTGCTCCCACAGTTGATTTCTTCACACCAAGCTGCTTACCTATTGCAGATTCAGTCTTCCCAGCCTGGCGCAGGTCTACAATTTTGTTTCTGGTGTCCTTTGACAGCTCTTTGGTCTTGGCCATAGTGGAGTTTGGAGTCTGACTGTTTGAGGTTGTGGACAGGTGTCTTTTATATTGATAACAAGTTCAAACAGGTGCCATTAACACAGGTAACGAGTGGAGGACAGAGGAGCCTCTTAAAGAAGAAGTTACAGGTCTGTGAGAGCCAGAAATCTTGCTTGTTTGTAGGTGACCAAATACTTATTTTACTGAGGAATTTACCAATTAATTCATTAAAAATCCTTCAATGTGATTTTCTGGATTTTTTTTTTTTCTCATTTTGTCTCTCATAGTTGAGGTATACTTATGATGAAAATTGGAGACCTCTCTCATCTTTAAAGTGGGAGAACTTGCACAATTGGTGGCTGACTAAATACTTTTTTGCAACACTGTATCTCATCAGTGGTAGTTAATAGCAGTACCACGTTAAGTGTTCTCAAAATACATGGTTGCATCACACTTTTCCACTTGTTTATTTTGCATTCATAAGTTGCAGGAACAAATTTTTTTTTTTTTTTAATCCAAGAGTGCTTTCACACTTACAGGCTGTATTTAATTTCAGTAGAACTCAGCTTTACTTTCTGTTAGTGCGCTTTGTTTCATCTGGGGAAAACACGATAATCACGCTGAGGTGTGTGACAGCCGTACTGAGACCCTCAGAACGAGGTGGTCTTGATCCGAATAATCAGGCAAACTCTGGTGCAGTTTTCCAAGTGGAAAAGTATACCAAACTAAAATGGGACCAAGAGATGGAAAACGTGTGATTTGAGGGTACTGATTATGAGGAGTTTTTAATTTATTTATTTCAAACACCTAAAACGTACTGCAGGAAAATTGTGTGCAAATGAGGAGGTGCAGACTGGTCAGATGATTACACAAACACTCCTCTATCCACAACACGCAAAAATATAGAAAAGCACTCGTTAGCAAATGGCCCGGGGAAAGGGGAATTCAAAGATCTGCTGCACAATGCTGCAACAAGACTAAAAAGCTCTGAGGAGTACGCTGAAGTGTGAAATGTGCTGAATAAAATGGGGGCGTTTTGGTGTTTCATCAAAATCTGTGACCCCTCGGACTCTGGCAACTTACTACTTCATCTGAATTGATAAATCAAACATCAAAACAACAGTTTTCATGAGCTCTGCCCACCTCTCACATTAATCTAGACATTTCTATTCAGATTTTGACCACACATATGCAGATAATGTACAGCATCACCATATGCAGGTAGATATTCTAAGGGTCACAGATTTCCATACAACCAATTTTGGTCCGCTTGGATTTTTCCCAATGTAAAGGGGAACTGAACCAAAGGGAAAATGATACAAAATGACAAACTATCGACTCATTTGGAGCAAACAATCTGAGGTGTGAAAATACCCCAAGAAACATGACTTATTTTATTTTTATTTTGTGCAGGTTTTAGAACTTGAACAGCAGCACAGCGCTGCTTTAAAGGAGCTTTCATGTACCTACTCTGCAGAAAAAGAGCAACTCATCACACAGCACCATCTCCTGCTACAGGTCTGTAATTGCTTGATCGTACAGCATTTTACAGCTGTGCTGCATGTGTATTAATCTGACTTTTATGGGGTCAATGAACATTGCACGCTCTTGATTGCAAATTGCTCTTAATAGTTGCCTTTGTCTCCGTGGCTCTAAAAGCCCATTAGCAGGGACTACACTAAGTCAGTCACTGTTGATCCCTTCATTCTCATGAGCATTAATGCCACACAATCCAGCTGGTCAAAATTTTTTAAAACCTGCCTTTAACTGCCGTAGGAGCTGAGAGGAGTCTCTGCAAGGGAATTGGAGGCGTGTCGCAGGGAACTTGAGGAGTCTTCATCGAGGCAACGACAGCACTTCCTAGAAGAGGTGGAGCTTCTCAAGGTCCAATCAGAAGAGCGACTGCAGGACAGGATTAACCAATTAAAGGTACAAATTCCATTAAAAATGAGCTGCCAGCAATTTAAAATGTGTTATTTTGATTAAGATGTTTGGTTGAATTAAAACTCATGAGGCAGTTGTGTTTTGCGTTTAAAGTAGAACTGAACTGAACGGCATTGAACGGCACTGGGTGATAGTACATACAATTATAAAGATAATTTATCATTGGCACCCCCTCCACAAATCCCGGAATCTTGGAGAAAATCGCGATTTTGAATTTCCCGCCCTGAAAAATCAGACAAATCCGCCGAAGCGCAGCCGGAGTTCCGCGTGACGTCACGAGTGTGACCCAGTCCTCATGTTTACCATTGCGAGCACGTCGACACTGGTTGTTTTTGGTGCATTTTGTCGTGATAGTCGACTACAAAACACTTCCAACACCTGGGAAGATCAGTGGCCAAGGAAAGCTGTCATGGCGACGAAAGAAAAGAAAGGGGGAGGAAAAGCGACCGGGAAGCGATGCGTTTCTAGATATACAGTGATCACTCACTTATCACGTTTAATGGGGACCAGAACCGACCACGAAAAGTGAAAAACCGCTAAGTAGCGTCACCCCCCACCCCCAAGGGCGTCACAAGCACTATTTTGCACAAAAAGGCACAAGAGAACAGCGAAAAGTGCCACTAAGCAACACGAGCGATAAAGAACAATGAATGCGGTCTTCCTTCGCTGGGTAAAACGTCTCGGCCAATCAGCTTGCGAGGTAAAACGTCTCGGCCAATCAGCTTGCGAGGTAAAACGTCTCGGCCAATCAGCTTGCGAGATTCCCGAGCAGTGAAGAGGTGGGCGGACAGGAGTGGAGCGGTGGTCAGAGAGGTAGATTTTGAGCTGTGCGGGCTCTCCGTGTTGATACCTTATGTTCTAATGAGAAGGCAGGGAGACTACATTAGAACATCAGGTATCAACACGGAGAGCCCGTTCTCCCCGGCTCCCCAGCCCGCTCGGGAATCTCGCAAGCTGATTGGCGGAGACGTTTTACCTCGCAAGCTGATTGGCGGAGACGTTTTACCCAGCTTCGCTCCCTGCCGAGCGCCTATACCCAGCGAAGGAAGACCGCATTAAACGCGATAAGTGAGGGATAACTGTAATAAGTTGGAAAAATGCTGATGTTTTTTTTTCCCTTTCTTTTTTATTGTTAATTTTCCTTATCCTGACACCCCAAACATGCCAAAGTAAAGACTCACCATTCTGTATTCAATAAGCGACTCTCCTCCCCATCACTGCTGCGGTCTGAGTCGGTGCTGGAATCCCCCGAAAATTCTGGCTCTAATCTGTACGGTTCGATGCCTCCCTCGCTCTCTTCCTGTTCACTTGACACTCCTGCATCCTCCTCTGTCTCGTCACCGATCCTGAATGCCTCTTCACTCTGAAAACTCTGGTGTTCTTGACTGCTGGAACTGCTATCATCTGCCATTGTTGTTTTGATAAGGGTCACACTCGTGACGTCACGCAGCGTCGTCTGCACTACTTCCGGTTTGTTTGGCACTGCCAGCCAGAGGCAAAAGTTTATTGGCTTATAGCTTGGCCATCCCACGGCCTAAAAATTTCTTTTATGTGTTGAAAAATACAATAGGTAATAAGGAATTAATCTGCTATTCTACTTTTTTGGCAAAAAGGTGAGTTCAGTTCTACTTTAAGGACTTTGGTGATATGTACAATAATCTTTTCAAGCTCATTTTTATTAATTTATGCATTTATTTGACCAAGAGTGTCATTTTGAAGTATTATGTAATAGCTTGGGATTAGTGTGTGTGTGTGTGGGGGGGGGGGTAGTATTGCCCTCTCTAAGCTCCAGCTGTACCAATTCATTCAGATAGTTCTTTCTCTTGGACTCTGTCCCACTGGAGCTTTATTCAAACCCAGTTTTCTCATAATCCCACCACCATATATGCAGAAGTGTTTCTGTCCGTCTGTCCCTCTGTTCACCATATCTGTGTGTTGCTGGGTTGTGCATGCGTTTGCTTGAACAGTGGCTAAATGGGATGGGTCTAAGCTTTTTATCCTCTGATGCAGAAGGTTTTAAGGCTCGAGGTAGTTTTTTTTCCCCTCCTCTCAGACATTTAGCATTTGACCCTGTAAAATGTGCAAGCCAGTAGTCGGCTATCAACCAGTCTCTCCTGAGATCTAAGAGATGAATAAACTTACATTATACTCTCCATTGATGAGCTGCATCTTTGAATGTGTGTGTTTGCATCCTTTTTTTCTTTGAAGACGGAATTTGAAGAGCAGAAGGAGGTGGAGCTTGGCAATTTGAGGCGGAGCTTTACATCTGAACAAGAAGAAAAGGAGCGGAGCTACACTGACAAAATGAGCCAGCTCACCAGTCAGCTGCAGCAACTGGACATTGTGGTGGCCCAGGTACTAGATGTGCATGTTTGGTATCTTTATTAAGTCCATACGTTTTTTTTTAATGCAGGTAGAAAGCTCTGGTGGGTTGACTTCAGTCCTAAGGATTTTTTTTTTTTTTTTTTTTTTTTTTTTTTTTTTTTTTTAAAATTTTGAAAAATCACGACAAATATGTCAATGCTGTATCATGGGTGATGTGAGTCAAAGTTCATGAGATGACTGAAAGTTTTGGCGATTTGGTGGTGGTGGATTTTGGTGAAGGCTAGAAGAGTTGAGGTCAGGAAATTGTCTGCCATGACAAATACTGGTGCAAAGGAAAATCATATCCTTTAATTTTTTTTTTCTCACTGCCTTTCATCAGACTACAGTCTGGAAAAAAAAAAAAAGACGTGAATCACAACACTAAATTGTGTATTTGTTTTTTGAGTAGTTTGAAAAAACTTCCCTGCTGATTTTCATGTCATGTGGGATCAACAAAATAACACATTTTAGACGTTTGCATAGACTGAAAGATGGACTGATTACCTGGGTTGGGCAAGTTACTAAAAATTGGCAACTAATTACAGTTACTAGTTACTTCTGTTCAAAAGTAATTGAGTTACTTTCCCAATTACTGCATGATTAACCACTTGCACTCCGGGCAATTTTCCTAAAAATGCCAAAAAATAACGTGCCCAAAGTAAATCGAAAGCTGTTATTCAACCCTTTGCAGCATCTTCATGGGGTTGGTCTCATTTAAAAGAAAACACTTTGAATTTTTTGGCAAAAAAAACATAATCTCTCTACGTGCTCCGGCCACTGAGTTACAGTCATCTGAACTTGAAGAGAAAAAAATTGGACACTGTTTTTTTGGATACAAATGCTTGTAAATAACACACAGCTGTCCGATCCGGCTGGAAAATGCAACAGAAATGTAGAACCAAGTGTTATCCAGCTGAGATCCAAATTTTGTAACGATACCACAAAAAATGAATATTTTACACAGCTTTGTTCTCAGGCTGTTCCCAGGCGTTATGGAACTGTGCCAAATTGTGCCAAATGGCACAGTTTGGAAAAACTTCTGTAACTTTTGAATAATTCAATGTAGAATCTTCATTTTAGGCTCTAATGAAAGGTCACACTCAGGGCTGTGTCTGTGTGTGTGTGTGTGTGTGTGTGTGTGTGTGGGCGGGGGGTTGTTCCCCCCCCCCCCCCCCCCCCGCTACCAAGGACCAAATTCGTTCACGGTCCGAACACGGCAAATGAACCGTTTATCGCGGCGCACGCACTTCGTGCGCAGTACAGTTGTAATTTACCGATCGGTCAAAAGTCATTTTTGGATTACAGTTTTCAGGGATAAATAATAATTTAGCTTATAACACCTTACCTCTTCAAAGCAGCAGAGTCGTGGCGAACAGCTCTTCCCACGCGTCAGACGAACGCGACGCTGCTCCGCTCGTGGATCCCGATCAACATAATTCCATTATTGCCGTTTTGGCGAATGATTTACGACTTTTGTCGTCGGCCTCCGTCTATTCTGCTGGAATGAGTGCAGGTCCCACTTGTGGGTGTTTTCCATGCTGCTGGGTGAGCCTGGGTCTGTAGTAGATTCGTACAGAGTCCTTCTGCAGCAGTAAATATCGCTTCACCCAGCCTGAATTTCTGTGCTTCAATTGGCTCCTGCGTTCACAGTAGGCGGGTCCTCCTTCCTAGATTTTCATTCATTGGCTCCTCAAGGTTTCAGAAACCCAATTCAAGGCTCTTATTAGTCGAATGAGAGGTCAATCAGATGAACTAATCTGTTCGCGGCTGTGTTTGCAGATTTTTTTTTCAGTGGCGCTTGGAGGGCACACCACCTACACCATCACCATCAATATCCTTATCATGCGTCATGCGCACGAGGGCGCACGAGCGCGCTCTCGTGCGCCCTCGTGCGTCATAGGACGCAGAGACTTGCCCACCCACGGAACAACGGAGCGCAAGTGGTTAAAGTAATTAGTTACTTGGAAAAGTAACTTACATTATTTTTAAATGCATACTTAAATCATCTTGTACACATAGCAGGATAATTTAATTAATGGATTACATTACAGGCTTATTAATGGCAGGCTGAAAACAGACTGTTTCAGACAGAACTTCACACAGTTTTTTTTAATGTTTGTGTTACTTCGCATGTGTTGGTGTGTGGGACATGAAAGCTGTCCATGTTCATCTTATCTTCATCCATCCATCCATCTTGTACTGCTTTTCCGGAGGTCTGGGTTGCAAAGGCAGCAGTTCAAGCAGAGAAGCCCAGACTTCCCTCTCCCCAGCCACTTGCTCCAGCTCTTCAGAGATACCAAGGCATTCCCAGACCAACTGGGAGATGTAGTCTCTCCAGTGAGTCTTGGGTCTGCCCCGGGGTCTCCTCCCAGTGGGACGTGCCCGAAACACCTCAAGTAGGAGGCGTCCAGGAGGCATCCTGATCAAATGCCCAAACCACCTCAACTGATTCCTTTCAGTGTGGAGGAGCAGCGGTTCTTCTCTGAGCCTCTCCCGGATGACTGAGTTCCTCACCCTATCTCTAAGGGTGAGTCCAGCAATCCTATGAAGAAAGCTTATTTCAGCCTCTTGTATCCGCAGTCTCATTCTTTCAGTCATTACCCAAAGCTCGTGACCATAGATGAGGGTAGGAGCGTAGATTGACCGGTAAATCGACAGCTTTGCCTTAGAGCTCAGCTCCCTCTTCACCACAGTGGACCGGTACAACGTCCGCATCACTGCAGATGCTGCTCCAATCCATCTGTCAATCTCTCACTCCATTCTTCCGTCACTCGTGAATAAGACCCCGAGATACTTAAACTCCTGCACTTGGGGCAGGAGGCTTGTCCCCAACCCGGAGAGGACAATCCACCTTTTTCTGGCTGAGGACCATGGACTCGGACTTGGAGGTGCTGATTCTCATCCCAGCTGCTTCACACTCAGTGGCAAACCGTCCCAGTAAGACTTGTAGGTCATTGCTGGATGAAGCCAAGAGAACAACATCATCCGCAAACAACAGAGATGAGATCCTGTGGTCACCAAGCATGACACCCTCCATTCCGTGGCTGCACGTAGAAATCCTGTCCATAAAAATCTCATCTTGTGTTATGGATTAATCTGATGTGCAGTGATCCAACGCAAACGTTCATTATCCACATTCCAAACATCTGCTGTGACAGACATGATCCAGTCTTTCAAACGCCTTTTGGAGATCAAAATCCATTTTTGAATAATCTTTATCCAAGTAGCAGGTAAATGTGTTTTAACTTCAGTGGATCACAGTCCGGCTGTCTGATGAAACGTCACTGATATCACGTCTTCATTCTGTAACGATGTATCTGGCAATCAGTCGGTTTAATTCTTGCTGGGTCACAAACTGTCCAGATGCATACCTGTGGGTGTTCAGATATAGTAGATCCACTTCACGGTGTTGGTTGTTAGCATAGCTAGTTGTTATTTAACATTAGCTTTGTTGGCTCTTCTGAAGATTGCAGTAGGACTCCATCAGCACTTAGCTTGCAACCCACCAATATGCTTTTGATAAAGGAAGAATCATCCGTGTGTCCACAAAAACAAAGTAGCTTCATCTCTTCTGCTCAGTAATGAAGATTCAGGTGCTTTGCAACAGGGCACGTCAACTGACTGCTCGTCTTAGCTACAGTAGGGTCAGTTTGTATATTCATTTATTTGCGCTAAAAATATCTATCCATGTTAATAAAACAAATGACGAGTAATACATCTGATCAAATTTCAGTAGCTGTAATGCATGACTGAATTTTTAAATGGTAATTTTGTTACAAAGTATCACGTTACTGTAAAGCCACTACTTTCGCAGTAACATGTTGCGTAATGCATTACTCCCAACACTGCTGACTACTATACCATACTGGTTAGGGGTGGGAATCGTGAGGGACCTTAAAATACACATTGCAATACTTGAGTTATGATGTACTATCATGATACTATGATTCTTCAAGTTTTGTGATATGATATACCCCTCAAAAAACATCAGTTTTGTCCCCAAAGTACAACTGTCAACATCTGTTTCATTTTAACTCTTTTCAACTAAGTGACCACTTTTGTTCTCAGACCTCCGTGGTATGGTGCGCTTCCCACATTCTTGTATTCCAGCGGGCTTCATTTTCGTGGCGACACATCTCTGCACACAGGGAGGGCAGTGGACTGTGTTGTTTACTTGGCTCGCTGAGTTTGGAGGTGATTTCGTTGCACGGAAGGTGTTAGTTGGTTGTTCACCAGGGTCAGCGCTGCTCGTACTTTAGTATTTTTATCTTAGCTGCTGCTAATGCTGCCATTGCTGAATGGCTTCGAGAGGAGTGTACTGGTCCACATGTTTAGAGTGTTTGGGTTTTTTTTGTTTATTTTTGTTTTTCTGCAGTGCGTGTGGGTTGTGTGTGTCATGCCAAGGTCTTTCGTTCCATCTTTGTTATAAAGTCCAAAAAAGGCCCAACATTTGAGTTAACTTTTCATCACATCTCCCTGCTTCCTAACTTGTACACCTGGCTGCAAATCTCACAAGACAAGCTATGACTTCACCTAATAATGTGTGCTTATTTTGCACCATGTAGTGGACTAAAAATGCAATTTGATGATTAATACCCAAGAGTTTGCAACATTTACATAAATATATAATAAAAGAAAGGTATGTGTGTTTAGGGATCGTGCATCATCGCGAGTGCCAAGTTCTGCAATGTATCGATGCCCCACCCCAATCCTGATTTCTGATCAGAGCCTACATTTGACTGCAGAAGACTTGATGAAAGAGTAATGCTTCTGTCAGGACTTCAAATCAGTGGTCACTTTCATGCTAAGAGTCACTGAGATTGTTCCTATAGAGAATGGACATTGGCGTTGTGCCACGCTGCATGCTGGACCGTTGACGCCATTGTTATGATCTTGCTTCTTTGTTTACCTGTAGTCTAGGGCTAGGCAACTGCTAACAATAACAGACATAAGTGCAATGGAACGGAGCAAACAGAAAATTAAAATTCCTTATTCAGCTTCTCTGAATAAGGAAGCAAAGGAACGCTACCTCCAAAAAATTTAAGAAATGAATGGGATCGATCCATATGAGCACAAGAAATGTACCACAGATAACAACCAACAGCCTTGAGTCACGTTGTCAGATGTGTTTGCCTTCCTGGTTTGTGGGGTGAGCGCATAAACCCGTGAGCAATTTAAAAACCATAAATTATTAGAGGCTTATGTTCAATTCACCAATGGATGGACCAGCCGCCTCAAATCTTCCAGGTGAATGACCAGAAAACTATTGTTTGCACAAAGGTAGGCAGTCATTGTTTCTACACAGTTTTCTGCAGCATGTGTCTGTCTGCAACTACAGACAGACACATGCAGCAGTGAAATGTTGGATTTATGTTCAAATTTGTCATATGATGCTTGCTAAGTACAGTATATACACATTATTACCCACAGAACATGAAATACCAGCAATGTGATAAACCCAATGCTCGTGCTGGCACCTAGAAAAAAAATTACTGGTATAATTAGCCGCTATAAAAACATACTAAATCAGGACAGTGACTATTTTATAGTCACCTGAAAGAGGAGAATCTGCTTAATTTAACAATCCCAAACATTCTATGGACTTCAGTCCCCAGCTGATATTGAATCCATGTGTAATGAAGGCAGTGTCCCGCTGGAAATCCCAGCGCTGCATGTAGCGGTTTGTGTCCAGGTTTTTGGTTTGTTTTTTGTTTGTGATAGTTTTATGCAGCATTGCTTTATGTACCTGTGAGCTCTGCTCAGCAACAACTGGTGGTGCTGCTTCAGTCATCTGACTGCTCAGTGTGCGTTTTGTTTTTACTTCATGACCGAGATGTAATGATGGCTTTTTAAATGTCTGGTTAGTATTTGGATTAAACAATGAACATGTCCGAACTTGACACAAAACACCAAAATTATTAAATTAAATTTCAAGGAATATATTACAATAGGTCTGGAATATTTGTAAACGTGTCCCGTTAGTTGACTTGATGTCATTTGGTCCCTTTAGATATAATTTAATGTGCTATTTGGGCATTTTTCGTTCACTGTTTAGTCCAACAGGTCTGAGGAAGGGCAGGTGGCCCAAAACGTTAAACGTTACTGATAAATGATAAATACTTAATGGGAGCTTTTCGGTGTGCGGATCGTCTTTGATTTTTCTGATATATTTTTTGGTGCCCAGCACCCGACCAGGTGGACTGTGATGTGCGTATCATCGTATTTTTTTAAATCACAACTTACCTTCATGAAAATGCCGTAAACACACGACCATGTGTGCAGGAATATTGTCGGAGTTGATGTCTTTCCTTCTGACCGCTGCAATCCGTTCCATCCGACGCCTCTTTATTAGCTCAGCGACCCGATTCTCTCCACTTTTCTTCCAAGTCAGAAAGTTAAAAAAGCGTATGCCATTCTTTTGCCACGCCAATCATGAGAGCAGTTGTTGCATTTGACAATGCAGCAAAATTTCCCCATTCTAACATTGCGTGGTATTTGAATGAATAATAATGTGATTGAAAGGACCACATTGGAAATGAGTGTTTCGCTTTCATGTGCCATCCTGGATTTTGTTACGTTTTATATGTAAATTTACATTTTCTATGTTTGTATACCATATTCAGTGTTATTTTTATCTGAATATATAACAGACTGAAGCAACCCTCAAAAACTTCAGCTTAACTGCCATTTGTTGCGCACTACTAAACAGACAGGCAGAACACTTTTCCCACAATTCCTTGCAGTTTTTCTGTCAGGTGACATCACGCGCCCATTCTTATTGGTTGTTCTTCTACGGTAGATATTAAACAACTCATTGTAGTGGGATGAGGTATTAACACACATTCACATTTGTGTTCCTCAGCTGTTATCAAGTAGAGGTTAAGAGGCTTTGGGAGGGGGGCTGTTGTCACAGCAACGGTATTGTTTTGTAGAGGCAGGTGGCTACTTGCAGTGTGTGAGAGGGAAAAAGAGAGGCAAGCCCTGGTGAAAAGAGAGGGAGAGATGAGAGGTTGAGGAAAGAGGTAAGATAATTTCCTCCATTTGTTTAAAGAGAAATTTGAAATGGACATTTTTTTTTTAACAGTGTTTGGCATTATTTTTGCCTTGTTACAACTGCATTAATTGTTTACTTGGACTTTGTCAAAGAACCCGGATTAGTTAATTTTTGTGACATTAAAGGAAGATGAAAACATTTTATAGGAGAGGATAAATTTAATATTTTGTAGTAGGCCTGCTTGTCACTCCAAATAAGGGTATTAAGAAGTGTTATGAAGTTATTGTTACCACATATTTTTGAAGCTTTGTGATCAAACAAAATTGGGTCCCATTTAATACAATATTTACAATTATTAGAATCATTATTGAATGTCCTGTGATGTTGGTCTTTTAGATGGATTCAGTCGAGGGCACTTTTACAAAATCTGCAGTTTTTAAGCAAGGTTGAGCATGGATGAGGAGGGAATCTGAATTGGGTGCCAACAGTACATTCTTGTATTCCAACAGTTGGAAGGAGAGATTAGATGTCTGCAGGAAGAGTTGGAAGGAAAACGTGCTGAGATGGAGACCCTGGACACTCTCCTTCAACGAAGGGAGCGAGAGAGTCAGGAGGGGGGCAACCTTCTGAAGATGCTCAATGATGACTTGCACATGGCTAAAGAGGAAAAGTAAGTCTTGTTTGGTGTTTAATCTTGTATTTTTGTCTGTTATAATCACATTTGAATGCATTTTTTTTTTATTTATGTGAATGTTTTCTCGTAGACACAAACTACATCATACAAATGAAAAGCTGAGGAAGGTGCTGATTGAGATGCTCCACAGTATCATGGCAACAGAAGAACTGATTGGACAAAAGCTTGCTCCCGGAACAAAGACGTCAGAGGCAGTGTCTAATCAGAGAAATTCTCCAGGAAATAAAGAGACAAAAGAATCAGGTCTGTTACACTAGCAGTTAGTTTTTACCTCTGCCAAGGAAGTTATGTGATTGGTCTGGATTGGCTGTTGGCCTTTGCATTTGTTTTTATCAGACGGAGTTTAATAACAATCTAAGTTGCATCTACTTTATAAGGGGACAGTGCATGAACACACCCACAGCAGAGGAAGTAATAACTGAGGAAAAAACTGTAATTTCTGTAATTCCCCAGATTGGGATCAGTAAAGTACATCTGTATCTGAGCAAAATGACATCTCTTTGGGAGTCTGACCCCTGGTTTTGGTTAATTTTCAGTGAATTGCTTAGCCCTACTGGAAACCCAGGTTAATTATATTGGTGGGGGAAATAATCAATTTTTAGATGCCTCGAATCACCATATATGGAAGATTCTGAATCAATGAACATGTCAAACAATCAATTTTTAAATGTCTAGCATTCAGCAAGAACTGAAAAGGAAGTAACCAGGTACTGTAGTATCTGTAATGGGTGATACACAGAGTAAATGTAATATTCCAGTTGGCTTGTCATACAGTTGAAAGCCAGATTAGTTTTCAAATGCACACAGGGACAAAGACCTTAATTTTTGGAGACATGTCATGTGAAGTATTCCCATATGAAGTATTGTCCTGCGGACATATCTGAGAACACCATCCCGACTGTGAAGTACGGGGGTGACGGCATCATGTTGTTGGGGGTGTTTTGCTGCTGGGAGGGCCTGTTGCACTTCACAAAATAAATGGCATCATGAGGAAAGAACAATAGCAAACAAATAATTTTGGTAAACCTAACTGACCTAAAACGGGAAAAGTTTAGTCTGATTTAATGTCAGATGGTAAGAAAAATAGTTTTTTTGTACAGTGTATGTAAACTTGTGGCTTCAGCTCTCTTTCTTCCATTTTCTTTAACAAACATATTGAAATTCATGGTTAATTATAAATACTTTGTTTGCTCTCTATATGTCTGTTCTTTTCATCTTCTCTATCCCCTCACCCCCCAGCCAGTCGCAGCAGATGACTGCCCCTCCCAGAGCCTGGTTCTGCTAGAGGTTTCTTCCTTTTAAAAGGGAGTTTTTCCTCTCCACCATTGCCAAGCACTTGCTCACAGGGGGATCGCCTGATTGCTGGGGTCTTTCTGCAATTGAGGGTTTCCCCTACATTTGAAAGTGCTATGAGATGACTATTGTTGTGAAATGGTGCTATATAAATAAAGTTGAATTGAACTTTGCTTTGAAATTACCAAGTAGTCACACAGTGAGGGGGGGGGGGGGGAGAAATTCTGAATAGGGAGGAAAAAGATCCATCAAGAATTGTTTTATAATCACATTGCATCCCTCTGAATCATAATCGAATTGTGAGATGACTAGAGACTCCCACTCCTAATTAATTCCAGGTGTAAATGTATGTCAAGCTCTGTCAAGTTTCTATCTGATCACAAAAAGTGAATTGTAATTCTAGGTCTAAATGGAGCCCAAGAGATTTAACAGTGGTCATCATTGTTTGCTTGACATAACTGCATGAAATAAATACTGAATACATTATATCAGCAAGAGTGGTTCATGTTCAACATAGTGACTATTGTAATCAGAATATGTTAATTTTCTACTATTTATTTCTTTTTCTACTATTTATTTCTTCTTTAAAAATTTTGCACAGTAACTTTGCCTATGGAACTTGCCATAGGAAGTATTGTGCAATCAAGGCTTGAATCTTGGAATATTGGGCCAGTTGGGGTCCCACCCAGACATCCTGTGTTTGGACTTTTTACTGGTGTTATCCTTCTCTCCTTACTGTCTTGCACCCTCTGCCTGAACACTTTCCTCTCCTTGGCTCCTCTCTTCTCTCATCTTTCCCTCTCTGAGCCCTGTCTTATTCATGTTCTCTCTCCGTCTATGGTGGTATAGAAACAAGTTAGAAAATACCAAGTGTCACATTTTGTCCTGCATGATTTTTTTTTTTTGTCATGATTTACAGAAATGACACAAATATGTATAGTTTTGTATTTTAGTGTTTCTTTTTTCTGTTGAGAGAGTAGGAAAGAGAAGGGGTAAAACATTCATAATAGTAATTAACTCATGCATACTTAAATTATATGATCAGAGGTGAGTATAGTAGCCAGAAATTCTACTCATGGAAAAGCAGTGTTATGAAATTAATAATTGAAAAGTAGACACCCAAAAATTTCTAGTTGAGTAAGGGTACAAAAAAGCACCCACTTAAATAAAAACTTGAGTAATGACTTTAGTCTTGAAGGTTTGAGGTTTTTCTCCAAAATTTATACAGTTTTCTTATATTTTTTTTTTTACTTTTCTCTGTAAATTTATGTAAATTTGAATCCATTTTCCTCATTTGTAATTTCCTCTTGAAAAATTAGGACTTTTCTTCTACATTTGAGACTATTATAAATTTGTGGATTATTTTATGGCTAATTTTTGTATATTTTTTAAAATTAAAATTACTGAGGTTTTTTTGTTGTTGTTCAGAAATTTGAAACAAATTATAAAATTTTGACTTTTGTTTCTCATACAGTTTAAACCTTTGACCATAATTTTACAGAGCCGGAACAGAATAATAATTTAACTCTGATTTCAAAGAAATGTAATCATTAATAAAATTATATTCAATTAAATAAATTAACTAAAATGACCAAAGATGAAAAAAAATCGGCAAATAACTCTCTCATTTGGGACAGAACGTATCCCAGCGTTTGGGCGAGGATATGTCGGCGAAGCCTAAGGCTGGAAAACCAGGAAAAGGAAAAAGCGAGCCGCCGAAACAGTCCAAATTAACGGACTTTCAGGTCTGTGACGCAGCAAACAAAACTCCATATATGGCGGAGGAGGCTGGCAACGGTGCGATATCTGCGGGGAATGGCGCAGATGCGCTGATGGCTGCCATGAGTTCAATGAGAGCGGACTTTTCCTCTAGATTTGATGGGATTATGACAGCGTTGGAAGGAATAAGAAAGGAATTGGGTGACTGTGTAGAACGAACGGCGCAGATGGAGCTCCGTCTCGCTAGTGCTGAAGATGACGTCACCCGTCTTCAATTAAAGGTGCGCACTTTGGAAAAAAAAAAAAATAAATCTCTGGAAGATAATATTTTGGATTTGGAATCTCGGTCGAGACAGAATAATTTGAGGCTGGTGGGTCTTCCAGAGGAATCAGAAGGTCGGGACGTATGTTCCTTTCTGGAAAAGTGGATTCCGGAGGTGCTGGGCAGCGAGGAGTTGCAATCAGCAGTGGTTCTGGAAAAAGCACATCGTATTGGCCCACGGAGAGATAAGGGACCGCCGAGGACCTTAATTATGAAGTTTCTTAGCAACAGAGACAGGATGAAGATCTTCAACGCTGCACGTGCTAAAGGAGAGATTAAACACCAGGACCAGCAGGTGCGGTTCTACCCAGATTTGGCCACAGGAATCCAACAATTGAGGAAGCAGTTTGATCCCGTACGTAAGGAGCTGCGCAACCTTGGGATTCGTCATGGTGTAATCTATCCTGCGAGACTGCTGACCACGTATGAGGGCAGAACCCACATCTTCAAGACCCCAGAGGAGGCGCAGGAGTTAATCAAGAAGATCAAAGAAGAAGAAGAGACTGGTGGGAGCTAAGCATGAACAAAATATAAGGTAGAATAATTAAGCATTTGCACAGGCATCTGACTGACTTGAAGTAAATAGTAAGTTTACAAAATATAGATTGTATTATATATTAAAAAAACAAAACAAAAACAAAACAAACAAAAAAAAAAACTATGATGTACAAAGTTGTTAAAAATTTTGGAGTTAAGTTGGAAAACTACAGAGGAGAGTTAATGTTACGTCATTAAAAGCAGTAGAGTTAGGGTGATTGGGAGGATGAAGAAGGAGTGGCTTAGGCTGTTCCCCGTGGGTGTGGAACGGTCGATGGCTATATCGGGAGACAGAATTTTTCTTTTGATTTTGGGGGGTTTGCCACAAGTGTGGGAAGGGGAAATTTGTTTGTGTGTAGTTTGTAGGATGAATGTTCAACCACTCATGTTTTTGCTTCTCTGTATGAGCATGTTTACACTGCAAGGTAATCCCAAACTCTCTATTGATCATGGACCAAAGTGTTAATCTTAATTTAACTTCATGGAATTGCAGAGGTCTACAAAATTTAAAAAAACTTAAACAAGTTATGAATAAAATAAAGGACATGGGTTCAAGAATTGTGTTTTTACAAGAAACTCATCTGATAGAGGAGGATGTTAAAAGAATTAGGAGTAGATGGCAGGGAAGTGTATTCACCTCTTCATTTTCATCCCGAGCCAGGGGAGTTATGACTCTCATACATAAATCAGTTCCTTTTCAAGTGAAAAATGTAATTGGAGACAAATTTGGAAGATATGTAATCATTCAAGGTTCTTTGCTATTAGAAAATATAAATCTTGTGAACTTATATGGTCCCAATATAGATGATCAGAAGTTCTTTGCTAATTTATTTCTCATCTTATCATCACTTACAGGGCAACATATAATAGCAGGGGATTTTAATTGTACATTGAATCCAGGTGTGGATAGATCAACAGGACTGGATTGTACGCACATTGGATGTAGGATGACTATTAATCATTTTATGAAAGAATTGAGATTGTTAGATATATGGAGAGAAATGAAACCACAAGTTAAAGCCTATTCTTGTTATTCCAGTACCTACAAGACATTCTCACGTATTGATTATTTTTTGATTTCCACAGAATTAAGGTCCAAGATTCAAAACTGCTTTTATGATAACATCGTGATCTCTGATCATGCACCCTGTTGTCTAATATATGTAGATAAAAAATTGACAAAGGAATCAGGTAGATGGCAATTTCAGCATAAATGGCTTCAGGATGAGGAATTTGTCAAGTATATAGAAAAACAGATAGACGAGTTCTTTGACATCAATACTACACAAACATCAGCATGTGTAAAGTGGGAGGCTTTCAAAGCTTTTATTAGGGGACATATTATTAGTTATACAGGATCAAAATCTAAGAAGACTCGAGAGGAGAGAGCTAAATTGGAACATAAAATAAAAAGTCTTCAGGAAAAAGTGTATGCAGGAAGTGACCCAAGGTTGGAGAATGAATTACTGATTTTGAGAGCTGAATACGACAAAAAATCAGCGAATAGAGCTGCCTCGAGTCTTCTAAGATTGAAACAATCTTTTTATGAACAAGGTGAAAAATCAGGAAAATTATTAGCATGGCAGATTAAACAATTGGAAATTAAAACACCAATTACCAGTATTATAAGTAACGGACAGGTAGTTATAGATCCTTTAGAAATTAATAGAGCCTTTAGAGATTACTATGAAAAATTATATGATACCAAAAATGAACCTGATTTAACAAAACTAAATGGGTTTTTGAACGAACTATCTATACCGTGTATTCCAAATGAAAACAGGGAGATATTGGAGTCTAAAATTAGTCAAGAAGAAGTTGGGCTAGCCATTGATAATATGAAATCAGGAAAAAGTGCAGGACCAGATGGTCTTCCAGTTGACCTTTATAAAAAATTTAAGAATAAATTAATAAAACCTTTTTTGGAAATGGTTTTAGAAGCATTTCAAAATAATAATTTACCATCATACATAAATAATGCCTTAATTATACTGCTGCCAAAACCAGGTAAGCCCTCTAATAAATGTGAAAATATGAGACCAATAAGCCTATTAAACGCCGACCTTAAGATAATCTGTAAAATTTTAGCAGGACGAATACAAGAAATTTTACCAAATATTATTAATCGAGATCAGAATGGCTTTATAAAGGGTAGACAAGGCTTCCATAATGTAAGAAGACTATTTAATATTATTTATTTTAATAAAGAAGCACCGGATACAGCTCTCCTATCATTGGACGCCGAAAAGGCCTTTGATAGAGTTGAATGGCCCTTTCTTTTTGAAGTCCTACAAAGGTTTGGACTTGGAAATAATTTCATAAAATGGGTTCAAATAATATACAATAATGCTACAGCAGAAATCCTAACAAATAACAATATTTCAAAACCAATAAAAATCAATAGAGGATGTCGACAAGGCTGTCCACTTTCACCTTTACTGTTTACTATGGCAATTGAACCTTTAGCGATAGCGATACATTTACATTCACAAATATATGGAATTAAAGTTGGACCAACAGAACATAAAATCTCCCTGTACGCCGATGATATAATTTTGTTTATGTCGAATCTAAAAAAATCAATTCCAACCTTGTTGAATTTAATAAAGAATTTTGGGGAAATATCAGGATATAAAATAAATAAAACTAAATCTTCAATATTAATGCTAAATGAGACCCAGAGAAATTACCCAGCCCCTGAGGTAAATCAATTCAATGTTGTAAATCAGTTTAAATATTTAGGAATCCAAATTATGCCTAAGCTAGAATCAGTCGCCAGTGTCAACTATGAAGCCTTAATGTCAGATATCAATGAGTTAACGCAGAGATGGATGTCACTACCAATGTCGATGATCGGGAGAATCAATATACTTAAAAGTAATATTTTACCTAAAATACTTTATTTATTTCAATACATTCCCTTATCACCACCTTTAGATCTATTCTCAAGAATAAAAAAAAAGTTAGTGGAATTTATATGGAACAACAGGAGGGCTAGATTACGTTTGTCTTTATTATATTTACCATTTGATCGTGGAGGTCTGAAATGTCCAAATTTTATGTTGTATTATTGGTCGGCACAACTGAGGTCTATGACATATTATTTTTCATCAAATGAGCTCCCTCACTGGACTGAAATGGAATCATACAATTTACCTTTACCTCTTCCCATATTCATATACTCAGACTCGGCAAAAAAATTACAAAAACAAGTTAAAAATCCATTTGTAAAGCATATGATCAAAATATGGTGTGAAGCTAAAAACTATTTAAAAGAACCACAGTTATTGTCACAATTTAGTCCAATATGGGGTAATCAATATTTTAAACCAGGGAGAGCGGACGCTGTATTTAAAGTATGGAATTTAAAAGGGATACAAAAGATTCAGGATTTATATTTGCCATGTGCAGACAACATAATGTCTTTTGAAGAGCTGAGGATCAAATTTAATCTCAATAGAACACATTTTTTTAAATATCTTCAACTTAGAAACTTTATTCGATCAAATCAAAATAAAGCTCTCACTCGACCTATTTATTCATCCTTGGAAAAAATGATGATGAAAGATAGTAAAAGAAAGGGTATTATTTCAGAGTTTTATAACTCATTGACACTATCTTCAAGTGAAAATTCACTGAAAAGATTAAACTACTGGAAAGAAGATCTGCAAATTGAAATTTCAGAGGAACAATGGGAATTGGCTTGTACAGAAGCTCAAACCAAATCAATAAATGTACGCCTTAAATTGATACATTTCAAATGGTTAATGCGGATGTATGTTACACCGGAGGAGTTAAATAGATATAACAAAAATATACCAGATACATGCACAAAATGCATGGAAAGTAAAGGAACCCTATTTCATTGTTTATGGGAATGTAGATTAATAAGAATGTTTTGGGAAGAGGTGAGGGTAACAATTGAAAAAATAATCTCAAAACAAATCATATTGAATCCTAAACTGTTTTTGTTGGGTCTGTACCCAGAAAAGCATAATTTTAATAAAAGTGAAAGAACATTCATAGACCTCAGTTTGCTTAATGCCAAAAAATGTATTGCACTATTATGGAAAAAGACTCATAGACCAGATGTGACTCAGTGGTTAAGACAGATGTTAACAAACCTTCCATTAGAAAGAATAACATATATACTGAAATCAAAGGAAATTGTGTTTGAGAATATATGGAGACCTTTTATTGATTATGTAAAAAATTTAAACATAACTCTTGAAGAAGAAGGTGAATGATGTGTGTGGACCTTGTAAATTCCAAACTGGTGAACATAATATGTATACTTATGTATTGGATTGTCTAGACTAAACAGAGGAGCATTGTTGAAGACTTGATTTTGTTGGTGGTTGTTGGTGTTTTTAGTGCATTTTTTTTTTTTTTGTAGTACTTTAGTGTTAGTGTTTGATTGTTTGTATCATGTTTGTTAAAAAAAAAAAAAAGGTTCAATAAAGATATTGTGGGAAAAAAAAAATGACCAAAGATGGTGTTATTTCTGTTATAATATTTCTGTATATTTACAGTGTTTTTAGAGCTCTCCTCACCATCCAGACAACAGAACAAACCCCTCATTTTTCAAAATCCAAATGTTGGCAGGTTTAGTTTATCTGAAGGCTGGAGGATGTTGACTGATTTACTGTAAGTCACTGACTTCGTGACTCCATTAATATTGTCGTGGTTGGTGAAGTAAATCCTCAGCAATTCAGTCACCCTTGCCTTTCCTTCAATGAGCCCACATATGAAGCCAAACCACACCTGTTTGCTCAGCGACTCATTATTGTTCCCGTTACCAGTGGGTTAAAACCACGATAAATGCCTCCACTCCTTACATACCTCTTCTGCTTTTTTTTTTTTTCCTCATTAAGGTACTTAAATAAGTTTGTGCTTTACTCTGACGCGGAATCAGGTTTGTCTCTCGGACAGCGATGCTAGATAGTTCTGCCTGTCGACTGGAATGGTCAAGTGGGCGGTGCGCTCCAGAACTCCGACGTGTGGGTGACTGGTCACATGTGTTGTTCACAAGTGCGCTTGCGGAGCTCATTTCTTCATTTATTTTCATTAGCGTGGTGGCTCAGGTCTCTGGCGTGGCATACCGCCACGCGGAAATGTTACCAGCAAAAACCCGATGTTGATTCAACGTGACTGGTATTTGTTCTGTTAACATAAACTAGGCACTTTGAGCAGCTACTTTTTAAGCATATTATTGTTAATGTATTAACTGCCAAGGAAGTTATGTTTTAGCCAGTGTTGATTTCATTTTTTTCTTTGTAAGCAAAATTACTCAAAGTAACTGTTTTTTAAATGCAGTTTGGTCTGGAGGGATTGGGTGTGGCACAGAAACGTTCACAAAATTTTGATTTGAATAACAATCTGGTGTAAAGACTTTTTTTTAAAATTGCAATAAGGGGGAAATGCGCTGCCTTGGCAGAGGTTTGTGCTCTCATTGATTCTGTTTAATAAATGATTAATACTGTAATACAGCAGGGTTTTTGTTAAGGGTACAAATGATTAACTGCTTTCATTTTACAGAGTCTGGCGAACTTGCTTGTAACTTTATATGAATAGAAGAACCTGGATTTTTACTTATTTCCCAGGTATTTCAGTTGCAGACCTGTCAGCAGACGACTTGGAGCTCACCCATCAGCTCTGTGAGAGTCTGCTGGTTTCAGACGGTCAGCTCAATCCCGGAGGAGAAGAAGCGGCTCTCAATTCTTGCAGCAGGCTTCGTCACACTGTAGACACCCTTCTTGAGCTGCTCAACCAAGCCAATACACAGGTGAAGAAAATCTAGATGGAAGAATGTCTAGCTCAGGAATGCACAAAAGTTATTTTACCCTTTTTTTTTTTTCTTTTTTTTTTAACTTGCCTGACAGCTGTGCATTTTTTTCTTTTCTCTAGCTGGAGCAGACTCACAATGTCCACCTTTCTCTGGAGGAGAAGTTTTCTCAAGGCAGAATAGATTCTGCTCAACTTATTGAACAGCATAAGCTCGTTTTGCAGCAGCTTGATCAGGAGGCGAAGCTGAAGAGCAAACTTCAGTTGGAGCTCCACAAGGCTGAAGGTGAGCACGTTTTTTTTTTGTTTTTTTCTCCCATTGGTCTTATGCTGACTTTCCCTTTTCAACATAATCTTACTGCATTTCCATGACATGCTAAGGTCTTCTGGAGGGCTACATAGCTGAAAAAGCAGCCCTTGAAGAGTCTTTGCAACAGAAGGAGATTCAAGAGGAGAAGTTGGTGGCAGAGCTTGAGGATTTAAAGATGAAGCTGCATCGGATGGATGGCCTCACCTCTGAGTTGGAGAACCTCAGAGTCAAGCATCAGGAGCTCAGTGAGGAGCATTCGGTTCTTCTGCGTCAGAAGGAGCATCTTTCTGCTGGACTTGGTGAGAGGGAGAAAGGTGAGTGAAGGAAGTATTAACTCATGTAATCATATGCCCGTCTTTGGTGAGCTTTACCATATGTTTATATAATGTCAGTGCTCAGACCAGTCTTCTCTCCATAGGCCATTCACTCAGTTTAGATCCTGAAGCAGGTTTGTGGGTCAGAGGGAAGTATGTGTGTGTGATGAGGCAGTAGTGATAAATATGCAGTACATTTGCAGTGCTGTGTGTGATTGTTCTTTGTCATGCTGTCTCTGCTTGTACCAAGCTTTTGGAGGGCTGACTAATTTGTTCTCTTATTTAAGGCATCCTTTGATTAATTGTGGTGGTTTAACTCTTATTCCTCATCTGTTGTTCTGTTTCTGCATTTGCATGAAAAGGTTTTCCTAATCTTTCCTTTTTGATCTTGAAGCTTTACTGGCTGAGACGGAGCGGTTGAACCAAGACAGGCTGGACTTGCAGCGGCAGGCAGAAAAAGACCACAATGCTCTGTCCCTGCGCCTTAGGACCTTGGAGAGGGAGCTTGAAGAACAGGAGACAAAGGGCCTGGAAATGGAACTGCACCACAAGACCTATACTGAAGACCTCAACCAGCAGGTCCAAGCTCTTGAGAAGCAACTGAAGCACAACCGGCACTTCATAGAAGTGAGTTTGTTTGAGATGTGAAAGTTGGATAAATGAAGGGGCCAAAACCAGGACTCGCTAATTATTTTCAGTTGCCTAAACACGTTATTAACTCTTAATGCTCAATTTTTTTTTCTCCTTTTAGTGTTTATTCTTAATTGGGACACGTTTTTAATTTTGTTCATACCAACAGGAGCAAGCTAATGAACGTGAACACGAGCGTGATGAGTTCCAGCAGGAGATACACAGACTTGAGGCCCAGCTCAGACAGACCTCCAATGTGGACAACAAAGGACACAAGGTGGGGGCATGCTTTGATAACTGTTTAAAGGTAAATATTACAGTTGCACCCTCATTCATTGTGGCTTTATTACTCAGTCTGAGATTTGGTGAGGTGGAAGATTTCATAATCTCGCAGGACCCTTGTGTGTTCCTCTCACATTAACTTTCAATTCACATTCCACAGACTGCACTTATTTTAGCTGATTTGTGTTAAACCCTACCAGGGTTTTAAAAGCCGTCAGTGTTTCAATTCTGTGGAAATGCATGCTTTGGTTATTTTGAGTGTAGATGTGGAGATTTTAAACTAAGTTATGTAGAAAGGGATTTATGATTTTAAAATTCAGGGCAACAGAATGTGGAGATAAATATGGTACCAAGAGTATTTGTAGAGTTTATGTATACAACTTAAATCTGGATGTCTCTCACTTGAATACTTTAGTGCGTGCTTAATTTGTAGTGTTTGTTTCTGACATGTTTGAAGTGATAAGCTCTTTAACTGAATAGTGTATAGTACTAAAGAGATAAATGTATTGTTCACCAACATCCCTGACAATTGCCATGTGTTTATTCCTGTGCTGAATGGATTGCTGTAGTTTGAGGACTTGGTTCTGCAGGTATGAAATCTAATGAAGTCTAGTTTTAGCATACTTCTTTTAGCTCCTGACTCTTTTGCATGGTGTGTACTTATTGCCTTATCAGTCCCTCCAGGATTTTGCAATGTTGCGATTCTACCAATTCCCGTGACTTCAGCAGGTCCTGCATAATTACAATTTTGTCCAATCACTGCAACTTTACTGCAATTTTGGCCAATTGTTGTCAACTTTTGCCAATTTCGCCAATCAAATTTGTCTCTCAGTAGCGCACAGATGTGTACGTCTTCAGTCTGACCAATCAAATGCGGCACTGCACCTCGCTCACTTCTGTGTTTACAGTGAGTATATACCGAACACATCAGCAAAAAACAGTGTGTGATTAAAAAAAACACACTCACCTGCGAGTTTTCCCACATCATTCCTTCCTCATTGTCCCCCGGCCTGCCAGTGAACGTCACCTCGAGTTTACGTAATGACCGCATGTATGAAGTGCCGGGTTTGTGTTGAAAAACATCTGCCTGCCTGAAAGCACCTCCGTCTCAGGAGCGCATGCGCCCAGACACGCCATAAAACCACACAAAAAACAAGTGAATCTAATATTACAGCAAGTGTTGTAACAGTTCATACGTCTTGAGAGGTAAAAGTCACTACTACATCTTGTCAGTGAGTTTTAAAGTTGGGACTCTGCGGTCTGGACATGAGCTAATGCATGATTCATGCAATCCCCAAGGACAGCCCTGCAACTTACCACAACAATAAAACAAAAAAATCCCACGAAATCCTGGAGGGACTGCCTTTTTTCCATTTAATCATCCATGGTAGGGCTGGGCATTTTGACCTTAAATCAGCAACACTGTTCATTGAACCTTTCACATTGGTTTTGTTTTTTTATCACCCCCCCCCCTTGTAATTCACGACATGGCTCATAATTAAGCAATAGTACATAAGAATGTGGTATCGGTGATTATATCACTGCAGGGGTTTGGTAGTAAATGAGCATAATAATTTCACACACATAACCAAATTAAACATTGTTCAGTGCAGAGGTCTGTGATTATATACATACCTCTTGAGAGTTTGTGGGTCACGTAACTGGCAGAGGCTGCTAATTAGCTTGTTAGTTGCACTGGGGGGAGCCCTTTATGCAGTCATGATTGTTATCACCACATGGGGATTACAAGTCTTTGATGGGGTTCTTAAATCCAACTTCAGCTTGTCCATTTTGTCGTCCATTCCCACTGTAAAACTGTTGAGCTGACGCAGGTAGCCAGTAGCGACTAACGGTGATTCATTTCATGGTAGTCCCTGCCAACTTAAGTTCATTTTGCTTGCTTTTCCTTGCATTTTCAGGTGAAATAAAGAGTCAATCATCATATACTATGTGAACGGACACCACATTTCAGGGTTTCCCCTAGGTTTACAACCTTGGGGGGGAGGGGGCAGCATGAAGGTCAACAATGACAAACTCTTAAAGGAATCATGGTGGTCTGGCACTATATAGAAAAATTATAGAATGCCTAATTAATGAAAACAAATGGGACATCCAATATTAGCGACTGTTTCTGAACCCTTGTTTATTTGTTTGTCAGATCACTTATTTGTGTGATCTTTTATGACTTATATTACAATGGTGTATCTCGCACTGTGGGGAATGGATCCTGGCATTTTTAGCATTTTTCCTTATGAGGACCAGGCCAAATAACTAGACAGCGTGTAAACACGCAGCGGCCTCCCTTCACTCTTCGTTTTTTGTGCCGTTTAGTGTTTAAATTACGCCTAAATGTATATTCATGTGCTTAATGTTCACATATGATGCTGCACACAAGTTACAGTCACCACAGCCTTCTGGAGATAAGGAATATGACCAAACATTACATTTGGGACCAGAGCATTACAGAGGAACTTAGTGGCCTAGAACTTCTCCACCAGACATCCACACCCCCGGGCTTGACTGCTGTGTCTCATTCCAAATGGAGACGCTGTAGACTGTGCAAAAGGAGACGTAAGCGACGTAGGCATGGAGGAATCAGAGCTAAGCTAGCTGCTAGCCCACACAGACTCCCGATTCCTTCCCTCATTCTAGCCAGCGTACGCTCACTAGACAACAAAATAGACCACATGCGGCTTTTGAAATCTACGCAACATGATGCGCAGAACTGCTGTGTTTTTATCTTTATGGAAATGTGGCTAAATGACATTATCTCGGACTCTGTTATTTAGGTAGTGGGATGAACATGCTGTTGTGCAGATCAGGTGTTTATGGAAGGAGCGAAGACCTGCGGAGGAGGGGTGTATGTTTGCATCAGTGACGCTTGGTGCCAAGATGCAACTGTTGTGCACAAACACTGTTCCCCACTGGAGTTTATGATCATCAAATGCCAACCGTTCTACTTACCAAGGGAAATTGTATCTATCCTGCTAGTCAACGTGTATGTCCCGCCCACCGGCAAGAGGAGTAAGGCACTAAATGAACTCTATCAGGCTATAAGTGAGACACAAACAGAACAGCCAGACAGATTCCTCATCACAGCAGGAGACTTCAACCATGCAGATTTAAAGGGCCTGCTACCAAAACTACACCAACATGTGGACTTTCTAACAAGAGGAGACAACTTGCTGGACCTAGTGTACACAACTCACAAGAAAGCATACAGAGCCTCCCCCTCCCCCACCTGGGTCTCTCTGATCACATCAGCATCTTGCTAAGGTCTGCATACAGACCCAGAATGAGAACCATCAGACCAACAAAAAAGCAGGTATGTGTGTGGCTGGGGGGGGCTCCGATGCTCTGAAAGACTGCTTACGCACTACAGACTGGGACACTTTCAAGCATGCAGCCACTCACAATGAACACACAAATATAGAGGAGTACACTGAGGTTGTTGTAGCATACATGGCTAAATACATTGATTATGTCACTCACTGCAAAACCATCACTGTTCGTGCTAATCAGATGCCATCGATAACGGCAGAGGTTCACAGGCTCCTGAGGGCTTGGGATGCAGCCTTCAGGGCCAGTGACACTGCAGGACTAACGGCTAGGGCGAACTTGTCCCAAGGCATCAAGGAAGCAAAATGATGGTACTGCAAGGAAATATCCGGCCACTTCAGCAACACCAGAGATGCACGTTCCCTCTGGTGTAGCATACAGACCCTCACCAACTACAAACTTCCACCTCACACCTGTGCGAGTGGCATCACTCTGGTTAACAACCTAAATTACTTTTTTGGGCTGCTTTGAAGCACAAAACGGCACATCAGCACAGAAGACCATTCCTCCTCCAGACAAGCAGGCTATAAGTCTGGATCTGGCTAGCGTGAAAAGGACCCTCTCCAGGATCAACCCATGCAAGGCAGCTGGACCAGACGACATACCAGGCCACATTCTGAAGGACTGTGCGGAGGAGCTCAAGAATGTCCTGGCCAGTATCTTCAACATCTCCCTGAGTCAAGCTGTTGTCCCTCACGTATTTCAAAACTGCTACCATAATACCAGTCCCAAAGAAGTAGTGATGGGAATTCCGTCTCTTTTTAGAGAACCGGCTCTTTCGGCTCGGCTCACTAAAAAGAGCCGGCTCTTTCGGCTCCCAAGCGGCTCTTCAGGTTGTTTTGTTGCTTTAATTTATTAATTTAATTTATTATCAACAACAATATAAAATTATGCACAAAATTAATTACTAATGTAAAAAATGTTTATTTATATATGTTTATTATATAAATATGCTTTTGTTTATTCACTCCACATAAAATGTAAAAAGTAAATTATAAAATTCAAAAACCAACTATTTACAATTCAACTTATAGCTCTTTAAATTTTCAGCTTTTTCCTTTTAAACAAATTTAAAGTGAAACAACACAAAACACTGCAAACCAGTGTTTGAGCAGCTCTTCTGCTAAGTTCTCAGAAGTGTGTTTGTCGCTGAACTCAAAACAATCCAGAAGACAGGACACCATTTTATAATTTTCAATAAAGTGACACGTTACTGACAAGAAGGATGTGATGGTTTGGGATGTCCAGCTGTCAGTCGTTAGACAGACTGCTGTCGCTTTTTTAACCCTCTCTTGCAGTGATGCACGTTCTCTGTCATATAGGCCTGGGATGATTTTTTGGGAGAGTGTTTTCCTGCTTGGAATTGCATACATGGGATTGAGTGCATGAATAAACTTCCTGAATCCTTTATCATTCACAACTGAAAATGGTTGGAAATCAAGTGCAATCATTTTTGCCAGTTCTTCATCAATTGAGTTCTGTCTTGCTGGGAAAACAGACTTCTGCAAAAACTGTCTCATAGAGCTCTGGGTTGTAGGTTTAGCAGCAACAGTTGCAGTAGAGACACTGGCACCTTCATTAATATCACACTCAACTGACTGTGTTTTATCTTCCCATTGCACTGCTGGGTGGACAGTTCTCAGGTGCCTGTGCAGGTTGTTTGTGGAGCCGGCTCTATATGATATTCTTTTCTGGCAGACTACACTCTGCCTTTGTATTGTCAATAAAATTGAAATGGTTCCAGATTTTTCTTCTTTTCCTGGTGTCACTCATTTTCTTTACTATACCTTTATAAATATGTCGATGTCGTCTCTTCTTGTTTCCCCTGGCTCTCTTTCTCTCTCTCCTCCTGCTCTGCTCGTGTGCTGCTGCTGCTGTGAGCGTAACTACCGCCCCTCCCCCCTCAGCGCAAACACAAGGCAGGCACAAACACATATTGACCAATCACGTGCGGCTAGAAGAGAAAAAAAAAAAAGTGAGAGCGAGAGGGTGAGAGAAGGGGGGGGGGGGGAGAAACAAAACCAACACGGCTCCCAATAAAGAGCCGGCTTCCGTCGTTCACTTCAAAGAGCCGGCTCTAAGAGCCGTTTTCATTCTCGAATGACCCATCACTACAAAGAAGCCCGTCCCATCTAGTTACAATGATTACCGGCCAGTAGCACTAACCGCCATCATAATGAAGTGCTTCAAGCGGCTGGTCATATAGAACATCAAGTCCACCCTCCCTCCCACGACCCATCTCGGCTCACATACAAGTCAAACAGATCCACAGAAGATGCCATCTCTGCTTCTCTCCATCCAGCCCTCGCCCACCTGGACTCAAAGAACTCCTATGTACGAATGCTGTTCTTGGACTATAGTTCAGCATTCAGCGCAATCATCCCCCAGCACCTACTACAAAAACTCAAGACACTTGGGACTCAAAACCTCTCTCTGTAACTGGGTGTTGGACTATATCACAGGGAGGCCACAGAACGTGCGGGTCGGCAGCAACACCTCCAAGACCATCACACTGAGCACAGGGGCCCCACATGAGTGCACGCTCAGCCCGCTGCTTTTCACCCTGCTGACTTATGACTGCGTACCAGCCTACAGCACCAACCACATCAAGTTTGTGGACAACATGACAGTGGTGGGCCTCATCACCAACAATGAAGAGGTGGGGCTGCAGCTAATGACTATTTTACGGCTCGGGTAATCGCCCACTCTAATCAAAGATTACTTGAGTAATCTGATACTTTTTTAAAAAGAAACTTGCATTGACCAACATTTGCAAAGCTTTCTTTCTTAAAGAGCAGTAGTAATTGCACCAAACACTCAATAACACAGGTACACATTTATTGCAATGCTTATTGCAATGTTTATTGCATAGATCGTAACTTTAAATGGTACATTACACCATAAAGTTCCATTCGCTAGCCGTTTGCATCCGCTAGCGGATGCCATTAGCATCCGGATGCTAATGGCGGTGGCTATATGTTTTGGTCATGTAAGCATAATTAGCGTAGCTGACTACATTCTGTTCATCTTAATTTAAAATCTCAATCACGTACCTTGTCTCGGGTGCACTGGCTGTGCATGATGTGGGATGCTTTCTGCCGAGACACTGTAACAGTCGATGTTGTAGCATGCTAGCTCGTCACTGGGTTTTACCATGTACATACTACACAGTGTTTTCCTTCAGTTTGAGCTGGGAATGATTCCAGACTTGATACTTTTATTTTTGTGTTGTTGGGGGTTTTTTTTAATTTTCTTCATCTTTGCTGGCCCGTCACTACAGTATGCTGCCCTGACATGGTACCATTAAACAAATCTGCATTTTGTTTAGGTGGCATGACTGGAAGAAGGTTGTTTAGACCAGAAGTGCTACATTAAAGGACACGTCAATGCATAAATTTTGAATTGAGAATTTTTTATCGAATTATTCGAGTAAATAATTGCAGCACCATGAAGAAGCCAACTACAGAAATGAGGTGAGTCAACTGGTCCAGTGGTATAAAGACAATTTCTTTCTGAACGTGGGAAAAACCAAGGAGATTGTGGTCGACTTCAGGAGAAGGACACACACAGCATCCCCCTCTGATCCTCAATGGAGTAGCTGTGGAGAGAGTGAGCAGCATCAAGTTCCTGGGGGTGCACATCTCCAAGGACCTCTCCTGGTCTAACAACACCACATCACTGGCCAAGAAGGCTCAAACTTGCCTCTATTTCCTCCGAAAACTGAGGAGAGCACGAGTTCACACACCCCCACCCCCCCCAATCATGTGCTCATTCTACTGGGGCACCATTGTGAGCATCCTCACCAGCTGCATCACGGTGTGGTACTTCCAGAAGCTGCACTGCCTCATGCCGGAAGAATCTACAACGCGCAGTGAAAGCAGCCAGCAAGATCATCAGTGCCCCTCTACCCTCCTTATCGGACATCTACCATACCCACCTCACCCGCAGAGCCATCAACATCGCAGGCAACACCTCCCACCCCTCACACTCCCTCTTCAGCCCCCTGCCCTCGGGGAGACGGTACCAGAGCCTCTGAGCACGCTCCACAAGACTGCTAAACGGCTTTGTTCACCAGGCCATCAGGACCCTGATCTCTGCTTACCCCCCCCCCCCCAATTCCCCCTGGACCATAACGCACTCACCCACACAATAACTACCTCAGCTGTTTGCACAGAAAGACTCGGCATACCAGCAGTAATGCATCTGCTACTGTATGCCTCTGCACCTTACTGCAACCATTTGCACAAATGCCATACCTGTTGCTGTCTGTTATTGCAATACGGATCATGTGCAGTCCAGTCTGTCACTGTCTGCACCTACACTACCACACTGAACTTGCAATTACGGGTATTACAGCTCAACCTTTTTTTTTCTCTCTCTCTCTGTACATAGGATTGGTGTGTTATGGGTAGCATTACTGTGCATAAACTGGTGTTTTTCATCCTTATTCCTCCTTTTCTTATATATTGCGCACACCACCAAGAGAGAAATGGCATTTCAATTCTCCTGTATGTCCTGTATGTATTGAAGTATTGACAAATAAAAATCAGTGAATCTTTGAAATGTCCTCACAAGGAAAAATGTCTTGACACAAAAGGTGGTTTGTCAAAGGGTGGTCCACACAAGAATAGAAAGACGGGAATATATACATACACACACATACTTGTTTTCATGTTTTATAGGGATTTTTCTGATCATCAGTTGTGGGGACTACCCTGTCTACATTTTGTATTTGTATTTTGTATACTTTTATTGATCCCCAGATGGAAATTCAGGGCATCCATCTGGATGGATGAGGCAGCCACGGTATGGCGCCAATCCCTTCACCATTCACACACACATTCACACCTAGGGCCACTTTAGAGTCTCCAATTAACCCCTTGCACTCTGGTCAGTTTCCCTAAAAACGCCAAAAAATAACGTACCCAAAGTAAATCAAAAACTGTTCTTCAACCCTTTGCAGCATCTTCATGGGGTTGGTCTCATTTAAAAGAAAACACTTTGAACTTTTTGGCAAAACAGTCATAATCTCTCTAAGTGCTCCTGCCACTGAGTAACAGTCATCTAAACATACTGAACTTGAAGAAAATAAATTTCGCCTGGGTGTTTTTTTTGGATACAAATGCTTGCAAATAACACACAGCTGTCAGATCCGGGCTGGAAAATGCAACAGAAATGTAGAACCAAGTGTTATCGAGCTGAGGTCAAAATTTTGTAAACAATACCACAAAAAATGAATATATTACACAGCTTTTTCCTCAGGTTGTTCCCAGGCGTTTTTGAACTGTGCCAAATTGTGCCAAATGGCACAGTTTGGAAAAACATCTGTAACTTTTGAATGATTCAATATAGAAGCTTCATCTTGGGCTCTAATGAAAGGTGACACTCAGGGCTGTGTGTGTGTGTGTGGGGGGGGGGGTGTTTATTCATTCATAAATGAATGAACAAACAAGCCCCCACACACAAAGAAGCATGCCATGTAAAAAATGTGTGGCTGTTTTTTTTACAAGAAAAAATAACCTACAGTGCAATAAAAATTATACTAAAATATCTGTAATGTAGAAGATAACAACTCCCACCCCGCCCCCGCTACAGAGGACGGACATCGCCCATCGCTACATGACGGACCGCGGTGACGGTGCGCCGCGGTCTACTACGCACAGTTGTACTAAAATATCTGCAATATATCTTCAATCCGCTACAGAAGAGTAGCGGGGGGGGGGGGGCGTTCACGGTCCGGACACGGCGCACGGGTCGCCGCGGTCCGTCATGTGGCGATGACGCACAGTTGTAATTTACCGATCGGTCAAAAGTCATTTTGATTACAATTTTCAGGGATAAAGAGTAATTTAGCTTATAACACTTACCTGTCCACAACAGCAGTGTCGCTGGCGAACTTCTCTTCCTCATTGTCAGACGAACATGACGCTGGTCCGCTTGTTACGAGTCGTGGTTGTGGTCACGCGACCCGGTCAAACAATGATTCCATTATTGCGGTTTTGCGCTTCCATGATTGCGGTTTTGGCGAATGATTTTTCAAAACAAATAAGAACAGTAGTAAGAAAAAAAGACTGGCGAACGCGTGTGCGTTACCCAGCGGCTTACACAAAACAGATTTTATGCACGGGACGTACGCTTTCAATTGTCAAATTTCTCTGCTTCAATTGGCTCACTGTATTTGCAGCTGTTGGTAGGGCGGGTCTTTCTTGCTAGGTTTTCAGTCATTGGTTCTTCAAGGTTTCAGAAACCCAATTCAAGGCTCTTATTAGTCGAATGAGAGGTCAATCAAATCTAAACCAATCAAAGCACTCCTTTGGCTTTCTGTTTGCGGCTGTGTCTGTAGTGGAAGAATGGAAATGCAGCTTTTTTTTTTTTTTTTCAGCGCGCCCTCGCGTGCCCTAGGACGCAGAGACGTGACCGCCCACGGTATCCCGGAGTGCAAGAGGTTAACCTAACTTGCATATTTTTGACCTGTGGGAGGAAACCGGAGTACCTGGGGTAAAACCCATGCAGACACAGGGAGAACATGTAAACTCCACACAGAAGGGTCACTGATGGTCAGGGGGTGGGATCGAACCCACAATGGTCAGGAGTGGAATCAATCCCTTGACCTTCTTACTGTGCTGCCACCGAGCTGCCCATAAGACAGCGATTCCTTGCATTTAGATAGATTAACTTGACAATGGTAGAGGAAACACTGCATTTCTTTTCAATACAAGCTGTTTTAATTTTTATAATAATAATAATACATTTTATTTCTAGGTGCCTTTCAACCCCCAAGGTCACCTTACAAAGAGCATTAAAACATTAAAAACAGATTTAAAATGCAATAACAAAACTTAAGTAACAAACCAAAAACAGTGAATTAAAGGTAGATTATCAAAGAGAGTAAGCTTGCTTAAACAAATAAGTTTTGAGTCTGGATTTAAATAATGGAAGAGAGTCAATGTTGCGAATGGCTGGGGGGAGTGAGTTCCATAGCCGGGGAGCAGAGCGACTGAAGGCTCTATACCCCATAGTGATGAGACTGGCAGAAGGAACGACAAGGTGAAGAGGAGGACCTGAAAGAGCGGCTCGGGGTGACAATGTGGGGAAGTTCAGACAGGTATGGCGGGGCCAAGCTATGAAGGGCTTTGAAGGTGAGGAACAGTATCTTGAAGTTTATTCTGTCCTTTATTGGGAGCCAGTGAAGATGCTGAAGAACAGGGGTAATGTGTTCTATGGATGGAGTGCGAGTGATGATCCGGGCAGCAGTGTTCTGAAGGACCTGTAGCTTGTGGAGGGATTTATTTGGGAGACCAAAGAGAAGTGAGTTGCAGTAGTCAATGCAGGAAGTAACAAGGCTATGGATAAGGATGGCAGCAGTGTGCGGAGTGAGGGAGGGATGCAGTCAGTTAATGTTACGAATATGAAAATAGGCAGACCGAGTAATATTATTGATATGAGACTGGAATGATAAAGTGCTGTCAAGGATGACACCCAGGCTCTTAACTTAAGGGGAAGGGCAAATGGGAGAGTTATTAATATCAATGAAGAAACTGGGGGATTTGGTTAAGATGGAGGGTGTACCAACAAGTAAAATTTCTGTCTTATTGCCATTGAGTTTGAGGAAATTAGAGGTAAACCATGATTTAATTTCAGAAAGACAATCAGGAAGAGAAGTAGGTGGCAGTGTGGAGTTGGGTTTAGGGGAGAGGTAGAGCTGTGTCATCTGCATAGCAATGGAAATTAATATTTATGGAAAATGTAACCAAGTGGAAGAATGTAGATAATGAAGAGAAGGGGCCCCAGGACAGAGCCCTAGGGAACACCTGCAGAAATGGGGAAAGAACTCGAGGTGTGGGATTTGATTTGGATGAACTGAGCGCGGTCGGAGAGATATGAAGTGAAGCAAGTGAGGGGAGTGTGGGTAATACCAATGGAAGCCAGTCTATCTAGGAGGGTGCTATGAGAAATGGTATCAAAGGCCGCGGTGAGATCTAGGAGAATGAGTATGGTGAGTAAGCCAGAATCTGCAGCCATCAGGAGGTCGTTAATGATTTTGATCAGTGTCGTTTCTGTACTATGGAGGGGGCGGAAACCGGACTGGAATTGTTCATAGAGCTTATTATTACTGAGATGACTGTGGAGCGGAGAGGCAACAACTTTTTCAAGAATCTTGGAGATTAGAGATTGGTTGGAAGTTATTAAAATCAAATGAGTCTGCACCAGGTTTTTTTCCACCATGTTGTGCTGCTTCCAAACAGTGCTAACTGCACAGTTTCCAGGTTGCTGGGTCACGTGACCATACATGTTAAAGGGTCAGGACATGAAAGCTCTCATACACAGGCACACAATGGGGGGGGGGGGGGCAACATGAGCAAGATAACTTCAGTTTTATGTCCCAAATGTTGGTTTTAGTTTTATTTCAGTTAATGGCCCAGCCCTGTCCATGGGTTATTATTATTAATATTTGTACAGTCATTCTTTTTTGGCTTAAATTTGCTAATATTTTTTTTCTTCAATTTCACACTTCATTTGCCTTCATCTTCATTTCACCACTTTCAAAATTTAACTTTCGTCCCTGCACCAGTGCATGCAGATCTGGAATGGCTTGCAGTTTTAATTTGTCATATTTGTAAACTCAAATGTGGGACTCTGGGAACTAAAGATGATGATCATTCTGTTTCGGCAGGTGGAGACTCTGCAGACCATTGTCAGAGATAAGACTGAGGATCATGCATCTTTGCTTGCAGCCAATCAGCAAGCCCAGCGTGACCTTGCAGAACGCAATGAGGAGATAGACAAACTAGCGGGCCGTATCAGAGAGTTGGAGCAAGCCCTACTCAACAGTGTGGAGAGTGATAGAGCAGTCAGTAAACTGGAACAGGAGCTCAATAGAGCAAAGTTAAGAGAGCAAGAGCTCATGCAAGTAAGCACAAAATGAATATATACTGTCAGCAGGTGTCTCCCCATTTTACCCCAGTCTGATCTACTGATCCTTTCTTGGTCTGTCAGGATAAACAGGCACTGGAACAGCAGCAGCTTTCCAACAGGCTCCAGATCTCAGCCCTGCAGTCCAAACTGGATGAGACAAGACACTGTTACCATGACAACATGCATGACCCCACCCAGGAGCTTAAGGACACGCTAGATGCTGCTCAGCAGAGTCTACAGAGCAAAGAACAGGAGGTCTGTTAAGTGTTACGTAAAACATGTTGTGTGTAGCTGATACTGAAGGTGACTTTGACGTAGCTACTGTGCCACCTTTTGGTAAAAATTTGTGATGGCATCCGATTATTAGTCTTTATGCTTACGAGTGATCTCAGGTTATATTTATCCAATAACTGAAAATTATATTGCAAATTTTTTTTTTAAATACTCTCCAAGGCTGAAGTCCTACTCGGCCAACTAGAAGCTGTGCAGAGGGACTTGAATATTAAAGAAGTTGAACTAAAGCACCTCACACTACAGCTGGAGCTACTGACGAATCAGAATGCAGCACATGTTAATGATCTCCTAGAGCAGAATGCGGCCTTGAAGGTAAGGACAGTCAACTAGTCTTCTCAGATTAATTCTGTGCCCTGCTACATAAAACTCATAATGGAATTCATAGCAACTTGAAGCCAAATCAAAACTGATATGATTAATATCTAAGTGTACTTCAGTGAAACTAGGTGTGAAACAATCATAATTAACAGTTTAAAAATGACATTGGTGTATGTGCAATCCCTATAAACTGAAAATTTAGGCTTCTGACTCTTGCAAACCCTCAGTTTTTGCTCCTACTCTTGGCTCCCATTGAGATCAGTCAGAGTAGGTGTACTTGATTTGTACATTTCAAGCTTCAGTAAACATATTCATAATATGTGATCTTGTAATTAGAGCTGATCTTCCATCAGAACGACTTACTAATTTTTTTTTTTTTTCAGCCATTCCAGCTGGTAACTATAAATGTGGTAAATATGCAGAATGTAATTACTGTTTTAAGCATTATCATTTCACTCATCCACACTCTGGTAAGAGAATTCACATTAGGAGTATAATGTTTGAAGGTCTGCTAGATTGATATGTTGCCTTCATGGGAGCTTTTCATCAGTATGTAGATTCTTTTTTTTTTTTTTTTCTACTTTTATTTTTGGTCTATACCTACCTTTTGGATCCTGCACCTACAGGTGCATCTCAGTGAATTAGAATGTCATTGAAAAGCTGACTTATTTCAGTAATTCAAATCAAAAAATGAAACTCCTAGATTCATTACACACGGAGTGATATATTTCAAGTCTTTATTTCTTTTAATTTTGATGGTTACGGCTTATCACTAATGAAAACCCCAAATTTACTTTCTCAGAAAATTAGAATATTATTTAAAATTGATTTTAAAAAATGTATTTTTAATAGAAATGTTGGCTGACTGAAAAGTTTGTCCATGTACACACTCAATACTTGGTCGGGGCTGCATTAGTGCAGCGTGGCATGGAGGCAATCAGCCTGTGGTACTGCTGAGGTGTTGTGGAGGCCCAGGTTGCTTTGATAGTGGCCTTCAGCTCATCTGCATTGATGGGTCTGCTGTCTATCATCTTCCTCTTGACAATACCCCATAAATTCTCTTAAGGGGTTTAGGTCAGGAGAGTTTGCTGCCAATCAAGCACAGTGATACCACGGTCATTAAACCAGGTATTGGTACTTTTGGCAGTGTGGGCAGGTGCCAAGTCCTGCTGGAAAATGAGATTGTCATCTTCATAAAGCTTGTCAGCAGAGGGAAGCATGAAATGCTCTAAAATTTCTTGGTAGACATCTGTGCTGGCTTTGAACTTGGTAAAATACAGTGGACCAACACCAGCAGATGACATGGCTCCCCAAATCACCAGTAACTGTGGAAACTTCACACTGGACCTCAAGCAACTTGGATTCTGTGCCTCTCCACCCTTCCTCCATACTCTGAGACCTTGATTTCCAAATGAAATGCAAAATTTGCTCACATCTGAAAAGAAGACTTTGGATTACTGAGCAACAGTCCAGTCTGTTTTCTCCTTAGCCCTGGTAAGACATTTCTGATGCTGTCTCTGGTTCAGGAATGGCTTGACACAAGGAATGCCACAGTTCTAGCCCATGTCCTGGATACGTCTGTGGTAGCTCTTAAAGCACTGATTCCAGCTGCAGTCCACTCTTTGTGAAGCAAAGCTCATTCAAGAATATGGGTGAGATTCACAATCCTCAAGGCTGCAGTTATCCCTGTTACTTGTACACTTTTTTGTCACACTTTTTCTTTCCATTCAACTTTCCATTAATATGCTTGGATACAGCATCCTGTAAACAGCCAGCTTCTTTAGCAATGACCTTTTGTGGCTTACCCTCCTTGTGGAGGATGTCAGTGATGGTCTTCTGGGTAACTGTGAAGTCGGCAGTCTTCCCCATGATTGTGTAGACTACTGAACCAGACTGAGACCCCATTTAAAGGCTCAAGAAACTTTTGCAAGTGTTTAGAGTTAATTAGCCGATTAGAATGTGACACCATGAGTCTACAATATTGAACTTTTTCACAATTTTCAAATTTTTTGAGAAACTGAATTTGGGGTTTTCATGAGCTGTAAGCCCATAACAATCAAAATTAAAAGAAATAAACACCATCTGAAATGGCTCATCTGTCAAATTGATCATCCAATTGCCACAACACACACAGCTACCAGAGCAGTAACACCCTCACTTTAGCTACCACTACTAAAAGTAGGTGTGTGGCCTAGTGTCACTAAAACACTGCCCAGTGCACCTGCTGGTGCAGGAAAGACTTAAACTTACGTGTTACGATTACAGGAGAATGTCTCTTCCCTCACTATACATAAGGAGGAAAGGGAGAACCATGGTGAGGTGGAGGAAACTGAGGATGACACCCTCCCCTCAGCACTTCTTCAGGAGAAGAACCATGAGATTGACCACCTCAACAGTGAGATCCATCGACTGGAACAGGAGCTGCAGAATGCCAGGGAAAACAAAGTCAGTGAAAGAATACAATTACATAAACTGTTAAACTGTGTGGAAAGTTATTATAATAACTTTTTTCCTGATCTCTTTTTTGTTTGTTTTTTAAATAGGATCTGGAGATTGAGATTGAGGATCTGCGATCACAAGTGGAACATCTTCAGTCTGAAATCACGAGAGTGCGCCAGGACAAGCAGGAGGAAGAGGAGCGCCTCCATGAGGTCATCAGCACACTTCAGACAGAACTTGCCACCCTGGGACCAAATGTGCATGAAGTCAGTGACTCTCAGGATGGCGACAGCATCAATCCTTCACTTGCTCCAAGTCCTGAACCTCATTCTTTTAATACTCGAGAGCAAGAAGGAAGGGCAGAGGCAAACAGCCTGAAGCATGAGCTCAATCTCACTAATTCTTCATCTCATTCTCTTCGTGCTCGTTTCAAGGCCCTTCAGAGCCAGCTTGAGACTACCGTGGTGGAGAAGGAGAGCCTGGAGAGACTGTTGCTCACTCAGGAGGAAGAGTACAGAGGACAAGGTGAAGAATTTGGAAAGAGACTTAAAGCTGAAAGAGAAAGGTCAGATCAACTCCAAAGTCTCCTCACCCTCCAGGAAGCTGAGCTGAAGGAGGTTAAAGTGCGGGTAAAAGTGGAGATTGAGAAAAGGAAACTATCAGAGGAGAAGGAGAACAGTTTAAAAGTTCAAGCTGAAGAGGCAGATGCCCTCAGAATTCAAGTTTTGAAATTACAGAAGATGGAACAGGAGAGAGTTAAGGAGATTGGAACTCTAAAAACCACGGAGCAGGAGATGAAAATGGAAATTGATGCCCTCAGAGAAACTGGCCTCACTCTTGAGAGACAAGTTCAGGAACTAAGAGCTGAGGTAGCAGACATGGAGGAACGGGTTGCCAAGGAAAGAGAGAAAATTATAACACTGGAGACTGTGAAGGGAGAGCTTTCTGCTGAACGTGAAGCACTGAGGAGAAGAGAAGGTCAGCTCCAGGAGGAAATTGAGAAGCGAAGACAGGAAGTGACCTCTCTGAAAGCCTTTATCCAGGACATGATGGTTAAACTTCATGAAAAAGAAACCATCCAGAAAGAGGCTCAGAAGGAGGTGCTGGTAAGTTTCTTGATGTTCTGTTTTTGATTCCTATTCATTTTCAAGACTTCTATTAAACAACTGGGTATCTGCAGATCCTCAGTCATTTATCAGAAATTAAGGCCATCATTACCCTTAAAAATCAGTCCTGAAAAAAAACCACCATAAAGACACCATAGACATGTTAAGCACTTGGCTGTTTTCTTGTGTAATGTATTAAAATTGATTAAATTTTGCAAATTTGTGGTAACCATTTTGGCATTGTGACAGCCCCAGGGTAATCCTGCAGCATTTAATTCTTGTACAGTGCATCCGGAAAGTATTCACAGCGCTTCACTTTTTCCACATTTTATGTTACAGCCTTATTCCAAAACGTATTAAATTCACTTTTTTCCTCAGAATTCTACACACAATACCCCATAATGACAATGTTTTTTGTTTTTAGATTTTTGCAGATTTATTGAAAATAAAAAAAACTAAGAAATCACACGTACGTACATAGTGTAGTCACAGCCTTTGCCATGAAGCTCAGAATTGAGCTCCTGTGCATCCTGTTTCCACTGATCATCCTTGAGATGTTTCTGCAGCTTAATTGGAGTCCACCTGTGGTAAAGTCAGTTGATTGGACATGGTCTGGAAAGGCACACACCTGTCTATATAAGGTCCCACAGTCACACACAATACACACAGTGTGTGTCAGAGCACAAACCAATCATGAAGTGAAAGGAATTGTCTGTAGACCTCCGAGACAGGAATCTGGGGAAAGGTACAGAAAAATTTCTGCTACTTTCAAGGTCTCAGTGAGCACAGTGACCTCCATTATCTGTAAATGGAAGAAGTTCAGAACCACCAGGACTCTTCCTAGACCTGGATGGCCGTCTAAACTGAGCAATCGGGGAGAAGGGCCTTAGTCAGGGAGGTGACTAAGAACCCGATGGTCACTCTGTCAGAGCTCCAGTGTTCCTCTGGGGAGCAAGGAGAACCTTTCAGAAGGACAACCATCTCTGCAGCAATCCACCAATCAAGCCTGTATGGTAGTGGCCAGATGGGAACCACTCCTTAGTAAAAAGCACATGGCAGCCCACCTGGAGTTTGCCAAAAGGCACCTTGAAGGACTTTCAGACCATGAGAAACAAAATTCTCTGGTCTGATGAGACAAAGATTGATCTCTTTGGCCTGAATGCCAGGCGTCATGTTTGGAGAAAACCAGGCACCGCTCATCACCAGGCCAATACCATCACTGCAGTGAAGCATGGTGGTGGCAGCATCATACTGTGGGGATGTTTTTTAGCGGCAGGAACTGGGAGACTAGTCAGGATAAAGGGAAAGATGAATGCAGCAATGTACAGAGACATCCTAGATGAAAACCTGCTCCAGAGCTCTCTTGACCTCAAACTGGGGCGACTTTTCATCTTCCAGCAGGACAACAACCCTAGGCACACAGCCAAGATATCAAAGGAGTGGCTTCAGGACAACTCTGTGAATGTCCTTGAGTGACCCAGCCAGAGCCCAGACTTGAATCCAATTGAACATCTCTTGAGAGATCTGAAAATGGCTGTGCACTGATGCTTCCCATCCAACCTGAGAGGTGCTGCAAAGAGGAATGGACAAAACTGCCCGAAGATAGGTGTGCCAAGCTTGTGGCATCATATTCAAAAAGACTTGAGGCTGAAATTGCTGCCAAAGGTGCAAATACAAAGTATTGAGAAAAGGCTGTGAATACTTACGTACATGTGATTTCTTAGTTTTTTATTTTTTAATCATTATGGGGTCCCCCTCATGGATCGTCACCTTATCGTGGTGGGGGGGTTTGCGTGCCCCAGTGATCCCAGGAGCTATGTTGTCCGGGGCAATTTGCCTCTGATAGGGTCTCCCAAGACAAACTGGTCCTGGGTGAAGGGCCAGACGAAGAACGATCCAACAGACTCTCATGATAAATTGTATATCAAGGATTCAGTGTACCCCGCCCGGTATGGGGTTACCGGGGCCCCACCCTGGAGCCAGGCCTGGGGGAGGGGCTCGAAGGCTAGCGTCTGGTGGCCGGGTTTCCACCCATGGGACCCGGCCGGGCTCAGCCCGAAGGAGTTACATGGGTCCGCCCTCCAGTAGGTTCACCACCTGCAGGAGGGATCATGGAAGTCCGGTGCTATGTGGATTAGGTGGCAGTCAAAGGCGGAGACCTTGGCGGACTGATCCCAAGCTTTCTAAACTGGCTTTTGGTACGTGGAATGTCACCTCTCTGGTGGGGAAGGAGCCTGAGCTGGTGTACGAGATTGAGCGATACCGGCTAGATATAGTCGGCCTCACCTCAACACACAGCTCCGGTTCTGGAACCAGTCTCCTGGAGAGGGGCTGGAGCTTGGCCTTTTCTGGAGTTGCCCCGGGCGAGAGGCGACGAGCAGGGGTAGGTATTCTTGTATCGCCCCACCTTGCTGCCTCTATATTGGAGTTTTCCCCGGTGGACGAAAGGGTTGCTTCCCTGCGCCTTCGGGTTGGGAAACGGGTCCTGACCATCATTTGTGCCTATGCACCAAATGATGTTTCAGAGTACCCACCCTTTTTGGAGTCTGTGACTGGGGTGCTGGAGGGTGCTCCTCCTGGAGACTCCATTGTCCTACTGGGGGACTTCAATGCGCACGTGGGCAACAACAGTGAAACCTGGAGGGGGGTGATTGGGAGGAACGGCCTGCCCGATCTGAACCCGAGTGGTGTTCAGTTATTGGACTTCTGTGCTAACCACAGTCTGTCTATAACGAACACCATGTTCAAGCATAAGGGTGTCCATATGTGCACCTGGCACCAGGACACCCTAGGCCGCAGGTCGATGATCGATTTTGTTATCGTATCATCAGACCTGCGACCGTATGTCTTGGACACCCGAGTAAAGAGAGGTGCAGAGCTGTCAACTGATCACCACCTGGTGGTGAGTTGGATCCGATGGCAGGGGAGGAAGCCATTCAGACCTGGTAGACCCAAACGTATAGTGAGGGTGTGCTGGGAGCGTCTGGCTGAGGCCCCTGTCCGGGAGGTCTTCAACTCCCACCTCCGGAAGAACTTCAACCACATTCCGAGGGAGTCTGGAGACATGGAGTCTGAATGGGCCATGTTCTCCACCTCTGTTGTTGAAGCGGCAGCCCAGAGCTGCGGCCGCAAGGTGGTCGGTGCATCTCGTGGTGGCAACCCCCGAACCAAGTGGTGGACACCAGTGGTGAGGGGGGCCATTAAGCTGAAGAAGGAGTCCTATCAAGCTTGGTTGGCTTGTGGGACTCCCGAAGCAGCTGAGGTGTACCGGCAGGCCAAGCGGAGTGCAGCTCGGGTGGTTGCTGAAGCAAAAACCCGGGTATGGGAGGAGTTCGGTGAGGCCATGGAACAAGACTTTCGGTCGGCTTCAAAGAGATTCTGGCAAACTGTTCGGCGGCTCAGGAGGGGAAAGCAGCTCCCCGTCCACACTGTGTATGGTGCGGATGGGACACTGTTGACTTCAACTGGGGATATCGTCGGGCGGTGGAAGGAATACTTCGAGGATCTCCTCAATCCCACTGATACGCCTTCCACAGAGGAAGCAGGGTTTGGGGACGAGGGGGATGACTCGCCTATCACAGGGGCTGAGGTCGCCAAGGTGGTTAAAAATCTCCTTGGTGGCCGGGCCCCGGGGGTGGACGAGATTCGCCCCGAGTACCTCAAGGCCCTGGATGTTGTTGGGTTGTCATGGTTGACACGCCTCTGCAACATTGCGTGGAGGTCGGGGGCAGTGCCTTTGGCATGGCAAACCGGGGTGGTGGTTCCTCTCTTCAAAAAAGGGGACCGGAGGGTGTGCTCCAACTTTAGAGGGATCACACTCCTCAGCCTCCCTGGGAAGGTCTATGCCAAGGTACTGGAGAGGAGAGTCCGGCCGTTGGTCGAACCTCGGATTCAGGAGGAGCAATGTGGTTTTCGTCCTGGCCGTGGCACATCGGACCAGCTCTTTACCCTCTCGAGAATTCTTGAGGGTTCGTGGGAGTTTGCACAACCAGTTTACATGTGTTTTGTGGACTTGGAGAAGGCATTTGACCGCGTCCCTCGTGGATTTTTGTGGGGGGTGCTTCGGGAGTATGGGGTATCGGGCTTGTTGTTACGAGCTATTCGGTCTCTGTACGACCGTTGTGAGAGTTTAGTTCGCATTGCCAACACTCGGTCGGAGTCATTCCCAGTGAGAGTTGGACTCCGCCAGGGCTGCCCTTTGTCACCGGTCCTGTTCATAATTTTTATGGACAGGATTTCTAGGCGCAGCCAGGGAATGGAGGGTGTCATGCTTGGTGACCACAGGATCTCATCTCTGTTGTTTGCAGATGATGTTGTCCTGTTGGCTTCATCCAGCAATGACCTACAGCTCTTGCTGGGACGGTTTGCCGCTGAGTGTGAAGCGGCTGGGATGAGAATCAGCACCTCCAAGTCCGAGTCCATGGTCCTCAGCCGGAAAAAGGTGGATTGTCCTCTCCGGGTTGGGGACAGGCTCCTGCCCCAAGTGGAGGAGTTTAAGTATCTTGGGGTCTTGTTCACGAGTGAGGGGAAAATGGAGCGAGAGATCGACAGACGGATTGGAGCAGCATCTGCAGTGATGCGGACGTTGTACCGGTCTGTTGTGGTGAAGAGGGAGCTTAGTTCTAAGGCAAAGCTGTCGATTTACCAGTCAATCTACGTTCCTACTCTCACCTATGGTCACGAGCTTTGGGTAATGACCGAAAGAACGAGATCGCGGATACAAGCGGCTGAAATGAGCTTTCTCCGTAGGATTGCTGGACTCACCCTCAGAGATAGGGTGAGGAGCTCAGTCATCCGGGAGAGGCTCAGAGTAGAACCGCTGCTCCTCCACATTGAAAGGAGTCAGTTGAGGTGGTATGGGCATCTGATTAGGATGCCTCCTGGACGCCTCCCACTTGAGGTGTTTCAGGCACGTCCCACTGGGAGGAGACCCCGGGGCAGACCCAGGACTCGGTGGAGAGACTATGTCTCCCAGCTAGTCTGGGAACGCCTTGGTATCCCCTCTGAAGAGCTGGAGCAGGTGGCTGGGGAGAGGGAAGTCTGGGCTTCTCTGCTTGAACTGCTGCCTCCGCGACCCGGACCTCCGGAAAAGCGGTAGAAGATGGATGGATGGATGGATGGCATTATGGGGTATTGTGTAGAATTTTGAGGGGGAAAAATGAATTTATTCCATTTTGGAATAAGGCTGTAAATGTGGAAAAAGTGAAGCCCTGAATACTTTCCGGATGCACTGTAAATTAGCAATATTTTTTCTTACTTTACATCTAAGTTTGCGACTTTGTTCACTTTAATTTGTAACTTTTTTAACTTGTGAATTTGATTTTATTTTTGTTAAAACATTTTTTTCTTGTAAAATTGTAATTTCTTGCATATTTGCAACTTTTTTTGCTGCAACTTAAAAAGCGTGAGCTCAGTGTGATCTGGACTAAGAACTGGAATTGCAGGAGTTTTAATAAATAATTGGACAAGACAAATTTTAATGTTATCATATTCTTGTTTTGTGAATGTGAGGTCTTAAATTTGATCAAGTGACCCTATAAAAGAGCTTAGTCTTAAATTTAATTTATAGGTGTAGATACCATAAATAAGCAATAGGTAGTTTATTTAAAAAAAATGGCAAATTTCAGTGCACCAGTCTTTATGGTAATTATCACTGTGAAATACAGTTGATCCCCTTGCATGTTATAGCGTTAGAAATGGTGACTATAAACTTGAACCGTGACCGTTTTGTGAATTGCGTTCAAATAGCCCAATAACTTTAAGGAAAACCTGTTTCAACAGCTGCTAATAAAGAAATGCGTTGCTGCTGAGCTTTCCCGTCCACACAACTGCACTAGTTACTGCAGGCAAGACCACATCTGGTAATAGTTAGGGGCGTCTCTGTGATGACGTGCTGAGGCCAAATCTTCACTCCCACAAAGGAAGTAACAGTAAAATAAGGAAGTAAGGGAAACATTTGGTAGCTCTTGGGTTTTAAAGTTTTGCTGCAGTTTTGTCTTCATTTCTTTTTTCCACCTTGGCAGGATGTGGTAAGAATCAGTTGCAGTACTGAAAAGAATGGAGACCGTTATGTGTTGATTGTGGCATGTCTTCATTCTGTCGACTTTTTATTTTAATCGTTTGCAGCTGCTTTTGGTAATTGAGCCCTCCTGAGAATGATACACTGAAGGGTTTTTGTAATGAAATGCAACAAATTGAATCGGTTCAATTATTTTATTCTAGATAACTGCACCAGAACTGAAAAAATAAAACTAGGAGTAAGCATGCATGTAGCAATCCTGGAAAATTTACCTTTATGAGATAAGATAAGCCTTTATTTGTCCCACAATGGGGAAATTCCAGGATTACAGCAGCAAAGGGATAGCAGCGTTCAGGGCAATAGTAAATATGATAATAAGAACTGGTTAGCCAAAGCAGTAAATGAATATACATATGTACACAGTTATATACACAGTGCAGGAGCATTGCAGCTAGATGGAATAAACAGCATTACGGTTTGTTAAATTACCCTGCAGAATATGAATATGTGCCCAGACAGTATATTTCGCATTTGAATCAACAGTGTCCCCCCCCCCCCCCGCTTTTTCATATTTTTCTGGAAATGTTGGCTACTGCTATTAGATCAAATGAGAACATTAAGGGGATTGAAGTCAGTGGCCAAGAACACAAATTATTGATGTATGCGGATGATATAATGGCCATGATGACGGACCCTCTCGGTTCATTGCCACACTTACTGGAAACTATTCAGTCACATTCCAAGGTTTCGGGATATACTATAAATTAGGGGCATGGCCTCTGACTTGTCCTGTCTGCCATGTGTCACCCATATATGGTGGAAAAATTTAAATTTAACTGGGTTCCTAGAGGGATGAAATATTTGGGGAATGAGGCTTAGTCGAGAATTGGAAGTTTTTTGTTTTTTTTCCACAATATTTTTTATTGAACCTTTTTTTTTTTTTTTTTACAAACATGGCACAAACAGTCAAACACTAACACTAAAGTAATTTAAAAATTAAAAAAAAACCACAACAAAAAAAATGTACTAAAAACAACAACAACCATTAACGAAAGCAAATCAACAACAATGCTCCTCTGTTTAGTCTAGGTAATCTATTACATAAGAATACATAATATACATTCACCAGTTTGGAATTTGCAAGGTCCACACATATCATTCACCTTCTTCTTCAGAAGTTATGTTTAATTTCTTTACATAATCAATGAAAGGTCTCCATATATTCTCAAACACACCTTCCTTTAATTTCAATATATATGTTATTCTTTCTAGTGGAAGGTTTGTTAACATCTGTCTTAACCACTGAGTCATATCTGGTCTATGAGTCTTTTTCCACAGTAGTGCAATACATTTTTTGGCATTAAGCAAACCAAGGTCTATGAATGCTCTTTCACTCTTATTAAAGTTATGTTTTTCTGGATACAGACCCAACAAAAACAGTTTAGGGTTCAATGTGAATTGTTTAGAAATTATTTTTTCAATTGTTACCCTCACCTCTTCCCAAAACATTCTGATTTTTCTACATTCGCATAAACAGTGAAATACGGTTCCTTTACTTTCCATACATTTTGTGCATGTATCTGGTATGTTTTTGTTATATCTATTTAACTCCACTGGTGTAACATACATCCGCATTAACCATTTAAAATGTATCAGTTTAAGACGTACTGTGGAGTGTGTGAAATCAGAGGCGGAATCATTTCAGACGATTTATTACACACTCACATCTTTCAAGCACAGAACAGACTGAACTCTCAAGCAGAAACTCTCCCCTTAAGTTTCATGGCATTTACATCACACACAACATGACATTTGCATCACACTGCATTCAACATCCTTCATCCCTGACTCCTTCCTGCTATCTCACCAGGAACCTCCTGCTCTTTGTTGTCCCAAGCTTATCACTGTCTGCTGTCTGAGATGCTAGATAATCTGGCTCACACAAGGCGCTAAACTTCCCCCCCCTCCCCCAGCATCTTAGATAGGACAAGAGAATAACAGTCCACATGCTGTGATAGAACAATAGAACATCAGTCCACATGCTGCTTGGGCTTCCATCTCCTCCCGTATCTGCTGTAACTGGGGTTTACCGCCTCCGCGGCGCTGCTGTGCCAGTGGGGGGGTGCTGGGATTGTGTCTGACTGCAGGTGGGCTGTTGCTGGGGGGGGGGGGGGGGCACTTCGGTCTGTCCGTGTGGCTGCTCTGGAGAATCGTCTCCCTGGGGAGCTCTCTGTGGGGGTCTTCCACGCCGAGGGGCCTTAGCCACCAGCACTTGCTCGTCTGCCACAACGAAAGCGGGTTTGAGTCTGTCTGTACCAATTTTTTCCCTCCTACCCCCCAAGTCTAGCAAAAAATGCTTATCCCCTGTTTCCAACACTCTGAACGGTCCATCATAGGGTGGGCGCAATGGAGGGCGGTAGGCGTCGTGTCTGACGAAAACGAACTCCGCGCTCTTCAAAGTTTTAGGCACGAAAACACGTGGAAAACAGTGGTGGGCAGGGCCCGGCAGCGTGCCTGTGTTTGCGCTACGCTGCAAAAGCTGAGACGGGCAGCTGCCCGGCTCGGGATTATCTGGTAGAAATTCCCCGGGCAGCCGTAGTGGCTGCGCAAAAATGAGCTCTGCCGGGGAAGCTTCCAGATCCTCTTTTGGCGCGGAGCGCAACCCCAATAAAACCCATGGCAGCCTGTCTACCCAATTTGCATCCGTCAATGAAGCCCTGAGTGCCGCTTTCAGTGATCTATGAAAACGCTCGCATAACCCATTGGCCTGTGGGTTGTACACGGTTGTGCGGTGAATTGTAACACCCAGGTCGTGGGCCATCGCGGACCAGAGTTCGGAAACAAATTGCGGGCCCCTGTCGGACGTAATGTCCGACGGGACTCCAAAACGCGCCACCCATGCTGTTAAAAAAGCGCGCGCTACGTCCGCAGACGTGGTTGCCGCCAGCGGGACCGCTTCTGGCCAGCGTGTGGTGCGGTCCACCATTGTCAGGAGGTGCGTGCACCCCTGTGATGGCGGGAGGGGGCCCACGAGGTCCAGGTGAACATGGTCGAACCTCTTAGCCGGAATACAAAACGGCTCCAAGGGAGCCTTCGTGTGTCTGTGTACTTTGGCTCGTTGGCACGCCACGCAGGCTGCAGCCCACTCCTTCACTTGTTTGCGCAGGTTCGGCCAAACAAACTTCTCTCCCACCATTTTGACTGACGCGCGCACTCCTGGGTGCGCCAGAGTGTGAACCGACTCAAACACGCGGCGGCGCCACACGGCCGGGACCACCGGACGCAGGCGACCCGTGGAGACATCGCAGATTAGGGGGGGCATGCCATCTTGCAGCACCCTGCTCTCCAGCCTTAGCCCTGTTGGTCCAGACTGGAGCGCGCGCACGTCTGCATCGCTAATCTGCTCCGCGGCCATGGCTGCGTAGTCTATCCCCACGCAGACCGGGGCCACCACGGCTCGCGAGAGGCAGTCCGCCACTACATTCAGTTTACCAGACACATGCTGAATATCGGTAGTAAACTCTGAGATCGCGGCCAGCTGTCTCTGCTGCCGGCCCGACCACGGTTCTGAAACCTTGGCCATCGCAAATGTTAACGGCTTGTGGTCCACGAACGCGGTGAAGCTGCGCCCTTCCAGCCAGAACTGGAAGTGGCGTATGGCCAGGTGGAGAGCCAGCAACTCTCTGTCGAACGCGCTGTATTTACGTTCGCTGTCGCGCAAAGTTCTGCTGAAAAAGGCAAGCGGCTGCCAAGCCCCGGCGACGCGCTGCTCCACAACAGCCCCTATGGCCACGTCTGAAGCGTCGGTGGTGAGCGCTATGCGGGCCGTCGGGTCTGGATGCGCCAGCAGTGCGGCGTTTGCCAGGGCCACTTTAACTTCTGAGAACGCCTGCTCTTGCTCCGGGGTCCATTCGACCCTATCCGCGGGTTTCTGTTTCTTGAGCGTGGCGTACAATGGTTGCATGAGCTGCGCTGCATGGAGAAGGAAACAGTTATAAAAGTTCACCATCCCCAAAAATTCCTGCAGCGCCCTGACCGTCTGAGGCCAGGGAAAATCTGCCACGGCGCGCACTTTGTCGGGCAGCGGGATCGCTCCTTCCGGAGAGACGCGGTGCCCCAAAAAATCAATCCTCGTCACGCCGAACTGGCATTTTGCCGGGTTGATTATTAACCCGTGCTCCTCCAACCTCCGGAAAACCATCGTGAGGTGGGTTTCGTGTTCGTCTTCGGACGCACTGGCTACCAGGATATTGTCCAGGTAGACGAACACAAACGGGAGATCGCGCAGCACTGCATCCATCATGCGCTGGAACGTCTGTGCCACTCCTTTTAATCCGAATGGCATGCGCAGGAACTCGAATAGACCGAACGGAGTTATTACCGCTGTTTTGGGTACGTCCTCAGCGCGCACTGGGACTTGGTGGTAACCGCGGACCAGGTCTATTTTGGAAAAAATGCGCACTCCGGCGAGGTGAACGGAAAAATCCTGTATGTGGGGAATTGGGTAGCGGTCGTGTGCTGTGGCGTTGTTCAACCTGCGGAAATCCCCGCATGGTTGCCACAATCCCTCAGCCTTAGGGACCATGTGTAGCGGGGAAGCCCATGGGCTGTTCGAGTGCCTGATGATGCCCAACCTTTCCAGGTTGGCAAACTCCTCGCGCGCTATGGCCAGTTTAGCTGCGTCCAAGCGCCGAGGTCTTGCAAAAACGGGTGGCCCGGTGGTGGTGATGAAGTGCTCCACCCCGTGTTTAGCGATGGCCGCGGAAAACGTCGGGACCGTGAGTGCTGGGAACTGAGTGAGCAGTGCGTGGAACTTACCGCCTGTAGCTGTGTCGTTGGCTTGTGCTGTTGGCTGGGTCACTCGAGCTATACAGGGGAGAAAGTCAAAGGACAGTGCATTAACCAAGCTCCTGTTAGCAACATCAACCAGTAAACCATGTGCACACAGAAAATCAGCCCCCAGTATGTGGTAATTCAGTGCTGCTACGACAAAAGTCCACTCATATGTACGGCCGTGTAGAGATATGAGCACAGTCCTCTCACCAAAGGTCTTAATATCCGAGCCGTTTGCTGCCAACATCCCGGGGCCGCTAGATCCTGCCAGCCGGTCAGCGTAGGTCGGCTGGATGAAGCTCTTCTGGGCTCCGGTGTCCACGAGGAAACGCCTCCCAGAGCATGCATCCGTTAAGTAGAGCAGCTTGTTCTCTTCACCGAGGGTCGCAGCTGCTACCGACCCCCGGCCTTGGCGTTTTCCCGAGCGCTTGAATTGGCACAGTGGCGCACATCTGTGTGCGTTCTCTCCGAAGCAGCGGTGGTAAAAACAGAGCGTGTCTCTCTGGCGCTCCTTGGCCCCCGCTGCCGCTACCATCGGTGGCTCCTCGCCTCCTCTGGTCGTCTCGCTGGGCTCCGCCGCTGCCGCGTTGACTGTGATCGCCCTGGTGGTGATGATGATCCGGTCTGCCTCCTGGGCTAGCGCACGGTAGTCGCGCGCGGCCAGCCACGGCGAATTGGCCAGAACCACTCTCGCTACTGCCGGAAGATTCCGGAGGAAGAGGTGGGCAAACAGAAAGTGCCCGTCGTCCGTGCCCATTAACGCCAGCATCTTCTCCATCAGGTCTACGGCTGAACCATCTCCTGACTCGGTCCGCGTCAGGAGCCTGTCCGCTCTCTCACATTCCGAGAGTGTGTAGCGCTGGATGAGCGCAGCTTTGAGTGCCTCATATTTGCCGCTGGCTGGTGGCCGATCGAGCAGGCTCGCTACCTGTTGAGCTGTGCGGGCGTCGAGCGCTGCGACCACATGGTAGAATCTGGTATCCTCTATCATTACTCCCCGGAGGGCGAACTGGGCCTCAGTGAGGTGGAACCAAGAGCGCAGGTTGTGCTGCCAGAAATCCGGTAGCTTGAATGAAACCGCACACGCGTGGCTGTAGGTTCCAGTCCTGGCTGTCTGTGGGATGGCTACTGCCTCGCTGTAGCTTCCTGACCGGGCCGGCTCCGGGGATCTTGCCTCGTGTTCCATAATGCGTCTTGGGTCACCAGTGTGGAGTGTGTGAAATCAGAGGGGGAATCATTTCAGACGATTTATTACACACTCACATCTTTCAAGCACAGAACAGACTGAACTCTCAAGCAGAAACTCTCCCCTTAAGTTTCATGGCATTTACATCACACACAACATGACATTTGCATCACACTGCATTCAACATCCTTCATCCCTGACTCCTTCCTGCTGTCTCACCAGGAACCTCCTGCTCTTTGTTGTCCCAAGCTTATCACTGTCTGCTGTCTGAGATGCTAGATAATCTGGCTCACACAAGGTGCTAAAGTACGTTTATTGATTTGGTTTGAGCTTCTGCACAAGCCATTTCCCATTGTTCCTCTGAAATTTCAATTTGCAGGTCTTCTTTCCAATAATTCAGTCTTTTCTGTGAGTTTTCACTTGAGAATAGTGTCAATGAGTTATAAAACTCTGAAATAATACCCTTTCTCTTACTATCTTTCGTCAAAATTTTTTCCAAGGATAAATAAGTATGTCGGGTGAGAGCATTATTTTGATTTGATCGAATAAAATTTCTAAGCTGAAGATATTTAAAAAAATGTTTTCTATTAAGATTGAATTTAATCCTCAGTTCTTCAAAAGACGTTATGTTATCTGAACGTGACAAATATAAGTCTTGAATCTTTTGAATCCCTTTTAAATTCCATACTTTAAATATAGCATCCGCTCTCCCTGGTTTAAAATATTGATTACCCCATATTGGGCTAAATTGTGACAGTAAGTGTGGTTCTTTTAAATATTTTTTGGTTTCACACCATATTTTGATCATGTGCTTTACAATTGGATTTTTAACTTGTTTCTGTAATTTTTTAGCCGAGTCTGAGTATATGAAGAAGGGATGAGGTAAAGGTAAATTGTATGATTCCATTTCAGTCCAGTGAGGAGGATCATTTGATGAAAAATAATATGTCATAGACCTCAGTTGTGCTGACCAGCAATACAACATAAAGTTTGGACATTTCAGACCTCCACGATCAAATGGTAAATATAGTAAGGACAAACGTAATCTAGCCTTCCTATTGTTCCATATAAATTCCACTAACTTTTTTTTAATTTTTGAGAATAGATCTGAAGGTGGTGGTAAAGGAATGTTTTGAAATAAATAAAATATTTTTGGTAAGATATTACTTTTAAGTATATTAATTCTCCCCATCATCGACATTGGTAGTGACATCCATCTCTGAAGTAACTCATTAATATCTGTCATTAAGGCTTCATAGTTGGCATTGGCAACTGATTCTAGCTTAGGCAAAATTTGAATTCCTAAATATTTAAACTGATTTACAACATTGAATTGATTTACCTCAGGAGCTGGGTGATTTCTCTGGGTCTCATTTAGCATTAATATTGAAGATTTTGTTTTATTTATTTTATATCTTGATATTTCCCCAAAGTTCTTTATTAAATTTAACAAGGTCGGAATTGATTTTTTTTAAATTCGACATAAACAAAATTATGTCATCGGCATACAGGGAGATTTTTTGTTCTGTTGGTCCTACTTTAATTCCATATATTTGTGGATGTAAACGTACTACCATCGCTAAAGGTTCAATTGCCATAGTAAACAGTAAAGGTGAAAGTGGACAGCCTTGTCGACATCCTCTATTGATTTTTATTGATTTTGAGATATTGCTGTTTGTTAGGATTTCTGCTGTAGCATTATTGTATATTATCTGGACCCATTTTATGAAATTATTTCCAAGTCCAAACCTTTGTAGGACTTCAAAAAGATTGGGTTGAATGGCCCTATCAAAGGCCTTTTCAGCGTCCAATGATAGGAGAACTGTATCCGGTGCTTCTTTATTGGAATAAATAATATTAAATAGTCTTCTTACATTATGGAAGCCTTGTCTTCCCATTATAAAGCCATTCTGATCTCTGTTAATAATATTTGGTAATATTTCTTGTAGTCGTTTTGCTAAAATTTTACAGATTATTTTAAGATCAGCATCTAATAGGCTGATTGGTCTCATGTTTTCACATTTATTAGGGGGTTTACCTGGTTTTGGCAACAGTATAATTAAGGCATTATTCATGTATGGTGGTAAATTACCATTTTGAAATGCTTCTAAAACCATTTCCAAAAGTGGTTTTATTAATTTATTCTTAAATTTTTTATAGAGGTCAACTGGAAAACCATCTGGTCCTGCTCTTTTTCCTGATTTCATATTATCAATGGCTTGCCCAACTTCTTCTTGACTAATTTTAGACTCCCGTATCTCCCTGTTTTCATTTGGAATACACGGTATAGATAATCCACCCAAAAACCCATTTAGTTTTGTTAAGTCAGTTTCATTTTTTGTATCATATAGTTTTTCATAATAATCTCTAAAGGCACTATTAATTTCTAAAGGATCTATAACTACCTGTCCGTTACTTATAATACTGGTAATTGGTGTTTTAAATTCTAATTGTTTAATCTGCCATGCCAATAATTTTCCTGATTTTTCATCTTGTTCATAAAAAGAATTGGAAGTTTTAGTTTGCTCTATTTTTCCAGATTTGTTTGAATCCTTTGTAACACCGGGTTCAAATTCATTTATTCTTCACACACTTACAGCACGAAATGGAGGGAGGTCATTTACACAGACCCTCATTTCACTCGTGGTGACACAGACACATGATTTGTCACATACAGGGGAAACAACGCTATCACAACTGGTCTTATTACACACTTATAATGGCACAGCAATAACGGAACACACGGATAATGACAGTGTTTGAATCCTCCACGGTGCAAAGCATGCCGGGAGAATCCCCGCCCCCTTATCACAGCTCCGACGTCACAGTAAAAACTTGATCGATACTATCATACCCCATCAAGGCCACATAGAATGAAACTGATAAAGGATAATTCTTGTTGAAAATGTAAGAACATTTTTTCACTGTATTTGGGAACGTCCTAGAGTTGCACCCTTCTGGGGAAAAGTTGTTGAAGTTTTAAGCAATTGGCGTGGGTCCACAGTTCCTTCGACCCCGGACTTATGTCTTTTGGGTGACAAATCTCAAATGCCAAATACTTCAAAGAGTGCATTTTCTGTCATTATGGTTGGATTAGTGACAGCATCCAGAACAATTTTAAAACACTGGAGAACGGACAAAAGCCCCACCATAAAAGAGTGGGTTGACTTAATAGTGAAAACGGCATCCTATGAATCCATGCTGCATAAACTAAAAGGGGACACAGAGGACTAGAACACATTTTGGGATCAGTTCTGGCACTATATAAAGAGTGATAGAGACCCTGCATTATGCTCAACAGAGACGGGACCCTCAGCATAACAGTGATGTACTCCAATTTCAGTCACTATTTGTCATGAACCTTTATTTTGGAGATGTTAACCTGTCTGTGTACTCACTTCGATTAATATTACAGCCCGTTTGTGCCAGGAAGAGGTGTGAGAAATGGGGAACCTTGGGGATCGCCAGGATGCCACTCCCTACTGTTGTTTATTGTGCTAGATGTTAGTTTGTTCTGTATGTTAGAATGAAAAGTTCAATAAAAGCTTTAATAACAAAAAAAGTGTTGTTGCCACCCTCAGAAATGATTGTTGTTTTCCTAGTTGTGTATTAGAGGGGACGATCTCTATTGTGCAAAGTTGTTATGTTTAGTACATTTAATACAACCTCTACGAGCAGCCCTCATTAGGTTATAAAGTCTGACAGCTGTAGGTAGGAAGGATCTGCGGAATCCCTCCGTCGTGCACCTAGGATGGCACAGCCTACCGCTAAATGAGCTCCTCAATGCGTTCAGCGTGTCCTGCATGGGGTGGGACTCAGACTCCAGGAGAGATGACAGCTTTGCCACCATACTCTTCTCTTCTATCTCTTCCACTGGGTGGAGGCATCTCCCCAGAACAGAGCTAGTTTTTTTGATCAGTCTCTTTCTGTCGTCTGCCGTGATGCCACTGCCCCAGCAGACCACTCCAAATGTGATGGCTCATGCCACTACCGAATCATAGGTCTTCAGGAGTGCCCCTTGCGCTCCAGAAGACCTGAGTCTCCTCAGGAGGAACAGCCTGCGCTGCCCCTTCTTGTAGAGCGCGTTGGTGTTGTGTGACCAGTCCAGTTTATTGTTCAGGTGAACACCCAGGTACCTGTAAGATGTCACCATCTCAATGTCTGTTCCCTGGATGTGTACAAGGGGGATTGTTCTTGCCTGCGGCAGTCCACCACCAGTTCCTTAGTTTTCCTTGCATTGATCTGGAGGCAGTTCTAGAGGCACCAGTCCACAAAGTCCTGGATAAGTCCTCTGTGCTCCGCATCACCCCCATCAGAGATGAGTCCAACAATCACAGAGTCATCAGAGAACTTCTGTAAATGGCACTGTGGTGTGTTTTGTGAAAAGTCAGTAGTGTAAGGGGTGAACAGGAAGGGAGCCAGAACTGTTCCTTGGGGGGCCCCGTGCTGCAGATGATGGTATCAGACACACAGTCCTGGGTTCTCACAAACTGTGGTCGGTTTGTGAGGTAGTCCAGGATCCACGATGACAGGTGCTGGTCCACCCCTGCGCACAGCAGCTTGTCCTTCAGGATCACTGGTTGGATGGTGTTGAAAGCACTGGAGAAATCAAAGAACATGATCCTCACAGTGCTCCCAAGCTTCTCCAGGTGGGACAAGGAACGATGTAGGACGAAGATCACTGCATCCTCCACCTTGATGCCATGCTGGTAGGCAAACTGAAGTGGAGCCGCCGCTGGTCCCACCAGGCGGCGGAGGTGGGCAAGGAGCAGCCTCTCCAGGGTCTTCATTAGGTGTGATGTGAGGGCCACTGGCCTGAAGCTGTTCAGCTTCTTGGGGCGTGGGGTCTTCGGTACCGGTACCACACAGGATGTTTTCCACAGCTGTGGTACCCTTCCCAGCTTCAGGCTCAGACTGAAGATGTGCTCCACAATCCCACACAGCTGGTCTGCACAGGACTTGAGGAGCCTCGAGCTGATGCCATCCAGACCTACAGCCTTCCTCGCCTTGATCTTCTTCAGCTCAGCTCTCACCTGGGTCTTAGTGAGAGTCACGTTGGGGCTGGGGGGCTGTATGCTGGGAGGGGGGGTTGGGGTCTGTGAAGGGAAAAACAGCGGGGCATGTAAGGGAGGGGAAGGCCATTGACAGCAGGACTAGATGAAGGTGGAAGCTGCAGTGGTTGGTGGGCAGACAGAGAAGAGGGCAGTTGGTCAAACCTGTTTAAAAAAAAAAAAAAAAAAAAAAAAAAAAAACAGTTTCAGATTATTCACCCACTCCCTACCCCCTGTGGCCTGGGAGGAGGTATTCTGTTGCCCGGAGATGGTTTTGAGGTTTTTCCAGACACTGCTGACGTCACTCTGCTGCAGCTTGTCATCCATCGTCTTCCTGTAGCTGTCCTTCCCCTCTCTGATCTTCCTCCTTAGCTCCCTCTGTACGAACTTCAGTTCCTCCTTGTTTCCCAACCTGAAGATCTTATTCTCCTTCAACAGTGACTTTTATCTCGGGGTTGATCCAGGGTTTGTTTTTTGAGAAACACCATGTGATCTTGGTGGGTACAGTGTTCTCTACACAGAAGTTGATGTAGTCTTTGATGGTGTGTGAGGCCGTCGATGTCCTCACCATGTGGATCACAAAGCTGCTCCCACACAGTGGATTCAGAAAGGTCCTTCAGAGCGTCCTCTGCCTCCTCAGACCATATCTTCACTCTGCGGGTAACAGGAGGTTGTCTGTGTTCCAGGGGTTTGTACACAGGCAGGAGGTGAACCAATTTGTGGTTGGATCTTCCGGGGGGAGGGGTGATGAGGTGTAAGCCTCCTTAGTGTTTGCATAAGATAAATCTAGTTTTTTATTGTCTCTGGTGTGGCACGTGACATACTGGGTGAAAGTGGGCAGAATGGAGGACAGGGAAGTATCAGAATCTACCACCATAGATGAGCTGGAGAGCATTTGGATGCTGTGTCTGCAGCCTGCTGGTGACTGAGTGGATGCTGTCACACGCTGCCTCAGCGCTCGCAGAGGGGGGTACATAAGTAACAGTTATGATGACGTGTGAGAAATCTCTGGGAAGATATGCCAGTCGCATGCTAATGGCTAGCAATTCAGTGTCCTTGCTGCAGTGTTGTTCTTTAATCATGATGTGTCCAGGATTACACCATCTGTTATTCACATACATTATCAGCCCCTGCCTCTGCTCTTCCTGCTATATGGTGTCCGAGCTTCCCATATTAAGTGGGTCATCCAGCCCGATGTTAGTATCTGTTGCTAGTTCTGTTAGCCACGTTTCAGTAAACAACATAATGCTAATCTCTCTGAAGACGCTCTCATACCGGGACACAGCCGCCAGTTCGTCAGTCTTGTTAAGCAGCGATCTTACATTTCCCATAATAACTGATGGTAGGACGGGTCTGTACCTTATTCTCCTCGCGTGTCACTTCACTTCAGCACGACATCCCTGTCGTTTTCACCTGATTTCTCATGGGATATCGGGTCTCTGTGTTAGCACTGTGGAGCAGCCCACTGCTAATAATTGACTCCTGTAAACAATTGCTCCTCCAGTCACCGGGCCAGTAGTCATTGGTGATATGAGCAGAAAGCTGGCTAATATCAATGCTAGTGTGGCAATATGTGTCCTGTTTGCTTTCAGCTTTAGGACTGTGACTAGGATTCTTCTTTGACTTGGCACAGAGGCGTCGTCTCTTCGAATTTAGTCTGCTGGTAGGATCATTAGCTTCCCCAGGCGAGCCCGGGTACTGGCGGAGGGCGCGACGAGAACGCTGATCCATTGCCCCAGCTTGGCAAGAGGAATGGGAGACCAAGGAGGTCCCAAACAAACAGCTGGTGATAAACCCCAACCAACAGGTCCCGGGCACCAACCTCCCAAGGAGACAGTGGTCTACACTCAATCGCTTCAGGACTGGACATGGCCCCTGCTTGGCCAGCCTTCACAGATGGGGCAGTAGCCCTAGCCCACTGTGCGCATGTGGAGAGGAGCAAACAATGGAACACATCATAGAGGCTTGCCCGCTCCAAAGACTGGAAGGAGGATTACACACCCTCCATACAGCAAACCAGGAGGCAACTGCTTGGCTTAAGGACTTTGCATTCGCTAAATAAATAAATATGTGTCCTTGGTGTCCGTGATGGATACGGGGTAACAGGATCAGAAAGGTGTGGCAAAGGGGAAAAAAAAATGGATAGTAAACAAAAAACGAGAAAGAAACTCAGAATTGAGCCGCTGCCGCAAAGGTTTGCCAACTCGTGTGGCGCCAGAAGCATGAAACTTAATCTGACGGTCTCTATTTTCTCTCAGACCAATGCTGAACTGACCCTGGCTAAAGCAGATGCTGCCTTACGACAGAAGGAGGCTGAACTCACCACATTGGAGGAGGAACATCATGCTGTTAAGGCAGAGTTAACTGCAGTGCAGCAGGACCTTAGCGCCAGTACAGAAAGGACTAAAAAACTACATGAGGAAGGACAGGTGGGAGAAGCTGAGCACAGAATATCTGATTGGGTTTGATTTTGTTTGTACTGAATACTCTAAAGCTGACAGCAGAATTTTTGTTTGTCTGCCAGACCAAAGATCTTACCCTTGTCAACCTGGAAACAGACAACCAAAGATTGAAGGCAGAGCTTCAAAGACTTCAAGAGGACCTTTTTGTGCAGAAAGAGGAACTAGCCTATCGGCAAAGAGAACTACAGGAACTACAGTCTCAACGAGACACACTTCCTCAGCAGCAGAGATACCTAGAGAAGGGTTGGTACTAAATGAATGTTGCAGCAGCCCTGTTATGTGTAAAATGATCACCTCAAACTTAAATCACCTTTAATGTCTCTGTGATTGTTGTGTGTCAGCAGGAATGTTTCAGAACCAATCACAAAGATTCTTTATAGCTTTTTTGAAATGAACATGAATGCACAGAAAAGCAGTTTATAATTGTCAGAGTGTGGTTAATTGGATGTTCTCATGCTGATCCTTTAAATTTTTGCAATCAGATATTTCTAACAGAGGTTTTGAGGGAGTATTGGCCATCTCTCGTGACGAAGCCTCGCTAAGCTCTCCAGAGGTTCTAAGGAGGCTCGAATGCTCAGAGGACAAAATCCCAGAACGGTTCCATGCCTCTTTGCTCGGTTCTCGACTCTCTGAGTTCAGTGGACTGAACAGCACAGGCCTGGAGCTCCTTAAGGCCAAATCTCCAAGAGTTGTCATGGAGCCTCCTCGCTCCAGGACCATCACCCCAGATCCAGCCACACAAAGCTCCCACTCACCGCGCTCTGTGTCGGTGTCTGCATCTGACAACTTCTCCGTGCTGGATTCACTGGATGCTGACAAAGTATGTGGTCCAGCGGCCTCAGACATGCTGCGCTGTTCCTCACAATGTTTGGTTTTGTTAAATTCATTCCATGTCTTTTATTTCCTAGGTGCAGGAGTTGGAAGGACTTGATCTAACAACACCTCCATCTCCACTTGGCTCAACCTCCTCTTTGTCAGCACCCGAATGGGCCAGTGATGGATATGGCAGCAGTGAGTCTTTCTGCAGCCAAAAAGCTGTGTGGCTAGTTTCTTGATATTGTACATCAAAGCACTGAAGTAAAGACTTTAAAATTTAGGTTAATTGTTTTCAAGAATTAGAACTGAATTACTTGTTCAGTTACTAAGCACATCGATAATGATAAATACTGTATATTACATAACAGACTTGTCAGGCTTTCATAACATGCCCTGAAGTCCTCTGTGATTAGGAATAAAATAGCTCACACCTGGATTGTAATTTTTTTCTGACATAGGAAATTGTACATATATTTAGGAATGGCTTAGTGACCGTGTTGAACATGAGACACTGCTGTGGACAGACTAAGTAATGTTCCCTCTACTTCCGCAAATGGGACATGTCTGTATTAGAGTGAATGGCAAGTGAGAATTTATTTTTTGATCCTGATTGAATTTTGCCACGAATTACTCGTGCAATGTTTGTCATTTTAAAAGATAATTTTCCACATACAGTAAATGCTGTAGGTTATCATCTAACTGTTAAAGTATAAGGTTGTGAAAATGCATAAACTGAAAGACCACAAACCCAAAGTCACGTCATTATTTTCAAATAGAGCCCAGAAGGAATCGACTAACAAGATTAGCTACAGCTCTCAAAATACATTTGTCTTGTTTTTCTCCTCTTCAAATGCTTCTTTCCTCAACAGAGGTTGTGCTAGACCTTTTTGTTAACTGTCATTTTGGCAGTTATAAAAATTCTGTCGTGATCTATAGAGGGTATGTGTATGATGTCACCGAACGGAACTCATGTCAATTAAAAAACATTGAGTGGCAAAAATGAGTGGCAGCGTTAGGGTGTATGCAGTAAAACACAAAAAATACACACAGTATTCAATCACAGTAGTTACCCATTTGTACTGTGGAGAGCTAACCTTAATTCTATATTGATTAATTGGCAAAAAATGAATAAATAAAGGCTCTGAATCAGTTCTTCACTTACCATGTGCTCCTTGCTCTTTACACACACATCACTACAATCAAGTGAATGGTGTGGTATTAACATCTAAAGTTAAAAAAAAAAAAAGTACTCTGTGCACTGCTGTGACTAACTATTTTGTGATTTTATTTTTTTTTTATGTTTTCCTGTAAAAATATAGCTGTTTTATTAAATTGGCAAACGTGTAATTCTTGACAAAATTCAACTGGGATGGGGAAAAAAAATTCTGCCTTTCCATAGACTCCAATAGAGAATTTTTCTAACATTGGGTACCGTATGCGGAAGTAGACTTGGCATGACTTAGGCTCTCCATAGTCTTGCACATTCTTTAAAATTGGCATTTCAACAAATACACAGTGAACATAGCAATAATTGAATAAATTACAAAACTATGAAAAAAAAACCATCACAAGACTTGGGTACTGAAGGAGAAAAATGGAGAGGGAAAAGAAGACAAGACAGAACAATAAGATTGGAGGTGCAGTGTATTCACTCAGTGGGCCTTTAAGATCCTCCATTTGGGCCAAAAGTTTGTCTTCTTTAGCCTGATGGATACATGCAGTAGAAAGCTCAATGTGAACATCAGTAAAAGTGAGCAACCTTTGTTGCTGGGTAAACAAATAATGGCGTTTCCCCTGGTGGGGATCAACTTTTTACCAGCCATCAGGCCTAGCTAATTGCATGCTTTTTGGCTTGATGCATTTTCAGCTGTAGTGCTTTTTTAACTTTTGTGGAAAATGAAGAACATTGATGCACTGATTTGGTATAGAAAATGGATGTTGACTTTTAAACAAAGATCATCACCAGAATTGATTCAGTTTTCTTTTGTGATGTAGATGTGAGTTCAGAATTGGGTGTGAGGCTGAGATTGGAGCTGGAACAGACTGAAAGGCTGGATGCTCAGTTTGTCGAGTATCTCCGCTGCAGAGGAATCAACCTCACAGTCAATACTGACAGTGCTGCAGGAAGTAGGAGCTACAGAGATGACCTGTTGCCCCCTGAGCTTCAGGCAAGTTTCACATTCCTTTATTAATAAGAAAGAAACAATAAGCCCGAGTTTTCTTTAAATGTTCATCTTTCTTTCTATAGGATCTTCTAAAGAAGGTCTACCAAGAAAGCTGCAGAATTCTGACTTTGTCCCAGCGTCGTAGTGCTCCTTTAGCTAAATCTCATGACTCTACCTTGATGCAGCATCGTTCTGATGTTGCCTCCACCCCACTGAACCACGGAGATGATTCAGTACCTACCCCTCCCATGAACTGGCAGCAGGAGAAGAAGGCACTACAGGAGACTGTGATTGCTCTCAGAGAGCTGCTCTGTCGAATGGCACAGAGACACACACAAGTGAGGATTTGTGGTTTTAGAACTTTTCTCAAAGAAACCTTTTTTATTATGTTGTATGTCAACAGTGTAGCTTCATCCTAGTTGCTTCATTTCATGTAGTTAATACATAATTTTACTGTTAATTCATCTTATACTAAAACTGAAATCTGATAGACATTTAACTGAATGTACAGTCAGATCCACAAAACATTTTGTTATTCTGTTCTTTATATACCATCACAATGAATTTGAGATGAAGCAATGAAATGAAGTTGATTTGTTGTAGTTTGCAGTGACTGCTCTATGAAGTTGTCTTAATTTATGTGAAACTGTTGTGATCACTTTTTTTTTTTTTTTTTTTTTTTTTTTTGTCAGACAAGTTATAGAGGTGACGATCAACTACAGACTGATGGACGGATTGAATCCCACCTGAGGGCAGACCTGGAGGAGAACCAGAAACAACTAAAATGTGCCCATGATGCTCAGCATGAGCAAAAGAACAAAATATTATCCCTCAGGTACCTTATGCGCTTTATTTTTTTTTTCCACAATATCTTTATTGAACCTTTTTTTTTTTTTTTTTATAACAAACATGACACAAACAATCAAACACTAACACTAAAGTACTACAAAAAAAAATGCACTAAAAACACCCACAACCGGACTTCCGGTCTGGACGCCATGGCGACTGCAGCTTAACACTGAAGCTCTCAGACCCAATCCAAGATAACACCTTGAAAATCAAACTTAACGGATTTTTGGAGGAGTGAAAATCAAAAGACAAAATCATCATGTCTAAAGGAAAACAGAAGAAACTGAATTTCTCCAGGCCAGGACACGTATCGGCCGGAGAATCTGAACTGGAAGATCTCCGTTCAGAAGACGAGGAACTGGTGATAGCTAACAAAAAGGTTAGCCTGAAATCACTATTTGAAGAGCTACGACGATTTCGCCGAGAAGTTACGGCCGAATTTCAGGAATTCAGAGAAGAATTGAAAAAGACAAACAGCAGAGTGGACCAGGCCGAGAACCGAATCTTGGAAACAGAGGAACGAATAAAAGTGCTCGAAGATTCTGTGCTGGACCTACGCAAAAGACAAGCATCTATAGAGGCTAAGCTAGCCAACCAAGAAGGAAGACAAAGAAGAGACAACATAAGAATTCATGGTCTGATAGAAGGAGCCGAAAACGGTTTTAACTCAATGGCAGAATGCGTGGAATCTTTACTAAGAGAGAAATTGGATATTCCACAAACCACCGACTTGAAGATAGAAAAGGCACATCGTTCATTAGCCGCTAGGCCGGCGGCGGAAGCACCCCCACGTTCAGTGTTGGTAAAATTTTCCAATTTCAAAATAAAACAAGAGGTTGTAAGACTGGCCTGGCAGAAAAAAGGATTTATGCACCAGGAGAGAAAAGTCTTCGTGGAACACGATTACACCCCGGAGGTCCTTAAAAAGCGCAGGGAATACAATGACGCGAAAAAGGTGTTAAGAGAGAAGAAATTGCGCTTTCAGACTCCATTTCCTGCGAAGTTAAGGGTCTTCTACGGCGAAGAAACATGTCTCTATAATTCGGCGGAAGAAGCAACAGCTGACATGGCGAGAAGAGGGCTCCCGGTAACTGTATTTAAACCCGCAGCAGACCCGAGTGAGAAGATCAAAGCGCAAACATGGACAACACAAAGACCTTCAAAATCCACGGACCAGCAGCGGGAAACCCAGCGCCAGAGCGTCGCGGATAAACTGTCCGTTTTCAGGTTGGAATAGCGACCTTTTTTTTTTTTTTTTTTTTTTCTCTTGAATCAATCCGCACATCCAACCCCCCTCATACAAGGTAACAAACATTAAAGGAGATGCGTATTCAGCATGTGGTAAAACATTTCATGGAACAGTCATAATATTTGAAACGAATAAGTCTTTTTAATTAAAAAAAAAAAAAAAAAAACTTGTTAAAATAGAAATGTGACAATAATCCACATGTTCTCCTCATACTAACAAATACTGTTTTTGCGTGAATGTTTGATGTGATGGGGGTGGGAGGGTGCACACAATTTCACAGGGTTTAGGCATAAAAGGAAAAAAAAAATCATTACAAGTTCGGATTGGGTTCTGAAACTCACGTTAAAAGCATGGGACAACTTACAGGGGTAAGAGAGGGCCCTCAACACGTAACAGAGTTTGAGGAATTTCCCTCAGGGCCTTCACTCCATCAAGGCTCTTCCAGGGTCTTTAAAAAGACCTCAGCTCAGGAAGTTCTTCTGACAGCTTTTTGTTTTAAAGTTTTATACACTATGTTCTTAATGTTTTTCTTGTTTTTAATGTTCTTTCAGTTTCTGAGTAGCACAAAAGACGGCCACCACACAGTTATACTAAACAAAACAACACAATGGAGAAACAGGGTGTAACCAAAATAATTTCATATAATGTAAAAGGAATCCTGAATCCAGTTAAAAGATCCAAGATTCTAGGCAAAATGACAAAAGACAAAGCAGGAATAATATTTTTACAAGAAACCCACCTAACAGACGTGGAACACAATAAACTCAGTAGACAAGGGTTTAAAATGATCTCTTCATCTTCATATAAGTCAGGGAGGAGGAGGGGAGTAGCGACATTGATATCAACCAAAATTACATTTGAAAAAAAATCAGAACACAAAGATAAGAAGGGAGATACAGTTTGGTAACTGGGCGGCTAGAGGGAGAAGATATCACCCTGCTGAATGTGTATGCTCCCCCAGGGGCTAACTGGAAATTTTATAAAAATGTATTCGACCTAATGATAACTAAAGCTCAAGGTTTAGTGATATGTGGTGGGGACTTCAATCTTAGACTGAATCCATACTGGGATGCTTCTGGTAATTCTCCACATCAAAATAACACCCAAAACAGGAAGACTCGGATGCTACTAAAAGAAATGGGAATCTGTGACGTGTGGAGGGAACTCAACCCCAGTGTAAAAGACTACACATTTTACTCAACTCCACATTCATCTTACTCAAGGATTGACTATTTTTTTATGTTTAATAGAGACATTGGAAGAGTAAAAACATGTAAAATAGGACTGATGGATTTCTCTGACCACAGTCCGATCTACATGGACTTAAATATCCAAAAATACACAAATAATACATTTTCTTGGAGGTTAAATTCAAATGTCCTGAAAGGACCATTGAAAGATGAATTGGAATCAGATATTCTCAGATATTTGGAAGAAAACGATAATGGAGAAGTATCCCCTTTAATACTGTGGGATGCATGCAAAGCTGTAATAAGAGGAAAGATTATTGCAAAACTGGCAACCCAAAAGAAACTAAGACAAGAAAAACTATCCACATTAGAGTCAGAACTTAGGAACCTAGAAAAAGAACACAAAGGCAACACTCATTCTACTGACTCGCTCAAGATTAAGGAAATTAAAAACCAAATAAATGAGATCTACACAATAGAAATCCAGAAGAAACTTACATTTTTGAAACAAAAATACTATGAAGCAGGCAGTAAATCGGCAAAATTGCTAGCCTATAAATTGAGGAAACATCAAACAGAAAGAGCAATCTACAAAATCAGAGACCCAGTATCAAAGGAAATAAAATTCAGAATTCAGGATATTCTTAAAAGCTTCGAGAATTACTATAAGAACTTATACTCCCACAAAAAACATAAAAACGCATCCGAGGCATTCCTAAACACATTAAACCTTCCCCAACTTACGGAGTCACAAAATAAAACACTACTGTCAGAAATACATCCTAAAGAATTGGAAAAAGCAATTATGAAACTTAAAGCTAACAAATCCCCAGGAGCTGATGGCTATACAGCAGAGTGGTACAAAACCTTTAAACAGCAACTATCTCCTCTCCTCCTGAAAACATTTAATTATGTCCGCCACACAGGGGAAATCCCCCCCTCCTGGAGAGAAGGGGTCATTGCAGTTATACCTAAACCTGAAAAGGATAAACTAGAGTGCTCCAACTACAGACCAATCAGTGTACTAAATCAGGACTATAAGCTTTTTACCATTATCCTTGCCAAAAGGTTAGAAAATATACTGACAGACCTAATTCATTTAGACCAAACAGGTTTTATAAGACAAAGACAGACACAAGACAACATTCGACGCACTTTACACATAATTCATCATATAAAAAAATATAACTTAAATGCAGTCATATTGGGATTAGATGCTGAAAAAGCATTCGATTCGGTTGACTGGTCTTTTCTATATAGAATCTTATCCAGTTTCAATTTTCATAACAACTTCATTAGAACTATACAGGCATTATATAAAAAACCAACAGCTAAAATAAGGATTAACGGTAATTTATCATCATCTTTTGAACTGGAAAGAGGATGTCGTCAGGGCTGCCCCCTGTCTCCACTGCTCTTTGCAATCTTCATAGAACCTCTGAGCCAATGGATAAGACAAAATCAAAAAATTCAAGGTATTACACTTGGTCAGAAGGAACATAAAATAGCACTCTTTGCTGATGACATTTTAATATACCTAGGGCAGCCGGACACTTCTTTACCAGAACTAACCTCAATTTTTTCAAAGTATGGAGATTTATCGGGGTACAAATTAAACATGCATAAAACCCAAATTTTAACATTCAACTATGACCCAAATCATTATTCACTAAGCAAACTCAAAACTACCTGGGAGTCGGAATCTATGAAATATCTGGGGGTCAATATCCCGAAACAACTCAACAAAATTATATCACTAAACTATGATCCACTGGTGACAAAAATAAAATCTGACCTAACAAGATGGAATATGATACCATTCTTGGGTACTGCACAAAGAATTGAAGCAGTCAAAATGAATATACTTCCACGTCTTCTATACCTTTTCCAAACAATACCGGTAGAACCTCCCAAAAAAACATGGCAGGAACTGGACAGAAGGATCTCTAGATTCATATGGCAGGGCAAGAGACCTAGAATCAGATATAGAACCCTACAGCTAAACAAAGACAAAGGTGGGCTCGCGCTGCCAAATATCAGGGACTACTTTAAAGCCGCACAAATTAAAACTTTAGTAGAGATATGTAACCCAGTCTACACTGCACAATGGAAGGAGATCGAATGCCAAATAACAAGTGACATCCCCCTACAGGCGATAATGGGGAACAATGCCTTACCTCAGCTTTTGAATAACACTAACCCGTGGATAGAGACCCCGCTAAAAATTTGGTTTAAGATAGTCAGAGAGAATCAAACTAAAGAGCCCTATCGACTTCTGCAATGGATTGCCTATGATCAAGACTTTACTCCTAATAAAACAGACTCCAGATTTAAAAAGTGGAAGGAGAAAGGGCTGATAAAATATTACAATTTTTTTTAAGGGCAAATCTTAAGAAGTTTTGAAGATTTGAAAAAACAAGGCCTAATAAATCAAGACCTTTACAGGTTCTTCCAGCTTAGACACCACATAAACAATATACTTAAAAAGGAGGATTTGGAAAGGGCCCAGTCAGGTGTTCTGAAGGTCTTCTTAATGGCATATAAAGGGATCCCAGGGATCAGATACATTTCTAAAATATACCAAGGTCTTCAAGACTTAAAAGGAGACAACACATCTTATATAAAAGAGAGATGGGAAAAAGAGGGGAATTTCACTTTACAACTGGAAATATGGGAAAAGCTAAATAAACAGCAATGGAAAAGTACCTCATCCCTGCAGTGGAGAGAATTTGGATGGAAAAACTTGGTAAGATTTTTCAGAACACCTGCACAAAACAAATTTACCCATAAGGGGTTGAACTGTTGGCGCTTGTGTGGTGAAAAGACTGCAAATCATTTTCATGTGTTTTGGTCATGCCCAGTTATCCACCAATATTGGACCAATGTACAGACAATATTGGGGAAAATATTCAAAATAACAGTTCCCTTTTCTTTTGTAACTTTGTATTTGGGTTTACTACCGGACTCGCTGGAAAGACGAGGAGAAAAATACTTATTCATTGTTTTAATATTGGCAAGCAAAAAAGCCCTAACTAAAAAATGGATGTTGAAGGACTGTCCTACACCTGAAGATTGGATTAACGTGATCCAAGACATTTACTCGATGGAAAAGTTGACATTCGCACTGAGACAGGACAAGGATGGGTTCATGAACTTTTGGCAACCCTGGATCGCATATGTGTCTTCCATTAGATCTAATCTTTGACAAATACCATTTCAATAATGGTTCCACTCTTTGTTCCAACACTACTCAGATGCTCTTTTACCTTTATTTACTTACTTTTTCTTTTTGTTTGTTTTTTGTTGGTTTGTTTGGGGGTTTTTTTGTTGTTGTTTTGTTTTTTGTTTCTTTTTTTTTTCTCTTTAATTTCACTTTTTCTTTCACTTTAAAAAAAAAAAAGGGGGGTGTTGTAAGAATTAATCTTCCAATGTTGTCAGATATCAGAAAATAAGGGAACATGTGATGAAAATGTAAACAATGCACTGCTGTAACGACCTGTATACCCTTTACAAAAACTTAAATAAAAAAAAAAAATACAGTGCTGTGAAAAAGGGAAAAAAAAAAAAAAACCCACCAACAAAATCAAGTCTTCAACAATGCTCCTCTGTTTAGCCTAGACAATCCATTACATAAGTATACATATTATGTTCACCAGTTTGGAATTTACAAGGTCCACACACATCATTCACCTTCTTCTTCAAGAGTTATGTTTAAATTTTTTACATAATCAATAAAAGGTCTCCATATATTCTCAAACACAATTTCCTTTGATTTCAGTATATATGTTATTCTTTCTAGTGGAAGGTTTGTTAACATCTGTCTTAACCATTGAGTCACATCTGGTCTATGAGTCTTTTTCCACAGTAGTGCAATACATTTTTTGGCATTAAGCAAACTGAGGTCTATGAATGTTCTTTCACTTTTATTAAAGTTATGCTTTTCTGGGTACAGACCCAGCAAAAACAGTTTAGGATTCAATATGATTTGTTTTGAGATTATTTTTTCAATTGTTACCCTCACCTCTTCCCAAAACATTCTTATTATTCTACATTCCCATATACAATGAAATAGGGTTCCTTTACTTTCCATGCATTTTGTGCACGTATCTGGTATATTTTTGTTATATCTATTTAACTCCTCCGGTGTAACATACATCCGCATTAACCATTTAAAATGTATCAATTTAAGACATACATTTATTGATTTGGTTTGAGCTTCTGTACAAGCCAATTCCCATTGTTCCTCTGAAATTTCAGTTTGCAGATCTTCTTTCCAGTAGTTTAATCTTTTCTGTGAGTTTTCATTTGAGGATAGTGTCAATGAGTTATAAAACTCTGAAATAATACCCTTCCTTTTACTACCTTTCATCAACTTTTTTTCCAAGGATGAATAAATAGGTCGAGTGAGAGCTTTATTTTGATTTGATCGAATAAAGTTTCTAAGTTGAAGATATTTAAAAAAATGTGTTCTATTGAGATGAAATTTGATCCTCAGCTCTTCAAAAGACATTATGTTATCTGCACATGACAAATATAAATCTTGAATCTTTTGAATCCCTTTTAAATTCCATACTTTAAATACAGCATCCGCTCTCCCTGGTTTAAAATATTGATTACCCCATATTGGGCTAAATTGTGACAATAAGTGTGGTTCTTTTAAATAGTTTTTAGCTTCACACCATATTTTGATCACCATATTTTGATTTTTACCATTTGTAAAAATCCATTTTACAAATGGATTTTTAACTTGTTTTTGTAATTTTTTTGCCGAATCTGAGTATATGAATATGGGAAGAGGTAAAGGTAAATTGTATGATTCCATTTCAGTCCAGTGAGGGAGATCATTTAATGAAAAATAATATGTCATAGACCTCAGTTGTGCCGACCAATAATACAACATAAAATTTGGACATTTCAGACCTCCACGACCAAATGGTAAATATAATAAAGACAGACGTAATCTAGCCCTCCTGTTGTTCCATATAAATTCCACTAACTTTTTTTTAATTCTTGAGAATAAATCTAAAGGTGGCGGTAAGGGAATGTATTGAAATAAATAAAGTATTTTAGGTAAAATATTACTTTTAAGTATATTGATTCTCCCGATCATCGACATTGGTAGTGACATCCATCTTTGAATTAACTCATTGATATCTGTCATTAAGGCTTCATAGTTGACACTGGCGACTGATTCTAGCTTAGGCACAATTTGGATTCCTAAATATTTAAACTGATTTACAACGTTGAATTGATTTACCTCAGGGGCTGGGTAATTTCTCTGGGTCTCATTTAGCATTAATATTGAAGATTTAGTTTTATTTATTTTATATCCTGATATTTCCCCAAAATTCTTTATTAAATTCAACAAGGTCGGAATTGATTTTTTTAGATTCGACATAAACAAAATTATGTCATCGGCGTACAGGGAGATTTTATGTTCTGTTGGTCCAACTTTAATTCCATATATTTGTGAATGTAAACGTATCGCCATCGCTAAAGGTTCAATTGCCATAGTAAACAGTAAAGGTGAAAGTGGACAGCCTTGTCGACATCCTCTATTGATTTTTATTGATTTTGAAATATTGTTATTTGTTAGGATTTCTGCTGTAGCATTATTGTATATTATCTGAACCCATTTTATGAAATTATTTCCAAGTCCAAACCTTTGTAAGACTTCAAAAAGAAAGGGCCATTCGACTATATCAAAGGCCTTTTCGGCGTCCAGTGATAGGAGAGCTGTGTCCGGTGCTTCTTTATTAGAATAAATAATATTAAATAGTCTTCTTACATTATGGAAGCCTTGTCTTCCCTTTATAAAGCCATTCTGATCTCGATTAATAATATTTGGTAAAATTTCTTGTATTCGTCTTGCTAAAATTTTACAGATTATCTTAAGGTCGGCATTTAATAGGCTTATTGGTCTCATATTTTCACATTTATTAAGATAAGATAAGATAAGCCTTTATTAGTCCCACAACGGGGAAATTCCAGGATTGCAACAGCACAGGGATAGCAACACTCAGAGCAACAATCAGAAGGCAAAAAAAAAAACAAGCAAGCAAGAGCAGCTAATATACATATGTACATATTACTATAAAATATACTGTATATATACACACACAGACACACAGTGCAGAGCATTGTAGCTGGATGGAATAAATATATGAATATATGGACACACAGTGCAGAGCATTGTAGCTAGATGGAATAAATATGTAAATATATAAACACCCACAGTACGGAGCATTGCAGCTAGGTGGAATAAATATGCAAGTATATAAACACACACAGTGCGGAGCAATGTAGCTAGATGGAATAATATGTAGATATATAAAAACACAGTGCGGAGCATTGTAGCTAGATGGAATAAATATATAGATATATAAATATAAACACACCCAGTGCTGAGCATTGTAGCTAGATGGAATAAATATATAGATATATAAATATAAACACACCCAGTGCAGAGCATTGTAGCTAGATGGAATAAATATGTAAATATATAAACACACACAGTGCAGAGCATTGTTGCTAGGTGGGATGAAACAGCATAACCGTCTATTTAGTTATCCTACATGGTATGATTATGTGCCCTTACCTGGTTTTGGCAACAGTATAATTAAGGCATTATTCATGTATGATGGTAAATTACTATTTTGAAATGCTTCTAAAACCATTTCCAAAAAAGGTTTTATTAATTTATTCTTAAATTTTTTATAAAGGTCAACTGGAAGACCATCTGGTCCTGCACTTTTTCCTGATTTCATATTATCAATGGCTAGCCCAACTTCTTCTTGACTAATTTTAGACTCCAATATCTCCCTGTTTTCATTTGGAATACACGGTATAGATAGTTCGTTCAAAAACCCATTTAGTTTTGTTAAATCAGATTCATTTTTGGTATCATATAATTTTTCATAGTAATCTCTAAAGGCTCTGTTAATTTCTAAAGGATCTATAACTACCTGTCCATTACTTATAATACTGGTAATTGGTGTTTTAAATTCTAATTGTTTAATCTGCCATGCCAATAATTTTCCTGATTTTTCACCTTGTTCATAAAAAGATTGTTTCAATCTTAGAAGACTCGAGACAGCTCTATTCGCTGATTTTTTTTTGTCATATTCAGCTCTTAAAATCAGTAATTCGTTCTCCAACCTTGGATCACTTCCTGCATACACTTTTTCCTGAAGACTTTTTATTTTATGTTCCAATTGGGCTCTCTCCTCTCGAGTCTTCTTAGATTTTGAACCTGTATAACTAATATGTCCCCTAATAAAAGCTTTGAAAGCCTCCCACTTTACACATGCTGATGTTTGTGTAGTATTGATGTCAAAGAACTCATCTGTTTTTCTATGTACTTGACAAATTCCTCATCCTGAAGCCATTTATGCTGAAATTGCCATCTACCTGATTCCTTTGTCAATTTCTTATCTACATATATTAGACAGCAGGGTGCATGATCAGAGATTACGATGTTATCATAAAAGCAGTTTTGAATCTTGGACCTTAATTCTGTGGAAATCAAAAAATAATCAATACGTGAGAATGTCTTGTAGGTACTGGAATAACAAGAGTAGGCTTTAACTTGTGGTTTCATTTCTCTCCATATATCTAGCAATCTCAATTCTTTCATAAAATGATTAATGGTCATCCTACATCCATTGTGCAGTCCTGTTGATCTATCTATACCGGGATTCAATGTACAATTAAAATCCCCTGCTATTATATGTTGCCCTGTAAGTGATGATAAGATAAGAAATAAATTAGCAAAGAACTTTTGATCATCTATATTGGGACCATATAAGTTCACCAAATTTATATTTTCTAATAGCAAAGATCCTTGAATGATTACATATCTTCCAAATTTGTCTCCAATTACATTTTTCACTTGAAAAGGGACTGATTTATGTATGAGAGTCATAACTCCCCTGGCTCGGGATGAAAATGATGAGGTGAAAACACTTCCTTGCCATCTACTCCTAATTCTTTTTACATCCTCCTCTATTAGATGAGTTTCTTGTAAAAACACAATTTTTGAACCCATGTCTTTTATTTTATTCATAACTTGTTTAAGTTTTTTTAAATTTTGTAGACCTCTGCAATTCCATGAAGTTAAATTAAGATTAACGCTTTGGTTTATGATCAATAGGGAGTTTGGAATTACCTTGCAGTGTAAACATGCTCAAACAGAGAAGCAAAAAAATGAGTGGTTGAACATTCATCCTACAAACTACACACAAACAAATTCCCCCTTCCCACATTTGTGGCGATCCCCCCAAAATCAAAAGAAAAATTCTGTCTCCCGATATAGCCATCGACCGCTCCACAACCACGAGGAACAGCCAAAGCCACTCCTTCTTCATCCTCCCAATCACCCTAACTCTACTGCTTTTAATGACGTAACATTAACTCTCCTCTGTAGTTTTCCAACTTAACTCCAAAATTTTTAGCAACTTTGTACATCATAGTTTTTTGTTTTTTTTTGATATATAATACAATCTATATTTTGTAAACTTGCTATTTGCTTCAAGTCAGTCAGATACCTGTGCAAATGCTTAAATATTCTACCTTATATTTTGTTCATGCTTAGCTCCTACCAGTCTCTTCTTGGATCTTCTTGATGAACTCCTGCGCCTCCTCTGGGGTCTTGAAGATGTGGGTTCTGCCCCCATACGTGGTCAACAGTCTCGCAGGATAGATTACACCATGACGAATCCCAAGGTTGCGCAGCTCCTTACGTACGGGATAAAACTGCTTCCTCAATTGTTGGATTCCTGTGGCCAAATCTGGGTAGAACCGCACCTGCTGGTCCTGGTGTTTAATCTCTCCTTTAGCTCGTGCAGCGTTGAAGATCTTCATCCTGTCTCTGTTGCTGAGAAACTTCATAATTAGGGTCCTCGGTGGTCCCTTATCTCTCCGTGGGCCAATACGGTGTGCGCTTTCCAGAACCACTGCTGATTGCAGCTCCGCGCTGCCCAGCGCCTCCGGAATCCACTTTTCCAGAAAGGAACATGAGTCCCGACCTTCGGATTCCTCCGGTAGACGCACCAGCCTCAAGTTGTTCCGTCTCGACTGGGACTCCAAATCCAGGATATTATCTTCCAGACATTTATTTTTTTTTTTCCAAAGTGCGCACCTTTAATTAAAGACAAGTGACGTCATCTTCAGCACTAGAGACACGAAGCTCCACCTGCGCCATTCGTTCTACACAGTCACCCAATTCCTTTCTCATTCCTTCCAACGCTGCCATAATCCCATCAAATCTAGAGGAAAAGTCCGCTCTCATTGAACTCATGGCAGCCAGCACCGCACCTGTGCCGTTTCCCGCAGATACCGCACCGCTGTTAGCTTCCTCCGCCATATATGGAGCTTTATCTGCTGCGTCACAGACCTGAAAGTCCGTTAATTTGGACTGTTTCGGCGGCTCGCTTTTTCCTCTACCTGGTTTTCCAGCCTTAGGCTTCACCGACATATCCTCGCCCAAACACTGGGATACGTTCTGTCCCAAATGAGCGAGTTATTTGCCGATTTTTTTTCTCCAGGAGCAGAGCAGAGTGAGACGTGTCCTTCTCACATGGCAGCCATAACCGGAAGTCCCCTTATGCGCTTCATTTTTTTATTTTTTTTTTGATTTTGTATACTTTATTGATCCCCAGAGGGGAAATTGAGGGCATCCACCTGGATGGATGAAGCAGCCACGGTACGGCGCTATCCCTTAACCATTCACACACACATTCACACTTGGGGCCACTTTAGAGTCTCCAGTTAACCTAACCTGCATGTTTTTGGCCTGTGGGAGGAAACTGGAGAAATCCCAGAGTAAACCCACGCAGACCCGGGGAGAACATGCAAACTCCACACAGATCACTGTTGGTCAGGGGCTGGGATCGAACCAGGGATCCCATGGCCAAGCGTGAGTTGCTGTGCTGGTGCAGTGCTAACCACTGCGCCACCACACTGCCCATCATCAGATTTATCAGAACTTGAGCATGCTGTCTGTGTAAATCAATGGCCGATTTGTAATTGGGCATTTTTCATGTTGGTACAGTGGGGTGTATATTTGTCTGGCATTTGCCTAAAAGTGCAAAGAAAAACAAAAGAGATAATAAAAAAAATTACATTTGTTTTGATTTTTATTGGGGAAGAGTTTTTTTGTTTTTAATGAGCATTAAAGATTAAAAATGGCTTTGCATATTTAGGGATGTAGACTGGATATATTGCTTCTGACAGACTGCCAGGTTTTAGTTTTGCTGCAACACTGCACATTAGTTCGATTGAACTCTTCACTCAGTTTCCAAACTCTATACCCTTTTCACAGAAGCAGCTAATACTCAACTTTGATCCTTACCTCATTATGGTCAAGATAAGTGATGCAAAGTAAACCAGATGCTAGTTTAGGACGTTTTTATTTGCCTGATTCAACTTTTTTTTTGCCCAGAAATGTGTTGTCCAAAATGTGCAAGTAGCAGTTAACTTTACTTCTGTTCCAGGCTGACTGTAGAGGAGAGTGAAGAAGCTTTGAGAAGAGAACAGACCAGAGTCCAGGAACTTCAACAAGAACTGGAGCAGGAGAGAGCTCTGAGTCACTGTAAAAATAAGGAACAGGAGGACCAAAAAGAGGTAACATGAAGCCTGAAAACACACTGGATTTATGTAATGTGCAGCATTAAAAAAAAAATTCGACTTTTTTTCCAATTTCAATTCAACTTTATTTATATAGCACCATTTCACAACAACAGTCATCTCATAGCACTTTCAAACTGTAGGGGAAACCCCCACAATTGCAGAAAGGCCCCAGCAATCAGGCCATCCCCTGTGAGCAAGCACTTGGTGACGGTGGAGAGGAAAAACTCCTTTTTAACAGGAAGAAACCTCCAGCAGAACCAGGCTCAGGGAGGAGCAGTCTTCTGCTGCAACTGACTGGGGAGTGAGGGGATAGAGAAGAAGAAGAAAAGAACAGACATGTAGAGAGCAAACAGCATGACGGGGACTCAATCTGTGGGAGAGAACAAACAGATTTTAATGACCAGCAAAAATATTTCATTGAGAGTGAAGAAAGGAGTAAAGCCCAGTGCATTGTTGGAGGTCCCCCCACTGTCTAAAACTATTAGCAGCATAACTAAGGGAGGGTTCAGGGTCACCTGATCCCACCCTATAACTATAGGCTATGTCAAAAAGGAAGGTTTTAACCCTATTCTTAAAAACAGAGATCAAGTCGGACTCCCAAATCCAGATTGGCAGCTGGTTCCAAAGGAGAGGAGCTTGATAACTGAATGCTCTGCCTCCCATTGTACTTTTAGAGATTCTAGGAATTACAAGTAATCTTGCATTTTGGGAGCGTAGTGCTCTGTTAGGATGATAAGGTACTATCAGATCTTTTAAATGACAAGGGGCCTGATTATTTAGAGCTTTGTAAGTGAGGAGAAGGATTTTAAACTTAATTCTAAATTCTATGGGAAGCCAATGAAGGGAGGCCATTGGTTCTGATTGAGCTTTAAAGTAGAACTGAACTGAACAGCATTGAACGGCACTGGGTGATAGTACATACAATTATAAAGATAATTTATCATTGGCACCCCCTCCACAAATCCCGGAATCTTGGAGAAAATCGCGATTTAGAATTTCCCGCCCTGAAAAATCAGACAAATCCGCCGAAGCGCAGCCGGAGTTCCGCGTGACGTCACGAGTGTGACCCAGTCCTCATGTTTACCATTGCAAGCACGTCGACACTGGTTGTTTTTGGTACATTTTGTCGTGATAGTCGACTACAAAACACTTCCAACACCTGGGAAGATCTGTTCAGTGGCCAAGGAAAGCTGTCATGGCGACGAAAGAAAAGAAAGGGGGAGGAAAAGCGACCGGGAAAGCGATGCGTTTCTAGATATACAGTGATCACTCACTTATCGCGTTTAATGGGGACCAGAACCGACCGCGAAAAGTGAAAAACCGCGAAGTAGCGTCACCCCCCCCAAGGGCGTCACAAGCACTATTTTGTAGTGATGGGTCGTTCGCGAATGAAACGGCTCTTAGAGCCGGCTCTTTGAAGTGAACGACGGGAGCCGGCTCTTTATTGGGAGCCGTGTTGTTTTGTTTTTTTTTCCTTTCTCTCACCCTCTCGCTCTCACTTTTTTTTTTTCTCTTCTAGCCGCACGTGATTGGTCAATATGTGTTTGTGCCTGCCTTGTGTTTGCGCTTAGGGGGGAGGGGCGGTAGTTACGCTCACAGCAGCAGCAGCACACGAGCAGAGCAGGAGGAGAGAGAGAAAGAGAGCCAGGGGAAACAAGAAGAGACGACATCGACACATTTAGAAAGGTATAGTAAAGAAAATGAGTGACACCAGGAAAAGAAGCAAAATCTGGAACCATTTCAATTTTATTGACAATACAAAGGCAGAGTGTAGAGTCTGCCAGAAAAGAATATCATATACGTAGAGCCGGCTCCACAAACAACCTGCACAGGCACCTGAGAACTGTCCACCCAGCAGTGCAATGGGAAGATAAAACACAGTCAGTTGAGTGTGATATTAATGAAGGTGCCAGTGTCTCTACTGCAACTGTTGCTGCTAAACCTACAACCCAGAGCTCTATGAGACAGTTTTTGCAGAAGTCTGTTTTCCCAGCAAGACAGAACTCAATTGATGAAGAACTGGCAAAAATGATTGCACTTGATTTCCAACCATTTTCAGTTGTGAATGATAAAGGATTCAGGAAGTTTATTCATGCACTCAATCCAATGTATGCAATTCCAAGCAGGAAAACACTCTCCCAAAAAATCATCCCAGGCCTACATGACAGAGAACGTGCATCACTGCAAGAGAGGGTTAAAAAAGCGACAGCAGTCTGTCTAACGACTGACAGCTGGACATCCCAAACCATCACATCCTTCTTGTCAGTAACGTGTCACTTTATTGAAAATTATAAAAGGGTGTCCTGTCTTCTGGATTGTTTTGAGTTCAGCGACAAACACACTTCTGAGAACTTAGCAGAAGAGCTGCTCAAACACTGGTTTGCAGTGTTTTGTGTTGTTTCACTTTAAATTTGTTTAAAAGGAAAAAGCTGAAAATTTAAAGAGCTATAAGTTGAATTGTAAATAGTTGGTTTTTGAATTTTATAATTTACTTTTTACATTTTATGTGGAGTGAATAAACAAAAGCATATTTATATAATAAACATATATAAATAAAAACATTTTTTACATTAGTAATTAATTTTGTGCATAATTTTATATTGTTGTTGATAATAAATTAAATTAATAAATTAAAGCAACAAAACAACCTGAAGAGCCGCTTGGGAGCCGAAAGAGCTGGCTCTTTTTAGTGAGCCGAGCCGAAAGAGCCGGTTCTCTAAAAAGAGACGGAATTCCCATCACTACTATTTTGCACAAAAAGGCACAAGAGAACAGCGAAAAGTGCCACTAAGCAACACGAGCGATAAAGAAGGCGCTCTGCAGGGAGAGAAGCTGGGTAAAACGTCTCGGCCAATCAGCTTGCGAGGTGAAACGTCTCGGCCAATCAGCTTGCGAGATTCCCGAGCGGTGAAGAGGTGGGCGGAGGAGCGGTGGTCAGAGAGGTAGATTTTGAGCTGTGCGGGCTCTCCGTGTTGATACCTGATGTTCTAATGAGAAGGCAGGGAGACTACATTAGAACATCAGGTATCAACACGGAGAGCCCGCTCTCCCCTGCTCCCCAGCCCGCTCGGGAATCTCGCAAGCTGATTGGCCGAGACGTTTTACCTCGCAAGCTGATTGGCGGAGACGTTTTACCCAGCTTCGCTCCCTGCCGAGCGCCTATACCCAGCGAAGGAAGACCGCATTAAACGCGATAAGTGAGGGATAACTGTAATAAGTTGGAAAAATGCTGGGTTTTTTTTCCCTTTCTTTTTTATTGTTAATTTTCCTTATCCTGACACCCCAAACATGCCAAAGTAAAGACTCACCATTCTGTATTCAATAAGCGACTCTCCTCCCCATCACTGCTGCGGTCTGAGTCGGTGCTGGAATCCCCCGAAAATTCTGGCTCTAATCTGTACGGTTCGATGCCTCCCTCGCTCTCTTCCTGTTCACTTGACACTCCTGCATCCTCCTCTGTCTCGTGACCGATCCTGAATGCCTCTTCACTATGAAAACTCTGGTGTTCTTGACTGCTGGAACTGCTATCATCTGCCATTGTTGTTTTGATAAAGGTCACACTCGTGACGTCACGCAGCGTCGTCTGCACTACTTCCGGTTTGTTTGGCACTGCCAGCCAGAGGCAAAAGTTTATCGGCTTATAGCTTGGCCATCGCACGGCCTAAAAATTTCTTTTATGTGTTGAAAAATACAATAGGTAATAAGGAATTAATCTGCTATTCTACTTTTTTGGCAAAAAGGTGAGTTCAGTTCTACTTTAAACTATAATCAGAGTGTGCTTCACCTTTTTTCTTTTTATACCAAAAATGACCTCACTCTCTCTATGGCTGTCTCTCTCTCTGCAGGCCTTACAAGCATCCTGTGAGAAACTGAGATCTGAGGTCATGTCCCTAACAGGTCAGGTGGAACAGGAGAAGGTGGCCTGTAGCAACCTCAGACAGGAACTTCAAATTGAACAGTCTCGCAGTGTGCTACTGGAAAAGCGCCTTGAAGATACCCAGAAGGAGCTGGAGGGAGAACGCCAGCATTCCTCCCAGCAACAAGAGCTCAACTTGCAGGAAAAGACTCGCCTTGAGCTCCGGTTGACTGAAGCGGAGTCTCGATTGGCTGATATTCACTCCAAGCTTATGGATGCTCATAGGAAACTTGAAGAGGAAAGAGCCCGTTACACCCGGCAGGTAGATGAACTCAGCCGCAGGCATGAAGTCGAAGCAGCCAGAGACAGGAAGTTTATCGTGGACTTGCGCTCCCAGTTAGAGCAGGAGCGAAGGCAGGGAGAGGAACTAGCAGCGGCAATGGACAAACTGAGGACTGATCTGTTGCAGAGCCAAAGGAAGCGGGAAGAGGAAGACAAAATGAGAAGGGAGGAACTTCAAAGGGAGCAGGAGGCCACCGCCCGACTTCGTATTGCAATGGATGGCTTGAAGGAACAGAAATGGGAGGCCAGTTGTGCTTTAGAGGTGGAGAGAGAACAGTCCAGACGCCAAGGGCAGGAACTTTCAGAGCTGAAGGAAAGGCTTCAACAGCAGAAGGACAAATCCAGGGAGAGGGAGGAGCAATGGGAGAGGGAGAGGAGAAAGGGGATGCAAGAGCAGATGGAGAGAGAGAGGCGGCAGGAGAGGATGAACAACAAACTGGTAAGATATCACCAAACATTTCTCTCTTTTCAAATGTGCTTTAAAGTTTAAAACTATTTTAGACACATGCAAAAACACCTGGTGGTAAATGTTTCTGACATCAGTCTGAGTTGGAGTTGTTGAGGCATCAGGACCAGCAGCGCATGCAGGAGCTACAGATAACTCTGGCAGAACTGGAAAGAGACGAGAGAGAGATGGCTGCACAGAGGTTGTCTGGACGCACCACAGGACAGCAGCGCAAAGCCTCACCTTCATCACAGCATCCTCACAGTAAACTCCAGGCCGATGGCACGCGGGCAGGCTTCTCACAACAGCACCCACAGGTGTTTAAATGTTTACTACCTTTGATGAATGGAAAACCTATTCATGATTATGGTAAAACTCAACTGTTTTGTTTTTTAATGTTTTTTTCATGATAGATGCTGTCTGAACCATCATCCAAATTGGTGGAGACATTACTGAAGGAAAATTCTGATTTGAAAGAGCGTGTGACGTCACTGAATCAGGAAAGGGCCACCTTCAAACATAAACTCTCCTGTCTGGAGCGACAGCTGCGGCGCACAGAGAATGAACTTACCAAGGTCACCACGGAAACTGAAAACAGACCCATCGATGACGCTGCTAGCAACAGCAAGGTCAGTCTATACACTTGAAGAGGGGAAAAAAGGCTTTTATCAGTTTAACTTTGCAACAACATATTTTGGATTATAAATGTAATACAGGATCTTTTGTGCTGTTTAGCCAGAATATTTTAATCTGTAGCTACAGTTATGGTGACTACAATTAAAGAGCAATGTCATTTTTCTTGTTTACAGCTGCATCGTTTGTATGAGCGGTACCTGCGTGCTGAGAGCTTCAGAAAAGCTCTGGTGTTCCAAAAGCGTTACCTGCTGCTGTTGCTTGGAGGCTTCCAGGAGTGTGAGCAGGCTACGCTGTGTCTCATTGCTCGCATGGGAGCACGACCCTCACCCCCACTCTCCTCTCCACGCAGACCTCTTGGACGATTCCGGGCCACTGTCCGAGTTGTCATTGCTGTGTCAAGGCAAGAAATGGACCAAAATACAAAGATTTCTCTGTAAGCGTAAACTTGTGTAGTACTAAAGCATGCCAACACTGTTTCAGAATGAAGTTCCTAACCAGGAAGTGGCAGAAAGCAATCAGAAGGTTATCATCTGGTTCAGCCAGTGGGGCCGCCACAGGTAAGATCTGTCATGCAGTTTATGATAATGAGCATCATGTTTGTGTATCTGGTTGTTCCCATTATTGTAATATTTCTGGCAGTGTCTAAAGGTGAAGTTTTAAGGCAGCAGCAGCCAGTGAGAACAAATTCTGACTCGATGCATAACAAAGACAGCCGTGCCATCCACAAAGACAATGCATCAGCACTTGTCCCACCCAGCAAATCACCCTTCAGGTTGCAAAACAGGTTAGTGGTTTCTCTTCAGCTTTCACCTTTACACTCATAAATGAAAGCATTTTTACCACATATCCCCTCTTATACCTCTTCAGGTCATACTCTAGTACCTCACCATCTTCAGTGCATTCAGGTGGAACGACTCTGGATCCAGAGCGCTCCCTGACTGAATACATCGATCATCTGGAGAAAGTCCAGCGTCGGTTGGTTGGAGCCAGGCAGAGTGAGGAGCATTAAATTTAAAGTCCAGCACAGCATGATTGAGCTTTTTGTTTAAGCATGCATTAAATTGTTTATTGGAATGATTGGGTGTCTAGCTTTATAGGGCCGCTGGTAAGGAATAGGCTCACCTTCTATCCTTCTGTATTATGTTCTGTCTACTCTACTCCATGACAAGCGGAGTAGTGCATAGTCCAGAAAGGAACCACTGGTGATGGTGTCCACACACTTAAAAGCTTTATGCAATATTATCAAGCACAACTTAAAGAGATTATGAGCACCTAATTTGAATAGTAGGAGGCACTATCACAGTCACTTGCCCAGGCCATTGTTTCTGTTATAACTTAAACTGAGGTCAGACTACACAATAGTAGCCCAGCAATGGCCTGGATGAAAGATTGAAAACTTGCCATCATGCCCTATTGACCACAGACAATAGGGTTTTTTGTGAGAAGAGTCAAAGAGCTTTATATCGGCTTAATCACCTACAGCTGCGGTGTCATTCTCCTCACCGTGTTCATTTTAACAGTAACAGTTGGCGAGGCAAAAGACTAATTTTGTGTCAAGTGTTGGATGCACATAGATTGGGACTGGCGGGTCAAACTGAAGTCTCAGTGGTACAGGCTTTTTCCAGTCCTCCTGCAGGTAGTCCCAGCTAACCAAAGACTCTGAATGTATGATTTAACCAATGACTATTGTCATAAAACTCTTGTGTAGTCTGATCCTGGCTTGTCTGTCTCCTTAAGTCACTTTTTTCTAGAAAGTGTTTGTTCACAGTAAATAAAGGGCAACACTTAAATACTTTTGTATCCATTTCTATATCTAGTCACTTTTAAAATAAATTCTAGTTTTGTGTTGGAGGCATGAGAATTAGTGGGACACTTGAGGGGGGAAGCACATTTAAAACTCCCACAAAACCCATGTGCTCTATTTAGCTTCGCCACATAGAGAGGAAAGGAGGATACAGTCCGTTTGTTCCCCTCGCATGATTGGTTATCGACAGCGCTGGCTGCAGGAGAATAGGACTTGGCTGTACCTGAGCTGCTTGTCACCTCTTTACCTTGATGGTCCAGGTGAGTGTGAGTGTAATAAGCTCACTCCACCAAAACAATAAAGCAACACAAATGTACTCCTCAGGACTGAGTAATGTGTAGTCTGTGTGCCGTACATTAAAGCTGGGTTTATGCTCCACCTGGCTTTATGCGTCTTCTCAAGCGCAAGGCTTGTGTCACCGCTAGGTTCCACGGCGTCCCTCTGCAGCTGAGTGCATGCAGCCCAAGCATTGTGACTGCATTGGCTGTGCATGTTGACTATGCATGTGTAAATCCAACCTCCCATTAATGAGGTGGCCCTACCGACACAGCATACAAAGTGAAAGCAGACAAAGAAGACAAAAAAAATGAAAATAAAGACACAAGCACACTATCATACCTTTTCTTTTTTTAGTTTCTTCTTCCCCCAAAGGTTAAACACAGGAACTCCTCTTATCACCTACAGTACTTGCAGTCGCCATTGTTGTTGATATGCACCTCTTGCACAATTTAGAGCGACTTGCTTCCACATTCTGGTCCCCCCCCCCCAGCAGCTCCAGTTCTAGTTCCATTATATTTCCTCATTACCTGGTGCTTTCTCATCAAATCAATTTTATCACTTTTACTTATCATTGTACATATTAAAAATATATGGGCAGATTGTTTTTTCTTTATAAAATTTTGTGTTTCACATCTGGATCATGTTTTGAGCCATACCATGCAGTTTTAATAGATTGCCCAATTAACTTAGCATAGCACAGCTATGTGTGATAGTAAATGGAATAGAATAGGCTTTATTGTCATTGTACAGTACAACAAAATTGTGGAAAAAGGATGTTTGGGATGATGGTGTTGAAAGCTAAGCTGTAGTCCACAAAGGACATCCTCACGTAGCTCATTGGGTTCTCCAGGTGGCTCAATGCTCTGTGGAGTGTGGTGGCAATGGTGTCTTCTGTGGACTTGTTCTCCCTGTAGGTGAACTGGTGGGGGTTGGGGGGGGGGGCAGACAGTCCTTGATGTGCTGGGACACCAGTCGCTCAAAACACTTCATGACTACAGACGTGAGTGCTATGGGTCTGTAGTCATTCAGGCTGACTATTGCAGTCTTTTTGGGGATGGGGATGATGGTGGAGGCCTTGAGGCAAGAGGGGATGGTGGTGTGCATCAGGGAGAGGTTGAACAGCTTGGTGAGGATCTCTGCCAGCTGGTCAGCACATGCTTTGACCACCGCTCCTGGGATGCTGTCAGGGCCAGCAACTCTGCAGGAGTTCACTGCTTTCAGTTTCCTACTCACCTCATGCATCTGTAGAGTGAGAGGGAGGAGGTGTGCTCAAACCAGGCAAAGAAGCTGTTAAGCTCCTCTGCCAGAGTGAGGCTGCTGTCCGATGTTGTGGGGACACTGGTCCCTGTAGTTGGTGAGGGCCTGGATGCCTCTCCACATCTGTCGGCAGTTGTTGTCTGGGAGGAAGCCCTCCACCTTCCTCCTGTAGGCATTCTTGGTATGTTTTATGCTTCTCCTGAGGTTGGCTCTAGCAGTGCCGTACAGAGAGCGCTGTCCCTCTGCCTGAAGGCTAGGTTGCAAGCTCTGATCAGAGCCTGGACCGTACTGGTCATCCAGGGTTTCCAGTTTGGAAAGACCCGGATGTGTTTATCATGTCTGTTGTGTTGTTTATGTCTCTGCCATTCCAAATACCCCTGTATGGGCTGTAATTGACCTGTGTAATGGACATGTATTGTGCAGAGTCTTTGCACAAGCTCATACACGTTCATTTGAGTCCATGTTATTAGGGAGTGATTCAAGTTTATTACGAGAATAAATAGCACACTAGCAACTGGAAGCTAACTAAGCTAATAGATGGCACAGGTGTAGTGTGGCTGACTACTAACCAGAGGATCAGTGGTTTGATTCCCACTCTGTCTGCAGTCTGCATGTTGAAGTGTCCTTGAGCAAGACACTGAACCCCCAGTTGCTCCTGGTGGGTCAGGTCAGCGCCTGTGCATGGCAACTGCGCCGCCATGTGTGAATGGTTGGATAGCAGGATCTGTAAAGCGCTTTAGTCATCCTGAGATGAGTAAAAAGCACTATATAAGTGAATGCCATTTACCATAATATCAGCAACAGTAATGGTGATGGCAATAACCAAGGGATTCTGAATACAGAGTAATATTAAAACAGGTCAAGTAAGGACTGGGAGTCAGACATGTTTCGGTGAGTTTAACAGGTCTATTGCAGCTCATGCAGTGGCTAACTGCAGCTAACTATGTGAGCTATTAAATCGCACAGTATGGTTACAAAAACTATCAAAATGTGAAACATGAACTTTATTTTTAAACAAAAGATCTGCCTGTACACCATTTCCAATGTGTACAATGATAAGTGAAGTGATAAAATTGATTTATTGACAAGAAAGTACCAGGTAAAAGGCAAATATAATGGAACCAGAACTGGAATTGCTCAGGGACCACAATGCCAGTACGTCACTGCTATATTGTGCAAGAGGTCCATTGTGCATAGCTCTTGCTCTTTTGTCTTGCATAGCCGGTGAACAAACTGATATGGCAGCGCTACCTATTGGACTGGGGGGAAACGGCAGATGATGCTTGGTCTAGCAGGCAAAAAAAAAGCATATATACAGCCATGTGTGCACTAGCCTGTCCAAAGCATACTCACAACTCAGCGCAACAGAGCAGAGGTGGAGCATAAAAGAGGCTTAGGGTTGCAACACGTGCCGGGTGGAGCTCTGAAGGTAATCCATGCTCACGGTCTACAGATAACTTTATATTAACGGCTGTTTGAAGGGGTAATTAACTAGAAGATTGTGTTTTTGTAGGTTTTATCCTTCTGAACCGTGTCTATTGTTGATGTGATTATCAAAAAAACATAAAATGCTCACTTCTTTTTAAAAAAAAAAAAAAACAGCCCTTATATTGTTTTTCACTCCAAAAAACAAAATTGACTGTTCTGGATTTGCCACAGGAAGTCACTTGTATAGTAAACCCAACACAGTGCACCACTTCGTACGCCATTATTGGCCTGGCTGTTCCAGCCTCATGTTTTAGGCACTGCACACTCGAGTGAGGCAACAATGGAATAAACCCCAAAGGATGCATCTTTAGGTTGCAAAGTGGCAAAGATTTAACAGACATTCCAGATGATTTTAGCCCAAACTTAATACTTTGTTCTGGTCATTTCACTATGGATTCATTCCAGAACGTTGTAAAGTATAACTTAGGTTTCACCAAAAAGTGAAACTCTACCACTATATCGCCCACAGCATTGTTGTAACATGCCTAAATATTTAAAATCTAATACATGATTGTGGAAGGTCTGAACAGTAACTCGGCATATGTGGCCACACAGCACATGCATCAGGTGAGCTGCTGGATCACACCTAAAAAGGCAAGGCACAGGACCGTGAGTCTCCCGGGAGCCATTTTACTGTGCTTCTAGTGAAACACCCAGGAACACCTGGAACAGCCAGCTGGCTGTGCCCGGGCAGCTGTGAACATCACCTGGCCAGGAACTGATGCTCAGAATTTCGCTGTGCTCATGTGTTCTCCCAAGGCTTCAGCTGTATGGCTGCAGCCAAATTATAGTTTGGACCCTCCACAATCACGGAGTTAGAGTTTATTTTTTTATAGGCATTAGATCTTCATTATACTCTTCATCTAGTCACATCTGCAGCTTCTGACTTCTGTTTTTTGTACAGCACACCATGATCCATCAAACTTGGGGCTCTGCTGTAAGTTACGCCTCCTCATTTGTGATTGGCTTTGCCACACATGTCAGTCACAAAACTTTCCCTCAGTCAGATTAGGTGCTCATGAAATAACACTGAGGCAGACTGAAACACTGCATTTATTGAGAGAGCTCAGACAGTGGCTTTCTGGATGTCATGTAAAACTGCACAAACTTTTTTTTTTGTTTGTTTATCACAATACAGATAAGCGTCAGGCATGAGATGCGTCACACCCGTAGTTACTGTATACACTGATACCGTACAACCTTGAGTATATTGCTTTTATACAACGTTCTGCAAGCACAATTTATTAAATGACAGCACTACTGGGCAAAATAGTATGATTTGCTTAACCAGTTATTTTGCACAGCTGAGGAAAAAATAGTCCCTTCTAAATGTAGCCAGTAACTGTAGTTACAGTAACTGTAGCCAGTTACTGTAACTACAGTAACTGTAGCCAGTAACTGCCAGCACCTAAATACATACCGGTCATCTGTTGAGTTGGGACGGCAGAAGGGCTGAGATCAATGCCGGTGGCTTATTGGCATGCTAGCGATTTGGCTTTGGCACATTTCACTTGCTTTTTCTTGGCATTTTCAGATAAAACAAAGAATCCATCACCACAAAGATATTTTGGTTTGTTAATCAAGACATTAAATCAAACTCTAGCCTGTTTTGTTTTAACAGATGTAAAATATAAGATAAGATAAGATAAGCCTTTATTAGTCCCACAATGGGGAAATTCCAGGATTGCAACAGCACAGGGATAGCAACACTCAGAGCAACAATCAGAAGGCAAGAAAAAACAACATCTAGTAAACATATGTCCATATTACTATAAATGTAGAAATATAGACACACAGTGCAGAGCATTATGGTTGGTTGGTGAATGTGCAGCAGAAAGTCTAAGCTCTCTCTCCGCGGATGCGGCGGGCCAGCTGGAAGTCTTTGTGCATGATGGTGACCCCCTTAGCGAAGAAGAGACCACCAGGTGGGCCTCGCTGGTCTCCTGCAGAGCCATGACGGCGAAGCTCAGGAAACGCAGGACGGTCTTGAAGTCCTGAGCGATCTCCTTCACCAGGCGCTGGACGGGCAGCTTACGGATGAGCAGATATGTCACCAGATGTTTAAAAGGGACGGTTTGCCGCTGAGTGTGAAGCGGCTGGGATGAGAATCAGCACCTCCAAGTCCGAGTCCATGGTCCTCAGCCGGAAAAAGGTGGATTGTCCTCTCCGGGTTGGGGACAGGCTCCTGCCCCAAGTGGAGGAGTTTAAGTATCTTGGGGTCTTGTTCACGAGTGAGGGGAAAATGGAGCGAGAGATCGACAGACGGATTGGAGCAGCATCTGCAGTGATGCGGACGTTGTACCGGTCTGTTGTGGTGAAGAGGGAGCTTAGTTCTAAGGCAAAGCTGTCGATTTACCAGTCAATCTACGTTCCTACTCTCACCTATGGTCACGAGCTTTGGGTAATGACCGAAAGAACGAGATTGCGGATACAAGCAGCTGAAATGAGCTTTCTCCGTAGGATTGCTGGACTCACCCTCAGAGATAGGGTGAGGAGCTCAGCCATCCGGGAGAGGTTCAGAGTAGAACCGCTGCTCCTCCACATTGAAAGGAGTCAGTTGAGGTGGTATGGGCATCTGATTAGGATGCCTCCTGGACGCCTCCCACTTGAGGTGTTTCAGGTACGTCTCACTGGGAGGAGACCCCGGGGCAGACCCAGGACTCGGTGGAGAGACTATGTCTCCCAGCTGGTCTGGGAACGCCTTGGTATCCCCTCTGAAGAGCTGGAGCAGGTGGCTGGGGAGAGGGAAGTCTGGGCTTCTCTGCTTGAACTGCTGCCTCCGCGACCCGGACCTCCGGAAAAGCGGTAGAAGATGGATGGATGGATGGATGGATGTTTAAAAGGACAGAACAGGACTTCCAGATCAGACGGCTGGGTTGAGACTGTCTAGTTCAGGGGTCACCAACTAAAACTGCAAGAGGTCCAATAAGTTGGTCCACCTTCCCAGCTGTGGTCCAGATTAGGTGTGGGAATCTTTAGGCATCTCATGATGCATCTTCATGTATTTTTTTGTCTATTCAGGCGTTTTTCCTCTCACTCCAACTTGGTACTTTTAAAGAAAGGTATTTGGAATGGCCTATGAATTTACTTCCAATTGATATATAAATGTAACAGATCTGTCTGTCTGTTCCGCACATATCTCTCAAACCGTTCATCAGACTGATCTCGGATTTTATAAGTGCTTTGCTGAAGTTACAAGAGTGTGCATCCCCGAGTATGGAGTTGCTCAGTGAAAATATGTAATTTTTATCAATAAAAGTTTAGCCACTGCTCTGTTTCCTCATGCTCTGGCTTCTAGAGGTGTGGGCAGGGTTTTGCATTGACTCTGTACCGGCTAATACGTGGCATCAGTAACCACAGCACTCCATGAGCAAAACAAGAAAGCCAAAAGCAACAAATTTGACTAGAAAAAGATGATACTAAAGATTTAATGCTTAAAAAAATTATACCATAAAGTTGCTGTGATTGCATAGGTCTAAAGGATAATTCGGCATATGTGGAGAACACAAGGCACATGAGCAGACTGGGTGGCACGTCAGCGGGGACCCGAGTCTGACAAAGAACACCAGTGTATCCAACACAGCACATGCCGGGAGAAGCAACGGCCCAACCAGGCAGACCACGGTCCTTCACGAGGAGGCACACCCAGCCTGCCTAGTCAGTGGTAGACGGGAGTCCCGACTGCTGCTTCAGCATTGTGGTACCACTGTACTTTGCAGGACCACAAGTATCTAAAAATTAAAAACTTAGTAATACCGCCATGACTGTGGAGCGGAATGGCCGGAATGACTTAATGACCAAACGCAGGACACACAAATGCCCAAATAACAAAATAAATCATTTTTAGTTAAATATTTACTGGCAAATGAGCAGCACTGATGCAACGGTTACAGCCAAATGGGTCCTTCTGCTGTGTATAATAATGTTGCGTGTTATGTAGTTAATTCAGTTGACTACAGTTTTAAAAAACCTTTAATAACAAAATATTGCTACAATATAAAACGATGCACTACAATGGGTCTCAAATATTTGTTAACGTGTCCTGTTATAGTACTGCATAAGTCTGACGATGCACAGAAGAAATTCAATATTCCTCTGAACTCCATCAGTGAACAGTGATATAAACTAAAATAATAATGATGACTAAACAACTCCCATTCCCCAAAGTGCAAGATGCGTCATTATCTTGAATATGTGATAAAAGATCACACAAATAAGTGATCTGACAAACAAATAAACAAGGGATCTGAAACAGTCTCTAATATTGGATGTCCCATTCATTTTCAGTAATTAGGTATTCTGTAATTAATATTCACATAATCAAATAAATCTTAGTGCCATTTAGTCCCTTTTATATTTGTCAAAGTCTAACATGTGATTGCTGACATATAGCCTACACCTCTTTGTATTCCACTTTAAAACACAGCCTACATTTGGGTCTGTAAAGCCTAATTTGGCTACCGGTTTTCACACAAGAATACTTGCTTTCTACGGGCATGCACTAGTATCTTTTAATTAAACAAATGGGAGAAAAATGTGTCATGTCACATGGACAAATTTATCTCATAATGTGGTTTTAGGAAAAGTCATCCATTCATGGACATTCTTTCAGAAGACCACAGCTGTCTCTAGGCAGGCCAATATCATTTAACTTGCTTTCATGCAGTTTTTCATTAAGCTCATGTTTCAGATGCTTTTAGTTCCGTATTAATTTTTTAACAAAACAAATAAATGAACTAGAAAAGCACTCGGAGAGCGCAGACCTCCGCCAAGCGCCACAATTCCCCACATACAGTGTTTGTGTGTACGTTTTCAGATTCCTTGAGCATGTAAACATATGACTAGCAATTGGATTCACAATGATTATTTGTTTATTTGACAGGGACAGTGCAATAAACACACAATCAATGACAATCAATCTGATAGTGATAGGATTAGTGGTTCAGTAGTAAAAGCGTTGCCTCCTTGGCGGAGGTAATAAACTGAAGTGTTGCTGTTGTGTCCATCTCCTCCACTGACAGATGCAAATTGGGTAGACAGGTTGCCGTGGGTTTTATATTATATTGTAACGTGCTGCTCGACATGGCGACGTCCCACCGGGAGGTTCGAACTCACGCTCCGGAGTCCCGCACTGTACCTGTGTCGCCAATAGGGTCAAGCCACTTGGCAAGCCAAGTAGGGTGCTCATATTGAGTTCGCTACAATATTATTTTTGGGGAGGTTGCGCTCCGCGGCAAACGAGAATTTAGAGGCTTCGCCGGCAGAGAGCTCGTTTTTGCGCAGCGCCTATGGCTGGCCGGTGAATTTGTGCCAAATGCGCAGCTCCTATGGCTGGCCGGGGAATTTCTGCCAAACAATCCGTCGGCGGACAGTTGCCCGTGTGAGGTTTTGCGGCGGGCCCAGGCCATTCATTCATTCATTCATTCATTCAAGGTGGTAAATCCCTGATGCAGTCACTTTTAGCATTAGAGTGAGACATATCAGGTGCAGCATTACTGGCGCCGGGATTCCTCTCTGTTCCGGAGCCGCTGGACAAAAGAAGGTGCGATAATGGTTGCCGTGGGTTTTATTGGGTTTGCGGTCCGCGGAAAAAAGAGGATTTGGAAGCCTCCCCCGGCAGAGAGCTGGTTTTTGCGCAGCCCCTATGGCTGGCCGGGGAATTTCTGCCAAATAATCCGACGCCGGACAGCTGCCCGTGTCAGCTTTTGCAGCGTAGTGCAAACACAGGCACTCTGGCGAGCCCTGTTTTCTGTGTGCTTTTGTGCCTAAAACTTTGAAGAAGGCGGAGTTTGTGTTCATCAGACACGTCGACCAGCGCCCTCTATTGTGCCTGTGCACATGTTGAAAATGGCTGTATGTCACAGTGTTGAAAAATGCTTTAAAAAATTCCTGTATCCAGACGGTGAACCGGATCACCCCCAAAATTTAATCAGTTCTTCCTTGTACCATTTCCAACAACGCCTGAAAGTTTCATGGAAATCCGTCCAAGACTTTTTGAGTTATCTTGCTAACCAACAGACAAACAGACAGACAAACAGACAAACAAACACACAAACTCCGGCAAAAACATAACCTCCTCCTGGCCTTTTCGGCCTGGCGGAGGTAATTATTTGCTCAATTTAAAAAAAAAAAAAAATGTAATATAAGATTTAATAATACAGGAGAACACTAAATGTGTTTGACTCCAAATAAATAGCTATAAAATTCTACAACTACAACTAAAACTAGAAAAGCACTCAGAGAGCGCAGACCTCCGCCAAGCGCCACATTTCCCCCCATACAGTGTTTGTGTGTACGTTTTCAGATTCCTTGAGCATGTAAACATATGACTAGCAATTGGATTCACAATGATTATTTGTTTATTTGACAGGGACAGTGCAATAAACACACAATTAATCAATGACAATCAATCTGATAGTGATAGGATTAGTGGTTCAGTAGTAAAAGCATTGCCTCCTTGGCGGAGGTAATAAACTGAAGTGTTGCTGTTGTGTCCATCTCCTCCACTGACGGATGCAAATTGGGTAGACAGGTTGCCGTGGGTTTTATATTATATTATTTTGGGGTTTCGCTCCGCGGCAAACGAGAATTTAGAAGCTTCGCCGGCAGAGAGCTCGTTATTGCGCAGCGCGTATGGCTGGCCGGGGAATTTCTGCCAAATGCGCAGCTCCTATGGCTGGCCGGGGAATTTCTGCCAAATGCGCAGCGCCTATGGCTGGCCGGGGAATTTCTGCCAAATGCGCAGCTCCTATGGCTGGCCGGGGAATTTCTGCCAAAGAATCCGTCGGTGGACAGCTGCCCGTGTGAGGTTTTGCAGTTGCGCGCAAACACGAGCACGCTGGCGGGCCCAGGCCAGCAGTGTTTTCCGTGTGCTTTTGTGCCTAAAACGTTGAAGAACGCAGAGTTTGTGTTGCAGACACGATGACCAGCGCCCTCCATTGCGCCTGCGCACATGTTGAAAATGGCCCTATGTCACAGTGTTGAAAAATGCTTTAAAAAAATTCCTGTATCCAGACGGTGAACCGGATCACCCCCAAAATTTAATCAGTTCTTCCTTGTACCATTTCCAACAACGCCTGAAAGTTTCATGCAAATCCGTCCAAGACTTTTTGAGTTATCTTGCTAACCAACAGACAAACAGACAGACAGACACAGACAAACAGACAGACAGACAAACAGACAAACACACAAACCCTGGCAAAAACATAACCTCCTCCTGGCCTTTTCGGCCTGGCGGAGGTAATTATAAAAATGTAAAGTTTTACAGGAGACACAAACTGTATAGCATTGCATTTAAAAAAAAAAAAAGATTAATATATAACAAATACAATTTCACAAAAACAGTTTTAAACTGTAAGCCTAAAAAAAGACAAAAAAATAATTTCATATTACAGAATTCCTCAGTTTTTTCCCCCAACAGTAAACTCTGTTCCAGCATGGAGCTATAAGTCCATGATTACAAGGAGAGGGGAGGTGGAACTTTTCATGTTCAGTAACACACAGAACTTTTACGGAATTTTTATGTGATATCAGAGGTTACGAAAAGGACCTCCATAACCAGCACGGGCCTTACGAGATTGTGGTCCCGGAGGAAGCAACTGCATCCCAGCATGGACTACTCTCGGCAGATTCTGAGGCAGGATCACCACAGTAGATGCATTAAATTTCACAATAGCACTTCATTTCATGGCTATAGATCGGGAACGAAGCATCTCTGTCCAGGTGGATATCCTGGCCTGTGTGTGTGGCGCCCACAGCGAACCATGATTTTGCTGTGGGTCAGACAGTCAGACCCACAGAGTCTTTGCAAAGAGCAAGTGTTGATGGGACAGCAGAGTGGAGCGCACCCGAGGGCTTACACCATAAACTGTTCGGACGACCACCAATACAGCATTTCATTTCTGCTTTTTTCCATCCATCATCCATCTTCTACTGCTTTTCCGGAGGTCCGGGACATGGAGGCAAGCAGTTCAAGCAGAGAAGCCCAGACTTCCCTCTCCCCAGCCACCTGCTCCAGCTCTTCAGAGAGGATACCAAGGTGTTCCCAGACCAGCTGGGAGACATAGTCTCTCCAGCAAGTCCTGGGTCTGCCCCGGGGTCTCCTCCCAGAGGGATGTACCCGAAACGCCTCAAGTGGGAGGCGTCCAGGAGGCATCGTCTTTAGATGCCCATACCACCTCAACTGGCTCCTTTCATTGTGGAGGAGCAGCGGTTCTACTCTGAGCCTGTCCCGGATGGCTGAGCTCCTCACCCTATCTCTGAGGGTGAGTCCAGTGATCCTACGAAGAAAGCTCATTTTAGCCGCTTGTATTCGTGATCTCATTCTTTCGGTCATTACCCAAAGCTCGTGACCATAGGTGAGGGTAGGAACGTAGACTGACTGGTAAATCGACAGCTTTGCCTTAGAGCTCAGCTCCCTTTTCACCACAACAGACCGGTACAACATTCACATCACTGCAGATGCTGCTCTGATCCATCTGTCAATCTCTCGCTCCATTCTCCCCTCATTCGTGAATAAGACCCCAAGATACTTAAACTCCTCCACCTGGGGCAGGAGCCTGTCCCCAACCTGGGGAGGACAATCCACCTTCTTCCGGCTGAGGATCATGGACTCGGACTTTGAGGTACTGATTCTCATCCCAGCCACTTCACACTCAGCAGCAAACCATCCCAGTAAGAACTGTAGGTCATTGCTGGATGAAGCCAACAGGACAACATCATCTGCAAACAACGGAGATGAGATCCTGTGGTCACCAAGCATGACATCCTCCGTTCCCTGGCTGCGTCTAGAAATCCTGTCCATAAAAATTATGAACAGAATCGGTGACAAAGGGCATCCCTGGCGGAGTTCAACTCTCACTGGGAATGAGTCCAATCGAGTGTTGCCAATGCGAACCAAACTCTTGCAACGGTCGTACAGAGACTGAATAGCTCGTAACAACAAGCCCAATACCCCATACTCCCGAAGCACCCTCCACAAAAAAACACTAGGGACGCAGTCGAATGCCTTCTCCAAGTCCACAAAACGCATGTAAACTGGTTGGGCAAACTCCCACGAACCCTCAAGGATTCTGGAGAGGGTAAAGAGCTGGTCCGATGTGCCACGGCCAGGACAAAAACCACATTGCTCCCCCTGAATCCGAGGTTCAACCAACGGCTGGATTCTCCTCTCCAGTACCTTGGCATAGACCTTCCCAGGGAGGCTGAGGAGTGTGATCCCTCTAAAGTTAGAGCACACCCTCCAGTTCCCTTTTTTGAAGAGGGGAACCACCACCCCGGTTTGCCTTTTTTCCACTTTTTTCTTTCGCCAAAATAAAGCGGTCTCCCTTTTCCCCAAATTGTATCAAAGGGCTTTGGGGTCTGGATGGAGAACACTCAAGATCTGGACCGGAGTTCGCCAGTTGTTGACCCCTTGTCTAGTTGCTTTTCAAACGGCACCTCACTGTGGAAATTAAGGTATCAAACACAGCAAGGGTGTAACTTTGTTTCAAACATTGAGGGGGGGGGAGGGGGTCTTTGCCCATATAAGGATTTTTTATTTTTTTTATAGGACTGTCAGCACATCAGGACAGGCAGTTGTCTCCAGTGTCCTCTTTTTTTTTTTTTTTTTTTTTTTTTTTTTTTAAAAGGAAAATGATTTTTTTTAAGCAAAAAAATGACAGTATATGTATCCTTGTGTTGAGGAAGAGTGCAAAATCATTAACATTGCTAAAAGGACAAGGGTAATTTACCTCTTTATTTTGGCATTCCCATATTAGTAACAGTTGTAAAAATAATTTCCCTGATTTTACCAAAATCAACCAAATCTATATTCAGCCTTGTAATGGTATATGCCACTATAAAGCAGCAGGCCTATTTAATACCCATTATGTGTTAAGTATTTCAGTACTGGCAGAAATCAAGGTTTTGACTGTTACCTGGTCATGTGTGTCTCCTCTCTCTCTAGTCATCAGTTTCTCTCTCTCTCTCCCTCCCCCCCCCCCCCCGATTCTCTGGTTACTTTTACCTCCTCTCCTTTTTGGTTCACCCTGCTGCTGCCACATTCTTGCCCCTGATAGTAAAAAAAAAAAAAAAAAAAAAAAAAATCTCAGTTAATGTTCAAATGGTTTAAAAGAGGTACTTCATGGACAGTTTTGGAGGATGTAATTAATGCTAGATTTTCCAGTGCCAAAAACTTGGAAAGATGTAAAAGATTCTTTACCCCTTCTTCCCTCTTAATACCATCTTAACAGTACAATCAGTATTAACTGAGGTTAATCTAGCCACTGAATGAGGCTTAATCACCATTATTCTTAACTCATTTTATTTTCTTATTAATCAGTTGTGGTGATTAACACATTAATTCTGACAGGACTAATGTTTTTTCATTAATTTATGATGTCACCACTTGCCACCATTTGGCTATTTCTTACCAAGTAGATGAACTAAGGACACTACTGTGATTTAGTCAGCTTGACTATGACAAAAATAACAGTTATCTTGCCTACAGAGGCATTATGAGCACTGTTTCATTCATGAAATAATAGTAAATGTGTGAGTAGATTTGTGACTAAATCATCCTGGTATTAAAAACTTACTCTGGATTCATTATCTAGACATTTAATGTGTTACAATGACATTCAATTTTCAAATTTAGGATAAAGGTATCCCCCCCCCCCCAAAAAAAAAAAAAAAAGAAAACGGTACATAACTAATTTACCTTTACCAAATTTACCAGAAAAAAAGCATGCAAATTTAGGAGAAAATTGTATAAATTTACAAGAAAAAGTAGCAACTTGATAGTCAAAAAAAAATTAAAAACAGAAATTTAAATGATTTTGCAAATATGCAAGGAAAAATGCTTATTTTCCATGATAAAAATTGCAAATTTGAGAAAAAGCTACATTTTTGTGAGAAACTGAATTTAGGGGGAAAACAACAGGGGGAAATACTGCATATTTATGCAAAAAGTAGGCAAATTTACAGAAAAAAGTGTCTCTGATTTACAAGAAAAGCTGTAAAACTATGACAAAAAAGTTGCACACATGAAAAAGTGACATTAGAAACGTCACAGTGCTGCATAAAACACTGAAGTGTTTAAGAGTGAAAAAAGATTGGACAGAATATTTGGAGCCCCAAAAGTTGGTGAGGACAGCTCTAACTTTAAATGTGTTTATAATGTGCTTTTAGTTGACACGCACACACAGTACTGAAATGACCATACAGGAAAAGCAACAGGCTGGAGGAGGTGACAAATGCTGCAAGAAAAAAAATGCTGAAAGAAGCATTGTAACTTTTTATTTATCAATTTATTTATTTTTTAGCACTCCCTTTATTGCAAATGGACCCTTAAACACCAACAAACTCAAAAGGTACAGTGTTAAGGTGATGAGTCATGTTATACTAGGTGCTAAATCACTGTACAATGATAATAACCCCTCAATGTCTGTGTTTGGTTACTGCCTAATTTGTGTAATGCTGTCCTGTGATTAAATAAAATGGGAACAGAAAACTAGAAATGTGATTTTAAGCTCAGTAATTAAATAAATCAGTGATGCTGCATTGCAGTGCTTTTGAACTCATTTTAACACATTCATATGGATAAAATTTAATGCTGTATTTTCCTTAATAGTTTAAAAAGTTTCGGAATATGAAATGCATCTATTCTTTTATTCATCTGTTTGGTGTTTATTTCTTATATATTCCTTAGATACTCTTGTCCAGTTGTGGTATTTTAAGAGGATAGAAGATCTGAAAATGATCTGCAGGGAAAATGATCAATTTCTTTTAACGTGGATATTTAAGAATAACCTTCAGAGTGACTTGGACTATAATCGAAAGTGGTATAACTTGCTTTTTAATTTAATTTTATAATTGTCAAAATCATGACATTTAAAAAATACAGAACAGTTTGAGGACTTCCGGTCTGGACGCCATGGCGACTGCAGCTGAACACTGAAGCTCTCAGACCCAATCCAAGATAACACCTTGAAAATCAAACTTAACGGATTTTTGGAGGAGTGAAAATCAAAAGACAAAATCATCATGTCTAAAGGAAAACAGAAGAAACTGAAATTCTCCAGGCCAGGACACGTATCGGCCGGAGAATCTGAACTGGAAGATCTCCGTTCAGAAGACGAGGAACTGGTGGTAGCTAACAAAAAGGTTAGCCTGAAATCGCTATTTGAAGAGCTACGACGATTTCGCCGAGAGGTTACGGCCGAATTTCGGGAATTCAGAGACAAATTGAAAAGGACAAACAGCAGAGTGGACCAGGCCGAGAACCGAATCTTGGAAGCAGAGGAACGAATAAAAGTGCTCGAAGATTCTGTGCTGGACCTATGCAAAAGACAAGCATCTATAGAGGCTAAGCTAGCCAACCAAGAAGGAAGAGAGAGAAGAGACAATATAAGAATTCATGGTCTGATAGAAGGAGCCGAAAACGGTTTTAACTCAATGGCAGAATGCGTGGAATCTTTACTAAGAGAGAAATTGGATATTCCACAAACCACCGACTTAAACATAGAAAAGGCACATCGTTCATTAGCCGCTAGGCCAGCGGCGGAAGCGCCCCCACGTTCGGTGTTGGTAAGATTTTCCAATTTCAAAATAAAACAAGAGGTTGTAAGACTGGCTTGGCAGAAAAAAGGATTTATGCACCAGGAGAGAAAAGTCTTCGTGGAACACGATTACGCCCCGGAGGTTCTTAAAAAGCGCAGGGAATACAATGACGCGAAAAAGGTGCTAAGAGATAAGAAACTGCGCTTTCAGACGCCATTTCCTGCGAAGTTAAGGGTCTTCTACGGTGAAGAAACATGTCTCTATAATTCGGCGGAAGAAGCAACAGCTGACATGGCGAGAAGAGGGCTCCCGGTAACTGTATTTAAACCCGCAGCAGACCCGAGTGAGAAGATCAAAACGCAAACATGGACAACACAAAGACCTTCAAAATCCACGGGCCAGCAGCGGGAAACCCAGCGCCAGAGCGTCGCGGATGAACTGTCCGTTTTCAGGTTGGAATAGCGACCTTTTTTTTTTTTTTTTTTTTGAATCAATCTGCACATCCAACCCCCCTCATACAAGGTAACAAACATTAAAGGAGATGCGTATTCAGCATGTGGTAAAACATTTCATGGAACAGTCATAATATTTGAAACAAATAAGTCTTTTTAATAAAAAAAAAAAAAACTTGTTAAAATAGAAATGTGACAATAATCCACATGTTCTCCTCACGCTAACAAATACTGTTTTTGCGTGAATGTTTGATGTGATGGGGGTGGGAGGGTGCACACAATTTCACAGGGTATAGGCATAAAAGGAAAAAAAAAATCATTACAAGTTCGGATTGGGTTCTGAAACTCACGTTAAAAGCATGGGACAACTTACAGGGGCAAGAGAGGGCCCTCAACACGTAACAGAGTTTGAGGAATTCCCCTCAGAGCCTTCACTCCATCAAGGCTCTTCCAGGGTCTTTAAAAAGACCTCAGCTCAGGAAGTTCTTTTGACAGTTTTTTGTTTTAAAGTTTTATACACTATGTTCTTAATGTTTTTCTTGTTTTTAATGTTCTTTCAGTTTCTGAGTAGCACAAAAGAGTGCCACCACACAGTTATACTAAACAAAACAACACAATGGAGAAACAGGGTGTAACCAAAATAATTTCATATAATGTAAAAGGAATCCTGAATCCAGTTAAAAGATCCAAGATTCTAGGCAAAATGACAAAAGACAAAGCAGGAATAATATTTTTACAAGAAACCCACCTAACAGACGTGGAGCACAATAAACTCAGTAGACAAGGGTTTAAAATGATCTCTTCATCTTCATATAAGTCAGGGAGGAGGAGGGGAGTAGCAACATTGATATCAACCAAAATTACATTTGAAAAAAAATCAGAACACAAAGATAAAGAAGGGAGATACAGTTTGGTAACTGGGCGGCTAGAGGGAGAAGATATCACCCTGCTGAATGTGTATGCTCCCCCAGGGGCTAACTGGAAATTTTATAAAAATGTATTTGACCTAATGATAACTAAAGCTCAAGGTTTAGTGATATGTGGTGGGGACTTCAATCTTAGACTGAATCCATACTGGGATGCTTCTGGTAATTCTCCACATCAAAATAACACCCAAAGCAGGAAGACTCGGATGCTACTAAAAGAAATGGGAATCTGTGATGTGTGGAGGGAACTCAACCCCAGTGTAAAAGACTATACATTTTACTCAACTCCACATTCATCTTACTCAAGGATCGACTATTTTTTTATGTTTAATGGAGACATTGGAAGAGTAGAAACATGTAAAATAGGACTGATGGATCTCTCTGACCACAGTCCGATCTACATGGACTTAAATATCCAAAAATACACAAATAATACATTTTCTTGGAGGTTAAATTCAAATGTCCTGAAAGGACCATTGAAAGATGAATTGGAATCAGATATTCTCAGATATTTGGAAGAAAACGATAATGGAGAAGTATCCCCTTTAATACTGTGGGATGCATGCAAAGCTGTAATAAGAGGAAAGATTATTGCAAAACTGGCAACCCAAAAGAAACTAAGACAAGAAAAACTATCCACATTAGAGTCAGAACTTAGGAACCTAGAAAAAGAACACAAAGGCAACACTCATTCTACTAACTCGCTCAAGATTAAGGAAATTAAAAACCAAATAAATGAGATCTACACAATAGAAATCCAGAAGAAACTTACATTTTTGAAACAAAAATACTATGAAGCAGGCAGTAAATCGGCAAAATTGCTAGCCTATAAATTGAGGAAACATCAAACAGAAAGAGCAATCTACAAAATCAGAGACCCAGTATCAAAGGAAATAAAATTCAGAATTCAGGATATTCTTAAAAGCTTCGAGAATTACTATAAGAACTTATACTCCCACAAAAAACATAAAAACGCATCCGAGGCATTCCTAAACACATTAAACCTTCCCCAACTTACGGAGTCACAAAATAAAACACTACTGTCAGAAATACAACCTAAAGAATTGGAAAAAGCAATTATGAAACTTAAAGCTAACAAATCCCCAGGAGCTGATGGCTATACAGCAGAGTGGTACAAAACCTTTAAACAGCAACTATCTCCTCTCCTCCTGAAAACATTTAATTATGTCCTCCACACAGGGGAAATCCCCCCCTCCTGGAGAGAAGGGGTCATTGCAGTTATACCTAAACCTGAAAAGGATAAACTAGAGTGCTCCAACTACAGACCAATCAGTGTACTAAATCAGGACTATAAGCTTTTTACCATTATCCTTGCCAAAAGGTTAGAAAATATACTGACAGACCTAATTTATTTAGACCAAACAGGTTTTATAAGACAAAGACAGACACAAGACAACATTCGACGCACTTTACACATAATTCATCATATAAAAAAATATAACTTAAATGCAGTCATATTGGGATTAGATGCTGAAAAAGCATTCGATTCGGTTGACTGGTCTTTTCTATATAGAATATTATCCAGTTTCAATTTTCATAACAACTTCATTAGAACTGTACAGGCATTATATAAAAAACCAACAGCTAAAGTAAGGATTAACGGTAATTTATCATCATCTTTTGAACTGGAAAGAGGATGTCGTCAGGGCTGCCCCCTGTCTCCACTGCTCTTTGCAATCTTCATAGAACCTCTGAGCCAATGGATAAGACAAAATCAAAAAATTCAAGGTATTACACTTGGTCAGAAGGAACATAAAATAGCACTCTTTGCTGATGGCATTTTAATATACCTAGGGCAGCCGGACACTTCTTTACCAGAACTAACCTCAGTTTTTTCAGAGTATGGAGATTTATCGGGGTACAAATTAAACATGCATAAAACCCAAATTTTAACATTCAACTATGACCCAAATCATTATTCACTAAGCAAACTCAAAACTAACTGGGAGTCGGAATCTATGAAATATCTGGGGGTCAATATCCCGAAACAACTCAACAAAATTATATCACTAAACTATGATCCACTGGTGACAAAAATAAAATCTGACCTAGCAAGATGGAATATGATACCATTCTTGGGTACTGCACAAAGAATTGAAGCAGTCAAAATGAATATACTTCCACGTCTTCTATACCTTTTCCAAACAATACCGGTAGAACCTCCCAAAAAAACATGGCAGGAGCTGGACAGAAGGATCTCAAGATTCATATGGCAGGGCAAGAGACCTAGAATCAGATATAGAACCTTACAGCTAAACAAAGACAAAGGTGGGCTCGCGCTGCCAAATATCAGGGACTACTTTAAAGCCGCACAAATTAAAACTTTAGTAGAGATATGTAACCCAGTCTACACTGCACAATGGAAGGAGATGGAATGCCAAATAACAAGTGACATCCCCCTACAGGCGATAATAGGGAACAATTCCTTACCTAAGCTTTTGAATAACACTAACCCGTGGATAGAGACCCCGCTAAAAATTTGGTTTAAGATAGTCAGAGAATCAAACTAAAGAGCCCTATCGACTTCTGCAATGGATTGCCTATGATCAAGACTTTACTCCTAATAAAACAGACACCAGATATAAAAAGTGGAAGGAGAAAGGGCTGATAAAATATTACGATTTTTTTAAAGGGCAAATTTTAAGAAGTTTTGAAGATTTGAAAAAACAAGGCCTAATAAATCAAGACCTTTACAGGTTCTTCCAGCTTAGACACCACATAAACAATATACTTAAAAAGGAGGATTTGGAAAGGGCCCAGTCAGGTGTTCTGAAGGTCTTCTTAATGGCATATAAAGGGATCCCAGGGATCAGATACATTTCTAAAATATACCAAGGTCTTCAAGACTTAAAAGGAGACAACACATCATATATAAAAGAGAGATGGGAAAAAGAGGGGAATTTCACTTTACAACTGGAAATATGGGAAAAGCTAAATAAACAGCAATGGAAAAGTACCTCATCCCTGCAGTGGAGAGAATTTGGATGGAAAAACTTGGTAAGATTTTTCAGAACACCTGCACAAAACAAATTTACCCATAAGGGATTGAACTGTTGGCGCTTGTGTGGTGAAAAGACTGCAAATCATTTTCATGTGTTTTGGTCATGCCCAGTTATCCACCAATATTGGACCAATGTACAGACAATATTGGGGAAAATATTCAAAATAACAGTTCCCTTTTCTTTTGTAACTTTGTATTTACTACCGGACTCACTGGAAAGACGAGGAGAAAAATACTTATTCAATGTTTTAATATTGGCAAGCAAAAAAGCTCTAACTAAAAAATGGATGTTGAAGGACTGTCCTACACCTGAAGATTGGATTAACGTGATCCAAGACATTTACTCGATGGAAAAGTTGACATTCGCACTGAGACAGGACATGGATGGGCTCATGAACTTTTGGCAACCCTGGATCGCATATGTGTCTTCCATTAGATCTAATCTTTGACAAATACCATTTCAATAATGGTTCCGCTCTTTGTTCCAATGCTACTCAGATGCTCTTTTACCTTTATTTACTTACTTTTTTCTTTTTGTTTGTTTTTTGCTGGTTTGTTTGTTTTTGTTTTGTTTTTTTTCTCTTTAATTTCACTTTTTCTTTCACTTTAAAAAAAAAAAAGGGGGTGTTGTAAGAATTATTCTTCCAATGTTGTCAGATATCAGAAAATAAGGGAACATGTGATGAAAATGTAAACAATGCATTGCTGTAACGACCTGTATACCCTTTACAAAAACTTAAATTAAAAAAAAAAAATACAGAACAGTTTAAGGTTAACTTGAATTTTGTGGGGATAACGAGTAATATTTAAACATTTATATTTAAGGACCAGAGGTAGGAGTAGATTTTGTTTGTATTTGATAAATGTTTGGCACTGCAGTTGACAAACAAATCCATTCTGATCACATTTCATGAATGATTAACACAATCTAAAGACCAAATTTGCATAAGCAAAGCTAATCATTTCTCAAATCAGCTAAATCCTACCAGTCAGTCAGTACGGCCTCAGCCGAGCTGCACACCTAGCGATTCAGTCTTCACGGTCTAGCATACAGACGGCAAGCTCACCAGTGTTGGCCGCCCCAGTGTCTCCCTTCAGAGTGTCCATGTATGATGTTAATGGTCATCCTGGGTGGCAAAAGCCATGCGGCGGTTCCCAGAGTACCAGGTGGCCTGCTGGGAGCTCTTGGTGATGGTAACAGTGCCCCATGAGGCCAAGTCTTTGCCAAGCCGCCTTGTCTGATATTCTGGGAAAGTGCCCATAGAGATCTTTATTGGAGATGCGGTCTTGCCAGTTTACATTGAGGACGGTGCAGATGTAGGAGCAGTCCAATGACCTCTGAAGGGAGACGTTTAATGACCAGCACTCACTTCCGTATAAGATAAGATAAGCCTTTATTAGTCCCACAATGGGGAAATTCCAGGATTGCAACAGCACAGGGATAGCAACACTCAGAGCAACAATCAGAAGGCAAGAAAAATAAAAAGCAAGAGCAGCTAATATACATATGTACATATTACTATAAATATATATATATATACACAGACACAGTGCAGAGCATTGTAGCTGGATGGAATAAATATAAGAGTATATAAACACACAGTGCGGAGCATTGTAGCTAGATGGAATAAATGTGTAGATATATAAACACCCACAGTACGGGGCATTGCAGCTAGGTGGAATAAATATGTGAATATATAAACACACACAGTGCGGAGCATTGTAGCTAGATGGAATAATATGTAGATATATAAACACACAGTGCGGAGCATTGTAGCTAGATGGAATAAATATATAGATATATAAATGTAAACGCACCCAGTGCGGAGCATTGTAGCTAGATGGAATAAATATGTAAATATATAAACACACACAGTGCAGAGCATTGTTGCTAGATAGGATGAAACAGCACAACCGTCTACTTAGTTATCCTACATGGTATGATTATGTGCCCATACATATTCTCACCCTCCATAGCGACCGGTATTTTCCTAGTTGTATGCCGGAGGGGACCGTTGTGTAAGTCTATTGCATCTTTTGCATTCAAAACTATTAGGTTGTTACTTCTTTTTGCTATCTCTGCGAGCAGCCCTGCTTAGGTTGTACAGTCTGACAGCCGTTGGTAGGAAGGACCTGCGAAACCTCTCGGTTGTGCACCTGGGATAATGTAGTCTGCTGCTAAATGAGCTCCTCAGTGCATTCAGTATGTCCTGCATAGGGTGGAACTCGGACTCCAGCAGAGATGACAGTTTAGCCACCGTCCTTCTCTCTCCTATCTCCTCCACCGGGTCAAGGCGCTGCCCCAGGACAGAGCTAGCTTTCTTGATCAGTTTGTTCAGTCTCTTCCTATCGGCTGCGGTAATGCCACTGCCCCAGCAGACCACTCCAAAAGTGATGGCTGATGCCACCACCGTGTCATAGAATGTCTTCAGCAGCGCCCCTTGTACACCAAAAGACCTGAGTCTCCTCAGTAGGAACAGCCTGCGCTGTCCCTTCTTGTAGAGTGCGTCAGTATTGTGTGACCAGTCTAGTTTATTGTTCAGATGAACACCCAGGTACTTGTAGGATGTCACCATCTCAATGTCTGTTCCCTGTATATTTAATGGTGCTGTGAGGGGTTGTCCTTGCCTGCGGCAGTCCACCACCAGCTCCTTAGTTTTCCTCGCGTTGATCTGGAGGCAGTTCCGATGGCACCAGTCCACGAAGTCCTGGATAAGCCCTCTGTACTCAGCTTCATCTCCATTGGAGATGAGGCCAACTATCGCAGAGTCATCAGAGAACTTCTGTAGATGGCAGTGTGTTGTGTTGTGTGAGAAGTCCGCAGTATAAAGAGTGAACAGGAAGGGAGCCATCACTGTTCCCTGGGGGGCCCCCGTGCTACCGATGATCGTGTCGGACACACAGTCCCGGGTTCTCACAAACTGAGGCCGGTTCGTGAGGTAGTCCAGGATCCATGATGACAGGTGCTGGTCCATCCCTGCGCGCAGCAGCTTGTCCTTCAGGATCATCGGTTGGATGGTGTTGAAAGCACTGGAGAAGTCAAAGAACATGATCCTCACCACATTCCCAGGCTTCTCCAGGTGGGACAGAGAACGGTGAAGGAGGAAGATCACCGCATCCTCCACCCCAATGCCATGCTGGTAGGCGAACTGGAGTGGATCCATCGCTGGTCCCACCAGGGGGCGGAGGTGAGCAAGGAGCAGTCTCTCCAGGGTCTTCATCAAGTGGGACGTCAAGGCCACCGGTCTGTAGCTGTTCAGGTCTTTGGGGTGGGAAGTTTTTGGTACAGGTACCACACAAGATGTTTTCCACAGCTGTGGTACCCTCCCCAGCTTCAGACTCAGGTTGAAGATGTACTCCACAATCCCACACAGCTGGTCTGCACAGGACTTGAGGAGCTTTGCGCTGATGCCGTCCGGTCCCGACGCCTTCCTCACCTTGCTCTTCCTCAGCTCCGTCCTCACCTGGGTCTTGGTCAGGGTCAGGATGGGGGGCTGTGTGTTGGGAGTGGGTGGGGGGTGGTGTTGGTGGAGTGGGGAGTGGGTATGGATTCCACTGTTGCACAGAAGAATTTAACTTTTAGCTCTCTTGATATGTTTGAGTGCCATATAGCTTGCACCCCACGTGAGTGCCTTGCACACCTTCATATCATGACTAGTAGATCCTATCCAGGAGCCAAGGTACTTGAAGTTGTTGACTACTTCCAGAGGGTTGCTAGTACTCATCAACAGTGGCGATATAGAGTTAGAAGCATCCCTGGGCATCATCACTTTGGTCTTCTGGTCATTAATGGTGAGACCAATCCAAGAGCATTCGAACTCCACAAGCGACAACAATCTCTGTGCCTGTAAGATGTTGTTTGACAGCAAAACAATGTCCTCTACATAATCCAGATCTGCTATTGCTTTCACCGGTATTCTTCTGGATCTATTCAATTCAAACAACTTTATTTATCCCTCAAGGGGCAATTAATTTAAAAAGCAACTTGTACATTGATGCACTGGGCTGTGCAAACACAATAAACAATACAAGAAAACAAACTGAAAGTCACATCTAACAAACCATTAAAGAGAGCACTGTAATAAATAATACTATAAAAATACAACAATGAGACTGGGGGTTATTAAAAGAACAAAAGAACAGTCATGATAACAAAAACCTAAAACCAGTATAAATAAATAATGTTTAAAAAAAAAAAAACCTATGTGTGACATTTATCAACCTTAAGAAGCATTTAGTAGTTTTATTGCTAAGGGAATAAAAGACTTGACATACCAATTAGTTTTGCTAGTAGATAAAAACATAATGTCACCCTGATGGCAAAAGAGAGAATTCATTGGAAAGGACATGATCAGGAGAAGATGAAATGCATTCTGCTTTCTGAATGATCTGCTGGTTACCAAGGGAATTCAGATCTCTGTCTCACACCGATGATGTTGGAACAGATTTTCACAATATTGTTCAGACTATTTCTATCTTTAACTGTGAGACTATTAAACCAGCAGATAAAAGAAAAACAAAGCAGACTCTCAATAAAAAAACTAAAAAACGACAATCATTTGACTCACTGAAAAGAAGTTCATTTTCCTTAAAAGGTGGATTCTCTGTTGTCTTTAGTGACCTTATAGGACCTGGGGGAAGTGAGATTATTTAGCACCTCAGACAGAGATGATGAATAAGCATGGGAGAACAATGCCCAGGGAGTTCCTGGGCATAAAGCCACAAGGAGCCAGAGACACGGGGTTGAAGGCAGCGTAATGTAAATGTCATGCTGTGTGATGAGAAACTTCCATGTAAATGTGTGAAGAGTGACTTGGGTAAAAGAGGAGAGAGCTTGCTGTAATGTTTCATTCTGTTCTGTGCTTGAGAGATGTGAAGTGTGTAATAAACCGTCAGCCATGAATCTGCCTCTTATTTCACACACTCCACACTGGTGACCCAAGACGTATTATGGAACACGAGGCAAGAACCCCGGAGCCGGCCCTGTCGGGAAGCCCCAGCAACGCGTGTGCGGTTTCAGTCAAGCCACCAGACTTCTGGCAGCACAACCCACGCTCTTGGTTCCACCACACCGAGGCCCAGTTCGCCCTCCGGGGAGTAACGGCAGACGACACCAGATTCTACCATGTGGTTGCAGCGCTGGACGCCCGCACAGCTCAGCAGGTAGCGAGCCTACTCGATCAGCCGCCAGCCCGCAACAAATACGAGGCGCTCAAGGCAGCGCTCACCTGGCGCTACACGCTCTCGGAATGTGAGAGAGCGGAGAGGCTCCTGAGACGGACCGAGTTAGGAGATGGTTCGGCCGTCGACCTGATGGAGAAGATGCTGGCGTTAATGGGCACGGATGACGAGCACTTTCTGTTTGCCCACCTTTTCCTCCGGAACCTTCCAACAGAGGCGAGAGCGGTTCTGGCCAATTCGCCGTTGCTGGCCGCGCGTGACTACCGTGCGCTAGCCCAGGAGGCAGACAGGATCATCCTCACCACCAGGGCGATCACAGTCAACGCGGCGGCGGCGGAGCCCAGCAAGACGACCAGGGGAGGCGAGGAGCCACCGACAGTAACGGCAGCGGGGGCCAAGGAGCGCCAGAGAGACGCGCTGTGCTTCTACCACTGCCGCTTCGGAGGGAACGCACGCAGATGTGTGCCACCGTGCCAATTCAAGCGCTCGGGAAACGCCAAAGCCGGCGGTCGGTAGCAGCTGCGACCGTCGGTGAAGAGAACAAGCTGCTCTACATGACGGACGCACACTCGGGGAGACGTTTCCTTGTGGACACCGGAGCCCAGAAGAGCATCATCCGGCCGACCTACGCCGACCGGCTGGCAGGACCTAGCGGCCCCGTGATGTTGGCAGCAAACGGCTCGGAAATTAAGACCTTTGGTGAGAGGACACTGATCTTATCTTACATGGCCGTACATACGAGTGGACTTTTGTCATAGCAACACTGAATTACCATATCCTGGGGGCTGATTTTCTGTGTGCACATGGTTTACTGGATGATGTTGCTAACAGGCGCCTGGTTAATGCACTGTCCTTTGACTCTCTCCCCTGTATAGCTCGAGCGACCCAGCCAACAGCACAAGCCAACGTCACAGCTCCAGGCGGTAAGTTCCACGCACTGCTCACTCAGTTCCCAGCACTCACGGTCCCGACGTTTTCGGCGGCCATCGCTAAACACGGGGTGGAGCACTTTATCACCACCACCAGGCCGCCCGTTTTTGCAAGACCTCGGCGCTTGGATGCAGCTAAACTGGCCATAGCGCGCGAGTTCGCCAACCTGGAAAGGTTGGGCATAATCAGGCGTTCGAACAGCCCATGGGCATCCCCGCTACACATGGTCCCTAAGGCTGAGGGATCGTGGCGACCATGCGGTGATTTCCGCAGGTTGAACAACGCCACAGCGCACGACCGCTACCCGATTCCCCACATACAGGATTTTTCCGTTCACCTCGCCGGAGCACGCGTTTTTTCTAAAATAGACCTGGTCCGCGATTATCACCAGGTCCCAGTGCGCGCGGAGGACGTACCCAAAACAGCGGTAATGACTCCGTTCGGTTTATTCGAGTTCCTGCGCATGCCATTCGGGTTAAAAGGCGTGGCACAGACATTCCAGCGCATGATGGATGCATTGCTGCGCAATCTCCCGTTCGTGTTCGTCTACCTGGACGATATCCTGGTAGCCAGTGCGTCCGAAGACGAACCCGAAACCCACCTCAGGACGGTTGGAAGAGCACGGGTTAATAATCAACCCGGCGAAATGCCAGTTCTGCGTGACGGAGATTGATTTTTTGGGGCACCGCGTCTCTCCGGAAGGAGCGATCCCATTGTCCGACAAAGTGCGTGCCGTGGCGGATTTTCCCCGGCCTCAGACAGTCTGGGCGCTGCAGGAATTTTGGGGGATGGTGAACTTTTATAACCATTTCCTTCCCCGCGCGGCGCAGCTCATGCAACCATTGTACGCCGCGCTCAAGAGACAGAAACCCGCGGATGGGGTCGAATGGACCCCGGAGCGAGAGCGGGCGTTCTCGGAGGTTAAAGCAGCACTGGCAAACGCCGCACTGCTGGCGCATCCGGACCCGGCGGCCTGGATAGCGTTCACCACCGACGCTTCAGATGTGGCCATAGGGGCTGTCTTAGAGCAGCGCGTCGCCGGGGCTTGGCAGCCGCTCGCTTTTTTCAGCAGAACTTTGTGCGACAGCAAACGTAAATACAGCGCGTTCGACGGGGAGTTACTGGTCCTCCACCTGGCCATACACCACTTCCAGTTCTGGCTGGAAGGGCGCAGCTTCACTGCGTTCGTGGACCACAAGCCACTAACGTTCGCGATGGCCAAGGTTTCAGAACCGTGGTCGGGCCGGCAGCAGAGACAGCTGGCCGCGATCTCAGAGTTTACTACCGATATTCAGCATGTGTCGGGTAAACTAAATGTGGTGGCGGACTGCCTCTCGCGCGCCGTGGTGGCCCCGGTCTACGTGGGGATAGATTATGCAGCCATGGCCGCGGGGCAGATTAGCAATGCAGACGTGCGCGCGCTCCAGTCTGGACCAGCAGGGTTAAGGCTGGAGAGCAGGGTGCTGCAAGACGGCATGCCCCCCCTAATCTGCGATGTCTCCGCGGGATGCCCGCGTCCAGTGGTCCCGGTCGCGTGGCGCCGCCACGTGTTTGAGTCGGTTCACACTCTGGCGCACCCAGGAGTGCGCGCGTCGGTCAAAATGGTGGGAGAGAAGTTTGTGTGGCCGAGCCTACGCAAACAAGTAAAAGAGTGGGCTGCAGCCTGCGTGGCGTGCCAACGAGCCAAGGTACACAGACATACGAAGGCTCCCTTGGAGCCGTTTCGGGTACTGGCTACGAGGTTCAACCATGTTCACGTGGACCTCGTGGGCCCCCTCCCACCATCACAGGGGTGCACGCACCTCCTGACATTGGTGGACCGCACCACGCGCTGGCCAGAAGCAGTCCCGCTGGCGGCAACCACGTCCGCAGACGTAGCACGCGTTTTTTTAACAGCATGGGTGGCGCGTTTTGGAGTCCCATCGGACATTACGTCCAACAAGGGCCCTCAATTTGTTTCCGAACTCTGGTCCGCGATGGCCCGCAGCCTGGGGGTTGCAATTCATCGCACAACCACATACAACCCACAGGCCAACGGGTTATGCGAGCGTTTTCATAGATCACTGAAAGCAGCACTCAGGGCTTCACTGACGGATGCAAATTGGGTGGACAGCTGGCCGTGGGTTATATTGGGGTTGCGCTCCGTGCCAAAAGAGGATTTGGAAGCTTCTTCGGCAGAGCTCGTTTTTGCGCAGCCCCTACGGCTGCCTGGGGAATTTCTGCCAGATAATCCCGCGCCGGACAGCTCCCCGTCTCAGCTTTTGCAGCGTAGCGCAAACACAGGCACGCTGCCGGGCCCGGCCCACCACTGTTTTCCACGTGTTTTCGTGCCTAAAACTTTGAAGAACGCGGAGTTCGTGTTCGTCAGACACGACGCCCACCGCCCTCCATTGCGCCCACCCTACGATGGACCGTTCAGAGTGTTGGAAACAGGGGATAAGCATTTTTTGCTAGACTTGGGGGGTAGACAGGAGAAAATTGGCATAGACAGACTCAAACCCGCCTTTGTAGTGGCGGACGAGCAAGTGCTGTTGGCGAGGGCCCCTCGGCGTGGAAGACCCCCACGGAGAGCTCCCCAGGGAAGCGATCCACCAGAGCAGCCACACGGACAGAGCGAAGTCCCCCCCCCCCCCCTCGCCACGGCTCACCCGCAGTCAGACACACTCCCAGCAGCCCCCCACCGGCACAGCAGCGCCACGGAGGCGGTTAACCCCAGTTACAGCAGATATGGGAGGAGACTGAAACAAAAACAGCGTGTGGACTGATGTTCTGTCTTAAGATGCTGGGGGGGGGCAGTATAGGACCTGGGGGAAGTCAGATTATTTTGCACCTCAGACAGAGACAGTGAATAAGCATGGGAGAACAATGCCCAATTAGTTCCTGGGCATATAGCCACAAGGAGCCAGAGACATAGGGGGTTGAAGGCAGTGTAATGTAAATGTCATGCTGTGTGATGAGAAACTTCCATGTAAAATGTGAAGAGTGACTTGGGTAAAAGAGGAGAGAGCTTGCTGTAATGTTTCATTCTGTTCTGTGCTTGAGAGAAGTGAAGTGTGTAATAAACCGTCTGCCATGAATCTGCCTCTTATTTCACACACTCCACAACCTCAGTATTTACATTGAATTTCAGTTGATCATCAAAATACGTACCAAGGTATTTGTATGATCTTACTGTTTCAACTTTGTGAATTGAGTGAATGAGCTGAATGCTTTCTAGACATAGACGAGCATCCTCACCTGCCGCCCCTACAAATGACTTGGTATTGCCCAACTGGTCCAGGCGCCTTCTCTAGTGAATACTCAGTCTGCAGGGAAGGGGGGATACATTGTCTGATTATTAGAAATGTTACTTTTTGTTGCTTGCAAATGCAAAAACAACAACTTCTTCATTGTCACTTGTAGATACTTTTTTTATTAATTATAATTATATGATTATTGGGGGGGGGTATTGGCTGGATTTTTTTTTGGGGGGGGGGTACCACCCCATCCCCTCCATAAATTACACCTATGAAACAGTGTTGCAATTCTCAAGTCTGCAGACTTGACAGTAAATTACTCTTAGTAATTAACGGTTACTGGAACACCTTTGAAGTGGAGTGATGCATATCCAGTGAAATGTTGGAGTGCAATTATCATGCAGTATACTAAATCCTGGAATCCCTGTTGTCCAATCAAATTGCTCGGTCGGAACTAACTGCTGTATAATTTGAAATTAATCCACGGAATAGGCAGTTAATGACACCTTTAAGTTTGAGCCAAGTATTTGAGTACCGCTAGCTTTTGCTGGACTAGCGAGAGTGGTTGAAAAATTCTTTATGGGTTTGGTTAAAAAAAATCCTTTGACTTCCGGTTATGGCTGCCACGTAGAACGGACGTGTCTCGCTCTGCTCTGCTCCTGGAGAAAAAAATCGGCAAATAACTCTCTCATTTGGGACAGAACGTATCCCAGCATTTGAGCGAGGATATGTCGGCGAAGCCTAAGGCTGGAAAACCAGGAAAAGGAAAAAGCGAGCCGCCGAAACAGTCCAAATTAACGGACTTTCAGGTCTGTGACGCAGCAAACAAGGCTCCATATATGGCGGAGGCGGCTGGCGGCGGTGCGTTTTCTGCGGGGAATGGCGCAGATGCGCTGATGGCTGCCATGAGTTCAATGAGAGCGGACTTTTCCTCTAGATTTGATGGGATTATGACAGCGTTGGAAGGAATAAGAAAGGAATTGGGTGACTGTGTAGAACGAACGGCGCAGATGGAGCTCCGTCTCGCTAGTGCTGAAGATGACGTCACCCGTCTTCAATTAAAGGTGCGCACTATGGAAAAAAAAAATAAATCTCTGGAAGATAATATTTTGGATTTGGAATCTCGGTCGAGACAGAATAATTTGAGGCTGGTGGGTCTTCCAGAGGAATCAGAAGGTCGGGACGTATGTTCCTTTCTGGAAAAGTGGATTCCGGAGGTGCTGGGCAGCGAGGAGTTGCAATCAGCAGTGGTTCTGGAAAAAGCACATCGTATTGGCCCACGGAGAGATAAGGGACCGCCGAGGACCTTAATTATGAAGTTTCTTAGCAACAGAGACAGGATGAAGATCTTCAACGCTGCACGTGCTAAAGGAGAGATTAAACACCAGGACCAGCAGGTGCGGTTCTACCCAGATTTGGCCACAGGAATCCAACAATTGAGGAAGCAGTTTGATCCCGTACGTAAGGAGCTGCGCAACCTTGGGATTCGTCATGGTGTAATCTATCCTGCGAGACTGCTGACCACGTATGAGGGCAGAACCCACATCTTCAAGACCCCAGAGGAGGCGCAGGAGTTCATCAAGAAGATCAAAGAAGAAGAAGAAGAGACTGGTGGGAGCTAAGCATGAACAAAATATAAGGTAGAATAATTAAGCATTTGCACAGGCATCTGACTGACTTGAAGTAAATAGTAAGTTTACAAAATATAGATTGTATTATATATTAAAAAAACAAAACAAAAACAAAACAAACAAAAAAAAAAAAAAAAACTATGATGTACAAAGTTGTTAAAAATTTTGGAGTTAAGTTGGAAAACTACAGAGGAGAGTTAATGTTACGTCATTAAAAGCAGTAGAGTTAGGGTGATTGGGAGGATGAAGAAGGAGTGGCTTAGGCTGTTCCCCGTGGGTGTGGAACGGTCGATGGCTATATCGGGAGACAGAATTTTTCTTTTGATTTTGGGGGGTTTGCCACAAGTGTGGGAAGGGGAAATTTGTTTGTGTGTAGTTTGTAGGATGAATGTTCAACCACTCATGTTTTTGCTTCTCTGTATGAGCATGTTTACACTGCAAGGTAATCCCAAACTCTCTATTGATCATGGACCAAAGTGTTAATCTTAATTTAACTTCATGGAATTGCAGAGGTCTACAAAATTTAAAAAAACTTAAACAAGTTATGAATAAAATAAAGGACATGGGTTCAAGAATTGTGTTTTTACAAGAAACTCATCTGATAGAGGAGGATGTTAAAAGAATTAGGAGTAGATGGCAGGGAAGTGTATTCACCTCTTCATTTTCATCCCGAGCCAGGGGAGTTATGACTCTCATACATAAATCAGTTCCTTTTCAAGTGAAAAATGTAATTGGAGACAAATTTGGAAGATATGTAATCATTCAAGGTTCTTTGCTATTAGAAAATATAAATCTTGTGAACTTATATGGTCCCAATATAGATGATCAGAAGTTCTTTGCTAATTTATTTCTCATCTTATCATCACTTACAGGGCAACATATAATAGCAGGGGATTTTAATTGTACATTGAATCCAGGTGTGGATAGATCAACAGGACTGGATTGTACGCACATTGGATGTAGGATGACTATTAATCATTTTATGAAAGAATTGAGATTGTTAGATATATGGAGAGAAATGAAACCACAAGTTAAAGCCTATTCTTGTTATTCCAGTACCTACAAGACATTCTCACGTATTGATTATTTTTTGATTTCCACAGAATTAAGGTCCAAGATTCAAAACTGCTTTTATGATAACATCGTGATCTCTGATCATGCACCCTGTTGTCTAATATATGTAGATAAAAAATTGACAAAGGAATCAGGTAGATGGCAATTTCAGCATAAATGGCTTCAGGATGAGGAATTTGTCAAGTATATAGAAAAACAGATAGACGAGTTCTTTGACATCAATACTACACAAACATCAGCATGTGTAAAGTGGGAGGCTTTCAAAGCTTTTATTAGGGGACATATTATTAGTTATACAGGATCAAAATCTAAGAAGACTCGAGAGGAGAGAGCTAAATTGGAACATAAAATAAAAAATCTTCAGGAAAAGACTTCCGGTTATGGCTGCCACGTAGGACGGACGTGTCTCGCTCTGCTCTGCTCCTGGAGAAAAAAAATCGGCAAATAACTCTCTCATTTGGGACAGAACGTATCCCAGCGTTTGGGCGAGGATATGTCGGCGAAGCCTAAGGCTGGAAAACCAGGAAAAGGAAAAAGCGAGCCGCCGAAACAGTCCAAATTAACGGACTTTCAGGTCTGTGACGCAGCAAACAGGGCTCCATATATGGCGGAGGAGGCTGGCAACGCTGCGATTTCTGCGGGGAATGGCGCAGATGCGCTGATGGCTGCCATGAGTTCAATGAGAGCGGACTTTTCCTCTAGATTTGATGGGATTATGACAGCGTTGGAAGGAATAAGAAAGGAATTGGGTGACTGTGTAGAACGAACGGCGCAGATGGAGCTCCGTCTCGCTAGTGCTGAAGATGACGTCACCCGTCTTCAATTAAAGGTGCGCACTTTGGAAAAAAAAAATAAATCTCTGGAAGATAATATTTTGGATTTGGAATCTCGGTCGAGACAGAATAATTTGAGGCTGGTGGGTCTTCCAGAGGAATCAGAAGGTCGGGACGTATGTTCCTTTCTGGAAAAGTGGATTCCGGAGGTGCTGGGCAGCGAGGAGTTGCAATCAGCAGTGGTTCTGGAAAAAGCACATCGCATTGGCCCACGGAGAGATAAGGGACCGCCGAGGACCTTAATTATGAAGTTTCTTAACAACAGAGACAGGATGAAGATCTTCAACGCTGCACGAGCTAAAAAAGGAGAGATTAAACACCAGGACCAGCAGGTGCGGTTCTACCCAGATTTGGCCACAGGAATCCAGCAATTGAGGAAGCAGTTTGATCCCGTACGTAAGGAGCTGCGCAACCTTGGGATTCGTCATGGTGTAATCTATCCTGCGAGACTGCTGACCACGTATGAGGGCAGAACCCACATCTTCAAGACCCCAGAGGAGGCGCAGGAGTTCATCAAGAAGATCAAAGAAGAAGAAGAGACTGGTGGGAGCTAAGCATGAACAAAATATAAGGTAGAATAATTAAGCATTTGCACAGGCATCTGACTGACTTGAAGTAAATAGTAAGTTTACAAAATATAGATTGTATTATATATTAAAAAAAAAAAAAAAAAAACAAAACAAACAAAAAAAAAAAACTATGATGTACAAAGTTGTTAAAAATTTTGGAGTTAAGTTGGAAAACTACAGAGGAGAGTTAATGTTACGTCATTAAAAGCAGTAGAGTTAGGGTGATTGGGAGGATGAAGAAGGAGTGGCTTAGGCTGTTCCCCGTGGGTGTGGAACGGTCGATGGCTATATCGGGAGACAGAATTTTTCTTTTGATTTTGGGGGGTTTGCCACAAGTGTGGGAAGGGGAAATTTGTTTGTGTGTAGTTTGTAGGATGAATGTTCAACCACTCATGTTTTTGCTTCTCTGTATGAGCATGTTTACACTGCAAGGTAATCCCAAACTCTCTATTGATCATGGACCAAAGTGTTAATCTTAATTTAACTTCATGGAATTGCAGAGGTCTACAAAATTTAAAAAAACTTAAACAAGTTATGAATAAAATAAAGGACATGGGTTCAAGAATTGTGTTTTTACAAGAAACTCATCTGATAGAGGAGGATGTTAAAAGAATTAGGAGTAGATGGCAGGGAAGTGTATTCACCTCTTCATTTTCATCCCGAGCCAGGGGAGTTATGACTCTCATACATAAATCAGTTCCTTTTCAAGTGAAAAATGTAATTGGAGACAAATTTGGAAGATATGTAATCATTCAAGGTTCTTTGCTATTAGAAAATATAAATCTTGTGAACTTATATGGTCCCAATATAGATGATCAGAAGTTCTTTGCTAATTTATTTCTCATCTTATCATCACTTACAGGGCAACATATAATAGCAGGGGATTTTAATTGTACATTGAATCCAGGTGTGGATAGATCAACAGGACTGGATTGTACGCACATTGGATGTAGGATGACTATTAATCATTTTATGAAAGAATTGAGATTGTTAGATATATGGAGAGAAATGAAACCACAAGTTAAAGCCTATTCTTGTTATTCCAGTACCTACAAGACATTCTCACGTATTGATTATTTTTTGATTTCCACAGAATTAAGGTCCAAGATTCAAAACTGCTTTTATGATAACATCGTGATCTCTGATCATGCACCCTGTTGTCTAATATATGTAGATAAAAAATTGACAAAGGAATCAGGTAGATGGCAATTTCAGCATAAATGGCTTCAGGATGAGGAATTTGTCAAGTATATAGAAAAACAGATAGACGAGTTCTTTGACATCAATACTACACAAACATCAGCATGTGTAAAGTGGGAGGCTTTCAAAGCTTTTATTAGGGGGCATATTATTAGTTATACAGGATCAAAATCTAAGAAGACTCGAGAGGAGAGAGCTAAATTGGAACATAAAATAAAAAATCTTCAGGAAAAAGTGTATGCAGGAAGTGACCCAAGGTTGGAGAATGAATTACTGATTTTGAGAGCTGAATACGACAAAAAATCAGCGAATAGAGCTGCCTCGAGTCTTCTAAGATTGAAACAATCTTTTTATGAACAAGGTGAAAAATCAGGAAAATTATTAGCATGGCAGATTAAACAATTGGAAATTAAAACACCAATTACCAGTATTATAAGTAACGGACAGGTAGTTATAGATCCTTTAGAAATTAATAGAGCCTTTAGAGATTACTATGAAAAATTATATGATACCAAAAATGAACCTGATTTAACAAAACTAAATGGGTTTTTGAACGAACTATCTATACCGTGTATTCCAAATGAAAACAGGGAGATATTGGAGTCTAAAATTAGTCAAGAAGAAGTTGGGCTAGCCATTGATAATATGAAATCAGGAAAAAGTGCAGGACCAGATGGTCTTCCAGTTGACCTTTATAAAAAATTTAAGAATAAATTAATAAAACCTTTTTTGGAAATGGTTTTAGAAGCATTTCAAAATAATAATTTACCATCATACATAAATAATGCCTTAATTATACTGCTGCCAAAACCAGGTAAGCCCTCTAATAAATGTGAAAATATGAGACCAATAAGCCTATTAAACGCCGACCTTAAGATAATCTGTAAAATTTTAGCAAGACGAATACAAGAAATTTTACCAAATATTATTAATCGAGATCAGAATGGCTTTATAAAGAGTAGACAAGGCTTCCATAATGTAAGAAGACTATTTAATATTATCTATTTTAATAAAGAAGCACCGGATACAGCTCTCCTATCATTGGACGCCGAAAAGGCCTTTGATAGAGTTGAATGGCCCTTTCTTTTTGAAGTCCTACAAAGGTTTGGACTTGGAAATAATTTCATAAAATGGGTTCAAATAATATACAATAATGCTACAGCAGAAATCCTAACAAATAACAATATTTCAAAACCAATAAAAATCAATAGAGGATGTCGACAAGGCTGTCCACTCTCACCTTTACTGTTTACTATGGCAATTGAACCTTTAGCGATAGCGATACGTTTACATTCACAAATATATGGAATTAAAGTTGGACCAACAGAACATAAAATCTCCCTGTACGCCGATGATATAATTTTGTTTATGTCGAATCTAAAAAAATCAATTCCAACCTTGTTGAATTTAATAAAGAATTTTGGGGAAATATCAGGATATAAAATAAATAAAACTAAATCTTCAATATTAATGCTAAATGAGACCCAGAGAAATTACCCAGCCCCTGAGGTAAATCAATTCAATGTTGTAAATCAGTTTAAATATTTAGGAATCCAAATTATGCCTAAGCTAGAATCAGTCGCCAGTGTCAACTATGAAGCCTTAATGTCAGATATCAGTGAGTTTACTCAGAGATGGATGTCACTACCAATGTCGATGATCGGGAGAATCAATATACTTAAAAGTAATATTTTACCTAAAATACTTTATTTATTTCAATACATTCCCTTATCACCACCTTTAGATCTATTCTCAAGAATAAAAAAAAAAAAAAAAAAAAAAAAAAAAAAAGTTAGTGGAATTTATATGGAACAACAGGAGGGCTAGATTACGTCTGTCTTTATTATATTTACCATTTGATCGTGGAGGTCTGAAATGTCCAAATTTTATGTTGTATTATTGGTCGGCACAACTGAGGTCTATGACATATTATTTTTCATCAAATGATCTCCCTCACTGGACTGAAATGGAATCATACAATTTACCTTTACCTCTTCCCATATTCATATACTCAGATTCGGCAAAAAAATTACAAAAACAAGTTAAAAATCCATTTGTAAAGCATATGATCAAAATATGGTGTGAAGCTAAAAACTATTTAAAAGAACCACAGTTATTGTCACAATTTAGTCCAATATGGGGTAATCAATATTTTAAACCAGGGAGAGCGGACGCTGTATTTAAAGTATGGAATTTAAAAGGGATACAAAAGATTCAGGATTTATATTTGCCATGTGCAGACAACATAATGTCTTTTGAAGAGCTGAGGATCAAATTTAATCTCAATAGAACACATTTTTTTAAATATCTTCAACTTAGAAACTTTATTCGATCAAATCAAAATAAAGCTCTCACTCGACCTATTTATTCATCCTTGGAAAAAATGATGATGAAAGATAGTAAAAGAAAGGGTATTATTTCAGAGTTTTATAACTCATTGACACTATCTTCAAGTGAAAATTCACTGAAAAGATTAAACTACTGGAAAGAAGATCTGCAAATTGAAATTTCAGAGGAACAATGGGAATTGGCTTGTACAGAAGCTCAAACCAAATCAATAAATGCACGCCTTAAATTGATACATTTCAAATGGTTAATGCGGATGTATGTCACACCGGAGGAGTTAAATAGATATAACAAAAATATACCAGATACATGCACAAAATGCATGGAAAGTAAAGGAACCCTATTTCATTGTTTATGGGAATGTAGATTAATAAGAATGTTTTGGGAAGAGGTGAGGGTAACAATTGAAAAAATAATCTCAAAACAAATCATATTGAATCCTAAACTGGTTTTGTTGGGTCTGTACCCAGAAAAGCATAATTTCAATAAAAGTGAAAGAACATTCATAGACCTCAGTTTGCTTAATGCCAAAAAATGTATTGCACTATTATGGAAAAAGACTCATAGACCAGATGTGACTCAGTGGTTAAGACAGATGTTAACAAACCTTCCATTAGAAAGAATAACATATATACTGAAATCAAAGGAAATTGTGTTTGAGAATATATGGAGACCTTTTATTGATTATGTAAAAAATTTAAACATAAGGCTTGAAGAAGAAGGTGAATGATGTGTGTGGACCTTGTAAATTCCAAACTGGTGAACATAATATGTATACTTATGTATTGGATTGTCTAGACTAAACAGAGGAGCATTGTTGAAGACTTGATTTTGTTGGTGGTTGTTGGTGTTTTTAGTGCATTTTTTTTTTTGTAGTACTTTAGTGTTAGTGTTTGATTGTTTGTATCATGTTTGTTAAAAAAAAAAAAAAAAGGTTCAATAAAGATATTGTGGAAAAAAAAAAAAAATCTTCAGGAAAAAGTGTATGCAGGAAGTGACCCAAGGTTGGAGAATGAATTACTGATTTTGAGAGCTGAATACGACAAAAAATCAGCGAATAGAGCTGCCTCGAGTCTTCTAAGATTGAAACAATCTTTTTATGAACAAGGTGAAAAATCAGGAAAATTATTAGCATGGCAGATTAAACAATTGGAAATTAAAACACCAATTACCAGTATTATAAGTAATGGACAGGTAGTTATAGATCCTTTAGAAATTAATAGAGCCTTTAGAGATTACTATGAAAAATTATATGATACCAAAAATGAACCTGATTTAACAAAACTAAATGGGTTTTTGAACGAACTATCTATACCGTGTATTCCAAATGAAAACAGGGAGATATTGGAGTCTAAAATTAGTCAAGAAGAAGTTGGGCTAGCCATTGATAATATGAAATCAGGAAAAAGTGCAGGACCAGATGGTCTTCCAGTTGACCTTTATAAAAAATTTAAGAATAAATTAATAAAACCTTTTTTGGAAATGGTTTTAGAAGCATTTCAAAATAATAATTTACCATCATACATAAATAATGCCTTAATTATACTGCTGCCAAAACCAGGTAAGCCCTCTAATAAATGTGAAAATATGAGACCAATAAGCCTATTAAACGCCGACCTTAAGATAATCTGTAAAATTTTAGCAAGACGAATACAAGAAATTTTACCAAATATTATTAATCGAGATCAGAATGGCTTTATAAAGGGTAGACAAGGCTTCCATAATGTAAGAAGACTATTTAATATTATTTATTTTAATAAAGAAGCACCGGATACAGCTCTCCTATCATTGGACGCCGAAAAGGCCTTTGATAGAGTTGAATGGCCCTTTCTTTTTGAAGTCCTACAAAGGTTTGGACTTGGAAATAATTTCATAAAATGGGTTCAAATAATATACAATAATGCTACAGCAGAAATCCTAACAAATAACAATATTTCAAAACCAATAAAAATCAATAGAGGATGTCGACAAGGCTGTCCACTTTCACCTTTACTGTTTACTATGGCAATTGAACCTTTAGCGATAGCGATACGTTTACATTCACAAATATATGGAATTAAAGTTGGACCAACAGAACATAAAATCTCCCTGTACGCCGATGATATAATTTTGTTTATGTCGAATCTAAAAAAATCAATTCCAACCTTGTTGAATTTAATAAAGAATTTTGGGGAAATATCAGGATATAAAATAAATAAAACTAAATCTTCAATATTAATGCTAAATGAGACCCAGAGAAATTACTCAGCCCCTGAGGTAAATCAATTCAATGTTGTAAATCAGTTTAAATATTTAGGAATCCAAATTATGCCTAAGCTAGAATCAGTCGCCAGTGTCAACTATGAAGCCTTAATGTCAGATATCAGTGAGTTAACTCAGAGATGGATGTCACTACCAATGTCGATGATCGGGAGAATCAATATACTTAAAAGTAATATTTTACCTAAAATACTTTATTTATTTCAATACATTCCCTTATCACCACCTTTAGATCTATTCTCAAGAATAAAAAAAAAGTTAGTGGAATTTATATGGAACAACAGGAGGGCTAGATTACGTTTGTCTTTATTATATTTACCATTTGATCGTGGAGGTCTGAAATGTCCAAATTTTATGTTGTATTATTGGTCGGCACAACTGAGGTCTATGACATATTATTTTTCATCAAATGATCTCCCTCACTGGACTGAAATGGAATCATACAATTTACCTTTACCTCTTCCCATATTCATATACTCAGATTCGGCAAAAAAATTACAAAAACAAGTTAAAAATCCATTTGTAAAGCATATGATCAAAATATGGTGTGAAGCTAAAAACTATTTAAAAGAACCACAGTTATTGTCACAATTTAGTCCAATATGGGGTAATCAATATTTTAAACCAGGGAAAGCGGACGCTGTATTTAAAGTATGGAATTTAAAAGGGATACAAAAGATTCAGGATTTATATTTGCCAGGTGCAGACAACATAATGTCTTTTGAAGAGCTGAGGATCAAATTTAATCTCAATAGAACACATTTTTTTAAATATCTTCAACTTAGAAACTTTATTCGATCAAATCAAAATAAAGCTCTCACTCGACCTATTTATTCATCCTTGGAAAAAATGATGATGAAAGATAGTAAAAGAAAGGGTATTATTTCAGAGTTTTATAACTCATTGACACTATCTTCAAGTGAAAATTCACTGAAAAGATTAAACTACTGGAAAGAAGATCTGCAAATTGAAATTTCAGAGGAACAATGGGAATTGGCTTGTACAGAAGCTCAAACCAAATCAATAAATGCACGCCTTAAATTGATACATTTCAAATGGTTAATGCGGATGTATGTTACACCAGAGGAGTTAAATAGATATAACAAAAATATACCAGATACATGCACAAAATGCATGGAAAGTAAAGGAACCCTATTTCATTGTTTATGGGAATGTAGATTAATAAGAATGTTTTGGGAAGAGGTGAGGGTAACAATTGAAAAAATAATCTCAAAACAAATCATATTGAATCCTAAACTGTTTTTGTTGGGTCTGTACCCAGAAAAGCATAATTTTAATAAAAGTGAAAGAACATTCATAGACCTCAGTTTGCTTAATGCCAAAAAATGTATTGCACTATTATGGAAAAAGACTCATAGACCAGATGTGACTCAGTGGTTAAGACAGATGTTAACAAACCTTCCATTAGAAAGAATAACATATATACTAAAATCAAAGGAAATTGTGTTTGAGAATATATGGAGACCTTTTATTGATTATGTAAAAAATTTAAACATAACTCTTGAAGAAGAAGGTGAATGATGTGTGTGGACCTTGTAAATTCCAAACTGGTGAACATAATATGTATACTTATGTATTGGATTGTCTAGACTAAACAGAGGAGCATTGTTGAAGACTTGATTTTGTTGGTGGTTGTTGGTGTTTTTAGTGCATTTTTTTTTTTTTTTTTTGTAGTACTTTAGTGTTAGTGTTTGATTGTTTGTATCATGTTTGTTAAAAAAAAAAAAAAAAAAGGTTCAATAAAGATATTGTGGAAAAAAAAAAATCCTTAATTTGAAAGAACTTCAGACTACAATGGTGGTCAAATGTGAGACAGATGATCAAAGATGACTCTGACTGGTTTTCCACATTGACAGCTGATCAAACATCAAATACAAGCTTTTCAAAGCCTCCCTTCAGCCAAATGCATGACACTCTGTCTGCAGTCACCATTTGTTTTATTTACCATCATACAAGTGTCCATGTGTTGAAAAGAACATTCTATCTGCATCAGATCATTTTGAAAAAAATAAATAAATGATTGAGCTAGTGGCACATTTGGAATGGTGCAATATTTGAAGGTTGGATATTCCTTCTGAAACATCACACCTGTATTGAGCTAGGGCAGTAGACGCAACATGTACGTTCTTTCCATAATAAACCCTACACAATATTGACTTTCCTCGAGCAGAGTGTGACTGCCTCACTGACAGACTGGCACTGTTTGTTATATATGAAAAAAAAAAATTGTACAACTACATTTTATCCATCTCAAACATTAGTTTTATTGGATATCCATGTGTGGATTGCCCTTTTCCCTCATGTTTGTCTATATTGCTTGAGAAAGTCTTGAGAAAGTCTATGACTGGCGCCTAGCGGCTGCCCCGGCCTTGGATGCACTCTGCAGAGCGTGCCCAAATGCCAAGTCACGTTTCGTTACGTGTAATGACAATAAAGTTGAATCTCATCTCTCTCATCTCAAAGTCTTGTTTATACATTATGCAGTGTTTTACTTAAATATCACTTTTTTATTTGGAAATGTTACATTTATATACTTGCTGGATAACTGGTTTAGTTATGTGTTCTCAAAGAAATAGAAGTCATAACATGAGCACTAGTTTGGTCTACATGCTTGTCTGATGCCAGTGCCTTTGGATAAAGATGGTTCATCTTTTCTAATACATAAATCTTTGTGTTTTTTAGGTTCATCTGCCCTCCAGCCCAAGCCAGAATAATCCAAGCACTAAGAGACTGAATTTTGCCTCAGTCTTGTCCTAAAATTGTCCATGCCTTACATTTGTGTAGTTGTTTAAATTGATTCACATTTTTATGATTTATTTTTACAATAAATTATTTTTTAATATTTCTAATCTATTTTCTGTAGCTCGGTATAGTCTTCAAATGCTGCAGGAACAATGTTCAATCTTTTTTGTTTGTAAATATAACTGTTGTTCACTGTACAAGTGTATCAATGTTCTTTTTTTTATACTGCAAATAAAAGAGAATTAATCTATCGTTTCATGAATGACAACACATTTTTGTATCCCATGTTGACCTTATAATTATTTAAAGATGTAAAATTTTGAGGGAAATCTGAATTCTGAAATTGAATGCATCATAAAAATTTTACTTTTTCGTTGTATTATAATTGCCATCCATCCATTTTCTACCGCTTTTCCGGAGGGCCGGGTCGCAGAGGCAGCAGCTCAAGCGGAGAAGTCCAGACTTTTTTGTTCCCCAGCCACCTGCTCCAGCTCTTCAGAGAGGATATCAAGACATTCTCAGGCCAGCTTGGAGACACAGGGCCCTATTTTGACGGTCATCCGTGCACTTTTTTTTTTTTTTTTTTTTTTTTTTTTTAACAGACTTTCCACCATGTGCCAGTGTTTTTATTTTTCTATCAGCACATTGTTTTTTTTTTTATGCCTTGCATCACGCCATCAAATTACCAGTAGACAGTGCGCCTGCCATGCGCTCAAAGGAGGTGCCTCATTTCAAAGAGGTGTGGTGGCGCACAGTCTAATGCGTATTGCACCATTATAGTACATTTCATCACTCAGCTTTTGATCAGGAAAAAGGAGGTCTGTCATCAGAAGCACATTGTTTAATGATATTTCAGTGGCATGTTTTGACATTGCACAGCTCCAGAGCTCAGGAAACTGCATGTGCTGGGACAGTCATGGGGCCGTATTACAACGACAGGGTTGGTTGATCAGTTGTGACACAAAATGCATTTATGGGTGTTTCCAAAGTCATTTCCTTATCACAAAGGCATAAAAATGAGCTTTCCACCAGCGCATGACAAAGAGGCCGGTCTAATCATTTAGTGGTGTGTTTTGGATAATCCAATCCAAAGCGCTCCTTCCCATCCCTTTAATGCAGAGAGATGCATTATCTAAAGTGAATTGTGATCATGATGGTTTAAGACGGGTTTTGCGCTGACCAAAGCCCATGTGTGTGAGCCAAAATGCATGAGATAATAATGCTGCTTGATAACAAGGAAGACATCGGTCACAGTTGATGCACAGTTGTGTTAAAAAGAACAAACGGGTAAGAATGGGCTGAAAAAATTGGCTGAATTGTTTAATGTATGCATGGATGCAACAGACATGAAGAAAAGAGGATGATACCTGTGCAAACTTTGATAAACTTTCATTAACGAAGGTGTAGAAATCTCTCTCGGCTGTGGGAAGATAGTGTGTTGTATGGCCATGTTGACACTGGGCACATCACAGAAGTGGGGACGCAAGCACATTATGACATCATCACACCATGACTATAAGAAGGGGCTAATGGCAGGAGACTGGGTCTTTCGGCACCACGCCTCCAAACAGCGCAGAGCCCGTACCAGTGTATGACTAGCTTAGGGCTATATACTGTAACACATGTTGCTACCGTACTCTGTAATAAAGTTTGAGTTCAGTACAGCTCGTGCCTCTGCAGTCCTGTTTTCCAGACATATCATTGGCGACGAGGAGAAAACCTGTATCTTCTGGAGAAAAATTGACCTTTTTGCTAAAGATGGACGTGTGTCTGGCACCGCCGTTGTTGTTCCTCGTGACCCCAGGCAAGCCACCCATTTCATGGCTCCGTTGGTTCGAGTTGTTCTGCAGTTGTGTGGAGGCTGCAAACCTGGGCAGACACGGAAAGCTGAGGATCCGAGCAATCCTACTCTGCAGCCTGGGTGCCAAGGGGCAGCAGATATTCAGAAATTTAGGACAGGCGGACATGTGAAGACTGCATTGCGCTGCTAGCCGGACACTTCACGATGCCCGAAAGTGTGCTAGCAAAGAGAATTCGGTTCTGTCAGCGCCGACAGCAGGTGGGTGAGGCCGCCCAGCAGTACAGCACGGACCTCCGCTGTCTGGCGACCACATGTGAGTTCAGCTATTTGGAGGACAAAATGGTGTGGGACCAGCTAGCGGAGCACACCAGTAACCCGCAGCTGTGGGTGGAGTTGATGAGGGCACCCGACAACCTATCATTGGCGAAGGCAGCAGAGTTGGCGCTCCAGCTTGAGGTCGTCGACAAGCTGGAGTCACACAACTAGGCAAGCTCTCGTGACAAGCCCCATTTGTGCAAGCAGTTAACCCAGAAGAAGAGTCCAGCCATGCCACATATTTCTCAGAAGATGCTGAGGTGAGTGCCGTGAAACATTGTCCATGCGGTAATTGTAGCTCCCTGACGTACCAAGAGTGCGTACCTGCCCAGCCAGGGGGCAGCGATGCAGATGCTGTGGCAAATTGAATCACTTCGCCAAAGTGTGCCAATCATCACGACAGACATCAGATCAGCTACCCAGCCCGAAAAAAGCTCAATGACTACTATTCACGCAGTGAGCTCCAGAGGGACGGTGTATATGTTGGGCAAGGTGAGGCTGGACAACGTCGACTTGCCGTTGCTGCTAGACACCGCCGCTGTGAGGTCAGTGCTGAACTGGATTACAGTTAAAAGATTCTTCCCCAACCACCCTATCAAGAAGAATGCAGCAGAGCTTTACGGTTATGGGCACACTTGTATCAGCCTCATAGGAACCATAACACTGATGGTTTGCTATGGGTCTAAAGTCCTCCTGGCGTTCACCTTCCAGGTTGCCACACACGGAGACAACATCCTGGGGTGTGACCTGCTTTATGAGTTGGGCTTTACCATTCACGATAATGAAGGACTCTTCTTGACCACTGATAAAGAGAGAGCAATGCACCCGGACGAGAGTACAGCCACTGCAAGCATGACGCCGCCGAGAGAATACAACATGGAGAATGAGCACAGCACGGAGAGAGAGCACAACCTGGACTCACCTCCGATCCTTGCCCAGCATGATCCTCAAGGAGCCACAAGAGAGGAAGTTCGTGGAGAAAGGGGACGTGGTGAACAACGACAAGCCAGCGTGCATCCTGTCGGCGACGACAGCGACACATCACCACAACCAGCACCAGGAGAGAGAGCAGAAGCCGAACTCATCCCACATCCTTGCCGAGTATCAGCCTCAGGGAGCCGCTGCAGCAGCATAGAAGGATTGAGAGTTCATGGCCCAGCGGTACCCAGCAGAGCATCACCAACCGAAGACATGTTCTGCCGCTGACATGAATGGCACACTGCCACAACACCAACCAGAATCAGAGACAAGAGAGCAGCGGCGCAGTGTACAACTGAACAGATTGCCACTCACAGTGCTTGATTGGGTTTGGGTACGCCGATCCAAATGCCCAGATAACCTGCAGATGCTCCTGTCACAGTCTATGCTGATCACCGCGTGATTGAGGCCACCCACTTTCCAGATGGCCGATGGTTCGAGATGGCATGCCAGCCATCTGCGGAAGGTGAGAGCAGCAAATGCCCCAGATCAAGGAACGACACTGGAACCGATGCAGCCAGTGTGGAACCCAGACTGGGATTTCGCTGACGAAAGAGCACACCCAGGACTGCCGCACCCTGCGCCTCCAGGGCCATGCCCACTGCGGGCTCGCCAGAGGCCCCCTGTACTCAAACCACAACAGTGACTCTTTTAATGTGTTTGGCAGAGCACGACTGGTTCACAGTGGCAGAATAATCCACCCAGTCGTGCAGGGTCAACCAATGGTCCACCCGGTGGCTCAGGTTCTGGGGGGGGGGGGGGGGGGGGGGGGGGTTGGTTTTTTGTTTTTTTTTTTTAAAGAAGGCTGTGGTGAGTATAAAGATTTGAAATATGCATAATGTTTTGGGCTTTTCCGAGGGGGGGCGGGGTAGATGTTGTGTATGGCCATGTTGACACCGGACATGTCATGGACGTGGGGACACACGCATGCACGCATGCATGTTGTGACATCATCGCACCATAACTATAAGAAGGGGCTAACGGTGGGAGACTGGGTCTTTTGGCACCATGCCTCCAAACAGTGCAGTGCCTGTACCAGTGTATGACTAGCTTAAGGCTATATACTGTAACACGTGTTGCTACCGTACGCTGTAACAAAGTTCAAGTTTAGTACTGTTGTGTTGGGTTTCAGGGACCTTTATTGTGTGACACGGGTGGTGGCTCCACCCTTCCGGTTCCGCCACCATCCAGGGTATAAGAGGGCAGTGAGAGAGAGGGGAGGCTTCTTGGCCTCCTCTCTGCCTGGCGAGTGCGCATGTATGGTGAGAAGGCATCACCTGTGTCCAGTTCAACACTCGGTCTTGTCCTTGGCTCCTACTACTGATATAACATTTGGCGAAGAGGATAAAAGGTATGGACGTTTGTGTCACTTCGATTCGGACATTTTTGGAGCTTCCTAGTGACCCGTCCATTTCTTGGGCGAGGTGGTTCGCTGCTTTTCAAACATACTTGGTGGCATTGGACCTTGGAAGACTGGAGAAGTTGAGGGCACAAGCACTGCTGGTTCATAATTTAGGAATGGAGGGACAGCATATTTTAAGCACTTTAGGTGAGTGTGATGGCTTTGAGGAAGTGGTGGAACTAATGGCGTGACATTTTTGCGCCCCGAAAAACGTCATCGTCCGTAGAATCCAGTTTCGACAGCGCTGCCAGCAGACTGGCGAGTTGGTGCAACGGTTTGTGGCAGACCTGCGTCAGCTGGCCAAAGACTGTCAGTTTGGAGCATTGGAGAAAGAGATGGTCCGTGACCAGTTGGTGGAACATAATATTTGCCTGGCTACGAGGTCGAAGCTCCTTTCATTCTTGGGTGAACTGACGTTATCCAAGGCCATCGAGTTAGCCCAGCAGTTGGATGCGGCAGACAAGCTGTTGTGACAGAGATCATCCTGCGCAGTTCGCCCCACACGGGACACGAACCCGCGACCTCTCAGTCAACTACACAGTTCGAGCATGGGAGACACAGCACGATCGCGCTGAGCTAAAGGTCCGACCGGTAGCTCAGCGCTACCATCTGGGGCTCACAGCACCACTTTGTAACTGAGGTCATCAGCGCAGTTCGCCCTACACAGGACACGAACCCGCGACCTCACAGTTAACTACACAGAGACACACACAGCACAATCGTGCTGAGCTAAAGGTCCGACCGGTAGCTCAGCGCTACCGATACTGTATGAGGCTTTGGGAGGGAGGTTTACTAACGTTCTATGCCAAACAGTACTAGTTGGCATCCGTTACACTATCGTGGGAGCTTGGCAAGAGAGCGCCACATCGCCAGTTTGAACCACAGTCAACAGCGCAGGCAGTGGACCCTGACAGTGATGACAGTGTGGAAGATGAGGGAAGCTACACTAATGCTGTCAAGATGAGGTCTGCCCCGGGAACGCCCAGGTGTTTGGGTTGTGGGTCCACGAAGCACCGCTACAAGGCCAGGGAGTGTCTGGCAAGAAGGAAATGCTGTGGCAAGTGTGGACTCTTGCATCATTTCGCCAGGGCATGTCACAAGTTCGAGCAAGGGGATCCAAGATGTAAAGAGGACCCTCCCACTCCCACGGTTATTCACACTATATCCCCGAGTACCAACGGATGTTCCTACTGTATGGTAGAACTGGACGGGGTAACGGTTCCGTTGCTGATTGACACGGGAGTGGTGAGCTCCATATTGAATTGGGCAACTGTGAGGAGTTTTTTTTCCCCCACATTGTATTAGAGGTGATTCAACGCCGCTGTTTGGTTATGGTGGAGAAAGACTGCCCACAGTGGGATCGGTGAGACTGACGGCTAGGTACAAGTTGGCGGAGGTGTGCAACCTGAGGTTCATCATGACAACCAGTGGAGAGAACATAATGGGATGTGATTTGTTTTATGGCCTGGGCTTCACCATCACGAGCAGCATTGGAGAAGAGTGGTTGGGTAGTGGTTTGTGGGACCAGCCGGTCCTGCAAACGGTGGACGGAGCTGTGTGGGACGAGAACTTGCCTGGCACTTTGGAAGAAGAGCAGAACCAACCCACCCAGGGCCATCGCGGGAGGGTGCCAGTGCCCAAGTAGCCCTAGCTGAGGGAACTAGGAGGCACAGTGAGACACCCGTGACATCAGGTGGCGCCAAGTGGCTGGCTTCATCTGCTCCCGGATTTCGGCTGAGAGGGGCCGGAGAGCAGGGGGTCACAACGGCAAGGCCAGCAGCAGAAATAAAAGCGAGTGGGACAGGACCGGCTGGTACATCGAGATGATGTGCCAAACAGAAACACTGGAAGCCAAGTAGAGTCCCTCTGGGGATCGTGGACATGGTCAGGCCCTGGGAAGAGGCCCGGTCGAGAGGAGTTTGGGTCAGGCATCTGAGAGAAGATGACCAGGGGCAGCTGCAGGTGGTGGCTGTTCGGGAGGATGCCTACCTCCAGCTATTAGATGGCTTATGGAGGCATCCTAATGAGCTGCGGCGCGCCCGGGAGAAGAGGGTGGTGCTTGGGCCTGAATGTGGGTCGTTCCCAGTGGTGAGGAAGAGGAGGTGCACCGGAGTTGAATCAACCAACGGTTATCTGGGGGGTGGTTCTTCTCCTGGGGCAGACTGATGGTTGGACAGTATGTTTAATGCATGCGTAAGAAAGGGGGGGGACAACCGTTGTGTTCTTATTGTTCTTGTTCATGGGGATTATTTTATGTTTTTCTGTTAATTTAGGAACACGGCAGTTATTTTCTTTAGTTGGACTGTTTCTTTAGTACAGAGGGCAGAATAATCCTTCTTGCCGTGTGGGGGGTGGGACGGTAGCCCACCTGTCCTCCCCTAGTTTTAGTTGTTTTGACTGTCTGTGATAGGCCCCTTTTAGGTATTTCTGTTTAGTTTTCTTGGTGTGTGATTCGGGTTCCAAATTAGGGAGGGTCTTGATTGTATATGTGTGTTTTGGACCTTTTTGAAGGGGAGGGAGAATGTTGTGTTGGGTTTCAGGTGTGGGCACATATGTTGGTTACATATGCTCCACAAATATATTGCTGTATGTTGATTGTGTGCTGCACATCTCAGGGAACAAAGAGACTGAGCCTCCGAGAGATAACGGGAGAGTGTGAGATTTGGCCTTTGTTTCAAGGAGATGACCTGGAGAGATTTCCGGACCACCGGAGACTAAGGGACGATGGTGTGAAGATCAGAGGGGTTACATTGTGACTGGGATTAAGTACCATGTGACTGTATGTTTGATTAAACACCATGTGACTGCAGTTTTGATGTCCGGGGTATAAAGGACAGATGTGAGATTATTCATCCTCTTTTTCTGCTTTGAAATTGTTGGAGTATGTGATTGTGAATAAAGCTGAACCTGAGGAATAAACTCAGTCTCATCCTTCCGCACATTCTCCACACAGGGACCTTTATTGTGTGTTGGGTTTCAGGGACCTTTATTGTGTGACACGGGTGGTGGCTCCACCTTTCCGGTTCCGCCACCACCCAGGGTATAAGAGGGCAGTGAGAGAGAGGGATGGTCTCTTGGTATCCTCTCTGCCTGGAGGGTGCGCATGTATGGTGAGAAGGCCTCACTAATAAACCTGTGTCCAGTTCAACACTCAGTCTTGTCCTTGGCTCCTGTTACCAACATAACAAGTACACCACCTGCCTCTGCAGTCCTGTTTTCCAGACGTATCAGAGTGCTCACTCTCCTGTTGCTTTTGCCAACCGAGGATCTCCCCGTATCCCTCCTGGGTAGGAGAGAAGGAGGCGATCTGCCGCCTCTGGACCCCGCCACAGAGCGAGCCCGCTCCCAGCAACCTCTGACGGCTGGCTGTCGGGGGAGCGTGCTGGGCTGGAAACCAGGGGCGCACGGCTCACACAGTTGTGGACGCATCTCCTGTCTCTCAGGAGAGTTAGTGAAAAGTAAAATGCTGCACACTCCTTGTTCATTCACTTATTCCCCTAAAAATAAACACAATGCCTAATAAGTCTGTGATGAAAATGACACCCCCCCCCCATGCACCGCGCATTACACTGGAACACACTGTACATATGCTCCATGTTCATTCATTCATTCCCCTACAAAAAATCACACATTAATGCCTAATCTAGGCGGTGCGGTAGCGGAGTGGTTAGCACTGCGGCAGCACAGCAACTCACCCTTGGCCGGGGGATCCTGGGTTCGATCCCAGCCCCTGACCAACAGTGATCTGTGTGGAGTTTGCATGTTCTCCCCGTGTCTGAGTGGGTTTACTCTGGGATTTCTCCAGTTTCCTCCCACATGCCAAAAACATGCAAGTTAAGTTAATTGGCATCAAACTGGGGATTCTAAATTGTCCTTAGGTATGACTGTGAGAATGAAAGGTTGTCTATCTCTGTGTTAGCCCTGCGATGGACTGGCGATCTGTCCAGGGTGTACCCTGCCTCTCGCCCAAAGATGCTGGGATAGGTTCCAGCACCCCCGCGACCCGAAAAGGATTAAGCAGAAGAAGATGAATGAATGCCTACTCTATAGACTCCGCAATAAAAATGAGTGTGGATGGAATAAAAAAAAAACTGTGTGATCATCATATAATTAAAATGACGGGCGATTATGACTGTTACAAGATCCCAGTGCATGCCGTTTCCTGAGCTCTGGAGCTGCGCGATGTCAAAACCCGCCACTGAAATATCATTAAACAATGCGCTCCTGATGATAGACCTCCTTTTTTCTGATCAAAAGCGGATTCTCATGAAATGTAGTATTATAGTAATGCGCATTAGATTGTGTGCCTCCACACCTCTTAGAAATGAGGCATCTCCTCCAAGCGCATATAGCGGGTGCACCGTCTGTTGGTAATTTGATGGTGTGACGCAAGGCGTAAAAAACAGACAATATGCTGACAGAAAAACACTGGCACACAGTGGAGAGTCTGAAAAGTGCGCGGATGACCAACCGTGCACATTCAGCTGATTTTTCAGCCCATTCTTCACCATTTGTTCTTTTTAACATAACTGGGCATAAACTGTGATTAATGTCTTCCTTATTACCAAGCAGCATTACTATCGTGTGCATTTTGACTCTCACACACGGGCTTTGAGCAGCGCAAAACCAGTCTTAAACAGTCATGATCACAATTCACTTTAGATAATGCGCCTCTTTGCAACCCTCCTGTTGTCCTCGGGTCAAAATGACCCGCCACTGTGTTAAAAACCAAAAAAAAATCCCCCTAAACAATATTTTTTCAACTTAAAATTTTATGACTTTTTCTAGATTGACCCCAACATTAGGATAAGTGAATTGTTGCCTTTATTCACATTTCTATGTAAGCGGTACAAAAAAGGTACAAAGGTTGTCTTTGGGTCAAAATGACCCGACAGTCAAATTGAGTTGAAATCACAGTCACTGAGTTATTTACACACCACAGAATGTGAGAATGTTTTAGTTCTGTCTCAGATCAATCAGTAGCAGATGTAAACAACACAATAGCAGACGTAAACAAGACAAGACAGGTGGATTTCCCGAGGTTATAAAGGTGCTGCAGATGACAGTACCCTGAATTCTCTCTGTGCTGAAGCCATGAGCGCGCGTTATACTGTCAAACACGCTATAGAGCTGATTTTTTCAGATGTCCAGCAAGACAACTCTGATTCAGAAGAGGAAGTGGAGGATGTATCAGAAGAAGAAGATGGGGAGGAATACAACCCAGAGCATGATGAATCATCTTCAGAAGAAGAAGAAAACCCTGAAGCTGAAAGAGAGACTTTCCTTTCAAAAAACTGCAAAATAACATGGTCCTCGGCAGCATATGACCAACATGGCAGGGAGGCAGAACAAAATGTCATAAAGATGACCCCAGGACCCACAAGGTATGCCGTTTCTCATGCCCATGACATTGTCTCTACATTCTACCTGTTCATCACACCAGCAATACAAAAAATAATCCTGGAGATGACAAATCTGGAGGGTTTTCGCAAATATGGAGACAGCTGGAAAAAGATGGATGAGACTGACCTGCAGGCCTACTTAGGGCTGCTAATCTTAGCAGGTGTATACAGGTCCCGAGGTGAGGCTGCAGCTAGTCTATGGGATGCAGAGAGTGGAAGGCCAATTTTCCGAGCCACAATGCCACTCAAAGTCTTTCACACCTACTCAAGACTGCTACGATTTGATAACCGTGAGTCAAGACCAGCAAGACATGTGACAGACAAACTTGCAGCCATAAGAGAGATCTGGGACAAGTGGGTGGAGTAGCTGCCTTACCTCTACAACCCAGGGCCTGACGTAACAGTGGATGAGCAACTGGTTCCATTTAGAGGTAATTTATTTTCATATTTGTAATAAAATATAATAATGTAATAGTTTTCACTATTGATTTCTATGACTGTTTTCTGTGACACTGATACTAATCACTGATGCTAATCTCTTTTGTCCAAAGGTCGTTGTCCTTTCCGGCAGTATGTGCCCAGCAAGCCAGCAAAATATGGGATCAAGTCATGGGTGGCTTGCGATGCCAAATCAAGCTACGCTTGGAAGATGCAAGTTTATACAGGGAAGCCGACCAGTGGAGGCCCAGAGAAGAACCAGGGGATGCGAGTTGTGCTTGATGTGATAGGGACTGAGGGGTCACAATGTGACGTGACAATTTCTTCACCTCTTATGAACTCGGACAGCAGCTCCTGAAGAGGAAGATCACCATGGTTGGCACAGTTCGAAAGAACAAGCCTGAGCTCCCACCTGCACTGCTTGCATCAAAGGAGAGAGAGGTCTTCTCATCAAAGTTTGCCTTCACGCCCACCACCACTCTAGTTTCCTACCTCCTAAAGAAAAACAAGAATGTAGTACTTCTGAGCACACAACATAAAGACGCTGCCATTAGCGATCGTGAGGACAGGAAGCCAGCCATCATCCTAGACAACAACTGCAACAAAGGAGGTGTGGACAACCTAGATAAGGTGATTTGGACATACAGCTGCAGAAGGATGACTGCCCACTGGCCCCTGGTTATCTTCCACAACATCATTGATGTTTCCTCCTACAATGCCTTTGTGATTTGGAGAGAGCTCAACCCGACCTGGATGCCTCGTAAGCAGAACAAAAGGAGGGTGTTTCTGGAGCAGCTAGGAAAGGCACTTGTAACTCCACTCATTGAAAGAAGGAAGCATGTCCCCCTTACAGAAGCCTCTGCAGCAGTTGTGAAAGCTATTCAGAGTGCAGGAACTCCTGATCAACCTGAGGATCCAGCTGCCACAGCCGCTGCCCCAGCTGGGGCAAGTAAGAGGAAGAGACATCAGTTCTGCCCGCCAAAGAAGGACTGTAAAACACGTACAGTGTGCTGCAGGTGTAAGAAAAATATCTGCAAAGGCTGTGCACTTGCATACTGCCCTACATGTGCTAATTAGTTGAATGAGTTATGTTGTTTTTCACATTTTTGTATTGTATATTTTCTTACATTGTTCACTAGCAAAAAAAAAAAAAAATCAAAAGAAACTGAATCATTGGGATGAATAAAAATGCATTCAAAACTTATTTTTGCACATTTCTATTCTTTCTTATACAGGTGAAGAGGGAAAACTCAGGTATTCACACATTTTGTGGTGAATGACAAGTTGTTTCTTCAAGCAAAATAAAATTTGGTGTTTAAAATTCAATTAAGCTGCTTATATTGGGGGTTTAGTGAAGACGGGTCATTTTGACCCGGAGGACACGAGGTGTATATAGAATATGAGGACAACAGGAAGGTTTTAAAGGGATGGGAAGGAGCGCTTTGGATCGGATTATCAAAACACACCTCTGAATGATTAGACCAGCCAATTTGTGTCATGCGCCGGCAGAAGGTTCATTTTTACGCCGTTGTGATAAGGAAATGAACTTGGACACGCCCATAAATGCATTCTACATCAGTAACAACTGATCATCTGACCCCGTCATTGTAATATGGCCCCTGGTCTCTCCAATGTGTCCTGGGTCTGCCCCGGGGTCTTCTCCCAGTGGGACATGCCCAAAGCACCTCAAGTGGGAGGTGTCCAGGAGGCATCCTGATCAGATGGCCAAACCACCTCAACTGGCTCCTTTCCATGTGGAGGAGCAGCAGTTCTACTCGGAGCCTCTCCCAGGTGACTGAGCTCCTCACCCTATCTCTAAGGGTGAGTCCAGCAATCCTAAAGAGAAAGCTCATTTCAGTCGCTTGTATCCTTGGGCAGCATGGTAGTGCAGTGGTTAGCACTGTTGCCTAACAGCTAGAAGTTTCCAGGTTTAAATCCCCAAGCTGGCAGGGGTAGGAACATTTCTGTGTGGAGTTTGCATGTTCTGCGTGGGTTTTCTTCCACAATCCAAAGACATGCATGTTAGGTTAATTGGTTGTTCTAAATTGTCCCTAGATATCTGTCTCCTATAGGCCCTTAGAATAGAGGGTTTGTACTAGTAAAGCGCTTTGAGTGGTCTTTGAGACTAGAAAAAGCGCTATATAAGTACAGGTCCTTATCCGTGATCTCATTCTTTCGGTCATTTCCCAAAGCTTATGACCATAGGTGAGGGTAGGAACGTAAACTGACCAATAAATCAACAGCTTTGCTTTAGAGTGCAGCTCCCTGTGGACATTTGATTTCACCAGTGCCGTATAATATGAGAGTTGCAACATTTTGATCTCGCCGCTGCCCGGCCATGTGGTTCATGGAGCTCCAAATGGTTCCAAACAGCCTTTCTATAATGGTGTGTGAATAGCAGCTGTGACAATCTGCGATATTAACAGCACTTTTTAGTCATATTGGGTAAATATTCAGAATACCTATTGGTAGGTACATTGTTTAAACTTATAATGAACAGATTTAAATGGATTATGATATAAAGAGCAGGTTTAAAAAGACTGTCAAAGTATGTTTTGGGAGGGAAGAAGAACTGATTCATACTGAAAGCTGCAGTGTACAGGTATGTCCAATGTACACAATACTTGGTCGTGGTTTCTTTTGCATGAATTACTGCATCAATGCGGCATGTCATGGAGGTGATCAGCCTGTGGCACTGCTGAGGTGTTATGGAGGCCAAGGTTGCTTTGGTAGTGGCCTTCAGCTCATCTACATTGTTGGGTCTGGTGTCTTTCATCTTCCTCTTGTCAATACTCCATAGATTATCTATGGGGTTTAGGTCAGGAGGGTGTGCTAGCCAATCAATCACAGTCATACCATGGTCATTAAACCAGGTTTTGATACTTTTGGCAGTGTGGGCAGGTGCCAAGTCCTGCTGGAAAATGAAACCAGTATCTCCATAAAGCTTGTCAGTAGAAGGAAGCATGAAGTGCTCTAAAATTTCACAGTAGATGGCTGTGCTGACTTTGAATTTAAAAAAAAAAAAAAATCAAATTTTTAAAATTAATTTTATGTAATATTCTTTTTTTTTCTTTTTTCTTTTTTTTTGAGAAATTGAATGTGGGGTTTTCATTAGCTGTAAGCCATAACCATCAAAATTAAAAGAAATAAACACTCGAAATACGGGTATATCACTCTGTGTGTAATGAATCTAGTTTTATTTTTTAAAATTGAATTACTGAAATAAATGCAAACCTTGCATGTCTTGATGACATTAAAGACTGGATGGTTTTAAACTTAAGTTTTAATGAAAATAAGACTAAAGTAATGGTGTTTGGACCCAGTGGCTCTAGTGAGTCCCCACCTGTTGACTTGGGCCCCTTGGCACAGTTTAAGCCAACCATTACTAATCTGGTGGAGGCCTGTAGCAATCCTGATGTGGAAATCGGTCATCTGACCTGGGTATAGGGGCGAAAGACTAATCGAGCCATCTGGTAGCTGGTTACTTCCGAAGTATCCCTCAGGACAGCTGGCGCTTAGTCTCACAGTTTTATCTGGTAAAGCAAATGATTAAAGGTTTTGGGGCCAAAACGATCTCAACCTATTCTCAAACTTTAAATGAGTAAGAATCCCAGCTCACTGGCTTGGAGCTGGGCGTGGAATGCAAACTGCCCAGTGGGCCACTTTTGGCAAGCAGAACTGGTACTGCGGGTTGAACCGAGCAGAATCACCTGAGGCTGAACGTCGGCAAGACCAGAGAGATGGTGATTAACTTCAGGAAGAAGAGGACACCTTCACAGCCATTGCAGATCAGGGCAGAGGATGTGGAGGTAGTTGAGGACTACAACTGCCTGGGTGTCATGATCAACAGTGAACTGGACTGGAATTCCAACACCAATGCTGTGTACAAGAAGGGGATGAGCAGACTCTACTTCCTGAGGAAGCTGAGATCCTTCAACGTGTGCAACAGGATGCTGGAACTTTTCTACAGGCTGTTGTCGCCAGCGCCATCTACTTTGGTGCTGTCTGGGGTAGCAGTATCAGAGTCAGTGACACCAACAAACTTGACAAGATTAACAGGAGGGCTGGCTCTGTAACCGGTCTCAGGCTGGAAACTTTTGAGACTGTGGTGGAGAAGAGGACACTAAATAAATTGTGATCCATCATGGACAATCCTGATCACCCCCTCCACCACACACTGGACAGCCAGCGGAGCACTTTCTCCAGCAGATCGCTACAGCTTCGCTGCCGAATGGTTAGATACAGGAAATCTTTCCTGTAACATGCCATTTCACTGTACAATAACTCACTCTAATGTTGTATTCTGGTCAAAACTATGCTACCATTCCGCACCTTACAGTCTAATTGGTGCCTCACATTTCACCCTGTACCTGATAGTCCTGCATTGTATAGCGGGTATTATTCATGTACCTATACGGGTCACCATCTATTCATCTATGATGTATATATGTTTTTAGCAGTTTTACTTTCAGAATCAGAATCAGAATCAGCTTTATTGCCAAGTATATTTACAAGTAAACACACAAGGAATTTGACTTGACATTGGGCGCGCACGTTAGGCGCATCCAATGACACGGCAGCCATGAAGGCGCCTGTCATGCAGTGAGGGTAAAGAGGGGAAGGGGGGGGGGAAACACAATAGGCAGAGAGAAAAAACATAGTTATCAGAATAACGCTCGTATAAGCTCATATAAGCTCAATGAGCCAAATTTTGATTACACAGAAAAAAACCCTCTATGCACATTAGCAGACAATAGATACAATCACACAGCAGAGGGAGGGAGAGCAGTGTGTGTATATTTGCATGTCATTGTGTAGTGTAAATGTAACAGTTGTTAGTGAGCAGCAGAGGGCGCCTCCTGGCAGTGGATAGATGTTATAATCATGTGACTTATAAACAAGTCCAGAGATCAGAGTCTATCTCTCTTTTTCTCTTGCTTGCAGAAGGCACATGGGCATTGTCCTTGAGAGTCCAATCCGCTGACGACAACAACTGATTGTTGATTGTATGGGTAGACATAAGCCACTTCTCCGGCGTTATCTTCATCGAGGAGGAATGTAAACAAGGGCACCAAAACACAAGGTCAAATCTGCACAGTGCACTCAGAGAATAAAAAATTTCCCTCTCTTCGATTCTGTGCTTCAATTTCATACAGGCTTGAATCATGCTTTAGATCATTCTCTGGAGAGCACTCAGTGATCCACAGATGTTATCCACCTACCGAAACATAGGTAAAACATGTCCAAGAGAGTCCGTTCTCTCTTCAATGCATGCCAGATAGTAAATTCCATGTTAATCCTGCCGCTGACAGTCAGTGCTCCCCCCAGCTGGACGAATTGTTGAATTTGTTAAGGGAGCTACGCCGGGGTCCGCATTTGATTAGCTCACCCAGATAATTTTGATACACTAGGAAAACTCCAGGGGCCAAACAGAAGATCCTGTGATCAGTTCAATCTCAGTCGAATCACTCAGACACATGAATTCCAATGCCATGAGTCTCCCTTGGGTTCCCCCTGACCCGATCTTCTTCTTTTAAAGTGGTGACAATCGCATATAAGCCGCTTTCCAGATCCATAATTTCCATTTGGATTAAGATTCAGCCAGGAGAAGAGCGACATTGCAAGCTGGGATCAGAAGGGAGAGGATTAGGAGGGAGAGGGAAGAAAAGCGTCTGCTCTCTCTCAGAAGCGGAAGTGAGTCCATGGGTAATCCCCAGTCCATGGGTAATCCCCTTGTCTATTATGCTGTGTGTGTTTCTGTTGTTTTGGTCATCTGTCATTCTGCTGTTACACTGTAATTTCCCAGTTTGGGATCAGTGAAGTACATCTTATCTATCTTTATCTCAAGTTGGACAGTGATTTTAAATTGGATCCTCAAATCAGTGCAGTAGTGAAGTCCAGCTTTTTTCAGCTAAGGCAGTTGGCAAAGGTTAAACCAGTCCTTTCAAAGTAGCACTTTGAAACAGTAATCAGTTGGATAGTAATATTGTGTATATAGTTGGGGGGTACCAATACGGCGGTGCCCTGGGTGTAGTGGGAGGTGACGGCCCATCTTTCCGGTGGTGGCGTCACGGAGAGTATAAGAGTGCACAGCAGAAGGGGCTCTGCTTCTTTGCTGTGGACTCTCATGCTGTGTGGAGTGACTCCTGTTAGTTCCTGTTCATTAATAATAAAACTAGTAAACTGTCACCTCGACTCCTCCTCATTTCCAGATGTAACATTTGGCGACAAGGACAAAAGGGTATGGAGATAGCTGCTACCGCTTTCTGGCCATTCTTGGAGGCTCCAGGAGAACCACTCGTCCCCTGGGCCAGGTGGTATGCAGCTTTTGAGAATTATGTCATTGTTCTGGACCTCAGCAACCTCGAGAAATTGCATGTGAGGGCAATTCTGGTCCACAACTTAGAAATAGAGGGCCAGAGGATCCTGAGTACGTTGGGAGGGGGTGACTCATTCAACGACGTGGTGAGACTAATGGCGGGCTATTTTCGCACCCCTGAAAACACCATCATGAGGCAAATCCAGTTCAAACAGCAACGCCAGCAGCCAGGTGAGTCAGTACAACAATTTGTTGCAGACCTGCGGCAGCTAGCGGGAGAGTGTAAATTTGGCAACTTGGAGGAAGAGATAGTCCGTGACCAACTGACGGAACATGTGTTGTACTCCTCCGCGAAGGTTCGCCTCCTCACTCAAGCTGGAAAGCTGACGCTTTTAGCCACCATGGACTTGGCACAACAACACGAGGCAGTGGAAATGTTAACGAAAAATCTCGGCAAAGAAGAAAACCTGCCAAGGAACGAAAAACAGTGGAAGGCACTGGCTGCGGATCCAGACAACGTAAGTGACGAAGAGTACACCTCCGTCATGAAAATTAGGTCCGCCCCAGGGACACCAAGATGTTATGGCTGTGGATCCGCCAGGCACTGCTACAAAGCGAGGGAGTGCCCAGCGAAGGGGAAGCATTGTGGAAAGTGCAGTCTGTTCTACCACTTCGGTAGAGCCTGCAAAAACTTTGAGCAGGGGGACCAAAAACCAGAGAGGAACTCTTCTACGAGGAAACCCACGGTGGGCCACACGGACTCACCTAGCACAGATGGACGCATCATTTGCAACATTGAACTGGATGGGGTGGTGGTGCCACTGATGCTGGACACGGGATCAGCGACCTCCATCCTGAATTGGGTGACAGTGAAGAACTTTTCCCCCACATTATAGAGTGAGCAGATCCAACATAGCATGTTATGGAAACAACCCCTTGGACATCGCTGACGTTCTCGGCGAGATACAAATCAGCATCGATTTGTGCAGCGGAGTTCATGGTGTCCGTTGAAGGAGCTAACTTGATGGGCTGTGACCTGTTTTATGGACTCGGATTTTCCATTGCCTGCAGCATGGGAGAGGAGTGGTCTGGCTGTGGGCTGTGGGACCAGCCCTTTTATGAGGGAAATGATAACGAAGTGTAGGACCTAAACCTGCCTGGGACGAGTGACGACAGGCGTGACCGACACCATGGAGCGCCATCACAGGGAGTTCCGGTGCCAGTGTTCGGGGTACCCTGGACGAGGGACCTGAACGGCACGGTCAGACACCTGTGGGGGCGAGTAGAGCCAGCGAGCAGGCACAGCATAGTTCCGGTGGCTGACCGAGTACCACCGTTGAACCGGGCACTGCCGTGGCTGATTCAACACACCAAATGAAAGCGAACAGGGCGAGACCAAGTGGGACACTCCCCAGGCGTGCCTACAAGAGGGACCAGAGACAGATCTCAGACCGGGTCAGCGGGACCCTGTGACACCGTACAGAAACCCGGTCACAGCGCCATTGACCACGAAGGCCAGTGATTACTCCCCTGGGTGTTGGCGATAAAGTCTGCCCTAGGGTTGAGTCTCGGCTTGGTGGGGTCCGCAAATCACGAGAACAGCAGGATGACCAGGGTCAGCTGCGGATAGTGAGGAACCGTGATGACAGTTACCTGGAACTGTCAGATGGATCCAGAAGGCACCCAAATGAGCTGTGGTGTTTGGGAGAGAGGAGACACCAGAGCAGCCTGTCTCTGGTGAGGAAAAGGCGGAGACTCTCTGGAAGCGGGCCGCCAGCCGGACGTTCCAGAGGGGAGCCTCCAGGGGGTCCTTAGCGAAACTTTAAAGGGGAGGTTAGCGGTGTGTTCTGTTGTGTTGTGTTTATGCTATTATTACTCTTTGTGCTTTGGGGGGAAAAAAGAGAGAAATGGCTAACTTTTGTGCAGGTTGCCCGTGTGTGTGTGTGTGTGGTGAAATAAGTTACATAGATGTGTGAGTGGTTAAGGTAAACAGTAGTGTGTCCATCCATCCATCCATCCATCTTCTTCCGCTTAATCCTTTTCGGGTGGCGGGGGAGAGGGGTGGTGGAGCCTATCCCAGCATCTTTGCAAATGTTCCCCAGTACTACTTGTGTTTGATGTGCCCAGGTTGTGGGGTGGGAGTGCTGGGGTGGAGGTATCTGGGACCGCCATTAGGTTAGTGTACATATTGTTTGTAAGTGTTTATAGTTCATAGTATTTAGAAGTGTATGTGATATCATTGGGATTAGTTTTTTTTTGTGTGTGTGTGCGTGTGGTCCTTTTACGTTCATAGACTGTGATAATTAAAATGGTGAAATAGTCTGCTGGGCCTGTGTGGTGTGCATGGATAGCTTTGTGTATTTATATTGTTTGCAGTGTTGTTGAGAGTGTGTATCGGGTTGCAAAATTTTGGGAGGGCCTGATTAGTGTGCTTGCGATTTTCTTTGGGGGGAGGAATGTTGGATAGTAATATTGTGTATATAGTTAGGGTGTACCAATATGGCAGTGCCCTGGGTGTAGTGGGAGGTGACGCCCCGTCTTTCTGGTGGTGGCGTCACAGGGAGTATGAGGGCACAGTGGAAGGGGCTCTGCCTCTTTGCTGTGGACTCTCATGCTGTGTGGAGTGACTCCTGTTAGTTCCTGTTCATTCATAATAAAACTAGTAAACTGTCACCACGACTCATCCTCATTTCCAGATGTAACATAATCCATGCCTTCATCACATCTCAGCTGGTTTACTGTAATGTGCTTTATTTTGGAGTCAGCCAGTCTTCCCTCTTACGTCTCCAGTTGGTTCAAAATGCAGCTGCACATCTTTTAACTGCAACACGTAAGAGGGACCACATTACGCCCATTTTAGATTCCCTTCACTGGCTGCCTGTACATTTTAGGGTTCATTTTAAAATTCTTTTATTTGTTTTTAAATCATTAAATGGCCTTGCCCCGCTTTACCTCTCTGAGCTCCTTCATCCTTACATCCCTACTTGGTTGTTCATGTCAGCTGATCAGCTGTTCCTGGAGATGCCAAAATCAAAGCGGAAGCTCAGAGGGGACAGACCTTTTTATGTTGCTGCTCCTAAATTGTGGAATAATCTGCCTTTGTCCATCAGACAGGCCTCTTCACTGTCCAGTTTTAAAACTCATCTTAAAATCCATTTTTATTCTCTGGCCTTTGACCCAGTTTGAAACACTGTTTGTTTCTTATTGTCTCTATTGTATGACTACTGTTTTGTAGTTTTTTTTAAAAAAAAACTATTTTATTTTATTGTTTTTATGTTTTGTTTTTATTTTATTTATCCTTAATGTACAGCAGTTTGTGTCAGCTGTTGTTGTTTTTAAAGTGCTTTATAAATAAAGTTGGATTGGAAATAAATCAACTTTTGATGACATTCTAATTTATTGAGATGCACCTATCTGAGAGGATGGGTACAAATGTACAAGAAAATCATGAAAATCTGAGGGAAAAAAGGTGAAACATGGCAAAAGTTAAAAAAATGTAATAAACTTGGAAGGAAAAAGTTGCAAGAAAAACCTCACTAATTGTTGAGAAAATTGAACATTTAAGAGGGAAATAAAAAGTTAAAGAAAAATGTGTGTGTGTGGGGGGGGGCAGTCATACAAGCCAGGACCGCCCCTGCTTGCAGGTAACTGTCACAGCTATTGACGCAGCAGAGGACACAGTCCAAGGACGGATAATTTTTTCACACATAGGGAGTTGTTCAGAACTCCTTATACAAAGATATCGAGTGATGATAGTGAAGTCAGTAGCGACCACCAGTCAAATCTAATAGGAGAAGAAGAAGTGTGTGGCGGTAATGCACAGCCATCCGAGAAACAGCACCTGAGAGACCGGCCTGAGCGGCCGACATCTTGGCCGTGGTGTAGAGTGATGATATAGAGTAATGTACGAGGAGACGAAGAAGAGTGATGTCTGAAGATAGAGTTGAGGACACAGCAATGAGGATAGGACTACAGATCCTGACCAGACAGTGATGATATAGAGTGAAGTAGGTGGCAGTAATGCACCTGTAAGCTGGTTGCCAACTGCCAATCAAATCTAAAAGAAGAAGAAGCCAACCCACCGCCATCCTTGAGAAGTTATGCTGGATCTCGTTAATTTATTACTGAAAAAAACTGACTGTAAAAGCTATGAGGCTTTGCTACATTTTTATGAGACAAACTCATTTATTTATGAGGCGATGAGGGTTTTGTTTTGTTTTTTTGAGCGACTTTTTAGCCACACTCCGTACCAGTTTGTGGCGGTAATGCACCAATTCGTTGTTTGCCAACCGCCAATAAACGCTAAGAAGCGCGGGCACGGATGACGCATATCGTTTACGGCACTGATGCTAAGCTAACTCCGTAGTGTCGTAGATCGTTGTCTGACACCCTACTAGTGAAATAGTCCTGGCCCGCGAAGAAGACACCGTTACTTTCTTCTCGTATTTGTCTGGGATGTATGGATGGATAATTGATGGAATCTCGTCGCTGTTTGAGCCCGTTAAGAGGCAAAACCCCAGCGAGTGGCCCGAAGAAGGTAACCTTAGCGGAACGGTACCCACGCGACCTGGCGTGAAAACAGCGGCGCAGCAGAGTCACGGCAGACCGGCTAAACGGCAGTACAAGAGGTCGGTGCGTCAGGACGCCACTCATTTTACCAGTAGAAATAGAAGTTCCCCACACATCTTTCTTTGTGCGTGTGATTTCAGATACGCGAGTGAGTGGCTACCCAACCAGCTAGCTAACGCTGATGAGATAACCACAATAAACATATAGAGATGTGCTACCCATAATTGGGTTATAATTCCAGTTTATTAACATATGAGTTGTTTTTTATTTTTAAATCCTCTATCCTGTATATCCTATATTAGCTTAAATTTCCTTATGGGTTGCTTTAAATTGACTAACCCCAGTGCAAATTTATTTCCACAATGTACATTCAGCTGTTTGCAGAAAACAAAACCAAGTCTGCTAAAACAAGTCTCCAGTGCACCCAAGCTTTGAAAAAAGCTGCGCACCCCGAGACCCATCAAAAGGACTTTCAAACATACAGACTCCAAGTGCTTTATGATAATCTACAAGGCACATGTCAGACCTCACCTGGAATACTGTATCCAGGCCAGGTGCCCATTCTATCAGAAGGACACTGACATTGTCAGAAGAATTCAACAACGTGCCAGAAATCAAGACCCTGCCATATGAAGAACGCCTGAAACTTTTGAGCCTCAACACCAGGGGTCACCAACTAAAACTGCAAGAGGGCCGAAAGGTCGGTCAGGTACCCAGTCAAGCCCCCCCTACCCTACCCAACCAATTTGCCCCAGCCAGTTACAGCCACCCCATAACTATCCATCCATCTTCTTCCGCTTAGTCCTTTTCGGGTCGCAGGGGGGCTGGAGCCTATCCCAGCATCTTTGGGCGAGAGGCAGGGTACACCCTGGACAGATCGCCAGTCCATCGCAGGGCCAACACAGAGAGACAACAACCATTCACTCTCACAGTCATACCTAAGGACAATTTAGAATCCCCAGTTTTGATGCCAGTTAACCTAACTTGCATGTTTTTGGCATGTGGGAGGAAACCGGAGAAATCCCATTGTAAACCCACGCATAACTAACAGGCTCCATGGCCAACTCGCCCTGGGTGGGCGGAGCATCAGCAGGGACCAGGATCTGACAAATAACACCAGTGTGTCCAACACAAAACATGCTGGGAGAAGCAGCAGCCTGACACAACCTGGCTCAAAGGCACACTAACTGATGGCAATTAAAAAAAGGTGTGTTTTTTTTTTCACTTTATTGAAAAAAAAAATGATGCATGGAGTGTGCTTTTGGCAGGAGGCACAGCCAACAGCCAAAGTGTGATTTATCATGGAAAAAAGCTGAGCTCTGAGTGATCAGCTGATTGGATCCACCTCCTCTGGTGTTCTTACATTTTGGCATATCTATCAAAACAGTACTGGTAAAGGTAAAAACAAAAAGACATGGAGGGCTAAAGTTTGGTTAAAATATATATTTTTATTAGAACTGTAACACTGGAAAAAAAAAAACTTGCAGAAAAAAAATTACGGTCAGAGATTTCAACAAACAACAGAAAATGAGGCTGCTGAGTTAGGCTTGTTTGCTATGCCGCACCACAGACCGTCACATTATGGGGCGGCTGTAACTGGCTGGGGGGACTTGATGATAAACCGTTGGCCCTCCTCCCCAGCTGAGGTCCGAACTGGGGGAAAAAAACTATTTTAAACTGTAGGTCTCAAAAAAAAAAAAAAAACTGAATTCCTTAAATATTTCTTTTTAAATTTCCATAGTAAACTCTGTTCCAGCGTGGATTGAACTATAACTCCATGGGAGGTGGAACTTTTAATGTTCAGTTACATACGGAGCTTTTATGGAGTTTTTACCCAATATCAGAGGCTATGAAAAGGACCTCCAGCATCATGTGGGCCCAACGGGATCGCAGTCCTGGAGGAACCGACTTCACCCCTGCATTCCAGCATCGACCACTCTCGGCAGATTTGGAGACAGAAGCACCATGGTACATACACTCAGTTTCACAACAGCGCTTCATTCCGTGGGTACAGACCAGGAATGAAATGTGTCTATCCGGGTGGAGTCTGCCAGTTGGTGACCCCTGCTCTACACCTTGAGGCAGTGAAGACTCCACGGAGACCTCATAGAGGCCCACAAGATCTTACATGGGCTGGAAAAGCTGGATGAAACCAAATTCGTTGTAAGATCATTATCTGGACTAACAAGAGGGCATCAACACAAATTATTAAGAAACAATTGAATAAAGGGCTAGAAATCTGGAAGAACTTTTTCTCCCTAAGAATAGTTTATGCCTGGAATTGTCTGCCTAACTACATTGCAATTGCCCCTACTACTGTCACCTTTAAAGCAAGATTGGACAGATACTGGAGAGAAATGGGGAAACATACAAGCTTAGCTTTCCAAATTCCCATCATTCCTTAAGTATAAGTAAAAGTAAATCAAACAAGAATAATTTGAGTAGTTGTACAATTGAACCATTTAAATGTCCTTTTTGATTTGCTTTTTTATATATTCTTTGTCATACAAAGTAAGCTTCTTCAGTCCCTTTTCATTTTTAAATTTTGATGATTATGACTTTTCTGTATGAATTAAATTATGAATCATATTTTAGTAGATATAAAGTGCACTAACTGATGTTAACGTAGCTGAGTTATCACAGTATTGCCAAAAAAAGTTTATATATTGTCATGTATTTTAACCCATGTTTGTTGTTGTAGTGTACATGTTGCAGAGGGTGTTTGCCAGAGTGAAGGAGTGGAGGTGAAAAGACCCAGGCGAGGTTTGTTGAAAAATTAACAGCTCTGTTTATTCCAAAGGCCTTATTATGTGAATGTCAGTGATGGACTTGTGGCGTTTGTTTGTTTTTTTAAGATATTGTGATTAGCTTTGTGAAGAAGACTGTGACTGGGGTAGTAAATTTACTTGGGCTGCGGAAACCTCTAAAATCCACTTCTGAGAAGCCCAAACATTATGAAGATACACAGGTAGGTGCCCTCTCTGTTTCAGGCAAGTTCATGCATTTGAGTTTGTACAAGGAAATGTGCATTTTTATGAAAGAGAAACAAATGAATGTTTTTTACATGTTATTAATGAGGATCAAACCTGTACTTGGTTGAGGTGCAATTAAATGTGCATTTGAGGCACATTTGGATACAAACTGTAAATGTAGTCATTTCTGTCAGCATACTAGTTGTAGTATTAATGGCCCTTTTCCACTAGCACCTACTTACCCCGACTCGACTCATGAACAGCTTCTTCCCCTCTGCCATCAGACTGCTGAACACTAAGTGACTTATTAGACTCTCGTGCACTACGTACAGCAGCTCAACCGGACTCATGATAATTATCACTGTTTTCTTTTGCACTACCGACTGCATTACGTGGAACTCCACTATATCTGCTGCTTGTTAATATATTTAAAAATTGCATAGATTAGTATTACTCATTCATATTCTACATTTTATTGCATGCATAGTTTTTTATTTTTATCTTTAGTGCTACTCCATGTTTTATGTTGCAGCATTGCATCGAAACAAATTCCTAGTTTGTGTACTACATGAACAATGGCAATAAATCTCATTCTGATTCTGACTCGACTCAACTCGGTTTGTAGGGTTTTCCATTAGTACCTAGTACTTTTTTCATACCTGCTCTGGTGGGGTTCTAAGCGAACTGAGTTGAGCTGAAAATGTGATGTCGACAGACTGCAGGTCACTGATTGGCCAGGGCGTAATGTTACTGGGTGACAGTGACATCTTCACAAGATTCATAATCCCCATTTGTAAATTTGGCCGTGAGTTTTTATGTCTGTGATAATCAACAAAATAAATAGCTACACACAAATCGACACCATGGTCCAACATCGAGGTGTGGACTCTTCTGTGCTTGGTGGCTGACAAGAGAATCCAGAGGGAGCTACAGGGCTGGAAAGTTCATAGTGGTCAAAGTTGACCAAATGTGGTTTATGGAGAATGGGCATTGACGTCATGCCATGCTGCATTCTGGGCCATCATCACCATTGTTGGCACGCTTCTTTGTTTGCCTAACTGCTAATGGGAACAGACATGCATGCAATAGAATGGAGCAAGCAGAAAATTGCAGGCACTTCTAAGTCCCTGCGGAGAAATGTTGGATTTATGTTCAAATTTGTCATATGATGCTTGATGAGTATAACTGGACATGAAATACTAAACAAGTGATTTAATTAAGCCCAGAGCTCCCACTGGCGCACCAAAATAATAATGGGTATAATTACTAGGGATGAGCCGATCCGATCCGTCGTATCAGGTTCAATCCAGGCAAAATGGCTGGATCAGTATCGGTAAGGAATAAAAGTAATTTACCAATCCAATACATTAACAATATTAAAATGAAGGCACGATCCTGTTCTCAGCCACGCTGCGCATGGCTTCTATAAACGGAGGCAACGAGTATCACCTCACTGGAGCCTGTCTGTGGGACTCTCCTCAGTATATTGCTGTGTGGTACCAGCATTTACAATTTTACACCACCAACTTGATAAAACACTTGCAAAAGTATCACGGCAAAGGAGTATGCTGAATTCTGTCAAGAACCGAGCAGAAGGATGTGTGTCGTGCAGCAGCAGCTGTGGCTTTTCCAGCTGGGGAGGCTGGGCATTAAAAGTGAAACCTAAAAATAACAAAACTGAAAGTAAAGGACTTCCGGTCTGGACACCATGGTGATAGCAGCTTAACGCTGAAGCTCCCAGACCCCATCTGTGAAAATACCATGAAAATCAGATTTAACGGATTTTTGGAAGAGTGAAAATCAAAAGACAAATTCATTATGCCTAAAGGAAAACAGAAGAGATCGACATTCACCAGGCCAAGACGCGCATCGGCCGGAGAATCTGACCTGGAGGACAACAGCCACTTGGAAACAGAAGAGCAGAATGAGGCTAGCAACACGTTTAGCTTAAAAACGATATTTCAAGAATTAAGAGAATTTTGCCGAGAGTGTTGGGCCGAATTTCGTGAAATTAAAGACGAAATAAAAAGGACAAACAACAGAGCGGACCAGGCTGAGGCCCGAATCATGGAAGCAGAGGAAAGAATAAAAGGGCTGGAAGAAACCACGCTGGAATTACTCAAACGTCAGACAAGACTGGAGGCTAAGCTAACCGACCAGGAAGGAAGACTAAGAAGGGCCAACATAAGAATTCATGGTCTGAAAGGAGTCGAGGACGGTTACACCACAATGGCTGCATGCGTGGAAACCATACTGAGAGGGAAGTTGGAAATTCCCCAATCCACCGATTTGAAAATAGAAAGGGCGCACCGTTCATTAGCCCCAAGGCCGTTGGTGGAAGCGCCCCCACGATCGGTGGTGGTGAAGTTTTCCAACTTCAGAACAAAAGAAGAGGTTTTGAGACTGGCTTGGCAGAAAAAAAGATTTATGCACCAAGAAAGAAAAGTCTTTGTGGAGTATGAGTACGCCCCGGAGGTCCTTAAAAGCGTCGGGAATACAACGACGCTAAAAAGGTACTACGAGAGAAGAAACTGCACTTTCAAACTCCATTTCCGGCGAAGCTGCGGGTTTTTTACGGGGAAGAGACGTGTCTCTACAACTCGGCGGAAGAAGCAACCAGGGATATGGCGAGAAGAGGGCTCCCGGTAACGGTGTATAAACCCGCAGCAGGCCCAATCGAAAGAATCAAGGCTCAAACGTGGTGCACACAGAGACCCTCAAAATCCACGGGCCAGCAGCGGGAAACCCAGCGCCAGGGCTATAAGGAAAAGCTGAACGCCTTCAGGAGGGAATAACGATATTTTTAATCGATCTGCGCATCCAACCCTCCTCCTACAAGGTAACAAACATTAAAGGAGATGCAGAATCAGCAAGTATTAAGTGGTAAAACATTTCATGGAACAGTCATAATATTAGAAACAAATAAGTCTTTAAAAAACAAAAACAACTTGTTAAAATAGAAATGTGACAATGAACCACATGAACTCTCCACACTAACAAATACTGTATTAACGTGATTGTTTGCTGTGATGGTGGTGGGAGGTTGCGCACAATTTCATAGGGTATAGGCATAAAAAAAAAAACAGGCTGGAGGGTACCTTTCAGGGGAGAGTCTTACAGTTGAGGAGAGGTAGGTGACAAACATAAATAGCAATTTTATTTTTTTTTTTGTATTTTGTATACTTTATTAATCCCAGAGTGTGCAAGTCTACATGAACATGAAATGGAACAGGAGTGACTTCAAAATAAGAGCAAACCTAAAAACTAAGAATTGACAGAGAATAATATAAACACTACTGAATAAACTGAAGGCCAGGAGAATACTTATGATAATAATAATAATGGATGACAAAAATACAACTTAAAGGGTTAGTTCCTTTATTTTCAGATCTACAGCGTTTTTTACTTCATACATAAAGTGGCACTTTGAATTTCATCTGAATGTTTATTTAAATACACAGCTTCAAAGTTTTGTATAAACTTGCACTTAAAACTTGAGAATGCATGTTTACATGATGTTGATCAGTGAAATACTGCCAATGTTGCAAAGTTTAAAATGAAGACGCAACAGCATTGTTGAACTGAGTCAAATTTGTAATATATTCTTTGACTTTTTTTTTTTCCAGTTTTTTTTTTTTCCACAATATCTTTATTGAACCTTTTTTTTTTTTTTTTTTTTTTTTTTTAACAAACATGATACAAACAATCAAACACTAACACTAAAGTACTACAAAAAAAAAAAAAAAAAAAAAAAATGCCCTAAAAACACCAACAACCACCAACAAAATCAAGTCTTCAACAATGCTCCTCTGTTTAGTCTAGACAATCCAATATATTAGTATACATATTATGTTCACCAGTTTGGAATTTACAAGGTCCACACACATCATTCACCTTCTTCTTCAAGAGTTATGTTTAAATTTTTTACATAATCAATAAAAGGTCTCCATATATTCTCAAACACAATTTCCTTTGATTTCAGTATATATGTTATTCTTTCTAATGGAAGGTTTGTTAACATCTGTCTTAACCACTGAGTCACATCTGGTCTATGAGTCTTTTTCCATAATAGTGCAATACATTTTTTGGCATTAAGCAAACTGAGGTCTATGAATGTTCTTTCACTTTTATTGAAATTATGCTTTTCTGGGTACAGACCCAACAAAAACAGTTTAGGATTCAATATGATTTGTTTTGAGATTATTTTTTCAATTGTTACCCTCACCTCCTCCCAAAACATTCTTATTAATCTACATTCCCATAAACAATGAAATAGGGTTCCTTTACTTTCCATGCATTTTGTGCATGTATCTGGTATATTTTTGTTATATCTATTTAACTCCTCCGGTGTAACATACATCCGCATTAACCATTTGAAATGTATCAATTTAAGGCGTGCATTTATTGATTTGGTTTGAGCTTCTGTACAAGCCAATTCCCATTGTTCCTCTGAAATTTCAATTTGCAGATCTTCTTTCCAGTAGTTTAATCTTTTCAGTGAATTTTCACTTGAAGATAGTGTCAATGAGTTATAAAACTCTGAAATAATACCCTTTCATTTACTATCTTTCATCATCATTTTTTCCAAGGATGAATAAATAGGTCGAGTGAGAGCTTTATTTTGATTTGATCGAATAAAGTTTCTAAGTTGAAGATATTTAAAAAAATGTGTTCTATTGAGATTAAATTTGATCCTCAGCTCTTCAAAAGACATTATGTTGTCTGCACATGGCAAATATAAATCCTGAATCTTTTGTATCCCTTTTAAATTCCATACTTTAAATACAGCGTCCGCTCTCCCTGGTTTAAAATATTGATTACCCCATATTGGACTAAATTGTGACAATAACTGTGGTTCTTTTAAATAGTTTTTAGCTTCACACCATATTTTGATCATATGCTTTACAAATGGATTTTTAACTTGTTTTTGTAATTTTTTTGCCAAATCTGAGTATATGAATATGGGAAGAGGTAAAGGTAAATTGTATGATTCCATTTCAGTCCAGTGAGGGAGATCATTTGATGAAAAATAATACGTCATAGACCTCAGTTGTGCCGACCAATAATACAACATAAAATTTGGACATTTCAGACCTCCACGATCAAATGGTAAATATAATAAAGACAAACGTAATCTAGCCCTCCTGTTGTTCCATATAAATTCCACTAACTTTTTTTTTTTTTTTTTTTTTTTTTTTTTTTTTTATTCTTGAGAATAGATCTAAAGGTGGTGATAAGGGAATGTATTGAAATAAATAAAGTATTTTAGGTAAAATATTACTTTTAAGTATATTGATTCTCCCGATCATCGACATTGGCAGTGACATCCATCTCTGAGTTAACTCATTGATATCTGACATTAAGGCTTCATAGTTGACACTGGCGACTGATTCTAGCTTAGGCATAATTTGGATTCCTAAATATTTAAACTGATTTACAACATTGAATTGATTTACCTCAGGGGCTGGGTAATTTCTCTGGGTCTCATTTAGCATTAATATTGAAGATTTAGTTTTATTTATTTTATATCCTGATATTTCCCCAAAATTCTTTATTAAATTCAACAAGGTTGGAATTGATTTTTTTAGATTCGACATAAACAAAATTATATCATCGGCGTACAGGGAGATTTTATGTTCTGTTGGTCCAACTTTAATTCCATATATTTGTGAATGTAAACGTATCGCTATCGCTAAAGGTTCAATTGCCATAGTAAACAGTAAAGGTGAAAGTGGACAGCCTTGTCGACATCCTCTATTGATTTTTATTGGTTTTGAAATATTGTTATTTGTTAGGATTTCTGCTGTAGCATTATTGTATATTATTTGAACCCATTTTATGAAATTATTTCCAAGTCCAAACCTTTGTAGGACTTCAAAAAGAAAGGGCCATTCAACTCTATCAAAGGCCTTTTCGGCGTCCAATGATAGGAGAGCTGTATCCGGTGCTTCTTTATTAAAATAAATAATATTAAATAGTCTTCTTACATTATGGAAGCCTTGTCTACCCTTTATAAAGCCATTCTGATCTCGATTAATAATATTTGGTAAAATTTCTTGTATTCGTCTTGCTAAAATTTTACAGATTATCTTAAGGTCGGCGTTTAATAGGCTTATTGGTCTCATATTTTCACATTTATTAGAGGGCTTACCTGGTTTTGGCAGCAGTATAATTAAGGCATTATTTATGTATGATGGTAAATTATTATTTTGAAATGCTTCCAAAACCATTTCCAAAAAAGGTTTTATTAATTTATTCTTGAATTTTTTATAAAGGTCAACTGGAAGACCATCTGGTCCTGCACTTTTTCCTGATTTCATATTATCAATGGCTAGCCCAACTTCTTCTTGACTAATTTTAGACTCCAATATCTCCCTGTTTTCATTTGGAATACACGGTATAGATAGTTCGTTCAAAAACCCATTTAGTTTTGTTAAATCAGGTTCATTTTTGGTATCATATAATTTTTCATAGTAATCTCTAAAGGCTCTATTAATTTCTAAAGGATCTATAACTACCTGTCCGTTACTTATAATACTGGTAATTGGTGTTTTAATTTCCAATTGTTTAATCTGCCATGCTAATAATTTTCCTGATTTTTCACCTTGTTCATAAAAAGATTGTTTCAATCTTAGAAGACTCGAGGCAGCTCTATTCGCTGATTTTTTGTCGTATTCAGCTCTCAAAATCAGTAATTCATTCTCCAACCTTGGGTCACTTCCTGCATACACTTTTTCCTGAAGACTTTTTATTTTATGTTCCAATTTAGCTCTCTCCTCTCGAGTCTTCTTAGATTTTGATCCTGTATAACTAATAATATGTCCCCTAATAAAAGCTTTGAAAGCCTCCCACTTTACACATGCTGATGTTTGTGTAGTATTGATGTCAAAGAACTCGTCTATCTGTTTTTCTATATACTTGACAAATTCCTCATCCTGAAGCCATTTATGCTGAAATTGCCATCTACCTGATTCCTTTGTCAATTTTTTATCTACATATATTAGACAACAGGGTGCATGATCAGAAATCACGATGTTATCATAAAAGCAGTTTTGAATCTTGGACCTTAATTCTGTGGAAATCAAAAAATAATCAATACGTGAGAATGTCTTGTAGGTACTGGAATAACAAGAATAGGCTTTAACTTGTGGTTTCATTTCTCTCCATATATCTAACAATCTCAATTCTTTCATAAAATGATTAATAGTCATCCTACATCCAATGTGCGTACAATCCAGTCCTGTTGATCTATCCACTCCTGGATTCAATGTACAATTAAAATCCCCTGCTATTATATGTTGCCCTGTAAGTGATGATAAGATGAGAAATAAATTAGCAAAGAACTTCTGATCATCTATATTGGGACCATATAAGTTCACAAGATTTATATTTTCTAATAGCAAAGAACCTTGAATGATTACATATCTTCCAAATTTGTCTCCAATTACATTTTTCACCTGAAAAGGAACTGATTTATGTATGAGAGTCATAACTCCCCTGGCTCGGGATGAAAATGAAGAGGTGAATACACTTCCCTGCCATCTACTCCTAATTCTTTTAACATCCTCCTCTATCAGATGAGTTTCTTGTAAAAACACAATTCTTGAACCCATGTCCTTTATTTTATTCATAACTTGTTTAAGTTTTTTTAAATTTTGTAGACCTCTGCAATTCAGAGGGGCAGTGGCATTACTGCAGCCGATAGGAAGAGACTGAACAAACTGATTAAGAAAGCTAGCTCTGTCCTGGGGCAACGCCTTGATCCGATGGAGGAGATAGGAGAGAGAAGGAAGGTGGCTAAACTGTCATCTCTGCTGGAGTCCGAGTTCCACCCTATGCAGGACATACTGAATGCACTGAGGAGCTCATTTAGCAGCAGACTACATCATCCCAGGTGCACAACCGAGAGGTTTCGTAGGTCCTTCCTACCAACGGCTGTCAGACTGTACAACCTAAGCAGGGCTGCTCGCAGAGATAGCAAAAAGACGTAACAAACTAATAGTTTTTTTTTTTTTTTTTTTTTTTTTTTTTTGAATGCAAAAGATGCAATAGACTTACACAATGGTCCTCTCCGGCATACAACTAGGAACATACCGGTCGCTATGGAGGGTGAGAATATGTATGGGCACATAATCATACCATGTAGGATAACTAAATAGACGGTTATGCTGTTTCATCCCACCTAGCAACAATGCTCTGCACTGTGTGTGTTTATATATTTACATATTTATTCCATCTAGCTACAATGCTCTGCACTGGGTGTGTTTATATTTATATATCTATATATTTATTCCATCTAGCTACAATGCTCCGCACTGTGTTTTTATATATCTACATATTATTCCATCTAGCTACATTGCTCCGCACTGTGTGTGTTTATATACTTGCATATTTATTCCACCTAGCTGCAATGCTCCATACTGTGGGTGTTTATATATTTACATATTTATTCCATCTAGCTACAATGCTCTGCACTGTGTGTTCATATATTCATATATTTATTCCATCCAGCTACAATGCTCTGCACTGTGTGTGTGTGTGTGTGTGTGTGTGTGTGTGTGTGTGTATATATATATTTTATAGTAATATGTACATATGTATATTAGCTGCTCTTGCTTGCTTGTTTTTTCTTGCCTTCTGATTGTTGCTCTGAGTGTTGCTATCCCTGTGCTGTTGCAATCCTGGAATTTCCCCGTTGTGGGACTAATAAAGGCTTATCTTATCTTATCTTATCTTATCTTATTCCATGAAGTTAAATTAAGATTAACACTTTGGTCCATGATCAATAGAGAGTTTGGGATTACCTTGCAGTGTAAACATGCTCATACAGAGAAGCAAAAACATGAGTGGTTGAACATTCATCCTACAAACTACACACAAACAAATTTCCCCTTCCCACACTTGTGGCAAACCCCCCAAAATCAAAAGAAAAATTCTGTCTCCCGATATAGCCATCGACCGTTCCACACCCACGGGGAACAGCCTAAGCCACTCCTTCTTCATCCTCCCAATCACCCTAACTCTACTGCTTTTAATGACGTAACATTAACTCTCCTCTGTAGTTTTCCAACTTAACTCCAAAATTTTTAACAACTTTGTACATCATAGTTTTTTTTTTTTTTGTTTGTTTTGTTTTTGTTTTGTTTTTTTAATATATAATACAATCTATATTTTGTAAACTTACTATTTACTTCAAGTCAGTCAGATGCCTGTGCAAATGCTTAATTATTCTACCTTATATTTTGTTCATGCTTAGCTCCCACCAGTCTCTTCTTCTTCTTTGATCTTCTTGATGAACTCCTGCGCCTCCTCTGGGGTCTTGAAGATGTGGGTTCTGCCCTCATACGTGGTCAGCAGTCTCGCAGGATAGATTACACCATGACGAATCCCAAGGTTGCGCAGCTCCTTACGTACAGGATCAAACTGCTTCCTCAATTGCTGGATTCCTGTGGCCAAATCTGGGTAGAACCGCACCTGCTGGTCCTGGTGTTTAATCTCTCCTTTAGCACGTGCAGCGTTGAAGATCTTCATCCTGTCTCTGTTGCGAAGAAACTTCATAATTAAGGTCCTCGGCGGTCCCTTGTCTCTCCGTGGGCCAATACGATGTGCTTTTTCCAGAACCACTGCTGATTGCAACTCCTCGCTGCCCAGCACCTCCGGAATCCACTTTTCCAGAAAGGAACATACGTCCCGACCTTCTGATTCCTCTGGAAGACCCACCAGCCTCAAATTATTCTGTCTCGACCGAGATTCCAAATCCAAAATATTATCTTCCAGAGATTTTTTTTTTTTTTTCCAAAGTGCGCACCTTTAATTGAAGACGGGTGACGTCATCTTCAGCACTAGCGAGACGGAGCTCCATCTGCGCCGTTCGTTCTACACAGTCACCCAATTCCTTTCTTATTCCTTCCAACGCTGTCATAATCCCATCAAATCTAGAGGAAAAGTCCGCTCTCATTGAACTCATGGCAGCCATCAGCGCATCTGCGCCATTCCCCGCAGACATCGCACCGCCGCCAGCCTCCTCCGCCATATATGGAGTTTTGTTTGCTGCGTCACAGACCTGAAAGTCCGTTAATTTGGACTGTTTCGGCGGCTCGCTTTTTCCTTTTCCTGGTTTTCCAGCCTTAGGCTTCGCCGACATATCCTCGCCCAAATGCTGGGATACGTTCTGTCCCAAATGAGAGAGTTATTTGCCGATTTTTTTTCTCCAGGAGCAGAGCAGAGCGAGACACGTCCGTCCTACGTGGCAGCCATAACCGGAAGTCATATTCTTTGACTTTTAGATCTGTTTTTAATGTGTGTATAAAATGCAACTAGTCTTTAACCCCTTGCACTCCGGTCAATTTTCCTAAAAACGCCCAAAAAAAATGTGCCCAAAGTAAATCGAAAGCTGTTCTTCAGCCCTTTGCAGCATCTTCATGGGGTTGGTCTCATTTAAAAGAAAACACTTTGAATTTTTTGGCAAAAAAAACATGATCTCTCTAAGTACTCCGGCCACTGCGTTACAGTCATCTAAACATAGTGAACTTGAAGAAAATAAATTTGGCCTGGGTGGGTTTTTTTGGATACAAATGCTTGCAAATAACACACAGCTTCAGATCTGGGCTGGAAAATGCAACAGAAATGTAGAACCAAGTGTTATCCAGCTGAGGTCCAAATTTTGTAACAATACCACAAAAAATGAATATATTACACAGCTTTGTTCTCAGGCTGTTCCCAGGCATTTTGGAACTGTGCCAAATTGTGCCAAATGGCACAGTTTGGAAAAACATCTGTAACTTTTGAATGATTCAATGTAGAAGCTTCATTTTGGGCTCTAATGAAAGGTCACATTCAGGGCTGTTGTTCCCCCCCCCCCCCGCTACAGAGGACGGAGGTCCGCCCTTGCTACATGACTGATTACACTCGGATAAGGCATGTTTCCACAGCACCGCTGTCACTGCAGCTCCCCCCACCCCCCCACTACAGAATCGTAGCGGCAGGGGGGGCGTTCACGGTCCGGAGGCGGCGAACGAACCGTGTAACGCAGCGCACGCACTTCGGACATCGTGCGCCGCACAGTTGTAATTTACCAATCAGTCAAAAGTCATTTTTGATTACAATTTTCAAGGATAAAAAATAATTTGGCTTATAACACCTTACCTCTTCACAGCCACATTGTCCTGGCCAACTTCTCTTCCTCATTGTCAGACGAACAGACGCTGGTCCGCTCGTGGTTCTGGTCTCGCGACCCGGTCAAAACATAATTCCATGATTGCGGTTTTGGCGAAATGATTTACGACCTTCGTCGTTGGCCTCCGTCGGTCTATGATGACCATATAAGAGAATCCTAAACACTCTGCTGGAATTAAAAAAATAAATAAACCACTGCCTGTGGCTGCTGAAGCAGTCTCTCTTCACCCAGCTTTAGACAAAACAGCTCAGCGAACTTCTGTGCTTCAATTGGCTCGCAGCCATTGGGAGGCGGGTCCTTCTGGCTAGGTTTTCATTCATTGGTTCTTCAAGGTTTCAGAAACCCAATTCAGGGCTCTTATTAGTCGAATGAGAGGTCAATCAGATGAACTAATCTGTTCGCGGCTGTGTCTGCAGCTTTTATTTTCAGTGCGCGCTTGGACGCCATACACCACCTACATCAAAATCTCCATGATGCGTCCTAGAGCGCACGAGAGTGCCCTCGTGCGCTCTAGGATGCAGAGACTTGCCCACCCATGGGACAACGGAGCGCAAGAGGTTAACAAAGTATGTTCTGTACTTTTGTAGTTTTAAATAAGAGAGACAGCATCAAGTTTGGATCGGTATCGACCAATATGCAAAGTCACGGTATCGGTCTTGAAAAAGTGGTATTGGCTCATCCCTACTAATTACCCGTACATACTACTAAATCCGGGCTGTGATATTTATTTTTTTTTTTCCCCCCCAATTGTTGGTCAAAGTTTAGACCACAATGTTTACGAAACAAGAGCAAAAGTGTGTTTTATTGCAGATGTTAATGTTTAGAAATTATTTCTATCCCTTTTAGGGATTTAAACGGAATGTGGGACAAGATGAAAACAAAGTAAATACTGCCTTGACCCGGACGTTTTTATAGTCACCTGACAGAGGAGAAGCTACCGAATCTTAACAATACCAAACATTCTATGGACTTCAGTCCCCAGCTGATTTTAAATCCATGCATAATGAAGGCAACAAGTAATCACAACTTCAGAAAAATCAAAGAAAATCCACACCGAAAAGCTCCCATTTAAAAAAAAAAAAAAAAAAATTTTGCTGCGGATTAGCAAGAGAAATTCGGAATAGCAGAGATGATGTGGGGAAATTATTTGATTTTGCCCTGTGCATTTTTACACATTATTGAGAGATGACAGAGTGCCGTGGCTGAAGTGCAGCCAAAGTGCATGGCGCACAAGACAGCTGCTCTGGAGAGGGGACATCTTTCTGCGCTTCTAAATAGTAATTAATTCTCACATTTGACAAGTATATTTTAAAATTACAAAATGGACAACATTTAATCAGTCATTTAAGTCAAACAATAGGCTACAGATATACACGACTCACAAAAAGTTAGGGATGTTTGGCTTTTGGGTGAAATTTATGGAAAATGTAAAAAGTTCACACTACAGTGATATTACATCAAAAAAGTGGGCATTTAAGTAGAAGCATGCAATGGTGGTTTCCTCATCTCAAACAATTTATTGAAACAAAAGCCAACAACAGTGGTGGGTATGCCACAACAAAAAAATGTAATTGTTTCAATAACTTGTCATGTGCCCTTGAGCATCAATTACAGCTTGATGACGTCTCATCCAGTTCGCAAGTTGACTTATTGTCTGCTGAGACATGGCATTCCACTCTTCTTGAAGGGCGGCCCTCAGGTCATTGAGGTTGTGGGGTGCAGAGGTATGGGCCTCTACACGGGGACTCAGCTGATCCCATAGGTTTTCTATGGGATTCAGGTCTGGAGAAAGTGCAAGCCACTCCATTTGAGGCAGTGCTTCTCAATTATTTTTTGCAAAGCCCCCCCCCCCTAGGAAAGAGAAAATATTTCGCCCCCCCCCTCGCCGCGGTGACTATAAATAAGATCATTATCTATAAAAATTGTATAAGTATACCTAAAATTGTATCCTTTTTAACATTAACAAAAGAAAAAAGCAATATAAATCAACTTTCAACAAATATTAACTTTATTTTGCCACACAGAAACCCTGTTATAGTCTAAAACAGAAAAAAAAAAAATTAAAGTGCATCAAAGTGCCTGAAATAAAAAATATGTCAATCCTTATTTAAACTAGAAACATTTTTGACCAACTGAACCATTTGATGCTGAGAAAAATAATTCAATCAATAAATAATATTAAATGTAAATTGATCTGGAACATTAACACAGGAGCACCAATATATTTAACATTTTAGTATGAAGAAAAAGGTATAAAACATTGTGCTGATTTTTTTCTAAATCACATTAATGAAGTAAGGTTTTTTGCACTGCGCAATTTGGTACGCCACTTTAAATGATGCTAAAAGTGCTCGCTGGTTTACTGATGTAGCGTTCACAAAGCGGAATGATTGTTGGCCGTACTCCGCACGTTTTCGCTGAAAAAAATCAAGCGGCTTATCAACGTGTTGAGGATATAATGTCTGTAGGTGACGTCTTAATTTATTTGGCTTCATGCTGTCCGCTGCCAGCATTTTCAGACAGTAAACATACCGGTCTTTCCTCGTCTCCCACCGTAGTCACAGTGAAGCCAAGCGCTAGATAAGCTTCGTCATATTTCCTCGTCTTAGCTTTTGGAAGACTTTCATTTGTCTCTTTACCTCTGTCTCTCTCCGCCTTTCTTTTCGTTACTGTTAAATATTTCTCCATGGTGTCTCTCGAGGGGTTTGTTGACAGCAATTTAAAAAGTTTTAAACTCCCGCACAGACTTTGACAATGAGAGCGCCACTGCACCACCTGCTGCTGTGGATGTGCAATTACATTTTACACGGCAAAAGCAAAGCCTGTTCCCCGGGGTCATACGCGCCCCCCCTGGCATCGCATCACGCCCCCCTTTGGGGGCGCGCCCCACTATTTAAGAAGGACTGATTTGAGGTACCCCAGCCTCCAGCAGCCATTCCCTAATGATGCAATCTCGATGAACTGGAGCATTGTCAGAATCAGAATCAGATTTATTGCCATTGTTCATGTAGTACACAAACTAGGAATTTGTCTCGGTGCAATGCTGCAACATTAAACATGATAAAATAAAAGAAATAAACTATACATGCAATAAAGTGTAGAATAAGAGAGTAATACTGGTCAGCAGTTAAAATATATTAGCGAGCAGCAGATAATGTGGAGAACCATATAGTGCAGTCGGTAATGCAGGAAGAAAACAGTGATGATTGACATGAGTCTGGTTGAGCTGCTGTACATAGTGCACGAGAGTCAATAAGTCACTTAGTGTTCAGCAGTCTGATGGCAGAGGGGAAGAAGCTGTCATCCATGAAGATGAATTAGGCCTGTGTTGTTCATGCAGGGGCACAATGACAGGATTAATGATGTTATTCAAGTAATATTGGCTTGTCACTGTACCATTCACAAGGTGTAGGGCAGTTCTGTATTGACTAGAAACACCTGCCTCGACTGTAACACCACCATCACCAAAGGCTCATCTGGTGACAACAGTGGCTGATGCATAGTGCTCTCCTTGACGTCTCCAACATTGTTGGAGGCCATCGTTTCTGCTCAGTGTGAATCGACTTTCATCAGAGAACAGCATGGAGGCCCACTGGTCCCTTGTCCAAAGTAAATGCTCCCTGGCCCATGCAAGACCATGATGCCTGTGCCTGTTGATGTGGTCAAGTACCCTTGCAGGTTGTCTAGCATGCAGACCACGCTGATGTAAACGGTTTTGAATGGTCTGACGTGACACTTGTGCCTCTCCCCTTCCTTAAATGTGCCTGGAGTTGAGTGGCATTCATCATCCAGTTCCGCAGGGCACTGTTCACAATGAAGCGGTCATCAGCGTGGAATGTGGCCAAAGGACGTCCACTTCTGTGCCTTTCTATGACTCTTCCAGTCTCTCTGTATTTCTTTTCCAACCTGCTGATAACACTCTGTGACATGGTAAACTCAGTAGACACTTCCCTCTGAGAGCATTCTGTTTGAAGCCTCACCATTGCGAGGTACGGTTGATTAATTGTTTGGTGTCGTCTTGGTCTCATGATGTCAAAATGTGAACATCATGAAGAAGAGGACTGTTTAAATACCAGTTCTAACTGAACCAGAAAATTTATTGGTCAATTCATGGATCAAATACCTGTTGTGAATTTTGCCATTAAGCACCTTGTGAGAGAACAGCAAGTTATGCAAAAAGTACTGAAACATTGAATAGTTGGACATGTGCATTCAAAAGGTTGGAGAGGGTCAAATTAAGTTCACCTGTAAAGGTTATAGTGCATTTTAGGTGCATCCTGAAATTTCACCTGAAAGTCGAATATCCCTAGCTTTTTGTGAGTAGTGTATATTAGTGTAATCCTCAGCTGTAGATCAGAGTCAAATCAGACTTCTGGACAGAATGAGGAAGGGCCGGTGGCCCGAAATGTTACCGATAAATACTTAATGGGAGCTTTTCGGTCAAATCACAACTTCGTGAAAATGCCGTGAACACACAACCATGTGTGCTGGAATATTGTCTAAGCTGATGTCTGATTCTGACCGCTGCAATCCATTCCATCCAACTCCTCTTTGTTAGTGCCAAGACCTGATTCTCACCACTTTTCTTCCAAGTGGGGAAGTTAAAAAAAGCGTACGCCATTATGAATCTTTTTCCCATGCCGATCATGAGAGCAGTTGCTGCATTTGGTAACACAGCAAGACTTCCCCATTCTAATGTTGCGTTGTAGTCAGATGAATAATAACACACTGAAGCAACCCTCTCAAAAACTTCAGTTTAACTGCGTTTGTCGCTTACTTCATGACAACTTTTCCCACAATTCCTTGCAGTTTTTCCATCGGGTGACGTCACACGCCCATTCCCTATTTTTCAACAGTCTCCCCGTCGGAACACACACTTCTTCCATTGGTATTGCAGTGCTTGGATCCCTGCAGTTGAAAAATAAACCACGTTTGGTTAAATTTGACCACTGAACTTTTCAGCCTATGAACCTTTCAGCCCCGTTGATGAAGAAACCCGAAACGAAAAAGTATACCAGGAAGTCTACGAGCTGATGGCTGTTCACGGGGAAGATGATGAGTGTTTTATGATTTTAAGCATCTTTTATGTTATTTATCCCATTGGTGGCAAGTTCACTTTGAACAAACAAGGATATCACCGTTGTCTCCTGTATGCAGATAACTGGCTAGCTAGCTAGCCAGCCATCAACGCTAACTCTGTGCTTTGCTTGTATTTTGCACTTGCTGTAATAAGTATTCGCTTATGACAACAAAACGTCAGTATGTCAACAACATAATGGGCTGCCTTCCTGTAATGAACCCATCCACCTTGAGGTGGCTAATCAGTTGTAATGGAAAACGACCTAAACGTGTCTGGCTACGTAGAGTTGCGGCGAGTCAAGCCGAGTAGGTGCTAGTGGCAAAGTGGCTTAGTAGGTGATCTCATCTATTTACATTTTCACCTGATAAATTGCATTTTAATTCCCATTCAATTATTGCATTTCCTGTGTTGATCCAGCCTGTCACTCTGTTGGGTATAGATGAGCTCCACACCTCATGGCTAAACAGTACTCAGTGGAGAATGGGTGAGCAAGGATGGTATCTATTAGAACTGTTTAACAATATTTATCTCCAGGGCTTGACATTAACTTTTTTGCTCACCGGCCACTGTGGCCAGTGAATTTCCAAAGTTACTATCCACTGAGCCTTTTCACTGGCCACAATTTTGTAGTTGGAAAATTATGTTTAGTATGATCAAATTTGACTATCGCATACTAAAATTTAGTTGAATTAAATGTACAACCTTTTCTTAGTCTTAATTAGATATTAACAGCAGTAAATACTGTAAACCACTCAAGAGAAATATTTACAATGTGAGAATGAAATACAGGTAGATTTGGGGTCTGTCCCAATTCTCATTTGTACCCCTTTCCCTTCGCCTACTCCTTGGCCCTTGAAATCAAGGGCCCCTTGTTCTCATCAGAAAAAAGAAAACGAAAACTGATGAGAAAATAGCCTCCTCATGCTGAGAAAAATGTCTCAAATTTTCATGAACAATTCTTATCAGTAGAAAAAGTCAGAAATTTACTAGAAATAAAGCTGTAAATTCACAAAGAAAATTTTGGACCCCCTGGTGGGTTGTTTTTGGCCCGCTTGCCACATGTTTGACACGCCTGGACCAGCCCATTAAAAATACATATTTAGAGGATTTACTTCCATGAAATAGCTACATATCACAACAACATGTAAGTAAATAAGATAAAATAAAATAGAAACTATAGACAAATGAAAGTTCACCTTAGAAGAAGCTTCATTTATTCTTTGCAGCAGCAAATCAAAGTACAGTCACTTTTTCTCTGTGTGGTAAGAAAACTTACATTTGCACAACTGTGGACATTAAATATGAGCTTCTTGCTCTAAAAAATACTCATGTTTAACCACACAGGTAGGAGCTGATGGGTGGGTGGGGGGGGTTACTTACTGCTTGACAACAGGTGATCAGGGTCAGTTGTCCCGATCTGATTGCTGAGAGCGGGACAGGTGTGTTCTGCCGGCTGCTGTCTGTTCGTCCATGGCAAGTTCACTTTGGAGCTAGTCTGGAGAAATGGCAACAGTCTGGCTCTGCTCTGGGCTCGATATGAGAAGTCACCACCCACCACGGCATTTCTTCCCATCGGGTTGCAGTGTGAACTGGGGCAGGACAGGAAACTGACCTGCGGAGCAGACCGTCCATGGCTTTACAGGGGTCCAGCCTGACTCCATCCAAGGTGACAGTGGATGAATGAGCACACACTGTGTGTAGATAGTGCTTGTGGGAGTTGTAGTTTCGTAGTGTCACATTGAAGATGGGTTTTATTTTAGTAGTCGTCTTAAGAAAACTACGACCCACCAAAGTGGCTAGTGGGAGTCACTGTCTTAGCTGCCACTGGCAAAATCTACCCGCCACTAGTGGCTGGGCAGGTGTTAATGTCAAGCCCTGTTTGTCTTACTTTTTCAGTGTTTGTTTATAGTGTGTCCATCATCTCTATCTGTTGTCATTAGCTTGTTTTGTTCCTTTTACACAGATAAATCAGGGGGTGGAAAAAACCCTTTTCAAAGCTCTCTTCCTGCTTTCACATGGAAGTACAGGCAAGTCTTGAGATTTACTTCATTCTTGCTTTAAATTCTAATGTAAGGCAAATTTAATGCTGCTACTTTCGTGCATGCAGTAATTGCTCTACCGTTATAGTTATGTTACCAATATTTATCACCTTTTTGAAAATGATGCCTTGCTGAATTTCTGGACTATTTTTCAAATCCAGTGGGACAACCCTCCCTGCAGGGCACCCAGACAGGGGGAAGGACCGGGAAAGGAGAAGCTCCCTTCAACTTCTGCCTTCAAGATCCACTGTCAGGGTGGGAACCACAAACCCTGATCCAACATGCAGTGGCTTTGGACACGGTCGCTGTTACAAGCCCAGTCTTGCTGTGGAAGAGGTAAAACTGGGGATCATTTAACTTTGTGGTTAGCTTATTCAAAGATGCTTTTTCAAATTTTTGGTATTTGCATAATGTTCTTAGATCTACAGTAAATGTAGTTGGCATTCTTCTATTGCACATTTACCAGCATTGTCAGAATTTTAAATTATATTTGCCAAAGTAATTATCCCTCTTTATAATGTAAAAAAAACTTTAACAATATATAGCATTTAATATATATTATGTCTCCTATAAGGCCATTAAACAAAATGATAAGGAGCATTATAGGCGGCTGCTGGAGATGGTGACAGAAAAATACAGCAAAAACCAACCACTACCTTTCAATCAATCAAAACCACAAAAGTAAGTACAACTCATGTGGTTTCTTAAAATCATTTATTAGGATCTGTATAATATGCACTGAGTCATGGGATTATTTTATATATTCTTGTATCTGAACTGATTTAAGTGGGGTTTTCTCTGGCCTTGTTCACAGGGAGTTTTTATCACAAGTTGATCACAGAATTGCTGCTTCAGGGAAGAAGTTTGAATTGGTGCCCGCGAAGATGGGACACACAGGTGGGACACTTCAGTGGACTTCCTTTTATCTGCAAAAGAACTGATACTCATTTTTTTCCAGTGTTAGTTTTATATTCATCATGGTTTAAAAAAACTTTAGGATTAAGGGTCTGATTTGCAACCTCAGTTTTGTATGTGTGATTACCCCCAGTCTGCTAAAGATCAATTTGTTTAAATGACAGAAAAAAGGGGGAAAAAATGGCTCATTATAATTTCACAAGCTGTATTAAAAATCCAGATTCCAAATTTTGGTCGTGTGGGGAATAAAAACGTCAAACACAAATTTCAGATATAAAATAAGTGATCTAGGGCTGCAGCTATCAATTATTTGGATAAGCTTTTTTTTTTTTTTTTTTTTCCCCTTTTGATTGAAACCTTTTGACCAAAATCTTGCGGTTTATGTGTTACGCAAACTTGGACTGATCAATCTGTGCTGAACCTTCTTCCCTAAAGACTGGTATCAGGCCCTTCCCTCCTGGTCCCCCAGAAGGTTCAGCACAGATTGGTCAGTTCAAGTTTGTATAATAGATGAACAGCAAGATTTTGGTCAAAAGGTTTTCAATCAAAAGAAAAAAAAGTCACACAAAGCTTATCCGATGAATCGGTAGCTGCAGCACTAAAGTGATCTACCATCCCCACTGCTCCAAATCGACACAGTATGAATCAAATAATCATTTAGCTCTGATTGATTTAAACTGTATCAGAGCATTATCTAAAGTAGATTAAGACAATTAATGTAAATGCACCCAGATCAGTGAATCAACTTGTACATTAATTATATTTTTGTCTTAACAGCTACTCAAAGTGTATTTACATGGAGGCATGCACCTTCAACAAAGGACAAGTAAGTGATTGTAGCACTATTCATGTAAATATGTACACCATTTGTGATTATAGATTGCTTCATTACAACTACATGATTGCCCTTCAGGTGGAGTGGCTTGACCTTCAGTAAATCAGTCAGTGGAGCCGCTGAGAACACACAGCCTGCCAGATGTACAAAGGTAGTCCTTTCTTTCTTCCATAGATTTTAAATCCAGGTGCAGTGTAAGTGCTTCCTGTCTATTTTTTTTCTCTTTGCTGCAGCAGAAACAGGCAGCAGAGTTGGACCTTTCTACAGAAGTAGCTACTCGCCTCAATCTTGTGGACAAAGACATTCCTACTGTCAGCGTGATTGACACCCCTGCTGTACCCGTAGCATATACAAGGCACAGTGACGAAGACATACCGAGGCTGACCAAGGTGAGATTCAGTGTTTAAAGGAAGTATAGCAGCTAGTTCCTGTTAATGCAGAAATTTGGTTTGTGTTTGTGTATTTGTAGGAAATGTTAGCAAAGGTGAGTGCGGCTCTGGCTCAGAGTGATCCAAACCTTGTTCTAAGTGCAGCTTTCAAGCTTCGCATCACGCAGCGAGACCTGGCCACTCTGCAGGAAGGAAGCTGGCTCAGTGATGAGGTGAGATGTAGTCAAATCAAATCAAATCAAACTTTGTCATATTGCTGTACATACAACTGTAGTGCAGGCAAGATGAAATTGCGTTTCTCTCGGCATCCATATAAGAAGCAGCATGATTAAGACACACTCCCACATAGCTCCACCCCCCACCCCCCCCATCCATTCACACACCCCTGAGACATACTTGGGGAAAAAGAATAACTAACTATAATATACAAAATGTCCATAGGTGCAGTAGTGTGTATGAGAGATTCCGGGTCAGCTGTTCAGCATCCTGACAGCTTGTGGGAGGAAGCTGTTGATCAGTCTGGTGGTTCTGCCTCTGATGCTCCGGAATCGTTTACCAGATGGAAGAAGTTCAAAGTGTTTATGCAGAGGGTGAGAACGGTCCTTGACAATGTTCAGTGCCCTGCTCCTACAACGGTTCTGAAAAAGTTCTTGGACAGAGGGGAGGGAGACTCCAATTACCCTCTCCGCCCCCTTGACTATCCTCTGCAGGGCTTTTTTGTCTGACATACTGCAGCTGGAGTACCATGTAGCAATGCAGTACGTCAGAACACTCTCCACCACACCTCTGTAGAAGGTCCTGAGGATGCAGATGGGGAGAGAAGCCTGTTTGAGTTTCCTCAAGAAGTGTAGTCTCTGCTGAGCCCGCTTCCTGATCTCCAAGGAATTCTTGCTCCAGGTCAGGTCCTGCGAGATCTGCACTCCGAGGAACTTGATGTTCTCTACTCTCTCCACTAAACGGCCGCCGATGCTGAGGGGGACGTGCTCAGGCTGTGACTGCCGGAAGTCGATAATCATCTCCTTCGTTTTGTCCACGTTGAGCACCAGATTGTTCTCCCTGCACCAGCCCTCCAGGTCTCTCACTTCTTCCCTGTACATTGATTCCTCATCCCTCTGAATAAGTCCCACCACCGTGGTGTCATCTGCAAACTTAATAATCTGGTTCCCCTCGTGTTTGGATACACAGTCATGTGTTAGAAGTGTAAACAACAGTGGACTGAGTACACAGCCTTGAGGGGTTCCGGTACTCAGCGTGACAGAGTTGGAGATGTTGTTTCCAACCCGGACAGACTGAGGTCTCTCAGTCAGGAAATCCAGGATCCAGAGACATGTGGCGGTGTTCAGACCGAGAAGGAGTAATTTCTCCATCAGTCTCTGGGGAATAATGGTGTTGAATGCTGAACTGAAATCAATGTACAGGAGTCTGGCGTAGGTGTCTTTCTGGTCCAGGTGGGTGATGACAGAGTGTAGGGTGGTGACTATAGCATCCTCCGTGGAGCGGTTTGAACGATATGCAAACTGGAGCGGGTCGTGTGATGCAGGGAGGCAGGCTGTGATGTGTGGTTTGACAAGCCGTTCAAAACACTTCATCCCAATTGGTGTAAGTGCAACAGGACGATAGTCATTCAAACAGGACACCATTGGTTTCTTTGCCACCGGTACAATGATAGAGGTCTTGAAGCATCTGGGAACGATGGCCTGACTCAGGGAGATGTTATAAATGTCAGTCAGGACATCCGCCAACTCGCTCGCGCAGTCTTGGAGCACACGTCCTGGAATGTTGTCTGAACCTGCAGCTTTGCGTGGGTTGACTCTGGATAGGGTCCTCCGTGTGTCCGCTGTGTTGATGGTAAAAGCTGGTCCGACCGATGGTGGGGGTGGGCCGGCCCTCCCTCTGATTGTCGAGTTTGATGCTTCAAAACGTGCGAAGAAGTCGTTAAGCCTGTCTGGAAGCGAAGCGTCGTCATCATCGACCCCCTGCCTAGACTTAAAGCCCGTCAGTGTCCGAACTCCCTGCCACATCTGCTTGGTGTTCCTAGTGTCACAGAGGTGTCCCTGGATTTTCTCCGCATAGGCGCGCTTTGCCGCCTTAATTCCCTTTGAAAGCGCAGACCTGGCTGAGCGGAGGGCAATCCTGTCCTTCGCTCTGAAGGCTGCATCTCTGGCTGTAAGCAGCGAGCGCACCTCTGCAGTCATCCAGGGCTTATGATTACCCTGCATAGTGATAGTCTTCACTGTAGTGAAATCCTCTGTGCACTTCGCGATGTAGCTGGTGACTGTATTAGCATACTCCTCCACATCTGTCCTGTCTTCCTGGGAGGCTGCTATTTTGAAGATCTTCCAGTCTGTGTGCTGAAAACAGTCTTGCAGTGCAGAGGTTGCACTCTCTGGCAAAATCCTGATTTGTTTCACTGCTGGCCTGATGCGCTTCAATAAAGGTTTGTAGGCAGGCAGCAGCATCACGGACATGTGATCAGAACGGCCGAGATGGGGGCGGGGTATCGCTTTATATGCATCTGTGTTTGTGTACACTAAGTCCAACATATTCTCTCCTCTGGTCTTAAAGTCTACACATTGTTTAAACTTGGGGAGCACAGTCTTTAAGCTGGTGTGGTTAAAATCCCCCGCAACCACCACAAAACTGTCCGGGTGTGACGTTTGGATTTCACTGATCGCATTGTGTAGTACCCCGAGTGCCTTCTTAGCATTAGCTTTAGGATTAGGGCTCGGCGCTATGTAAACACCAACTACAAACACGTTGCTGAATTCCCTCGGCAGATAAAATGGCCGACAATTAACAATAAGGAACTCCACCAACGGAGAGCAGTGTTTAGACACTAACGTGGCATTAACGCACCAGTTCTTGTTAACATAGATGCATAGCCCACCCCCCCCGGCTCTTACCGGAGCTCGCCGTTTCCCTGTCGGCACGGAACATCGCCATATCTTCCAGTTGAATGGCCTCGTCAGGAATGTTGTCGTGGAGCCATGTCTCGGTGAAAACAAACACACAGCAGTCCCTCCACTCTCTCCGGGTTTCTCTCAGCAAACGCAGCTCGTCCACCTTGTTTTCGAGGGCGCGGACGTTTGACAGAAGAAGCGACGGTACCGCTGGTCTGGAGGGGTTAGCCTTTAGCCTAGCATGGATCCCGGCCCTTTTTCCTCGCTTTTGCTTGCGTTCGCTCCGCTTCCTCCTCTCTCGGGTAACTTCCAGCGGGGACTCCGCCAAAATTCCATGCTGGCGTAGAATGTCCAAATCACAACCGATCGCCGCGATTCTTGCAGCGTGCAGTACCTTGATGTTTAATAAGGTCTCACGGTTGTAAGTTTTACAGAATGTACGTCTGGGATGATTAAAACTCTCACACTCGCTGATGCCAAGAGGGGCCGCTGCGTCTAGGCGCGCCGCCATCTTTTTTTTTTTTTTTTTTTTTTTTTTTTTTTTTTTTTTTGTGAGACTGGAGTTATTTTATTTGTTTTTTTGCATAAGATGTACAGTTATACTGTTGAACTTTGCTGGATTTACACAAACTCTTCATTTTGATTTACTGAATTATCTCAACCCCTGATGTTTGATGTAAGTTTAGCGGCTGCCCCGGCCTTGGATGCGCTCTGCAGAGCGTGCCCAAATGCCAAGTCACGTTTCGTTACCTTGTATTCATACATGTGTAATGACAAAGTTGAATCTCATCTCAAGTTTAGTTTCCTATTTAAAGGCATTGTGGGTTTGCTATAGTGAGCATTTACCTTTTGTGTCCATATGTAGGGTTTTTAATGAAACAGATGAATTTATATCATCACCTGCAACTTGTCACTGTGGGAACACTACATATTTTGCATGCTGGCATACTAAACTTGTCACTCGGATCAAACCTCATTGGCAAATTTGATGGCCATTTGTGCATCTTGTGAATGCTGAGATTTTTTTTTAAATTATGTAATCTTGTCAGTATTTTGTATGAATTTAACCTGTCTTGCTTCCTCCTCAAAGGTGATGAACTTCTATTTTTCCCTGATTATGGAGCGAGGCTCTGGTGAAGAACAGCAATTAAAAGTCTACTCGTTTAGCACCTTCTTTTTACCCAAGCTGTGTGGAGGAGGAGGTGGGCAGCCTGGAGGACATGCTGCTGTGAAGCGCTGGACCAAAAATATTGACCTTTTTGTCTTTGACCTTGTTTTGATCCCTCTACATCTGGGCGTCCATTGGGCGTTAGCTGTAAGTTACAGTGATAATACCTGTAACCTATGTAATCTTTTAGTCATTTACTATGTTGCTTGTAAACCATGAGTGATGTTGAGATAGTATGTGGAAAGCATCCGTTTGTAGATAACCTTAAGTGAAGTGTGTCTTGTATTTTAATTGCTGGTCCATGTTTTTTTTCCCCAGGTGGTTGATTTCAAGTCAAAGACGGTGAAGTCGTATGACTCGATGGGCCAGAGGCATGACGATATCTGTAGTCTTTTACTGTAAGTATAGATTTTTCTTTGATTTGCCAGTATTATGTTTTTTCTGTACTTTAATTGAAACTGTTACTCGAAGAATTTTATATATATTTTTATTTTAATTTTCTAGATCCTACCTTAATGAGGAACATAAAGCAAAGAAGGGAAGAGAAATTGACTGTGCCAAATGGACTGTTGGAAGCTTGAAGGCCAGCGTAAGTCAAACTGAAATTAGTCAGCTAATACGTTTTATCGTTCACAGTGGCATTCATTAAAATATTTACTGTCCATATAGGAAATTCCCCAACAGAAAAATGGGAGTGACTGTGGTGTTTTTACCTGTAAATATGCTGACTATATTGCTAAAGGAAAACCTCTCACCTTTAAACAGGTACACTTTATATATTAATTTAATAAATGCTTTAAGTTTTCTATTGTTTTGATGAAGAACTTGAACTTAAATATCTGATTCTTTGCAGTGCCACATGCCTGTCTTCAGGAAATTAATGATTTGGGAAATTCTCAATCAGAAGCTGCTATAGAGGACTCCCACGATCTGAAATAAACTGATCAAAAAGACTTGGTCAGTGAGGGCAGCATCTGTGTGTTCTTTTTGGACTTATTACACTGGTCAACACCAATTTCATTGTCTGTCGGAGTATGAAATGGGCCAAAGAAGTGGACTTTGCAGACTATCACAGTTTTGCTCTTCTGATCTGGAGAAAATCAGACACTTGTCTTAAGAATTGTATTTCTTGTCAGGGACATATTGTTAGTTTCTAAGTTGTAATTGGAGGTATAATTGCATTGTACAAAGTTTGTCTCACATAAACTCCAACACTACTGACTGAATGAATGACTTTTTTTAATTGACATTAGATTGTGTTTCCTGAAGTGCCTTCAGCCTTCCTACATTACTCATACTTTGATTTTGGAACTTGGTAGTTTCACTCAGAATGAGTTGAATTAAATAGTTTTTGTTTTTGTTTGTTTTTCCTTTGTCAATTTGATTATTTCCCTCATAGTTAAAACTGAAATTAACCAAATGGCAATTAATCCAAAAACTCAATCTTTTCTGTAAAAAATGGACAGTGACAATTAAAATACCTCCTGTTGAGACTTTGCTCAGACAAAAGGAGCATGACTGAATGCTTGTAATAAAGTGATTATTTTGTTATTTATAAATGGCCCGATGAGGATATGTATTAGTTGAGTGTTTCCATAGATTTTCCTCCCCAAGTGGGGTCGTCTTATTTTTTTTTCCTGTACATATCAGATGGTAGTGTTAAATCTCTTTTCCTGCAATCGGATTGCATGGAACTGTTTAGGGCTGTTACAAAAAAAACTTGCATTGTTACTCTTCATTGCAAACTACTGTACATGCATGTTTGTGCTCATGTTTAGTAATGTGATTTTTTTCTTCTAATTTTTTTAAGCTCAATTTTGGGAATGAAGCATATAATGTGGATAGTAAAATGTTTTATTGTCTTAAAGGTCTGATGACACGATTTTGACTTCATCTAATTTTGCAACACATAATTTCAATATGACGAAATAGGTTGGTCTGTGCAGTTCTAAGTCAAACAGGCTTTTTTCACGCGAATATCTGACGTTTTCACGAGTGCCACGTCACAAATTGCATCAGTGGCTGGAAAACCCCACGGCCATGTCACGTCATCGACAGAACACAGCAGGATGGAAGCGGTAGAAAACATCGACGATGGTTCCAGCACATGTAGTCTGGAATTGGTCAGACGGTTATAGTTCAGAAGAATGGGATGACAATGAAGAATCTGGGGGTATCAGACCTTATAGGTTTGAGCCGTGCCTAGTGAGTCAGACTCAGAGTGACAGTGGTGAGGCACACATGCCCACCGCAGCAGCAGCGACAAACGCAGCAGGGGAACACTGAGTGTTATGCTTTTGTTACAGATATTGCAACAAATTATTTGTTCATAAATATAATTTATTCAAACCTGATTTTTCAATAAAATCATAGTGTATTCTCTGTGGCTCAGGCATCGGGTTTATTATGTATTTTGAGTTTTTGTTTTCTACTTGTGGTTTATGTGCATTTTGACCCACTTTGAGGTGGGCACTGTCCAAGATTCGCCGGTCCGACCACACACCCTCTCTCTTTGACAGTCAGCTGTTCACGGTTTGTGTGCATCATCTTCTGTGTTGTCAGCCAGCCAATATTGCCAACACTATCACGACATGTTAGCCACTCCACAAAGCCGTGGTTCTGTTGCACCCCTTGAAGCTATGTCGGCAATGGGGCGCAACCGTGGTTAACACGTCTCCTCTCTATGCGTTCGCTGCATCAGCCCTGAACGCCAACTGTAAGTGTTTCTGTTTATTTTTGTAAGTCTTCACCTTTTTGGGAACTGTTGTCATCAGTTTTATGTTCAATACATGTGCTGTGGTGAATCATGCGCATAAATCCATTCATTCTTCCCCTCCTCGTGCACTCCTTGTCATGACCCTCCTTGCGCTCTTATGCAGCACACGGAGAGGGAGGATGAAATAACGAGGATTTACGTGCAGGGTTCACCACAGCACATTTAATACAGAAAGACAATTCCCAAAAAGGTGAAGACGTACAAAAAACCAAACACTTACTGATGGCGTTCGGGGGCCAGCATCACCCAGCAAACGAATGAGAGGAGACGTGTTAGCCACAGGTGCGCCCCAGAACCGACATCACTTCAAGGACGCAGGAGAACCACAGCGAACATGGAGTGACTAACACGTCGTGAGAGTGCTGAAAATACTGGCAGACTAACAGCACAGATGACACTATGGACCAGCAGTGTGTGACTGGCAAACGGCCACTAAGTACATGCACTGCTGGTGATGGTGTGATGAGAAGCACCTGGGCGAGGACCAGGAAAGATCAGCGGGAGTTTGAATCAGCTGGTGATAATGATAGAGGGTATGTGGCCAGACTGGCAAGCTGTCAGCATGCGCTCACAGAAACAGCTGCCGGGCAGACAGTGGCTAAAGAGAGGAAAACACATTGAAATACATACTAACATAAACAGCGGCACCTAAACCCACAGAGAGGTCTGGACCGAGCCGGGGAAAACCAAGCCGGCTTGGCTCCTGACACTCCTGCGTAAAAGCGCACGAGGAGGCTTATGACGGAGCTGAAGCGTGTGATGTGGTCTTTCACGGCCTGCTGTTTATCTAAGCCTGCGACACAACGTGAAGGCATAGCTGTAAAATTAAAAGAAGAAACCAGAGAAACTGAGTTACAAAGCTGCTGGCATTCCAGTCAACAACACCGGCGTCTGTTCTGTCGCTTACATCATGGTGGTGCCGCCCTTCATTCGGTGGATGGCACCACAATCCAGTCAGCGGCTGTGGTTTTTTGATAACTATGTTATGCAGGCGCAGTTGTAAATATTATATTGCTCATTGACAATGGTTCCAAGGTTGTCATAGCCAGGAGCGGCACTGGGGTTAAGCTCCCAGTGCTCATAAAATGCTCCTTATGGCGTGCGTCTCAAAAAGCCTCTGACAACTAAGTCCAACTCCTAGCCTGCCTGTGTGGTTTAGTCTCTAAGCCCGGCGGAACTGCTTTTACTAATAGGAGAAGGGGCGAGGGCGGATCTCTGGCGCCTTAAAACCAGATGCTTCGGGTAGATGGTGGCTCGTCAACCTGGTAAACCCTGATTTCAAACCTCTGCTGCCTTGCGGCATACCCAGTCACGGGAAAGGCTTCGGGAGTCAACCCTGAGGAAAAATCCGGAGTCGGAGCCCCTAAGGCAGTTCTATGTTGTGCTCAACATCGTTCTGGCAGCTCCTGCAACGGCGCTGGTACCAAACTGTAGCAGCCCTGCTGTTCCTTTGGATTCATCAGTGACGTGGAGAGGGGGGACATGCTGCATGGGCAACATCTTGTCCTCCATATCTTCCTGCCCAGGCTTGAATCCTACCAACGCCCAACGCTGGAAGGTAGAACACCGGATCACTGGAGAGGACACTCCAGCTTCGCCTTTGGCGTAGACAAAACACGGGGAATGACAGTTACCGGTTATAAGCCATTGCTCAATTGGCGTAGAACGTGGCGCCAGGGGTTGTTCCCGACGGTGGGAGGGATCATCAGATCTCACTGGACAGCTACCGCCCGCCTCAAGCTGGGCAGCCCCCAGCCAATAAGGTGTTGTCCCGCCACAGCTTGCTTTCCTCATTGGGTGCATGGGGATAAGGAGAAATCCAAACAGCAGGCTGAGAACCTTCGCACCAGGCAAGACAATAAAACAAAAGAGACCAACTCTAAAACTGGGAACTTGGAACGTCCGCACTATGATGACAGGACTCGCTGCCAACCTCAAGGACATCAACGACACCAGGAAGACTGCCATCATCAATAATGAGCTGAAGAGACTGGGAGTGGATATCGCCACTCTCCAGGAAACACGGTTAGCACTGAGAGAGAAGGACTACACGTTCTACTGGCAGGGAAAGGGCAGTGACGAACACAGGGAACACGGAGTGGGCTTCGCAGTGAAGAACACTTTGCTGAAGATGGTGGAACCGGGCAGCACTGGCTCTGCACGACTCCTCACCCTCCGCCTGAACACCACTCAAGGCCCAGTCACCCTCGTCAGTGTGTATGCCCCAACACAGACAGCCACACCAGAGGCAAAAGACGAGTTCTACGAGAATCTCGCAACAACTGTCAGGATCATCCCCAACTCTGAACAACTCATTCTCCTTGGAGACTTCAATGCCAGAGTGGGTGCTGATCACGACTCCTGGCCCTCCTGTCTTGGACCTTTTGGCATGGGCAGAATGAACGACAACGGACAGCGGCTGCTTGAGTTCTGCACATATCACGATCTGTGCATCACAAACTTGTTCTTCAAGACCAAGCCCCAACACAAGGTTTCCTGGCAACATCCGCGCTCAAAGCACTGGCACCAGCTGGACTTGATCCTGACCAGGCACACCTCACTGAAGAACGTGCTAATCACCCGTTCGTTCCAGAGTGCAGATTGCGACACAGACCATTCATTGGTGTGTTGCAAGGTCAAGCTGCAGCTGAAGAAATTCCATCGTGCTAGACAACCTGGAAAGGCACGGATTGACATCAGCAAGATGGCCCAACCAGAACTTGTTGAGCAGTTTGCCTCCACCTTTGAGAAGGAACTTGGTGTACCACAAGGAGGAGGATCTGCAAAGCAGAAGTGGGAAGAGCTGCGAAACACCATCTACCGCACAGCCTTGGCTACCTTTGGGAGGAAGACCTCGAAGTCACAGGACTGGTTTGATGCCAAGTTGACCGAGATGACCCCCGTCATTGAAGCCAAGCGCTCAGCACTTGCTGAGTACAAGAAGTACCCAAACGAGAAGAATCTCCAGATTCTCAGGGCTGCGAGAAGCAAAGTTCAGCAGACTGCTCGGCGCTGTGCCAACGAGTACTGGACTCAGCTCAGCCAAGACATTCAAACCGCTGCCATAACAGGGAACATCCGTGGTATGTACGATGGCATCAAGAAAGCACTTGGTCCGGCTCAGAGCAAGACGGCCCCCCTCAAATCTTCCACTGGGGAGATGATCACAGAGAAGAACAAGCAGATGGAGAGATGGGCGGAACACTACTCCGACCTCTACTCTAGACAGAACACCGTGACACCGTCAGCCCTTGATGCCATCAACTGCCTGCCATCCATGGACGAACTTGACGCCGAGCCAACCATCGACGAACTCAGTAAGGCCATTGATAGCTTGGCTGCTGGCAAGGCACCCGGCAACGACGGCATACCCCCTGACCTGATCAAGCACTGCAAGACCGCCCTACTGCTGCCATTGCATGACGTCCTCTGCCAGTGCTGGAAGGAAGGTGCCGTACCACAGGACATGAGGGACGCCAAGATCATCACCCTCTACAAAAACAAAGGGGAGAGAAGCGACTGCAACAACTACAGGGGCATTTCCCTCCTCAGCGTTGTTGGCAAAGTCTTGCTGAGTACAAGAAGTACCCAAACGAGAAGAATCTCCAGATTCTCAGGGCTGCGAGAAGCAAAGTTCAGCAGACTGCTCGGCGCTGTGCCAACGAGTACTGGACTCAGCTCAGCCAAGACATTCAAACCGCTGCCATAACGGAACATCCGTGGTATGTACGATGGCATCAAGAAAGCACTTGGTCCGGCTCAGAGCAAGACGGCCCCCCTCAAATCTTCCACTGGGGAGATGATCACAGAGAAGAACAAGCAGATGGAGAGATGGGCGGAACACTACTCCGACCTCTACTCTAGACAGAACACCGTGACACCGTCAGCCCTTGATGCCATCGACTGCCTGCCATCCATGGACGAACTTGATGCCGAGCCAACCATCGACGAACTCAGTAAGGCCATTGATAGCTTGGCCGCTGGCAAGGCACCCGGCAACGATGGCATACCCCCTGACCTGATCAAGCACTGCAAGACCGCCCTACTGCTGCCATTGCATGACGTCCTCTGCCAGTGCTGGAAGGAAGGTGCCGTACCACAGGACATGAGGGACGCCAAGATCATCACCCTCTACAAAAACAAAGGGGAGAGAAGCGACTGCAACAACTACAGGGGCATTTCCCTCCTCAGCATTGTTGGCAAAGTCTACGCACGAGTTGTTCTCGTTCGTCTACAGAAGCTTGCCGAACGTGTCTACCCCGAGTCTCAGTGTGGCTTCCACGCTGAGCGATCGACGGTAGACATGATATTCTCCATCCGCCAACTCCAGGAGAAATGCAGAGAACAGAACATGCCTCTGTATGTCGCCTTCATCGACCTCACCAAAGCGTTCGATCTTGTCAGCAGAGAGGGCCTTTTCAAGATCCTGCCAAAGATAGGATGCCCACCAAAGTTGCAAAGCCTCATCGAATCGTTTCACACCAACATGCAGGGGATAGTGCAGCACGATGGCAATGTCTCAGAGCCATTCAACATACGCAGCGGAGTGAAACAGGGCTGTGTACTTGCGGCAACCCTCTTTGGGATTTTCTTTGCTATGCTCCTGAGGCATGCCTTCAGCACAGCAACAGAGGGAATCTACCTGCACACAAGATCTGACGGTAGGCTTTTCAACCTCGCCCGCCTGAAAGCCAGAACCAAAGTACGCGAGGCTCTAATCAGAGACATGCTGTTCGCAGACAACGCTGCAGTCGCAACCCACACACAGCAGGAGCTTCAGACCCTGATGGACCGCTTCTCCCAGGCATGCAAGGACTTCGGGCTTACCATCAGCCTGAAGAAGACTAACGTCTTGGCGCAAGGCACGGAAGCACCACCAACCATCACCATTGATGACTACAAGCTGGAGGTCGTGAATCAGTTCACGTACCTGGGGTCCACGATCAGCAACAACCTCTCCCTTGATACAGAGATCAACAAGAGGATTGGAAAATCAGCCTTCACACTCGCTCGCCTCACCACACGAGTGTGGGAGAATCCCAAACTCTCTGTCAAGACGAAAATGGCAGTGTACAACGCCTGCGTCATCAGCACACTGCTCTATGGGAGTGAGACGTGGACAACATACGCCCGGCTGGAAAAGAGACTGAACTCCTTCCACTTGCGCTGCATTCGCCACATCCTGGACATATCCTGGCAGGACAAAGTGCCCAACACAGAAGTTCTGTCCCGCGCCGGCCTTCCCTCCATGTTCACTCTACTCAGGCAGCGCAGGCTCCGCTGGCTAGGCCACGTTCACCGTATGGAGGATGGCAGAATCCCCAAAGACGTCCTCTATGGAGAACTGGCAACTGGCAGGAGAGACGTTGGCCGCCCACAGCTGCGCTTTAGAGACGTCTGCAAGAGAGACATGAGGGCCCTGGATATCAACACAGAGCGCTGGGAGGACCTTGCAACGGACTGCTCCAAATGGAGAGGCACCCTGACCAGACAGCTCAAGGCGGGTGAAGAGAGACTGACTGCTGCAGCAGATGAAAAAAGGACCCGCAGGAAGAACCGCCACAGACCCAGCAGCACGGAGACCACCCACAAGTGTGACCTGTGTGACAGGGACTGTCATTCGCGCATCGGCCTGTTCAGCCACAGGCGGTGCTGTTCCAGCAGAGTAGACGTTTAGGATTCTCTTCCATGGTCATCATAGACCGACGGAGGCCGACGATACATTGACAATGACTTTTGGGCTTACACAGCATGCTAAAAAATGTCAAAATCGTGTCATCAGACCTTTAATGAATTGCTTAAAATGTCTTGATTTTAATACATGGGCTAAGTTGTCATTTCAGAAATGCTGTTTCTCTAAGGGAAGGTCACAGCCCACTGCAGATGGGCTGAATATGGAAAATTATTGGGGGTTGAGTAAAAGTGAAACTGTAGAAGCTGGGTTAATCATCTCAAAATGGATACAGAGGGTAAACAGAGAAGGACAATAGTTATTGAGATGGGAGAGATTATGGTGATGTAGCAGGAAGGAGAGCTGGGAGACAGTGGAGGGAGAAGGGTTGAATGTATTGTAATGCGAGATGTCATGCAGATGTGAGATGGGTGGAGGATATAAAAGGAGAGACCCTGGTGTATTGTGGAAATGCTTTTTCTGTTATGACTGATGTGAGAGTGAATAAAGTAGTCTGCTGCAAGAGTTTGCCTCCGTTATTTGCACTCTCCACACTGGTGACCCCTTGACAAATTATGGAACACGAGGCAAGAACCCCAGAGTCGGCCAGGACGGGAAGACCCAGCAACACGGCAAGCATCCCAGAGACGGCCCGGACGGGAACCCCCAGCAACGCGTGCACTGTTTCGGTCAAACTATTGATGAAGCGTATGTAGCGCTTGGCTTCACTGTGACTACGGTGGGAGATGAGGAAAGACCGGTGTGTTTACTGTCTAAAAATGTTGGTGTGGCGGCATGGAATAATAAGCGGCAAACTGAGAGTTTTTAAGGGAGTTTATTTTCATTCATCCCGCCATCATAGAACTTACTCCAGCCCTGTGCAGGCGGGCTGGAGCGGGTCCTCAGGCTCTCGTGAGGAGACACAGAATGCGTGTCGTCAGAAGCAGTGGTCAGAGAGAGAGTGAGCTACAGAGCATATGCAGTTTTTATACCCAGTTACAGACAATACATGAAAGGCATGGGAATTTGCATCACAGTCAGAGCAGGAAGCATGAACATTTGCATTTGAGAGACACACATAACAATAGGAAGATTACTGGCCGGAATTCGCCTCTGCTCCAGAGCTGTAGGACAAAAGAGGTTACAAGGCACATCTACATATTGTTATCAGTCCATAGATCACACTGCTATGTTAATTGCTCCCGCTGAGCGCTCTGCTTGTCCGTGGCTGTTGTGGGGGTTACCCATATTGGCAGCGGACAGCATGAAGCCAAATAAATTAAGGCGTCACTTAAAGATATTACACCCCAATCACACTGAGAAGCCGCTTGAGTTTTTTTCAGCGAAAACGTGCCGAATATTGCCAACAATCATCCTGCTTTGTGAATGCTACTTCAGTAAACCAGCGAGCACTGTTAGCATCATATAAGGTGGTGTACCAAATTGCTCAGTGCAAAAAACCCCACACCATAGCAGAGGAGCTGATACTGCCTGCAGCATTAGACATGGTCTCTGTCATGCTGGATGACACAAGTGCTACAAAAATATAAACTATCCCCTCTGTCCAATGACAATGTTTATATTATAAATGTTTATAGTTTAAATAAGGATTTTTTTTAATTTCATGCAAATTGATGCACTTTATCTTTTCTGTTACAGACTAAAAACAATGTTAATAAAGTTATTCTTTGTTGTAAGTTGATCTATATTTTTTGTTTGTTTTCTTTAATGTTAATAAGGATACAATGTTATGCAGAGGTGTACTTATAACAATTTTATAGACAAATGATACTATTTATAGTTGCGGCGGAGAGTGGGGGAGCACAAAATATTTTCTTCTTCCTAGGGGGGGGCTTAACAAAAAATAATTGAGAAGCACTGTCATATACATAAAGCCCACGGCACATAGACAAATGTGTCTTTATGATGTCATATACATCAAGGCTGCCTTCATATCTTTATGATGTCATATACAGTGAGTCCATGCCAGAAAGCCTCTTTTTGCTCAGATCTATTTTCATGATCCTGTCCATGAACTGGAATTACGACACACCTATCCCTCAACTAGTGGTCTCAACGAAGAAGAAGAAGAAGAAGGCCCACCAGATGGAGAGCAATAGAATGACGACAACTGCTGCACGTCAGAAAAGATGCCATGAAGATGAAAGACCTCAGGTTCCAGCGGTACTGTACATCGCACCCATCTGAGACAGGAGGACACCCTTCACCAACATAGGGTATGACAGACTTTAAAACACGTTTCTAGGACATCATAGGATGGCCTATGATCTCTGCCTCATCATCATAGCGCGTCCTATGAACTCAGGCATCATAGGACGACTCGCCATTCTACATGACAGCAAATGTGTTACCTTGACGAATACCAGTCTACACTACAAATGTGTAAAATGCCAAGCAAAGCACTGATTTTCTCCGGGTGCTCCGGTTTCTTGGTTCCTACGGGCATGCATGGGCCTTCCTGAACAGGGTCGAAAGCCACTTTTTCAGCATCATGCCCATGAACTGGAATTACGACACACCTATCCCTCAACCAGTGGTCTGAACAAAGAAGAAGATGACCCACCAGATGGAGAGCAATAGAATGAGGAGAACTGCTGCACGTCAGAAAGGATGCCGTGAACATGAAACACTTCAGGTTCCACCAGTACACCGCAGGCACGACTGTGATCAACACAGCCGTCTGAGACAGGAGGAGACCCTTCAGCAACGGGCATGCAGAAATACTTGCTTATACTTGGTTTCTCCGGGCATGGACGGGTATGCACAGGTATGTACTAGTAAAAGCAATAAGACAGGAAAGGATAGGAAAAACCATTAATAGATTAAGATTAATTTAGATTTCAGTGTATCTCTCTTTGTGTTCAGCAAGGCTAATATTTTATTGCACATTGTCCCTGTTTAAATAAAATAAAAATTACAAATTACAAGTAGGTGATAAACTTGTTACTTGCTTCTGTGATTTGGGTGCTACAGAAGCAATGATAAAACTTGACAGTCAAGCGGCATCAGGTGTACTATGAACCATTGACCTCCTATATCACACTCAGAGATAGGCATACTAGCTGTGTGTTAGAATAATTTTGAGCTTAAATTATTCAAAGTCAAATAATCAGGCGGAAGGATGGATTTATGTACATTTATTATAAAAATAGATATCCAGTTTAACCTCAATGGCCATTTGAGGGAGAGATTACAAAGCATGACATTCAGGCACACCTAGAATCTCCAAAGAGTTTCAAAGAGGTCTGATATACAGTGGGGCAAAAAAGTATTTAGTCAGCCACCAATTGTGCAAGTTCTCCCACTTAAAAGATGAGAGAGATCTCCAATTTTTATCATAGGTATACCTCAACTATGAGAGACAAAATGAGAAAGAAAAATCCAGAAAATCACATTGAAGGATTTTTAATGAATTAATTGGTAAGTTCCTCTGTAAAATAAGTATTTGGTCACCTACAAACAAGCAAGATTTCTGGCTCTCACAGACCTGTAACTTCTTCTTTAAGAAGCTCCTCTGTCCTCCACTCGTTACCTGTATTAATGGCACCTGTTTGAACTCGTTATCAGTATAAAAGACACCTGTCCACAACCTCAAACAGTCAGACTCCAAACTCCACTATGGCCAAGACCAAAGAGCTCTCAAAGGACACCAGAAACAAAATTGTAGGCCTGCATCAGGCTGGGAAGACTGAATCTGCAATAGGTAAGCAGCTTGGTGTGAAGAAATCAACTGTGGGAGCAATTATTAGAAAATGGAAGACATACAAGACCACTGATAATCTCCCTCGATCTGGGGCTGCACGCAAGATCTCACCCCATGGGGTCAAAATGATCACGAGAACGGTGAGCATACATTCCAGAACCACACGGGGGGACCTAGTGAATGACCTGCAGAGAGCTGGGACCAAAGTAACAAAGGCTACCATCAGTAACACACTACGCCGCCAGGGACTCAAATCCTGCAGTGCCAGACGTGTCCCCCTGCTTAAGCCAGTACATGTCCAGGCCCATCTGAAGTTTTCTAGAGAGCATTTGGATGATCCAGAAGAGGATTGGGAGAATGTCATATGGTCAGATGAAACCAAAATAGAACTTTTTGGTAAAAACTCAACTTGTCGTGTTTGGAGGAGAAAGAACACCATACCTACTGTGAAGCATGGGGGTGGAAACATCATGCTTTGGGGCTGTTTTTCTGCAAAGGGACCAGGACGACTGATCCGTGTAAAGGAAAGAATGAATAGGGCCATGTATTGTGAGATTTTGAGTGAAAACCTCCTTCCATCAGCAAGGGCATTGAAGATGAAACGTGGCTGGGTCTTTCAGCATGACAATGATCCCAAACACACCGCCCGGGCAACGAAGGAGTGGCTTCGTAAGAAGCATTTCAAGGTCCTGGAGTGGCCTAGCCAGTCTCCAGATCTCAACCCCATAGAAAATCTTTGGAGGGAGTTGAAAGTCCATGTTGCCCAGCGACAGCCCCAAAACATCACTGCTCTAGAGGAGATCTGCATGGAGGAATGGGCCAAAATACCAGCAACAGTATGTGAAAACCTTGTGAAGACTTACAGAAAACGTTTGACCTCTGTCATTGCCAACAAAGGGTATATAACAAAGTATTGAGATGAACTTTTGTTATTGACCAAATACTTATTTTACCGAGGAATTTACCAATTAATTCATTAAAAATCCTTCAGTGTGATTTTCTGGATTTTTTTTCTCATTTTGTCTCTCATAGTTGAGGTATACCTATGATGAAAATTGGAGACCTCTCTCATCTTTTAAGTGGGAGAACTTGCACAATTGGTGGCTCACTAAATACTTTTTTGCCCCACTGTATATAGGTAGAAGAAAGGAGAGGGGGGATGAGGATAAGGGGAGGAACAGAACAGGACAGTCCTGATAATCAAAGCTTATCCGGGGAAACGTCACAGACACTCTGGAAACATGAGGTCCATAAAACTAACAGAATGTCCATATACCTAATCTCTACCACTGATCTATATAGGCTGAGGAGTTCCTGTGCATTCCTGTGACCCAAAACAGGACATGTCAAAGAGATTATAAGAGTAGCTTAGATCATTCCTTACGCATGTACTGATCCTGTACTGAATTGTCTGAAGGCCAATAATTGCTCACAAAAACATGCCAAGAATATATGAACTTATCCTATATGGAATGCGCATATAAACTTTAAACATGGCATATGAAAGGCATGATACTTCTCAAATATAATAATACATTATTAATACCAATAATAATGTAGATTAAATGGAATTTTTACCTCCACCAAGGAGGTAATGTTTTTCGGGATTTGTCTGTCTGTTTGTCTGTCTGTCTGTTACCAACATAACTCAAAAAGTTATGAACGGATTTTGATGAAATTTTCAGGAAAGGTGTGTAATGGCACGGGGAACAGATGATTAGATTTTGGTGATCTGAGAGTGCATACCTCCACCAAGGGCTTTGTTTGTATTTGTGCAGCAGGATTACACAAAAACTACTGGATGGATTTGGATGAAATTTTCACCAGAGCTGGCTCTTGGGATAGAGAGGAACCCATTATATTTTGGTGATGATCTGAGAATGCATACCTCAGCCAAGGCTCTTATCTTCTCACAGTGTGTTAGCAACAATACTCCAAAACTGATGGACAGACTTTGATACCATTTTCACCACAAGTGGCTATAGGCCTACACACAAACCCATCACATTTTGGAGGTGATCCATGACAAACAGAAGGAGCCTTGGTGGAGGTATGCGCTCTATGAGTGCTTTTCTAGTTTTCAATCTTTTCTAGGGGTACCATCATTTTTGTCCAGGCCTGTTTCATGAGTTTGTTTTTTAAAATAATTCTGTTGAACCACAATTCAAAAGCATTGTCTGATTTTCATTGGTTAATTTTCATAGAATTTTTATTTATTACCACTTTTGTCAGATTCAAGTTATTTCTGTGACCATTGTGGGTTTTTCTTTCATTAACAGAGGGGTACCACCAATTTTGTCCACATCTATATCTGTTGCACTTATGCCCTTTGGGTTTATGTATTATTGTTCTTCTTGCCATTTTTACCTCCGCCAAGGAGGTAATGTTTTTACCGGGGTTTGTTTGTCTGTTTGTCTGTTTGTTTCTCTGTCTGTTACCAACATAACTCAAAAAGTTATGAACGGATTTTGACGAAATTTTCAGGAAAGGTGTGTAATGGCACGGGGAACAGATGATTAGATTTTGGTGATGATCTGAGAGTGCATACCTCCACCAAGGGCTTTGTTTTTATTTGTGCAGCAGGATTACACAAAAACTACTGGATGGATTTGGATGAAATTTTCACCAGAGGTGGTTCTTGGGCTACAGAGGAACCCATTACATTTTGGTGATGATCTGGGAATGCATACCTCAGCCAAGGCTCTTCTCACAGTGTGTCAGCCACAATACTCCAAAACTAATGGACAGACTTTGATGCAATTTTCACCACAAGTGGCTCTAGGCCTACACACAAATCCATTACATTTTGGAGGTGATCCATGAGAGACTGAAGGAGCCTTGGCAGAGGTATGCGCTCTATGAGTGCTTTTCTAGTTCTATCACTGTGTTTACAAGACACGATTATTAGTGTCTCAAGTTTGTCCTCCAGACACTTTAGGAAGAGATGAAATGACTGCTCTAAACTTAGGTGTTATACCACCAAAACCTGGAATGTGAGTGTGCAGGATGGACAATCGTGATATGGATCTAAATGTAATACAGACTGAATGTGAGCCATGTTATTATTATACTTTGGATCTGGTAACAAAAGGAAGAACAGCTGTTGCAGGAACTTTAATATAAAATGCTCAAAACAGGGTGAGACCAGATGCTGTGCTACAAGGTTCAAATAATTTACATGTTACCATGTATTATAGTCAGACACTAGGACTGTTATCAAGTTATGAAAAAGAGTTTTTCACAACAGCTTATGCAAAAATAAATATTGGAAGTCTGATTTGGGACACTTGTGGAAACAGTGGTGCTACTATGATTTTAAAATCCATGGAAAAAGATATCTTCAGAATGGCAGTGGTACCACACATTTCAATATTATGAAATAAAAGTAGCACTTGGCAAATGGACAAATGCTAACAAAAGTCAAACATGTTATCAATTGAGAACCAACTGAAAATGTCAGACAGCAATGTAGTCCCTCATTAGAAATGTACAAACAAAATTTTAGACAACAGATTCAGTAAAAGTTGTACATCTGGATGAGGGTCTCATAGGAAATACCTGATCAACATTTCATATGACTACCCTAAATAAACAGATGGAAGATTTGGGGGTGGCAGTGGCTCAAGAGGTGGAGCCTGTCATATAATAACCAAAGGGTTGGGGGTTTAAATTCCTCTCTCCCCAGACATTCTGCCGTTGTGTCCCTGGGCAAGACACTTTACCCACCTTGCCTCCAGTGTCCATGACACTAATTCCTTCATCATTCACAAAATAAATAATGAAGGAATTAATCATCAGACTTTCTTTCCCTTTACCAGGGCAGTGGTATTCATTTATTAAAATTTGGTATTCAGATATTTGCTCTTTCACCCAAAGTGCTCAATTTAAATTATGCTAATTCTGATTTACTAAAATTACAAAAAAGGGGGTCACAAAATTACACAAATAAATTTAGAAACGTATAAAGAAAAAACATCAAATTCATGTGACAAAAACTGCAAATTTATGAATAAAAAATTTTCATAGAAATCTGTAATATATACACTACCGTTCAAAAGTTTGGGGTCACTTAGAAATTTCCTTATTTTTGAAAGAAAAGCACTGTTTTTTTCAATGAAGATAACTTTAACCTAATCAGAAATACACTCTAAAATCTAATATACATTGCTAATGTGGCAAATGACTATTCTAGCTGCAAATGTCTGGTTTTTGGTGCAATATCTACATAGGTGTATAGAGGCCCATTTCCAGCAACTATCACTCCAGTGTTCTAATGGTACAATGTGTTTGCTCATTGTGTCAGCAGGCTAATGGATGATTAGAAAACCCTTGTGCAATCATGTTAGCACAGCTGAAAACAGTTTAGCTGGTTAGAGAAGCTATAAAACTGACCTTCTTTGAGCAGGTTGAGTATTTGGAAAAAAATATTATTTCAAATACAAATCATTATTTCTAACCTTGTCAATGTCTTGACTATATTTTCTATTCATTTTACAACTCATGGTGGTAAATAAGTGTGAATTTTCATGGAAAATACAAAATAATTGTCTGGGTGACCCCAAACTTTTGAACAGTAGTGTATATATTTAGGAAAATTATTTCAAATTATACGGGAAAACTACATACTAAAGAATAGCAAAATTACTAGGAAAATGCTTTAAAAATTACATGAAAAACTGGAAGTTTATGAAAAAGCTACAAATTTACATGAAACACAATCTTTATAGCAAAGCCAATATATCTGAATGTAATGATAAATGTTGTAAAATGGCCTACTTCCTTGCAATGCAGTCGATTTATCACATTATTCTGACTACTCTTTTTTTTTAATGGAAAATTAGGAACATCCATGCGGGGTTTCGGCATCTCGCATCGGAGTCTCTACGCTCTACTTGTGTCACCAAGAAAGTTCTGTGGAGGATGGAAGTAGACGAGACAATGAGCTGACAACCTCCAACAAATAGAACAGACTGCCCTGGGTGCCAAAGCAACCACTTTTATCCTCTTTATTCCCACCTTTGGCACCCAGGGTGAGAAACATTAACATATGAGACACAAAGCATGTACACACATCAACATACTGTACACTACACAGAGCATGACTTAATACAATACTTTCCTGCCCCGGTGACCTCAGGTGTGAACCCTGTCACAGCAGGGGCGAAGGCACCTCTTTGTTTAGTTTAAGACCCCGTAGCACTACGGCACCCTTCACTGGCTCCGCTCACCTCTTCACCATTACCATCTCTCACCTCCCTCTCCCCCAACCTCAAGTCTTGGGTGGAGTACCACGTCTTATTGTGTCACCACAGTTCAACCATATTTACTACTGAAATGGCAATTTGTAAATGTGTAGCACACACTAAAGGTCAAGACACCCCATCGTTAGGAAATGAATGAAATGTGGCAAAATGATGAAGTAACATATGTATTGCCAAAATCCTTGTTTAAATATGTTTTAGCACCTTGAGGGAGCCAGATTATTTAGCATCTCAGACAAGAGACAGTGGATAAACATGGGAGAACAATGCTCAGGAGGTTCCTGGCGAGATAGCAGGAAGGAGTCAAGGACGTAGGGGGTTGAATGCAGTGTGATGCAAATGTCATGTTGTGTGTGGAGAAATGCCATGAAACTTAAGAGGAGAGTGCCTGCTGAAATGTTCAGTCTGTTCTGTGCTAGAGAGATGTGAAGTGTGTAATAAACTTTGTGCCATGAGCCCGACTCTTATTTCACACACTCCACAATGTCACCTTTGTGACTTATGGGGCTTCCTATTCGTCAAAAGGGGAATAGTGGACATAATTTTTTGTGAAAAATAGGATATGGAGTTTATACACAGAACAATTGTGCTGTGTTTAATCTGTGCAAAGCATAATCCTCAAGGTAATATTAAAATACCATAACAAAAATTTTCTGTTCCAAAATTTACATATTGACTATATACAGTTATTTAAATGCCAAGGAAAACAGTACTGCCTAGTGATTGTCGATGAATTCTTTCGGTGGGTTGAAATTTTCCTTTTGCCAATGCAGATGCTTTAACCATGGCCAAAGTTTTAGTAAGAGATATAATACCCAGGTATGGGGTACCTGAAAGATCCTGCAGTGGTAACGGAAGTCATTTTGTTAATGATATCATTGGTCACCCGCTTAAAGCATTATGCATTGAGTGTAAATGTCATTGTTCTTATCCTCAGACAGCAGGGTGCAGAAATCTGATGGTGTGGAGTGTGTGAAATAAGAGGCAGATTCATGGACAGACGGTTTATTACACACTTCACATCTCACAAGCACAGAACAGACTGAATCATTTCAACAAGCTTTCCTCAGTTAACTCAACTCTCTCTTCACATGTTTCATGGCATTTCCTATCACACAGCATGACATTTACATTACACTGCATTCAACCCCCTATGTCCCTGACTCCTTCCTGCTATCTCGCCAGGAACTCCCTGGGCATTGTTCTCCCATGCTTATTCACTGTCTCTGTCTGAGATGCTAAATAATCTGACTTCCCCAAGGTCCTACACCGCCCTCCCAGCATCTTAGATAGAACATCAGTCCACACGCTTTCTTGGCTTCAGTCTCCTCCCATATCTGTTGTAACTGGGGTTTACCGCCTCCGTGGCGCTGCTGTGCCAGTGGGGGGCTGCTCGGAGTGTGTCTGACTGCGAGTGGGCCGTGGTGGTGGTGGTGGGGACTTCGCTCTGTCCGTGTGGCTGCTCTGGTGGATCGCTTCCCTGGGGAGCTCTCCATGGGGGTCTTCCACGCCGAGGGGCCCTCGCCAACAGCACTTGCTCATCCGCTGCTACAAAGGCGGGTTTGAGTCTGTCTATGCCAATTTTCTCCCGCCGACCTCCCAAGTCTAGCAAAAAATGCTTTTCCCCTGTTTCCAACACTCTGAATGGTCCATCATAGGGTGGATGCAATGGCGGGCGGTGGGCGTCGTGTCTGACGAACATGAACTCCGCATTCTTCAAAGTTTTAGGGACGAAAGCACACGGAAAACAGTGGTGGGCTGGGCCCGGCAGCGTGCCTGTGTTTGCGCTACGCTGCAAAAGCTGAGACGGGGAGCTGTCCGGCGCGGGATTATCTGGCAGAAATTCCCCGGGCAGCCGTAGGGGCTGCGCAAAAACCAGCTCTGCTGGGGAAGCTTCTAGATCCTCTTTTGGTGCGAAGCGCAACCCCAATAAAACCCACGGCAACCTGTCCACCCAGTTTGCATCCGTCAGTGAAGCCCTGAGTGCTGCTTTCAGTGATCTATGAAAACGCTCGCATAACCCATTGGCCTGTGGGTTGTACGCGGTTGTGCGATGAATTGTAACACCCAGGCTGCGGGCCGTCGCGGACCAGAGGTCGGAAACAAATTGAGGGCCCCTGTCGGACATAATGTCTGACGGGACTCCAAAACGTGCCACCCATGCTGTTAAAAAAACGCGTGCCACGTCCACGGAGGTGGTTGCCGCCAGCGGGACTGCTTCTGGCCAGCGCGTCATGCGGTCCACCACTGTCAGGAGGTGCGTGCACCCCTGTGATGGCGGGAGGGGGCCCACGAGGTCCACATGAACATGGTCAAACCTCTTAGCCGGTACCCGAAACGGCTCCAAGGAAGCCTTCGTGTGTCTGTGTACCTTGGCTTGTTGGCACGCCACGCAGGCCGCAGCCCACTCTTTCACTTGTTTGTGTAGGCTCGGCCACACGAACTTCTCTCCCACCATTTTGACCAACACGTGCACTTCTGGGTGCGCCAGAGTGTGAACCGACTCAAACATGCGGCGGCGCCACGCGACCGGGACCACCGGACGTGGGCGTCCCGTGGAGACATCACAGATTAGGGGGGGCATGCCATCTTGCAGTACCCTGCTCTCCAGCCTTAACCCTGTTGGTCCAGACTGGAGCATGCGCATGTCTGCATTGCTAATCTGCTCTGCGGCCATGGCTGCGTAATCTATCCCCACGTAGACTGGGGCCACCACAGCGCGCGAGAGGCAGTCCGCCACCACATTCAGTTTACCCGACACATGCTGAATATCGGTAGTAAACTCTGAGATCGCGGCCAGCTGTCTCTGCTGCCGACCCGATCACGGTTCTGAAACCTTGGCCATCGCGAACGTTAGTGGCTTGTGGTCCACGAACGTGGTGAAGCTGCGCCCTTCCAGCCAGAACTGGAAGTGGCATATGGCCAGGTGGAGAGCCAGCAACTCCCTGTCGAATGCACTGTATTTACGTTCACTGTCGCACAAAGTTCTGCTGAAAAAGGCGAGCGGCTGCCAAGCCCCGGCTACACGCTGCTCCACAACGGCCCCTATAGCCACGTCTGAAGCGTCGGTGGTGAGCGCTATCCGGGCCGCTGGGTCCGGATGCGCCAGCAGTGTGGCGTTTGCCAGGGCTGCTTTAACCTCCGAGAATGCCCGCTCTCGCTCCGGGGTCCATTTCACCCCATCCGCGGGTTTCTGTCTCTTGAGCGCGGCGTACAATGGTTGCATGAGCCGTGCAGCGCAGGGAAGGAAACGGTTATAAAAGTTAACCATCCCCAAAAATTCTTGCAGCGCCCTGACCGTCTGAGGCCGGGGAAAATCTGCCATGGCGCGCACTTTGTTGGGCAATGGGATCGTTCCTTCCGGAGAGACGCGGTGCCCCAAAAAATCAATCTCCGTCACGCCAAACTGGCATTTCGCCGGGTTGATTATTAACCCGTGCTCCTCCAACCTCTGGAAAACCGTCCTGAGGTGGGTTTCGTGTTCGTCTTTGGACGCACTGGCTACCAGGATATCGTCCAGGTAGACGAACACGAACGGGAGATCGCGCAGCACTGCATCCATCATGCACTGGAACGTCTGTGCCGCGCCTTTTAACCCAAATGGCATGCGCAGGAACTCGAATAAACCGAACGGAGTTATTACCGCTGTTTTGGGTACGTCCTCCGCATGCACTGGGACCTGGTGATAACCGCGGACCAGGTCTATTTTGGAAAAAATGCGTGCTCCAGCGAGGTGAACGGAAAAATCCTGTATGTGGGGAATCGGGTAGCGGTCGTGTGCTGTGGCGTTGTTCACCCTGCGGAAATCACCACACGGTCGCCATGAGCCCTCAGCCTTAGGGACCACGTGTAGCGGGGATGCCCATGGGCTGTTCGAGCGCCTGATGATGCCCAACCTTTCCAGGTTGGCGAACTTCTCGCGCGCTATGGCGAGGTCTTGCGAAAACGGGCGGCCCAGTGGTGGTGATAAAGTGCTCCACCCCATGCTTAGTGATGGCCGCCAAAAACGTCGGGACCGTGAGTGCTGGGAACTGAGTGAGCAGTGCGTGGAACTTACCGCCTGGAGTTGTGACGTTGGCTTGTGCTGTTGGCTGGGTCCCTCGAGCTATACGGGGGAGAGATTCAATGGAGAGTGCATTAACCAGGCGTCTGTTAAAAACATCCACAAGTAAACCATGCGCACACAGAAAATCAGCGCCCAGGATGGGGCAACACAGTGCTGCTATGATAAAAGTCCACTCATACGAGCGGCCATGTAGCAATAAGGCCAGTGTTCTCTCACTGAACGTCTTAATCTCCGAGCCGTTTACTGCCACAAGTCCGGGGCCACTAGGTCCTGCCAGCCGGTCAGCGTAGGACGGCAGGATGACACTCTTCTGGGCTCCGGTGTCGACGAGGAAGCGTCTCCTCGAGCGCGAGTCCGTCACATAAAGCAGCTTGCTCTCTTCACCGGCGGTTGCAGCTGCTACCGACTGCCGGCCTTGGCGTTTCCCGAGCGCTTGAACTGGCACGGTGGCACACATCTGCGTGTGTTCTCTCCGAAGCGGCGGTGGTAGAAGCAGAGCGTGTCTCTCTGGCGCTCCTTGGCCCCTGCTGCCGCTACCGTCGATGGCTCATCGCCTCCTCTGGTCGTCTTGCTGGGCTCCGCCGCTGCCACGTTGACATTGCTCGCCCGGGTGGTGAGGATGATCCGGTCTGCCTCCTGGGCTAGCGCACAGTAGTCACGCGCGGCCAGCAACGGCGAATTGGCCAGAACCGCCCTCGCCTCCGTTGGAAGGTTCCAGAGGAAAAGGTAGGCAAACAGAAAGTGCCCGTCGTCCGTGCCCATTAACGCCAGCATCTTCTCCATCAGGTCGATGGCCGAACCATCTCCTAACTCGGTCCGCTCCAGGAGCCTCTCCGCTCTCTCACATTCCGAGAGCGTGTAGCGCCGGGTCAGTGCAGCCTTGAGCGCCTCGTATTTGCTGTGGGCTGGAGGCTGATCGAGCAGGCTCGCTACCTGCTGGGCTGTGCGAGCGTCCAGCGCTGCTACTACATGGTAGAATTTGGTGTCATCTGCCGTTACTCCCCGGAGGGCGAACTGGGCCTCGGTGTGGTGGAACCAAGAGCGTGGGTTGTGCCGCCAGAAGTCCGGTAGCTTGACTGAAACCACACACGCGTTGCTGGGGGCTCCAGTCCGGGCTGTCTGTGGGATGGCTGCTGCGTCGCTGGGGTTTCCCGACCGGGCCAGCTCTGGGGTTCTTGCCTCGTGTTCCATAATTCGTCAGGGTCACCAGTGTAGAGTGTGTGAAATAAGAGGCAGATTCATGGACAGACGGTTTATTACACACTTCACATCTCACAAGCACAGAACAGACTGAATCATTTCAACAAGCTCTCCTCAGTTAACTCAACTCTCTCTTCACACGTTTCATGGCATTTCCTATCACACAGCATGACATTTACATTACACTGCATTCAACCCCCTATGTCCCTGACTCCTTCCTGCTATCTCGCCAGGAACTCCCTGGGCATTGTTCTCCCATGCTTATTCACTGTCTCCATCTGAGATGCTAAATAATCTGACTTCCCCAAGGTCCTACAATGGCAGATTTGCCTTGGACAACAGAACGTGAACAAGCATTTATCACCATGAAACAGAGTTTGGCTAATGCTGCATCCCTGGCTGTACCAAATTATGGTACTCCATTTCATTTGGATGTTTCTGAAAAGAATGGAATGATAAATGCCATTCTTTATCACAAAAAGAGGGAGGGTCAAGTAGCATTCTAATGTACTACAGTGGCCAATTAGACAACACTGAAAAAGGTCAACCCTCATGTGTGCGTGCTGTGGCTGCCATTGCAAAGGCCATCACAAAAACTGCCTGTATAGTTATGTGCCATAAATTGATAGTACATACACAACATGGCCTCATGGCTTTCCTGACATCCACTGCCTTTACGCTTACAGCACTTAGAAAATTAAGAATGGAAACAGTGCTGAACCAGCCACACATTGTGTTTACTGCGGAAGGCATAAATGTAGCAGAAGCAATGGATATGACGAAGCCCCATGTGTGTGCAGAACACATAGAGGAAGAGGTCAAGCTCAGACAGGATTTGAAAAGTGAGCATTTAGATGGATCAGAGGAAGTGTTGTTCTGTGATGGATGTTGCTATTGAGGTCCGGAGGGACTCGTAGCTTCATATGCTGTGGTAAGGCATGCAGGACAAGGAAATCTTGAAACAGTGGAGGCCAGAAAAATCCCAGAGCCTGCCTCCACTCAGAAAGCAGAGATCCTGGGATTGACTAACACACTGCAAGTAGGGGAAGGAAAAAGGGTGACAGTCTGCACGGACTCAGCCTACGCTCATAGTGCTGTGCATGTGGATGGCCCTAGTTGGTACAGGAAGGGATTTGTCACTTCAGCAGGAACACCAGTGAAACATGCAAAGGAGCTGAAGTGCCTCCTAGAAGCCACACAGCTTCCACAACAGGTGGCAGTGGTAAAATGTAAAGGCCACCAAAAGGGAGACTCATTTGTAAATAAGGGAAATGCAGCTGCAGATCAAGCAGCTAAGGAAATGGGAGGCTATGTAAATATGATGGTCTCCCCAAAACCCCCGCAGCTCACAGTACAGATATTAAAGGAGTTGCAAGAAGCCACAGGACCATACGAGCACAGTCAATGGATAAGCAAAGGTGCTGTTCTCAGTGAAGGCCTGTGGAGATCACATGATGGGAGGGTAGTGGCACCAGGAGACTTGTTACAACAGCTGTATAAACAAACACATGGCCACGCCCATGAGTCAGTTAAACAGACTCAGAGAAACCTTAAGGAATGGTAGCATCCCTTCCTAAAATACATAGTGGAAAATTATGTCAGGGAATGTCATACGTCTGACCTACACAACCCAAAGAAAACATTCCCAGTGGCTACTGGACATTTTCCAGTCCCAAATGCTCCATTTAAAGAGATTGCTGTAGAGGAGCTTGAAATAACGAGGCGATGTGATTCATAAACCAAAGTTTATTATCAGCTCCTCTAACAAATCTCATCTAGGTGCAGCAGCAGAAGAAGTCAGAGAGCGAACACCTTCGGCTCTACGAACTTATACTCGCACATAACAAAAGACATGCATATCAAAAGCTGACATCCCTCATTATCTTAATCCCCCCATTGTCTTCGTACTCCTCCGCCTGGCCCTGGGGGGTCAGGGCAACCCATCCAATCTCCACCGCAGTGCCTTGGATGCTCTTTAATCTTCACTGGCGGTTGAGACTCTTTGTCCTGTTCTGAGGTGTGAAGTCACCTTACATATGTAATCACCAAACACTCTCACATGCTTAACGTATGTTGGTTATGGAATATATGATTAATATAGACCACAGCCCCCCCCCCAAACAACTAAGAAAAGGACAATAGAAAAATTCACAGTTTAAGATAATTATTATGACATACTAACTGCTACACCTCTTGCCACAGAAGAAACTTTCCAGCAGCCATGCTCCTAAGAGAGTTCAGTGGTAATCATAACAGCATAGTAAAATCACAAGTCAGTCCTAAACTGTTACAGCACAATTAGTGAACAACTGTTGAGTAGTTTGCATCAGTCCCTGTGCCGTCTGGGTTTTAATCTTCTCCCGAATCTGCTGTGGGTCCGCTTGGGCGTCCTGCTGGGACCTTCCTGTAAGGAATCTGCAGCTTGGGAAGGAGAGTGATTATTTGTTCCCTGCAGGGGGGCTGAGTCTTTTCTCTTGGGGGGTCTACCCCGCCGAGGTGCTCTCGCCAACCGTGCAGGCTCGTCTCTCAACAAGAAGGCAGGTTTAAGTCTGTCAATGCTGACTGTTTCTTTTCTATCCCCAAAATCAAGCACAAAATGCTTATCACCAGGTTCCAGCACTCTGAATGGCCCATTGTATGATGGGCGGAAAGTTGGTTTTAAAGCTTCATGCCTAACAAAAACGAATTCAGCGTTTTTTAAAGCTTGGGGGACAAAAACCCGTGGAAAAGAGTGATGTGCCGGCCCGGGGAGAGAGTCCGGTCCATTGCTGCCTAAAAACCTCGGGGCTGGAAGATGCCCTGGCTCTGGGTTCTCTGGTAAAAATTCACCTGGGAGTCTGAGAGGTTGTGCAAAAACTAATTCTGCTGGGGAGGCGTCTAGATCCTCTTTGGGCGCAGCACGCAACCCCAATAAAACCCAGGGAAGTTTATTTACCCAATTTGTATCCGTTAGTGAGGCTCTGAGGGCGGCCTTTAAAGATCTGTGAAAACGCTCGCATAACCCATTAGCCTGAGGGTGATAAGCGGTGGTGCGGTGAATTGTTGCCCCTAAGCTGCTGGACATGGCTGACCAAAGCTCTGAGACAAATTGAGGCCCCCTATCGGACATGATGTCCGATGGGACGCCGAAACGTGCCACCCAGTTTGTCAAAAAAAACGCAAGCGACTTCCTCCGCTGTGGTTGACGCCAGAGGGACTGCCTCTGGCCAGCGCGTGGTGCGGTCTATCATTGTTAACAGGTGTGTGAAACCTTGGGAGGAAGGTAGTGGTCCCACGAGGTCGACATGAACGTGGTCGAACCTTCTAGCAGGGATTCGAAAAGGCTCCAGAGGGGCTTTTGTGTGTTTGTGTACTTTGGCGCGCTGACAAGAAATGCAAGTCTTTGCCCATTCTTTTACGTTTTTGCGCAGGCTAGGCCACACAAACTTTTTGGCAACCATTTTAACTGAAGCGCGCACACCTGGGTGCGCGAGGGAGTGAATCGAGTCGAAAATACGGCGGCGCCATGCAGCTGGAACTAACGGGCGAGGTCGGCCGGTTGAGATGTCACATATTAGGGGGGGCACACCGTCGCGTAGACCCCTTTTCTCCAGCCTTAACCCTGTTGGTCCAGACAGGAGTGCGCGCACGTCCGCGTCACTACTTTGTTCCTCTGCCATGGCTGCATAATCTATCCCTGCATGGATTGGGGCCACGTATGTGTCCGCATTGGTGAAGAGTTCTGCGGCTGAGGTAGTATAATCTGTCTCCTCGCGCTCTGGCGATGTCACAGCGCGAGAGAGGCAGTCTGCTACCACGTTAAGTTTGCCTGCCACATGTCGAATGTCTGTGGTGAACTCTGAAATCGCAGCTAGCTGTCTTTGTTGCCTTCCTGACCACGGTTCGGAAATTTTAGCCATAGCAAAGGTGAGCGGTTTGTGGTCTACAAAAGCCGTAAAACGCCGCCCCTCTCACCACAACTGGAAGTGGCGGATGGATAAATGGAGCGCTAGTAGCTCTCTGTCAAAAGTGCTGTATTTACGCTCAGTTTGGTTTAGCGATTTGCTGAAGAATGCCAAAGGTTGCCAGATTCCGCCGACGTGTTATTCTACAACTGCCCCTATGGCCAGGTCTGAAGCGTCTGTGGTTAGCGCAATGCGGGCCGAGAGATCGGGGTGAACCAACAATGTGGCATTAGCTAGGGTGCTTTTTACTTCCGCAAAGGCGCGTTCACGCTCTGGGGTCCATTCGACCGCGTTGGAGGGTTTTTGTTTTCTGAGCGCGTCATATAGGGGCTGCATGAGCTGAGCTGCGTGGGGGAGGAAGCGGTTGTAAAAATTAACCATGCCCAAAAATTCCTGCAGCGATTTGACCGTTTGTGGCCGTGGGAAACTTTTTACTGCGTGAACTTTGTCTGGAAGTGGGACTGCCCCCTTCGGAGAAACTCTGTGTCCTAAAAAATCAATTTGTGACACGCCGAATTTGCATTTGGCTGGATTGATTATTAACCTGTGCTCTTCTAGCCTCTGAAAAACCATAGTGAGATGCCGCTCGTGTTCTTCCTCAGACGAGCTGGCTACCAGCATATCGTCGAGGTAGACGAACACGAAAGGAAGGTCACGTAATACTGCATCCATCATCCGCTGAAAGGTTTGAGCAGCGCCTTTGAGGCCGAAAGGCATCCGCAAAAATTCAAAAAGACTGAAGGGGGTTATTACAGCTGTTTTAGGAATGTCCTCTGCTCGAACTGGGACTTGATGATAACCGCGGACCAGGTCTATTTTTGAAAAAATGCACGCACCCGCCAGATGTAGTGAAAAATTTTGAATGTGAGGAATTGGGTAGTGGTCATGCGCTGTCGCATTGTTTAATCTGCGGTAATCACCGCACGGCCTCCAAGAACCGTCGGATTTTGGGACCATGTGAAGTGGTGATGCCCAGGGGCTTTTTGAGCGTCTGATAGTGCCTAATTTTTCAAGGGTGGTGAACTCGTCCCGAGCTATGGCGAGCTTGGTCGCGTCTAAGCGCCGAGCTTTGGCGAATATGGGAGGGCCCGTTGTGGGAATAAAGTGTTCGACCCCGTGTCTAGCCACTATGGCTGAGAATTTGGGAATTGTGAGTGCTGGAAATTGGGTGAGGAGTTGATCAAACTTACCTCCTGCTGTGGTGACGCTAGCCTGCACGGGTGGTGGAGAAAGTCGAGCTGAGCAGGGAATAGAAGCAAAGGACAGTGCATTAACCAAGCGTCTGTTTGCTAGATCAACTAATAACCCATGTGCACACAAAAAATCTGCAACCAACAAGTTAAAACTCACCGCCGCTACAACAAATGTCCATCTGTAGTTGCGGCCGTGGATGCAGAGGGGCAGGCTCTTTTCGCCAAAAGTGTCGATGATGGAGCCGTTGGCTGCCACCGCTCCATTGCCCCGGGGGCCCATGGCCCGGTCTGCTTGGGAGGGCATGACAAAACTTAGTTGAGCTCCCGTGTCGATAAGGAACCGCTTGCCGGTGTGTCCGTCCGTCACATATAAAAGCTTGCTTTTTTCGCCGAGAACCGCCACTGTTAACGGCTCTTGGCTTCGGCGTTTTCCCGAAATCGTGAATTTGCAGGGGGGAACGCATTTGTAAGCCTTCTCGGCGAAGCGGTGGTGGTAATAACAAACGTCGCTCCATCTGTTGCGTCCTGGCCGTGTCGCTGTCACCGCGGGCTGATTCTGCTCAGTGATTTGTGGCTCCTCGTGGCTCCGGACATCAGCGTTGAGGTCTGCGGATGCTGCTGTGGGTGTCTGCTCCTTGCAGGTGTTGACGAGCCGCTGGGCTTCGTGAGCCAGCGTGCGGAAGTCTTGCTGGGTGCTGCATCGCATGTTGGCCAGCGTCCCTCTCATGTGTGGCGGCAGCGTACTGAGGAATATGAAATGGAAGAGGAAGTTGTCATTGTCCTCTTCTTTAAGTTGCAGCAAGTCCTCCATGAGGGCCTTGGGTCTGCCTCCTCTGTGGCCGTAGACCGCCAGGATCCTCTCGGCTCTCTCCTCAGCTGAGGGGACGTAATTTGCCACGATGGTCGCTTTCAGTTCTTTATATTTGTCCTGGGCCGGCGGCCGTTGGATTATGCTCCGCGCACATCTCGAAGTGGCGGCGTTGAGTTTGGCGACGATGTGATAGAACTTTGTATCGTCAGCCGTGATGCCCGCAAGTGCAAACTGGGCTTCAGCTTGCTGAAACCACGAGGCGGGGTCTTCCTGCCAGAAGTCCGGCAGGTTGACGGTGACGGCGTTTGTGTGGACCGTCACTGATGTGTCCGCAGGGTGAGAGTGCCTTGCTTCGGCTCTCTCAGCGGCGCTGGTGCTCGGTTGAGCCCTCTCTATCACTTCTGCCGTGGGGGAACGTCGTCCATCTGTTCCCCTGTCTGCATGGGCGCCAGCGTCTGCCTGGGTCGCCACAGATGAGTCAATCGTGGGGGAACGCCTCTGGCAAATCCTCCGTCAGGGTCACCAGTGTAGAGGAGCTTGAAATAACGAGGCGATGTGATTCATAAACCAAAGTTTATTATCAGCTCCTATAACAAATCTCATCTAGGTGCAGCAGAAGAAGAAGTCAGAGAGCGAACACCTTCGGCTCTACGAACTTATACTCGCACATAACAAAAGACATGCATATCAAAAGCTGACATCCCTCATTATCTTAATCCCCCCATTGTCTTCGTACTCCTCCGCCTGGCCCTGGGGGGTCAGGGCAACCCATCCGGTCTCCACCGCAGTGCCTTGGATGCTCTTTAATCTTCACTGGCGGTTGAGACTCTTTGTCCTGTTCTGAGGTGTGAAGTTGCCTTACATATGTAATCACCAAACACTCTCACATGCTTAACATATGTTGGTTATGGAATATATGATTAATATAGACCACAATTGCAATTGATTACACTGACTCTGGCGCAGATAACCGTTGTAAAGGTTACAGGTATGCATTTGTGGTGATGTACAGATTCACTAGGTGGATCGAAGCAGTCCCCACAAAAAGGGAAGATGCCTAATCAGTGATTAAATTCCTGGAGGAGTTTATTCCTAGGTTTGGTTTCCCCAGATTGATAAGATCAGACAATTGCTCTTACTTCAGTAATAAAGAACTAAGAAAAGTAGAGCAAGAGTTGGGGATCATCTATGCCCATGGTTCAGTGTATCACCCTGCATCACAGGGATTGGTTGAAAGGGCCAACCAAACACTGAAGTGTAAAATAGCCAAAATATGTCACTCAACCTCTTTGACATGGCTAGATGCACTACCATTGGCACTGATGTCCATGAGGACCTCAGTTAACAGCACCACACATCTCTTCCCTCACAAGATGCTGATGGGAAGATTGATGCCAGGTCCAAACAGGGAAGCAATGGGAAACCCATTGCTGAATGAGATGCAGGAGGACATTGACCAATACATGACAGCATTGACAAATGTGGTTACTTCTTTCTTTTCTCAGCCCAACAAGGAAGGAACACGTGGGGAGAAGGAGGCACCACAGATAAAACCAGGGCAGTGGGTGTAGGTCAAGGTTCACAAAAGAAAATGGACTAACCCCAGGTGGTCTGGACCTTTTGAAGTAATCCAGGCAACAAATTACACTGTCAAACTCCGAAGGGAGTCAGGCACTAATTGGTACCACCTGATGCACTGTGCACCTGCTGAACCCCCAAGTAGAACTACCGCGCAAGTTTATGAAGATTTGGCAACAAAGTAAAAATAAATGAATGAAGGTTTTGGCTCACTGACGATGGATAGGGGTAGGAATCTGCTTTGGCGCCTGGGTTGTGGTTTGTGAGTGGCAGTGACAGTGATAGCTGTTGTGGGGCTCCTTGTATTTGTTTCAATTTTATGGTGCAGTTCTGCTGATAACATCACAAGCTCATTCTACCATGTATACGGTGAACCATATGGTAAATGTATGTTAAATTTGTTGCTGTAAATCAAAGAAACTGCTATGTCTGTGCAGCTGTAGCTGCAACCACACCCCTCATATTGTCACAAGCTGTTCAGAATGTCTCTGCATTGGTTCCAGACATACAGTACTTGTATCTTCTTATACTGACCAAGTATTGAGTAAAATTGTGTTTGCCATGACATGGGTATACTCACCTGCAGTACCCTTGCTCAAAGGCAGAGGATTTTGAAGGTCAAAATTAATATAAGCATCCCATGAAGTTCCTGTGTTCGGGCCGGTTTATAGCCCATCCATCCATCCATCCATCTTCTACCGCTTTTCCGGAGGTCCGGGTTGCGGAGGCAGCAGTTCAAGCAGAGAAGCCCAGACTTCCCTCTCCCCAGCCACCTGCTCCAGCTCTTCAGAGGGGATACCAAGGCGTTCCCAGACCAGCTGGGAGACATAGTCTCTCCACCGAGTCCTGGGTCTGCCCCGGGGTCTCCTCCCAGTGGGACGTGCCTGAAACACCTCAAGTTGGAGGCGTCCAGGAGGCATCCTAATCAGATGCCCATACCACCTCAACTTACTCCTTTCAATGTGGAGGAGCAGCGGTTCTACTCTGAGCCTCTCCCGGATGACTGAGCTCCTCACCCTATCTCTGAGGGTGAGTCCAGCAATCCTACGGAGAAAGCTCATTTCAGCCGCTTGTATCCGCGATCTCGTTCTTTCGGTCATTACCCAAAGCTCGTGACCATAGGTGAGAGTAGGAACGTAGATTGACTGGTAAATCGACAGCTTTGCCTTAGAACTAAGCTCCCTCTTCACCACAACAGACCGGTACAACGTCCGCATCACTGCAGATGCTGCTCCAATCCGTCTGTCGATCTCTCGCTCCATTTTCCCCTCACTCGTGAACAAGACCCCAAGATACTTAAACTCCTCCACTTGGGGCAGGAGCCTGTCCCCAACCCGGAGAGGACAATCCACCTTTTTCCGGCTGAGGACCATGGACTCGGACTTGGAGGTGCTGGTTCTCATCCCAGCCGCTTCACACTCAGCGGCAAACCGTCCCAGCAAGAGCCGTAGGTCATTGCTGGATGAAGCCAACAGGACAACATCATCTGCAAACAACAGAGATGAGATCCTGTGGTCACCAAGCATGACACCCTCCATTCCCTGGCTGCGCCTAGAAATCCTGTCCATAAAAATTATGAACAGGACCGGTGACAAAGGGCAGCCCTGGCGGAGTCCAACTCTCACTGGGAATGACTCCGACCGAGTGTTGGCAATACGAACCAAACTCTCACAACGGTCGTACAGAGACCGAATAGCTCGTAACAACAAGCCCGATACCCCATACTCCCGAAGAACCCCCCACAAAAATCCACAAGGGACGCGGTCAAATGCCTTCTCCAAGTCCACAAAACACATGTAAACTGGTTGGGCAAACTCCCACGAACCCTCAAGAATTCTCGAGAGGGTAAAGAGCTGGTCCGATGTGCCACGGCCAGGACGAAAACCACATTGCTCCTCCTGAATCCGAGGTTCGACCAACGGCCGGACTCTCCTCTCCAGTACCTTGGCATAAACCTTCCCAGGGAGGCTGAGGAGTGTGATCCCTCTAAAGTTGGAGCACACCCTCCGGTCCCCTTTTTTGAAGAGAGGAACCACCACCCCGGTTTGCCATGCCAAAGGCACTGCCCCCGACCGCCACGCAATGTTGCAGAGGCGTGTCAACCATGACAACCCAACAACATCCAGGGCCTTGAGGTACTCGGGGCGAATCTCGTCCACCCCCGGGGCCCGGCCACCAAGGAGATTTTTAACCACCTTGGCGACCTCAGCCCCTGTGATAGGCGAGTCATCCCCCTCGTCCCCAAACCCTGCTTCCTCTGTGGAAGGCGTGTCAGTGGGATTGAGGAGATCCTCGAAGTATTCCTTCCACCGCCCGACAATATCCCCAGTTGAAGTCAACAGTGTCCCATCCGCACCATAGGGATGGGGCATTTGCGTGCCCCAGTGATCCCAGGAGCTATGTTGTCCGGGGCAATTTGCCTCTGATAGGGTCTCCCAAGACAAACTGGTCCTGGGTGAAGGGCCAGACTAAGAACGATCCAACAGACTCTCATGATAAATAGTATATCAAGGATTCAGTGTACCCCGCCCGGTATAGGGTTACCGGGGCCCCACCCTGGAGCCAGGCCTGGGGGAGGGGCTCGAAGGCTAGCGTCTGGTGGCCGGGTTTCCACCCATGGGACCCGGCCGGGCTCAGCCCGAAGGAGTTACATGGGTCCGCCCTCCAGTAGGTTCACCACCTGCAGGAGGGATCATGGAGGTCCGGTGCTATGTGGATTAGGTGGCAGTCAAAGGCGGAGACCTTGGCGGACTGATCCCAAGCTTTCTAAACTGGTTTATATTCCTATAATATTATTATAGGAATAATAATTAATATAATTATATATAATTATAGGAATATAATTATGTTAATTATATTCCTATTCCAGTATGCGCTATACTAATTCTATTTTTCTGGGCACAAACAGAAAGGAAATGTTAGGAGAAATACTTCTTATTTATTGTCGAACATGGACTACACCTTGCACCAATTACCGATAATACCTAAGCAGTGGAGGGAAGCAAGTGTACTACCTACTTTGAAGTACTGGAGTCTTCTTGATACATCACCCCGGGTGGCCATTGTATATACTCAGCCTTGCCTAGAAGTTGGGCAGGCCGGTGTATACCCATAATTCCAGCAGATCACTCTTTTGTTGTGACTGCATCTTCTAAGTGGAAGCACAGGCGGGATCTTAAAGACCCACACGACACAATCTGGGGAAGTAATGTGCCTTCAGATCACAAGTTATGGACCGACGCCCAAAAGGTACCACTGTCCTTTTTTTCACAGATGGGATTGGGTAAGGTGATGTTTCGTGTGGAGACCATTAATTATTGTTTTACTGCATTTATTAATTATATCATCTCTGCCTTCTGAGGAATACAGGGCAAACTTTGTAACTTAACATCTAGTTACTCTTCAGAATAGATTGGTTTAGACCAATTAACAGCTGCTAGTGTGTGTGCAATTATAGGCACATTTTTCTGTACTTTCATACCAGAGAATGATGCGGACGGGGAGCCATCGCAGAGGCCCTCACAAATCTCCCCAACTTACGTGATGTCACAGAAAAAGATTTTTTGAATGCAAACTCATGGTTCACTACTGGATCTTGGTACACTGTTCTGCTGAAATTGGTATTATCCTTTCTTCTTGTGATAATAGGGCTCTTTGTCATAATATGCTGTTGTATACCATGTGTCAAGGCCCTATTACACAAATTTATAGAGCAGCTATTTTGCTGCTTAAGGAAGAGCTTAGTGCTAACACCCTCATGACTTACCAAAACAGAATTGCCTTAGATATGCTGCTGTCTGAAAAAGGGGGCATCTGTGTGAATGACATAATTCTGGACCCAGGGGACAAAACACAGACTCGAGTGAAGTACAAGAAAAGATAAGATAAATCACCCTTTATTGTCATTCAACTGTACAACAAATCATGTACAGTAGAACGAGATTGTGCTTTACCTATCTACTGTGTTAATCACACACACCCCAAGTATAGAATCAGAGGGCCGCTGCCATGCAAGGTGCCGCCACAAATTTCCCTCTGTGGAGAATGTGCGGAAGGATGAGACTGAGTTTATTCCTCAGGTTCAGCTTTATTCACAATCACATACTCCAACAATTTCAAAGCAGGAAAAAAGAGGATGGATAATCACCACATCTGTCTTTTATACCCCGGACATCAAAACTGCAGTCACATGGTGTTTAATCAAACATACAGTCACATGGTACTTAATCCCAGTCACAATGTAACCCCCCTGATCTTCACACCATCATCCTTTAGTCTCTGGTGGTCCGGAAATCTCTCCAGGTCATCTCCTTGAAACAAAGGCCAAATCTCACACTCTCCCGTTATCTCTCGGAGGCTCAGTCCCTTTGTTCCCTGAGATGTGCAGCACACAATAAACACACAGCAATATATTTGTGGAGCATATGTGACCAACATATGTGCCCACACCTCCTCCATTCCATTATTGCTGAGCACCAAGCTGGACGGCAGGAAGTTCCACTTTTTTATATGGTCTTCGGCATGACCCGGCCGGGATTTGAACCCCTGCCTCCCGGGTGTGGAGCGGATGCTCTACCAACTGAGCCACCACTCCGGTAAGCCTTTATTAGTCCCACAATGGGGAAATTCCAGGATTGCAACAGCACAGGGATAGCAACACTCAGAGCAACAGTCAAGAAGACAAGAAAAAACAAGAGCAGCGAATATACATATGTACATATAAATATATAAATACACAGTGCGGAGCATTGTAGCTAGATGGAATAAATATAAAAATATATAAACACACACAGTGCGGAGCATTGTGGCTAGATGGAATGAACAGCATAACCGTCTACTTAGTTATCCTACATGGTATGATTATGTACCCATACATATTGTCACCCTCCGTAGCGACCAGTATTGTCCTAGTTGTATACCGGAGGGGACCACAATTATCCTTTTATTGTTAACCATGTCTGTGTGTGAGTGCGTGTATGTACAGTGTGTGTTGTGTGCAGTGCAGGACTCGTGCTGGGGAAAGAGCAGGACGCCGTTCAGCCTGGCAACCCTATAATGATAAAGCAGAGATATTAGCTCAGCCCTCGGGCAAAGAGCGTGATAGTAATGACAGCTTACTTTGCAGGTGGTCATGGTTGAGCTCAGGTTGGCCTTGAGGGCTACAGCCAGGGAGACAGCGTCTGACTCTGTGCGGGGAAGTGAGCGAGGCGCCCTGTGATGATGGTGGAAGCAGAACCGCCGCCGGGGAGAGAGGAATCTGCCGCCAGGGAGATCCACCTGTGCACAGGGGAGAATGACTGACAAAGGTGAGTCAATTGTTAGCTTATGTGAAGCGAGGAGATGGTCTGGGATACAGACGATGAGCCAGGACGTGGCTGCTGACGTGAGACGTGTCGTGAGGAGTTTGACAGACGGCTCCGTGCTGAGTCACAGGCAGGTCTGGCTTTTATAGCCCGCTGACGATTGGCAGCAGGTGTGCGTGCAACTGAAGTTAATGATGGCCCTGAGGGAGCCATGACAGTACTCCCCCCTCTAGAGGTGCCTCCTGGCACCTGACCCAGCCTACCCGGGTGCATCCGGTGAAAGTCCCTGATGAGTTGTTTATCAAGCATGAATGACGGACGTACCCAGGACCTCCGCTCAGGGCCATACCCCTCCCAATCCACCAAGTACTGCAGGCCGCGACCCTAGCGGCGAACGCCCAGGATGGTATTGACTCTCCACGCCAGGTTGCCATCTATCACTACCGGTGGAGGTGGAGTCTTGGGAGGAGGGCAGAGTGGGCTGGAACAGACGGGCTTCACCTGTGAGACATGAAATGTCGGACAGATGCGGAGGGAGAGCTAGGAGTACAGCCACAGGGTTAACAATGCGAGTAATGGGGAAGGGGCCAATGAAGCGCTGGGCCAACTTCCGCTTTTCAGCCTTCAAATTAATATTCTGTGTTGATAGCCATACCTGTTGACCCACCTCGTACTGGGGAGCCGGTCTCCTGCGGCGGTTAGCCGTCTTGGTCTTGCGTTCTGCAGTGCGAAGGAGAGCTCTGCGGGTAGCAATCCAGAGCCGGCGGCAGCGCCTCATGTGAGCGTGGACAGAAGGCACCACCACCTCCTTCTCCTCCTCTAGGAACAGAGGGGGGTCATACCCTAAGGAGGCCCTGAAGGGGGACATGCTGATTGCTGAGGAAACCGTTGAGTTATGGGCATACTCGATCCAGGGGAGGTGGCCGCTCCATGATGAGGGACTGGAGGCGATGACACAGCGCAGAGCAGCCTCCAGCTCCTGATTGGCCTGCTCACACTGCCCATTGCTCTGCGGGTGGTATCCGGACGACAGGCTCACCGTTGACCCCAGTGCATTGCAGAATGCCCTCCAGACCTGGGACACGAATTGGGGCCCACAATCAGAGACGACATTGGAGGGGATCCCGTGGAGGCGTATGACATGCTGCACTAGCAGATCCGCTGTCTCCCGTGCCGTAGGCAGCCCCCGGAGAGGGATGAAGTGGGCAGTCTTAGAAAACTGGTCCACGATGGTGAGGACCGTGGTGAAGTGGTTGGACAGTGGGAGGCCCGTCACAAAATCCAGAGCAATATGGGACCAGGGGCGGCTGGGGACCGGCAGCAGGTGAAGGAGCCCGGCCGGCGGAGACGAGGACGACTTCCCGGTGGTGCACTGAGCGCAGGCATGGACGTAGGCGGTGACATCCTTCCGCAGCCCCAGCCACCAAAACAATCTCTGGAGAAGCTCCACCATGCGGGACACCCCTGGATGGCATTAAAACTTCGAGGCATGAGCCCACTGAATCACCTCACCCCGAGTCGATGTGGGGACGAACAGCCGCTCCGCAGGTCCACCTCCAGGATCGGGCTCTGCCTCCTGCGCCTTCACGACCTTCTCCCTGATGCCCCACGAGAGGGCGCCGATGACACAGGATGCTGAAAGGATGGTCTGTTCATGATCCTCAGTCACCTCCATCACGAACTGCCTGGAGAGGGCGTCTGGCTTGGTGTTCTTAGTCCCAGGGCGATAGGTGATTGTGAAATCAAAATGCCCAAAAAACAGAGACCAACGGGCCTGCCGGGAGTTCAGTCGCTTGGCGGTCCTCAGGTATTCCAAGTTCTTGTGGTCGGTCCATACCATGAAGGGTTGGGCAGCCCCCTCTAACCAGTGGCGCCATTCCTCCAGGGCAAGTTTCACCGCCAAGAGCTCCCTGTCGCCGATGCTGTAGTTTCTCTCAGCCGGGGATAGGCGGTTTGAGAAGAAGGCGCAGGGGCGAACCACCCCGTCTACAGGAGAGCGCTGGGAGAGCACCGCCCCCACCCCGGAATCCGACGCGTCCACCTCGACCAAGCACTGGAGCAACGGGTCCACCTGTGTGAGAACACGGGATGACGAGAACTCCCCCTTGAGGGTGCCAAACACTGCTGTGGCCTCCTCCGTCCAACGGAAAGCCACCTTGGGGGACGTGAGACAGGTCAAGGGGCAAGCAATCATGCTGTACTTGGGCACAAAGCGGCGGTAAAAATTGGCGAACCCCAGGAACTGCTGGAGTTGCTTCCTTGATGGGGGGGGAGGGCAGTCCACCACCGCCTTGACCTTCACCAGGTCAGGGAGAACCTGGTTATGAGAAATGACGAAACCGAGAAATGAAGTCTTGTTGGTGTGGAACTCACATTTCTCGGCTTTAACAAACAGCTTGTTCTCCAGGAGTCGTTGGAGGACCTGTCTCACGTGTACCCGATGCTCCTCTAGTGACCGAGAGAAGATGAGTATGTCATCCAAGTAGACAAAGACGAAGGCACCCGGGAAGTCCCGGAGAACGTCGTTTATCAGGCGTTGGAAGACAGCCGACGCGTTGGTCAACCCAAACGGCATCACCAGATATTCGAAGTGGCCGCTTGGGGTCCGGAATCCCGTCTTCCATTCGTCTCCCTCCTTGATCCGCACGAGATGGTAAGCGTTGCGAAGGTCAAGCTTATCCTCTCAGCCGGGGATAGGCGGTTTGAGAAGAAGGCACATGGGCGAACCACCCCGTCTACAGGAGAGCGCTGGGAGAGCACCGCCCCCACCCCGGAATCCGATGCGTCCACCTCGGCCAAGCACTGGAGCGACGGGTCCACCTGTGTGAGAACACGGGATGACGAGAACTCCCCCTTGAGGGTGCCAAACGCTGCTGTGGCCTCCTCCGTCCAACGGAAAGCCACCTTGGGGGACGTGAGACAGGTCAAGGGGCGAGCAATCATGCTGTACTTGGGCACAAAGCGGCGGTAAAAATTGGCGAACCCCAGGAACTGCTGGAGTTGCTTCCTTGATGGGGGGGGGGCAGTCCACCACCGCCTTGACCTTCACCAGGTCAGGGAGAACCTGGTTATGGGAAATGACAAAACCGAGAAATGAAGTCTTGTTGGTGTGGAACTCACATTTCTCGGCTTTAACAAACAGCTTGTTCTCCAGGAGTCGTTGGAGGACCCGTCTCACGTGTACCCGATGCTCCTCTAGTGACCGAGAGAAGATGAGTATGTCATCCAAGTAGACAAAGATGAAGGCACCCAGGAAGTCCCGGAGGTCGTTTATCAGGCGTTGGAAGACAGCCGATGCGTTGGTCAACCCAAACGGCATCACGAGATATTCGAAGTGGCCGCTTGGGGTCCGGAATCCCGTCTTCCATTCGTCTCCCTCCTTGATCCGCACGAGATGGTAAGTGTTGCGAAGGTCAAGCTTGGTGAACCAAGAGGCCCCCTGGAGGGAGTCGAAGGCCGTGTCCATGAGAGGCAGGGCGTATTTGTCCTTCACCGTGATGTCGTTAAGCACCCTGAAGTCGATACATGGCCGCAGGGAGCCATCCTTCTTGCCTACAAAGAAGAACCCCACCCCCACCACTGAAGAAGATGGACAAATAATGCCCGAGCTGAGCGACTCCTTGATATAGGCATCCATCGCCTCCCGCTCCGGAGCTGACAGGCTGTAGAGGCGGCTCGACGGCAGCGGGGCACCAGCCCGGAGATTTATGGCACAGTCATAGGGGCAGTGGGGGGGGGGGGGTAACAGCGCCTGCGACTTACTAAATACCGCCCCCAAGTCATGGCATTCAGGCGGCACCTTGGACAAATCTGGGGGAGGAGGGGCATGGGGGGCTAAGGACACCGACGGGGCACAGGCTGCGGATTGCAGACATGCGCTAAGGCAAAACGAGCTCCATGACGTTATACTCCCAGTCCGCCAATCAAATGATGAATTATGAAGTCGAAGCCAGGGATAGCCCAGGATGACGGGGGACATTGAGGAGGGCAGCACCAACAGGCGTAGGTCCTCTCGATGGTTCCCTGAGACGATCGCTGAAACTGGGGCGGTCTGCTGAGAGATTGTCGCCGGGGGGGTCTTAGACAGGGTGATGAGCCTAAGGGGTGACTGGAGAGTATGGCAGGGAAGCCCTAACCGGATTGCCAGGTTCCTCGATATGAAACTCTGCTCTGCCCCCGAGTCAATCAGTGCATGTGTGGCATATTCTGTGTGTTTGTAGATGAATCTAATGGGCACGAGGCACTTAGTGAGGGGATTAGGCTGAGACGCGTCCGTGAGTCCCCCTACTGCGACGCACGGACCCCCTCTTTTTGGCCGAACGGGGCAACTCTCTACCTCATGCTCACTGCTACCACAGTACATGCACAGCCCTAATCCCTAAGGCGTTGCTTCTCAGCTAAGGAAGTTTTGGAGCACCCGACCACCATATCCTCCTGTCCGTCTAGAGCTTCAGGTGGAGGCAGGGCCAATCGAGCTGACTGGGAGAAGCGGAAAAACTGTGTGCCCGAGCGACCGGAAGCTGTTTGCTTGGCTACCCGCTCCCTCAGCCTGTTATCCAAATTAATTAATGGTCAGGGAGATCAGCTCAGTGAGTCTCTCTGGTTTGTCTAACCTAGCTAGCTCATCCCGTAGGCTAGGGCTTAAGCTCTGGATGAAAATACTACAGAGCGAGGCATCCTCCCACCCGACCTCAGCGGCCACCACCCAGAAATCAACAGCGTAGTCCGCCACGGACCTACCCCCCTGTCGGAGATTTAACAACCGGGTGGTGAGCACGCTATCCCGATCGGAATGGTCAAATACCTCATGAAAATCGGCAATGAACCGCTGGTAAGTAAGACTAGCATAGGTAGGTTTAGCCATAACGGCGTAAGCCCAAGCTAGCGCTCTACCCTCTAGTAAATTAGCCACATAGCCTATCCTACTATGGTCAGTGGGAAAATCCCCCGGCACTCGCTGGAAAACTGTCTCACACTGTAAGATAAACCCACAGGCCTCACCGAGCTTGCCGCTAAAGTGAGTGGGTGTGGGGACCGGTGTGAGCCGGGCCGAGGGGACCTGACTAGCCTGGCTAGGAGGGGAGCTAGCAGGAGCCAATGGGCTCCTGGAGGCCGGAGGGAACGTCCGCTGTCCATCCAGACGATCCAACCGGCTGTTAATTTGAGTTAACTGGCTAAGGATAACGCTTTGTTAGTAAGCTAGCTGCTCCACTCGAGCCTCTAGGTTGTTAAACCAGCGTGCCAGCACGCTATCCGCTGGGTCGCTCTGACGGAGCCGTACTGACATAATTCTGGACCCAGGGGACAAAACACAGACTTGAGTGAAGTACAATTATCCTTTTATTGTTAACCATGTCTGTGTGTGAGTGTGTGTGTGTGTATGTACAGTGTGTGTTGTGTGTAGTGCAGGACTCATGCTGGGGAAAGAGCAGGACGCCGTTCAGCCTGGCAACCCTATAACGATAAAGCAGAGATATTAGCTCAGCCCTCGGGCAAAGAGCGTGATAGTAATGACAGCTTACTTTGCAGGTGGTCGTGGTTGAGCTCAGGTTGGCCTTGAGGGCTACAGCCAGGGAGACAGTTTCTGACTCTGTGCAGGGAAGTGAGTGAGGCGCCCTGTGATGATGGTGGAAGCAGAACCGCCGCCGGGGAGAGAGGAATCCGCCGCCAGGGAGATCCACCTGTGCACAGGGGAGAATGACTGACAAAGGTGAGTCAATTGTTAGCTTACGTGAAGCGAGGAGATGGTCTGGGATACAGACGATGAGCCAGGACATGGCTGCTGTCACGAGACATGTCGTGAGGAGTTTGACAGACGGCTCCACGCTGAGTCACAGGCAGGTCTGGCTTTTAAAGCCTGCTGGCGATTGGCAGCAGGTGTGCGTGCAGCTGAAGTTAATGATGGCCCTGAGGGAGCCATGACAGTGATGTTTGGAGATCAGTGCTGCACCATCATCCCCAATAATATTGGACCCCTAGGACCTCCACAAGACATTCTGAACAAAATGCACGAGCATGCTAAAAACATGCAAGAGGCTTCAGGTATAGATAATGAGTTCTGGGACAATGTGGGGCAATGGTTTGAAAAATGGAAGACACTAATTATCTCAACTCTTGAAATTCTCATAGTTATAATAGCTGTTAGCTATTATAGTTATAATAAGCTATAATAACTATAGCTTGTTAGCTATTCATCCTCTGTGGATGTTGCTGAATCCCATTCCTCTGTACTCTTTCAGAAAAAAACATAGCCGCTGCCCTTACTGAGGACCCAGCAAAAATGATGGTGCAAGAGCAACTCCATCTCTTAGCGCAGCCTCAGGATGGGGATGACTTTGAGGCTGTGCTGGAGGTTCCTATATATTACTTGATGTTAACCAAGCCCTGGCAAGGACAACCCGTGGCTGCCATAACCGATAAGGTTACATTTTATGTTTTTTATCATTGTTATTAACATGCACTGTGCAATGAAGAATGATTGCTCCTCTGCAGTGAAGACTCAGCTTACACACTCACATATAGAAATATTTAGATGCACCCATACATCATTTAATCTGCTCGCAATCAAGAACACTTCTGGCATACATATACGGTGGGGTAAAAAAGTATTTAGTCAGCCACCAATTGTGCAAGTTCTCCCACTTAAAAGATGAGAGAGGTCTCCAATTTTCATCATAGGTATACCTCAACTATGAGAGACAAAATGAGAAAAAAAAAATCCAGAAAATCACATTGTCTGATTTTTAAAGAATTTATTTGCAAATTATGGTGGAAAATAAGTATTTGGTCAATAACAAAAGTTCATCTCAATACTTTGTTATATACCCTTTGTTGGCAATGACAGAGGTCAAACGTTTTCTGTAAGTCTTCACAAGGCTTTCACACACTGTTGCTGGTATTTTGGCCCATTCCCCCATGCAGATCTCCTCTAGAGCAATGATGTTTTGGGGCTGTCGCTGGGCAACACGGACTTTCAACTCCCTCCAAAGATTTTCTGTGGGGTTGAGATCTGGAGACTGGCTAGGCCGCTCCAGGACCTTGGAATGCTTCTTACGAAGCCACTCCTTTGTTGCCCAGGTGACATAATGCACGGCTCAGGAGACACACACGCAGGCTCAGGGTAAATCCAATAGCTTTATTGACAACAAGTGTGTATGAGTGCGTGTCTGCGAGATGGGTATGTGTTGGTGATGGCGTCTGCGTCAGGCACGGAGGCAGAAAGCCGTTCAGCCGGACAACCCTATGGGAGAAGCAGAGGAAGAAGGGTAACGGGCACCACACCAACACAGGAGATATGATAATGACTGTTGGCTTACTTGGTTTGGGCAGGTGGCTGGCGTAGCAAGGGCGTAGCCCGGTAGACAGCGACCTGGAACACCTGACGCAGCAGCGAGGAGATGATGGCTGGAGAACATTGTCCGCCGCCGGGAAATCCACCTGTGCACAGGGGAGCAGACTGGGAGGAAAAGGTAAGAGATCCTTACTTGGTATCTTGCTTGGTGAAGGGAGTTCCTTGCAGCAAGTGATGCCGATGTGAACAGACGGCTTCAGGCCGAAGCCCAGGGTGAGGCGGCTTAAATCCTTCGCCGCTGACGAGGTGCAGGTGTGCGCACAGCTGGCGCCGCTGATGAGCGGCGAGACGTGTCAGTACTCCCCCCTCTAGCAGCGCCTCCTGGCGATGGTTTCTCTGGGTGCGCTCGGTGGAACTCAGTGATGAGGGACGGCTCCAACACAAACGAAGAGGGCACCCATTGCCTATGTTCAGGTCCGTAGCCCTCCCAATCTACTAGGTACTGTAACCCGCGACCCCGGCGCCGAGAGTCCAGGATGGAAGAGACTGGCCAGGCCGGATGGCCATCAATCATCCGGGGCGCGGGTTGCGCAGCAGGGGGAGGGCAAAGGGGGTTGGAGACTGCCAGTTTAACCTTGGATACGTGGAAGGTGGGATGGATGCGGAGGGAGGGGGGAATAGCCACACACACAGCCACCGGGTTGATAATCCTGGTGATGGGGTATGGGCCCATAAAACGCTGTGCCAATTTTCTCCTCTCACCCTTTAGAACGACGTCCTGAGTGGACACGTAGACACGTTGGCCTACCTGATAGGCAGGGGCAGGTCTCCTGTGCCGGTCCGCCATAGACTTGTTGCTCTCCGCCGTGCGTAAAAGTGCGCTGCGCGCCGAAGACCAGATGGAGCGGCACCGCCTGAGGTGCGCCTGAACTGAGGGGACAGTCAATTCACTCTCCTGCGTAGGGAACAGAGGGGGGTCGTAGCCTAGGGATGCCTTGAACAGGGACATCCCGGTAGCAGAAGAGCGGGCGGTGTTATGGGCGTATTCCACCCAGGCGAGGTGTGTGCTCCAGGACGCAGGCTTGGATGTAGTGACGCAGCGGAGCGCAGCCTCCAGCTCCTGATTGGTCCGCTCACACTGCCCATTGGATTGGGGGTGATGGCCAGAGGAGAGGCTTACCTTGGCTGCCAGGGCGTTGCAGAAGGACCTCCAAATGTCCGAGGAAAACTGGGGGCCCCGGTCCGAGACCACGTCTACCGGAATCCCGTGCAGCCTGACCACGTGCTGGATGAGGAGGTCCGCCGTCTCCAAGGCAGATGGAAGCCCCCGTAATGGAATGAAGTGAGCGGCCTTGGAGAAACGATCTACGATGGTCAGGACTGTGTCGAAGGTGTTGGAGACTGGGAGACCGGTTACAAAGTCCAGGGCGATATGCGACCAGGGCCTGCCAGGGACGGGCAGGGGCTGGAGCAGGCCCGCGGGAGGGGCATTACCTGATTTGCTGGTGGCGCAGACGGGGCAGGCCCGGGCGTAGCGGGCAGCGTCCCTCCGCAGACCCGGCCACCAAAAGGATCGTTGGAGTAGGTCGATCATCCGGGAGGACCCAGGATGGCAGGTGAGCTTAGATGTGTGAAGCCAGTGGATGACCTCCCCCCGGACAGTGGACGGCACAAAAAGCCTCCCCTCCGGTTCGCCGCCAGGGTCCGGTTCCAATTCCTGCGCCTTCCGGATCTTGCTTTCGATGTCCCAAGAGACGGCCCCCACGATGCACGACCTGGGCAAGATGGTGTGGACTGCGTCTTCTGATGCCTCAGGGGCAAATTGCCTAGAGAGGGCGTCGGGCAGGCCGTTCTTGGAGCCAGGCCTAAAGGTGATGTTAAAGCCGAACCTGGCGAAGAACAAGGACCAACGCGCCTGGCGGGCGTTCAGACGTTTGGCAGATCTTAAATATTCCAAGTTCTTGTGATCGGTGAGAACCACGAACGGCAGGGCAGCCCCCTCTAGCCAGTGGCGCCACTCCTGAAGCGCGAGCTTGATGGCGAGGAGCTCTCTGTCCCCCACGTCGTAATTATGTTCCGCCGGGGACAAGTGCCGAGAGAAGAAGGCGCAGGGCCGTTTGATCCCGTCGGTAGGTGACCGCTGAGACAACACCACCCCCACCCCCGTGTCCGAAGCGTCCACTTCAACGATGCACTGCAGCGCGGGGTCGACTTGGCTGAGGACCCGGGAGGAGGAGAACTCCGACTTCAGCGCCTGGAAAGCAGCTGCGGCCTCTTCAGTCCACCGGAACGGGGTCTTAGGGGAGGTGAGGCGGGTCAGAGGACCGACGATGGCTCCAAAGTTCGGGACAAAGCGGCGGTAGAAATTGGCGAACCCAATAAACTGTTGTACCTGCTTCCTTGATGTAGGAGTGGGCCACTCCACCACCGCTTTAACCTTCGCTGGGTCCGGGAGCACCTGGTCATGAGAGATGACGAACCCGAGGAAGGACGTAGTCTTGGCGTAAAATTCACATTTCTCTGCCTTGACATATAACCGGTTCTCCAACAGCCTCTGAAGAACCCGCCTCATGTGGACCCGGTGCTCGTCCCTGGATCTGGAGAAGATGAGGATATCATCCAGGTAGACGAACACGAACAGGCTGATGAAATCCCGGAGGACGTCATTAATAAGGCGCTGAAAGACGGCTGGAGCGTTGGTCAACCCGAACGGCATAACCAGGTATTCGAAATGGCCGTTCGGGGTACGGAAGGCTGTCTTCCACTCGTCTCCCTCCCAGATCCGGACGAGGTGGTACGCGCTGCGAAGATCCAGCTTAGTGAACCAAGTCGCCCCCTGGAGGGAGTGGAAGGCGGTGTCCATTAGGGGCAAGGTGTAGCGGTCCTTCTCCGTGATGTCATTTAGGGCACGGTAGTCAATACAGGGACGAAGGGAGCCGTCCTTCTTGCCCACGAAGAAAAACCCAGCGCCTAATGGTGATGACGAGGGACGGATAATTCCAGCACTCAGCGACTCCTTCAAATAAGTATTCATGGCCTCCTTCTCTGGCGCAGACAGGCTGTAGAGACGCCCCGAGGGTAAGGGTGCCCCCTGGCAGATGTTTATAGCGCAGTCGTAGGGCCGGTGCGGAGGAAGAGACATCGCCTTGGACTTGCTGAAAACCATACCCAGGTCGTGGAACTCCGAGGGCACCAGGGTGAGATCCGGAGGCGCGGCGTCCTTGGGAGTAGGAGGAGAGGACGGGGCGCAGGCAGCGGATTGAAGGCAGGTGCTCATACAGAAGGAGCTCCAGGCGGACACTCTGGCGGACTTCCAGTCCAGGACAGGATTGTGGAGGCGGAGCCATGGGTATCCAAGAATGACGGGTGACACTGAATTTGGTAGGACGTAAAAGGAGATCTCTTCCCGATGATTTCCAGAGATAATTACTGGGACGGGGATGGTCTGGTGTGTTACTTTTCCCAGGGAAACATGGGAGAGATTGACTAGGGCGAGAGGAGACTTGAGGGTTTGGCAACGGATCCCCTATCGGGTTGCCAGGCTCTGTGAAATAAAGCTTCCCTCCGCGTCTGAGTCCACAAGTGCATGGGTGAGGTGCCCTGTGGGATTATGACAGAATCAGATGGGCAGCATCAATTGAGTGAGGGGAGTTAACCGATTAGCGTCCGCAAGGCCCCCTACAGTGACTCGCGGACCTCCCCGTTTGGCTTTTGTGGACAAAGCTCCACCGTGTGTTGGCTGTCTCCGCAATACATACAGAGACCCAACTCACGGCGGCATTGTTTCTCCGCTGGGGGGAGCTTTGTCTAGCCTGTCACCATCGGCTCCGACTCCTCAGAGTACCCCGGTGATGGCAACGCCAGGGGGCGAGCCTGGGGCAGGCGAAACGAGGCACCTCGAGGGCGAGAAGAAGAAGACTTCCGCTCCGAGGCACGCTCGCGCAACCTGTTATCCAAGCTGATGGCAAGGGAAGTTAGCTCCGCTAATGTCTCCGGGATATCCCGTCCAGCCAGTTCATCCCTCAGACCTGCGCTGAGACTGCGAAGGAAGATGCCGCAGAGCGAGCGTTCTCCCCAGCCAACCTCCTCCGCAGCGACCCGGAAGTCAATCGCGCAGTCAGCTGCCGACCGGCTTCCCTGCTGAAGGCTGAGAAGACGATCGACCTGAACGCTCTCTGTACGCGAATCGAATGATCGAACACTTCCAGAAACAGTCTCACGAACTGGCCATAGGTGAGGGTGGCGTAACTGGGCTTCGCCATTACGGTGTAAGCCCAGGTAAGCGCTCGCCCCTCCAAGAGGTTCCTTATGTAGCCAATCCGGCTATGGTCAGAGGGCAAGTCTCTGGGCACGCGGTGAAACACGGACTCACACTGCATGATAAACCCCCGCGCTCCACCGAGCTTACCGCTAAAGCGGGCGGGGGTTGGAATAGGTGTGAGCCGTGCCGGTGCAGCCGGAGCAGGCTGGACGGCCACTGGAGCAGCAGGAGCCACGCCACCCAGACGAACCGGGGGGAACGGCTGTTGGGGGTCCAAGCGGTCCAATCGGTTAGTTATTGTACTTAATTGATTTAAAATCCCCTGTTGTTGGTGGGCTATTAGATCCACCCGAGCCTCAAGGGTGGAAAGGCGGCGTGCGAGCCCACTGTCTGCCGAGCCGCTCTGCTGAAGCCGTACTGACATAATGCACGGCTCAGGAGACACACACGCAGGCTCAGGGTAAATCCAATAGCTTTATTGACAACAAGTGTGTATGAGTGCGTGTCTGCGAGATGGGTATGTGTTGGTGATGGCGTCTGCGTCAGGCACGGAGGCAGGAAGCCGTTCAGCCGGACAACCCTATGGGAGAAGCAGAGGGAGAAGGGTAACGGGCACCACACCAACACAGGAGATATGATAATGACTGTTGGCTTACTTGGTTTGGGCAGGTGGCTGGCGTAGCAAGGGCGTAGCCCGGTAGACAGTGACCTGGAACACCTGACGCAGCAGCGAGGAGATGATGGCTGGAGAACGTTGTCCGCCGCCGGGAAATCCACCTGTGCACAGGGGAGCAGACTGGGAGGAAAAGGTAAGAGATCCTTACTTGGTATCTTGCTTGGTGAAGGGAGTTCCTTGCAGCAAGTGATGCCGATGTGAACAGACAACTTCAGGCCGAAGCCCAGGGCGAGGCGGCTTAAATCCTTCGCCGCTGACGAGGTGCAGGTGTGCACACAGCTGGCGCCGCTGATGAGCGGCGAGACGTGACACCAGGCAGTGTGTTTGGGATCATTGTCATGCTGAAAGACCCAGCCACGTTTCATCTTCAATGCCCTTGCTGATGGAAGGAGGTTTTTACTCAAAATCTCATGATACATGGCCCCATTCATTCTTTCCTTTACACGGATCAGTCGTCCTGGTCCCTTTGCAGAAAAACAGCCCCAAAGCATGATGTTTCCACCCCCATGCTTCACAGTAGGTATGGTGTTCTTTCTCCTCCAAACACGACTAGTTGAGTTTTTACCAAAAAGTTCTATTTTGGTTTCATCTGACCATATGACATTCTCCCAATCCTCTTCTGGATCATCCAAATGCTCTCTAGCAAACTTCAGGCGGGCCTGGACATGTACTGGCTTAAGCAGGGGGACACGTCTGGCACTGCGGGATATGAGTTCCTGGCGGCGTAGTGTGTTACTGATGGTAGCCTTTGTTACTTTGGTCCCAGCTCTCTGCAGGTCATTCACTAGGTCCCCCTGTGTGGTTCTGGGATTTTTGCTCACCGTTCTTGTGATCATTTTGACCCCACGGGGTGAGATCTTGCGTGGAGCCCCAGATCGAGGGAGATTATTAGTGGTCTTGTATGTCTTCCATTTTCTAATAATTGCTCCCACAGTTGATTTCTTCACACCAAGCTGCTTACCTATTGCAGATTCAGTCTTCCCAGCCTGGTGCAGGTCTACAATTTTCTTTCTGTTGTCCTTTGACAGCTCTTTGGTCTTGGCCATAGTGGAGTTTAGAGTCTGACTGTTTGAGGTTGTGGACAGGTGTCTTTTATACTGATAATGAGTTCAAACAGGTGCCATTAATACAGGTAACGAGTGGAGGACAGAGGAGCCTCTTAAAGAAGAAGTTACAGGTCTGTGAGAGCCAGAAATCTTGCTTGTTTGTACCATAATTTGCAAATAAATTCTTTAAAAAAATCAGACAATGTGATTTTCTGGATTTTTTTTCTTCATTTTGTCTCTCATAGTTGAGGTATACCTATGATGAAAATTGGAGACCTCTCTCATCTTTTAAGTGGGAGAACTTGCACAATTGGTGGCTGACTAAATACTTTTTTGCCCCACTGTAGGGCATATATTGGGAATTTCATCTCGTGATTGAGATGAAAAGGGGAAAATTGTGGATAATAAAATGTTTTTATTGTCTTAATGAACTGCTTAAAATGTCTTAATACATGTGCTAAGCTGTCATTTCAGAAATGCTGCTCCTCTAAGTAAATGGTAAATGGCATTCACTTATATAGCGCTTTTATTCTCATCTCTAGATGACCAAAGCGCTTTACAGATCCTGCTATCCACCCTAAGGGAAGGTCACAGCCCACAGCAGATGGACTAAATATGTAAATTATTGGGGTTTGAGTAAAAGTGAAACTGTTATTTTGTACCAAGCTGTACCACTCTGCTGTTGGGCTCTATGATATCTGTGGAGAGGTGGATATGACTCAGTGAGTCAAACCCAGATTGAACTCATTCTATGTATGTGATGGGGAACGGGCATGACTGAGTGTGCATATGCTTTTATTTCCTGCAAAATGTTAGCCGTAAAGCTGTGCAGGAGCATGAAGATTGGGCAGAAGTAGATAGTGTGTCAAGAGGAACTGCTCCCCCTGCTCAAGGTTGCTAAGTAACTCCAGGTGCTTAGTGAAAAATTTACAACTCCGGATCAAGACGACCAATCAGGAGCCAGGAGGAAACGGGGAACACCCCCATTACTGCAGGAATAAAGCTTTGTCGAATACAGAGTTTGGCATCTCACTTTTCCAGGCATTCATGCAGACTAGAAGCTAAGATTCATTCCTCGAGAGACCCATCGATTGTTGCATGCACCTTGAATTGCAATTATTTTGATTCTGTCTTTTTTCCTATAATGGTTCAGAGAGTCTTTCAGTGGAATTTGATCATGTTCCCACAATTATCATCTTACACAACATAACAAAAATAATTTTTTTGTAAGTCATCTGTGTTTTTTCAACTGATTTAAGACAATTTTGCACCATTGAATCCGAAAATGACATCTGTTTCACTCGATCACGTTAGGTTTTTATACTAAGTTGTAAGCAGTTGTATAGCAGTTGTACTGTTGTACTGTAAATTGAATAGTAGACATTCATAAAGGTAAGTACATGTAAATTGAATGTTACGTCATCATTGTTCAAAATTCAGAGAATTTCAAGAAATAAAAAAGAATTTTGCGTCATATAAAGCGAAAATACCGGTACATGTAAACAAAAATGTAACAAACATGTGGCCATAGTTCAAAACGTTGACCTGACTGAGCAAAACCAATGTGATTTTTGGATTCAGCACATCAAAATTGTCCTAAATCAGCTAAAAAAAACTTAGACAATAAATTTGGTGTTGACCAGTGTTATATATAGCCATATTTATTATCTTGGGATTTCAAACCACAATCCAAGGCATTAAATATTCATATTTGTGATCAATAACTGAAAAATATCTTTTTTTGACTGCTCCCTTTAGGGGTAGTTACAATGGATCATCTGCCTCCATCTTCAGCATCATTTGTCCAATATCCACTCCCCTCCAAAAGTATTGGAACAGTGAGGCTAATTTCTTTTTATTTTTGTTGTAGACTGAAAATATTAGGGTTTGACATCAAAAGATGAATATGAGACAAGAGATCAACATCTCAGCTTTTATTTCCGGGTATGTACATCTGGAACTGATACACAACTTAGAAGATAACTTTTTTAACCCACCCATTTTTCATGTGAGCAAAATTATTGGAGCATGTAAAAAAGTTTTTTTGTTATTGTTGTTGTTGTCCAGGTGTGTCCTATTGCATTGATTTTTCAAGCAATAAATAGTGCTGAATGTCTACTTTCAGTTTCAGATTTGGGTTTTGGCTGTGCAGACTGCATTTATAGTTAGAGGGGTAACCACCATGAAAACCAGAGAGCTGTCTGTGGGTGAAAATCAATTGCTGAGAGAGAAGATGGAAAATCAATCTGAGCCATTGCACAAACAGTGGGCATAGTCAGTATAACTATTTGGAATGTCCTGAAGAAGAAAGAAACCACTGGTGTACTAAGTAACGGATGTTGAACAGGTAGACCCAAAGGAAACATTAGCAGTTGACAACAGAAACATAGTGAGAGCTTTAAAGAAAAACCCTAAAACAACTGATGGCAACATCAGCAGCAACCTTCAGAGAGCAGGAGTGACAGTATCACAATCTACTGTTTGCAGAAGACTTCATGAACACAAGTACAGAGGTTATACCAGAAGATGCAAATCCCTCATGAGCAAGAAGAATAGGAAGGGCAGACTGAAATTTGCCAAAAAGCACAGAGATGAGCTTCAGAAATCCTGGGACAAAACGTTATGTGTTATGTATGTAAAACCTGGTGATAAAAGAGACAAGATGAGGTAGCGTTGAACACAGCTTTATTGATGCTTGAACTGCAGTTACACGACAGGCAACTGGCATGGACATCCGGCGCAAGAGGCCGTGATGTGGTGGCTAGCCCTGCTATATAGAGGGGTTGCACGTGACGTCAGTGGTCATGTGCCACATTGTTTTTCTGCCATTTTGGACGGCAGATAGCGTGGACCCTGTGTTGAGAATAATAATAATTCCACTAGCACCTACTCAGTCCAACTCGCAACAGTGTTGTTCGTTTTCCATTAATACCACCTTAAGTGAATGAGATCTTTACAGCAAGATGGCCTGACACTCCCATGACATCGTTTGTATGTGACAAGAAAAACACAAGATGGATATCGAGGCAAGCCTGCTGCTTGCTGGCTTTTTGTCAGAGGCAAAAAAGGAGAACCAGAAAAGGCTACAGGTGGTGAGACGAAACACTGGAAAAGTAGTGGAGAGTTAGAGAAGCCATGGAGTTGCAGAAGACGTGAGGATATGAACTAAATCACACATGAAGGTAAGCTAATGATTGCTAATACTAGTTAGCACTAATAAGTCCCCCGTACTACATTGTAATCATGGCAAGTTATCACTATTAGGTACTAAGATATTGTGACGTTTGCAGGGTTCACACAAAGACAATGAAGCAAATGGCCGTGATCAACCTGATTTATTTTCACACACCCCGACCCCCAACCTGCTTCTGAGCACACAGAGGAGTGGAGGTCATTCCCCCAGACCTCCGTTTCAATCATGGTTACACACACATGATACATCTTGCCCTAATCCTGCTAAACACTGCTGGGTCATTATAATGCAGTTATAATGACACAGCAGTATAACTCAGAAGTAACACATTTAACACACACAGTAATGTTTCAAACTGGCAAAGCATGCTGGGAAATCCCTGGCTCCCTTAAAATGGCCCCGACGTTACACTGCCCCCCCCCCGGACTGGTTTCTGTCCCCAGAAAATTCAAAGTCCACTTTCAGAAATCCAACGCGAGTCAGCCCGGTGCCAGGGCGGCATGCACGGGCCATCTGAGTCTCGGTCAGAGTATCTGGTTGGGGTAGGGTTCCGGTTTGGCCATCAGCGGGCGGATGGACACATCTGACAGCCCCTGTAGGACCACGCACAGTCCCTTCCCTGGCAGCGGGAGTCCCAGGCCCGCTCCGGCCGACTCCCACCGCTGCCAGATCTCCCAGGCGGCCGCTGGCCCGCGTCCATGCGTCCAGCCCTTGCCGCGCCTGGAAAGTGGCCGCATCTTCGTCCTGCTCGCTCCGCTGCGTCACTCCTGCGCCGAGGGCCTCCGTGACGTCACCGAAAGGAAAAGCATCGGGTAGCGGTAGGACACGCACAGTTCCTCCTCTGGCAGCGGGAGTCCCATGACTCCTACCGCTGCCAGGACCTCCCAGTCGGCCGCTGGCCCGCGTCCAGGCGCCCAGCCCCTGCCGATCCCGAGAAAAGACCGGATCTGTCCTGCTCGCTCCACTGCTGCTGCGCTCCAAAGGCCTCTGTGACGTCATCTGCCGGGGGAAGCATCTGCAGGAGGCGGCTTTTTCCCCGTCCATGCCACCTCGCTCTAATTTAACGTCGGCGAGGGGTCAGTTTGTCATGCGCTGTGTGCGGGGCAGTACCATGCCATGTACCCTGGCTCTGTGCAGCGGAAGCCGTCCTTCCTTGCGTCGCCACGGCTGTTTCCTTCGTGCACGCGCTGCTGTAATCTGCCGCAGCTCCTCCTCCACTCGCTCTCAGCACGGTGGTTTCCTCTGATGATCAGCACGGCAGCCAACTCGACCTGGGCCAGGCGGTCATCCAACAGGTTCTCGCCGTTGTAGCGGGGAATCTTGGCCCGCTGCTGGATGAATGAGACTGTCATCTCTCGGTAGATTGCCGCTCCTAATTGCTCTGGAATTGCCAGCCCGTCCTGCCCTGAAAAGGGCGGGAAACGGGGCTGGTTTGCTCTGCTCCGTCCATCGCAGCGAAGCTCTCCGGGGGCCGGCGTCTCAGCTCTATACTCCGTTCCCGGCTGAGCGATGAATCGCTCCGGCTGCTGTACCTCCGCCTGGATCCTCATCTTGCTCCATATCCCACTTCTGACACCAGTGTGACGTTTGCAGGGTTCACACAAAGACAATGGAGCAAATGGCTGTGATCAACCTGATTTATTTTCACACACCCCGACCCCCAACCTGCTTCTGAGCACACAGAGGAGTGGAGGTCATTCCCCCAGACCTCCGTTTCAATCATGGTTACACACACATGATACATCTTGCCCTAATCCTGCTAAACACTGCTGGGTCATTATAATGCAGTTATAATGACACAGCAGTATAACTCAGAAGTAACACATTTAACACACACAGTAACGTTTCAAACTGGCAAAGCATGCTGGGAAATCCCTGGCTCCCTTAAAATGGCCCCGACGTTACACTATGTATGCTATGTGTGTTAGTTAGCTAATTGTCTGCATACAGGAGACAACGTGTTGTTTGTTCAAAGTGAGCTTTCCACCACTGGGATAAATAACGGTAAAGATGCATAATATCACATCACTCACCATCCTCAATCACTGTTTTCAACAATGATGTTGCCGTGGTCAGGTCTACGCCACTCTGCCTCCCATCTGCCTCCGCCGTGGCCATGAATTCATTTCAGGTCACTCCGTCCAGCTCCCTCTGGATTTCTTTAATCAGTTACCAAGCACAGAAAAGTCTGCACCTCGTCAGTGGACCAAGGTGTTGATTTGTGTGTAGCCATTTATCTCGTTCATTATACTCACTCACGCTTGCTGTTGGTGATTTGACTGTTTGTTGTTGTCCAAAATGGTGCAGTAAACAAAAGACACATGACCCGTGTGACGTCGGTGCAACCCCTCTATAGGGCAGTGCAGTGACGTGACAGTAAGTCGACGTCACTACACTGCACCTCACAATAAAGGTGCGTCACCACATTCTCTCTCCCCTTTAGAAAATCCAAAACCACTCACACAATTCAAACTCACCCCAATTTGTAACCCGAATCACACTCTAAAATAACAGAAACTAATGTACTTAACTGGCCTAACACACTCACACAAAACAACCTAAAATAGAGCTGGTGGGTGGACTACCACATAGCCCGCACGGAACGGTAGATTATTCTGCCACCGGATAAACTAAAAAGTTCTTTGTTAAACTAAAAATATCTGCCATGCTCCTAAACTAAAACAATAACATATAGACAACCCCATAACATAACATAACATAGCATACACATGAACTATAAACAAACTGTTACAGCACAGTCACTTGGGTGGGAAAGGTGGAACCGGCATGAAGGGGCCCAGGGCAGCCCCTCAGCAAGCACGTCGCTGGAAGCAGCAAGCCCCCAGGACAATGGCTGATCTTCTGGACAATGGAGCCCGACTCCTTCACCACCATCACCAACTCCCGTCCAGCCTCATCACCTGGAGCGTCCTCCTGGACACGCCAAAGCTGATTGGCATGCCTCGATGAGTTGTCCAACAACCGGAAGTATGCTGCACCCAACTTCGGCACTATCCGCAGACGTACTTGGTGTTTCGCTGGCTGTCATTTGGCCCATCTTTGCCATGGTCGTTCATCACCTTGAACGCAAACCAAGTCCAAAACCTTAAGTGGGGCCCGGCTCGGCCTGACGTGCTGATGCTGAGCATGCAGTAACACCATGCTCGTCGGTCTGGCCTCGTCCTCTTCTAAAAATGTCGTAGCGGTGACTGTAGTAGCTGCAGACCCCCCATCGCCCTGCGGCCAAGCACCAGAGACATCTGGGGCTAGCATGGTGTCACTTGCCGACGCAGGTGTCCCACCGCCACGCTCAGTAGCCCCTTCTACTATGTCCCGAGCGCCAACACTGAGACTTTCCTACGCTGAACCTGAGTGAAACTGTTCCTGCTTGACCGCTGGAGTGTCTGTTAGCCCCTCATCCCACACAATGTCTTCTTCGACCACCAGAACCGGAGGGTTCCAGTGGTCACAACCCGACCATTCGTTCCCGGCACCGTCTTTCATGGCGAAACCAAGTCCATAGAACAGGTCACAGCCCATGATGTTATCACCTCGCACTGTCACGTGGAACGTGAAGTCAACCATCTTCGCAGACTTGTAGCAAACTGTTAACGCCAAAGTCCCAATTATGCACAGCCTGCCAACTCCATAAGCATACAACGGTGCCGGGTTACCTTTAATCCTATAGTGGGGGAAGAACTTCTTCACTGTGGCCCAGTTCAGCAACGACCCCTCCGCTGCCATGTCAAGCAACAGTGGCACCTCCACGCCATCCAGCTCCACTGTGCAATACGTGTACCCGTTTGTGCTGGGGGACACTGTATGGATGGTTGTCGGGGGCGGGCTGAGTGATTTCTTCTGTGGGCTCTCCGGTTCAGATAAGTGGCACACTCTAGCATAATGGTTCAAGCATCCACATCTGCTACAATGTTTTCCTCTTGCTGGGCATTCCTTCGCCTTATGGCAGTGCATTGCGGACCCACACCCCTTGCACGGGGATTTTCCTGGGGCAGACCTTTGGCTGGCAGCATTGTTTTCCGTAACATCATTTTCCAAGCTGTCCTCACTATCCAAGTCTGTGGCATTTGCTTTGCTTGGCGGGTGGCTCCGGTGGCCGCTGTGATTGATCCCAGTTTAGCTCCGAGGTTAGCTTGTCTGCAGTCTCCACCTGGAGAGCTAGCTTGACAGCTCTGGCTAATGTTAAGTCATTTGGCACCATAGGTAGCCTAGCTCGCAATACAGCACTGCACGTGTGCTCTGCTAGCTGGTGGTGCACCATTTTATCTTCCAACAGCCCAAAGCGGCACTCGCTAACTAGCTACCTCAAGTCGGCGACAAACTGGTGGATGAGCTCACCTATCTATTGATGTCGCTGCCAAAAACGAATCCTCCGGACAGTCACGCTGTCCGGGGTGTGGAAGTGGTTGGCTAGCAGCTCTACGATGTCCTCAAATGAGTCCGACATGCCGAGCGTCCATAGGACTCACTGGCTCTCAATACCCAGGTTATGGACGAGAAGCGCACATGCCTGTGATATACAATAAACGGCACTTTACTGTGAAGTGCAGTGTGGTGACGTGTACTTCCTGTCACATCACCGCACTGCCCTATTTAAGGCAGAAGGCATCCATATTATGGCCTCTTTTCGCCAGATGCCCATGCCAGCAGGTGCTTGCCATGTATCTGCTTGTACATAGTTCAATAAAGCTGTGTTCATCAGCCATCATTGTGCCTCATCCTTCACTCAGGTATTTTCCATACATAACATTTGGCAATCGAGGATTAACTCATGGAGGCGTGCATTACACCACTCTGTCCCTTCCTCGAGCTCCGGAGCAAACCACCAGTTTCATGGTCGCATTGGCTGGAGCCCTATCAAACATATATTATGGTGCTGGACCTCGGGAAGCTCAATAAGGTGAGAACACAAGCGCTTCTCATTCACAAGCTGGGTATTGAGGGCCGGAGGGTCCTATGGATGCTCGGCACGGCGGACTCATACGAGGAAGTTGTGGAGCTGCTAGCTAAACATTTCTCCACCCCAGACAACGTGACTGTTCACACAATTCGTTTTCACCAGAGATGCCAGCGGGTAGGTGAGCCTATTCGCCAGTATGTCATTGACTTGAAGCAGTTAGCTAGCGAGTGTTGTTTTGGCCTGTTTGAAGAACGAGATGGTGCGCAACCAACTAGCAGAGCACACGTGCAACGCTGAGCTGCGTGCTAGGCTATTAGTGGTGCCTAGTGACTTAACGTTAGCTAAAGCAGTGGAGCTAGCTCTCCAGTTGGAAGCTGTTGATAAGCTAGCTGTGGAGATAAATTGGTGCCAGCCACAGAAGTTGTGGGAGCCGCCCGCCTCAGCTAATGTTGTGGACCCTGATAGCGAGGATAGCTCAGACAAAGATTTTTGGGAAATCAATGCTGCCAGCCAAAGGTCTGCCCTGGGAAACTCCCAGTGCAGGGGTTGTTCGTCCGCAATGCACCGCCATAAAGCAAAGAAATGCCCGGCGAGAGGAAAACGTTGTAGATGTGGACGCTTGAATCACTGTGCCAGGGTGTGCCATTTGTCTTACCCGGGGAACCCAAGGGAGAAATCACCCCACTCGCCCCCGACGGACACTGGGAGTGAACGGTACAAAGCTAATGGACACCCTCGCTCTCAAGTCGACCAGTTTTTGCCCAGGGTCGGTACCCATGCCAATGAGCAACATCATACTAGCCCCAGATACCTCCGGTACTTGGCCACAGTTGGGTGGGGGGTCTGCAGCTACAGTGGTGTACACTACAATGTTTATAGAAGAGGACGGGGCCAGACCAATGAGCATGGAGTTACCACATGCTCAGCAGCAGCACATTGGGCCGAGTAAAATTCCACTCCGGGTTATGGACTTGGTTCGGGTTCGGGGTGGAGGACATCCACGGAGAAGATGGGTCAAACGACAGCCAGAAAAGCATCAAGCACGTCTATGGATAGTGGCGAAGTTGGGAGCGGCGTGCTTCTGGTTGTCCGACGGCTCGATGAGGCATGCCAACCAGCTGTGGCGTACTGGGAGGACGCTCCAGGTGGCGAGGCTGGACGGGAGTCGTGATGGCGGTGTGGGATCCAGGCTCCGTCATCTAGAAGATCAGCCATCGCCCTGGGGGCCTGTGGCCTCCAGGGCCGCGCCTGCTGAGGGGCTGCCCTGGACTTCCCCATGCAAGTTCTAACTTTCCCACCCAAGTGACTGTGTGGTAGCATTTTGTTTATAATTTTGTGCATTTTATGTGCATGTATGTTGTAATACAGGGTTATTTTATGTGTTTATTTTAGTTTAGGAGCACAGCGAGTGATTTTAGTTTAATAATGGACTTTTTTCTTCAGGTATGGGTGGCAGAATAATCCACCCCGCCATGCGGGCTGTACGGTAGTCCACCCGTCACCCCTATTTCAAGTTGTTTTTAGTGTATGTTAGGCCAATTTAGTACATTATTTTTTGTTATTTTAGTGTGTGATTCGGGTCCCAAATTTGGGGGGGTTTCAATTGTATGTGTGGCTTTGGACTAGATCTAGGTGGGACAAATAACATAGCAGTTTTTTCCCCACCCTCCTTAACCCCACTGTGGTGCCCTTGAGCAAGGCCCTTAACCCCAACTGCTCCAGTGGAGCTGCTCAGTGGCCACAAGTCAGTCTGCCTGGTGTGAATGTGTGAATGTCAATAGGGCGTCCTTGAAAAAGAGAGGTTGCCTCTCAATGGAACTACCCTGTATAAATTTAAAAAAAAAATCCACTTTATTCCTAGCCCCCATGGTGCCTTGTGTGAATTATGTGTGCAACTTCCGGTGCTAGTTTAGAGAACATGGATCTGTCATTGAAATGGGATGCTTTTCCTTGTTAAAAAAAACAATGACTGCGGCATCAGAAATGTGGGAATACGATCTTTAACACTTCAAAAACAATAATATAATCATACCACTTCCCACGACTATCGTGGGGATGGGAAGATGACCTTAAAAAGTGGCCTGGCAGACTGTAGGTCCTGTGGGGAGCGTGAAATAACGAAGCTGAATTGGTTCTTAATTCAGGTTTTATTCAAGCACTTCATCCCCAGCCTTCTCTCAGGAACAAAAGAGGAAGAGCTGGATCAGACCTTCATATTTATACCTCTCACACAAAGGAAGAATCACATATACCTGTCAAAACCCCCTATTGACATTGACTCCCCCTCCAGTCTCTCAGTCCTCCACCTGTCTCCCAGGAAGTCGGGAAGTCCTTTCAGTCCCTTGTCGCCGTACCTCCATACTCTTGTTGTTAACCGCAGGTGGTCCAGACATATTGTTCCATTCAGGACGTGAAGTCAATCCACACATGCAATCTCCAGCATCCCCTTAATGCTTATGCATATGTAGGCAAAAATACATGGGCTACATAACCCCCCCCCCCAAACGTCGAAGAATGGACAATATATTAAAATTCAGAGAACATGTTAATATCAACAGCACAGTCTATACCACATGACCACATCAAAAATCAGTGATAACATCAATAGCATAGTCTATACCACATGATCACATCAAACATCAGTGATAACATCAATAGCATAGTCTATACCACATGACCACATCAAAAATCAGTGATAACATCAATAGCATAGTCTATACCACATGATCACATCAAACATCAAACATCAAACATCAAATAGTCAGTCCGTACGCCGTCTGGGCTTCAACCGTCTTCCGAATCTGCTGTAAGCAGGTCTCGGCGTCCCTGCGGCGCCGTCCTGCAAAGAATCTGCTGACTGAGGAAGAGAGTGGTTATTTGATCCCTGCGGGGGCTCCGGGACGCTTTCCCTGGGGAGTCTGCCACGTCGAGGTGCCCTCGCTACCCGTACAGACTCGTCGTTCATCACAAAAGCAGGCTTTGGTTTGTCAATACTGACTGTCTCTTTTCTGTCTCCCAAATCTAGCACAAAATGCTTATCACCTGTCTCCAGCACCCTATATGGCCCATCATATGGCGGTCGGAGGGTTGGTCTTAGAGCCTCATGCCTGACAAAAACAAACTCAGCATTTTTTAAAGCTTTGGGAACAAAAACGCACGGAAAAGTGTGATGAACGGGGCCCGGGAGCATGTCCGCTCCCATGCCGATCGGTGGTCCAAGAGCCGGGAGGCGTCCCGGTTCCGGATGCTCTGGTAGAAACTCACCGGGCAGCCTGAGAGGTTGTGCAAAAACTAACTCCGTTGGGGAGGCATTTAAATCCTCCTTAGGCGCAGAACGCAACCCTAATAAAACCCATGGTAGTTTGTTTACCCAATCTGCATCCGTAAGCGACGCTCTGAGGGCTGCCTTCAAAGACCTATGAAAACGCTCGCACAAACCATTAGCCTGAGGGTGATAAGCGGTAGTGCGGTGAATTTTCGCTCCTAAGCTGCTGGCCATCGCTGACCACAGCTCAGAGACAAATTGAGGCCCTCTGTCGGACGTAATATCCGACGGGACCCCGAAACGCGCTACCCAGGCCGTCAAAAAAACGCGAGCCACCTCTGCGGCCGTGGTCGATGCCAGTGGGACCACTTCCGGCCAGTGTGTGGTTCGGTCCACCATTGTCAAAAGATGTGTGAAACCCTGCGACGACGGCAGGGGGCCCACGAGGTCGACGTGCACATGATCGAATCTCTTGGCCGGAATGTGGAACGGTTCTAAAGGGGCTCTTGTGTGCTTATGAATTTTGGCCCGCTGACAAGCCATGTAGGTCCTTGCCCACTCTTTCACGTGCTTGCGCAGGCATGGCCAAACAAACTTCTCCGCTACCATTTTCACAGAAGCACGCACCCCTGGGTGTGCCAGGGACTGAACCGAGTCAAAAACGCGGCGGCGCCACGCGGCCGGAACTACCGGGCGTGGCCGCCCGGTTGACACATCGCAGATTAGGGGGGGTGTACCAGCTTGCAAACACCTGCTCTCCAGCCTTAACCCTGTTGGTCCAGACTGGAGCGCGTGCACGTCCGCATCTCTGCCTTGCTCCGCTGCCATGGCTGCGTAATCTATCCCCAAGTGAACTGGGGCCGCGTGCACTTCCGCGCTGCTATTTTGCTTCGCGGCTGCCGTAGTATAATCTGCCCCTGCGCGCGCCGGTGCTGTGGCCGCGCGAGAGAGGCAGTCTGCTACTATGTTGAGTTTACCCGCTACGTGCTGAACATCAGTGGTAAATTCCGAAATTGCGGCCAGCTGCCTCTGCTGCTGGCCCGACCACGGATCTGAAATTTTGGACATCGCGAAAGTGAGCGGCTTATGGTCAACAAAAGTGGTGAAACGCCGACCTTCCAGCCAGAACTGGAAATGACGGATGGCCAAATGGAGCGCTAACAGCTCCCTGTCAAACGTGCTGTATTTCCTCTCAGCTTCGCTCAAGGATTTGCTGAAGAATGCTAGCGGCTGCCAAACACCGGCAACGTGCTGCTCTATAACTGCCCCTATGGCCAAATCTGATGCGTCGGTAGTTAGCGCGATGCGGGCCGATGGGTCCGGATGAGCTAGAAGCGCGGCTTCAGCCAAGGCTTTTTTTTACCTCCGTGAACGTGCGGTCCCGCTCCGGGGACCACTCGATTGTATTGGAGGGTTTTTGCTTTCTGAGCGCGGCGTATAACGGCTGCATGAGCTGCGCTGCGTGGGGTAGGAAACGGTTATAAAAATTTACCATTCCTAAAAATTCCTGCAATGATTTGACCGTTTGTGGTCGGGGAAAATCTGCTACTGCGCGCACCTTATCCGGCAGCGGAACTGCCCCTTCTGGGGACACGCGGTGGCCCAAAAAATCGATCTGCGCGACGCCAAACTGGCACTTGGCTGGATTAATTATTAAGCCGTGCTCTCCCAACCTCCGAAAAACTGCAGTGAGGTGTTTTTCGTGTTCTTCCTCTGAAGTACTGGCGACCAAAATATCGTCGAGGTAAACGAACACGAACGGGAGATCGCGTAACACGGCATCCAACATGCGTTGAAATGTTTGTGCAGCGCCTTTGAGGCCAAACGGCATGCGCAAAAACTCAAAAAGTCCAAAAGGGGCTATAACCGCTGTTTTAGGAATGTCCTCCGGCCGGACTGGAACCTGATGGAAGCCGCGAACCAGGTCTATTTTAGAAAAAATGCGCGCCCCCGCTAAATGCACTGAAAAATCCTGGATGTGTGGGATGGGGTAGCGATCGTGTGCCATGGCGTTGTTTAGCCTGCGGTAATCGCCGCAAGGTCTCCAGGAGCCGTCGGCTTTCGGGACCATATGCAGCGGCGAAGCCCATGGGCTTTTTGAACGGCAAATAATGCCCAGCCTCTCTAGGCTGGCGAACTCCTCGCGCGCCATGGAGAGTTTAGCAGCGTCCAGGTGCCGAGCTTTCGCGAAGACGGGGGGGCCAGTTGTAGTGATGAAATGCTCCACCCCGTGTTTCGCAACTGTTGCCGAAAATGTGGGAATCGTGAGTGCTGGAAACTGGATGAGTAATGTGTTAAACTTACCACCTGCTGTGGCGACGTTGGTCTGCACTGGAGGCGGGGACACTCGAGCTGCACAGGGAATAGAGTAAAAAGAGAGTGCATTTACCAGCCGCCTATTGGCAAGATCAACTAACAAACCATGTGAGCACAGAAAATCAGCACCTAACATGTTGAAACTCACCGCCACTATGACAAAAGTCCATTCATAAGTGCGACCATGTAAGGACAGAGACAAAGTCCTTTCCCCGTAGGTGTTGATGCTCGAGCCGTTCGCCGCTGTTGCACCGTTTCCATGGGGGGCAGCCACCTAATCAGCATAGGTTGGGGTGATGAAACTCACTTGGGCTCCAGTGTCTATAAGGAACTGCCACCTGGAGCTCGTATCTGTGATGTAGAGCAGCTTATTTCTTTCGCCGAGAGCCGCAGCTGCTAACGATTCTCGGTCCTGCCGTTTCCCGACTTCGTGAAGTTGCACGGTGGCACACACCTGTGCGCCTTCTCTGCGAACCGCCGATGATAAAAGCAGAGATCCTCTCCTCCGCTGTGTCGGGGCCGCGCCTCTGGCGCTGGGCCATCACCTCTGCCGCGTCGGGGCCGCGCCGCTGCCATTGTTGGTAGGCTCGGCTCGTCTGTCTCTGGCTCGTCGCTGCTTCGGGTCGCCGCCGCGGTCGCCTGCTCGCCACAGGAGCTGAGGAGCCTCTGCGCCTCTTGGGCCAGGTCACGGAAATCTTGCTGGGTGTCACAACGCATGCTGGACAGCGTTCCTCTCATATGCGTCGGAAGGTTAGTCAGGAAGATGTACTTAAAGAGGAAATCGTCGTCGTCTGACCCCCTCAGCTGCAGCATGTCCTCCATCAGGGCGACTGGCCTGTGATCACCTTGGTTGAGCATAGCCAGGAGCCTCCTAGCCCTCTCTTCGGCTGAGGGCGTGAAACACTTGGTGAGGGCAGCCTTCAATCTGCCGTATTTGTCTTCGGCGGGTGGCTGCTGTACCAAGCTCCGCACGCATCGAGCTGTGCGGTTGTCGAGTCTAGCGATGACGTGGTAGAACCTAGTGTCATCCGCCGTTATGCCTGTGAGCGTGAACTGTGCCTCCGCCTGGAGGAACCACGAGTCTGGGTTGTCCTGTCAGAATTCCGGCAGTTTGACGGCGATGGCGCTCGCTAGGGCAGACTCCAATGAGTCCTGATCGTGGAGAGCATTTCCAGGCATTCTCACATGTCACTGGTCACCAATGTGGGGAGCGTGAAATAACGAAGCTGAATTGGTTCTTAATTCAGGTTTTATTCAAGCACTTCATCCCCAGCCTTCTCTCAGGAACAAAAGAGGAAGAGCTGGATCAGACCTTCATATTTATACCTCTCACACAAAGGAAGAATCACATATACCTGTCAAAACCCCCTATTGACATTGACTCCCCCTCCAGTCTCTCAGTCCTCCACCTGTCTCCCAGGAGGTCGGGAAGTCCTTTCAGGTCCCTTGTCGCCGTACCTCCGTCCTCTTGTTGTTAACCGCAGGTGGTCCAGACATATTGTTCCATTCAGGACGTGAAGTCAATCCACACATGCAATCTCCAGCATCCCCTTGATGCTTATGCATATGTAGGCAAAAATACATGGGCTACAGGTCCGTTAGTTAGCTCCGCTGCTAAGATGCTAACACTGTAAACAAATAAAAGCTCTGAGATATATCAATGTCTCCACCGCAATAAAGTTGGTCACATTTTGTTAAAAGATGTTGGACATAATTTTAATTTACCTTACAGCAGACAAAGAATCTAGTCAGAGCCACAAAGAACCACAACACTGTGTTTGGATGTCGTAGTAGCTGTCTATTTTACCATGACGTTAAAATGCTCATGCTGCTGTCACACCGTGAATGCTTGTTATTTAACTTAACATGTACAGGCCAATTGTTGAAAATTTTATTGATCTATATTTTGTGATAATTTAAAAATTAATTAATGCATGCTAAAGCAGCTGATATCAAGTCTACATCATTGTACTGCAAAACTGAGCAGTGCAACGAGTGCAACAAAAAACTATTTGATATCTTTCCTTAATCATTAAGCCTTAGGAAGCAAACTGATAACTATATTTATTTATTATTTTACTTCATGCAGTCGTACATGAAGTAAAATATCTGTACAATCTGTGACATTCATACAAGTGAAAACGTACCTGGTGCTCTTGTGTCTGTCCTGTGTCTGTACCATCGATCACTATGAACCAACAGTCCTTTTTAATTTTCAGTGCATAATCTACGCACTGCTGTTGAAGCCTCAGATTTAACTGCGTTTGTCAGGAGCCTCCATTTATCCAGTCTATGGCACAAACATGAGCAGCAGCAACAAGTACAAGAACTACTCAAAAACATTCAAAAATACAATGAAAAGCGTGGAAATTAGCTGCCACTTGACTGCAAAACATGTATGTGGACTATACATTAAAATGAATTGGAATTTAAAAAATGCTATTTTAAATGCCCCGCTACTCCACTATTAATAGTTTTAAGATGACGTTACACAGCTGCCAGTCGCTATAGAGGCTGCCATATTGGGAGGGAAGCTGCACGGGATGATTCTATTTCATTAAAGCCGAAAATTATGTAAATATAATGCACTACTGTAGAATAACTGGTTATACAAACACTGGTGGGAAGGAGAAAGTGTTTTTTTTATTGATTACCTGCAATTATTTTGAGCCAAGGCGAGTCAACTCTGGAACTATCAGAGAAATGGAGGAGAATTTGGCTTTCTCCTATTGGTATTAGTAGAGCTGACGTGGCGCCTTCCTTGTATTCCAACTTGCAGGTTGTTGTGTCCATAATTGGGCCAATAACAAGCAGAGCGAGGGTACTGTTAACAGAGCTTTATTAAAAGAACTATTTACAATACCATATGGACTTTCGGCGCTCTCCAGCAGGCCAGAGCGTCTACGGCAAAAGAGGACGAACCCCTTCTGCCCTAGCCCTTTATACCCTGGGTGGCGTCACTACCGAAAACAGCAGTCCGCCACCCCTGACCATTCCCCGGCCAACCCAGCCACCATCTTACTAATACTACCTATTTACATATGTAACATTTCACCCCCTTCAAAAAAAAAACTGCAAGCACACGGGTTGGCCCACCCAAATTCATCACCTGACTCATATCCTAATCATAAAACATATGTACAGAAAGAAATAGACAACCTATCCATTCACACAACCAAGGCTGCGAGGCTGGGTCGACTATCAGCGCTCCCTACATGGCCAGGTGGATTATTCTGCCGCCTTGTCTCTAGCAGTCCAAAATGAAATAAGCCGTGTTTCTAATGAAATTAATCCCCTGAACAATCATAACACATACACAGCACACATTAAACAATACAACTATAAGCCAACCTTAACCCTCTATTGTCGGCCCCCACCCAAACACACCCATCCCTTCACTTGGACACATCACAATAATAACAGTGTTGGGCAGCTCCCACATGAGCAATAAAATTTACCATTTCTTCACATCATCAATTCAAACACTCACTTATTTAACTCAAACAACTCAGTGTTTTTCTTTCTTGTTTTTTCATTTTCAATATTTACGTAAATTAATCAACCAGTGATTTTCTTAAATATATCTTTTCTCTTCTCTTTTCTTTTTTTATATACATATAGTGTAGAGAGAGGAATAATCAGGCAAGGCAGTTCTGGAGCAGAGGAGACTTTATTAATCTCTCTCTAACATTCACAAGAATAAGAAGCCTAAAAAGCAGGTCGCGGGCACCTCTCTTTTAATACCATACCACATGCCCTGCGACCTGTGGTGCTGCATTAACATGAATACCTTTACCATGACAATCCCCTTTGTCACTGTTTGCATTAACACACATACATCCCCCACACATACGTCCTCCACACGCCCCTCCCCAGAAACCCAGACTGAGCCTTAGCCCTCATGTCCTTTGGGCTTCAGCCTACGTCCATAGCGGCTGTAACGGGGGGTCGGTGCCTCCGAGGTGCTGCTGTGCTGGTGGGGCGCTCTTGGGGGTGTGCCCGTCTGTGGAGGGACATTGGGGGGGGGCATCTTCAGCAGGCCATTGTGACTAATCTGACGAGTCATTTACCTGGGGAGTTCTCAGTGGGGGTCATCCACACCGAGGAGCTCGGGCCAACACCACCTGCTCGTCTGCTAAAACGAAGACGGGCTTAACCCTGTCTATACAGATTGTTTCTCTGCATCCCCCCAAGTCTAACACAAAATGTTTTTCCCCAGGTTCCAGCACTCTGAACGGGCCGTCGTATGGCGGGCGCAATGGGGTCCGGTGGGCATCGTGCGTGACAAACACGAACAACGCGTCCTTCAAGGTCTTTGGCACAAAAGCGTGGGGAAAACAGTGGTGGACCGGGCTGGGTACTGTCCCTGCCTCTGCGTTATGCAGTGAAAGCAGGGATGGATCAGTGTTCGGCATGGGGTTGTCCGGCAAAATTTCTCCGGGGAGCCACAGCGGCTGGGAAAAAAACAACTCTGCTGGGGAGGCTGCCAAATTCTCCTTCGGAGCTGAATGCAACCCTAATAGAACCCACGGCAATCGGTCCACCCAATTTGCATCCGTAAGCGAAGCCCTGAGCGCTGCTTTAAGTGACCTATGGAAACGCTTGCATTGTGGAAAATGTGAAAATGACGAGGCAGAGTTCATCTCACGAGTCAGGTTTATTCACATCTTCCAACATCAGCAAAACAGAAAAAGGGGAAAAAACCCAGACCTTCGTCCTTTAAATACCCAGGACCTTCAAAGCTCACAGACACAATGCATTTAATCCCAAGTAACAATGCATCCTCTCTTAGATCTTATCACCTCCACCTAAAGTCTCTGGCAGCCAGGAAATCCCCCAAGGCCGTCTCTTTGCATATCACAGACTAAACTTCCACATCCTCCTGTTATCTCCAAGGAGACTCAGTCCTTTGTTCAATCTGAGATGTGAAGTCTAAAGTGATATATCCATGTGTATATGTGTCCCACATAACCCCCCCAAACGTCTAAGATGGAACAACAGAATAACAGTCTGCATGTCATGATAAAATCATTACACATCAGACCACGTGCTGCTTGGGACTCAGTCTCCTCCCGTATCTGCTGTAATTCAATTCAATTCAATTCAACTTTATTTATATAGCGCCATTTCACAACAACAGTCATCTCATAGCACTATCAACTGTAGGGAGGACCCCCACAGTTGCAGAAAGACCCCAGCAATCAGGCGATCCCCTGTGAGCAAGCACTTGGCGACGGTGGAGAGGAAAAACTCCCTTTTAACAGGAAGAAACCTCCAGCAGAACCAGGCTCAGGGAGGGGCAGTCATCTGCTGCGACTGGCTGGGGGGTGAGGGGATAGAGAAGAAGAAAAGAACAGACATGTAGAGAGCAAACAGCACGATGGGGACTCAATCTATGGGAGAGAACAAACAAATGTTAATGACCAGCAAAAAAAAAATATTTCATAGAGAGTGAGGAAAGGAGTGAGGCCCAGTGCATTACTGGAGGTCCCCCGGCTGACTAAACCTATTAGCAGCATAACTAAGGGAGGGTTCAGAAAACACATGATCCCTCCCTAATTGTAGGCTATATCAAAAAGGTAGGTTTTAGCCCTATTCTTAAAAACAGAGATCGAGTCTGACTCCCGAATCCAGATTGGCAGCTGATTCCACAGGAGAGGAGCTTGATAACTGAAGGCTCTGCCTCCCATTGTACTTTTGGAGATTCTAGGTATTACAAGTAAACCTGCATTTTGGGAGCGTAGTGCTCTGTTAGGATGATACGGTAGTATCAGATCTTTTAAATAAAAAGGAGCCTGATTGTTTAGAGCTTTGTAAGTAAGAAGAAGGATTTTAAACTTAATTCTAAACTCTATGGGAAGCCAATGAAGGGAGGCCAGAACCGGAGAGATATGATCTCTCTTTCTAGTACCTGTTAAAACTCTTGCTGCAGCATTTTGGATCAGCTGAAGACTTTTTAAAGATGTTTTAGGACAACCTGATAATAAAGAATTACAATAATCTAATCTCGAGCTAACAAAAGCGTGGATCAGCTTCTCAGCATCACTCTGAGACAAGATGCTCCTAATCTTGGCAATATTACGCAAATGATAGAAGGCAGTCTTAGAAACAAATTTAATATGTGAATTGAAGGACAAATCCTGATCAAAAATAACTCCAAGGTTCCTCACAGAGCTATTAAGAGAAAGAGTAACTGCATCCAAACTGAAAGTTTGATTTGGAAAGGAATTTCTAAGGTTTTTTGGACCAACAAGAATGACTTCAGTCTTATCTGAATTTAATAGCAGGAAATTACAAGTCATCCAAACTTTGATTTCCTTAAGACAGGCTTCTAACTTGGCTAATTGATTAGTATCATCTGGCTTCATTGACAGGTATAATTGTGTGTCATCTGCATAACAGTGAAAATGTATACAGTGCTTTCTAATAATGTTGCCTAACGGAAGCATATATAAACTAAAAAGAGTAGGGCCAAGCACAGATCCCTGTGGAACTCCATGACTAAGCTTTGAGCTGAGAGAAAACTCATCATTTACATGAACAAACTGGAACCTATCAGATAAATAAGATCTAAACCACTGCAACGAAGTTCCATTAAGTACAACATAGTGTTCTAATCTATCAAGTAGAATATTATGATCAATAGTATCAAAAGCTGCACTAAGATCTAAAAGGACAAGTACAGAAACTAGTCCATTATCAGATGCAATGAGGAGGTCGTTAGTGACCTTCGCTAAGGCTGTTTCAGTGCTATGATGGATTCTAAACCCAGATTGAAACTCCTCAAATAAACCATTTCCCTGCAGGTGGTCAAATAATTGCGTAGCAACAACTCTTTCTAAGATTTTTGAAATGAAAGGGAGATTAGAGATTGGTCTATAGTTAGCTAAAGCTCCTGGATCTAGCGTTGGCTTTTTGAGTAAGGGTTTAATTACAGCCGTTTTAAAAGCCTGCGGTACATGGCCTAAAGTTAATGAAGAATTGATTATATGAAGAATAAAGCTACCAATAAGTGGGAAGACTTCTTTAAATAACCTGGTAGGAATAGGGTCTAAAAGACAAGTTGAAGGTTTGGATGAGGAAACTATTTTGTCTAACTCACAAAGGTCGATTGGAGTAAACTCATCAAGACAGACATCAATAGAAGGAGTTGTAGTAGTTACAGTATTTAAGTTAACTGTGGGAAGAATCTGATTGATTTTATCTCTGATGGATGAAATTTTATTATTGAAAAAGTTCATAAAGTCCTGACTAGTAAGCTCTAAGGGGATGCTAGGATTGACAGAGTCCTGACTCTTTGTCAACCTGGCTACAGTACTGAAAAGAAACCTGGGATTATTCTTGTTCTCTTCTATTAATGCAGAGTAATAACTCGTTCTAGCTTTTCTAAGAGATTTTTTATAAATTAAAAGATGATTTCTCCAAGCTAAATAGATTTCATCTAAATTAGTAGAGCGCCATTTTCTTTCTAATTGACGAGTCTTCTGTTTTAAGCTACGAGTTTCTGTGTTGAACCAAGGAGTTAAAAATCTCTGATTAGACTTTTTCTTTTTTAAGGGGGCCACCAAGTCTAGAGCCTGATGCAGAGAAGCTGAAACACTATCCACCATGTTATCAATTACAGAAGGAGCAAGCTGTCTATAGCTTATTTCCGTTGTGTTGACACATGGCATAGAGGAAACAATCTGCATAAATTTGGAAACAGCATCATCTGAGAGGCATCTACTGTGATAATATTTTTCTTTAGGAGCCAAATAGTCAGAAATAGTAAAATCAAAGGTTAACAGACAATGGTCTGACAGTACAGGGTTATGAGGAGACACTACCAGATTTTCTATTTCTATGCCATATGTCAGAACAAGGTCCAATGTATGGTGGAGGTAATGAGTAGAATTTCCTACTTTCTGAGAAAACCCAATCGAGTCTAATATTGAATTAAAAGCCACATTAAGGCAGTCACTATCTACATCCACATGTATATTAAAGTCCCCTACTATAATTATTCTATCAGATTTCAGCACTAAATCAGCTAAGAAATCAGGAAATTCGGATAAAAATTCTGAATAGGTTGATGGGGGACGATAAACTATGGCAAATAAAATTGGGTTTAACCTGGAATTGCTAAAGTGCCCAATACTGAGGACCAGGCCCTCAAAGGAATTATAACATGTTTTTTGCTTTACATTAACTAGTAATTTGGAATGGTAAATTGATGCTACTCCTCCTCCACGACCAGAACTTCTGGGATTTTGACAGTTTAAATAACCAGAGGGAGTTGATTCATTTAAACCAACATAATCCTCTTGTCCTAACCAAGTCTCTGTAAGGGAAATTAAATCAATCTGATGATCAATTAACAGATCATGGACTAACAGAGACTTGGGAGTTAGAGACCTAATATTTAATAAACCACATTTAATTTTTAAATTATGAGGAGGAACAGAGGCCAAATCATTCAATTTAGAGGCTTTATGTTTAATTTGAGTTTTACCAGTATTTTGCTTTATCACTTTGGGATGCTTATACATTATATTTTTATTTACTTTGGAGGGAGCAGACAACGATTCTCTGATGGGGAAGACAGGGGCTAAGCTGAGGGGTGGCGGATGAAGAGGAGCTGCAGAGAGGCGTGTAAGACTGCGACTCTGCTTCCTGGTCCCAACTCTGAGTAGTCAGGGTTTTGGAAATTTGGATAAAAAATTTCCAAAACGGAAGCGGGCTTCACCACTTCCGTGGCGCCATCCTGCTGGGGGGCTGCTGTCTGAGGGTGAGAACTGTTAGTCAATCCCTGTGGGTGTTCTGGGGAATGTCCCCTAGGGGGTCTGCCGCACCGAGGAGCCCTGGCCAACAGCACATCCTCGTCCGCCACCACAAAGGCGGGTTTGAGCCTGTTTATGCCAATCTTTTCTTTCCTGCCCCCCAAATCTAGCAAAAAATGCTTATCCCCTGTTTCCAGCACTCTAAATGGTCCATCATAAGGTGGTCGTAGCGGCGGGTGATGGGAATCGTGTCTGACAAAAACAAACTCAGCGTTTTTTAAAGCCTTAGGTACAAAAACGCGCGGAAAACTGTGGTGAACGGGGCCAGGCAGCGTGCCTGATTCCGTGCCAAGCTGCAACTGCTGAGCCGGGGAGCATTCTGGCGCAGGATTATCTGAGAGAAATTCCTCGGGCAGCCGAACTGGCTGCACAAAGCCGGGGAGGCTTCTAAATCCTCTTTAGGTGCAGAACGCAACCCCAATAAAACCCACGGTAGCCTGTCTACCCAATTTGCATCCGTAAGCGACGCTCTGAGAGCCGCTTTCAATGACCTATGAAAACGTTCGCATTGTGGCACACATATATGCACATATGTTGATTTCAGATGCTCCACAGATATATCACTGTATGCTTATTGTATACTTCACGTCTCAGGGGAACAAAGAGGCTAAGCGATTCGATCACATGCATGTCGACCTCGTAGGCTCCCTCCCGCCGTCACAGGGGTGCACACACCTTTTGACAATGGTGGACCGCATCACACGTTGGCTGGAAGTGGTCCCACTGGCATCAACCACAGCCGAGCAGGTGGCGCGCGTTTCTAACAGCATGGGTAGCGCATTTCGGAGTTCCGTCGGACATTACGTCTGACAGAGGTCCTCAATTTGTTTCCGAGCTCTGGTCAGCGATGGCCCGCAGCCTGGGGATAACGATCCACCGCACTACCGCATACAACCCGCAGGCTAATGGTTTATGCGAACGTTTCCATAGGTCATTGAAAGCAGCCCTCAGAGCGTCGCTTACAGATGCAAATTGGGTGGACAGGCTACCATGGGTTTTATTGGGGTTGCGTTCTGCACCTAAAGAGGATTTGAAGGCCTCCCCAGCTGAGTTGGTTTTTGCGCAGCCACTCCGGCTGCCCGGGGAGTTTCTCCCGGATAATCCTGCGCCAGAGTGCCCCCCTCCCCCGCTCAGCAGTTGCAGAGCGACACGGGAGCGAGCACGCTTCCTGGCCCGGTTCATCACAGCTTCCCACGCGTTTTTGTGCCTAAAGCTTTAAAAAATGCAGAGTTTGACAAGGATCGGACTTCCGGTCTGGACGCCATGGCGACTGCAGCTTAACACTGAAGCTCTCAGACCCAATCCAAGATAACACCTTGAAAATCAAACTTAACGGATTTTTGGAGGAGTGAAAATCAAAAGACAAAATCATCATGTCTAAAGGAAAACAGAAGAAACTGAAATTCTCCAGGCCAGGACACGTATCGGCCGGAGAATCTGAACTGGAAGATCTCCGTTCAGAAGACGAGGAACTGGTGGTAGCTAACAAAAAGGTTAGCCTGAAATCACTATTTGAAGAGCTACGACGATTTCGCCGAGAGGTTACGGCCGAATTTCGGGAATTCAGAGAAGAATTGAAAAGGACAAACAGCAGAGTGGACCAGGCCGAGAACCGAATCTTGGAAACAGAGGAACGAATAAAAGTGCTCGAAGATTCTGTGCTGGACCTACGCAAAAGACAAGCATCTATAGAGGCTAAGCTAGCCAACCAAGAAGGAAGACAAAGAAGAGACAACATAAGAATTCATGGTCTGATAGAAGGAGCCGAAAACGGTTTTAACTCAATGGCAGAATGCGTGGAATCCTTACTAAGAGAGAAATTGGATATTCCACAAACCACCGACTTGAAGATAGAAAAGGCACATCGTTCATTAGCCGCTAGGCCGGCGGCGGAAGCGCCCCCACGTTCGGTGTTGGTAAGATTTTCCAATTTCAAAATAAAACAAGAGGTTGTAAGACTGGCCTGGCAGAAAAAAGGATTTATGCACCAGGAGAGAAAAGTCTTCGTGGAACACGATTACGCCCCGGAGGTCCTTAAAAAGCACAGGGAATACAATGACGTGAAAAAGGTGTTAAGAGAGAAGAAATTGCGCTTTCAGACTCCATTTCCTGCGAAGTTAAGGGTCTTCTACGGCGAAGAAACATGTCTCTATAATTCGGCGGAAGAAGCAACAGCTGACATGGCGAGGAGAGGGCTCCCGGTAACGGTATTTAAACCCGCAGCAGACCCAAGTGAGAAGATCAAAGCGCAAACATGGACAACACAAAGACCTTCAAAATCCACGGACCAGCAGCGGGAAACCCAGCGCCAGAGCGTCGCGGATAAACTGTCCGTTTTCAGGTTGGAATAGCGACCTTTTTTTTTTTTTTTTTCTCTTGAATCAATCCGCACATCCAACCCCCCTCATACAAGGTAACAAACATTAAAGGAGATGCGTATTCAGCATGTGGTAAAACATTTCATGGAACAGTCATAATATTTGAAACAAATAAGTCTTTTTAATAAAAAAAAAACAAAAAAAAACTTGTTAAAATAGAAATGTGACAATAATCCACATGTTCTCCTCATACTAACAAATACTGTTTTTGCGTGAATGTTTGATGTGATGGGGGTGGGAGGGTGCACACAATTTCACAGGGTTTAGGCATAAAAGGAAAAAAAAAATCATTACAAGTTTGGATTGGGTTCTGAAACTCACGTTAAAAGCATGGGACAACTTACAGGGGTAAGAGAGGGCCCTCAACACGTAACAGAGTTTGAGGAATTTCCCTCAGGGCCTTCACTCCATCAAGGCTCTTCCAGGGTCTTTAAAAAGACCTCAGCTCAGGAAGTTCTTATGACAGCTTTTTGTTTTAAAGTTTTATACACTATGTTCTTAATGTTTTTCTTGTTTTTAATGTTCTTTCAGTTTCTGAGTAGCACAAAAGACGGCCACCACACAGTTATACTAAACAAAACAACACAATGGAGAAACAGGGTGTAACCAAAATAATTTCATATAATGTAAAAGGAATCCTGAATCCAGTTAAAAGATCCAAGATTCTAGGCAAAATGAAAAAAGACAAAGCAGGAATAATATTTTTACAAGAAACCCACCTAACAGACGTGGAACACAATAAACTCAGTAGACAAGGGTTTAAAATGATCTCTTCATCTTCATATAAGTCAGGGAGGAGGAGGGGAGTAGCGACATTGATATCAACCAAAATTACATTTGAAAAAAAATCAGAACACAAAGATAAAGAAGGGAGATACAGTTTGGTAACTGGGCGGCTAGAGGGAGAAGATATCACCCTGCTGAATGTGTATGCTCCCCCAGGGGCTAACTGGAAATTTTATAAAAATGTATTTGACCTAATGATAACTAAAGCACAAGGTTTAGTGATATGTGGTGGGGACTTCAATCTTAGACTGAATCCATACTGGGATGCTTCTGGTAATTCTCCACATCAAAATAACACCCAAAACAGGAAGACTCGGATGCTACTAAAAGAAATGGGAATCTGTGACGTGTGGAGGGAACTCAACCCCAGTGTAAAAGACTATACATTTTACTCAACTCCACATTCATCTTACTCAAGGATTGACTATTTTTTTATGTTTAATAGAGACATTGGAAGAGTAAAAACATGTAAAATAGGACTGATGGATCTCTCTGACCACAGTCCGATCTACCAGACTGCAGCGGATCATTAAGTCTGCGGAGAGGATCATTGGTACCGACCTACCCCCCATTGAGAACTTATATCGGTCCATAACCAGGAAACGGGCGGGAAACATCTGTGCTGACCCATCACACCCCGGCCACAAACTGTTTGAACTTCTATCTTCTGGTCGTCGTTACAGATCACTGAAGGTCAAAACCACCCGTCACAGGAACAGTTTCTTTCCTCAAGCCATCACTCTGATGAACTCCTAACATTCACCTAGTCCTACCTGTTGCTGTACTCATGACTTTTCATCCATTATTACATTGCACATAACTCTCACACTGCTTTTTACTTCATTCACATTATATCACTGAATCTGAGTCCACATTGAAATACTGTGTGATTGTATATTTTTTCATATATTTCTGCAAAGTGTGGTTAGTCCGAGTAAATAACTGCATATATTCCTGTATATATTTGCATCCTTTTATAGAAACGTGGACAGACTGTAATTTACTGTACATACTCTGGTTGTCATTGAATCCTTATTTAAATCCTTCACCTGAACAACGAGAGCAAGTTTTTAGCCAAAGTCAAATTCCTTGTATGTGTTGTGCATACTTGGCCAATAAAGCTGATTCTGATTCTGATTCTGATTCTGACTTAAATATCCAAAAATACACAAATAATACATTTTCTTGGAGGTTAAATTCAAATGTCCTGAAAGGACCATTGAAAGATGAATTGGAATCAGATATTCTCAGATATTTGGAAGAAAACGATAATGGAGAAGTATCCCCTTTAATACTGTGGGATGCATGCAAAGCTGTAATAAGAGGAAAGATTATTGCAAAACTGGCAACCCAAAAGAAACTAAGACAAGAAAAACTATCCACATTAGAGTCAGAACTTCGGAACCTAGAAAAAGAACACAAAGGCAACACTCATTCTACTGACTCGCTCAAGATTAAGGAAATTAAAAACCAAATAAATGAGATCTACACAATAGAAATCCAGAAGAAACTTACATTTTTGAAACAAAAATACTATGAAGCAGGCAGTAAATCGGCAAAATTGCTAGCCTATAAATTGAGGAAACATCAAACAGAAAGAGCAATCTACAAAATCAGAGACCCAGTATCAAAGGAAATAAAATTCAGAATTCAGGATATTCTTAAAAGCTTCGAGAATTACTATAAGAACTTATACTCCCACAAAAAACATAAAAACGCATCCGAGGCATTCCTAAACACATTAAACCTTCCCCAACTTACGGAGTCACAAAATAAAACACTACTGTCAGAAATACATCCTAAAGAATTGGAAAAAGCAATTATGAAACTTAAAGCTAACAAATCCCCAGGAGCTGATGGCTATACAGCAGAGTGGTACAAAACCTTTAAACAGCAACTATCTCCTCTCCTCCTGAAAACATTTAATTATGTCCTCCACACAGGGGAAATCCCCCCCTCCTGGAGAGAAGGGGTCATTGCAGTTATACCTAAACCTGAAAAGGATAAACTAGAGTGCTCCAACTACAGACCAATCAGTGTACTAAATCAGGATTATAAGCTTTTTACCATTATCCTTGTCAAAAGGTTAGAAAATATACTGACAGACCTAATTCATTTAGACCAAACAGGTTTTATAAGACAAAGACAGACACAAGACAACATTCGACGCACTTTACACATAATTCATCATATAAAAAAATATAACTTAAATGCAGTCATATTGGGATTAGATGCTGAAAAAGCATTCGATTCGGTTGACTGGTCTTTTCTTTATAGAACCTTATCCAGTTTCAATTTTCATAACAACTTCATTAGAACTATACAGGCATTATATAAAAAACCAACAGCTAAAATAAGGATTAACGGTAATTTATCATCATCTTTTGAACTGGAAAGAGGATGTCGTCAGGGCTGCCCCCTGTCTCCACTGCTCTTTGCAATCTTCATAGAACCTCTGAGCCAATGGATAAGACAAAATCAAAAAATTCAAGGTATTACACTTGGTCAGAAGGAACATAAAATAGCACTCTTTGCTGATGACATTTTAATATACCTAGGGCAGCCGGACACTTCTTTACCAGAACTAACCTCAATTTTTTCAAAGTATGGAGATTTATCAGGGTACAAATTAAACATGCATAAAACCCAAATTTTAACATTCAACTATGACCCAAATCATTATTCACTAAGCAAACTCAAAACTAACTGGGAGTCGGAATCTATGAAATATCTGGGGGTCAATATCCCGAAACAACTCAACAAAATTATATCACTAAACTATGATCCACTGGTGACAAAAATAAAATCTGACCTAACAAGATGGAATATGATACCATTCTTGGGTACTGCACAAAGAATTGAAGCAGTCAAAATGAATATACTTCCACGTCTTCTATACCTTTTCCAAACAATACCGGTAGAACCTCCCAAAAAAACATGGCAGGAACTGGACAGAAGGATCTCAAGATTCATATGGCAGGGCAAGAGACCTAGAATCAGATATAGAACCCTACAGCTAAACAAAGACAAAGGTGGGCTCGCGCTACCAAATATCAGGGACTACTTTAAAGCCGCACAAATTAAAACTTTAGTAGAGATATGTAACCCAGTCTACACTGCACAATGGAAGGAGATCGAATGCCAAATAACAAGTGACATCCCCCTACAGGCGATAATAGGGAACAATGCCTTACCTAAGCTTTTGAATAACACTAACCCGTGGATAGAGACCCCGCTAAAAATTTGGTTTAAGATAGTCAGAGAGAATCAAACTAAAGAGCCCTATCGACTTCTGCAATGGATTGCCTATGATCAAGACTTTACTCCTAATAAAACAGACTCCAGATTTAAAAAGTGGAAGGAGAAAGGGCTGATAAAATATTACGATTTTTTTAAAGGGCAAATCTTAAGAAGTTTTGAAGATTTGAAAGAACAAGGCCTAATAAATCAAGACCTTTACAGGTTCTTTCAGCTTAGACACCACATAAACAATATACTTAAAAAGGAGGATTTGGAAAGGGCCCAGTCAGGTGTTCTGAAGGTCTTCTTAATGGCATATAAAGGGATCCCAGGGATCAGATACATTTCTAAAATATACCAAGGTCTTCAAGACTTAAAAGGAGACAACACATCTTATATAAAAGAGAGATGGGAAAAAGAGGGGAATTTCACTTTACAACTGGAAATATGGGAAAAGCTAAATAAACAGCAATGGAAAAATACCTCATCCCTGCAGTGGAGAGAATTTGGATGGAAAAACTTGGTAAGATTTTTCAGAACACCTGCACAAAACAAATTTACCCATAAGGGGTTGAACTGTTGGCGCTTGTGTGGTGAAAAGACTGCAAATCATTTTCATGTGTTTTGGTCATGCCCAGTTATCCACCAATATTGGACCAATGTACAGACAATATTGGGGAAAATATTCAAAATAACAGTTCCCCTTTCTTTTGTAACTTTGTATTTGGGTTTACTACCGGACTCACTGGAAAGACGAGGAGAAAAATACTTATTCAATGTTTTAATATTGGCAAGCAAAAAAGCTCTAACTAAAAAATGGATGTTGAAGGACTGTCCTACACCTGAAGATTGGATTAACGTGATCCAAGACATTTACTCGATGGAAAAGTTGACATTCGCACTGAGACAGGACATGGATGGGTTCATGAACTTTTGGCAACCCTGGATCGCATATGCGTCTTCCATTAGATCTAATCTTTGACAAATACCATTTCAATAATGGTTCCGCTCTTTGTTCCAACGCTACTCAGATGCTCTTTTACCTTTATTTACTTACTTTTTCTTTTTGTTTGTTTTTTGCTGGTTTGTTTGTTTGTTTGTTTTGTTTTGTTTTGTTTTGTTTTTGTTGTTTCTTTTTTTTTTCTCTTTAATTTCACTTTTTCTTTCACTTTAAAAAAAAAAGGGGGGTGTTGTAAGAATTAATCTTCCAATGTTGTCAGATATCAGAAAATAAGGGAACATGTGATGAAAATGTAAACAATGCACTGCTGTAACGACCTGTATACCCTTTACAAAAACTTAAATAAAAAAAAAAAAATGCAGAGTTTGTTTTTGTCAGACATGATGCACACCGCCCACCCTTACGCCCACCTTATGACGGACCATACAGAGTGCTGGAAACAGGGGACAAGCATTTTTTGCTAGATTTGGGGGGCGGGAAAGAAATGATTTGTATAAACAGGCTCAAACCCGCTTTTGTGCTGGCTGACGAAGTGCCGCAGCTGGCGAGGGCTCCTCGACGCGGCAGACCCCCTAGAGAGCATTCCCCAGAACACCCACAGAGATTGACTAACAGTTCTAATCCTCAAACAGCAGCTCCACAGCGGGAAGACGCCGCGGGGGTGGTAAAGCCCGCTTACAGCAGATATGGAAGGCGACTGAGGCCCAAGCAACATTTGGACTGATGTGTAATAATGTGACCATGACTTGCAAACTGTATTACATTTGTTCCATCTTAGACGTTTGGGGGGGTTTGTCATGTGGCACACACATATGTACATATGTTGATTTCAAATGCTCCACAGATATATCACTGTATGCTTGTTGTATACTTCACGTCTCAGGGGAACAAAGAGGCTGAGCCTTCCAGAGGTAACGGGAGGGTGTGAGATCTGGCCTTTTGTTTCAAGGAGATGGCCTTGAGAGATTTCCTGACCACTGGAGACTAGGAGGTGGATGGTGTGAAGATCGGGGGTAGTTACATTGTGACTGGGATTAAGTACCATGTGACTGTATGTTTGATTAAGCACCATGTGATTGTATGTTTGATGTCCTGGTATAAAAGGACAGATGTGAGAAGAGTCATCCTCTTTTTCTGCTTTCGAATGTTGGAGAATGTCATTGTGAATAAAGCTGAACCTGAGGAATACACTCAGTCTCGTCCTTCACAACTCTCCACAGCATAACCCATTAGCCTGCGGATTGTACGCGGTTGTGCGGTGGATCGTTACCCCCAGGCTGCGGGCCATTGCTGACCAAAGTTCGGAAACAAATTGAGGGCCTCTGTCGGACGTAATGTCCGACGGGACTCCAAAGCGCGCTACCCATGCTGTTAAAAACGCGCGTGCCACCTCCTCAGCTGTAGTTGATGCCAGTGGGACCACTTCCGGCCAGCGCGTGGTGCGGTCTACCATTGTCAGAAGGTGTGTGCACCCCTGTGACGGCGGAAGGGGGCCTACGAGGTCCACATGGACATGATCGAACCTCTTAGCCGGGATGTGAAACGGCTCCAAGGGAGCTCTCGTGTGTTTGTGTACCTTGGCTCGTTGACAAGCCATGCAGGCTGCCGCCCACTCCTTAACTTGTTTGCGCAGGCTCGGCCATACAAATTTCTCTCCCACCATTTTGACCGATGTGCGCACTCCCGGGTGCGCCAGAGAATGAATCGAGTCAAAAACGCGGCGGCACCACGCGGCCGGTACCACAGGACACGGTCGCCCAGTGGAGACATCGCAGATTAGGGGGGGCATACCGTCTTGCAGCACCCTGTTCTCCAGCCTTAACCCTGTTGGTCCAGACTGGAGCGCGCGCACGTCCACGTCGCTAACCTGATCCGCGGCCATGGCGGCATAATCTATCCCTACGCGGACCGGGGCCGCCACGGCGCGCGAGAGACAGTCTGCCACTACGTTCAGTTTACCCGCCACATGCTGAATATCGGTAGTAAACTCTGAGATGGCGGCCAGCTGCCTCTGTTGCCGGCCTGACCACGGTTCTGAAACCTTGGCCATCGCGAAAGTCAGCGGCTTGTGGTCAACAAACGTGGTGAAACGGCGTCCCTCCAGCCAGAACTGGAAGTGGCGAATGGCCAAGTGGAGAGCTAATAACTCGCTGTCGAATGCGCTGTATTTTCGTTCACTATCGCGCAAAGTCCTGCTGAAAAAGGCGAGCGGTTGCCAAGCCCCGGCTACATGCTGCTCCACGACCGCCCCTATGGCCACATCTGACGCGTCAGTAGTGAGTGCTATGCGGGCCGTTGGGTCTGGATGTGCTAACAACGCAGCGTTTGCCAGGGCTGTTTTGACCTCCGAGAATGCTCGCTCTTGCTCCGGAGACCATTCGATTTTATTTGTGGGTTTTTGTTTTTTGAGTGCAGCATACAATGGTTGCATGAGCTGCACTGCACGGGGGAAGAAACGGTTATAAAAATTCACCATTCCCAAAAACTCCTGTAACGCGTTGACCGTTTGTGGCTGGGGAAAATTTGTTACCGCGCGCACTTTGTCAGGCAGAGGAACCGCTCCTTCTGGAGAGACGCGATGCCCCAAAAAATCAATCTGCATCACCCCGAACTGACACTTCGTTGGGTTGATTATTAACCCGTGCTCTCCCAACCTCCGGAAAACTGCCGTGAGGTGGTTTTCGTGTTCGTCTTCGGACGCGCTGGCTACCAAGATGTCGTCCAGGACTTCCGGTTATGGCTGCCACGTAAAACGGACGTGTCTCACTCTGCTCTGCTCCTGGAGAAAAAAATCGGCAAATAACTCTCTCATTTGGGACAGAACGTATCCCAGCGTTTGGGCGAGGATATGTCGGCGAAGCCTAAGGCTGGAAAACCAGGTAAAGGAAAAAGCGAGCCGCCGAAACAGTCCAAATTAATGGACTTTCAGGTCTGTGACGCAGCAAACAAAACTCCATATATGGCGGAGGAGGCTGGCAACGGTGCGATATCTGCGGGGAGCGGTGCAGATGCGCTGATGGCTGCCATGAGTTCAATGAGAGCGGACTTTTCCTCTAGATTTGATGGGATTATGACAGCGTTGGAAGGAATAAGAAAGGAATTGGGTGACTGTGTAGAACGAACGGCGCAGATGGAGCTCCGTCTCGCTAGTGCTGAAGATGACGTCACCCGTCTTCAATTAAAGGTGCGCACTTTGGAAAAAAAAAATAAATGTCTAGAAGATAATATTTTGGATTTGGAATCTCGGTCGAGACAGAATAACTTGAGGCTGGTGGGTCTTCCAGAGGAATCAGAAGGTCGGGACGTATATTCCTTTCTGGAAAAGTGGATTCCGGAGGTGCTGGGCAGCGAGGAGTTGCAATCAGCAGTGGTTCTGGAAAATGCACATCGTATTGGCCCACGGAGAGATAAGGGACCGCCGAGGACCTTAATTATGAAGTTTCTTAGCAACAGAGACAGGATGAAGATTTTCAACGCTGCACGAGCTAAAGGAGAGATTAAACACCAGGATCAGCAGGTGCGGTTCTACCCAGATTTGGCCACAGGAATCCAACAATTGAGGAAGCAGTTTGATCCCATACGTAAGGAGCTGCGCAACCTTGGGATTCGTCATGGTGTAATCTATCCTGCGAGACTGCTGACCACGTATGAGGGCAGAACCCACATCTTCAAGACCCCAGAGGAGGCGCAGGAGTTTATCAAGAAGATCAAAGAAGAAGAAGAGACTGGTGGGAGCTAAGCATGAACAAAATATAAGGTAGAATAATTAAGCATTTGCACAGGCATCTGACTGACTTGAAGTAAATAGCAAGTTTACAAAATATAAATTGTATTATATATTAAAAAAAACAAAAACAAAACAAACCAAAAAAAACTATGATGTACAAAGTTGTTAAAAATTTTGGAGTTAAGTTGGAAAACTACAGAGGAGAGTTAATGTTACGTCATTAAAAGCAGTAGAGTTAGGGTGATTGGGAGGATGAAGAAGGAGTGGCTTAGGCTGTTCCCCGTGGGTGTGGAGCGGTCGATGGCTATATCGGGAGACGGAATTTTTCTTTTGATTTTGGGGGGTTCGCCACAAGTGTGGGAAGGGGGAATTTGTTTGTGTGTAGTTTGTAGGATGAATGTTCAACCACTCATGTTTTTGCTTCTCTGTATGAGCATGTTTACACTGCAAGGTAATCCCAAACTCTCTATTGATCATAAACCAAAGTGTTAATCTTAATTTAACTTCATGGAATTGCAGAGGTCTACAAAATTTAAAAAAACTTAAACAAGTTATGAATAAAATAAAAGACATGGGTTCAAAAATTGTGTTTTTACAAGAAACTCATCTAATAGAGGAGGATATAAAAAGAATTAGGAGTAGATGGCAAGGAAGTGTCTTCACCTCATCATTCTCATCCCAGGCCAGGGGAGTTATGACTCTCATACATAAATCAGTCCCTTTTCAAGTGAAAAATGTAATTGGAGACAAACTTGGAAGATATGTAATCATTCAAGGTTCTTTGCTATTAGAAAATATAAATCTTGTGAACTTATATGGTCCCAATATAGATGACCAAAAGTTCTTTGCTAATTTATTTCTTATTTTATCATCACTTACAGGGCAACATATAATAGCAGGGGATTTTAATTGTACATTGAATCCAGGTATAGATAGATCAACAGGACTGGATTGTACGCACAATGGATGTAGGATGACTATTAATCATTTTATGAAAGAATTGAGATTGTTAGATATATGGAGAGAAATGAAACCACAAGTTAAAGCCTATTCTTGTTATTCCAGTACCTACAAGACATTCTCACGTATTGATTATTTTTTGATTTCCACAGAATTAAGATCCAAGATTCAAAACTGCTTTTATGATAACATCATGATCTCTGATCATGCACCCTGTTGTCTAATATATGTAGATAAAAAATTGACAAAGGAATCAGGTAGATGGCAATTTCAGCATAAATGGCTTCAGGATGAGGAATTTGTCAAGTATATAGAAAAACAGATAGACGAGTTCTTTGACATCAATACTACACAAACATCAGCATGTGTAAAGTGGGAGGCTTTCAAAGCTTTTATTAGGGGACATATTATTAGTTATACAGGATCAAAATCTAAGAAGACTCGAGAGGAGAGAGCTAAATTGGAACATAAAATGAAAAGTCTTCAGGAAAAAGTGTATGCAGGAAGTGATCCAAGGTTGGAGAATGAATTACTGATTTTGAGAGCTGAATACGACAAAAAATCAGCGAATAGAGCTGCCTCGAGTCTTCTAAGATTGAAACAATCTTTTTATGAACAAGGTGAAAAATCAGGAAAATTATTGGCATGGCAGATTAAACAATTAGAAATTAAAACACCAATTACTAGTATTATAAGTAACGGACAGGTAGTTATAGATCCTTTAGAAATTAACAGAGCCTTTAGAGATTACTATGAAAAATTATATGATACTAAAAATGAATTTGATTTAACAAAACTAAATGGGTTTTTGAACGAACTATCTATACCGTGTATTCCAAATGAAAACAGGGAGATATTGGAGTCTAAAATTAGTCAAGAAGAAGTTGGGCTAGCCATTGATAATATGAAATCAGGAAAAAGTGCAGGACCAGATGGTCTTCCAGTTGACCTTTATAAAAAATTTAAGAATAAATTAATAAAACCTTTTTTGGAAATGGTTTTAGAAGCATTTCAAAATAATAATTTACCATCATACATAAATAATGCCTTAATTATACTGCTGCCAAAACCAGGTAAGCCCTCTAATAAATGTGAAAATATGAGACCAATAAGCCTATTAAACGCCGACCTTAAGATAATCTGTAAAATTTTAGCAAGACGAACACAAGAAATTTTACCAAATATTATTAATCGAGATCAGAATGGCTTTATAAAGGGAAGACAAGGCTTCCATAATGTAAGAAGACTATTTAATATTATTTATTTTAATAAAGAAGCACCGGATACAGCTCTCCTATCACTGGACGCCGAAAAGGCCTTTGATAGAGTTGAATGGCCCTTTCTTTTTGAAGTCCTACAAAGGTTTGGACTTGGAAATAATTTCATAAAATGGGTTCAAATAATATACAATAATGCTACAGCAGAAATCCTAACAAATAACAATATTTCAAAACCAATAAAAATCAATAGAGGATGTCGACAAGGCTGTCCACTTTCACCTTTACTGTTTACTATGGCAATTGAACCTTTAGCGATAGCGATACGTTTACATTCACAAATATATGGAATTAAAGTTGGACCAACAGAACATAATGTCACGCCGCGCCATTCATCAGCGGCACCACCTGCTCACACACCTGCTAATCATCAGCGGCAAGGGATAAAAGCCGCCTCGCCCTGAGCTTCGGCCTGAAGCCGTTAGACTTCATCGCCTTCCATGCGAAGCATCAACTCTCTCTTCAGCATCACGCAAAGCGGTAAGAAGATTCCTTACCTTACCTTTCCCTGTCTGCTCCCCTGTGCACAGGTGGATTCCTCGGCGGCGGACAACTCCGTCCCTCGTCCTTCCTCGCTGCTGCACCGAGTCCTGCAGGTGACTGTCTCCCGGGGTTCCGTCCTTGAAGTGCCTGCCATCAGTCTAACACAAGTAAGCTTCTCTCCCTCGCCTATTCTCCTCCTGTATTGGTGTGTGCCCGTCACCCTGTGTCTGTTCTTTCCCATAGGGTTGCCGGCTGAACGGTCTCCTGCCTCTGTGCCCGAAGCAGACGCCACCACCAATACATTTACATTCCGCTGACACACATCCATACATCCCTGTTGTTAATAAACAGTTTGAACTACTCTGAGCCTGTGTGTGTGCGTCTCCTGAGCCGAACGTTATGTCAGTACGGCTTCAGCAGAGCGGCTCGGCAGATGGCGGGCTCGCGCACCGGCTTACCACTCTCGAGGTTCGGGTGGATCAAATTGCTTATCAGCAGCAGGTGATTCTAAATCAACTTATTAACATCACTAACCGATTGGACCGCCTGGACCCCCAACAGCCGTTCCCCCCGGCTCACCAGGGTGGCGCAGCTCCTGCTGTTCCAGCGGCCGTCCAGCCGGCTCCAGTGGCACCGGCTCGGCTCACGCCGATTCCAACCCCCGCCCGCTTTAGCGGAAAGCTCGGCGGAGCGCAGGGGTTCATTATGCAGTGTGAGTCCGTGTTCCACCGTGTGCCCGGAGACTTTCCCTCGGATCACAGCCAAATTGGCTACATAGGGAATCTCCTGGAGGGGCGCGCGTTAACTTGGACCTACGCCATTATGGCGAAGCCCAGTTACGCCACCCTCACCTATGACCAGTTCGTGGCACACTTCCTGGAGGTCTTTGACCATTCCCGAACCGAGACGGTCCAAGTCGATCGGCTTCTCGCTCTCCAGCAGGGAAGCCGGTCGGCAGCGGACTATGCGGTTGACTACCGGGTAGCGGCGGAGGAATTGGGCTGGGACGAACGCTCCCTCTGTGGCCTGTTCCTCCGCAGCCTGAATGATGATCTGAGGGATGAACTGGCTGGTCGGGATATCCCTGGGACGCTAGCAGAGCTAACTTCACTCGCCATCAGCTTGGATAACAGGCTGCGTGAGCGCTCCTCTGGACGGAAGTCGTCTACTTCTCGCCCTCGGGGAGCCTCGTTGCGCCTGCCCCAAGCTCGCCCCCTGGCGACGCCGCCGCCATCGCGCCCCGAGGAGTCGGAGCCGATGGTGACGGGCTGGACAAAGCTCTCCCCGGCAGAGAGACAACGCCGCCGTGAGTTGAATCTCTGCATGTATTGCGGAGACAATCAACACACGGTGGAGCTTTGTCCACAAAAGCCAAACGGCGGGGTCCGCGAGTCACTGTAGGGGGCCTCGCGGACGTCAATCGGTTAAGTCCCCTTACCCAATTGAAGCTGCCCATCCGTTTCTGCCACAGTCCCACTGGGCATCTCACCCACGCACTGGTGGATTCGGGTGCAGAAGGCAGCTTTATTTCACAAAGCCTGGCAACCCGTTTGGGCATTCGCTGTCAGGCACTGAAGAATCCCATCTCCCTTGTTAACCTCTCCCGTGCCTTCCTTGGGAGAGTATCACACCAAACCATCCCCGTCCCGGTCATCAACTCGGGAAATCACCGGGAGGAGATGACCTTCTATGTCCTTCCCAACTCTGTGTCGCCCGTCATCCTGGGGTATCCCTGGCTTCGCCTTCACAACCCGGTCCTGGATTGGAAGTCAGCTGGGGTGTCGGCATGGAGTACATTCTGCATGGGCACCTGCCTTCAGTCCGCTGCCTGCTCTTCGTCCGCTCCCCCCCCTGCGACGGACGCTGCACCCCCGGACCTGTCTCTGGTGCCTCCGGATTTTCACGACCTGGGTATGGTGCTCAGCAAAGCGAAAGCTATGTCTCTCCCCCCTCATCGGCCCTATGACTGTGCCATCAACATCCTCCCTTACCTTCTGGTCGCCTTTACAGCCTGTCTGCGCCGGAGAAGGAGACGATGAACGCCTACCTGAAGGAGTCATTAAGTGCTGGGATAATCCGCCCATCATCGTCACCCGTGGGGGCAGGGTTCTTCTTCGTGGGAAAAAAGGATGGGTCCCTCCGCCCTTGCATTGACTACCGGGCCCTAAACGATATCACGGAGAAGGACCGTTACACCCTGCCTCTCATGGACACTGCTTTCCACTCCCTCCAGGGGGCGACCTGGTTCACCAAGCTGGACCTACGCAGCGCTTACCACCTCGTCCGGATCCGGGAGGGAGATGAGTGGAAAACAGCCTTTCGTACCCCAAACGGCCACTTTGAATACCTGGTGATGCCGTTCGGGTTGACCAACGCTCCTGCAGTCTTCCAGCGCCTCATTAATGACGTCCTCCGGGACTTCATCGGCCTTTTCGTGTTCGTCTACCTGGACGATATCCTCATCTTCTCCAAGTCCAGGGACGAGCACCAGGTCCACGTGAGGCGGGTCCTCCAAAGGCTGCTGGAGAATCGTCTGTACGTAAAGGCAGAAAAGTGTGAATTTTACGCCAGGACTACGTCCTTCCTGGGGTTTATCATCGCCCACGATAAGGTGCTCCCTGACCCAGAGAAGGTAAAGGCGGTGGTGGAATGGCCTACACCTGCATCCCGGAAGCAGGTGCAGCAATTTGTTGGCTTCGCCAATTTCTACCGCCGCTTTGTCCCCAACTTCAGTACCATCGTTGGACCACTGACCCGCCTCACGTCCCCGAAGGTTCCGTTCCGGTGGACCGAAGAGGTCGCTGCCGCCTTTGAGGTGCTGAAGGCGGAATTCTCCTCCTCCCGGGTCCTTCGCCAGGTCGACCCCGCGCTGCAGTGCATCGTAGAGGTAGACGCTTCGGACACGGGAGTGGGAGCAGTGCTGTCCCAGCGGTCGCCGGACGATGGCGCCAAACAGCCCTGCGCCTTCTTCTCCCGGCGCTTGTCCCCAGCGGAGAGAAACTACGATGTGGGGGACAGAGAGCTCCTGGCCATCAAACTCGCCCTGCAGGAATGGCGTCACTGGCTGGAGGGGGCGAACCTGCCGTTTGTGGTCCTTACGGACCACAAGAACTTAGAATATCTACGATCTGCCAAGCGCCTGAACGCCCGCCAGGCGCGTTGGTCTTTGTTCTTCGCCAGGTTCCAATTTTCAATCACCTTCAGGCCTGGCTCTAAGAACGGCCTGCCTGACGCCCTCTCCAGGCAGTTCACTCCCGTGGAGTCGGAGGAGACGCCCCACTCCATCCTGCCCAGGTCGTGCGTCGTGGGAGCCATCTCGTGGGACATCAAGAGCAAGATCCGGAAGGCACAGGAGGTGGAACCTGATCCTGGCGGCGGACCGGAGGGGAGGCTGTTCGTGCCATCCGCGGTCCGAGGAGAGGTCATCCACTGGCTACACACCTCCAAGCTCAGCTGTCACCCTGGCACCTCCCGGATGATAGATCTCCTCCAACGGTCCTTTTGGTGGCCAGGCCTGCGGAGGGATGCAGCCCGCTACGCCCGGGCTTGCCCAATCTGTGCCACCTGCAAGTCGGGAAATGCCCCTCCAGCGGGTCTGCTCCAGCCCCTGCCCGTCCCTGGCAGGCCCTGGTTGCACATCGCGTTGGATTTTGTCACCGGACTCCCTGTCTCCAACTCCTATGACACCATCCTGACCATCGTGGACCACTTCTCCAAGGCCGTGCACTTCGTCCCCCTGCGAGGCCTCCCTACTGCCCTGGAGACGGCGGACCTCCTCGTCCAACACGTGGTCAGGCTGCACGGGATTCCGGTGGACGTGGTCTCGGACCGGGGCCCCCAGTTTTCATCTGAGGTTTGGAGGTCTTTCTGCAACGCCATCGGAGCCAAGGTGAGCCTCTCCTCCGGCCATCACCCCCAGTCCAACGGGCAGTGTGAGAGGACCAACCAGGAGCTGGAGGCTGCGCTCCGCTGTGTGTCCAGATCCAAACCCACGTCCTGGAGCAACAATCTTGCCTGGGTTGAATATGCCCACAACACCGCTTCTGCTACAGGGATGTCCCCCTTCAAAGCGTCCCTGGGTTACGACCCCCCGCTGTTTTCGGAGCAGGAGAGTGAGGTAACTGTCCCGTCAGTTAGGGCCCATCTCAGGCAGTTCCGCTCCACCTGGACTGCCGCGTGCAATGCGCTCTTACGCACAGCGGAGCGCAACAGGACTGTGGCGGACCGGCGTAGAAGACCTGCCCCGGCGTACAGAGTTGGGCAACTTGTTTACGTTTCCACCCAGGACGTCACTTTAAAAGGCGAGAGGAGAAAGCTGGCACAGCGCTTCATGGGTCCCTATCCCATCACCCGGATCATCAACCCGGTGGCTGTGCGCGTGGCTATTCCCCCCTCCCTCCGCATTCATCCCACTTTCCACGTGTCGAAGGTGAAGCTGGCAGTCACTGACCCCCTTTGCCCTCCTCCTGCAGCGCAACCCGCGCCCCGGATGATTGGTGGCCATCTGGCCTGGTCCGTCTCCTCCATCCTGGACTCCCGGCGCCGGGGTCGTGGGTTGCAATACTTGGTGGACTGGGAGGGCTATGGGCCCGAGCATCGACAGTGGGTGCCCCCGTCGTTTGTGTTGGACCCATCGCTCATCGCGGACTTCCACCGAGCGCACCCGGATAAGCCATCGCCAGGAGGCGCTGCTAGAGGGGGGAGTACTGTCACGCCGCGCCATTCATCAGCGGCACCACCTGCTCACACACCTGCTAATCATCAGCGGCGAGGGATAAAAGCCGCCTCGCCCTGAGCTTCGGCCTGAAGCCGTTAGACTTCATCGCCTTCCATGCGAAGCATCAACTCTCTCTTCAGCATCACGCTAAGCGGTAAGAAGATTCCTTACCTTACCTTTCCCAGTCTGCTCCCCTGTGCACAGGTGGATTCCTCGGCGGCGGACAACTCCGTCCCTCGTCCTTCCTCGCTGCTGCACCGAGTCCTGCAGGTGACTGTCTCCCGGGGTTCCGTCCTTGAAGTGCCTGCCATCAGTCTAACACAAGTAAGCTTCTCTCCCTCGCCTATTCTCCTCCTGTATTGGTGTGTGCCCGTCACCCTGTGTCTGTTCTTTCCCATAGGGTTGCCGGCTGAACGGTCTCCTGCCTCTGTGCCCAAAGCAGACGCCACCACCAATACATTTACATTCCGCTGACACACACCCATACATCCCTGTTGTTAATAAACAGTTTGAACTACTCTGAGCCTGTGTGTGTGCGTCTCCTGAGCCGAACGTTATGTCACATAAAATCTCCCTGTACGCCAATGACATAATTTTGTTTATGTCGAATCTAAAAAAATCAATTCCAACCTTGTTGAATTTAATAAAGAATTTTGGGGAAATATCAGGATATAAAATAAATAAAACTAAATCTTCAATATTAATGCTAAATGAGACCCAGAGAAATTACCCAGCCCCTGAGGTAAATCAATTCAATGTTGTAAATCAGTTTAAATATTTAGGAATCCAAATTGTGCCTAAGCTAGAATCAGTCGCCAGTGTCAACTATGAAGCCTTAATGTCAGATATCAATGAGTTAACTCAGAGATGGATGTCACTACCAATGTCGATGATCGGGAGAATCAATATACTTAAAAGTAATATTTTACCTAAAATACTTTATTTATTTCAATACATTCCCTTATCACCACCTTTAGATTTATTCTCAAGAATAAAAAAAAAAGTTAGTGGAATTTATATGGAACAACAGGAGGGCTAGATTACGTCTGTCTTTATTATATTTACCATTTGATCGTGGAGGTCTGAAATGTCCAAATTTTATGTTGTATTATTGGTCGGCACAACTGAGGTCTATGACATATTATTTTTCATCAAATGATCTCCCTCACTGGACTGAAATGGAATCATACAATTTACCTTTACCTCTTCCCATATTCATATACTCAGATTCGGCAAAAAAATTACAAAAACAAGTTAAAAATCCATTTGTAAAGCATATGATCAAAATATGGTGTGAAGCTAAAAACTATTTAAAAGAACCACAGTTATTGTCACAATTTAGTCCAATATGGGGTAATCAATATTTTAAACCAGGGAGAGTGGACGCTGTATTTAAAGTATGGAATTTAAAAGGGATACAAAAGATTCAGGATTTATATTTGCCATGTGCAGATAACATAATGTCTTTTGAAGAGCTGAGGATCAAATTTAATCTCAATAGAACACATTTTTTTAAATATCTTCAACTTAGAAACTTTATTCGATCAAATCAAAATAAAGCTCTCACTCGACCTATTTATTCATCCTTGGAAAAAATGATGATGAAAGATAGTAAAAGAAAGGGTATTATTTCAGAGTTTTATAACTCATTGACACTATCTTCAAGTGAAAATTCACTGAAAAGATTAAACTACTGGAAAGAAGATCTGCAAACTGAAATTTCAGAGGAACAATGGGAATTGGCTTGTACAGAAGCTCAAACCAAATCAATAAATGTACGCCTTAAATTGATACATTTCAAATGGTTAATGCGGATGTATGTTACACCGGAGGAGTTAAATAAATATAACAAAAATATACCAGATACATGCACAAAATGCATGGAAAGTAAAGGAACTCTATTTCATTGTGTATGGGAATGTAGATTAATAAGAATGTTTTGGGAAGAGGTGAGGGTAACAATTGAAAAAATAATCTCAAAACAAATCATATTGAATCCTAAATTGTTTTTGTTGGGTCTGTACCCAGAAAAGCATAATTTTAATAAAAGTGAAAGAACATTCATAGACCTCAGTTTGCTTAATGCCAAAAAATGTATTGCACTATTATGGAAAAAGACTCATAGACCAGATGTGACTCAGTGGTTAAGACAGATGTTAACAAACCTTCCATTAGAAAGAATAACATATATACTGAAATCAAAGGAAATTGTGTTTGAGAATATATGGAGACCTTTTATTGATTATGTAAAAAATTTAAACATAACTCTTGAAGAAGAAGGTGAATGATGTGTGTGGACCTTGTAAATTCCAAACTGGTGAACATAATATGTATACTTATGTATTGGATTGTCTAGACTAAACAGAGGAGCATTGTTGAAGATTTGATTTTGCTGGTGGTTGTTGGTGTTTTTAGTGCAATTTTTTTTTTTTTTTGTAGTACTTTAGTGTTAGTGTTTGATTGTTTGTATCATGTTTGTTAAAAAAAAAAAAAAAGGTTCAAAAAAGATATTGTGGAAAAAAAAAAAGATGTCGTCCAGGTAGACGAATACGAAGGGGAGATCGCGCAACACCGTGTCCATCATGCGTTGGAACGTCTGCGCAGCGCCTTTAAGCCCAAACGGCATGCGCAAAAACTCAAATAGGCCAAACGGAGTTATTACCGCTGTTTTGGGTATGTCCTCAGCGTGCACTGGGACTTGGTGATAACCGCGGACCAAGTCTATCTTAGAAAAAATGCGCGCCCCCGCCAAATGCACGGAAAAATCGTGGATATGCGGGATTGGGTAGCGGTCGTGCGCTGTGGCGTTGTTCAACCTGCGGAAATCTCCGCAAGGTCGCCACGAGCCATCAGCTTTCGGGACCATGTGAAGCGGGGAAGCCCATGGGCTGTTCGAACGCCTGATGATGCCCAACTTTTCCAGGTTGGCGAACTCCTCGCGCGCTATGGTCAGTTTAGCTGAATCCAAGTGCCGAGCTTTTGCAAAAATGGGCGGTCCGGTGGTAGTAATAAAATGTTCTACTCCGTGTTTAGCGACGGCTGCTGAAAATGTAGGAACCGTGAGTGCTGGGAACTGAGTGAGCAGTGTGTGGAACTTACCGCTTGCCGTTGTGATGTTGGCTTGTGCTGTGGGCGGGGTCACTCGGGCTGCACAGGGAATAGAATAAAAAGAAAGTGCGTTAACCAGGCGCCTGTTAGCAAGATCAACCAACAAACCATGTGAGCACAGAAAATCAGCCCCCAACATATTGAAATGCACTGCAGCTATGACAAAAGTCCACTCAAATGTACGGCCGTGTAGGGACAGAAGCAGAGTCCTCTCACCAAAGGTCTTAATCTCCGAGCCGTTCGCTGCTGACGCCCCGTGACCTCCGGGACCCGCTAGCCGGTCAGCGGAGGAAGGCGTGATGAAACTCACTTGGGAGCCTGTGTCCACGAGGAATTGCCTCCCCGAGCGCGCATCCGTCAAGTAGAGCAGCTTGTTCTCTTCACCGAGGGCCGCAGCTGCTACCGACCCCCAGTCTTGGTGTTTCCCGAGCACTTGAACTGGCACGGTGGTATACATTTGCGTGCCTTCTCTGCGAAGCGGCGATGGTAGAAACAGAGGGTGTCTCCTCCGCGATCCTTGGCCCCCGCTGCCGCCGTCGTCGGTGGGTCTGTTACCGCCGTCTCTGGCCCCCCGCCATCTCCGGCCGTCGTGCTGAACTCCGTCGCTGCCGCGGTGGCCGCGCGCTGTTTGCTGGCGTTGGGAATCCGGTGCACCTCCTGGGCCAGCGCGCGGAAGTCCCGCTGGGCCAAAAACGGCGAACTGGCCAGGGTCGCTCTCGTGGCCGACGGTATGGTCCTGAGGAAAATGTGGGTGAAGATGAAGTCTTTGTCGCCTGAGCCCCTCAACCTCAGCAACCTAAAGTGATATAACCATGTGTATATGTGTTCCACAGCATAACCCATTGGCCTGGGGGTTGTACGCAGTTGTGCGATTAATTGTTACGCCCAGGCTCCGGGCCATCATGGAACATAGGTTGGAAACGAACTGCGGGGCCCAGTCGGATGTGATATCTGAAGGGGCGCCAAAACGTGCCACCTATGTCGTCAAAAAAGCGTGTGCAACTTCTGCGGACGCAGTGGAAGCTAGTAGGACTGCCTCGGGCCAGCGCGTGGTACGGTCCACTACTGTCAGGAGGTGTGTGAACCCCTGCGATGGCAGGAGGGGGCCCACAAGGTCCACGTGAACGTGGTCGAACCACTTAGCCGGGACATGGAACGGCTTAAGGGGGGCCTTTGTGTGCCTGTGCACCTTGGCTTGTTGGCAAGCTACGCAGGCTGCAGCCCACTCTTTCACATGTTTGCGGAGGCTCGGCCAGACGAACTTTGCTCCCACCATTTTGACTGACGCATGCACTCCTGGGTGCACCAGGGAGTGAACCGACTCAAAAACGCGGCGGCGCCAAGCGCGTGGGACCACCGGGTGCAGGCGGCCTGTGGAGACGTCACAGATTGGGGGGGCCCCCGTCTTGCAGTACTCTGCTCTCCAGCCTTAACCCTGTTGGTCCAGACTGGAGCGCTCAAATGTCCGCATCGCCGATCTGCTATGTTGTGCGTGCTTCCAGTGCTGCAACCACGTAGTAATATTTGGTGTCATCCGCCGTTACTCCCAGGAGCACGAACTGGGCTTCGGTGTGGAGGAACCAAGACTTCGGGTCATGTAGCCAAAAGTCTGGGAGTTTGACCAAAATGGTGCATGCGGTGCTGGCACCTTCAGTCCGGGTCGTCTCTGGGGTGTTCGCCTTGAGTTCCATTGTGCATCAAGGGTCACCAGAGTAGAGAGAGGAATAATCAGGCGAGGTGGTTCCAGAGAAGAGGAGACTTTATTAATCTCTCTCTAACATTCACAAGAATAAGAAGTCTAAAAAGCAGGTCGCGGGCACCTCTCTTTTTATACCATACCACACACCCTGCGACCTGTGGTGCTGCATTAACATGAATACCTTTACCATGACAATCCCCTTTGTCACTGTTTGCATTAACACACATACATCCCCCATGACAATTCCCTTTTGTCACCCAGCCTGCCAGCGCATTATAATGCAGACCGGAGGAGAATGCATATCCGTTTCTCCTCTCTTATGCATCTCCTCCTGCCGTGTTATTCAGTCTGAGTAGAGAACATACTGACTGGGTCCTCCACACCAGACCAATTACACAATTTCCACAATATAATCAACAATCAACTAATAATATGTTTCTTTCACATTTGCTGTTACTTCAAATAATCGGGGTACACTCCGGTAAGGCTATAAACTATGTACACAATGATGTAGGGCACAAAACTCAAACACACAACCCAAACATACCCCAGTCATTTAACACATCCCGTAGAGCGCCCTCCCCCTGGATTGCCATCCCGTGGTTCCCATCCAGAGCGCTTTCTCTTCCTGGCCTCTGGGGTTGAACTGTGCTGTCTCCTCTTCTCTGCTACACGGCGCAGTTCGTTGGGGTGCCTCCACGTCTCGTCTGATAGGTCCAGAAACCTGTCAGGCCGGGTAGCCACCATCTGGAGCCGCCCCTGGTCCTCGTGTTGTTCATGCGTTCCATGTGTCCCCCTCAGCCGAGCTTCAACCCTTGGGTGAACTCTATCACCAATCTTCAGGGGAGCTCTGTCATGCTTCCTCGGGCCACTACAGTGTAAGCGAGCCTGCTCCTCGGAACTGGTCGTCATGTGGGTCCAGTTTGAAGTCCTCTTAGCAGGCTGTCGCTTGGAGCACTTTAATACTGCGCTCTCTGGTCTCGCCCCATCAGTCCTCAGCACGGGCGCCTCGATCTTACGGGTCACCCCAGGGGTCCTGCCATGCCATCCAGCTCCCGCACCAAGGGCAGCTTGGACTCTGGCATCGGGTCCATCCCAGTATGACATCGCGTGGTGATGGGTGTGCTCCCCTCCAGTAATGCCGGACCAATCAGGATCCCACACCTCTTCATTTTCCACACACGGAGCAGGTCGGTTCCACAACCCGCAGTCCGACCACTCCTCTCCGGTGTCATTGGCAATGGAAAAGCCCAGTCCATAAAATATATTGCACCCCATAATGTTGGCTCTGGCAGTGGTGACAATAATTTGAACATCTGGCATTGTCACGGATCGGTACCTCGTCTCCAACTCCAAAAATCCTAAGACGGCCAACCTGTTCATTCCGTAGCCATAATATGGTGCAATCTCTTTATGGATACGGCGGTGGGGAAACAGACTCTTCACTGTTGCTAGGTTCAAAACGGAGATTGCCGCTCTGGTGTCAACCAATAGCGGCACCTCAACACCATCCAGTGACACAACACAGCTGATACGTCCATTTGTCTCTGGGGAAACTGTATGAACTATCGTTGGAGTCTTCGGCGAGGGATCCACCTCACGCTGTCGATTCCTCCGCTCAAAATTCTTACAAGTCCTGGCAAAGTGGTTCAGTAAGCCACACCTCCCACAACGCTTGCCCTTCACCAGACATTCCCTGGACTTATAGCGGTGCTTAAGGGACCCACAGCCGTAACATTTAGGCGTTCCTGGGGCGGACCTAATCTTGACCACGGAGGTGTATTCGTCATCTCCGTTATCTTCATCCTCAGGGTCCAAATTCAGTGCCTTTAAGCGAGGCTCGCCCTGGGTTGGAGTGGCTCTCTCATTGAGGCCTCTTGTAGCCCGTGTATTTGTGACTACATATGTTTAAGCATAAAGTAGATGCTGAGATTACATATGGTGATTGACCTCACGACCGAAGGAGACAATAGGTCTGGACCACCTGCGGGGAACAACAAGAGGACGGGGGTATGATGAAAGGACTTCCCGACCCCGGGAGACAGGTGGAGAACTGAATGTCTGGAAGGGGAAGAAATGTCAATAGAGGGTTTTGACGGGGATACATGATTCTTCCTTTGTGTGAAAAGCCTTTGTGTGAAATGGTATAAATGTGAAGCTTGGATGTAGCTCAGACTCTTTGCTCGTGTGAGAGAGAAGGCTGGGGATGTGATGCTTGAATAAACCTGAATCAAAAGCAATTCAGCCTCTTTATTCCACGCTCCCCACATTGGTGACCCAGTGACGTGGAGAATGCCTGGAGAGGGTCTCCGCGTTCCGGACTCGCTGGAGCCTGCCCTAGCGAGCGCCATAGCCGTCAGACTGCCAGAATTCTGGCAGGACAACCCGCAGTCGTGGTTCCTACAAGCGGAGTCACAGTTCACGCTCGCAGGGGTAACGGCGGATGACACTAAGTTCCACCATGTCATCGCTAGGCTCCACAACCGCACAGCTCGGTGCGTGCGGAGCTTGGTACAGCAGCCACCCGCCAGCGACAGATACGGCAGGTTGAAAGCTGCCCTCACCAAGTTTTTCACACCCTCAGCCGAAGAGAGGGCTAGGAGGCTCCTGGCTTTGCTTGACCAAGGGGGACACAGGCCAGGTACCCTGATGGAGGACATGCTGCAGCTGAGGGGGTCAGACGATGATAATTTCCTCTTCAAGTACATCTTCCTAACTAACCTTCCGACGCACATGAGGGGAACGCTGTCCAGCGTACGTTGTGAGACCCAGGAGGATTTCCGGGAGCTGGCCCAGGAGGCAGAGAGGCTCCTGGACGCCTGCGGCGAGCAGACGGCTGAAGCGGCGACCCAAGGCAGCGGTGAGCCAGAGGCAGCAGACCCAATCCTACCAACAACGGCAGCGGCGCGGCCTCGACGCGGTGGAGGTGATGGTTCAGTGGCAGAGGCGCGCCCCCGACGCAGCGGAGGAGATGATCTCTGTTTTTATCATCGGAGGTTCGCCGAGAGGGCACGCAGGTGTGTGCCGCCATGCAGCTTCAGGAGTTCGGGAAACGGCAAGACCGAGGGTTGTTAGCAGCTTCGACTCTCGGCGAAAACAACAAGCTGCTCTACATCAGAGATGCGGGCTCCAGGCGGGAGTTCCTCATAGACACCGGAGCCGAAGTGAGCTTCATCACCCCAACCTACGCTGACCGGTTGGCTGGGCCCCGTGGTAGCGGAGCAACGGCGGCAAACGGCTTGAGTATCAACACCTACGGGAAAAGGACTTTGTCTTTACGCTTACATGGCCGCACGTATGAATGGACTTTTGTCATAGCGGCGGTGAGTTTCAACATGTTAGGTGCTGATTTTCTGTGCTCACATGGCCTGTTAGTTGATCTTGCCAATAGGCGGCTGGTAAATGCACTCTCTTTTTACTCTCTCCCCTGTTCAGCTCGAGTGTCCCCGCCACCAGTACAGACCAACGTCGCCACAGCAGGTGGTAAGTTCCACACACTCCTCACCCACTTCCCAGCACTCACGGTACCCATTTTTTCAGCAACGGTCGCGAAACACGGGGTGGAGCATTTTATAACTACAGCTGGTCCCCCCGTCTTCGCGAAGGCTCGGCGCTTAGATGCTGCCAAGCTCTCCATAGCGCGCGAGGAGTTTGCCAGCCTAGAGAGGCTGGGCATCATTCACCGTTCGAAAAGCCCATGGGCTTCGCCGCTGCATATGGTCCTGAAAGCCGACGGCTCCTGGAGACCATGCGGCGATTACCGCAGGCTGAACAACGCCACAGCACACGATCGCTACCCCATCCCACACATCCAGGATTTTTCAGTACATCTAGCGGGGGTGCGTATTTTTTCCAAAATAGACCTGGTTCGCGGCTACCATCAGGTTCCAGTCCGACCTGAGGACATTCCTAAAACAGCGGTAATAACCCCGTTCGGACTTTTTGAGTTTCTACACATGCCGTTTGGTCTTAAAGGAGCGGCGCAAACATTCCAACGGATGATGGACGCCGTGTTACGCGATCTCCCGTTCGTGTTTGTGTACCTCGACGACATTTTGGTCGCCAGTAATTCAGAGGAAGAACACGAAAAACACCTCACTGTGGTTTTTAGGAGGTTGGAAGAGCACGGCTTAATAATTAACCCAGCCAAGTGCCAGTTCAGCGTCGCGCAGATCGATTTTTTGGGCCACCGCGTTTCCCCAGAAGGGGCAGTTCCGTTACCGGATAAGGTGCGCGCAGTGGCAGATTTCCCCCGACCACAAACGGTCAAGTCATTGCAGGAATTTTTAGGGATGGTGAATTTTTATAACCGTTTCCTGCCCCACGTAGCGCAGCTCATGCAGCCATTATACGCCGCGCTCAAAAAACAAAAACCATCCAATACCATCGAGTGGTCCCCAGAGCGGGAGCGCGCGTTCACGGAGATACAAAAAGCTTTGGTTGACGCTGCGCTCCTAGCTCATCCTGACCCATCGGCACGTATCGCGCTAATAACCGACGCATCAGACGTGGCCATAGGGGCCGTAATAGAGCAGCATGTTGCCGGAGTTTGGCAGCCGCTGGCTTTTTTCAGCAAATCCTTGAGCGAGGCCGAGCGAAAATACAGCGCGTTTGACAGGGAGCTGTTGGCGCTTCATCTGGCTATTCGTCATTTCCAGTTCTGGCTGGAAGGGCGGCGGTTCACCGCTTTCGTAGACCACAAGCCGCTCATGTACGCGATGTCCAAAATTTCAGATCCGTGGTCGGGCCGGCAGCAGAGGCAGCTGGCTGCAATTTCGGAATTTACCACTGACATTTGGCATGTAGCGGGTAAACTCAACGTAGTAGCAGACTGTCTCTCGCGCGCGGTCATGGCACCGGCGCGCGCAGAAGCAGAGAATACCACCGCGACCACGCAGCAAGGTAGCAGCGCGGGAGCGCGTGCGGCCCCAGTTCACGTGGGGATAGATTACACAGCCATGGCAGCGGAGCAGGGTGCAGATGCGGACGTGCGCGCGCTCCAGTCTGGACCAACAGGGTTAAGGCTGGAGAGCAGATGTTTGCAAACCGGTACGCCCCCCCTAATCTGTGATGTGTCGACCGGGCGCCCACGCCCGGTGGTCCCGGCCACATGGCACCGCCGTGTTTTTGACTCGGTCCACTCCCTGGCACACCCAGGAGTGCGAGCTTCGGTGAAAATGGTAGCGGAAAAGTTTGTTTGGCCGAGCCTGCGCAAGCATGTGAAAGAGTGGGCAAAAGCCTGCATGTCCTGTCAGCGGGCCAAAATTCACAAGCACACAAAAAGCCCTTTAGAACCGTTTCGCATTCCGGCCAGAAGATTCGATCACGTGCACGTTGACCTCGTGGGCCCCCTACCGTCGTTGCAGGGGTTCACACATCTTTTGACAATGGTGGACCGAACCACACGTTGGCCGGAAGGGGTCCCACTGGCATCGACCACGGCCGCGGAGGTGGCTCGCATTTTTTTAACGGCCTGGGTAGCGCGTTTTGGGGTTCTGTCGGATATTACGTCTGAAAGAGGGCCTCAATTTGTCTCCGAGCTTTGGTCAGTGATGGCCAGTGGCTTAGGAGCGAAAATTCACCGCACTACTGCTTATCATCCTCAGGCGAATGGTTTATGCGAGCATTTTCATAGGTCTTTGAAGGCAGCCCTCAGAGCGTCACTCACGGATGCAGATTGGGTAAACAAACTACCATGGGTTTTATTAGGGTTACGTTCTGCACCCAAGGAGGATTTAGATGCCTCCCCAGCGGAGTTAATGTTCGCACAACCTCTCAGGCTGCCAGGCGAGTTTTTACCGGAGCACCCGGAGCCGGCCCCCCTCCCGGCCCTTGGGCCGCTAATCGGCACGGGAGCGGACATGCTCCCGGGCCCCGTTCATCACGCTTTTCCGCGCGTTTTCATTCCCAAAGCTCTAAAAAAATGCTAAGTTCGTTTTTGGCAGGCACGAGGCTCTAAGATCAACCCTCAGACCGCCATACGATGGGCCATATAGAGTGCTGGAGACAGGTGATAAGCATTTTGTGCTAGATTTGGGAGACAGAAAAGAGACAGTATTGACAGACTGAAACCTGCTTTTGTGATGAATGACGAGTCTGTACAGGTAGCGAGGGCACCTCGATGCGGCAGACCCCCCAGGGGTAGCGTCCCGGAGCCCCCGCAGGGGTCAGATAACCACTCTCTTCCTCAATCAACAGATCCTTTGCAGAAGGGCGCCGCAGGGAAGGCGAGGCCGACTTACAGATTCGGAAGGCGGTTGAAGCCCAGGCGGCGCACAGACTGAGTGTTTGATGTTAGATGTACTGTAGTAAGTAGCATGTTCACTGAAAATTGAGAATTGAATGTATTGTCCATTCTTCGTAGTTTTGGGGGGGGGGGGTTATGTAGCCCGTGTATTTGTGACTACATATGTTTAAGCATAAAGTAGATGCTGAGATTACATATGGTGATTGACCTCACGACCGAAGGAGACAATAGGTCTGGACCACCTGCGGGGAACAACAAGAGGACGGGGGTATGATGAAAGGACTTCCCGACCCCGGGAGACAGGTGGAGAACTGAATGTCTGGAAGGGGAAGAAATGTCAATAGAGGGTTTTGACGGGGATACGTGATTCTTCCTTTGTGTGAAATGGTATAAATGTGAAGCTTGGATGTAGCTCAGACTCTTTGCTCGTGTGAGAGAGAAGGCTGGGGACGTGATGCTTGAATAAACCTGAATCAAAAGCAATTCAGCCTCTTTATTCCACGCTCCCCACACCTCTCGCTATTGTCTCAGCTGCTTCAAATTGCTGAGCTAGCTCAATAGCGGAGGTCAACGTCAGCTTACCTGGGTGGGTTAAAAACCTCGACCGAGCTGCAGGACACTGAACATGTTCCGCTAACTGGTCCTGGATCATTCTCCCATCAGGCTCCCAAACTTGCATTCCCTTGCCACCTCACGGGGGTCCACTATGAATCTTCTCACGGACTCTCCCATCCGCTGGTGGTGCTGTTGAAGCTGAATGTGTTGGATGGTGACGTTTTCAGGAGCGCAAAAATAGCGCGCCATTAGCTCCACAACCTCATCGAAGCTATCAGCTCCTCCCAAGTTTTCCAGAATCCTTTACCCCTCCATGCCCAAATTATGGGCCAAAACTGCCCTCGCGCAAAGCTTCTCGAGTTCACCGGGGTTCAAAGCCACCATATAGTTGGTAAATGCGGCGAGCCACCTAGGCCAAGACATGGGTGGCTCACTCGGTGGTTCCAAAAATGGCCGAAAATTGGCAACTGACCTTTCCATAACCGCTTTTACCTCATCGCCAAATGTTGTGTCTGTAGGGAGCTTGAAATTATGAAGCAATGTGATTTTATAAATCAAAGTTTAATATCAGCTTCACTTCCCTAACAAGTCTCATCTCGGTGCAGAAGCAGAATAAGAGGTCGAGCGCAGTCAGACCTTCATACTTATACCCACACTCAACAAAAGACATTGCATATCAAAGCCGACATCCCGCATTAACATAATCCCCCCTCCATTGTCCTCCGTCTCCTCCACCTGACCCTGGGTGGTCAGGGAGTTCGATCCGGTCTCCACCGCTGCGACTCCGTCTGTTCTTTGATCCTCGCTGGCGGTTGAGACCTCTTGTCCTGTTCTGAAGCGTGAGGTCATTCCACATATGTAATCACTAAACATTCTAATATGTCTATACATATGTAGGTATGGAATATATGATTAATATAAGCCACAGCCCCCCCAAACGACTAAGAAAAGGACAATCAAATTAAGTTTACAGTTTAAGATAATCTCTATGACATATTATACTGTTAAACCTCTTGACAGGGAAAACAAGGAAAAATCTTTCCAGCAGTCATGCTCCTGTAGAAAATTCAGTGGTAACAACAACAGTATAGTAATATCACAAATCAGCCTTAAAACTGTCACGGCACAATCTGATAACATAGTTAACAACTCTTGGTCAATTTGCATCAGTCCCTGTGCCGTCTGGGTTTTAATCTTCTCCCGAATCTGCTGTAGGTCCGCTTTGGCGTCCTGGTGGGACCCTCCTGTAAGGAATCTGCAGCTTGGGGAGGAGAGTGGTTATTTGTTCCCTGCAGGGGAGCTGAGTTTTTTTTATTGGGGGGTCTACCCCGCCGAGGTGCTCTCGCCACCCGTGCAGGTTCGTCTCTCAACAAGAAGGCAGGTTTAAGTCTGTCAATGCTGACTGTTTCTTTTCTGTCCCCTAAATCAAGCACAAAATGCTTATCACCAGGTTCCTGCACTCTGAATGGTCCGTCATATGGTGGACGGAGGGTTGATTTTAAAGCGTCGTGTCTAACAAAAACAAACTCGGCGTTTTGTAAAGCTTGGGGGACAAAAACCCGTGGAAAAAAGTGATGTGCCGGTCCGGGGAGCATGTCCGGTCCGGTGCTGCCTAAGGGCCTCAGGGCTGGAAGATGCCCAGGCTCTGGATGCTCTGGTAAAAACTCATCTGGGAGTCTGAGAGGTTGTGCAAAAACTAATTCTGCTGGGGAGGTGTCTAGATCCTCTTTAGGCGCAGAACGCAACCCCAATAAAACCCAGGGAAGTTTATTCACCCAATCTGTATCCGTTAGTGAGGCCCTGAGGGCGGCCTTTAAAGATCTGTGAAAACGCTCGCATAACCCATTAGCCTGAGGGTGATATGCGGTGGTGCGGTGAATTGTCGCCCCTAAGCTGCTGGCCATGGCTGACCACAGCTCTGAGACAAATTGAGGCCCCCTATCGGACGTGATGTCCGATGGGACGCCGAAACGTGCCACCCAGTTTGTTAAAAAAACGCGAGCAACTTCCGCAGCTGTGGTTGACGCCAAAGGGACTGCCTCCGTCCAGCGCGTAGTACGGTCTATCATTGTTAACAGGTGTGTGGAGCCCTGAGACGAAGGTAGTGGTCCCACGAGGTCGACATGAACGTGGTCAAACCTTCTGGCTGGGATTCGAAAAGGCTCTAGAGGAGCTTTTGTGTGTTTGTGTATTTGGGCGCGCTGACAAGACATGCAAGTTTTTGCCCATTCCTTTATATTTTTGCGCAGGCCTGGCCAAACAAACTTTTCCGCGACCATTTTAACCGAGGCGCGCACCCCTGGGTGCGCGAGGGAGTGAACCGAGTCGAAAATGCGGCGGCGCCATACAGCTGGGACTACTGGGCGAGGTCGGCCGGTTGACACGTCACAGATTAGGGGGGGTACACCGTCACATAAACCCCTTTCCTCCAGTCTTAACCCTGTTGGTCCAGACAGGAGCGCGCGCACGTCCGCGTCACTGCTTTGTTCCTCTGCCATGGCTGCGTAATCTATCCCTACGTGAATTGGGGCCGCGTACGCGTACGCGTTGGCGAAGAGTTCTGCGGCTGAGGTAGTATAATCTGTCTCCTCGTGCTCTGGTGATGTCACAGCGCGAGAGAGGCAGTCTGCTACCACGTTAAGTTTGCCTGCCACATGTCGAATGTCTGTGGTGAACTCTGAAATTGCAGCTAGCTGTCTTTGATGCCTGCCTGACCATGGTTCTGAAATTTTAGCCATCGCAAAAGTGAGCGGTTTGTGGTCTACAAAAGCCGTGAAACGCCGCCCTTCTAACCAGAACTGGAAGTGGCGGATGGATAAATGAAGCGCTAGCAGCTCCCTGTCAAAAGTGCTGTATTTGCGCTCGGTTTGGTTTAAAGATTTGCTAAAAAATGCTAAAGGTTGCCAGGTTCCGCCAACATGTTGTTCCACGACTGCCCCTATGGCCAGGTCTGAAGCGTCTGTGGTTAACGCTATGTGGGCCGAGGGATCGGGGTGAACCAACAATGTGGCATTCGCTAGAGCACTTTTTACTTCCGCAAAGGCGCGTTCGCGCTCCGGGGTCCATTCGACTGCGTTGGAAGGCTTTTGTTTTCTGAGCGCAGCATACAGGGGCTGCATGAGTTGAACTGCGCGGGGGAGGAAATGGTTGTAAAAATTCACCATTCCCAAAAATTCTTGCAGCGATCTGACCGTTTGTGGTCGTGGAAAATTTTTTACCGCGCGGACTTTGTCTGGCAATGGGACTGCCCCCTTCGGTGAAACTCTGTGTCACAAAATATCAATTTGTGACACGCCGAATTTGCATTTGGCTGGGTTGATTATTAACCCGTGCTCTTCTAGTCTCTGAAAAACTGTAGTGAGGTGTTGTTCGTGTTCTTCCTCTGACAGGCTGGCTACCAGCATATCGTCGAGGTAGACGAACACGAAGGGGAGGTCGCGTAATACCGCGTCCATCATACGCTGAAAGGTTTGAGCAGCACCTTTGAGGTCGAACGGCATCCGCAAAAATTCAAAAAGACCGAAAGGGGTTATTACAGCCGTTTTAGGAATGTCTTCCGCTCGAACGGGGACTTGGTGATAGCCGCGGACCAGGTCTATTTTAGAAAAAATGTGCGCACCCGCCAGATGTAGTGAAAAATCATGGATGTGAGGAATTGGGTAGCGGTCATGCGCTGTTGCATTGTTTAATCTGCGGTAATCGCCGCAAGGTCTCCAAGAACCGTCGGTTTTCGGGACCATGTGGAGTGGCGATGCCCAAGGGCTTTTCGAGCGCCTAATAATGCCTAATTTTTCCAGGGTGGTAAACTCGTCACGTGCTATGGCGAGCTTGGTCGCGTCTAAGCGCCGAGCTTTGGCAAACACGGGTGGGCCTGCTGTGGGGATGAAGTGTTCAACCCCGTGTTTCGCTACTGTTGCTGAAAATTTGGGAACTGTGAGTGCTGGAAATTGGGTGAGGAGTTGGTCAAACTTACCTTCTGCTGTTGTGATGCTGGCCTGCACGGGTGGTGGAGAAACTCGAGCTGAGCAGGAGATAGAAGAAAATGACAGTGCATTAACCAAGCGTCTATTTGCTAGATCGACTAACAACCCATGTGCACACAAAAAATCAGCGCCCAACAAATTAAAACTCACCGCCGCTACAATAAATGTCCATCTATAGTTGCGGCCGTGGATGCAAAGAGGCAGGTTCCTTTCACCGAAAGTGTCGATGATCGAGCCGTTGGCTGCCATCGCTCCATTTCCCCGGGGACCCATGGCCCGGTCTGCGTGGGAAGGGGTGATAAAGCTCAGCTGAGCTTCGTTGTCGATAAGGAACTGTCTCCCGGTGTGTCCGTCAGTCACATAAAGCAGCTTATTCGTCTTGCCGAGAGCCACAGCTGTTAACGGTTCTCGGCTTTGGCGTTTCCCGAATTTTTGAATTTGCAGGGGGGCACGCATTTGTACGCCCTCTTGGCGAAACGGTGGTGGTAATAGCAGAGGTCGTTCCGCCTGCTGCGCCTTGGTCGTGTTGCCGCCATGGTGGGCGGGCTCTGCTCGGTTGTCTGTGGTTCTCCGCTGCTCTGGGCTTCTGCGCTGAGATCTGCAGATGCTGCTGTGGCCATCTGTTCGCCGCAGGCATTGATGAGCCGCTGCGCTTCTCGGGCCAGCGTGCGGAAGTCCTGCTGGGTGCTGCACCGCATGTTGACCAGTGTCCCTCTCGTGTGTGGCAGCAGAGTGCTGCGGAAGATATGTTGAAAGAGGAAGTTGTCGTTGTCCTCTTCCTTAAGCTGCAGCATGTCCTCCATGAGGGCCTTGGGTCTGCATCCTCTGTGGCCGTAGATCGCCAGGATCTTCTCTGCTCTCTCCTCGGCTGAGGGGACGAAGTTCTCAACGATGGTCGCCTTTAGTTCTCTGTATTTGTCATGGGCGGGCGGTTGTTGGATTATGCTCCGCACGCATCTTGACGTGGCAGCGTCGAGTTTGGCGACGATGTGATAAAATTTCGTCTCGTCCGCCATTATGCCCGCCAGTGCAAACTGAGCCTCAGCTTGCTGGAACCACGAGCTCGGGTCGTTTTGCCAGAATTCTGGCAGCTTGACGGTGACGGCGCTTGTGTGGGCCGTCCCTGATGTGTCCGCCGGGTGAGAGCGCCTTTCTTCTGCTCTCACGGCGGAGCTGGGGATGGTGCTCGATTGAGCCCTCTCTGTGGATTCTGCCGTGGGGGAACGTCTTCCATCCGTTCCCCTGTCTGCATGGGCGCCGGCGCTTGCCTGGGTCGCCTCCGATGAGTTAATCGCGGGAGAACGTCTCTGTTTCATCCTCACGTCTGGTCACCAGTGAAGGGAGCTTGAAATGATGAAGCGATGTGATTTTATAAATCAAAGTTTAATATCAGCTTCACTTCCCTAACAAGTCTCATCTCGGTGCAGAAGCAGAATAAGAGGTCGAGCGCAGTCAGACCTTCATACTTATACCCACACTCAACAAAAGACATTGCATATCAAAGCCGACATCCCGCATTAACATAATCCCCCCTCCATTGTCCTCCGTCTCCTCCACCTGACCCTGGGTGGTCAGGGAGTTCGATCCGGTCTCCACCGCTGCGACTCCGTCTGTTCTTTGATCCTCGCTGGCGGTTGAGACCTCTTGTCCTGTTCTGAGGCGTGAGGTCATTCCACATATGTAATCACTAAACATTCTAATATGTCTATACATATGTAGGTATGGAATATATGATTAATATAAGCCACAGTGTCCATAATTGGATCAATAACGAGCAGAGCAGGGGTACTGTTAACGGAGCTATATTAACAGAACTATTTACAATACCATACGGACTTTCGGCACTCTCCAGCAGGCAAGGGCATCTATGGCAAAAGAGGACAAACCCCTTCCGCCCTAGCCCTTTATACCCTGGGTGGCGTCACTATCGGAAACGGCAGTCCACCACCCCTGACCATTCCCTGGCTAACCCAGCTGCCATCTTACTAATGCTACCTATTTACATATGTAACACAGGTGCTCTGAGCATTTTGTAATATTATGAAGATCCAAATCACTAGTTACCCCTCCTTGCCAAGTTCTTACCTTTGACTGCAGTCTGTACCATCAGCTGTTTCCACACAGGTGAGACAGAAAATGTCTCCTTCCATTCAGCTACACAGATGCTTCTTATCATTCCGGCTGATTAGACCTCCATACGGACCACACCTGGATCCTGCTCACCTCCTGTTTCCTTTCCGATGAAAGAAGGCTCCAAAGAGGAGAAAACAACACAACATTATTCTTGAGGCTGCTGGCAGGAAACCAGCAATGCCGTGACACTCCGTGGTGGAACAAGCTAGCTGCTAAAGCTAACCTTAGCCGGAGTTAAGGCTTTTCGAGAACGACGCTGAGATCCAGACTTCACCAATATTCAAGAGTGTCACTCACTTGGAAAGTCTTAATTCTTCTGAACAACAACTGAAGAAAATCATGGAGTAGTAACCCAAGGTTTGCTGTTCGTATGCCAAAATGTCAGAACACCGGCTAATTAGCCTGTGGCTTTGAGGGTTATTACAAGTAACTCGGAGTCTACAAATCAACTGCTTATTGTTATCAATAAGGGATAACAATTAGGCACCTAGACAATGATGTCTAACTTCATCTGAAAGCACCTGGACAGGTGAGTGTGCTGAATGACACCAGCCTTTAGCTAATGCTAAATCAAATTAGATCACATATCAAAACTGAGCAAAAACAGAGAAAAACAAACAGGAGAAATTAAGTTAGGGGCTCTGTGAATAATTTATAGGCTGATGTGAATAAACATGCATGATAAGTGTTATGAAGATCAAGAAATATATATAGCTTTGTACTTGTCTGGGCGGGTGACCATCGCAACTGGGACTTCCGGAAGATGGCGATCCGGACCAGTTCGCTCTTCTAAACCCGCATTCTCCAGCCCCGAAACTTGGACAATAACTCATATTCAGACTGAAAACATTTTCAGAGCTGACAGCTTCAAAGCAAGTAAATTCAATTGGTGATTTTGAACGCAAGTTTCTGTCACAGGAAACTAATCAAATCCGACTAATATGTCCGGCGGGAAAACGAACGCTAAGCTAACAACAGCTACTACTGACCATGACTACACCCCGATGGAAACCTCTGTTAGTAGCGGTCCTGGTAAGAGAAAAAGTTCTCCCGTCACTCCAACTAAGTCCTCTGCTCCGCCACTTTCAAAGATGAAAACCGCCCAAGAGCAATCTTACGACAACTTGGTAGATGCTATCACAAAACTAACCACCAAAGTTGATGATTTTGGAGCGCAGTTAAGGGAGACCGCCACAATGGTAGCCAGCATCACCCGTCTTGTTGAAATTAATACTGCTGACATCAAAAATTGCCAGACCAAACTACAGAGCTTTGAGAGAGACATCCCCAAGCTTATACAAGAAAACGAAGAGCTAAAGGAAAGGATTACTGAGCTGGAGAGGTACAAGAGGCGCTGGAACCTTAAAATACACGGGATCAAAGAAAAGGATAACGAAATGATCCGTGAGGAGGTAATCCACATTCTGTCAGAAATTGCACCGCAGTGGGCAACGACCATGGGCACTATTGTTGATAATGTCCACCGCCTGGGAAAACGTGAAAATGGGAGAAACCGCCAGGTTATTCTTCAGTTTGTCATGAGATACCACTGTGAAGAAATTTGGAGGCTGACCAAAAACTCCAAATTCTGCAGAGTAGCCGGGATCCGATTCAAGCAAGATTTCTGTAAAGCCGACAGGGATGCCCGCGCAGCAGCATGGCCACAGATGGAGCAAGCCCGTGCAGCTGGGAAAAACGTCTGGTACAAAGGCCATGTGGGATACATCGATGGTAGAAGAGTCAGCATCTAAGGGTCTGGTTCACAACTATGGCTGAACAAGCATTTTGACTCTTTAATGTTCTGTACATGTTGCTAAGCTACTTCAATGTTTACTTTATAGGGAGTCATTTCATAGTCCCCTTTTGAAGTACACTGTGTTCCTGGCAGCTGTCATTTGGATATGTTTACATGCTACTTTTACTCAGGTTCCTGAATCCTTTTTTTTTGAAGGGTAGATTTATAAGGCAGCTCCTTTTCAATGCCATTTTGATAATTTGCATTACATATTTTCGATAATTTTATAGATTTGGTTTTTGGATTCTGTCATAACAAGCGTGCAGCTTGGGGGAAAAGGAGGAAGGGAAAGGGGAAAGAAAAGGGAAAAAAGGAAAAGAAGGAGAAGGAAAAAAGAGGAAGAAAAAGGAAAAAAGGGAAGGAAAAAAAAAAGGGGAAAAAAGTTATGAGTTAAAACATATATTTAGCAATTTAATCAGGGGCTTTCTTCAAGTGTACTTGGTCCAAAGTAACAACCTAAACCGTTTATCTACTTGTTATTTTTATTTTATTATTATTTTAATTTTTTCCTTATTCTTTTTTATCCTTTATGTCTTTTATTACAACCTTTTCTTTTGCATCACTTAATGCTAGGGGTTTACGAGACTCTATAAAAAGAAAGGCTACATTTCTATTCCTTAAAAATGAAAAAGCACATTGTTATCTTATTCAGGAGACTCACAGCAACAATACAGATGAAAAAATGTGGACAAATCAATGGGGAGAAAAAATATACTATAGTCATGGCACAAATAATCAGCAGGGGTCGCCATACTCCTAAATAACTTTCCTGGGAAAGTAGTTGCAACCAAAAGAGATGTCACAGGACACTGGATTATTTGCGTTTTTGAAATACACAAACAATTCTTGATTCTTGTTAACATTTATGGATTTATTAACCACAGTCAGAACAAACAATTAATTACAGACGTGACTAACATATTGAAGGAATTATCCCAAATATATATCAATCCTGTTTTTGTGTTGGGTGGCGACTACAATATGGTTATGGATGAATGGCTTGATAGGCAACCTTCAAGATTTCCTAATCATCAGTATAATACCACTTTACTAGACTTCTGTAACACATTTCAGCTTAGTGACATATGGCGTGCGTTAAATCCAGATACTCAAACCTTTACTTGGTTTAAACCTGATGGCACCATTAAATCGCGATTAGACTACTGGCTTATTTCTGAATTCCAACCTAATATAGACATAAATACCTCAATTTCTGCAGCTCCGCTTACAGATCATTGTATGATCAAGTTAACCATAACTCCCACTAGTGCAGTCAGAAGAAATAAAGGCTACTGGAAATTTAATTCAAATCTTCTAAAACATGACCCTTTCTGTCAGGATGTTAAAAGGACAATCGACAGTATAACTAAAGATACATTATTGTCAACTTACAGGGAGAAATGGGAATTTCTTAAATTTAAAATCCGTCAGATCTCCATTTCATACAGCAAAGTCATAAGCCGAGCCAATAAACAAAAAGAAATGGATATTGTAAAAGAGATCCATTTAATATGCAACAAACATTCCTTATGTGAAGAGGACAAACAAAAACTGATTTTATTGCACTCTTCCCTAGATAACATCTATATTAATAAAGCCAAAGGAGCATATATTAGGTCAAGAGCGAAATGGATAGAGGAGGGAGAGAGAAGCTCAGCATACTTCTGTAGGCTTGAGAAAAGAAGACAAGAACGAAATGCCATTAAGTCTCTTATAATTGATGGTAAAGAATGTACTGATTCTGTGAGGATCTCTAAAGAAATATTTAAATTTTACAGTGAATTATACTCCTCCTCTTACTCGCATACTAATGCAGAGGGTTTCTTTGAATCCATTTCAGGACGGATACCGAAAATTGATGAATATTTTAGAAAATCATGTGACGCAGAGATCCAAATGGAGGAAGTTGAGAAAGCTTTAAAATCCTTAGCTCTAGACAAATCACCTGGCTCAGACGGCTTGACAGCCAATTTTTACAGGCACTTCTGGATTAACCTAAAAGACTTATTTTTTAATATGTTAAAGGAAATCCGTGCTACATCAGTTTTACCAAATACTATGAAACAAGGAGTCATCACATTAATTCCCAAACCTGGCAAGGACCCAAAATTGATTGATAATCTCAGACCAATTACTTTACTTAATAATGATTACAAAATTTTAACACATATTTATGCCAACAGACTCAAAACTGGCATCACTGATCTTATCTCAGAGACACAATCAGGTTTTATTAAAGGGCGCTCAATACACAACAATATACGCCTGGTATTGGACTTACTTGACTATAGGGACCTAATTGACGAGGGGTTTATTTTATTTTTGGATTTTTTTAAAGCTTTTGATATGATTGAACACAAATTTATGTTTAGGACCTTAGAGCTTTTTGGTTTTGGGGAGCACTTTTTAGACTTTATAAAACTAATTTACACGGATACCAACAGCTCAGTTCTATTACCACATGGTACCTCCCCTAGATTTTCAATAGGCAAAGGAATAAAACAAGGCTGCCCGATTTCGCCTCTGTTGTTCATTGCAGCAGCTGAAATGCTCTCAATTTTTATAAAAAACTCTGACTTTGATAAATTAACAGTATTTGGAAGACAACTAACAATCAGCCAACTGGCTGACGACACAGCCATATTCATGCACAACTCTGATCAAGTCCCTAAAATTCTTAATTATATAGATGTTTTCTCTAAAGCCTCTGGGCTTAAACTGAATCTAGGTAAATGTGAATTATTACCTATTCATGATTGCAGTCTATCAGCCATTCATACCATTCCCGTCAAACAAACAGTGAAATATTTGGGCATGCATATCACTAAAGATGTTGATCAATTAGTCAAGCTCAATATATGGAATTGCTTGGAGAAATCAAAAACTTATCTCAACTCCTGGTCTCAAAGAGATATTTCCATCATAGGAAGAACATTTCTGACAAAAATGGAATGCATCTCCCGATTTATTTATCCAGCCCATTCATTACCAATGCCCAAAGATGCCGTTAAAGCCATCAACCAAACCATTTTCAATTATATCTGGAAAGGGTGTGATATCCTACCGTGTAGCAATGATCACACTTGAGTTATTTCTTTGGCTAACTCTGCCGTTTATTCTGCAACACACATAATATGACTGAACATGGATTCTGCGCGGGGTTTTCACACTCTTGTTCTAATGTGTCCCCTTCATAGTAGTGCTGAACAATACAGGTAGTTCCCCCTAGAGGCATGTGCCAGTAATGTTCTATTTTAGACTTGCAGTCTACCACATCCCTCCCCTCTAGATTAAACTACTCTTAATTACACTAGCCAATTACTAGACATCCTGGAACTCCCATTTAACCCTGAACTATCACAGTTACTTTTTAATTTCTTAAACACATGTGTCATACACATAATTTCTTTCTTTTTTTTTTTTTTCACATGTATAACACACATAACAGTCTAACTGGGGATTTGGTTTGACTACCGCATCCCAGTGAGGTTCCAGGACGCATTCTTGTCCTGTGGCTGGGGAACTCACTACTGACTAAGTATAGTCCTTCAAGTAGTCTGGAGCTTTCCTAGCTCGCTGAGATCTTCTCACGGCGGGTGAGCCAACTGCAGGTGAAGACTCAGACTGCTCCACTGTTTCGGCTGCTGCAGTGCTGCCCGTAGAATCTGCAGAGACGGTTACCTCAGGTTTCACCTGAAGTGGTGGTTCGTTGATGCTCTCCTCAGGATGGGTGTCAGACAACACCTCTGGTGCCATCGGCAGGGGAATGGAGCTCCTACCACGAACTTGGTCGATGTGTCGCCTCACCACTTGTCCATGACCTAATGTCACCTTGAATGACACAGGGCCTGTCTTTTCTGTTATTTCTCCTGGTACCCAGGCTGGTCCTGAGCCGAAGTTGCGGGTGTAGACCACGTCTCCTTCTCTCAGTATTCTCTCTCTAGCATGCATGTCATGATAACCTTTTTGTCTCTCTTGTTTATCATGCACTTTGTTTCTGAAGTCTGGATGTATTAAGTCAAATGTTGACCTCAACTTCCTTCCACACAACAGCTCAGCTGGTGACTTGCCAGTTGTAGATTGGGGTGTTATTCGATAGCTGAACAGAGCTCTCGACATTCGGGTTTCAATAGAGTCTCCTGTCATCTTTTTCATGAGTGACTTGAACGTCTGCACGGCCCTCTCGGCTAAGCCGTTAGAAGAAGGATGGTATGGCGCAGTCGTGATGTGACGTATGCCATTCTTTTCAGAAAACTCTTGGAACTGTTCACTCGTAAAACATGTACCGTTATCTGATACTATGATTTCAGGTATGCCATGTTGGCTGAAACTCTTTCTAAGACATTCAATGGTAACAGTAGAAGTAGAGCTACTCACAGAATATGCATCGATCCACTTTGAGTATGCGTCAACTATGATCAGGAACATTCTTCCCATCCATGGACCTGCGTAGTCAATGTGAATTCTTTTCCATGGTTTATCTGGAACTTCCCAGGGATGTAGTGGGGCTGCTGGAGGACTGTTCCTGTTCTCCTGGCATGCCGCACATGACTTCACAAGCGCCTCCACCTCTGCATCCATGTTGGGCCACCACATGTAGCTCCTCGCCAACGCTTTCATGCGAGTGATGCCAGGGTGTGCTTGGTGTAGTTGTTGCAGTAAGGCATTCCTACCAGGTGGTGGAACAACCACGCGTCCTCCCCACAGGATACAACCTTCCTGGGTGCTGAGCTCATCCTGTCGTCTGGCATAGGGAATGAACTCAGGACTGTTCATCTTCGGCCATCCTCGCAAGATGTATTCTCGCACTCTTGCTAGAACAGGGTCTTTGTCTGTCCATTTCTTTATTTGTTGCGCGTTCACCAGGGGCACGCCGATATCTTCAAACAATAGCACTCTCTCCTCCTCCTCAGGCGTGCTGTCTCTTCCTCCATCCAAGGGTAGCCTACTCATCGCGTCAGCATTCGTATGGTCCCGTCCGGCTTTGTAAACGATGGTGTACTCATACGCTGCTAATGTAACGGCCCATCTCTGAATTCTCTGAGATGTCATCTGGGGTATGGCTCTCATTTCACTGAACAGTGAAATTAGTGGCTTGTGGTCAGTCACTATAGCGAACTGTCTCCCGTACAGGTATTTGTGGAATTTTTTTACACCAAATACTACTGCAAGGCCCTCCTTGTCTAGCTGGGAGTAGTTTTTCTCAGCTGCACTAAGAGTTCTTGAGACGAACCCTATGGGTCTCTCTGAGCCATCCTCCATACGATGAGAGAGTACAGCACCCACACCGTAGGGTGATGCGTCACACGCCAGGATGAGTGGTTTGTTTGAATCATAGTGCACTAACACACTACAGGACTGAAGTAGCGCTTTGGACTCTTCAAACGCCTTCTGCTGCTTGACCCCCCATGACCATTTTTCTTCCTTCTTAAGTAAGGTATGTAGTGGTGCCAGCAGCGTGGAGAGCTTTGGGAGGAACCTATGGTAATAGTTCAACAAGCCCAGGTAGGCTTTTAACTCAGTAACATTTTGTGGCTCAGGCGCCTCCGCAATGGCTTCCACTTTGTCTGTTAGAGGGTGTAGACCACTGGCGTTAATCTTGTGGCCTAGGAACACCACCTCTTTTCCCATGAACTCACACTTGCTTCTTTTCAACCTCAGACCGCTTTTCTCCAACCGTTGAAGCACTTCCTTCAGCGTTTTCAGATGTTCTTGTTCATTTGGTCCTGTACAAAGGATGTCATCCAAATAAACGGCAACATTCGGAATTCCACCTAGGATGCCCTCCATAGTTCTCTGGAATATAGCAGGACTGGAAGCTACTCCAAATGGTAAGCGTGTGTAGGTATATAAGCCTTTGTGTGTATTGATGGTTACATACTTTCTTGATTCTTCTTCCAGGACTACTTGTTGGTAGGCGTGACTCATGTCTAATTTCGTGAAGTGTCGGCCGCCATTCAGCTGTGCGAAGAGGTCCTCCACTTTAGGAATTGGATACTGATCCACCCGTGATGCTCGATTGACAGTGAGTTTGTAATCTCCACATATTCTAATGGAGCCATCCAGCTTTCTCACTGGGACTATGGGCGCCGCCCATTCTGCAACCTGCACTGGCTCAATGATCTTGTCATCCAGCAGCCTCTGTAGCTCGCTTTCAACCAGTGGCTTGACTGCATAGGGTACCGGTCGGGGTTTGCAGAATCGTGGTTGGGCCTCCTTGTCCACATTAATCTTTGCAGTGACACCTTTTAGCTGTCCTACGCCTTCTTTGAACACCTCAGCGTGTCTTTCGAGGATCTCCTCCAGCTGCAATTTGGGCTGAGATTCCACCTTATTCACCAACTGATCCATCATGGCCAGTTCTTGTAGCCAACTTCGCCCTAGTAGATTTGGTCCTTCGCTCCCAACTACTACTACAGGTAAGTCCTTTTCTTTGTTTTCGTGCTGCACCTTCACTTGTGCCATGCCTAGCACGTCTAGCTTCTCTCCTGTGTACGTTTTTAATTTTAATGAACAGGGATTTAATTCTGCTGTGTCTGTTTTCTTCCACAGTTGTGTATATTGCTGTTTACTTAATATGGTTACTCCACAGCCTGTATCAACTTCAAATGTTACTTTCATTCCATTAACATTCATGGTACGCGTGATGGGCGCTACCTTGGTCAGCTCCTCTGACGTGTTGTAAATTGTGTGAAAACCCATGTCTTCTGTATCACTTTCTCCCTCCCCTCTCAGTTGATTCGCTCGCTGTTCCTTTCCTGGGCCCTTGTTTTCATACTTTTGCCCATTAACTGTTGCTTTCAGCACCTGTGCGCTGTCCACCTTTATTCTACATGCTTTCTTAATGTGCCCTCGCTTGCCACAATTATGACACAGCTCAGTGGCAAATTTGCACTCGGCGGCATTGTGCTGGCCTTTGCAGCGATAACAACTGGGGAATTTGTGCTGAGTTTTGTCAGTCGACACTTTGTGGACACCTACTTGGGTCTTAGGCACACGAACATGCGTTGCTGTGTCCTCTGTTAGCTTCCCTTGCATCTCTCTCACATCTTTAGATGCTGTTTCCATCGCTTGGCATAATTCCAAAGCCTTCGCAAAAGTGAGTTTTGTTTCAGATAAAAGTCGCCATTGCATTCGGTCATCATTCACTCCACACACAAGTCTGTCTCTTAACATTTCTTCCAATGAGTCTTTGTAATCACAGTGCAGTGTTAATTTCCTCAATTCTGCCACATACTCTGCTATGGACTCAGTGTTCCTCCTTATGCGTGAATTAAATTTGAATCGTTGCACGATTTCACTCGGTTTGGGGCTGAAGTGCTTCTGAAGCTCAGCAGTAAGCTGGTCGTACGTTTTATCTTTCGGTAATGCAGGGCTTATTAAATTTCTCAACAAGCTGTAAGTAGTTGCACCAACTCCACTCAACAGTACAGCCTTCCTTTTGTCTGGCTCCTCAATCTCATTAGCTTGGAAGAAAAAGTCCAACATTTCACTATATTCTTCCCATGACTGAGTCGAGTTATCAAAAGGGGTTACCGTTCCGATTACAGCCGCCATTGCTCGTCGTGGTGGGGAAACCTCGTTTTTCCTCCTCTGAACTTGCACTCGAACTACTGGAGTCACTTGAGTTCGCCACACTTGCAATGTTCTCTGTTTCTCGCCGCTAATTTTTTTTTTTAATCCTCGTCGCCAATTGTGTGATATCCTACCGTGTAGCAATGATCACACTTGAGTTATTTCTTTGGCTAACTCTGCCGTCTATTCTGCAACACACATAATATGACTGAACATGGATTCTGCGCGGGGTTTTCACACTCTTGTTCTAATGTGTCCCCTTCATAGTAGTGCTGAACAATACAGGTAGTTCCCCCTAGAGGCATGTGCCAGTAATGTTCTATTTTAGACTTGCAGTCTACCACAAAGGGAAAACACATTATATTAAAAAAGGTACCATGATTCAAGAATATGAGGAAGGTGGTGTTAAAGCAATAGACTTTGAATGCATTAATGGCACCATCAAAATTAACTGGCTGAGACAATTTATTAAACAACCCAAACATTTCTGGTTTCATATTCCCAATGAAATTTTTGCTAAAATTGGGGGCATTGAATTCCTGCTCAGATGTGACTATGACCTAAAAAAGCTCCCCTATAAACTCTCCTCATTTCATCAACAGGTCTTACTATATTGGAGATTGATTTATAAACATAATTTTAGCCCTCATATGACCCCTCTGTGGAATTGTAGATATGTACTATATAAACACAAATCAATATTCCTACAAAACTGGCAAAATAAGGGCATTTGGTCTGTACTACACTTATTAGACGGCACAGGGAATGTTTTAACTTTTGAGAACTTCTGTGCTAAATATAACATAAATGATAAACGAGAATATAACCAAGTAATGGAGGCAATACCTCAGACAGTTATACTAATGGCCTCAACTTTAAATAGATTTGGCTCTTGCCCAAACCTCCCTTTGCTTTTGGTGAATGGTTTCCACCTAGATGACTCAAAATTAAACAATTTAACGATTAGGAAAATATTTAATAAAGAAATCTTCCCAGCAACAGTTTCTAGAGCTGCTATTCTTAATTTTTTCTCCAAAAAAGAAGCTCAAATTCTAAGATCTAAATTCTTTAAATTTCCTATTTCACCGAAAGCAAAAGAGATCCACTATAAAGTTTTAAATGGAATTTATCCTTCTGCTGAGTTTCTAAGTAAACGCTTTGGCTTTGAGAACAATAACTGTTCCTTTTGTAATGAACATATAGAAAGTACAGATCACATTTTCTTTTACTGTATGTACACCATTGCGTTTTGGGATGATTTTCATCACTGGTTATCTAAACATGTACCAACCCCTGTTTTTAACTGTCAGAATATTTTGTATGGCTTTATTATTAAGAACTCATTGCATGATATGTCTATTAACACCCTCGTAATCTTGGGAAAATTTTATGTACACAAAAATAGATTTTTAAAATGCAAGCCAAATTTTAATGTATTTCATAAAGAACTCTGCCTTTTTTTCTCATCACTGAAACACATGAAGAAGCGGAATGCTGTGAAACTCCACTGTTTGGTCGATGATCGGAAACTCATGGAAAACCCCTAGAACTCTGGACTGAAAAGAACCCCCCCGTTTCTCTTTTTGTCTACTTTTATTATGCTTTTAGTTACTTTATCTTATTATTATTTACTATTCTTATTACTTTATCTTATCCTTCTTACCTCTTGTAAGACTGTTAAAAAAAGTTAAAATAAAAAAAAAAAAAAAAAAAAAAAACTTGTCTGGGCGGGTGATGCTAGCTCACTTCTCCTGTCTTTTGGCCAGTTTAGCTTTGGAATGAGATAGGGGGCCTGATTCTCAATTAAAAACTAATTTTGTTGTCATACCGCTGTCTGTCATTATCAAGAGTTTCATAATAAATTTCAGAGCTTTTCACTTTTTTTTGGTTCCATTTTACTGTGACTATCCCCCCAAAATGGCCGGTGAGTCCGCCGGAAGTCATGTGATCCGAAACTAAAGTGGAAGTTGCACTCATATTTCTACAGCAGCACCCTCAGGAATAAGGTGGATACAAGATAAAAAGAAAATATACATGTGAATAGTATCAAAAAGCAAATAAAAAACAAGACATTCATCAAGTGTGACACCAATACACTTGTCAATATTCACTAACCTCGGGGTGCTTGTAGATTTTTTATAGTACTCTGACCAAGAAGCTCAGACAAATGTCACCAGGTGCTTTATATTTGTTAAAGAGCAGAAATAAAGAGGGGAATGAAATAACTATTAGAAACAAATGAGACCATAACGTCTAATAAGAACGAATGAAACAATGTTTTATAGAAATGTAGCCAATGATGACGATGGGGGGCGGGGGTAAGCCGCGTTGATGCTTTTACTTTGACAGTCAAACCGGAACAGGAAACAGCCTCCCCTTGTTCCAAACGGGTTGTCTTTTGCAGACGATTGTGTTCGGTCGTCGTTAGACCGAGTCTTTGTCATACCTTGTTCTCTTTCACGTTTTTCGACTCGGTTTGCTAAAATGAGTGACAATGAGAAAGAGTTCAGGCAGCGGGTGAGTTTTTTTAATTATTATGAAAATTATATCACGTTTCTCAGAGCTAGGTTAGCTGTTAGCATGGCTACCAAAGGCTGCGTAGGTATCAAACAATACAAACCAACTAAAACCCTATTGTGTGTACAAGACTAAGTATTATTGAGTGAGAGTACGGCAAAAAAGACTCAACAGTGTCGTTATACATTTAAAAATAAAGATCACTGCGAGACGACTGTAGGCTTAAAACACGTGGCCTGTAGAGGAGGCCGCACTAGGAGGGTAGTTTCACTTTCCTATAGTACGTTATGAATAGTCAGTTCCAGTTGATGTAATGTACCAAAAATGCTACCTCCAACTTTTGTTTTGTGTTTGTTATTGCTCTAGCAACAGGGGTCAGCAACTTCTATATGTAACAGCAATGCTGATTGTTTTTTGGAGCCGTAAAATATATTTGTGTCTTAAATTGTCTGAAGTCGAGAGCCAGCATCCGCAGGCGTGTTATTGGAATTATTTGTATTATTCTGATAAATTTGTAACTTTATCCCTTATTACCGGTTTTTCTTGTAAAATTGGCTTATAAATTTGCTACCTTTTTAATAATTATGCGTTTTCTGTTAACTGCAACTTTTTTCCAAAATGTTTTTTTTCTGCTAAATTTGTGTGGTTGCAGACCCCTGCTCTTGCACAAAAACAAGGTGAATTTATTTACCTGTTAAAAAGTGTTATCTTAGTTTTAATACTGTTTTACTTTGTACCTCTTTATTTTTTTCTTTTTCACCAGAAACCAACATGCCTTATCACCCTTGTTTGTTCTTTGTTAAGGTTGAGGTTGGAAGAAAGAAAAAAAGGGCGGAAGACGTTTCAGATGTGAAGTTGTTGTTGTTTTGAAGCTGATGGTGTTGATGCATGCTAATGTGTGGGAGATGCTGAAAAAGAAGCAATCAAGATCTGGCCCTGCTACTAGTGTTGTAATGGCAGATGCTAAATGGGGGAAGAGGAGGAAAAAAGAAGTCTTAATATCAAACTGAAGAAAGAAGAAATGAAGGGTTGTTGTGAAGTAATGAAGTTAAAGAAGTTATGAAGTTAAGATGAGAAGTTTGCTGGGGTATGAGTAATTTCCTAAACAGCCTGCTATGTTTACTCTGTTTCATCCTGTTACTTTTTAATTATGCATGACATTTTCCCTCTCTATATCAGTCACATCACAGGTCAATCCCTCCTTTGATTTTCCCCCCCCATTTGTTTCAGCTAAATCCCATTTCTTTTTGAAACAACTGTTACACTATGATTTCACATAAGAACATTCCTAGACGTTGATTGTTAAACTTGCTAAAACACCAAAATGTGATGAATGCCTTCTGGAGGAGGTTGGAGCCGAATTCCGTCACCTTCAGGACCCTGTGTTTGTTTGTTTGTTTGTTTGTTTGTTTGTTTAACTGACCTGTGGAGTGTTTCTAATCATGTTGTAATGTCTGTCCAGGACTCACATGCTGGGTCGCGGAGCCCAACTCCCCGGGGCTCAGTGAAATCTGCCAGTCACTCACCAGCACGCTCCAAAGGTGGCTCCCGCCATTCCAGGTCTAGATCTCGTTCTCGGTCCAGGTCTAGATCCAAATCCAGGTAAAGCAGATTCCAGTAAAATTTCCAGAGTGCCACTCTCAAAACTGCTGAGTTGTCAATTAAGCTTTAGAGTTAAATTTAATGACTCAGTCAGCTTTCTGTCCCCAGGTCTCGATCCCACCGAAGCTCTCGGAGACACCACTCCCGCTCTCGTTCCCGCTCCCATCGGCGCCGTTCCAGGAGCCGATCTCGCAGCTCAGATTATCGCCGCCATAGAAGCCATAGCCGTTCTCCCATGTCAAACCGTCGCAGGCACATTGGAAACAGGGTAAAGTGCTTCTTTTGCGTTGCTTAGCTTCTAAAAAATTGTCAGTAGTCAAAAATGGTATGATTATTTTTTTTCACGCATTGATAAGATTTGACATTAATAATTCCATGCCTGTGGTCTGGTGACTATGCCCAACCTACATATCACAAGGCTAATAGTGGCTAGCGCTACATGAAATATCATAAATCATGAAATATCATAAATCTTGTGATTAAAAGACTTACTGGTTGAAGCACATGCCCAGTTGTATGCACGGTGGCCCAGGATAATGACTGAAACCGCATCAGTCCTTAAAAGCAGTTTAAATGGTAAAATCCATCTTAATCTGGGTCATTTTCAAAGCAGCTAGCTTAAAAAATGCTAACTGGCTGGAGGCTAACTTCAGTTAAGCCAAAGTCCTGATTGGCTCAACACTACTCATTTACCGGTGGCTGTACATAAGATAAGATAAGCCTTTATTAGTCCCACAATGGGGAAATTCCAGGATTGCAACAGCACAGAGATGGCAACACTCAGAGCAATAATTTAGAAGATAAGAAAATAAGAGCAGTGAATATACATATGTACACATAAATATATATACACAGTGCGGAGCATTGTAGCTAGATGGATTGGTCACGCACCTACTGCTAAATGAGCTCCTCAGTGCGTAGCGTACATACAGTGGTGTGAAAAAGTGTTTGCCCCCTTCCTGATTTTTTTTTTTTTTTTTTTTTTTTTTTTTTTGGTATGTTTATCACACATAAATGTTTCAGATCGTCAAATAAATTTAAATATTAGACAAAAATAACATAAGTAAATGCAAAATGCAGTTTTTAAAATGAAGGTGTTTATTATTAAGGGTAAAAAAAAATCCAAACCTACATGGCCTTGTGTGAAAAAGTGATTGCCCCCCTGTTAAAACATAAATTAACTGTGGGTTATCACATCTTTGGAAAGCGGAGTTCAATTTCTGTAGCCACACCCAGACCTGATTATTGCCACACTTGTTCTCCATCAAGAAATCACTTAAATAGGACCTGTCTGACAAAGTGAAGTAGACCAAAAGATCCTTAAAGGCTAGACATCATGCTGCGATCTAAAGAAATTCAAGAACAAATGAGAAACAAAGTAATTGAGATCTGTCAGTCTGGAAACGGTTATAAAGCCATTTCTAAAGCTTTGGGACTCCCAACAAACTACACTGAGAGCCATTATCCACAAATGGCAAAACATGGAACAGTGGTGAACCTTCCCAGGAGTGGCCGGCCAACCAAAATTATCCCAAGAGAGCAGCGACAAGACATCCAAGAGGTGACAAAAGACCCCACAACAATATCCAAAGAACTGCAGGCCTCACTTGCCTTAGTTAAGGTAAGTGTTTGTGACTCCACCATAAGAAAGAGACTGGACAAAAATGGCATGCATGGCAGAGTTCCAAGATGAAAACCACTGCTGCGCAAAAAGAACATGAAGGCTTGTCTCAGTTTTGCCAGAAAACATCTTGATGCTCTGCAAGACTTTTTAGAAAATACTCTGTGTACTGACAAGACAAAAGTTGAACTTTTTGGAAGGGGTGTGTGTGTCCCATTACATCCGGCGTAAAAAATAACAGCATTTCAGAAAAGGAACATCACACCAACAGTAAAATGTGGTGGTGGTAGTGTGATGGTCTGGGGCTGTTTTGCTGCTTCAGGACCTGGAAGACTTGCTGTGGTAAATGGAACCATGAATTCTGCTGTCTACCAAAAAATCCTGAAGGCAAATGTCCGGCCATCTGTTTGTGACCTCAAGCTGAAGCACACTTGGGTTCTGCAGCAGGACAATGATCCAAAACACACCAGCAAATCCACCTCTGAATGGCTTAAGAAAAACAAAATGAAGACTTTGGAGTGGCCTAGTCAAAGTCCTGACCTGAATCTGATTAAAATGTTGAAGCATGACCTTTAAAATGGCAGTTCATGCTCAAAAACCCTCCATTGTGGCTGAATTACAACAATTCTGCAAAGATGAGTGGGCCAGAATTCCTCCACAGTGCTGTGAAAGACTCATTGCCAGTTATCGCAAACGCTTGATTGCAGTTGTTGCTGCTAAGGGTGACCCAACCAGTTTTTATGTTTAGGGGGCAATCACTATTTCACACAGGGCCATGTAGGTTTGGATTTTTTTCCCTTTAGTAATAAAAACCTTCATTTAAAAACTGCATTTTGTGTTTTCTTTGTCTAATATTTAAATTAGTTTGATGATCTGAAACATCTAAGTGTGACAAACATACAGAAAAAATGAGAAATCAGGAAGGGGGCAAACACTTTTTCACACCACTGTATGTCCATCCATCCATCTTCCGCATAATCCTTTTTGGGTCGGGGGGGGGGGGAGGGGGCTGGAGCCTATCCCAGCATCTTTGGGCGAGAGGCAGGGTACACCCTGGACAGATCACCAGTCCATCGCAGGGCCAACACAGAGACAGACAACCATTCCCTCTCACATTCATAGCTAAGGACAATTTAGAATCCCCAGTTTGATGCCAATTAACCCAACTTGCATGTTTTTGGCATGTGTATGTCACCAAAAATGCTGTGTCTAAATTTGCCTTTTTTTCAGGGGGCAGGGCTTAAGTGAAACTTTAAAGCAAAAAAACAGACACGAGTCATTTGAGTGATTTTGCTCTTAATGTCTTGTCGGTCATAAAAAAAAAAAAATGTTAGACATGTTAACAAGGGGGGAAAAAACCCTTGGTTTTTGGTAGAGTGTCACTTTAAGCAGTAAATTCCTTGGCTTCAATCTAGGCTAGTGCAGCGTTTACTGCATGTTTATCCCGTGATCTTAACCCCATCATTAAGATAAGATAAGATAAGCCTTTATTAGTCCCACAACGGGGAAATTCCAGGATTGCAACAGCACAGGGATAGCAACACTCAGAGCAACAATCAGAAGGCAAGAAAAAAAAAACAAAAAACAAAAAAACAAGCAAGCAAGAGCAGCTAATATACATATGTACGTATTACTATAAAATATATATATATACACACACACACAGACACACAGTGCAGAGCATTGTAGCTGGATGGAATAAATATATGAATATATGAACACACAGTGCAGAGCATTGTAGCTAGATGGAATAAATATGTAAATATATAAACACCCACAGTACGGAGCATTGCAGCTAGGTGGAATAAATATGCAAGTATATAAACACACACAGTGCGGAGCAATGTAGCTAGATGGAATAATATGTAGATATATAAATATATAAACACACCCAGTGCTGAGCATTGTAGCTAGATGGAATAAATATGTAAATATATAAACACACAGTGCAGAGCATTGTTGCTAGATGGAATGAAACAGCATAACCGTCTACTTAGTTATCCTACATGGTATGATTATGTGCCCATACATATTCTCACCCTCCATAGCGACCGGTAAGTTCCTAGTTGTATGCCGGAGGGGACCATTGTGTAAGTCTATTGCATCTTTTGCATTCAAAAAACTATTAGTTTGTTACGTCTTTTTGCTATCTCTGCGAGCAGCCCTGCTTAGGTTGTACAGTCTGACAGCCGTTGGTAGGAAGGACCTACGAAACCTCTCGGTTGTGCACCTGGGATGATGTAGTCTGCTGCTAAATGAGCTCCTCAGTGCATTCAGTACGTCCTGCATAGGGTGGAACTCGGACTCCAGCAGAGATGACAGTTTAGCCACCATCCTTCTCTCTCCTATCTCCTCCATCGGATCAAGGCGCTGCCCCAGGACAGAGCTAGCTTTCTTAATCAGTTTGTTCAGTCTCTTCCTATCGGCTGCAGTAATGCCACTGCCCCAGCAGACCACTCCAAAAGTGATGGCTGATGCCACCACCGTGTCATAGAATGACTTCAGCAGCGCCCCTTGTACACCAAAAGACCTGAGTCTCCTCAGCAGGAACAGCCTGCGCTGTCCCTTCTTGTAGAGTGCATCAGTATTGTGTGACCAGTCTAGTTTATTGTTCAGATGAATACCCAGGTACTTATAGGATGTCACCATCTCGATGTCTGTTCCCTGTATATTTACTGGTACTGTGAGGGGCTGCCCATGCCTGCGGCAGTCCACCACCAGCTCCTTAGTTTTCCTCGCGTTGATCTGGAGGCAGTTCCGATGGCACCAGTCCACGAAGTCCTGGATAAGCCCTCTGTACTCAGCTTCATCTCCATTGGAGATGAGGCCAACGATCGCAGAGTCATCAGAGAACTTCTGTAGATGGCAGTGTGTTGTGTTGTGTGAGAAGTCCGCAGTATAAAGAGTGAACAGGAAGGGAGCCAGCACCGTTCCCTGGGGGGCCCCCGTGCTACTGATGATCGTGTCGGACACACAGTCCCGGGTTCTCACAAACTGAGGCCGGTTCGTGAGGTAGTCCAGGATCCATGATGACAGGTGCTGGTCCACCCCTGCGCGCAGCAGCTTGTCCTTCAGGATCATCGGTTGGATGATGTTGAAAGCACTGGAGAAGTCAAAGAACATGATCCTCACCATATTCCCGGGCTTCTCCAGGTGGGACAGAGAACGGTGAAGGAGGAAGATCACCGCATCCTCCACCCCAATGCCATGCTGGTAGGCGAACTGGAGTGGATCCATCGCTGGTTCCACCAGGGGGCGGAGGTGAGCAAGGAGCAGTCTCTCCAGGGTCTTCATCAAGTGGGACGTCAAGGCCACCGGTCTGTAGCTGTTCAGGTCTTTGGGGTGGGAAGTTTTTGGTACAGGTACCACACAAGATGTTTTCCACAGCTGTGGTACCCTCCCCAGTTTCAGGCTCATGTTGAAGATATACGTCACAATCCCACACAGCTGGTCTGCACAGGACTTGAGGAGCTTTGCGCTGATGCCGTCCGGTCCCGGCGCCTTCCTCGCCTTGATCTTCCTCAGCTCCGTCCTCACCTGGGTCCTGGTCAGGGTCAGGATGGGGGGCTGTGTGTTGGGAGTGGGGGGGTGTTGGTGGAGTGGGGAGTGGGCAGCAGGACTTGATTTCTTTAGAGGCAGCAGTGGTTGTTGTGCAGTCAGGGGGGAGGGCGGTTGGTCAAATCTATTGAAAAACAGATTCAGGTTGTTCGCCCACTCCCTGCCCCCTGTGGCCTGGGGGGAGGTATTCTGGAGCCCCGAGATGGTTTTGAGGTTTCTCCAGACCCCGCTGATGTCGCTCTGTTGCAGCTTGTCCTCCATCTTCTTCCTGAAGCTGTCCTTGCCTTCTCTGATCTTTCTCCTCAGCTCCCTCTGTACGGACTTCAGCATCTCCCTGTTCCCTGACCTGAAGATCCTCTTCTTCTCTCTCAGAAGTGTTTTTATCTCAGGGTTGATCCAGGGTTTGTTGTTTGAGTGACGCCGTATGGTCTTGGTGGGAACGGATTTGTCCACACAGAAGCTGAGGTAGCCCGTGAAGGTGTGAATGAGGCCATCGATGTCCTCACCATGTGGATCGCAGAGCTGCTTCCAGGCGGTGGCTTCAAAACAGCCCTTTAGGGTGTCCATTGTCTCCTCAGACCATAACTCCACAGTGTGCATGGCCGGAGGTTGTCTGTGCACTAGGGGTTTGTACACCGGCCGGAGATGAACCAAGTTGTGATCCGATCTCCCGAGTGGGGGGGGTTGTGATGAGGTGTACGCCTCCTTAGTGTTTGCGTAGAATAAATCCAGTGTTTTATTGTCTCTAGTGTGGCATGTGACATACTGGGTGAACGTGGGTAGAATGGGAGACAGTGAAACATGGTTGAAATCGCCTGAGATGAGGAGAAGAGCATCTGGGTGTTCTGTCTGCAGCCTGCTGGTTACTGAATGGATGACGTCACGTGCTGTCCCAGCGTTCGCCGTCGGATTTGCATAAACAACAATGCAGATCACGTGTGAGTGTTCTCTCGGGAGATATGTAGGCCTCATGCTAACAGCTAGCAACTCAATGTCTTTGCTGCAGTGTCGTTGTTTAACAGTGATATGTCCCGGTCTGCACCAGTTGTTGTTAACATACATTATCACTCCACCGCCCCTAGCCTTGCCACTGTCTGGTGTTCGGTCAGCTCGTATCATGTGAAAACCCTCCAGCTCAATGTTAGCATCTGCTGCTAGTTCAGATAGCCACGTCTCAGTAAACAAAAGGAGAGAGCACTCCCGGTATGTGCTATCATAACGGGAGATAGCCGCTAGCTCATCTAACTTTCCCAGTATCGACCGTACATTTCCCATGACAACAGATGGAAGGGAGGGTCTGTACCTTATATTTTTTGTCCTCCGCCTTACTCCAGCCCGGCAGCCGCGGCATTTTCGCCTCAGTTCTCTCGGTATGTCGAGTTTTTCCAATGGGACCGGGTGGCGGTTGAATGCTAGCAGCTGTTCTCTGCTGTATCGTATCCTGCTATAAACAGTGGCTCCGTCCACCGGCTCAGGAGACATTTAGGACGATCTGTGTGTCCGTGATATAAGTGGGGTGAAAAAAAAAGACGGATCAAAAGAGAGAGGAAGGGAAAAAGACTCGGAATCGAGCCGCTGTTGCAAAAGGCAGCCGACTGGTGTGGCGCCGAGAGTTTATCACTCTATAAATTCAAGAAATCTCTGTGTCACAATCATAGGACATCATGCCTGTCTTGATGTGTTTATGATGTCATATACAGTGATGCCTGCCTTGATGTCTTTGTCATATAGACCATCAGGACTCTTGATGCCGTCATATATACAATAGGCCTGGCTACCTACGATGTAGGCATGATGTCCTAGGATGCCTGCCTTGAAAATGGTGATCGTGCTTCTTCTTCTGTTAGACTTGATTGGCGGTTGGCAACCAGCTCAAAGGTGCATTACCGCCACTGACTTGATTATGTTTTCCTCATAGCTTTGTGACGTTTTTCCTCTGCTACTGCGAAACTTTGATATAGACCATCAGCACTCGCAATGCCGTCATATAGACAATAGGAGTGGCTACCTATGATGTATGCATGATGTCCTAGGATGGCTGCCTTCAAAATGGTGATCATGCTACTACAAAATTTTGACCAACAAAACGGACATTGCAGTGGTTCAAGATACATCATTGAACAAATACAGCAACAGATTGGTTCAACCATGGCCAATTTTACGTTGCCGCGAGCAGAGTTGGCAGATCAAACAGTCTTCGTATTCTTGCTCAAGATGAAGAAGCTAAGCAAAAGTATTGCTTTCTGAGCAATGTTGTTTTTAAAGAGGTGCTGACACAGTAGAAATGTGTAACCTTGAAGGAATTATTATTTTTTTTTTTTTTTTTTTTTTTTTTTTGTTACTTCTTTGTACCCGTAAGTAGATTTGTTTTGCAGTCTGGTGACTTCCGTATGTACAAGCCACCAGCTGCTGGTCGCTGCGTGCACGAGCGCCCCATATTCCTAACCTGCATGTTGGTTTTTTTTTAGCATGTGGGAGGAAACCGGAGAAATCCTGGAGTAAACCCACGCAACACGGGGAGAACATGCAAACTCCGGCAGTCTACACTACAAAGCTGTAAAATGCCAAGCAAACCACTGATTTTTATCTGGGTGCTCCGGTTTCTTGGTTTCTACCGGCATGCACGGGTCTTCCTGAACAGGGTCAAAAGCCACTTTTTGCTCAGATCTATTTTCATGATCCTGTCCATGAACTGGAATTATGACGCACCTATCCCTCAACCAGTGGTCTGGACGAAGAAGACCTACCAGATTGAGAGCAATAGCGTGAGGAGAACTGCTGCACGTCAGAAACGATGGCGTGAAGATGAAACACCTCGGGTTCGAGCAGTACGCCGCAGGCATGACTGAACAACACAGCCGTCTGACACAGGAGGAGACCCTTCAGCAACGGGCATGCAGAAATACTTGCTTATACTTGGTTTCTACGGTCATGGACGGGTATGCATGGGTATGTGCTAGTATATATAAAGGCTGTCTTAATGGAAGTTGAAGAACTTTAAAAATCTCACCACCCACACCAGTATGTTTGTGCCATGGTTGGTATTTTTATTGTGTTTGCACATGTGTTGTGTCTATCAGAAGGACAGCGGAAGGGAGATCCAGAACCAGAGATGGAGGATTACTATCTGTATACATACATATGTCGCATATTTTAAGGGATGGATTTGTTAGCACTGCGGCAGCACAGCAACTCACCCTTGGCCGGGGGATCCCAGGTTCAATCCCAGCCCCTGACTGACAGTGATCTGTGTGGAGTTTGCATGTTCTCCCCGTGTCTGCGTGGGTTTACTCCGGGATTTCTCCGGTTTCCTCCCACATGCCAAAAACATGCAAGTCAGGTTAATTGGCATTAAATGAGGATTCTAAATTGTCCTTGGGTATGAAAGTGAGAGTGAATGGTTGTCTGTCTCTCTGTGTTGGCCCTGCAATAGACTGGCGATCTGTCCAGGGTGTACCCTGCCTCTCGCCCAAAGATGCTGGGATAGGCTCCAGCCCCCTCCCTCCCCACGACCCGAAAAGGATTAAGCTGAAGCTGGATGGATGTTTCCACATTGGCTTTAATCATCACATCAAATATTTTACAAAAAAGAAAATACAGTGAATTGATTTTGAATGCATACAACACTAGCCATGTTTACATGGACACAAATAACTGGATTAAAAGCCTGATCGGGATAAAAATACTTCATGTAAACACGGCAAGCTGAAGATTCTGACCCAATCACACTCTTTCGGATCAAAACTTCCTTCCGATCGACACGGGTGGGTTATGCCAATTTTTGATCCGATTGGTGTGCACATAAACACTTACTCCGAAGTTTGGGTAGAAAATATGTTTACTGCTCATGTCTGTACATCAGCCACATGTCAACGTAATGTATTTCCGCTTTTACAGCAGCTAGTGGATGACATGGTGGGAGTTTAACAGAACTGGTCTGCATCATCCTGCTGTCTCCCTCTGTTTATTACAAAGACCAGCAGAAGCAAAAGTACAGTCTGAATAACAATACAGCCCCCCCGCGACCCGAAAAGTTTTAAGCGGAAGAAGATGAATGAATGGATTTGCCTTTACTTACACTGGCTAGCAGAGCCTATTTGCGGATCATTCTGACTCAAACACACATTGCTCAGTCTTTTAACCCTCCTGTTGTCCTCGGGTCAAAATGACCCGCCACTATGTTAAAAACCAAAAAAAATCCCCCTAAACAATATTTTTTTCAACTTAAAATTTTATGACTTTTCCTAGATTGACCCCAACATTAGGATAAGTGAATTGTTGCCTTTATTCACATTTCCATGCAAGCTGTACAAAAAAAGGTACAAAGGTAGTCTTCGGGTCAAAATGACCCGACAGTCAAATTGAGTTGAAATCACAGTCACTGAGTTATTTACACCACAGAATGTGAGAATGTTTTAGTTCTGTCTCAGATCAATCAATCGCAGACGTAAACAAGACAAGACAGGTGGCCTTCTCGCGGACTGCAGTGCCTTTGATCTGCGAAAGGCACATCTTTATTTACTTGATACCCCCAGTGCTCTGGCCCCCCAACACCCTGAAGTACTGGGTGGAGTGTCATCTCCTTTGTGTCACCACATAATAGTAATAATAATAATTTCAGCTTGGATGCATAGAGCTGTTGCAGAGGGCTGCTTTATGCATCCAACCATTTCTCCTCCTGCTGTTACTCATATCCTGCTGAAAGCAGATGGATAACATTTTCAGCCTCTGTCATTCAGTTCAGCCCTGCTATCAAAAACTGGTGACGGTAATGGTCACATGTTTTCTGATTGTCTAAAAATGTTTTTTATCATTGTTGGAATAAATCTGAACGTAATCCCAAGGATATTGTCTGCCACTTTCGTTTTGGTTATCACTGTAATGTGGACTCTACCACTGACTTAAGTTAGAACGATTTTTAAAACTATAACTTTATAGTTAAGTTTATCATGCTTGGTGTGGACGGCCCTTAAAAGCTGTTATACTGGACCTGGATGAAGGACATTATAATTGGACCTTGGTATATTTTAATACTTGCTTACTGTCACAGGCCAATCCTGAACCCAACACTTGTCTGGGGGTGTTTGGTCTGAGCCTCTACACCACTGAGAGGGACCTGAGGGATATTTTCTCCAAGTATGGCCCCCTGGCTGACGTCAGCATTGTGTATGATCAGCAGTCACGACGTTCAAGAGGTTTTGGCTTTGTCTACTTTCAGAACACTGAAGACTCCAAGGAGGTAAGGAATTTTTTGTCTGAGGACTTTTTATTGCTTGACGTTTTATAGCGTATCATTTGTTTAGGGTGTATTAATCTGGTTTACATATAAACAATATCCTAATCTGTTCCATTTCGTGCATAAGCAAAAGAAGTCTTTGCAGCGCCATTGGCCTAGGGCAAACATGAAAATTCTTTAGTTCCAGTTTTTCCGGTTTTTCTGGTTCTCATCATGTATTATCTTCTGTGTTTCAGGCCAAGGAGCGGGCTAATGGTATGGAGATTGATGGCCGAAGGATCCGAGTAGACTTCTCAATTACTAAGCGAGCCCATACTCCCACTCCTGGAATCTATATGGGACGTCCCACATAGTGAGTGTTTGTGAACTTGACAGATCTTTAACAGGAGGGATTTGCTTTTTTTACGGCTCTGCTGGCAGTGGTAACTATAAATTGATTTTTTTTTTATTGTGTATGTTTTATAAAGTGGTGGTGGTGGTGGTGGAGGCGGTTCTCGGCGTGCCTCAAGGGACTACGACAGGGGCTACGATAGAGGATATGACAGAGGGTATGATCGTGACTATGAACGCTATGATGAACGAGAATACCGTTCTTACAGGTACACCCTGTGTGTTACTGACTTGTATCACTTTGAACTTAGATTTGACTCACTGCTACATTTTTTTCCAGTTTTTATTAGGATTGAATGAGCCTATCTGTATCGGTTTGTAATTGTGTGTGACAAATTATTGTCTCTTCAGACGCAGATCTCCGTCACCTTATTACAGCAGAGGATACCGCTCTCGATCACGGTCTTACTCGCCACGTAAGTATGAACCCTGTTTGAATATTTTATGACCACATCATGTTGCAATCTGACTGAAAAATGCTTCTTATTATTAATCAGTCCCTCCAGGATTTCGTGATGTTGCAATTCTACCAATTCCCGCAACTTCAGCAGGTCCTGCATAATTTGAATTTTGTCCAATCACCGCAACTTTACCACAATTTTGGCCAATTGTTGTCAACTTCTGCCAATTTCGCCAATCAAATTTGTCTCTCAGAAGCACGCAGATGTGTACGTCAGTCTGACCAATCAAATGCGGTGCTGCACCGTGCTCACTTCTGTGTTTACAGTGAGTATATACCGAACACATCAGCAAAAAACTGTGTGTGATTAAAAAAAATACTCACCTGCGAGTTTTCCCACATCGTTCCTTCCTCCGTCTACCCCGGGCCGCCGGTGAACGTCTCCTCGAGTTTCCGTAATGACCGCATGTATGAAGTGCCGGGTTTGTGTTGAAAAACGTCCGCCTACCTGAAAGCACGTCCGTCTCGGGAGCGTATGCGCCCAGACACACCATAAATCCACACAAAAAACAAGTGAATCTATTATTACAGTAAGTGTTGTAACAGTTTATGTCTTTAGAGATAAAAGTCACTACTACATCTTGTCAGTGAATTTTAAAGTTGGGACTCTCTGGGTCTGGACATGAGCCAATGCGTGATTCAGGCAATCCCCAAGGACAGCCCCGCAACTTGCTGCAACAATAGAAAAAAAAAAATCCTGGAGGGACTGATTATTTTTTGCTGTCATGTCTTCACAGGTCACTACTGAACGGCAGAAAGTGAAACGACAAGAAGCAACATTATTGTTTAGATCGTTGTTCCTTTTTGACCACATCACACCTGTGATTAGAATGCTGATCTCTTTTTACTGTCAAAAGTTTCTGCAGAATTTTTCATGTGCATCCCCTTATGTCAGTCGTGAATTGCCAGTAACTGTTTTTGAGAATTTGAGGAAAAAACAATGTCAAAAATGGGTTCACGAAAAAGTGCCCCAGAGAAGTTAAATGCATCTGTTTATTGATATTCTGTCAGCTAAAAATCAATGATTTGAAAACACAGTTTATCTGGCATTGGTAGTCACATCAAAGTTGTGTACTTTTGGCTCAGCATTCTTGTTTTTAAGGTATTTTTGAGGTCTTTTGGTCTAAGGTCTTTTCTTTCTTCAATTTCTCATTTTGTTTTTTGGGTCTTGCAAGTGTGTGCGCTTGGTGAGTTCTACTTGCCATATTACCTTCTCATTTTGTCTACATTAAAACTTTTTCTTGGGTTGTACAGAAGAAATAAAAAGTACTTGAGTGAATTATTTGTGACTACATTTTTGTATACCACAAAGCACCATTGATATTTTACTAATACAAAGGATAAATGATGTTTCTCTAAGGCCTTTGACCCCAGGGTCCTGTAGCTCATGAAATTAAAAACATGTAAAAGATATCATATAAAGAGAGGTATTAAGTATATATATTTTCAGGAAAACTTAAATCCATGGCTAATTAGCCTTACAAATTTGCAGTGACACAGCAGTGATAAGACGCATCACTGGTGATGACGAAGCATCCTACAGGAAGGAGGTGGCCAACCTGCAGTCATGGTGTGAGGACAACAACCTATCCTCAACATGGACAAGACAAAGGAGATGATAGTGGACATGGGGAACAGGAGGAGGAGACCCCATCGACTGCCGTTTATCCAGAAGCTTGAGGTGGAGAGGGTGAGCAGCTTTAAGTACCTGGGCATCTCACATCAGCGAGGACCTTATGTGGACACACGATTCCACAGAGCTGGTTAAGAGAGCTCAACAGCAACTACTTTCTGAGGAGGCTGAAGAAGTTTTGCATGTTCTCCAGGATCCTCAACAATTTCTACAGCCGCATCATCGAGAGCATCCTGACCAACTGCATCACTGCATGGTATGGTAGTACCACTGCTCTGGACTGCAAACGCCTGCAGAGTGGTGAAGACAGTGGAGAAGATCATCAGGACTCCACTCCCCTCTCTGCAGAGCATCTACCACCGCAGAGTCCAAAGGAGAGCTGACGCCATCCTCCGGGACCCCACCCACCCCCAGCACAGACTGTTCAGACTTCTACCCTCAGGCCGGAGGTACAGATGTGTGAAATGCAGGACAACCAGACTGAAGAACTACTCCTTTCCCACTGCCATCAGACTCCTGAACAGATAACTCCTAAAACTCTGTAACACAGCAACAGCACAGGGATAGCAACACTCAGAGCAATAATCAGAAGGCAAGAGAAAAACAAGAGCAGTGAGTATACATGTATATATCCTTAACAGAAACACGGTGAAAAGTAACTAAACTATTGAGATGTTGTCGCGTTGAAGTGACGCGGTTGGTGGGACTACTTTTTCTTCCGCCTGGCTAAGTGCGTCATGCGTTTTTTTAGATTTAAAAGACATATTAGGTGTAGTCACAAAAGGTATCGGTATCGCCGATACCAGCCTGAATTTTACTCGGTATTGGATCGGAAAGGAAATCAGTGGTATCGAACATCACTACTGCTCACCTGTACTGTAGATAAAAGCTCACCCGTCTGATGTCAATATCATCTCTGCTGCTACTTATGTACAGTCTACTGGTACTACCATTACAGAAATTGGCACCGGGTACTAATTTGTAATTATACATTACTCGTTGCACAATGCTCATTTGCACACTGTACATAGTGTTAGTAGTAGTAGTATTAGTATCAAGGTGTGCTTAAGGAGTCCTGTGTGTTGGTGTGTGTGATTAGCATCCATTAATAGGATTTTTTTTTTTAACTTATTTTGTACCCGTAGGTAGATTTGTTCTGCAGTCCGGTGACAAGCCACCAGCTGCCGGTCGCTGCATGCGCAAGTGCCCCTTAACTCCCTAACCTGCATGTTCATATATTCCATAACCTACATATGTTGAAGCATGTGGGAATGTTTGGTGATTACATATGTAAGGCGACTTCACACCTCAGAAAGGACAAAGACTCTCAACCGCCAGTGAAGAACAAAGACGTTCCCAGACACTGCGGTGGGGACCGGAGGAGCTGCCCTCACCCCCCAGGGCCATGAGGAGGAGTACGGAGACAATGGGGGGATTAAGATAATGAGGGATGTCAGCCTTTGATATGCATGTCTTTTGTTATGTGCAAGTATAAGTTCACAGAGCCGGAGGTATTCGGCCTCTTTTCTTGCTTCTGCTTCTGCACTTAGATGAGACTTGTTAGAGGAGCTGATAATACACTTTGGTTTATATATCACACCGCCTCGTTCTTCCAAGCTCTTCTACACTGGTGACCCCTGACGCGAGTATGGACCTGAGGCGTTCCCCCGCGATCGACTCATCTGTGGCGACCCAGGCAGACGCCGGCACCCACGCAGACAGGGGAACAGATGGACAACGTTCCCCCCCGGCAGAAGTGATAGAGAGGGCTCAACCGAGCACCAGCGCCGCTGAGAGAGCCGAGGCAAGGCATTCTCACCCTGCGGACACAGCAGTGATGGTCTACACAAATGCCGTCGCTGTCAAGCTGCCGGACTTCTGGCAAGAAGACCCCGCCTCGTGGTTTCAGCAAGCTGAAGCCCAGTTTACACTGGCGGGCATCACGGCCGACGATACGAAGTTCTATCACATCGTCGCCAAACTCGACGCCGCCACTTCGAGGTGTGTGCGGAGCATAATCCGGCGGCCGCCGGCCCAAGACAAATATGAAATACTGAAAGCAACCATCGTGGCAAATTACGTCCCCTCAGCCGACGAGAGAGCCGAGAGGATCCTGGCGGTCTATGACCACAGAGGATGCAGACCTAAAGCCCTCATGGAGGACTTGCTGCAGCTTAAAGGCCAAATGTCACGTAACAGGGTACTTTAAATATCTTGAAACTAGATATAAAAGGGAACCGATCCGTTCGGGTCTTGGTGCATATGCTTCAGTAACAACGGAATATTCGTTAATTTAAAACTGCCGCGCTTGGCCTGACACGGCCCCTGGAATCGCCTGGGGAAGAAGGCGGAAGTGACGAAATCGATTGCACCCTAGTTTGATGCTTGGGGTATTTCAATTGATTGTTTATATGGAGACTGGAAGGTTGAAGTGAGCAACAAGAAAGAAAAAATTGGATATTTCACCCATACCTTAAAACGGGACTATCAGGGACAGCTGGGTAATAAGGGACACTTCTCTGGGAAATGTTTTCATACCTGTCAAGTGAGACGTTTTCGCCGTACTTCAACACCGTAAAAAGCGGCTATAAGGAACGGCGGAGCAACAAGGCACACCTCTCTGGGATCTGTCTGTTCCGCAACCGCTGCACAGCTCAACGTGTTAAACCATTGTCCTAATTACTTCTAATGGTAGTGAGAATAGCTGACGCTAAGCGATCAGCCCGCCCCGACAATTAAACTAATGAGTGACTCCACACTTCGAGTAGTGAGAAGAGCTCCCGCTGAGCGATCAGCCCGCCCCAGCTGTGAGTGATCACACACAGGACTGCTCCTCAAGACACTCTTTTTTTTTCCAGTATATTTTTTCTTTTGGGCGTACAGAAATGGCAATACGCCCGTTTTTGCTAAAATTGCATTTTCCCCGTATTTTCCTTAAAATATTTGACAATAACAACACGAACTACATTTAAAACATTTCCCAGAAAAGTGTCCCAAACCACTCTGCCGTCTCCCACAGCCGCGCTTGGCACCAAAATACGGCGAAAACGTCTCCCTTGACAGGTATGCGCCTCCATTTTCATATTGATCTGGTCAATTTCTTGACAGCAGCGGCTCTCCTCCACTGTAATAATAATGGCTTCCGAAAAATCAATATTTATGGGGCGCCCTCGACAGACCCCCTCCGGCTTCGCAATTCTGGAGGCGATTAATGTCTAGTTCAATGACGTTTTCCACTGGTTCTGCTCTCTGGTCATCGTTGGAACTGTTGTCATCAGACAAAGCATCTGATTCCGTCTCGGACGGCTCGAACCGGTAAGGTTCAGTACCTCTGTCACTGTCTGAACCACTGACAAAAAAAAAAAGACAAAACTAAACTAATTTGTTCACAATCGCTGTCACTTTCCGTCATGATTGTCCAATGTTGATAAGTGTGAATGTGGATAGGCAGGGCAGCCAGGGTACAACTGGTGATGTCAAAAACATGGGCGTGGTCTGGACTGGCTGTCACAAGCCAGCAAGCAAGGTGGGGCCTTCACCTGGTGTATTTTGTGCAATTATGTAAATACAGGTGGGTGATATGGTCTCCAGTATGAATATTTGGTTTAAGCTATGTGTATTTTATCTAAATTCGTTGTCATTTAGAAAAAAAAATTACGTGACATTTGGCCTTTAAAGAGGAGGACAATGACAACTTCCTCTTCCAATTCGTATTCCTCAGCACGCTGCCGCCACACATGAGAGGGACGCTCGCCAACATGCGATGCAACACCCAGCAAGACTTCCGCGTGCTGGCCAACGAAGCTCAACGACTCGTCAACGCCTGCAGGGAACAGACACCCGCAGCAGCATCCGCAGACCTCAACGCTGATGCCCAGAGCCACGGCGAGCCTCAACCCACGGAGCAGATCCAGCCCGCGGTGACAGTGACACGGCCAAAACGTAACAGACGGAGCGATGTTTGTTATTACCACCACCGCTTCGCCGAGAAGGCTCACAAATGTGTTCCCCCCTGCAAATTTAAACGCCAAAGCCGAGAGCCGTTAACGGCAGCGGTTCTCGGCGAGAAGAGTAAGCTGTTATATGTGACGGACGGACACACTGGCAAGCAGTTCCTTATTGACACAGGAGCTCAACTGAGTTTCGTCATGCCCTCCCATGCAGATCGAGCCATGGGCACCCGGGGCAACGGAGCGGTGGCAGCCAACGGCTCCAGCATTGACACTTTCGGCGAAAAGAGCCTGCATCTCCACATCCACGGCCGCAACTACAGATGGACATTTGTTGTAGCGGCGGTGAGTTTTAACTTGTTGGGCGCAGACTTTTTGTGTGCACACGGGTTATTAGTTGATCTAGCGAATAGACGCTTGGTTAATGCACTGTCCTTTGCTTCTATTCCCTGCTCAGCCCGAGTTTCTCCACCACCTGTGCAGGCCAGCGTCACCACAGCAGGAGGTAAGTTTGAGCAACTCCTCACCCAATTTCCAGCACTCACAATTCCCAAATTCTCAGCCACTGTGGCTAAACACGGGGTTGAACACTTTATTCCCACAACGGGCCCACCCGTATTTGCCAAAGCTCGCCGCTTAGACGCGGCCAAACTCACCATAGCTCGGGACGAGTTTACTACCCTTGAAAAATTAGGCATTGTTAGACGCTCAAAGAGCCCCTGGGCCTCGCCACTTCACATGGTTCCGAAATCCGACGGATCTTGGAGACCATGCGGAGATTACCGCAGATTAAACAATGCGACAGCGCATGATCGCTACCCAATTCCTCACATTCAGGATTTTTCACTGCATCTGGCGGGTGCGCGCATTTTTTCAAACATAGACCTGGTCCGCGGTTATCATCAAGTCCCAGTTCGAGCAGAGGACATTCCTAAAACAGCGGTAATAACCCCTTTCGGCCTTTTTGAATTTTTGCGGATGCCTTTCGGCCTCAAAGGCGCTGCTCAAACTTTTCAGCGGATGATGGACGCAGTATTACGCGACCTTTTGTTTTCGTCTACCTCGACGACATGCTAGTAGCCAGCTCGTCTGAGGAAGAACACGAGCAGCACCTCACTACGGTGTTTCAGAGACTAGAAGAGCACGGGTTAATAATCAATCCAGCCAAATGCAAATTCGGCGTGTCGCAAATTGATTTTTTAGGACACAGAGTTTCTCCGAAAGGGGCAGTTCCACTTCCAGACAAAGTTCACGCGATAAAAAGTTTCCCACGGCCACAAACGGTCAAATCGCTGCAAGAATTTTTAGGAATGGTTAATTTTTACAACCGTTTACTCCCCCACGCAGCTCAGCTCATGCAGGCCTTATATGACGCGCTCAGAAAACGGAAAGCTTCCAACGCAGTCGAATGGACCCCGGAGCGCGAACGCGCCTTCGCAGAAGTAAAGAGCGCTCTAACTAATGCCACATTGTTAGTTCACCCCGATCCCTCGGCCCGCATTGCACTAACCACCGACGCTTCAGACCTAGCTATAGGGGCAGTTGTAGAACAACATGTCAGCAGGATCTGGCAACCTTTGGCATTCTTCAGCAAAACGCTAAACCAAACTGAGCGTAAGTACAGCACTTTTGACAGGGAGCTGCTAGCGCTTCATTTATCCATCCGCCACTTCCAGTTCTGGTTAGAAGGGCGGAGTTTCACGGCTTTTGTAGACCACAAACCGCTCACCTTTGCGATGGCTAAAATCTCAGAACCATGGTCAGGCAGACAACAAAGACATCTGGCTGCGATTTCAGAGTTCACCACAGACATTCGACATGTGGCAGGCAAACTTAACGTGGTAGCAGACTGCCTCTCTCGCGCTGTGACATCACCAGAGCACGAGGAGACAGATTATACTGTCTCAGCCGCAGAACTCTTCACTAACGCGGACACATACGCAGCACCTATCCATGCAGGGATAGATTATGCAGCCATGGCAGAGGAACAAAGCAGTGACGCGGACGTGCGCGCACTCCTGTCTGGACCAACAGGGTTAAGGCTGGAGGAAAGGGGTTTACGCGACGGCGTGCCCCCCCCAATATGCGATATTTCAACCGGCCGACCTCGCCCGTTAGTCCCAGCCACATGGCGCCGCCGTATTTTCGACTCAGTTCACTCCCTCGCGCACCCAGGTGTGCGCGCCTCGGTTAAAATGGTCGCCGAAAAGTTTGTGTGGCCTGGCCTGCGCAAAAACGTAAAAGAATGGGCAAAGACTTGCATTTCTTGTCAGCGCGCCAAAATTCACAAACACACAAAAGCCCCTCTGGAGCCTTTTCCAATCCCTGCTAGAAGGTTCGACCACGTTCATGTCGACCCCGTGGGGCCACTACCTTCCTCCCAAGGTTTCACACACCTGTTAACAATGATAGACCGCACCACGCGCTGGCCAGAGGCAGTCCCTCTGGCGTCAACTACAGCGGAGGAAGTCACTCGCGTTTTTTTGACAAACTGGGTGGCACGTTTCGGCGTCCCATCGGACATCACGTCCGATAGAGGACCTCAATTTGTCTCGGAGCTTTGGTCAGCCATGTCCAGCAGCTTAGGGGCAACAATTCACCGCACCACCGCTTATCACCCTCAGGCTAATGGGTTATGCGAGCGTTTTCACAGGTCTTTAAAAGCCGCCCTCAGAGCCTCACTAACGGATACAAATTGGGTAAATAAACTTCCCTGGGTTTTATTGGGGTTGCGTGCTGCGCCTAAAGAGGATCTAGACGCCTCTCCAGCAGAATTAGTTTTTGCACAACCTCTCAGGCTCCCGGGTGAATTTTTTACCAGAGAACCCAGAGCCAGGGCATCTTCCAGCCTCGAGGTTTTTAGGCAGCAACGGACCGGACTCTCTCCCTGGACCGGCACATCACTCTTTTCCACGGGTTTTTGTCCCCCAAGCTCTAAAAAACGCTGAATTCGTTTTTGTTAGGCATGAAACTTTAAAACCAACTTTCCGCCCAGCATACGATGGGCCATTCAGAGTGCTGGAACCTGGTGATAAACACTTTGTGCTTGATTTTGGGGATAGAAAAGAAACAGTCAGCATTGACAGACTCAAACCTGCCTTCTTGTTGAGAGACGAGCCGGCACAGTTGGCGAGAGCACCTCGGCGGGGTAGACCCCCCAAGAGAAAAGACTCAGCCCCCCTGCAGGGAACAAATAATCACTCTCCTCCTCAAGCTGCAGATTCCTTACAGGAAGGTCCCAGCAGGACGCCTAAGCGGACCCACAGCAGATTCGGGAGAAGATTAAAACCCAGACAGCACAGGGACTGATGCAAACTACTCAACAGTTGTTCACTAATTGTGCTGTAACAGTTTAGGACTGACTTTCTGTGTTTCTTCTGTGGCAAGAGGTATAGCAGTTAGTATGTCATAGTAATTATCTTAAACTGTGAATTTTTCTATTGTCCTTTTCTTAGTCGTTTGGGGGGGGCTGTGGGCTATATTAATCATATATTCCATAACCTACATATGTTGAAGCATGTGGGAATGTTTGGTGATTACATATGTAAGGCGACTTCACACCTCAGAAAGGACAAAGACTCTCAACCGCCAGTGAAGAACAAAGACGTTCCCAGACACTGCGGTGGGGACCGGAGGAGCTGCCCTCACCCCCCAGGGCCATGAGGAGGAGTACGGAGACAATGGGGGGATTAAGATAATGAGGGATGTCAGCCTTTGATATGCATGTCTTTTGTTATGTGCAAGTATAAGTTCACAGAGCCGGAGGTATTCGGCCTCTTTTCTTGCTTCTGCTTCTGCACTTAGATGAGACTTGTTAGAGGAGCTGATAATAAGCTTTGGTTTATATATCACACCGCCTCGTTCTTCCAAGGTCTTCTACAGACCAGAGTAAGAATTTCATTGCTCAGAAAATGTAGCATTTCTTAACTGTGCACATGATGAAGCCTTTGAATCTTGGAAAAAAAATGTAAATTTAAGAGACTACAGGTAAAAATGAATTTGAAAATATTCAAATATAAGGAAATGTGTAAATGACCTCTCGAACAAGACAGGTCTTCAACTCCCTCCGACGAAAGAACTTCGACCACATTCTGAGGGAGTCTGGAGACAATAATCTGAACGGGCCATGTTCTCCACCTCCATTGCTGAAGCAGCTGTGCAGAGCTGTGGCCGTAAGATTGTTGGTGCATCTCGTGGCGACCCCCAAACCAAGTGGTTGACACCAGTGGTGAGCGGGACCATCAAGCTGAAGGAGGAGTCCTGTTGAGCTTTGTTGGCTTGTGGGACTCTTGAAGCAGCTGAGGTGTACTGACAGGCCAAGTGGAGTGCAGCTCAGGTGGTTGCTGAAGCAAAAACGTGGGAGGAGTTTGGTGAGGCCATGGAACAAGACTTTTGGTTGACCTCAGAGATTCTAGCAAACTGGCAGCTCAGGAGGGGGAAACTGCTCCCTGTCCACACCGTATATGGTGTGAATGGAGCACTGCTGACTTCGACTGGGGACATCGTCGGGCGGTGGAAGGAATATGTCAAGGATCTCCTCAATGCTACTGACACACCTTCCACAGACGAAGCAGGGCTTGAGGACGAGGGGGACAACTCACCCATCGCAGGGGCTGAGGTTGCTGAAATGGTTAAATTGGTGGTCAGGCCCAAGGGGTGGATGAGATTCGCCCTGACAACCTCAAGGCTCTGGATGTTGTTGGGTTGTTATGGTTGACATGCCTCTGCAACATTGTGTGGAGGTTGGGGACAGTGCCTTTGGCATGGCAAACCGGGGTGGTGGTTCTTCTCTTCAAGAAGGGGGACGAGAGGAGAAGCAAGAATGAGAGAGTGAGATCGCGGATACAAGCAGCTGAAATGAGCTTTCTCCGTAGTATTGCTGGAATCACCCTTAGGGATAGAGTGAGGAACTCAGTCACCCGGGAGAGGCTCAGAGTAGAACTACTGCACCTCTACATCGAAAGGAGCCAGTTGAGGTGGTTTGGGAATCTGATCTGGATGCCTCCCACTTGAGGTGTTTCGGGCACGTCCTACTGGGAGGAGACCCCGGGGCAGACCCAGGACATGCTGGAGAGACCATGTCTCCCAGCTGGCCTGGGAACGTCTTGGTATCCTCTATGAAGAGCTGGAGCAGGTGGCTGAGCAGAGAGAAGTTGGGGCTTCTCTTCTTGAGCTGCTGTCTCCGCAACCCGGACCTCTGGAAAAGTGGTCAAAAATGGATGGATGGGATAAATATTGTGACGTTTGCAAGGTTCACACAAAGAAAGAGGAGCAAGATGGTTGTGATGAACAGGCTTTATTTACACACCACCAATCCCCAACTTTGTTCTGAGCACAGACAGGAGGGGAGGTCATTCTCCCAGACCTCCGTTTCAATCATGGTTACACACACATGATACAGCTTGCCCTAATCCTGCTAAACACTGCTGGGTCATTATAACGCAGTTATGACACAGCAGTATAACTCAGTAATAACACATTTAATACACACAGTAACATTTTCAACTGGCAAAGCATGCTGGGAAATCCCTGCCCCCCTCAACATGGCCCCGACATTACACTGCCCCCCCCTGGACTGGTTTCTGTCCCCAGAAAATTCAAAGTCCACTTTCAGAAATCCAACGCGAGTCAGCCCGGTGCCGGGGCGGCATACACGGGCCATTCAGTGTCCATCTGAGTCTCGGTCGGAATATCTGGTTGGGGTAGGGTTCCGGTTTGGCCACCAGTGGGCGGATGGACACATCTGACAGCCACTGTAGGACCACACACAGTCCCTTCCCTGGCAGCGGGAGTCCCAAGCCCGCTCCGACCGACTCCCACCGCTGCCAGGTCTCCCAGGCAGCCGCTGGCCCGCGTCCATGCGTCCAGCCCTTGCTGCGCCTGGGAAATGGCCGCATCTTTGTCCTGCTCGCTCCGCTGCGTCGCTCCTGCGCTGAGGGCCTCCGTGACATCACCGAAAGGAAAAGCATCGGGTGGCGGTAGGACACGCACAGTTTCTCCTCTGGCAGCGGGAGTCCCATGACTCCCACCGCTGCCAGGACCTCCCAGGCGGCCGCTGGCCCGCGTCCAGGCGTCCAGCCCCTGCCGAGACCGGATCTGTCCTGCTCGCTCCGCTGCTGCTGCGCTCCAAAGGCCTCTGTGACGTCACCGCCGGGGGAAGCATCTGCAGGAGGCGGCTTTTTCCCGTCCATGCCACCTCGCTCTAATTTAATGTTGGCGAGGGGCCAGTTTCCCGTGGGGTGGCGCGGGGCAGTACCGTGCGATGTGCCCCAGCTCTCCGTAGCGGAAGCACCCTTCCTCGCGCCGCGGCCGTCTCCTCCGTGGACGCGCCACCGTGGTCTGCCGTAACTCCTCCTCCTCCCCCTCGCTGTCAGCCGTGGCCTGAAAAGTTCTTGGTCTCGGCATTGACGTTTCAATGGTGCGATTCATCAGCAGCTCCACCCGCTCTGCTTCTGCCACTGTAGTCTCCCTCGTGCACGCGCTGCCGTGGCTCCTCCTCCCGCTCGCTTTCAGCGCGGCGGCCACCTCAACCTGGGACAGATGGTCATCAAACAGGTTCTCGCCGTTGTAGCGGGGAATCTTGGCTCGCTGCCGGATGAATGGGACGGTCATGTCCCGGTCAATCACCGCTCCTGATCGCCCTGGAATCGCCAGCCCCTCCTGCCCTGAAAAGGGCGGGAAACGGGGCTGGTTTGCTCTCCTCGGCCCGTCGGGTCCGCTGCTCCGTCCATCGTGGCGAACCTCTCCGGGGGCCGGCGTCTCAGCTCTACGCTCCGTCCCCAGCCGAGCGATGAACCGCTCCGGCCGTTGGACCTCCGCCTGGATCCTCATCTTGCTCCATCCCCACTCCTGACACCAGTGTGACGTTTGCGGGATTCACACAAAGAAAGAGGAGCAAGATGGTTGTGATGAACAGGCTTTATTTACACACCACCAACCCCCAACTTTGTTCTGAGCACAGACAGGAGGGGAGGTCATTCTCCCAGACCTCCGTTTCAATCATGGTTACACACACATGATACATCTTGCCCTAATCCTGCTAAACACTGCTGGGTCATTATAACGCAGTTATGACACAGCAGTATAACTCAGTAATAACACATTTAATACACACACACAGTAACGTTTTCAACTGGCAAAGCGTGCTGGGAAATCCCTGCCCCCCTCAACATGGCCCCGACGTTACAATATATTAACAGAAAAACTTAACATTTGTACAGGTGAAAGGTTCCAAATTTAGGAGAAATTTTGAGCATATTTGTAGAAAATATCAAGAAAAATGAAAGCACAAAGGTGCAGGTGCCTCTGTGCCAGAGCCTTGGTGGAGGTATGCGTTCCCGGATCGTCACCAAAATGTTACGGGTTCCTCTCTAGCCCAAGGACCACTTCTGGTAAAAATATCATCCAAATCCATCAAGTAGTTTTGGAGTATTCTTGCTAACACACTGTGAGAAGATATGAGCTTTGGTGGAGGTATGCATACTGGGATCATTACCAAAATGTTATAGGTTCCTCTCTAGCCCAAGGACCACCTTTGTTAAAAAATTTCATCCAAATGCATCCAGTAGTTTTGGAGTACATGCAGTTCACATGCTTGTACTGTCAGCGGTAGCCAAGAGCCACCAAACTGATTCAAACAGCTGCAATCTAAACAGAAGAAGAGCACAGTGGCAGATGTTTTAAATGGCAGAAGTGATGGAGATATGTAAATACAATGACAAGATGAACAGGAGCTTTTGCTGTTCAGTGGCAGAGGAAGAAAATAGAAGGGAAAAAAGATGGACATTTGCTCACCCAGTATTGGTGGATTGCCAAGTACTTTCCTCTGGCAGGAGTTTTGGGGCGCATGCGCAGTTCTATTCCATTGGTGGTAAAGGTGAGCTATTTTTGTGTTTATTTCAAAAACAAAGCGTAATTTTGGAATTCTGGCAAATTAAAAGTTGAGAAAATATGGTCATACAATAAGTCCAGGCTGTGATCAGAGCCTGCAGCTCAACCTTCAGGCAGAGGGACAGCTCTGTACAGCACTGCCAGAGCCAACCTCAGGAGAGGCATAAAACTCGCTAACACCTATAGGAGGAAAGTGGAGGGCTTCCAGACAGACAACAACCCCCCGACAGAGAGGCATTCAGGCTCTCACCAACTACAGTGGCCAGGTCCCCCCCCAACATCAGACAGCAGCTTCACTCTGGCAGAGGAGCTGAACAGCTTTTTTTGCCCGGTTTGAGCACACCTCCCCCCAAACTCGTTCCCCCTCCTCCCCTGTCTCCTCCTCCCCCCTTTCTTCTCTCCAGGTGCACGAGGTGAGGGGATAACTGAGAGCAGTGAACCCCAGCAGAGCTGCTGGTCCAGATGGAATCCCAGTAGCAGTGGTCAAAGCATGTGCAGACCAGCTGGCAGGGATCCTCACCAAGCTGTTCAGCCTCTCCCTGACGTACGCCACTGTCCCCTCCTGCCTCAAGGCTTCCACCATCATCCCCATCCCCAAAAAGTCTGCAATTGACAGCCTGAACGACTACAGACCCAAAGCACTCACGTCTGTAGTCATGAAGTGTTTTGAGCGACTGGTGTCCCAGCACATCAGGGACTGTCTTGCCCCCTCCTTCAACCCCCACCAGTTCGCCTACAGGGAGAACCAGTCTACAGAAGACGCCATCACCACCACTCTCCACAGAGTGCTGAGCCACCTGGAGAACTCGAGCTATTAGTCTAGTGGCTAGGAGGGGTTCCCATGCACCCCCCGGCAATCAACTTTTAACCAGCATTTCTGGAATGCTCTGGATAAGCTGTTAATGAAATGCCTTGTTCCCAAGCTTGCAAAATGTCCCACGTGACTTTTTTATGCTAATTTTATGTAAATTATTGCCGCCATTACCAGAAAATGCATTTTTTGTTATATCTCTTTAAATGTTTGAGAAAACTCCTTAATTATGGCTTCTACCCCCATGTTATGAAGGTCAATTGTCACATTGAACCTATTTCCAGAATGCCCATATTTGTATAGAACAAGAAAATATGCAAATTAGGTCCGCCATTGTGCAAAAATCTTTATTTCTCTATATCTCTACCAGTCTTGGACATAGCCTCACCAAAATGGTTTCTACCTCCCTTATTACATGGTCAAACAATACGATAACGTTATCATTGTTGTGAATACACGTGTTACTAGTATGTTACGAAATCCTGTAATTACGGCTGCCACTAAGAAAAAATAGTTTTTTCGCCCTATTTTGGCACCTTTTAAAGATAAACATTTTCTGGGAGCTTCTACCTCCCTATTAACATGGTCAAGGAACATGAAGATTGATCGTGCTATTCAAGTTTTCTTTCTCACCTTATGCATTTTCATAATAAATGGTTAAAGCACCCATCCACAAATACTACAAATGAGGTAGTGAATTATGAAAATCACTTATAATCACAATCAGTTTGCCAAATTTCTTAGATAGCGATGCATTTGTTTTGAAATGTGCTTTTATTTTATAATTGCATGCGAAAACGTGATTTCTATGCTGTGGTACTGTTGCTGGGAACCCTGTGTTAGTGCCCAGTCTTTCTTGGCCGTTTCAAAACAAAATGGCGGCTACCAGCTCCTTTAGGGGCTCTGTAAATGCAAGCACCATTATAGCACTTTCGTCTTCCTTCAAGGTGAGTATACTTCCTATACTTTTTCCCATTTATTAAAAGTCATGTTTTTTGAAATAGTTGAAAAAATTCGAATTAGTATTGAATTGTTATTAAGCTTTTGCATACGTGATAAAAACAAATTGGCGGACAGTAGTTTGAAATCATTTTCAATTGATGATTTTTCAACATTTCACGGCATATTTTTCTTTTCCACGTAGACAGATGGGATAGAGTTGTAATATTTACCAGACATGTCAAATCGAAAACGAGCTCGACCTACGACATGCATCCTCCATGAGCCTTCTATCAAAGATCATGGCTCCTTTACTCCCTTTACTCAAATAAAAGGGACGGCTTCTGAGAAACTGCACCAGCTCCATGAAACTTCAAAGTGTTCCTCGCCAATGACGAGAATAAAAAGCAATTATGTAATTTACTACTACGCGTTTGGAGTGGCCGAGAAGCAGCATCGAGGCTCCAAAACACGCAGAAAGCAGTGATTATTGTTGAAGGACGGGCCCATGAACTGGTCGTTTCGAACGGGGAGGTCTGTCGATAACATTTCAATTACTTTTATGCCCATGCAATTACTGAAGTAAAAAACTTTGTTTGTATTTTATTGCTTTCAGGTGGAAGAGCGAGAACTCCCCGAAATATCCAGTGATCAGGAAGAAACTGACACAAGGGTGGTGCTATACCTTCACTTTGCTGCCAGAATTGGCTATGAGAATGCTGTGGTCCGTACGCCAGACACGGACATCTTCGTGATTCTGCTCTACCATGCCCATACAATAAACCTTACTGTCTACTTGGACACAGGATCTGGCAAACACCGCAAGCTACTCAATCTCTCGGAAATTGCTGAGTCCTTGGGACGCAGCTACTGTTCCAACATACTTGGCTTCTACGTGTTCACTGGAGAAGATTGTACAAGCTCCTTTAAAGGAAAAGGAAAAGTCGGTCCTCTGAAAAAACTTGAGAAGAGCCCAAGGTTTCATGAGGCATTCCGTCAGCTTGGAGAGAACTGGAACGTCGACCCTGAAGTGGTTACGCAGCTGGAGAAGTTCACCTGTATCATGTATGGGCAGCCTCGTGAATCGTCCGTGGATACCGTACGTGTCAAACTGCTTCGAAAGATGGTTGGTGAAGGTGAGAGGCTCACTACCAAGTCAGAAGTCGACCTGTCACGTCTCCCTCCGTGCCGCTCTGCGCTCAAGCAACACATCCAGCGTGCAAACTACCGGGTTGCGCTGTACAAACGAGCTCACCAAGCTATCTTCGAAAAGCCGAAACCACACAATGAGGGTCAGGGTTGGTTAAGAACAGACCAGGAAGTACTAGAACCCAACTGGTACTATGGAGAGGCGCTACCTACTTCACTCGTAGATATCCTAGATACTGCTGGTGAAGACGACAGTGAAGAAGAAGAGTCTGAAGATGAAGCAGAAGACGACATAGAAGAAGAGGATGATGATGATGATGATGCGTAATATTTACATATTACTGTTAGAAATGAACATCTTGTGGCGGGTTGATTCAACCCCCCCACAACACACAGGACAGTCAGCTCTTTTCTCTTGGTTTTTCCCGCTGCACTATTGAGATGTAATGTGCCATTCATGTATTGTGATGTAATGTGCCATGCATGTATTGTGATGTAATGTGCCATTCATGTATCGTGATGCAATGTGCCATGCATGTATTGTGATGTAATGTGCCATTCATGTATAGTGTTCATGCGTCCTGTCCTTACTGTGACCTAGAGGCTGAGATCAATATTTAGATGTGCCTTGTAACCTCTTTGTCCTACACTTGGAGCAAAGGCTGGCAAATCTGCCTATTGTTATGTAGGTCTCTTACAAATGCAAATGTCTCATGCCTGTTCTGCAGTCCCTTTGATCGTACCAACTGCTGTGAACCTGCTTTGATGTATTGTCTGAGTTGGGTATAAATACTGCACAAGTTCTGTAACACATCCTCTCATTCCCACTTCTGCAACCGCTACTGCTGGACACAGACATTGTGTCCTCCTTCTCTGAGAGCCGCTGGGCTCGCTCCCGGCGTGCATGCACGGCGCCGGGAGCGGAGCTCATGACGGCTGGATGATATAATTAAACTCTACTTAAAACCACAGCATTGCTTATTATTTTTTATCATCTGCCGCACTGGTGACCCGACGCTGAAAGAAACACTCTGCCGGCGAACGCAGCACCCGGCGGTGATGCTCCGACGACAAGCGAACGCAGCAGCTGCCTTCTGCTTCAGTGAACTCTCAGGACATCACCCACGACCGGGAAAACTGCAGAAAACGTCATGGCGCGACCCTCGCCTGAGATCGGGACGTCCACGCTGGACCAGCCGAGGGACACAGAACGTTTTCTCCCTCTCACCGCTACCCCTCCCTCTCAGCGATCCTACTCATCCACCCGAGCCTGAGGAACAAAGATCGTCTATTCCCTCCCACCGCTCCAACGCATCTGCACGAGCCTGAGGGACAAAAGATCGTCTATTTCCTCTCACCGCTCCAACGCACCATGGCCAATCTGCAGCCACAGCTCAACCTGGATTTTATCGGCGCCGTCTGCGCCGATCTCCACCAAGATTCTGCACCTTGACTCGTCACTCCAGCAGCCCACCCAAGCACGGAACCCCCGCGCGCGCACCGGGGAGTTACAAGGACGGCACACCACGCACGGGACAATAATGGCTTCACTGACCGCCTTCCTTCTGCTGCACACTGGCCCTTCAGGCTTGCTTGTACACCTGAGGCCCGCAGCTTGTTCACTGGATTTTATGGTCTTAGCCACTGCACACAAGGGGAATTCAGCCGTCAGCAGTTCCCGGGGGGCTTTGGGGTTGCTCCTGCACCTAAAGCCAACACGCCAGTCCCTCTGCTTTTGTTTCTTTTTTTCTTTTTTTTCTTACAGCCGCTCCTGCTTTTCTTCATGGCCACGGGAGGAGTCAGAGACAAATTTTTCTTCTTGTGATCTCCGCACGCGCAACGGGACAGCCCCTCGACGTCGCGGAGCAGCAAGCAATTTTTGTGCGGCTTGGACGATTCCACAGCCCCTGCCGGCACCTACTACCCCTCCCCTCCCTCCCCCTCCGCCTGCAGCGAGCTTCTCCCACAGCTCGCTCTCATAGATGGATTATCGAAGTCTCGGCCCCCTGCCGTGCCCTCTGGGGGGGAGCGTGTGGCGGGTTGATTCAACCCCCCCCACAACACACAGGACAGTCAGCTCTTTTCTCTTGGTTTTTCCCGCTGCACTATTGAGATGTAATGTGCCATTCATGTATTGTGATGTAATGTGCCATTCATGTATCGTGATGCAATGTGCCATGCATGTATTGTGATGTAATGTGCCATTCATGTATAGTGTTCATGCGTCCTGTCCTTACTGTGACCTAGAGGCTGAGATCAATATGTAGATGTGCCTTGTAACCTCTTTGTCCTACACCTGGAGCAAAGGCTGGCAAATCTGCCTATTGTTATGTAGGTCTCTTACAAATGCAAATGTCTCATGCCTGTTCTGCAGTCCCTTTGATCGTACCAGCTGCTGTGAATCTGCTTTGATGTATTGTCTGAGTTGGGTATAAATACTGCACAGGTTCTGTAACACATCCTCTCATTCCCACTTCTGCAACCGCTACTGCTGGACACAGACCTTGTGTCCTCCTCTGAGAGCCGTGGGGCTCACTCCCGGCACGCATGCACGGCGCCGGGAGCGGAGCCCGTGACGGCGGTATGATAATAAAACTCTACTTAAAACCACAGCATCGCTGCTTATTTTTTGTCATCCGCCGCAATATGATTAGTTTTTATCATGTTCCTTGACCATGTTAATAGGGAGGTAGAAGCTCCCAGAAAACGTTTTATCTCTAAAAGGAGCCAAAATAGGGTGAAAAAACTATTTTTTCTTAGTGGCAGCCGTAATTACAGGATTTCATAACATACTAGTAACACGTGTATTCACAACAATGATAACGTTATCGTATTGTTTGACCATGTAATAAGGGAGGTAGAAACCATTTTGGTGAGGCTATGTCCAAGACTGGTAGAGATATAGAGAAATAAAGATTTTTGCACAATGGCGGACCTAATTTACATGTTTTCTTGTTCTATACAAATATGGGCATTCTGAAAATAGGTTCAATGTGACAACTGACCTTCATAACATGGGTGTAGAAGCCATAATTAAGGAGTTTTCTCAAACATTTAAAGAGATATAACAAAAAATGCATTTTCTGGTAATGGCGGCAATAATTTACATAAAATTAACATAAAAAAGTCACGTGGGACATTTTGCAAGCTTGGGAACAAGGCATTTCGTTAACAGCTTATCCAGAGCATTCCAGAAATGCTGGTTAAAAGCTGATTTCCGGGGGGTACATGGGAACCCCTCCTAGCCACTAGACTATATGTGAAGATGCTCTTTGTGAACTACAGCTCAGCTTTCAACACCATCATCCTGGACATCCTGATCAACAAACTGCACCTCCTCCAGATTTTCCCCAACCTGCTCCTGGATAAAAAAAACCCCACTTTCTCACCAACCGCCCACAAACAGTCAGACTTGTCCCCCACCACCCCTCCACACTGTCTCTTAGCACTGGCTCCCACCAGGGCTGTGTGCTAAGCCCTCTATACTTTACTCCCTGTACGCCTTTGACTGTATTCTAACCCACCCAACCTCCGTCATCGTCAAGTATGCGGACAACACCACCTTGGTTGGGCTCATCATCAATGATGATGAGAGGGCATACAGGGCGGAGGTACAGAACCTGCTGCTGTGGTGCCAAGCAAACAACCTGAATCAGAATCAGAATCAGGTTTATTGCCATTGTTCATGTAGTACACAAACTAGGAATTTGTCTCGGTACAATGCTGCAACATTAAACATGATAAGATAAGAGAAATAAACTATACATGTAATAAAGTGTAGGATAAGATTAAGTGATACTGGTCAACAGTTAAAATATATATTAGCCAGCAGCAGATACTGTGGAGAACTATATAGTGCAGTCGGTAATGCAGGAAGAAAACAGTGATGATTGACATGAGTCTGGTTGAGCTGCTGTACATGGTGCACGAGAGTCACTTAGTGTTCAGCAGTCTAATGGCAGAGGGGAAGAAGCTGTTCATGTGACGGGAGGTTTTAGTCTGGATGGACCGAAGTCTTCTACCAGAGGGGAGGGGGGCAAACAGTACGTGACCAGGGTGTGAGGGATCGGCTATGATCCGGCCAGCACGCCTCCGGGTCCTGGAGATGTACAGATCCTGGAGAGATGGGAGCTTGCAGCCGATCACCTTCTCAGCAGTGCGCACGACGCGCTGCAGCCTTAGTCTGTCCCTGGCAGTGGCTCCTGCGTACCACACGGTTATGGAGGTGGTGAGGATGGACTCGATGATGGCTGTGTAGAACTGCACTAACATCTTGGTGGGTAGCTTGAGCTTCCTCAGCTGCCGCAGGAAGAACATCCTCTGCTGGGCTTTTTTGATGAGTGAGCTGATGGTCAGCTCCCATTTGAGGTCCCTGGTGATGGTAGTGCCTAGGAAGCGGAAGGAATCAGCAGTGGTGATGGGAGAGCCTGAGAGGGTGAGGGGGGGCAGAGGAGTAGTGACTTTCCTGAAGTCTACAATCATCTCCACTGTCTTCAGAGCGTTCAGCTGCAGGTTGTTATTGCTGCACCAGGACTGAAACTGAATGTCCAAAAAAACCAAAGAACTCATACTAGATTTCAGGAAGAACAGACAGGACACCCCCCCCCCCCACCAATAAATGGCGACCACATGTAAAATATCTGCACCTTCAGGTTCTTGGGCACCCACATCTCTGAACTCTCATGGACTGTCAACACCAAGGCCCTGATGAAGAAAGCCCAGCAGTGGCTGCACTTCCTCCGTGTCCTGAGGAAGAACAACCTGGACCAAAAGCTGCTGCTGGCCTTCTATCGCTGCTCAGTGGAGACCGTGCTTACCTACTGTCTGGGTGTGTGGTACACCAGCTCCATGGCTGAGAACAGGAAGGCTGTACAGAGAGTCATCAACACTGCCCAAAAACTTATCTGCGGCCCTCTGCCCTCCCTGGAAGACTCCAGATCCTCCTGTCTCAGAAAGATCAAGGCCATCACAGGTGACCCCTCACATCCCACCCACCACCTGTTTGACCTGCTTCCCTCCAGATGACGGTTCAGACCAATCGGGTCCCACACCTCCAGACTGACAAACAGTTTCTTCCCCTGGGCCATCAGAACTGCAAACAGTCAGAGGCCCCACTCCCCTCCCTCCGAATGCTCACATGCACAGAACTGAGGACCTTTTTAATTATCACAATAACTCACCTGTCTTTGCACGCCACACTTTCATGTACGTTGACCCATCCGTGAAACCACTACTATGTATATTTTCCATAATCCTTGGGCCATTTTACTCTATCATGTGTTCAATTGTATTCTGCACTCTGCACTCATATGCACATACAGTGGTGTGAAAAAGTGTTTGCCCCCTTCCCGATTTCTCATTTTTTTTGTATTGTAACATCGGGGCCATTTTAAGGGGGCAGGGATTTCCCAGCATGCTTTGCCAGTTTGAAACGTTACTGTGTGTGTTAAATGTGTTATTTCTGAGTTACACTGCTGTGTCATTATAACTGCATTATAATGACCCAGCAGTGTTTAGCAGGATTAGGGCAAGATGTATCATGTGTGTGTAACCATGATTCAAACAGGGATCTGGGAGAATGACCTCCACTCCTCTGTACTGAGAAGCAGGTTGGGGGTCGGGGTGTGTGAAAAATAAATCAGGTTGATCACAGCCATCTGCTCCATTGTCTTTTTGTGTGAACCCTGCAAACGTCACACTGGTGTCAGGAGTGGGATATGGAGCAAGATGAGGATCCAGGCGGAGGTACAGCGGCCGGAGCGATTCATCGCTCAGCCGGGAACGGAGTGTAGAGCTGAGACGCCGGCCCCTGGAGAGCTTCGCCGTGATGGACGGAGCAGAGCAAACCAGCCCCGTTTCCCGCCCTTTTCAGGGCAGGACGGGCTGGCGATTCCAGAGAGATTAGGAGCGGCAGTCGACCGGGAGATGACCGTCCCATCCATCCAGCAGCGGGCCAAGATTCCCCGCTACAACGGCAAGAACCTGTCGGATGACCACCTGGCCCAGGTCGAGTTGGCTGCCGCGCTGATCATCGGAGGAAATCACCGTGCTGAGAGCGAGTGGAGGAGGAGCTACGGCAGATCACAGCAGCGCGTGCACGAAGGAAACAGCCGTGGCGACGTGAGGAAGGACGGCTTCCGCTGCACAGAGCCAGGGTACATGGCATGGTACCGCCCCGCACACAGCGCACGACAAACTGGCCCCTCGCCGACGCTAAATTAGAGCGAGGTGGCATGGACGGGGAAAAAGCCGCCTCCTGCAGATGCTTCCCCCGGCAGATGACGTCACAGAGGCGCAGGAGCGACGCAGCGGAGCGAGCAGGACGAAGATGCGGCCACTTTCCAGGCGCGGCAAGGGCTGGACGCATGGACGCGGGCCAGCGGCCGCCTGGGAGAACTGGCAGCGGTGGGAGTCGGCCGGAGCGGGCCTGGGACTCCCGCTGCCAGGGAAGGGACTGTGCGTGGTCCTACAGAGGCTGTCAGATGTGTCCATCCGCCCGCTGATGGCCAAACCGGAACCCTACCCCAACCAGATGCTCTGACCGAGACTCAGATGGCCCGTGCATGCCGCCCTGGCACCGGGCTGACTCGCGTTGGATTTCTGAAAGTGGACTTTGAATTTTCTGGGGACAGAAACCAGTCCAGGGGGGGGCAGTGTAACGTCGGGGCCATTTTAAGGGGGCAGGGATTTCCCAGCATGCTTTGCCAGTTTGAAACGTTACTGTGTGTGTTAAATGTGTTATTTCTGAGTTACACTGCTGTGTCATTATAACTGCATTATAATGACCCAGCAGTGTTTAGCAGGATTAGGGCAAGATGTATCATGTGTGTGTAACCATGATTCAAACAGGGGTCTGGGAGAATGACCTCCACTCCTCTGTACTGAGAAGCAGGTTGGGGGTCGGGGTGTGTGAAAAATAAATCAGGTTGATCACAGCCATCTGCTCCATTGTCTTTTTGTGTGAACCCTGCAAACGTCACAGTATGTCACACTTAAATATTTCAGATCATCAAACAAATTTAAATATTAGACAAAGATAACACAAGTGAACACAAAATGCAGGTTTTAAATAAAGGTGTTTATTATTAAAGGAAAAAAAATCCAAACCTACATGGCCCTGTGTGAAAAAGTGATTGCCCCCTAAACCTAATAACTGGTTGGGTCACCCTTAGCAGCAACATTTGCGATAACTGGCAATGAGTCTTTTACAGCCCTGTGGAGGAATTTTGGCCCATTCATCTTTGTAGAATTGTTGTAATTCAGCCACATTGGAGGGTTTTCGAGCATGAACCACCTTTTAATGTCATGCCATCCATCCGTCCATCTTCTTCTGCTTAATCCTTTTCGGGTTGCGGGGGGACTGGCGCCTATCCCAGCATCTTTGGGCGAGGCACAGAACACCCTGGACTGATCGCCAGTCCATCGCAGGGCCAACATAGAAAGACAACCATTCACTCTCACAGTCATACCTCATGCCACAGCATCTTAATCGGATTCTGGTCAGAACTTTAACTAGGCCACTTCAAAGTCTTCAATTTGTTTTTCTGAAGCCATTCAGAGGTGGACTTGCTGGTGTGTTTTGGATCATTGTCCTGCTGCAGAACCCAAGTGCGCTTCAGTTTGAGGTCATGAACAGATGGCCGGACATTCGCCTTCAGGATTTTTTGGTAGACAGTGCGGCGGCGAAGAAATAATAAACTGTGAACTGAGAGTTTTAAGTAGAGTTTATTAAATCACACCGCCGTCACAGGATCCCCGCTCCCGCCCAAGTGTGTGCAGGCTGGAGCGGGATCCTCAGGCTCTCAGAGAAGAGACACAGAGTGCGTGTCTCCAGCAGCAGTTGAAGTGAGAGAACGAGTTACAGAACTTGTGCAGTATTTATACCCAGTTACAACAATACATGAAACGGCCTTCACAGCAGTTGGTATGATCAAAGAGACTGCAGACAGGCATGAGACATTTACATCTGAGAGACACAGTAAGAACAGGATGCATGAACACAATGCATGAATGGCGCATTAACATCACAGTACAAAACTGGAAAAAGCCAGAAGAAGCGAGGCTGCCTGTAGACATCAATACACACATTTCACTGTTAAGTTAATTGCTCTAGTCGAGGGCTGTGTCTGTCTCAGTCTGTTGTGGGGGTCACGCCACACCGCTCCCCCCCCAGAGGGCTCGGCAGGGGGCCGAGACCTCAATAGTTCAGCTTTGGCAGCGAGCAGGAAAAGCTCTGTGCAGGCGAAGGTGGAGGGGGGTGGGGGGTAGTAAGTGCCGGCAGGAGACGGTGAAATCATCTGAGCAGCGCAAAAATTGCTTGTGGGTCCGCGATGTCGAGGGGCTGTCCCGTTGAACGTGCAGAGGTCCACAAGAAGAAAAATTAGTCACTGACTCCTCTCGCGATTAAGTCCTGCAAGGATTAATAGCGGCCGTGATGAAAAAAAAAACAAAAACAGGAGCGACGAGGCTGCGTGGCGGCTGTAATAAAAGCAGAGGGACTGGCGTGTTGACTTTAGGTGCGGGCACAACCTTAAAGCCTTCGGGAACCACAGACTGCTGAATCCCCGTTGTGCGCCATGGCGAAGACCGTTAGAAAATCCAGTGGGCGAGCTGCGTGCGTGCTTCAGGTGTGAGGGCAGCCCTGAAGGCTCTGTGTGCAGCGGCGAAGGATGCTGGCGGTCTGTGGAGCCGTATTTGTCCTGTGCGTGGTGCGCCGTCCTCGTAACTCCCCGGTGCGTGTGCCGGGGCTCCGTGCGTGGGTGGGCCTGCTGGAGAGGAGACAGGGTCAGGGAGCTTAATCATCCCTGTTCAATGTGTTGGAGCGGTGAAAGAAAATAGACAATCTTTGTCCCTCGGGCTCGTGCAGATGCGTTGGGGTGGTGAGAGGGAGGAGACGATCTTTGTCACTCGCTCGGCATGGTGCGTTCAGGTCCACGCGCTGCATTCTCCGTCGGCCATGGAGGTCGCCGTCGTGGAGAGGGGACAAGGTGCATGTGCTCTCGTGTGGAGGAGCTGTGAGCGCGGCCGGTCCAGCGTGGATGTGCCGATCTAGGCGTGCAGATCCCACCATGAAGTTTGCTGCGGCTTTCCCGGTCGTGGGTGATGTCCTGAAAGTTCACTGAAGCAGAAGGGAGCTGCTGCGTTCGCTTGTTGTCGGAACATCACCGCCGGATGCTGCGTTCGCCGGCAGCGTGTTCGTTTCAGCGTCGGGTCACCAGTGCGGCGGCGAAGAAATAATAAACTGAGAACTGGAGTTTTAAGTAGAGTTTATTAAATCACACCGCCGTCACAGGATCCCCGCTCCCGCCCAAGTGTGTGCAGGCTTGAGCGGGATCCTCAGGCTCTCAGAGAAGAGACACAGAGTGCGTGTCTCCAGCAGCAGTTGAAGTGAGAGCGAGTTACAGAACTTGTGCAGTATTTATACCCAGTTACAACAATACATGAAAGGGCCTTCACAGCAGTTGGTATGATCAAAGAGACTGCAGACAGGCATGAGACATTTGCATCTGAGAGACACAGTAAGAACAGGATGCATGAACACAATGCATGAATGGCGCATTAACATCACAGTACAAAACCGGAAAAAGCCAGAAGAAGCGAGGCTGCCTGTAGACATCAATACACACATTTCACTGTTAAGTTAATTGCTCTAGTCGAGGGCTGTGTCTGTCTCAGTCTGTTGTGGGGGTCACGCCACAGACAGCAGAATTCACGGTTCCATTTACCACAGCAAGTCTTCCAGGTCCTGGAGCAGCAAAACAGCCCCAGACCATCACACTACCACCACCATATTTACCTCCGCCAGGCCGAAGGGCCAGGAGGAGGTAATGTTTTTGCCATTGGTTGTCTGTCTGTTTGTCTGTTTGTTTGTTTGTCTGTTGGTTAGCAAGATAACTCAAAAAGTTTTGGACGGATTTCGATGAAACTTTCAGGCCTTGTTGGAAATGGTACAAGGAAGAACTGATTAAATTTTGGGGATGATCCGGATCACCATCTGGATACAGGAATTTTTTAAAGGATTCTTTAACATTGTGAGATACGGCCATTTCCAACATGTGCGCAGGCCAGCTGGGCAAACGCAGTCTCAGTCAAACTACCAGAATTCTGGCAGGACAACCCGGACTCCTGGTTCCTCTTGGCCGAGGCTCAGTTCGCTCTCGGGGGAATAACGGCAGATGACACGAAATTCTACCCCATTATCGCCAAGCTCGACAACCGCACAGCTCGACATGTGCAGAGCCTGGTGCAGTGCCCACCCGCTGGCGACAAATACAGCGGGTTGAAGGCTGCGCTCATTCAGCGTTTCACTCCCTCAGCCCAGGAGAGAGCAGAGCGACTCCTGGCCCTGAACGACTTGGGAGAAAGCACACCTGTCGACCTGATGGAAGACATGCTGAGGCTGAGAGGCTCAGATGACGACGATTTCCTTTTCACCCACATTTTCCTGAGAACCCTACCGTCGGAGACGAGGGCGACCCTGGCAGGTTCACAGTTTGTGGCCCAGCGGGACTTCCGCGCGCTGGCCCAGGAGGCACAGCGGATTCTCAATGCCAGCAGATGGCACACGGCCACCGCAGCAGCGACAGACCTCGGCGCAACGGCCGGGAATGGCAGGGGGCCAGAGGCGGCGGAGGCAGAACCACCGGCAACGGCGGCGGTGAAGATCAAACATCGCGGAGGAGACGACCTCTGTTTTTACCATCGCCGCTTCGCAGAGAGGGCACGCAAGTGTATTCCACCGTGTCAGTTCAAGAGCTTGGGAAATGCCAGAACCGGGAGTCGGTAGCAGCTGCGGCCCTCGGTGAACAGAACAAGCTGCTCTACTTGACGGATGCGCGTTCTGGGAGGCAATTCCTCGAAGTGAGTTTCATCATGCCAACCTATGCTGACCGGCTGGCAGGCCCCGGGAGTCACGGAGCATCAGTGGCGTCAAAATGGTAGGAGAGAAGTTTGTGTGGCCGAGCCTGCGCAAACACGTTAAGGAGTGGGCAAGAGCCTGCATGGCTTGCCAGCAGGCCAAAATACACAAACACACTAAAGCCCCCTTAGAGCCGTTTCACATCCCAGCTAAGCGGTTCGATCATGTGCACGTCGACTTCGTAGGCCCCCTCCCGCCGTCACAGGGGTGCACACATCTTTTGACAATGGTGGACCGCACCACGCGTTGGTCTGAAGTGGTCCCACTGGCATCAACCACAGCTGAGGAGGTGGCGCGTGCGTTTTTAACGGCTTGGGTAATGCGTTTTGGAGTTCCGTCGGATATTACATCCGACAGAGGTCCTCAATTTGTTTCCGAGCTTTGGTCGGCGATGGCCCGCAGCCTGGGGGTAACGATCCACCGCACTACCGCGTACCACCCCCAGGCTAATGGTTTATGCGAACGTTTCCATAGGTCATTGAAAGCAGCCCTCAGAGCATCGCTTACGGATGCAAATTGGGTAAACAGACTACCGTGGGTTTTATTGGGGTTGCGTTCTGCACCTAAAGAGGATTTAAAAGTCTCCCCAGCTGAGTTGGTGTTTGCGCAGCCGCTTCGGCTGCCTGGGGAGTTTCTCCCAGATAATCCTGCGCCGGAGTGCCCCCCTGCTCAGCGGTTACTGAGCGACACGGGAGCGAGCACGCTTCCGGGCCCCGTTCATCACATTTTTCCGCGCGTTTTTGTACCTAAGGCTTTAAAAAATGCCGAGTTTGTTTTTGTCAGACACGATGCTCAATGCCCAACTCTGCGACCTCCTTATGATGGCCCATATAGAGTGCTGGAAACAGGTGATAAGCATTTTTTGCTAGATTTGGGAGGCAGGAGGGAAACAATTGGCATAGACAGACTTAAACCTGCTTTTGTGATGGCTGACGAGGCTGTGCCGTTGGCGAGAGCTCCTCGACGCGGCAGACCTCCCAGGGAGCATGCCCCAGAGCCCCCACAGGGATTGACTAACAGTTCTCATCCTCAGATAGCAGATTCACAGCAGGATGGCGCCGCGGGAGTGGTAAAGCCCGCTTACAGCAAGTTCGGAAGACGATTGAAACCCAAACAGCACTGGACTGATGTTTGTGATTTTACCATAATGTGCAGACTGTGTTGTATTGTTTCATTTTAGATGTTTGGGGGGGGGGGGGGTCATGTGGCACACATATTTGAGTTGCTTAGGCTGCATATGTATATTACTGTTGCCCACGTCTCAGAATGAACAATAAGTCTGGGTCTCCTGGGGATAACAGGAGGATGCGAAATGTGATCTTTAGAGATGGCCTTGAGAGACTTCCTGACCACCAGGGTTTTGGGGGAGAGGAGAAGACCTGGGGGTTAATGTATTGTGTCTTGGGATTAAAGACAATGTGACTCTGTACTTTGATGTCCCAGGTATAAAAGGGACAGATGTGGGAGGATGGGCCTCTTTTCTGTTTGAGAGGATGTTGGAGATACGTGAATGTTAATAAACCTGAATTGAGAAATAAACTCAGCCTCATCTTTTCACGCTCTCCACATTATAAGCTTTTCTAGACTGATAGAGCTCAATTACTTTGTTTCTCATTTGTTCTTGAATTTCTTTAGATTGCAGCATGATGTCTAGCTTTTGAGGATCTTTTGGTTTACTTCACTTTGTCAAGCAGGTCCTATTTAAGTGTTTTCTTGATTGAGAACAGGTGTGGCAGTAATCAGACCTGGGTGTGGCTAGAGAAATTGAACTCAGCTTTCCAAAGATGTGATAAACCAGTTAATTTATGTTTTTTTGGAGGGTGGAATCACTTTTTCACACAGGGCCATGTCGGTTTGGATTTTTTTTTTCTCTTAATAATAAACACCATTTAAAAACTACATTTTGTGTTTACTTATGTTATTTTTGTCTCATATTTAAATTTATTTGATGATCTGAAACATTTATGTGTGACAAACATACAAAAAAATGAGAAATCAGGAAGGGGGTAAACACTTTTTCACACCACTGTAGTTCCACCCGCGTAGCCACCACCATACCTGTGTATATTTCCATAATCCTGGGCCATTTTTATTTTTATTTCAGTCATGTGTTTAATCCTGTGTTCTGTAGCCGTGTTTTATCTAATCCTGGCTTACTTTTTTGCACAGTAACCTGGTGGAGCACCCACAATTTCGTTGTACTGTATAACTGTACAATGACAATAAAACCTATTCTACACAAGCCTTTTGTTCCCGTTAATTTTAACCGGGTGAGCTGAAACAGAGGTGGACGGACAGATACACACATACACAAGCAGATGCACTAACTGACTACCGTATGCCTCTTAGTTTGACCAAGGCATAAAAATGGTTATAAGAGTTAGTTAAAACAAAACTTGGCCTCTTCTAAATGTTGACTGGTCAGTTTATTATCCCCCGCTGGACGAAGCCCGAACCTGTCAAAGATCCCTTTGGGCTTTGTTATGGGTCAGTCCATCCATCTGGCCCACTTCTGGGAAATCAACTCCTCTTACAGTTTTGTTATCCACTGCCGGACGAAGCCCAAAGGGGTCAAAGAGCCCCTTTAGGCGATGGCCGAAGGGAGATTATGTTATCGGTCAGTCCATCTGTCCCACTTTTGTGAAGTCAACTCCTCCTACAGTTTTGGTCCGATTGTTTTGAAACTTGGTACCATGGTTTGATATACACTGATGATGCGCATATTGCAATTTGGGTCTGATCGGATGAGTTTTGCAGGTGTAGCCCCTGACTTATGACCTCCTGTTTCACTTCACTTCATAGACAGTAACTGACTTTGTGAAATCAACTCTTCCTACAGTTTTGTTCCGATTGTTTTGAAACCTGATACCATAGTTTGATATACGCCGATGATGCGCCTATTGTAATTTCACTCTCATTGGATGACCTTGACGACAAAGGTCAGAGGTCAGATTTTCCATAAATCTTGTAAACACTGAAAGAAATATTATGTAGGCTTTTCAAATCGATATAGTAGTTGTATGTAATACACATCTTGGATGATTTACACCCTGACCTAACTATGGGTTTGGGGTCAAGGGGTCAAAGTTCAAAGTCAACATTGCAGTTGCACTATGGTAAATGCTACATTTACTATTACTATAAAACAAGTAAAGCTAGGGCCACCACAACCTGGTATACAGGTTCACCTTGGGTTCCTGACCTCTGACTATGGGTTTGGGGTCAAAAGGTCAAAGCTTAACGTTAACATTCCCTATGCCTTATTACTGTACAACGAGTAAAGCTGGGGTCACCAAACTTGGTACACAGGCTCACCCTGTGACCCTGAAGTACGACTATGGTTTTGGGATTGCAAGGTCAAAGGTCAACATCATAATGGCTTATAAACTATATCTCAACAACAAGGAAAGCTAGGGTCACCAAACTTGCTACACAGGTTCACCTTGGGATTGGGTCAAAGGTCAAGGTTAGCAGTCTTTATGTCTTATTACTATACAACCTTGAAGCTAGGGCCACCAAGCTTGGTACACATGTTCAACTTTGGATCCTGACCTCTGACTATGGGTTTAGGGTCAAAGGGACAAAGTTAACATTCTCTATGTGGGCGGTTCGGTTAACCCCCACAACAGATTAAGGACACTCAGCTCTTTTCTCTCGGTTTTTCCCGCTGCACTACTGAGATGTAATGTGCCATTCATGTATTGTGATGCAATGTGCTATGCATGTATTGTGATGCAATGTGCCATGCATGTATTGTGATGCAATGTGCCATTCATGTATTGTGATGTAATGTGCCATTCATGTATAGTGTTCATGCGTCCTGTCCTTACTGTGACCTAGTGACAGATGTGCCTTGTAACCTCTATGTCCTGCAAGCTGGAGCAGAGGACTGCATCTGCCTATTGTTATGTAGGTCTTACAAATGCAAATGTCTCATGCCTGTCCTGCCGTCCCTTTGATCGTACCAACTGCTGTGAATCTGCTTTGATGTATTGTCTGAGTTGGGTATAAATACTGCACAGGTTCTGTAACTTGCTCTCTCATTCTGATTCTGCAACTGCTGCTGCAGGACACAGACATTGTGTCCTCCTTCTCTGAGAGCCATGGGCTCACTCCCGGCGCGCATGCACGGCGCCGGGAGCGGAGCTCGTGACGGCGGTATGATATAATAAACTCTGCTTAAAACCACAGCATCGCCGCTTATATTTCATCATCCGCCACACTGGTGACCCCGAAGACGCACACGTTTTGTGCGATGCAACCTTCTGATCTGGACAGCTGCACTGGTGATCCGTTCTTCATGATGAGATCTGCACGTCTGAGATCTGCTCATCCACGCTGGACCAGCCGCGCTCGCAGCTCCTCCCACATGAGAGCGCAGGCACCTCGTCCCTTCTCCACGACGGCAACCTCCAGGGCCGGCGGACAACGCAACACGTGGACCTGAACGCACCACGGCCGAGCAGTGCCAAAGATCGTCTATTCCCTCCCACCGCTCCAACGCAGCTGCACGAGCCTGAGGGACAAAAGATCGTCTATTTCCTCCCACCGCTCCAACGCACCATGGCCAAGCTGCAGCCACAGCTCAATCCTGTATTTTATCGGCGCCGTCTGCGCCGATCTCCACCAAGATTCTGCACCCTGGTTCTCCTCTCCAGCTGGCCCACCCACGCATGGAACCCCGGCACATGCACCGGGGAGTTACGAGGACGGCGCACCACGCACGGGGCAATAAAGGCTACAGAGACCGCCATCTTCCTCCGCCGCTGCACATGCCCGAGAAAAACGGCGGATCGCCACCCTCGGAACCTTCAGGGCTGCTCGTTCACCTGAAGCAAGCACGCAGCTCGCCACTGGATTTTCTAATGGTCTCAGCCACGGCACAAAGGGATTTCAGCCGTCAGCTGTTCCCGGGGGGCTTTGGGGTTGCTCCTGCACCTAAAGCCAACACGCCAGTCCCTCTGCTTTTGTTTCTTTTTTTTCTCTTACAGCCGCTACGCAGCCTCGCCGCTCCTGTTTTCTTCATGGCCACGAGAGGAGTCAGAGATTAATTTTTCTTCTTGTGGACCTCTGCACGTTCAACGGGACAGCCCTTCGACATTGCGAACCCACAAGCAATTTTTGCGCGGCTCGGACGAGTTCACCGTCCCCCTGCCGGCATTTACTACCCCCCTCCTCCCTCCTCCTCCGCCTGCAGCGAGCTTCTCCCACAGCTCGCTCCCATAGAGGGATTATCGAGGTCTCGGCCCCCTGCCGTGCCCTCTGGGGGGGAGCGTGTGGGCGGTTTGGTTAACCCCCACAACAGATTAAGGACACTCAGCTCTCTTCTCTCGGTTTTTCCCGCTGCACTACTGAGATGTAATGTGCCATGCATGTATTGTGATGCAATGTGCCATGCATGTATTGTGATGCAATGTGCCATTCATGTATTGTGATGTAATGTGCCATTCATGTATAGTGTTCATGCGTCCTGTCCTTACTGTGACCTAGTGACAGATCAATATGTAGATGTGCCTTGTAACCTCTTTGTCCTGCAAGCTGGAGCAGAGGACTGTATCTGCCTATTGTTTTGTAGGTCTTACAAATGCAAATGTCTCATGCCTGTCCTGCAGTCCCTTTGATCGTACCAACTGCTGTGAATCTGCTTTGATGTATTGTCTGAGTTGGGTATAAATACTGCACAGGTTCTGTAACTCGCTCTCTCATTCTAATTCTGCAACTGCTGCTGCAGGACACAGACATTGTGTCCTCCTTCTCTGAGAGCCGTGGGCTCGCTCCCGGCGCGCATGCATGGCGCCGGGAGCGGAGCTCATGACGGCGGTATGATATAATAAACTCTGCTTAAAACCACAGCATCGCCGCTTATTTTTTATCATCCGCCGCACTCTATACCTTATTACTGTACAACAAGTAAAGATAGGGTCATGAAACTTGGTACACACGTTCACCCTGTGACCCTGAAGTGTAACTATGGTTTTGGGATTGCAAGGTCAAAGGTCAACATCAAAATGGCTTATAAAGTATATCTCAACAGCAAAGAAAGCTAGGGTCACCAAACCTGGTACATAGGTTCACTCTGAGACCCTAACCTCTGGCTACAGGTTTGGGATCAAAAGGTCAAGGTTGACACTCCCTATGCTCTCTTACTATAGAACATGTAAGTTGAAAACTGCTGTCTGTCAGTAAAGCCTTATTCATGCTGCATTTCCCCTCCGGCCCGCATGCACTTTGGATGAGCCCGGCGCACACGTGGCGTTGTACATGCTCACTTTTTTCGTCTGCCAGGCCAAGCAGTTCACGCATGCGCACAACTGTTATTTGTAGTTTCGCCCCAGCCGTATGGGTAGGGCAAATGCGCGAACACGCCAGTTTGTTCACCGGCTATAAAACACGAGAGTGGCGCACATTTTTTTTGTAGCAACAACAATGGCGTCATTTCAAGGAAAAGGAGGAATTACCATTTTCCAGCGCTGTTCTCTGCTCAAGCTGCTGCTGCTGCAAAAGGATTCACGTATCTTTATTCTCATCTTCCTGTCTACTTTGTCTTTGTATACTGTGTTGGTAGCCCCATCTCGTGAATGGGACACTCAGTCTTGCGCATGCTCTGTCAATGCGTTCAGATCGTGGGCAAGCTGCGGGGTCATAAAATTTGGCCTGCACGCAGTCGTCCGCAGTAGAGCCCTGCATACACTAGCGGAGTAGAGACGATGACGTAAATTTCGTCACACGAGATTTCCGGTTGCATGTATGCGGACAGCGGAGGTGCAGCATGAATCCAGCTTAAGTATTGGAATCTTCAAAGAAAATGGAGGTGGGGGATATTGCACTTGCCTCAGAGTGCTCTTGTTCTGATTGTTTTGAAACTTGGTACCATGGTTTGATGTACACTGATGATGCACATATTGCAATTTGATTCTGATTGGATGATTTTTGATTCAATTAAAGCACTGCATGATATTTTAATTTACTCATATAGGACTATCATTAGGACTACTATTATGACAACATGCCTAAAACACACTTACTGCATGCATTACTCACAGAACTACTCACCTTGGCTTGACTTTTCTGATTATCCAGCCTTCCCGTGGCCGTTAAACATAATGTCAACTCGATTTCTATAGTTCACCTGGTTGCACAAGATTATAAGTTGTGTCTCCATACCAAGAAGTTAAAAATCTGTTAATTCTTTCGGAGGTTATGGGGTAAAAGTGGCACCGTTTACTACTAAATCCATTCATCCTCTATTGACTCGCTGAGTGTTTTGGGTGTACTAAAATGGCGGTCACAGAGTTTCCGGTGGCTTCAATTCTGCCAACCGGTCAGCAATCCAGATATTTTATTGAAATCATTGAATACGACCCATAACTGAGGGCTGAGGAACCCTACATGACAAGGCTGTAGTAAAGGACAAAAACTAATTGACAGAGATGAAAAAACATCTGTTGGTTAAATATGAAGAAAACCCTTCAGCGCTATCCCACTGACACCCACCGAGTGGTGCAGCCTATCACCCTAGGTTAGATATTTTCGATATAAGGTGACAATCCACAGAGTGGAAATTTTAAGCAAGTATTTTGAATATGGTCTCTCGTTTGGTCTTCCGCCACTGCGACGTACCTTTACGTCTCTTTCCCTGACCAATCAGAGAATCTCTACGTCAGACCACTTCCGCTTTGCTCTCCTTCCAATGAGGTAGACATCAGAGGAGTGGATAACACGCAGACCACAGGCTCAAACCAGATATAAAGGTAGAAAAACACTGTATTTCTGAACGGCATACTTACATTTTGTGTGCGATGAGTGAAAAATGCATACAGGATGCTTTGCTGGGTTAGATATTTTCGTTATTAGACATCTAGGAGTGGCTCTGGTTAGCCATGAGCTAACGTTAGCGTGCTGTATTTGAATGAGCATATGACTGGACTGACTCTGCACCAGCTCAGATTTAACAGCTGTGGAGTTTGTACAAACAGTGTTATAGTGACTAGTTTAGATATGAGTATCACGATGTAATTAACTTCTTTTAGGCAGTGGTGGCCAAATGGTAAGTGGACCAGTGACCAGAGAGTCGCCGGTTCAGATCTGGGTGGTGATAAGTTATCACTGATAACAAAGCAGTGTTTGCCCCACCCTCTTTAACCCCACTGTGGTGCCCTTGAGCAAGGCCCTTAACCCTAGCTGCTCCACTGGAGCTGCTTAGTGGCCACAGGTTAGTCTGTGGTTGTACTGGGCAACTTCTAGGTGTCGGTGTGTATCTGCGTGAGTGTGAACAGGACATTTTTTGAAAAAGAGAGGTTCCCTCTCAATGGACCTTCCCTCTATAAATAAGGGTTAAATTAAAAAAATGAATTAAAAAATTTAAACCTTGCAGATGCCTCCAAAGAAGACAGAAGCCCCGAAACCGCCTCCATTGATTGGAAGGTTTGGAACATCTCTGAAAATTGGAATTGTGGGACTACCTAATGTTGGGTAAGTTCATGCCATTGGATATTTGCAGATCAGTTCTTTTATGGGAGGGGCCTGTGCATCACCATGCAAGCTGCACAGCCGCTGACACTTTCCATTTTCTGTCACAGGAAATCCACATTTTTCAATGTGCTGACCAAAAGCCAAGCTGCTGCAGAAAACTTTCCCTTCTGTACGATTGATCCAAATGAGAGCAGGGTGCCTGTTCCTGATGAGCGCTTTGATTTTCTCTGCCAGTACCACAAACCAGCCAGGTGTGTTACAACCGGCCTGACGGCTGGATGAAACCTCTCCTCAAAACTGTGCTCATTTGTTCACTCAACCTTGGTCCTCTTTGTCCGACTGTCTTTGCAGTAAAGTCCCTGCTTTCCTGAATGTCGTCGACATCGCTGGTCTGGTAAAGGGAGCTCATTCAGGACAGGGGCTTGGAAACGCCTTCCTCTCCCACATCAGTGCCTGTGACGGGATCTTCCACATGACCCGTGAGTTGTCCCCAACAACTGTTGTGTAGAAAAAACTGAAAAGAGCACAGAGGTGTTGGGGCACGACAGAACCATTTACAGATGCTCTTAAAGTAGAATGAGTCAAAAATATTTTAATTTAGGTATGATATTAGTGCTTCTTTACTACAAAAGCAAAACTGAAAATTTTAGTGTGTTGTTTTTTTTATCATTAAATGCATTATTTATACATGAGTCTTTCAGTCATTAGTTTGGAACAATTTTCTTGCTCAGATTCACACAAAAGAATGTGTTTGTAAGAGGACTTGTCTGCTTGTGTGTTAAGGTGCATTTGATGATGAGGACATCGTCCACGTGGAAGGCAACGTCGACCCAGTGAGGGACATTGAGATCATCCATGAGGAGCTGCGGCTTAAAGACGAAGAAATGATAGCGCCGATTATCGACAAACTGGAGAAAACTGCCATAAGAGGAGGAGACAAAAAACTGAAACCTGAATATGTACGTGTTATTTGCAGCAAGTGTCCATTTTAAATCTGATGTGTGCTTTTGTGTGTTAGGGGAGGAGAGTGGAATAGGTCTGTGTTCACCAGCCAGCCTGCTAATTGTGTCTGTAGGAAATCATGCTGAAGATAAAGAACTGGGTTGTGGAAGAGAAGAAACACATCAGATTTTATCACGACTGGAATGACAAAGAGGTGATGTTCTGTGTGTTTGTGTGCTTAAATGTGCCTGTGTATAACACAGAATTGAATAAGAGTTGACTGTATCAGCCCTCAGAGATGTACAGTACTTTTGGAGTATAGAGGATTTGCAGGTGATGTCACTGGTCACGTCCTGGTCACATACTGTTTGTTTGGATCGCCACATTGGCAGGCAAACTTTGTGAAATGAACAACGACAGAACTGGTTTATCGTGGCATGTGAGAAAATTATTTTATTGGAATACGCAAAATCTTTCAGTAAAAATCATCTGGCGTGTTACAGACAGAAAACGGTTGATTACGGGCAGCCGTCTGCCTTGTTCGGCAGAGGCTTGAAGCTGGGTGACAGCTGACATTCAGTTGAGCAGGCTGTATGCATTTTAAAAATTGATAATTAATAATATAATCAGGGCACATACAGTCCATCTGGAAAGTATTCATAGCGCTTCACTTTTTCCACATTTTGTAACAGCCTTATTCCAAAACGGATTAAATTCATTTTTTTCCTCAAAATTGTACACACAATACTCCATTTTTTTTTTTTTAGATTTTTACAAATTTATTAAAAATAAAAAACTGAAAAAAAAAATCACATGTACATAAGTATTCACAGCCTTTGCACAGTACTTTCTTGATGCACCTTTGGCACCAATTACAGCCTCAAGTCTTTTGGAATATGATGCCACAAGCTTGGCACACCTATCTTTGGGCAGTTTGGCCCATTCCTCTCTGCAGCGCCTCTCAAGCTCCATCAGGTTGGATGGGAAGCATCGGTGCACAGCCATTTTCAGATCTCTCCAGAGATGTTCAATTGGATTCAAGTCTGGGCTCTGGCTGGGCCACTCAAGGACATTTACGGAGTTGTCCTGAAGCCACTCCTTTAATATCTTGGCTGTGTACTTAGGGTCGTTGTCCTGCTGAAAGATGAACCGTCGCCCCAGTCAGAGGTTAAGAGTGCTCTGGAGCAGATTTTCATCCAGGATGTCTGTACTTTGCTGCATTCATCTTTCACTCTACCCTGACTAGTGTCCCAGTTCCTGCCACTGAAAAACATCCTCACATCATGATGCTGCCACCCCCATTGGCATGGTTATGAGTAGTGCCTGGTTTCCTCCAAACATGACACCTGCCATTCATGCCAAAGAGTTCAATCTTTGTCTCATCAGACCAGAGAATTTTGTTTCTCATGGTCTAAAAGTCCTTCAGGTGCCTTTTGGCAAACTCCAGGTGGGCTGCCATGTGCCTTTTACTAAGGAGTGGCTTCCGTCTGACCACTTTACCATAGAGGCCTGATTGGTGGATTGCTGCAGAGATGGTTGTCCTTCTGGAAGGTTCTCCTCTCTCCACAGAGGAACGCTGGAGCTCTGACAGAGTGATGATAGGGTTCTTGATCACCTCCCTGACTAAGGCCCTTCTCCCCCGATTGCTCAGTTTAGAAGGCCGGCCAGCTCTAGGAAGAGTCCTGGTGGTTCAGAACTTCTTCCATTTACGGATGATGGAGGCCACTGTGCTCATTGGGACCTTCAAAGCAGTAGATATTTTTCTGTACCCTTCCCCAGATTTATGCCTCGAGACAATCCTGTCTCAGTGGTCTACAAACAGTTCCTTTGACTTCATACTTGGTTTGTGCTCTGACATGCACTGTCAACTGTGGGACCTTATATAGACAGGTGTGTGCCTTTTCAAATCATGTGCAATCAGCTGAATTTACCACAGGTGGACTTCAATTAAGCTGTAGAAACATCTCAAGGATGATCAGTGGAAACAGGATGCAGCTGAGCTCAATTTTGATGCTCAGCTGCTTCATGGCAAAGGCTGTGAATACTTATGTACATGTGATTTCATAGTTTTTTATTTTTAATAAATTTACAAAAATCTAAAAAAAAAAAAATCTTTTTTCAAGTTGCCATTATGGGGTATTGTGTGTAGAATTTTGAGGAAAAAAATGAATTTAATCCATTTTGGAATAAGGCTGTAACATAAAATGTGGAAAAAGTGAAGCGCTGTGAACACTTTACGGATGCACTGTATGGTTTTGTGACCTGGCAAACATGGTCATGTGACCGGTTATACAGGTTCCAGGGCACAAGAAACCCTGGAACATGCATGCTCCAATGTGACAACAAATTAAACTGTGATGGCCACTTACAGTTAGTGTAACCTAAAGGTAGAATATCTGCCCCACAACCGGGAGGTCATGGGTTCAAGTCCCGGACGGTTATACCAAAGACCATATAAAAATGGTATTTCCTGCCTTCTAGCTTGGTGCTCAGTGTAATAAAATGGAAGAAGGAAAGTTGGTCACCCAGCCACAGGGGGAGCACAAGCCAGTGTACTCCCTGTGCTGGTCCCAAGCCTGGATAAATGGGGAGTGTTGTGTCAGGAAGGGCATCAGGCATAAAAAAAATCCTTGCCAAATCGGCATGCAGATCATCATCACGATATAAGGTGGCAACCCCAAAAGGGAAAAGACAAAAAAAAAAACAAAACATGCAGCTTATAGCATGATATCCAATATGGCCATAATGACAGCTTGACCTTTGACTGGGGAACATTGCTGCACATGGGCTTTAGCACAAAGGCATTGGCAGCAATACGTGCCCATTCACAGCTTGCCTACTATTGAGGGGCGTAGATAGAATGCCACGTGATTTGAATTTGCAGTAAATCCTCTGTTATTTGTAAAGAAGATCACAACTTACATTGTATATATATTTTTCCCCAAAATAACTGAAAACCTAGAGGAATTTTTTTTATTTGGCCAGTGCACCAAATTATCTATTATAATCATTGTTGCATCAAAAGATTATAACACTATCTTTTGATTAGATACTCTTCAGCAGAGTTTCTCTGATTAGACATGGTGCATTATTGGAAAAAAAAAACATTTGAAACAATAAAATTCTCTCCACAGATTGAGGTTCTGAACAAATACCTGTTTCTGACATCCAAGCCTATGATCTATCTGGTTAACCTCTCTGAGAAGGATTACATCAGGAAGAAGAACAAGTGGTATGTTTGGTTTTACATATTAATAAATTGGTTTCTTTGCATTTCATGGAGTTTTTAAAAAGTTTGCTTTTAACTTTTCTTCAGGTTGGCAAAAATCAAGGAGTGGATAGATGCTCATGATCCTGGGGCTATGGTCATTCCCCTGAGTGGAGCTCTAGAGTCTAAACTGCTAGACATGGAGGAGGAAGAGAAGAAAAAATACTGCGAGGAACAGAAGACACAGAGGTGAGACATAAACATACCACACTTCTTTTATCAGTTAAGTGTTATATCGCTGTTTTGCTTAGCTTTAAGATAAGATAGTCCTTTATTAGTCCCTCACCAGGGAAATTCACAATCATATATGCTGCTTTCAAACTAAATTGGCAAGCTGCAGTTGTGGGTTCCAGCAGCATAAATTAACACCTCAGCAACTCTCCATGGCTTTTTCAAACTTCAGGGAGATGTGAGTCTAATCTTCCGCAGATAACGGTGTATTTCTCCAGTGTATCAAGTTTCATGTCCTCACATTCTTGATGTCACAGGAACACGACATGAGCCTGGAAGCAGGTGATGCCAACCGCTACTGATTAGTTGAGAGTGACTGGCATTTGTACAGGCCTTTTCATTTTGTTGCCCCGTGTCAAACTACTCAGATCAGTGGTTGATTGGAATACACCGATCTATATACACACGTGGACAAAATTGTTGGTACCCCTCTGTTAATGAAAGAAAAACCCACAATGGTCACAGAAATAACTTGAATCTGACAAAAGTGGTAATAAATAAAAATTCTATGAAAATTAACCAATGAAAATCAGACAATGCTTTTGAATTGTGGTTCAACAGAATTATTTTAAAAAACAAACTCATGAAACAGGCCTGGACAAAAATGATGGTACCCTTAACTTAATATTTTGTTGCACAACCTTTTGAGGCAATCACTACAATCAAATGATTTCTGTAACTGTCAGTGAGACTTCTGCACCTCTCAGCAGGTATTTTGGCCCACTCCTCATGAGCAAACTGCTCCAGTTGTCTTAGGTTTGAAGGGTGCCTTCTCTAGACGGCATGTTTCAGCTCCTTCCACAGATGTTCAATAGGATTTAGATCAGGGCTCATAGAAGGCCACTTTAGAATAGTCCAATGTTTTGCTCTTAGCCATTCTTGGGTATTTTTAGCTGTGTGTTTTGGGTCATTATCCTGTTGAAAGACCCATGACCTGCGACTGAGACCAAGCTGTCTGGCACTGGGCAACACATTTCTCTCTAGAATACCTTGATAGTCTTGAGATTTCATTGTACCCTGCACAGATTCAAGACACCCTGTGCCAGATGCAGCAAAGCAGCCCCAGAACATAACATAACCTCCTCCATGTTTCACAGTAGGGACAGTGTTCTTTTCTTGGTATGCTTCATTTTTGCATCTGTGAACATAGAGCTGATGTGCTTTGCCAAAAAGTTCCAGTTTTGTCTCATCTGTCCATAGGACATTCTCCCAGAAGCTTTGTGGCTTGTCAACGTGCAGTTTGGCAAATTCCAGTCTGGCTTTTTTATGATTTGTTTTCAACAGTGGTGTCCTCCTTGGTCGTCTCCCATGAAGTCCTCTTTGGCTCAAATGACGACAGATGGTGTGATTTGACACTGATGTACCTTGACCTTGGAGTTCACCATGAGTGTGTTTAGAGGTTGTTCTGGGCTCTTTTGTTACCATTCGTATTATCTGTCTCCTCCTGCGGCCACGTCCAGGGAGGTTGGCTACAGCCCCGTGGATCTTAAATTTCTGAATAATATGTACAACTGTAGTCACAGGAACATCAGGCTGTTTGGAGATGGTCTTATAGCCTTTACCTTTAACATGCTTGTCTATAATTTTCTTTCTAATCTCCTGAGACAACTCTCTCCTTTTCTTCCTCTGGTCCATGTTTTTTTTTTTTTTCCACAATATCTTTATTGAACCTTTTTTTTTTTTTTTAACAAACATGATACAAACAATCAAACACTAACACTAAAGTACTACAAAAAAAAAAAAAAATGCACTAAAAACACCAACAACCACCAACAAAATCAAGTCTTCAACAATGCTCCTCTGTTTAGTCTCGACAATCCAATACATAAGTATACATATTATGTTCACCAGTTTGGAATTTACAAGGTCCACACACATCATTCACCTTCTTCTTCAAGAGTTACGTTTAAATTTTTTACATAATCAATAAAAGGTCTCCATATATTCTCAAACACAATTTCCTTTGATTTCAGTATATATGTTATTCTTTCTAATGGAAGGTTTGTTAACATCTGTCTTAACCACTGAGTCACATCTGGTCTATGAGTCTTTTTCCATAATAGTGCAATACATTTTTTGGCATTAAGCAAACTGAGGTCTATGAATGTTCTTTCACTTTTATTGAAATTATGCTTTTCTGGGTACAGACCCAACAAAACCAGTTTAGGATTCAATATGATTTGTTTTGAGATTATTTTTTCAATTGTTACCCTCACCTCTTCCCAAAACATTCTTATTAATCTACATTCCCATACACAATGAAATAGAGTTCCTTTACTTAGATATATCTTAGAAGATATTTAAAAAAATGTGTTCTATTGAGATTAAATTTGATCCTCAGCTCTTCAAAAGACATTATGTTGTCTGCACATGGCAAATATAAATCCTGAATCTTTTGTATCCCTTTTAAATTCCATACTTTAAATACAGCGTCCGCTCTCCCTGGTTTAAAATATTGATTACCCCATATTGGACTAAATTGTGACAATAACTGTGGTTCTTTTAAATAGTTTTTAGCTTCACACCATATTTTGATCATATGCTTTACAAATGGATTTTTAACTTGTTTTTGTAATTTTTTTGCCGAATCTGAGTATATGAATATGGGAAGAGGTAAAGGTAAATTGTATGATTCCATTTCAGTCCAGTGAGGGAGATCATTTGATGAAAAATAATATGTCATAGACCTCAGTTGTGCCGACCAATAATACAACATAAAATTTGGACATTTCAGACCTCCACGATCAAATGGTAAATATAATAAAGACAGACGTAATCTAGCTCTCCTGTTGTTCCATATAAATTCCACTAACTTTTTTTTTATTCTTGAGAATAGATCTAAAGGTGGTGATAAGGGAATGTATTGAAATAAATAAAGTATTTTAGGTAAAATATTACTTTTAAGTATATTGATTCTCCCGATCATCGACATTGGTAGTGACATCCATCTCTGAGTTAACTCACTGATATCTGACATTAAGGCTTCATAGTTGACACTGGCGACTGATTCTAGCTTAGGCATAATTTGGATTCCTAAATATTTAAACTGATTTACAACATTGAATTGATTTACCTCAGGGGCTGGGTAATTTCTCTGGGTCTCATTTAGCATTAATATTGAAGATTTAGTTTTATTTATTTTATATCCTGATATTTCCCCAAAATTCTTTATTAAATTCAACAAGGTTGGAATTGATTTTTTTAGATTCGACATAAACAAAATTATATCATCGGCGTACAGGGAGATTTTATGTTCTGTTGGTCCAACTTTAATTCCATATATTTGTGAATGTAAACGTATCGCTATCGCTAAAGGTTCAATTGCCATAGTAAACAGTAAAGGTGAGAGTGGACAGCCTTGTCGACATCCTCTATTGATTTTTATTGGTTTTGAAATATTGTTATTTGTTAGGATTTCTGCTGTAGCATTATTGTATATTATTTGAACCCATTTTATGAAATTATTTCCAAGTCCAAACCTTTGTAGGACTTCAAAAAGAAAGGGCCATTCAACTCTATCAAAGGCCTTTTCGGCGTCCAATGATAGGAGAGCTGTATCCGGTGCTTCTTTATTAAAATAGATAATATTAAATAGTCTTCTTACATTATGGAAGCCTTGTCTACCCTTTATAAAGCCATTCTGATCTCGATTAATAATATTTGGTAAAATTTCTTGTATTCGTCTTGCTAAAATTTTACAGATTATCTTAAGGTCGGCGTTTAATAGGCTTATTGGTCTCATATTTTCACATTTATTAGAGGGCTTACCTGGTTTTGGCAGCAGTATAATTAAGGCATTATTTATGTATGATGGTAAATTATTATTTTGAAATGCTTCTAAAACCATTTCCAAAAAAGGTTTTATTAATTTATTCTTAAATTTTTTATAAAGGTCAACTGGAAGACCATCTGGTCCTGCACTTTTTCCTGATTTCATATTATCAATGGCTAGCCCAACTTCTTCTTGACTAATTTTAGACTCCAATATCTCCCTGTTTTCATTTGGAATACACGGTATAGATAGTTCGTAGTTCGATAACTACCTGTCCGTTACTTATAATACTGGTAATTGGTGTTTTAATTTCCAATTGTTTAATCTGCCATGCTAATAATTTTCCTGATTTTTCACCTTGTTCATAAAAAGATTGTTTCAATCTTAGAAGACTCGAGGCAGCTCTATTCGCTGATTTTTTGTCGTATTCAGCTCTCAAAATCAGTAATTCATTCTCCAACCTTGGGTCACTTCCTGCATACACTTTTTCCTGAAGATTTTTTATTTTATGTTCCAATTTAGCTCTCTCCTCTCGAGTCTTCTTAGATTTTGATCCTGTATAACTAATAATATGCCCCCTAATAAAAGCTTTGAAAGCCTCCCACTTTACACATGCTGATGTTTGTGTAGTATTGATGTCAAAGAACTCGTCTATCTGTTTTTCTATATACTTGACAAATTCCTCATCCTGAAGCCATTTATGCTGAAATTGCCATCTACCTGATTCCTTTGTCAATTTTTTATCTACATATATTAGACAACAGGGTGCATGATCAGAGATCACGATGTTATCATAAAAGCAGTTTTGAATCTTGGACCTTAATTCTGTGGAAATCAAAAAATAATCAATACGTGAGAATGTCTTGTAGGTACTGGAATAACAAGAATAGGCTTTAACTTGTGGTTTCATTTCTCTCCATATATCTAACAATCTCAATTCTTTCATAAAATGATTAATAGTCATCCTACATCCAATGTGCGTACAATCCAGTCCTGTTGATCTATCCACACCTGGATTCAATGTACAATTAAAATCCCCTGCTATTATATGTTGCCCTGTAAGTGATGATAAGATGAGAAATAAATTAGCAAAGAACTTCTGATCATCTATATTGGGACCATATAAGTTCACAAGATTTATATTTTCTAATAGCAAAGAACCTTGAATGATTACATATCTTCCAAATTTGTCTCCAATTACATTTTTCACTTGAAAAGGAACTGATTTATGTATGAGAGTCATAACTCCCCTGGCTCGGGATGAAAATGAAGAGGTGAATACACTTCCCTGCCATCTACTCCTAATTCTTTTAACATCCTCCTCTATCAGATGAGTTTCTTGTAAAAACACAATTCTTGAACCCATGTCCTTTATTTTATTCATAACTTGTTTAAGTTTTTTTAAATTTTGTAGACCTCTGCAATTCCATGAAGTTAAATTAAGATTAACACTTTGGTCCATGATCAATAGAGAGTTTGGGATTACCTTGCAGTGTAAACATGCTCATACAGAGAAGCAAAAACATGAGTGGTTGAACATTCATCCTACAAACTACACACAAACAAATTTCCCCTTCCCACACTTGTGGCAAACCCCCCAAAATCAAAAGAAAAATTCTGTCTCCCGATATAGCCATCGACCGTTCCACACCCACGGGGAACAGCCTAAGCCACTCCTTCTTCATCCTCCCAATCACCCTAACTCTACTGCTTTTAATGACGTAACATTAACTCTCCTCTGTAGTTTTCCAACTTAACTCCAAAATTTTTAACAACTTTGTACATCATAGTTTTTTTTTTTGTTTGTTTTGTTTTTGTTTTGTTTTTTTTTTAATATATAATACAATCTATATTTTGTAAACTTACTATTTACTTCAAGTCAGTCAGATGCCTGTGCAAATGCTTAATTATTCTACCTTATATTTTGTTCATGCTTAGCTCCCACCAGTCTCTTCTTCTTCTTTGATCTTCTTGATGAACTCCTGCGCCTCCTCTGGGGTCTTGAAGATGTGGGTTCTGCCCTCATACGTGGTCAGCAGTCTCGCAGGATAGATTACACCATGACGAATCCCAAGGTTGCGCAGCTCCTTACGTACGGGATCAAACTGCTTCCTCAATTGCTGGATTCCTGTGGCCAAATCTGGGTAGAACCGCACCTGCTGGTCCTGGTGTTTAATCTCTCCTTTTTTAGCTCGTGCAGCGTTGAAGATCTTCATCCTGTCTCTGTTGTTAAGAAACTTCATAATTAAGGTCCTCGGCGGTCCCTTATCTCTCCGTGGGCCAATGCGATGTGCTTTTTCCAGAACCACTGCTGATTGCAACTCCTCGCTGCCCAGCACCTCCGGAATCCACTTTTCCAGAAAGGAACATACGTCCCGACCTTCTGATTCCTCTGGAAGACCCACCAGCCTCAAATTATTCTGTCTCGACCGAGATTCCAAATCCAAAATATTATCTTCCAGAGATTTATTTTTTTTTTCCAAAGTGCGCACCTTTAATTGAAGACGGGTGACGTCATCTTCAGCACTAGCGAGACGGAGCTCCATCTGCGCCGTTCGTTCTACACAGTCACCCAATTCCTTTCTTATTCCTTCCAACGCTGTCATAATCCCATCAAATCTAGAGGAAAAGTCCGCTCTCATTGAACTCATGGCAGCCATCAGCGCATCTGCGCCATTCCCCGCAGAAATCGCAGCGTTGCCAGCCTCCTCCGCCATATATGGAGCCCTGTTTGCTGCGTCACAGACCTGAAAGTCCGTTAATTTGGACTGTTTCGGCGGCTCGCTTTTTCCTTTTCCTGGTTTTCCAGCCTTAGGCTTCGCCGACATATCCTCGCCCAAACGCTGGGATACGTTCTGTCCCAAATGAGAGAGTTATTTGCCGATTTTTTTTCTCCAGGAGCAGAGCAGAGCGAGACACGTCCGTCCTACGTGGCAGCCATAACCGGAAGTCCCCTCTGGTCCATGTTTAGTGTGGTGCACACCATGTCACCAAACAGCACAGTGACTACTTGTCACCCTTTAAATAGGCCGACTGACTGATTACAAGTTTGTAGACACCTTTGATGTTAATTAGAGGTCACATCTTGGTTGAACATGTCCCTCTGGTCACATTATTTTCAATCTTTTCTAGGGGTACCATCATTTTTGTCCAGGCCTGTTTCATGAGTTTGTTTTTTTTTTTTTTTTTTTTTATTTAAGTTTTTGTAAAGGGTATACAGGTCGTTACAGCAATGCAGTGTTTACATTTTCATCACATGTTCCCTTATTTTCTGATATCTGACAACATTGGAAGATTAATTCTTACAACACCCCTTTTTTTTTTTTTTTTTTAAAGTGAAAGAAAAAGTGAAATTAAAGAGAAAAAAAACCAAAAAACAAATAACAAAAAAAAAAAACAAACAAACCAGTAAAAAACAAACAAAAAGAAAAAGTAAGTAAATAAAGATAAAAGAGCATCTGAGTAGAGTTGGAACAAAGAGCGGGACCATTATTGAAATGGTATTTGTCAAAGATTAGATCTAATGGAAGACACATATGCGGTCCAGGGTTGCCAAAAGTTCATGAACCCATCCATGTCCTGTCTCAGTGCGAATGTCAACTTTTCCATCGAGTAAATGTCTTGGATCACGTTAGTCCAATCTTCAGGTGTAGGACAGTCCTTCAACATCCATTTTTTAGTTAGAGCTTTTTTGCTTGCCAATATTAAAACATTGAATAAGTATTTTTCTCCTCGTCTTTCCAGTGAGTCCGGTAGTAAACCCAAATACAAAGTTACAAAAGAAAAGGGAACTGTAATTTTGAATATTTTCCCCAATATTGTCTGTACCTTGGTCCAATATTGGTGGATAACTGGGCATGACCAAAACACATGAAAATGATTTGCAGTCTTTTCACCACACAAGCGCCAACAGTTCAATCCCTTATGGGTAAATTTGTTTTGTGCAGGTGTTCTGAAAAATCTTGCCAAGTTTTTCCATCCAAATTCTCTCCACTGCAGGGATGAGGTACTTTTCCATTGCTGTTTATTTAGCTTTTCCCATATTTCCAGTTGTAAAGTGAAATTCCCCTCTTTTTCCCATCTCTCTTTTATATAAGATGTGTTGTCTCCTTTTAAGTCTTGAAGACCTTGGTATATTTTAGAAATGTATCTGATCCCTGGGATCCCTTTATATGCCATTAAGAAGACCTTCAGAACACCTGACTGGGCCCTTTCCAAAACCTCCTTTTTAAGTATATTGTTTATGTGGTGTCTAAGCTGGAAGAACCTGTAAAGGTCTTGATTTATTAGGCCTTGTTTTTTCAAATCTTCAAAACTTCTTAAGATTTGCCCTTTAAAAAAATCGTAATATTTTATCAGCCCTTTCTCCTTCCACTTTTTAAATCTGGTGTCTGTTTTATTAGGAGTAAAGTCCTGATCATAGGCGATCCATTGCAGAAGTCGATAGGGCTCTTTAGTTTGATTCTCTCTGACTATCTTAAACCAAATTTTTAGCGGGGTCTCTATCCACGGGTTAGTGTTATTCAAAAGCTTAGGTAAGGCATTGTTCCCTATTATCGCCTGTAGGGGGATGTCACTTGTTATTTGGCATTCGATCTCCTTCCATTGTGCAGTGTAGACTGGGTTACATATCTCTACTAAAGTTTTAATTTGTGCGGCTTTAAAGTAGTCCCTGATATTTGGCAGCGCGAGCCCACCTTTGTCTTTGTTTAGCTGTAGGGTTCTATATCTGATTCTAGGTCTCTTGCCCTGCCATATGAATCTTGAGATCCTTCTGTCCAGCTCCTGCCATGTTTTTTTGGGAGGTTCTACCGGTATTGTTTGGAAAAGGTATAGAAGACGTGGAAGTATATTCATTTTGACTGCTTCAATTCTTTGTGCAGTACCCAAGAATGGTATCATATTCCATCTTGCTAGGTCAGATTTTATTTTTGTCACCAGTGGATCATAGTTTAGTGATATAATTTTGTTGAGTTGTTTCGGGATATTGACCCCCAGATATTTCATAGATTCCGACTCCCAGTTAGTTTTGAGTTTGCTTAGTGAATAATGATTTGGGTCATAGTTGAATGTTAAAACTTGGGTTTTATGCATGTTTAATTTGTACCCCGATAAATCTCCATACTCTGAAAAAACTGAGGTTAGTTCTGGTAAAGAAGCGTCCGGCTGCCCTAGGTATATTAAAATGTCATCAGCAAAGAGTGCTATTTTATGTTCCTTCTGACCAAGTGTAATACCTTGAATTTTTTGGTTTTGTCTTATCCATTGGCTCAGAGGTTCTATGAAGATTGCAAAGAGCAGTGGAGACAGGGGGCAGCCCTGACGACATCCTCTTTCCAGTTCAAAAGATGATGATAAATTACCGTTAATCCTTATTTTAGCTGTTGGTTTTTTATATAATGCCTGTATAGTTCTAATGAAGTTGTTATGAAAATTGAAACTGGATAAGATTCTATATAGAAAAGACCAGTCAACCGAATCGAATGCTTTTTCAGCATCTAATCCCAATATGACTGCATTTAAGTTATATTTTTTTATATGATGAATTATGTGTAAAGTGCGTCGAATGTTGTCTTGTGTCTGTCTTTGTCTTATAAAACCTGTTTGGTCTAAATGAATTAGGTCTGTCAGTATATTTTCTAACCTTTTGGCAAGGATAATGGTAAAAAGCTTATAGTCCTGATTTAGTACACTGATTGGTCTGTAGTTGGAGCACTCTAGTTTATCCTTTTCAGGTTTAGGTATAACTGCAATGACCCCTTCTCTCCAGGAGGGGGGGATTTCCCCTGTGTGGAGGACATAATTAAATGTTTTCAGGAGGAGAGGAGATAGTTGCTGTTTAAAGGTTTTGTACCACTCTGCTGTATAGCCATCAGCTCCTGGGGATTTGTTAGCTTTAAGTTTCATAATTGCTTTTTCCAATTCTTTAGGATGTATTTCTGACAGTAGTGTTTTATTTTGTGACTTCGTAAGTTGGGGAAGGTTTAATGTGTTTAGGAATGCCTCGGATGCGTTTTTATGTTTTTTGTGGGAGTATAAGTTCTTATAGTAATTCTCGAAGTTTTTAAGAATATCCTGAATTCTGAATTTTATTTCCTTTGATACTGGGTCTCTGATTTTGTAGATTGCTCTTTCTGTTTGATGTTTCCTCAATTTATAGGCTAGCAATTTTGCCGATTTACTGCCTGCTTCATAGTATTTTTGTTTCAGAAATGTAAGTTTCTTCTGGATTTCTATTGTGTAGATCTCATTTATTTGGTTTTTAATTTCCTTAATCTTGAGCGAGTCAGTAGAATGAGTGTTGCCTTTGTGTTCTTTTTCTAGGTTCCTAAGTTCTGACTCTAATGTGGATAGTTTTTCTTGTCTTAGTTTCTTTTGGGTTGCCAGTTTTGCAATAATCTTTCCTCTTATTACAGCTTTACATGCATCCCACAGTATTAAAGGGGATACTTCTCCATTATCGTTATCTTCCAAATATCTGAGAATATCTGATTCCAATTCATCTTTCAATGGTCCTTTCAGGACATTTGAATTTAACCTCCAAGAAAATGTATTATTTGTGTATTTTTGGATATTTAAGTCCATGTAGATCGGACTGTGGTCGGAGAGATCCATCAGTCCTATTTTACATGTTTTTACTCTTCCAATGTCTCTATTAAACATAAAAAAATAGTCAATCCTTGAGTAAGATGAATGTGGAGTTGAGTAAAATGTATAGTCTTTTACACTGGGGTTGAGTTCCCTCCACACGTCACAGATTCCCAATTCTTTTAGTAGCATCCGAGTCTTCCTGTTTTGGGTGTTATTTTGATGTGGGGAATTACCAGAAGCATCCCAGTATGGATTCAGTCTAAGATTGAAGTCCCCACCACATATCACTAAACCTTGAGCTTTAGTTATCATTAGGTCGAATACATTTTTATAAAATTTCCAGTTAGCCCCTGGGGGAGCATACACATTCAGCAGGGTGATATCTTCTCCCTCTAGCCGCCCAGTTACCAAACTGTATCTCCCTTCTTTATCTTTGTGTTCTGATTTTTTTTCAAATGTAATTTTGGTTGATATCAATGTCGCTACTCCCCTCCTCCTCCCTGATTTATATGAAGATGAAGAGATCATTTTAAACCCTTGTCTACTGAGTTTATTGTGTTCCACGTCTGTTAGGTGGGTTTCTTGTAAAAATATTATTCCTGCTTTGTCTTTTTTCATTTTGCCTAGAATCTTGGATCTTTTAACTGGATTCAGGATTCCTTTTACATTATATGAAATTATTTTGGTTACACCCTGTTTCTCCATTGTGTTGTTTTGTTTAGTATAACTGTGTGGTGGCCCTCTTTTGTGCTACTCAGAAACTGAAAGAACATTAAAAACAAGAAAAACATTAAGAACATAGTGTAAAAAACTTTAAAACAAAAAGCTGTCATAAGAACTTCCTGAGCTGAGGTCTTTTTAAAGACCCTGTAAGAGCCTTGATGGAGTGAAGGCTCTGAGGGAAATTCCTCAAACTCTGTTACGTGTTGAGTTGTTACGTGTACTCTTACCACTGAAAGTAGTCCCATGCTTTTAACGTGAGTTTCAGAACCCAATCCAAACTTGTAATGATTTTTTTTTTTTTTTCCTTTTATGCCTAAACCCTGTGAAATTGTGTGCACCCTCCCACCCCCATCACATCAAACATTCACGCAAAAACAGTATTTGTTAGTATGAGGAGAACATGTGGATTATTGTCACATTTCTATTTTAACAAGTTGTTTTTTTTTTTTTTTATTACAAAGACTTATTTGTTTCAAATAATATGATTGTTCCATGAAATGTTTTACCACATGCTGAATATGCATCTCCTTTAATGTTTGTTACCTTGTATGAGGGGGGTTGGATGTGCGGATTGATTCTAGAGAAAAGAAAAAAAAAAAAAAAAAAGGTCGCTATTCCAACCTGAAAACGGATAGTTTATCCGCGACGATCTGGTGCTGGGTTTCCCGCTGCTGGTCCGTGGATTTTGAGGGTCTTTGTTTTGTCCATGTTTGCGCTTTGATCTTCTCACTCGGGTCTGCTGCGGGTTTAAATACCGTTACCGGGAGCCCTCTTTTCGCCATGTCAGCTGTTGCTTCTTCCGCCGAATTATAGAGGCACGTTTCATCGCCGTAGAAGACCCTTAACTTTGCAGGAAATGGTGTCTGAAAGCGCAATTTCTTCTCTCTTAACACCTTTTTCGCGTCATTGTATTCCCTGCGCTTTTTAAGGACCTCCGGGGCGTAATCGTGTTCCACGTAGACTTTTCTCTCCTGGTGCATAAATCCTTTTTTCTGCCAGGCCAGTCTTACAACCTCTTGTTTTATTTTGAAATTGGAAAATCTTACCAACACCGAACGTGGGGGCGCTTCCGCCGCCGGCCTAGCGGCTAATGAACGATGTGCCTTTTCTATCTTCAAGTTGGTGGTTTGTGGAATATCCAATTTCTCTCTTAGTAAGGATTCCACGCATTCTGCCATTGAGTTAAAACCATTTTCGGTTCCTTCTATCAGACCATGAATTCTTATGTTGTCTCTTCTTTGTTTTCCTTCTTGGTCGGTTAGCTTAGCCTCTATAGCTGCTTGTCTTTTGCGTAGGTCTAGCACAGAATCTTCGAGCACTTTTATTCGATCCTCTGTTTCCAAGATTCGGTTCTCGGCCTGGTCCACTCTGCTGTTTGTCCTTTTCAATTCTTCTCTGAATTCCCGAAATTCGGCCGTAACATCTCGGCGAAATCGTCGTAGCTCCTCAAATAGTGATTTCAGGCTAACCCTTTTGTTAGCTATCACCAGTTCCTCGTCTTCTGAACGGAGATCTTCCAGTTCAGATTCTCCGACCGATACGTGTCCTGGCCTGGAGAATTTCAGTTTCTTCTGTTTTCCTTTAGACATGATGATTTTGTCTTTTGATTTTCACTCCTCCAAAAATCCGTTAAGTTTGATTTTCAAGGTGTTATCCTGGATTGGGTCTGAGAGCTTCAGTGTTAAGCTGCAGTCGCCATGGCGTCCAGACCGGAAGTCCATGAGTTTGTTTTTTAAAATAATTCTGTTGAACCATAATTCAAAAGCATTGTCTGATTTTCATTGGTTAATTTTCATAGAATTTTTATTTATTACCACTTTTGTCAGATTCAGGTTATTTCTGTGACCATTGTGGGTTTTCCTTTCATTAACAGAGGGGTACCAACAATTTTGTCCACAGTGGTTGCTGCTCTCTGTCCAGTTGCAAAATGCACCTGGCATTTCACATAATTGCCTTTTTTATTTTTAATATCGAAACAGAATACTTTCATATTTACAAGAACAGTTGTGGCGTGTGTGTGCGTGTGTGTCCACTGACAAAGCGGGATTTTTTTTTTTGGAGGGGCTGTCTCAGAAAAAAGAGGAACAGATATGCACATTAATGTGGGGTCAACTGGAAACCAGGTTACATGAATGAGCACAAAATGGAGCTGGTCAGGGAGACTGCCCCATGCTGAACCATCTCCCACAGCAGCCAGAGATGGTCAGATCTGCTGCAGACTCCCAGGGAGTGAGTGAAAAAATGCTCTTCTTCTCACTGTCAGCCGCTGTGATATTTGTGTAATTGTGGCATACACAGTTGTCTGCTGCAGATTCAAAATTAATTTAATCTGTCAGAATAATGATGAACAACTTTCTGATTCATTTTCACTCTCTGGTGCTGTGCTGTGTGCACACTTCTGTAATATTTAAAATAGGAAGGTCACTTAATTGGGTAATCCTGATCTGAACAGCTTGAGATAATTACTGTAGTAATTAATCAACCAGGTCCATCAGAATTCACATTGCATTACATTAGACTTATTAGACATTATTATTATTAGACATTATGTATAGCTCAGACATTTCTTGCTTACAGGTTGTTGCTCAAAAATACATACATCAATATTTTTTAAATGGTAGTTTATTACTTTTTAAATCCTTGCAGAAAATAAGTGATTACATTTACTTGTTACATTACATTTGCATTACTTCAGATGTATTGGAAACTTAACCAACATAAGGTTACACTTGGATCAGAGTTTGTGCTAGACTTTTTTTTATGTCATTATGATGGACGGGGTTGTAAAAATTCTGTCATAATGTGTTGTTACCTGTCATTTAATAGAGTTTAATTAGATCACCCACAGTGTAATCTGCCAAAAAGACAGACAGCTTTCAGATTTTTCTGTCACTGCTGAAAAAAATCTGCCAATGATGGACAATTTTCAGTTAATGCAGCCTTTGGCTTGGATATGCTCACATATCGGCATGCATTTTTGTCATAAAGATGACGACATATGCAAAGCCTAAGATTCTGTTAATGTTGTCACAAAGATGACAGCAAAGTTAGTGAAAATTTGATCAAAGAGCACATCATTTTGTGGATCATCACCTTTTCAACATGGTGAAAGGGTTTGTGTACGTTAATAATCCCAGGCGCTATGTTGTCAGGGACAACTTGCTCCTGGTAGGGTCTCTCAAGATAAATCGGCCCTAAGTGAAGGGCCAAACCAAAAGTGGTCCATTGGATTGCTATGAAAAAGTTACAAGGACTTGGTGTACCCAAAGGAGCCACATGGATCCATCCTCCAGTGGGCTCACCACCTGCAGGAGGGATTGTGGAGATTATGATTGTATGTGAACCGGATGGCAGTCTGGGCTTCTCTGCTTGGACTGGTGGCCTCGTGACCCAGACCCCGATAATCAGTAGAAGATGGATGGATGGATGGCACCTCATGATTTTGTGTGTGTGTGTACGGAAACCCTGCAGTAGAATTGGGCTGAAATGTGTGATGCTACAAGTCAGACTGCTAATCGCTAGAAATGTTACCCTTTGAAAATCAATTAGGGTTGTGTTATTTATACTCTCAGCTTAAATGGCTTGGCTCCCATGGTGGTACGTTTTATGCTGCAGCAGCAGAAGCAGTTGATCCTTGTTTCTGAACCCTGCCCAGTTGCTCTCTTCCATGCTCTCATCCACTGGCCTGCATTTGCATTGCTCCTGGCCTGTCCATGGTTGGCTCTCGTACATACATCATCATGTTCATGTAATATTAAACACGCACGGGTGTATGTAATCATAAACTGTCCTTTTGTCGCTCAGTCCCTAGATTGGACCAGCGTGAACTGTTTGTCATGGTTGTTGTCAAATTGTTCTCAAAAGGAACAGTTGAATCAATGAGGGTGTGAGCATGATCATTTGTTCTGTGCCCAAGTATACAAGGGGGGCTGAAAAGTTCATAGGCTGACCATGATGCCAGTGGTCAAATTTGACCAAATGTAGTTTATTTTTTAACATAGTTGCCAATGTCAGTGTATCTGAAAAGAAACAATGCAGTTAGTGTCAGAAAAGGTTGAAATTAATGCATGACTAGTTTCGTTGTAGCATAACTCTATAATAGTGGATTAGATTTATATGGTGCTTTACATGTCAAGTGACGTCTCAAAACGCTTACAGTGAGTCCATTATTCATTCACTCCAGACAGACAGTGATAGTGGTAAGCAGCTACTGTAGCCACAGCTGCCCTGGGGCAGACTGACAGAAACGCGGCTGCCAATCTCTGCCAGCATCCTCTCCGACCACTACCGAACATTTATACACATTCATACCCAGTGTCATGGACACTGGAGGCAAGGTGGGTAAAGTGTCTTGCCCAGGGACACAACGGCAGGATGGCTGGGGAGAGTGGGATTCAAACCACCAACCCTCTGGTTATTGGACAACCCGCTCTACCTCCTGATCCACTGCTGTCTGCGTTTCCCTCCTCCGTTCTATTTTTGCTGAGCACCAAGCTGGACAGCAGAAAGTTCCATTTTGATATGGTCTTTGGCATGACCCAGCCGGGACTTGAACCCCGACCTCCCAGTTGTGGGGCGGATGCTCAGCCTCTAGGCCACCACTTCTTAGTCAGCCTGTGAACTTTCCAGCCCCCCTTGTACCACTCCCGAGTGTTTTGTGCTTGAACGTGGAACAGAGTGGGTCAAATGTGCTACAGTACAGACTGCCTAGTGAGGGTGAACCTAAATGTCTGTTCTCCTTTCATCCAATGAGAAATCAAGGTTCATAGCTTCCCTCCTCCAAAGTTGTTGTCCTCTGTCCTGTTGAACTCAGAGCAACGCTTCAGTCCTTAAATGCACATCAGAAGATTTTCAGTTTTTATTTTTTGCCGTCAGGTAGTTTAAGGTTTTATCGATCATGGTAAACAAACAGACCCATTTAAGTAAATTATTAGAGGTAAGTAAGTGCTATTTATTTGCCCAGTAATTTTTTATCTGCCTCTGTGCGTCTAGTGTTTTGACCAAAATAATAAAGACTGGCTACGCAGCACTGCAGCTGGAGTACTTCTTCACAGCGGGACCAGACGAGGTGCGAGCGTGGACCACCAGGGTGAGCACTTCAGTTTGATAACTTTGTACTCATACCTTAAAATAAAGTGATCCGAGTCCCAAAATAATAGAAACAGAATACAAATCACTTGCTAATTACTGTTTTAAAAAGGAGTTAAATAAATTTTTTAAAAACATTTAGAAATGACACAAAGTATTATGCAACACTGTATTTTATTTTTGCCCCACCCCTCATTACTTATATTTTAGATGGAAGCATGTCTTAGAATATTTGTTTGGATTGTGTTTAATAGATTTTCCGCTCTGTTCTCCTGCAGAAAGGTACCAAGGCTCCCCAAGCTGCTGGAAAGATCCACACAGACTTCGAAAAAGGTTTCATCATGGCTGAGGTGATGAAGTTCACAGACTTCAAAGAGGAGGGCAGTGAAAGTGCTGTCAAGGTGTGTGTTTATAATTAAGCTTAATTTTTATATGGACTGCCAAGTTTCAAGTTGCATTCAAAATTTTCTGTTTCATTTTCATCCCCTTCTTTTTTTTTTTTCCTCCTTCAGGCTGCTGGAAAGTACAGGCAACAGGGAAGAAACTACATCGTGGAGGACGGGGACATTATTTTTTTCAAATTCAACACACCCAATGCACCCAAAAAGAAATAATGAGAGCATGCAATGACCAGCGGGATGATAACTCAGAGCTCAGTTTAATGTGGGCCCCTAAGAGCTGCAGTGGTTTTCAGACTTCTCTTAAATCCAGAATGCCAACTTGTCTCCCACTTAGCTTCAGTCATTTGGACAGTATTCTCTTAAACTTGCTGTATGGAACTTTTGGAAAGTCTTGTGGATGCTAAGTGAACTGCAGCCCCATTCACTGAAGAGTCTGGGTTTCCAGAAGTTCCATACAATGGTGTAATCACTTGTGTAATTAAAGAACAAATGTGTAAGAAACTCCAACATTATACCAACATGCATTTTCTTTGGTAACCATGCTGTTATTGTTCATGTGGTTTTAACATGCAGCAGAAATTATTTGAAATGTTTGTCTCCTGTTTTGGTATTTCAAGCCTAAGAGAGAATATTTTGTTTCTGTTTAAGGAGTACCTTTATTCCTCTGAGTAACACACCCTGCCTTAAGTCACTATGTGAGAAATTAGTTGTGATAGAAGCTGATTAATTAGCAAGCTTTATGTTCTAACAAGTCTGTTAATTAGTGCTGGTTCACTAATCCAGCTGTAGTGTTGTTAAATTGTTTTTATGAGTAACGGTCTGCTGCAGTTAAATTTGTTTTAGACCCCCCCCCCCCCAAAAAAAAAAAAAAAGTTTAAGCATGCACTCAGTGTTCTTACTTATATTCCTTTCATAACTGTAGTTTTGCAACACTGACGGCATAGGTTATCGGGATGTTGCATGATGTGTTCCAAGTATATTTTAAGAAAACTTCTGTTTGAGTTGTCTGAGAAGAGCTTGAAAGCTTTTACTCACTAAAGCTGGACTGTATTGTGTTGCGAGGAAGAGGGATATTTTTAAAAAGCAGGCCTCTCTGCCGGTGCCTGATCATATACACGAACAGAGAATTGTTATACAAGTGGCTTTTATTGGCCTACAGACCCTTCATATTACACCACCCCGCATAATGAGACAATGCTTCATTGGTGATCATCTGGACTGCTTCTGCAGTTCTTTATTTTTGACAGAGCTCACTATCTCCCCACAAACTCATCACATTGTAGACTGAAATGATAATTGTTCCATCTTAAGGGAGTCAATATACAATAAATGTCACCCTCATCAATATTCACTTGCCAATAAAGTAAAACAAACTCAAGAGTGTTGTCAGTAGACGTTTTTAAAGGAATTTGGGGAAGATTAAAAAAGTCTGTTAGTGAGCACTTCTCCTTTGCCAAAATAATCTCATTCACATCACTGGTGTGACACAAAGATGCTGATTAAACGGTATCATTGTACTGATGTGCTGTGGACTGATTACTGTAGAATGTCCACATTTATCTTGACAAAGGATATTTTTTAGGCATTGGACAGTGGTTATTTCTGCCACTATAAGACCAAATCAGTACCTTCTCAAAACCTGCACATACACTACTCACAAAAAGTTAGGGATGTTCAGCTTTTGGATGAAATTTCAGGATGCACATAAAATGCACTATAACCTCTACAGGTGAACTTGGTTTGACCTCTAACCTTTTGAATGCACATATCCAACTGTTCAGTATTTCAGTAATTTTTGCATAACTTACGGTTCTCTAACAAGGTGCATAACGGCAAAATTCACAACAGGTGCTTGATCCATGAATCAACCCAACAGATTTTCTGGTTTAGTTAGAATAGGTATTTAAACAGTCCTTTTCATCATGCTGTTCATAGTTTGACATCATGAGACCAAGATGACACCTAACAATTGATCCAATAGTACCTCGCCATTGTGAGACTTCAAACAGGATGTTCTTGGAGGGAAGTGGCCACTGAGCTTAGAGTGTCACAGAGTGTCATCAGCAGGTTGCAACAGAGATACAGAGAGAATGGAAGAGTCACAGAAAGGCATAGAAGTGGACGTCCTTTGGCCACATCCCATGCTGATCACTGCTTCATTGTGAACACTGCCCTGCAGAACCGGGTGATGAATGCCAATCAACTCCAGGCACATTTAAGGGAGGTGAGAAGCACCCAAGTGTCACGTCACACCATTCGAAACCATTTACATCAGCGTGGTCTGTATGCTAGACGACCTGCAAGGGTACCTGTCCACACCACCAGGCACAGATGTCATCATCTTGAATGGGCCAGGGAGCATTTACACTGGACAAGGGACCAGTGGACCTCCGTGCTGTTCTCTGATAATTCACATTGAGCAGAAATGATGGCCGCCAACAATATTGAAGACATCAAGGAGAGCGCTATGCATCAGCCACTGTTGTCATCAGATGAGCCTTTGGTGGTGGTGGTGTAACAGTCTGGACAGGTGTGTCTAGTCAATACAGAACTGCCCTACACCCTGTGAATGGTACAGTGACAAGCCAATACTATCTGATTAACATAATTAATCCAGTCATTGTGCCCCTGCATGAACAACACAGACCTAATTTCATCTTCATGGACGACAATGCTCCAGCTCATCAAGGTTGTGTAGAAGATGCCTTTCACAGACGAGACTGAGTTTATTTCTCAGGATAGGTTTATTGAAGTGTTACATCCTCTATCAATCACAGAATCTCGAAAAGAGGCAGAACAATCGTCCTTCACAGTTCTTATACTCTCCCCAAGTCACACACCCCCAACCTACAGTCCTTTAGCAAACATACAGCCCCCGAGACTCCTTGGCGTCCCCATTGTCTCTTATCCTTCTAGCCTCTGGGGCTCCTGCTGGGACATTCTCTCCAACTTCCCATCTCCTGCCAGACCAACTTCACACCTCCCGTAGGTCTCTGCAGGGTCAGGTCCTCTTTGTCCATTAAGACGTGAACCCTCCAAAATATGCACCGTCATGCCTGCTAGGTATATGTGGGAAATATGGATACAATATATGCGCCCTAAACATGCGCCATATAACCCCCCCCCAAACGTCTAAATAAGGACAAAGTACACCCCAATATGCATAGAATCATCTCATATCACACAGAACAGAAAATGGCACAAAATATCACACTTCCGACTGCTTGGGCTTCAACCTCCTGCCATATCTGCTGTAAGCAGGTTTCGATCTGACTGTAGCCGTTTCTTGCATCTGTGGATTAGAGTCGTTAGTACATCCTTGTGAAGGCTTAGAACAGTGTCTCCCTGGCGGCCTCTGGTCTCCCCTCGTCTCGCGGGGATGCGTTCAGCTCCGTTGCCGCCGTCGTGGCTGCGTGTCGTCTATGGGTGTCGACGAGCCGCTGTGCTTCCTGGCCCAGCCCGTGGTAGTCACGGTTGTTGAGCAGCTGTGAGCTGGCCAGGGTGACTCTCACTGCTGGCGGTAGTGTTCTGAGGAAGAGGTGGGCGAAGATAAAATTGTCGTTGTCTTCGCCTCTCAGGTTCATCATCCTCGCCATCAGATCTGCCGGCCTGTCTGCTTCGCTTTCTGTTAGCGCCAGAAGCTTCTCTGCTCGCTCTCCCTGCGAGGGGATGAAGGCACGAATGAGGGCGGCTTTCAGTGCACCATACTTGTCGTCCTGGGGCGGGTGGTTGGTCAGGTTCTCCACCCGCTGCACTGTGAGGCTGTCCAGCTTCGCGACGACATGGTGGAACCTTGTTGCGTCCGCGGAAATTCCCCGAAGGTGGAACTGCGCCTCCACAGTGGTAAACCAGGAGCGCGGGTTATGTTGCCAGAAATCGGGCAGCTGTAGTGTGGTAGCTGCGTTAACCCAGTTGGCTCCTGAAGAGTCCGGTGTGGGAAGATCGTCGCCACCGGCCATAATTTGTCATAGGTCACCAGTGTAGAGGATGCCTTTCACAGACGAGACTGAGTTTATTTCTCAGGATAGGTTTATTGAAGTGTTACATCCTCTATCAATCACAGAATCTCGAAAAGAGGCAGAACAATCGTCCTTCACAGTTCTTATACTCTCCCCAAGTCACACACCCCCAACCTACAGTCCTTTAGCAAACATACAGCCCCCGAGACTCCTTGGCGTCCCCATTGTCTCTTATCCTTCTAGCCTCCGGGGCTCCTACTGGGACATTCTCTCCAACTTCCCATCTCCTGCCAGACCAACTTCACACCTCCCGTAGGTCTCTGCAGGGTCAGGTCCTCTTTGTCCATTGAGACGTGAAGCCTCCAAAATATGCACCGTCATGCCTGCTAGGTATATGTGGGAAATATGGATACAATATATGCGCCCTAAACATGCGCCATAGTTGCATCATTAGGGAATGGCTGCTGGAGGCTGGGGTACCTCAAATGGAGAGGCCTGCATTTTCTCCAGACCTGAATCCCATAAAAAAAAAACCTATGGGATCAGCTGAGTTGCCATGTAGAGGCTTGTAACCCTGCACCCCACATCCTCAATGACCTGAGGGCTGCCCTTCAAGAAGAGTTGAATGCCATGCCTCAGCAGACAATAAGTTGACTTGTGAACAGCATGAGACATTGTCGTCAAGCTGTAATTGATGCTCAAGGGCATGACAAGTTATTGAGACATTGACATTTTTTTGTTATGGTATACCTACCACTGTTGTTGGCTTTTGTTTCAGTAAATTGTTTGAGATGAGATCTACTGTTTGAGATCTACTTAAATGCCCTACTTTCATGATATAATATCTCTGTGGCATGAACTTTTTACAGGTGTTTTCCATAAATTTCACCCGAAAGCCAAATATCCCTAACTTTTTGTGAGTAGTGTATGTAGCATTGTGCTGAAACTCTTAGTGGCCTTGTATTGTGCAAATGAGAAGTTTTCATTAACATGAACTATAAAATATAAATATAAAATATATATATATATATATACTATATATATTTATATTTTATATAAAATATTGTGGAGTGTGTAATGATGAGGCAAGTTTTATCTCAAGGCAGTTTATTACACGCTCCAACATGAGCAAAGTAGAAAAAGAGAGCATCACAGAAGCAACTCGTCCCTAATATACCGGCACCAGGGACTCTCTCAGCTCACAAGTCACATTGATTTATAATCACCAGTAACAATGCCTTTCCTCTCAAATCCCATAGCATCCCCCTCATAGTCTTCGGCCTACAAAGGAATCTCCAAGCCGTCTCTCGGCACACAAAGAATCCCCCCAAGCAGTATCTGCATACCAAAGGTTACCCTTTCACAGTATTCTTTTATCTCCAAGGAAACTCTGTACCTTGTTCTTATCTAATATGTGAGGCCTTATGCAAAGCATTAAATAAGTCACACGAGTGGCCACATCCCCCCCCCCAAACATGTAGATTGAACAAGAGAATTAACAGTCTGCATGCCATGATAGAATCATTAAACATCAGTCCACATGCTGCTTGGGCTTCAGTCTTCTCCTGTATCTGCTGTAAAAAGGATTCACCTCCTCAGCGGCGCTGTCATGCTGGGGAGCTGTTGTCTGGGGGTGAAAACCTTTTGTCAGTCCCTGTGGGTGTTCTGGGGGAATATTACTCTGGGAAGCACCCCGTGGTGGCCTGCCGTGCCGAGGGGCCCTTGCCAACAGCACTTGCGCGTCCGCCACCACAGAAGCGGGTTTGAGTCTGTTTATGCCAACCTTTTCCCTCCTACCCCCCAAATCTAGCAAAAAATGCTTGTCCCCTGTTTCCAACACTCTGAACGGTCCATCATAAGGTGGTCGCAGTGGGGGGCGATGAGCATCATGTCTGACAAAAACAAACTCCGCGTTTTTCAAAGTTTTAGGCACAAAAACGCGCGGAAAACTGTGGTGGGCAGGGCCAGGCAGCGTAGCTGTGTCGATGCTACGCTGCAACAGCTGGGACAGGGAGCTGCCTGGCGCAGGATTATCCGGGAGAAACTCCCCGGGCAGCCGCAGTGGCTGCGCAAAAACGAGTTCAGCTGGGGAAGCCTCTAAGTCTTCTTTAGGCGCAGAACGCAACCCAAATAAAACCCACGGAAGCTTGTCCACCCAATTTGCATCTGTCAGTGACGCTCTAAGAGCTGCTTTCAATGACCTGTGAAAACGTTCGCACATGTGGCGGGTTGATTCAACCCCCCCACAACACACAGGACAGTCAGCTCTTTTCTCTTGTTTTTTCTTGCTGCACTATTGAGATGTAATGTGGTGTGTAATGTGCCATTCATGTATCGTGATGCAATGTGCCATGCATGTATTGTGATGTAATGTGCCATTCATGTATAGTGTTCATGCGTCCTGTCCTTACTGTGACCTAGAGGCTGAGATCAATATGTAGATGTGCCTTGTAACCTCTTTGTCCTACACCTGGAGCAAAGGCTGGCAAATCTGCCTATTGTTATGTAGGTCTCTTACAAATGCAAATGTCTCATGCCTGTTCTGCCGTCCCTTTGATCGTACCAACTGCTGTGAACCTGCTTTGATGTATTGTCTGAGTTGGGTATAAATACTGCACAGGTTCTGTAACACATCCTCTCATTCTCACTTCTGCAACTGCTGCTGCTGGACACGGACATTGTGTCCTCCTTCTCTGAGAGCCGTGGGCTCGCTCCCGGCACGCATGCATGGCGCCGGGAGCGGAGCTTGTGACGGCTGGATGATATAATAAAACTCTCCTTAAAACCTACAGCAATCGCTGTTTATATTTTTTATCATCCGCTGCACTGGTGACCCCTTGAAGACGCACACGCTTTGTGCGACGCAGCCTTCTGATTTGGACGGCCACGCTGGCGAACCGATGCTGAAAAAAACACGCTGCCAGCGAACGCAGCAGCCTGACGAGCTGCTCTCCCTTCGGCTTCAGGGAGACCTTGACGCGGAGCCAACACAGGCGAGCCGTTCTCCGGACATCACCCACGACCGGGAAAACTGCAGAAAACGTCATGGCGCGACCCTCGCCTGAGATCGGGACGTCCATGCTGGACCAGCCGAGGGACACAGAACGTTTTCTCCCTCTCACCGCTACCCCTCCCTCTCAGCGATCCTACTCATCCACCCGAGCCTGAGGAACAAAGATCGTCTATTCCCTCCCACCGCTCCAACGTATCTGCACGAGCCTGAGGGACAAAAGATCGTCTATTTCCTCTCACCGCTCCAACGCACCATGGCCAATCTGCAGCCACAGCTCAACCTGGATTTTATTGGCGCCGTCTGCGCCGATCTCCACCAAGATTCTGCACCCTGACTCGTCACTCCAGCGGCCCACCCATGCACGGAACCCCCGCGCGCGCACCGGGGAGTTACGAGGACGGCACACCACGCACGGGACAATAATGGCTTCACTGACCGCCTTCCTTCTGCTGCACACTGGCCCTTCAGGCTTGCTTGTACACCTGAGGCCCGCAGCTTGTTCACTGGATTTTATGGTCTTAGCCACTGCACACAAGGGGAATTCAGCCGTCAGCTGTTCCCGGGGGGCTTTGGGGTTGCTCCTGCACCTAAAGCCAACACGCCAGTCCCTCTGCTTTTGTTTCTTTCTTTTTTTTTTTCCTTACAGCCGCTCCTGCTTTTCTTCATGGCCACGGGAGGAGTCAGAGACAAATTTTTCTTCTTGTGATCTCCGCACGCGCAACGGGACAGCCCCTCGACGTCGCGGAGCAACAAGCAATTTTTGCGCGGCTCGGACGATTTCACAGCCCCTGCCGGCACCTACTACCCCTCCCCTCCCTCCCCCTCCGCCTGCAGCGAGCTTCTCCCACAGCTCGCTCCCATAGATGGATTATCGAGGTCTCGGCCCCCTGCCGTGCCCTCTGGGGGGGAGCGTGTGGCGGGTTGATTCAACCCCCCCCACAACACACAGGACAGTCAGCTCTTTTCTCTTGGTTTTTCCCGCTGCACTATTGAGATGTAATGTGCCATTCATGTATTGTGATGTAATGTGCCATTCATGTATAGTGTTCATGCGTCCTGTCCTTACTGTGACCTAGAGGCTGAGATCAATATGTAGATGTGCCTTGTAACCTCTTTGTCCTAGACCTGGAGCAAAGGCTGGCAAATCTGCCTATTGTTATGTACAGTGGGGCAAAAAAGTATTTAGTCAGCCACCAATTGTGCAAGTTCTCCCACTTAAAAGATGAGAGAGGTCTCCAATTTTCATCATAGGTATACCTCAACTATGAGAGACAAAATGAGAAAAAAAAATCCAGAAAATCACATTGAAGGATTTTTAATGAATTAATTGGTAAATTCCTCGGTAAAATAAGTATTTGGTCGATAACAAAAGTTCATCTCAATACTTTGTTATATACCCTTTGTTGGCAATGACAGAGGTCAAACGTTTTCTGTAAGTCTTCACAAGGTTTTCACACACTGTTGCTGGTATTTTGGCCCATTCCTCCATGCAGATCTCCTCTAGAGCAGTGATGTTTTGGGGCTATCGCTGGGCAACACGGACTTTCAACTCCTTCCAAAGATTTTCTATGGGGTTGAGATCTGGCGGCTGGCTAGGCCACTCCGTGACTTTGAAATGCTTCTTACGAAGCCACTCCTTCATTGCCCGGGCGGTGTGTTTGGGATCATTGTCATGCTGAAAGACCCAGCCACGTTTCATCTTCAATGCCCTTGCTGATGGAAAGAGGTTTTCACTCAAAATCTCACGATACATGGCCCCATTCATTCTTTCCTTTTCACGGATCAGTCGTCCTGGTCCCTTTGCAGAAAAACAGCCCCAAAGCATGATGTTTCCACCCCCATGCTTCACAGTAGGTATGGTGTTCTTTCTCCTCCAAACACAACAAGTTGAGTTTTTACCAAAAAGTTCTATTTTGGTTTCATCTGACCATATGACATTCTCCCAATCCTCTTCTGGATCATCCAAATGCTCTCTAGCAAACTTCAGACGGGCCTGGACATGTACTGGCTTAAGCAGGGGGACACGTCTGGCTCTGCAGGATTTGAGTCCCTGGCGGCGTAGTGTGTTACTGATGGTAGCCTTTGTTTCTTTGGTCCCAGCTCTCTGCAGGTCATTCACTAGGCCCCCCCTTGTGGTTCTGGGATTTTTGCTCACCGTTCTCATGATCATTTTGACCCTACAGGGTGAGATCTTGCGTGGAGCCCCAGATCGAGAGAGATTATCAGTGGTCTTGTATGTCTTCCATTTTCTAATAATTGCTCCCACAGTTGATTTCTTCACACCAAGCTGCTTACCTATTGCAGATTCAGTCTTCCCAACCTGGTGCAGGTCTACAATTTTGTTTCTGGTGTCTTTTGACAGCTCTTTGGTCTTGGCCATAGTGGAGTTTGGAGTCTGACTGTTTGAGGTTGTGGACAAGTGTCTTTTATTCTGATAACGAGTTCAAACAGGTGCCATTAATACAGGTAACGAGTGGAGGACAGAGGAGCCTCTTAAAGAAGTTGTTACAGGTCTGTGAGAGCCAGAAATCTTGCTTGTTTGTAGGTGACCAAATACTTATTTTACCGAGGAATTTACCAATTAATTCATTAAAAATCCTTCAATGTGATTTTCTGGATTTTTTTTTCTCATTTTGTCTCTCATAGTTGAGGTATACCTATGATGAAAATTGGAGACCTCTCTCATCTTTTAAGTGGGAGAACTTGCACAATTGGTGGCTGACTAAATACTTTTTTGCCCCACTGTAGGTCTCTTACAAATGCAAATGTCTCATGCCTGTTCTGCAGTCCCTTTGATCGTACCAACTGCTGTGAACCTGCTTTGATGTATTGTCTGAGTTGGGTATAAATACTGCACAGGTTCTGTAACACATCCTCTCATTCTCACTTCTGCAACTGCTGCTGCTGGACACGGACATTGTGTCCTCCTTCTCTGAGAGCCGTGGGCTCGCTCCCGGCACGCATGCATGGCGCCGGGAGCGGAGCTTGTGACGGCTGGATGATATAATAAAACTCTCCTTAAAACCTACAGCAATCGCTGTTTATATTTTTTATCATCCGCTGCAGCACAACCCATTAGCCTGCGGATTATATGCGGTTGTACGGTGAATTGTGACACCTAGGCTGCGGGCCATTGTTGACCAAAGTTCGGAAACAAATTGCGGGCCTCTGTCGGATGTAATGTCCGACGGGACTCCAAAACGCGCCACCCATGTCGTTACAAACGCGTGCGCCACCTCCTCGGCTGTGGTTGACGCCAAAGGGACCGCTTCCGGCCAGCGCGTGGTGCGGTCCACCATTGTCAGAAGGTGCGTGTACCCCTGTGATGGCGAGAGGGGGCCCACGAGGTCCACGTGAACGTGGTCGAACCTCTTGGCAGGAATGAGAAATGGCTCCAATAGAGCCTTCATGTGTCTGTGTACCTTGGCCCGTTGGCACGCCATGCAGGCTGCCGCCCACTCTTTAACTTGTTTGCGAAGGCCGGGCCACACGAATTTTTCCGCTACCATTTTGACCGACGCGCGAACCCCCGGGTGCGCCAAAGAATAAATCGAGTCGAAAATGCGGCGGCACCACGCTGCTGGCACCACGGGACGACTGCGAGACATCGCAGATTAAGGGGGGCTTACCGTCTTGCAGCACCTTGCTCTCCAGCCTTAACCCTGTTGGTCCAGACTGGAGCGCGCGCACATCCGCGTCACTACCTTGCTCCGCGGCCATGGCTGTGTAATCTATCCCCACGCGGACGGGGGCAGCCACGGCGCGCGAGAGGCAGTCTGCCACTACGTTCAGTTTACCCGACACGTGCTGAATATCTGTAGTAAACTCTGAGATCGCGGCTAACTGCCTCTGTTGCCGGCCCGACCACGGCTCTCAAACTTTGGCCATCGCGAATGTTAGCGGCTTGTGGTCAACGAACATGGTGAAACAGCGCCCTTCTAGCCAGAACTGGAAGTGGTGAATGGCCAAATGGAGAGCCAGCAACTCCCTGTCAAACGCGCTGTATTTACGCTCACTATCGCGCAAAGTCCTGCTGAAAAAGGCGAGCGGTTGCCAAGCTCCGGCTACCTGCTGCTCCATGAGCGCCCCTATGGCAACGTCAAACGCGTCAGTGGTGAGTGCTAGACGGGCCGTTGGGTCCGGATGTGCCAACAACGCAGCGTTTGCCAGGGCTGTTTTGACTTGCGAGAACGCTCGCTCCCACTCCGGGGACCACTCGATCTTATTTGCGGGTTTCTGTTTTTTGAGTGCGGCATAAAGCGGTTGCATGAGTTGCGCTGCACCGGGAAGGAAACGGTTATAAAAATTCACCATTCCCAAAAACTCCTGTAACGCCCTGACCGTCTGCGGCCGGGGGAAATCCGCCACCGCACGCACTTTGTCAGGCAGCGGAACTGCTCCTTCGGGGGAAACTCGGTGTCCTAAAAAATCGATCTGCGCCACCCCGAACTGACATTTCGCTGGGTTGATTATTAACCCGTGCTCTCCCAACCTCCGGAAAACTGCCGCGAGGTGGTTTTCGTGTTCGTCTTCGGACGTGCTGGCTACCAAAATATCGTCCAAGTAGACAAACACGAAAGGGAGATCGCGCAGCACTGCGTCCATCATGCGTTGAAACGTCTGTGCAGCCCCTTTAAGCCCGAATGGCATGCGCAAAAACTCGAACAGGCCAAATGGAGTTATCACCGCTGTTTTGGGTACGTCCTCAGCGCGCACTGGGACTTAGTGGTAACCGCGGACTAAGTCTATTTTAAAAAAAACGCGCGCCCCTGCCAAATGAACGGAAAAATCCTGGATATGCGGGATTGGGTAGCGGTCATGCGCTGTAGCGTTGTTCAACCTGCGGAAATCCCCGCACGGTCGCCATGAGCCGTCAGCTTTTGGGACCATGTGAAGCGGGGAAGCCCATGGGCTGTTCGAACTCCTGACAGTGCCTAACCTTTCCAGGTTGGCGAACTCCTCGCTCACTATGACCAGTTTAGCTGCGTCCAAGCGCCGAGCTTTTGCAAAAACAGGCGGTCCGGTTGTGGTAATAAAATGCTCCACCCCGTGCTTAGCGACGGTTGCCGAAAACGTGGGGACCGTGAGTGCTGGGAACTGAGTGAGCAGTGTGTGGAACTTACCGCTTGCAGCTGTGACGTTGGCTTGTGCTGTTGGCCGGGCCGCTCTAGTTGTACAGGGGATAGTCAAAAGAAAGTGCATTAACCAGGCGCCTGTTAGCAACATCCACTAACAAACCATGTGAGCACAAAAAATCAGCCCCTAAAATATTGAAATTCAATGCTGCTATGACAAAAGTCCACTCAAAAGTACGACCATGTAGAGACAGAAGCAGAGTCCTCTCACCAAAGGTCTTAATTCTCGAGCCGTTCGCTGCTGCCATCTCGGGACCGCTGGAACCCACCAGCCGGTCAGTGGAGGAAGGCATGATGAAACTCAACTGGGCACCGGTGTCCACGAGGAAATGTCTCCCCGAGCGTGCGTCCGTCAAGTAGAGCAGCTTGTTCTTCTCCCCGAGGGTCGCAGCTGCTACCGACCCCCGGTCTTGGCGTTTCCCGAGCGCTTGAACTGGCACGGTGGTATACATTTGCGTGCCTTCTCTGCAAAGCGGCGATGGTAGAAACAAAGGGTGTCTCCTCCGCGTTCCTTGGCCTCCGCTGCCGCTGCCGTCGGTGGTTCTGCTACCGCTGACCCCGGCTCCCTGCTGTCTCCAGCCGTCGCGCCGAGCTCAGTCGCTGCCGCCGTGGCCGTGCGCTGCCTGCTGACGTTAAGAATCCGATGCGCCTCCAGGGCCAGTGCGCGGAAGTCCCGCTGGGCCAACAACGGCGAACTGGCCAGGGTCGCCCTTGTCGCTGATGGTAGGGTCCTGAGGAATATGTGGGTAAAGATGAAGTGGTCGTTGTCCGAGCCTTTCAACCTCAGCATCTTCTCCATCAGGTCGATAGGTGTGCCATCTCCCAACTCGGTCAGCGCCAGGAGTCTCTCTGCTCTCTCCTCGACCGAGAGGGTGTAGTGTTGGATGAGTGCAGCCTTCAATGCGCCGTATTTGTCACTGTCTGGCAGCTGCTCCAGAAGGCTCTCCACATGCTGGGCTGTGTGGTTATCCAGCTTTGCGACCACATGGTAGAATTTTGTGTCATCTGCCGATATTCCCCGGAGGGTGAACTGTGCCTCCACCAAGTGGAACCAGGAGCGCGGGTTGTTCTGCCAAAAGTCCGGTAGCTGGACTGTAACGGCATACGTTTGGCTGGGGGCTCCCGATGAGTCTGGCCCCGGGGAAATCTCCTCTTGCTGCATGCTATGTCTTGGGTCACCAGTGTGGAGTGTGTAATGATGGGGCAGGTTTTATCTCAAGGTAGTTTATTACATGCTTCAACATGAGCAAAGTAGAAAAAGAGAGCATCACAGAAGCAACTTGTCCCTTATATACCAGGGACTCTCACAGCTCACAAGTCACATTGCATTATAATCACCAGTAACAATGCCTTTCCTCTCAAATCCCATAGCATCCCCCTCACAGTCTTCGGCCTACAAAGGAATCTCCAAGCCGTCTCTCAGCACACAAAGAATCCCCCCAAGCAGTCTCTGCATACCAAAGGTTACCCTTTCACAGTATCCTGTTATCTCCAAGGAAACTCTGTACCTTGTTCTTATCTAATATGTGAAGCCTTATGCAAAGCATTAAATAAGTTACACGAGTGGCTACAATATAAAAAAGAAAATTATTAGATTGCTCTTCCTGGGTTTTATGATGTCACAAACCAACAAGCCCTGACTTCAAATCTTTAAGTTAGAAAATGAAACCGTATACCCCAACAGCTTTCTTACTTGTTATTGGCTTATTCACAAAAACCTTCACCCAATCATATTAGGGACTCAGGGTTAGTCTCAGCTCAACATGAAAACAGACCCCAATCTGGCAAACTTCTTTTACAGTTTAGCTGTCCATGCAGATGACAGCAGGATTTTGGAGGTGTGAAAGTGTAAAGGTTTGAAACCAGTCTCCAGAATGCCTTTACTGTCAGTCCCCCCCCGCCCCGCCGTGTACATGGAGATAAACGGTAATGGTGACATCACTGTTACAGGAGCGTGGATGGAGCATAACTACTGGAGCCACAACAAATGACTGACATATGTGATGACTGACATACATCTGATATACATATGTGCTGCTTGGCAAAACACAAGCTGCACCTCACTGGTTGACGCATCCCCAAGTGGTGGTCTGTTCACCTGCATAGATATCCAAGGGACAGTAAATTTTCTCCTATAAATTCAAAACGAAACAGTAAAACATGTTTCTGAAAACAATTGAGATAAGAAATATATGGTGTAGTTGCTGAATATGTTTACGTTTCACTAACAACCGGTATTCAAAAGTTCAGTCCCTGAAGCGATTGATGGTTAACAGAAAATAGTTTATGTAGTGCTGTAAAAAAAAGTCACACTGCCACCTACTGGCCTGGCATACTTACAATTGCAGTTTTCACACCTTAACTAACTAACTAACTAACCTGCACTTATATAGCGCTTTTCTAGTCACAAAGACCACTCAAAGCGCTTTCATTAATACTAACCCTCTATTCTAAGGGCCTATAGGAAACAAATATCTAGGGACAATTTAGAACAGCCAATTAACCTAACATGCATGTTTTTTTTGGCATGTGGGAGGAAACCGGAGAAATCCCGGAGTAAACCCACGCAACACGGGGAGAACATGCAAACTCCACACAGATCACTGTTGGTCGGGGGCTGGGATCGAACCCACGATCCCACGATCCCCACAATCCCCCGGCCAAGGGTAAACTGTGCTGCCGCAGTGCTAACCACTGCGCCACCGTGCAGCTAAAGTGGTCCCAAATGCACCTGCCATTGTTTCTTTGACAATGACATATGTACGCAGTGCTTTTCTTTCAGTTTCAGTGAGAACATTTGTGCAAAGCTCCTCACTTCTCAGATAGCTAGCTAGCTTGACCTTACAGCCTTTCTGATGAGCTGTAAAAACAGGGGACAAAACTTTAATATCTATAAAATGCATGGTATGGGGCCTTTAAACTTCAACATAAAGCAAAAAAAAATAAATAATGTATTGCATTTATATTTTACCATTTTCTTATTTTAGGTTTGAGATTTTAGAAGCTTGAGACAAAGTGATTTATTAATCAAGTGGCATTTGGAGCATTAAATTAACTTTTATAACAAGATATGCAGAGTTGCCAACTTTTCAGAAAAGCTTGGGAGTGAGATTTAGAGGGAATTAGACGGGCGTAGGGGTGGAGTGAGTGTATGGTTGCACAATACACATAAACAGCTATTATTTTTCAAGGCATATACTTCTTTACCGCAAAAGTTTTAGAACATCTTCTGTCTGCTTTATCCTGCCTTGAGAGCACTTGTGTGAAAAATCTGAAGAAAGTCAACACGATATTGCTAGTAATTTCATCATTTTGGAGTGAGAAACAGGGTTTGTGGGGTGAGAGAGGGAAAAAAGTGAGCAACTCCAAAACAGTGAGAGTTGGTAACACTGATTATTGTTAGGGGTGCAAGACATAAATTCATGAGTTGCAGGGAAAAAACAATTGGTCCAAAGATGAACAAAAACTTCTTGTGTTACACATTCGATGAAAAATGAAAAACTTTATTTTGTGTTAAACCAATTCAAAATTGCGACATAGTCTCTAAGTTTTGTTGTCGTGATTTCAACAACTGCATTCCTTTTCTTTTCCCCTCTACAAAACAGGAAGCAGTCGTCATACGAAAAAGAAAATGATTGGCATCGCCTTTAGCCACTCGCATCACACCACTGATATCACGCAACCAATCGTTTTAGAGAAGAAGGGCGGGATGTCCTGTAATGTGATGCAAATTGGCCAGTCAAAGCTCGCTAGTCCCGCCCTTTTGTGTTTCCCGCACCGTCAATCAAAATAGAAAAAAATCGACCCGAATTCACCGATCAACACTGGCCCGCCTTTGATAAAATAATCATGTTCGGAGTTTAGCTGACCCGATAATCCTCCGGGGTGATACAGCTCACCCTATGACCGTTCCGTGACGGTTTTATGCGTCGAAAAGGGCAAATAAACGGGTGAGTTTGTTGCAGCCGCGGCGAAGCTGCGTCTGTTTTATCTTTAGCACCGCTGCTAACGGGCTCGATAATGGTGAGCTAACTGAGCTAGCTGCGGAGTTGACAAAGTAAACAGTGGACGGTGGAAAGGAATCTCGTCTCAATCTACGCCGTAAAAAGTTGGATTTCGCCGTTGGCTTCTTTCGGACCGGAGAGTGGGGATGCTTTGCGAGCTTTTCTGGCAGCCAGGAGTTGAAGATTACAGAGTTTTGCCGAGTTTCACCCTCTCCCTCTCTCCTTGCTAGTAGCCTCTGAAACAAGGAGAAATGGCGTCCGCGGACGTGGACAGCAGTCAGAACGAGTTCCTGCAAGCTGGCGGCGCCGTGGAAACACAGGTATCCCGACATTTTCTAGCTCCGCTCGCTTTCGGTCTGCCGAGTGTGTGTTTGACAGCGTGATGTTCACACGTTTTAACATTTTGATGGCAAGGGGGAGAAAGCTGTACACTTCCTGTGTTCCCCTCAATAACGGCCACCCACTTCACCCCTGTAAAACCCGCCCATAGTGGGTAGGACACTGAAGTCAGTCACTTGGGTCGGCTCGCTGGAAGAAAGCCGGTGTGCCATGGACTCAGGAGGATGCATGGCTGTGATAATGTAGCAGGGAAATGCGCCCTTAATAGAAACAGTAGCTCGCTGTTGTGTTGTAATATCCACCCATCCCCCACACCCTACTCCACCATTTCTGAGCCTGCTCTCCTCACAGCTTCTATGTGCGATTACATACTTCTGAATTTTGTGCACCTATGCAAATTCTGCATGACTCCGCTTGCTCTTCTTAACCCCTTCTTTGATATATTTGCACAAACAGTAATGTAGCCAATTCCAGCTGTGTTTGATCTGAGAGAAGGAATTGCTGTCTCTGTAAAAGTGTGATCTCATTTGTGCTCCCAGACAACAGATATGTCAGCCATCCAGCTGACAGGCTCAGACAGGTGGGAGGTGTTAACCCCTGTGTCTGCTGGGAAAGAAGACCAGGGAATTATTCACATTCCAAACTCGGGCATTGTGACATCCAATGGGCAATATGTGCTTCCTATTGGGAGTCTTCCCAGTCAACCCATTTACGTTACAGCATCAGGGAATGAAGCAGCAGCCAATGGAGTGTCAGGCATTCAATACCAGGTAATAAAGAAGCAAAATCTCACAAAGATACAGCAGTTAATTTCAGGTGATGGGTCACTGCTAAAAATGGTGATTGCATCTTCCAGGTGATTCCCCAAATCCATAATCCAGATGGGACCCTAGCAGCATTCTCCACACAGGGGTTGGATGATGGCTCGGGGCAGATCCAGCTACTCCAAGACGGCAGCCAGGGCAGCATAGGAATTAGCTGCGCAACAACAGCAAGCACAGACCTCCTGACACAGGCGGGACAAGTCCAGTCAATCCAAGGCGTTTCACTGGCTGGAGGTTCAACATACACCAGCACCGTACCTGTGGGCTTGCCCAGTAACATAACATTTGTCCCTATAAATAGCGTAGATCTGGAGTCACTAGGGATTACCGGAGCGCAGACGGTCCCCATTGCAACAGGGGTCACACCGGACGGCCAGCTGATTATGAGCAGCCAGGCCCTGGAGAGTCAGGGTCAGGACACTGGCGTCAAACAACCACTGGTGACTGTGAGTGGCCCCAGTGCCACCCAAGAGCTCTATGTGCCAGCTACCTCCACCACTTCCTCTTCCACATCCTCCCAGCTTCCTGAGACCATTGATGGCACTGGAGTCCTCACACAGGCAACCGCAGTGTCAGCAGGGGTGTCTGACCTATCTTCCACAGATAACTTCAACTCCCACAATCACCTGCAGCAAATACAGGTCAGTGTGTAAATTTAGCAAGTGGGTTTCAGTAGCCATGTTTACATGTGCAAAATTTCTTCAATCTGATTAAGGTTCAGCTCAGAACTTTACTGTTTACATAGACCTTGAAAAAGTTGATTGGATTATGACATGCGTTTACATGCGTCACATTTGAACGGACTAAGTCATTTTGACATGCGCAGAATTGTCTGACATTCTGGAAATAGAAGAAGAAGCAACTTCTGATGTAAAGAAACCTGCTTTGTGTGTCTGTATTTGAAATGGACCTGTATTCTGTTATTCAGACTGTACTTTTGCTTCTGCTGGTCTTCGTAATAAACAGAGGGAGACAGCAGGATGATGCAGACCAGTTCTGTTTTACTCCCGCCATGTCATCCGCTAGCTGCTGTAAAAGCGGAAATATGTTACATTGACATGTGACTGATGTACAGACATGCGCAGTAAACATTTTCTACCCAAACTTCGGAATAAGTGTTTATGTGCACACCAATCAGATCAACAATTGGCATAACCCACCCATCTCGATCGGAAGGAAATTTTGATCTGAAAGAGTGTGATTGGGTCAGAATCTTCAGCTTGGCGTGTTTACATGAAGCATTTTTATTCTGATCAGGCTTTTAATCTGGTTATTTGTGTCCATGTAAACATGGCTAGTGTTGTATGCATTCAGAATCAATTCACTGTATTTTCTTTTTTGTAAAATATTTGATGTGACGATTGAAGCCAATGTGGAAACATCCATCCATCTTCTTCCGCTTAATCCTTTTTGGGTCGCGGGGGGGGCTGGAGCCTATCCCAGCATCTTTGGGCGAGAGGCAGGCTACACCCTGGACAGATCGCCAGTCCATCGCAGGGCCAACACAGAGAGATGGACAACCATTCACTCTCACAGTCATACCTAAGGACAATTTAGAATCCCCAGTTTTGATGCCAATTAACCTAACTTGCATGTTTTTGGCATGTGGGAGGAAACCGGAGAAATCCCGGAGTAAACCAACGCAGACACGGGGAGAACATGCAAACTCCACACAGATCACTGTTGGTCGGGGGCTGGGACCGAACCCAGGATCCCCCGGCCAAGGGTGAGTTGCTGTGCTGCAGCAGTGCTAACCACTCCGTCACCGCGCTGCTCTATCCATTGTGGAAACATCTTAAACAAATTGTGTGGAAGTTTATGGGCAAGTTACCATAATTCTCACATGATTTATGTCCTCTGTAACATTTTTTCTGGTGAATTACTGGCCTCAATCCCCAATTTGAATCTTTTTCAACACAGCAGGATGTAATAAAATTAACTTTTAAGAGTCAATCTTGTTTGAAACAAGTCCACAGGCTAATGTGTGTTGTCATGGTAGTCTTCCCTTGAAATGGAGTATGCTGAGTTCCAAACTACCTGTTCTGAAATATTTTGGATTACTATATTGCCTTAAGTAAAACTAAATTATTTTTAAAAGAAAAGTTAATGACTCAGAGCCCTGGTCCAACTCTGCAAAGTTTTATGTCTTTTTAAACAATTAAAGGCAGGTACTAGATGGCCAAGTTAATAGTCAGTTGTAGTTATAGTTACAATAAACTGACAGTAAATGTTCTATGTAATCTCCTTTCTGAGAAACACTGCTCGAAGGTCACAGTAGACCATGTGATCAGCTGATTTTGTGTCTCCGTGTTAAGATTTAATTTTGTACTTGAAGCTTTCAGTTCATTCCAGTATAAACCTGTTTAGGGAGAGTTTGTTGGTTGGTTTTCTTCTCTTCACACATCTCTTGTGATTGGGATAAGTTTTAATTTTGGAATAATCTTTTAATTATAAAATAAATTTATTTTTAATAAACTGAATAGTGTAAACTATGTTTTGCATTGGGCTTTTATATGCATGTAAAGGGCCTCTACCATTAGAAGGTGGAGGTGGAGCGTATAGAAAGTTTTTGCAAGCCAAGCCTAAGTATAAGACTGTACTAATGACATACTAATGATGATGAAGATATCAGTGAAATATGTGTCTTCTTTTTTTAGTATTAAATGCTGCTGTACAAACATTCAAAGTACACGACTTACCACTGTTAAAGCTCTAAAAGTAGTCTGACAATTAGTCTTTGAAAGCTTGTCTAATAATTTCCTGTAATTACCAAATATACAGCTTCTGCTGAAAATGCTCATTTTTATGCTGAGTCACTACAGTTCAAGATGTAGACGTTTTCAGGGCAGCATTCATTTGTTAGTTTGAAAGCATGTCTCAGGTGTTAGTTTCTGATACTGATGGTCATTAAACCACAATCAATGTTTGTAAGAGGTTATTTGGCTTTGTGATAGACTGAGATCACATCTGTGGCACTGCTGATGGAGCTGTGCATGTGTGAAATAAGCACGCAGTTAAATTCAGTTTTAGATAATGGTACAGTGCTTTGTGACGGTGAATATTGGAGCAGTACCTAGCTGGCATGTTCAGGATTCTTTTCCATGGAGGGCTAAAAGAGTCTTGGATAATTTTCTTGGACAGCTGGAGCTGTGCTGTGTTCACCAGAGCCTCTCTGGATGTCACACCAGCCACCGATGCTCTTCTGATAGATGGATGGATGGATGTACTTTGTTTGTCCCAAACTGGGAAATTACAGTAGAACAGCAGCATGACACAGTAAGACGACCCAAACCAACAGAAATACACACAGCATAATAGAAAAGGAGTTAGGAGTTGAGGGTGTTTTATTTAGCTGGTAGGCTAAAAATAAACCAGCAGCTAATGCTAGGCTAGCAGAAAGTCCGACAGCTGGGAGGGTCGGAGCTGCTATTGTGTGGATGATCAAGCTGTAGGGCATGGTGAAGCACGTCTTCAGGATGAAGAGCAAGCTGAATAACACTGTTGAATTTCATCAGACCAACCTCAGTGCAGAAAAATAGGAAGGACCAAATCAGAACTGATTTTTTTTTTTTTTTTTTTTCCTCCTTGCCTTCTGATTGTTGCTCTGAGTGTTGCTATCCCTGTGCTGTTGTAATCCTGGAATTTCCCCGTTGTGGGACTAATAAAGGCTTATCTTATCTTATCTTATGGTTCAGTGCCCACTGAACTTTTAAAATACAATGAGAAGATGTCAATATATTCATTGTGTTGTCCTTCTGATACATGGAAAAAAATGAAGAAAATAAAAAGGCAACTTATGCAACTAATAAACTTGGGTGGGCTCCCAAGTACTAGCCAATGGGTGGTGAATTATTGGAAGAGTCCTGCATACAGTTTATTCTGAAGGACCACTCTGAGCCTTTCTTTATGATTATGATATTTTCCACAGGTATCTTCCTCCAATGCTACCACTATCTCACAGCCCATCCTGCAGCTGTCTGGAGACAGTCAGGCCCAGGTGGCTCAGAGTCAGGACCTGACCACAGCAGGTCAGACTCTACAGAGTGTTCAGCTGGTCAATCCAGGGACCTTCCTCATCCAAGCTCAAACTGTCACAGCTACAGGGCAGATCCAGTGGCAAACTTTCCAGGTAAGGTCAAATGCCTGTTTTTTTAATTCTTATTCTTACTTGTTTGTTGTAAAGCAGCCATTTGAATCCATAAAATAATCCATTCCCCTCAGGTTCAGGGTGTCCAGTCACTCCAGGGACTCCAGTTACCCCAAGGGCAGGGGCAGGCCCAGCAGTTGACCTTAGCACCTGTGCAGACCCTTCCGCTGGGCCAGACCGGCCAGGTCAGCCTACCCAACCTCCAGACTGTCACAGTAAACTCTGTAACGCAAACTGGAGTCCAGTACACACAGGGAGAGAATAACAGCAGTCCAGCTGGTACGACCACACAGTAATATAATGAATTAATCCCTCAATTGTCCCACTTCGTAAATTTTACTTTTTTCTTACTTTGTTCAGGTATCCATATAAAAGAAGAGCCCGACTCAGAGGAGTGGCAGCTGGGTGGAGACTCCACGCTTAATGCCAGCGACCTGAACAACCTCCGTGTTCAGCTTGGAGATGAAGATATGGAGACACCGGGTGGAGAAGGCAGGCGGCTCCGCAGAGTCGCCTGCACCTGCCCCAACTGCAAAGAATCGGGAGGAAGGTGAGTGTCTGAAAACACAGAAATAGCCCATTTATAGTTTCTGAACCCAGTTTGTCGTCATGTGCATTCACCGTTTCTTGAACTTCCACAGACTTAAAAGTCATTTCTTCTACTCAACTTTTTTTTTTTTTTTTTTTCAATATTCTGCAGAGGTTCAGGTATGGGCAAGAAGAAGCAGCACATCTGCCACATTGCTGGCTGTGGGAAGGTGTACGGGAAAACGTCTCATCTCCGAGCTCACCTGCGTTGGCACAGTGGAGAGAGACCCTTCGTATGCACCTGGGTGTTCTGTGGGAAGAGGTTCACCAGGAGCGACGAGCTGCAAAGACACAGGAGGACGCATACAGGTGAGAACATGGAACACTTTGGCCACACTTCCCACGTTTTCAGTGTCTACTCAGTCCTTAAACTGAAACACGATGGTGGTGGTGGAGAAGAAGTTGACTGGGAGACAGTCAGGAGAGGGGGAAAAAAGGATGTACACATGTATAGAACAGTCTTCAGCTTGAAGACTGGGACTATTTGATAACAGAATGAGCCAGAACATCCATCCATCCATCTTCTATCACTTTTCTGGAGGCACCGGTCACAGAGGCAGCAGTTCAAGCAGAGAAGCTCAGACTTCCCTCTCCCCAGCCACCTGCTCCAGCTCTTCAAAGAGGATACCAAGGCGTTCCCAGACCAGCTGGGAGACATAGTCTCTCCAGCATGTCCTGGGTCACCTCCGGGGTCTCCTCAGTGGGACGTGCCCGAAACACTTAAAGTGGGAGGCGTCCAGGAGGCATCCTAATCAGATGCCCAGACTACCTCAACTGACTCCTTTCGATGTGAAGGAGCTGCGGTTCTACTCTGAGTCTCTCCCGCTTAACTGAGCTCCTCACCCTGTCTCTAAAGGTGAGTCCAGCAATCCTACAGAGAAAGCACATTTCAGCCACTTGTATCCGCGATCTCATTCTTTCGGTCATTACCCAAAGCTCATGACCATAGGTGAGGGTAGGAACGTAGATTGACCCACAAATTGACAGCTTTGCCTTAAGCCTTATTCATGCTGCATTTCCCCTCTGGTCCGCTTTGGTTCACGTGCGCTTTGGACGAGCCCGGGGTGCACGCAGCATTGTACATACTCACTTTTTTCCGTCTACCAGGCCAAGCAGTTGACGCATGCGCACAACTGTTATAGTTTCGTCCCAGCCCTATGGGTAGTGCAAATGCGCTAACATGCCAGTTTGTTCACCGTCTATAAACACGAGAGCAATGCACATTTTTTTTGTAGCAACAACAATGGCGTCATTTCAAGGAAAAGGAGGAATCATTGTTTTCCAGTGTTTTTCTCCGCTCAAGCTGCTGCTGCTGCAAAAGGATTCATGTATGTTTATTCTCGTCTTCTGCCTCCTCGTCGTCTTCCTCATCTAGCTTGTCTTTGTATGCTGTGTTGGTTTGGTCACAAAATTTGGGCTGCACGCGGTCGTCCACGGTTGAGCACTCCGGACACTAGCGGAGTGGAGACGATGACGTAAATTTCGTCACACGAGGTTTCCGGTTACATGTACGCAGACAGCAGAGGTGTAGCACGAAGCAGGATTTACTCTTACATTCATCAAAACATGCCACCAGGAAACTCCTAAGTCCTGAAGTGGTCAGACATTGATCTGCACATGTCCCAAATCCTGGCAGATCGTCACTTGAAAGATCTAAGAATCTCTGTGCACCAGGTCTCCCCAGTCAACCTGTTTGAGCTGGAATGAGTGCAGTGACCGCCTCGGGCATTTTTCTTTTTAACTCTGGCACACCTTTCATCATTCCAGACTGAAGTGCATTAACAAGTGTAAAGGTTGGAATACTGTTTTCCCTTTTAGATTTTAAAAAGCTGCATGATTGACCTTGTCATTGCAGAAAGTTGTTCTTGAATTTGAGACTGAACCATGAAAAAATATGGAAGGTTTTCAAGTTACCTTGCACCTAGAATGAAAAGTTGATTACTGTTTGTCATGTTTTTTTCTCCAGTTAATTGGTCTAAATAGGATAAACTGTCACATAGTTATGATCTTTTCATGAACGGCATGTTTCAGAGCTAATTGTAACATTAATTTAGGCCACTTAAATAGTTTTGTGCCTCCCAGCCCCATATCACTGTTGATATCTGGTGCTTGGTAATAAGAAGACAAACTAGGTGTAGTGGAATATGCTGTACATTAGATTACACTGTGTGCGCTTTAGAAAAATTTCTCTGGTGTCTCTTCACTTTTACTCAGGCTCATAATTTGATGTGTGTAAGGTAGTGTTGTATGATGTTCTGATTCCCACTCAGTGTGTTTCCCGCAGCAGACACACTATGTGGACACTTCTGTTTTTAATGCGTTTAACATTTTCACTGCTTTGCCTGTCATCAGTCTAGGTGAAGCAGAGTTGCTAGACTAAACAAGATTTCTTTTACAGAAATAGTAATTTCACCTTCCAAAACACAGGCATTCTTTGGTTATTACCGTCTCACTTTGTTAGTTTGTGTTATTTGGTAGCTCTTGTAATGGGTCAAAACTAGCTTGTTAAATCAGTAAAGTGAGCTGAAGTCTGCTGTTACCGTCAAACTTTGAAGTTCTGTGTAGAAAACTTTCATTACTGGTTTTCAACTAAGTGTATTTATGGTAATTTTAAATATTTCTAAAATAACTCCTGGGTTGGTACACATTAAGGCTACGCATTTGGCAGAGGTAGATTAACTGATGATTGACTTAAGATAAAGTGGAATAAAGCTGATGATGGAAATAGAGAGCCTCAGTCACACCCCCTCTGCTTCTACATATGGGACCTTAAATTGGAAAAAAATTGCCATTGAAATGGATGGAAAGAGAGAAATTATCTTTTGATCCTCATTGAATTTTGCCACGAGTTACACATAGGATAGCTGTCAAAATTAAAAGATAATTTTCCACGTAATTAAAGTTGTCGGTTGTCGTCTAATAAGAGTAATATTTAGTAGTTTTTGTGAAACTGCACCGTGGACTATATTTCCTCGTAGCGCTGGGAACGATCCCTAATTTCCAGAATCGATTCGATTCCATTCCTTGAGATTCTGAATCGATTCAATTCTGATTCGATCTGGGAAAAATACCATTTTAATAGCCATTTTACTTCCCACGAAACAAAAATCTTCGAGACCTAATGCTGCAAATTGTACCAAGAATACTCTTTAATTTTGTTAATACATAAATTATCACATATAGAACTGACCCAAAATCAGTTACAATCAGTTGCACTTTTTATTATTTAACTTATCATTTCATAAAGTGCTCACAGGTGCTTTCTTTAGTGCAAAGGGTGTGTCGTGTCAAGTTCACCACCCAGAGTAAGTAAACAAATTCAATGCATGAAGCATGCATACATAATCTCACTGTATTTCTGTCCCTCCAGGATTTCGTCAGCTGTTTTTGTGATTGTTGTGGCCCAAAAAGCCTGAATTTGTTGGAGCTTTTCCAAAAAGTTATGGCACTTTTAGAGGTTTTTTGCACTCAAAGTTGTGTGAGGAAGTACACATTTTAAAGCAGCTGCTTTTTCCATAGTTTACAGCGATGCTACTCTATGTAACACCACAAGAAAAGCGTAGGATTGCCAAAAATTTCCTGTTAAACAAGGATTTATTTAGAATTAAACGCTCAGTAAAATTGTCAAAAAAATGACCAACATTGTGTTCTTGCTGAGAACTTAAATAAAAAAAGAAATAAAAGAATTAGTTATTACAACAACTAAATTGCATTGAATGCATGTTAGTCTGGAGAAAATGATGGCAGCACCTCCTTGAATCTTGAATTTGAAAACTAAGACCCTGAAAAATTTGAGGTCGTCTTCTGTGTTGAAATCCACTTGAAGCAGGGATGCTCCTCCACTGACGACCTCTGACCTTCAGAAGGTCTCAGTGCAGGATGGAGCTTCCAGTCTTCACACATCTGAAGGCAGATGAAAAGAATAGATTTCACAGTAAAATTAATAATCATGTTTTTAGATCCCCACACCACAGTAGGGTTTAATAATATAGTTTCTCTTATTTTTGTTTATATTTAACTACAAATTAACTTTCAATGTTTGAAAAGGGTTTCAATTCATTTCCTGGAATATTTGTTCATTTCAGTTCAGTTCTACTGAGTAAAAATAGCTTGTTGTACTGCAGCCTTTATTGATTCTACCATCTTAATTGTATTGTGATTTATTCTCTTCACATCTCTTAAGTGCTAGAAGTCCATAATCTCATAAAATATACCTTTATTCTGCATTTATTCACAGCGCTTAACCAACAGTTCTCTGTGTCCATAGTTTGTTAAAGAAACCACCATCATGCCGGATAAATTATTAATTTACAACACAAATGTTAAAACAAACAAATGATATTATACTTACAATCTCAGCAGCTCCAAGTCTCCCTCTCTGTTCGCGGGTTTCAGCCAGTCTCTGTGCATTTTCCGTTTATCAATTGTCAACTTTATGTTCCAACACAGCGCTGCACATAGTAAAAAACCATTATCCCCACTTTATGAAAAATATTCAGAAGCTGTTGAGGACAGTCTTTACGGTGACTTTTGTTGATAAATTAAGAGACACGCAGGTTAACAGCTCTGCTCATGTAAACACGGAAGTAAAGACGTGCGCATGCGCTGCAGGGAACTCTTGCCAAATGAGAACCGTTTTAACACCACAGAAGAAGAACTGGTATATCCGTTAGCTTGTTAGCCGTTAGCTCTGTTAGCACGTCGGCTGTTTATGGTTCTTGGCCATGGTTCCTGGCTCACTGACCCGGTTTCGACCTGATCAGGCTCAGCAGACATTCAGACGTAAAAATATTATATTAAAAGATCGATCCGTGGATTTTGTAGATTGATATCGGCTCAGTCAAACGTGGATCGATCCATATCGTTATATCGATCTTTTGAACCCACCCCTATTTCCTCGTCTCAGACTATTAATGTCACCGAACACGATTGTGGCGGTTTACCTCTCAAAGCTCACCTCCTGTTTCCTGACCAATAAAAGAAGCATCCACAGAGGAGAAAAACAACACGGATGTATTATTTTGTATTTTGAGAGCTGGAGCTGATCCAGAGGACTGTTGGTTACTTCCCCCTGGGCGCTCTTTGAAAACGATGGCATAAGTTGCGTAAGTCTGTGTTTGTATTCTTTCAATTTACATTTTTTTCACAACCTTAAACCTTAACAGTTAGACAACAGCCTACACCGTTATTTACATAGAAAATTATCTTTTAAATTGACAAACATCATATGTGTAACTCGGAGCTAAATCCAATGGGGTCAAAAGATAATTTCTCTCTTGCCATTGATTTCAGTAGAGATTTTTTCCGATTCAAGGTTCCGTATGTGGAAGTATACGGTAGTCCACACTACCGTCACACTATCATCACAGCTGTACAACTTGTTTGCACTCTGATGCAACAAACATGGCTGCAGATGAGACTTTTCTTTCCACACCAAGGATTTCATTTATTATGTGCTCCATCTTGTGTTTTGCTGTGCAGTTATCAAGCTCCTCTCCTGTGGAACCAGCTGCCAATCTGGATTCGGGAGTCAGACTCGATCTCTGTTTTTAAGAATAGGGTTAAAACCTTCCTTTTTCATATAGCCTACAACTAGGGAGGGATCATGTGTCTCTGAACCCTCCCTTAGTTCTCTCCCATAGATTGAATCCCTATCATGCTGTTTGCTCTATACATGTCTGTTTTCATCTTCTCTATCCCCTCACCCCCCAGCCAGTCGCAGCAGATGACTGCCCCTCCCTGAGTCTGGTTCTGCTGGAGGTTTCTTCCTGTTAAAAGGGAGTTTTTCTTCTCCACCGTCACCAAGCGCTTGCTCACAGGGGATCACCTGATTTCTGGGGTCTTTCTGCAGTTGTGGGGGTTCCCCCTACAGTTGAAAGTGCTACGAGATGACTGTTGTTGTGAAATGGCGCTATATAAATAAAGTTGAATTGAATTATACAGTATATGTCGTTGCATAACATTACCTAGGATGTGGTAAATGTCCTAGATGATTTGCATAAAGCAGGGGTGTCCAGTCATGTGCTATGGAGGGCCAAGACCCTGCAGGTTTTACCTCCAACCAGTGTCTTCAACAGCAGATTTCACTGAATTTCTTCCCACTGATTGCTGATAAGTGAGAACACCTGCTGAAGAGACTGGGTAGAATAGAAAACCTGCAGGGTCTTGGCCCTCCATGGCACATGATTGGACACCCCTGGTCTAAAGTATGTAATAGAATTAGGCACCATTTTGTATTTTCTGGCCATAAGATGCACAGGGAGAGCAGGGGACCCTGTCCACTGTAGGTGTAGCATGCAGTCAGAGGAGATGTGCATAAACTGCACAGCATTAATAAGGAAATACTTTATTGAAATAAGCACCGTTATTACAGCGTTCAAAGACATGGGCAGCCTGTGAATCTTAACTGTCAGAACAAGTATAATTTGTGTGTTTTGTGTGTTGGAGAGAACAGTGCAATCAGCTGATTCTTTGACGCTCTTATTTTTGAAAGTCCACTGTTTCCATGTGCTTGTAGTTGGTGGCTGCTATTCAGCCGTCTTTCATGGGTTTTTCATCTTATGGTTGAGCATTCTGCTGTTGCATGCATTATTGTGTGTGTGATGGAGCTCAGCGAGGCTGTGGACCCCAGCAAAACTTTTCCCTGGTGGGAAAAGTGTTGTTGCCCTGCTGTTCATTGTCACAGAGCATTTACAGTATTTAATGTTTCATACAAGAAAGTGTGAATATAATAATTCACAATAATTCAGCCTGCTGCCTGACGTCTCCTTCTGATCGACCCCTGCAGGAGAGAAGAAGTTTGTGTGCGGCGAGTGCTCGAAGAGGTTCATGCGGAGCGACCACCTGGCCAAGCACATAAAGACTCACCAGAATAAAAAAGGCGTGGCGGCCTCCTCCACGCCCCCGCCCACCACCGACACTTTCGTCACCGCGGACGGAACCACGCTCATCCTCCAGTCTGCCAACAATCAGGAGATCCCTCTGCAACTGGTCACCGTGGCGCCCAGCGAGGTTTTGGAATGAGGAGGGTGAATGGGGCGAGGCTGCTTTCTGAGAACTGGCCTATCACAGGGACCTCTTGAGCTTTTCTCTTCCCCCTCTAACTTTTTTTGTTTCTTTTTTACATATGAATATATACATAAATATATATGATAAATATATATATTTTAAGTAAGAGTTATCTTGACTTTTTTTTGTTTTTGCAGTCTTTTTATAGGCGAGCAAAAAGGAATAACATTAAAATGTGGTCACTATGTACACGCGTTAACACACACATACACACAAAAGAAACTCAAAAACACGACATGAATACTCAACACGATGAATTGCCTTATTTTGTATCATACTGTTATATAAAATGCTGGAGGTGCATGTGCTTTTTTTTTTTTTCTTCAAAGCTTTGCAGATGATGTAACTGTCACAGACATAAATGTTTGTCAAATGTCAGAGGTGAAGGAAGCAGTGAAGCTTCTCTGGGATGGTCTGTGGAGAGCGCTAACAAATAGGAGTGCTCCGTTTGAAGCAGCACAGCGTCGGCGACAAACTGCTGCATGTTGTCTTTAAAGGAGCTGTTTGTAGTTTTTCTACTTTAAAATATTCAGAAATTACTTAAACTTGTGATTGGTATTTAGAACCAACAGTTATACCAAAGATGTCAAATGTATTGCATTTCCGCTAGACTTTAATACCACTGTTTCACCTGTAGGGGGAGCCGTGAGTGTCATAGGCCCTTTGTGGCACAGTGCTCCCCCTGGTGTTGATCGTTGGAATTAACTGAAAACTGTAAAAGGCTCCTTTAAAGGAAAAGTTAAAAGAACGTTGAACAGTGGTGTAGGAGGCTCCAGCTTAGACTGTAAATGGGGGAAACTTAACTCCATCACTGTGTTCCCTGATGATTGCTCCAAATTGCCGAATTGTCATTTCTACATTTTTCCTCTCCACATCGCACAGCTGTAGAGGTACAGTTATGTGGATTCGGTTTTCCATCAGGTAAAAGAAAGCTCAGCGTTTCTCCCTTTCCAGTCTGCTTGCACTCTTTTCTCATATGAGCAATATTTCTAAAAGCAACGCATACATTTTCTTTTAAAGTGGACCATTTATGCTCATTTTTGCTCCAGGTGTTTATCCTTCCACCCCTTAGTGAACATCAGCTTGTCATGAGTCTCAAGTCAATAACATTGCTCTAAAATTGGGCCTTGTTAGACACGTCCCCCCCCCCCCCACACACACACAGTGTGAAACAAGCCGTTTTAGCTCCTCTTGACATTAGCAAACTCACACCCCAACACTAGTGTCTTCCTCCAGCTCTTCTGATTTGCTTCCCCTCACAAACAGTTATAGTCTGTGTATCCCCTGAGCTCATTAATGGAAATTTTGTCCATTTTTGTTATTATGATGAGCATCTGTCACAGTAACAAGGAAAAAAGCATCTGTCCACTTTAATGAATATGCAGCAGCTGCAGCACAGTCATGCCATGTTGATTTCTCGCCGTGCTGCTTTTAACGAGCACTGGGCAGTTTGTGGTCAGACAGGGACGATGGCGCCACTGTTGACCCGTCTGATGTTGGTGTTTCCACTTCCAGGGGAGAACCAGACTCCAGATAGACCCTTCTTTTAACGGAGCAGTTTCTTTCAGCAGAATGTGTCATCTGTTCACATGAGCACACAGTCTGCTGTGCTTGTCCAGTTTTAAAGTCTTTTTTTTTCATTGATTTTGTACATTTGTTGTATTTTAGTTTTGCATGTCTCTTTTTTTTTCCCCCCTTGATCTGGGTGTTGCCTAATTGAAGCCACATGATGATGATGGTATTTTTTTTTTAAATCGTTGCCTCTCAGGAGGAAAGTGTGTTGTCCTGTGTGGCCATGTTAAAAAGAAAAGAAAAAATGCAGCAAATCAGTCCCTCGAGGGTGTCTTGTCATCACATTCCAGGTGGACGCCAGATGATGTGGAATTGATTTTGCAATAACCGCCGTTCGTAACTGTGGCCAGATGTCACTCAAAAGGAAAACAATCATGCCATTGTTTTATTATTTTTAATTAATGTAATCCCATCCTCAGTTTTCCTCATGATCATAGTATTCATTTACATGTATATTATTTTCACATTGTTTATAGAAGCCATTACTTAGTTAACTGAATTTGTTGTATCAAACCTTACTTTAAGTGATTTTTTTTTTTAAAGAGTTGGTGTAAAAATTGAATGTTACCTTTTGTAAAACCTTTTTTCAAATGGATCACAATAAAAGTGAAACCTTCCAGGCTCGGGTTTTGTGTGTAAACGAACAAAACCAAGACATCTTTAACAGATTCAGAGGGATTCAGCATTTTTTTTTTTTTTAGAAATATGTGGGCAAGAGTTACAGTAAATGGGGAGAGATGTGCAGGAAAAACAGCTTCAGTCAGGATTTGAACCAGGGATTGCTGCATCATGATATGCATGGTAACGAATGACTAAGCCACTGAATTTAAATGATGGACTAACTAAATTGGTAATCTGTGGACAGATCAAATGTGAATAAATGCAACACATATGGGTCACATTACATGAATGCAATAGAGCTGTAGTCCCTCGCATGTACTGTAATTGTACAGTAAATTAAAAAAAAAAAATGCTGTGAAATAGTATTTGCCCCTTCCTGACTGCTTATATTTTTCACTTAAATGTTTCAGATCAAACAAATTTTAATATTAGATAAAGATAACCTGAGTAAAAAGGGGGTGAGGATAGGAAAAATAAGTTCTGTGGATGAGACAAAAGTTGAACTTTTTGGAAGGTGGTTCATTACATCTGGTGTAAAACTTAACAGTATTTCATACAAAGAACATCATACAGTCAAACATGGTGGTGGTAGTGTGATGGTCTGGGGCTGCTTCAGGACCTGGATGACTTGCCATAATTGATGGAACCATGAATTCTACTAGATTTTCTGGTAGTAACTAACTCTGGTGGCTGGTGGCATAACCGGTTATTAAGTTTAGTGGGCAATCACTTTTTTACAGTACTGTATAGTAACTAGTATGTCAACTACTAAGCCAGAACAGTGATTTCAGATGTGATGAGAAAAACATGGCTTCCATTCTTATTTCAAATCTGTGAACTCATGTTACTCAAAGACTACCAACTATATATGTACCCGAGTAAAAGTACAGGTTTTTCTCAAAACTACTACTCAGGTAAAATGTATCTTAGTAAAACTACTTAAATGTAAGGTGGTTCCCAACCTGGGGTCCATTAAAAAAAATAATACACCCAACTGGATAATCAAAAATATGTATAAGCCACCTGAAACATTAAAACAGATTTTTGGCTCCCATATACACATGTGTGGTAACAAGTCATTGCACTGTACTGAGTTTTCCCTGGAATTTTTAAAACAAATTACAAAGTTATTTAAAAGTAATAAAGAATCAGAACAGGGCCACATGTAAGATGTCAGGATAATATAGGGATTATTGATCTTGAGTTGCTCATATTTTCATGGAATGTAGTTCTGCTTTGGAGAAACCCCTTCAGAACTGCAAGTAATTAATTTTTTGCATCATTACCTTGCAATTGAAAGCACCGTGACATGACAGATTTGTGAATTTGTGCTCTATAAATAACACTGAATTAAACTCAGGAAAAGTGGTGGACCAATGGTTAGCAATATGAACTTGTGACTGGAAGGTTCGATGTGTGGACCGGTAGGATCAGATCTAGGTGGGACAGATGGCAGAGCAGTGTTTGCCCCCACCCTCATTAACCCCACTGTGGTGCTCTTGAGAAAGACCCCCCCAACTGCTCCAGTGGAGCTGCTCAGTGGCCACAGGTCAGTGTGTCGTACTGGGCAGCTTCCAGGTGTGTCCTTGAAAAGGAGAGGTCACCTCTCAGTGGACCTCCCCTGTATAAATAAAGGTTAAAAAGATGCAACATAAAAAAATGAGTGGCCAAGTCCAACTGTCAACTCACCCGTTTCAACACATTAATTTACTTTTCTCTGCCACCATTCAAGGTTGGTTAATATCTTAAGATTAAATTCCTTTTGGGAAAATAGGGGAAAATAAAACAAATAACGATAATAACCACATATTTAATGGAGGTTTTATTTAACAAAAATATGTGACAGCCAGAACAAAAATGTCACCAAGAAACTTTCTCCAGACCAACTCTTATGGTACGTGTCCACTGGTCCGTTTTTTGATGGAAGGAATCACATTGTGGATGTGCTGAAGCGTGAGGATCAGGCGTGACCGGGTGGAATGACACACACACAAAAAAAAAATGACATTGTGGAAAACCTGTAATCAAAGAGCTCCGTCCCAGGGGAAAGACTCTCATTGGTCCTGCTGTTGAGAACACACAGGCTGCACCTGACTGCTCGACGTCTCCAGCCATGGGCGGTCTTCCATGGACTTCAGCTTGTGGACAACGTGGTGGATTGCCAGCAAACGTTATCTGATATCTTTTAAACAAACCAGCAAAAAGTGTTTACAACAACATCTGAGGCAAGAAATAGAAGGTGCGGTTAATGAATCACTTGTCATTTGACATCAACAACCACCAACTTAAACGTCCGGCACAGCATCGCTGCAGCTGACGCATGCTGCGTACCCAACCTCATTTGCATACAAGGTAAAAAAAAATTATAAACTTTATGCAAATGAGGGATACGGGCAACATGGGCCAACATTGGGCTGCACGGTGGCGCAGTGGTTAGCACTGTGGCAGCACAGTTTTACCCTCGGCCGGGGGATCGCGGGGACCGTGAGATTGTGGGTTCGATCCCTGCCCCCGGCCAACAGTGATCTGTGTGGAGTTTGCATGTTCTCCCCGTGTTTGCGTGGGTTTACTCCGGTTTCCTCCCACATGCCAAAAACATGCAGGTTAGGGAGTTAAGGGGCGCTTGTGCACGCAGTGACCGGCAGCTGGTGGTTTGTCACCAGACTGCAAAACAAATCTACCTACGGGTACAAAATAATTAAAAAAAAAAAAAAAAAAACATGACTCACCGCAGTTCAAATTGCACCGCATCGGAGCCAAATACTTTGTGTTGCGTTTCACATAGACACCAAATAGGAAGCGGAGAAACGACAACTCCAGTGGACACGTACCGCTGATGTCATGGCTGCTGTTCCCTCACAGTGAGAACAGTTCCGCTCTCTAAAGCGCTACACCTGATGTGACCGTCCTCTTCCCCAACCATCATAGTGGCAACCCTTTCACCTGGATTCCCCCTTAAAGCCAACCTTGCCATAAAACTACACCCAGAGGATGAAAACTTTAATTGTGTTATTCAAGTGATCAGAAAGGTTTATCACCAAATTTTGTGGATAAACCACAGACAGAACCAGAATCCTGATCAGTGCAAACTAACAAGACTGACATTCATTACGTTAAAACAATTTCTACCCATCGCTTCACAAATCACACACGCACCACTCGCATGCGCACACACACACTCGCACAACAACTTATAAAAAAAAAAAAAAAAGCCTGAAGGATGGATTGTGTTCAGTCTGTCAGCAGAGAGACGAGTCTCTTCAGGAAGTGGACTCTTTAAACAGAGTCCAGCTCGGGACCTCGTCACAGGGGCCGGGGGATCCTCAGAGCTCTGTGTGAAAATCTGACAGAAATATGGAGATGGAGAGGAGTGTCACAGAGGTCAACGCAGCGGCTGCATGTATCGGCAACGGTGAGCGACGCGTACCTGGGTCCTGCTGCTCTGCCGTGGCGTTGGCTCTGTCCTGAACCCTGGTCTGCAGCCGTTTGATCTCCTGGTCATAGTCGGTCCACTCCGCCACAATCCTCACGGCGGCCTGGAGTTTGGGCTCCTTCGTCATGGGGTTGTTACACTGACATCGAGCAGAAAAAGGATAGACAGAAGAAAATAATGAATAACAGTGATGCACTTTGTTCGACCTCTTATAGCCACATTTTATCTGGACAGCAAATGTCGGGGGGGGGGGGGGGACATGACAGACTGCCGATGTCTGATCGGTCTCACACTTTTTGTAACATGAAAGGTTTTTTTTAAGCATGAAGAGCCTTGATAAGTCTAACTCATGAACTTAAGAGCTGTGCTTTAGCACTGGGTTTGCAGGACATAACATGTTTGTGCACCAATTTAATAGTTGTTTGCTCATGTGGTGTGTTCCCTTAAGTCAAAAAAAAAAAGACAACATGACGGAGGAATTTGCTATATTTCCTTTTTTGGCAGCCAGAGAATACAAATAAAATACTTCCTACTACAAATGAAATAAACTTATGTCAAAGTTACGCAGATTTACAGGTACATCTCAAAAAATTAGAATATCACAAGAAAGTTCAATATTTTTTGTCACTCATTTCAGAAAGTGAAACCCATATATTATATAGATTCATTACACAGAGAGTGATATATTTCAAGTGTTTATTTATTTTAATTTTGATGATTATGGCTTACAGTCTATGAAAACCCCAAATTCAGTTTCTCAAAAAATTAGAATATTACACAAAAATAATAAAAAAATAGTTTTTTAATAGAAATGTTGGCCGATTGAACGCATGTCCATGTACACACTCAATACTTGGTCGGGGCTCCTTTTGGATTAATTACTGTATCAATGTGGCGTGGCATGGAGGTGATCAGCCTGTGGCACTGCTGAGGTGTTATGAAGGTCCAGGTTGCTTTGATAGTGACCTTCAGCTCGTCTGCATTGTTGGGTCTGGTGTCTCTCATCTTCCTCTTGACAATACTCCATAGATTCTCTATGGGGTTTAGGTCAGGAGAGTTTGCTGGCCAATCAAACACAGTGATGCCATGGTCATTAAACCAGGTTTTGATACTTTTGACAGTGTGTGTGTGTGTGTGTGTGGGGGGGGGGGGGGCAAGTCCTGCCTGAAAATGAAATCAGCTTCTCCATAAAGCTTGTCAGCACAGGAAAGCATGAAGTGCTCTGAAATTTCCTGGTAGACGACTGCGCTGACTTTTGTCTTGATAAAACACAGTGGACCAACAGCAGCAGATGACCTTTGTTCAGATAAAATTAACTTTTGCATTTTATTTGGAAATCAAAGACCCAGAGTCTGGAGAAAGAGTGGAGAGGCACAGAATCTAAGTTGCTTGAGGTTTAGTGTGAAGTTTCCACAGTCAGTGATGATTTGAGGAACCATGTCGTCTGCTGGTGTTGGTCCACTGTGTTTTATCAAGATCAAAGTCAGCGCAGTCGTCTACCAGGAAATTTTAGAGCACTTCATGCTTCCCTCTGCTGACAAGCTTTATGGAGAAGCTGATTTCATTTTCCAGCAGGACTTGGCACCACCCCCCCTTCCCCACACACACACACTGTCAAAAGTATCAAAACCTGGTTTAATAACCATGGCATCTCTGTGTTTGATTGGCCAGCAAACTCTCCTGACCTAAACCCCATAGAGAATCTAAGGAGTATTGTCAAGAGGAAGATGAGAGACACCAGACCCAACAATGCAGACGAGCTGAAGGTCACTATCAAAGCAACCTGGACCTTCATAACACCTCAGCAGTGCCACAGGCTGATCACCTCCATGCCACGCCACATTGATACAGTAATTAATCCAAAAGGAGCCCTGACCAAGTATTGAGTGTGTACATGGACATACTTTTCAGTCGGTCCACATTTCTATTAAAAAAACTATATTTTAAAATTAATTTTATGTAATATTCTAATTTTTTGAGAAACTGAATTTGGGGCTTTCATGGGCTGTAAGCCATAATCATCAAAATTAAAGTAAATAAACACTTGAAATATTATCACTCTCTGTGTAATGAATCTATATAATACATGGGTTTCATTTTCTGAAATGAGTGACAAAACATATTGAACTTTTTCATGATATTCTAATTTTCTGAGATGTACCTGTAGTCATTTAATTCAGAGACCAAAGTCATAATCATCAAAATTAAAAACAAAAAAGGCTTGACATTTTTTAAAATTAAATTATTAAAAGATTTTTTTTTAAATTTTTAAATGTATTAGTAGTAAAAACACCTGAGGCATTTTTAATTTGAAACAATGATCATTTTATAATAATGTTTTTATTGATGTATATATCTACTTAATTTTTTGCACTGCGGGTCTTCCATATAGTATGCCTACTTATATTACAAAACAAGCCTAAAAAGCCACAACTCAAGACAGCTCATACATACTGTATGTATGAGACTTTTTTAAGCATCGGGACAGGATTGAAACTATGACTGGAAAGTGAGGAAAAATGCTGCAAACACAGGTAAGAAGGATGGATCAGAATAAGGTGTTTAATAACCTGAATAAAATCAGCGTACTGCATGGCTACTGCTTATCATATTATTAGTAAAAAGCTGCTGTTTATATGGAACTGCTTTACTTATTTGGAGTAAGAACTTATTCAGGTTAAAATCACAATATTGGTGTGCATGTAAATGTAGTGATTTTATTAACAAATGTCAAGCTGTCTCCCAACTTATTTTATTTATATGTTTTGAAGATTTGTCCCACTTTCCCTTAATTTTACAGGTGCAAAGAATTCGTGAAATATTCTTGATTCAGGTCTGGGTGAAAAATAAAAGGGCAGATTGGCTCAGATTTTCTGCAGAAAATAGTTTCTTTTTGTGTTAAAAAAATCCAAGGGTTTACTGACAGCAATATTATCCTTACAATGAAGACATAATAAAAAAAATCTTCTTTCTTAATCTAGTTTCCCCTTTATTATTAATATACTTTATATTATTGTCATCATATTACTGACGTAAATTATGAAGTATATAAAAAGCTCAGACTTATTTTCTTGGAGTAAGGGTGGCTGCCCTCTAGTGGCTGATAGGAAACACTGCGGTCTTGTGAACTTAATACTCCCACACACAGGCGTGGAGGTCGCTGAGTGATGACAAAATAGCCACATCACCAAACGATCTTTCAATGATCTCTCAGCGATCATCAAGATCTCTCAATGATCTACAGTGATCTCCACGTTCCACAAAGTTTTGACTCATTCCAAAACAATCTCTCAATGATCACTTAAGGGAAGTGATCTCTCAACAATCTCATCGATCTCCCAATGATCTCTCAGTGATCTTTCAAAGAATGACAAATTTTCTCACCCCAAACGTAGAGATGGCTGAGAGATCAATGAGGCACTGCTGAGCGTTCAATGAAAGACCAACAGAGTTCACTGCACAGTCAGGAGAGCTCAAGGAATGCTCATCAATTTCCTAATGATCTTTCAGAGATTTTTCAATGATCTCTCAATGATCTCCACCCCTGTGTAAAGGTGGTAAAAAAGCATTAGAAAAAAATGTACACAAACTTTTTTTTTACGCTTTAGGAGATCGTTGAGAGATCGGGTCAATTTTTAATCTCTCAGTGGTCACCCAGCAATCTCCATCTGTGTAACGGGGGCCCTCACTAGCAGTAATATTTGAAAATGCATGTTTTGTTTGTCTTGTCCTGATCTCATCAGCCTTGTCACCTCCACATCAGTGCACTCATCCACACTATCCGACTTTACCAGATCTATCGTCTTGGCGCTGCTCTTGGAGCTGTCGTCACACCAGGTCTCACACCACAGCCACTCCTGAGGCAGAGACTTTATGGGCACCTGGTGGATCATGTTGTTGGGAAGATCCTAAAAAACAAACAAACAAAAAAAACAAAACAATGAAAAGATACTTGTGAGAGATTGGGGAACAATCACGCAGAGCGCCTAATTCAGGGATTCACAGAGGCTGAGCATGAAACACAAACTAACAAATCAGAAGAATCAACTGCTCCCTCTGTACGCTATGGTTTTTTTGTCAGCCGTTTGGCAACACATTTACATCACAAACTGTTTATAGATTGTCCTGTTGCTGTCACCAAGGATATTTCTGGCTGGGATATGGACGCCTACTGCTCAGCCATGTTGCAATCTCAGTGACGGTAAAATAAAAACCGACACCAGAAAACAAACGGTGGAAAATATCAGATGAGTTTGGGCTGAAGTCAGATTGCAGTGATTAACATGGTTAATAATAGCTGCAATCACACAAAACACTGGAAGAAAACCATGGTTTAGTCTAAAAAGGGGATGGAACTTTCATCAGTTTTACATAAATAATCACTATGTCAAAAATAGCTGCCTGAACAAAACAACAAAAACTGAAAAGGGAAGTGTCTTATTTCCTAGAATCGAAGCTCAAATGTGGATTAAAAAGAAAAGGACAAACCTGGTCGAGGTTGGAGAGGCTGTTGGGGTCCTGGCTGAGGCCCTGGTACTGTCCTCTGAGTCGGTCGCCTGCAGCGATTTTCCTGAACTTCTTTAGGTCAACGACGTACAAGGCACTGCAGAGGAAAAAAACAACCATGATGCATGAAATATGAAACGAAGCATAGATCATTCACTGAAAAGACTTAACACTGCGGGTTGTGTTGTTGTTCAGCAGTCGACAATCCCGACTGTGGAAAGACAAACTCAGCATGTTTCTGTCCACAAAACACATTTGGAGGTGAAACTGATTTTTTGCAAATAATCTTTTCTCTTTATTAATAATTATTTTTTCGCTTAGCTTTTTAGGTACCTTTTTCTTAACAAATGTGAATTTCCATTGTAAATTTATTTATTTTTTTAAAATAAATTTGCAGGTTTTTTTTGTAACTTTGATTTTTATTCATTTTTCATCATACATATTACATTCAGATCACAGTCTCTATATTTCTGTCTCGTTGTTGTACTTTGTAGTGTGTCCATTTCCACCATTTTTTTCATATTGTCCTTCTTGCATTCTTTGTCGATATGTTAGTTTTTCCATTAAACGTATATCCTCAACAATGTCTGTCCATTGCTCTTGGTCAGGAAGAACTTCTGATTGCCATTTTCTTGTGATTGTTTTTTTACATGCAATCAGCATGATTTTAACTAAATATCTGTCCTCAGCCTGTATTACATTGTCTCTTTTAAGATCACATAAATACATCAAGTTACAGTTCATTGGTACATTATATCCTAATATCCTCTGTATTGTCACATGTATAGATTTCCAGAATGATGAGATTTTGCAGCATTTCCAAAACATATGTGAGTGGTCTGCATTTTGAGCCCCACAGCCCCTCCAGCATATAGATTGGGTATTTGTATATTTTCTTTGGATCTGTGGTGTAATGAAGTAGCGAATCAGGTTTTTCCATCCAAATTCGCTCCATGTCCTTGAACTTGTTGACGTGTGTTGTGTTTTCCATATTTCTTGCCAGTTTTCTTCTGTTATGTTTAAATTTAGCTCTTTCTCCCATTTCTCCTTTAGATAGTTACTTGAATGTTTGTTTGCCGTAAGTTTCTGATATAGCTTTGAAATAATTCTTATTTTATTTCCTGCATACGAGCTTAAAATGAATTGTATAATCTCGCTCACATCTGTGTGGAGGTTAGTCTCTCATCTGCAGATATCTGAAGAATTCAGATTTTTCTAGTTTAAATTTTCTTCTCATGTTTACAAAACTCCCGAAATCTTTTTTTCCCATATTGCCCCATGCTGTGATTCCCTTGTTCACCAGATTTTTGTATCCCCTATCTTGCTTTGCCGGTTCAAACTGACTGTCAAATGCTACCCATTTCAATAGTTTTATGTCCTCCTTTATATTATACTTTTGTACTATTTTATACCACAGTTCCAAAGTAAATTTAGTGATTGGGTCTATTTGTTTGATTTGCTTATACGCATCCTTATCTCCTATTATGCTTTGCACTGGGAGTCCCTCAATTTCCTTTTCCATTTCTTTCCATTTTGCCTCGTATCCTCCGTCGCACCAACATATGATATATCTTATTTGTGCTGAGTAGTAATATTCCTTTAGACTCGGTAGACCCATGCCGCCATTCTCTTTTGGTAATTGGAGAGTTTTATATTCCACTCTTGGCTTTTTACCTCCCCAAACAAATCTCAATATCATCCTGTCCCACTTTGAGAACTGGGCACCAGGAATCTCTGTTGGTAGAGCCTGGAAGAGGTAAAGCAGTCTAGGTTGTATGCTGATTTTGACTGTCTTAATTTTTGAATTCAGATCCATATTTAAGATTGACCATCTATCAATATCTTTTTTTATTTCTTGTTCTAACCTATCATAGTTTGCTTTATAGATTTTGCTTAAATCTTTAGGTATGTTCACTCCAAGGTATTTTTTTTTTCCACAATATCTTTATTGAACCTTTTTTTTTTTTTTAACAAACATGATACAAACAATCAAACACTAACGCTAAAGTACTACAAAAAAAAAAAAATGCACTAAAAACACCAACAACCACCAACAAAATCAAGTCTTCAACAATGCTCCTCTGTTTAGTCTAGACAATCCAATACATAAGTATACATATTATGTTCACCAGTTTGGAATTTACAAGGTCCACACACATCATTCACCTTCTTCTTCAAGAGTTATGTTTAAATTTTTTACATAATCAATAAAAGGTCTCCATATATTCTCAAACACAATTTCCTTTGATTTCAGTATATATGTTATTCTTTCTAATGGAAGGTTTGTTAACATCTGTCTTAACCACTGAGTCACATCTGGTCTATGAGTCTTTTTCCATAATAGTGCAATACATTTTTTGGCATTAAGCAAACTGAGGTCTATGAATGTTCTTTCACTTTTATTAAAATTATGCTTTTCTGGGTACAGACCCAACAAAAACAGTTTAGGATTCAGTATGATTTGTTTTGAGATTATTTTTTCAATTGTTACCCTCACCTCTTCCCAAAACATTCTTATTAATCTACATTCCCATAAACAATGAAATAGGGTTCCTTTACTTTCCATGCATTTTGTGCATGTATCTGGTATATTTTTGTTATATCTATTTAACTCCTCCGGTGTAACATACATCCGCATTAACCATTTGAAATGTATCAATTTAAGGCGTGCATTTATTGATTTGGTTTGAGCTTCTGTACAAGCCAATTCCCATTGTTCCTCCGAAATTTCAATTTGCAGATCTTCTTTCCAGTAGTTTAATCTTTTCAGTGAATTTTCACTTGAAGATAGTGTCAATGAGTTATAAAACTCTGAAATAATACCCTTTCTTTTACTATCTTTCATCATCATTTTTTCCAAGGATGAATAAATAGGTCGAGTGAGAGCTTTATTTTGATTTGATCGAATAAAGTTTCTAAGTTGAAGATATTTAAAAAAATGTGTTCTATTGAGATTAAATTTGATCCTCAGCTCTTCAAAAGACATTATGTTGTCTGCACATGGCAAATATAAATCCTGAATCTTTTGTATCCCTTTTAAATTCCATACTTTAAATACAGCGTCCACTCTCCCTGGTTTAAAATATTGATTACCCCATATTGGACTAAATTGTGACAATAACTGTGGTTCTTTTAAATAGTTTTTAGCTTCACACCATATTTTGATCATATGCTTTACAAATGGATTTTTAACTTGTTTTTGTAATTTTTTTGCCGAATCTGAGTATATGAATATGGGAAGAGGTAAAGGTAAATTGTATGATTCCATTTCAGTCCAGTGAGGGAGATCATTTGATGAAAAATAATATGTCATAGACCTCAGTTGTGCCGACCAATAATACAACATAAAATTTGGACATTTCAGACCTCCACGATCAAATGGTAAATATAATAAAGACAGACGTAATCTAGCCCTCCTGTTGTTCCATATAAATTCCACTAACTTTTTTTTTATTCTTGAGAATAGATCTAAAGGTGGTGATAAGGGAATGTATTGAAATAAATAAAGTATTTTAGGTAAAATATTACTTTTAAGTATATTGATTCTCCCGATCATCGACATTGGTAGTGACATCCATCTCTGAGTTAACTCATTGATATCTGACATTAAGGCTTCATAGTTGACGCTGGCGACTGATTCTAGCTTAGGCATAATTTGGATTCCTAAATATTTAAACTGATTTACAACATTGAATTGATTTGCCTCAGGGGCTGGGTAATTTCTCTGGGTCTCATTTAGCATTAATATTGAAGATTTAGTTTTATTTATTTTATATCCTGATATTTCCCCAAAATTCTTTATTAAATTCAACAAGGTTGGAATTGATTTTTTTAGATTCGACATAAACAAAATTATATCATCGGCGTACAGGGAGATTTTATGTTCTGTTGGTCCAACTTTAATTCCATATATTTGTGAATGTAAACGTATCACTATCGCTAAAGGTTCAATTGCCATAGTAAACAGTAAAGGTGAAAGTGGACAGCCTTGTCGACATCCTCTATTGATTTTTATTGGTTTTGAAATATTGTTATTTGTTAGGATTTCTGCTGTAGCATTATTGTATATTATTTGAACCCATTTTATGAAATTATTTCCAAGTCCAAACCTTTGTAGGACTTCAAAAAGAAAGGGCCATTCAACTCTATCAAAGGCCTTTTCGGCGTCCAATGATAGGAGAGCTGTATCCGGTGCTTCTTTATTAAAATAAATAATATTAAATAGTCTTCTTACATTATGGAAGCCTTGTCTACCCTTTATAAAGCCATTCTGATCTCGATTAATAATATTTGGTAAAATTTCTTGTATTCGTCTTGCTAAAATTTTACAGATTATCTTAAGGTCGGCGTTTAATAGGCTTATTGGTCTCATATTTTCACATTTATTAGAGGGCTTACCTGGTTTTGGCAGCAGTATAATTAAGGCATTATTTATGTATGATGGTAAATTATTATTTTGAAATGCTTCTAAAACCATTTCCAAAAAAGGTTTTATTAATTTATTCTTAAATTTTTTATAAAGGTCAACTGGAAGACCATCTGGTCCTGCACTTTTTCCTGATTTCATATTATCAATGGCTAGCCCAACTTCTTCTTGACTAATTTTAGACTCCAATATCTCCCTGTTTTCATTTGGTATACACGGTATAGATAGTTCGTTCAAAAACCCATTTAGTTTTGTTAAATCAGGTTCATTTTTGGTATCATATAATTTTTCATAGTAATCTCTAAAGGCTCTATTAATTTCTAAAGGATCTATAACTACCTGTCCCTTACTTATAATACTGGTAATTGGTGTTTTAATTTCCAATTGTTTAATCTGCCATGCTAATAATTTTCCTGATTTTTCACCTTGTTCATAAAAAGATTGTTTCAATCTTAGAAGACTCGAGGCAGCTCTATTCGCTGATTTTTTGTCGTATTCAGCTCTCAAAATCAGTAATTCATTCTCCAACCTTGGGTCACTTCCTGCATACACTTTTTCCTGAAGACTTTTTATTTTATGTTCCAATTTAGCTCTCTCCTCTCGAGTCTTCTTAGATTTTGATCCTGTATAACTAATAATATGTCCCCTAATAAAAGCTTTGAAAGCCTCCCACTTTACACATGCTGATGTTTGTGTAGTATTGATGTCAAAGAACTCGTCTATCTGTTTTTCTATATACTTGACAAATTCCTCATCCTGAAGCCATTTATGCTGAAATTGCCATCTACCTGATTCCTTTGTCAATTTTTTATCTACATATATTAGACAACAGGGTGCATGATCAGAGATCACAATGTTATCATAAAAGCAGTTTTGAATCTTGGACCTTAATTCTGTGGAAATCAAAAAATAATCAATACGTGAGAATGTCTTGTAGGTACTGGAATAACAAGAATAGGCTTTAACTTGTGGTTTCATTTCTCTCCATATATCTAACAATCTCAATTCTTTCATAAAATGATTAATAGTCATCCTACATCCAATGTGCGTACAATCCAGTCCTGTTGATCTATCCACACCTGGATTCAATGTACAATTAAAATCCCCTGCTATTATATGTTGCCCTGTAAGTGATGATAAGATGAGAAATAAATTAGCAAAGAACTTCTGATCATCTATATTGGGACCATATAAGTTCACAAGATTTATATTTTCTAATAGCAAAGAACCTTGAATGATTACATATCTTCCAAATTTGTCTCCAATTACATTTTTCACTTGAAAAGGAACTGATTTATGTATGAGAGTCATAACTCCCCTGGCTCGGGATGAAAATGAAGAGGTGAATACACTTCCCTGCCATCTACTCCTAATTCTTTTAACATCCTCCTCTATCAGATGAGTTTCTTGTAAAAACACAATTCTTGAACCCATGTCCTTTATTTTATTCATAACTTGTTTAAGTTTTTTTAAATTTTGTAGACCTCTGCAATTCCATGAAGTTAAATTAAGATTAACACTTTGGTCCATGATCAATAGAGAGTTTGGGATTACCTTGCAGTGTAAACATGCTCATACAGAGAAGCAAAAACATGAGTGGTTGAACATTCATCCTACAAACTACACACAAACAAATTTCCCCTTCCCACACTTGTGGCAAACCCCCCAAAATCAAAAGAAAAATTCTGTCTCCCGATATAGCCATCGACCGTTCCACACCCACGGGGAACAGCCTAAGCCACTCCTTCTTCATCCTCCCAATCACCCTAACTCTACTGCTTTTAATGACGTAACATTAACTCTCCTCTGTAGTTTTCCAACTTAACTCCAAAATTTTTAACAACTTTGTACATCATAGTTTTTTTTTTTTTGTTTGTTTTGTTTTTGTTTTGTTTTTTTAATATATAATACAATCTATATTTTGTAAACTTACTATTTACTTCAAGTCAGTCAGATGCCTGTGCAAATGCTTAATTATTCTACCTTATATTTTGTTCATGCTTAGCTCCCACCAGTCTCTTCTTCTTCTTTGATCTTCTTGATGAACTCCTGCGCCTCCTCTGGGGTCTTGAAGATGTGGGTTCTGCCCTCATACGTGGTCAGCAGTCTCGCAGGATAGATTACACCATGACGAATCCCAAGGTTGCGCAGCTCCTTACGTACGGGATCAAACTGCTTCCTCAATTGCTGGATTCCTGTGGCCAAATCTGGGTAGAACCGCACCTGCTGGTCCTGGTGTTTAATCTCTCCTTTAGCACGTGCAGCGTTGAAGATCTTCATCCTGTCTCTGTTGCTAAGAAACTTCATAATTAAGGTCCTCGGCGGTCCCTTATCTCTCCGTGGGCCAATACGATGTGCTTTTTCCAGAACCACTGCTGATTGCAACTCCTCGCTGCCCAGCACCTCCGGAATCCACTTTTCCAGAAAGGAACATACGTCCCGACCTTCTGATTCCTCTGGAAGACCCACCAGCCTCAAATTATTCTGTCTCAACCGAGATTCCAAATCCAAAATATTATCTTCCAGAGATTTATTTTTTTTTTCCAAAGTGCGCACCTTTAATTGAAGACGGGTGACGTCATCTTCAGCACTAGCGAGACGGAGCTCCATCTGCGCCGTTCGTTCTACACAGTCACCCAATTCCTTTCTTATTCCTTCCAACGCTGTCATAATCCCATCAAATCTAGAGGAAAAGTCCGCTCTCATTGAACTCATGGCAGCCATCAGCGCATCTGCGCCATTCCCCGCAGATATCGCAGCGTTGCCAGCCTCCTCCGCCATATATGGAGTTTTGTTTACTGCGTCACAGACCTGAAAGTCCGTTAATTTGGACTGTTTCGGCGGCTCGCTTTTTCCTTTTCCTGGTTTTCCAGCCTTAGGCTTCGCCGACATATCTTCGCCCAAATGCTGGGATACGTTCTGTCCCAAATGAGAGTTATTTGCCGATTTTTTTTTTTTCCAGGAGCAGAGCAGAGCGAGACACGTCCGTCCTACGTGGCAGCCATAACCGGAAGTGACTCCAAGGTATTTTATTTCTTTTTGTTTCCAGTTTAGTTTGATCTTATCAGTTATCTGGTTTAAAGGGTTATAGTGGAATGTCAGTATTTGTGTTTTTGTTATGTTTATCTTGTATCCTGATAATTTTCCAAAATTTTCTATCAAGTCCATCATTTCCATTATTGATTCATCTGGTTGTTCAAGGTAAACTATAATATCGTCTGCAAATAGCCCAATCTTGTGTTCCGCTCCCTTTAATTGTTACACCTTTTAATTTTTTATTTTGTCGCATCGCTTGAGCCAGTGGCTCTATGAACAGAGCAAACAAGGTGGGCGATAAGCAGCATCCCTGCCTAGTTGATCTTTGTATATTTACTTTGTCTGTTAAGCTACCGTTTATCTTGATTCTTGCCACAGGTTTTTGATACAGTGTCTTTATGCATTGCACTGACTTTTCGTTAAATCCAAAGCGTTCCAGCACATTATATAGGAACATCCAATTAACCCTATCAAATGCTTTTTCTGCGTCTAAACTCATTATTACTGCACTTTTCTTTTCTTTATGTATTTGATTAATTATGTGTATTGTTCTCCTGATATTATCATGTGTTTGGAGTCCCTCTATGAAACCAGTTTGATCATCCTCTATCAATTCCGTCAAGAATGTCTTTATTCGTTTACAGATAATTGTTATATATATTTTATAATCCACATTTAATAAAGAGATTGGCCTATAGTTTCCGCATTGTTCCCTATCTTTCCCTGGCTTTAAAATAACTGAAATATTGGCTTTGTTCCATGATGGAGGTATTTTGTTGTTGTTTAATGTCCAATTAAATGACTTTAGGAGCTGTGGCATGAGTTCTTCTATAAACAGTTTATAGAACTCAGACGGGTATCCCACACTACCTGGTAATTTACCATTTTTTAGTGACTTAATCACATCTTTAATCTCTTGTGTTGTTATTTCTGCTGTTAGCTTTTCATTTTGTTGGTTTGCTATTGATGGCAAGTCCAATGTGCATAGAAATTTTTTAATATTCTTAACATTTGTCTCAAGGTACTGGAGAGGAGAGTCCGGCCGTTGGTCGAACCTCGGATTCAGGAGGAGCAATGTGGTTTTCGTCCTGGCCGTGGCACATCGGACCAGCTCTTTACCCTCTCGAGAATTCTTGAGGGTTCGTGGGAGTTTGCCCAACCAGTTTACATGTGTTTTGTGGACTTGGAGAAGGCATTTGACCGCGTCCCTCGTGGATTTTTGTGGGGGGTGCTTCGGGAGTATGGGGTATCGGGCTTGTTGTTACGAGCTATTCGGTCTCTGTACGACCGTTGTGAGAGTTTGGTTCGTATTGCCAACACTTGGTCGGAGTCATTCCCAGTGAGAGTTGGACTCCGCCAGGGCTGCCCTTTGTCACCGATCCTGTTCATAATTTTTATGGACAGGATTTCTAGGCGCAGCCAGGGAATGGAGGGTGTCATGCTTGGTGACCACAGGATCTCATCTCTGTTGTTTGCAGATGATGTTGTCCTGTTGGCTTCATCCAGCAATGACCTACAGCTCTTGCTGGGACGGTTTGCCGCTGAGTGTGAAGCGGCTGGGATGAGAATCAGCACCTCCAAGTCCGAGTCCATGGTCCTCAGTCGGAAAAAGGTGGATTGTCCTCTCCGGGTTGGGGACAGGCTCCTGCCCCAAGTGGAGGAGTTTAAGTATCTTGGGGTCTTGTTCACGAGTGAGGGGAAAATGGAGCGAGAGATCGACAGACGGATTGGAGCAGCAGCTGCAGTGATGCGGACGTTGTACCGGTCTGTTGTGGTGAAGAGGGAGCTTAGTTCTAAGACAAAGCTGTCGATTTACCAGTCAATCTACGTTCCTACTCTCACCTATGGTCACGAGCTTTGGGTAATGACCGAAAGAACGAGATCGCGGATACAAGCGGCTGAAATGAGCTTTCTCCGTAGGATTGCTGGGCTCACCCTCAGAGATAGGGTGAGGAGCTCAGTCATCCGGGAGAGGCTCAGAGTAGAACCGCTGCTCCTCCACATTGAAAGGAGTCAGTTGAGGTGGTATGGGCATCTGATTAGGATGCCTCCTGGACGCCTCCCACTTGAGGTGTTTCAGGTACGTCCCACTGGGAGGAGACCCCGGGGCAGACCCAGGACTCGGTGGAGAGACTATGTCTCCCAGCTGGTCTGGGAACGCCTTGGTATCCCCTCTGAAGAGCTGGAGCAGGTGGCTGGGGAGAGGGAAGTCTGGGCTTCTCTACTTGAACTGCTGCCTCCGCGACCCGGACCTCCGGAAAAGCGGTAGAAGATGGATGGATGGATGGATGGATGGATGGATGAACATTTGTCTCTTCAGGTTGCGAGTATAGTTCTTGATAGAATTTATGGAATAACTCTTCGATGTTTTCTGGGGTAACTGTGGTTTTATTTGTGATGGGGTCCTTAATCTTATATACATTATTCACTGTTTGTTGTTTTCTTAACCGTTTTGCCAGCAGTTTTGTGGCCTTTGGCCCCGTTTCATAATATTTTTGTTTTAAATATCTATTTTTCCTTTCAATTTCATCTATTTGTATTTCTTTTATCTTTATTTTTTCTTCCTTAATTTCTTGATATATTTTGGGGTCATTTGTGTTTTGATGTTTACGTTCTAATTCCCTCAGTCTCTCACATCTTTGTTCATATGATTCCAGTTTAGACTTTTTTGCTTTTCTTGATTCAACAATTAATTTACCTCTTAACACGGCTTTTAGTGCGTCCCATAGTATTGTTGGGTCCACTTCTCCATTATCATTCTCCTCGATATACTCATTTATGTTTACCTGTATTCTTTCTTTCATTTTCTCATCATTTAATAGTCCTACATTAAGTTTCCATGTTGTTTGTCGTTTTCTATTGTTTAAATATATTTCCATGTATATAGGATTATGATCTGATATTTCTGCCCCTCCAATTCGACAATTTCTCACCCTGTGTCTGTCACCTTCATTCATAAGGAAGTAATCTATTCTAGAGTGTACTTTATGGACTGCTGAATAATGTGTATAGTGTTTTTCGAGTGGGTGCAGGTCCCTCCGTATGTCTGCCATACCCATTTCTGCCAGTGAGGTTCTTATGAACTTTGTTACATGTTTTTTTTGTCTTCTTAACACTTGTTGTGTCAACTTCATGATCCATGATGGCATTTAAGTCTCCTCCACAAATTAGGACTCCTTCACTGTGTGTTGCTATGAGATCAAACAGATGTTGAAAAAAAACCTTGTCACTTTCTGGTGGGGCATAGATGTTCACTAATGTGATCTGCATACCATCTATTCTTCCCTTTATTATTACATATCTGCCTTCTTTATCCTGGATTTCTTGTTCACATTCAAATTGTATTTTATTTGAAATTAGTATCATAACCCCCCTTTTAGTTCCTCCCTTAAATGAACTGTAGTAGGAGTTCTTATGGCCAAATCTCTTTAGTTTCTCATGTTCTGTCTTGTTCAAATGTGTCTCTTGCATAAATATAATTTTGGCTTTTTCCTTCTTGAATTTTCTTATTATTCTTTCCCTTTTAACAGGTGAGTTCAGACCATTCACGTTTAATGTCATTATCTTAAGATTTTTAACCATATTCATGTTTTTCCATTTTTTTAACTTGTGCTCCTAACCCCTTTAACAACAAAACTAACACATACAGTGGGGCAAAAAAGTATTTAGTCAGCCACCAATTGTGCAAGTTCTCCCACTTAAAAGATGAGAGAGGTTTCCAATTTTCATCATAGGTATACCTCAACTATGAGAGACAAAATGAGAAAAAAAAATCCAGAAAATCACATTGAAGGATTTTTAATGAATTAATTGGTAAATTCCTCAGTAAAATAAGTATTTGGTCACCTACAAACGAGCAAGATTTCTGGCTCTCACAGACCTGTAACTTCTTCTTTAAGAGGCTCCTCTGTCCTCCACTCGTTACCTATATTAATGGCACCTGTTTGAACTCATTATCAGTATAAAAGACACCTGTCCACAATCTCAAACAGTCAGACTCCAAACTCCACTATGGCCAAGACCAAAGAGCTGTCAAAGGACACCAGAAACAAAATTGTAGACCCGCACCAGGCTGGGAAGACTGAATGTGCAATAGGTAAGCAGCTTGGTGTGAAGAAATCAACTGTGGAAGCAATTATTAGAAAATGGAAGACATACAAAACCACTGATAATCTCCCTCGATTTGGGGCTCCACGCAAGATCTCACCCCGTGAGGTCAAAATGATCACGAGAACGGTGATCAAAAATCCCAGAACCACACGGGGGGATCTAGTGAATGACCTGCAGAGAGCTGGGACCAAAGTAACAAAGGCTACATCAGTAACACACTACGCCGCCAGGGACTCAAATCCTGCAGTGCCAGACGTGTCCCCCTGCTTAAGCCAGTACATGTCCAGGCCCGTCTGAAGTTTGCTAGAAAGCATTTGGATGATCCAGAAGAGGACTGGGAGAATGTCATATGGTCAGATGAAACCAAAATAGAACTTTTTGGTAAAAACTCAACTTGTTGTGTTTGGAGGAGAAAGAACACCATACCTACTGTGAAGCATGGGGGTGAAAACATTATACTTTGGGGCTGTTTTTCTGCAAAGGGACCAGGACGACTGATCCGTGTAAAGGACAGAATGAATGGGGCCATGTATCGTGAGATTTTCAGTGAAAACTTCCTTCCATCAGCAAGGGCATTGAAGATGAAACGTGTTTGTGTCTTTCAGCATGACAATGATCCCAAACACACTGCCCGGGCAACGAAGGAGTGGCTTCGTAAGAAGCATTTCAAGGTCCTGGAGTGGCCTAGCCAGTCTCCAGATCTCAACCCCATAGAAAATCTTTGGAGGGAGTTTAAAGTCTGTGTTGCCCAGCGAGAGCCCCAAAACATCACTGCTCTAGAGGAGATCTGCATGGAGAAATGGGCCAAAATACCAGCAACAGTGTGTGAAAACCTTGTGAAAACTTACAGAAAACGTTTGACCTCTGTCATTGCCAACAAAGGGTATATAACAAAGTATTGAGATGAACTTTTGTTATTGACCAAATACTTATTTTACCGAGGAATTTACCAATTAATTCATTAAAAATCCTTCAATGTGATTTTCTGGATTTTTTTTTCCTCATTTTGTCTCTCATAGTTGAGGTATACCTATGATGAAAATTGGAGACCTCTCTCATCTTTTAAGTGGGAGAACTTGCACAATTGGTGGCTGACTAAATACTTTTTTCCCCACTGTATATGTACAAAAACACATTAATGAATCTCGACCTCCGTACTTTGGGCCTTTCTTCTGCCCACTGGTCCCTGTTGGTGGGTGGAGGGAATGTCCTCACCGAGTGAGGGGCCCTCCCTAGACCTCTAGTTACTATCCAAGTAATAGTCATTAGTCTAGAAATGTCCAACAAAAATCACTTTAACCTCTCCTAGCTGTTTGTTTCTCTTTTACCTTGTCTTCTTGGCCTTCATTTCTTCTGTGTCCTTCTTAATCTTTGTTATAATCTAGGCTTTCCGTTGAAAGCCTTGCAGTTTTTCTTGGGCTCGGTGCGCCACGTCCGTCTCCCGCCCTCTGCCGCTCACTCGCCTCCACTCCGGCTGTCTCGATGTGTTCTGTGCCGCTGCTGCTCCAGCCGCTTCCTCGGGTACGCTCACCACAAAGCCTCGCTCCGTCATGTCCTGTGCTGCCTCTCTGGCCGTGCTGTAGGTTTTCACGCCGTCCTCCCAATGAATTCTCATCTTCGTTAGCGGCGTTTGGAATCTAATTTTTTTCTCTTTCAGCATTTTTTTAATGTTGGCATATTTCTTTCGCTGCTGCACAATTTCTGTCGGGTAGTCATGGTCAAAGAATACCTGTTTGTCGCCGACTCGTATCTTTTTTTTTCCACGCTTGTGTCAGGATTCTTTCCTTTACGTCGCATTTTAAAAAGTTTACCACAACTGACCTGGGTGTAGAGTTTGAATCCGGGTTCTGTGTCAAGGCTCTGTGCGCTCGTTGGATCTGCAGGTCTGTTTCATCGGGCAGCTCAAGCTCTTTTTTTAAGAATTGATCTATGAACTTCGTCATCGAGTTGCCTTCAGTGCCCTCCGGAATCCCGAAGATGCGTATATTGCTCCGCCTGGACCTGCTCTCCAGGTCGGTTATTTTTTCCTGCATCCTCTGTGTTTGTGCCGTCAGGGTCTGCAGCCGCTCGCTTGCCTCGGTCTTCCAGTCTTCCAAATCTGATATTCGAGCCTGTGCTTCTGCCATACATGCCCATTGAGTGCGCAGTTCCTCCATGGTTTCTGCTAGCTTGCGGTCCATTTCTTTTCGGAGACCCATAATTTCCTCCTTCATCTCTTTTTTCAGTTCTTCCTTAAGAGCAGTTAAATCCTGTTGGGAGTTGTCGCTTGAAGTCTTTTATGTCCTTACTTATATTGGCGAAGCCAGTGTTCATAACATCGAGTTTGGCGTCCTCCATTTTCTCTGTTGTAGTCACCTCGTTTTTTTGGGCCTCGTGTTCAGCGATTTCTCCAGCGTTGTTGAAGAGGGATTCTTTAGTTTTACCCTGCTTTTGTCCGTGTGCCCGGGTTCTTCGTGTTTTCATCCCTTGGTTTATTGATCTATTTATGTCGAGTTGGCCATTTACCAAAGATTTTTAATCCGACTAGGGAGAGCTCTCTGTTTAAGCGTTATGCCTCTTCGCCATCTTCCCGGAAGTCCCTAAATTTGCAGTTTTAAAGTGACACTCCGCCAAAAATCAAGTTTCTTAACATGTCTAACATGTTTTTTATGACTTACAAGACACATCAAGAGTGAAATCACTCAAATATGTCATGTCTGCTTTTTTTGCTTTAAAGTTTCAGTTAAGCCCCGCCCCCTGAAAAAAGGCAACTTTAGACGGCGCATTTTTGGTGCCATAACTATACAGGTTGTTAGTGTTGAGCCAACCAGAACTCTCTGGCCTGACTGAAGTTAGACACCAGATCCATTTAGCGTTTCTGGAGCGCTGCTTCTAAAACTTGACCCAACGTAAGATGGTTTTACCATTAAACTGCTTTTAAGGACCAATGCAGTTTCAGTCATTGTCCTGGGTCACCCCTGGGCATGTCCTGCAACCGGTCAGCCTTGTTATCACAGGATTTATCCTGTTTAATGTAGTGCTAGCCACACTGTTAGCCTTGTGGGATTATTCACAGATCCTGGCGTTTGAAGGAGGAAAAGTGAAAAGATTTTGACAGGAAACTGTTAAGATAATGAAAGGTTTTTTTGTAGGAAAAAGGGCATAAGATACCATCTTAGACCATGTAGATATTTTTCATTGGGGATTTATATCGACCGGAGTATGTCTTTAACAATTTGAAACTGCTCTCATAAATGTGAATTTCTTTCCACATAAATTACAGACTTTTTCCTCTTGTAAGTTAGTATAATTTCTTATAAAATTCTGACATTTTTTTCATTATAAATTCAAATTTATGTCTATCATAAATTTGTGATTTTTAAAAAAAACTTTTCTTATACAATTTTCTTCCCTTGTAAATTAAGAACTACACTTAAATATCTGATTGTTCAGCTGTTTATGTCTTACACAGCTGTACAGTTTTCAACCTTGGTATTCAGATAGTTTAATAAGGCTCCCTGCAAATTTAGGGGAAATCCATGTGACATGTCAGATTTATGAGGGGAAAAAAAACTCCCAAACTTTACAAGAAAAGCTGCAAAATTAAGGGGGGAAATATATATATATATATTTAAACAAAGGGTATTTATAATTTTAAAAAAAAGTAAATTTACAAAAAAAAAAAGGCTTCAAATTTGGAATAAAAGCTGCAAATATATATTTTTTTAAGCTGCTAATTTAGATGAGGTTTTACATTGATAATCACATTCATCCAAACATGGATGCTTCTGCAGTTTACTGATGGAGAGAAAAAAAAAGATGGTACAGAATATTCAAATATTCACTCTGGATTGCTCATAAATATTTGAAGCCCCAAAACAAAATTCAGGACAGCCCTAGTACATATATGTTTTTTTTTTCCTGCAATTTTGTAACTTTTTTCTCAAAAACTTTTGTATTTTTTTCCTGTTATGTGAGTTTTTGGTCCCAGGGTAAAAGAGCCACAGGCTGCAGACCCCTGCTGGAGCTAACAGCTGATGACACTTGTTTGTTAACGTGTAGCGCAGATTTCAGCGTGTACCTGATGTGGTATTTTCGTCCAGCAAGGTGGCTCGCCCAGTATCCCGACTTCCAGAAGCGGTAGCCATCCATCTCCCTGCGGCTCTCGCAGAACGGTGTGTAACCGTACGGAGCTCCTTCCAGGTTAAAGTCACGCAGTTCCTTCAGGTCTGTGCGCACAATCTGACAGAGGAGGGAGTGGTTAAGAGCCCACTGGAGGGTAAATTCTGGATGTCTAAAACTAGCATATCCAAAACAGTCATTACTACCAAACTTCATCCTGACATTTGCATTAACCTAAAACCTTTTCCAACCTTTTTACTTCGGAGAAATGTTTCAACAGTTCTTCTATTTCCCTGCGAATTATCGGCTAAGGAGGCGAGCAGTAGAAGTGAAATCATCGGACAGGGGACAAACCTGATCAGCGTCCACAAATAAGATCTTATCAACAGCAAGCGGGAACAGCACGTCCAGGAAGAGGATCTTGTAACCCCAAATGATCCTCTGCTTCTCGGTCTGTTGGTGTAACCAGCGGGGCCATTTGTACTGCACCAGCTCATACTGGAACCCGTATTCCTTCGCCATGTGGGGGATGAACTCCTGAAACACCAGGACAAACACAACGGCCCCGTCAGTGTGTAAGGGTCACACCAGTTCTGGGGGAACGGGGGCATAAATAGAACTTCACATTTTTATTTTATTTGTTTATGAGGCAGAGTTTACTCTGATGATTATTTAGCTTACTCTGGATGTATGATCCTATGTGAATCAGACAAAACGAACTCTACAAAATTACACAATTCTGGAGAATTATTGAGGTGAGGAAAAACAAAAAAAAATGGAAAAAAAAAAAAAAAAAGAGTTTCATTTGGGCACTGAGGCACAAGATCAACCTAAAAAGACATCTACAAATCTGGCAGAAGAACTAATTCAAATTCTTTTCTTTTCTTAAACGAACACCTGACAAAAAAACCCCCGCTGAATTAGCACGGCAGGCACGGATGCTGAAAAAACAAAATAAGATACAGGCAACCTGGACAAGAAATTGTAGAATTTGGATTAAACTAAATGGAACACCTGAGCAAGCAAGGAGTATAATGATCAGAGATGCTACTGACTTAAATAAATATAGATGAACACCGATTAAAAAAAAATGAGTCAATGATAATCCATATTCATACACACAATAAGAATAGTTCTTTTGATACACCATGCCAAAGTACTTTAAAAAAAAATAAGCAAAATAAACAAAAACTTATGATCGACTCGAGTAGACATCAATTATCCCCAGCTGGAAGAAGTCATCTGACAGAGAGTGAGGAAACTCAAACTCTGAAAATATGCCACTATGCTGAACATAAACCACAAGAGATGGAGAATGATATTGATCCTGATAACCACTTTTTCAATAATATTCACAACCACTGTGAATATTACACTGAAAAACAATTCAAAAGTCAAGTGCAATTAGATGGTAAACTGTCAATAATACACTTCAATAGCAGAAGTCTTAACAAAAACTTTCCACAGATTCAGGACTATTTAAAACAGCTAGACAGAAAATTCACAGCTATTGCAGTCTCTGAAACCTGGCTTAATGAAGATCAGGCTCCCCTGATGGCAATAGAGGGATATCAGATGTTTTATATTAACAGAACTCAAAAAAAGGGTGGTGGTGTTGCACTGTATATTGATGACCTGTATAGGTGTAAGCTTGTAAATGAAATGTCCTCTGCACTACCAGGGATTTTGGAATGTGTTACTGTTGAGATTGACCTAGACAAAACAAAAAATCTAATCATAAGCTGCATATATAGAACGCCGGGAACTTGCATTGAGACATTCAGAGATAAATTAGTCGAGCTGTACAATAATATTACTAGTAAGAAAATGGTAGCAATTTGTGGAGATTTCAATATTGATTTACTGAATCCACATCAACAAAATGTAGTTACAGAGTTTATGAACTCTATGTACAGCATGAGTCTATATCCCACAATAACACATCCCAGTAGAATCACAGTTCACTCTGCTACACTTATTGACAACCTGTTTGTTAATGTTATCGATAAGAAAATAGAAAGTGGATTATTGATAAATGATATAAGTGACCACTTGCCAACCTTTGCACTTATCCATGGCCACACGGGGCCCAACGCAGAAAAAATTTCAAAATCGTTCAGACACAAATCACCAAATGCAATCAATTCTCTTAAAGAGGACTTGCTGAAGCAAGACTGGACAGAAGTCTATGTATCAGATGTAAATGAAGCCTATGACACATTTATAAACATTGTAACCACTCTTTATGAAAAAAACTGCCCATTAGTTAAAAAAAAGCTTAAACACAAATTTGCTGATAAGCCATGGTTAACCAAAGGACTACAAAAGGTGTGTAAAAAGAAAAATTTATTATATAAAGCTTTCCTAAAGAAAAGGACAATAGAAGCAGAGCAGCGGTATAAAACATACAAAAATAAGTTAACATATACAGTATAATAAGATGTAGTAAAAGAGACTATTACAGTAAAGAACTGGAGAAAAACAAAGACAATATTAAAAATACATGGACAATACTCAACAGTATCCTTAGAAATAAAAGCAGAAATACAAGCTACCCAACTAATATTCCAAAAAATAATAAAACGACTCAGAGTGTGAATATAGCTTCACCTGCAGATGAATTTAATAATTTTTTTGTTAACATTGGACCTAAACTGGCCCGAGAAATACCCACTACGGTGCCTACAAGTGATACAATATGCAATAACACTGCTGTAAAAGACTCCATCTTCATAAAGAACACAGACGAAAGAGAGGTCATTAAAATTGTTAAATCGTTCAAAAGTAAAACATCTACGGACTGTGATGGTATTGACATGCTATTAGTCAAAACTGTTATCGAATGCATAGTAAAACCACTGACGTATATCTGTAACCTGTCTCTCCAATCAGGTATATTTCCCAATGCAATGAAAATAGCTAAAGTAATTCCGATATACAAGACGGGCGACAGAGGGGAACTCTCAAACTATAGACCAATTTCACTATTACCGCAATTTTCCAAGATACTTGAAAAAATATTCTATGAGAGAACTGACAACTTCATACTGAAGAATGATTTATTGTGTGAGCAGCAATATGGGTTCAGACACAAGAGGACAACTGCATATGCCCTAATGGAATTTACAGAAAAAATATCAACAGCCATTGAAAATAAAGAGTATTCAGTTGGAGTATTCCTAGATCTTAAAAAAGCATTTGATACAGTAGATCACAATTTATTATTAAAGAAACTACAAAATTGTGGTATTAGAGGGGTAGCACTGTCCTGGTTAAGTAGTTACTTAAAGAATAGATATCAGTATGTATGTGTTAGCAACAAAAATTCAGAGTTACTGAAGGTCACCTGTGGAGTCCCACAGGGTTCAGTTTTGGGACCATTATTGTTCAATATGTATATAAACGATATATGTAAAGTTTCAGAAAAAATGGACTTAATATTGTTTGCTGATGACACTAATCTGCTATGCAGTGGAAACAATTTGGAACAACTTCTGGATACACTCGGAAAGGAATTAGGAAAGCTTAAACTGTGGTTTGATTCAAACAAATTAACGCTCAATTTAAGTAAGACAAAATTTATAGTCTTTAACAACCATCACAACAACCCAGTACCCAAACTCAGTGTAAATGGTGTAGAGATTGAAAGGGTATCTGAAACTAAATTTCTTGGAGTAATAATTGATAACAAACTGTGTTGGAAGTCACATATTAATTATATTAAAGGTAAAGTATCCAAATCAATTGCAATATTACACAGAGTGAAATATTTGCTGAATCAACCCACACTATACACCTTGTATCATTCATTAATACTCCCATACATGACATATTGTAATGAAGTATGGGGAAATACATATAAAACAAACATATATCCACTCTTTATGCTTCAAAAGAGAGCTATTAGAATAATAAACAAATCAGCTTACAGGGAACCAACAAACCCACTTTTTCTTAAAACAAAAAACTCTCAAGTTGAAAGATCTGGTTGACTTTAAAACCGCAATAATAATGTTCAAAGTGAAGAATTTATCACTGCCCGCAAATATCCAAAAGTTGTTCCAAACAAGGGATTTATTTATTTATTTAGCGAATGCAAAGTCCTTAAGCCAAGCAGTTGCCTCCTGGTTTGCTGTATGGAGGGTGTGTAATCCTCCTTCCAGTCTTTGGAGCGGGCAAGCCTCTATGATGTGTTCCATTGTTTGCTCCTCTCCACATGCGCACAGTGGGCTAGGGCTACTGCCCCATCTGTGAAGGCTGGCCAAGCAGGGGCCATGTCCAGTCCTGAAGCGATTGAGTGTAGACCACTGTCTCCTTGGGAGGTTGGTGCCCGGGACCTGTTGGTTGGGGTTTATCACCAGCTGTTTGTTTGGGACCTCCTTGGTCTCCCATTCCTCTTGCCAAGCTGTCTGGATGGTAAAGTCAGCTGGGGGAGGGTTTTTCCAAATCGGCCGTCTGGATGAAAGTCGGGCAGTGGGTGGAGTGTAGATATCTGCATGGATTGGTAAGTGAGGAGAATCTTTAACTTTTTGGAGCATCCTTTGAGTTAATGCTGCTCGCCGGATGTGTGGAGGGGCTATGTTTGACAGTACAGAGAGCCAGGGGAGTGGTGTTGAGCGGATTGTTCCAGTTATAGTTCTCATGGTTGTGTTGAGCTGGGTGTCTACATGGTGTGTGTAAGATGACCTGGACCAGACAGGGGCACAATATTCTGCTACAGAGTATGAAAGGGCCAGTGCTGAGGTGCGCAGGGTGGAGACTGCCGCCCCCCATTTTGCACCAGCGAGCTTGCAGAGCAGGTTGTTTCGTACCTTCACCTTAGCAGCCGTCCCCTTTAGATGTTCCTTGAAGGATAAGGTCCTATCAAGGGTCACTCCAAGATAAGTTGGATTTGGGGCATGCTTAAGCTTGAGTCCGCTCAGGTGGATGTTTAGTTCTCTGGCAGCTTTTGCATTGTGGAGATGGAATACACTGGAGACGGTTTTTGCTGGGCTTGGTTTTAGGCGCCAGATTTTGCAGAACTGGTCCAGTTTGGCAAGATCTTCCGTGAGCACCCGTTCCAGTGGTTCAAAGTCTGGTGCTTGGAATGCCAAACAGATGTCGTCTGCATAGGTGAATTTGCGGGATTTTGTAGTAGGCAGGTCGTTTATGTAGAGGTTGAACAGAGTTAGAGCTAGAACTGAGCCTTGTGGGAGTCCGTTTTTCTGCATTCTCCATGCACTTGTCTTCTGACTGAGGTGGACTCTGAACCTTCAGTTGGTCAGCAGGGTTTTTATAATTGCTGTTGCCCAAGCAGGGATCGCCTTTATAAGTTTCAGGAGGAGGCCTTTGTGCCAGACCGTATCATAGGCGGCTGTAAGATCGAGAAACACAGCCCCTGTCTTCAGTCTGCTCTCGAAGCCATTTTCGATGAAGGTGGTTAGGGCCAGTACTTGTTCTCCTGTACTGCGGTCCTTGCGGAAACCTGCTTGATCCACACTTAGAATATCCTCTACTTCTGGGGAAATGCGTTGCAGTATTAGGCGCTCCATGATTTTGTAAGGAATGCTGAGTAGGGAGATTGGGCGGTAGCTTGCTGGTAATTTGTGGTCTTTGCCAGGTTTTGGGATGGCAATGACCTTTGCTGTCCGCCATTTCTTTGGGATCGAGTTTGTTTGTGTGATCCTTGTGTAGAATTGTGTCAACCAGGTTAGGGCTCGGGGGCCAAGATTTTTCATGAATTCTGGGAAGATGTTATCGTATCCTGCTGCCTTTCCACATTTCAGGCTCTGTAGGACTTTCTCCAGTTCAGCAGCCTCGAAGGGTTCAGGGTTCGTTTCCTCTACAGGCATTTTTTGGTGTTTTTTTAGCTCAGTTGTAACTGCTCTTTTGGTGTCTTTGTCTTGGGGTGCTTTGGCGATAGTCAGTAGGTGGGATGCAACTTGGTTGGGTGTGACGGATGCTTGGCTTTGGCTAGGGGGCTTCTGTGCAGCTCCTAGGCGACGGATGAGGCTCCAACATTTCCTGCTAGAGTGGGTAAAGCTCCGGTCAGCAACTGTCTCCTCCCATTTCTTTCGCCGAGCTGTATTTAGCGATTCAATGAGATGGTCTGCTATCTCTGGGTCCCCTGATGTTTGATAGGATTGTAGGAGGGCAGCACTTTCTCCGTCCAAACATGGGACATAGAGGGGTCGGTAGCCTCGTGGGATTGCAGTATGGGCAGCCTTGAAGATTGCGCTGCAGAAGCGGTTGTATGCTTCATCTACAGTGATGGTGTGGAGTGGGATGGTAACAACGCTCCGGTCCAGAGTTTCACTGAATTTCTTCCAGTTGGCTTTGCGGAAGTTCCAGCGCATCTTCCTTGGGCTGTATATGACTGGAAGTTGTAGGCCAATGTGTACAAGCAGGGGCCGGTGTTGGCTGTGTGGAAAATCATCAAGAATGATGATCTGTGTAGGATATGGCTCCCCATTCAAAGAGCTGACCCAACACAGGTCAGGAGAATAGTCCTTCTTCCACCTAGCAGAGTGGAAGGTTCCTCTTTGTTTGGGGTCGTATATCAAAGCGAGGTCATTTCTGGATGCCCAGTCTGAAAGTGCCTTCCCATCACTGTCCACTGCTGGGTACCCCCAGTCAGGGTGATGGCTGTTAAAGTCCCCCACATAGATGGCAGGGTGGGGTAGGGTGGGTAAGACCTGCAGATCCCAGTTGGCATTAGGGGGCTTGTACACATTGACAATATGGAAGCCACCAATGATTATGGTGTCTGAGAAATGTGTTGTTATCAGGTGATTTGCTTCAACTATGTCAGAACGCACATAGGTGGCACGTCCATGTTTAGCATGTAGAACATAGCACAGGAGGTCAAAGCCTTTGATGGTGAAGCGGCCAGCTTCCTCTGTGCCAATATGAGTCTCTTGGAGGCAGATTACATCAATCGAATGTTGGAAGGCGAGGACTTCGATAAGGCTTCGCTTGGCTGCAGATAGGCCTTCAACGTTTAGTTATAATATGCGAAGGGCTGATCCTACCACAAAGTGCTCTTGGGGCTGTTTGCTTTCGGCTTTAGGACTGTGACTAGGATTCTTCTTTGACTTGGCACAGAGGCGTCGTCTCTTCGAATTTAGTCTGCTGGTAGGATCATTAGCTTCCCCAGGTGAGCCCGGGTACTGGCGGAGGGCGCGACGAGAACGCTGATCCATTGCCCCCCAACAAGGGGGGCAATGGATCAGACAAGGGAGAAACGATATCACTTCAGAGGAAAACAAGGGAGAAACGATATCACTTCAGAGGAACATGTATATTTCAAAAGCCTACAGTGAGAACAACCACCAAGCAACACTGTATTTCAGTGCAAGGAGTCAGATTATGGAACGACTTTGGACCTGAATTAAAATCATGTACAACGCTTGGACAATTTAAACAAAAACTAAAGGAAGAAATACTCCAAACATATTTACAAGACGACATGTAAACTCACATAAGGATTGACATATCCAGCCTGTATTGTGTTGTAGCTTAGTTTTTTTTTTCTTTTTTTTCTCTGTGACATTTTGTCTTAGATTTGTTTTTGAATAGTAACCACTTAACTTAGCCTAGCTTAGTTTTCTTTTTCTCTCAGTCACATTTTGTCTTAGCTTTGTTTTAAATTGTAATCGCTCTTGTCTTGTTTTCTCTTTTTTCTCTTTTGAATTCTTGGATGGAATATGGGTGGGCAATATAAGCTGCGGCTTCAGCCATCACCCATTTCAGATAACTCACGTGGAATTGTATAGTAGGAGGAGTCTTTGTCTAATTTGACCTTGTTGTTATATTATACAGTTTCTTTTAACCTGTACTGTACTATCCGAAATAAATTCATTCATTCATTCAAGTAAAAGTATTAAAGTACAGACTCAGAAATGTACTTACAGTAAAAAGTATCCCTTTGAGGGAAATTTCTATCGAGCATTGTAAAGCTAACGGAACCTTGTTTCATTCATATAATGTGCACATACTAGGTAATTCTAACTAAAAAAAAATTAAACAATGAACATTACATTCACTCTGACATGCAAAACAGTTTTCAGTGCCAACATCATGAAAGATTCTGATCAATACAAGAACACACTTCATGTATAGTTAAATTACAAACTGTCAGTAGTTATATTTGTCTCATCTTGTCAACGTCCCTACAGCTCTCCTGCATGATGTAAATTGATCATTAAACTTAAAGTACTACTACAACTCCCACTGAAAATTAGGGTCATTGGTAAAATGTACAAACTAGCAGCTGTTTGCAATAAACAAATCAAACAAGAACAATTTAAATAGCTCAACACAACTAACATTACAAGTGGTTTCTCTAAATTCAACATAAAATTCACTTTTAATGACTACTGCAGTCTCAAAATTACTCAACCCCTTCATAACAGGCATCTTTAGTACTTAGTAGAGCACCCTTTTGCTGCTATGACCTGCTGCAAATGTGATGCATAGCCAGACTTCAGCTTCTGGCAGCGTTCCTGAGGAATCTTAGCCCATTCCTTATGGGCAAAGACCCCCAGTTCACTAATATTCTTGGGTTTTTGTGCTGCACCTTTTTCCAAATCCCACCAGAGATTTTCAGTGGGGTTCAAGTCAGTTGACTGTGATGGCCACTCTAGTATCTGCCAAGACTTATTCTGAAACCAAACCTTGGTGGACTTTGAGGTATGCTTGGGCTCACTGCCCTGTTGGAAGGTCCAGTAATGCTCAAACTTTAGCTTCCTCACAGACAGCATGACATTTTCTCCCAGGATTTCTGGATACTTGATTGAATCCATCTTTCCAACCACACGTTGCAGGTTTCCAGTGCCAGAGGAAGCAAAGCAGCTCCAGAGCATCACTGTGCCACCACCATGCTTCATTTTAGGCATGGTGTTTTCAGCATATGCTTTATTCTTTCTTCTCCAAACATACCGCTGATCCATAGCTCTTCACCCAGTCATAATTTGATTGGGTGAAGGTCTTCTGAGTAGGCCAATTACAAGTAGGGAAACTGTCGGGGTCCGTTTGTTTTACCAACTTAGTGAACTGAAGGCGGGGCTATTTGGTTTGTGACATCATAAAACCCAGGAAGTACACTCCACAAGGGTGTGCCATATTGTATCGTTCACCACACTACCGGTATAGAAATTTGATCCTGGGGTAAAAGTTAATATTGTGATAATCTGATTTGACTGTGTAGTGATGTCATGGCCTGATGCTGATGATGTAAGTTATGCGTTTCTATGGTTACGGCAAAACAAATATGGTGTGGGAAGACAGCAGCCGCTTTGTGGTAGAACTACCTACCAACCACACGTTGCGGGTTTCCAGTGCCAGAGGAAGCAAAGCAGCTCCAGAGCATCACTGTGCCACCACCATGCTTCATTTTAGGCATGGTGTTTTCAGCGTATGCTTTATTCTTTCTTCTCCAAACATACCGCTGATCCATAGGCTCCAAAAGTTCCAGTTTTGCTTCATCATTCCACAGAACAGTATCCCAAAACCTCTTTACCTTATTTATACAGTTATGAGCAAATTGGAGCCAACTTTTTGGGCCTATGGATCAACGGTATGTTTGGAGGAGAAAGAATAAAGCATACGCTGAAAACAACACCATGCCTAAAGGGAAGCACGGTGGTGGCACAGTGATGCTCTGGGGCTACTTCCTTTCCTCTGGCACTGGAAACCTGCAGCATATGACAGGCAAGATGGATTCAATCAAGTATCTAGAAATCCTGGGAGAAAATGTCATGCTGTCTGTGAGGAAGCTAAAGTTTGAGCACTACCGGACCTTCCAACAGAACAATGAGCCCAAGCATACCTCAAACTCCACCAAAGTTTGGTTTCAGAAGAAGTCCTGGTAGCTAGCATAGCGGCCATCACAGTCACCTGACTTGAACCCCATTGAAAAGCTCTCGTTGGATTTGAAAAAGGTGGTTGCAGCACACAAACCAAAAAATATTAGTGAACTGGAGGTCTTTGCCCATAAGGAATGGGCTAAGATTCCTCAGGAATGCTGCCAGAAGCTGAAGTCTGGCTATGCATCACATTTGCAGCAGGTCATAGCAGCAAAAGGGTGCTCTGCTAAGTACTAAAGATGCCTGTTATGAAGGAGTTGAGTAATTTTGAAACTGCAGTAGTCATTAAAAGTGGCATTTTGTGTTGAATTTGGAGAAACCACTTGTAATATTAGTTGTGCTGAGCTATTTAAATTGTTCTTGTTTGATTTGTTTATTGCAAACAGCTGCTAGTTTTTACATTGTGCCAATAAACCTAATTTGCAGTGGAGGTTGAATGATTTTGATTACAACTGCAATGATTCTGACATCAACTTACTGAATTACTAATCACTCATGAAGCAAAAAAGACAATTTTACTGAAATACTGAACCCATGTCTCATTCCTCATGTCTTGTTTTCCAGTGATAAAAGAGACACTGAAACCAAAAGCATCTCACAAAATATTTAAAAAAAAAAACAAGCAAAAACAGAAATTCATGAATGATGCCCAGTAACCTTTAAGTCTGCTCATTAATTAATAAAAAATCTCCTTCATGCATCATGCTTAGCCTTGCCACTCACAGCTCTTCTCTGAAATCGAAGCTACAGCAGTGAGAAGAAATCTCTGCAATGGGATTCTGACTGATTTTTTCACAGTGACAGACAGAGAGAAACACTTACCTTGAAAGTCGGGGACAGGTAGTTCTTGAGAAACCAGAACTTGACAGGAGTTTTGGTGTGCTTCAGGACCGACAGCATCATGATCCTGAGAGGAAGGGAAGGTGAATGAAATTAAACGACTGGTGACAGAGCTGGGAGCAGATCAATAGTCTTTGTGCACAGAAGAAGAAATGGGATGTTATTTCAGCTGATACAACAATCACAATCTGACACCCACCTGAGGAATCTCTCGTACAGATGCCCCGAGGCCACCGAGAAGATGTTGATCACGTCGTCCTTCTCTTGCTTTGGCTCCTCTGTCTTCCCTCCACCTGTGAAACCTCTAAAAACCAAAAACAAACAAAAAAAAAGACCATGTGTTTTTGTGCAAAAATTACCGCTAAATCCAAAATTTACTACATTTATAAATTAAAAAAAAAGAGATTTTTTTTTCAATACAGGTAAATCATTATGAGAGCTGCACGGTGGCGCAGTGGTTTAGCACTGTGGCAGCACAGTTTTACCCTTGGCCGGGGGATCGCGGGGATCATGAGATCGTGGGTTCGATCCCAGCCCCCGACCAACAGTGAGCTGTGTGGAGTTTGCATGTTCTCCCCGTGTTGTGTGGGTTTACTCCGGGATTTCTCCGGTTTCCTCCCGCATACCAAAAACATGTAGGTTTAGGGCGCTCGCGCACGCAGCGACCGGCAGCCGGTGGCTTGTCACCAGACTGCAAACCAAATCTACCTACGGGTACAAATAAGTAACAAAAAAAACCCAAAAAAAACAATCTTCACCTATGAGGACCACATGCCAAACAGAAGAAAATCACAAGAAGTAAACTGGCTTAAAGGTTCAGTATTGTGTATGTTTTCAGGGAGTAATTTTAAGTTTTGACATCCTCAGGAACATACACACGTATCAGAGGTGGGTTTAAAACTTTCTGATTCAAATCACTTTTCATCTGAATGATCCAATATGGATTCACAAAATCCTCAGTCAAATTTTTTAATATCCTGTAAAGTCCTGTCTGGAGCAGTCACATTTCAGCCTGCTCGTTAATATTAATAAGTCCCTAATTTGATTGGGTGAAGGTCTTCTGAGTAGGCCAATTACAAGTAGGGAAACTGTCGGGGTCCGTTTGTTTTACCAACTTAGTGAACTGAAGGCGGGGCTATTTGGTTTGTGACATCATAAAACCCAGGAAGTACACTCCACAAGGGTGTGCCATATTGTATCGTTCACCACACTACCGGTATAGAAATTTGATCCTGGGGTAAAAGTTAATATTGTGATAATCTGATTTGACTGTGTAGTGATGTCATGGCCTGATGCTGATGATGTAAGTTATGCGTTTCTATGGTTACGGCAAAACAAATATGGTGTGGGAAGACAGCAGCCGCTTTGTGGTAGAACTACCTAAAAGTGGATCTAGTTGTGTGGAAATATTTTGTTTTTAAGGCTGTTTTATACTGCTTTGATATAAAAAAAAAAGTATATCAGTGTGGATAATCTGCCCGCAAATTTTTCCATACGTCAACAACAGTGATCCAGTGTAAAGTTGCTGGTGTATGGCAGTCTATTTTTATTCCATTTTGGCAGCTTTAGAAATTTATTCAGGCCCCTGGAAAAAAAAAAATTATTCAGTGCAACTAGAGCCAAAAAGCCCGAGGACAGGTCAGTGGACTGGAGACTTCTAATGCAGATAACTGATACAGCATTTAAACCCCCACATCTAGAAGTGCGGTTAAGATGTGATGGTTTATTTTCTTCTAACATTTGAGACAGAATTAAAACATACAGCTCTGGAAAAAAATAAGAGTCCACTGCAAAAACTTTCCTAAATTAGCATCTCTACATGTATGGCAGCCATTCAATTTGAGTATCTGTTGATTTCGAACACAAGGACACCTCAGTCTACTTAAGGAGGTACTGATCAGGTGATCATCTAAGATCATGTAAGACAAATGAAACCTGTGAATGAAAATCAGAGCTATTACACTAATACAGATTTGAGTTCTTCCTAAGTTAAAACTTAAGTATTGTAGGGTTCAAGAATGAACATGAACTTGTTTTCTTTGCATTACTTGATCTGAAAGCACATCAAAAAGGGACATCTTTTTTTGTTGTTTTGGCCAGTTGTCATTTTCTGTAATTTTTTTTTTTTGTCTTTCCACTGCTCCTTTTCGGGGTTGCTACAGCGTATCATCAACTTATGTTGTGATGATTCGCATGTTGATTTGGCAAGGATTTTTATGCTGGATGCCCTTCCTGACACAACCCTGCCCATTTACCCGGGCTTGGGACCGGCACTGGGAGTACACTGGCTTGTGCACCCCTATGGCTGGGTAACCAACTTTCCTTCCCCCATTCCATTATGCTGAACACCAAGCTAGAAGGCGCAAATTACCATTTTTATATAGTCTCTGGTATGACCCGGTCGAGGCTTGAACCCACGACCTCCCGGTTATGGGGCGGATGCTCTACCTCTAGGCCACCACTCTGGTTTTCTGTAAATAAATGCTCTAAATGATGACATTTTGACTTGGAATGTGGTTGAGTTGTTATCAGTAAGTTAGAGAATAAAACAAAATTGTTTTCATTTTACTCACATACGTACATATAGTAAAACCAGATAAAGTGATAACTTTCCTCTTTGGTCGCTTCATTTTTCCAGAGCTGTATATTTGAAACTCAATCTGAGTTACTGTTTATAAACTGAAGAAATAAGATTTTTTTTGTTTTTGCTGAATATGTGGAAGACAAATGATGCTGGCCTGTGAAACTTATCAGTTAACAAAGATAAATAAAAAAACAAAAAAGTATTCCATGATATCAGCAAGAATATCGGTACCATGGAAATTCACAGAAATATCATGATATCATTTTTTGGTCACATCGCCCACCCCTACACTCCACTCATTTCTTCAAGAGTTTAATCGATTAAAGGCAGTGCGTATTTCTTTGTGAAGTGAGCTTTTTAATATATTGACGGTAAAATTAAAATCCACAAAAACACTATTATGCACAATACGGAACTATTAAACTGGCATTTTCAGTTGAGCGAGCAGCTGATTAATCCACTTATTGTTCTAGCTCCAGTTATCATAAAATCAATTAAACTCAAATTAAAATCCTATTAAGTTCAATCCGATCTGCACCTGGTCAGAGATTTCCAGAAGCCAGTATCATTTTCTTCAGTCCCGTCACTCAGCAGCTCTTCATTAAACTTGTCTGGCTTCTTCTGAACCTGGTCAACACACAATCAAAGCCTGTGTTGTTTAAGACATTAGAATATAATATTAAGGATGAAAATACCCAGGCTAAATAAAACTGAAGTCAGAGCTTGTGATATTAATAGAAAAATCACACTGTATCAGACAGTCTTAGGTCTTATAGTTGTATCTTATGTTTTCTTTATGCCCCAGAAAGCAGAAGGCTAGTGCAGTCATGTGATGGAGATAATTTGCACCGGATGACTATATCCATGACACCTATAACATCCAAACATCTGTAAAACTGACAGACAAACATGGGAGTAAACAGACGGGGCTTTGTCCTCAGTGGGGGTAATTAACTGTTTTGAAGGTCAGATTCAATCACTGCTGTCTGTGCTTTTGTGCCACATAGTGATAATAGCATCAAACATGAGCTGACCTTGACTTTAATGATTCTGCTCTTAAAATTGTTCAGCACGACTACAATGTCATCAGAGTCGGCAGGGGAGTCTGTGCCATCGTGGCTGCAACAGAAGAAACAACAGAAATATTAGACCAGATTTTATAACGAGTTTGTAACTCCAGAAATGCACTGCTGTCCATTTAAAAAAAAATGTTTACATTATCACCTGTAAATCTTGTAGATTTCATCTGAGCGTCCTTTTCTCATCTTCAAGATCCAGGCGCCTGGGTTGGCTTTGAGCTGAAAGTACCCCTGCAGAGCAGAACAATGGGTGGAGACTTAACGTTTGTGACTAGAAGAATACCAAAGTAAAGAATGAATAGCAAACTTTTACCAATGGTACGGTGTTCCTCTGAATATCAAACAACAAGGTGAAAAGCTTCTGGTAACTTACCAAGTTTGCCATGACAATGGTGTCAACAATGACGGGGTCAGAGACAGTTCCCAGAGTGAACTGAAGGCCACGGGGAGGCTGACCTGAGCTGACATCAAAACAGTGACCCTCCAGCAAAAGATGCTCCAACTCGTACTCCGCTGCGACAATATTCTCCACCTGTGAGCACAATAATAATAACAGTGACAAAACACTTGAACTTCAACTTGAAATATACAACAGCTGTTCGACCTAGACAGTTTTCACACACTACAGTTGGTCCATGATCATTTTATTTAATTCTGGGTGTCCAAATGGGTTTGCTGGAGTATCGCTGCCATACTATATGGACATCTGGACCGTAGATTTCATTTAATTATGCACTGAAAAGTGCTACCACAGGCAATGAATCTTAAGCGAGCACAGTAAGCTAACTGGAAGTTAGCCGACCATGGCTAAATTTTCTCCGCCAAACTGGTGCCATATTGGGTATGTAATTCCCATTTTTAGAGCTCCTGCAGCATTGTGATAACAGGATATACAAACGATTGTTTGTTGTATTCATTCTAATCATATACAGTAAGCTATGTTGTGGGACGTAATGAACACAAATACAGACTCTTTGCATTCTGTAGTGCACTGACAGATTAATAATAACAACAATAATAATGATAATATTGAAAGGAGAACCTCTGGCCTCCTGGTTTCAGTAGCATGTCAGCAGTGGTCACCAGCAGACACTGGGGTTTGTTTCTTGAATGCCAACAATCTCATCCTTTGCTGATTTCATCATGGTGACTTTATTACTCGCCTATTTCCCACACAATTTATACAACTGCCTTACTACTTTTATTCTTATTTATTATCAGCACACTGGAATCAAATACTCAAAAGCAGTTCAGTATGTTTTTTTAATATTTCCCACTGGATTAATAAATTTAGACAACATTGAGAAAAATAAAATATTAAGCTTAGGATACTGTGTATAGCTAGCAACACTACATCAGTGTTGCCAAGTCTCACTCTTTTGTCACTACAAAATATGGAAAATACTGTCAATACTCCCTTCTGATTTTTACACAATAAGAGCTCTCACGGCAGCGCTGTCAAGGTTGATTGTCATGGCAAACATACTGAGCATGTTCTAAAACTTATTCTGAGGTTAAAAAGTGTATGTAATGAAAAAAATAACTGTAGCTACTGTGCCTATGCATGCTCACTCCACCCGTACTCCCCAGCTTTCCTGTGTTTAATTAGTTTTAAAAAGTTTAAATTGTGATTAATTTTTGAAAATGGGTACAATTAATTAGATTTTTTAAAAATCAAGTTCCATCACTAGTAATATTTTTCACCATTACATCCTTGAATCAAAGTAAAAGTTGTACCAACTTTGAAGAAATGTAAAGTTTTTGGGATCTCAAGAGTTCCAGCTAAAAGTCAGAGCTGCCTAATTTATTTCTATTGCCTTAAGCACTCAGAGCTCAAACTTCCACCAACAAGCATTGATACCCCCTTAGTAACCTTTAAAATCTTTTTTAAAAACTTTAAAACGTGCCCCCTGGTTTAAAAGTCTAATGGATGAAGTGTTTGGTTACCTCTGACACAAGACAGCACAGGCTGATAACTTCAGGCTTCAGTTTACAGCTTGAAATATTAAATACATATAAAACATACTTCAATACTACTAAACTACAATATTGTGGCACCTCTTGCAAGTAGATGTTGTCCAGGTCGTAGCGGGTGTGCACGGATTCAACCATCCAGCTCTCAGGAGTGTTCAGGTTCAGGGTGAAGAGTGGAGACTGAGGCATGTCCAGGAACTTGGCCATGGGGCCGGGAGAGAAGCTACCATCAGCCTGAAACATCACCTCTGGCTCCAAAACATAGCGGTAAAAACTGGAAAACACCACAAAAGAAAGCAACTAGGAAAACAAGTAAGAACAGATTTCAGTGTTAAAGCAGGCAGATGAGTCGTCATGATTTATCCTGTTTGACCATTTAATTATCAGATAAAACAGACAGAAATGAAGTTTCAATGAGTCAATTATTTTCAGCATTTCCACCATACTGTACAATATGGAAAACAAACAAACTCTGATATAACTGAATCTCCAAAAAGGTGAAAAGAAGCTAAATTTTCAATGAACAGGAAATGCTTATGAATTTAGTTTAATTTACATTAATCCAAAGACCGTCAGGTCAGTCATGATCAAGCTGCACGGCTGCACGGTGGCGCAGTGGTTTAGCACTGTGGCAGCACAGTTTTACCCTCGGCCGGGGGACCGCGGGGATCATGAGATCGTGGGTTCGATCCCAGCCCCCGACCAACAGTGAGCTGTGTGGAGTTTGCATGTTCTCCCCGTGTTGCGCGGGTTTACTCCGGGATTCTCCGGTTTCCTCCCGCACACCAAAAACATGTAGGTTTAGGGCGCTCGCGCACGCAGCGACCAGCAGCTGGTGGCTTGTCACCAGACTGCAAACCAAGTCTACCTACGGGTACAAATAAGTAACAAAAAAAAAAAAAAAAAAAAAAAAAAAAAAAAAAAAAAAAAAAAAAGCCACTGGTAAAGTGTCTTTTTCTTATGTTACTGCTCTTCAAATCTAAGAAAAGCACAAGATAAACATTTATGTACTAGAAAGTGTTCTATTCAAATTTTATTTTCCCTATTATGATGATGATCTAAAGTGTGAATTTGTGCAGCACTTCATGCCTTCTGTCAGTGGTTTTGATCATTTCTGGTGGAGCATTGCTCATGTTTACACTTTGAGCCCTTGTCATCCAAACAACAAATGACTTTGTGCACACATTGCACTTGCAGGAATGGTGTGTTTTAAAACGGGGTTGTTTGGAATTATTTGGGTTTTTTTTTACCTGGTCTCCAGTTTTGTTGTTACTGATTATAGCGCTTCCCAGTTTCAGTTCTTGTCTTTTTTTTTTTTTTACATTGTATTCTTATTAGTGGTGTGTGCGTGTATGTGTGTCTGACTTTGTTGGGGCCTCCTGTTGTATGTACTTTTTCCTGTAAGGTACTTTGAGCTGTATACAGTGGTGTGAAAAAGTGTTTGCCCCCTTCCTAATTTCTCATTTTTTTGTATGTTTGTCACACTTAAATGGTTCAGATCATCAAACTAATTTAAATATTAGACAAAGATAACACAAGTAAACACAAAATACAGTTTTTAAATGAAGGTATTTATTATTAAGGGGGAAAAAATCCAAACCTACATGGCCCTGTGTGAAAAAGTGATTGCCCCCTGAACCTTATAACTGGTTGGGTCACTCTTAGCAGCAACAACTGCAATCAAATGTTTGTGACAACTGGCAATGAGTCTTTTACAGCGCTGTGGAGGAATTTTGCCCCACTCATCTTTGCAGAATTGTTGTAATTCAGCCACATTGGAGGGTTTTCAAGCATGAACTGCCTTTTTAAGGTCATGCTGTGGTGACCCACCACAATCTACAGGGACATTCATCCTCCCACTCAGAAGGTCCGGAAGAAGCAGAGGACCATTCACATACAGACAGAGAGCCCCTGGGGGGACAACCAGAACAATGGACTATTGTTTATACAGCCCCGGATTAAGGAGAAGACATCTGGGCGCCAGAGGCTAATCATATGTATTGACTGATATGTATATCAATATGCTAATGCGCCATGCATTCTCTCTGTTTGTATAACATATAAAAGAGCTGATGATACATGCCTCAGCAACATGACACAGCACAGACAACACAGCAAGCAGCACAGTAGCGCACAGCGCTACAAGTGCGGCTCATTTTGATGGAGGAAATAAAACTCTGCAACCTTCCAGCTCGTCGTACCTCGCCTGAACTTATTCCTCCACAATGCCACAACATCTCAATCGGATTCAAGTCAGGACTTTGACTAGGCCACTCCAAAGTCTTCATTTTGTTTCCTTAAGCCATTCACAGGTGGACTTGCTGGTGTGTTTTGGATCATTGTCCTGCTGCAGAACCCAAGTGTGCTTCAGCTTGAGGTCACAAATAGATGGCCGGACTTTCTCCTTCAGGAATTTTTGGTAAACAGCAGAATTCATGGTTCCATTTACCACAGCAAATCTTCCAGATCCCGAAGCAGCAAAACAGCCCCAGACCATCACACTACCACCACCATATTTTACTGTTGAGTATGATGTTCCTTTTCTGAAATGCTGTGTTACTTTTATGCCGGCTGTAATGGGACACACACCTTCCAAAAAGTTCAACTTTTGTCTCGTCAGTCCACAGAGTATTTTCCCAAAAGTCTTGGGAATCATCAAGACGTTTTCTGGCAAAACTGAGACGAGCCTTTATGTTCTTTTGGCTCAGTAGTGGTCTTCATCTTGGAACTCTGCCATGCAGGCCATTTTTGCCCAGTCTCTTTCTTATTGTGGAGTCATGAACACTGACCTTAACTGAGGCAAGTGAGGCCTGCAGTTCTTTGGATGCTGTTGTGGGGTCCTTTGTGACCTCTTGGATGAGTCGTTGCTGCGCTCTTGGGGTAATTTTGGTCGGCCGGCCACTCCTGGTAAGGTTCACCACTGTTCCATGTTTTCACCATTTGTGGATAATAGCTTTCACTGTGGTTCGCTGGAGTCCCAAAGCTTTAGAAATGGCTTTATAACCTTTTCCAGACTGACAGATCTCAATTACTTTGTTTCTCATTTGTTCCTGAATTTCTTTAGATCTCAGCATGATGTCTAGCTTTTGAGGATCTTTTGGTCTACTTCGCTTTGTCAGGAAGGTCCTCTTTAAGCGATTTCTTGATTGAGAACAGGTGTGGCAGTAATCAGGCCTGAGTGTGGCTAGAGAAATTGAACTCAGCTTTCCAAAAGATGTGATAAACCATAGTAAATTTATGTTTTAACGGGGGCGAGGGGATCACTTTTTCACACAGGGCCATAATAATAATAATGCATCAGATTTATATAGCGCTTTATCATGGACACTCAAAGACGTTTTTTTACAAATAGATACATTGTTCATTCAAGTAGCCATGTAGGTTTCGATTTTTTTTACCCTTAATAATAAACACCTTCATTTAAAAACTGGTTTGTGTTTACTTGTGTTATCTTTGTCTAATATTTAAATTTGTTTGATGATCTGAAACATTTGACAAGCATACAATAACATGAGAAATCAGGAAGGGAGCAAACACTTTTTCACACCACTGTAACTGTATGAAAAGTGCAGTAGCCTATTAATAAAGCTTGAGTGACTGGATGCAAAAACGGCACGTTGCTAGTTTACATTGAACTTTTGAGCAACAAAAAACACATCTAATTACATTATTCCTTGGCATTTAAGCGTCACATTTAAAAAAAAACATGCGGGTGTCAGAAAACAAGGAAACATTCATCTCACACCTGCTTCACCTCAAAAGGCTTAGTTAAACAGTGACACTCCTGCAAATTATGTTCCTGCACATTTTCATTTTCCTCACAAGCGTGTCCATTTCTTTGGCGGAAAAACCAATCTGCACTCCCACCTAAATACGCCATTATAATAGCAATCGAGCAAAGATTATGCACATTGCCTGTTAAAGGTGATGCAACAAGCATGATGATTTGTTTATTTGTATGTTAGGCCCAAAAAACACCTCTGGAATAACTAAGAACATTATTTATTTATTTATTTATTTTTTTGTTACTTATTTGTACCCATAGGTAGACTTGGTTTGCAGTCTGGTGACAAGCCACCGGCTGCTGGTCGCTGTGTGCGCGAGCGCCCTAAACCTACATGTTTTTGGTGTGCGGGAGGAAACCGGAGAAATCCCGGAGTAAACCCGCGCAACACGGGGAGAACATGCAAACTCCACACAGCTCACTGTTGGTCGGGGGCTGGGATCGAACCCACGATCTCATGATCCCCGCGGTCCCCCGGCCGAGGGTAAAACTGTGCTGCCACTGTGCTAAACCACTGCGCCACCGTGCAGCCATTATGACAATTATATCATTATTGCAAACACAAATTTTGATTTTTTTTTCTACAATCGTAATGGCAAAATGGTATTACATTTAATTTAAAGATATACACTACTCACAAAAAGGGATATTTGGCTTTCGGGTGAAATTTATGGAAACTGTAAAAAAAAAGAAAAAAAGAAAAAATCACGCTACAGTGATATATCATGAAAGTAGGGCATTTAAGTGGAAGCATGCAATGGTGATTTCCTCATCTCAATTTATTGAAACCAAAGCCAACAAGAGTGGTGGGTTCAGTGGTGGCTCCACGCAAGATCTCACCCCATGGGGTCAAAATGATCATGACAACGGTGAGCAAAAATCCCAGAACCACACAGGGGGACCTAGTGAATGACCTGCAGAGAGCTGGGACCAAAGTAACAAAGGCTACTATCAGTAACACACTACGCTGTTAGGGACTCAAATCCTGCAGTGCCAGACGTGTCCCCCTGCTTAAGCCAGTACATGTCCGGGCCCGTCTGAAGTTTGCTAGAGAGCATTTGGATGATCCAGAAGAGGATTGTGAGAATGTCATATGGTCAGATGAAACCAAAACAGAACTTTTTGGTAAAAACTCAACTTGTCATGTTTGGAGGAGAAAGAACACCATACCTACTGTGAAGCATGGGGGTGGAAACATCATGCTTTGGGGCTGTTTTTCTGCAAAGGGACCAGGACGACTGATCCGTGTAAAGGAAAGAATGAATGGGGCCATGTATCGTGAGATTTTGAGTGAAAACCTCTTTCCATCAGCAAGGGCATTGAAGACGAAATGTGGCTGGGTCTTTCAGCATGACAATGATCCCAAACACACCGCCTGGGCAACAAAGGAGTGGCTTCGTAAGAAGCATTTCAAGGTCCTGGAGTGGCCTAGCCAGTCTCCAGATCTCAACCCCATAGAAAATCTTTGGAGGGAGATGAAAGTCCGTGTTGCCCAGTGACAGCCCCAAAACATCACTGCTCTAGAGGAGATCTGCATGGAGGAATGGGCCAAAATACCAGCAACAGTGTGTGAAAACCTTGTGAAGACTTACAGAAAACGTTTGGCCTCTGTCATTGCCAACAAAGGGTATATAACAATGTACTGAGATGAACTTTTGTTATTGACCAAATACTTACTGTCCACCATAATTTGCAAATAAATTCTTTAAAAATCAGACAATGTGATTTTCTGGATTTTTTTTTTCTCATTTTGTCTCTCATAGTTGAGGTACACCGATGATGAAAACTGGAGACCTCTCTCATCTTTTAAGTGGGAGAACGTGCACAATTGGTGGCTGACTAAATACTTTTTTACCCCACTGTAAGTGAATGCCATTTACCATTTATTCAGGTAGTATCGGCTTGTCACTGTACCATTCACAAGGTGTAGGGCAGTTCTGTATTAACTAGACACACCTGCCTAGAGTGTAATACCACCACAACAGTGGCTGATGCATACCACTCTCTAACATCTCCAACATAATTGGTGGCCATCATTTCTGCTCAGTGTGAATCGACTTTCATCACAGAACAGTACTGAGGCTCACTGGTCCCTTGTCCAGTGTAAATGCTCCCTGGCCCATGGAAGACGATGACCCCTTGGCCCGGTGGTGTGGTCAGGTACGCTTGCAGGTTGTCTAGCACGCAGACCACGATGATTTAAACAGTTTTGAATGGTCTGACATGACACTTGGGTGCCTCTTACCTCCCTTAAATGTGCCTGGAGTTGAATGGCATTCATCATCCGGTTCCGCAGGGCACTGTTCACAATGAAGCGGTCATCAGCGTGGGATGTGGCCAAAGGACGTCCATTTCTATGCCTTTCTGTGACTCTTCCAGTCTCTCTGCATCTCTGTTGCAACCTGCTGATGACGCTCTGTGACACTCTAAATCCTTATTCATGCTGCATTTCCCCTCGAGTCCACTTTGGTCTGTATGTGCTTTGGACGAACCCGGCATGCACGTGGTGCTGTTCATGCTCACTTTTTTCATCTACCCAGGCCAAGCGGTTGACGCATGCGCACAACCATCATTTGTAGTTTCACTCCCGCCCGATAGGTAGCACCAATGCGCTGACACACCAGGATTTTCACCAACAAAGAAACGCTGCTTGCTCTCTGCTGCTTGACTTCCCGGTTTTCACTCCTTTTCCATTAAGATGGTGCTGCTGCTGCAGTATGTATGCATGATTCATGTATGTTTATTCTCGTCTTCCGCTTCCTCATTGTCTTCTTCGTCTACTTTTTTTGGTATGCTGTGCTGATATTGCCACCTTGTGAATGAGACATTCAGTCTTGCGCATGCTCTTTTCAACGCGTTCAGGTTGTGGGCAGGCGACGCGGTCACAAAATTTGGGCTGCACGTGGTCGTCCGCGGTCGAGCACTGCGGACACTAGCGGAGTATAGACGATGACATAAATTTTCATCACACAAGGTTTCCGGTCACACGTACATGGACTGCAGAGGTGTCACATGAATCCAGCTTAAGTTCAGTGGCCACTTCCCTCTGAGAACATCCTGTTTGAAGCCTCGCAATGGCGAGGTACTGTTGATCAATTGTGAGGCGTCGTCTTGGTCTCATGATGTCAAAATGTGAACAGCATGATGAAGAGGACTGTTTAAATACCAATTCTAATTGAACTAGAAAATTTATTGGTTGATTCATGGCTCAAACATCTGTTATGAATTTTGCCGTTAAGCACCTTGTTAGAGAACAGCAAGCTATGCAAAAAGTACTGAAACATGAATAGTTAAACATGTCCATTCAAAAGGTTAGAGAAGGTCAAGTTCAGTTCACCTGTAAAGGTTATAGTGCATTTTAGATGCATCTTGAAATTTCACCTGAAAGCCGGATATCCCTAACTTTTTGTGAGTAGTGTATAAGAGGGCAGCAGATATAATTTTGTAAGGGGATAAGGGATAAGGACCTGTACATATATAGTGCTTTTTCTAGTCACAAAGACCACTCAAAGCGCGTAACTAGTAGCTACACTGACCCTCTATTCTAAGAGCCTATCAGAGACAGTTACCTAGGGACCAATTGACCTAATATGCATGTCTTTGGATTGTGGGAGGAAACCGGAGCCCCTGGAGTAAACCCACACAGCACAGGGAGAACATACAAACTCCACACAGAAAGGTTTCCACTCTTACCAACCTGGGGATTCAAACCTGGAACCTTCTCACTGTGAGGCAACAGTGCTAACCACTGTACCAATCTAAAACCATTCCTTCCTATTAGTGGTATATCTGTTGGACTAAAAACTGCAGGAAAGTCCAAATTTTGTCATTTTTAAATGAAGATGGTAGCTGAGAGACAAAGCACTAAAGTGTACATAACTAGGATGTTTTGCTTGAGTAGAGAAACACTTGGTCTGCTCACCTCTTCAGGGGCATTTCTGACAGTTTGGATTGGCAGTTCATGAAGACTCGCAAGTTGACATTTACCAGCTGCTTCAGAACCTGCGGGTCGGTGGATGAGAGCCAAAGAGGGTAGGTGAGTCGGATAAACCAGACTGACGAATAATTTTAACAAATGACAACAATGCAAACAACCTACCAATAAAAGAGGAGCTAGTTTCTGTGCGTCTCTGGTTACTGGATCCAACACAGCAACAACATCAAAGTACACGTCTCCTTCCTTAGGCCGGATCTTCACAGCACTGCCAGCAAAAAGCAAATCAGATAAAGGTGAAAAAATAATGATTTTATTTATTCATTTGTATATTTTATGTACTGATTTACAAATAAACAAATCCCAACTCATCTTTTTGAGCTGAGCCAAAACTATAAACAAACCTTGTAAAAATCACACCGGAGGATAGCCAGCTGTTTAAACATTCAATGCACAGTCTCCCTACTGAATACAGGAGGCTTGCTCATCTAATTGATGTGCAGGTATTACAGTTTTACCTGTAGCGGTCATCAGCAAAATCGTATTCCACCCGGGCTTCCCCTTTGGGCTGAGAGGAGAGCAGAGCGTCCACCTTCATCACAAGGTCACTGGACCTGAGGAGAAAAAAGTAATATAAACTGAACTGAAAAAGTCAATCTGCAATGTTTAGGACAGTGAAGAGAAAATCCTGCACCTGTCCTCTTCAACTCCAAACTGTTGGACTTTGCTTTTGATGCGCTCCCCAGATGTCTTCAGGATGATATTCTCCAAAAGAAGAAAGTCATCCTGGTTAAACACCTCTTCCTCTTCCAATGGACCTATAATCTGCACATAAGAAACAAAAGAATAACTGCATTATTGCTGTAATGAGATTTAGTGATTAAGAACTGTACAGTAGCTAATAAAGCACCCAAACTCTAGTACAGTTTTGACAAGGCTCTGACTTACTCTTCCATTGCTGATAATGGCTCTCTGTCCTTTTTTCAGTTTGAGCACATCTTGGCAGTAAGCAGCGTGGGAAAGCAGGAAGTCAAATTTGGGAGTCTCATAGGCACTTTTGAACAGTGACAAATCCATACCCTGAAGGAAAAATGGATAAGTTGTATGCATTGATAAAAGAACAAATTAGGAACAGAAATTAGGACAGACAGTGTTTAATTTAGTCACAAGTCTGTCAGACAGGGGAAAAAGTTTGAACAAAAAGAACAGAATGTTTTTCCTTTGGACCCACTGATGCTGTCTGTAGCCACTCACCCCCACTGCAAAATCACCAACATCAACCCCCCTCTCCATGGCTGCTGCGGTCTCTTCCTTAGCCATCTTGGTGATGAAGTTCTTGGCGTTGTTGGCAGACTGTGTCTGCATGGCGGCCCAAACTGCCCGGGCCACACGGGTCGTCTCAGCTGACAAATCAGCTGAGGGGTTGTTGATCATACCCAGTCGGACATTGTTGCTCGTTTTCTATGTGAGAGCAGATAAAAGAGTTTTGGGGGTTTTGCAGTTCTAGATATTCTGGTTATGATGAAAAAGAAATTTAAATTTTAATAGTTTGCCTCACAGTTTAAGAGCTGGAGGGATTTGAGATGTGTCACAGTTGGGGATGGGCAATATATCAAATTTTAAGGATATATTAATATATTTTCCATATAGGACAAGGAATATTGTATATAATGAGATAACTAACTGCACAGTCTGACTGTTGAGAGGCTTAAAACATGCACACTACCACAAACAAACTTAAAATAAAATTATGTAGCTTTTATCTGGTCTGACAAAAGTTTCAAAATAGGAGTGAACAGATCACCAAATAAATGACTACTTAGTTGTCCCTTGAAAAACAAAAATAATGAACAAATTATACACATGGTGGTGGTTAATAGACTTGGATGGCTCAGCCAAGTACAGTCTATGTGTGGAAAATTGAAGTATTTTTAATTCTGTGATTTAACTTAATTACTTTCACTGGGCAAAAATTTTGTTAGTTTTCTGCTTGATTGCACTGCAATTGTACCAAAAACAAGTTTTCTTTGACTTAAAACCAAGGTTCTAGTGTGCCCTGATCGGTATGGGGTTACAGGGGCACCACCCTTGAGCCAGACTGCAGGGGGAGGGGTTTGACAGCAAGTGTTTGGTGACAGGGTTTTTTCCTACTGGACCTGGGTGGACTCAGCCTGAATAAGCTACATGGGTCTGGACTCCAGAGGGCTCACCATCTGCAGCAGGGATCACTGGGATCATGGGTTTTATGTGGATTGGGTGGAAGACTGGGGTTCTCTGCTTACAGCAGCTTAAACAGCAGCCCCGACAACCTGGACCCCCAACGAGCGGCAGGGATGGATGGATATGTTTTATTAATAATTGTTTGAAAGCAACATCATTTAGTACAACCATTTTTATTTATTTATTTGAATGTGCATATTTAGTCTGCATAAGCTAATTTTATTAAAGAACAAATCAATTTTGATGATGATTATGATGAGTTCATCATTGTGGACATCATCATGAATGGCCCTGTCCAGAAAAGGTCCCTAAATTTGTCTCATGAATCCTCAGATATGTTTGAGTAAAACAGTAAATAAAATAGATGGATGGGAAAAGACCGACATAATTCTCCTATCTGAACACAAAGTAATAAGATATAGCCAGGGGCAGGTTAGCTACACTTAAAATAAAATTTAAAAGGTTAAAAAGGACAAGTTATTTACTTTATGAAAACAATTTCTTGGCTTGGTGCAAAAAATGATGTCTTAAGGAGATGGTGTTACATTTGCAAAGAGGCTGACTACCAAATTGCCATACTAACACAATGCTTTGAATTCATTCACAAGAATTACACCTATATCTACAGTATCTATAAACTAGTACATACCCGTGCATACCCATCCATGCCTGTAGAAACCAAGTCTAATAAAGTATTTCTGCATGTCCGGTGCTGAAGGGTATCCTCCTGTCTGAGACGGCTGTGTTGTTCACAGTCATGGCTGCGGTGTACTGCTCGAACCTGAGGTGTTTAATCTTCACGGCATCTTTTGTGATGTGCAACAGTTTCTCACTGTATTGCTGTCCATCTGATGGGTCTTGTTGTTCTTCTTGCTCTTCTTCATTCAGACCACTGGTTGAGGGATGGGTGCGCTGTAATTCCAGTTCATGGAGAGGATCATGAAAACTGATCTGAGCAAAAAGTGGCTTTGGACCCTCTTCTGCAAGACCCGTGCATGGCCGTCAAAAGCAAGAAACCGGAGCAACTGGCTAAAATCAGTGCTTTGCTTGGCATTGTACCGATTTGTAGTGTAGACTGCCACTCTTCAAGGTTACACATTTTTACTGTCAGCACCTCGTTGAAAAGAACATTGCTCAGAAAGCGATGCTTTTGCTTAACGCTGTATATGACATCATAAAGACATCAAGACAGGCCTGATGTGTGATGATGCAGATCTCATACGAACAGCATTGGAACATCATAGGCCAGAGGACATCATAGGACGGCCTATGATGTTCCTATGATGTCAGCAACATAGGACATCATGCCTGCCTTGATGTCTTTATGTCATATACAGTGATGCCGGCCTATGATGTTCCGATGTTCTTTCTACTTTATTTTTGTCTTTAATAAGAACAAAAGATAAATAATTAAAAGAAGACAAAATGAACCTATTTGACCTATCTGAGCAATGTTGTTTTTAACGAGGTGCTGACACAGTAAAAATGTGCAACCTTGAAGAACGAAGAAGAGCAGTCTACACTACAAATTGGTACAATGCCAAGCAAAGCACTGATTTTAGCTGGTTACTCCAGTTTCTTGCTTTCGACGGCCATGCACGGGTCTTGCAGAAGAGGGTCCAACGCCACTTTTTGCTCAGATCAGTTTTCATGATCCTCTCCATGAAGTGGAATTACGGTGCACCCATCCCTCAACCAGTGGTCTGAATGAAGAAGAACAAGAAGAACAACAAGACCCACCAGATGGACAGCAATACAGTGAGAAGAACTGCTGCACGTCACAAAAGATGCCGTGAAGATGAAACACCTCAGGCTTGAGCAGTACGCTGCAGCCATGACTGTGAACAGCACAGCCGTCTGAGACAGGAGGATACCCTTCAGCACCGGGCATGCAGAAATACTTCCTTAGACTTGGTTTCTACGGGCATGAATGGGTATGCACGGGTATGTACTAGTAGTTTGGAATTATTCATTTGGACACTTTATAAAACACTAAATCCTTTTACTAAAAACTGAGACATGCAAAGCAAAAATCAAAATAGCAAAAATAAATAAATAAATAAAATCATGTACCATGTGTCTGATGGCATCATAAAGCAGTTGGCGTCCCGAAGACTTGTCAAAGTCTCCCACTACCCAGAACGTCACAGGACGGATGTAGCCTTCATCTGAAATTAGGATTAGGAAATGAGGCAAGACTACACTTGAGACTAAATGAAAGCATGTTTGGTATTGTTGGTAAGAACACAGAGATATAATAGGCTAGAGTGCTTATCACTAGCCACCAGGCTAGTTTTAGGTGGCCAAGCACGGACACCATATAGAGAATGGGCATTGAAGTCATGCTGCGCTGCATTCTGGGCCATTGTTGCCATTGTCGTGGTCCGGCTTCTTTGTTTACCTGTACTCTAGGCAGCTGCTAATGTGGACAGACATACGCTTGATGGAACGCAGCAAACAGAAAATAAAATTCCTTATTCAGAGAAGCTGAATAAGGAAGGAAAGGAATGCTACCTCTAAAAGATTTAAGAAATAAACGGGATAGATCAATATGAGCACAAGAAATGGACTATGGATCTCAATCAGCTGCCTTGAGTCACACTGTCAGATGTGTTTTCCTTCCTGGTTTGTAGGGTGAGTGCATAAACCCATGAGCAATTTAAAAACTATAAATCATTAGAGGCTCATGTTCAATTAACCAATGGATGGTCCAGTCGCATCAAATAGTCTGGGTGAATGACCAGAAAACCGTCATTTAACACAAAGGTAAGCAGTCATTGTTTCTACAAAGTTGAAATACGTTGAGATTAATGTCTAGCGTACCCCAAAATTATTTCTAGCATATGAATAACGCTCTTTGAATTCATGTGTAACTTACTGAACAGATTTCTAAATTACAGCTACCATATAATGGTGTATTTGCAGTGTACAGAGCTCTGCTGGTGCCTGCAGTGTATACACACACAGAGAGAGCTAAACACATGAACTTGTTCGTATAGTGGGAACTGTCGGCAATGTGTCTGAGCATTTTCAAGCTACAGGATAAAGATTTTGACCTTTCACTGCAGTCTGTAACATCAGCTGTCCAGCGTTGTTCTGATAAATATGCTAAAATGTCAGAACACTGGAGGAGGTGGATCAATCACCTGATCGCACTGGCGCACAAAAAGAAATTACCGGTATAATTACAGTAGCTGCTATAAAAATATCCTAAATCAGGACAGTGACAAAGAAATCAAAGAAAATCAGCAACACGAAAAGCTTCCATTAAAAAAACTGCTCCAGATTAGCAAGAGAAATTGGGAATAGCAGAGATGATGTGGAGAAATTATTTGATTTTTTCCCTGCAAGTTTTTACACATTATTTAGAGATGACAGAGAGCCTGGCTGAGGTGCAGTCAAAGGCACGGCGTGCAAGACAGCTGCTCTGGAGAGGGGACATCTTTCTGCACTTCTAAATATTTTCTAAATCACAACTTACCTTGGTGAAAATTCCGTGAACACACAACCATGTGTGCAGGAATATTGTCAAAGCTGATGTCTCGCCTTCTGACTGCTGCAATCCATTCCATCCCACGCCTCTTTTTAGCTCAGAGACCCATTCTCTCCACTTTTTTTTCCAAGTCGGGAAGTTAAAAAAAAAACCCATTATCAATCTTTTTCCACGCCAATCTTGAGAGCAGTTGTTGTATTTGATAACGCAGCAAAACTTCCCCATTCTAACGCTGCATGGTATTCGGAAGAATAATAATGTGATTTAAAGGACCAATCTGACCAGTGATGACATGTTTAGCCGCTCGTCATCCTTGAACCGCTGGCTGTCTGTGTGGTGTCCTGCAAATGACGTGGGCTACATTGACAATTGGAGCTCTTTTTGGGGAAAACCTGGTCTTATGAGACGAGACAGCATTCATCCCACTTTGGATGGTGCTTCTCATTTATCTAACAATCTGGCATCTTTTTTATCCAAATTTCCAAAACCATGACTACTCAGAGTTGGGACCAGGAAGCAGAGTTGCAGCCTTACACGCCTCTCTGCAGCTCCTCTTCATCCGCCACCCCTCAGCTTAGCCCCCGTCTTCCCCATCAGAGAATCATTGTCTACTCCCTCCAAAGTAAATAAAAATATAATATATAAGCATCCCAAAGTGATTAAGCAAAATATTGGTAAAACTCAAATTAAACATAAAGCCTCTAAATTGAATGATTTGGCCTCTGTTCCTCCTCATAATTTAAAAATTAAATATGGTTTATTAAATATTAGGTCTCCCAATATTAACTCCCAAGTCTCTGTTAGTCCATGATCTGTTAATTGATCATCAGATTGATTTAATATCCCTTACAGAGACTTGGTTAGGGCAAGAGGATTATGTTGGTTTAAATGAATCAACTCCCTCTGGTTATTTAAACTGTCAAAATCCCAGAAGTTCTGGTCGTGGAGGAGGAGTAGCAACAACTTACCATTCCAAATTACTAGTTAATGTAAAGCAAAAAACATGTTATAATTCCTTTGAGGGCCTGGTCCTCAGTATTGGGCACTTTAGCAATTTTAGGTTAAACCCAGTTTTATTTGCCATAGTTTATCGTCCCCCATCAACCTACTCAGAATTTTTATCCGAATTTGCTGATTTCTTAGCTGATTTAGTGCTGAAATCTGATAGAATAATTATAGTAGGGGACTTTAATATACATGTGGATGTAGATAGTGACTGCCTTAATGTGGCATTTAATTCAATATGAGACTATTGGGTTTTCTCAGAAAGTAGGTAATTCTACTCATTACCTCCACCATACATTGGACCTTGTTCTGACATATGGCATAGAAACAGAAAATCTTGTAGTGTCTCCTCATAACCCTGTACTGTCAGACCATTGTCTGTTAACCTTTGATTTTACTATTTCTGACTATTTGGCTCCTAAAGAAAAATATTATTACAGTAGATGCCTCTCAGATGATGCTGTTACCAAATTTATGCAGATTGTTTCCTCTATGCCATGTGTCAACACAACAGAAATAAGCTATAGAGAGCTTGCTCCTTCTGTAATTGATAACATGGTGGATAGTGTTACAGCTTCTCTGCATCAGACTCTAGACTTGGTGGCCCCCTTAAAAAAGAAAAAGTCTAATCAGAGATTTCTAACTTCTTGGTTCAACACAGAAACTCGTAGCTTAAAACAGAAGACTCGTCAATTAGAAAGAAAATGGCGCTCCACTAATTTAGATGAAATCTATTTAGCTTGGAGAAATTATCTTTTAATTTATAAAAAATCTCTTAGAAAAGCTAGAATGAGTTATTACTCTGCATTAATAGAAGAGAACAAGAATAATCCCAGGTTTCTTTTCAGCACTGTACCCAGGTTGACAAAGAGTCAGGACTCTGTCAATCCTAGCATTCCCTTAGAGCTTACTAGTCAGGATTTTATGAACTTTTTCAATAATAAAATTTCATCCATCAGAGATAAAATCAGATTCTTCCCACAGTTAACTTAAATACTGTAACTACTACAACTCCTTCTATTGATGTCTGTCTTGATGAGTTTACTCCAATCGACCTTTGTGAGTTAGACAAAATAGTTTCCTCATCCAAACCTTCAACTTGTCTTTTAGACCCTATTCCTACCAGGTTATTTAAAGAAGTCTTCCCACTTATTGGTAGCTTTATTCTTCATATAATCAATTCTTCATTAACTTTAGGCCATGTACCGCAGGCTTTTAAAACGGCTGTAATTAAACCCTTACTCAAAAAGCCAACGCTAGATCCAGGAGCTTTAGCTAACTATAGACCAATCTCTAATCTCCCTTTCATTTCAAAAATCTTAGAAAGAGTTGTTGCTACACAATTATTTGACCACCTGCAGGGAAATGGTTTACTTGAAGAGTTTCAATCTGGGTTTAGAATCCATCATAGTACTGAAACAGCCTTAGCGAAGGTCACTAACGACCTCCTCATCGCATCTGATAATGGACTGGTTTCTGTACTTGTCCTTTTAGACCTTAGTGCAGCTTTTGATACTATCGATCATAATATTCTACTTGATAAATTAGAACACTATGTTGGACTTAATGGAACTTCGTTGCAGTGGTTTAGATCTTATTTATCTGATAGGTTCCAGTTTGTTCATGTAAATAATGAGTTTTCTTTCAACTCAAAGCTTAGTCATGGAGTTCCACAGGGATCTGTGCTAGGCCCTACTCTTTTTAGTTTATATATGCTTCCATTAGGCAACATTATTAGAAAGCACTGTCTACATTTTCATTGTTATGCTGATGACACACAATTATACCTGTCAATGAAGCCAGATGATAGTAATCAATTAGCCAAATTAGAAGCCTGTCTTAAGGAAATCAAAGCTTGGATGACTTGTAATTTCCTGCTATTAAATTCAGATAAGACTGAAGTCATTCTTGTTGGTCCAAAAAACCTTAGAAATTCCTTTCCAAATCAAACTTTCAGTTTGGATGCGGTTACTCTTTCTCTTAATAGCTCTGTGAGGAACCTTGGAATTATTTTTAATCAAGATCTGTCCTTCAATTCACATATTAAATTTGTTTCTAAGACTGCCTTCTATCATTTGCGTAATATTGCCAAGATTAGGAGCATCTTGTCTCAGAGTGATGCTGAGAAACTGATCCACGCTTTTGTTAGCTCGAGATTAGATTATTGTAATTCTTTATTATCAGGCTGTCCTAAAACATCTTTAAAAAGTCTTCAGCTGATCCAAAATGCTGCAGCAAGAGTTTTAACAGGTACTAGAAAGAGAGATCATATCTCTCCGGTTCTGGCCTCCCTTCATTGGCTTCCCATAGAGTTTAGAATTAAGTTTAAAATCCTTCTTCTTACTTACAAAGCTCTAAACAATCAGGCTCCTTTTTATTTAAAAGATCTGATACTACCGTATTATCCTAACAGAGCACTACGCTCCCAAAATGCAGGATTACTTGTAATACCTAGAATCTCCAAAAGTACAATGGGAGGCAGAGCCTTCAGTTATCAAGCTCCTCTCCTGTGGAACCAGCTGCCAATCTGGATTCGGGAGTCAGACTCGATCTCTGTTTTTAAGAATAGGGCTAAAACCTACCTTTTTGATATAGCCTACAATTAGGGAGGGATCATGTGTTTCTGAACCCTCCCTTAGTTATGCTGCTAATAGGTTTAGTCAGCCGGGGGACCTCCAGTAATGCACTGGGCCTCACTCCTTTCCTCACTCTCAATGAAATATTTTTTTTGCTGGTCATTAACATTTGTTTGTTCTCTCCCATAGATTGAGTCCCCATCGTGCTGTTTGCTCTCTACATGTCAGTTCTTTTCATCTTCTCTATCCCCTCACCCCCCAGCCAGTCGCAGCAGATGACTGCCCCTCCCTGAGCCTGGTTCTGCTGGAGGTTTCTTCCTGTTAAAAGGGAGTTTTTCCTCTCCACCGTCACCAAGTGCTTGCTCACAGGGGATAGCCTGATTGCTGGGGTCTTTCTGCAACTGTGGGGGTTCCCCCTACAGTTGATAGTGCTATGAGATGACTGTTGTTGTGAAAAGGCGCTATATAAATAAAGTTGAATTGAATTGAATATTGGAAATAAGTGTTTTCACTTTCTTGTGTCATCCTGGATTTTGCATGATGTTTAAAATGTATATTTACATTTCCCATGTTGGAGTAACATATTCAGTGTCATTTTAATAAGGCTGCGTGTCCACAGGGAAAGTAAAAATGCTCTCAACCTGTTTTCCTGAGCGCTTTTCATGTGCTTATTAAAAAAAAAAGTACTCTGCCAGGTATCCTGGCAGCCACTTGACCTGTCTCTCAAAGTGTGTCGGGGATTTGACAGATTTTGCTCTGAAATGCTCCACTCACTGGAATAAATCACATCAAACTGGTAATAAAATACACATCCCTCCAAGCTTTGGCTGTTAAATATTGATCATGGTGTACTTTCAGGCTGATTCTGATTGGGTGGTGAGAGAGGTATGCAGCTGATGAGCGCTAGCTACAGCGCTCCAAAAGTTGAACTTTTTTCAGCTTTCAGCGCCACGAGCACAGTGCTGACTGCTGAGAGCGTTTTTGTGCTGAGGGCACTGAGCGCATTAAATGCCGGACTACACAGAAAATGAACATAAAATAGTTGCCCATAGCAGGAAAAAATGCATTTGGTGGACATGCGGCCCAACTGCATTCATTGCTCACTACTAAGCACTGACAGGCAGAACACTTTTCCCACAATTCCTTGCAGTTTTTCCATCGGGTGAAATCACACGCCCATTCCCTATTGGTGCTGATAAGAAACACAAACGAGCCATTGAGCCACGTAGGCATGCACTGCATTTTCTTCATTTTGGCTAAGAAGTGGAATATTATATAAAATAAACAGCACTTGGCAGGTACAAAGCCTGATTATGGTAGAAAATTAAGGAAAATAAAAGATGTTCAGTTTTAACAATGTTATTAAGTGATTTAAACACTAATGTGACCATTTTCAGCATCTAACATTTCAAGATTGTCACCTGTGTATGCAAGTGATTTTTAAAATGTTTTTCTCTCTTCTTATATTCAAATGCTTTTTATAGTGAGTCTCAAAGAATTGTAATTGTGAGGATGTCAAGTCCAGACACACAGGGTAGGTAATTTGAGAAGAGATTATTTTAATGATAATAATAATAATAATAATAGTTAGTAATGCTGATACTACTTCTACTACTATTAATAATGATAACAACAAAACAAAAAAAAATGGGGGGCAGCTTGATGGTGCAGTGGTTAGCACTGTGGCAACACGGGATTGATCCCACCCTTGACCATCGTTGACCCTTCTGTGCGGAGTGTGCATGATCTCCCTGTGTCTGCGTGAGTTTACTCTGGGTACTCCAGTTTCCTCCCACAGGCCAAAAGACATGCAGGTGAGGTTAACTGGAGACTCTAAAGTGGCCCTAGGTGTGAATGTGTGTATGAATGGTGAAAGGATTGGCACCGCACCTTGGCTGCCTCATCCAGGTGGATGCCCTGAAATCTCCTCTGGGGATTAATAAAGTATACAAAAATTAAAATAAATAAAATAAATAATACCAATACTACTAATAACAGTTAATACTACTAATGAAAGTAGTAGTAGTAATAATAATAACAATAAATAAAACAAACCATTATTTGGATATCCCATTATCACAGTACTGCAAGAGCCACCAACAGGACTATATCCAGTACCAATATGGTGCCTAAATTTGCCGTCAAAATGTTAGCCATGAGCACTCTAGCCTATTAGATCTCTGTGGGTAAGAATAAATGGGAAGCATAAATACGCTAAAAAAGAAACACAATGGTAATTATTGTCCTTGTTGTATTAAAAGCTTCAATTTTTCATGCAAATACAAAGTAGTTCAGACGGAGCCATCATTCAAGAACAGGGAAGAAACAATGTTGTGATTTAGTTATTTAAACATATTTGACTTTGAAAGCTTAAACACAACAAACATGCATAACTATTAGTCATCTGAATCTTTTGAGATGCAATGCAGAGGGAGGAATGATGGTGAATTCATAAACATATTGATGCAGAGCAAGCAATGTAAGAAAGAAAAAAGAGAAATGAGGGGGAAGGGGAATAATGTGAAGCAGGAGTGATTACCATGAATGTTGGTGGCAGTCATCCCTGATGCAGTGAAATTTTAAAATACACATGAATAAGATGAAGTAGAGGAAGAGAATGGATACACCAAGGGCGAGTTAAGCCATAAAGATAGCTCAATTATCATCAGTAGAAACAACAACACTATCACAAACATGCTTTTAGGATCAGCTGTCCCGAGGCTTTTACCTTTCTTAGTCATATAGTTCATGCTGTTGGCCACAGCGGTGCTCTTCTCCTTTGTGCCAAGGGTTGAGAAGCGAGCATAATCATCTATAAAGTGGTTGTCTATGGGGTAAAAAGCAAAAAGTGCAATTAAAACCATGTTTTTAAAAAAGTAACTTAAAAATAAGTAATCTCTTGGTACTCAAAAGAATCGTTGGCATGTTTTAACCATTTTTCAAGCCATAAATTGGAAAACTACAGTTGTGCTCATAAGTTTACATACCCTGGTAGAATTTGTGATATTTTGGCCATTTTACAGAGAATATGAATGATAATACAAAAACTTTTTTTCACTCATAGTTAGTGGTTGGGTGAAGCCATTTATTATCAAACAATTGTCCACCCATCCATCCATCTTCTACCGCTTTTCTGGAGGTCTGGGTCGCGGAGGCAGCAGTTCAAGCAGAGAAGCCCAGACTTCCCTCTTCCTAGCCACTTCCTCCAGCTCTTCAGAGAGGATATCAAGGCGTTCCCAGACCAGCTGGGAGACATAATCTCTCCAGCGAGTCCTGGGTCTACCCCGGGGTCTCCTCCCAGTGGAACATGCCCAAAACACCTCAACTGGGAGGCGTCCAGGAGGCATCCTGATCAGATGCCCATACCACCTCAACTGACTCCTTTCAATGTGGAGGAGCAGCGGTTCTAGTCTGAGCCTCTCCCGGATGACTGAGCACCCCACCCTATCTCTAAGGGTGAGTCCAGCAATCCTACGAAGGAAGCTCATTTCAGCCGCTTGTATCCGCAATCTCAATCTTTCGGTCATTACCCAAAGCTCATGACCATAAGTGAGGGTAGGAATGTAGACTGACAGGTAAATCGACAGCTTTGCCTTAAAGCTTAGCTCCCTCTTCACCACAACAGACCGGTACAACATCCGCATCACTACAGATGCTGCTCCGATCCGTCTGTCTATCTCTCGCTCCATTCTCCCCTCACTCATGAATAAGTCCCCGAGATACTTAAAACTCCTCCACTTGGGGCAGGAGCTTGTCCCCAACCCGGAGAGGACAATCCACCTTTTTCCGGCTGAGGGCCATGGACTCGGACTTGGAGGTGCTGATTTTCATCCCAGCCGCTTCACACTCTGCGGCAAACTGTCCCAGTAAGAGCTGTAGGTCATTGCTGGATGAAGCCAACAGGACAACATCATCTGCAAACAACAGAGATGAGATCCTGTAGTCACCATGCATAACACCCTCCATTACCTGGATGCACCTAGAAATCCTGTCCATAAAAATTATGAACAAGATCGATGACAAAGGACAGCCCTGGCGGAGTCCAACTCTCACTGGGAATGAGTCCGACCGAGTGTTGGCAATACGAACCAAACTCTCACAACGGTCGTATAGAGACCAGACAGCTCGTAATAACAAGCCCGATACCCCATACTCCCAAAGCACCCCCCACAAAAAACCACGAGAGATGCGGTTGAATGCCTTCTCCACGTCCACAAAACACATGTAAACTGGTTGGGCAAACTCCCACAAACCCTCAAGCAACCCTCAAGTGTTTGCTCTTTTTAAATCATAATGACGGCAGAAACTACCTAAATGACCCTGATCAAATGTTTACATACCCTAGTTCTTAATAACATGTGTTGCCACCTTTAACATCAATGCTTGAAGTTTTTTGTGGTAGTTGTGGATGAGGCACTTTATTTTCTCAGATGGTAAAGCTGCCCATTCTTCTTGGCAAAAAGTCTCCAGTTCCTGCAAATTCTTGGGCTGTCTTTCATGAACTACACGTTTGAGATCTCCCAAAGGTGGCTCAATAATACTGAGGTCAGGAGACTGAGATGGCCACTCCAGACCCTTCACTTTTTCCTGCTGTAGCCAAGGACAGGTTGACTTGGCCTTGTGTTTTGAATCATTGCCATGTTGGAATGTCCAAGTGCTTCCCATACGCAGCTTCCGGGCTGATTAGTGCAAATTTTCTTCTAGTACTTTCTGATAACATGCTGCATTCATCTTGCCATCAATTTTGACCAAGTTCCCTGTGTCTTTATAACTCACACATCCCCAAAACATCAGGGATTCACCTCCATGTTTCACAGTAGGGATGATATACTTTTCAATCACAGGCCTTGTTGACTCCTCTCCAAATGTAGCGTTTATGGTTGTGGCCAAAAAGTTCAATTTTGGTCTCATTACTCCAAATAACTTTGTTCCAGAAGTTTTGAGGCTCGTCTCTGTGCTGTTTGGCGTATTGTAAGTGGGCTGTTTTGTGGCACTGGCGTAGTAATGGCTTTTTTCTAGTGACTCGACCATGAAGCCCATTCTTCTTTAAGTGCCTCCTTATTGTGCATCTTGAAACAGCCACACCACTTTTTCCAGAGAGTCCTGTATGTCAGCTGAAGTTATTTGAGGGTTTTTCTTTGCATCCTGAACAATTTACCTGGCAGTTGTGGCTGAAATTTTTGTTGGTCTACCTGACCGTGGCCTGGATTCAACAGAGTCCTTCATTTTCTACTTTTTAAATTAGAGTTTGAACACCGCTGATTGGCATTCTCAATTCCTTGGATATCTTTTTATATCATTTTCCTGTTTTATAAAGTTCAACCATCTTCTCCCACAAGTCCTTTGATAATTCTTTTGCTTTCCCCATGGCTTGGAATCCAGCAACGCCAGTGCAGCACTGGATGAAACATTCAGGGGTCAGGACCCCAGACACTCAATGACTTTTTATACACACACACACACACACACACACACACACACACACACACACACACACACACACACACACACACACACACACACACACACACACACACACTAATCACAAGTAAATAGATCACATGTGAGGATGGTTACCTTTAGTAGCCATTTAAACCTGTGTGTGTCAACTTTTGGGTATGTTATCAGGCCAAAGCTTCCAGGGTATGTAAACTTTTGATCAAGGTCATTTGGGTAGTTTCTGTTGTCATGATTTAAAAAGAGCAAACACAATTGTTTGATAATAAATGGCTTCACCCAACCACCAACTATGAGTGAAAGAAAAGTTTTTGTATTATCATTCATATTTTCTGCAAAATGCCCCCCCCCCAAAAAAAATATCACAAATTCTTCCAAGGTATGTACACTTATGAACACAACTGTACTTTCTAAGGTACAGATAGTGACTACCCACCAGAATGTCTTCTCGTTCTCTTTTTTTCCAGATTTATTTATAGGAGATTGTATTATTTGATAATTTAAGCTTTACGAGTTACACTTATAGTCACATGCATGTACTGCATGACATATTGGCCCATAACAATGCCAGAAGAATCCACAAGCCATGGGACAAACATAATTTTTTTCTGATTTTTCACCAAAGATGATGAGACACAGACTGGCTAATCATGACTTTGGCAAATGCGCATTTCCTTCTGTTTCTGCCATTTGGTCTAAACAAGCTTATTAAAGAACTGGCATTTGAAATCTCCATGGACAGCCAGAGATGGCAGCAAAGCATACCGAGGGTAGTCAGTGTGAAGAGAAATAAACAAATACTCTGGATCCTAACGTTTTCCAATACTACAATTTCGCACTTCCAGATCCAGTGATCTTGACCTTTGACTTTTTGATCTTAAAACGAACGCATTTCTAGAACTTAGTGTGTAGTATTCCCTCAGCAAGTTTGGTGTTGCTATAGACAGTCATTTTTTGTATTGGTTTTGGGAAACCGCAAGCACTTGGAGAGACTGTGACAGGTGAAAGGTGCATTCAGTGAGACTGTGCAGTTTTATTAAGCTAAATTAGCAACCAAATTCTTCAGCAGTGGCTGAGTGCTATGAGAGACTGTTGTGAAGTGACTCCCTCTGGGTGTCTATTATTTTCAGACTCTTGTTTAGACTCCCTTTTGAAACCTTTGGCCAACCTCTGTTGGTTAGCAAAGTGATGTCAAACCCAGCATGCCACAAAGGTTTATGGGAGCGAGACAGCATATTGTTCAGCTAATGCGTTGTGTACTTGTTATTAAACATTCATCTATTCAAAATACCACTTCATGGGCTCTAATGACCCTGCAAATCTCATGAAACGTATACACTACTCACAAAAAGTTAGAGATATTTGGCTTTCAGGTGAAATTTATGGAAAATGTAAAAAGTTCACACTATAGTGATATTAAATCATGAAAGTAGAGCATTTAAATAGAAGCATGCAATGGTGATTTCCTCATTTCAAACAATTTATTGAAACAAAAGCCAACAACAAATGTCAATATCTCAATAACTTATCATGTGCCTTTGAGCATCAATTACAGCTTGACAATGACGTCTCATGCTGTTCACAAGTCGATTTATTGTCTGCTGAGGCATGGCATTCCACTCTTCTTGAAGGGTGGCCCTCAGGTCATTGAGGTTGTGGAGTGCAGGGTCACGAGCCTCTACACAGCAACTCAGCTAATCCCATAGGTTTTCTATGGGATTCAGGTCTGGAGAAAGTGCAGGCCACTTCATTTGAGGTACCCCAGCCTCCAGCAGTAGTTCCCTAATGATGTGACCTCAATGAGCTGGAGCATTGTCGTCCATGAAGACGAAATTAGGCCTGTGCTGCTCATGCAGGAGCACAATGACTGGATTAATGATGTTATTCAGGTAGTATTGGCTTGTCACTGTACCATTCACAAGGTGTAGGGCAGTTCTGTATTGACTGGACCAGGGACGTCCAATCATCTGCCATGGAGGGCCAAGATCCTGCAGGTTTTCTCTTCTACCCAGTCTCTTCGGCAGGTGTTTTCAATTCAATTCAACTTTATTTACATAGTGCCATTTCACAACAACAGTCATCTCATAGCACTTTCAACTGTAGGGGAAAACCCCACAATTGCAGAAAGACCCTAGCAATCAGGCGATCCCCTGTGGGCAAGCACTTGGTGATGGTGGAGGGGAAAAACTCCCTTTCAGCAGGAAGAAACCTCCAGAAGAACCAAGCTCAGGGAGGGGCAGTCATCTGCTGCGACTGGCTGGGGGGTGAGGGGATAGAGAAGAAGAAGAAGAAGAAAAGAACAGATATGTAGAGAACAAAACACAACAGGGACTCAATCTATGGGAGAGAACAGACAGATATTAATCACCAGTAAAAATATTATCTCAATTATCATTGAGAGTGAAAAAATGAGTGAAGCCCAGTACACTGTTGGAGGTCCCCCGGCTGTCTAAACCTATTAGCAGCATAACTAAGGGAGAGTTCAGGGGCACCTGATCCCACCCTAATTACAGGCTAGATCAGGGGTGGGCAATCATGTGCCATGGAGGGCCATTCTACTGCAGGTTTTCTGTTCCACCCAGTCTCTTCAGCAGGTGTTTTCAATGATTAGCAATCCTTGAAGCTGGTCAGAGCACACACCTGCTGAAGAGACTGGGTGGAACAAAAAACCTGCAGTGGAATGGCCCTCACTGCCCACCCCTGGGCTAGATCAAAAAGGAAAAAAAAGGAAGGTTTTAACCCTATTCTTAAAAACAGAGATTGAGTCTGACTCCCGTTTTCACTTATCAGCAATCAACGGGAAGAAATTCAGTGGAATCTGCTGTGGAAGACACTGGTTGGAGGTAAAGCCTGCCGGGTCCTGGCCCTCCATGGCAAATGATTGGACACCCCTGGACGAGAAACACCTGCCCAGACTGTTACACCACCACCACCACCAAAGGCTCATCTAATGACAACAGTGGCTGATGCATAGCACTCTCCTTGATGTCTCCAACATCATTGGTAGCCATCATTTCTGCTCAACATGAATCGACTTTCATCAGAGAACAGCACTGAGGTCCACTGGTCCCTTGTCCAGCGTAAATGCTCCCTGACCCATTCAAATGATGACGCCTGTGCCTGGTGGTGTGGTCAGGTACCCTTGCAGGTCATCTAGCACGCAGACCACGCTGATGTAAACAGTTTCGAATAGTCTTACGTGACACTTGGGTGCCTCTCACCTCTCTTAAATGTGCCTGGAGTTGAGTGGCATTCATCATCCGGTTTCACAGGGCACTCTGTTCACAATGAAGTGGTCATCAACGTGGGATGTGGCCAAAGGATGTCCACTTCTGTGCCTTTCTGTGACTCTTCCAGTCTCTCTGTATCTCTGTTGCAACCTGATGATGACACTCTGTGACACTCTAAGCTCAGTGGCCACTTTCCTCTGAGAACATCCTGTTTGAAGCATTGCAATGGCAAGGTACTGTTGATCAGTTGTTAGGCGTCGTCTTGGTCTCATGATGTCAAAATGTGAACAGCATGAATGATGAAGAGGACTGTTTAAATACCAATTCTAATTGAACCAGAAAATTTATTGGTTGATTCATGTATCAAACACCTGTTGTGAATTTTGCTGTTAAGCACCTTGTTAGAGAACAGCAAGTTATGCAAAAAGTACTGAAACACTGAACAGTTGGAAATGTGCATTCAAAAGGTTAGAGAAGGTCAAATTAAGTTCACCTGTAAAGGTTATAGTGCATTTTAGGTGCGTCCTGAAATTTCACCCGGAAGCCAAATATCCCTAACTTTTTGTGAATAGTGTATCTTACACTCATTTATTAAATTACTTATTTTATTTTTATGTGTGCAGCATCCTGTGACTATTGTTAGTTACTCCCCATAGCATCATGCAGCAGTTACCCATTCAAAAAAATAGAACTGGATGGCTTTAATGAACCTGTGAATCACATCAAAACTTAAATCTTACTTCCAGTTGTGAACAGCTGTATTTTAATGTTAATTTATGCACACGAGATGCCAAGTAGTGGTTGTTTTAGCATACCCTAGCCTTCGTGTTGTTTCTGTCATTTATTCATCAAAAATAACAATGCATGGGCTCTAATAAACCTGTGAAATCGAAACATGTCTTAGTCTCAGTGGTTATGTGGCTTTTTAATTATGAACTTGTGTGCACATTCATCATGACTTTTCCTACTCTGACATCTAATGCTGCAGACTTGCTCTTTCCAGGCCTCTGCCGTGTCCCATTTTCAGTGTACAGGTCTCTCGAGGTTCCTTTCTGGCATCTGTTGCAGAGGGGCCCCCGGGGGTGGGGGCCAGTCGGACAGTGGGAACTGACCATGGCGAAGCCAGGCCCAGCCTGTCAGTCACCTGAATCTCTGTGAGCAGGAGCCAGCTGAATGGTGGAAGCTGGCCTCTACTCCTCAGCGAGCCTGCTTTCGGAGGCTCTTCTGGCGGGTCCCTGTTCCACGCTCGTTGGAAGCCGCAAAGGAACCACGGGAGACTCACCGGCTGGGACAGGAAACCGGGACAGGAAACCCTCGATTGGCAAAGGCAACATAAAACTTGTATGCCGTTGACAGAGCTGTGGTTAGCCGTTTGCATGAATTCTGCTGGCAGAGGGAAGGTGGAAGAGGAAGTGGTGACAGCCAGTGTTAGGAGTGGCCAAGCTTCATGTTTTGTTTTGGTTCTTTACACCAGAGCTCTAGTGTGACATCCAGGCGTGGATAAAAGCACTGAGTGCTCCTTTAACTTTTTGACCTCAAAAGGAATGCATTTCTACATGTTTGCATGTACGTACTATTCACACTCCAAGTTTGATGCACATATTGTATCTGTTGTGATTCTTGTTTACCAGTCATCTTTAAAACTTTAACATGAACCTTAACATTTCCCCACACCAACACTAAAAAGACTGCATGATTTAGTCTCCAAGTCTACTGGCCCAGACAAGCTAAAAATCCAAAAACTTAACTGACAGGCCTTTCATGAGCCTTATAGACTGTCATCATTTCATCTTATAGCTCATAAGTCTGCACCAGTCAAGCTCCACAGACATTCTGGTAAAAAAAAAAGACATTTCACTCCTGATGTGTACTCACTGGTGTCAGACAGATCCAGGTATGTTCTGCTGATGGACAGCACCCTGGAGTTGAGTCGAGGAACAACGTTGGGCTGGCTCATGATGAAGTCCACAACGTCATGATCTGTAGCAAGCTCACCCTGTACAAATGTTCAAAAGGTTAGCAGAAACATGCCCCGCTCTTCACTGTGTCTGTAGAGCTGACAGTGATGCAGAAATATTTCTTGGATCACCGTTGCCACAGAATGCCCTCCTTGAGAGTTAATGTTTTATCCCAGCACTCAGAAACGCTTGTACAACAACCAAAAGTATTTCTCCTCCAACAAATTTTCATTAAACAATAAAAAGGAGAAAATATGTGATGACTAACACTATTTCAACTGTTATAATTGGTATGACAACCAAATAAAACACTTCTAGCTGTGCTCATATTTCTCAGAAATCCTTTGAAAGAATCAATTAAAAGATCTGGCTTCTATGAGTGCTGCGACAACACAGAAAATATGACAGATGGTGTGCTTACAAATAAAAAGAATTTATTTAATTACTCCACTTCTAGACTGTGTACTTGTAGAAATTAACTTTTTTTTAAATTTTCCAATTGCTTCACTTAAGAGACAAATTATCCAAAGCTCTTCTACTCTTTTTTCCCCCATTTGTACAGTAACTTTGCTTTAGACCCAACAAATTAAAGAACAAACCACTATTAGACGTGCATATGCAAATTCCCTAATTACCTGCAAGCAATTATTTTGATGAGATCATATTTTTATTGCTAACCATAGAGTATGTCTTATTCTTTATTATCAAAAAGAGAACATACAATTTATTGAATTAAGTTAAAAAAAAAATATATATATATATAAAGATATCCTCATTTTGAATTTCACGTTAGTAGAAATGTTTTGGTAGAGGGGTATTTGTAGCACTGTGGACAGGACTGAAAGTGTGTCTGCTCTGTATGAAGTTGTAATAAAAAATTAAAACTAAACCAATAAACCCCCACTTAATCACTGTAACTCACCAGGTAGACAGCTCTCTGGTAGAAAGAGGTGGTCTCCAGGATCTTTTGCATGGTGACAGTTTCCAGTTCGTCGGGGTCCAACTGCTCACGCTGGTATGGTATACCGTTGTACATGACCACAGGCAGAGGCCCTACTCCTGTCTGCTCATAGTAAGCCCGGCCTTCCTGTAGGGGAAAAAAAATTATATATCTATATCCATCTATCACCTGGGCATACATCACCTGCAACAGCGCAATGTAACTGGTACATTTTACAGTCCCATTAGCAATAATAGGGCACCAGCTCACAAAGCATCCTGTGACTGGTTATTTGACCTCAGGCCATAAAACATGTCAGTTGTAGTCTTTTCAGTGTTCGTACTAGGAACAAGAAAGTTACACAGTGCTGCTTTCTACCAGGACATTTTAGAACACTTCATGCTTCCCTCTGCTGACAAGGTTTATGGAGATGCTGATTTCATTTTCCAGCAGGACTTGGCACCTGCCCACACTGCTGCCAAAGGTACCAAAGCCTGGTTTAATGACCATGGTATCACCATATTTTACTGGCCAGCAAACTCTCCTGACCTAAACCCCATACAGAATCTATGAAGTATCATCAACAGGGAGATGAGAGACACCAGACCCAACAAAACAGATGGGCTGAAGGATGCTATTAAAGCAACCTGGACCTTCATAACATCTCAGCAGTAACACAGGCTGATCACCTTCATGCCATGCCACAGTGATGCAGTATTAATTCATGCAAAAGGAACCCTGACCAAGTATTGAGTGTGTCCATGGAAATACTTTTAGTTGGCCAACATTTCTATTAAAAAAAAAATTCAATTTTTTTAAAATTGATCTTATGTAATATTCTAATTTTTTGAGAAACTGATTTTCAGGTTTTCACGAGCTGCAAGCCATAACCATCAAAATTAAAAGAAATAAACACTTGAAATATATCACTCTGTCTGTAATGAATCTATATAAAATGAGTTTCATTTTATGAACTGAATTACTGAAATAAATCAACTTTTTGATGATATTCTAATTTAGTGAGATGCAGCTGTATAACCAACAAGCAGTTACCAAAAGGTGTGACTTGTGGCTGGACCACTGAGCATCCAGCAGGCTTGACATATACAAAAAAAAAACTTGCTTTAAGGTTTACCCGAGCACTGCAACATTTTTCCAGCAACTCTGAGTCAGTACATTTGTTTGTTAGTTTGTGTGTTTTTTAAAAGCATAGCTCAAAAATATGGACGGTTTAATGAAATTTTCATGAGATGTGGGACACGGACCAAGGACCAATAAGATTTTGAGAATGCACTGCATCACCATCTGGATAAAGGAATTTTCATGGGATTTTAATTTCTGTTTTTTACAAGACCTTTGATGCAAAGAGAATGCTCAATCTGGTTTTCATTATAAATCCTTGGAAACAAAATATATTGCAATTTTCTTCATAAAAATAATCAAAAACAACAACAACAAAAAAGAACAGACAACCAATTTGTGCTTTTTCCTGTGTGGTAACAGCATAAGTTGATTTTAATATAACAGCAAGAAATAGCTGCAACTTCCATTTGCTTTGTAGTTTTTAAGTGATGTGGGAATGCAATCCTAAACCTACTTGTGAAACAAGCTCAAAACAGAACATTTTGCAAGGTATATTCGTGGCACTTCAGACAAAAAAAAAAAAAACACCGCTTTGAGCAGTGGCCGCTTTTTGTCCCAGCACTCAGGGCTGAAAAAAAGTTTAATTTTTCAGACTACTGTACAGCTGCGCTTGTCAATGTCAGACCTTTCTAAGCAGCCAATCAGAATTAAGGAAGGGTGGGACATACAGTAGGACACAGGTACAGGAAGACGAGAATGGGAGGTGACGGTAGAGGCTGAACTTTGCTGCATCAAACAACCAGGTACTCTTTGATCTGACACTAAAAGGATATCATGATCAAAATTTGAAAACAAACGCTTGGAGGAACATGTCCGCATCTGTCGGCGTGCCAGGTACGTTTGTGCCTTTGTCATGGTCACATTTCTTACAAGTTTGTTGCAGTAGATAATATGGATAGTATGTGAATTTGCAGTTGATAACTGCAAAAAAATGGTATGATACCGCACTGTTGTGTAATATTGCTTAACAATTATGAACCTTGTCAACAAACTGTAATGGAGACAAGAGGAGGGAAAAAAAAAGAAAACCGACCTGAAAGAGTCAATAAACCATGATGCTGATTTAAGGTGGAACTGCCCAGCCCCAATGTATGGGCAATACAATTATGACAGTCTTATTATTATTATTATTATTATTATGTAGTCATATAATGTAGTCATATTGTTTTTACTATTGTTTCTCTGTCTGTTAATAATAACAATGGATGGCATTTATGTAGCACCTTTCATTCAGTTTTTTAGGAAAAGTGTGTAATGGCACACTGAACAGATGATTACATTTTGGTGATGATCTCAAAATGCATACCTCCGCCAAGGCTCTCATCTTCTCAGAGTGTTAGCAACTATACTTCAAAACTACTGGATGGATTTGGATGAAATTTTCACCAGAGGTGGTTCTTGAGCTACAGACGAATCCATTACATTTTGGTGATGATCTGAGAATGGATACCTCAGCCAAGGCTCTTATCTTTCACAGTGTGTTAGCAACAATACTCCAAAACTAATGGACAGACTTTGATGCAATTTTCACCACAAGTGGCTCTAGGCCTACACACAAACCCATTACATTTTGGAGGTGATCCATGAGGGATGGAAGGACCCTTGGTGGAGGTCTGTGCTCTCTGAGTGCTTTCAAGTTTCGTTTGTGAAATCACAATAGGCCTGTTCTATTATGCTTGTTTACTACACACTGCCAGATATGATACAGCACTGTTGTGTAATATTGCTTAATAATTATGAACCTTGTCAGTAAATTGTAAGGGAGAAGAGAGAAGGGAAAAAAGAAAACTGAATTGATATATACAATAAACCATGATGCTGATTTAAGGTGGAATTGCCCAGCCCCAATGTCTGTCCGTCCATCCGGTCCGTCTGTCCGCCTGGCGAGTACAGAAAAATTTCTGCTGCCTTGAAGGTCCCAATGAGCACAGTGGCCTCCATCATCTGTAAATGGAAGAAATTCGGAACCACCAGGACTTTTCCTAGAGCTGGCTGGCTGTCTAAACTGAGTGATTGGGGGAGAAGGGCCTTAGTCAGGGAGGTGACCAAGAACCCAATGGTCACTCTGTCAGAGCTCCAGTGTTCTTCTGTGGAGAAAGGATAACCTTCCAGAAGGACAACCATCTCTGCAGCAATCCACCAATCAGGCCTGTATGGTACAGTGGCCAGACGGAAGCTACTGCTTAGTGAAAGGCACATGCCAGCCCACCTGGAGCTTGCCAAAAGGCACCTAAAGAATTCTCAGACCATGAGAAACAAAATTCTCTGGTCTGATGAGACAAAGATTGAACTCTTTGGCATGAATGTCAGGCATCATGTTTGGAAGAAACCAGGCACCACTCATCACGAGGTCAATACCATCCCTACAGTGAAGCGTGGTGGTGGCAGCATCATGCTGTGGGGCTGTTTTTCAGCAGCAGGAACTGGGAGACTAGTCAGGATAGAGGGAAAGATGAATGCAGCAATGTACAGGGACATCCTGGATGAAAACTCTGAATGTCCTTGAGTGGCCCAGCCAAAGCCCAGACTTGAATCCAATTTAACATCTCTGGAGAGATCTGAAAATGGCTGTGCACCAACGCTTCCCATCCAACCTGATGGAGCTCGAGAGCTGCTGCAAAGAGGAATGTGCGAAACTGCCCAAAGATTGGAGTGCCAGGCTTGTGGCATCATATTCAAAAAGACTTGAGGCTGTAATTGCTGCCAAAGATGCATCAACAAAGTATTGAGCAAAGGCTGTGAATACTTATGTACAGTGGATATTATAACACTCCTGTTTAAATGCCAGGTTTTTGTGATGTAAAAAAAAATGAGACCAAGATAAATCATTTCAAAACTTTTTCCACCATTAATGTGACCTATATCCTGTACAACCCAATTGAAAAACAAACTAAAATCTTTTAAGGGGAAAAATAAAAAACTTACAATAACCTGTTTGCACAAATATGCACACCCTTATACTAATACTTTGTTGCAGCACCTTTGGCTTTTACTACAGCACTCAGTCTTTTTGGGTAGGAGTTTATCAGCGTGGCACATCTTGATGAGGCAATATTTGCCCACTCTTCTTTGCAAACACGCTCCATACCTGTCAGATTGGGAGAGCATCTCCTGTGCACAGCCCTCTTCAGATCATCCCACAGACGTTCAATCGGATTCAGGTCTGGACTCTGGCTGGGCCATTCCAAAACCTTAATCTTCTTCTGGCTAAGCCATTCTTTTGTTGATTTGGATGTCTGCTTTGGGTCACTGTCGTGCTGAAAGATGAAGTTCCTCTTCATCTTCCTAGCAGAAGCCTTAAGGTTTTGTGCCAACACTGACTGGTATTTGGAACTGTTCATAATTCCCTCCACTTTGACTAAGGCCCCAGTTCCAGCTAAGAAAAACAGCCCCAAAGCATGATGGTACCACCACCATGCTTCACTGTAGGGATGGTATTCTTTTGGTGATGAGCAGTGTTGTGTTTACGCCAAATATACCTTTTGGAATTATGGTCAAAAAGTTCAACTTTGGTTTCATCGAACCATAACACATTTTCCCACATGTGTTTGAGAGATTTCAAATGTGTTTTTGCAAAATGTAGCCGGGCTTGGATGTTTTTCTTCATAAGAAAAGGCTTCCGTCTTGCCACCCCAGACAGGAGATTGTTGTCACATGTACTAAACAGCCAGTACTTGCCAGAAATTCCTGCAGCTCCTTCAATGTTGCTGTCAGCCTCTTGGCAGCCTCCCTGACCAGTTTTTTTCTCGTCTTTTCATCAATTTTGAAGGGATGTCCAGTTCTTGGTAATGTCACTGTTGTGTCATATTTTCTCCACTTGATGATGACTGTCTTCACTGTGTTCCATGGTATATTTAATGTCATGGAAATTCTTTTGTACCCTTTTCCTGACTGATACTTTTGAACAATGAGATCCCTCTGATGCTTTGGAAGCTCTCTGCAGACCATGGCTTGTACTATAAGATGCGACTACAAAAATGTCAAGAAAAGCCTACAAAAACAACTGAACTTTATCTGGGGTTAATCAGAGGCACTTTAAATGGTGGCAGGTGTGTGGTGACTCCCATTAACATGAGTTTGAATGTGATTGGTTAATTCTGAACACAGCCACAATCCCAGTTATAAGAGGGTGTGCATATTTATGCAAACAGGTTATTGTAAGTTTTTTTATTTTTCCCTTAAAAGATTTCAGTTTGTTTTTCAATTGGGTTGTACAGGCTATACGTCACATTAGTGGTGGAAAAAGTTTTGAAATGATTTATCTTGGTCTTATTTTTTTACATCACAAAAACCTGGCATTTGAACAGGGGTGTGTTGACTTTTTATATCCACTGTACATGTGATTTCTTAGTTATTTAATTTTAATAATAACTTTGAAGGGAAAAAATAAATTTATTCCATTCTGGAATAAGGCTGTAACATAACAAAATGTGGAAAAAGTGAAGTGCTGTGAATACTTTCCGGATGCACTGTATCTGCTCTAGTTTCATATAAATTCATTTGATACTGCACTCAACTCACCAGTGGAGAGATTAGGCCAGTGACTAAAAACACTGAATCCACCCACTTGCACTGGTTTCACAACATTAGTCGCGTTGTCGGTAGTTATAACAACTAGGCCCGCTGGGTTGACTTTCCAGCTTGTCAGGGGTCAGACAATAACTACAGTGCTGCATGACCCCCAGTGTGGTCTTGGGGAAAATAGTTGTTCTAGAGACTTGAGGCTTATGTATGTTCTAGGAGTCATCTTGGGATGCCTACAGTGAGGGTGCCCCAGCCGTGGTGACCAGGAGCGAGCGGGTGGGGAAGAGGCAGTGGGGAAAATAAATATTGAACACATCAACATTTTTTTCATTAAACGTATTTCTGATGAAGCCACTGACCTGAGATTTTCACCAGATATCAGTAACAACTCAAGTAACCCCTACATACAAAGAAATCAAGCCAACTGTGTTCACAAAACAAGTTATAATTAATAAAGTGGAATGACACAGGGATTAAGTATTGAACACAGTGAAATTCATTTAATACTAAGTAGAAAAGCCTTTGCTGGTAATAAAAGGTTTCAGACACCTCCTGTATGGAGAAACTAGGTGCAGGCATTGTTCAGGAGTGATTTTAGCCCATTCTTCCACGCAACCTGTCTTCAAATCTTGAAGGTTCAGTGGGTGTCTTCTATGAACTCTGATCTTCAGTTCATTCCATAGATTTTCAACTGGATTCAGGTTAGGTGACTGACTGGGCCATTCTAGCAGCTTTATTTTCCTTCTCTGGAGCCAGTTGAGTTTCCTTGGCTGTATGTTTGGGATCATTGTCTTGCTGAAATGTCCGCCCTCGTTCCATCTTCAGCATCTTGGCAGATGGCAACAGGTTCTTGCCAAGGATGTCTCTGTACTAGGGATGCAAGTTATCAAGTAATTAATCTTTTCTTCAATTATATGAAGTCTGCCTGTGCCATGTGCTGTAAAACACCCCCACACCATGACGCTCACACCTCCAAACTTCACTGTTGGTATGGTGTTTTTGAGCTCATGTGCAGTGTCATTTCTCCTCCAAACATGCTGTGTATTGTGGCATCCAAAAAGTTCAATTTTGGTCTCATCTGACCAGACTATATTCTCCCAGTATTTTACTGGCTTGCCCAAATGTTGTGCAATAAACTTTAAACGAGCTTCAACATGCTTTTTCTTCAGCAATGGAGTCTTGCGAAGTGAGTGGGCATAGAGCCCATGTCGGTTGAGTGCATTACTTATTGTTTTCTTTGAGACAGCAGTACCTGCTAACTCCAGGTCTTTCAGCAGCTCTCCACGAGTAGTCTTGGTTCTTGGATAACTCTTCTAATAATCTTTTTGACTCCTCTGTCAGAAATCTTGTGAGAAGCTCCTGGTCGTGACCGATTTATGGTAAAATGATGTTCTTTCTACTTCTGAATGATGGCTCCAACAGTGCTCACTGGAACATTCAGCAGTTTAGAAATGCGCCTGTAACCAATGCCATCATTATGTTTCGCAACAATAAGGTTGCAAAGGTCTAGAGAGTGGTCTTTTTTTTCCCCACAATATTTTTTATTGAACCTTTTTTTTTTTTATACAAACATGGCACAAACAATCAGACACTAACACAAAAGTAATTTAAAAATTAAAAAGAACAATAACAAAAAAAATGTGTAATAAAAACAACAACAACAACATCCATTAACAAACACAAATCAACAACAATGCTCCTCTGTTTAGTCTAGGTAATCTATTATATAAGAATACATAATATACATTCAACAGCTTGGAATTTGCAAGGTCCACACATATCATTCACCTTCTTCTTCAGACATTATGTTTAAATTCTTTACATAATCAATGAAAGGTCTCCATATATTCTCAAACACATTTTCCTTTGATTTCAGTATGTATGTTATTCTTTCTAGTGGAAGGTTTGTTAACATTTGTCTTAACCACTGAGTCACATCTGGTCTATGAATCTTTTTCCACAGTAATGCAATACATTTTTTGGCATTAAGCAGACTGAGGTCTATGAATGCTTTTTCACTCTTATTAAAGTCATGTTTTTCTGGATACAGACCCAACAAAAACAGTTTAGGGTTCAATATGATTTGTTTTGAAATTATTTTTTCAATTGTTACCCTCACCTCTTCCCAAAACATTCTGATTTTTCTACATTCCCATAAACAGTGAAATAGGGTTCCTTTACTTTCCATACATTTTGTGCATGTATCTGGTATGTTTTTGTTATATCTATAATTCCACTGGTGTAACATACATCCGCATTAACCATTTAAAATGTATCAGTTTAAGACGTACATTTATTGATTTGGTTTGAGCTCCTGCACAAGCCATTTCCCATTGTTCCTCTGAAATTTCAACTTGCAGGTCCTCTTTCCAGTAATTCAGTCTTTTCTGTGAGTTTTCACTTGAGTACAGTGTCAATGAGTTGTAAAACTCTGAAATAATACCCTTTCTCTTACTATCTTTCGTCAAAATTTTTTCCAAAAATGAATAAGTAGGTCGGGTGAGAGCATTATTTTGATTTGATCGAATAAAATTTCTAAGCTGAAGATATTTTAAAAAAGTGTGTTCTATTAAGATTAAATTTAATCCTCAGTTCTTCAAAAGACATTATGTTATCTGAGCGTGACAAATAGAAGTCTTGAATCTTTTGAATCCCTTTTATATTCCATATTTTAAATACAGTATCCGCTCTCCCTGGTGTAAAATATTGATTACCCCATATTGGGCTAAATTGTGACAGTGAGTGTGGTTCTTTTAAATATTTTTTGGTTTCACACCATATTTTGATCATGTGCTTTACAATTGGATTTTTAACTTGTTTCTGTAGTTTTTTAGCCGAGTCTGAGTATATGAATAAGGGATGAGGTAAAGGTAAATTGTATGATTCCATTTCAGTCCAGTGAGGAAGATCATTTGATGAAAAATAATATGTCATAGACCTCAGTTGTGCTGACCAGTAATGCCTATGTTTATTGCACTGTCCTGTCAAATAAACTAATCTACTACTACTACTACAACATAAAGTTTGGACATTTCAGACCTCCATGATCAAATGGTAAATATAGTAAGGACAAACGTAATCTAGCCTTCCTATTGTTCCATATAAATTCCACTAACTTTTTTTTAATTCTTGAAAATAGATCTGAAGGTGGTGGTAAAGGAATGTTTTGAAATAAAGTATTTTTGGTAAGATATTACTTTTAAGTATATTAATTCTCCCGATCATCGACATTGGTAGTGGCATCCATCTCTGAAGTAACTCACTAATATCGGTCATTAAGGCTTCATAGTTGGCATTGGCGACTGATTCTAGCTTAGGCAAAATTTGAATTCCTAAATATTTAAACTGATTTACAACATTGAATTGGTTTACCTCAGGAGCTGGGTGATTTCTCTGGGTCTCATTTAGCATTAATATTGAAGATTTTGTTTTGTTTATTTTATATCCTGATATATCCCCAAAGTTCTTTATTAAATTTAACAAGGACGGAATTGATTTTTTAAAATTCGACATAAACAAAATTATGTCATTGGCATACAGGGAGATTTTATGTTCTGTTGGTCCTACTTTAATTCCATATATTTGTGGATGTAAACGTACTGCCATTGCTAAAGGTTCAATTGCCATAGTAAACAATAAGGGTGAAAGTGGACAGCCTTGTCAACATCCTCTATTGATTTTTATTGATTTTGAGATATTGCTGTTTGTTAGGATTTCTGCTGTAGCATTATTGTATATTATCTGGACCCATTTTATGAAATTATTTCCAAGTCCAAACCTTTGTAGAACTTCAAAAAGATAGGGCCATTCGACCCTATCAAAGGCCTTTTCGGCGTCCAATGATAAGAGAGCTGTATCTGGTGCTTCTTTATTGGAATGAATAATATTAAACAGTCTTCTTACATTATGGAAGCCTTGTCTTCCCATTATAAAGCCATTCTGATCTCGGTTAATAATATTTGGTAATATTTCTTGTCGTTTTGCTAAAATTTTACAGATTATTTTAAGATCAGCATTTAATAGGCTTATTGGTCTCATGTTTTCACATTTATTAGGGGGTTTACCTGGTTTTGGTAACAGTATAATTAAGGCATTATTCATGTATGGTGGTAAATTACCATTTTGAAATGCTTCTAAAACCATTTCCAACAGTGGTTTTATTAATTTATTCTTAAATTTTTTATAGAGGTCAACTGGAAGACCATCTGGTCCTGCTCTTTTTCCTGATTTCATATTATCAATGGCTTGCCCAACTTCTTCTTGACTAATTTTAGACTCCAGTATCTCCCTGTTTTCATTTGGAATACATGGTATAGATAATCCACCCAAAAACCCATTTAATTTTGTTAAGTCAGTTTCATTTTTTGTATCATATAGTTTTCTATAATAATCTCTAAAGGCACTATTAATTTCTAAAGGATCTATAACTACCTGTCTGTTACTTATAATACTGGTAATTTGTGTTTTAGATTCTAATTGTTTAATCTGCCATGCCATTATTATTTTACGTTCCAATTGGACTCTCTCCTCTCGAGTGTTCTTAGATTTTGAACCTGTATACAGGGATGAGAATGGGGTTTTGGAAAAAGAGGAAACTTAGCCGGGGGTCTTGGGGGATGCAGGCCCCCAAGCCAGATCCAAGGCGGAGCCTTGGTGGGGGGTCTGGGGGGCAACGGCCCCCAGAAGCTAACAAAATCTGGTGTTTTAGAATGCTCAAATGTGGTCATATATTTAAAGTTAGAAGTAAGTACAAATGCATTTATAGTTTATCTTTTTAATCTGCTGCTGCATCACATGTGTAATCATGTTCAATACTGTTTTGATTCAGTGTCACTTTCCCTGGTACTTTGCATTTTGCTATGAAGTCGGCCATTTTTTCAACCACAAAATAAAGTGAAACACAGTACATATGTATTAAATTTATGATATCTGAATAGTATGTTGATGTAATAATACTAAATTATATTTTACTACTATCTAATATGTTTAGAACTGACACAGAATTACATTCCATCACCAAGTCCATCACCCATTTATTAAAATATACTGACATTCTGCAAACATTTTGATTTATTAATGTGTGCATTTGTTAGTGTTACTAGGAATATAAAAAAGTTGCATATCAGTATATTTTAACCCCTTGAACTCTTGTGAATTCAGCGGGCGGTCACGTCTCTGCATCTCAGTGTGCACTGAAAAAAAAAAGAAGCTGTATTTCCGGTCTTCCAGTACAGACACAGCCTTGTTACAACCTCAGAAAAAAGCTGTGTAATATATATTCATTTTTTGTGGTATTTTTACAAAATTTTGACCTGAGCTTGAAAACACTTGGTTCTACATTTCTGTTGTGTTTTCCAGCCAGTATCTGACAGCTGTATGTTATTTGCAAGCATCTGTATCTAAAAAACACCCAGGTGAACTTTCCTGTTACTCAGTGGCAGGAGCACTTAGAGAGATTATGACTGTTTTGCCAAAAAATTCAGAGTATTTTCTTTTAAATGAGACCAACCCCATGAAGATGCTGCAAAGGGTTGAAGAACAGCATTGTGTAATGCTGTGATGCAGTAAGTTGTGATGGCATGCCATCACAACTTACACATGCTATTTCATAACAAATTCATTACATGAAAATTCTCAAGTACATTACTTAAACAAGAAAAAAAAAAATCTTACCCGGAATGTGTCTTCCGATCACTAATTGCTGTAATCGGGGCCGGCTGTGATGAACTTTGACTGACTGGCATCTGAGTTTAACCGTGTCCATCGATCGTTTTGAACGCAGCACCGAGTGAGTAGTTCAATCTCCTTGTAGCCACAATTTTGAGATGTTTCTGTTTTGAACAGTGCTCAACAAAGGCAACATAACCACGAGATCCATAACTCAAGAAATCGTTGCAATAAACACACTGGGCTTTCCCTGGTACTTCGCATTTCGCTATGAAGTCGGCCATTTTTTCAACCACAACTTCAGTATTTTTACCGATCTTTACCGTCATTGACACGGTTTTTTCAAGCCATTCCCAACGAAATTTGTTCTTTATCCCTTTGTTGATTTCTAAAATTCTTGCTTTGTTCTCTTTCGTGAGTTTTAGGTTCACCATTTTGACGAAATCGGGAAAACGCAGTTGATTGAACTGTCCGCCACTTGCATTTCGCTCCGCGTGTTATCCAGATATGACAAAAGAAATCTAACCAAATCGCCGATTGGTTGCTTCAATAAGTATCAGCCTATCAGTGGCCTTGTTACATTACATTACTGATCTCGCTGGGTAGCGCGTTTTGCGCGGTGGATTTTCACAGCCGATCGAAAATACGACTCGCCGCCAGATCCCCCCCCCCCTAAAATTTTCTCCTCAAATTTAGACGATTCACGAGAATGACCCTAGATATGATCAAATCCGAGGAATTCCTCGGATCCGAGGAAGATTCTCATCCCTATGTATAACTAATAATATGCCCCCTAATAAAAGCTTTGAAAGCCTCCCACTTTAAACATGCTGTTGTTTGTGTAGTATTGATATCAAAGAACTCATCTGTTTTTCTATGTACTTAACAAATTCCTCATTCTGAAGCCATTTATGTTGAAAATGCCACCTAACTGGGTCCTTTGTCAATTTCTTATCTACATATATTAGACAGCAGGATGCATGATCAGAGATCACAATATTATCATAGAAACAGTTTTGAATCTTGGACCTTAATTCTGTAGAGATCAAAAAATAGTCAATACGTGAGAATGTCTTATAGGTATTAGAATAACAAGAATAAGCTTTGACTTGTGGTTTCATTTCTCTCCGTATATCTAGCAATCTCAGTTCTTTCATAAAATGATTAATGGTCATCCTACATCCATTGTGCGTACAGTCCAGTCCTGTTGATCTATCTATACTGGGATTCAATGTACAATTAAAATTCCCTGCTATTATATGTTGCCCTGTAAGTGATGATAAAGTGAGGAATAAATTAACAAAGAAGTTTTGATCATCAATGTTGGGGCCGTATAAGTTCACCAGATTTATATTTTCTAATAACTAAGATCCTTGGATGATTAGATATCTTCCAACTTTGTCTCTAATTACATTTTTCATTTGAAATGGGACTGTTTTATGTATGAGAATCATAACTCCCCTATCTCAGGATGAAAATGATGAGGTGAACACATTACCTTGCCATCTTCTCCTAATTCTTTTTACATCCTCCTCTAATAGATGAGTTTCTTGTAAAAATACAATTTTTGAATCTATGTCTTTTATTTTATTCATAACTTAAGTTTTTTAAGATTTTGTAGACCTCTGCAATTCCATGAAGTTAAATTAAGATTAACGCTTTGATCTATGATCAAAAAGGAGTTTGAGATTACCTTGCAATATGAACATACTCTTACAGAGAAGCAAAAACATGGATGATGGAACATTCATCCTACAAACCAAACAAAAACAAATCCCCCTTCCCCACATTCATGGTAATCCCCCCAAAATCAAAAAAATTCCATCTCCCATTATAGCTAGTGACTGTTCCACACCTGCAAGGATCAGTCAAACCACTCTCTCTTTCTCCTCTCAATCACCCTGACTCTACTATTTTTATGACATTAACTCTCTTCTGTAGTTTTTTCAACATAACTTCAAAGTTTTATAGCAACTTTGTACATCATAGCTTTTTTTTTTTTTAATACAGTCTGTATTTTGTAGACATGTTATATGTTTCAGATCAATCGGACGCCTGTACAAATGCTTAAATGTTCTACCTTTGTCATGTTCATGCTTAGCTCCCACCAGTCTCCTTTTGGATCTGCTTGATGAGCTCCTGTGCCTCTTGAGGGGTCTTGAAGATGTGGGTTCTTCCCTTATATGTGACCGGCAGTCTTGCCGGATGAATCACTCCGTGACGAATCCCGAGGTTGCGCAGCTCTTTGCGGGTGGGGTCGAACTGCCTCCTTAATTGTTGAATTCCTGTGGCCAAATCTGGGTAGAACCACACCTGTTGATCCTGGTATTTAATTTCCCCTTTAGCTCGTGCCGCGTTGGTGACCGTCATCTTGTCTCTGTAGTTGAGGAACTTCATACTCAGCGTTCTCGGTGGTGTTTTATTATCTCTCGGTGGGCCGATTCGGTGAGCGCTCTCTAAGACGACCGATGACTGCAGATCCACGTTGTTCAGCGCTTCTGGAATCCACTTTTCCAAAAAGGAACACAGGTCCCGTCCCTCCGCTGCCTCCGGGAGGCCCACCAGCCTCAAATTATTCCGTCGCGAGTGAGATTCCAAGTCCAGGATGTTATCTTCCAGACGTTTCCATTTTAATTCCAGTGTTTGCAACTTTGATTGTAGGCTGGTGACGTCATCTTCAGCGCTTGAAATTCGGAGCTCCGCCTGCGATACTCGCTCCAAACAGTCATTTATTTCCTTTCTCATTCCTTCTATTGCTGCTATAATTCTATCAAATTTAGACGAAAACTCTGTTCTCATGGAGTTGATGGCAGTGAGCACTGCGTTTGTCCCCTCTTCAGCAGTTCCCGCTCCGCCGCTGGCTACATTCTCCGCCATCGTCTCTGGAGTTTTTTCTGTTTCGCCTCAAGCGTGGAAATCTATTAGCTTGGGTTGTTTTGTCGAATTGCTTTTTCCTCCACCTAATTTCCCAACCTTGGTCTTTACCATATCCGCGCCTAAACGCTGGGATGGGTTTTTGTTCCAATTAAGAGAGTTTTAGTAAACTTTTTAATTTTAGGACCAGAGCAGTGTGAAACACGTCTTCCTACGTGGCCGCCATAACCGGAAGTCTCTAGAGAGTGGTCTTTGCTTCTACCCATCATGAGTTCTTTGTGGTGTGACAATCTGATATTCACAGACCTTTTTAAAGGTTATCAATCAGGACTTAACCAGCTCAAATTAATTTGCACTGATGGAGGATGGGATGGCTTCCTAAATTCTGATAGATTTCAGCTGGTTTCTTGGCTTTCTATGCCTTTTTGCACCTCTTTTTCTTCATGTGTTCAATACTTATTCCCTGTCTCATTCCACTTTATCAAATATAACTTGTTTTGTGAACACAGTTGCCTTTTCTTTGTAGGTATAGATTAGTTGGGTTTTTCCTGATATCTGGTGAAAATCTCAGGTCAATGGCTCCATCAGAAATATGTTTAATGAGAAAAATGTTGATGTGTTCAACACTTATCTTCCCCGCTGTATGTTCAGAGGGAGAAGAGGCCGAGCGGGGTGGAATCGCAGGGAAGATAGAAAGGCGGAAAGGCGGAAGCAGACAGCGTATCGATACAAATGATACTGTGTTGCGGCTAAAAATATACTGATACATATTAAAGTATCAAGATATCGCTCAGCTCTATTAGTAACACATATTTTTTCTCCTTTAATAAAAAGGTCAAGAGTTAATTGTCACAGCTACTTTCAAATGAATAAATTATGACTCAGCAAAATGAAGCAATCTACAAGACTCACCTTCCTGTTGCTGTCATAGTTAGAATCAGCTCCAAGGACACTGCTGATCTCCACGTAGGGAAACCTCTTCTCCAGAACTTTAACTACGTCCCCAACACTCAGTTGTCCACCAATTGGCACACGGTTAAACATCTAAACAGAGAGGAACAAAAAGATGACTGGATGGTAAAAAGAAAAAAACAGAAACAGTAACTTTTTTATTAAAAAAATTTATTGTATGAGGGTAGTAACTGAAAATGCATGACATGTTTGTGAGAAATTAACTCACAGAGATGATCGCTTCAAATGCACTTTGACTGTCCACCTCGTCGCTGATGTAGTTGTAGGCTCGGACAAGAGCCACGCCCGCATCTTGCATACCGTCGATGTCATCTTCATCCAAGACCACAAACACCAGCCCAATCCTGAGACACAAACCCAGTCCAAGTTAAACTGTTAAAATGCAGAGCATGTGCTGCCTGCTTCATCAGTATTCAAACAAAGTGACCATCCCAAGATGCCACATGCAGAGAGGTATCAAAGGTCTCCTAAACATGCCTGACAAAACTCCTAAATCAGAATGGATTTTAAGCACACACCCCCACTGACTCCAACTGTGGTGAAGCACAGTTTTTATTTTACTGCTTTGTGAAGAAACAAGTACACATTCAACCCATGAAAAATAACAATTCACTTCTAGAACATGGTAACCACTACATAAAGAATCCCTTTCAGTGAAGTAAAAGTCGACAATTTCTTCAATGGTCAAAACACCAACCTGAGGGGGATATTGTTTGTGTAAAACATCTCTGCAACACTCAGCAGTTCTGCAGCATTTTCCTGGGTTGGATCCAGAATGATCACCTGCAACAGGATGCAGGTTAATACCTTCCCGGGTGATTCAGATTCAGGGCTCATCTGTTAGCTGTGGTTTTACCAGATTGTGAAAGTTCTTGCGGATCTGCCTGATTACTCCTGGGAAAGTTGGTCTGAGAAGCTCCTGTACATTATAGGGCCATGAGCTGTATCTGTGGTCCGTCTCCAAATTATTAATCCACTAAAGAAAGAAAGAAAGAGAGAGAGATTGTTGGTTTAAATGAAGAATAAAGACTGAGCAAACAAGCACTGGGAGGCCAAAAACCTGAACCCCAATTTGAAAGGCTTGAGATGTTTCTAATTGTTTTTCCAGAGATTTTTGAAATTCTTCAAGAAAGAACATATTTTTTCCTCAAATCCCTGCAAATTAATTTTCAGGAACGTTTTCATGGTTCAGCAGCTAGTCAAGTGTGTGATATTTTGCAGGAAGAAGAGGTTACATGAACTTGTGCTTTCGTACACTGATGGCAGGGTTGCGGATGTCGATGGCATAGTCCGAGTCGGATGGCTGGACGTTAAGCTTCAGGATGTCATGAATAAATGGTGTCTCAATTAGCAGCGAGCGAAGACCTTCCATCACCCTCGCCTCACTGCGCAGCACCTCAAACACACTGAAGGAAACAAAAACAGAAGTAAATTATTAATGTCTGATCATCTGAAAACAGATGCTACATCTTAGGGCACCTTTACACAGAAAAAGACCTTTGGGTGACCACTGAGATATCAAAAATTGAAACGATCTCGCAACGATCTCCTAAACTAAAGCCTCAAAAAAGCGGTTTCTGTGTAAATGCTTGGGAGATCATTGTATGATTTTCATGGTGATCTATAGAGATCTTTGAAAGATCCTTGAGAGCTCACCGAGAGACCAGGAAAGATTGCTGAGCGACCAGGAGAGATCATTGAGGGATCATGGAGGGTTTGTTGGGTGACCAAAGAGGTATATATTTGAGAGGTTTCTCGTGCACCTCTACCTCTTTTACACAGGGGTGGAGATCATTGGGAGATCAGTAACCCTGCTTCCATTTACCATTAATGAGGAACTAATTTGCAGGAACTTCCCCTCATGCAAGTTTCCATTATCATGAATCTTTATCGGCAGAAAGACAGGCCTGGTCAGGAGTTGGTACTTCAGAGTGGCCCCAAAAACTGGGTGGGGTTTAGGATTGACTTGGTGCTGATTGATCTAATGCTTAAAAATCACAGTATAATGCTGCTGTGATTGCAGAGGGTCTAAACTACTCAGCATATATGAAAGGCACAAGTATGACAGGCGGGCTGTTGTCCTCACGTGTTTCAAAACTGCTACCATAATACCAGTCCCAAAGAAGCCCGTCCCATCCAGCTACAACGATTACTGGCCAGTAGCACTAACCTCCATCAAAATGAAGTGCTTCGAGCAGCTGGTCATGCAGAACATCAAGTCCACCCTCCCTCCCTCGACCCATCTAAGTTCACACACAGGTCAAACAGATCCACAGAAGATGCCATCTCTGCTGCTCTCCATCCAGCCCTCACCCACCTGGACTCAAAGAACTCCTATGTACAAATGGTGCTTTTGGACTTCAGCATTCAACATAATCATCCCCCAGCACCTAATACAAAAACTCAGACACTTGGGACTCAAAACCTCTCTCTGTAACTGGGTGCTGGACTTTCTCACAGGGAGGCCACAGAATGTGCAGGTTGGCAGCAACACATCCAAGACCATCACACTGAGTACAGGGGCCCCAGAAGGGTGCATGCTCAGCCTGCTGCTCTTCACCCTGCTGACCCATGACTGTGTACCAACCTACAACACCAACCACATCATCAAGTTTGCGGATGACATGACGGTGGTGGGCCTCATCATCAACAACGAGGAGGCCAACTACAGGAATGAAGTGAGGCAACTAGTCCAGTGGTGTAAAGACAATAACCTCTTCCACGATAAAAACCAAGATTGTGGTCGACTTCAGAAGGGGACACACACAGCACCCCTGTCTCATCATCGATGGAGCAGCTGTGGAGTGGGTGAGGTGAGCAGCACCAAGTTCCTGGGGGTGTACATCTCTGAGGACCTCTCCTGGTCCAACACCACCACATCACTGGCCAAGAAGGCTCAAACTCGCCTCTATTTCCTCCGCAAGTCCCACCTCCCATCATGTGCTCATTCTACCGGGGTACCGTTGAGAGCATCTTCACCAGCTGCATCACAGTGTGGTATGGAAGCTGCACCACCTCCTGCCAGAAGACACTACAACGCACAGTAAAAGCAGCCAGCAAGATCATCGGTGCCCCTCTGCCCCCCTCTCGGACATCTACCTCACCCACCTCACCCGCAGAGCTATCAACATTGCAGGTGACACCTCCCACCCTTCAGCCCCCTGCTCTCGGGAAAAAGGTGCCGGAGCCTCTGGGCCCGCTCCACAACACTGCTAAACAGCTTTGTTCATCAGGCCATCAGGACCCTGAACTCTGCCCCCCCCCCCCCACACACACACACACACTCGAAGAATAACTACCTCAGCTGCTGGCACAGAAAGACTGGCACACCAACAGTAATACATTTACATTTGCTGCTGTATGCCTCTGCAATTTACTGCAACCATTTGCACAAATACCATATCTGCTGCTGTCTGTTATTGCAATACTGATCATGTGTAGTCCTATCTGTCAGTGTCTGCACCTACACTACCGCATCGAACTTGCAACTACGAATATTACTGCTCTACTTTTCTGTATATAGGATTGCTGGGTCTCATCGTTTATCTTTATTTGCACTATGGGAGGTCTGGGCCTATCTTTTGATGCCATTTGCACTATGGGTAGCATCACTGTACATAGACTACTGTTGTTGTTTTACCAGCCTTATTCCTTTTCTTTCTTTTTTTAATATATTGTGCACACCACTGAAGAGAGAGAGAAATGCCATTTCAATTCTCCTGTATGTCCTGTACGTACGTATAGTAATACTGCCAAATAAAATCTTTGAATAATCCCCCTTTGGTGTTTGACTGGAGGGTGATAAAAATCAGAGAGTAATGATTTCTTTTCCATCAGGAAAAACAGAAGAACTAAGCTGCTGTACACTGTAAATAAATAAAATAGTTGAGAATATTAAATAATTCCAGTGTCTCCCCTACCATTATATTGTGTGTGTGTCGGGGGGGGGGGGGGGCAGAGTGTCAAGTTAATTTTATATTTCTATATAGCGCTAGATCACAACAGAAGTCATTTTAAGATGCATTCACTCTATAACAAATCTTTACCGTGTCCTTTTATTAAACAAACTAAATATCCTTATGTTATTTATCTTATTTACACAACAACAGCTCATTTCCTCATTTCTCTTCTCCTCTGTGCTCTGTCATCATGTGGAGGGGCGGAACTCTGCTGTGCGTAAACACAGATGACGTCAATCATAAAAATTTGTCAACCCAGATTTTTATTGTCGACAAATCGTTTAATTTTAAAGTTTATATGCATGCCGCAGAAATGTTCAGTTTAACTGTTCCAGCGAAGGAGAGGAGCGCATCATGGCGACACAGAAGAGAGAAAATCACGGAGAAAAGGCCAAAACTTTCCAAAGTATGGGAGCATTTTACCGAAAATAAAAACAAATGAAACAGGTTGTTTATGGCGGTGCCTTGCATGACAGTGACCCTTTTGATTCTACATGTGATTAACATTGTTGATAGGAGAAACGTAATTTTGTTCTACTGAACATGATTGGCTGTATGGACTGAATGACAAAAGAGAAGGCTTCTTCTTAAATGGAAACTCTACAAAGCAGAGTTGTCATTATCACAGCAGCACAGCGACGTATCCATCCTCCTCTCTCCGTTCTGTCTGCTGGCTCGGCTGCTTGTCAGCAGGTCTCTGCTGTGCGCCGTCTCGGTGATGGCTGAAGTTGGGCCACTTACAAACACCGCACTGGTAAGGTTAGTGAGTAAATTTAGTGCTTCTTATTTTCAATGAGCGACTGTCTCAGCTTTAAAATCTGATTAAACTGTTAGCATGTGCTGCTTATGTTAGTTTACCTGTCGGACAGTAATCTCTCTTGGATGATGGCTGCTGACGGCTGAGCTGTTTCAGTTCTGCTGGCTAACATGTTAAGTGCACTAAATTAGTGAATTACAGGAGTGTCTTACTCTCTTATCTTTCCTCTTTCTGTCGTGGCAATATCAGCCCTCATTCTGAACATTAGTGCATCTCAGTAAATTACAATACCATGATGTGTAATTTAATTTATAAAAACTGTAACCATAATCATCAAAAAAAAAAAAACGGCGTAAATGTTTCACTTTATGAAGGCTGACATTCCTGCACTGTAACTTAAAGCATTTGCAAACTGTTGTCTTGGACTGGAAGAAGTTCTTTTTATTTTCATCTGAATCCTAATTGAACTTTTAAACTTCCAGACCCAGAAAGGTTTTAATAGGATGGACTAGTCTGTTTTCTTTTTACTTATATGGATTTTAATGCTACTCTAGTTTGTTTTGAACATGCAGAGTTACAACAGCTTCGCATGGTACAGCAGAAGCTGCTTATTTGACTTTTTGCACTTTTATTTTTGGGTTAAAAGACTGCATTTTAGTTTCTGTTATTTAATTGTGTTGCTCCAAACACTTTTTATTAAGTTGTCAAGTTCAAGTTTCCAACTTGTTTCATGGGTCGTTATTCTATTTAGTTATGGGAACTTTTTATAATGGACTACGTTATACTAAGCCAGAGACTGACAACAAAGTGATTTTCACAGGTGTGCAGGCTTAAACAGGTGAGGTAAAACATGACCTGGAGCCCTGAACATGAGCTATGCCAACAGGAAGCAGAGATGGTGGACATAATAGAAATAAGCGTGATTAGTCAAGTCATGGAAAAAAACAGTCATTAGATTAGCCGACTACCAAAATAATTCTAAGCCAAAACAAACACCCTGGCCATGAGACACTCATCAGATAAGGTGGCTGGATTGTACCTGCTCCTGCAGTTGGTTGGAAAGCACAAAAGTACTTTCCAAGAAAGAACTTTTTGTAGTTCTGTGAAAAACATCATTCAAAAAAACAAATGTGCACTGGCAAAATTATCAGTAGTGACGATTAGCAGAGCAAAGTAAATGTTGTTGAACCAACAGCAGAATTTAATTTGGTACAATCAATGGGAAATCAGTGAAAAAAATAAAATAAAAATCTTACTGCACAAGATTTGCCTTGAATTTTTAAAAATATTCTCAACTTTTTTTTTTTCTCCATAGAGTATCAGTGAGTGACAGTGAGTAATTTTCCCACTTTCTGCTCATTGCAGGTACATCTCAAAAAATTAGAATTATCATGAAAAAGTTCAATATTTTTGGTCACTTAGTTCAGAAAGTGAAACCCATATATTATATAGATTCATTACACAGACAGTGAAATATTTCATGTGTTTATTTATTTTAATTTTGATGATTACGGCTTACAGCCCATGAAAACCCCAAATTCAGTTTCTCAAAAAATTTGTAATATTACATAAATTTAATTGTAAAAAATATTTTTTTAATAGAAATGTTGGCCGACTGACAAGTATGTCCATGTACACACTCAATACTTAGTCGGGGCTCCTTTTGGATTAATTACTATCAATGTGGCGTGGCATGGAGGTGATCAGCCTGTGGAACTGCTGAGGTGTTATGAAGGTCCAGGTTGCTTTGATAGCGACCTTCAGCTCGTCTGCATTGTTGGATCTGGTGTCTCTCATCTTCCTCTTCACAATGCTCCATAGATTCTCTATGGCAGGGGTGTCCAACCATGTGCCATGGAGAGCCAAGACCCTGCAGGTTTTCTCTTCTACCCAGTCTCTTCAGCAGGTGTTTTCACTTATCAGCAATCAGTGGGAAGAAGTTCACTGAAATCTGCTGTTGAAGACACTGGTTGGAGGTAAAACCTGCAGGGTCTTGGCTCTCCATGGCACATGGTTGGACACCCCTGCTCTATGGGGTTTAGGTCAGTAGAGTTTTCTGGCCAATCAAACACAGTGATACCATGGTCATTAAACCAGGTTTTGATACTTTTGGCAGTGTGTGGGGGGGTGTCAAGTCCTGCTGGAAAATGAAATCAGCTTCTCCATAAACCTTGTCAGCAGAGGGAAGCATGAAGTGCTCTAAAAATTTCCTGGTAGACGACTGCGCTGACTTTGGTCTTGATAAAACACAGTGAACAAACACCAGCAGATGACCTCTGTCCAGATAAAAGTAAATTTTGCATTTTATTTGGAAATCAAAGTCCCAGAGTCTGGAGAAAGAGTGGAGAGGCACAGAATCTAAGTTGCTTGAGGTTTAGTGTGAAGTTTCCACAGTCAGTGATGATTTGAGGAACCGTGTCATCTGCTGGTGTTGGTCCACTGTGTTTTATCAAGACCAAAGTCAGCGCAGTCGTCTACCAGGAAATTTTAGAGCACTTCATGCTTCCCTCTGCTGACAAGCTTTATGGAGAAACTGATTTCATTTTCCAGCAGGACTTGGCACCCCCCCCCACACACACACACACACTGCCAAAAGTATCAGAATCTGGTTTAATGACCATGGCGTCACTGTGTTTGATTGGCCAGCAAACTCTCCTGACCTAAACCCCATAGAGAATCTATGGAGTATTGTCAAGAGGAAGATGAGAGACACCAGACCCAACAATGCAGACGAGCTGAAGGTCACTATCAAAGCAACCTGAACCTTCATAACACCTCAGCAGTGCCACAGGTTGATCACCTCCATGCCACGCCATATTGATACAGTAATTAATCCAAAAGGAGCCCTGACCAAGTATTGAGTGTGTACATGGACAAACTTTTTAGTCGGCCAACATTTCTATTAACCCCTTGCACTCTGGTCAATTTCCCTAAAAACACCAAAAAATAATGTGCCCAAAGTAAATCGAAAGCTGTTCTTCAACCCTTTGCAGCATCTTCATGGGGTTGGTCTCATTTAAAGGAAAACACTTTGAATTTTTTGGCAAAACAGTCATAATCGCTCTAAGTGCTCCGGCCACTGAGTAACAGTCATCTAAACATAGTGAACCTGAAGAAAATAAATTTCGCCTGGGTGTTTTTTGGGATACAAATGCTTGCAAATAACACACAGCTTCAGATCCGGGCTGGAAAATGCAACAGAAATGTAGAACCAAGTGTTATCCAGCTGAGGTCAAAATTTTGTAACAATACCACAAAAAATGAATATATTACACAGTTTTGTTCTCAGGTTGTTCCCAGGCGTTTTTGAACTGTGCCAAATTGTGCCAAATGGCACAGTTTGGAAAAATGTCTAACTTTTGAATGATTCAATATAGAAGCTTCATCTTGGGCTCTAATGAAAGGTGACACTCAGGGCTGTGTGTGTGTGTGTGTGTGTGTGTGTGTGTGGGGGTTGTTTCCCCCCCCGCTACAGAGGACGGACATTGCCCGTTGCGCCGCGGTCACAGTGCACCGTGGTCTACTACGCACAGCTGTAACTTACCGATCGGTCAAAAGTCATTTTTGATTACAATTTTCAGGGATAAAGAATAATTTAGCTTATAACACTTACCTGTTCACAACAGCAGCGTAGCTGGCGAACTTCTCTTCCTCATTGTCAGACGAACATGAAGCTGGTCCGCTTATTACGGACTCGTGGTTCTGATCTCGCGACCCGGTCAAAACATAATTCCATTATTGCGGTTTTGAGCTTCCATGATTGCGGTTTTGGCAAACGATTTTTCAAAACAAATAACAGTAGTAATAAAAAAAGACTGGCGAACACGTGTGTGTCACCCAGCCTTCGTCGTCGGCCTCCGTCGGTCTATGATGACCATGGAAGAGAATCCTAAACGTCTACTCACCTGGGACAGCACCGCCTGTGGCTGAACAGGCCGATGCGCGAATGGCAGTCCCTGTCACACAGGTTGCACTTGTGGGTGGTCTCCGTGCTGCTGGGTCTGTGGCGGTTCTTCCTGCGGGTCCTTTTTTCATCTGCTGCAGCAGTCAGTCTCTCTTCACCCAGCCTTACACAAAACAGCTTTCGAACTTCTGTGCTTCAATTGGCTGGCTGCATTCGGAGCCGTTGGTAGGCGGGTCCTTCTTGCTAGGTTTTCAGTCATTGGTTCTTCAAGGTTTCAGAAACCCAATTCAAGGCTCTTATTAGTTGAATGAGAGGTCAATCACATCTAATCTGTTCGCGGCTGTGTCTGTAGTGGAAGAACGGAAATGCAGCTTTTTTTTCCAGTGCGCTCTAGGACGCAGCGCCCTCGTGCGCTCTAGGACGCAGAGGCGTGCCCGCCCGCGGTACACCAGAGTGCAAGAGGTTAAAAAACTATTTTTTACAATTAATTTTATGTAATATTCTAATTTTTGGAGAAACTGAATTTGGGGTTTTCATGGACTGTAAGTCATAATCATCAAAATTAAAATAAATAAACACTTGAAATATATCACTCTCTGTGTAATGAATCTATATAATATATGGGTTCCACTTTCTGAATTGAGTGACCAAAAATATTGAACTTTTTCATGATATTCTAATTTTTTGAGATGTACTTGTATATTGTATAGTGCCAAATTTGAAAATGATCAAAAACTAGAAAAGCCAGTGCACAATGTGTTGTCTACAGTCGAGTCACAGCTGCTGTTTTTCTGAAAGCTGGTGCATTTATAGGTGGTGTTTTTTTTCTGAGAAGCAATTCATTATAGTTTGGGTTTATATCTAGTTTGCACATACTTGTTTGTGCTTGCTATCGAGCTGCAGTAAATCAGACAATCCTGACACATATCACTTGAACATCATGTTCCAAAAGATGCAGCAGTGAATTCCACCACTTCACATGAACTAAACAATGATGCACCCAAACAAGCTTTAAATTTTATTGGTAAAAATGTGAAACAGGCTGGAGTTTATGCAGCTCTCATAAATGAAATAAACTATAATAAGTTCATCTCAAGCTATGAAATATGACACATTTTGGAAGAAATAAAATTCTTTATATGTTGTAAATCACATAAAAAGTAGATTAAAGTATCAATGGATTACTTAAATGAAATGTGTACAAATTTAGATTTTTTAACCTGCAAGTTGCATTTAAACTATAATGTTAAAGCAAAATGAGACTTCAGGTGATGATTGTTAATCAGTGCTGATTGTTATTTAATTAGATTTTCCATCAATCAACTAATTGTTGCGGTCTTCTCTGATTAAATACTTCACATAGCAAAAGGTCGATTCGAGCTGACTACATTTATGCACAGACAACAAAGTAGCTCATAAAGAAATTGTATGCGATTATGTGAGCCTTTGTGTGTACCTGAATATGTCTTGTGTGTCCAAGTCTATGTGCAGTCCATTGATGAACAAGGCTGAATCCCCGGGCTGCAGCCCCAGAGTTCCTTTGAAAAACTGCAGAGAGAAATGTCAACATGAACAACATCCAATTGTGAAGCTCCCAATGCAAGGTGGGCTGAGGAGATCGCCACGCTGCAAGCACATTCACACCAAAGCCAGCCATCATGTAGTCAATTACAGTGTAAAACTAGAGGCAACAGCCAACAGAATGCCATAACGAGTCACGTTGACAGTTCTAAACAAGCACTAACAACTCTGTTCAAAGTCAGTCTGTTTAGAGCAATCAAACCCCACACTGAGTAAATGCAATTATCAAAGAAAGGGTGTGTGAATGTTCGTGTTTTCGAGCGCACCGGCGAAAAGAAAGCTCAAAGTCACTCTGCCACAGTCAAATCTCATTACAGAAAGACAAAGACATCAGATTAATCATACTCTAGACATCGCAATTACAAGCAGACATGATTAACACAAATATTGTTCATCCCACTTAAACTGTGTGCATGTGCGTGCCTGTGTGTCTGAGATGGAAGGAGAAATCAGTGCGTGGATGCAAGTGCACGTGTCCAAACTGCTTCAATCAATAATCATTTCTTGCTGCAGGACTCTGTGCGCCTGTTGAATGAATCACCGATTCAGTAATTAGAGCATTTGCCTGCTCACCACCACCACCAACCCAAACTACTGTCTGCACACCAAGATAATGTGATGCTTCAGGTGGGGGTGGAGGAAGGAGAGAGAAAAAAATCAACACAGAGAAGGAGGTGATTACCTTTTCCATTAACAAGGCAAAGCAAACAATGTCAAAAACTGAAAGCTTTTCAGGTCAAATCTTGTTTACAATTCATCATATAGTAAAACATGAAAAGGGGGGGACAGGAACTGTGGTTCCTGCTTTGGAATATTTCATTAAAGATGAAAGATAAGAGGCCAAGAAGCTGACTGGAGCTACATCCATTAATGCCTTTTGTTTTCTATATTTCTCTATTTTATTGGAGTCGACTGGTGAATGGCTTTGAAAATTTTCCAAACAAGTCAGCAAGGGAAAACATGTTTGATATAAAAAAATGAGTGAAAATAAAGACATCAAACAGCTTTACATAAAAAAGAAAATATGCCCTTCAAAATATGCAGGATATAAAAAGGCATGCAAACATCAAATATCAATGTAATTAGTTCATAACACCATAAATTTGATAAGGTGATGTAGTAGAGATTTTTTCCACACTTCTCTGCGAAGTTTATCAGTGATCTACATATCACTGAAAGAAAAAATAAACACCAGACTGATGCCACATAACAGTTGTTTCTTTGTAGCCAAACACTAGTAAATTGAAGAATCAGATGATTTTGAACATATTTCATATTTAAAGACACTAATAACATCAAAACTAGTTGCAAAGAACCCCTTGGCTTGTTTAGAGACTAGAACCAATAGGAGGAACAACCTTGTCTACTTTTCAGCACCATCAAAATACAATAAGGCCATTACATAAGATCATCACAGGCAAAATATAACCAAGACCTTAACATTTCCCATAATGCCAACGACAAAGACAACAGCAGCAAAAACATGTACGCTCATTTTGGAGTCTTCATCAAGACAAGCTTTTTTTTAAGTGCATCTGGTGTGGGAATCGGGACTAATAAAGTAAAAGAAGTGGGGGTGCAACTTAAAAAAGGGGAAAATGTTTGAGGAAAAAAGCACTCAAATTCAGAGGAAAAATAAAATTGCAAATTTAAGGACACAAACATTTGTAAATCTCCAATTTTTTTAAATTTCACAATTAACTTAAAAAAAGATGTTAAAGTTAAATCTGAACTAAGCTTGTTTTGTCTACATATGCATTGGACAGTACATGTACTTGTGAGCACCGGTGATCCATAAAAACTTTAACCTCATCCTTTTTTATTCATTCATTCATTCATTCATCTTCAACCACTTAATCCTTTTCGAGTTATGGGGGGCTGGAGACTATCGCAGCATCTTTTGGTGAGAGGTGGGGTACACCCTGGACAGATCACCAGTCCATCGCAGGGCCAACACAGAGAGATAGAACCATTCACGATCACATTCATACCTACGGACAATTTAACCCCAGTTAATGCCAATTAACATAACGTGCATGTCTTTAGACTGAGGGTGGAAACCAGAGTACCTGGCGAAGGTCCATGCAGAGAGCATGCCACGACCTTCTTGCTGTGCTGCCACAGTGCCAACCACTACATCACTGATCTGCCCTTAACCTCAATCTTACTATTTTAAGTCTAAAAGTAAGATAAAGTGAAGTGCAATATCAAAGTGCAAATTATATCCATAACTTTACTGTCCACCAGCACATAAACGTAACCCTTCCTAGCCAACACTAGCCAGCCACAAGAATGTTAAAGGGCCCATATTCAGCAAAATTGTGTTTCAGTGGGTATTGATTTTATAAAATACATCTCTGGATCACATTCTCTAAGTTAGCAAAACACATACACACTGACTGCCTGCTTACTTGCTACTGACCCACTCAAAAAAAACTCATTATTAATTAGCATGCTGAAAACTGACTGTTTCGGATGGAGCTTTACAGAAAGCTTTTCTGATGAGCTGGAAAACAACACAGACATGGTCTTTAAAACTACATCTCCAAGTCCTAGAAGATGTCAAAACTTAAAATTAATCCTTGCAAAATGTACAATAAGGGACCTTTATCTGCACCTTTCCCACAAGACCTCCAACACAACTACAGACACATAAGCTCATCCCTGGGACTATAGACTCAAACGAGCTAAAAACGATTGGTGCTGGGTTACCATAAGAGGTTTTCCAGGCAATGCTAAATTCACACCACAATCTCCTGACATGTAGCATCATAGCAAAACATAGATCTACAGAAGCCTAATTATACAGACATTCTTAGTCGTTGGGTTCCAGAATTGTGCTGTTATGTTTGATTATGTAAATTAATTACACATTAATTTTAATTTAGAGAGGCTTGCTCATGCTTAATATAGTGTTTGTACCATTGTTGAGAATACAGAAATTATTATTTTTTTAAATCCCAAATGCACAGTAAGGTTTCTGCCAGAAAAGTTGTTAATCACATTGGTCAGAACCAGGGGGGTGGTTGTGGGATTTAACGTGGCACTCTGTTATTGTAACACTATCCATCCGCTACAGTGAATATCTAACTAAGAGCCAGATAACAACGGAAATGTGTAGGTGAAGCTCTTCCTACTTCTGCACAGTGTTGTTGATGGTGTCTGTGTGTGCAGCACAGGGGAGTTTCTTCCCCGCCTTCTCTGTTCTCAGGTTGCCTAACAGGCAGAAATATACTGTATATTTACAGTGCATTAATTCAGAGAAATGAGACACGGTAAGATCAAGTAAATTAAATGTGTGGGCAGATCCAGGTTTGCAAAGTTGCACGCACGGATAGTGCTCATCTTTTGTAGAATTCAGGTACAGTAAGGAAAACAAAATTATTAATTGCTACATATTTGATGGTTCCATTGTATTAGAAAGAAGGCAGGAAGAACAGATGGAAAAAGTGAAAGATGAGTACCTTTTGGTTCTCGTCGATTTCTTTGCGGATCTCAGAACTGACCACAGTTTTGGTGATTGATCTGCAAGAAAATGGGAAAAACAGCATCAACATGTTTACTAACCCTGGCTTCTTACTGCCATCAATGCTTATGTGTTTTTGAGTCTCCTCTACCTGGCTTTGGTAGGAAAATTCTGACTGAGATCTTTCATAACATTGAGGGCATCAACAGTTGGAGCACCAAGAATGCGAGCTGCAGTCTGGAAGCTCAAATCTATTTAAAAAAACATACCAGAGGACACAATCAAACAAACAGTTTTAAAAAATATCAAAAACATTATGCACATTTGCTGGAGTACGTTACTAAATTAAGGGGATTTTTTTCTGCTTGTAAATAAATGTGTTGCCCCGTAAGAAAAAACAAATCAGCTCTTTTGTTAGGCAGGGTTATATTTTGACCACAACTTTTTAAAAATAAAAAATAAGGTAACAAATCCTTGTCTTTGATGAATGATGACTAAGCACATACAGTATATGCAATCACCCATCAGCCAGAAAATACCAAATTCATCTTGATAACTAGAACAGCACACAACAGAAATGATGATCCATTCCTTATGTCCATGCTGGCTTTTCAGGCTCTGTAGCTTGTTAATTGACCTTTGTCTTTTGACCCTAAAACCATCGCCACAGGTGAGGGTCCCAACATCAACCTGTGTATCACATTTGGCAGATGACCTTCTGACTTTGATATTTACTGCCAACCAAATTTGGTGACCCTAGTTTCATTTTCTATCAAGCTAGAGTGCAGATGACCTCGTAGCCTGAAACGTTGACCTTCTGACATGAAAACTATAGCCACAGATGAGGGGCCAAAGCTCAACCTGTATCCCTGTGTTCCAAGGAATAAAGTAACTACAGATCAAAACAGATTTTGAGTTTTTATAATCCTGCAATCTTGACATTTATTTTTATCCTCACAAACATACCCACAGATGCTGGTTCTGAGGCCAACTAGGGCTGTGTGATATGACAATATGTATCGGTGACGCAATAAAAAAAACATCTACCGTTTCATATAAAACTGTACGTTTCTATTGGGATTTAAAAGAGACATACCCGTTTCTACTTGTCACCGCCCCGCCTCTTCCCTGCAGTGCGGCAGGTGCGTCACAGCAGCTAACTGCAAGCTAATGTTTTGCCGCTACGCCTGTGGAGTCTGCCAGCCAGGGATGTTGGGACTTTTCTCCCCACCGTGCTCTGTCAGAAAGGATAGTCCTCTAACGTTGTTTTAACTGGAGGGAAGTAATGTTAACACCATCTCTTTCTAATTATAAGACAGCAAATGCTAAATGACCATGCTAACTTGTCGCTAATAGGAAACATTATAGTGTATCAGCCCATCATTCTGGTTTAAATCACTGCCGAATTTCTTAATTTTGTCTGAAAATATATCACTAAAGCTGCAAAAGTGCGTGGCAGCGGCCGATAATTAGTCCAGTAGGTATAAAGAATAAAGTTGAGGTAATCTCAAATGCACATTAAAAAACAATTTTATAACACTGCAAAATTAAAAGGGCAAAAGTGCATAAAATTAATGACAGATGAATTTGTACAACTGATTTTTTCCAGTATGTAATTTAAAATGTAGAAAAAGAGATGGCTCTTTTTATTGGTTATCATATATAAACTATAGAATTTACAGAAAATGTATATCGTGATATGTATCGTTATCATCAAATAAGATTACTTATATCCTGATATGAAATTTTGGTCATATCGCACAGTCCTAAGTCCAACCTGTGTAAAAAAAAAAAAGTTTGTCAACTTTAGCTTCACTGGCTTTCGAGCTAGAGTGCAGAGACCGAGGAACAGACTGACAGAAGCTACCACCCTAGCCATGATAAAGAGTAAAGCACTAGAAGACCTTTAACATCTGATTGTTACTGAAGTGAAAGTTCTCAACTTTTAAAGTCGCATTTGTCAGACTGAGAGTCTGTAGCCTCTCAGAGACATTGCTGAGGTAATTTGTGTAAAATGTTAACATTTTAGTAAGGCTGTACAATTTTAGAAAACTACAATTGCAATTATGACCCCAAATACTGCAATTTGTGATGTGATTTAAATTATGTTAAATTTGTTTTTAAACAAATGGTTTCATGAGTCTACTGGCTTTCTTGTCAAGGAAAATGTATAGTAAATTCATCACTTTGACATGTTTATTTCCCAACTCAAATATTACGTTGGGGCAGTGGTAGCCTAATGGTTAGGGATGTGGACTGGTGAGCGGATGGTCGCTGGTTCAATCCCAGGACTGGCAGGATCAGGTCTGGGTGAGACAGATGACACAGCAGTGTTAAGCAAATGGAACTGCTGAGTATTAAACTCATCTTAGGAACAGAAGCTGGCTCTCATAGCATTAAAAAAGAATTTAATGTAAAATTAAGAACAGTTTGGTATCTACTAGGGCTGTGAATCTTTAGAAGTCACACGATTTTCCCAATTTTTGGGGTAACTTCAATTCAGAATCGATTTTCGATTCTGAACGGTTTTTGCTTCGCATTTGGCTCTCAGTTTAATACAAAAACCCACTAATCTCAGGAAAAAAAAGTCCACTGCACTGCAAAAAATGCTGAGGTAAGCTTGAAAGCAGAGTACAGTGTGTTGACATTTTGGGGGGTTATAATTTTTAAAAATTACATCAACTGATTTGCAATAAAATACTGTTAAATGAAAAAAGTAGGCTTAGGTTAGTAACTGCTTTTTTATTTCTTGAAAACTTGTGAGTTTCAAAAATGAAATTGTACACAAGTGAAATAAATTTTGAAAATTTTTCTTTTCAGCATATCACAATTCCTAACAGCGTTTACACAGTGTGCAGGTTTGGTCGCCCTCCAGCATTCTAGAAATATAGGCTATTCATTTAAAAACAAAAGTAAATTTTATCACAGATACTTTGAACATCCATTTAAATAGTAGTGCTATCCGACTGTATGCAGTCAGTGTAGTTACCTACACAGTAACTTACTGCAATGAACAAATTTAATAAAAACTGAATGCAATTGATGCATAAGATAAGCAACATTAATTTTAAACCAGCACAAATATAAATTTAAGTATTCAAATTCGTCGGAGACTTAAAAAAAAAAATCAAAGTTATAAAACAAAATAAAGTGCTGTTACAAGATTTTGTGATTTTTTTTTTTTTTTTTTTTGCCCATTCAGAATTTGCTGGGAGTTTGTTAAAGTGGTGCAGTGTGCGTTGTTCAGCAGTCGGACTTACAACTTTTTCCACTTCTTTCAACTCTGAGTGATTATCTGGTCATGGTCCTTTGCCTGGTGAAGCTTCTCCAGTAAAAGGTAAAGTAAATGCAATAATTTAAAACAAACAAAAATAAACTTCCACCCTTTTATCAACTAAAACTATATATTTTTTTCATCCATTAAAGCTAGAAATTAAACTAAAATTACCATTTATGCATTTTACTTTTGACACCTAATTTGAGTCCAGATTTATTGTGATGATTTTTAGTTTTATTTTAGCCTGTTCATTATCATTCATTTTTTATCTACTTTTAGTCAATAACAAGATTTAGTTTTTATTCAACTAGTGCATTGCCCGTAGGACCAAGTATTCCTGTCCGAAACGGGTATCCCAATTAGGCTTTACAGGCCCAAATGTAGGCTGTGTTTGAAAGTGGAATACAAAGAAATGTAGGCTATATGTTGGCAATCACATGTTAAGACTTTGACAAATATAGAAGGGAGTAAATGGCACTAAGATTTATTTGATTGTGTGAATACTGATTACAGAATACCTAAATATTGAAAATGAATGGGACATCCACTATTAAGAGACTGTTTCAGATCCCTTGTTTGTTTGTCAGATCACTTATTTGTGTGATCTTTTATCCCTTATATTCAAGATAATAGTGCATCTTGCACTTCAGGGAATGAGAGCTGTTCAGTCATCATTGTAATTATTTTATTTTATCACTGTTCATGGTTATCCGGTAGCAAGCAAACCAATGCCTGACCTGACATGCACTCGTGGACCACTCCCAGTTACACGGGGTGGGACTGGACATCCTGGCAGATAAGCACATCTGTTGTTTTGCCAGTCGGTGCATTGTGACATGCACTACACAAAGAGCAGAGATAAACAAACCTATCATCTGGTCAGTCACTGCAACAGATACTGGAGTCAGTTTGCCTTGGCCTGTCCTTGACACTGATAATACCTCTATCTGCCAAGAATGTGCTGATAGTCCAGCAAAAGTTAGCAGTACTCAAATACTTTGCAAGCAGTTTCATGAAATGGTCAGTCAGAAAGCGACTCATACCAGCTCGGACGTCGCCCGGGTTAACAAGGTCAGGAGTTCCTGGCAGCGGAGGGTGAAGGACAGAGCTGTGTGGAGGAATCTGATCAGACCTAAATGAAACAGTCATTGTTGCCCCCGACAGACTGCTATGATGATGATGATGACTGATGGGAGTTCAGTGCAATATTGAATTTCTGTGTATCATCAATAAACTCATGCAGTACTATAACAGTACATGTTTATAAATATTTGAGACCCATTGTAGTGCATCATTTTATATTTTAGCAATATTTTATTAAAAATGGTAAATGGCATTCACTTATATAGTGCTTTTTTTTCTCATTTCTAGATGACCAAAGCGCTTTACAGATCCTGCTATCCACCCATTCAAACACATTTACACACTGATGGCGGCAAAGCCGCCATACACCGGCACTGGCCTGACCCACCAGGAGCAACTGGAGGTTCAGTGTCTTGCTCAAGGACTCTTTGACATGAAAACTGCAGACAGAGCGGGAATCGAACCCCTGACCCTCCGATCAGTAGTCGGCCACACTACACCTGTGCCACAGCCACAGTTTTAAAGTATTTTTTACCTCTACCAAGGAGGTTATGTGATCATCGGTGTTGGTTTGTCTGTCTGTTTGTTTGTTAGCAAGATAACTCAAAAAGTTATGGACGGATTTTCATGAAATTTTCACAGATTGTCAGAAATGGGGTATCCTACAGATGATTACATTTTGGTGGTGATCCGGATCCCCGTCCAGAAGAAAACCGCCATTACGGAAAATGCCATTTTCGTCAATAACTACTGAACACTAATCCTATCATTGTGAATCCAATTGCTAGTCATACGTTTTCATGGTCAAGGAATCTGAAAACGTACACACAAACACTGTATGGGGGGGAACTGTGGCGCTTGGCGGAGGTCTGCGCTCTCCGAGTGCTTTTCTAGTTTAAAACTGTAATCAACCGAATTAACTACAAAACACCCAACATTATTATACACACCAGAAGGACTTGTTTGACTGCAACCACTGCATCAGTGCTGCTCATTTGTCAGTAAATATTCAACTAAAAATGATTTATTTTGTTATTTGGGCATTTTTGTGTCCTGCGTTTGGTCATTAAGTCATTCCAGCCATTCCACTCCACAATCATGGCGGTATTGTTAAGTTTTTAATTTTTAGATATTTGCGCGGGAGGGGGGACTCGCGGTCCTGCATAGTACAGTGATACCACACGGGTGAACCAGAAGCAGGGACTCCCATCTACTACTGACCGGGCAGGCTGGGTGTGCCTCCCTGTGAAGGACCGTGGTCCGCCTGGTTGGGCTGCTGCTCCCCCCGGCATGTTCTGTGTTGGATACACTGGTGTTCTTTGTCAGACCCGGGTCCCCGCTGACGCTCCTCCCAGTCTGCTTACCCACCTCATGTTCTCCACATATGCTGAATTATCCTTTAGACCTATGCAATCACGGTAACTTTATAGTATAATTTTTAAGCATTAAATCTTCAGTATTATCTTTTTCTAATCAAATCTGTCGCTTTTCGCTTCCTTGTTTTGTTCACGGTGCGCTGTGGTTACTGATGTCGTGATGTTGCGTATTATCCAATCAGTACGGAGTCAATGCAAAACCCTGCCTACACCTCTAGAAGCCTAAATTTTTATTGAAAAAAATTACATATTTTGACTGAACTACTCCATACTCGGGGATGCACACCCCCGTAACCTCAGCAAAACATGTATAAAATCTTAGGTCAGTCTGATGAACAGTTCAAGAGATATGCATGGAACAGACAGACAGACACACACAGAGATTCCGTGCATTTATAGATAGATGAAAAGAGCACTGCTTCCATCGCTGTCAAAAAATGCTAGGAAAAAAAACCCTCAACTGTGGCTGTCAGGGTTGCTGGGCAACGGGGTAGTGCATGGTCACGCAAACAAACGTCACCCAAAGACTAGACCATAAACTTTCTTTTACTGTCTATGGACTAAATTCTGTCATTTTTAGATTCTTTTACATTCGTCCTTCGAAATGTGTGGCCACCGTCGGCCTGTCAACAAGGCTATGACACCTGAATTTGTGAATGATCAGCCCAGTGCTGGCTCAGCCATATCTGCATGGTCAGCCAGTTTGTGGAGTGCCATAACGTGGGGGCGTAACTTGCTGAGGGAGCATAACTAGTTGAAGGGGTGTACTTGACGGAGTCTGTGAGCTGCAGACGGACCCGTCTCAAATTTCTTGCAGCTCCATTTTTTTCTTTATTCCAACTGTTTCATCCAGCTGCTAGCTTAGTATGCTACTCTGCGTGGTTCTCCTATGTTGGCAGCGTCAATGTGTAATTGCATATCACGAAGTGGCAATACATGTCACCTGAAGGGACCCCGGCACCACCGCAAAATAAATTAATAATAAACTGTAGACACTGTACATAGGTTTATGCCATCTCAGGTTCCCATCATCTCTGATATCAATATACCACTATCACTTTAGCCATCCGGTGACTTTCATTTTCATTCCTCTACTGCTTAACTGTGTGTTGGTGTATGTGTCTTAGCATCCATCAGTACTAGGATTGAGCTACTGTATTAGTGTGTCATGACCTATTAGAACTGTTGTTTCTGTACCTTTAACTTGGCGTTCTTCGGAGAGCAAAGTAAGAATTTCATTGCTCAGGAAATGTAGCATTTCTCAACTGTGCACATGATAATATACTCAACCGCAAAAGAAACGTCACCCTACTCAAGTTTTGGTAATATAAGTTTCATTTTAATTTTGATTTTTTAAAATCATTTTATGTTCTTGCTAGACGTGGTTCGAAGCTATTGGTCAGGAAAATTTGCTTTCAGATTCTGTAATTGATACCAAAAACACATCGCCAAAACACAGTCAATAAAGTAATGATGGGGTACGGTTGCTGTGCGCTTTTCCTGAAAGTGACAATGCACGTGCATTCTGAGGTGTCGTCCCTATAAAAAGAGCCACCGAACATGCCCCAAATCACTCGCGATTCGACTGCAGCGACATGCCACGACTGACAAGGGAGCAGAGAGACCAAGCCCTGGGAAGACTCCATGCCGGCCAGACTGCAAGACATGTTGCCAATCACTTCAATGTTCATGTCCGAACAATATACCGCCTGCAGCAACGTGTCCAAGCCACTGGAAGCACAGCCGATCGTCCTCGTAGTGGCAGACCGCCTGTTACAACGTTGAGGCAAGATCGACAGATCGTCCGACACCACCTGCAAAACCGCTTCGCCAGAGCTACAGAAACTGCACGGACAACCATTGGCAGTCATCAGAGACCAATCAGCGACGACACAGTGCGCAGGCGTTTGAGGCAGAGAAATGTCAGATGTCACAGGCCTTACACGGGTCCGATCCTCACTGTTCGACATCGTCGCGCTCGTCTCCAGTGGGCTACACTGCATCGGAACTGGCGTAACCGGGACTGGCGGACTGTAATCTTCTCTGACGAAAGCCGATACTGCATCTCGACAGCTGATGGCAGAATGAGAGTGTGGCGAAGACGAGGGGAGCGTTTTGCAGATGGGTGTGTTCAGGAAAGAGACTCGTGGGGAGGTCCAAGCATCATGGTATGGGGTGCTATTGCTCTGAACCACAAACTAGGCCCTATGGTGTTCCAGAATATCGGTCATGGTAGAGGCAACGGTGTTACAGCTGCCCGCTACATCGATCAAGTGCTGAGACCCTTCATCGTACCCCATTTCGGTCGTCATGGAAACCACATCTTCCAGCAGGACAACGCTCGTGCCCATACTGCCAGAGCAACGAGAGACTTCCTCCGTCAACATGGGATACAGACTCTTCCATGGCCTGCCCTCAGTCCTGACCTAAACCCGATTGAACACTTGTGGGACGAGATTCAGAGGAGACTCAATGACGTTTGACCAAGGCTGACAACTGCAGCTCAACTCACTCAGGCGTATCAGCGAGTATGGGCCCAAGTTCCTATGGCCTTCATCAACCGTCTCATCCACTCCATGTACAGACGATGTAACGCTGTATTCAACGCCCAGGGAGGTCATACACGCTATTGACTTTGAGATCGCGCTGTAGCGCCACCTGTCATCACTTTCACTTGAAACTCATGGAACTTTATCTCTAAATGCTGATGATCAAACATGTCCATTTTAAAATCATTCCGCCAATTATTTTGTTGTTTACATTTATGTGAATTAAACTGATTACCAATTTTGAAAAAGGGTGACTTTTTTTTGCGGTTCAGTGTAAAACCTTTGAATCTTTAAAAAACATCAATTCTTAATTTTTGTGAATTGGTTTTGGATTGTATAAAATGAGAATCTCGATTTTTATGTGAATCGATTTTTTTCCAACACCCCTAGTATCTACATATTGATCTGTATGCATAAATGTAAAAATATTCTATAGCTGTAAAGTGCAAGACAGATGAAAGAGTGCATGAAGCTTTGGTTTGTAAAGCAAAGAAAGATTCAGTGAGGATGGATTGCCACCTGTCTGTCTTGGTGGGGGGTTTGTGTGCCCTAGTGATCCCAGAAGCTATGCTGTCTGGGGAAATTTGCCTCTGGCAGGGTCTCCCAAGTCAAACTGGTCCTGGATGAAGGGCCAGACAAAGAGCGATCCTATAGACTCCCATGATGAATGAAATATCAAGGATTCAATGTGCCCCGCCTAGTGTGGGGTTGCTGGGGCCCCGCCCTGGAGCCAGGCCTGGGGGAGGGGCTTGATGGCAAGTGTCTGGTGGCTGGGTTTCTGCCCATGGGACCCAGCTGGGCTCGGCCCAAGGGAGTTACATGGGTCCACCCTCCAGTGGGCTCAACACCTGCAGGAGGGACCATGGAGGTCTGGTGCAATGTGGATCAGATGGCAGTCGAAGACAGAGACCTTGGCAGTCTGATCCCTGGTTTTCTCTTTTTTTATTTAAGTTTTTGTAAAGGGTATACAGGTCATTACAGCATTGCATTGTTTACATTTTCATCACATGTTCCCTTATTTTTTGCTATTTGACAACATTGGTAGGATAATTATTACAACACCCCTTTTTTTTTTTTAAAGTGAAAGAAAAAGTGAAATTAAAGAGAATAAAATAAAAAAACAAACAAACAAACAGAACAGCAAAAAACAAACAGAAAATTAAGTAATTAAAAGTAAAAGAGCATCTGAGGCTTCCGGTTATGGCGGCCGCTTAGAAGGGTGTGCTTCACTCTGCTCTGCTCCTAATGATAAAAAAGTTGGCTAAAACTCTCCCAATTGGAACAAAAACCTGCTCTAGCGTTTGGGGGCGGATATGGTAAAAACTAAGGCTGCGAAATCAGGCCGAGGAAAAACTGATTCGACGAAACAAGCCAAGTTAACAGATTTCCACGCTCGTGACGCAGCAGATAAAACACCTGTGACCATGGCTGAGAAGGGAGCTACCGGCGGGGCGGTGACTGCCGAAGGAACGAATGCGGTTCTTGCTGCCATCAGCGCTATGAGAACAGACTTTTCGTCTAAGTTTGATGGGATTATAGCTGCGATTGAAGCTATGAGAAAAGAAATAAGCGACTGTATGGAGCGAATAACGCAGGCGGAGCTCCGGATCTCTAACACTGAAGATGACGTCAACAGCCTGCAATTAAAGGTCCAAACATTGGAATTAAAGAATAAACATCTGGAAGAAAACGTCTTGGACTTGGAATCCCGGTCTAGACGGAATAATTTAAGGCTTGTGGGCCTTCCGGAGGGGGCGGAGGAACAGGATGCGTGTTCCTTTTTGGAGAAGTGGATCCCAGAGGTGCTGGATAATGCGGATCTACGGTCATCAGTCGTCTTGGAAAGTGCACACCGAATAGGCCCATCGAGAGATAAGAAGACAACACCGAGGACGCTGATAATGAAGTTCCTTAACTACAGGGACAAGATGACGGTCTCCAGCGCAGCCCGCACTAAAGGAGAAATTAAATACCAGGACCAACAGGTGCGGTTCTACCCAGACTTGGCCGCAGGAATCCAACAATTAAGGAAACAGTTTGACCCCGTCCGTAAAGAGCTGCGCAGCCTTGGAATTCGTCACGGGGTGATTTATCCTGCAAGACTGCTGGTCACGTATAAAGGGAGAACCCAAGTCTTTAAGACCCCTCAGGAGGCGCAGGAACTCATTAAGCAGATCCAAGGAGAGACTGGCGAGAGCCAAGCATGAAGCAAGAACAAGATATAAAAGGTAGAATATTTAAGCAAGTGTTCAAGTATCTGATTGATTTGAAATATATAGCATGTCTACAAAATATAGATGGTATGATATATAAAAAAAAAAAGGCTATGATGTACAAAGTTGCTATAAAATTTTGGAGTTAAATTGGAAAAACTACAGAAGAAAGTTATTGTCATGTCATTAAAAGTAGCAGAGTCAGGGTGATTGAGAGGAGGAAAGAGTGAGTGGTTTGAATGATCCTCACGGGGGAGGAGCAGATTCAGGCTATAACGGGAGACGGAATTTTTTTTTTTGATTTTGGGGGGATTACCACGAATGTGGGGAGGGGGAATTTGTTTGTGTGTAGTCTGTGGGATGAATGTTCAACCATCCATGTTTTTGCTTCTCTGTATGAGCATGTTTATATTGCAAGGTAATCTCAAACTCTTTATTGATCATAGACCAAAGCGTTAAGCTTAATTTAACATCATGGAATTGCAGAGGTCTACAAAACCTAAAAAAACTTAAACAAGTTTTGAATAAAATAAAAGACATGGGTTCAAAAATTGTGTTTTTACAAGAAACTCATCTAATAGAGGAGGATGTAAAAAGAATAAGGAGGAGATGGCAGGGAAGTGTGTTTACCTCATCGTTTTCATCCCGAGCCAGGGGAGTTATGACTCTCATACATAAATCAGTCCCATTTCAAGTGAAAAATGTAATTGGAGATAAATTGGGAAGATCTCTAATCATCCAAGGATCTTTGTTATTAGAAAATATAAATCTGGTGAACATATATGGTCCCAATATAGATGATCAAAGCTTCTTTGTTAATTTATTTCTTACTTTAGCATCACTCACAGGGCTGTATATAATAGCAGGGGATTTTAACTGTACATTGAATCCCAGTATAGATAGGTCAACAGGACAGGACTGTACGCACAATGGATGTAGGATGACCATTAATCATTTTATGAAAGAATTGAGATTGCTAGATATATGGAGAGAAATGAAACCACAAGTCAAAGCCTATTCTTGTTATTCTAACACCTACAAGACATTTTCACGTATTGACTATTTTTTGATCTCTATGGAATTAAGGTCCAAGATTCAAAATTGTTTCTATGATAACATTGTGATTTCTGATCATGCACCCTGCTGTATAATATATGTAGATAAGAAATTGACAAAGGTTCCTGGTAGGTGGCAATTTCAGCATAAATGGCTTCAAGATGAGGAATTTGTTAAGTACATAGAAAAACAGATAGATGAGTTCTTTGATATCAACACTACACAAACATCAGCATGTATAAAGTGGGAAGCTTTCAAAGCTTTTATTAGGGGGCATATTATTAGTTATACAGGTTCAAAATCTAGGAAGACTCGAGAGGAGAGAGTCCAATTGGAACGTAAAATAAAAATTCTTCAAGAAAAAGTGTATGCAGGAAGTAATCCCAAATTAGAGAATGAATTACTGATTCTGAGAGCTGAATATGACAAAAAATCAGCAAATAGAGCTGCCTCGACTTCCGGTTATGGCTGCCACGTAGGACGGACGTGTCTCGCTCTGCTCTGCTTCTGGAGAAAAAAAATTGGCAAATAACTCTCTCATTTGGGACAGAACGTATCCCAGCGTTTGGGTGAGGATATGTCGGCGAAGCCTAAGGCTGGAAAACCAGGCAAAGGAAAAAGCGAGCCGCCGAAACAGTCCAAATTAACGGACTTTCAGGTCTGTGACGCAGCAAATAAAACTCCATATATGGCGGAGGAGGCTGGCAACGGTGCGATGTCTGCGGGGGGAGGCGCAGATGCGCTGATGGCTGCCATGAGTTCAATGAGAGCGGACTTTTCCTCTAGATTTGATGGGATTATGACAGCGTTGGAAGGAATAAGAAAGGAATTGGGTGACTGTGTAGAACGAACGGCGCAGATGGAGCTCCGTCTCGCTAGTGCTGAAGATGACGTCACCCGTCTTCAATTAAAGGTGCGCACTTTGGAAAAAAAAAATAAATCTCTGGAAAATAATATTTTGGATTTGGAATCTCGGTCGAGACAGAATAACTTGAGGCTGGTGGGTCTTCCAGAGGAATCAGAAGGTCGGGACGTATGTTCCTTTCTGGAAAAGTGGATTCCGGAGGTGCTGGGCAGCGAGGAATTGCAATCAGCAGTGGTTCTGGAAAATGCACATCGTATTGGCCCACGGAGAGATAAGGGACCGCCGAGGACCTTAATTATGAAGTTTCTTAGCAACAGAGACAGGATGAAGATCTTCAACGCTGCACGAGCTAAAGGAGAGATTAAACACCAGGACCAGCAGGTGCGGTTCTACCCAGATTTGGCCACAGGAATCCAACAATTGAGGAAGCAGTTTGATCCCATACGTAAGGAGCTGCGCAACCTTGGGATTCGTCATGGTGTAATCTATCCTGCGAGACTGCTGACCACGTATGAGGGCAGAACCCACATCTTCAAGACCCCAGAGGAGGCGCAGGAGTTCATCAAGAAGATCAAAGAAGAAGAAGAGACTGGTGGGAGCTAAGCATGAACAAAATATAAGGTAGAATAATTAAGCATTTGCACAGGCATCTGACTGACTTGAAGTAAATAGTAAGTTTACAAAATATAGATTGTATTATATATTAAAAAAACAAAACAAAAACAAAACAAACAAAAAAACTATGATGTACAAAGTTGTTAAAAATTTTGGAGTTAAGTTGGAAAACTACAGAGGAGAGTTAATGTTACGTCATTAAAAGCAGTAGAGTTAGGGTGATTGGGAGGATGAAGAAGGAGTGGCTTAGGCTGTTCCCCGTGGGTGTGGAACGGTCGATGGCTATATCGGGAGACAGAATTTTTCTTTTGATTTTGGGGGGTTTGCCACAAGTGTGGGAAGGGGAAATTTGTTTGTGTGTAGTTTGTAGGATGAATGTTCAACCACTCATGTTTTTGCTTCTCTGTATGAGCATGTTTACACTGCAAGGTAATCCCAAACTCTCTATTGATCATAAACCAAAGTGTTAATCTTAATTTAACTTCATGGAATTGCAGAGGTCTACAAAATTTAAAAAAACTTAAACAAGTTATGAATAAAATAAAAGACATGGGTTCAAAAATTGTGTTTTTACAAGAAACTCATCTAATAGAGGAGGATGTTAAAAGAATTAGGAGTAGATGGCAAGGAAGTGTATTCATCTCTTCATTTTCATCCCGAGCCAGGGGAGTTATGACTCTCATACATAAATCAGTTCCTTTTCAAGTGAAAAATGTAATTGGAGACAAATTTGGAAGATATGTAATCATTCAAGGTTCTTTGCTATTAGAAAATATAAATCTTGTGAACTTATATGGTCCCAATATAGATGATCAGAAGTTCTTTGCTAATTTATTTCTTATCTTATCATCACTTACAGGGCAACATATAATAGCAGGGGATTTTAATTGTACATTGAATCCAGGTATAGATAGATCAACAGGACTGGATTGTACGCACATTGGATGTAGGATGACTATTAATCATTTTATGGAAGAATTGAGATTGTTAGATATATGGAGAGAAATGAAACCACAAGTTAAAGCCTATTCTTGTTATTCCAGTACCTACAAGACATTCTCACGTATTGATTATTTTTTGATTTCCACAGAATTAAGGTCCAAGATTCAAAACTGCTTTTATGATAACATCGTGATCTCTGATCATGCACCCTGTTGTAGTAGTAGTAGTAGATTAGTTTATTTGACAGGGACAGTGCAATAAACATAGACAATTAATCAAAGACAATCAATCTGATGTGTTGCACATAGAGTGTATAGCTATTAGCTAATTTGCAACTCTTGTCCCTGTCTAATATATGTAGATAAAAAATTGACAAAGGAATCAGGTAGATGGCAATTTCAGCATAAATGGCTTCAGGATGAGGAATTTGTCAAGTATATAGAAAAACAGATAGACGAGTTCTTTGACATCAATACTACACAAACATCAGCATGTGTAAAGTGGGAGGCTTTCAAAGCTTTTATTAGGGGACATATTATTAGTTATACAGGATCAAAATCTAAGAAGACTCGAGAGGAGAGAGCTAAATTGGAACATAAAATAAAAAGTCTTCAGGAAAAAGTGTATGCAGGAAGTGACCCAAGGTTGGAGAATGAATTACTGATTTTGAGAGCTGAATACGACAAAAAATCAGCGAATAGAGCTGCCTCGAGTCTTCTAAGATTGAAACAATCTTTTTATGAACAAGGTGAAAAATCAGGAAAATTATTAGCATGGCAGATTAAACAATTAGAAATTAAAACACCAATTACCAGTATTATAAGTAATGGACAGGTAGTTATAGATCCTTTAGAAATTAATAGAGCCTTTAGAGATTACTATGAAAAATTATATGATACCAAAAATGAACCTGATTTAACAAAACTAAATGGGTTTTTGAACGAACTATCTATACCGTGTATTCCAAATGAAAACAGGGAGATATTGGAGTCTAAAATTAGTCAAGAAGAAGTTGGGCTAGCCATTGATAATATGAAATCAGGAAAAAGTGCAGGACCAGATGGTCTTCCAGTTGACCTTTATAAAAAATTTAAGAATAAATTAATAAAACCTTTTTTGGAAATGGTTTTAGAAGCATTTCAAAATAATAATTTACCATCATACATAAATAATGCCTTAATTATACTGCTGCCAAAACCAGGTAAGCCCTCTAATAAATGTGAAAATATGAGACCAATAAGCCTATTAAACGCCGACCTTAAGATAATCTGTAAAATTTTAGCAAGACGAATACAAGAAATTTTACCAAATATTATTAATCGAGATCAGAATGGCTTTATAAAGGGTAGACAAGGCTTCCATAATGTAAGAAGACTATTTAATATTATTTATTTTAATAAAGAAGCACCGGATACAGCTCTCCTATCACTGGACGCCGAAAAGGCCTTTGATAGAGTTGAATGGCCCTTTCTTTTTGAAGTCCTACAAAGGTTTGGACTTGGAAATAATTTCATAAAATGGGTTCAAATAATATACAATAATGCTACAGCAGAAATCCTAACAAATAACAATATTTCAAAACCAATAAAAATCAATAGAGGATGTCGACAAGGCTGTCCACTTTCACCTTTACTGTTTACTATGGCAATTGAACCTTTAGCGATAGCGATACGTTTACATTCACAAATATATGGAATTAAAGTTGGACCAACAGAACATAAAATCTCCCTGTACGCCGATGACATAATTTTGTTTATGTCGAATCTAAAAAAATCAATTCCAACCTTGTTGAATTTAATAAAGAATTTTGGGGAAATATCAGGATATAAAATAAATAAAACTAAATCTTCAATATTAATGCTAAATGAGACCCAGAGAAATTACCCAGCCCCTGAGGTAAATCAATTCAATGTTGTAAATCAGTTTAAATATTTAGGAATCCAAATTGTGCCTAAGCTAGAATCAGTCGCCAGTGTCAACTATGAAGCCTTAATGTCAGATATCAATGAGTTAACTCAGAGATGGATGTCACTACCAATGTCGATGATCGGGAGAATCAATATACTTAAAAGTAATATTTTACCTAAAATACTTTATTTATTTCAATACATTCCCTTATCACCACCTTTAGATCTATTCTCAAGAATAAAAAAAAAGTTAGTGGAATTTATATGGAACAACAGGAGGGCTAGATTACGTTTGTCTTTATTATATTTACCATTTGATCGTGGAGGTCTGAAATGTCCAAATTTTATGTTGTATTATTGGTCGGCACAACTGAGGTCTATGACATATTATTTTTCATCAAATGATCTCCCTCACTAGACTGAAATGGAATCATACAATTTACCTTTACCTCTTCCCATATTCATATACTCAGATTCGGCAAAAAAATTACAAAAACAAGTTAAAAATCCATTTGTAAAGCATATGATCAAAATATGGTGTGAAGCTAAAAACTATTTAAAAGAACCACAGTTATTGTCACAATTTAGTCCAATATGGGGTAATCAATATTTTAAACCAGGGAGAGCGGACGCTGTATTTAAAGTATGGAATTTAAAAGGGATACAAAAGATTCAGGATTTATATTTGCCATGTGCAGATAACATAATGTCTTTTGAAGAGCTGAGGATCAAATTTAATCTCAATAGAACACATTTTTTTAAATATCTTCAACTTAGAAACTTTATTCGATCAAATCAAAATAAAGCTCTCACTCGACCTATTTATTCATCCTTGGAAAAAATGATGATGAAAGATAGTAAAAGAAAGGGTATTATTTCAGAGTTTTATAACTCATTGACACTATCTTCAAGTGAAAATTCACTGAAAAGATTAAACTACTGGAAAGAAGATCTGCAAACTGAAATTTCAGAGGAACAATGGGAATTGGCTTGTACAGAAGCTCAAACCAAATCAATAAATGCACGCCTTAAATTGATACATTTCAAATGGTTAATGCGGATGTATGTTACACCGGAGGAGTTAAATAGATATTACAAAAATATACCAGATACATGCACAAAATGCATGGAAAGTAAAGGAACCCTATTTCATTGTTTATGGGAATGTAGATTAATAAGAATGTTTTGGGAAGAGGTGAGGGTAACAATTGAAAAAATAATCTCAAAACAAATCATATTGAATCCTAAACTGGTTTTGTTGGGTCTGTACCCAGAAAAGCATAATTTTAATAAAAGTGAAAGAACATTCATAGACCTCAGTTTGCTTAATGCCAAAAAATGTATTGCACTATTATGGAAAAAGACTCATAGACCAGATGTGACTCAGTGGTTAAGACAGATGTTAACAAACCTTCCATTAGAAAGAATAACATATATACTGAAATCAAAGGAAATTGTGTTTGAGAATATATGGAGACCTTTTATTGATTATGTAAAAAATTTAAACATAACTCTTGAAGAAGAAGGTGAATGATGTGTGTGGACCTTGTAAATTCCAAACTGGTGAACATAATATGTATACTTATGTATTGGATTGTCTAGACTAAACAGAGGAGCATTGTTGAAGATTTGATTTTGTTGGTGGTTGTTGGTGTTTTTAGTGCATTTTTTTTTGTAGTACTTTAGTGTTAGTGTTTGATTGTTTGTATCATGTTTGTTAAAAAAAAAAAAAAGGTTCAATAAAGATATTGTGGAAAAAAAAAATAGAGCTGCCTCGAGTCTTCTAAGATTGAAGCAAACCTTTTATGAACAAGGTGAAAAATCAGGAAAATTATTGGCATGGCAGATTAAACAATTAGAATTTAAAACACCAATTACCAGTATTATAAGTAACGGACAGGCAGTCGTAGATCCTTTAGAAATTAACAGTGCCTTTAGAGATTATTATGAAAAACTATATGATACAAAAAATGAAACTGACTTAACAAAACTAAATGGGTTTTTGGACGGATTATCTATACCATGTATTCCAAATGAAAACAGGGAGATACTGGAGTCAAAAATTAGTCAAGAAGAAGTTGGGCTAGCCATTGATAATATGAAATCAGGAAAAAGTGCGGGACCTGACGGTCTTCCAGTTGACCTCTATAAAAAATTTAAGAATAAATTAATAAAACCATTTTTGGAAATGGTTTTAGAAGCATTTCAAAATAGTAAATTACCGCCATATATAAATAATGCCTTAATTATACTGTTGCCAAAACCAGGTAAACCTTCTAATAAATGTGAAAACATGAGACCAATAAGCCTATTAAATGCAGACCTTAAGATAATCTGTAAAATTTTAGCAAGACGACTACAAGAAATATTACCAAATATAATTAACCGAGATCAGAATGGCTTTATAATAGGGAAGACAAGGCTTCCATAATGTAAGAAGATTATTTAATATAATTTATTCTAATAAAGAAGCACCGGATACAGCTCTCCTATCATTGGATGCTGAAAAGGCCTTTGATAGGGTCGAATGGCCCTTTCTTTTTGAAGTTTTACAAAGGTTTGGACTTGGAAAGAATTTCATAAAATGGGTTCAGATAATATACAATAATGCTACAGCAGAAATCCTAACAAATAGCAATATCTCAAAATCAATAAAAATTAATAGAGGTTGTCGACAAGGCTGCCCACTTTCGCCTTTACTGTTTACTATGGCAATTGAACCTTTGGCGATGGCAGTGCGTTTACATCCACAAATATATGGAATTGAAGTAGGACCAATAGAACATAAAATCTCCCTGTATGCTGATGACATAATTTTGTTTATGTCAAATCTTAAAAAATCAATTCCGACCTTGTTAAATATAATAAAGAACTTTGGGGAAATATCAGGATATAAAATAAATAAAAATAAATCTTCGATTCGGCAAAAAAATTACAAAAACAAGTTAAAAATCCATTTGTAAAGCATATGATCAAAATATGGTGTGAAGCTAAAAACTATTTAAAAGAACCACAGTTATTGTCACAATTTAGTCCAATATGGGGTAATCAATATTTTAAACCAGGGAGAGCGGACGCTGTATTTAAAGTATGGAATTTAAAAGGGATACAAAAGATTCAGGATTTATATTTGCCATGTGCAGACAACATAATGTCTTTTGAAGAGCTGAGGATCAAATTTAATCTCAATAGAACACATTTTTTTAAATATCTTCAACTTAGAAACTTTATTCGATCAAATCAAAATAAAGCTCTCACTCGACCTATTTATTCATCCTTGGAAAAAATGATGATGAAAGATAGTAAAAGAAAGGGTATTATTTCAGAGTTTTATAACTCATTGACACTATCTTCAAGTGAAAATTCACTGAAAAGATTAAACTACTGGAAAGAAGATCTGCAAATTGAAATTTCAGAGGAACAATGGGAATTGGCTTGTACAGAAGCTCAAACCAAATCAATAAATGCACGCCTTAAATTGATACATTTCAAATGGTTAATGCGGATGTATGTTACACCGGAGGAGTTAAATAGATATAACAAAAATATACCAGATACATGCACAAAATGCATGGAAAGTAAAGGAACCCTATTTCATTGTTTATGGGAATGTAGATTAATAAGAATGTTTTGGGAAGAGGTGAGGGTAACAATTGAAAAAATAATCTCAAAACAAATCATATTGAATCCTAAACTGGTTTTGTTGGGTCTGTACCCAGAAAAGCATAATTTCAATAAAAGTGAAAGAACATTCATAGACCTCAGTTTGCTTAATGCCAAAAAATGTATTGCACTATTATGGAAAAAGACTCATAGACCAGATGTGACTCAGTGGTTAAGACAGATGTTAACAAACCTTCCATTAGAAAGAATAACATATATACTGAAATCAAAGGAAATTGTGTTTGAGAATATATGGAGACCTTTTATTGATTATGTAAAAAATTTAAACATAACTCTTGAAGAAGAAGGTGAATGATGTGTGTGGACCTTGTAAATTCCAAACTGGTGAACATAATATGTATACTTATGTATTGGATTGTCTAGACTAAACAGAGGAGCATTGTTGAAGACTTGATTTTGTTGGTGGTTGTTGGTGTTTTTAGTGCATTTTTTTTTTTTTGTAGTACTTTAGTGTTAGTGTTTGATTGTTTGTATCATGTTTGTTAAAAAAAAAAAAAAGAGGTTCAATAAAGATATTGTGGAAAAAAAAAAAAAATAAATCTTCAATATTAATGCTAAATGAGACCCAGAGAAAGCATCCAGCTCCTGAGGTAAATCAATTCAATGTTGTAAATCAGTTTAAATACTTAGGAATTCAAATTGTGCCTAAGTTAGAATCAACTGCTAGTATCAACTATGAAGCCTTAATGACAGATATTAATGAGTTGCTTCAGAGATGGATGTCACTGCCAATGTCGATGATCGGGAGAATTAATATACTTAAAAGTAATATCTTACCCAAAATACTATATTTATTTCAATACATTCCTTTACCACCACCTTCAGATCTATTCTCAAGAATTAAAAAAAAGTTAGTGGAATTTATATGGAACAATAGGAAGGCTAGATTACGTCTGTCCTTACTATATTTGCCATTTGATCGTGGAGGTCTGAAATGTCCAAACTTTATGTTGTATTACTGGTCAGCACAACTGAGGTCTATGACATATTATTTTTCATCAAATGATCTCCCTCACTGGATGGAGATGGAATCATACAATTTACCTTTACCTCTTCCCTTATTCATATACTCAGACTCGGCTAAAAAATTACAGAAACAAGTTAAAAATCCAATTGTAAAGCATATGATCAAAATATGGTATGAAATCAAAAAATATTTAAAAGAACCGCACTTATTGTCACAATTTAGCCCAATATGGGGTAATCAATATTTTACACCAGGGAGAGCGGATGCTGTATTTAAATTATGGAATTTAAAAGGGATTCAAAAGATTCAAGACTTATATTTAGCATGTTCAGACAACATAATGTCTTTTGAAGAACTGAGGGCTAAATTTAATCTTAATAGAACACATTTTTTTAAATATCTTCAGCTTAGGAATTTCATTCGATCAAATCAAAATAATGCTCTCACCCGTCCTACCTATTCATACTTGGAAAAATTTTTGACGAAAAATAGTAAGAGAAAGGGTATTATTTCAGAGTTCTATAACTCACTGATATTATCCTCAAGTGAAAACTCACAGAAAAGAATGAATTATTGGAAAGAAGACCTACAAATTGAAATTTCAGAGGAACAATGGGAATTGGCTTGCACAGAAGCTCAAACCAAATCAATAAATGTACGTCTTAAATTGATACATTTTAAATGGTTAATGCGGATGTATGTTACACCGGTGGAGTTAAATAGATATAACAAAAACATACCAGATACGTGCACAAAATGTATGGAAAGTAAAGGAACTCTATTTCATTGTTTTTGGGAATGTAGAAAAATTAGAATGTTTTGGGAAGAGGTGTGGGTAACAATTGAAAAAATAATTTCAAAACAACTCATATTGAATCCTAAATTGTTTTTGTTGGGTCTGTATCCAGAAAAGCATAACTTTAATAGGAGTGAAAGAACATTCATAGACCTCAGTTTGCTTAACGCCAAAAAATGTATTGCACTGCTGTGGAAAAAGACTCATAGACCAGATGTGACTCAGTGGTTAAGACAGATGTTAACAAACCTTCCACTAGAAAGAATAACATACATATTGAAATCAAAGGAAAATGTGTTTGAGAATATATGGAGACCTTTCATTGATTATGTAAAGAAACTAAACATAACTACTGAAGAAGAAGGTGAATGATGTGTGTGGACCTTGTAATTTCCAAATTGGTGAATGTATAATATGTATACTTATGCAATGGATTACCTAGGCTAAACAGAGGAGCATTGTTTGACTTGTTTTGTTAATGGTTGATGGTGTTTTTGGAATATTTTTTTTTGGTTTCTTTTAGTGTTGGGGTTTGATTGTTGGTGTCATGTTTGTTGAAAAAAGGTTCAATAAAAATATTGTGGAAAAAAAAAAAAAAGAGCATCTGAGTAGCGTTGGAACAAAGAGCGGTGCCATTATTGAAATGGTATTTGTCAAGAATTAGATCTAATAGAAGACACATATGCGATCCAGGGTTGCCAAGAGTTCAAGAACCCATCCATGTCCTGTCTCAGTGCGAATGTCAACTTTTCCATCGAGTAAATGTCTTGAATCACGTTAATCCAATCTTCAGGTGTAGGACAGTCCTTCAGCATCCATTTTTTAGTTAGGGCTTTTTTACTTGCCAATATTAAAACATTGAATAAGTATTTTTCTCCTCGTCTTTCCAGTGAGTCCGGTAGTAAACCCAAATACAAAGTTACAAAAGAAAAGGGAACTGTTATTTTGAATATTTTCCCCAATATTGTCTGTACATTGGTCCAATATTGGTGGATAACTGGGCATGACCAAAACACATGAAAATGATTTGCAGTCTTTTCACCACACAAGCGCCAACAGTTCAACCCCTTATGGGTAAATTTGTTTTGTGCAGGTGTTCTGAAAAATCTTACCAAATTTTTCCATCCAAATTCTCTCCACTGCAGAGATGAGGTACTTTTCCATTGCTGTTTATTTAGCTTTTCCCATATTTCCAGTTGTAAAGTGAAATTCCCCTCTTTTTCCCATCTCTCTTTTATATATGATGTGTTGTCTCCTTTTAAGTCTTGAAGACCTTGGTATATTTTAGAAATGTATCTGATCCCTGGGATCCCTTTATATGCCATTAAGAAGACCTTCAGAACACCTGACTGGGCCCTTTCCAAATCCTCCTTTTTAAGTATATTGTTTATGTGGTGTCTAAGCTGAAAGAACCTGCAAAGATCTTGATTTATTAGACCTTGTTTTTTCAAATCTTCAAAACTTCTTAAAGTTTGCCCCTTAAAAAAATCATAATATTTTATCAGCCCCTTCTCTTTCCACTCTTTAAATCTAGTGTCTGTTTTATTGGGGGTAAAGTCTTGATCATAGGCAATCCATTGCAGAAGTCGATAGGGCTCTTTAGCTTGATTCTCTCTGACTATCTTAAACCAAATTTTTAGCGGGGTCTCTATCCACGGGTTAGTGTTATTCAAGAATTTAGGTAAGGTTGTTCCCTATTATCGCCTGTAGGGGGATGTCACTTGTTATTTGGCATTCGATCTCCTTCCATTGTGTAGTGTAGACTGGGTTACATATCTCTATTAAAGTTTTAATTTGTGCGGCTTTAAAATAGTCCCTGATATTTGGCAGCGCGAGCCCACCTTTGTCTTTGTTTAGCTGTAAGGTTCTATATCTGATTCTAGGTCTCTTGCCCTGCCATATGAATCTTGAGATCCTTCTGTCCAGCTCCTGCCATGTTTTTTTGGGAGGTTCTACCGGTATTGTTTGGAAAAGGTATAGAAGACGTGGAAGTACATTCATTTTGACTGCTTCAATTCTTTGTGCAGTACCTAAGAATGGTATCATATTCCATCTTGCTAGGTCAGATTTTATTTTTGTCACCAGTGGATCATAGTTTAGTGTTATAATTTTGTTGAGTTGTTTCGGGATATTGACCCCCAGATATTTCATAGATTCCATCTCCCAGTTAGTTTTGAGTTCACTTAGTGAATAATGATTTGGGTCATAGTTGAATGTTAAAACTTGGGTTTTATGCATGTTTAATTTGTACCCCGATAAATCTCCATAGTCTGAAAAAACTGAGATTAGTTCTGGTAAAGAAGTGTCCGGCTGCCCTAGGTATATTAAAATGTCATCAGCAAAGAGTGCTATTTTATGTTCCTTCTGACCAAGTGTAATACCTTGAATTTCTTGATTTTGTCTTATCCATTGGCTCAGAGGTTCTATGAAGATTGCAAAGAGCAGTGGAGACGGGGCAGCCCTGACGACATCCTCTTTCCAGCTCAAAAGATGCTGATAAATTACCGTTAATCCTTATTTTAGCTGTTGGTTTTTTATATAATGCCTGTATAGTTCTAATGAAGTTGTTATGAAAGTTGAAACTGAATAAGATTCTATATAGGAAAGACCAGTCAACTGAATCGAATGCTTTTTCAGCATCTAATCCCAATATGACTGCATTTAAGTTATATTTTTTTATATGATGAATTATGTGTAAAGTGCATCTAATGTTGTCTTATGTCTGTCTTTGTATTATAAAACCTGTTTGGTCTAAGTGAATTAAGTCTGTCAGCATGTTTTCTAACCTTTTGGCAAGGATAATGGTAAAAAGCTTATAGTCCTGATTTAATACACTGATTGGTCTGTAGTTGGAGCATTCTAGTTTATCCTTTTCAGGTTTAGGTATAACTGCAATGACCCCTTCTCTCCAGGAGGGGGGGATTTCCCCTGTGTGGAGGACATAGTTAAATGTTTTCAGGAGGAGAGGAGATAGTTGCTGTTTAAAGGTTTTGTACCACTCTGCTGTATAGCCATCTGCTCCTGGGGATTTGTTAGCTTTAAGTTTCATAATTGCTTTTTCCAATTCTTTAGGTTGTATTTCTGACAGTAATGTTTTATTTTGTGACTCCGTAAGTTGGGGAAGGTTTAATGTGTTTAGGAATGTCTCGGATGTGTTTTTATGTTTTTTGTGGGAGTATAAGTTCTTATAGTAATTCTCGAAGCTTTTAAGAATATCCTGAATTCTGAATTTTATTTCCTTTGATACTGGGTCTCTGATTTTGTAGATTGCTCTTTCTGTTTGTTGTTTCCTCAATTTATAGGCTAGTAATTTTGCCAATTTACTGCCTGCTTCATAGTGTTTTTGTTTCAGAAATGTAAGTTTCTTCTGGATTTCTATTGTGTAGATCTCATTTATTTGATTTTTAATTTCTTTAATCTTGAGCGAGTCATTAGAATGAGTGTTGCCTTTGTGTTCTTTTTCTAGGTTCTTGAGTTCTGACTCTAATGTGATTAGTTTTTCTTGTCTCAGTTTCTTTTGGGATGCCAGTTTTGCAATAATTTTTCCCCTTATTACAGCTTTGCACGCATCCCACAGTATTAAAGGGGATACTTGTCCATTATTGTTTTCTTCCAAATATCTGAGAATATCTGATTCCAATTCATCTTTCAGTGGTCCTTTCAGGACATTTGAATTCAACCTCCAGGAAAATGTATTATTTGTGTATTTTTGGATGTTTAAGTCCATATAGATCGGACTGTGGTCAGAGAGATCCATCAGTCCTATTTTACATGTTTTTACTCTTCCAATGTCTCTATTAAACATAAAAAAGTAATCAATCCTTGAGTAAGATGAATGTGGCGTTGAATAAAAAGTATAATCTTTTACATTGGGGTTGAGTTCCCTCCACACGTCACAGATTCCCATTTCTTTTAATAGCATCCGAGTTTTCCTACTTTGAGTGTTATTTTGATGTGAAGAGTTACCTGTTGCATCCCAGTATGGATTCAGTCTTAGATTGAAGTCTCCACCACATATCACTAAACCTTGGGCTTTAGTTATCATTAGGTCGAATATATTTTTATAAAATTTCCATTTAGTCCCTGGTGGTGCATATACATTCAGCAGGGTGATATCTTCTCCCTCTAGCCGCCCAATTACCAAACTGTACCTCCCTTCTTTATCTTTGTGTTCTGATTTTTTTTCAAATGTAATTTTGGTTGATATCAATGTCGCTACTCCCCTCCTCCTCCCTGACTTATATGAAGATGAAGAGATCATTTTAAACCCTTGTCTATTGAGTTTAGTGTGTTCCACGTCTGTTAGGTGGGTTTCTTGTAAAAATATTATTTCTGCTTTGTCTTTTTTCATTTTGCGTAGAATCTTGGATCTTTTAACTGGATTCAGGATCCCTTTTACATTATATGAGGCTATTTTGGTTACACCCTGTTTCTCCATTGTATTTTCTTATTTAGTATAACAGTGTGGTGGCCCTCTTTTTTGCTACTCAGAAACTGAAAGAACATTAAGAACATAAAAAACATTAAGAACATAGTGTATGAAACTTTAAAACAAAAAACTGTCAAAAAAACTTCCTGAGCTGGGGTCTCTTTAAAGACCCTGTAAGAGCCCTGATGGAGTGTAGGCTCTGAGGGAAATTCCTCAAACTCTGTTACGTGTTGAGGGCCCTCTCTTACCCCTGTAAGTTGTCCCATGTTTTTAACGTGAATTTCAGATCCCAATCCGAATTTGTAATGATTTTTTTTTTTTTTTTATGCCTATACCCTATGAGATTGTGTGCACCCTCCCGCCCCCATCACAGCAAACATTCACTCTAATACGGTATTTGTTAGTGTGGGGAGAACATGTGGGTCATTGTCACATTTCTATTTTAACAAGATTTTTTTTTTTTCCTTTAAATTAAGAAGACATTTGTTTCTAATGCTATAACCGCTCCATGAAAGGTTTTACCACATGCTGATTCTGCATCTCCTTTAATGTTTGTTACCTTGTAGGAGGGGGGATGGAAGTGCAGAATGACTGAAAAGAAAAAAAACAAAAAGGTCGCTATTCCTTCCTGGAACTGGAAAGCTTATCTTTGTAGCTCTGGGGCTGGGTTTCCCGCTGCTGGCCCGTGGATTTTGAAGGTCTCTGAGTGGACCACGTTTGAGCTCTGATCCTCTCGCTCAGGTCTGCTGCGGGTTTAAACACCGATACCGGGAGCCCTCTTCTCGCCATGTCAATTGTTGCTTCTTCCGCCGAATTATAGAGACATGACTTTTCACCGTAAAAGACCCTTTACTTCGCAGGAAATGGCGTCTGAAAGCGTAGACTCTGTTCCCGTAGTACCTTTTTGGCGTCGTTATATTCCCGTCGCTTTTTAAGTACCTCCGGGGCGTAATTGTGCTCCACGAAGACTTTTCTCTCTTGATGCATAAATCCTTTTTTCTGCCAAGCTCGTCTTACAGCCTCTTGTTTTATTTTGAAATCGGAGAATCTTACCACCACCGAACGTGGGGGCGCTTCTGCCGCTGGCTTTGCGGCTAATGTACGATGGGCCTTTTCTATCTTCAAATCAGTGGTTTGTGGAATATCCAACTTCTCTCTCAGTAAGGATTCCACGCATTCCGCCATTGTGTTGAAACTATCTTCAGCTCCTTCTTTCAGACTGTGAATTCTAATGTTGTCTCGTCTCTGTCTTCCTTCTTGGTCGGTTAGCTTAGCCTCCAGCCTTGACTGTTTTTTGTGTAAATCCAGCATAGAATCTTCAAGCACTTTAATTCTTTCTTCAGCTTCCAAGATTCGGTTCTCGGCCTGTTCCACTCTGCTGTTCGTCCTTTTTAATTCCTCTCTGAATTCATGAAATTCGGCCCGAAATCGTCGTAATTCATCAAATAGCGATTTCAAGCTAACCTTCTTGTTAGCTACGTTCAGCTCCTCGTCTTCTGAACGGAGGTCCTCCGGTTCAGATTCTGCGGCCGCTGCGCGTCCTGGCCTGGGAAATGTCAGTTTCTTCTGTTTTTGGTTAGGCATGGTGTTTTTGTCTTTTGATTTTTATTCTTCCAAAAATCTGTTAAGTCTGATTTTGAAGATGTTTTCCTGGATTGGGTCTGGGAGCTTCAGCGTTAAGTTGCTATCACCATGGCGTCCAGACCGGAAGTCCCTGATCCCTGGTTTTCTAAACTGGCTTATGGGACACGGAACGTCACCTCTCTGGTGGGTAAGGAGCTGGAGCTGGTGCACAAGGTTGAGAGATACCGTCTAAATATAGTTGGGCTCACCTCAATGCACAGCTACAGTTCTGGAACCAGTTTCCTGGAGAGGGCCTGGAGCTTGGTCTACTGTGGAGTTTCCCCAGGCAAGAGGTGGCGAGCAGGGGTGGGTATTCTTATATCCCTCCCGCCTTGCTGCCTCTACACTGGAGTTTTCTCTGGTGGATGAAAGGGTAGTTTCCCCAACGCCTTCGGGTTGGGAAACGGGTCCTGACCATCATTTGTGCCTATGCACCACATGATGGTTCAGAGTACCCACCCTTTTTGGAGTCTCTGACTGGGGTGCCGGAAAGTGCTCTCTTGGAGACTCCATTGTCCTACTGGGGAACTCCAATGCACATATGGGCAATGTCAGTGAAACCTGGAGAGGTGTGATTGGGAGGAACAGCCTGCCCGATCTGAACCCGAGTGGTGTTCAGTTATTGGACTTCTGTGCCAACCACAGTTTGTCCATAATGAGCACCATGTTTAAACATAAGGGTGTCCATATATGCAACTGGCACCAGGACACCCTAGGTCGCAGGTCGATGATAGATTTTGTTATTGTGTCATCAGACCTGCAACCATATATCTAACAGCAGAGCTGTCAATTGATTGGTGAGTTGGATCTAATGGCGGGGTAGACGCCACTCAGACTCGATAGACCTAAACGTATAGTGAGGGTGTGCTGGGAACATCTGGCCGAGATCTCTGTCCAAAAGGTCTTCAACTCCCACCTCTGGAAGAACTTCGACCATGTTCCAAGGGAGTCTGGAGACATGGAATCCCAATGGGCCATGTTCTCCACCTCCATTGTTGAAGCAGCTGCTCAGAGCTGTGGCTGCAAGGTTATTGGTGCATCTTGTGGTGGCAACCCCCGAAACAAGTGGTGGACACCAGTTGTGAGGGGGCCATAAAGCTGAAGGCATCCTATCGAGCTTGGTTGGCTTGTGGGACTCCCGAAGTGGCTGAGGTATACCAACAGACCAAGTGGATTGCAGCTCAGGTGGTTGCTGAAGCAAAAACTCGCATGTAGGAGAAGTGTGGTGAGGCCATGGAACAAGATTTTCGGTCGGCCTCAACGAGATTCTGGCAAACTGTCTGGCGGCTCAGAGGGGGGAAGCAGCTCTCTGTCCACACTGTGTATGATGTGGATGGGGTGCTGCTGACTTCAACTGGGGACATTGTCGGGCAGTGGAATGAATACTTTGAGGATCTCCTCAATCCCACTGACATGCCTTCCACAGAGGAAGCAGGGCTTGAGGACGAGGGGGACGACTCATCCATCACAGGGGCTGAGGTCGCCAAAGTGGTTCAAAAACTCATTGGTGGCCGGGCCCCGGGGGTAGATGAGATTCGCCCCGAGTACCTCAAGGCTCTGGATGTTGTAGGGCTGTCATGGTTGACACACCTCTGCAACATTGCATGGAGGTTGGGAACAGTGCCTTTAGCATGGCAAACTGGAGTGATGGTTCCTCTCTTTAAGAAGGGGGACCAGAGGGTGGGTTCCAACTTTAGGGGAACCACACTTCTCAGCCTCCCTGGGAAGGTCTATGCCAGAGTACTGGAGAGGAGAGTCTGGCCATTGGTCGAACCTTGGATTCAGGAGGAGCAATGTCGTTTTCGTCCTGGCCGTGGTACATCGGACCAACTCTTTACCCTCTTGAGAATCCTCAAGGCTTCCTGGAAGTTTGCCCAACAAGTCTACATGTGTTTTGTGGACTTGGAGAAAGCATTCGATCACGCCCCTTGTGGTCTCTTGTGTGTGTGTGTGTGGGGGGGGGGGGGGTTGCTGCGCAAGTATGGGATATGGGGCTTGTTGTTGTGAGCTATCCGGTCCCAGGAGTTTGGTTCGTATTGCCAACCAGTAGAACTTGTTTCCAGTGAGAGCTGGACTCCGCCAGGGCTGCCCTTTGTCACTGATCCTGCTCATAATTTTTATGGACAAGATTTCTGGGCGCAGGAAAGGAATGGAGGGTATCATGTTTGGTGACCACAGGATTTCATCTCTACTGTTTGCAGATGATGTTGTCCTGTTGGCTTTATCGAGTAATGACCTACAAGTCTTGCTGGGACGGTTTGCTACTGAGTGTGAAGCAGCTGGGATGAGAATCGGCACCTCCAAGTCCAAGTCCATGGTCCTCAGCCAGAAAAGGGTGAATTGTCCTCTCTGGGTTGGGGACAAGCTCCTGCTCCAAGTGGAGGAGTTTAAGTATCTCGGGGTCTCACTCATGAGTGAGGGGAGAATGGAGTGAGAGACTGACAGACGGATTGGAGCAGCATCTGCAGTGATGTGGACATTGTACTGGTCTGTTGTGGTGAAGAGGGAGCTGAGCTCTAAAGCAAAGCTGTCGATTTACTGGTCAATCTATGTTCCTACCCTCACCTATGTATGGTCATGAGCATTGAGTAATGACTGAAAGAATAAGATTGCGGATACAAGCGGCTAAAATGAGCTTTCTCTGTAGGATTGCTGGACTCACCCTCAGAGATAGGGTAAAGAGCTCAGTCATCTGGGAGAGGCTCAGAGTAGAACCGCTGCTCCTCCACATAGAAAGGAGTCATCAAAAGGAGCGGTTTGGGGCAGCTGATCAGGCTGCCTCTTGGACGCCTCCCACTTGAGGTGTTTCGAGCATGTCCCACTGGGAGGAGACCCCGGGGTAGACCCAGGACACGCTGCAGAGACTACATCACCTAGCTGGCCTGGGAAGGTCTTGGTATCCTCTCTGAATAGTTGGAGAAGGTGGCTGGGGAGAGGGAAGTCTGGGCTTCTCTGCTTGAACTGCTGCCTCCGTGACCCAGACCTCTGGAAAAGTGGTAGAAGATGGATGGATGGATGGATGGATTAAGAACACAGTTTGGTATCTACATATAGGGCAGCAGAGTGGTGCAGTGGTTAGCACTGTGGCAGCACAGCAACTCCACCTTGGCCATGGGATCTCAAGTTCAATCCCACCCCCTGACCAACGGCAATCTTTCTGTGTGGAGTTTGCATGTTCTCCCTGCATCTGTGTGTGTTTACTCCGGATTTCTCTGGTTTCCTTCCATAGGGGCCAAAAACATGCAGGTTACGTAAACTGGCATCACCTGGGTAGGTATGAATGTGAGTTGTCCCTTGCTCCTTTCCCCTTCCCCCCAAGCCACAGTTGTAAATAAGAATGTGTTCTTAATCTGTCCTGCCTGGTTAAATAAAGGTTAAGTAAAATAAATAAAAATATTGATCTGTATGCACAAATGTAAATATATTCTACAGTTGTTAAGTCCAGGAGAGATGAAAGAGTGCATGGAGCTCTGGTCTGTAAAGCAAAGAAGGATTCAGTGAGGATTATTTCAATGCAGTGAGCATCTCTGTAATGGTGTTGTAGTCTGTGTGATTATTAGCCCCCAGAGGTCTCCCTCCCTTTGTAAACAGGCTGAACTAATGAGCCCCAGCGGGTTTGGAGATAAAGACAGACATCCGCATGACAGTCTGACAGTCGAGCTCAACCCCCTCATCCCGCGCACTGCCTTTATTCAGCAAAATCAAAGCAGCGGCAGGCTCTCATCCTGACCGCACCCAGAGATGGAAAGAAGACTTTTACATATGGAAGTATTTTATAAGGAAAAATAAACCAGAACTGCCAACAGTTACATGTCAGAAAGTGAGTCTAAACAATAACATAATCAATAGTAGATGTAATCCTCATCAATAAAGCTTTTGTGCTGGAGCAGATAATGTTCTCCTATCTTCAACATACTGCAGCTCCAAGGTATCACAGTGACACAGAATGATTTCAGTTACTGATTAAGATTGATAGAGATACATACGTTCTGTGCTGCTAATTTGATTCAATTATGAAATTATCCCAATATAAGTATACTTCCCCCCTTCAGAAAAATGTGATTCAGGGAGTGCAACAAATTATTTTTAAATCCAAACTTAACCAAAAGCTAGTTTAAATAGAGTAAAGACAGTTCATTTATTTTGGGCTAAAGTAGACTAATAAACACAAAAAGATGCAGGTCTTCAATTTGGTCTGTTGTGCTATGAAAATGAGTAACACAGACTATTAAACTCTGTTAACTGGAGGTTTTGTGATGATCATCCAGCATCATCAACAATACATCACACATGACCAACTTAATGCATTTCTGACTGTACATTATCCATTTACTTATTGTTGCAGTAAGTATTCGAATAAAGAAAAACTGAAGAAAATCAATATGTAAAATTTATGAGTGAAATGGGAGAAGCACAAATTTATCACCATCTTGAGCTGCATTTCAATCAGATGAAAACTCAAAATGCTTTGGCTTTAACATATTTTTACTTGATTAAACACATAAAACTGCAGTCAAATGGTGACATTTATTACAATTTTTATGCTATTTTTGAAGGTTACGCTAATTTAATGGCTCACAATCAGGTGGCTGCAGATGATCAAAACCAAGTTTGGGTTACATCTTCAATGTCAACTACAATTAAAAACTAAAAAAAATTAAGATGTCAGAGTTTCACTTAAATTAGTTGTGAATTGAGAAAATCTTACTTGTTTAGGTGAAGGAGAATTAATGACAATTATTTTTTTACATTTCCATTTACCTTACTGCATCATTTCCCCATGCTTCCCCATGCTTCCCCATCATTTCCCCATGCCCATCATCAAGTTTGCGGACGACACCACCCTCATCGGGCTCATCTCCAACGGCGACGAGTCCGCCTACAGGAGAGAGGTGGCCCAGCTGGCGTCCTGGTGCAACAATAACAACCTGCAGCTGAACGCTCTGAAGACAGTGGAGATGATTGTAGACTTCAGGAAAGTCACAACCCCTCTGCCCCCCCTCACCCTCTCAGGCTCTCCCATCACCACTGCTGATTCCTTCCGCTTCCTAGGCACTACCATCACCAGGGACCTCAAATGGGAGCTGACCATCAGCTCACTCATCAAAAAAGCCCAGCAGAGGATGTTCTTCCTGCGGCAGCTGAGGAAGCTCAAGCTACCCACCAAGATGTTAGTGCAGTTCTACACAGCCATCATCGAGTCCATCCTCACCACCTCCATAACCGTGTGGTACGCAGGAGCCACTGCCAGGGACAGACTAAGGCTGCAGCGCGTCGTGCGCACTGCTGAGAAGGTGATCGGCTGCAAGCTCCCATCTCTCCAGGATCTGTACATCTCCAGGACCCGGAGGCGTGCTGGCCGGATCATAGCCGATCCCTCACACCCTGGTCACGTACTGTTTGCCCCCCTCCCCTCTGGTAGAAGACTTCAGTCCATCCAGACTAAAACCTCCCGTCACATGAACAGCTTCTTCCCCTCTGCCATTAGACTGCTGAACACTAAGTGACTCTCGTGCACCATGTACAGCAGCTCAACCAGACTCATGTTAATCATCACTGTTTTCTTCCTGCATTACCGACTGCACTATATAGTTCTCCACAGTATCTGCTGCTGGCTAATATATATTTTAACTGTTGACCAGTATCACTTAATCTTATCCTACACTTTATTACATGTATAGTTTATTTCTCTTATCTTATCATGTTCAATGTTGCAGCATTGTACCGAGACAAATTCCTAGTTTGTGTACTACATGAACAATGGCAATAAACCTGATTCTGATTCTGCTGCAATAAGGCAGCACATACTCATTGCCTCTTCTAGAAGTTGCAAGCTTTCTGTCATGTGAAGTCGATCTAGGAGGTCTACTCTGAGCTGGGAAAAGCCTTCATTAAGCAAGGCATCCCTGAAATGTCTTTTGTAATGAGACTATTGCGAAATTATGAGCACATAAAGGTCTCTCTAGGTCAGCTAACAATGGATTTCATTTTAAATGGGGATGAGGACCTGCAGTTTTGGCCATTAGATAATTATCTTTTGTCAGCAATATCTATGGAAGTAATGGACACAGAACTTAGATGGAGTCCTGCAGGTATATTTACAGGATCATAAAATTGATTCCCTTGAACGTTAAGTGACAGGAGTAATGCCCACAGGTGTAAACTGTAAGATGAGTCAATCTTGGTTTTACTTTCACTGCCCGGACTCTGTTATTTTTGATAGGTTTGCTTCAGTATGCTGTACAGTTATAACAGTTGTATAACCATTAACTGATACTTTCCTCCAGAGCCTGTTTATACTGACAAATTAAACAATTCAGTAACTAACAGCAGAAAAACAGAAAATGTGCTGATGGCAGAAAGAGGAGAATGTGATCTGGAAGGAGGCCCACCTTGCATTTGCCAGACTTTCAGAGGCGCCATTTCGTTTGTGCTTTCCACTAAGTGTTTCCTCAATTCTTTTAGCTGTTCTTTCAGCTCAGGGTAAAGGGTCCTGGTGAGAGAAAGACAAACAGAGACAGAGTGAAAACAAAGAAAAATGACCAAATGGCTAATTAAGACAGATTTGTTGTATTCCCTGCGTGAGTTGGCTATTTTCAGGTTAGTTTAACGGAGATACGGTCAGTGTTTCAATGGAATATAATGTGAAGGGGGTGGGGGGCAAAGCCTGGGGTGAAACAAGTGTGGTGCAGTTCTTGGAGCTTATCCAAGCTTTCAATCTTTATCATGACCTGAACCAGAATCACTCACTTGAGTTTGCCAAAAAGAAATCCCTGGACCTCGTCCACCGGATCACTCTCCCCAATCACTGTAGCGTTCACCTCCGCTCCTGAAAAAAAATCAATTAACTCGATTTTCACATCAGGACTCCTGTGGGATAACATCACTGTGGCCATGTGTGCTGTGAAAATGAATATTCCCATGGTTGTGTATACCTTGGACCTGTGTGTCATCCTTTGCCTTGTACTCCTGACTTTTGATAGCAAGCTCCACTCCATACCCAGACAGATACACTTTCTTTACACTTGAATTCTTGTTTTAAAAAAGGAGGAAAATAATGCAACTTTACAGGATGAGGCATCAAAAAATGTTAACATGCAAATAAACTAATTTAAAAGACAGTGATTAAGAATTAGGTTGGATCATTTTGCACTGATGACAAATAAACAATAAAATGAACCTACATGCATTACAAAACACATGTGCCTGGTGACTTCCAAGAGCAGACAACCATGTGTTGCTTAATTATGTACTTAAAACAAATAAATGTACTCTAACTGCCCCCAAAGTTAAAGAGTTTTTTGGTGCTCACGTCTTCATATCTAACAGACAGATGGTGAGAATAATTTAGCATAATCAAAATGAGGGAAATAAAATCTCACAGCTGTACTTGTACGTATGTGAGGGGAGAAGTAACCCATTTCACGAAACTGAGACAGGAGCTCTTTTAATGCCAGGTATAAAGCATGAGCACATTTAATCTGCAGTTCTTTTAGTGAGAACAATGTGTGGAGGTTGTTTACATACACAGAAGTTCCTGCAGTAAATTAGTTTTTGTGATGTAAAAAAAAAAAAAAAAAAACCACGATAAATCATTTCAAAACTTTTTCCACCATATTTTTAAACAAACACAAAAGTACAATAAGCTGGTCGAATAAATTTGCAAACCCTTAAACTGATACTTTGTTCAAACACCTTTTGATTTAATTACAGCATTCAGTCTTTTTGGGTAGGAATCTATCAGCATGTCACATCTTGGAAATATTTGCCTACTCCTCCAAATCTGTCAGATTGCAAGGTCAGTCTCTTGTGCTTGTTCAAGTCACCCCACAGATTTTCAATAGGATTTAGGTCTGGACTCTGTTTGGAACTTTCCACAACTTTATTTTCTTCTGGTGAAGCCGTTATTTTGTTGATTTGGATATATGCTTGGGGTCATTTTCATGCTGAAAGGTGAAATGTCTATTCATTTTCAGCCTTCTAGCAGATACCTGATGCTGCCACCACCATGTTTCACCATGAGTATGATGTTCCTTTGCTGATGGGCAGTGTTGTTTAAGTGCTAAACATAACTTTTAGAATTGTGTCTAAAAAGTTCTACATTGGTTTCATTGAATCATAATATATTTTCCCACATGCCTTTTTTGCAAGAAAATTCTCCTAGACGTATGAACAACACATGTTGTTACCTGTAATATACAAACAGTACTTGCCAGAAATTTCTGCAGCTCCTCAGTGTTGCTATAGGTCTCTTGTCAGCCTCCCTGACTGGTTTTCATCTGGTCTTTTCACCAATTGTGGAGGGATATCAAGTTCTTGGTAACATTACTGTTTCTCCATTTTTTTTCCATATCTTGATGACTGCCTTCACTGTGTTCCATGGCATATGTAATGATGTAGACCATTTTTGTCACTTTCTCTTGACTGGCATCTTTAAAGCTTTAAGTGCTCTATGAACTATGGCTTTTGCTGTTGGATGCAACTGAGTAAATGTCAGGGAAATCCTACTAGGACATCCATCCATCCATCTTCTACTGCTTTTCCGGAGGGCTGGGTCGCAGAGGCAGCAGTTCAAGCAGAGAAGCCCAAACTTCCCTCTTCCCAGCCACCTGCTCCAACGCTTCAGAGAGGATACCAAGGCGTTCCCAGACCAGCTGGGAGACAGTCTCTCCAGCAAGTCCTGGGTCTGCCCTGGGGTCTCCTCCCAGAGGGACGTGCCCAAAACACCTCAAGTGGGAGGCATCCTGATCAGATGCCCATACCACCTCAACTGGCTCCTTTCGATGTGGAGGAGCAGCGGTTCTACTCTGAGCCTCTCCCAGATGACTGAGCTCCTCACCCTATCTCTGAGGGTGAGTCCAGCAATCCTACGGAGAAAGCTCATTTCAGCCGCTTGTATCCGCAATCTCGTTCTTTCGGTCATTACCCAAAGCTCATGACCATAGGTGAGAGTAGGAATGTAGACTGACTGGTAAATCTACAGCTTTGTCTTAGAGCTCAGCTCCCTCTTCACCACAGCAGACCGGTACAACGTCCGCATCACTGCAGATGCTGCTCCGATCCGTCTGTCAACCTCTCGCTCCATTCTCCCCTCACTCGTGAATAAGATCCCAAGATACTGACACTCCTCAACTTGGGGCAGGAGCTTGTCCCCAACCCGGAGAGGACAATCCACCTTTTTCCGGCAGAGGACCATGGACTCTGACTTGGTGGTACTAATTTTCATCCCAGCTGCTTCACACTCAGTGGTAAATCGTCCCAGTAGGGATGGTTTGCCATTTTAGTAGATTCCTTACTAGGACAGCCGAACTTTATTTGGGGTTAATAAAAGTCACTTTACTTTATAGCAGATGTGTACCCAAAAAGAATGAATGTTGTAATTAAGACAAAAGGTGCAAATTATTAGTTTAACAGGGTGCAGAGTTATGCAATCAGCTTATTGTACATTTTGGTGGGGTTTTTTTTCCCCCACCTATTAGATTTTCTTTAATGGTAGTAGTAGTAGTAGATTAGTTTATTTGACAGGGACTAGCTATTAGCTACTTTGCAACTCTTGTCCCTGGATGGGCTTTAGAAAAAAGAATCAAGTAAAGATGGGAAAAAAAAAAAATATACACAATAACCACATACATCAATGCAGAAAAATTATAAATACCGGTTATGGGTCACGTTAAATGGGTAAATGTTCGAAATTTTTTATCGTGGTCTCGTTATTTTACATAACAAAAACCTGGTATTTTTATAAGGGTGTGTACACTTTTTATATCTACTGTATAGTTACCTTCACACTGCTAACATACTGTGCCCCACCTACAATTTTTTAATGTCAAGTAATCAAGTATAAATTTATTGATTTCATCTCTAACATATCTGAACATGTTTTACTGGACCAAAGTGATGTGAGTAAAACACCTACAGCGAGGTAGTGACGGAGCACATAAGTTAAAGAGCCTTCATGGACTTTGGATAATACGGCTTGGTGAAGCATATGGAAGTCTGGTGTCCCAAGCGCGCCATAAAGAATGACAACAGGAGCATCTGGGTTTGAGCCTGGATATTTATGATCACCTTTGAAAAGGTATGGCTTTGGCCTGAAAGTAAAAAAGTGACATCAGATAGAAAATCTAATTATTATTCTAATTAGCAGTCCTCAAGTTTTTACCTTTGTGTGCCATTTACCTTTCAGGGGCAGTTTTCAGCAGCATTTCCAACATTTTTGGATCACAGGTCTTCTGTCCATGAATGCTAAAAAAAGCAGAGCAACCAGAGGGAGGAGGCTCGGTGGAAGCTATCTAAAAACATACAAAAACAACATTATTAAGAAAATCCTCTCTTTTACATGCATACACAAGCATTTAATATTTCCAGTGCTGTGAAAAAGTATTTCTCCCCTTCCTGATTTCTTATATTTTTGTATATTTGTCACACTTAAATGTTTCAGATCATCAAACAAATTTTAATATTAGATAAAGATAACCCAAATAAATACAAAATGCAGTTTTTAAATGATGATTTAATTTATTAAGGGGGGGCTAAGCAAACCTACTTGGCCCTCTGGGAAAAAAGTAACTGCCCCTCCTTATTACATCATTAACTAGAAAAGCACTTGGAGAGCGCAGACCTCCGCCAAGCGCCACAATTCCCCCCATACAGTGTTTGTGTGTACGTTTTCAGATTCCTTGAGCATGTAAACATATGACTAGCAATTGGATTCACAATGATTATTTGTTTATTTGACAGGGACAGTGCAATAAACACACAATTAATCAATGACAGTCAATCTGATAGTGATAGGATTAGTGGTTCAGTAGTAAAAGCATTGCCTCCTTGGCGGAGGTAATAAACTGAAGTGTTGCTGTTGTGTCCATCTCCTTCACTGACGGATGCAAATTGGGTAGACAGGTTGCCGTGGGTTTTATATTATATTATTTTGGGGTTGCGCTCCGCGGCAAACGAGAATTTAGAAGCTTCGCCGGCAGAGAGCTCGTTTTTGCGCAGCGCCTATGGCTGGCCGGTGAATTTCTGCCAAATGCACAGCTCCTATGGCTGGCCGGGGAATTTCTGCCAAAGAATCCGTCGGCGGACAGCTGCCCGTGTGAGGTTTTGCAGTTGCGCGCAAACACAGGCACGCTGGCGGGCCCAGGCCAGCAGTGTTTTCCGCGTGCTTTTGTGCCTAAAACGTTGAAGAACGCAGAGTTTGTGTTGCAGACACGACGACCAGCGCCCTCCATTGTGCCTGCGCACATGTTGAAAATGGCCCTATGTCACAGTGTGGAAAAATGTTTTAAAAAATTCCTGTATCCAGACGGTGAACCGGATCACCCCCAAAATTTAATCAGTTCTTCCTTGTACCATTTCCAACAACGCCTGAAAGTTTCATGGAAATCCGTCCAAGACTTTTTGAGTTATCTTGCTAACCAACAGACAGACAGACAGACAAACAAACACACAGACGAACCCCGGCAAAAACATAACCTCCTCCTGGCCTTTTCGGCCTGGCGGAGGTAATTAACTGTGATTAACCACATTTTTTGGAAAGCTGAGTTCAATTTCACTAGACACATCCAAGCCTGATTAGACCTGCTGAATCAAGAAATCACTTAAATAGAACCTATCTGACAAAGTGAAGTAGGCTAAAAGATCCCCAAAAAGCCACACATCATGCAGCAATCTAAAGAAATTCAAGAACAGATGAGAAACAAAACCCAAATCAACATCTAAAGAACTGCAGGCCTCACTTGTCTCAGTTTGAACACTGGTCCATGATTCAACAATAAGAAAGAGACTGGGCAAAAATGGCATCCATGTGAGAGTTCCAAGCCAAAAATCACTAATGACCAAAAAGAACAGAAAGGCTCGTCTCATATTTACCAATAAACCATCTTGATAATCCACAAGATATTCTGCCAAAAGCTGAACTTTTTAGAAGGTGTGCGTCCTGTTACAGTATATCTTGCGTAAAACTACCAATATTTTATAAAAACAGCATCATACCAACAGTCAAACATGGTGATGGTAGTGTGATGGCCTGGATCTTCTTTGCCACTTCAGGACCTGCATGACGTGTGCTAATTGACGGAACCATGAATTCTGCTCTCTGCAGAAAATCCCCAAGGAAAATGTCTGGCCATCACTTTTAGGCCTTTTCCACCAAGACGGTTCCAGTGCTTAACTGGAGCCAGAGCCTGACTTGGCACCAGCTCTTTGGTTTTTGACCGGCTAAGCACTAGTCCCAGGCTCTCAAAAGTGGTGCTAACCTGGCCCCAACTGCTAGCTGGGCCAGTGCTAAGAACCAGCTGACGTTGTTAATGTCCACTGCCGTGGGCGTGATTAACTGACCAGCTTCAAAACATTACTGACCGCCATGTTGCATTCCAAACAGCAGAGCAAGCGATGGATTCCAAAACCAAACAGATATGGAGGACTTCCGGTTATGGCGGCCACGTGAGAGGGACACGTCTCGCTCTGCTCTGCTCCTGGAGACGAAAAAACGGCAAATAACTCTCTCATTTGGGAAAGAACCTATCCCAGCGTTTGGACGAGGATATGTCGGTGAAGCCTAAGGCTGGAAAACCAGGTAGAGGAAAAAGCGAGCCGCCGAAACAGTCTAAATTAACGGACTTTCACGTCTGTGACGCAGCAGATAAAGAAGCTCCATATATGGCGGAGGAAGCGAGCAGCGGTGCGATGAATGTGGGAGGCGGCACAGGTGCGGTGCTTAACGCCATTAGTTCAATGAGAGCGGACTTTTCCGCTAAGTTTGATGGGATTATGGCAGCGTTGGAAGGAATGAGAAAAGAATTGGGTGACTGTGTAGAACGAATGGCGCAGGTAGAGCTTCGTGTCTCTAGTGCTGAAGATGACGTCACCTGTCTTCAATTAAAGGTGCGCACTTTGGAAAAAAAAAATAAAAATCTGGAAAATAATGTCTTGGACTTGGAATCCCGGTCGAGACGGAACAACTTGAGGCTGGTGGGTCTACCGGAAGAATCCGAAGGTCGGGACACATGTTCCTTTTTGGAAAAGTGGATTCCGGAGGCGCTGGGCAGCGCGGAGCTGCAATCAGCAGTCGTTCTGGAAAGCGCATATGGTATCGGCCCACGGAGAGATAAGGGACCACCGAGGACGATTATTATGAAGTTTATCAGCAACAGAGACAGGATGAAGATCTTCAACGCTGCGCGAGCTAAAGGCCAGATTAAACACCAGGACCAGCAGGTGCGGTTCTACCCAGATTTGGCCACAGGAATCCAACAATTGAGGAAGCAGTTTGATCCCGTACGTAAAGAGCTGCGCAACCTTGGGATTCGTCATGGTGTAATTTATCCTGCGAGACTGTTGACCACGTATGGGGACAGAACCCACATCTTCAAGACCCCAGAGGAGGCGCAGGACTTCATCAAGAAGATCCAAGAAGAGACTGGTGGGAGCTAAGCATGAACAAAATATAAGGTAGAATATTTTAGCATTTGCACAGGCATCTGACTGATCTGAAGCAAATAGCAAGTTTACAAAATATAGATTGTATTATATATTTAAAAAAAAAAACAACAAAACTATGATGTACAAAGTTGCTAAAAATTTTGGAGTTAAGTTGGAAAACTACAGAAGAGAGTTAATGTTATGTCATTAAAAGTAGCAGAGTTAGGGTGACTGGGAGGATGAAGAAGGAGTGGCTTTGGCTGGTCCTCGTGGGTGTGGAACGGTCAATGGCTATATCGGGAGACGGAATTTTTCTTTTGATTTTGGGGGGATTACCACAAATGTGGGAAGGGGGAATTTGTTTGTGTGTAGTTTGTAGGATGAATGTTCAACCACTCATGTTTTTGCTTCTCTGTATGAGCATGTTTATACTGCAAGGTAATCCTAAACTCCCTATTGATCATAAACCAAAGCGTTAATCTTAATTTAACTTCATGGAATTGCAGAGGTCTACAAAAATTAAAAAAACTTAAACAAGTTATGAATAAAATAAAAGATATGGGTTCAAAAATTGTGTTTTTACAAGAAACTCATTTAATAGAGGAGGATGTAAAAAGAATTAGGAGTAGATGGCAAGGAAGTGTTTTCACCTCATCATTCTCATCCCGAGCCAGGGGAGTTATGACTCTCATACATAAATCAGTCCCATTTCAAGTGAAAAATGTAATTGGAGACAAATTTGGAAGATATTTAATCATTCAAGGATCTTTGTTATTAGAAAATATAAATTTGGTAAACTTATATGGTCCCAATATAGATGATCAAAAGTTCTTTGCTAATTTATTTCTTATCTTATCATCACTTACAGGGCAACATATAATAGCAGGGGATTTTAATTGTACATTGAATCCCGGTATAGATAGATCAACAGGATTGGACTGTACGCACAATGGATGTAAGATGACCATTATTCATTTTATGAAAGAATTGAGATTGCTAGATATATGGAGAGAAATGAATCCACAAGTTAAAGCCTACTCTTGTTATTCCAATACTTACAAGACTTTCTCACGTATTGATTATTTTTTGATCTCCGTAGAATTAAGGTCCAAGATTCAAAACTGCTTTTATGATAACATCGTGATCTCTGATCATGCACCCTGCTGTCTAATATATGTAGATAAAAAATTGACAAAGGAACCAGATAGATGGCAATTTCAGTATAAATGGCTTCAGGATGAGGAATTTGTTAAGTACATAGAAAAACAGATAGATGAGTTCTTTGATATCAATACTACACAAACATCAGCATGTGTAAAGTGGGAGGCTTTCACAGCTTTTATTAGGGGACATATTATTAGTTATACAGGTTCAAAATCTAAGAAGACTCGAGAGGAGAGAGTTCAATTGGAACATAAAATAAAAATTCTTCAAGAAAAAGTATATGCAGGAAGTGATCCAAGGTTGGAGAACGAATTACTGATTTTGAGAGCTGAATACGACAAAAAATCAGCGAATAGAGCTGCCTCGAGTCTTCTAAGATTGAAACAATCTTTTTATGAACAAGGTGAAAAATCAGGAAAATTATTGGCATGGCAGATTAAACAATTAGAATTTAAAACACCAATTACCAATATTATAAGTAAGGGACAGGTAGTTATAGATCCTTTAGAAATTAATAGAGCCTTTAGAGATTACTATGAAAAATTATATGATACCAAAAATGAATCTGACTTAACAAAACTAAATGGGTTTTTGAACAAACTATCTATACCGTGTATTTCAAATGAAAACAGGGAGATACTGGAGTCTAAAATTAGTCAAGAAGAAGTTGGGCTAGCCATTGATAATATGAAATCAGGAAAAAGTGCAGGACCAGATGGTCTTCCAGTCGACCTTTATAAAAAATTTAAGAATAAATTAATAAAACCTTTTTTGGAAATGGTTTTAGAAGCATTTCAAAATAGTAATTTACCATCATACATGAATAATGCCTTAATTATACTGTTGCCAAAACCAGGTAAACCCTCTAATAAATGTGAAAATATGAGACCAATAAGCCTATTAAATGCCGACCTTAAGATAATCTGTAAAATTTTAGCAAGACGAATACAAGAAATTTTACCAAATATTATTAATCGAGATCAGAATGGCTTTATAAAGGGAAGACAAGGCTTCCATAATGTAAGAAGACTATTTAATATTATTTATTCTAATAAAGAAGCACCGGATACAGCTCTCCTATCACTGGACGCCGAAAAGGCCTTTGATAGAGTCGAATGGCCCTTTCTTTTTGAAGTCTTACAAAGGTTTGGACTTGGAAATAATTTCATAAAATGGGTTCAGATAGTATATAATAATGCTACAGCAGAAATCCTAACAAATAACAATATTTCAAAATCAATAAAAATCAATAGAGGATGTCGACAAGGCTGTCCACTTTCACCTTTACTGTTTACTATGGCAATTGAACCTTTAGCGATGGCGATACGTCTACAGTCACAAATATATGGAATTAAAGTTGGACCAACAGAACATAAAATCTCCCTGTATGCCGATGACATAATTTTGTTTATGTCGAATCTTAAAAAATCAATTCCGACCTTGTTGAACTTAATAAAGAATTTTGGGGAAATATCAGGATATAAAATAAATAAAACTAAATCTTCAATATTAATGCTAAATGAGACCCAGAGAAATTACCCAGCCCCTGAGGTAAATCAATTCAATGTTGTAAATCAGTTTAAATATTTAGGAATCCAAATTGTGCCTAAGCTAGAATCAGTCGCCAGTGTCAATTATGAAGCCTTAATGACAGATATTAATGAGTTACTTCAGAGATGGATGTCACTACCAATGTCGATGATCGGGAGAATCAATATACTTAAAAGTAATATCTTACCTAAAATACTTTATTTATTTCAATACATTCCCTTACCACCACCTTTAGATTTATTCTCAAGAATTAAAAAAAAGTTAGTGGAATTTATATGGAACAACAGGAGGGCTAGATTACGTTTGTCTTTATTATATTTACCATTTGATCGTGGAGGTCTGAAATGTCCAAATTTTATGTTGTATTATTGGTCGGCACAACTGAGGTCTATGACATATTATTTTTCATCAAATGATCTCCCTCACTGGACTGAAATGGAATCATACAATTTGCCTTTACCTCTTCCCATATTCATATATTCAGACTCGGCAAAAAAATTACAGAAACAAGTTAAAAACCCATTTGTAAAACATATGATTAAAATATGGTGTGAAAACTAAAAAATATTTAAAAGAACCACACTTACTGTCACAATTTAGTCCAATATGGGGTAATCAATATTTTAAACCAGGGAGAGCGGATGCTGTGTTTAAAGTATGGAGTTTAAAAGGGATCCAAAAAATTCAAGATTTATATTTGTCATGTTCAGATAACATAATGTCTTTTGAAGAGCTGAGGATCAAATTTAATCTTAATAGAACACATTTTTTAAAATATCTTCAACTTAGGAACTTTATTCGATCAAACCAAAATAATGCTCTCACTCGACCTATTTATTCATCCTTGGAAAAAATGTTGATGAAAGATAGTAAAAGAAAGGGTATTATTTCAGAGTTTTATAACTCATTGACACTATCCTCAAGTGAAAACTCACAGAAAAGATTAAACTACTGGAAAGAAGATCTGCAAACTGAAATTTCAGAGGAACAATGGGAATTGGCTTGTACAGAAGCTCAAACCAAATCAATAAATGTACGTCTTAAATTGATACATTTTAAATGGTTAATGCGGATGTATGTTACACCGGTGGAGTTAAATAGATATAACAAAAACATACCAGATACATGCACAAAATGCATGGAAAGTAAAGGAACCCTATTTCATTGTTTATGGGAATGTAGAATAATTAGAATGTTTTGGGAAGAGGTGAGGGTAACAATTGAAAAAATAATTTCAAAACAAATCATATTGAATCCTAAACTGTTTTTGTTGGGTCTGTACCCAAAAAAGCATAACTTTAATAAAAGTGAAAGAACATTCATAGACCTCAGTTTGCTTAATGCCAAAAAATGTATTGCACTATTATGGAAAAAGACTCATAGACCAGATGTGACTCAGTGGTTAAGACAGATGTTAACAAACCTTCCATTAGAAAGAATAACATACATACTGAAATCAAAGGAAAGTGTGTTTGAGAATATATGGAGACCTTTTATTGATTATGTAAAAAATTTAAACATAACTCTTGAAGAAGAAGGTGAATGATGTGTGTGGACCTTGTAAATTCCAAACTGGTGAACATAATATGTATACTTATGTAATGGATTGTCTAGACTAAACAGATGAGCATTGTTGAAGACTTGATTTTGCTGGTGGTTGTAGGTGTTTTTAGTGCATTTTTTTTTGTAGTACTTTAGTGTTAGTGTTTGATTGTTTGTGTCATGTTTGTTAAAAAAAAAAAAAAAAAAAGGTTCAATAAAGATATTGTGGAAAAAAAAAAAAAAACAGATATGGAGCAAACCGAAGACACATTTCCTGGCTCTGTGGACATGAGCAGAAGTATATGATAAGCTGGAGGGGGCCACTCATCCGATGAACTGTTTTTGGGGATAGGCTAGCCAACTGGACCATTCCAACTGCCATGTCCGTACAACAAACTGCTCAAAACGCTACTGGTAAGTGTATTGTCTTTAAAATGCCAAAAGCCAAGGAATATATATATATATATATATATATATATATATACTGTATATATCCGCTTGTATTGATATGTAATGACAAAAAAGTGCAGATATTTTTTTACTCACTCTTGTGTTTACAGTATTTTCCGTTAGCTAAGCTAACAAGGTAACAGTGCTTTTACCACGACCAAACAGTTCTCCTCGCCATAAAGAAATGCTCGTGTGAGAAAACTACAACAAAAATCTTAGCGTCTTACAGAATACTTTGCTAGATATCCAGTGCAAAATATGCTATGCTTGTTTTGTATCAGTACTGTGTTGTGTTGTTATGGGACATATTGTGTGACATGGGTGGTGGCTCTACTTTTCTGGTTCTGCTGTCACCCGGGGTATAAGAGGGCTGTGAGGAAGAGGGGTGGTCTCTTTGGCCTCCTCTCAGCCTAACGGCAACGCTTGGATAGTGAGAGTGAGTCACTAATAAAGTTGTGTCCAGTTCAACGTCCGGTCTCGTCCTTGGCTCCCTTTTACCGACATAACATTTGGCGACGAGGGTAAAAAGTATGGACGCAGGGGTTACTTTAATTTGGCCATTTTTGGAGCTACCCGGTGAGCCGCCTGTCCCTTGGGAGAGGTGGTTCGCCGTCATTCAAAATTATTTAGTGGCATTGGACCTTTGAAGACTGGAGAAGTTGCGGGCATGAGCACTGTTGGTTCACAACTTAGGAATGGAAGGACAGCGTATCCTTAGTACTTTAGGCGAGGGTGATAGCTTTGAAGAAGTGGCTGAGCTAATGGAGCGACATTTTCGTGCCCCGGAAAACGTCATCATCTGGGGGATCCAGTTTCGGCAGTGCCGCCAGCAGACTGGCGAGTCAGTGCAGCGGTATGTAGCAGACCTATGTCAGCTGGCCAAGGACTGTCAGTTTGGAGCATTAGAGGAAGAGATGGTCTGTGAACAGTTGGCGGAACATACTGTTTGCCCGGCGACAAGGTCGAAGCTCCTCACACACTCAGGCGAGCTGACGTTAGCCATGTCCATCGAGTTAGCTCAACAGTTTGAAGCGGCAGACAAGCTATCACGGGAGCTTGGCGAGAGAGCATCACACCGCCATTTTGAACCACAATCGATGCCGCAGGCAGTGAACCTGGACAGCAACGATGGCATGGAGGATGATGAAGAATGCGCTAATGCCGTCAGGATGAGGTCCGCCCCAGGACAGCCCAGGTGTTTGGGTTGTGGGTCAACCAAGCACCGTTATAAGGCTAGAGAGTGTCCGGCGAGAGGAAAATGCTGCGGCAAGTGCGGACTCCTGCATCATTTTGCCAGGGCATGTTACTGGTTCGAGCGAGGGGATCTGAGACGCAACGAGGACCCCCCCCCCCCCCCCCACTCCAACTCCCACAGTCATTCACACCGTATCCCCAAGTACAGATGGCCGTTCCTATTGCATGGTGGAACTGGACGGGGTAACGGTGCAGTTGCTGACTGACATGGAAGCGGTGAGATCCGTGTTGAATTGGCCAGCCGTGAGGAGTTTCTTCTCACAATATCGAGTGAGAGGTGATTCAGTGCCGCTGTGTGGATATGGTGAAGGAAGACTGGCCACGGTGGGATCAGTGGAACTGACGGCTAGGTACAAGTCAGCGGAGGTGTCCAGCTTGAGGATCATCAGCTTGAGGATATATATATATATTTATTCCATCTAGCAACAATGCTCCACACTGTGTGTTTATATATTTACATATTTATTCCATCTAGCTACAATGCCCCGCACTGTGTTTATATATCTACATATTATTCCATCTAGCTACAATGCTCCGCACTGTGCGTTTATATATTCATATATTTATTCCATCTAGCTACAATGCTCCGCACTGTGTGTTTATATATTCATATATTTATTCCATCCAGCTACAATGCTCCGCACTGTGTTTATATATCTACATATTTATTCTATCTAGCTACAATGCTCCGCACTGTGCGTTTATATATTCATATATTTATTCCATCTAGCTACAATGCTCCGCACTGTGTGTGTTTATATATCTACATATTTATTCCATCTAGCTACAATGCTCCGCACTGTGCGTTTATATATTCATATATTTATTCCATCTAGCAACAATGCTCCACACTGTGTGTTTATATATTCATATATTTATTCCATCTAGCAACAATGCTCCACACTGTGTGTTTATATATTCATATATTTATTCCATCTAGCAACAATGCTCCACACTGTGTGTTTATATATCTACATATTTATTCCATCTAGCTACAATGCTCCGCACTGTGTGTTTATATATTCATATATTTATTCCATCTAGCTACAATGCTCCGCACTGTGTTTATATATCTACATATTTATTCCATCTAGCTACAATGCTCCGCACTGTGCGTTTATATATTCATATATTTATTCCATCTAGCAACAATGCTCCACACTGTGTTTATATATCTACATATTTATTCCATCTAGCTACAATGCTCCGCACTGTTTATACTGTATATTCATATATTTATTCCATCTAGCTACAATGCTCCGCACTGTGTGTGTTTATATATATCTACATATTATTCCATCTAGCTACAATGCTCTGCACTGTGTTTATATATTTACATATTTATTCCATCTAGCTACAATGCTCCGCACTGTGTGTTTATATATTCACATATTCATTCCATCTAGCTACAATGCTCCGCACTGTGTTTATATACTCATATATTTATTCCATCCAGCTACAATGCTCCGCACTGTGTTTATATATTTATATACCTATCCCGTCTAGCTACAATGCTCCGCACTGTGTCTGTATATATATACTGTATATATATATATATATATATATATATATATATATATATATATATATATATATATATATATATATATATATATATATATATTTATATGTACATATGTATAGTCGCTGCTCTTGTTTTTTCTTGCCTTCTGATTGTTGCTCTGAGTGTTGCTATCCCTGTGCTGTTGCAATCCTGGAATTTCCCCATTGTGGGACTAATAAAGGCTTATCTTATCGTGACTGCCTGTGGAGAGAACATTATGGGGTGTGATTTGTTTTATGGATTGGGCTTCACCATCACCAGCAGCGTTGGAGAAAAGTGGTCGGGCTGTGGTTTGTGGGACCGGCCAGTTCCACGGACGATGGACGGAGCTGTATTCTGGACGATGAGCAGGACCAACCCCACCCAGGGCCATCGTGGGAGAGTCCCGGTGCCAGTGCCCAAGTAACCCTAGTTGAGGGAACTGGGCGGCGCGGTGGGACGCCCGTGACGGCAGGTGGCGCCGAGTGGCGGACCCATTCTACTCCCGAAGTTTGGCTGGAAGGTACTAGTGAGCAGAGGGTCACAATGGCTTTGCCGGCAGCAAAAATGAAAGAGCAAGGCAGGACCAGCTGGCACGGTGAAACGACATGCCAAACATCTGCGACGATGTGGTCTGACCCAGAGTGGAGGCCCGGTCGAGAGGTGTTTGGGGCAAACGCCGATGAGAAGATGACCAGGGGCGGCTGCAGATGGTGGCTGTTAGGAAGGATGCCTACCTCCAGCTATCTGATGGCTCGTGAAGGCATCCCAGTGAGCTGCGGCGCACTCGTGAGAAGACAGAAGTGTTTGGACCTCGACGTGGGTCGTCCCCGGGAGCGAAGGAAAGAAGGTGCATCGGAGTGGGGCTATCTGACGGTTTTCCGGGGGATGGTTCCTCTCTTGGGGCAGACTGATGGTGGGACAGTACATATGATGCATGGTAATGGAAATGGGGGACAACTGTGATGTATATAAGTTCTGTTAATGGGATTATTTTGTTCTTTATATTATTTATTTTAGAAACACAGCAGTTTTCTGTTTAGTAGGACTTTTCTTTTAGTACAGACGACAGAATAAACTGTCTTGCCGTGTGGGGGTAGGACGGTAGTCCACCTGTTCTCCCCTAGTTTTAGTTGTTGTGAGTGAATGTGATAGGCCTTTAAGTATTTCTGTTTAGTTTTAGTGCGTGATTCAGATTCCAATTTGGGGAGGGTCTCGATTGCATGCATGTGTTTTGGACCATTTTTTGAGGGGGTGAAATGTTGTGCCGTTATGGGACATATTATTGTGTGACACGGGTGGTGGCTCCACCTTTCCGGTTCCGCTGCCACCCTGGGTATAAGAGGGCTGTGAGGAAGAGGGGTGGGTTCTTTGGACTCCTCTCAGCCTGATGGCAGTGCTTGGATAGTGAGAGTGAGTCACTAATAAAGTTGGGTCCAGTTCAACGCCCGGTCTTGTCCTTGGCTCCCTTTTACCGACATAACATACTGTTTATTGTTGTCTCAAATGACGTTAGTAATGTTGCCATAACTGAAATGCTTGTTCGAGAGAAAACAAGAACAAAAATCTTAGCGTCTTACTGAATACTTTTTTATAAAGATATCCAGTGCAAAATATACTTTTTTGTGGTATCAATACTGTGTATAGATGGGTGCCTTGCGTTGTGTATATGGGAGATTTTTCTCCCAAAGACACTAGTAACGTGGTCATTTTTACTATTTTGGTAATATTACCATAATCATGGGCCATTTTTTTTTTAATTTCACTCATGTGTTTAATTGTGTGTTCTGTAACCGTTTGTTATCTAATCCTTCTCTTACTTTATTGCGCAGTAGCCTGGTGGAGCACCTAGTTTCATTGTACTGTACAACTGTACAATGACAATAAAGCCTATTCTATTCCTATTCTCCTATAATCAGACATGTAAGCTTTGGTAATACTGATATTGAATAAAACTGCCTTCTATGTCTGCACATTTAATGGAAGGCGTAAGTTGTACACTGCACAAACTAAAACACTTTTTTTTAGTATTTACAGATTTATTATACCTGGATGATGAGGGAGAACCGCCCAGACCTGTGGTGTCCAGCTCACCTTCACCAGCACTAAGCTTGTGCTCCTCCTGCTCTTCCTCCTCTTGTCATCAGACCAGATTAGGTAATATATGTTCAGATCATGACCCATTCACACAAAGGAGGGAGTGAATTAAATCAATTATACACCTGAATTCAATATTGTGACGCCACTAACAGTAAATGGATGTTGACTAGACACATTCAATCTTGGAGTGATGATACCTGCGTTTTTCAGTGTGTGGTTATTTTATATTGCTTCTTATTTTTGTACTTTAAAACAGGGAAAACGAAGTGGGACACAAACATGGACCTCCTTCTGGAGAGGTCATGAGAGACAGCAGGAGCAGAGCAGGAGGGAGGAGCAGCTGACCTCCGCTTTGCTGCAAAGCATCCAGAAGATAGAGGACAGTACCAATACCCTTGTTGGACTGATGGGACACGTGTCTGTGCTTGAGGGACTGCAAACAAAGTAACTATCACAGCATTGATATTTTTGGCTGTGTGTACATAATATTTCATATGTAGCAACTTTCTTTCCTTAAGTGTTTTTCTGCTTCCACATTAAGTAATTGTTTTCCTCACACCAAACATATGCATGAAATGTAAAGCTATTTAAAAAAAAATGCAAATCACTATAACACTGTAGTGGTGGGAAGTGAAAGTGCAAGTACTGAATTACTGCACTTATGTTAATTTTATCAGGTATTTGAAAATATATCAGCTATTTGTGGACTTCACTCACATATTTTTGACAACTTTTTTCACATTTTCTAAAGAACAAGCAGCAACAAACTTTAAATCTATGCACTTTTTCTGTGGAAAATGTTCCAAGTTGCCAGCTTCAAAAATGACAAATGAGTTTATATCCTTTTGACAACGTACCACATGACATTCTATCAGCTCTGGACAAGATCATTTCTGGGGAAAGTACTTTTAACTTGCACACTTTAGAGTCTGTCTCTTGTTACCCCTACATGAATAAAAACTTGAATCAGTACTTTAACCAGAATATACTGTATATTACATACAAGTACATAAGGTGCATACCTTTAACAACTCTGTAAATGTGCCTATAAAATATATACATACGCCATAAATACAGTACTTTAAAACAGAGTACACTGAGGACCGACTGTCAGCTGAATTTTTTTATTTATTAATGCTTTTGCACTACTTCACATATGTTATATTTTGTAAATGATATGGCAGGCACTAAACAGGTTATTGCTCCCCACTGTTAAAGTACTCTATTAAAGCTGCCCTAATGTCATCCCCTTCTACACTGGCATGGTCAGGTAGCGGTTGAACTGGAGGCTGACTGTGATCATGTGTGTCTGGGAGTCCAAAGTTGTCACCATGTTCCTCACAAATATCAAGTATGCAGCATATGAGCACCCTTTTCTTGCTCAGCTCCAGTTTGCAGTCATTCCTTGTCAGGAGGGACCTCCATCGTCCTCTCAAGCCGCTGAAAGCAATTTCCACAACTGAACGTGCACGGCTTATCTGGTAGTTGTAGTTACGTTGTTCAGGGGTAAGTCTGCCTGTGTCCAAAAAGGGTTTCATCAGCCACTTCTGCATGGGGTCACCTGGGTGGTGAAATCCGGTGTCGCGCCAAAAAGTGATCACCGTCTACAGGAGCGCCCGCTTATTAAATGTGTACTGCCTGGTCTCAGTCCACCTACGTGTCTAAATGTTTTGAGGTTTTATTGCATCTGAAAAATTATAGTGTTGGCCAAAGTGTTGCAGTTTGGAAAACAATGTATAGAATTTATCAGATTGCACTCCCAAAGAGACAACAAACTCCTCCATGTTGACAAGTTAGCGCTGCTTCTTCTTCTCCTCTTTTTACTTCTCCTTCTGTGGTGTTCTGTGGGGTTGCATAAAGACGCTTGACACAACGTAATGACGTAGCCCTGACGTAATCTCCGACTAGCTCCATGTCGGTGGAAAACCAACTGGTTCTTATGAGGCACTACAGTTGAACTGGTTAAGCACTGGCACAAGCCCCAGAACCAAACTAGCACTGGTTCTTATTTGGTGGAAATGAGGGATTTGTGACCTCAACTAGAGCCCTCCAATGTGGCTGAATTAAAACAATTCTGTAAAGAATAGTGAGCCAAATTTCTTCAGCTGCGATGTAAAAGACTCATTGCCAGTTATCCCAAACACTTGATTGCAGCCGTTGCCGTCAAGGGTGGCACAATCAGTTATTAAGTTTAGGAGTCAATTACTTGTTCACATAGGAGCAGGCAGGTTTGGATAGCTTTTCTCCCTTAACAAATGAAATCATCATTTAAAAAACTGCATTTTGTATCTACTCAGGTTATCTTTGTCTAATATTAAAATTTGTTTGATGATCTGAAACATTTCAGTGTGACAAATGTGAAAAAATATAAGAAATCAGAAAGGGACAAATACTTTTTCACAGCACTATACCTACCTGTTGGAGGGAGTGTACTGTTGCAGAATAGGCTCGTAGTGACAGGGCAAACTTCAGCATGTTTAACTGGACTGAACTGAGCAAGGCACCAGCTCTCTTCACAATCAGATCATAGTAGGCCTGATCTGTGTCTGTTTAAACAAAACTCATTTATCAAAACTTATCAAGGCAGTTCCACTCAAATTATCAGAAGGCACATAAGTCTATACTAGTTGCTTTCACAGTCAACAAAATACAGACACTACAGTTATTGCCAAGATGACGCACACATTAGAATTTCAGCTACTCGTAGCATAAAAACTGAAAGTGAAATCTTATCCAGAGAGTCTAAAGCTGTTTGCTTTACCATCATGTTCTCCTTCTATGTTTTGATTGGCCTCTACAAAGTCCCAGAACTTCTCCTGGCTCTCCTCTGCCAAGAACTCACTGAAGAAGAAGATGATGACAATGAAGGTGACTGTTTCTATAAATTGTAAATGTACATAAGTCCATTATAGTGTACAGTTCAACATCTGAAGCTGTTTAGAATTCAGCACATTTGTCAAAGACACATCAGTGAGACAGAAGTTTAAACTCACTTAGGCTGGATTGCACCAACAACGTTTAATTTAACCTAAGATTAGCTCTAATCAGAGTTTAGTAAAGCTAGGCTTAAAATTAGTTAACCCAGGTTTACAATTCAGCAAAGTTTGTTAAACTGTGTCAGATTCTTCTTCTTTCGGCTGCTCCCTTTAGGGGTCGCCACAGCGGATCATCTGCCTCCATCTTAACCCTATTCGTTGCATCTTCCTCTGTAACACCAACCCTCTCCATGCCCTCCTTCACTAGCAAGGTTAATGAAGCCAAGCTTAATTGTTTTAACTACTTTACTTTGTTGCTAGTAGAGGAGCTCAAATGTTAAGACAAAAAAAAGATGCAATAAGTGGTAGATAGTCATCACAGGAGGACGATATGATGAACTGAGCTCATCAAATAATTTAGGTCTGTTAAGTCTTAAGTTTTCTTTGAGGAACTTTGATAAATCAAGCAAAAAAAGAGCTCAGACTCCTCAACTCAGGGCTGTACGTTAACTTTTTTTGCTCATAGCACTGGTGCTACAGAGGTTCATAGTCATATAGTACAAGACAAAAACTTGTAGCACAATAAAAACAACTGTTACTTCTCTAAAAGTGACTGCAGGTAGGGATCTGTACTTATATAACACTTTTCTAGTCTCAAAGACCACTCAAAGCGCTTCACAAGTACTAACCCTCTATTCTGATTTTTTTTGCTGAGATCTGTTTTTTTTGGTGTGGGCATTCACATTATAATTTAAATGCGACCCCCAGAACACTCCAGTGTGAATGGTCTACAGCTATGAAGTGACCCGCATGCGGAGAAGAAAACATCACGTCAGACACAGCGTTGTGTTTACGGCAGTAAATATATGAGCCCCGAACGGTTGAGGGGGACAGAACTTCTTCACCTTGATGCATCGCAGCAAAATAAATGTTAAAATCATTCAGAAACGATTATGCACAAAATAAATATGACACCAGCTTCATTCCTCTACATGCCAGATGACCGCTGTGATCAGCTCTGCTTTAACAGAACTGATCGATTAAACAGCTTTCTTGAAAATGAGACTCCGTGTCTCAGTGGGATTACCTGTATAAATAAGGTTAATAATAAATATTCCTAGCAATTACAATAGGGCTCTCGTCCTAATAAACAGCACGGCTAATACCAGCAGCGTAACAGCTGCCCTGCACAGGAAGGAGAAGCCACCAGACTCCCCTCTCCTGGACAGTGTGCTTTTGTATGCCCCTATTTGGCCATTCCGCTCCACAGTCATGTTGGTATTAACTTTACATATTACAGTGGCCAGGACTCTGCTGATTACAGGGAAAAAAGAATTTGCAGCATCTGGTAAATGTGCCATTACTGTGTGCCTGCTTGTCTGACGATTTCAGCCCCAAACTCCCACCCCCCCCGAAATTCTGAAGTTATTGTACAGTCGGAACCGACAAAATTACAATCCAGTGATAAAGGAAAGAAGATTGAATAAAAAGAGAGCACAAATCAGCTGTGTCTGCCATGCTTGCTGCATCCTCCACCACACAACTGTAGCGTCTGTCTCACTTCAATGAGGAAAAAGTCAGATGAAATGTGACACGACTGTTCTGACTGAGGTCGCTTTGGAAAATATCAGCTACGTATCCGAATTTGGACCACATATGAAAGTGGCCTGGGTGTGGTGTGAAAAAAAAAGAGAAAAAAAATCAGATTTGAGCATTAAAACCTGCAGTGTGACCATAGCCTAAGGGCCTATCAGAGACAGATACCATTTAGAATCACCACTTAAGCTAACATGCATGTCTTTGATTGTGGGAGGAAACTAGAGTACCTGGAGTAAACCTACACTGCACAAGAACATACAAACTCCACACAGAAAGGTTCCTACCCCTGGCAGCTATGGGATTCAAACCTGGAACCTTCTAGCTTTTAGGCAACAGTGTTAACCCCTGCACCACCGTGTTGCCCTGTACCACTGTGCAAGTAGTGCAGTTTAATTGTTAAAAATATAGTATTTCACTTTATTTCTCAGTTTTGGATCGATAAAGTCTATCTATTTATGATAAAAACAACTTGTCAAGACCTAGAAATTATTTTAAATTTACATACATTTCGACATCAGTCATCAATCCTAACCACCTAAATAGACTCACCACACCATACCAAATAACGGGCCAGTTTTGGCATCCCTGGACTAGACCATAAAAATAGCCTATGTCAGCCCATGGCGCTTCCTCTTTCTCCGTTGCACTCTCCCTCCAGAGACCCGCACAAAATGAACCCACTGTGGGCCCAGGAGAAGCCAGAAGAAACGGAAAAAATGTTTCTTTTATAAGAGCATTTTTTCAGTCACTCCCTCAGAGCCTGGAGCAGCTCTAACCATCCCCCAGCTGCTGCGGAGAACAGACCAGCCTGCTCTGTCGGCAAGAGGCAATCTACGCATCCTGGTTCACCTCAGATATCCTCTGCTCCCCCCCCCCCCCCCCCCCATGACAGCCCCTCCAAAATAAAACATATCCTGCTTTGTGTGGCACTAAATGCAGCACACAAACACACAGTGTCTGTTCTTGTAAATATGAAAGCTGTTCAGTGGCGATATGTTAAAAAAAAAAAAAATGTAGGGTGCATTTTGCAGTCCTCTCTGTTGTAACAGAGATTGGTGTATTTTGATCTGTACTGAGTTTGACATGGAGTGACAAAATTTAAAGACTTATAAAAATGCCGGTGACTCTAAATAGTGGCCTGCGTGACCAGCTTCTGGGCTGACCAGTGTGATCAGCGATGTGAAGACATGAAACGTGATATCCCGGAGAAATGCGCTGTTATCTGCGGGAGATTGTTGAGGTGTGAATTCATGCTAATCGAACCCACGACTGCAGCTTGCCAACTGTAGATTGAAAGTGGCTCTACACATAAACAGGTCTGTTTCTTGTCACACCGGTGCTACTTCAGTTTGTTCATTCTTCGTATAGACCAGTTTTCACGTCACACTGCACAGCCCTGCTCAGTTAGTGGCTTTAAGTTGATCCACAATCAGTCTAAATTGGAACTTAAAGTTTTGGTGCAAAAGAATTAAATTTACTCTTTGAAATGTTAACAATATGTAAATGTAAAAAAAAAAAAAGAAACTGAATTAAAGCGAGGTTTAAATGTACTATTTCTTAAATTTAAACTAGTTTAGTGCAACACAATCGCAATATAATCTGTGATTTAATTCCATTTAAATTTAAACCTTGATTGTGCAATCCAGCCTTAGAACATAGCATCAGTAATGATTTCAGAGTATTATTATTCATCTGCTTTCAAAATATAAAGGCTTAGTGGTGTTGAAATCGCCACTGTTTGGGATTGCTGTCTTATACCTGGCCTCCAGCAGCAGAGGAGTATCAGCCCATTTGGTTGTAAGTGTGGTGGTGATGGCCTTTGAGTCTGCAGCCCCAGACACTGCAGAGAGCAGTGAGAGCAGCATGATCCACAGAAGCCACATCCTTAAGCCTACACCTGAGGTAACGGGGGAGGGAGAGATTAGCAGAAAAGTGAGTGACTATGGGACATACACTACCGTTCAAAAGTTTGGGGTCACTTAGAAATTTTCTTATTTTTTGAAAGAAAAGCACTTTTTTCCAATGAAGAAAACTTTAAACTTATCAGAAATACACTCTATACATTGCTAATGTGGTAAATGACTATTCTAGCTGCAAATGTCTGGTTTTTGGTGCAATATCTACATAGGTGTATAGAGGCCCATTTCCAGCAACTAGCACTCCAGTGTTCTAATGGTACAATGTGTTTGCTCATTGCGTCAGAAGGCTAATGGATGATTAGAAAACTCTTGTGCAATCATGTTAGGTCTGCAATGCTGTAATTGCTGTAAATGGAGGATTCTTTGACGAAAGCAAAGTTTGAAGGAAAAAATTATTATTTCAAATACAAATCATTATTTCTAACCTTGTCAATGTCTTGACTATATTTTCTATTCATTTTACAACTCATGGTAGTAAATAAGTGTGACTTTTCATGGAAAACACAAAATAATTGTCTGGGTGACCCCAAACTTTTGAACGGTAGTGTAGATCCTTGCTGTGTTTCTTTTGTGATTCTTTACTGAAGCTGTATAAACCTGCAATGAAGAGAGCATTTTGTATTTCACAAACGAAGATTGTCTATATCAAATATCTCAGAGAATAACCCAGTCCAATGTGTCATATCGAAGTTTAATAATAGGGAAAATTCATAAAGAAACTTAGATAAGAATTACTTTTGGACTTGTACAAATTCAAATGTGAGAACTCCTTTTTCCCCCAAATTAATTTTAAACCCATTCCTTCAAAGTTAAAACAGTGTTCAATGTCTGTTAGTAATGAGACATTTTCTGCAGTCTCACAACCCTGCTGTCCAAACAACAGTGAACGTAAACCAAATTATCAGGAAAATGCCAAAAAAGGCTTTGCAGGAGCACTGGAAAGAAGGAACAAAAGAAGCTTACAAAGTTATCCGAGTCCAACCACCAAAAATATGTTTCTACTGCAAAAGATAAAAAAACAGAGACGGACATTAAATTAAATAAAAGTTTAATAACCACATATTAGCAACTGGAAAAAGACGTGACGAAAATCTTGGGAACCAAAAGAAGGAGGACAAGAAGACAGATGAGGAGACACTAACTCATTCAATGATGCAAATGCAAGTGATTTAAATTAAGTTAAACCAAGTTAGTGTTTTGATTATTTTACATTTACTTTTAAAAAAAAATATATACCAGATTTGTCAGTGCACATTTCATCAATTTAATTGAAACATTTCTATGGTGTTGGTGGTGTCCACAGTGTCCAATGACAGCTGGAATAGGCTCCAGAATGAAATATTCTTTGCAAGTTTATGAATATGAAAGTTTGTCTTTTTAATTACATTATGTAAATTAACTTTCTATTTTTGCCCTTGCAGGCTGGTATCAGTAGATTAGCAACATCAAACTTATTAAGTTTTCCTTATTTCATTTTAGGGACTTATATATAGGATCATATAAAATTATTGACTTGTCATGATCCTTTAATAGTGTTTTATAATTCAAAAAGGTTTCAAGTGAAACAATGAATGAATGATTAACAATGATTAAACGACTACAGACCTGTTGCCCTGACCTCTGTGGTCATGAAATCCTTGGAGAGATTGGTGCTGAACCACCTGAAGGTCATCACAGGCCCCCTGATGGACCCACTGCAGTTTGCCTACCGGTCAAACAGGTCAGTGGATGATGCAGTGAATATGGGACTACATTACATCCTGCAACACCTCGACTCCCCAGGGACGTACGCCAGGATCCTGTTTGTCGACTTCAGCTCAGCGTTCAACACCATCATCCCAGGCATTCTTCATCAGAAACTCCTCCAGCTCAAGGTGCCCCCCTCCACCTGCCAGTGGATCTCCAGCTTTCTGACTGACAGGTGGCAACAGGTGAAGCTAGGGAGATTTACATCCAGCTCCCGAAAAATTAGTACTGGCGCCCCCCAAGGATGTGTCCTTTCCCCACTGCTCTTCTCCCTCTACTCCAACGACTGCACCTCAGAGGACCCTTCGGTGAAGCTCCTGAAGTTTGCGGACGACACCACAGTCATCGGTTTGATCCGGGATGATGATGAGTCTGCATACAGGCGGGAGGTGGAGCAGCTGATCCTCTGGTGCAGCCAGAACCATCTTGAACTTAACCCAGCCAAAACGGTGGAGATGACTGTGGATTTCAGGCGACACCCCCCTTCATTCCCCCCACTCACCATCCTCAACAGCACAGTGTCCACTGTGGACTCCTTCAAGTTTCTGGGTACCACAATCTCCCAGAACCTGAAGTGGTCCTCCCATATTGACACTGTCCGGAAAAAGGCCCAGCAGAGGTTGTTTTTTCTGCGTCAGCTCAAGAAGTTTGATTTGCCTCAGGAGCTGCTGGTTGTCTTCTACACCGCCATCATCCAATCTGTCCTCTGCTTTTCCATCACTGTCTGGTTTGGATCTGCCACTAAACAGGACAAGACCAGACTGCAGCGGATCATTAAGTCTGCGGAGAGGATCATTGGTACCGACCTACCCTCCATTGAGAACTTATATCGGTCCATAACCAGGAAACGGGCGGGAAACATCTGTGCTGACCCATCACACCCCGGCCACAAACTGTTTGAACTTCTATCTTCTGGTCGTCGTTACAGATCACTGAAGGTCAAAACCACCCGTCACAGGAACAGTTTCTTTCCTCAAGCCATCACTCTGATGAACTCCTAACATTCACCTAGTCCTACCTGTTTGCTGTACTCATGACTTTTCATCCATTATTACATTGCACATAACTCTCACACTGCTTTTTACTTCATTCACATTATATCACTGAATCTGAGTCCACATTGAAATACTGTGTGATTGTATATTTTTTCATATATTTCTGCAAAGTGTGGTTAGTCCGAGTAAATAACTGCATATATTCCTGTATATATTTGCATCCTTTTATAGAAACGTGGACAGACTGTAATTTACTGTACATACTCTGGTTGTCATTGAATCCTTATTTAAATCCTTCACCTGAACAACGAGAGCAAGTTTTTAGCCAAAGTCAAATTCCTTGTATGTGCTGTGCATACTTGGCCAATAAAGCTGATTCTGATTCTGATTCTGATGAAGAAGTTCAAACCCGGATTAAAAGAGCTAGTCCAGTAAACAAAAGAAGTTAATGAAGAAAAGAAAAATGAAGGAAAAAATCAGAGAATCAGACAAATAAAATGGGATCTGCAGATGGTTTTAGAGTTGCTGTGGTTTAAAGCACTAACAGAAATGTACAAACGAGTATTAAGGCCAGACTTTTTTCTCAAAATTCTCTTTTGAATTTTTCTCTCACAATTTTGACTTTTTTTCTCAAAACACGCTTCACTTTTTTCCTCAAAATTTTGACTTTATTAAAATATATTCCTTGAACATTTTCCTCAAACTTTAGACTTTATTCTCAGAATGCTAAACATTTGTTTTCTTAATGTGGCCCATATACTCCTTCGCATAAATGCCTACACCAAATAAGGTGTAGCAATATTTATAGCCAAAGAACTAAGACTGTCCTGAATAGCGTTTCTGAGGCTCTGAATATTCGGTAGTCATCAAGACTGAAGATCCAAATATTCTCTATTGTCTTTCTTCTCCCTCAGGGGAATGCAACAGCATCAATGACTTATCAAAAATATGCAAATTTTCTTATAGATCTGGAACCTTTTTCTTGCAATTTTTTTGTTGTTGTTGTTTGCTTGCTTCTTGTAAATTTGCACCTTTTTTCCTCTCAAAAATGTAATTTTTCATAAATTTCTGACTTCTACTTGTAAATGTACGTTTTTTTATAAATGCGCATTTTTCTTAAATATACAGGGGTTCTCATAAATCTAGTATTTTTTCTTGTGAATTTTTAATTTCACTGCACAGTTTAGATTTAAATTATGTAATTTAAATGCATTCAGGTAAACCTCTGGTTTTTACATCATCAGTTTTTTTTTCATGTGAGTTTGCTATTTTATCTAGTAAAGTTATGTTTTTCAGCTCTGAATTTTGGTATTTTAATTTTTATTAAAAATACTGACAGTTTATTTTTTAAACCGGAATATCCCATTATCAAATTTGAAAAATGAACACCAATGTTGTGAAGGAGTATCTGAATACTCAAATACCTACAACCTTACAAGGAACATTTGCATGTTAACTGCATGCAGACATTATGAGTTGACAAAATACAATTCAGGGCAGTCTCAGGAGACACAACTGACTGAAATATACAAGACATAATTGCAAAGTACAGACAGCAATGCATAATAATGTCTAGTAGTCATTTTTGCCAAATAGCTAAATAAATTCTGAACTCATCTGTATCCAAGTTAAAAAAATCAACTTATGAGTAAGAAAATTAAGGCATCCTTTAGCCAAGGCATTCTAATTTAAATATTCTTTATACACAAAATTCCAGGTACTTTTCTGAAGAATACGAGGCTGCTTCAATAGTAGTAATTTTAGATCATAAACAAAATGCAAAAACATCGCTGTCCAATGGAAAACTTGAGCGTGGCTCCTTTGACCAATGAGAACAGAGACTGAACATCCGGATTGTTTCAATGACAACCCTCAGCGCTGTAATATTACCTTCTGTTATAACGCACCTGCTAACGAGAACAACGTCTCTATAGGGTTAGGTTTTATTGTTCTGAACAGGTTTAATAACCGCTACCTTCGGGTTCGCACAGTCAACCCTCTCAATGAGCTAACGCTAAATGAAAACTAAAGCTAGCTAAAGGAAGCCTGCCCAATTTCACCGCCTTCCGGTTACTCGCATACAGCTGACGTCTCAGTCTTTTATAAAACAGCAATAAGCAGCTTTGAACAAGACAATTTTAGCGTTATATCATAAAAATAAAGGGTTTAGTCTCACCGAAGCCGGCTCCGTAACTTCCTGCATCCATGACCCACGGTGCATAGTGGGCGGGTCCTGGCAGCCTAATAGGTAATTACTGTGATGCCTGATCAGAATTTCTCATGGATAAAATGTGATTTGAACGTAAAACAGCGCCTAAAATAAAATGCGCTCTATAATTAACTTTGCAAACTATTTAAGTAATCTCCATTTTAAAGGAACGAATGAAATAGTTGGTAAACGGAATTTGGCTACAATTGAGCACACAACAGACATATTTCTATCGAATTTTTGTAGATGCTACCAGACAGAACACGACACCCAAGGATGTAGCGCCACATGCATGGAGACAAAGCTTCTCAGGCAAAACAGATTTCAGGGCTTTCCCTGCATCCAGGATCTCAGAGGTGCGTAGAGTAGACAGAAATTGTATTTAATAAAAAATAGCATTGCTTTGTGGAGTGTGTAAATGAAGAGGCATGTGGGGAGACTTGAATAACGAAACCGAATGGTCTTTCATTCCAGTTTATTCAAGTAATCATTCCACCATCTGCTCTCATTCTTGAGCAGCGAACAAAGAGGGTGAACACACCAAAGTTCTCTCATTTAAACATTCTGACATCAAACCATTTCCCTCGCGGGGGAAATCACACATCTCTCTCAAAATCTCTTTATTCACATTCATTAGCCTTTTATTTACATAACTCCCCCTTCTCTCTTCTCGAGCCTCAGTGGTCAGGAAGTCTTCTGTCCCCTGTCCTCCGCAGGGGGTCCAGGCTTTGTGGCTCCGCACCGCAGGGGGCTGGCTCTCCTTCATCGTGGTTAAATCACATATGCAGTGTCCAACATATACATGTCTCACAACACAGCCATATAACCCCCCCCAAACGATGAAGAACAGACTAATTCCTAAAATTAAATAGCACCTTACTCACTACTGAATAATCAACACCAACATTCAGTCTGTGCGCCGCTTGGGCTTCAGTCGTCTGCCGAATCTGCTGTGCGTTGGCCCCGCCTTGCCTGCGGTGCGATTCTGCTTCGGGTCTGTTGACTGAGGGAGAGAGTGAATAATTGCCCTCTGCGGGGGGCCTGCCTCGTCGAGGCGCCACTGCGACCGGTACAGACACGTCCTTCATGACAAAAGCAGGTTTTAGTCTGTCAATACTGACTGTCTCTTTTCTGTCTCCAAAATCTAGCACAAATTGCTTATCACCTGCCTCCAGCACTCGAAATGGCCCTTCGTAAGGTGGTTTGAGCGTTGCTTTTAGGGCTTCGCGCCTGACAAAAACGAAATCGGCATTTTTCAAAGCCTTGGGGACGAAAACTCGTGGAAAAGCGTGATGAACCGGACCCGGGAGCGTGTCTGCCCCCGTGCCGACTAACGGTCCCAGAGCCGAGAGAGGTGGGGGCTCTGGGTGCTCTGGTAAAAACTCGCCCGGCAACCTCAGAGTTTGTGCGAATACCAGCTCCGCTGGGGAGGCGTCTAAGTCCTCTTTAGGCGCAGAACGCAACCCTAATAAAACCCATGGAAGTTTATTCACCCAATCTGCATCCGTGAGCGACGCTCTGAGTGCTGCCTTCAAAGACCTATGAAAACGCTCGCATAAACCATTGGCCTGAGGGTGGTAAGCCGTAGTGCGGTGAATTTTGGCTCCTAAGCCGTTGGCCATCGCTGACCACAGCTCAGAGATGAATTGCGGTCCTCTATCGGACGTAATGTCCGACGGAACCCCGAAGCGCGCCACCCAAGCCGTTAAAAAAACGCGAGCCACCTCCGCGGCCATGGTCGTCGCAAGTGGGACCACTTCCGGCCAACGTGTGGTGCGGTCCACCATTGTCAAAAGATACGTGAACCCCTGTGATGCCGGTAGGGGGCCCACAAGGTCGACGTGCACATGGTCGAACCTTCTGGCCGGAATGCGGAACGGTTCTAACGGGGCTCTTGTGTGCCTGTGAATTTTGGCCCGTTGACAGGAAATGCAGGTTTTTGCCCATTCCTTCACCACTCTCCTGCGGCGCGGTCACGGTGACCCGTTCTGCCTCTGCGCGTGTTGGGGTCGTGAACGCGCGTGAGAGACAATCCGCTACTACATTGAATTTGCCCGCGACGTGCCTAATGTCAGTGGTAAATTCCGAGATTGCGGCCAGCTGCCTCTGCTGCCTGCCGGACCACGGGTCTGAAATTTTGGCCATGGCGTATGTGAGCGGCTTGTGGTCCACATAAGCGGTGAAGCACCGTCCTTCCAGCCAGAACTGGAAATGACGAATAGCCAAATGCAGCGCCAACAGTTCTCTGTCAAACGCGCTGTATTTTCGTTCAGCCGCGCTTAAAGATTTGCTAAAGAAAGCCAAAGGCTGCCAAACTCCGGCTACCTGTTGCTCAATAACGGCCCCTATGGCTAAATCTGAAGCGTCTGTCGTCAGCGCGATACGTGCTGCAGGGTCTGGGTGGGCCAGGAGCGCAGCGTCAGCCAAGGCTTTTTTAACCTCTGTGAACGCGCGCTCCCGCTCCGGGGACCATTCGACCGCCTGGGTCGGTTTTTGTTTTTTGAGTGCGGCATATAACGGTTGCATGATTTGAGCTGCGTGGGGCAGGAATCGGTTATAAAAATTCACCATCCCCAAGAATTCCTGTAGTGATTTGACCGTTTGTGGACGGGGAAAATCCGCTACCGCGCGTACTTTCTCTGGTAACGGAACCACTCCCTCCGGGGAGACGCGGTGACCCAAAAAATCGATCCGCTCGACGCCGAACTGGCACTTGGCTGGGTTAACTATTAAGCCGTGCTCTCCCAGCCTCCTAAAAACTGCTGTGAGGTGCGTTTCGTGTTCGTCCTCTAAAGTACTCGCGACCAAAATGTCGTCGAGGTACACAAACACGAAAGGGAGATCGCGTAACACGGCATCCATCATCCGCTGAAATGTTTGCGCCGCCCCTTTGAGACCAAACGGCATGCGTAAAAATTCGAAAAGTCCGAACGGGGTTATTACCGCTGTTTTAGGAATGTCCTCCGGTTGGACCGGGACTTGGTGATAGCCGCGAACTAGATCAATCTTTGAAAAAATGTGCGCCCCCGCCAGGTGCACCGAAAAATCCTGAATGTGCGGGATGGGATAACGATCGTGCGCCGTAGCGTTGTTTAGCCTGCGGTAATCCCCGCACGGTCTCCAGGAGCCATCGGCTTTCGGTACCATGTGCAGCGGCGAAGCCCACGGGCTCTTCGACCTACGGACGATGCCCAGCCTCTCCAGGCTGGCGAACTCCTCGCGCGCAATGGCGAGCTTAACTGCATCCAAGCGCCGAGCTTTTGCAAACACGGGAGGACCAGAAGTGGGGATAAAGTGTTTCACCCCGTGCTTCGCGACCGTCGCTGAAAAAGTGGGCACAGTGAGCGCTGGAAATTGGGTGAGGAGTGTGTGAAACTTACCACCTGCTGTAGCGACGTGGGTCTGTACTGGTGGCGGGGACACTCGAGCTGAACAGGGGAGAGAGTAAAAAGAGAGTGCATTTACCAGCCGTCTATTAGCAAGATCAACTAACAGATTGTGTGAACACAAAAAATCCGCGCCCAACATGTTGAAACTCACCGCCGCTATCACAAAAGTCCATTCATATGTGCGGCCATGTAAGCATAAAGGCAAGGTCCTTCTCCCGTAGGTGTTGATGTTCGAGCCATTTGCCGCTGTAGCTCCGCTACCGTGGGGTCCAGCCACCCGGTCCGCGTATGTTGGGGTGATGAAGCTCACTTGTGCTCCGGTGTCGATTAGGAACTCTCGTCCGGAGCGCGCATCCGTGATGTAGAGCAGCTTGTTGCGTTCTCCGAGGGTCGAAGCTGCTAGTGACCCCCGGTCTTGCCGTTTCCCGAACTCCTGAAGATGCAGGGCGGCACACACCTGCGTGCCTTCTCTGCGAACCTCCGATGGTAAAAGCAGAGATCTTCTCCTCCGCTGTGTCGTGCCCGCGCCTCTGCCGCCGGGCTATTGGCTCCCCCTCGTCGTGGCCGTGTTGCCGCCGTCGTCGGCCAGTCTGGTTCTGCCGCCTCTGGCTCCCCGCTGTCTCGGGTCGCTGCTGTGGTTGCTTGCCCGCCGCAGGCGTCCAGGATCCCATCTGCCTCCTGGGCCAGCTCCCGGAACTCCTCCAGGGTGTGACACTTTTTGCCGGCCAGCGTGCTTCTCGCATGCGCCGGGAGGTTGGAGAGGAAGATGAACTGAAAAATGAAATCATCGTTGTCCAACCCTCTCAGCTGTATCATCTCCTCCATCAGGGCGCTCGGCCTGTGTCCACCTTGGTCTAGCAAAGACAGGATCCTCCTCGCCCTCACTTCAGCCGAGGGGGTGAAAAACTTGATGAGGGTGGATTTCAGCTTGCCGTACCTGTCGGGCGCGGGTGGCTGCTCCACCAAGCTTTGCACGCACCGAGCTGTGCTGTTGTCCAGTTTAGCGATGACATGGTGGAACTTAGTGTCATCCACCGTTACTCCTGCGAGCGCGAACTGCGACTCTGCTTGCAGAAACCACGACCGTGGGTTATCCTGCCAGAAATCAGGCAGCTTAACGGCCACTGCGCTCGCCAGCTCTGAGCGCTGTGAGTCCGGGACCCTGAGAATTTCTTCGTTCATTCTCAACGTCGTCAGTCACCAATGTGGGGAGACTTGAATAACGAAACCGAATGGTCTTTCATTCCAGTTTATTCAAGTAATCATTCCACCATCTGCTCTCATTCTTGAGCAGCGAACAAAGAGGGTGAACACACCAAAGTTCTCTCATTTAAACATTCTGACATCAAACCATTTCCCTCGCGGGGGAAATCACACATCTCTCTCAAAATCTCTTTATTCACATTCATTAGCCTTTTATTTACATAACTCCCCCTTCTCTCTTCTCGAGCCTCAGTGGTCAGGAAGTCTTCTGTCCCCTGTCCTCCGCAGGGGGTCCAGGCTTTGTGGCTCCGCACCGCAGGGGGCTGGCTCTCCTTCATCGTGGTTAAATCACATATGCAGTGTCCAACATATACATGTCTCACAACACAGCCATAAGGCATATTCATTTCAGACGATTTATTACACACACATCTCACAAGCAAAGAACAGACTGACTGGTCACATCAAGCATTCCTCTCTCTATATTGTAACGTCGGAGCCATGTTAAGGGGGGCAGGGATTTCCCAGCATGCTTTGCTAGTTGAAAACGTTACAGTGTGTGTGTATTAGATAAGATAAGATAAGATAAGCCTTTATTAGTCCCACAATGGGGAAATTTCAGGATTGCAACAGCACAGGGATAGCAACACTCAGAGCAACAATCAGAAGGCAAGAAAAAACATTAGTAAACATATGTCCATATTACTATAAATGTATATATATAGACACACAGTGCAGAGCATTATGGTTGGTTGGTGAATGTGCAGCAGAAAGTCTAAGCTCTCTCTCCGCGGATGCGGCGGGTCAGCTGGAAGTCGTTTGGGCATGATGGTGACCCCCTTAGCGAAGAAGAGACCACCAGGTGGGCCTTGCTGGTCTCCTGCAGAGCCATGACGGCGAAGCTCAGGAAACGCAGGACGGTCTTGAAGTCCTGAGCGATCTCCCTCACCAGGCGCTGGACGGGCAGCTTACGGATGAGCAGCTCCGTGGATTTCTGGTAGCAACGGATCTCTCTCAGAGCCACGGGCCTGTGACGGCGAGGCCTCTTCACTCTGCCGGTGGCCGGAGCGCCTCTCCGAGCAGCCCTGGTGGCTAGCTGTCTCCTGGGGGGCTTCTTCCTCCAGTAGATTTTACGGGTGGTCTGCTTGGTTCTTGCCATCGCTCTTTATTATTCTGTCTTATATTTCTTGCACGCTGCCTAAACTCCAGCCCGGCACCTGCGTCGTTTTCGCTACAGCTCCCGGTATGTCGAGTTTCCCATTAGCACCGGGCGGCGGCCAAGTGCTAGCTAGCACTAGCTCCTCCCCGCTGTAACGTCTCCCGCTGCAAACCGTGGCTCCGTCCGCCGACCCGAGAGACCCCCGGGGCGATCCGTGCGTCCGTGATATATATACAGAGTGAAAGGTGTAGAAAGAAGAAGGAAGATAAAAAAAAGGCTGTTGCAACGGGCAGCCTACTCGTGTGGCGCCACCGGTCCGCCAGAACCGGAACCAGAAAAAAAAAAAAGTGTTATTACTGAGTTATACTGCTGTGTCATTATAACTGCGTTATAATGTGTCATTATAACTGCGTTATAATGACCCAGCAGTGTTTAGCAGGATTAGGGCAAGATGTATCATGTGTGTGTAACCATGATTGAAACGGAGGTCTGGAAGAATGACCTCCCCTCCTCTCTGTGCTCAGAAGTAAGTTGGGATTGGGGGGGTGTAAATAAAGCCTGTTCATCATAACCATCTTGCTCCTCTTTCTTTGTGTGAACCTTGCAAACGTCACACTGGTGTCAGGAGTGGGGATGGAGCAAGATGAGGATCCAGGCGGAGGTCCAGCGGCCGGAGCGGTTCATCGCTCGGCTGGGAACGGAGTGTAGAGCTGAGACGCCGGCCCCCGGAGAGCTTCGCCGCGATGGACGGAGCAGTGGAGCCGACGGGCCGAGCAGAGCAAACCAGCCCCGTTTCCTGCCCTTTTCAGGGCAGGACGGGCTGGCGATTCCAGAGCGATTAGGAGCGGCAATCGACCGGGAGGTGACCGTCCCATCCATCCAGCAGCGGGCCAAGATTCCCCGCTACAACGGCGAGAACCTGTTGGATGACCACCTGGCCCAGGTCGAGTTGGCTGCCGCGCTGATCATTGGAGGAAACCACCGTGCTGAGAGCGAGTGGAGGAAGAGCTACGGCAGATCACAGCAGCGCGTGCACGAAGAAGACAGCGGCAGTGACGCGAGGAAGGGCGGCTTCCGCTGCACAGAGCCAGGGTACATCGCATGGTACTGCCCCGCACACAGCGCACGACAAACTGGCCCCTCACCGACGTTAAATTAGAGCGAGGTGGCATGGACGGGGAAAAAGCCGCCTCCTGCAGATGCTTCCCCCGGCGGTGATGTCACAGAGGCCTTTGGAGCGCAGCAGCAGCGGAGCGAGCAGGACAGATCCGGTCTTTTCCCGGGCTCGGCAGGGGCTGGACGCGGGCCAGCGGCTGCCTGGGAGGTCCTGGCAGCAGTGGGAGTCATGGGACTCCCGCTGCCAGAGGAACTGTGCGTGTCCTACCGCCACCCGCAGATGCTTTCCCTTTCGGTGACGTCACGGAGGCCCTCGGCGCAGCAGACGCGCAGCAGCGGAGCGAGCAGGACGAAGATCTGGCCATTTTCCAGGCGCGGCAAGGGCTGGACGCATGGACGCGGTCCAGCGGCTGCCTGGGAGACCTGGCAGCGGTGGGAGTCGGCCGGAGTGGGCCTGGGACTCCCGCTGCCAGGGAAGGGACTGTGCGTGGTCCTACAGAGGCTGTCAGATGTGTCCATCCACCCGCTGGTGGCCAAACCGGAACCCTACCCCAACCAGATACTCCGACCGAGACTCAGATGGCCCGTGCATGCCGCCCTGGCACCGGGCTGACTCGCATTGGATTTCTGAAAGTGGACTTTGAATTTTCTGGGGACAGAAACCAGTCTGGGGGGGGGGGGGCAGTGTAACGTCGGGGCCATGTTAAGGGGGGCAGGGATTTCCCAGCATGCTTTGCCAGTTGAAAACGTTACTCTGTGTGTGTGTATTAAATCTGTTATTACTGAGTTATACTGCTGTGTCATTATAACTGCGTTATAATGACCCAGCAGTGTTTAGCAGGATTAGGGCAAGATGTATCATGTGTGTGTAACCATGATTGAAACGGAGGTCTGGGAGAATGACCTCCCCTCCTCTCTCTGCTCAGAAGTAAGCTGGGATTGGGGGTGTGTAAATAAAGCCTGTTCATCACAACCATCTTGCTCCTCTTTCTTTGTGTGAACCTTGCAAACGTCACAATATCAAGTCACACTTCACAAGGTTCAAGGCACTTCCTCATCACAGCATGACATCTACACTACACTTCATTCAACCCCCTCTCCCCCACTTGGGCATTGTTCTCCCATGTGTATTCATTGTCTCTGTCTAAGGTGTGAAATAACCTGAGGCCCACACCGCCCCCCCCCCCCAGCATCTTAGATAGAACAATAGAACATCAGTCCATATGCTGTTTCGGCTTCAGTCTCCTCCCATATCTGCTGTAACTGGGGTTTACTGCCTCCGTGGCGCTGCTGTGCCGGTGGGAGGCTGCTGGGAGTGTGTCCGACTGTGGGTGAGCTGTGGAGAGGGGGGGGGGTCACTCTGTCTGTGTGGCTGCTCTGATGAATCGTTCCCCTGGGGAGGTCTCCGTGGGGGTCTTCCACGCCGAGGGGCCCTTGCCAACAGCACTTGCTCATCCGCAACTACAAAGGCTGGTTTGAGTCTGTCTATGCCAATTTTCTCCCGTCTACCCCCCAAGTCTAGCACAAAATGCTTATCCTGTGGAATGTGTAAATGACGAGACAGATTTGTCTTAGGCAGTTTATTACACATCAACAACATGAGCATCATAGCAAGAGGACATCTCAGAAAAAACTCGATTCTTAAATACTCAGGTCTTCCTACAGCTCACAAGTCACATTGCATTCACATCAAAGGACACAATACATTCACTTCTTTAATCCCCTGACATCCCCCTCGCAGCCTCTGAACACAAAGGAGCCTCCTAGCAGTCTCCGACACACAAAAGATCACACTTTCACAACTTCCTGTTATCTCCAAGGAAACTCTGCACTTTGTTCTTATCTAAGATGCTAGACATTATGTTCTCCCATTGTGCGGCCCATGTGCGGCCACACGACACCCCCGAGCATGTTGGATAGAACAAAAGAATAATAGTCCGTATGTTGTGACAGAACCATTAAACATCAGTCCACATGCTGCTTGGGCTTCAGTCTTCTCCCGTATCTGCTGTAACCTGGGTTCACCGCCTCCGCGGCGCTGTCATGCTGGGGAGCTGATGTTTGGGGGTGAAAATCGTTTGACTGTCCCTGTGGGTGTTCTGGGGAAACTTTACTCTGGGAAGCTCCCCGTGGGGGTCTTCCACGCCGAAGAGCCCTCGCCAACAGCACTTGCTCGTCCGCCACCACAAAAGCGGGTTTGAGTCTGTTTATGCCAATCTTTTCCCTCCTACCCCCCAAGTCTAGCAAAAAATGCTTGTCCCCTGTTTCCAGCACTCTGAACGGTCCATCATAAGGTGGGCGCAGTGGGGGTCGGTGTGCATCGTGCCTGACAAAAACAAACTCCGCGTTTTTCAAAGTTTTAGGCACAAAAACGCGTGGAAAACTGGTGAACGGGGCCCGGCAGCGTGCTTGTGTCTATGTTACTCTGCAACAGCTGAGACGGGGAGCTGCCCGGCGCAGGATTATCTGGGAGAAACTCCCCGGGCAGCTGAAGCGGCTGCGCAAAAACGAGTTCAGCCGGGGAAGCTTCCAGATCCGCTTTAGGCGCAGAACGTAACCCCAATGAAACCCACGGTAGCTTGTCTACCCAATTTGCATCCGTCAGTGACGCCCTGAGAGCCGCTTTCAATGACCTATGAAAACGTTCGCATAACCCATTAGCCTGTGGATTGTACGCGGTTGTGCGGTGAATTGTGACACCCAGGCTGCGGGCCATTGTTGACCAAAGTTCGGAAACAAATTGAGGGCCTCTGTCGGACGTAATGTCCGACGGGACTCCAAAACGCGCCACCCATGCTGTTAAAAAAGCGCGCGCTACCCCCTCGGCTGTCGTTGATGCCAGTGGAACCACTTCTGGCCAGTGCGTGGTGCGGTCCACCATTGTCAGAAGGTGCATGCACCCCTGTGATGGCGGGAGGGGGCCCACGAGGTCCACGTGAACATGGTCGAACCTCTTAGCCGGGATGTGAAACGGCTCCAAAGGAGCTCTCGTGTGTCTGTGTACTTTGGCTCGTTGGCACGCCATGCAGGCTGCTGCCCACTCTTTTACTTGTTTGCGAAGGCTCGGCCACACAAATTTCTCTCCTACCATTTTGACCGACGTGCGCACTCCCCGGTGCGCCAAAGAATGAATCGAGTCAAAAACGCGGCGGCGCCAAACAACCGGTACCACGGGACGCGGTCGCCCCGTGGAGACATTGCAGATTAGGGGGGGCATACCGTCTTGCAGCACCCTGCTCTCCAGCCTTAACCCTGTTGGTCCAGACTGGAGTGCACGCACCTCCTCGTCACTAACCTGCTCCACGGCCATGGCTGTGTAATCTGTCCCCACGCGGACCGGGGCCGCCACGGCGTGCGAGAGACAGTCTGCCACTACATTCAATTTACCCGACACATGCTGAATATCAGTGGTAAACTCTGAGATGGCGGCCAGCTGTCTCTGCTGCCGGCCCGACCACAGTTCTGAAACCTTGGCCATCGCGAATGTTAGTGGCTTGTGGTCAACGAACGCGGTGAAACAGCGTCCTTCCAGCCAGAACTGGAAGTGGCGAATGGCCAAGTGGAGAGCCAGCAACTCCCTGTCGAACGCGCTGTATTTACGTTCACTATCGCGCAAAGTCCTGCTGAAAAAGGCAAGCGGCTGCCAAGCCCCGGCTACATGCTGCTCCACGACCGCCCCTATGGCCACATCTGACGTGTCAGTGGTGAGCGCTATGCGGGCCGTTGGGTCTGGATGTGCCAACAACGCAGCGTTTGCCAGGGCTGCCTTGACTTCCGAGAACGCCCGCTCTCGCTCCGGGGACCATTCGATCTTATTCGCGGGTTTCTGTTTTTTGAGCGCGGCGTACAGCAGTTGCATGAGCTGCGCTGCGCGGGGGAGGAAACGGTTATAAAAATTCACCATTCCCAAAAACTCCTGTAACGCCCTGACCGTTTGCGGCCGGGGAAAATCTGCTACCACGCGCACTTTGTCAGGCAGCGGAACCGCTCCTTCGGGAGAGACGTGGTGCCCCAAAAAATCAATCTGCGTCACCCCGAACTGACACTTCGCTGGGTTGATTATTAAACTGTGCTCTCCCAACCTCTGGAAAACCGCTGTGAGGTGGGTTTCGTGTTCGTCTTCGGACGCGCTGGCTACCAAGATATCGTCCAGGTAGACGAATACGAAAGGGAGATCGCGCAGCACTGCATCCATCATGCGTTGGAACGTCTGTGCAGCCCCTTTAAGCCCGAATGGCATGCGCAAAAATAGGCCAAACGGAGTTATCACTGCTGTTTTGGGTATGTCCTCAGCGCGCACTGGGACTTGGTGGTAACCGCGGACCAAGTCTATTTTAGAAAAAACGCGCGCTCCTGCCAAGTGAACGGAAAAATCCTGGATGTGGGGAACTGGGTAGCGGTCGTGCTCTGTGGCGTTGTTCAACCTGCGGAAATCTCCGCAAGGTCGCCACGAACCGTCAGCTTTAGGGACCATGTGTAGCGGGGAAGCCCATGGGCTGTTTGAACGCCTGATGATGCCCAACCTCTCCAGGTTTTTTTTTTTTTTTTTTGTTACTTATTTGTACCCGTAGGTAGACTTGGTTTGCAGTCTGGTGACAAGCCACCGGCTGCTGGTCGCTGCGTGCGCGAGCGCCCTAAACCTACATGTTTTTGGTGTGCGGGAGGAAACCGGAGAAATCCCGGAGTAAACCCGCGCAACACGGGGAGAACATGCAAACTCCACACAGCTCACTGTTGGTCGGGGGCTGGGATCGAACCCACGATCTCATGATCCCCGCGATCCCCCGGCCGAGGATAAAACTGTGCTGCCACAGTGCTAAACCACTGCGCCACCGTGCACAGGTTGGCGAACTCCTCGCGCGCTATGGCCAGTTTAGCTGCATCCAAGCGCCAAGGTTTTGCAAAAATGGGCGGCCCGGTGGTGGTAATAAAATGTTCCACCCCGTGTTTAGCGACGGCTGCCAAAAATGCTGGGAACTGAGTGAGCAGTGTGTGGAACTTACCACTTGCAGCTGTGACGTTGGCTTGTGCTGTTGGCCAGGACGCTCGAGCTGTACAGGGGATAGAATCAAAAGAGAGTGCATTAACCAGGCGCCTGTTAGCGACATCAATCAACAAACCATGTGAGCACAAAAAATCAGCCCCCAATATATTGAAATTCAATGCTGCTGTGACAAAAGTCCACTCAAATGCACGGCCATGAAAGGACAGAAGTAGATTCCTCTCACCAAAGGTTTTAATCTCTGAGCCGTTTGCTGCTGCCATCTCGGGGCCGCTGGAACCTGCCAGCCGGTCGGCGTAGGACAGCATGATGAAACTCAGCTGGGCGCCGGTGTCCACGAGGAAATGTCTCCCGGAGCATGCGGTCGTCAAGTAGAGCAGCTTGTTTTCCTCCCCGAGGGTCGCAGCTGCTACCGACCCCCGGACTTGGCGTTTTCCCGAGCGCTTGAACTGGCACTGTGGTATACATTTGCGTGCCTTCTCTGCAAAGCGGCGGTGATAGAAACGAAGGATGTCTCCTCCGCGTTCCTTGGCGCCCGCCGCCGCTGTCGTCGGTGGTTCTGCTACCGCCGTCAATGGCTCCTCGCCCTCTCCGGCCGTCGCGTCGAGCTCCGTCGCTGCCGCCGTGGTCGTGAGCTCTTGGTGGCCATGATGATCCGGTGTGCTTCTCGGGCCAGCGCGCGGTAGTCCCACTTGTCCAGCCACGGCGAATTGGCCAGGGCCGCTCTCATCTCTGACGGAAGGTTCCGGAGGAAGAGGTGGGTAAAAATTAAGTGGTCGTCGTCCGAGCCCTTCAGTCTCAGCATCCTCTCCGTCAGGTCAATAGCCGTGCAATCTCCTAACCCGGTCCGCGTCAGGAGTCCCTCTGCTCTCTCCTCAACCGAGAGTGTGTAGTGCTGGATGAGTGCGGCTTTCAACGCACCGTATTTGTCGCTGGTTGGTGGCTGATCCAGCAGGCTCTCCACATGCTGAGCCGTGTGGGTGTCGAGCTTTGCGACCACATGGTAGAATTTCGTGTCATCCACCGAAATCCCCCAGAGGACGAACTGTGCCTCAACCAAGTGGAACCAGGAGCGCGGGTTGTGCTGCCAAAAATCCGGTAGCTGGATGGCAGCGGCATACACTTGGCTGGGGACTCCCAACGAGGCTGGCTCCGGGGCACTCCTTTCGTGTTGCATGCTTCGTCTTGGGTCACCAGTGTGGAATGTGTAAATGACGAGACAGATTTGTCTTAGGCAGTTTATTACACATCTCCAACATGAGCATCGTAGCAAGAGGACATCTCAGAAAAAACTCGACCCTTAAATACTCAGGTCTTCCTACAGCTCACAAGTCACATTGCATTCACATCAAAGGACACAATACATTCACTTTCTTAATCCCCTGACATCCTCCTCGCAGCCTCTGAACACAAAGGAGCCTCCTAGCAGTCTCCGATGCACAAAAGATCACACTTTCACAACTTCCTGTTATCTCCAAGGAAACTCTGCACTTTGTTCTTATCTAAGATGTGAGACATTATGTTCTCCCATTGTGCGGCCCATGTGCGGCCACAATCCCCTGTTTCCAACACTCTGAACGGTCCATCATAGGGTGGGCGCAATGGAGGGCGGTGGGCGTCGTGTCTGACGAACACGAACTCCACGTTCTTCAAAGTTTTAGGCATGAAGGCACCCGGAAAACTGTGGTGGGCAGGGCCCGGCAGCGTGCCTGTGTTTGCGCTACGCTGCAAAAAGCTGAGACGGGGAGCTGCCCGGCGCGGGATTGTCCGGTAGAAATTCCCCGGGCAGCCGTAGGGGCTGCGCAAAAACGAGCTCTGCCGGGGAAGCTTCCAAATCCTCTTTTGGCGCAGAGCGCAACCCCAGTAAAACCCACGGCAGCCTGTCTACCCAATTTGCATCCGTCAGTGAAGCCCTGAGTGCTGCTTTCAGTGATCTATGAAAACGTTCGCATAAACCATTGGCCTGTGGGTTGTACGCGGTTGTGCGATGAATTGCAGCACCCAGGCTGCGGGCCATCGCGGACCAGAGGTCGGAAACAAATTGTGGGCCCCTGTCGGACGTAATGTCCGAGGGGACTCCAAAACACGCCACCCATGTTGTTAAAAAAGCGCGTTCTACATCCGCGGACGTGGTTGCTGCCAGCGGGACTGCTTCTGGCCAGCGCGTGGTGCGGTCCACCACTGTCAGGAGGTGCGTGCACCCCTGTGATGGCGGGAGGGGGTCCACGAGGTCCACGTGAACATGGTCGAACCTCTTAGCCGGTACCGGAAACGGCTCCAAGGGAGCCTTCATGTGCCTGTGTACCTTGGCTCGTTGGCATGCCACGCAGGCTGCAGCCCACTCATTTACTTGTTTGCGTAGGCTCAGCCACACGAACTTCTCTCCCACCATTTTGACAGACGCGCGCACTCCTGGGTGCGCCAGAGTGTGAACCGACTCAAACACACGGCGGCGCCACGCGACCGGGACTACCGGACGCGGGCATCCCGTGGAGACGTCGCAGATTAGGGGGGGGCGCCATCTTGCAGCACCCTGCTCTCCAGCCTTAACCCTGTTGGTCCAGACTGGAGCGCGCGCACGTCTGCATCGCTAATCTGCTCCACGGCCATGGCTGCGTAATCTATCCCCACGTAGACTGGGGCCACCACAGCACGCGAGAGGGAGTCTGCCACCACATTCAGTTTACCCGACACATGCTGAATATCGGTAGTAAACTCTGAGATTGCGGCCAGCTGTCTCTGCTGCCGGCCCGACCACAGTTCTGAAACCTTGGCCATCGCGAACGTTAGTGGCTTGTGGTCTACGAACGCGGTGAAGTTGCGCCCTTCCAGCCAGAACTAGAAGTGGCGTATGGCCAGATGGAGAGCCAGCAACTCTCTGTCGAACTCGCTGTATTTACGTTCACTGTCGCACAAAGTTCTGCTGAAAAATGCGAGCGGCTGCCAAGCCCCGGCTACGCGCTGCTCCACGACCGCCCCTATGGCCACGTCTGAAGCGTTGGTGGTGAGCGCTATCCGGGCCGTCGGGTCCGGATGTGCCAGCAGTGCGGCGTTTGCCAGGGCTGTTTTAACTTCCGAGAACGCCCGCTCTCGCTCCGGGGTCCATTCGACTCCATCTGCGGATTTCTGTCTCTTGAGCGCGGCGTACAATGGTTGCATGAGCCGTGCCGCGTGGGGAAGGAAACGGTTATAAAAATTCACCATCCCCAAAAATTCCTGCAGCGCCCTGACCGTCTGAGGCTGGGGAAAATCTGCCACGGCGTGCACTTTGTCGGGCAACGGGATCGCTCCTTCCGGAGAGACACGGTGCCCCAAAAAATCAATCTCTGTCACGCCGAACTGGCATTTTGCCGGGTTGATTATCAACCCGTGCTCCTCCAACCTCCGGAAAACTGTCCTGAGGTGGGTTTCGTGTTCGTCTTCGGACATACTGGCTACCAGGATATCGTCCAGGTAGACGAACATGAATGGGAGGTCACACAACACTGCATCCATCATGCGCTGGAACGTCTGTGCTGCGCCTTTTAACCCGAATGGCATGCGCAGGAACTCGAATAAACCGAACGGAGTTATTACCGCTGTTTTGGGTACGTCCTCCGCGCGCACTGGGACTTCGTGGTAACTGCGGACCAGGTCTATTTTAGAAAAAACGCGCGCTCCGGCGAGGTGAACGGAAAAATCCTGTATGTGGGGAACTGGGTAGCGGTCGTGTGCTGTGGTGTTGTTCAACCTGCGGAAATCACCGCACGGTCGCCACACTCCCTCAGCCTTAGGGACCATGTGTAGTGGGGATGCCCATGGGCTGTTTGATCGCCTGATGATGCCCAACCTTTCCAGGTTGGCGAACTCCTCGCGCGCTATGGCAAGTTTAGCTGCGTCCAAGCGCCAAGGTCTTGCAAAAACGGGCGGCCCGGTGGTGGTGATAAAGTGCTCCACCCCGTGTTTAGCGATGGCCGCCGAAAACGTCGGGACCGTGAGTGTTGGGAACTGAGTGAGCAGTGCGTGGAACTTACCGCCTCGAGTTGTGATGCTGGCTTGTGCTGTTGGCCAGGTCCCTCGAGCTATACAGGGGAGAGATTCAAAGGACAGTGCATTAACCAGGCGCCTGTTAGCAACATCCACAAGTAAACCGTGTGCACACAGAAAATCAGCGCCCAGGAGCGGGCAACACAGTGCTGCTGTGATAAAAGTCCACTCATACGAGCGGCCATGTAGAGATAAGGTCAGTGTTCTCTCACCGAACGTCTTAATCTCCGAGCCGTTTACTGCCACCATTCCGGGGCCGCTAGGTCCTGCCAGCTGGTCAGCGTAGGACGGCAGGATAACGCTCTTCTGGGCTCCGGTGTCGACGAGGAAGTGTCTCCCCGAGTGCGAGTCTGTCACGTAGAGCAGCTTGTTCTCTTCACCGGCGGTCGCAGCTGCTACTGACTGCCGGCCTTGGCGTTTCCCGAGCGCTTGAAGTGGCACGGTGGCGCGCATCTGCGCACGTTCCCTCCGAAGTGGCGGTGGTAGAAGCAGAGCGTGTCTTTCTGGTGCTCCTTGGCCCCCGTTGCCGCTACCGTCGGTGGCTCCTCGCCTCCCCTGGTCGTCTCGCTGGGCTCCGCTGCCGCCGCGTTGACTGTGATCACCCTGGTGGTGAGGATGAGCCGGTCTGCCCCCTGGGCTAGCGCACGGTAGTCTTGCGCAGCCAGCAACGGCGAATTGGCCAGAACCACTCTTGCTTCTGTTGGCAGGTTCTGGAGGAAAAGGTGGGCAAACAGAAAGTGCCTGTCGCCCGTGCCCATCAACGCCAGCATATTCTCCATCAGGTCTACGGCCGACCCATCTCCTAACTCGATCTGCGCCAGGAGCCTCTCTGCTCTCTCACATTCCGAGAGCGTGTATCGCCGGATGAGTGCAGCCTTGAGCGCCTCATATTTGCTGCTGGCTGGTGGCTGATCGAGCAGGCTCGCTACCTGCTGGGCTGTGCGGGAGTCCAGCGCTGCTACCACATGGTAGAACTTGGTATCGTCTGCTGTTACTCCCTGGAGGGCGAACTGGGCCTCGGTATGGTGGAACCAAGAGCGCGGGTTGTGCTGCCAGAAATCCGGTAGCTTGACTGAAACTGCACACGCGTTGCTGGGGGTTCCAGTCCTGGCTGTCTGCGGGTTGGCTCCAGCGTCTCTGGGGGTTCCCGACCGGGCCGGCTCCGGGGTTCTTGCCTCGTGTTCCATAATACGTCTTGGGTCACCAGTGTGGAGTGTGTAAATGAAGAGGCATATTCATTTCAGACGATTTATTACACACTCACATCTCACAAGCTAAGAACAGACTGACTGGTCACATCAAGCATTCCTCTCTCTATATCAAGTTACACTTCACAAGGTTCAAGGCAGTTCCTCATCACAGCATGACATCTACACTACACTTCATTCAACCCCCTCTCCCCCACTTGGGCATTGTTCTCCCATGTGTATTCATTGTCTCTGTCTAAGGTGTGAAATAACCTGAGGCCCACACCTTCACATTAATTACTCAAGTACAAGTATGAAAGTATCTACTTAAAACAGTGAATAACGACTTTACTCTCATCAAGTTAAAGTTTTCCCATAAATTTGTGAAAAATGTGTTTTACATTTGATGGGATAAAGTGATCAATAATCATATAACAGTTATTTGTGTGACTCAGAATATTTGTACTCTGCTTATGTCTAGGTAAAATAACCAATATACCATAATGGAATATACTGTATATTGCCAAGTGTGTGGTTCACTCTCTGCAAAATAGTGGACCTCTGTCTCAGCACAGAGAATAACAATGTCCTGTGTGATCCATGGGAGGAGATGAGGAACCGGTTGTGATAAGGAATACTAAGGATCAGCTACTTTGACCTGGGAGGAGAAATGGCCTTCAGTGGATACACTCGGTGCCAGGAATGGATTGTGACTCCCTACCATGGACCATGCACCTGGACTGACATTTGAGAATGGATGCTTTCACTTTTGTTCATTTTCTGTATAAATGTTCTGGGTCAGGGCCAGCATAGTCAGTCAGACTTCATGAACTGACACGACCTGTTGCTGTCAGGGAGAGAAAGTTTGACCCAGCGCTGTAACCTACTATATTCAGCTTGCTTCAATAAATACGTGTTCCAAGTAAACTAATCTCTTCCTTGAAAACGAACCTGGGTAAACCATCTACATACATAGACGATCTTTGAAGAGTAGACTTAGATGGTTTTACTGATTTTTATCCTAACACATTTAAGACATTTTACTCTTAAATTTGGAACTTTTTTAAAAGTTTACCTTTTCTCATGTATAAAATTTGTTTTGTACATTTGCAGCTGCTTAGATGGGTTAGTCAGACTAAAATAAATCTAAGGATGCGGCAGAAAATATTTAATTGACTTGTGGCCAATTGGTTGCTTTGTTTTTGTTTTCAACAAATTTATTTTTTATTGTCTGGAAGACAGAAAAATATACATATGGTGGATGAGTTTAAATACCTGTGGTCAATCGTCCAGCGCAATACTTTTGTGCCTGGTGTGCCGTCAGGGCCAGCGCTGCCTATTTTGACACCCAAGGTGAGATTAGGGTTAGGTGCCTGCTCTGCCAGCTCTGCACCAGCTGCTCCTTAATCGACAGTCACCTCTGTGTTATGTCTGGAAGTAGATGCGGACACGTCCATGTGTTGAGGTTAGCTTTACTTAAAGTTAGCTTTGTGAGATGGTACAGAACAGACTGTGGTTGGTAGTAGGTAGGGCGCCAAGAGAGAGAGCTGGCCATGAGCAGCCGTATAATATACCCTGCGGCTTTGTGAAATCACACGTGTGTACGTGCTACTGCAGTGTAGTGCGTTGCACTGTTTCACACCACATTTACTCCCCCCTTAAGCTTAGAACATTACCCATACGAATCAGCCATAGCAAGGGCGGCAAGTAAAACATGCATATTAGTGTATTGGCTAATGTAAAACTGAATGTGCATGACTGGGCCAAACGGGCTGTTATAACAAACCACTTAAAGCACATTTCAATCATAACATTTCTGACTGAGCAATCGGGTAGACTGCCGGTGTGCCCGCATGGTCATATGGGTTATTCTGCCACTGAACAGACCGTGTGCTGACTATCAATGTATTTAAAGTCAGTAACATAGTCCTCAAGATGAAGCGGTCTCCATCAGACCCGCACCAGGCAGAGCTCAAGCTGCACTGACCCGAGTGGTTCCAGCGGGCACCCCGCTGGAGCTGCGAACCATTCATTGCCAAAGTCCCAGTCTGGGCGGGCCGGCTTGGTCATGGTCTCTTGGTCAGACATGGAAGGTGGCTGGTCCAAGTTGAGCAGTGATCTGCATCTGCGTTGACTGGAACAACTGCAGCTCGTGTGGGTGATTGGGTTGCTGGATCCAGACCCAGTCGAGCACCGTGAGCGAGGGTTTCTTCTGCTTCATGATGTGCTGCTGCTTCTTTCTCCTGCTGCTGGACAAATGCGTCATTGCTGGGGCGTAATTTAGCGGAGGACATGAGTGGTTCAGAAACGGACGTAGAGGCAAGCTGATCTCGCCGCTGACAGGGTGGACTCTATGTTCTCCTGGGTCCTGCGGAGACACAGACTGGAACTCCTGCAGTGAGGTGGCGGCTCGGGGAAGCTTACGCTGTGCGAGGATCAGTTCCGAGTCTCCAGTGCTCTGCCCATTGTGCGATGTGAAGCAGGGAGCGGCTGCACCCACATCCAGGCGAAGCGGACTTGTGCTGTCATTGGCCAAACAGAATCCCATGTGGTCTGCAATGGAAAAGTCCAATTCATGGAATAGATCACATCCCAGGATGTTGTCACCGAGGCTTGTCACCTGGAATGTGAACGCTGGGAGGATCCTTGATCCATAGCAAACCGACCAAGTAACGGTTCCTACCATGCTGATCTTCGTGTGTCCATACCCAAACAGTTCCACCGGGTCTGTCTTAATTGGTTCCAGGGGAAAAACCTCCTAACAGTTGTCTCATCCATCAGAGACCTCGTGGCAGCAGTGTCCAGCAGCAGTGGTCGACTGACGCCATCCAATTCCACTGTGTACCACTTATACGGTGTTTTACTGGAGTCCACTGAATGAACAGTGGTCAGACTGGGCCAACTGAGTGAGCTAGGCGGCGGGCTTGCCGGGGCCGAGTGACACACTTTGGCTAAATGGTTTAGCTTACCGCAGCATTGGCACTTCTGTCCTGTGGCAAGGCAGGCGGGTGTGCGTGTCCGGTGTGAGGGAGAGCCAAAGTTACCACATGGTCGGTGTACTGTAGTGCCTTTTCGTCCCATGATGTTAACTTCGGGGTCCTCCTGAGAAGATGTGGAGTCGGCAAGCTGAGCAGCCGGGGTAACAGCCTGTGCTAGCGGAGCTGGATGTGGGGAGCACAGGCTGGAGGCTCCTAGCTACGTTGCTAAATGAGCCGCTGCCTCTAGCTGGTTTGCCAGTTCCACCGCCCTGGCCAGCGGTAAGTCGTCCGACACCATTAGCAGCTTCTCCTGCAGCTTTGGGTTGGTGGTATGCTCCGCTAACTGATCTCGCACCATCTCATCTTCCAGGTGTCCAAACCTACATGTACTAGCCAAACAGCGGAGGTCGGGGACATATTGCTGGACCGACTCACCCACATGCTGTCAGTGCTGGCAAAACTTGATTCTTCGGACCAAAATGCTCTTGGGGTGGAGAAATGTCCAGCTAATAAAGCAACACACTCATCGTAGGCGTCCGCAGGTCCAAGTGTCCGGAAGACATGCTGTCCTTCACTGCCGAGGCAATGAATTAGCATGGCGCGTAGCCTAGCCTTGCTAGCTTTAGCTAAGTCGATAAGTGGACACAAACATTTTGAACGACTCATTCTAACGAGACCAAGGAATAGGCAGCTCACCAGGCAGGGCGAGGAACGGTGGTAGAGGTGTCAGCAGTGTTTCCATTATCCTCGTCGCTAATGTTATGTCTGGAAAGAAGTGCGAACGCGTCCACATGTTAAGGTTAGCTTAGTGAGATGGTACAGAACAGACTGTGGTTGGTAGTAGGTAGTGAAGTGTTTTCTGGTGTGGTGTGAACTCAATGAGGAGAGCTTGTTTTATAGTTGAACCAAACCTTTATCTCTTTTTTTGTTGTTGTCGTGGATGCATTTCTCAGATGCACCCTCGTGTTACACCGATACAGGTCCAGGTAGCACTCTACACCGTTCCTACTCACAAATCCCATAACACTACATCCCCCCATTTAGCTAGAGTCTCCCACTGATGTGAAGTATAGATAATAAAAACATTTTTCTGCATAACAATAAGGCAAAACATCAACAGTGCAACAGTTATGCATTATATTGCAAACACATTTTTTCTCAAATAGTACTCACTTGGTGGAAATGAAAACTAATAAACATAACACAATGAATAGAGTCACTAGAGTATGTTACACATGTAGAGATGTGATATTATCCTGACTCTAAACATAGTCCTTATAGTGGGCTGGTTTTGGACTTCTTGGTTCCGCTGTGTTGATGTTTGTCTCACAGGGTGGTGTAGGAAATGCTTCTTCTGGCTCCCTGTGATGCTTGTGAGTTTTCTCTTGGCTGTGGCTCAGCAAAACAAACCTTTTTTATGAGTTTCTGCACATGTGGGTTGCATAGTTCACGCAGATGACTCCTGCACCATCTGATTTTGTTGCCATTTGGTGTTTGTACAACGTAGCTCCTTGGCTCATCACACTTTTTTAAAACAACTGCTGGATGCCATGTCCCTCTGTCTTTGTTCAGTGCTGTTACATGTTGTCCAGGACAGGGTGGGGGTAGTTCCTTGTGGCTGCTGTGGTCATGATGTTCTTTCACGTCTTCAGCTCTCTGTTGTAATTGAAGTCTATGTTCCTTCTTGCCTGGGTCTCCCCGACTCGGCAAAAAGGTTATGACTGCTCTGCCAAACATTAGTTCAGCAGGTGATGGTAGTTTATTGTCTATGGGTATCGTCCTGACCTGCAGTAAAGCTACCAGTAGATCTCCACTTGTTCTCACCTTTTTTTGGACAATTGATTTGATGTGTCTCACATGCCTCTCAATAAATCCATTGCTCTTTGGGTAATGGGGTGAACTTGTGACGTGTTTGATTCCCCAGTCTGTCATGAATTTTTGGAATGTGTGTCCTGTGGTCTGTTGTCTGTCAGTATTTCATCCAGACATCCGAATAGAGACATATACATTTGCATTTTTTGTGCAACTGCATGGCTAGACACAGGTACAGTCGTTTCATCCACAACTGGGAATTTGGAATATCTGTCCACTGTCAGTAAGAACTGATGCCCATTAATCTCACACAGGTCGGAAACTAGAGATTGTCAGGGTTTTGATGGTATTTTGTGTGGGATGAGCAGTTCTTTGGAGTTTGCGTCCTGATGTTCCACACGCACACTGCAAGATCTACATACTTTCTCTATGTCATCGTTCATGTGTATCCAGTACACACTTTCTCTTGCCAGACAACATGTTTTCTCTATGCCTTGATGGCCTGCATGTAGCTGTGTCAGTATGTCATCAGTCATGGAGTCTGGAATGAGTACCTGTCTGTCTTTGAAGATGATTTCTGCTTCGATTGCGAGCTCATCTTTGAAGGACCAATAAGCACAAAGGTCTTTTGGCAGGTCTTTGATGTCGTCTGGCCATCCTTGGTGGATTAGCTTTTTCAATGCATTGAACCTGAGATCTTTGGCAGTTTCTTTTCAGAGAACATCTTGCTTTTCAGAAGAGAAATTTGTTATTGAGACAGTGTGAAACTCTGGATCCTCAATCTCTATATCTACTCCGTCGATGCACTGATCTAACTCAATGTCTCTGTGGTTTTCAGGGTTTGGTAGTCGACTTAGAGTATCTGTCAGGACCATCTGGGTTCCGGCCTGTACATGACCTTGTAGTTGTAGCTTGTGTCTTTATTAGCATGCGCTGGAGTCGTGGTGGTGCAGCATGCAGTGGTTTTGCAAATATAGTGACAAGTGGTTTGTGGTCTGTTATCCCAAGGATTGACTTTCCATACAGGTACAGTATCTCACAAAAGTGAGTACACCCTTCACATTATATCTTTTCATGAGACAACACTGAAGATATGACACTTTGATACAATGTAAAGTAGTCAGTGTACAGCTTGTATAACTGTAAATTTGCTGTCCCCTCAAAATAACTCAACACACAGCCATTAATGTCTAAACCGCTGGCAACAAAAGTGAGTACACCCCTAGTGAAAATGTCCAAATTGTGCCCAATTAGCCATTTTCCCTCCCCGGTGTCATGTGATTCGTTAGTGTTACAAGGTCTCAGGTGTGAATGGGGAGCAAGTGTGTTAAATTTGGTGTTATCACTCTCACTCATGCTGATCACTGGAAGTTCAACATGGCACCTCATGGCAAAGAACTCTCTGAGGATCTGAAAAAAAAAAAAAAAAAGAATTGTTGCTCTACATAAAGATGGCCTAGGCTATAAGAAAATTGCCAGCACCCTGAAACTGAGCTGCAGCATGGTGGCCAAGACCATACGGCGGTTTAACAGGACAGGTTCCACTCAGAACAGGCCTCGCCATGGTTGACCAAAGAAGTTGAGTGCAGAGGTTGTCTTTTGAAAATAGACTATGAGTGCTGCCAGCATTGCTGCAGAGGTTGAAGGGGTGAGGGGTGGGGGGGGTGGGGGTCAGCCTGTCAGTGCTCAGATCATATGCCGCACACTGCATCAAATTGGTCTACATGGCTGTCGTCCCAGAAAGAAGCCCTTTTTAAAGATGATGCACAAGAAAGCCCGCAAACAATTTGCTGAAGACAAGCAGACTAAGGACATGCATTACTGGAACCATGTCCTGTCGTCTGATGAGACCAAGATAAACTTATTTGGTTCAGTTGGTGTCAAGCATGTGTGGTGGCAACCAGGTGAGAAGTACAAAGACAAGTGTGTCTTACCTACAGTCAAGCATGGTGGTGGGAGTGTCATGGTTTGGGGCTGCATGAGTGCTGCCCTCACTGGAGAGCTACAGTTCATTGAGGAAACCATGAATGCCAACATGTACTGTGACATACTGAAGCAGAGCATGATCCCCTCCCTTCGGAAACTGGGCCGCAGGGCAGTATTTCAACATGATAATGACCCCAAACACACCTCCAAGACGACCACTGCCTTGCTAAAGAAACTGAAGGTAAAGGTGATGGACTGGCCAAGCATGTCTCCAGATCTTAAACCTACTGAGCATCTGTGGGGCATCCTCAAACGGAAGGTGGAGGAGCGCAAGGTCTTTAATATCCACCAGCTCCGTGATGTCATCATGGAAGAGTGGAAGAGGATTCCAGTGGCAATCTGTGAAGCTCTAGTGAACTCCATGCCCAAGACAGTTAAGGCAGTGCTGGAAAATAATGGTGGCCACACAAAATATTGACACTTTGGGCATAATTTGGACATTTTCACTTAGGGGTGTACTCACTTTTGTTGCCAGCGGTTTAGACATTAATGGCTGTATGTTGAGTTATTTTGAGGGGACAGCAAATTAACACTGTTATACAAGCTGTGCACTGACTACTTTATATTGTATCAAAGTGTCATATCTTCAGTGTTGTCCCATGAAAAGATATAATAAAATATTTACAAAAATGTGAGGTTGTGTACTCACTTTTGTGAGATACTGTATGTGTGGTACCATATGCATTCCATACACAATTGCAAGCATTTCTCACTCTATGTTGCTGTATCTGGACTGACAGTCAGTGTTTTTGATCCAAAAGAAATTGGTCTGTTGTTCTGCACCAAGGCTATGCCCAGTCCTTTCTGTGATGTGTCTACCTCAAGGGTTAACGGTGTGTTTGGCTCATAGTAGTTCAGGCAGTCATTTTTGGTGATTGTTGATTTCAGATCCTCAAAGCACTTTTGGTGATCAGTGCCCCATGTCCATGGTACATCACTTTTTAACAACCCTGTCAATGTTTGTGCTTTGTCTGCAAACTTTGGTATGTAAGGTGATAGGTAAGTTAGTATTCCCATGAACCTGTACAGTTCATCTTTGTCTTGGGGTGTTGGCATTTTTTTGATATCTCTGATCTTAGCTGGATCTGGCCTGATGCCTTAGTCTATATACAGGTTGCCTAAGGATGAGATGCTTTTCTGTTTTATTGTGCATTTGTCACTGTTGAACACTGTAACTGGTTCAGCTGCTTGTTCCATCAGGTTAATCAGGTTCTTGTCATGCTCTTCTTTGTTTTCTCCAAAGACTGCTATGTCGTCGGCTATGCTGACAACACCTCTAAGCCCCTTGAGGATCTGGTCCATCTTGGCCTGGAAGAGATCTTGAGAGACACTTAGTCCGAATGGCAAGCATTTCCAGCAGTATCTGCCAAATGGAGTTTGAAATGTTGTTAGCAGTTGTGAGTCTTCATCAAGGTTTATTGACCAATACCCAGCTTTTATGTCAAGTTTGCTGAATATCTTTGCATTTGAAAACATTGGATTCAGTTCTTCCACTGTTGGAACTTTGTGTGGGCATCTCTTAAGGCTGGCATTTAGCTTTTGAGGGTCCAAGCACACATGCAGGGATCCGTCCATTTTTGTGCTGTATGCAAGGCTGGAACATCAGTCTGTGTGCTCTTCCACCTTTCTTATCACATCTTGTTCAGCTAGTTTATTCAGTTCGGCCTGTAGCTTGTCTTTTTTTTTTTTTTTTTGTTACTTATTTGTACCCATAGGTAGACTTGGTTTGCAGTCTGGTGACAAGCCACCGGCTGCTGGTCGCTGCGTGCGCGAGCGCCCTAAACCTACATGTTTTTGGTGTGCGGGAGGAAACCGGAGAAATCCCGGAGTAAACCCGCGCAACACGGGGAGAACATGCAAACTCCACACAGCTCACTGTTGGTCGGGGGCTGGGATCGAACCCACGATCTCATGATCCCCGCGATCCCCCGGCCGAGGGTAAAACTGTGCTGCCACAGTGCTAAACCACTGCGCCACCGTGCAGCCCTATAATGTGAATGCTGCACTTATGTAGTGGGCCAGTGAATGGTTCAGCATCTTCTTTCAGCATGAGCTTGGCTATTCCACTGAAGTTGCCAATTTTGTCAAATTGGTCTGGGTATGCCTTCTTAAGGTCTGTGACTGTTGATATGGTTTTTAGTGTTTTTGCTTTTACTGTCTGTACTTTTTCCTGGCTGGCTTTTCTGTTCATGGCTACTGTATCCACACTGATGGTTACCAGTTTTAGCAATTTACTTGTTGGTAGCCCTAGTACAGCTGGACCTGGCACATCCACAACATAGAATCTGGCTTTTATCCATTCCCAGTCTTTATACTGGCATGGAATGTTAGTGGTACCTAGACATCGGATTGTGTGTCCACTGTATGCAGATAGCCTTTTGTAGTTTCTTCACAACCTTTTCTGGGTACGTGCATCTTTGCCATACATCTGTTTGAAGGTACGTAGCAGGAGTGTGTTGCCTGATGCGCCTGTATCAATCTTGAGACGTAATGTGTGTCCACAGTCTGGTAGGTCAGGTGGTTTCACATTCAAGATTGTGTATGCCTCCTCTCTGGGTGGCTTGCTGTCAATGCTATGCATGCACATGTCACTTATAGTGATGGAATTAAATTATTTTTGGTATGTACCTTCTTCTTCAGTGTCATTGCTGTCTATGGCATCAATGTGTGACTCATTTCATCGTCTGTGGTCATTTTTGGAGGTCTGTCTGTGCTGTTTGTGTTGTGGCAGGTAAGACTTACTCCTCTGTCCTCGACTGCAGTGTCATTATCTCTGTTGCTTGGTCTTTTTGCAGCATTTCGCCCAGTGACCTTTAGTACCACAAGCAGAGCATTCATCATTATATGCAGGACATTGACGTGGTTTGTGATTGGTGCCACAGTTCTGGCATGTGCGCCCTCTCTCTATAGCATGAATTTTCTCAGTGTGTGACATGGCCATTTTGTGTAACTGTTCATTGTCTGCAGACAGGGCTTCATATTTCTGTCCTTTTGCAAGTACTTCGACTGAGGAGTAGCCCTTGGGTTTGCCATAAAGATTATTTCTCAAGGCATCATGCGGTGTGTTGGCAATAAGTTCAATAAGACGTTCATTAAGCTCTTCATCAGAAAACTGTCATTTTAGTGCTAGTGTTCTGGCTCTGGTCACAAGTCATCTATGCTCTTGTCTGTTTTTTGTCTGTATTGCATTAGGTGTAGTCTGTGGATTCTGAAGTTCACATTTAGCTTTAGCTGGCCTTCAAAATAATTCCATAGATCGCCAGGCACTTTCTTATCATCCTCACTGAGACCGCTAGCATTTAGCCTTCTGAGGCCTTCATCTCCAATGCCACAACATATTTTCCTCGCTTGCTTAGCTGCATCTGTTAATTCCTCATTTTCTAGACATAGGGACATTTTTTGTTTAAACAATGACATAGCTTCACTCAGATCTGAGTCGGACCAGTTCACTGTTGGTAGATGAGTTTCCATGATGTCCTCCTGCTGTCTGCCAGTGCCAACTGCCATCTGTTAACGTTAGTTAGCTTAGCCATTGCTAGCACTGTTCCAGTTCATACCTACTCAAATGATGACGGCAATTATCCTCGGACAATCTTGTTCGTCTGTTGTCACTTTTCATAGGCTTTTTATGACCGCTGCCACCATGTGTTTTCTGGTATGGTGTGAACTCTATGAGGAGAGCTTGTTTTGTAGTTGAACCAAATCTTTGTCTCTCTTTTGTTGTTGTGGATACATTTCTCAGATGCACACTTGTGTTACATGATACAGGTCCAGGTAGCACTCTACACAGTTCCTACTCATAAATCCCATAACACTACAGGTAGGACACCAAGAGAGAGGGCTGGCCCTGGACAACCGTATAATATACCCTGCGGTGTTGTGATGTCACACGTGCGTATGTGCTCTCACAGCATAGTGTGTCATGCTGTTTCACATACACTCTGTTCTTCTAATTATTTTCTAAAAGCTATAACTGAGGATTCCTCAAGATTATCCAATATTCAAAATGTTCTAAATGAAAACATTTTCTGCACCAGGCCTGAGAGTGAGAGGTGGGGGTGGGACTCCTTCAGGGAGTTCTGCAAAGGCCTATCACAGTCATATCAAATTCTCCACATTGTCACTGCTGTAATGATTCAAAGTTGGTTAGCCCTTGGGGGCCCCAAGCATTTGCCTGCCTACCAGCACAGTGCCTCTGACTATTATGAATTTTATTACATTAAAAAATACTTTTTTGGAGGGCTTGCATCAGGGCCCCCTCCAGTCGGTGGCATCCTGGGCAACTGCTTATATGCCTTATGCCAAGGATTGGGTCTGTGTGCCATGAAAAATTGTCTGGTTCAGGAGGGTTATCTGGTATCTTTTTACTGGTCCAAAATTGACCTCTTTCCAACCATGAAGTCATTTTTGAAGGACAAGTACTTCCAAGATGATGAAACGCTGATTTCCAAGGTCAAGTCATGGCCAGTCACAAGTGAGTAGATGTAACCTACAGCATTTCCCAAGTATGACTGTTCAGGGAGCACTACATAAACAAAACAGGGAAATGAGAAGTGCCAAATCTGACCAGATAAAAAGCATAATGAAGATCTGTTCCTTATAAAATTAAAATCTAATGCTACCGTGATTGTGGAGGATCTAAACAATGATTTGGCATATAGCCATGCAGCACAAGTCTTGGCGGGACACACAGACACAGCAAATCGGCTCCCATGCACACCGCATGGGGGTCAATGGCCAACATTGTGGGTGTACACTCCAGACATGAAAAATGTGGGCTGCCAGTCCTGTACTTTGCCCGTTGCACCCACCATATGGCTGTTTCTGTCCTCAATCAAGGCGGTATTAGAGTTTAATTGTTTAGGCATTTTATATGGCATTACTGCACATGATACAGTTGTATCCTGAAGCTCAATCTTTTTGACGAAGCCTAAGTTATACTTGCCGAGGTTTTGGAATGAGTCCATAGGGAAATGGTTAGAACAAAGCAATAAGTTCGGGCTAAAATCCTCCAGAACATTTGTAAAAATAGATTTCTGCCACTTTTCTCTTAGAAGTGCATCTTTTGAAGTTTGTGTAAGGATCCCATTGTTACCGGCATTGCTCAAGTGCGACATGTTTGCAGACAACTCCAGCAGGAAACAGTGCTGGATTGGATCAGTTAGGCTGGCCATTAATAGAGCAGTGGGAGGGTATCAAGGCTGGGTTTCCCTTTTTGTGACATACAAGAGAAAACACAGAAGAGTTACACAGGATCCTCATAGACATAATCAATATAAAGGCTGTGTGTTTTTTAAGAGAAGTGAGCATTTTGATGTTTTTTGATAATCACATGATCAATAGGTGCATTTCAGAAGGTTACAACCTACAAAAACACAATTTTTCAGTGAATGAGATCTTTAATCTATAGACAAATAACCTTGGTGTAGTTTTGGACTTTCTGAGTGGCCTCTCCTTTGGTCATGCCTTTATTAATCATGGAAATGGTGTATTTACAGTTTCATTGTCATGGGAAATAAATTCTGCCTTTAAAATGAGCCAAACTTACCCCTTAGGATGCAAGTGTCACTTTTTAATGAAAAAGCCGGCAAACTGAAATCCTTCTTATTTTGAAAGACAACTGGGATCATTTTGTAACCCTTTACCTTGACTTCCTTGCAATAACTGTTGGAAAGACGGTCCCTCTGGGGCAGGTTGGTAAAATGTGTCAGACTCCCTTTCAACCTGTTGTGTGGTCCCGATAAAAGGAAGATGAAAGGTACGGAGACAGTGTCCCAAGGTGCAGAGACATGGATCTTGCTTTTTCATTTACTCGCTCTGCAGCCTAAATTAAATTGGACAGTTGATCCTCCAGAGGGAGCAGTTCCGGGGTTTGATTTAACATTATATAAAAAGCAGCAACATTAATTATCCTGTTGGATTTGACCTTCACTTTGACGTGCACACACAGACATCTCACACATGTAGAAGCGGGCATACACACTCACAAAACCATCCCTGTCTATATTAGGACAGTCCCCACAAGCATAGTTGTACCTTACCTCACACACAAACACACTGCCCACAGGACCTGTTCATCTGTCAAGAAGGTGACATCTTCAGATGAATTATGGGAGATGGTTGTCATTTTCTGTGGGGTCACATTCGAAATGGTGAGCCCGGGTCTGTGGGCTCCCTTTCTCGCACTATCACACGTCAGCCATTTTAAAGGTTGAAAGCCTCAACGGGGGACCAAAACGACCTCAATTAAACCTCCATTAATATTAATACATTTTGTCGTTTCACGTGAGTTGCTGCTAATTAAATGTGTCTCTGACTGTATAATGAGGGTCAGCCGGGGTCCCTAACATGAAGCTAATTCACTACACAGCAGCCAGCAAACACTGGACTGGTCTGAACTCACTTCTTAAATATAGCTGCAGAGAGGGCAGATTTGTTTACCTAGTGCATAAACACACACTTACTAATTAAGGTCACTTTTTTAAAGGTGTGTGTGTGTGGGGGGGGTATTGCCATCACCTTTTTTCAGTCAAAATCTGAGTTAACAGATTATAGAGTTCATATCTCCCCTCCGTGGATTGCCATCTTATTGTGGTGGAGAAGCTTGCATAGCTTAATGATCCAAGGAGCTATGTTATCAGGGGGTTACCCAAGATGAATTGGTCATGGGTGAAGGGCCAGACCAAGAACGGTCAAGTGCATCCCCATGAAAAAAGTTACATCAAGGACCCAGTATACCCAAAGGAGCCACATGGACCTCCAGTGGGCTCATCACCTGCTGGAGGGATCAAGGAGATTGTTGTACTATGTGAACTAAGCAGCATTCTGGACTACTCTGTTTGGACTGCTGTTCCTGTGACCCGGACCCCTGAATAAGCAGTCGACAATGGATGGATGGAGTTCATATCGTGGTATAGTTTTCTCCACCACGCACAAACACACGTGCATACAGCATATGGTGCTGCAGTAAATGCAAAGCTGCTGCTGTTTTTTTTTTTACTGTATATGTTTATTGCTTGGGCTTATATTTGTGTTTAATTTATAGTTTAAATATACAGTACTGCAATATGAGCATTGTTGGGTGCTCTCAATGGGTTTTTCCTGGTTATATAAAAATAATAATGGGGTATTTGGTGGCCTAATGGTTTAGGATGCATACTAGTGTTGTAGTCGAGGCCTCGTCAAGACCAAGACCTACATACATAGTGGTCTTGGTCTCGGGAGAGTCCAGTCCTGACTACAACACTAATGCATACAAGAGAATTTTGCTCAACCACAGGAATCCCTGAATCAAGTCCAGACCAGAGTGATCATTCCTGCATGCCTCTTCGCTGCTCTTCACCACATTTCCTGTCTCCCCTTGGACTATATCTGCCCAATAAATGCAAAACTGCAAAGAATAAAATACTAAAAAGATTAAGGTAAAAATAAGTTTTACTGTTACCTACTGTCTGACTCTTGGACCTTTTTAACATGCTGAAATGCTACAAACTGAAAAACACCTTGTTGTAGAAGAGCTTGCAATAACGAAGCGATGTGATTTTATAAATCAAAGTTTAATATCAGCTTCACTCCTCTAACAAGTCTCATCTCGGTGCAGAGGCAGAATAAGAGGTCGAACGCAGTCAGACCTTCATACTTATACTCACACTCAACAAAAGACATTGCATATCAAAGCTGACATCCCGCATTACATAATCCCCCCTCCATTGTCCTCCGTCTCCTCCACCTGACCCTGGGTGGTCAGGGAGATCGATCCGGTCTCCACCGCTGCGACTCTGTCCGTTCTTTGATCCTCGCTGGCGGTTGAGACCTCTTGTCCTGTTCTGAGGCTTGAGGTCATTCCACACATGTAATCACTAAACATTGTAATATGTCTATACATATGTAGGTATGGAATATATGATTAATATAAGCCACAGCCCCCCCCAAAAGACTAAGAAAAGGACAATCAAATTAGTTTTACAGTTTAAGATAATCTCTATGACATATTATACTGTTAAACCTCTTGACAGGGAAAACAAGAAAAAATCTTTCCAGCAGTCATGCTCCTGTAGAGAATTCAGTGGTAACAACAACAGTATAGTAATATCACAAAACGGCCTTAAAACTGTCACGGCACAATCTGATAACACAGTTAACAACTCTTTGTCAATTTTGCATCAGTCCCTGCGCCGTCTGGGTTTTAATCTTCTCCCGAATCTGCTGTGGGTCCGCTTTGGCGTCGTGGTGGGACCCTCCTGTAAGGAATCTGCAGCTTGGGGAGGAGAATGGTTATTTGTTCCCTGCAGGGGGGCTGAGTTTTTTTTCTTGGGGGGTCTACCCCGCCGAGGTGCTCTCGCCACCCGTGCAGGTTCGTCTCTCAACAAGACGGCAGGTTTAAGTCTGTCAATGCTGACTGTTTCTTTTCTGTCCCCCAAATCAAGCACAAAATGCTTATCACCAGGTTCCAGCACTCTGAATGGTCCGTCGTATGGTGGACGGAGGGTTGATTTTAAAGCTTTGTGTCTAACAAAAACGAACTCGGCGTTTTTTAAAGCTTGGGGGACAAAAACCCGTGGAAAAGAGTGATGTGCCGGTCCGGGGAGAGTGTCCGGTCTGGTGCCGCCTAAAGGCCTCAGGGCTGGAAGATGCCCGGGCTCTGGGTTCTCTGGTAAAAACTCGCCTGGGAGTCTGAGAGGTTGTGCAAAAACTAATTCTGCTGGGGAGGTGTCTAGATCCTCTTTAGGTGCAGAACGCAACCCTAATAAAACCCAGGGAAGTTTATTCACCCAATCTGTATCCGTTAGTGAGGCCCTGAGGGCGGCCTTTAAAGATCTGTGAAAACGCTCGCATAACCCATTAGCCTGACGGTGATATGCGGTGGTGCGGTGAATTGTCGCCCCTAAGCTGCTAGCCATGGCTGACCAAAGCTCTGAGACAAATTGAGGCCCCCTATCGGACGTGATGTCCGATGGGACGCCGAAACGTGCCACCCAGTTTGTTAAAAAAACGCGAGCGACTTCCGCAGCTGTGGTTGACGCCAAAGGGACCGCCTCAGGCCAGCGCGTAGTACGATCTATCATCGTTAACAGGTGTGTGAAACCCTGAGACGAAGGTAGTGGTCCCACGAGGTCGACATGAACGTGGTCAAGCCTTCTGGCTGGGATTCGAAAAGGCTCTAGAGGAGCTTTTGTGTGTTTGTGTATTTTGGCGCGCTGACAAGACATGCAAGTTTTTGCCCATTCCTTTACATTTTTGCGCAGGCCCGGCCAAACAAACTTTTCTGCGACCATTTTAACCGAGGTGCGCACCCCTGGGTGCGCGAGGGAGTGAACCGAGTCGAAAATGCGGCGGCGCCATGCAGCTGGGACTACCGGGCGAGGTCGGCCGGTTGAAACGTCGCAGATTAGGGGGGGTAAACCGTCACGTAAACCCCTTTCCTCCAGTCTTAACCCTGTTGGTCCAGACAGGAGCGCGCGCACGTCCGCGTCGCTGCTTTGTTCCTCTGCCATGGCTGCGTAATCTATCCCTACGTGAATTGGGGCCGCGTATGCGTCCACGTTGGCGAAGAGTTCTGCGGCTGAGGTAGTATAATCTGTCTCCTCGTGCTCTGGCGATGTCACAGCGCGAGAGAGGCAGTCTGCTACCACGTTAAGTTTGCCTGCCACATGTCGAATGTCTGTGGTGAACTCTGAAATTGCAGCTAGCTGTCTTTGTTGCCTGCCTGACCATGGTTCTGAAATTTTAGCCATCACAAAAGTGAGCGGTTTGTGGTCTACAAAAGCCGTGAAGCGCCGCCCTTCTAACCAGAACTGGAAGTGGCGGATGGATAAATGAAGCGCTAGCAGCTCCCTGTCAAAAGTGCTGTATTTACGCTCGGTTTGGTTTAAAGATTTGCTAAAAAATGCTAAAGGTTGCCAGGTTCCGCCAACATGGTGCTCCACGACTGCCCCTATGGCCAGGTCTGAAGCGTCTGTGGTTAATGCTATGCGGGCCGAGGGATCGGGGTGAACCAACAATGTGGCATTCGCTAGAGCACTTTTTACTTCCGCGAAAGCGTGTTTGCGCTCCGGGGTCCATTCGACCGTGTTGGAAGGCTTTTGTTTTCTGAGCGCGGCATATAGGGGCTGCATGAGTTGAGCTGCGCGGGGGAGGAAACAGTTGTAAAAATTCACCATTCCCAAAAATTCTTGCAGTGATTTGACCGTTTGTGGTCGTGGAAAATTTTTTACCGCGCGGACTTTGTCTGGCAATGGAACTGCCCCCTTCGGTGAAACTCTGTGTCCCAAAAAATCAATTTGTGACACGCCGAATTTGCATTTGGCTGGGCTGATTATTAACCCGTGCTCTTCTAGCCTCTGAAAAATTGTAGTGAGGTGTTGTTCGTGTTCTTCCTCTGACGGGCTGGCTACCAGCATATCGTCGAGGTAGACGAACACGAAGGGGAGGTCGCGTAATACCGCGTCCATCATACGCTGAAAGGTTTGAGCAGCGCCTTTGAGGCCGAACGGCATCCGCAAAAATTCAAAAAGACCGAAAGGGGTTATTACAGCCGTTTTAGGAATGTCTTCCGCTCGAACGGGGACTTGGTGACAGCCGCGGACCAGGTCTATTTTAGAAAAAATGCGCGCACCGGCCAGATGTAGTGAAAAATCTTAGATGTGAGGAATTGGGTAGCGGTCATGCGCTGTCGCATTGTTTAATCTGCGGTAATCGCCGCAAGGTCTCCAAGAACCGTCGGTTTTCGGGACCATGTGGAGTGGCGACGCCCAGGGGCTTTTCGAGCGTCTAATAATGCCTAATTTTTCCAGGGTGGTAAACTCGTCCCGTGCGATGGCGAGCTTGGTCGCGTCTAAGCGCCGAGCTTTGGTAAACACGGGTGGGCCTGTTGTGGGAATGAAGTGTTCAATCCCGTGCTTCACTACTGTGGCTGAAAATTTTGGAACTGTGAGTGCTGGAAATTGGGTGAGGAGTTGGTCAAACTTACCTCCTGCTGTTGTGACGCTGGCCTGCACGGATGGTGGAGAGACTCGAGCTGAGCAGGGGATAGAAGAAAATGACAGTGCATTAACCAAGCGCCTATTTGCTAGATCGACTAACAACCCATGTGCACACAAAAAATCAGCGCCCAACAAGTTAAAACTCACCGCCGCTACAATAAATGTCCATCTATAGTTGCGGCCGTGGATGCAGAGAGGCAGGTTCCTTTCACCGAAGGTGTCGATGATCGAGCCGTTGGCTGCCATCGCTCCATTTCCCCGGGGACCCATGGCCTGGTCTGCGTGGGAAGGGGTGATAAAACTCAGCTGAGCTCCGGTGTTGATCAGGAACTGTCTCCCGGTGTGTCCGTCAGTCACATAAAGTAGCTTATTTTTCTCGCCGAGAGCCGCAGCTGTTAACGGTCTCTCGGCTTTGGCGTTTCCCGAACTTTTGAATTTGCAGGGGGGCACGCATTTGTACGCCCTCTCGGCGAAACGGTGGTGGTAATAGCAGAGGTCGTTCCGCCTGCTGCGCCTTGGTCGTGTTGCCGCCATGGTGGGCGGGCTCTGCTCGGTTGACTGTGGTTCTCCGCTGCTCTGGGCTTCCGTGCTGAGATCTGCGGATGCTGCTGTGGCCATCTGTTCCCCGCAGGCGTTGATGAGCCGCTGCGCTTCTCGGGCCAGCGTGCGGAAGTCCTGCTGGGTGCTGCACCGCATGTTGACCAGCGTCCCTCTCATGTGTGGCGGCAGAGTGCTGAGGAAGATGTGTTGGAAGAGGAAGTTGTCGTTGTCCTCTTCCTTGAGCTGCAGTATGTCCTCCATGAGGGCCTTGGGTCTGCATCCTCTGTGGCCGTAGATCGCCAGGATCTTCTCTGCTCTCTCCTCGGCTGAGGGGACGAAGTTCTCGACGATGGTCGCTTTAAGCTCTCTGTATTTGTCATGAGCGGGCGGCTGTTGGATTATGCTCCGTGCACATCTTGACGTGGCAGCGTCGAGTTTGGCGATGATGTGATAAAACTTCGTCTCGTCCGCCGTTATGCCCGCCAGTGCAAACTGAGCCTCAGCTTGCTGGAACCACGAGCTCGGGTCTTCTTGCCAGAATTCTGGCAGCTTGACGGTGACGGTGCTTGTGTGGGCCGTCCCTGATGTGTCCGCTGGGTGAGAGCGCCTTTCTTCTGCTCTCACGGCGGGGCTGGGGATGGTGCTCGGTTGAGCCCTCTCTGTAGCTTCTGCCGTGGGGGAACGTCTTCCATCCGTTCCCCTGTCTGCATGGGCGCCGGCGCTTGCCTGGGTTGCCTCTGATGAGTTAATCGTGGGAGAACGTCTCTGTTCCATCCTCACGTCTGGTCACCAGTGTAGAAGAGCTTGCAATAACGAAGCGATGGGATTTTATAAATCAAAGTTTAATATCAGCTTTACTCCTCTAACAAGTCTCATCTCGGTGCAGAGGCAGAATAAGAGGTCGAACGCAGTCAGACCTTCATACTTATACTCACACTCAACAAAAGACATTGCATATCAAAGCTGACATCCCGCATTACATAATCCCCCCTCCATTGTCCTCCGTCTCCTCCACCTGACCCTGGGTGGTCAGGGAGATCGATCCGGTCTCCACCGCTGCGACTCTGTCCGTTCTTTGATCCTCGCTGGCGGTTGAGACCTCTTGTCCTGTTCTGAGGCTTGAGGTCATTCCACATATGTAATCACTAAACATTCTAATATGTCTATACATATGTAGGTATGGAATATATGATTAATATAAGCCACACTTGTCAACTTATGTTATTTTCCTGAGAAGAATGACAGAGCCCCCCAGCACTCAAAACCTCCCCAAAACAAACAAGAGCACTCTGAGGTGAGTGCAATATTCCCCGCCTCCATTTTCTTTGAAGATCCCAATACTTATTGACGGAGAGCAGTTTTCATCTTTTCAATATAATTACTGTGGTAGAACCAAATTATGATAAACCCATCATCCACAAATACAGTGGGAAAATAAGTATTGAACACGTCACCATTTTTCTCATTAAACATATACTGCTCAAAAAAATAAAAGGAACACTTTGAAAACACATCAGATTTTAATGGGAAAAAATAAGCTGGATATCTACACTGATATGGCCTGGATAATGTGTTAAGAATGAAAAGATGCCACATCTTTTGATGGAAATGAAAATTATCAACCTACAACTTACAAAGGGCTGAATTCAAAACACTCCAAAACTTACTCAGATTAAAAAGTGTTCCTTTTATTTTTTTGAGCAGTATATTTTTGATGGCGCCATTGACCTGAGATTTTCACCAGATATCAGTAACAACCCAAGTAATCCAAACATACAAAGAAATCAAGGCAACTGTGTTCACAAAACAAGTTATATTTAATAAAGTGGAATGACACTGGGAATAAGTATTGAACACACTTGGTGAAATTCATTTGATATTTAGGAGAAAAGCCTTTGTTGGTAATAAGAGCTTTCAGACACTTGCTGTATGGAGAAACCAGGCACATGCATTTTTCAGGAGTGATTTTAGCCCATTCTTCCACACAAACTGTCTTCAAATGTTGAAGGTTCCGTGGGTGTCTTCTGTGAACTCTGATCTTCAGTTTGTTCCATAGATTTTCAATTGGATTCAAGTTAGGTGACTGACTGGGCCATTCTAGCAGCTTTATTTTCCTTCTCTGGAGCCAGTTGAGAGTTTTCTTAGCTGTGTGTTTGGGATCATTGTCTTGATGAAACGTCCACCCTCGTTTCATCTTCAGCATGCTAAAATCCCGATTCTTTGATTGAAAGATCCAAGAATAAGCCAGGGAATTCTTCAATTCAAAGATGCAGCATTTATTCAGAGGTCACATGTAAAGCAAGCAGCGCTCGGTTCAGCGTGACGCAGCTCCCTCTGGAGCGTCGCCAGACTGACCTCGACTTCCGGGTGCAACTTACATTCATCTTCTCGGGTTGGTTAGACCAACCCTGTACAATAGGATGGGCTTGTACGCAACTGTCTGATTGGCCAGTTTAACTCTGACATGAACAAGCCATCTGCTTTTCACGTTATCTATCTCCTAAAATGTACTATAAAAAGTGTGTGTGAGTGTTGGTTTAGAGTGTTGGTTTAGGTGTGTAACTAATGTAATAGACCTGACTAAAAGAAGTGAGAGAGAAAGAAGAAAGAGGGCTGTATAGCTTTGCTTAATTCCTGTTTATCAAAGTTTAGCACAACATATTTGTTCATAAGAATGCAAACAGAATATGTATAGAATATGTGTAGGGCATAATGGGGGATTACCTACAGAATTATTATTTTGGCACTCTAACTTTTCATAACCCTTTCACTCCCCCCTTTGACATGATTTTATCATGTCAACCATACATGGTGTGAGAGACGCTAGTGGTTAGCAGATGGTGAATAAGGTAGGTCCCTACATTGTGTGTCAGCCCAGTCAGTCAGCCCAAGATAGGCTTGCACCATTGGTTCTGACACCCTTGCCTCCCCCCTTGTGGACACCCCCAGCGCAGTGCAGTGATGTCTAAGAGGGCGTACCGAGGCAACACGTCCTTGTCCAGATGAACTGCAGTCACATACAGCTATGGACAAAATTGTTGGTACCCCTCTGTTAATGAAAGAAAAACCCACAATGGTCACAGAAATAACTTGAATCTGACAAAAGTGGTAATAAATAAAAATTCTATGAAAATTAACCAATGAAAATCAGACAATGCTTTTGAATTGTGGTTCAACAGAATTACTTTAAAAAAACAAACTCATGAAACAGGCCTGGACAAAAATGATGGTACCCCTAGAAAAGATTGAAAATAATGTGACCATAGGGACATGTTCAACCAAGATGTGTCCTCTAATTAACATCACAGGTGTCTACAAACTTGTAATCAGTCAGTCGGCCTATTTAAAGGGTGACAAGTAGTCACTGTGCTGTTTGGTGACATGGTGTGTACCACACTAAACATGGACCAGAGGAAGCAAAGGAGAGAGTTGTCTCAGGAGATTAGAAAGAAAATTATAGACAAGTATGTTAAAGGTAAAGGCTATAAGACCATCTCCAAGCAGCTTGATGTTCCTGTGACTACAGTTGCACATATTATTCAGAAATTTAAGCTCCACAGGACTGTAGCCAACCTCCCTGGACGTGGCCGCAGGAGGAGACAGATAATACGAATGGTAACAAAAGAGCCCAGAACAACCTCTAAACACATTCATGGTGAACTCCAAGGTCAAGGTACATCAGTGTCAGATCGCACCATCCGTCGTTGTTTGAGTCAAAGTGGACTTCATGGGAGACGACCAAGGAGGACACCACTGTTGAAAATAAGTCATAAAAAAGCCAGACTGGAATTTGCCAAACTGCATGTTGACAAGCCACAAAGCTTCTGGGAGAATGTCCTATGGACAGACGAGACAAAACTGGAACTTTTTGGCAAGGCACATCAGCTCTATGTTCACAGACGCAAAAATGAAGCATACCAAGAAAAGAACACTGTCCCTACTGTGAAACATGGAGGAGGTTCTGTTATGTTCTGGGGCTGCTTTGCCGCATCTGGCACAGGGTGTCTTGAATCTGTGCAGGGTACAATGAAATCTCAAGACTATCAAGGTATTCTAGAGAGAAATGTGCTGCCCAGTGTCAGACAGCTTGGTCTCAGTCGCAGGTCATGGGTCTTGCAACAGGATAATGACCCAAAACACACAGCTAAAAACACCCAAGAATGGCTAATCTAAAGTGGCCTTCTATGACCACATCTGTGTAAGGAGCTGAAACATGCCGTCTTGAGAAGGCACCCTTCAAACCTGAGACAACTGGAGCAGTTTGCTCATGAGGAGTGGGCCAAAATACCTGCTGAGAGGTGCAGAAGTCTCACTGAGAGTTACAGAAATCGTTTGATTGCCTCAAAAGGTTGTGCAACAAAATATTAGGTTAAGGGTACCGTCATTTTAGTCCAGGCTTGTTTCATGAGTTTGTTTTTTAAAATAATTCTGTTGAACCACAATTCAAAAGAAATGTCTGATTTTCATTGGTTAATTTTCATAGAATTTTTATTTATTACCACTTTTGTCAGATTCAAGTTATTTCTGTGACCATTGTGGGTTTTTCTTTCATTAACAGAGGGGTACCAACAATTTTGTCCACGGCTGTAATTGTCCTTGTTCACCAAGTCCTGCACCCCCACCGAGGTCTCCTCCTGAATCATGTGAATAGTTCTTTGTCCGGTGGAGTGGATCATGTGGGGGTCATAAAGTCAAACAGGGTCAATCCACGAAGCCCATGACACATTTTGTCCACCAGTTGACCTTTGCCAGGGCTCATATCGTTCAGCTGCAGTCATCACACGGTTGCGACAGGGGTTTGACCTTCCTCTGTGTCTGCTTAGACACACACCAGTACCATCCATCCATCCATCCATCTTCTTCCACTTAATCCTTTTCGGGTCACGGCGGGGGGGGGGGGCTGTAGCCTATCCCAGCATCTTTGGGCGAGAGGCAGGGTACACCCTGGACAGATCGCCAGTCCATCGCAGGGCCAACACAGAGAGACAGACAACCATTAGAAGCAAAACAACTGTGTGCTCATGCTCTCAGAGGCACATCTCGTCCCATGAGGTTTATAGGACAGTCTGGTGGATGATGAAGCTCGAGCCCCTGTACCCACCGTAGCTTCCACTGTTAGGGGTAGCATTGGAAAATGCCGTCTCTTCCGTGTGGCTGATCTGGCTCCACCCGAGATGCTGGAGGTGTGGTGGGTGCGCATGGGTACCAGTCCATCCTTCTTCTTGGGACTGAAGTCGTACAGTCACTAGCCCTACTACCTCCTTTTCTACGTCACAGGCACATGTCGTGATGATCTGGTGCCCCCCTGCATGCACCTTCCCTGCACCCTACACCTTTGCTTGGGTACCGATACAAAGGGCTCGGCCGGGACAGGATCAATAATGGCCTGAGGGGTTGTCAGTACAATGGCTGGAGCCTGTACCGTCCATCCATCCATCCATCCATCCATCCATCCATCCATCTTCTTCTGCTTAATCCTTTTTTGTACCGTTTTATCCTTATTCACTGCATCTGTAGTTGACACCGTACTGTTGTAAGTTTTCTCCCATCACCCTTTGAGTGTACAATTGTCAGCTATGTGCAAGCTACAAGCAGTGGTTGTGTTGTGATGAGTGAGCTGGGTAATGGGACCTATGTGTTCAGCAGTGGGTTTGTTATGATGAGTGAGCTGGGTGATGAGACCTATGTGTTGCAGTGTAAGTAGGTAGTAAACAAAATTGTTCAAAGTTAGGAGACATCCTTATCAATGCTTGTTGTATTCGGGCCTCTAGAGCTTCTAACCTTCCCAATTATCCTGACTACCTAACTGTAATTAGCATGATGTTGTGGTGACCCAGCACACTGCAGATTGACTCTAATTCACGCTCAGCAGGGCTGGAGGAAACGGAGAACAATTTGCATACGGACAGAGAGCCCCTGGGGGCAATCAGAACAATGGACTGTTGTATATACATCCCCTGGATGAGGGAGCGGGCATCCGGGCGCCAGTTGGTCATGCGAATGATATGTATTGACTGATATGTATATCAATATGCCAATGTGCCCTGCATTCTCTCTGTCTGTATAACATCTATAAGAGAGCTTACAATACATGCCTCAGCAGCACAGTAGAGCACAGTAGCGCACAGAGCTATAAAGTGCGTCTCATTATGTTGGAGGAAAATAAAACTCTGCAACCTTCCAGCTCGTCCCATCTCGCCTGATCTTTTACCTCCACACTGGTGACCCGACGTGTCATGGTGCGCCCCTCGCCTGATCTTTTCCCTCCACACTGGTGACCTGACGAGAGAGAATGACCGTCTGCTCCCTCTTACTGTGCTGTGGACTCCAGAGGACCAGCGAACGCCTGCAACCTCTTCATCCACACCCATGAGGATCAGCAGCAGCGCTGGGACCGACACGCACCATGAACAGCGACACGAGCGAACCGAAGGAAGCAGCCTGAATGGGGAAATCATTGACGCCGTCTGCGTTGATTTCCACCAAGCTCCCTGACCCTGACTCACCTCGCGACAGCGGACCTCCCACGCACAGAAGCCCTGCACACACACCGCAGGATTACGAGGACGGCGCAACTGCCAGCTATGTGGTCACTGCGCCAAGCGTGCGCCATGCACCGGGACAAACTGGCTCCACAGACTGATACATCGTCCCCCGCCGCTGCACATGCCCGAGAAACACGGCCGATCGCCATCCTCGGAACCTTCAGGGCTGCTCACGCACCTGAAGCAGACGTGCAGCCCGCACACAGGACTTTGTATGGGTTTCTCAGCCACGGCGCACAACGGGAGCCTAGCCGATTGCTGTCCCCGAGGGCTTTAGGGCTGCGTCCGCCCCTAAAGCCACACCGCCAAGTCCCTCACACAACTGCAGTTGTTTCACAGCCGCTACACATCCTCGGCGAATTTGGCCGTCGCCTTCCCCACATCCTCGCTGGACCGAGTTGCGAGAGGAGTCAGAGACTTAATTTTTTTTTTTTTCACAGCCGCTGCGGATCACTGCCCCTGGTTTACATCTCACCTGATCTTTTACCTCCACAATGTAAACAATAACGCAAGAATACTATAAGTCTCACACCCCTACGTGTGTGTGGTGAGCTATGTATGATTTATGTATTATCGGTAGCACATTGTGTTTACAAATAATCCGTAATAGTGCAATGGTCTTCCCTGTCATCATCTTCGGTCTTGGGGTCTTCAGTTCCTCCTCTGGACTCAGCAATTGGTTTCTATGAGGAGGTATGAGATGTGCAAGATTTGCTGATGACTACCACTGTGGAAAATTGCATTTGGAGGTTTAGCTCATTTCTCAATATATGTGATCCTGGCATACAACAATCACAAAGAGTTAGAGCTTTGTTAATTCCTGCAGGACCTGCATCATCAGGGTGTTTCCTACAGGACTGATGATGCTATGACATCTGCTTTTAGTTTTTATGACCTGGTTAACACCTTTCTGGGCTTCTGAATATATAGTCTATAGTGTCATACTCTGCTCCTTTTATTAGATCTACATCTGTTTAACCTTTTGCCATAACAAATTTAGAATTTGCTTCAAATTTTCTCATCCCCTCGTTTGTTAATGTTAAGATTGGTCATGTAAGAGATTTCTGGGTGTCAATGTGCACAGCCTTTTGTGCTGTGGTCACCCAGTTAAATGAAAATGCACATGTTTCTAATTTAGGATTATCTATCTTAAGGTCAGGTGTTGGTTTTCCATGGATGGCTACTGTATATACCCCAGCAGAGGTGACAAAATGTCCAACATTTTCCAATCCATGTATTTGGGTCTAACCAGCGGGATGTGTGGAACCCCCCATTGGTTAAAATGTCTCTTATCCTCTTCAACTAGGACAATGGATGCTTCCACACATTTCCTTGTTTACCAGTCCAAGTTTTATGACCAATCTGGAGGATGGATTTGCAAATAATGGTTGTTCATAATTTGGATCAGATCCGTTCAATTGCCTATAGTACATGGGGTACAATGCTACTTTTACAGATGTTGATAGGTATTCTACTGGTAGCTTGCCATTTGCAGATTTTAACGGTTACTTTTTCTGACTTTGAAAAGTCCTGTATGCCATTACCTGAAGTTACTACTTTACATACACCTGCACCATACGAATTTAATCGAAGTATCTTGAACCTCAGAGTCAGGTAAATGGAATATGTCTGCTACAGTATTTTCTAATAATACTAATAGTAATTTCTAATAATTATTTTCTAATAATTTAATTTTGATGATTTTACGCACGGGACGCATGTGTTTCAATCGTCGAACTTCTCTGCTTCAATTGGCTTGTTGTATTCGCGGTCGTTGGTAGGCAGGTCCTTCTTGCTAGGTTTTCAGTCATTGGTTCTTCAAGGTTTCAGAAACCCAATTCAAGGCTCTTATTAGTCGAATGAGAGGTCAATCAAATCTAAACCAATCAAAACACTCCTTTGGCTTTCTGTTCGCGGCTGTGTCTGTACTGGAAGAACGGAAATGCAGCTGTTTTTTTTTTCAGTGTGCACTGAGACGCACAGTGCGCACTGAGACGCACTAGTTCGCAGAGACGTGACCGCCCGCAGTATCCCGGAGTGCAACAGGTTAAGGTTGTGAATTCTTTTGCTCAGTCATGGATCAAATTTGAGATCTTGTATTGCTACATTACTCACTCATGATTAAAGTTGAGATTCTTATAATGTATTAGAGTACCTTATTTATGCTCACAATTGATGTAAAAAAGATTCTCGCATTGCAAATCTTCCTTATTCATAAAAAACGGCTCTTTGATCCAAGGACATTTCTTCATTCTCCCTCGTGTGAGACCATGTGATTCATGCCTTACATGCGACCGCTGATTTCCATCACACAAACAATTTCTCTGGAGTTTAAATTTTTATTCCCCATGTTATAAAATTTGGAGATTGGATATACCCCTTAATCAGACAACTGTAAATTTAGTATGGCCAAAGTGCAGAAATTCGTGTAAAAAAGGTTTTCTGCTTACCTTTCTGTTTGTGTGCCAAAGTCATCTAAAAAGGGTCCTTCCGATCTGTTGCGGACTCATCTTAGAATAGTTCAGTCCGGGTCGCCGGCACCAAAATTGTTAAAATCCCGATTCTTTGATTGAAAGATACAAGAATAAGCCAGAGAATTCTTCAATTCAAAGATGCAGCATTTATTCAGAGGTCACGTAAAGCAAGCAGCGCTCAGTACAGTGTGACGCAGCTCCATCTGGAGCATTGCCAGACTGACCTCGACTTCCGGGTACAACTTACATTCATCTTCTCGGGTTGGTTAGACCAACCCTGTACAATAGGATGGGCTTGTACGCAACTGTCTGATTGGCCAGTTTAACTATGACATGAACAGGCCATCCGCTATTCATGTTATCTCCTAAAATGTACTATAAAAAGTGTGTATGAGTGTTGGTTTAGGTGTGTAACTAATGTAATAGACCTGACTAAAAGAAGTGAGAGAGAGAGAGAGAGAGAAGAAAGAGGGCTGTATAGCTTTGCCTAATTCCTGTTTATCAGAGTTTAACACAACATATTTGTTCATAAGAATGCAAACAGAATATGTATAGAATATGTGTAGGGCATAATGTGGGATTACCTACAGAATTATTATTTTTGCACTCTAACTTTTCATAACCCTTTCAAGCATCTTGGCAGATGGCAACAGGTTCTTATCAAGGATGCCTCTTGTCATGTGCTGGCGAGCGCTCGCCCCCTCCTTCCTGTCCACCGGCTCCCTCATCAGACGCACCTGCTGATTCCTGCTGGGCCAGCGTTTATAAGGAAGTGATCTTCAGTAATTCAGTGCTGGCTTGTTTGGGTATACTGCTCAGCAGACAGCTCCTTAAAGGTGAACTGAACCCACCTTTTTGCCGAAAAAGTAGAATAGCAGATTAATTCCTTATTACCTATTGTATTTTTCAACACATAAAAGAAATTTTTAGGCCGTGCGATGGCCAAGCTATAAGCCGATAAACTTTTGCCTCTGGCTGGCAGTGCCAAACAAACCAGAAGTAGTGCAGACGACGCTGCGTGACGTCACGAGTGTGACCCTTATCAAAACAACAATGGCAGATGATAGCAGTTCCAGCAGTCAAGAACACCAGAGTTTTCAGAGTGAAGAGGCATTCAGGATCGGTGACAAGACAGAGGAGGATGCAGGAGTGTGGCAGGTGGCAGGCGTGCACAAGGGCGAGCCCGGGAGACAGCGACCTGATGCACCTGTGACAGCAGCTGGCAGACGGCGATGCAGAGGTGAGGTCCGCCGCCGGGGAATCCACCTGTGCACAGGGGAGAGACTGGAAAGGCAAAGGTAGGTATGCTTACGCTGTAGATCTTGCTGGGAGATGAGGGGGTTCCTCTGCAGCAAGAGGGCTGAAGAAATCAGACGGCTTCAGGCCAAAGCCTAGGGCAGAGTGGCTTATATCCCACGCTGCTGACGAGGCGCAGGTGTGCGTGCAGCTGGGGCCGCTAATGAGCGGCGAGTTGTAACATATCCAGCCTGTGTTGTGTTGTAGCTTAGTTTTCTTTTTTCTCTGTCAAATTTTGTCTTAGTTTTGTTTTGAATTGTAATCGCTCTTGCCTGTTTTCTCTTTTTTCTCTTTTGAATTCTTAGATGGTATATGGGTGGGCAATATAAGCTGCGGCTTCAGCCATCACCCATTTCGGATAACTTACGTTGAATTGTATAATCAGATGAGTCATTGTTCAATTTGACCTTGTTGTTATATCATTCAGTTTCTTTCAACCTGTACTGTACTATCTGAAATAAATAAATTCATTCATTCATTCAAAAAATTGTCGGTGGATTCCGGCACCGACTCAAAGTCAGACCGCAGCAGTGATGGGGAGGAGAGTCGCTTATTGAATACAGAATGGTGAGTCTTTACTTCTCTACTTTGGCATGTTTGGGGTGTCAGGATAAGGAAAATTAACAATAAAAAAGAAAGAAAAAAAAACATCAGCATTTTTCCAACTTATTATTTATAAATATTTATACATTCATACATATATAGACCATGGGCTATGTATTACAATACTTCTACAGACTATAGTGGCAATACACATGAACAGAACTGGCCTCTGCATTTGACTGTGCTATTTATAAATACAGTAATATCTATATCTAGAAACGCATCGCTTCCCGGTCGCTTTTCCTCCCCCTTTCTTTTCTTTCGTCGCCATGACAGCTTTCCTTGGCCACTGAACAGATCTTCCCAGGTGTTGGAAGTGTTTTGTAGCCGACTATCAAGACAAAATGCACCAAAAACAACCAGTGTCGACGTGCTCGCAATGGTAAATATGAGGACTGGGTCACACTCGTGACGTCACGCAGAACTCCGGCTGCACTTCCGGATAATCGGTGGATTCGTCTAATTTTTCAGGGCGGGAAATTCAAAATCGCGATTTTCTCCAAGATTCCGGGATTAGTGGAGGGGGTGCCAATGATAAATTATCTTTATAATTGTATGTACTATCACCCAGTGCCGTTCAATGCCGTTCAGTTCAGTTCACCTTTAAGTAAGCGGTTGTGTCTCGTATGACCTTGACTTACATTCTCCTCTCTTCCAACTTTTCCAGGTTGCTGCCAACGAAGCAATGTGTCTTCGAGGATTTGGTGTGCTCACCAGCCTGTTGCTCCACCTCTAGGCAACCTTCCTCCTCCGCCCGGTCAGACCCGTTCATCATACCCAACTGGCAGTTCCGCCTGCTGATTCATCTCCTTCACAGGGTTCTGTGCCGGTCTCTTCTCATCTCTCACATGAGTGGTACTATTTGTTTCCCCATTTATTCTCCATTCCTCTCTAACCAGCCTCATTTATTGTCCGCAGGGCTCCTGCTTGTCTGGTGAGTGACTTGTAACACTCACTAACACCTTCTTACTTTTGGTGTGGTACCCATTTGGTAGTGTTGTGTTATGGCAGTGTAGTTACCCCAACTTTACTACCTGGACAAAAAGGATAATTGGGCCAGATCAGACAGATTACAGGTTCGTAGGAGCCTGGAGGGCGTAACAACAGATGACTCACACACCCGGTGTATGGGAACTTGCAACTATGTATATTTCAAAATTATGTACACATAAACAAATACACAGCACTGTACAATAAAAAAAAAAATACTCCAAATATATTTACAGGGTGTACAGTTCTTTAGTGTCCGTTCCAGGTGACCAGTGGGATCACCTCTAGCAGGCGGTAGGTTCGGGCAATCGACTCGCCATCCAGATCTGGAGAATCCACGCTTGTAATCCAGTCCAAACAAAAAACCTGACCTACAGAATAGGCCAGACACAACAAATAAGCTATTGAAATGAACCTTTTTTTAACCATTACAGCTCTGTAAAATAACCTCCTCCTGTGTAAAACCTAGCCGGAGTTAGCATCGGAGGTTAGCATGTTAAGCTAGCACAACAATTTATCACAATTTTGCACTTTAAAATACATATAAACCACAGGTTCAACATTCACCATTAAATAGCAATCAGTGGCAAGGGAATTGGGACCTTTGCTAACCGTTACAGCTTTGGAAAATAGCTTTTTCTCATGAAAAACCTAGCCGAAATTAGTATCGGCGGTTAGCATTTCAAGCTAGCGATTAGCATTTCCCATACACACTAAATGGATAGCACTCACCATGCTAATCGACACGTGCGTCATGGGGTTCCCGCGCTCAACGGCGTTAACAGCCTTTGGATCCAAATCTTAAAATTTAACAAACGGGGTATTATAATTTGATAGTACAGCAATGTCTCATTGCAGGTATTAGTTTAGGCTTACCAATTTCAAGTTTTATCCAAGACAAAGACTGCTATTAGCACATTAGCTCACCGTCTCCGTAAGGGAACGCGCTCTCTCGGTCGATGTCTGCTGCGACTGACAGCGTTCTACAGGTTACACACAGACCGAGCGAGGAAGCGCGTGACCCCATTGGCTGTTGCTGCCAAACAAAAGATGCAGCCATTGGTTGCTCGATACACCAGATGAAAACATTTGGAACTTCATCAAAACTCCCCAGAAAATGTTCCCTACTGTTTTATGAATATATATTTATTTAAATATTCATCTTTAAATTATTTACTCCCATTGTGAAATGGGTGTTTTTCTTTTTAAAAGTGGTATCAATATTCATATTTTTATTCGTGTTTTTAACACTGGGTTACACTATCCCCCCTTAGAATCATGCAAGTCCCTTTGCATGGGATTAGCTAAATGGTAATGACGAGAGGACCAGTGTTCATGGGAATAATCTTAGGATCTGTCTCTGTTAAGGCTCTGGTAAAAGCCAGGTTTAGTCCTTGAAACAGGGACTGGGCAACAGTTATGAGAGGGTTTCCTAACTGACTATACTGTAGCCTTTCTGGCTGGGCGGTTGTCCTCTCGGAAAGTCTCACAATCTTTGGGATTTCCCTTTCAGATTCTCTGTCTTCCACAGGTTCATCACAGGTACTTTTATCAGATAAGTTGGTTTCAAGACTTCCGCCCTCCCAAGAGAGCAGACGCTTTTTTCTTCTCTCCTGCTGACTTTTCCTCCCCTCCTACTACTGGATCCCAGCTTGCTGTTGTCTGTCTGCGTCTAACTGCGACCGCCGAAAAGAAATTATGGAGTTAATAAGCTGGGCTTTGAACACAATTGACACTATTTTTTCAACAAGGAAAAGTGCTCCGGGGGAAGCTGTCTGCCCCGCTGGAACGGCTCCAGTGGGCTATCTATGTGACACAGGTAATTGGAAAATGCTGTGTCTCTCTAATCTCTCTATCGAAGATATTGAAGATTTGTTTATCTTCGTAATCTTGGTGATTGGGATAATTCTGATTGGGACGGGAATTGTCTTGGTTTACCGCAAATTGCTGAAGATGGATTCAACCTATCAAAATGCTGGCCAGGCGAGGTGCATCCAACAAATTGAGAAACTGGAGAAGACCCTGATAGCGACTACTGGAGAACTGTCTCGTAAGGTGGATTACATCATGGGTTCGCTCAGGTCTTTCCACGACGAATTCAAAGCTGCGCAATGAAGGATTAATGTACTGAATCTACAGAAGAAATACAAGTCTTCTCTGTGATCAGTCCTATTTGGCATTATTATTCCCCATGAAAATTCCTCCTGGCTGTCTGCAGACTGTGTTTTTTCAAAATCATGAGCACAAGGCCTTGGACAGCCAGCTGCAGCGCCAGATAAGACTGGGCGCCAGACAGACAAAACATCTTCTGCCAAGGGTCCTTGGGTCTCTCTTATTATCATCAACACTGCTCAACACCGCACACACATTGATTCATGAACTGATTAAAGATATACTGTACACTGCTCTCTTGTGTCTTGTGAAATTCTGAGTTGTTGCTCTGTGCTATTGAGAGATTTTTTTTCATTGTAATCATAATCTGCTTAAAAAATAAGCTGTATTCTGATAACGAAGTTTTTTTTCTCCTCCCCCCTTGTGTCGTTCCCTCCCTTCTTATCTATCTCTGTTTGATGAGGCGCCTATTATGGCTGCCGTGTCGTTGTGTCGCGCGCATGCGCACCAATGTCAAGTCAAGTTCCTCGTGTGTTTTTTACATGCTTGGCAATAAAGTTTATTCTGATTCTGATTCTGATTCTGATTCACTTTCAGTTCCATTCTTGTTGTTCGATGGTTCCACATTTGTTTCAGTTTCCTCCAGGTTTCCATCATTCGGTAAGTTGTCACATCCAGGTGAATTGTCATTTCCAGGCAAGTTGTCGCATCCAGGTGAAGTGACATTTTCTATTTGGTTGTCATTCTCAGGTAAGTGAGTTTCAGCAGGAATGTCTCCTTTAAAGAATGTCTTTGGATGGGGAATTTCATAAACTTGAGTGAGCTTTATGGGTGTTTGGATTGGTTCTTCTCTGTACCAATAGACATCTTCATTTTCCGGTTCTGAATTCTCACATTCCTCACTTTGTTCAGGTGATTGTCTTGTCTTAGGTTGGCGGACACGTTTTGGTTGGACAGGTTCTTCTTCAACAGGGGCAAGAAAACCACAGGGAAGCAAGAGATCACGGTGAACGGTGCGAACAGGACCATCTTTTGTCTCAGGTTTTATAGTGTAAACAGGCAAGTCACCTGCTTGGCTCACCACAATGTGGATTTCAGCTTCCCACCTGTCTGCTAGTTTGTGCTTGCCTCTGAGGTGGACTGCACGTACCAAAACTCTGTCGCCTGGTTCTAGTTTTGAGGGTTTCACTTGCATATCAAATCTTGTTTTGTTTCTTTCAGCCATCTTGTTGGCATTTTCTGTTGCTAGTTTGTAGCTTTCTTGTAGAGTTGTCTTCAGTTTTTCAATGTACTGGGAATGTGACTTGAAACTTTTGTTGTGAAACGGGAGCCCAAATGCAAGATCGATTGGCAATCTCGGCTGACGACCGAATATTAACTCATACGGGGCAAAAGCAGTAGTGTCATTTTTCGTACAATTGTACGCATGTACAAGTGGTTTCACATAGTTGTGCCAATGAGTTTTGTTCTTTTCCTCCAGAGTACCCAGCATGCTCAATAACATTCTATTGAAACGTTCTACCAGGTTACCTCTGGGATGATAGGGTGTTGTCCGGATTTTGCGAATGCCCATGATTTTGCAAAGTTCTTTTATAATATGGGACTCAAAATAGGGACCCTGATCACTATGTAACCGTTCGGGTATCCCGTAGTGGACGATAAAATTGTCCCAAAGTGCCTTTGCAACGGTCTGAGCTTTCTGATTGCTGGTAGGGATGGCTATAGCGTATTTCATGAAATGATCAGTTAACACGAGCACATCCTTTGTGTTGCTTTGATCGGGCTCAATGGACAGGAAATCCATACAGACAAGTTCGAGCGGTCGGGTGGACTTGATGTTGACAAGCGGAGCAGCTCGTTCTGGAGCGGTTTTACGTCTTACACAGCGATTACATGTCTTGATCTTCTTTTCAATATCTGCCGCCATGCGAGGCCAATAGAACCTTGTTCTGGCGAGATCCAAAGAACGCTCTGTGCCTAAATGGCCCATGTCACAGTGGAGGCTTTGAAAGACTGAATCGCGGAGCTGTTCAGGTAAGACGAGCTGGTAAGTAACATTTCCTCCATCTTGGCGAGTGCGGTAGAGGATGCTATTGCACATTTCAAGTCGACTGAGCTCTCGGAGTAACAAGTTGATGTCAGGAAGTTCAGTTTGTACAATTGGTGGAACTTTTAGCCCAGTTTCAATTTGTGCAATCACTTCTCTTAAACAGGGGTCAGTTCTTTGTTCGTTTTTGATCTGTCCAGCAGTCATGTGGAGTACAACTGAAAGACCACCACAGCCATCTTCATCGGCATAGCCATCTGGAATGGCAGCTACAGAGATGGCTAATGAATGAACCAAAGGGAAGGTGTTGTGTGGAAAGCTACAGACAAGGTGTTTTTCACATTTAGCAGACACTACCTCGGAACTTAAACTGCTTTCAGGAAGAGACAAGTGAGTTTGAGTGAACTGCTGTATGCGGTCGAGCTCTTTTTGGGACACTGTGTGGCACATATGTTTGGTTCATATTTCCCCACAAGAGTGTGGCACATATGTCTGGTTCATATCTCCCACAAATGTATGGCTTATGTGGATTGTATGGCTTATGTGGATTGGGGCTTCACGTCTGGAGGAACAAGACAGGAGATGGCGTGGAGGTGTGAAGTCGGGCCCTCGTCTCGGAGAAGAGGACCTGGGGGGTTTCCCGGGACACCGGAGAATAAGAGACAATGGTGAATCTTCAGAGACTTGCACTGTGATTGAATGTTTGCAGAAGCACCATGTGACTTGAGTTCTTAATCCCCCGGAGGTATAAGAGTGAACTGTAACATTATTCTGCCTCTTCTTGCTTTTGAGAATGTTGGATGAATGTGTTCTGGAATAAAGCCGAACCTGAGAAATACACTCATGTCTCGTCACTGAACACATCTTCCACACTGGTGACCCACGACAAAGAATGAGCAGGGAGAATTCTCCCGAGCGGAGCTCATCAGAGGCCAGCCTGATGGCTGCCTCCACGCTCCAGCTGCCCGATTTCTGGCAGCACAGCCCGCGCTCCTGGTTTAGCGCGGTCGAGGCGCAGTTCAACCTCCGGAGAATCTCAAAGGATGAAACGAGGTTCTACCATGTGGTGGCGAAGCTGGACAGTCACACGGTCCAGAGGGTGGAAGATCTGGTTAACCACCCACCGGACACCGACAAGTACGGCGCATTGAAGGAGGCGCTGATCAGCCATTTCACCCCCTCGGTGCAACAGCAAGCAGAGGGGCTCCTAGAGTTGATGGAGTCGGAGAACAACAGACCGGCAGACCTGATGGTGAAGATGCTGAGACTGAAAGACTCCGAGGATGGCGAATTTATCTTCGCCCACCTTTTCCTCCGGACTCTGCCGCCAGCAGTGAGAGTGACCCTGGCAGACTCACCCCGCTTGGCCAAGCGGGACTACCATGGCCTCGGCAAGGAGGCGCAGCGACTCGTCGATGCCCACAAGCGGAGCGCGGTTTTGGCCGCGGCAGCTGAGCAGAGGACGGCGCCCGGAGATGGTTTGGAGCCAGAGGTGGCGGCGCCAGACGAACCGACGACGGCGGCGACAGGCGTCAGGCGACGTGGAGCTGAGGTCGGCCTGTGTTTCTACCACCGCCGTTTTGCGGAGAGGGCGCACAGATGTCTCCCACCGTGCCGCTTCAAGCGTCAGGGAAACGCCAAGACCGGGGGGCTGGTAGCAGCTGCATCCCTCGGAGAAGAAAATAAGCTGCTTTACCTGACAGATGCACACTCGGGGAAACAATTCCTCGTGGACATGGGCTCCCAGCTGAGTTTCGTCATGCCTACCTACGCGGAACGGCTGATGCCGTCCAAAGCTCCCTGGGTGTCAGTATCAGCAGCGAATGGCTCAGCGATTAAGACCTTCGGTGAGAGGACCATGCGTCTGTCCTTACAGGGCCGTTCATTCGAGTGGACCTTTATTGTAGCAGCAGTCAGTTTCAACATGTTAGGGGCTGATTTTTTGTGCTCACATGGTTTATTGGTTGACCTTGCTAATAGACGCCTGGTTAATGCACTGTCTTTTCATTCTATCCCCTGCACAGCTCGGGTGGCTCCGCCGACTGCACACGCCAACGTCACAGCTGCAGGTGGTAAGTTTCATGCTTTGCTCACTCACTTTCCAGCACTCACAGTTCCAAAGTTTTCGGCGACAGTGGCCAAACATGGGGTGGAACATTTTATCACCACCACTGGGCCGCCCATTTTTGCAAAAGCCCGGCGCTTGGACTCAGCTAAACTGGCAATAGCGCGCGAGGAATTTGCCAATCTGGAAAAACTGGGCATAATTAGACACTCGAACAGCCCCTTGGCTTCCCCGTTACACATGGTCCCAAAGGCTGATGGCTCGTGGCGACCTTGTGGCGATTTCCGCAGGTTGAACAACGTCTCAGCACACGACCGCTACCCGATTCCGCACATCCAGGATTTCTCAGTTCATTTGGCGGGGGCGCGCATTTTTTCTAAAATAGACTTGGTGCGCGGCTACCACCAAGTCCCTGTGTGCGCGCAGGATATTCCCAAAACCGCGGTAATAACTCCGTTTGGGCTTTTTGAGTTTTTGCGCATGCCGTTTGGGTTAAAGGGCGCCGCACAAACTTTCCAACGCATGATGGATGCAGTTTTACGCGACCTGCCTTTCGTGTTCGTCTATTTAGACGACATATTGGTAGCCAGCACGTCCGAAGACGAACATGAAACCCACCTCACAGCGGTTTTTCGGAGACTGGCAGAGCACGGGTTGATAATTAACCCAGCGAAGTGCCAGTTTGGGGTGGCGCAAATCGATTTTTTGGGGCACCGCGTTTCACCACAGGGAGCGGTTCCCCTTCCTGAGAAAGTTCGCGCAATAACAGATTTCCCCCGACCTCAAACGATAAAAGCACTGCAGGAGTTTCTAGGAATGGTTAATTTTTACAACCGATTTCTTCCGAGCGCAGCGCGGCTTATGCAGCCACTGTACGCGGCACTGAAAAAACAAAAACCCATGAATAAGGTTGAATGGTCTCCGGAGCGGGAGCGCGCTTTCTCCCAGGTTAAATCAGCCCTTGCAAGCGCCGTTTTGTTAGCGCACCCGGTTCCAACAGCCCGTTTAGCGCTCACCACCGACGCTTCGGACCTAGCGGTGGGGGCAGTCATTGAACAGTGAGTGGCAGGGACCTGGCAGCCTCTCACTTTCTTTAGCAAATCCTTGCGCGATAACGAGCGTAAATACAGCGCGTTTGACAGGGAGCTTTTAGCCCTACACTTGGCCATCCGCCATTTCCAGTTCTGGCTGGAAGGGCGCCGTTTCACCGCTTTTGTAGACCACAAACCGTTAACTTAAAATCTCAGAACCTTGGTCAGGCCGACAACAAAGACAGCTAGCCGCAATATCGGAGTTCACCACCGATATCCAGCATGTCGCAGGCAAACACAATGTAGTGGCGGACTGTCTCTCACGTGCTGTGGCAACGCCAGGCCACGTGGGGGCAGACTCGGTGGCTGTGGGCCAGGGCAGCGACGCGGGAGCGCGCGCAGCCCCGGTCCACGTAGGTTTGGATTATGCAGACATGGCTGCGGAGCAGGTTGGTGACGTGGATGTGCGCGCGCTCCAGTCTGGACCAACAGGGTTAAGGCTGGAGCACAGGGTGCAGCAAATAGGTATGCCCCCCTTAATATGCGATGTCTCCACGGGTCGGCCTCGTCCAGTGGTGCCAGCCGCGTGGCGCCGCCGCGTTTTTGACTCGGTCCATTCGCTGGTGCACCCGGGAGTGCGCGCATCGGTCAAGATGGTGGGGGAGAAATTTGTCTGGCCGGGGTTGCGCAAACAGGTCAAGGAATGGGCAGCGGCTTGTGTAGCATGCCAGAGGGCTAAGATACACAAGCACACGAGGGCCCCTTTGGAGCCTTTTCACATCCCGGCTAAGCGTTTTGATCATGTGCATGTTGATCTGGTGGGCCTGCTTCCCTCGTCTCAAGGGCACACACACCTTTTGACGATGGTGGACCGCACCACGCGTTGGCCAGAAGCGGTACCTCTGGCGTCAACAACGGCGGAAGAGGTTGCGCGCGCATTTTTAACAGCTTGGGTCATGCGCTTTGGAGTTCCGTCAGACATAACGTCAGACAGAGGCCCTCAATTTGTTTCCGAACTGTGGTCGTCTATGGCCCGCAGCTTAGGGGTGAAGGTACACCGCAATACCGCGTATAACCCGCAGGCCAACGGTTTATGTGAATGTTTTCATAGGTCATTGAAAGCAGCCCTCAGAGCATCGCTCATGGATACAAATTGGGTGGACAAACTGCCATGGGTTTTATTGGGGTTGCGTTCTGCACCGAAGGAGGATTTACAAGCCTCCCCAGCGGAGTTGGTGTTCGCACAACCTCTCCGTTTGCCCGGGGAATTTCTCCCGGAAAATCCTGCGCCCAATTGCCCCCCCGCTCAGCTGTTGCAGAGCGGCACAGGATCAAACACGCTGCCTGGCCCAGTGCATCACAGTTTTCCACGCGTTTTTGTGCCAGAGGCTTTGAAAAATGCAGAGTTTGTTTTTGTTAGACATGATGCACAACGCCCAGGGCTGAGACCGCCTTATGATGGACCGTTCAGGGTGCTGGAAAAAAATGAGAAGCATTTTTTGCTAGATTTGGGGGGCAGAAGGGAGCTAATTTGCATAAACAGACTCAAGCCTGCTTTTGTCCTGACTGATGAACGAGTGCAGTTGGCGAAAGCCCCCCGCCGGGGCAGGCCGCCGAGAAGGCATGCTCCAGAGCTCCCACAGAGATGTGCTAACAAATCTAATCCCCAGGTGCGAGGAGACGCTGCAGACGCAGCGAAGCCAGCCTACAGCAGATTCGGCAGGAAGCTCAGACCTAAGAGATTGGGGGATTGATTGTTGGTTATGTGGTAATGTTTTTTTATGTATGCATTTATGAGTGTTTGTCCCATGCAGACGTTTGGGGGGGGGGTCATGTGGCACATATGTTTGGTTCATATTTCCCCACAAGAGTGTGGCACATATGTCTGGTTCATATCTCCCACAAATGTATGGCTTATGTGGATTGTATGGCTTATGTGGATTGGGGCTTCACATCTGGAGGAACAAGACAGGAGATGGCGAGGAGGTGTGAAGTCGGGCCCTCGTCTCGGAGAAGAGGACCTGTGGGGTTTCCCGGGACACCGGAGAATAAGAGACAATGGTGAATCTTCAGAGACTTGCATTGTGATTGAATGTTTGCAGAAGCACCATGTAACTTGACTTCTTAATCCCCCGGAGGTATAAGAGTGAGCTGTAACATTATTCTGCCTCTTCTTGCTTTTGAGAATGTTGGATGAATGTGTTCTGGAATAAAGCCGAACCTGAGAAATACACTCATGTCTCGTCATTGGACACATCTTCCACAACTGCGTCATTAAGTAACTCGCCATGTGGCCGTCTAGAGAGGCCGTCTGCATCTGAGTTAAGCTTGCCTGCTCTGTATTGGAGCTTAAAGTTAAACGTCGACAGAGCAGCTAGCCACCTATAACTCATGGCATCCATCTTAGCAGTAGTCAAAATGTACGTCAGGGGGTTACTATCTGTCACTACAGTAAACTGATTGCCATATAAATAGTCTGCGAACTTCTCCGTTACTGCCCACTTTAGAGCTAAAAATTCTAATTTATGGGCGGGGTAACGGGACTCACTTCTAGACAACCCCCGGCTTGCATAAGCTATGACCCTAGTCTGGCCCTCCTGCTCTTGATAGAGGGCGGCGCCAAGCCCTGTAGTGCTGGCGTCAGTATGGAGTGTATATGGCAACTGAGGGTCAGCGAAACCCAGGACAGGCGCAGTACTGAGCTTTTCAATGATGGTTTTGAATACAAGATCACAGGAAGAAGTCCATCGCTCGCCAAACAGTGTCTTTGGGTCGTGGTACTGGGCAGGCTTAGCTTTGGGCTTTGTGCTTTTTCGCAAAGAAGGGTAGCCTGCTGTTAAGTCAGTGAGGGGCTTAACGATGCTGGAATAGTTCTTAATGAACCGCCTATAGTACCCTGAAAAGCCTAAGAATGAGCGGAGCTGTTTGAGATCATGGGGCACAGGTCAGGTACTTAGGGCTTTCAATTTTTTGGGGTCGGTCTCAACTCCTTTACTGGACACAATGTGACCGAGGTATCTGACAGAAGTTTGAAAAAATCTACATTTCTCAGGGGAGAGTTTAAGCCCGTACTCTTTTAGGCGATTGAGAACTTTCATTAAGCGAGCCTCATGTTCTTCGGGCGTCTTGGAGAACACAATGATGTCATCGAGGAACACAATCACCTCATGCAGATTCATGTCGCCCATACATTTCTCCATGAGGCGTTGGAACGTGCTGGGGGTGTTTGTAATGCCTTGGCATTCTATTGAATTCCCAAAAGCCCATGAGACATACGAACACCGTCTTTGGTTTGTCCAGCTCCTCTACCTCAATTTGGTAGTACCCCGACTTTAAATCGAGGACGGAGAACCACTGTGAACCGGTCAAGGTGGAAAACGTTTCCTCCAAGTTGGGGAGGGCGTAAGCATCTTTTACAGTCTGCATGTTAAGCTTCCTGTAATCAATACAAAGGCGGACATCGCCATTTTTCTTTCGCACCACTACAATAGGCGAAGAAAATGGGGAAGTGGACTCTCTTATCATGCCTGCTTGTTGGAGTTCTTTGAGATGTTTACGGACCACTTCCAGGTCATTTGGATGTATGGGACGTGCTCTGTGTTTGAACTGTGTTTCATCTGATAATTTGATTGTGTGTTTCACTTGATCCGTTTTGCCAAAGTCAAGATTGTTTTGTGCAAATACTTCGGGCATTTGACTGAGTTTTTCTGTTAGGCGTTCTTTCCATTCAGCGCTAATGGGGGAAGAGTCAAAGTTGAACTTCAGAGTGGACTTTTGTTCAGGTTTGGACTCTGTAACTTTCACGGAGTGTTCTTGCGATAGGACTCGTTGATATGCACAAATTTCTCCAATGACACACTTCTGAGGGATTGTCACATCATGTTCCGATTCATTGGTGAGTATAACTGGAACAAGGTAAGGTGCTCTTTCAGGTAAGTCTATGAGACATGGTTTTACTAGGATACCACCAGGTAAGGCTGACATTAACGGGTGTTCTAACAAGACAGATTTTTCACTGTTGCCGGCTGACACAGCTACAGCGCCATCTAAAACGACTGTTTGGCCTGCAGGAACTAACTGTGGCTCTTTGTTGCGCATGGTCACTAAACCAAGGCTAGTGTCTTTGGACTGTCTGTGCTGTAGCTCAAGGACTTTTAACACTGCCTTATAACCAAGTGACATGGTTGGCTGCAGTTCAGAACATGCATCAGAGTACAGCTTGTAAAGTACATCTAATGTGTTTGTCCCTGTTAATACTAAGGACTGATCAGCTGCACGTACATCGGGAACCACTAAGGCAAGTGTTGGCACTTCAGCTTCAATACCGAGAAAGTCTTTTGGGAAAGTGACATGCATTTCAATGTAATCTAAGTAAGGTACACTCTGACTGTTAGCTCCCTCCACTTCTAACAGCTCAAAAAGTGGCTTAATCTCATGGTTGGAAAAGTACTGTCTGTAATAGGACTCAGGGACAGTAGTCACCTGGGAGCCTGTATCTAATAAACAGCTCACAGTACAGCCATTCACTTTCACTTGTGCTGTACTTTTTGTACCAATTAGACCATTAGGAAAGTTAAAGGGGTCTGTTTTGGAGTGTGACTTCAGTTTAGCACGTGTCTTGAATGGAGCTTTTGGTTTGAGACGGGTCATCTCTAAACTAGCCTCTGTTTGTCCCGCAACAGAGGCAGACTTCAGTTTAAAGAAGATTGGGGGTTCTGACTGTCCCAAATCTGTCTTTTTACTCTTAATTCTTTGCGTTTTGCAGCTAACAAGTGCAGGGTTTGGCTCTGACTCACAAGTGGCTACAATATGCCCATCTTCACCACAGCGGAAGCAATACCATGGTTTGGGCCTAGTATTGGGACGGCTGGACGAAGGTAAGTTTTCAGGTTTGGGATGGTCAGGTTTTTTATTTTCAGACTTCTTAGTTGGGTCTTTCTTTGGTGGTGCTTGTTTCTTTTGTTTCACGACAGCAGCTAGTTGGCTTTTTAGATCAGCGACTTGCTTTTTCAGTTCTTTCAGACTGTCAGACTTCACTTCACTATTTGTACTTGTTTTGGTGACTGTCTGTTCATAGGAGACTGCTTTTGGTTTTGTGGCGCCCAAGTGTTTTTTCATGCGTGTGTTTTTAACTTCTTGTCTGTTTTTAGCAGTGCGAAGGTGAAGCAATAACTCTGCATACGCAGGTGGGTGTTTATCTTTTAGTTCCAGCTGTAGCTCCTTTAGCAGATTATCATCCCAACAGCCTCTATTAAACTGCTTGAGAAGCTGTTTGTCCACTTCCTGTGGCTCTAGACTGCCTCTATGCACTGCGAGATTGAGCGCCACCTGCAAACGATGCAGATATGCAGAGGGTTTTTCTCCACACTCTTGGAAAGTGTTCAGGAATCACACAAGCAGTTCCTCACCATCTTCAACAGTCCCAAAAGCGGAGTCCAAAAGCTTGAGATAGTCGGCAGAGGTGGCTTCAGGCCCAAGAGGGCGAATAACATCAGACGCAGGAGCAAGAAGACTTTCAAAGATCTTGCGAGATTTTTCCAAGTCAGACAAAGAAGTACACTACCGTTCAAAAGTTTGGGGTCACTTAGAAATTTCCTTATTTTTGAAAGAAAAGCACTTTTTTCAATAAAGATAACTTTAAACTAATCAGAAATACACTTTATACATTGCTAATGTGGTAAATGACTATTCTAGCTGCAAATGTCTGGTTTTTGGTGCAATATCTAGATAGGTGTATAGAGGCCCATTTCCAGCAACTATCACTCCAGTGTTCTAATGGTACAATTTTTTTTTTTTTTTTTTTTTTTTTTTTTTTTTTTGTTACTTATTTGTACCCGTAGGTAGACTTGGTTTGCAGTCTGGTGACAAGCCACCGGTTGCTGGTCGCTGCGTGCGCGAGCGCCCTAAACCTACATGTTTTTGGTGTGCGGGAGGAAACCGGAGAAATCCCGGAGTAAACCCGCGCAACACGGGGAGAACATGCAAACTCCACACAGCTCACTGTTGGTCGGGGGCTGGGATCGAACCCACGATCTCATGATCCCCGCGATCCCCCGGCCGAGGGTAAAACTGTGCTGTCACAGTGCTAAACCACTGCGCCACCGTGCAGCCCGTGTTTGCTCATTGCATCAGAAGGCTAATGGATGATTAGAAAACCCTTGTGCAATCATGTTAGGTCTGCAATGCTGTAATTGCTGCAAATGGAGGATTCTTTGACAAAAGCAAAGTTTGAAGGAAAAAATTATTATTTCAAATACAAATCATTATTTCTAACCTTGTCAATGTCTTGACTATATTTTCTATTCATTTTACAACTCATGGTGGTAAATCAGTGTGACTTTTCATGGAAAACACAAAGTAATTGTCTGGGTGACCCCAAACTTTTGAACGGTAGTGTATCTTCCATCATCAAGTCAACATGTGAACGCCAGGTTTCATAGTCAGCTTCAGTATACGGTCTTGGCATTTTGCCAGAGAAAGCTCTGAGTCTCAAGAAGGAATGGGCGTTTGACGGCTTCTCTGCATGTTTAATGACATGCTCAACTACGATTTTCTGAACCTCGGGTGGGTTAAAATCAGCTGGACTCAACATTTGAGGTGTCAAGTTTGGTCTAAGAGGGCATTGGAAGGGTACTTGAGTGGTTTTAGGGGTGCGAGGTACTTCAACTCGGAGTGGAGGAGAGACTCCACTTTGTGTGGGTTCTACAGTAGGGGAAGCAGGATCAACGTCAGCATCGACCGTTTCAGCTGTCTCAGCAGCTTCAATAGACTTCCCTATTGTGGACATAACCTCCCGCAACACCTCTTCAAAACCTTTTCCACTTAACTTAGCTAAACCCCTCAGGTTGCTAAGATAAGCCTCAGTAACACTGCCCCCTACAGTTTTAGTGTACACATCAGCTAAGGCTTGAATGCAGTACTTAACATCAGGATTGTCAGTGGATGGAAAGGAGCACGGCAACGTAGGTGCTAATGTTTCAATAGCTAATCCAGACTCGAACTCCACAAGGTGACTTTTGTCAAATTCAGACGAGTTATCATCAATGCTAAGTACCCTACGAATAGTGCCATGTTGCTCTAGGAACTCAAAAACGTCTTGGTCTTTTTCTTTATCAAGTACACCACTGACAATGACTGCATTTGGAACTTTGACACCATATTTTTCAACAAAATCCATTTTGACAGTATAGGCACTTTTCCACTTGGCCCAGTTTGGCCTCGTTTGGCCTCATTTCGCCCAGTACAGTTCGGCTCGCATGTTTTTCTACTGCACTAGGTGTCATTTGAAGTGGGTGGGAAATAGTTAAAAGGGAGGCGGCGCAACCCTCTCCCTCTCGCTACGTAAAACAAGCGTAACTGGCGTAAATCAAGCGTAACGTTACGCAAAACACAAGTTGGCAGGATACGAGGCGTCTGCGTTCTCTGGCTGTTTTTGCCAGAATAAAGGCAAAAACGGAGAACAGAAGGCAAACCCGCAATACGACACACTCTGGAAAGGTACTGGAGCATTTAGAAGCCATGAGGATGCGAACTACATTACGTATGATGGTAAGCTAATGGTTGCTAATGCTACTTTGCTTTTAAGTCCACCGTACAACATTGTAATGTCGGCAAGTTATCGATATTAGGTCCTAAAATCTGTATTCTGTGTGTGTGTTTCAGACGGCTCTCTTGTGGCAAAAATATCACTTCAAACGGTCGGCGTTAATGTTCATCACAGTGATGTGACCCCAAGTTCACGAACGCGAAGTGGCTATAATGTCTGTAGAAATGTTTCGCTTCCTGTGAAATAAATTGATCTGATCTGTGTCAAAATCATGGAGAGACTGTTGAGACGTCATGGAATTTACCTGCTCCAGCCAGTGGTGTCGTGACAAAACATGGATCAGGTGCCATATAGTAGCATATGAGCCGTTAAATATATATTTCAACAGGTAAACAGTACTGAGTTAGGCATAAGATATATTTAGCAATTATGATGCATTTTAAGCCAAAACAAATGGATCTAGGATTAGAAGTAATTAAAATAAAGCAGTCCCAAGGTTACATGGAGAAATACGTGGATTAACTGGAAATATATCGCATTGAGTATTGCTGACTACATGTAGATACTGTATAAATATATATTCTCTGCATCAACAGTGAACTATACATGTATTCATGTAGTATTGCCCTGGGAATTTTGACAATAAACCTTTGTACTTTTGCAGATGTCTCTATTTTGTTTTACAGTCTTCAGCAAATGATTGTTTTGGTTACTTTTCTTAAAAATGAGCCATTATTTTCAAAGTCACTGATAAATCAGAAGCCGTGGATGAACAGAGAAGTGCGACTTCTGCTAAAAGCACATAACAATGCCTTTAGATCTGGTGATGCACAGGCCTACAGTTCATCCAGGGCAGATCTGAAGAGGGGCATCAAGAAGGCCAAGCACAGCTACAAGCTGAAGGTGGAGGAACATTTTGGGGACCCTGACCCCCGATGTATGTGGCAGGGCATTCAAGCTATCTCTGATTATAAGCCCAGCAACTCCATACCTATAGCCATGACTGTGCCCTTTCTCAATGAGCTAAATAACTTCTATGCTCGTTTTGACAAGGACAACAATGAAAAGAACATCAATTTCCCACCCTCTGATGACCTCCACCACCTCACACTCACCCACACCGACGTCCGTAATGCACTGAGTCATGTCAACGTACGTAAGGCTGCTGGCCCTGATGGCATTCCTGGGCGTGTGCTGAGGGCATGCGCTGAGCAGCTGGCAGGGGTCTTCACAGACATCTTCAATCTGTCCCTGGCCCAGGCCGTGGTACCAGCGTGCTTCAAGACCACTTCAATAGTACCAGTGCCGAAACATTCAACACCATCGTGCCTAAATGACTATCGCCCTGTGGCACTGACGCCCATAGTCATGAAGTGCTTTGAGCGACTGGTCTTGGCACAGCTCAAAAAAGGCCTGCCCCCTACACTGGACCCTCATCAGTTCGCCTACCGGAGCAACAGGAGTACAGAGGATGCGGTTTCTACAGCGCTGCACTATGTACTCTCACACCTGGATGACAAGAACACCTACGCAAGAATGCTGTTTATTGACTTCAGCTCAGCATTCAACACAGTTATCCCCTCCAAGTTGCTCACCAAACTTGGGGACCTGGGAATCAGTACCTCCACCTGCAACTGGATCATGGATTTTCTGACCAACAGACCCCAGCATGTTAGGTCAGGCCCCAACCGTTCTTCCGTCATCACACTCAACACTGGTGTACCACAGGGCTGTGTGCTCAGCCCATTCCTCTACTCCCTCTACACCCATGACTGCAGGCCTATGTATGGATCCAATTCCATCATAAAGTTCGCAGATGACACCACGGTGATTGGACTCATCAGGGACAACGATGAGTCAGATTACAGGGCAGAGGTTGAGCACTTGGCTACTTGGTGCGCTGACAATAACCTGCTCCTTAACACCAGCAAAACCAAGGAGCTCATAGTGGACTACAGGAAGGAGAGGGAAGAGACACATGACCCCATCCATATCAATGGCATAGCTGTTGAACGTGTCCCCAGCTTCAAATTCCTGGGGACCCACATCTCGGAGGACCTGTCCTGGTCAGTTAACACCACCAGCCTGATCAAGAAGGCCCATCAGCGCCTCTTCTTCTTGAGGACATTGAAGAAGAACCATCTGTCAACTGACATCCTGGGCAACTTCTACCGCTGCGTGATAGAGAGCACCCTGACCAACTGTATCACACTCTGGTATGGGAGCTGCTCTGTAGCTGACCGCAAAGCGCTGCAGCGGGTGGTGAAAACCGCCCAACGCATCACAGGGACTCCACTTCCAGCTATAGAGGACGTCTACAGGAAAAGATGTCTGCGCCGGGCACGCAGCATTCTTAGGGACTCCAACTATCCTGCTCATGGACTGTTCCAGCTTCTCCCCTCCAGAAGACGTTTCAGAAGCCTTCGGACTAGAACCAGCAGGTTTAGGAACAGTTTCTTTCCAACAGCTGTCACGTTATTGAACTTAGTTCCCCGCTGACTCTCTTACAATCATCTTTTACCATCCTCACCTGTACATAACTGCATAACTACATAACTACATCTAACTTATTGCACATTATTTGCACATAACAGTACTTTTAACTTTCTGCACTGCTGCATATATTTGCATATATTTGCTTAAATTGCACATACTGTTAATTACCGTATATACTGCACTGCTGTCCTTTGCACTTCTGATTGGATGCTAAACTGTGTTTCGTTACCTTGTATTCATACATGTGTAATGACAATAAAGTTGAATCTAATCTAATCTAATCTAAATGGTTCGTACTGTTGACTCTTTTCCCACCGGTGTCTGAACAGACAAAATAGAAAATCATGATGCAAACACATAAATCACTAAATTGTTTATTCCAATCAGCAGCAAATTACAGATTATTTAGAATGTGCAAAATTCAAACTGTAAAAAAAAAACAAAGAAAAAAGAAACTGGAATGGGTAACACACGCCAGCCACGCTGCCTCACTGAGAAGCAACTGGTCGGCCCCTCGTACTGGTCCTGGTTCAGCAGATCTTCAGCCTGCACCTCTAAATAGTGATGCAAGGTCCAGTTTGAGTGGATCGTTTTCCCCTTGCCTAGATGAAAGACAGAAATGGGTGGTGGATAATTGAAGAAAGTTTAAAACATATTTGAGAAATGAATGAATCTTTATTTCGGATAATTAGATTAAAAGAAAGGAACAGAATAATAGAACAAAGGGGGAAAAAAATCCAATAAGGTCAAATTAAACAGGAACTCCTTGGATTATACAATTCAACATAACTTATCAGAAATGGGTGATGGCTGAAGCCGCAGCTTATATTGCCCACCCATGTTCCAGCTAAGAATTCAAAAATAAAATAAAATAAGAGTGATTACAAATCAGAACAAAGCCAAGACAAAACGTGACAAAAAATAAGCAACAGCACAACACAGACTGGATATGATAATCCTTATGTGATTTTACATGTTGTTTTGTATATACAGCCGTGGACAAAATTGTTGGTACCCCTCTGTTAATCGAAGAAAAACCCACAATGGTCACAGAAATAACTTGAATCTGACAAAAGTGGTAATAAATAAAAATTCTATGAAAATTAACCAATGAAAATCAGACAATACTTTTGAATTGTGGTTCAACAGAATTATTTTAAAAAACAAACTCATGAAACAGACCTGGACAAAAATGATGGTACCTGTAGGGAGCTTGAAATGAAGAAGCGATGTGCTTTTATAAATCAAAGTTTAATATCAGCTTCACGTCCCTAACATGTCTCATCTCGGTGCAGAAGCAGAATCAGAGGTCGAGCGCAGTCAGACCTTCATACTTATACCCACACTCAACAAAAGACACTGCATATCAAAGCCGACATCCCGCATTAACATAATCCCCTCTCCATTGTCCTCCGTCTCCTCCACCTGACCCTGGGTGGTCAGGAAGTTCGATCCGGTCTCCACCGCTGCGACTCCGTCTGTTCTTTGATCCTCGCTGGCGGTTGAGACCTCTTGTCCTGTTCTGAGGCGTGAGGTCATTCCACATATGTAATCACTAAACATTCTAATATGTCTATACATATGTAGGTATGGAATATATGATTAATATAAGCCACAGTACCCCTAGAAAAGATTGAAAATAGGCCATAGGGACATGAACATGACCATAGGGACATGTTCAACCAAGATGTGTCCTCTAATTAACATCACAGGTGTCTACAAACTTGTAATCAATTGGCCTATTTAAAGGGTGACAAGTAGTCACTGTGCTGTGACCATTGTGGGTTTTTCTTTCATTAACAGAGGGGTACCAACAATTTTGTCCACGTGTGTATGTTTGGAGTATTTATTCCTTTAGTTTTTGTTTAAATTGTCCAAGCTTTGTACATGATTTTAATTCAGGTCCAAAAGCGTTCCACAGTCTGACTCCTTGCACTGAAACACAGTGTTGCTTGGTAGTAGTCCTCAGACCCAAGGGCAGACCCAGAACTCACTGGAGAGACAACGTCTCCCAGTTGGTCTGGGAACACCTTGATATCCTCTCTGAAGATCTGGAGCAGGTGGCTGAGGAGAGGGAAGTCTGGGCTTCTCTGCTTGAACTGCTGCCTCTGCGACCCGGACCTCTGGAAAAGTGGTAGAAGATGGATGGATGGATGTCATGTATGGGAGCATTAATGAATGATACAAAGTCTATAGTGTAGGTTGATTCAGCAAATATTTCACTCTGTGCAGTATTGTGACTGATTTGCATATTTTACCTTTAATATAATTAATATGTGACTTCCAACACAGTTTATTATCAATTATTACACCAAGGATTTTAATTTTGGATACCCTTTCAATCTCTACACCATTTATACTGAGTTTAAATACTGAGTTGTTGTGATGGTGTGAAATAACGTTATCAATAAAATTTAGCCACCACTGTGTCGCCCTAGTTTCAAGTGGGGGTGGTGTTTTGTGTATTGTACTGTGTACCTACTGAAATATATAATAAAGGGACCTCGAGACCAGAGCGTAGGTTCACTTTCTTTACTTGTAGAATCTCCACTCCCATGCGCATGCGCGCATGATACATTCAAACCATTCTATATCACTACATCTCCCCCTTTTAAACCAATATTTCCCAGCTGTTTACAAGGTTCATGAATTACTGCAACATTCAAACTCATAACACATAAGAACTTAACTGAGAGGCAGGGTGGACTACCTGATCCTCTCTGTTGTGGTATGGAGGTTTATTCTGCTCCGTGTTTACACACAACACTATACTACAAATTCAGTCTTTTGATTGGCTTGACCGCTCTGCCCCCTCTGGTGCGTATCCCCGGATCTGGGGTGGTCGATGGTGAAGGCACAACTCTCAAATGAGAGCGGTTTCTTCAGAGATTGCCATTCGAAGTGTCAACGACGTAGGACCTCGGTGTCCCAGCTGATCCGGAAACTACTCCAGTGCGTGGTTCGTTCTTGATCCAGACTCTCTGGCCTGGCTGGAGCGGTTTCTTCTCCTGTGCTCTGTGCCGTGTGTTATATCCCTCAGCCTGTTTTCTTTTAAGCTCTTCGTCTTTCAACTCAAAAGCTCTCAAGTCCGGCCAAGCTGGTGTGAGGGTGCTTGGACACACTGGGAGAGGTGTCTGAATGTTACGCCCCATTAGGAGCTGCGCGGGAGATGCCCCATGAGCGAGAGGGGTCGCTCTGTATGCCATCAGTGCTTTGTGAGGGTCCTCATTCTTCTGCAACAGGGCCTTCACGGTTCTAACAGCACGTTCTGCTTCTCCGTTGCTTTGGGGGTAACGGGGGCTACTGGTGAGATGCTGGAATTTGTAATCTGCAGCAAACTCTGCTGCTGCAAACTGTGGGCCGTTGTCGGTGATGAGTGTGTCAGGCACTCCATGACGGCTGAAGATGGCTTTCATTTTAAGAATCACAGCTGACGCTAGAGTACTTGTGACGTTAGCAACCTCAATGAATCGGGAGTAGTAGTCAATGACCACCAAGTAATGACCTTTCTTCCATTCAAACAGGTCGGCGGCTAGCTTTTGCCATGGGCGTGATGGCAAGGGTGTGGTCAGGAGAGGTTCTGGTGCATTGTGACATTCCTTAGCACAAACTTCACACTGGCGTACCTTTTCTTTTATCTGACGTGTCAGACCTGGCCACCATACTGCTTCATGAGCCCTCGCCATACACTTCACCATTCCCTGGTGGCCCTGATGAAGCGTTTCCAAAATGTTTGGTTGCATGCTTGCTGGAATCACTATTCTTTTCCCTTTCATCAGGAGACCATCAGCCATCAACAAGTCATTTCGGTACTGCCAATAGGACTTCAGCTGCGGAGCTGAACTCAGTCTGTCCCAACCTGTGCGGATCAGAGAAGACAGCTGCGCACACACTGGATCCTCTTCCTGAGCTTGCCTAATCTGCATCAGTTTCTCTTGCGATGTAGGTAGTTGCTGAATGACTTCGTTGATGTGAGCTCTCACGTCACTCTGGAGCACGAGAGCCTCCTCTGTTGTTGCACCTTGAAGGGGAGCTCTTGAAAGAGCATCTGCTGCTATGAGATTTTTTCCCGGAACATGCACAAGGGTGTATGTGAACCGCAGGAGTCTCAATCTGAATCGCAACACACAAGGGGGAATGTCATCAAGTGCTCTTGAGCTGAGGAGACTTATCAAGGGTTTGTGGTCTGTTCTGACCTCAAAGTGCAGGCCCAGGAGGTAAGTTTGGAACCGTTCACACGCCCACGTGATGGCCAGGGCCTCTTTTTCAATTTGGGCGTATCTACGCTCAGTTTCTGTCATACTGCGGGAAATAAAGTCCACTGGCCTCCACTCTCCTGAAGCTTGAAGTTGTGACAAAACACCCCCCAGTCCGTAAGAGGATGCATCTGCTGACACCCTAGTCGGCCTGTCAGTGCAGTAAGGGGCAAGTACAGCCGATGAGCTGAGCTCTTCTTTCACCTTTGCGAAGGCTGTCTGTTGAGCTGGCCCCCATGTCCACATGTTATCAGCTTTCAGGAGGTCCCTGATCGGTCCTGTGATCTCTGCAATGTTTGGGGAAAACTTTCCCAAGTAATTCGCCATCCCCATGAATCTTTTGACGTCTGCCACGTCCTTGGGTGGTGGCATGGCTGCAATGGCCCTGATCTTGTCGGGATCTGGCCGTATTCCCTCTCCGCTGACGATATGCCCAAGGAATTTCACCTCAGTCACTGCAAACTGGCACTTGTCGTTCAGGGTGAGGCCTCACTGCTGTTGGCGTTGCAGCACTCGATGCAGCCTTTCATCATGTTCCTGTGGTGTGGCTCCAAACACCAAGATGTCATCTGCATGACAGACCGTTCCTTCCAGGCCATCCAGCATTTGTGTCAAGCGCTTCTGGAAATGCTCTGGCGCTGAGGATATTCCAAAAGGAAGTCGGTTGAAACAAAAACGGCCGAATGGCGTGATGAAGGTGGTGAGTGGGGACAATTCCCTATGCAAAGGGATTTGCCAGAAACCTGCAGTGGCATCTAGCTTTGAAAAAATTCTAGCTCCAGCTAGTTTAGCGAGCGTCTCATCGACTGCAGGGAGGATGTGTCTTTCTCTGCACACGTTCTCATTTAGGTGGGTGAGGTCGACACATATACGGATTTTTCCGTTTGGCTTTGGTACCACGACCATTCTGGAGCACCACTCAGTTGCATCTTCGATGGGTGAAATAACTCCCATTGCCTCCATCCTATTCAGCTCCTCTTGAACTTTCCCTCTTAATGGCAGAGGCAAGCGGCGTGGCACCGCTAGGGCAAATGGAGTGGCATTCTCTTTCAATTTAATCCTATATTCACCCTCTAGCTTCCCTAAACCAGTAAACACTCTGGGATATTGCTTCACATAAGCATTCTCTGTTGCAATGGCATCTACTTGAATAAGCAAGCTCAAGTCTTGTATGGCTGGCAAGCCAAGTAGTGGAGTAGCTAACCCTGGGACAACATACACCTGCTGCTTCACAACAGAGCCCTTGTAGCTCATGTCGGCGGTGAAGCGTCCCTGTACTGCGATAGGAACATTGTTTGGTCCACACAGTTTTTTGCTTGGTGGTGAAAGTTTCCCGTGCAGCTTTTCCGAGTACATGTGTTTTGGGATGGCTGTCACTGCAGCGCCGGTGTCGAGCTTGAACACTACCTGCTGGCCATTTACTCCAATCGACTTCTTCCACACTGCACTAGGTGCAGTAGTCATTGTGCCCAAAAGCAAAGTCTCCAAACTTTCACTCATGTCCTTCTGCTGAAGTTCCTCCACTCTCATTTTTGTTTTACACAAAGCAGCAAAATGCCCCTTTTTCTGACATTTCTTGCAGTCTGCATTGCGAGCAGGACATTCTTTAAATGAATTTCCATGTGCTTTTCCACACCTGCCGCATCTGTCTTTTGCATTTGTCTGACCTGGTCTGTGATTTGTTTTGTTTCCTTGTTGAGCCGATTTTTGTTTTTGCTTGAACCTAACTGCATCCATATTAGCTCTTTCAACACCATCCGTGCTAGTCTGTCTCAGTGTGGTTTGTTGCTTTTTAATTTCCTCGTTTTGGCGAATTTTCATCATTGCTTTCGTTAGAGTTAGCTTTGAGTCGAGTTGTAACTTCTCTGAAAGCGTGTGGTCTTTAATACCCACGACTAAGCGATCTCTTATCATCTCCTCTTTGAGGATTCCATACTGACAATACTCAGCTAGCTTGTGGACGGCTGTGATGAATGCCTCGGCTGATTCACCAGGCTCCTGGCAGCGTTTGTTAAACTTGGCCCTCTCGTATATCACGTTATGTTCACAGATGAAATGTTTTTCAAAAGCGTCTCTTACTTTCTCGTAGTCTTTCTTGTCCGCTTCTGCCAGTGCTAAAGTGTTAAGCACATCATCTGCCGAGTCTCCCATAGTGTATATTAGCGAGTTCACTTGATACTCTTGACTCTTCTGGTCGAGTCCGGCAGCCATGCGGAATCTTTCAAAACGTCTGATCCAATTTGGCCAACTAGCGACATCCCTGAAGTCAAATGCCTCGGATGGGCTTATCGAAAATAACGTATCCATTACCTTCCGACGTCTTCGTCACGTTGTCGCTAGCTTGGAATGTTTGCTAGTTGCACTCGAGAACCCCAAAGCTTCTTTTCCTTGTGTACAGTCCAACTGGAAGGAAACTTCGCTTACATGCTTTTTAAAGCTTCTGTCTTCATATTAGAGATGAGTCGTCGACTTCTGACACCATGTATTGTACTGTGTACCTACTGAAATATATAATAAAGGGACCTCGAGACCACAGCGTAGGTTCACTTTCTTTACTTGTAGAATCTCCACTCCCATGCGCATGCGCGCATGATACATTCAAACCATTCTATATCATTACATTTTGTGCTTGTATTGCTAATGTAACGGGGAGAAACTTCTGCGTTGTGTTTTGTTTTTATATTAAAGGTGACGACCCAAACATTCACTTGCTGCTGTTTATTTTCTGTTGACAACATGAAATACAGTGAGTCCTCCAAACAGCGTCACAGCTAGCACTCAGCAAAACTCTTCCATACAAATGTAAGACAGGCAAAAGAGATATACATATGTTTAAAATAGAAATAATAATTATGGCGCACCTGTTGACAACATGAAATACAGTGAGTCCTCCAAACAGCATCACAGCTAGCACTCAGCAAAACTAGCATCCATGTTGTGACACAAAACATAAATAATACAGAATTAGACTTTAGTCAACAAAAAGAACCCAACAATAATACACATATATTGATTGTAAATGAAACCTGATAAAAGAAACTAATGGATGACATATATTAACATAAATAATAACTGGATTGACCTTGGGCTAAAACGAATCAAACCTACCTCTTCCATACAAATGTAAGACAGGAAGGAGGAAGGGGGAATCCGGTCAGACAAGGGGAGCTAGAGGAGGGGCTTACTATCAGGATACTCACTGTCAGTGTATGCAACCAAATGTACACAGAGATCTTGTGCAATTATAATGGAAGTACTATAACCTGTTACACTAAAATATAAAAGGAAGCACTACAATGGGTCTCAAATATTTGTAATGTGTTCTATTACTGAATGAGTTTAAAGATGAAATAATATACACATATAAACTAAATTCTAATGGTGACTGAACAACTCCCATTCTCCAAGGTGCAAGATACACTATTATGACTATAACTCATAAAGGATCACAGAAGTGATCTGATAAAAATAAATAAACAAGCGGTTTATTTTATGGTGGCTACTATTGGATGTGCCATTCATTTTCAATTACTCTGTAATTAATATTCACACAAATAAATCTCAATTCAGTCCCTTTCATATGAAGTGGAAATTGTGCTACTTTAAATTTGACACTTTACCTAAACTTTAACTTAAAGTGAGGTAGTCTGATCCGGGAAAAAAATTCCTTTTTTGCGTGCATGGAAAGAAAATCCTTCAGACACATATAGCGTGATTGTCTGCGAGTGTGAATGACCTGTTCCATGAGCAAATGTACGTTTTTTGGTCCTTGGCTGTTTAAATTGAATTTTTTCCTCCCGAAAATATCATTTTTGAATATTAATTACAGCTAAATGGGAGCAGTTTCGATGCCGACATTTCACATCCTAATATAGTACGTGTTCTATACACCATCGGCTTTTGCGTATCCGACTACCTCGCTTTAAAAAGCAAAAGATTTGACTATAAATATGATGTGTTGTTTACCTGTCACAATACATTGGTGTCAAAACGTTGCCATTCTGAGCAGATCCTGTTTGGACTCTACAATGAAATACACACAAATTAAGTACATGCACAGCACGAAAGTGCAACATGTAAAAAAAAAAAAATAAAATAAAATAAACTTTTTAACCAGGATTACAACTAGATTATTTCATCAGATATTGTCAACACAAAAAAGCAACATGCAAGGACAGACGTAGCATTAAGCTAGGTCATCGTTTAAACACGATTAAGTTTTCGTCTGTCCTAAGTGAACTTTCCACTGTTGGAAAAAATACCATAAAGCATGAATATCACATCACTCACCGTCCTGTATATCACAATATCACATCACGGCTTCAACTGCTGAAGTTGGGTGCGTCACGGCTGTACATTCAATTCAATTCGGGTGGCTAGGTCTATTTTCCGGTGCGTCTCTGTCTATTTTGTGGTGGGTCTGCTTGTGCGCCCCACTGCAAGCTCAGTCTGCTTCCCTCTGCATTCTCTCATCAGCCGAAACGCACAGGAAACTCTGCTGGACCGCGGTGTTAGATTTCTGCTGATTTTTGTTAAGCCATTCTATCGTTGTGGTTTATAATATCACTTGTTCGCGGGCTCACTGACGAAAAATTGCAAATGGCGACCAGCAAGCGATTCTCGAAAGTCAGCGTAACGCCCACTCTCATGACGCTACGCCCAGACCAATGAATGGCCAGCAGTGGCGTGACGAAACCGTGCCGGTACCCTTCGGACCTACTTTTATCGGTGCCGATAAAAGTGGAACAGTTCCGAAATAACGGAACTGTTAGGCCATTGGGTGCCGAAAGGAAAACCGGACAAAGGAGGCCGAACCGTGCGAAACGAGGCCAAAGTGGGCCAAGTGGAAAAGCGCCTTATATGGACTGTTTGGTCAGGGGTCAAAACTGAGTCCACTACTGTTGTGCAACGTTCCAGGCTCCTGGCTGCCTCGCCAGGTTTTTGTAACACTCACTAACACCTACTTACTTTTGGTGTAGTACCCTTTTGGTAGTGTTGTGTTATGGCAGTGTAGTTACCCCAACTTTACTACCTGGACAAAAAGGATAATTGGGCCAGATCAGACAGATTACAGGTTCGTAGGAGCCTGGAGGGCGTAACAACAGATGACTCACACACCTGGTGTATGGGAACTTGCAACTATGTATATTTCAAAATTATGTACACATAAACAAATACACAGTACTGTACAATAAAAAAAATAAAAATAAAATACTCCAAATATATTTACAGGGTGTACAGTTCTTTAGTGTCCGTTCCAGGTGATCAGTGGGATCACCTCTAGCAGGCGGTAGGTTCGGGCAATCGACTCGCCATCCAGATCTGGAGAATCCACACTTGTAATCCAGTCCAAACAAAAAAACTGACCTACAGAATAGGCCAGACACAACAAATAAGCTATTGAAATGAACCTTTTTCTAACCATTACAGCTCTGTAAAATAACCTCCTCCTGTGTAAAACCTAGCCGGAGTTAGCATCGGAGGTTAGCATGTTAAACTAGCACAACAATTTATCACAATTTTGCACTTTAAAATACATATAAACCACAGGTTCAACATTCACCATTAAATAGCAATCAATAGCAAGGGAACTGGGACCTTTGCTAACCGTTACAGCTTTGGAAAATAGCTTTTTCTCATGAAAAACCTAGCCGAAATTAGCATCGGCGGTTAGCTTTTCAAGCTAGCGATTAGCATTTCCCATACACACTAAATGGATAGCACTCACCATGCTAATCGACACGTGCGTCATGGGGTTCCCGCGCTCAACGGCGTTAACAGCCTTTGGATCCAAATCTTAAAATTTAACAAACGGGGTATTAGAATTTGATAGTACAGCAATGTCTCATTGCAGGTATTAGTTTAGCCTTACCAATTTCAAGTTTTATCCAAGACAAAGACTGCTATTAGCACGTTAGCTCACCGTCTCCGTAAGGGAACGTGCTCTCTCGGTCGATGTCTGCTGCGACTGACAGCGTTCTACAGGTTACACACAGACCGAGCGAGGGAACGCGTGACCCCATTGGCTGTTGCTGCCAAACAAAAGACGCAGCCATTGGTTGCTCGATACACCAGATGAAAACATTTGGAACTTTATCAAAACTCCCCAGAAAATGTTCCCTACTGTTTTATGAATATATTGTGGCACATATGTTGGGTTCATATTTCCCACAAATGTATTGCTGTATGTGTATTGGGGTGCTTCACGTCTCGTGGGACAAAGAAGGTCTGGATCGGCAGAGATCTGCAGGAGATAACGAGGAGGTGTGAGATTTGGCCTTTTGTCTCAGAGAAGATGCCCCAGAAGGATTTCCGGATCATTGAAGAATGAGAGACAATGGTGACAGATCAAAGAGTTGCATTGTGACTGGGATTAAGTACCATGTGACTGTATGTTTGCTAAAGCACCATGTGACTTAGGTTTCGATGCTCCAGGAGTATAAAAGTGTGATGTTACATTGATCAGTCTCTTTTCTTGTTGAGAGGATGATAGAGCATGTGTTCTGACAATAAAGCTGAACCTGAGAAATAAACTCAGTCTCATCCTTGAGCACATCCTCCACACTGGTGACCCTACGACAAATTATGGCCGGTGACGACCTTCCCGCACCGGACTCTTCAGGAGCCAGCCGGGCTTATGCAGCTACCGCAGTCCAGCTGCCTGATTTCTGGCAACATAGCCCGCGCTCCTGGTTTAACACTGTCGAGGCACAGTTCCATCTTCGGGGAATTTCGGCTGATGCCATGAAATTCTACCATGTAGTCGCAAAGCTGGACAGCCTCACAGCCCAGCAGGTGGAGAACCTGACTAACCACCCACCAGACGACGACAAGTATGGCGCAGTGAAAGCCGCTCTCATCCGTGCTTTCACCCCCTCGCTGGGAGAGCGAGCAGAGAAGCTCCTGGTGCTGACTGAACGAGAGGCAGACAGGCCCGCAGACCTGATGGCGAAGATGCTGAGTCTGAGAGACGACGAAGATGATGGCTTTATCTTCACCCATCTTTTCCTCAGGACACTACCGTCAGCAGTGAGAGTTACCCTGGCCAGTTCACAGCTGCTGGCCCACCGAGATTACCACAAGCTGGGCCAGGAGGCGCAGCGACTCGTTGACGCCCATAGACGACATACAGCCATGACGGCAGCAGCGGAGCTGAGCGCAACGCCCGGAGACAGTAGGGGGCCTGAGGCTGCAGCACCAGATTCGCTGACGTCAGCAGCGGCGGAGGCCAGGAGACACGGAGCGAGCGACGTCCTCTGCTTTTACCATCGACGTTTCGCCGAGAGGGCACACAAGTGCATTCCACCGTGCCAGTTCAAGCGCTTGGGAAACGCCAGGACCAGGAGTCGGTAGCAGCTGCGGCTCTCGGCACGACGAACAAGCTGCTCTACCTGACGGACGCGCGATCAGGGAGGGAGTTCCTTGTGGACACAGGCTCCCAGCTGAGTTTCATCACACCTTCCCACGCTGACCGGCTGGCGCCTTCCAGCGGACCCCTGGTGTTGGCGGCGAACGGCTCGACGATCAAGACCTTCAGGGAGAAGACCCTCCCCCTGTCTTTTCACGGCAGGGCATTCGAGTGGACTTTCGTTATAGCGGCAGTCAGTTATAACATGTTAGATGCTGATTTTTTGTGCTCGAATGGTTTATTGGTTGATCTTGCTAATAGACGTCTAGTTAATGCACTGTCTTTCCACTCTATTTCCTGCACAGCCCGGGTGGTCCCGCCTGCTGCACAGGCCAACGTCACAGCTGCGGGTGGTAAGTTCCAAGCACTACTCTCTCAGTTCCCAGCACTCACAGTCCCAACGTTTTTGGCGTCAGTGGCTAAACACGGGGTGGAACATTTTATCACCACCTCCGGCCCTCCCGTTTTTGCAAAAGCTCGGCGCTTGGACTCAGCTAAACTGGCCATAGCGCGCGAGGAATTCGCCAACCTGGAAAAGCTGGGCATCATTAGACGCTCCAACAGCCCCTGGGCTTCACCGCTACACATGGTCCCAAAGGCTGATGGCTCGTGGCAGCCTTGCGGTGATTTCCGCAGGTTGAATAATGCTTCAGCACACGACCGCTACCCGATTCCGCACATCCAGGATTTTTCTGTTCATTTAGCGGGGGCGCGCATTTTTTCTAAAATAGATTTGGTGCGCGGCTACCATGAAGTCCCAGTACGCGCTCAGGACATACCCAAAACAGCGGAAATAACTCCTTTCGGGCTTTTCGAGTTTTTGCACATGCCGTTTGGACTCAAGGGTGCCGCGCAGACTTTCCAGCGCATGATGGATGCAGTTTTACGCGACCTCCCTTTCGTGTTCGTCTACTTGGATGACATTTTGGTAGCCAGCACGTCTGAAGACGAACATGAAAGCCACCTCACAGCGGTTTTTCGGAGGCTGGCGGAGCACGGGTTAATAATTAATCCAGCGAAGTGTCAGTTTGGGGTGGCGCAAATTGATTTTTTGGGACATCGCGTTTCGCCAGAAGGAGCGATCCCTCTGCCCGATAAAGTACGCGCAATAACAAACTTTCCCCAACCTCAGACGGTCAAAGCATTGCAGGAATTTTTGGGAATGGTTAATTTTTATAACCGTTTCCTCCCTAGCGCAGCGCAGCTCATGCAACCATTGTACGCAGCACTTAAAAAACAAAAACCCACAAGTAAAATCGAATGGTCTCCGGAACGGGAGCGCGCATTCTCCCAAGTCAAATCAGCCCTGGCAAACGCGGTTTTGTTAGCACACCCGGTGCCAACGGCCCGCATGGCGCTCACCACGGACGCTTCCGATTTAGCGGTGGGGGCGGTTGTTGAGCAGTTTGTAGCAGGGAGCTGGCAGCCGCTTGCGTTTTTCAGCAAAACCTTGCGCGATAACAAGCGAAAATACAGCGCGTTCGACAGGGAGCTTTTGGCCCTGCATTTGGCCATCCGCCATTTCCAGTTCTGGCTGGAGGGGCGCCGTTTCACCGCGTTTGTGGACCACAAGCCGCTAACGTTTGCGATGGCCAAGATTTCAGAGCCTTGGTCGGGCCGGCAGCAAAGACAGCTGGCTGCGATATCGGAGTTCACCACCGATATTCAGCATGTCGCGGGCAAACACAATGTAGTGGCAGACTGTCTTTCGCGTGCAGTAGCAGCGCCAGGCCCCGTGGGGGCAGGCTCGGCAGCCGTGGCCTCGGGCCAGGGTGGTGCGGAAGCGCACGCAGCCTCGGCCCGCGTAGGTTTAGATTATGCAGCCATGGCCGCGGATGTGCGTGCGCTCCAGTCTGGACCAACAGGGTTAAGGCTGGAGCACAGGGTGCAGCAAATAGGTATGCCCCCCCTAATCTGCGACGTCTCCATGGGGCGGCCTCGCCCCGTGGTTCCAGCTGCGTGGCGCCACCGCGTTTTTGACTCAATCCATTTTCTGGCCCACCCGGTGGTCTGCGCATCGATTAAGATGGTGGGGGAGAAATTTGTTTGGAGTCGGGGTTGCGTAAACAGGTCAAGGAATGGGCAGCAGCCTGCGTAGCGTGTCAGCGAGCCAAAATACACAAGCACACTAGAGCTCCTTTGGAGCCTTTTCACATCCCGGCTAGGCGATTTGATCATGTGCATGTGGACTTGGTGGGTCCTCTTCTGCTGTCGCAGGGGTGCACACACCTTTTGACGATGGTAGACCGCACCACGCGTTGGCCAGAAGTGGTTCCTCTGGCGTCAACTACAGCAGAAGAAGTTGCACGCGCGTTTTTAACAGCTTGGGTTGCGCGTTTTGGAATTCCGTCAGACATAACGTCCGACAGGGGTCCCCAATTTGTTTCCGAACTCTGGTCATCGATGGCCCACAGCCTAGGGGTGAAGATTCACCGCACTACCGCGTATAACCCCCAGGCTAACGGTTTGTGCGAACGCTTTCATAGGTCATTGAAAGCAGCCCTCAGAGCGTCTCTTACGGATACAAATTGGGTGGATAAACTTCCATGGGTTTTATTGGGGTTGCGTTCTGCACCTAAGGAGGATTTGCAGGCCTCTCCAGCTGAATTAGTTTTTGCACAACCCCTCCGTTTGCCAGGAGAATTCCTTCCCGACAATCCTGCATCAAATTGCCCCCCCGATCAACTGTTGCAGAGCGGCACAGGATCAAACACCCTTCCTGGCTCAGTTCATCACAGTTTTCCATGCGTTTTGTGCAGAAGGCTTTGACAAATGTGGAGTTTGTTTTTGTTAGACATGATGCACAACGCCCAGGTTTGCGGCCGCCTTATGACGGGCCTTTCAGAGTGTTGGAAACAGGGGAGAAGCATTTTTTGCTAGATTTAGGAGGCAGAGAAGAGTTGATTTGCATAAACAGACTCAAACCCGCTTTTGTTCTGGCTGATGAACACGTGCAGTTGGCGAGGGCCCCCCGCTGTGGCAGGTCACCGAGAAGGCATTCTTCGGACCCCCCACAGAGATGTGCTAACAGTTCTGATCCACAGGTGCAGGAGGACGCTGCTGAAGGAACAATGCCGACTTACAGCAGATATGGCAGGAGGTTAAGACCTAAACAATTGGTGGATTGATTTTTGATATGTGGTTATGTTTTCTGTCATTCATTTCTGATGATGTTTTGTCCCTTAGTAGACGTGTGTGTGTGTGGGGGGGGTTATGTGGCACATATGTTGGGTTCATATTTCCCACAAATGTATTGCTGTATGTGTATTGGGTGCTTCACGTCTCGCGGGACAAAGAAGGTCTGGATCGGCAGAGATCTGCAGGAGATAACAAGGAGGTGTGAGATTTGGCCTTTTGTCTCAGAGAAGATGCCCCAGAAGGATTTCCGGATCATTGAAGAATGAGAGACAATGGTGACAGATCAAAGAGTTGCATTGTGTCTGGGATTAAGTACCATGTGACTGTATGTTTGCTAAAGCACCATGTGACTTAGGTTTCGATGCTCCAGGAGTATAAAAGTGTGATGTTACATTGATCAGTCTCTTTTTTTGTTGAGAGGATGATAGAGCATGTGTTCTGACAATAAAGCTGAACCTGAGAAATAAACTCAGTCTCATCCTTGAGCACATCCTCCACAATATATTTATTTAAATATTAATCTTTAAATTATTTACTCCCATTGTGAAATGGGTGTTTTTCTTTTTAAAAGTGGTATCAATATTCATATTTTTATTCGCGTTTTTAACATTGGGTTACAGACTGGTGTTTTCCTTAAGACTGCTGTTTGAAAATTCTAATTAAAGGTCAAATGTTTTTTGTTTGTTCACTTGGTGATTTGCACGTTGCACTCAGGTTGCTTGTCCAGCCAAGATGACACCTCTGTACATTTTTCCATTCATATTTCCTTCAATTATATGAAGTCTGCCTGTATCATGTTGTGAAAAACACCCCCACACCATGATGGGATGTACAGTGCCATCCAAAAAGTTCAATTTTGGTCTCATCTGACCAGACTATATTCTCCCACTATTTTACTGGCTTGCCCAAATGCTGTGCAGTAAACTTTAAACATGCTTCAACATGCTTTTTCTTCAGCAATGGAGTCTTGCGAGGTGAGTGGGCCCATATCCTTGAGTGCATTACTTATTGTTTTCTTTGAAACAGCAGTTCCTGCTAACTCAAGGTCTTTCTGGAGCTCTCCATGAGTGGTCTTTATGTCTTTGATAACTCTTGTGATAATTTTTTTGACTTCTCTGTCAGAAATCTTGCAAGGAGCTCCTGGTCATGGCCGGTTTATGGTAAAATGATGTTCTTTCTATTTCTGAATGATGGCTCCAACAGTGCTCACTAGAACACTCAGCAGTTTAGAAATGCGCCTGTAACCAATGCCACCTTTATGTTTTGCAACAATAAGGTTGCAAAGGTCTAGAGAGAGCTCTTTGCTTCTATCATGAGTTCTTTGTGGTGTGACAATCTGATATTCACAGACTATCAGTCTGTCTAAAGGCTTATCTAAAGGTCCTTTAGACTGATAGTCTAAAGCAGGGGTCACCAACTGGCGGACTCTGGTCCGGATCCGGACCTCGAGAGTCCTCTGTCTGGACTCCAAACCTTTTTAATATAATTTGGGGAAAAAATTATACAGTTTTGTTTTAACCAAATGAAAAAGCAGAACCCAAGTGCTGTATTGGCGGGGGCCACCCAGACATTTTATGGTGTGGGACCTTGGATGTTCTCTGTGGCAGAGCCGTATGGCTCTGCTCTGTGGGAGAGTGTTACATGCTCCGTACTGTGGGTGTTTATATATCTACATATTTATTCCATCTAGCTACAATGCTCTGCACTGTGTGTCTGTGTGTGTGTATATATATATTTTATAGTAATATGTACGTATGTATATTAGCTGCTCTTGCTTGCTTGCTTTTTTTTCTTGCCTTCTGATTGTTGCTCTGAGTGTTGCTATCCCTGTGCTGTTGCAATCCTGGAATTTCCCCGTTGTGGGACTAATAAAGGCTTATCTTATCTTATCTTATATAGCGGACGGACAGCCCCGCCTCCTTCCTGGTGTAACCCTTGGAATGAAACGCTGCTGTGAAATTGTGTCCTCCGCCACTCTGGCTGCCTGCGATGGTATGGGTCCACCTGGGGGTTTGTTGACAGGAGGTCCCCGCGGCTCCTCCGCACCTTTCTGGGACAGCATCCCCGTTGGGCTGCACAACGGTGTTTATGGAGGTAATTTCTGCGACCCTCTGATATCATGTCAAAACAATAATTTACTCTGTGTGTTACTGAACATGAAAAGTTCCACACACATTCACCTCCTCTCTCCCTGTGACAGAGTGTTACTCAGACAGGCACAGATGAAAAGATAAAAACAAAAATAAAAAGTTAAAAAGATAAAAACATTGACATTAAAAAAAACTCCAAAGGAATTCTGTACTGTGGAATTAATTATATTTTCTGTCACTTTTTTAGGCTTACAGTTCAAAATGTTTTGTTTTTAAATACTGAAAATATAGTATAGAGGCAGACTTTTGTGAGATTTTGTTTTGTAAATAATCTTTTTAAATGTATGTAATTTAGCTTGTGTTCTTCTGTAAAACTTTCCATTTTTAGGATTTAAGTTCTAGATTTTAGAATTTTAGAGGTATTTATTTGGAGTCAAAAATAAGATAAGATAAGCCTTTATTAGTCCCACAATGGGGAAATTCCAGGATTGCAACAGCACAGGGATAGCAACACTCAGAGCAACAATCAGAAGGCAAGAAAAACAAGAGCAGCTAGTATACATATGTACATATTACTATAAATATATATATATATATATATAGACACAGTGCGGAGCATTGTGGTTGGTGGATGTGCAGCAGAAAGTCTAAGCTCTCTCTCCGCGGATGCGGCGGGCCAGCTGGATGTCTTTGGGCATGATGGTGACCCTCTTGGCGTGGATGGCGCACAGGTTGGTGTCCTCGAACAGACCCACCAGGTAGGCCTCGCTGGCCTCCTGCAGAGCCATGACGGCGGAGCTCTGGAAGCGCAGGACGGTCTTGAAGTCCTGGGCGATCTCCCTCACCAGGCGCTGGAAGGGCAGCTTATGGATGAGCAGCTCCGTGGATTTCTGGTAGCGACGGATCTCTCTCAAAGCCACGGTACCGGGCCTGTAACGGTGAGGTTTCTTCACTCCGCCGGTGGCCGGAGCTCTTTTCTGAGCAGCCTTGGTGGCCAGCTTCTTCCTGGGGGCTTTTCCTCCAGTAGATTTACGGGCAGTCTGCTTGGTTCTTGCCGTTGCTCTTTATTATTCTGTCTTATATTTCTTGCACGCTGCCTAAACTCCAGCCCGGCACCCGCGTCGTTTTCGCTACAGTTCCCAGTATGTCGAGTTTCTCTGTTAGCACCAGGTGGCGGTTGAGTGCTAGCTAGCTCTTCCCTGCTGTATCGTCTCCTGCAGTAAACAGTGGCTCCGTCCGCCGACTCGGGAGACCTTTGGGGCGATCTGTGTGTCCATGATATATATATAGAGTGAAAGGTGTAGAAAGAAGAAGGAAGATTAAAAAAAAAAAAAAAAGGCAGTTGCAAAAGGCAGCCAACTCGTGTGGCGCCGGAACCCATTTACCCGAAATACATTTAGTGTTTCCCTGTATTACTATGATGAAATTATTAGGTTTTATTTGAAACTGAGCAAAGAATTTATTGGATTTTTTTGTTTAAAAAATACAGAACTGAAATCAGCTAAAACATCTGCTTAATAAAATAATGTGTAAAAGCAAATGATATTGGCCTGCTGGAGACAGCTGTGGTCTTCTTAAAGAATATCCATGAAAAGATGACAGTTCTTAAAAGCACATTTTCAGATAAATTTGTTCATGTGACTTGTCACATTTCTCTTCCATTTCTATTATTAAAAGATGTTTGAAGTAAATTAATGGGTCATTGCAAACATTTGGCTTTAAAAGTACCAAACTGTCACACAGTGAGAGGAAAAAAATCCTGAAAAAGAACAAAAAATGCATCGAGAATTGTTTTAGAATCAAATCAGAGACCCTGAATCATAATTGTATCGTGAGGTGCCTAAAGATCCCCAGCTCTAATTCGGACCTCAGCTGGAGAGGAGGACTGGCTTATTGGACCTCTTGCACTTCTAGTTGGTGACCCTTGGTCTAAAGGCTATCAGTCAGGACTTAACCAGCTGAAATTATTTTGCACTGATGGGGTATGGGATGGCTTTCTAAATTCTGATGGATTTCAGCTGGTTTCTTGGCTTTCTTTGTCTTTTTGCACCTCTTTTTCTTTGTGTGTTCAATGCTTATTCCCTGTATCATTCCACTTTATTAAATATAACTTGTTTTGTGAACAGAGTTGCCTTGATTTCTTGGTATGTATGGATTACTTGGGTTGTTACAGATATCTGGTGAACATCTCAGGTCAATGGCTCCATCAGAAATATGTTTATATGATTTTCCCCGCTGTATACAACAAAGTATACAACCCATAGTTGTAGGGACGCACCCTGAGGTAAACCTGTGTAGCAAATTTGGTGACCCTAGAGAGCTTTACATGTTCTATAGTAAGAGAGCATTGGGAGTGTCAACCTTGACCTTTTGACCCCAAACCTATAGTCAGAGGTTAGGGTCTCAGATTGAACCTGTGTACCAAGTTTGGTGACCCTAGCTTTCTTTGTTGTTGAGGTAATGTTTATAAGCCATTTTGATGTTGACTTTCACCTTGCGATCCCAAAACCACAGTCACACTTCAGGGTCACAGGTGAACCTGTGTACCAAGTTTGGTGGCCCTAGTTTTACTCGTTTTATAGTAATAGTGCAAATGGAATGCTAACCTTGACCTCTGACCCCAAACCCATAGTCAGAGGTCAAGATCCCAAGGTGAACCTGTATACCAGGTTTAGTGGCCCTAGCTTTACTCGTTTTATAGTAAAAGTAAATATAGCATTTACCATAGTGCAATTGCAATTTTAAGATTTAAAGATTCAAAGATTTTTATTTGTCAATACTACTACATGTACAGGATATACAGGAGAATTGAAATGGCATTTCTCTCTCTCTTCAGTGGTGTGCACAATATAAAAAAAGAAAAAGGAATAAGGCTGGAAAAACAACAGCGGTCTGTGTACAGTAATGCTACCCGTAGTGCAAATGGCGACAAAAGATAGACCCAGACCTCCCATAGTGCAAATGAAGATAAACGATAAATGATGAGACCCAGCAATCTTATATACAGAAAAATAGAGCAGTAATACTTGTAGTACCAAGTTCAATGTGGTAGTGTAGGTGCAGACAGTGACAGATAGGACTGCACATGATCAGTAGTGCAATGACAGGCAGCAGATATGGCATTTGTGCAAATGGATTCAGTAAAGTGCAGAGACATACAGCAGCAAATGTATTACTGTTGGTGTGCCAGTCTTTCTGTGCCAACAGCTGAGGTAGTTATTGTGCGGGTGAGTGCGTTACGGTTCGGGTGGGGGGGTGGACAGAGTTCAGGGTCCTGATGGCCTGATGAACAAAGCTGTTTCGCAGTCTTGTGGAGCGGGCCCGGAGGCTCCGGTACCTTTTCCCTGAGGGCAGGGGGCTGAAGAAGGAGTGTGAGGGGTGGGAGGTGTCACCTGCAATGTTGATAGCTCTGTGGGTGAGGTAGATGTCCGAGAGGGGGGGCAGGGGGCACCAATGATCTTGCTGGCTGCTTTCACTATAGGTTGCAGTGTCTTCTGGGAGGAGGTGATGCAGCTTCCATACCACACCGTGATGCAGCTCATGAGGATGCTCTCGCTCTCAATGATGCCCCGGTAGAATGAGCACATGATGGGGGTGGGACTCGTGCTCTCCTCAGTTTGCGGAGGAAATGGAGGCGAGTTTGAGCCTTCTTGACCACTGATGTGGTGTTGTTGGACAAGGAGAGGTCCTCAGAGATGTGCACCCCCAGGAACTTGGTACTGCTCATCCTCTTCACAGCTGCTCCATCGATGATCAGAGGAGGATGCAGTGTGTGTCCTTTTCCTGAAGTCAATCACAATCTCCTTGGTTTTTCCAACGTTCAGGAAGAGGTTATTGTCTTTACACCACTGAACCAGTTGGCTCATCTCATTTCTGTAGCTGCCTCCTCGTTGTTGGTGATGAGGCCCACCACCTTCGTGTCAGCCACAAACTTGATGATGTGGTTGGTGGTGTAGGCTGGTACACAGTCAGGGGTCAGCAGGGTGAAGAGCAGCGGGCTGAGCACGCACCCCTGTGGGGCCCCTGTGCTCAGTGTGATGGTCTTGGATGTGTTGCTGCCAACCTGCGCATTCTGTGGCCTTCCTGTGAGAAAGTCCAGCACCCAGTTACAGAGAGAGGTTTTGAGTCCCAGGTGTCTGAGTTTTTGTATTAGGTGCTCGGGGATGATGGTGTTGAATGCTGAACTGAAGTCCAAGAACAGCATTCACACGTAGGAGTTCTTTAAGTCCAGGTGGGTGAAGGCTGGATGGAGAGCAGCAGCAATGGCATCCTCTGTGGATCTCTTTGACCTGTATGCAAACTGAGATGGGTTGTGGGAGGGACGGAGGATGGACTTGATGTTCTGCATGACCAGCCGCTTGAAGCACTTCATTATGATGGGGGTCAGTGCTATGGGCTGGTAATCATTGTAGCTGAATGGGACGGACTTCTTTGGGACTGGTATTATGGTGGCAGTTTTGAAACATGTGGGGACAACAGCTTGAGTCAGGGAGTTGTTGAAGATGTCGGCCAGGACATTCTTGAGCTCCTCTGCACAGTCCTTCAGAACGCGACCCAGTTTGTTGTCTGGACCAGCTGCCTTGCATGGGTTGATCCTGGAGAGGGTCCTCTTCATGCTAGTCGGATCCAGACTTATGGCCTGCTCATCTGGAGGAGGAGTGGTCTTCTGTGCTGTTTTGTGCTTCAAAGTGGCCGAAGAAATCATTTAGGTTGTTAAGCAATATGGTGTCACTCGCACAGGTCTGAAGTGGAGGTTTGTAGTTGGTGATGGTCTGTATGCCACGCCAGAGGGAACGTGTATCTTGTGTTGCTGAAGTGGCCGGATATTTTCTTACTGTACTGTTGTTTTGCCTCCTTGATGCCATGGGACAGGTTGGCCCTAACTGTTAGTCCTGCAGTGTCGCCGGCCCTGAAGGCTGTGTCCCGAGCCCTCAGGAGCCTATGGACCTCTGCTGTCATCCATGACTTTTGGTTGGCATGAACAGTGATGGTTTTGCAGTGAGTGACATCATCAGTGCATTTAGCTATACTAGTGCATGCCCGTAGAAAGCAAGTATTCCTGTCTGAAAAAGGTAGCCCAATCAGGCTTTACAGGCCCAAATGTAGGCTGTGTTTGAAAACGGAATATAGAGGTGTAGCCTATATGTAGGCAATCACATGTTAGACTTTGACAAATATGAAAGGGACTGAACTGAGATTGATTTGATTGTGTGAATATTAATTACAGAATAATTGAAATGAATGGGACATCCAATATTAGCCACTGTTTTAGAACCGCTTGTTTATTTTTTTGTCAGATCACTTATTTGTGTGATCTTTTATGACTTATATTCATAATAGTGTATCTTGCACTATTATGCTGGGGAATGGGAGTTGCTCAGTCACCATTATAATTTAGTTTATACTAGTGCATGCCCGCAGAAAGCAAGTATTCTTGCCTGAAAACAGGTAGGCCAATTAAGCTTTACAGGCCCAAATGCAGGCTGTGTTTGAAAGCAGAATACAGAGGTATAGCCTATATGTAGGCAATCACACATGTTAGACTTTGACAAATATGAAAGGGACTGAACTGAGATTTATTTGATTGTGTGAATATTAATTACAGAATTATTGAAAATGAATGGGGCATCCAGTATTAGCAAATGTTTAAGAACCCTTGTTTATTTGTTTGTCAGACTTATTTGTGTGATCTTTTATGACATATTCATAAGTGTTGTATCTTGCACTTTGGGGAATGGGAGTTGTTCAGTCACCATTATAATTGTTTTAGTTTACATGTGTAGTTTACAGTCTGTCGTTAATAAACTCATGCAGTACTATAACAGGACACATTTACAAATATTTGAGACCCTTTGTAGTGTATCCTTTTATATTTTAGCAATATTATAAGTACAAAACACCCAACATTATTATACTCCGAAAAATGACCCGTTTGGCTTCAACTGCTGCATCAGTGCTGCCCATTTGTCAGTAAATAAAAAATGATTTATTTCATTATTTGGGTGGTTTTTGTCACTGTCGTTGTTTAGTCAAAGCATACATATATGTCCACATATGATATGCAATTGATCTAGCCATTCCGCTCCACAATCATGGTGGTATTATTAACTTTTAATTTTTAGATAGCCGTGCACCGGGAGGAGGGCCATGTTGAATTCACGGTGCCGCAAAGGACAGCGGTGGCACGGGTGAAGCAGCAGGCGAGACTCTGTCCCATTAATCGGGCAGGCATGGCTTGGCTCCCTGGGAAGGACTGCGATAAGCCGGTCCGGTTACCCCACCACCACCACCACCACCGTGTTCTCCACATATCGATGGCTGAAACGCAAAACCTCCTATCTGAAAAATGCACCTTGCTATGCTTTTTTTTTTCATCAGAATAATTTTCTGTCACAATAAAGGGCGGGACTGTCTTGCAGACAGATATGAGCAGCCTTCCTTGTTGTCATCATCCAAAGTGAAATCTGCAAATCAGAAAATCCTGCAGATAGGAGGTTTTGCATTTCAGCCATCGATATGCCGAATTATCCTTTAGAGCTACGCAGCGGCCAGGACTCAGGTGTGCTGTTTAAAGGGGAAAAGGAATTTGCAGCATCCAGTAAATGTGCTGTTACTATGTGCCTGCTTGTCTGACTGTTTCAGCGCCCCTCCACCCCCAAAATTTTGAAGTTATTGTGCAGTTGGAGCCTACAAAATTACGATCCAGTGATAAAGGGAATAACTGAACAGGTTTCTAACTTGGAGCTACCCTATAATGGCATATTTTCAACGATTGTTCACAGGAAAAACCATACAGAGCTCTGCTCAGCTGCTGCCTGCAGCGAATACACACACAGAGCTACAGCAACTTTATGGTATAAAGTTGAGCAACTCCATACTCGGGGATGCACACCCTTGTAACCTCAGCAAAGCACTTATAAAATCTTTGGTTGCAAAGCGCTGTGGTGACTAACAGGTCGTGATGCTGTGTGTTACCCAATCAGCATGGTCATGATGCCGTATAATGTCCAATCAGCATGGCCCTGATGCGGCGTATTATCCAATGAGTATGGAGTCAATCCAAAACCCCGCCCACACTTCTTGAAGCCAGGGCATGAAGACACAGAGCGGCGACAGAGAGATGGCTTAACTTTTATTGATAAAAATTACATATTTTGACAGAGCGACTCCATATTCGGGGATGCACACCCTCATAACCTCAGCAAAGCACGTTTAAAATCTTAGGCCAGTCTGACAAATGGTTTGAGAGATATCTGAGGAACACACGGACATACAGACACACAAACTGACATAGATACCTTGCATTTATAAATAGATATGCTATAACTACCTCAGTGTACTCCTCTAGGTTTATGTGTCCATTGTGAGTAGCTGCGTGCTTGAAAGTGTCCCAGTCTGTGGTGCTGAAGCAGTCTTTCAGAGAATCAGAGGCCCCCTCTGGCCACAGATGTAACCTGCTTTTTTGTTGGTCTGATTGTTTTCACCCTGGGTTTGTATGCTGGCCATAACAAGATGATGTGATCAGAGAGACACGGGCGAGAAAGGGGGGCTCTGTATGCTTTCTTGTGAGTTGTGTATACCAGGTCCAGCAGATTGTCTCCTCTTGTTGAGAAGTCTTCATGTTGGTGTAGATTTGGTAGGAGGGCCTTTAAATCTGCATGGTTGAAGTCTGCTGCTGTGATGATGAATCCGTCAGGATGTGCTGTTTGTGTCTTACTGATGGCCTGATAGAGTTCTTTAAATGCTTTACTTCTCTTGCTGATGCTAGCTTTGACCTTTGACCCCCTTGACCCCAAACCCATAGTTTGGTGAGGGTGTAAGTCGTCCAAGATGTGTATTAGATACAACTACTGTATCGATTTGAAACGCATACATCATTTCTTTCAGTAGTTATTGTGTTTAGAAGATTTAGGGAAAAATCTGACCTCTGACCCTTGACCTCAGGGTCATCCAATGAGAGTGAAATTGCAATATGTGCATCCTCAATGTATGTCAAACCAAGGTACCAAGTTTCAAAACAGTCAGATCAAAACTGTAGGAAGGAGTTGATTTCACAAAAATGGGACAGACGGACAGATGGACGGACTGACCCATAACATAATCCCCCTTTGGTCTTTGCCCAAAGGGCTCTTCGACTCCTTTGAGTTTCAACTGGTGGGAGATAACAAAACTGTAGGATAAGATAAGATAAGCCTTTATTAGTCCCACAATGGGGAAATTTTGATTTCACAAAAGTGGGACAGACGGGTAGACTGACCCATAACATAATCCCCCTTCGGCCTCCGCCCAAAGGGCTCTTCGATTCATTTGGGCTTCATCTGGTGAGGGCTAAAAGAAAAAAAAAAAAACTATACTCATGAATATATTTGTCACTTGAAATTTATACATAATATATACTGTAACCCTTCTAATACGACTAGATTTCTGGTTTGGCCTTGAGTTTGCCTCCTTCTGCATTTCTTCAGAATCAATATTCATCACGCTCCCAAGTTGAGGTTAATAAGTTTGCAGCAGATCAGCTCTTTGTCAGCTCCTGGCCCACGGGTCCACACACGCAAACAAACATAATAAACCGACAGTTTAGAACATAATAGGATTGTGGGATTCCTCAGATCGGACTCCCACTGGTGTAAGTCAGTGGAGCACTGCCTGGGAGGTTGGATTCTTACATTCAATCCCGCAATATCATGAGAGATGATTTGGTGTTGACCTGGGAGATTAGCCAGAGCCAGAGTGGAAGGTCAGATAGCTGCCCCAGATGCTCGATCTAATCATATTTATTTTATTGCTGAAGGGAACATGTGCACTCCCACACTGACTGTTTCTCTCTCGCTCTCTCTCCCATTGCCCTCTGCATTCACTTTCTGACAAAACAGGGTATTGAAACTCTGCAAATTGTTTGTGTATAGAGATTTATCCACATTGTGTATTTAATGATGAAGGTCTGAACAGTGCCACGGCTGGAAACGACTCAACCAGAGACAAAAAAGACCAAACTCCATTGTGACCAGTGCCGGCGCCAACAGGGCAGTCCTCCAGAACTACAATAGCTCAGCTCTGATACACGTAGGGGAGCCTCTCAATATGAACTTATCTGCAAAATTCCACGCTTGAAAATAAGCAACAATAGTGCCAGAGTTTCTTTGTTTGCACGGAGCACATGTGGGACCAGCATCGAGGAGCTGTAGCCAGTTTGACCTCCTAATAATGGACCACAGCCAGAGCCCATACAATCACCCCGAGCTGGATTCCCACTGCAGGATCGAGTGTGCACTTTCTCTCCCAAGCACTCCAGTTCACATGTTCACCCCGACAAAAAAAAAAAAAAAAAAAAAGGCTGTCCAGTCCTCTGCAGCAGCTGAGCCATTATTTGTTTAGTCCAGCTGCACTTGAAATGACAGTGACCCTGAGCTAAGGGGAGGATTAAAGACCGCATTCAGTCTAATTCACCATTTACCAACTGCCAGAGATGCTGCACAGCTCTTCCTGTTCTCTCCTGCTCCCTCTTATTTTGTCTTCATGTCAGACGGGGGGGGTGGGGGAAATCCTCTTTCCTCCCGTCCTACATAAAGACCTTCTCTGATTTCTCATCTCTGACACTCTCGCTCTTGTTGGTGCCTACTTTGATCTTCCTCCAGCCAATTCCGTCTGCCCGTCACTGTCCAGGCAAATTATATTTTTCTGCTCTGCCTTGATAGGTCAGAGTTGAAGCTCGCTGGTGTGTTGATGAGACGGGGGGGTGAAGGCCTTCGCTCTGCTCCATCTCCTCCGCAGCTCAGCCAAGGACAGAGAATTATATTTATCCCGGTTCACAGCCCCTGTCCTCTCACTCGGCAAAATGCCTACCTACCACGGCAGAGGAAGAATCATATTTGTGTGCATGTAAGTGTATTAGGCATGCCCGGAGTGAGTGTGGAATGAATTAGGCTGTAGATCACTGGCGACAGGACTGAGGTCATCATTAGGTGGGGAACAGGGTTCTTTATGGGGTCACAGGATCGTGGTTAAGTGCAGACGAGGGACAAAAATGTCCTTCAGCTACAAAGTGGCTCGTGAATGGAAGTGTGGAAACATGGAGGACAGAGCTCCCATGCAAGGTGTCAAAAATCTCACAGAATGAATATGTGCTTCATTTTCAAGTTTGGTACCTTGGATGTAATTTCCATCTTGAAAAAAAAAAAAAAAAAAAAGTCAAAGGGGAGATATTTTTTTCCTCCAAAAGTGCACTCTGGATAGGGGAGTGACAGAATGAGGGAACATCAGCGATGATACACAATGACAACCATGACACAGCCAGGTCTGTAAAAATGAAATATTTTAATTGGTGGCTTGATGATTCATTTTTGCAATCATAAGAAACAATCCCAGAAAGATGCATACAGAAGGAGCCAGAGACAGACTGCACACCGATTCAAATAAACATCTTTATCGCTCTTAAAAAAATGATGCTAGCAGCACCTGGGCTGCTTCATTGTCACAAAGGGAAAAAAAAAAACAAAAAAACCCCACGCTGTTAAGACATCAGATACACAGAGTAGTCAGACACAGAAATATTTGAGCGAATATAGCTTTAGAGCATCAATTTCTGGAATCATTTCAGTGAAAAGATTTGAGGGTTTTTTTTTCTCCACACTGTTCAGGTACAGGGAGGATCTTTGAGTACTACGAGTCTGAATGTCTCGAAACTGAGACACTGAAAATTAAAAAAAAAAAAAAAAAAAAAAAAAAAAAACTGCAAGAGGATATTATTTGTTTTTAACCACTCATATGGAGCGAGATATTAGTTTGGAGTCAAAACAGACTAATACACGTGTGACTCTGAAACACGTCTCTGGTTTGACGAATTCAATAACGGAAGCTGATATGACAATTCTCATGTTCCATATCCATTCTTATCTCCCCGCTGCATAACTTTGAAGGCTGCGCTAGAGAAGCATATTGAGTCTGGATACATCTCAATGCCTTATGCTACCCTGTTCTTCTCTCCTTCCCTTCATGACTCATCCCTGATTTCAAAGGAGCAGGCCAGGTAAGAGACATACGAGCATCCGGGGTCGTTAGAAATCTTAACAATGGACAGCATTTTCAGACATTAAAAATCTATTGTTAGGAATGTGCCTTTATTACCAACAGAACCCGAACTACATTCAGCTTAGAGCTTCCCTTCCAATCTTTACATTCTGCTCTTCACTCTCATTAGTTTTCTTCTTATTATTGCTTAGATTCTTTGTATTTAGAGGAATTATCCAAATCAATCCAGTATGCATCCCAAATCCTGCAAAATCCCTTATTGCACTTAGATGAAACAAATAGCTTAAATATTTTCAGACGGCAAATAAACTGGATGAACACTGAAATATAGAATTTGGATGAAAAGTAGCAGACAATCAACAGATGAAGTTTTACACGGTTCTTTTTGATCCGATGGTTAGTCATTTGATAAGCACAAAATATTAATGACATGCCCCAAGAAGCAGAGCCATTTTCTTCTCTAGCAGACAGTCACTGGCTGAATACAGACAAATGTTAAATCTTCAGTTTTTTTGTCATCCTTGATGGACCAATTATGCCTTTCTGTCCCATATACACTGGTAAAATATTGGATGCCCGTGTTAAATGCAGCTAAAGTTTAAAAATTACGAGGTCACAATAGGTGCTATTAGCTCAATGTTTAGAATGATCTAAATGCTCAGTGTTTCTGCTCTTAGATCTTAATGGGGTCAAAGTAAGTGGACAGGAGCTATGCCCAACTGCTACTCATGCCTTACATTTGTGAGAAGAAAGAGGAGGAAATGAAACAGCTGGTGTGGGCAGAGGATGAACCGAGGATAAAATGGTATCAAATATGTGAGGATTGGTTTAAAGTTTGATTTATACAAAGCCTCTACATAACCGGTCCAGTTTAATGCAGTGAGCTCAAGCGGATTCAAAAGAGTTTCCCACACAAACCTTAAAGAACAGTTTGAACTGTTATTTAGATACTGACTGGGTCTAAAAGGGTCCAGACTGTGTGTTACTAATACTAGGGCTGGGTGATTAACCAAAATAAAACTGAAACCAACCGTGGGGACATAAAACTGATGTAATCTTGCTCATGTCTTTTTTTTTAATTTATTTTTTGGTTCTTTCCTTCTTGTTGTGTGCGAGTGTATATGAGAGCTTCCATGTACTGCCCCTTTAAGATGTCTGCTGTGCACATCGTTGCGTGACTCCGCAACTCGGTAGCAGTGCAGTCAGCGCTGTTCAGAAACAGCAGAACACAGCAGAAAAAATAAAAACAGCTTGTACCGAAAAGAAATGTAGTGTCTGTCCACATAGTATGAAATGACTGACTCTTTCATTCATCATTTGGGGATGCTGAGAGAGGGCAAGCGGAGTGCGCTGAGGCTGGTGTGGAGTCCACTGAGGACCGGTCCTGTTGGCCTCTGACTGCTGTCCGCGTCATCGCGACTGTCTTGTAGTGGAGGTGAGCAACAGGGTGGACAAGCTAAAGTTGTATTTAAGGACCCAGACAGAGAGTTGTAGTCACTGTGTGGTGATGGCATGGGTCATGGCTCATGGGTCCTCAAGAGGTATGTATGGACACTGACTTCTGCACTGCACACTGTTTAGTTTTGTTGTGTGTGTGGGGTGACAATCTACCTATTTTTTATTATATTGTGCTCATTTAAAAAAAACAAAACTATTTAACCTGTATTTTACCGGGATGGTCCCATTGAGATTGCAAATAATTTTTTCAAGGGCGTCCTTGAGGCTGAGTCACCACAGTGATACATTCATTGATGCCGAACTCTTGTGGCTTAATTACGAGCCTTGTCAGTGAACTATGAGGGAGAAGAAAGGAAGGAGGGAGGAACGTAACCAGCTTGAAAGCTTCAATTAACTGTGATGCTGATTTAAAGTCAAATCGCCCAGCCCTACCTTATGCCAATAACATGTCTTTATTTAGTGAAACTCTTAAAGAAACACGTGGATTGTAATTCCCAGGTTCTGATGTCACAAACAAGTCTTGCCTTTAGCTCCCCTCCAGTCACAGTCCTGTTGGTTGTGAAACTCTGCCTTTACTATAGGCTACACTGTTGCTTGTGATTGGTTAACAGTACCTCAATCAAAAAACCTTTACCCAATTAGATTAGGGGCCAATTAATTTTAGTGAGCAGACTGGAAACTGACTGTTTCCGAGGTAACTTTACAGACCGCCTTTTTCAGGAACAACACAAATGACTTTTGGTCTTTAAAACTTCACCAAACTTAAACTTTTATTTAATGCCTGGAAAGTTAACAATATGAGACCTTTAAGTCATTTTAGCCCAGATTCTTGAGTGTCTACCATCTGCACAAAATAATAAAATAATCACCTGGATCTAAAGCAGCATTTAAATTCCCCTCCACACACCTCCACCAGATTGACATCCACTTTAGCTGCCCTACTTGTGCCACAAACTAACGCAGTGTGTGGACGCACTTTGGTTTCATCTTTCACTTCAAACATTTATCTCTCCTGCTGGATCACAAAAATACCTTTGAAGATGTGACGACCTGCTGGATAACAAGGCAAAAATGACAGTTTTGATTTCTCCCTATGGTTTGTGCAGGAAATGCTCCGCAGCTGAACACTAAGGTCAGAAATGGGCCTAACTCTGGACTGAAAACAGAAACTGCTAACTGATGGATTAAAAAAAAAAAAAAATCATATAAGCATACAGAACCACGTCATAGGAAGGAGTCAAGAAAAGAGACAGAAGAGGGTTGAGAGCAGGACAGCGGGGAAAATCATTGGTTTGCATCATTGTGACAGTTTGTCAGAGGGACTTTGTTGCACTGCCCTCCCCACTCAAGAAGAAAAAGGCAAGAAAATTGGTCATGAAAATCAGTCATTCACATAATGTAACAGGCATCCTTTGTCAGTCAGGCACACTATTTACAAAGGCATACACACTCCAATCAAATGCATACTGTACATACTATTTACACACACACACACACACAGGCTCACAAGTAGTCAGAGAATTTACTGTAGTATAATGCAGACATAATAACACCAATAATTATGTTGACTATGATCCCGGTACATAGAGGCACTGCTACCTCGCCCTGTCCATTCTTCAGGGTGAAACCAGCAAAAATGTGGCTCGCTCTAACGAACCGCAAGGTCACCGGCGCCGTGTGCGACCTTTCAGCAGGTGGGACGAAGGCTTGCTCGAGACCGCCGCTTTCACAGCGCAGTCAGAAGTAGAGACGAAAAAGAGAAAGGAAGGAGAAAGAAAATAGCATCGAAGAACTGAAAATGCCACCCACTGCATTAAGAGCTCACATTGCCATGGTGACCAGCGGTTTCACGGCTCCAATCTCAAGCATTTGTCTGAGTTAAGGCTTCCAAAGCGCGCGTCGCTCACCCCCCCACCCCCCGACACACACACACACACGTTCCTGGCAACAACGTACAGCAGCACACTCACTCTGCCTCCCCTGGATGTCTTTGCACCTCTGTGAGATTCAGCTCTGTAATTGGCTGTCATTCTCCGTAGGACTAAAACCCCCTAAAAAGAGAAATAACGAACTTATTAAGCGACGGGAGCTTTGGGAGCCTTAAAAAACAAAAACAAACACAAAACAGGCCACCCTCAACATAAAGCAAGGCTTCGGTAATGGCTATGGTCCATAGTATGCCAGTCCCTCCATCATTAGCTTTGACTTATAAAACAAATAAAAATAAGGAAATAAAGGAATTATTTTCTTTAGGCAGCAATATTGGTCTCAGTGTTATTACAATTGTGCTTTTAAAAAAAGCATCAAACGCAAAAAAGAAAAGACAAAATTGTACTAAAATCAGAATGTCACTCTTTCATGGCTAAAGCGTGTTCATGGGTGAAATGGCTGATTTCTTTTTTGAGCAGAAAGCTTTTATTACACAACTGAATCTGGCTTTTTTTTTCCCTCTCTTTCTTTGATTTGTTTGGGTGCAGTCTCATGCACCTCAAACCGTTGGCTTTGTTCAGGTCGGCAATCAGCATTTCATAGCTTTCCCCAGTTCCTTTGAAACTGGAGCATCCAGGAAGTAGACTGGTCCTTTTTGAAAGGATTAGTGGGAATTCACAGACTTAATTTCATTTTCTCATGCTCCGTATCAGGCCACAGAGAAGGAGAGGAACACAGGAGGATGAGGAACGGAGGCGGGAGAGGTGGTTGGGTTACTCTGCTGTCAGCGACTTTTAAAAATATCTCTCTGCTCGGTCACTAATGATGATGGGGGAGACAAAGAAATGCACAGGGAGGGAAAGGGCAAGCAGGCGCTAATAACAACTGGGCAAACCTCGATAATGTGAGCTGATGCAACCGACCAAGCTCCGGTTTCCATAGCAACCCACTAGGACTCCGATTTCCCCAGCCCAACTCTGATAAAGTCTCTTTTTTTCCCCCCCAGTTGTTTGTGTCTTTGAAGCAGGCACCACTTCCTCTGAATGTACTTGTGTGTCCGTATACGCGCTTGCATTTCACATTACATATGCGTGTGCGTTGTTTGTTCTTGTTCTGCTGCTACCAGCGGTTGATGATCTGGTTCATGTAGTCCTCTGTGGGGAGCCTGTTGCCCGCCTCCTCCGTTCTGCCACCCTCTTCGCCCTCCTCCCGCTCTTCCTTTTCCCCGTATCCATCCTCCAGTGCCGACACGAAGTTCTGCCGGCTGCGGGATGGCCACAGGCTGATGCCGAAGCCCTGGTGGCTCTGCTGCCCGTGGTTCTTGATGCGCTGCTGCCGCCTCTCCTGCTGCCGGGTGTACTGGTACCGCTGCTGGAACAGGTCCTTAGCGTAGTCGTAGAGCTCCATGTCCAGTTCGTTCAGCTCCTCTATACGCTGGACCTATTAAAGAAGAAACAGGGCAAAAAAGGGTTAAGATTTTGTATGACTTTATTTAAAACTTTTCAATAGTTTTTCTTTTAAGAAACCTCAATTGAATATTCTATCCTTGGAGTTTATCCATTTCACCCATCAGTTTATCATGGTTTTATTCCTTTCTCATACAGAAAACTGCTTTTTAAACATTTTTTTGGTAATTCATTTGGATTTCTTATGAATACCTCTGAAACTGATGGATTCTTACGACTGTTTTGTTCAGGGGGAGCTGTGACCAGTAACAATACTATTGTGATAGCTATAGAACATTTGAAAAGGCCAGCAAATGGTTAATGCATTCTAATAACTTTGCTGCCTGTTTTTTTCCCCTTTACAATACTGCATTCAATATGCAGTGCGGTGTTGTATGAAGGTGGCAAGGAAGTCCAACTCTATAAAAAGGTACACAAAAACTAACAATAAGCTACAATATTATTATATGTGCATTATGCAGTTTAACACAAAGTTTATTCCTGGGTAGTATGTGTTATATCTTATAGCATAAAATTATTGAAATTGGCAACTATTTAATTCAAACTATGCTTTTGGGACCTGGAAAATTTAGAAATACCAACCAAATCTGAACATTTTCAATCAAAACTGGCATGTATTAATGTCAAAGGTGTGCAAAAATGAATAAAAAAGGTTTAGATTTTTTTTTTTTTTTTTTTAGAACTGCCATGTGAGCAAAGTTTGAAGAGGAAAAATTGTGTATTTTACTTGAGGCATAATCAACTACACAGTACTTTCTTATCCAGGAACAAGAAAAAGTAAATGTTTTGTTGTATTTTGTTAATAACAATAAAGTTATTTCAAACATTACAAGTACCATCAATACTTAGCTCCTTTGATTTCAGCTTCAGTATTAGTATTGGTTTGAGTGAAGACAATTTTTTTTTTTAATCAAATACTGGTGGAAAAGGTAAAAAAAAAAAAAAAAAATAAAATTTGAAAAGAGCCAAATGTTCAACATAGGCCTTAAAAAGAGATAATCATTATGATTAGCACAGGTAAAGCCTGTAAATGTTGATACAGTGGGTTTAAAACTTATTCTGGATATCAGACATGTCCAGACAAATGTGTTTTCACAAGCTTGTAGGATGTACACATGGGCTAAGACCAACAGCGATGTAGCAACACAATGAGACGATGAGGATCAAGTCAGTGAATTTCAGCAACTTATTGACAAGTGAAATGGAAACGTCACAATTTCAATCTCTGAGGTGAATGAGAATAAAATGAAGGAAACAGTTGACTTTACCAAAACAGATATACAGAACCTATAAATGATGTAATCTTGCCCATGTCTGTTAGTTTTTGTCAGTCCCTGATGGAGGTGGACACGAAAAATGGAAAAAACTCGACTGGCTTGTACCAAAGAAAAATTGAGGGGGGGGGGTGTTATGATTTCACCTGTGTTCGCTAGCTTGCTCATTTGTACATGTGGTTATTACCATCATAATTCAAAAATTTGTTTATTGATTTGATCCCCATTTCCACTGCAGGAACGAGGAACCGATTTTATAGGAACTTCACCTGGGTGATGTGTTCCTCCCTCAGGAACCTCCTCTGTAAGGGAATATGCATAGGGGCCGCAATAAGTCCCTGATTCATGGTAGGTACTTCAGTGTGGCCCCTAAAAATCTGATGGGTGGAAGTGGGGATTGACTCGTGCTGACTGGATATAACTCAACAACATGACATAAACAAAACAGAAGCTAGCAAGGAGTGCCAAAAAGCCACCAGAAAAAGATCATAGCAAAGATGTATAATGCTTAAAATTTTAGAAACTAATGCTGCCATGATTGTGGAGAAGAACAGACTGAATATATACAGCGTATTCAAATGCAGCGCAAACATTGGGAGTGTGTGAGTTTTACACCAGAGGATCCACAGCACTAGCCAGTGGTGGACGGAGGCTCTGCTGATGCTGCTCGCGCCGTGCAGCTATGCCTTATAATGGATCTCTTTCTGGGATCATTGAACAACAGCGGCAAGCAGGTCCGATGCATTCCACACTGCATTCACTCCAAGAATAATCATTTCTGTGTGATTTCAATGTATTTAAACCATGCAGCTTGTTTGCTTTGGCGTGCTATGAAACTGACAAACAGTTATGTCACAAACAAAATTTCTGGAGATTGACGGGTACCCACACAGAGACTCGACAGGTGAGACACAAAAAAGTTCTCGTTCCCGAACTTTTACCCATAGTTACCTCTGCCAAGGAGGTAATGTAATCTGGGCAGTTTGTCTTTCAGCAGGACTACGCAAAAACTACTGAATGGATTTTGATGAAATTTTCAGCAGAAGTGGCCCTTGGGCTATGGATGAACCCATTAGATTTTGCGGGTGACCCATGGGCGTATAACTCTGCCAAGGCTCCATCTCGCAATGTACGGATGGATGGACAGACAGCGGTATGGCCGGAGCCTTGGCAGAGGTATTCGCTTTCTGAGGGCCCTCTAGTTCAATGGAAAAGAGGCTCTTGATAGAAATTTCAGGCAAGGCTGGAAATGTACCAAATTGATAAAATCAATTTGATTTTAGTGGTGATCCAGTTCACTGTCTTGATCCAAGATTTTTTAAAGCACCCTAAAAGGAAAATGAATACAGTGCGTTGGCTGGATGTTTCTCCCAAGCAGAGGGTGTTTGGAAAAGGTTCGCACTCTCTGTCATTTGATTGTAATGGTTTCTTGTGTGAATCCCTGCAAGAGTTAGGCTGCGTCCCAATTCACCCCATTCACCCTATCCCTTAGCCCTACCCCTCTGTTGAATGCGCAAAATGGGAGAGGTAGGGCTAAGGGATGAATTGGGATGCACCCTAAGTGCCATTTGGTTCAGAAGTAGCTTATAAAGGCTAAAAAAAAAAAAAAAAAAAATCATGAATGGGAGCAAAATTTATAAGTGGCCTTATGACATCTACAGAATCAGACCACCAATTAACAACCAGCTGAGCTCTGAAGTAATGTGTGATGAGTATCTTGCTTAACACGTGGACAACTTTAGCTGCCTGATTTCCTCTTTTAAACCTCCTCTCTCAAAAAAGTAGCTGAGGTTTAGAGATCAAAGCCCACATCAATTAATGTCTGTTGCCCAACTCCACATTGATTCTAGGTGCCTCTTGAGATTTCAGTGAATAATGACCAATCATTTGGTATTACAAACTCAGCCCAGATAATTTAAACATGAGTCACAACATTGCCCCTGGAGCACTTTTCAGCACTTGGAGCTGGAGGCTAGAACTTCGATGTGACAGGAATAAAGTTTTGGTGGCAAGTCATAAAACGTTCTACAACCCCTATTTGGGTGAAGTTGGGACAATGTGTAAAACATAAAAACAAAATAAAATGATTTCAAAATCCTTTTCAACCTCTGTTCAACTGAATACACTACAAAGTAGGGGTGGGCGATATGGCCCAAAAATGATATCACGATATTTCTGTGAATTTTCACGATAACAATATTCTTCACGATATCACAGAATAGTTTTTTCTTTTAAATTTATCAAGTACAGTTTCACAGGCCAGCGTTAATTATGTTCAGCATTTTCAGTAAAAACAAAAACTCTTCTTTCTCCAATTTCTGAAGAGCAGTTTGGAATGCGTTTCAATTTTTTTTTAATTCTGTATCAAATATTACCAGAAAATATTATAAACCACCACATCTTAAGTACACTGAGGGGTAGACTGGGACAAAAATTCAGGACGGGAATTTGACTTCATCCTAGGCCACCCTGTTGTTGGAAACCAGAAACCACCACAGTTTTAGTAGGCCACCATTTTAAAATAACAGGTACCAAACATAAATGTAATTATAATTAAATGTAATTATAACCTTCAGCTGAGAGGAAAATAATAAATTTGGATTTTAATAGTCCATCCATGCACATGTGGGCAACGACAGTGAAACCTGGAGGGGAGTGATTGGGAGGAACGGCCTGCCCGATCTGAACCCGAGTGGTGTTCAGTTATTGGACTTCTGTGCTAACCACAGTTTGTCCATAACGAACACCATGTTCAAGCATAAGGGTGTCCATATGTGCACCTGGCACCAGGACACCCTAGGTCGCAGGTCAATGATCGATTTTGTTATCGTGTCATCAGACCTGCGACCGTACGTCTTGGACACTCGGGTAGAGGTGCAGAGCTGTCAACTGATCACCACCTGGTGGTGAGTTGGATCCGATGGCAGGGGAGGAAGCCATTGAGACCTGGTAGACCCAAATGTATAGTGAGGGTGTGCTGGAAACGTCTGGCTGAGACCCCTTTCCGGAAGGTCTTCAACTTCAACTTAACAAATTTAAACTTAACAAACTTAACAACAACTTAACAAATCTACCTACGGGTACAAATAAAGTAACCTGAACCTGAACTCCCACCTCCGGAAGAACTTCAACCACATTCCGAGGGAGTCTGGAGACATGGAGTCTGAATGGGCCATGTTCTCCACCTCTGTTGTTGAAGCGGCAGTCCAGAGCTGCGGCCGCAAGGTGGTCGGTGCATCTCGTGGTGGCAACCCCCGAACCAAGTGGTGGACACCAGTGGTGAGGGGGGCCATTAAGCTGAAGAAGGAGTCCTATCAAGCTTGGTTGGCTTGTGGGACTCCTGAAGCAGCTGAGGTGTACCGGCAGGCCAAGCGGAGTGCAGCTCGGGTGGTTGCTGAAGCAAAAATCCGGGTATGAGAGGAGTTCGGTGAGGCCATGGAACAAGACTTTCGGTCGGCCTCAAAGAGATTCTGGCAAACAGTCCGGCGGCTCAGGAGGGGGAAGCAGCTCCCTATCCACACTGTGTATGGTGCGGATGGGGTGCTGTTGACTTCGACTGGGAATATCGTCGGGCGGTGGAAGGAATACTTCGAGGATCTCCTCAATCCCGCTGATATGCCTTCCACAGAGGAAGCAGGGTTTGTGGACCAGGGGAATGACTCGCCTATCACAGGGGCTGAGGTCACCAAGGTGGTTAAAAATCTCCTTGGTGACCGGGCCCCGGGGGTGGACGAAATTCGCCCCGAGTACCTCAAGGCCCTGGATGTTGTAGGGCTGTCATGGTTGACACGCCTCTGCAACATTGTGTGGAGGTTGGGGGCAGTGCCTTTGGCATGGCAAACCGGGGTGGTGGTTCCTCTCTTCAAAAAAGGGGACCGGAGGGTGTGTGTCAACTTTAGAAGGATCACACTCCTGAGCCTCCCTGGGAAGGTCTATGCCAAGGTACTGGAGAGGAGAGTCCGGCCGCTGGTCGAACCTCGGATTCAGGAGGAGCAATGTGGTTTTCGTCCTGGCCGTGGCACATCGGACCAGCTCTTTACCATCTCGAGAATTCTCGAGGGTTCGTGGGAGTTTGCCCAACCAGTTTACATGTGTTTTGTGGACTTGGAGAAGGCATTTGACCGCGTCCCTTGTGGTTTTTTTGTGGGGGGTGCTTCGGGAGTATGGGGTATCGGGCTTGTTGTTACGAGCTATTCGGTCTCTGTACGACCATTGTGAGAGTTTGGTTCGTATTGCCAACACTCGGTCGGATTCATTCCCAGTGAGAGTTGGACTCCACCAGGGATGCCCTTTGTCACCGATCCTATTCATAATTTTTATGGACAGGATTTCTAGGCGCAGCCAGGGAATGGAGAGCGTCATGCTTGGTGACCACAGGATCTCATCTCTGTTGTTTGCAGATGATGTTGTCCTGTTGGCTTCATCTAGCAATGACCTACAGCTCTTGCTGGGACGATTTGCCGCTGAGTGTGAAGCGGCTGGGATGAGAATCAGCACCTCCAAGTCCCGAGTCCATGGTCCTCAGATGGAAAAAGGTGGATTGTCCTCTCCGGGTTGGGGACAGGCTCCTGCCCCAAGTGGAGGAGTTTAAGTATCTTGGGGTCTTATTCACGAGTGAGGGGAAAATGGAGCGAGAGATTGACAGACGGATCGGAGGAGCATCTGCAGTGATGCGGACGTTGTACCGGTCTGTTGTGGTGAAGAGGGAGCTGAGTTCTAAGGCAAAGCTGTCGATTTACCAGTCAATCTATGTTCCTACTCTCACCTATGGTCACGAGCTTTGGGTAATGACCGAAAGAACAAGATCGTGGATACAAGCGGCTGAAATGAGCTTTCTCTGTAGGATTGCTGGACTCACCCTCAAAGATAGGGTGAGGAGCTCAGTCATCCGGGAGAGGCTCAGAGTAGAACCGCTGCTCCTCCACATTGAAAGGAGTCAGCTGAGGTGGTATGGGCATCTGATTAGGATGCCTCCTGGACGCCTCCCATTTGAGGTGTTTCGGGCACATCCCACTGGGAGGAGACCCCGGGGCAGACCCAGGACTCGGTGGAGAGACTACGTCTCCCAGCTAGTCTGGGAACGCCTTGGTGTCCTCTCTGAACAGCTGGAGCAGGTGGCGGGGGAGAGGGAAGTCTGGGCTCCTCTGCTGGAACTGCTGCCTCCGCGACCCGGACCTCTGGAAAAGCGGTAGAAGATGGATGGATGGATGGATGGATGGCTAGTCCATCCATCCATCCATCCATCTTCTTCCGCTTAATCCTTTTCGGGTCGTGGGGGGGGGGGGCTGGAGCCTATCCCAGCATCTTTGGGCGAGAGGCAGGGTACACCCTGGACAGATCGCCAGTCCATCGCAGGGCCAACACAGAAAGACAGACAACCATTCACCCTCACAGTCATACCTAAGGACAATTTAGAATCCCCAATTGATTCCAGTTAACCTAACATGTTTTTTGGCATGTGGGAGGGAACCGGACAAATCCCGGAGCAAACCCACGCAGACACGGGGAGACCATGCAAACTCAACTGATCTTTAGTTTAGGTTCCTCACAGAGCTATATAGCTCTGTGAGGAACCTTGGAGTTATTTTTGATCAGGATTTGTCCTTCAATTCACATATTAAATTTGTTTCTAAGACTGCCTTCTATCATTTGCGTAATATTGCCAAGATTAGGAGCATCTTGTCTCAGAGTGATGCTGAGAAGCTGATCCACGCTTTTGTTAGCTCGAGATTAGATTATTGTAATTCTTTATTATCAGGCTGTCCTAAAACATCTTTAAAAAGTCTTCAGCTGATCCAAAATGCTGCAGCAAGAGTTTTAACGGGTACTAGAAAGAGAGATGATATCTCTCCGGTTCTGGCCTCCCTTCATTGGCTTCCCATAGAGTTTAGAATTAAGTTTAAAATCCTTCTTCTTACTTACAAAGCTTTAAACAATCAGGCTCCTTTTTATTTAAAAGATCTGATACTACCGTATCATCCTAACAGAGCACTACGCTCCCAAAATGCAGGATTACTTGTAATACCTAGAATCTCCAAAAGTACAATGGGAGGCAAAGCCTTCAGTTATCAAGCTCCTCTCCTGTGGAATCAGCTGCCAATCTGGATTCGGGAGTCAGACTCGATCTCTGTTTTTAAGAATAGGGCTAAAACCTACCTTTTTGATATAGCCTACAATTAGGGAGGGATCATGTGTTTCTGAACCCTCCCTTAGTTATGCTGCTAATAGGTTTAGTCAGCCGGGGGACCTCCAGTAATGCACTGGGCCTCACTCCTTTCCTCACTCTCTATGAAATATTTTTTTTTTTGCTGGTCATTAACATTTGTTTGTTCTCTCCCATAGATTGAGTCCCCATCGTGCTGTTTGCTCTCTATATGTCTGTTCTTTTCTTCTTCTCTATCCCCTCACCCCCCAGCCAGTCGCAGCAGATGACTGCCCCTCCCTGAGCCTGATTCTGCTGGAGGTTTCTTCCTGTTAAAAGGGAGTTTTTCCTCTCCACCGTCACCAAGTGCTTGCTCACAGGGGATCGCCTGATTGCTGGGGTCTTTCTGCAACTGTGGGGGTCCCCCCTACAGTTGATAGTGCTATGAGATGACTGTTGTTGTGAAATGGCGCTATATAAATAAAGTTGAATTGAATTAGTTTAGTTTATTTGAAAAGGGACAATGCAATTTCATAAAACACAAGTTTACACATGGTTAAAAAAGCCAGAATTAGCCAAAAGGCTAGTTTTCATCTATAGTCCCCTGGCCAAGATGTAAAAAAGCAATAAAATGCAGCTACAAGAAAAAAAACACACATTTAAGAAGGCACTAATGTAACAAATAACATACACATAACAAACCATACATTTAATCACAACATCAAATGATCTACTGATTATTAAAACAACTGATTGACTAATCTTAATTTTAATCTGGTGCTGCTTCTGATTTCTTCACCTCTTCCAAATAAAAACACAAGCTAAGAGGCTTTAGGTGAAAAGCTACAATTCTGCATGATAAAGGTCACAAATTTGTCACCAAAAACATTCAAAATTTTTAAAAATGTACCTTTATGAAAAGATGCTTAAAAAATGAGAAAATAAAACAAATTTAGGAGAGAGCGATAACAAGCAGATGAGAGTAAAGTTGGTACTGCAGACTACATATAGCCTGTAGTTTTGAAAATTATAAAGGTTTTTCTTAAAACATCTGAATAGTCCTGAAAACATGGCCTTATATGTAAATGTAAAAGCAATTTAGCTATGGTTAATGCAACCCATTTATTACATTTAAAAACGTAAACCCTAAACTACAGTATAAGCAGCTACAGCAGTATAATATAACCAGACATTCATTCACCACATTACTTCTGTCTTCATCTCATTTCTATGCTCTGGGACATGAGGGGGTTTTGGTCATTTTAACATATTAAATCAATTCAGTGTGTTATTTCACCGGGTCAGGAAGACGGTCTAAATAAAACAGAGGGAGTGGGCTTATTTAAAAGTATTATTTCATCATTTGGCCTACCTGTCTGCCGTTTTGCCAAACAAAAACTTCTGCAGGTAAATGACCGCTACATCAGACCTCCCGTCTCTCTCTCTTTCTCTCAGTTTATCCACGTTAGAAATCTCAGTTGCACAGACAACTCCTGGGGCTGTTAACGGATTTTTTTTTTCTTTCGGTTGGTTGACTAAATCAATCTGGAGCAGCCACAAGGGAACGAAAATAAGCCTCTGGACACTTAGGAATCTGGACGTCAACAACACTGTTTCAGGGTGAAGTAAAACTTTTCACTGAAGCCGTGGTATTGACGTCCGGAAAAAAATGCGGGCAGATTATCTGCATCGCTGCTCCGTTTTTTTTAAAAGAAGGCAGCAGTCTGAAACAGCCTTAAAACTAAATTGCTTCCTCACAACTAGACGCAGACGTTCCAAGCACAGAGCGCCGCTTCTCTTGCCATGTTTTTTTTGTTGTTTCTATGGTAACGTGTAACGGACCCCAAATATCGCAATATTCATTTTTACACCGTTATCAAAAATTATACCGGTATTATCGTGAACAATACGATATGGCACACCCCTACTACAAAGACAAGATATTTAAGGTTCAAACTGATAAACTGTTTTGTTGCAAATATTCATTGATTTTGAATGTGATGCATGCAACACATTCAAAAAAAGCTGGGAGAGGGGAAAGAAAAGACTTAGAAAGTTGAGGAATGTTCAAAAAAACGCCTTTTTTGAACATTCCACAGGTCACAGGTTAATTGGAAACAGGTGAGTGTCATGGTTGGGTATAAAAGGAGCATCCCCGAAAGGCTCAGTTGTTCACAAGCAAGGATGGGGTGAGGTTCACCACTTTTTGAACTGTGTGGCCAAATAGTCCAACAATTTAAGAATGTTTCTCAACATACAATTGCAAGGAATTTAAAGATTTCATCATCTACAGTCCATAATATCATCAAAAGATTCAGAAAATCTGGAGAAATTTCTGCATATAAGTGGCAAGTCTGAAAACCAACACTGAAAGCCAAATACCTTGGGCTGTATTACAACATTGTGGTCCATAATCAGTTCTCACTGATGCAGAATGCATTTCTGGGTGTTTACTTAATTTCCTTATCTCAGCAATTCAAAAACAAATTTTCCACCAGGCAAAAGGTGTAGAAGAGGCTGGTCTAATTATTCTGAGGTGTGTTTTGGATAATCTAATCCAAAGTGCTCCTGCTCATCCCTTTAATGCACAGAGGCGCATTATCTAAAGAGAACTCTGATCATGATGGCTTGTTTAAGACGGGTTTTATGCTGGCCAAAGGTCATGCACGTGAGCAAAAATGCACGTGATCGTAATGTTGCTTGGCAATAAGGAAGACATCAATCACAGCTGATGCCCAGTTAGTTATTTTAGAGAGAATAAACGGGTAAGAGAGGTTTTTTTTTTTTATTACTTATTTTGTACCCGTAGGTAAATTTGTTTTGCAGTCTGGTGACAAGCCACCAGCTGCCGGTCGCTGGTTGCGCAAGCGCTCTTAACTCCCTAACCTGCATGTTTTTGGCATGTGGGAGGAAACCGGAGAAATCCCGGAGTAAACCCACGCAAACAAGGGGAGAACATGCAAACTCCACACAGATCACTGTTGGCCGGGGGCAGGGATCGAACCCATGATCTCACGGTCCCCGCGATCCCCCGGCCGAGGGCAAAACTGTGCTGCCACAGTGCTAACCACTGCGCCACCGTGCAGAGATAATGTTGGGCTGAAAAATTGAGCTGAATAGTTTAATGTAGCACGCATGGAAGCAACACACAGACACAAATGGGTTTGAAACTTCAGGAACAGAGGGTGATGTCTGTGCAAACTTTCATAAAAGGATCATTAACAGTGGCATGGAAGTTGCTCCTGGCCCCGATCATTAATGGTGACGTGGAAGTTGCTCTCGACCTGTGGAGAGATGGAGGGCTCCCTCTCCTGTTGCTTTTGCCAACCAAGGGTCTCCCCGTCTCATGCAGGGGTCTGCTGAGGTTTGTGGCTCTCTGTCCCAGTCCCTCCCGGGTAGGAGGGAACAGCATGATCCGGTGAGGTGAACCGTCCACCACTGAATCCCACCATGAAGTGAGCTCGCTCTTGGCGGCCTCTTCCGGGGGCTGATGGGCGGCAGTCTGCACACCTGCAGCTTGAAAATCCCAACCATACAAGCACAGTGCGGGTGGCCTCGGCTCAGCTGGAAACATGGGGGTGCCCGGTTGCAGGCAGATGTGGATGCATCTCCTGTCTCTCTGAGAAGTTACAGTGAAAAGTAAAACCCTGTTCATTCATTCCTTCATTCCCTAAAAATAAACCCATTAATGCCTACTAAAGATGCCTTCACACCAAATGTGAACGGGCGGCGTGAATCCATACAAAGTCAATGGAAAGAGGCGAGCACACGCGAAATCGCGCAGTCGCACGTTCACGTCCGAAAGATAGTGCTGGCTTTGAGATTCTGCCGTTAGTAAAAGTATCATCATTGGAGAGTAAACTAATTTGAAAATGAGACTGACACTCACCTGGAGACAGAAGGATCGGGAGCTCTTCAGCTGAATTGGGATGTTGGAGTTATTTACCCACAGATTCTTTCCATGCACGTGCTAACAAGGCTAGCAAGCTAGCAAAAGAAACACCAATCAGGATTTTGAGGCAGGGACAACTTTTTCAGGTAAGCCCCCCGTTGGATAATGTAAACCTAAGCATGATGTTATTTTGGAGATTTCAACAGCAGGTTGAACACTGCTGCGGAAGTTATAAAGGCAATTTGGCCTGTCTGCATCTCACCCGGATGGTGAATTCATGTCTATTCATATATTTACATTGAGTTATAATGTAATCGTGCTGTGCGAAAAATTCACCCGTTCGCGTTTGGTGTGAAGGCACCTTAAGGCTTTGAGTGTGACTGTCGCCGAATTGCGACATAATCCCTAGTGGTCAAGAGTGGTAAAGATTTTTTGTCAATAAAATAGTTCAGATTTCCAAGGCTATAACTTTAAAGTGGTAAGAGATAATGGCATACTGTCAATTAGAAAGATGTAAAATATGATCCAGAGTTTCAGATAGGAGTGAATTTATGCATCTAATTTGCATAATGCCACGGCAGCTATAGTGAATTATATAACTCAGTGAAAAGCGGACTTTGGACATATTTACACAAAGAATAGTTCAGTCTTTTGACACTGTTTTTTGTACAGGGGTACATTATCATCTGATCTTCAAAGTATATGAACAAGACTTCAGTACAATGTTAAAAAAAAAAACAACAAAAAAATTTGTCACTTACCAGTGGCTAAGGGGACTCGCTTGCTGCCGTGGTCGCTGCATTTTCACCCATCGTGGTCCGTTATTTTGCATTCTGTCGGTCATTTACGCTCTCTAGCACATCTACAAAGTCTTGTGATTATCCCACATAAATTTTGCTTGTATCCCGCTGCTATTTTCTGTGTATGAAGCCATCTAAGTGACGGTGCATGATGATGGATTGCGGCCATATTAGCTTTCTGAGCTAAAAGAAGGGAATACAGGAAAAGGAAATAAGGAGTTCTTCTTCTCTGATGTATTACATGCCAGCCATGATTCCTCCAACGCGTGTCTGCCACCTTCTGAACTGACACGATCAGTACAAGTGATCAGTATAGCCGGGGAGTACAGCAGGGACGGCAACAGGAAATTCTGATTTCAGCTGAAATCTAATTTGGTCGATTGACTTATGGGGGGGCCGGGGGGGCGCAGCCCCCCTGAAGCTGGGAGATTTTCAGTAAAACAGAAGTAATTTAGACTGAAAAAAATGATAAAAAAAAAAATGAAATACTAGACTTAGATAAATCATTAAATTTAATGAAAAGTTAACTTACTTTTTCTTCAATGTTGTCTCACTGTCTTTAGTCCAACATATTTAACAGTTCTATAAGAGTTTATTACACTATTTACACTGGTCACCAAGTCACTTCTAACGTGAAACTTTCTTCCTTTTGGCAGCAAGCTGCGTCAGTCTCTGAACTTTGAACTTCATCTCCTTTTCAGAATCAGAATCAGATTTATTGCCATTGTTCATGTAGTACACAAACTAGGAATTTGTCTCGGTGCAATGCTGCAACATTAAACATGATAAAATAAAAGAAATAAACTATACATGCAATAAAGTGTAGAATAAAAGTGAGTAATACTAGTCAGCAGTTAAAATATATTAGCGAGCAGCAGATAATGTGGAGAACCATATAGTGCAGTCGGTAATGCAGGAAGAAAACAGTGATGATTGACATGAGTCTGGTTGAGCTGCTGTACATAGTGCACGAGAGTCAATAAGTCACTTAGTGTTCAGCAGTCTGATGGCAGAGGGGAAGAAGCTGTTCATGTGACGGGAGGTTTTAGTCTGGATGGACCGAAGTCTTCTACCTGAGGGGAGGGGGGCAAACAGTACGTGACCAGGGTGTGAGGGATCGGCTATGATCCGGCCAGCACGCCTCCGGGTCCTGGAGATGTACAGATCCTGGAGAGATGGGAGCTTGCAGCCGATCACCTTCTCAGCAGTGCGCACGACGCGCTGCTGGTTTCTTCAGAAACTGTCCGAGTGTTTCTGTTACCTCGTCGAACTTTGAGCCAATTTTCACCTTTACCGTCACTTTTCTCTCAAGCCAATTCCATCGGAACTTATTTTTGACACTTTTGTCCATTTCTAGCACTGATGACTCCTGATCCTTCGATAAAAATCTCATAATTCCGCTGAAAACAATACCGAAAGGTCAGAATTCCAACACGAACCAGGGATGTGATTTGGGGTTGGGGAAATTATCTGAAAATTTAGCAGGGGGTCTGGGGGACACAGTCCCCCAGCGGGGTCTGGGGCAGAGCCCCGGTGGGGGGGCAAAGGGGGGCGCCCCTTTTTTAGCAGGTCTTTGCATGACAGTGAGCGTAAATACAGCGTGTTCGACAGAGAGTTAATGGCTCTCCACCTGACCATACACCACTTCCAGTTCTGCCTGAAAGGGCGCACCTTCACTGCGTTCGTGGACCACAAGCCGCTAATGTACTTAACGTACTTTATCTTCCTGGAAGATAAAATAAAGCGGAATTTGGCGAATTAGCAGAAAATCACATCCCTGAGAACACGCCGCCATGAATTTTTGACAAAGCATACAATGAGCCATTTGATTGGTCCAATGGTTTGCAACTATCCAATCGCAGGGCTGTTTACAATACAGCAGTAGCTTGAACACAACACATCCGGGTTATCGTGGGAGACTTGACCCGGGGAAGCGCCGAGCGCTTATGTAATCGTGTTGATTTTCGCTAAAATTGGTAACAATAAGGTACCTTACCCCCCCTAAAATTTTCTCAACGGATTTAGACGATTCACAGAAATGATCAATTTGAAAATAAATCGGCGGAAATCCGCGGATCGGTGGAAAATTGCCATCCCTGGTACAGGGATGTCAGAATTAGTTGACAGGCACAGTGTCGCGCTCTGCCACTAGGGGCACGCGAAATCTCACACTCATAGGGTTAAGTCCATGAAGAAAATGAAAATGTGGATCAAATAAAAATTTTCAGACTGACACGCCTCCCCCCGTGTACCACATCCACACCAGAACGCACACATGCTCCCTGTTCAATCATTCACCCCCCCCCCAAAAAATTACACATCAATGCCTTATCTATAGACTCCAATGGTAAGTCTGCTATTAAAATGAGAACGTGGATGGAATAAAAAAAACTAGTGTATCATCATATAAATAAAATGATGGGCGATTATATTATGTCTGTTTCAACTCTCTCCATTAAAAAAATCCCAGCGCATGCCCTTTCTGCATGAGCTCCGGAGCTGCACGATTTCAAAACGCGTAACTGAAATAGCATTAAACAATGTGCTTCTGACAACAGACCTCCTTTTTCCTGATCAAAAGTGCACTGTCATAATATGCACCTTAATACCGGTGCACATGAGATTGCGCGCCACCACACCTCTTTGAAATGACTCTCCACCTTCCAGCGCAAAGTGGGCGCACTGTCTACTGATAATTAGATGGTGTGATGCAAAGCATATAAAAAACAGACAATGTGCTGACAGAAACTAACAAAGAGACTGGCGTATGGCGGGAAGTCTGGCGCAGAAGTCCGCTGATGACCATCAAAATAGGGTCCCTTGTCTTTGTAGTGTATTCAATTGAGTACAGGCTGAAAAGAATTTTTAAATCATTGTATTTTGTTTTCATTTGCATTTTACATAATGTCCCAACTTCCCCAAAATTAGGGTTGTTAAAAAAAAAACATATCAAAAATCAACAAAATACTTTATTGGGCTCACACAAAGAACATTGGCAGAGGAGTGTTATTTGGTTGTGCAATGCAGCTGGCTTTGTCATCTGCTGTGTACGAATCCAGCATAAACAGGGAAATACGTTTAATTAAGAGAATCCCTCAGAAACCGTGATTGAGTGCTGAATATCATTTGTGAGTAATGTGAGCAACAACAGAGGGAAGCGACATGATGCATCGATGTTAGAAAATTAGAGGCGTTTGATCAGAGGCATGAGGACACCAGCACACAACCAGGAAGACGGCACTCAGCAATCAGAGAGCAGCTGACAAATAATTACACAATCTGTTTCAATCAAAAATATAATTCAGTGGTAGCTTTGAGCAGTCTAAAATAAATACTCAGAATGTGCTGATGTAAAAATGTAATTTCTTCAGAATAATTTGATAATTTCACGCAGAACTCCCCACCTGTCTCTTTCCTCTTTGTGATACTAACAATTGTGCCCACCTTTCCACGCAGGCTGTCAGCAGTGCATACTTTATGTTCTCTTCACCCAACAGGGTTTGATGTATAAATCATCATTCTGCTATGTATCGGAGGACTTTTTATTTGGCTGAGAACTGAGCTTAAGAACTCCCACGCAAGTGTGAAGAGCATGTTTAAAGCTGCCGTTTCTTCAACAGCGACAGTCGTCCCAAGTCATTTCACAGCAGAATAACACCAGAGGGTTTTCTTTCTGCTCGCACTGATTTTCCTTATCTATTTCCCCAGGTTATATTTTACTTCTTGTGACTGCTTGTTTTAGTTTTCTTTGGAAATAAGAGTCACGCTCAGTGTTTGACATTAACATTTTTGCTCACCAACCACTGTGGCCATCTCCAGAGTCAGCAGCCACTCAGTGCTTTTACTAGCCGAGTGTAAAAGGGCACCCTCCATTATGGAAAGAGTCATTTTAAGTGATATTGTATCAAAGAAATCTGCATGGTGCCACAAAAATATCTGAGCCTTAAAATGAGTGTAATCGCTTCTAAATTTTGCTCTGCAGTAAAGCAATAAATGCATTTCTATTTTAACAATAAACTAGTCTTGACAGAATCAGGAACAGGCAGGTTTTTTTCATTAAATGTCAGTATTTTGTCTTGTAAATTAGCATTTTTTCTTTCAAATGTGCAAATCTTCCATGTAAATTTCTGTTTTTATTCTTGGCAATTTGTGAATTTCACCATGAATCTAAGATTTTCCTTCTCACAAATTTCCACCTTTTCTCTTAAATGTTTGACTTTTTTAATTGGTAAATTTGTATCATAAATATTCAGCTTCACTTGTAAATTTGCAATAAATTTGTTAGTCCCACCCCCCCCCTTCTTAAATTTGCACCTTGCTTACAGAAAATTTGTGCCTTTTTTTTACTGGCTTGGTCGCTATGTTTATTTTTGTGGAGAATTTAAATATAGAACAGTATATCCCACCTGAGAAAGTGGCTGATAATAGTGACTGAGCTACAGGGCATAGCCAAATTCCACCAGCATTTGGCTGTGACACATGCCTTGGTCACGCTAAAAGGTCTAATGGCCAACAATAACTGACTGGATATAAGCCTCATTTGTTTCCAAAATGTGCTGGATTACACACCGTCCCAAAATGGAAGCGGTAAGTTACAGACATCTGACTTTCTCATATTTATTTTCTCATTAACAAGGCATTCAGCAGGTCGCATAAAGAACTACGCCTGCCATAGCTCAGCTTCTAATAGGTGACTGACCGTAGCGTTGTCCAGGTCCACCCCTGCAGCCCTGGTGCTGTTGTACTGCATGAATGGCCTGATGAAGCGCAACCTGAAGGTACGCTCAAAGAGGAACTGGGTTTTCCTCTGGTACTCCGTCAGACCAAAGAAGGCCATGTCTCGCAAGTTCTTCTTGGCTGACTCCAGGAGAAGCTGGGCCCTCTTCTTCTCTGGAAACGTGGACATGTTGTAGCAGCCGACGAGACTCAAGTCCGCTAACATACGAACCTGCAGACAGACGAAAAGGATGAGAGAAGGAGATTCAGTAAAGATTTAAAAAAAAAAAAATCACCACTTTCTGTTTGTAAATCAAAATTTGTCTTTGCAGCATTGTGGCACATTTAGGTTGTTGCAAATTCAGTTATAAATTATCTTCTTTATTAGTAAATTAAATATAAAGTCAATTAAGCATTCATACTTTTGGACTATTGGACTAAAGTAAATCCAGTACCAGACTACTTAATAGACGTACTTAGAATTGGCCTCCAAGACCAGCACAGATCTATCTATAAATGCAAGAAATCTGTGTTTGTGTGTCTGTCTGTTCCATGCATATCTCTTGAACCGTTTATCAGACTGGCCTCAGATTTTAAATGTGGTTTCCTGAGGTTCCGAGGGTGTGCATCCTCGAATATGGAGTCGCTCAGTCAAAACATGTAACTTTTATCAACAAAAGTTTAGCCACTGCTCTGTGATCACTCTCTATTTTATTTTATTTTTTTTTTATTACTTATTTTGTACCCGTAGGTAGATTTGTTTTGCAGTCTGGTGACAAGCCACCAGCTGCCGGTCGCTGCGTGCGCAAGCGCCCCTTAACTCCCTAACCTGCATGTTTTTGGCATGTGGGAGGAAACCGGAGAAATCCCGGAGTAAACCCACACAAACACGGGGAGAACATGCACACTCCACACAGATCACTATTGGCCGGGGGCAGAGATCGAACCCACAATCTCACGGTCCCCGCGATCCCCCAGCTGAGGGTAAAACTGTGCTGCCACAGTGCTAACCACTGCTCCACCGTGTCCTGGCTTCAAGAAGTGTGGGCAGGGTTTCGGATTGACTCCGTGCTCATTGGATAATATGCCGCATCACGACCATGCTGATTGGACAGTATGCAGCATCACGACCATGCTGATTGGATAACATACACCATCACAATCTGTCAGTCACAACAGCGCTTCACAAACAAAGATTTTATAAGTGCCTTGCTGCTGAGGTTACGAGGGTGTGCATCCCCAAGTATGGAGTTGCTCAATCAAAATATATACCATAAAGTTGCTGTGATTAATAATTCCGCATGGAGAACATGGGGGGTGGGGGGTGCTGACGGGGACCCGTGGTGCCACAAAGGACATCACTGGCACACGGGTAAAGCAGCAGCTGAGACTCCCGTTAGCCAGCCATATGGAGTTGCTCAGTCAAAATATATACCATAAAGTTGCTGTGATTGATAATTCGGCATGGAGAACATGGGGGGGGGGGGGGGGGGGGCAAGACTCCCGTTAAACGATCATTTGCGGGGAGCCACACTCAGCCTGCCCGGTCAGTGGTAGACAACTGTCCCGACCGCTGCTTCACTGTGGAGTAGAATGGCCAGATCAACTGCATATTACATGCGGACACATATGCATGCTTTGACTAAATGTAAAGGTAAACCTCCCTGGACGTGGCCGCAGGAGGAAACTTGATGAAAAATGGAAGAGACAGATAATACGAATGGTAACAAAAGAGCCCAGAGCAACCTCTAAACACATTCAAGGTGAACTCCAAGGTCAAGGTACATCAGTGTCAGATCGCACCATCCGTCGTCGTTTGAGCCAAAGTGGACTATTCTAAAGTGGCCTTCTATGAGCCCTGATCTAAATCCTATTGAACATCTGTGTAAGGAGCTGAAACATGCCGTCTGGAGAAGGCACCCTTCAAACCTGAGTCTATGAAAATTAACCAATGAAAATCAGACAATCCTTTTGAATTGTGGTTCAACAGAATTATTTTATTATTATATTATATATATTATACTATATTTATTATTATTTGGCTGCACGGTGGCGCAGTGGTTAGCACTGCGGCAGCACAGTTTACCCTTGGCCGGGGGATTGTGGGGATCGTGGGATCGTGGGTTCGATCCCAGCCCCCGACCAACAGTGATCTGTGTGGAGTTTGCATGTTCTCCCCGTGTTGCGTGGGTTTACTCCGGGATTTCTCCGGTTTCCTCCCACATGCCAAAGACATGCATGTTAGGTTAATTGGCTGTTCTAAATTGTCCCTAGATATCTGTTTCCTATAGGCCCTTAGAATAGAGGGTTAGTATTAATGAAAGCGCTTTGAGTGGTCTTTGTGACTAGAAAAGCGCTATATAAGTGCAGGTTGGTTAGTTAGTAGTTAGTTAAAAAAAACAAACTCACGAAACAAGCCTGGACAAAAATGATGGTACCCTTAACTTAATATTTTGTTGCACAACCTTTTGAGGCAATCACTGCAATCAAACGATTTCTGTAACTGTCAATGAGACTTCTGCACCTCTCAGCAGGTATTTTGGCCCACTTCTCATGAGCAAACTGCTCCAGTTGTCTCTGGTTTGAAGGGTGCCTTCTCCAGACGGCATGTTTCAGCTCCTTCCACAGATGTTCAATAGGATTTAGATCAGGGCTCATAGAAGGCCACTTTAGAATAGTCCAATGTTTCGCTCTTAGCCATTCTTGGGTGTTTTTAGATGTGTGTTTTGGGTCATTATCCTGTTGCAAGACCCATGACGTGTGACTGAGACCAAGCTGTCTGACATTGGGCAGCACATTTCTCTCTAGAATACCTTGATAGTCTTGAGATTTCATTGTACCCTGCACAGATTCAAGACACCCTCTGCCAGATGCAGCAAAGCAGCCCCAGAACATAACAGAACCTCCTCCATGTTTCACAGTAGGGACAGTGTTGTTTTCTTGGTATGCTTCATTTTTGCGTCTGAACATAGAGCTGATGTGCCTTGCCAAAACGTTCAAGTTTTGTCTCGTCTGTCCATAGGACATTCTCCCAGAAGCTTTGTGGCTTGTCAACATGCAGTTTGGCAAATTCCAGTCTGGCTTTTTTATGATTTGTTTTCAACAGTGGTGTCCTCCTTGGTCGTCTCCCATGAAGTCCACTTTGGCTCAAACAATGACGGATGGTGCGATCTGATACTGATGTACCTTGACCTTGGAGTTCACCATGAATGTGTTTAGAGGTTGTTCTGGGCTCTTTTGTTCCCATTCGTATTATCCGTCTCTTCCATTTTTCATCAAGTTTCCTCCTGCGGCCACGTCCAGGGAGGTTGGCTACAGTGCCGTGGATCTTAAATTTCTGAATAATACGTGCAACTGTAGTCACAGGAACATCAAGCTGCTTGGAGATGGTCTTATAGCCTTTACCTTTAACATGCTTGTCTATAATTTTCTTTCTAATCTCCTGAGACAACTCTCTCCTTTGCTTCCTCTGGTCCATGTTTAGTGTGGTACACACCATGTCACCAAACAGCACAGTGACTACTTGTCACCCTTTAAATAGGCCGACTGACTGATTACAAGTTTGTAGACACCTGTGATGTTAATTAGAGGACACATCTTGGTTGAACATGTCCCTATGGTCACATTATTTTCAATCTTTTCTAGGGATACCATCATTTTTGTCCAGGCCTGTTTCATGAGTTTGTTTTTTAAAGTAATTCCGTTGAACCACAATTCAAAAGCATTGTCTGATTTTCACTGGTTAATTTTCATAGAATTTTTATTTATTACCACTTTTGTCAGATTCAAGTTATTTCTGTGACCATTGTGGGTTTTTCTTTCATTAACAGAGGGGTACCAACAATTTTGTCCATGTGTGTATAAACTAAATTATAATGATGACTGAACAACTCTCATTCCCCAGAGTGCAAATATAACATTTATGAATATAAGTCATAAAAGATCACACAAATAAGTTATCTGACAAAAAAATAAACAAGCGGTTCTTAAACAGTGGCTAATATTGCATGTCCCATTCGTTTTCAATTATTCTGTAATTAATATTCACACAATCACATCTCACTTAAGTCCCTTTCATATTTGTCAAAGTCTAGCATGCGATTGCCTACATATAGGCTACACTTCTGTATCCCACCTTCAAACAACTTACATTTGGGCCTGTAAAGCCTGATTGGGCTGCCTGTTTCAGACAGGAATACTTCCTTTCTATGGGCATGCACTAGTTTATTTAATTTTAGGGTTTTACCCAGTTGTGCGAAACATTAAGATGTAAAAGTTGCAGCCCTGATCCCCAATAATGCGTTTTGTGCATTAATGATATATCGTCCCACTGCATATAATGTCTCAGTATGTTAATGATTTTCCCTTGAAAACTTCTTGAACACCAGATGCTCTGGTAATTTAAATTTGAGATAATTTCATTCCAAAACAAGAGTTCTATTTATCACAGAGTGTACTAAAAGAGCTGTTTCAAGTACAGTAATGGAACAGGGAGTGCACACAGATCTGGATTCACAGTCGTTTAGCTTGTGCTGTGTCTCAGCATGCCGGTCTATCAGGTGTGTGTGTGTGTGTCACACATTCATAAGTCATAGGACCGCGAGTAATAACACCCTCAGGTTGAGATGAAATAAGCTGGCCAACACGTTGAGGTGGGAGACTGAGATAGCAGGAGAAAAAAAAAAAAAAAGGTGTGAATGTGAGGTGTTTATGTCCAGCAGGCAAACTCCTATGTATGAGAGAATGTGTGTTTTTCAGCGAAAACTAGAGTATACAATTGCACACAACTTAAGCACCTTTCAAAGTATCCCAGCAATCCAGGCAAATCCAGTATGAGCTGGGCTCTCTCTGTTGTCTAAATAGGGTTTCCGGCGCTACTTGACGCAGGTTAAATGACCCTGCAACCAACGTAGGTCATTGCCCACCTCACCTCACCTCAGCGGACATCTGAATAAGGCAACGCAGATAAATGCACAATGAAGTAGGTGTCACGGTCACCACGTCACAGCACAGCGACAGAGAGTGGAAATGAATCAGAAGGCTGTCCGCCATTATTCTGACAGATTATATTAATTTACAAGCTGCAGCAGACAACTGTGTGCCACAATTACACAAATATCACAGCGGCTGAGCAGGAGGAGAAGAAGAAGTACATGTTTTCATCCATGTCCGTGGAGTCTGCAGTGGCTCTGACCGTTTCTGGCTGTTGTGCGGGACAATGGTTCAGCACAGGGCAGTCTCCCTGTTCAGCTCTTCTCTCTGCTCGTTCATGCATCCTTGTTCACCCTACATTAACGTGCACCTCTTCTCTTTTCTTCCATGACAGGTCCCTCTGAAAAAGAACTTATCCTGCTTTGTGTGGCACTGGACACTAAAAGCAATGCACAAACACATAGCCCTGCAAGCGCATGTGCACACGCACGCAAACAGCGTCTCCTCTTGTAAATATTAAAGCTATTCAGTGCCAATGGTAAAAAAATGACTGTAATTATATAAAATGTTGGGTGCATTTTACAACCATGTCTGTTAAAACGGAGGACAAAAAGCAGCAACCATTGAACTATATTGGATAGATCAGTGTATCATAGATCAGATAGATCAGTGTACCACTGAGCAGATCAGTGTTTGACATGGGCCGAAAATTCTAGTGACTCAACTAATAAGTTTTTTTTTTTTTTTTTTAGATTTAGTATACTTTATTGATCCCCAGAGGGGAAATTGAGGGCATCCACCACCTGGATGGATGAAGCAGCCACAATACGGCGCTATCCCTTAACCATTCACACACACATTCACACCTAGGGCCACTTTAGAGTCTCCAATTAACCTAACCTGCATGTTTTTGGCATGTGGGAGGAAACCGGAGAAATCCCGGAGTAAACCCACGCAAACACGGGGAGAACATGCAAACTCCACACAGATCACTGTTGGTCGGGGGCTGGGATCGAACCCACGATCCCACGATCCCCACAATCCCCCGGCCAAGGGTAAACTGTGCTGCCGCAGTGCTAACCACTGCGCCACCGTGCAGCCCAGTGTGGGCAAGTTGTGGCTAGCATCACCTGCTTCCAGGCTGACTGCGCATTCATGTGACATCAATGATGTGAGGACATGAAACTTGATACACCGGAGAAATGCACTATTATCTGCAGGTGATCAGACCCATGTTTCCTTAAAGCTTGAAAAAGCAATAGAGCATTGTTGAGGTGTTGACTTATACTAATGGAACCCGTGACTGCAGCTCGCTAATTGTAGTTTGAAAGTGGCTATATTTTATGCATAAATACAGGCAACACATACCATTCTTCTTTTGATTGTAAAAAAATGATGCAACTCAACTTCCCTCCTTTTACTCTGACTGAAGTACCCTGCTTACTTCTTCTACTGTACTTTATTCCTGAACATTGCTAGAGTAGCTCTGCATGATACACAGGACAAAATAATCCTGTTATCTTATGTGGAACCTTGAACCGTACAGCTCCTCACTTCATCCTTTAGAGTCATCATCTCATTTAAGATTCTTATTGCTATCCCACACAAGCAAATTTTTTGAACAGCATTCAGAGATGTGTACTGGAGATCATCATTTTAGGAATATCCCCACTGTCTGATATCATATGGATTCAATGTGCACATGCAGCGACCACAATACTTTATCGTTCAACTTGAAGATATTTTAGCTTTTAAGCTAACATTGTTCATCTTTAAGGTGACAGAAATAATATTATTATTATTGTTGCCAGGTTAAGACATACTGTATATTGACCATATTGAAGCACATACAAGAATCACAGTCGATTTACAGTATCTGGCAACCCGTAAGGTTCCTGATAAATGACAACATGGGATGTCAACCTCATTATTTTACTATTGGTTCTGAGATCCTTACTGATGTCTGTAGTTCTCCTCAGTTAACTGTTCAAATGTAAACATTATGATCTTTCTGGACCAGTACATTTTTTTCCAAATAGTTATTTCACAACTATAATCCCCCCCCCAAGAAAACACAGACTTCACTTTTGCACCATTCTAAAAGTTTTCTCGATATATTATTTAAAAAAAAAAATTCATAAAAATGCTATCAATATGCCCTTTAAGCTAATTTAGCTTTTAAACAAACATTGCTCAACTTTAAAGGCCAAATGTCACGTAATTTTTTTTTCTAAATGACAACAAATTTAGATAAAATACACATAGCTTAAACCAAATATTCATACCGGAGACCATATCACCCACCTGTATTTACATAATTGCACAAAATACACCAGGTGAAGGCCCCACCTTGCTTGCTGGCTTGTGACAGCCAGTCCAGACCACGCCCATGTTTTTGACATCACCAGTTGTACCCTGGCTGCCCTGCCTATCCACATTCACACTTATCAACATTGGACAATCATGACGGAAAGTGACAGCGATTGTGAACAAATTAGTTTAGTTTTGTCTTTTTTTTTTTGTCTTTTTTTTTTGTCAGTGGTTCAGACAGTGACAGAGGCATAGAACCTTACCGGTTCGAGCCGTCCGAGACGGAATCAGATGCTTTGTCTGATGACAACAGTTCCAACGATGACCAGAGAGCAGAACCAGTGGAAAATGTCATTGAACTGGACATTAATCGCCTCCAGAATTGCGAAGCCGAAGGGGGTCTGTCGAGGGCGCCCCATAAATATTGATTTTTCGGAAGCCATTATTATTACAGTGGAGGAGAGCCGCTGCTGTCAAGAAATTGACCAAATCAATATGAAAATGGAGGCGCATACCTGTTAAGGGAGACGTTTTCGCCGTATTTTGGTGGGCGGAGTGGTGGTGGACACTTTTCTGGGAAATGTTTTAAATGTAGTTCGTGTTGTTATTGTCAAATATTTTAAGGAAAATACGGGGAAAATGCAATTTTAGCAAAAACGGGCGTATTGCCATTTCTGTATGCCCAAAAGGAAAAATATACTGGAAAAAAAATTGAGTGTTTTGCGGAGCACTCGTGTGTGTGATCAGCCACAGCTGGTGCTGGCAGATCGCTCAGCGTCAGCTATTCGCACTACCATGAGAAGTGTGGAGTCACTCATTAGTTTAATTGTCTGGGCGGGCTGATCGCTCAGCTTGAGCTGTTCTCACTACAATGAGAAGTCATTAGGACAATGGTTTAACACGTTGAGCTGTGCAGCGGTTGCGGAACAGACAGAGATCCCAGAGAGGTGTCCCTTGTTGCTCCGCCGTTCCTTATAGCCGCTTTTTACGGTGTTGAAGTACGGCGAAAACGTCTCACTTGACAGGTATGAAAACATTTCCCAGAGAAGTGTCCCTTATTACCCAGCTGTCCCCGATAGTCCCGTTTTAAGGTATGGGTGAAATATCCAATTTTTTTCTTTCTTGTTGCTCACTTCAACCTTCCAGTCTCCATATAAACAATCAATTGAAATACCCCAAGCATCAAACTAGGGTACAATCGATTTCGTCACTTCCGCCTTCTTCCCCAGGCGATTCCAGGGGCCGTGTCAGGCCAAGCGCGGCAGTTTTAAATTAACGAATATTCCGTTGTTACTGAAGCATATGCACCAAGACCCGAGCGGATCGGTTCCCTTTTATATCTAGTTTCAAGATATTTAAAGTACCCTGTTACGTGACATTTGGCCTTTAAACTAACTGAGTTTTTATGATAAGCTCATTTAACTTTAAGCTAAATTAAGTAAAAATTTTCAGGTATCCCTTGGCTGACAGTTTTAAAATATAAACTACGTAATTGGGCTCTGAGCTAAGATTGTTCAACTTTAAATTAACTGAGCTTTTAGGATAACATCTTCACGGGAGTTTTATCTTATAGTTTTAAAATATAAGACAATTAGGCTTTTAAGCTAATTGTTCAATTTTAAGCTAATAAAACACTAAACCAAACATGTTTCAACTTTAAGATAGTTTAGTTTTTAAGGCAACACCAGTTTTCTAATATAAGCTAATTAGGCAGCATCATTCAACTTTAACCTAATTTGGCTTTAACTCCAACTAGCCAACAACATTTGATAACCTGGAGGCTGAAAAGCTCATAGGCTGAAAAGTTCATAGTGGTCAAATTTGACAAAATGTGGTTCATTTTTCAGTCGCAGGGATCCAAGCACTGCAACACCGATGGAAGAAGTGTGTGGACTGATGGCGAGACTATGTTGAAAAATAAACCACATTTGGTCAAATCTGACCACTATGAACTTTTCAGTCTATGAACTTTTCAGCCCCCCTCTCGTAATCTTATATTCTCCAGTAATGGTCTCTGACTGATGTTTAAAATTTCCAAGTATTTCATTAACTGCCATCTAAAAAGTTAAATCTTTTCCCATGTTTAATACAAGAATTCATGGTAACAGTAGCTTACATCAGAGAGAAAATTAGGAAAGACCTAATATGTGCATTTTATACTTCATTTTTTCCAGGCTTGCTTTTTTATTATTATTTTTTTTAAAATCAAGATTAATTTCCTGTGTTCATATTTTCTGTGATACAAGCAAAGAGTGTAAAAATAAACATCTTGGTGAACAAGCAGACAGAGAAATTTCAGGCCAGGTGGTAGCAGAGATGCAAGTTTCCAAGGCAGAACTGATAAATAGCAGAAACCAGCTGCTGGGTGTGCATTTAAAGGGGTCACTGACTGCACTTTTCCCACATTTTAACAGCTCACTCATGTCTTAATGAAGTGTTTGTGACATGTTTTGTTCACATTTCCTTTAATTTTTTAAATTATTGAAGCAATTTTTTTCCTGGCTTTCTTGAAATGCTCTGATTTATTTAAAGCCTGCCACTTTAAGAAACATCCTTCAACTATTCAACTCCACCCTCCCTCTTACGTCAGTTAGCCATTAGCTGACTAGCTTCTAGCCACCTTCTAGCTTGAATGAGCAGCGCTCGTTCAGTGATCCGCAGTCGTTTGTGCATCTTGCGTCACTCTGGCCCATCTCCCAACAACCTCGCTGGGATGCCACAACAAATCGCCAGTGCCCCACATTGGGCAACCCACCGATTGCCGCAACCCGAGGCTGCTGGCTGAGCCGAGCTGCCAAGCCACGGGATCTCAAAGGGCAATGACTCATTCTGCGTTACTCCGCTCCTCTCCCACGGCCAGCTGGGCGAGGCCCCGTCACGAAGCGGCACCCCTACGTTGCCTGTGAGAGTAGAGCGGAGTCGCACGGAGCCCCAGAGGACAGTGGGGGAGCTGGTTGTGAGAGCCAGCAGCTCCAGGCAGCAGCCTCAGGTCATGGCATAGGTGCTTGGCACGGTGACCCGCTACGGAATCACGGCGAAACCACTGGGAGATGGGCCGGAGCGACGTGAGGTAGATTGTGGACTGGTGAACCACGTGGTAACAGGGATGGTATTAGGGTGACTAAGACCTGAAGAAAATAACAATATAAGCTGCGCTTGGTTCGAGCTTCCTGGTACCAGTGTTAGCTTGGGGGCTAATAGCTCAGGGGTTAATAGTCTACCTTTTGCACCCCAGACAGTTAGGCAGGCCAGTAATAGAGCAGTGGGTGGGTCTCAAGGACAGCGGTGGGTTGGCTTTTTCTAAAGGTGACATATATGATTTCGACAGAATAGTCAAAGACGTTTCTGGTGTTTCTGGGAGAGAAAAACAAGATAAAGGCTGTGTGTTGTTTTTTTTTTTTCCAAGTGAATTGACTGTTTTGAAATTTTTTTGATAATTAAGTGACCAGTAGACTCATTTCAGACAGTTAAAACCTACGAACACACCATTTTTCAGTCAATGACCCCTTTTAACAGACTGCACAAACTAGAAAAGATACAACACACATTTATTTCTTCCACACCTGTCTGTTGTTGGCCAGATTGTAGGGACAGTCCATGAACTGCTGCAGGGTGCACCCCGACCAGTCAGACCCTTCGTAGCAGGAGGGCAGCTCTTCTGGTGTTGGGGTTCTTCCGTCACACATGTGCAGTGAAGTTTTCCATGTGGCTCCCCTCTGCACATGTCTCCACTCGCTGAGGTAGCGAGACACAGGGTCCCTCAGCAGAGTGATGTAGTAGAACTTCCTGTTTGGGGATCAAAAAAAAAAAAAAAAAAAAAAACGAGGTTGGGGGAAAGTGGGGGTGATGAAAAGGAAGCAGAAGGAAGAGAAGGATGATTACATTAACTGCACAGAAAATTATCTATTAATAATAAGATTAATCAAGATTGCATCTTGATGTTCTAAAGCTTCAAAGTGAATTAAACAGTGCTCTGGTGCAACTCAAATGAGAAAAGTGAACAAGAAGTGTACCCTTAAGAAGGCTCAAACAACATGTAATTAACCATGTGCCCATATGGTGGCACTGTTTGCAGTGATTTACCAAATCAGTTCACTTTACATCCGCCTAGCTCAGGGCTAGACCACATTATTTGCATTTACTAGAAGCGGCTCTGTGATGCACAAAAGAAATCTGTGTACAAGTCAAGCTGCAAATGAGTGGAGGGAGGAGGAGGAGGAGGAGGAGGAGGAGGAGGAGTGGGGAGGTGAAGGGGTGAGTTGATTTGTAGGAGGTGAGGGAAAGAGTTGATTTGTAAGGCAGAGGGATCAGGTCAGTGTTCAGGCCGTGCTGTGCAGGAAGAGAAACTGCTGGCACAAGCATATCTCCCCTCCGCAACACACATCTCGCCCTGGCAAACATCCTCACGTCTCCAACACACACACACACACACACACACACACTCAGCAAACATCCTTCCTTTCCCTTCACACTTGCACCATGTCTCTCAGAGATGACTCATCCCCACATCTTAGATTTGGAAGAAACTGTCTCTCTCTCTGTGTGTGTGTGTGTGTGTGTGTGTGTGTGTGTGTGTGTGTAAGTAAGTAATGGTGCATAACACAGTCCAACATCTCTCTAGAGGGGGGGACACTCCCACCAGAGTGGAGACCTTTCCAGGCCTTCACACTCCAGCTAATTACTGCAGCCTAATCAATCAACACATCCTCATTAACCACACACACACGCACATAACCTATACGCACACATGCTCCTATGTGAATACGCGGCCTGCAGCGTGCCCGAGAGTGCCGGTATGGATTTGTCTGGGCTACAGACGCACACCGACTGTTGAGAACACACACGTGGGCACACATCATGCCGGAGGAATGTTTGCTGAGGGAATTTTGTGTGCTGACAGGACTCCACGAAAATCACCCGGTTCACACACAGAGTCGCTGCTTTCATCGCTAAATCTCTGGCTTCACACACACCACACAAAGCTCACCCGGCGAGAGATGAGGGGCTGCCGGGTGGACACAAAGCCCCAAGTGTCACACAAACAGTAGCTGTGTCTGGCTATTAAAAAGTGGCAACCACCACAACCCCCCCCCCTAAAATCCAGCAGTAGCACAGCAGGATGAACAGGGAGATCTTGGGGGAACCGAACAAATAAACCCTAAATCTAGCAACAGCTGAGAGATGGAGCATCATTAAAAAAACAAAAAACAAAAACCCAACAACAACTAAACGCAGGACACCAAAACAATTCCAACACAAATTTCACCTGAGAGATCCATCACAATGAAACAAACCACACCCTGGTTTCAGCTGCTGCACAGAGATATTCCTGCAAATGAAACAAATCAAGTAGCAGCAAAGAGGATCGTGGACAATGAAGCAACTAAAACCCTCAATCCTGCGACAGCTGGCAGATCCCAGGCAACGGGCCAAACAGACCCTCCATCTAAAAGGCAGTTAGGGGGGCGGGGGGGGGGGGATCATGGCCATAGAAACAAGCATCTGAACTCTAAACAGTCCTTCCAGGATTTCACGGGATGTTTTTATGATTGTAGCAGGCCAAAAAGCCTGACTTCGTGGGGGCTTTTTTAAAAAGTTGCGATAAAAGTTCCAATGTTTTTAGAGTGTTTTTTGCACTAAAAGTTGTGGGAAGAATTCCAAATTTTAAAGCAGATGCTTTTTCCAGTTTAATGCAGTGAGTGATATTCTATACAACAATACAAGAAAAGCTCAGGATTGTCAAAAAAATTCCTATTATAGTGATTTGTAAATTAAGCAGAAACTTCTGCTATACAGAAAAACTCTTCTGTGCAACAGCAAATACAAGCATTAACACAATATCCATTACAACAGCTAAATTGCATTGAATGCATGTTAAAGAGTGGAGATTTGGAAATTATTGGCAGCACCTTCATTTGAAAACTCCCTACGGTTCCTAACCAGTCGGTACTAAGCGGAGAGGAAAAAATAAGTAATTAATTCTGTTGCACTGTATTGGCTATTGGAGTCTGTATTTTTTCTGGAAAAAAAAAACAAAAAACAAAAAAAAACAAAACAAAACAGAATATTCTCTCTTTTAATGCCTACCTGTCTGCTGCATGTTGGTCTTCATACACACGCATCTTTCATTTACAGCGGGACGGCGAAGGGGTGCGTTTGTCCGTCCACACCAAAGATTGAGTTTTAAAGCTCACTGACCAGATGTAGTAATGATTTTACCTCTAAAGATGTATAAATGCTCAAACACTGGCTGTACTGTAGTGTACTGTCCTTACGCACGCTCCCGCGACAGGGTGCTTTTGGACAGGCGCATGTTTTTCAACACAAACCCAGCGCTTTGTACACGTGGTCAGGACGGAGACGTGGCGAGGTGTCCACGGTCAGGCTGGGAGAGACGGAAGAAGGGACGGTGTTGAAAACCTCGCAGGTGAGTGTTGTTTTTTTTTTGTTTTTTGTTTTTTTTTTTTAAATCACACTCTGTTTGCAGATGTGTTCCGTTACTCACTGTAAACACGGAAGTGAACGCGGTGCAGTGATGCCCGTTTCAGCACCAGTTAGAGACAAATCTGATTGGTGAAACTGGCGGAAGTTGATGAGGACTGGCCAAAATTGCGGGAAAGTTGCGGTGATTGGACAAAGTTGCAAGGTCGCGCAATAGTTGTGCTGATTGGCTGATTTCGCGTGAATTGGTGCGATTGCAACATTGCGAAATCCTGGAGGGACTGTCTAAATCCCACCAACCTAAACTTAAAATCTCATCCCACTATCCAATCCCCCAAAAAAAAAAAAAAAAAAAAAAAAAAAAAAAAAAAAGAAGGGAAGGACACAGTCAAGCTGGAGCCTGCAGGAGACGGAGTACATTATGGAGATTCCTACGATGACATTATCAGGATTCCTAACACTCCCCAGAGTGCAGTGTGTGTTTGTGAGCGAGTGTGGTGAGGCTGGTGTGTGTTTCTGAGTAAGAATACGCCTATTAAATCAGTGATGACATTTTCCCCCTCTTGGCTTCCATTCCTCTGAAAAAAAAAAAAAAAAAGCCCCCAAAAACCACGGTACTGTTTGGGCCTCGCTACACAGACGGGAAGAGTGAAGGAGGGAAGGGGTGAAAAAGAGTGGGAGAGAAAAAGGGTAAGAGAGAGAGAGAGAGAGTTCGGAGGGGGCGGAAGAGAATTTCAATTAGTTTTCTAATACTGTGAAAGCAGTGAGGGCCCCAAGCCCAAGTGATTTATCAAAGTTATGGCTCCTGCTATAATGAAGGCTCAGGCATATTACCAGGCAAAATAAATAAATAACAAGCACGCACGCACACACACACTGAGGAGGCAACACGTAGAGTAACCCACACACAGGCACACATGCAAACCCAAATAAATGATCTTAAACGGCATGCCTGCCTGTCGTGTCTGCCGGGTCAGGCACACTGCAAAGCTGGTGCCGTGGAGACTTTCTCGCCTTAAAGCCTAATGATGTCTGGCTGTGTACTCAGATCCCCAGGTAATGATGGTTCAACCCACACACACAAAGATTTACTCCCATACAAGTCAGCCCCTCTTTACCCACTTTTCCACATACACTCCCTGCCTCAGAGGTAACAACATCACAGCAAATCATAATGTGTATAAAAGATGGACACAGCTACCACATTGTCACTCTGAAGCCCATATGTTAGCATTTCACTTGCCGCCATGTTTTTTTTTTGTTTTTTTTTTATAAGAGCAGGAAGTAGTCATATTTAGAGGAGAGGGCAGAGTGCTAAGTTGTCACCTATGGCTAGCAGACTTTCTTAACAAGAATACTGTGCATTTGGATGCAGTTTAAAAACAGGAATTGGTCGAAAATAGCGGTCAGTAACATGTTATTTGTCAGACAGACCTTCATACATTCTTACACCAGTGTCCATGGCAATGCTGTATGAATGTGAATAAATGTTCGGTGGTGGTCGAAGAGGCTGTTGGCATTGGAAGCCAAGTTTCTGTCAGTCTGCCCCAGGGGAGCTGTGACTACAGAAGTAGCTTACCACTACCAGTGTCTGTGGAGTGAATGAATAACGGACTCATTGTACAGTGCCTTTAGGCGTCATGAAATTTAATCCCTTCCACAGCATGTAGTGTACAGGGGTGGCGCCCATCTCTGTTTCACTGACCCTAGGCCAGACAGTCACTGTACGTTGTGAAAGCTATAGTGGTGATGGTGGGATGGGGGTTGGTCCCCTGGTAGCTGTGTGTGTTAACTTTCCTTTCCATTATGCTGAGCACCACGCTAGAAGGCAGAAAGTACCATTTTTATATGGTCTTTGGTATGACCCGGCTGGGATTTGAACCCACAACCTCCCGGTTGTGGGGCAGATGCTCTACCAACTAGGCCACCACTCCAGTGGCGTCATGAAGAGAGCTATATAAATGCAATCCATTATTATTATTATTACTATTACTTCATGAAAAATACTCTCTCAAATTTGTGACTTAAAGGAGCAGAGGGGAAACAGTGCTCCCAACCATGTAACAGTGGTAAATAAGTCTTAGTATTACCCTTTACCCTCAGGGATCTATAAGCAAATGTTACGCACTTTTCTTTTTTTTTTTGATAATTCTGACTGTGTTAATGCATATGGCATGGATTTTGGAAAGATTGCGTATTTTTATTTGATCTTGATATTTCCCTCTCAGCTCCTACAGTAAGTCTAAAATACACTGTGTGCAAGCAATTGTTACACTCATGCTGATAAGTGCAAAAAAATGTGCCACTAAAACCCATTTAAACTGCAGTGTTTGGTCGTAGTGCCATTAAAGCACAAATACATATATTATATCTGGGTGTCAATCTGGCCTTTTGTCTTCGAATTGATCATTTTTACTACTCTCCACCAGATGGCGCTATTCTGACCATATTTGCCTTTGGGGAAAAACATGCAATTTCCAATAGATGGCACTGTCATAACCACCCTTGCTGCTAACCACTGACAGATCAGGCTGTGATAATTCAACATTAAAAAAAAAATTTACTTTTCATGTAGTAAATTGAAAATAATTTTTTTTCCCCATCTAAAAACATGGTGGCATCATGACAAAAAAAAAAGGCATTTAAAGTGTTAAAATTTATAAATTAATGAACATTTGATATCAATTGTTAGGTCAGATGTAGGTGAAAAAATAACTCAATGGAAGTAGAATATATTTTTTACAGCTACCTTATGAAAAGTACATTTTTTGCACTTCCTGGTATGAGTTTGAGTATTTGACACTGCACAAAAAAAATAATGTATTACAAAAATCAATATTGGTGCTAATCATTGACATATCCCAGGCTGTAATAATTCAACACACACAAAAAATTACTTTGCATGTAGTATATTTAAAATTATATATATATATATTTTTTCCTTCTAAAAACATGGTGGCATCATGACAAAAACCTGACATTTAAATGGTTAAAACCTTTAAAAATAATGAATATTTGATATCAGATGTAGGTGAAAATAATTAGTTCAATGAAAATAGAATATAATATTAATGTATATTTTTATGGCTATCTTATGAAAAGCCCATTCTTTTATGCTTAGCAGTATGTGTGACCAATATTTGAAGGGACCCTGAGGGTTAAAAGGGCCGAGTTATTTAACAGCAAAACAACAACAACAACAACAAAAATATTCTGGAGAAGAAAATAAGTTTTGTAAAAGACTGTAAAACATTTAGCTAAAGTTGAACATTTTGTACATGGGTACCTGTTTAGAAAACAAGTTTTGTCAAGCCAGTAAGTGGTGATGTGATTTTTTTTACAGTAACATTACACCAGAGCATCACATAATTTTCAGTTTTATGCTAGAACTGTTGACTCAGATATTGTTTAATATTTATTTACTTATAAAAGAGACAGTGCATATTAATGAACATAAGATATGTTAATATGCAGCATACAAGATTATAGCTGAAGCTAATTTCCATCTCGTGTTCCCTGGCCAGCCAATGCCAGCCATAACCTAACGACACATAGTTAAAACCAATATGCTTATGTCATATTGCTTTCAAGGGAAATACTAAGGCCTCATTTGCACTGACTAGGTGCATTCAGTTATTGCTGTGATGCGGTTTGAGCCTGACTGAAATCCATTTGTACTTTGAAGCGGCACAGATCGCAGCAAGGTCTGCATGACAGATTGCATGGGAATGGTAGAACACAAGGGATCGTAAGATCACCTGATAACAAGGTAGCAACACAACAGATAGCTTAATGGCAAGACAGACATGACACTGTCCATTCGTCTGGATCTGCTTTGATAATGTGTAAGACGCCTGTCAATTTTAATCCAATAAAGTGGTTGTATGTTATGTCACACTTTGTGCTCTTGAATACAGTAGTGGAGGAGCACATCTCAAAAATGTTATATTAGTGGAAGTACAAATAATGCCTGAAAAATGTCCTACAGTAAAAGCAAAGCATTTAAGCAACTTTAAATGGTTTTCTTAAAGGAACAAACAATCATTAAAGCAATGCTATGCAACTTTCTTGTTCCAGGTAGGAACACTAAAAAGACTACAACTATGGTGACTATGACTTCACTCCCAACAGCCAATCACAGGGTGCCGAGCTGTTGGTAACTGAAGTTGTGTCCTGTGATTGGCTGTTAGGACTTGGGTCATAGTCGCCACAGTTATAGTTCTTTCAGTGTTTCTACTTGGAACAGAGCCGTTCCAGGCCATGGGGGAAGTGACATTCACCTGGTCAAAGGTTGATGTAACATCAGAATTATTTGGAAACCATTATTCTGGGGTGAAAATCTCACATACTGTGTTTTGAATACATCAGATTTGGCATTTCCTTGCATGCTGGATATAGCATCCATCAAAAATAGACTTGCTGCAACTTTTTAGCGGTCTGTTGCAGCAAGCTGGATCTGTGACGCAAAGCATCATAGCTGGTGGAAAGACGAGCACTGACTGAACGTGGCCGCAGTCTGTGGAAATTAGGGGTAAGACATGCATCTTTTTGCTGAGCCTACACTAACTTCAAAGTCCGACCGCAGAGCTTTAAAAGTTGCTGCATTCAGAATACATTAGTTATATAACGTAATCACATAAGAAATGAAAGAAGTCTCTCACCCTCCGACACTTCAAATTAAATTTAGGAAGTTTGTCCACTGGTCACTGAATACTTAATAGTTTTATTGATTTACCTTTACATATTGGTGTGGTGCAGAATAGGCTGATATACAGTGGGGCAAAAAAGTATTTAGTCAGCCACCAATTGTGCAAGTTCTCCCACTTAAAAGATGAGAGAGGTCTCCAATTTCCATCATAGGTATACCTCAACTATGAGAGACAAAATGAGAAAAAAAAAATCCAGAAAATCACATTGAAGGATTTTTAATAAATTAATTGGTAAATTCCTTGGTAAAATAAGTATTTGGTCAATAACAAAAGTTCATCTCAATACTTTGTTATATACCCTTTGTTGGCAATGACAGAGGTCAAACGTTTTCTGTAAGTCTTCACAAGGTTTTCACACACAGTTGCTGGTATTTTGGCCCATTCCTCCATGCAGATCTCCTCTACAGCAGTGATGTTTTGGGGCTGTTGCTGGGCAACACGGACTTTCAACTCCCTCCAAAGATTTTCTATGGAGTTGAGATCTGGAGACTGGCTAGGCCACTCCAGGACCTTGAAATGCTTCTTACGAAGCCACTCCTTCGTTGCCCGGGTGGTGTGTTTGGGATCATTGTCATGCTGAAAGACCCAGCCACGTTTCATCTTCAATGCCCTTGCTGATGGAAGGAGGTTTTCACTCAAAATCTCACGATACATGGCCCCATTCATTCTTTCCTTTACATGGATCAGTCGTCCTGGTCCCTTTGCAGAAAAACAGCCCCAAAGCATGATGTTTCCATCCCCATGCTTCACAGTAGGTATGGTGTTCTTTCTCCTCCAAACACGACAAGTTGAGTTTTTACAATAAAGTTCCATTTTGGTTTCATCTGACCATATGACATTCTCCCAACCCTCTTCTGGATCATCCAAATGCTCTCTAGCAAACTTCAGACGGGCCTGGACGTGTACTGGCTTAAGCAGGGGGACACGTCTGGCACTGCAGGATTTGAGTCCCTGGCGGCGTAGTGTGTTACTGATGGTAGCCTTTGTTACTTTGGTCCCAGCTCTCTGCAGGTCATTCACTAGGTCCCCCCGTGTGGTTCTGGGATTTTTGCTCACCCTTCTCGTGATCATTTTGACCCCATGGGGTGAGATCTTGCGTGGAGCCCCAGATCAAGGGAGATTATCACTGGTCTTGTATGTCTTCCATTTTCTAATAATTGCTCCCACAGCTGATTTCTTCACACCAAGCTGCTTACCTATTGCAGATTCAGTCTTCCCAGCCTGGTGCAGGTCTACAATTTTGTTTCTGGTGTCCTTTGACAGCTCTTTGGTCTTGGCCATAGTGGAGTTTGGAGTCTGACTGTTTGAGGTTGTGGACAGGTGTCTTTTATACTGATAACGAGTTCAAACAGGTGCCATTAATACAGGTAACGAGTGGAGGACAGAGGAGCCTCTTAAAGAAGAAATTACAGGTCTGTGAGAGCCAGAAATCTTGCTCATTTGTAGGTGACCAAATACTTATTTTACCGAGGAATTTACCAATTAATTCATTAAAAATCCTTCAATGTGATTTTCTGGATTTTTTTCCCCCAATTTTGTCTCTCATAGTTGAGGTATACCTATGATGAAAATTGGAGACCTCCCTCATCTTTTAAGTGGGAGAACTTGCACAATTGGTGGCTGACTAAATACTTTTTTGCCCCACTGTAAAGCGAGAGCTTGGCAGGGGAGGGTGCAATGACGCTACTGTCTGGACCACCCCCAGGCTGCAAATGAACAAGAACAGATTTGTCTTTTACCTCACTTACTTGGATTCATTTTGTTTCGATTACAAATGCAAGGTGAAGTCAAGAAAAGATGACAAAGAAATATTTAAAATATTTGTCCACTTGCCCTCCTTTTCCCGTCACTTCTACTATTTCTGAAGAATTTTTCATGTTGCCAAGAGTAGAATTTTTAATTTTTTTTTTTTTTTTACCATTTCTGTTATGATAAAAGTCAAAACTAGGAGATAACCAAATAAACAGCAGCATCACATAATGTCCAAGATCAGCTTTTCTATTACATCTCAGACTGTGAGTGTGTGTGAGTGAATGCGAGCATATGTGAGGTTTGCTTAGCGTTATCAAGAGGAAACACACAGCGCCTGAGCCTGTTATGGTCCCCCAGAGCCAGAAAAAAAAAAAAAGCCTGTATCCTGTGGGCCACAAATCACCACTTCTACAACCTCGACTTTCTCTCTTTAACCTCTGTTTCCTTCTGTTTAAATCTTTTTCTTTCTGTCGTTCAGTTTTCTCAGGCCCATCTCTTACTCTGCCCCACCCCTGCAGTCCTTACGGCTCTGTCAGAGTCTCTCTTAAATCCTAAACCAGGACTGAAAGGGGCTACTTAAAAGCCTTGGTAAGTAATGTCCTAAAGAGTGTTACACATATTAAACAACAGTGAAGTTTAGTTAGGAGGAAAAAAGTCATTAATAGGTCTTGGATTGTTATGAAGCAACGAGAGAACCAACACAAGAAACAGAAATATAGGAGGCGGTTTGGTGCAGTGATAAACAAGAGACACCAAGTGAAACGATGTTTAGATGCCTTGTTTGAATATAAGCTTATGGCTCATAGCATGATTTACACACACATTCTTATATATGCCCAGACACAGAGACGGTGATGGCAACAACACCCTACAGCCATGATTTATTAATAGTCCATGGATGTTTGTGGAAACCAGAGCCACTCAACAACACGGCTCCTTCCCATCACTTAAAACAGAATATGGACTTAATCAGCGTAAGGGTTAAAAGAAAAAGTGGAGGGGGCGCACCAAAAGTAAAGAGATTATCACCTTTTTCTGAAGGAAAAAAAAAAAAAAAATCTGAAAAGCCAAAGCGATGCAGTGTTTTTCTTATTTGTATGCATGGAATTTACCTTTAACTGGGCAAGTTATCAAAAACACAGCTAAAACTTAAATAAGAATTAGTAAAAATCAAAACACATTTGTTTAAAACAGACCAAAAGAAGATGGAGAAAGTAAGATTTGGAGGTTGATCTTTTTCGGATTTCTGCAGTTCTTGACATAATGTGACAATAAATGAGTCTGAGATGGGCTGGTATTAAATAATAGTAAAATCTATTCTACATTTTTGAAATATTTACCTATCTGTATACTTTTTAAACTGTATCTACTTACTGCTTGTGTCTATGTCAGAGACGTGTGAGAAATGAGGAAACGTCAGGGTTTGCCAGGGTGCCATTTCCTTCACTTCTGTTGGGTGCCTACACAACCCATTCATAACAACGGCAAATCATTTGGAATTTTTTGGACCAATTAAGTAGTGAAATTAGACGATTTCCCACAGAAGCCTGAACATTCCAGAGACCCCTTGTTGAAAAACAGTGATAGACAATGGTTTTTCAAAGAACTCCAGTTGTTAATTTCGACAGAACTTGTATGGAGGCAGAATACTGGGAATTTCTGAAAAAGGTTCCTTGAAGAACCTCTTGCTAAATGGTTCTTTAGGGACCTCAAAATGGGTCTTCTATTGCCTCACTCTGAAGTACCTTTTGGTTCTCATTGGGCACCTTTATTTTTCTGTGTACCTGTTCATCTTACAGAGGACCCAGGCATTACTGACATGAATGAATGAATCTTTATTTCGGATAGATTAAAAGTAAAGATTAAAAGAATGGAACAGAATAATATAACAAAGGGGAAAAAAAAAATCTAACAAGGTCAAACTAAACAATAACTCCTCTGATTATACAGTTCAACATAAGCTATCCGAAATGGGTGATGGCTGAAGCCGCAGCTTATATTGCCCACCCATATTCCATCCAAGAATTAAAAAGAAAAACAAAACAAGAGCGATTACAATTCAGAACAAAGCTAAGACAAAACGTGACCAAAAAAACCCCCCCAAAAAACTAAGCAACAGCACAACACAGACTGAATATGATAATTCTTCCGTGATTTTTTTTTTATTTAAGTTTTTGTAAAGAGTATACATGTCATTACAGCATTCATTTCCATCACATATTCCCCCTTTTTTTTGTTTTTTTGACAACATTGGAAAAAAAATTATTACAACACCCTTTTTTTAAGTGAAAGAAAAAGAGAAATTAAAAGACCAAATAAAAAACAAAACAAAACAAAAAACAAACAAACAAAAGAGCAGAAAAATAAAAGAGCATCTGAGTAGCATTGGCGCAAAGAGAGGTGCCATTATTGAAATGGTATCTGTCAAAGATTAGATCTGATGGAAGACACATATGCGTTCCAGGGTTGCCAAAAGTTCAAGAACCCATCCATGTCCTGTCTCAGTGCAAATGTCATTTTACATGTCATCTTGTATATACACTGTATGTTTGGAGTATTTGTTCCTTTAGTTTTTGTTTAAATTGTCCAAGTGTTGTACATGATTTTAATTCAGGTCCAAAAGCATTCCACAATCTGACTCCTTGCACTGAGACACAGTGTTGCTTGGTGGTAGTTCTCACTGAAGGTTTTTGAAATATACATGTTCCTCTGAAATGATGTTGTTTCTCCCTTATTTGGAACAACTTTTGGATATTTGTGGGCAGTGATTGATTCTTCACTTTAAACATTATTACTGTGGTTTTAAAGTCAACCAGATCTTTCAACTTGAGCTTTTAATTTAAGAAAAAGTGGGTTTGTTGGCTCCCTGTAAGCAGCTTTGTTTATTATTCTAATAGCTCTCTTCTGAAGCGTAAAAACTGGATATATGTTTGTTTTATATGCATTTCCCCATACTTCAGTACAATATGTCATGTATGGGAGTATTAATGAATGATACACAGTAGGGATGGGCATTCGGTGAAATTTTTTTCACCGATCGCCGGGAGAATTAATGATTAACAATCGGTTAATCATTAACATTTTTAGGTAGGTAGACTAAATTAGAACATCAGGTATCAGCACGGAGGGCACGGAGAGCCGCACAACTCAAATCTACCTCTCTCTCTCAAATCTCTCTCTCTCTGTTCTCGTGTTTGCTCGGCTCGGGAATCTCGCAACCTGATTGGCCGAGACGTTTCACCCCGCAAGCTGATTGGCTGAGACGTTTTACCCAGCTCTCTCTCCCTGCCGAGCGGCCACCCAACAAACGAAGACCGCATTCATTGCTCTATCGCTCGTATTGCTTAGTCTAGCCGCGTGGAACTTTTTGCTGTTCTCTTGTGCCATTTTGTGCGAAATAGTCTTCCCGTCGAGGCACTACGCCGCCTCCTGCAGCTTCCCTCGACGTGTGTACACCGAATCTTCATGACCTTCTCAATAAAGTTTCTAAAAAAAAAAAAAAAAAAAAGAATCTTCACGACCGCCATTACTCAGCGCGCAACCACTGTTGGCGGTTTCTTCGCGTAATAAGGGTGTTCCATGGACCCTGTCGATGAGGTATATTTGTATGCTGCATTGCAGTGATTGCAGTACACCTGGTCATTTTTTAAATTGAAATGGTCCCACGCAACACTTCGCCGTAACCGCCTCATGATTTGGCGATCGCCCTACGGAAGCCCGCATGTATCAACGGAGGCACGCCAGGGTACGGCGATAGTGTAATGTTGCCCCCTGGTGCCCAAATTTTGCCATTGCATTGTTTGAGGACGGCCGTGCACTAGGCCTTAATAACCTCGGATTGTTTAAAAAAAAAAAAAAAAAACAGTTTGTCGACGAAAATGAACTTCCTCGGTGAAATCCTTAATGATCAATTATCGGTTAATTGGTAAATTATGCCCATCCCTAATACACAGTATACAGTGTGGGTTGATTCAGCAAATATTTCACTCTGTGTAGTATTGCGATTGATTTGGATATTTTACCTTTAATATAATTAATATGTGACTTCCAACACAGTTTATTATCAATTATTACTCCAAGAAATTTAATTTCGGATACCCTTTTAATCTCTACACCATTTACACTGAGTTTAGATACTAAGTTGTTGTGATGGTTGTTAAAAATTATAAATTTTGTCTTACTTAAATTGAGCTTTAATTTGTTTGAATCAAACCACAGTTTAAGCTTTCCTAATTCCTTCCCGAGTGTATCCAAAAGTTGTTCCAAATTGCTTCCACTGCATAATAAATTAAGTGTCATCTGCAAACAATATTAAACTCATTTTTTCCAAAACTTTACATATTTCATTTATATACATATTGAATAACAATGGCCCCAAAACTGAACCCTGTGGGACTCCGCAAGGGACCTTCAGTAACTGAGTTTTTGCTACCAGCACATACATACTGATATCTGTTCTTTAAGTAACTACATAACCAGGACAGTGCTACCCCCAATACCATAATTTTGTAGTTTCTTTAATAATAATTTATGATCTACTGTATCAAATGCTTTTTTTAAGATCCAGGAATACCCCAACTGAATACTCTTTATTTTCAATGGCAGTTTGTATTTTTTCTATAAATTCCATTAGAGCAAATGCATTTGTCCTCTTGTGTCTGAACCCATATTGCTGCTCACACAATAAATTATTCTTCATTATGAAATTGTCAATTCTCTCACAGAATATTTTTTCAAGTATCTTGGAAAATTGCGGCAATAGTGAAATAGGTCTATAGTTTGTATAAATGTGCTTTATACATTAGTAAGCAGATCAGGTATCAACCAGTGTGCCAAACACACTTGGAAATAAGTGCTACATAGAATTAAAAAGAGTTGTTTGGCTTGTCCCTGTAGGAGCTCAACTTTTAATTCCTGATAAAATCCTTTTTACGTCCCATGTAAGGATTTTTTTTTTTTTGTTTCATGATCTCAGGGTGAAGGTAAAACAGTAGATCAGTTAAAAAGAACACATGATATTTCAAAGATTGAGGCTTCAAAACATAGTCTTTTGTTGTATATCATGACTTTTTAAAAGAAATTTTAAGGTTCTCAATAGATTAATTTCCCCACACCTCAAGTTTTTAATTAGCGGGACTGACCTATTAACATAGTTTCAATTTGTATCAAAGGGGGGTGGCTACATGAGGTTTCGCACCAGCTCAACTAGGCTGAGCCTTTGGCTTAATGATTTGTGATGTTGTCTATGACCTATTAAAGTTGGGTCAGGCAATGATTTTGGTTGCTACTGGTAACCACGGAACCCAGTACCATCTGCCTCATGGGTTGGACGACCAGTGACTAAACCGACAACCCCATCTATATGACAGGCTGGATGAAGAGGGTGAAATTGTGCATCCTGGCGGAACGAAATACAAGATCTGTCACAAAGTCTGAGGCGGAGGACTCCCAATTGGTGACCTGAGGCATCACCTTAGGGCGGAGGTTAACAGACCTTTCCTCCAGCCAGCTACTGCAGCATGGTATCAATGCCAGCATGTCTTGGCCTGTCCTTGCCCAATGGACCTCATTCTTGCTATGCCAAGAGAATGACTGGTTAATGCAAAAGCCAGTGTTATTTGACCTTTTTGCATAAAGTTCTATTGTACTATGTTTGAACTTGACACAAACAGCTGGCAAGAAGGCGAACAACAGAGCAATTTGGGGAACCCGCATCATGCCTATGCCAAAACCCTAGAACAGTCTTTGTTGTATCAACTGACTGCTAGAAAGAGAGACTGACCTACCAGACCAGAGTTTAAGTGCCAAGCTTTAAATTCTTATTCACTTCACTAATCAAACCTCAGTCACAAGCATTTGTTATCACAGTAAATACAGTACTTCTCAGAGCCTACATATTTCATTTGGTGAGGATTTGTAAAGGATGATTTTTTTTTTTTTTTATTTAAGTTTTTGTAAAGGGTATACAGGTCATTACAGCATTGCATTGTTAACATTTTCATCGTACGTTCCCTTTTATTTTGCTATTTGACAACATTGGTAGAATAGTTATTACAACACCCCCCCTTTTTTTTAAAGTGAAAGAAAAAGTGAAATTAAAGAGAATTAAATTAAAAAAACAAACAAAAAAAACCGAATAAACAAACAGAACAGCAAAAAACAAACAAACAGAAAATTAAGTAATTAAAAGTAAAAGAGCATCTGAGTAGCATTGGAACAAAGAGTGGGACCATCATTGAAATGGTATTTGTCAAAGATTAGATCTAATGGAAGACACATATGCGATTCAGGGTTGCCAAAAGTTCATGAACCCATCCATGTCCCGTCTCAGTGCGAATGTCAACTTTTCCATCGAGTAAATGTCTTGAATCACGTTAATCCAATCTTCAGGTGTAGGACAGTCCTTCAGCATCCATTTTTTAGTTAGGGCTTTTTTACTTGCCAATATTAAAACATTGAATAAGTATTTATCTCCTCGTCTTTCCAGTGAGTCCGGTAGTAAACCCAGATACAAAGTTATAAAAGAAAAGGGAACTGTTATTTTGAATATTTTCCCCAATATTGTCTGTACATTGGTCCAATATTGGTGGATAACTGGGCATGACCAAAACACATGAAAATGATTTGCAGTCTTTTCACCACACAAGCGCCAACAGTTCAACCCCTTATGGGTAAATTTGTTTTGTGCAGGTGTTCTGAAAAATCTTACCAAATTTTTCCATCCAAATTCTCTCCACTGCAGGGATGAGGTACTTTTCCATTGCTGTCTATTTAGCTTTTCCCATATTTCCAATTGTAAAGTGAAATTCCCCTCTTTTTCCCATCTCTCTTTTATATATGATGTGTTGTCTCCTTTTAAGTCTTAAAGACCTTGGTATATTTTAGAAATGTATCTGATCCCTGGGATCCCTTTATATGCCATTAAGAAGACCTTCAGAACACCTGACTGGGCCCTTTCCAAATCCTCCTTTTTAAGTATATTGTTTATGTGGTGTCTAAGCTGAAAGAACCTGTAAAGGTCTTGATTCATTAGACCTTGTTTTTTCAAGTCTTCAAAACTTCTTAAAGTTTGCCCCTTAAAGAAATCGTAATATTTTATCAGCCCTTTCTCTTTCCACTCTTTAAATCTAGTGTCTGTTTTATTGGGGGTAAAGTCTTGATCATAGGCAATCCATTGCAGAAGTCGAGAGGGCTCTTTAACTTGATTCTCTCTGACTATCTTAAACCAAATTTTTAGCGGGGTCTCTATCCACGGGTTAGTGTTATTCAAGAGTTTAGGTAAGGCATTGTTCCCTATTATCGCCTGTAGGGGGATGTCACTTGTTATTTGGCATTCCATCTCCTTCCATTGTGCAGTGTAGACTGGGTTACATATCTCTACTAAAGTTTTAATTTGTGCAGCTATAAAATAGTCCCTGATATTTGGCAGCGCGAGCCCACCTTTGTCCTTGTTTAGCTGTAGGGTTCTATATCTGATTCTAGGTCTCTTGCCCTGCCATATGAATCTTGAGATCCTTCTGTCTAGCTCCTGCCATGTTTTTTTGGGGGGTTCTACCGGTATTGTTTGGAAAAGGTATAGAAGACGATTTTGACTGCTTCAATTCTTTGTGCAGTACTTAAGAATGGTATCATATTCTATCTTGCTAGGTCAGATTTTATTTTTGTCACCAGTGGATCATAGTTTAGTGTTATAATTTTGTTGAGTTGTTTCGGGATATTGATCCCCAGATATTTCATAGATTCCAGCTCCCAGTTAGTTTTGAGTTCACTCAGTGAATAATGATTTGGGTCATAGTTGAATGTTAAAACTTGGGTTTTATGCATGTTTAATTTGTACCCCGATAAATCTCCATAGTCTGAAAAAACTGAGATTAGTTCTGGTAAAGAAGTGTCTGGTTGCCCTAGGTATATTAAAATGTCATCAGCAAAGAGTGCTATTTTATGTTCCTTCTGACCAAGTGTAATACCTTGAATTTTTTGATTCTGTCTTATCCATTGGCTCAGAGGTTCTATGAAGATTGCAAAGAGCAGTGGAGACAGGGGGCAGCCTTGACGACATCCTCTTTCCAGCTCAAAAGATGATGATAAATTACCGTTAATCCTTATTTTAGCTGTTGGTTTTTTATATAATGCCTGTATAGTTCTAATGAAGTTGTTATGAAAATTGAAACTGTATAAGATTCTATATAGGAAAGACCAGTCAACCGAATCAAATGCTTTTTCAGCATGTAATCCCAATATGACTGCATTTAAGTTATATTTTTTTATATGATGAATTATGTGTAAAGTGCATCTAATGTTGTCTTGTGTCTGTCTTTGTCTTATAAAACCCGTTTGGTCTAGGTGAATTAAGTCTGTCAGTATGTTTTCTAACCTTTTGGCAAAGATAATGGTAAAAAGCTTATAGTCCTGATTTAATACACTGATTGGTCTGTAGTTGGAGCATTCTAGTTTATCCTTTTCAGGTTTAGGTATAACTGCAATGACCCCTTCTCTCCAGGAGGGGGGGATTTCCCCTGTGTGGAGGACATAGTTAAATGTTTTCAGGAGGAGAGGAGATAGTTGCTGTTTAAAGGTTTTGTACCATTCTGCTGTATAGCCATCTGCTCCTGGGGATTTGTTAGCTTTAAGTTTCATAATTGCTTTTTCCAATTCTTTAGGTTGTATTTCTGACAGTAGTGTTTTATTTTGTGATTCCGTAAGTTGGGGAAGGTGTAATGTGTTTAGGAATGTCTCGGATGCGTTTTTATGTTTTTTGTGGGAGTATAAGTTCTTGTAGTAATTCTTGAAGCTTTTAAGAATATCCTGAATTCTGAATTTTATTTCCTTTGATACTGGGTCTCTGATTTTGTAGATTGCTCTTTCTGTTTGTTGTTTCCTCAATTTATAGGCTAGTAATTTTGCCGATTTACTGCCTGCTTCATAGTGTTTTTGTTTCAGAAATGTAAGTTTCTTCTGGATTTCTATTGTGTAGATCTCATTTATTTGATTTTTAATTTCTTTAATCTTAAGCGAGCCATTAGAATGAGTGTTGTCTGTGTTCTTTTTCTAGGTTCTTGAGTTCTGACTCTAGTGTGATTAGTTTTTCTTGTCTCAGTTTCTTTTGGGTTGCCAGTTTTGCAATAATTTTTCCCCTTATTACAGCTTTGCACGCATCCCACAGTATTAAAGGGGATACTTCTCCATTATCGTTTTCTTCCAAATATTTGAAAATATCTGATTCCAATTCATCTTTCAGTGGTCCTTTCAGGACATCTGAATTCAACCTCCAGGAAAATGTATTATTTGTTTATTTTTGGATGTTTAAGTCCATATAGATCGGACTGTGGTCAGAGAGATCCATCAGTCCTATTTTACATGTTTTTACGCTTCCAATGTCTCTATTAAACATAAAAAAGTAATCAATCCTTGAGTAAGATGAATGTGGCGTTGAATAAAAAGTATAATCTTTTACATTGGGGTTGAATTCCCTCCATACGTCACAGATTCCCATTTCTTTTAGTAGTATCCGAGTTTTCCTATTTTGAGTGTTATTTTGATGTGAAGAATTACCTGTTGCATCCCAGTATGGATTCAGTCTTGGACTGAAGTCTCCACCACATATCACTAAACCTTGGGCTTTAGTTATCATTAGGTCGAATACATTTTTATAAAATTTCCATTTAGCCCCTGGTGGTGCATATACATTCAGCAGGGTGATATCTTCTCCCTCTAGCCACCCAATTACCAAACTGTACCTCCCTTCTTTATCTTTGTGTTCTGATTTTTTTTTCAAATGTAATTTTGGTTGATATCAATGTCGCTACTCCCCTCCTCCTCCCTGATTTATATGAAGATGAAGAGATCATTTTAAACCCTTGTCTATTGAGTTTAGTGTGTTCCACGTCTGTTAGGTGGGTTTCTTGTAAAAATATTATTTCTGCTTTGTCTTTTTTCATTTTGCGTAGAATCTTGGATCTTTTAACTGGATTCAGGGTCCCTTTTACATTATATGAGGCTATTTTGGTTACACCCTGTTTCTCCATTGTATTTTCTTATTTAGTATAACAGTGTGGTGGCCCTCTTTTTTGCTACTCAGAAACTGAAAGAACATTAAGAACATAAAAAACATTAAGAACATAGTGTACGAGACTTTAAAACAAAAAACTGTCAAAAAAACTTCCTGAGCTGGGGTCTCTTTAAAGACCCTGTAAGAGCCCTGATGGAGTGTAGGCTCTGAGGGAAATTCCTCAAACTCTGTTACGTGTTGAGGGCCCTCTCTTACCCCTGTAAGTTGTCCCATGTTTTTAACGTGAATTTCAGATCCCAATCAGAATTTGTAATGATTTTTTTTTTTTTTTATGCCTATACCCTATGAGATTGTGTGCACCCTCCCACCCCCATCACAGCAAACCTTCACTCTAGTACAGTATTTGTTAGTGTGGGGAGAACATGTGGGTCATTGTTACATTTCTATTTTAACAAGATTTTTTTTTTTTCCTTTAAATTAAGAAGACATTTGTTTCTAATGCTATAACTGCTCCATGAAAGGTTTTACCACATGCTGATTCTGCATCTCCTTTAATGTTTGTTACCTTGTAGGAGGGGGGATGGAAGTGCAGAATGACTGAAAAGAGAGAAAAAAAACAAAAAGGTCGCTATTCCTTCCTGGAACTGGAAAGCTTATCTTTGTAGCTCTGGGGCTGGGTTTCCCGCTGCTGGCCCGTGGATTTAGAAGGTCTTTGAGTGGACCACGTTTGAGCTCTGATCCTCTCGCTCAGATTCGCTGCGGGTTTAAACACCGTTACCGGGAGTCCTCTTCTCGCCATGTCAGTTGTTGCTTCTTCCGCTGAATTGTAGAGACATGACTCTTCACCGTAAAAGACCCTTAACTTCGCCGGAAATGGCGTCTGAAAGCGTAGATTCTTTTCCCGTAAAACCTTTTTGGCGTCGTTATATTCCCGTCGCTTTTTAAGAACCTCAGGGGCGTAATCGTGCTCCACGAAGACTTTTCTCTCTTGATGCATAAATCCTTTTTTTTGCCAAGCCCGTCTTACAACCTCTTGTTTTATTTTGAAATCGGAGAATCTTACCAACACTGAACGCGGGTGTGCTTCTGCCGCTGGCTTTGCGGCTAATGTACGATGGGTCTTTTCTATTTTCAAATTGGTGGTTTGTGGAATATCCAACTTCTCTCTCAATAAGGATTCCACGCATTCCGCCACTGTGTTGAAACCCTCTTCAGCTCCTTCTTTCAGACCGTGAATTCTGATGTTATCTCGTCTCTGTCTTCCTTCTTGGTCGGCTAGCTTAGCCTTCAGCCTTGACTGTTTTCTGTGTAAATCCAGCATAGAATCTTCAAGCACTTTTACTCTTTCTTCAGCTTCCAAGATTCGGTTTTCGGCCTGGTCCAATCTGCTGCTCGTCCTTGTTAGTTCCTCTCTGAATTCGTGAAATTCGGACCGAAATCGTCGTAATTCGTCATATAGCGATTTCAGGCTAACCTTTTTGTTAGCTAGGCCCAGCTCTTCGTCTCCTGAATGGAGGTCCTCGGGATCAGATTCTGCGGCCGCCGTGCGTCCTCACCTGGGGAATGCCTGTTTCTTCTGTTTGTGGTTAGGCATGGTGTTTTTGTCTTTTGATTTTTATTCTTCCAAAAATCCGTTAAGTCTGATTTTGACGATGTTTTCCTTGGATTGGATCTGGGAGGTTCAGCGTTAAGTTGCTATCACCATGGCGTCCAGACCGGAAGTCATGATTTTTTTTTTTAAGCCGGATGCTCTTTCTGACGCAACCCTCACTATTTACCCAGGCTTGGGACCGGCACAAGGATTCCCCCTATGGCTGGTAAACATCTGAATATTTGAAGTTGAGGATCTGCAAATAGTCATGCTTTCAACATCCATCCCTCCATCTTCTACTGCTTATTCAGGCATCCCGATCTTGGGGGCAGCAGTCTAAGCGGAGAAGCCCAGACTGCTACCTGGTTCACATAGCACCATGATCCCCATGATCCCCCTTCTGCAGGTGGTGATCTCACTGGAGGGTGGGGACCAGTGTTGGGCAAGTTACTAAAAAATAGTAACTGTTACAGTTACTACTTTTCAAAAGTAACTGAGTTACTTACCAGTTACTGCATGATTAACTAGTTACTTGGAAAAGTAACTTTTCATGTTACTTTTAAATGCATACTTAAATCATCTTGCACACATAGCAAGATCAAGGGCCACTTGTTCTCATCAGAAAAAAGAAAAAGAAACCTGACGAGAAAAAAAGTTTCATCTTACAGAGAAAAAAATGTCTCAGATTTACCAAACTATTGTAATCAGTAGGAAGTCAGAAATTTACTAGAAATAAAGCTGTAAATATACAGAGAAAATTTTGGACCCCCTGGTGGGCCATTTTTGGCCCACGAGCCATATGTTTGACACCCCTGGACCAGCCAATTAAAAATGCATATTTTACTTCCATGAAATAGTTGCATATCACAACAGCATGTAAATGAATAAGATAAAATAAACGTTCATCTTAAGGTGCCTTCACACCAAATGTGAACGGGCAAATTTTTCACGCAGCACGATTACATTATAACTCAATGTAAACATGCCAACAGACATGAATAGTGAGATGCAGACTAGGCAAAGTTGTCTTTAAAACTTCTGCAGCTGTGTTCAACCTGCTGTGGAAATTCCCAAAATAATGCCATGCTTATGTTTACATTATCCGACCGGAGGCTCACCTGAAAATAATGTCTCAAGCCTCCAACACTTCACAGATGATCCCGTGTTTACGTTGCTAGCTAGCTTGCTAGGACGTCTGTGGCCGGAAACCGTGGGTAAATAACTCCAAAAACCCGATTCAGCTGAAGAGTTCCCAGTCCTCCTGTCTCCCGGTGAGTGAGTTTCATTTTCAAACTAGTTCACTCTGCAACAGTGATAATTTTACTATGTCCGCTAGCTAGCTAGTTAGCTAGCTAGTGGACGCGAACATGCGACAACGAAAATTCACGCATACTCGCGTCTTCCCATTGATTTTCTATGGATTCACGCCGCCCGTTCATATTTGGTGTGAACACAGCTTTAAGGTGTTCTCTACTGCAACAAATCACAGTTGCTTTTTCTCTGTGCAGTAAAAAAACATTTACACAAATGCGGACATTAAATGCAGCTTCTTGCTCTAAAAACATTCATGTTTAACCACAGAGGTAGGAGCTGCTGGGGGCTACTCACCGCTTGGATAAGAGGTGATCAGGGCTTGATATGAGAAGTTGCCATGCCACGGCATTTCTTCCCACTGGGATGTGGCGTGAACTGGGGCAGGAAAGGAAACTGACCCGTGGAAGAGACTGACAGCTGCTTGAGCTACGTAGGATCAGTGTATATTTACTTGCACTAAAAATATCTATCCATATTAATAAAATGAGTAACGAGTAACACATCTGATCAAACTTCAGTAACTGTAACGCATTATTGAATTTTTAAACAGTAATTTTGTTACACAGCACGTTACTACAAAAGTAGTAGCGTTACAGTAATGCGCCACTTTGTAATGCGTTACTCCCAACACTGGTGGGGACCTACTGTATGTATCTCATTTTGTACACTGGGCCCTTGTTATAACTTTTTCATGGGGATCCGGTGGACTGCTCTTTGTCTGGTCCTTCACCCAGGGCCGGTTTGCCATTGGAGACCTTACCAGGGACAAGTTGACAACATGGCTCCTGGGATCATTAGGGCACACAAACCCCTCCGCCATGGTAAGGTGGTGATCCACGGAGGAGCATGCTTTTAACAATCTCTCAAAAACTCTTTGAATCAAAAGGGTTCATTCTTTGATGGGAAGAACTAGGACTGCACAATATATCGAAATGTTATCGTTATTGTGACATCAACATGTGCAACATGTATACCGCAAAAGATGGCTTGAACAGCAAGAATAGTATATTTTTCATGTGCTGATGCATTCACAATCTGCCATTTTGGAGCAACATTTGCAAGGCCTTTCTGTTATTACACTCCAACAAAGTAGGTAGCAACAGTGCACCTAAACACAGAAGAAGAGCCAGGGTGGATGCCAACTGCAGAATAAGGAAGAAGTCATAGCACTTGGAGTGTAGTGAGCATCGTGATGGCTGAAGGGACGGAGACGGGGGAGGAAAGTGTGGGTGAAGAAAAACACATGGATAAAGCAGAGCGACATTAATGCAGTATGCTTAAATATTTGTTTAGATATCGCAAGTCATACCATTATCACAACATTCAACAACAATATTGCATATCATACATTTTGCTAATATTGCGCAGGCTTACAAAAAAACCTTTGAAAGAACTGTTGCTCCATAAAATGTTTTTGTTTTCCAGAGGCAAAAATGTTCAAGAAGAACCTTTTTGAAACCCTTATTTTTTAAGTGCACAAATCTGAGCAAAAGGCTCATTATCAGGTCAGAATGTTAAAAAAATCTGTCAATCATTAACTTTACTTGGCCTTTATTATACAGGAGCAGTCCATTCTTCTGCATGGATGCCCAACAGGCAGAAAAAAAGAATTAAATGTTCAGAGAAACAAACCAAAACACTCAAACCAAAAAATGTAGTTAATTTTTTTTTTTTTTTTGCTCAAAGGGTATAATACAAACTTTAAATAACTTTCCCAGTATTTCCCCAATTTTAAGAAGGAAGGGACTGAGATCTGGTTGCAAAGAAATCCCTGTTGTGCAGAAGTCGATGAAAAATTACAAAGCTGCTCACCTGTCTGTGATCTCAGTAGACATTTTCTTGATATTTGTTATTACAATATAATGTAATTACCACATTACAGACAGTGTTATACAAGTTCACACATCACATTAGCTACCTGTAGCTCAGATCAAGTAAGCTGTAATCAAAAATACCTTATACTGTATATTGTCCTAACTCAATGTAGCTTGTAAGATGAAGCTTTAATTAGACGTCAATATAATTTAAAAAGACTAATGCAAACGGCTGCATTAATATTGTTTTCAAGTGCTCAAAATTCTCTGATATACCATTCTAAATCCAAAGGAATTACTAGTGAATTGTTTCTCTCTTTACAGCTTTAACAACTTCCACTCTTCTGGGAAGGCTTTCTACAAGAGGACTGGAGTGGGTCGGTGGGAATTTTCCTGCATTCATCCAGAAGAGTATTTGTGGGGTCAGAAACTGATCTGATGGCAAACTCTGTTCTACATCATCCCAAAGGTGTTGGGTAGGGTCAAGGTCAGGGCTCTGTGCAGGCTGGTGAAGTTTTTTCTTCTCCTTTATGGACTTTGCTTTTTGCACTGGGGCAGTCATGCTGAAACAGAAAAGAACCATCCCAAAACTGTTCCCACAATGTTGGAAGCACAGAATTGCCCAAAATGCCTCAGTAAGATTTCCTTGGAATGAAACGCCAGTGTTAGTAAATGATTAAGAGGTGTGGCCTAAAACTTTTGCCAATATAGTGTATTGCTCTGAAGTTTGGTCATAAGAAAGAATCGGTGGGCTTTAAATATATCAAATTGATATCCCCATGTTGAGGGAGACTGTATTTTGAAAAAGAGCATGGAGCAACATGTCAGGACTTGAATGAGTTGGAATAAACTGACTCATTCCAGATTTTTACAATGAAGCACGTCATCATTTCCACAAACTCAACAGGGGGAAAAATTCCAGGTTGGACGCATGTTGGCCTCAGGCATCAGATAACATACAGTTAACATACAGTCAGAATAGTTTGGCAGCTGACAGGCTTCAGGAAACAGACAACTGGGCCACAGTGAAAATGTCCCATTTTAGATCCCAGTCTTTCTGAAAAGGCGACCTCTCAAGACTAAACTTCACCCCTTGACCTCCCTCCTACTCCTGTTCTCTCCTCACTATCTGTCATCTCTTGCTGGGTGTCCTGAATGTCTCTGGCCAATAATGATGCATATAGACAGACAGAAATAGACCTTCCTGTACAGACAAGCTTTCGAAGCGCCTTCTCTGCCTGCCCCGGCTCACTCTCCCTTCTCTGTACCGCTCTCTTTGTTAGTTGATCAATAACAGCCTCAGGACTCAGACATGCTGTCTTGGTAATTTGGACTTTAAACACAGAAGGTGTATCAGAGAGAAAAGACTACATAGAGTAATGGAGAAGGGAAGTAATAGGAGGCAGTGGCGACAGTGTTGGAGTGAGGGGACATCTGAGACTGTGTGGTTAAATATGAATATAAATATGACATTTGTGGAAAATATTTCAGCAAATGGGATTGCAGGGATTGTGCCAAGAAGTTATGGTTTATGGCTGGCGTTTCAACTACATTTTCTGGTTTTGTAAGGAATATGTGACTGCGTTAAATACCCAGTGTTCAACATTCAGAGTACAATATAACAATGTATATACTGTATACTTGCATTAATAATTTCACTTAAGAGTTACACCCATCTTATCAAATTATCTGTCTAAAACCCAGAGTCTAAAACTGAACTCTGAACCCTACGACTCATCATCCTAATTTAACTGACAAACTGTATGGCTTCCACGCAAAGGATTAAACTTCAGTGAGGTAGCAAGTTATTTTGTTAACTACAAATCAAAATGTCACAGCAACATTTGACATAAGTAGGGCTGTGCGATATGACCAAAATTTCATATCACGATATAAGTAATCTTAGATCACGATAACGATATACTGTATATCACAATATACATTTTCTGTAAATTCTACAGTTTGTTAAATCACAAAAAAGGGCCATCTCTCTTTTTTTAAAACTTTTTTTACATACATCTTTTCCCCCTCATAATTTTGAAGTGTTGTTATAGTTTTTAATGTGCATTTGAGACTTGATTCTCATAAATTTGAGTTTTTTCTTCTAAATCATGTCAAATGAATAAAAAGTAAACATCAATGAGATAAATATTTCCCGAGCCACAGGAGAAAAGAAAAAAACAACACAACATAAAATAAAATGTCTGAAAATGAGAAAATTACTCATGGCTGCCATCTGCCATGGCTGCCATTGAGCGGCAGTGGCTCAGGAGGTAGAACAGGTCGTCCAATAACTGGATGGTTGGCGGTTTGAATCCTGCTCTCCCCAGATATCCTGCCGTTGTGTCCCTGGGCAAGACACTTTACCCACCTTGCCTCCAGTGTCCAAAACACTGGGTATGAATGTGCATAAATGTTTGGTAGTGGCCGGAGAGGCAGTTGGCACGGATTGGCAGCCACGTTTCCGTCAGCCTGCCCCAGGGCAGCTGTGGCTACAGTAGTAGCTTGCCACTACAAATGTCTGTCTGGAGTGAATGAATAATGTATCCATCGTAAAGTGTCTATGAAAAGCACTATATAAATCTGATGCATTATTATCTACAGATATAAATTAGCTGTTAGCTTAAATCAATGAAAATTTAAGTGTAGACCTGCAGCCTGAAGACTGCCATTCTGACCTGATTTAACCTGTTTGCTTCTTAGTAGGGCAGTGTGGTGGCGGAGTGGTTAGCACTGCGGCAGCACAGCAACTCACCCTTGGCTGGGGGAGCCTGGGTTCGATCCCAGCACCCGACCAACAGTGATCTGTGTGGAGTTTGCATGTTCTCCCTGTGTCTGCGTGGGTTTACTCCGGGATTTCTCCGGTTTCCTCCCACATGCCAAAAACATGCAAATTAGGTTAACTGGAATCAAACTGGGGATTCTAAATTGTCCTTCAGTATGAATGTGAGAGTGAATGGTTGTCTGTCTCTCTGTGTTGGCCCTGCGATGGACTGGCAATCTGTCCAGAGTGTACCCTGCCTCTCGCCCAAAGATGCTGGGATAGGCTCCAGCCCCCCCGCGACCCGAAAAGGATTAAGCGGAAGAAAATGGATGGATGGATGGATGGATGCTTCTTTTTTTTTTTTTTCCACAATATCTTTATTGAACCTTTTTTTTTTTAAACAAACATGATACAAACAATCAAACACTAACACTAAAGTACTACAAAAAAAAAATGCACTAAAAACACCAACAACCACCAACAAAATCAAATCTTCAACAATGCTCCTCTGTTTAGTCTAGACAATCCAACACATAAGTATACATATTATATTCACCAGTTTGGAATTTACAAGGTCCGCACATATCATTCACCTTCTTCTTCAAGAGTTATGTTTAAATTTTTTACATAATCAATAAAAGGTCTCCATATATTCTCAAACACAATTTCCTTTGATTTCAGTATATATGTTATTCTTTCTAATGGAAGGTTTGTTAACATCTGTCTTAACCACTGAGTCACATCTGGTCTATAAGTCTTTTTCCATAATAGTGCAATACATTTTTTGGCATTAAGCAAACTGAGGTCTATGAATGTTCTTTCACTTTTATTAAAATTATGCTTTTCTGGGTACAGACCCAACAAAAACAGTTTAGGATTCAATATGATTTGTTTTGAGATTATTTTTTCAATTGTTACCCTCACCTCTTCCCAAAACATTCTTATTAATCTGCATTCCCATACACAATGAAATAGAGTTCCTTTACTTTCCATACATTTTGTGCACGTATCTGGTATATTTTTGTTATATCTATTTAACTCCTCCGGTGTAACATACATCCGCATTAACCATTTGAAGTGTATCAATTTAAGGCGTACATTTATTGATTTGGTTTGAGCTTCTGTACAAGCCAATTCCCATTGTTCCTCTGGAATTTCAGTTTGCAGATCTTCTTTCCAGTAGTTTAATCTTTTCAGTGAGTTTTCACTTGAAAATAGTGTCAATGAGTTATAAAACTCTGAAATAATACCCTTTCTTTTACTATCTTTCATCAACATTTTTTCCAAGGATGAATAGATAGGTCGAGTGAGAGCATTATTTTGATTTGATCGAATAAAGTTTCTAAGTTGAAGATATTTAAAAAAATGTGTTCTATTGAGATTAAATTTGATCCTCAACTCTTCAAAAGACATTATGTTTTCTGCACATGGCAAATATAAATCCTGAATCTTTTGTATCCCTTTTAAATTCCATACTTTAAATACAGCGTCCGCTCTCCCTGGTTTAAAATATTGATTACCCCATATTGGACTAAATTGTGACAATAACTGTGGTTCTTTTAAATAGTTTTTAGCTTCACACCATATTTTGATCATATGCTTTGCAAATGGATTTTTAACTTGTTTTTGTAATTTTTTTGCCGAATCTGAGTATATGAATATGGGAAGAGGTAAAGGTAAATTGTATGATTCCATTTCAGTCCAGTGAGGGAGATCATTTGATGAAAAATAATATGTCATAGACCTCAGATGTGCCGACCAATAATACAACATAAAATTTGGACATTTCAGACCTCCACGATCAAATGGTAAATATAATAAAGACAGACGTAATCTAGCCCTCCTGTTGTTCCATATAAATTCCACTAACTTTTTTTTAATTCTTGAGAATAAATCTAAAGGTGGTGGTAAGGGAATGTATTGAAATAAATAAAGTATTTTAGGTAAGATATTACTTTTAAGTATATTAATTCTCCCGATCATCGACATTGGTAGTGACATCCATCTCTGAAGTAACTCATCAATATCTGTCATTAAGGCTTCATAATTGACACTGGCGACTGATTCTAGCTTAGGCACAATTTGGATTCCTAAATATTTAAACTGATTTACAACATTGAATTGATTTACCTCAGGGGCTGGGTAATTTCTCTGGGTCTCATTTAGCATTAATATTGAAGATTTAGTTTTATTTATTTTATATCCTGATATTTCCCCGAAATTCTTTATTAAATTCAACAAGGTCGGAATTGATTTTTTAAGATTCGACATAAACAAAATTATGTCATCGGCATACAGGGAGATTTTATGTTCTGTTGGTCCAACTTTAATTCCATATATTTGTGACTGTAGACGTATCGCCATCGCTAAAGGTTCAATTGCCATAGTAAACAGTAAAGGTGAAAGTGGACAGCCTTGTCGACATCCTCTATTGATTTTTATTGATTTTGAAATATTGTTATTTGTTAGAATTTCTGCAGTAGCATTATTATATATTATCTGAACCCATTTTATAAAATTATTTCCAAGTCCAAACCTTTGTAAGACTTCAAAAAGAAAGGGCCATTCAACTCTATCAAAGGCTTTTTCGGCATCCAGTGATAAGAGAGCTGTATCCGGTGCTTCTTTATTAGAATAAATAATATTAAATAGTCTTCTTACATTATGGAAGCCTTGTCTTCCCTTTATAAAGCCATTCTGATCTCGATTAATAATATTTGGTAAAATTTCTTGTATTCGTCTTGCTAAAATTTTACAAATTATCTTAAGGTCGGCATTTAATAGGCTTATTGGTCTCATATTTTCACATTTATTAGAGGGCTTACCTGGTTTTGGCAACAGTATAATTAAGGCATTATTCATATATGATGGTAAATTACTATTTTGAAATGCTTCTAAAACCATTTCCAAAAAAGGTTTTGTTAATTTATTCTTAAATTTTTTATAAAAGGTCAACTGGAAGACCATCTGGTCCTGCACTTTTTCCTGATTTCATATTATCAATGGCTAGTCCAACTTCTTCTTGACTAATTTTAGACTCCAGTATCTCCCTATTTTCATTTGGAATACACGGTATAGATAGTTCATTCAAAAACCCATGTAGTTTTGTTAAGTCAGATTCATTTTTGGTATCATATAATTTTTCATAGTAATCTCTAAAGGCTCTATTAATTTCTGAAGGATCTATAACTACCTGTCCGTTACTTATAATACTGGTAATTGGTGTTTTAGATTCTAATTGTTTAATCTGCCATGCCAATAACTTTCCTGATTTTTCACCTTGTTCATAAAAAGATTGTTTCAATCTTAGAAGACTCGAGGCAGCTCTATTCGCTGATTTTTTGTCATATTCAGCTCTCAAAATCAGTAATTCGTTCTCCAACCTTGGATCTCTTCCTGCATATACTCTTTCTTGAAGAATTTTTATTTTATGTTCCAATTGGACTCTCTCCTCTCGAGTCTTCTTAGATTTTGAACCTGTATAACTAATAATATGTCCCCTAATAAAAGCTTTGAAAGCCTCCCACTTTACACATGCTGATGTTTGTGTAGTATTGATATCAAAGAACTCGTCTGTTTTTCTATATACTTAACAAATTCCTCATCCTGAAGCCATTTATGCTGAAATTGCCATCTACCTGGTTCCTTTGTCAATTTCTTATCTACATACATTAGACAGCAGGGTGCATGATCAGAGATCACGATGTTATCATAAAAACAGTTTTGAATCTTGGACCTTAATTCTGTGGAGATCAAAAAATAATCTATACGTGAGAATGTCTTGTAGGTATTGGAATAACAAGAGTATGCTTTAACTTGTGGTTTCATTTCTCTCCATATATCTATCAATTTCAATTCTTTCATAAAATGATTAATGGTCATCCTACATCCATTGTGCGTACAGTCCAGTCCTGTTGATCTATCTATACTGGGATTCAATGTACAATTAAAATCCCCTGCTATTATATGTTGCCCTGTAAGTGATGATAAGATAAGAAATAAATTGGCAAAGAACTTTTGATCATCTATATTGGGACCATATAAGTTCACCAAATTTATGTTTTCTAATAGCAAAGATCCTTGAATGATTACATATCTTCCAAATTTGTCTCCAATTACATTTTTCACTTGAAATGGGACTGATTTATGTATGAGAGTCATAACTCCCCTGGCTCGGGATGAAAATGATGAGGTGAAAACGTTTCCTTGCCATCTACTCCTAATTCTTTTTACATCTTGCTCTATTAGATGAGTTTCTTGTAAAAACACAATTTTTGAACCCATGTCTTTTATTTTATTCATAACTTGTTTAAGTTTTTTAAAATTTTGTAGACCTCTGCAATTCCATGAAGTTAAATTAAGATTAACGCTTTGATTTATAATCAATAGGGTGTTTGGGATTACCTTGCAGTGTAAACATGCTCAAACAGAAAAGCAAAAAAATGAGTGGTTGAACATTCACCCTACAAACTACACACAAACAAATTCCCCCTTTCCACATTTGTGGCAATCCCCCCAAAAGCAAAAGAAAAATTCCGTCTCCCGATATAGCCATCGACCGTTCCACACCCACGAGGAACAGCCAAAGCCACTCCTTCTTCATCCTCCTAATCACCCTAACTCTACTGCTTTTAATAACGTAACATTAACTCTCTTCTGTAATTTTCCAATTTAACTCCAAATTTTTTAGCAATTTTGTACTTTTTTTTTTTTTTAATATGTAATACATTCTATATTTTGTAATCTTGTTATATGCTTCTAATCAGTTAAATGCTCAAATATTCTACCCTATATTCTGTTCATGCTTAGCTCCCACCAGTCTCTTCCTGGATCTTCTTGATGAGCTCCTGCGCCTCCTCGGGGGTCTTGAAGATGCGTGTTCTGCCCTCATATGTGACCAGAAGTCTCGCAGGGTGAATCACTCCGTGACGAATCTCAAGGTTGCGCAGTTCTTTGCGGATGGGGTCAAACTGCTTCCTTAATTGTTGGATTCCTGAGGCCAAATCTGGGTAGAACCGCACCTGCTGATCTTGGTATTTAATTTCTCCTTTGGCCCGCACCGCGTTGGAGATCGTCATCCTGTCTCTGTAGCTGAGAAACTTCATAATTAGCGTCCTCGGTGCTGCCTTGTTACCTCTCGGTGGGCCAATTCGGTGGGAGCTTTCCAAGACGACTGATGATTTTAGCTCCGCGTTGTTCAGCGCCTCCGGGATCCACCCCTCCAAAAAGGAGCATGAATCACGACCTTCGGCTCCCTCCGGTAAACCCACCAGCCTCAGGTTGTTCCTTCTGGACCGAGATTCCAAGTCCAGAACACTATTTTCCAGATCTTTATTTTTTTTTTCCAAAGTGCGCACCTTTATTTGAAGTCCGCTAATTTCATCCTCCGCACTTGAGACACGAAGCTCCGCCTGCGTCACTCGCTCCACGCAGTCACCCAACTCCTTTCTCATTGCATCCAACGCTGCCATAATCCCATCAAGTTTAGCGGAAAAGTCTGCTCTCATTGAGCTAATGGCAGCCAGCACTGCACCTGTGCCGTCATCGTCAGCAGCAGCAGTTTCCGCACCACCGCTAGTTTCATCCGCCATATCCGCAGCTTTTTCTACTGCGCCACAAACTTTAAAGTCCGTTAATTTGGACTGCTTCAGCGATTCAATTTTTCCCCCTCCTGATTTCCCAGCCTTAGTCTTCACCGGCATATCCTCACCCAAACGCTGGGAAAAGTTCTGTTCCAAATGAGAGAGTTATTTGCCGAATTTTTATTTCCAAGGGCAGAGCAGAGTGATACGTGTCCTTCTAGGCGGCCGCCATAACCGGAAGTCGGATGGATGCTTCTTAGTAAAAATATTTCAGATTGGTCTTGATCTGAAAATCAAAGCCAAAAAAGGTAATGTAATAAAATACATATGATGACTCCCTCATGGATCGTCACCTTATCGTGGTGGGGGGGTTTGCGTGCCCCAGTGATCCCAGGAGCTATGTTGTCCGGGGCAATTTGCCTCTGATAGGGTCTCCCAAGACAAACTGGTCCTGGGTGAAGGGCCAGACTAAGAACGATCCAACAGACTCTCATGATAAATTGTATATCAAGGATTCAGTGTACCCCGCCCGGTATGGGGTTACCGGGGCCCCACCCTGGAGCCAGGCCTGGGGGAGGGGCTCGAAGGCTAGCGTCTGGTGGCCGGGTTTCCACCCATGGGACCCGGCCGGGCTCAGCCCGAAGGAGTTACATGGGTCCGCCCTCCAGTGGGTTCACCACCTGCAGGAGGGATCATGGGGGTCCGGTGCTATGTGGATTAGGTGGCGGTCAAAGGCGGAGACCTTGGCGGACTGATCCCAAGCTTTCTAAACTGGCTTTTGGTACGTGGAATGTCACCTCTCTGGTGGTGAAGGAGCCTGAGCTGGTGCACGAGGTTGAGCGATACCGGCTAGATATAGTCGGCCTCACCTCAACACACAGCTCCGGTTCCGGAACCAGTCTCCTGGAGAGGGACTGGAGCTTGGCCTTTTCTGGAGTTGCCCCGGGCGAGAGGCGACGAGCAGGGGTGGGTATTCTTGTATCGCCCCACCTTGCTGCCTCTATATTGGAGTTTTCCCCGGTGGATGAAAGGGTTGCTTCCCTGCGCCTTCGGGTTGGGAAACGGGTCCTGACCATCATTTGTGCCTATGCACCAAATGATGTTTCAGAGTACCCACCCTTTTTGGAGTCTGTGACTGGGGTGCTGGAGGGTGCTCCTCCTGGAGACTCCATTGTCCTACTGGGGGACTTCAATGCGCACGTGGGCAACGACAGTGAAACCTGGAGGGGGGTGATTGGGAGGAACGGCCTGCCCGATCTGAACCCGAGTGGTGTTCAGTTATTGGACTTCTGTGCTAACCACAGTCTGTCCATAACGAACACCATGTTCAAGCATAAGGGTGTCCATATGTGCACCTGGCACCAGGACACCCTAGGTCGCAGGTCGATGATCGATTTTGTTATCGTATCATCAGACCTGCGACCGTATGTCTTGGACACCCGAGTAAAGAGAGGTGCAGAGCTGTCAACTGATCACCACCTGGTGGTGAGTTGGATCCGATGGCAGGGGAGGAAGCCATTCAGACCTGGTAGACCCAAACGTATAGTGAGGGTGTGCTGGGAGCGTCTGGCTGAGGCCCCTGTCCGGGAGGTCTTCAACTCCTACCTCCGAAAGAACTTCAACCACATTCCGAGGGAGTCTGGAGACATGGAGTCTGAATGGACCATGTTCTCCACCTCTGTTGTTGAAGCGGCGGCCCAGAGCTGCGGCCGCAAGGTGGTCGGTGCATCTCGTGGTGGCAACCCCCGAACCAAGTGGTGGACACCAGTGGTGAGGGGGGCCATTAAGCTGAAGAAGGAGTCCTATCAAGCTTGGTTGGCTTGTGGGACTCCCGAAGCAGCTGAGGTGTACCGGCAGGCCAAGCGGAGTGCAGCTCGGGTGGTTGCTGAAGCAAAAACCCGGGTATGGGAGGAGTTCGGTGAGGCCATGGAACAAGACTTTCGGTCGGCTTCAAAGAGATTCTGGCAAACTGTTCGGCGGCTCAGGAGGGGAAAGCAGCTCCCCGTCCACACTGTGTATGGTGCGGATGGGACACTGTTGACTTCAACTGGGGATATCGTCGGGCGGTGGAAGGAATACTTTGAGGATCTCCTCAATCCCACTGATACGCCTTCCACAGAGGAAGCAGGGTTTGGGGACGAGGGGGATGACTCGCCTATCACAGGGGCTGAGGTTGCCAAGGTGGTTAAAAATCTCCTTGGTGGCCGGGCCCCGGGGGTGGACGAGATTCGCCCTGAGTACCTCAAGGCCCTGGATGTTGTTGGGTTGTCATGGTTGACACGCCTCTGCAACATTGTGTGGAGGTCGGGGGCAGTACCTTTGGCATGGCAAACCGGGGTGGTGGTTCCTCTCTTCAAAAAAGGGGACCGGAGGGTGTGCTCCAACTTTAGAGGGATCACACTCCTCAGCCTCCCTGGGAAGGTCTATGCCAAGGTACTGGAGAGGAGAGTCCGGCCGTTGGTCGAACCTTGGATTCAGGAGGAGCAATGTGGTTTTCGTCCTGGCCGTGGCACATCGGACCAGCTCTTTACCCTCTCGAGAATTCTTGAGGGTTCGTGGGAGTTTGCCCAACCAGTTTACATGTGTTTTGTGGACTTGGAGAAGGCATTTGACCGCGTCCCTCGTGGATTTTTGTGGGGGGTGCTTCGGGAGTATGGGGTATCGGGCTTGTTGTTACGAGCTATTCGGTCTCTGTACGACCGTTGTGAGAGTTTGGTTCGTATTGCAAACACTCGGTCGGAGTCATTCCCAGTGAGAGTTGGACTCCGCCAGGGCTGCCCTTTGTCACCGATCCTGTTCATAATTTTTATGGACAGGATTTCTAGGCGCAGCCAGGGAATGGAGGGTGTCATGCTTGGTGACCACAGGATCTCATCTCTGTTGTTTGCAGATGATGTTGTCCTGTTGGCTTCATCCAGCAATGACCTACAGCTCTTGCTGGGACGGTTTGCCGCTGAGTGTGAAGCGGCTGGGATGAGAATCAGCACCTCCAAGTCCGAGTCCATGGTCCTCAGCCGGAAAAAGGTGGATTGTCCTCTCCGGGTTGGGGACAGGCTCCTGCTCCAAGTGGAGGAGTTTAAGTATCTTGGGGTTTTGTTCACGAGTGAGGGGAAAATGGAGCGAGAGATCGACAGACGGATTGGAGCAGCATCTGCAGTGATGCGGACGTTGTACCGGTCTGTTGTGGTGAAGAGGGAGCTTAGTTCTAAGGCAAAGCTGTCGATTTACCAGTCAATCTACGTTCCTACTCTCACCTATGGTCACGAGCTTTGGGTAATGACCGAAAGAACGAGATCGCGGATACAAGCGGCTGAAATGAGCTTTCTCCGTAGGATTGCTGGACTCACCCTCAGAGATAGGGTGAGGAGCTCAGTCATCCGGGAGAGGCTCAGAGTAGAACTGCTGCTCCTCCACATTGAAAGGAGTCAGTTGAGGTGGTACGGGCATCTGATTAGGATGCCTCCTGGACGCCTTCCACTTGAGGTGTTTCAGGCACGTCCCACTGGGAGGAGACCCCGGGGCAGACCCAGGACTCGGTGGAGAGACTATGTCTCCCAGCTGGTCTGGGAACGCCTTGGTATCCCCTCTGAAGAGCTGGAGCAGGTGGCTGGGGAGAGGGAAGTCTGGGCTTCTCTGCTTGAACTGCTGCCTCCGCGACCCGGACCTCCGGAAAAGCGGTAGAAGATGGATGGATGATGGCTTTAACTTTACTCATTATTGCTACTTGACTAATTAAAATTATTAGAAATCAAATAATTACATTAAGAGCCAACTTGCTCCTCCGACCCACTTTAATGTATTTATTATTTATTTTGCATGTATGTGCCACCATCATGCACTTTTGCAGCTTTAATAATTTTTTTCAGACAAAACTAAGAAACTCAGCAGTAATTTAAACCAAAGAAACAATGGTCTACACTATCCATCCATCCATCTTCTTCCGCTTATAATGTTTCCAATTAGCAAAACTTAGCATCATCATTTAGCATTTGCTGTTTTATAATTAGCCATTGTGTTAACGTTACTTACCTCCTATTAAAATGAGGTTAGCAGACTATCCTCTCTGGCGCAGCACGATGGAAAACAGTCCCACATCCCTGGCAAACAGAAGTAGCAGCTATTTGACCAAACCGGTAGTTTGAAGCTACCTGTTCCACTGCGCGGGGAGATGCAGGGATCTGACAAGTAGTGCGTGAGGAGCTTTGCTCAAGAAACGGGAGTATGTGCATTTTAAATCACTATATAAACGATAGAGTATTCTATGAAATGACAGACGTTTTTATATCGTCATACGATATATATTGTCATATCGCACAGCCCTAACGTCAAGTTATTTAGAAATATTAATTAAGGCTTAACCCTTTAACTGTCCACATTTTATGGATGGGTCGCGCGCCCCCAGTGGCACAGCGCAGCAACTGCACGTGTCAACTTATTGACGTCCCCCGGCTATACTGAGAATTTGTACTAATCTGTATTGATGTGACAGTTTAGAAGGTGGCAGACATGTGCCGAAGGAATCATGGCTGACATGGAATATAGCAAAGAAAAAAAAAATCCTCATTGTTCTTCTTCCTTTTTCCGCTTTGAGTTCACACACCAATGTGGATGCCGCCATGTTTGGTCATCGCGGCAGCGATGATGACTGAAACTGCATGAAACGGGGAAAATAGCCACGTAATACAAATGGAATTCATGAGGGATAATCATAAGAGTTTGTAGATGTGGAAGCGGGTGTAAACTACTAAGTAAACGCGAAACATCAGCCACAATGGACAAAAAAACTGAGCTCCCATTACCAAGATGACGGCGCCCACGAGCAGATGGATTCCCACAGGAAAAATGCACCAAACAGAAAAAATAGCCATGTAATACAAACGAAATTCACATGGGATAATCATAAGGGTTTGTAGATGTGTAAGCGGGTGTAAATTACTAAGTAAATGTGAAACATCGGCAACAATGGACGAAAACGGACCGGTCACGTGGGCAAGCGAGCCCCTCCACCCGGCAACAGGTAAGAGAAATATGTTTTTTTTTTTTTTCACATTTTATTGATTTTCTGGTTCATATACTTTGAAGATGAGATAAAAACATACCCCTGTAGACAAATCAGTGTAAAAAAAACCCCGAACCATCCTGTGTGTAAATGTGTCCAAAGTCCACTTTTGACTGAGTTATGTAATTTATAGCTGCTGTGACATTATGCAAATTAGATGCGTAAATTTATTCCTATCTGAAACTTTGGCTCAATTTAGGCGGCGTGCAAGAAATATAAGACAGAATAATAAAGAGCGATGGCAAGAACCAAACAGACCGCCCGTAAATCTACTGGAGGAAAAAGCCCCCCAGGAGGGCAGCTAGCCACCAAGGCTGCTCGGAAAAGCGCTCCGGCCACCTGCGGAGTGAAGAAGCCTCACCGTTACAGGCCCGGTACCATGACTCAGAGAGATCCGTCGCTACCAGAAATCCATGGAGCTGCTCATCCGTAGGCTGCCCTTCCAGCGCCTGGTGAGGGAGATCGCTCAGGACTTCAAGACCGACCTGCGCTTCCAGAGCTCCGCCGTCATGGCTCTGCAGGAGGCCAGCGAGGCCTACCTGGTGGGTCTCTTCGTGGACACCAACCTGTGCGCCATCCACGCCAAGAAGGTCACCACCATCATGCCCAAAGACATCCAGCTGGCCCGCCGCATCCGCGGAGGGAGAGAGAGCTTAGACTTTCTGCTGCACATTCACCAACCACAGTGCTCCGCACTGTGTGTCTATATATATTTTTATAGTAATATGTACATATGTATACTAGCTGTTCTTGTTTTTTTCTTGCCTTCTGATTGTTGCTCTGAGTATTGCTATATCCCTGTGCTGTTGCAATCCTGGAATTTCCCCATTGTGGGACTAATAAAGGCTTATCTTATCTTATCTTACATTTTTCTAATTGACAGTAAGCCACTATCTCTTGCAACTTTCAAGTTATAGCCTTGGAAATCTGAACTATTTTATTGACAAAATTTTTTTTTTACCACTCTTGAACACTTGGGGCCTTGCGTTTCCCCAGACACGGCGCCTAGGGCAACAAGAGGGTTAAGTTAAAACTTAAAAAAAAAAAAATCCTGGTCAGCTGTGCTTATTCAGATATTTAGTTTATATGGGGAAGGGGGGGGGCTGAAAAGTTCAGAGGCCGACCATGATGCAGTGGTCAAATTTGACCAAATGTGGTTTATTATACCAATACTCTTGACAATTCTCTCACTCTCAGCTCTGCTCTGCCCTCTTGTTCCTCGGCCACTGAAGCACAAATACTACTGGCTCAGCACCTACGAGCATAACTCCTTCTTAGTCAGCCTATGAACTTTTCAGCCCCCACCCCCCGTACACCATAACATCCTAACATCCATTCAACAGTTTAGCATTCTTTTAATCATATCAATCATATTAATGATGATATATGAATCATATCAATCTTTTGGTTTAAAGTATTGAAATGACTAGGGCTGATTATCCCAATATTGTTTTGCTACAATATTTTTTGTTTGTTTGTTTTCAAATTTGGTATTCAGATTTTAACTCTCTTCTCTTTTAATAAAGGTACATTGCAAATTTACAAAAAAAAAAAGGCATATTTAGCTGTAAAATCTCAAACTCACAAGAAAAAAAATTTGATGAAGAGTAACAAATTTATATGAACAAGTTTGCAAGTATATAAGAAAAAAAAAATAAAATTTAGGTGACAGAAACTGCAAATTTATGAGGAAAAAGTCTCAAAATTTACAAGCTGTGAAAATTAAGAAAAAATATTACATTTCCAAGGAAATTGCAAATTTATAACAAATATTTAAATTTGCAAGAAAAGAAGTCTCAGATTTACAATAGCTGCAAATTTAGAGAAAAGTTGCAAATTTCATGTTCCAAATTTGTAAGACAAGTCACATTTCTGAAAAAACATTGATGTTGACCCAGTTTACTGAGGGAGAAGAAAGACTAAACAAGTTTTTGCTCTGGACTGCTCCTGAATATTCAGAGTCTCAAAACCGGTATTCAGAAGCCTTAAGGTACCTTCACACCAAATGAGAACAGGCAAATTTTTCGCACAGCACGATTACATTATAACTCAAAAACTCAATGTAAACACGCAAATAGACATGAATTCACTGTCTGATAGAGATGCAGACAGGCGAAGTTGCCTTTATAACTTCTGCAGCAGTGTTCAACCCACTGTGGAAATCCCCAAAATAATGTCATGCTTAGGTTTACATTATCTGACGGGGGGCTCACCTGAAAAAGTTGTCCCTGCCTCAAAAACTCGATGGGTGTTTATGTTGCTAGCTTGCTAGCCTTGTTAGCACGTCCACGGCAGGAATCCATGGGTAAATAACTCCCGATTCAGCTGAAGAGCTCCCGGTCCTTTTGTCTCCAGGTGAGTGGCAGTCTCATTTTCAAACTAGTTTACTCTCCAATGTTGATACTTTTACTCTGATGACGGCAGAATCTCAAAGCTAGCGCTATCCCTCGGACATGAACGTGTGAATGAGCGGTTTTGCGTGTGCTCACCTCTTTCCATTAACTTTGTATACATTTGCGCCACCTGTTCACGTTTGGTGTGAAGGCACCTTTAGAATTAACACGTGCTAAAGCAAATGCCAAGCTAAAGTTTAGTAATACTATATAACTGAGCAATTTATTAAAAAAAAAAAATCTATTTACGGTTGAACTCAGTATTCATTTCAGTTATCAGAGTTGGATTATAAACTGTAAAACTGCATTACGGATATATGAATATTAATTTTTTTTAAAAAATATAACAGCACAACTAGAGTTTCCCGGTTAAGACTGAAAACATGTGGTGGAGTCGTACAGTAAATTTTCTTGAATAACAGCCTTAGTGAGGCAGCACAATTGGATCCAGCAGTGAGAATGTTTAAGAGCTCCAGCAGTCATTAACAGGGTATTCAGGGACGCCCTTCTCTGCGTGCAAGGTATCCTTTGAAAAAAAAAAACCAAACAAAACAAAACAAAAAAACAACAAGTTGGCAATGCAAGTGGGAGTTGCCGTGCGACCATAACTAAAGGAGCGTGTGAAAACGTGGCTTATGCCATGGAGTGCAGAATAACTCACGCCTCACTACATTGCATCCTTTCTGTGATTACGATACAATGAAGAGCAGCAAATAAGGAGGAGAAAAAGCTCGGCTGGACATGTAGCCCATGGCTCATGGAGTTTGGAAGCTACAGTTCAGGAACGGACAAACACAAAGGAAAAGAGAAAGAGAGAGACACAGGGGAGGGAATCCCCTGAGTGCAGAGCTATGTTCAGCAGGAATGCACGGCCTCCTGTTCTCTCATGTAACTTGACTGGCAACAGCCCAGAGAACTGTCCGACAAAGACATAGAGCGGAGGGAAGAGGATAAGATGGATTTGGTGAGAGGGAGATGGGTGGAGGAAAAGGAAAGTTGCACAAGTAATCACAGATCATTTTTCACATTTTCACAATCCCAGGAAGATATGACGACACAAGACACATCTGCAGCAGAGATATTTCTTAGCTGTCAGAGATTTGCCATATCATTTAGGGTGGAAATGATTATAAATTGATTACGCAACCGACCAGGAGAAATGCCTACAAGTACTTTTAAAAGACTGACTGATGGCTTCATTCTTGACAAGCTGAGACGGTTTCATATTCAACAACTATTTTCTTGCTGATTTTTGCTTTTAAAATCAGACATTTATTACTGATACTGTCACTTGGCAGTTTTGCTGGATTAGGCACTATAATCTGAGAAATATGAATCATTTATTCCTCATGACCAAAACGGCAGTTTAAAATTGGAGAAGCAGATTGGATTGGCCCGACTTCAAAAAGGAAAATCCCCCCTAAAGTCTGAAGTTTATCTTTGGTTTTTAAAGACAGATGATGACAAATAACTGCAGATTCTGTGCTAAGTTTGCCTTTGGGCTGCAGCTGGGTCCCAAAGTAATAAAGAAAGTAATTATTAACTGAATTTAGCAGGACCACAATGAGAGCATAAAAGACTGCCAGTGTGGAGAAAAGGGAGATATAAGCAACTTTGAGAAATAACAAATAAAGTCGAAATGTATGCAAAGGTGTGAGGAAAATCCAATAAAACAATCTGCTGTAGTTTCCTGAAGCCGAGGAAAAAAAAACAAACAAAAAAAACAAGTGTGTGCACAGTTGTAATAAAAAAATACAGTAATCAGAGTGCTTTTTCATAATCATGCGGCCACTTAGGAGAGGGAATGTGAGCCAGAGAGTGGAACGGATGGAGGTGGAGCTTTTAGGCTGATCAAGGTAACACAAATCAACCAGATATCCCCGTGCGTGACTACACTCTGTGCGCATATAAATCCCCTCCACCCAGCATCGCGCTCATACGCCTCCTGATACTGAGGTCAAAGCAATCACTTTGCTAATGCGCTGACATATGGCCGTGCTGGGGTATGCTGCGCTCAACGCAGCCGCAACTCCCCCCCCCCACACACACACACATGCCTGCTATAATTCGGGGCTCTATTGTATGCGGCGGTGTCGGATTATTGATGCGTCCCAAAAGTTCACTTATGGCGATGAAGAAGAGATATCGCCAAAAGAAAAGGAGTGGGAGGAGGGCGAAAGATGGCGGGGGGGGGGGGGGCAATTAAAAGGCTGGGTAACAAGGCTAATGAGGAGACAGGTGGCCCCATTACAGAGCCAGCCGCACGCGCTCATTAACACGCTCGCACACAAAACCTTCCCCTCTGGCCGGGATTATGGGTGTGCGTGTGTGATCACTCCCACCCCCCACCCCCCCCAACCCCATCACCGTTTCCCCGTTAATCAGTCGCAACATACGAGACTGGAGACAACAGGGTATTTCTGTGAGTGTGCATTGTGCTCGCGCGTGCGTGCGTGACTGGAGGCGAGAGTGTGAAATTGGAGCGATAAGGCAGTTAACATCCAAACCTCCCCACCTGCCTCACACGACCCCTCCGACAAGCAAACAACCGGAGATGGGGAACACACGTGGGCTCTAGTTTGCTCCGGCACATCCCTGTATGCGTGTGTGTGTGTGCGTGTGTGTGTGTGAAGTAGCCATTCGGTTGTACGAATAAACAGGATAATGAGATATTGCTGAGCCAGTAGCAGCGGCAGCGGGTAGTGTTCACTCACAGAGAGAGAGAGACGGGAACAGAAAGCAAGACGAGGATTTTCTTTCTTTTGAAGAAAACATTCTTTCAAGGTAGTGTCAAGCGTTTGCCCAAGAAAAAAACAAAACAGGCTGATGTGGCTGTAATTATACAGACATAGTTAGGTATGGTGATGCTTCTCGGCTACCTAGACAGCTCAGCAGATGCAGAACAAAGCAAACACAACCCAGCAGTCACATGAGGACAACACTGAGCCCGTGGAAAGTAAAAGTGAGAAAAACAGAAGAAAAAAAAAAAACAACAACCCACCACCGCTTCTGTAGGTTCATGCGCTCTCAAGCAGTGGTGACACAAAGACTTTCGTTAGGAGCTAGCCAGAGACGGAAGGAAAAAGAAGCAGCAGCGAGGTAGAGATGCGGTTGGGGATAGAGTGGGGCGCACAAGCCAGCAGACGAGGAGCCGGCGGCAACAACAGCCTGGTGAATCTGGAGGATAAGTCTGCATATCAATGGGGCCAGCATGGGTAGCGATTGTTATCATCTCTTGACAGTGAGAGGGATTGAAGGGGGCGGCGGGAGGCCAGTCAGCCGGTGAGTCGGCCAGGTCTGGAGACAAGCCTGTGGTTGGATCTGCGTGGCCCAGCCCAGAAACCACAACCTCACCCAGGGCAGAAGGGCTGGGACAATTGGCTCTTTAAGAATGTGGAGAAAAGTGTGAAGGGACATTAGGGAGGGGTGATATGAGCGATGTATGTAGGGGTCCTCCAAGCCCAATTAAGCCTGACTGCATGTCAGAGAGTCGTGCCAAACATGCTCCACCTGTTAGGAGAGGGCCGGGGGGCTAATGAGCACTGCCTGGAGGGAGGGTTTTGCCAAAAAACAGGGCGGTGAAGGAACTGTGAGGAAAGATTCCAGGGAATTAAGGGAATAACGGTCGCATTCCCCAATGTCTGCACCCTTACTCTCCCTCATTACACAGCCATATCAGCGGGGTTTTCATAGCTAAAATTAGTCTTTGTCACGATATGCAATCATTCAATGCAGGATAGATGTGACAGGCCAACTGCAAATATATGCACACACACACACACACACACACACACACACACACACACACACACACACACACACACACACACACACACACACACACACACACACACACACACACAGCCCCCAATCAGTCAGACAAATAAAAAGCAGCAAAGGAAATTAAAATCAGGAACGGTCGGAAAAGCGGGGCAACAAGAAGAAGGGACCATAACGAAATAATAAGAGTCAAATATTTTGCAAGAGGAGCAACAACAGTTTTCTACAGAATGCCTCTATGTTGTGCGTGAGTGTGTGTAAGTGTGTAAGTCCGAGTGTGGGTGAGTCTGGGTGAAAGAAGCCCATTGTCTAGCAGCGTAACTCAAACCCACAGCTACAGCTTTGCTTGAATTAACTGTGAGGCTGTGGCATCCTTCCTCCTTCCCTTCCTTCTCTCTGTCCTGGCTTATTCCGTTCTCACTTTCAGTCCATTCAGTCAGACTCAGTCCTTTATAAAAGGAAAAGCAGCTACTGATGTTCTAGTGCAGAGGTAAATAAGAGGGAATGCAATGCTCAGAGTGTGCCTGGTATGCTACTGCAGTAAACAGCCCCTTTGAGCTTAGTTTAGCAAAATAAATCATACAATGGAGAGAAAAATGTAACCCACACGATAAAATGGGCTACATATAAGACACTAAACATGCAGAACATCAAAGATAAAACAGTTAATTAAAATTAGTTACACTCTTAACCTCTTGCACTCCGGTGTACCGCGGACGGGCACGTCTCTGCATCCCAGAGCGCACGAGGGCGCTCTCGTGCGCTCTAGGACGCACGAGGGTGCTGCGTCCAAGCGCGCACTGAAAAAAAAAAAAAAAAAAAAAAAAAAAAGTTCTTCCACTACAGACACAGCCGTGAACAGATTAGTTCATCTGATTGACCGCTCATTCGACTAATAAGAGCCTTGAATTGGGTTTCTGAAACCTTGAAGAACCAATGACTGAAAACCTAGCAAGAAGGACGCGCCTACCAAAGCTGTGAATGCAGCGAGCCGATTGAAGCAGAGAAGTTCGCGAGCTGTTTTTTGTAAGGCTGGGTGAAGACGGACTGCTGCAGCAGATGAAAAAAAGGACCTGCAGGAAGAACCGTCACAGACCCAGCAGCACGGAGACCACCCACAAGTGCTACCTGTGTGACAGGGACTGCCATTCGTGCATCGGCCTCTTCAGTCACAGGCGGTGCTTTTTTTTTTTTTTTTAATATTCGAGCAGAATAGACGTTTAGGATTCTCTTCCATGGTCATCATAGACCGACGGAGGCCGACGACGGAGGCCGTAAATCATTCGCCAAAACCGCAATCATGGAAGCGCAAAATTGCAATAATGGAATTATGTTTTGACCGGGTCGCCGAGACCAGAACCACGAGTCCGTAACAAGGGACCAGCGTCGCGTTCGTCTGACAATGGGGAAGAGAAGTTTGCCAGGACACTGCTGCTGTGAAGAGGTAAGGTGTTATAAGCTAAATTATTCTTTATCCCTGAAAATTATAATCAAAAATGACTTTTGACCGATCAGTAAATTACAACTGTGCGGCGCATGAAGTCCGAAGTTCATGCGCCGCGGTACACGGGTCATGCGCCGCGTCCAGACCGTGAACGCCCCCCCCGCTACTCTTCTGTAGCGAGGGGGGGGGGGGCCGTGGTGACTGCGCCGCTGTCGCCACATGACTATTCCGTCATGTAGCGATGGCCGATGCCCATCCTCTGTAGCGAGGGGGGGGGGCAAACCCCCCCCCCCCCCACACACACACAGCCCTGAGTGTCACCTTTCATTAGAGCCCAAGATAAAGCTTCTACATTGAATCATTCAAAAGTTACAGACGTTTTTCCAAACTGTGCCATTTGGCACAATTTGGCACAGTTCAAAAACGCCTGGGAACTACCTGAGGAAAAAGCTGTGTAATATATTCATTTTTTGTGGTATTGTTACAAAATTTTGACCTCAGCTGGATAACACTTGGTTCTACATTTCTGTTGCATTTTCCAGCCCGGATCTGAAGCTGTGTGTTATTTGCAAGCATTTGTATCCAAAAAAAACCACCCAGGCCAAACTGATTTTCTTCAAGTTCAGTATGTTTAGATGACTGTTACTCAGTGGCAGGAGCACTTAGAGAGATTATGACTGTTTTGCCAAAAAATTCAATGTGTTTTCTTTTAAATGAGACCAACCCCATGAAGATGCTGCAAAGGGTTGAAGAACAGCTTTCGACTTACTTTGGGCATGTTTTTTTTTGGCATTTTTCAGGAAATTGACCGGAGTGCAAGGGGTTAAAGCTTTTGCTAAGTGAAAAAAATATCAATTATTGCACTATGAGGGAAAATAATAAATTTTTATTTAGTTTTTTTTTTTATTTGCCATTAATTGTCAAATGTGAAGTTGCACACTTTCACCTAATGAACAGTTCAGAATGTACTGTCACATGTATGATGTCACATTTTAACAATTTTAGTGATGCACAGTGGTAATGCTTTGAAGGCATGTATTTGAAACAAAAGCATGAGCAACTCACATCTAAACGGTACGTTTTTAGGGCCTCCAACTAAGCAGAGAAGGAAAATTAAAGTTAAAAAAACAAGACCAAACAAACATCCAACTCCAGATGTGGACTTTCACTTCATAAATGACAAGTCTTCTCTATCAGTTTCTAAAATTGTGACCAACATTCTTAGCATATAGTGATAAATATCCATCCTGGATTGCTGTGATGAAATTTGCACATTGTCCTGTTATGGACTGCAAAACTGCCCAGGGTCTAGCATGCCCCTCACAAACAGGCTGCTGGTACAGGTTGATGGATAAGAGAATGGCTTTGAAACAACTGTACAGTTCACATGTTCAATTGAGCGTGCCATTCAATGTGACTGATCATAAGCCACTTGGGGCTTTTTGGCACCTGAAAGTCCACACCAGGATCTGGACCAAGGTTTGTGTTTGGTTTTGGTTTGGTTTCACACTGCTTCCCAACCAAACAACTTTACACAACGTCTTAGTCATAAGACGTGAACTAGTTTTGTAAGCACTAGAATGAGACCCAGGTTACCATTTAAAACATTTGCCTTCAGTGGCTATGGTGATCCTCTGGTAGTACTGCTTTGCTGATCACTAATAAAATCTCTCACACATCCTCTCTGATGATTTAAAACAATTTGTTTCAGATGATTTATTTACTCTCACCGAGTGCTACAGTGGCTCCTTATCGCTCTTTTCGGGTGCTGTACCTCGATGTGTTTCGTCCGAAAGTCTGAACCTTTCTTTCACAATAGAAATGAACTGGATCAAGGGTTAGTTTGATCTGGACCGAGACTACCTATTTTTGCTGGACCAAACTTTGCTTCCTGGTTCGGTAAGCCAAAATTACTGTAATAATTTTGGTCTGGATCAAACTGAAAAGTCCAAAAGTCCAAATCAAAAGGGTTAGACATGAAAGCACCCTTCGCCTGAGGTTGATGATTTTGCAACATGCTACACAGTCATAAAGATAGGTGTGATCTGGGCAAAAGAGAACAATTTCTGGGCAGGATTACACAAAAGTTATTAGAGAACTACATACTAAAGTTCATAGATTTTTTCATGTAACCAATAAATAATTTCTTAAAGGGACAACACTGAAGTTTTTCAGATTCAGTGCCCCTAGTGTTTCAATTAGTAAGAAAATTAGCTCTCCCAGCAATGATGCTCAAGCTCTGCGTGCCTATGATGTACATACCCTTTGGACAAGGCTGGTGCATACACGGCTGTATATGTTTAATTTTTTTTGTCTCCTAGGCTAAGTGTTTGATGCATGCACATAACCATCATTTATAGTTTCACCCCAACCCTATAGAAAGTGCAAATGCACCGACATGCCAGTTTGTTCACTGGTTATATAAAAGAAAAACAACAGCCACATGCATTTTCGCACAAAGAAGAGAAACTTCTGTGTTATTGTAACTACTTTTACCACTAATTATCTTGTCTTTTTTTTTCTCTCTAGTCTAGACTTGTCACATTTCTTTTTAATTCGTCTTCCTCTTTCTCCTTGCATGCTGTGTCAGTAGCGCTACCTTTTAAATGGGAGGCTAGATCTTGCGCAAGCGTGTTCTCACAAGTTTGTATAAAGAGGGATCATCAAGAAGGTGTGGAAACAAAGTCCAAAAGCATCTAATTGAAATTCTGATTCAGTCAACGTGGACTAGTGAAATGTGTCTGAAAAACACTACAGGCTTCAAAATATTTAAATATAATGTGTGATGCCTTTAAAACCAAAGATTTAACAAATATGTATAAGCAAGTACCATTCACCTGCAATACATTAAGATGGATGGAGATGTTTGTATTTTCATAATATACAGTATAAATGCTAAACAGATGCTTTTAGAATGCTTAACTTTATAAAAATGCATTACAAGTCAAAGATTCGTCATGCTTACTAAATATCATCTCCGTTTCTTTTTAATTGACTGCACAACAGAGATCAAGTGTTTCAAGATTCAGAGGCATTAAACAATAGATTCAGAGCTAGTCCCTGCTACCCAGCTACTGGCATCTGCTTTAGTGTTACTGTTACAACTCACTGAAAAAGCTTCTCCTTTAGCTTGTCAAAATGCAGAATAAAGCAGCCCCAACTATTCCTTTAATTATCAACCAACCAATGGCTTTAAATAAACATTTACACATTCGAGTGACCAGAGCATTGAGGAGGTTTTAATCGCTTATTTGATTCTTCACACAAGATCACACACAAACACATATACAATTGCACAACCTTCACACAATCAACTGGCAGCTGCTATCACCGAGATTAAGGCCAGTGTGACAGACGTGATTTCAGGCTACATCTGTGACAAAACGAAAGAGAGCAGAACAAACAAATGCTGAGCAACACGCAGCTTACGTACACTGAGCAGCAAATTGTTCCTGGCTAGTGGAGAGGAAAAAAAAACAAGAAGCAAAAAAAAAAAAAAGAGGGGAGAAAGAGGAAAAAGCAGCGGAGCCAGGCACCATCTGTTGGGTGCATATTGGCTGTGCATTCAGAGATACAAAAGGCTGTTAATTCTGCACATAATCCAACATAGAGGGCAACAGCAAAGACCTGGAAATGCTGTTATGAAATAACCTTTTAAGTGAAATTAGGAAAAGAGGAAGAAGATACCGTGCAAGACTGGGGGAGGGATGAAAGTCCAAGCCTTTGTGCTGTTCCTGTCTTTGGCTGAAAAGAAGAAGGGGATTAAAAAAAAAAGCAGATGTTGTGTTTGCATTTGACGCAAGCGGGCTTTTAGTAAAGGAACCTGGCCTTTGGTCATAGCTGAAATTGAATTAGATCTCCATTTAGCCAGCCACAAACAGCTCAGCTCTGCCAGTACTCGTCTTCTCCAACTCCCCTCCTCTCTCATCCCTCCACTTCTTCTCTGCATCTTACACCATTAAGAATGACACCGAACATAATTGAGAAGCCTGCTCCATCCTCCACAAAACTTCAAACCTGCTTTTCAGCGCAGGCTGAAAAGAAAAAGAGAAATATAAAAAAAAAGAAAAGTGAAGAGGAGAAGAGAAGAGAGGGAATGTCTTTTTTATGGGGGAGGAGAGTTGAGCTATTCATTGAAATGACAGTTTGATTTTCTGGATTCTGGTGTGAAGCGGCTTAAGAGGGCATCCCTCCATTATAAGGCCCGTGACATCTAGCCTCTCTAGCTCTTCAGCCTCCACCCTGCATATGCGTCTATGTGATTGTAAGCCGGTCGGTGCATGTGCACATCGGAGTACATGTGTTTTTCCACTACATGTGTGTGTGTCTATCCCGCTCAGACACTCCCCTGAATTTCCCATCTCGGATCACATGCAGGGGAATGTGGAGCTGGAGCAGCTGTCGCTCTGGCAGAGTTCCTCGTCAGCCAATTGGGAGAGAAAGTTACCGAGCATCAACACCCCGACATTCAACGCAGCAGAGGATGGGGCACATGCAGGGTGTGCATCTCTGTTTCAGGCTCAAGAACCACACATGTAGTCAGCAGCTATTAGGCATTCAGCCGAGGACCCAACCCAGAGTGATTTAGTCACAATTCAAAGGCAGGGAAAATATCAACATTGCCGTTTGGTGCACTTTTACGTCAATAAATGGGTCTGAATTAATTTTGAGTCTGGCAGCCTCCATCAGCATCTACGGCGCCTTTCACAATTTGTGCCACCTGTTTGGATTTGGCAAGAAATCTTCTCATTTGCCTTATCGGACTAAACTGGCATAAAGCTGCTGTTCTTCCAGCACAAACCACACATCGGCTTGGGGATTTTTCCCCTTAAAAAGCAAACGGCATGGGGGAAAAAATGAAAAAGTGATGGGAAAAAAAACAAAACATACATTACAACTGATGGGATTTAATGTAAACAACGTCTAAAAGTTAAAACTAAAGAGATTTTTTTTCAACCCACAATAGGATGGTCACACTATAATAAAATGAACAAATATCCCTTTTAATAATACAGTAACAGATGGGGCAGATGCAGAAATTACAGTCATCAGTGGTGAGAGAAAATGGCAACCATGTTCACCTTATCCACCTTATTCCTAGGCCCCATGATGCCTTGCGTGAATTATGGTAGCAACTTCCGGTACTAGTTTAGAACGTATTGTTGCCACTGAAACGGGACACTTTTCCTTGTTAAAAAACAAGGACTTCGGCATCAAAAATGTGGGAACACAGCCTTTTTTGCACCTCAAAAACAGTAATATAATCATCCCACAACTATGGAGGGATGAGAAGATGACCTTAAAAAATGGCCAGTAGCTCCGTGGACAGTAGCTCCGTTAGTTAGCTCCGCTGCTAACATGCTAACGCTGTAAACAAATAAAACCTCCGAGATATATCAATGTTTCCACTGCAATAAAGTCAGCTGCATTTTGTTAAAATATGTTGGACATAATCAAATTTACCTCAGAGCAGACGTAGAACCACAACACCATGCTTGGGTGTTTTAAATTTGGGGTAAAACGTCAGATCTGTGACATTCATACAAGTGAAAACATACCTGGTGCTGCTGTGTCTGTACCACCGATCACACGAACAATCCTTTAGCTGTCAGTGTATGATCTACTCATTGCTGTTGAAGCCACAGGTTTAGCTGTGCTCATCTGTGACGAGCCTCACACCACGAACAGCAGCAAGTACCAGAACTACGCAAAAACATTCAAAAATACAAAAACTACAAGTGCTGAAATTAGCTGCCACTTGAGTGCAAAACACGTATGTGGACTATACATTAAAATGAATTTGAAAAACTTTTAAAAATGCTATTTTAAATGCCCCTGCTACTCCACTCTTACTGACTGATTTAACACTAGGCCGGCCGAAACTGGAAGCTCCGCCCATAATCGTTCCTACAGCGGCACCCCCAGGAATAAGGTGGATATAATGGATGCAAATATAAGTGTGAGGGCAAGAGGGACAATTTGACCTCATTAGGGGGAAAAAGGATGTTTACTTCAATGTTTGAGTGTAAAGATGGAATCACACCTTCTCATCAACCAGCTGGTTGCTCATCTCTTAACTCAGCCACAGGACCCAATGCACCGTTCTTTGCAACCATCAAATAATCATAGAAGTGGTGGTGGAAACACATCCTGAACAATACAGTCATCATAGACTGGTTATACTTGTTGTTAATGGAAAACCTTTGGTTTGTTAAAGAAACTTCTTAATTTATCTACTCTGATACAGCAAGTTTCACAGCAGATGTAAGTAACTACTAAACTTTTTTGGGCACATTAATAAATGCACTCATATCAACATCTATAACAGAGGTACTCAAACTTTTTTGCGAGGGGTCTGTGTTTGTTTTTTTCCAATGGGAAACAGGTCCAGAGCAATGCCAACATGCTTCATGGGCAGATATTTCATTTTCCAGTTTTTTTTTTTTGTTTTGTTTTTTTTTTGAAGGGTGGGGTTACAAAAAGTCAAATTTACTAGAAAAAAAAATGCAAAATTTACAAAAAAAAGTGCCAAAAATTCACAAAAAAGCTATAAATTTACAAATAAATGTAGTAAATTAATGACAAAAAGTTACACAATTATGAGAAAAGCTGAAAATTTTAAAGGAAAAATGTATTTATGTTTAGCGATGCTTAAATTCATTTTATTTAGTTATGCAACATGATGTAGAAAGGTTTTTGACGATTTTATTTTTTTGGGGGGGGTGGGGGTGCTGTTTGCTTGTAGGCACTACATTAGGCTGGGGAACAAAGGGTTTTTGTGACCTCGCCTTGCTGTTCTGTTCTTGAGGTTCTTGGTTTTCCTGATCGACCAACATCTTGTGGATGGTATTAGCTCATAACAGCAGCAGTTAGCAAACATTAGTGCACACAATTGCACCGGTGATGCATGCACGCGCGCACACACACACGCACGTAATGAGCATGCTCACTGAGCTACAGTGGCAGCAAGGTGAAGTTGGTAGTAATGGTCAAGCAGCTGTTGTCTGGACTGGCGTGAACGTGCACACATGGATGACAGGCGCTCACACACGTGCGACAGTGTCTCTTGATGCGTGTATGCGATGCTTACTCAGTCACAGCCAGTATGCAAAGTTGGTGAGCACAGAGAAGCACATACAACTTGATGTGACACACGTTTGGGTCCAGACTGATTAGTGATTGGGCTTGCATCTGGACTTTATAACAAAATAGTGATTATTTTAATGGCAACAGAAAACAATTCCTGCCAACTTCAGCCCTGTTCACAGAGTACCGAGAACTCGATTCGATGTGAACAAACTGGAATTCTAAGGAAGCCACTGAAACATCTTACCAACATGATATGGAATGAGGGAACAGGGCTGTATCACCTTACAAAAGTTAGATGGGGCCAAAAGACTGAAAAAAAGCACCAAGTTACTTTAGAACCTAACAAAGAGCTAGATTAGTCTGTGCAAATCTGGTTCCACCCTATTTTAGTGACAATCAGATGTTGCATACTACTTTGAATACATCCAGCAGTTGCACATTTAATCATAACAACTAAGTCTTGTGCTTTGGAACGAACATTAGTCAATGGAATGTCTGCACAACAGCAATAGTATCAGCATGCCTATGTGTGTGGATGTGTAGCAGCACATCCTACCCACACCAAAACTAACAATACTAGATTGTGTCTCCTTGGAAAATATCAAAGACTGTGTGGGCGGTGGCCAATACGCAATTATATTTATGTGCCCAGCCAGAAGAAATGTGTACAGAAGAGCACACTGATAAAAGGAAGGGAATCAGGGTGAATCCAAGGGAATCCCAAACAAATCCTTGGATCAGGTACTGTGGAAAAGGGGTGCAACATGGTCCGAAAAACAAACCAACAAACAAACAAACAAACAAAAAAGGCTCCACAGGGCACTGAGTCACAGTTAAAATCTCATGTGCTGGCTATGAGAGAGTATATTAAACTCACAAGAGACCATACGCCTGGGGAACAATATACTATGCAAATAAAGCTTCTCCATATGGTGAATCAACTGAACACGCACGCACGCGCGTGCACACACACAAAAAAATGGCCAAGTGCTTTGCTTCATTTTAATGCTAAATCTGCAAAGCCTTGTAACAGCTATCTCTGCTCAGTCTGGGATGGAGAAAAGGGAAGAAGACGAGAGGAACAGAGAGTGAGAGGAGAGGGCAAAAGATGATAGGGAGGGAAGCGGCAGATGCTCAATAGAGAAAATAGGAGAAACCAGCCAATCTCGTCTTGTGCTCCTCCTGATTAGCATTCAGCAGGAACTGGAGGAAACAGTTAGCAGTCTGGCCCTTATCAGAGCCTCCCCGCATACCTCCCACACTGGGTCACCGTGCTGCAAGCTCACCATGTCTTTTTCCCATGTCTTCCCACTGTCTATTATCTGTTTATCCACCCACGCTGGTTCATCCCAGAGTAGCAGGAAACATTACTAACTGCTGAAAAAAGATCAACATCGAGACACCTAGGGAGATCTAATCGCTCCAAAAGACTGCAGGACTAGTCTGTTCGTCTAGCCTACACTGTGTCCGGCGCTGCCCGACAGCGGGGGCAAATCTACCTGCAGAACACTGTGGACGGTGACCCTGTGTGTTCACACCTGTTCCCACGGGAGCGGTGACGGGACAGAGGCGTGAGGAAGAAATAGAAGGGACTGGAGGCATGAGATACAGACTTTTGCAAAGGTCAGACACTGTGCGGCACTGAGAACGGGCGTCTGAGAGGTCCCAGTGTTGCAGAGGGATTTTACCAACCCTCAACTTATTTTGTAGCATTTAACCTGCAGTGTACAACCAGCAGCTGGCAGGCGCTTCAAACTCACAAACATAAATCCTTGAGAAAGGTAAATAAAACCATCTGTAAAGGTTGGAGGTAAGCACGCTCCACAGCTGGAGGTTGTATTCCCCCTTAAACTTTCCCCCTTGAGTGTTCCACTGGAATGTGCGTGTGTGTGTGTTTGGAGGGTAAAAGGTAAGCAGTGGTGGAATGATGATCCTGTGATTTCCCCCGGGGCCACATCTGCCTTCGTCGAGCGGGCCGCCTCTAAAAAGCTCCATCCGACATTCCTGGAGCATTCCGCCAGCATTCATCACCTGCTCTCGCTCTAAGTCCTCTTCTGAAACCCCCCCCACCCCCCACCCCCCACCCCCCGCCTCTGCAAGCCCCTGGTGTGTTGCGCCTCCCTCCCCCTCCAGCTCCAAAGATCTCTGAAGCTGGATTCGGAAACGTCCGGCGTGTCTGCTGTGAGACTTGCCAGAGCCAGACATGATCCCGCCCTCTCTCCCTGCAGCACCGGGGTCATTGTTCATCCTTTTCTGCTCATTTCTGATCCATCGCTCCCTCCATCTATTCTCACTACCTCTGCGGGGATTTGCGGCTCTCTGATAGAGGCATCTACCATGTCCCACTAACTGCTGGAACAGCTGGAGCCGGGATGCATGCAGAGTGCTGCCCATTATGTGTGTGGATGTGTGCGGCGGGGTGTGAGATCTGGTGTGCACGTTCCAACATCTGCGCTGCGAGGAGCGATGGGAAATGATGTTGCAAGCTCCAAGCCTGGAATATCTGTCACACTCTGACATATCAACGCGTCCAACTGCATTCGTACACAAGCATGCGCCGAGCTTGGATGCGCAGATACCCACCCAACACTGCGGCAGCTTTGATTTTTTTTTAAACCACGTGCTATAAATCACCCATCATCTAATTGTCCCCGTCTTCCTTGGTCTCTGACAATCTGCTCCTTGACAACCAGCCCATATAACTGACAAACGGTGTCCCCAACAAACAGCCTCCTGGGTAACCAGGACGTTTATCAGGGACTTCCATTCCTCCCCGAGTGAATTCTGCTCACCAAACCACTGAAAGTTTGATAAGGTGAAGGTGGGCATGGAGCTCCATATTTAGCCACAGCTGTCAAACTCTGATTTAGCACCGCAGGTAATTGCACGGAGTCACATCGGAGCAGGCAGGGAGTTAAGTTAGCGGTGTGGGCTGGGAAGGGAGGGGTGAGGCTAAATTATGCTGAATAGCACTGCAGTGATATCCCCTTTGCTGTTGAAACAATGCATCGCCGCCAACTACTTTTCATTGAGACAGCAGCATCAAAGCAAGAATAATGGATCCTTGCAGGAACCTCAGCTCGATAAATGGAGAAACAAAGCTCTCATTGTAATCTCAGGCACTCTCCCTCCTCTTGTGCATTCATCCCAGCGTTAATCCTTTTCACATTACTGTGACTCTACTGTAGGCCATTAGATGAAGAGAATTACAATTCTTCTGTAGGTTTCTAATCTTCCATTCTCTTCCCATGTTCAATCAACCATTGGCAACAGCATAAAGAAAATACAAGGGAGCTGGAAAAGGAGTTAGACGGATACATCGTAGTCGTTCATGTCCATTCTGGAGAAACAACCCCCTGCATTAGTGTTAAATAACAAATAATACCACATCACAACATATGGCAATATTTCAAAGCTTGAATTCCATGTCATGCTCCTCTAGCCAACACTGACAAAACAAAATGATCTCATGATACAAAAACAAGTAATGCTAACAATGAATTTCATCATCTATGATTACAGGATGAGTAGAAAAAAAAGCACCTGTGTGGTCGTCTCCATTCATTTTTGATGAGTTTGATTTAAAAAAAAAAAAAAAAAAAAAAGAGTCATCTAGTAGTTCATGGTAGGCTAGCTAGCAGCTCTGCATTAATTAGCACGCATTAAATTAAAATTAAATTAAACCACCCTTTATTGTCATTCAACCATACAACCAATCATGTACAGTAGAACAAAATTGTGTTTTTCCTATCTACAGTGTTAGTCACACACACTCCATATGTAGAATCAGAGGGCCGCTGCCATGCAAGGCGCCGCCACAGATTTCCCTCCTCCATTCCATTATTGTTGAGCACCAAGCTGGACGGCAGGAAGTTCCACTTTTATATGGTCTTCGGCATGACCCGGCTGGGATTTGAACCCCTGCCTCCTGGGTGTGGGGCGGATGCTCTACCAACTGAGCCACCACTCCGGTATATTACCGGAGTGATTATACCTGTTCTTTTAAGACTCTGCAAGGGGTGGGTCCTTAATCACACAGGGATGTTTTGTCAGTTTAAACAGACACACACTGTATACACACACCTCCATACATTTGTCAGCAATGAAGGAACCTTAGTGAGCGAGCTTACATACCCCACACATCTGCCTATCAGGGGCCTCTAATGAGAACTATGATCGACATAAAATGGCCGGGGAAAAAGTCCCCCTCCCCAAAAAAATGGAACCCCTCATTTCAGTCAAAGCTTCTGTATAATAAATAGGAACTGAATCCAATCAGAAATCTTGAAGCTATAGTGTCGACAACAGAAAAAAATGACCCCTCCCCAAACTAAATGCAAACCCTCATTAGATGTGTAAAATCAAATGAGTCCAAGGTACTGATGAGCTAAAGACACACTCCGGTGGCTATAAATCCCCTATAAAAGCAAAGTTACATTGTCTAAAATGGTTTCTTATGCCCTTTTGCCTACAAAAAGAAACCTTTCATTGTCTTACAGGTTTATGTCAAAATCCCCACCGCCTTCAAACGCCAGAATCCATGACTAGACCTAACCCATATACCACAAGGCCAATAGTGGCTAGTGCTACATTAAACAGCATAAATGCTGTGATAAAAAGACTTAGCGGTTGAAGGACGTGCCCAGTTGTATGCACGGCGGCCCAGGATAATGACTGAAACTGCATCGGTCCTTACAAGCAGTTTAATGGTAAAACCCATCTTAATTTGGGTCAAGTTTTCAAAGCAGTTTGTTAAAAATGCTAACTAGCATGGAGGATAACTTTGGTTAAGCCAGAGAAGTCCTGACTGGCTCAGCGTCACCAAAAACGCTCCATCTCAACTCACCTTTTCTCGGGGATGGGGCTTAAATGAAACTTTACAGAAAAAAAAAAAAAAGAGATGAGACATTTGAGTGATTTTGCTCTTGATACGTCTTGTACGTAATAAAAAAAAAAACAATGTTACAGACATGTTAAGAAAAAAAACCTAGATTTTTGGCGGTGAGTCGCTTTAAAGCGTCTGTATAAATTTGAAGTGTTGAAGTGTTGACTTCATCCTAGAGCAGCGCGGTGGCGGAGTGGTTAGCACTGCGGCAGCACAGCAACTCTCCCTCGGTCGGGGGATCCTGGGTTCGATCCCAGCCCCCGACCAACAGTGATCTGTGTGGAGTTTGCATGTTCTCCCCGTGTCTGCGTGGGTTTACTCTGGGATTTCTCCAGTTTCCTCCCACATGCCAGTTAGGTTAATTGGCATCAACTGGGGATTCTAAATTGTCCTTAGGTATGACTGTGAGAGTGAATGGTTGTCTGTCTCTCTGTGTTGGCCCTGCGATGGACTGGCGATCTGTCCAGGGTGTACCCTGCCTCTCACCCAAAGATGCTGGGATAGGCTCCAGCCCCCCCTGCAACCCAAAAAGGATTAAGCGGAAGATGATGGATGGCTGGATGGATGGACTTCATCCTACTCCTTTTTGAAAATGTAGATTATGATGCACCTAAATGAAGAGAGAAAATTGTAATTTATTAAGTTCTATTGATGCATTGTGTTTTACTGATTTTATATTTACATGTTTGAAATAAAAATATTCAAAAAAGTCAACCTGATCAAAAATGTAGAAGTTATAGTGGCAACAACATAAAATGTTGAACGAATGGATGGATGGAAGGAGAGCTGGGTCAAAAATACCCATCTGTAACTTCTTTGCGTGGGGTAAAAAAATAATTACAGATTGTTGGACTGGTGGCAGTTGGAAATAACCTATTTCAGTATGGTTCATCAGCACTCTTTCACAGATAAAACTCCACCTTATGCAAACATAGATAAAAAAAATAGTTTAAAGTAATTTAGCATATAGTCCATAGCAACCGGCAAAACTCTGTGATGCTCTTCAACCAAAATCAAATTTAAGATGGAAAAAATAAATTCACTCTGCAAAGATATATAGAAACTAGGGATGTCCCAATTTGATCTCAAGTATCAGATTGGGGGCACTGGGTTCATCTCCATTTGAATGTCTGTTCTTTTCCATCAGCCACAGTTATTTTATGTCAGATTCGCCATAACAAGGCAGCTGTATGTGTGGAATGCTCCGAGTATTGAGGTGTCAAGCAAATACAAGGGATTTAAAAAAACAACTTTAATGTACTTAATGGTGTGGAGTGTGCAAGAATGTCTTGAAGGAAAATGCAAGCATCAGCTGATCCTTAATCTTAAATGACTTGGCTCAGAGACAAAAAAAAAAAAAAAAAATCTTGATCAGGACACCCCCAGTAGAAACATTTAAAAAATGGCCATTTGGCTGAAACCATTGTTTCAACTGTATCAGACTTTTGGTTGAGATGTTTTTTTCCCCACGATTTTAAGCATGGTCCTCAGCCGGAAAAAGATGGCTCGTCCTCTCCAGGTTGGGGACAAGCTCCTGCCCCAAGTGGAGGAATTTAAGTATCTCGGGGTCTTATTCACAAGTGAGGGGAGAATGGAGCGAGAGATTGACAGACGGATCAGAGCAGCATCTGCAGTGATGCGGATGTTGTACCGGTCTGTCGTGGTGAAGAGGGAGCTGAGTTCTAAGGCAAAGCTGTCGATTTACCAGTCAATCTACGTTCCTACTCTCACCTACGGTCACGAGCTTTGGGTAATGGCTGAAAGAATGAGATCATGAATACAAGCGGCTGAAATGAACTTTCTCTGTAGGATTGCTGGACTCACCCTTAGAGATAGGGTGAAGAGCTCAGTCATTCAGGAGAGGCTCAGAGTAGAACCGCTGCTCCTCTACATCGAAAGGTGCCAGCTGAGGTGGCTTGGGCATCTGATCAGGATGCCTCCCGGACGCCTCCCACTTGAGGTGTTTCGGCCCCGTCCCACTGGGAGGAGACCCCGGGGCAGACCCAGGACTCGCTGGAGAGACTACGTCTCCCAGCTGGCCTGGGAACACCTTGGTATCCTCTCTGAAAAGCTGGAGCAGGTGGCCAGGGAGAGGGGAGTCTGCGCTTCTCTGCTTGAACTGCTGCCTCTGCGACCTGGACCTCCGGGAAAGAGATAGAAGATGGATGGATGGATTGATTTTAAGCATTTTAATGATTTGATTTGGCAGACTAGATTCCAGTTCCAGTCATCAAAATCAAACTAATACTATGTTCCAAACATCTACCTAGATAAACTTTAGAACCTTTGGTGTGCTTCACTAAATAATAATAATAATAATGATATAAATAATAAATAATATAAAACAAATAATAATAAAAATACAGTTAAAACCAGATATTTACATACATTATGAAAAGACAACAACTTTTTTCTCACTGTCTGACAAACTTCCTGTTTCAGGTCAGTTAGGATTGCCAAAATTATTTTTTTTTAACATTTTTTTGGAGAATTTTTTAAAATTACTTTCTTCAAAGTCATAAGCTTACATACATTTCCTTAGTGTTTAGTAGCATTGCCTTGCAACTGTATGACTTGAGTCAAACCTCTAAAATAATTTGCTGGAAGGTCTTTTGCTTTTGTTCTGGAGTTGATATGTGCAAATCCGTTCACCTCTGGGACACAGAACCCGTCTCCTTCCTGAGCGGTATGACGACTGGATGTTCCCATGGTGTTTATACTTCTGTACAATTGCTTGAACAGATGAATGTGGCACCTTCAGGCAGCCGGAAATTGTAACCAAGGATGCACCAGACTTGTGGAGGTCCACAATTCTCTTCCTGATATCTTGGCCGATTTCTTTTGATTTTCCCATGATGCCACACAAGGAAGCAGTGTGTTTGAGGTATCCCTTAAAATACATCCCCAGGTGCGCTGCCAATTAACTCAAATGTTGCCAATTATCTGAAGCTTCCAAAGCCATGACATCATTTGAGTTTTACCAAATCATTGAAAGGCACAGTAATTTTCGTGTATACAAACTTCAGACTTTAATAAAAAAAAGTCTTAAAAAATAGAAATAATTTTGGTAATCCTAACTAACCTAAACCAGGAAAATTTTAGTCTGACTTAGTATCAGACAGTGAAAAAAAACGCATTATGCGCCTTTTTATACAGTGTATGTAAACATCTGATTTCAACTGTATACACCCTGGATCCACTCCTTCATTTGTATATGCATCATATTATACGAGGGGCGGCTGAAAAGTTCACAGTGGTCAAATTTGACCAAATGTGGTTTATTTTTCAATCACAATCCAAGCGCTGCAACACCGATGGAAGAAGTGTGTGGATTGAAGGGAAGACTATGTTGAAAAATAAACCACATTTGGGCAAATTTGACCACTATGAACTTTTCAGTCTATGAACATTTCAGCCCCCCCCGTAAATACTCAGATGCCCACTTCCCACTTGTACCTGAATTTTTTAAATCAAGTTCAATGCATACATCTCAGAGACATTAATGAAAAAGTGAAAAAAAGTAAAACATATCTTTCAATGTAAAAAAAAGAGAGGAAAATGAATGTTCCTCATAATACCAATCTGCTATAAAATCTAACAGGCTTCTTTGTGGCCCAAGCTCCATCCTTCCACTACATTTCCTTGAAATCAGGTGAGCAATTCTTGCACAATCCTGCCAACAGACAAAACATCACCGAACAAACAACCTCCTCATTGGAGATAAACTGGTTTATACGACACCTTTTCATTCAAGCTACAGAATAGAATTAGACACAATCAGGTCAAGGAAGAATAAATATCATACACATGCTTCAAAAAAAAACAACAAAAAACCCAAATACATAATTTGTGCTTTAAATAAGTATTCACTTATCTAGTCTGATGATTTATTTTCCCTCACATTCACAGAAAATCTCCCAGAGATGTAACTGATTCATCCTCTAAGTTAAAGGTCAATATGGTGGGCATCGACCACAGCGTTAAAAAGCAGTGACCACAGGTACAAAGCTAAAGATCATTATTGATGATGGATCCGCCGCCGTTCCGGCTCTGCCGGACCGGCGGCGCCACACGAGTCGGCTGCCTGTTGCAACAGCCTTTTTTTTTTTTTTATCTTCCTTCTTCTTTCTACACCTTTCACTCTGTATATACAGTATATCACGGACGCACGGATCGCCCCGGGGGTCTCCCGGGTCGGCGGACGGAGCCACGGTTTGTAGCGGGAGACGTTACAGCGGGGAGGAGCTAGTGCTAGCTAGCACTTGGCCGCCGCCCGGTGCTAATGGGAAACTCGACATACCGGGAGCTGTAGCGAAAACGAAGCGGGTGCCGGGCTGGAGTTTAGGCGGCGTGAAAGAAATATAAGACAGAATAATAAAGAGCGATGGCAAGAACCAAGCAGACCGCCCGTAAAATCTACTGGAGGAAGAAGCCCCCCAGGAGACAGCTAGCCACCAGGGCTGCTCGGAGAGGCGCTCTGGCCACCGGCAGAGTGAAGAGGCCTCGCCGTCACAGGTCCGTGGCTCTGAGAGAGATCCGTCGCTACCAGAAATCCACGGAGCTGCTCATCCGTAAGCTGCCCGTCCAGCGCCTGGTGAGGGAGATCGCTCAGGACTTCAAGACCGTCCTGCGTTTCCTGAGTTTCGCCGTCATGGCTCTGCAGGAGTCCAGCGAGGCCCACCTGGTGGTCTCTTCTTCGCTAAGGGGGTCACCATCATGCCCAAAGACTTCCAGCTGGCCCGCTGCATCCGCGGAGAGAGAGCTTAGACTTTCTGCTGCACATCCACCAGCCATAATGCTCTGCACTGTGTGTCTATATATATACATTTATAGTAATATGGACATACGTTTGCTAGATGTTGTTTTTTTTCTTGCCTTCTGATTGTTGCTCTGAGTGTTGCTGTCCCTGTGCTGTTGCAATCCTGGAATTTCCCCATTGTGGGACTAATAAAGGCTTATCTTATCTTATCTTATCTTATCCATACTGGCCATTGGATTGAAACTAGCCTGTGGAGACAAGGACCATGTAGAAAAACAGATGGGGAGCTAAGATGTGAACCATCATCTGGACCCCTGGCGGCATTGGTGATTGACTTCTGGATTATTTCTAGTCTCTTCTCTCCCGACAAAGAGCATAAGCTTCAGTTTTAAGGCCATAAGGTTTGGGTTAGGGCTGTATTTTCACAATGTAAAAACCCACAATGTTTCACAAAAAGAAGAGATCATAGGGTGAACAATTCTGGGTGGGTGCACACAAAGAGAACATTATTCAAACTAGGAAAACAAACACCAAAGCTAAGACAAAGAGATCTTAACAGAGACTGACTGAGACTGAGCCAGGCTGACTGAAGTCTATGGCTGCATTCAGACTAGGATAGTCCGGGGGTCTCAGTTCGACTGGGCGGGGAATGCCGAGAATTTTCACACCTTCATTTGGTTTGGTTTGCATTCACACCGCAGCAGACCAAACTGCCTGGACAACATCACGCAGTTACAACAGCTGCTCATTTGGGGCACTGTAGCCAAAACCACCAGGAAGAAAAACTCTCGGTGAAGAAGAAAAATCAGGCTCATCGATTGGCCAGGACCAAAAACAGAAATCTGTTCCCTTCAGCCAGGTTGTTTGTCTGCCACAAACAAGACATTTTTTTTTTTTTTTTTTTTAACTTTTCTCCTCGGCTTTCTCCAGTAAAAGGATTTCTCGGATTCGCGCGGTTGTCTTTATTGTTATTTTCTACCCAAAATGTACTACAGTAAACGCCACTTCCTCTTCTCAGTCTACATGTTGCTATGGTTACACAAACGCCGAGGGGCACTTCTGCCCTTTGGTCTGCTGGATACTCCGATTGGATTCACACTGCAAGTGGAGTGCACCAGACTTCGTTTGCAAGAGAACCAAGACCCCCACGTAATACGTCAAACAGGTTCATTTTGTCTTCTTTTAATTATTTATCCTTTTTTTTTTTCCTTTGAAAGACAAAAGTAAAATAGAAAGATGTCTTTACCTTCTTTACATGTTTCAACTGCACTGCAGCCTTCATCGGAAGAGTCACTCTTCCGTGACTCTTCAGTGACTCTTCCGATGAAGGCTGCAGTGCAGTTGAAACATGTAAAGAAGGTAAAGACATCTTTCTATTTTACTTTTGTCTTTCAAAGGAAAAAAAAAAAAAAAAAAGGATAAATAACCAAGACCCCCGTTTTCAGGGGATCCAGACTTCACTTGTTTGGTGTGCACCAGAGTTCCAACGTGCCTTCAGATGGCACCAAACGAACCGAACCATCTACGGAAGCCACTGTTTGGTCCTTTGGTCCAGACCAAACAGTGGCCATCTGAATGCGCCCTGAATATCTCAAACTCCAGCTCATATTCTCCAATATTTAAGGACAGGATGTGCCTGAGAAATCTACAGTACTTCATTTGACTAAAACACAGTAAATTGAATTCTTATCTTGTTGAATGAAAAAAAATACAGAGGGGTATTTAAGTTAAAACAGTACTGAGATGAGAAATTAAGAAAAAAGCAGCCAGAAGATTAATTTTTGCTTGATTTATGTACAGCTGATGTCAGCAAAAACTTCACTGGGCAAAGGACAAGAGCAACATGACTCACAGGGAGCCACACAGATGCCTAGCAGCAGACATTCAGTTTCAAATTCAGGCTCACTTGTCTGCAGTGGATGACCACATTACTAATCACTCCTTCAGGGGACATTTACAAAGTGCTAAACCATCATGCAGCCTGGAGCCTCTGAGCCACTGGCATCTATTATGTGATTACCGGGGTATTCACAGTTCTCTAGAGGCAACTGTCAGGCCTGTCTCTGAGGCTGCCAGGTGTGACCCCAGGCCATGAGAGATACCTTTTCATATGAAACACCAACAGGTATCTGGGTTTCAAAGTGCTCCACACAGGGACACCTCGGTGACACGGATAGTTGCTTTGCTGCAGGGGATATGGCTAATGCAACTGATGCATTAGCACATCACTCAATCACAGAGCCCACAAGTTAAGGCAAAAACTATTATGCAATTTATTAGTCATTCAAAAGAAGGTACTTGATGTATTGAGCACTGCAGGAACAGTATGATATTGGATAAATTAAAGCAGAGACAGACACATCTTACTTGATTGTGAGAATTTTCACTTTTCAAACTATCAGATATCCTGCTTTTATTTGTTGAATAAGATAACATGCTAAATCTGAACCCAGAGACCTAAAAACACATAAATGGTCAAGGAATCTCATTTTTCCTTTTGTCTTTTAGCCAAACTAATCCTGTGAGAATCTGTGTAATAATATAATACTTCTAATATGATATTAATTGGTAAAACAGATAAAAGTCACCCTCTATCTTGATAGGATACTGAGATTAAACTGATACTTAAGGTAACTATGAAATCTTATAGGACATTTAGGGACCTATAAAGGTAATGCACAAACAGGAGATTTGTGCATTACATATTTTTGCAAAGGAAAGGTTATTAAAAGGGGTCACTGACTGCACTTTTTCCACAATTTTAACAGCTCACATGTCCATCCATCCATCTTCTACTGCTTTTCCGGAGGTCTGAGTCGCGGAGGCAGCAGTTCAAGCAGAGAAGCCCAGACTTCCCTCTCCCCAGCCACCTGATCCAGCTCTCCAGAGAGGATACCAAGGCGTTCCCAGACCAACTGGGAGACTTAGTCCCTCCAGCGAGTCCTGGGTCTGCCCCGGGGTCTCCTCCCAGTGGGACATGCCCAAATCACCTCAAGTGGGAGGCGTCCAGGAGGCATCCTGATCAGATGCCCAAACTACCTCAACTGGCTCCTTTCAATATGGAGGAGCAGCGGTTCTACTCTGAGCCTCTCCCGGATGACTGAGGTCCTCACCCTATCTCTAAGGGTGAGTCCAGCAATCCTAGGAAGAAAGCTCATTTCAGCCACTTGTATTCTCGATCTCATTCTTTCGGTCATTACCCAAAGCTCGTGACCATAGGTGAGGGTAGGAACCTACTAGATTGACCGGCAAATTGACAGCTTTGCCTTAGAGCTCAGCTCCCTCTTCACCACAACAGACCAGTACAATGTCCGCATCACTGCAGATGCTGCTCCGATCCGTCTGTCAATCTCTCGCTCCATTCTCCCCTCACTCGCGAATAAGACCCCGAGATATTTAAACTCCTCCACTTGGGGCAGGAGCTTGTCCCCAACCCGGAGAGGACAATCCACCTTTTCCGGCTGAGGGCCATGGACTCAGACTTGGAGGTGCTGATTTTTGACATAATATTTGTGACATATTTTGAGCAAATTTCCTTTATTTTTTTTTGCAGGATCATTGTTCATAATATTTTGCAGCCTTTCTGAGATCTGCTGGTTTCAGTGCATGTCTCTTTAAATCTCTAAGGCCACATTTAACCCCGCCCCCCACCCCCCTTACATCACTATTGCTAAGCTTAGCCGGCTAGATCCGAGTTCCTAGCTGGGAGCCAACTAACATAAGTTGGTCTTAAAGAATGAATAAAAGAGCATCACTGGTGGACAGGGGTGTGCGGTTTCAGTGGTCGATAGGATATGACCGGTCCCTGGAGTACAGGAACCACGGAGACATTCGTGAATGAGCCAAGACTAGTAGCTAAACTGCTAGCTTCAGCTAGCCGCCTTGATCGTACTAATGGCTCGATGCAGCATCACAGCGAAAATATAACAAAATAAGCCAAAATGATGGGAGATATTTTATCCACTTTGATGAGTGAACCAGGTGGAAATAGGGATGTCTGTTAGGGTAACTGATATCTAAAGAAAATAACAATATAAATGCAAGCTTCCCATTATAATTGTTACCTCTTAAACTATCACCTTTGGCTCCCCGTCCATCTACATGACAGACAGCTAGATTGGCTAATAATAAAGCATTGGGCAGGTATTAAGGCTAGTGATGTTTCCCCATTTCTTGACATACAGGAAAATACCTGGAAGAGTTAAAATGGCTTCTTGGAGAGAAAAACACACACACACACACACACACACACACACACACACACACACACACACACACACACACACACACACTTTAAGACAAGTATGTGTTTTGGTATTGATAATCATGTGACCAACATACACATTTCAGAAGGTTAAAACCTAAAAAAACACAAATTTTCAGTAAATAACCAATTTAAAGGAACTGATAAGCTCTGGGCGTAAAGCAATTTGGTACTTAACAAGAAAAATGTATTAATTTCCATCCCTTCTACAATGGTATGCCCAATAGTTTTTTTGATGGAAAAGGTAATAAAGGTTTTCAACTCAATGTAAAATATGGTACATTTTGGTCTTGTGAATTCTGCTGGTGATTTTTTTTAAACAATGAAATTGTAATAATAAATACATAAATCTATGCACTCTAACATATGAAAAATGAATTTGGTGGTGATTTTTGGTTAACTTATTGACAGATACTATGTAAAAGATGGAGGAACGCTGCATTGTTTATTATTTTGTCCATGTAACGCCCTAAAGTAACTCCCCCGCATGCATATAAAAGGAATTTCAGAGCTTTATCTCTGCTTTTCAGCAGGCAATCTTTCAGCATTTAGTCAGGAATGATGATCAAACACTCCTCTATAAGAAGATGACCTATGTGGTGAAAGATTTTTTACACATGTAGAAAAATAGTTTTTTCTAACAGTTATTTTTGTTTCTGCATTGTAGTATCAACAGGAACCACTCAGTAAGAGTAAATCTGGCTATATAAACAAAACCTTACACAAAAGGATGTATCTGCTCTACACAGTGGGGCTTTCAGCTCAATGATAATGCTAAATGTCTAACAAATCTCTGGTACATTCCCCTTTTCCTTTCTGCAAGGATCTAAACACAGTCAGCATAAATGAAATATGAGCTCATTTCCCAACCTTAAGGAGAAACCATTAGCTGCCACTCACTTTCATATAGTATTAAAAACAGGTTCCACAGACTTGTCTCAGCAAAATGTTCAATGAAAGTCAACATGAAGTCTTAATTTGGTTTTACCAGCACTGGGTTATTTCACTGTGCCTGGGCCAAGTGTTTTCAGATGACTACAGCATTACTCTGCTTACTGTCGGAAGAGTGAAAATGACACAAGGACAAAAATGTTTTCATGGAAATAGCCAAAAAAAACCCCCCCCCAAACTATTACTGTAGGTTTTCTCGTGAAGGTTTTTTTTTTTTTTTTTTTTTTTAAACGCTGTAAGGCCCAGTTCTGTCTACATAATTTTTATGTTCCATGGTGTCACCAAGACAGACTACTGAGATACTACACGTATGATCATGATCGATCATCATATGCTCCTCTCTGTCACCATGATTGCCCAGGACTCAGGTTTTCAGGAGGAGGGTCAAGAAAGTGTCAATTAACCACTGTAAGCAAAGAGTCACATCCTGGATGCTTAAATGCAGTGTGTGAGAGATGCTGCTAGTCTTTTGATGAGAAAAAGAACTCTATGGACCCCCATTTCTTCAAAGAAAACTTGAAATAAAGCCTTCATGTATCTTATGACAAAAGCTAGTTAACATTACCAGCTTCCCTGTATGTGCTCAGTGTGTTACAGTATCATGATAATACAGGGATGCACAACATTATTAGAGTAATATAAATTACAGCTTTGGATTTCTAATGTTTGACCCCTACTATCCGTTTTAAGGAGGAACACAAAGTGAAATGAATACTTAAGACAAATAAATGCCTTACAGATTCACATATCCAAAGCCTTTGATAAAATAACCTTAGGCAGCAAAACATAACTCACTCAGTTGAAAATTGACAAGTCTGAAAATGTTCCCACATGAAATAAGGTGTGGTTTCACACACTGTTGGCTACAAGGGTGTCATACCAAACATCATGATAAACAGTGCAAATTTCCATCCATCCATCTTCTGCTTAATTTAATCCCAATATTTCAATTTGGCTACACATCAGCTTCTGTGTGGAGAGCACCGTACCCACCAAGACCATACGGTGTTTCTTGCACAACACGCCCTGGGTCAACCTTGAAATAAAGACACTGCTGAAGGAGAAGAAAAGGATCTTCAGGTCAGGAAACAAGGAGAAGCTGAAGTCCGTACAGAGGGCGCTGATAATAATAATGGATTAGATTTATATGACGCTTTACATGTCAAGTGACATCTCAAAGTGCTTACAGTTGAGTCCATTATTCATTCACTCCAGACAGACACTGATAGTGGTAAGCTACTTCTGTAGCCACAGCTGCCTTGGGGCAGACTGATGGAAACATGGCTGCCAAGCAGCGCCAACGGCTTCTCCAACCACTACCGAACATTTATACACATTCATGCCCAGTGTCATGAACACTGGAGGCAAGGTGGGTAAAGTGTCTTGCCCAGGGACACAAAGGCAGGATGGCTGGGGAGAGAGGGATTTGAACTACAACCCTGCGGTTATTGGACGACCCGCTCTACCTCCTGAGCCACTGCTGCCTGAACAGCTACAGACCAGTGGCCCTCAGGTCACTCCTGATGAAGACCCTGGAGAAGTCTTGACCAACCTTGCCGATCTCTGGCCCCTGTTGGGACCAGCGACGGACCCACTTCAGTTACCAGCATGGCACTGGGGTGGAGGATGCAGTGATCTTCCTCCTACATCGTTCCTCACCTGGAGATGCCTGGGAGCACTGTGAGGACCATGTTCTTTGATTTGATTTTTTTTTTTATTTGATTTTGTATACTTTATTGATCCCCAGAGGGGAAATTGAGGGCATCCACCTGGATGGATGAAGCAGCCACGGTACGGCGCTATCCCTTAACCATTCACACACACATTCACACCTAGGGCCACTTTAGAGTCTCCAATTAACCTAACTTGCATGTTTTTGGCCTGTGGGAGGAAACCGGAGAAATCCCGGAGTAAACCCACGCAGATACGGGGAGAACATGCAAACTCCACACAGATCACTGTTGGTCAGGGGCTGGGATCGAACCAGGGATCCCATGGCCAAGGGTGAGTTGCTGTGCTGGTGCAGTGCTAACCACTGCGCCACCGCACCGCCCGTGTTCTCCAGTGTTTCAACAACATTCGACCAGTGCTCCTGAGGGACAAACTTCTGTGTGCAGGGGTGGACCAGCACCTGTCATTGTGGATCCTGTACTACCTCACAGACTGGCCATAGTTTAAGAGGACCCAGGACTGTGTCTGACACCATCATTTGCAATACGGGGGTCCCCCAGGGAACAGTTCTGGCTCCCTTCCTCTTCACCCTCTACACTGCTGACTTTTCATACAACACACCACACTGCCATCTACAGAAATTCTCTGATGACTCTGCGATTGTCGGCCTCAGTCCCTGATACGGATGACTTGGAGTACAGAGGACTGATCCGGGACTTTGTTGAGTGGTGCCTGCGGAACTCCCTCCAGATCAATGCGGGGAAGACCAAGGAACTGGTGATGGGACAGTTGCAGCCATGGACACCCCCCCCCCCCCACACACACACACACAGCACCGGTAAACATCCAGGGAACAGACATTGAAATGATGACATCTTACAAGTACCTGGGTGTTCACCTGAACAATAAACTGGACTGGTTGCATAACACCAACGTGCTCTACAAGAAGGGGCAGTGCAGGGATGCACTCCTTAAGACCTTCTGCAACTCTGGTGGCATCAGCCATCATGTATGGAGTGGTCTGCTGGGGCAGCAGCATCACGACAGCCGACAGGAAGAGACTGAACAGGTTGATCAAAAATGCCAGCTCTGTTCTGGGGTGCCACCTCAACCCTGCGGAGGAGATAGGAGAGAAGAGGATGGTGGCTAAGCTGTCATCTCTCCTGGAGTCTGAGTCCCACCCCATGCAGGACACGCTGAATGCACTGAGGAGCTCATTTAGCGGCAGGGTGTGCCATCCTAAGTGCTTGAGGGAGAGATTCCGCAGGTCCTTCCTACCTGCTGCTGTCAGCGCTACTCAGAGAGCGTACATAACACCACAACTTTGCACAGTAGGGATCGTTCGCTTCCAATACACTACTCATACATTCACATTATTGAAGGTGGCAACAACATTGTTCACTGAACTGTGAAATATACCGTCTGGATTTATATATTACTGGGTAATTTAACTTAACTGTAATGCTGTAAATACCATTTAACTGCAATGCTCTTGCACTGTGTATATATACTGTGTATGCAAATATACTATTTTTCTATTCATTTTTTAAATCTTATTTATTATCTTATTTTTCCGGTTCCGGTTCCGCCGGACCGGTGGCGCCACACGAGTAGGCTGCCCGTTGCAACAGCCTTTTTTTTTTTTTTTTTTTTAATCTTCCTTCTTCTTTCTACACCTTTCACTCTGTATATATATCACGGACGCACGGATCGCCCCGGGGGTCTCCCGGGTCGGCGGACGGAGCCACGGTTTGCAGCGGGAGACGCTACAGCGGGGAGGAGCTAGTGCTAGCTAGCACTTGGCCGCCGCCCGGTGCTAATGGGAAACTCGACATACTGGGAGCTGTAGCGAAAACTACGCGGGTGCTGGGCTGGAGTTTAGGCGGCGTGCAAGAAATATAAGACAGAATAATAAAGAGCGATGGCAAGAACCAAGCAGACCGCCCGTAAAATCTACTGGAGGAAGAAGCCCCCCAGGAGACAGCTAGCCACCAGGGCTGCTCGGAGAGGCGCTTCGGCCACCGGCAGAGTGAAGAGGCCTCGCCGTCACAGGCCCGTGGCTCTGAGAGAGATCCGTTGCTGCCAGAAATCCACGGAGCTGCTCATCCCTAAGCTGCCTGTCCAGCGCCTGGTGAGGGAGATCGCTCAGGACTTCAAGACCGTCCTGCGTTTCCTGAGTTTCGCCGTCATGGCTCTGCAGGAGACCAGCGAGGCCCACCTGGTGGTCTCTTCTTCGCTAAGGGGGTCACCATCATGCCCAAAGACTTCCAGCTGGCCCGCCGCATCCGCGGAGAGAGAGCTTAGACTTTCTGCTGCACATTCACCAACCAACCATAATGCTCTGTACTGTGTGTCTATATATATACACATTTATAGTAATATGGACATATGTTTACTAGATGTTTTTTCTTGCCTTCTGATTATTGCTCTGAGTGTTGCTATCCCTGTGCTGTTGCAATCCTGGAATTTCCCCATTGTGGGACTAATAAAGGCTTATCTTATCTTATCTTATTGATTATTGCTCTGAGTGCTGCTATCCCTTTGCTGATGCAATCCTGTAATTTCCCCATTGTGGGACGACTAAAGGTTTATCATATAATGATGTCCCATTGTTTTGTTGTGAACATAAGATACATGCATGTAATAAAGAAACATAGTGGGGTATGATGGCAGCTGCTGTACGTTTGGAGTTACGAAAAAGAGGAAATAGTTCAGTTGCCTAGAAATAGTTTGGTTTTAAGGCTGTTTCACACCGTTTCTGTGTTAAGAAGTCTAGTGTATGGAGGTCTGTTTTTGTTTATGTGTTTGGGGCAATTGTTTTGGCCGACAGTGGAAAAGTTTGGCCATGCTAGCCGCAAGCTCATTTACTGTATGTTTAGTAAATGAGGCCCATACCACCGTTACAAAGTCCTTTATGTTCACTAGGGATGGGAATCGCATAGGACTTCACAATACGATACAAATTGCAATACTTGGGTCACAAGTATCAAGTGGGCAGCTCGGTGGAGCAGTGGTTAGCACTGTGGCAGCACAGTAAGAAAGTAACGAGATCGATTCCACCCCTGACCAATGTGGGTTCAATCCCACTCCCTGACCATCAGTGACCCTTCTGCGTGAAGTTTGCATGTTCTCTCTGTGTCTGCATGGGTTGACTCCGGTTTACTCCCACAGGCCAAAAACATGCAAGTTAGGTTAACTGGAGACTCTAAGTGGCCCTAGGTGTGAATGTGTGTGTGAAGCGTGAAGGGATTGGCGCTGCACTGTAGATGCCCTGTAATTTCCCCATTGTGGTATTAATAAAGGATTATAAAAAAAACCCCAGTGCAATACCATCATGATACTACAATTCCTTAAACACTGCAATTGCATACATTATATACTGTATATATATATATATATATATATATATATATATATATATATATATATATATATACACACACACACACATACACACACACACAGTGGGGGGAAAAAGTATTTAGTCAGCCACCAATTGTGCAAGTTCTCCCACTTAAAAGATGAGAGAGGTCTCCAATTTTCATCATAGGTATACCTCAACTACGAGAGACAAAATGAGAAAAAAAAAAATCCAGAAAATCACATTGAAGGATTTTTAATGAATTAATTGGTAAATTCCTCAGTAAAATAAGTATTTGGTCACCTACAAACAAGCAAGATTACTGGCTCTCACAGACCTGTAACTTCTTCTTTAAGAGGCTCCTCTGTCCTCCACTCGTTACCTGTATTAATGGCACCCGTTTGAACTCGTTATCAGTATAAAAGACACCTGTCCACAACCTCAAACAGTCAGACTCCAAACTCCCCTATGGCCAAGACCAAAGAGCTGTCAAAGGACACCAGAAACAAAATTGTAGACCTGCACCAGGCTGGGAAGACTCAATCTGCAATAGGTAAGCAGCTTGGTGTGAAGAAATCAACTGTGGGAGCAATTATTAGAAAATGGAAGACATACAAGATAATCTCCCTCGATCTGGGGCCCCACACAAGATCTCAAATCCTCCAGTGACTCAAATCCTGCAGTGCCAGATCTGTCCCCCTGCTTAAGCCAGTACATGTCCAGGCCCGTCTGAAGTTTGCTAGAGAGCATTTGGATGATCCAGAAGAGGACTGGGAGAATGTCATATGGTCACATGTAACCAAAATAGAACTTTATTGTAAAAACTCAACTTGTCGTGTTTGGAGGAGAAAGAACACCATACCTACTGTGAAGCATGGGGGTGGAAAAATTATGCTTTGGGGCTGTTTTTCTGCAAAGGGACCAGGACGACTGATTCGTGTAAAGGAAAGAATAAATGGGGCCATGTATCGTGAGATTTTGAGTGAAAACCACCTTCCATCAGCAAGGGCATTGAAGATGAAATGTGGCTGGGTCTTTCAGTATGACAATGATCCCAAACACACCGCCCGGGCAATAAAGGAGTGGCTTCGTAAGAAGCATTTCAAGGTCCTGGAGTGGCCTAGCCAGTCTCCAGATCTCAACCCCATAGAAAATCTTTGGAGGGAGCTGAAAGTCCGTGTTGCCCAGCGACAGCCCCAAAACATCACTGCTCTAGAGGAGATCTGCATGGAGGAATGGGCCAAAATACCAGCAACAGTGTGTGAAAACCTTGTGAAGACTTACAGAAAACGTTTGACCTCTGTCATTGCCAACAAAAGGTATATAAAGTATTGAGATGAACTTTTGTTATTGACCAAATACTTATTTTACTGAGGAATTTACCAATTAATTCATTAAAAATCCTTCAATGTGATTTTCTGGATTTTTTTTCCCCTCATTTTGTCCCTCATAGTTGAGGTATACCTATGATGAAAATTGGAGACCTCTCTCATCTTTTAAGTGGGAGAACTTGCACAATTGGTGGCTGACTAAATACTTTTTTGCCCCACTGTATATATAATTAATAAAAGATTGATACGTGTGTTTAGGGATCGTGTCGAGTATTGTGCTACTATGCCAAATCAATCTTTGGCCCCACCCCTAGCACCATCTAATGAACTGAAAAATCAGATGGTTTTTATTACTTGGATACCTAAATAGGCAAATTTGTGTTTGTAACATTTACTAATAATTTTTAATAAAGTATCATGATACTGCGTCTCTGACTCAATACAGTATCACCACAACAAAGTATGGCAACACTGGAAAATCTGAGCATTTGTGGTGTGGAACAGTCTTAAACAGCAGTTATATGTAGGACTTACTACCAGCCTGTGAAGAGCAAAGGTGGAAATATTTTAAATTTATTCGGGCACCTGAAGAATAAATGCATTGTTGAACAGGAAGAGATTCAAAAAGCCCAAGGCGAGGTCTCACTAATGATGACTTCTAACACACAAACTCGTACAACACACAAACCACCACATCCAAAGATGCACATTAAATGTGGTGGTTTACATTTTTTGTTGGAATATTTGATGCAGAAGCAATCTAATTGGGAGCCACATCACCCATCCCCACAATTGTGCAAAGCTAAAAAATCCCCCAGAAAAGTCTTTTGGATACCTGCAGCTATTTTCAGCTTCTAGACACACTCGGCACAGGGTGAATTCGCTCTGATCTGCTATGATCCAGTCCAACGCTGACCCACCATGCAGCGGAGGTCAAGGACACCCCAAGGCAACCTCCACCTGTCAGTGCAGGCCGGCAGGGGACGGATTATGGTGAGACACGGGGGACAGATAAAAGGGTGACACAAACTGAGACCTGGGGTGCCAATCTGCTGAGCGGTAGGGGATCTATCAATTTTAGAGCACTGGCGTACGAGAAATGATCGTGCACAGACAAAGGAGCTCTAACCTTAAAGTAGTACACAACACAGAAACATGCTTAAACAAAAGCTTACCACTGCATGTTAGATGACTTCATTAAACCCAAACCCTCCTATTCTACAATGTCCAAGCCGGTTACCTTTCCAAACAGCAATGTGTACTAATGAACAGAACCATCAAGTAATGCTGATACAAACTGTTTTATCTAAGCCCTAATGTGGTGCAGTTTGAAAGCACTGCACAAAGTAATAATCCATAGGGCCTGGATGCGGAGTCTGGGCTCTGGGGCCTTCAAGCACATGGCCCGAGGAGCCGAGGCTGAAAAAATTAGTCCCAACTTTCGGTTCAGACATGCTTTCACATCATTTAGTTTGACTCTGGCTGTGTTCCTGCATATCATTTTCCCGCAGTCATGCTTTTAATTCGACTCAAGCAGTTCCATCTCATTATATTAATAATCTTAATGGCTTTACTTTTTTGCTGTTTTGTAAAGCTTTTAAGTGTGTTTTGAAAATGTCCACAAAAGGTGAAGTTTACTCTGATTCAAGTCATGCTGCTCGAGTAACTGTCTAAACCGGAGCTCATGAATATAGGAGGAAATATTTAATTTCACCTCTGCAGCTGCCTGACAGCTTAGCGCAGCAAAGAGCACAATCATTGCGGGATAACGCGGTATTAATGCAGGCTGTTAACAGGGGAATGCATTTCACTGTAACAACTTTCTCTAAAGGTGATTCCGCATCCAACTGCTGACATCAGTGGAAAATGCACAACACACACACACACACACACACACACACACACACAATTCGCCACTTGGGGAATGTGAGGTTGTTGCCGTTGGAAACTGTTTAAGTTAAACACACAGGAGAAGGGAACAAACTCCAGATGAGCTAATAAGGCTGGCTGAAAACATGTGCATGATTGAGCGTATTCATCTAGACAATGTAAATACTCTCCATGACCACACACTAACTTCTGAACTCGATTCAACGAGCAGCACATGTGCGGAGGCATGTGCACGCCCGTCCCGGACACAGACTCATTATGTCCCGTGCCCTTAACGTTTAAGATGTCCAGCTTTCAACGGGCCCTCATAACTCTGCCTCGGTCTCTTCTCTCTCTAGCTTGTGCCTCCCCTCGCTCCCTTCCACTGTTTGCAACCATTCAGAAAAGCAAAAAAGTGAAAAACACTCCCGCCTCCAAACACTGATTTAATTAGCTGATTTAATTAACTGATTACCAAACTTCTATCTCAATGCTACAAACAGCAGCCAGTATTAAATTATCTTTATAGGAATACTCGCCGCGCTTCCCACTTGCTGTCAGAGCTGCTAAACAAACCAAAAAAAAAAACAACCCAAAACGGGACAGCTGCCCTACTTGCACAGCCTGCGTATGTGCGCTTAACAGTCAAACCACTGTAAAATTTAAACGTGCCCACTATGATATGACGGCGGAAGTGTGCGATGTCGGTGTGCCTCGAGTCGGATGGGACAGATGCTGTGAGAAACAGAAACACACTTAAGGTTCAGAAACTGTCCCAGAGGTGCCCATAAGCTGTCACTTCTGTTCTCCTGCTGTGATTAATACTGAAGTTGCATGCACACGGGGGGGATGGGGGGGGGGGGGGGGGTTTGAACGTCCAAGTCTCAAGTTGCTGTCTGTTGTCATCCTAACAAAGGAGGGAGAGGGTCCCAGTTAAATTAGCAAGTTTCATTCCATCAATGTTCATCATTATTTCATGGGCTCCTGAATATTTCATTCACTGTGTGCAAGAGTGTTGTGTGTTAACATGCACACGTGTGTTTATGAGCCCGTAGATCTCAAAGAGCTACAACTACGTGTGTGTGTGTGTGTGTGTGTGTGTGTGTGTATGCGTGTGTGTTTGCGCACACTGGGACATTAAGTATTAACTGAGCTGGGGGGCTCAGAGAGGAACGTCCAGGTCCCCTACTATCCCAGCATGCTCCGCTGCTCTCCTGTCTCGCCTTTCCAGGATAGGAGCCTGGGGAGCTGTCAAAATGTGCTGCACTGCTTTGTGTGTGTGTGTGTGTGTGTGTGTGTGTGTGTGTGTGTGTGTGTGTGCGCGTGTGTTACCTCAGAATGGGAGGTGACTCATGCAAAAACCCAGATGAGTTAATAATGCTGTTTGAGAATACCTCTTCAAACACGCACGCACGCTCTCAGACAAACGAGTGCGTGTGTGCGTGCGTGCGTGCGTGCTTGGAAACACGCATCAGGTGCTCACTCGGGACGCTGCCTCCCTGCTTGACATGTTCTTGTCTGTCCCCTTCTATTCCCTCATTTTTTTTTTCAGTTCACAGGCAAGAAAAACATAAATGAGGAAAACAGAAGGAGAAAAAACAGATTGAGGAAAGAGACCAGGGAGAGAAATTAAATGAAACTTGTCTGCTTTGACGGATCGTTGACACAAAGCAGGTGTCGCAAGTTAATTTCAACTGCCATCCCTCTTCTATCATTTCTCTCACACCCTCTCTTTTTTCCTTTTATTTATTCATTTATTCTTTTTTTTTTTTTTTTTGTTTTACCTTGGCATCCCTCCCGTTTCTCCTCATTCATTCTCATCCCTATCTGGGTCATCCTTTTTGCCGTTTTCCTACGGGTGTACAGTACATAGAGAACAAGAAGCAAAGAGGGGGAAACTCAGAAAAGAGTAACTTCTGAGTATTATCCGAGTCCAGCGTCACTGAAGTCTCCACTGCTCTGATGACTGTTCTTTTACAAGCTCCACATGCCGACACAATTAAATATCTCTGAGCCTGTTTTGTTTGCCAGACTGGATAGTGGAGCAAAAGAATCTGGCTGGCATAGCAGTGAAGGGAGTGAGATTGTGTTGGCCTTTTTTTTGGCCTTCTGCTCAGTTAAAAAAAAAAAAAGGGAGAGGGTGGAAGGAGGGAAAAAAAAAGATAAGAGTGAGCAGTGTGGTTGACCAAAAAAAAAAAAAAAACTCAAAACACTGCACCGATGCTTGACGCACCAGTGATCAGAGTGACATACACATGATGTGTCCACGCAGATGAACTCATACACACTTGGATGTGCAGAAAGCAAGGTGCTTGGCTGCAGACACAGATGCTGTATTGTAAAACTGAAGTCCAGGGGACACAGGGAGGGGAGGCGGGGAGTGAAGGAGATACTTACAAGAAAGAAAGAAAGAGAGAGAGCGAAAGAGAGAGAGAGAGAGAGAGAGAGAGGCAGACGAGAAAATAAAGTAAAAGGAAGATCGAAAAAAAATGAATAACAAGTGAGGATGAGTGGGCGGTGGAATGTGGAGGAAGACCTTTCTTGGCTACACCAGAGTGCACCACAGAGCTAGACACACACACACACAGGTTTGTACAGGTGCCGTTTTGGGGGCCTGGCTCCACTGCAAAGAAGAGATAAGGGACTGCAGGGAGGGGATGGCAGGGGAGAGAGGAAAAAAAAAACTGCAAGAAAAAAAAAAAAGAGGAGGGAGAGAATACAGAATGATGGAAAATTAGAGAAGAGGTGCTTCAGAGAGTGAGCGAGATCACAAGAGACGGCTCGTGGAAAAAACAAAAAACAAAACAAAAAACCCAACATCCTGCAGGTGATGAGACAAACACACACGGACTACACAATGTTCGCACTTATGAAGAAATCACACAAGCTGGTCCCAAAGGCCGCGCGAATGGAAGAAAGGAAGAGGGCCAATCCCATCTGGGTTAGCTGAAATGTCCCAGCAGAGAGAACAAACACAGCCATAAATGACCTTCGGCACTTCAAAGTCGAGCTAACATTTAACTAGGTTTAGTAAATCAACACACATGTTGGTTGTGTGTGTGTGTGTGTGTGTGTGTGTGTGTGTGTGTGTGTGAGAGACCTGAAACAGAATAGGTGCATCAGTGCGTGTGTGTGTGTGTGTGCGTGTGTGTCTCTCACTCAGGGATAAGACATTCCGCCCGTGTGTAAAAAGGCACGAGGGCAGTGCAGACTACTTGATTAGCAAACCTACGCAACAAAACTTCTTGTCTTGTGACAAGCAAACAGGTTTACATAAACATGCAAAAGGGGTCAGATTAATTTAAAAAAAAAAAAAAAAGGTCTTACCTGCTCAAGGAAGAGGCGGGTGACAGGAAAGCCATGGAACAAAAAAAAAACAGAAGGGAGAAAAGAGAGAAAAGGTTAACGGGCAACAATGGTACAACTTGTCCTAATAACACAGCAGCACAGTTAGAAAATGACAAATCCCAAGGCAATCATAGAATCCAAAATCGATATTTTTGAAATGTTTGGCCTCATTTATGGTGGGTTGAATTAATCTGACAAGTAAAGAAAAAACAAACAAGATGGGCAAACTGGCACAGAAAGACAGACAGACATGGAGGCCAGTCGGGTGGACAAATTGATGGGTGGATGACCCATTTTTTTGACAAGAGGAGTGACAGAGAGGCCAGCAAACAGACAGGTAGACAGATGTATAAATTGGGAGGAGATGGCGGGAGATGGACGAGCAGACATAGAGACATGTTGGAAATGACAGAAACAGCATGCCAAAAGCAGGGAGTTTGCGCAGCCATGGGGACAGGAAGGCTTAACACCTTGTTATAAATGAATGAGAGATGCGTGCTCAAAGAGGCCAACGCTCGGGGGAGAAACACAAACAGAGTGAGAAATCTCTTCCCTGGTGTAAGCAGCCAGATGGACAGGTAGGGAAGAGGGAGAACGGAAGGAAAAGTAGCAGAGTCCAGTTCGCTTTGGTCCTCGTCCAGCTCTTCTGCCAGCAAGGGCCAAAGCTTTAGAAGGCAGTCCAAGTCGGGCACACAACTCGCTCACAAGCAGGTACGATCAGATGGAGTCAGACAGAAGGAGGGAGAAATTACGATAGATGGTGACAAACAGAGAGAAAGTGTGAAAACCGAAGAGGGAATCAGGCGATGATGCATGTGTGCCAGTGCCTGAAATAAGCCTGATAGCAGCTGTCAGCTTCTATCTTATAGAAGGGTGGAGGAGAAGAAATGAAGAAAGGGACAGAGAGGAATGAAAGAGTGAACACAGGTAAGATATCAAGAGATACAAGAAAAGAGTGAAAGCTACAGATGGATGGACCAAGGAGAAAAGCATGGGAGCTAGATATCTATATAAATACAAATATACAGAGTGATAGAGAAATGAAGATATTCCCCAGGGACCACCTCCCATTCAACAAACTCACAGCACTGTCAGAAGCCATATGTGAACGTCTGAGCGTTTGTCGCGGTGTGTGAGCAGGAGATAGAGTCACTTTTACCTCAAAGTGAAGTTAAGAGAAAATGTGGCAAAGCTGACAGCTAACGTGTCTAGGGTCATGCATATATTAATGCATTAAAATGCAATATTGCTCTCGAGCTGACGCTCTCAGACTACAGCACAAAGGCCATTGGATACAGGAGTGGGGAGCGAACGACATGCTGTACGCTCAATTCGGTGACAGTGAGACACGAGGGAGTCAAGACAGTGAGCGGGCTTCAGATAATTAAGCATTGCTACATCTTCTCTTACAAGTTAACTTAATAGTATTATTTGTGATATGATTAAAACTGTGATCTAAACACAAAAAGAACCAAGTTGAAGATAAAAACCAGACTGTCAGTGATGGGGTAGCTCATTCTAGCCTCATGAATACACTTTGTGGTCACCAAGAGCCTTCACTTATGTGTGTAGCCCAGGCCTAGTCAAGGTTGAAATAACTTGCACAACCTGTGTGCAGATCCACCCGAGGATCACTGTGTGCGAGTTTGATGACCATCCAGGCAATTGCCTCGGAGGAGTATACTGGGGGGGAGGGGGCACCATGAGGTGTATGGGGCGGTGCCTGTCGCCGTTTCTCTGACCCTAGGCCACACAGCTACTGTAAGTAGTGAAAGCTACAGTGGGTGTCAGTCCTCTGCTAGCTCTGTGCGTTAACTTTCCTTTCCCCATTCTATTATGCTGAGCACCAAGCTAGAAGGCGGAAAGTACCATTTTTATATGGTCTTTAGTATGACTCAGCCAGGATTTGAACCCATGACCTCCTGTTTGTGGGGCGGATGCTCTACCAACTCGGTCACCACTCCGGTGGGAGTATATAATTCTCGCAAATTACAGACAGATGGAAGATGGACATAATGACACAGCAAAAGCTAGGGTTGGGCAATTCGACCTTAACCCAGACCCCTTTCTCCTTCAAGGAAAATTATAGGGGACTGGGTTCTCATGGGTTAAATCAGCATCATGGTTAACTGACCCTTTCATGACGTTTTTTTTTTTTTTTTCCCTTTTCCCCTTTTTTCTCCCTCCTTTCTTCTTCCTTATAGTAGTAGTAGATTAGTTTATTTGACAGGGACGTTCACTGACAAAGCTTGTAGTTAAGCAATATAACACGAGAGCGTGGTATCGTATCACTGTGGTGACTCAGTAGTAAATTAGCATAATATAATAAAGAATAGGACTATTGTTATTTCACACACAAATTAAACATTGTCCAGTGCAAAAGTCAGTGCTTGTTTACATATCTCGAGGGTTTGTGGGTCACGTGACTTGTGACGGCAGCTAACTAGCTTATTAGCTGCATTGGGGGAGCCCATTATGCATTACCACCACATAGTGATTATGAGTCTCTTATCAGGTTCTTAAATACAGCCTTAGCTTGTTCATTTTTTCATCCATTGTCACTGTACAACGATTGAGATGACACTGATAGCCGTCAGAGGCTAACAGCGACATTAGTTTTAGGCATCTACGTATTAATTTCCATGCACTTTGCTCGCTTTTTCTCGGCATCTTCAAATGAAATAAAAAGTCACACAGTGTGTGGATGGAGACCACATTTCTTTTCGTTACAAGCCATTTTAATTTCAGGGAAAGGGGAAAAACCGAGAAAACTGACTACGTCAGTTTATAGCCTGAACGTCAGTTTTATTTCAATTAATCACCCAGCCCTAGCATAAGCTCATTTCGCCTTTGCCGGAATTGGAATAAAAAGGGAAACAGTGTGGGAAATACTAGTAAGTTTGTGCAATTAGCAAGTGTGTTTAATTTAATACCAGGGATTGGTTTAGCCAAAACAGAGCTGGTCCTGTTCATCATTTGAAAGCAGGTACACAGATCTTTCCATAAACTTCCATCCAACTGGCTCAGACTTGGCAGCACGGTGGTACAGTGGTAAGCACTGTTGCCTCACAGTTTGAAGATTCTAGGTTCAAATCCCAGGGCTGGCAGGGGTGGGAACCTTTCTATGTGGAGTTTGCATGTTTTCCCTGTGCTGTGTGGGTTTACTACAGGGGCTCCGGTTTCCTCCCACAATCCAAAGACATGCATGTTAGGTTAAGTGGTGATTCTAAATTGTCCCCAGGCATCTGTCACTGATAGACCCTTAAAATAGAGGGTTAATGTAACTACTAGTTAAGTGCTTTGAGTGGTCTTTGCAACTAGAAAAGTGCTGTATAAGTATAGGTCCTAAAACAGTTAGAAAATTTGAAAAAAAAAAAAAAAGTTTTTAACAAAACTGAGTCTTGCCTAGTCTGACACCAAGAGGCTTGTGTTCTGTTCTGATAAACTAGCCATACTACCTACCAAGATTTGTGGTAAAAATACATCCAGGTTTTCTCATATTTCAAGTAAACTGGCTGGTACAACATGACTATTCGGCCCATTATTTTAACATAACTTGGAAGAACAGTTATTGGGAATTACTGACAAATAGAGGCTTGTTACTTTTGTCACTGACTGGGAGGAAGGTATCATTACTGAGTACTCTCTGCTAAAATTGGGTACATTGCATGTGGCATTAAAACAGAACGGATGATAATACAAAAGTATTTGTCTGGACCTGGCTGTACAGAATTGGCACAAACCAGGAATCCACAAACAAACTTTATGTAAAATAATGACAAATGCAGTGAATATAGAGAATTTTAAGCTAGTATGTTACCACCACTTCCCCTTTTGGAAATGGCTGTATTACTGACATGCATCACTTGTATCAAACTTGTGTGGCAAACTCAATGAAGTCATTCTACAAACGTATTTGCTGAGTGAAAGGAACAGATCTGACTTCACTGATGCTTGATACTTTGTCAGATATGTGTAACCGCAATGACTTCCTGACAGCTAAACAAATATGAAACACCTGCTGGAAAAGTGAATCCCCACCATCCTCTTAGAAATACAGCCTGCTGTAGTCCTTATGTACAGCAAGAGAATATCCCACCATCTATTCAACGAGATTCAAAGAAAGAATAAAAAGGGATGAGTTCTATGTCTTGGCTTGAAAACAGAGATGGTTTGAGCACAAATTAAACCAACACCAACATTTTCTTCCTGTATAGATCAGTGAGATCTAAACCAGACTCCAAACAATTCAGACGCTGTTCGACATACCGAGCAACAACCCTTCCACAAGGTCCTGGTCTGATTGTTTTGGTCCCAAGTGGAATTACACGGCCCAGTTTCTTATACGGCCCAATAAACTGAAGAGCACTCTCGGCTTGGAAAAACACTACTTTGACTGATTTAGTTGTAAAAGTGACCTCCATGAAGCCAGAAAGACACAAAATTCCAACCTCACATTGGAGTAGTGAGCCAAGAAATACATCAATCAGTGCTGGATGTGTGGAATAAGTTGGTCCACTAGGAGTGTTTTAAAATTACTCTTCAATGCTATCTAGTTATGCTGTTACCCTGTCTGTAGAGCTACTGATCTCTAGGTTTACTATGAGTTTAATATTGAAGGTAGATTTGGCTCAGACTTTCAAGAAGGGGTCCAAAAAGCTAGTTTATAAAGTGGAGTTTTGAGAAATCTTTGGCTAAAAAAAAAAAAAAACTATATGGAACCACAAAACATATCTGTGCTAACATAAGAGTTATGCACATAATCCCCTTCTATACTGTATATACAGAATAAACAAGCAGTATCAACAATAGCTATTTCCCCCCTAAATTTTCAACATTTACTCTCAAATTTGTACCTTTTTTCTCCTACATTTTTTTTGTAACTATGCAGCTTTTTCCTTGCAAACTTATGAGGTTTCTTTCTAGTTTTTTGTCAAGCCACGCAGCGCTACATACTCATGGCTCCGGTTTCAAGACAAATTCTTCAAAAACCTTTACACATCAACTCTTTTCTAGTTTTCCTCACAAAAGCTGTATTTTTTCAGAAAATAAAAAAAAAAATAACAGCAAACTATATTTCACCTATACAAAATAATTAAAAAAAAAAATCCCATTCAGTTCAATATCACCAATCAAATCCTAAAGCATCACCACCCCACTGCAGCACATTTATTTGCGTGTTTATTTTTTAAGCAGTGCAGTTCTAATTCAGTGTGGAAATAGTTGGGAAGAAATGCCAATGAGAACAATTCCACTGAGGAAAAACTATGATGTTTTTATCAATAGTGCAAATGCCTTTTCTGCCACCCCGAGGCAATTGCTGCCCTTAAAAAAAAAAAAAAAAAAAACAACTCCACAAACTGCCTTAGTAAAGACAGGAAATGCATAAGAGGCTTTAAATCAGAATCCCTGTAAGACATATGATGATGTATAAAAGATGACAAGTGTATTATAGCTGCTGCATGGATATATGATATCCTGGACGATGACCAAGAGAAATTATTTATCTGCACTTCCAAGTCTGTGATTGCGTTTCAAGAAAGCTGTAGACGACAAACTAATGGACCCCGTGCGCAGTTGTTCACATAAAGCACTTCAGACAAGGCTCCAAAAGGCCAAAGCACCCATGTCTGACCTTTTCACCCCCTCGCCCACATACGCGCACACACACACACCCACACACAAGCACCAAAAGGGCTGACCTCTTTGTGCTGATTAACATTCCATCAGAGGAGGAGGGAGGCAAACAGATACTTTCCTTCACCTTTTTGCCCCCTGTTTTCCTCCCTTTTATTACATCTCCACTTTTTTTTTTTTTTTTTTTTTTAACCTCCAACTGTTCCCTCCATCTCTCCCCTCTACTCGGCTTTTCTCTTTGTTTGCCCACTCGAATGCAATTATTCCACCCTTGAAAATTTCAGCCACAGTGGTGCTTTTATTAAGCTTTCTTACTGCAATTTTCTACCTTCACCCCCCCCCCCACCCGTGGTTGTTTTAATGTGTCAAGTATCCGTGTGCGTACATGTGCTGTTGAGGCATGTCCCTGCAGGTCCGTTACGCAGCTCGCAGACTTACGAGAACTCAACTGACTGACCACGTTAAAACTCCGATGTATGCACATAATCCACACACAGACTTAAAACTACTGGGGGCTTAAAAACACATTCGCTTTTATGTACAGTATGCACAGCTATTCAGCAGACAGATACAGAGGAACCAAAACAGGACTAGGTGTTTCATTAGCTACTCCACACCTTCTCTGCCATATTAAGACCCATGACTCATGCACGTCTCCCACCTGTGCTCTTTCCACACTTTTTATTGGGATGGAGGGGGGGGGGGCGCATGTTGGGGCAGATCAGCTGGTGTAGATCAGCTTGTGTGTGGGTCTGCAGCGGTGAAGCTCTGCCCATTAAAGACGCCGTGCATGGACACAGTAGTTGACTGTTGAAATCCAAAACGGCGCGGTTTGTGAACACGTCAATTCGCCTGCCGATGTTTGATGGATTCTCAGTAGGTGCTTTCATTCCCTTACTTTTAAAAGATTCTGCAACAAAAACAGCACGTCAATAATTCTGAAGCTTCTCACATGCACTCGGGTGTTAAATTAGCTGACTGCATTGGGGGGGGGGGGGGTAATCTCAAAGCTACAAAACTGTTTTGTTTGCCTCTTTTCAATACATAGGAGAAATAACATAAAAAAGACACTTTATTGGGCTTATTTTCAGCTCTGTGTTTATAGTCTATTATAACAGTTTGGCACTGTTGCAGTTAAAAACAATCACTTACAGTACTGTGAAAAAGTATTTGCCCCTGCTTGATTTCTTATACGTTTGCATATTTGTGACACTTACTGTATATGCATCAGATAATCAAACAAATTTTAATATTAGACAAAGATAACCCGAGTAAATTAAAAAAATGCAGTTTTTAAAATTATGATTTAATTTATTAAGGAAAAAAAGCTATCCAAACCTACCTGGCCTTATGTGAGAAAGTAATTGCCCCCCTAAACATAACAACTGGTTGTGCCACCTTCAACGGCAATAACTGCAATCAAGCGTTTGCGATAACTGGCAATGAGTCTGACATCACTGTTGGGGAAATTTGGCCTACTCTTCTTTGCAGAATTGTTTTAATTTAGCCACACTGGAGGGCTTGAGCTTGAGAACTGATGGTGAGACATTCAGGATGTTCTCACAGAGAGCAGAATTCATGGTTCCATCAATTATGGCAAGTCATCCAGGTCCTGAAGCAGCAAAGCAACCCCAGACCATCACTCTGCCACCACTATGTTTGACTGTTGGTATGACGTTCTTTTTATGAAATGCTGTGTTAGTGCAATGCCAGATGTAACTGGACGCATGCCTTAAAAAAAGTTCAACTTTTGTCTCATCAGTCCACAGACCATTTTCCCAAAAGTCCTGGGGAACATCAAGATGTTTTTGGCAAATGTGAGACGAGCCTTAGCATTCTTTTTAAAAGGTGAGCAGTGGTTTTCACCTTGGAACTCTCTCATGGATCCCATTGTTGCCCAGTCTCTTTCTTATTGCTGAATCACGGGCCAGTGTCCAAACTGAGGCAAGTGAGGCCTGCAGGTCTTTAGATGTTGTTCTGCGTCTTTGTTGAATTTCTTTAGATCACAGCAAGATGTGTTTCTTTTTGAGATCTTTTAGCCTGATTCACTTTATCAGACAGGTTCTATTTAAGTGATTTCTTGATTCAGTGGGTCTGGCAGTAATCAGGTCTGGGTGTGGCTAGTGAAATTGAACTCAACTTTCCAAAAAATGTGGCTAATCACAGTTTATTCACGAGGTAATGGGGGCAGTTACTTTTTTCACATATAGTCAAGTAGGATTGGACAGCTTTTTTTCCCTTAATAAACAAAACATCATTTAAAAACTGCATTGTGTATTTATTCGAGTTGTATTTGTCTAATATTAAAATCTGTTTTACGACCTGAAACATAAGTGTGACAAATATGCAAAAACACAAGAAATACCTCCTCACAGCACTATATCTGACAGTTCCATTCCCTGACTACTGTGGAAGCGCTGACACAGTTCACAAAATAACATGCAATAATGAATTTGAATATCATGCTGCAATCTAAACTATAACACTACTCTGTTAAAGAATTGGCTCAAAACAGAACCCTGTCAAAGTATATTCATAGTGACATTAACTGAAAGAACCACAACATTTTACAAGAAATTATGAGACATTTCTTGGGCTTAGTGGCTAAATCGTTCAGTGGTAAACATATGCTGTTTGTTTGTAGATGAACTGTTTCTTTGGAATGCAAACTGTTGGCCATTTTAAAAATTTAGCTCAAGTGTTTTGGCTTTAGCAGAATCTTCTTGAATATAATGAGGACATTTTTTGCAGCCCCTCTCCTTCTCTTAGAGACTACAAATGAGCCGACGTGTTGCCATAGAAAGTTAAAGTAAACAAGCACTTTCTAAAAGATGAAATGATAACTGAAGTGTGTAGCTGCTGATATCAAAGAAACATTTCAAACTTCTGAATGTCCCTCAAGCCTTTCTCTCTTTTCTTCATAATAATCGCATCAAAAACCTGCTTGGTGAGCAGAAAAGGTTAATTTGGCTAAGAGGCTACATGCTTACATGCCCACACAAAAAAACAAGGTGAGTCACAAAAGAAACCTCCTCCCCTTCATACACAGAGTGAAGAACCACAAAAAAAAACAGACTGAGGCGAACAGATTTCCAGCTATGACTTATTACTTGGGAGAGAAACATAAATAAAAGCTGGAATGATGAAAAGACAAAAGACGGATAAAAAGGAGGCCTGGCACACCTACGAGAAATGAATTTCTACAAGTTATGCAACCGTGCGTGTGCAGGACCCCAGAACTACATGTCCACATAAAGCATGGATGCAAAAAAAAAAAAAAAAGAGAGCGAAATGAACAATAAAGTGCACATATTTGTGTTTGTGTGCAGCTGAGTGCGAGCCAGATTCCGACTGAGAGGGGAGGCAATAGCAATTCCCACTGACCTGAAAACTAGTTTGCCAGCCACCTCAAAATACAGAGAAATGGAAGAAAGAAAAAAAGGGGGAGAATGTCAGTGAGCACGAAGGGAGTGAAAATTACAGAAGGTAAGATTTAGAAATGCTGGGGAGTGCTGGTGGAGAAATGATTTGAAACAAAAAAAAACAGTCCCAGCTGCAGTGAGGGATTACAGGAAGGAACAGGCCCAAACGCCCCTTTGTGTTGCCGGTTCAAGAGAAAGAGCCTTAAAAAGAAGGAGAAGATCCTGTACGAGGCATCTGAACACACCCAACGGGAGAAGACCAAAACTGTGTGAGAGTGTGTTTAAGGCTGCATTCAGGCCAGGATAGTCCGGGGGTCTCAGTTCGACTGGGCGGGGAATGCCGAGAATTTTCACACCTTCGTTCGGTTTGCATTCACACTGCAGTGGACCAAACTGCCTGGACAACGTCACGCAGTTACAACTGCTCTTTTGGGATGCTGTAGCCGAAACCACCACTGACCAGGAAGAAAAAAAGCTCGGTGAAGAAGAAAAATCAGGCTCATCGATTGGCCAGGACCGAAAACGGAAACCCGTCCCCTTCAGCTGGGTTGTTGGTCCGCCACAAACGAGACATTTTCTAACTTTTCTCCTCGGCTTTCATCGGTAAAAGAATTTCTCAGATTCACGTGGTTGTCTTTATTGTTATTTTCTACCCAAAATGTACTACGGCAAATGCCACTTCCTCTTCTCAGACTACGTGTTGCTATGGTTACACAAACGCAGAAGGGCACTTCCGCCCTTTGGTCCGCTGGATACTCCGTTAGGATTCACACTGCAAGCGGCGCGCATCAGACTTCGTTTGCAAGAGAACTGAGTCCCCCATTTTCAGGGGGACCAGACTTCGCTTGTTTGGTGCGTACCAGAGTTCCAACGCACGTTCAGATGGCACCAAACGAACCGAACTATCCGTGGAATCCACTGTTTGGTCCTTTGGTCCGGCCCAAACAGTGGCTGTCTGAATGTGCCCTAAGTAACTCTGCAAGGGTGCATGGATGTGTGGGGAGAGCATCCCCCCCTTTTTTTTTTTTTTTTTTGGCCTTTGTGACTCCCAAGGTCCCCTGCGGTCAAGAGCGGATCCTCTTTCTCTCTCGTGCCCTCTTTTCACGCACTCGTCGCCCCTCTTTTTTTATACACTCATTCCTCGTCTCCTCCCTCTCTTTTAGCGCTGCATTCAATGGCCCTCTCTCGCTGATGAGTGACTGATGAATGAAGTAGCTTTTTGAAGTCAAGAGTCACAGCACGGCTGGTCAAGCGTGAAGAGATGCCGGACAAAAGATGGCAGAAAGCGAAGGGAGGCAAAGGAAGGAAGGGACGAAACCCCCCCCCCCAAAAACACGCAGGCGGGGGGTACATTCAACGGGAGAAAATGTCAACAGCAAGCATCTATAAACTCTGTAAGAGACGAAGGCCGAGTGTGTGTGGCGAAGACTGAAAGTGTGAGAGAGAGCATGGTCGACATGTTTGCATGAGTGCCTCTGAGTGTTTGCATTGTGGTGCTCAAAATGCAAAAAAGGGCCAGCATCACGCAAGTGGGAAATAACCAAGTCATGATGGAGTGACATCTTCCTGGACAACAGGGACTGCCTGGGGGGCTTTATGCTTTTAGGGGCCTCAAATACCTCCACTCTCCCTCCTTCATTGCTATGGCCACTGAAGATTGTGACAGATTGGTTAAAACAATACTCCAAAGACTGCTACTCTTCTCTATAGTGCACACATTTCCTATCACATACAGCATACATAAATATATAAGTACTGTAATAATGGGGAAATGCTCATAAACCAGGCAAAATAATATAAAAGATATGGATAAAATTGTGTAACATGCTGACTGCACAATGCAGTGGCTGTTAAGTAACATCACTGTGAATCTTGTCAATAGCCCTTCTTCACTCTGTGCAGTTTGTTCTCAGTTGTTTGTTCCAGAGTATAACATTTACCAGACAAATTAAAGCATAGCTGCATCACCAAAACACTGAAAACATGGTTGCTTTGACTTTTTTTTTCCTTGGAAGCTAAAATGGTAGAAGCTTCTGCACTTTATCCAGTCAAATTGCATTTGATACACCATGCTAACTAGCAGCTATGGAAAACTTATTTTATCCTGGTTAGCGACGTCATTCAAGTAACAGAAATCTCAGACTGTTTATTGATCCACTAGAATTCAACAGTGACATGAATTCTGCTTATACAAGTGGATGTCTGACTTTGAAGGTGCACAGGATAGCATTTTCATGAAAACACTGAGCATGCTTACATGGTCACGAGTAAACCAATTGTAATCAGCTTTCTGGAGTTATCCGATTACTCAAACTGTCACATAAACGGCGTAATCTGATTACTTTCATCAGTTAAAGGCCATTATTGGTTTATGAGAAAACGGATTAACACACCTAGTTTATTTGCCCAATAAACTGTTTACTCGGTGCATGTAAACACCATAAGCCCTTTATTACCTTTTTCGGTTTACTCCAGTAATCGGTTTACTCGTGACCATGGAAACAGGGTCAAAGATTAAAAAAAAAAAAAAAATCAACAAAGTGTTTAGAAATGTGCACAATGTAAGTCTTAATGTTCTTCTAAAAATTAGTATATTGATGAAAAACATTAATTTTTTACGGGCTGAAAATAATATAGATATTTACATTCAGCAGCTGGAGGAAGACAAACACAGAAGTCCAGTGAGGATGTCACAGCCACTAGCATTGCTAGCTTCATGTTATGTGCCATTGTCTTGTTTTGGGTTGGTGGGGTGCCAGGCAGTGAATTATTCAGCTAAATACCTGAGTCTCAAGGCAGACGTCAGTTTCCCAATCATTCTCAAGTATGACATGACAAACAAAGGAGCAGGATGAATATCGGTTCTGCTTTTGATGGCTGATGTCTGTTAAAGAGTCTCAAAGGGCTGAAAAGTCACGCAGAGGTGACCACTTTTCTTCTGACAGGTAAGGTAACCAGTGGTAGCTATGATGCTAACTAGCGCCATTCATCTTCTGCTGTTAATCTGTTGTTTAGGGTCGCTGGGGGGCAGCAGTCTAAACTCTATGTAACCAACTAAATTTTATTTCTGACACGTTCATATTATAATTATGAGTGTAGCGGAGTGGTTAGCACTGCGGCAGCACAGCAACTCACCCTCGGCCGGGGGATCCTGGATTCGATCCCAGCCCCCGACCAACAGTGATCTGTATGGAGTTTGCATGTTCTGCCCGTGTCTGTGTGGGTTTACTCCGGGATTTCTCCGGCTTCCTCCCACATGCCAAAAACATGCAAGTTAGGTTAACTGGCCTCAAACTGGGGATTCTAAATTGTCCTTAGGTCTGACTGTGAGAGTGAATGGTTGTCTGTCTCTGTGTTGGCCCTGTGATGGACTGGCGATCTGTCCAGGGTGTACCCTGTCTGCCTCTCGCCCAAAGATGCTGGGATAGGCTCCAACCCCCCCGCGACCCAAAAAGGATTAAGTGGAAGAAGATGGATGGATGGATAATATCAGCCAAGATATGCCATGAAATAGACCCCACTAACTGCTCCTTACCAATCTGACATGTATGACAGGTTCATGATATGATCAATATTTACATCTATGAATGTAACGGCACATACTAATTGTGCAGCAGTCATGTTTTACATAAAGTTTTTTTAAAAATGATCAGCTTTGATGTGTAGCTGCTCAGTCTTATAATTTGGTGTACAGTGAAAAAAGTTAGTTGTTTATTGTTATTACGGTTTAATATAATAATGTAAAACTTTATTGATCACCATGGTGGAAACTGAAGTTAAAAATAGTTTAAGTTCTAATAATAGAATAAACTGGTTGGTTTATTCTATTATTAGAACATAAATAGAATAACCCAGCCCAACCAGTTGATATGTGTTTTGTGGACTTGGAGAAGGCATTTGACTGTGCCCCTCGTGGTTTTTTGTGGGGGGTGCTTCGGGAGTATGGGGTATCGGGCTTGTTGTTACGAGCTATTCGGTCTCTGTACGACCGTTGTGAGAGTTTGGTTCGTATTGCCAACACTCGGTCGGAGTCATTCCCAGTGAGAGTTGGACTCCACCAGGGCTGCCCTTTGTCACCGATCCTGTTCATAATTTTTATGGACAGGATTTCTAGGCGCAGCCAGAGAATGGAGGGTGTCATGCTTGGTGACCACAGGATCTCATCTCTGTTGTTTGCAGATGATGTTGTCCTGTTGGCTTCATTCAGCAATGACCTACAGCTCTTGCTGGGACGGTTTGCCGCTGAGTGTGAAGCGGCTGGGATGAGAATCAGCACCTCCAAGTCCGAGTCCATGGTCCTCAGCCGGAAAAAGGTGGATTGTCCTCTCTAGGTTGGGGACAGGCTCCTGCCCCAAGTGGAGGAGTTTAAGTATCCTGGGGTCTTATTCACGAGTGAGGGGAAAATGGAGCGAGAGATTGACAGACGGATCGGAGCAGCATCTGCAGTGATGCGGACGTTGTACCGGTCTGTTGTGGTGAAGAGGGAGCTTAGTTCTAAGGCAAAGCTGTTGATTTACCAGTCAATCTACGTTCCTACTCTCACCTATGGTCACGAGCTTTGGGTAATGACCAAAAGAACAAGATCAACAAGATCGCGGATACAAGCGACTGAAATGAGCTTTCTCCGTAGGATTGCTGGACTCACCCTCAGAGATAGGGTGAGAAGCTCAGTCATCCGGGAGAGGCTCAGAGTAGAACTGCTGCTCTTCTACATTGAAAGGAGTCAGTTGAGGTGGTATGGGCATCTGATTAGGACGCCTCCCACCTGAGGTGTTTTGGGCACGTCCCACTGGGAGGAGACCCCGGGGCAGACCCAGAACTCAGTGGAGAGACTATGTCTCCCAGCTGGTCTGGGAGCGCCTTGGTATCCTCTCTGAAGAGCTGGAGCAGGTGGCTGGGGAGAGGGAAGTCTGGGCTTCTCTGCTTAAACTGCTGTCTCTGCGACCCAGACCTCCGGAAAAGTGGTAGAAGATGGATGGATGGATGGATAATAGAATAAACAGGTCTTAATAAATTTTCTTACTAACTAATGTTACTGCACAGCATTAGCCACTGGATTTCTTGAGTCCCTGAAGTAGCTGCAATTATGTATGTAGAAATTTGTGTCAGATTTTTGACTATCAAGTAATAAACCACAACATTTTTTCACCCTCTGTAAGCAGGGATGAGAATGGGGTTTTGGAAAAAAAAGAGGAAACTTAGCCGTGTGTCTTGGGGGATGCAGGCCCCCAAGCTGGATCCAAGGCGGAGCCTTGGTGGGGGGTCTGGGGGGCAACGCCCCCCAGAAGCTAACAAAATCTGGTGGTTTAGAATGCTCAAATGTGGTCTTAAATTTAAAGTTAGAAGTAAGTACAAATGCATTTATAGTTTATCTTTTTAATCTGCTGCTGCATCACATGTGTAATCATGTTCAATACTGTTTTGATTCAGTGTCACTTTCCCTGGTACTTTGCATTTCGCTATGAAGTCGGCCATTTTTTCAACCACAAAATAAAGTGAAACACAGTACATATGTATTAAATTTATGATATCTGAATAGTATGTTGATGTAATAACACTAAATTATATTTTACTACTATCTAATATGTTTAGAACTGACAAAGAATTACATTTACATAGTTCTAGAACAGACAAAATAATTTAACCAAGTAAAATAAATTATAAATATTAACAAAATTCCATCACCAAGTCCATCACCCATTTATTAAAATATACTGACATTCTGCAAACATTTTGATTTATTAATGTGTGCATTTGTTAGTGTTACTAGGAATATAAAAAAGTTGCATATTAGTATATTTAGTAGTAGTAGTAGATTAGTTTATTTGACAGGGACAGTGCAATAAACATAGACAATTAATCAAAGACAATCAATCTGATGTGTTGCACATAGAGTGTATAGCTATTAGCTAATTTGCAACTCTTGTCCCTGGATGGGCTTTAGAAAAAAGAATCAAGATAAAAAATATACACAATAACCACATACATCAATGCAGAAAAATTATAAATACACAATTATAAATATTATACATACACAAATATAACAGCCTGACTCACATTTAACATAAATATTATAAATATTATAAATACACAAATATAACAGCCTGACTCACATTTAACACATATAACATAACTCACATTTGCCTATTTCAGGCCTTCCTCCCTCCGTCACTCACTATAAACAAACACATTTATTCCTTCCCTTCATTCACTCTCACTTTGCAGACAAATAATTCATACATGAGTACATTCTTGTTTATTTTTCAGCCAGTTTTTAACATTTTTAGTGAATGTTTTAAAGTCCGTTATTATTTTAATTTCATTTGGCATTGTGTTCCAGATGTGACTGCCCTTTATAGAGAAAGCTGTTTGTCCAAATGTGGTTCTGCGGTGGAATATTTTACAGTTATTGTTAACAGAACTCCTGGTGGCTCTGCTGCTGTCCTGTCTTTGGACGAAACCAGCAAGTGGCTCGGGTGCTGATTTATGGAAACATTTGAACGTTAATTTCAGAAGACAGAGGTCAATGAAGCTCTCAAAACTCAATAGGTTGTATTTTTTTAAAACATTACAGTGATGCCACCTAATGGGCTTTTTGTCCAAGATTTTTAGGGTTTGATTATATAATGAACCTATATGTCTTATTGTGGAAGGGGCTGCTTGAGCCCAGACTGTCAAACAGTATGATATATGAGAAAAAACCATAGAATGCATATACAGTGCAGCTGCTTCGTAAGGTATGTAATATCTAATTAATTTAAAGCAGTTCAGATTTTTTTTACTGTTTTTGAAATTTTCTTTATATGAAGATTAAATTTGAGTTGAGGATCTAGTACAATGCCAAGGTATTTGAATTCTGTAGCTAAACTGATGTCATGATCATGTATATTAACTTTAAAATGTTGCAGGTTACATTTTTTGATTGAAAAGCACATTGAGACTGTTTTCTGAAGGTTCAGCAATAGATGGTTCTTGAGGAGCCACTCTTGGACATCAACCATACTTGTAGACAGTACATCTGCAGCCTGTGCTGGAGTCTTGGCAGCTGTGTAAATAACTGCATCATCTGCATAAAGTTGGCATGTTGCAGCTGAGCAGTGTAACGGCAAGTCATTAATAAAAATGCTGAAAAGTAAAGGACCAAGAATGGACCCTTGTGGGATACCCATGCGGTTGTTTAAAAATGAGGATTTATCCTGGTGAACTTTTACACACTGTTCTCTATTCTGGAGATAAGATGCAAACCATTCTAATGTATTTGGGGAGAAGTTAAAAGATACCATTTTGAATAAAATGGTATCTTTTACGCTGTAGTAAAAGATTACGGTTAAAATTTTAACCCCTTGAACTCTTGTGAATTCAGCGGGCGGTCACGTCTCTGCATCTCAGTGTGCACTGAAAAAAAAAAAAAAAAAAAAAAAAAAGCTGTATTTCCGGTCTTCCAGTACAGACACAGCCTTGTTACAATCTCAGAAAAAAGCTGTGTAATATATATTCATTTTTTGTGGTATTTTTACAAAATTTTGACCTGAGCTTGAAAACACTTGGTTCTACATTTCTGTTGTGTTTTCCAGCCAGTATCTGACAGCTGTATGTTATTTGCAAGCATCTGTATCTAAAAAACACCCAGGTGAACTTTCCTGTTACTCAGTGGCAGGAGCACTTAAGAGAAATTATGACTGTTTTGCCAAAAAATTCAGAGTATTTTCTTTTAAATGAGACCAACCCCATGAAGATGCTGCAAAGGGTTGAAGAACAGCATTGTGTAATGCTGTGATGCAGTAAGTTGTGATGGCATGCCATCACAACTTACACATGCTATTTCATAACAAATTCATTACGCGAAAATTCTCAAGTACATTACTTAAACGAGAAAAAAAAAAATCTTACCTCGGAATGTGTCTTCCGATCACTAATTGCTGTAATCGGGGGCGACTGTGATGAACTTTGATTGACTGGCATCTGAGTTTGACCGTGTCCATCGATCGTTTTGAACGCAGTACCGAGTGAGTAGTTCGATCTCATTGTAGCCACAATTTTGAGATGTTTCTGTTTTGAACAGTGCTCAACTAAGGCAACACAACCACGAGATCCATAACTCAAGAAATCGTTGCAATAAACACACTGGGCTTTCCCTGGTACTTCGCATTTCGCTATGAAGTCGGCCATTTTTTCAACCACAACTTCGGTATTTTTACCTATCTTTACAGTCATTGACACAGTTTTTTCAAGCCATTCCCAACAAAACTTGTTCTTTATCCCTTTGCCGATTTCTAAAATTCTTGCTTTGTTGTCTTTCGTGAGTTTTAGGTTCACCATTTTGACGAAATCGGGAAAACTCAGTTGACTGAACTGATTGAACCGTCCGCCACTTGCATTTGGCTCCGCGTGTTATCCGGATATGACATAGGAAATCTAACAACATCGCCGATTGGTTGCTTCAATAAGTATCAGCCTATCAGTGGCCTTGTTACATTACATTACTGATCTCGCTGGGTAGCGCGTTCTGCGCGGTGGATTTTCACAGCCGATCGAAAATACGACTCGCCGCCAGACCCCCCCCCCCCCCTAAAATTTTCTCCTCGAATTTAGACGATTCACGAGAATGACCCTAGACATGATCAAATCCGAGGAATTCCTCGGATCCGAGGAGGATTCTCATCCCTCTGTAAGGACTTCCTCCATCATGAAGTGAATAAGCACAGATGGGTGTTTGGACAATGTCATCATGATACAGCAGAGAACAGCTCCACCAAACAGTGACTGGAGAGAGGGTTAGATGTGATGGACCAGTGAGGGTTAAGGACAGAACATCAATATCTGACCTTGAGTGAAGTGCTGTGTGAATGCAAACCAAACCAAACAAAGGTGTGAAAATTCTCGCCATTCCCTGCCGAGTTGAACAGAGACCCCCGGACTAGCCTGGTGTGAATGCAGCCTTACAGGTTTGTGTCAAAATGTTTTCACTTCCCACACCTTTCAAACACCAGAATCAGTGACTAGACCCAACACACATACCACAAGGCTAACAGTGGCTAGCGCTACAGTAAACAGCATAAATCCTGTGATAAAAAGACTTACTGGTTGAAGGACATGCCCAGTTGTATGCACGGTGGCCCAGGATAATGACTGAAACTGCATCGGTCCTTAAAAGCAGTTTAATGGTAAAAACCATCTTAATTTGGGTCACGCTTTCAAAGCAGCTTGTTAAAAAAAATGCTAACTAACCTGTAGGATAACTTCAGTTTGGCTAGAGAGCCCTGATTGGCTCAACACTACCTACGTGTCAGTTTCAAGCATAGTTACGTCACCAAAAACGCTCCGTCTCAACTTACCTTTTCTTAGGGGGTGGGGCTTAAATGAATCTTTGCAGCAAAAAAACAAAACAAAAAAAAACCCCAGATATGAGCCATTTGAGTGATTTTGCTCTTGATGTCTTGTAAGTCATAAAAAAATGCTACAGACATGTTAAGTAAAAAAACAAAACAAAACAAAACAGTATTTATGGCGGCGAGTCACTTTAAATAAAAGAGTTTACAAAACAAGTCTCAAATTCCTAAGAAATGCTTCCAATTTAAGGGGGAAAAACTAATAAATTTATGAGTAAAATGCCATAAAGTCACGAGGAATGAGTTGCAGCTGTTGAGGAGAGTTGCATATCTACAAGAACAAAAACACAAACATGAAGGAAAATGTTTACAAGACCAAAATGGCCACCTCCATTGTAGAAGTTTCCCTTCCCTCCTCCTGTAGACTTGTGTGATCTATATAAATTAACTTCATACCGATCACCATGAAAATGGGTAAGAGCTGCGCAAACTCCAGTAACCCTCTTTCATTTCATCTGGCATCAGCGTCGCGTCAAAAACTGCATTTGGTTTCTTGCATTACAACTTCATCAATAATCCTCACGGCCGTACACAGCATAGAGCATCTACACCCAAGCTAACAGCTCGTAACCACAGTTTTGGTTTGTCTTTGTGCTAACATGCTTGTAAAGATTTTGGCTGCGGATGCCCTTATGACTCATTATACCATCCTGTTGATTAAGTAAGAACATGAAAATTATTTACAGACTTTCAACACTGGTTGAAAAATTGATCCAAAAAAGTCACCTTCAATTTGAAATATACAAGTGGATGATAAGCATGCATTAATCTTGTGTCAAATTTCATATCTGCTATAACAAATGGAGCCACTTTTAAATTTAGGGCCCTACACCGACTTGTGAAATTAATTCAGCCTCTGAGGGATGAGGTTTTCCCTCCCCATTAAACTCCAAAAAGCCAATCTATGTGCTTCTTCAGACAACCACAGGCAAAAACTGAAATATTGATATTTTCTTTATCTTTTTCTTGTATTCATCTTGAGAATGTCACAATACTACACCACGGATACGTAGCAGCTCTCAAAAGGGATCCAGCAAATTTTTCTGCATCCATTTGATGGTCTAACGGGGGAAAAAAACAACATAAAAGTAGGAGCAGGTGGGAAGTTTAGTTTCCTTAGCAAAGACACTCTGACAGACATCACAAGGGTGTCAGCAGACATATTGCGTATCATGAGGGATCAAGCTACATTACAAGAATACTTCCCTAACTTGTAGTATAAGGTATCAAAGCGGATCATTTTTCAAGGAATTGACGGGCTGAGAACATTTTAAAGACCCACTCCCTAGAACTCCCTTTGTAACTTGGCAATTACCCCAAGACCACCAGATTTTCTCCCTTTTTTGCACAGGCGAGAAAAGAAAGCAGTGACAGACGGGGGGGAATCAGGCTTCTGTTATAGAGTTCCCCCGGGAAAGCAGAGGGAGAGAGAACACTATGCTCCCCCTGTGTTTATCTCAATCTCACATCAGATCAGATCACTGGCGGATAAAGGCACATCCTGACACATCACTTCCTCTCCGTGGAGGAAGCTGACACGCGCTGGGGACCCGAAATGACAGTGAGGTGCCGCACAGGATGAAGAAGTTCAGCTTTTTCTTTTTTTTTTTTTCTTTATTTTTGACAGAGTGAAAGGGGAATGGGGGAGGAAAAACAAAGGTGTACATGGAGGTAGAAAGTTGAAACCCGCAGACTCGTGCCCCAGATCTGCAGGGCCAAGTGGGGAGAAGGATGAGCGACGGAGACAAAGAGGTGAAGAGGAACTAAGAATAGTATAACTGGATTAGCTTTAACACTGACCTTTACTCAGCACTGTGCTGCTCCCTCACTTTCTCAATTGCACTTTACAGCTGGTACAGAAGAGGCCTGTCCTACTTATTAACTTTAAACTCAATAACGCTCCGTGATGAGTTCTACGTGACATCCATGTATTAAAATCTTGTTAGACCAGATTTAGTCCAAAAATGTACATTGAACCACCAACGACTACAACACAACTAACCTGTCAATATTTGTACACTTCTTCCTTGTAAATTTTGTCATTAATTTGCAGCTTTCCCCCACACACTAAATTTGAAGTTTCTTGCACATTTAGAGCTCCCCCCCCCCCCCCCCCTTTATACAATTTTCTCCTAAAATGACTTTCTACTGTCATAAATTTGCTGGTTATTTCTCAAAAATTCAGGAGAGTTTTCTAGCAAATTTGCAACTTTGTTATCTGAGTAGTTTGATAAAAAAAAAAAAAAAGAGCCACGGGCAGCTGCTGGTCACAGGGGAAAAAAGCCACAGGTTGCAGACCTGTGGTACAAACAGAAGCCAGAACAAGCATTTGTAACAGAAACTTCAATAACCACAAGTCAAAAGATTACAATTAGTAGCAGACATTAAACTGAAGGAAGTCAATGAAATAAATATGGAAGGAGAAATGAGTTACAGACACAGGAAAAGATGCTAGTCCAGATGACAGGACAACAGAAAAAAGAAAGTAGCTGTTCAGTATGTCGGTATTATGATTATTAAAAGAGACATCTGTTTAGCTTTTACGTAGAGCCCAAGAGCTAAAAGAGAAATTATCGTCAGACAACAAAGGTTAAACAAAGTAAATGCTGCTGTACCTGAAGGTTTCTGTGTAAAAATGTGTTTGATCATGCATTTTGGCAACATATGTCCACTTTTTTTTTTTTATAGCTCATAGCAAGTTAAATTTAAGACACCATTGTCACTGGAGCACACAAGATGTAAGATACTTTAACAAAAATAAAAGAGAAAGCATATTCACTTAAGATTAAATCTGATCTGAGGAGTATTGGGCAAACTAGAAAAGCACTCGGAGAGCGCAGACCTCGCCAAGCAGCTCATTTCCCCCAAATGACATTGTTAGAAATGCAGCAGTTTTCTAAATTTCTGCATCTGATATTGATGGAAAATACTAATTCAAGTTTCCTTCTGTAAGATTTATTGAAATAACAAATAAATGGTATTAGGTAACTTAGCTACAGAAATTGTGGTGTACCAGCAAAAGTAAAATTTAAGCAAGTCGATACTGATTTTTCCTAAAAATTCCTGGATCCAGGTGGTGATCTGGATCACCACAAAAATGCAATCACCTGTTCCACATGCCATGACACACCCTTCCTGGAAATTTTTATCAAAATCCGTTCATAAACCGCAGTTTGTTTGCTTCTTCTTAGTGTCTTCAGATGAAATGTCAATCATCACATCCCATTGGTGTGTCTGAAATATTCACTCATTCCCCATATTGTGTACTATATAGTGACTCAGCCATTCTGTAGTGCTGTTCGAAATTTTAACTGAAAATTTAATTCACTATATAGTACACTCAAAATATCCCACAATGCATTTTGAAAAGTAGTGTGCAACGGATGGTCACTATACGGTCATATATGGTTATATTATCCGACTGTGGGGGGGCTCACCTGAAAAAGTTGTCCCTACCTCCAAAACTTCACGAGATGGGTGTTTCCGTTGCTAGCTTGCTAGCCTTGTTGGCACATCCGTGGCAGGAATCCGTGGGCAAATAAGCTCCCAGTCCTTCTGTCTCCAGGTGAGTAGCAGTCTCATTTTCAAACTAGGTTACTCTCCATTGTTGATACTTTTACTCCAACGATGGCAGAATCTCAAAGCTAGCGCGGATGTGAAAGTGCGATTTTGCATGTGCTCGCCTCTTTCCATTGACTCTGTATGGATGCACGCTACCTATTCACGTTTGGTGTGAAGGCACCTTTAGTCTGTTATGTTTTATTGTCTCACCATGATGTCATTAACCGCGCTGCAAAGACAAGCCCAGTAGGGTCCAAAATTTGTTAATTTTATTGTTATATTGAGTTTACTATATAATCCACTATATCTAAATTCATTATATAGCGAGGAGGGAGGGAGTGAACATCCCGAACACAGCAGATCATGTGTGGAGGTGAACGTAACTCCGTGGACACATCTTAAAGGGGAAGCTCAATATTATTATCCCCCCCCACCACCACCACCTCCAAATGTCTGGATCCAGATTGTAATCTGGATTACCACCAAAATCTAATCATCTGTTCCCTGTGCCATTACACACCTTTCCTGAAAATTTCATCAAAGTCCATTCAGAACTTCTTGAGTAACATTGCTAACAGACTTCCGGTTATGGCTGCCACGTAGGACGGACGTGTCTCGCTCTGCTCTGCTCCTGGAGAAAAAAAATCGGCAAATAACTCTCTCATTTGGGACAGAACGTATCCCAGCGTTTGGGCGAGGATATGTCGGCGAAGCCTAAGGCTGGAAAACCAGGAAAAGGAAAAAGCGAGCCGCCGAAACAGTCCAAATTAACGGACTTTCAGGTCTGTGACGCAGCAAACAGGGCTCCATATATGGCGGAGGAGGCTGGCAACGCTGCGATTTCTGCGGGGAATGGCGCAGATGCGCTGATGGCTGCCATGAGTTCAATGAGAGCGGACTTTTCCTCTAGATTTGATGGGATTATGACAGCGTTGGAAGGAATAAGAAAGGAATTGGGTGACTGTGTAGAACGAACGGCGCAGATGGAGCTCCGTCTCGCTAGTGCTGAAGATGACGTCACCCGTCTTCAATTAAAGGTGCGCACTTTGGAAAAAAAAAATAAATCTCTGGAAGATAATATTTTGGATTTGGAATCTCGGTCGAGACAGAATAATTTGAGGCTGGTGGGTCTTCCAGAGGAATCAGAAGGTCGGGACGTATGTTCCTTTCTGGAAAAGTGGATTCCGGAGGTGCTGGGCAGCGAGGAGTTGCAATCAGCAGTGGTTCTGGAAAAAGCACATCGCATTGGCCCACGGAGAGATAAGGGACCGCCGAGGACCTTAATTATGAAGTTTCTTAACAACAGAGACAGGATGAAGATCTTCAACGCTGCACGAGCTAAAAAAGGAGAGATTAAACACCAGGACCAGCAGGTGCGGTTCTACCCAGATTTGGCCACAGGAATCCAGCAATTGAGGAAGCAGTTCGATCCCGTACGTAAGGAGCTGCGCAACCTTGGGATTCGTCATGGTGTAATCTATCCTGCGAGACTGCTGACCACGTATGAGGGCAGAACCCACATCTTCAAGACCCCAGAGGAGGCGCAGGAGTTCATCAAGAAGATCAAAGAAGAAGAAGAGACTGGTGGGAGCTAAGCATGAACAAAATATAAGGTAGAATAATTAAGCATTTGCACAGGCATCTGACTGACTTGAAGTAAATAGTAAGTTTACAAAATATAGATTGTATTATATATTAAAAAAAAACAAAACAAAAACAAAACAAACAAACAAAAAAAAAACTATGATGTACAAAGTTGTTAAAAATTTTGGAGTTAAGTTGGAAAACTACAGAGGAGAGTTAATGTTACGTCATTAAAAGCAGTAGAGTTAGGGTGATTGGGAGGATGAAGAAGGAGTGGCTTAGGCTGTTCCCCGTGGGTGTGGAACGGTCGATGGCTATATCGGGAGACAGAATTTTTCTTTTGATTTTGGGGGGTTTGCCACAAGTGTGGGAAGGGGAAATTTGTTTGTGTGTAGTTTGTAGGATGAATGTTCAACCACTCATGTTTTTGCTTCTCTGTATGAGCATGTTTACACTGCAAGGTAATCCCAAACTCTCTATTGATCATGGACCAAAGTGTTAATCTTAATTTAACTTCATGGAATTGCAGAGGTCTACAAAATTTAAAAAAACTTAAACAAGTTATGAATAAAATAAAGGACATGGGTTCAAGAATTGTGTTTTTACAAGAAACTCATCTGATAGAGGAGGATGTTAAAAGAATTAGGAGTAGATGGCAGGGAAGTGTATTCACCTCTTCATTTTCATCCCGAGCCAGGGGAGTTATGACTCTCATACATAAATCAGTTCCTTTTCAAGTGAAAAATGTAATTGGAGACAAATTTGGAAGATATGTAATCATTCAAGGTTCTTTGCTATTAGAAAATATAAATCTTGTGAACTTATATGGTCCCAATATAGATGATCAGAAGTTCTTTGCTAATTTATTTCTCATCTTATCATCACTTACAGGGCAACATATAATAGCAGGGGATTTTAATTGTACATTGAATCCAGGTGTGGATAGATCAACAGGACTGGATTGTACGCACATTGGATGTAGGATGACTATTAATCATTTTATGAAAGAATTGAGATTGTTAGATATATGGAGAGAAATGAAACCACAAGTTAAAGCCTATTCTTGTTATTCCAGTACCTACAAGACATTCTCACGTATTGATTATTTTTTGATTTCCACAGAATTAAGGTCCAAGATTCAAAACTGCTTTTATGATAACATCGTGATCTCTGATCATGCACCCTGTTGTCTAATATATGTAGATAAAAAATTGACAAAGGAATCAGGTAGATGGCAATTTCAGCATAAATGGCTTCAGGATGAGGAATTTGTCAAGTATATAGAAAAACAGATAGACGAGTTCTTTGACATCAATACTACACAAACATCAGCATGTGTAAAGTGGGAGGCTTTCAAAGCTTTTATTAGGGGACATATTATTAGTTATACAGGATCAAAATCTAAGAAGACTCGAGAGGAGAGAGCTAAATTGGAACATAAAATAAAAAATCTTCAGGAAAAAGTGTATGCAGGAAGTGACCCAAGGTTGGAGAATGAATTACTGATTTTGAGAGCTGAATACGACAAAAAATCAGCGAATAGAGCTGCCTCGAGTCTTCTAAGATTGAAACAATCTTTTTATGAACAAGGTGAAAAATCAGGAAAATTATTAGCATGGCAGATTAAACAATTGGAAATTAAAACACCAATTACCAGTATTATAAGTAACGGACAGGTAGTTATAGATCCTTTAGAAATTAATAGAGCCTTTAGAGATTACTATGAAAAATTATATGATACCAAAAATGAACCTGATTTAACAAAACTAAATGGGTTTTTGAACGAACTATCTATACCGTGTATTCCAAATGAAAACAGGGAGATATTGGAGTCTGAAATTGGTCAAGAAGAAGTTGGGCTAGCCATTGATAATATGAAATCAGGAAAAAGTGCAGGACCAGATGGTCTTCCAGTTGACCTTTATAAAAAATTTAAGAATAAATTAATAAAACCTTTTTTGGAAATGGTTTTAGAAGCATTTCAAAATAATAATTTACCATCATACATAAATAATGCCTTAATTATACTGCTGCCAAAACCAGGTAAGCCCTCTAATAAATGTGAAAATATGAGACCAATAAGCCTATTAAACGCCGACCTTAAGATAATCTGTAAAATTTTAGCAAGACGAATACAAGAAATTTTACCAAATATTATTAATCGAGATCAGAATGGCTTTATAAAGGGTAGACAAGGCTTCCATAATGTAAGAAGACTATTTAATATTATTTATTTTAATAAAGAAGCACCGGATACAGCTCTCCTATCATTGGACGCCGAAAAGGCCTTTGATAGAGTTGAATGGCCCTTTCTTTTTGAAGTCCTACAAAGGTTTGGACTTGGAAATAATTTCATAAAATGGGTTCAAATAATATACAATAATGCTACAGCAGAAATCCTAACAAATAATATTTCAAAACCAATAAAAATCAATAGAGGATGTCGACAAGGCTGTCCACTCTCACCTTTACTGTTTACTATGGCAATTGAACCTTTAGCGATAGCGATACGTTTACATTCACAAATATATGGAATTAAAGTTGGACCAACAGAACATAAAATCTCCCTGTACGCCGATGATATAATTTTGTTTATGTCGAATCTAAAAAAATCAATTCCAACCTTGTTGAATTTAATAAAGAATTTTGGGGAAATATCAGGATATAAAATAAATAAAACTAAATCTTCAATATTAATGCTAAATGAGACCCAGAGAAATTACCCAGCCCCTGAGGTAAATCAATTCAATGTTGTAAATCAGTTTAAATATTTAGGAATCCAAATTATGCCTAAGCTAGAATCAGTCGCCAGTGTCAACTATGAAGCCTTAATGTCAGATATCAGTGAGTTAACTCAGAGATGGATGTCACTACCAATGTCGATGATCGGGAGAATCAATATACTTAAAAGTAATATTTTACCTAAAATACTTTATTTATTTCAATACATTCCCTTATCACCACCTTTAGATCTATTCTCAAGAATAAAAAAAAAGTTAGTGGAATTTATATGGAACAACAGGAGGGCTAGATTACGTCTGTCTTTATTATATTTACCATTTGATCGTGGAGGTCTGAAATGTCCAAATTTTATGTTGTATTATTGGTCGGCACAACTGAGGTCTATGACATATTATTTTTCATCAAATGATCTCCCTCACTGGACTGAAATGGAATCATACAATTTACCTTTACCTCTTCCCATATTCATATACTCAGATTCGGCAAAAAAATTACAAAAACAAGTTAAAAATCCATTTGTAAAGCATATGATCAAAATATGGTGTGAAGCTAAAAACTATTTAAAAGAACCACAGTTATTGTCACAATTTAGTCCAATATGGGGTAATCAATATTTTAAACCAGGGAGAGCGGACGCTGTATTTAAAGTATGGAATTTAAAAGGGATACAAAAGATTCAGGATTTATATTTGCCATGTGCAGACAACATAATGTCTTTTGAAGAGCTGAGGATCAAATTTAATCTCAATAGAACACATTTTTTTAAATATCTTCAACTTAGAAACTTTATTCGATCAAATCAAAATAAAGCTCTCACTCGACCTATTTATTCATCCTTGGAAAAAATGATGATGAAAGATAGTAAAAGAAAGGGTATTATTTCAGAGTTTTATAACTCATTGACACTATCTTCAAGTGAAAATTCACTGAAAAGATTAAACTACTGGAAAGAAGATCTGCAAATTGAAATTTCAGAGGAACAATGGGAATTGGCTTGTACAGAAGCTCAAACCAAATCAATAAATGCACGCCTTAAATTGATACATTTCAAATGGTTAATGCGGATGTATGTTACACCGGAGGAGTTAAATAGATATAACAAAAATATACCAGATACATGCACAAAATGCATGGAAAGTAAAGGAACCCTATTTCATTGTTTATGGGAATGTAGATTAATAAGAATGTTTTGGGAAGAGGTGAGGGTAACAATTGAAAAAATAATCTCAAAACAAATCATATTGAATCCTAAACTGGTTTTGTTGGGTCTGTACCCAGAAAAGCATAATTTCAATAAAAGTGAAAGAACATTCATAGACCTCAGTTTGCTTAATGCCAAAAAATGTATTGCACTATTATGGAAAAAGACTCATAGACCAGATGTGACTCAGTGGTTAAGACAGATGTTAACAAACCTTCCATTAGAAAGAATAACATATATACTGAAATCAAAGGAAATTGTGTTTGAGAATATATGGAGACCTTTTATTGATTATGTAAAAAATTTAAACATAACTCTTGAAGAAGAAGGTGAATGATGTGTGTGGACCTTGTAAATTCCAAACTGGTGAACATAATATGTATACTTATGTATTGGATTGTCTAGACTAAACAGAGGAGCATTGTTGAAGACTTGATTTTGTTGGTGGTTGTTGGTGTTTTTAGTGCATTTTTTTTTTTTTTTGTAGTACCTTAGTGTTAGTGTTTGATTGTTTGTATCATGTTTGTTAAAAAAAAAAAAAAGGTTCAATAAAGATATTGTGGAAAAAAAAACATTGCTAACAGGCAGACAAACCAACAGACCAACCAACCAACACTGCGGAAAACATTACTTCCTCCTCTTAGCAGAGGAGAGAAAAATGTGCTGGTGTGGTATCATGAAATGTGGACATCAGACTGCGCAAGTCAAAGTGAGAAAGCACAGAAGAGGTTTGTTGTTTTGTTTTTCCAGTGTTTCTCAGGAAGTAAAATTGTGAAAGTGGTGAGATAAAGGTGTGGCCCTTTGCTACCTGAGGCTGAAAACCAGCTGACGAGATTATGTCACCTCCCCGAGTCTTTAGTGTTTCATATGATAACAACAACAAATTTGCACTTCAAACCTATTACTTTTCCAACCTTTTTCTTTCATTGCTGAAGGTGTGTGAATCAGCCTGCTCTAGCCAGTTAAGACATTAACCATTACCAGTAATACCCACTAAAAACAACACAGTATGTGGTAACTTGCATATAAAAACACCTTAGCAACATGTTCAGATAGAAATTGGGCAACACTATGGGGCCAACTGACTAGAAGAGACATATACAGCAGAAGTGCTAATAAATAGTTCATTTTAAACAGCCATACAGAAGTCTTAAGCTGATCATGCCCAGACTCACCTGAATTCACATGTGAAAAAAAGCCAACTTTAATGTGTTAATGGTATAATTCTTTGTTAAAACGAATAAGGAAGCAATTATCAGATGGTATTTTAATGCGTCTCCTTGATGTGCATTTGATACCTGCCTGCGTTGCTCTTCTCCCGGGAATGGTGTTGATGTTTTTCCCATCAACGTCTCAGCGAGCATGCAGGCTAACTGCTGTGCTAGGCTAGCAGAATGTCACATGGTCGCGATTGCGTTGAGCAGCATTTCTGTTAGCAACAGATAGATGCTTCCTGAGCTACAAGCCCACAGGATGAGGCTGAACTTAAAAAAAAAAAAAAGAAAAAAAACCTTTTTACCTCTACCGTACACAGCCAACAGTCCAATCTGACTAAGAAATGGGAGAACTAGCAGGTTAGCAGCAACTGAGGGTTCAAAATAAACGATGATAAGACTGTCAAATGATAAATTAATTGCAATATTCTGTCTGAGAGATGAAAAAAAATTGAGAAAAGGCAAATTATACTTGAAGTGGCTGTTAATATAGCAGAGCCAGCCACAGGATTACAGTCTGTGTGGGAAAATGTAATTTATTTAACAAAAGCCACAAGACTTATGCTATCGAATGTATATATTTTTACCTTTAACTGACATTTAAAAAGAACTGGGGAGAAATAAAGACATTATATTGTCTAGCAGTGCTGCAGATAGACTGCTTCTACTGCTTAAACTGTTTCTCTAATCAAATATAATTCACAACAACTGAACGTCTATTCTTTTTATAGGCCTGAACTTTGGATAATTAAATTCCACATTTTCCAATACTTTGTAAAAATCTGTAGGAAATGTGGTATGCTGTTTGTAGACTGTCTGAAAAATAGTCACAATTCAAATCACACTACAGACATTAGTTAGGAAAAAAAAAAAACCTTAAGGGTATAACCTAATTCAGACTGAAATACAAGGAAGGCAGACTTGACTAGAACAGCGATAGCAACAACAGTGACACATTTCATCTGCAGTTTAGGAGGACGAAACACACATGCAGGGCCACACAAATCAAATCAATGTACACCCTTGTGAGCACAGGCCGCACATTTAACATGGCACACACTGGGACACATGCAGCCCCTGTCTGGATGCACAACTGAGGGCAGCGGACACGCAGCCCCTTTCTCTCTTACACAAACACACCCCGAGAACGTGCGCAGTTTCAAGAAGGAGCAACTCTGGTGATCTACAGCTCTGCCCTCATGCAAAGAGCACAAACCAAGTGTAGCAGAATCAGGACTCTTGCTTTATTTTTTTTTTATTTTTTCCTTCACCATGTCTTTCTATGAATGGCATCAACTTTTCAGCTCTTCTGGTGGAAGTCTCCCATGCACACAAGCACGAATATCGTCAAAGGACCCTGAGGTCTTCGGATAGCATGATGGGTGGAAAACATCTGGAAGACAACAGCATCCTTCATTCCGTTTTTGGTATTTTGTAGAAGTTAGTTCAGTGAGAGAGACAGTTGCAGTCAGTTAAAACTCCTCCCCCTAATTCAAAGAGCCGATACAGGATTTGCATTTTTTCCCACAATTCAATTAACACGCCTGTCACCCTCTCCTCTCCATTCACAAGCCTCCTCTGGCCATTACACACACACACACACACACACACACACACACACACACACACACACACACACACACACACACACACACACACACACACACACACACAAATTTCACAATAGATGCGTTTATTCACAAAGACATGGATCCAGAAAATTGATGCACTTGTTTGTTTGCAAATGAATTAGGAAAGCTCAGGTGGCGAGATGGGGAGAAGCTCCAGGGTCACATCCTGTCTGGACTTGTCACATTCGGGGACTCGGGAAGACAGTTAACGGATGTAGAGAGCGGCCCCTGGGGACGACTTTTTTCTGTCCTCCTCCCTCTCTTGGAAGGAAGGAAGGAAAGCAGGCATTCGGGAAAAGATTTAAAAGGCCATCAAAGATGGCATCATTGGGTGTTAAAGTAAACGCAGACACTCTGGGTTGATGTGGCACAAGAGACCAGATGACAGAGACGAGGGCAAACCTGATTTAGAATGGAGGAATCAGCCACAGCTGCACTGTCTTTGCCGCAGGGCTGGCTAATGACTCCAGTGAGCCTCTTGTCTGATTAATAGACTGTAATCCCATTCCCATGGATAGCATACCACAGCATTCCGCCATAGCACTCATTAACCACTGCAGAAATGCTCACTAATCAGTCGGTCGCTTTTAGCTAGCAAAACGAATGTTAGGCTAGCACAATCAATAGGCACTAATCCTGTTGGTGGAGCTCTTGCAGCGTAGCAACCCTGATTACCAGCAATGAAATGTCTGCTAATTATTCACTACGCGGTTATTTGTCCGCAGGGCCGCACAATCACTTTGGTGGCGGTGGCTGACATTGGACAGTCTGCAGCAGAGGGTGGAAACGAGAGTGACACGCAGAGTGGCACAGGCTGTGTAATGATTAAGAATCACATCACTCCTGCTTTTCTTCCTTCTCTTACTGTCTGCCTGCCTTCTTGAGCATGCATTCAGACCAATATGGAAGGGCTTTGCTCTTTGTTAGCATCAGTCAAGTTTGATCGATCAACAAAAGAAATTCTCGTCGATCCATGGCGGCCAATCAATAATAAAGGCTTTCAGGCAGAGAAGCGATAACCTTTCGCCATCCTCCGGTGATGACAATCATCAGCGGTCAAGCGGATCCCTCCCCTTGTCCTGTCTTTAAAATGCACTGAGGTGAGACAGCTGGGGCGAACCAATTAGCCCAAACAGCCTCGACTCAACTTGACCCTCATGGTTCATATTCCAAACCCTTTTATTTGGAGTTTAATCTTGAGTCTATAACGCTAAACGTCAACAGTTTGGTTTTAATCAGGCCATTCTGCGTCTTCGATGAAACACAGCCAAACTTTTGTCTGCTGCAAAATGCCTGCAGATGGTCTCCATGGCATGGAGTCAAACCAAAGTCCTGTGTGTGTGTGTGTGTGTGTGTGTGTGTGTGTGCGTGCGCGCGCGTGCATGTAACGAGGGGCCCAACAGAGGTATCTGCATATTCTCTTGAGTTGGAATCTCATCTCTGAATGGCAAAGCTGGGTTACGCGTCACGATGACCTGAGGATGAACCTGAGCCAAACTTTTGTAGTCAAGAGAAAGCAGCAGTGTTCCTGAGAGAGACCTGTCAACACTGAGACGCCACAGGGGGAAAACACACGGGGGCCATATCTCACCTTTTCATATGTGAGATCACAACTGACTCAGACGTCGTTTAGGCCATAGCATAAAAACTTTTAAACAACCACAATTGCTGATAACTGGTTTCATGTACTGCTAAGTCATAACTGATGAAAAGTGACTTTTATTGCAGCTCAACTTGGAACAAGATTCGGCAGTTTTAAACAAGTCAAACACTTTGACTTAGGGCTATGCGACAGACGATATACTGTATATCAGATGACGATATAAAAACATTTATCGTTTCATAGGATTTGATAGGATTCATAGGACTCTGTTGTTTGTATCGTGATTTAAAATGCCACATACTCCTGTTTATTCAGTAAAGCTCCTCACCACTACTTGTCAGCTCCCCGCTTCTCTGCTGCAGTGCGTGCAGCGGAACAGGTGTGTGGTGGGTGGCTAGGCTTCAGTCCGGTGGATGCTAATGCCAACTCCAAACTACCGGTTCAGATAGCTGCTACTCCTGTTTGTCAGGGATGTGGGACTGTTTTCCATCGTGCTGCGTCAGAGGATAGTTCGCTAACCTTGTTTTAATAGGAGGAAAGTAACATTCACACCATGTCTAATTATAAAATGCTAGATGGCGATGCTAAGTTGTGCCAACTGGAAAACGCAGCAGACTATTGTTTCTTTGGTTTAAATTATTGTAAATGACATTCACTTATATAGCACTTTTTCTCATCTCTAGATGACCAAAGTGCTTTACAAATTACTGCTGAGTTTCTTAGTTTTGTCTGAAAAAAATTTATTAAAGCTGCAAAAGTGTATGATGGTGGCGCATACACGCAAAATAAATAAATAAATTAAAATGGGTCAGAGGAGCTAGTTGGCTCTTAATGTAATTTATTTGATTTCTAATAATTTTAATTAGTCAAGTAGCGATAATGAATAAAATTAAAGTCATCTCATGTATTTTATGACATTACCTTTTGTGTCTTTGATTTTCAGATCATGACCAATCTGAAATATCTTTACTAAGAAGCAAACAGGTTAAATCAGGTCAGAATGGCATCTTCAGGCTGTAGCTCTACACTTACATTTTCACTGATTTAAAATAACAGCTGTTTTATATCTGCAGATGGCAACGATGGGTTAGTTTCTCATTTTCAGACATTTTTTTGTGTTTTTTTTTTTTTCTTTTGCTATTCTCCTCTGGCTCAGGGAGTATTTAACTTATTGATGTTTACTTTTTCATATATGATTTAGAAGAAAAACCTGAAATTTATGAGAATCAAGTCTCAAATGCACATTAAAAAAAACTTTTATAACAACACTGCAAAATTATGAGGTAAAAAGGTACATGTAAAAAAAAGTTTTGAAAAAATGAAATGGTCCTTTTTATGCGATTATCTAAACTGTAGAATTTACAGAAAATGTATATCGTGATATATGTTGTTATCGTGATATAAGATGACATATCGTGATATGAAATTTTTTTGTCATATCACACAGCCCTACTTTGACTTACATATTGCTCAAACAAAATAATAAAATATATTAAACTCGGTGGTGGGCTTTAAGCCTTCACTAAATATTCTAAAAATAAACTAATTATCCATCCATCTTCTACCGCTTTTCCGGAGGTCCGGGTCACGGAAGCAGCAGTTCAAGCAGAGAAGCCAAAGCCTCTGCAGATGATGTCTGGTATTTTGCTAAAACACCACAGTGGTTAATACGTCATAAAAACTGTCACTAATTAATTATGTGCCCTTTTGAAAAGTCTAATAATCTAAGAAATGTCTCAAATACTAAAAAGAAAAAAATGTGTTTACAAAAGCATTGTGTTCTAATTAAATGGCCTTTGCATGTAATTCCATTTCAGACATTCTTAATATCAGGTAAAACAAGACAAACACAGGTATGAAGTCACCGATATAAGCAGGCTTGTCCCCTAACAGAAAGTGGCTCAAAAAAAGGATGTGGGAAATTTTGGTGGGAATGCCGGGAGGAAGTGCAACCACTGCCGTCAGATGAGAAGACGTAACCGGCTTTGGCGTGCCTGGCCGCCAGTGCTTAAACACGGCTAATCTGATTGGATTAACACCAACCTGCCCAAGTGCATACGAACGTGTGTGTATGTGTGCTCGCACAAGTGCCTGAACTATATGCCAATCAGCCCATGCCGCCTCTGTGGAGTTCATCTGGATTCTGGGTTGCGCTGCCTGCCTGGCTGATGGCAACATGCTGGGCTGCCACATGCACACGCATATGTGCTCGCGTCCCACACACACGCACGCAAAGCCATCTTGGAGTGCAGTGATTTGTGCTGTGAATCTGAAACAGACCCACTGAAAGAAGAGTAATGGCCAGTGCTTGACAACCGTGCTAATTGACTAGCCCCCTCCCCAGCAATGAAACTAAACGTTTTCACCCCCCCCCAATTCTTTATCTTTCTAATCATTCCCCGACAGCTCCCCTCTTGTCCCACACTCATCACATCCTCTTCCACATATTCCTCTTCATCGACTCCATCTCCTGTTCCCCCTCTCCTCGCCCTTGGCATCTCCCACTCCCTTCATATTCATCATACATGTAATCATTCATTAGAACCAAGGCAGTTGTCCATTAGGCAAAGCAGCCATTTTGGAAATTGCAGCAAATCTTCCATGAAAAGACATTTCCTCTAATGCAGCAGTCACGCTCAGAGGGAGAGCGAGAGAACGATGGCAAAAGGAGGAAGAGAAAGACAAGGGGCAGAGACGGAGAGTGAGACGAAAAGAGGAACGAGAAAAGTGAAAGAGAGCGAGTGAGCGAGAGACAGTGAGAGAGCCCCCAGCCATGAAGCCACCAAGCGGAAAGCAAGCCTGCTGTTTGATTAGAGATTGACACCATCACGGATGGAAGGAAAGAGTGGAAGGAGAGGGAGGGAAAGTGTTTGAGAGACAACCAAAAGAGGGGGTGAGGAGGACATGGGGGGGGGGGGGGGGTGAGGGAGTGATTTGTGAGAGGACTCAGACCAAGGCAGTAAAATTAGCCACATCACTTTGAACACTAAGACACACTAGGATTAAAATGCACACACAAGAGTCATGAGATGTGTACAGACAGACGGTGTCCTTCGTCTGAAAGTGCAGCTCTAATCTGAGTAAAGTGTTAGAAACCTCCTTAACCAATTAGAACCCCCATATCTCAGGTTTTGCATGAGTATTTGTTTCACCTACTCATTACATGTATTTGTGTAGTAGTAGTAGTGGTAAAGTGTCCCATGGGATCAGAGAAGAGGTGGGAAACAACAAATCCAGGTGAGTTTTCCTTGTCTACAATGCCACTCACCATCTCAGTCTTTTCTGTTATGGCCCTACTAGGCCAAGGCCAGAACTGCCTATTTACTAGGGCTGCAACCATTACTCAACGTTGTCGACAACGTCGATTATAAAGATTTGGCGACACAGATTTTCATTGTTGACAAATCGTTTAAAGTTTATATGCATGCCATGGAAATGTTTAGTTTAACTGTTCCAGTGAAGAAGAAGAGGAGCGCATCATGGCGACACGGAGAGAAAATCACAGAGGAGGCCAAAGTATGGGAGGATTTTACCGAAAATAAATCAATGAAACAAGTTAAATGTAGACTGTAAAGCAGAGGTATCCCATCAGCTGCACTACAGCGATGCTTTCATTCCCTCCTCCCCATTCCTCCGTCTGTGGCCACCTGTCAGCGGACCTTTGTAACACTGGGCCACTTGTAAACACTGTGCCGGCCGGTAAGGTTAGCCAGTAACGTTAGCGCTTCTTATTTTCAATGAGTGACTCTATCAGCTTTACAAAACTGACCACACTATTAGTGTGTGCTGTTTAAATAGTTTACCTGCTGTCGGACAATAATCTCTTTTGGACGATAGTTGCTGATGGCTGAGCTGCTTCAGTTATGATGGGTAACGTGTAAACTGCACTAAATGAGTTAATTAGCGGAGCAGCTTACTCTTCTTCATACTCTCCATTATTGTCGCGGTAATATAAGCCCTTATTCTGAATATTAGTTCATCTCCATTAATTAGAATACCATGATTTGTAATTTAATTAAAAAATAACCATAATCATCACAAATAAATTATAAAAATAGCTTGAAAAATATTTCACTGTGTGTGTGGTGAAGGCTCACATTCCTGCACTGATATTTAAAGTGTTTGTAAATTTATTTTGGACCGGAAGAAGTTATTTTCACTTTCATCTGAAGCCTAATTAAACTTTTAAACTTCTAGACCCAGCAAAGTTTCAAACAGCAAGGACTAGTTTGTTATTTTCTTTTTTTTTTTTTTTTACTTTAATGGAGTTTGCCCAACCGGTTTACATGTGTTTTGTAAACTTAAGATAAGATAAGATAAGCCTTTATTAGTCCCACAATGGGGAAATTCCAGGATTGCAACAGCACAGGGATAGCAACACTCAGAGCAATAATCAGAAGGCAAGAAAAAAAAAACAAGAACATCTAGTAAACATATGTACATATTACTATAAATGTATATATATATAGACACACAGTGCGGAGCATTATGGTTGGTGAATGTGCAGCAGAAAGTCTAAGTTCTCTCTCCGCGGATGCGGCGGGCCAGCTGGAAGTCTTTGGGCATGATGGTGACCCTCTTGGCGAAGAAGAGACCCACCAGGTGGGCCTCTCTGGTCTCCTGCAGAGCCATGACGGCGAAGCTCAGGAAGCGCAGGTGGGTCTTGAAGTCCTGAGCGATCTCCCTCACCAGGCGCTGGACGGGCAGTTTACGGATGAGCAGCTCCGTGGATTTCTGGTAATGACAGATCTCTCTCAGAGCCACGGGCCTGTAACGGCGAGGCCTCTTCACTCCGCCGGTGGCCGAAGCGCCTCTCCGAGCAGCCCTGGTGGCTAGCTGTCTCCTGGGGGGCTTCTTCCTCCAGTAGATGTTACGGGCGGTCTGCTTGGTTCTTGCCATCGCTCTTTATTATTCTGTCTTATATTTCTTGCACGCCGCCTAAACTCCAGCCCGGCACCCGCGTCGTTTTCGCTACAGCTCCCGGTATGTCGAGTTTCCCATTAGCACCGGGCGGCGGCCAAGTGCTAGCTAGCACTTGCTCCTCCCCGCTGTAACGTCTCCTGCTGTAAACAGTGGCTCCGTCCGCCGACCCGGGAGACCCCCAGGGCGATCCGTGCATCCGTGATATATATACAGAGTGAAAGGTGTAGAAAGAAGAAGGAAGATAAAAAAAAGGCTGTTGCAATGGGCAGCCGACTCGTGTGGCGCCACCGGTCCGGCGGAACCGGAAAAAAAAAAAAAAAAAAAAAAAAAAGAGAAGGCATTTGACTTGGAGAAGGCATTTGACCGTGTCCCTTGTGGTTTTTTGTGGGGGGTGCTTCGGGAGTATGAGGTATCAGGCTTGTTATTACGAGTTATCCAGTCTCTATAGAACCGTTGTGAGAGTTTGGTTCGTACTGCCAACACTTGGTCGGACTCATTCCCAGTGAGAGTTGAACTCCGCCAGGGCTGCCCTTTGTCACCGATCCTGTTCATAATTTTTATGGACAGGATTTCTAGGCGCAGCCAGGGAATGGAAAGTGTCATGCTTGGTGACCACAGGATCTCATCTCTGTTGTTTGCAGATGATGTTGTTCTGCTGGCTTCATCCAGCAATGACCTACAGGTCTTACTGGGATGGTTTGCTACAGAGTGTGAAGCGGCTGGGATGAGAATCAGCACCTCCAAGTCCAAGTCCATGGTCCTCAGCCGGAAAAAGGTGGATTGTCCTCTCTGGGTTGGGGACAAGCTCCTGCCCCAAGTGAAGGAATTTAAGTATCTTGGGGTCTTATTCACGAGTGAGGGGAGAATGGAGCAAGAGATTGACAGATGGATCAGAGCAGCATCTGCAGTGATGCGGACGTTGTATCGGTCTCTCGTGGTGAAGAGGGAGCTGAGCTCTAATGCAAAGCTGTCAATTTACCATTCAATCTACATTCCTACTCTCACCTATGGTCATGACCTTTGGGTAATGACCGAAAGAATGAGATCACAGATACTGAAATGAGCTTTCTCCGTAGGATTGCTGGACTCACCCTCAGAGATAGGGTGAGGAGCTCAGTCATCTGGGAGAGGCTCAGAGTAGAACCGCTGCTCCTCCACATCAAAAGGAGCCAGTTGAGGTGGTTTGGGCATCTGATCAGGATGCCTCCTGGATGCCTCCCACTTGAGGTGTTTCGGTACATACCACTGGGAGGAGACCCCGGGGCAGACCCAGGACTCACTATGTCTCCCAGCTGGTCTGGGAACGCCTTGGTATCCTCTCTGAAGAGCTGGAGCAGGTGGCTGGGGAGAGGGAAGTCTGGGCTTCTCTGCTTGAACTGCTGCCTCCGCGACCAAGACCTCTGGAAAGGCGGTAGAAGATGGATGGACGGATGGATGAATATATATGTGACCTGTGCTGGCAAAATGAGTCGCAATGAGGAAATTTACAAAACTGAGGTAGCATTATTTTCATATTCTGTAATGAAAGACCTTCAAAATGAGATTTAATTTGTTGGAATTGCACAAAAACGGACCAGCATAAATCGATTTTGTTTATATTTTGGCTGGTTTGAAAACTCGAGTTCGACTGGTCTTGAGTTATGTCTTCCACAAAAAGTTGTATTTTTAGAAAGTAGGAGTTCCAAGCTTTACAGTGATACCTGGCACTGACGGGGGTTTTCCCGGGATTTGCCGCCAGCAAGCAATGAAAGAATCACGATTTATGATTTCACGTGCCTGAAGCGTGTAATTACCCGGTGCGCATTCCAACTCATTTTGCCAGCACGGGTTATATATATATATACATACACATGGACTGATACAAAAAAATTTGTGTCTGGGTTTTGCTCATATCACCCACCCCATCTTTGAACCCATGAGCCAGTGATCCAAAGTATCATACTCTAACCACCGATCCAAGGAGAACTGTCCCACTAGCTGTGAGCTAGTAGTGGAGGTAAATCTTACTGCAACAGGAAACTGCACCACTGACTAATTTCTAGGGGTGGGACAAAAGACCGATTTTGCAATACATCGCAATACTTGGCACTAGTGATGATGCATCGATCCCTAAACACATGCACGGATCTTTCATTAATTATATATATTCATGTAAATGTTGCAAAATCTTGGGTATTAACCAACTGTAGGGATAAAAGGTATATATCGGCATGGTTGTGCAGTGGTGGCCTAATGGCTAGGGATGTGGACTGGTGACCGGAGGGTTGCCGGTTCAAATCCCTGGACTAGCAGGATCAGATCTGGGTGGGAAAGATCACATAGAAGTGTTTGCCCCACCCCCATTAACCCCACTGTGGTGCCCTTGAGCAAGGCACTTAACCCTAACTGCTCCAGTGGAGCTGTTCAGTGGCCACAGGTCAGTCTGTGGTTGTACTGGACAGCTCTCAGGTGTGAATGTGAATAGGGCCTCCTTGAAAGAGAGGTTGTCTCTCAGGGGACCTTCCCTGCATAAATGCAAGTTAAATAAAATAAATAAATATAAAATGCTATCGGTATAAAGCATTTAAAATTATCTATCAGCAAAAATTTCTTTTTACAGCCAATAGAACATTACAGTAGACAGTCTTAAGTGACACTCTCCAGCTTTTCCCTTGGCAAAAGGGACTGATGTTAAAATTAAACATCAGCTGCAGCACAGAGGAATTACTGCACAATCAGGAGAATATGCCAAGTTTCCATAATGGCACGGGCAACCGGTTTACAGAGGCATCAATGTAAACAGGGAGCGGGGAAGCCAGTCTGGCTACTTGGCTAGGCTAGAGGGCCCTGAACAGACCAATGCTGCTTAGCTTTTTTTGTCGCAAATGCTCGTCCCTTGGAAACAAGACTGACGAACTAAAACCGGTATATAACCCGACCAACTATGGGAGACAGCTCTGTCATGATGATCATCAAGCTGGTTACACCCCAAGACCATAGACGCTGCGGTTGAGCTAGTGTGCTGCCAATTACACCAACGGTAGGAGATGCGGAAGCAGAATTTGTACATATGTGAATAAGGGCTTGTTTACAAACTCTGTGGTCATCGATTAAGTACTGCTCACCGGACTGCTGGCAGTTTCTGTCTGCCACAAGAGATTCCTGCTGACACGGTAACAAGGGTCCAGATACTAATGCTAGTTTAGCATTTGCCTATGTGCTAGCAGCCTTTGACAAGCAGCAGACCCGGTGATGACCAACATTTTTTTTTTTGTATACTTTATCCTCAATTTCTCCTCTGGGGATCAATAAAGTATATTAAGTACAAAACATGAGGAGAAAACACACTGGACTGTGTATATTCTAATATTATAAAGGCATCCCTCCCCTCTTACATTTGTCTGAAAACATAACACGTATTTATTTTCACATTAAGTTGAGGTAGTTGTCTTATTTTCCTTGGGGAATGTGTCTTTATGCCCGTTAATCATCACTGTAAGACAAAGGAGATGTAAATACGTAGGGAAAAATTATGTGCTTCTGCATATGTTGCTCCTGGTGGGTCAGGCCAGCGCCTGTGTATGACAGTTCCGCCGCCATCAGTGTGTGAATGGGTGGATAGCAGGATCTGTAAAGTGCTTTGGTCATCCAGAGATGAGTAAAATGCGCTATATAAGTGAACGCCATTTACCATATGTCAGTATCGGCATTGGTAATCGGCAAAAACTAGTTTTAAACTATCGGCAAAAATTCTACTATCGTGCATCCCTAAACAACTGCATTTTCAGTCCACTAGATGCCATAAAGTAGGCGCCCTGTCAGGTCAAGTCACAGCTTGTCTCGCAAAATTTGCAACCAGGTGTACAAATTTAAGAAGCAGCTAGATGCAGTGAAAAGTTAACTAAAATGTCGGCCCTTTTTTGGATTTTATAAAAAAGACGGAACAAAAGACCTTGACGTTACACACAGCCCACAAGCAGTGCTGTACGAACCCCCGCCCCCCCCCCCCCCCCCCCCCCCCAGAACACATGGACTGGCACACTCCTCTTGGAGCCATTCAGCAACAGCAGTGTTAGCAACAGCTAAGCTAAAAACACTCCAGCATGAGCGACACCTACCCCGGTGAACAACCGACTTCGGACACCTCCCCGTGCAACAAAGCCACCTTCAAACTCAGAGGGAGCCAAGTAAACAACACAGCCCACCACCCTCCCCGTGTGCAGACACACGTCTCCACGGAAAATGAAGCCCCCTGGAATATGAGAATGTGGGCAGCAGAAAGGAACACAGCACACCATCCTATGGAGGACTGAGAACCTGCAGCCACAGAAACAAAAGCAGCTGTGGTCGGTTGAAAACAGTGAAAACAGATATTGACAGTTGTACTTTGGTAAAAAGAAACTTGAAGAAGTTGGACAACCCTGATTGCGTTTGCCCTCGCATAACTGTGAGTAGAGTAACTGCCAAGGGAGACGCTGGTGGTCCATCCTCTCAACACGTCCGAGCAATCTCAGGTTCATCTGTATTAGCATGTCCTCCATTGATGGTAGACCAGCTCGTTTCAACACTTCTATGTTGGTTATCTTGTCTTTCCATACGACATTAAAAAAGGTGTATGGTATCGTGATGGATTGTGATGTATTGTATTGTGACCCAAGTATCACAATCTGAATCGCATCGTGAGGTCTCTCGCGATTCCCACCCCTATTAATTTCTATTAATACCTCACCACTAAAGGAAGTGATGCAGTTGAGAAGCCCAGATAAGTCCCCATTTTTTGTTACGGCACAGCAGAGTAAACGTCATTGACCCCTAAGGGAAATTTGTCTTGGGCACAGTGCTACATCATTGCTTCACAAAAACACATCATCCCAGAATAAAACCATCTCACAAACACAGAAAAAACATCTTACCCATGCTGTACTGATCAAAACCGCAACTGTCCTTCCAATTAACCACTTACAGATGTATGCATTTCACAGATGATTGATCCTTTTTTGTGAAAACATCCTCTATACAGCCAATACATTTGTTACCACCAAACTGCGCATCACCCGTTGCTTCATTTCTCCCTCACACGACCCCCAAACCAATTTATTCACCATCTCAAAAACTGTTATGCTTACTTGAAGGGGAAACTCTGCAGTAGCACCATATTTAAAATCAATAACTAGTCCAACTGTGAAAAAACTGGGCTGGGAATATCAATACAAAACAGTTCAGTCAAGCCTTTTTAAAATTCACAATTGATTTTTTTTAAGGATCTGAAAATGTCAAAATGGACAGCTGTTGAACTTACTTACACATCATACAACAAAGTAAACATTAATATGCTTATTAATGTGCTTCTTGTGAATTAATACGATGAAGATTCAACAGATTCAGGTTCACAAATGATTGTCACAAACTAAAAGCAAGAACTATTTCAACCACATCTCGAGTACTTTGTGATTGGCACTTTATTTTTAAATCAATCTTTGCTTTCATTTTGTGGAGCATGTAATTAATAAAGCCAGACAAGAAGAGGCTTGCTGTACTTTTCTGTTTTTGTTATCAAGTTAAAACATGCATGTAAATGAACAACCATTCACACAAGTCACAGCCAATAAAAGTGACTAATCTGTCAAAACACCCATCAACAATTAATTTGCTCAACTGCTGCATGTTGTAAATATGAAAAGACCAAGAGATATACCCTATTTAGTAGAATTATTATTTTTTTAAAAGTCCTTATCTTCTCTTGTTGCTTCTTGAAGGCCAATTTAAACAAACTCAGTGCAAGCGGTGTTAACACATTGTATATTATATTTTAGTGTATTTATAGGAGTACAAAATCCTTAGCTCAGAAATTTAAAAGAGAAAGGCTAAAAAATGTATTTAGCCAGTTTATTTGCACACTTTCTAATTGCGAGGCTCTCCGGCGCTGTGCTGTCATTCATTTATTAAAACTTTCTCTCCTTTTTCCAAAGTGGTTGCATTAGCGGATCATATTGCTAACACACGAATGTCAAACAGGAGTGGTAAAGGGGTTTGCATTTTTTTTAAAATGCTTCTACCAAACATCTAGTGACGGGAGGAACGATGAGAGAAGTTCAGCTTGAACCTGCAACTATCCAGCAGATTAGGTTATAGCTGCACCGCCCCAAAATGGAAGATAAATAAAAGTCGGGATGAGTGGTCCAGCGCTGCCTCTCCACCATGTGTTAATAAGAAATACTTAAAGCTAAACCTGTAAGCATTCTATAGCTGAAGGAAACGACGAGCGTTCAGCTAAAACACTGTGGGTGGAACTCACAATCTAACTAACTAACCTGTACTTATATAGCGCTTTTCTAATCACAAAGACCACTCAAAGCGCTTTCACTAATACTAACCCTCTATTCTAAGGGCCTATAGGAAACATATCTAGGGACAATTTAGAACAGCCAATTAACCTAACATGCATGTCTTTGGATTGTGGGAGGAAACCGGAGCCCCCGGAGTAAACCCACACAGCACAGGGAGAACATGCAAACTCCACACAGAAAGGTTCCAACCCCTGCCAACCTGGGGATTTGAACCAGGAACCTTCTAGCTGTAAGGCAACAGTGCTAACCACTGCACCACCGTGCTGCCCGGTCTAGAATTTTCTTTCTGGGAGAGCACACATGAAGATGTTACACAAAGAGCACCAAACCAACTTCGCATTGAACAACCACTGTATAACAAATCACACAATTTCACTCAGTAACTGCCATTAGAAACGTGGGTAATATATTTGACTACTTTTCCCATATACGATTAAATATGGGGGGGCTGACAATCTGGAAGCATATTTATGTACCTCAACACAGCTGATGGAAATGGTTCTAATTCATGTTTTATTTCTGCAGCTTGTGAATGGTTTGTGTTAAATCCACTTGACAGCTGGATGAGAACACAGCTGCACAGAGAGACGATGGTTCTCTCAACATGGGGACTGCTGCTGCTGCTTGGTCAAAAATTTGGGGAAAGGAGCTTGTTTTGCCTTATCCCCCCTTCCCCCTCACACTGGCTTAACCTCCAAACTGCTTCCTCCAAGAACTGAACAGATACTTGATGTAGCTTATGTGGTTTACTCCAACATGCCTTGTAGTGAAAATGAAAGCTGCACGTATGGCAACACAGTGAGAAAAAGGAAACCTAAAACACTCCACTAACTTCTTCACTAATATGCTTCTTGTTCTTCTTTTAGATTTGATCGGCGGTTGGCAACTACAGTTAGGCCCAGAAATATTTGGACAGTGACACAATCTTCATGATTTGGGCTCTGCATGCCACCACATTGGATTTGAAATGAAACAACTACAACGGAATTGAAGTGCAGACTTTAAGGTTTAATTCAAGGGGTTGAACAAAAATATATGATTAAACATGTAGGAACTGTAGCTATTTTTATACAAACGCTCCTCATTTCAGGGGCTCAAAAGTAATTGGACAAATAAACATAACCCTAAGTAAAATGTTACTTTTCAATATTTTGTTGAGAATCCTTTGCAGGCAATGACTGCCTGAAGTCTGGAACCCATGGACATCACCAAACGCTGGATTTCCTCCTTTGTGATGCTTTGCCAGGCCTTTACTGCAGCTGTCTTCAGTTGTTGCTCGTTTGTGGGTCTTTCTGCCTTAAGTTTTGTCTTGAGCAAGTGAAATGCATGCTTGATTGGGTTGAGATCTCGTGATTGACTCGGCCATTGCAGAATATTCCACTTCGTTGCTTTAAAAAACTCCTGGGTTGCTTTTGCAGTATGTTTTGGATCATTGGTGAAGCGCCGTCCAATCAACTTTGCTGCATTTGGCTGAATCTGAGCAGAAAGTATATCCCTATACACCTCAGAATTCATCCGGCTGCTTCTGTCTTTTGTCACATCATCAATAAACACAAGTGACCCAGTGTCATTGGAAGCCATGCATGCCCATGCCATCACACTGCCTCCACCATGTTTTACAGAAGATGTAGTGCTTTGGATCATGAGCTGTTCCAATTCTTCTCCAAACTTTCTTCTTCCCATCATTCTGGTACAGGCTGATCTTAGTCTCATCTGTCCAAAGAATGCTGTTCCAGAACTGGGCTGGCTTCTTCAGGTGTTTTTTGGCAAAGTCAATTCTGGCCTTTCTATTTTTGAGGCTGATTCATGGTTTGCACCTTGTGGTGAATCCTTTGTATTTACTCTCATGAAGTCTTCTCTTTATGGTAGACTTAGATACTGATACACCTACTTCCTGGAGAGTGTTCTTCACTTGAGTGGATGTTGTGAAGGGTTGTTCTTCACAGGAAAGGATTCTGTGATCATCCACCACTGTTGTCTTCCGTGGACGTCCAGACCTTTTTGAGTTCCCAGGCTCACCAGTGCACTCTTTTTTTCTCAGAATGTACCAAACTGTTGATTTGGCCACTCCTAACATTTCTGCTATCTCTCTGATGGATTTCTTCTTTTTTTTCTCCAGCCTCAGGATGGTCTGTTTCACCTCCATTGAGAGCTCCTTTGACCGCATGTTGTGTGTTCACAGCAACAGCTTCCAAATGCAAACGCCACACCTGGAATCAACTCCAGACCTTTTAACTGCTTAATTGATGACAGGTTAACGAGGGAAGAGCCCATGCAGCCTTGTTATTTTTTTTTTGCAGCCTTCTGAGTCAATTGTCCAATTACTTTTGGTCCCTTGAAAAAGAGGCGGCTACGTATTAAAGAGCTGTAATTCCTAAACCCTTGCTCCAATTTGGATGTGAATACTCTCAAATTACAGCTGAGAGTCTGCACTTTAAGCCCATATTGATTATATAATTGTATCCTGAACATATTTTCGTAAACAGCTAAAATAACAAAACTTGTGTCACTGTCCAAATATTTCTGGGTCTAACTGTAGCTTACAGGTGCATTACCGCCACGAACTTCACTCTATCTCATGTGGTACAAATGTAAAACAAAAAACAAACACTATATAATTCAAGAAATCTCTGTGTGTCTGTCTTCTTCTTCTTTTAGATTTGATTGGTGGTTGGCAACCAGCTTACAGGTGCATTACCGCCACGTTCTTCACTCTACAGTATATCACTGTACTGTCTGTCTGTCTGTGAGTCTGTCACAACCATATGACTCGCTAAAAGATTATAGGATCGCCTATGATGTGCCTATGATGTCATATAGACACCAAAAGATCAAAGGCAGCCTTCACTCACGATCACAGGACTCGCTAGGACATCAAAGATCATAGGACTCGCTATGACATCACAAAGATCAAAGGCAGGCTCCACTCACGATAATAGGACTGTCATATAGACATCATAGGCACATCATAGGCTCAGTGACATCATCAAAGATCACATGCAGACATCACTCACAATCATAGGACTCGCTATCACATCTTCAAAGATCAACGGCAGGCATCACTCATGGTCATAGGACTCGCTATGCCATCAAAGATCAAAGGCAGTCATCACTGAATGAGTGGTGATGTCAAAGATCAAAGGCAGGTTTCACCATGGTCACTGTTGCCATGGTAACAGTAACTTTCTACAGGCATGCAGAAATGCTTGCTTACACTTGTTTTCTATGGGCATACCGCCCAATGAAAGGCCCAACAATCAGGCTAGATAAGATGACAGAAAAGGGAACAAACAAAAGGCATGACAGAAATAAACTGAATTTGGTTAAGAGTTCCTCTGCAGTTTGTAGAAGCGGGACTGTATATAGCAGCATTGCTTTCTTCAGGGCGTTTTAAAGCTTGCAGTTTCTTGTTCCTCCTGTCAGAAGTGATCGGATAGCCTATTACAGCGAGGCCAAGAGATCTTCTCCCTGCATGTATACGCTCATCTACTCTGCCGTCCTGTCTCTTTTTGTTTTTGTAGCCCCTTCAGGTGCACACACACGGACAGAGAGAGAGAGAGAGAGAGAGAGAGAGAGAGAGAGAGAGAGAGAGAGAGAGAGAGAGAGAGAGAGAGAGAGAGAGAGAGAGAGAGAGAGAGAGAGACTTGGAAACTGCGCTCGCAAAGTGATGAAAGGCCGTTTATCCTGGGTCCACTGCGATATCTCAGCTCGCCACGCAGAATGGCCGAGCACGTTATCACCTCTGCCCCGGGGAAACCACAGGAGTCGGGACTGACGCCAGTAGCAAATACCAGCGCTAGAGTGTGTATATGCCCATGTGTGTGTGTTGTGTGTCCCAGCGGTAATAATCACCCGGATTAGAGTGGAGCCAAACCCCCGCAGGGTCCCCCTCCCCCTTCTTTCCCCCCCTGCCGGTGTTGCCCAGCCCTGCCCAGCCTGCAGCACTGATCCCCAGTCTAAGCAGCTATGGGAAGCAGAGCAGCCGGCCTGACATCTCCACCACGCCTGGCTGCCAGCAGGACAAATTTCCACAGTTTCTAAACCTTCTTTGTCCTATTGATCACCCATAGCCAAAATGAAATATTGAACAAGCTTAGGCAACACAAAGACACACAACCCATTCAACAAGCATGCCCTTTAACCACATGGGTGCAGTGAAATGGAAGCTGATACGGCCGTCAATACGTCTGCGTTGAGGGATGCAATATGCGGGCAACAACAACGGGGAGGTGAGGAGAAGAAGTGGGTTATAACTAAATAAGAATCCACACTGCGTCTGGGCACCTCGGAGTCAGTGAAAGGGATTATTACAGTGTGGAAGTGTTGCCTGGGATGCATTACACCTCTGTTGGAACAAATTCAGCCAAATCTCGGTGTGTGATTCAGTGGGAGGGCGTCCTGATACTGGCACCAGTCAACAACTGTCAGAGGCGCCTCTGCTGGCATCTCCCCGACAGCGCTGAGCTGAAACGTCAATCAACATTTTGTGTCTCGGCATCCATCATTATTATCATCATCACTGCACACCATTTCAGGAGGATGCCCATGGTCTTCGCCATTCTTCAGTTATTTAAAAACCACGCCACAAAAGCTGTCATTCAGAGGGGAGGAGGGCTCTGTTAATGATAACACATCTGCGAAGGAACAGTGGGGAGTTGAGTGCATGGGGGCCGGAACACTACTCTGTCATCATCTGTGTAGCTCCAAGAGGAGTTTTGAGATTTTTATGAGAGGAAATAACTAAAATTTCCCCATCAGTTTATAGGCCAATTAAATCAGGTTCCACCTTAAACAGAGGGCAGGGTCAGGTCAGGGTCCCCATCAGTAAGCTGTGGGGTTTGGGTTATTTAGCCAGTTTCACAGACACAAAGTTAAAAGCGAAGCAAGTTTATAGTGACGTTTGGATTTCTGGAGCAAAGAATTAACAAAGCTCCTTGGGGAGTTGGGATTTTTTTTTTTTTTTTTTTTTTTTTTAAAGAGAGGAAATGTCTTAAATGTTGCTTTAGTTTATAGGTTCGTTACTGGGGGCGGGGGGTAAAGCTGCTCATTAAAGGTATGCAAGCCTATGAATAGAAAAGAGTGTGTCGATTAGATCTGTTTGAGGTCAGTTTGGTGTTTCAGTTTAATTGTCTAGTCTTGAAGCCACAGGTTAAAAGCTTTGTGCGCATATAATGACCTCATTATAAGTTCACTTTCAGCTATAAAACCACTTTAAAACCCCCACAGTTACTCGCTGACAAAGTGCGGCTCCCGTCTGTGTCTATATACGAAGCGAACATCTGCCATTCTCACCTCTGCGTCTTCTGCTTGTTCTCCTTCTTGTTGAGGACCCCCGGCACGCAGTTGGTGAGCTCGGTCCAGTCTGCGTGCAAGCCGCAGCTCCAGCCGGTGGAGAACCGGGAGAAGAGCCAGGTCTCTTTGCGGTTCGGCCGGTAGCAGGTACACTTCTTCTGGCCCGGTCTGCAGTCGCAGGGGACCTCCAGGCGGACATTCTGCACCAGGTGCCGACCGAAGGTAGTCCCGCCGGTCTTCTGGATGTGCAAAAACACGATCACGTCCTCCCCCTTGATCTGGAAGTCGATGGTCCTCTCCAGGTCCCTGACGGGGAAGTAGTATTTCTTAACGTAGTGGGGGTCCGGAGTGGGGAAGATGTCCCCCTCGTCCTCCTCGGTGAAATAACCGTGCGGGGAGCCGAAACTGATCACCCCGGGGGCCACGTACTGATAGAGAATCAGCATAAAACACACAGATCCGACGACGATCAACAAGAATTTGCTGCTCCTCTCGACCATGGTCCTTCCCAGTGCGGTTCCCTCAGCAGCGCTACCATTTCTCAGTCAAGCCGACGGCGAGGAGCGGGGCGTTCGGCTGCTTCATGTTGGCTCTCCCCGGTCAGGCACGGAGGAACTCAGCACACGCTCGGGCCGCTTCCAGACGACCGCCCAAGTTCGCTCATGGCCCTCCAACGCCGTTCAGCAGAACCGCCAAAGACGCATTGTAACTCTCCGGTAACAGAGCCCGTCTTCTCCGGTTACTTTAGTTCTGAGTCTAGTCAACAACGAAGCCACTGCATCACAGATATGTACCCAGGATGCAGCGCGAACCTACCTTTGAACCTCTCTCACTCCCTCTGTGTGAGCGAGTGGGAGAGCCCCTTTTACTTTATTGTTTCACAGGAACGACCGCCTCATCGGCCAGTAGCCAATGGGAGATGAAAATAAAAATACCTGAAAGATGCAAAACTTTAAAGGTGCAGTGTGTAACATTTTCAGCAACCTGAATTTTGAAATTGATGACAGCATTTATTCATAATTTTGTTTGCACTGTTATATAATAATTCTTAAGTAATATTTGTTGTATTTTCTGTATCTCAACATCACTTTTTTATACACAAGAAGAGGGTCCCTTTCGATTCAGGCAGCCATTTTGGACCATTCTAACATCTTTCCAAGTTTATATGTCAAAACTAACTAGAAAAGCACTCGGAGAGCGCAGACCTCCGCCAAGCGCCACAATTCCCCTCATACAGTGTTTGTGTGTACGTTTTCAGATTCCTTGAGCATGTAAATATATGACTAGCAATTGGATTCACAATGATTATTTGTTTATTTGACAGGGACAGTGCAATAAACACACAATTAATCAATGACAATCAATCTGATAGTGATAGGATTAGTGGTTCAGTAGTAAAAGCATTGCCTCCTTGGCGGAGGTAATAAACTGAAGTGTTGCTGTTGTGTCCATCTCCTCCACTGACGGATGCAAATTGGGTAGACAGGTTGCCGTGGGTTTTATATTATATTATTTTGGGGTTGCGCTCCGCGGCAAACGAGAATTTAGAAGCTTCGCCGGCAGAGAGCTCGTTTTTGCACAGCGCCTATGGCTGGCCGGTGAATTTCTGCCAAATGCGCAGCTCCTATGGCTGGCCGGGGAATTTCTGCCAAAGAATCCGTCGGCGGACAGCTGCCCGTGTGAGGTTTTGCAGTTGCGCGCAAACACAGGCACGCTGGCGGGCCCAGGCCAGCAGTGTTTTCCGCGTGCTTTTGTGCCTAAAACGTTGAAGAACGCGGAGTTTGTGTTGCAGACACGACGACCAGCGCCCTCCATTGCGCCTGCGCACATGTTGAAAATGGCTGTATGTCACAGTGTTGAAAAATGCTTTAAAAAATTCCTGCATCCAGACGGTGAACCGGATCACCCCCAAAATTTAATCAGTTCTTCCTTGTACCATTTCCAACAACACCTGAAAGTTTCATGGAAATCCGTCCAAGACTTTTTGAGTTATCTTGCTAATCAACAGACAAACAGACAGACAGACAGACAAACAGACAAACACACAGACAAACCCCGGCAAAAACATAACCTTCTCCTGGCCTTTTCGGCCTGGCGGAGGTAATTAATGACTTCTGTAGGTTACCCTAAACGTTTTGGAAGAGGGTATTGACCAATATAATTGAAAATATTTGAATTTTGAAATCTGACAGCTCAATTGCTCTAATTATTACATCTTAAGCTTAATTAATACCTTTAACTGTGCAGAAGTCTGGGCTACTTTGCCTGGACTGATGCCCCCATGACCCGGATTCCCGCATAAGGGGTAGAAGATGAAAGCTAGCAGGACTCACTATGACATCATCAAAGATCAAAGGCAGGCATCACTGAACGAGTGGTGATGTGCTTGCTTACACCTGCTTTCTACGAGCATGCAGAAATATTTGCTTATACTTGGTTTCTACAAGCATGCACGGGTAGAAAGCAGATGCTTGTTTACACCTGCTTTCTACGGGCATGCAGAAATACTTGCTTATACTTGGTTTCTACAGGCATGCAGGGTATGCACTAGTAAGATAAGATAAACCTTTAAGATAAGATAAGATAAGATAAGCCTTTATTAGTCCCACAACGGGGAAATTCCAGGATTGCAACAGCACAGGGATAGCAACACTCAGAGCAACAATCAGAAGGCAAGAAAAAAACAAGCAAGCAAGAGCAGCTAATATACATATGTACGTATTACTATAAAATATATATATATACACACACACACAGACACACAGTGCAGAGCATTGTAGCTGGATGGAATAAATATATGAATATATGAACACACAGTGCAGAGCATTGTAGCTAGATGGAATAAATATGTAAATATATAAACACCCACAGTACGGAGCATTGCAGCTAGGTGGAATAAATATGCAAGTATATAAACACACACAGTGCGGAGCAATGTAGCTAGATGGAATAATATGTAGATATATAAATATATAAACACACCCAGTGCTGAGCATTGTAGCTAGATGGAATAAATATGTAAATATATAAACACACACAGTGCAGAGCATTGTTGCTAGATGGAATGAAACAGCATAACCGTCTACTTAGTTATCCTACATGGTATGATTATGTGCCCATACATATTCTCACCCTCCATAGCGACCGGTATGTTCCTAGTTGTATGCCGGAGGGGACCATTGTGTAAGTCTATTGCATCTTTTGCATTCAAAAAACTATTAGTTTGTTACGTCTTTTTGCTATCTCTGCGAGCAGCCCTGCTTAGGTTGTACAGTCTGACAGCCGTTGGTAGGAAGGACCTACGAAACCTCTCGGTTGTGCACCTGGGATGATGTAGTCTGCTGCTAAATGAGCTCCTCAGTGCATTCAGTATGTCCTGCATAGGGTGGAACTCGGACTCCAGCAGAGATGACAGTTTAGCCACCGTCCTTCTCTCTCCTATCTCCTCCATCGGATCAAGGCGCTGCCCCAGGACAGAGCTAGCTTTCTTAATCAGTTTGTTCAGTCTCTTCCTATCGGCTGCAGTAATGCCACTGCCCCAGCAGACCACTCCAAAAGTGATGGCTGATGCCACCACCGTGTCATAGAATGACTTCAGCAGCGCCCCTTGTACACCAAAAGACCTGAGTCTCCTCAGCAGGAACAGCCTGCGCTGTCCCTTCTTGTAGAGTGCATCAGTATTGTGTGACCAGTCTAGTTTATTGTTCAGATGAATACCCAGGTACTTATAGGATGTCACCATCTCGATGTCTGTTCCCTGTATATTTACTGGTACTGTGAGGGGCTGCCCATGCCTGCGGCAGTCCACCACCAGCTCCTTAGTTTTCCTCGCGTTGATCTGGAGGCAGTTCCGATGGCACCAGTCCACAAAGTCCTGGATAAGCCCTCTGTACTCAGCTTCATCTCCATTGGAGATGAGGCCAACGATTGCAGAGTCATCAGAGAACTTCTGTAGATGGCAGTGTGTTGTGTTGTGTGAGAAGTCCGCAGTATAAAGAGTGAACAGGAAGGGAGCCAGCACCGTTCCCTGGGGGGCCCCCGTGCTACTGATGATCGTGTCGGACACACAGTCCCGGGTTCTCACAAACTGAGGCCGGTTCGTGAGGTAGTCCAGGATCCATGATGACAGGTGCTGGTCCACCCCTGCGCGCAGCAGCTTGTCCTTCAGGATCATCGGTTGGATGGTGTTGAAAGCACTGGAGAAGTCAAAGAACATGATCCTCACCATATTCCCGGGCTTCTCCAGGTGGGACAGAGAGCGGTGAAGGAGGAAGATCACCGCATCCTCCACCCCAATGCCATGCTGGTAGGCGAACTGGAGTGGATCCATCGCTGGTTCCACCAGGGGGCGGAGGTGAGCAAGGAGCAGTCTCTCCAGGGTCTTCATCAAGTGGGACGTCAAGGCCACCGGTCTGTAGCTGTTCAGGTCTTTGGGGTGGGAAGTTTTTGGTACAGGTACCACACAAGATGTTTTCCACAGCTGTGGTACCCTCCCCAGTTTCAGGCTCATGTTGAAGATATACGTCACAATCCCACACAGCTGGTCTGCACAGGACTTGAGGAGCTTTGCGCTGATGCCGTCTGGTCCCGGCGCCTTCCTCGCCTTGATCTTCCTCAGCTCCGTCCTCACCTGGGTCCTGGTCAGGGTCAGGATGGGGGGCTGTGTGTTGGGAGTGGGGGGGTGTTGGTGGAGTGGGGAGTGGGCAGCAGGACTTGATTTCTTTAGAGGCAGCAGTGGTTGTTGTGCAGTCAGGGGGGAGGGCGGTTGGTCAAATCTATTGAAAAACAGATTCAGGTTGTTCGCCCACTCCCTGCCCCCTGTGGCCTGGGGGGAGGTATTCTGGAGCCCCGAGATGGTTTTGAGGTTTCTCCAGACCCCGCTGATGTCGCTCTGTTGCAGCTTGTCCTCCATCTTCTTCCTGAAGCTGTCCTTGCCTTCTCTGATCTTTCTCCTCAGCTCCCTCTGTACGGACTTCAGCATCTCCCTGTTCCCTGACCTGAAGATCCTCTTCTTCTCTCTCAGAAGTGTTTTTATCTCAGGGTTGATCCAGGGTTTGTTGTTTGAGTGACGCCGTATGGTCTTGGTGGGAACGGATTTGTCCACACAGAAGCTGAGGTAGCCCGTGAAGGTGTGAATGAGGCCATCGATGTCCTCACCATGTGGATCGCAGAGCTGCTTCCAGGCGGTGGCTTCAAAACAGCCCTTTAGGGTGTCCATTGTCTCCTCAGACCATAACTCCACAGTGTGCATGGCCGGAGGTTGTCTGTGCACTAGGGGTTTGTACACCGGCCGGAGATGAACCAAGTTGTGATCCGATCTCCCGAGTGGGGGGAGTTGTGATGAGGTGTACGCCTCCTTAGTGTTTGCGTAGAATAAATCCAGTGTTTTATTGTCTCTAGTGTGGCATGTGACATACTGGGTGAACGTGGGTAGAATGGGAGACAGTGAAACATGGTTGAAATCGCCTGAGATGAGGAGAAGAGCATCTGGGTGTTCTGTCTGCAGCCTGCTGGTTACTGAATGGATGACGTCACGTGCTGTCCCAGCGTTCGCCGTCGGATTTGCATAAACAACAATGCAGATCACGTGTGAGTGTTCTCTCGGGAGATATGTAGGCCTCATGCTAACAGCTAGCAACTCAATGTCTTTGCTGCAGTGTCGTTGTTTAACAGTGATATGTCCCGGTCTGCACCAGTTGTTGTTAACATACATTATCACTCCACCGCCCCTAGCCTTGCCACTGTCTGGTGTTCGGTCAGCTCGTATCATGTGCCCACAATGGAGAAATTGCAGGATTGCAGCAGCACAGGGATAGCAGCACTCAGAACAATAGTAAATGAATGAATGAATGAATGAATGAATTAATCTTTATTTCGGATAGATTAAAAGTAAAGATTAAAAGAAAGGAACAGAATAATATAACAAAGGGGGAAAAATCTTACAAAGTCAGATTAAACAATAACTCCTCTGATTATACAGTTCAGCATAAGTTATCCGAAATGGGTGATGGCTGAAGCCACAGCTTATATTGCCCACCCATATTCCATCCAAGAATTCAAAAGAAAAACAAAACAAGAGCGATTACAATTCAGAACAAAGCTAAGAAAAAATGAGACAAACCCCCTCGCTAAGTTGCTAAGTTGAGAAGCCACTGAGAATGTATAGAAAGTCAATATGTTAGCATCAGACGTTGCTACAGATTTTTTTGGCACGCATTCATGCACATTGTTTACACCGAATTCTGACCTCACCATCTGAATGTTGAGACAAAAATTGAGACTCAGACCAGGTAACGTTTTTCCAGTCTTCTCCTGTCCAATTCAAGTGATTCTGTGCGAATTGTAGCCTCAGTTTTCTGTTCTTAGCCAACAGGATTAGCACCAGTTGAGGTCTTCTGCTTCTGTAGCCCATCTGCTTCAAGAGTCGATGCGTTGTGCCTTCAGAGCTGTTCTTATATCTTGGTTGTAATAATGAGTGGTTATTTTTTGAGTTACTGTTACATTTCTGTCAGCTTGAGCCATTTTCCTTTGACCTCTGGCATCACAAAGACATGTGGGTCTAGAGAATTGCTGCTCACTGGATATTTTTTTCTTTTTCAGACAATTCTCTGTAAACCCTAGAGATAGTTGTGTGTGAAAATCCCAGTAGATCAGCACTTTCTGAAATATTCAAACCGAGGAGGTTGTATTTCCTTGAGATACAACTTTGTTGCTCAGAATAGCCCCTCTAGCACCAACTACCACACCACTTTTAAAGTCACTGAAATCACCTTTTTTTCTTCCATTCTGCTCAGTGTTAACTTCAGCAGCTATAGTCTTGACCATGTCTACATGCCGAAATGGCTGCCATGTAATTGGCTGAATAGATGTTTTCAATAACAAGCAGCTGAACAAGTGTACCTATTAAAGTGACAAGTGAGTATAATGCAAAATGGAAAGTGACAAAAACTCATCAAGATGTTATGCTATTTCACCATTGGCATGATGTTTTCATGTTGGTATGTGTTGCCTTTTTTTTTATACCATACATAGAGCTGCATGTTCTTCCCAAACAATTCAAGCTTAGTTTCATCAGTCCACAAAACATTTTCCCAGTAGTGCTGTGGAGTGTGAAGGTGCTCTGTGGCAAACTTCAGGCATGCAGTGATTTATTTTATTTTATTTTATTTTATTATTTGGAAAGCAGTGGCTTCGTCTGTGGTGTCCTTCCATAGACACAATGCCTGTTCAATGATTTACGTATAGGGTAGACTCATGAACAGAGATGTTAACCAGTTCCTATGATTCCTTCAAGCCTTTAGCTGCTACTTTATGGTTCTTTTTTTTTTTTACCTCATGCACATTCTGCATTGTGCCTTTGGTGTCAACTTGGCTGGGCGCCCACTTCTAGGGGGAGTAATCACAGTATTGTCTCTATTTGTAGATAATTTGTTTAACTGTGGACTGGTGAACACCTAAAGTCTTGGTGATTACTTTGTATCCCTTTCCAGTTTTATGCAAATCAACAGTTCATGATTGTAGGTCTTTGGGGGGGGGGGGGGGGTCTCGGTTTTGCAAGGTATGGCTCATATCAGCATATGTTTCTTGTAAATACCAAACTCAACAAGTTTGAGTGTTTCTTTTAAGTCAAAGTGGCTCTACACCTCACTCCAATCTTGTTTCATTGCTTGGACGTCTGACTTTTCTTGAAGTCATTAGCATAAGGGTTCACTTACTCTTTACATCAGTATTGTGAATGTTTAATGGATGTGTTTAATAAAGAGATGAAATATCATAATTGTGTCATATTGGATGAGGCACATCTTATTTGTCTATACTTGGGACTTAGATGTAGATAAGATCAAATTTTATAACCAATTAATACAGAAAACCAGGTAATTCCAAAGAGTTCACAAGCTTTTTCTTGCCATTGTACTTTAAAGGAGCTATTCATAGAGTTACCATTTGCTCCATCTGTCAACACTAGGTGGCAGCACTGTGCCAAAAAGGACTTGGGTAGATTATAAACACTGCTGAGGCCTGTGTCAGTCATGGTTCCCCCTGCAGGTAAAACAGTGGTATTAAAGCATGGTCAGAAAGGCCAGAACAGTAAATTCAGTGAAAATCCCTGTAATTAGGGCTGTGTGATATACCAAATATATTTGTTGTATTGGTACATTTGGGCACCCGCGATACATAAAATGATTGTATTGTGTATATTTGAGTATTTGTCATGTTAATATGAGCAGTGATTTCATGCTCTCCCCAGCTGCTGCTGCTGAACGGTGCTGAGCACTCACCGCGGCTGCCCCACCTCCTGACAAAAAGGAAGATAACAGAATAAAACCAGGCTCTCCTTAAGCACAGGAAACGTGTGTGTGTGTGGGGGGGGGGGCAGAAGAAGATAAACATTTCCAGTCTCAACTCTGCAGGTGTGAAATCAAGCTCACTTAGCAATCAAACTTTCAAAACAACAACTCCTACCTGGTCTTGCAACCCTTCAAAATAAGAGTGAGTGAATCGCCAAATAAAGAACTGATGGAATGTAGACACACAAAAAAATAAGAGACAAATTATACTTCTGTCACTTATTAGACAGCCAAGTATTAACTATGTGTGGTAAACAAACATTTCTACCCATGTGGATAAACTTGATTACTTCATAATGTGAGTTCTGTTAAGCAAAGGAAAAAAGACACTGTGCTCAGTTACATACTGTGGTAATTCATTTTCTCTAACAAAAGTTTTCATTTTATTTTATTATTCAGATTTTTCATAAATGAAATGACTATACATATAAAAATTTATGGTAAAAATGTAAGTAAAACCAAAATTTAAAGAACATACAGTACACAGAATACATATTGTGATATGTATGTATCATGTATCATGATATAGAGAAATTATATTGCGATACATTTTGGAGCGATATCGCCCAGCCCTAAATGTAATAAAATACTTTGGCATATTTGAAATAATGTCATAACTATCATTTTGAAACACTATAAACACAATTGTATTTTAACGGTGCACTCCGGTGGCTCTAAACCACCTAAAACCACCTCAAAAACAAATATGTATTGCCCAAAATAGTATATTGTGGCTTTTTATCCACCAAAAAACTTTCATTGCCTTAGAATTGCTTGGAAAAAGATTTTAAATCTTGCATCTACTTAAGTGTACGCAGATTTATGAATAGTCTAAATAGCGGCCTGAAGGGCTTGCACATGATTGGTTGCCACAACTCCTGGTGGATGGGCTGCTAGTCTGTTCAAGATGCTTCTGGACGTTGAAGTTTTGCCTATATTTTCAAAAGTAAAAAGCGAAACATTTGCATATTGCAGTTAGTAAAAAGCGAAACATTTTTCTGAAAACGGTCGAGGTGAGAGACAAATGTGTAGTTGCCAAATATGTGTTTACTTTTTACTAACAACCAGTCCCCTGTCCACTGGCAGGGGGACTTGGTGGGGGGGGGCAATTTGAATGTGGCTGCTCTCAGCTCACTCCTCCAGCGGATGGGGCGCAACACTGTGAGCTGAGAGCAGCTTGACTTGAATGTGGCCTTGCACAGCCACATTCAAATCACCCCCCCGCCTCTCTACCTCTTTTCGCTCTCTCCGCTCTCTCGCTCTCTGCTGCTACCCCAACCTGCTCTGCCTCAGTCTTGCTGCTCCTCGGCTCCTCCCTCTTCCCCCGAGGTAGCCAAGAGTACCCGTCTGATTGGATAATGTTATAACCAGGCTAAGCAGGAATAATTACATAACTACTAACGGTCTGTCCAAAGTTGCCTGTGTCAGGTGGGTGTTACCAAACTGGAAATTCACAACAAAAAAAACAGACTCGGGACTGTGGTGAGATTTTGCGCTTGATATGTCAGGTAAGTCACAAAAAACATGTTACAGACATGTTAACAACAGAAAAAACTTGATTTTTTCCGGAGTGTCACTTTTAAAGTAGAAAAAATTCAATGACCTCTTCTTAAACAAATAAATAAATAAATAAGGCTAACTTTGCATAAAACCTTATTTTAAAGATTAAATTCACTTTACCTAAACAACAGTAATAATAATAATAATAATAATAATAATAATAATAATAATGTCATTGCTAAAGATTTGTACTGTGTTCACAAGGGATTCATTGTCATCTTCTGTTTTTGCATACAGTTTAAGATCGTCCATGTGTAACAAATGATCGATCTTCACTTTGTTCTTGAACTCATAACCAGGCCTTGAGTATCTTAGAAGTTGTGACAGTGGCATCGTTGACATTACAAAGAGCAATAGGGACAAAGTATCATCTTGGAAAATTTCTCTCTTGATACTGACTTCTCCTAGTACTTCTCCTTGAATCTCCAGTTTTGTTTTCCACATTTTAATGCTTTGATGGAGAAGTTGTCGGATGCTATCTGCAACTTTCAGCATATCTATTACTTCCATGATCCAGGAGTCCGGGATCATATCATAAGCCTTTTGATAGTTTACCCAGGCCATTGCTAAGTTCATTTTCACTGTCTTGCTATCTTTCAAGCTGATCTTTAGTTCCCCTACTCCCTTTGCCATATCCTGATTGTTCCCAAGATAGTAACTCGTTCTCATCAACATGTTGATAGATTGCTTCTGAAATCAGGCCAGTGAGTAATTTGGGGGTGGACAGCTCTGTGATCTCCTGGATTACTGATTACCTGACAGGCAGGCCACAGTTTGTCCGGCTGGGCATATACACCACTGACTTTCAGTACAACACCCAGTCATGCCACCTGCAGAAATTCTCTGACAACTCAGCTGTTGTTGGGTGTATAAAAGGGGGAGAGGAGGGGGAGTACAGAGCACTGGTAGACAGATTTGTGGAGTGGACAGAGCAGAATCACCTGAGGCTGAACGTCAGCAAGACCAGAGAGGTGGCGATTGACTTCAGGAAGAAGAGGACGCCTTCCCAGCCATTGCAGATCAGGGGGAGGATATGGAGGTTGTTGAGGACTACAGATGCCTGAGTGTCATGATCAGCAATGGACTGGACTGGAAATCCAATACCAATGCTGCGTACAAGAAGGGGATGAGCAGACTCTACTTCCTGAGGAAGCTGAGATCCTTCAACGTGTACAACAGGATGCTGGAGCTTTTCTATCAGGAAATTGTTGCCAGCGCCATCTTCTTTGCTGCTGTCTGTTGGGGCAGCAGTATCAGAGCCAGCGACACTAACAGACTTGACAAGATTATCAAGAGGGCTGGCTCTGTGATTAGTCTCAGGCCGGAGACTTTTGAGACTGTGGTGGAGAGGAGGACACTAAATAAACTGTGATCCATCATGGACAATCCTGATCACCCCCTCCACCACATACTGGACAGACAGCGGAGCAGTTTCTCCAGCAGACTGCTACAGACGGGTTAGGTACAGGAAATCTTTCCTGCCACATGCCATTTCACTGTACAATAACTCACTCTGATATTGCACTCTGGTCATAACTATGCTACCATACTGCACCTTACAGTCTAATTGGTGCCTCACATTTCACTCTGCACCTGATAGTCCTGCATTGTACAGCAGGCATAATTCATGTACATGTCCCCATCTATTCATCTATGAGGTATATAAATTTTTACCAGTTTTACTTTGCATGGGTAATCCCCTTGTCTATTACGCTGTGTGTGTTTCTGTCAGTTGGATGTCTACTGACATGCTGCTGTTACACTGTTTGGGATCAATAAAGTGCATCTATCTATCTATCTATCTATCTATCTATCTATCTATCTATCTATCTATCTATCTATCTATCTATCTATCTATCTGTCTGTCTGTCTGTCTGTCTGTCTGTCTGTCTGCCTGCCTGCCTGCCTGCCTGCCTGCCTGCCTGCCTGCCTGTATTGGATGATAGTTAGAAGGTATGTTTGCTTTGGTGGGAGTTTTTAGGATAAGTGCTGTTCTGCCTGTAGTCATCCAATTTGGTGACATCTCACTTGTTAGGATTGCCTGTAGTTGTGTCCATAATCTTTCGTGCAAGCTTGTAAATCTCTTCAACCAAAAATCCTGAACACCATCTGGTTCTGCAACCTTCCATGGGGCCATTTTTCCAAGAGTTTTTTCAAAAACCTTCTTAATGATGGACAGGTTTTCTTGTTTTCTTCCTAATGTGCATTCCTGTTTCACTGTCTCCATCCATTTTGCTGTTGTGTTGTGATAGTGTGGTTGGTTCCAGATATTGCTCCAAAACTCTACTGTAGCACCTGGTTCTGGAGGTGGTACATCATCTTTGGTCTTATCATTCAGGTACTTGTAGAATCTTTTCTGGTCTTTCTCAAACATGGCATTCTCTTTGTACCTTGCTACTCGGTTATTGTACCTTTTCATCTTGGCTGAGATGCTAAGCACTGTCTGTTTTAACTCTTCGATAACTGTAGCTATGTGGCTTATATTATTCATATATCCATACCTACATATGTATAGACACAAGAGGAATGTTTAGAGATTGCATATGTGGAATGACCTCACGTCTCAGAGCAGGACAATAGGTCTCGACCACCGGCGAAGATCAACGAGCAGACGGAGACTCAGCGGTGGAGACCTGAATGGACTTCCTGACCCCCCAGGGTCAGGTGGAGGAGAGAGAGGACAATAGAAGGAGATAACGCGGATGTGTGATGTCGGCTTTTGTTATGCGATGTCTTTTGTTATGTGATGTATAAGTACGAAGGTCTGACTGCGCTCAGCCTCTTTTCTGCTTCTGCATTGAGATGAGACATGTTAGGGACTGGAAGCCGACAATAAACCTGATTTATAAAATCACTTCGCTTCCTTATTTCAAGCTCCCTACAAGCTAAACCTTTCTTTAGCAATGACATAGGGATGCAGTTTGGTCTAAGTAAATGCACAGTGATTGTTATCAAAAGAGGAAAATCAATTTGCAGCAAAAGCCTTGCAATGCCAGATGGTGAAGAATCAGAATCAGAATCAGAATGAGATTTATTGCCATTGTTCATGTAGTACACAAACTAGGAATTTGTCTCTGTGCAATGCTGCAACATTAAACATGGAGTAGCACTAAAGATAAAAAATAAAAAACTATGCATGCAATAAAAGGTAGAATATGAATAAGTAATACTAATCTATGCAATTTTTAAATATATTAACAAACAGCAGATATTGTGGAGTTCCACATAGTGCAGTCGGTAGTGCAAAAAGAAAACAGTGATAATTGTCATGAGTCCGGTTGAGCTGCTGTACGTAGTGCACGAGAGTCTAATAAGTCACTTAGTGTTCAGCAGTCTGATGGCAGAGGGGAAGAAGCTGTTTATGTAGCGGGAGGTTTTCGTCTGAATGGACTGAAGTCTTCTGCCTGAGGGGAGGGGGGCAAACAGTGCGTGTCCAGGGTGTGAAGGGTCGGCTATGATCTGACCTGCATGCCTCCGGGTCCTGGAGATGTACAGGTCCTGGAGGGATGGGAGCTTGCAGCCGATCACCTTCTCAGCAGCGCGCACAACGCGCTGCAGTCTTAGTCTGTCCCTGGTGGTGGCTCCTGCATACCACACGGTGATGGAGGTGGTGAGGATGGACTCGATGATGGCCGTGTAGAACTGCACCAACATCTTGGTGGGTAGCTTGAGCTTCCTCAGCTGCCACAGGAAGAACATCCTCTGCTGGGCCTTTTTGATGAGGGAGCTGATGGTCGGCTCCCACTTGAGGTCCCGGGTGATGGTGGTGCCCAGGAAGCGGAAGGAATCCGCAGTGGTGATGGGAGAGTCTGTGAGGGTAAGGGGGGGCAGAGGGGCTGTGACTTTTCTGAAGTCCACGATCATCTCCACTGTCTTCAGAGCGTTCAGCTGCAGGTTGTTGTGGCTGCACCAGGATGCCAGCTGGGCCACCTCTCTCCTGTAGACGGACTTGTCGCCGTTGGAGATGAGCCCGATGAGGGTGGTGTCGTCCGCAAACTTGATCAGCTTGACAGACTGGTGGCTGGAGGTGCAGGAGTTGGTGTACAGGGAGAAGAGCAGGGGGGAAAGTATATAGCCCTGGGGTGATCCGGTGCTGATGCTAACAGAGTCTGAGACAGTCTTTCCCAGCCGCACATGCTGCCTCCGGTCCGTCAGGAAGTCGGTGATCCACCTGCAGAGGGAGTCAGGCACGTTGAGCAGGGACAGCTTGTCCTGGAGCAGAGCGGGGCTGATGGTATTGAATGCAGAGCTGAAGTCCACAAACAGGATCCTGACGTAGGTTCCCGGGGAGTCCAGGTGCTGCAGGATGGAGTGGAGGGCCAGGTTGACTGCGTCGTCCACAGACCTGTTGGCTCTGTAGGCAAACTGCAGCAGGTGCAGGAGGGGAGTGGTGATGGTCTTGAGGCGGGGCAGGACCAGGTGCTCAAAGGACTTCATGACTATAGAGGTGAGCGCTACAGGTCTGTAGTCGTTAAGTCCAGTGATCCGTGGCTTCTTGGGGACAGGGACGATGGTAGAGGTTTTGAGGCAGGCCGGCACGTGGCATGACTTCAGGGAGGTGTTAAAAATGTCTGTGAAGACAGGAGTCAGCTCCTCCACACAGTGTCTCAGGGTGGAGGGAGACACGCCGTCCGGACCGGGGGCCTTGCGTGGGTTCAGTCTGGAGAACTGTCTGTGCACGTCCTGCTCACTGATGGCAAGGGCAGGGGGGGAGGAGGGGGGGCCGCCTTTGATGAAGTGCCTCAAAGGCAGTGGCGCTGGGAGGAGGGGGGGAGTTGGACACAGCTGACGAGGTGTCAAAACGGGCATAGTGTTGGGACAGTCTTTGACAAAGGGCTTTGTCATCCTGTCCCTTAGAAGCCTGAGGCCGATAGTTGGTGATTTGCCTCAGTCCTCTCCACACAGAAGCAGAGTCGTTAGCAGTGAACTGTTGCTGGAGTCTCTCAGAATACACAGATTTAGCTCTCCTCAGCTCTCTGCTAAACCGGTATTTGACCTCCCTGTAGCAGTCCCTGTCTCCACTTTTCAACGCTGCTTCCTTCTCCTTCCTGATCTGTCTGAGCTTAGCTGTGAACCAGGGCTTGTCGTTGGAGTAACTCACCCTGGTGCGCGCTGGAAGAATGCTCTCCTCACAAAAGTGGATATATGAGGTCACAGTGTTTGAAGAGTTTAGCCTCTGGGAGAAGAAAGGAACTATAAGTACCTGGGGGTATTAGAAGCTGACCAGATTAAACACCTTGAAATGAAGATGAAGATTGAGGCAGAATATTTCAACAGAGTGCGGAAGGTGCTTAAGTCGAGGCTTAATGCCGGGAATGTCGTTAAAGCTATCAACACATGGTCATTATCTCTTGTAAGGTACATTGCAGGCATAATTGTCTGGACACAAGAGGAGTTGAAAGTGATGGACAGGAAGACAAGAAAACTACTGGCGACATATGGAGGCTTGTACCCCAAATCATATGTAGACAGGTTATATGTACCAAGAGTCAAAGGTGGTATAGGATTGATAGGAGTAGAGGAAACTGTGAGGTATGAGGAGCAGAGCCTTTTCAAGTACATAGATGGGAAGAAGGGTAACATCATGGAAACAGTTAAAACCTACATAAAAGAGGGAAGACCAAAGACCATGCAGGTTAGGGATATGGGGCGCTTGCGCACACAGCGACCAGCAGCTGGTGGCTTGTCACCAGACTGCAAAACAAATCTACCTACGGGTACAAAATAAGTAATAAAAAAAAAAAAGAGCTGTGCCAACAAAAGAGCTTAAGGCAGAACAAGAAAAGGGCAGACTAGATGGGTGGAAAGGAAATGCGATACATGGGCAACTTCTAAGACAGAGACAAGTGATCTCTGGACCAGAAAGCTGGCAGTGGCTGAAGCGAGGGAGTTTGAAGCAAGAAATGGAAAGCCTACTAGTTGCTGTCCAAGATCAAGCACTCCGCACCAACTACAGGAAGGAAAAAAATTGAGAAACAGCCTGTCTCACGTCTTTGTACCATGTTCCAACAGAAAGATGAGATGGTAACCCACTTGGTTAGTGAGTGTAGAAAAATTGCCCAATCTGAATACAAACACAGACACGATAGAGTGGCAACAGCGGTCCACTGGAGATTGGCCAAGAAATATGGATTACAACATTCAGAGAAATGATATGAGCATAAGGCAGAAGCTGTAAGTGAAATTGACGAGAGAAAATTACTTTGGGATTTTAATATACAAACAGATAAAGTAATTCAAGCTATAAGACCCTGTGCTTGTGAGGAAATAAGAAAAAGAATGCCTTATTACTGATGTTGCAATCCTTGTAGACTCCAGATCATGGACCAAGGGAGATAAGAAAATGGAAAAGTACAGTGATTTAACATGGGAGCTTAAGAAAATATGGGGAGTTTATGATAAGAGTAATACAAATAGTGACTGGAGCTCTGGGAACAGTGACAATGAGGCATAAACTGTCATGTTTTGCTCCTGCGGATCAGAGAAAACAACCCAGGTGCTCTATTGCCGTTAGTGTAATTTATTAACAAAAGAAAAAACACAAAATGCTCCAACAAACTTATCTGGCGAGCAAAGAAAACAGAGCGCTCCCACAAACTTACTGGTGAGCAAGAAGGGTTACTTACAGAAAGTCTCCTCAGAGTGGACAGGTCTCTGGTGGAGAAGTGCTCTGGGCTGGAGCACTGCTGCACCTTCTGTGGCTCCGGGCTGGAGCACTGCAGCACCCTCGGTGGACCCGGGCTGGAGCACTGCAGCACCCTCTGTGGCTCTGGGCTGGAGCGCTGCAGCACCCTCGGTGGACCTGGGCTGGAGCACTGCAGCACCCTTGGTGGACTCGGGCTGGAACACTGCAGCACCCTTGGTGGACTCGGGCTGGAGCACTGCAGAACCCATGGTGGACCCGGGCTTGGCCAACGCTGCACCCACGGTGGACCCGGGCTGGGCCAATGCTGCACCCTCGATGGACCCAGGCTGGGCCAACATTGCACCCGCAGTGGCCCCTGGGCTGGGGCGTAACGCCCATAGTGGCCCTGCACTGGAGCGCGGCACCCACGTCGGGCTAATGTTAGGGCACAGCCCTAATGAGTGACCCAGCCGGGAGGCAGTGTCCACTGGATGGTGAAGAGGGAACCCAGACGACGGCCTCCAGCAGGTAACAAACTGCTTCCATGGAGGACCTGGCCTGGGCCGTAGCTGCACCCATGGAGGTCCCAGGCTGGAACGGGACACCCAAGATGACCTCAATGGGGTAAACTGGACCCTGAGCGACCTCCAGCAGTGAACCGGGATCTATGGAGGCATCTGGCGATGTAGAATTCTCTCTGGCGACCCTGGGAGAGAGCTCAGAGAACAAAGAGAAAGGGGGTCAGGGTCGCTGGCAGTGGCGGAGCCCGGCGAGGCAAGCTCAGGTGCAGCGGGTGGCTGCACCCGGCCCTCCTCACAAAGAGCCAAGATTGCTCCAAAATTGAGAGAAGGAAGACAAAAGAGAGCACTTGCCTGAGCTTGGGCTCCACCGCCTTCCAGGACTCCGACAATCCAGGTGATGATGATGATGACTCGGGCTCGGTCCTCAGGAGGTCCATCTTGGGCTCCCACTCTGCTGCAGCAGTCTCTGCAGCAGGCATGATGGTTATTATAGTCCTAATCTCCCCAGGTGACACAGCCCACAATGGTGGCTCATCCGGCATGGCAGCTGGGAGCTGACTCACTGCTGGCCCTGGAACTGGATCCTCCAGGGCCTCAGGCTCCTCCATTGTCCAGTGGTTCTGCTGTGGGGTCGGTGGACACTCAGGGAAAGGTAGAGGAGACAAGGAGAGGGCAGGAGAGTAGTTTGTTGCTGCAATAGGTGGTGAGGACCCAGTGGAAAGCATAATCTGGGCCTCACCCCCGGGAATCAGGCAAGGTGATTCATCAGATGGTGAAACACAATGAAAAAACACTTGCCTGTTTTTCCAGGGTGCAATGGTTCCTGCTGCAGCAAGCCCAACTTTTTCCTCTTCCATGACTGTGGTGAATATGGACCCCTTTGGAGAACACAGAGGAGCCACCCCTGCAGACAGGATGACGGGTGGAGCCGAGGGAGCATCAGCTGAGCTCTCAGCAGTCGGAAAAGGCGCCGTGGAGGAAGGGGAAACAGCTGCGACGACCCCAGGATAGGGAGCTGGCAAAACAGCCGGTGAGGAAACCCAAAAGGCTGAAGCTGCTGTTGTTCCTCTCTGATATGGCAATAATGGGACTGCTGACAGAGGGATGGAGGAGTTCCTCCTACGGCCCGTGGCTGGATAATGGCGGGGATGTTGTGGCAACTGGACCCGGTCACTCTCCTCCATCCGCTTCGGTACAGCTGTGACATGGGGAGGAGTAGAGTTCTGTGCCAAGAGACGGCATCTTCGGGCCAGTGACGATCCTATCGCCAACCCTGGAAATCGCTGTTGGAGAGCAGAGATGGTGGCCAATAGCTCGACGAACTCGGAATAATTTCCTAAACCGGGATATGCTTCCGCATAGATATTCCACAATCTAAGGCAGCGACAAAAAACATGGAAAACAATCTCCCTAAAATAGGGATCAAACCAATCACAAAATAGGTGACTGGTGTGAGTGCACATGAGTGGGGAAAGAAGAAAAATGATTGAGATTGGAATCAGCTGGTAATGAGAGGGGAGTAGTTGGCTGGCAGTCTGACAGGCAACGCCCACACAAAGTGCAGACCCAGAAGTGCTGCCTGACAGCTGTCGATCACAGAACCAATAAAGGAAATAAACCAACTCAGATGCAGACTAGAAAATAATTACAAATGAAATGAGATATGGCCGAAACAGACTGAAACATAAACAAGGAAAATAGAAGGCAGAATAACTCAAAAGGCATAACAAAATACAACAAATAATTATGCAATACAGAGGAAAGCCATGAAACTGAGCTTGGGAGAAAATCCAAGCTCAGTTCATGACATAAACACTTCTTGTCAGATTTGGGAGTCGACTTATCATTTCAAACAATCCAGAAAGCAAGCCGACTGGGAACAGCTCATATTCTGAGAAAAGTCTTAACATAGAAAATGAACTGAAATAAGAACGGACTTGACTGAGTTGACTGAGTTATTGACCTCAGACCCCTGGATGGGGTCTGGTCATAACTGGAAGTTCCTGCAGACAACGTGCCATGAAAAAGAAGATAATAATAAAATTACTGGCTGCAAAAAAGAGACTTTTGATTTTGCCCCATTTTTTAAGTTGAATTAAAAGTTCTAAAGGTGCGTTCAGACCAAATGCAAATCACACTATCCCCCCAATTTACCTGCACTTTGGTAGTTCACACACCTGCACCCAATGACATCACACAAATAACACTCACACATCATGATTCACGCATGGGGGATGGGGGTCTTCCTCCACCCCTGCTGCCCTCCTTCTGCAGGGGCCTTGGGCCTGGCTGGTGACCTAGGGCCCATCATGCTGTCATCATCCCAAGGCGCTACCACGAGTGAATAGGTGCGAGCAAGGGAGTGAGCGAGAGAGTGAGCGAGCAAGTGAGAGCAAGTGTATAAGTGAGAGTAAAGGAGTGATGAGTAGTGATGGTCATGGTGGTGGCAGGTTGGATTTGTGTGGTGCTTTGCATGTCGGGTGGCATCTCTGGGCGCTTGCGGTGGGTACATTGGTCGTTCGCTCTGTGTGGGCATTGGTGGCGGTGGGTTGCTTTTATGGCCGCAGTTGCCCTGGGGTGTGTTGGCAGGGGTGTGGCTGCTGGCCTCCCTGGCCGCTGCCTGTGACCTGCCGCTCTCTTTGTATGTTTCCTGGTAAACCACTCAGGTTCAGGTTCAGGTTCAGGTTCCTTTATTTGTACCCGCAGGTAGATTTGTTTTGCAGTCTGGTGACATCCATATTTACAAGCCACAATTACATTCAACATAGACACAAACACAGGCACACATGAAGCTGACTATAAACATGATAAAAATACTCAAGGCTCCATCAATCAGGGTATAAAGACAAAGAGACGAGAGAAAAACCAGAGGTAAGAGAGAAGGGTCATATTAAAAAGTTAAAAACTAGTCAAAGAGGTTAAAAACTCAAAGGTCTAAAACCCAATAAAAGATTTAGAACCCAAATAACATCCTACAAAATTAAGTAAATATAAAATGGAGTTAATAAATCGCCCCAAAGGTCTCCCGAGTCGGCGGACAAAGCCACTGTTTACAGCAGGAGACGTTACAGCAGGAAGAGCTAGTGCTAGCTAGCACTCAACCGCCACCCGGGCTAACGGAGAAACTCGACATACCGGGAACTGTAGCAAAAACGACGCGGGTGCCGGGCTGGAGTTTAGGCGGCATGCAAGAAATATAAGACAGAATAATAAAGAGCAATGGCAAGAACCAAGCAGACCGCCCGTAAAATCTACTGGAGGAAAAAGCTCCCCAGGAAGCAGCTAGCCACCAAGGCTGCTCGGAAAAGCACTCTGGCCACCGGCGGAGTGAAGAAGCCTCACCGTTACAGGCCCGTGGCTCTGAGAGAGATCCGTCGCTACCAGAAATCCACGGAGCTGCTCATCCGTAAGCTGCCCATCCAGCGCCTGGTGAGAGAGATCGCTCAGGACTTCAAGACTGACCTGCGCTTCCTGAGCTTCGCCGTCATGGCTCGGCAGGAGGCCAGCGAGGCCTACCTGGTGGGTCTCTTCTTCGCTAAGAGGGTCACCATCATGCCCAAAGACTTCCAGCTGGCCCGCCGCATCCGCGGAGAGAGAGCTTAGACTTTCTGCTGCACATTCACCAACCATAATGCTCCGCACTGTGTGTCTATATATATATATATGTATATATATATATATATATATATACACAGTATATATATATATATATATATATATATAGTAACATGTGCATATGTTTACTAGCTGTTCTTGTTTTTTCTTGCCTTCTGATTGTTGCTCTGAGTGTTGCTATCCCTGTGCTGTTGCAATCCTGGAATTTCCCCATTGTGGGACTAATAAAGGCATATCTTATCTTATCTTATCTTAATTAGGTACCTGTAGAAGATGTGCTCAAATGATGAGGCTGAGTTTAGTCGTAAACCAGCTTTATTGACAGAACACAGCTTCTAGCATTCTCAAAGCAGGAAAGAGAAAGAATCATATCTCATCACCCTTTTATATATTTCCAGCATCGGAATTCAAGTCACATGGTGTTTTCAGTAAACATACAGTCACAAAGCATCCCTTTGAATCTTCACCATTGTCTCTCATTTCCTGATGAACCGGAAATCTCTCCAGGGCATCTTCTGTGGGACAAAGAGACAAATCTCACACCTCCTTGTTATCTTCTGCAGATTCGAGTCCTTTGTCCTTGCAGACCTGACACCTTCAATACACATGCAGTCCTGTCTCTGTGGAAACGTGAGCCCACAATGTGTGTCACCCACACTACCCCCCCCAAACGTCTAGTAAGGCAAAACCTGCATGGCATAAAAAGAAAAACACAAAACACTCCATACATCGCTAATCAATCCACCAACTGCCTAGGTTTGAACTTTCTGCCGAATCTGCTGCAACCTGGCTTGACTGCACCTGCAACATCTCTCTGCACCTGTGGATTAAAGCTGTTAGCACCTTTCTGTGAAGATTTTGGAGAATGTCCTCTCGGCGGCCTGCCACGGCGGGGGGGCCTCGCGAGCTGCACTTCCTCATCAGCCAAAACAAAGGCGGGTTTGAGCCTGTTTATGCAAATCAACTCCCTTCTGCCCCCTAAATCTAGCAGAAAATGCTTCTGCCCGGTCTCCAGCGCTCGGAACGGTCCGTCATAAAACGGCCGCAAACTTGGATGCTGAGCATCATGTTTAACAAAAACAAACTCTGCATTTTTTAAAGCCTTTGGCACAAAAACGTGTGGTAAACTGTGATGGACCGGGCCAGGGAGCGTGTTTGCTCCCGAGTCGCTTTGCCACGGCTGAGCAGGGGGGCCATTTGGTGCAGGATTATCGGGGAGAAATTCCCCCGGCAAACGGAGAGGTTGTGCAAAAACTAATTCAGCCGAGGAAGCATGCAAATCTTCCTTAGGTGCAGAACGCAACCCCAATAAAACCCATGGAAGTTTGTCCACCCAATTTGTATCCGTCAGCGATGCTCTGAGGGCTGCTTTCAATGACCTGTGAAAGCGTTTGCATAAACCATTAGCCTGGGGGTTATACGCGGTAGTGCGATGAATCTTCACCCCCAAGCTGCGGGCCATCGATGACCATAGTTCGGAAATAAATTGGGGACCCGACGGTACACCGAAACGCGCAACCCACGCTGCTAAAAATGCTCGCGCAACTTCTTCCGCTGTGGTTGATGTCAGAGGGATCGCCTCTGGCCAACGCGTGGTGCGATCCACCATCGTCAAAAGATGTGTGTGCCCGTGTGATAATGGGAGCGGGCCCACCAAGTCTACATGCACGTGATCAAAACGCTTAGCGGGGATGTGAAAAGGTTCCAACGGGGCCTTAGTGTGTCTGTGTATTTTGGCTCGCTGACACGCTACGCAGGCTGCCGCCCATTCCTTGACCTGTTTGCGCAACCCGGGCCAAACAAATTTCTCCCCCACCAACTTAATCGATGCGCACACCCCCGGGTGCGCGAGAGAATGGACCGAGTCAAAAACGCGGCGACGCCACGCGGCTGGCACCACGGGGCGGGGCCGTCCCGTGGAGACATCGCAGATTAATGGGGGCATACCACTTTGTTGCTCCCTGTGCTCCAGCCTTAACCCTGTTGGTCCAGACTGGAGCGCGCGCGCACGTCCGCGTCGTTAACCTGCTCCGCAGCCATGGCTGCATAATCTAACCCAACACAGACCGGGGCTGCGCACGCTCCCGCATCGCTGCCCAGGCCCGCGGCCATGGCTACAGAGTCTGCCCCTATGGGGCTTGGTGGTGCTACCGCGCGCGAGAGGCAGTCTGTCACAACATTGTGTTTACCCGCGACATGCTGAATATCAGTAGTGAACTCCGATATTGCGGCTAGTTGCCTTTGTTGTCGGCCTGACCAGGGTTCTGAAATTTTGGCCATCGCAAACGTTAGCGGTTTATGATCCACAAACGCGGTGAAACGTTGCCCCTCTAACCAGAACTGAAAATGACGGATGGCCAAGTGTAGGGCCAAAAGCTCCCTGTCAAACGCATTGTATTTACGCTCACTATCGCGCAAAGTCATGCTGAAAAACGCGAGGGGTTGCCAGGTACCTGCCACAAACTGTTCAACTACCGCCCCCACCGCTACATCAGAAGCGTCAGTGGTGAGCGCCATGCGGGCCATTGGAACTGGGTGCGCTAACAAAACTGCTTTTGCCAGGGCTGATTTGACCTGGGCAAAAGCGCGCTCCCGCTCCGGAGACCATTCAACTTTATTTGCGGGCTTTTGTTTTTTTAACGCGGTGTACAATGGCTGCATGATCCGTGCTGCGCTTGGAAGGAACCGGTTGTAAAAATTAACCATCCCTAGAAACTCCTGAAGCGCCTTGATTGTTTGAGGTTGCGGAAAATCCATTATGGCACGCACTTTATTTGGAAGAGGAACCGCTCCTTCTGCCGAAACGCGATGTCCCAAAAAATCAATCTGCGCCACCCCAAACTGGCACTTCGCTGGGTTAACTATTAACCCGTGCTCTGCCAGCCTCCGAAAAACTGCTGTGAGGTGTTTTTCATGCTCGCCCTCGGACGCGCTGGCTACCAAAATATCGTCCAAATAAACGAACACGAAAGGAAGGTCGCGTAAAACTGCATCCATCATGCGTTGGAAAGTCTGCGCGGCCCCCTTGAGGCCAAAAGGCATGCGCAAAAACTCAAAAAGGCCGAAAGGAGTTATGACCGCTGTTTTGGGTACATCTTGTGCGCGCACTGGAACCTGGTGGTAACCGCGCACCAAGTCTATTTTAGAAAAAATGCGCGCCCCCGCCAAATGAACAGAAAAATCCTGAATGTGTGGAATCGGGTAGCGGTCATGAGCTGAAACGTTGTTCAACCTGCGGAAATCGCCGCAAGGTCGCCACGAGCCGTCAGCCTTTGGGACCATGTGTAACGGCGAAGCCCAAGAGCTCTTGGAGCGTCTAACAATGCCCAGTTTTTCCAGATTAGTGAACTCCTCGCGCGCGATGGCCAGTTTAGCTGGGTCCAAGCGCCAAGCTTTTGCAAAAACGGGAGGGCCGGTGGTGGTTATGAAATGCTCCACCCCATGTTTAGCCACCGTTGCCAAAAACGTGGGGACTGTGAGTGCTGGGAACTGAGCAAGCAATGTGTGAAACTTACCACCCGCAGCTGAGACGCTGGCATGTGCAGTCGGCGGGGTCACCCGAGCTGTGCAGGGAATAGAATGAAAGGACAGTGCATTAATCAGACGTCTATTAGCAAGGTCAACCAATAAACCATGTGAGCACAAAAAATCAGCCCCTAACATGTTGAAACTGACTGCTGCTACAATAAATGTCCACTCAAATGAACGGCCCTGTAAGGACAGAAGCATGGTCCTCTCACCGAACGTTTTAATCGTGGAGCCGTTCGCTGCTGACACTGACACCCAGGGAGCTTTAGAAGGCATCAGCCGTTCCGCGTAGGTGGGTGTGACGAAACTCAGCTGAGAGCCCGTGTCCACGAGGAACTGTTTCCCCGAGCGTGCATCCGTCAGGTAAAGCAGCCTGTTCTTGTTGCCGAGGGTCGCAGCTGCTACCGGCCCTCGGTCTTGGTGTTTCCCTGGCGCTTAAAGTTGCACAGTGGGACGCACCTGTGCGGTCTCTCTGCAAAACGGCGGTGGTAGAAACACGGGCAGTCTCCGCTTCGCGTCGTCTGGCTCCCGTCGCCGCCGTCGTTGGTGCGTCTGGCGCCGCGGCCGCTGGACCTGCGCTGTCTCCGGACGCCGTTCCCGGGCTAGCTGCCGCGGCCAAAACCGCGTTCTGCTTGTGGGCGTCGACCAACCGCTGCGCCTCTTTGCTCAACCCATGGTAGTCTCGCCTGGCCAATCGGGGCGACTCTGCCAGGGCCACTCTCACTGCTGGCGGCAGGGTCCGAAGGAAAAGGTGGGCGAAAATGAATTCGCCATCCTCAGAGTCTTTGAGCTTCAGCATCTTCACCATCAGGTCTGCAGGTCTATTGTTTTCTGACTCCGTCAACGTCAGGAGTCCCTCTGCTCGTTGTTGGACTGAAGGGGTGAAATGGCTGATCAGCGCATCCTTCAATGCGCTGTACTTGTCGCTGTCTGGTGGATGATTAACCAGATCCTCCACTCTCTGGACCGTGTTGCTGTCCAGCTTCGCTACCACGTGGTAGAATCTTGTGTCGTTGTTGGAGATTCTCCGTAGGTTGAACTGCGCCTCGACTGCGCTAAACCATAAGCGCGGGCTGTGCTGCCAGAAATCGGGCAGCCGGATCGTGGAGGCGGCCATCAGGCTGGCTTCCGCTCGGGAGAATTCTGTCTGCTCATTTCTCGTCGTAGGTCACCAGTGTAGAAGATGTGCTCAAATGATGAGGCTGAGTTTAGTCGTAAACCAGCTTTATTGACAGAACACAGCTTCTAGCATTCTCAAAGCAGGAAAGAGAAAGAATCATATCTCATCACCCTTTTATATGTTTCCAGCATCGGAATTCAAGTCACATGGTGTTTTCAGTAAACATACAGTCACAAAGCATCCCTTTGAATCTTCACCATTGTCTCTCATTTCCTGATGAACCGGAAATCTCTCCGGGGCATCTTCTGTGGGACAAAGAGACAAATCTCACACCTCCTTGTTATCTTCTGCAGATTTGAGTCCTTTGTCCTTGCAGACGTGACACCCTCAATACACATGCAGTCCTGTCTCTGTGGAAACGTGAGCCCACAATGTGTGTCGCCCACAGTACCTAAATTATGTGCAATATATTGTTACAACTTGTTCAACTCTTTGACAGCAGCAGGAACAAAGCTGTTTTTGTAGCGCTGGGTTTTACTTTTTGGGACAGCAAACCTCCGTCTTGAGGGAAGAAGCTGAAAGTTGCAGTGCAAAGGGTGGGAGTCATCATTTAAAATGGAGGTAGCCATCCTCTGTACTTGTCTGGTGTACAGGGATGTCAGGCTCAGCTGTGACTCACCAAGCAAACGACTGGACCATCTAACTACCTGATCCAAGGATTTCCTCTGTTTCAGTTTTATCTGACCAAACCATGACACTAAAGAAAAGGATAAAACAGATTCAATAAAAGCCCGATAAAACATTGTCATTATGGTTCGGTCAATTTGGAAGCGTGCAAGTTTTCTCAAGCAATGCAAATGTTGCTGTGTAGAAGAGCTGGAAATAACGAGGCGGTTTTGTATCACAAAAGTAGAGTCTTTAATGAACAAACTCTTCTATCTTGTCTCATCTGGTGCAGAGCTTGGCAGAAGGCAAGAGAGAGAACTCTGCTTCGCTCGCTGGTTAAATACAAGCACGCATAGCACCACTCATTGAAACAGCTGACGTCAGAGCCACTCATTGAAAAAGGTAACATCTCCCCGTTATCTTAATCCCCATTGTCCTGCCATCCCCTCTCCCTGTCTTGGGAGGTGATGGGAACTCCCCCTCTCGCTTTAGGGGGGTAAAGGTGTTGAGTCTGTTGCCATGGCGTCCTGTGATGTCATGAGTCTTCACACGACGGTGAGATTCCTTTGTTCTTTCAGAGGTGTGAAGTTCCTTTGTATATTCTGTCCCAAACATTTCCACATGCTCTAACAAATGTAGGTATGGAATATATGAGTGATATACGTATACCACAGCTGACCCTTTTTGCACACCCTTTCGCAGTTCTCTTCAAAGTTTAAATTACTATCAATAATCGTCCCAAGATATTTGTAGGATTGTACACATTCAGTGGTCTGGCCTTTTAGTACGGTGACTTTGTGCCTGGGAGTTTTCCTCCTAAAGTCAATAATCATGTCTTTAGTTTTTGTCGTATTCAGCTGCAGGTAGGAATCCTCACACCAGTGAACAAAATCATCAACTACTGGGCCGTGGCCACTCTCACCATCCTGGAGGAGACTGACAATAACTGAGTCATCAGCATACTTTATAATGTGTTTGTTGTCATGTCTGCTCCTACACATGTTCGTGTACAGGAAGAGTAGTGGTGACAACACACAACCCTGAGGAGAGCCAGTAGAAGAGCACTTTAGGTCAGACAATGTACCATTGACCCTTACTCTCTGCGTCCTGTTGGTTAAGAAATCCAGAATCCAACCCACCAGATTATTGCTCAAATCAAATTGTTGCAGGAGCCTTTCAACTAAGATATGAGGTTGGATTGTATTAAAGGCGGAGGAAAAGTCCACAAATAAAAGCCTGGCGTGTGTCCCATTAAAATCCAGATGTTTAAAAAGCATGTTAAACAGAGTGACAGTGGCATCCTCCACTCCTCTGTGAGGCCTATAGGCAAACTGCAGAGGATCCAATGCATGCTCAGTCTGCTTTAGGACCTCACATCTGACCAGTTTTTCAAAAATTTTCATTAAAATTGAAGTCCTCTCTCTTTTGATCCGTCTTTTTTTTTTTTTCACCCCACTTATATCACGGACACACAGATCGTCCTAAATGTCTCCTGAGCCGGTGGACGGAGCCACTGTCTATAGCAGGATACGATACAGCAGAGAACAGCTGCTAGCATTCAACCGCCACCCGGTCCCATTGGAAAAACTCGACATACCGAGAGAACTGAGGCGAAAACGCCGCGGCTGCCGGGCTGGAGTAAGGCGGAGGACAAAAAATATAAGGTACAGACCCTCCCTTCCATCTGTTGTCATGGGAAATGTACGGTCGATACTGGGAAAGTTAGATGAGCTAGCGGCTATCTCCCGTTATGATAGCACATACCGGGAGTGCTCTCTCCTTTTGTTTACTGAGACGTGGCTAACTGAACTAGCAGCAGATGCTAACATTGAGCTGGAGGGTTTTCACATGATACGAGCTGACCGAACACCAGACAGTGGCAAGGCTAGGGGCGGTGGAGTGATAATGTATGTTAACAACAACTGGTGCAGACCGGGACATATCACTGTTAAACAACGACACTGCAGCAAAGACATTGAGTTGCTAGCTGTTAGCATGAGGCCTACATATCTCCCGAGAGAACACTCACACGTGATCTGCATTGTTGTTTATGCAAATCCGACGGCGAACGCTGGGACAGCACGTGACGTCATCCATTCAGTAACCAGCAGGCTGCAGACAGAACACCCAGATGCTCTTCTCCTCATCTCAGGCGATTTCAACCATGTTTCACTGTCTCCCATTCTACCCACGTTCACCCAGTATGTCACATGCCACACTAGAGACAATAAAACACTGGATTTATTCTACGCAAACACTAAGGAGGCGTACACCTCATCACAACTCCCCCCACTCGGGAGATCGGATCACAACTTGGTTCATCTCCGGCCGGTGTACAAACCCCTAGTGCACAGACAACCTCCGGCCATGCACACTGTGGAGTTATGGTCTGAGGAGACAATGGACACCCTAAAGGGCTGTTTTGAAGCCACCGCCTGGAAGCAGCTCTGCGATCCACATGGTGAGGACATCGATGGCCTCATTCACACCTTCACGGGCTACCTCAGCTTCTGTGTGGACAAATCCGTTCCCACCAAGACCATACGGCGTCACTCAAACAACAAACCCTGGATCAACCCTGAGATAAAAACACTTCTGAGAGAGAAGAAGAGGATCTTCAGGTCAGGGAACAGGGAGATGCTGAAGTCCGTACAGAGGGAGCTGAGGAGAAAGATCAGAGAAGGCAAGGACAGCTTCAGGAAGAAGATGGAGGACAAGCTGCAACAGAGCGACATCAGCGGGGTCTGGAGAAACCTCAAAACCATCTCGGGGCTCCAGAATACCTCCCCCCAGGCCACAGGGGGCAGGGAGTGGGCGAACAACCTGAATCTGTTTTTCAATAGATTTGACCAACCGCCCTCCCCCCTGACTGCACAACAACCACTGCTGCCTCTAAAGAAATCAAGTCCTGCTGCCCACTCCCCACTCCACCAACACCCCCCCACTCCCAACACACAGCCCCCCATCCTGACCCTGACCAGGACCCAGGTGAGGACGGAGCTGAGGAAGATCAAGGCGAGGAAGGCGCCGGGACCGGACGGCATCAGCGCAAAGCTCCTCAAGTCCTGTGCAGACCAGCTGTGTGGGATTGTGACGTATATCTTCAACATGAGCCTGAAACTGGGGAGGGTACCACAGCTGTGGAAAACATCTTGTGTGGTACCTGTACCAAAAACTTCCCACCCCAAAGACCTGAACAGCTACAGACCGGTGGCCTTGACGTCCCACTTGATGAAGACCCTGGAGAGACTGCTCCTTGCTCACCTCCGCCCCCTGGTGGAACCAGCGATGGATCCACTCCAGTTCGCCTACCAGCATGGCATTGGGGTGGAGGATGCGGTGATCTTCCTCCTTCACCGTTCTCTGTCCCACCTGGAGAAGCCCGGGAATATGGTGAGGATCATGTTCTTTGACTTCTCCAGTGCTTTCAACACCATCCAACCGATGATCCTGAAGGACAAGCTGCTGCGCGCAGGGGTGGACCAGCACCTGTCATCATGGATCCTGGACTACCTCACGAACCGGCCTCAGTTTGTGAGAACCCGGGACTGTGTGTCCGACACGATCATCAGTAGCACGGGGGCCCCCCAGGGAACGGTGCTGGCTCCCTTCCTGTTCACTCTTTATACTGCGGACTTCTCACACAACACAACACACTGCCATCTACAGAAGTTCTCTGATGACTCTGCGATCGTTGGCCTCATCTCCAATGGAGATGAAGCTGAGTACAGAGGGCTTATCCAGGACTTCGTGGACTGGTGCCATCGGAACTGCCTCCAGATCAACGCGAGGAAAACTAAGGAGCTGGTGGTGGACTGCCGCAGGCATGGGCAGCCCCTCACAGTACCAGTAAATATACAGGGAACAGACATCGAGATGGTGACATCCTATAAGTACCTGGGTATTCATCTGAACAATAAACTAGACTGGTCACACAACACTGATGCACTCTACAAGAAGGGACAGCGCAGGCTGTTCCTGCTGAGGAGACTCAGGTCTTTTGGTGTACAAGGGGCGCTGCTGAAGTCATTCTATGACACGGTGGTGGCATCAGCCATCACTTTTGGAGTGGTCTGCTGGGGCAGTGGCATTACTGCAGCCGATAGGAAGAGACTGAACAAACTGATTAAGAAAGCTAGCTCTGTCCTGGGGCAGCGCCTTGATCCGATGGAGGAGATAGGAGAGAGAAGGACGGTGGCTAAACTGTCATCTCTGCTGGAGTCCGAGTTCCACCCTATGCAGGACATACTGAATGCACTGAGGAGCTCATTTAGCAGCAGACTACATCATCCCAGGTGCACAACCGAGAGGTTTCGTAGGTCCTTCCTACCAACGGCTGTCAGACTGTACAACCTAAGCAGGGCTGCTCGCAGAGATAGCAAAAAGACGTAACAAACTAATAGTTTTTTGAATGCAAAAGATGCAATAGACTTACACAATGGTCCCCTCCGGCATACAACTAGGAACATACCGGTCGCTATGGAGGGTGAGAATATGTATGGGCACATAATCATACCATGTAGGATAACTAAGTAGACGGTTATGCTGTTTCATTCCATCTAGCAACAATGCTCTGCACTGTGTGTGTTTATATATTTGCATATTTATTCCATCTAGCTACAATGCTCAGCACTGGGTGTGTTTATATATTTATATATCTACATATTATTCCATCTAGCTACATTGCTCCGCACTGTGTGTGTTTATATACTTGCATATTTATTCCACCTAGCTGCAATGCTCCGTACTGTGGGTGTTTATATATTTACATATTTATTCCATCTAGCTACAATGCTCTGCACTGTGTGTTCATATATTCATATATTTATTCCATCCAGCTACAATGCTCTGCACTGTGTGTCTGTGTGTGTGTGTATATATATATATTTTATAGTAATACGTACATATGTTTATTAGCTGCTCTTGCTTGCTTGTTTTTTTTCTTGCCTTCTGATTGTTGCTCTGAGTGTTGCTATCCCTGTGCTGTTGCAATCCTGGAATTTTCCCCGTTGTGGGACTAATAAAGGCTTATCTTATCTTATCTTATCTTATCTTAAGTCAAAGCAACTGGTCTAAAGTCGTTTACCGTTTTAGGACAGCTGAATTTTGGAACGGGAACAACCACGGCTTCTTTCCAGATCTTTAGGCACATGTTGTGTCTGTAAGGACTTATTGAAAATGTAATGAAATATAGGACTCAGTTCATGTGCACAGGACTTTACCAAGCGCCCACATATATTATCAGGGCCCTGACTTTTGTTCACTTTTACAGCGCAGAACTCCCTTTTAACATCTTGCACCTAAATATTAAAGTGCTGATTGTCTTTGAGTTTCTGTTTCAAGTCTTGGGTTTCAGTGCTAAAATCAAAGGAGTCAAAAAGACCATGAAAACAATTAAGAGCATTAGCCAGCTCTGTGTCTGAATTAAAACCATCTAAAAACACACGATTACTGTGTTCTGTGCTCTGAAGGCCTGCGATAGTTTTCATACTGGCCCAGGCTGAACCAAGTTTCTTTGTTGCCATCTTACTTTCCAACTCTGATTTATAATTCTGTTTTGCTCTTAAAATTTCGGCCTTCAGCTCTTTTGTGGCAACCTGCAGCTCAGAAACAGAGCCCTGTTTAAAGGCAAGTGCTTTACTCTGTAAGCAGGATTTAACTGATTTTGTAACCCATGGCTTGTTGTTGGGATATATTTTGACACGTTTACGTGGAACGATCGTATTTTTACAGAAAGCCATGTATGAGCATGTGACGTCCACCAAAGAGTCCAAATCATCCCCGCAGGACAGTGTGAACATCTCCCAGTCTGTACAGTTAAAGCATTCCTGGAGGCAGTGCACTGAATCCTCTGTCCACACATCAATGTCTCTGGTCTCCACCTTGCCTCTTCTGAGAGCAGTTTTATATGTGGGCAGCAAATGTACACAGTTGTGATCTGAGGATCCTAAAGGAGGAGGGGGGAGTGATTTATAGGCCCTCTCTATGGATCCATAGCACAGGTCCAATGTCTTTTTTCGCCTGGTTGGGCAGGAGACATACTGATAAAAGTTTTTAAGTGTCTTCTTTAAAGAAACATGGTTAAAATCCCCAAGAATAAAGTTTGGCGCCTCTGGAGAAATTGACTGCAGCTGCTGCACCACATCAAAGATGGTGCTGGAGGAGGAGTCAGCGTCTGCCCTCGGGTGGATGTACACAGTCGTGATAAAAAGCTGGGGGAACTCGTGAGGCAAATAAAAGGGGCGTAGTGACACAGACAGCAGCTCCACATCGGGTGTACAGATGCACTCTCTGACCGTGACAGATGTGCAGTACTGCTTATTAATATATAAACATACACCGCCCCCCGACGCTTCCCCGTTACCTCTTCCTGCCGATCAGAGCGCAGTGGGGCTCCAAAGCCTTCAATCCACAGGTCCGCGTCCCGGTCATGCGCATTAAGCCAAGACTCGGTATAAGCCATGACACAGCAGTTCTTAAAGTCCTTCTGGTAGCGTACATTCCCTTGAATTTCATCCACCTTGTTCCTCAGAGATTGTACGTTCCCAAAAATCATAGAAGGAAGAGGAATGTTACCAAACTGACATCTTCTCAGGCGTAATTTCATGCCTCCACGCTTTCCGCGTTTCCTTCTCCCGTCTCTCCCGTCTGTCTTTCCACTGCTGTGTCCATGAACGTCTCTCAAAATAAAGTCTGGCAGTTGCGGCTTAGACCCAATCACAGACGCTGCATCAACTGTGTTTAAATGCAGCAACATGTCCCTGGAATAATGTATTCTGCCCGGCATGCCTGACATGATCCCGATCGTGCTTACCTCAGAGACAAAGAGCCGGAGGAAAAAGTAGCAGCAGTGCAAAAAAGGGGAGGAAATCCATATTGATGGAACCAGGGAGCTCTTCGCCATACAGTCCACAAACATTCCAGGACAGAAACGACACAGAGAATTTCATTAAAAACACATTAAAGTGCATAAAAACAGACACACAGATGACAGACTTTTTCACCAGCTGCCGGTCGCTGCGTGCGCATGCGCCCATCTTGGGCCCATCTCAACTCACACGCACACATTCACTTTGCGCGTGCTCTCATACATGTGCTTGCACACACACACACACACACACACACACACACACACACACACACACACACACACACACACATCTTCTTTTACAGGTGCAGATACCAGACTCACGATGAGACCTTTTCAGAAGAAGAAACAGCTTGTCTTCTGTTTGTTTCAGTTGTGTCAGTTTGTTTTTTTTCTGTTTGTTCCTCTCTCTTTTCTTTCCCCCTCCCCACCCCTCCCTTCCCCATTCCCCCCTCTGTCGGGTCTATCATGGGTAAAATAATTTAAATAAAGTATTAAAAGTTATTACAAGAGGAGTCTATAAATAATATACAGTCCATAGATATGTGCTGTATAAAGCTTCTTTTGGCAAAGTAAATCTGTTTGGCACAATAAGGGAAGCAAATTTCTGTTTTGCTTTCCTAGCTGCTTGACAGGACAAGGGGGAAAAAAATCACCCATTCGCATTTGGTTTGAATGCACCTTAAGACTTTTTTTTTTTTTTTTTAGCAGAGATTCAGTTTTTTACAGTGTTTTCACACAACAAGAGGGTCTGTATTACAACCTAAGCAGGCTAGTTCCGAACGTAGTTTGCGTTTTCTTCCATGCTTGCATGGATTTATTCTACAGTTCCTTCCACTGTCCAATCACATGCATGGTGACAACAGCCCTCATGGCAGTGGCAAACCACTCCCCATGATACACTGTGAAGCTAGGGGAAGTGCAATTTTGTTTTGCTTTGCATTCTTTATTGTATAGCAATTGAAACTCTTCTTCCTTTTTCCCAAGATAATCCCTCCATCTGACAGCTATAGCGTTTCAAGATCCAGATTAAACAGCATAATGTTGTAAAAGTGCTTTGGTTTACTCAAAATGAAAGGTCACTCTACCATATCCATTTTAATCTTTTCAAAAGACATTTATTCTGCTTTGAACTGTCAGTTTCACACAAAAAAGGATACAGATAATAAGGTAGCAGAAATGAGTGCTGTTTAATCAGCATCTTGATATTATGCTGGTAGCAACAGGAGAACAGTTGCTAATCACTGTTACTTGCTTTCCCCAGTTCCCATTTTCTTTGTATGAACATTAAAAAAACAACCAATCTTGAAATAGTAAAGAAGAATTTGACTGTGCAGGAAAAACATGCAAGTTAGGTTAATTGGCATCAAATTGGGGATTCTAAATTGTCCTTAGGTATGACTGTGAGAGTGAATGGTTGTCTGTCTCTCTGTGTTGGCCCTGCGATGGACTGGCGATCTGTCCAGGGTGTACCCTGCCTCTCGCCCAAAGATGCTGGGATAGGCTCCAGCGCCCCCACGGCCCAAAAAGGATTAAGCGGAAGAAGATGAATGAATGAATGAGTACAGGAATTGGGGAAAAATAAATACAGTGGTGTGAGAAAGTGTTCACCCCCTTCTGGATTCTCATTTTTTTGTATGTTGGTCACACTTAAATGTTTCAGATCATCAAACAAATTTAAATATTAGACAAAGATAACACAAGTAAACACAAAATGCAGTTTTTAAATGAAGGTGTTTATTATTAAGGGAAAAAAATCAAAACCTACATGGCCCTGTGTGAAAAAGTGATTGCCCCCTAAACCTAATAATTGGCTGGGCCACCCTTAGCAGCAACAACTGCAATCAAGCATTTGCGATAACTGGCAGTAAGTCTTTTACAGCGCTGTGGAGGAATTTTGGCACACTCATCTTTGTTGTAATACAGCCACATTGGAGGGTTTTCAAGCATGAACCACCTTTTAAAGGTCATGCCACAACATCTCAATCGGATTCAGGTCAGGACTTTGACTAGGCCACTTCAGTCTTCATTTTGTTTTTCTTAAGCCATTCAGAGGTGGACTTGCTGGTGTGTTTTGGATCAAGTGCGTTTCAGCTTGAGGTCACGAACAGATGGCCAGATATTCTCCTTCAGGATTTTTTGGTAGATAGCAGAATTAATCTTTCCATTTACCACAGCAAGGCTTCCAGGTCCTGAAGCAGCAAAACAGCCCCAGACAATCACACTACCACCACCATATTTTACTGTTGGTATGATGTTCCTTTTCTGAAATGCTGTGTTACTTTTATGCCAGATGTAATGGGACACACACCTTTCAAAAAGTTCAATTTTTGTCTCGTCAGTCCACAGAGAATTTTCCCAAAAGTCTTGGGGATCATCAAGATGTTTTCTGGCAAAACTGAGAGGAGCCTTTATGTTCTTTTTGCTCAGCAGTGGTTTTTGTCTTGGAATTCTGCCATGCAGGCCATTTTTGTCCAGTCTCTTTCTTATGATAGAGTCATGAACACTGACCTTAACTGAGGCAAGTGAGGTCTGCAGTTCTTTGGATGTTGTTGTGGGGTCTTTTGTGACCTCTTGGATGAGTTGTCGCTGTGCTCTTGTTGTAATATTGGTTGGCCGGCCACTCCTGGGAAGGTTCACCACTGTTCCATGTTTTCGCCATTTGTGAATAATGGCTCTCACTGTGGTTCACTGGAGTCCCAAAGCTTTAGAAATGGCTTTATTGTGGCACACATATTTGAGTTGCTTAGGCTGCATATGTGTATTACTGATGCCCACGTCTCAGAATGAACAATAAGTCTGGGTCTCCTGGGGATAACAGGAGGGTGCGAAATGTGATCTTTAGAGATGGCCTTGAGAGACTTCCCGACCACCAGGGTTTTAGGTGGAGAGGACCTGGGGGATGATGTATTGTGTCTTAGGATTAAAGACAATGTGACTCTGTACTTTGATGTCCCGGGTATAAAAGGGACAGATGTGGGAGGATGGGTCTCCTTTTCTGTTTGGAGGATGTTGGAGACAAGTGAATAAACCTGATTTGAGAAATAAACTCAGCCTCATCTTTTCACACTCTCCACACTGGTGACCTTAAGACATATCATGGACAAAAGAAATTCCCCCGAACCGGACTCGCCAGGAACCAGCCAGGTGAACGCAGTCTCAGTCAAACTACCAGATTTCTGGCAGGACAATCTGGACTCCTGGTTCCTCTTGGCCGAAGCTCAGTTCGCTCTCGGGGGAATAATGGCAGATGACACGAAATTCTACCACGTTATCGCCAAGCTCGACAACCGCACAGCTCGTCATGTGCAGAGCCTGGTGCAGCGCCCACCGGCCGAAGACAAATACGGCGGGTTGAAGGCTGCGCTCATCCAGCGTTTCACTCCCTCAGTCCAGGAAAGAGCGGAGAGACTCCTGGCCCTGAACGACTTGGGAGACAGCGTACCCGTCGACCTGATGGAAGACATGCTGAGGCTGAGAGGCTCAGACGGCGACGACCTGCTCTTCACCCACATTTTCCTGAGAACCCTACCGTCAGAGACGACAGCGACTCTGGCCGGTTCACCGTTGTTGGCCCAGCGGGACTTCCGCGCGCTGGCCCAGGAGGCACAGCAGATTCTCAACGCCAGCAGACAGCGCGCGGCCACCGCAGCGGCGACAGGACTCGACGCGAGGGCCGGAGATGGCAGGTGGCCAGAGGCGGCGGCAGCAGACCCACCGGCAACGGCGGCGGTGAAGGCCAGACATCGCGGAGGAGATGACCTCTGTTTCTACCATCGTCGCTTCGCAGAGAGGGCACGCAAGTGTATACCACCGTGTCAGTTCAAGAGCTCGGGAAACGCCAGAACCGAGGGTCGTTAGCAGCCGCGGCCCTCGGTGAACAAAACAAGCTGCTCTACTTGACGGATGCGCGTTCAGGGAGGCAATTCCTCGTGGACACAGGCTCCCAAGTGAGTTTCATCACGGCAACCTATGCTGACCAGCTGGCAGGCCCCGGGAGTATTGGAGCATCGACAGCGAATGGCTCGAGCATTAAGACCTTCGGTGAGAAGACTCTGCTTCTGTCCCTGCGAGGCCGTACTTTTGAGTGGACTTTTATTATAGCTGCGGTGAGCTTAACATGTTAGGGGCTGATTTTCTGTGTTCACATGGGTTGTTGCTTGATCTTCCCAATAGGCGCTTGGTTAATGCACTCTCTTTTTACTCTAGTCCCTGTGCAGCTCGAGTGACCCTGCCCACAGCACAAGCCAACGTCGCTACGGCAAGCGGTAAGTTCCACACACTCCTCACTCAGTTTCCAGCACTCACGGTTCCCACATTTTCAGCAGCCGTCGCTAAACACGGAGTGGAACATTTTATTACTACCGCCAGTCCCCCCATTTTTGCAAAAGCTCGGCGCTTGGATGCAGCTAAACTGGCCATAGCGCGCGAGGAGTTCGCCAAACTTGAAAAGTTGGGCATCATCCGGCGTTCGAACAGCCCATGGGCTTCCCCGCTTCACATGGTCCCTAAGGCTGACGGCTCGTGGCGACCTTGCGGTGATTTCCACAGGTTGAACAACGCTACAGCGCACGACCGCTACCCAATCCCCCATATCCAAGATTTTTCCGTTCATCTGGCGGGGGCGCGCATTTTTTCTAAAATAGACTTGGTCCGCGGGTACCATCAAGTCCCAGTACGCGCTGAGAACATACCCAAAACAGCGGTAATAACTCTGTTCGGCCTTTTTGAGTTTTTGCGCATGCCGTTCAGGCTTAAAGGCACTGCGCGAACGTTCCAACGCATGATGGACGCGGTGTTGCGCGATCTCCCTTTCGTGTTCGTCTACCTGGACGACATTTTGGTAGCCAGCGCGTCTGAAGAGGAACACGAAAAACACCTCACGGCAGTTTTCCGGAGGTTGGGAGAGCACGGGTTAATAATCAACCGAGCGAAGTGTCAGTTCGGGGTGATGCAGATTGATTTTTTGGGGCACCGCGTCTCTCCAGAAGGAGCAGTTCTGCTGCCGGACAAAGTGCGCGCAGTAACAAATTTTCCCCAGCCACAAATGGTCAAAGCATTACAGGAGTTTTTGGGAATGGTGAATTTTTATAACCGTTTCCTCCCCCGTGCAGCGCAGCTCATGCAACCACTGTATGCCGCGCTAAAAAAACAAAAACCCACAAATGCAATCGAATGGTCCCCGGAGCGGGAGAGCTCATTCTCGGAGGTCAAAACAGCCCTGGCAAACGCTGCGTTGTTGGCACATCCAGACCCAACGGCCCGCATAGTGCTCACTACTGATGCGTCAGACGTGGCCATAGGGGCGGTAGTAGAGCAGCATGTTGCCGGGGCTTGGCAGCCGCTTGCCTTTTTCAGCAGGACTTTGTGCGATACCGAGCGAAAATACAGCGCGTTCGACATGGAGTTGTTAGCGCTCCACTTGGCCATCCGCCACTTCCAGTTCTGGCTGGAGGGTCGTTGTTTCACTGCGTTCGTCGACCACAAGCCGCTGACTTTCGCGATGGCCAAGGTTTCGGAGCCGTGGTCAGGCCGGCAGCAGAGGCAGCTGGCTGCAATCTCAGAGATTACTACCGATATTCAGCACGTAGCGGGTAAACTTAATGTAGTGGCAGACTGTCTCTCGCGCGCTGTAACTGCTCCAGTCCGCGTAGGGGTAGATTATACTGCCATGGCCGCGGAGCAGGCTAGCGGTGTGGAAGTACGCGCGGCCCCAGTCCGCGTAGGGATAGATTATGCAGCCATGGCCGCGGATCAGGTTAGCGATGCGGACGTGTGCGCGCTCCAGTCTGGATCAACAGGGTTAAGGCTGGAGAGCTGGGTGCTGCAAGATGGTATGCCCCCCCTAATCTGCGATGTCTCCACCGGACGACCGCGTCCGGTGGTGCCGACCGCGTGGCACTGCCGCGTTTTTGACTCGATTCATTCTCTGGCGCACCCGGGGGTGCGCGTGTCGGTCAAAATGGTAGGAGAGAAGTTTGTGTGGCCGAGCCTGTGCAAGCACGTTAAGGAGTGGGCAAGAGCCTGCATGGCTTGCCAGCGAGCCAAAATACACAAACACACTAAAGCCCCCTTAGAGTCGTTTCACATCCCGGCCAAGAGGTTCGATCATGTGCATGTCGACCTCGTAGGCCCCCTCCCGCCGTCACAGGGGTGCACACATCTCTTGACAATGGTGGACCGCACCACATGTTGGCCTGAAATGGTCCCACTGGCATCAACCACAGCCGAGGAGGTGGCGCGCGCGTTTTTAACGGCTTGGGTAGCGCGTTTTGGAGTTCCGTCGGATATTACGTCCGACAGAGGTCCTCAATTTATTTCTGAGCTTTGGTCAGCGATGGCCCGCAGCCTGGGGGTAACGATCCACCGCACTTCCGCGTACCACCCCCAGGCTAATGGTTTATGCGAACGTTTCCATAGGTCATTGAAAGCAGCCCTCAGAGCATCGCTTACGGATGCAAATTGGGTAAACAGGCTACCGTGGGTTTTATTGGGGTTGCGCTCTGCACCTAAAGAGGACTTAAAAATCTCCCCAGCTGAGTTGGTGTTTGTGCAGCCACTCCGGCTGCCCGGGGAGTTTCTCCCGGATAATCCTGCGCCAGAGTGCCCTCCTGCTCAGCGGTTACTGAGCGACACGGGAGCGAGCACGCTTCCTGGCCCCGTTCATCACAATTTTCCGCGCGTTTTTGTACCTAAGGCTTTAAAAAATGCAGAGTTTGTTTTTGTCAGACACAATGCTCAGCGCCCAACCCTGCGACCGCCTTATGATGGCCCATTTAGAGTGCTGGAAACAGGTGATAAGCATTTTTTGCTAGATTTGGGGGGCAGGAGGGAAACAATTGGCATAGACAGACTCAAACCTGCTTTTGTGATGACTGACGAAGCTGTGCCGTTGGCGAGGGCTCCTCAACGCGGCAGACCTCCCAGGGAGCGTGCCCCAGAGCTCCCACAGGGATTGACTAACAGTTCTCATCCTCAGATAGCAGATTCACAGCAGGATGGCGCCGCTGGAGTGGTAAAGCCCGCTTACAGCAAGTTCGGAAGACGATTGAAGCCCAAACAGCACGTGGACTGATGTTTGTGATTTTATCATGATGTGCAGACTGTGTTGTATTGTTTCATCTTAGACGTTTGGGGGGGGGGGGTCATGTGGCACACATATTTGAGTTGCTTAGGCTGCATATGTATATTACTGTTGCCCGCGTCTCAGAATGAACAATAAGTCTGGGTCTCCTGGGGATAACAGGAGGGTGCAAAATGTGATCTTTAGAGATGGCCTTGAGAGACTTCCCGACCACCAGGGTTTTAGGTGGAGAGGAGAAGACCTGGGGGATGATGTATTGTGTCTTGGGATTAAAGACAATGTGACTCTGTACTTTGATGTCCCAGGTATAAAAGGGACAGATGTGGGAGGATGGGTCTCTTTTTCTGTTTGGAGGATGTTGGAGACAAGTGAATAAACCTGATTTGAGAAATAAACTCAGCCTCATCTTTTCACGCTCTCCACATTATAACCTTTTCCAGACTGATAGATCTCAATTACTTTGTTTCTCATTTGTTCCTGAATTTCTTTAGATCACAGCATGATGTCTAGCTTTTGAGGATCTTTTGGCTTACTTCACTTTGTCAGGCAGATCCTATTTAGGTGATTTCTTGATTGAGAACAGGTGTGGCAATAATCAGGCCTGGGTGTGGCTAGAGAAATTGAACTCAGCTTTTCAAAGATGTGATAAACCACAGTTAATTTATATTTTAACAATCACTTTTTCACACAGGGCAATGTAGATTTTTTTTTTAAACCCTTAATAACAAACACCTTGTCATAGGCAGCGAGAGCGCGCCCCTCCCGTCCTTTCTCACATTCACCAACTCATCTCTGCACCTGAGGCAGAAGACGCACCTGCCCCCGCTCATCAGCCAGCATACTTAAGGAGGCTCTCGCCTCGCATTCAGCGCTGGCTCGTTTGGGTCTACTGCCTGTCAAAGACCTGCAAGTGTGTTTTTTGACAAACGTAGACATGTCGTCTAACTTTGTTTCCTTTCCTTCTCAGGTTGCTGCCACCGTGCAGGTGTGTCTCCAGGACTGCGCGTGCTCTCCTGCCACATCTCCACCATTCCCTCAGCTTCCTATCTCCACCAGGTCAGGCACCACCAGCTCATCCCCCTCATCCTACTGGTTCGTCTATTTCCCGCTGGGGCCCTGCTGGTTCTCCCTTGATACTCAAGTAAGTGGCAATTTGGCTCGCCCATTTCCCCTTGCTCTGTTCCTCTACTCACAGCTGTCGTCTTCTCTCCACAGGGTGGTTCCTCTGACGAGTGACTGTTTCCCTAGCTGTCCGTTTACTTTGAAATTTAATAAAACTCTCAAACGTGCCTCCTCCTGTTGGTGTTCTCCTGTGCTATTGTATGGTGCACATGAGCTGTCAGCTGATTAATCATGACACACCTTCAGTTTAAAACTGCATTTTTGTGAAATATTTAAATTTGTTTGATGATTTGAAACATTTAAGTGTGACAACCATAAGAAAAAGAGAAATCAGGAAGGGGGCAAACACTTTTTCACACCACTGTAAGTCAGGAAAAATGACCCTGCCTTATGGAGAGATGAAGTCCATATTGCTGCTAAACAGAGGACGATCACTGCAATTTGACTGTTTGATACACTTGGATGGATGGAAAGTTGCCGTTTTACTGAAAGCAATAAATATGTCTAATTTTGAAATGAGCACCTTTGTTTTCTTTTACAGAGCGTCTTTGACCAGCGCTCAACTCCAGCTTGTTCACTGTTACAGAGATTGAAAATGCTTGACAACCATGAGACTAACAGTCATGGTTCACGTTGCTTCTCGCGTTGCTTCCGCTGGTGGTCAGCAACGAGTCCTTCTCCTTTTCCTCAACTAATCAGGCACATTTGTGTGATTCCACAGAGTGATCACTGTCAAGCATGTTTGGACTAAACACATCTGAGGGAAGGGGGGGGGGGGAGAGAGAGAGAGAGAGAGAGAGAGAGAGAGAGAGAGAGAGAGAGAGAGAGATGCTGCTCCATCACTGCTGGCATAATGGTTTTCCCCTCCTGACATTTATTTTCGGAAATGTTTATTGTGTTAATGGGCCAGAGTGATTTGGCTGAAGCTTCCAGGCTTGATTCCCACCTTTGCTAAATGTAGATAAGATCACCAAGAACAAGGTCATGACAATATCAATTTTGCCTGTGGCTGATGCAGAATAAGGTTAGAAAGTGATGAGGGTATGTTTTCATTTTGACTAGCCAGGGCCAATGGCATGAAATATATTTTCTCAGCCGTGCATGTAGCTCTGTAATCTGCCATATTATAACTCATGTAAGGCTGACTTCAGTAGGTCCATGTACTTTGCACATAGACTCATAACACTTTAACTCCATGCAAAGTAGTTCCTTTAGTCATGTGGGTGGCGCAGACAGAGATGGCAAACTTACCTGACTAAAGACAGACTTAAGTTACAAGTTTAATTACTGGAGTCTTGCTTGAATAATACTGATGAAAGACTTGACCTTGACATAAGAGCTGAGTCAGTGTTTGATATGACTGGATTTCTTGTTAATATTCCTATGTCAAAATACTGTCATTTTCATGCCTGCTAATCTCTATTGGAATGGACAGTCAGATACAACCTGCAACAGTATATATTATCATGTCCGCTGCGTAACCTCGCAATGGACAATTGAATTAGCACAAGCCCAAAACGCAGGTGAAGTGAACGTGTTTATTAACAGAAAGGGGAAACTCAAAAACACACAAAATACAAGAAAATGTACAATGGTTGCACAGTCTGGCACACCAGCGATGGACGCCTGAGCTCAGTTGGTAGGGGAAGGAGCCCCACGCGCTCCCATAGCAAACCGGGCAGCGGACAAAAGGGCAGTAATAATGAGAAGAAGACTTATAATGGACGTCGGAGCTCAGCGGGCTGTGGGAAACAATGCCGGAGTAGTCCAATGGGGAAAAAACACACCAACCGCTCCAGGACATCAACAATGGCTGGTGACTACAGACTGAACTGTGTAGTGTAGACTTACGCCACAACACTGAATGTCCCCACTGTCACTCAATAAACACCAAGCCAGACTAATGAGTGACAAGTGAACGCAAGTGTGCGGCAGGAGTCGGTGTATGAGTATATGTGTGTGCATGCATGTGTGTGTGTGAGGGCAGAAACAAATGAGAAAATAACTAACAGCTGGTGAGTGTCTGGCACAGAGAGTGGTATGGCTGTAGACTGGCAAGGGTCTAGGCTCAGGGCTCAACCTGACGGCTAGAACCAATTAACCACAAATCAGAAGCTACAGTCACAAATCATGGGCGGAGCTGAAACACCAGCTCTGCACATGACAGAGCCCCCCCAAGGGGTGGATTCCAGACACCCACCGTATCATCACAACAAGGATGCAAAACACAGGAGAAAACCTGCCCCCCCACCCACCCAGAAGGCCAACACAACTAACCAGGGTGGGAGGTGGGGGGAACAGGTCAGGAAGGAACAAACCAACAGAGAAACAGAAGGGAGAATAACAATCCCAACCCCAAAACTAAAACTAACCCACCCCACCCCAAGAATCCCACAGTTCAGGGGGCCGACCAGAGTCCAAGGCCCAGCAGGCGGCCCGTAGAACAGCGTCAGGTGGCCTGCCAGGGCATACGGGCCACCTGGCTAGGAAACCCAGTCCTTCGGGCGGCCTGCCCACATGATTAAGCCACCAGGACTAGAAGGGCCGATGAGGCAGCGGCCTACCCACCCCAAGGCTGAGAGGTGGGTGGCCAGACAGAGGAAGGGGAAACCCTGCGGTCACTGGTGATGGAAAAAATTGAACCACGACGGTGCCCAGCAGAAGAAGGAGGCACACCCACAGGGCCTCCAGAAGGGAAGGGGAGTCCCTGGTGTCCTCAGACTGTCTGGGAGCACCCTCGGCAGTCCCGACATGGGACTGGAACTCGGTTGCACCCGTGGTGGATCTGGGCTGGGCCATGGCTGCACCCGCGGAGGTCCCAGCCTGGGACAATGTTGCACCAGCGGTAGCCCCTTCCCAGGACCTCATTGCTTCCGCAGTGAGCCTTGACTGGGCCTGCGTTGCACCCACAGTGGACCCCGACCAAGCCATGGATGCACACACTGTGGAGTCCGGCTGGACCCCTGCTGCACCTGCAGTGGACCCCGACTGAGCCATGGTTGCACCCACAGTGGAGCCCAGCTGGACCCCTGCTCCACCCGCGGTGGGACCCGGATGGGTCACTGCTGACCCCAACGCCACTGTAACCGTGAGCCAGCTGACCCGTATGAGCACCCGAGCCAGAAGGTGGTCGATTACAGGCACCCTAGGCTGGAGCAGAGCACCAACAATGACCTCGGCAGGGGAGGCCGGACCCACAGTGACCTCCAGCGGCGAGTGTGGATCCTTGGACTCGTCCAGCGATGATGGACTCTCTCCAGTGACCCTGAAAGAGGACTCAGACAGAGAGGAGGAAGGGTCAGGGTCGCCGGCAGCGGCGGAGTCCGGCAAGACGAGCTCAGGTGCAGCGTACAGCTGCAGCTGGCTCTCCTCGCCTAAAGCTAGGCAAAAATGCTCTATTATAGAAAGGAGAAAGACAAAAGATAGCACTTGCCTGAGCTCAAGCTCCACCGTTGTCCAGGACTCCGACGATCCGGGTGATGTTTCCCCAGGCTCGGCCTCCAGGAGGTTCAGCTCGGGTGCTGACACTGCTGAGGCGGCCTCCGCAGCAGGCATGATGGTTTCAGCAGTCTTAATCTCCCCAGCCGTCATGACCCACGCTGGTGAGTCCTCTGGCGTGGCGGATGGGATCTGATTCATCGTTGCTACAGGGGAACAATCCTCCCGGACCTCTGGCCCCTCCTGGTCCTGAGTGCTCAGCTCCAGTACCGGTGGGCACACAAAGGAAACAGAAGGAGGCAGGGAGAGGGCTGGTGAACAGTTCAAAACAGCAGCTGGTGGGGAGAACTCAGGGGACTGCTTTCCCTGAGTCTCCCTACCGGGAATCAGGCAAGACATTTCATTATTAATAGGAGTCAAACGAAAATTAACTTGCCTGTCTCCCCAGGTAATGATGTTGGCTGCTGCTGTTAATCGGGCGTCATCATCCTTTCGTCCAGGAAAGGCAGTACTTAGCTCCTCTATAGACTGTAGAGGAGCCACCCCTCTCGCCACAGGAACGGGAGCCACCGGTGAGGAAAACAAGCACCCCTCGACCATCTGCGGATACACGGAGGAGGAGGGCCTCGCAGCGGATGTGGAAGAGGATCTTGCAAACGGGACTGCTAAGACATGAGGATGAGGATCCGCTGCGAGAATAACTGGGCTCGGTGTAGGGAGAGAAGCAGTTGGCAGGGCTGGATGATTCCTCTGGGAATCTGGGGCCGGATGACGTCAACGCTGGCGACCTGGTTGCAGCCATCTTGGAGCAGGAGATGGAGCAGAGGAAAAGATGGCAGCCGGCTGAGAAGAGCGTTTCTGCTTTGGCTTGGTGTGGAAAGCCCTTCTCTTCAGGTCAGGGAAAGCTTGTTTGAGCGTGCAGACGGCGGCTAGGAGTTTGGCGTATTGGGGGTAATTCCAGAGGCCCCGATGAGCCCCCAGGATCCTTATGCTCCGTTGAGGCAGTCCAGTCTTTCCCCAGGGCCGTAGGCGTCGTAAGCATCTTCCAGCAGTTCCCAGATTAACCAGGCTGCCTCCTGCTCCTCTCTGCTGGGATGTCCCGCTGCCCATCCACTTCTGCTGGTGTGGGAACGGCTCTTCGAGGACATCACGCTCCGAACAGGTAATTGAAAAAAACACACAAAAATGAAAACATGTTATGACACTTCACCACTTGTGCTCACTTAGTCGTGGCATACTGTCATGTCCGCTGCGTAACCTCGCAACAGACAATTGAATTAGTACAAGCCCAAAATGCAGGTGAAGTGAACGTGTTTATTAACAGAAAGGGGAAACTCAAAAACACACAAAATACAAGAAAATGTACAATGGTTGCACAGTCTGGCACACAAGCGATGGACGCCCGAGCTCAGTTGGTAGGGGAAGGAGCCCCACGCGCTCCCATAGCAAACCGGGCAGCGGACAAAAGGGCAGTAATAATGAGAAGAAGACTTATAATGGGCGTCGGAGCTCAGCGGGCTCTGGGAAACAACACCGGAGTAGTCTAATGGGGAAAAACACGCCAACCGCTCCAGGACATCAACATTGGCCGGTGACTACAGACTGAACTGTGTAGTGTAGACTTACGCCACGACGCTGAATGCCCCCACTGTCACTCAATAAACACCAAGCCAGACTAATGAGTGACAAGTGGACGCAGGTGTGCGGCGGGAGTCGGTGTATGAGTATATGTGTGTGCATGCATGCATGTGTGTGTGTGAGGGGCAGAAACAAATGAGAAAATAACTAACAGCTGGTGAGTGTCTGGCAGAGAGGGGTATGGCTGTAGACTGGCAAGGGCCTAGGCTCAGGGCTCAACCTGCCAGATGGAACCAATTAACCACAAATCAGAAGCTACAGCCACAAATCATGGGTGGAGCCAAAACACCAGCTCTGCACATGACAGATATATAGGATCAGTGGCTATAAAAAGCCATTTTGAGGTACTTATGGGATGAAAAGAATTCTGCATAGAGCAAACATTTGACTCCTAAATTGAAGGACTCAGTTATATAAACTGGCCTGCCATGAAATAATAGGAGAGAGTAATAATTTAATTTTTAATACAGTTCTCTTGCTAATTTGTAGCTTTTCTCTTTTTCCTCTTAAATTTGTATTTTTTTTTCAAAGTTTTGTTATTTTTTCTTGAAAGTTTGTGACTCTTCTCACACACGGGATACTTTTTTGCAACTTTTTTCTTATAAATTTGCTATTCTTTTCTCCAGTAAATCTTTGTGGTTTTCTTGTAAATGAGTTTTTTCCATGTGAATCTGCATTTTTCCTTACAAATTTGCAATGTTTTAACTTGTGAATTTGCAACTTTTTACTCATTAACCTAAACATTTTGTAAATATTATTACCTACTTACTTACTTACCTATCTACTTACCTACCTACTGTATCTGCTTGCCTAATTGATTACCTACCTACCTACCCACCCACCCATCAGGCAGATAATATAAAGTCACACTGGCCCATAGAAATGTTTAGAAAAAAAATCATTTATTCCCTCTGCAATAACAATGTTGAACAAAATCAAATAACTATCACACTGCACATGATTTTATTTGTTGTTGTGTGGAGAGCTTGAAAAGATGAGGCTGAGTTTATTTCTCAAATCAGATTTATTCACTTGTCTCCAACATCCTCCAAACAGAAAAAAAGAGACCCATCCTCCCACATCTGTCCTTTTTATACCCGGGACATCAAAGTACAGAGTCACATTGTCTTTAAATCCCAAGACACAATACATCGTCCCCCAGGTCTTCTCACCTCCACCCTGGTGGTCAGGAAGTCTCTCAAGGCCATCTCTAAAGATCACATTTTGCACCCTCCTGTTATCCCCAGGAGACCCAGACTTATTCTTCATTCTGAGACATGAGGCAACAGTAATATACATATGCAGCCTAAGCAATTCAAATATGTGTGCCACATGACCTCCCCCTCCAAACGTCTAAAATGAAACAATACAACACAGTCTGCATATCATGATAAAATCACAAACATCAGTCCACGTGCTGTTTGGGCTTCAATCGTCTTCCGAACTTGCTGTAAGCGGGCTTTACCACTCCCGCGGCACCATCCTGCTGTGAATCTGCTGTTTGAGGATGAGAACTGCTAGTCAATCCCTGTGGGAGCTCTGGGGCATGATCCCTGGGAGGTCTGCCGCGTCGAGGAGCCCTCGCCAACTGCACAGCTTCGTCAGCCATCACAAAAGCAGGTTTGAGTCTGTCTATGCCAATTGTTTCCCTCCTGCCCCCCAAATCTAGCAAAAAATGCTTATCACCTGTTTCCAGCACTCTAAATGGGCCATCATAAGGCGGTCGCAGGGTTGGGCGCTGAGCATCGTGTCTGACAAAAACAAACTCCGCATTTTTTAAAGCCTTAGGTGCAAAAACGCGCGGAAAACTGTGATGAACGGGGCCAGGAAGCGTGCTCGCTCCCGTGTCGCTCAGTAACCGCTGAGCAGGGGGGCACTCTGGCGCAGGATTATCCGGGAGAAACTCCCCGGGCAGCCGGAGTGGCTGCGCAAACACCAACTCAGCTGGGGAGGCTTTTAAGTCCTCTTTAGGTGCAGAACGCAACCCCAATAAAACCCATGGTAGCCTGTTTACCCAATTTGCATCCGTAAGCGATGCTCTGAGGGCTGCTTTCAATGACTTATGGAAACGTTCGCATAAACCATTAGCCTGGGGGTGGTACGCGGTAGTGCGGTGGATCATTACCCCCAGGCTGCGGGCCATCGCTGACCAAAGCTCGGAAACAAATTGAGGACCTCTGTCGGACGTAATATCCGACGGAACTCCAAAACGCGCTACCCAAGCCGTTAAAAACGCATGCGCCACCTCCTCGGCTGTGGTTGATGCCAGTGGGACCACTTCAGGTCAACGCGTGGTGCAGTCCACCATTGTCAAAAGATGTGTGCACCCCTGTGACGGCGGGAGGGGGCCTACGAGGTCGACATGCACATGATCGAACCTCTTGGCTGGGATGTGAAACGGCTCTAAGGGGGCTTTAGTGTGTTTGTGTATTTTGGCTCGCTGGCAAGCCATGCAGGCTCTTGCCCACTCCTTGACGTGCTTGCGCAGGCTCGGCCACACAAACTTCTCTCCTACCATTTTGACCGACGCGCGCACCCCCGGGTGCGCCAGAGAATGTATCGAGTCAAAAACGCGGTGGCACCACGCAGTCGGCACCACCGTACGCGGTCGTCCGGTGGAGACATCGCAGATTAGGGGGGGCATACCATCTTGCAGCACCCTGCACTCCAGCCTTAACCCTGTTGGTCCAGACTGGAGCGCGCACACGTCCGCATCGCTAACCTGATCCGCGGCCATGGCTGCATAATCTATCCCCACGCGGACTGGGGCCGCGCGTACTTCCGCGCCGCTAGCCTGCTCTGCGGCCATGGCAGTATAATCTACCCCTACGCGGACTGGAGCAGTTACGGCGCGCGAGAGACAGTCTGCCACTACATTAAGTTTACCCGCTACGTGTTGAATATCGGTAGTAAACTCTGAGATTGCAGCCAGCTGCCTCTGCTGCCGGCCTGACCACGGCTCCGAAACCTTGGCCATCGCGAAAGTCAGCGGCTTGTGGTCGACGAACGCAGTGAAACGACGGCCTTCCAGCCAGAACTGGAAGTGGCGAATGGCCAAGTGGAGCGCTAACAACTCCCTGTCGAACGCGCTGTATTTTCACTCGGTATCGCGCAAAGTCCTGCTGAAAAAGGCAAGCGGCTGCCAAGCCCCGGCAACATGCTGCTCTACTACCGCCCCTATGGCCACGTCTGACGCATCAGTAGTGAGCGCTATGCGGGCCGTTGGGTCTGGATGTGCCAACGACGCAGCGTTTGCCAGGGCTGCTTTGACCTCCGAGAATGCGTGCTCCCACTCCAGGGACCATTCGATTGCATTTGTGGGTTTTTGTTTTTTTAGCGCGGCATACAGTGGTTGCATGAGCTGCACTGCGCGGGGGAGGAAACGGTTATAAAAATTCACCATTCCCAAAAACTCCTGTAATGCTTTGACCGTTTGTGGCTGGGGAAAATTTGTTACTGCGCGCACTTTGTCCGGCAGCGGAACTGCTCCTTCTGGAGAGACGCGGTGCCCCAAAAAATCAATCTGCGTCACCCCGAACTGACACTTCGCTGGGTTGATTATTAACCCATGCTCTCCCAACCTCCGGAAAACTGCCGTGAGGTGTTTTTAGTGTTCCTCTTCGGACGCGCTGGCTACCAAAATGCCGTCCAGGTAGACGAGCACAAAAGGGAGATTGCGCAACACCGCGTCCATCATGCGTTGGAACGTCTGTGCAGCGCCTTTAAGACCGAACGGCATGCGCAAAAACTCAAAAAGGCCAAACGGAGTTATTACCGCTGTTTTGGGTATGTCCTCAGCGCGTACTGGGACTTGATGGTACCCGCGGACCAAGTCTATTTTAGAAAAAATGCGCGCCCCCGCCAGATGAACGGAAAAATCTTGGAAATGGGGAATTGGGTAGCGGTCGTGCGCTGTAGCGTTGTTCAACCTGCGGAAATCACCGCAAGGTTGCCACAAGCCGTCAGCTTTAGGGACCATGTGAAGCGGGGAAGCCCATGGGCTGTTCGAACTCCGGATGATGCCCAACTTTTCAAGGTTGGCGAACTCCTCGCGCGCTATGGTCAGTTTAGCTGCATCCAAGCGCCGAGCTTTTGTAAAAACGGGGGGACCGGCAGTAGTAATAAAATGTTCCACTCCGTGTTTAGCGACGGCTGCTGAAAATGTGGGAACCGTGAGTGCTGGAAACTGAGTGAGGAGTGTGTGGAACTTACCGCTTGCCGTAGCGACGTTGGCTTGTGCTGTGGGCGGGGTCACTCGGGCTGCACAGGGAATAGAGTAAAAAGAGAGTGCATTAACCAAGCGTCTATTGGGAAGATCAACCAACAACCCATGTGAGCACAGAAAATCAGCCCCTAACATGTTGAAGCTCACCGCAGCTATAATAAAAGTCCACTCAAAAGTACGGCCTTGCAGGGACAGAAGCAGAGTCTTCTCACCGAAGGTCTTAATGCTCGAGCCGTTCGCTGCCGATGCTCCGTGACTCCCGGGGCCTGCCAGCCGGTCAGCATAGGTTGGCGTGATGAAACTCACTTGGGAGCCTGTGTCCACGAGGAATTGCCTCCCCGAATGCGCATCCGTCAAGTAGAGCAGCTTGTTCTGTTCACCGAGGGCCGCAGCTGCTACCGACCCTCGGCTCTGGTGTTTCCTGAGCTCTTGAACTGACACGGTGGTATACACTTGCGTGCCCTCTCTGCGAAGCGACGATGATAGAAACAGAGGTCATCTCCTCCGCGATGTTTGGCCTTCACCGCCGCCGTTGCCGGTGGGACTGCTGCTGCCGCCTCTGGCCACCTGCCATCTCCGGCCCTCGCGTCGAGTCCTGTTGCCGCTGCGGTGGCCGTGCGCTGTCTGCTGGCGTTGAGAATCCGCTGTGCCTCCTGGGCCAGCGCGTGGAAGTCCCGCTGGGCCAACAACGGTGAACCGGCCAGGGTCGCTCTCGTCTCTGACAGTAGGGTTCTCAGGAAAATGTGGGTGAAGAGCAGGTCGTCGCCGTCTGAGCCCCTTCAGCCTCAGCATGTCTTCCATCAGGTCGACGGGTGTGCTGTCTCCCAAGTCGTTCAGGGCCACGAGTCTCTCCGCTCTTTCCTGGACTGAGGGAGTGAAACGCTGGATGAGCGCAGCCTTCAACCCGCTGTATTTGTCTTCGGCCTGTGGGCGCTACACCAGGCTCTGCACATTACGAGCTGTGCGGTTGTTGAGCTTGGCGATAACGTGGTAGAATTTCGTGTTATCTGCCGTTATTCCCCGGAGAGCGAACTGAGCTTCGGCCAGGAGGAACCAGGAGTCCGGATTGTCCTGCCAGAAATCTGGTAGTTTGACTGAGACTGCGTTTGCCTGGCTGGTTCCTGGCGAGTCCGGCTCGGGGGAATTTCTCTCGCCCATGATACGTCTTAAGGTCACCAGTGTGGAGAGCGTGAAAAGATGAGGCTGAGTTTATTTCTCAAATCAGATTTATTCACTTGTCTCCAACATCCTCCAAACAGAAAAAAAGAGACCCATCCTCCCACATCTGTCCTTTTTATACCCGGGACATCAAAGTACAGAGTCACATTGTCTTTAAATCCCAAGACACAATACATAGTCCCCCAGGTCTTCTCCCCTCCACCTAAAACCCTGGTGGTCAGGAAGTCTCTCAAGGCCATCTCTAAAGATCACATTTCGCACCCTCCTGTTATCCCCGGGAGACCCAGACTTATTGTTCATTCTGAGACGTGAGGCAACAGTAATATACATATGCAGCCTAAGCAACTCAAATATGTGTGCCACAGTTGTCCCTTTTAACCATGCTTAATTTTTGTTTTTATCTTGGGAGTTTGAACGGGTCTTGGGAGTGTTGAAGGTGTTATATTGTTGTAGCTGTGTCAAAGAAGAATTTCTGTCATTGATTTGGACAAACTATCTATCTATCTATCTATCTATCTATCTATCTATCTATCTATCTATCTATCTATCTATCTATCTATCTATCTATCTGTCTGTCTATCTATCTATCTATCTTACTCCTGAACTGGAGGTTTAAGACCCCTGTACAAGGACCTGACAGATCAGCACATTCTACAGCAAGGGTAGTGGTTGTGGAGCGGGGCCCTGACAGCAAACCAAACTGGATTTAGTAATTATCATGTTGGCCAGTGTGTTAAGAAGAGAACAGTGATATGTAAGGTCACAGCTCCAAAGGAACAGCAGGGCAAAATCATATTTAATCTATCGCTACAATTCCATAAAGATAACCTTGTGTCCTTTTGGCCCACTGTATACAATAGATATATTTTTTGTTTTAGCTTTTCTAACTTGATAGATACAAAGATTTGATATTTATTACAGTAAGCAGGCTGCATTTGTTTCTGTTCATGTTTAAACTTAAAAAAAAAAATACTTGCCTTATAGAAGGGAGTCACTCAACATTCTTTCTTCATGCTGCACTGATATGGGACTTGTTACTCACACTTTTATGATGCACCCCTTGTATCTGCAAATAACCTTTTAAATTCTTTGGCAAGGCAGAGTATTAGAGCTGTAATGTGTTTAAATTTGACCCTCAACTTTTCTTAACCCACTACAGGGAGTTTTAGTGTCTGATGCTAAAATCTGCATTTGTACATGGATTTGAGGGCTTTAAAACCCCAGAAACAATGTAACATCATGTAGGAAATGCCCCCCCCCCATCATATTTGGAGGGTTGGAAGGAACAAACATCATATTTAGTCATATTGGCTGGAGGACTCATTGATCATTTGATAATATTGCAGTTAGTAATTTTATTATAATTTATAGGCAAGTGTGTCAGAAACTGCTTTGGAAGGCAGTTGTGTTTTTTAAGTGAGACCCAAGAGCATAGGCAGAACTCAGTGCAATAATGATTTATTCACAAAATAAAAATGAACAAACGAAAAGCAGCACAGGGGCTGTCAAACAAAAAACATGCTGATTAAACTGACAGACGATGAACGCTATGACCAGAAGACTACTACAGAAGATTACGCCTAATTACGCTTAAGTGTATGTTGATGTGTTTAATGTCCGTATATGATGCTGCGCACAAGCTACAGTTGCCACAGCCTCCAGGAGATAAGGAACATAACCAAACATTACATCTTGGACCAGAGCATTACAGAGGAACTCCACACCCTAGGTCTTCTCCATCACACCTCCACACTCCTGGATTCGACTGTTGTGTCTCATCCCAAATGGAGATGCTGTAGACAGTGCGAGCGGCTATGAAAGAGGGGTAAACATGGAGGTATTCAATCAAAGCTAGCCGCTAGCCTACACAGACTCCAAATTCCTTCCCTCATTCTGGCCAACGTACGCTCACTAGACAACAAAATAGACCATATACAGCTCCTGAGAACTACACAATGTGATGCATGGAACTGCTGTGTTTTTATCTTTACGGAAACATGGTTAATGACAATATCCCAGATTTTGCCATTCAGTTAGCAGGGTTAACATGCTACCATGCTGATCGGGTGTTCACAGAGGGAGAGAAAACCGGAGGTGGAGGCGTGTGTGTTTACATCAGTGACACTTGGTGCCAAGATGTGACTGTTGTACACAAACACTGTTCTCTGTTGGTGGAGTTTATGATCATCAAGTGCCAACCCTTTTACATTCTGAGAGAATTTTCATCTGTCCTGCTAGTCGCCGTGTATGTCCCACCCACCGCTATCGGTGAGAGGAGTAAAGCACAAAAGGAACTCTATCAGGCTATAAGTGAGACACAAGCAGTGCATCCAGATGGATTCCTCATCACAGCAGGAGACTTCAACCATGCAGATTTAAAGGCCCTCTTACCAAAATTACAGCAACATGTGGACTTTCCAAAAAGAGGAGACAATTTGCTGGACCTGGTGTACACAACTCACAAGAGAGCATACAGAGCCTCCCCCCTTCCCCACCTGGGTCTCTCTGATCACATCACCATCTTGCTAAGGCCAGTATACAAACCCAGAGTGAAAGCCATCGGACCAACAAAAAAGCAGGTTCGTGTGTGGCCAGAGGGGACCTCGGATGCTCTGATAGACTACTTCAGCACTACAGACTGGGACACTTTCAAGCATGCATCCACTCACAATGGACACACCAACATAGAGGAGTACACTGAGGTTGTTGTAGCATACATAGCTAAATGCATTGATGATGTCACTCGCTGCAAAACCATCACTGTTCGTGCCAACCAGAAGTCATGGATGAAAGCAGAGATCCACAGGCTCCTGAGGACTCGGGACGCAGCCTTCAGGGCCAGTGACACTGCAAGACTAACAACATCTAGGGCCAACCTGTCCTGTGGCATCAAGGAGGCAAAACGACAGTACAACAAGAAAATATCCGACCAGTGGCTGTGTTATCCTGGGCAGCTGCTCAAACCCGGCGAAGGCGGTTGGCATGCCACACCAAACCATCTGCCAGCTGGAAAGTTGCTGGACCCAGCAGTGCAGTGATCTTGATGGGTGCCAATGGTGGTGGAGATGATGTTGAGCCCGACTGTGAGTCCAGTCATTCAGTTCTGCGGACCCAAACCCAGTCTATCACTGTGAGTGGTGCTCTGTTCGTCTTGCATTTGGCGTTGTGGTTGTGATGGTGGGGCTCTCACGTCTGCTGTGGGGCATCCACCAGGTGGTGGTGGTTCTGCTGTATCCTGTTGGGTCATGGACTCTTCATCCTGGAGCCCAGCAGCAGCTCCTGGAGGCCGACGCTGGTCATGGATTTGGAAGGTGCTTGGTGGTTCTGTTGTGCTTTGTTTGGTCGCAGACCCTTCTTCCTGTGGCTCAGCGGAAGCTCCTGGAGGCTGGTGCTCAGCGTGGATTCGGAAGCAGTCTGGTTTCTTCTCCCTCTCTCCTGGGAAGTCTGGTCGTGGCGATATGTTGTTGTTGCAGCTGGTTGAATCTGTGCCGGGTTGTTGCGTCCTGGGGTTCCCGATAGACATGGGCTCCCTCTTCTGCAACTCTGCAGTGGCTCCCTGAGGCTCATACTGGGCGAGGATCTGAAGCAAGTCCAGTCACTGCCCCTTCTCTGGGCGGTGCTCCTTCTGTGAGCATGGGACAGCTGTACCCTCATCATCGTTGTCTGGGTGTGTTGTGTCTCACTCATCATCATCGCTCAAACGGAGTCCGTTACTGTCACAGATGGAGAAGCCCGGTTGATAAAACTGGTCACATCCTAGTATGCTGTCTCCATGTGTAACCACTTGGAAAATAAAATCAGTAATGACTTTTGATGCATAGCGGACCATTAGTGTGATGGTCCCTACAGTGCTGACCGGGTAGCCCCCATACCTGTACAGCTCTGCTGGGTTTTTCCCGATCAGGTGGTTGGGAAAGAACGTCTTCATGGTAACGCAGTTGAACATTGATCTCACTGTGGCGGTGTTGAGTGGGAGCGGTAAGCTGACGTCATCCAGTCCTACCATGCAGAATGCATACGCCACACCTCCGGAACTCACCATGTGAATGGTAGTCGTGGGTGAGTGACTTTAACTGACCAGCGGGCTCGGTGGTGGCATTGACCGGCAAACCTTGGCAAAGTGGTTGAATTTGCTGCATCACTTACAATCGTTGCCTCCTTGCTGGGAAGGAATGCGCTCTCTCTCGGTGCGTCAGGGAGCCACAGTTGCCACATGTGAAGCGGCTCTCTGCATTCTTCTGACCCACAGTGTTTGCTTTGGCCTCTCCTGCCTCGTCACCAGGCCCTTCTGTGGCTGTTGCATATGCTAGCGGTGTGTGGCTTGGCTTTTGTTGCTGTTGCTGCACATCTAGCGCCGATGCTAACCTGTTGACGGACTCCAGCTAGAATGCTAGCTCGATGGTATTAGCTAGCATCATGTCATTTGGCACGGTTTGCATCTTCGTCCACAGCCGCAGATTGCTAGTGGGCTCGGCCAACTGGTCCTGCACCAATTCGTCCTCCAACAAACCGAATCTGCACATGCTAGCTAGGTGGTGAAGGTCTGCGACAAATTGTTGTGTCGTCTCTCCAGTCTTCTGTCATCGTGGGTGAAACCTAATGTGCTGTGCCAACACATTGTCGGGTGTGGCGAAGTAGCTAGCTAGCAGCTCAACTGACTCAGCAACCAATTCTGTTGGTCCTAGCTTGTGGAAAATACATTGGCCTTCTATGCCCAGTTTGTGAACCAGTAGAGCTTGCTTCCGTACCTTGTCCAGCTTGCCAAGGTCCAACGCCGATACATAGGTCTCAAAAGCATCGAGCCAGTGCGGCCACGGTATGGGCGGCTCACTGGGGTTTTCCAGAAACAGTCGTAGTGGCCTCAAGCATGCTTCCATAGCCAAATGTTATATGTCTGGAAAACGTGGAAGGACCGACAGAGAGTGGCAATTGCTGAGAACACGAACTTTATTATATAAAACACTGTTATGGAATGCAGTCAGTTGTCGGGAGGCTGAGTGCTGCAACAGCGAGCCAAAAAGAGACTGTAAGATGGCGGTCCCTTAGTTTTATGAGCTTGGCGTGATGACATCACCAAGTGGCCGCGTCAACATGCCGATGCCAACCAAGCCTGTGGTTCTCTTACACCACAGTCACGGAGCAGGCACTGGAGCTGAGAAGTGATGAGGAGCTGGCACTGGGGCCGGGAGGCACCTTGGAGCAGGCACTGGAGCTGATGGGGCAGTGGGCATGGGCCCCCACACAGCAGATGTGAGAGCTGGCACTGCAGGTAAAAAATGAAGTGGAGCCAGTGTTCTGACATTTTACCATACTTATCAGAATGGCCATGCCCTGGGTTACTATGTGTGCGTGGCATGCGCACGCATGTGTAGTAACAGGAAATGCGCTTCCACTCATAATTTCAGCATACGATACAGCTGACAGAAACAGCTGATGGTGCTGCACCATGATTGGCTGATCAAAAAATGTGGCATGTTTTCAGTGTGTGTCTATTTATACATATTATATATAGTTCCGCTGTTAAAAATTACTCAATACAGCTGACAGAAGGTAAACAATAGCATACCGTGGCCCAGCTGATGGAAGGTAAGCAATTATGTAATGTTAGTGGCATATTTGCAGTGCAACTGATTCTGACAAAGTAAGCTAGACCGATAGTATATCTATCGGTTTGCCATAGGGGTATGGTATTCTGATAAAGTATGGTAAAATGGCAGAACACCGGCATTACTGCTGACACAGGAGCTGCTGCTGGGGAGCTTTCCTCCAAACCATGAGGTAGTTGCGGAGCTGGGGAGAGGCAGACTGGAACTGATGAGCAAGGCGAGGCTGGAGACGATGGCATAGGCTCTGGGCTTTTCATCAGTCCATGGAGCGAATTCAGCGAGTTGTACAGCGAGTTGAACAGTTCAGTCAGACCGAGGTAGTCCCACAGACTGGGATGATCTATAACCACCCCAGCTGCCACGTCCAGGAATATCACAGCCTGTTCCCAAGTGTGGCATGACTGGGCTTCAGTAACGTATTGATCGTTTTGATCAGCTGAGCCGCCCCACACTCCACCTCGTTCAGCCCAAACCCGTTGTAGTCCGTGCCTACTGGGTCCCATGTTGGTGGCGTCATTCTGTCACAAGCTGCTTTGGAAGGCAGTTGTGTTTTTTAAGTGGGACCCAAGATTGCAGGCAGAACTCAGTGCAATAATGATTTATTCACAAAACAAAAATGAACAAACGAAAAGCAGCACAGGGGCTGTCAAACACAAAACATGCTGACTAAACTTAACAGATGATGAGGACTATGACCAGAAGATGAGGAGGGTAATTGACAATGATGCCACAATAACACAAACTCTGACTGACAAATATATAGGAAGCAGAACAATTAAACTAACATGAGACAGCTGGGGCTAATTTGGAACTAACAGAGGAGCAGCTACAAACAGGACAGGCAGGGCTGTGCAGACAATGGACACTGGGAGAACACAGAGGGCAAATAATGCAGACAATAATCATAAATAAGCCGAATCAGGGAAAAAACATAACTGAACTAAGAACTAAGGATAACCTGACAAACTAGTGATAACAGAATTGTGCAGACTTAAAGTGGTGTGACATCTTGATTAGATGAATCATGTACTAGGCCGCAAAGTCAGTGTCCTTTAACAAAAAGGCACCACTGCACTAGGCACCAAACCACAGAGGCTTTGTTTATCTAAAGGAGATCAGGAAGTTGTGTCTATTAACGGATTTGTGGTCAGAGTCTGAGTTCAGGCATGTTTTCATCAATACCACTTTAATGGGAGCTTTTAAATCTGTGCATCTATGCACATTTGCACCTGTTTTAAAGCTTGTCATATGCGAGGATTTGCTTCTTTTCAGTTTCTGTGTTAATGTCAAGCAATGGCGTTATAAACTCAAGGATATGGAGTGGGCATTTTTGGCCCATCAGGCTGGATTGATTTAGAGAGCCATTATATGCGGGTTATTTTTAGTGTATGACTGCAGAATACAATGTGATGGCATGAGCATGAAATTATGACACATAGTCTATTATTTGTAAAAAGTAATCCATTATATATTGCCATGGAAATCTTTCATGTGTTACTTAACTGATAATTTATGTGATTAATTTATGAATTCCCACTTTCTTTTCATCCACTCATGATCACAGCCACTGTTAAACTTCTCCTGTCATCCCACACAGATCCATCACATCTCTGAGATCACCACTGGCTTTTGGATTCCACATGTGCATCTCCATGGCTTCCCCAAATTTCTAATTACCAGCATGATATTAACTCTACTTGTCACACAATAAAACTCCCATTTGGCTCATTCTTGCTTTGCACCTTGACACTTTTTCCCCTCTTTGGGTGGATCTGAAGGTAGCCTGCATGTGTGAGTCGGTCTTGAATAATTCAGCCTGCTTATTTACATGTGCTTTACTTACACTGAAGCAGCATCCGCCTGTCACACTGCTGTTAAACACTCTCGTGATTATGAGTTCTGCCTTGCCTCTGGCGTCACTCAGTTGTATTAAATACTAGGAGTGTCTATGCGTGTGTGTGTGTGAGAGAGAAACTGGGAATATTAATACTGTGTGTTTGAGAGTGTTAACTTGTGTGTGTTTATGACGATATATCTAGTGTGTTTTGCTCCCACCATGTGCTCTGCCGTTATGAGCGGCGTTACTTAAAGAAGATGGATGTCACTGAGTGTGTTGCCCTCTGGCTCGGGTATAGAGATCTGACAGTCTGTTTATCATCAGAACCAGTTTATTGTTGCTTTTGCATAATGATCCTGTTTAGATGGATATTTTCATGCTGTTTCCAGAGGCTTTTTGAGCTGTGGATCATGTCCTCCTGACTCAGTGACCATGCACACATTGGGTCTATATATCTATCTTTTTACGGAGATATACTATACAGTGTGTGTGTGTGTGTGTGTGTGTGTGTGTGTGTGTATATATATACAGTATATATATATATATATATTTAATGAGATGTGTCTGGTGATAATGAAATAATGTTAACAAGAAGTACCAAATTCAGCAGGTGAAAGCAGGTACACATACATGAACTTGATATAAAATCAGCCACCAATTTTATGAAGTTCTATATTAAAACACTATACTAGATAAGACAGCTGACTACTGCATTATTAATTAATGCTGGAAAGCCTGGTTATGAGGATGCATTCAAAGTTTTAGAGGCAAAGACTGTGTTCATCTACTCATCATAAAGTGGATTCGATCTGTTTTAGAATGTATATGCATAAAATACCTTCATCAGCAGTAGGAAAGCTTTACATGAAAAGAACTATTTCAATCTGCAGCACCCTATCCTACTATATAGTGCATTCAAAGTTGTCATGTTTAACAGAGGAGGAACCAATAGTAGACACAACACACTAAGACCAGAGCATAGGGGCAAAGATTTGTTCTTATTGCAATAATAAGGTCCTTGGTCCTTCCTACCAACGGCTGTCAGACTGTACAACCTAAGCAGGGCTGCTCGCAGAGATAGCAAAAAGACGTAACAAACTAATAGTTTTTTGAATGCAAAAGATGCAATAGACTTACACAATGGTCCCCTCCGGCATACAACTAGGAACTTACCGGTCGCTATGGAGGGTGAGAATATGTATGGGCACATAATCATACCATGTAGGATAACTAAGTAGACGGTTATGCTGTTTCATTCCATCTAGCAACAATGCTCTGCACTGTGTGTGTTTATATATTTACATATTTATTCCATCTAGCTACAATGCTCAGCACTGGGTGTGTTTATATATTTATATATCTACATATTATTCCATCTAGCTACATTGCTCCGCACTGTGTGTGTTTATATACTTGCATATTTATTCCACCTAGCTGCAATGCTCCGTACTGTGGGTGTTTATATATTTACATATTTATTCCATCTAGCTACAATGCTCTGCACTGTGTGTTCATATATTCATATATTTATTCCATTCAGCTACAATGCTCTGCACTGTGTGTCTGTGTGTGTGTGTATATATATATATTTTATAGTAATACGTACATATGTTTATTAGCTGCTCTTGCTTGCTTGTTTTTTTTTTTTTTTTTTTTTTTTTTTTTTTTCTTGCCTTCTGATTGTTGCTCTGAGTGTTGCTATCCCTGTGCTGTTGCAATCCTGGAATTTCCCCGTTGTGGGACTAATAAAGGCTTATCTTATCTTATCTTATCTTATAATGTTCTTGGTGCTTCAACCCACTCAGAGGAATACTCCTGTAGGGAGGAGGAAGGACCAAGGTAAGTGACAGGAAAATCTGAGCTGCTGTACAGATTAAACCAGAAGGTCCTTGTATAAAAAAATACATAACCTTTGCTTTTTCTCACTGTCTGACATTAAATCAGAATAAACTTTTCCTGTGTTAGGTCAGTTAGGATTACTAAAATTATTTCTATTTGCTAAATACCCTCCGTAAATCGCTACCTTATTGTGATGGAGAGGTTTGAGTGCCCAAATGATCCCAGGAGCTATGATGTCTGGGCAACTTGCCCCTGGTAGGGTCTCCTACGACAAACTGGTCCTGGGTGAAGGGCCACGCTAAGAGCAGTCCAGTAGATCTCCATGACAAATGTTACATCAAGGACCAGTGTACCCAAAGGAGGCACATGGGTCTGTCCTCCAGTGGGTTCACCACCTGCAGGAGGGATCATGGGGATCATGGTGCTATGTGAACTGGGTAGAAGTCTGGGCTACTCTGCCTGGACTGATGCCCCCGTGACCCAGATCCCCGGATAAATAGTAGAAGATGGATGGATGGATGGATGGATGGATGGATGGGTGGATAGATGGATTTTCTAAATAATTAAAAACTTTTTTTTTAACTTCTTCAAAGTCAGAAGTTTATTTCTTTAGTATTTGGTAGCATTGCTTTTAATCTACAGTATATGCCTTGGATTAAACATTTTAGGTGTCATTCCATAATCTTCTCACAATAGTTTGCTGGAAATTTGGCCCATTCCTCCTGACAGAACTAGTGTAACTGAGTCAGGTTTGTAGGCCACCTTGCTCGCACTCGTCTTTTCAGCTCTGCCCACAAATTTTCTATGGGATTGAGATCAGGTCTTTGTAATGGCCACTCCAAAACATTGACTTTAGTTGTCCTTAAGCTACTTTGTAACCAATTTGGTGGTATGCTTAGGGTCATTGTCCATTTGGCAGACCCATTTGAGCCCAAGCCTTAACTTCTTGGCTGATGTCTTGAGATGTTGCTTCAGTATTTCCACAAAATGTTCTTTCCTCATGATGCCACCTATTTTGTACATCAGTCCCTGCTCCAGCAAAACATCACCACAACATGATGCTTCCACCCCCGTACTTCACGTTTGGGAAGATGTTCTCAGGCTTGCAAGCTTCCCCCTTGTTTCCTCCAAATGTAACGATGGTCATTATGACCAAACAGTTCAATTTTAGTTTCATCAGACCATGGAACATATCTCAAAAAATTAAGGTCTTTTGTGTGCATTTGCAAGCTGTAATCTCACTTTTTTTATGTTACTTTTGGAGTAATGGCTTCTTCCTCACTGAATGGCCTTTCAGCCCATGTCAGTACAGGACTCATTTCTTTGTGGATAATGACACTCTTACCAGCTTCAGCCAGCATCTCCACAAGGTCTTTTGCTTTTGTTCTGGGGTTGATATGCACATTCTGCCCCAAAACACAGACCATTCCTGAGTGGTATGATGGCTGGACATTCCCACGGTGTTTATACTTGTGCTTGAACAAATGAATGTGGCACCTTCAGGCATATGGAAATTGAATCCAATGATGAACCAGACTCGCTGAAGTCCACAATTCTTGGTTGATTTCTTCTGAATTTCCCATGATGTCACACGGTGTGTTTTAAAATATATCCACATGTGTGCCTCCATTCTACTCAAATGTTGTCAATTAACCTACCAGAAGCTTCTATAGCCGTGACATCATCATCTGGGCTTTCTCAAATTGTTTAAAGGCATAGTAATTTTAGTGTACATATGTAAACTTCTGACTTTGAAGGAAGTAAAAAAATTCTCTAAAAAATTTATGAAATATAAAAATTATTTAGCAAATAAATATAATTTTGGTAATCCTAAGTGACCTAAAACAATAAAACTTTAGTCTGATTTAATGTCAGACAGTGAGAAAAAAAATAAGGTTATATGTCTTTTTATACAGTGTATGTAATTATCTGGTTTCAGCTGTATGTTTTGAGATTTGTGGAGCGGATCGGGAGTATAGTGTTGGTGAGTTTGTCCAGTGGAGCTCCTGAGGAGGTGGTTAATATGATTGTGAAAGGTTGGGTTGGTCTTACTTGAAGTTTGGGTGAAGGGGTTGCCAAGGAAAAGGATTAAGGGGAAGAAGATGGATAGATGGATGGATGGATGGGTTGCCAAGGAGGGACCTGGGGAGAGAGTTGTTCAGAGCAATTTGAATGTTGCAGGTATAGCTTAAGAGTTCTGGGGAGGAAGAACATCCAGAGCAAGGGGGTCTGAGAAGGCTGGTGTTTGGGAGAATGATGAGTAGGCCACTGGGTGAGCGCACAGGAGCTTAGGGAGCAGAGGACAATAAGGAAGGCTGAGAGGCAGAGAGCTGACAAAACAACGATCCCACACTGTTGCAAGCAAAAGTAATGCTTAAGTAGCAGTGTGGGAATAATCAGAGGCAGGTGGAGATAATGATGACAGATGCAGTAATTAGGGTTCTTGCTGCTTCTGGAGTAGGAGGTAAACAGACTGACAGAACAGTAAATAGAAAGTTGTGCTCACCTAGATCAGTGACAAAAGTACTCCACAAAGAGTAATGTCCTGCCAATCTTCACTCTCCAAAGATAATAATGGATTAGATTTATATGGCGCTTCACATGTCAAGTGACATCTCAAAGCGCTTACAGTGAGTCCATTATTCATTCACTCCAGACAGACATTGATAGTGGTAAGCTACTGCTGTAGCCATAGTTGCCCTGGGGCAGACTAACAGAAACATGGCTTCCAATCCACACCAATGGCCTCTCCAACCACTACTGAACATTTATACACATTCATATCCAGTGTCATGGACACTGGAGGCAAGGTGGGTAAAGTGTCTTGCCAAGGGACACAATGGCAGGGTAGAGTGGGATTCGAACCGCCAACCCTCTGGTTCTTGGACAACCCACTCTACCTCCTGAGCTGCTGTTGTCCACATTTCCCTACTCTGTTCCATTTTTGCTGAGCACCAAGCTGGCTGGCAGGAAGTTCCATTTTTATATGGTCTTTGGCATGACCCGGCCAGGACTTGAACCCCGACCTCCCGGTTGTGGGGCGGATTCTCTACCTGTAGGCCACCACTCCTAGAGATAGATAAGAAGAAAAGAAAACCGTGTAACAGAAAATAATTTGCCTTTAAACATTTGCCTATATTAATTTGCATATTTATTACATAATTATTTGCTTATGTTGACCTACCACATTTTAACTGTCCAACAACAATAATGTAATAATTACATGAGCTGAATAGTGGTTTTTCCCCCCAAAAAAGTCACCCATCTTCAAGGTAAAAATAGATCATAAGTTCATAAGCTCAGAATACAACCTTACTGCCTCAAAGGTGGTGATGCCACCACCTTTCACAGCACTTCCCCGTTTCATACATTTAAGTGCGGAGGTACGTGGTGAATGGTGGTTGGTACTAAAAATAGCACTCTCAATCTAAGTCTGTGTACCCATCTTGATCTTTTGTCATTGCTGTTTGTTTACTTTTGCTGCTGTGACTCATTCCTGGGTTTGTGAACAACTTCCTTTAGACATTACATAGACATTTTTAGGTGGTTAAGGTTGTGGTTAAGGCTGGCCAGTTTGACCTTAAATCAACATCATGGTTATTTGAAACTTTAATACCACTTTTGGTTTTTTCATCACCCCCCCTCCCCTCTTCTCCTTTATAGTTCACTGACAAGGCTTGTAATTAAGCAATATAACACAAGAGTGTGGTATCAGCGAATATATCGCTTTAGCAATTTGGTAGTAAATGAGCTTAATAAAATAATTTCATATACGTGTGTGACCAAGGGGATGGGCCAAGCCCAACTGGTGGTTTGAACCTCCTGCTCCAGAGTCTGGCACTCTACCTGTGTCACCAAGAGGGTTGACCCATTTGGCAAACCAAGTAAGAATGCTTTTATTGACTGTTACATAGTCCTCCTCAGATTTTGACATCGTCCCAATGTCAGAGGTGCATTTAAGCTTTAAGGGTGTCTTTGTCAACACCTCTTGTGGTGGGGACCAACCCACTGGTGGTATTTGGGAAAGAGGACTAATGCACCACCACTATGTCCTATCAACAACACCAACTGTGACCAAGGGGATGGGGCAAACCCAACTGGCGGTGTCCAGCCAGGGGTTTGAACTCACAACCTCCTGCTCCGGAGTCCGGCACTCTACCTGTGTCACCAAGAAGGTTAACCCACTTGGCAAACCAAGCAAAAATGCCTTTATTGACTCTGTTATACATGCAACTAAATTATATAGTCATAAAAATACTCACTGAATTCTCAAAATGTGAGCAACTGTCTTGGGTGGGTTGTACCACAGGCTGAATTATTTTTCTAGTATTGACTTATAATGTTCAAAAAAAAAGAGAGAGAGAAAGACACCAACACCCCAGACAGTCAAGAAATTCAGTTTAATGGCAATTTAAGATACCTGAGTTAGACTTTCGTGCAGAGGTAGAGCTAAAGAGACCAAAATCATCATTGACGAAAAGTGCAATTTTTTTTAGAAGAAACCAATTTTGTTGTCATTCAATCCATACAGCCAATCACGTTTCTCCTATCTACAATGTTAATCACATTTAGAATCAGAGGGGCTGCTGCCATCACAAACAACTTTTCCTTCCCCCATTCTATTATGCTGAGCACCAAGCTAGAAGAATCATTTTTACATGAGCTTTGGTATGACCCCGACAGGGATTCAACCCACAACTTCCCAGCTGTGGGAGGTTGTGTGCTCTACCACTAGGCCACCACTCTGGTTAATTTCATGACCAGATTATTAGGGTTCCAAACAGCACCTATTGTTTTTGTTCTGATTCTTCTTCTTATTTTCCTCCGCTAAAAGTGCACGGGGAGCAGAAAATTTTAAACCATAGAAACTTGAAACAGTGTCCCCACTACTCAGAGACCAAAAATCAAGGCACTGCATACATAGGTGGCACTATAATGAGCAGTTTTATGTTTATGCAAATATCTTGAGAATGGCTGAGCCTAGACTAAAAATTCTTTCATCATTTTGTTCTCTGAAATATCCCACAACTTTTCTCTGCTGGTCTTATCCTCTAAAAATGAAGTTTTCTGCACCATATTTTCAAAAATGTGCAAGTGAACTCAAAATGAACTCCTCCCAGACCATTCAACCAAACTGTTTCAAATTATGCAGAGCAGCCTTTGGTTTGTCAATGGAACATTTTATTTGCATGTGAGACAGTCAGCATGTAACCCAAAGCAATTGTGTGGTGTAAGGGTTAAGATGCTCATCTGCCACACTGGTGACTGGAGTTCAAATCTTACCAGTGTAGTGTTGTTCTTCTGAAATGCAACCTACCTCTTTGGTGCATTTGAAAAAATGCTGTCCTACTGCTGCTCAGAATCCTTTGAATTGAACATTTGAGAATGTTAGACTGTAAGCTAAAGCTGTTGTGGTTAAGGTGAGTACTTGGTATGCAGGAGATCCCAAGTTTGAATCTTGCCAGGGTGGTGTTATTCTCCTGAACAGCAATTGATGTACAGCATGCCTCTCCTGTGCATTTTAAAGCAAGATTTTCACTTCAAAATAATGCTTGCAAGTTTATTTGGATGGTGCACCAATGGCAGCACAGTAGCAGCACAGCAAGAAGGTCACGGGATCAATTCCACCCCTGACCATCGTGGGTTTGATCCCACCCCCTGACCATCGGTGACCCTTCTGTGTGGAGTTTGCATGTTCTCCCCATGTCTGTGTGGCTTTACCCTGGGTACTCCGGTTTCCTCCCACAGGCCATGCAAGACATGCAGGTTAGGTTAATTGGCATCAACTGCGGATTCTAAAGTGTTCTTAGGTATGGATGTGAGAGTGAATGGTTGTCTGTCTCTATGTGTTGGCCCTGCGATGCACTGGTGATCTGTCTAGGGCAGTGATTCTCAACTGGTGGGTCGCGACCCAAAAGTGGGTCGCGGACCTGTTTTCAGTGGGTCACGGGCCTTTGCCTGGGCAAATAAAATATCAAGAAATAAATCAACATAGTGTCATCGATTCACACTCCTTAACAGTAGATGGCAGTAGGTGGCGGGCGACACCATATTTCGCACCATAGAAGAAGACTCGCAACGTTTGTTTGTATATGCTAATTGAGCATGGCGAAACGCAGATACGACACGGACTATATTAATGAGTACTTTCCCGAGAAACAGAAGGATGACAACTGGATACGCTATCCCTTTGGAATCGACATGGAAAGTGTTACGTTGCCAAGCAACGAAGAGAGTCAGCTGGTGGAGCTATCATGTGACTGCACGCTGAAAAAGAGGTTCATGAAGGTAAGCCTCTCGCAGTTCTGGTGCAGCGCTGTGATGAGCGAGTATCCTTCTCTTGCCATTCGAGCAGTAAAAACCCTCCTACCTTTCAGCACTACCTATCTCTGTGAGTGTGGCTTCTCAGCTCTGGTTCAGTTGAAGACAAAACAGAGAAACAGACTGGACATTGAGCATGACCTCAGAGTCGCTTTGTCTAATATAACTCCAGACATTGAGACTCTTGTCAAGAGCAAAAAACATCCCCAGTTCTCCCATTAATTCCTCCAGACGCAGGTCTATGATGTCACTGTTACAGGTTTTAGTGAGTGTTCCTTCATTTTCTTCAAAGCACATAACCTTATCAGTAGGTAAATACTGAAAAAACAATCAGAAGAAAAGTCATTTTTGAGACTTGAATTCTTTTGAATTGCACTTTTTGTTTAATTTTTAATTTAAAATGCAGCTAATTCAGCTTTAAAGGGAATTGTTCCCTCTGTTGTATTGCCACTTACTGGTCATTTTGGTTAATCATTAAATTTGTTTTGTGTTTGTATACTGTGATATTCTGTTCTTCTACCTCAGGTTCAAAGTGCACAATCTTTACATTCAATAAATTTGAGAATTTGAAAATCTTTGATTTGGGTCGCGGCTTGTGATTGAGGGATGATGGTGGGTCCCAAAGCCAGACCAGTTGAGAACCACTGGTCTAGGGTGTACCCTGCCTCTTTCCCAAAGATGCTGGGATAGGCTCCAGCCCTCCTGCGACGTGAAAAAGATTAAGCGGTAGAAGATGGATGGATGGTTGACCAAGTGACTTCCCCATAGCCTGAGTAGACCCACATTTCCTGCAACAGATCTTTTTTTTTGGTGTAATTACTGGTGGGACAGCAGCTGTGGAAAATGTATCCTCGGTCCCAGCAGCAAATCACAGGGCACAACTTTAGCCATCAACAACAAAAAGCCCTGTGGTTGGCTGTTGGGACTGGAGTCGTGATCATCGTGGTTGTGGCCTTTTCAGTGTTCCTACAAAGAACATGAACGCTACACAGTGCTGCTTTAAAAACTAATGTGCAACACAGCTTATGTTTAAATGATGTTGCTAAACGATACAAGACCTTGGAGTCAACATCTGCTTGATCGCCACTCGCCACTTGCTGCTATGTTATTGAGGTTGACTTGCTTCCAAAGCGATCCTCAAGTGGCCATTTAAGGAACTGCAGTTTGTGTTTGTTTTTCCATGCACAGACAGGCTGATATACTAGACAATATCCCGTTTCTGTACGGGAAATATAGGCATTATCCTGCTAGTAATTGGTCCTAGTGTCTTTGTATTCCAGAATCCTTTGCTTAATTTTTTCAGCCCTGGAGGCTGGAATTTGATATGAATATTTAGACATGTAAAGGCCCATGAAATGCCCTCAATTATAGCTGACCCTCAAGCTGACTTTAGATAAACAGAGTCAAGTTTTTTAACAGTATCTACATTTTTTTTTTTTTTATCCAACAGCCATAATATCTGCCCTGCAAGCACGGACATGCACACACAGATCATGTTCCAACACGCCCCATTTGTTTGCGCTTTATTTTTTTTATTCCACCAATGGCCAGGACCAAATACCTACATGCACATATAAAAGGGGGGAATTCTACCATGTATTTGTTTACACTTCTTTAGAAACCAACAGGCCAAAATTGAGTCAAGAGAATTAAAAATCTGTTTTCATCATGATGTCCCAAAAATGAATACTTCCCTGAACCTTGGTGTGTTTCAGACACAAATATTTTCTTTGGATGTGCCTATGAGGAAGTGCACAATGCAGTAAAAAAACAAAAAAACAAAACTGGGTATATATTTCCTACATTCCAGAGTCTGAAATGTTTGACTGTGTAGTTTCAGCAAGAGACACAGAAGAGGTTTGGAACTGTGCATACAAGTGTGTATTTATATGGGATTTTACATTTGTATGCATGCTTTATGGATGTGTGTATATACATATGTGTGTTTGCAGAACTTTATAATAATAAGACCAGTAATAATATTTAGATAGATCAGGAAATGCTCATGGAAAGACAGTGATGAAGTTTTTTTTAAGTTCTGCTCAAATTAAGACTTGAACAACCACAAAGAAAAACAGTAGGCTCACAGTGCATGTTCTAGACGTTTACTGCATTTTTCACATTTCTTGCTTGCATAATTACCTCCGCCAAGGGGAGGAGGCAATGTTTTTAGTGGCGTTGGTTGGTTTGTCTGTTGGTTTGTCTGTCATTTAGCAACATTACACCTAAAGCTATGAACAGATTTTGATGAAATTTTCAGGAAGGGTGTGTAATGGCATGGGGAACAGATGAGCAGATTTTGGTGGTGATCCGGATCATGATATGCAGGCAGGAATTTTTTTGAGGGAAAATAATAATAACCCTGGAGAACTCACGGGGTCAAATTTGGCCGCTGTTAATTGCTGCTACCCAAAATGAACAAAAATATAAAAAATTGTAAAATTTAACTTCAAAAGCCCAGGGTGCCACTTCTGACCCCTGCATAGAGACACCTAGTGGATGAATATTGAACTGACATGAGCCAGAGTGGTAGTGACAAGATGTCTGACCACATGCTGTTTTGTTGAGCTGGAAACCTACCCAAACAAAATCGTCTTCTCAGCAAACCAACGGTTGGTAAAATTGTGTATTTTTTGTTAATCTATTTAGTATTAGCCTGCAGAATGCCTAGAAGTACGTTTTATATTCTTTTTGGATAAATTAGCGACTCTGAGCTAGTTCAAAAAACAATGGGTCAAAAATGACCCTCTGGGTGTATGGGTTAAAAAATGTCAGGTCAAAAATGACCCTTTGGTTCTTTGAGTGACTTTGTAGATGAGAATGGTGACAGTCCTGTATTTGGCTAAAGCCTTGAAATAAATTCATTTGTATAATATATTTTACTAAGTTACCTTGGTAGTACAGGGCCAGAGACTAATAAAGTAAATACCTATATCTTTTCAGGGAGTATGGCCACTCCTTTTTCAGGACAGGGAAAGCAACAGGGAAAGCAACAGAGAAAGTTCACTGTAAAACAAATATTGGAGCAACTTGAAGCTGATGATAGTGACTTTGGCCCTGAATTGGACAGCGATAGCGATTCTGATGAATTGTTTCAACCACATGAAAGTGATGGTGGTGAATCTTCTGCCCAAGACAGTGACTTGTCCAATGACTCGTCCAGTGATGAAGATGTGCCGTTTGCCGAGACTGCTAGCCCACAGATGGAACCAAATTGTGCCACAAAAACTTACAGGTGGCGAAAGAAAGGCTTTGAGTTGCCTGATGTGAACTTTCAAGGTGAACAGGTTGAGTCGTACCAGGATGCCACGACAGACACGCCACTGGTTTACTTTCGACGCTTTGTTTCCCTTGATATGTTGGAAAATATTGTTGAGCATACCAATCAACACAGTGTTCAAAAGCATGGGAAATGTGTAGACACTTCAGTAAAGGAGATAGAACAAGTTCTAGGAATGTATCTCAGGATGGGATTAGTTCAAATGCCTGGAGTACGTCAGTACTGGGAAAGTGAATTTCGTTACGGGCCTGTGGCAGGCGTAATGAGTCGCAACCGATTCAACCTGCTACTCTCTGTCATCCACTTTGTAGACAACGAAATGGCCAGTGAAGAAGTAAAGAAGGATCGACTTTGGAAACTGAGACCATTTTTGGATTCTTTTCGGAGACAATGTTTCACTATAGCTCCTCGCCAAAAACAGTCCATCGATGAGATGATGGTGCCCAAAGGGAAATTTGGTGGCATAAGGCAGTACATCAAAGGGAAGCCACATCCATGGGGATTCAAAGTGTGGGCACGCTGCTGTGTCACTGGCCTCCTGCACGACTTTGACATACAGTATATCAGGGAAAAGGTGGTGGCAATGAACGAAAAGGGAAGAGTCAGTTGGGAGTTGGTGGAGACATTGTGGTGAACATGCAACAAGTAAAGCAAAAAAACCCAAAACATTGTTAAATGTAGCTGTGTGGTTGACTGATTATTTTCCTAAATTTAAAATAGTTTGCATTGACAGTGTTTGTTATCATGATTCTTTGAAATGATACGCCTAAAGTCCAATGGGTCAAATTTAGCCCTAATCCTACATTAGGGAATAAAGGGTTAAAATTGAAAAAGTGGATATTTTGGTGTTCAGTGAACTTATAGCAGTCATTTAATGCATAGTTCATAATTTTCCAAAGAAGAAAAGGGTTCTTGGGTTCTCCAGGAATAATATGGAGCTTCCCCTTTAAGACGTGTCTATGGAGTTACGTTCACCTTTGCACCCATACACAGTATGTGATGGTCGACATTATTTCATCTGAAAACACCAACAAAAAGCAAGCAAACTGTGGTTTATGAACAGATTTTGATGACATTTCCAGGAAAGGTGTGTAATGGCATGAGGAACAGAGTATAAAACAAGCTAAGGATGTCTTACGAGACACGTTACCTACACGGTATGTAAACACACAGCACTGGACAATGTTTCATTTTTATTACCTCCTCAAGAGGAGGAGGTAATGTCTTTGTTGGTGTCGTGCCAAAAAGTACACTGTAATTGTCCATTGTTGATGCATAAAATATGTATTTATAGAGTATCTACATGTACAGTGGGGTAAAAAAGTATTTAGTCAGCCACCAATTGTGCAAGTTCTCCCACTTAAAAGATGAGAGAGGTCTCCAATTTTCATCACAGGCATACCTCAACTATGAGAGACAAAATAAGAAAAAAAAAAAAAAATCCAGAAAATCACATTGAAGGATTTTTAATGAATTAATTGGTAAATTCCTTGGTAAAATAAGTATTTGGTCAATAACAAAAGTTCATCTCAATACTTTGTTATATACCCTTTGTTGACAATGACAGAGGTCAAATGTTTTCTGTAAGTTTTCACAAGGTTTTCACACACTGTTGCTGGTATTTTGACCCATTCCTCCATGCAGATCTCCTCTAGAGCAGTGATGTTTGGGGGCTGTCGCTGGGCAACATGGACTTTCAACTCCCTCCAAAGATTTTCTATGGGGTTGAGATCTGGAGACTGGCTAGGCCACTCCAGGACCTTGAAATGCTTCTTACGAAGCCACTCCTTTGCTGCCCGGGCGGTGTGTTTGGGATCATTGTCATGCTGAAAGACCCAGCCACGTTTCATCTTCAATGCCCTTGCTGGTGGAAGGAGATTTTCACTCAAAATCTCACGATACATGGCCCCATTCATTCTTTCCTTTACACGGATCAGTCGCCTGGTCCCTTTGCAGAAAAACAGCCCCAGAGTATGATGTTTCCACTCCCATGCTTCACAGTAGGTATGGTGTTCTTTCTCCTCCAAACACGACAAGTTGAGTTTTTACCAAAAATTTCTATTTTGGTTTCATCTGACCATATGACATTCTCCCAATCCTCTTCTGGATCATCCAAATGCTCTCTAGCAAACTTCAGACGGGCCTGGACATGTACTGGCTTAAGCAGGGGACACGTCTGGCACTGCAGGATTTGAGTCCCTGGCGGCGTAGTGTGTTTCTGATGTAGCCTTTGTTACTTTGGTTCTAGCTCTCTGCAGGCCATTCACTAGGTCCCCCCATGTGGTTCTGGGATTTTTGCTCACCGTTCTTGTGATAGTTTTGACCTCACGGGGTGAGATCTTGCGTGGAGCCCCAGATCGAGGGAGATTATCAGTGGTCTTGTATGTCTTCCATTTTCTAATAATTGCTCCCACAGTTGATTTCTTCACACCAAGCTGCTTACCTATTGCGGATTCAGTCTTCCCAGCCTGGTGCAGGTCTACAATTTTGTTTCTGGTGTCCTTTGACAGCTGTTTGCTCTTGGCCATAGTGGAGTTTGGAGTCTGACTGTTTGAGGTTGTGGACAGGTGTCTTTTATACTGATAACGAGTTCAAACAGGTGCCATTAATACAGGTAACAAGTGGAGGACAGAGGAGCCTCTTAAAGAAGAAGTTACAGGTCTGTGAGAGCCAGAAATCTTGCTTGTTTGTTGGTGACCAAATACTTATTTTACCAAGGAATTTACCAATTAATTCATTAAAAGTCCTTCAAAGTGATTTTCTGGATTTTTTTTCTCATTTTGTCTCTCATAGTTGAGGTATACCTATGATGAAAATTGGAGACCTCTCTCATCTTTTAAGTGGGAGAACTTGCACAATTGGTGGCTGACTAAATACTTTTTTGCCCCACTGTATATATCCAGTAAATCTATGCATTTTTCCATGTAACCTTGTGACTGCATTTTTTAAATTGCTTTTAATCCTACATCAAGTTTGTTTCCGGTTCAAAATGCATCATAAGTGTTAAATATATCTTATTATATGTTGTGATCCCCTCGTGTACTTTTACGCCGCGCACGGAGGAAACAAAACCCACATGCAGGAGTAAGTTGTGCGTCTTTATTAACAGGGAATGTATAAACAGTTCAGAATAGCAGATGAGTTTGAACAGGATAAACAAGGAAGTCCTCCAGGATGCTCTAGAGACACTGGTGGGTAGACAAAGGGAAATATGTCCCACGGCATAAGCAGACGGGACTGCTGCAGAGGAACAGATAAGGAGCCCAGGAAAAGAACCGCCAGGCGGTACTGGACGGCAGGGGCGGAACAGTTTGTACTCATGCAGGCTGGAACGGTCCGAGCAGGTCCAAGTGTAAATCCAGAAGAAACAAAACCAACCAGTTGCAGATAATCATGCCAAAGAACAGGCAGGGCATCTAGACATGAGTGACGGAATACTAACACAGGGAGGAACTAATCCAGTGTAGAACAATGATCTGGCAATCTCTTCCAGCAGAGACAGGGCTAAATAATGCCAAGCCAAATGAGGAAAGAGATTGCTGGTGTGTGTAATGAGAGTGAGTGAGTAGAATGAGTGGGCAGCACAAAGTAGAAACAGCTGTGTGAAAAACGTCTGTGAGCATGAGAGTGAGGATGAATGGGTGTGTGTGTGTGTGTGTGTGTGTGTGTGTGCAAGGGAGTGCATGAGTGTACGAATGAGAGAAAACATGTATATGTGTGTGTGCGTGCGTGAACAGAGGAATATTTTTTTTTTGATTTTTATATTTTGTATACTTTATTGATCCCCAGAGGGGAAATTGAGGGCATCCACCTGAATGGATGAAGCAGCCACGGTACGGCGCTATCCCTTAACCATTCACACACACATTCACACCTAGGGCCACTTTAGAGTCTCCAATTAACCTAACCTGCATGTTTTTGGCCTGTGGGAGGAAACCGGAGAAATCCCGGAGTAAACCCACGCAGATCGTCTGAGGATCGTCACTTCCTTGTGGTAACGTATCGTCACTTCCTGTTTTGCTGTCTGCCTGTGTGGTTTGCTCTCCAGCTCTCGAGCCACTAGCTATGGCTACTACCTCTCTTTCCTCTCCTCCTCTGGTGTGCTCTCTCTGTCAGATGTTTAGCTACACCTCTGCCTCTTTTAGTGATAACGGTAAATGTAATAAATGTTGTCTTTTTGAGGCGCTCGAGGCGAGGTTGTCTGATTTGGAATCCCGGCTCCGCTGCATTGAAACACCGTCTGCGCCAGTTAATCTCGACGGACGCCCCTTAGCTGCAGTGGAGCTAACTAGCTTAGGTCCCCCTGTCACCGGTTCCCCGGCTCTCCTCTGCAGCGAGGAGACTGGGTGGGTGACGGTGAGAAGGAAGCCTAGTCGCAAAGCCCCGGTTCACCACCAACCTGTTCACATTTCTAATCGTTTTTCCCCGCTCAGTGACACACCCGCTGAGGAAAAAACTCTGATCATTGGCGACTCTGTAGTCAGAAACGTGAACCTAGAGACTCCATCGGCCATAGTCACATGTATTCCTGGGGCCAGAGCAGGCGACATCGAGTCAAATTTGAAAATGCTGGCTAAAAGTAACTGTAAATATTCCACAATTGTTATTCACGCCGGCATTAATGACATCCGTCTCCGGCAGTCGGAAGTCACGAAACTTAATATAGAATCGGTGTGTGACTTTGCAAAAACGATGTCTGCCACTGTAGTATTCTCTGGGCCCCTCCCCAATCTGACCAGTGATGACATGTTTAGTCGCTCGTCATCCTTGAACCGCTGGCTGTCTGTGTGGTGTCCTAAAAATGACGTGGGCTACATTGACAATTGGAGCTCTTTTTGGGGAAAACCTGGTCTTATGAGACGAGACAGCATTCATCCCACTTTGGATGGTGCTTCTCATTTATCTAACAATCTGGCATCTTTTTTATCCAAATTTCCAAAACCATGACTACTCAGAGTTGGGACCAGGAAGCAGAGTCGTAGTCTTACACGCCTCTCTGCAGCTCCTCTTCATCCGCCACCCCTCAGCTTAGCCCCTGTCTTCCCCATCAGAGAATCGTTGTCTGCTCCCTCCAAAGTAAATAAAAATATAATGTATAAGCATCCCAAAGTGATAAAGCAAAATATTGGTAAAACTCAAATTAAACATAAAGCCTCTAAATTGAATGATTTGGCCTCTGTTCCTCCTCATAATTTAAAAATTAAATGTGGTTTATTAAATATTTGGTCTCTAACTCCCAAGTCTCTGTTAGTCCATGATCTGTTAATTGATCATCAGATTGATTTAATTTCCCTTACAGAGACTTGGTTAGGACAAGAGGATTATGTTGGTTTAAATGAATCAACTCCCTCTGGTTATTTAAACTGTCAAAATCCCAGAAGTTCTGGTCGTGGAGGAGGAGTAGCATCAATTTACCATTCCAAATTACTAGTTAATGTAAAGCAAAAAACATGTTATAATTCCTTTGAGGGCCTGGTCCTCAGTGTTGGGCACTTTAGCAATTCCAGGTTAAACCCAATTTTATTTGCCATAGTTTATCGTCCCCCATCAACCTATTCAGAATTTTTATCCGAATTTCCTGATTTCTTAGCTGATTTAGTGCTGAAATCTGATAGAATAATTATAGTAGGGGACTTTAATATACATGTGGATGTAGATAGTGACTGCCTTAATGTGGCTTTTAATTCAATATTAGACTCGATTGGGTTTTCTCAGAAAGTAGGAAATTCTACTCATTACCTCCACCATACATTGGACCTTGTTCTGACATATGGCATAGAAATAGAAAATCTTGTAGTGTCTCCTCATAACCCTGTACTGTCAGACCATTGTCTGTTAACCTTTGATTTTACTATTTCTGACTATTGGGCTCCTAAAGAAAAATATTATCACAGTAGATGCCTCTCAGATGATGCTGTTTCCAAATTTATGCAGATTGTTTCCTCTATGCCATGTGTCAACACAACGGAAATAAGCTATAGACAGCTTGCTCCTTCTGTAATTGATAACATGGTGGATAGTGTTTCAGCTTCTCTGCATCAGGCTCTAGACTTGGTGGCCCCCTTAAAAAAGAAAAAGTCTAATCAGAGATTTTTAACTCCTTGGTTCAACACAGAAACTCGTAGCTTAAAACAGAAGACTCGTCAATTAGAAAGAAAATGGCGCTCTACTAATTTAGATGAAATCTATTTAGCTTGGAGAAATCATCTTTTAATTTATAAAAAATCTCTTAGAAAAGCTAGAACGAGTTATTACTCTGCATTAATAGAAGAGAACAAGAATAATCCCAGGTTTCTTTTCAGTACTGTAGCCAGGTTGACAAAGAGTCAGGACTCTGTCAATCCTAGCATCCCCTTAGAGCTTACTAGTCAGGACTTTATGAACTTTTTCAATAATAAAATTTCATCCATCAGAGATAAAATCAATCAGATTCTTCCCACAGTTAACTTAAATACTGTAACTACTACAACTCCTTCTATTGATGTCTGTCTTGATGAGTTTACTCCAATCGACCTTTGTGAGTTAGACAAAATAGTTTCCTCATCCAAACCTTCAACTTGTCTTTTAGACCCTATTCCTACCAGGTTATTTAAAGAAGTCTTCCCACTTATTGGTAGCTTTATTCTTCATATAATCAATTCTTCATTAACTTTAGGCCATGTACCGCAGGCTTTTAAAACGGCTGTAATTAAACCCTTACTCAAAAAGCCAACGCTAGATCCAGGAGCTTTAGCTAACTATAGACCAATCTCTAATCTCCCTTTCATTTCAAAAATCTTAGAAAGAGTTGTTGCTACGCAATTATTTGACCACCTGCAGGGAAATGGTTTATTTGAGGAGTTTCAATCTGGGTTTAGAATCCATCATAGCACTGAAACAGCCTTAGCGAAGGTCACTAACGACCTCCTCATTGCATCTGATAATGGACTAGTTTCTGTACTTGTCCTTTTAGATCTTAGTGCAGCTTTTGATACTATTGATCATAATATTCTACTTGATAGATTAGAACACTATGTTGGACTTAATGGAACTTCGTTGCAGTGGTTTAGATCTTATTTATCTGATAGGTTCCAGTTTGTTCATGTAAATGATGAGTTTTCTCTCAGCTCAAAGCTTAGTCATGGAGTTCCACAGGGATCTGTGCTTGGCCCTACTCTTTTTAGTTTATATATGCTTCCGTTAGGCAACATTATTAGAAAGCACTGTATACATTTTCACTGTTATGCAGATGACACACAATTATACCTGTCAATGAAGCCAGATGATACTAATCAATTAGCCAAGTTAGAAGCCTGTCTTAAGGAAATCAAAGTTTGGATGACTTGTAATTTCCTGCTATTAAATTCAGATAAGACTGAAGTCATTCTTGTTGGTCCAAAAAACCTTAGAAATTCCTTTCCAAATCAAACTTTCAGTTTGGATGCAGTTACTCTTTCTCTTAATAGCTCTGTGAGGAACCTTGGAGTTATTTTTGATCAGGATTTGTCCTTCAATTCACATATTAAATTTGTTTCTAAGACTGCCTTCTATCATTTGCGTAATATTGCCAAGATTAGGAGCATCTTGTCTCAGAGTGATGCTGAGAAACTGATCCACGCTTTTGTTAGCTCGAGATTAGATTATTGTAATTCTTTATTATCAGGCTGTCCTAAAACATCTTTAAAAAGTCTTCAGCTGATCCAAAATGCTGCAGCAAGAGTTTTAACAGGTACTAGAAAGAGAGATCATATCTCTCCGGTTCTGGCCTCCCTTCATTGGCTTCCCATAGAGTTTAGAATTAAGTTTAAAATCCTTCTTCTTACTTACAAAGCTCTAAACAATCAGGCTCCTTTTTATTTAAAAGATCTGATACTACCGTATCATCCTAACAGAGCACTACGCTCCCAAAATGCAGGTTTACTTGTAATACCTAGAATCTCCAAAAGTACAATGGGAGGCAGAGCCTTCAGTTATCAAGCTCCTCTCCTGTGGAATCAGCTGCCAATCTGGATTCGGGAGTCAGACTCGATCTCTGTTTTTAAGAATAGGGCTAAAACCTACCTTTTTGATATAGCCTACAATTAGGGAGGGATCATGTGTTTCTGAACCCTCCCTTAGTTATGCTGCTAATAGGTTTAGTCAGCCGGGGGACCTCCAGTAATGCACTGGGCCTCACTCCTTTCCTCACTCTCTATGAAATATTTTTTTTTTGCTGGTCATTAACATTTGTTTGTTCTCTCCCATAGATTGAGTCCCCATCGTGCTGTTTGCTCTCTACATGTCTGTTCTTTTCTTCTTCTCTGTCCCCTCACCCCCCAGCCAGTCGCAGCAGATGACTGCCCCTCCCTGAGCCTGGTTCTGCTGGAGGTTTCTTCCTGTTAAAAGGGAGTTTTTCCTCTCCACCGTCGCCAAGTGCTTGCTCACAGGGGATCGCCTGATTGCTGGGGTCTTTCTGCAACTGTGGGGGTCCTCCCTACAGTTGATAGTGCTATGAGATGACTGTTGTTGTGAAATGGCGCTATATAAATAAAGTTGAATTGAATTGAATAGATACAGGGAGAACATGCAAACTCCACACAGATCACTGTTGGTCAGGGGCTGGGATCGAACCAGGGATCCCATGGCCAAGGGTGAGTTGCTGTGCTGGTGCAGTGCTAACCACTGTGCTACCGCACCGCCCTGCACCGACTGGCAGGAGAGGGAGGCGTGGCTGAGCTGTCAGGGAGCCAAACGGACCCCAGGGCTCCCAGAGAGCGCCTGATGGAAAATAGAAAATAACAATACACAACAGAGCAAGCAACCACCTAATGACATTATACCTAACTCAGTACTGTTTACCTGTTGAAATATATATTTTACCGCTAATATAACCCCATAACTACAATATGGCATCTGGTGATCAATTTTTGGCGGCTGATCACTTTTAGCCACAACACCGCATTGCTTTGTTTGTCTGTCTCTTAGCAACATTACTCCAAAACTGATGGACGGATTTTGATGAAATATTCAGGAAAGGTGTGTAATGGCATGGGGAACAGATGATTACATTTTTGTGGTGATTCGGATCACCACCTGGATCCAGGAATTTTTAGGAAAAATCAATATCAACTTGGTTAAATTTTACTTTTGCCGGTACACCAGAAAACTAAATTTTTCTTAGATAAGTGTAATTGTGTAGGTTCTGTGTTTTAGATCTGAAAAAGGCATTTGACACCGTTAACCACATCCTTTTAACCAAACTTGCTCAGTTTAACTTTTCAGAACACGCTATCAATTGAATGAAATCCTATTTAACCGACAGACAGCAATGTGTAATGGTCAACAGTGTCAAATCGCCATATTTGAAATGTCAAATGGGTGTCCCACAAGGCTCCATACTTGGACCAATACTATTCTCCTTATACATAAATGATTTACCAAATGCATGCAGAAACATTCACATACAAATGTTTGCAGATGACATGGTAATATCCACACCTGCAAAAAACACACAAGACGCCGCCTGTATTCTTACAACAGCGATGACCCAAATCCATGACTGGCTGAATAATTCATGCCTCCTACTAAACACTAAAAAAAAAAACTGTGTACGTTTACCAAACAACGATCAAATATTACAAACTCGAACATTTTCTTAAAAGGGGAGGAGCTGCAACTAATTGAGTAATTTAAGTACCTAGGCGTGATTTTAGACTCCTCATTAACCTTTAAAAAACACATAAAAAATCTCAAACATAATCAACTTCAGTCTAAGAAATTTTAAACAAATTAGACCATCGCTGACAGTTAATGCGGCCAAAATGTTTCTGCATGCAATGATCTTCTCACACATCGATTACTGTTTTACCAGTTGGTCACTCACTGGTGTAACCATAATCAAACCCACTGAATCTTTATACAAAAAAGCCATAAAAATCCTTGACAAGAAAGATCTCAGATATCATTGTTGTCACATTTACAAGAAATACAACCTTCTGTCTTTTGAAAATTATAAAACTCTAAAATTTGCCTGTTCAGTTTATAAAATATTAAATGGCCATGCACCACCCCCCTGGGAGAATATGTTAAACTGAGAACTGTCACTGGTACAACCACCAGAGCAATCACTAGAGGAGACTGCGAGGTCCCCCACAGGTGCACCACATTTGCTCAATCTGTGCTATCAGTGAGGGGCACCAAGATCTGGAAAAATATACCATCTGCAATCAGAGAACGTACCACACTAAACACTTTTAAGACGCATTGTAAAAATTGGCTTTTAAACAACCAAAACTGTAGTTTTGTAGTGTGGTTGCTCTGCGGCATACGCATGTACTGTATATATGTGCCCGTGTGTCACACACATATGCCCTGCCTCTTGTTTGTTGCTGTCTATTGTTGCTGTGAGGTGCTTGGGTGCATGTGTGTGTGTACGCATACACATCACTTTACTCGTGTGACATTTGAATATTTTCTTTAGTTACACCTTAACTCTTGCAATTTAGCATATACACTTTGTACAGTTTCAATGTAGTTGTTCTGCTTGTGTATGATTGTTTGTGTGTTTTTGTGACCTGCCGGGAGACTACAGATGTAAATTAGGAGTACTGCTAAATCTGGCATATTACATTTGTATTAATGTTCATTAGTATATAATGCCCCTTTCAAATAAACATTAAACTAAATTAAACTAAACTAAACCAGAATTTCTGTAGCTAAGTTACCTAACACCAGTGGCAGACCGTGTATTTTACAACTAGGCATTCAGCGGTGATCTACCCGATTTAAGTGCCGTTCATACCAAGCTCCATAAAAATAGCCTATAGGGCCATCCACACAAGGCATGTTAACGATACCTTTGTGGAAGATGAAAGCAGACGAGGCAGCGAGCTAGACGACACATGAACTTTATTCCTCTTCCAACATAAAACACAGAAACTCTCCCCTGAGTGCCTGAGTGAACTCCTTTATATACTTTTATTTCCGCCTCCAGCACACAGGGTAAACACATTAATATACAGATGTGAAAGACATGCACACACATTAACATGACATTGACACACACATCACAGAGCAGGTCTTGCTACCATACATTTGCACCCCTGCGTCCTCAGGTGTGAACCTGGCGCAGCGAGGGGTGAAAGGCACATCTTTGTTTGTTTGGCTCCCCTCACTTTCTCCATTAGCAACCATAACTATCTTTTCCCACACCAACCCCTTTGTCCTGGGTGGAGTGCCATAAGTACTGTGTCCACCACACAGCACCCCCCACCCCCGAACACCCAGAAGGGGCTCTAACCCTCTGGCGCTTGGGCTTGAGCCGGCACCCGTAACGGCTGTAACGTGGAGTTGCTGGACCAGCTGAAGCGTCTTGCTGATGAGGTGGGAAGGACACAAACTCGGCCTCCGGCGCGCAGTCTTGTGGAGGGGGAAAGGGTGGGGAGGGGAAAGACCTAGTCTGCTGCCAACAGTTCTCTGCAGGGGGAACATAAACTTACGGGGCCACTGTAGGTGGGCGTCCCCGCCGGGGAGCTTGAGCCAACACCACCTGTTCGTCTGCCAACACAAAAGCGGGCTTAAGCCTGTCAATGAAGACAATTTCCTCACACCCCCCAAAGTCTAACACAAAATGCTTTGCCACAGTTTCCAGCACTCTGAACGGTCCATCATATGGTGGGCACAGCGGGGTTCTATGTGCGTCGTGACTAACAAAAACGAACTTGGCGCTCTGTATGCTCTTTGGGACGAAGGTGTGGGGAAAACAATGGTGTGCCGGGCCTGGCACCTTGGCCGGCCCTGTACTGTGAAAAACTGGGCAGGTTGGTCCCGGGTGCAGGGTTTTCCAGTAAAAATTCCTTGGGGAACTACAGCGGCTGAGAAAAAAACAAGTTCTGCTGGGGAGGCTGCCAGATCCTCCTGAGGCGCAGAGCGCAATCCTAACAGGACGCAGGGCAGGCGGTCGACCCAATTTGCATCCGTGAGTGAAGCTCTGAGCGCTGCTTTAAGCGACCTATGAAAACGTTTGCATAACCTGTTAGCCTGGGGGTTGTACGCAGTGGTGTGGTGGATTTTGACCCCCAGGCTCTGGGCCATCGCAGATCAGAGTTCTGAAACGAATTGCGGACCCTTGTCGGAAGTGATGTCTGATGGGGATCTGAACTGTGCAACCCAAGCTGACAAAAAAGTGCAAGCCACTTCCGTGGATGTGGTGGAAGCCAGCGGGAGCACTTCAGACCAACGCGTGGTGTGGTCCACGATTGTCAAAAGGTCAAAACCTTGTGACAGCAGGAGGGGGCCCACCAAATCCACGTGGACGTGGTTGAACCTCCTGGCCGGCATTTGGAACGGCTCGAGGGGGGCTTTGGTGTGCTTGTGCACTTTGGCCCGCTGGCACGCAATGCATGCTGCAGCCCACTCTTTCACATCCCTATGTAAGTGTGGCCAGACAAATTTCGCCCCCACCAGTTTAACCGAGGCACACATGCCGGGGTGTGAAAGGGAGTGGACTGACTCAAAAATGTGGCAGTGCCAAAAGCTCAGAACCATCGGGCTTGGGTGACCGGTGGAGATGTCGCAGAGCAAGGGGGGGCACCCTTCTTGCACTGCCCTGCTCTCCAGTTTTAACCCAGTAGGCACGGACTGGAGCGCTCAAATGTCCGCGTCCCTGGTTTGCTCTGTGGCCATGGTGGGGAAATCTATTCCCATGTAGACCGGGAAGACTAACGTGCACGACAGGCAGTCGGCCACGACATTCAGCTTACCGGCTACATGTTGGATGTCAGTTGTAAACTCAGAGATCGTGGCCAAATGTCGTTGCTGTCGGGCCGACCACAGTTCCGAGACTTTGGACATTGCGTACGTTAGCGGCTTATGATCAACGAACGCGGTGAACTTGTGCCCTTCTAGCCAAAACTGGAAGTGGCGCGTCACCAGGTGGAAGGCCAACAACTCTCTGTCAAACGTACTGTATTTGCATTCGTTATCTCACAAAGTATGGCTGAAAAATGTGAGGGGCTGCAATGCACCGGAAACGTACTGCTCCACTACTGCCCCTATGGCAATGTCAGAGGTGTCAGTGGTGAGTGCTAGCCGCGCTGACAGGGCAGGGTGGGTTAGCAAAGTGGCATTAGCCAGCGCTGTTTTGGCATTTGCGAAAGCCTGGACTCGCTCAGGGGTCCAGTTGATGTTTTCTGCGGGCTTCTTTTTCTTGAGCGCGGTGTACAATGGCTACAGCAGCTGGGCTGCTCAGGGGACGGAATGGTTGTAAAAGTTGACTATGCCCAAAAACTCCTGCAGCGCCTTAAAGGTCTGCGGACGCAGAAAATCTGACACGGCACGCACCTTAACAGGCAGCGGAATCGCGCCCTCTGGCGAAATGCGGTGACCCCAAAAAATCAATCACTGGCACACCGAACTGGCACTTCGCCGGGTTAATGACAAGCCCGTGCACTTCGAACCTCTGGAAAACTAGTTTGAGATGGGCAAGGTGCTTCTTCTCGGACGTACTAGCCACCAGAATGTCGTCTAAGTAGACAAAAACGAAAGGCAGGTCACGGAGCAAAGCGTCCATCATTCTTTGGAAGGTTTGCGCTGTGGCCTTTAACCCGAACGGCATGCGTAAAGACTCGAAAAGGCAAAAAGGAGTTATTACCGCTGTTTTGGGAATGTCTTCCACCTGAACTGGGACCTGGTGGTACCTGCGGACCAGATTCACTTTCAAAAAAACACGTGTCCTGGCCAGGTGCATGGAAAAATCCTGGATGTGCAGGATGGGATACTGATCGTGTTCCGTGGCGTTGTTCAAGTGCTGGAAATCGCCGCATGGTCGCCACAACCCATCGGCCTTAGGCACCATGTGTAGTGGGGATGCCCATGGGCTGTTGGAGTGCCTAACAATGCCCAGTTGCTCTAAGTTGGTAAACTCCTCGCGCAGGCTGGCTAGTTTAACCGTGTCCCAGCGCCGAGGTCACGCGAACACCGGCGGGCCTTTTGTGGTTATGAAATGTTCAACCTCATGTTCTATTACTGTAGCAGAAAACATCAGAACCGTGAGTGCTGGGAACTGTGCAAGTAAATGCTGGTACTTACTCTCTGGAGTTATAACGCTAGCCTGTGTTGTTGGCCCAACTTCCTGAGCTGTGCAGGGCAAGGAGGTAAAAGAGACAGCACCCACTAAATGTCTGGTGGCAACATTGACCAACAACCCATAAGCACATAAAAAATCTGTGCCTAAAATGGGGACAGAACATGCTGCTACCACAAAGTCCCATTGGTAATTGCATCCATGTAAGCACACCATCAACGTCCATTTGCCAAACATCCTGATGTTGGATCCGTTGGCGGGCGTGAGCTCAGGACCGCTGCCTCCTGCCGATTTGTCTGTGCTGACAGGCAGAATGAGGCGGTTCTGGTTGCTGGAGTCCATGAAGAAACGTCTCCCCGAACGTGTGTCTGTGATGAAAAGCAGCTTGTTCCTGTCGCCAGCAGTCGCAGCTGCTACTGACTGCTGGCCGTGCCGTTTCCCTGGCTTCTTGAATTGGCACGGTGGCAAACAGCGTTGGGCATTTGAGCCAAAGTGGTGGTGATAGCACACAGGGCGAGCCATTCCTGTGTTTCTTGGCGTCTGTAACAGCCACCACCAACAGCTCCCCAACCTCGCTGGAGTCCTTCCTGGATGCCAGTGTTGTTGCGTGCATGCTGAGAGTTCTGGTCGCTAGGATGATGTGGTCCGCTTCCTGCGCCAAAGCGCGGTAGTTCTTGGTTACCAACAGCGATGAGTTGGCCAGGATCGCCCTCGCTGTAGCAGGTAGGTTTCTAAGGAAGAGGTGGGCGAACAGGAAGAATTCGTCGTTCTTCTCCATCAATGCTAACATGCTCTCCATCAGCTCCACAGCTGATCTGTCACCAAACTCTGAGTGCATTAGGAGTCTTTCTGCTCTCTCTCTGTCCGACAGGGTATACCGCTGAATCAGCATCTGCTTGAGTGCATCGTATTTCCCCCGGGCCGGCGGTTCCTGGAGCAGGCTCGTCAATTGCTGCATGGTCGGCACATCCAGCGCAGTGACCACATGATAATATTTGATGTCGTCCATTGTGATCCCACGGAGTGCAAATTGGGCTTCCACATGTAGAAACCAAGCGGTCGGATTGTGAGGCCAGAAGTCTGGGAGCTTGACTGTGACAGCGCATGCCACGCTGGTGTTCTCCCTCTGGGTTGTCTCCAGGGTGGTCCTCGGCTTGTTCTCCATTGCACGTCTTTGGGTCACCAATGTGGAAGATGGAAACAGACGAGGTAGCGAGCTGAACAACACACAAACTTTATTCCTCTTCCAACATAAAACACAGAAACTCTCCACTGAGTGCCTGAGTGAACTCCTTTATATACTTTTATTCCAGCCTCTGGCACACAGGGTAAACACATTAACATACAGACGTGAAAGACATGCACACACATTAACATGACATTGACACACACGTCACAGAGCAGGTCTTGCTTCCATACATTCGTAGCATACGTGCCATCTCTGACCTGGCCCTTTTTAAATCAGAACTTAAAACATATTTGTTTAGGATGGCTTTTAATACCCAGTAGTGGTGATATTTGTCTTGGCGTTTGTTTTTATTTTATTCTTATTTTTATTTTCAGGCATTTATTCTTATTTCTTTGTTTATGTTATTTGTTTTTAATGCTGTTTAATTTTCTGTAAAGCACTTTGGTCACCTACTGGTTGTTTTAAAGGGCTATATGAATAAAGTACATTACATTACATTTGCAACCCTGCATCCTCAGGTGTGAACCTGGCGTGGTGGGGGGGGGGGGGGCAAAGGCACATCTTTGTTTGTTTGGCTCCTCTCACTTTCTCCATTAGCATCCCTAACTATCTTCTCCCCCTACAACCCCTTTGTCCTGGGTGAAGTGCCATTTTTACTGTGTCCACCACACCTTTAACGATAAAATTATAGTTTTAAAAATCTTTACCTTTTCATTGTGGAGCTCCATTTCCCTGCGCACTTGTTCATTGAGCTGCAGATCCACTCTTGTTTCCCCAAAGGTTTAAAAGTACTGTTGCTTGTAAGTGTCCGGCTGGCAGCTGCGCTTTGGTACCTGGCTGCTGCTATGGTTAAGGCCCTGTCACACCTAGAGGATTTAGGCAGCCAAAACGTATGAAAAATTTGGAGAATACGGTGGCGTACGTCGAGTCAGTTATGGCTAAGTGTTGTCTAAGTTAAGAGCATGCTGACAAATGCTGAAGCACGCTACAGTGTAGTTCACCGAGCTCCTCTGAAAATTAATTTTCAGCATGCTGAAAATTTTCTGACATATCTAGCGTATGGCTGATATGTCCAGCATTCATGGAGCAAATGGCATACATTGGTGTGAAAAAGTGTTTGCCCCCTTCCTGATTTCTCATTTTTTTGCATGTTTGTCACACTTAAATGTTTCACATCATCAAACAAACTTAAATACTCGACAAAGATAACACAAGTAAACACAAAATGCAGTTTTTAAATGAAGGTTTTCATTCTTAAGAGTAAAGAAAAATCCAAACCTACATTGCCCTGTGTGAAAAGGTGATTGCCCCCTAAACCTAATAACTGGTTGGGCCACCCTTAGCAGCAACTGCAATCAAGCGTTTGCGATAACTGGCAATGAGTCTTTGACAGCACTGTGGAGGAATTTTGGCCCACTCATCTTTGCAGAATTGCTTTAATTCAGCCACATTGGCGGGCTTTCGAGCATGAACTGCCTTTTGAAGGTCATGCCACAGCATCTCAATCGAATTCAGGTCAGGACTTTGACTAGGCCACTCCAAAGTCTTCATTTTGTTTTTCTTAAGCCATTCAGAGGTGTACTTGCTGGTGTGTTTTGGATCATTGTCCTGCTGCAGAACCCAAGTGCACTTCAGCTTGAGGTCATGAACAGATGGCCAGACATTCTCCTTCAGGATTTTTTGGTAGACAGCAGAATTCATGGTTCCACTGACACTGTGATGTCATACACCTGTTTCTGCGAAGACATGTGTGTGCAGACCAAGACCTTCTGCATATACAACAACAATAAACCCTGGTTCATTCCTAAACTGAAGCAGCTACGTCAGACCAAGGAGGAGGCCTACAGGACTGGTGACTGGACTCTGTACAAGCGGGCCAGAAACATGCTGACGAAGGAGACCAGGCTTGCTAAGAGGAGCTACAGTGTGAAGTTACAAAAAACTTCTCAGCTAACAACTCTGCTTCTGTCTGGAGAGGCCTACGGAATATCACCAACTACAGGAGACCATCCCCCCACCCTGCGGAAAACCTCCAGCTGGTTAATGACCTAAACAGCTTTTACTGCAGGTTTGAAAAGAACCTACAGTTCTCACCTCCCACCCACACAAAAGGATTATCTGCAGCCCCAGGAACTCCATCCCTCCTCCACTCTGACCTCCCACCAGCACTAATGATCTGTGAAGAGGAGGTGCGCCGGGTCTTTCAGAGACAAAAGATCAAGAAGGCTGCAGGACCTGATGGTGTGTCTCCGTCCTGCCTGAGAGTCTGCTCCAACGAGTTGGCCCCCATCTTCACCCGGATCTTTAACAGATCACTGGAGCTGCGTGAAGTGCCTTCCTGCTTCAAACGCTCCATCATCATTCCAGTTCCCAAGAAACCCTCTATTACAGGATTAAACGACTACAGACCTGTTGCCCTGACCTCTGTGGTCATGAAATCCTTGGAGAGATTGGTGCTGAACCACCTGAAGGTCATCACAGGCCCCCTGATGGACCCACTGCAGTTTGCCTACCGGTCAAACAGGTCAGTGGATGATGCAGTGAATATGGGACTACATTACATCCTGCACCACCTCGACTCCCCAGGGACGTACGCCAGGATCCTGTTTGTCGACTTCAGCTCAGCGTTCAACACCATCATCCCAGGCATTCTTCATCAGAAACTCCTCCAGCTCAAGGTGCCCCCCTCCACCTGCCAGTGGATCTCCAGCTTTCTGACTGACAGGTGGCAACAGGTGAAGCTAGGGAGATTTACATCCAGCTCCCGAAAAATTAGTACTGGCGCCCCCCAAGGATGTGTCCTTTCCCCACTGCTCTTCTCCCTCTACTCCAACGACTGCACCTCAGAGGACCCTTCGGTGAAGCTCCTGAAGTTTGCGGACGACACCACAGTCATCGGTTTGATCCGGGATGATGATGAGTCTGCATACAGGCGGGAGGTGGAGCAGCTGATCCTCTGGTGCAGCCAGAACCATCTTGAACTTAACCCAGCCAAAACGGTGGAGATGACTGTGGATTTCAGGCGACACCCCCCTTCATTCCCCCCACTCACCATCCTCAACAGCACAGTGTCCACTGTGTACTCCTTCAAGTTTCTGGGTACCACAATCTCCCGGAACCTGAAGTGGTCCTCCCATATTGACACTGTCCGGAAAAAGGCCCAGCAGAGGTTGTTTTTTCTGCGTCAGCTCAAGAAGTTTGATTTGCCTCAGGAGCTGCTGGTTGTCTTCTACACCGCCATCATCCAATCTGTCCTCTGCTTTTCCATCACTGTCTGGTTTGGATCTGCCACTAAACAGGACAAGACCAGACTGCAGCGGATCATTAAGTCTGCGGAGAGGATCATTGGTACCGACCTACCCTCCATTGAGAACTTATATCGGTCCATAACCAGGAAACGGGCGGGAAACATCTGTGCTGACCCATCACACCCCGGCCACAAACTGTTTGAACTTCTATCTTCTGGTCGTCGTTACAGATCACTGAAGGTCAAAACCACCCGTCACAGGAACAGTTTCTTTCCTCAAGCCATCACTCTGATGAACTCCTAACATTCACCTAGTCCTACCTGTTTGCTGTACTCATGACTTTTCATCCATTATTACATTGCACATAACTCTCACACTGCTTTTTACTTCATTCACATTATATCACTGAATCTGAGTCCACATTGAAATACTGTGTGATTGTATATTTTTTCATATATTTCTGCAAAGTGTGGTTAGTCCGAGTAAATAACTGCATATATTCCTGTATATATTTGCATCCTTTTATAGAAACGTGGACAGACTGTAATTTACTGTACATACTCTGGTTGTCATTGAATCCTTATTTAAATCCTTCACCTGAACAACGAGAGCAAGTTTTTAGCCAAAGTCAAATTCCTTGTATGTGTTGTGCATACTTGGCCAATAAAGCTGATTCTGATTCTGATTCTGATTCTGATTTACCAGGGCAAGTCTTCCAGGTCCTGAAGCAGCAAAACAGCCCCAGACCGTCACACTACCACCACCATATTTTACTATTGGTATGATGTTCCTTTTCTGAAATGCTGTGTTACTTTTTCGCCAGATGTAATGGGACACGCCTTCCAAAAAGTTCAACTTTTGTCTTGTCAGTCCACAGAGTATTTTCCCAAAAGTCTTGGGGATCATCAAGATGTTTTCTGGTAAAACTGAGATGAGCCTTTATGTTCTTTTTGCTCAGCAGTAGTTTTCGTCTTGGAACTGTGCCATGCAGGCCATTTTTGCCCAGTCTCTTTCTTATGGTGGAGTCATGAACACTGACCATAACTGAGGCAAGTGAAGCCTGCAGTTCTTTGGATGTTGTTGTGGGGTCTTTTGTGACCTCTTGGATGAGTTGTCGCTGCGCTCTTGTGGTAATTTTGGTTGGCCGGCCACTCCTGGGAAGGCTCACCACTGTTCCAATTTTTCGCCATTTGTGGATAATGGCTCTCACTGTGGTTCACTGGAGTTCCAAAGCTTTAGAAATGGCTTTATAACCTTTTCCAGACTGATCGATCTCAGTTACTTTGTTTCTCATTTGTTCCTGAATTTCTTTGGATAGCAGCATGATGTCTAACTTTTGAGCATCTTTAGGTCTACTTCACTTTGTCAAGCAGGTCCTATTTAAGTGATTTCTTGATTGAGAACAGGTGTGGCAGTAATCAGGCTTGGGTGTGTCTAGAGAAATTGAACTCAGCTTTCCAAAGATGTGATAAACCACAGTTAATTTATGTTTTAACAGGAAGGGGGCAACTACTTTTTCACACAGGGCCACGTAGGTTTGGATTTTTTTTTATCCTTAATAATACACCGTGTTCCAAAGTATTATGCAAATGATATTTGTCTCTGATTTTCCTAAATAGTCGATGCAAATGGCAGGCAGTATAATTTTCAAGTCATCAACCATTAGAGCATAATTCAAATTTTACTGAACAAACCTCCCAATGATCACAATTTTTTTTGCAAAAATAAAAAAACTCAAAATGCACTGTTCCAAATTATTATGCACAACAGAGTTTCAAAACATTTTATTGGTTGTAAAGAACTGAAAACGGTCATTTGTTGAATTTGCAGCATTAGGAGGCCATATTTACTGAAATCAAAAGCTATTTCAATCAAAAACATCTTAACAGGCCGAGTTACATGTTAGCATAGGACCCCTTCTTTGATATAACCTTCACAATTCTTGCATCCATTGAACTTGTGAGTTTTTGGAGAGTTTCTGCTTGAATTTCTTTGCAAGATGTCAGAATAGCCTCCCACAGCTGCTGTTTTGATGTGAACTGCCTCCTACCCTCATAATTTTTTTTTCTTGAGGATGCTCCAAAGGTTCTCAATAGGGCTGAGGTCAGGAGAGGATGGGGGCCACACCATGAGTTTCTCTCCTTTTATGCCCATAGCAGCCAATGACACAGAGGAATTCTTTGCAGCATGAGATGGTGCATTGTCATGCATGAAGATAATTTTGCTACGGAAGGCATGGTTCTTCTTTTTGTACCATTGAAGAAAGTGGTCAGGCAGAAACTCCATATACTTTGCGAAGGTCATTTTCACACCTTCAGGGACCCTAAAGGGGCTTACCAGCTCTCTCCCCATGATTCTGGCCCAAAACATGACTCCATCACCTCCTTACTGACCTTGCAGCCTTGTTGGGACATGGCGGTCATCCACCAACCATCCACTACTCCATCCATCTGGACCATCCAGGGTTGCACCACACTCATCAGTGAACAAGACTTTGAAAATTAGTCATCATGTATTTCTGGGCCCACTGCAACCACTTCTGCTTGTGAGCATTGGTTAGGGGTGGCCAAATAGTAGGTTTATGCACAACTGCAAGCCTCTGGAGGATCTTACACATTGAAGTTCGTGGGACTCCAGAGGTACCAGCAGCTTCAAATACCTGTTTGCTGCTTTGTAATGGCATTTAAGCAGCTGCTCTCTTAATCCGCTGAATTTGTCTCGTAAAAACCTTCTTCATTATGCCTTTATCTGCACGAACCCATCTGTGTGCTGAATCAGCCATAAATTTCTTCACAGTATGATGATCACGCTTCAGTTTTCGTGAAATATCTAATGCAGGGGTCACCAACCTTTTTGAAACTGAGAGCTACTTCAAGGGTACTGAGTACTATGAAGGGCTACCAGTTTTATACACATGAAAAAAGTTTCACCATTTAAGTTTATTTTATTTATTTATTTTTTTATTACTTATTTTGTACCCGTAGGTAGATTTGTTTTGCAGTCTGGTGACAAGCCACCAGCTGCCGGTCGCTGCTTGCGCAAGTGCCCCATATTCCTAACCTGCATGTTTTTGGTATGTGGGAGGAAACCGGAGAAATCCCGGAGTAAACCCACGCAACACGGGGAGAACATGCAAACTCCACACAGATCACTGTTGGTCGGGGGCAGGGATCGAACCCACGATCTCACGATCCCTGCGATCCCCCAGCCGAGGGTAAACTGTGCTGCCACAGTGCTAACCACTGCGCCACCGTGCATCCCGTTTATATATTATTATTAATGATTACTGTTATTCATCTATGTGTAGACACTGATCACATTAATAAATTCCCACAGTAATTATTAAAATGATTTAACAAGGTAGGAAACAGATACATTTTATCATACAACACTTTATTTTTATGCTTTTTATTTTTCTCTTTTACATATGTTGCACTGAAGGAGATGCTTAAATCTCATTGTACATTTGTTTGTATAATGACAATAAAGGCTATCTATCTATCTATCTATCTATCTATCTATCTATCTAATCTCTGTAAATGTCTCATTTTCAAATGATCACTTACACAACATTTTGTAGGAAATCATGTCCCGTTTTTAACAAATTGTGAACCATGTTTATACAAGTTATCAATTATGCAAGACTACAAAAATCAACTCAAAGATTTTTTAAAAAAATCATCACATTTTGTAATAATCACCAAATCTATAGGATTTTAACAAAATCGTATCTCTCACACTTTATGAAAGTATTTGAAACAACTTTTTAATATTTACATTTAAACTTACCATGCCACTACCATCTTGCCACTTACATCATCTGGTGTCTGTCAGTTAGTGAGAAGCCTGGCATTGCATGCTGTTCACCGGTGTGCTCTAATCTGTGGTGTAACTTGACACTGCAACTCTGAGTGAGTCTTGCAGGTGTGCATCAGTGACTAGGCGTGTTCTGTGTTTGTTTTTGATGAAGTTTATGTCAGAAAAGGCTGATTCACAGAGATAGGTTGAACCAAACAGGCTGACGAACTTCATAGCTGCTGTGAATATACCATTGTACTTTTCTGTGTCCACAAGGCACCAAAAGTTTGGTGCAGCCTGGTAGGCTTTAAGGTGGAGGTCGTTTTGCAATGTTACAGTTTCAATCTCCACCTGTCCAGCATCCAAGCTGAATGTTGCACTTAGTTGCTCAGCAGTGCATGTTATGTCCACTTGTATTGAAAGGACTGGAAATGAATGACACACATGGCTCAAGCTACTCCAAGGTCCAGCCTGCACGTCTCAGTGCAGGATAGACCTTGGAGTGGAAACCCAGTCTTCATACATCTGAAGGGGAGATGAAAAGAAAAGATTTCACAGTAAAATTAATAATCATATTTTTAAATCCCCACACCACATTAGGGTTTAATAAGTTAGTTTCTTTTATTTTGTGTTGTTTATATTTTAGCTACAAATTAACTTTCAGTTTTAGAAAAGTTGCAATTCATTTCCTGGGAAGATTTGTTCATTTCAGTTTAGTTCTATTGAGAAAAATGGCTTGTACTGCAGCCTTTATTAATTCTGTCATTTTCATTTTATTGTGATTTATCATTATCTTCAAATCTCTCACTTAAGTGCTAGAAGTCCAAAATCTCATAAAATATACCCTTATTCTGCATTTATTCACAGCACTTAACCAACAGTTAACTACTGTATCCATAGTTTGTAAAAGAAAACACCATCGTGTCGGATAAATTATTAATTTACGACACAAATGTTAAAACAAACAAATGATATTTTACTTACAATCTCAGCCGCTCCAAGTTTTCCTCTGTCTGCAGCAGGAGAGCACCCAAGGGCTTGTGCCATAATCTGTCGGGCGGTTGCTGATGCAGCAGTTCAGTTCAGTTTTTTTCCCCACCAAAATAAAACAGTCTCCCTTTTCCCCAAAATGTATCAAAAGGCTTCGGGGTCTGGATGGAGGACTCTCAGGGTCCGGATCCGGACCGGAGTCCGCCAGCTGGTGATCCCTAATTTACACTGTAAAAATGCCTAAATCACAGCAAAAATAGAAAATATTCTCACGTGTTGATGTTGCGTCTGTCCTCCTGAAGCACCGTGCACGCTCTGACAAATACAGTAAATCCCAGGCTTTCCCGGTGCACTGTACAACGTCACTTCTGGGATTACTGTAATGTATCATACATCATTGGAAAGGGCAACGTCTCAGTTTTCAGAATCTGTTGAAGTGAATGCGCTAGAATGAAAGCTCAAAGAGTTACGGTACACTGAATGACACGATACTGCTCAAGGGTTAAGAAATTTAAGCTGAAGCTCATTGGTGACTAGTGCTATTTTAAGAACAGGCTCACGGGCGACTTATGCGGTCCCTGCGGGTGACCTGGTGCCTGCGGGCACCGTGTTGATGACCCCTGATCTAATGTTTTGCATGCTTAAGCTTGAGTCCGCTCAGGTGGATGTTTAGTTCTCTGGCAGCTTTTACATTGTGGAGATGGAATACACTGGAGACGGTTTTTGCTGGGCTTGGTTTTAGGTGCCAGATTTTGCAGAACTGGTCCAGTTTGGCAAGATCTTCCGTGAGCACCCGTTCCAGTGACTCAAAGTCTGGTGCTTGGAGTGCCAAACAGATGTCGTCTGCATAGATGAATTTGCGGGATTTTGTAGTGGGCAGGTCGTTTATGTAGAGGTTGAACAGGGTTGGAGCTAGAACTGAGCCTGGTGGGAGTCTGTTTTTCTGCGTTCTCCATGCGCTTGTGTTCTGACCGAGGTGGACTCACAACATTTAAAGGGGACGGCTGATAAGATGAAGGCACGAAACAACCTGCTCTGCAAGCTCGCTGGTGCAAAATGAGCGGCGGCAGCCTCCACCCTGCGCACCTCAGCACTGGCCCTTTCATACTCTGTAGCAGAATATTGTGCCCCTGTCTGGTCCAGGTCATCCTACACACACCATGTAGACACCCAGCTCAACACAACCATGAGAACCATAACTGGGACAATCCGCTCAACACCACTCCCCTGGCTCCCTGTACTGTCAAACATAGCCCCCCCACACATCCGGCGAGCAGCACTAACTCAAAGGATGCTTCAAAAAGCCATAGACTCTCCTCACTTACCAATCCATGCAGATATCTACACCCCACCCACTGCCCGACTTCCATCCAGACGGCCGATTTGGAAAAACCCTCCCCCAGCTGATTTCACCATCCAGACAGCTTGGCAAGAGGAATGGGAGACCAAGGAGGTCCCAAACAAACACCTGGTGACAAACCCCAACCAACAGGTCCCGGGCACCAACCTCCCAAGGAGACAGTGGTCTACACTCAGTCACTTCAGGACTGGACATGGCCCCTGCTTGGCCAGCCTTCACAGATGGGGCAGTAGCCCTAGCCCACTGTGCGCATGTGGAGAGGAGCAAACAATGGAACACATCATAGAGGCTTGCCCGCTCCAAAGACTGGAAGGAGGATTACACACCCTCCATACAGCAAACCAGGAGGCAACTGCTTGGCTTGAGGACTTTGCATTCGCTAAATAAATAAATCTAATGTTTTCATACCTTCTCCAAGGCATTGCACTATCTGATACTTTTCAGCAGCAGAGAGATCCTTTTTCTTTCCCATATTGCTTGAAACCTGTGCCATGCTTAATAATGTGAAACATCTTTCTTATGTAGTTTTTAATTGGGCTCACCTAGCAAACTAATTATGACAGGTGTCTGACATTGGTATCAGTGATCCAAAGAGCCCTCAGAGACAATACCATCCATGAGTTTCACTGAAAAACAAAAAATTGAATCTTTATGACACTAAAATCCTATTTGCATAATAATTTGGAACGCGGTGTAAACACCTTCATTTAAAAACTGCATTTTGTGTTTACTTGTGTTATCTTTGTCTAATATTTAAATTTGTTTGATGATCTGAAACATTTAAGTTTGACAAACATACAAAAAAATGAGAAATCAGGAAGGGGGCAAACACTTTTTCACACCACTGTATTTGCAGCATTGGTTCACAGGAAAAACCTGTACAGAGCTCTCTGCCTGCAGCGCATACACACACGTATTTGTTTGTATAACGGGACCTGTTGGTTTTTTTCCATTTGACTGAAGTATGTAGCATCAGCTGTCCGGTGTTGTTCTGAGAGATATGCCAAAATGTCAGAACGCCAGAGGAGAAGGATCCAATCAGCTGATCACCTTATCTTATCTTATCTTATCTTAGTTTTTTTCACTTTATTGAAAATAAACTTTTTTATCACCATCAGTTCACGTGTCTTTGAGCCAGGTTGTGACAACTGTTATCTGATGTTCCTGATGTGTCACATCAGCTGTTGTTAGGCATGACTGACCTGACAGATTTGACAGCTCTGCCAGGTTGATCACGCCCCCCTCCGTGGTGTTTGGAGGGGAGAGTCATCTCAGTTGAACAGAGCTGATCTCTCCCACACCTAGGATTCATGGATCGGGAGGCAATGGCAGTTTGGCATGACTGTGCGATGCAGAAGTTGTACTATTGTTGCACGTAAGTTGTAAATGTCAGCAAGATGCTAAGCATTAGTTTGTTTAAGTTACTTGTAAGTTATGGAAATATTCTATATAAGTTAATATGCTATGCATATGTCTAAGTTGTTATGGATACGCGATGCATACCGCCAAAAGTGAAAATTTCGGTGTATACCAGTGTTTTAAACCAATTTTTATACATTTGGCGAATGCTGCCTAAATCACCATGGCGTGACAGTAGACAGTTCAAGTTTGCAAGCCCTGTCTGGCTCCAAGTTTCTACTCAATCAGTTGCAAACAACAGGCATTCCCAGCAAGATAATTTGCAACACTCCTCGGAACCTGTAATCCAAGGATACCGCTAGTTGCTAATATGGAAGTGATGGACAAATCCTTTCCCTGGCTGAGACGAGCCTGCTAGCTTCAGGGTTGGCCGACCTCTCTTCACAATGACCAGCTTTTCTCAAAAAGTCCGTCTGGAAAAATGAATGAATGAATGAATGAATGAATGAATTTTATTTATTTCGGATAGTACATTACAGGTTAAAAGAAACTGTATAATATAACAACAAGGTCAAATTAGACAAAGACTCCTTCTACTATACAATTCCACGTGAGTTATCCGAAATGGGTGATGGCTGAAGCCGCAGCTTATATTGCCCACCCATATTCCATCCAAGAATTCAAAGGAGAAAAAAGAGAAAACAAGACAAGAGCGATCACAATTTAAAACAAGGCTAAGACAAAATGTGACTGAGAGAAAAAGAAAACTGAGCTAGTCTAAGTTAAGCGGTTACTATTCAAAAACAAATCTAAGACATAGTGTCACAGAGAAAAAAAGAAAAAAAGAAAAAACTAAGCTACAACACAACACAGGCTGGAAATGTCAATCCTTATGTGAGTTTACATGTCGTCTTGTAAATATGTTTGGAGTATTTCTTCCTTTAGTTTTTGTTTAAATTGTCCAAGCTTTGTACATGATTTTAATTCAGGTCCAAAATCGTTCCATAATCTGACTCCTTGCACTGAAATACAGTGTTGCTTGGTGGTTGTTCTCACTGTAGGCTTTTGAAATATACATGTTCCTCTGAAGTGATATTGTTTCTCCCTTGTTTGGAACAACTTTTGGATATTTGCGGGCCGTGATAGATTCTTCACTTTGAACATTATTATTGCGGTTTTAAAGTCAATCAGATCTTTCAACTTGAGAGTTTTTTGTTTAAGAAAAAGTGGGTTTGTTGGTTCCCTGTAAGCTGCTTTGTTGATTATTCTAATAGCTCTCTTTTGAAGCATAAAGAGTGGATATATGTTTGTTTTATATGTATTTCCCCATACTTCATTACAATATGTCATGTATGGGAGTATTAATGAATGGTACAAGGTGTATAGTGTGGGTTGATTCAGCAAATTTTTCACTCTGTGTAATATTGCAATTGATTTGGATACTTTACCTTTTATATAATTAATATGTGGCTTCCAACACAGTTTGTTATCAATTATTACTCCAAGGAATTTAGTTTCGGATACCCTTTCAATCTCTACACCATTTACACTGAGTTTGGGTACTGGGTAGTTGTGATGGTTGTTAAAGACTATAAATTTTGTCTTGCTTAAATTGAGCGTTAATTTGTTTGAATCAAACCACAGTTTCAGCTTTCCTAATTCCTTTCCGAGTGTATCCAGAAGTTGTTCCAAATTGTTTCCACTGCATAGCAGATTAGTGTCATCAGCAAACAATATTAAGTCCATTTTTTCTGAAACTTTACATATATCATTTATATACATATTGAATAATAATGGTCCCAAAACTGAACCCTGTGGGACTCCACAGGTGACCTTCAGTAACTCTGAGTTTTTGCTGTTAACACATGCAAACTGATATCTATTCTTTAAGTAACTACTTAACCAGGACAGTGCTACCCCTCTAATACCACAATTTTGTAGTTTCTTTAATAATAGATTGTGATCTACTGTATCAAATGCTTTTTTAAGATCCAGGAATACTCCAACTGAATACTCTTTATTTTCAATGGCTGTTGATATTTTTTCTGTAAATTCCATTAAGGCATATGCTGTTGTCCTTTTGTGTCTGAACCCATATTGCTGCTCACACAATAAATCATTCTTCAGTATGAAGTTGTCAATTCTCTCATAGAATATTTTTTCAAGTATCTTGGAAAATTGCGGTAATAGTGAAATTGGTCTGTAGTTGGAGAGTTCCCCTCTGTCGCCTGTCTTGTAAATCGGAATTACTTTAGCTATTTTCATTGCATTGGGAAATATACCTGATTGGAGAGACAGGTTACAGATATACGTCAGTGGTTTCACTATGCATTCGATAACAGTTTTGACTAGTAGCATGTCAATACCATCGCAGTCAGTAGATGTTTTACTTTTGAACGATTTAACAATTTCAATGACCTCTCTTTCGTCTGTGTTCTTTATGAAGATGGTGTCTTTTACAGCAGTGTTATTGCATATTGTATCACCTGTAGGCGCCGTAGTGGGTATAAGTATTCGGTCAATAACAAAAGTTCATCTCAATACTTTGTTATATACCCTTTGTTGGCAATGACAGAGGTCAAACGTTTTCTGTAAGTCTTCACAAGGTTTTCACACACTGTTGCTGGTATTTTGGCCCATTCCTCCATGCAGATCTCCTCTAGAGCAGTGATGTTTTGGGGCTGTCGCTGGGCAACACGGACTTTCAACTCCCTCCAAAGATTTTCTATGGGGTTGAGATCTGGAGACTGGCTAGGCCACTCCAGGACCTTGAAATGCTTCTTACGAAGCCACTCCTTCGTTGCCCGGGCAGTGTGTTTGGGATCATTGTCATACTGAAAGACCCAGCCACGTTTCATCTTCAATGCCCTTGCTGATGGAAGGAGGTTTTCACTCAAAATCTCACGATACATGGCCCCATTCGTTCTTTCCTTTACACGGATCAGTCGTCCTGGTCCCTTTGCAGAAAAACAGCCCCAAAGTATCATGTTTTCACCCCCATGCTTCACAGTAGGTATGGTGTTCTTTCTCCTCCAAACACGACAAGTTGAGTTTTTACCAAAAAGTTCTATTTTGGTTTCATCTGACCATATGACATTCTCCAAATCCTCTTCTGGATCATCCAAATGCTCTCTAGTAAACTTCAGACGGGCCTGGACATGTACTGGCTTAAGCAGGGGGACACGTCTGGCACTGCAGGATTTGAGTCCCTGGCGGCGTAGTGTGTTACTGACGGTAGCCTTTGTTACTTTGGTCCCAGCTCTCTGCAGGTCATTCACTAGGTCCCCCCGTGTGGTTCTGGGATTTTTGCTCACTGTTCTCGTGATCATTTTGACCTCACGGGGTGAGATCTTGCGTGGAGCCCCAGATCGAGGGAGATTATCAGTGGTTTTGTATGCAGGGATGGCAATTTTCCGCAGATCCGCGGATTTCCACCGATTTATTTTCAAATTGATCATTTCTGTGAATCGTCTAAATCCGTTGAGAAAATTTTAGGCGGGGGTGAGGTACCTCATTGTTACCGATTTTAGCGAAAATCAACACGATTACATAAGCGCTCGGCGCTTCCCCGGAAGTTTCCCGCGATAACCCGGATGTGTTGTGTTCAAGCTACTGCTGCATTGTAAACAGCCCTGCAATTGGATAGTTGCAAACGACTGGACCGATCAAATGGCTCGTTGAATGCTTTGTCAAGAATTCAAGGCGGCGTTCTCAGGGATGTGATTTTCCTCTAATTCGCCAAATTCCGCTTTACTTTATCTTCCAGGAAAATAAAGTACATTAAGTACGTTAGCGGCTTGTGGTCCACGAACGCAGTGAAGGTGCGCCCTTTCAGCCAGAACTGAAAGTGGCGTATGGCCAGGTGGAGAGCCATCAACTCTCTGTCGAACGCGCTGTATTTACGCTCACTGTCGTGCAAAGACCTGCTAAAAAGGTGAGCGGCTGCCAAGAACCAGCAGCACATTGCTCCACGACGGCCGCTATGCCCATGTCGGAGTCGCCAGTAGCGCAGCGTTTGCCAGAGCTGTTTTATCCGCAGAACGCCTGCTCCTGCTCAGGAGTCCAGTCGACTCCCTTGGCCCAAAGATGAACTCATTACATGTTGGAGGTGATCCATGAGTGCATACCTCCGCCAAGGCCCTATCTCGCAATGGACAGACAGAGGGACGGAGGGGAGGACAAAGGGAGGGAGTGAGGGAGCCTTGATGGAGGTATGTGCTCTCTGAGTGCCCTCTAGTTTATCTTTTGAATAATGTTAAATGAGTGTATGGATATTTGATTGTACATTGAGAACCCTGGTGCTCATGGGTGGTTATTTCATTTCACTGTTGGGAGGACAATAAAGAGCACATTTTACCAAGAGCAGAGGTTGCGTTAACTGAAAATTGTCCTTCATTGACAGATTTTTTTTTTCAATCAATCAGGATAGATTAAAAGTACAGATTAAAAGAAACAGATATTTTAATTTCTGATCATGCCCCTGTGTCTGTTAAAATAAACTTCAACATGCTTGTGCACTCATATAATTGGAAATACAATCCGGCATTAAATTCAGATAAAGCTTTTTGTGAAAGCATCTCAAACAAAATTACAGATTTCTTACACTTTAATGATAATGGTGAGGTATCTGATTCCACACTGTGGGAAACATTTAAATCTGTTATTAGGGGTGATATTATCTCGTACCAGTCTTATAATAAAAAGGTTAAACAGAAGCGTATGTCTGAAATACAGGCCCAACTCCCTTTGTTGGAGGAATCATTTCGTATCTCAAAATCAGATGAAATACTAAAGAATATTGTATCTGCAAGATTTGAATACAGCCGCATTCTTGGTGAGCATGTTTGTAATCATATACGAAAGCTTAAACAAAAGCAATTTGAGCTTGGTGATAAAGCACACAGCGTACTCGCTAGGCAGCTGAGAGGTGTTCAAGCTGAACGGGCAATTTATAAAATTGTATCTAATGGAGAACTAATAACTGACCCTTTACAGATAAATAACACTTTTTATGAATATTATAAAAACTTATATACCTCTAAATCATCGTCATCAAAGGAAGATATATGGGGGTTCTTAAATAGATTGGATATGCCCACATTGAGTGAAAATGCCAAACAACAGTTGGATGCTGACTTCACATTAGAGGAGATCAAAGCTGCCATCCGTTCATTTCCAAATGGTAAGGCTTGTGGCCCTGACGGATTTGGCATTGAATTTTATAAAATTCACATTGATAAACTTGCTCCATTGTTGCTTCGTATGATAAACTCTTCCGTGAAGGAAGGATCATTCCCAGAGACATTATACGATGCGAACATTTGTCTACTGTTGAAGAAGGGTAAAGATGAAACAAATCTAGCTTCTTATCGCCCTCTCAGCCTTTTAAATAGTGACCAGAAAATTGTTGCAAAAGTTTTGGCAAACCGCTTGAACGAACACATTGGTTCCTTAATTCATAGTGACCAAACCGGGTTTATCCCCGAAAGGTTTGCATTTTTGAATACTCGTAGACTTCTGAACGTCATGTATTCTAACAACCCACCATATTCTGCTGTTGTCTCTTTGGATGCACAGCAGGCCTTCGATCAAATTGAGTGGGAGTATATGTTTATTACTCTTAAAAGATTTGGCTTTGGTGACAGATTTATAGCTATCGCAAAAATGCTTTATGCACATCCTAGATCATATGTACTTACTAACAACAATAAATCTGCCCCATTTTTATTACATCGTGGGACCAGGCAGGGCTGTTGTCTATCGCCAATGTTTTTTGCTCTGGCGCTTGAACCACTTGCTGTTGCCATCAGGATGGAGCCTGAAATAGTTGGGTTTAGATATAGCGCATCTGAATGCACTATTGGCTTGTACGCTGATGATGTCATTTTGACACTGTCTGACATTAAACAGTCTCTTCCACCTCTTCTCGAGATCATTAGGGAATTTGGTCAGTTCTCTGGTTTTACCATTAACTGGGAGAAAAGTGTTCTCATGCCTCTTTCAGATGGTCTAGATAAAACATTTCTCAACACATTACCTTTTAAAATATCAAATGAGCACTTTGAATATTTAGGAATCACCATCCCTAGGAATCCCAAACTTATTTTCAAATTGAATCTTACAGAACTATTAAATAAGATTAGGGGCATGATTGAGAAATGGAAATTACTACCAATTTCTCTAATTGGACGAGTAAATATTGTCAAAATGATTGTACTTCCTAAATTTATATATTTATTTCAGAATCTGCCAATTTTTCTTACAGCATCTTTTTTTTAAATTAGTTGATTCCATTATTATCTCCTTTATTTGGGCTGGCAAAAACCCCCGTGTCTCTAAATTACATCTCCAAAAACCCTCGGTCGAGGGTGGTCTTGGGTTGCCTATTATGAGACATTATTATTGGGCCTGCAACGCTAGGGCCTTGGTCTTCTGGTCCCAAGATAATCATAATGTGGATCAAATACCGTGTTGGCCTGCACTTGAATCTCATAACTGTCAATCCCTCATTGGTACATCTTTATCTGCTTTATTATTTAGCAAGGTCGACGTCCCTCTGAATGTGTTCAGACATGACTTTGTGCTGTACAATTCCTTCAGAATTTTGAAACAAATTAAGAAGATATTGCATCTTCCTGACCTTTCTATATAAGATAAGATAAGATAAGATAAGATAAGCCTTTATTAGTCCCACAACGGGGAAATTCCAGGATTGCAACAGCACAGGGATAGCAACACTCAGAGCAACAATCAGAAGGCAAGAAAAAAAACAAGCAAGCAAGAGCAGCTAATAAACATATGTACGTATTACTATAAAATATATATATATACACACACACACACAGACACACAGTGCAGAGCATTGTAGCTGGATGGAATAAATATATGAATATATGAACACACAGTGCAGAGCATTGTAGCTAGATGGAATAAATATGTAAATATATAAACACCCACAGTACGGAGCATTGCAGCTAGGTGGAATAAATATGCAAGTATATAAACACACACAGTGCGGAGCAATGTAGCTAGATGGAATAATATGTAGATATATAAATATATAAACACACCCAGTGCTGAGCATTGTAGCTAGATGGAATAAATATGCAAATATATAAACACACACAGTGCAGAGCATTGTTGCTAGATGGAATGAAACAGCATAACCGTCTACTTAGTTATCCTACATGGTATGATTATGTGCCCATACATATTCTCACCCTCCATAGCGACCGGTATGTTCCTAGTTGTATGCCGGAGGGGACCATTGTGTAAGTCTATTGCATCTTTTGCATTCAAAAAACTATTAGTTTGTTACGTCTACGTATATATGCACCTATATGCCAAAACCCTGCCTTCAAACCAGCTTTATCAGATCCTGTGTTCAGGCAATGGTCTAATAAAGGTATTCTTTTAATAAAGGACCTGTATATCAATAAGGACTTTGCATCTTTTACACAATTACAAATGAAGTTCAATCTCCCACCTGATCATTTTTTCAGGTACCTGCAGATTAGACATTTTGTACAACAGTCTTTAACCCATTTTGTCAAACTTCCTGTACAACATGATTTCTATGAGGTTTTGAGAAAACACCCATCCTCCAAGCATTTAGTTTCAGAATTCGTTAATCTTTTCTCTTGGCCAACGTCTTCGACCCATGTCAAGGAGGCATGGACGAGGGATGCAGGTATAGAGATCTCAAATGATCTATGGGAAAGAGCCTTAGTTGGTATTCATTCATGTTCAGTAAATGCCAGACTTCAGCTAATACAATTTAAAGTAATACATCGATTACATTACTCTAAGACCCGCCTTAATAGACTTTTTCCGACCATTTCACCACTATGTGACAAGTGTAAAATAAGTGATGGTACTTTATGTCATTTATTTTTCTCCTGCCCCTCGCTTAAAAATTTTTGGTCTCAGATTTTTAATTTGTACAGTGTCATATATAAAAAAGTCATAATACCTGATGTCTTAACAGTAATACTTGGTTGTTCAGATCAAACTTTGCTCTGCTCACAGTCACTTCAGCATGCTATTAGGTTTGGCATGATTGTTGCGAAGAGGGTCATTCTGAAAGAATGGAAGGCCAATACGCCGCCCAGTTATATTAACTGGCTTAATGATTTGGCATCCTGCTTGTACCTTGAAGAGATTCGATATCATTTGTCTAATACTCAAGATATGTTTACTAAAATTTGGGGACCATTTATGGATCACATTAAGAAAAAGAAGACTCAGCCTGTAACATGAAAGGATTGTATCATGAAACTTGCTTAGCATGGACTGCTTACACTTTTGTAGTTATATGGGCTTTGTGTAACAATCACTTATTTCATTGTGTATTTTCTTGAGCACTGGCAGTGTTTTTTTGTTTTGTCTTATTTTCAAAAAAACTGAATAAAAATATATATTGCCAGAGCTGTTTTAACCGCAGAACGCCTGCTCCTGCTCAGGAGTCCAGTCGACTCCCTTGGCCCAAAGATGAACTCATTACATGTTGGAGGTGATCCATGAGTGCATACCTCCGCCAAGGCCCTATCTCGCAATGGACAGACAGAGGGACGGAGGGGAGGACAAAGGGAGGGAGTGAGGGAGCCTTGATGGAGGTATGTGCTCTCTGAGTGCCCTCTAGTTTATCTTTTGAATAATGTTAAATGAGTGTATGGATATTTGATTGTACATTGAGAACCCTGGTGCTCATGGGTGGTTATTTCATTTCACTGTTGGGAGGACAATAAAGAGCACATTTTACCAAGAGCAGAGGTTGCGTTAACTGAAAATTGTCCTTCATTGACAGATTTTTTTTTTTCAATCAATCAATCAGGATAGATTAAAAGTACAGATTAAAAGAAACAGAATAATATAACAAAGGGGGAAAGAAAATCCAACAAGGTCAAATTAGACAATAACTCCTCTGATTATACAGTTCAACATAAGTTATCCGAAATGGGTGATGGCTGAAGCCGCAGCTTATATTGCCCACCCATATTCCATCCAAGAATTCAAAAGAAAAACAAACAAGAGCGATTACAAATCAGAACAAAGCTAAGACAAAATGTGACAAAAACCCCCCCAAAAAACTAAGCAACAACACAACGCAGACTGGATATGACAATCCTTATGTGATTTTATATCTTGTATACACTACCGTTCAAAAGTTTGGGGTCACCCAGACAATTATTTTGTGTTTTCCATGAAAAGTCACACTTGTTTACCACCATGAGTTGTAAAATGAATAGAAAATATAGTCAAGACATTGACAAGGTTAGAAATAATGATTTGTACTTGAAATAATAATTTTTTCCTTCAAACTTTGCTTTCGTCAAAGAATCCTCCATTTGCAGCAATTACAGCATTGCAGACCTAACATGATTGCACAAGGGTTTTCTAATCATCCATTAGCCTTCTGACGCAATGAGCAAACACATTGTACCATTAGAACACTGGAGTGATAGTTGCTGGAAATGGGCCTCTATACACCTATGTAGATATTGCACCAAAAACCAGACATTTGCAGCTAGAATAGTCATTTACCACATTAGCAATGTATAGAGTGTATTTCTGAGTAGTTTAAAGTTATTTTCACTGAAAAAAGTGCTTTTCTTTCAAAAATAAGGAAATTTCTAAGTGACCCCAAACTTTTGAACGGTAGTGTATATGTTTGGAGTATTTCTTCCTTTAGTTTTTGTTTAAATTGTCCAAGCGTTGTACATGATTTTAATTCAGGTCCAAAATTGTTCCATAATCTGACTCCTTGCACTGAAACACAGTGTTGCTTGGTGGTAGTTCTCACTGAAGGTTTTTGAAATATACATGTTCCTCTGAAATGATATTGTTTCTCCCTTATTTGGAAAAGCTTTTGGATGTTTGTGGGCAGTGATAGATTCTTCACTTTAAACATTATTACTGCAGTTTTAAAGTCAACCAGATCTTTCAACTTGAGAGCTTTTAATTTAAGAAAAAGTGGGTTTGTTGGTTCCCTGTAAGCAGCTTTGTTTATTATTCTAATAGCTCTCTTCTGAAGCATAAAGACTGGATATATGTTTGTTTTATATGTATTTCCCCATACTTCAGTACAATATGTCATGTATGGGAGTATTAATGAATGATACAAGGTATATATTTTTTCAGCAGTGACAAAAAAAATCTGAAAACTGTCTATCATTTTGACAGATTATATTGAGGGTGATCTAGTTGAAATCAATTAAAATGACAGATAATATTAGATAATGACAGATTTTTTACAACCATGTATGTCAAAATGATAGATAACAAGAAAGTCTAGCACAACCTCTGATCAAGAGTAAATACTGAGAAGAACACTGGTGTCATGTATGCAAACCTGGTGATGAATGAGGCAAGATGAGGTAGAGTCAAACACAGCTTTATTGATGTCACTGAACACGGTAAGACGGCAAGCACCTGGCGTGGGCATCCGGCACAAGAGGCCATGCTATGGCGGCTCGCCCCGCTATATAGGGCAGTGCGGTGACATGACAGGAAGTTGACGTCACCACACTGCACTTCACAATAAAGTGCTGCCACAACATTTCCTCCCTCCTTTAGAAAATCCAAATCCACTCACACAATCCAAACCCACCCAATTTAGAACCCGAATCACACTCTAAAATAGCAAAAACTGATGTACTTAACTGGCCTAACACACTCACACAAAACAACCTAAAATAGGGTTGGTGGGTGGACTGCCACACAGCCTGCACGGCATGGTGGATTATTCTACCACCGGATAAACTAAAAAGAGTCCTTTGTTAAACTAAAATATCTGCTGTGCTCCTAAGCTAATACAAGAACACACATAACCCCATAAAACACATAAAAACACTCAGACCTATAAACAATATTGCTACTGCATAGTCACTTGGGTGAGAAAGGTAGAACCAGCGTGGGGGGGCCCAGGGCAGCCCCTCAGCAAGCGTGCTCCTGGAAGCAGCAAACCCCTGGCACAGTGGTTGATCTTCTGAACGATGGAGCCCGGTTCCCACACCTCCAACACTGACTCCCGTCCAGCCTCGTCACCCGGAGCGTCCTCCTGGAGACGCCAAAGCTGATTGGCATGCCTCGATGAGCCATCAGACAACCGTAAGTATGTTGCGCCCAACTTCGCCACTATCTGCAGACATATTTGGTGTTTTGCTGGCTGTCGTTTGGTCCGTCTTCGCCGTGGTCATTCATCACCCCAAACTCGAACCAAGTCCAAAACCCTAAGTGGGGCGCTGCTCGGCCTGATGTACTGCTACTGAGCATGCGGTAACACCATGCTTGTCATTCTGGCCCCGTTCTCTTCTAAAAACGTTGTAGCAGTCACTGTCATAGCGGCCACTGTTGTAGATGCAGACCTCCCACCCCCTGCGACCAAGCTCTGGAGACATTTGGGGCTAGCATGGTGTCACTTGCCGATGCAGGTGTCCCACCGCCATGCTTGGTACCCCCCTCTGCCGTGTCCCGGGCACCGGCACTGAGACTTTCCTGCACTGCACCTGAGTGAAACTGGTCCTGCTTGACTGCTGTAATGTCCGGTAGCCCCTCGTCCAACATAACGTCCTCTTCGACTGCCGGAACCGGAGGGCTCCAGCAGCCACAACCCGACCATTCGTTCCCGGCACTGTCTTTAATGGTGAAACCCAGTCCATAAAATAAGTCACAGCACATGATATTATCACAGTGCACTGCCACTTGGAATGTCATCTTCGCAGACTTGTAACGAACCATTAACTCTAAATTCCCAACAGTGCACAGTCTGCTAACTCCATAACCATACAACGGTGCTGGGTTACCTTTAATCCTGTAGTGGGAGAAGAACTTCTTCACCGTGGCCCAATTCAGCATCAACTGCACCGCCGCTGTGTCGAGCAACATTGGCACCTCCACGCCGTCCAACTCCACTGAGCAATACGTGTACCCATTTGTCCTGGGGCTCACCGTATGGATGGTTGTCCATCACTCCACCTGGGGCGGGTGGAGTGATTTCTTCTGAGGGCTCTCTGGCTCAGATAAGTGGCACACTCTAGCATCATGGTTCAAGTGTCCACATCTACTACAATGTTTTCATCTTGCTGGGCATTCCTTCACCTTATGTCGGTGCGTCACGGACGCACAACCCTTACACGGGGGTCTTCCCGGGGTAGACCTTCGGCTGGCAGCAGTGGTTTCTGTTATGATTCCTCGTGCGCCTTTACACAGCGCACAGAGGGAGGAATGAAAACCCACATGCAGAGATAGTCGAGTGCAATTTATTGGACAACAAAGATAAGGAGTTCAGTCCAGCAACAGTTATGATGAGAAACCAGAATGATGAGCTAAACAATAATGGATGGCTTGGGGGGAGCGGGAACACCTCTAGGACGCTCGCCAGCCCGAGGGAAGGAATGCCTAGTACCGCAGATTAGCTGACTGGCACCGAGAGAAAGGCAAAGAGACTTACGGGCTGGAGCGGTCCGAGGCGATCCGTGCTTTCCGAAGTGTAGGAACAGCCGCTATCATAAGCCAACGAACAAGCGTCAGGTAATGGTAGAGAAGACTAACTAATCTGGCTGAATGAACAATGCAGGGTGTGGAAACTAACCAACACAGAAGGGAGGGACTGTGTAGATTAGCACAACAATTATCCGACAATTTCTCCTAACAGATCGGGGCAGAAACAGTGCCAAGCCTAATCATGAAAGTGATTGCCGGTGTGGATGATTAGGGTGTGTGCGTGGGCGAATGCCAATAAGGACACAACTGGTTCCACTGACAAAGGAGGGGGGCGTGGCTGTGCTGTCAAAGACCCAGTGGACCAAAAAGGCTCTAAGGAAGCGCCTGATGAAAATTTGGCAGCTAAACATAAGAAAAGACCAAATAGCTACAGCATCACAGAACTGGACCAGAACATCAAGCCCAATTCATGACAGGTTTCCATAACATCGTCATCCAAGCTATCCTCGCTATCTGAGTCTGCGACATTTGCTGTGGCAGGTGGCTCAGGCGGCTGCTGTGACTGACGCCAGTTTAGCTCCAGGGTTAGCTTGTCTGCGGCCTCCAGCTGGAAAGCTAGCTTAACAGCTCTGCCGAATGTTAAGTCATTCAGCGCCATTAGTAGCCTAGCTTGCAATGCAGCGTTGCACATGTGCGCCTCGAGCTGGTCGCACACTATTTCATCTTCCAACTGTCCAAAGCGGCACTCGCTAGCTAGCTGCCTTAAGTCAGCATCAAACTGGTGGATGGACTCACCTACACGCTGGTGTCACTGGCAAAAACGAATCCTCTGCACAGTCATGCTGTCGGGAGTGTGAAAATGGTTGGCTAGCAACTCCACAACGTCATCAAATGAGTTTGATGCGCCGAGCGTCCACAGGACTCGCTGGCCCTCAATACCCAGGTTATGGACGAGAAGCGCACGTGCCCCTAGCTTGTCGTGCTGCCTGAGGTCCAGCGCGGTGATGTAGGTTTGAAAAGCCTTGAACCAGTGTGGCCAAGGCACCAGCGGTTCGCCCGGGAGCTCGAGAAAGGGATGGAGTGGTGTTATGCTTGCCTCCGTGAGTTAATCCTCGATCGCCAAATGTTATGTATGCAAACCTGGTGATGAATGAGGCAAGATGAGGTAGCATCGAACACAGCTTTATTGATGTCACTGAACACGGTAACACGGCAAGTACCTGGCGTGGGCATCTGACACAAGAGGCTGTGCTATGGCGGCTTGCCCCGCTATATAGGGCAGTGCGGTGACGTGACAGGAAGTTGACGTCACCACACTGCTCTTCACAGTAAAGTGCCACCACAACAACTGGAAATTTCATTGTTGCCAGGGTCATGTCTAGCTTTTTGGGGACCCTAGACAAGAATGTGTTTGGGGGCTCATGGGGCCCCAAAAATATAAACTTGGGTCAATGCTTAGGTGAACAGAAAAAATGAAAACATATTATAGATTTACAATGTAAACAGCATTCACAGAGAAAATTTACAAAAAAAAGCTGAAAATTTATCAGAAAAAACACACATTTAAGAGAAAAAAATTGTATATTTATGATGACAAAATTAGCAAAGGCATGAGAAAAAAGTTGCAAATTTTTAAGAAGAAAATAGTAAATTTGTGAGAAACATTTACAAGAAAAAGAAACAAATGTATGAGAAAAAAGTTGCAAGTTTAAGAGGAAAAGAAATGCAAATTTACAAAAAAAATTGACAGTCATGACAGAAAAGTTGCAAGTTTAGGAGAAAAAAGTTTCAAATTTACAAAAAAGTTACAAGAAAAATTCCAGATTTGCAAGGAAAAATGTCACAGAGAAAAAAAGCAAATTCATGAGAAAGAAGTCACAAACTTATGAAAAAAGTTGCAAGTTTATTAGAAAAAAAATCATAAATGTAAAAGAAAAGTTTCAATTTTACAACAACAACAACAACAAAATAGTAATCATTGGTGCCTAAAATGCATTTTATTCTGTTTGTTCTATTCTCTTCAATCTTGAATAACCCCTCTCATCCTCTCCATGATGAGCTGTGGCAGATGGGTAGCTCATTCAGTCTTTGCATCATCCCACTCAGGTGCAAAACGGAACACTTCAGGCATTCCTTTGTGCTCGCTACCATTAGACTGCATAACAGCCAGAGCCACAGCCTGACAGCACTGAATCCCACCGCCCCCTCCACCTGGACACTCACACACTTCGCACCCTCACTGACAGTCTTTGGCCTGAGTGGCTAGACTTCTTTTTGTCTTTTGAGTCAGTCATCACTGCTACCACTTATGTCAGGAGCCGAGCCGGCTTGGCTTTCCCCCGGCTCAGCCCTGATCTCTCTGTGGGTTTGGTTCTATTGTTTATGTACATTGTGTGTATTTTTGTACTTATCCCCTTATCCATAGCCACTGCCTGGCCGGCAGCTGTTAGACAGCCTCTGTGATCTATTTTCTACCACGCTGCTGACAGTCTGCTGGTCCATCCACGCCCCCTCGCTCTCCTGAGTTCCATCAGCTGTTCCCAGCCCCGGTAATAATCTTTCCCGCACCTCGCCCAGGTGTGCCCAATTTATTTGGCCAGTGGTGTTTGGATTTAAGCGGCTCTTTGCTAGACAAACACTGCTGGACCATTATACGAGTCACACTGCTGTCCTTCGTGGTGTGACCGTCAGTTGAAGGTTTGTGCTCGCTGTTCAACTGGGAGGACCTGGATAGCTAAGGGCTGTGAGTACTGTAGTGTTTCTTTGTGCAGTTGTGCCGCTATGCTGGTAGCGTTTCCTTGCACGGCACAACTGCTACTAGCACAACTGCTACTTTCTCCCCATGCAGCCTAGCGTCTTAGAGGACTCTTTGTTAACCCAAGCTGCCTTGCTATATGATACGGTTTCCCTCAACCTGTTTTTAATAAATGTGTGTTTGGTAACCCCTGCGTTTAAATCCTTCTCCTTCCTTCTCTTCCTCCGAGCGCTGTGAGAAGTGCACAGAGAAGTTTATGACAGAATGGTCCAGCCTGTAAAAGGGATTTAGCGGGTTCACCCACACATCCCTTTTTCCCTTTGTGTCATTTTGTGAACTGTTTTTTCACCCACCGGTCTTCGAGGATCCATCATGCCTCAGGCTGGTGAAGCAGTATGGAGGAGACAGTGGAGCCGGGAGGACTGCCAAGCCATCGTGGCAATTGAGGGTTTGGCAGCCAGCGCACGCAGCTGTACTTACCGGAGGGACGAGATGGACTGCTGGGGTGGAATAACCAACTTGGTGGAGCAGAGACCTTACCTGCACCTTCATCCCCAGGTGACTGCTCTTTCACTCCCTCCACTGCCGCCTCTGCCTCCACCGGTTTCCTCGCCGTGTGTTGCGAGGCCGGCTCCTGCACGTAGAAGAATTTGGCGAGAGAAGCCCAGTCTCGTCTCCTGTGTGTCGGCTCCTGTCCCGCTGGCTTTGTCTCTTCCACGGCACCGTGACCCAGCATTGGACCACAGAAGGAACTCCTCCGCTCCTCTGCCTGTGTCCCAGTCTGCGTGGGCGGCCCCCTCTGGATTTCCCAAGGGACCTAGGAGCACCGCAGATAAAAAGCAGGAGGCTGGGTGTACTGCAGCTAAGACCACTGCTCCCGGGATTAACAGGCAAGTGTGTTTTCATTTGATTAATTCTTTTGATAAATCATCTTGCCTGATGTCCGGGAGTGAGGCCCAGTTTGTGCAGTCTGCTGGGTCCTCACCTACTGCTGCAGCAGAAATTAACCCCCCTACCCTCTCCATATCTCCTTCCATCTCCTTTGAGTGCCCATCGGCCCTGGAGCTCGATCTTCAGAGGAAGTTGGGGGTTCGTGGCGCTGAAGTATTCTACTCCAGTCCAGTAGAGCTGCCATGGTCAGAGGAGGAGTGCTGAGATCAACCTGAAGCCTGCGCCGACAGAGGAGCGTCCCCTGGCAACCATCACGCCTGCTGTGGAGGCCGCCACAGCAGAGTCACCGCCTGAACCATCACCCTCAGCAGGATCAATGGAGTCCTGGATAGCGGTGGAGCTCGAGTTCAGGCGAGTGATTTTCTTTCATTTTTCGTTACTCAGCTTTAGAGAAATCATGCCTGGCTCTTGGTGAGGAGAGTTGGGTGTAGCCATCAGCTGCACCTGGGCTCCCCTCGCTGGGCTCCGCCGCTGCCGGCAACCCTGACCTCCTTTCTTTGTGCCCTCTGTCCAAGCCTTCTTTCATGGTCGCCGGAGATGGTCAAACACCGCCGGAGGGCTCCACGACGCCCCCATTGCCTGTTGTTCCGATGGTGGGCTGCTTCCTGGGTATGGTGCTCCCCTTGGTCAATCGGCTTCCTGAGGATGCAGCATTGGCCCAATCAGGGTCCACCGTGGGTGCTGCAGAGCCTCAGCCAGAGGTCACCAAGCAAGCAGCAAGGTTCCCCCTGGAGTCCACCGTGGGTGGAGCTCGCCTGGTCGAGGCCCACTGCGGGTGCTGTTGCGGACCACCCTGAAGACGCCGTGGAGGTCCCCTCTCCCCGGTCCTGTCGCCCACCAGTGAGCCTTCCGGTGGGCAGGCCACCTCCTGCTTCACCCCTTCGGTCCTGGTGGCTAAACAACGCTTGCCAGCCACCAGAGGAATTGACTCCCCGGGTCAGGTGGCTCATGTTTTCTGCTGGGCCTGGGACTCTGGGCGGCCTCCTGAGCCCCAGCGACCGTGGACTTGGGGGGGTTTATCATGGGCCCTGGGCGGGGCATTGTGTTCCCCCTTTCCTGTTCCCCCTACCTCCCACCTGGGCTTGTGTTGTTTGTTGTTGTTGCTCCTGTTGGGGGGGGGGGTCTTCTTGATGTTATCTTGGGTGTCTGGGAATCCACCCCTTAAAGGTGGGGCCTGTCAGGAGCTGAGCCGGCTTGGCTTTCCTCCGGCTCGGCCCTGATCTCTCTGTGGGTTTGGTTCTACCCGTTTATGTGCATTTTGTGTATTTTTGTACTTATACCCTTATCCATAGCCACTGCCTGGCTGGCAGCTGTTAGACAGCCTCTGTGATCTATTTTCTACCACGCTGCTGACAGTCTGCTGGTCCAACCATGCCCCCTCGCTCTCCTGAGTTCCATCAGCTGTTCCCAGCCCGGTAATTATCTTTCCCGTGCCTCACCCAGGTGTGCCCAATTTGTTTGGCCAGCGGTGTTTGGATTTAAGCGGCTCTTTGCTAGACAAACACCACTGGACCATTATACGAGTCACACTACTGTCCTTCGTGGTGTGACCGTCAGTCATCGAAGGTTTGTGCTCGCTGTTCAACTGGGAGGACCTGGATAGCTAAGGGCTGTGAGTACTGTAGCGTTTCTTTGTGCAGTTGTGCCGCTATGCTGGTAGCGTTTCCTTGCGCGGCAAACTGCTATGCTTTCTCCCCGTGCAGCCTAGCATCTTAGAGGACTCTTTGTTAACCCGAGCTGCCTTGCTATTTTGTATGGTTTCCCTCAACCTGTGTTTAATAAATGTGTGTATGGTAACCCCTGCGTTTAAATCCTCCTCCTTCCTTCTCTTCCTCCGTGCGCTGTGAGAAGCTCACGGAGAAGTTTATGACAACTTATTTCCTTATGGATGGCAGTGATAGTAGTGAGGGAAATGTTAATGCATTTGTACCTTGAATATTATATTTTGTGAGCATGTTGCACTGACTTTTTGTCAACTTATATCAATTCAATTCACTTCACTTCAATTCAACTTTATTTATATAGTGCTATTTCACAACAACAGTTATATCATAGCACTTTCAACTGTAGGGGAAACCCCCACAATTGCAGAAAGACCCCAGCAATCAGGTGATTCCCTGTGAGCAAGCACTTGGCGACAGTGGAGAGGAAAAACTTTTTAGCAGGAAGAAACCTCCAACAGAACCAGGCTCAGGGAGGGGCAGTCATCTACTGTGACTGGCTGGGAGGTGAGGGGATAGAGAAGAAGAAGAAAAGAACAGACATGTAGAGCGCAAACAGCACGACAGGGACTGAATCTATGGGAGAGAACAAACAGATGTTAATGACCAGCAAAAATATTTCATTGAGATTGAAGGAGTAAAGCCCAGTGCATTGTTGGAGGTCCCCCGGCTGTCTAAACCTATTATCAGCATAACTAAAGGAGCGTTCAGGGGCTCCTGATCCCACCCTAATTATAGGCTATATCAAAAAGGAACATTGCAACATTGCGTGGAGGTCGGGGGCAGTGCCTTTGGCATGGCAAACCGGGGTGGTGGTTCCTCTTTTCAAAAAAGGGGACCGGAGGGTGTGCTCCAACTTTAGAGGGATCACACTCCTCAGCCTCCCTGGGAAGGTCTATGCCAAGGTACTGGAGAGGAGAGTCCGGCCGTTGGTCGAACCTCGGATTCAGGAGGAGCAATGTGGTTTTCGTCCTGGCCGTGGCACATCGGACCAGCTCTTTACCCTCTCGAGAATTGTCGAGGGTTCGTGGGAGTTTGCCCAACCAGTTTACATGTGTTTTGTGGACTTGGAGAAGGCCTTTGACCGCGTCCCTCGTGGTTTTTTGTGGGGGGTGCTTCGGGAGTATGGGGTATCGGGCTTGTTGTTACGAGCTATTCGGTCTCTGTACGACCGTTGTGAGAGTTTGGTTCATATTGCCAACACTTGGTCGGAGTCATTCCCAGTGAGAGTTGGACTCCGCCAGGGCTGCCCTTTGTCACCGATCCTGTTCATAATTTTTATGGACAGGATTTCTAGGTGCAGCCAGGGAATGGAGGGTGTCATGCTTGGTGACCACAAGATCTCATCTCTGTTATTTGTAGATGATGTTGTCCTGTTGGCTTCATTCAGCAATGACCTGCAGCTCTTGCTGGGACGGTTTGCCACTGAGTGTGAAGTGGCTGGGATGAAAATCAACACCTCCAAGTCCGAGTCCATGGTCCTCTCTGGGTTGGGGACAAGCTCCTGCCCCAAGTGGAGGAGTTTAAGTATGTTGGGGTCTTGTTCACGAGTGAGGGGAAAATGGAGTGAGAGATTGACAGACGGATTGGAGCAGCATCTGCAGTAATGTGGACGTTGCACCGGTCTGTTGTGGTGAAGAGGGAGCTTAGTTCTAAGGCAAAGCTGTCGATTTACCAGTCAATCTACGTTCCTACTCTCACCTATGGTCACGAGCTTTGGGTAATGACCGAAAGAACAAGATCACGGATACAAGCGACTGAAATGAGCTTTCTCCGTAGGATTGCTGGACTCACCCTCAGAGATAGGGTGATGAGCTCAGTCATCCAGGAGAGGCTCAGAGTAGAACCGCTGCTCCTCCACATTGAAATGAGTCAGTTGAGGTGGTATGGGCATTTGATTAGGATGCCTTCTGGACGCCTCCCACTTGAGGTGTTTCAGGCACGTCCTACTGGGAGGAGACCCCGGGGCAGACCCAGGACTCGGTGGAGAGACAATGTCTCCCAGCTGGTCTGGGCATGCCTTGGTATCCTCTCTGAAGAGCTGGAGCAGGTGGCTGGGGAGAGGGAAGTCTGGGCTTCTCTGCTTGAACTGCTGTCTCCGCGACCCGGACCTCCGAAAAAGCGGTAGAAGATGGATGGATGGATGGATCAAAAAGGAAGGTTTTAACCCTATTCTTAAAAACAGAGATCGAGTCTGACTCCCGAATCCAGATTGGCAGCTGGTTCCAAAGGAGAAGAGCTTGATAACTGAAAGCTCTGCCTCCCATTGTACTTTTGGAGATTCTAGGTATTACAAGTAATCCTGCATTTTGGTAGCGTAGTGCTCTGTTAGGATAATAGATTAGTATCAGATCTTTTAAATAAAAAGGGGCCTGATTATTTAGAGCTTTGTAAGGGAGAAGAAGGATTTTAAACTTAATTCTAAACTACAGTATATGGGAAACCAATGAAGGGAGGCCAGAACTGGAGAGATGCAATCTCTCTTTCTAGTACCTGTTAAAACTCTTGCTGCAGCATTTTGGATCAGCTGAAGACTTTTTAAAGATGTTTTAGGACAGCCTGACAAAGAGTTACAATAATCTAATCTAGAGCTAACAAAAGCGTGCGTTTCTCAGCATCACTCCGAGACAAGATGCTCCTAATCTTGGCAATATTACGCAAATGATAGAAAGCAGTCTTAGAAACAAGTTTAATATGTTAATTAAAGAACAGATTTTGACCAGCAATAACTCCAAGGTTCCTCACAGAACTATTAGAAAGAGTAACCACATCCAAACTAAGAGTTTGATTTGGAAAGGTATTTCTAAGGTTTTTTGGACCAACTAGAATGACTTCAGTCTTATCTGAATTTAGTTGCAGGAAATTACAAGTCATCCAAGCTTTGATTTCCTTAAGACAAGTCTCTAATTTGGCGAATTGATTACTGTCATCTGGCTTCATTGACAAGTATAATTGTGTCATCGGCATAACAATGAAAATGTATGCAGTGCTTTCGAATAATGGTGCCTCGCGGAAGCATACAGGTACATCTCAAAAAATTAGAATATCATGAAAAAGTTCAGTATTTTTGGTTGCTCATTTCAGAAAGTGAAACCCATATATTATATAGATTCTTTATACAGAGAGTGATATATTTCAAGTGTTTATTTTAATTTTGATGATTATTGCTTACAGCCCATGAAAACCCCAAATTCAGTTTCTCAAAAAATTAGAATATTACATAAAATTCATTGTAAAAAATAGTTTTTTAATAGAAATGTTGGCTGACTGAAAAGTATATCCATGTACACACTCAGTACTTGATTGAGGCTCCTTTTGGATTAATTACTGTATCAATGTGGCGTGGCATGGAGGTGATCAGCCTGTGAAACTGCTGAGGTGTTATGAAGGTCCAGGTTGCTTTGATAGTGACCTTCAGCTTGTCTGCATTGTTGGGTCTGGTGTGTCTCATCTTCCTCTTAACAATAGTTCATCGATTCTCTATGGGGTTTAGGTCAGGAGAGTTTGCTGGCCAATCAAACACAGTGATGCCATGGTCATTAAACCAGGTTTTGATACTTTTGGCAGTGTGTGTGTGGGGGTGCCAAGTCCTGCTGGAAAATGAAATCAGCTTCTCCATAAAGCTTGTCAGCACAGGGAAGCATGAAGTGCTCTAAAATTTCCTGGTAGATGACTGCACTGACTTTGGTCTTGATAAAACACAGTGGACCAACACCAGCAGATGACATGGTTCCCCAAATCATCACTGACTGTGGAAACTTCATACTAAACCTCAAGCAACTTAGATTCTGTGCCTCTCCACTCTTTCTCCAGATTCTGGGACTTTGATTTCCAAATCAAATGTAAAATTTACTTTTATCTGTACAGAGGTCATCTGCTGGTGAACGCTGTGACTGAGCTTTGAGTTGGAAGAAAACTCATTATTGACATGAACAAACTGGAACCTATCAGATAAATAAGATTTAAATCACTGCAGCGAAGTTCCATTAAGTCCAACAAAGTGTTCTAGCCTATCAAGTAAAATATGATCAATAGTATCAAAAGCTGCACCAGTCCAAAAGGACAAGTACAGAAACAAGTCCATTATCAGATGCAATAAGGAGGTCGTTAGTGACCTTCACTAAAGCAGTTTCAGTACTATGATGGATTCTAAACCCAGAGTGAAACTCTTCAAATAAACCATTTCCTTGCAAGTAGTCAAATAATTGCACAGCAACAACTTTTTCTAAGATTTTTTAAATGAAAGGCAGATTAGAGATTGGCCTATAGTTAGCTAAAACTCCTGGATCTAGCATTGGCTTTTTAAGTAAGGGTTTAATTACAGCAGTTTTAAAGGCCTGCGGTACATGGCCTAATGTTAATGTTAAAACTTCCATTGAGAGCATATTAATATACTGTATATGCATCTGGTACAGTAGTTGTATAGTAGTTCAGAGGAAAGCACTCCAGAGAGTCATTGACACCGCCCAGAAGATCATTGACTGCCCTCTCCTTACGCTGGAAGACCTACACTGCTCCCGTTGTCAGAAGAAAGCCCCAAATATCTTAAAGCAGTGATTCTCAACTGGTGGGTCGTGACCCAAAAGTGGGTCGCGGACCTGTTTTCAGTGGGTCGCAGGGCTTTGCCTGGGCAAATAAAATATAAAGAAATAAATCAAAATAGTGTCATCGATTCACACTCCTTAACAGTAGATGGCAGTAGGTGGCGGACGACACCATATTTCGCACCATAGAAGAAGACTCGCAACGTTTGTTTGTATATGCTAATTGAGCATGGCGAAACGCAGATACGACACAGACTATATGAGATATGGATTTTTTTTTATCAGGGATGTGATTTTTCCACTAATTCGCGGAATTCCGCTTTTTTTTAATCTTCCTGGAAGATAAAAAAAAAAGCGGAAGTACGTTAAGTACGTTAGCGGCTTGTGGTCCACGAACGCAGTGAAGGCGCGCCCTTTCAGCTAGAACTGGAAGTGGCGTATGGCCAGGTGGAGAGCCATTAACTCTCTGTCGAACACGCTGTATTTACGCTCACTGTCGTGCAAAGACCTGCTAAAAAAGGTGAGCGGCTGCCAAGAACCAGCAATGCATTGCTCCACGACGGCCGCTATGCCCATGTCCGAGGTGTCGGTAGTGAGCGCTATCCGAGCCACCGGGTCTGGGTGCTCCAGTAGTGCAGCGTTCGCCAGAGCTGTTTTAACTTCAGAGAATGCTTGCTCCCACTCAGGAGTCCAGTCAACTCTGTCTGCTGGTTTCCGTTTCTTGAGTGCGGCGTACAATGGCTGTAATGAGCTGGGCTGCGCGGGGAGGGAACGGTAATAAAAGTTAACCATCCCCAAAAACTCCTGCAGCGCCCTGACATTGATGTTGAGGAGAAAAAATAGCAAAGCAATTTAGTTAGATTACTTTTATGATTCCAAACAGTTTGAAATTGACAGTGCACAGTGGACATTGACTCATAACTTTTGAATATTTCTAAGACTTAGCTACATCAGTGATTGTGCAAAATGAACAGCTCAAGACTCAATGGAGAATGAAACTGGTGATCTGAAATGAATGCTGAAATTACAAAAAGTAATGGTATGTTGGAATTTTATTTCTATTATGGAATAGATAAAATTAACTATTTTTGATTTGATCAAGTGTTAAAGCATGTGATGGATAATGCTTGTTGGAATATTTTAGGAATGCTATCTTCTTGGAATATAAGTCAATATTATACAGTAATAAGTGGCATTCAGCTGTTTGTTTTATGTCATTTAAGCCCAGTTCTGGTATTTAAAAATCATAAAACCCCCCAAAGCTCCTGGGTTTTTCAGATAATTTTCTGATAATTTTCAGATAATTTTCAGATAATTTCGCCGACCCCAAATCACATCCCTGTTTTATATTGAGGACAAAGGAGTACAGAAATCTCAGTATGTTTTGTGCAGCGAGGTGTTGGCATGTGAAAGCATGAAGCCATCAAAACTGAAGCGGCATTTGGAAACAAAACACCATTCTCTATATAATAATTCTATATATAATTATTTTTAATTTAAAATGCAGCTAATTCAGCATTAAAGGTAATTGTTCCCTCTATTGTATTACCACTTACTGGTCATTTTGGTTAATCATTAAATTTGTTTTGTGTTTGTATACTGTGATATTCTGTTCTTCTACCTCAGGTTCAAAATGCACAATCTTTACATTCAATAAATTTGAGAATTTGAAAATCTTTGATTTGGGTCACGGCTTGTCATTGAGGGGTGATGGTGGGTCCCAAAGCCAGACCAGTTGAGAACAACTGTCTTAAAGGACACTTCACATCCTGGGCACTCACTGTTTGAACTACTGCCATCTGGGAAACGATATAGACTAATGAACACAAGGACAAACAGACTCAAACATTGCTTCTACCCAACAGCAATAACCATTCTGAACAAATTGAGGAAGTAATGTGCAAAATGGACATGATTGTATGTTGTTGAATGCTTTTTGCAATGACTGTGTGTGTATGATATCCTGTGTTGATGTTTGTGTGAATGTGGCTAGATATTTATTCTTTTTAAATTCTTTTTATCTGATTTTTAGTATTTTTAGGTTTATGTTTTTTATCAATAGGGCAATGTTTTTATAAATGGGGCACTGACTGGAGAGCACTTTGAATTTCGTTGTACTTGTGACAATGACAATTAAAGATCTATCTATCTCTCTATCTCTCTATCTCTCTATCTATCTATCTATCTATCTATCTATCTATCTATCTATCTATCTATCTATCTATCTATCTATCTATCTAATGAAGAATTGATTATTTGAAGAATAAAGCTACCAATATATGGGAAGACTTCTTTAAATAACTTGGTAGGAATAGGGTCTAAAAGACAAGTTGAAGGCTCGGATGAGGAAATTATTTTATCTAACGATAAAAGGTCAATTGGAGTAAACTCATCCAAGAAGTTCATCAAGTCCTGACTAGTGAGCTCCAAGGGAATGTTAGATTTGACAGAGCCCTGACTCTTTGTCAGCCTGGCTACAGTGCTGAAAAGAAACCTGGGACTATTGTTGTTCTCTTCTATTAATGTGGAATAATAACTTGTTCTAGCTTTCCCAAGAGATTTTTTTTTTTTTATAAATTAGAAGTTGATTTCTCCAAGCTAAATAGATTTCATCTGATTTAGTGGAGCACCATTTCCTTTCTAATTGATGTCTTCTGTTTTAAACTACGAATTTCTGTATTGAACCAAGGAGTCAGAAGTCTCTGATTAGACTTTTTCTTTTTTAAAGGGGTCACCATGTCTAGAGTCTGATGCAGAGGAGCTGTAACACTATTTACCATGCTATCAATTACACAGGGTTACAAAAATAATGTTTTTGTAAGTTGTCTGTGTTTTTTCAACTGATTTAAGACAATTTTGCACCACTGAATCCGAAAATGACATCCGTTTCTCTCGATCAGGTGCTAAGTAAAAACCTGTACTTACTTAGTACTTACTTAGTACTGTGCATGTACTTACCTTTACATAAAGGTAAGTACATGTAAATTGAATGTTACGTCATCATTGTTCAAAATTCAGAGAATTTCAAGACATAAAAAAGAATTTTGCATCATACAAAGCGAAAATACCCGTACATGTAAACAAAAACGTATAAAACAACATGTGGCCATAATTCAAAAAATTTGACCTGATTGAGCAAAACCAATGTGATTTTTGGATTCAGCACATCAAAATTGTCCTAAATCAGCTAAAAAAAACTTAGACAATAAATTTGGTGTTGACCAGTGTTATAGAAGGATCAAGCTCTACATAGCTTATCTCCATTGTGTTGACTCATGGCATTGAGGAAACAATCTGCTTAAATTTGGTAACAGCATCATCTGAGAGACATCTACTGTAGTAATATTTTTCTTTAGGAGCCAAATAGTCAGAAATGGTAAAATCAAAAGTTGACAGATAGTGGTTTGACAGTACAGGGTTATGAGGAGACACTACCAGATGTTCTATTTCTACCCCATATATCAGAACAAGGTCCAACGTGTGGTGGAGATAATGGGTAGAATTTCCTACTTTCTGAAAAAACACCAAGTCTAATATTGAATTAGATGCCATATTAAGGCAATCACTATCTACAGCTACATGTATATTAAAGTCCCCTTCTATAATTATTCTATCTGATTTGAGCACTAAATCAGCTAAGAACTCAGCAAATTTGAATAAAAACTCTGAGTAGGCTGAGGGAGGACGATAAAAAAAAAATTGTTGCAACTTGCCGCTTGTCATGTTGACTGTAACACCTGAATTTCCCCATTGGGGTTAAATGAAGGATTATTTTATGTTATCTTAACTATAGACTGCAAAGATTGACCTTGAGATTAACACTTTTGCCTGTGGGGTTGGGATCAAAAGATCAGGGTCACAGTCTGGAAAGCCAACATAGACATACATATATATAGTATGTCACTGATGTATTCCCTTGAATTATGTGTCCATATCTTATGAAAGAGATGGAGAGCTATTCAGAGCTGTTGCTAGATGATATAGAGATGAGGTGTGTGTCTACATCTCTGTTGAGTTGTGTTTATATTGAGGGAGGATCTCTGTTCAAGGTAGCAATAGAAATGTAGAAATGACATTGCATTTACTCATCTGACATTTTAAATATGTGCTGTATTTCAGCCCCTGTGAGTGTGTCTGACTATCTGTTGCCAGCAATGCCTACAGAATGATGCATCAGGACATGTGCAGCGTGTTTAGATTTATCATGGCTCATGGATTGCTTTCATGTGTTGTTTTATGCCACTGCACATAATCATTGTGCGAGGATTTGGCGACAGATCAGTGATTCTCAGTGACTGGCTGGAGCACACCTCCTGACAGCACATTCAGTCCCTCTCTCTCATCTTTATTAACACCCACTCATAGGCCATTCCCCCAACACCATGACAATTATATTTTATAAAAGAAATTAGTTATAGAACTGGAAATAAGCCCACATTTCTTATGTAATCAGCTTAGTGAACTTTTTTTCCACTGTAATGTGGTGGGAAACATATAAAATCTTTATTTCTCTTAATGTGTTTGTTGTTATAATGGAATAAGGCACCTTTCCTGGCTCCTTCTGAAAACAACTTCACAGTTTTATTATTAGATCTAATTTTTTTCTAGTCTAAAATCTTTCAGGCTGATTACTTTGGATAGATGTCACATAAAAATTGTACGGTTCCCCTGTTTTGCAGATGTAATTTATGAGTTCTAAGCCATTATTGACAGTTACAAATACTCTAACCCTAACTTCTAACATTAAACCCTAATGCAAAGCTCTCGTCACACCTTGACAATTTAGACAGCGTATGTGTAAAATAGGAGCAGTGGTAATTAAAAACATAAACTGCAAGGTTCTTTAAAAATCAGGTGAAGAGTCACAAGTAGCAATCAAAGGGGAAACTTTAAAGTGAGGATGTTCGAGACTTCCGGTTATGGCTGCCACGTAGGACGGACGTGTCTCGCTCTGCTCTGCTCCTGGAGAAAAAAAATCGGCAAATAACTCTCTCATTTGGGACAGAACGTATCCCAGCATTTGGGCGAGGATATGTCGGCGAAGCCTAAGGCTGGAAAACCAGGAAAAGGAAAAAGCGAGCCGCCGAAACAGTCCAAATTAACGGACTTTCAGGTCTGTGACGCAGCAAACAAAACTCCATATATGGCGGAGGAGGCTGGCAGCGGTGCGATAAATGCGGGGAATGGCGCAGATGCGCTGATGGCTGCCATGAGTTCAATGAGAGCGGACTTTTCCTCTAGATTTGATGGGATTATGACAGCGTTGGAAGGAATAAGAAAGGAATTGGGTGACTGTGTAGAACGAACGGCGCAGATGGAGCTCCGTCTCGCTAGTGCTGAAGATGACGTCACCCGTCTTCAATTAAAGGTGCGCACTTTGGAAAAAAAAAAAAAATCTCTGGAAGATAATATTTTGGATTTGGAATCTCGGTCGAGACAGAATAATTTGAGGCTGGTGGGTCTTCCAGAGGAATCAGAAGGTCGGGACGTATGTTCCTTTCTGGAAAAGTGGATTCCGGAGGTGCTGGGCAGCGAGGAGTTGCAATCAGCAGTGGTTCTGGAAAAAGCACATCGTATTGGCCCACGGAGAGATAAGGGACCGCCGAGGACCTTAATTATGAAGTTTCTTAGCAACAGAGACAGGATGAAGATCTTCAACGCTGCACGTGCTAAAGGAGAGATTAAACACCAGGACCAGCAGGTGCGGTTCTACCCAGATTTGGCCACAGGAATCCAGCAATTGAGGAAGCAGTTTGATCCCATACGTAAGGAGCTGCGCAACCTTGGGATTCGTCATGGTGTAATCTATCCTGCAAGACTGCTGACCACGTATGAGGGCAGAACCCACATCTTCAAGACCCCAGAGGAGGCGCAGGAGTTCATCAAGAAGATCAAAGAAGATGAAGAGACTGGTGGGAGCTAAGCATGAACAAAATATAAGGTAGAATAATTAAGCATTTGCACAGGCATCTGACTGACTTGAAGTAAATAGTAAGTTTACAAAATATAGATTGTATTATATATTAAAAAAACAAAACAAAAACAAAACAAACAAAAAAAAAACTATGATGTACAAAGTTGTTAAAAATTTTGGAGTTAAGTTGGAAAACTACAGAGGAGAGTTAATGTTACGTCATTAAAAGCAGTAGAGTTAGGGTGATTGGGAGGATGAAGAAGGAGTGGCTTAGGCTGTTCCCCGTGGGTGTGGAACGGTCGATGGCTATATCGGGAGACAGAATTTTTCTTTTGATTTTGGGGGGTTTGCCACAAGTGTGGGAAGGGGAAATTTGTTTGTGTGTAGTTTGTAGGATGAATGTTCAACCACTCATGTTTTTGCTTCTCTGTATGAGCATGTTTACACTGCAAGGTAATCCCAAACTCTCTATTGATCATGGACCAAAGTGTTAATCTTAATTTAACTTCATGGAATTGCAGAGGTCTACAAAATTTAAAAAAACTTAAACAAGTTATGAATAAAATAAAGGACATGGGTTCAAGAATTGTGTTTTTACAAGAAACTCATCTGATAGAGGAGGATGTTAAAAGAATTAGGAGTAGATGGCAGGGAAGTGTATTCACCTCTTCATTTTCATCCCGAGCCAGGGGAGTTATGACTCTCATACATAAATCAGTTCCTTTTCAAGTGAAAAATGTAATTGGAGACAAATTTGGAAGATATGTAATCATTCAAGGTTCTTTGCTATTAGAAAATATAAATCTTGTGAACTTATATGGTCCCAATATAGATGATCAGAAGTTCTTTGCTAATTTATTTCTCATCTTATCATCACTTACAGGGCAACATATAATAGCAGGGGATTTTAATTGTACATTGAATCCAGGTGTGGATAGATCAACAGGACTGGATTGTACGCACATTGGATGTAGGTTGACTATTAATCATTTTATGAAAGAATTGAAATTGTTAGATATATGGAGAGAAATGAAACCACAAGTTAAAGCCTATTCTTGTTATTCCAGTACCTACAAGACATTCTCACGTATTGATTATTTTTTGATTTCCACAGAATTAAGGTCCAAGATTCAAAACTGCTTTTATGATAACATCGTGATCTCTGATCATGCACCCTGTTGTCTAATATATGTAGATAAAAAATTGACAAAGGAATCAGGTAGATGGCAATTTCAGCATAAATGGCTTCAGGATGAGGAATTTGTCAAGTATATAGAAAAACAGATAGACGAGTTCTTTGACATCAATACTACACAAACATCAGCATGTGTAAAGTGGGAGGCTTTCAAAGCTTTTATTAGGGGACATATTATTAGTTATACAGGATCAAAATCTAAGAAGACTCGAGAGGAGAGAGCTAAATTGGAACATAAAATAAAAAGTCTTCAGGAAAAAGTGTATGCAGGAAGTGACCCAAGGTTGGAGAATGAATTACTGATTTTGAGAGCTGAATACGACAAAAAATCAGCGAATAGAGCTGCCTCGAGTCTTCTAAGATTGAAACAATCTTTTTATGAACAAGGTGAAAAATCAGGAAAATTATTAGCATGGCAGATTAAACAATTGGAAATTAAAACACCAATTACCAGTATTATAAGTAACGGACAGGTAGTTATAGATCCTTTAGAAATTAATAGAGCCTTTAGAGATTACTATGAAAAATTATATGATACCAAAAATGAACCTGATTTAACAAAACTAAATGGGTTTTTGAACGAACTATCTATACCGTGTATACCAAATGAAAACAGGGAGATATTGGAGTCTAAAATTAGTCAAGAAGAAGTTGGGTTAGCCATTGATAATATGAAATCAGGAAAAAGTGCAGGACCAGATGGTCTTCCAGTTGACCTTTATAAAAAATTTAAGAATAAATTAATAAAACCTTTTTTGGAAATGGTTTTAGAAGCATTTCAAAATAATAATTTACCATCATACATAAATAATGCCTTAATTATACTACTGCCAAAACCAGGTAAGCCCTCTAATAACTCTAAAAAACTCTCGGCGCCACACCAGTCGGCTGCCTTTTGCAACAGCGGCTCGATTCCGAGTTTTTTTTTTTCCCTTCCTCTCTCTTTTGATCACTTTTTTTTTTTTTCACCCCACTTATATCACGGACACACAGATCATCCCAAATGTCTCCTGAGCCGGTGGACGGAGCCACTGTTTATAGCAGGATACGATATAACAGGGAAGAGCTGCTAGCATTTAACCGCCACCCGGTCCCACTGGAAAAACTCGACATACCGAGAGAACTGAGGCGAAAACGCCGCGGCTGCCGGGCTGGAGTAAGGCGGAGGACAAAAAATATAAGGTACAGACCCTCCCTTCCATCTGTTGTCATGGGAAATGTACGGTCGATACTGGGAAAGTTAGATGAGCTAGCGGCTATCTCCCGTTATGATAGCACTTACCGGGAGTGCTCTCTCCTTTTGTTTACTGAGACGTGGCTAACTGAACTAGCAGCAGATGCTAACATTGAGCTGGAGGGTTTTCACACGATACGAGCTGACCGAACACCAGAGAGTGGCAAAACTAGGGGCGGTGGAGTGATCATGTATGTTAACAACAACTGGTGCAGACCGGGACATATCACTGTTAAACAACGACACTGCAGCAAAGACATTGAGTTGCTAGCTGTTAGCATGAGGCCTACATATCTCCCGAGAGAACACTCACACGTGATCTGCATTGTTGTTTATGCAAATCCGACGGCGAACGCTGGGACAGCGCGTGACGTCATCCATTCAGTAACCAGCAGGCTGCAGACAGAACACCCAGATGCTCTTCTCCTCATCTCAGGCGATTTCAACCACGTTTCACTGTCTCCCATTCTGCCCACTTTCACCCAGTATGTCACATGCCACACTAGAGACAATAAAACACTGGATTTGTTCTACGCAAACACTAAGGAGGCGTACACCTCATCACAACTCCCCCCACTTGGGAGATCGGATCACAACTTGGTTCATCTCCGACCGGTGTACAAACCCCTAGTGCACAGACAACCTCCGGCCATGCACACTGTGGAGTTATGGTCTGAGGAGACAATGGACACTCTAAAGGACTGTTTTGAAGCCACTGCCTGGAAGCAGCTCTGCGATCCACATGGTGAGGACATCGATGGCCTCATTCACACCTTCACGGGCTACCTCAGCTTCTGTGTGGACAAATCCGTTCCCACCAAGACCATACGGCGTCACTCAAACAACAAACCCTGGATCAACCCTGAGATAAAAACACTTCTGAGAGAGAAGAAGAGGATCTTCAGGTCGGGGAACAGGGAGATGCTGAAGTCCGTACAGAGGGAGCTGAGGAGAAAGATCAGAGAAGGCAAGGACAGCTTCAGGAAGAAGATGGAGGACAAGCTGCAACAGAGCGACATCAGCGGGGTCTGGAGAAACCTCAAAACCATCTCGGGGCTCCAGAATACCTCCCCCCAGGCCACGGGGGGCAGGGAGTGGGCGAACAACCTGAATCTGTTTTTCAATAGATTTGACCAACCGCCCTCCCCCCTGTCTGCACAACAACCACTGCTGCCTCTAAGAAATCAAGTCCTGCTACCCACTCCCCACTCCACCGACACCCCCCCCCCACTCCCAACACACAGCCCCCCATCCTGACCCTGACCAAGACCCAGGTGAGGACGGAGCTGAGGAAGATCAAGGCGAGGAAGGCGTCGGGACCGGACGGCATCAGCGCAAAGCTCCTCAAGTCCTGTGCAGACCAGCTGTGTGGGATTGTGACGTATATCTTCAACATGAGCCTGAAACTGGGGAGGGTACCACAGCTGTGGAAAACATCTTGTGTGGTACCTGTACCAAAAACTTCCCACCCCAAAGACCTGAACAGCTTCAGACCGGTGGCCTTGACGTCCCACTTGATGAAGACCCTGGAGAGACTGCTCCTTGCTCATCTCCGCCCCCTGGTGGAACCAGCGATGGATCCACTCCAGTTCGCCTACCAGCATGGCATTGGGGTGGAGGATGCGGTGATCTTCCTCCTTCACCGTTCTCTGTCCCACCTGGAGAAGCCCGGGAATATGGTGAGGATCATGTTCTTTGACTTCTCCAGTGCTTTCAACACCATCCAACCGATGATCCTGAAGGACAAGCTGCTGCGCGCAGGGGTGGACCAGCACCTGTCATCATGGATCCTGGACTACCTCACGAACCGGCCTCAGTTTGTGAGAACCCGGGACTGTGTTTCCGACACGATCATCAGTAGCACGGGGGCCCCCCAGGGAACGGTGCTGGCTCCCTTCTTGTTCACTCTTTATACTGCGGACTTCTCACACAACACAACACATTGCCATCTACAGAAGTTCTCTGATGACTCTGCGATCGTTGGTCTCATCTCCAGCGGAGATGAAGCTGAGTACAGAGGGCTTATCCAGGACTTTGTGGACTGGTGCCATCGGAACTGCCTCCAGATCAACGCGAGGAAAACTAAGGAGCTGGTGGTGGACTGCCGCAGGCATGGGCAGCCCCTCACAGCACCAGTAAATATACAGGGAACAGACATCGAGATGGTGACATCCTACAAGTACCTGGGTATTCATCTGAACAATAAACTAGACTGGTCACACAATACTGACGCACTCTACAAGAAGGGACAGCGCAGGCTGTTCCTGCTGAGGAGACTCAGGTCTTTTGGTGTACAAGGGGCGCTGCTGAAGTCATTCTATGACACGGTGGTGGCATCAGCCATCACTTTTGGAGTGGTCTGCTGGGGCAGTGGCATTACTGCAGCCGATAGGAAGAGACTGAACAAACTGATTAAGAAAGCTAGCTCTGTCCTGGGGCAACGCCTTGATCCGATGGAGGAGATAGGAGAGAGAAGGACGGTGGCTAAACTGTCATCTCTGCTGGAGTCCGAGTTCCACCCTATGCAGGACATACTGGATGCACTGAGGAGCTCATTTAGCAGCAGACTACATCATCCCAGGTGCACAACCGAGAGGTTTCGTAGGTCCTTCCTACCAACGGCTGTCAGACTGTACAACCTAAGCAGGGCTGCTCGCAGAGATAGCAAAAAGACGTAACAAACTAATAGTTTTTTTTTTTTTGAATGCAAAAGATGCAATAGACTTACACAATGGTCCTCTCCGGCATACAACTAGGAACATACCGGTCGCTATGGAGGGTGAGAATATGTATGGGCACATAATCATACCATGTAGGATAACTAAATAGACGGTTATGCTGTTTCATCCCACCTAGCAACAATGCTCTGCACTGTGTGTGTTTATATATTTACATATTTATTCCATCTAGCTACAATGCTCTGCACTGGGTGTGTTTATATTTATATATCTATATATTTATTCCATCTAGCTACAATGCTCCGCACTGTGTTTTTATATATCTACATATTATTCCATCTAGCTACATTGCTCCGCACTGTGTGTGTTTATATACTTGCATATTTATTCCACCTAGCTGCAATGCTCCATACTGTGGGTGTTTATATATTTACATATTTATTCCATCTAGCTACAATGCTCTGCACTGTGTGTTCATATATTCATATATTTATTCCATCCAGCTACAATGCTCTGCACTGTGTGTCTGTGTGTGTGTGTGTGTATATATATATTTTATAGTAATATGTACATATGTATATTAGCTGCTCTTGCTTGCTTGTTTTTTCTTGCCTTCTGATTGTTGCTCTGAGTGTTGCTATCCCTGTGCTGTTGCAATCCTGGAATTTCCCCGTTGTGGGACTAATAAAGGCTTATCTTATCTTATCTTATCTTAATAAATGTGAAAATATGAGACCAATAAGCCTATTAAACGCCGACCTTAAGATAATCTGTAAAATTTTAGCAAGACGAATACAAGAAATTTTACCAAATATTATTAATCGAGATCAGAATGGCTTTATAAAGGGTAGACAAGGCTTCCATAATGTAAGAAGACTATTTAATATTATTTATTTTAATAAAGAAGCACCGGATACAGCTCTCCTATCATTGGATGCCGAAAAGGCCTTTGATAGAGTTGAATGGCCCTTTCTTTTTGAAGTCCTACAAAGGTTTGGACTTGGAAATAATTTCATAAAATGGGTTCAAATAATATACAATAATGCTACAGCAGAAATCCTAACAAATAACAATATTTCACAAACCAATAAAAATCAATAGAGGATGTCGACAAGGCTGTCCACTTTCACCTTTACTGTTTACTATGGCAATTGAACCTTTAGCGATAGCGATACGTTTACATTCACAAATATATGGAATTAAAGTTGGACCAACAGAACATAAAATCTCCCTGTACGCCGATGATATAATTTTGTTTATGTCGAATCTAAAAAAAATCAATTCCAACCTTGTTGAATTTAATAAAGAATTTTGGGGAAATATCAGGATATAAAATAAATAAAACTAAATCTTCAATATTAATGCTAAATGAGACCCAGAGAAATTACCCAGCCCCTGAGGTAAATCAATTCAATGTTGTAAATCAGTTTAAATATTTAGGAATCCAAATTATGCCTAAGCTAGAATCAGTCGCCAGTGTCAACTATGAAGCCTTAATGTCAGATATCAATGAGTTAACTCAGAGATGGATGTCACTACCAATGTCGATGATCGGGAGAATCAATATACTTAAAAGTAATATTTTACCTAAAATACTTTATTTATTTCAATACATTCCCTTATCACCACCTTTAGATCTATTCTCAAGAATAAAAAAAAAGTTAGTGGAATTTATATGGAACAACAGGAGGGCTAGATTACGTTTGTCTTTATTATATTTACCATTTGATCGTGGAGGTCTGAAATGTCCAAATTTTATGTTGTATTATTGGTCGGCACAACTGAGGTCTATGACATATTATTTTTCATCAAATGATCTCCCTCACTGGACTGAAATGGAATCATACAATTTACCTTTACCTCTTCCCATATTCATATACTCAGATTCGGCAAAAAAATTACAAAAACAAGTTAAAAATCCATTTGTAAAGCATATGATCAAAATATGGTGTGAAGCTAAAAACTATTTAAAAGAACCACAGTTATTGTTACAATTTAGTCCAATATGGGGTAATCAATATTTTAAACCAGGGAGAGCGGACGCTGTATTTAAAGTATGGAATTTAAAAGGGATACAAAAGATTCAGGATTTATATTTGCCATGTGCAGACAACATAATGTCTTTTGAAGAGCTGAGGATCAAATTTAATCTCAATAGAACACATTTTTTTAAATATCTTCAACTTAGAAACTTTATTCGATCAAATCAAAATAAAGCTCTCACTCGACCTATTTATTCATCCTTGGAAAAAATGATGATGAAAGATAGTAAAAGAAAGGGTATTATTTCAGAGTTTTATAACTCATTGACACTATCTTCAAGTGAAAATTCACTGAAAAGATTAAACTACTGGAAAGAAGATCTGCAAATTGAAATTTCAGAGGAACAATGGGAATTGGCTTGTACAGAAGCTCAAACCAAATCAATAAGTGCACGCCTTAAATTGATACATTTCAAATGGTTAATGCGGATGTATGTTACACCGGAGGAGTTAAATAGATATAACAAAAATATACCAGATACATGCACAAAATGCATGGAAAGTAAAGGAACCCTATTTCATTGTTTATGGGAATGTAGATTAATAAGAATGTTTTGGGAAGAGGTGAGGGTAACAATTGAAAAAATAATCTCAAAACAAATCATATTGAATCCTAAACTGTTTTTGTTGGGTCTGTACCCAGAAAAGCATAATTTTAATAAAAGTGAAAGAACATTCATAGACCTCAGTTTGCTTAATGCCAAAAAATGTATTGCACTATTATGGAAAAAGACTCATAGACCAGATGTGACTCAGTGGTTAAGACAGATGTTAACAAACCTTCCATTAGAAAGAATAACATATATACTGAAATCAAAGGAAATTGTGTTTGAGAATATATGGAGACCTTTTATTGATTATGTAAAAAATTTAAACATAACTCTTGAAGAAGAAGGTGAATGATGTGTGTGGACCTTGTAAATTCCAAACTGGTGAACATAATAAGTATACTTATGTATTGGATTGTCTAGACTAAACAGAGGAGCATTGTTGAAGACTTGATTTTGTTGGTGGTTGTTGGTGTTTTTAGTGCATTTTTTTTTTTTTTTTTTGTAGTACTTTAGTGTTAGTGTTTGATTGTTTGTATCATGTTTGTTAAAAAAAAAAAAAAGGTTCAATAAAGATATTGTGGAAAAAAAAAAAGTGAGGATGTTCAACAAATAATTTATTTACAGTAAAATATGTACAGATGCCCACTTAAATAAAAAGCTATAAAACCATCTAATAAGCTAAAATAGGATAAAATAATGCCTAAAACAACCAGCTAAAAAACTAAAAGTGGGCTAAAAAAAACGAACAATAAAAGTCCCTAAAAGCTGAGGAGGAGGATCCACTCTTCCAGGCCATGCGCCATCTGCCACCACAACACCGATATCATCAGGAAACCTGTACAGGGGAAGACACTTGCCAGCAGTATATCCATATTTCTTGACATCATCATCATCAATGTCATGGGACGCTGCTATCTGGAAACCAGAATACTTGCAGCCCAGGCAGAGCTCCTCACTCCGCCCCTTGCCGTCTTTTGCCTGCAGCACCCCAACTGCTCCACACAGAAGTGTCCTCCTCCAAATGCTGGTGTCATGGTGGTCCTGGGCCGTTACTGCTCCTCCTCCTTCTTCTCCTCAGTCATGCCCTCCTTCAGCCATTTTGTCTTGGACCAGCAGCATCCTCTCATCCAGCAGAGCTCTTATCTGGCCAGGCTATCCTGGCAGGGTTCTCCTCCGGCTAGGCAGGGGCTCTCCTCCAGGCAGGCCCTCAACCAGCCGGGCTCCTCTCAGGCAGGGCTCTCCTTTAAGCAGGGCCTTCTCCAGCCAGGCTCTTTCCTCCTGGCAAAGCTCTCTCCTCTGGACTGCCAAAGCACCTTTTCTATCATGTGCAGCCACAGGTGCTGCACATCCCCAGTCAACACAGGTGCTGCTGATCAGTAATTAGGGGAAGCACAGGGTGGAAGTAGACAACATCTCAAATTAAAAGCACATGGTTAAAATATAAAAACTTCAAAACATGCAAAGTTATAAAACATACAACATAAATTTAAAACTATATAAAACCCCCAAAACACAATACAATACTTCCACCCTGTGACATTCAGTTCAATTCAATTCAATTCAACTTTATTTATATAGCACCATTTCACAACAACAGTCATCTCATAGCACTTTCAACTGTAGGGGAAACCCCCACAATTGCAGAAAGACCCCAGCAATCAGGCGATCCCCTGTGAGCAAGCGCTTGGCGACGGTGGGGAGGAAAAACTCCCTTTTAACAGGAAGAAACCTCCAGCAGAACCAGGCTCAGGGAGGGGCAGTCATCTGCTGCGACTGGCTGGGGGGTGAGGGGATAAAGAAGACGAAAAGAACAGACATGTAGAGAGCAAACAGCACGATGGGGACTCAATCTATGGGAGAGAACAAACAGATGTTGATGACCAGCAAAAATATTTCATTGAGAAAGGAGTGAAGCCCAGTGCATTACTGGAGGTCCCTCAGCTGTCTAAACCTATTATCAGCATAACTAAGGGAAGGTACAGAGGGACATGATCCCTCCCTAATTGTAGGCTATATCAAAAAGGAAGGTTTTAACCCTATTCTTAAAAACAGAGATCGAGTCTGACCCCTGAATCCAGATTGGCAGCTGGTTCCACAGGAGAGGAGCTTGATAACTGAAGGCTCTGCCTCCCTTTGTACTTTTGGAGATTCTAGGTATTACAAGTAATCCTGCATTTTGGGAGCATAGTGCTCTATTAGGATAATAGGGTAGTAGCAGATCTTTTAAATAAAAAGGGGCCTGATAATTTAGAGCTTTATAAGGGAGAAGAAGGATTTTATGTCACAAACTCCTGTGCGCCATTGTGCGGCGCATGAGGGAGGGAATGAAAAACCCAATTGCGGAAATAGAAAGTGCCATTTCATTAAATATAACCACAAAGTAACAAGTCCAGTTGACCACAAAATACAGCGATGTGCAAATGATGAAAGTAAGGCCACCAGACATACAGGGTGCCTGCTGGATGCTCTACAGCCCAGTCACAAAGGAGCCTAGTGCTGTAGCACAAAGGGAAAGGCAATAAAGAGACTTACGGGGCTGGAGTGATCCCGGAGCGATCCGTGCAGTCTGGAGGATGGAGAGAGAAGCTGGGCCAGCCATAACACCAAGGGGTTAACTGAACTTAAAGTGCTGGGCTGAATACAGAGAAGGTAATGATAACTCACACGTGGAGAACTAGCTGTCACGTATGGAGGTGAATGCTCCGACAATCTCTTTCCACAATTGCAGTGAACATATACTCCTGAAGCAAACGAGGAAAGAGATTGCCGGTGTGAGTAAGCATGAGCTGAACTTGATTGGAACCTGGTGTGTGAGAGAGCGTGTGATGGGAATGAATGGAGCGTGTGCATGTGTGTGTGTGTGTGTATGTGTGTGAACATCCGTGACAGTACAGCTGATGGCACTTGACAGGAGGAGGGGTCGTGCCCAAGCTGTCAGGGAGCAGAGGCCCAATAGCTCCCTGAAGCACCAGGTGGAAAATAGGGCAAAACATAACAATAAGTAGAACTGGGTTTGGGAGCCAAACCCAGATTCATGACAGCCCCCCCCCCCCAGGGTGGAGACCAGACACCCCGCTACCATCAGCCAAAAAGAAAAGACACAACACCCCTCAAGGGACCCCCCCCCCCCCCCGGCAACAAACACTAACACAGGGTGGGAGGTGGGGGATAAATGGTTAGGAGGGAAGCAACCACTGAAAACACAACCAGTAAAAAACAAAATAATGAGCAAACCCCTCCTAATGACCCCCAACCTGGAGTGACAGATCGGGTGGCCTGCCCAAGTCCCAAGTCCAGCAGGTGGCCCACGGGATAGTGTCCAGCGGCCTGCCCGGGCCGATGGACCACCCGACCCATAAGCCAAGTCCTTCGGGTGGGTGCCCAGTGTGGTGGAGCCACCAGAACCGGAGGGGAAGGCGGAGAGGCAGCCTCCATACCCGGGAACATCGGCGGCCAAACCAAGGAACAGGAGCCCCCCTGCTGTTCAAGACTTGGGGCAGGGGAACCGTAGCACCTGTGATGGTCCCAGTCTGGGACGTGGCTGCACCCGCGATGGTCCTGGTCTGGGACGTGGCTGCACCCGCAGCGGTCCAGGTCTGGGACGTGGCTGCACCTGCGCTGGTCCCGGTCTGGGACGTGGCTGCACTGGTGGCGGACTCTGGCTGGATCTCTGCTGCACTGGTGGTGGACTCCGGCTGGAGCACCGTTGCACCGGCGGTGACCCCCATCGGGGGCCTCATTGCTCCCATGGTGGCCTCCCCAGTGAGGGAGGTGATGCTCCTCCCGTCACCTGATGCTGGACCCCGATCCTCGGCGGCCTCCAACGAGACCAGCAACTCTTTGGTGACCCCGGCCGGGGGCTCTGAGCCCAAAGGGAGAAAAAGTGAAACCTGGTCAGGGTCGCCGGCAGCGGCGGAGCCTGGTGTGGCAGCCCCGAGGGTTACTGTGAGCTGCCCCGGGTCCACCTCACCATGAGTTAGGCAGTGTGACATTAACATTGACATTACTGACATAATGGAGCACACTTGCCTGAACTCTGGCTCCACTGCTGTCCAGGGCTCCGGCAATTTAGGGTACGCAGGTTCCCCCAGTCCGTCGGTCGCTTCATCCCCGTCGGCCTCCTCTGAGAAAACTGGGCCCGCCTTGTCATCTGTGGGCAACCCAGATTGTGGCAGCTCCTCTCCAGCAACCCTAGGATGGAGCTCGAAGGGGATAGGAGAGGAGGAACGCTTAGGGTTGCCGGCAGCGGCAGAGCCCAGCGAGGGGGGTTCAGATGCGGCTGAGAGCCGCACCTGACTCCCCTCCCCAAAAGCCAGACAAGATCCCTCCACCATCAACAAATAAACTACAGGAGAGATTACTTGCCTGTGCTTAAGCTCTACCGCCGTCCAGGACTCTGACGACAACGCTCCGGGTCCCATCGGCTGGAGGTCTGGTCCGGTGGATGATTCCACTGTGATGGCCTCCGCAGCGGGCGTGATGGTGGTTGCAGGAGTGGTACTCTTGTGCACCGTCCTCCATGCTTCTGGTTCCTCTGGCGTGGCAGCCGTGGACAACTCTTCCTCTGGCCCATGGGCTGGACCCTCCCGACCCTCTGGCTCCTCCTCCCCTGAGCGACCTGGATCCAGGACTGAAGGGCTCGTAGGGGCACATAGAAAAGAGTTGGTGAGACCTGGCATGAGAGCACTATATGCCACTGGGGCGGAGCACTCAGGGGACTGCACACCCCAAGTCTCCTTGCCAGGAGGCAGGCAAAATTGATCATTGACCGTGAAAATTGAATGAGAAGAAACTTGCCTATTCTCCTGGCACTGGAGGTCCCCAGCGGCCTCCGAGGCATCCTCTCTGCTCTCCTGGCACTCCTCATCGGGAGCGCCAGGCTGTACAGCCACCTAGTCGGCTGTACAGCCTGTCATCTCCAGAGCGGGAGGCAATGGAGACTTATATCAAGGAGTCCCTGAATTCGGGCATAATCCAGCCCTCATCCTCGGCGATGGGGGTGGGATTTTTTTTCGTGGGCAAGAAGGACGGCTCACTGAGACTGTGCATTGATTTTTGGGAACTAAACAATATCCATCCATCCATCTTCTTCCACTTAATTCTTTTCAGGTCGCGGGGGGACTGGAGCCTATCCCAGCATCTTTGGGTGAGAGGCAGGGTACACCCTGGACAGATCGCCAGTCCATCACAGGGCCAACACAGAGAGACAGACAGCCATTCACTCTCACATTCATACCTAAGGACAATTTAGAATCCAGAGTTTGAGGCCAATTAACCTAACTTGCATGTTTTTGGCATGTGGGAGGAAACCGGAGAAATCTCGGAGTAAACCCACACAGACACAGGGAGAACATACAAACTCCACACAGATCACTGTTGGTTGGGGCTGGGATTGAACCCAGAATTCCCCGGCCAAGGGTGAGTTGCTGTGCTGCCACAGTGCTAACCACTCCGCCACCGCACTGCCCTAAACAATATTAAACAATATCACCATCAAGGATAAATACACTCCCCCCCTCATCGATACGCCGTTTGCCTCCCTCTGGGGGGCCTCCTGGTTTACTAAACTGGACCTTCGCAACGCCTACCATCTGGTGCGGATTCGGGAGGGTGATGAGTGGAAGACAGGGTTCCGGACCCCTAGTGGGCACTTTGAGTATCTCATTGTACCGTTTGGACTGACCAATGCCCCCGCTGTATTCCAACGGCTGATCAACGATGTATTGAGGGATTTTCTGGGCTCATTTGTCTTCGTATACCTCGATGATATTCTGATCTTTTCCCATTCCCTAGATGAACACCGGGTGCACGTGAGGTGAGTCCTGCAGCGGCTATTGGAGAACAAGTTATTTGTGAAGGCGGAGAAGTGCGAATGCCACACATCAGCTATGTCTTTCCTGGGGTTCACAATCTCACACAATGAGATCATCGCGGACCTGAGTAAGGTAAAGACGGTGGTAGAGTGGCCGACTGACATGGTTGTTGACCCAGTGATGAGGCACAGACTCCAAATTGATACAATAAAGTTTATTAACAACAATGTGAGTGAACTGTGGTGTGAGTGCAGGCTGGAACTGCCGGGAACTGAGCGAGACACCGTATGGCCTGGCAACCCTAGAGACACATAGAGAGAGGTGGTTACTGAGCATCACAACTAAAGTTAAACAGTTACCGTGTGGCTTACTGTGGGAACAGATGGTGAAGTTCTCCGGTTCGGCGTTATGGCCGTGGCCAGGGAGACAGTGCTCTTCAGACGGTGGTATTGTCCCGACAGGAGAGTGTAGAGGTTGGTGGTGAGGAGAGGAAGCTGGTAAGTCCACCGCCCGGGAGGAAGAGGAAGAGACTTCGCTGCCACGGATTCTGCCTGTGCACAGGGGACTAGTAGAAAGAGGTAAGTTGACAATGGCGCTTATGTGGTGGGTTAGGTTGGATCTTCCCGGCGCAGGTGAGGGCTGGCTCGGCTGTGGCTCTGGTAGCTGAGACAATTCGGCGATGAAGCTCTCCTGGAGTGCAGTGAGACATCTCCGCACTGCCACTCTGGGCAGTGTGGAAGATATAGGCCCAGCCTAATGAGGATCAGGTGTGCGTGCAGCTGTGGATAATGAGCAGCGTGGATCATGACAGTACTCCCCCCCCAGTGAGCGCTTCTTGGCGGTCGTTCCAGCCTACCTGGATGTGTCCGATGGAACTCCCTGATGAGATCTTTATCGAGCACACAGGCAGGATGAACCCAGGACCTGGCCTCTGGACCATAGCCCTCCCAATCCACCAGGTATTGCAGCCCACGGCCCCGGCGGCGGACGTCCAGGATAGCAGTCACACCCCATGCGGGGCTGCCGTCGATCATCCTAGGGGGTGGTGGAGACCTGGGAGAAGAACACGGGGCTGGAAGACACAGATTTAACTTGCAACACATGAAATGTGGGACATATGCGGAGGGAGGGGGGGAGATCCAGCTGTACCGACACAGGGTTGACGATGCGAGAGATGGCAAATGGCCCAATAAACCGCTGCTGCATCTTCCTGCACTCAGCCTTCAGATTAATGTTCTTTGTAGACAGCCAAACCTGCTGACCCACCTGGTACGCCAGAGCTGGGGTCCTATGATGATTTGCCACAGCAGTGTTGCGTTCAGCTGTATGATGTAGCACAGCCCAAGTCGTCCTCCATAGATGATGATAACGTCTCATGTGCGCCCGCACCAATGGCACGGCAATGTCACCCTCCTCCTCAGGAAACAAAGGGGGAGAATACCCAAGAGAGGCTTGAAACGGGGACATACCTATGGCCAAAGAGACCGTCGAATTGTGGGCATACTTGATCCATGGTAGGAAGGAACTCCATGCCGTTGAATTGGAAGAAGCCACACACCGCAGTGCCGCCTCCAGCTCCTGGTTGGCACGTTCGCACTGGCCATTGGACTGTGGATGGTATTCAGATGACAGGCTCACCTTGGCTCCAAGGGCGTTGCAAAAAGACCTCCACACCTGGGAAATAAATTGGGGGCCCCGGTCCGAGACGATGTCCGCGGGCATCCCATGAAGTCTCTTTGCCATAGGCAGACCCGGAAGAGGAACAAAATGGGCCGCCTTGGAGAATCTGTCCACTAGGGTGAGAACCACGGTGTGATTGTTGGAAGGAGGGAGGCCGGTGACGAAGTCCAACGCTATATGGGACCAGGGCCTGCCAGGAACTGGAAGGGGGTGGAGCAACCCTGCCAGTGGGGATGATGGGGACTTCCCGGTGGCACACTGGGGACAGACCCGTATGTACTCCCTGACATCCTTTTGAAGAGAGGGCCACCAGAACGAGCGTTGCAACAACTCCTCTGTGCGTCGTCTTCCAGGATGGCAGGTGAACTTGGATGCATGTGCCCATTGGATGACATCACCCTGGACGGCCGATGGCACAAACAACTTCCCCGCTGGCCCCCCACCCGGGTCTCTCTTCGACTCCTGGGCCCTCAGGACCCTCTCCTTAATCCCCCATGAGAGGGCGCCCATGACACAGGAGGTAGGAAGGATGGGATGGTCCTCAGCCTCCAGGTTGTCCGTTTTGAATTGCCTAGAGAGAGCGTCCGGTTTAGTATTCTTGGACCCAGGGCGGTATGTGATAGTAAAGTTGAATCAACCAAAGAAAAGAGACCAGTGGGCCTGACAGACATTCAGGCGCTTGGCCGTCCTAAGGTATCCAAATTGCGATGGCCCGTCCAAACCATGAACAGCTGCGAGAACCCCTCCAGCCAATGGCGCCACTCCTCCAGAGCCAGTTTGATGGCCAGCAACTCCCTGTCACCGATGCTATAATTCCACTCCGCCGGAGATAGTCGCTTGGAGAAAAAGGCAAAAGGCTGGACCTTCCCATCCGTCAGAGAACATTGAGAAAGGACCGCCCCCACACCAGAATCCGAGGCGTCCACCTCCACGAGGCACTGCAGGCTGGGATTCACCTGCACCAGGATCGGCGAATCAGAGAATTGCTTCTTCAGGTCTGCAAAGGCTGCAGCTGCCTCCTCCAACCACCAGAAGGGAACCTTTGTGGATGTAAGGCGCGTCAGGGGAAGGGCCCGGCTGCTGTAGTTCTTTATGAATCGGCGGTAGAAATTAGCAAATCCCAGGAACTGCTGGAGCTGTTTCCTGGAGGACGGGACCGGCCACTCCACCACCGCCTTAATTTTGCCTGGGTCTGGAAGTATCTCCTTATGAGAAATAATGAAGCCCAGGAAGGACGTCTTGGATGAATGAAACTCACATTTCTCAGCCTTGACGAATAATTGGTTCTCCAAAAGCTGCTGAAGAACATGTCTCACATGTACCCGGTGCTCCTCTAAGGAATGGGAGAAGATCAGAATGTCATCCAGGTAAACGAACACAAACACGTTCAGAAAATCCCTCAGAACATCATTGATGAGCCGCTGGAACACAGCAGGTGCATTGGTCAGACCAAGTGGCATCACCAGATATTCAAAGTGACCACTAGGGGTACGGAACCCTGTCTTCCACTCGTCCCCCTCGCGGATCCGCACCAGATGGTAAGTGTTGCGCAGATCCAACTTGGTAAAGCAGGAAGCCCCCTGGAGATAAGATAAGATAAGATAAGCCTTTATTAGTCCCACAATGGGGAAATTCCAGGATTGCAACAGCACAGGGATAGCAACACTCAGAGCAATAATTAAGAAGATACGAAAAATATAAATAAGAGCAGTGGATATACATACGTACACATAAATATATAAATATATTTACAAAGTGCGGAGCATTGTAGCAAGATGGAATAAACAGCATAACCGTCTACTTAGTTATCCTACATAGTATGAATATGTACCCATACATATTGTCACCCTCCGTAGTGACTGATATTGTCCTAGTTGTATACTGGAGGGGACCATTTGTGTAAGTCTGTTGCGTCTTTTGCATTCAATACTGCTAGGTCGTTATGTTTTTTTGCTATCTCTGCGAGCAGCCCTGCTTAGGTTATACAGTGACAGCCGTAGGTAGGAAGGACCTGCGAAACCTCTCGGTTGTGCACCTAGGATGATGTAGTCTACTGCTAAATGAGCTCCTCAGTGCGTTCAATATGTCCTGCATAGGGTGGGACTCGGACTCCAGCAGAGATGACAGTTTAGCCACCATCCTTCTCTCTCCTATTTCCTGCACTGGGTCAAGGCGTTTCCCCAGGACAGAGCTAGCTTTCTTGATCAGGTTGTTCAGTCTCTTCCTATCGGCTGCTGTAATGCCATTGCCCCAGCAGACCACTCCAAAAGTGATGGCTGATGCCACTACTGTGTTGTAGAATGTCTTCAGCAGCGCCCCTTGTACACCAAAAGACCTGAGCCTCCTCAGTAGGAACAGCCTGCGCTGTCCCTTCTTGTAGAGTGCGTCGGTATTGTGTGACCAGTCTAGTTTATTGTTCAGATGAACACCAAGGTACTTGTAGGATGTCACCATCTCAATGTCTGTTCCCTGTATGTTTACTGGTGCTGTGAGGGCTTGTCCTTGCCTGTGGCAGTCCACCACCAGCTCCTTAGTTTTCCTCACATTGATCTGGAGGCAGTTCCGATGGCACCAGTCCACGAAGTCCTGGATAAGTCCTCTGTACTCAGCTTCATCTCCGTTGGAGATGAGGCCGACGATCGCAGAGTCGTCAGAGAACTTCTGTAGATGGCAGTGTGTTGTGTTGTGTGAGAAGTCCGCAGTATAAAGGGTAAACAGGAAGGGAGCCAAAACCGTTCCCTGGGGGGCCCCCCGTACTACCGATGATTGTGTCAGACACACAATCTCGGGTTCTCACAAACAGTGGCCGGTTAGTGAGGTAGTCCAGGATCCATGATGACAGGTGCTGGTCCACCCCTGCGCACAGCAGCTTGTCCTTCAGGATCATTGATTGAATGGTGTTGAAAGCACTGGAGAAGTCAAAGAACATGATCCTCACCGCATTCCCGGGCTTCTCCAGGTGGGACAGAGAACGGTGAAGGAGGAAGATCACTGCATCCTCCACCTCAATGCCATGCTGATAGGTGAACTGGAGTGGATCCATCGCTGGTCCCACCAGGGGGTGGAGGTGAGCAAGGAGCAGTCTCTCCAGGGTCTTCATCATGTGAGATGTCAGGGCCACTGGTCTGTAGCTGTTCAGATCTTTGGGGTGGGAAGTCTTTGGTACAGGTACCACACAAGATGTTTTCCACAACTGTGGTACCGTCCCCAGCTTCAGGCTCAGGTTGAAGATTTGCTTCACAATCCCACACAGCTGGTCTGCACAGGACTTGAGGAGCTTCGCGCTGATGCCGTCCGGTCCCGTGGCCTTCCTCGCCTTGATCTTCCTCAGCTCCGTCCTCACCTGGCTCTTAGTGAGGGTCAGGTTGGGGGGCTGTGTGCTGGGAGTGGGGGGGGTGTTGGTGGAGTGGGGTGTGGACAGCAGGTCTCGATGCCTTTAGAGGCAGCAGCGGTTGTTGAGAGTCAAAGGCAGAATTAAGCAACGGGAGGGTGTACTTATCCTTGATAGTAATATTATTCAACTCCCTGAAATTGATGCATGGTCTCAATGAGCCGTCCTTTTTTCCCCACAAAGAAGAACCCTGCCCCCACCGCTGAAGAGGATGGGCGAATGATGCCTGAGCTCAGGGACTCCTTGATGTACATGTCCATAGCCACCCGCTCCGGCGGGGAAAGGCTATACAGCTGGATAGATGGGAGAGAAGCCCCTGGATGGAGGTTGATGGCACAATCATACGGTCTGTGGGGGGGAAGGGACAGGGGCCAGGACTTGCTAAACATGGCACCGAGATCATGATATTCAGGAGGCACCTTAGACAAGTCGGGAGGGGGATCAGAGGGAGCCCCTAGGGTCACTGAAGGTGAGCATGCCGTGGACTGCAGACAGGCGCTTAGGCAAAATGAACTCCATGATTTAATACTACCGGCACTCCAATCAATTGTCGGGTTATGGAGGTGTAGCCAGGGGTAGCCCAGGATGACCGGAGATGTCGAGACGAGCAACACAAAGAAGGATAGTTCCTCTCGATGATTACCAGATACTATAATGGAGACTGGAGCTGTCTGGTGGGATACTGTAGCCATGGGGGCGTTAGACAACGCAATCAGCCGGAGCGGAGACTCAAGGGGGATGCAGCGAAGGCCCAAACGGGTTGCCAGGTCTCTAGACATAAAGCTTTGCTCAGCCCCGGAGTCGATTAAAGCCTGTGTAGGTATCTCTGTGTGTTTGTGTATGAATCTAATGGAAAGAAGCAAACTGGATAGGGGATTAGACCAGGGTAAGTCCGTGAGTCCCCCTAATCTGATGCATGGACTCCCCCTTTTGACCGAAGCTGACACGACCTGACCTCATGCTCCCTGCTCCCGCAATAAAGGGACAACCCAAGCTCACAGCGACGCTGTTTCTCAGCTGCAGATAGCCTAGAATGCCCCACCGTCATAGGCTCCGCGGGCGCTGAGGGTTCAGAGGACGGTAAAGCCAATATTAGAGGACTGAGAGGAATGGCGAGATGGTTCCCTGGACCGTCCATAGGACCTACGTTCAGCCGCTCGCTCCCTCAGTCTATTATCCAGACTAATGGCCAGAGAAATGAGCTCGGATAACCTAGTTGGTTTCTCTAAAGGGGCTAACTCATCCCGAAGGCTTGCACTGAGGCTCCTGATGAAAATACAGCAAAGACAAGCGTCCTCCCAACCTACTTCAGTAGCCGCCACCCGGAAGTCTACGGCATAATCTGCCACAACCCTAGACCCCTGCCTTAGATTAAATAGGCGGGTGGTGAGAATGCTATCTCGATCAGAATGATTAAACACTTCATTAAATTCACTAATGAATTGGCCAAAAGTGAGACTAGCATAATTTGTCCTAGCCATTACCGCATAGGCCCAAGCTAGTGCTCTCCCCTCCAACAGATTAATAACATAACCGATCTTACTATGGTCGGAAGGGAAGTCCTCTGGCACCCGCTGAAACACCACCTCGAACTGCATAACGAACCCCCTGGCTTCACCCAACTTGCCATTGAAACAGCTGGGAGTTGGTACGGGAGTAAGCCGAATAGGAAGGCTCTGCCTGAGCTGGTTAGCTGGAATGCTAGTGGGAGTCGAGGAGCTGCTGGCGACAGGTAAGGCCTGAGAAAAGGGCTGAGAATTAGTTAGTCTATCCAACCTATCTGTGACACGAGTTAGCTGGGTTAGAATGGTCTGCTGCTGATAAACCAATTGATCAATTTGAATCTCCATGCGGTTGACATGGTGCACCAAAGCGCTGTCAGCTGGGTCGTTCTGGCGGAGATGTGTTGACATGGTTGTTGACCCAGTGACGAGGCACAGACTCCAAATTGATACAATAAAGTTTATTAACAACAATGTGAGTGAATTGTGGTGTGAGTGCAGGCTGGAACTGCCGGGAACTGAGCGAGACACCGTACGGCCTAGCAACCCTGGAGACACATAGAGAGAGGGGGTTACTGAGTGTCACGACTGGAGTTAAACAGTTACCGTGTGGCTTACTGTGGGAACAGATGGTGAAGTTGTCCGGTTTGGCGTTACAGCTGTGGCCAGGGAGACAGTGCTCTTCAGACGGTGGTATTGTCCCGACAGGAGAGTGTAGAGGTTGGTGGTGAGGAGAGGAAGCTGGTAAGTCCGCCACCTGGGAGGAAGAGGAAGAGACTCCGCCGCCACGGACTCCGCCTGTGCACAGGGGACTAGTAGAAAGAGGTAAGTTGACAATGGTGCTTACGTGGTGGGTTAGGTTGGATCTTCCCCGCGCAGGTGAGGGCTGGCTCGGCTGTGGCTCTGGTAGCTGAGACAATTCGGCAATGAAGCTCTCCTGGAGCGCACTGAGACATCTCTGCACTGCCACTCCAGGCAGCGTGGAAGATATAGACCCAGCCTAATGAGGATCAGGTGTGTGTGCAGCTGCGGATAATGAGCAGAGCGGACCATGACACCAACTCCCTCATCCTGGAAGCAGCTGCAACAGTTCCTGGGTTTTGCTAACTTCTACCGCCACTTCATTAAAAATTACAGCATTATTGCACTTCCTCTTACTCGTCTTACCTCCTTCAAGGTGCCCTTCCGGTGGACGGAGGAGGCTGAAGCAGCCTTTGTGGAATTAAAGTCTCAATTTTCCTCTCCTCCAATCTTGGTGCAGGTGGATCCCACACAGCAGTGCCTGGTCGAAGTGGACGCGTCAGACTCTGGCGTGGGGGCTGTGCTATCCCAGCGCTCCCCGGTAGATGGCAAGATCCGCCCCTGCACGTTCTTCTCCCACCGTCTCGCCCCAGCAGGGAGGAACTATGACATTGGAGACAGGGCGCTCCTGGCGGTCAAGCTGGCACTGGAGGAGTGGCGCCAATTGGCTGGAGAGGGCCTCCCAACTGTTCATCATTTGGACGGACCACAAGAACTTGGAATACCTCAGGACGGCTAAGCGTTTGAATGTGTGCCAGGCCCGTTGGTCTCTGTTCTTTGGTCACTATGATTTCACTGTCACCTATCGCCCTGGTTCCAAGAACACCAAGCCCAACACCTTATCCAGGCAATTTGCCTCAGATGCTGCGGAGGTATCAGCACACCCCATCATCACCCCATCGTGCATCGTTGGCACCCTCTGGTGGGGTATCAAGGAGAGGGTCCTGGCAGTGCAGGAGACTGAGGTGGACCCGGGCGGGGGGTCCCCGGGGAGGCTGTATGTTCCATCTGCCGTCCAGGGCAAGGTGATTAATTGGGCCCACTCCTCCAAACTTCTGTGTCACCCAGGGATGTCTCACACCGCAGCTCTCCTACAAAGGCCTTCTGGTGGCCATCACTCCGGAAGGATGTCGGGGAGTACATTCGCACCTGTTCCCAGTGTGCCACCGGCAAGACATCCTCTGCTCCTGCGGCCGGCCTGCTGCATCCTCTCCCTAGCCCTGGCAGGCCCTGGTCTCACGTGGCCTTGGACTTCGTCACCGGCCTTCCATCCTCCAACAATCACACAGTCATCCTCACCATCGTGGACATGTTCTCAAAGGTGGCCCATTTCATCCCCCTGCTGGGTCTGCCCACGGCAAAGGAGACCGCTGATCTGCTCACCCTCCATGTGGTGAGGCTGCACGGCATCCCTTTGGACATCGTATCTGACTGGGGGCCGTAGTTCGTTTCCCAGGTGTGGAAGGCTTTTTGCAATGGCGTCAGGGCTACGGTGAGCCTGTCATCGGGGTGTCATCCGCAAAGTAACGGCCAATGTGAGTGTGCCAACCAGGAACTGGAGGCAGCACTATGGTGCGTCACCACCGCCAACCCAGCATCCTGGAGTACCTACCTGCCATGGATTGAGTATGCTCACAACACCACCGTGTCAACGGCCATAGGCATGTCTCCCTTTGAGGCCTTTCTGGGCTACAATCCTCCACTGATTCCCGAGAAGGAAGGGGACATTGCTCTGTGCGTGCCCACATAAGACGCTGCCACCGGCTGTGGAGGGCTACCCGGACCGCCCTGTGGCGCACGGCGGAGCGCAACACCACCATCGCCAATCGTTGCAGGACGTCGACTCCACCCTACCGGGTTGGTCAACAGGTATGACTCTCCGCAACGAACATTAACCTCAAGGCTGAGTCGATAAAGCTCTCTCAGCGTTTTATTGGGCCATTTGCTATTGACCGCATTGTTAATCCTGTGGCTATGTGCCTAGCTCCCCCCCCTCCGCATCTGTCCTACCTTTCATGTCACTCAGGTAAAGCCGTTCTGCTCCAGTCCTCTGTGTCCTCCTCCCAAGACTCCACCTCCACCATTTGTGATCAATGGCAACCCAGCGTGGAAGGTCAACGCCATCCTGGACTCCGTCGCCGGGGTCGCGGCCTACATTATCTGGTGGACTGGGAGGGCTACAGCCCTGAATGGAGGTCCTGGGTGTGTCCCTCCTTCATGTTGGACCCTCAGCTCATCAGGGACTTCCACCAGACGCACCCGGGTAGGTTAGATCGGTCGCCGAGAGGTGCCACGTAGGGGGGAGTACTGTGGTGATTCGCTCTGCCTGTCTGTTGACTGATTCTCCACAGCTGCGCACACACCTGCTCTCATCACCAGCTGGACTATTTAAGCCATGCGGCCCTCGGGTCTGCACGGAGTCGTCTTTCTCCCTGGTCTGATGAGACCATCTCTACACTTCGTCACTTGCCGAGACTACTCTCAACCTCATCGTTCTCCGGAGGCTATTGTTCTCCTACCACGCCTTCCTAGAGAACCACCTTCTCCTCGTTGTCCTCCTGGGAGTTCCACCTCCCCACGCCAAGTAAGCCATTATCATCGCTTTCATCTCTTCACTCTCGCTCCCCTGTGCACAGGTGGAAATCCGTGGTGGTGGACTTCCTCCACCTGGTGGCGGACCGAATACTCCTTGCACCTCTTCACTCCATCAACCTTTCCCTTTGCAACCGGGGCTGAAGACGCTGTCTTCCTGGTCGGAGCCTTCAGGACTAAACCTGAGCTGATCACCATCTCGCCAACAGTACCACTAACAATACTGCACAGTTCCACCAGGGTGTGGTTACTAATTCCCCTGTCTCTGCTTCTCCATAGGGTTGCCAGGCTGTACAGTGCTCTGCTTGCCCCGGCTGCTATATTCACATGCACACGCATACACCCAAACACACATTACATGATAAAGATAATTGAGTTGATTTCTGGGTCTGGGTCTGCTTTCTGGGTCAGCAAACATGAGACGTTCAGCTTCTCGGTAAAATGTGGGTCAAAGATTATTCCCGCATTTACCTTCCAGGTTTTGCACAAGGGGGCCGACTTGCTGGGAATTGATCTGCTGGGTGAATTAGAATTCTCCATCATGGACCCAGCAGGCTCAATGGTGTTGACGGTGTCCCCCGAATGGCATGTCCGCTGGCCGGCATTGTTCGTGGGCCTAGGATGTATTCAAGCGTTCTACCACCGCCCACTCATCGACCCAAGTGTGACACCCAAGATCCAACCATTATGGCGGTTTCCCCTTGCCCTGCAGGACGATGTCACGGCGGAACTGAACAAGTTGCTTAAAGCTGGCATCATTGAGAAAGTGGATGCCTCGCTGTGGATTTCGAACATCGTGGTGGCCAAGAAGAAGATGGGCGACATCCGGCCATGTATTGACCTTAGGATGGTTAAAGCGTACCTGTGGTGGTCGTGAAGACGCATTTAACTTGAAAACATTAGGAAAAGGTATTTGTTATTTGGGTAAATAATTGTTGCCAGCCATATACCACCTGAGATATATTGAAATGGGACTGCGGGCATGGCCAGCCAATGAAAACTATGGGCGCCGCCATGACATATGCAGAAGTGACGTCATACAGTTGCTACTGAAAAGACAATACTCAGCGTTTCAACGCGACTACGGTGCTGTTGTCCGTTGTTTTTGTTCTATTATGGCTGAATTTTCTGACTCTGAGGAAGAATTCGTTCAACATGGCTACAGGTTTGAGCCAGAAAGGTCTTCTGAGGGTTAAAGTGATGAAGTGGTCCTCACACACAACGCAATTTCGTCTGAAAGGATTCGTCTGTGCCCTGTTCCTGTCACTTTAACGCTATGATCTTCTGACAAGGTGAGCTGGGTTTGGGTACACAAAAGAAGTGTTTATCTTTGTTTTTTCGCTTATTATTGAGACATCCAAAGGCTTTACATTCCGCCATGTTGCGATATCCATATCGCATTGTATGTTTTTGTTTTTACAAGAGCGCCGAGTGTCTGCTGCTCTGTATATAGTTTTAGAATCATCTTCCGTGTTGCGGCAGTTACGAGCTCAGATCAGACGAGACAAGCCGCTGAATTTAAGCATTTATTTATTTATTTTCTACTAGTTTTAGTTCTGCATTTAATATGAACCCTGAGTTTGAAATAAACGTTTGAATTTGAATTTGAATATCCCGAAAGCCGCTGCACATCCGGGTACTCCAGGCTCAGCCAATATTGATCCAGATCGCATAGTTTTAGAATCATCGGCCATTACGAGCTCAGATCAGACGACACGGCCCGCTGAATTTAAGTATTTATTTATTTATTTTCTACTCATTTTAGTTCTGCATTTAATATGAACCCTGAGTTTGAAATAAACGTTTGAATTTTGGTCCTCACACACAACGCAACGCGCCGAGTGTCTGCTCCTCTGTATAGTGGTGAGGGAGGAGCCGAATTATCTGCCGTGTTGCGGCTGTTAGGAGCTCAGATCAGACGAGACAAGCCGCTGAATTTAAGCATTTATTTATTTATTTATTTTCTACTCGTTTTAGTTCTGCATTTAATATGAACCCTGAGTTTGAAATAAACGTTTGAATTTGAATTTGAATATCACGAAAGCCACTGCTCATCCGGGCACTCCAGGGTCAGCCAATATTGATCCAGATCGTGGTGGCAATGTTATTACGTCACAGGAAGCGTCCTTGAAGGCCATGTAGCCGCAAGTATGGCTGCGCACATGTTTTGCTGGCATACTTGAAACAGCACATCGGCAATGGATTTATATAAAATTGCCTTGAACTTGAATTTGAACTTGAAATTGAACTATAAAGTGAGACAGGGGCTCTTGAACTATAAAGTGAGACAGGGGCTCAATATAATATCTTTTTGTTCACGACCACCACAGGTACCCTTTAATAAAGCGATCATCCCGGACAAATACCCGCTCCCCACGATGGAGGAACTCACAGCAATGTTCAGTGGCTCAAGGGTGTTCACGAAGTTAGATCTCCGCCAGGGTTATCTGCAGATGCCCCTTCACCCAGCCAGCAGGGACCTGACGGCGTTCATGACCGTTCATGGGTGTTTTCAGGTACAGCTGCATACCTTTTGGTCTGGGCTCAGCACCTAGCTGCTTTCAGAAGATCATGTTCATGATTCTGGCTGGCCTCAAGGGTGTAATGGTGTACCTGGGTGACATCGTGGTCCACGGCGCATGGCAGGAAGGACACGACAGTCGTTTGAGATGAGTGATGGAGGTGCTGCCGGAGCACGGAGTCATATTGAACGGGGAAAAGTGCATTTTCGCGGTGGATGCCATTGAGTTTGTGGGATTCCGGCTGGCGGCCAAGAGCCTGAGGCCCCTGCACTCAAATGTGGAGGCGGTCCTACGTCTCCCTGATCCCACAACACCCGCACAAATCTCCTCATTCCTGGGCATGGTGAACATTTACGGGCGTTTTATTCCCCAAGACTATCGAACCACTCCGGTCCTTCTGAAGCAGGGCACACCATGGCTGTGGACCCCAGCCTGCTCAGCGGCAGTTGCTAGGCTGAAGTCTCAACTCCCCTCCCCTCTGGTGTTGGCCCACTTGGATCCAAAATAGCTGACTTTTGTGACTTGTGACGCATCTGGTTTGGCAGTGGGGGCGGTTATGTCTCAAGTGCAAGATGGTACCGAGCGCCCAGCGGCGTTCTCGTCGAGGTAACCTTCAGCAGCTGAACAGAAATATGCCATGGGTGAGAGGGAGGCGCTCGTTTGTGTCTGGGCATGTGAACGATGGCCCATCTACCTCTACAGGCACCATTTCACCCTGCGAATGTACCACCGGGCGTTGACGACATTGCTGGAGATGACAGGCTTGGGACACAGGCCCCTATGGATCCACAGTAGGACTGAGCGGCTCAGGGCCTACACCTTTACTACCCAATTCACTCCGGGAAAAGAGAACGTAGTGGCGGATCTCCTGTCCCGTGCCACGGCCAACACTGTGCAACCGGACGATGACGATGACGACCCCATGGAGGCGGATCTGGTCAACACGCTGCACTGACCCGTCCAGGATATGGTATCCCTCCAGCAGCTCTGGGCAGAGTAGGAACGAGACCCCACATTATCACACACTATGCTCAGTCATCAGGGAGGGTTGACCCATGAAAGTACAGGGTGATCTGGCGCCTTTTCATCGGTTCAGAGACGAACTGAGTTGCTGAAACAGGGTGTGTGTAGCAAGGGGACACTGCACATTGATCCCGGTGTCTCTGAGATCACGAGTTCTGGCGATGCTCCACGAGGGTCACCTGGACATGGTCAGGGTGAAGCAGCGTTGCAGGGATTCAGTTTGGTGGCCTGGTATCAATAAGGACATTGAAACTATGGTAAAGAACTGTGTTCTGTGCTTGGACAGTGGAAAGACCAGTAGACTCCCCCCAACCCTGCGACCATTACCGTACCCAGAGGGCCCTTGGATGCACATCCAATTGGAAATTTGTGGTGAACTACATACGGCACCCCCAAACAGCCATTTTTGCTAGTGGTCTACCATCTGTTGTCCAAATGGCTGAAGGTGTTGCCCGCTAATTCAGTCACAACGGATGTGGTTACGGGTTTTCTCTCATCACTGTTTGCCAAATGCAGGGTCCCGGATGCCATCACTACAGACAATGGCCTACAGTTTACCTCTGGGGGGTTTGAGGAGTTTTTGGGTTTTAGGGGTGTGGAACACATCAAAACTGCGTTCTACCACCGCCAAGCCAATGGGGGCGAGGAGCGTTTCAACAAGACTCTGAAAAATGGTCTGAGAGCCCATTTGGTGGATGGCTTCACGTTCCCTGACGCCTTCCAGAGCACAGTCCTCCACTACAGGGCAACGGCCCACGCTATGACAGGGTGCTCCCCGGCGATACTCATGCTGATGCATGAATTCCACCTGCCCCTGAACCACTGAGACCCCACACAACCTCCCTTCCAGGGAACACAGACCCCCCACGAGACCGGGTCATCACCCAATAGCAGAAGATGAAACGACATTTCGATAGGAAGCACAGGACGAAGGCCCATGGACTCAATGTGTCGGATTGGGTCTGGATTAAGCATCCCAACCGCAGGCATAAACTGCAGCCTTTCTGGACAGGGCCCCTACAGATCGTGTAGCGGCGGGGCCAGGACACGTTCGAGCTCTTGGACGGGTGGCATTCCAGCCGACTCAGGAAGTCGTTGCCTGCACAGGGTCCAGGAACTGCGGCAGAACAGACTGATCTGGGTTGGGACTTATCTGATGAGGGTGCTGGGGACAGTCGGGGCGGCCAACAGAGCCTGGAGCAGGTTCTCCGCCTGTAAGACGCTCGACTAGGATGCCTCAGAGGCCCAGACACCTTGATGACTTTGTAGTAGGCCTAGTTTTAGCTGAAGCGTGTTGATCATGGGCGGCACTATAATCTGCTTCAACATGAGAGGGCACCCTGGCAGTCCACCCAGGTGCCCATTTAGCTCACTAGGCTTAGTGGTTTGTATGTGTCAAAAAAACAAAAAACAAAAGAAAAAAATGTTTGAAAATATGAACAAATTGTGTGTTCTGTATTGATGTGGGGATTCTCACTGCTAATTTTTTTGTTTTGATTTATGTTCTTACTGTTTTGTAAAGGGGGGGGGATGTTGTGTGGGGATTTGGCCCTTGGGGCTTGCGGTAGCAGATGCCAGGCAGTTGACGTAGTGATGTCATTCTGGCTATGGCCAATGTATATATTGAGCCTGGTTTTCTCAGTGAAGTTCAGTTCATTGCTCGGTTCAACATGGCTCTAGTCTCCTGTTATTAGGACATGACAATCACGACCATGCTGATTGGATAATACACAACATCATGACCATGCTGATTGGATAATACGCGGGATCACGACCATGCTGATTGGATAATATGCGGCATCACGACCAGTCAGTCACCACAGTGCTTAGTTTAGTTTAGTTTAGTTTATTGGTTTATTTGTCAGGGACCATATACAGAAAAAACATTAAACACAGGGTAAAGATGCTTTGTACCAGATTATAGCATTCTTACTAATTTCCACCCGTAGTCCCTGAGGCAGGAAGGAAGATATTAAAAGAAAAACAGCACATATAGAAAGCAATTCAGGTCGGGTTTCAGAAACTGTTGACCCTGAAACAAGCAGGGAATAAGTTTAAAAGGTAAAAATATAACGGAAATGGCACACATAAAAACAATTTAAGAGTACAATTTCAAATCTCATTTAAGGGAGAGAGTCAGTGCTTCGCAAACAAAAAAAGGAAGTGAAAAGCGACAATTTGACAAGAAAGAGAGAATAGTGAAGATGTAATGCTTAAAAAATTATACTATAATGTTGCCGTGATTGCGTACATCTAAAGGATAATTTGGGGAATGCCAGCGGGGACCTGGGGTCTGCCTAAAGAACACCGGTGTTGGAGAAGCAGTGGGCGGAAGGCGGTCCTTCACAGGGAAGCAAGCCCAGCCCGCCCGGTCAGCGGTAGACAGGAGTCCCTTTGCAGGACCACGACTCGCCATTGCTGATGGCACACCTCTCGGTGTGCTCGCACGGCTATCTAAAAATTAAAAGTTAATAATAATACCACCATGATTGCTGAGCAGAATGTCCAGATCAATTACATATCATATACGGCCACATGCATGGTTTGACTAAATGACGACAGTCACCAAACTGGACACAAAAATGCTGAAATAATGAAATAAATAATTTTTATTTAAAAATTTACTGACAAATGGGCAACACTGATGCAACAGTTGCAGCCAAACAGATCATTCTGCTGTGTATAATAATGTTCACTGTTTTGTACTTATAATATTCCTAAAATATAAAGGGATGCACTAGAATGGGTCTCAAATATTTGTAAATGTGTCCTGTTATAATACTGCATGAGTTTATTGACGATAGACTATAAACTACACATATAAACTAAAACAATTATAATGATGACTGAACAACTCCCATTCCCCAAAGTGCAAGATAAAACACTTATGAATATGCCATAAAATATCACACAAATAAGTGATCTGACAAAAAAATAATCAAGGGTTCTGAAACAGTCGCTAATATTGGATGTCCCATTCATTTTCAATAATTCTGCAATTAATATTCACACCAATCAAATAAATCTTAGCGCCATTCAGTCCCTTTTATATTTGTCAAAGTATAACGTGTGAGTGTCTACATATAGGCTACACCGTTTTGTATTCCACTTTCAAACACAGCCTACACTTGGGCCTGTAAAGCCTTATTGGGCTACCTATTTTCAGACAAGAATATTTGCTTTCTACAGGCCTGCACTAATCATTTTTTGTTTCATATCTTCACTGTCTCCTTGAAAGTTGTATGCTTGCAGTGAGAATATTGATCTTGCCACCGAGTGACTGAGTGATGAAAATCTTCACAACGGCTGTTGTCTGCAATATTCATTTATTTCTACAAGTTAGATGCATAATCAAGAGTTCGGGTTCTATCTACTGGAGCCATTGCGCTTTTAGTTTGTTCAATTGGTGATGTCACCATAATCAGTCGGCAAATATGAAAGTCAGAGCCTTGACGTGGGTGCACAGAATGAATGGAAAAAATTCAATTTCTTGCCTTTCTAAATGAAATTAAGGCTACAAAAGTACTATATTCATGTTTATTATGTTCTCAGCTTTCGGTGGAGGTATAATATGCTTATTTTAGGATTCTCAATGCATATTCCTTTTAACATGTCTGTAACATGTTTTTTGTGACTTACAAGATACTGTATATCAAGAACAAAATCATTGAAATGTCTCATATGTCTGTTTTTTTGCTGTAAAGTTTCACTTAAGCCCCCCTTCCCCAAACGGGCAACTTTGGACAGGGTGTTTCTAGCTAGGATTGGTTATAACATTAACCAATCAGGCTAGGCACTGGGCATGACTACAGATGAGGAAAAAAGGTGCCGAGGAGCAAGCAGGAGCTTTTGCAAGTTGGGAAAGATGACAGATTATACAGTGGATATAAAAAAAATAAATAAATAAATCTACACACCCCTGTTCAAATGTGATGTAAAAAAATGAGACCAATGAATATCATTTCTAAACTTTTTCCACCATTAATGTGACCTGTAACCTGTACAACCCAATTGAAAAACAAACTGAAATCTTTTAAGGGGAAAAATAAAACATAAAAACCTTAAAATAACCTGTTTGCATAAATATGCACACCCTTAAACTGATACTTTGCTGCAGCACCTTTGGCTTTTATTACAGCACTCTGCCTTTTTGGGTAGGAGTCTATCAGCATGGCACATCTTGATGTGGCAATACTTGCCCACTCTTTGCAAAAACGCTCCAAATCTGTCAGATTGTGAGGGCATCTCCTGTGCACAGCGCTCTTCAGATCACCCCACAGATGTTTGATCAGATTCAGGTCTGGACTGTGGCTGGGCCATTCCAAAACCTTAATCTTCCTCTGGTGAAGCCATTCTTTTGTTGATTTGGATGTGTGCTTTGGGTCATTGTCATGCTGAAAGATGAAGTTCCTCTTCATCTTCAGCTTTTTAGCAGAAGCCTGAAGGTTTTGTGTCAGCACTGACTGGTATTTGGAACTGTTCATAATTCCCTCCACCTTGACTAAGGCCCCAGTTCCAGCTGAAGAAAAACTGCCATAAAGCATGATGCTGCCACCACCATGCTTCACTGTAGGTATGGTGCTATTTTGGTGACGAGTAGTGTTGTGTTTGCGTCAAATATACCTGCTGGAATTATGGCCAAAAAGTTCAACCTTGGTTTCATCGGACCATAACACATTTTCCTCCATTCATTTGGGAGATTTCAAATGTGTTTTTGCAAAATGTAGCCGGGCTTGGTTCTTTTTATTTGTAAAATAAGGCTTCCGTCTTGCCACTCTACACCATAGCCCAAACATATGAAGAAGATGGGAGATTGTTGTAACATGTACTAAAGAGCCAGTACTTGCCAGAAATTCCTGCAGCTCCTTCAATGTTGCTGTCAGCCTCTCGGCAGCCTCCCTGATCAGTTTTCTTCTTGTCTTTTCATCAATTTTGGAGGGACATCCAGCTCTTGGTAATGTCACTGTTGTGCCATATTTTCTCCATTTGATGATGACTGTCTTCACTGTGTTCCATGGTATATTTAATGCCTTGGAAATTCTTTTGTACCCTTTTCCTGACTGATACCTTTGCAAAAGGTATGACGGCTGTGGCGCAGGTGTAGTGTGGCTGACTACTGATCAGAGGGTCAGGGGTTTGATTCCCGCTTTGTCTGCAGTCTGCATGTCGAAGTGTCCTTGAGCACTTCGACCTTGAACCCCCAATTGCTCCTGGTGGGTCAGGCTAGCACCTGTGTATGGCAGCTCTGCCGCCATCAGTGTGTGAATGGGTGGATATCAGGATCTGTAAAGCGCTTTGGTCATCCAGAGATGAGAAAAAGCGAGAAAAAACACCATTTACCATGAGAAAAAACACCATTTACCATTTAACAAGGAGATCCCTCTGATGCTTTGAAAACTCTCTGCGGCCCATGTCTTGTGCTGTAAGATGTGACTACAAAAATGTCAGGAAAAGCCTACTAGAACAGCTGAACTTTATTTGGGGTTAATCAGAGGCACTTTAAATGGTGGCAGGTGTGTGCTGACTCCCATTTGACATACGCTTGAATGTGATCGGTTAATTCTGAACACAGCCACATCCCCAGTTATGAGGGTGTGCATATTTATGCAACCAGGTTATTGTAAGTTTTTAATTTTTAATTTTTTCCATTAAAAGATTTCAGTTTGTTTTTCAATTGTGGTGTACAGGTTATAGGTCACATTAATGGTGGAAAAGTTTTGAAATGATTTATCTTGGTCTCATTTTTTACATCACAAAAACCTGGCATTTGAACAGGGGTGTGTAGACTTTTTATATCCACTGTACACGTTCAATTTTTGGCTGTGTGAGCAAGAAATCCTCTTCTTTTAAATTACATGTCTTACCCACAGACATGAAAATATGACAGTGTGGTGACACAAAGGAGATGACACTCCACCCAGTACTTTGGGGTGTTGGGGGGCTAGCCAGGGGTGCCAGAGCACCAGGGAGTATGTAGCAAATAAAGGTGTGCCTTTCGCACCTGCTGTGCCAGGCTCATGCCTGAGGATGCAGGGGCGCGAATGTGTTAATGTGTATGATGATGTGTGTTCACACTTGGTAACTGATATGTAAATGTTTACCCTGAGTGCCAGAGGCAGGAAGAAAATGTATAAAGCAGTTCTCTTTGGCACTCAAGGATAGTCTGTTCTGCTGGTTGGAAGAAATAGTGTGTGTTGTCAGCTTGTGTCTCGTCTGATTCTTTTCCTCCACATCGGTGACCCTGAGATGTGAAAATGCAAGACGGACAGAGCATCTCCGTGGGAACATTTGCGCTTGGGGTTCCCCCCGCTACGCTTGCTGCGGCGGTCAAACTCCCGGACTTTTGGCTCCACAACCCGGCTGCTTGGTTCATTCACGTGGAAGCCCATTTCGCTCTCCGCGGAGTCTCAGAGGATGACACAAAGTACCATTATGTGATGGCTTCACTGGACCCGCACACCACTCGGCGTGCAATGAGCCTGCTTTGCACTTCCCCAGCCCAGTGCAAATATGACACTCAAATGGCTGCTTCTGCAGTGTTACATCTCCTCCACCAGAGAGAGAGCAGAGAAGCTCCTCTCACACACGGAATTAGGAGATGGATCGGCTGTGGAGTTAATGGAGAGGATGCTGTTTTTGCCGGGCGCAGATGACGGCTCTTTCCTCTTCGCCCACTTCTTCCTGAAGAAGCTACTAGCTTTGGCAAGGGCAATCCTGGCCAACTTGCTGCTAATGGCAGCCAAGGACTACCAAACGCTGGCAGAGGGAGCAGACTGCATCATCCTGGCCAACAGGCATTTCGGCATCCAGGCAGTGAGACCTGGATTGTCGGTGGAGTCCAACGAGGTTGAGGAGCTGCAGGTGGTGGCCGGTACGGCCACTCGGAAACGCTGGAAGGAGACGACATGTTTTCATCATCAGCGTTTTGGCGCCGATGCGCAACGTTGTCTGCCTCAGTGCTGTTTCCAGAGGACGCAGAAACAGACTAGCCAGTGGTCAGTAGCAGCTACGGCCACTGGCGACAGGGAGAAGCTGCTTTTCATCATAGACACATGTTCAGGGAGACGTTTTCTGGTAGACTCTGGCTCCCAGAAGAGCCTCATTTTGCCAGTCAGCGCAGACAGGCTGGCAGAAGGTTGTGGGCCATTTTTAACGGCCGAAAATGGAGCCCACATCAGGACGTTCAGAGAAAGGATGGTCGCATGGACGCAATTACCAGTGGGACTTTGTGGTAGCTGCATAGCTGCATGTTCGGTCCCCACCTTAAGTGCTGATTTTCTGTGTGCTCATGGACTACTTGTTGATGTTGCCAACAGGCGTTTAGTGGATGCTGTATCTTTTTCCTCCTTGCCCTGCACAGCTCGGGGAGTTGGGCCACCAACACACACAAATATTCTAGCTCCAGGGGTTAAGTACCAGCTTTTGCTTTCCGAGTTCCCAGACTCACGGTGCCCACTTTTTCTGCTATGATAACCAAGCACGGGTTTGAGCATTTTATCACCATGAAAGGTCCACCTGTGTTTGCACCCCCTCGCCGCCTGGATGCGGCTAAGCTAGCCAGCGCGCGCAAGGAACGCTTAGGCATCATGAAGTGCTCCAATAGCCCTTGGGCATCTCCACTGCACATGGTGCCCAAGTCTGATGGGTCATGGCGGCTGTGCTGTGATTTCTGACACTTAAACAATGCCACGGAACATAATCGTTACCCCATCTCGCACATCCAGGACTTTTCCACGCACCTGGCCAGGACGTGCATTTTTTCAGAAGTCGATCTGGTCCGCGGTAACCACCAGGTCCCGGTGCGCGCAGAGGACGTCCCCAAAATGGTGGTAATAACCCCCTTTGGTCTTTTTGAGTTTTTGCGCATGCCGTTTGGGTTAAAGGGCGCAGCACAAACTTTCCAAAGGATGATGGACGTGGTGCTCCGGGACTTGCCGTTCATTTTCGTCTACTTGGACAACATTTTGGTGGCTAGCGCGTCAGAGGAGGAGCACCTTGCCTGTCTCAAACAAGTTTTCCAATGTTTGGAGGCTTACAGGCTGATCGTTAACCCAGAGAAGTGTAAGTTTGGGCTGCCAGTTATCGACTTTTTGGGTCACCGTATCTCACCAGATGGCGCGATCCCGCTTCCAGATAAAGTACGCGCAGTGTCGGATTTTCCGCATCCACAGACCGTGAGGGAGCTGTAGGAATTTGGGGGGATGGTCAGTTTTACAACCATTTCCTCTCCTGCGCAGCCCAGCTGCTGCAGCCGCTCTATAGCACGCTAAAAAAAAAGAAGCCCGCGGATAGCATCAACTGGACCCCCAAGCGGGTCCAGGTGTTCACAAATGCCAAAATGACGCTCGCTAATGCAGGTTTGCTGGCCCACCCGGCCCCGTCAGCACGGATAGCGCTCACCACAGAAGCGTCTGACATTGTGGTAGGAGCTGTAGTGGAACAGTATGTCTGCGGTTTGTGGCAGCCCCTCGCCTTTTTCAGCTGTACTTTGCGCAACAGTGAACGTAAGTATAGTTTTTGAGTCTGTCCACTCCCTTTCACATCCCAGCGTGCGAGCCTCAGTTAAACTAGTGGGGTCCAAATTTGTTTGGCCTTACTTACACAGGGATGTGAAAGGATGGGCTGCAGCGTGCGTTGCGTGCCAATGGGCTAAGGTGCACAAGCGCACCAAAGCCCCCCCTAGAGCCTTTTCAAATTCCAGCCAGGGGGTTCGACCATGTACACGTGGACTTAGTGGGTCCCCTTCCACCGTTGCAGGGGTTCACACACTTTTTCACATTCATGGACTGCATTACGCATTGGCCAGAGGTGGTTCCGCTGAGTTCCATCACATTGGCCGATGTAGCCCGCACGTTTTTGTCATCTTGGGTCACACGGTTCGGATCCCCGTCGGACATCATTTCCGACAGGGGTCCGCAATTTGTTTCGGAACTTTGGTCTGTGATGGCCGACAGCCTGGGGGTCAAAATCCACCGCACCACTGCATAAACCCACAGGCTAATGGTTTGTGCGAGCGTTTTCACAGGTTGCTTAAAGCAGCGCTCAGAGCCTCACTACAGATGCAAACTGGGTCGACCACCTGCCTTGGGTCCTATTGGGGATGTGCTCTTCACCTAAGGAAGATATGGCAGCTTCCCTGGCAGAACTCGTTTTTTTCTCAGCTGTTGTGGATCCCGGGGGAATTTTTGCCAGAGAGCCCTGCGCCCGGTACTGATCCACCCACACACTTTTTTTCCGGTACAGGGGCTGCCAGTATCCTGGGCCCAGCGCACCATTGTTTTTCACTTTTGTTCCAAAGTGCTTAGAAAATGCCAAATTTGTTTTCGTCAGGCATGACGTCCACAGAACCCTGCTGCTGTGTCCGCAGTACAACAGCCCGTTCAGAGTGCTGGAAACTGGGGAGAAACATTTTGTGTTAGACTTGGGGGGGTATAAGGAAACCGTCTGCATAGACAGGCTGAAGCCCGCTTATGTGTTGGCAGATGAGCAGGTAGTGTTGGTTCAAGCTCCCCGGCGCGGGCACTGTCCTACAGTGGGTCCACAGATTAGTGTTCCCCTGACAGAGGAATGTTTTCAGGAAACTAACTTTTTCCCCTCCCCACCCTTTCCCCCTCCAGAGACCAAGCCTTTCTCCTACCTGCCTTGACAGGAAGGTGCTTCAACTGGCCCACGTTACAGCCGCTATGGGCGCTTGCTCAAGCCCAAAGGTCCGGAGGGTTAGGACCCCTTCTGGGTGTTCGGGGGGGGGGGGGGGCTGTGTAGTGACACAAAGGAGATGACACTCCATCCAGTACTTTGGGGTGTTGGGGGGCTAGCCAGGGGCGCCAGAGCACCAGGGAGTATGTAGCAAATAAAGATGTGCCTTTCGCACCTGCTGTGCCAGGCTCTTGCCTGAGGATGCAGGGGCGTGAATGTGTTAATGTGTATGATGATGTGTGTTCACACTTGGTAACTGATATGTAAATGTGTTTACCCTGAGTGCCAGAGGCGGGAAGAAAATGTATAAAGCAGTTCGCTTTGGCACTCAGGGATAGTCTGTTCTGCTGGTTGGAAGAAATAAAGTGTGTGTCATCAGCTCGTGTCTCATCTGATTCCTTTCCTCCACAACAGCAATGATTAATTTTATTTGGAAAAACCTCAGTGTCCTTGCTAAATTACCGGAGAGGACACGTGTTTGCAGCTTGCATGCTGGGGGAGATGGCCCTGGTGCGCATGGCGCAATGGCTGGGGCGAGTATCATCGTAGGTGAACCTGCGGAAGGATCATTCTTGGTGGAGTGGAGTCACTGCCTAGCCCGGCATGGAGGCTGGAAGGCTCCCCGCCGGTGTCCTCCGCCGGTTACCCACTCACCACAGATCGCCTTGCTGGGGGCCGGCGAGCAGTTTGCCTCGGCCCGGTGCGCCATGCCAGGTGGCTCCCTTCTCCCCAAAGCGAGCCAGGGAGACTGCTCCAAAGGAGTTGCATGCTCCTCAGTTCCTCCCTCTTCCCCCGAAGGAGCGGTCTCTGGTTACCCACTCAGTGTGGATCGCCTCACTGAGGGCCGGTGAGCAGTTTGCTAGGGAGAGCTTTGGAGGTGAACTGAATGGCAGGCACACTGGATTGAGGCAAACTGCTCGCCGGCCCATGGTGAGTGGGTAACCAGAGACTGCCTTCCAGCCTCCACGCCGGGCCGGGCAGTGACTCCGCTTCACCAAGAATGATCCTTTCGCAAGTTCACCTAAGGAAACCCTGTTACAACCTTCACTTCCTCAAGTTGGATCGCCTTCTCGGAGTCCTTGTCTTCTTCCAGCTACTGGTGGGTGGGAGTATGGTTGGAACCAATTAGAATATTCATAGATCCGTGCATACTTAAGAAGGTGAAAGATGTAAAAGCTCTTTCCAAGCCATTCTAAGGCAATGAAAGTTTTTTTGTGTATAAAAAGCCACAATATACTGTTTTGGGCAAAACAGATTAGTTTTTGAGGTGGTTTTAGAGCCGCTGGAGTGCATCTTTAACCTTTTGAAAAGACTGTCAATGTTTTAATTTAAAATGAAATGTGAACATCATCAGCTGGGTTGACAATTACTTCAGTCCAGTGAAATGTAAGGCTGCTACCGTTGTTTTGGTTGTGGTTTCCTTGATGTTTACTTTGTGGCCATTAGGTTGCTCTATCTTGAGCAACTAATTTTAAATTTCATAAATAACAAAGTTATCAAGTGAAACCATGCAGCCCCCAGAGAACATTTTAGCCAATTAACGTTAGCTGCAGTGTTAAAAACATTACAATTCAGGTAAGCAAGGCAGCTGCATGCTAATCATTTTTGCTGTTCAAGGATTCAAAGGCTTTATTATCATGTGCACAGCTAAGAAATGTTGTATTGTTGCTGTTGTATTGGGAACAAAGTCCTTCTTGTCAGTAGTCTTGACCCACTTCTGTCGAACATCTTTGTCAACTGAGAACTCAGTGAATCTGTGTAAACTGTGCAGTCTCAGACAGGGAAACATGTCATACAGTAAAGGCTTTTGTATTTTGCTTTTTTTCCATAGTTGAAGTTTGCCACGGCTGTTGTGCAGTTGGGAACTGCATACATTGTTCCACATTTCCTTTTGCATTTTTGTCAAAGTGACATTGAATAAAAGAAAAAAGAAAGAGAAATCGTGGTGTTGCAATGACAACTTGCGCTTAAACAGCGGCATATCTCTGGAAGCGGTCACTGCTGTGAGGGCAACTTGCTTACTTTTGGTATTTTACCATATTGTATAGAGTGCCATTTTAAGATTTAAAATGTGTAATTTTAGACACCGTCCTGTTACATAATTACAGACCATTCTTTAGAAATGTATTAGCGGTGGCAACTTTGGAGTTGTAAAACCTTGATGTCTAGAAGTGAGGGCTGCACTGTATAGATTACAGGAATCCATCTAAAGTTTAATTTTTATATTCTTTCATTCTTAGCAGGGCAAGTATGCAAAAATCCTAAATGTGATTTACAGTGGTGTGAAAAAGTGTTTGCCCACTTCCTGATTTCTCATTTTTTTGTATGTTTGTCACACTTAAATGTTTCAGATCATCAAACAAATTTAAATATTAGACAAAGATAATACAAGCAAACACAATATGCAGTTTTTAAATGAAGGTGTTTATTATTAAGGGTAAAAAAAAATCCAAACCTACATGGCCCTGTGTGAAAAAGTGATTGCCCCCCTGGTAAAACATAAATTAACTGTGGTTTGTCACATCTTTGGAAAGCTGAGTTCAATTTATCTAGCCACACCCAGGCCTGATTACTGCCATACCTGTTCTTAATCAAGAAATCACTTAAATAGGACCTGCCTGACAAGGTGAAGTAGACCTAAAGATCCTCAAAAGCTAGACATCATGCTGCGATCCAAAGAAATTCAGGAACAAATGAGAAACAAAGTAATTGAGATCTATCAGTCTGGAAAAGGTTATAAAGCCATTTCTAAAGCTTTGGGACTCCAGCAAACCACAGTGAGCGCTATTATCCACAAATGGTCAAAACATGAAACAGTGGTGAACCTTTCCAAGAGTGGCTGGCTGACCAAAATTACCCCAAGAGTGCAGCGACGACTCATCTAAGAAGTCACAAAGACTCCACAACAACATCCAAAGTACTGCAGGCCTCACTTGCCTCAGTTAAGGTCAGTGTTCATGACTCCACCATAAGAAAGAGACTGGACAAAAATGGCTTGCATGGCAGAGTTCCAAGACAAAAACCACTGCTGAGCAAAAAGAACATAAAGGTTTGTCTCAGTTTTGCCAGAAAACATCTTAATGATCCCCAAGACTTTTGGGAAAATACTCTGTGGACTGACAAGACAAAAGTTGAACTGTTTGGAAGGTGTGTGTCCCATTACATCCAGTGTAAAAGTAACACAACATTTCAGAAAAGGAACATCAATCATACCAACAGTAAAATATGATGATGGTAGTGTGATGGTGTGGGGCTGCTTTGCTGCTTCAGGACCTGGAAGACTTGCTGTGGTAAATGGAACCATGAATTCTGCTGTCTACGAAAAAATCCTGAAGGAGAATGTCCCACCATCTGTTCGTGACCTCAAGCTGAAGCGCACTTGGGTTCTGTAGCAGGACAATGATCCATAACACACCAGCAAGTCCACCTCTGAATGGCTTAAGAAAAACAAAATGAAAACTTTGGAGTGGCCTAGTCAAAGTCCTGACCTGAATCCGATTGAGATGCTGTGGCATGACCTTAAAAAGGCGGTTCATGCTCGAAGACCCTCCATTGTGGCTGAATTACAACAATTCTGTAATGAGTGGGCCAAAATTCCTCCACAGTGCTGTAAAAGACTCATTGCCAGTTATTGCAAATGCTTGATTGCAGTTGTTGCTGCTCAGGGTGGCCCAACCAGTTATTAGGTTTAGGGGGCAATCACTTTTTCACACAGGGTCATGTAGGTTTGGATTTTTTCCCCTGAATAATAAACACCTTCATTTAAAAACTGCATTTTGTGTTTACTTGTGTTATCTTTGTCTAATATTTAAAATTGTTTGATGATCTGAAACATTTAAGTGTGATAAAGATACAAAAAAAATGAGAAATCAGGAAGGGGGCAAACACTTTTTCACACCACTGTAGGTTTGAAGTGTTATGTCCTTAATCTTGGTACTGTATTCAAGGAGGAGGCCATGAATACAGCTGAACGTCACTTTATTAACAGAACCACACAATGCCAAGCGCTCCGTACAAGTGGATGGTCGATGGTCGAAGAGACAGAGTCTCTTCCACCCTAGCCCTTTATACCCCTGATGACGGCGGAACCGGAAAGGCAGGCCGTCACCTCCCACTACACCCAGGATGGTATGGGCACCATCTTACTACACCACAGTAAGGTTATATTTTTTTACTTTCTGCAACATTTAATTTGACATCCAGTTGCACTTTATCTAGATGTATGGATGTTTAAAACAAAAAAAATTGAACCTATCAAACTATTTTCCTTTTGTAAAATTATCTGGCTAAAAATGTCCATACTTATCCCCCATGAATACTCTGACCTTCTCCTTTTTCGTGTCACCGTGCTCCTCTCCAACTCTCCTCTGTGTGCGTCTATATTTTTCTGTTCTTGTGTGTGGCGTATGGTGCACTCTTCCCTGCAGGCTTGTTATTTTCCAGTGACAAGCTGACCCTTGAACTATTTTTTCCAGAGGACATATGTTCTCCGTGGGTGTGGTGGCTTTAACACTTAATTTCCACCCACAGACATGAGGGAGTGACGTCCATAGGTATTTGTCTCCATGGGACTGGGATTTTGTTGTGTTTCATGGTGGCTGTTAATGATTAAAGCTTTAACACTGTGCAGAACCCCTGTCCATTGCATTTTACACTATTGATTTAGACAGATAACTTGATATGTTGTGATTCTTAAATAAGGAAAAAAAGTATGTATCTGGTTAAATTTAGTTGTCCTTTCAAAACTGATAATTTTAGTTTTTTTTGTAGTGCTGATAAAAAAATACAAGCCTACTAGTGTGTAAGCATTTTTCCCCTCTGTGACTGGGCTGAGGTTGTGCAGACATCATAGATAACAGCTTATGTGAAGGAAATGCCTTGTGATCGTTGGAGAATAATATTGCACTCAATACCAATATTCTCTGTCAACATTTGCCTTGGGAAATTTAGCTGGTACAATGGTGGAGGACTCAAATAACCAGAGCTCTTTGTTTGAGTGGGGTGCAATCTGATCTAGCTGCTGCTCCAGTTCTTGGAAGACAACGGGCCACTAATGGACGCTGCGTAACCTCACACGGTCGTCCCCACTTCCCCTTTTTTCTCCTACCACTTTCTCTCTATTGCTCTCTCTACTCACCACATCTGCCCTTGCTTTCATTGCATGCCACTTGGCCTCAGGTTCTCAGTGAGAGAAATCCACACTATCCTCTGTCACGCCGCTTATCTCCTTTAAAATAAATGGAGAGTAATTACTGAGCTGTTGGTGGTTTTCACCTCAGGTTCCCAAGTTTCCTTTGTCTCCTCTGTGTTCTCTGACACTGTGTTCCTTTCCTCAGAGCAAGTTGGATTTAGGGGTGTGTGTGTCCCTCCAGTAGTTCCGGCAGTGATGTTGGTGTTTCTGGGCTGAGAGGTCAAGATGGTTGAACCAACTTTAGGGTAAAATGTTCTCTTTATTAGTGCTTCTGTTTTGTCGCTTGTAGTCAGTTAGACACACAGTACTTACCAACTTCTATCTCTAAACATGCTGCTATAATGTTTTGATACACAAAATACCCACATAGCAAAACTGGACTGGCCCGGTTCTGACCCACACAATGCACTTACACTCGACCCACATGCTGCAAGGAATGGTGGCCCTTTGGTGGCATCAATTTTGCTATGTGGGTAGAGCGCACTTAGAGAGCGTATACCTCTGCCAAGGCTCCATCCATCCATACCACCGTCGGTCTGTCCCTTGTGAGATAGGGCCTTTGTGGAGATATGTGCTCTTGGATCAGCTGCAAAATCTATTGTGTTCATCTGTAGCCCAAGGTCTACCGCTGGTAAAAATTTCATCAAAATTTCTTGAATAGTTTTTGCACAATCCTGCTAACACATTGCAAGAATATAGGGTTTTGGCAGTGGCATAAGCTCATGGATCACCTCCAAAATCTAATGGGTTTATCTGTAGCCCAAGGGCTACCTCTGGTGAAAATTTCATCCAAATCCATTCAGCAGTTTTTGTATAACTCTGCTGCACAAAAACAAACAGGGGACTTGGTGGAGGTATGTGCTGTTAGATTGCCTCTAAAATCTAATGGGGTCATCCTTAGGCCAAGGACCACCTCTGGTGAAAATTTCATCCAAATCTGTCCAGTAGTTTTTATGTAATCCTACTAATGGTCATGATCTGGGCATGGTCATTACTTTATTCCTTAGTCTTTTAGTGATGTTTTGTTTCCTTTCCCTGTCTGCTGTCTGTGCTTATGTTGATTGTGTTCCTTGTTTATCTTAGTTCCTAGCCCATCTTGTGTTTTGTTGTTTCTGTACCTGTGCGCACCCCCCCCCCCCCCGTGCATAATCAGTTAACTCCTAATGTGTCTCCCAGCTGTCTTGTGTTTGGTAATTATTAGTTCACTCTATATATACTGTATATACGATACGACACAATAATACTTTATTGTCAGACGCGTGTTTACTTTGCATCATTACAGCTTGAAATTGTAGCAACACATGAAACACCAAACATTTCTAAGCTTTTTCCACCATTCATGTGACCTATAACCTGTACAACCCAACTGAAAAACAAACTGAAATCTTTTAAGGGGGGAAAATAAAACATAAAAAACTTACAATAACCTGGTTGCATAAGTTTTTTTTTTTTGTTTTGTTTTTTTTTTAATGGCGCCGGAGGCAGGGCGGCAGTACCAGCAGCAACGTGTAATTTCCCAGTTTGGGATCAATAAAGTACATCTATCTATCTAAGTTGCAAGTGTTTTTGGGTAGGAGTCTATCAGTGTGGCACATATTGATGTGGCGATATTTGCCCACTCTTCTTTGCAAAAACGCTCCAAATCTGTCAGATTGTGAGGGCATCTCCTGTGCACAGCCCTCTTCGGATCACCCCACAGATGTTCGATCAGATTCAGGTCTGGACTGTGGCTGGGCCATTCCAAAACCTTAATCTTCTTCTGGTGAAGCCATTCTTTTGTTGATTTGGATGTGTGCTTTGGGTCATTGTTGTGCTGAAAGATGAAGTTCTGTCAGGGTAGAGCATTTTGGGGGATGTGTGTACAGTATATTGTTATTTTTTGGGTTGTTGCAGCTTTGGGGCTGTAACATGGTGAATGATAATATTAATGTATATTGGATTATTTTCTTTTATATATTTGTGTTTGCTTTCGGCTTTAGGACTGTGACTAGGATTCTTCTTTGACTTGGCACAGAGGCGTCGTCTCTTCGAATTTAGTCTGCTGGTAGGATCATTAGCTTCCCCAGGTGAGCCCGGGTACTGGCAGAGGGCGCGACGAGAACGCTGATCCATTGCCCCCCGCAATGTTTGGGACCAAGGAGGTCCCAAACAAACAGCTGGTGATAAACCCCAACCAACAGGTCCCGGGCACCAACCTCCCAAGGAGACAGTGGTCTACACTCAATCGCTTCAGGACTGGACATGGCCCCTGCTTGGCCAGCCTTCACAGATGGGGCAGTAGCCCTAGCCCACTGTGCGCATGTGGAGAGGAGCAAACTATGGAACACATCATAGAGGCTTGCCCGCTCCAAAGACTGGAAGGAGGATTACACACCCTCCATACAGCAAACCAGGAGGCAACTGCTTGGCTTAAGAACTTTGCATTCGCTAAATAAAAAAAATATATTTGTGTGTATTTTATTTGTTTGGATTGATGGATTATGAGTCACACCTGCGCTAACTGACAATCAGCAGGAGCCAATCAGCAGGCTCCGCTGTGAACTGTCTGTCCGGAAGGACGTATTTAAGGATGGCGCCTGACTGTGACAAGAGAAGTTTTCCCCAGCGCAGTTTTCTACGGCGAAGTTTTCTACAGCAAAGTGTTCCTGAGTGAAGTTCTTCAGGGTGTAGTTTGGAGCAGAGAGAGGACGGAGGAAGCACAGGTGTGGGGTTTTACGGCGGCAGCACGGGACCGAAGACGCCGGGAGAGTGATCAGCTGACGGAGACGCTGTGGTGCTGGATGAAAGGCGAAAACACAGATAAGTAAAGGAACGTGCTTGCTGTCTGTGTGTGTGGTAAATGCATATTAGCCCCGGTGCATTCATGGGAGGCTAAGGTTGTGCTGCACTGTGTGCTGCAGGTTTTCCCCGGACGCCGGAAACAAAGGAGCCGCTCCTCGTCTCTCCGCCTGTCTACATTCTCTCCTCGGGCACGGAGCACTCCCTCCTCGAGGTGTACAGGAGGGCCTTGGACGAGCCCGGACAGTTGGTGCTTAACTTCCAGGCTAAGGAGGACGATAGCGGGAGTTCCTGGCCGGACAGTCCGTGAATGCATCACGCTCGATTGAGGACGCTTAGAAGGTTTAATCATGTAGCGTAGGAAGTGACTCTGATTGCCAAAATTGTATTGCTTTTTTCCCTTGTGTGCTTTTTTTCTTAGGGTATTTATGCTATTTATAATATTTATTGTGGGGTTGTTTCTTAACTTGGGCACATTGGGAATGTGTGGTTTTCATTTGGGGATTTATGGTTCTTGATGAAATGTATGGTTCTTATTTAGATTGTAGCCTATAGCCATTTTAACACTGTGTTTAATAAAGTTGTATAATTGTTTTCATGCCTTCCAGCATGTTTATGTTGTTGTGGCCCAAGAATCTACTTTTATTCATAATGCTCAGTGTTTGGCATGTCCAAACTGTGACAGTTCCTCTTCAGCTTTCTAGCAGAAGCCTGAAGGTTTTGTGCCAACAGACTGGTATTTGGAACTGTTCATAATTCCCTCCACCTTGACTAAGGCCCCAGTTCCAGCTGAAGGAAAAACTGCCCCAAAGCATGATGCTGCCACCACCATGCTTCACTGTAGGTATGGTATTCTTTTGGTGATGAGCAGTGTTGTTTGTGCCAAATATACAGTGGGGCAAAAAAGTATTGACGTTTGCAAGGTTCACACAAAGAAAGAGGAGCAAGATGGTTGTGATGAACAGGCTTTATTTACACACCACCAACCCCCAACCTACTTCTGAGCACACAGAGGAGGGGAGGTCATTCTCCCAGACCTCCGTTTCAATCATGGTTACACACACATGATACATCTTGCCCTAATCCTGCTAAACACTGCTGGGTCATAACGCAGTTATAATGACACAGCAGTATAACTCAGTAATAACACATTTAATACACACACTAACATTTTCAACTGGCAAAGCATGCTGGGAAATCCCTGCGCCCCTTAAAATGGCCCCGACATTACACTGCCCTCCCCTGGACTGGTTTCTGTCCCCAGAAAATTCAAAGTCCACTTTCAGAAATCCAACGTGAGACAGCCCGGTGCCGGGGCTGCATGCACGGGCCATCCAGTGTCCATCTGAGTCTCGGTTGGAGTATCTGGTTGGGGTAGGGTTCCGGTTTGGCCACCAGCGGGCGGATGGACACATCTGACAGCCTCTGTAGGACCACGCACAGTCCCTTCCCTGGCAGCGGGAGTCCCAAGCCCGCTCCGGCCGACTCCCACCGCTGCCAGGTCTCCCAGGCGGCCACTGGCCCGTGTCCAGCCCTTGCCGTGCCTGGAAAATGGCTGGGTCTTCGTCCTGCTCGCTCCGCTGCTGCGCGTCTGCTGCGCTGAGGGCCTCCGTGATGTCACCGAAAGGTAAAGCATCTGCGGGTGGCGGTAGGACTACACAGTTCCTCCTCTGGCAGCGGGAGTCACGACTCCCACCGCTGCCAGGACCTCCCAGGCGGCTGCTGGCCTGCGTCCAGCCCCTGCCGAGCCCGGGAAAAGACCGGCTCTGTCCTGCTCGCTCCACTGCTGCTGCGCTCCAAAGGCCTCTGTGACGTCACCGCCGGGGGGAGCATCTGCAGGAGGCGGCTTTTTCTCCGTCCATGCCACCTCGCTCTAATTTAACGTCGGCGAGGGGTCAGTTTGTCGTGCGCTGTGTGCGGGGCAGTACCATGCAATGTACCCTGGCTCTGCGCAGCGGAAGCCCCCCTTCCTCGTGTCGCCACCGCTGTCTCCTTCGTGCACGCGCTGCTGTGATCTGCCGTAGCCCCTCCTCCCACTCGCTCTCAGCACGGTGGTTTCCTCCTATGACCAGTCATTCAGCGCGGCAGCCAACTCGACCTGGGCCCGGTGGTCATCCAACAGGTTCTCGCCGTTGTAGCGGGGAATCTTGGCCCGCTGCTGGACGGATGGGACGGTCATCTCCCGGTCGATCGCCGCTCCAAATTGCTCTGGAATCGCCAGCCCGTCCTGCCCTGAAAAGGGCGGGAAACAGGGCTGGTTTGCTCTGCTCGGCCCGTTCTGCCTTGGAAAAAGGCAGAGCAGTCCCGTCGGGTCCGCTGCTCCGTCCATCGTGGCGAGCCTCTCCGGTGGCCGGCGTCTCAGCTCTACGCTCTGTTCCCAGCCGAGCGATGAACCGCTCTGGCCGTTGGACCTCCGCCTGGATCCTCATCTTGCTCCATCCCCACTCCTGACACCAGTGTGACGTTTGCAAGGTTCACACAAAGAAAGAGGAGCAAGATGGTTGTGATGAACAGGCTTTATTTACACACCACCAACCACCAACCTACTTCTGAGCACACAGAGGAGGGGAGGTCATTCTCCCAGACCTCCGTTTCAATCATGGTTACACACACATGATACATCTTGCCCTAATCCTGCTTAACACTGCTGGGTCATTATAACGCAGTTATAATGACACAGCAGTATAACTCAGTAATAACACATTTAATACACACACAGTAACATTTTCAACTGGCAAAGCATGCTGGGAAATCCCTGCCCCCCTTAAAATGGCCCCGACGTTACAGTATTTAGTCAGCCACCAATTGTGCAAGTTCTCTCACTTAAAAGATGAGAGAGGTCTCCAATTTTCATCATAGGTATACCTCAACTATGAGCGACAAAATGAGGGGGGGGGGGGGGAAAAATCCAGAAAATCACATTGAAGGATTTTTAATGAATTAATTGGTAAATTCCTCGGTAAAATAAGTATTTGGTCAATAACAAAAGCTCATCTCAATACTTTGTTATATACCCTTTGCTGGCAATGACAGAGGTCAAACATTTTCTGTAAGTCTTCACAAGGTTTTCATACACTGTTGCTGGTATTTTGGCCCATTCTTTCATGCAGATCTCCTCTAGAGCAGTGATGTTTTGGGGCTGTCGCTGGGCAACACAGACTTTCAACTCCCTCCAAAGATTTTCTATGGGGTTGAGATCTGGAGACTGGCTAAGCCACTCCAGGACCTTGAAATGCTTCTTATGAAGCCACTCCTTCGTTGCCTGGGCGGTGTGTTTGGAATCATTGTCATGCTGAAAGACCCAGCCACGTTTAATCTTCAATGCCCTTGCTGATGGAAGGAGGTTTTCACTCAAAATCTCACGATACATGGCCCCATTCATTCTTTCCTTTACACGGATCAGTCGTCCTGGTCCCTTTGCAGAAAAACAGCCCCAAAGCATGATGTTTCCACCCCCATGCTTCACAGTAGATATGGTGTTCTTTCTCCTCCAAACACGACAAGTTGAGTTTTTACCAAAAAGTTCTATTTTGGTTTCATCTGACCATATGACATTCTCCCAATCCTCTTCTGAATCATTCAAATGCTCTCTAGCAAACTTCAGATGGGCCTGGACATGTACTGGCTTAAGCAGGGGGACACGTCTGGCACTGCAGGATTTGAGTCCCTGGCGGCGTAGTGTGTCACTGATGGTAGCCTTTGTTACTTTGGCCCCAGCTCTCTGCAGGTCATTCACTAGGTCCCCCCGTGTGGTTCTGGGATTTTTGCTCACCGTTCTTGTGATCATTTTGACCCCACGGGGTGAGATCTTGCGTGGAGCCCCAGATCGAGGGAGATTTTCAGTGGTCTTGTATGTCTTCCATTTTCTAATAATTGCTCCCACAGTTGATTTCTTCACACCAAGCTGCTTGCCTATTGCAGATTCAGTCTTCCCAGCCTGGTGCAGGTCTACAATTTTGTTTCTGGTGTCCTTTGACAGCTCTTTGGTATTAGCCATAGTGGAGTTTGGAGTGTGACTGTTTGAGGTTGTGGACAGGTGTCTTTTATACTGATAAAGAGTTCAAACAGGTGCCATTAATACAGGTAACGAGTGGAGGACAGAGGAGCCTCTTAAAGAAGTGACAGGTCTGTGAGAGCCAGAAATCTTGCTTGTTTGTAGGTGACCAAATACTTATTTTACCGAGGAATTTACCAATTAATTCATTAAAAAATCCTTCAATGTGATTTTCTGGATTTTTTTTTTTTTCTCATTTTGTCTCTCATAGTTGAGGTATACCTATGATGAAAATTGGAGACCTCCCTCATCTTTTAAGTGGGAGAACTTGCACAATTGGTGGCTGACTAAATACTTTTTTTTCCCCCACTGTACCTCTTGGAGTTATGGCCAAAAACTTCAACCTTGGTTTCATCAGACCATAATACATTTTCCCACATGCGTTTGGGAGATTTCAAATGTGTTTTTGCAAAATGTAGCCGGGCTTGGATCTTTTTATTCATAAGATAAGGCTTCTGTCTTGCCACCCTACCCCATAGGCCAAACACAAAGAAGATGGGAGATTGTTATCACAAGTACTAAAGAGCCAGAACTTGCCATAAATTCCTGCAGCTCCTTCAATGTTGCTGTCAGCCTCCATGACCAGTTTTCTTCTTGTCTTTTCATCAGTTTTGGAGGGATGTCCAGTTCTTGGTAATGTCACTGTTGTGCCATATTTTCTCCACTTGACTGTTTTCACTGTATTCTATGGTATATTTAATGCCTTGGAAATTCTTTTGTACCCTTCTCTTGACTGATACCTTTGAACAATGAGATCCCGCTGATACTCGTAGTTCTCTATGGACCATGGCTTGTGCTGTAAGATGTGACTACAAAAATGTCAGGAAAAGTCTTCTAGAACAGCTGAACTTTATTTGGGGTTAATCAGAGGCACTTTCAATGGTGGCAGGTGTGTGCTGACTCCCATTTAACATGAGTTTGTGACTGGTTAATTCTGAGCACAGCCACATCCCCAGTTATAAGAGGGTGTGCATATTTATGCAACCAGGTTATTGTAAGTTTTTTTATTTTTCCCCCTTAAACGATTTCAATTTGTTTTTCTTTAGCTGAATTACGGGTCCAATTTTTCAAGTGCAGGCAGGGGGATGGAGAAAGTGTGGGGTCCTTTATCTGCGCCTATGAGAACAGTTTGGCAGGTGGCGTGAGCAGGAAACTGATGGCTCAGCACAGGATGAAAGCACAGCACGAGATCAGCTAATACTGGGTCTGAGGGCTGGTGCTGTCCGCCAGGAGTTGCAGCGGCTGGTGCGACGAGAGCCACGTATGACCTTTGTGGAGGCCTGCAAAGAGGCTAGAGCATTGGACGGAGAACATCCAGGCCAAGAGGAAGTTTGGGCTTCAAGAATAGATGCACCTGTACAGACTGTACCCAGGCCGGAAGCTGAAGATTGGAAAGAGTGGTTCAAGGCGGAAGTTTATCGTGAGGTGCAGGAACAGATGTCCATACTCGGCTGCACTGTGGTGGAGGAAATGAAGCAGTTACTGCCCGGCATGTGCCACAGGAGTCCACCAGGGGGCGCCTCTTCTAGGAGGAAATTTATCATCCCCTCCCACCGTAGGCCAGCTTCCCGGTGGGACGAACGGGGCCATTCAATTTGTAGAGGCTGTAGGAAGCCAGGCCATTTCCAAAGGTCTTGTCCAGACAGAACTCAACCGGCCCAGGTTTCTGAAGTATTGTTCCACCTGCTACAGGGCCTGTGACTGAGGCACCCGAAACCGGGACCTTGAAGGAGAAAATGGTTGGCTCGTGTCAAGGTGGCTGGCACAAAAGTTCTGTGTTTTGGACACAGGCTCACAAGTGACACGGTTTTCTGAGACTTTCTTCCAGAAGTGGTTGAGCCATGTCCCCTTGGCAGATGCAGGAGAGCTGAAGTGGCTGACTCTGAAAGCAGCAAACAGGTTGAATATTCCCTATGTGGGTTATGTGCTGCTTGATTTTGAGGTCGCGGGAGTTGTGGTACCGAATAAAGGGGCAGTCATTGTGAAAGATACCTGTTTAGGCTCTGACAAGGGGATTTTGGGTATGAATGTGATCTTTAGCTGCTGGAAGTGTTTGTTTCAGGGACTCCATCCTGGTGTCTCTGCTTTTAAGGTTACAGTGTCTCTACCTGCCTTAGGGCAATAAGGGGGAAAAAGCATTTGCGGTCTGTAGTCGGGTGGCCCAGGAGGAAACAGTGGATGGGAAAATAGGTGTGGCATGGGTGTCCAAGCAGTCACCAGTAGACATTCCACCCTGTAGCGAGATGGTGATTTGGGTCCCTGTGTTGGGGGGCCGCCACCCTCCAAGTGGACCGTCCTGGTGGAAGGGGTGTCAGATAGCATGGAGTGGCAAGTTGGCCAGGCTGTGACCAACTTGGAAGGGGGTAAAGTACCGATTAAGGTATGCAACGTTAATCCTTACCCCACTGGTCTGCCGCCACGACAGGCTCTGGCCTCTGTGTACTCCTTGTCCCCTGATCAGATATATGGTGACAAGCAGTTGGTGCTGCAGGTTGTTGACCAGGACATGGCAGAGGTGGACATTCGGACTGTTCAGGCACCAAGAACCAGTGAACCGGTGTCGTGGACTTTTGAGGGGGACAACCTTAGTCCGGAACAGCAACAGGAGTTGAAACAACTGGTAAGCCAATGGAACTTAGTTTTTGCTAAGGATGAGGAGGATTTTGGCCATACGACTGCGGTGTTGCACCAGATACCAACCGGGACCGCACCTCCAAATCGAGAAAGACATCGGCCTGTCTCCCCCCTCTTTATCCTGAGCTGCGAAGTCTGCTGCAGAGCATGTTGGAACGAGGAGTGGTGACGGAGAGCGCTAGTCCTTGGGCTGCACCAGTTGTGCTTGTGAGGAAGGATGGGTCCCTACGTTTTTGTGTGGATTACAGGAAACTGAATTCTGTGACCCACAAAGACTCATTTCCACGAATTGAGGAGTCCCTAACTTGCCTCAAGCAAGCACTTTGGTATTCCACCCTTGATCTGGCCAGTGGGTACTGGCAGGTGGAAGTGGACCCAAGGGACAAGGAGAAGGCCGCCTTTATAACACCTACGGGCTTGTATGAGTTCCAGCGGATGCCATTTGGTCTCTGTAATGCTCCAGCTACCTTTCAGAGACTGATGCATCGGTGTTTGGGCAGTATGGTGAATGACTTCATTTTGATTTACCTCAATGATGTCATCGTTTTCTCACCTGATTTCCATTCCCACGTCACCCATTTGGAACAGGTGTTTGAGCGTTTGGCTAGACATGGACTGAAGTTGCAGCCACAGAAGTGCCATCTCTTCCAACGTGAAGTAAGGTATCTGGAGCACATCATTTGTAAGGATGGGGTGGCTACTGATCCTGAGAAGACCAGGGTGGTCCAGCAGTGGGAGCCACCTAGTACAGTGAAAGGGGTCACATCATTCCTGGGTTTTTTGGGATATTATAGGCATTTCATCCCTGGGTTTTCGAAGATCGCAGCACCTCTACATGCTACTCTGGTGGTGAAGGCAGGTTCACGTGGGAGAAATCAGGTCATAGTTTGGTCTCCGGAATGTCAGGCCACCTTCGAGAGACTTAAGCTGGCACTGTTGAGTGCTCCGGTGCTAGCTTATGCTGATTTCTCCAAGCCCTTCAACCTTTATACGGATGAAAGTCTGGAGGGGCTGGGAGCGGTGCTCGCCCAAGTTCAGGATGGGCGTGAAAGGGTGATCGCCTATGCTAGCCGAAGTCTTCATCCCACTGAAAGGAATGATCAGAATTATAGCTCCTTTAAATTGGAGTTGTTGGCACTAAAGTGGGCCGTTACAGAGAAGTTTAAGGATTACTTGTGGGGGGGTGCCTTTCACAGCTTTTACTGATAACAACCCCCTTGTCCACCTGGACACAGCACAGCTTGGTGCAGTGGAGCAAAGGTGGGTGGCCCAGCTTTCCAACTACCAGTTTACTATTAAATGCCGACCTGGAGTGGCAAATGGGAACGCGGATATCTTGTCCAGGCTCCCACAGGACGAATCCCAAATGGAGACTGGCACAAACCTTGTGATGGCTACCCCGGAGGATACAGAAGATTGGCTTACTCACCAAAGGGCAGACCCAGCAATGCAGCAGGTGTGTGCATGGCTCCAACAGGGTAACTGGCCAACTAAAGTGTCAGCGGAAAGCTCTACCACTGGCCCGACGGTTGTTGAGGGAGTGGAAAAGGTTACAGTTGAGTCATGGCCTGCTCCAGAGGAAGGTGGAGGATCCACAAACAGGCCAGGTGGTGTTCCAAATTGTGGTCCCCTTAGTGAATGCGAGGCCATTGTGGGAACGGTTCCATGCCTCTTGTGGCCACATGGGAGCGAATCGTGTTGAGGCTGCTTTGAGGAGGTGGTTTTTTGGGCCTCAGATGAGCGAGGACGTGCGCAAGTGGGCTACAGAGTGCCCTACTTGTTGTGAGAATAAGGCTAGGCCAGAAGTAAGGGCACGCCTCCAGCCAATTGTCTCATCCTATCCTCTGGAAACCGTGGCCATTGACTTCCTGTCTTTAGGAAACCCTCAAGTCACCTATCCATATATTTTGGTGATGACTGATTTGTTTTCGAGGTATGGATGGGCAGTGCCAACTAAAGACCAGACGGCAGTTACAACAGCTCAGGTGTTGTGGCAGAACCTGATTCAAACATGGGGCTGCCCTGAAAGGATCCTGTCAGAGGGGCTGCCTTTGAGTCTGCAGTGTTGCAGCAACTTTGTGTGTTATATGGCTGCAAAAAGGTGCGCACTACCCCTTATCATCCCCAGGGAAACGGGGCATGTGAACGCTTTAATCAAAATTTGCTGTCCTTGTTGTGTTCGTTGACTGAGGAGGAGAAGACCAGATGGACAGAAAGTTTGCCTGCTTTGCTTTTTGCTTATAACAACACAATCCATAGCAGCACAGGTTTGACCCCTCATTTTGTTCCGACAAGGCGGCATGCAAGGTTGCCAGTGGAGATTGCCACGGGATTTTTCCCCCAGCCTGAACAGTATACCATGGAAGAGTGGGTTTGTCATCATCACAGGATTCTGAATGGAGCCCACAAACGAGTCTTGGCCCAAACGCAGCAGCAGCAACACAAGGACAAGCAGAGGTATGGTCGTCATGCCAAGGATGTTCCACTGGTGCCAGGAGAGAGGGTGTTGCTGAGGAATTTTCGATGCCGTGATCAAAATAAGCGTGCCCCCCCCCCCCCCGATGGCAACCCTTCCCGTTTGTGGTGGTGTCTCAGTTGGGTCCACTCACACCTGTGTAAAAGATCCGACCAGAGGGGCTGAGTGGACCAGAGGGACTATCCACAGGAACAACCTCAGACCATGTCCCATCAGACCCAGTGATCCACCAAAGGATGTGCTAGTGCCACCGGCTGAGCATGAGAACATTGGGGCACGTCTGTTCCTGCCTGTGTCTTTGCCTTTTGTAGGGCCCAGTTTAGTCCCAAGTCCAGCCGTGGAAGTGGAACATTTACAAGAGGTGGTGCAGGCTCCTGATCACATACCTCAGTGTCCCCACAGGAACAGGTACCCCTGAGGCATTCTCAGCGTAGCTATTTGGGGAAAAAAGCCAGTAAGGTATGGTGATGGAAGTGAATAGTCGGGGATGACTATTTAAAAAGCTGAGGGGAGAAATGTCAGGGTAGAGCATTTTAGGGGATGTGTGTATATTGTTTTTTTGGGTTGTTGCAGCTTTGGGGCTGTAACATGGTGAATGATAATATTAATGTATATTGGATTATTTTCTTATATATTTGTGTGTATTTTATTTGTTTGGATTGATGGATTATGAGTCACACCTGCGCTAACTGACAATCGTTAGGAGCCAATCAGCAGGCTCCGCTGTGAACTGTCTGTCCAGAAGGACGTATTTAAGGATGGCGCCTGACTGTGACAAGAGAGAAGTTTTCCTCAGCGCAGTTTTCTACAGCAAAGTGTTCCTGAGTGAAGTTCTTCAGGGTGTAGTTTGGAGCAGAGAGAGGACGGAGGAAGCACAGGTGTGGGGTTTTACGGCGGCAGCACGGGACCGAAGACGCCGGGAGAGTGATCAGCTGACGGAGACGCTGTGGTGCTGGATGAAAGGCGAAAACACAGATAAGTAAAGGAACGTGCTTGCTGTCTGTGTGTGTGGTAAATGCATATTAGCCCCAGTGCGTTCATGGGAGGCTAAGGTTGTGCTGCGCTGTGTGCTGCAGGTTTCCCCCGGACGCCGGAATCAAAGGAGTCGCTCCTCGTCTCTCCGCCTGTCTACATTCTCTCCTCGGGCACGGAGCACTCCCTCCTCGAGGTGTACAGGAGGGCCTTGGACGAGCCCGGACAGTTGGTGCTTAACTTCCAGGCTAAGGAGGACGATAGCGGGAGTTCCTGGCCGGACAGTCAGTGAATGCATCACGTTCGATTGAGGATGCTTAGAAGGTTTAATCATGTAGCGTAGGAAGTGACTCTGATTGCCAAAATTGTATTGCTTTTTTCCCTTGTGTGCTTTTTTTCTTAGGGTATTTATGCTATTTATAATATTTATTGTGGGGTTGTTTCTTAACTTGGACACATTGGGAATGTGTGGTTTTCATTTGGGGATTTATGGTTCTTATTGAAATGTCAGAATCAGAATCAGATTTATTGCCATTGCTCATGTAATACACAAACTAGGAATTTGTCTCGGTGCCATGCTGCAACATTAAAAACATAATGAGAAAAAGGGATAAACTAAAAAACTAAAGGACTAGAAACGTGCAATAAGTGTAGAAAAATAAGTAATAAGTAATAATAATAATAATACTAGTAATAATGAGTAGTACTAGTCAAGGCAGTTTTAAAAAATTAGCATGTAGCAGATAATGTGAAGTACCACATAGTGCAGTCAATAATGCAACAGAAAAACAGTGATGATTGACATGAGTCTGGTTGAGCTGCTGTACATAGTGCACGAGAGTCAAAAGTCACTTAGTGTTCAGCAGTCTGATGGCAGAGGGGAAAAAGCTGTTCATGTGACGTATGAATGTATGTATGAAACATGGGATTATGGTTCTTATTTAAATTGTAGCCTATAGCCATTTTAACATTGTGTTTAATAAAGTTGTATAATTGTTTTCATGCCTTCCAGCATGTTTATGTTGTGGCCCGAGAATCTACTTTTATTCATAATGCTCAGTGTTTGGCATGTCCAAACTGTGACAGTTCATCTTCAGCTTTCTAGCAGAAGCCTGAAGGTTTTGTGCCAACAGACTGGTATTTGGAACTGTTCATAATTCCCTCCACCTTGACTAAGGCCCCAGTTCCAGCTGAAGGAAAAACTGCCCCAAAGCATGATGCTGCCACCACCATGCTTCACTGTAGGTATATAGTGTTCATTTGGTGATGAGCAGTATTGTTTGTGCCAAATATACCTTTTGGAATTATGGCCCAAAACTTCAACCTTGGTTTCATCAGACCATAATACATTTTCCCACATGCGTTTGGGAGATTTCAAATGTGTTTTTGCAAAATGTAGCCGGGCTTGGATTTTTTATTCATAAGATAAGGCTTCTCTCTTGCCACCCTACCCCATAGGCCAAACACATAAAGAAGATGGGAGATTATCACACATACTAAAGAGCCAGAACTTGCCATAAATTCCTGCAGCTCCTTCAATGTTGCTGTCAATCATGTTTAATGTTGCAGCATTGTACCGAGACAAATTCCTAGTTTGTGTACTACATGAACAATGGCAATAAACCTGATTCTGATTCTGTCAGCCTCCATGACCAGTTTTCTTCTAGTCTTTTCATCAGTTTTGGAGGGATGTCCAGTTCTTGGTAATGTCACTGTTGTACCATATTTTCTCCACTTGATGATGACTGTTTTCAATGTATTCTACGGTATATTTAATGCCTTGGAAATTCTTTTGTACCCTTCTCCTGACTGATACCTTTGAACAATGAGATCCCTCTGATACTCGTAGTTCTCTGTGGCCCATGGCTTGTGCTGTAAGATGTGACTACAAAAATGTCAGGAAAAGTCTACTAGAACAGCTGAGCTTTATTTGGGGTTAATCAGAGGCACTTTCAGTGGTGGCAGGTGTGTGCTGACTCCCATTTAACATGAGTTTGAATGTGATTGGTTAATTCTGAGCACAGCCACATCCCCAGTTATAAGAGGGTGTGCATATTTATGCAACCAGGTTATTGTAAGTTTTTTATTTTTCCCCCTTAAACGATTTCAATTTGTTTTTCAATTTGGTTGTACAGGCTATAGGTCACATTAATGGTGGAAAAGGTTTTGAAATGATTTATCTTGGTCTCATTTTTTTAACATCACAAAAATCTGGCATTTGAACAGGGGTGTGTAGACTTTTTATATCCAGTGTTGACTCAAACGTGGCAGAAGTTGTCAGATGGGTTTCAACTTCTGACAGAAAAGCAACACACCAATCACAGTCCCATCTTTCTGCACCCTAACTCAACTGCTTCATTCTGGTTACACATTATTGGCATGGCTGATTGGCAAAGGCAGTAATTTTCCAAAAATAGCTGCAAAATCTGACTTCACTCTTGTTTCACCACCACAAACAGATTGCAGGTTGCAGCTTCAAATATGCAGTAAACCTGCCAAAGTATCTCAATATACAAGAACAAGTGTTTGCAGCGGTGCCATATCAGTGTATTTACAGTTAATGAGGGTCAGTTGTGATCAGTGCCAACATGCAGCAGTTCAGTTTTGGGGTTGTTCCCAAAGACTCCTCTTCTGTGATACAGGAGAAACATTTATTTCCTCTAATACATGTTTATAGCAGCATTTAAAGGAATCCATATTCTGGGAAATAAGATTAACATTGCTGTTTTCCTGCAAATTAAATGTTGAAATATCACATGTTGAATGGAGACTCAGGATATGCCGCATGTAAAAGCTAATAATTACCTGATTATATATAAATACTCTAAACATTTTATTGCGGGAAGCCTTTGTTTCTGTTCCTGGCAGGCCAGACACTGACACAACAATCATCAAAATTGGCTAACATTGGAAATCTATAACAGTTTAGCTTGCCACAAAGTTGCCCACACTGAAACAACACTGGCTGTTTTTTTCAGTCCTCTCAGGATGTTTTCAGAAGTGAAGATTTGACAACTGACATGTAACTCTGAATCCAACGGTCCTTTGATGGAAAATAAAACTTACAGACAAAATCTGTTCAGATTCTCTATAGCCTGTGATAAAGTATTTTACAGCATTCAGTGTTTGAATGTCCACATAGATTTGGAGAAAAGTTAGAAATTTGTTTGTGGACCATTTTGAAGCCTTGAATTGGGTTCATATTTTTGGGTGACAGACATTACCCTGTTGTTTTGATAAAACAAGGGTCTGCAAACTCTAGAAAGAGCCATTATAGCATTTTTCATTCCAAAAAAATTCTGTATTAAGATTCAAAACATATTAGAGCCTTGAAATGAAGGTAAAACAAGTGTTATATGTAAAAACTGTAAAAGGACCTGTCACCATTAGTGATAGGCAAATTTATTTCCTTTACAATATGTAATATCCATCATCTACCACTTATCTGGGGTCCAGATGGCACAAGCAGGAGTCGAAGAAGAGAAGCCCAGCCTTATCAGGCAGGCCCCTTCGGGGGCAAGGAAGACGACCCAATTGCGAGGCGGATTTGATACACCATGATTTATTAATAACAAAAACAGAAAACAAAGCAGCTTGTGGGCTGGACAGAAAAACTAGGCAGACTTACAGACCGGCGGGATAAGTCATAAGGTAGGAAACACGAGTCAGGAATCACGGATCAGGAAACAGGAATCAAGAACCAGGAAACAAGAGTCAAGGACACCACACTGACATAGACTGAACATGGGAATATATATGGACAGGAGAGCAATCAAGACAACACAAGACAGCTGGGAAGCCTAATCACTGACAGCTGAGGTAGCTGGCAGTGACAAGGGGGCGGGGCTGAATACACACATACACCAAGGCAGACACAGACATGAAACAGGATCACAGGAAATGACAAGACCATGATAACATAAATCATAACAGACCTCAGATCACAACAGAACTCATCATCATCATCATAGCAGTCTGTCGGGGGCAACAGATACTGGAGTCAGTTTGTCTTGGCCTGTCCTTGCCACTGATAATACCTCTATCTGCCAAGAATGTGCTACTAGTCCAGCAAACGCTAGCGGTACTCAAATACTTTGCAACAGAACTCATAAGGACAATAATAAAAACGGGAACAAAAAAATGATCACAAGACTTGAACCAAAATACAAAAAGCCAAAAACAGAAACAGAAATAAACTCAACAGACCCTGACTAGCCTTCCCTCTCCTCAGCCACTTCCTCCAGCTTTTCAGGGAGGATACCAAGGCGTTCCCAGGCCAACTGGGAGATATTGGGTGTTTTCATACCTGAAAGTCTGCACCAAGGTCCAGAACAAGATCCATTTTTTTGTTATGCCTTCATCTGGTGCTGTTTTTTCAAGCAAACCTAACAACTTCACATGATGTACCTATATCTTGTTGTTATGACAATGTCCTGTTGACATGATGACATTTCTGTTGTTTGCACAGACCGGTAGTTAGCAAACATGCTACTCACCCTTCAAGGTGTTTACTGCAGCTCTGGACACGTTGATAATTGCACTTTAAATTAAAAACTGGGTTAGACTCCCTCATATTAGTCACTGAACTGTCACTGAACTAGATTAGTGAGGCTTAAAGGATATCCAAGCCGTCATTAAAAGGGATGTTTGTCCTTCTTATCTGCCATGATGATTTTCAGGTGGCATTGTTCATCCATTTTTTTTTTTTCAAAAACTCTGTTGCACCCTCTCTGAAAATATGTGATAAGCTTCTGCATTATTATGATTTTTTCCAAGTGACTGTTTATGCTGCTAACTGCAATATTTTCTCTGAGTACTACCACAGGTCATTTCCCCTCTTATTGGCTGCCGTAACTTCCTGTGTTTGGTCTGAAAGTCCAGACCTTTCTGAAAATTGCTTTTACACTCTAATCGAACTGGACGAAGGTTCAGTTTGATCTGGACCGAGACCACCTCCTTTTACCGTATCAAATTTCAGCTCTTTGATCCAGACTGTGGTTCGTGGGAGGTTTCAAATCTAAAATTTTGGTTCAAACCAAACTGAAAAATCTGAAAGTCCAATGGGTTAGATGTGAAAGGACCCATCGTCTCTCCAGAGTGTCCTGGACCTGTCCCGGGTGTTATGTCCATAACCACTACATCAATAATGAGGCCGGAGGTGCGGTAGAATGTAACTTTATTGATGCACTCACACTGTGTCACAGGCGTTCCCGTCTAGGCAGAGGTCTGGTCGTAAAGAAATGGTGCCTCTTCCGCATCAGCCTTTTATACCCAGGGTGGCGGCGGAACCAGAAAAGCGGAGCCGCCACCCACAATGCACAACAATATGAAACAGATCATATTTAATACATTCCCCCCCCATAGAAAAGTCCAAAACACACCAATCAGGTCCTTCCAAATTTGTAACTCGAATTACACACTAACAATGAACAGGATATTTAGGCCTATCCATACACACAAAACAACAACAAGGATTAAATGACTACAGACCTGTTGCCTTGACCTCTGTGGTCATGAAGTCCTTGGAGAGATTGGTGCTGAACCACCTGAAGGTCGTCACAGGCCCCCTGATGGACCCACTGCAGTTTGCCTACCGGTCAAACAGGTCAGTGGATGATGCAGTGAATATGGGACTACACTACATCCTGCAACACCTCGACTCCCCAGGGACGTACGCCAGGATCCTGTTTGTCGATTTCAGCTTGGCGTTCAACAGCATCATCCCAGGCATTCTTCATCAGAAACTCCTCCAGCTCAAGGTGCCCCCCTCCACCTGCCAGTGGATCTCCAGCTTTCTGACTGACAGGTGGCAACAGGTGAAGCTAGGGAGAATTACATCCAGCTCCCGAAAAATTAGTACTGGCGCCCCCCAAGGGTGTGTCCTTTTCCCCACTGCTCTTCTCCCTCTACTCCAACGACTGCACCTCAGAGGACCCTTTGGTGAAGCTCCTGAAGTTTGCGGACGACACCACAGTCATCGGTTTGATCCGGGATGGTGATGAGTCTGCATACAGGCAGGAGGTGGAGCAGCTGATCCTCTGGTGCGGCCAGAACCATCTTGAACTTAACCCAGCCAAAACGGTGGAGATGATTGTGGATTTCAGGCGCCACCCTCCTTCATTCCCCCCACTCACCATCCTCAACAGCACAGTGTCCACTGTGGACTCCTTCAAGTTTCTGGGTACCACAATCTCCCGGAACCTGAAGTGGTCCTCCCATATTGACACTGTCCGGAAAAAGGCCCAGCAGAGGTTGTTTTTTCTGCGTCAGCTCAAGAAGTTTGATTTGCCTCAGGAGCTGCTGGTTGTCTTCTACACCGCCATCATCCAATCTGTCCTCTGCTTTTCCATCACTGTCTGGTTTGGATCTGCCACTAAACAGGACAAGACCAGACTGCAGCAGATCATTAAGTTTGCAGAGAGGATCATTGGTACCGACCTACCCTCCATTGAGAACTTATATCAGTCCATAACCAGGAAATGGGTGGGAAACATCTGTGCTGACCCATCACACCCCGGCCATAAACTGTTTGAACTTCTATCTTCTGGTCGGCGTTACAGATCACTGAAGGTCAAAACCACCCGTCACAGGAACAGTTTCTTTCCTCAAGCCATCACTCTGATGAACTCCTAACATTCACCTAGTCTTACCTGTTGCTGTACTCATGACTTTTCATCCATTCTTACATTGCACATAACTCTCACACTGCATTTACTTCATTCACATTATATCACTGAATCTGAGTTCACATTGAAATACTGTATGACTGTATATTTTTTCATATATTTCTGCAAAGTGTGGATAGTCTGAGTAAATAACTGCATATATTCCTGTATATATTTGCATCCTTTTATAGAAACATGGACAGACTGTAATTTACTGTACATACTCTGTTGTCATTGAATCCTTATTTAAATCTTATTTAAATTTTACACCTGAACAATGAAAGCAAGTTTTAGCCAAAGTCAAATTCCTTGTATGTGTTGTGCATACTTGGCCAATAAAGCTGATTCTGATTCTGATTCTGAACTAAAACTAGAGGGGGACAGGTGGACTACTGTCCCACCTCCACACGGCTAGACGGATTATTCCGTTTGTATCAATATATACAGTATACAGCCCATGAAAAGAAAAAAACAACAACAAAAAACTGCCATGTTCCTAATATAACTGAAAATAATCCCATGAAATTTATACATGCAGGCAAACTCCCCTTCAACAATTAGCCAGTCAATATTTACGTTCACATATTGCTATTGGCACACCCAACAAAACCCCCATAACCCGGGCAAACCACACAGTAATATGTACTTTAAACATCACTTGTTTTTTTTTTTTTGTACATGGGCAATTCACATAGCAACCAACGTAAGGAACATATTGACTACATAGCTTAGGCAATTCACAACATAATATACAGTCTAACCCATTGCCCCCCTGCTACCATACAATCCTGATGGAGAAGCCACCCCCGGACACCCGTCTGGCGGATTCCGCCCAGAGTGTCTTCGTCTCTTCGCCCATGGAGACGAGCCACGTTGGAGTCTCGACACCTCCCTCTCATCATTGGTGCACCGCAGCTCACTGGGGTATCTCCATGAGTCATCGGACAGCTGGGGGTAACCATCCTCCCGAACAGCCACCACCTGCAATCACCCCTGGTCATCCTGTCACTTCCTCTTGCCATGGATCCCTCTCAGCCGAGCCTCCTCTCTGGGTCCAACCACGTCAGCGACTCCCAGAGGAGCTCGACTCGGCTTCCAATGTCCGTGATGTCTCAACTGGGCTCTTCTCTGGGTTGAACCATGCCAGCGACCCCTTGAGTAGCCCCACTCGGCCTCCAGTGTTTCTGTGTGGCACGTCGGTTCACCGTGCCAGCCGATCCTGCCCCGCTGTCTTTCATTTGTAATGCCGACGAAGCCGTCGCAGCTCCTTGCTTCTCAGTACCTCCTGGCCGAATTCCAGAAGCAGAGGGAGCCATCCTCTCAGCTCCATCCACTGTCATGGGCGTTCCACTGTGCTGCCCATTTCCCACATCCAGGGTAACTTGGGCCCTGGCACCAGAACCCTCCCGCAATGGCCCTGGATGGAATTGGTCCTGTCCATCTCCCAGGATACTAGGCCAATCTTTGTCCCATACTGCATCGTCCACCACGCTCAGAACCGGTCAGTCCCACAAACCACAGCCCGACCACTCCTTTTTGAAACCAATGGCGATCGTGAAGCCCAGGCCGTAAAACATGTCACAGCCCATCACATTCGACCCACTGACGGTCACCACTAACTGGACGTTGGACATCCCTGCCGACTTGTATCTCACCGTCAGCTCCAGTGAACCCACGATAGCTAGTCTATTACCTCCATAGCCACAATATGGCATCAACAGTCCTCTCACATGATAATACAGGAACAAACTCCTCACAGTAGGCCAGTCCAACACGGAAAACGCTGCGCCCGTGTCAACCAGTAACGGCACTTCCATGCTGTCCAACATCATGTCACAATAAATTCGCCCATCTGTGCTTGGGGAGATGGTGTGAATAACTGTAGGAGTCGTGGTGGGGGAATCCGTCTTGTGTCGCTGTTCCCCTCACTAAAACTTATTGCAGGCCCTGGTGAAATGGTGTAGGAGTCCACACTTGCCACAGCACTTGCCCCTCGCTGAACACTCTCTTGCCTTGTATCGGTGCTTGGTGGACCCACAACCCATACATCTGGGCGACCCCAGGGTGGACCTTATTTTAATAGCGGTAGCGTATTCTTCCACGTCTTCTGGGCTATCATCGTTACCTGGGTCCACAGCCTGCGCTGCTGACTGTGATTCAGCCTGCCCCAACGTAGTTCTCTCACCGAGGTCCTTAGATATTTTATCCACTGCTTCAAACTGTTGAGCTATCTCGACCGCCATGGCTAACATCAATTCACTGGAGTGTGTGAGGAACCTTGACCATGTCGCAAAACATAGTGTGGGCTCCGCCACTTGATCACGGACCATTCCTTCTTCCAAAGACCTGAACTGGCATTCCCCAGCCAGCTGACGCAGGTCTGTGACATATTGCTGCACTGACTCTCCAGTCCGCTGGCGGCGCTGCCGAAACTGAATCCTTCGGACTATGACATTTTCCGGGGCACAAAAGTAGCATGCCATTAGCTCAACCACGTCTTCAAATCTATCACTCACCCAATGTGCTGGGAATGCGTTGTTCCTCCATGCCGAGATTTTGGACCAGTATCGCTCGTGCACGTAGTTTCTTCAATTCGCCGAGGTTCAAAGCCACCAAATAATTCTGGAATGCTACAAACCACTTCGCCCAGGGAACCAGTGACTCACCCGGGAGCTCCAAAAATGGCAGAAGACTAGAAACTCCCTTATCCATACTTTTATCCTCGTTGCCAAATGTTATGTCCATAACCAGTACTTCAATAACGAGGCCGGAGGTGCAGTAGAACGTAACTTTATTGATGCACTCACAGTGTGTCACAGGCGCTCCCGTCTAGGCAGAGGTCTGGTCGTAAAGAGACCGTGCCTCTTCCGCATCAGCCTTTTATACTCAGGGTGGCGGCAGAACCGGAAAGGCGGAGCCTCCACTCATAACACACAACAATATGAAACAGATCATATTTAATACATCACATCGGGGTCTCCTCCCAGTGGGACATGGTCAAAACACCTTACTTTTATATAATTAATTTTTTACTTTTTGTGCCTTTTTTTCAGTCAAAACTTTGGAACTTTCCTCTTGTGGGTGAAGAGTTCCCGGTCCTCCTGTCTCCCAGTGAGTGAGTTTCATTTTCAAACTAGTTTACTCTGCAATGGTGATACTTTTACTCCGGTGACAGCAGAATCTCAAACCTAGTAGTTAGCCAGCAAATTTGCACGTACTCGCGTCTTCCCATTCACTTTATATGGATTCGCACCACCTGTTCGCGTTTGGTCTGAACGCACCTTAAGAGTACAGGTTTTTTACTTCATAAATATAATCAAGTAATCCATCCCTCCAAGATCTTGCAATGTTGCGATCGCGCCAATTCACGCAAAATCAGCCAATCACTGGATCTTTTGTGTGACCTTGCAACTTTGTCAATCACTGCAACTTTCCCGCAATTTTGAGAAGATCATCAAGACTCCATTCCTCTCTCTGCAGAGCATCTACCACCGCAGAGTCCAAAGGAGAGCTGACGCCATCCTCTGGGTCCCCACCCACCCCCAGCACAGAATGTTCACAGTTCTACCCTCAGGCTGGAGGTACAGAAGTGTGAAATGCAGGACAACCAGACTGAAAAACTCCTTCTTTCCCACTGCCATCAGACTTCTGGACAAATAACAAACTCCCGAAATGCCACAACACAGCTTTGCAAATAGGAACTCACACACCGGTTGCTAAATTTGCACATTGCTTATTTGTACAGTGTACATAGTCTCACCCCATCTGATGTCCATATCAACTCTACTGCTAATTATCATGTACAGTCTACTAGTAATATCATTATAGAGGAATTCACACACTGGGTGCTAATTTGTAATTTTTATACTGCTCATTTGCACACTGCTCATTTGCACAATGTACATAGGCTTATGCCATCTCAGGTTCATGTCATCTCTAATATCAATATACCACTGTCCACTATAGTCACCCAGGGAATTTCAAATTTCATTCTTCTTGTTTCCTCTGGTTATTCTGTGGTTTGGTTCTGTGTTATTACCTCATTAGCATTGTTGTGTGCCTATTACCTTGGCATTCATTCGGAGAGCAGAGTAAGAATTTCATTGCTCAGGAAATGTTGCATTTCTTAATTGTGCACATGATAATAAAGCCTTTAAATCTTGAATCTTGAATTTTGGCCAATCGTTGTCAACTTCCGCCAATTTCGTCAGTCACATTTGTCCCTGAGTAGCGCTCAAATGCTCAGTCTAACCAGTCAAATGTGTTGCTGCACCACGCTCACTTCTGTACTGACAGTGAGTATTAACGGAACACATCAAACACATCAGCAAAAAACAGAGTGTGTGATTTAAAAAAAACTCACCCCTGAGTTTTCCCACACTGTCCCTTCCTCCGTCTCCCCAGGCCTGCCGGTGGACCTCTCCTCACGTCTCCATGCTGACCACATGTACAAAGTGCCGGGTTTGTGTTGAAAAAAGTCCGCCTGCCTGAAAAACACCCTGTCGTGGGAGCACGCGTGAGGCGAGATGCTGTAAAACCACAAATACTGTATAACACGGGCTGCACGGTGGCGCAGTGGTTAGCACCGCGGCAGCACAGTTTACCCTCGGCCGGGGGATCGCGGGGATCGTGGGTTCGATCCCTGCCCCCGGCCAACAGTGATCTGTGTGGAGTTTGCATGTTCTCCCCGTGTTTGCGTGGGTTTACTCCGGGATTTCTCCGGTTTCCTCCCACATGCCAAAAACATGCAGGTTAGGGAGTTAAGGGGCGCTTGCGCACGCAGCGACCGGAAGCTGGTGGCTTGTCACCGGACTGCAGAACAAATCTACCTACGGGCACAAAATAAGTCCAAAAAAAAAAAAAAAAACCCGCTACAGCCAGTGTTTCAACATTTTATACATCTTTAGAGGTAAAATTATTACTACATCTTGTCAATGAGCTTTAAAGCTGTGAATCTCCGGTTTGGACACGGACCAATGCATGCCCCCGGAAGACCCCCAAGGAGAGCCCCTCCTCCCGGTATGACTCCCTTTAAAGGAAAGTTGAGTATCTGATGAGACAGGTGTGTGTCAAGACGTGCAGCAGATAGACAGACAGGTAGGAGTCAAGCATGGAAAGAGAGAGAATATTCAGTAATTTTTTTCAGAAAAACACAGACTTCAATAGACAATACAGAGCAACAGAATAAATAATTTATTTTTTCTCTGCACCTGGTACCAAATTGTTGGGGACTGCTGCGGTTAGGGAGTTTTCAAATGAAGGTGCTGCCATAATATCCAAATCTATGCTCTTTAACATTTATTCAATGCAATTTAGCTGTTGTAATGGATAATTAGTTTTTCATCCTTTTTATTCAAGTTCTCAGCAAGAGTAGCTTACAGTGTTGGTCATTTTTATGACAAATTTATGAGTAGCTACTTCATTCTTACTTAAATGTGTTAAAGTCTGTATTTAGTGTTGCACAAAAGAGTTTTTCTGTATAGCAGAAGTTTCTGCTTAGTTTACAAATCACTGTTTAATAGGAAATTTTTGACAATCCTGTGCTTTTCTTGTGGCGTTATATAGAATATTATTACAGTAAACTATGAAAAAAAACCTGCTTAAATTCTTCCCACAACTTTAATGCAAAAAACAAAACCCTCTCAAAACATCGCAACTTTTATCACAAATTTTTAAAAAAGCTCTCACAAATTCAGGCTTTTTGGGCCGCAACAATCATAAAAACATCCCGCGAAATCCAGGAGGGACTGAGTAATGTACTTGAATAAATGCAGTGAGTTCCTACCTACCCCTGGTTGGCAGCTGTTTTACTAAGAGCGACCACACTTCAGTGTAATCAATCTATTTATTCTTCATTCTTTCAATATTTTGTTTCTGAAACAAAAACAGAGCAACCAGCAGTAGGCATTATAGTTTTGGTCTTGTCAAAATAAAATCAGAATTGAGCCAAAATGGGATAACAGATGTGATTTCGTTAGTTTTTTCATTTTATTGTTGTCGAAATCACACCTGTTATCTTGTTTTGGCTCAATTCTGATTTTATTTTTACCAGGCCAAAACCATAGGAAGGCTATTTCTGGTTGCTGTTTCATTTCAGAAATATTGAAAGAAAGAAGAGTGGATTGTAATCCATATTAATGTTTAAACAAGTGATTTCACACCTGTTTAGTAATTATGAGCGGAAAAATTAGCTCTAGGTACTAAATCTTGGAGGTGAATATTTAACAGCAGTGGAATATCCATAGTAAAAGAAGTAATTTTATTAACAAGTCACTGCTTAAAAGAACTTTAAAAACACAAAACTTGGATGACACGGATACAAGCTGCTGAAATGAGCTTTCTCTGTAGGATTGCTGGACTCACCCTCAGAGATAGGGTGAGGAGCTCAGTCATCCGGGAGAGGCTCAGAGTAGAACTGCTGCTCCTCCACATTGAAAGGAGTCAGTTGAGGTGGTATGGGCATCTGATTAGGATGCCTCCTGGACGCCTCCCACTTGAGGTGTTTTGGGCACGTCCCACTGGGAGGAGACCCCGGGGCAGACCCAGGACTCGGTGGAGAGACTATGGCTCTCAGCTGGTCTGGGAACACCTTGGTATCCTCTCTAAAGTGCTGGAGCAGGTGGCTGGGGAGAGTGAAGTCTGGGCTTCTCTGCTTGAACTGCTGCCTCCGTGTCCCGGACCTCTGGAAAAGTGGTAGAAGATGGATGGATGGATGGAACTTGGATGACACCATGACAGCTATTCATATCGGTGTCAGGGGATGATTTTAGACAGGACTCAAACGCTGGACCTCAAGTTCAAAAGGATTTATTACCAAAACATAAAATAAAGACGGCTCGTGGGCCAAAATAAAAATAAACAAACAGGACGAGGAAACACTGAGTGAGATACACGGCAGGACTAACAACGACTATCACTGAATTGTGTAATCACGCACAAGAATAAAATAAATGACAAGGCTGAGACAAGGTAGGAGACAATACAGCGACACGTGAACAGAACAAATGCCTCTGTGCCTGGCTGTCACTGCTCTTTCCTGGGGCTCCCAGCATCGCTCTGGTCGGTGTCACCCACCGACCCAGGCACTTCTCCGCTGCGCCCAGCACCCTCGTCCAAGGCACTCCACTGCCTACTCTGCCTTTATGCCTGGCTGTCGCTGCTGCTTCCCGGGGCTTCCAGCCTTCTTGCTCCCGCTCTCCCGCTGCCCAGACTCCAGCTGCAGGGAAGGCTACGGTCACTGATCTCTCTTTCTGCTGTCGCTGCTCACCGTGCTGTCAACAACACCAGCGCTATGGTTACACACTGTGCTGAGCTCTTCGGCTGGCTCGCCATCTTCAGTGACTGGGGGCTTCCCTACTTGTGGCCCCGGTTCTACCTTGCAGTCTGGCTAGTAGCTCGTAGCTTGGTTTTGGTGCGCACCTAGCTTTGTGGCTAACTTCCCCATAGTCACTGACTGAGCTGCTAGTTTCTCCAAGCTAGCTAGCTTAGCTTCTTTTGGTGCTAACCCACAGCTGTGTTATCCTCGTATGCTCAGTGAAATATTCAGCCATCTGCCCGACAGCATCCGCATAAGACCCTGTCTCTCCCGATGTGCAGAGAAATCTCCGACCTTCCACGCCGAGATGGTGGGCCAGAAGTGCTCATCTTCGTATTCCGTCGAGTCTACTTAAGTCCAGCGCCGCGATGTAACCCTCGAACATGGCCATCCATTTCGGCCACAGGATTGCTGGCTCTCCCAGGTATTCCAGAAACGGTGATAATGGTGGAGGTAGCCCATATGCCCCCATAGTTTCTCCTCGTCGCCAGAATGTTATGTCTGAATAATGGGAGACTGGAGTCGGTCTTATGCCAAGCAATGAACTGCACTTTATTAGGAGAAACACAGAACTATATATAGAGTACCGTAGCTCGCCTGACGTCACACACAGGGGCAGGTATGGCAACACACACACCACACAACAAGTTGTTGATCCCAGCGCGACGTAAACAAGGCTATCCATATCACGTCCCACAAATCCTCCCTTAACCGAGATCAAGGGCTTGACCATCTTCTGAACGTTTACAACAAACTTTTATCACATGATCATTTAGGCCACGAGTGTCCAATCATGTGCCATGGAGGGCCAAGACCCTGCAGGCTTTACCTCCAACCAGTGCCTTCCAGAGCAGATTCCACTGAATTTCTTCCCACTGATTGCTGATAAGTGAAAACACCTGCTGAAGAGACTGGGTAGAAGAGAAAACCTGCAGGGTCTTGGCCTTCCATGGCACATGATTGAACACCCCTAATTTAGGCTCTTTAAAGGTCTAATGACTCATTAGAAACACCTGTTGTCATGTGACACATTCTCCTTACACAGTGAACAAGTGTTGCAATTGCGGCATGAAAGTTTTGCATTTTTAAAGTTTCTTTTTGTCATATTTGCCCTTTTCAGGGCATACATGAGGCGCCAAATGCAGACAGAGAATTTACTTGTTTATTTACAAAAACACAAAATAATGAGCCACGTGGGGCTAAACACATACACTAAACTTGGAACACAAATAAAGAGCACAAACACCAATAGAGAGAGTAGCGAGGGTGAAACCTGACGCTATAGAATAAACACTTACACATGAAGTAGTGGGGGCGAAACCTCACGCTGAAACGGGACTGGAGCTGGAAGTAGGGACTCCAGCCTAAAGCTGACGTAGGTCACAGCAAGGAGTGAGCCTCAGCTGCTCCCTTAAATACTAATAGCAAAGGCAATGAACCAAACAGGAGAGGAGAAAACATAATCACCAAAATCATAATCAGCTGTGACAGTGCTGGCTCGGCTTGACAGCTGGAAGTCTGGCCGCTGTCATAGTAAAAGCCCCAGGAAAACCAATAATAACAGGGCAGGAAAGTATAAAGAAAAAAAGAGAGCGTACTGCATGACTCGAGCGCGGATTAGCTCAGTGCTTGGATCACCACAGTACCCCCCGTTCAAGGGATGCATTCCAGGCGTCCACAGTGACATCCAGAAAGCCCCCCTCCCCAACCAGAAAGCTATCAAGACCAACCTCGGGTGGGTGGGGGGCTAGGAGGGAGAGAAACCCGAAAGACAACAGAGACAAAAATGTCTAACAGCAAAATATGGACCCCCCCCCCACACACACACACAAAGATCAAATGATAAACAACAAAGGCTCAAGCACAAAATAGCGTGGCTAATACTCACATTACAAACACAAATGAAAAATGGCGAAATACCTACCCCAACATGAAATGAGACCTTCCTCAACAGAAATGTTCAAGTAAATTAGAGTCTAAGAATACCCAAAAAATACAGAAATGGTCAAGTCCAGATAAATAAGCGAAAACAAAAATATATATGTACACTTCAATTCAGATATCCAGGCAAGGAGAAAAAAGAAAAAAACATCACTTTAACAATATCCGCGAGGAAGGAAAGAAAAAAAAAAAAACCCCACCACGAATGATCCAATATAGGGAATACCGGCAGGAAGAGGAAAAAAAAAAGGCAGTTCAGGTGGTCTACCGGCATCCAGACCCCACATTAAAGAAAAAGATTCTGGTGGCCTACCCCAGTCCCAGAACTGACGAAACGGTTCCTCAGGGGGCTGAACCAAGTCCCAGCACCAGCGAAATGGTCCTTCCGGCGGCCGACCCAAGTTGCAGAACCAGCGCAACAATTCTTCAGGTGGCTGCCCAAAGTCCTTAGACCACCTGGACCAGAGGAGTGAGCTTGGAGATGGCTTCCTAAACGAATGCTTCAAAAAAGGGGAACCGAACCGTAAGAGAGGGACCTCCAGTGGCATCCGGTGGTGGAGAAGGGGGGGGGAGGGGGGTAAAGGGAACCAGTCCGGTGTTTAGCAGTGGGGGATCTGCAGCATCCTCACCGACCTCGAACCAGGCTAGCGCAGCACCCATGGTGGATCCCGACTGGAGCAGCGCAGCACCCATGGTGGACCCCGACTGGGCCAGTGCAGCACCCACGTTGGACCCCGATTAGGCCAACGTAGCACCCTCGGTGGATCCCGATTGGGCCAACGTAGCACCTGGGATGACCTCCAGAAGCAAACCCGGAGCCTTGGAGACATCAAGCAGAGCTGACTTTTCTCCGGTGACCCTGGAAGAAGGCTGGGAAAGAGAGGGAGAACAGGGGTCAGGGTCACCGGCAGTGGCAGAGCCCGGCGAGACAAGCTCGGATGCAGTGGCCGGCTGCACCCCGCTCTCCTCCCCAAGAGACAGGCAAGAATGCTCCAATAAAGAAAATAAGAAGACAAAATAGAGCACTTGCCTGATCTCAAGCTCGACCGCCGTCCAGGACTCTGACGATCCAGGCTCGATGATCAAGAGGTCCATTCCCGGTTCTCACTCAACTGCAGTGGCTTCCGCAGCCAGCATGATGGTCTCCACAGTCCGAGAACCCCCTGGCACTGAAACCCATGCCGATGGCCCACTTGGCGTGGTGGCAGGGGATCCATTGCCTGCTGGAACTGACTGCTGTTCCACAGAAACCCAGGGACACTTTATCGTTGGTGCAGGCTCCAAATGACAGTCAGCCCTCCTCCTCTGCCCATGACGTGGCTGCAGGGCTGGAACCAGGCTCTCCAGGGCTGCAGGCTCCTCCTTTGTCTGGCGGTCTACTCCTGGCACCGGGGGACGCTCGGAGAGAAGGGGAGGAAACACAGAGGTAGCTGGTACAATTTCAATGGCTGCGGCAGGTGGTGGGAGCTCAGTGGACTGTGCTTTCCCGGGGAACGATAGTGACTGCTGCAGCGGGCTTGATTCTTCCCTCTCCCATAGGGATGGTGATGGAGAGCCCCTCGGGAAGACAAGGAGGAGCTGCCCCCACAGGATCGGTGACGGGCGGAGCCAGACGAGGAACCACAGGGCTCACAGCAGCTGAGGAAGAGGGAGGAGCAGCTGAGGCAGTCTGGGGACAGGGAGCTGACGGAACAGCGGGAAGAGATGACTCGGAGGCTGAAGCTGCTGTCTTCACCTTCCGTCGTGGCACGGGGAAAACAGCTGGCTGGGAGATGGAGTTCCTTAGGCAGCCCGGGACAGGATCTGGACGGGAATCTTGTGGAAGATCGGCCCGGTCAGGAGGCTCCCTCCTTTTCGGAACGACTGTGTTCCAGGGAGGAGATGTATCACGGGCAGGGCGGCGACGTCTTCTGGCTGGAGGTGAGGCTAAAATCAGATCAGGGAACCGCCGCTGCTGTGCTGAAACTGAGGCCTGCAGCTCAGCGTACTCAGGATAATTAATAAGTCCAGGATTAGCCTCCACCAGTCTTACAGCCGCCTCAACGTTCTTTAGGATCCTACTGGGATGGATGGAAGAGCGTGCTTCAGCCACACGGCCCCTGATGAGTCCAGCTGCCCACTGCTCATCTTCGCTGGGGACCCCGGCTGCCCTCTTCCTCTGCTATGTTGGAAGATGGCTCTTCGGTGAAGCAGAATCAGGGGCTGGATGCGTAGCAGGAACCCGATCCCGGGGCAAAGAGCTGGAATGCCTCGCCGTCTGCTCCGTCTTCGGACCCCGGCTGGAACTCTTCACCAGCCCACGACACTTCTGCTGAAGTGCTGCCAGTTCAGCCATCCTCTCCCTGCCCTCAGCGTGCTCGGCAAGGCGAGGATGATGTTTTGCAGTAGCGTCCGCGAGGTCCAGGTACCAGAGTGCGTTTTTGGGAGATGCATATGAGCGTGCGTTGGCGAGGAGGCTGTCGATCTCCATCAGAGCCTGGACGAGCTCAAAACCCAGGCTCATATGATACCCGGTCCTTGACGACGTCATACCTCCGAACAAAACTGGCACCCGGAAAAAGGAAAATTAAGCCCAAAAAACAAACTCACTGCGGCTGGCACCTTGCTTGGCTGCGACCTACTGTTATATTCGCCCTTTTCAGGGCATAAATGAGGCGTCAAATGCCGACAGAGAGTTTGCGTGTTTATTTACAAAAACACAAACTAATGAGCCACGTGGGGCTAAACACATACTTGGAACACAAATAAAGAGCACAAACACCAATACAAGAGAGTAGCGAGGGCGAAACCTGATTCTATAGAATAAACACTTACACATGAGGTAGCGGGGATGAAACCTCACGCTGAAACAGGACTGGAGCTGGACGTAGGGACTCCAGCCTAAAGCTGACGTAGGTCGCAGCGAGAAGTGAGCCTCAGCTGCTCCCTTAAATACTAATAGCAAAGGCAATAAACCAAACAGGAGAGGAGAAAACGTAATCACCAAAATCATAATCAGCTGTGACGGTGCTGGCTTGGCTTGACAGCTGGAAGACCAGCCGTGGCGCTGTCACAGTAAAAGCCCCAGGAAAACCAATAATAACAGGGCAGGAAATTATAAAGATAATAAGAGAAAATACTGCGTGACTTGAGTGCGGATTAGCTCAGTGCTCGGATCACCACACTTTTAACAGTGAATTTTAATAAAATTCCTTATTTTACTATGTTCTAAATCTTATTTTTTCCCTCTTAAGGCTGTAAAGTTATGCCAGCTACAAAATGACATTCAAGGATTTTCATTTTTTTGGCATTTATGAGTTGAATTAACTTTTTTCAGCCTTACTGTCATGAACTGGGGTGGACTTCCAGCCCAGTTTCATGGTACGGTGGCTGCCTTGTCTTTAGTGTGTTTTGATTTCCTATTTTTCTGTCAGGCACCTCCTTGGGAGCCTTGAGGTCTTCCCGGCTCCCTGACAGGTCGCAGCCACTCCCCCTCTCCTGTCAGGTTTTGCCAGCTGGCTGTCATTATTATTTGTGTCCAATCTTTGATGTTCCACGCACGCACACACACACATACACACCCACTCATCCTCTCACACACCTGTTCCCTCTTTCTGCGCCCACTGGCATTCACTCCCATAATTATGTGTGGCATTATTTTAGTCCTGGGGCCGCAGGAGTGAATTGCCGGATTATTGTTGGACCTGTGTGTTCTTTACAGTGTTAATCCTGTTCTGTTGGATGCATGCATGACTAGACACCCTGCCTGTTTTCAGTACTGCTTCCCTGTGCAGGCCATCTGTTTTCTCTTCTTCTGTTTTTGCAGGTTGGCTCTGGGATTCCATCCACGGACGTCTCTGTTCCCGGCCCCAGTGAGTATTCCTGTGCCCACCGCTTCCAGTCCCATCTTGAAGCGCTTGGGTGTCCAGGCTACCTTCCTCCCGCTGTCAGTTCTGCCTGAAGCACTTCGGGTTTCCTGGGCTTACTCACTGGCAAGCTGTGGAGCTCCTTGTGCGCTTCCCAGAGCTTCCTCGTCATTTTGGTATTTTCTATTGTTGTTGGACTGTTTTTGCACAATAAATTGCACACAACGTCTCCAGCGTGTGGATTTGCCTCTTTCCTCCGTGCGCTGCGTAAAAGCGCATGGGGAATCACAACACTTACAGGATCTGCATAGTGAAACACATATACCATTAAGAAGGAGCTTTCTCGTGAATCTAAAAAAACATACAAAACTACAAATAGTTTCTTTAACGGGCATTCACACCAAACGGGAAAGTGCGGTGCAATTACATGTAAAGTTAATGTAAACATGTGGAAAACATGCAGATTTGCACCTTCGTGTCTGAAGGATATGGTAGCTAGCTACTAATCAGCCTTGAAATTCTACTGTCACTGGAATAAAAGTCTCAACACTGGAGAGTAAACTAGTCTGAAAATGAAACTGTCACTCACCTGTAAACAGATGGATTGGCGCTCTGCAGCTGAGATAGCATGTCGGGAGTTTATCCATCCATGGACTTCTGCTACGGATGTGCTAACGAGGGCTAGTTTTGGAGAAGATCTGGGGTTAAAAGGTCAGTTTTTGAGGTGAGGGCCCCGCCGGATAGCATTGTAAACTTAAACATGACAGCATTTTTGGGATTTCCATAGCAGGTAGAAAGTAGCTGCAGAAGTTATACAGGCACCTCCACCCTTCTGCAGCTCGCTCAGACGTGAATTCACGTCTGTTCGCATGTTTACATTGAGTTAACACACCGCCTGGAAAATTTGAGCTTTCGCCTTTGCTCTGATCGGACCTTTAGAGAGCAGTCTACACTGGTGGAGGCTACAGTCGCCCTCTGATGTCATCTCAGTCACATAAAATGCTGCATCACATCGATCTTGTGCTTAAAACCCCACAACGTACATTTCCCCTGAACCATTTATTTTTCCACTAGTTCTTCTTCTGCCTTTTGTCAGATGGACAGAAGATAAAACCCATGACTGATATTGAAATATGGAAGCCAGATTGCAGAGCTCCCCCACCCATCCCGCTCCCTCCCTCCCTCCTTCTCCTGCCCCGCTGCCTCTTCTGCCTTCTAAGTATAAGCAGATTAAAGTTAATGATCTAAAGTGAATTAGATATTTAATCATCTTATCATCTTAGCGTGGTCAGGTCATAACTCGGCACTGATCTGAAATCCCGTCTGTTTGACAGCACGCTGCAAAAGCACAATAAGCCATATTCAGAGGTCAGCTTGTAGCCTCCAGCAGGTTCCACTAAATCAATTTGAAGATTGAGAAATTAAATTCGCCCCATGTTTCTCTCTCTCCCCCCATTCCTTTTTTTCCCAGGCTTCTCTGCTTTGGCATGATTCAAAAACTGTATGATTGAGGACAAACAGTCCACCAGTAATGGGATCGAATTGACCCCAAAAGATGAAAAATAACCCGAAAGAGGCCTCCAATGATTGATCTAATTTCTCTCGTCCTTTTTAAACCGCTCTCTTCATCATCCCCTTTGCTGCCCTGTTTGTCACCCTCCGTCTGAACTCTTACTGATTGAAGTGCAAGCATTTTTTGCACACTTGGCTGCTCCTCACACACTCGTATGCACTCTTCTCCTCCCAATTTTCCCTAATCGAGCTGCTATCTCTTCTCGGTGGGGTTAAGGTGCCCTCTTTAGTCCCCTCTCAGTCCTAATTTCACTGCATCACTTCTCTGTCAGTTTATCGGATCTCATTTAAACCTGCCCAGTTTAACTGAACAGACAAAAACAGCGCTGTAGACTCTTCAATCTAATATGTTAGGATTTTCCATGAATGTGATGTAATAACATTTTCTACACTACATTTCACTCATTTGTTTGTGAACCATTTTGAACAGAAGCTTTTTCCTTTAATTTGCCTTTTTACCTTGATAATTAGAGAATTTTCTCTTAAATTTCTCTTATTTACTTCTTTTTCTCTTAAAAATACTCAATATTTTCATAAATGTTTGATTTTTTTCACCAAAAATGTGCATGTTTATTGATGTGAATTTGTGACTATTTTCACATAAATTAGTGACTGCATTTTTCCCATAATTTCAGATGCTTTCTTTGTAAATATGAAATATTCCTACCAAAATATGTAGCTTATATTCTGACTGTGGGACTATTTTCCACATAAATTTATGAGTCAAAATTCCCCCCATACTTTTTATTCCTATTTTCTTTTCAAGTTGGAGTTTTTCTTTACAAATATGTTATTTTTATTGCTATAAATTTGTGACTATTTTCATATAAATTTGTGACCTTCTGCTTCAAAATGCCTAATTTTTTCCCTGTAAATTTGGAACTTTTTTGCCAAAATGTGCAACTATATTTCACATAAATGTATGAGTTTTTCTTGTAAATTTGTGAGTTTTTGTTTTGCTATACACATGTATGAATGCAGCAGTATTTTTTTCATTTGGGTGTATTCTTTCTTACACCCACTGGACACTTAATAGGCGCATCTGTTCAACTACTGCCAATCAGCCAATCACATGGCAGCAACTCAGTGCATTTACGCACGGAAACATGGTCAGGGCAATCTGTTGAAGTTCAACCAAATGCTACAATGGGGAAGAAAGGTGATTTACGTGACTTTGAATGTGACATAGCCGTTGCTGCCAAACAGGCTGGTGTGAGTATTTCAGAAACTGCTGATCTACTTGGAGTTTCACAAACAACCATCTCTAGAGTTTACAGAGAGCGGTCTGAAAAAGAGAACATATCCAGTGAGCAGCAGTTATCTGACCCTATATGCCTTGTTGAATGTCAGAAAAGCATGGCCAGACTGACTTGATACTACCACTCATTACAACAGGAGCATCTCTGAAGACAACACATTGGCCCTCATTTATCAAATGTGCATAAGGCATAAAACTAGCTGTACGATTCTTTCAATGCAAAGTTTGGTATTTATCAATCTGAACAGGATAATACGCTACACTCAAATCCCACATCAGCTCTGAGCTTGTGCATGCCAATTTTCAAGTCACTGTAGACTTGTAGTGCAGCAGAGAAACCTGGCTGTGTGGGAGAACTATTTGATCATATCAGATTATAATGCGTAATATGTGATATGTGACAGATGATATGTTTGCCTTTTGATACTCTATATTCAGATGAGAGTTTTGATGATTTACTTTAAAGAGTAAAGAGGCTGCTTTTAGTAATTATAGAACTTCTATCCATATTTTATTGCCACTGCAGCAAACATTAAAACCGATTTAGGCAGAAAATGTTTAAAATTATAGTTATTTGATGGAATAGAGAAAACTGAATCAAACTTTTAGTTCTGAAATTTTTTTTTACTGTTGCAGTTGAGCTCAGGGTTTTCTGTTTGCCGTTTTATTACGGTGTTTATACACTGCTCAAAAAAATTAAAGGAACACTTTGAAAACACATCAGATTTTAATGGGAAAAAATAAGCTGGATATCTACACTGATATGGACTGGATAATGTGTTAAGAATGAAAAGATGCCACGTCTTTTGATGGAAATGAAAACACTCCAAAACTTAAAGTGAAGAAATTGTGGCAGGCTAGTCCAGCTTACTCAGATTAAAAAAGTGTTCCTTTAATTTTTTTGAGCAGTATATTTGTACTGAAGGGGGTCTCCTGTGTGAGTATGGTGTTAAAAATAATAATCTAGAAAATATTTATTTGACTAAGTTTTGTGGTATGTAATATCTGATAATAGTTATTCCTTATAAATTATCTGTTAACTAACTGGTAACCCTCAATAGAATGTGCTGCCTTATGTTCCACTGTGTCATAAATACTGAAGGTGAGGCGTGGTATGTAAATTATGATCACTTCCATCCATCCATCTTCTACCGCTTAATCCTTTTTGGGTCACGGGGTGGCTGGAGCCTATCCAGCGTCTTTGGGCGAGAGGCAGGGTACACCCTGGACTGATCACCAGTCCATTGCAGATGATCATTTCCATCCACCAGATTTATCAATGAGTGAACAGCGTACAATGAGACTGACCAGCTTTGTACAGGTTCATAAATACCACGTGGACCTTTTCGTACAATCGTATGTACACCCAAATGTGTGCTGATTTCTATGCACTTTTGATAAATGAGGGCCATTGACGCTTAATGCAGATGGGCTACAGCAGCAGAAGACCTCAACTGGTGCCACTCCTGCTAGCTAAGAATGGGAAACTAAGGCTACAGTTCACATACGTAGATTCACCAAAACTAGACAACAGAAGATTGGAAAGTCTTGTCATGTCAAACTGTTGCAACTGTTGTTGCAACCTTCAGATAGTAGGATCAGGATTTGGTGTGAACAACATGAAAGAAATGAATACATGCATGGAGCATGATGGATGTGCAGCCAGCAAATCTGCAGCAACTGTGTGATGCTGCCATATCAGTATGGACCAACAGACCAATATGGACCAATCTGAGGAATTATTCAGTACATTGTTGAATCCATACCATGAAGAATTAAGGTAGTTATGCAGTTATGAAGGCAATAGGGGTCTAACCCAGTAATAACAAAGTGTACTTAATAAAGTGGTCAGTGAGTGGAAATGCTGCCCTGTAGGGTTCTCATATGCTCTTAGGATAAAAAGCATCTGTCAGCAGACTCACAATGCCAGTTCATCATGACCACCCGAGTCTGATTTACAGACAGACTGATTTGGTGATGGAGTTTTGTGGTGCCAGGGAGGAGCTAGAGAAGCAATGTGCAGAGGAACAGCAGAAAACAGACGACTGATATTGCAAAGAGATAATGGCTGCTGGTTCAGCAGCACAATTGGTTCCTGTAGATTTTGAAAGAGAAAAGCTCTGCTTCAACATGATCACCGACATCAAAGGGACTACAGTTTGTCTGCCAAACACCAGAACAGCGGGTATGTTTGTGTGCACACCTAAAAAGGAGCCTGTACCTCTCACAGTTAGGCAGATTGTCAAGCCAATTTTAAGCACACACATATGCATGTGGAAAAAAGATACACAGAGGCGTATTTGCAGACATTTGCACATGTTGGTGTGCAGTGGGGGCAGAATCCCGCCAGCACGTCTGGTGAATTCGTCTAAATGTCACATTACTGAAGCAGCCACATACACTTTTCCTGAACAGCCAGTCAGATAAAAGCTGGGGAAGAATAAAAAAGATGAGAAGAAAATTTGTTTTGGAGTAAGGCAAGGTGGATACAGGAGGTAAGCATTTGTACGCAGAGATGGAGAAAATTGTAGACCAAGGTTGTGATTTTGTTGCTGCAGTTTCTGTAATTGGTATAGCTCTTTGTGGTTTTCTTTTCCCTTCATCTTCACCTTATCTTACTCCCAACTTCACAGGAGGTAAGTGTGTTTCAGAGGAAATTAACAATTTTCACTCCATCTATGCTTATTTTTGTTGCTTATTTACAATATTGCAGCTAGGGAGGGTGCCTGAATCTATTGTTAATTTGGTGTTTTGTGTCTAAAGTTTATGCAATCATCATATTATTAAAAATACAATATGTCCTAGTTCATAAAACAGCAAGAAGCAACAGTTTTTCATTAAGAAAGCAATACGGAAATCATCAGAACTGTGGTGCCCCTGCAGATAAGGCAAATGAAAGGCTTTATTGCCATGGGTAGACTTCATTTAGACTAGATTAGCTTGTGTTTGCTGTGGTACATGATGAAAAACATATTTTGATCAAAGTTCCATGGCGACATTAAAGTACACACTCACATTTTAACAACAAAATATAGTTCTGTGTTGTTGTAATTCTTTGTTTTGGAACAGTGGTGTCCACAGTTCAAATATGCATCCTTCCAGAGAGATCACTGGGAGATTGGTGAGATCATTGAACACTCCTTGAGCTCTCCTTGATTGCTTAACAATCTCATTGATCTCCCAATGCTAATCTCACCAATCTTTCAATGAATGCCAAATTTTTCCACCCCGAAAATAAAAATGGCTGAGAGATCAGTGAGGGATTGCTGAGTGTTTGAGATCACTGGGCGATCGATGTGAGCGCTCCTTCAGAGTTCATTGAAAGCTGGTTGAGTGATTACGTTCCTTTAGTGATCGTTGAGAGACTGATTTGGACTGACTCAAAACAATCTCTCCACTGTGGAAATCACTGGAAGATCATTGGCAATTGCTGAGGTATTATTGAAAGATCGTTGAGAGATCTGGCCATTTTTTCATCTTTCAATGATCTCTCAAAGAGCTCCACTCCTGTGTGTGTGTGTGTGTGTGTGGGGGGGGGGTAGAAGAGCACTACAAACTTCTCAAATATATACAGTGCAGATCAAAATGAGAGAACAACCTATAATTTCCTAAATTTTAAAATCAATGCTTGATTAAGTTTAAGCTTATTTCGAACAAGTGAATAAAATACTGTGAAAACAGTAATATTTGAGTTTTGTGTTGAATATACACAAACTCATAGTGAGAGACATTCATATGTCCGAATGGGAGTAGGTAGAAGTCAAAGACTTATCAAGACCTACCCCTTTCTATCAAGTAAAAAAAACAACAACAACAACATAAAGGGTTACAAAGCAGCCAACATTCTATTTTCCTTGTAAGGGATCCTAATTTTAACAATGCCTATGTCAACATCTATGCAACAGGTCAACAGACAATATATAAGGAATAAACAAACAGAAAAAAGGATAATAGAGAGCTTAAGTCACGCCCCTCTACTTCCGCATATGGGACCTTAAATAAAAAAACAACAACTCTCCATTGAAATGAATGTCAACAGAGAAATTATGTTTTGATCCCGATCGAATTTTGCTATGAATGACAAATATGATGGGAGTTGTTGCCTGCTAGTCATTTAAACAAAAACTAAATATTACTCTGTTATTATACGACAGCTGACAACTTTAATTACTTGAAAAATTATCTTTTAAATTGGCAAACATCACATGTGTAACTTATGGCAAAATCTGATTGGGATCAAAAGATAATTTCACTCTTGCCATTCACTTCAGTGAAGAATTTTTTCAATTTAAGGTCCCATATGTGGAAAAGGGGGCGTGACTTAGGCTTTCTATAGTAAATAAAAAAGTTTTTAACAAGCAGATTTTAACTTGTATTCTTGTAGTATCATTATTTTGTACATACAGTGGTGTGAAAAAGTGTTTGCCCCTTCCTGATTTCTCATTTTTTTTGTGTTTGTCACACTTAAATGTTTCAGATCATCAAACAAATTTAAATATTAGACAAAGATAACGCAAGCAAACACAATATGCAGTTTTTAAATGAAAGTGTTTATTATTAAGGGTAAAAAAAAAATCCAAACCTACATGGCCCTGTGTGAAAAAGTGATTGCCCCCTGTTAAAAAAATAAATTAACTGTGGTTTATCACATCTTTGGAAAGCTGAGTTCAATTTATCTAGCCACACCCAGGCCTGATTACTGCCACACCTGTTCTCAATCAAGAAATCACTTAAATAGGACCTGCCTGACAAAGTGAAGTAGACCAAAAGATTCTCAAAAGCTAGACATCATGCTGCGATCCAAAGAAATTCAGGAACAAATGAGAAACAAAGTAATTGAAATCAATCAGTCTGGAAAAGGTTATGAAGCCATTTCTAAAGCTTTGGGACTCCAGCAAACCAAAGTGAGAGCCATTATCAACAAATGGTCAAAACATGAAACAGTGGTGAACCTTCCCAAGAGTGGCTGGCTGACCAAAATTACCCCAAGAGCGCAGCGCCGACTCATCTAAGAAGCCACAAAAGACCCCACAACAACATCCAAAGAACTGCAGGCCTCACTTGCTTCAGTTAAGGTCAGTGTTCATGACTCCACCATAAACCATAACCAAGAAAGTGACTGGGCAAAAATGGCTTGTATGGCAGAGTTCCAAGATGAAAACCACTGCTGAGCAAAAAGAACATAAAGGCTTGTCTCAGTTTCGCAAGAAAACATCTTGATGATCCCCAAGACTTTTGGGAGAATACTCTGTGAACTGATAAGACAAAAGTTGAACTTTTTGGAAAGTGTGTGTCCCATTACATCCAGCGTAAAAGTAACACAACATTTCAGAAAAGGAACATCATACCAGCAGTAAAATATGGTGGTGGTAGTGTGATGGTGTAGGTCTGGTTTGCTGCTTCAGGACCTGGAAGACTTGCTGTGGTAAATGGAACCATAAATTCTACTGTCTACCAAAAATCCTGAAGGAGAATGTCCGACCATCTGTTCGTGACCTCAAGTTGAGGTGCACTTGAGTTCTACAGTAGGACAATGATCCAAAACACATCAGCGAGTCCACCTCTGAATGGCTTAAGAAAAACAAAATGAAGACTTTGGAGTGGCCAAGTCAAAGTCCTGACCTGAATCCGATTGAGATGCTGTGGCATGACCTTAAAAAGGCGGTTCATGCTCGAAAACCCTACAATGTGGCTGAATTACAATAATTCTGCAAAGATGAGTGGGCCAAAATTCCTCCACAGAGCTGTAAAAGACTCATTGCCAGTTATCACAGATGACTGATTGCAGTTGTTGCTGCTAAGGGTGGCCCAACCAGTTATTAGGTTTAGGGGGCAATCACTTTTTCACACAGGGCCATGTAGGTTTGTTTTTTCCCCTTAATCATAAACACCTTCATTTAAAAACTGCATTTTGTGTTTACCTGTGTTATCTTTGTCTAATATTTAAATTTGTTTGATGATCTGAAACATTTAAGTGTGACAAATGTACAAAGAAATGAAAAATCATGAAGGGGGCAAACACTTTTTCACACCACTGTAAGTTTGAATCTAGAAACGGGACAGGCAGTTCTTCATTTCCTCTGAGCAACTGTTCCACAGTGTCACTCCCCTGACTGAGATGCTCTGGTATTTAGTCTTGGTTCTTACAGCCTGTTTATTGAACATGTGACTCCCTCTCAATGCATGGTGTTTTGTGGAACTTGGAACTGATTCTGAATGTTGCTGGGCAATGTACAATATCTTACTTTATACATTATTTGGATTGTTTTGAGGTCAACTGGATCATGTGATGAAGGTCCTGGAGAGACTTGTTTTAGCTCACTTGAGGCAGCAGGTGAAGACGTGGTTGGACCCTCTGCAGTTTGCATATCAACCCCATTTAGGAGTTGAAGATGCTGTCATCTACTTTCTGCAACAAGCTCACTTGTACCTGGATGGAGGAGGAGGAGCTGCTGTGAGCTTCAGCTAACATCTCCACTGCTGCTGTGAGCTTCAGCTAACATTTTCTCTGCTGCTGTGAGCTTCAGCTAACATCTCCACTGCTGCTGTGAGCATCAGCTAACATCTCCTCTGCTGCTGTGAGCTTCAGCTAACATCTCCACTGCTGCTGTGAGCTTCATCAAACATCTCCGCTGCTGCTGTGAGCTTCAGCTAACATCTCCACTACTGCTGTGAGCATCAGCTAACATCCCCACTGCTGCTGTGAGCTTCAGCTAACATCTTCTCTGCTGCTATGCCGAGCAGGGCTGTTCACCAGGTTAGGCTGACCTGTTTTAGCTAGCTAGCTAACCACTTCTCACCTGGAAAGCCATGGCTCCATCCCCGACCTGTGTCAGCTGTGTGTCCCTCTTTAAGAAGGTTTCTGAGTTGGAATTGAGACTCTCCAACATCTATACGATTCGGGAGGCTGAAGACCACCTAGATACTATAATTTTTGGGCGGACATCGGCCCCGGTGACCGACTCACAGCTAGCGGAGATGGCTACTTACCTGGGTGAAATTAACACATCGCCATCCACTTCCACCCCTACTCTGGTCCCCTCAGCTATCCAGGACCCCAGCAATAACCACAAGCTTCACCTCAGAGCTAAACCCAAAGCCCCGGGTGGTTCTTCACAGCCTCAATGTGTGCTCTGGACCTTGGTTGGGCCAACTAGCAAACGTCTAGCAACTGGCAAACGTCGGGGATTGACCAGACATGGCTGCACCTCCTTCCTTCCCCTTTTGCTGGAAAACAGATTCGACATCCTTTCCCTGGAAGATTTCCCCCACCTGGGCATCAATCCTCCTTCCATGGCTGCCCCTCCTCCTTCAGCAGTGGTCCAAACCCACAAGCCCCGGATCAAAACTACTTTAGGTGTGTCAAACTATACACCAGCTCCAAAAAAGAAGAGAGTGCACCACCCCGCCATCATTGCAACAACAATGGCAAAATTATCCACCATCTCAGAAGCCACCGACAAAGCCCCCCCAGACGACGCTGATACTTGGTGATTTGATAATGAGGAACGTCAGAAGCAGGTACTGTGTCACTAAATTTTTTCCTGGGGCTAAAGTGTCAGACATGGAGGCTCTTACCTCTGACCTATTAAATGAATACCCCCATGCTAAAACTGTCATTGTGCATGTTGGATGCAACAACATCCCAGATGAAGCATCAGAGATCTTAAAGAGTGACTTCAGGAGCCTTCTGTCCACTCTTATGAACTGTGGCAGACATGTGTTTATTTCTGGGCCATTGGCACCTTTTAGAAGAGGTTGCAATTATTTTAGCAGAACTCTCAGTCTTAATACCTGGTTGTGTTCTACATGTCCTACTTTTAACATTGGTTTTGTAGACAATTTCAACCTGTTTTGGAACCGCCCATCATTTATGAGGAATGACAAATAGACTTGGTGCACGTGTTTTAAGGGACAATCTGTTCTGTTCTATTCCATTCAGCGTTTTATAGTACAGTGACTGAAATCTGGTGCGTTAACTCACCCCAAAGTTCCTGGGTCTGCCAACCAGCCCTTCTTTGCTTCCACTTCTCATATTAATCCTATTAATCCAAATAATTCTCACTGTTTAGATCAGTCTTCAATTCATAACCCCATAGAGATTGTGTCTGTCTCCCGTTACCCAAAACATTTTAACCCAAGACAAATACAACATAACTTGATAATTACAAGCCTCTCTGCAGCTACTTCTCATCCACCACCCCTCAACTTAGCCCCTGTCTTCCCCATCAGAGAACCTTTGTCTACTCCCCTCAAAGTTAATAAAAAATATAATGTATAAGCATCCCAAAGTGATTAAACAAAAAGTTGGTAAAACTCAAATTAAACATCAAGTTTCTAAATTTAATGATTTGGCCTCTCTTCCTCCTTATAATTTAAAAATTAAATGCGGTTTGTTAAATATTAGGTCTCTAACTCCCAAGTCTCTACTAGTCCATGATCTGTTAATTGATCATCAGACTGATTTAATATCCCTTACAGAGACTTGGTTAGGGCAAGATGATTATGTTGGTTGAAATGAATCAACTCCTTCTGATTATCTAAACTATCAAAATCCCAGAAGTTCTGGTCATGGAGGAGGAGTAGCGGCAATTTACCATTCTAAATTACTAGTTAATGTAAGGCAAAAAACATGTTTTAATTCCCTTGAGGGCCTGGTCCTCAGTGCTGGGCATGTTAGCAATCTTAGCTTAAACCCAATTTTCTTTGCCATAGTTTACCATCCTCCCTCAGCCTACTCAGAGTTTTTATCTGAATTTGCCAAATTCTTAGCTGATTTAGTGTTGAAATCAGATAGAATAATTATAGTAGGGGATTTTAATATACATGTTGATGTAGATAGTGACTGTCTTAATATGGCATTTAATTCAATATTAGACTCGATGGGGTTTTCCCAGAAAGTAGAAAATTCTACCCATTATCTCCACCACACATTGGACCTTGTTCTGACATATGGCACAGAAATAGAAAATCTGGTAGTGTCTCCTCATAATCCTGTACTGTCAGACCATTGTCTGTTAACCTTTGATTTCACTATTCCTGACTATTTGATTCTTAAAGAAAAATATTACTACAGCAGATATCTTTCAGATGATGCTGTTACCAAATTTATGCAGATTGTCTCCTCTATGCCACGTGTCAACACAATGGAAATAAGTGATGGAGAGCTTGCTCCTTCCGTAATTGATAGCATGGTAGATAGTGGTACAGCTTCTCTGCATCAGACTCTAGACTTGGTGGCCCCTTTAAAAAAGAAAATGTCATGCGGTGGCTCTCGCGAGCCACCATAAGACGCCACACCGTCACCAGAGAGTTGTGCAAGAGTTTTTTATTAACGGTGAAGTAATGATAATACAAGCTGCTGAGGCAATGACACATACAAGTCTACACACACCGGGAGGCATAAGGCTAACAGCTCACTTACAGGTCCACAGGAGGCGACGGTCATACCACAGACAGACAAGATAGAAACAGTCCAAAGCATACGTAGCTCCAATGATAAGAGACGGATACTGCTGCAGGGATGCGGCCGCTAGCGTGGGTTTAAGAAGTCCGTCGCTAACGACCGCAAATGCAGAACAGCTGTTCAGGACTTGACAGCTGAGCGGAAGCCTCCCCGAGCGCTGTCACAATTAGAGCTCGGAGAACCAGGATAACAACGCCGCTGTCAAGCCCCGACAGGAATAGCCCGAGCACAAATAACATAGTGCTCGGGTCATAACAGTAGCCCCCCCTCAAAAGGCGGGCTCTGAACGTCTTGTAACACCCAGCCCCCCCCCCCCCCCCCCCCCACCAACCACAGGGCGAGTGAATGGAGGAACAGGCAAGGAGGGGGCCAAACAAAACCCAACAAGGCCCCAAACAAAAGGAAAAAGAAGAACACATCCCCCGACATATCCATCAAATTCCCCCAGGACAATGAAGAAAAAAAAACAAGGCAAGAATTACAACACAAGGGGTACAAACCATACAGAGTATAATTACCTGACACCAAAAGCTTTCCCACAGAGACCACAGACAACCTGTCTAACTCCAGAGTACATAACCCCACGTGGTTTAGAACTCAGAGTAAAGATCTTTCCACACACAAACTTTGAAATGCCACAATTATACTCCCAAATCACCCATGTACATGAAATCCAGCCACAATTAAACCCAAAACAACAGCCTCAAACACTACGGTATCTATGAAAAAACAAGAAATACATGCTATAGCCCCTCAAGAAGAAGAGGGGAGGAAAACAAACAAAACAAAAGCATGCTGCAAACATACACTACCGTTCAAAAGTTTGGGGTCACTTAGAAATTTCCTTATTTTTGAAAGAAAAGCACTTTTTTCAATAAAGATAACTTTAAACTAATCAGAAATACACTCTATACATTGCTAATGTGGTAAATGACTATTCTAGCTGCAAATGTCTGGTTTATGGTGCAATATCTAGATAGGTGTATAGAGGCCCATTTCCAGCAACTATCACTCCAGTGTTCTAATGGTACAATGTGTTTGCTCATTGCGTCAGAAAGCTAATGGATGATTAGAAAACCCTTGTGCAATCATGTTAGGTCTGCAATGCTGTAATTGCTGCAAATGGAGGATTCTTTGACGAAAGCAAAGTTTGAAGGAAAAAATTATTATTTCAAATACAAATCATTATTTCTAACCTTGTCAATGTCTTGACTATATTTTCTATTCATTTTACAACTTGTGGTGGTAAATAAGTGTGACTTTTCATGGAAAACACAAAATAATTGTCTGGGTGACCCCAAACTTTTGAACGGTAGTGTACATGAGGCAATCTCAATTGCTCCAAATAACCTTACACTGTATGGTCCCAAACAGAAGACGATCGGCGGAGATCAAACGTCCCAGGCAGAGCTCCGGCGGCCTCCCTGCATCCGATGGCCCACGGATAGTCACAAAAAACAGTACATGGTCAGGCGGCCTGCCCCAGTCCCAGGTCCCAAGAGACAAGTCCTCCGGTGGCCGTACCAGGCCACCCAGTAGCAAACACAGTTTATCGGGTGACCGACCCAAGGCGCCAAACCAGCAGAGCAGTTCCTCGGGTGGCCGACGCGCATCCCTCAGCCACCAGAACTGTGGAGGAATAGTGTGCGGCGGCCTGCCAGATGGAGAAACTACATGAGAGCGCCAGCCTGCTAGACAAAAACCTCCAACGGCCCCCAGCGCTAACGACCCCAGCTGGTGGCTCCAGAGAGGGGAATAATCAAGACAATGGGTCCACATCACATCAAGCGGCGAAGGGTCTGCGGCTCCTCCACCGATCTCGGTCCAGACCGATGTGATCGTCACAGCTCCGCCTGTATCGGACCCCGATTGGGTCACAGCAGCGCCAACGTCGGACCCCCACTGGACCTCGCCGGACCCCGATTGGGTCACTGCCGCACCAGCGTCAGACCCCGATTGGACCTCCTCGAACCCCAATTGGGTTGCAGCTGCACCTGCGTTGGACCCCCACTGGACCTCGTCGGAACCCCGATTGGGTCGCAGCTGCACCTGCGTTGGACCCCAATTGGACCTCGTCGGACCCCGATTGGGTCGCAGCTGCACCTGCGTTGGACCCCCACTGGACCTCGTCGGACCCCGATTGGGCCTCGTCGGACCCCGATTGGGTCGCAGCTGCACCTGCGTTGGACCCCCACTGGACCTCGTCGGACCCCGATTGGGTCACAGCCGCACCTGCGTCAGACCCCGATTGGACCGCGTCGGACCCCGATTGGGTCACAGCCGCACCTGCGCTGGACCCCCGCTGGATCTCGTCAGGCCCTGATTGGGTCACCGCTGCACCCGCGTCGGACCCTGATTGGATCACAGCAGCACCTGCGTTGGACCCCCACTGGATCTCGGCAGGCCCTGATTGGGTCACCGCTGCACCCGCGTCGGACCCCGACTGGGTCACCTCAGCCCACGCGTCGGACCCCGACTGGGTCTGGACGGACCCCGACTGGGTCGGTACTGCACCGGCGACGACCTCCATCCCTGAACTTGGGACCTCCAACCCCGCGACCTCGACAGACTCCAAACTGGTTACGCTGTGGAGAGGCTCAGAGGACAGGAGAGGACCGGGATCAGTATCACCGGCAGTGCCAGAGCCCAGCGAGACGAGCTCGGGCGCAGCAGGTGGCTGCCCCTTGCTCGCCTCCCCATGAGGCAGGCAAAAATGCTCTAACACACCACAAAGAAAAACAAAGAAGAGCACTTGCCTGCACTCGGGCTCTGGAGCCGTCCAGGACTTCGTCGATCCAGGTTCAGGTAGAAGCTCATCGTCGGGCTCCCACTCAGCTGCGTCGGGTTCCACAGCCGGCCTGATGGACTCTGCAGCTGGATCCTCTCGCGCTGATGTCCACACCGATAACCCGCACGGCGTGGTGGCAGGGGACCCTTGACCCGCTGGCTCGGGCTGCTCCTCTGTGGAGACCTGGGGACGCTTGCTCGTCAGCTCAGGCTCCACACCGCAGTCCGCTCTCCTCCTCTGTCCAAAACAAGGCTGCGGGGTCGGGATTATTCCCAGAGTCGCAGGCCTCCCCCTCATTCGACGGCGTGGACCTAACACCGAGGTCAGCTCAGCAGGAGGAAACACAGAGGCAGCAGGTTCAGTACAGGTAACTACAGCTGGAGGAGGAAACTCGGGGGGCTGCAAACCCCGAGTTTCACCCCCAGGAGTCAGACAAGACAGATCACCAAGATAATTAGGGGAGTGAATTTGAACTTGCCTGTCTCCCGGAGGGAGGATGGTGCCAGCTGTAGAGGACACTGCTCCTTCCCTCGCTCGCTGGGTGGTAGGAAAGGACCCATGGACGGAGCTCGCCGGTGCAGGACTCTGATCACACACAGCAGCTGGAGAGGGTGTCGAAGACGAGGGAGCGGCAGCCGAAGCGGGCTGGGCACAACATGCTGACCGTACAGCAGGGGGTGGTGGCCCGAGAAAAGGGGCTGCAGGAATTCCCTCCTGATGTGACGCCGAAGAGACAGCTGACTGGTTGACTGGGTCATTCCGTCAGCCCGGAACTGGATCCGGAACAGGAGCTTGCTGAAGATGTGCTCGGCCGCGGCGCCGACGCCTACGCCTACGCCGGTCCCCAGATGGTGCAAACTCCAGAAATGGATCGAGGACAGGATCGGGAACCGTAGGCAAAGAGCAGGAGTGCCTCCTCCTCTGCTTCTTGCCGTGCTCCTCCTCCAGCATAAGGAATATCTCGCGTTGTGCGGCGATATCAACCCTCCTCGCGTCGACTTCCGGGTGGTCGGCGTAGCGGGGAGAGAGATGACGAAGAGCGTCTTCAGCAGAGTCCAGGTACCAGTGTATGCCGTGATCGTAATCCAGTAGGGAAGCGGAGATGAGCATCTCATCCACGAATTCAAGGACGCCCGTCAGCTCGTGGCTCGGACTCCGAGTGCGGCCCCTCCGCGACGGCATTCCTCACACACACCGTACCCAGACAAGAAAAGCAAATGTCCAAAAAACACCAACTCCCTGGTGAAAGGCGTCTCGGGTTGGCGTCACCGTAAACACCGTTTTTTGGCAGCAGTGTACTGTCATGCGGTGGCTCTCGCGAGCCACCATAAGACGCCACACCGTCACCAGAGAGTTGTGCAAGAGTTTTTTATTAACGGTGAAGTAATGATAATACAAGCTGCTGAGGCAATGACACATACAAGTCTACACACACCGGGAGGCGTAAGGCTAACAGCTCACTTATAGGTCCACAGGAGGCGACGGTCATACCACAGACAGACAAGATAGAAACAGTCCAAAGCATACGTAGCTCCGATGATAAGAGACGGACACTGCTGCAGGGATGCGGCCGCTAGTGTGGGTTTAAGAAGTCCGTCGCTAACGACCGCAAATGCAGAACAGCTGTTCAGGACTTGACAGCTGAGCGCTGTCACAATAAGAGCTCGGAGAGCCAGGATAACAACGCCGTTGTCAAGCCCCGACAGGAATAGCCCGAGCACAAATAACATAGTGCTCGGGTCATAACAGAAAAAGTCCAATCAGAGATTTCTAACCCCTTGGTTTAACACAGAAACTCATAGCTTAAAACAGAAGACTCGTCAATTAGAAAGAAAATGGCGTTCCACTCATCATCATCATCATCATAGCAGTCTGTCGGGGGCGACAATGTTTCATTTAGGTCTGATCAGATTCCTCCACGCAGCTCTGTAATTCGCCTTCCGCTGCCAGGAACTCCTGACCTTGTTAACCCGTGCGACGTCCGAGCTGGTATGAGCTGCTTTCTGACTGACCATTTCATGAAACTGCTTGCAAAATATTTGAGTACTGCTAGTGTTTGCTGGACTAGCAACATTAATTTAGATGAAATCTATTTAGCTCGGAGAAATCATCTTTTAATTTATAAAAAATCTCTTAGAAAAGCTAGAACAAGTTATTACTCTGCATTAATAGAAGAGAACAAGAATAATCCCAGGTTTCTTTTCAGCACTGTAGTCAGGCTGATAAAGAGTCAGGACTCTGTCAATCCTCGCATCCCCCTAGAGCTTACTAGTCAGGACTTTATGAACTTTTTCAATCATAAAATTTCATCTATTAGAGATAAAATCAGTCAGATTTTTCCCATCGTAAACTTAAGTACAGTAACTACTACAACTCCTTCAATTGATATCTGTTTGGATAAGTTTACTCCAATTGACCTTTAAGAGTTAGATAAAATAATTTCCTCATCCAAGCCTTCAACTTGTCTTTTAGACCCTATTCCTACTAGGTTATTTAAAAAAGTCTTTCCATTTATTGATAGCTGTATTCTTCAAATAATCAATTCTTCTTTAACATTAGGCCATGTACCGCAGGCTTTTAAAACTGCTGTAATTAAACTAAACCCTTACTCAAAAAGCCAACGCTCGATCCAGGAGTTTTTGCTAACTATCGACCAATCTCTAATCTGCCTTTCATTTCAAAAAGCTTAGAAAAAGTTGTTGCTACGCAATTACTTGACCACTTGCAGGGAAATGGTTTATTTGAAGAGTTTCAATCTGGGTTCAGAATCCATCATAGTACTGAAACAACCTTATCGCATCTGATAATGGACTTGTTTCTGTACTTGTCCTTTTAGATCTTAGTGCAGCCTTTGAGACTATCGACCATGATATTCTACTTGTTAGATTAGAACACTATGTTGGACTTAATGGAACTTCGCTGCAGTGATTTAGATCTTATTTGTCTGATAGGTTTTAGTTTGTTCATGTCAGTAATGAGTTTCCTTCCAACTCAAAGCTCAGTCATGGAGTTCCACAGGGATCTGTGCTAGGCCCTACTCTTTTTAGTTTATATATGCTTCCGTTAGGCAACATCATTAGAAAGCACTGTATACATTTTCATTGTTTTGCAGATGACACACAATTATGCTTGTCAATGAAGCCAGATGATAGTAATCAGTTAGCCAAGTTAGATGCCTGTCTTAAGGAAATCAAAGCTTGGATGACTTGTAATTTTCTGCTATTAAACTCAGATAAGACTGAAGTCATTCTTGTTGGTCCAAAAAACCTTAGAAATACCTTTCCAAATCAAACTCTTAGTTTGGATGTGGTTACTCTTTCTGTGAATAGTTCTGTGAGGAACCTTGGAGTTATTTTTGATCAAGATCTGTTTTTCAACTCATATATTAAATTTGTTTCTAAGATTGCCTTCTATCATTTGCGTAATATTGCCAAGATTAGGAGCATCTTGTCTCAGGGTGATGCTGAGAAACTGATCCATGCTTTTGTTAGCTCTAGATTAGATTATTGTAACGCTTTGTTATCAGGTTGTCCTAAAATATCTTTAAAAAGTCTTCAGTTGATCCAAAATGCTGCTGCAAGAGGTTTAACAGGTACTAGAAAGAGAGATCATATCTCTCCGGTTCTGGCCTCCCTTCATTGGCTTCCCATAGAGTTTAGAATTAAGTTTAAAATCCTTCTTCTCACTTACAAAGCTCTTAACAATCAGGCCCCTTTTTATTTAAAAGCTCTGATATTACCCTATCATCCTAACAGAGTACTACGCTCCCAAAATGCTGGATTACTTGTAATACCTAGAATCTCCACAAGTACAATGGGAGGCAGAGCCTTCAGCTATCAAGCTCCTTTCCTGTGGAACCAGTTACCAATCTGGATTCGGGAGTCAGACTCGATCTCTGTTTTTAAGAATAGGGTAAAAACCTTCCTTTTCGATATAGCCTACGATTAGGGAGGGCTCATGTGTCTCTAAACCCTCCCTTAGTTCTGCTGCTAATAGATTTAGACTGCTGGGAGACCTCCAATAATGTACTTGGCTTCACTCCTTTAATGTTTACTCTCTATATATCTGTTCTTTTCATCTTCTGTGTCCCCTCACCTCCCAGCTAGTCGCAGCAGATGACTGCCCCTCCCTGAGCCTGGTTCTGCTAGAGGTTTCTTCATGTCAAAAGGGAGTTTTTCCTCTCCACCGTCACCAAGCGCTTGCTCGCAGGGGATCGCCTGATTGCTGGGGTCTTTCTGCAATTGTGGGGATTCCCCCTACATTTGAAAGTGCTATGAGATGACTATTGTTGTGAAATGGCACTATATAAATAAAGTTGAATTGAATTGAGACACTGTGAGAATCACATTCTTTGATTTCTCCAGTGCATTTAACACCATTCAGCCACTGCTGCAGGGTGAGAAGCTGTGGGTGATGGGGGTTGATAGCACTGTGATCTCCTGGATTACCGACTACCTGACAGGCAGGCCACAGTTTGTCCGACTGGACAGTGTTTTGTCTGATGTGGTGGTTTGTGATACGAGACTCCAAAGGGAACTGTGCTTTCTCCTTTTCTCTTCACCTTATACACCACCGACTTTCAGTACAACACTGAGTCATGCCACCTGCAGAAATTCTCTGATGACTCGGCTGCTGTTGGGTGTATAAGACAGGGAGAGGGTGGGAAGTACAGGGCACTAGTAGACAGATTTGTGGACTGGACCGAGCAGAATCACCTCAGACTGAATGTCAGCAAGACCAGAGAGATGGTGATTGACTTCAGGAAGAAGAGGATGCCTTCACAGCCATTGTGGATTGGGGGGAGGTTGTGGGGGTAGTACACTACAAATACCTGGGTGTCACGATCAGCAGTGGACTGGACTGGAAATCCAACACTGATGCTGTGTACAACAAAGTGATAAGCAGACTCTACTTTCTGAGGAAGTTGAGATCCTTCAACATGCGCAACAAGATGTTGGAGCTTTTCTACCGGGCTATTGTTGCCAGTGCCATCTTCTTTGCTGCTGTCTGTTGGGATAGCAGTATCAGAGCCAGCGACACCAATAGACTTGACAAGATTATCAAGAAGGCTGGCTCTGTAATTGGTCTCAGGCTGGAGACTTTTGAATGTGTGGTGGAGAGGAGGACACTGAACAAACTGCAATCTATCATAGACAATCCCGATCACCCCCTCTACCACACACTGGACAGACAGCGGCGCACTTTCTCTAGCAGACTGCTACAGCTTTGCTGCTGAATGATTAGGGACAGGAACTCTTTTCTGCCAGATGCCATTTCACTGTACAATAACTCACTCTGATGTTGAATTTGGTCATAACAATGCTGCCATACTGCACCTTACAGTATAATTGGTACCTTGTGTTTCACCCTGTGCCTTATAATGCTTCTCTGTACAGTATTCTATCCATTGACTCATAAGGATCATTATCTGTTTAACCTAGTAGTAGCCTGTGTTGTATATAAAGTTATCTAAACATTTTTGCTTTACTTTCTGGGATAGTTCCTTTTCTATTATACTGTGTGTTTTTCGGTTGCTTGGGTTGTCTGTGTCATGCTGCTGTTTCACTGTAATTTCCCAGTTTGGGATCAATAAAGTACATCTATCTATCTATCTATCTATCTATCTATCTATCTATCTATCTATCTATCTATCTATCATGAAATTTTAAGGTTTTAAGATAGAGAAGAAGTGAATTAGATGGTTGCCTATATCCTGTTTTGTTTATAATTCTTATTGCTTGTTTTTGTAGTACAAATAATGGTTACATATTGGTTTGGAAAGTGTCCCCCCATACTTTCACACAGTATGTCAAGTATGGGAATATGAAAGAACAGTACATTTTGTATAAATATTTAGTATTGATATAATCTTTTACCTTATATAATATTGCAACTGATTTAGAAATTTTGTTTTTAACATACAGTAGTTGATGTGCGGCTTCCTGCTTAGTTTGTAATTTATAATGACTCCAAGGAATTTGATTTCTGTAACTTTTTCTATATCATTTATCATGATTTTTTTTTTTACTGGTATTGGTTGGCTGGTTACTAAATATGTATTTTGCTTTAATTAAATTCACCATTAATGTATTGTAGTGAAACCAGGCTTTTTATTTATTAACATCATTTTCCAGTGAATTTAGAAGTTTTTCCAAGTTATTACCACTACACAGAAGGTTGGTGTCATCCGCAAATAATATAGTTTGTAGGGACACACATTAATCACAGATGTTGTTTATGTACAAGATGAATAACAAGGCCCACAGTACAGATCCCTGTGGCACCCCACATGTTACTGTTTGATATTGTGAGTTGACTTCCTCAATTTGGACAAACTATTTTCGATTAGTGAGGTAACTTTTAACCCAAGACAGTGAAACCCCTCTGACCCCATATTAAATAATAGTCTCTGGTGAACAGTGTTGAAAGTGTCATGAATTGCCCCTCGGGGTGAGACCCACGCGCAGACTGCAGTTAGTGAAATTTATTAAAGAAAACAAAACACGAAGTTCAAAACAGTGCTCACACACAAAATCCAAAAAGACGAACAACATAATCTTACAAATTACCTCACCAGAACAAGAGTGGGATTCTGGTGGAGATGAGGGAAGAGAACTCAGGATCCCAGCAATGAGAAATGAAAATAACAGCCCTTAAATAGGGTCCGAAACAATTAAACACAAATAGAAACTGGTGTGAATCACATGAGCGGGATGGGGAGAAAATGACGATCAGCTCTGAGTCATGAGGAGTGGAAGCGGGGCTGACAGTTTGACAGGAGCACCGCCCACTACCTGGCGGTGCCTCTGACAACAGCCACACTGTCAAAAAATAAAGTGGAGACAAGAAACCCCAAAATATAAATAAAACTGCACTGAATGAAAAACAGGAAAATAAATCATACAAAGAAACAATACTGAATATATGAAAACAAACTAGAAATAACATCACAGGAAAATAACTCAGAATACATTATAAAAATAAGGAAAAACAAAAAGCAAAGAAACAGAGCATGGTGAAATCTCCCCATGCACACATCGTGACAGAAAGCTTTTTTTAGATCGAGGAAAAACACCAATGGCAAACTCCTTATTTTCAACAGCAGTTGCTACCTTATCGACAAAGTCAGTCAGAGCGTGTGTAGTTCTATTTGGTCTAAAACCATATTGTTGTTCATGTAAGATATTATTTTTTATGATAAATTCATACAACCTCTTATGAAATAGTTTTTCTAAGATCTTTGAAAACTGGAACAGTAATGAAATGGGTTTGTAGTTTGTGAATTGTTGTACATCTCCAGCCTTGTAGTCTGGATCAATCTTTGCAATTTTCATTTTGTCTGGGAATACACCAGTTTGTAGAGAAAGGTTACAGATATAAGCAAATGGTTCCATCACACAGTCTATAATATTTTTCACAAAATTCATATCTATGCCATCAAAGTCTATTGATTTTTTCCCTTTGAAAGATTTAACAATATCTGTTATTTCATTTATATCTGTTCCCCTTAAAAACAGAGTTGGTAACAGTGTTGCAGTTTGTTAGACTTCCAGCAGGCTCTTCTCCCTCATTTCCTGTGATTTGTCTGACAAAACCATGACCGACATTGACAAAAAAGTTGTTAAAACCACTTGCAATCTGCAGAGTGTCATTTGCGGCTCATCATCATCATCTGTATTTATTTTGACAGGACACAATTAGTCCCTCAGCTGGGCTGGGTCCTCTTACAGTTGAAGCTGAGCTTTTATGCCGGATGCCCTTCCTAACGCAACCCTGGCCATTTTATCCGGGCTTGGGACAGGCGCAGGGAGTGCACTTGACTTGTGCACTCACTGTGGCTTTGTAACCAACATTTCCCTCCTCTGTTCCATTATTGCTGAGCACCAAGCTGGACGGCAGGAAGTTCCACTTTTACATGGTCTTTGGCATGACCCGGCCAGGATTTGAACATAATGACGACAATGACTGTTTCATTTAGGTCTGATCAGATTCCTCCACACAGCTCTGTCCTTAGCCTTCTGCTGCCAGGAACTCCTGTCTATGTCCAACTTCTCCAAGTTTCTTTTTACAGTGTCTTTAAATCTGAGCCTTGGTCTACCCTGATTGCGTTTGCCCTCGCATAACTGTGAGTAGAGTAACTGCCGAGGGAGACGCTGGTGGTCCATCCTCTCAACATGTCCGAGCCATCTCAGGTTCATCTGTATTAGCATGTCCTCCATTGATGGTAGACCAGCTCGTTTCAACACTTCTATGTTGGTTATCTTGTCTTTCCATGAGATGTCCATTATGGCTCGAAGGTGTCTCATCATGTACGTGTGGAGTTTCTTCACCTGAACCGTGGCCTCCCGGTTATGGGGTGGATGTTCTACCACTAGGCCATCACTCCGGTGGTTGTGTTTTGTAACTGAAAAGTATTTGGATATTCAATTTTTTTTTTGGTTCTGTTGTTTAAAATTTCTGCTAATACTTTCCATGTATTTTTTGTATTATTTTTTATTATCTTCTAATAATTTATTATAGTAATTTCTTTTACAATTTCTCACAATATCTATCAACTTATTTTTGTATTTTTTATTGTAGTGATCTGCTCTGCATGCCTGTTGCCCTAATTTCCTCCACAGCTGCACGCACACATGCTCTCCTCATTAAGTCTGCCTATTTAAGCCGTGCTGCCCTTGGGTCTGCTCGGAGATGTCAAGCTCCCTGGTCTGGCAAGACCTCTTCACCTTCTCGTCACCTCTATGATCTGGAGTTCCATCTCCACTGATCCTCCCTGCCTCGTTGGAGTTCCATCTCCTCTGATCCTTCCTGTCTCATCGTCCTCCTGGGAGTCCTAGCTCCCCAACGACTAGTAAGCCCTCATCATTTCCTCATCTCCACGCTTCGCTCTACTCCCCTGTGCACAGGTGGAAACCCGCTGGTGGCGGACCTCCTCCTCCTGGCGGCGGACTGAACTCAATCTGCACTTCACCAGCTCTCTGCACATCCCATCACCCTCTCACCTCCTCAGCAGCCAGAGCTGGAGATGCTGTTCCACTGGCCGGAGCCTCCGGGAACTCTTCTGTGCTACACACCAACTAGCCAACAGTAAAACTGAACAGTCTCTGAATCATTCCTCCAGATCCCAGTCTCTAATCCACTTGTCTTTGCTCTTCCCTAGGGTTGCCAGTCTGAACGGTGCTCTGCTCGCCTGGCTGCTACATTCCTGCACTCACGCACACATTTACACTCACACTTCACAATAAAAGATAATTGAGTTTATTCTGGAGTATGTGTCTGCCTTCTGGGTCATAAATCATGTCATTTATAGATTTTCTCTGCTTCATGTGTTGTTCTCATTAAAAAATCTTTATATAAAAGATTATTTTTCCTACATGCGTTTAGTATTCCCTTGGTCAGCCATGGTTTCCATTCTGACTTCTAGTACATTCTTGTATATTATTAGAAGTAAGTAATACTAACATGAATCTAAGGGCAGATTTTTGAGCATATTTCAGAATTATCTATATTCTCAAGCATAATATAAAATCCTTAAATGAGAAATTTTCAGAACTGTACTGATCAAAATTAGAGAACACTTTCAGACACCTCACAGTTATTGGTGTTAATCTGGCACCTGGTGACAATTTACTTAATTGCTGGACACAGCCTATTTATCTGGCAGGTCTCCTAGTTGCTTTGCAAGATTGCAATCTGCTATAAGGTGAATAAAACCCTGTGAAAACAGGTTATCCAAATGAAGGCCAAGGGGATGACCATTGCAAGAGAAGTTGGGCATTCCAAGTCTATGATTTCAAGAATATTGAAACTTTACATGGACACAGATTCATTTAAGTCCCCCAAAAAGGCTGGTTGTCCACGTAAAACAAGTGCAAGGGAGGACAGGATTATGCGAAGACTCAGTGGGGAATCAGTTCAACATTGCAGCTGGAATTGCTTGCCAGTACACTGCTGAGCAAGGCAAGGATCTGTCTCGACACACAGTGTCTCTCCGTTTAAGACAATTTGAACTCAAAGCTCACTCTGCAGTGACCGAACCTCTCATCAGCAGAAAGAATAAAAAGGCTAGACTTGCCTTTGCTGAGGAACATATTGTGTGGACCGAGGAGAACTGGTCCAGAGTGCACTTGAGTGATGAGAGTAAATTCAATTTATCTGGGTCTGATGGGAAACAATATGTTCAGTGTCAAACTAAGACTGAACCCAAAGTGTGTAAAGATGTCAGTTAAATTTGGAGGAGGAAGTTTCATAGTTTGGAGGATGTTTTCTGCAACAGAAGGTGGGCCTCTTGTACAGCTACAGTGGATATAAAAAGTCTACACACCCTTGTTCAAATGCCAGGTTTTTGTGATGTAAAAAAATGAACCCAAGATAAATAATTTCAAAAGTTTTTCCACCATTAATGTGACCTATAACCTATACAACCCAATTGAAAAACAAACTAAAATCTTTTAAGGGGAAAAATAAAAAACTTACCATAATCTGGTTGCATAAATATGCACACCCTGTTATAACTGGGGATGTGGCTGTGTTCAGAATTAACTAATCACATTCAAACTCATGTTAAATGGGAATCAGTGTAACAGGGTCAATCACACACACACACACACACACACACACACATATATACATATATATACAGTTATATACATTATATAGTGTCATGATCCTGAGTGCTGTTCTGTACCGTGCTCGGGTCTCCTTATTATTATTCCTTTTTTCTGTGTATGTATCTAGTCATGTTTATCTGTCCTTTTAGTTCATGCTTTTATTTTGACAGCGCCGCAGCAGGACTTCTGCCTGTCAGTCTGTTAGTGGCCTGTCACAGCTGTTTGCGCTTTATTGATTTCATTCTCTCCACACCTAATGGTATTTGTGTTTTCGGTGTACTATTTAAGGTCGCTAGCAAGGTTCATTCCTTGCTGTGAACTCGCCCTACTCAGGCTGGAATCCCCTACCCCTGATTCCAGTCTTCTTTCTGCTTTTGGACTGTGGACTCTCTCGATATTTGTAAGTTACCTTTCATGGTTTTTTCAGTGTTTGTATGTTCCACATTATTCCCCCTCGAGGGTGCGTTATAGTTGTTTGTATTTTGCCCCTCATGGCATGTTTTTTTGTTCTTTATTATTTAATAAATAAGCAAATTCACTACTGGCGATTGGTGCCTCATTTATGCCCTGCAAGGGGCAGACATAACATATAGTGGGTAATAGTTTAACAGAACTAAATGTTAATGCACAAAAGGTAAGTTGTAATCACACAAAATCTGTGCCAGTGATTATTACCTGACATCATTACTTGTATGGTCAGTAAGTGGAACGTTTGTTTTATTTGCTGTTCCCCTACGTCCAGTTTCGGGGCCCCTATAAATTGTGTTTTCCACTCTTACTTTTTCCCTTTTTTGCTTTGGAACTCCATGGGAGAAGGGCGAAGTGTTAATGCTGCTGACCAGAGGATTTTTTTTGTTGTTGTTGTTTGCATATTTGTCAGAAATAAAAGGAAGACGCCTCCAAAGAGTACCGAGTGTGTGGGTTTCCTATTTTCACAATAATCACAACGCAGAGTCCCCACTGATTACACTTGGCGTCGTGAGACCCGTGCATCTCCCGTTCAGCGCTCGTCTGGTCCCCAGGGTGCAGCTGCCGACACCCGCCTCTCCTCCCATCTCCACGCTGTGGCTTCAGGTGACCCAGGAGCTTTCCGGTGCACTCCAGATGCGAGGAACGTAAAGAGAAGCTGTTGTGGAATGTGTATATATTAAGTAGACTGTAGATAGAAGTTTTGTTTTTTTCTTCTTTCCCTCCATTTTTCCCCCTCCCCTCTCGCTCTGTGGGCTAACTCAGTATTGACGTGCTGGTGAATTTATGTGGCCAGCCTGCGCATTAAAGAGATGTCTTTGGATTTACTAAGAAAAATTAAAAGAAATTTGGATAGATAAAAGGACATATAAATTGAAATTGATGTTTTTTATGATTGTTTCATTGTGTTATTGTCAGGTATTTGATCTATTTTTTGTAACTGAAGGGGGATCTTTGCAGAAAAAAGGAGAAGAACTGAAATAGTTATTTTAAAAAAAGAAACAAGAACAAAAAATTGTGGAAAAGAAGGACATATGTTTTATTAAAAGAGTGTCATGTATGCTGTGTCTTTGCACAGCGCACAAATTGAATTAGTACGAGCCCAAAAGCAGGTGAAGTGTACGTGTTTACTGAACAGAAAAACATATATACAAGGTGTCCATGAAAACAGTCCAAAATGAGTAATAATGATGAGATGACCGGCTACAAACTCCGTTGGTTGGAGGAGAGATGCCCCACGCGCTCCCAGGCGGGCAGTAATTAATAATGAGAGGAGGAAGACTTACGTGCATGTCGGAGCCCAACTGGGCTCTGGAAACAACAACACCACTAGTCCAAAAAGGAAAAACCAACAACGAGGAGCCTGGACATCGAATGTAGACTAACACTGCTACACCGAATGCTCACACTGTCACTCATAAATACCCTGAGTACCAATGAGTGACAAGTGCATGCAGGTGTGCAGCGGCAGCTGGTGGGACTAATGAGAGAGCGTGAGTGTGTGTGTATGTGTGATAGCGTGCCTGTGTGTGTGTGTGCTGAATGATGCATGTGAGTGCATGTAAGTGTGCGCGTATGTAAGTGAGAATGAATGTGTGGAAACACAAAAGGTGATGGCAAACAGCTGGTGAACGCCTGGCAGGGAGAGGAGGAGGTGTGGCTGTAGACTGGCAGGGAGCCCAGGCTCAGAGGCTCCAATAACCTGCCAGCTAGGAATAATTAACAACAAACAGGAAACTATAGCCACAGATCATGGAACGGGGTTGAGACATCAACCCTGTTCATGACAAAGAGAAAGTAATTAAAGAAAAAAAAATTTCAGACAAGACAAACTGGTCTCGGAATAAACACTTTTTTTCAAATCAATGGCGCAAGCTTTTAAGTTATTTTGCACATTTGATTTTTGTTGCCTTATTTTATTATTTATTTATTTAGCTGTGTTATACAGTGATCCCTCGCTACTTCGCGCCTCACCTTTCGCGCCCTCAGTGCATCGCAGATTTTTCAAAAATATTCATCAAAAATTCAAAATTGAGAAAAAAGTTGCCCGGGCACTAGCAGAAGGCAGGGAGACTACACGGAGAGCCGGCACAACTCAAAATCCAGCTCTCTGATTCGCTGGCCAGCATCCCCCCCCCCCCCCCAAGAGATTTTGTTCTCGTGTTGGCTCGGCTCGGGAATCTCGCAAGCTGATTGGCCGAGACGTCGCTGCTGCCTCTACGCCTCCTCCTGCTGCCTCTACGCCTTCCCGTCGAGAGAGAGAGTGAGAGAATGAACGTACATATTATTTATATTATTTATACATTATTTTATGTATATTATTAATATTATTTTATTTACATGTTTCAAACTATTCTTTAATGTTCTAATGATAACATATGCATTTATAGGGTTAATATACACTTATTGATATTATATATACACAAAAAAAATGTATGTAAAAAATGGGTGGGGGTGACGTTACTTCGCGGTTTTTCACTTTTCGCGGTCGGTTCTGGACCCCATTAACCGCGATAAGTGAGGGATCACTGTATTGTGAAATACTCAGCCCATACTTTATGTAGCTGTTTGCAATGTGCTTTGAGATTGAGGTTGGTTTTTTTATCGTTTTGCTACCATTTATTTTTTACTATGATTTCAAAAGGAGAACAATTTTTGGCCCATGGTAGGGGTAGACCATCATCCTCCAATGTTAACAACTACATAGTTGATCAGTCAGTTGTTGGTGATTGTCGTCCTTCTGCTACCTCCACGCCAATTTCTCAATCAGACTAGGAGCCCACACAAGTCATTTCTGTTAGAGCTCTTGGAGATGTGATTACAGATTTGGCTAAACAGATTGGAGATAACACCTCAGCAAACCTTAGCTCTTTAAAAAGGCTGAGCACCATGCAGTCTCAGTCCCCAATGAGTCAGTCTTCCAATGATACTGCTTTGTCACAGCTGAAGGTTGTTGTTTAATCTGATGCTAAACCTCCACCTTTCTTCAGGGGAGATCATGCTGATATGTTTTCGATTCATGAGTGGGATGACATGATAAAATGTTACTTGAACAGGGTTAAGTGTGATACTCATGCTGAAATGTACGAATGGATAATGTCCAGGTTAGCAGGGAAAGCTGCTAACCTGTGTGCACCTGCTGTGCAGTGGTTTAGCACTGTGGCAGCACAGTTTTACCCTCGGCCGGGGGATCACGGGGATCATGAGATCGTGGGTTCGATCCCAGCCCCCGACCAACAGTGAGCTGTGTGGAGTTTGCATGTTCTCCCCGTGTTGCGTGGGTTTACTCCGGGATTTCTCCGGTTTCCTCCCGCATACCAAAAACATGTAGGTTTAGGGCGCTCGCGCACGCAGCGACCGGCAGCCAGTGGCTTGTCACCAGACTGCAAACCAAATCTACCTATGGGTACAAATAAGTAACAAAAAACCCCACAAAAAACAAAAAAAAAAAGCTAGAGATGTGGTGAAGGTGGCCCTTCGTAGTCGTCATGAGTTGAATGCAGCTGACCTGTCAACAGCTTTGTTTGACATATTGAAGAGTAACTTTAGTGAGTTATCATTTTCCAACCTACCCATGAAAGACTTCTACAGTACCATTCCTCATGGTAATGAGGGTGCTATGGACTACTGGATCCACCTTAACAAGTCCATCGATGCTGCTGATGAATGTCTTCGGAGGTGGGGCAAGTCTGTGGAGGACCCCAGTGCTGAAGTTGTCATGATGTTTATTAATCATTGTCCTGATCCGAATCTTACCTTGTCCTTCCAGCTGAAAGCACCTGAGCGGTGGACTCCTGCTAAAGTTCAAGAGCGTCTTGAAAGCCATGTGAGGAATGTAAGAAAAGCAGTAGGCAAGTCCTGATGTACAGTTGATTTATCTACTCACAGTCAGAGCCCCGTGACTGATTCCTTCCATCATTTCACACCTGTTATGTCTCAGACTGCCATAGAGGTATGTCAGCCACAGTCCTCTCCTTCCTCTTTGACTACCTCTATCGTGACTCACCAGACTCAGTCTGTATCAGATGGAGTGATGATATGCACGCATAGGCCTGCACTTGTGCCTAATCCCTCTGCTGCTATTGTTGCATCTGATCTGGATTCGGCTCCTGTTGTCCCATCAGCCGCTGAGAATAGTGTACAACAAGTTGTGGCTATGTTGGACAAAGTTTTGTCCTTGTGCAATGCTTCTCTGGCAACCGGCCGAGGTTTAGTCAACCGTCAGCTAATTAATAGTTCACCCACCTGTAATCAGCCTGCCCGCCCTCGTAGCCAGCAGCACTCTGGACTCTTCACGTGCATAGTGTGTGGTTCCAAAGACCATTCTACCCATGCTCATTGTAGACTTTACAGATTGTGCCTCAAATGCTTCAGTCCTGGTCACATAATAAATGGTTGCCTATAGGCCCCCCGTCCCTCATCCACGCCACTACCTTCTCCACTCAGGGTAGATTTAAACTAGCCAGCCCATGTGGTGAGAGCGGTAGCATGGGTGGTGCTTGTAAAACCCTCAATGAGGAACAAGACATGCGGTAGATTTATGTAAACTCTTGTAGTAACTTCCCCGATGACAAAATGGTGATTGTTGTAGGGTCACATAGAGTCGAAGGAGCTAGTGACTTGTTTTATACTCCAGTGTCTATTGGGAGTCATTGTACTGTATAAGGAATGCTTGATTCAGGAAGCATGTCATGTACACTTAATATAGAGGCAGAATCCAAGCTTAGAGCTGCTGGTGTCCTTCCTAATCACTGGCCTGTGCCTGACAAGGTGGTTCTTGTTGGCTGTGGTGGCCTTACCACGCAGCCCAAATGTAGTTATGACCTTGACCTTGAGATCTATGGTTCAAAGTTTGTTGTTCCATCGCTACTTGTTCCAGAACAGAAAGATGAGCTTATCATTGGGAGCAATGTTATCAGGCCTATGATACAAACATTGAAATCAGATGAGAAGTATTGGGAACTTGTTCGCTCTAGCACTTCTGACCCAGAATGTGAGCAGTACCTTCAGTTGCTCAGCTGCATTACTTGCTGGTCTGGTCCTGAGCCACCAGACAAGGTTGGCACTGTTAGGTTAGAGCATGCTATCACTCTTTCACCACAACAAGAGTATCTGGTGTGGGGGAAGTTGCCTAATAACGCACCTTTGTCTCCTGGCAGCACTGTCATAGTGGAGCCCACCTCTTCCTGTTCAACCCTTAAATATATTATTGTCAGGTGGGTTGTGACGCCCATGTGGGGAGATCGTTGGATCCCAGTGAAGATCCTCAATCCAACAAAGCGTTCTGTGATGCTGCATCGCCATGCCAAGGTAGCTGATGTCTTCCCTTGCATTTCTACAGAGGACCTTCCAATCTCTCAGGGTGTTTGTAGGTCTCAGTCTTACCAGACAACTGAACTTGGCTCTGATTTAAGTGCCACTTCTGATCCTTTTTGGTGTCTGAAAGATTGTGGTTTACAGACATTGACCTCGAGGGTTGCGAAGTGTCAAATGAATGGATACGAAGGCTAGCGGACCTTGTACTCAGATTTGATGACATCTTCTCGAGAGACAGACTGGACTGTGGGGAGGTGAAAGGGTTTGTCGATTGTATTCATCTGACTGATGAGCACCCCTTCTGTCTACCCTATTGTCGCATCCCCCCAGCACACTATCATAAACTGAGAGAGGTGCTATCTGAGATGGAGTTGAAAGGGATCATGAGCAAGTCAGTCAGTGAATATGCTTCACCACTTGTGCTTGTCTGGAAGAAGTCAGGGGAATTGCAGATTTGTACTGACTTTCATTGGCTAAATGCAAAAACTGTGAAAGATGCTCACCCCCTGCCTCACCAAGCTGATTGCCTTGCTGCCCTTGGTGGAAATGCCTTTTTCAGCACCATGGACCTCACGTCAGGGTTTTATAACATCCCCCTCCATGAGTCTGACAGGCGGTACACGGCCTTTACGATGCCGTTAGGCCTCTATGAGTACAACAGGCTTCCACAGGGCTTATGCAATAGTCCCGCATCTTTTATGCGGATGATGATAAGTGTCTTTGGGGACTTAAACTTTTCCAGTCTCCTATGCTATTTGGATGACCTGCTAGTCTTTACCCCATCAGACGAGGAAGCCCTTAAGAGATTGGACATGGTCTTCTCTCGTCTCAGGGCTAGCAACCTAAAGTTGGCACAAAAGAAGTGCCACTTTCTTTGCAGGTCTGTTAGGTTTCTTGGCCATGTGGTAGATAGCAGTGGTGTCTCTGTTGATCAGGAAAAAATCAAGGTCATTTCAGCTTTTAGAAAGCAGGACCTCATGGAAGATGCTGGCTTCACTCCATTGCAGCGAAAAGTTAAATCTTTCCTTGGGATGGTGCTGTATTTACCAGCATTTCATCCCGGGCTGCTCCTTTATTGCAAAGTCGGTCTACACATTAAGGAGGAGAGGTAAGGGCTCCTCCTGCCGGGAGAGAGCAGGCACTTTCCGGAAATTGACTCCTCAGGATTGGACTCCTGTCTGAGGAAGCATTTGAGGGTTTAAAAAGTACACTCCTAAATAGTGTGGTGTTGGCACATCCAGACTTTAAAAGGCCTTTCAGCCTTTCCACTGATGCCTCCCTTGATGGTCTGGGTGCTGTCTTGTCCTAGGTGCCAGATGGTGAGGAGAGAGCCAGACCCATTGCTTTGCAAGCACATCCCTCACTTGCAGTCTAGCCAACTATCCTGCTCACAGGTTGGAGTTCTGAGCCCTTAAGTGGGCACTATGTGACAAATTTAGTCACTGGCTCAAGGGTCACAGATTCACTGTCTGGTCAGACAACAACCCGCTCATGTATATCTTGACCAAGCCAAATCTTGATGCATGTGAGCAGTGTTGGGTCTCTAAACTGGTCCCATATTCCTTTGAGATCAAGCATGTCCCTGGTTGATTAAATGTGGTGGCAGATGCTCCCAGCAGAGACCCATTTGTGAAACCTGTAAAGGGACTCTTGTTGTCTGAACCATATTCTGTGCTGCTCAGTAAAGCCCATGATATCAGTGATGGATGTGTGCAGGATTCTTTCCGCCTCACCTGTCAACCACAGTCATTGGGAGGTCTTCCCACCTCGGTCTCCATCAATGGTTCACTGTCTGAGGATGATGTGTCCACTCTTTTTTCCTCTGGAGAAGTGGGACTGTACTCCCAAGCAGCGTGCAGCCAACCTTGCGGATCAACTCAGTAGCTTGGTTACTCCTGGCCAGAATATTTTGCCTTCCTTGTCTCTTGCTGACCTTCAGTCACACCAGCGACAAGACCCAGTCATTTCAAGGGTTGTTGTCCATATTGAGAGAGGGCACAAGCCTTCAAGACGTGAATGCTGCAATGACAGCCAGCTGACCTTGAGAGCTCTTAAGCAGTGGGACAAACAATCTTGAATGGGATCCTCTATAGCGTCACAAAAGGCCCTTTAACTAAACAGAAGTGGTTTTAGTTTGTTGTGCCTGAGTCCCTGAAGGCTGATGCAATGGCTGGCATTCATGACCATACAGGTCATCAAGGTCAGCTCCATACTCTCTCTCTGGCTTGCCAGCGTTTCTTCTGGCATGATATGGAGAGAGATCTCTGCAATCATGTCAGGTGTTGCCATAGATGCGTTCTTAGCAAGACTCCTGAGCCTTCTGCTAGAGCACCCCTTGAGAGCATTAAAACCTCTTCTCCATTGGGACTGGTTTGCATTGACTTTTGGTCTGCTGAGGATAGCCATAATAAGTCCGTAGATGTTTTAGTGGTCACGGATCATTTTACAAAACTAGCGCATGCTTTTCCATGTCGGGATCAAACTGCAAAGCGGGTGGCACAAAAGCTGTGGGACAACTTTTTCGGCATTTACGGCTTCCCTCAGTGCCTGCATTCAGACCAAAGTGCGAGCTTTGAAAGTGAGTTAGTTGCCGAGCTCTTGTGTTTATCAGGGGTTGATAAATCACACGCATCACCTTATCACCCGATGGGCAATGGCGGGACAGGGAGATTTTTCCGCACTCTTGGAAACCTGCTGAAGTCTCTGCCCCTTCGCTCCAAACAGAAATGGCCACAGATGATACAGACCATGACTTTTGTTCACAATTGCACTGTTTATGAGACCACTAGGTTTGCACCTTTCTACTTGATGTTCGGAAGGGTGCCCAGGCTACCAGTCGACCTCTTGTTTAAGAACGTGCTGCATGATGTGAATGTGTGTGACTATGATACATATGTGAAGTCACTTTTGGATGATCTGCACCATCCAGTAGTGGCACAAAATAACTGCACAGCTGAACAGAGGCATCAGAGTGACCAATACAATAAACGAATCAAGGGCCAACCACTGTCAATCGGTGACTGGGTTCTGCTGGCGAATAAAGGTGTCAGGGGAAAATGCAAACTTTCTGACAAGTGGGAACCTACTGTCTACACAATAGTGGCCACAAAGCCGGCTCTGCACATCTACCGCATCAAGGATCAGGATGAAAATGAGCGTATTGTTCATCGGAACCTGTTGCTTCCAGTCAGCTTTTTCCTCTTGATGGGACTTTAGATGATAATGCTGCCTCTGTGCCCATACCCACCTGTGATGAGATGTGTGCCCCTCCACCTTCTGCTTGCCATGAGACTGAGATATCTGTGCTGGACACGACAGCTGGGACTGTTGCACCATCTCTTGTCGGTTCCCTCTCAGCTGTTGGTGACTTGGATGATGACCGCACTGCCTCATGGGTCTGAGAGCAATCTGTCATTGATGGACCTAGCAATGTTGATAACCCACCACCTCTGCCAGTCACTGCTTGCCCATCCCCTGATGATACTACCACCAACTTCCAGACAGCCTCTCCTGCTCCCCTGCCACAGACACCACCTACCTATTCTAGTGCACCTCAAGTACCTGATGCAGAACAGTGACTTACTTCACGGTTTGGCAGAGTCATTAGGTCAATGTGTCACTTGATTGAGCCCATGACTCAGCTTGAGTCTGTTTTAGGAGTTGAGCCGAGCCCTCATGCAGTTATTCATGTGTAGGACGGGTTAATCAGAGTGTAATACTCAGGGTTTCTGTTTTTGTTTCTTTTTCTCTATTTCATTTTTTTTTTTGTTTTGATGGCATTCTTTTGGGCCACTCTATATGTTGTGTAATGAACAAGTAAAGTAAGAGAATCATATTTTTTTTTTAAACCACATTGTTTGGCCTGAATGTGTGAGGTATAAGGCACCTCACTTTGTCTACAGAGTGTTATGAGTTCCTGCTAGGTGCTGAGCAGAGCTCTAATTCTCTTACCCTTTGACTGAGGGGGTTCTTGATGGTGATTGTTTTTTCGCTGTGGTTGTATTTTTTTTTTTATGGCCAATGTTTATGAATGTGGACAGTTTATGGCCCAGAATTTTGTTAGTTCTAGGGAGGTGAATGTAACAGGGTCAATTATACAGTTATATGTACAGTGGGGTAAAAAAGTATTTAGTCAGCCACCAATTGTGCAAGTTCTCCCACTTAAAAGATGAGAGAGATCTCCAGTTTTCATCATAGGTATACCTCAACTATGAGAGACAAAATGAGAAAAAAAAAATCCAGAAAATCACATTAAAGGATTTTTAATGAATTAATTGGTAAATTCCTCGGTAAAATAAGTATTTGGTCACCTACAAACAAGCAAGATTTCTGGCTCTCACAGACCTGTAACTTCTTCTTTAAGAGGCTCCTCTGTCCTCCACTCGTTACCTGTATTAATGGCACCTGTTTGAACTTGTTATCAGTATAAAAGACACCTGTCCACAACCTCAAACAGTCAGACTCCAAACTCCACTATGGCCAAGACCAAAGAGCTGTCAAAGGACACCAGAAACAAAATTGTAGACCTGCACCAGGCTGGGAAGACTGAATCTGCAATAGGTAAGCAGCTTGGTGTGAAGAAATCAACAGTGGGAGCAATTATTAGAAAATGGAAGACATACAAGACCACTGATAATCTCCCTCGATCTGGGGCTCCACGCAAGATCTCACCCCGTGGGGTCAAAATGATCATGAGAACGGTGAGCAAAAATCCCAGAACCACACAGGGGGACCTAGTGAATGACCTGCAGAGAGCTGGGACCAAAGTAACAAAGGCTACATCAGTAACACACTACGCCGCCAGGGACTCAAATCCTGCAGTGCCAGACGTGTCCCCCTGCTTAAGCCAGTACATGTCCAGGCCCATCTGAAGTTTGCTAGAGAGCATTTGGATGATCCAGAAGAGGATTGGGAGAATGTCATATGGTCAGATGAAACCAAAATAGAACTTTTTGGTAAAAATTCAACTTGTCGTGTTTGGAGGAGAAAGAACACCATACCTACTGTGAAGCATGGGGGTGGAAACATCATGCTTTGGGGCTGTTTTTCTGCAAAGGGACCAGGATGACTGATCCATGTAAAGGAAAGAATGAATGGGGCCATGTATCGTGAGATTTTGAGTGAAAACCTCCTTCCATCAGCAAGGGCATTGAAGATGAAACGTGGCTGGATCTTTCAGCATGACAATGATCCCAAACACACCGCCCGGGCAACGAAGGAGTGGCTTTGTAAGAAGCATTTCAAGGTCCTGGAGTGGCCTAGCCAGTCTCCAGATCTCAACCCCATAGGAAATCTTTGGAGGGAGTTGAAAGTCTGTGTTGCCCAACGACAGCCCCAAAACATCACTGCTCTAGAGGAGATCTGCATGGAGGAATGGGCCAAAATACCAGCAACAGTGTGTGAAAACCTTGTGAAGACTTACAGAAATCGTTTGACCTCTGTCATTGCCAGCGAAGGGTATATAACAAAGTACTGAGATAAACTTTTATTATTGACCAAATACTTATTTTACTGAGGAATTTACCAATTAATTCATTAAAAATCATTCAATGTGATTTTCTGGATTTTTTTTTTCTCATTTTGTATCTCATAGTTGAGGTATGCCTATGATGAAAATTGGAGACCTCTCATCTTTTAAGAGGGAGAACTTGCACAATTGGTGGCTGACTAAATACTTTTTTTGCCCCACTGTATATATATATTTTTTTTCTTTCTTTCTTTCTTTATTTATGCAGGGACATGCACAATATACATTGACCTTAAAGAGGAAAGATGCATTGTACCAGGTTATAGCACTAGTGCTAATTTCCACCTGTAGTCCCTGGGCAGGCTGGTGTTAGCATTAATAAAAGCAGACATTTGCTAAAACTACAAGTAAGCATTGATAAAAAACTAAAACCAAACATTGATTAAAAAACTAAAACCAAGCATTGCTAAAAACTAAAACAAACATTAATAAGAACCCAAAACATTGATAAGAACTAAAACATACAATAATACATTTTATAACTCCATCCATATAAACAATTTTTCACATCCAACCACTGACTCTTATTGGTCCCACTGTCGTCATCACACACTCTAGCATCTTTACATCACAGTACATTATGGACACAGGTTTGCTTAGAGATTAACTGTTTTTTCACCAAGCGTGAAAATGTGTGATAGTCTGTAACTGCAAGTAACTCCGTTGGTAACACGTTCCACTGTCGCATAGCCACACATAAAAATGTTGAATTTGCTAATGTTGTCTTGTGCTTAGGAATCCTGCACTCGCCGCATGCTGTTAATCGAGTTGTCTGAGATGTATTTACAGAACTTAATGAAACAAACCTTTTTAAGGGAGGAGCAGCAGAGTTATGGATTACCTACAAAAGACACACATTTGTATACATGATTAGATTTTCAAAGCTCAACAGGTTATATTTGGACAGGATTGGGCAGTGATGGAACGTTCATCTTTTCTTGTCATGAATCTTGATAGAATATTTGTATAATGATTCCAGAGGCCTCAGGGCAGATTTACACGCCTGTGACCAACTGGTCATACAGTAAAGAAAATGTGGAATTATCATAGCATTTAGATACATACTTGATGCTTCAGTAGACAGTGAATTTCTGATATGTTTGAAATTAGCACAATTAAATTTGACCGTGTTTGTCATCCTTTTAATGTGTTTTTTAAAGCTTAAATTTGAGTCAAGTGTAACACCTAAATATTTAAATTCAGTCACATTCTTAATTTTTTGTCCTTCTATCAAGATATGACAAGAATTCTTGGATTTGTAGCGATTACTAAAAAACACTGACACAGTTTTATCGACGTTTAAGGTTAAACAAGAATTCCTCAACCAATGTGAGACTTTCTCCATTTCCTGTGTTAATTTTTCAGTCACCTCTTCAGTCGTTTTACCATGAGTATATACCACAGTGTCGTCAGCATACATAATTATATTTGCATTACACACAGACGGGAGATCATTAATATATAATGTAAACAGCAAAGGCCCTAAAAAAAAAAAAGGCTCATTAAGGCTCTGTTTGCTCTCTCCCATAGATTGAGTCCCCATTGTGTTGTTTGCTCTCTGCATGTCTGTTCTTTTCATCTTCTCTATACCCTCACCTCCCAGCCAGTTGCAGCAGATGACTGCCTCTCCCTGAGCCTGGTTCTGCTGGAGGTTTCTTCCTGTTAAAAGGGAGTTTTTCCTCTCCACCGTCGCCAAGCGCTTGCTCACAGGGGATCACCTGATTGCTGGGGTTTTTCTGCAACTGTGGGGGTTTCCCCTATAGTTGAAAATGCTATGAGATGACTGTTGTTGTGAAATGGTGCTATATAAATAAAGTTGAATTGAACTGAACTGAAATGAAAAGTCCAAAAAGAGGAGAAACCAACTGTGAGTGAGCCAGAACATCAAATGTTGACTAACGCTGCCACACTGAATGCTCACACTATCACCCATAAGTACACCGTGTACTTAATGAGTGACAAGTGGATGCAGGTGTGCGGTGGCAGTCGGTGAATTAGTGCGTGTCAGCGTATGTGAGTAGGAATGAATGTGTGTGTGTGTGTGTGTGCATGTATGTGTGCGTGCTTGCGTGTGTGTATGTGTGGAAACACAAAAGGTGATGGCAAACAGCTGGTGAATGCCTGGCAGGGAGAGGAGGAGGTGTGGCTGTAGACTGGCAGGGAGCCCAGGACCCAGAGGCCCCTAAAACCTGCCAGCTGAGAATTAAGAAAACCATGACCAGGGAAAATACAGCCACAAATCATGGAACGGGGTTGAGACATCAACCCCGCTCATGACACTCTTAACCTGGCTTCAACAGCTCTTTTCCATATCTTCATAGTGTGGCTGATCAACTTTATGTCTCTGTAGTTACTACAACTCTGAGCATCACCTTTGTTCTTGAAAACTGGTACCAAAACACTTCTCCATTCCTCAGGCATTCTGTCACTCTCCAAGACTGTGTTTAACAATCTGGTTAAAAAGTCCATTGCCATCGCTTTGAAACATCTCCATACCTCCACAGGTATGTCATCTGGACCAACTGCCTTTCCATTCTTCATCCTCTTCAAAGCTGCCCTCACTTCTGCCTTGCTAATCCTCCCTTGTTCACTATCTTTCCTACATTCCTCCTCCTCTCTCTTTTTCTTTATTCATCAGCTCTTCAAAGTACACCTTCCACCTTCTCAACATACTCTCGTCATTTGTTAGTACATTACCATTTCTGTCTTTAATCACCCTAACCATCTGTACATCCTCTCCAGCTTGATCTCTCTGTCTAGCCAATCAATAACAAGTCCTTTTCTCCTTCCTTAGTGTCCTCTCATACAACTCACTATATGCCTTTTCCTTTACTTTTTCCACCTCTCTCTTTTCCATGCACCTAGATTCCAAATACTCCTGTCTACTTTCTTCATTTCCCTGACTATCCCACTTTTTCTTTGCTAACCTCTTCCTTTGAATACTTTGCTGTACCTCCCCATTCCGCCACCAAGTCTCCTTGTCTTCCTTCCTCTGTTCACTGGATACACCACATACCTTTCTACCCGTTTCCCTCAATACTTTCGCTGTACTTTCCCAGTCATCTGGTAATTCTTCCGTTCCACCCAGAGCCTGTATCAATTCTTTCCTGAACTCTGTGTGACCTTCTTCCTTCTGTAACTTCCCCAACTTAATCTTTGGCTCTGCCTTCACTGTTTTCCTCTTCTTGCTTTACAAAGTCATCCTACAGACTACCATCTGATGCTGTCTAGCTACATTCTCCCCCACCATGACCTTCCAGTCTCCTATCTCTTTCAGATTTCTCCTTCTGCATAAGATGTAGTCCATCTGTGTGCACCTTCCTCCATTCTTGTAGGTCACCCTAAGTTCCTCCCTCTTCTTGAAGTATGTGTTCACCACAGCCATTTCCATCCTTTTAGCAAAATCCACAACCATCTGTCCATTCCACATTTCTCTCCTTAAGACCATACCTACCCAGGACCTCCTCATCACCTCTGTTCCCTTCACCTACATGTCTATTAAAGTCTGCTCCAATCACCACCCTCTTCCCCCTGGGAACACTACCACTTCATCCAACTTACTCCAGAATTCCTCTTTCTCTTCTACCTGACATCCAACTTGTGGGACATACGCACTAACATTCAACATCACACCTTTGACTTCTAGCTTCAAACTTATGATCCTGTCCGACTCCCTCTTTACCTCCTGAACACTCTTCACATAGTCTTCCTTCAAGATTAATCATACTCCATTTCTCTTCCTATCTATACCATGGTAGAATAGTTTGCCTTGCTTCCCTTCCGTCTGGTTTCTTGAACACACAGTATATCTACCTTTCTTCTCTTCATCATATCGGTCAACTCTTTGCCTTTACTAGTCATAGTCCCTACATTTGACGTTCCTACTCTTGCCTCCACACTTCTACCTTTCCTTTTCTCTCTCTCCCTCCTAACACACCTTCCCTCTCTCCTTGTCCTTGATCTTCGACCAACAGTAGCCCAAAGGAAGTCAAACACAAACTAGAAAAGCACTCAGAGAGCACATACCTCCGCCAAGTCTCCTTCTGTCCCTCATGGATCACCTCCAAAATGTAATGGGTTTGTGTGTAGGCCTAGAGTCACTTGTGGTGAAAATTGCATCAAATTCTGTCCATTAGTTTTGGAGTACTGTGGCTAACATTCTGTGAGAAGAGCCTTGGCTGAGGTATGCATTTTCAGATCAACACCAAAATGTAACTGTTTCGTCTCTAGCCCAAGATCCACCTCTGGTGAAAATTTCATCCAAATCCATCCAGTAGTTTTTGTGTAATCCTGCTACACAAATAGAAAGCCCTTGGGGGAAGTATGCACTCTCAGATCATGACCAAAATCTAATCATCTGTTCCCTGTGCAATTATACACCTTTCCTGAAAATTTAATCAAAATCCATTCATAACTATTTGAGTAATGATGCTAACAGACAGACAGCCAAACCAACAAACAAACTGGCAAAAACATAACCTCCTTGGGGAAGGTAAAAAAATCATGTCACCTACTGTATGTCTTTGCTGTATCTCATATATTCCAAAAAACAAACAACACTCACTTCTCTTAAAAAAAAGTGCACAGCCTTTATATTGATTCTGTCTGTGAGGAGCCAATAAAACTCTTCTGGGTTTGCTACAGATTGTCACAAAAAGGAAAATATGCTGAAATCATACAGAAACTAGAAAAGCACTCAGTGAGTGCATACCTCTGGCAAGGTTCCTTCCGTCCTGCTGTGTTGCTAATGGGAACATATTATTGTGTGACACGGGTGGTGGCTTCACCCCTCCGGTTCCGCTACCACCTGGGGTATAAGAGGGCTGTGAGGAAGAGGGGCGGTCTCTTTGGCCTCCTCTCAGCCTGACAGCAGTGCCTGTATTGTGAGAGTGAATCACTAATAAAGTCGTGCCCAGTACAGCGCTCGGTCTCGTCCTCGGCTCCCTTTCAACAACATAACACGTCCCTCATGGATGACCTCCAAAATATAATGGGTTTGTGTGTAGGCTAGGAACCAATTCTGCTGAAAATTGCATCAAAGTCTATCCTCTAGTTTTGGAGGATTCTTGCTAACACACTGTGAGAAGATAAGGCCCTTGGTGGAGGTATGCATTCTGGGATCATCACCAAAATATTATGGGTTCCTCTCTAGCCTAAGGACCACCTCTGGTAAAAAATTTAATCCAAATCCATCCAGTAGTTATGGAGGGTTCTTGCTAACACACTGTGAAAAGATAAGAGCCTTGGTGGAGCTATGTGTTGTGGGATCATCACCAAAATGTAATGGGTTCCTCTCTAGCCCAAGGACCAACTCTGGTGAAAATTTCATCAAAATCCATCCAGTAGTTTTTGCGTAATCCTGCTAACAGACAGACAGACAGACAGATGGACGAACAAACAGACAAACCACCCCAATTACATAACCTCCTTGGCAGAGGTAATTATCATGCACAAAATAAATGTAAAGTGGAGCGCATCAGACTAACTTGCCACCATTGTTGTTTAATGATTGTGGAGAGGAACGGATCAGTTATATGCAGTGCTGGGCAAGTTACTAAAAAATAGTAACTAATTACAGTTACTAATTACTTCTTTTCAAAAGTAATTGAGTTACTTTACCAATTACTGCATGATTAAAGTAAGTAGTTATTTGGAAAAGTAACTTTTATCTTACTTTTAAATGCATACTTAAATCATCTTGCACACATAGCAAGATAATTTAACTAATGGATTGCATTATGGGCTTATTAATATCAGGTTGAAAACACACTGTTTCAGACAAAGCTTTTATAACATGTTCAGTCTGTTTTATCCTGTTTGAGAGCTCTTATTGTGGGAAAAATCTGAAGAAAATCAAAATGATATTGCCAGTAATTTCCTTATTTTGGAGTTATTTATTTATTTAGCGAATGCAAAGTCCTCAAGCCAAGCAGTTGCCTCCTGGTTTGCTGTATGGAGGGTGTGTAATCCTCCTTCCAGTCTTTGGAGCGGGCAAGCCTCTATGATGTGTTCCATTGTTTGCTCCTCTCCACATGCGCACAGTGGGCTAGGGATACTGCCCTATCTGTGAAGGCTGGCCAAGCAGGGGCCATGTCCAGTCCTGAAGCGATTGAGTGTAGACCACTGTCTCCTTGGGAGGTTGGTGCCCGGGACCTGTTGGTTGGGGTTTGTCACCAGGTGTTTGTTTGGGACCTCCTTGGTCTCCCGTTCCTCTTGCCAAGCTGTCTGGATGGTGAAGTCAGCTGGGGGAGGGTTTTTCCAAATCGGCCGTCTGGATGGAAGTCGGGCAGTGGGTGGGGTGTAGATATCTGCATAGTTTGGTAAGTTAGGAGAATCTTTGGCTTTTTGAAGCATCCTTTGAGTGCTGCTCGCCGGATGTGTGTGTGTGTGGGGGGGGGGGGGGGGGCTATGTTTGACAGTACAGGGAGCCAGGGGAGTGGTGTTGAGCGGATTGTCCCAGTTATGGTTCTCATGGTTGTGTTGAGTTTGAATTTTTTGGAGTGAGAGTTGGCAACACTGCATAAAGCTATCCATGTTTATCTTACCTTTATGATATGGATTTAATCCGATGTGCAGTGATCTAAAGAAAATGTCCATTATCCACAGTTCAAATGTCTGCTGTGACAGAGACATGATCCAGCCCCTCAAATTCCTTTTGGAGATCAAAATCTATTTTTGAATAATCTTTATCCAGGTAGCAAGTAATTGTGTTTTAACTTCAGTGGATCACAGTCTCAGCTGTCTGGTGGGAAGTGTTATCACATCATCAGTCTGTAACGATGTATCAGGCAATCAATCAGTTTTAATTCTTGCTGGGTCACAAACTGTCCAGATGCATACCTGTGCTTGAAATCCAGCCATGGCTGTTCAGATAGCGTAGATCCACTAACACAGTGTTGTTAGCATAGCACTAGCTTTGTCAGAACTTTGTTGCCGTTTTCAGGCGCTTCTCAAGATTGCAGCAGGTCTCAACTGGCACTTTAGCTTGCAACCCACCAATATGCTTTTGTCCTTAGGCCAGACCACCAGTTGCTCCTGGTGGCCTGGTTAGTGCCAGTGTGTACGGCAGCTCTGCCGCATCAGTGAGTGAATGTATGTGTGAATGGGTGAATTGCAGGATCTGTAAAGCACTTTGGTCATCCTAGATGAGAAGAAAAGTGCTATATAAGTGAACACCATTTACCATTTACCATTTAACAGTGACAAAAGAAAAATAATCTGTCTATTTCCACAAAACCAAAGTAGCTTCATCTTTTCCTCTGCTCAGTAGTGAAGACTTGGCTCTCTGCAACAGTTCACGTCGACTGAGTCTGCCCTGGGGTCTCCTCCCAGTGGGATGTGCCTGAAACACCTCAAGTGGGAGGCGTCCAGGAAGCATCCTGATCAGATGCCCAAACCACCTCAACTGGCTACTTTCAATGTGGAGGAGCAGCGGTTATACTCTGAGCCTCTCCCGGATGATGAGCTCCTCACCCTATCTCTAAGGGTGAGACCAGCAATCCTACGGAGAAAGCTCATTTCAGCCACTTGTATCCGTGATTTCATTCTTTCGGTCAATACCCCAAATTCATGGCCATAGGTGAGGGTAGGAACGTAGATTGACCGGTAAATTGACAGCTTTGCCTTAGAGCTCAGCTCCCTCTTCATGACGACAGACTGGTACAACGTCCTCATCACTGCAGATGCTGCTCTGATCCATCTGTCAATCTCTTGCTCCATTCTCCCCTTTCTCATGAATAAGACACTGAAATACTTAAACTCCTCCACTTGGGGCAGGAGCTTGTCCCCAACCCGGACAGGTCAATCCACCTTTTTCCAACTGAGGACCATGGACTCGGACTTGGAGGTGCTGATTCTCATCCCAGCCGCTTCACAGCAGCAAACCATCCCAGTAAGAAGAAGAAGAAGCTAACTTTATTATCATTCAATCCATACAGCCAATCATGTACAGTAGAACGAAATTATGTTTCTCCTATCTACAATGTTAATCACATCTAGAATCAGAGGGGTCACTGCCATGCAAGGCACTGCCACAAACAACTTTTCCTTCCCCCATTCTATTATGCTGAGCACCAAGCTAGAAGGCAGGAAGTACCATTTTTATATGGTCTTTGGTATGACCCGGCCAGGGCTTGAACCCACGACCTCCCAGTTGTGGGGCGGATGCTCTACCAACTAGGCCACCACTCCATTCCAGTAAGACCTGTAGGTCATTGCTGGATGAAGCCAACAGGACAACATCATCTGCAAACAGCAGAGATGAGATCCTGTGGTCACCAAGCATGACATCCTCCATTCCTTGGCTGTGCCTAGAAATCCTGTCCATAAAAATTATGAACAGGATCAGTGACAAAGGGCAGCCCTGGCGGAGTCCAACTCTCACTGGGGATGAGTCTGACTGAGTGTTGGCAATACGAACCAAACTCTTACAATGGTCATATAGAGACCGGATAGCTCATAATAGCAAGCCCAATACCACATACTTCTGAAGCACCGCCCTCCCACATAAAAACACGAGTGACATGGTCGAATGCCTTCTCCGAGTCCACAAAACACATGTAAACTGGTTGAGCAAACTCCCACGAACCCTCGAGGATTCTCAAGAGGGTAAAGAGCTGGTCTGATGTTCCATGGCCAGGCCAAAAACCACATTGCTCCTCTTGTATCCGAGGTTTGACCAACGGCCGGACTCTCCTCTTCAGTACCCTGGCATAGACCTTCCAGGGAGGCTGGGGAGTGTGATCCCTCTAAAGTTTGAACACACCATCCGGTCCCCCTTCTTGAAAAGAGGACCCACCACCCCAGTTTGCCATCCCAAAGGCACTGTCTCTGACCTCCATGCAATGTTGCAGAGGCGTGTCAACCATGATAGCCCCACAACATCCAGGGCCTTGAGGTACCCAGGGGGAATCTTGTCCACCCCTGGGGCCCAGCCACCGAAGAGTTTTTTTTTAACCACTTCGGTGATCTCAGCCCCTGTGATGGCCGAGTTGTCCCCCTCGTCCAGAAGACCTGCTTCCTCTGTGGAAGGCATGTCAGTGGGATTGAGGAGATCCTCAAAGTATTCCTTCTATCGCCCGACCGTTACACAGCACATTACTGCAAAAGTAGTGGTGTTACTCCCAACACTGGTTATATGGCAGCTGACGGTGTGGGTCCAGACTCCAGATAGGAATAATGCAGTCTGCCAGTCTTGTACCTTGCCCATTTCACTGTGATTGTACTCACCTGATACATGAGCTGTATGGCCGCATATAATATACAGTTGAACCCAGAAGTTTACAGATACTGTACAAAAAGACACCTATCCTTTTTTTCTCACTAACATTAAATCAGACTAAACTTTTTCTGTTTTAGGTCAGTTTGGATGACCAAAATTATTTCCATTTGTTATTTTTTTAATATCTTAGCTATTTTTTTTTTTTTTAGAGAATTACATTTTTTTTTCAAAGTCAGACGTTTACATATATTTCCTTAGTACAGCATATGGTAGCATTGCCTTTGAACTGTATGACTTGAGTCAAACATTTTGGGTATCCTTCCACAAGCTTCTCACAAGAGTTTGTTGGAATTCTAGCCCATTCCTGTGAGAAGTGATATAACTGAGTCAGGTTTGTAGGCCACCTTGCTCGCAAACACACATTTTCCGTGGGATTGCAATCAGAACTAGCATCAATACCCAGTGAATATGACATGCACTGTTTAATCCTGATTATACAACAGCTAGTTCGGACCAAACAATTTAATTGGACAATAGGGGTAATCCCACGCCGATGTTTCACTGGATATGTATTACTCCACTTCAAAGGTGTTCTAGTAACCATTAATTACTAACCATTAGTTACTGTCATCTCTATCAGTGGCTTCTTATAATACATGAGAACTGTAATACTGTGTTGCATACTTTAATTTTCACAGTGAGGCGCTGTTTGAGAAGAAATCTTGCCTCTGTGACCCAGAAACCCTACCCTTGTAAACATCCACAAGCTATTTCACATCTGTTAAAAAAATAGACAAGCTCGAGTTGGATTCATTGTCTCGAGACCAAACCACAAAACCTTTGTGGTGATGGGCTCTTTGTTTCATCTTTGTTTCATCTGAAATGCCAAGAAAAAGCAAGCGAAGTCTGCCAAAACCAAATTGCTAGCATGCTACCTAGCATGGGGACCCAGAAAACCTACTCAACAGGTGACCGGTCTGTATTTTAAACACTAACTTCGGCACTGGACAATATTTAATTTGTTTACATGTGTGTGACATGCGGGGGGTCTGGAGCCTATCCCAGCATCGTAGGGCCAACACAGAGAGACAGACAACCATTCACTCTCACAGTCATACCTAAGGACAATTTAGAATCCCCAGTTAGGATTAAGTGGTAGAAGATGGATGGATGGTGTGTGAAATGACAATAACCTATTCTTTTCTATATTATGCTCATTGAGGTGCTTAGCAGCAGTTAACTGAACAATTTAGAAAGAACTATTTTTCTTGATGGTGCAAAATAACTGGTGAAATAAGTAAATCATAGTATTTTGTCCTGTACTGCTGTCATTTAATAAACTGTGCTTGTGGAACTGTTATATAAAAACAATATTATACTCAAGGCCATGTAGTATTATGAATATAATAACTGTGGTGATGTTTTCATTGGGCTTATGACGAATCACCACAGTTACTATATTCATTGATACCGCATGCTCTCTTGTGTAATATTACTTAATAATACCACAACAGCGATAGCAAGGACCCACTGACCAACCTTGGCCCCTCCCAGAACTCAGCTGGGCTACAATGAATATACAGTCATGTGAAAAAATTAGGACATTCTCTGAAAGCCTGTGTTTTTTTTAAACATATTTGGACATATGGATATTTAATATCAATTTTAACAATACTGGGAGATTCAAGCAATATAACTAACAATTAAAACTAAAGAAAAGACTTTTTAAAATTTTCTGTAAAATGCAATTCTAAAAACATGCACTTTCTGGTGAGGAATAAATTAGGACACCCCCACATTTCATCATCATCATCATCATCATCATCATCCATATTTATTTTGACAGGACATAATTAGTCCCACACTTTAGGTGTGTCCTTTTACAGTTGAAGCTGAGTTTTTACACCGGATGCCCTTCCTGACGCAACCCTGGCCATTTTATCCGAGCTTGGGACCAGCGAAGTGAGTACACTTGACTTGTGCACTCACTGTGGCTGGGTAACCAACATTTCCCTCCTTCATTCCATTATTGCTGAGCACCAAGCAGGACGGCAGGAAGTTCCACTTTTACATGGTCTTTGGCATGACCCGGCTGGGATTTGAACCCCAGCCTCCCAGTTGTGGGGTGGATGCTCTACCGCTAGGTCACCACTGGTGTATTGCATCAGGTGCACATGACTAGAACATCGTTACTCAGCATTTTGAAGGAGGCTTGCCCTATTTAAACCTCAGACATTTAGTTTGGTGTGCTCCTGACTGTTGAAGTGAGAGTGAACACCATGGTGAGATCAAAAGAGCTGTTTAAGACTTTCAGAAAGAAGATTGTAGCAGATAGATTGTGAGTCTGGTAAGGAATTTAAAAAGATCTCAAAAGAATTTGAAATCAGCCATTCCACTGTCCGGAAAATAGTCTACAAGTGGAGGACATTCAAAACAACTGCCAACATGCCCAGGTCTGGCTGCTCAAGCAAGTTCACCTCGAGAGCAGACCGCAAGATGTTAAAAGAAGTCTCCAAAAACCCTAAAATGTCATCATGGGACCTACAGCAGGCTCTTGTTACTGTAGATGTGAAAGTGCATGCCTTTACAATTAGGAAGAGACTGCACAATTTTAACTTGCATGGGAGGTGTGCAAGGAGGAAACATTTGCTGTCTAAGAGAAACATGATGGCCAGGCTGAAGTTTGCCAGAGAGAATGTAGACAAAGACCAGGACTTCTGGAATAATGTTCTTTGGATAGATGAATCTAAAATTGAATTACTTGGACACCAGAACAGAGGACATGTTTGGCGTAGACCAAATACTGTCATGCGGTGACCCTCGTGGATCACCATAAGACGCCAAGAGTCCACCAATGAGTTTTGCAATGATGGTGATTTATTAATAACACAAGACAAGACAAGACTATGAGCTGCTCAGGGCAAAAATACACACTAAGCAATACAAGGGCTCGTAGGGCTAACCTCAGCCACTACGAGCTAAACTATGACATGACATGAAACATGAACCTGACATGAAGGTCAAACGAGGTTTAGACCATCTGACGATGTCTGACAAGGATAGTTTGACGTTTTGACAATACTCCTGCGATTTAACTGCCGCTAGTGCCTGCCTTATAAAGGCGAACACTAACGAGCAGTAATGACAAACAGCTGACCAACCTTGACAGGCGGAAGCCCCACCGAGCGCCTTCACAATAAGAGCCCGGTGAGGCCAGAATACAACCCACAGCTGTCAAGGCCGGCAGCGAGCTGTGCTTAGCCCGAGCGCAGACAGAACCCAGCGCTCGGGTCGTAACAAATACAGCATTCCAGGAAAAGAACCTCATACCACCTGTGAAGCATGGAGGTGGAAGTGTCATGGTTTGGGGATGCTTTGCTGGAGCAGGACCTGGCCAGCTCGCCATCATAGAATCCACCATAAATTCTACCGTGCATCAGAGGGTGCTTGAGGACCACGTGAGACCATCTGTAAAAAAACTAAAGCTGAAGCGGAACTGGACCCTGCAACATGACAATGACCCAAAATATGCCAGTAAATCCACCAAGGACTGGCTAAAAACTAAGAAATGGAGAGTTCTGGAGTAGCCGAGTCAAAACCCAGATCTTAATCCCATTGAGATGTTGTGGGGTGATTTGAAACGAGCTGTACATGCAAGAAACTCCTCAAACATCTCCCAGCTGAATGAATTCTGCATTGAGGAGTGGAGCAAACTTTCCTCAGACCAATGTCAGAGACTGGTAGATGGCTACAAGAAGTGTCTCACTGAAGTTATTTCAGCCAAAGTGGGGTAACACTAGCTATTAGGCGGTAGGGTGTCCTAACTTTTTTCTCAGTTAGAATGCACATTTTTGTTTTCTTTTGTTTAATGAGTAAAAATAGGTTAATTTTTGTTATTTACCTGCAATTAAATCACCTTCTTTTCCAGAGATAAATAAAAGCAAGATTAGACATCTACAGTATATGTGAACATTTCTTAATAAAGAACTGAATATTTATTTGGTGTCCAAATTTTTTTCACACTGTATAGCTTATGTTGATCTGACATGCACCTCTCCAGAAATATAACTACACATCCTGGCAACGTTTTGAATAGGATATCTTTCCATATAATTGGTCCACTTTTTTCCCTTCACATTTCCTGGCTCTTTCCTCGGCTCACCACTGCACCCCTTCCAAAGTGAGTGGGACAAACAACGGTCCAAATTAAAACGAATACTGAGGAAGTTAGCAGATAGATTGGGCAGATTGGGCGCCTTGGTGGTGCAGTAGTTAGCACTGTGGCAGCACAGTAAGAAGGTCATGGGATCGATTCCACCCCTGGCCATCGTGGGTTCGATCCTACCCCCTTACCATTGGTGACCCTTCTGTGTGGAGTTTGCATGTTCTCCCTGTGTCTGTGTAGGGTTACCCCAGGTACTCCGGATTCCTCCCACAAGCCCAAAACATGCAAGTTAGGTTAATTGGAGACTCTAAAGTGGCCCTAGGTGTGAATGTGTGTGCGAATGGTGAAGGCATTGGCGCCGTACCGGGGCCTGCCTCATCCATCCATGTGGATGCCCTGAATTTCCCTCTGGGATTAATAAAGTATACAAAATAGAAAAAAAAATACAAATAGAGCACATTTGTATGACTCTTCTTTACCGCATTAATTTTAACAGATTGTTAAATGGCGGCAGAGGCAGTGGGCGTACATACAGTTTTGTGTAACATCTTGTCTTTTTTTCTCTGTTGCAGAGATTATATGAAAAGTTGCTCTCCGTTCTTGTCTATCATGATTTAATTAACAGAAATACACAATGAACAACACGTATCACTGGACACAACAGAAACCCATTTTGGCAGAGCAAGAATGCATTCAAAGCAGTGCACCACAGATTCCCAGCGCCATCTCTGTCTCCCCGTCACATCCTGACACGAACAGTCACGGTGCACTCAATTCCACCACTGGCCTACACCATAAGGGGGTTATATTAGCAGATCAAAGTAAATGTAAATATAGTTATATGTAAGTATAGTTTCGGTGTCACAGCACCCAGGGTTACCTATAGCTCCATCTTCCCATCAGTCCATGTCGGCTATATTGTGGAGAGAGACCCGCGGATCCTAAACCCCGTTGACTGTGTCTGGGGTGTGTTGGATTCCTCCCCAGGCATCCTCCCCCACTGGTAAAGGCTGGTTATGTCATGAGCTGAGCATTGGAGGTTCTGCCATGCTCAGTCTTGTGGCTTTTTCTCTGTATTTATATATTTGTTGTATTTTTGTGCCTCTTGGTTTTTGTTATCACTGCAATGTTTTTTATTTTCCTGTTTATGTCTAAGTTTTACTATGTTCTGATTCTGTATCAATTGGTATTGATCTCTCAGTTTGTACTTGTTTATATTTTATTCTTCTAATTCTTTATTATTGTGGTTGACAGCTGTCAGGGCATTTCCTAGTTGGTGCTCCATGTGGGCGTAGCCCTGTCAACTGTTAGCCGGTCACTCTCCTCTCATTACGTCCAGCTGATCCGAATTATTAATCATTGCTACCTTCTGCCCACTCATGTGACCCCACACCTTGCATTACTTGTGTTATTTGTTCTGACCCTATTTAAGGACAGCATTTACATTTTATGTCGCCGCAATCTTAGTTAAGATAAGATAAGATAAGATAAGCCTTTATTAGTCCCACAACGGGGAAATTCCAGGATTGCAACAGCACAGGGATAGCAACACTCAGAGCAACAATCAGAAGGCAAGAAAAAAAAAACAAGCAAGCAAGAGCAGCTAATATACATATGTACATATTACTATAAAATATATATATACACACACACAGACACACAGTGCAGAGCATTGTAGCTGGATGGAATAAATATATGAATATGTAAACACAGTGCGGAGCATTGTAGCTAGATGGAATAAATATGTAAATATATAAACACCCACAGTACGGAGCAATGTAGCTAGATGGAATAATATGTAGATATATAAACACACAGTGCGGAGCATTGTAGCTAGATGGAATAAATGTATAGATATATAAATATAAACACACCCAGTGCGGAGCATTGTAGCTAGGTGGAATAAATATGTAAATATATAAACACACACAGTGCAGAGCATTGTTGCTAGATGGGATGAAACAGCACAACCGTCTACTTAGAAGTTATACTTCCTCCTCGCCACCAGAACCCCTTCCCTGTTCTGGTGAGTTTGTGCTGACACTCTATCTGTAAGTTTACCTTGCCATCTATTTGGATTTTTGCTTTGATGCACTCTGGAACTTTGTGTTTTGTTAATAAATGCCACAAACTGCAGTTTAGCGCTTGAGTCTGTCTCTCTGTCCCGAAGGTCAAATCATGACAGGTTAACCTCTTAAAATTCCAGTGTTCCACTCGTGGAACATTTTTGGCTGGAATGCTAAGGGGTTAAAAAAGGTCACCTTTTACCTCTTTGATGGTCAAGCTGCCAGTGATTTCATGTCAAGTGCACTCTTCAGGTATTGTGGCATTGCCATGCAAAAGATGAGAGCCTGTGGTGAAGGGGCCTCCGAGTCCATAGGGAGACAAAGTTCCTTCCTTCCTTCCTTCCTTCCTTCCTTCCTTCCTTCCTTCCTTCCTTCCAGAGATAATCGACTTTGCTGTTTATCTTCACAATCATGGTGATGTTAGATTTTAAATGTTCAGGCATTATACAGCATAGCTGTGCAAGCATGGTGGGTGTAGGGCCAGTGGGGACTCCGTGACGGGAGCCCCCACTGGTCTCCATCTCCCGTTGGTCAGCTGTGTGGGTTCACACCCCTGCAGCTGGTGCTGTGCACTCTGCTGTGCCCGTGTGTTCTTCCGATGCTTGTGCTGCATGGCTACATATGCAGAATAAGGCTGCGTGTCTACCAAATAAGTTTTTTCCACTGTGGGCGGCTATTTTCCATTCATTCTCTAGTCTAGCGTTTACAGCGCTGAGTGCCCTCAGTGCAGAAACGCTTTCGGTGGTGGCTGTTTTTTGTTGCGGTGCTCAGAGTTGAAAAAGTTCAGCTTTTCAGAGACTGCAGCTGAGCTTGTCAATGTCAGACCAAGCAGCCAATCAGAACTGCTGCGTGGGCGGGACATAGGACGCCTTGTACTAGTCTGTATTCAGATTCCTGCTTTCCGTGTCATCATATTTTACATCCGGAGCTGGTAGAAAACGTTTCCTGTCCATTGTTATTTAGAGACTGCTATTAAAAAATCAGTAGAAAGTCTGACAATAGGAAAAGCAGAAGTGCTGAGCTGAGAGTGACAAGCTGTTGCTGGGATACAGGGCACAGACTTTTTTTTTTTCCCAGAGCACTGCACACAAACGCTGAAAAAAAAAATGCTCAGGGTGGTCGGGCGACAAAAAACACATTTGGTGGACATGCACCTTATTGCTCAGATCCTCCACAATCATGGTAACATTAGATTTTAATTTTTTAGGCATTAGCTCTTCCTTATGCTCTTTATCTGTTCAGATTTGGTGCTTCTCATTTCCTTGTTTTATTTACTCATGATGCAGAGTTTTATTCAGTTAGCATCAAGCCTATCAGGTTATGCCTCCTCACTTGTGATTGGCTTTGCCACACATGTCAATCGCAAACCTTCTACCCAATCAGATTAGGGGCTCATGAATAACACTGAGCAGGCCTGTAACACTGGGAGAGCTCACACAGTGGCTTTCTTCATCTCATGAAAAATGACACAGAAATGATTTTTTGCTTATCAAAATACAGATATGTTCTGGGTGATGCTAGAATTTGAAATGAATCCATGAAGAAGGCAATAAATGGGACCTTTAAACTTTGGTTGTTTTCACCTTGGTTCAGTTTCCTTTCATGTGGACCAAAGACCAACACACCAAAATGCATCACTTCAAACTACAAATTACTTATTGGTCAGATTGATGCCATGGTAACAAGAAAGATGAATAGGGTTGGAAAGTTATCAATGCCATTGCTTCTAAGTACTGTGTGTAACTGTCGTGAGTAGGCAATGAACTGAGTACTATCTTGAGAATTTAGATTATGCTGCAGTTAGTATTTCAGCATGAAACTGCCCTGTGGTTTCTTAATCTGTCAGTTGTCTAAGAACAGCTTGCCAATAAACTGGATTTGGAACGTAGCCAACTAGTTTTTGGGGACGTTGTATTGATTTTACTTTGTAAAAAAAAAAGAAGACTTTTTGGTCTCCTAATGGGTCAAAATTAGATTGCTTGTTATTTGCCAGATGATGACACAGAATGTCCAGAAAGAAAGTTAACAGATGTCTGTTCATCTGTGAATCATGAACAGAATTTAAGCAGTTTAAAAAAATATCACAATAACGGTGTAGTTTTGTAACGTGCAATGAAAATGAAAATATATTTTGCAGCCTAGTTGCTAAATTTTCCAACTAAATAAACACAAACCAGTTTTAAAAACAAGAGCAATATTTATATAGCTGCATCAATCTGATTATTATGTTTGCTCAAAATCAGCAGAATGGGAGGTATATAAATGGAAAAACAGTTTGCAGAATTTTGTTACTTTTGTCTTTTTCCTTCAGCCAGATTTTTACAAATAAAAATGGAAAAATGAGAAACTAGAGCTGAATTTTCTACAAGCAAAAACATGCTCCTCCATCCAGCATACCAGTGTCCACATGCTTGTGGGGTTTACAGTAACTACAGTAACAGTAACTACAAGTGACCAACAATAATAAAATAATAAAATATGAACATACACTACAGCATACATGGCAACAGTAAAATTCTTCATGTGATGAACATGTATAAAAACTACGTACTTTGTTGTGGTAATTTGAGGCTTAACACAAAGGCACACGGTAATGTTCCGCTGTAGTGGTCCTTGGTTTTTTGAAATTTAAACTTCATTTTCTGAGACACGTCAGCAACTTGACATAAACATAGCAAAGACTTAAAGTGGAAGTGACCTCTCTGGCTCATATTATACCAGAAGTACTTCACCAAAGCCCTATGCATATAGTGAACTGATGACCTTCACACAGCTCCCATATCACTGCAGTTTTGTTTATATTTTACATTAAATGTTAAGTGCTTCACTAAATAACTTAGCAGCATAGCTGATACAAATTAAGACAAGTACTTTTAATTCTGTCCAAAATACTGTAGCCTTCTGGATGAATGCAGCTGTTACACCTCGGCTCAAAGGGAGCAACAAAGGAGTCAAACCCAGTAGTATACTTAAAAAGGTTTAGTAAACACCACCAATGGACAGCAATACCACTGTCATGGCTGCCATGCATTAGTGAGAGAGCCGGGTCGGCTCTCAATCTTCACCCTTGAAGACTCATTAACTATAGGCACGTTCACATTAAGTGGCTGAGAGTTTAGGGCTGACCAAATCTGAAATCAGGAAGCGGCTGACTATCTCCACACAGCTACTGTAAGCAGTGAAAACTACAGTTGGGGGGGAGGGTCAGTCCTCTGTACGTTAACGCACAGAGCACATCTGTTTACCCTCACCAATACTTCCCTGTCCAGGATGGCAGGAGTTTCCAGGTGGATGTGCAATTCACTGCGACCACTTCGTTCTTGTACGTGCTGTCACTTTTTTTTGGCTTGCATGCACTTGATCAGCGCTCACCCTCTGCATAGGGTTTGCGCATGAATGCATCCACTGCGCTCGCTCCCGTACCAGCGCGTTTTTGCCACTATGAATTGGGCTTTACTCGGACCCAGAGCAGGAGAGCAACAGCTGCCATCTTCACCACCTGGTGTCATGGTCTGAGCACCGATATCGTCCGCGCTCGGGTCATGCAGTATTTTTCCTCCCGTTCTGTAGCAGTTTTCCTTATGGCCTTTCCGGGCTCTTATTTTGACAGCGTCTCGGCGGGGCTTCCGGCTGTCAGAGCAGAGTTCCTCTGTGACAGCTGTTTGCCATTTCAGCTGATGACATCCTCATCAGCTGATTATTCCTCTTCCCTATATAAGGGAGCAGCTTAGGTTACTCCGGGCTGCGATCTCACCTTTTCCAGACTGATTTCCCTACGCCTGAAGCCAGTTCCTCTCAGCGTTAGGTTCCGCCCTCGCTATCCATATGTAAGTGTTGTATCCTCGTCTCCCGTCAGTCTCCCTAGTTCTCTGTTTATTGCTGGTGTGTTCTAGTCACAGTCTTTATTTGTGTTTTACCCCACGTGGCTCATTATTTTGTACCTTGTTCCTTCCTTTAATAAATACGCAAACTCACTGGTCGCCTATAGCGTCTCATTAGTGGTCCTCCAGGACTGCACCATGACACCTGGAGTGTTTAAAAAACGCTGACATCTTTGTCTACTATTAGGTTTGACTGTTTTGACTTGCATTGTTCACTTGCAGAGTGACATCCATTCATTTATTTTCTTAACAAAAAAAATTATACAGTGGTGTGAAAAGGTGTTTGCCCCCTTCTTGATTTCTCATTTTTTTTGTGTTTGTCACACTTAAATGTTTCAGATCATCAAACAAATTTAAATATTAGACAAAGATAACACAGCTAAACAGAAAATGCAGTTTTTAAATGAAGGTGTTTATGATTAAGGGGAAAAAACAAACCTACATGGCCCTGTGTGAAAAAGTGATTGCCCCCTAAACCTAATAACTGGTTGGGCCACCCTTAGCAGCAACAACTGCAATCAAGCATTTCCGTGGGAATTTTGGCCCACACATCTTTGCAGAATTGTTGTAATTCAGCCACATTGGAGGGTTTTCAAGCATCAGATTCAGGTCAGGACTTTGACTAGGCCACTCCAAAATCTTCATTTTGTTTTTTTCTTAAGCCATTCAGAGGTGGACTTGCTGGTGTGTTTTGGATCATTGTCCTGCTGCAGAACCCAAGTGTGCTTCAGCTTGAGGTCACAAACAGATGGCTGGACATTCTCCTTCAGGATTTTTTGGTAGACAGCAGAATTCATGGTTCCATTTACCACAGCAAGTCTTCCAGGTCCCGAAGCAGCAAAACAGCCCCAGACCCTCACACTACCACCACCATATTTTACTGTTGGTATGATATTCCTTTTCTGAAATGCTGTGTTACTTTTACACTGGATTTAATGGGATGCACACCTTCCAAAAAGTTCAACTGTTGTCTTGTCAGTTCACAAAGTATCTTCCCAAAAGTCTTGAGAATCATCAAGATGTTTTCTGGAAAAACTGAGACAAGCCTTTATGTTCTTGTTGCTCAGCAGTGGTCTTCCTCTTGGAACTCTGCCATGCAGGCCACTTTTGCACATTCTCTTTCTTATGGTGAAGTCATGAACACTGACCTTAACTGAGGCAAGTGAGGTCTGCAGTTCTTTGGATGTTGTTGTGGGGTCTTTTGTGACTTCTTGGATGAGTTGTCTCTGTGCTCTTGGGGTAATTTTGGTCGAATGGCCACCCCAGGGAAGGCTCATCACTGTTTCATGTTTTCGCCATTTGTGGATAATGGCTCTCACTGTGGTTTGCTGGAATGCCAAAGCTTTAGAAATAGCTTTATAACCTTTTCCAGACTGATAGATCTCAATTACTTTGTTTCTCATTTGTTCCTGAATTTCTTTAGATCACAGCATGATGTCTAGCTTTTGAGGATCTTTTGGTCTACTTCATTTTGTCAGGCAGGTCCTATTTAAGTGATTTCTTGATTAAGAACAGGTGTGGTAGTAATCAGGCCTGGGTGTGGCTAGAGAAATTGAACTCAGCTTTCCAAAGATGTGATAAACCACAGTTAATTTATATTTTAAAGGGGGGGGGGTCACTTTTTCACACAGGGCCATGTAGGTTTGGATTTTTTTTTTTTACCCTTAATAATAAACACCTTCATTTAAAAACTGCATTTTGTGTTTACTTGTGCTATCTTTGTCTAATATTTAAATTTGTTTGATGATCTGAAACATTTAAGTGTGACAAACATTCAAAAAAACGAGAAATCAGGAGGCAAAGGGGGCAAACACTTTTTTACACCACTGAATGTGTCGGATGGCAAGCCTGCTGCTCTCGAGCTGCATGCGGCTCTTTGAAATCTCTTTTATGGTTCTTTTCTCTTTTTTAAAATTCTTCCCTGTGCGGCTCATTTTTAAAAATCACTGGCCTAAATTTTTCGTGCCGTGGTGGCTGAGTTATTGGTTCAACTAGTGTTGCTAAGGTAAAGTGAAGTGTGTCTCATTTCTACCATTTTGAGCCACTTCATCCCCTCACAGACTCGCACACTCAAGCACTACTTACTGATGGCTGCAGTCTAAGTCTACAAGGGCTCAGGGCTTGAGGGTTTAGGGAAGAGATTGAGATTCGGCCCCTAGATAGAGTTTGGCTGGGCTTTTATCAGCTGAAAGAGGTCACTGACATATTATTCGGCCCAGGAAACATGCACGCAGGCTCAGGCAGATTTGAAAGCTTTATTGTTAACCAATGTGACGTGTATGGATGCGTGTGTGAGAGATGAGGATGTATTGTGGGTGGAGGATGCAGGTCAGGACAGAGCAGCACGCCGTGCAGCCAGACAACCCTATGGGCGAGAGGAGAACAGGGGTTAGCTGGGCAAACCACACAGGAGAGTGACAAGGTTGTGTGCTTACTTGTAGTAATTGTGGTGGCTGGCGTTGGCAAGGTCCCAAGCCTGGGGGACAGCGTCCTGCTGTGCGTCCGAGGACAAGCGGCGAGGCAGAGGAGCGGCGAGGCGAGGGAGAGAGTGTCCGCCGCCGGGAAATCCACCTGTGCACAGGGGAAGGCTGACAGGAAAACAGGTGAGACAATAACTGACAGCTTACTTGTCGCGAAGAGGAATCAGCAGGCCTGGAGGGAAGGAAACTGCTGAAGGTTCCAGTACGCAGGGAGACAGACGGCTCCAGGCTGCAGCTCAGGGCGAGGTGGAATAAGTAGCTGCGCACTAACGAGATGCAGGTGTGCGCGCAGCTGAGGTGGATGCCTGTGAGCGGCGAGTGATGACAGTACCCCCCCCCCACCAGCGTCTCCTGGCGCTGGCTTACCTGGGTGCGTCCGATGAAACTCCGCGATGAGGTCCTGATCCAACACCCACGAAGAGCGCACCCAGGATCTCCACTCTGGACCATAACCTTCCCAATCCACCAGATATTGCAGCCCACGACCTCGGCGCCGGGAGTCCAAGATGGCAGTAACATCCCACGCCGGGTCACCGTCGATCATCCTAGGCGCAGGAGGAGACCTAGGAGGGGGCAGAGTGGATTGGAAAGGACAGGTTTGATCTTAGATACGTGGAAGGTGGGACACACACGTAGGGAGGGGGGGAGGGCCAAACGCACAGCCACCGGGTTGATAATTTTTGAAATCACGAAGGGGCCAAGGAATCGCGGCGCCAGCTTCCTCTTCTCAGCCTTAAGGTTAATATCCTGGGTGTTATGTATTTTGGTTTACTACGGCACCCGTCGTAGTGCTTTGCTAAATGCATTATGGGTAACCTGTAATGGCCGAGTGTGTTGTCGTTGGCTGTGTGCTATGAGTTGCTGCTACGCTAATAAACCGTGAACATTACGTCGATGGTCCGAGTTATTATTGTTATATTAAGTAACGTAACGGGTGAAAGATATAACAAAAAGTGGTGACGAGGACGTCTGGACCGACGCTGCAGTCCGCGACGGAGGAGAGTTTTTTTTATCGTGTTTTTTTCCCGCCGCTACTTCGTGCTGACAGGGTGATACACCGCGCCACTGTGCTGAGGTGGATGCTGCGGGCTGTCTGCTAAGCAGGGAGGAGCGGAGCAGTGGAAATCGTTAAGGACAAAAAAAAACTCCGTGAGTAACGCCGGAGGGAAGAAACGACGTTACAGAAAGGAGCTGCGAGGGAAAGAGCGACATTCAACCAGGAGTGTTAAAATGGCTGGAGTCATTGGCTCTATCGGGCCCTTTGATGAGAGCGCGGAACAATGGAGCTCCTATACTGAGCGCTTTGACTATTTCGTCGCGGCCAATGGAATAACGGATGAAAAGTTAGTGCCCACTTTTCTGAGTGTGATGGGTCCCAAGACATTTAACCTACTACGTAACCTCCTACAGCCAGTAAAGCCAGGCTCTAAAACCTACAAAGAACTGGTGGACACACTGACCCACCACTTCTCACCCAAGCCGCTAGTGATTGCAGAAAGATACAGGTTTCACAGACGTAACCAATGCAATGTTTGTTGCAGCGCTACGCAAGTTAGCCGAACACTGTGAATTTAAAGATGTTTTAAATGACACATTAAGAGACAGGCTTGTGTGGACTACGGAATGAAGCAGCACAGAAGAAGTTACTCACAGAAAGTGATTTGACGCTTGAAAGAGCCATTAACATTAGTGTGATGATGGAGATGGCTTCCAAAGAAGCACACCAACTGCATGCTACAGGCAGAGTGTATAAGCTCAACAGTGGTAAAACCAATGCAACAGGTCCATGTTTCCGCTGTGGCAAGGTGGGACACCTTCCTAATGACTGTTGGTACAAAGAGATGGACTGTAACAACTGTGGAAAAAAAGGGCACGTGGAGCGGGCATGTAGAAGCAAAAGGAGCAAAGACAAAGGCCCAAAGACAAGGAATAAAAGTGACATGGTAAAATACAAAAAGAAAAGAAATGTTCACACAGTTAAACATGGCGAGGACAGAGTGAGCGACTCCTCAGAGGAAGAGGTGTCAACTGCAATAAATACTGTCCGGATTATGAATGTGAATGAAGGCTCAGAAGGCTTTTGGACTAAACCAAAAGTGGAGGGACATTTTATTAAAATGCAGATAGACACCGGATCAAAGGCATCACTTGTGTCGCATGGCATTTACAAGAAGTTTCTGAAACATCTTCCACTCCGACCTTCAGACACCGTCTTCAGGGCGTATACTGGACACCGAGTGCCCATGAAAGGGATGACAGAGGTAACTGTTCAGTACAATGGCCAAACTGCTGAGCTTCCAGTTTATGTTACCAAGAACAACTGTCCAGCTATAATGGGGCGTGTGTGGCTAAAGAAAATCCAACTTGACTGGCAAGAAGTAAGGAAGCTGCCACACAGTTCCACTCAGCTGCAGGCCATACTGGAAAAGCACAAAAAGGTTTTTCGTGATGAACTAGGCAGTATGAAAAAAATTATAGTGAAGCTGCATGTCAAACCTGACAGTAAACCAGTGTTTATGAAAGCCAGACCAGTGCCGTACGCCATCAGACCAAAGGTGGAGGCTGACTTAGATGCTCTGGTCAAGAATGGAGTTCTGGAGCCTGTGACAACCAGTGAGTGGGCCACGCCCATAGTTCCAGTACCCAAAAAGGACGGAGGAATCCGGACCCGTGGAGACTTTAAGGTAACAGTAAACCCTGTACTAACAGCAGAGCAGTATCCCCTTCCACTGATTGATGACTTATTTGCGGGGCTGAGTGGGGGACAAAAGTTCAGCAAAATAGATCTCAACCAGGCTTACTTACAAATGCATGTAGACGAGCAGTCACGTGAAATGCTGACTATCAACACCCATAAAGGACTCTTCAGATACCGCAGACTGCCTTTTGGCATCACATCTGCTCCAGCACTTTTTCAGCGAGCTATGGATCAAATCCTGAGTGGATTACCAGGAGTGCAGTGCTACCTGGATGATATCCTGTGTACAGGAGCAGATGATGAAGAGCATCTGCGCAACTTGGATGCAACTCTCACGAGACTGGAGGAATATGGATTGAGAATCCGCAAGGATAAATGCGAGTTTTTCCAGTCATCCGTGGAATACTTAGGTCATGTGATCGATGCTAAGGGACTGCACACTGCACCATCGAAAATCACAGCCATTGTGGATGCACCTCCACCCCAAAATGTCAGTCAGCTGAAGTCTTTCTTGGGACTGCTGAACTATTATGGACGTTTCATACCAAACTTGGCATCACTATTAAAACCGCTGCATAACCTGCTGCGCAAAGAGGAAGCATGGAAGTGGACAGCAAGCTGTCAGGAGGCTTTTCAGAAGGCAAAAGATGCGCTGACGGCATCAGAGGTTCTGACCCACTTCAACCCATCACTTCCGATCCAGCTTGCCTGCGACGCCTCTCCTTATGGCGTAGGGGCGGTGATTTCCCATGTAATGCTAGACGGTGAGGAAAAGCCAATCGCTTTTGCGTCAAGGACATTAAACAAGGCAGAAGCTAACTATGCTCAACTGGAAAGAGAGGCTCTGAGCATTGTGTTTGGTGTCAGAAAATTCCACCAGTACTTGTATGGACGGAAGTTTACACTTTTTACTGACCACCGACCTCTCACAACCATCCTTGGACCATACACAGGAATACCATCTCTTGCAGCGTCCCGACTGCAGAGGTGGGCGTTGCTGTTGTCAGGACACTCCTATGACATCAGGTATTGAAAGTCAGACTGTCATGGTAATGCAGATGGGTTATCCAGATTATCACTTCCTGTCATGAAGCCAGAGTCAAGCACTGTGGACATCTTCTACTTCACAGAGGTAGAAAACGCACCTGTTTCAGCTGTGCAGGTGAAAAAGGGGACTAGAAATGACCCTGTGTTGTCTGCAGTCATGGACTTGATCATTAAAGGACAACCTGCGGGTGATGACGCAACCTTGAAGCCCTTCCTTGGGAAGTGGACAGAATTGTCTGTTCAGTCGGGTTGTTTGCTGTGGGGGAGGAGAGTGATTATTCCCCTGTCATGTCGAACAAAAGTGTTACAGCAACTTCATGCAGGACATAGTGGAATCGTGAGAATGAAAGAAATAGCGAGAAGCTATTTTTTGGTGGCCAAACATTGACAAGCAGATTGAAGAAATAGCCAAAAGCTGTTCATCTTGTCAAAAGGTACGGAACAACCCACCATTGGCTCCTCTCCATCCCTGGGAGTTCCCACAGGAGCCATGGCATCGTGTGCACATTGACTTTGCAGGTCCGTTTGAGGACAGAATGTTTCTCGTTGCTGTGGATGCACACAGTAAATGGCCTGAAGTGGCTATTATGAGGTCAACCACCACAGAGAAGACCACAGAGGCATTAGGAGAAATGTTTAGTCGTTTTGGGTCTCCTGCACAACTAGTTTCTGACAATGGACCTCAGTTGGTTTCACAAGAAATGGATGCTTTTCTACAAGCTAATGGAGTGCAGCACATTAAATCAGCTCCATACCATCCTGCGACGAACGGCCTTGCAGAAAGGTTTGTGCAGACAATGAAACATGCATTGAAAGCATCACAAGGTCAAGGAACACTGCATCAGAGGCTGCACAAGTTCCTGCTAAACTACCGCAACACTCCACATGCAATCACAAAGACAACCCCTGCTAGTCTGATGTTCAAGAGAGATCTGCGCACTACCTTTGACCTTTTGAAACCCTCAGGATTAAAGGACACTGTGCAAAAGCAACAAGAGAAACAAATTATGCACAGAGAACATCGGGCAAAGGACAGAGCGTTCACGTCAGGAGAATCTGTGCTGGCCAGGAACTACAGAGGTGAACCTAAGTGGGTTCCTGCAACTGTTATTGCACAAACTGGACCAGTCTCATATACAGTTCAAACCACTGACAGTGTTTGGAAAAGGCACGTGGATCAACTCCTGCAGACACCGCCAGCGCCTGCAGAACCGTCTCTTGGATATCCTAACGATGCACTCACCAACTCACCACTTTGTCCACCTACACCAGTACAGAACTCAACCACTTCAGAGACCGGAGTTCCAGCTGGAGATGTGACATCTTCTTCTGCATCAGCACCAGAAGCAACCTCCACATTAGAAAGAACACAGACTCATGTTCCTGCAGATCGCCGATATCCCACCAGGGAGCGACGACCTCCTGTCCGTCTGAGTTATTAGACTAGATGGTAACTGACCCACATTAATGGGGCAGAATAATCCCCAGGGGTACAGTTATGGGATGAGGTAGTCTACCCTCACTCCTAAGGTAGCATAATAATTAAAAAAAAAAGAGAGACAAAACAAAGACATTTGGTATCTCCTGTAGGACATCTATTGTAAGGGGGGAGGAGATGTTATGTATTTTGGTTTACTACGGCACCCGTCGTAGTGCTTTGCTAAATGCATTATGGGTAACCTGTAATGGCCGAGTGTGTTGTCGTTGGCTGTGTGCTATGAGTTGCTGCTACGCTAATAAACCGTGAACATTACGTCGATGGTCCGAGTTATTATTGTTATATTAAGTAACGTAACGGGTGAAAGATATAACACTGGGAAGAAAGCCAAACCCGCTGACCCACCTGGTAGACAGGAGCCGGTCTTCTGTGGCGATTGGCGGTGGAACTGTTGCGCGCCGCTGTGCATAAAAGCGCGTTCCTTGCCTTGGTCCACACACTCCGGCAGCGCCTCATGTGCGCCTGGACCGATGGGACAGCTAACTCACCCTCCTGCTCGGGAAACACGGGGGGATCGTACCCCAAGGACGCTTCGAAGGGCAACACACCAGTAGCAGAGGATCGGGCCGAGTTATGGGCGTATTCCACCCAGGTCAGATAGGAGCTCCAGGATGATGGATTCAAGGATGTCACGCAGCGCAGGGCGGCCTCCAACTCCTGGTTAGTGCGCTTGCATTGCCCGTTAGACTGGGGGTGATGACCAGAGGAGAGACTAACCGTGGCCCCCAAAGCATTGCAAAAGCACCTCCAAACCTGGGAGACAAACTGCGGACCCCGGTCCGAGACCACGTCTAGCGGGATCCCATGCAGCCTGACGACATGTTGGACCAGGAGGTCGGCCGTCTCACGTGCTGAAGGGAGACCCTGAAGAGGCACAAAATGGGCGGCCTTGGAAAATCTGTCCACAATTGTCAGGACCGTGTCAAAGGTGTTAGAGACAGGGAGACCGGTGACGAAGTCTAGGGCGATGTGTGACCACGGCCTGCCTGGGACCGGCAGGGGCTGGAGTAGACCCGCAGGTGGAGAGTTTTGGGATTTGCCGGTAGCGCACTGGGGACAGGCCCGGACATAATTGGTGACGTCCTTTTGGAGACCCGGCCACCAGAACGAGCGTTGCAGCAAACTCACCAGGCGGGTGATGCCAGGGTGGCAGGCGAGCTTGGAGGTATGGGCCCAGTGGATCACTTCTCCTCGAACCGCCGAAGGAACGAAAAGCCTCCCCTCTGGCCCCCCGCCAGGATCCGTCTCTGTCTCCTGAGTCCTAAGAATCTTGTCCTTGATGGACCAGGAAATCGCCCCCACGACGTACGAGCTAGTAAGGATGGTGTGTTCAGACTCCTCCGGGTCCTCAGGGGTGAACTGTCTGGATAGGGCATCAGGCAACCCATTCTTCGAGCCTGGACGGTAGGTGATGGTGAATTGAAAGCGAGCAAAAAATAGAGACCAGCGCGCCTGGCGGGCATTCAGGCGCCTCGCTGACCTCAAGTACTCGAGGTTCTTATTATCCGTCCAGACCACAAAAGGCTGGGCTGCCCCCTCTAACCAGTGGCGCCATTCCTGCAGCGCGAGCTTGACAGCGAGGAGCTCCCTGTCGCCGACGTCATAATTGCGCTCCGCCGCCGATAACCGCCGGGAGAAGAAGGCGCAGGGTCGCTTGACACCATCCACCGGCGAGCGCTGGGAGAGCACCGCCCCCACCCCCGTGTCGGACGCATCGACCTCCACCAGACACTGCAGCGCGGGATCGACCTGGGTCAGGACCCAGGAGGACGAGAACTCCACCTGGAGAGTCTTGAAGGCAGTGGCCGCTTCCTCTGACCACTGGAAGGGCACCTTCGATGACGTGAGGTGGGTCAGGGGGGTGACAATGGCGCTGAAGTTTGGGATGAAGCGCCGGTAGAAGTTAGCGAACCCAATAAACTGCTGCACCTGCTTCCTGGAGGTAGGCGTGTGCCACTCAACCACCGCTTTAACCTTAGCGGGGTTGGGGAGGATCTGGTTGTGTGAGATAACGAACCCCAGGAAGGAGGTGGTCCGGGCGTAGAACTTGCACTTCTCTGCTTTGATGTACAGGCGATTCTCCAGCAGCCGTTGCAGAACCCGCCTCACATGGACCTGGTGCTCCTCCCGTGATTTAGAGAAGATGAGTATGTCATCTAGATATACAAAGACAAATACTCCCAGGAAGTCCCGAAGAACGTCGTTTATGAGACGCTGGAAAATGGCAGGTGCGTTGGTGAGCCCGAACGGCATCACAAGATATTCGAAGTGGCCGCTGGGCATCCTAAAGGCCGTCTTCCATTTGTCTCCCTCCCGGATCCTAACGAGATGGTAAGCGCTGTGGAAGTCAAGCTTGGTGAACCAGGTCGCCCCCTGGAGGGAGTGGAAGGCGGTGTCCATAAGCGGTAACGTGTAGCGGTCCTTGATGGTGATGTCGTTCAGCACTCTGAAGTCGATACAGGGGCGTAGGGACACATCCTTCTTTGCCACGAAGAAGAAACCCGCGCCAACCGAGGACGAGGAGGGGCGGATGATTGCAGCGCTGAGCGACTCCTTGATATAGGTGTCCATCGCCTCGCGTTCTGGCGCAAAGAGACTGTACAGGTGGCCAGATGGCAGGGGGGCCCTGGGCGGAGGTTAATCGCACAGTCATATGGCCGGTGAGGGGGAAGGGACAAGGCTCTGGACTTGCTGAATGCTACCCCCAAGTCGTGGAACTCCTGCGGCACTAGAGTCAAGTCTGGGGGCTCGGAGACTGGCGCCGGCAGAGGGGAGGACGGAGCACAAGCCGCCCACTGGAGGCAGGTGCCCAGACAGAAGGTGCTCCAGGACAGGACACTGCCGGTTCTCCAATCCAGGACAGGGTTATGCAGCCTCAGCCAGGGATAACCCAGAATGACACGGTCCGACGAGGAGGGCAAGACATAAAGGGTCAGATCCTCCCGGTGGTTGACGGAGATGATGATGGGAACTGGCTTAGTGCGATGCGTCATTGTTCCCAGGGGAGAGCGAGAGAGAGTGACCAAGTTAAGTGGGGTAGACAGCGGTTGGCAGGGTATGCCCAAACGGGTTGCCAGGCTTCTAGAGATGAAACTGCTTTGCCCCAGAATCCACCAGTGCGTGTGTGAAATGCCCGGTGGAGTTGTGGCAGAAACGTATAGGCAATGTGCATGATGATAGGGGATTTGACCGGTTAGAGTCCCCGAGGCCCCCTACAGTGACTCGCGGACCTCCCCGTTTGGCTTAACCGGGCACAGTTCCACGGGATGCTGGTCATCTCCGCAATACATGCAGAGACCCCGTTCCCGCCGGCGTTGTCTCTCCGCAAGAGGGAGCCTAGTGCACCCGATCGCCATGGCCTCTGGTTCATCGGCGGACTCCGGAGCTGGTAACACCAGGGGGCGAGACTGAGCTGGGCGGGCGGAAGCTCCGCGCGAGCGGCTGACAGACTTCCGCTCCGCGGCTCGCTCACGTAGCCTGTTGTCCAGGCTAATGGTGAGCGAGATCAGCTCGGAGAGCTGCCCTGGGAGATCCCGACTGGCTAGCTCATCCCTCAGACCGGAACTGAGGCTATGGAGGAAGATACTGCAGAGAGAAGCCTCTCCCCAGCCCACCTCCTCCGCTGCCACCCGGAAGTCGACAGCGTATTCCGCCGCTGACCGGCTTCCCTGTTGGAGACTAAGAAGCCGATCAGCGAGGACGCTGTCATGACGCGAGTGGTCAAAGACCTCTAAAAAGTCCCGCACGAACCGGTCATAAGAGAGGTTTGCGTAGCTGGGCTTCGTCATTACGGCGTAAGCCCAAGCTAACGCTTGCCCCTCCAGGAGATTAGCCATGTACCTGATTCGGCTATGGTCTGAGGGAAAATCCCCGGGAACGCGCAGAAACACCGACTCACACTGCAGGATAAACCCCCTCGCTCCACCGAGTTTCCCGTTGAAGCGAGCGGGGGTTGGAATGGGTGTGAGACGGGTTGGCGTTCCCGAGCTAGGCTGGCCAGCTGGGGAGGCGACCGGAGCCGAAGCACCGAGAGGACCCGGAGGGAAGGCCCGTGGAGGATCCAGATGGTCTAACAGGTTAGTAATTGTGGTTAACTGGTTAAGAATAACCTGTTGTTGGTGTGCTAACATATCCACCCGAGCCTCAAGGGTGGAAAAGCGGCGTGCGAACCCGCTGTCCGCTGGGCCGCTTTGCTGGAGCCGTACTGACATATTATTCGGCCCAGGAAACACGCATGCAGGCTCAGGCAGATTTGAAAGCTTTATTGTTAACCAATGTGACGTGTATGGATGCGTGTGTGAGAGATGAGGATGTATTGTGGGTGGAGGATGCAGGTCAGGACAGAGCAGCACGCCGTGCAGCCAGACAACCCTATGGGTGAGAGGAGAACAGGGGTTAGCTGGGCAAACCACACAGGAGAGTGACAAGGTTGTGTGCTTACTTGTAGTAATTGTGGTGGCTGGCGTTGGCAAGGTCCCGAGCCTGGGGGACAGCGTCCTGCTGTGCGTCCGAGGAGAAGCGGCGAGGCAGAGGAGCGGCGAGGCGAGGGAGAGAGTGTCCGCCGCCGGGAAATCCACCTGTGCACAGGGGAAGGCTGACAGGAAAACAGGTGAGACAATAACTGACAGCTTACTTGTCGCGAAGAGGAATCAGCAGGCTTGGAGGGAAGGAAACTGCTGAAGGTTCCAGTACGCAGGGAGACAGACGGCTCCAGGCTGCAGCTCAGGGCGAGGTGGAATAAGTAGCTGCGCACTAACGAGATGCAGGTGTGAGCGCAGCTGAGGTGGATGCCCGTGAGCGGCGAGTGATGACAGTCACATGATGCTAATAGGAGTCCTCACCGTGTCTACAAAACTCCAAAGAAGAATTGGTACATAACACCCTCACCCATAAAAGGTTACCATTGGGAAACCTCAACCAAACTTAAAAAAAAACAAAACAAATGTTTAGTGAATTATAAAATGCTTAACTTGGATCCTGCAGAGAGAATCATCCATGTTATCCTTTCCTTGTAGGTGTCAACTCTCCAAACAAAAGAATCATAGGGTCCATCAATACATATTACAATGGTCAAACTGGATTAAATTTGCACACTGAAGCCACTTCTCAGTGGAGTACTGGCTTCAGTTGTTTAATCTTTTTACCTCCACTAAGGAGGTTATGTTTTCAAGGTGATTTGTCTGTCTGTCTGGTTGTTTGCAGGATTACACAAAAAGTACTGTATGGATTTTGATGGAACTTTCACCAGAGGTAGACCTTGGGCCAAGGATGAACCCATTAAATTTTGGTGATGATCTGAAAGTGCATACCTCCACCAAGGACCTTGTTTGTATTTGTGCAGCAGAATTACACAAAAAAACTACTGGATGGATTTGGATGAAATTTTCCCCAGAGGTGGTTCATGGGCTAGAGAGGAACCCATTGCATTTTGGTGATGATCTGAAGACGCATTCCTCTACCAAGGTTCTTATCTTCTTCCAGTGTGTTGGCAAGAATCCTCCAAAAGTGCTTGTTAGACTTTGATGCAATTATCACCATAACTGGCTCGTGGCTTACGCACGGACCCATTACATTTTGGAGGTGATCCATGAAGGATGGAAGGAGCCTTGGCAGAGGCATGCGCTCTCTGAGTGCTTTTCTAGTTGAAAGATGCAACAGTTATGCTAAACAGAAGCAACTGTTGTGTATGACAAACACAGCTTTATTAAATATGTAGAACAGCGGTAACATGATAGGCACCTGGCAGAAGGCACCAATCCAAAGAGGCCATATGGATGCCCTCTGGTATTTATAGGGCGGTGCAGTGACATGGCAGGAAGTGCACGTCACTACACCACACTTCACAATAAGGTGCCGGAACACAACATCACATTCTCTCCCCCCCTTAGAAAAGTCCAAAACCACACACATAATTAAGACCATCCCCAATTTGGGACCTGAATCATGCATTAACATAATGAAAACTAATGTACTAAAATGGCCTAACACATTCACACAACATAATCTAAAATAGGGCTGACGGGTGGACTACCGTGCAGCCCGCACGACGGGGTGGATTATTGTGCCACCCAGTAAACTAAAAAGAATCCATACATAAACTAAAATCACACACACCATACTCCTAAACACAGCTTTTTCACCATGACTGTGTTGCCTCCCACAAGGACAATATCATCCTAAAGTTCGCGGATGACACAGCAGTGATAGGACGCATCACTGGTGATGACGAAGCATCCTACAGGAGGGAGGTGGCCAACCTGGTGTCATGGTGTGAGGACGACAACCTCACCCTCAACATGGACAAGACAAAGAAGATGATAGTGGACATGAGTAAAGGGAGGAGGAGACCCCATCGGCCGCTGTTCATCCGGAAGCTTGAGGTGGAGTGGGTGAGCAGCTTTAAATACCTGGGCATCCACATCAGCAATGACCTTAAGTGGACATGTCAGGAAAGCAGCTTCAGGGTTGTTGGGTGTGTATTTTCTTTTCTTTAACATATTGCCGCTCCAGGGCTGTTTAGTGTGAATTTTATTATTTTCTTTATTAATGTATTGCATGTGGGATTTTGTAGTTACTTACATGCTTTGAAACTTGATTGAATTTATTTATTTTGTGCTTTGGTTTGGTTGAAAGTGATTATTGCCTACACCTGAGCTGACTGTTTCCAATCAGTGAGAGCCAATCAATGAGCTCTAGCTGCAAACTCTTCCCTGGTGGGACCTATTAAAGGATGGTGCATGACTGTGGTTGGAGACTTCGTACACGGACATGTAGATTGGGACGCAGATTCGACCGAGATGGATTGACTGACTGATGGAGCAGGCAAGGTGAAAGGGAAGGATGGCAGTTGAGGGGAGGCTCACGTGAGTGAGATTTTATGAATGCAGCAGGTACTGGGATTAGCAGCAGCAGTTTGGGACCAAAGACGCCACAAGGACGCCAGAGGGTCCAGCCGAAGGAGACGCAGTTGTGTGGAGAAAAGGCTCGTACACAGATAAGTGGAAGGAACGTGCTTATTATCTGTGTGCATGTGAATGATTATCAGCCGCCCAGTATATCTGCGGCGTGTTGAGTTTGTGCTGTATTGTGTGCTGCAGGTAATCCCAGATTACGGATCCGCAGGAGCCTGCCCCTCTTCCCTTCTCCTACCTGCTTCTCCTCCCTGGTGCCAGGATTCCCCACCAGGGACGCGTTCAAAGGGTTATGGACAAGCTCTGACAAATTGCACGTCTTTCTGGGGCCGGTGAGGACGGCAGCATTTGATCCTGCTCCGATAGACAGCGAACATGCCCCTGCCCCGCTGTAAAACACGCTTAAGGTTTTTTCTGCCCATGCAATGTAAAGGGTAACTCCCATTTTAGATTAGTTGGACTAATGATATTTTTTCCCCTGGATTAATTCTTGGGCATTTTTAGAAACCAATATGATATGATCTTTTTCAGCTGTGCAAATTTTTAACCTACAGTATGTGTTTTTATTGAACTGGTGTATTTTGTAAATTATTTAAGATTTGTATAGTAAAATGTTTAACTGATCTTCTGCCTCTGAGTGTTTGTGTTGTTGTGGCCCGGGAGTCTTGTATTTTAAATTACGTGCTCACAGTAATTTCCATCCTCAAACTGTGACAGACACACAACACCACAGAGGTGGTTAAGAGAGCTCATTAGTGACTGTACTTTCTGAGGAGGCTGAAGAAGTTTGGCATGTCCTCCAGGATCCTCAACAAATTCTACAGCTGCATCATCGAGAGCATCCTGACCAACTGCATCACTGCGTGGTACAGCAGCACCACTGCCCTGGACTGCAAACGTCTGCAGAGAGTGGTGAAGACAGCGGAGAAGATCATCAGGACTCCACTGCCCTCTCTGCAGAGCATCTACCACTGCAGAGTCCAGAGGAGAGCTGACGCCATCCTCTGGGACCCTATCCACCCCCGGCACAGACTGTTCACACTTCTACCCTCAAGCCGGCGGTACAGAAGTGTGAAATACAGGACAACCAGACTGAAAAACTCCTTCTTTCCCACTGCCACCAGACTCTTGAACAGATAACCACTCCCAAAACTCTGTAACACAGCTTTGCATATAGGAACTCACACACCAGCTGCTAAATTTGCACACTGCTCACCTGTACAGTAGATATAGTCTCATCCGTCTGATGTCCATATCATCTCTGCTGCTAATTATTATCTCTGCTGCTACTTATCATACACAGTCTATTGATACTACCGGTACAGAAATTAGCACCGGGTGTTAATTTGTAATTATACACTGCTCGTTGCACAATGCTCATTTGCACACTGTACATACTGTAGGTTCATGCCATCTCAGGTTCATATCATCTCTGATATCAATATACCGCTATCATTTTAGTCATCCAGTGAATTTTCAATTTCATTCCTCTTGTCTGACTGCTTTAACTGTCCAAACTGCCTAGTGTGTTATTAGTACTCATTAGTTTTAGTATTTAGTATCAAGGTGTGCTTAAGGAGTTCTAACTGCCTAACTGTGTGTTGGTGGGTGTGTTATTTGCATCCATTAGGATTGAGTTACTGTGTTAGTGTGTCATGACCTTGTTAGAATTGTTGTCTCTGTACCTATTACCTTGGCATTTGTTCGAAGAGCAAAGTAAGAATTTCAGTGCTCAGGAAATGTAGCATTTCTTAACTGTGCACATGATAATAAAGCCTTTGAATCTAAACAAAACACACAATAATCCAATTTTACAGCATACATACATTAAAACACCAGAACTATTAACACACATATTTACAGCACTGTTCCTTGGGCAGGAGGAGTAGAACTGACATGGGGGGACCCAGAGCAGCCCCTCAACAAGTGCACCCCTGGAAGCAGCTGGCCCTCAGGACAATGGCTGATCTTCCGGACGAAAGCGCCTCTCTTCTTCACCACCGACACTAGCTCTTGTCCAACCCCGTCACCTGAAGCCTCTTCCTGGACATACTGAAGCCGATTGGCATGCCTCGCTGAGCCATCGGACAGGTTGAAGTATGCTGTGCCACCTTAGCCACGATGCGCAGAGACTCGTGATGTTTAGCTGGTTGTCATCTGGCCCATCTTTGCCGAGGACGTTCTTCACCCCGAACCCAAACCAAGTCCATAACCTCAGTGGGGCCCGGGTTGGCCTGAAATGGTGCTGCTGAGCACGCAGTTCCTCAGTGCTTGTCGATTTGGCCCTGACCTCTTCTAAAACTGTCGTAGCATTCACCATCGTAGCTGCAGACCCGCCATCCCCCTGTGTCCAAGCTTCGGAGGCATCTGGGGCTATTACATCAGTGTCATTCTCCGGCATGGGCGCCTTGCCGGCATGCTCGGTACCCCCCTCTAACATATCCCGAGCGCCGGCACTAAGAACCTCCTGCGCCGAACCTGAGTGAGGCTGGTTGTGCTTGACTGCCGTGGTGTCCGTTAGCTCTTCGTCCCACACAACGTCCTCACTGACCACCGGAACCAGAGTGTTCCACTTGCCACAACCTGACCATTCATTCCCAGCGTTGTCTTTTATGGTGAAAACAAGTCACATCTCATGATGTCATCGCTTTGGGCTGACACGTGGAACGTGAAGTCAACCATCATTGCAGACTTGCACTGGACTGTTAACTCCAAAGTCCCAACCATGTACAGCCTGCCACCTCCATAACTACACAACGGCACTGGGTTACCTCTAATCCTGTAGCGGGGGAAAAACTTCTTCACCATGGCCCTATTCAGCAATGATCCCTCCGCTTCTGTGTCGAGCAATAGTGGCACCTCCACGCCGTCCAACTCCACTGTGCAAAATGTGTACCTGTTTGTGTTGGGGAACACCGTATGGATGGTCGGGGCAGGTGGAGTGATTTCTTCCGTGGGCTCTCCAGTTCAGATATATGGCACACTCTGGCATAATGGTTCAAGCGTCCACATCTGCTACAATGTGTTCCCCTGGCCGGGCAGTCCTTAATCTTATTGCGGTGCATCACGGACACACAACCCTTGCAAAGGGGTTTTCCTGGGGCAGACCTTTGGCTGGCAGTGTTGGCTTCCGTAGTATCGGCGTCCAAGCGATCCTTGCTATCCGAGTCTGCAACATTTGCAGAGGCAGGAGGCTCCGGCGGCTGCTGTGACTGGTGCCAGTTTAGTGCTGAAGCTGGCTTGTCTGCAGCCTCCAGTTAGAGTGCTAGCTCGACAGCTCTGGCTAATGTTAAGTCATTGGGTGCCATGAGTAGCTTAGCCCGCAATGCAGTGCTACACATGTGCTCTGCAAGCTGGTCACGTACCAGTTCATCTTCCAACGGCCCAAAGCGACACTCGCTAGCTGGCTGCTTTAAGTTGGCGACAAACTGATGAATAGGCTCATGCACTCACTGATGTCGCTGCCAAAAGTGAATCTTCCAGGCAGTCACGCTATCCGAAGTATGGAAATGGTTTGCTAGCAGCTCCACAACGTCTTCTAAAGAGTCCAAAGCTCCGAGTGTGCGCAGGACTCACTGGTCCTCAATACCCTGGTTGTGAACAAGTAGCGCATGTGCTCTTAGCTTGTCAAGCTTACCCAGGTCCAGCGCAGTGATGTACGTCTGAAAAGCCTCAAACCACATCGGCCAAGGCACCGGCGGCCTGCCTGGGAGCTCAAGAAAGGGGCGAAGTGGTGTAATGCGCGCCTCCATGAGTTAATCCTCAATCGCCAAATGTTATGTATGGTAAAATACCTTGGGTGAAGGATGAGGCAAGATGACTGGATGAACACAGCTTTATTAAAGATGTAGAACAGCAGTAACATGGTAGGCACCTGGCAGAGGGCACCAGTCCAAAGAGGCTGCAATATGGATGCCCTCTGGTATTTATAGGGCGGTGCAGTGACGTGACAGGAAGTGCACATCACTACACCACATTTCACAATAAGGTGACGGAACACAACATCACAGTGACCACCACAGCCATCTTTTTTTTTTTTTTTTTTTTTTTAATTATTTATAGTTTTGGGAACTGAAGGTGGTGTTCAGCTCTCAATAATTATCGCAAACCTGAGTCTGGCATTTGTGTCCATTCTTCAGCACCCACTCTTGACAAATATGACAAACACAAAATGAAGCACAACAACCTCTAACCAAAGGGATTACTTAACTAAAGTTACCACAACTCAAAAGAAGTAGCAACAAATAATTCAGACCAAAAGCAATTGTCGCCATGAACAAATGGTCAAACACCAAGTGGTCTCATACTATAAATCACTAAATCTACAAAACTAAAGCTTTAATCCTCCCTGCAGGTGCCACATCATCACACGGGGAGCAAACCATATCCAAATGACTAACTACAAACGGAGGCCCCTACACATAACGATCACTAGTTGCTGCCTTCACTGAGCAAGCAACACCTAAATGATCCACCATGAGTAGGCTACCCTCTCCCAATAAAAGAGGTCACAACAAAAGCACTACAGCCTCACCTCAAGCTTAGAGGCACTCAAATTTTGATGTAAAAAAAACAATGGGCCTGTCCACACACGGCTGTTACACAGAATGTCAATTCATCCAGTTACTCTTCCAAAGGAGCCTCAATAAATTTTTTGCACACAAACTGGGTGTTAAAACCATCCCTGTGGGTGCATAACATGAGGCTCAGCTGTGGCCATGTGGCAATTAGACACCAAATTACCCTTAAGGTGAAACTACTGTGGTTCTGAAGAGAACAAACACTATATGCCAGTACTATAAGATGTAAAAAAATAACTTCCATTCTTTCTTTAATAACATAAGCTCAGAATTTGCCCATTAAAACCTCATCTTAATTAAATCTCCCATAGTTGTTACTGTAACAGAGCCAATAAAAGCATTCCTCCTTGGCTTGCCAAGAGAGTCGACCCTCTTGGCAACACAGATAGAGTGCTAGACTCTGGAGCCGGAGGTTGTGGGTTTGAACCCCGGTTGGACGCCAGGGCTTAACCGCCTGTCCCCTTGGCTACAATTGGTGTTGTTGGCAAGACTTAGTGGCGGTGCATTGGTCCTATTCCCCAGATACCACCAGTGTGTCGGTCTCGCAAGTGGTGCTTGGTCCCCACCACAAGAGGTGTTGCTGGTAGGACTCATTGGTGCTGACATAGTCAGAAGGCGCACACCCTTAAAGCTTAAATGCACCCCTGACATCTGTACTGTAAGAATACTGTTAATATGTGGTGTGGAACGTGGCCTGCGGCTGATGTCACTACATCAGTATATATTGGGCGGTCTGCCATCTCATGGCAGTCGGGAGTTACAGTTGCTGTTGGCTATAGGTGTGCATGTCCAAGGTTCTGACTGAGTGTACACTTGCTTTGCAATACAACGGCTTGCAATAAAGTTCAGTTTGAGCACAGCATCCTCGTCCGTCTTCATTCCGGGTTTGTGGACAAAACATTTGGTGATGAGAATTTCAAACCATGGAAGCGTGCTTGAGACTGCTAAGGCCTTTCCTCGAGTCTCCAGGTGAACCAACTGTCCCGTGGCCACGATGGCTGGATACGCTCGAAACCTATGTTTCAGTGTTGGACCTGAGAGAATTGGACACCGTAAGGATGCAAGCACTGCTTGTCCACTTCACTGGGCGTAGAAAGTTAGAGAATTTTTCACATGCTTGGTCCGACAAACTCGTACGAGGATGCTGTTGAACTGCTAACTAGCTACTTTGCTGTATCTGACAACGTGGCACAGTGCGCATAATCCTACTACCGCTGCCGAGAAACTAAGCTAGTTAACCCCACACCCCACGGAGATGGCGTGAACATTGTGGGCCCCAAAGGTTGGTCAGAACCTCAGCGTGTAGTGAAGTTAGATGGCCTGAGTGTGTCTATGTTGGTGGCCACTGCTGCAACTGGTCCAGAGTAAACGAGGCCATGGTTAGGAGGTTCACCCCCCGGCAACCTGATCTGGCGGAACTAAAGGACAATGAGTGTTCCGTGACTGGCAGGAACATCAACTTTGTGGTACAGTATGGCAAAAGGGAGATTCCAGCGTTCCGGTTCCAGGTGACATGCCAGGGTGATAATGTTATGGGGTGTGGTTTGTTCTGCGAGCAGGGTTTTTCTCTCACGATCGCTGGGCAGACTGTCAACGGTCCAGGCCCATTGTACCCAGGCTTTGCGGATGTGGGTGCAGCCGAAGAACACAGCTCGGACAGCAAATGTAACGTAGCGTGTGGATAAAGCACAGACGGTGAAAACGACATAGAGGAAGAACAGTGACCGGACTCACCTCTGTTCCTCGCCCAGCCTGAGCTGGAGCTGCAGGAGAGGGAGTCCGTGGCTATCGAGAATGACGCCAACGAGAAAATTCAAGGAGGTACCAACACCAAACCATCCACCCTGTGTGCTCAGGAGGAGAATTGCCCAGGAGGGGGCAGCGGCTGGACTCGCCTTAGATCTTTGCCCAGCCGGGGCTGCAGGAGAGGGAGTGGGTGCCCGCAGAAAACCTTGAGGCACAACAACAACAACAACAACAACAACAACCGGGCACAGACACTGTTCATGACGCGGCACAACAAAGCACATCAGACGGGAGAGAGGAGGAACCAGACTGCTTCTGTACTCACGCTCAACACCAGTCTATAGGGGTTACGACCGGGCTGATGGGTGAAGAGTCCGCGACAACGAACGACGTAGGACAAACACCGGACACCTTCCGTACTCACAGAAACAGTGACAGTGAAGCCAGGTGACGGGTCCGCAACAAACACGGTAACAAGAGAACCGTTACGGCATGACGGAGATCCCAAACCAGATGAGCATGCAATGCCACCGTGACCACAGTGGCACATGAGACCGAGCAAGTCACTGCTCCAAGTCATGGACTGGGTTCGAGTCTGCACCGGTGAAAGACCGGTACAATGGCTGGCCAAGTCATCATCGACGAGACAATGGGCGCTGTTGAAAATCGTGGTGAAACTGGGATCGGCGTGCTTTCGACTGACAGATGGTTCAGTTCAGCACGCAAACCAACTACGGCATGTCCAGGTGGCTGCTCCAGATGGCGAGGCTTCGTGGGAGTCAGCTGCCCCAGTGTGGGACCCAGGCTCCAATGTCATGAAGATTGGTCCTATCCCCGGGGGTCTGACATCTCCAGGTACACGTCTGCCATGGGCTGCTACAAGGCCCCTCCAGAAGAACTGCTTTCCCCATGAATGACTGTAAAAAAAAAAAAAGACCGATGGTTCTGGTAGGATCGCGGTTGACACAGATGGCAGAATAACCCACCCAGCCATGTCGGGTCCAGCGGTGGTCTACCCGCTGACCCTAGTTCCAGGTTCTAATATGGTTCTAAATGCTGAGTGTTTTGAATAAAAGTGTTGATCATATGGACTATGCATACAAATATACCAAATTGGGGAGGGCTAAATGATTCATATATGTTCTGTGTTTTTGCAAGTTGGGGAAGAATGTAGTGTAATATTAACAGTGAATACTGTTAATATGCAGAGTGGAACGTGGCCTGTGGCTGATGTCACCACGCCAGTATACGGTATATTGGGTGGGCCGCCATCTCATGGTAGTTGGGAGTTACAGTTGCTGTTGGCTATAGGTGAGCATGTCCAGAGTTTTGACTGAGTGTATATGTTCTTTGCAATACAACGGCTTGTAATAAAGTTCAGTTCAAGCACAGCATCCTTGTCCGTCTTCATTCCAGGTTTGTGGACATAACAACATCGGGACGATGTCAAAATCTGAGGGAGAATATGAGAGTCAATAAAAGCATTCCTACTGGGCTTGCCAAGAGGGTCAACCTTCTTGGCAACACAGGTAGACTGCTGGACTCTGGAGCCGGAGGTTGTTGGTTCGAACTCCGGTTTTACACCACCAGTTGGGCTTAACCGTCTGCCCCCTTGGCTACATTACCAATAGACAAATTTAACCAAAGAGTACACAACCATATTTACACTAAAGGTTATCCCCCTGGTACCTAGCCCAGGAGGTGGCTTTAAAAGCAAAACATCAGTAACCTTGGCCAGATTAGTTACACCTGGCTGCAGTTCTGACACGCCTATCTCCAACAGAGACCAAGTTTCCATCCAGGATTTCCCCCCAAAATAAAAAAGGCAAAATAACAAATGAGTGAACTGATAGAAGGATGTCCAGCTGGAACACTCCCTACCTAACCAGGGAGACAGCCAAGTAAAACTAAAGTGCACTCACCAGGGATAAGGGTAAGGACCTGTACTTATATAGTGCTTTTTCTAGTCTCAAAGAGCTTCACTAGTACTAACCCTCTAGTCTAAGGGCCTATAGGAGACGGATACCTTGGGACAATTTAGAGTGACCAATTAACCTAACATGCATGTCGTTGGATTGTGGGAGGAAACTGGACCTCCTGGAATAAACCCACGCAACAGAGGGAGAACATGCAAACTCCACACAGAAAGGTTCCTACCCCTGCCAGCCTGGGGATTCAAACCTGGAACCTTCTAGCTGTTAGGCAACAGTGCTAACCACTGTACCACCATGCTGCCTGGTTGACCAAATGGAAGACAAACATGACAGTCATGTCAGCAGATCACATGGTCCACAAACACAGCACTAAACAAAACCATTTTAAACTCGTCTGGGTCTTACTGACGAGCCCCCAAATATGTTATGAGAGGTCCCGGCTCAAAGGGAGCAATATAAAGGAGTCAAACCCAATAGTATACTTTAAAATGTTTATTGAACAACACCGATGGGCAGCAATACCACAGAATAATTCAACTGTTTCCCTTTGATTTCATAACTTGCTGTTTTGTTTTCAGGATTTAAAAAAAATACACAAGCATGCAAGTATATAGTGCGTATAGAGCATTACATGGAAGTATACTGTATCAGTGATAGTTGTGCATGTTTGGTTTATGGCAAGGATGTCTATCTGTATTTTCAAAACATCAGCTTATATCTTGTTTCATAGTAATTGCTGTATGAAGTCAGTGCACCTTCAGATGTTTTTAGTATATTAAGTTTATTATGTAGTTACCAACGTTGTGCAGTAGCACTGCAAGTTGAGAGAGAGAAAAAAAAAATCAAGCAAACAAAAATAAGCATCATGACCTCATAACAGCTCTGGAAGCTGCGGTAACAACTCCATTACTGCAAGTTTCCACTGTTAATAATCATGTGGATCCACAATGCTGTGAGTGATACATCAGACCTATAATGAGAGTGAAATAACAACATCTGAATGTACGACACAGGAGATAAAATGCTATTCAACTTTCAGTGAACCTGCGTCACAGCTGAATAATGTGCATTTGACTTTGATAACTGTGTTTATTTGATGATAATGCTATTTCCTCCTGCAAAGTGGAAACAGAGTGCAGGTAGCACATCCATTATATTGCCTGTGTTTTTTTGTCTCCCAGCATGGTCCCTAGTTCAATGTGTCTGTGGCTTGTTTTGATTAGTGATCAATTTATGACCCTTCTGTCCCTTTATTTCTCTCGCTCTTTCTTCCTCTGGTTCTCGCTCTCTATTATGGATGAGTAGTTACATCATTAGTATGCCATTAGCTGTGATCATTGATTCCTCCTGCAGATCCCCCTCCCCCCATTCGCTGACACGGAATTCTGAGGAGATCCGTGAACTTCATCACCTTCAGCGTTCCGGTTTCTCCTCAGAATTCCCTCTGGATCAGCACTTTCCTCCGCTCCGGACCTTTTCTAATTATCCTGTTCCTGCCTTTCAATAAATAATTACAATAAAGGTCATCAATCAAAAAGGAAACATTGATAACTGAAGAGAAAGTCCAATATCCCCTTGGCTCAGCGGTCCTGCTGTCATAAATACGATGAGGAACTGTGTGCATTAGGGTGCGTACATCCTAGCGGGTTTGTTGCAGCAAATAATTTTCACATAAATCATGTGCGAAGAGATAGATGAGAAGGACCAGTGAACACACTGCACACATGGACTGCTGTGATTAAGCTTTGTATGAGTTTTTTTTATGTTTGCACATGCAGTTTTTAGACGATAAGGGCAACAATAACAAACAAAATATGATAAAACAGGTTGACCAGGAATTAGGCTCAGGCTAAGCCCACACACACTGCACTCTAAGCAGCCTTTGCTGCATTTTGATTAGCACTCACAAACACACACTCACAAGCACACCTGGGTATGCTAATGTGAGTCTGCAGAGAGAGCCATGGGGTTGTTTCTTTGGTGCCAGTGATTGGTTGCTATCAGTCTTGCCTGGAGGAACAACGAGGCAGCCAGGCCTCCCGCCACGCTCAGCCCAGAGAGGAGCTCTGACAACGGGGTAAAAATGTGAGGCATTCTCGGCATCAGCCTGGAGGAACGGCTGCCTCGGGCTTCTGAACTGAAGCTGCAGCCTAAATGAGTTCCTGAGCCTTGCAGCACAGTAAAACGTAACACTGCTACACAGACTCTTCAAACACGACGCACATCGTGGCACGTGCAGACTGACACGGGAATCCATGCGCACACGCACAAGTCTGCTCTCACCCATAAGCACACCTGGCCGGCCACTTAGAGGGGGAAATTAGTAAATCAGAGAGGAACGCTGTTTGTTAAAAGAGTAAACAGATGAGTGTTTGAATGTGGGAGCCTGAATGCATTCATTATCCTGTTGCTTATGGAGTCATTGTGCTCTGCATGTCAACACTCGCCACCCCCGTACACTCATCATAATGCAAAGCCAATCACACACACACACGCACAGTCACACATACTCATGCACAGCTTCAGCGACACCAAAATGAGGAAATGACTTCCCTTGGACTCGAAAATATTCTTATCCCTTTTCTTTCCCCTCCTTTATTGCTACGAAAGCTCCGGTCTAATTGGCCCAATATGTGCCGGCGGTGCCACAAACAGCACTAAATTAGTTTTGATCAAAACCCTGTTCCACCTGAATCCGAGCTGCGGATGTGCTGAACACACAAAGATAAAGTGGTTAGGCTTTCAGAGCTGAGAGATGACGGTTCGGAGACACAGATTTGCTGAAATTGAGATTTTTAGGAATACTGAAAAACAGGTTTCTATTAGGAAAGGGTAATGGGTAGAGCCAGCAGTATATGTCTACAGGAAAGCTGACAGGGAGAGAGAGAGAAGATTTCTCAGGCACGGCTGAAGAGACAGAGCATGAAACAGTTTGCTAGGCATGTCTAAAGATAGAGAGAAGAGCTGACAGGGATGGGTAGAGAAGGTTGGCAGTGGGTGGTTAACCAGCCGATAACACTGCATTCTAAACAGGTGAAAAATGCGTCACGGAACAGATCCTTGTCCAAGAGGATGACTTCTCAACCATCAGCCACTGATGTAGATGTCTTTCATTGTAAGGTACCTGCTTGCTTTAGCGCATGGTGTTGCTGATTATTCATGTCTAAATATATTTTAATTAATGTCTAGTGGCAAAGAGTCACATTATACATTTCCCAACTGCAATACAAAGAAAACCCTGATTTCACTTCAACATCCTCAACTACAGATGCATGTTCAGGACCTGAAAGTTTCACTTTTCAACTTTAGCGTAATTTTTTTCCATTGTTGTCTGATAGTTCGATAGGCTTGTGGTGACACTAGACACTGCGGGTGGACATTCTCTCACACCCAGAACCAGGAAGAGGGGCTGACATTTTTTTTTTCAGAGACAATTTTTTTCATAGCAGCTGCAGATCACCGCAGGGTTTACCGGAAAAGTCCCTCGCCCAAGGCTGATCTGCACGCAATTTTTGTGCGGCCCAGATGCTTTTGACGTCCCGGGCCGGCACTCCATTGTTTCCCCCCACCTCCCCCTCGTCCTCCACATCGTTCTGTCCACACCTCTGTCCCAAAGACCTGCCGATTGCCAGCTTTGTTCCGTCAGCATGACGCTCATGCCGCTGCAGACATCAGGGGCGCCGTCTTGAGCCCAAAGGACCAGGGGCCACAGCCCCTTCTGGGTGTTTGGGGGGGCTGTGTGGTGCCACTAGACGCTGCAGGTGGACATTCTCTCACACCCAGAACCAGGAAGAGGGGCTGAACAATGGACTGAAGGGAGCAGCCCCCCAGCGGGGTAATTAGACCAGACTATGAAGCGCCTTGGCCCCCTGCTGCTCCATGCTGTAGTATGTAGCGCAGGAAGGCGAATGTATGTGATTGAGGTAACATGTGTTATGATAATCGTGCCACACATTGCCTTTGTTCGGACCCATGCATTATGCACCAGCCCCAGTCTCTATGTGAGGTAATAAAGTTATATAAAGAGAATGCAGAGAGACTGGGGAGGTTTCCAGGCATATAGGCTCTTCTACAGAACTGGGCCCCAGTGGCCACGCTGGGGGCCATATGCTGTACATTTATGTTAGAGGGTCAGTAAAGAATCTGTGTCATCCTACGCTCGTGCCTTGCCTCCACATCCTTCCCTTTTACCTTCTACATTGGCAACCTGACGTGAGATGGACTGTCTCTCCCTTTCGCCATGCTGTGGACTCCTTTTTCTCTACATTGGTGACCTGACATTAGATGGACAGTCTACTCCCTTTCACCGTGCTGTGGACTCCGGAGTACCAGGGATCGCCTGCATCCTTCTCCTCCACACTGGAGCGTGCGCGCCTGTTCCTCTCTCCATGATGGTGACCTCAAGGGCCGGAGAAGGAGTGCGGCGCGGGGACTGAGATGCACCAGGATCAGCGAGACGAGCACTGCACAGAAACAGCCTGAAAGGGGAAGATCGGCGCCGTCTGCATGATTGAGTCAAGCTCCCCAACGCTGTCCCGACAGCGGAGTTTCGGCACACAGAAGCCCCGTGCGCACACCTCTGGAGTTCGAGGACAGCGCAACTTACAGCTATGTGGTCACTGTGCCAGAGTCCGTGCCACGCACCAGGGACAAACCAGCTCCAAAGACTTATACATCGTCCTCAGCTGCTGCACAATCCCGGGGAACACGGCCGATCGCCGTCCTCGGATACTTTAGGCTTTGTGCATCGCACCTAAAGCAGCTGGGCAGCCTCGCCCACAGGACATGTATTTGTTTCTCAGCTGCTGCACATCAATGGGGAATTAAGCCGATTGCTTTCCCCGGAAACTTTAAGTCTGCTCCCACACCTAAAGCAAAATTGACAAGTTCCCTGACACAGCTTAAGTTTTTTTCACTGCCACGATGCACCCTCGGGGAATTGGGCCGTTTGCCTTCCCCCCATCCTCGCAGGACCGGGCCCGCACGAGGAGTCATCAGAGACAATTTTTTTCACAGCCGCTGCGGATCACCGGAGGGTTTACTGGAAAAGTCCCTTGCCTGAGGCTGATCTGCCCGCAATTTCTGCGTGGCCCAGACACTTTTGACGTCCCGGGCTGGCACTCCATTGTTTCCCCCCACCTCCCCCTTGTCCTCCACATCATTCTGCCCACACCTCTGTCCCAAAGACCTGCCAATCGCCAGCTTTGCTCCGTCAGCACGACGTGCACCATCCCCCGTGCGCCCACGAACCACGGCCGTCATGTGTGGGAACTTGAAGCAGAGCAGAAAGTGCTTTTCAACCCCTCCTTTCCCCCCACAGACTGACATGCCCTCCGACACACTTCACCAGCAGGACAGTTCGAGAGAGACCTCCCAGGCTGGGACCTCCGTTGGTGCAGCTTCCCCTCTGCCCGAGGCCGTCGTCTGGGTTCCTGCTCCTCAGTCCGAGTCTCTGTGGGTGCTGTGTCCCGGCAGGGGAACTTTGTGGGTGCTGCACCCCAGACTGAACCCAACTTGGGTGCTGTGCTCCAGTAGGGGCCCACCATGGGCATTGCACCCTAGCCTGGGGCCCACCGAGGGTACAGCATTGGCCCAGCCCGGGCCCACCGAGAGTGCAGCATTGGCCCAGCCCAGGCCCACTGAGGGTGCAGCGTTGGCCCAGCCTGGGCCCCCTGAGGGTGCAGCGTTGGCCCAGCCCTCGCCCACCAAGAGTGCAGCTCCGCTCCTGCTTGGAGCCACCGAGGGTGCAGCTCCGCTCTTGCCTGGAGCCACCGAGGGTGCTGCTATGCTCCAGCCCGGAGCCACTGTGGGTGCTGCTATGCTCCAGCCCGGAGCCACCGTGGGTGTATCTTCGTCCTAATCTGGGACCACCGAGGGTGCTGCTGGCCAGATTAAGGGCATCGTGGTTTCTCCTCCTCCTCTGCCTGACGCCGTCATGGTTCCCTCGACTCCTCCATCTTGCCCAGAGCTTGCCCTTCCCATCGGATGGCTGCCTCCTGAACCACCCCTCCAGTTTGGGTGGTTGAAAGAATCAGGCAGGCCACCCGATAGGCGGTTCCGCAGAGTGGGGTGGCCCATGTTCTCTCGGAGGCCACCCAACTCGGGCCATGGGACCATCTGGCGGGCCTGGGACTCTGGTCGGCCACTGGACAGACTTAGTCATTGGTTTGGGTGGCCCATGTTCTCTGGCAGGCCATCCAATTTGGACTACCTTGCCGTCTGCCAAGCCTGGGACTTTGGCTGCCCCCCCAAGCCTTTTAGTTCCTTGGCCCGGAGGGCCTAATCTATTGTTTTGTTTTATCCTTTCTGACTGGTGTGGGTCCTGAGCGGGGTTTGTTTTGTTCCTTCCCAGCCTGTTCCTCCCACCACTCACCCTGGGTGGGTTATTGTTGTGCCCCTGCTGGGGGGGAGAGGCTTTCTCTTTTTTTCTTTGGTGTTACCTTGGGGAGTCTGGTTTCCACCCCTTGGGGAGGGGGGCTCTGTCACGAGTTGAGTTATGGATTTTTTGGGCAGACTCAGTCTCGTGGCGCTTTCCTTGTATTTAAATATATTTACTGTATTTTGTGCTCTTGAGGTTTAGTTCTGTTCTCTATTTTTCTGTCTTTGCTTCAGTTTTGTTTCATTTCTATTTGTAATTATTTGGTCTGTTATCGATTATGTTTACTTCTTATTGTTTGGTGTCCTTCTCTGGGTTGACAGCTGTCAGTCCACATTTCCGGGTTTGTGCTCTGCGTGGGCGGTTCCCCTGTCAAGCTGTCAGTCAGCCCAGCCGCTCCTCCCTCATCTCCCTCAGCTGATCCCAATCACTCACGTTATTATACCTGTCACATTGTGTAATGGTTTTGACCCCAATTTAAAAGAGATTATTCTCATTTGCCTTTGTTGCTGCCTCATCTACCAGTCTCTCTTCGCCTCCACCAGAGCCCCATTCTGCTCTGGTGCATTTTTCCATAAGTCTCTCCATCGTTGTTATTTTGTTATTGGAACACTTTATTGCACTGTATATTTGCTACTTTTGTTAATAAATCTCACAAGCGCACAGTCCAGCGCTTGGGTCTCATATCTCTGCCCCGAAGGAGCATTCATGACAAAGGTTGAAAATACTTAGTTTTGCAGAGGTGAGGTAAACCATTTGTGAATCTGCCACACTGAATAAACAATAGATTTCATCTTCTACAGTAACTAAAAGGGCACAGATGAATTCAGGCATCCAATGTTTCACAACATTTATTATATAGCTTTATATATTTTAAAACAATAAAAACAAAACACATTTACAACCTAAAATTAACTGGAACTGACATAAATAGCTGCTGGAGCTTAATAACAACAGCCTTTTTTTTAAGCATACATAGCTAAAACGGATGAACTTAAACAGACCATAAAAGTGTGATTCAGCATATTTACAAAAACCACAGAACAATTAACAGCAGTCAAAGTCCTTACAATCTGATCTAAAGTTTTGTCATAATTATGTTGTCAAAACTAGAGAGCAATCCAGTTTGATCATAGCTGGGTTACATTAGCATTACTGACAATAACACTATACCATACCATATAGTTATTTTTTAAAAAAGGTTTACCAGAGATGCGCATCAGCGAGGATTATGTTAAATAAACGATTCTATACTACAAGAGTCCTCGCTTGACATGCTGTCTGGCTCATAATAACCAAAGATCTGAGATGTTAGCAGTCTGCAGTATACTGATGTTAGCCTCCAGGAAGTGCTGTTTATCTCTACCTGGCAACCGGTACAAGATTATAGTGAGTCTACAGTGCGTGAGACACCTACTGGCCAGGAGGTCAGAATCCTTTCTATTGCACCTTTAATGTCTGAAATGGATGTGATGAGACAAAAGCCGTCTGCTGGTGTTGACAAAGCTCAGGGGACTGAGATAACCAAGGACATATTACCATAGTAACCAATGAAATATCAGGTAAGTATTTTAACATGCATTTAATAACATAAAATTGTGTATTCTAGCCCAAATTATATATTTTTCCTTTAAACTTAGCCAACTAGTTCATCACATTCACCAGCTAGTCGGTAAAATGTAAAGAATTCTCAAATTCACAATACAGTATGTACAGTTTTATAGGCTGTACCGCTGCAATCAAAATTATTCAACCCCCGTTGCATTTTAGGTTTACTGGCATAATTTAAAAATTTTCAGGTGTTTGCAATAAACAAATTATACAAGAACAATCTAAATAGTTAAATAAAATAAAATAAATATTAAAAGGGATTCATAAAATTTAAACACTAAAATCCTACTTTCAATGACTACTGTGGTCTCAAAATTATTCAATCTCCTGAATAAAATTCCTCATAAGAGCACACATTTGCAAATCAGGTGTTGTCTCGAGTATACCTGATGCAACCAATCAAGGGCTTCATTAGTTCCATCAGGTGTGCTTCAGCTAGAACATCTGAAATACCTGGACTGCTGATGGTGACGTGTGATTGCATGTTAGAAATAAGTCAAGAGAACTGTCCAAAAAAGTTCAGAGAAGAAATCATTGCCTTGCACAAACAAGGAAAGGAATATAAAAAGATTGTAAAGGCACTGAATGTTTATAGAGATAGAGATGGAAGCATAGTTTACAAGTTTAAGGTTAAAGGAGTAGTAAAGGAGTAGTGGCTACACTACCTGGACGTGGCAGAAAGAGGAATCTATCAATGGCTGCCACCAGAGTCCTGAGGAGGCAGGTGGTCAAAAACCCCCAACTGACTGCAAAAGACCTGCAGCAAGACTTTGTGGCAGCAGACACTGAGGTTTCAGTTTCCACAGTAAGGTGAATACTTAACGTGGAAGGGCTCCATTTCCAAACTCCAAGACGTACACCACTACTGACCCAAAAGCACAAGAAAAGTCATCTCCAATTTGCTCAAAGTGCTTTTCACTCCTATGGATCAGCAGTAAGTCTGGAGGAGGAAGAATGAAGCATACGCTGAAAAGAAACATCCTGCATACAGTGAAGCATGGCTCAGTGATGCTCTGGGGCTGCTTTACTTCCTCTGGCACTGGAAACCTGCAGTGTGTGGCGGGCAAGATAGATTCAGACAAGTGTCAAGAAATCCTGGGAGAAAATATCATGCCGTCTGTGAGGAAGCTGAAGCTTGGGTGTCATTGGACCTTCCAACAGGACAATGATCTCAAGCATACTTCAGAGTCCACTGAGATTTGGTTTCAGAAGAAGTCCTGGAAGATACTAGAGTGGCCATCACAGCTGCCTGACTTGAACTCCACTGAAAATCTCTACTGGGATTTGAAAAAGGTGGCGGCAGCACGCAAACCAAAGAATATTAGTGAACTGGAGGTCTTTGCCCATGAGGAATGGGCTAAGATTGTCATGGACCTCCCCGTGCACTTTTATGCAGCGCACGGAGAGAGGAGAAATGATGAGGATTTACGTGCAAGGGTACACCACAACACATTTATTAACATAAAGACTGACAGTTCAAAAAGGGTGAAGACTTACAAAAATACAACGATGACTTACAGTTGGTGTTCAGGAGCCGGCACCGCCCAGCAAATGCATGAGGAGAAATGGTATTAGCCCCAATGATGTCACGGAGCCGACATCGCTCAGGGGACGCCAGAGAACCACAGCAAATGTGGAGGGGCTAATCCATCGTGATACACAGATGAACAGGATTATCTATGGACAACGCAGCAGACAATATATTCAATCGAAGACCCAGCAGTGTGTGCCTGGCAAAGGCTGCTTAACCCTCTGAGTGTGTGAATTTGCATGCCCCTAGTGGCAGAGCGCGGCGCTGTGCCTGTCATCTCACTCTGACATGATCGGCTCCATTCAGGATTTGTACTGATTTGTACTGATCTGCCAGTTTCAGAAGGTGGCAGACATCCATTAGAGGACTCAATGGATGACACGTAATGCACCAAAGAGGAAAAACTCCTCATTTCCTTTTCCTGTTTTTAGTGTTTTAGCCCAGAAAGCTAATATGGCCGCAATCAGCCGTGGTCACCATGACTTAGAAGGCTTTGTACACGGAAAGTTGCTGCGGGATACAAGCAAAATTTATGTGGGATAATCATAAGACTTTGTAGATGTGGTAGAGAGCGTAAATGACTGACAGGACATAAAATAACGACCACGATGGGTGAAAATGCAGTGACCACGGCAGCAAGCGAGTCCCGTTAGCCGCCGGCAAGGGACTTATTTCTGTGTTTTTTTAAAATAATGTACTGATTTCTTGTTCATATACTTTGAAGATAAGATGATGAGGTACCTCTGTACAAAAAACGGTGTCAAAAGACCAAACCATTCTTTGTGTAAATATGTCCAAAGTCTAGTTTTGACTGAGTTATGGAATTTAAAGAGCTGCCACGACATTGTGCAAATTAGATGCATAAATTTATTCCTATCTGAAACTTTGGATCATATTTTACATCTTTCTAATTGACAGTAAGCCATTATCTCTTACCAGGTTCAGGTTCAGGTTCAGGTTACTTTATTTGTACCCGTAGGTAGATTTGTTTTGCAGTCTGGTGACATCCATATTTACAAGCCACAAATTACATTCAACATAGACACAAACACAGGCACACATGAAATTGACTATAAACATGATAAAAATACTCAAGGCTCCATCAATCAGGGTATAAAAAGACAAAGAGATGAGAGAAAAACCAGAGGTAAGAGAGAAGAGTCATATTAAAAGTTAAAAACTAGTCAAAGAGGTTAAAAACTCAAGTTTTTAACCACTTTCAAGTTATAGCCTTGGAAATCTGAACTATTTTATTGACAAAAATATTTACCACTCTTGACCACTAGGGGTTATGTCGCAATTCAGTGACAGACACACTCAAAAGGTTAAGTACACGCACTGCTGGTGATGGTGTGATTGTGAGCACCTGGGCGAGGGCGGGGAGATGGTAAATGGGAGTGGGAACAGCTGGAGATAATGAGAGAGGGGGCTTGGCTGGACTGACAGGCTGTCAACCAGTGCTCACAGAAGAGTGAGCCCAAGAGAGCTGGCTCACAGCTGCCAGCCAGAGAGCAGAGACTATGGTAAAGGAAGCAGCACAGAAATACATAATAAACACGTATACCGCGGCACCTAAACCCACAGGGAGGTCAAGACCGAGCTGGGGAAACCAAGCCGGCTCGGCTCCTGACACAGCCCCCCTCTCAAGGGGTGGATTCTCAGACACCCAAGGTAACATCCCAAGGACCCCCCCCCCCCCAAACAGGAACAACAGCAAAAAATAACCCCAGGGTGGGAGGTAGGGGGAACAGGAAAGGAGGGAACACAATACCCTGCTCAGGGCCCATAAAAAGAAAGACACTAACCCCCCCAAGGCCATGGCCGTTGGGGCTCAGGAGGCCGCCCACAGTCCCAGGCCCTGCAGAAGGTCAGGCGGATGGACTCCGGCGGCCTGCTGGAAAACATGGGCCACCTGATCCGGAGAGTCAGTCCTTCTGGGGGCCTGCCCACGCTGTAAAGCCACCAAGACCAGAAAGGAGCGAAGAGGGCCATGATGGCATCCGGGGGAGGGGTGTAGGCCCCGGCATCCTCAAGTTGGCCGGCTGTGCCCCCGACAACCTTGACCCGGGAGGGGGTAGTGCCTGCGGTGGTCCCGACCTGGGACCTTGTATCACCCGCAGCGGGGCCTGACTCAACCAGGGCTGCACCCGTGGTGGACTCCGGCAGGAGCCTTGCTGCACCCATGGTGAAGCCCAGTCGGACCCCTGCTGCACCCGCGGTGTAACCCGGTTGAGTCCCTGCTGCACCCACGGTGGAGCCCAGTTGGACTTCTGCTGCCCCCATGGCGAGCAGGCCAACCCACAGGAGCACCAGGCTGAGGAGGCGGTAGATGAGGGGAACCCTGATGACCTCAGCCGGAGGAACTGAGATGACGGCGTCCTCCTCCGATTGGACCGAACCCTCAGTAACCTCTGGTGACAACACACCCTCTCCGGCAACCCTAAACAAAGGCTCAGACGCAGCAGGAGAAGAAAGGTGGTTACGGTTGCTGGCAGCGGCGGAGCACGGCGAAGCAAGTTCAGATGCAGCTGCATCTGACTCTCCTCCCCAAGAGCCAGGCAAGATCTCTCAAATACGGACATAAGGAAAACAAGTGAGAGAACTTGCCTGAGCTGGAGCTCCACCGCCGTCCAGGACTCCGTCAAACTTGGCGATGACATCCCGGGTCCGGCCTCGAGGAGGTCCATCTCTGGCTCCCACTCCACTGCCATCGCCTCTGCAGCAGGCAAAATGATCATAGCAGTCTCTTTATACTCCTGCAGCAGCTCAAATGCTGGGGATTCCACCAGCATGGCTGCAGGAAAGCACCTCTGTGTGGGCCCCTGGGCAGAATCATCCAGGGCCCCAAACTCCTCCACCGTCTGGCGACTCGGTTCCAGGACCAACGGGCACTCAGGGATAAAGGGAGGAAACACAGAGGAAAAAGGGGATGAATTACCAACTGCAGCCGGAGGACAGGACCCAGCGGACTGCTGAGGCTGGACTTCTCCCTTGGGAGACAGACAAGGTCCTTCATAATTTAATTGAATGGAATGAAAAAACACTTGCCTGTTTTCCCGGAGTTCGTTGTGCAAGGCTGCAGCAGGCTGATTTCTGCCCCTCTCCGTCTAGAGTGGAGGAGCCGTCCCCCTGGTGATGGAGGTGGGCGTTCCCGGGACGGCTCTGTCAGACCTCGCAGCAGCTGGAGGGATGATGGCCACCGAGAACAAAGAGGGCTTCTCCCATCGTTTCCTCATGGGACGAAGTCAAAGGCTGGATGCTGGAGCTGGATGAGCTGGAACGGGAGCGGGCATCTCGCTCTGGTGGGGAGCAGGAAGAATGGAGCCCTGGGAGCGCTTCCCCCTCGGCGCGAGCTTGGTCTTCTTAGGGGATTTCCTCACTCCTTTGCTGCACCCACGCCACAACGCTGCCAACCGGGTGATCCTCTCCATTCCCTCATCATGCCGAGTGAGCAGAGGGCACCGCTGGACCTCTTCCTCTGCCAGACCTACGTACCAGAGAATGTCCTCTGGGGTGGAATATCCGCTGGCCGATGCGATGAGCCTGTTGATGTCCATTAATACTCAGCAGCACTCCCCTCCCAGGCTCAAAGGATAACTCCGGCCTGCCGAATCCATGGTCAACTCCATGGCCAACTCCAACACAGGTGAGTCCCAAAAAGTGACACACAAAAAAGAAGGGGAAAAAAAGATGTGTGGGTGTACCTGCTAAATCCTCCTTTCTGGCTGGGTCTTTCTGTCATGGACCTCCCCGTGTGCTTTTACGCAGCGCACAGAGAGGGGAAAAATGACAAGGATTTACGTGCAAGGGTACACCACAACACATTTATTAACATAAAGACTGACAGTTCAAAAAGGGTGAAGACTTACAAAAATACAACGATGACTTACAGTTGGTGTTTGGGGGCTGGCATCGCCCAGCGAATGCATGAGGAGAAAACGGTATTAGCCCCAATGACGTCCTGGAGCCGACATTGCTCAGGGGACGCCAGAGAACCACAGCAAATGCGGAGGGGCTAACCCGTCGTGGCACACAGATGAACAGGATTATCTACAGACAACGCAGCAGACAATACATTCAGTTGAAGACCCAGCAATGCGTGACTGGCAAAAGGCTGCTTAAGTACAGTACATGCACTGCTGGTGATGATATGATTGTGAGCACCTGGGCGAGGAGCGGGAAGATGGTAAATGGGGGTGGGAACAGCTGGAGATAATGAGAGAGGGTGCGTGGCTGGGCCGACAGGCTGTCAACCAGCACTCACAGAAGAGTGAACCCAAGAGAGCTGGCTCACAGCTCTCTTGGGTTCACGTATACCGCGGTTCACGAGTTCACGTATACCGCAGCACCCTAACCCACAGGGAGGTCAGGACTGAGCCGGGGAAACCAAGCCGGCTCGGCTCCTGACAAAGATTCAGAATCAGAATCAGAATCAGAATCAGAAAAGGATTTATTGCCAAGTACATTAACAGAACACTGATAACATACGAGAGAATTTGACTTGACACAATAATGACCTGCATATCCGTGCCGCGGCGCATCTGAAACGCGCCTGTCAGCAGGAGGATACAGGAAGCATAAAGATAATACAATGGGAAGGAGCAAAAAAATCATTGATTCAAAATACTGGTTACATACTTAATCAATATTAAGAGTTCAAGGAAAAAAAAAGCTCTCAATGCACATACATTCGCTACACTCAGAATTTCACAAGACACAAGAGAGCAGTGTATATCTTTATTCAGTTCATGAATCAATGTGTGTGCGGTGTTGAGCAGTGTTGATGATAATAAGAGAGACCCAAGGACCCTTGGCAGAAGATGTTTTGTCTGTCTGGCGCCCAGTCTTATCTGGCGCTGCAGCTGGCTGTCCAAGGCCTTGTGCTCATGATTTTGAAAAAACACAGTCTGCAGACAGCCAGGAGGAATTTTCATGGGGAATACCAATAATGCCAAATAGGACTGATCACAGAGAAGACTTGTATTTCTTCTGTAGATTCAGTACATTAATCCTTCATTGCGCAGCTTTGAATTCGTCGTGGAAAGACCTGAGCGAACCCATGATGTAATCCACCTTACGAGACAGTTCTCCAGTAGTCGCTATCAGGGTCTTCTCCAGTTTTTCAATTTGATAGATGCACCTCGCCTGGCCAGCATTTTGATAGGTTGAATCCATCTTCAGCAATTTGCAGTAAACCAAGACAATTCCCGTCCCAATCAGAATTATCCCAATCACCAGGATAACCAGGTGCCAGAATCACCAGGATTCTGGCACCATTCCTCAGGAATGCTGCCAGAAGCTGAAGTCTTGCTATACATCATGTTTGCAGCAGGTCATAACAGCAAAAGGGTGCTCTACTAAGAACTAAAGATGCTTGTCATGAAGGGGTTGAGTAATTTTGAGACTGCAGTAGTCATTAAAAGAAGATTTTGTGTTGAATTTGGAGAAACCACTTGCAATATTAGTTGTGTTGAGCTATTTAAATTGTTCTTGTTTGATTTATTTACTCCAAACAGCTGCTAGTTTGTGCATTTTGTCAATGAACCTAATGTGCAGGGGGGGGGGGGGGGTTTCAATATTTTTTTCTGATTGCAACTGTAACTGCCTTTCATGGTGTTTCATAATAACTCAAATCATTAAATGGAGGTGGGTGGGAGCTAGACTAAAAGTAGCTTTCCCACACTAAAAGCCCACACTGAAGTTTCCACGTTGCCTTTTTTCTCTGATGTGTTGACTTTGACTTCCGTGTTCCCATCGCTTAATCTGTAAAGTTGGAGGTCCGTGAACACAGAAAGGCTGACATTCCTCAGTGGGGGAGGGAAAATAAGTTACATTTCCTCTTACTTTAATGCTTCCCTATCAGCCCATAAATTATCCACAGAGCTTTTAATTTATCCTGTTTCTTTGTATAATCATCTTAGTATCTCCAGCATACAGTTTATGGTCTTCAGTATAATCCGTGACTGTAATGGAGCCACAAGGTTGACAAGGCAAAGAAAGTGTCATGAACCCCCCATGCGCTTCTCCACAGCGCACGGCGAGGGGTGAAATAAGGATGGGGATTTAGGCGCAGGTTACACCACACACATTTATTAAACACAGCACACTGATAAACAGTTACAGTGGCCACGATTGACCATGGCTCAGAAACTAAGGAGTCCTCCAGGACACTCAACAGTCAAGAGTGAGGTAACCGGGAAAACACGTACAGTAATACTCACAATACTGGAGCAGTCTGAGTGTGTCCCAAATTAAGCTCTGAGAGTTACAATCCTTAGACGAGACTCCATACAATGCACGCTGACCATTAATTTAGAACAATGACCCAGCAATGCATGACTGGAAAAAGGCTCCTTAAGTACACGCATTGCTGGCTCCACAAATTGGGCACACCTGAGCAAGGAGCGGGGAGATGGCACACGGTAGTGGGAACAGCTGGCAGTAATAGAGAGGGGGCATGATCAGACCGGCAGACAGTTAGACTGCGCTCACTCCAGCGTGAGCCCAAGAGGCTGCCTCACTGCTGCCGGCCAGAAAGCAGTGGCTATGGGTACGGCAAAGCACATAGAAATACATACTAACATACATACAACGTGGCACGTACCCACAGAGAGGCCAGGACTGAGCTGGGGGGAACCAAACTGGCTCGGTTCCTGACAGAAAGAGTCTGTCCACCATGATTCTCTGCTAGCAACAGGTCCAGCTATGCTAACATCCCTTCTACCTGATAACTCTCCCCCTGTGTTCACGGGGCTGTTCACATCCAAAAGGCTTGCCCCCCTTAGAGTCCAACTGTTGCTAGCAATTTAGCACATGCTAGCGATTTAGCACATTTTGCTTGCTTTTCTTAGCATTTTCAGATGAAACAAAGAGCCCATCACCACGAAGGTATGGTGGTTTGGTAATCGAGACAATAAACAAACTCTAGCACTGCCTATTTAAAAAACAAAACAAAACATGAAATCGCTTAATGATCTTAAAATGACTGGTTAGATGGAAGTAGACCTTTGCAGAAGGGTGGGACTTCTGGGTCACAGATGTATAAATTCTTTTCAAGCAGTGCTTCACTGTGGAAATTAAGGTATCCAAAACAGCACTGCAATTGTCAGAGTTGATAAAAAAAAAATATTGTTTGTAATTAATGTTACTAGAACACCTTTGAAGTGGAGTGATACATATCCAGTGGAACTGGAGTGCAATTATTGCGGATTATAGCAACTCCTGGAATCCCTATTGTCCAATCAAATTACTCAGTCGGAACTAACCGTTGTATAACATTAAATAACAGACAAAAATTATTCACATATTTTCATAGTGAAACAAGAGGTGGCAGATCTAAGAAGAGGTTCCGGTCCAGACTTGGAAGGTGTCGGAACAAGATCCAGTATAAATTAAGCCATGTATGTTCCCCAGTAACTTCTGGTTTTGCTATTCACTCTGCTACTCATTATATACACATCTTAGGTGGTTAAAGTTGGGGCAATATTTAGTATTTTTAAAAAAGTGAGGGTCTACTTTATACACATTGAAACTATTACCCTAGGCCATGCCACTTCATGTCATTCTTTACATGTCCCGTAGATGTAGCTTAATGTCAAAATGTACATAAAGGAGGTAATTGATGCTGGTAAAAATGACCATGGGCAAATATGTGCTGTTTTCTTTCAGGCAAGTCACTAAAGCAGGTGTTTTCACTGATCAGCAGTTGGTGGAAAGGAATTCAGTGAAATCACCTGTTGAGCAGACCAGGTGAAAAAAAAAAACCCTGCAGGGCTTGTTATGTATGAGAATATGTGTATCTGGGATGCCGTGCCCACTCACAGGGTGAAGTCGGCGGGCACGGCCCACTCTGTATATAGTTGAGTGTTCTGCTTAATAAAGTTCAGTTGTATGATCCTCAAGAAGCTCTCTGTGCTGTGTGATTTCCAATATAACATTTAGCGACGAGGAGACTAATGGGAGCGTGCTGGCTAAATCAGCATATTGCCGTTTCTGGAAAACCTGGGTGAGCCAGTGATTTTGTGGTCGCAGTGGAGACGTGAGTTTGAGGAGTATATCAACACACTGGGTCTCCCTTGGCTTGGAGGGAGACAGTGGTGGGCCCTTCTGGCTCATAACCTCGGCACTGAGGGCTGAAGGGTCCTCGACTCGCTGGGCACGAGTGAAGGCTACGAGGAGGCCATCGGGCACATGGAAGCACACTTCGTGGAGCAGACGAGGGCCGGAGAGCTGCGGGCAAAGGGGTTTTTTGACGCTGGGGACGACAGAACTAGTTAGCTTGGGAATGCTAATGGCTCAGTAGGAGTCAATGGACAGGCTAATCCCGTGCCAAAACAAAGCTGAGGACACCAAGCTGGGCCTCGAGGCAGAACCGGGGCCACATGTGGAGGAGCCCCTGGCCACTGACGATAGCGGACAAGGTGTAAACGTCACACGCTCCAAAGGTTGGTCAGGACCGCAACGGGTGGTGAAGCTGGACAGCGTGAGGGTACCGATGTTAATAGCTACCGCCGCCACGCGGTCCATCGTGAGTGAGGCTTGGGTCCGGAGGCTCACACCCCGGCGCCCAGATGCGGTGGAACTGCCGGTTGATGAGGACTCCAGTAACGGCAGGAGTATTATGCTGACGGTACAGTATGGCGAGAAGACTCTTGCTGCGTTTCGGTTCCAGGTGGCGAAAATGCCATGGGGTGGGACCTGTTTGATGAGCTGGGTTTCGCTCTCGAAATTGGTGGACAAACGGTCAGCGGCCCAGAACCAGTTCGCACAGGCTTTGCAGACATGGGTGTGGCCGAGGATCTGAGTGTGGACAGTGAGAGTGAAACAGACAGTAAATGGGACACAGTGAGTGACTATAGCTCGGATGGTGAAGATGAAATGGAGGATGAACAAGAACTGGAATTGCCCCCACCCCTCGAGCAGACAGAACTGGAGCGGAGAGAGAGACAGCCTGAGTTAGGTGGGACCATGCAGGCTGAGAGCCCCAGGGAAGAACTGCAGTTGGACACGATGACAGCGCAGTGGAGCACCGACACCGAGAGTGCTGGATGCAGTGGTGAGGAGCCCAGGTCAGTGAACAAGCCTGGCAAAGGTGATGGTGTGGGCCGCAGAGGTGAGCAGCAGCAGGACGCAGAGGCGACGCAGCGGGACACCTGGAGCGAGGGGGCCGAGAGCAGTGACAACGTGCCCAGGTCGGGAGATGGAGCCGACGGATGCCACCGAGAGCCCCGAGGAACAGCAGCTACAGCCGGACATGGATGACGGCTCGGTTCGGGACACGAGCTGGTCTGGCGAGCTGGGAGGTGGTAGTGACTGGAGTGACGATAACCCAGCGAGGGTTGACCCCGGTGCCGGTGAATGCATTGCCCTTGGTGTGGGAACCAGGCAGCACCGCGGGGTCCCCGTGAGGAAGGCTGCTGAGGCTGGAGTACAAGAGAGTGGAGCAGGACAAATTGGCGCGGTTCTGCAGTGCACCAAACACCATCGACGGGGTAGGAGTTCAGACCGGGTCGGCGGGACAGCCCAACACAGGAAGGAGGTCCAGGGACGACGTGGTGTGCATGGGAGACTGGGTCGGGTTCCCCTGCGGGTCGGCGGCGAGGTCCGGCCCAGAGAAGAAAAACAGGTTTTGGTGAGTAGAGACATTTTGGCTAGGGAGGGGTGTTTCGACCCTGGGGGGAGGCAGCAACCAGGCTCACTGATGCCTGGGGATGCCCAGGCCCTCCGTGACAGTATAGAAGGTGGTGGCTACCAAGAGACATTGGTATTACTTAAAACTTTTCTTGTGTAAATATGTGAATTTGTATTTTGCATGAATGAATGAATGAATGCGGGTGTGCATGCGACTGAATGTATGAGTATTATGGGATTATTTTGTACTTTTCTAGAGACGTGGTCCATTTTGGTTGTTTTGGTGTGAATGTGGTAGGTTATTTTATTATAATATATTATTCCCTTGTTCTTAGTGCGTGATTCGAGTTTCTAAATTTGGGGGGTTCAATTGTGTGTGTCGCTTCACATTTTTCTAAAGGGGTAGGAAAATGTTATGTTGTAGTGGAGCTGAAATAACGAGGCGGTTTTGTATTAAAAACAGGGTTTTTAATGAATAGCTCCTCTATCAAATCTCATCAGGTGTAGAGCTTGGCAGAAGGCAAGAGACAGAACTCTGCTTCGCTCGCTGGTTAAATACAAGCACGCATAGCACCACTCATTGAAACAGCTGACATCAGAGCCACTCATTGAAAAAGGTAACATCTCCCCGTTATCTTAATCCCCATTGTCCTGCCATCCCCTCTCCCTGTCTTGGGAGGTGATGGGAACTCCCCCTCTCGCTTTAGGGGGGTAAAGGTGTTGAGTCTGTTGCCATGGCGTCCTGTGACGTCATGAGTCTTCACACAGTGGTGAGATTCCTTTGTTCTTTCAGAGGTGTGAAGTTCCTTTGTATATTCTGTCCCAAACATTTCCACATGCTCTAACAAATGTAGGTATGGAATATATGAGTGATATATACCACAGGCCCCCCAAACAACTATGAAGGAACACAGAAAGATTCACAGTCTAGGGTAATTACTAAGACATACTACGTGTTACAGCCGTTGCCACAGAAGAAACTTTCAAGCAGCCATGCTCCTAAGAGAGTTCAGTGAAAACATAACAGCATAGTATAATCATAAATCAGTCCTAAACTGTTGCGGCACAATTAGCGAAAATTTGCAGAGTGGTGTAATCAGTCCCTGTGTAGTCTGGGTTTCAATCTTCTCCCAAAGCTGCTGTAGGTCGGTTTAGGCGTCCTGCTGGGACCTTGTTGTGAGGAATCTGCAGTGTGGGAAGGAGAGAGATTATCTGTTCCCTGCCTGGGGGCTGAGACTTTTTCCTTGGGGGGTCTACCTCGCCGAGGTGCTCGAGCCAGCTGTGCGGGTTCGTCTCTCAACAAGAAGGCAGGTTTGAGTCTGTCAATGCTGACCGTTTCATTTCTATCCCCATAATCAAGCACAAAGTGTTTGTCACCATTTTCCAGCACTCTATACGGGCCATCGTATACTGGGCGTAACGTTGGTTTTAGAGCTTCATGCTTAACAAAAACAAACTCAGCGTTTTTTAAAGTTTGAGGAACAAAAACTCCCGGAAAGGAGTGATGAGCTGGACCGTGGAGAGAGTCCGGACTGTTACTGCCTAAAAACCTTGGGACTGGGAGGTGCCCTGGTTCTGGGTTTTCTGGTAAAAATTCACCTGGGAGTCTGATAGGCTGAGCAAAGACTAATTCTGCAGGGGAAGCGTCTAAATCCTCTTTAGGTGCCGCACGCAACCCCAATAAAACCCAGGGAAGTTTATTTACCCAATTTGTGTCCGTTAATGAGGCCCTGAGGGCGGCCTTTAAGGACCTGTGAAAACGCTCGCATAACCCATTAGCCTGAGGGTGATAAGCGGTGGTACGGTGAATTGTTGCCCCTAAACTGTTGGACATGGCTGACCAGAGCTCTGAGACAAATTGAGGCCCCCTATCTGACGTGATGTCTGATGGGACGCCGAAACGTGCCACCCAATTTGTTAGAAAAACGCGAGCGACTTCCTCCGCTGTAGTTGCCGCTAGAGGGACTGCCTCTGGCCAGCGTGTGGTGCGGTCTATCATTGTTAGCAGGTGTGTGAAACCCTGGGAGGAAGGCAGCGGCCCCACGAGGTCGACATGAATGTGGTCGAACCTTCTAGCAGGGATTGGAAAAGGCTCCAGAGGGGCTTTTGTGTGTTTGTGTACTTTGGCGCGCTGACAAGGAATGCAAGTTTTTGCCCATTCTTTTACGTTTTTGCGCAGGCCTGGCCACACAAACTTTTCGGCAACCATTTTGACCGAGGCGCGCACACCTGGGTGCGCGAGGGAGTGAATTGCGTCGAAAATACGGCGGCGCCAAGCAGTTGGTACTAACGGGCGAGGTCGGCCGGTTGAAACGTCGCATATTAGGGGAGGCACGCCGTCGCGCAAGTTTTTTTTCTCCAGCCTTAACCCTGTTGGTCCGGACAGGAGCGCGCGCACGTCTGCATCACTGCTTTGTTCTTCCGCCATGGCTGCATAATCTATCCCATCCTGGATAGGTGCTGCGTATGTGTGTGCGTTAGTGAAGAGTTCCGCTGCTGAGGCGGTGTAATCTGTCTCCTCGTGCTCTGGCGGTGTCACAGCGCGAGAGAGACAGTCAGCTACTACGTTAAGTTTGCCTGCTACGTGTCGAATGTCTGTGGTGAACTCTGAAATCGCAGTTAGCTGTCTTTGTTGTCTGCCTGACCATGGTTCAGAAATTTTAGCCATAGCAAAAGTGAGCGGCTTATGGTCCACGAAAGCCGTGAAACTCTGCCCTTCTAACCAAAACTGGAAATGGCGGATGGACAAATGAAGCGCCAGCAGCTCTCTGTCAAAAGTGCTGTATTTGCGTTCAGTTGGGTTTAGCGATTTGCTAAAGAATGCTAAAGGTTGCCAGACCCCACTGACAAGTTGTTCTACAACTGCCCCTATAGCCAGGTCTGAAGCATCTGTGGTTAGAGCAATGCGGGCTGAGGGATCTGGGTGGACTAACATTGTTGCGTTAGCTAGGGCGCTTTTTACTTCCGCGAAAGCGCGTTCGCGCTCCGGGGTCCATTCGACCGCGTTGGAAGCTTTCTTTTTTCTGAGCGCGTCATATAGGGGTTGCATGAGCTGAGCTGCGTGGGGGAGGAAACGGTTGTAAAAATTAACCATCCCCAAAAATTCCTGTAGCGACTTAACCGTGGAAAACTTTCTATCGCACGAACTTTGTCTGGAAGCGGAATTGCCCCTGCCGGGGAGACCCTATGTCCTAAAAAATCAATTTGTGATACGCCGAATTTGCATTTGGCTGGATTGATTATAAGCCCGTGCTCTTCCAGCCTCTGAAAAACGGTAGTGAGGTGCTGTTTGTGTTCTTCCTCGGATGAACTGGCTACCAGCATGTCATCGAGGTAGACAAAAACAAAGGGTAGGTCGCGTAGGACTGCGTCCATCATCCGTTGAAAAGTTTGAGCCGCGCCTTTGAGGCCGAATGGCATTCTTAGAAATTCAAAAAGGCCGAAAGGGGTTATAACCGCTGTTTTAGGAATATCTTCAGCTCGGACTGGGACTTGGTGATAACCGCGGACTAAGTCTATTTTTGAAAAAATGCGCGCACCCGCTAAATGTAATGAAAAATCCTGAATGTGAGGAATGGGGTAGCGGTCATGCGCTGTAGCGTTGTTTAGCCTGCGGTAATCTCCGCACGGTCTCCAAGAACCGTCGGATTTCGGGACCATGTGAAGTGGTGAAGCCCAAGGGCTCTTTGAACGTCGGCAAATGCCTAATTTTTCAAGAGCTGCAAATTCGTCCCTTGCTATGTTGAGCTTGGCCGCGTCTAAGCGGCGAGCTTTGGCAAAAACGGGAGATCCCGTTGTTGGAATGAAGTGTTTAACCCCGTGTTTGGCTACAGTGGCTGAGAATTTGGGGGTTGTGAGTGCTGGAAATTGGGTGAGGAGTTGCTCAAACTTACCTCCTGCCGTAGTGACGTTGGCCTGCACAGGTGGTGGAGAAACTCGAGCTGAGCATGGAAAAGAAGCAAAAGATAGTGCATTAACCAGGCGCCTATTTGCAAGATCCACTAATAACCCATGTGCACACAGAAAATTTGCGCCTAACAAGTTAAAGCTCACCGCTGCTACAACAAATGTCCATCTGTAGCTGCGGCCGTGGATGAGGAGGTGCAGGCTCTTTTCACCGAACGTGTCGATGTCAGAGCCGTTGGCTGCCACTGCTCCGTTGCCCCGGGTGCCCATGGTTCGCTCTGTGTGGGAGGGCATGACGAAACTCAGCTGAGCTCCCGTGTCGATGAGGAACTGCTTGCCTGTGTATCCATCCGTCACGTATAACAGCTTATTCTTCTCACCGAGAACTGCTGCTGTTAATGGCCCTCGGCTTTGGCGTTTCCACGACCTCGTAAACTTGCAGGGGGGAACGCATTTGCGGGCTTTCTCTGCGAAGCGGTGGTGGTAATAGCATACGTCGTTCTGCTCGTTGCGCTTGGGCCGCGCCGCTGTCACCGTGGGTTGAGTCTCTCCAAGGCTCGGGGTGTCAGTTTTCAAATCTGCGGATGCCGCTGTGGGTGTCCGTTCTCTGCAGGCGTTGACGAGCCGGTAAGCCTCGTTGGCCAGTGTGCGGAAATCCTGATGATTATTGCACTTCACACTGGCGAGTGTCCCTCTCAAATGCGATGGTAGCGTGCTGAGGAAAATGAATTGGAAAAGGAAATTATCATTATCCTCCTCCTTGAGTTGTAGCAAATCCTCCATGAGGGTCCTCGGATTGCTCCCTCTGTGGCCGTAGACCGCCAGGATCCTCTCGGCTCTTTCCTCTGCTGACGGGACATAATTCGCCACGATGGTTGCCTTGAGTGTCTCATATTTGTCCCAGGCTGGTGGTCGCCGGACCAAGCTCCGCACACACTTCGAAGTGGCGGAGTCGAGTTTAGAGACGATATGGTAAAACTTAATATCGTCTGCTGTGATGCCCGCCAGTACAAACTGGGCTTCAGCTTGCTGAAACCAAGAGGCGGGGTCTTCTCGCCAGAAGTCTGGCAGGTTGACAGCAACGGCGTTAGTGCACACCATCACTGTTGTGCCCGCCGGGTGAGAGTGCCTTGCCTCGGCACTCACGGCGGTGCTGGAGCTCGGTTGAGCTCTCTCAGTGCCCTCTGCCGTGGGGAACAGCTGTCTGCTTGTTCCCTCGTCTGCGTCGTCGCTGGCGTGTGCCAGAGCCACCGTGGATGAGCAGCTTGAAGAACGCCTCCGGTCCATATTCTCGCATCAGGGTCACCAGTGTAGTGGAGCTGAAATAACGAGGCGGTTTTGTATTAAAAACAGGGTTTTTAATGAATAGCTCCTCTATCAAATCTCATCAGGTGTAGAGCTTGGCAGAAGGCAAGAGACAGAACTCTGCTTCGCTTGCTGGTTAAATACAAGCACGCATAGCACCACTCATTGAAACAGCTGACGTCAGAGCCACTCATTGAAAAAGGTAACATCTCCCCGTTATCTTAATCCCCATTGTCCTGCCATCCCCTCTCCCTGTCTTGGGAGGTGATGGGAACTCCCCCTCTCGCTTTAGGGGGGTAAAGGTGTTGAGTCTGTTGCCATGGCGTCCTGTGACGTCATGAGTCTTCACATGGCGGTGAGATTCCTTTGTTCTTTCAGAGGTGTGAAGTTCCTTTGTATATTCTGTCCCAAACATTTCCACATGCTCTAACAAATGTAGGTATGGAATATATGAGTGATATATACCACAATGTATGAGAATATGTGTGTCTGGGATGCTGTGCCCACCCACAGGGTGATGTCGGCGGGCACGGCCCACTCTGTATGTAGTTGAGTGTTCTGCTTAATAAAGTTCAGTTGCATGTTCCTCAAGAAGCTCTCCGTGCTGTGTGATTTCCAATATAACACGGCTCTCCATATGGCACATCGTTGTCCATACCTGACACAGGGTATTTTCTGTCAGAACATCATCTCTGATAGCTTTACTGCCCAAACCAAACAACAGCTGAAAACCACAGTCACACTAGAGGTTTTAATGCTCAATTCCGATTTTTTTTGCACAAATGTGACCCATATCTGATTTTTTAATGTGTTCCTAGTTCGGATACGTATCTGATATTTTTCAAAGCGACCTCCGTCTGAACAGTCATGTTGTATTTCATCCGACTTCTTCCTCATTGAAGTGAGACAGACGCTACAATTCTGTGGTGGAGGATGCAGCCAGCATGGGAGACACAGTTGATTTGTGGTCTCTTTTTAATTAGTCTCCTTCCTTTTATCACTGGATTGTAATTTTGTTGGCTCCGACTGCACAATAACTTCAAAATTTGGGGTGGAGGGGGAGTGGGGGCTGAAACAGTCACACATTACAGGCGCACAGTAAAGGCACATTTAGGGGCTGTTTAATCGATCGGTTCTGTTAAAGCAGAGCTGATCACAGCGGTCATCTGGCCTGTAGATGAATGAAGCTGGTCTCATACTTATGATTTTAACATTTTATTTTGTTGCGCCGCATCAGGGTGAAAACCCCCTTCTTCAATCGTTCTACTACGCTGTGTCTGACATTACGTTTTCTTCTGTGCATGCGAGTCACTTCATAGCTGTAGACCGTTTACACTGGAGTCTGATGGGAGTCACATTTAAAGAATCTGTGACATAATTCAACCAAGACATCATTAGAAAGAAGAACTACTGTGCTTTTAATTTGTGTAGACAAAAAAATTCAATAAAATTTTGTTTCCATATACTACCATAAATTACATCGTGATGCAGACGATTGCCATGTTTGTTTGTTGAAATTGGGTCAAATGCTGCCGCCATTTTGTGACGTAATGAGGGGAACCAAAGATGTAAACAAGCATGGCTGAGTATTGTTATGTCCATAACTGGTAGAAATGAGCACGTTGTCGTTTGCAGGTTTTACAGAGATTTATTACAAATAAATAGTTATATACATAAAGAGGCTTAGGCACACGCCCGCTGACCACGTGGCTCCCTGACGAAAGAGGCAGAGCCTCCTCCGCCCACACTCCCATACCAGGGGTGGCGTCACCACCGGAAACCGGCAGTAGCCATGCCGGTCCAACCCATGACCAACCCGGCCGCCATCTTACGAATATAGCCGGTTTACATATACAACAAGTACACTGAAGCGGAGGAAGTTGTGAGCGATTTCAGTGAATATTTGAGCAATTTGTCGATAGTTTTTGAGGAAGAAGCAGGATCGAGTGATGAAGAAGAGTGAGCTGGTTCTAACGAAGGACTGCAACCCTATTTATTTGAACCATATCATTCAGGAAGCGAAGATGACTCCCACATTTCAGAGGATGAAGGGTCTGACGGTGAAGGGTTAGAGCTAGACATCGGTCGCCTCCAAAACACTGAATGGTAATATACAGATCTAAATTTCCCCGATCGGGTGGGGGGAAATAAAAAAAAAAAAAGCTCATATATTCAGTATTGGTAGGCAATGAGATTTATAAAAATGAAAACTGAAAAAAGTAACATAACGTTTTTTAACACAAAGTCGTTCCATTTGGAGTAAAGTCAACACTCAGCTTCAAAATTCATAGAGGACGGTTTTACTTTCGGTGGAAAAAATATATAAAATCACGATCACCTTATGTGGAAAAAAAAATCAATTACACAAACTCTTCTCCGGCGAGTTTTGACACTTGCTTCTCTGTGCTGTTTTGATATGTTGATATCATCTTGAGCTGTGAGTTTTTGTTTGAAAACCGTAGGTATGGCAGTCAGTTTTAGAACCTGTTTGTAACGAACTTTCAAGCCTAAAGATTCCTGTATAGCAGGCGCCTCCTCAAAACTGTCTGCAGTGAAATGATCGCTACAGAGTACAGAAGATGGTGTTGGTTGCCATTTGCCCCTTGTTCTCTGTATTTGCTTCGCCCATTTTTTAAGAAGATCTGGATCTTTTGGGAATAAAAACAGGCTTATACGTTCACTGGAGCAATTAGAACACCCAGCCGCTACGCAACGTTTCGGCATTTCTTCTCTGATACAGAAGCTAAACAGCTTGTTTACATTGACAGCACACAGATCAGCCGAGAGGAAACGCTCCTCATGACGTCTTATCCGGAAACGAGGGGAGTCTCCGGATATCGCATTACCGCAACACGGTGCTAAATTTGAATTCACTTAGAAATATTTTGTCCACTTATTTAGCGTTCTAAGTCAACAGAACCAACTATGTGGACGATTGAAGATAAATTCATACTGAATATTGATCCATAGTTCCTACATTGTGTCACAGACACTTTAAGTTGTAATGTGAATCCCCACCAAAAAAATCGGATCTCAGCAAAAAATCGGAATTGAGCATCAAGACCTGCAGTGTGACCGTAGCCTATGTGATTGAATAAACTGCGACAACCCTGCCTGGTAGCTATAAACATACACCAAGTCCAGGATATTGTAAGGCTTTTTGAGAAATATTTTCAGGTCATGGTTCTCCTGTTTGGACCTCTGTCCTTGTTTTTTTTTTTCTTTCTTTGAGTTAAGTGGCTGATTTGTTTCAGTTCCACTTCTTACTTCTTTACTTCTAGTTTTTTTTAAGTGTATTTTAATAGTATTTTAAACTTTTATTCTACTTTATATTGTAGCACTTTGAGATTCCCCTCAATAAAAAGTGCATTACAAATTTAATATTATTTATTATTATTTCCTTAGGTTTAGGCTCTGAAATATGCTTGGCTAGGTTTAGGATAGATTTGTACTTTTGAGTAAAATACTTTCCTTAATAGCAGTGATTTCACACTAAAATATACTGTAAAAAGGCCTTTGTGACAAGTGTGTTCATACATGGCAACACTAGCATTCCATCGTTCATATTTACTCCTACTGACATTAATGTTGAGAGATGCTGTATAGTCAAAAGTAAAAATTAAAAAGCTGTTTACTTTGCTAAATCCTTGTGGTGGTCCAGAGTTTGTTTGTTTTTTTAAAGTTGATTTGAAGTATTTGAAACTATTTTGAAGAGGCAGATTCATTATTATTATTATTATTATTATTATTATTATTATTAGTAATAGCAGTAGCAGTATCCACTTGTTTAAGGCTTCTTTTCATGGATACACTTGCTTGTTTGTAGCACACAATCTGGCAACACAGGTGTGGCTAAGGACAGACCACACCTGCTGCTACTAAACTTCTACTACTGCTACTAATCTTTTCAGTTAAAGAAAAAGTCCTACATCTTCTCTTTTATGATCTGCTACATGTCAGGATTATTTTTTTCCCTGACAGTGTTTTGAAAAGTAAAATTATGTTCATGAACAACCTTAAGTAAATAATTTGCCCATTGTGCATGGGTGCCACATGCACAACAACAGCAAATTATTTGCAATTTTTTGGACCAATTAATAAGTGAAATTAGAAAATTTCCCATGGAAACCGGATCGTTCCAGGGACTCCAGGTTGGGAACCACTGAACTATGTTATGATGTTTTTTTTTCCAGAGTTAATTTTTAGTTCGATAAAGTAGCAACCAAACAACCTGTGTCTAAAAAAGCTTTAAAAGAAATAAAATTAACTTCTTTATATTATTTAGATGATTTTCATCAGCTGTCAAAAGATTTAACAGTGTGTTGTTCACCAGAGAAAACAGCAATCTAGGTCCAGCCATTATAATTTGTGACATTTGCGACAAGTTTTCTTTATCATTCTCCACTGATTTAAAGAAATAAGTTGAGCCGAATTTTGTTTCCCCCTACTTCCTTGGAGTCCCTTGTCTCTGGTTGCGCGGTGACGCCCATGTCATGACAACCAGAGGTCTAGGCTTCCGAGTTCCCCTTAACGTTCACTTCCTGTTCTGTGATGCACTGCGAGGATGAATGGGGGCAGGCGTGGAACGCAGCTGGCATCAGACAATATTAATGTCTCTCGTGCACGGCCGGCGTGCTGTGTATGCAGCACATTCATTAAACAAGGCCCGCGCCCATTTAGCGTCTACAGATTATTCCCAGACATCAGCGCTGATTGGAGTAGAGGTTTAATTGCTCTAAACAAGCTCGGGTTTTTCCTCCCTCACACATACACACACAATTTTTTGTCATGTGATATACTTGCTCATGCTCATTTGCATCAACCACCCCCTCCTCGTTCCCCCTCTCCTGCCTTCCTCCCACGTCCCTAATCCCATAAAAATGACGAACACCTGTCACCATCTATACAAGCTGTGTAAGATTATTAATCAGACGTTCCAGTAAATGTCACAACATACACGCACACAAGCGCAGCAGGTGTTCTGATGCGTGGACAAAATAACTCAGGATCTGTGATGTAAAACAAAACCTACATCCTTTACATTTGACTGAGTCATTCTCGGTCTGCAGACTGCGTTGTGTGTAAATGCGCGCTATTAGAAAGTCATGAATTACTTTCTTATAATGCATTCTGTCAGGCTGACCTTGGCAAAGAGGCTCTGACCGCTGCCTAATAAAACAGGCGTTATAGTCACATAGGCAATAACACATCCTCGTGCACAAACACAGCCACACGCACAGGCAAGTGTGGGGAACAGACTACATTTAGAGACAAAAGACAAATAAAGCATGAAGCCAAAAAGTAATTGCGTCCAGCCAGGAAGCAGCTAACACCTTTACTAAATATTTTATAATGATGAGACTATAGCACTCAAAGGGCTAACTGATAAGTTTTTGTGGCAGCTGAGCTGACTACTGAAGGGTAGCTTCTTTCTGTTCTTGTTGCAGACACTTAATTCCAGTGTTATTTAGCATTTTTAGTCTGGTGTACCGCATATTTTAACTAATTATAACCCTTTTACACAGGAGTGGAGATTGTTGAGACATCGCCGAATGATGACAAAAATGGCCAGATGTCTGAACAGTCTCCCAGTGATCTTCCAGTGAACTCTATTGGTTTTTCACTGAACACTCAGTGGTTCCTCACTGATCTCTCAGTCATCTCTACCTACAGGGTGAAAAATTTGGTGTTCATTGAAAGATCGCTGAGAGATCAGTGGGAGGTTGATGAGATCATTGAGTGCTCCTTGAGAGTTCTTTGAGAGTATCGCTTTCCTTTGGTGGTCATTGAGAGGTTGTTTTGGAATGAGTCAAAACAGTCTCTCAACTGTGGTGACCGTGAATATCACTGGAAGATCATTGAGAGATCTTGGTGACTGCTGCGAGTGGATCTTTAACTCATGCATTTTTTTTGTTTGTTTTGTTTTTTTGTGATTTTTGGATTCTGTTTTGACTTTCGCTCAATGGTAAGCCACTAAACAAACTTTTCCTTAGATTTAGGTGCTAAAAATGTGTGGTTAGGGTTAGGAAAAGTTAAGGGTTTGCTTAAATTACTCCCCCTTGGTTACTGATGCCTCACCCCAAGTGTATGACGCAAACGTCTCTGACCTAACAGTCATATTTAGCAACCAGTGGATGATCTAAGCCTCAATAAACCTTTAACTGGTGAGTTTATGAACAGCTCATGTTATTAAAGAACTACAAGGAACCACACTGACCATTATTTTATTGTAAAAATATATTCACAGGCACTAATAAAATTAGACAAAGTGCCGTTTTTGACATTGTTGTGTAGCTAGACCTTAACTGAACGACACTCTCATCTCTCCGCATCTTTGCGTCCTTTTATGCAGTGGTCCTTCACTTGCATTTCTGATTAATATTGATTTAGCTGTAATCATTGGAATACAGGGACCCCCACATTTCAATGACTTCTAATTACATGCACACACGCACTCACACGAACGCACAAGCTTCGGTAAATCTAATTGCAAGTTCCACTCGTAAAGCCCTTGAGTCCCGGCCCACAAATTACAACAGCAGTCTGACACTGTCAATAAATATGAGTGCCATTCTGCTCGGCTGAGCTCGCGCAGAATGAAATGATGTAAATAAATATTGTGAGGCATCTTTGATCCATTTTCTTGTAAGCCTTTTTCCTCTCTCTCATTTGTCTACTTTTTTTTTTTTTTTTGTTCCGTTTCCTTAATTATTCTTTTACATCATCCCGTCCTCCCCTCCCTCGACCCAGGCTCCGCGACTCAACTTTGCTTTAGCTGTTGAGTCAGCGTCAATCACCGCGAAATCTAATTTGTCAGACCTCAGTCTGGCAGGGCCGTCAGCCCGGTGCTGCCGCTGCTGTCTGTTTGTCTGGAGCCCCGCAAATGAGATGTGTGATAAGACAACAGAGGGAGTTCTGCCGGGAATAAAAACAGATTTTTTTTGCACTTTGAAGTCAGAGCAGATCAAAAGCAACAGAGGGCTCTTTGTGGTAGAAAGGGAACGCTCTCCCGCTTCATCCGTCTTCGCTCCTTTCTACACCTTTTCTTCACAGCCAGCCTGCCACTCCGAGCTGTCACACAGGCCCCCGACCTGCCTCCCCGACCTGCAGGATCTGCCTGTCTACCCGCAGCAGCGAAGAGATCTCATGCTATGTGTGTGTGTGTGTGTGTGTGTGTGTGTGTGTGTGTGTGTGTGTGTGTGTGTGTGTGTGTGTGTGTGTGTGTGTGTGTGTGTATAATATATATATATATATAGGCATCCCTCGAGGGCTTGCAGTGCAATTTGCACGGTCTCCACATTGGTACCCAACTGATAAAGATGCTCAGTACACCTTGTTTTTCTGTTTGTCTTCGCAGTTCTGGGTCGTGTGCTTTTAATCGTATCTCGCAGCCAGTCTTTTTTTTTCCCTATTATTTTTTGCAGACTCAGGCACTTTCCTGTCACTTTGATTTTTTTTTTTTTTTTCTGCAGCACACCCGCGCTGTCAAGTCTGGGAAGACATTGTCACTGTCAGCGCCGATGTTAGGGACTTGCAGTACGCCTTGTGTCCCGCCTGCTCACAACTTGGCTGGCAACGCGCCACCTCCGCCACCAGTCCCATGTTTCCAACATGGGAGCCATTTGTCTTCTCTGTGTCCACTGCAATGATGCGGGATAACGTTGGGGGCCAGTGGAGCAGACAAGGGAGTATTGGAGTATCGATCCTCATCCTCTCGCCCTGTACTCCTGCAGGAGTTTTTTTTTCCCTGCCGCAGTGATAAAGTGGCCAGTGCTGATGGGTTTTGGCTCCATACATTGTTTCTCGTACCTTTTGTGTATGAGCTCAATTTATCTGCAGCACAAAGGTATTTGTTGCTGTAAACGAGTGTTCATGTACCACTTACTGTTACTCTTTCCCCGTTTATGTCTGTTTCATTCACTTCAGTTACTGTTTGCATAAAAACTGTCACATATGTTCAGCTTTAAGTTTTGCCCATAAATGTAACAAAGAAATGTACAAAACAGAAAAAAACAAGCCCTTGAACTAAAGAAATAATCTGGTTAGTTTTCTCCCCACTAAGTACAGTTCCTGAGATATTATAAATTTGTAGAGAATGCGTTCAAGGATGAGGCTGAGTTTATTTCTCAGGTTCAACTTTATTAAGTGAACACATGCTCTATCAATCTCTAGGCAAGGAAAGAGACTGAGCAATCAAATACCACACTCTTATACTCTGCTGGAGCCACAAACCTAAGTCACATGATGCTTTACCAAACATGTAATCACATGGTACATAATCTCAGTCACAATGCACTCTTTGATGTTTCACTATTGTCTCTTATCCCTCAATGGCCCGGTAATCCTCCTGGGGTATCTTCTCCAAGACAAAGGCCAAAACTCACACCTACTCATCATCTCCTGTAGATCTCTGCGGGCCCAGACCTTTTTTGTCCCACGAGACGTGAAGCCCCCAATACACATACAGTCATACATTTGTGGGGAAATATGAACTCAATATATGCGCCACATAACCCCCCCCAAACGTCTATTCAGGGACAAAACATAATCAGAGATGTGTGGCAGAAAACATCACAACATATCACAAATCAATCCACCAATTGCTTGGGTTTAAACCTCCTGCCATATCTGCTGTAAGCCGGCTTTGTTCCTTCTGCAGCGGCTCCCTGCATCTGCGAATCAGAATTGTTAGCACATCTCTGTGGTGGCTCCGAACAATGTCTTCCTGGCGGCCTGCCACGGCGGGGGGCCCTGGCCAACTGCACGTGTTCATCAGCCAGAACAAAGGCGGGTTTGAGTCTGTTAATGCAAATCAACTCTTTTCTGTCTCCCAAATCAAGCAAAAAATGTTTCTCCCCTGTTTCCAACACTCTGAAAGGCCCGTCGTAAGGCGGTCGCAAACCTGGTCGTTGAGCATCATGTCTAACAAAAACAAACTCCGCATTCTTTAAAGCCCTCGGCACAAAAACGCGTGGAAAACTGTGATGAACTGGGCCAGGAAGGGTGTTTGATCCTGTGCCGCTCTGCAACAGCTGAGCGGGGGGGGGGGGGGGCAATTTGGTGCAGGGTTGTCAGGAAGGAATTCCCCCGGCAAACGGAGGGGTTGAGCAAAAACTAATTCAGCCGGAGAGGCTTGCAAATCCTCCTTAGGTGCAGAACGCAACCCCAATAAAACCCATGGAAGTTTATCCACCCAATTTGTATCCGTGAGAGACGCTCTGAGGGCTGCTTTCAATGACCTATGAAAGCGTTCGCACAACCCGTTAGTCTGGGGGTTATACGCGGTAGTGCGGTGGATCTTCACCCCCAGGCTGTGGGCCATGGATGACCAGAGTTCGGAAACGAATTGGGGACCTCTGTCGGACGTTATGTCTGACGGAACTCCAAAACGCGCGACCCAAGCCGTTAAAAACGCGCGTGCAACGTCTGCTGCCGTAGTTGACGCCAGAGGAACCACTTCTGGCCAACGTGTGGTGTGATCTACCATCGTCAAAAAGTGTGTGCACCCCTGCGACAACGGAAGGGGACCCACCAAGTCGACATGCACATGATCAAAACGCTTAGCCGGGATGTGAAAAGGCTCCAACGGGGCTCTAGTGTGCTTGTGTATTTTGGCTCGCTGACACGCTACGCAGGCTGCTGCCCATTCTTTGACCTGTTTACGCAATCCTGGCCAAACAAATTTCTTGCCCACCATCTTAATCGATGCACGCACCCCCGGGTGCGCAGAGAATGGATTGAGTCAAAAACGCGGCGGCACCATGCAACTGGAACCACGGGGCGAGGCCGCCCGGTGGAGACATCGCAGATTAGAGGGGGCATACCTATCTGCTGCACCCTGTGCTCCAGCCTTAACCCTGTTGGTTCAGACTGGCGCGCGTGCACATCCGCGTCGCTAACCTGCTCCGCGGCCATGGCTGCGTAATCTAAACCCACGTGGACCGGGGCTGCGAGCGCTTCCGCGTCACAACCCTGGCCCGCGGCCACGGCTGCCGAGCCTGCCCCCACGGGGCTTGGCGCTGCTACTGCACCCGAAAGACTGTCTGCCACTACATTATGTTTGCCCGCGACATGCTGAATATCGGTGGTGAACTCCGATATCACGGCCAGCTGTCTTTGCTGCTGGCCTGACCAAGGCTCTGAAATCTTGGCCATCGCAAACGTTAGCAGCTTATGGTCCACAAACGCGGTGAAAAGGAGCCCCTCCAGCCAGAACTGGAAATGGAGGATGGCCAAATGCAGGGCCAACAGCTCCCTGTCGAACGCGCTGTATTTCCGCTCGTTATCGCGCAAGGTTTTGCTGAAAAACGCGAGAGGTTGCCAGCTCCCTGCCACAAACTGTTCAACGACCGCCCCCACCGCTAAATCAGAAGCGTCCGTGGTGAGCGCCATATGTACCGTTGGCACCAGGTGTGCCAACAAAACGGCATTCGCCAGGGCTGATTTGACCTGGGAGAAAGCGCGCTCCCGCTCCGGGGACCATTCGATCTTATTTGCAGGTTTTTGTTTTTTAAGTGCCGCGTACAATGGTTGCATGAGCTGCGCTGCGCTTGGGAGGAAGCGGTTATAAAAATTAACCATTCCCAAAAATTCTTGCAATGCTTTGACCGTCTGAGGTCGGGGAAAATCCGTTATTGCGCGTACTTTATCGGGCAGAGGGACCGCTCCTTCTGGTGAAACGCGGTGCCCCAAAAAATCGATTTGCGCCACCCCAAACTGGCACTTTGCTGGGTTGTGAGGCTGTCCAGCTTTGCAACTACATGGTAGAATTTTGTTGCATCTGCTGAAATTCCCCGAAGATGGAACTGCGCCTCGACAGTGTTGAACCAGGAGCGCGGGCTGTGCTGCCAGAAATCGGGCAGCTGGATTGCGGTAGCTGCGTTAGCCTGGCTGGCTCCTGATGAGTCCGGTGCGTGAAGGTCGTCACCGGCCATAACTTGTCGTAGGGTCACCAGTGTAGAGAATGCGTTCAAGGATGAGGCTGAGTTTATTTCTCAGGTTCAACTTTATTAAGTGAACACATGCTCTATCAATCTCTAGGCAAGGAAAGAGACCACACTCTTATACTCTGCTGGAGCCACGAACCTAAGTCACATGATGCTTTAGCAAACATATAATCACATAGTACATAATCTCAGTCACAATGCACTCTTTGATGTTTCACTATTGTCTCTTATCCCTCGATGGTCCGGGAATCCTCCTGGGGTATCTTCTCCGAGACAAAGGCCAAAACTCACACCTACTCGTCATCTCCTGTAGATCTCTGCGGGCCCAGACCTCTTTTGTCCCACGAGATGTGAAGCCCCCAATGCACATACAGTCATACATTTGTGGGGAAATATGAACTCAATATATGCGCCACAAATTATACGTAATTCTATTTTCTGTGCAAATTAAATTCTTTTCAGATGATGCAAAAATATATTACTTTGTGTTTTACTGTGTGATCAACCGTTTCTCCCTCTGAAGCGGTGCAGTTTGGTCAAGGCAATGTCTGTGATACAGAGCAGGGTTACTGCTGTACAAGGGTGTGCTTCAAGTAAACCGAAGGTTTTTCCTTAAATTAATCATATGTCTAAACCTCACCACAGAGTGAAAGTGAAAATGGATAATCTACAACTTTGAGGGGAAAACGAAAACAGTGGTTGCAAACTCTCATTTCCTGTATGATAAACTGCTTGCTTACATGCTTATGCCCCTTTTTTTGCAAGGGAACTAAGGGAAACTCGTGTTTGTTCTCAGCTTCAAATGCTGCAGCGATGGAAATGCACTGGAATCAATCCCCACTCCAAGGGATGAAAACAGAACACGTTCACAAAATGATAACATAAGGTGGGCAAAAACTTGAGGTTGGGACCCAGGGATCTATGTCTCTTACTCTGTTAGTATTATTTTGGTAAGCACATTAAAGTAATGGTATCCAACAATGCAGACAAATTTTTTGTATTCTTTCATTGATGAACTGCTCTGTTTTTCTTTTTATGTGAATTTCAATGTATTTCAGATGAAGAGCCAATTACCAATCAGCTATAATCAAATGGTAGTCAGCAGATCAAACTGTTCTATCCAGTTTGTTGCTGATCTAAGTGACCTCAGTCTGACATGCACCTCTCCAGAAAGGTGCAGCAGAGTCTGTCATCGTACAGAAAATGCTCTATGTGGTCAGTTTTATCAGTATTTATTACAACCTATATGTATGCTGACATTAAGCAATCTGTATATTTATTGGGTAAAGGACTTTAGTTGTGAAATAAGAAGAGATTTGTAGAAAAAAAACATTTTAGTGCCATCCCCCACCCACCTCTATTTAAATATTTAAGCAATTCGGGAATAGGGAAAAGCTATGAAAGGACTGTGCTTCCGTCTGGGCAACATGCAAGTTGTGAACCGGCCATTGTCTTGCAGGAGGCAGACAGCTTTGGTCAGAATGCCACACTTCTCAGTTTTGATGTCCTTCTGCAATTTCTGCAGTGGTAAAGCATAGTAAGTCCCTGTAATTGTGGTACCCTTAGCCAGGAAACCCATCATCAGTGCTCCATGCTGGTCCCAAAAGACCATGAGCATGACCTTGCCCACCAAGGGTTGGTGGTGGTGAGTCACAAGGCCTCCATTGCTTTGACTGAGCATTAGTCTCTGGATCATAGTGATGGACCCATGTTTCGTCGTACATGATTAGTCTGTTTAAAAGTCCTCCTGGTTTTCTTGGCATATGGCCAAAACAGCCTGAGAGCAAGTCACTCGTTATTCCTCTGAACTCATTCTTGCAGGCAAATTTCGCATATGCAAATGGTCATAGATGATTTTTTCCCACAGACCCCACACCAATCATAACATCTTGGAGTAGCTGGTGAATGGTTATGTAGCAGTCCTCCGAAATTGTGCCCTCCATTTGCCGGATGGAGTCTTCATCAATGGCACACTCTGGTCACCTGACAATGGCCATTGTTTCCACCGATGGCCGACCACTCGTGAACCGTTGATACCAGTGCTCGAGTCTCTTTCATCACATCTCCCATCTCCCATGGTGCGTGGCCTCTCAAGTACAGGAACCCGATGTACTATATTATGGATATTAGAACAACAAAATTATAAAAGAATCATAACTGACTGAGTGAAATAGCCTGTCAGTTTTTAATAATCACAAATGTCTTTTTTATTCTCCTGACTTGTGATCTTTACTTGTGTCAGCACTGCTTATTTGGCAATCACAAGAGCTTGTTTCTGAGTGATTCCTGGTTGTTATGGAGCTCAGCGCACCCGTATGGAAAGAGATATCTGCAAAAACAAAAACACACCTGATGGGGAAAGATTAGCACATGATAAGCAAGAAAAGATGATAAGAACCTGTGAGAAAACAAAAATGCAGCCACAAGCAGATAAGCACCCATTCACACACACAACACTTGCATATCCTTCTTAAATGCTTTATTGTCCCTAAACACACACGTGCACAAACACACTTACACACATTATCTAGCAAATGCCAACTTTTTAAAGCAAAGAATAACAGCTATGTTGTTTTGCTTTGTGCAGCATTTTTCAGAGAATTCAGTTCTTTTTTTAAAAAAGGATATATTTAGCTTGAGGGAGAACCCTGCTGATTTTACACATCAAAGTCTGGAGTCCAAAGGGAGGGAAGAAAGTCCCAAGTGATTCCACTCGAGTCAGTCCCAGTTGGTGCTGAAAGCAATTTACGAGTGAAGAAGAACTGGAGGAGTATTACGCTATCAAGTGCTTAAGACTAGAACTGTCAGTGTCTGAATCAAAAAACAGCCAGTTTAATGAAAAAAATCCCCATCCTCCACCATCCCTCTCTCACTTCCATAATCAGGATATGGTTTCACAATGAAGAGATGCAGTGAAGATGGTACATATGAGCATATTCAAGGTGAGGAACTAATCTTTTACACATTAGCCCTTGTGTTTTTTTGTGGGGGGTGCTTCGGGAGTATGGGGTATCAGGCTTGTTGTTACGAGCTATTCGGTCTCTGTATGACCGTTGTGAGAGTTTGGTTCGTATTGCCAACACTCGGTCGGAGTCATTCCCAGTGAGAGTTGAACTCCGCCAGGGCTGCCCTTTGTCACCGATCCTGTTCATAATTTTTATGGACAGGATTTCTAGGCGCAGCCAGGGAATGGAGGGTGTCATGCTTGGTGACCACAGGATCTCATCTCTGTTGTTTGCAGATGATGTTGTCCTGTTGGCTTCATCCAGCAATGACCTACAGTTCTTGCTGGGACGGTTTGCTGCTGAGTGTGAAGCGGCTGGGATGAGAATCAACTCCTCCAAGTCCGAGTCCATGGTCCTCAGCTGGAAAAAGGTGGATTGTCCTCTCTGGGTTGGGGACAGGCTCCTGCCCCAAGTGGAGGAGTTTAAGTATCTTGAGGTCTTGTTCACGAGTGAGGGGAAAATGGAGCGAGAGATTGACAGACAGATTGGAGCAGCATCTGCAGTGATGCGGACATTGTACCAGTCTGTTGTGGTGAAGAGGGAGCTTAGTTCTAAGACAAAGCTGTCGATTTACCAGTCAATCTACGTTCCTACTCTCACCTATGGTCACGAGCTTTGGGTAATGGGCAAAAGAACGAGATCGCGGATACAAGCGGCTGAAATGAGCTTTCTCTGTAGGATTGCTGGACTCACCCTCAGAGATAGGGTGAGGGGCTCAGTCATCCGGGAGAGGCTCAGAGTAGAACCGCTGCTCCTCCATATTGAAAGGAGTCAGTTGAGGTGGTATGGGCATCTGATTAGGATGCCTCCTGGACGCCTCCCGCTTGAGGTGTTTCAGGCACGTCCCACTGGGAGGAGTCCCCGGGGCAGACCCAGGACTCGGTAGAGAGACTATGTCTCCCAGCTGGTCTGGGAATGCCTTGGTATCCCCTCTGAAGAGCTGGAGCAGGTGGCTGGGGAGAGGGAAGTCTGGGCTTCTCTGCTTGAACTGCTGCCTCCGTGACCCGGACCTCTGGAAAAGCAGTAGAAGATGGATGGATGGATGGCTGGACATTAGTTGGAGCAGTGGTGCATACAGAACCCATGCACAACAATGGCAAAGTACGTGCAATTTGTTTGACCAATCAAGAAGAGAAATTGGACAATTTCCCACAAAAACCTGAGCTCTCCAGGGACCCCTGGTTGAAAAACACTGAGTCGGAGGACTTGTTGACAGTACATATCAATAAATAAATGCAAAAATTGCAATTGCCTCCCAAAATTTTGGGTCAGATAACTCATGTTCATTAATTGGCATACTGTATCTAACAAGACTGCTTATTATCATTTGTGTAATATTACCAGGATTGTACCAGAGTGGTGGCCTAGTGGTGTGTCTGCCCTACAACTCCAAGATGTTGTGGGTTCAAGCCCCAGCTGGGTCATATCAAAGACTGTATAAAAATGGTACTTTCTAGCTTGGTGCTCAGCACAATAGAATGGGGAAAGGAAAGTTGGTTACCCAGCCACGAGGGGAGCACAAACCAGTATACTCTTAGTGCTGGACCCAAGCCTGGGTGAATGGGGAGGGTCGTGTCAGGACGGTCATCCGGTATAAAATCTCTACATAATCAAATGTGCAGAGACCATACGCTGTGGCAACCCCTGATAAGGGAGCAGACAAAATAATCAAACTTTATTTGTATAGCACTTTTCAAACATTGGATGCTGCACAGAGTGCTTTACATAGATCAAAACAGTAGACAAATTTAAATACATATATTTACATGATCCCCCCCCCAAAAAAACAAAAAAAAAAAAAACACACACACATAAAATAGAAGAGACGTGGCTCGACACTGAGGCACCATGTGAAGGAACACCATCCTGTGGAGTCCCCCACGCCAGGAGACCACTCAGCCCATGACCACAGGGTGTGCCACAGAGGCCACCCTGACCATGTCAAGGTGTGTGGGGTGTGACCCAAAAGCAGACAAGGGAGGAAGCATTAATAGAAGTGAACAATAATCTTTATTACAATAATTGTGCAAAATAATGTGTAGAGATGATAGCTTTAGGATCTGGCAACCCTATGGGGAGAGAACAGAGGGGACAGGTAAGATTAACTGAAGCAGTATGATGAGATTTTAAAGTTAGTTTCTTTGTGCTTACTCTTTGGCAGGGGAGAGCGGCCGGGGACAGGTGAAGGACCTTCACACTGAGGAAGCTGGTTGCCAGGGAGAAAGGTGCTGAGGTGCTGCAGGGGAGTTTTCCAAGGGATTGTTGTGGCCAGGCTGGCCAGGCCTGAGTGCTGGGGAGTGAGAGTGAGGAGCAGTGGCAATTATGGTGGTAAGTCGACTTACTTGGGAAATAAGGGGGTGCACAATCCGAGAACATCCAAGTCCAGTCTGTAAGGCTATTTATCAAATCTAGAGGCAGGCAGGAGTCAAGGCACAGTAGGCTAGAGTCAGGCTGAAAGATAATACCAATTAGGCAGGCAGTCTCTGTGTCTAGGATAAACAAAAGATCAAAAACACGGCAAGGCAGAATAATATCATGAAGCTGAGCTCAGGACAAGATACAGGGTGTGTGCAGGTTAATGTCACCAGGCAGAGTGAAAGGAGAGTACCCTATTTAAAGGGTCTCCTCTGATTAATCACAGGTAATGAATGAGGCTGTAGGGAATGAGCCTAATCAGAGGGGGCGAGAGGCAGGGAGACCGAGCACACACGGAGACCTTTACAGACCAGGACAGACCGGAGCCCACACCACAGCTGTAAGGCAATGGCATAGAGCCCCCAACCACCCAAGCCAGAGCGACCCACAAGACAAACACCCCTGCAGATGAGCAAAGTAGCATCCAGCATGAAGGGCTCCACTGAGGAAGAAAGAAGTATAATATCGTCAGAATTAGGAACATCTTGTCTCAAAGTGATATTGAGAAGCTAGCTCATGCTCTAGCTCTAGATTACTGTAGTTGCTTATTATCAAGCTGTCCTAAAATGCCTCTAAAGAGTCTTTATTGATCCAAAATGCTAGAGTTTTAACAGAAAGAGAGATGCTATCCCTCCCCCTCTCCCTTTTGCCTCCCTTCCTTGGTTTTCAATATAATCTTATCATCAACAAAGTTCTAAATGATTAGGCCCCTTGCTATCTTCAAGATCTCATAGTACCTGATCATCCAAACAGAGCACTGTGCTTGTGGTGTTTGGCCAGAGGCTTTAGAAATTTCGACCCACACACAGGCAGTGTAAGGTGAACTCAAAGACCTAATTTCTAGAACTGAGGAGACAAAATCATGGCACAGGGGCTGAAACAACAACAACAACAACAACAACAACTAGAAAAGCACTCAGAGAGCGCAGACCTCCATCAAGGCTCCTTCCAGCCCTCATGGATCACCTCCAAAATGTAATGGGTTTGTGTGTAGGCCTAGACCCACTTCTGGTGAAAATTGCATCACTGTGTCCATTAGTTTTGGAGTACTGTTGCTAACACACTGTGAAAGATAAGAGCCTTGGCTGAGGTATGCATTCTCAGATCGTCAACAAAATGTAATGGATTCATCTGTAGTCCAAGAACCACCTCTGGTGAGAATTTCATCCAAATCCATCCAGTAGTTTTGGAGTATTGTTGCTAATACTCTGTGAGAAGATAAGAGCCTTGGCGGAGGTATGCATTTTGAGATCATCACCAAAATCAAATCATCTGTTCAGTGTGCCATTACACACCTTTCCTGAAAATTTGAATGAAAGGTGCTATATAAATGCAATACATTATCATTATTATTATTATTATTATTGGTAGACAGAGAAATGACAGCTGAACAATATGACTACATTATATGACTACATAATAATAATAATAATAATAATAATAATAATAATAACAAGACTGTCATAATTGTATTGACCTTACATTGGGGCTGGGCAATTCCACCTTAAATCAATATCATGGCTTATTGAATCTTTCAGGTCGGTTTTCGTTTCTTTTTCCTCCTCTCTTCTCCCTTACAGTTTACTGACAAGGTTCATAATTATTAAGCAATATTACACAACAGTGCGGCATTATACCATTTTTTTTTTGGCAGTTATCAACTACAAATTCACATACTATCCATATTATCTACCACAACAAACTTGTAAGAAATATGACCATGACAAAGACACAAATGTTACCTGGCATGCTGACAGATGTGGACATGCTCCTCCAAGCATTTGCTTTCAAATTTTGATCGTGATATCCTTTTAGTGTCAGATCAAAGAGTACCGGGTTGTTTGATGCAGCAAAGTTCAGCCTCTCCACCGTCACCTACCATTCTCATCTTCCTGTACCGGTGTCCTATGTCCCGCCCTTCCTTAATTCTGATTGGCTACTTAGAAAGGTCTAATACTGACAAGCGCAGCTGTACAGTAGTCTGAAAAATTGAACTTTTTCAGCCCTGAGTGCCGCGACAAAAAGCGGCCACCGCTCAAAGCGTTTCAGCACCAAGGGTGCTCAGCGCTGTAAACGCTGGACTACATAGAGAATGAATAGAAAATAGTCACCCAGAGCAGAAAAAACGTGTTTGGTGGACATGCCCCCTAATATTTTTTCTGCAGTGTTTGGCTTCCGGGATGCCGAGGCGCATGGTCCTATGACGTGGCCACACACATAACTTAGTGGACACGTCTTAAAGGGGCAGTACATGAAAAGCGTCATATTAATATATAGAATAATATTTAAAAAATTCCTGCATCCAGATGGTGATGCAAATCACCAACAAAATCTAATCACCTGTTCCCCGTGCCATTACACACATTTCCTTAAAATTTCATCAAAATCCGTTCATAACTTTTAGAGTTATGTTGCTAACAGACAAACCAATAAACAAACCAACAGACCAACCAACGGCACTAAAAACATTACCTCCTACCTTGGCAGAGGTAAAAATACTAAGACATAAAAACAAAAACCTGCTCTGGGCAGAAAACCAAGATTTAAGACACTAACCAGGAATGAGGACAGGACTAGGACTAGGACTAGGACTAGGACTAAAATACATTCAATAATGCACAAGAAGCACGCTGGCTGAGCAGACTGAATGGACATAGGTAATCAAGAGGATAGGAAACAACTGTGGGCAATCAATAGGTGGGGAGAATAATATCAACAAGGGAAGGTAGAGAACAGACAGGTACACAGAAAAAACAGAAACCTGACAGAAATCAAGATAATATAAAACAGAACTAAGAAATTACACATTCAAGTAAACACAAGAAGCACCTAACAAGCAAGAAAACACACCCTCCAGAAATACACGTGAGTCAACAAAATGTGTGCCTGGTTCCGCTGGGGGTTTCTTCCTGTTAAAAGGGGTTTTCCTTCTCCGCCATCACCAAGTGTCGGGGTTTCTACCCTACAATGAAAGTGCCATGAGATAACTGTTGTTGTTAATTGGTGAAATATTTAAATAAACTGAATAGAAATGAATTAAAATAATTGTAGCAGTTAAGGCAGGGGTTTTCAACCTTGGGGTCGCGACCCCACGTGGTGTCGCGTGGAATTCAAATGGGGTCGCCTGAAATGTCTAATAATTGATAAAAAAAAATTACTGATAAAATTTTTTTCCAACTAATTATTATTCTTTTAAAAATTTTGATTAAAGCTCCACACACACTCTTAAAGAACTATATTCTTTCACTTTCAATATAAATCAGTTCAAATAAAATGTAGTATATAAAAATATCAGAGCTGGCACATCTTGATTGACGGCGGCGATCACGTGACCCCTATTTGAGTTCCCGCTAACTGTGTAAACACAACCTAGTCTGTTGGGAAAAATGGAGAGATTTCTTCGTCCGCCTGCCCCTGTGAAGACAGTTCCAGGAGGAAAAAGACAGAGAAAATATGACAAAAGCTACCTGAAATATGGATTTACGAGTGTCACTGAACACAATGACGAGAGGCCAAAGTGTTTGCTGTGTGGTAGTGTCCTGTCTGCGGAGAGCATGAAACCCAACAAACTCAAAAGGCCTTTTGAGACAACACACAGAGAACATGTCGGCAAGCCGATATCTTTTTTCGAAAATAAATACGCCGAGTTGAACAAGCAGCGAGTGTACTTTAAAAAAGCTGTGACTGTTAGTGAGCAGGCCCTGAAAGCATCTTTTGAGGTGAGCTATCTCATTGCTAGGGCTATGAAGCCACATACTATCGCTGAGACATTAATATTGCCAGCTGCCATCGAAATGGTAAAAACGATGTGCGGGGATGTGTGATCATGTTTGTTATACTGTATTTGTAAGACAGTATAACAAATATGATCAAAAAATAATTATAGCAAAAAAAATGTCTCTGGGGTCGCGAGATATTTGTGATGTCAAAATGGGGTCACAACCCAAAAAAGGTTGGGAACCCCTGAGCTAAAGTTTGGCTTCTACAGGTTCTGAGGTCATTTTTCACTGCAGTTGTGATATTTTTTGAATTTTTGAATTTATTTATTTATTTATTTCGGATAGTACATTACAGGTTAAAAGAAACTGTATAATATAACAACAAGGTCAAATTAGACAAAGACTCCTTCTACTATACAATTCCACGTGAGTTATCCGAAATGGGTGATGGCTGAAGCCGCAGCTTATATTGCCCACCCATATTCCATCCAAGAATTCAAAGGAGAAAAAGAGAAAAACAAGACAAGAGCGATTACAATTTAAAACAAGGCTAAGACAAAATATGACTGAGAGAAAAAAGAAAACTGAGCTAGTCTGAGTTAAGCGGTTACTATTCAAAAACAAATCTAAGACATAATGTCACAGAGAAAAAAAGAAAAAAAGAAAAACTAAGCTACAACACAACACAGGCTGGAAATGTCAATCCTTATGTGAGTTTACATGTCGTCTTGTAAATATGTTTGGAGTATTTCTTCCTTTAGTTTTTGTTTAAATTGTCCAAGCGTTGTACATGATTTTAATTCAGGTCCAAAATCGCTCCATAATCTGACTCCTTGCACTGAAATACAGTGTTGCTTGGTGGTTGTTCTCACTGTAGGCTTTTGAAATATACATGTTCCTCTGAGGTGATATCGTTTCTCCCTTGTTTGGAACAACTTTTGGATATTTGCGGGCATTGATAGATTCTTCACTTTGAACATTATTATTGCAGTTTTAAAGTCAACCAGATCTTTCACCTTGAGAGTTTTTTGTTTAAGAAAAAGTGGGTTTGTTGGTTCCCTGTAAGCAGCTTTGTTGATTATTCTAATAGCTCTCTTTTGAAGCATAAAGAGTGGATATATGTTTGTTTTATATGTATTTCCCCATACTTCATTACAATCTGTCATGTATAGGAGTATTAATGAATGATACAAGGTGTATAGTGTGGGTTGATTCAGCAAATTTTTCACTCTGTGTAATATTGCAATTGATTTGGATACTTTACCTTTAATATAATTAATATGTGGCTTCCAACACAGTTTGTTATCAATTATTACTCCAAGGAATTTAGTTTCGGATACCCTTTCAATCTCTACACCATTTACACTGAGTTTGGGTACTGGGTTGTTGTGATGGTTGTTAAAGACTATAAATTTTGTCTTGCTTAAATTGAGCGTTAATTTGTTTGAATCAAACCACAGTTTAAACTTTCCTAATTCTTTTCCGAGTGTATCCAGAAGTTGTTCCAAATTGTTTCCACTGCATAGCAGATTAGTGTCATCAGCAAACAATATTAAGTCCATTTTTTCTGAAACTTTACATATATCGTTTATATACATATTGAATAATAATGGTCCCAAAACTGAACCCTGTGGGACTCCACAGGTGACCTTCAGTAACTCTGAGTTTTTGTTGCTAACACATACATACTGATATCTATTCTTTAAGTAACTACTTAACCAGGACAGTGCTACCCCTCTTATACCACAGTTTTGTAATTTCTTTAATAATAGATTGTGATCTACTGTATCAAATGCTTTTTTAAGATCCAGGAATACTCCAACTGAATACTCTTTATTTTCAATGGCTGTTGATATTTTTTCTGTAAATTCCATTAAGGCATATGCTGTTGTCCTTTTGTGTCTGAACCCATATTGCTGCTCACACAATAAATCATTCTTCAGTATGAAGTTGTCAATTCTCTCATAGAATATTTTTTCAAGTATCTTGGAAAATTGCGGTAATAGTGAAATTGGTCTATAGTTTGAGAGTTCCCCTCTGTCGCCTGTCTTGTAAATCGGAATTACTTTAGCTATGTTCATTGCATTGGGAAATATACCTGATTGGAGAGACAGGTTACAGATATACGTCAGTGGTTTTACTATGCATTCGATAACAGTTTTGACTAGTAGCATGTCAATACCATCGCAGTCAGTAGATGTTTTACTTTTGAACGATTTAACAATTTCAATGACCTCTCTTTCATCTGTGTTCTTTATGAAGATGGTGTCTTTTACAGCTGTGTTATTGCATATTGTATCACCTGTAGGCACCGTAGTGGGTATTTCTCGGGCCAGTTTAGGTCCAATGTTAACAAAAAAATTATTAAATTCATCTGCAGGTGAAGCTATATTCACACTCGGAGTCGTTTTATTATTTTTTGGAATATTAGTTGGGTAGCTAGTATTTCTGCTTTTATTTCCAAGGATACTGTTGATTATTGTCCATGTATTTTTAATATTGTCTTTGTTTTTTTCCAGTTCTTTACTGTAATAGTCTCTTTTACTACATCTTATTATATATGTTAACTTATTTTTGTATGTTTTATACCGTTGCTCTGTTTCTTTTGTCCTTTTCTTTAGGAAAGCTTTATATAATAAATTTTTCTTTTTACACGCCTTTTGTAGTCCTTTGGTTAGCCATGGTTTGTCAGCAAATTTGTGTTTAAGCTTTTTTTTAACTAATGGGCAGTTTTTTTCATAAAGAGTGGTTACAATGTTTATAAATGTGTCATAGGCTTCATTTACATCTGATACATAGACTTCTGTCCAGTCTTGCTTCAGCAAGTCCTCTTTAAAAGAGCTGATTGCATTTGGTGATTTGTGTCTGAACGATTTAGAAATTTTTTCTGGGTTGGGCCCCGTGTGGCCATGGATAAGTGCAAAGGTTGGCAAGTGGTCGCTTATATCATTTATCAATAATCCACTTTCTATTTTCTTATCGAGAACATTGACAAACAGGTTGTCAATAAGTGTAGCAGAGTGAACAGTGATTCTACTGGGATGTGTTATTGTGGGATATAGACTCATGCTGTACATAGAGTTCATGAACTCTGTAACTACATTTTGTTGATGTGGATTCAGTAAATCAATATTGAAATCTCCACAAATTGCTACCATTTTCTTACTAGTAATATTATTGTACAGCTCGACTAATTTATCTCTGAATGTCTCAATGCAAGTTCCCGGCGTTCTATATATGCAGCTTATGATTAGATTTTTTGTTTTGTCTAGGTCAATCTCAACAGTAACACATTCCAAAATCCCTGGTAGTGCTGAGGACATTTCATTTACAAGCTTACATCTATATAGGTCATCAATATACAGTGCAACACCACCACCCTTTTTTTGAGATCTGCTAATGTAAAACATCTGATATCCCTCTATTGCCATCAGGGGGGCCTGATCTTCATTAAGCCAGGTTTCAGAGACTGCAATAGCTGTGAATTTTCTGTCTAGCTGTTTTAAATAGTCCTGAATCTGTGAGAAGTTTTTGTTGAGACTTCTGCTATTGAAGTGTATTATTGACAGTTTACCATCTATTTGCACTTGACTTTTGAATTGCTTTTCAGTGTAATATTCACAGTGGTTATGAATATTATTGAAAAAGTGGTTATCAGGATCAATATCATTCTCCATCTCTTGTGGTTTATGTTCAGCATAGTGGCATATTTTTAGAGTTTGAGTTTCCTCACTCTGTGTTTCATAGTCAGTGTTCATCTGTATTTATCTAAGTCAGTAGCATCTTTGATCATTATACTCTTTGCTTGCTCAGGTGTACCATTTAGTTTAATCCAAATTCTACAATTTCTTGTCCATGTTGTCTGTATCTTATTTTGTTTTTTTTAGCATCCGTGCCTGCCGTGCTAATTCAGCGTTTTTTTTTGTCAGGTGTTCATTTAGGTAAACTTGAGTTTCCTTTAGCTTTCTGGCCTGCCTCAGTATGTCATTTTTCACCCTCCTGTTCACAAAGCGCATCACAATTGATTTCTTTGTTTTGTTATCTTTCTTCGGTAAAGCATAACAGGCTGAGATCGCATTGACTTCTACCTTAATGTCTTTATCATTAAGGAACTGAAGCACTTGGTTTTCTAAGGACATTGATTCACTTATGGAAGCATGTTCACCATTCAGTCCTGTTGTGGCATGGGCGTATGACTGATATCTGATGTCTAGTCCACTTATAACTAGGTCATCAATGCGAGAACCTTGTTCAAGATCCTCGACGCGTTGCTCCAAAAGACGCCCGTGTTGCTCCAGGTCCATAATTTTTTTGTCTTTTTCTTTTATTATTGAATGTAGAGCTTGTACCTCTTCTATTAGGTTTATTATTTTGGCCTGTTGGTTAGTCATTTTGGCCAATTCTTCTAACACAAAGTTCAGAGATTTTTTAATTTCTTCCATTTCCTCTTTTTTGGGTGGCATTTTACTGACCCGTGAATAGAAATAAACAGGGAATCCGGCTAGGCCTCAACTAGCTCGGCCGCTACTGGATCTGTCGCAATGGAGCTCCTGCGCAGCTTCTCCGCCAAGTGACACTGTACAGCTCCGCAGATCACCGCCTTCTATCGCCGCCGCCTGCCTCCGTCTACCTGGCTAGTTATGCCGCACACCGCCGGCGCAGCCAAGATCCACCGATCACCGCCACTCGTCGCCGTCTGGCTGGGTGGCTCCTCCGCTGGGCCCCGTCACCGCCAGTTATGCCGCACACCGCCGGCGCAGCTGAAATCCACCGATCACCGCTGCCGATCGGTGGCCGATCACCGCAGCTCGCTGCCGTCTGGCTGGGTGGCTCCTCCGCTAGGCCCCGTCACCGATCGCCGTCTGTCTGGTAGTTCCTCGGCTGGGCCTCGACTCAGGCCACTGTCCTGCTGGATCCAGGTGGCCCCCGTCTCTCACCAACGCCGCGCCCGAGCTTCCAATCGCCGTCTCGGTTGGTTCGTCCGGTAAGCCCTCACCGGGGACTGAGCCGCTTCGTGTCGGAATTAGGTGACGCACTGGGGCTAGTGTTAAGCTTGCAAGCGTTAGCTTGGCAGAAGCTTCAGATTGAGCGCAGCAGTTCAGCCCGATTAAAGGGGCATTCCGACGGGATTCTGACGGGGGTGGAAATTCAGCCCGTGGGTGTCCGTCACGAGCGCCGATCGCTGTTTAGGTACTTTTAATGGGAAGAAATCAGCGACTTTGTCTCAGCGTTGAAAAAGTGTGACCATCCCGGTCGCCATCTTGTTTTTTTTGTTTTTTTTTTTGTTATAGTTGTGAAGTTGGTTAGTGATGCATTAATATCCCCCAGGATCTTATAGGAGGATACTGGAGTAGTAGAATGGTTGACAGCACTGACATCAATTAAAGGCAGCAGTGTGCAACTTCAAAATTTACACATTAATGTGGTCATTTTGCAGTTTCTCACGCAACTTTATTCAGTGATATTGTTATAACGGCAGTGGCTCAGGAGGTAGCGCAGATCGTCCAATAACCAGATGGTTGGCGGTTCGAATCCCACTCTCACCAGATATCCTGCCGTTGTGTCCCTGGGCAAGACACTTTACCCACCTTGCCTCCAGTGTCCATAACACTGGGTATGATTGTGTATAAATGTTCAGTGGTGGCTGGAGAGGTTGTTGGCGCAGATTGGCAGCCACATTTCCATCAGCCTGCCCCAGGGCAGCTGTGGCTACAGTAGTAGCTTGCCTCTACTATTGTCTGTCTGGAGTGAATGAATAATGTATCTATTTGTAAAGCGTCTATGATAAAGCGCTATATAAATCTGATGCATTATTATAACTATGCTACATGAGACAAAATGCAAAAGTGGACCCTTGTCAACTTGTTTCTTTTTCATTTAAGCCAATGCAGACACTCACTGCGCACACTTAGTATAAATGCTACAACACTATAGATATGGCCTGATTGTGATCTGAGGGTGTAAATGTTCAGAGTTGTTGCTGACAGACCCGTACATCAAGAACAAAACATTAATTCAAAGCTGCTCCCACCTTCCACCTTGCCGAGCTAAGATGCTGCATATCATCTGTACCCTGGTGTCACACGCAAACACACATGCTGCATTCCCATTTGTGGATGCACACACACAGCCGACCAACCCGCCCCTCAATACCACCAAAAGTAATTTGTCATGTTCATGATGAATTATACCCTCTCCAGTTCATAGCCTACAGAGATTGTAGGTGCAAAGAGAGCGAGAGAGAGAAGGGACGGGGGTAGTTGTTTACAGCTGTCATCTGTATTTGATGCTAAAAGCTACCAAATGAAACATGACAAAATATGGTAAGACGAGTTGGTGCTTGTGTGCTGTGTAGCTACTTTTGTGTAGTATTTGCAAATGGGGGTGGCAAACCGCGGGTCAGTAGGAGGGTGAGCTGACTTGACAATTGAATTTGTCCTTGCAATTTTAAGTGAAGCAAACCTTGAATAAGTAATTCCAACAATCACCATACAGTTAAAAGGGTCAGCTCACACAAAGTGCATAGAAACATTCATCCTCAGCAAACTTTCATTAGCAGAGGAAAGATTTGGCTTCTAATGTTGTAGTGTACAGTTATATTACAGTCACATCCGGTTGCCTGAACTACTTATTTTTCACACAGACCTATTTCACAGCAGACGTGTTGACACAGAATACTGTAGATCCTTCTTGTTCAACCGTGGGTCCTAGGACCCCAGGGGGTCCTTGAGAGAATGTTCAGAGGTCCTTGGGAAATTTTCTAATTTCACTTCTTAATTGGTCCAAAAATAGCAAATAATTTACTGTTGTTGTGTATGGGTGCCTGTATTGTCTCTTCCTTGTCAGTAGGTGGCAGTATGACTGCAACAATAATTGCTGCCATCTTCTTCTTCCTCTTCTTCTTCTTGTGCTTTATGGACGTTATTGACCTTGTTAAGACATTGGCAAGATTATGGTGACTAGATCAAAAACAGCGATTGATAAATACGTCTTTGAACAGGAAAGATTCAAACTCTGAACTCAACTCTGCACTGATGGAGAAGCTGCCCTGGTCGGTTGCACCAAAGGCTTTGTTAGCAGAGTGAAAGAGAGACACCCAGATGTTGTTATTATGCAGTTTTTTGGGGTTTTTTTTTGCATTGCAAGGCACTTGTTGCCAGGACTTTACCAGCAGACCTAACTCCTGTGTTAGATGATGTCACGCAGATGGTAAACTTTGTTAAGCCAAGACCTCTGAAAAGCTGCATATTTGCATCTTTATGTGAGGAAACTGGAGTGGAGCATAAAATGTCACTATGATGTTGCTGCGCAGCAAAGTGGTGGCCCATGTGTATGAGCTCCGAGAGGAACAAAAAGTGGTTTTGACTGATGAGAGGTGTGATGATGCAAAGCTGCTTGCAAGTGATGAGTGCTGTGCAAAGCAAGGATGAAAACCTGCTCACAAGCACAGACAAAATAAAGTGATTCTGTTCAAAGGTACATCTCTGGCAAAAACCTCTGGAAACCTCCTGCCAGGATATCAGCTTTGTGTTCATCTCAAGCCCAAGCTTCACACTAAGAAGGTATAAACCAATTACTGTACAAGCCTAAATTGTCATTACATATGCTGTAATAAGCTACAGTGTGTTATTTTGTAACATTTTTGGATGGTGGGGTTCCCCAAGATTTTTTCAATGCAAAAAGGTTTCCTTGGTTCAAAAAAGGTTGGAAAAACACTAGTGTAGAGATATGCTGCTGATTTGCCACAGATGCTTAACTGATGGCAGCACGGTGGCGCAGTGGTTAGCACAGTGGCAGCACAGCAAGAAGGTCATGGGATCGATTCCACCCTTGACCATCGTGGGTTCGATCCCACCCCCAGACCATTGGTGACCCTTCTGTGTGGAGTTTGCATGTTCTCCCCGTGTCTGCGTGGGTTTACTCCGGGTACTCCGATTTCCTCCCACATGCCAAAGACATGCAGGTTAGGTTAATTGGCATCAACTGGGGATTCTAAATTGTCCTTAGGTGTGGATGTGAGAGTGAATGGTTGTCTGTCTCTCTGTGTTGGCCCTGCGATGGACTGGCGATCCGTCCAGGGTGTACCCCGCCTGTCGCCCAAAGATGCTGGGATAGGCTCCAGCCCCCCCGCGACCCGAAAGGATTAAGCGGTAGAAGATGGATGGATGGATGCTTAACTGATGAGACACTTTGTAAAACTTGTGTTTGCTAATTATAGAGATTCAGAGACACAACAACTTCTGCAACTAATACATAAAAATGCCAAGTATTTGTAATCTCCGAAAAGGACCATAGCCTATGTACCTGTCTAATTCGGTGATGTGACTGCCTCTCAAGGCCTAGGAGGTAGGTTAAAGAAGGTGGATGGCACTAAAAATAGTGTTCCCACCCTGGAATCCTGAATTTGTGTCCTCATCTTGCCTTTTTGTCACTGCTGTCTGTTATGTCCTAAAAATAACAACAAACCGGAGGAGAGCTGGAAGGAACATTCTCTTTATTATTAACAGGAGCTCTTAGATTTATATGTCCAGCTGTAGCCCGCCTGACATCACACTGCCCAGACCAGGCTATGGCAACCCCAAAGGTACAATTCACTATGTTATACCCCCCCCCCCCCCGGAAAAATCTAGAACCACAACACACATGCAAAGCGAAAGACAACTATATACACCTTGAAACACAAACCAAACAGATCAAACACCCCAATTCTATTTTTTCCCAGTTTTTCCGGTAACAAAATTGTCCAAGTACTTTGGCCGTCGGCGTTCCCTAACCGGGCGACCCTCACAGGGCCACTCCGCCTCCAGCACTGATGGCTCCATCTGGAAGTCAGCACCTGACTGACCTCCCCAGTCCCAGGAGTCATTCCAAACGTCCAACGTGGGGTCACTCGCCACCTCCGGTGGAGACCTCTGCAGCCAAGTCGTGTGCCACCTGGACCCATCATCCAGCTCGAAAGTGTCCGGGCCCCTTCATTTCACAATCGTCCGTGGCCTAACCCACAGTGGCTGAAGCTTGTGGGGGCATACATGGTGTCTGACCCACACTCTATCCACTACGTTCAGGCCTTGTCCTTTCACACGATGTCTCCTGTCAAAGAAGTCCTTCATCCACCGTTGCTGGTCCGAGACCCCGCGCCTCAGCACCCCCGAATTCTCAGTGCACTTCCTTCATGCCAGCCCCAGTCGTCTCACCGGAAACGGCAACTCCCTTCCTAGCATTAGCGCCGCCGGGGAGCGCCCCGTTGTGGCGTGCACTGATGCCCTATAATGGAGTATGGTGTTATGTAGAGCATCGACGAATGAAAACCCATCAGCCAGATGGGCCCTCAGCGCATTCTTTAAAGTCCGATTAATTCTCTCCACACTACCATTAGCCTGTGGGTGGTACACCGTCGTCCGGATGTGCTTAATCCCTGTCTCCCACAGGAAACTCCCAAAAGCCTCCGAAATAAACCGCGTCCTTCGTCACTGAAGTCAGGGTCCCCCATCTACCAAACAGCGATGACAAGAACCCCGTAATGACCGCTGTCGTCATGGAGCCCGTTGGAAGTACTTCCGGCCATTTAGAAAACAAGTCGTACACCACTACCAGGAACCTGCTGCCCGGGGGGGGGGGGGGCATGCAGTTCACCGCAGATGTCCAGTTCAATGTGTTCCCAGGGCCCCTCTGGGTAAGCGATTGGCCGGAGAGGGGGTGGTGGTGGTCTACCACTCTTTCCACTCTCCAGGCACAGGACACAGTTTCTGACCATCACCTCAATGTCTTTGTCTATCGCTGGCCACCAAACTGAATCCCTGCCCCGCTGCTTGATTTTAACCACCCCAAGGTGGCCCTCATGCAGCACGTCCAGCACACGTCCTCTCAGCGCCTCCGGGATCACCGCACAATGACCTCTGGAAATGCACACCTCATCCCAGCAGCTGAGCTCATCTCTGAAACGATGGAACGGAGTCAGGACCCCTGGCGCTCCTGCCAGCCAGCCCTCTCTGATTGCCACATGCGGTCTCTTCATCACTTGATCATTCTCTGAAACCTCTCTAAGTTCTTCAGGAGACACAATGTCCTGGAGAGGGCGTGGACCAGTTCCGTCTCGACTGGGTCCATGGTTTTCACATCCGGTACCAGCACACACGTCGGGGCCCTAGACAGCAGGTCCGCAACAATGCTGTCCTTGCCCGGAGTGTACTTAGTCACAAAGTTGTAAGCCCTGAGTCTCTCAGACCACCTGTGGATATGTAGTGGCCTGTGGCCCGACCCCGAAGTCTCCAGCAGGGTCATCAATGCTTGATGATCTGTCCTCAACATGAAGCACCAGCCATAGAGGTACATATGCAGCCTCTCACAGGTCCACACACAGGCCAGCACCTCCCTCTCTCCGACAGCGTACTTCTTCTCAGCCCCCGACAGAGACCTTGACACAAAAGCGACCGGACGTTCTGTACCATCCTGCACCTGAGACATTACTGCCTCCAGGGCGGAACCAGAAGTGTCACAGGTCACGATTTTAGAACAGTTTGGGTCAAAATGGGCCAGGACTTGGGGCGAGGTGAGCTGCTGTTTCAGTTTCCTCACAGCCGCCGAGCAGGCAGGAGTCCAAACCGAAGGCGCATCCTGTTTCAGCAGCGCTCTGAGTGGCTCAATTGTTTCAGAGTACCTCGGAATGAATTGTCCATAAAAGTTTACCATTCCCAGGAACGATGAGATCTCCTCCAGCGAGGAGGGGTTCGCGAGGCGAAGCACCGCCTCCACATTCAAAACCAAAGGTTTCAGTCCATCACCCGACAGCTGGAAACCCACAAAGTCCACCGCCTCTGCCACCACAGCACATTTGTTGCTGTTCAGAGTAACCCCGTGTTCCTGCAGTCTCTCCAGGACCCTCTCCAGCCTCCTGTCGTGTTCTTCGCTCAATGCCCCTTGCACCACGATATTGTCAAGGTACACGACTACCCCCTTCAGGCTGGCTAATATGGTAGCCATAACCTTCTGGAAGCAGCTCGGTGCCGAGCTCAGGCCGAAAGGCATCCTTGTGTACCGGAACACCCCCATGGGCGTCATGAAAGCGGTTAGGTTTCTGCTGTCAGGGTGTAGCGGCACCTGCAGGTAGCCCTGACGGAGGTCCAACTTCGAAAAAGCTTTCACCCCACTGAACGTCGCCGTCAGTTCCTCCATAGTAGGCAGCGGGTATTTATCTGGGATGCCTTATTCACCCTTCTAAGGTCGATGCAAGGCCTAATGCCCCCCCCCCCCCCTTTGCCACTATGAGGTTGGAAATCCATGGGAAAGCATCGGCCTTCTTGATGACACCCAACTCCAACAATCAATTCAGCTCCGCCGACACCTCCGCTCACAGCGTTAGTGGGAGATGCCCCAATGGTCGAATCTTTGGTGTGACGCTTTCATTCACCAAAGGCTGGTGATAAAATTCGTCAATGCGGCCTAAACCCACGAATCGCTTCGGCCAGCAGAGGTGCCAGTCCACACCCACAGACAACACCCGCGAGCCTTCAGGGTCCGTTATGGAAAACCCTAACCTTCCCAACAGGTCCACCCCCAGCAGGTCGGTCCCCTGACGTGCCACTTGGAATGTAAAGTTAGGGACCCTCTTCGACCCGCAGGTCACCTCAAAGTCCGCTGTGTCCGCCATTTTGATCTCCGCGTGGCTGTAGCCAAAAAGTCTCACTGCTCCATCCTTAATGTGCTTCACGGGGAACAGACGCCGCAGGGTTTGGAGGCTCAGGATTGACCTCCTGGCCCTCGAGTCTACCATAAGCGACATGTCAACTCTGTCCAGTTGGAGAACGTACCACTTCAGCGGGCCTTTCCCCATCCTTACAATGTGAACTTGAGTCGGACCTCCGGGTCTTCCCACCCGCAAGGCAGCTCGCCTCTTCTTCTTCCTTTTCCTCTTTCTCCTGCCTCCTCTACGCTGCCCCGTCAGCGTGCCAACTTCCGCATCTGGCGGGAAATTGTGCTTGGGCGACCCTTGGCTAGCCTTAGCCCTATGCTCCAACTGGGCCACCGAGCCTTCTCTCCTCGCCAACTCCAGCACTTCCCCCCATGACGTCAGCTCCATGGCCAACAGCAGCTTAGCTGTCAACTGCGAGCATCTGGTGCCATGCGCTAACTTGTCCTTAACCAGTCCATATTCATGCGGCCCAATGTTGCCTTTGCGTGCTAGGCTAAGAAGGTCCAATAAAAACAAGCTTAATGACTCACCCTCTCGTTTCCGTCTCTCATAGAATTTCCATCGGTTCTCCAAGACCGTGGAGGGGTCGCCGAACGCCTCGTCCAATGCCCTCAGGCATTCCTCCAGTGAACCATCCTGGCACCGACCAAGAGCGATTCTCTGACCCTCAGTGCCGAGGTGATGGAGTAAAACACTCTTTAGTCTTTCCTCGTTGGCCGAGCCCAGGCCTGCCGCTGTCACAAATGCCTCGAAACTCTCTTTCCATTGAGGCCATGACACGGTTGTTAAACCTGGGTGTTCCAGAAAGACAGGCATGCACCCAATGCACGCACGCCACCATTATTGTCCTCGTTGCCATTGTTATGTCTTAAAAATAACAGCAAACCAGAGGAGAGCTGGAAGGAACATTATCTTTATTATTAACAGGAACTCTTATATTTATATGTCCAGTAGTAGCCCGCCTGACATCACACCGCCCCGCCCAGACCAGGCTACGGCAACCCCAAACGTACAATTTACTATGTTATACTGTCCTGTTTTTATTTTCATTTCCTAGAGAAAAAAGTTTGGGAGGCTTTTTGTTAAGGAATGCAAAAATGTCATAGATGCCATGCCATGCCCCCAACAGTAATTGTACTACGTTGAAAGGAAATGTTGGTCTCCCTGATTTTACCATTTTCTACCCTCAAATGTTGGGGTTACCTCCAACATTTGAGGGCTCTATACCTCATGGCCTGAACAGGGTCAGACTCATTTATAGACATGCACCATAAAGAGGTATCAAAAACTTATGGAAAAATTTAAATGGTGACAAAGCTAATTTTGATGTCTTGGCATGAAACATGAAACTGTTATACTAACTCTGGCCTACATTGCCCCATGTGCACCAAAATTGGAAACAGGAAACTATGGACATTGCTCCAACAGTATGCTTCTATATATCAAATTTTCAAATAGTTACAGTGCAATCAACTGGCAACAGGAAATTATGTACCATATTGTTTTATTTACACCTCAGCAACTTTTTGCCCTTTTGACATGAAAGGTTTATGACTTGAAGGTCCCATGAACAATGTTGAGGGTGCCAGAGGGCCCAATCAACACTCCTTGCAATTCTGATTTACTGTTATTTTTTAAGTCTTCTTTTCTCATTACGGAGGTGATGGCATGTTTTTTTGTATTTTGTGCACAAACAAATAAAAATAACCACTTGTATGGGACTATTAGTATTCCCCTCCTGTGCCCACCAAACAATTAATTTAACTAAAACAATCTGAAGACAGCCGCATAGCTGCTCTCTGTTTAAAAAACCATGCATGTACGGCCAAGCCACAGAATTTATAAAGAACGTTAGTGATGGAGCTGCAGGGTGGGAAAATGGGGCAAATCTTAGAGGAAACTTATACAATGTGTATGTTTATGGAGACTGAATGCCCACAGGATGAAGAAAGGATAGGGGAGAACTCATCTGTTTCTTGGCTCTTGGCTCCTCCAACACTCATAATGCCTCCGTCCCCGGGGTGGTATTGCTTCTATAATAGCCTTAAAGGGTGTAGTGCTGAAAAACAGCCATGCTAATTCTCACACACTCCATGAGCATAAGAGAGAGAAAGAGTGAGACACTTGGGGATGGGAGAAACGGAGAATGTGGGGAAGTATCCTCTCCTCACAGTCCTGATAGCAAGAGACCTCTTTGGTATTCAGGTGAGGTGGCTTAAGCAGGAAAATGCTGATAACTCCTTGACACAAGGTCACACATTATATGCCATTAAAAGGCAAATGCTGTGTATGTGTATTTGGGAGAAAAAAACTGTCTCAGACAGGCACACGCACGGGTTGACAGGTCAACAGAATTATGTAAACCACTTCGTTTCATCTTCATAATCACCTGAGAGCTCTCTGCCATCAGGGTCAGTGACATGATTATCCCACCATATTAGATAAAGTAAAGGAGATGGAGAGAGACGGTGAAAAAATCCTCCGGAAAGCGAAGGAGAAGTTGAAACGGGTTTGGGCATGCAGCAGCATCTCCAAGTACATTAGGAAGGACACAGCAGATTTCTCTCTGACTGCTCAGAAATTCAGGTCTGTGTGTTAGAGCATATATTCTGTGTGTCAAGGTGCGTCTGAGGAAAAAGAGATGCGATGAGTCATGTGGAGTGACAGTGAGAGAAGGGGGATTTCAGACTGAACTTTGAGTGTACATCTCATATATTTTCATCTGGCCTTAGGGACAGTTCAGACTGACTCTCTACTTCACTGTCAGCCATGACAGACTCGTCTTGTTTCCTTATTCACCATTATGTGTGCATATGTATGTGTGTATGCTTCTCTACAGGTGAGCATATGTTTGCATGTGACGCATAAAGTGGTACATGTCTGTATCAGTGAAGTACTGTATGTAGTAATTATTTTCCTTTATTCAGTTATAGGCTGTAGACAATGCTATTTTTTAACAAGGGGGGCAGTGGTGGGGGATGTTCACAAATTTAGCATAAGGCAGAAACATATTGACATGTTTGGCTAAATGGACCCAAAATGCAAACACTGAGAGGAGACAACTTGGTGAAAAGGTTTAACAGTATTTTATTGAGAATGTACAAGATGAAGAACTGGCAACCCTGTGGTGAAACAAAAAGGGAAAAAGGTAAGTATATATTTAAAAGTGAGACGATGGCAATAATTAACTTAGATATTTTTTTCTTATAGGTCATAGAGATGAGGGGAATGGTGAGTATTTACAGGTTGGCTCCTGCTCTTCGTCAGGTAAGGGATAAGGACCTGTACTTATATAGTGCTGTTTTAGTCTCAAAGAGACTATTACTAACCCCCTATTCTAAGGGCCTATCAGAGACAGATGCCTAGGGACAATTTATAATCACCAATTAACCTAACATGCATGTCTTTGCATTGTAGGAGGAAACTAGAGCACCTGGAGTAAACCCACATTGCACAGGGAGAACATGCAAACTCCACACAGAAAGGTTCCTACCCCTGTGACCCTTGCAATTCGAACCTGGGGCCTTGTAGCTGTTAGCCGACAGTGCTAACCCCTGTACCACCATGCTTCCAGGTAGGAATGGACCAGTTTAGCTTTGGTAAGGATGATATTCTGATGAAGGTGGGAGACATGCCTCAGGCCAGAGGACTTTAAGGTTAGGAGAATAATGGATATTGCTGACTGGACTAACTTGGAGGGTGAGATGATTTCCTGGTTCACGGTTCCACCACAGAGTAGGTTCAGTCTGCCAGGAAAAGGTGAGTATGAATTATCCTAGGATGATTGAGGCAGTGGAGAAAAAGGGTGAGAGGCAAAATACTTTGCACTTACAGGGCCATATTACAGCGACATGGTCTTTTAGTCAGTTGTCAGTGATGCAGAATGCGTTATGGGCGTTTCCAAGTTCATTTCCTTATCACAATGGCATAAAACCTAACTTTCTGCCGGCACATGATGCAAAGAGGCTGGTCTAATCATTCTGAGATGTGTTTTGGATAATCCAATCCAAAGCACTCATGCCCATCCCTTTAATGCAAAGAGGTACATTATCTAAAGTGAATTATAGTCATGACGGATTAAGACAGGTTTTATGCTGACCAAAGCCTGTGTGTGTGAGCCAAAATGAATGCGATAGTAATGCTGCTTGGTAATAAGGAAGACATCAATCACAGTTGATGCCCAGTTAGTTATGTTAGAAAGAACAAACGGTAAAGAATGGGCTGAAAAATCAGCTGAATGGTTTAATGCAGTGTGCACGGATGCGACACAGACATGAATGGGTTTGACACGTCAGGGAAAGAGGGTGATACCTGTGCAAACTTTTCATAAACTTTCATTAACGATGGCGCGGAAGTTGCCCCTGGCCCGTGGGGAGATGGGGGCTCCCTCTCCTGTTGGTTTTGTTGACTGAGGGTCTTCCCCATCTTGTACGGGGGTCTCTGTCCTAGTCTCCCAGTCCCTCCCGGCTGGAAACCCGAGATGCACAGCTGACACAGATGTGGACGCATCTCCTGTCCCTCTGGGAGTTACAGTGAAAAGTAAAATGCTGCACACTCCTTGTTCATTCATTCATTCCCCTAAAAAAATCCAACATTAATGCCTAATCTATAGACTACAATAGTAAGTCCGCAATTAAAATAACAGTGTAGATGTAACAAAAAAAAAAAAAAAAACTAGTGTGTGATCATCATAAAATTAAAATGACGGGCGATTATATGATGACTGTTACAACTCTCTCTATTAAGTAAAATAAGATCCCAGCGCCTGCCATTTCCTCATGAGCTCCGGAGCTGCGCAATTTCAAAACACGCTATTTAACCTTATAAATGTCTGTGGTGCTCCGTTGCGCCGTCAGCCTCCACCCCCTCTAGTGGTCAAGGTTTTTTCAAGAAAATATTCAGTTCAGATGTCAGAGATTTCCAAAGCTATAACTTGAAAGTGGTAAGAGATAATGGCTTACTGTCAATTAGAAAGATGTAGAATATGATCCAAAGTTTGGGAGAGGAGTAAATTTACGCATCTAATTTGCATAATGCCACGGCAGCCATATCAAATTACATAACTTTCAGTCAAAAGTGGACTTTGGACATATTTACACAAAGAATGGTTTTGTTTTTTTGTCACCGTTTTTTGTTTTGGGCATTTTGTTATCTTATCTTCAAAGTATATGAACCAGAAAATCAGTACAATGTAAACAAACAAAGACATTTGTCACTTACCGCTGGCCAGGCAGCTCGTTTCGTCCTTTTGCGGCATCCTGGTTGTTACTTTTGTCTTCTCCCGGTCATTTTCTCTTTCTTTCCCACATCCAGAAACTGTTATGATTATTCCCACCTCAATTTCACTTTTATTACGCCGTAATCTATCTTATATGACGACACAGAACCAGCGCGATTGTTCTGTCCAGTCACATGGCGCTGGGGTCGATGGCAGGTGAACATCAACCAGCTTCGCCCACCCTCTGTTATAACAAAATGTAGATATTTACATTCATAAGCTAAATAATGTCTTTTTAGAATCATAGCTGGAAAATTTGGGAGCAAATGCCTCCTCCGTCTTGCGATGCCACACATCGACATTTGTTTACAAACTCTTCTTTTCTGGTATCCCAGAAGTGAGGTTTTGGGGTGGGGGGGGGCGGGGGTTATTTGGGGGCCACTAGTCCTCCAAGGCAGGAGCAGTAAGTTATACGTGTCTGCAACCTTGTGAGGTGGAATACTTAGTACAACTGGGGATTTATTATGGTTTATGGCGACGTCACATGACAGTCGCAGAACTGTGACACAAGACAATCCACAGCGCTATCTGGCCATGAAACCAAGAATCACAAAGGGTTAAATATCACTAAACAATGTGCTTCTGACAATAGACCTCCTTTTTCCTGATTAAAAGTGGATTCTCATGGAATGCACTATAACAGTAATGCACATTAGATTGCGCTCCACCACAACTCTTTGAAATGAGCCACCTCCTTCCAGCGCATAGCGGGCACACTCTCTACTGGTAATTTGATGGCATGATGCAATGCATAAAAAACTGACAGAAACTAACAAAAACATTGGCGTATAGCGGAAAGTCTGGCAGAAAACTCCACAGATGATTGATCGCCCTTATAGGGCTCACAGTTTCCAATGTCATAATAGGGTGGAGGAGGAAAGCACACGAGTACTTCAGGGTGTTTTCATACCTGAAAGTCTGCACCAAAGCCTGGACTAAAGTTTTTATTTTGTCACATTGTATACATTTGGTCTGGTTAGGTTTGGTTTTACACCGCTCTTCATCCAAGCAGACTAAACAACTTTGTGTAATGCACTGACATATTGTTGTCATGATGACGTTTATGTAATTAGCACAGATGCTGCAGCTAGCAAGCATGCTACTCACCCTCAAAGGAGTTTTCTGCAGCTCTGGACGCATCGGTAGCCACACTTTAAGTGGAAACTGGTTCAGTCTCTGTCGTATTTGTCGGTGAGCTAGTTTAGTGTGACTAGAATATTATTGCGGTATTACATTTGCCCTTCTCATCAGCCATGATGATTTTCAGCTGGCATTGCTCCTCCAATCTTTCACTACTTTCTGTCACACCCCTGCCAAAAATATCTGGTAAGTTTCTGCATTTTTATGTTTTTATTTTAATCGACTATTTATGCTGCTAATGGACCATATTTAAATTAAAATATGGATCTCTTCCAAGTCATACCACAGCTCATTTTTCCTCTTATTGGTTGCCTTAACTTCCTGTGGTTGGTCCAAAAGTCCAAACCTTTCTGAAAATTGCCCTCATACTCTAAGCGAACTGGACCAGGGTTCAGTTTGATCCAGACCGAGACCACCTCTTTTTGCCAAATCACATTTCGGTTCTTTGGTACGGACCGTGGTTTGGGGGAGCTTTCACATCTAAAATTTTAGTCCAAACCAAACTGAAAGTCCGAAAATCTGAACCAAACAGGATAGGTGTGAAAGGCCCCTCAGGCAGGCACATGGATAGAGAGATGCCAAGCTTCTGGCAAGAAGTCCAACAATCTTGTGCAGGAGAAGGGGCATTGCCCCCTTATAAAGGCTGTAGCAGATGAACCAGGTAGTTTATCATAGTAGCTGGATAACATCAGGCAATCAGCAGTGAAAATTGTCATGAACCGAGGGCTGGAGATTTCCTCCAGACTCGGTTTCATGGCTTTTTCCCTGTTTATCATTCATCTGTTGCACTTCATGCCTGTTGGGTTTATGTATTTGTTTTCTGCTTGTCATTTTCTGTTTGTGTTAGGACCATATTTTTACTTTCTGCACTTTCTCATAATTATACCTTGGCATGATGTGTTATCCTGTTTTCCTCAGTATTGTCCTCTTTTCTGTTGACAGCTGTCACGGACTAAGCTTCAGGTGGACGTGCCCTGTCAGCTGCCAGTGTGTTCTGCCTCCCTCTCACTCAGGTGATCCTGATTTGGCATTATCACTTTCTCCCATCTGATCGGGTGCCCACACCTGATAATTTTTATGTGATGGGGTTTTGTACCATATTTAAGAGCCCTGTTTTTCATTTCACTCTGTCACCTCTTCTGATTGTCTCTCCTCGTCTCCACCAGAACCCTACTTCATTCCGGCAAGTAATTCCTGTAAGTTGTCTCCCTCTTGTTTGCTTCCTTTGTTTTTTGAGCACTTTGTGGCACCTTGTGTTAATTTGTTACTTTAATAAAACCACACTAGTTAACAGTTCAGCACGTGAGTCATTTTCTCAGCTCAGAAGGAGCAATACATGACAGAAAGCAGCGACTAGGTGAGACTCAGCTGCTGTTACTAGCACATTTTTTCCTTTTTGTGTTTTTCACCAACCTGGTCTGGAGCTCGCCATGGCCAATCTGGACGAAGTGGAGCGGCGGGCGGTGTGCCTCCTGGACAACATATGGTCGCAGACAGGACCCTCCCTGTAAGATCGTAATATATATAATATTAGTATGGCGGTGCCCTAGGCTAGGGAAGGGTGATGCCCCGCCTTTGGGGGGTGGCGGTGCCCTAGGCTAGGGAAGGGTGATGCCCCGCCTTTGGGGGGTGGCGTCACCTGTGGTAGTAGTGGGAGTAGTGGGAGACATATTGTCTCTTCGCTGGTACTCCCATACTCATAGTAGGGACTCCCCATGTGTATATAGTTCTTGTTAATAAACTTTATAAAACGTCACCTCGCCTCCTCGTTATTCGGACACAACATTTGGCGACAAGGATAAACGGAGATAGAGAGGGCTGCGACCGTGCTTCATGCAGTTTTGTAGGCTCCTGGTGAGCCATTGGTCCCTTGAGCTAGATGGCCTTTGAATACTATCTGTTGGCGTTAGACCTCGGTGACCTTGACAAATTATGTGCAAGGGCTATTCTGGTTCATAACCTGGATGTGGAGAGCCGGAGGGTCCTGAGCACGCTTGGAGGAGGTGACTTATTCGGCGCTGTAACAAGGCTCATGGTGGGCTATTTTTGAGCCCCTGAAGACATCATGACGCGGCGCATGCAGCTCAAGCAGCTATGCCAGTGACCTGGAGAGTCGGTTCGACAGTTTGTGGTGGACCTTTGGCGACTGGCGGGTGAGTGCAGGCTTGGGACTTTGGAGGAGGAGTTGGTCCGCGACCAGTTAGCAGAACGCGGGGCCTGCTCCTCAGCAGGAGTTTGCCTGCTAACTCGCTCTGGTGCGCTAACACCACTAGCAGCCGTGAAGCTGGCTCAAAGAAACAAGGCAGCGGAACGAGTACCAAGAAATCTCGGTGAAGACGAAGCCCTGCCAAAGAACGATGCATGTGGGAAGACCCTGGCCTTGGATTTGGATGATGGAAGCGACGATGAGTGTGCAGCCATCGTCAACAGAAGATCCGCCCCGGGGACGCAGAGATGGTATGGCTGCGGATCCAGCAGGCACCGCTATCGAGCCAGGGAGTTGCTTGCTTGCCGTTGTCCATCGAGTCCGATGATGACGTCCACTTCTATCGATGAGTCCTTTGATGGCTGTGTAGTCCTATCCTGGACCCACATGTCCTGTTGCAGGTAGGACATGTAAAAGCTGTGGTAGTGGCAGCAGGGGCTGCAGGCACATTCCTCCTCAGTCTTCTCTCCTGTCTCCTGGCTGTTCTGTCCTCCTCCATCATACGGGTCCCCACAAGGCACTGCTGTCGCCAGGTGTTCCGGTCAGCAACAGCCTCCTCCAGAGCCTCAGGTCTGATCCTGCACTTCTTTAAGGCCATCTTTAGCTGGTCCTTGTAGCTCTTCTTCTGCCCTCCAGCAGAGCGTCGACCATGGTGTAGCTGGCCATATAACACCCTGTGAGGCAGCCGGTTTGGGGGCATCCTCACCACATGTCCCAGCCAGCGTAGCTGGTGCTGGGTGATCGTTGCCTCAATACTCCTACAGCTGGTCTTAAAGAGTATCTCAGAATGAGGCACATGGTCACGCCAGGTGATTCCCAGGATGCGCTGAAGGCAGCGTATATGGAACCGCTCTAGATCCCTAATGTGGCGGCTGTAAGTCACCCAGGAGCTGTAGAGGAGAGTAGTGACACAGACTGCCTGGTAAACAGAGATCTTTGTTTGGAGATGGAGGTTCTTGTTCTGGAAGACCCGACGCCGGAGTCTCCCAAAAGAAGCTGATGCCTGCCTGATCCTGTTCTGGACCTCACTGTCAATGGTGTTGTCTACAGAGAGGATGCTCCCCAGGTACTTGAAAGATGGAACAACAGACAGCTGTTCACCAGCAACAGTGAAGGTAGGTGGAGTAGATGGGATATTGGTGCTCCATTGGCAGACGACCTCTGTTTTGATGGTGTTCACCGTCAGTCCCATCCTGCTGTATGCTCTCACTGCAGCAGTAAGAACAGACTGGAGATCTTATGGGCTATGAGATACCAGAGCACAGTCATCTGCATACTGTAGCTCAATGACTCTCACCCTTTGCAGTTTGGTGGTTGCCTGGAGCCTCCTTATTTTAAAAAGGTTGCCATCTAGACGGAAGTCCACTGTTATACCGCTGCTGTCCTCAATCTCCTTGTGGAGAAGCTGGGTGACACAGAGCAGGAAGATGTTAAAAAGTACTGGTGCTAATACACACCCCTGCCTAACCCCTGTACAAACGGGGAAGGAAGGAGATTCCTGTCCTCCTATAGTCACCCGAGCAGTCATACCATCATGAAATTGGCGGAGGATATTGACAAACTTGCTGGGGCAGCCAAACTTAAGAAGAACTTCCCATAGGAGTTCTCTATGGACAGTGTTGAAAGCTTTAGAGAGATCAACAAAGGCCATAAACAGGTCCTGGTGTTGCTCCCGACATTTCTCCTGCAGCTGCCGAGCTGTGAAAATCATGTCCACTGAGCTCCTGCCCTTCCTGAAACCACATTGCGATTCAGGCAGCACTGATTCTGTGATGTTGTTGATCAGCCTGTGAAGCATCACCTTCGCCAGGACCTTACCAGCAACAGCAAGGAGCGAAATACCCCTGCAGTTGCCGCAGACAGCCTCGTCACCCTTGTTTTTATAAATGGTGACAATTGTGGCGTCTCTCCATTGTTGTGGGATGTTATCATCGGCCCAGACCTTGGTGATGTAAGGCTCTTTTCCATAGTCACAGTTCTTTTTTACTTGTTTCGATTCTCCACTACTTCTTTCTCCCTCGGTTGTTGACCCATTACAACCCTGTAAAGCCGCGTAAACTCTGTAGTGGGCGGGATTGAGGCGGCCCCATACTCTGCTGACGTCATCTCCGGCGACCGACCTCTTCACAACAAAGAAAATGGCGGATTACGAGCGGAGGATTTCCACGTTGGTTCTTCTCTGGCTTTTGAACACAATGAATGTTTTTAAGCGGAGAAGAGAGTTTTACAGGAGAAGACGACGTGCATTGAGAGAATACACGTTGGAGCAGTACCAGAGACTCGTTGTTGCCATTGGGGAATATGAAGCAGAGAGCTTAATTATCCAGCATATCAGGCACATCAAGCACATGAGGAAAAAGTTTTTGGTAATTTAATGCTTTCTATTGTCATTTTATCGTCATGTCATTGTTGTGTACAGCATTTTGATGTCGCCAGGTTATCAGTATTAATATGTATGCTGTGTGTGTTCTAGTTGGCTGCGTTGTTGCAAAATCAACGCTGCAGACCATGGACCTGGGCAGTAAACCGTAGCTCGCAGTGGTGGGAGAATATTGTCCGCAGCTTCTCCAGCACACAGTGGTTGCAGAACTTCCGGATGTCCGAGGACACTTTCACCTACTTGTGCCACAAATTGCGTCCATGCATGGAGCCTCATTCATGTGCATACATATGTCAAACGTTTGTTTTTTAAATAAAATTTGGTGCACTTTTCATCTATGTCTCCTCTGTTGTTTATAACGGTTAACTGTTAAGGGACAACTAATTAAATGCTAAAACCGTGTAATTGACCTTGGAATTATATGTGGATACTTGTTATATTTCCAATTAATCATAGCCCTATTTTACGTACAAAATAATTTAAATTACTTTAAAAAAAGCCAATTCAACTGTAGTAAAATTATTGTTTTTGTGTATCATTTTCCCATTGATAGTTCTTTTTAAGGGATATGTGTTCAGGGATGGGAAATTACACGCTAAAACACCGTAGAAAATGACTGCAGAAAAATGCAGCAGCTGAACAACTCCTTTTTGGTTTGATTGAATTGCCAATTGACCTTGGAATTATATGTGGAAACTTGTTATATTTCCAGTTAATCCTAGCCCACTTTTACTTACAAAATAATTTTAAAAATTTTAAAGAAAGGCAATCCAACTGTAGCACCATTTTGCATGTTGAGTGTCATTTGAGTATCTTTTTCCCATCTATTGATATTTATAAGGCATATGTGTTCAGGGATGGGTAATTACACGTCAAAACACCTTAGAAAAATGACTACAACCAACTCACTTTTGGTTTCCACTAGAAAGAATAACATACATACTGAAATCAAAGGAAATGTGTTTGAGAATATATGGAGACCTTTCATTGATTATGTAAATTAAGTAAACATAACTTCTGAAGAAGGTGAATGATATGTGTGGACCTTGCAAATTCCAAGCTGGTGAATGTATATTATGTATTCTAATGTAATAGATTACCTAAACAGAGGAACATTGTTGACTTCTTTTTGTTAATGGTTTCTGTTTTTTAACCTTTTTTTGTCATTTTATTGTTTAGTTTTTAAATTACTTTTGTGTTAGTGTCTGACTGTGTGTGCTGTTTGTAAAAAAAAAAAAGGGTTCAATAAAAATATTGTGGGAAAAAAAATTGCTCTGATCTGCGTGAAAATCATGGACTGTTGAGACATCATGGACGTACCTGCTTCAGCTGCACTGAGTCTGAGATGGTGTCATAACAAAAAAGGATCAGGTGACACAACTCGATCGCCAGGTTAATAACTATATTAGCCACAAAATGTATATTCAAAAGTAAACATTACTGAGTTCGGTATAATAAGATGTATTTGACAGTTATGATGCATTTTAGGCCAAAAAAAACTTGATCTAGCATTAAAAGCAATTAAAATAATGCAGTCACAAGGTTACATGGAAAATGCTTGATTTACTCGATACATATACTGTAGAAATATATATTCTCTGCATCAACAATGTACTATACATGCATTCATGTAGTATTGCACTGACAAACCTCTGAAGTTTTTGCAGATGTCTCTTTTTTATATGTGAAGGTTACCACCATGTGACATAAATCTCTTAAAAATGAGCCATTATTTTCAAGGTCACCCATTAATGGTTTGTACTATTGACTCTTTTCCCACCAGTGTATTAAAAGACAAAAATAGAAATCATGATGCAAACACATAAGTCACTAAATTGTTTATTACAATCAGCAGCAAATTCCAGATTATTCAGAATGTGCAAAACTCAAACTGTAAGACTGGGTCACTCAGCAGCTGGGATGTGCAGCTCACACTGGTCTCAGATCAGCAGATCTTAGGCCTGCATCTCTGTAAATAGTGACGCAAGGTCCAGTTTGGGGTGGATCGATCGTTTACCTCTTGCCTAGACAAAAGACAGAAATGTGTGGAGGTTAAATAAATGAAGTTTAAAACATATTTGGGAAATACACTTGTTACTAAAAGCCAGTGGTGGAATGTGAATGAATGAATCTTTTTTTCGGATAGATTTAAAGAAAATACAATAATATAACAAAGGGGGAAAAAATTTAATAAGGTCGAATTAAACAATAACTCCTCTGATTACACAGTTCAACATAGGTTATCTGAAATGGGTGATGGCTGAAGCTGCAGCTTATATTGCCCACCCATATTCCATCCAAGAATTCAAAAGAAAAAACAAACAGCAGCGATTCCGATTCCAATGTGACAATAAAGTACTTCGTTGTTGTATTTAACCACAATTTTCATATAGCTGCACTGATGTAAAGTCGATTTTACAAGGGCTGGGTTGCATTTAAAATCATCTGCTTTTACTGTGGCCTCAGCAATCAGAATGAATTAATACATTCAGTGGAATGGAATCTAGTACTTTAACTGAAGGTGTGCATCACAGACTATGGAGTCGCTCAGTCAAAATATGGAGTTTTTATCAATAAAAGTTTGTCTGGAATGTAAAAGTGTCTCTTCTTGCACTGGCTTCAAGTGTGGGTGGTGTTTTGTACTTGTATTGCTAAAATATAAAAGGAAGCACTACAATGGGTCTCAAATATTTGTAATGTGTCCTGTTACTGCATGACTTTATTGATGATAGAGTATAAACCACACATATAAACTAAACTATATTGATGACTGAACAACTGCCATTCCCCAAAAGATACAGTTATGAACATAACTCAAAGGATCACACAAGTGATCTGACAAATAAATACATTAACAAGCGGTTTATTTTACAGTTGATGCGCCAGTCTTTTTCAGTTATTCTGTAATTAATACTCACACAATCAAATAAATCTCAGTTCAGTCCCTTTTACATTAAGTGGAAATTGTGCTAATTTGGTTTTGACACTTACCTATAAAAGCAAAGGATTTCAGTAGTTTCCACAGTGGCGACGTCCGTTGTTGAGCGGTCGATTCCCTCCTGCCTAGACGAACGACAGAAATGGATGGTGTTTAGTTTTTTCAAGCAAGTTCAACACTTATACAGGCACATCTCAAAAATTAGAATATCATGTAAAAGTTCAATATTTTTGTCACTCATTTCAGAAAGTGAAACCCATATATAGATTCATTATAGGGACAGTGATATATTGAAAGTGTTTATTTTAATATTGATGATTATGGCTACAGCCCATATTAACCAACACCTCATCGGCCCACATTTCTATTTAAAAACTATTTTTTAAAGTTTATGTAATATTCTAATTTTTTGCCAAATGGAATTTGGGGTTTTCAGGGGCTATAAGCCATAATCACCCAAATTAAAATAAATAAATGCTTGAAATATATCATGGTCTGTGTAATGAATGATATAATATATGGATTTCTCTTTCTGACGCTTTAGAAAATTATATGAATGACTTTATAAATCACTGGTTTGAAAAAGCACTTTTATATTGTTGAGATTTCGGCTCCTGTGATCTCACCAGTATCCACTATAAACAGGGAAGCTAACCCTGGCATGTGGAAACACATTCTAGCATTAAATTGCACACAATTTAATGCAAAACAAAAACCAGGACTATAACCAGGATTGATATATTTCATCGTATTGCTCTCACAAGCAAATGTTTAGGAGAAAATAAGCGTGAATCAACAGTGGGTATTATCTAGCTACTAGCCAAAACTCGTTAGCTAAAATGAGTTAGCCAGCAAAAAACGGCATTAAATTGCACACAATTTAATGCGCAACACCAAGTGCAATACAAAACAAAAACCTGGACTATAACCAGGATTGATATATTTCATCGTATTGCTCTCACAAGCAAATGTTTAGGAGAAAACAAGTGTGAATCAACAGTGGGTATTATCTAGCTACTAGCCAAAACTCGTTAGCTAAAACGAGTTAGCCAGCACAGAACGGGGCTGTATGGCTCAAAAGTGAGCTTACCACCAACAGGATAAATAAGCAAACAGATGCACAATATTACAAATCACTCACCATGGATGATTCTCTCAACTTCGTATTCAGCTTGTCAGTAGTACGGTTCTATTCTGCGCAGTCATCTGTAGGGTCCGGATCACTCTTCTGACTGTGGATCTGCCAGCAAGCAGAGAAAACCCCGCACCTCTTCGTTGGACCACGGTGTAGATTTCCGCAAAACCTAACCTACAACGCTGTCTCTATTAATATCGTATTTACTCCGTGACCGATTGCAAATGGTGGACGTAAAGATTTCGAAAACGGGCGATTTCTTGACGTTACGCGCTGACCAATCAGCGGCTAGCAGCCGATTGACATCAAATCACACCTCAATTTTTCTCGCTTGTCCCCTGCCCCTAAACTGGCACAAAAATTGTATCGGTTAAAGCGAGTAGGGTACTGTGGAAAGAGCGAGAAAGTGAGTAAAGTAAAAGTAAGTAAAGCTAAGGTGATACTTGTGGAAAAGTGCCAGTACTTGTGCAGGATTTTTGTACACAAGTAGCCTCCTTGTTTCAACAGCTCGGCAGGGATGTTGTCATTACCAGGGGACTTGTTTTTGAGAGAGTGGATAGCTGATAGAACCTCCAGGAAGGTTGGGGGCTGATCCAGGTCTTGCATCAGAGGAAGTGTAGGCAAGTCGTCGAGAACAGTGGGGTCTGCATCTGAGTCCTGGTTAAGCAGGGTACTAAAGTGTTCAGCCCATCTCAGCAAGATGTTAGGCTGTTCCTTTAGGATTCTCAGCCCATCTGCTGTTTTCAGGGGAGTGATGCAGCGATTTGTTGGGCCGTAAATCTTCTTGACAGCATTATAAAAATTATGCATGTCATTTTTATTGGCAAAGGCCTGGATTTCATGTGCCTTTTTTGTCCACCACTCGTTCTGCATTGTCCGAGTAGCCCTTTGTACATCCCGCCGAGCTCTCTGCCACTGATGCCTGATGATAATGGATGAGGGGTTCCTTACGGTTGCCTGATGTGCTCTGTGCTTGTCCTCCAACAAGTCGTGGATGGTGTCCGAGTTATCATCAAACCAGTCTTGGTGGTTCTTTCTCTTATAGCCAATCGTTTGGGCTGCTGCCTCACAAAAAGCCGAGCTGATGAAGTCCCACTTCTGGTCCACGGTCTTCTCAGGCAGACTCAAGAAATGCTCCACCCCCCCAGTTTCTCAACCAGGGAGTGACGAAAGTCATTTCTTGCATCCAGATTTGCCAGACGGGAGCAATCAAATTTCTTCCTTTTGGGCCCTTGTAGTTGCAAGGGGGCGGCGCACTTGCATGTGGACCTTGGCCACGATCAGCAGGTGATCTGTCCAGCATTCTGCACCTCTCATGGCACAGGTGATGTGGACGTCTCTGATGTCACTGCGCCTCACAATGATGTAATCAATCAGGTGCCAGTGTTTAGAGTGAAGGTGCATCCATGATATTTTGTATTTGGCCTTTTGCTGGAAGATGGTGTTGGTTATGGTCAGGTTATACTCAGAGCAGAGAGTGAGCAATATCACTCCATTTGCATTAGCCTGGCCAACCCCATGTCTCCCAAGCACTCCACTCCATATCTGATTGTTCTGACCCACTCTGGCGTTAAAATCTCCAAGTAAGAAGATCTTGTCATTCTTGGGGATCCAGCAAAGAGTTTCGTCCAGTGACTGGTAGAAGGAATCCTTGGCCTCACTCTCCGATGGCAGGGTTGGTGCATAGGCACTAAGAAGTGTAGCAAAGCGATTCTTAACCAGGGGGATACGGAGTGTCATCAGTCTCTCATTAATGCCAACAGGTGTTTCACTGAATCTTGGTAGAAGGGTGTTTTTGATGGCCAGTCCTACACCATGCAGATGTTGTTCTCCTGAGGGGTAACCCCTCCAGAAGAATGCGTAGCCCATCCCTTCCTCTGTTAAAGAGCCCTCATCTAGGAGCCTGGTCTCGCTCAGTGCAGCAATATCAATGTTGTAGCGACTCAGTTCAGCAGCAACCAGAGCTATTCTCCTATGGGGCTATCAGAACCTCGATCCAGGAGTGTCCTTACATTCCATGTTGCCAGTTTTAGGTTGCATGTTCTCTTTTTATTGTTTCGACCGCAGAGGTGGAATGACCCAACAGGCGCGGTAACCTGTTCAGGTGAAAGATGTGTGGGCAATTTTTAGGCCACTTTTTCTAGGCCCCTCCCCAGTTGGGGTGAGCAGTGCTGTCCTAAATAGGGCTGCTCAATCACACAGGGGTCTGCCGAAAACAGCTGCCACCCCAGCTGTTAGCGACCATAATAGCCCTGTGCTGCTGACGTGCAGGATTATAGCTAGGAGCTCCCAGTAGCATTCATATCTGCTTCCGTCGCCACACACCCTGTCGCCACCAGACTTTAACCAGATGTCCAGCAAGGTAAGGCCCACCATGGTTAGAGGTGGACACCTGTGCATTGAATTATTTAGAGTGCCATAGGGGGCGCGCTCTTCCCAATAGCACTGTCTTCGTGATGATGAGGTAAATCCGGTGGCGTGGGTAAGCCCATGATGACCAGTCCCTCAGCATGGCTGCAGGAGGCTGCCGGGTCCTTGGTCTTTTAAGTCCCGCCTTTTGCGCACCACCAGCGCATTGCTTTTCTGTCAGGGGTTGCTCCCTTCGCCTTCACCTTAATAGATTACCCACAAGGCAGTGGGGCTATTTACCCATAGTTGGGTTGACGGGCGTCAGGGCGTGCCCACACAGGGTGGGCCTATACGCTGCGTCTCTGGGGCCCCCTGCTGCTCCGAGATCCCCTCCAGTTTAGCCTGGGACCGCAGGGTACCCAGTTACCATGTGTGGCCACGAGGAGGCACTGCAGGGGTCTTGGTGGTGGAGAGGCTATGTACCAGCAGTAGGAGACTTACGCACTCGGCTCCTCTTTTCACCCCCGGTGGGGGCTAGCTGGTGGTGGTAGCTGTAAGCAGAGCAGCAAGCAGAAAACAACATGCAACATATGCCATGCAACATGCACTATCTACAGACATCTCTACATTACTATACTACTGCACTAGGCGCTTCACACGCACCCTGTGCAACCCTGTGTCACACTCCACACACACAGTACACAGTGGAGGGCAAACGTTGTGGACGATGCGGTCTGCTCCATCACTTCGCCAGAGTTTGACGCAGTTTCGTCAAGGAGGAACGGGGACCTGCAGAGGACAGTGTTAAGAAGACGGTGTCTACGGTGGTTCATGCTGTCTCACCCAACACGGGGTCAGTGGTCTCCATTTTGAACTTAGAAACAGTAAGTTGGTGTTTTCCTCACTACACAGTGTGTAAAGTGAGCATAGTCTGTTACGGTTATGGTAGTAAACCCCTTGACGTAGTGGGCTCAGTGTGGCCGTCGGTGAGATACAAGAAGGCCTCTATGGGCACTGCCAAGTTCATGGTGTCTCGAGAAGGAAGTGATCTGATGGACTGTGACTTGTTTTACGGGCTTGGTTTCTCCATCACCTGTGGGGATATGGAGGAGTGGGCAGGTGGTGGTCTGTGGACTGGCCAGTTTATGTGGGAAGGGGTGAAGAAGTGTGGGAATTTGGGTGGGCCATTCCGGGTGAAGAGGGACACTGCCAGCACCTTAGTACGGCGACAAGGCGGGGGTCCCATGCCAGTGTTTGTGGTCCTATGGACGGCAGACTCGAACAGCATGGTTTGACTCCGACGGTGGCGGAAGAAATGTAATTGTCACCATGGCCACATGTCCGAGTTTACCTGATCGCAATATGTTGGATAGTTGTAATTTGGACAAACTGTGTCGGACTGTCCCCGGAAAAAAAAACTTTGCACAAATAATACGGATCCCACTCTGAAGATGTCTGAATATCAATATTCACAAAACTGTCACACCCACACCTACTGCTGACATGAGGTACTGCACAGAATTGTATCACATTTTGAACAAAGACCAGTAGACACAATGAAATGACATTTTCAGTGGTTTCTCAGAGTGAATTGGACTACCCTCAGTGGAAGTCACTTTTGTACTACGGTAAAAACAGTTGCCATGAAAACACACTCCTTGCCTATCAATACGTTTTATACTTTGGAGGGTTGGGAAAGTCCAAGAATCACCAAATGTAGAACGTAAGTCAAGATGACTCTCTTCTGTAGTTCTGTGGTGTCTCCAACATGTACCTGAAATGTAAGGGTTACCATGGCCAGTACAAAGACCAGTAGTCACAATGAAGTCAAAGAAAACTCTTGGACTTTCCCAACCCTTAAGCCGGAGATTTCTTCAATTTAAAGATGGAACATTATGCCCCAACATTAGCACGACTTGGGTGCTGTACTCCAGCATGGGCCTGCCATGGGTGCTACCCCCCAGCCCGGGGTCCACCGTGGGTGCAGCATTGGCCCATCTGGGGTCCACCGAGGGTGCAGCATTGGCCTAGCCTGGGTCCACCGAGGGTACAGTGCTGGCCCAGCCGTGGCCCACCGTGGGTGCTGCAGTGCTCCAGCCCGGAGCCACCGTGGGTGCTGCAGTGCTCCAGCCCGGAGCCACCATGGGTGCTGCAGTGCTCCAGCCTGGAGCCATCGCGGGTGCTACTACTTTGCAGTCCGAGGCCACCAAGGGTGTCGTGGCCTCTCTTCCTCCTCAGCCAGACGTCATTGTGGTCCCACTCCCTTCTCTGCCAGACACTGTTGTGGTTCCCTTTCCTCCACTGCCAGATGGCGTTGTGGTTCCCCCTCCTCAGCTCTCCACTCCTTCTTCGAGCCTCCCAGAGGAGGAGCTGCCTCCTGGGCTGCCTTTCCAGTTCAAGTGGCTTACGCACTCAGGCCGGCCACCAGAGACTGAGCTGCTGGGTCGGGTGGTCCATGTTCTCTGGCAGGCGACCCGACTTGTACCACCTGGCCGTCTGGTTGGTCTGGGATTTTGGCAGGCCGGTTGAATGGGTTCACCTTGCCGTCCGCCGGGCCTGGGACTTTGGGCAGCCCCCTGAACTTTAGAGGTCTGTGGGCCGGGGGCTTGTATCCTGTGTGTCCTGGTGTAGGTCTTGAGCAGGGTTGTTTTTGTTCCCTCCTAGCCTGTTCCCCCCACCACCCACCCTGGATGGTTTGTTGTGTTTCCTGCTGGGGAAGGGGGGAGGGCAGGTTTTTCTTTTTCTTTTGATGTTCCATGGGGTGTCTGGGTTCCACCCCTTTGAGTTGGGGGCTCTGTCATGAACAGAGGGCTTGAGATTTCCTTCATACTCGGTTTCACGGCTTTTTCCTTGTTTATCATTCATCTGTTGCACTTCATGCCTGTTGGGTTTTATTGTTTTCTGCTTGTCATTTTCTGTTTGTGTTAGGACCGTATTTTTACTTTCTGCACTTTCTCATAATTATACCTTGGCATGATGTGTTATCCTGTTTTACTCAGTATTGTCCTCTTTTCTGTTGACAGCTGTAATGGGCTAAGCTTCAGGTGGGCGTGCCCTGTCAGCTGCCAGTGTGTTCTGCCTCCCTCTCACTCAGGTGATCCTGATTTGGCATTATTGCTTTCTCCTATCTTCTCAGGCACCCACACCTGATAATTATTATGTGATGGGGTTTTGTACCATATTTAAGAGACCTGTTTTTCATTTCACTTTGTCGCTGCTTCTGATTGTCTCTCCTCATCTCTGCCAGAACCCTGTTTCATTCTGGTGAGTAATTCCTGTAAGTTGTCACCCTCTTGTTTGCGTCCTTTGTTTTTTTTTTCCCTTAATTTATTACTTAAAAAAAAAAACAGTTCCGTGCGTGAGTGATTTTTTCAGCTCAGAAAGAGCAATACATGACAAAAATGTGCACAGACCCAAAACACTACACATATAAATGTAAAATTAGTACAAAATTACACCAATAAAGGTGCAAAAATACAATGCTAATTTGCACATTTGCTTTGCAGTTTGGAAAAGTTATGACATTTTGAGAGAAAAATACAGCTTACTAATGAGGGAAAAATATTTCCCTGAAAAAGTAACAAATTTACAAAAATAAAGTCAAATTTACAAGGAAAAAATTGCAAATTTACCAGAACACCCCCCCCCACAGACATACAGTATATATATATATATATATATATATATATATACAGTATATATATATATAATTTTTTATTTTTTTTTACTTTTTTCTCTCATAAATTTCCGATTTTCTTGACAATTTGATGAGATTTTTCTTATAAACCTTGGGAGCGTATAACTTTTTGCTGCTTTCTCCTGGCAATTATATACCTTTTTAAAATAAATTTAGTAAATGTTTTCCCATAAATTGGTTATCATGATTGGCAATAATTGACAGCTCCACACCAGACACCAGAGAAAACACACGATTACAAAGAGAATTAAATTAATTTGGATTTTATTAATTCAAATGGGAGACCTTTGTTAATGAAAGACGTCGCTCGCCAGAGGAAGACCCAACCTGGAAGAAGAGACGAGAGCAGGTTCGATAAGGAGGGAGACTGAAAAGGGAAAATAGGACTGCACTCAAATGGGAGAAACAGAGAACCCGGCAGTGAAACCCAGCACAAACGGCAAACCAGGAGAAGAAGCTGGAAGGCAGGAGTAGAGCTGGGTGAGGTGTCTGATCGGGTGGATATGGCTGCAGAAGTGGTGATGATGATGAGGCAGGTGAGCGCACAACAACCCCGGAGACGCACCATGGAGATGGTAGCAACCTGTAGAAGAGAGGACAAGAGAAATTAATAAATTTCCTCTGAGAGAGAGAATATAACTTACTTGCTTATAGTTGGTAGTATACCCAACGAGCCAGCGCTGAAGCATGGAAGTAAAGGTCCTTTTAAGCGCTGGCGAGGCAGAGGCAGCAGGTGCATCTCATCACGCAGGCGAGGTAGTTGCCTGAAAAGTCGGGGAAAGTTGAACAGAAAGGGAGGGGGAGAGTGCGCTCACCAGAACATGACATTGGCCACTTTTTGTGACAAAGTTCTTATCCATTTTTACGCACAAATTTATAACTATATACTCATAAATTTGAACTTTTTCTCCTAAATTCTTCTTGAACATTTGCAACTATTTTCTTCCTTGATATATTCAAATGTACTGTATAACCCATCCTTATACCAAGAGTGGTGGGCTGGTAGAGCATCTGCCCCACAGATTGTGGGTTCAAGCCCCAGCCCCTGCCATTCCAAAGACCATAAAATTGGTACTTTCTGCCTTCTAATCTGGTGCTCAGCATAAATGGGGAAAGGAAAATTGGTCACTCAGGCACATGCCAGTCTCAAGCCTGGGTAAATGGGGAGGGTTGTGTCAGTATGGGCATCTGGCATCAAAAATAGACAGTGGGCCAAGTGGCTCTATCTGCTTTAGTTTTTGAATTGATCAATCCCCATCCAGGCAGTAGCTGATTTTCACAGATATGCTAACGCATATTTTCCAAAACAGGAATCTGTTTGTTAGCAGGCTAAGTATGTGCACAGTTTTATGAAAATTAAACTTTAGTTATGAAACATGATAAGGTGGCTCTGAGGTGATCATGAAGGACCTGTCATAAACTCCCTGTGCGCTTTTCCACAGCGCACGGAGGAGGAGAAGGATGGATGAGGATTTACACGCAGGGTTTCACCAACACACATTTATTGACATGAAGCAGTTCAAAAGCAAAGACTTGCAGAAAGGTTACGGTGTACACAAAATGGCTGATGCCGAAGTGAACAGCGGGCAGACCACTATATACCGTGGCCACAGGAAAAAATACAATTAGCATATACGCTCGGGAGAGCGAGGAAGACCCAAGGAGGCTCTACTGGCTAGGGGAAGCAAACTGGGAAACAGCCTAAGTGTAGCAGTAGCACTGTGGGGGGGAGGAACGCTATCAACTAAGCGTAGCAGAAACTACCGCACCAAGAAACGCCAGACAGTTTACTCACAGGCAGGAACAGTCCAAGAAGTCCAGTTCTCCCAATGAGCGCGAATAATAAATCCTTCAAAGACGTGACGGTCATCTGACATAGAACACTCGTGTGACTCATGTAATGGTCCAGCGGCGTTTGTCTAGCGAAGAGCTGCTTAAATACAAACACCGCTGGCCACACAAATTGGGCATATCTGGGTGAGGCGCGGGAAAGATAATTACCGGGGCTGGGAACAGCTGATAGAATCAAAGGGAGAGCGAGGGGGCGTGGCTGGATCGACAGACTGTCAGCAGCGTGGGAGAAAGTAGGTCACCGAGGCTGACTAGCAGCTGCCAGTCAGGCAGTGGCTATGGTAATGGAATAAGTACAAAAATACACAAAATGCACATAAACAGTGAAACCAAAACCCACAGAGAGATCGAGGCCGAGCCGGGGAAAGCCAAGCCGGCTCGGCTCATGACAAGACCACTGTATAGTATGCTTAACCAATCAACACATCGCTTCATGGTCACCTGAATTGAATTTGACCAATGAACTGCATCATTGTTGGAAGTAAATGCAAAAGAAAGATGGGCTTATAAGGCTGCATTTTTGTCAGCTAGGTAAGCATAATAATGTTATATTTATATCCCTGTAGTTTCTTTTTGTGTTACAGCCAGCGTCCACAGAGATTATTAGGGACAGGCTCTCCCAAATGAGGAGAGGCATGTGAGAAGCACACTTATTCAAGGGCAGAGGATCCCGGCATGGAACTTCTATGCGGACCAGGGGAAACAAGGGAAAGGCGTTGACCTGGGTGGATTGTCCAGTGTCTTCTATGGCCAGGCGAGCGTGATCAGCTCTGGAAGACACACCGCAGAGGTGGTGGCAAACCTGGAGAGACAGGAGGACAAACGGGTAGCACAGGTACAGACAGAATAAAGGCTAAGAGCAGTTTCATTGGTTTAGCAAATCTAACCATCCAACGGTGGCTGCTCTACACGCTGGCTCTTAAATACACTGGTTATCGGGACGCAGCAGGTGTGCAATCACGCAGGTGTGTCCAATTCTCCGGAGCCGGACAGACAGACAAGAGGGGAGGGAGAGCATGCTTACCCGACCATCACAGTTTTATGTTTTGGTGCTGCTGTGATGCTGCTGTTATGCTGTTTTATTTCCAGCAGGGTGTAACAAAGTCCATTTGCCTTTTTTTTTTCTTTGTTTTTTTGTACTGTGGCGTAACCCCCACAACAGACAGGCAAAGCGCTCAACTAGAGCAACTAACAGAACAGTGAAATGTGTGTATTAATGTCAACAGGCAGCCCCGCTTCTTCTGGCTTTTTACGGCTCAGTACCGTGATGTTAATGTGCCATTCATGCATTGTGTTCATGCTTCCTGCCCTTACTGTGTCTATACACTGATAACAATATGTAGATGTGCCTTGTAACCTCTTTTGTCCTGCAGTTCCGGAGCTGAGGCGAATTACGGCCAGCAATCTCCTTATTGTTATGTGTGTCTCTCAAATGCAAATGCCCATACCTACTGCTGTGAATGCCTTTCATGTATTATCTGTAGTTGGGTATATAAGCTGCATCACTCTGTAACTCACTCTCTCACTCTGACGACTGCTCATCTGCACACTTTGCTGGAGAGCCTCCGGGCTCGCCCATGGGGCGAGCTCTGTGACGGCGGTATGATAATAAAACCAACTTAAAAACCTCACGTCGCTGCCTTATTTTATCATCCACCTCATTGGTGACCCCGAGAAAGCACACGCTTTGTGCGACGCAACCTTCTGGTCTGGACAGTTACGCTGGTGACCCCGAGAATGCAACCTTCTGGTCTGGACAGCTACACTGGTGACCCGACGCTGAAAAGAACACGCTGCCAGCGAACGCAGCACCCGGTGGTGATTCTCCGACGACAAGCGAACGCAGCAGCCTGACGCAAATGATCTGCCTTCCCTTTTGCTTCAGGGAGACTTCGACGCAGAGTTACCAGGCGAAACTCTCCGGAGATCACCCACGACCGGGACAGCTGCAGAAAACTTCATGGTGGGATCTGCCTGCCTAGATCGGCACATCCACGCTGGACCGGCCGCTCTCACAGCTTCTGACACACGATTCTGTGTCTCCACACGAGAGCGCACGCACCTCGTCCTCTCTCCACGATGGCGACCTCCATGGCTGACGGAGAATGCAGCGCGTGGACCTGAATGCACCATGGCCGAGCGAGTGACAAAGATCGTCTCCTCCCTCTCACCGCTCCAACGCATCTGCACGAGCCCGAGGGACAAAGATCGTCTACTTCCTTTCACCGCTCCAACACATTGAACAGAGATGATTAAGCTCCCTGACCCTGGTTTTCCTCCCCAGCTGGCCCACCCACGCACGGAGCCCCGGCACACGCACCGGGGAGTTACGAGGACGGCGCACCACGCACGGGACACATACGGCTTCACTGACCGCCATCCTCCTTCGCCGCTGCACACAGGCCCTTCAGGCTTGCTCGTACACCTGAGGCACGCACGCAGCTTGCTCACTGGATTTTCTTATGGTCTTAGCCATGGCGCACAACGGGAATTCAGCAGTCTGCGGTCCCCGAAGGCTTTAAGGTTGTGCCCGCACCTAAAGTCAACACGCCAAGTCCCTTTGCTTTTGTTTTTTTTCTTACAGCCGCCCCTGTTTTTCTTCATGGCCGCTGTTAATCCTCGCCGCTCCTTTTTCTTCACGGCCGCTATTAATCCTTGCAGGACTTAATCGCGAGAGGAGTCAGTGACTAATTTTTCTTCTTGTGGATCTCCGCACGTTCAACGGGACAGCCCCTCAACATCGTGGACCCACAAGCAATTTTTGCGCAGCTCAGACGATTTCACCATCCCCGGCCGGCATTTACTACCCCCCACCCCGCTCCACCTCCGCCTGCACAGAGCTTTCCCTGCTCGCTGCCAAAGCCGGACTATCGAGGCCTCGGCCGCCTGCCGAGCCCTCTGGGGGGGAGCGTGTGGCGTAACCCCCACAACAGACTGGGACAGGCAAAGCGCTCAACTAGAGCAACTAACAGAACAGTGAAATGTGTGTATTAATGTCAACAGGCAGCCCCGCTTCTTCTGGCTTTTTCCGGCTCAGTACTGTGATGTTATGCCACATTTCCACTATATAGTTCTGCGCTACTCTTTTCTTTTCTTTACTACTTGTTTCTCCCGCGGCTGCACCTCCATCACAACCGCGGAAAGACGAGTATTGCTGGGGTGGGCGGGATCGAGGTGGCGCTACACTGCTGACGTATAAAGGACGAGACTGACTCCTCAACAACACAGAAAAAAATAGCGGATTACGAGCGGAGGATTTCCAAGGTTTTTAACACAATGAATGTCTTTAACGAGACATGAGAATTTTACAGGAGAAGACGACGTGGATTGAGACAACACACGTTGGAGCAGGAGAGGAGAATAGCGGTTGCCCAGGAGGAATCTGAAGCAGCTGCATATGAAGCAGAGATCATTTCATTTGTTCAGTGTTCATGTGCATACATATGTCAAACGTGTTTTTTAAATAAAATGTTGTGCACTTTTAAACTACGTCGCCTCTGTTGTTCAAAACGGTTCAATGTTAACAGACGGTTAATTAAATGCTGAAACACCGGGGTAATTTAAAATTATGCAGAAACTTAATCCTAAACCCCTTTAACTTACCAAATAATTTATATTATAAAAAAGCCAATCCAAATCTAGACCCATTTTGTATATTGTGTAATAATGATACACTGATGATAAACTGACTTCCCCAAAAAAGCAGCAGCTATACAATGCACTTTTGGTTTGATGGAATTGCCAATTGACCTTGGAATTATATGTGGAAACTTGTTATACTTCCAGTTAACTTTAACTTACAAAATAATTAAAAATATTATAAAAAAGCCAATCCAAATCTAGGCCCATTTTTTGTATTGTGTATCATTTGAGTATCATTGTACAATCTATTGTTATTTATAAGGCTTATCTGTTCAGTGGTGGCTAATTACACACTAAAACAATGTAGAAAATGACTGCAAAGAAAATGCTGCAGCTAGACAACTCACTTTTGATTTGATGGAATTGCCAATTGACCTTGGAATTATATGTGGAAACTTGTTATACTTCCAGTTAACTTTAACTTACCAAATAATTGATATTATAAAAAAGCCAATCCAAATCTAGGCCCATTGTGTATCATTTTCCCCATCAATTGTTATTTATAAGGGTTATCTGTTCAGTGGTGGCTAATTACACACTAAAACAACGTAGAAATGACTCCAAAAAAAATATGCTGCAGCTAGACAACTCACTTCTGGTTTGATGGAATTGCCAATGAACCTAGAAATTTTATGATGAAACTTTTTTTAATCCTACTAAATACACTGACATTGTCACACTGCCCAACACCAAATTATAATTTTCTTTTTCAAACCAAAGATCACTATGGATCTATTGAATCACAATAGCATAGGTTTATCATATACATGTCAACGTTTACAACATCGAAAATGTTATATTTGGGTTTACATGTATGGGTATTTTCGCTTTATATTATACTAGACTGCTTATAATTTATTGGAATTCTCAGAGTTTGGAATGCCGATATAACATTCAATTCACATGTACTTACCTTTTACCCAATTTGACTTTTACCTTTATCAGTGTCTACTGCTGAATGTAAATTACACCTGTGCAACTGCTTACAATTTTACTTAAAAACTGTACCCAATGTAGAGCAATGGATACAGCAGTGGTAATATTTATTAAATTTAACAATAACAATTACATTACCATTAAAAATCTTGACACCTTTATGGCTGAACAGCAGGATTAGGGTCATATGAGGCAATGGAATGTGTATGTAATTATTCGCCTTTATCATCCAGTGTTATAATATACAAACCACACTTTTATCCAAAAGACTAACATTTTATTACATTACAAATATTCCCAAAACATGTTAACAAATGGGGAGCTTTCAGTACTTCGACCAGACTGCCAAAATGGTTTCGGAAGGCTCCGTGGAAGGAAGCCGTCTCTGTCAGCTCATCCCTTCTTAATGCGGCTAACTGCAGGTGTCTTTCGCACTGTTCGAGCATCCTTTCACGGATCCGCATCTCCTCAGCATGATTCTGGGCCATCAGTGATGCAAGGTCTGCAATGTTGCTGGACCTCTTCAGCTTGCCAATATGAAAGACAGAAGTCATTGTATTTAGATAACACCGGATCAAAACATGTCAGAAAAAATATTATGGAATTAAACTGTTGAAAGCCTGTGGTGGGATGCTTCGTTGCTGTATTTAAGCTCAACTGTCATGTCATTGCCCCACAGTAGAGTGGACTATAAGCAACTTCTGTGGTGATGTGGTTAGGCCCCCCTTCATTTCAAAAAGGATTAATTGTAAAAAGTATTTTGATTTAATGGGTTATTTTTAAAAGAATTTCTTTGTGCTGTGGCCTCATAAATCAGAATGGGTTAATAGTGTTAGCTGACTTGAAGAATTTCAATCAAGCATTTTGATTAGAAGTCGGTACATGTGCTCCTTTTTTTTGTGAAAATACAACAGTATTTCACCACCAACACACCTATAACACTGGGCCACTGTGGCTATGAACACCCCTGAATCTAGTATTTTTATAAACGTAGAAAGACATTTTAAATTCCTTGTTATGCGTCTATAGAAAACAATCACATATAAAAACAACCGGGTGGTAATTTTCAGTTTGTTGTGCCTTACCAGCACTTGACCGGGAGATGCCGGGGCAGTCCAGTGAGGCGGACCCAAGAGATTTGAAAACTGTGTATAGAAGGAAAAAAACACACAATAAAGCTCACAAACAAAGTGCAACATGTACCGCAAACACAAAACTTTTTAACCAGAATACAATAAGCTTACGTCAGCGTTTTGTTCACGTGAATACTGAAATAAAAGCGCGATTCAGCAGCTTGATGCCAGGTAGCAGCAAGGTACAGAGGTAGCTAGCTATTAGCGGGCTAGCCATCACCACAATTGCCCACAATCAAACAACTTTCTTTATTGCTAAAATAAAGTGCGCTTTTGACCGAAAGGCAAGAAGACGGACAATAACAAAACAACACTCACCGTCACCGTTTTCCAACTGCGTGGCCGTGTCGAGTCCAAATTCTCTGCCAAAATAGCAGGCCGGACACTTCCTGGTATATTTTTTCATTGCCCCACCAACTTGCTCTGGATGTAGTCATCGGCTACGAGGGACAGAAAAGTCCGCACCTCCTCGTTTGTTCATGGAATAAACTTGCGTGTGGACATCGTTATATGAGAACACAATTGTGAATCCAGTCACCGCAGTTACTCGCTGAAATTACAAATGGCGGTCGTGTAGCTTCAACAGAAAACAAAACGGACGCGTTTGGTGACGTTACGCCCTGACCAATCAGCGTTTAGCAGTCGATTGACGTCAATTCACACCTCGCTTTTCGCTCGCCTGTACCCTGCCTCTGAACAGGCACGAAAATCGTAACGGTTAAACCGTGAGGACTTGGGTGGAAATGGCGAAAAACCGAAACAAGTAAAAAAAAGTAAAGCCAAAGTGATACTGGTGGAAATGGGGCTTTAATGTGCCATTCATGCATTGTGTTCTTGCTTCCTGCCCTTACTGTGTCTATACACTGATAACAATATGTAGATGTGCCTTGTAACCTCTTTTGTCCTGCAGTTCCGGAGCTGAGGCGAATTACGGCCAGCAATCTTCTTATTGTTATGTGTGTCTCTCAAATGCAAATGCCCATACCTACTGCTGTGAATGCCTTTCATGTATTGTCTGTAGTTGGGTATATAAGCTGCATCACTCTGTAACTCACTCTCTCACTCTGACGACTGCTCATCTGCACACTTTGCTGGAGAGCCTCCAGGCTCGCCCATGGGGCGAGCTCCGTGATGGCGGTATGATAATAAACCTATTTAAAACCTCACTTCGCTGCCTATTTTATCATCCGCCACAGTACAATGATTATGGATTCACTTGACCAGTGTATATCACAACAATGTAACATTTTATAGACAGTACATATCACGCTCAAACCATCTAAACTACTTTATAAATTTAAAGCAACCTGTGGTATTCAAAAACATGATTGACTTAATATGACAAACTATTTCTCCACAAAATGTTCTGTATGTACGTACTTCCTCAATATTCTTTTGAATTTGGACCGTTGTTTATCTGACTTGCTTTGGAGGTTGTGCCTCCGTGAACAGGCAGAGCGGAGCAGCGGTGAGAACTAGGAAATGTGAAGGAGGAGGCAAAGCGGATTAATCACAGCTCTTATCAACAACATGTACCTCTCCTTCTCTCCAGAGGTGCACATGGGGTGATGCAATAGGAATGCACGTTGCTGCTGTGTTGATGCCATCGCAGCTGCGTCGCATCGACGCAGGTGCATAACTTAAGTTTTGCACCAAACCCATAACTTGTTTTAGCTAGTTATAGGCATTCTTATATATTTTTTTTAAACTTTATTAAAGAACAAAGAAAGCCCAAAAAAAATCAGTACATCCACATAATCAGTTAAGATTATGTACAATGAAATACAGGGAACATAGGTTGAAAACAGACAAAACAGTCCAGGGAGTATCAGATAAAAATAATAACAAGAGCACTCTGAGGCAAGTGCAATATCCCCCACCTCCGTTTTCTTTGAAGATCCCTATACTTACTGATCGAGAGCAGTTTTCAACTTTTCAATGTAATTACTGTGACAGAACCAAATTATGATAAGCCCATCATCCACGAATATACAACAAAGTATACAACCCATAGTTGTAGGGCAGCATCCTGAGGTAAACCTGTGTAGCAAGTTTGGTGACCCTAGAGAGCTTTACACATTCTATAGTAAGAAAGCATAGGGAGTGTCAGCCTTGACCTTTGACCTTCTGACCCCAAACCTGTAGTCAGAGGTTATGGTCTCAGAGTGAACCTGTGTACCAGGTTTGGTGACGCGAGCTTTCTTTGTTGTTGAGATGTTGTTTATAAGCCATTTTGATGTTGACCTTTGACCTTGCAATCCCAAAACCATAGTCACACTTCAGGGTCACAGGGTGAACCTGTGTACCAAGTTTGGTAACCTTAACTTTACTCGTACAGTAATAAGGCATAGGGAATGTTAACCTTGACCTTTTGACCCCAAATCCATAGTCTGAGGTCAGCATCCCAAGGCGAACCTGTGTACCAGGTTTGGTGGCCCTGCAATAATAAGGCTTAAGGACTGCTAACCTCCTCCTTTGACCTTTTGACCCCAAACCCATAGCCAGAGGTCAGGATTCCAAAGTGAACCTGTATAGCAAGTTTGGTGACCCTGTGGAGTGTGTAAATGAAGAGGCAGCTTCATGTCAGACGATTTAGTATACACTCACATCTCACAAGCACAGAACAGACTGACTGGTTACAGCAAGCACTCCTCTCTATATCCCAAGTCACCTTCACAAGCTTCAAGGCACTTCCTCATACACAGCATGATATTTACACTACACTTCATTCAACCCCCCCTCACCCTCTTGGGCATTGTTCTCCCATGTGTATTCATTGTCTCTGTCTGAGGTGCGAAATAACCTGACTTCCATACCGCCCCCCCAGCATCTTAGATAGAACAATAGAATATCAATCCACATGCTGTTTCGGCTTCAGTCTCCTCCCATATCTGCTGTAACTGGGGTTTACTGCCTCTGTGGCGCTGCTGTGCCGGTGGGGGGCTGCTGGGAGTGTGTCCGACTGCGGGTGAGCCGTGGTGAGGGGAGGGGGGGGTCGCTCTGTCCGTGTGGCTGCTCTGATGAATCGTTCCCCTGGGGAGTTCTCCGTGGGGGTCTTCCACGCCGAGGGGCCCTCGCCAACAGCACTTGCTCATTCGCCACTACAAAGGCGGGTTTGAGTCTGTCTATGCCAGTTTTCTCTCGTCTACCCCCCAAGTCCAGCACAAAATGCTTATCCCCTGTTTCCAACACTCTGAACGGTCCATCATAGGGTGGGCGCAATGGAAGGCGGTGGGCGTCGTGTCTGACGAACACAAACTACGCGTTCTTCAAAGTTTTAGGCAAGAAAACACACGGAAAACAGTGGTGGGCCGGGCCCGGCAGCGTGCCTGTGTTTGCGCTACGCTGCAAAAGCTGAGACGGGCAGCTGTCCGGCGCGGGATTATCTGGCAGAAATTCCCCGGGCAGCCGTAGGGGCTGCGCAAAAACGAGCTCTGCAGGGGAAGCTTCCAGATCCTCTTTTAGCGTGGAGCGCAACCCCAATAAAACCCACGGCAACCTGTCCACCCAATTTGCATCCGTTAGTGAAGCCCTGAGTGCTGCTTTCAGTGATCCATGAAAACGTTTGCATAACCCATTGGCCTGTGGGTTGTATGCGGTTGTGCGATGAATTGTAACACCCAGGCTGCGGGCCATCATGGACCAGAGTTCGGAAACAAATTGAGGGCCCCTGTCGGATGTAATGTCTGACGGGACTCCAAAATGCGCCACCCATGCTGTTAAAAAAGCGCGTGCTACGTCTGCGGACGTGGTTGCCGCCAGTGGGACTGCTTCTGGCCAGCGCATGGTGCGGTCCATCACTGTCAGGAGGTGCGTACACCCCTGTGATGGCGGGAGGGGGCCCACGAGGTCCACGTGAACATGGTCGAACCTCTTAGCCGGTACACGAAACGGTTCCAGGGGAGCCTTCGTGTGTCTGTGTACCTTGGCTCGTTGGCACGCCACGCAGGCTGCAGCCCATTCTTTTACTTGTTTGCGTAGGCTCGGCCACACAAACTTCTCTCCCACCATTTTGACCGACGCGCGCACTCCTGGGTGCGCCAGAGTATGAACCGACTCAAACACGCGGCGGCGCCATGCGACCGGGACCACCAGACGCGGGCGTCCCGTGGAGACATCGTAGATTAGAGGGGGCATGCTGTCTTGCAGCACCCTGCTCTCCAGCCTTAACCCTGTTGGTCCAGACTGGAGCGCGCGCACGTCTGCATCGCTAATCTGCTCCGCGGCCATGGCTGCTTAATCTATCCCCACATAGACCGGGGCCACCACGACATGCGAGAGGCAGTCTGCCACCACATTCAGTTTACCCGACACATGCTGAATATCGGTAGTAAACTCTGAGATCGCGGCCAGCTGTCTCTGCTGCCGGCCTGACCACGGTTCTGAAACCTTGGCCATCGTGAACGTTAGTGGCTTGTGATCCACGAACACGGTGAAGCTGCGCCCTTCCAGCCAGAACTGGAAGTGGCGTATGGCCAGGTGGAGAGCCAGCAACTCCCTGTCGAACGCGCTGTATTTACGTTCGCTGTCGCGCAAAGTTCTGCTGAAAAAAGCGAGCGGCTGCCAAGCCCCCGGTGACGTGCTGCTCTACGACAGCCCCTATGGCCACGTCTGAAGCATCGGTGGTGAGCACTATCCGGGCCGCCGGGTCCAGATGCGCCAGCAGTGAGGCGTTTGCCAGGGCTGCTTTAACCTCCGAGAATGCCCGCTCTCGCTCCGGGGTCCATTCGACCCTATCCGCGGGTTTCTGTCTCTTGAGCGCAGCATACAATAGTTGTATGAGCTGCTCTGCGCGGGGAAGGAAACGGTTATAAAAGTTCACCATCCCCCCAAATTCCTGCAGTGCCCTGACCGTCTGAGGCAGGGGAAAATCCGCCACGGCGCGCACTTTGACAGGCAGCGGGATCGCTCCTTCTGGAGAGACGCGGTGCCCCAAAAAATCAATGTCTGTCACGCCAAACTGGCATTTCGCCGGGTTGATTATCAACCCGTGCTCCTCCAACCTCCGGAAAACCGTCGTGAGGTGGGTTTTGTGTTCATCTTCGGACGCACTGGCTACCAGGATATCGTCCAGGTCGACGAACATGAACGGGAGATCGCGCAGCACTGCATCCATCATGCGCTGGAACGTCTGTGCCACGCCTTTTAACCCGAATGGCATGTGCAGGAACTCAAATAAACCGAACGGAGTTATTACCGGTGTTTTGGGTACATCCTCAGCGCGCACTGGGACTTGATGGTAACCGCGGACCAGGTCTATTTTGGAAAAAATGCGTGCTCCGGCAAGGTGGACGGAAAAATCCTGTATGTGGGGAATCGGGTAGCGGTCGTGTGCTGTGGCGTTGTTCAACCTGCGGAAATCACCGCACGGTCACCACGATCCCTCAGCCTTAGGGACCATGTGTAGCAGGGATGCCCATGGGCTGTTCGAACGGCTGATGATGCCCAACCTTTCCAGGTTGGCGAACTCCTCGCGCGCTATGGCCAGTTTAGTTGCATCCAAGCGCCGAGGTCTTGCAAAAACGGGCGGCCCGGTGGTGGTGATAAAGTGCTCCACCCCATGTTTAGCGATGGCCGCCGAAAACGTCGGGACCATGAGTGCTGGGAACTGAGTGAGCAGTGCGTGGAACTTACCGCCTGGAGCTGTGACGTTGGCTTGTGCTGTTGGCTGGGTCACTCGAGCTATACAGGGGAGAGAGTCAAAGGACAATGCATTAACCAGGCACCTGTTAGCAACATCAACCAGTAAACCATGTACACACAGAAAATCAGCCCCCAGGATATGGTAATTCAGTGCTGCTATGACAAAAGTCCACTCGTATGTACGGCAATGTAGAGATAAGATCAGTGTCCTCTCACCAAAGGTCTTAATTTCCGAGCCGTTTGCTGCCAACATCACGGGGCCGCTAGGTCCTGCCAGCCGGTCGGCGTAGGTTGGCAGGATGAAGCTCTTCTGGGCTCCGGTGTCCACGAGGAAACACCTCCCCGAGCGCGCGTCCGTCAAGTAGAGCAGCTTGTTCTCTTCCCCAAGGGTCGCAGCTGCTACCGACCGCCGGCCTCGGTGTTTTCCCGAGCGCTTGAATTGGCACGGTGGTGCACATCTGCGTGCGTTCTCTCCGAAGCGGCGGTGGTAGAAACAAAGCGTGTCTCTCTGGCGTTCCTTGGCCCCCGCTGCTGCTACCGTCGGTGGCTCCTCGCCTCCTCTGGTCGTCTCGCTGGGCTCTGCCGCTGCCGCGTTGACTGTGATCGCCCTGGTGGTGAGAATGATCCGGTCCGCCTCCTGGGCTAGTGCACGGTAGTCACGCGCGACCAGCAACGGCGACTTGGCCAGAACCGCTCTCGCCACTGTTGGAAAGTTCCGGAGGAAAAGGTGGGCAAACAGAAAGTACCCGTCATCCATGCCCATTAACGCCAGCATCTTCTCCATCAGGTCTACGGCCGACCCATCTCCTAACTCGGTCCGCGCCAGGAGCCTCTCCGCTCTCTCACATTCCGAGAGTGTGTAGCACTGGGTGAGCGCAGCCTTGAGCACCTCATATTTGTTGCTGGCTGGTGGCTGATCGAGCAGGCTCACTACCTGCTGGGCTGTGCGGGAGTCCAGCGCTGCTACCACATGGTAGAACTTGGTGTCGTCTGCCGTTACTCCCCGGAGGGCGAACTGTGCCTTGGTGTGGTGAAACCAAGAGCACGGATTGTGCTGCCAGAAATCCGGTAGCTTGACTGAAACTGCACACGCGTTGCTGGGAGTTCCAGTCCTGGCTGTCTGTGGAATGGCTGCTGCGTCTCTGGGGCTTCCCGACCGGGCTGGCTCTGGGGTTCTCGCCTCGTGTTCCATAATACGTCTTGGGTCACCAGTGTGGAGTGTGTAAATGAAGAGGCAGCTTCATGTCAGAAGATTTATTACACACTCACATCTCACAAGCACAGAACAGACTGACTGGTTACAGCAAGCACTCCTCTCTATATCCCAAGTCACCTTCACGAGCTTCAAGGCACTTCCTCATACACAGCATGATATTTACACTACACTTCATTCAACCCCCTCTCACCCTCTTGGGCATTGTTCTCCCATGTGTATTCATTGTCTCTGTCTGAGGTGCGAAATAACCTGACTTCCATAACCCTAGCTTTCTTTGTTGTTGAGATATAGTTTATAAGCTATTATGATGTTGACCTTTGACCTTGCGATCCCAAAACCATAGTCACCCTTTAGGGTCACAGGGTGAACCTGTGTACCAAGTTTGGTGACCCTATACTAGGCTGCCCCTATACTCGTTGTACAGTAATAAGGCATAGGAAATGTTAACTTTAACCTTTGACCTTTTGACCCCAAACCCATAGTCAGAGGTCAGGATCCCAAGGTGAACCTGTGTAACAGGTTTGGTGGCCCTAGCTTTACTCGTTTTATAGTAATAGTAAATGTAGCATTTTCCATCATGCAACTGCAATGTTAACTTTGAACTTTGACCTTTGACCCCTTGACCCCAAATCCATAGTTAGGGCAGGGTGTAAATTGTCCAAGATCTGTATTAGATACAATTAGTGTATCGATTTGAAAAGGCTATACCATTTCTTTCAGTAGTTATTGTGTTTAGAAGATTTAGGGAAAATCTGACCTCTGACCTTTGGCCTCAAGGTCATCTGATAAGAGTGAAATTGCAATATGCTCATCATCAGAGTATATCAAACCATGGTACCAAGATTGAAAACAATTGGAACCAAACTGTAGGAGAAGTTGATTTCACAAGACAGTAACTGTCTATGAAGTGAGGTGTAGCAGGAAGTCATAGGTCAGGGGCTACAACTCCTGCAAAAACCATCCAATCAGAACCAAATTGCAATATGTACACCCTCAATGTATATCAGACTAGTGGTGGGTGGATCAATTCAAATATTGATAATGTCAATACCAACGTTGCTATTGATATTGATCAATATCAGTATAATGAGATCGATACTGTCTGTGTTGCTGCTCCTGTCACAGCACGGAGTAGGTACAGTCAGGCACACTTTTGTCCTCTTCTTCTTCTTGTGGTTTTACCTACTTCCTCCTCCTACTTGTACCATCATGTGACTCAGCGGCATCAAGTAAACAAGCTAGCAAGCAGCAGCCGCTGGCTGCTGGTGTTGTGCACACACAGCACAGAGACAGCGCAAAAGAATGGCAGAGAGGAAGAGGAGCGCCATGTGGCTATATTTCCAGGCTGAAAATGAAACAATGGCAAGCTGTACAATTTGTAAAAAGGCTGTGAAATACAGTGGCCACACAGCTAATTTATACAAGCATATGAAAAATCATCCAAAAGACAACACCGAGTTACAGAAACGGAGAGAGGAGGAGAGAACCCCAACCCCCCCGGCCCCAACAGACCCAGACCCCCGACCCAGAGGCAGAGATCATTGGCAGAGGCCTTTCAGTATGGTATCCAGGTATTTTAATCATCTTCGGCGTTAGTTAATATTAATTTTCAAAGTACAACTGGTCATTTGTTACTTTAGCCAACTCAAAAAGTATAAATTATGCTAAGACCTTGGTATATTACATTTATCCCACTGAAACACTTTATTTAAATGAATACATTTACTGGAATTGAAACAAATATCGTCGGCCTCCGTCGGTCTATGATGACCATGGAAGAGAATCCTAAACGTCTACTCTACTGGAACAGCACCGCCTGTGGCTGAACAGGCCGATGCGCAAATGGCAGTTCCCGTCACACAGGTTGCACTTGTGGGTGGTCTCCGTGCTGCTGGGTCTGTGGCGGTTCTTCCTGTGGGTCCTTTTTTCATCTGCTGCAGCAGTCAGTCTCTCTTCACCCGCCTTGAGCTGTCTGGTCAGGGTGCCTCTCCATTTGGAGCGGTCTGTTGCAAGGTCCTCCCAGCGCTCTGTGTTGATCTCCAGAGCCTTCATGTCTCTCTTGCAGACGTCTCTAAAGTGCAGCTGTGGGCGGCCAACGTCTCTCCTGCCAGTCGCCAGTTCTCCGTAGAGGACGTCTTTGGGGATTCTGCCATCCTCCATACGGTGAACGTGGCCTAGCCAGCGAAGCCTGCACTGCCTGAGTAGAGCGAACATGGAGGGAAGGCCGGCGCAGGACAGAACTTCTGTGTTGGGCACTTTGTCCTGCCAGGATATGTCCAGGATGTGGCGAATGCAATGCAAGTGGAAAGAATTCAGTCTGTTTTCCTGCCGGGCGTATGTTGTCCATGTCTCACTCCCATAGAGCAGTGTGCTGATGATGCAGGCGTTGTACACTGCCATCTTCGTCTTGACAGAGAGTTTGGGATTCTCCCACACTCGTGTGGTGAGGCGAGCGAGTGTCAAGGCTGATTTTCCAATCCTCTTGTCGATCTCTGTATCAAGGGAGAGGTTGTTGCTGATCGTGGACCCCAGGTACGTGAACTGATTCATGACCTCCAGCTCGTAGTTGTCGATGGTGATGGTTGGTGGTGCTTCCGTGCCTTGCGCCAAGACATTAGTCTTCTTCAGGCTGATGGTAAGCCCGAAGTCCTTGCATGCCTGGGAGAAGCGGTCCATCAGGGTCTGAAGCTCCTGCTGTGTGTGGGTTGCGACTGCAGCGTCGTCTGCGAACAGCATGTCTCTGATTAGAGTCTTGCCTACCTTGGTTCTGGCTTTCAGGCGGGCGAGGTTGAAAAGCCTGCCGTCAGATCTTGTGTGCAGGTAGATTCCCTCTGTTGCTGTGCTGAAGGCATGCCTCAGGAGCATAGCAAAGAAAATCCCAAAGAGGGTTGGCGCAAGTACACAGCCCTGTTTCACTCCGCTGCGTATGTTGAATGGCTCTGAGACGTTGCCGTCGTGCTGCACTATCCCCTGCATGTTGGCGTGAAACGATTCGATGAGGCTTTGCAACTTTGGTGGGCATCCTATCTTTGGCAGGATCTTGAAAAGGCCCTCTCTGCTGACCAGATCGAACTCTTTGGTGAGGTCGATGAAGGCGACGTACAGGGGCATGTTCTGTTCTCTGTATTTCTCCTGGAGTTGGCGGATGGATAATATCATGTCTACCATCGATCGCTCAGCGCGGAAGCCACACTGAGACTTGGGGTAGACACGTTCGGCAAGCTTCTGTAGACGAACGAGAACACCTCGTGCGTAGACTTTGCCAACAACGCTGAGGAGGGAGATGCCCCTGTAGTTGTTGCAGTCGCTTCTCTTCCCTTTGTTTTTGTAGAGGGTGATGATTTTGGCGTCCCTCATGTCCTGTGGTACGGCACCTTCCTTCCAGCACTGGCAGAGGACGTCATGCAATGGCAGCAGTAGGGCGGTCTTGCAGTGCTTGATCAGGTCGGGGGGTATGCCGTCGTTGCCGGGTGCCTTGCCAGCGGCCAAGCTATCAATGGCCTTGCTGAGTTCGTCGATGGTTGGCTCGGTGTCAAGTTCGTCCATGGATGGCAGGCAGTTGATGGCATCAAGGGCTGACGGTGTCACGGTGTTCTGTCTGGAGTAGAGGTCGGAGTAGTGTTCCACCCATCTCTCCATCTGCTTGTTCTTTTCTGTGATCATTTCCCCAGTGGAGGATTTGAGGGGGGCCGTCTTGCTCTGAGCCAGACCAAGTGCTTTCTTGATGCCATCGTACATACCACGGATGTTCCCTGTTATGACAGCGGTTTGAATGTCTTGGCTGAGATGAGTCCAATACTTGTTGGCACAGCGCCGAGCAGTCTGCTGAACTTTGCTTCTCGCAGCTCTGAGAATCTGAAGATTCTTCTCGTTTGGGTACTTCTTGTACTTAGCAAGTGCTGAGCGCTTGGCTTCAATGACGGGGGTCATCTCAGTCAACTTGGCATCAAACCAGTCCTGTGACTTCGAGGTCTTCCTCCCAAAGGTAGCCAAGGCTGTGCGGTGGATGGTGTTTCGCAGCTCTTCCCACTTCTGCTTTGCAGATTCTCCTTCTTGTGGTACACCAAGTTCCTTCTAAAAGGTGGAGGCAAACTGCTCAACAAGTTCTGATTGGGCCATCTTGCTGGTGTCAATCCGTGCCTTTCCAGGCTGTCTAGCACGATGGAATTTCTTCAGCTGCAGCTTGACCTTGCAACACACCAATGAATGGTCTGTGTCGCAATCTGCACTCTGGAATGAACGGGTGATTAGCACGTTCTTCAGTGAGGTGCGCCTGGTCAGGATCAAGTCCAGATGGTGCCAGTGCTTTGAGCGCGGATGTCGCCAGGAAACCTTGTGTTGGGGCTTGGTCTTGAAGAACGAGTTTGTGATGCACAGATCGTGATATGTGCAGAACATGAGCGGCCGCTGTCCATTGTCGTTCATTCTGCCCACGCCAAATGGTCCAAGACAGGAGGGCCAGAAATCGTGGTCAGCACCCACTCTGGCATTGAAGTCTCCAAGGAGAATGAGTTATTCAGAGTTGGGGATGATCCTGACAGTTGTTGCAAGATTCTCGTAGAACTCGTCTTTTGCCTCTGGTGTGGCTGTCAGTGTTGGGGCATATACACTGACGAGGGTGACTGGGCCTTGAGTGGTGTTCAGGCGGAGGGTGAGGAGTCGTGCACAGCCATTGCTGCCCGGTTCCACCATCTTCAGCAAGGTGTTCTTCACTGCGAAGCCCACTCTATGTTCCCTGTGTTCGTCACTGCTCTTTCCCTGCCAGTAGAACGTGTAGTCCTTCTTTCTCAGTGTGCCTGCGTCAGCCAACCATGTTTCCTGGAGAGTGGCGATATCCACTCCCAGTCTCTTCAGCTCATTTTTGATGATGGCAGTCTTCCTGGTGTCGTTGATGTCCTTGAGGTTAGCAGCGAGTCCTGTCATCATAGTGCGGACGTTCCAAGTTCCCAGTTTTAGAGTTGATCTCTTTTGTTTTTTGTCTTGCCTGGTGCGAAGGTTCTCAGCCTGCTGTTCGGACTTCTCATCCCCATGCACCCAATGAGGAAAGCAAGCTGTGGCGGGACAACACCTTATTGGCTGGGGGCTGCCCAGCTTGAGGCGGGCGGTAGCTGTCCAGTGAGATCCGATGATCCCTCCCACCGTCGGGAACAACCCCTGGCGCAGCGCTCTACGCCAATTGAGCGGTGGCTTATAACCGGTAACTGTCATTCCCCGTGTTTTGTCTACGCCAAAGGCGAAGCTGGAGTGTCCTCTCCAGTGATCTGGTGTTCTACCTTCCAGCGTTGGGCGTTGGTAGGATTCAAGCCTGGGCAGGAAGATATGGAGGACAAGATGTTGCCCATGCAGCATGTCCCCTCTCTCCACGTCACTGATGAATCCAAAGGAACAGCAGGGCTGCTACAGTTTGGCACCAGCGCCATCGCAGGAGCTGCCAGAACGATGTTGAGCACAACAGAGAACTGCCTTTGGGGCTCCGACTCCGGATTTTTCCTCAGGGTTGACTCCCGAAGCCTTTTCCGTGACCAGGTGTGCCGCAAGGCAGCGGAGGTTTGAAATCAGGGTTTACCTTCCCCTAGATGGGCTACCTTCCCACGTTGACGAGCCACCATCTACCCGAAGCATCTGGTTTTAAGGCGCCAGATATCTGCCCTCGCCCCTTCTCCTATTAGTAAAAGCAGTTCCGCCGGGCTTAGAGACTAAACCACACGGGCAGGCTAGGAGTTGGACTTAGTTGTCAGAGGCTTTTCGAGACGCACGCCGTAAGGAGCATTTTATGAGCACTGGGAGCTTAACCCCAGTGCTGCTCCTGGCTATGACAACCTTGAAATATACTGAATATGGCTCAGATTTGATTGAATATAATTACCCTTTTGTGTTAACTGTGAAAGTGATGCTGTATGTATTTACCTCTAAACTTTTCCCAAATTCTGTCCTGGATTTTAACTAATAATCCAAAGGAAAAATCACAAGCCACTTAAAGGTCATGAAAATTCATTCAGATTTAGTAATTTGATTATGCCATCCACCATAATGATTAAAAAGTATTGGTATCGTATCAATATCGGCGATACTGGCCCTGTATTTACCTGGTATCGGATTGGTACCAAATCTTGCAGTATCTCACACCACTATATCAAACCATGGTACCAAGTTTCAAAACAATGGGAACTAAACAGTAGGAGGAGTTGATTTCACAAAAGTGGGACGGACGGATGGATGAACGGACTAACCCATAACAAAACATAATCCCCCTTCGGCCTTCAACCCCTTTGGGCTTTGTCCAGGGGGGACTAATAAACCAGAATCAAATAAATACCTAGAAAAAAGCAGTGAAGTAAAATTCAGTTCAACTGTCTTAAAGGAGGTACAGATCATTACAGTCTTTATTGCTTTGTTTTTTGTTTTTTGTTTTTTTTAGAAATTAATTCTTATTAATAAATCAGCTGTCAGAAAGACCTGCTATACTTTACCCGCGGCATCCTGATTAAGTCGAATGTGATTGGTGTATGTGGTCATCTGGGGGACAAAACTGCAACCTGATTGGTTTGTCAGCTAGTGCTGTTCAGAAAGATGCTGGAGAGGACTAATGATAAAAAAAATATGTTTATTAAAAAAATGCTGTCAAACTGAGGCTGCCAACAAATTTTCTCAGATTTACTAAAAATAGAGAAGACTATATTTACCTCCGCCAGGCCGCAGGCCGCAAGAGGTTATGTTTTTGTCAGCGTTTGTCTGTCTGTCTGTCTGATGGTTAGCAAGATAACTCAAAAAGTTTTGGACGGATTTCCATGAAACTTTCAGGCATTGTTGGAAATGATACAAGGAAGAACTGATTAAATTTTGGGGATGATCCGGATTACCGTCTGGATACAGGAATTTTTTAAAGGATTCTTTAACATTGTGAGATACGGCCATTTTCAACATGTGTGCAGGCGCAATGGAGGGCGCTGGTCGTCGTCTCTGACGAACACGAACTCCGCGTTCTTCAAAGTTTTAGGCACAAAAGCACGCGGAAAACAGTGGTGGGCCGGGCCCAGCAGCGTGCCTGTGTTTGCGCTACGCTGCAAAAGCTGAGACGGGCAGCTGTCCGGCGCGGGATTATTTGGCAGAAATTCCCCGGGCAGCCATAGGGGCTGTGCAAAAACAAGCTCTCAGCCGGGGAAGCTTCCAAATCCTCTTTTGCCGCGGAGCGCAACCCCAATATAAAACCCAGGGCAACCCGTCTACCCAGTTTGCATCTGTCAGTGAAGCCCTGAGTGCTGCTTTCAGTGAACTATGAAAACGCTCGCATAACCCATTGGCCTGTGGGTTGTACGCGGTTGTGCGATGAATTGCAACGCTCGCAGCCTGGGAGTTTGGAGGTGGAGGAGATGGACACAACAGCAACACTTGAGTTTATTACCTCCGCCAAGGAGGTAATGCTTTTACTACTGAACCACTAATCCTATCATTGTGAATCCAATTGCTAGTCATATGTTTTCATGGTCAAGGAATCTGAAAATGTACACACAAACACTGTATGGGGGGAACTGTGGCGCTTGGCGGAGTTCTGTGCTCTCTGAGTGCTTTTCTAGTGTTTTTATTGCTTTTATGATTATCCATATTGACCTGTACAGCATTTTGGTCAACCTTGGTTGTTTTAAGGGTGGTTTACAGATTGAGTTGAGAATGCTGGTGTGATTTTTGGCAGGATTGTGGACATGGTTTATCCTACCCTTTACCTTGGTTTTAGTGTGTTTAGTGTGTTTTTTATGTACTCATCTAAAGAGTCTTGACAGTAGTGTTTATTACCTTCACCAAGGAGGTTATGTTTTCATCGGCGCTGGTCTGTCTGTCTGTCTGTTTGTTTGTCTGTCTGTCTGTCTGTTTGTTTGTTGGCAAGATAACTCAAAAAGTTATGGACGGATTTTCATGAAATTTTCACAGATTGTCAGAAATGGGGTATCCTACAGATGATTAGATTTTGGTGGTGATCCGGATCACTATCCAGAAGAAAACCGCCATTACGGAAAATGCCATTTTCGTCAATAACTACTTAACTATGGCTGTGTTGTGAGACATGTATATGTTGGACACTGCATATGTGATTTAACCACGATGAAGGAGAGCCAGCCCCCTGCGGTGCGGAGCCACAGAGCCTGGACCCCCTGCGGAGGACAGGGGACAGAAGACTTCCTGACCACTGAGGCTCGGGAAGAGAGAAGGGGGAGTTATGTAAATAAAAGGCTAATGAATGTGAATAAAGAGACTTTGATATAGATGTGTGATTTCCCCCGCGAGGGAAATGGTTTGATGTGAGAAGGTTTAAATGAGAGAACTTTGGTGTGTTCACCCTCTTTGTTCGCTGCTCAAGAATAAGAGCAGACAGTGGAATGAGTTCTTGAATAAACTATAATGGAAGACAATTCGGTTTCGTTATTCAAGTCTCCCCACATTGGTGACTGACGACGTTGAGAATGAACGAAGAAATTCTCAGGGTCCCGGACTCACAGCGCTCAGAGCTGGCGAGCGCAGTGGCCGTTAAGCTGCCTGATTTCTGGCAGGATAACCCACGGTCGTGGTTTCTGCAAGCAGAGTCGCAGTTCGCGCTCGCAGGAGTAACGGTGGATGACACTAAGTTCCACCATGTCATCGCTAAACTGGACAACAGCACAGCTCGGTGCGTGCAAAGCTTGGTGGAGCAGCCACCCGCGACCGACAGGTACGGCAAGCTGAAATCCACCCTCATCAAGTTTTTCACCCCCTCGGCTGAAGTGAGGGCGAGGAGGATCCTGTCTTTGCTAGACCAAGGTGGACACAGGCCGAGCGCCCTGATGGAGGAGATGATACAGCTGAGAGGGTTGGACAACGATGATTTCATTTTTCAGTTCATCTTCCTCTCCAACCTCCCGGCGCATGCGAGAAGCACGCTGGCCGGCAAAAAGTGTCACACCCTGGAGGAGTTCCGGGAGCTGGCCCAGGAGGCAGATGGGATCCTGGACGCCTGCGGCGGGCAAGCAACCACAGCAGCGACCCGAGACAGCGGGGAGCCAGAGGCGGCAGAACCAGACTGGCCGACGACGGCGGCAACACGACCGCGACGAGGGGGAGCCAATAGCCCGGCGACAGAGGCGCGGGCACGACACAGCGGAGGAGAAGATCTCTGCTTTTACCATCGGAGGTTCGCAGAGAAGGCACGCAGGTGTGTGCCGCCCTGCATCTTCAGGAGTTCGGGAAACGGCAAGACCGGGGGTCGCTAGCAGCTTCGACCCTCGGAGAACGCAACAAGCTGCTCTACATCACGGATGCGCGCTCCGGACGAGTGTTCCTCATTGACACCGGAGCACAAGTGAGCTTCATCACCCCAACATACGCGGACCGGGTGGCTGGACCCCACGGTGACGGAGCTACAGCGGCAAATGGCTCGAACATCAACACCTACGGGAGAAGGACCTTGCCTTTATGCTTACATGGCCGCACATATGAATGGACTTTTGTAGTAGCGGCGGTGAGTTTCAACATGTTGGGCGCGGATTTTTTGTGTTCACACAATCTGTTAGTTGATCTTGCTAATAGACGGCTGGTAAATGCACTCTCTTTTTACTCTCTCCCCTGTTCAGCTCGAGTGTCCCCGCCACCAGTACAGACCCACGTCGCTACAGCAGGTGGTAAGTTTCACACACTCCTCACCCAATTTCCAGCGCTCACTGTGCCCACTTTTTCAGCGACGGTCGCGAAGCACGGGGTGAAACACTTTATCCCCACTTCTGGTCCTCCCGTGTTTGCAAAAGCTCGGCGCTTGGATGCAGTTAAGCTCGCCATTGCGCGCGAGGAGTTCGCCAGCCTGGAGAGGCTAGGCATCGTTCGTAGGTCGAAGAGCCCGTGGGCTTCGCCGCTGCACATGGTACCGAAAGCCGATGGCTCCTGGAGACCGTGCAGGGATTACCGCAGGCTAAACAACGCTACGGCACACGATCGTTATCCCATCCCGCACATTCAGGATTTTTCGGTGCACCTGGCGGGGGCGCGCATTTTTTCGAAGATTGATCTAGTTCGCGGCTATCACCAAGTCCCGGTCCAACCGGAGGACATTCCTAAAACAGCGGTAATAACCCCGTTCGGACTTTTCGAATTTTTACGCATGCCTTTTGGTCTCAAAGGGGCGGCGCAAACATTTCAGCGGATGATGGATGCCGTGTTACGCGATCTCCCTTTCGTGTTTGTGTACCTCGACGACATTTTGGTCGCGAGTACTTCAGAGGACGAACACGAAACGCACCTCACAGCAGTTTTTAGGAGGCTGGGAGAGCACGGCTTAATAGTTAACCCAGCCAAGTGCCAGTTCGGCGTTGAGCGGATTGATTTTTTGGGTCACCGCGTCTCCCCGGAGGGAGCGGTTCCGTTACCAGAGAAAGTACGCGCGGTAGCGGATTTTCCCGTCCACAAACGGTCAAATCACTACAGGAATTCTTGGGGATGGTGAATTTTTATAACCGGTTCCTGCCCCACGCAGCTCAAATCATGCAACCGTTATATGCCGCGCTCAAAAAACAAAAGCCGACCCAGGCGGTCGAATGGTCCCCGGAGCGGGAGCGCGCGTTCACAGAGGTTAAAAAAGCCTTGGCTGACGCTGCGCTCCTGGCCCACCCAGACCCTGCAGCACGTATCGCGCTGACGACAGACGCTTCAGATTTAGCCATAGGGGCCGTTATTGAGCAACAGGTAGCCGGAGTTTGGCAGCCTTTGGCTTTCTTTAGCAAATCTTTAAGCGCGGCTGAACGAAAATACAGCGCGTTTGACAGAGAACTGTTGGCGCTGCATTTGGCTATTCGTCATTTCCAGTTCTGGCTGGAAGGACGGTGCTTCACCGCTTATGTGGACCACAAGCCGCTCACATACGCCATGGCCAAAATTTCAGATCCGTGGTCCGGCAGGCAGCAGAGGCAGCTGGCCGCAATCTCGGAATTTACCACTGACATTAGGCACGTCGCGGGCAAATTCAATGTGGTAGCGGATTGTCTCTCACGCGCGTTCACGACCCCAACACGCGCGGAGGCAGAACGGGCCACCGTGACCGCGCCGCAGCAGAGCGGCACGGTGGCGCGCGCAGCCCCGGTGCACGTGGGTATAGATTACGCAGCCATGGCAGCGGACCAGGGGGCGGACGCAGACGTGCGCGCGCTCCAGTCTGGACCAACAGGGTTGAGGCTGGAGAGCAAGTGTTTACAAACCGGTATGCCCCCCCTGATCTGCGACATGTCGACGGGGCGCCCGCGTCCGGTGGTTCCGGCCACGTGGCGCCGCCGTGTTTTTGACTCGGTCCACTCACTGGCGCACCCGGGGGTGCGCGCGTCGGTGAAACTAGTGGCGGAAAAGTTTGTTTGGCCGTGCCTGCGCAAGCACGTGAAGGAATGGGCAAAAACCTGCATTTCCTGTCAACGGGCCAAAATTCACAGGCACACAAGAGCCCCGTTAGAACCGTTCCGCATTCCGGCCAGAAGGTTCGACCATGTGCACGTCGACCTTGTGGGCCCCCTACCGGCATCACAGGGGTTCACGTATCTTTTGACAATGGTGGACCGCACCACACGTTGGCCGGAAGTGGTCCCACTTGCGACGACCACGGCCGCGGAGGTGGCTCGCGTTTTTTTAACGGCTTGGGTGGCGCGCTTCGGGGTTCCGTCGGACATTACGTCCGATAGAGGACCGCAATTCATCTCTGAGCTGTGGTCAGCGATGGCCAACGGCTTAGGAGCCAAAATTCACCGCACTACGGCTTACCACCCTCAGGCTAATGGTTTATGCGAGCGTTTTCATAGGTCTTTGAAGGCAGCACTCAGAGCGTCGCTCACGGATGCAGATTGGGTAAATAAACTCCCATGGGTTTTATTAGGGTTGCGTTCTGCGCCTAAAGAGGACTTAGACGCCTCCCCAGCGGAGCTGGTATTCGCACAAACTCTGAGGCTGCCGGGCGAGTTTTTACCAGAGCACCCAGAGCCCCCACCTCTCTCTGCTCTGGGACCGTTAGTTGGCACGGGGGCAGACACGCTCCCGGGTCCGGTGCATCACGCTTTTCCACGAGTTTTCGTCCCCAAGGCTTTGAAAAATGCCGATTTCGTTTTTGTCAGGCGCGAAGCCCTTAAAGCAACGCTCAAACCACCTTACGAAGGGCCATTTCGAGTGCTGGAGGCAGGTGATAAGCAATTTGTGCTAGATTTTGGGGACAGAAAAGAGACAGTCAGTATTGACAGACTAAAACCTGCTTTTGTCATGAAGGACGTGTCTGTACCGGTCGCGGTGGCGCCTCGACGAGGCAGGCCCCCGCAGAGGGCAATTAACCACTCTCTTCCTCAGTCAACAGACCCGAAGCAGAACAGCACCGCAGGCAAGGCGGGGCCAACGCACAGCAGATTCGGCAGACGGCTGAAGCCCAAGCGGCGCACAGACTGAATGTTGGTGTTGATTATTCAGTAGTGAGTAAGGTGCTATTAAATTTTGGGAATTAGTCTGTTCTTCATCGTTTGGGGGGGGGTTATATGGCTGTGTTGTGAGACATGTATATGTTGGACACTGCATATGTGATTTAACCACGATGAAGGAGAGCCAGCCCCCTGCGGTGCGGAGCCACAGAGCCTGGACCCCCTGCGGAGGACAGGGGACAGACGACTTCCTGACCACTGAGGCTCGGGAAGAGAGAAGGGGGAGTTATGTAAATAAAAGGCTAATGAATGTGAATAAAGAGACTTTGATATAGATGTGTGATTTCCCCCGCGAGGGAAATGGTTTGATGTGAGAAGGTTTAAATGAGAGAACTTTGGTGTGTTCACCCTCTTTGTTCGCTGCTCAAGAATAAGAGCAGACAGTGGAATGAGTTCTTGAATAAACTATAATGGAAGACAATTCGGTTTCGTTATTCAAGTCTCCCCACATTAACCACTTATCCTATCATTGTGAATCCAGTTGCTTGTCATATGTTTTCATGGTCAAGGAATCTGAAAACGTACACGCAAACACTGTATGGGGGAACTGTGGCGCTAAACCGCCATTACGGAAAATGCCATTTTCGTTAATAACTACTGAACCACTAATCCTATCATTGTGAATCCAATTGCTAGTCATATGTTTTCATGGTCAAGGAATCTGAAAACATACACACAAACACTGTATGGTGGGAACTGTGGCGCTTGGCGGAGGTCTGCGCTCTCCGAGTGCTTTTCTAGTTAAAAAATGGTGTACTCTTTCGATGCAGATCGATCAGTGACATGAAAAACGCACTCAGCGCACCACCCAAAAATCTTTTCCAAATCAAATATGCTGACCCGAATAGAAAGCAGCCAAAAGGTGCTTGCGTGTGTGTGTGCGCGTGTGTATGTGTGTGTGTATAACTGTATAATCCATCCTTGCACTCTTTAATGGAGATGGCAGATTAACAAGGGGGATAATTTGGGATCATTTTGTTAACAAGGTGGTTGGCATCCCCCCTCCCCAAATCATTTACTACCTTTCATACATCATCAAATAGAACTGTGATTGATAATAATACAATCAAACCTGTATTTTTTTTTAAAAAATATCTCTATTGGTTTCAGCAATTATTTGAGATCCTGAAGGCTTATTTTTGTTCATTTCAACCTCATGGACATGGAAAAGCTCCAGAAAATCTGTGCTCTGCCAAGTAGTATCATGCAACCAACACCCCCAAAACAAGCAAATTACATACTATTTTCTGTGAATTAAACAAACAACATATAACATGTTAATTTGTGCACCTTAGAGGAGTTTCAGATCATTTTTGGCAAGTATACTGAAAAGCTTAATTCCCAAAATGATGACAAATTATTTTAATTTAAAGACGCAAACCTTCCCTCAACCCATATCCTCAAATGCAGAAAAGTTGCTATTATTGTAATCCACTCTGGCTTTGGCTTTCTCCCATTTGGCAAGGCAAATTATTAGAACATAAACACATTTTGTAGTCGACCGGGCTGCTCTACAGTGTGTAAATTTCAGCATTGTGCATGGAGTGTGCACCATGTATGAAACAAGCTCAGATCTCACAGGAAGCAACTGGAGGCGGATGAAGGGCACCAGTGGGGTTGATGAGGATGGACAAACTGTAAGGGTTTGGACATGGGCTGTGCTCATGTCCTCGTTTTGTGTTAATATTTGGATATTCTGTGATTATCGGGGCATGAGCTCAGCCCACGTTCTTGCCCTGAGATTATTATTGTTTGAAGTTCTGTGTTTGTGGTAATTTATTTCTCGGTTCTGTGTTTACCCAGCCTTAGCCTAAGTTTGGTCATTAGTGGTTTTTTTTTTTTTTTTTTTTTTTTTTTTTTTTTTGTTACTTATTTGTACCCGTAGGTAGACTTGGTTTGCAGTCTGGTGACAAGCCACCGGCTGCTGGTTGCTGCGTGCGCGAGCGCCCTAAACCTACATGTTTTTGGTGTGCGGGAGGAAACCGGAGAAATCCCGGAGTAAACCCGCGCAACACGGGGAGAACATGCAAACTCCACACAGCTCACTGTTGGTCGGGGGCTGGGATCGAACCCACGATCTCATGATCCCCGCGGTCCCCCGGCCGAGGGTAAAACTGTGCTGCCACAGTGCTAAACCACTGCGCCACCATGCAGCCCAGTGTTATCGCGTTCTTAGTTATATTTGTTCCTGCCTTAGCTTTAGTATCGTTTGGTCATTGTGTTTATTATCATTATCATGTCCCTACTTATGTTCCATAGAATTTGCCTTTGCTCTTGCTCTGAGTTTAGTATTATTCTGTTTGTTATGATTATCTTCTTAGATCTGCCTTGTTAATTTCCCTTGCCTTAGTCTTAGTTTAGTTTTTCATAGTCCTGTTTATTAGTATTATTGTTATTATCATGTTCTTGTTTTATATTTAACCCTGCCTTGTCTTTAGTTTGGTATCTTTTTCCATCCATCCCTCTTTGTCTGCTTAATCCTTTTTGGGTCGCGTATCTTTATTATTGTTGTTATTATTTTAATGGTCTGTTGTGTGCTGTCCTTGTCTCAGTCTTAGTCATTGTCAGGGTCATGTCTGCCCTGGTCTTGTGTCCATGTCTCTTGCACATCCTCTGTTCTTGTTTACTTTTTGTCCTCAGTCCCTCATGTCTCCCGTACCTGTAGCCATTCCCCTGCTGTCTCTGATTGCCCTTGACTGTTCCCACCTGTCTTGTGTTTGTTGGTTATCCGTCGTGCTATATATGTCCATCTCAGTCTTTGTCTGGCATTGCGTCCTGGTCAGTGTTAGTGTGTCAATACGCTTCTGCCTTGCCTGAATTTATGCCAAGCCTGTTTTGTATCATTTGTCTTGCCTGGTCTGTTTAACCTTGTTTTTCAGTCCTCAAGCTATGCTTTTGTTTCAATTAATAAATCTGCAAACTACTAAGTGCTGTGTTTGGGTCTTGCATTCTGCCCTGGAGGGGCTCAACCATGACACAAAAACTGCTATGTGATCTGTCCCATCGAGATCTGCCAGTCCAGGGATCAAACCAGTGACCCTCCATTCACAAGTCCACATCCCCAGGGCTTGACATTAACTTTTTTGCTCACCGGCCACTGTGGTTGCCATGAAACGCCCTTCAGGGCAGAGAGGCGAGACCCACGTGCTGTACTGTGAGTTAGTGCAATTTATTGAAACAAACAACAAACACAAAATTCAACAAAGTACTCAAAACAAAAATGCAAATGAGAGGGAGATAACTTACAGGATTTACTCACCAGAGCAAAGCAGGGCTTTGCTCTTATTAACTACTCACGCTGGAATAACCGAGGATCAGGTGCGAATCCCCTGGTGATCTGATTGCTGAGAGCGGGGACAGGTGTGTTCTGCTGGCCTACTGTCAGTTCGTCACTGTTTCTGGCCACAAAATGAACCGACCTACGGAGCACACTCTCCTCAGCTTCTGTCCCCAGCCTGGGGCGGTACCACACTGGCAGTTGAGCCAGACCAGACTCTGAGCCAGACTACGTCCACAGCGACAGTGGACTAATGAGAATACACTCTGTGTGTGTGTGTGTGTGTGTGTGTGTGTGTGTGTGTGTGTGTGTGTGCGCGCGCGTGTGTGCAGATAGTGCTTATGGGACCTGTAGTTTTGTAGTCTCACACTGCCATAGGCTTATTATTTAGATGTTGCTTGAGAAAACTACAGCCCACTACAGTGGCTAGTGGTTGTGGCTGCCTTACCCGTCACCCGTGAAATTCACCTGCCAATGACGGGTGGGTGGGTGTTAATGTCAAGCCCTGCACATCCCTAACCATTAGGCCACAGTGCCCCCAAACAATTTGATATGTCAAATGTTTGACATATCAAATTATTGCAGCATAATTTGCTTTCTTACTCACAACGACTCATTTCAGTGCATATCTCTAAATGCCCAAGAATTGCTTTTAACCCCACCCTCCCTCTTATACAGGGCTGAATTGGCAATCTGGCATACCGGGCATTTGCCCAGTGGCCCAACGCGCATATGGCCCGATGGGTCGTCATTAATATAATTATGTAACCACGGCTTCAAGGACCACTGTGAACCAGCCTTTGAGGTACTGACAGCAGCCCATTTGTTTATTTTCATTAGTGACACTGGACTGGCCAGTCAGATCTCTTAAAGCACCCCTAGCACCACCACTCCTTCCTTCCCAGTGCGCACGGGCCCCTTTCGGAGCTGAGTTTAGTGTGGAAGAAGTTGTTTTGGATGAAAATAAACAAATAAAGGCATAAAAGTGGAATTGAAAAGATTCGGGGGGAAAATGGAAATAGAGGCCACAAAATTTATTAAAATAAAGGATATATTAGTCGGTTAAAATGGCCCCAGACAAAACCTTTGGTGTCAGACATTATGTTTTAGCCTTCTAGCCTACTAGTTGAGGTGGTATGGGCATCTGATCAGGATGCCTCCTGGACGCATCCCACTTGAGGTGTTTTGGGCATGTCCCACTGGGAGGAGACTCCGGGGCAGACCCAGGACTCGCAGAAGAGATTATGTCTCCCAGCTGGTCTGGGAACGCCTTGGTATCCTCTCTGAAGAACTAGAGCAGGTGGCTGGGGAGAGGGAAGTCTGGGCTTCTCTGCTTGAACTGCTGCTTCCGCGACCTGGACCTCCGGAATAGCGGTAGAAGATGGATGGATTCTGATATAAAGTCAAACTTAAAACCAACTTTTAATGTCATTCAATCCATACAGCCAATCATGTACAGTAGAATGAAATTACGTTTCTCCTACCTACATTGTTAATCACATCTAGAATCAGAGGGGCCGCTGCCATCCAAGGCTCCACCATGAACAGCTTTTTCTTCCTCCAATCTATTATGCTGAGCACCAAGCTAGAAGGCAGGAACTATCATTTTTATATGGTCTTTGGTATGACCCGGCAGGGGCTTGAACCCACAACCTCCCGGCTGAGGGGCGGATGCTCTACCTCTAGGCCACTACTTCTTCTTCTTTTAGATGTGATTGGCAGTTGGCATCCAGCCCACAGGTGCATTACCATCATGTACTTCACTCTATATCATCACTGTATCTGGTCAGGAGCTGTCTCATCAGACTTCTTCTTCTTTTAGATTTGATTGGCAGTTGGCAACCAGCTTACAGGTGCAAGAATCACTCTATATATAATTCAAGAAACTCTTCTTCTTCTTCTTCTTCTTCTTCTTCTTCTTCTTCTTCTTCTTCTACTCTTAGATCTGATTGGCGGTTGGCAACCATAATCAAGTCTGTGGTGGTAATGCACATTTGAGCTGGTTCTTCTGAGTGTAATTGAATGCAACATCAGATTACATCACCCGGGCCCTCCCTATCCAAACAGTGGGAAAGGTAGGGGGACAGGAGGCAGCTGTCGCTCTTCTACAGGTAACACATTCATAATGATGTATGACTCCAGCCTCCGCTGGAATATTCTGCAAAGTTATGAATAGCTTTTTGGTGTGTCTGAATTTATTTGGTAAGAGTAGGATGCATACCTGCAAACATAGGTTTCAAAGTATGTGAGGTTTTCACTTTGGGTGGAGGTTAGAAAATAGGCTATTAATAGGCTATAAATAGCCTATATTATAACAGAAAATACTACATCTTTGCTCATTTTATTTTTGATTTTTTAGTTTATGAGGAAATCTTTCCACAACATGTGGGACACCATGCAATGTATGGGGCACCGCCTATCTCTGTTTCACTGACCCTAGGCCACACAGCTACTGTAAGTAGTGAAAGCTACAGTGGGGGGTCAGTCCTCTGGTAGCTCTGTGCGAATTTATGAGGAAATCCCTCACAAGTTTATGAGAGTAAAGTCTCAAATGTACAAGAAAAAAGCCGTAAATTAGCACTATGGACAAATTATAAGACAAAAATGGATTTAAGTGAGAAAATAATCTTTCAAATTTACAAGGAAAAAGTAGTAAATTTAGAATAAAAATGCTATAAATTTAGGAGCAAAACATCTCAAACTGTCCAGACTAAAGCCACATCTCAGTAACTTTTTATGCAACTATTTTGGGGGTAATTACTCTTATGTATATTTGAGTGATAATATATAATGATAACCTAGTTTTACTTGTGTATAGTTTCATGCTACTCTACCATCTTAATTGGAGATATTTTTCAATGAAAATGTAGAATTTTTTATGTGAATTTGGAGAGTTCTCATAAATCACCTGCTTTTTTCTTATGATTATTTTTTTTAATTTTTTTTAATTATAGACTTTTTTAACATTTTGAAACTTCATGAAAATTGAAACTTCATGAAAAAGTTTTGCTAATGGATTGACATTTTTTTTCTTGAATTTGTGACTTTTGTGTCATAAACTGGCATCTTTGCCACAATAATTTTCCATCATCTTTCCATTAATTTTTCCCCTAATTTTTTTTTCAATGATTGCAAATGAGCTAAATTTCTCTTGTGATTTTCTGACCTTTGTCTCAACAATTTAATTTACTTTTTCTCATTGAATTTGGTAAATCTTTTAAGTAACTTCCAATGTTTTCATTCTCAGTGACTGTAATTGTACATATGTGAATTTTTTCCTCATAAATTTTTAACTTTTCCCATGAATTAGTAACTTTTATTTTTTAAATTCAAGGTTTTTTTTCTTGTAATTTTGCATTTTTTTCCTCTCATGAATTTAGTACATATTTTAAATAAATCGACATTTGTCTCTATAAATTTGTTACATTATTCTAGTAAATTTAAAGCTTTTAATATACAGTATATATGGGGGGGGGCTAAAAGTTCATAGGCTTACTTAGAAGGAGTTATGCTACAGCAACAAAACTAGTCATGCATTAAATTCAGCCTTTTCTGATACAAACTGCATTGTTTCTTTTCAGATACACTGACACTGGAGACTACTAGTGCATACCTGTGCATGCCCGTAGAAACCAAGTATAAGCAAGTATTTCTGCATGCCTGTAGAAAGCAAGTGTAAGCAAGCATTTCTGCATGCCTGCCTTTGATCTTTGACATGGTTACCATGGCAACAGTAACCATGATGAAACCTGCCTTTGCTCTTTGACATCACCACTTGTTCAGTGATGCCTGCCTTTGATCTTTGATGATGTCATAGCAAATCCTATGATCTTTGATGACATCATAGCAAGTCCTATGATCGTGAGTGAGGCCTGCCTTTGATCTTTTTGATGATGTCATAGCGAGTCCCATGATCGTGACATAGCGAGTCCTATGATCTTTGATGATGTCATAGCGAGTCCTATGATCATGACAGACACACACAGACAGAGATTTCTTGAATTATAATATGATGATGACTAGTGTATACCTGTGCATGGCCGTAGAAACCAAGTACTGTATAAGCAAGTATTTCTGTATGCCCGTAGAAAGCAAGTGTAAGCAAGCATGTCACGACTCATTCGGTGATACCTGCCTTTGATCTTTGATGATGTTATAGTGAATCCTATGATCTTTGATGATGTCATAGCAAATCCTATGATCTTTGATGACATCATAGCAAGTCCTATGATCGTGAGTGAGGCCTGCCTTTGATCTTTTTGATGATGTCATAGCGAGTCCCATGATCGTGACATAGCGAGTCCTATGATCTTTGATGATGTCATAGCGAGTCCTATGATCATGACAGACACACACAGACAGAGATTTCTTGAATTATAATATGATGATGACTAGTGTATACCTGTGCATGGCCGTAGAAACCAAGTACTGTATAAGCAAGTATTTCTGTATGCCCGTAGAAAGCAAGTGTAAGCAAGCATGTCACGACTCATTCGGTGATACCTGCCTTTGATCTTTGATGATGTTATAGTGAATCCTATGATCTTTGATGATGTCATAGCGAGTCCTATGATTGTGAGTGATTCCTGCCTTTGATCTTTGATGATGTCATAGCGAGTCCTATGATCTTTTATCTTGTCCTATGATTGTGACAGACACACAGACAGACAGACATACACACAGACAGAGATTTCTTAAATTATAAGTCCCAGCTCCTGGACACAGTCCAAAGACGGATAATTTTTTCACACATGGGGAGTTGTTTGGAACTCCTTGTAGGAACTTATACAGGGATGTGGAGTGGTGATGGTCGGGTCGGTGGTGGTGGTGTACCTGTAAGCTGGTTGCCAACTGCCAATCAAATCTTCTAAAGAACAAGAAAATAAACCATGAGAAATAGGCTCCAGCCCCCCGCGACCCGAAAAGGATTAAGCAGAAGAAGATGGATGGATGGATGGATGGATATACAGTATAGAGTGATAAAACAAGTGATAACAATAAGACGGACGAAGTTGTTTAGAGTGATGTCTGCAGATAGAGTACGTGGCGGTAATGCACCTGTAAGCTGGTTGCCAACCGCCAATCAAATCTAAAAGAAGAAGAAGAAGTAAACCACATTTGGTCAAATTTAACCACTGCATCATGGTCAGTCTATGGACCTTTCACCCCCACCCACCACCCCATGTTTGTGATGCTTTTTTCCTTGTAATTTTTTGGGGGCCTTTTCTCAAAGTTTAGCACCTTTGAAAAATTTTGACACTTTAAAATTATGACAAAATAGTTATGCTGAATAGATACTAAAGTAATTTTCTTTCTTTCTTTCTTCCTTTCTTTCTTTCTTTCTTTCTTCCTTTCTTTCTTTCTTTCTTTCTTCAAAACCACAGGAATTCACTTGTCAAGGGCAAAAGTGGGATAATTCTGACCTCTGCTAGACCATTAAGTGTGATGGTTGAATGATGTTACTTCGGCCCCTCAAAATGTCTCTGCACATCCCTGCGATTGCTGTAAGGGGAGAAGCGTTATGTTATGAAATTCTTCTTTAGATTTGATTGGTGGTTCCCTAGTTATGCATCTTTTAAACAGGAAATAATGTGATCATGTGACTAATTATTCTGTTGCCCTGTTTTGCATGTTGCCTGCTACTCAGCTTTACCATTGCTTTGGGGAATGGCACAGTACTTGCACATATTTAACTGGACCGTCTGTGCTGACATTGACCGATCATGGTGGGCTGCCTAGACCAAAAATGCCAGGGCTGATTTTTTGTTCCAGTCCAGCCCTGCTCTTATATCACTATTGCTAACCTTAGTTGGCTAGTGAGCCTGAGCCAAAGAATGTAAATTTGTCTTAAAAAATGAATGAAATAAAGTATCGCTGGTGGACGAGTGTGTGGATTTCAGTGGTCGATAGGATATGACCGGTCCCTGGAGTACAGTAAGCACAAAAACATTTATGAATGGTAGCTCACAGCTGACACCCTAAACCACGAGCTGATGTTACCAAAAAATAATGTCTAGCAAAAACTAAACATTGAAGAGTGATGTATAGGGTCAAATATTGGTAGATGAACAAGAATTGCAGTGGGGCATGAATAGTAAGCATTTAGCAGTAAAGCTAATGCCAGGCAGTCTAGCTAAGCTAATGCTAACAGCTTGAAGTAGCATCACAGCGGAGAGTGAAGATGCTCCTGACCAGACAGAATGATGATATAGAGTGAAGTATGTGGCGGTAATGCACCTGTAAGCTGGCTGCCAACCACCAATCAAATCTAAAAGAAGTAGAAGAAGAAGAAGAAGAAGAAGAAGCATCACAGCGAAAATACAACAAAATAAGCCAGAATGATGCAAGATATATTATTGACTGTGGATTAGTGAACAAGATGGAAACATAGATGTCCATTAAGGCAGAGACACAACAAGCCAGCGATCAGCCATCTGGCAAATTTGAGCTGTTGGTGAGCCTTGTTTGCTTGGTGTGTCCCTCAGCATCGGCACAAAACAAGCCTTGTCTGTGTATTTTTTGCCAATTCGACATGTTGAATCATTGTCAGACGTGTCGGTGGAACGAAGCACTCTGATTAGCTCTTGAGCAAGTGCAGAACTCATGTTTTTTGCCGTTGGCTGCAGTCTTCAGTGTGTGCAGGTAGAACATTTTTTTTTTTTAAAGCCGATAACCCCCCCAAAAAGGGGACACAGCAGGGTGTTGCTGTTGGCGTGGTGTGTCTCTGGATTTAGGGTGACTGAAATGTAAAGAAAATAATATAAACTGTGCTTGGCAGACAGACTTCTAGTAACACTGTTAGCTCACTGTTCTCTACATGACAGACAGCTAGGTTGGTCAATAATATAGCAGTAGGTGGGTATCAAGGATGGTGCTGGGCTGGGTTTTCCATTTCATGATGTCTGTGGCAAACCCAGAGGAGTTAAAATGGCTAATTGGACACAAAAAATGATATAAAAGTTGTGTGGGTTTTTTAAAGAGAAGCTGTAGAAGAAGACAGATGAGGCAGCGAGCTGGACGACACGTGAACTTTATTCTTTTTCCAACATCAAGTACAGGAAATACTCTCACTGGGTCTGTATGCATCTCCTTTTTATAACCTTTATTTTTGCACCATGAGACCCAGGCAGTCAAAACACAATACTTTCAGTGCACAAAGACATGCGTGGCACATTAACATAATAACTGCCTCTCTTCCACTCGCGAATCCTGTGTCTCCCAAACTTCCCTGGGGGCAGATAGTCCTTTCCGATACATCTGAGACACCCCGGTGCCACTTCCTCCTTCAGTCCTTTGTTCCATCTTCCCCCCGGCTTCCGACTTTGGGTGGAGAACCCCCCACACGGTGCCACCACAAAGTGAGCGTTTTGATATCTTTTCAGTAATCACATAGCCAATAGATGCATTTCAGAAAGTTAAAACCTACAAAACCACAATTTTTCAGCCACTTACTTCTTTAAAATTCACCTGATGATATGGTGTGCTCCTTTTTAATGAGCTGAACAACTGTTTTATGTGCTTCTAGAAAGTTAAACTACATGAAAAAGTGAGAGCTGGAAGAATGAAATGTCGGAGATGACACCTCTGAAGCTGACATTTTTTTTGTTAGGAGAAAATGCATTTAGCACAGGTGACAGTGTGAAGATTGACACTTCTGGGAAAAGATTTGAAGTCTGCACACATTTATACATCTGATTTGTTGTTTTTTACCCTTTAGATATTCTGCTGATGAAAAACTGGAATAAATCAGCACTTGTGAATCACTGCATTTGGCGACAGCCTTCTAATAAATTTTGCAGGGATATTGAGAAGAGGAGCTCACATTCAAAACTTCGTATGACAGAGTCACATTTATTATGTAAACCTCCAGAGATAAATAAAAAAAACAACACTTTCTCCAAACTTTTTCATTTTTAATACCTACAAAACACATTTTGGAATCATTATGCTCAGGCAGAGAAAATGAGGCACAGCAAAAAAAGGCAAACCTGGATTTTATAACCTTCCTTGCTGTGTAATGGAATGCTATTCAAATCCCCAGCTCCCCTGAATACTTTACTGCATGGCTACGGTCCAAAACAAAAAGCTCCTTCACTGTACCCTTGACGCCACAACCCTAATGGTCCTTTTGGATGACAAGCAGGAGAACAGAAAACACCCTCACAGTTAATTCTCTTGACTGGCTCCATGATGATGAGCCCTGACGTGGGCGTTTGCTCAATGGCGGCGGATAAAGGGAGCAGGGAGTGTGTACGGCATCCTTGGTTTTGGAACGCAACGGCTGGGTTGCTCTGTGTTTGACACATGCTCTGGTGCATTAGAGTCAGTCCAGCCATCACTCATCCCAGGCCCTGTGGCATCAGTCTGATCAAATGAGCTTTGCTGATCGCCATTCCTCCAGAGGAAAGCCCTGAGCATAGGAAACATGTCAGTCTTATGTCAGACACACACTGACTGATCAAACAACCACAGAGATAACAACTGATTGGGGGATTCGGCATGTGCTTCTGTGTGTGGGAGCGACTGGATCAGCAATGCAGAATACTTGACTAGAACCACAGTTGCTGTGTACGAGCTTCAGCTGCTGATTGATCGATGATAATGACTCCTGGGGAAGATCGTGTGAGGAGGACATGGAGTGAAAGAGTAGAGGAACAAATTAAAAAATGGGTACAGAAGAAGAAGGGTATTAAAGCCATAAATGAGTTATCATTTGGCCATGTGGTTCCGTCACCTGAGGTTTCTAAAATAAGAAGATAAAATATGGCACCTCCACCACTCAAACAGTTTGTTAAATTAACATCTGAACAGATGAGCAGAACAACACAGTCAACATCCAATGGGCAGTGTGCCATACACAAAAGAAAAAGAACACTAGGTCAATCAGCATTTCCATTTAAAACAATAACAGAATGGAACAAACTCCTAACAGAACTAAAAATATGCCAAAACTTGAAAACGTTTTGCACAGAAACAAAAAAACATTTCTTTAAAAACAGATATGACAGCATTAATTTAATGATTTGTCATGTTTCCCTCAGAAAAAGGAGTATGTCTAATATCACATTCTGGGGACTTTATTTACAAATTGGGGAAGAATTTACAGGGGACTGAGGGAAGTAGGGTGTGCAGGGGGTTAAATACGATATATTCACATCAGTACCAAGGCCGGACTTGAGGCGGGGTTTTTCCCGGTCTCGGAAGGTAATAACTCAGTCTCGGCCTTGGCCTCGAGGCCCATGGTCTTGGTAACTCGGGCCGAGGCCAGCTCGAGGCCGTGTAATGTCAGCATTATTTTTTTATTATTCTCGATTCAATTCTCCTTAAATGATTTTCAGATATTACTCTTTGATGAAAATAAATCAAAATCCACTTTGTAATTTTGAAAAATGTGACATTTTTCATAAGCTGACAATGCGCTGCCCCCCCTTTGCTGCCGAAGATTTGATATCACCCAGCCTGTTCTTTCCCGGCTCCTCGCCACCAGTCACTGACTAAACCAGGGTTGATAGTTTCAAAAATGAATGTTACAGTCTTCATCATACCAAAAACATTTACAGACGTGGACAAAATTGTTGGTACCCCTCTGTTAATGAAAGAAAAACCCACAATGGTCACAGAAATAACTTGAATCTGACAAAAGTGGTAATAAATAAAAATTCTATGAAAATTAACCAATGAAAATCAGACATTGCTTTTGAATTATGGTTCAACAGAATTATTTTAAAAAACAAACTCATGAAACAGGCCTGGACAAAAATGATGGTACCCTTAACTTAATATTTTGTTGCACAACTTTTTGAGGCAATCACTGCAATCAAACGATTTCTGTAACTGTCAATGAGACTTCTGCACCTCTCAGCAGGTATTTTGGCCCACTCCTCATGAGCAAACTGCTCCAGTTGTCTCAGGTTTGAAGGGTGCCTTCTCCAGACGGCATGTTTCAGCTCCTTCCACAGATGTTCAGTAGGATTTAGATCAGGGCTCACAGAAGGCCACTTTAGAATAGTCCAATGTTTCGGTCTTAGCCATTCTTGGGTGTTTTTAGCTGTGTGTTTTGGGTCATTATCCTGTTGCAAGACCCATGACGTATGACTGAGACCAAGCTGTCTGACATTGGGCAGCACATTTCTCTCTAGAATACCTTGATAGTCTTGAGATCTCATTGTACCCTGCACAGATTCAAGACCTCCTGTGCCAGATGCAGCAATGCAGCCCCAGAACATAACAGAACCTCCTCCATGTTTCACAGTAGGGACAGTGTTCTTTTCTTGGTATGCTTCATTTTTGCGTCTGTGAACATAGAGCTGATGTGCCTTGCCAGAAAGTTCCAGTTTTGTCTCGTCTGTCCATGCTTGGAGATGGTCTTATAGCCTTTACCTTTAACATGCTTGTCTATAATTTTCTTCCTAATCTCCTGAGACAACTCTCTCCTTTGCTTCTTCTGGTCCATGTTTAGTGTGGTACTCACCATGTCACCAAACAGCACAGTGACTACTTGTCACCCTTTAAATAGGCCGACTGACTGATTACAAGTTTGTAGACACCTGTGATGTTAATTAGAGGAGACATCTTGGTTGAACATGTCCCTGTGGTCACATTATTTTCAATCTTTTCTAGGGGTACCATCATTTTTGTCCAGGCCTGTTTCACGAGTTTGTTTTTTAAAATAATTCTGTTGAACCACAATTCAAAAGCATTGTCTGATTTTCACTGAATAATTTTCATAGAATTTTTATTTATTACCACTTTTGTCAGATTCAGGTTGTTTCTGTGACCATTGTGGGTTTTTCTTTCATTAACAGAGGGGTACCAACAATTTTGTCCACGTCTGTATATTTTGTCTTCAGCAAAGCTCCTCATATCATCAGTGTCCTGCCTCTCCCCTGTCAGGTGTGTGCTGGTGCTGCTCCAGTGAGTTCCGAGGCGCCTTCCTTGTATCCCAACTTATGGGTGTGCTCTGACCATTTTGTAATAGATTTGTAGAAATAATTGAAGAGTCTGTGATGATCTGTGGACATTTTCACAGATTCACCTGCTGTCTGTTCTGATTAGCGCAGCCATTGTCTGCAGTACATACACACTCAGCTAAACACACGTAGTTGTTCGTGTAACGGAACCTGTTGGGGACCTGTCAGAGCCAACTTAAGTGCAACACTTTCAAGCTACAGGATATTATGAAGATCCAAATTACTGTTTAGCCTTCCTTACCATGTTTTTGCCTTTGACTGCAGTCTGCACCATCAGCTGTCCACACAGGCAAGACAGAAAATGACTGTTTAGCCTTCCTTACCATGTTTTTGCCTTTGACTGCAGTCTGCACCATCAGCTGTCCACACAGGCAAGACAGAAAATGACGGAGTAGTAACCTGAGGTATGGAGTAACCTGGAAATGGAGTCCTACTTTTTTCTTTGTTCTACACTTTCTTTTCAGGCCTTATTGAAATCCAACCTGAAACTTAATGTCCTCAGGAGTCTTCAAATGATAATATCTTTCAGGCATCGGGAATTACATCTGCAGAAAAACAAAGAAGTTTCACAAATGCAATGTAGACTCTTGTCTATTATAAAAAAAACAACAATAATTCACATGGATGATCTGTTGTTTGTTCACACTTACCAGCCTCTTCCGCATTTCGCGATATTGCGATTGCAGTAATTTACGCAAAATCAGGCCGTTGCCACATCTTTTGAGCGACCTTGCAACTTTGTCCAATCACAACAACTTTCCTGCAATTTTGCCCAATCCTCGTCAACTTCCACCAATTTCGCCAATCAAATTTGTCCCTGAGTAGCGCTCAAATGCTCAGTCTAACCAATCAGAAGTGTTGCTGCACCGCACTCACTTCCGTGTTACAGTGAGTATTAATGGAACACATCAACAAAAAACAGAGTATGCGACTTAATAAAACACTCACTCGCGAGTTTTGCCACTTGGTCCCTTCCTCTGTCTCCCCTGGCCCGCCGGTGAATGTCTCCCCACGTCTCTGTCTTGACCGTGGGTACAAAGTTTGTGTTGAAAAATGTCTGCCTGCCTGAAAAGCATGCCGTTGTGGAAGTGCATGTGAGGTGAGACGCCATAAAACCACAAACAAATGAGTAAACATTTTATATATCTTCAGACGTAAAATCATTACTGGATCTTGTCAATGAGCTTTAAAACTGTGTATCTCCGGTCTGGACATGGGCCAATGCGTGCCCCCGGCAAACCCCCAAGGACAGCCCGTCATCCCGGTATGACTACCAGTAAAGGAAAGATGAATATCTAATGAGACAGGTGTGTGTCAAGACGCGCAGCAGATAGACAGACAGGTAGGAATCAGGCACGAAAAGAGAGACAATATTCACTAATTTTTTCAGAAAAAACACGGACTTCATTAGACAATAAAGAGCAACAGAATAAATTATTTCTTTTTTCTCTGCACTCGGTACCGAGTGGTTGGACACTGCTGTGGTTGGGGAGTTTTCAAATGAAGGTGCTGCCATAATTTCCAAATTTATACTCTTTAACATGCATTCAATGCAACTTAGCTGCTGTAATGGATAATTATTTTTTCATCCTTTTTATTCAACTTCTCAGCAAGAGTAGCCTACAGTGCTGGTCATTTTTATGACAAATTTATAAGTATCTACTTCATTCTCACTTAATTGTGTTAAAGTCTGTATTTGCTGTTGCACAAAAGAGTTTTTCTGTATATAGGCAGAAGTTTCTGCTTAATTTACAAATTACTGTTTAACAGGAATTTTTTGACAGTCCTGTGCTTTTCTTGTGGTGTTATATAGAATATCATTGCAGTAAACTATGGAACAAAGCATCTGCTTTAAAATTTGTAATTCTTCCCACAACTTTTAGTGCAAGAAAAAAAACAAAAACCTTTCAAAACATCACAACTTTTATTGCAACTTTCTTCAAAAGCTCCCGCAAATTCAGGCTTTTTGGGCTGAAACAATCATAAAAACATCCTGTGAAATTCTGGAGGGGCTGACTTACCCATATTTGCCAGCAGGGTCCTCCTATTCATGGTCTGCTGACTAGTCCATTTTGCAGATGCAGCTCCCTCCTCTGTACAACGTAGACACAAGGGAGAATATATACTGTATGTTAGACCCCAGGAAGAATACCCAATGTTTTATACAAGTGCTAATGGGGATCTTAATAAAACAAACAAACAATATTTAATCTCATGTAATGTCATCTTCTGTGAAGCTGCAGATCTCCTGTGCATGCCTGGGGAGCACAGTTGGTCATACTTAAAATTAACCTTGTGAGCCCTGGCCTCTGCAAATTTTGCAATTAGATAGATTTGTTTATTTGACAGGGACAGTGCAATAAACATAGACAATTAATCAATGACAATCAATCTGATGTGTTGCACAGAGTGTATAGCTATTAGCTAATTTGCAACTCTTGTCCCTATTAGAAAAAATAGTTTAAAAAAAATTTGGTGTTTATCAACCGGCGTCATGGCTCCCTCCTCATTAACAACAGGTGCTCGTCATTAGCATCATGTGTGCTCATACAAGCAGCGTTGCTCTCTACTGCTCCTCGAGAGGGTAAAGTCCCCTCCCTGGTTGAAGTGAAAAAGGCTGTTTGATAAAAATTTTCTGTGCTCTTCCCTTTTTCTCCATTTCTCTGCACCACTTGGATAACTTCGTTTCATTCTGCCACTATTCTACACGCTGCACAATTTGTTTACAATGTAACCAAAGATACGCGCATGCGCATGTCTCAGAGACAACATGGAAGAGTCCAACAGTCTGAGGAGAAGGGGGAAGAACGTTATGTTCGTGATTTGATATGCCGTTTATGTAAATACTGGTGTTTCTTTATTTTGTCAGACATCATGTTAAAATATGCTAAAAATTTTAAACAAATATATGGGGCTCCTAGTAGATCGGGACCCTTAGCAGATTGGAGTCTAAGGCAGTTGCCTGTCATGAATTTCCCCACGGGGCAGAGAGGTGAGACCCACACGCTGAACTGTGAGTTTGTGAGATTTATTGAAAATAACATAAAGTCCAAAAAGTGCTCAACACAAAATTCCAAGCTGACAAACAACAGACTTACGAGATTTACCCACCAGAACAGAGGCTGGGTTCTGGTGGAGACAACGTGAGAAAATCAAGACTGCTGCAATAAGAAAGAAAAATCACAGTCTTTAAATAGCTGAAAACCAGAATGACACAATTGATGGCAGGTGCGTATCATCTGAGCGGGCAGGTGACCTAATTACAGAATTGCTCACAGCTGAGACAACTAAGGAACAGAAACAATATACACAGCCCATGCAAGAAGGTGACAAGTTGGGAGTGTCTGGAAGGGGATGCAAAGACTCTTGTCACAAAAGAAACAAAATATAAATCCTAAACTACAGAGACTGATAAAATAACAATAATACTAAGGCCATTAAAACTAATAGAACAATAAACCACCAAGAACTCATCTTAAATCAACACATAGGAAAATAACACAACACTGGAAAAATACAGAAAATACTCAGATGAAAATTAAGAACCTGAGCCTGGTGACACACCACACTCAGTCTCGTGACAGTTGTCTACCTTTGCCTAATGGTAAGTCCGCCTCTGTCTAGACCAGGGGTCTGCAACCTTTGCCAACCAAAGAGCCATTTTGCCCGTCTTTGACTAAAATAGAAGTGGCTGAGGGCCGCAGCGGCAATTTGACCATTAAAATAAAGATTATGCTGCTTATAAATTTTTTTGTATATACATAGCTCTGAATATTATGTGGCATTAATTAATTCAAACTACAGCAGTGGAAAAAAAACTGTCAAGCTTTATATATAGCTTCATTTGTGAAATAAAACTATTAGAAATATATTACAAATTGTTTTGTGCTGAAAAATTAATTTTTGAATATCTAACCATAATTTTTTAACTAGTTTTTTAATTATCAGCACATTTATAAATTGTTTAAATCTGAAAAAAAATATAATCTCCTACTTTTAACAGTGATCACATAGCTTTAGTTCCTGATATTTTAATAAATTAGAGACAAAAGTTTTATTTAGAAGAAGCTACTTTTCATCCTTTTTGTTTCCTCATAATGCTCCTTATTCAAATGTATTAATATAATATAAATTTGTATCCTTCAACTGTCTCCAGACTCTCAATTTGACAACTAGTGGATTGGTTGTCTGATAACAAAAAGAATTCTAAACAACTTTCTAAATAATATAACTTAAGAAAAATCATTTGGTGCAAATTAAGCCAATTAGAAATAATTACAACCAGTGTTGGGCAAGTTACTAAAAATAGTAACTATTTACAGTTACTAGTTACTTCTTTTCAAGAGTTACTTTACTAATTACTGCATGATTAAAGTAACTAGTTACTTGGAAAAGTAACTTTCACGTTGCTTTTTAATGCATACTTAAATCATCTTGCACACATAGCAAGATAATTTAATTAATGGATTACATTACGGGCTTATTAATGTCAGACTGAAAACAGACTGTTTCAGACAGGGCTTTTAGAACATGTTCAGTCTGCTTTTTCCTGCCTTGAGAGCTCTTATTGTGGGAAAAATCTGAAGAAAATCAACACAAAATTGCCAGTAATTTCCTCATTTTGGAGTGAGAAATAGGGTTTGTGGAGTGAGAGAGAGGGAAAAAGAGTGAGAATCACTCCAAAAGAGTGAGTTGGCAACACTGCATAACGCTGTCAGTGTTTCTTACCTTTATATTATGGCTTTAATCTGATGTGCATTGATCCAAAGAAAACGTCCATTATCCACAGTCCAAAGGTCTGCTGTGACAGAGACGCGATCTAGTCCCTTAAATTCCTTTTGGAGATCAAATCCATTTTTGAATAATCTTTATCCAGCTAGCAAGTAAATGTGTTTGAACTTAAGTGGATCACAGTGTCAGCTGTCTGATGGGAATTGACTGTTATCAGATCTTCATTCTGTAACAACGTATCTGGCAATCAGTCGATTTAATTCTTGCTGGGTCACACAAACTGTCCAGATGCATACCTGTGCTTGAAATCCAGCCATAGGTGTTGAGACAAGAGTATTTCCACTTTACACCCAGCTGTGGCTGTTCAGAATACAGTAGAGCCATTAACATGGTGTCACAAACTGGGGCTGGGATTTCTGCCAGACCCAGTCTCGTGGCTTTTTCAGTGTATTTATTTGTCTCTTGTATCATTATGCTCCTCTTAGTGTTATTCTGCCTTTTATTTTCTCCAGTTGTGTTCCTGTTATTTGTGGCCATGTCTTGTTTTGTAATGGTTTTGGGTTCATGTTTATTTGTACTCTGTTTCAGTCTGCAGTGATTATGTTATTCTTTATTTGTATGTTATGGTGTCTTCTCTGGGTTGACAGCTGTCAGACGATTTCTGGGTTTGTGCTCTGCAGAGGGCGTTGCCTGTCAAGTTGTCAATCCATCCGCTCCTCCCTCAATTATCCAGCTGGTTCTAATTATCACTGTTCTCTCCTTGCCTGTTCACGCAAGCCCACACCGGAGTTCATTTATGTTATCAGTCATACTTGTATTTAAGCTCTGCCGCCTCATTGCCTTTTTGCGGCATTATTGTTTGGTGTCAGCTGATATCGCTGATCTCCTCCCAGCCTCCGTGCACTCTCTGCGCCGAAGCCTCCACTTGTAAGTCTACTTGTTACATTTTTGCCTCGTATTCACCTTTTGACTTTTATGTTCTTTGATTTAATAAATGTGCAAACGCATCCAGCGCATGGATCTTTTTCCTTACTCCTCCGGGGCCCAGTACATAACACATGGTGTTGTTAGCATAGCATAGCACTAGCTTTGTCGGACCTTGTTGCTGTTCTCAGGTGCTTCTGAAGATTGCAGTCGGTCTCAACCACACTTTAGCTTGCAACCCACCAATATGTTTTTGTCCTTAACCGTGACAAAGGAAAAATTGATAATACTGATAAAATTGATAGGCAGTCTGCACATATAATTCACTGTCCATAACCCCACAAATAATAAACTAGCAGTTATCCTACAGACAAAAAGCTGAAAATTGTTATAATAAATAAATAGTGAAGATTAGTTAGTTGGATATTACACAAAGTGCTTGTATACACACTTACTGTATATCTAGTTGCACACACACACACACACACACACACACACACACACACACAAAAACTCTGCACTGAAGTTTCTCTTTCTGCTTCCATATATGGGCATGTATTGTGGTGGGGGTTGCGCTTTAGTGTGTCATGATTCCGAGCGTGGGTCACAGCCGTGCTTGGGTCTCTAGGTTTCGCTGGTGATTTTCTGTTTATGTATTTGCTCTTTATTTTCATCCATTATGGTTTGTGCTTTTATTTTGACAGCACTGTTATGTTACTTCCTTCTATTTAATCTTTTCACGGGTTGTCACAGCTGTTTTGGTTGTCCTGATTACTTTCTCACTCATGCATCCACACCTGTTCCACATTTGGTTTCCCGTTATTATTTAAGTTTGCTTGCGGGGTTCATTTCTCACTGCGACCTCACCCTGTAAACAGACAGGAATCCCCAATCTGATTCCTGTTTATTTTCAGCTCAGTACTCAGCCTCGCCTGACTAATTGCAAGTTACCCTTCGTGGTTTTCATTTATTGCCTTTTTGTATGTTACCCTTTGTGGTTTATCTCTGTTCCTTTTTATTAAATATGCAAAGTCAATGCAGGCGATTGGAGTCGTAATTTCTGCCCTGAAAGGGCCAATTATAACATAGTAGAGAGGCACAAATGAAGACAACAGGATGTGGAGTCGAAAAGTGCTGAGGAGAGGACATCTGGATGAAGATTACACTGAGGACCGGTTAGAACCAGTTTGGAGAAGGACCAGACTTTTGTTGGAAAGTTACTGGGAATGCACAGTAACTTGAAGCCTATATGTACTGTTGAAAACCACTGTTCTTGGTTCTTCTGCCAGGTCGTGCTGAGAAGGACCCACAGCTGTGCTGACTGTTTGCGTGATTCAATGAAAGATAAGCTGAGAAATAGTATTACTTCTGTCATTATTAACTGGTTAACTGAAAAGATTCTGCTGTCTAATTTTGAAATCTTGCAGTCATGGTGGAGAATGTGGGCAGTTAGCCAACTCCATTGACGGACATCAAAGCTGACCAGACAAAAAGCCTTTGTCAGGGTGTTGCAGACAATCCGGGGCCCACTAACAGAAGGTAAGCAGAGAACCTCTTCTAAAAATCTCTGTAGGATTTGCTGTGGTATGCAGTCAAAGTAAGTCTTTTGTCCTGTTTTTTCAATTTTACTGAAAAAAAAAACTTAATACAAAGATAATGCTATATTTTGTGGCAATTTTTTATGATTGTAAGAACATGCAGAGTCTCATAAGCATTCACGTGTTAGGGTCAGATCAATGAGCCACTTTTTTATAGATCAATAAGAAATATTAATACGATGTGAGAACTTATTTTACATCAACAAATGAGCATAAATAAGGAACTCTAATACATTACAAGATTGAAGTTTAATCAATGAGTGAGTAATATAGGAATAATTACAAGACTCTCAAGTGTAATCAATGAGTGAGTAATATAAGAATAATGAAAATGAAGATACAGTACAAGAGCTTACAGATAACAAATAGTGAGCTACTGTATCGACTGTTTGTTAAAAATTAGTCCGGGACTAAAACTTTATGATAAGCTACCTCTTGTCTTGATTTCTGGACGTAGATCAAGGAAACTTCCTGTGGTAACATATCGTCACTTCCTGTATTGCTGGCTGTCCGTGTGGTTTGCTCTGTGGTTAGCTCTCCTCAATCTCCTGAGGATTATTGCCTTTAATTGTATTTTATTCACTTTTTTCCATCTACCGTCAGCTATCACTTCTGTTTAACAAGCCTCTTGCACCTGTGTGCGCACTCAGTGTCATCTAATCACCCTCTTTAGCCTTCTGTTCACCTTTCATCGGTGTTTTCGTTAGCTTCGGGTTAGCCACTAGCTATGGCTACTAGCTCTCCTTCCCCTTCTCCTCTGGTGTGTTCTCTGTGTCAGATGTTTAGCTACACCTCTGCCTCTTTTAGTGATAACGGTAAATGTAATAAATGTTGTCTTTTTGAGGTGCTCGAGGCGAAGTTGTCTGATTTGAAATCCCGGCTCCGCTGCATTGAAACACCGTCTGTGCCAGTTAATAATGATGGACGCCCCTTAGCTGCAGCGGAGCTCCCTAGCATAGGGCGGCCTGCTAGCAGTCCTCCAGTTCCAACCTCTCCTGAGCAGCGAGGAGAGAACGGGTGGGTGACGGTGAGAAGGAAGCTTAGCCGCAAGCCCCTGGTACACCGCCAACCTGTTCATGTGTCTAATCACTTTTCCCCGCTCAGCGACACATCTGCTGAGGAAAAAAACTCTGATCACTGGCGACTCTGTAGTCAGAAACATGAACCCAGAGACTCCAGCGGCCATAGTCAAATGCATTCCTGGGGCCAGAGCAGGCCACATCGAGTCAAATTTGAAAATGCTGGCTAAAAGTAATTGTAAATACTCCACAATTGTTATCCACGCCGGCATTAACGACATCTGACTCTGGCAGTCGGAAGTCTCAAAACGTAATGTGGAATCGGTGTATGACTTTGCAAAAACAATGTCTGCCTCTGTAGTATTCTCTGGGCCCTTCCCCAACCTGACCAGTGAGGACATGTTTAGCTGCTTGTCATCCTTCAACCGCTGGCTGTCTGTGTGGTGTCCTGCAAATAGTGTGGGATACACAGACAATTGGAACTCAGTTTTGGGGAAAACCTGGTCTTATTAGACGAGACGGCATCCATCCCACTTTGGATGGTGCGTCTCTTTTATCTAACAATCTGGCATCATTTTTATCCAAATTTCCAAAACATTGAGAACTCAGAGTTGGGACCAGGAAACAGAGTCGCAGTCTTACACGCCTCTCTACAGCTCCTCTTCATCCGCCACCCCTCAACTTAGCCTCTGTCTTCCCCATCAGAGAATCATTGTCTTCTCCCTCCAAAGTAAATAAAAATATAATGTATAAGCATCCCAAAGTGATTAAACAAAAAGTTGGTAAAACTCAAATTAAACATGAAGTCTAAATTTAATGATTTAGCCTCTCCTCGTTCTCATAATTTAAAAATTAAATGCGGTTTGTTAAATATTAGATCTCTAACTCCCAAGTCTCTGCTAGTCCATGATCTGTTAATTGATCATCAGATTGATTTAATATCCCTTACAGAGACTTGGTTAGGGCAAGAGGATTATGTTGGTTTAAATGAATCAACTCTCTCTGGTTATATAAATTGTCAAAATCCAAGAAGTTCTTGTCGTGGAGGAGGAGTAGCAACAATTTACCATTCCAAATTACTAGTTAATGTAAAGCAAAAAATATGATATAATTCCTTTGAGAGCCTGGTCCTCAGTATTGGGCATTTTAGCAATTTTAGGCTAAACCCAATTTTATTTGCCATAGTTTATCGTCCTCCATCAGCCTTCTCAGAGTTTTTATCCAAATTTGCTGAATTCTTAGCTGATTTAGTGCTTAAATCAGATAATAGAATAATTATAGTAGGGGGCTTTAATATACATGTAGATGTAGACAGTGATTGTCTTAATATGGCATTTAATTCAATATTAGACTCGATGGGGTTTTTGATGGTTGTTTTTGATAAATTTGTGTGTTTTTTTGGACTTTTGCTCTTCTGTCCGGGTCACCTTTTCAAGGGAGGAACTACTTTCACTTAGATTATCTTCCAATGCAACTTTTCCGCCGGTTTCTGCTGATCTGAAGTCTTTTCAGGTGATTTTAGTTGTGGGAGCAGCGGACATTGGCACTGGCCAGAAATGAAGGCGGCGTGGTAAACATGCCGGTGCGTTAGTCAGGCTGAGGAAATGAGGATATCGCACGCCGCATCCATCGATCCATCTGGCGAATGTTCGCTCTTAAGCGAATAAAATGAACCAGCTGCTGCTCCTGACCTACAAAAACTCGGATTTTAGCAGATCTGCCACCCTGTGTTTCACGGAGTCCTGGCTGAATGAACACATCCCGGACAGCGCGGTTCGCCTGGACGGATTCCAACTGTTCCGCGCTGATCGCGGCCGAGAATTCTCTGGAAAGACTAAAGGTGGTGGAATTTGCTTCTACATAAACAAAGGTTGGTGTACCGATGCCACAGTGTTGAAGAAGTCTTGCAGCCCTAACTTAGAGTCACTGTTCATAAACTGTAAACCCTTTCATTCACCACAAGAGTTCTTCTTGTTTATTCTGGTCAGAATCTATATCCCACCTGTTGCTTGTACAACGGTGGCCCTGCAACACCTCGCTGACCAGATAGCAGACGTGGAGGAAAAACATCCAGACTCTCTGCTTATCATTCTGGGTGATTTTAATAGAGCTAATCTCACAAATGAACTTCCTAAATACAGACAGCATATTAAATGTCCCACCAGGGACACAAATATACTCGACCACTGCTACACAGTTTTAAGAAACGCCTATCGTGCTGTCCCTCGTGCAGCTCTGGGTTTTTCTGACCACTGTCTGCTTCATCTTATTCCAACATATAGACAGAAATTAAAAACTTCCAAGTCTGTAGTAAGGACTGTGAGGAAATGGACGGAGGAATCAAAGCTGGAGTTACAAGCTTGCTTTGACTGTACAGATTGGAGTGTTTTTGAAGATGCAGCCATTAACCTTAATGAACTCACTGATACTGTGACATCATACATTAGTTTTTGCGAGGACATGTGTGTGCAGACCAAGACTTTCTGCACATACAACAACAATAAACCCTGGTTCACTCCTAAACTCAAGCAGTTACGTCAGACCAAGGAGGACGCCTACAGGATTGGTGATTGGACTCTGTACAAGCGGGCCAGAAACATGCTGACGAAGGAGACCAGACTTGCTAAGAGGAGCTATAGTGAGAAGCTACAGCAAAACTTCTCAGCCAACAACTCTGTTTCCGTTTGGAGAGGCCTGCAGAATATCACCAACTACAGGAGACCATCCCCTCACCCTGTGGAAAACCTCCAGCTGGCTAACGACCTTAACAGCTTTTACTGTAGGTTTGAAAAGAATCTACAGTTTTCACCTCCTACCTATACAATAGGACTATCTGCAGTCCCAGAAACTCCATTCCCCCTCCACTCTGACCTTTCACCAGCACTAACTATCTGTGAAGAGGATGTGCGCCGAGTCTTTTGGAGACAAAAGATCAAGAAGGCTGCAGGTCCTGATGGTGTGTCACCGTCCTGCCTGAGAGTCTGCTCTGACGAGTTGGCCCCCATCTTCACCTTCTTCCACCTTCTTGCTCACAGCTCCAATGATCTTTAAAAGATCATTGGAGCTGTGTGTAGTGCCTTCCTGCTTCAAACGCTCCACCATCATTCCAGTTCCAAAGAAACCCTCTGTTACAGGATTAAATGACTGCAGACCTGTCGCTTTGACCTCTGTGGTCATGAAATCCTTTGAGAGATTGGTGCTGAACCACCTGAAGGTCGTCACAGGTTTCCTGATGGACCGACTGCAGTTTGCCTATCGGTCAAACAGGTCAGTGGACGATGCAGTGAATATGGGACTACATTACATCCTGCAACACCTCGACTCCCCAGGGACGTATGCCAGGATCCTGTTTGTCGACTTTAGCTAAGCATCCTTTATCAGAAACTTCTCCAGCTTAGGGTGCCCCCCTCCACCTGCCAGTGGATCTCCAGCTTTCTGACTGACAGGTGGCAACAGGTGAAGCTAGGAAGAATTACATCTAGCTCCCGAATAATTAGTACTGGCACTCCCCAGGGGTGTGTCCTTTCCCCACTGCTCTTCTCCCTCTACTCCAACGACTGCACCTCAGAGGACCCTTCGGTGAAGCTCCTGAAGTTTGCGGACGACACCACAGTCATCAGTTTGATCCGGGATGGTGATGAGTCTGCATACAGGCGGGAGGTGGAGCAGCTAATCCCCTGGTGCGGCCGGAACCATCTTGAACTTAACCCAGCCAAAATGGTGGAGATGACTGTGGATTTCAGGCGACACCCTCCTTCATTCCTCCCACTCACCATTCTCAACAGTATAGTGTCCATTGTGGACTCCTTCAGGTTCCTGGGTACCACAATCTCCCGGAACCTGAAGTGGTCCTCCCACATAGACACTGTCCGGAAAAAGGCCCAGCAGAGGTTGTTTTTTCTGTGTCAGCTCAAGAAGTTTGATTTGCCTCATGAGCTGCTGGTTGTTTTCTACACCGCCATCATCCAATCTGTCCTCTGCTTTTCCATCACTGTCTGGTTTGGATCTGCCACTAAACAGGACAAGACCAGACTGCAGCGGACCATCAAGTGTGCGGAGAGGATCATTGGTACCAACCTACCCTCTATTGAGAACTTATATCGGTCCATAACCAGGAAACGGGCGGGAAACATCTCTGCTGACCTGTCACACCCCGGCTATAAATTGTTTGAACTTCTACCTTCTGGTCTACGTTACAGATCACTGAAGGTTAAAACCACTCGTCACAGGAACAGTTTCTTTCCCCAAGCTATTACTCTTAGCATTCACCTAGTCCTACCTGCTGCTGTATTCATGATTTTTCTTTCATTCTTACACTGCACAAAACTCTCACACTGCATTTTTACTCCACTCGCATTATATTACTGAATTTGGGTTCATATTGTAATACTGTATGACTGTATATTTTTTCATAATATTTTTGGAAAGTGTGGATAGTCTGAATAAATTACTGCCCATATTTCTGTATATATTTGCATCTTTTTGGAGAAATGTGGATAGACTGTAAATTACTGTCCATACTCTGTTGTCACTGGAATCTTATTTAAATCTTACACCTGAACAAACGAGAGTAAGTTTTAGTCAAAGTCAAATTCATTGTATGTGTAGTGCATACTTGGCCAATAAAGCTGATTCTGATTCTGATAGCGTGGTAGATAGTGTTACAGCTTCTCTGCATCATACTTTAGACATGGTGGCCCCTTTGAAAAAGAAAACATCTAATCAGAGATTTCTATCTTCTTGGTTCAAAACAGAAGACTTGTCAATTAGAAAGAAAATGGCGCTCCACTAATTTAGATAAAATCTATTTAGCTTGGAGAAATCATCTTTTAAGTTATAAAAAATCTCTTCAAAAAGCTAGAACAAGTTATTATTCTGCATTAATAGAAGAGAGCAAGAATAATCCCAGGTTTCTTCTCAGCACTGTAGCCAGGCTGACAAAGAGTCAGGACTCTGTCAATCCTAGCATTCCCTTAGAGCTTACTAGTCAGGACTTTATGAACTTTTTCAATAATAAATTTTCATCTATCAAAGATATCAGTCAGATTCTTCCCACCATTAACTTAAATACAATAACTACTATAACTCCTTCAATTGATATCTGTTTGGATGAGTTTACTCCAATTGACCTTTTAGAGTTAGATAAAATAATTTCCTCATCCAAGCCTTTAACTTGTCTTTTAGACCCTATTCCTACCAGGTTATTTAAAGAAGTCTTCCCATTTATTGGTAGCTTTATTCTTCAAATAATCAATTCTTCATTAACATTAGGCCATGTACCGCAGGCTTTTAAAACTGCTGTAATTAAACCCTTACTCAAAAAGCCAATACTGGATCCAGGAGTTTTAGCTAACTATAGACCAATCTCTAATCTGCCTTTCATTTCAAAAATCTTCGAAAGAGTTGTTGCTACGCAATTATTTGACCACTTGCAGGGAAATAGTTTATTTGAAGAGTTTCAATCTGGGTTTAGAATCCATCATAGTATTGAAACAGCCGTAGTGAAGGTCACTAATGACCTCATCACATCTGATAATGGACTTGTTTCTGTACTTGTCCTTTTAGACCTTAGTGTAGCTTTTGATACTATCAATCATAATATTCTACTTGATAGATTAGAACACTATGTTGGACTAAATGGAGCTTAGATGCTTAGATCTTATTTATCTGATAGGTTCCAGTTTGTTCATGTCAATAATGAGTTTTCTTTCAACTCAAAGCTCAATCATGGAGTTCCACAGGGATCTGTGCTAGGCCCTACTCTTTTTAGTTTATATATGCTTCCGTTAGGCAACATTGTTAGAAAGCACTGTATACATTTTCATTGTTATGCAGATGACACACAATTATACCTGTCAATGAAGCCAGATGATAGTAATCAGTTAGCCAAGTTAGAAGCCTTTCTTAAGGAAATCAGAGCTTTGATGACTTGTAATTTCCTGCTATTAAATTCAGATAAGACTGAAGTCATTCTTGCTGGTCCCCCCCCAAAAAAACAAAAACCCTTACAAATACCTTTCCAAATCAAACTCTTAGTTTGGATGCAGTTACTCTTTCTCTGAATAGTTCTGTGAGGAACCTTGGAGTTATTTTTGATCAAGATCTCTTTTTCAATTCACATATTAAATTTGTTTCTAAGACTGCCTTCTATCATTTGCGTAATATTGCCAAGATTAGGAGCATCTTGTCTCAGAATGATGCTGAGAAACTGATCCACGCTTTTGTTAGCTCTAAATTAGATTATTGTAGCTCTTTATTATCAGGTTGTCCTAAAACATCTTTAAAAAGTCTTCACTTGATCCAAAATGCTACAGCAAGAGTTTTAACAGGTACTAGAAAGACAGATCATATCTCTCCGGTTCTGGCCTTCCTTCATTGGCTTCCCATAGAGTTTAGAATTAAGTTTAAAATCCTTCTTCTCACTTACAAAGCCCTAAATAATCAGGCCCCTTTTAATTTAAAAGATCTGATACTACTGTATTATCCTAACAGAGCACTACACTCCCAAAATGCAAGATTACTTGTAATACCTAGAATCTCCAAAAGAACAATGGGAGGCAGAGCCTTCAGTTATCAAGCTCCTCTCCTGTGGAACCAGCTGCCAATCTGGATTCGGGAATCAAACTTGATCTCTGTTTTTAAGAATAGAGTTAAAACCTTCCTTTTCGATATAGCCTACAATTAGGGAGGGATCAAGTGTCTCTGAATCCTCCCTTAGTTATGCTGCTAATAGGTTTAGACAGCCGGGGGACCTCCAATAATGCACTGGGCTTCACTCCTTTCTTCACTCTCAATGAAATATTTTTGTTGGTCATTAACATCTGTTTGTTCTCTCCCATAGATTGAGTCCCCATCATGCTGTTTGCTCTCTACATGTCTGTTCTTTTCATCTTCTCTATCCTCTCACCCCCCCAGCCAGTTGCAGCAGATGACTGCCCCTCCCTGAGCCTGGTTCTGCTGGAGGTTTCTTCCTGTTAAAAGGGAGTTTTTCCTCTCCACCGTCGCCAAGTGCTTGCTCACAGGGGATTGCTTGATTGCTGGGGTCTTTCTGCAATTGTGGGGGTTTCCCCTACAGTTGAAAGTGCTATGAGATGACTGTTGTTGTGAAATGGAGCTTTATAAATAAAGTTGAATTGAATTGAATTGAAAATAACCTCTACATAAAGTTAAACTGGTTTAAAGCGGCAGGGACATATACACAATAACTCTGCAAATGTTGTGCATGTGGATGTTGTATGTGTGAAATATGTGGGTGGCTTATCCTCTCTATTCTTATTAAAAGACAAAAGTAGTGGTGTAGGAGGAGGAGGTTAGCTTCAATTCCAAATTCCCATCATCTGTTTATCTAGAAAGAGAGGAATTTCTGCATTGTGGGTTGGGAAATAAAGGCGGAACGCCCGGGGACTGTAACTACTTTTTTTGGTCTACCAGAAACAAAGAATTCACAATTTCCACGGGTATCATAGGCCATATGCTCTCCCGCCAGTCTCATTAGGATTCTGGTAGAAGGTTGGAGAGGCTGTTATACCAGAAAGGGGTTGAAATTCGGAGTTTGGACTGTAGGGTTGTGTACAGTATTAAATTTTGCCTCCATATAACTCAATACAGGAGGTTCTGTAACTATGACTACAGGAAAGTTAGTATATACTGTTAGTGAGGTGGAGAAAGGTACAGAAAAAATTGAAGGAAACAGAGAAGATGACCATGTGTTACATTCCTAAGCTCGTGGCTGCGTTACAAGGAGGACAAGTGATAGTGAAAGGGGGAGGGTCACATTACAAACACACAGGCAGCGGGTAGTGTCAGAATCGCCGCCCCAATACGATGATGTGGCTGTGCCTCCATCAGCTCCGCCTCCATCAGCCCTTACTGACATAACGTTCGGCTCAGGAGACGCACACACACAGGCTCAGAGTAGTTCAAACTGTTTATTAACAACAGGGATGTTTGGGTGCGTGTCTGCGGAATGTTAATGTGTTGGTGGTGGCGTCTGCTTCGGACCCAGAGGCAGGAGACCGTTCAGCCGGCAACCCTATGGGAGAAATCGGACACAGGGTGATGAGCACACACCAACACAGGAGGAGAATAGGCGAGGGAGAGAAGCTTACTTGTTTGGGCAGATGACTGGCGCTTCAAGGATGGAAGCCCGGGAGACAGCCACCTGCAGGGCTCGGTGCAGCAGCGAGGAGAGACGAGGGACGGGATTGTCCGCCGCCGAGGAATCCACCTGTGCACAGGGGAGCAAACTGGAGAGATGAGGTAAGTGATCTTCTTACCGGTAAAGAGGATGCTGAAGAGAATGTGGTAGAAGTCCATGCAAGGGAAATGAAGTCTACGGCTTCAGGCCGACGCTCAGGGCGAGGCGGCTTTTATCCTTCGCCGCTGACGAGTAGCAGGTGCGTGGGCAGGTGGCGCCGCTGATGAATGGCGCGGCGTGACAGTACTCCCCCCTCTAGCAGCGCCTCCTGGCGATGGCTTATCCGGGTGCGCTCGGTGGAAGTCCGCGATGAGCGATGGGTCCAACACAAACGACGGGGGCACCCACTGTCGATGCTCGGGCCCATAGCCCTCCCAGTCCACCAAGTATTGCAACCCACGACCCCGGCGCCGGGAGTCCAGGATGGAGGAGGCGGACCAGGCCGGATGGCCACCAATCATCCGGGGCGCGGGTTGCGCTGCAGGAGGAGGGCAAAGGGGGTCAGTAACCGCCAGTTTCACCTTCGACACGTGGAAAGTAGGATGAATGCGGAGGGAGGGGGGAATAGCCACGCGCACAGCCACCGGGTTGATGATCCGGGTGATGGGGTAGGGACCCATGAAGTGCTGTGCCAGCTTTCTCCTCTCGCCTTTTAGAGTGACGTCCTGGGTGGAAATGTAAACAAGCTGCCCAACTCTGTACGCCGGGGCAGGTCTCCTACGCCGGTCCGCCACAGTCCTGTTGCGCTCCGCTGTGCGCAATAGCGCATGGCGCGCGGCAGCCCAGGTGGAGCGGAACTGCCTGAGATGGGCCCTGACTGACGGGACAGTCACTTCACTCTCCTGCTCCGGAAACAGCGGGGGGTCGTAACCCAGGGACGCTTTGAAGGGGGACATCCCTGTAGCAGAAGAGCGAGCGGTGTTGTGGGCATATTCAACCCAGGCAAGATGGTTGCTCCAGGACGCGGGTTTGGATCTGGACACACAGCGGAGCGCAGCCTCCAGCTCCTGGTTGGTCCTCTCACACTGCCCGTTGGATTGGGGGTGATGGCCAGAGGAGAGGCTCACCTTGGCCCCGATGGCGTTGCAGAAAGACCTCCAAACCTCAGATGAAAACTGGGGGCCCCGGTCCGAGACCACGTCCACCGGAATCCCATGCAGCCTGACCACGTGTTGGACGAGGAGGTCCGCCGTCTCCAGGGCAGTAGGGAGGCCTCGCAGGGGGACGAAGTGCACGGCCTTGGAGAAGCGGTCCACGATGGTCAGGATGGTGTCATAGGAGTTGGAGATGGGGAGTCCGGTGACGAAATCCAGAGCGATGTGCGACCAGGGCCTGCCAGGGACGGGCATGGGCTGGAGCAGACCCGCTGGAGGGGCATTTCCCGACTTGCAGGTGGCACAGATTGGGCAAGCCCGGGCGTAGCGGGCTGCATCCCTCCGCAGGCCTGGCCACCAAAAGGACCGTTGGAGGAGATCTATCATCCGGGAGGTGCCAGGGTGACAGGTGAGCTTGGAGGTGTGGAGCCAGTGGATGACCTCTCCTCGGACCGCGGATGGCACGAACAGCCTCCCCTCCAGTCCGCCGCCAGGGTCAGGTTCCACCTCCTGTGCCTTCCGGATCTTGCTCTCAATATCCCACGAGATGGCTCCCACGACGCACGACCTGGGCAGGATGGAGTGGGGCGCCTCCTCCGACTCCACGGGGGCGAACTGCCTGGAGAGGGCGTCAGGCAGGACGTTCTTAGAGCCAGGCCTGAAGGTGATGGAAAATTGGAACCTGGCGAAGAACAGGGACCAGCGCGCCTGGCGGGCGTTCAGGCGCTTGGCAGACCGTAAGTATTCCAAGTTCTTGTGGTCCGTGAGGACCACAAACGGCAGGCTTGCCCCCTCTAACCAGTGGCGCCACTCCTGCAGGGCGAGCTTGATGGCCAAGAGCTCTCTGTCCCCCACATCGTAGTTTCTCTCCGCCGGGGACAAGCGCCGGGAGAAGAAGGCGCACGGTCGCTTGGCGCCATCGTCCGGTGACCGCTGGGACAGCACTGCTCCCACTCCCGTGTCCGAGGCGTCTACCTCTACAATGCACTGCAACGCGGGGTCGACCTGGCGAAGGACCCGGGAGGAGGAGAATTCCGCCTTCAGCGCCTCAAAGGCGGCAGCGACCTCTTCGGTCCACCGGAACGGGACCTTCGGGGACGTGAGGCGGGTCAGTGGTCCAACGATGGCACTGAAGTTGGGAACAAAGCGGCGGTAGAAATTGGCGAAGCCAACAAATTGCTGCACCTGCTTCCGGGATGCAGGTGTAGGCCATTCCACCACCGCCTTTACCTTCTCTGGGTCGGGGAGCACCTTATCGTGGGCGATGATGAACCCCAGGAAGGACGTACTCCTGGCGTAAAATTCACACTTTTCTGCCTTAACGTACAGACGGTTCTCCAGCAGCCTTTGGAGGACCCGCCTCACGTGGACCTGGTGCTCATCCCTGGACTTGGAGAAGATGAGAATATCGTCCAGGTAGACGAACACGAAAAGGCCAATGAAGTCCCGGAGGACGTCATTAATGAGGCGCTGGAAGACTGCAGGAGCGTTGGTCAACCCGAACGGCATCACCAGATATTCAAAGTGGCCGTTCGGGGTACGGAAGGCCGTTTTCCACTCATCTCCCTCCCGGATCCGGACGAGGTGGTAAACGCTGCGTAGGTCCAGCTTGGTGAACCAGGTCGCCCCCTGGAGGGAGTGGAAAGCAGTGTCCATGAGAGGCAGGGTGTAACGGTCCCTCTCCGTGATATTATTGAGGGCCCGGTAGTCGATACAAGGGCGGAGGGACCCATCCTTTTTCCCCACGAAGAAGAACCCTGCCCCCACGGGTGACGATGATGGGTGGATAATCCCAGCACTTAATGATTCCTTCAGGTAGGCGTTCATCGTCTCCTTCTCCGGCGCAGACAGGCTGTAAAGGCGACCAGAAGGTAAGGGAGCCCCCTGGCGGAGGTTGATGGCGCAGTCATAGGGCCGATGAGGGGGAAGAGACATAGCTTTCGCTTTGCTGAACACCATACCCAGGTCGTGAAATTCTGGGGGCACCAGAGACAGGTCCGGGGGTGCAGCGTCCGTCGCAGGGGGAGGAGCGGACGGAGAGCAGGCAGCGGACTGAAGGCAGGTGCCCATACAGAACGTACTCCATGCCGAGATCCCAGCTGATTTCCAATCCAGGACCGGATTGTGAAGGCGGAGCCAGGGATACCCCAGGATGACGGGCGACACAGAGTTGGGAAGGACGTAAAAGGTCATCTCCTCCCGGTGGTTTCCCGAGATGATGACCGGTAGGGGAACAGTTTGATGTGTCACTCTCCCGAGGGTGGCACGGGAGAGGTGGATCAGGGAGATGGGAGTGTTGAGTGCCTGGCAGCGGATGCCCAATCGGGTTGCCAGGCTTTGTGAAATGAAGCTGCCTTCTGCGCCCGAATCCACCAGTGCGTGGGTGAGGTGCCCAGTAGGGTTATGGCAGAAACGGATGGGCAGCTTCAATTGAGTAAGTGATCCTAACCGATTGACATCCGCGAGGCTTCCAACAGTGACTCGCGGACCCCACCGACTGGCTTTCCGTGGACAACGCTCCACGGTGTGTTGGTCGCCTCCGCAATACATGCAGAGGCCCAACTCACGGCGGCGTTGTTTCTCCACAGGGGAAAGTTTAGTCCAGCCCGTCACCATCGGCTCCGACTCCTCGGGGCGCGATGCTGGCGGCGCCGCCAGGGGGCGAGCTTGGAACAGGTGCGGCGAGGCTCCACGAGGGCGAGAAGAAGAAGACCTCCGCCCCGAGGAGCGCTCGCGCGGCCTGTTATCCAAACTTATCGCTAAGGATGTCAGCTCCGCTAGCGTCCCAGGGATATCCCGACCAGCCAGTTCATCCCTCAGATCACTATTGAGGCTGCGGAGGAACAGGCCACAGAGGGAGCGTTCCTCCCAGCCCAATTCCTCCGCCGCTACCCGGAAGTCGACCGAGTGGTCCGCTGCCGACCGGCTTCCCTGCTGGAGAGCGAGAAGCCGATCGACCTGGACCGTTTCGGTTTGTGAGTGGTCAAAGACCTCCAGAAAGCGCCTCACGAATTGGTCATAGGTGAGGGTGGCATAACTGGGCCTCGCCATTACGGCGTAGGTCCAGGTTAACGCACGCCCCTCCAGAAGATTCCCTATGTAACCAATTCGGCTGTGATCCGAGGGAAAATCTCCGGGCACACGGTGGAACACGGACTCACACTGCATAATAAACCCCCGCGCTCCGCCGAGCTTACCGCTAAAGCGGGCGGGGGTCGGAATCGGCGTGAGCCGAACCGGTGCCACTGGAGCCGGCTGGACGGCCGCTGGAACAGCAGGAGCCGCGCCACCCTGGCGAGTCGGGAGGAACGGCTGTTGGGGGTCCAAGCGGTTCAATCGGTTAGTCAGTTCTAATAATTGATTAAGAACCACCTGTTGCTGATAAACAATCTGATCCACCCGAGCCTCGAGGATGGTAAACCGGTGTGCGAGCCCGCCGTCCGCCGAGCCGCTCTGCTGAAGCCGTACTGACATAACGTTCGGCTCAGGAGACGCACACACACAGGCTCAGAGTAGTTCAAACTGTTTATTAACAACAGGGATGTTTGGGTGCGTGTCTGCGGAATGTTAATGTGTTGGTGGTGGCGTCTGCTTCGGACCCAGAGGCAGGAGACCGTTCAGCCGGCAACCCTATGGGAGAAATCGGACACAGGGTGATGAGCACACACCAACACAGGAGGAGAATAGGCGAGGGAGAGAAGCTTACTTGTTTGGGCAGATGACTGGCGCTTCAAGGATGGAAGCCCGGGAGACAGCCACCTGCAGGGCTCGGTGCAGCAGCGAGGAGAGACGAGGGACGGGATTGTCCGCCGCCGAGGAATCCACCTGTGCACAGGGGAGCAAACTGGAGAGATGAGGTAAGTGATCTTCTTACCGGTAAAGAGGATGCTGAAGAGAATGTGGTAGAAGTCCATGCAAGGGAAATGAAGTCTACGGCTTCAGGCCGACGCTCAGGGCGAGGCGGCTTTTATCCTTCGCCGCTGACGAGTAGCAGGTGCGTGGGCAGGTGGCGCCGCTGATGAATGGCGCGGCGTGACACTTACAGCCCCCACTATGACACAGTCAAGCCCCTACACTGAATGTGTGAGCATGTTATATAACCAAATGCCCCTCACAATATTCATAAAGGATAATGGTGATCAGGTGAGGGGAGTGACAGGAATATTGCAACTAAGACCTATGTTAGGCAAATTGGACAAGGAAAATGCTAGAAAAGAAATGCATGGAATAATAGCTGCTCATTCCCCTAGTGAATCCATTGACCCATCACAGGATTAAATCAAAAGGATAAGGTTAGGGTGTCCTTCACTACAACAACTCCAACATATCTTCAGGTTAAACCGAAAGATGTGGAGGAAGAGGATTTACAGGATGAGAATAGTGAACCAGGAAAGGAGGTTTCACACATAAAAAGTTGCACCATTTAAGTTTATATGTTATTATTAATGATTACTGATATTCATCTATGTGAGGATACTGATCACATCAATAAATTCCCACAATAATTATTAAAATGATTGAACAAGGTAAGAAACAGATACATTTTAATATACAACACTTCTAATCTCTGTTAATGTCTCATTTTCATATGGCCACTTCTACAACATTTCGTAGGAAATCTTCATGTCCCATTTTTAACAAATTTTGAACTATGTTTGTACAAGTTATCAGTTATGTAAAACAGCTTTCTTTTCCCCTTTAACATTTAAATTTAATCTTGCCATGCCACAACCATCATTTGGTCTGTTTGTAAGAGGCAGGTTTTTATGTGGAGAGGTGCTTGGCTCTCTGGACAGACATGACTGGAGAGAACCCATGTCGCAATCCCACAGCAGCTGCGGTATTCCACAGTGTGGTGCAGAGTTCAATTCCCTCACCTGTAAGGGCCGCACTAGAAGGAGTGGTTGGCTTAAATACACAACCTTGGGCCCAATGGCTATTACACGCTCACCATTATGTGGAAAAAAAAAGAAAAAACAAAAAGATGAAAATGATGAAAATGCAGAACTCTCCAACCAAATACCAAAAACTCAAGTGAAAGCAGCCAGGGAAGAAGTAAGCAAAGCCAAAAAGGACAAGTTTACTGTGTGGTACTCAGAGTATCATTGGCCCACTTCCAGCAGGGCCTTATGTGTTGGCACCCCAACAGCAGTGGTATTCATGCCCACAGGGGGTCATGGAAGAGGTGTATTTAGGGCTCCCCATATAGAGGAGGAAATCAGGATACTTGCTATAAATGTGTGTGTGTGTGTGTATGGGGGGGGGGGGCTGGACACTGGGCCCGAGACTGTCGCAGAGGTCTTATGGTGACAGGCCGACTATACGCCACATACACTCCAATTCCACCACCTGCTCCTGGAGTGTTCTTTGGCCGGACTGGACCTTGTACACTCTTTTTTGTATTCACCAGACTGTCCTGTTAATCTCTTGGGATGAGCTGTGTTGTGGAAGGTGAAGGCCTACATTTATTTACTTTTACTGAGACTATGGTGTGTTTGCCTAAAGGCATCATGCTCTGCTGCATGTCAGATACAAGTTCATCTTTTAATGCACCTCTACTTCCTGGTTCTGAACCTGAAGATATGCATTCATCACTGGCTACAGTCTGGTGGTTGCTCTTGGACTGCATAAACCCAGAAGATAATTTGGTGGTACAAACTTTTCTGTCTTGGGCCCCGTGGATTGACTCCATGCGACCATATGATCCTCCCACAGATCCACTGCATTGCACCATGAACTATACTCTTGATGGCCAAGAACTCTATGATGATCAGTGGTCCATGCTTCTTCTGCTTTTAGATTTGATTGGCGGTTGGCAACCAGCCTATAGGTGCATTACTGCTACTGACTTGATTATCATCACTCTATATCTTTGTATAAGGAGTTCTTATAAGGAGTTCTGAACAACTCCTTATGTGTGAAAAAATTTTCTGTCCTTGGACTGTCCTCTTTTTGGAGAAGTTGCCAGATGAACTCATGTTAACCTGTATGTTGGCCCTCAAGGAGTGGCAGCTGCTGCATTTCATGGAAAAGACTTTGCACTAACAGAGAGACTTTGCACTAACAGACACATCAGCTCCACATGTCACATTGGCAGTGTCCGCAGGGTGTGAAGCCGGGGTATTAGGTCCAATGGTAAAAAATTGCATTCAGTTATCTGACTGGGTACCAACTCAAAATGCAAAGTTGCATTTCTTCCCCTATAGTGGCTGTTACTGCATTTCTATGAATGCCACTATGAAAACATTTCCTCAACAGGTGCAACTAGATTGCATGCATGGTAGGGAAAATACCGATCTCCCTGTTTCATCTTCTTTGCTTGAAACGATGCCATCACCTCTATGGTCTGCTGGATCTGCAGATGTGGGACTGATAATCTGTACCCCTGTGCAAATTCCTTTAAAACCAAATGTCCAGCCCATATGGTGACTACAATATCCCCTTTCACCAGAAAAAATCACTGGTATAGCAGGAACAATTAAGGGCCTCCTTCAAGTTGGTGTCCTTATGCTAACTGACTCTCCTTGGAACAATGCCATTCTCCCAGTAGAGAAACCAGGAAAACCAGATTATTGCATGGTACATGATTTGCACCTGATCAATTCAGTAGTCATTCCAACCAGCCATACAATTCCAAATCCTTACTTGTTATTAAATACCAATACACCAGCACATAAGTTTTTTCCCTCAATCTTTACTTTTTGAAACAGAAAGTTGAAAAATTTATACTGTAAACAAAAATACAAACAAATGTAAAAATGGAAACAAATAATCCAAAAGTCTTGAATTGTAGAAAATAAGCTATAAAAATAAAAACGTATGGAAACTCTGTTTTTTTTTTTTTTAGCATCCCATTACATCCAGACAGCAAGGCCCTTTTTGTCACCATGGGATGAGACGCCGTCTCGGTGCTCAGCCCATGCCCCTTCTCATCCCTGCCTCTCATTGGGCAACGTCTCAGCTGGCTCCCAGCTGTCAGTGTTACGGGACGGCTGGGACCAATTATTCCTCATCAGCTGGGGCGCTGCTAATGAGGATAAAAAGGAACAGCCTCGATCACTTGGGGCTGCGACTTAAAGCACTACAGGCTGAAACCCCTACGTCCGGCGTCAGCCCTCTACTCCGCTCGCAGTATTCTTGTGAGAGTTCCCCGCTGTGAGTATTCATGCCTAGGCATCCTTATGTCTGGTGCCAGCCCGTTACTCCTGTGCCGTTCTACTTGTGAGTGTAACCCTGTGTATGAGTAGCTGTGCTTTCGGTCAGCAAGACCGTGTTCCTTATCCCGTGTCCCTTATCCTTCATTTATAATAAAACGTCTCAACTCACTGGCTCGCCCTCGGCTCTCATTGTGTGGCTCCCTAGAGCCACATGTAACAGTAAGTCGCAGACAGACGAGTTGCCGGCGGCCGTGAGTTTGTGGAATTGTACCTTCCTGTCCGGGTGTCAGCGTTGTTAGCATGCCGTCTCCCAGGAGTCATGTCCGACGCCAGGGCGACGAGCTGAGGTCCATCCTGGGGGCTGTCGACAGGACGCTCTTCACCCTGCACGATGCCTCCAACTCGAGACGCTGGCATCTGGGCCGTGCTGAGAATCTCCTGGACAGTCACCTCCGCTCTTCATTCCATCTAGAGGCCTGTGCCAGGAGTGACGCCATTGCTGCACAGCGAGTGAAGCTCTGCGGGTTGGATGGAAATCCCGGCAGGAAGCCGAAGCGGATGAGATGTCGCCCCCCGCTTCAGGATCCCGTTCCTGTCTCCATTCCAGCCCGGGAGTTCGCGCCACCCAGAGGGCTTCCCCCGTTCTGCACAACGTCACTCGAGATTCCCCCGATGGAGCTGCAGCTGACAGCTGTTAAAAGTCCGGGACCCAGTGGCTGTTACGCGCTCCGCTGTGCATCCATTTACCACCCTCAGGCATGCGGCGGCGGCGGTGAGATTGGTGGAGAGGAGTCCAGGGCTACGAAGCTTTCCCGAGTTCAACGCCTTCCTCGCCTCGGTCTCTGCTCAGGAGCGGCGATTCCTGGGTTCCCCCCTCGCTTCATCCCCTGGGAATAGCTGTCATCACATCGCCAAGTCACCTCTGCACGAACCCCGTCCGAATCCAGTTCCGGGCTGCCGCCAGGACCTTTCCCCCCACGCAGCTGTCACCTCTTTGTCTCGTCAGCGTGGAGATTTCACAGCCTTGTTCCCTGAGCCTCGTTCCCCTGCTGTCACTCCAGGGCATTCGGGCTGGCTCATCCCGGCTGTCTCCCCCTCCTCCTCGACGCGCTTCCCGACTGCTGTGTGTGCCTGGAATCCCGGCCTGGCGAGCCCTCTCCTGGAGACAACGCAAGCGGTCCCCAGACGACTTCCCAGGGGGTCCTCCATTATCGCCTGGCGGGTAGAGGAAGAAGCAGTGTCCACCGCAGCAGGCGCTACCCAACCTCCAGGAGGCAGGCAAGTCCCAGTTTATTTACATCAGTTTTGTGATTTGCTCTGTTATTCTCCTGGAGGTGGAGTTCGGGGCTCGCAGCTCCCTGAACTCCCACCACCTGCTGTAACCTGTGTCCCTAATCCTGCATCCTCTGTGTCTCTCTCCGCCGAGCGGTCCCCGGCCCGGGGTCAACGTCGTGGGACCAGGAGAGCACCTGCGGTTCTGGTTCTGCAGCTGCGTTGTGGACGGAGGAGGAAGACTGACTGCTGCGTGGAGTCTGTGCCGACGACTAAGCGTCCCCGGGTCTCCACGGAGGAGCGGTTCGGTCCAGCGGGACGAGATTCTTCTGGCTTCACGCTGTGTGGATCTTCGGCATGGTTACCGGAGCTGGAGGAACCTCAAGCTGCGCTGACCATCGTGCTGGCTGCGGGGCCCGACGCAGCTGAATGGGAGCCTGACAACAACCTCCTGACGACGGATCCTGGATCTTCGCAGTCCTGGACGGCGTCAGAACCCGAGATCAGGCGAGTGCTCTCCTTTCTTTTCTCTCTTTATATCTTTGAGCACTTCAGCCTGTCTCTAGGGGAGATGATCCGGGTGCAGCCACCCGCTGCGTCCGAGCTCGTCTCGCCGGGTTCTGGTGCTGCCGGTGATCCTGATCCCGGTTCTGTTTTCTCTCCTGAGCCTTATTCCAGGGTCACCGGCGAGGAGTTGCCATCCCTCGTGGTGCTGGAGGGTCCATGTTCAACATTGAAGGTCGGTTCTGGTGCGGTGCCGACCTAGTCGGGGTCCGTCGTGGGTGCTGCTCCAGCGGTGTCCAACGTGGGTTCGCCTAAGGCCCAATCGGGGTCCGACGTGGGTGCTGCTCCAGTGTTGTCCAGGTCCGGTGAGGAGGTGGCTGTTTCCCTGCGGCCTGACGCTCGTCGCCCTCGTCATTGGCTCTCCCCTGAGCCTCTTCCACCGGGACCCACTTTGACCCTTCGTCCGTCTCTACGGTCCTGGTGGTTGAGTGATGCGGGTCGACGGCCCGACCCGCAAGACTTTCGGTTCGGCGATCTGGTCCAACCCCCCGACGAACTGTGTTTGCTTCTGGGTGGCCTGGCTCAGCTACAGGTGGACTGGTTTCCTGGGATCTGGGTCTGGAGTTCGCCGTCCGAACATTTCCCTTTCCCTGGTTCGCCAGCTGGACAATGGGCGGGGAGACCTCCGGAGCTATCCCGGCCATTTTGGACTCTGCCTGCCATATTCCTCGGGTGTCACTTACCTTTTGTTATTATTAAGGTCACTCGGGTGTAATATTTTGTCCTTCTGGTGAATATATATTTATAGTGCTGTGTATTGTTTTCTATTGTCCGTACTCAGCATTTTTCTTAATTTTTGTGCCTTGTTCTTAGCTTTGCCTGTGCGTTATGGAGTTATGTGTTTTGTTTTCCCCTCATCCGTACTCCGTAATTGTCCATTTGTTCCTGTCGCCTTCACTCCTCTAGGTGACTCTGTGTGTGTGTATATATACAGTATATATAGCGCTGTGTATTTTGTTATCTTTTCTATTTATCGGTACTCAGCGTTTCTATCATTCTTGTCCTGGTCTTAGCCTCGTTTTTGTTTCATGGAGTAATGTGTTTTGGTTTCCCTCTCAACCGTGCTCTGTGATTGCCTCATTCTGTTCCATATAGCGCTGTGTATTGTGCCCTTTTTATTTATTACCCGTACTCAGCGTTTTCGTCGTTTTTGTCCTGTTACCTTTTTGGTGTTTTTTTTTTCCTCCCTTCCTTGCCCTGGTCTACACATTGTTTGTGTTATTTGAGTAGTGTGTAACCTGTGTCCTTGCTCAGTTTTTTCCCCATCTGTGCCCTGGTTTTTTTCCTTGTGCGATGTAGAGTATTGTATTTGGTTTTTTTTTTTCTTCTCTGCCCTGTTACTCTACATTGGTCCATTGGTTTTTTGTCCTTCCCTTTGCATCTCCCCCTCCGGTCCTGCCTCCCTTCTGCCCACCCTAGGTGGGGGGGCTGGGATGTTCCTGGTCGTTCGGAGCCCGAACGTGAGGGGGAGGCTCTGTCACCATGGGATGAGACGCCGTCTCGGCGCTCAGCCCATGCCCCCTTCTCATCCCTGCCTCTCATTGGGCAGCATCTCAGCTGGCTCCCAGCTGTCAGTGTTACGGGACGGCTGGGGCCAATTATTCCTCATCAGCTGGGGCGCTGCTAATGAGGATAAAAAGGAGCAGCCTCGATCACTCGGGGCTGCGACTTAAAGCACTACAGGCTGAAACCCCTACGTCCGGTGTCAGCCCTCTACTCCGCTCGCAGTATTCTTGTGAGAGTTCCCCGCTGTGAGTATTCATGCCTAGGTATCCTTATGTCTGGTGCCAGCCCGTTACTCCTGTGCCGTTCTACTCATGAGTGTAACTCTGTGTATGAGTAGCTGTGCTTTCGGTCAGCAAGACCGTGTTCCTTATCCAGTGTCCCTTATCCTTCATTTATAATAAAACGTCTCAACTCACTGGCTCGCCCTCGGCTCTCATTGTGTGGCTCCCTAGAGCCACATGTAACACTTTTTGTATTCACATACCAGAATCAACAATACACTTTCAGCTGTCATGGTTCGAGCGCTGATCCCGTCTGCGCTCGGGCCATGCAGTATTTTTTTCCCATCTGGCGTGTGTGTGTCCCTTTTGGCTCTCCGAGCTTTTATTATGATAGTGCTCGGAGGGGCTTCCGGCTGTCAGAGCTGACAGCTGAGCCGCATTAATCACCTCATCAGCTGCTCCACCTGGAGCCCTACTTAAGAGGGTAGCTGAGAGGCGAAAGGTGCGGCAGTCTCGTTGGATATTCCCCGTCGGACAAACACCTCGTCTGACATCTTCTTCTATTGTAAGTGTATTCCTTTGTAATCTGTTTTCCTCTTCATAGATTGAGTTATTCGTTGTAGTGTGTTTTATCCCCCCGTGGCTCATTATTTTGTTCCTTTTCTGTCCTTTAATAAACTGTGCATACTCACCGGTGATATGTGGCGTCTTATGATGGCTCGTGAGGGCCATCCATGACAACAGCTGGCTACCACAAGGTTTTGTTGATTCATCTGCCATTTTTATGTCATATGTGTGTTCACTGAAACCACCTGATTACTCTTCCCCATTTCATCTTGATGTTTCTGAACAGTCCGGCATTGTGAACGCTGTACTGTGTCAGAAGGGGGAAGGTACAGGGTCCAGGTCAGTTTTAATGTATTATAGCTCAACATTAGATAATATGGAGAAAGGACACCCACCATGCACACGTCGTGTTGCAGCAATAGCTAAAGCATTGGAAAAAAACTCACACATCACAATGCAACATACTGTGATAGTACACACCCTGCATGGGGTAGCTTCATACCTACAAAGTGTACTGTTCACACTCTTGGCCAAAAGAACACAAAGGCTGAAAAGAATACTGCAAGCACCAAATGTCATTTACACAAGTGAGGGGACAAATATGGTAGAGGACATGCCTACAGGTAAACCTCACAACTGTCTAGCAGACGTGGAGGTTGACATGAAAGCTGTCCCTAATATTAAATCTGAACCTACTGATCATCCAGATTTGAACCTTTTTAGTGATGGATGTTGCTACAGGAAAACAGATGGGTCCTTGAGTGCTCTATATGCTGTAGTGAGTTATGGTGTGGAAATTGGTTAATTTCAAACTGTAGTTGCAGGAATGGTAGCCCCTGCTCAAGTGTTGTTGTTATGCAAAGAGGGACATGAGAGAGGTCACATATGAAAAGTTAATCTAGTGTGAAGCATGTCAAAAGGTCAACCCAAAGCACACACTGGAGGCCTCCCTTGGTGCATTCCCTGCCCTACAGGGCCATGGAAAGAAATAATTATTGATTTCACAGATAATTTTTGATCAAGATCTGTTTTTAATTCACATATTAACCTTGTTTCTAAGACTGCCTTCTATCATTTGCATAATATTGCCAAGATTAGGAGCATCTTGTTTCAGAGTGATGCTGAGAAAGTAATCCACGCTTTTGTTAGCTCTAGATTAGATTATTGTAACTCTTTATTATCAGTCTGTCCTAAAACATCTTTAAAAAGCCTTCAGCTGATCCAAAATGCTGCAGCAAGAGTTTCAATAGGTACTAAAAAGAGAAATCATATCTCTCCGGTTCTGGCCTCCCTTCATTGGCTTCCCATACAGTTTAAAATTAGGTTTAAAATCCTTCTTCTCACTTCTGAAGCCCTAAATAATCAGGCCCCTTTTTATTTAAAAGATCTGATACTACCCTGTCATCCTAACAGAGCACTATGCTCCCAAAATGCAGGATTATTTGTAATACCTAGAATCTCCAAAAGTACAATGTGTCATGGCGTGTTATGTTCTTTGACAGCTCATGCGCACGGTGCCATTTGTTGGTCTGTGTGGACACATTTTCAAGATGGGTTGAAGCCAAAGCTTGTAAAAATGAAAGTGCAAAAGAAGTGATAAAGTGGCTAATGGCAGAAGTGATTCCTAGACATGGTTTCCCCACAACAATCAGATCAGACTATGGAAGTCATTTTGCCAATAAACATTTGAAGGAAGTTGAACAAGCTCTAGGCATAAAGCATAGGTTTGGTTCAATATTCCATCCAGCCTCTCAGGGCCTGGTAGAAAAGGCAAGTGGAACTTCAAAGCAAGTGATAGCCAAATAGTATATGGGAACAGGTATGGCATGGGTGGATGCCTTGCCATTAGCACTGATGGCACTGCAATCCACCCCCAATACGATGCTCTGACTGATTCCCCATGAGTTATTGACAGGAAGAAAAATGCCAAGACTATTTACTACTTCACCTTAGGGCCTTTTCCACTAGCACGCTTTAGCGCGACACGGAACGGCTCAGCACGCTTTGTATGCTAAACACAGTTTAACAGCCGCAATTCTCAGCCCCGCTGAAGGGCAGGGTACAGCAGTGCTGAGCTGTGCCGTGTTGTGACGTTAACAGACTTGTCGCCGCTGATTGGTCAGGTCGTAACCGGCGCTGATTGGTCAGGTTGTAACCGCCCCTCTCCTCCTCCTCATCTACCAAATCTTCACGACCTTCTCAATAAAGTTTTTGAAAAAAAAAAAAAAAAGAATCTTCACGACCGCCTTTACTCAGCACGCAACCACTGTTGGCGGTTCCTTTCAGAGTACTGCTGTGCTATTTTCATTTATTCTCTATCAAAAATGGCTTTGCGTAATAAGGGTGTTCCATGGACCAGTAAGGAGCTGCAGTGTCTGCTGACTGCATTGTCAGACGAACGTATGCAGCGCGAGTTAGACGGAGCTGCCCGGAATGAAAAAATATACCGGGAGGTCTTGACATCGGAGTCCTTTAACGGTGAGTTTTAATTTTTTTTTATTGAGCGTTTTTTCGCAAATATATTCGGTAAGACGCTCAGTTTATTTATGCAATAAAAAAGCTGTTCATTTGTGGATGGATCGCTGCTTAATTGCAGCACACTGCGGACTCAAGCTTTTATTTTAATTATTCATGTGAACAATACGCTGAAATAAGCTTATGTATTCTTGTTAAAAACTATTGTGCTGTATTTTATTGTGTGCATTTTCCTTGTAGAATCATCCCACGCGTCCGCTGCGACAGCCCGTCCGGATTATTCAACGGAGCCTTCCTGACCCACAGCTGGCAGAGACGCCTTCATTCAGCCGAGTCGTGACCCAGTTTGGGAAGATGGTGTAGAGACTCAGTGGTCGGCGTGTATAAAATGTCGATTAACCTTCATGTTGTGTTGCAAAGTTTTTTTTTCTTTTAATATTTTGTATATAATAAAATGGAATTGTTTTGGAAAGTGTGGTTTGTCTGTTATAACACTGAATTATAAAACAGTATAATTTCATAGAAATTCCATTGCCTAATCTGATCAAAATGATACTGATCTTCCTGTCAGGGTCAACCATTGTAAAGGTAATGTAATTTTTAACTAGACCAAAAAACAAATATTTTTGTAAGCTTTCTGTTCTTTTTATTGAAATATCATAAAAAATTAGCCCCACATGATCCAGTTCTAAACTTTGGGTACATTTTTTATGTTAACTTATAAGAAGTTGCACAGTTGGACTTTAAAATGCAGCAGGAGAGACTGATCAAGCTTACAAGTCAATGTAAAAAAGTAAGTATATGTAAATTGAATGTTCTATTGGCATTCCAAATTCAGAGAATTACAATACTTTAGAAGGAGTGTAGCATCATCTAAACGGAAAATAATAATACTGTTGTTCCAAACGTTGACCTGAAGGTGAAAAACATGAATTTTTTTTAATTCAGTACATCCAAAATGCCCTAGGATGTAAAAAATAATAATTTGGTGTAGGCCAGTGTGCCACGTCTCATTATTTAATACGAATAAAAACAAGTTTCAGCTCTTTATTTCTAGGTCATTTGGCAGTTAATTCAAAACAAAAGTGACTTGTGTTGTTGCAGCTTAATTATGAGATAAAATTAATTGTGAGATAAATCCACAGAGCGAGCAAGGCAATAATCCTTGAATCCTTTTTTGTCTGTGTAAATAAGGACTCAGTCGGGTGCGTAACGTCACGGGAGTGTGGCCCCGCCTCGCTCAGAATCTGCTGCTGCCCCGCTTCTAAAACCTCCTAAACCATCACAGCACAAGCACAACACCAATGGAGACAGAAGCATTCCGAGCCGTACTGAAGTGAACCGAGCCGTACCAAGGTGTGCTGGGCTAGTGGAAAACAGGCTCTTTAGCACCCAGGAATAGCCAAACTGTAGAGCTGTCACTGTATATCAAGAGTCTAAGGTACACTACCGTTCAAAAGTTTGGGGTCACTTAGAAATTTCCTTATTTTTGAAAGAAAAGCACTTTTTTTCAATGAAGATAACTTTAAACTAATCAGAAATACACCCTATACATTGCTAATGTGGTAAATGACTATTCTAGCTGCAAATGTCTGGTTTTTGGTGCAATATCTAGATAGGTGTATAGAGGCCCATTTCCAGCAACTATCACTCCAGTGTTCTAATGGTACAATGTGTTTGCTCATTGCGTCAGAAGGCTAATGGATGATTAGAAAACCCTTGTGCAATCATGTTAGGTCTGCAATGCTGTAATTGCTGCAAATGGAGGATTCTTTGACGAAAGCAAAGTTTGAAGGAAAAAATTATTATTTCAAATACAAATCATTATTTTTAACCTTGTCAATGTCTTGACTATATTTTCTATTCATTTTACAACTCATGGTGGTAAATAAGTGTGACTTTTCATGGAAAACACAAAATAATTGTCTGGGTGACCCCAAACTTTTGAACGGTAGTGTAAGTGTCTGAAGGTCTCTCCCAACAGCTGCCAGAGATTCTTAACAAGAACATACAGGAGCAGACTTCTCCATTGGTACTTGGAGACTGGGTATGGCAAAGGGTGGTGAGAGCTCCCTGGGATTCATCATGGTGACAAGGCATTTTTAAAATAATTAGTACAAGTGTGGAAAAAGGGAAAACTCAGCAATTGGATTCATGTGACTCATTGTACTAGAGCTGCTGAGCCAAATCGCCCTCTTTTACAAACTGTGCTAACGTAGCCAGTAGAAGTAGCAGTGATGACACCAATACTGCCTAACTGCACCATAAGGGGGAAGTATTACATGTGCCATAAAGGCATTAGAAGGCCTATGCACAGAATTTGGCCAAAATATTGGACATGAGCCAGATGCTTTCACATCTTGGCTCCAATCCATCTTTGGATGTTGGGTGGGCATGGTACATTCAGTAATCCTGATTGTAGTTATCTCACTAGCAGTGATATTTGTGGTGGGTTGTTGCTACATCCCATGCTTGAGAACATTGCTGGAAAGATGCATAATCACAGCTCTATTCAAAGAGCCAGTCCAGAGGATGAGGGCTCAATTTCACTCCCAAGAGGAGAAAAAGTCCCTTCTCCATGACAAGGACCATTGTTCATCTGGGAATGACAGTGATGAAGGAGAGACTGTTGTTTAAAATGTATACATATATTGTGTCTTTCTGCTATTTTACTATCCTTCCTAACTATACAGTACATCCAACATTACACACATGCATATATTTACATGAAAGGGGGTGCACTGAAGGTATCCCCCAGTGGTGGGTCATGTGCTAGTAACCTCTGGCCCCTTCCAACTTTTCTGTTTTCTTACAGGTGAATCCAGAAGCTCAACGTTGCTATTTTGCGGTCATGTAGTCAGAATAGAATTAGAAGGTTTGAAGCGCTGTTGTGTGGCAGGTCTTTTAGGCTCAGACACAACATACATGGATAAGAAATGTTTTGACTGAAAATGTTTTGTTTCGCATATGTTTATTTTCTTGATATAACATGTGTGTTAATAAAGTTTTCAAAAGGCTGCCAAGGGCAGTGGGGCCGAGATAAGAGTTTTTGCCTGTAAATATACACTGAATAAATAAAGAAATTGCATTTTTTTTTTTTTGTTACTTATTTGTACCCGTAGGTAGACTTGGTTTGCAGTCTGGTGACAAGCCACCGGCTGCTGGTCGCTGCGTGCGCGAGCGCCCTAAACCTACATGTTTTTGGTATGCGGGAGGAAACCGGAGAAATCCCGGAGTAAACCCGCGCAACACGGGGAGAACATGCAAACTCCACACAGCTCACTGTTGGTCGGGGGCTGGGATCGAACCCACGATCTCATGATCCCCGCGGTCCCCCGGCCGAGGGTAAAACTGTGCTGCCACAGTGCTAAACCACTGCGCCACCGTGCAGCTCATGAAAGTATATACTGCCTATAGGTTTTTCGCTCATCTCACATGAAAATGACATCAGGTGTCTGGTGCCTGTTTATTGTTGTGCTTGCCATAGTTATTGACTCCATAAAAATGTAGTCAAAAGAGGGAATTTGTTATAATAAATAAATAAATAAATAGTTAAGATTAGTTAGTTAGATATTACACAAAGTGCTTGCATACACACATATTTAGCTGCACATACACATACAAGCTCTGCAATGAAGTCTTTGTTTCTGCTTCCATATATGGGCATGCATTAGGTGGGGGCTGCATTTTAGTGGAGAAGCACAGATAAAGATAACAGGATGTGGAGTCAAAAAGTGCTGAGGAGAGGACATCTGGGTGAAGATAATACTGAGGACTGGTTAGAACCAGTTTGGAGAAGGACCAGAATTTTGTTGGAAAGTTACTGGGAACGCCCAGTAACTTGAAGCCTATATGTACTGTTGAAAACCGTTGTTCTTGGTTCTTCTGCCAGGTTGTGCTGAGAAGGACCCACAGCTGTGCTGACTGTCTGCATGCTTCAATAAAAGATAAGCTGAGAAATAATATTACTCTTGTCATTACTGATTGGTTAACTGAAAAGATTCTGCTGTCTAATGTCACCACGGGTTGAGATGCCGTCTCGGCACTCAGCCCATGTTTTCCCTCATCCCTGCTTCCCATTGAGCAGCGTCTCAGCTGGCCCCCAGCTGGCAGCATTATGGACAGCTGGGGCCAATTAGTCTTCATCAGCTGGGGCGCTGCCAATGAGGATAAATAGGAGCAGCCTCGATGACCCGGGGCTGCGACATAAACACATTGTTAAGCTGAAGCCCCTTCGTCTGGTGTCAGCTTATACTCCTCTTGCAGCATTCCTGTGTTTGTATCTCGCTGTGAGTATGTACGTCTTGTTACCCCCACGTCCGGTACGAGCTGCTTACCTCTGCGCTGTGCAACCTGTGAGTGAACCTCTGCATGAGTATCTGTACTCTCCTCATCCCTTCCCCTTTACCCTGAATAAAATATCACGACTCACTGGCTTGTCCCTGGCTCTGATTGCCCGGCTCCCTGGAGCCGGATATGACAGTATGTCGCAGCCAGAAGAGTTGCCGGCGGCCGTGAGTCGCTGTGGAAATGTACCTTTCTGTCCGGGTGTCAGCGCTGCTAGCATGCCGTTTCCCAGGAGTCACTTCCGGCGCCAGGGCGACGAGCTGAGGTCCATCTCGGAGGCTGTCGACGGGACGCTCTTCACCCTGCACGACGCCTCCAACGCGAGACGCTGGCATCCGGGCCGTGCTGAGGAACTCCTGGACTGTCACCCTCACTCTCTGTACCATCTGGAGGACAGCGCCAGGATAGACGCTGCAGGTACACAGCGAGAGAAGCTCCACGGGGTGGATGGAAATCCCGGCAGGGAGTCGAAGTGGGTGACGTCTTTCCCCGCTTCGGAGTCCCGTTCCTGCCGCTATTCCAGTCCGGGAGTTCGCGCCAACCAGAGGACTTCCCCCGACCTGCGCCACGTCACTCGGGATTCCCTTCAAGGAGCCGCAGCTGACAGCAGTTATGTCCGGGGTCAAGTGGCTGTCGCGAGCTCTACTGTGTTTCCTGTCACCACCTTCAGGCATGTGGCGGCGGCAGGGAGATTGATGGTGTGGACTTCAGGGCTACGAAGCTTTCCCGTGCTCGGCGCCTTCCTCGCCTCGTTCTCTGATCTGGAGCGGCGAATCCTGGGTTTCCCCCTCGCTTCGTTCCCTGGGAATAGCCGCCATCACATCGCCGAGTCACCTCTGCACGAACCTCGTCCGGATCCAGTTCTGGGCTATCGTCAGGACCGTTCCTCCCACGCAGCTGTCATCCCTTCGCCTCGTCAGTGTGGAGACTCTACAGCCTCGTCCCTTGAGCCTCGTTCCCCCGCTGTCATTCCTGGACATTCGGGCTGGCTCACCCCGGCTGTTTTCCCCTCCTCCTCGACGCGCTTCCTGACTGCTGTGTGTGCCTGGAATCCCGGCCTGGTGAGCTCTCTGCTGGAGACAACGCGAGCGATCCTCAGACTAACTCCCGGGGGGTCCTCCGTTATCGCCGGGCGGGGAGAGGAAGAAGCAGAATCTACTACAGCAGGCGATACTCAACCTCCAGGGGGCAGGCAAGTCATTGTTTTTTCACACCTGCTTAATGATTTGCTCTGTCACATCCCTGGAGAAGTTCAGGGTTCGCAGCTCCCTGAACTCTCCCCACCTGCTGTAACCCGTATTCCTAATCCCGCATCCTCTGTGTCTCTCTCCGCCGAGCGGTCCCCGGCTCCGGGTCAACGTGGTGGGATATGGAGAGGGCCTGTGGTTCCGCAGCTACATTGCGGACGGAGGAGGGGGACTGACTGCTGCGTGGAGTCTACGCCGACGACTGAGCGTCCCCGGGTCTCCACGGAGGAGCGGTTCGGTCCAGCGGGACGAGATTCTTCTGGCTTCACGCCGAGTGGATCGTCGGCGGGGTTACCTGAGCTGGAGGGATCTCAAGCTGCGCTGACCATCGTGCTGGCTGCAGGGCCCGACGCGGCTAGATGGGAGCCTGACAACGACCTCCTGATGACGGATCCTGGATCTTCGCAGTCCTGGACGGCGTCAGAACCCGAGATCAGGAGAGTGCTCTCCTTTCTTTTCTCTCTTTTTATCCCCGAGCACTTCAGCCTATCTCCAGGGGAGACGAGCCGGGTGCAGCCGCCCGCTGCGTCTGAGCTCGTCTCGCCGGGTTCTGGCGCTGCCGGTGATCCTGATCCCGGTTCTGTTTTCTCTTCTGAGCCTTCTTCCAGGGTCACCGGCAAGGAGTTGCTGTTCCTCGTGGTGCTGGAGGGTCCGGGTTCAACGTTGGAGGTCGGTTCTGGTGCAGTATTCAACGTGGGTTCGCCCGAGACCCAGTCGGGGTCCAACGTGGGTTCGCCTGAGGCCCGATCGGGGTCCGACGTGGGTGCCGCCCCAGTATTGTCCAGGTCCGGTGAGGAGGTGGCCATTTTCCTGCGGCCTGACGCTCGCCGCCCTCGTCATCGGCTCTCCCCTGAGCCTCTTCCACCGGGATCCGCTCTGATCCTTCGCCCGTCTCAACGGTCCTGGTGGTTGAGTGATGCGGGTCGATGACCCGACCCACAGAACTTTCGGTTCGGTGATCTGGTTCCCCCCACTGGTCTGTTTCCCTCTGGGCAGCCTGGTTCGGCTGCCAGTGGACTGGATTCCTGGGATCTGGGTCCAGAGTTCGCCGTCCGAACACTTCTCTTCCCCTGATTCGCCAGCTGGACAATGGGCGGGGAGATCTCCGGAGCCATCTCGGCTATTTTTGGACTCTGCCTGCCATGCACCTCGGGTGTCACTTTCTTTTATCGTTATTAAGGTCACTTGGGTGTAGTATTTTGTCCTGTTGGTGGATTCGTATTTATAGTGCTGTGTTTTCCATCGCTCATGCTCAGCATTTTACTTGTTGTACTATGTTTTTAGTCCCGTTTTTGCATTGTAGAGTTATGTTTTGTTTTCCGTAACACCATGCTCTGCAGTTATCCATTTATTCCAGTCACTTTCATTTCTTTAGGTGACTGGGTATTTATATATTCGTGTGTGTGGGTTTTTCTTTGCCTGCACTCAGTATTTCTCTTTTATGTCCTGTTTGTTCATTATAGAGTCATGTGCCTTGTTTTTCGTAACACCATGCTCTGTAATTGTCTATTTGTTCCAGTCACCCTCACTTTTCTTGGTGACTGTGTGTGTACTTAAATTAGCGCTGTGTATAGGTTCCCCTTTATTTAACCGTACTCAGCATTTTTGCCCTGTACCTTTTTGGTGGTTCTTTTTTCCTTGCTCTGGGTCACGCATGGTTGGTGCTCTCTGGGTAGTATGTAACCGGCGTGCTGACCCAGTTCTTCTCCCCATCTGTACCTGGGTTAATTATTCTGTTTTGTCAGTATTGTATTTGGGGTTTTCTTTCCCGCTACCCTACATTGCCCCATTGGTGTGGTCCTTCCCTTGGCTTCTTCCCCTCCGGTCCACCTCCCTTCCTCCCACCCTAGGGGGGGGGGGGGGGCTGGGATGTTCCTGGTCGTTCAGGAGCCCGACCTTGAGGGGGGGGGCTCTGTCACCACGGGTTGAGATGCCGTCTCGGCACTCAGCCCATGTTTTCCCTCATCCCTGCTTCCCATTGAGCAGCGTCTCAGCTGGCCCCCAGCTGGCAGCATTATGGACGGCTGGGGCCAATTAGTCTTCATCAGCTGGGGCGCTGCCAATGAGGATAAATAGGAGCAGCCTCGATGACCCGGGGCTGCGACATAAACACATTGTTAAGCTGAAGCCCCTTCGTCTGGTGTCAGCTTATACTCCTCTTGCAGCATTCCTGTGTTTGTATCCCGCTGTGAGTATGTACGTCTTGTTACCCCCACGTCCGGTACGAGCTGCTTACCTCTGCGCTGTGCAACCTGTGAGTGAACCTCTGCATGAGTATCTGTGCTCTCCTCATCCCTTCCCCTTTACCCTGAATAAAATATCACGACTCACTGGCTTGTCCCTGGCTCTGATTGCCCGGCTCCCTGGAGCCGGATATGACATCTAATTTTGAAATCTTACAAAACGTCCTTAAAAGAAAAGGATCACCTCTACATCACTGTCAGAGAATCTTCTCTCTTTTTTTCTTTTTATTTACAAATTGTGAGGAAAAATTATTGGCTGTGATTTCAGAAGATTTCAAAGTATATCCAGTTGACAGTGTTTCATAATAAAAGCACATAACAGACACAACCATTCTAAAAACTGAATTACTGTAGATGGCTTTTTATTTTTACAGCACTTAGGAAGTATTGAGCTGTGATGGTAAAAATAAGCTTACATTAATTCAGACTTCGGTCATGTCTGGTGAATCCAGCATTTATAGTGCAGGTGACTATAAGGTTATGGAGCAGGAATTCAAGGATCATTTCTCATTTTTAAGGATAATTAAGGTGTTGATTTTAGATAATCACATTTAAGACTTTTTATGGACCTGTAGACACTAATGAGGTGGCTGTTTTTCTCCTTGTTTGTGTTCTCGCTGAGAAATTTTCTCCACAACAACCATACATGAACGCAAATCAATCTGTCCACACAGAATTAGACTCTTTATTTTCCTCTGTGATTTTACTTTCTCTGGATCTGTTCATGTCTTACCAAAAATGGCAGGAAGCAGCTGCTGTCCGTGTTTCTCCACATGCACTGAGGACAGATAGGCTGAGTGGCTCTCTGTGCAGGTGCCATCAGATGTGACACAGTCATGCATGGTTGACAACATAACAGATAATTTAAAAAAAAAATATATTTTACCTTCATAAAAGTATGCATTTCCATTGAGAAATGTATCCAATTGCAATAAACAATAATTAAAAAAATAAAATAATTAAAATGAGCTTCATTAATTTCCATGTGTTTTGAGATATAACTGCAAGGAGCCACGCAGCATGGGGGCTGAAGGGCTGCGGGTTGCAGAGTGTAAGTACTGGTACTGTACTGTACAGTAATAAATTAAAGATGTCTGGATCGGTAATGCTACCCAACTTCTTCATGTCTTTTGACCAGTTTTGCTTTGGAATGAGATAGGGGCCTCCTTCTCCGAGTTGTTTTGACTATTTTGATAATTTTTGAGAAATGATTTTCTCTCTCAAGCAAATTTAGTCTTTATGTTGTGTTAATGACAGGGTGTAGTGTGCTGTGTTCATAATGTCTCTGCAGGCTGGATAACTGTTACCCTTCTTGCTGACTAAATCACAAACCTGTCCTTATTTTATCTGCCTGGTGAGAAATAGCTACAGAGTGGTGGTGAAATGATATATTAATGAATATGTTATGACCCGAGCGCCGGTTCTGATTGCACTCGGGCTAAAGTTATGTCTCGCTGCCGGCCTTGACAGCTGCGGGCTGTATTCTGGCCTCACCGGTCTCTTATTATGAAAGTGCTCGGTGGGGTTTCCGCCTGTCAACGGTCGGCCAGCTGAGTGTCATTACCGTCGTTAGTGTTTCGCCATTTAAGCCCAGCACTGGCGATGGTATGACGCAGCAGTGTCAGTCGTTATACGTCTGAGCTACAGATGACTTGGACTATCATCTACCTTGTCTGCTTGTTGTTGACCGTCACTTCTCCGGCACCAGTAAGTGAGCTATTAGCCTTACCCCTTCCGGTGAAAGTAGACCTTTGTGTGTCTTTGCTTCAGCAGCCTGTGTAGCTAATTACTTAAACAACCTTTGCCTGTGTATGATCGTCTCCTCTTAAGGACCCGTAAGAGAGCTGTCTAGACTTACGCCTCCGGAAGTGTATGGACTTATGTGTCATTGCCCCTGCATCTTGTGTTGTTAACTTTTCACCGTAATAAATCTCACTGTAAACTCACTGGTGACTGTATGCGTCTTATGCTGGCTCGTGAGGGCCAGCGCATGACAGTACACTGCTGCCAAAACAGCGTTACGGTGACGCCAACCCGAGACGCTATTCACCAGTGGGTTTGAGTTTTTTGGACATTTGATTTTTCCTGTCTGGGTACCGTGTATGTGAAGAATGCCGTCGCGGAGGAACCGTGTGTGGAGTCCGAGCTATGAGCTGACTGATGTGCTGGAAGTGGTGGATGAGCTGCTCATCTCCGCTTCTCTGCTAGATTATGACCACGGCATACACTGGTACCTGGACGTCGCCGAGGATATACTTTGTCATCTCTCTCCCTGCTACGCTGACCACCCGGAAGCCGACGCGAGGAGGGAGGACATCGCTGCGCAACGCGAGATCTACCTGATGATAGAGGAGGAATGCGGCATGAAGCAGGAGAAGAGGCACTCCTGCTCTTTGCTCATGGATTCCGATCCTTTCCTCGATCCGTTCCGGGAGTTCGCACCGTCTGGGGGCCGGCGAAGGCGTCGGCGCCGCGGCCGGGCGCATCCTCGGCAAGCTCCTGCTCCGGATCCAGTTCCGGGCCGCCGGGATGACCCCCTCAACCAGCTGGCTGCTGTGAGTGAGCTGAGTCCTGTGCCGGTGGGCTCCGTCCATGGGTCCGTTTCTACCATCCAGGGAGCGAGGGAAGGAGCGATGTCCGCTACAGCTGATACCATCCTCCCCCCGGGAGACAGGCAAGTTCAAGTTCACTTACCTATTGATCATAGTGATCTGTCTTGTCTGACTCCTGGGGGTGAAGCTCGGGGTTCGCAGCTCCCTGAGTTTCTTTCCCCAGCTGTAGCCATTTATATTAAACCTGCTGCCTCTGTGTCTCCTCCTGCTGAGCGGTCCTCGGCGTCAGTCCCACGCCATCGAACGAGGGGGAGGCCTGCAGCTCTGGGAAATATCCCGGCCCTGCAGCCTAGCATTGGACAGAGAAGAACGGACTGCAGTGAGGAGCCAGAGCCGACGAGAGAGCGTCCCCAGGGTTCCTCAGGGGTGCAGCCCGAGTCAGCAGGTCCAGGGTCCTCTGCCCCCACGCCATACGGGTTATTGGCGTGGACGCCTGCGCGTGAGGATCCAGCTGCAGAGACCATCAGGCCGGCTGTGGAACCCGACGCAGCCGAGTGGGAGCCCAACGATGAGCTTCTCCTTGAACCTGGATCGGCAAAGTCCTGGACGGCTCCAGAGCCCGAGTGCAGGCAAGTGCTCTTTCTTGTTTTCCTGTATGGTGTGTTAGAGCATTTTTGCCTGCCTCATGGGGAGGCGAGTGAGGGGCAGCCGTCCGCTGCACCCGAGCTCGTCTCGCTGGGCTCTGGTGCTGCCGGTGGAACTGATCCCGGTCCTCTCTTGTTTTCTGAGCACCTCCACAGCGTTACCAGTCCGGAGCCAGTCAAGGTCACGGGACTGGGGGTTCCAGGTTCGGAGATGGAGGTCGTCGCCGGAGCAGTCCTGACCCAGTCGGGGTCCGACGCGTGGGCCGAGGTGACCCAGTCGGGGTCCAACATGGGTGCAGCGGTGACCCAATCAGGGCCTGTCCTGACCCAGTCGGGGTCCGACACGTGGGCTGAGGTGACCCAATCGGGGTCCGACATGGGTGCAGCGGTGACCCAATCGGGGCCCGTCCTGACCCAGTCGGGGTCCGACGCATGGGCGGAGGTGACCCAGTTGGGGTCCAACGTGGGTGCAGCGGTGACCCAATCGGGGCCCGTCCTGACCCAGTCGGGGTCCGACGCATGGGCTGAGGTGACCCAGTCGGGGTCCAACGTGGGTGCAGCGGTGACCCAATTGGGGCCCGTCCTGACCCAGTCGGGGTCCGACGCATGGGCTGAGGTGACCCAGTCGGGGTCCAACGTGGGTGCAGCGATTACCCAATCGGGGTCCGACAAGGTTCAGTCGGGGTCTGACTCAGGTGTGGCTGTGACCCAATCGGGGTCCGACGAGGTCCAGTGGGGGTCCAGCGCAGGTGCAGCTGTGACCCAATCAGGATTCGAGGGGGTCCAAGTTTTTGGTTGTCCCCCTCTCAGGAGCCACCAGCTGGGGGCCGAGAGAGGTTCTTGTTTGACGGTCTGGCGCTCCCCTGTTTTGTCATGTTCAGGTGAGCGGCTGCTTGCAATCCCTCCACGGTCCTGGTGGTTGTGAGATGCGGGTCGGCCACCTGAGGAACTGCTTGGAGCGTTCGGCGTCTTGGGTTGGCCACCCAATAAACTGTGTGTGTTACGGGGTGACCTGGTTCGGCCACCAGAGGACTTGTTTCTGGGGGCATGGGACTGGGGCAGGCCACCTGATTATCATGCACTGTGGGACTATCTGTGGGCCCATACGGGGCCTGGTCATGTTAAGTACGTCTAGAGATTTTTTTTTTTGTTGTTGTTTCTTTGTAAATCGAAGTCATAGTCTTAGTCAAGTCTGAGCAATTTTTAGATTGCCTCTTGTTTCCTTGTAATTCGAAGTCATAGTCTTAGTCAAGTCTGAGCAATTTTTAGATTGCCTCTTGTTTTTTGTTTTTTTTTCTCTTGTAAGCCAAAGTCATAGTCACAGTCAAGTTTGAGCAATTTTTGATTGCCTCTTGGTTTTTTTTTCTCTTCTTTGTAAGCCACAGTCTTAGTCACAGTCTAGTTCTGAGCAATTTTTGATTGCCTCTTGTTCTTGTTCTTTTGGAAAACCATAGTCATAGTCATAGCCAAAGCAAAGCAATTTTAGATTGCTCCCTGTGTGGTGTTGTTTTTTTTTTTGTTTTGTTCGTGTTTTGAAAGCCATAGTCAGGTAAAGCAATCTATATTGCCTTTTGTGTTTTGTATCCATAGTTTGGTCTTGTTTTGCTAATTGTTTTTTTCTCCCCTCTTTTTTTGAGGGGCTATGGTCAAGTCTTGTCTTTGTTTTTTGCTCTCCCCTCTTTCCTTGAGGGGCTATTGTCTGGTGATTTTGTTCTTTGTTTCCAGGTATTTACATGTATTTTTTTTTTGGTTTCGTATTTTTTTTTTTTTTTGGTCTGGTCATGTTCTTGTTCAGGGGTTGGTTTCTCTCCCTCCGTACCTGTCCTCCCACCCTGGGAGGGCGAGGGGGGGGGGGGCAGGGTGGTTCCTTGGGGCGTTCAGAGTCCGCCCGTGGAGGGAGGGTACTGTTATGACCCGAGCGCCGGTTCTGATCGCGCTCGGGCTAAAGTTATGTCTCGCTGCCAGCCTTGACAGCTGCAGGCTGTATTCTGGCCTCACCGGGCTCTTATTATGAAAGTGCTCGGTGGGGTTTCCGCCTGTCAACGGTCGGCCAGCTGAGTGTCATTACCGTCGTTAGTGTTTCGCCATTTAAGCCCAGCACTGGCGATGGTATGACGCAGCAGTGTCAGTTGTTATACGTCTGAGCTACAGATGACTTGGACTATCATCTACCTTGTCTGCTTGTTGTTGACCGTCACTTCTCCGGCACCAGTAAGTGAGCTATTAGCCTTACCCCTTCCGGTGAAAGTAGACCTTTGTGTGTCTTTGCTTCAGCAGCCTGTGTAGCTAATTACTTAAACAACCTTTGCCTGTGTATGACCGTCTCCTCTTAAGGACCCGTAAGAGAGCTGTCTAGCCTTACGCCTCCGGAAGTGTATTGACTTATGTGTCATTGCCCCTGCATCTTGTGTTGTTAACTTTTCACCGTAATAAATCTCACTGTAAACTCACTGGTGACTGTGTGCGTCTTATGCTGGCTCGTGAGGGCCAGCGCATGACAGAATAAACATTAGTCCTGTCAAAATAAATGTGTTCATAGCCACAATTAATTAATAACAAAATAAAATGAGTTATGCATAAAGGTGGTTAATCACAGGTGACCCGATTAAGCCTCATCCACATTCAGTGGCTTAATTTACTTCAGTTGATGCTGCTAAGAGGGAAGTATGGGGGAAAAAAAACAAAAACATTTTCTTCTTCTTCTTTTAGATTTGATTGGTGGTTGGCAACCAGCTTAAAGGTGCATTACCGCCACTGACTTGATTATCATCACTCTATATCTTTGTATCTCAATCTTTAAGTACTTCTTCTTTTTCTTCTTTTTGATTTGATTGGTGGTTGGCAACCAGCTTACAGGTGCATTACTGCCACGTACTTCTCTCTATATCATCACTCTATCTGGTCAGGAGCTGTAGTCCTTACCGCCACGTACTTCACTCAGTAAACATCACTTTATGTATCAAAAGTCAGAATTCTTCTCAGTTAGCAACCTCTTCGACTTCTTCACTCTATATCTTTGTATAAGGACTTCTTATAAGGAGTTCTGAACAATCTTCTTCTTCTTCTTCAAACAGTGAGATTTCCATGTCTACATGATGTCTATAACACTCTATCTGGTCCCACTCTATATTCTTCAGGTCATCACTCTATCGTCAGGAGCTCTTCTTGAATTATCCATCTGTGTCCTCCCTACGGACTGACACTCTCAAAACAAACAAACAAACAAACAAACAAAAAAAACATTTTGCATCTTTCCAAGATTTTTGGTGTGGGAAAATCTAGCATGAATTATATCCTCCAAAACTGTCAGTGAAGTACCTCTTTTAAACCATTTGAGCAATAACTGAGCTTATTTTATATCAGGAGCATTAATGTGGCAGCAGCAGGATGAACAAAAAGGGAGGGAGAGAGACACAGTACTGATGACTAGAGAGAGAGGTGACACAGGAGGCACATCGTGACCAGGTAATGATAGTTAAAATTTGCCAGTTTTTCTGCCAGTGCTGAAATATTTAACACATATTAGATATTAAGTAGATCTGCTGCTTCATAGTAGCATAAATAAACCATTACAAGGCTGAAGGTATGTCTGGTAAATGACTGAAATTCATTTAATACTGTTATTAATAATATTAGAGTGGCAAAATAAAGAGGTAAATTAGCCTTGTCCTTTTATCACTGACTTTGCACTCTTCCTCCACACTAGGGCACATATGCTGACTTTTTTTGCTTTTAAAAAAATCCTTATATGGTAAATGGCATGGCGCTTTTTTGTCATCTCTAGATGACCAAAACGCTTTACAGATCCTGCTATCCACCCATTCACACACACATTCACACACTGATGGCGGCAGAGCTGCCATACACCAGTGCTGGCCTGACCCACCAGGAGCAACTGGGGGTTCAGTGTCTTGCTCAAGGACACTTTGACATGCAGACTGCAGACAGAGCAGGAATCGAATCCCTGACCATGCAATCAGTAGTCGGCTACATTACACTTGCACCACAGCTGCCCCATGGGCAGAGATCTTAACCCACCCACCCAAATGTTTAACCAAAAGTTATGACCTTGTCGCAACCTCTATCTCGCTTATCGCTGGCTTTCCCGTAGACTGGCATCATGTGCACTTGTTGTCATCATTCAGTGCAAGTGAGGCTCAGACGCAGAGCTGCCAGAATGAACACTCAGACGCTGTTGTAAAAGTTCAGTTTATTGTAAAACTAAGACTAACTCACAACTCTAAATAAAGAAGCACAACTGATGAAAAACACAACACAAAAACGCACACTTAACTTGAAACAAAACTGGTGCCCGCTGGAGCGCGCATAGCCTATGGGAAAAGAACAGACAGAGATGATCAGGGACAGAATCTCTCGAAGGGGAGAATAATAACACTGGTCAACACCACATTTATTGTCTAAGTTTTTTTTTAACTGATTTAGGACAATTTTGATGTGCTGAATCCAAAAATCACATTGGTTTTGCTCAATCAGGTCAACTTTTTGAACTATGGCCACATGTTTTCTTACGTTTTTGTTTACATGTACAGGTATTTTTGTTTTATATGATGCAAAATTCTTTTTTATTTCTTGAAATTCTCTTAATTTTGAACAATGATGACATAACATTCAATTTACATGTACAGTACTTACCTTTATCAATGTCTATTATTCAGTTTACAGTACACCTGTACAACTGCTGCAAAACTGCTTATAACTTAACATAAAAACCTGACCTGATTGAGAGAAACGGATGTCATTTTCGGATTCAGCGGTGCAAAACTGTCTTAAATCAGTTGAAAAAACACAGACAACTTACAAACAAAATATTTTTGCTATGTTGTGTAATGGGAGAGCACTCTTACTCTGTGAGCAGAGGAGCCTGGCAGGGAACTTCTACGTGGACCAAGGGAACAGGGGGAAGACGGTAACCTGGGTGGACGTCTGGCATTCTTCTTGGTCAGGCGAGCGTGATCAGCTCCGGAGTACACACCGACGGGTGGCAGCAAACCTGAGAGACAGAAGGATACAGGAGTAAAGACACAGGTCAATCAAAAGATAATAACGTACAACGCTTAGATGTTTCGTGGTTGCAAACCTAACGATCCAGCAAGGAGTTCTTCTTCTTTTAGATTTGACTGGCGGTTGGCAACCAGCTTACAGGTGCATTACCGCCACGTACTTCACTCTATATCATCACTCTATCTGGTCAGGAGCTGTAGTCCTTATTGCCACAAACTTCACTCAGTAAACATCACTCTATATATCAAAAGTCAGAATTCTTCTCGGTTGTCAACCTCTGCTTTGCCTTCTTCACTCTATATCTTTGTATAAGGACTTCTTATAAGGAGTTCTGTACAATCTTCTTCTTCTTCTTCAAACAGTGAGATTTCCATGTCTACATGATGTCTATAACACTCTATCTGGTCCCACTCTATAATCTTCAGGTCATCACTCTATCGTCAGGAGCTCTTCTTGAATTATCCATCTGTGTCCTCCCTACGGACTGCCACTCTCAAAAAAACAAAAAACATTTTGCATTTTACTCTATGTATCAAAAGTCAGAATTCTTCTCGGTTGGCAACCTCTTCTTTGTCTTCTTCACTCTATATCTTTGTACGTACTGTATAAGGAGTTCTTATAAGATGTTCTGAACAATGTTCTTCTTCTTCTTCTTCTTCGTTCTCTTCTTCTTCTTCTTCTTCTTCTTCTTCTTCTTCTTCTTCTTCTTCTTCTTCTTCTTCTAACAGTGAGATTTCCATGTCTACATGATGTCTATAACACTCTATCTGGTCCCACTCTATATTCTTCAGGTCATGACTCTATCGTCAGGAGCTCTTCTTGAATTATCCATCTGTGTCCTAGGTATTCATTTTAAACTGGAGGTTCAAAGGGTTAACATCACTCTATATCCTCCTGAACAATCTTCTTCTTCTTCTTCTTGACATTGAGATTTCCATGTCTATATGATGTCTATAACACTCTGTCTGGTCATTACCCTATCTGCCACTGACTTGGCCATCTTCACTCTATATCTTTCCCAGCAAGGAGTTCTTCTTCTTCTTCTTCTTCTTCTTCTTCTTTTAGATTTGATTGGCGGTTGGCAACCAGCCTACAGGTGCATTACCGCCACTGACTTGATCATCATCACTCTATATCTTTGTATAAGGAGCTCTGAACAACGCCCCCATGTGTGAAAAAAACATCTGTCCCTGGACCATGTCCTAAACCATCCGTCTCTGGACCGTGCCCTACACACTGGCTCTTAAATATGCTGGGCCATCAGGACGCAGCAGGTGTGTAATCACGCAGGCGCATCTGATTCTCCGGAGCCGAGAAGACAAGAACAGGAGGGGAGGGGGAGCAAGCTTGTGTGATCATCACACTTGTAAGATTTGGCTTAGGTGGATTAATCTTTTTGTGTGCTTATTCGCTCACAATGTAAATGTGAATGCTGTAATAGTACATGGGGCACTATGCACAGCACTACTTTGCTGCTACTCTGGCTGCGCTTAGTGCATACACATGCAGATCATGCGTATATCACCTCTGCAAGTACATGTACAGTGCAGTACCGTTCATGTACTAGTACATGTACATGGTGGTTTAATCTTTTCTCTTGTTGATTCACAATACATGTACATGTACAGTACTAGTACATGTACAGACTTGCAAGTTTTGGCAGTACATGTACTAGTACATGTATTCGCTCACTATGCAAATGTGTTTGCAGTAGCCTACAGTAGGCGGTGCATAATGCGAAAATTATGCACTGCTTTGCTGCTATGCTGGCTGCGCTTAGTGCATGCATACCTTATGCTGCGCATGCATATGATGGTGGGCTGAAAAGTTCATAGGCTGAAAAGTGCATAGTGGCCAAATTTGAACAAATGTGGTTTATTTTTCAACCGTAGGGATCCAAGCACTGCAACACCGATGGAAGAAGTGTGTGGACTGAAGGGGAGACTATGTTGAAAAATCTTTAGATTTGATTGGCGGTTGGCAACCAGCTTACAGGTGCACTACTGCCACTGACTTGATTATCTTCTTCTTCTTCTTCTTTTAGATTTGATTGGCACTTGATTATTATCACCACATCACTCTATACAGTATATAATTCAAGAAATCTCTGTCTGTGTGTGTGTCACGGCAAATGGGACTCACTGAAAGATCCTAGGACTGCCTATGATGTTCCGATGATCTCTGCATGATGTCCTATGATGTTCTTATGTATAATGACTCCGTATGTGTGAAATGCCCTACGATGCTCCTATGTATAACAACTCCTTATGTGTGAGTCATAGGACTCACTATGACATCATCAGAGATCAAAGGCAGGTATCATTCACGCTCACTCACGATCATAGGACATCAAAGATCAAAGGCAGGCATCACTCACGATCATAGGACTCGCTATGACATCATCAAAGATCAAACGCAGACATCACTCATGATCATAGGACTCGCTATGACATCAGCAAAGATCATAGGACTCTCTATGACATCATCAAAGATCAAATGCAGGCATCATAGGAGTCGCTATGACATCATCAATGATCATAGACTCACTATGACATCATCAAAGATCAAAGGCAGTCATCACCATCAAAGATCAAAGGCAGGCATCACTGAATGAGTGCTGACGTGCTTGCTTACACCCTTGCTCACACCTGCTTTCTACAGGCATGCAGAAATACTTGCTTACACTTGGTTTCTACAGGCATGCACGGGCATGCACAGGCATGCACTAGTTTGGTCAAATTTGACCACAATGAACTTTTCAGCCTATGAACTTTTCAGCCCCCCATCATACATGACCTCTGCAAGTAGTACCGTGTTACGCAGTACACGTCTGATTTTGACCTCTCTTGCACAAGTTATTGCGATGCTGCTTTTTACTGAGAAAAAAAGCTGTATGTTGACAAGTCAATTATGTCTTCCTAATCACAAATCGTTCAGTGTGGATTCAGCAATCATGAGGAGTATGAGGAGAAAGGGAGAAGGAAACAGGGCGAAATGCAAATTTTGCAAAGCACTTTGAAGTTGGCCTCTGAAATAATGTGGTGACTCGGACTCGGTCTTGGCCTTGGAATGGGGTGACTCGACTACAACACTGATTAACTTTACTTTTATTACTACTAGATAAGATAAGATAAGCCTTTATTAGTCCCACAATGGGGAAATTCCAGGATTGCAACAGCACAGGGACAGCAACACTCAGAGCAACAATCAGAAGGCAAGAAAAAACAACATCTAGCAAACATATGTCCATATTACTATAAATGTATATATATAGACACACAGTGCAGAGCATTATGGCTGGTGGATGTGCAGCAGAAAGTCTAAGCTCTCTCTCCGCGGATGCAGCGGGCCAGCTGGAAGTCTTTGGGCATGATGGTGACCCCCTTAGCGAAGAAGAGACCCACCAGGTGGGTCTCGCTGGTCTCCTGCAGAGCCATGACGGCGAAACTCAGGAAACGCAGGACGGTCTTGAAGTCCTGAGCGATCTCCCTCACCAGGCGCTGGACGGGCAGCTTACGGATGAGCAGCTCCGTGGATTTCTGGTAGCGACGGATCTCTCTCAGAGCCAAGGACCTGTGACGGCGAGGCCTCTTCACTCTGCCGGTGGCCAGAGCGCCTCTCCGAGCAGCCCTGGTGGCTAGCTGTCTCCTGGGGGGCTTCTTCCTCCAGTAGATTTTACGGGCGGTCTGCTTGGTTCTTGCCATCGCTCTTTATTATTCTGTCTTATATTTCTTTCACGCCGCCTAAACTCCAGCCCGGCACCCGCTTCGTTTTCGCTACAGCTCCCGGTATGTCGAGTTTCCCATTAGCACTGGGCGGCGGCCAAGTGCTAGCTAGCACTAGCTCCTCCCCGCTGTAACGTCTCCCGCTGCAAACCGTGGCTCCGTCCGCCGACCCGGGAGACCCCCGGGGCGATCCGTGCGTCCATGATATATATACAGAGTGAAAGGTGTAGAAAGAAGAAGGAAGATAAAAAAAAAAGGCTGTTGCAACAGGCAGCCGACTCGTGTGGCGCCGCCGGTCCGGCAGAGCCGGAACCGGAAAGGTTACTATTACTACATTGTATTTTTACTGTATTTTTCCCACTATTTTACTGTATTTTTACTATGTAATCTAATTTTTTTTTACCTGTACATGCTCTGTATTTTCTGTACTGTTCTATTTGTAAAATGTGTCTGTGCATCTTAGGGATTGCAGATGGAAATTAGCTCAGAGAGCTATAATCTCGTACAAAGCATATTTTCCTTTGATTAATGCTGCTGTACTGCACTGTGCTGTGACTGCCAGCATTCACCTCTCCTCGCAGCTCCTTGAGATAAAAACCCCTAAAGATCCCAGGGCTGACTCTGGGGGCTGACTTGACTAATAGTTGGCTTCACATCCCATAGACATGTCCATATCCGAACTAATGGTTAGGAGCTAGCCAGTCAACGTTAGCAATAGGATGTAAGAGAGATGTCATGATTGCGAGAAGGGAAAAGCTCACGTGCAGGCTGCTAACACCAGAGAATGCACACAACACAGAGGGGCAATGTTAAACACAGCTTTATTGAAAATAAACTCAATAGTAGCGAAAGCATCACTCACCAGAGGAACACACAGCGGCAGGTGAGCAGAGAGCCTGGCAGAGGAACCCAGCAGAAACGGAGGAACCAGAGAAGCAGAGCTGGCGGGAAATGGGAAAGGAGTGGAGCTGGGAGGAGAGGTTGATTGGGTGGAGAAGGCAGTCTGGAACAGAGATGATGATGTAGCAGGTGTGCGTGCTGCAATCCCGGAGAAACACCGCAGAGATGGCAGCAACCCAACGAGCCAGCGCTGGAGTGTTGACAAACAGGCCGTTTTAAGTGCTGGCAGAAAAGAGGCAGCAGGTGTGTCCACTCACGCAGGTGTGCTGATGACCTGCGGAGCCGGGAGCCTGACGGAGAACCTCCCACAGAAAGGGAGTGGGAGTGTGCTCACCTGATCATAACAGTGCTCCCCCCTCAAGGGGCGCCTCTTGATAGCTCACCTGGCTTGTTGGGATGGGCTCAGTGAAAGGCACAGACCATCCCCCTGTAATGAAAGTAGGAGCCAGAGATCCATGACCTCTCTTCTGGCCCGTAGCCCTTCCAATGGACCAGGTATTGCAAACCCCGGCCCCGACGGCAAACGTCCAGAATCCTCTGAATGGTGTAGGTGGTCTGGCAATCAAGAATCCAAGGAGAAGGAGGTGGCTTCGGGGGTGGGGTGAGGGGTGGGGGTGGGGGCAGAGAGGACTGGCGGAGAGGGGCTTGATCTTGGAGATGTGGAAAGTAGGGTGGATGCGGAGTGTCGGCGGCAGCTCCAGGTGGACTGTTACATCATTAATGATCCTGGAGATGGTAAAAGGACCGAGGAAGTGAGGTGACAGTTTCCTGGACTCTGTCTTCAGAGGCACTTGGTCCGCCGACAGTCACACACTCTGACTGACTGCATATTTGGGTGCCTGCGGTCCACGTACTGGTGATTCCACTCTGTTGAATGAAGAAGGACAGCCTGGGTGGCTCTCCAAAGGCGGCGGCAGCAGCGAGCGTGGGCCCCCACAGATGGCACGGCTACTTCACTCTTCGCCATAGGCAGCAGGGGGGAGGTATACCCCATGGACGCTTCAAAGGGCATCAACCCGGTGGATGAGGAGACGGCAGAGTTGTGAGCATACTCCACCCAGGTCAGACGGGTGATCCAGGTGGACGGGTTGCAGGATGCCACGCATATGAGGGCGGCCTCCAGGGATTGGTTTCCACGCTCAGCTTGCCCGTTACTCTGCGGGTGGTATCAGGAGGTGAGGCTGACCATGGTGCCCAGGGAGTGGCAGAAGGACTTCTAAACATGGGAGGTGAATTGTGGGCCCCGCTCAGACACAATGTCTAAAGAAATGCCATGAAGGCAGATAATGTGGGTAGCGAGCAGGTTGGCGGTCTCGGAAGCGGCGGGCAACTTGGGGAGGGGGACCAATTGGTTGGCCTTTGAAAAGTGGTCACTGATGGTGAGGATGACTGTTTTTCCCTGCAAGGGGGGAAGACCTGTGACAAAGTCCAGTGCAACGTGCGACCAAGGGCAACTGAGAACCGGCAGGGGATGCAGGAGGCCGGCAGGAGGTGAAGAGTCAGATTTGTTCCTGACGCACACTTGACAGGCCTTGACATTGTCCCGGACATCTGTCCACAGCGTGGGCCACCAGAACGCTCTCTGTACCAAGTTGATAGTTTGAAAAACTCCTGGGTTGCAGGCAAAGTGGCTGGTATGCCCCCACAGGATGATGTCACTGTGGAGGCCGGCCGGGACAAACAGGTGATCGTTGGGACCCCCCTTGGGTTTGGGCGCAGTAGACTGGGCCTGCCGGACCCTCTGCTCAATCTCCCAGGACAGAGCACCAAGAATGCAGGAGGAGGGCACTACGGGTTCGGGGAGTGAAGAGGAAGCTGATTGGTCGGGGGCGAACTGGCGGAAGAGAGCGTCCGGCTTGATGTTATGGGAGCTGGGCTGGTAGGTGATGGTGAGATTAAACCTAAGAAAGAATAGGGCCTAGCGGGCCTGCCTGGCATTTAATCTGTGGGCCGACCTAAGATACTCTAAATTTTTATGGTTGGTCCATACTATGATGGGATGGACCGCCCCCTCCAGCCAGTGCCTCCACTCCTCAAGATCCCATTTAATGGCCAAGAGCTCTCGGTTCCCTATGTCATAGTTCCTCTCGGCTGGCGTGAGCCACCGAGAGAAATACATGCATGGGTGGAGCTTCTGATCAGAAGCTGAGCGCTGTGAAAGGACAGTGCCCACCCCTGAATCAGAAACATCCACCTCTACTATGAACTGGAGCTGAGGGTTGACCTGGGCCAAGATGGGTGTGCTGGAAAACCGGGCTTTCAATTTGGAGAAAGCCCGCTCCGCTGCCTCAGACCAGGCAAAAGGCACCTTGGCTGAGGTCAGCTGAGTCAGAGGCTGTGCAACCCCGCTGTAGTTCCTGATGACCCTGCGATAAAAATTTGCAAAACCCAAAAAGCGCTGAAGCTCTTTGCGGGAGTGTGGGGTAGGCCAATCGAGCACAGTCTTCACCTTGGCTGGGTCAGCCCTCAGTTTCCCCTCAGCAACATTAAACCCCAGGAAGGAAGTGGAGCGGGTGGAAAACTCACACTTCTTGGCCTTCACAAAGAGTTTGTTTTCTTGGAGCTGCTGTAACACGGCCTGGACGTGTACTGCGTGCTCCTCTGGCATGCGAGAAAAAAATCAAAATGTCATCGAGGTATACAAAAGCGAATTGGTTGACCATATCGCGGAGGATGTCATTAATCATGCGCTGGAAGATGGCCGGGGCATTAGTGAGGCCAAACAGCTTCACCAGATATTTGAAATTCCCCAGGTGTCTTTTGAAGGCCGTCTTCCACTCATCCCCCTCGTGTATATGGACCAGATGGTACGCGTTGCGCAAATCCAGTTTGGTAAACACCCGTGCACGCTGAAGGAGCTAAAATGTGTAATTGATCAGAGGCAGAGAGTATTTATCCTTAACTGTAATAGCATTTAGCTTGCGGTAATCGATGCATGGGCGTAGAGATCTGTCCTTCTTCCCGACAAAGAAGAACCCCACCCTAAGAAGACCGAAGAAGGCCGAATGAGGCCGGTGTTCAGTAAGTCCTTAATGTGGCTTTCCATTGCCTCCCTTTCCGGCCCAGAAAGGTTGTAGAGCTGGCTGGAAGGCAGCAACGCACTCGGGAGGAGGTCGATAGCACAGTCGTAAGAGCGGTGAGGTGGCAAAGAAAGAGCTCTTGACTTGCTAAAGACCTCTCCAAGGTCATGGTAGACCTCGGGTACAAGGTTGAGGTCCAGCGGCTCCACCTGGAGGGAGGAGATGGGAAGGGACGGCTAACATGTGGCCGAACAGAGGCAGGATGCTAAGCAAAAGGCGCTTCAGGAAGAGATTGAATTTTATGCCCAACTGATAATAGGGATATGCTTCTGGAGCCAAGGGTACCCCAGAACCACCAGGGAGGATGAGCTAGGGAGAATAAAGAACAACAAAGTCTCCCGGTGGTTCCTGGAAAGAAAGACAGAGATCGGCACCGTGCTTTTGGTGACAGAAGCCAAACTACAGCCAGATAATGCCGTAGCATTTAATGAAGCCGGCAATTTAGTTGTGGGAATGCCTACCTTCCGCAGGGGCCGCGAGGAAATGAAATTCTGCTCTGTCCCTGAATCAATGAGTGCTGATACCTTCCTCTCGACCCCCAGTAACTGGATGAGAGCCGAAATGGAAAAATTACCAGGAGGATTAATGGAATTCCTGCCCGTCAGACCCCCCACGGCTACTGACGGGCCCTGTATTTTTGGCTTAAGGTGGCAATTAAACAGTTTATACTCTAATGAGCCACAGTACATACACGCACCAGCTTTTCTCCATCGCTGGTGCTCCTCCAGCGTCAAACAGGTTCGGCCAAGCACCATAGCTCCGGAGGAAGAGTCGGATTCACCTGCGGCAATAGCCGAAGGAGGCGTGGGTGAAGCGGGCGGGCTGGAGGAAGTCTTCCGCATTCTTCGCACACTCGCGGTACCGGTTTTCCAAACTGATGGCCTGATCAATAAGCCCATCCAGACAGAAGGGAATTGCATGAACTGCCAGGTTGTTGCGGAGGTTAGCATTCAGACCCTGGAGAAAGGCGCTGCGTAAGGCAATGTCATTCCACCCGGAGTCCACCGCAACGACCCGGAACTCCACAGAGAAGTCGGCAGCAGACAGGCTCCCCTGACAAAGAGACATAAGGCGGCTCATAATGTTCCCCTCACTCTCCGAACGGTCAAAAGCCTGGGAAAACTCACCAACGAATCGGTCGAAGGCATAATTAGGGCCCCCAGCGCTGTCGAGAATAGACTGAGCCCAGCTAAGAGTCCAGCCTCGCAGCAGGAGGATCAAAAAATGGATCTTGGAAGTGTCGTCCGGGTACTCCCCGCCCACCTGCCCCAAATACAGCCAAACATAGAGCAAAGCCCCCTTGCATTTCCCCACCTCCCCCGTGTACGGGGCTGGTGAGGGAACTGAAGTGGTACGGCGGATGGTAGTAGGCTCTGGGATGGCAGGTGGGGGGGAAGGTCCCGGACGAGACATGTGGCAAAGATACCCGGTGACTGTGCTCAGCTGCTGACTAATAGTCTGCAGCTACTCTGTAAGCACGGCCACCTGCCGCTCTGTGACGTCTAAGTGGTACAGGGCGGAGTGCCCCGCTGATGTAGCGCCTGCTGAGCTTAAATCATGGCTGGCTCGTTCTGTCATGATTGCGAGAAGGGAAAAGCTCACGTGCAGGCTGCTAACACCAGAGAATGCACACGACACAGAGGGGCAACGTTAAACACAACTTTATTGAAAATAAACTAAACTTTCAATAAACTATTGAAAATAAACCCTGGATGCCACTAATGTATAGATATAACCAAGGAAGTGACGGGGGGCTGAATATGAGTTTAAGTGTGAGTGAGAGGGTGATGAATGGAGGTGGTGATGGTGGGTCGGTTTTGTGCGGCACTTTGCATGCCGGGTGGCATCTTGGGGCGCCTGCGGTGGTCTGCTGATTGTTCGCTCAGATGGGCGCCGGGGGGTGGGGGTCTGCTTCTGTGGCCTGCGCCGGTGGCTTCCCTGGTCACTGCCGGGCACTGGTGCATGTTCAGGCTCACTGCATCTGCCCACTGCACAGCCGGCTTTTGAAATAAAGGTGAATGAGGAGTGAATTTAAGTGGGTACTGGAGTGAGAGAGAATGGGTCGGTCTGGCTGAGTGAGAGGGGTGTGCATGGGAACATGTGGGTGTGAAGGTATGGGGAGGGGTGTGCCTGCAAGTTGGGAGGGGCTGGATTAGGGGGGTAGTGCCTCTCAGCAATCTGGGCTCACCTGGGCGAGGGGACTTCTTTGGACGTGGGGGTCCCCAGGGTGTGTGGCCGAGGCGCTGGGGCGGGACCGCTGTGGGGGTACCTGGGGGGGCTCGCGCCGGGGGGCGCTGGCTGGTCTCTGTCCTGGGGGGTGGGGTCGCTGGCCTCCTGGTGCCTGGGGCCTGGGGGCGGATGTTGGCCCCGCTGGGGTGGGTGGGGGTCGGGCAGGTCCAGGGGTGTGGGCTCACAGCGCCGGCCGCCGGGCAGCCTGCCCTCCCTTGATCGTCTCTCCGGGGGTGGATGCTTGGCTTTCCTGGGGCTTGCTGACCTCGGGGCTGGGGGTTGGTGGCGCTGCCTTGCCTGCTAGGGGTCCTTGGGGGGAGGGCTGCTGCGACCAGCCCTCCGCTCGTATGTTTCCTGACAAACCACTCACATGCACACACTTATTTTGCGCGCGTTCTCATATATAGGCACTCAGACATACATGTACAAGTGTCTCTCCTTTAACAGGTGCAGAAACCAGACTCGTGTTGAGACATCTCCGGTGGAAGAAGCAGCTTGTCTTTTGTTTGTTTTAGTTGTCTCTTTTTTTTTTTTTTTTGTCTGTTCCCCTCCCTTTTTTTTCCCCCCTTCACACACTTCCTTTCCCTCTTCCCCATCCTGTTGGGTCTTCCATGGGTAAAACAATTAAAATAAAGTATTAAAAGTTATTACAGGAGGCGTTACAACAATATACAGTGCAAAGTTAGGCACTGTATAGGCTCCTCTTGGCAAAGTAAATCTGTTTTGGCACAGTAGGGTGACAGATCCCTGTTCTGTTTGCCTAGCTGCCTGACAGGACAAAAAAAAATTAAAAATAAACTCAATAGTAGAGAAAGCGTCACTCATGAGAGGAACACACAGCGGCAGGTGAGCAGAGAGCCCGGCAGAGGAACCCAGCAGAAATGGAGGAACCAGCGAGGCAGAGCTGGCGGGAAGTGGGAGAGGAGTGGAGCTGGGAGGAGAGTCTGACCGGGTGGAGAAGGCAGTCTGGAACGGAGATGATGATGGAGCAGGTAAGCACGCTGCAACCCCGGAGATGGCAGCAACCCAGCGAGCCAGTGCCAGAGCGTTCATGAACAGGTCCTTTTAAGCGCTGGCAGAAAAGAGGCAGCAGGTGCGTCCACTCACACAGGTGTGCTGATGACCTGCGGAGCCGGGAGCCTGATGGAGAACCGTGCTCACCTGATCATAACAAGAGAGGGTGGAATTGAATGCAGTCTGAAGATTTAAAGGTACATACAATCAAAACAGGCCATTTTCAAAAAGGCTGAAAGAAATTTCTGCAATAACTAAATAGTCAAAAAAAAATTGAACGAAGTATGTCACAAACATTTCATTAAAATATGTGAGCCGTTAAATGTGTAAAAAGTGCAATCAGTGACCCCCTTGTAAACAAATCACACGTGAATGTATCTCCCAGAAGAATTTATCTAATGAATTGCTAAAATCCAACTGATTAACAAACATCACTTTGCATTTTAAACATCTGTGACATAATTCTTAACCCTTTTAGTTCTGTTTTGTTTGTGTGTATACAGTATGTGTTCTTCTCATTCCAGCTGTTTACTGCAATTAGCATTTTAATTGACTTATTATGAGATCTGATCAATATGTGCAATGTATAATTGAACCTTCTTTATCTTGCATGGGTGTTTTATCATGTGAGCACACTAAGATGACTTCCAATGAATTGTAAATTACATGGTAATAATAAGCAATTAAATTGAATATGAATTAAATAAACAGAAGCTGTGACATTTAGCATCCTTATGTTTAACTAGAAGGTTCTCAGGAGCAGTGCAGACCCTGTGGCCTTGACCTTTCAACTTAAATATAATATATACCTAACACATTTTATTTACTATCCCTGCACTAAGTTTAGTGTCAATGTCTGCTGTCATTCTGCTTTTAAAACACAAACCTCAGCATTACTTGAGCTGAAATCATTCAGCAGCAGTGTAGTTATTCAGTTATAGCCTTCCATTTCCCACTTTTCTTTTGCTATATTCATTGATGCAATGAAAATCCTAAAAGTTGTGTAAAACTGGAAGGCCTTTCATAAACTTATATCCCGCAGTTTGTATTTCAGTAATTATAAAGCCTGTTAGGCTTTTTTTTGGGATCCAAGGTGATGTCAATCAGTGGGTTGCACTAAGGGCAACCCGTTGATTAACAGGTTAAATTGACAAATGCAGCACAATTTAGCCTCTGACTTACTTATACAGTAAGTCAGAGGCTAAGCAAAACACTCTGATGTGACTACTGAGATTCATTTAACCTCTTTGTATTGTATTATTAGTATTAAAAACAGGGAACATTATGAACAAATATGACAGGTGGACCAACTGCAGTAGTTTTGATGTCCCTTACACAGCTAGTAAGAAGACACATCTGTACACCCATGCTCATAACCTTTCCAAGAAGCCCTCTCACTCCAAGAAACCACCTTTCTTTCTTATTTTAATTTGTTTGATGAATTACTTTGTTCAAATACTGGATCACTGTGTGCCGCCCGTTTGTCATGGCCTTACAAGCCAGGTTGTGACAGTGAAGGATTGAGCTGGAGATAAAAAGAATGAAAACTACAGAGCACAGAAGGAGACTGAGGGAGAGGATCAGAGGAGATGGGGAAGGAAAAAAAAAATACAGCGTGTTAAAAAAACAGCAAAACAAAACAGGCCATCTGGTGAGATGGAATTACATTAGAGATGCACATACAGCCCTCATCACCACATAGCTCAGGCTGAGCGGGCTGATGCATGTTTGTGTGTGATTGCAGTAAGAGTTTGAAATGATGCTTTTACCTTTGATTTCTTTGTCCAAAATCTTGCTCAGCTTTACATTAGATCACAAAGGTGAGGTGTTGTAAGCAGGCGGGAGAGGACCCAAGAGCAGAAACACGCGAGGGAAGCTTAGAGATTTTCTTCTGTGAGGTGCATGCAGTGGGCGAGTTGAATGGGGATGGCATCCCCCTTGTTAGCAAAATGATGCCAAAACATCCCTCCCTTTATTAATCTACCATCCCCATAAAGAGTGCAAAGACAGTTTATAGAGTACTACTGAATATGTCAGTCCAAGCATAGTTGCAAATGTACAAGAACAATTTAGAAAAACTATGAGGAAAAAGTTACAAATTTAATAGTATTAAGTTTCAGTTTATGAGTACGAAGTTGCAAATTTGTGGGGGGGAAAAAGGGTAACAAATTTATCATAAAAAGTGGCATATTTATATTCATATATTCTACTTTTATATTCATATTTGCTACTTTTTCTCTTAAACTTGCAAGCTTTTTCTGTTTTTACCTCTGCCAAGGGAGGAGGTAATGTTTTCAGTGGTGTTGGTTGGTTTGCTGGTTTGTCTGTTGCCAACATAACTCAAAAAGTTATGAACGGATTTTGATGAAATTTTCAGGAAAGGTGTGCAATGGCATGGGGAACAGATGATTAGATTTTGGTGATCTGAGAGTGCATACCTCCACCAAGGGCTTTGTTTGTATTTGTGCAGCGGGATTACACAAAAACTGCTCAATGGATTTGGATGAAATTTTCACCAGAGGTGATTCTTGGGCTAGAGAGGAACCTGTTACATTTTGATGATAATCTGAGAATGCATACCTCCACCAAGGCTCTTTTCTTCTCACAGAGTTTTAGCAGCAATGCTCCAAAACTGCTCAATGGATTTGGATGAAATTTTCACCAGAGGTTATTCTTGGGCAACAGAGGAACCCATTACATTTTGGTGATAATCTGAGAATGCATACCTCCACCAAGGCTCTTTTCTTCTCACAGTGTGTTAGCAACAATACTCCAAAACTAATTGACAGACTTTGATGCAATTTTCACCACAAGTGGCTCTAGGCCTACACACAAACCCGTTACATTTTGGAGGTGATCCATGAGAGATGGAAGGAGTTTTGGCAGAGGTATATGCTCTCTGAGTGGTTATCTAGTTTTAAATTTGTAATGTTTTTCATGTAAATTTACAACTTTTTCATAAATTTCACTTTTTTAAAATATGACTTTTCTTGTAAATTTGCAATCTTTTTCTTGTCTGTTGGTAACTTTTTTCTCATACATTTTCAACTCTTGTGGAACTTTGTGACTTTTTATTGTAAATTAGCATCTTTAATTATATTTTTGTACCTTTATTCTTGCAAAGATGTACCTGATTCATATTTATATGTGTGTGCCTTATGCTAAATTTGTGAATACCCACGACTACCACCACCATCCCACTTGTTAAAAAATAACAAATCACTTACTGTGTGTATGTACAGGTGAGTGTACATGACAAGAGTCGAGTTGCCTGTTCTTCTTGGAGCAGGGTGTTGTGTCCATAATATTGGGAATGACAAGTAAGACTTGCCTCAGTTAACAGGGTTTATTCAGGATATTAAACCAGCTATATACAAAGGCTTACGGCACCTTCCTGCTGGCCAGGTGGCTTCACGACGAAAGAAGCAGAGCCTCTTCCGCCCACTCTTTTATACCCTGGGCAGCGTCACCACCGGACACTGGTAGCAGCCACCCCAGTCTATCCCATGACCAACCCGGCCGCCATCTTACTAATACCAGCCAAATACAGACATAACATTCCCCCCCCCCAAAAAAAAGTGCCAGGCACACAAATAACCCACCCAAATTTATCACCCGAGACACGCACTAATCAAAACATATGTACAAAAATAAACAAAATACCTATCCAGTTACAAAACTAAGGCTTGGGGGCCGGGTAGACCACCAGTGCCCCCACATGGCTGAGTGGGTTATTTTGCCGCTGAAAAGAGAACATACAAATCAAAACAATAGAAGCCGTGTTTCTAACTAAAAACAATCCCTCAACAATACTAAATACACACGGAAATAAAAACACAAGACAAACTCTATTGGCAGCCCCCAACCCACCCTGCCTCCCACCCCACCATGGGTACACAGAGTAGAATAAAAGCAACATGGGGTACTCAATCAAAACAATCCAAACAAATCGGGCCGCCACTAATTTAACTATAAAATTTAGCAGACTGACCTCAAATACTCAGCAATTAATCATAAACACAGGGAAACAGGCGTCACACCGCACAGGTTATCAAAATTGCCCACTCTTTTACACCCTGGGCGGCGTCACCACCGGAAACCAGTAGTAGCCATCCCGGTCTATCCCATGACCAACCTGGCCGCCATCTTACTAATACCAGCCAAATACAGACATAACACAGGGCAGGTAAATCGATTAAAGTCGAGTTTGCAAGTCAGCCAAAGTGGGAGTGTTTCTAGGTGACTAAAGCCTGGGCCACACCAAAACTGTCATAAGGAGGAGCAGGCAAGGAAGGAAGGACCCAGTCACAGGCAGGAATCCAGAGGAGTGGAGTTTCATTAATGAATCAACAGAAACTGGGGACTAATTTAATCTCACTTAGGAGTGAAAAAACTGGCAGACAGTGCTTCCATCAGTTCCCTCTCTAATAGGAAATGGGTGCGTGATGTCACCCGATGGAAAAACCGCAAGGAATTGTAGGAAAAGTGGTCTGACTATCTTTGTTTACTAGTGAGCGATGAAAGCGGTTAAGCTGAAGTTTATGAGAGGTGTGGCGGTTCGTTTTAACCCCACAACAGACTAAGGACACTCAGCCCTCTTTTCTCTGTTTTTCTGCTGCATTACTGAGAAGCAATGTGCCATTCATGTATTTGTGATGCAAACATGCATGTGTTGTGATGTAATGCGCCATTCTGTATAGTGTGCATATGGCTTGTCCTTACTGTGCTTTTTCTGAGCATCTTAGATGTGCTTTGGTGTATTAATGTCTACAGGTAGACGAGTTTCTTCTGTCTCACCTATGTGATGTTAATCGATGCCTTTCATCCTTTGTACTCATGCGTCCTGTCCTTACTGTGACCTAGAGACTCAGATCAATATGTAGATGTGCTTGTTAGCCTCTTTGTCTTGCACTTAGAGCGAGGTCTAGCTAATCTGCCCATTGTGATGTATGGCTTACAAATGCAAATACCTCCTGCCTGTTCTGTTGTCCCTTTGATCATTCTAAACGGTGGGGTATGTCCTTTTGATGTATTGTTATGATCAAGTATTTAAGGTGCAACTCTGTAACGCAATCTCTCTCTTACTCTCTCACTCTGATCCTGCAACAGGTGGACACACTGTGTCCGCCTCTCCTTCTCTGAGAGCTTAGGGATCCCGCTCCGGGCTGCTCCACTATGCACCGGAGAGGGGATCCCGTGAAGGCGACATGATTAATAAAACCTGCTTAAAACCACAGCACTGCTGCTTATTTTTCCATGCCGCTTCACTGGTGACCCCTCGAACACGCACACGTTTTGTGCGAAAGCAACCTTCCGAGCTGGACAGCCACACAGCTGCGTTGGTGGCCCCTTGAAGACGCACACGCTTTGTGCAACGCAGCCTTGTTTTGGATGGCCACGCTGGCGAACCGACGCTGAAGAAAACGAGCGGCCAGCGAACGCAACACCCGGGCATGAATGCTCCGTCGCAACGGCCTACTGGTTCCCCCTCCCTGCGGCTTCAGGGAGACTTCGACGCGGAGCCAACACAGGCGAGACGTTCTCCGGACATCACCCACGACCGGGTAAACTGCAGAAAACGTCATGGCGCGACCCTCGCCTGAGATCTGCACCACCACGCACGGGACGCATACGGCTCTACAGACCCCCATCATCCTTCGCCGCTACACACAGAGCCTTCAGGGCTGCTCTCACACCTGGAGGCACGCACGCAGCATGCTCGAAGGATTTGTTAATGGTCTCAGCCATGGCACACATAGGGAATTCAGCGGTTTTGCGGTTCCCGAGGCTTTAGGGTTACGCCTGAACCTAAAGTCAACACGCCAGTCCCTCTGCCCTCATCACAGCCGCCATTCAGCCTCGTCTTTTCTTCATGGCCGCACGAGCGACAACGATCGTCTCCTCCCTCTCACCGCTCCAACGCAGCTGCACGAGTCCGGGACACAAAGATCGTCTATTTCCTCTCACCGCTCCAACGCACCATGGCCAAATCTACAGCAACAGCTCAACCCGGATTATATCGGCGCCGTCTGCGCTGATCTCCGCCAAGTTTCTGCACCCTGACTCGCCACTCCAGCGGCCCCTCCCAAGCACGAACCCCCGCGCACGCATCGGGGAGTTACAAGGACGGCGCATCACGCATGGGACAAGTAATGGCTCCACAGACTGCCTTCCTCCTTCACAGCTGCCTTTCAGGGCTGCTCGCTCACCTGAGGCACGCATGCAGCATACTGGAAGGATTTGTTAACAGTCTCAGCCACGCCACAGACCGCCATCGTCCTCCGCCGCTGCCCACAGAACCTTCAGGGCTGCTCGTTCACCTGAAGCAAGCACGCAGCTCGCCACTGGATTTTTTAATGGTCTTAGCCACGGCACAACGGGATTTCAGCCGTCAGCTGTTCCCGGGAGCTTTGGGGTTGCTTCAGCACCCAAAGCCAACAGTCCCTATGTTTTGTTTACTTTTTTTCTTACAGCCGCCCCTGCTTTTCTTCATGGCCACGAGAGGAGTCAGAGACTAGTTTTTCTTCTTGTGATCTCCGCACGTGCAACGGGACAACCCCTCAACGTCACGGAGCAGCAAGCAATTTTTGCGCGGCTCAGGACGATTTCACAGCTCCTGCCGGCACTTACCACCCCTCCCCTCCCTCCCCCTCCGCCTGCAGCAAGCTTTTCCCACAGCTCGCTCACACAGATGGATTATCGAGGTCGCGGCCCCCTGCCGCGTCCTCTGGGGGGGAGCGTGTGGCGGTTCGTTTTAACCCCACAACAGACTAAGGACACTCAGCCCTCTTTTCTCTGTTTTTCTGCTGCATTACTGAGAAGCAATGTGCCATTCATGTATTTGTGATGCAAACATGCATGTGTTGTGATGTAATGCGCCATTCTGTATAGTGTGCATATGGCTTGTCCTTACTGTGCTTTTTCTGAGCATCTTAGATGTGCTTTGGTGTATTAATGTCTACAGGTAGACGAGTTTCTTCTGTCTCACCTATGTGATGTTAATCGATGCCTTTCATCCTTTGTACTCATGCGTCCTGTCCTTACTGTGACCTAGAGACTCAGATCAATATGTAGATGTGCTTGTTAGCCTCTTTGTCTTGCACTTAGAGCGAGGTCTAGCTAATCTGCCCATTGTGATGTATGGCTTACAAATGCAAATACCTCCTGCCTGTTCTGTTGTCCCTTTGATCATTCTAGACTGTGGGGTATGTCTTTTTGATGTATTGTTATGATCAAGTATTTAAAGTGCAACTCTGTAACGCAATCTCTCTCTTACTCTCTCACTCTGATCCTGCAACAGGTGGACACACTGTGTCCGCCTCTCCTTCTCTGAGAGCTTAGGGATCCCGCTCCGGGCTGCTCCACTATGCACCGGAGAGGGGATCCCGTGAAGGCGACATGATTAATAAAACCTGCTTAAAACCACAGCACTGCTGCTTATTTTTCCATGCCGCTTCAGAGGGTTGCTTCAGTGTGTTATTATTATTCATCCCAACATTAGAATGGGGAAGTTTTGCTGTGTTAACAAATGCAACAACCACTCTCCCGATTGGCTTGGGAAAACGATTGATAACAGCATACGTTTTTTTTAACATCCCGACTTGGAAGAAAAGTGGAAAGAATCAGGTCTCCGAGCTAACAGAAGTGTCAGATGGAATGGATTGCAGCGGTCAGAAGGAAAGACATCAGCTTCGACAATATTCCTGCACACAGGGTCATATGGTCATGGCATTTTCACAAAGGTAAGTTGTGATTTAAACACAAAGATTACTTGTATGTGCATGAAGTTGTTGCTAACTTTTAACAAGCTGGCTGGGAATTCCTAGAGCGCACATTGTTGCCTTCATTACACATGGATTTAAAATTAGCTGGGGACTGAAGCCCATAGAATGTTTGGTATCATTCGATTCAGCAGCTTCTTCTCTTTCATGTGACTATAAAAATGTCACTGTCTTGATTTAGTATGTTTTTATAGCGGCTAATTATACCAGTAATTTTTTCGGTGCACCAGTGTGAGCGTCAGGCTTATCACATTATTTGATTAGTATTTCATGTCCAGTTGTATAATAGTGTGTATGTTCTTACCAAGCATCATATGACAAATTTGAACATAAATCCAACATTTCACCACTGGGACTTAGAAATGCCTGTATTGTAGCTACAGAGACACATACTAGTGTAGAAAACTGTGTAGAAACAATGATTGCTTACCTTTGTGCAAACGAAGGTTTTCTGGTCATTCAACCGGAAGATTTGAGGCGGCTGGACCCATCCATTGGTGAATTGAACATGAACCTCTAATGATTTATAGTTCTTAAATTGCTTGTGGGTGTATGCGCTTACCCCACAAACCAGGTAGGCAAACACATCTGACAGTGTGACTCGAGGCAGTTGGTCGAGATCCGTGGTCCATTTCTTGTGCTCATACAGATCGATCCCATTTATTTCTTTAATTTTTTGGAGGTAGTGCTCCTTTGCTTCTTTATTCAGCTTCTCTGAATAAGGAATTTTAATTTTGCTTGCTGCGTTCCATCGAATGTACGTATGTTTGTCCCTGTTAGCAGTTGTTGTAAACTACAAATAAACAAAGAAGCCAGACCACGACAAAGGCAACGACAGCCCAGAATGCAGCGAGGCATGAAGTCAATGCCCATTCTCTATTGATTATTGTTTTATTCACATGACAGTCCACAGACTTGAATTTTTAGCCTTCGGGGCTCTCTCCCCACAACAGGATATTGACTTGTAAATATTCAACATGTTGAATATTTATGATTTGAGACTGGAGCAGGCCCAACATCCTTCAGACCAGACTGGATCACTCATAACATACCTCACACTACAGAAAAATCTGACAAGATAATTGTTAGGACCACAAAGATGATCCTTTATAAAAAATCACATATGATAGATAAAATTCTCCCCAAAAAGCTGAAAATGACTTACCAAAGAAAGTTTGGGTTTAAGTTTATGTACTCTATGTACAGTTTCCTTTATAAACCACACTCCACCTGGAGATGTGCGCATGCCGATCCACCTTGTATTCCACCCTCTACATACTATCCCTACATTCAACCATAAACAATCAATCCAAAGTAGCTGATAAATACTGATGCATAGTAATGAGATCTAATGGTCAAATCATGTTATCCTCCCAAGTTTTTGTTTCCTCTCTCCTAGACATAGCTGGATCCACCCAGCATCTTTGCCTATGAGTACACTCATCAGTATTAATTTGTTTACACTGTAGGCCTAGAAATATTAATGCGTTAACTTTTTAGATTAACGTAGTCCAGTTAATGCATAAAAAATATCGTCTTCATGCCACTCCTACTGGCGATCTGTCAAGGGTGTACCCTGCCTCTCGCCCAAAGATGCTCCCACCCCCCGCGACTCGAAAAGGATTAAGCGGTAGAAGATGGATGGGTGGATGGATGTCGATCCCTGTTATTTTCCCGCAGTATCTCCTGTCCACACTCCAGCCCAGTTGTTGGTGCTAATGCGCCACAAAGTTGGCATGCAGTTACAAGTACTCCTTCCCGTGGCTACATTAAGGGCTAATGATGAAGAAGGAAAAAAACAAGCACTTTTAGATGGAAAGTTCTCTTTCAAAAGGTTACCAGATGGCCCTTTGGACAAAACAAAAATTATATGCATGTTCTGCAAGGCTGAATTTCTTATCATCCTAGCAACTCATCTCTTTTGTCTCACCTGAGCAAAACACCCAGGTGCCGTTGCCATTCGGGTTTCTCCAACAGACAGACGACCTTCAGTGCAGTCCTCGAGGTGGGTCATTAAGCAAACAAACTTACAATGGCCCTTTATTTTGCTCATTGATTGTCTCAGGGTCAGATACTCTCGCAATATTTTTGTTGAGTAATGGAACACAAGCATATTTTAAGAAAAAATGCAATTAAAAGTTGCTTAAATACTTCTTTTGTTATTGCAATTTTAGTGATTAATCACAATAAATTATTCAAAAATGTGCAATTAATTGGCTCAAATTTTTAGTGCACAACCCTAGTTTACAGCAATCAGACTGATCATGATACCACAATAATTGTGATCAGAGATATCCTCCATCCTGGGATGTTATTTAAAAAAATTAACTTTGATGGGTGGACATAATCCTAATTTATTCTGTTTGACTCTAATCTGAACAACCTTGACTGATTTTATTGCCACTACACTGGCAGGACATGCTGTGTAATGATTATTTCAGCGTTTTTGAGGATACAGTGTTGGGGAGAGATGTACTGTTGCACTGGAGGCTGAGAACGTGGCAGCGATTTTATATATAAAACTGGGCAAAAAGTCTCATCATATGAGGTGGTTTATGTGCACTGTTTGAAGAAAAAAACATTACCCGATATCCTTCTGTAGTTTACTGCTCTAACATTCTCTGTATAAATTTCATTAATTTTCTGTTAAAGAAAGTAAAAACAGGACTCCTATGCTTAAATTGTAGAAGAAAATGTGCCAAAAGATCTCGAATCCTTTCACCTGCTACACCAGTAAAATCCTGTACTTAAACTGTGGAGCTCCTAATAGCACCTATGTGCAGGTGTGTATTTAGCCTTCAACCCTCACCTGCACTCTTTGAGGGTGAGAAGTGAAATACAAAAGGTGAGACAGTGGTAATTACACACTGAGAGGATCTTCTTGCTTTTCTTGGTTGATGTCTTACAGTTAAATGTGTTATGTAGTCCGTATAACCTAAACACAGCAGAAATACTGCAAACCATTAAAGTTTATAATGAAGTGCACCTATAACATCTGAGACTGAACGTGTGAGTCAATGTATTACAGAGCTATTCACTGCACTTTTTCCACAATTTAACAGCTCACATATGTCTCAATGAAATATTTGACATATTTGGGTCATTTTTTTTTTCAATTCAATACAATTCAGTTATTGCAGCATAATCATGAGTCATCTTTTGCAGCCTTTCTGAGAATGGCATGATCGGTGCATGTTTCTTTAAATATCTAAGACCACATTTAACGCCACCCTCCCTCTTACATCAATTATTGCTAATCTTAGTTGCCTAGATCCTAGCTCAGATCTAGCTGAGGGGGTGGCTGTGGTACAGGTGTAGTGCGGACAACTACTGATCGGAGGGTGAGGGGTTCGATTCCCGCTCTGTCTGCAGTCTGCATGTCAAAGTATCCTTGAGCAAGAACACTGAACCCCCAGTTGGTCCTGGTGGGTCAGGCCAGCGCCTGCGTATGACAGCTCCACCACCATCAGTGTGTGAATGGGTGGATAGCAAGATCTGTAAAGCGCTTTGGTCATCTAGAGATGAGTAAAATGTGCTATATAACTGAACACCATTTATCCAGAGCCAACTAACATAAATTTGTCTTAAATAGTGCATCATTGGTGGACAGGGGTGTGCGGTTTTAGTGGTCAGTAAGAAATGACTGGTCCCTGAAGTACAATAAGTACAGAATCATTCGTGAATGGATGGCTAAAGTGCTATCTTCAGCCAGTCGCTTTTGGTCCCAGTTAGAGATAATACCATAAGAAATTAAGCTAAAATAACGTCTAAGAATGACATATGTTCAGCTGTTGTAGATGAACAAGGATTCCAGTGGAGGTCTATAGAAAATAGTTATAAAAAGTGGCTGGATCAACAGTGATGCTAATGCCAGACGGCCTGTCCATCACCTCCTCCCCTTCGAGGCAAGCTCCTAGCGCAGTTACTGACTGATGACACCAACCACCTAGTCAAGCTAATGCTAACAGCTTGATGTAGCATCACGGCAGAAACAAAACAAAATAAGCCAGAATGACTTGAAATATTTTATCAACTGTGATTAGTGAACCAGGAGAAACAGGGATGCCTATTAGGGTGACTGAAATTGAAATAAAATGACAATATAAGTCACACTTTGGAAGCAAGCTTCCTGCTACCACTGCCACCCTACAGTACCGGTACCGCTTTTTATCCCCCACTGGTTGAAGCCCAAAGGGGGATTATATTATGGGTCCGTCCGTCCATCCCACTTTTGTGAAATCAACTCCTCCTACGGTTTTGATGGTTCTGTACCACCATCTCTTAAGACTTTTGTGTACTTAACAACTGAACAAAATACCAGAATAACAAGGACTTCCTCTAGGTGGCATTGTTGCATCCCCCTACATAAAACTGCCTTTGGACAATCAGCCTTTTCATACAAAGTTATAACGGAATGGAACAAGTTCCCCACTGCATTGAAGACCAGAACAAATTAGAGAAACTTTTCCACAGAGAATAAAAATGGATTTTAAGTAATCAAGCCTGCCAGCATTGACTCTCCCCTTGAAGAGAGAGAGGGTGACTGTGGCGCAGGTGTAGTGTGGCTGACTACAGATTGGAGGGTCAAGGGTTTGATTCCTGCTCTGTCTACAATCTGCATGTCAAAGTGTCCTTGAACAAGACACTAGATGAGAAAAAGAATTTTGTAAGTGAACACCATTTAAATGGGATCTGAAATTGCACTCTTAAATTGTTTTTATGTGTGTTGTTTTCTTATCCTTTTATCTTTTAAACCTACTTCTTTTCTGTTTCAGGGACAACAGATTTTGAAATTGGACCTGAATTGTTTTATTATATGTGCTGATTTTTCTTTTAAATCTTCTTGTCTGTGACAGGGACTGCAGATGGAAATTAGTGACAATGCTATAGTCTAGTACAGAGCATCTTTACCCTGTGTTTAATGTTTTTCTGTACGTGGTCCCTGACAAATAAATTAATAAACTAAACCAAACTAAGAGATGGAGCGGGTCATCCAATAACCAGCGGTTTAGTGGTTTGAATCCGGCTCTCCCCAGCCATCCTGCTGTTGTGTCCCATGGGCAAGACACTTTACCCACCTTGCCTCCAGTGTCCATGACACACGGGCATGAATGTGTATAAATGTTTGGTAGTGGCTGCAGAGGCTGTTGGTGCGGATTGGCAGCCACGTTTCCATCAGTTTGCCCCAGTGCAGCTGTGGCTACAGCAATAGCTTACCACTGCCATTGTCTGTCTGTGGAGTGAATGAATAATGGACTCATTGTAAAGCACTTTAAGTATCATGAAAGACGCTATATAAATGCAACCCATTGTCGTGTCTGCCCCTTTCAGGGCATAAATGAGGCGCCAGATGCCAACAGAGAGTTTGTTTGTTTATTCACAAAAGAACAAAGTAAAGAGCCACGTGGGGCAAAACACATCCACTAAACTAGAACACAAAATAAAGAACACTAACATCAAATGTAAGAGCGTACCGAGGGCAGAACCTGACGCTATAGAATAAACACTTACAAATGCTGAAGCGAAGACGGATCAAATACAGAAAGAAGACTGGAGCAGGGGATAGGGACTCCAGTCCTGGTTGACACAGGTCGCAGTGAGGAGTGAGCCTCAGCTGCTCCCTAAAATACTGATCACAAAAGCCAAGACCCAAACAGGAAAGGGGAAAACGTAATTACCAAAATCAAGATCAGCTGTGACAGTGCTGGCTGGGCTTAGACAGCCAGAAGTTCGGCCACGGCACTGTGACAATAAAAGCCCTGGGAGAACAATAATAACCAGCAGAAAAAAACGGAAGAAAAAGAGGGAGCATATTGAGTGGCCCAGGCGCGGACAACCTCAGTGCTCGGATCACCACAGTACCCCCCGCTCAAAGGACGCATTCCAGGCATCCCAAGTAACATCCCGGGAGCCCCCCCCCCCAACCAGAAGGCAAACAAGACCAACCTTAGGTGGGCAGAGGGGGAAACAGGCTAGGAGGGAGAGAAACCCGGGCAGAAAGAAAAAAAAAAACCACAATGACTAAAGGCACAATACAGAGAGGGAAGGAGAAACCCCCCCCCCCCCCACAAGGAACAGATAACACAAAATAGTGTGGCTGAAACTCGCCTACAACATGAATAATGAAACAGAAAAACCAGATGAACAAGTGAAAACAAAAATACATGTACACTTCAACATAGACAATGCTCGAGTGTAGCGGAACAGGTGAACACAAAAATATCTAAGTACACTGCAACTAGATCACAAGACAGGAAAAAAAAACTCTTTAGCAATATACGAGAGAGAAAGGGAAAGAAAAAAAAACACCATGAAAATACAAGTATAGGGGATACCGGCAGGTAGAGAGGAAAAAAAAAAGGCAGTTCAGGTGGCCTACCGGCATCCCAACTCCACATCAGGAGAAAAGAAAAAAAAGAAAACAGTTCAGGTGGCCTGCCAAAGTCCCAGGACTGGGGAAACAGTACCTCAGGCAGCCAACCCAGGTCGCCCAACCAGCAAAGCAGTCCATCAGGTGGCCGACCCAGGACATGGAACCAGTGAAACAGTACATCAAGGGGCCGACCCACGTCCTTCGACCACCAGGACCGGAGGGGGGAGCTCAGAGGCGGCTTCCCTACCGAGAGGCACAACGAGAGGAAGCCGACCCAAATGAAGGGGACCCCAGCGGCGTCTGGTGGTGGAGAATGGGGGGGAAGGGGGGGAAACAGGGAACCAGTCCAGTGTCAGGTGGAAGGGGATCTGCAGCTCCCTCACCGACCTCCAACTGGGCCAGCGCATCACCCTCGGTGAACCCCGACCGGGCCAGCGCGGCAACCATGGTGGACCCCGGCCGGGCCAGCACAGCACCCACAGTGGACCCCGACCGGGCCAGCGCAGCACCCTCCATGGACCCCGACCGGGCCAGCATAGCATCCTACGTGGACCCTGACCGGACCAGTGCAGCACCCTTGGTGGACCCCGACTGGGCCAGCACAGCACCTGGGATAACCTCCAAACACGAACCCGGAGCCTCAACAGACACGACTGGAGCTGACTCATCTCCGGTGACCCTGGGGGAAGGCTCAGACAATGAGGGAGAACAGGGGTCAGGATCACCGGCAACGGTAGAGCCCGGCGAGACGAGCTCGAATGCAGTGGCCGGCTGCACCCGGCTCTTGTCCCCAAGAGACAGGCAAGAATGCTCCAAGACAGAAAGCAAGAAGACAAAATAGAGCACTTGCCTGATCTCGTGCTCTACCTGCATCCAGGACTCTGACAATCCAGACTCGACAATCTGGAGGTCCACTTCCAGTTCCCACTTGACTGCGGTGGCCTCCACAGCTGGCATGATGGTCTCCACAGTCCGATAACCCCCTGGCACTGAAACCCATGCCGATGGCCCACTCGGCATGGTGGCACGGGATCGATTGCCTGCTGGAGCTGACTGGTGCTCCACGGAGACCTGGGGATGCTTTATAGTTGGCGCAGGCTCCAAATGACAGTCAGCCCTCCTCTTCAGCCCATGACACAGCTGCGGGACTGGAACCAGGCTCTCCAGCGCCACAGGCTCCTCCTCCATCCCACGGTCTACCCCTGGCACCGGGGGACGCTTGGAGAGAAGGGGAGGAAACACAAAGGTAGCAGGTTCAGTTTTAATGGCTGCAGCAGGTGGTGGGAGCTCAGAGGACTGTGAAACCTGAACTCCACCCCCAGGAATCAGACAAGATAATTTATCTGGCAGAGATTTAGAATGAAAAAAACACTTGCCTGCTTTCCCGTGGAACGGTGGTGACTGCTGAAGTGGGCTTGGTTATTCCCTTTCCCCTAGGGATGGTGATGGAGGGCCCCTTGGGAAGATGAGGAGGAGCCACCCAACAGGATCAGGGACGGGTGGAGCCAGAGCAGGACTCGCTGGACTCACAGCAGCTGAAGGGAGCACCGAGGAGGAGGGAGGAGCAGCTGAGGCAGTCCAGGGATGAGGAGCTGACCGAACAGCGGGGAAAGATGACTCGGAGGCTGGGGCTGCTGTCTTTACCTTCCGTCGTGGCGTGGGGAAAAGAGCTGGCTGGGAGGTGGAGTTCTTATGGGGGCCCGGAACAGGATCCGGACGGGGATCTCACAGAGAATTGGCCGGGGCAGGAGATAGATCACGGGCAGGGCGGCAATGTCCTCTGGCTGGGGGCGAGGCTAAATTCATCAGGGAAGCGCTGCTGCTGTGCAGAAACTGAGGCCAGCAGCTCGGTGTACTCAGGATAATAACTTAGTTTGGGATTAGCCTCCACCAGTCTGACTGCCACCACAACATTCTTTAAGATTCTGCTGGGATGGAAGGAAGAGTGTGCTTCAGCCACACGGCCCCTGATGAGCTCAGCTGCCCATTGTACCTCTTCACTGGGGACCCCAGCTATCCTCTTCCTCTGCTGCGTTGGGAGACCGCTCTTTGGTGACACAGGACCTGGGGCTGGACGTGTAACAGGAACCCGATCCTGGGGCGAGGAGCAGGGATGCCTCACCGTCTGCTCCGACTTCGGCTTCCTGCTGGGATTCTTCACCAGCCCACGATTCCTCTGTTGAAGTGTCGCAAGTTCAGCCATCCTTTTCCTGCCCTCAGCGTGCTCGGCCAGGAGAGGATGGCGCTTAACTGCCGCCTCTGCGAGGTCCAGGTACCAGCAGGCATTTATGGAGGTGGCGAACATACGGGCATTGTCCAGGAGACCATCTATCTCCATCAGAGCCTGGACAAGCCCTTGATGACGCCATCTCCCAAAATACACTGGCACCCGGAAAAGGGGAAAAAACTCAAGCCCAAAAACAAACTCACTGTGGCTGGCACCACTCTTGGCTGCGACTTACTGTCGTGTTTACCCCTTTCAGGGCATAAATGAGGCGCCAGATGCCAACAGAGAGTTTGCTTGTTTATTCACAAAAGAACAAAGTAAAGAGCCACATGGGGCAAAACACATCCACTAAACTAGAACACAAAATAAAGAACACTAACATCAAATGTAAGAGCGTAGCGAGGGCGGAACCTGACGCTATAGAATAAACACTTACAAATGCTGAAGCGAAGACGGATCAAATACAGAAAGAAGACTGGAGCCGGGGATAGGGACTCCAGTCCTGGTTGACACAGGTCGCAGCGAGGAGTGAGCCTCAGCTGCTCCCTAAAATACTGATCACAAAAGCCAAGACCCAAACAGGAAAGGGGGAAACGTAATTACCAAAATCAAGATCAGCTGTGACAGTGCCAGCTGGACTTAGACAGCCAGAAGTTCGGCCACGGCACTGTGACAATAAAAGCCCTGGGAGAACAATAATAACCAGCAGAAAAAAACGGGAGAAAAAGAGGGAGAATACTGAGCGGCCCGGGCGCGGACAACCTTAGTGCTCGGATCACCACATCCATTATTATTACTGTTAGCTCTTAATGCCCAACCAGCCTGTCAGGAATCTGAAAGTATTTGAACTCACAAAGACAAAAACATTCTAAATATTTGTCAATCAGATACGAGACATTTATTGCTCATTTAAGTCCTTTACTTGTGCACAAGGAGCGTCACTGACCTTCTGTTACAGAATTGGAAGTGAGCGCTCCTGAACACAGGCAGCACTTCCTTTATATACACAAAGTAAAAGCTGGAAATAATTACACAACACTTGTCGCACCCTTGTGAGTGACGCACAGAAATCAGACTTCTCATCACAAGATTCATCACCAGATTCTTTAGACAACAACTCAGCAGTTTCCAAACTTAAGTACAGACAGGACAAATTATTTTTAACTTTCTTAGTAAGTTCCAGACATCATCAGACATGTTCATTAAAGGGCAATAGTAAAAAGGTATAAATCAGCAGGTATAGTTCAAAATCCATTATGAAATGATAACATGTATATACATATGCATAATATGCATAATTTTCTGACATTCCCTCCTGTTTATCGTTTCATAATATTCTCATCACATGCAAACATCAGTACAATGTAACTTCAGAGCAGATTTTCTACATTGTCTTCACAAAGCATCATTTCCAAATTTATACAGGAGTACAGTCATCATTGTCCTCAGGTTTGGGGTTATGGTCATTATCAGTCTCATAGCCATCATCAGTCTCTCGGGGCAGTGGGGTATATTGTCCATATTGTCCTTCAGTGGAAATGGCCAGAAGAGTTTGTTGGAACATGAACGCATGCTGTGAAAGAACGCGAGATATCATGGATCTGATACATGGAATGATACAACAACAGAAAAATGACACACAAATCAGAATCACACCAAGTGGTATAAGACTCCTTAAAAATACCTGCCACCAGGCACCTGAAAAGAACCATTGCAACCAACCTTGATCAATCACATAATCTGCAGACATGGCTTTTTGAATATTACGTAAAGCAGTAAGAGCATTAGTCATGTTGTTATTATGTACATTATCTGGGACATAAGTACAGCAGGTAAGATTAAATTTAACACATATTCCTCCATCTGCAGCTGTAAGCAAATCTAAGGCCATTTGATGCATCATTATCATTTCCCTAAGAGAATCAATTTCAGCATTTTGTAATTTCACAATATCATAGGAAGCATTGACAAAAAGACCAAGTCTATAGTCTAGTGTCTCCACACGGAGCATTAACTTTGCAACCCCTTCCCAAGGAAACAATGAGAGGGCAATCTTTTGACCAGTAGTCCATAGTTTAAATTCCTCAGGGACATCTGCTCCCCAAATACGATCATGTGTTTTTACCTCTGGTACCTGTCACTTCTGTCGTGAGGGCTGTTGTATTTCCTTATCAATTATAAATGTGTGATCACTTACAAATATTGGAGCACACACTCCAGTCCACCCAGGTGAAAGTACAGGATAAGCCTTGTGTCCACACAGCCACCATCCCCCTTGAACCCAATAGGTGCCATTGCTTGCTTCTCCTAATAGTACTGGGGCTCCTTCACCTTGAACTGCAATTTGTTCGCAGTTTTTAGTAGTACCGTATGACTCTGTACCTATTGACTGTTTGTAACACATGGGGTGGTCATAACCAGAATACTTCATAACAACCCTTTGTGGTTTAAATCTATGCTTAGTGGTGAACTTCCAATTTACCCAGAATATTTTATCACATGCGCCTTTTTTCAGGCCGCGAGAATAGGGATCTTTATCATCTACTTTAATAAAATAATGCTGATAACCAATTCCAGCCATACTGGCATAACATTTGGCCTGGGATTTATTCATGGGCATTCCATAGATGGTTACCTGTTTAGCTGATTTAGGCATATAAGAGCATACATAACAATTTGACCTGTTAACAGACTTCACAACATTTGAAACATATTGGTACCATGAATTAGAATATATTGGGTCAGGTTCATGATCTCCCTCTGTGAGCCACCAATGCTGGGTGTGATAGGTCCATCTCCGCTGTCGCTGTAGAGCCGGGAAGGTGGTGAAAACGAAGGCCAGGATCAGAAGTGTCACAAAAACACCGGCCAGAATGCTTCCACGGGCCACCATGGTGCCTGTTACCCCTGGGAGTGCACCTGTGATCTCAGGTCACTATCTTCACCGGGGTTGAGACGGGTCTTATCCTTAAAAGGACTGGACCCCCCTTTGTAGCCGGACTTACCCTGGGGGTGGCTGGAGGTCACCTATGGGAACCTGAAGTCTCTTAATGTGGGAGAGGTGGATCCAGGATGGTCGTTCAGCAATTCTTACTGCAGTAGGGGTAGTCAGCAGCACTTCATATGGTCCTAGCCACCTAATCGAATTCCAGGCCTGGCGGTGATGATTCTTGATGAAGATGTAATCACCTGGTTGCAGGGGGTTTTCCAAATCCACCTGTGGGTCACAGAAAATCCTGACAGAATCAATATAATCTTTATTCTGTTTATAAACCCGCAAATGCTCTCCCAAAGTTTTGTATGGGTTGGTAGGCTGCAATGGTAGTAATTCTGGTAATACATATGGTCTGTGGAACGCACACTCAAAAGGAGACAGGCCACTTTTCTTGTCTGGAATGGTGTTAATTGTCAGCTAAACTACAGTTAATGCTTTAGGCCATGTAAGTCCTTGATCATGCATCACCTTGTTTAGCATTTGTTTAATTGTCCCATTTTTCCTTTCCACTAGGCCTGCACTTTGTGGATGATAGGCTGTGTGGAATTTCAGCTGTGTACCAACAGAGCGAGTCAAGTCTTTGACCATCTGTGCGGTAAAATGTGTACCATTGTCTGCATAGAGGATTTCAGGAATGCCAAATGTTGGAAAAATGTTGTTTTGTAAAACCTTACAAACAAACTTGGCATCTGCTTTAGCAGTGGGATGTATTTCAGTCCATTTGGTGAATGTGTCAATGAGAACCAGACAATATTGTAATTGTCCAACCTTAGACAGCTCAATAAAATCCATACACCACTGTGAAAAGGGTGTTTTAGGTGGTGGAAAACTACCTTGTCTCATTCTCATGGCACCTTGAGCATTATTTTGTATGCAAACTAAACATTGTTGGCACACTTTTTTCAGTTCCTTCAGGATACCTGGGCAATAAAAATGTTTTTCAGCTATTATCTTCATACCCCCTATAATAACCAGCAGAAAAAAACGGGAGAAAAAGAGGGAGAATACTGAGCGGCCCGGGCGCGGACAACCTTAGCGCTCGGATCACCACATCCATTATTATTACTGTTAGCTCTTAATGCCCAACCAGCCCAACCATTAAGATGCCCAGCCATCTACATGACAAACAGCTAGGCTGGCCTATAATAGAGCAGCTACAGTAGGTGTCAAAGCAAATGACGTTTACATTTAGTGATGTTTCCCATTTCTTGACATACAGGACAAAGCCCAGTAGAGATGAAACAGCTTCTTGGAGAGAAAAATGAAACAAAATGTCATGAGACAGGATGGTGTGATGATACCACAGCATGTAGTAGACTGACAGGTGAGACCAACTTTTAAGCAGCTTATACATTTGTTTGTAGACGTTGCTTACCCAAGGACAGTGAAATATCCTTGCCCTGAATATTTGTTCAAAGAAGGGAAAATGTCTTAAGAGGACTCGGGGTGTCTAATGTTCAGAAGTGTTACCTCACACGAGAGCTCCCCCACGTTCCCATTAACACAATATTTCATGCATGAACAATCCAATATACTCAAAAGTACAATATTTCCACCAGGACTCGCAGTAGATTAGCAAACAGGGGTTGGCACCAGCCCCCTGAGAAGTCCCAGGCATCTCCCTGGAACACAGAGCAAGAGTAATCAGACACAAGACACATCTTTCTTATCTCCGGCCCACTCCTAACAAGCACATAATTGCCAGTATCTTTGCTGAGTTGGAGAACGAATGCCCTGGAGACTGGCTATGTATATATACCCTGATAGAGCGATGAGGAGGTGTTGCTATAGGAACAAGCAAGCCCTAATGTGCTGAAGGGGGCAGGATGAGAGAAGAGCAGCATGAGAAAGAACAAAAAGCTCAAAGGACAGAAACTGTAAATTGAGTACTTCCATGTGGCCCTCTTGAATTTTTAAAAAGTTCTTCAGCAGAACTAAATTACAGTGAATGTAAATAGAATTCTTTAGAAACAGTAGAAAAGAGAAACTGCTGTCAAAGTGAAGTCAAATGTATCCAATTTACGCTTAAACAATGACATAAAAGAGAAAAACATGAAGTTTGTATATTTGCTGTGTGAAACAAATACGTAATTCAGCAGCAGATAGAGTATAAAAGACTAAAAGTTCAATTAAAGCTTAAAACTAAACACAACCTGCGTGGTTTTGCAGTTAAAACAGACAATAATAAGGTCAGATAACCATCTCAGAAACATCCAAGAATCATCAGGTGGCAAGTTCATTTTAGGGAAAGAGAACTGCACCAAGTATACCACTGTGATAGAACTAAATCCTGACCCCCAATTTCCACTTTCCACTTTTGCTTCCTTGCAGTGGCGGTCCTGCCCTCTATGATGCCCTGGCTGGGCCGTTGCCCTGGTGCCCCCCCCCCCCATCCTAACTGCAATCTAAAGACTGACCTTTCTTGTTTACCTTGATGCAAAATCAGGCTAAGCAATGGTGTGGTTAATACTGATGACTGCAAGAGCAGTAAAGAGGTTCTTCATCAATCAATATCATGGTTTATGATTTAATTTTAAAAAACTATAATCATAATCATCAATACTAAATCAGAATGGTTTGAAATTTTCACTCTATAATGAATATTAAGAACACTTATTGAATTACCTTGCAAAAAGACATTAATGTCTAAAAACTACTTTATTGAAATATTCATTCTGTTAACAGTAAACCTGAAATTATTTCTATTTAGCTTGTTACAGCTTGCAAAGTAAACTGTTAAAAAACACAATCAATAAAACAATTCATCATCTCATTTTTATTATTGTTATTTCAGTCAAATATCAGTTTTGTTTTATTAATTTTGACTCCAACCCTGTTCTGTACACATGAATGCTGATCCTCAGTTCCTCCAGGTTCTAGAGGTGTGAATCTTCACAGGTTTCATGATTTGATTATAATTTGAGCATTAATGATTCAAATGCAAAATGATTCTCAGTGCAGGTTGATGCATCTCTATGTTTCTTCATTTAAAATTTTTTTCTATGTATTTTTTTAAAGATTTCAGCATTTATTATTGTAATATTTGAAAGGAAAAATACTGAATTGCTGTGTGGATCAAGAGCACTGTATAACAAAAAAGAATAAAAAAGAAGTAGGTACTAGAGACACAATAAAAATAGAAATAAAAAAGTTTGCAAAAATAAAAAAAACAGTTAAAACAAAAGATTAAAATAATTTAAAAATGTGAGACCATTAAAAAGCAGTTAATCCAAGTTAATCCTGATTAAACACAAATGTTTTCAGCTGCTTTTAAAAATATACAGTGGTGAAAATAAGTATTGAACATGTCAACATTTTTCTCATTAAACATATTTCTGATGGAGCCATTGACCTGAGATTTTCACCAGATATCAGTAACAAGCTAAGTAATCCATAGAAATCAAGGCAACTGTGTTCACAAAACAAGTTATATTTAATAAAGTGGAATGACATGGAGAATAAGCATTGAACACATAAAGAAAAAGAGGTGCAAAAGGGCATAGAAAGCCAAAAAAACAAAAAACAAAAACAAAACAGCTGAAATCCATCAGAATTTTTTAGGCCACCCCATCCCCCATCAGTGCAAATTCATTTCAGCTGGTTAAGTCCTGACTGATAGCCTTTAAAAATGTCTGTGAATATCAGATTGTCACACCACAAAAACCTCATGATGGGTAGAAGCAAAGAGCTCTCTCTAGCCCTTCGCAACCTTATTGTTGCAAAACATAATGATGGCATCGGTTATAGGTGCATTTCTAAACTGCTGAATGTTCCAGTGAGCACTGTTGGAGCCATCATTTGGAAGTGGAAAGAACATTATTTTACAATAAACCGGCCACGACCAGGATCTCCTCGCAACAAGAGTCAAAAGAATTATCAGAAGAGTTATCCAGTAGTCAAAGCCCATTTGTGGAGAGCTCCAGAAAGACCTGGAGTTAGCAGATACTGCTGCTTCAATGAAAACAATAAGTAATGCACTCAACTGACATGGGTTCTAAGCTTGCTCACATTGCAAGACTCCATTGCTGAAGAAAAAGCATGTTTAAAATTTAAAGTTTGCTGCACAGCATTTGGGAACGCCAGTAAAATACTGGGAGAATATAGTCTGGTCAGATGAGACCAAACCTGAACTTTCTGGATGGCACAACACACAGCATGTTTGGAGGAGAAATGGCACTGCACATCCCATCATGGTGTGGGGGTGTTTTTCAGCACATGGTACAGGCAGACTTCATATAACTGAAGGAAAGATGAATGTGCAAATGTACAGAGAGATCATTGATAAGAACCTGTTGCCATCTGTCAAGATACTGAAGATGAAATGAGGGTGGACATTTCAGCAAGACAATGATCCCAAACACACAGCCAAGGAAACTCTCAACTGACTCCAGAGAAGGAAAATAAAGTTGCTAGAATGGCCCAGTCAGTCACCTGGCCTGAATCCAATTGAAAACCTATGGAACAAACTTAAGCTCAGAGCTCATAGAAGACACCCACGGAACCTTCAAGACTGGACAGTTTGTGTGGAAGAACGGGCTAAAATCACTCCTGAGCAATGCCAGTGCCTAGTTTCTCCATACAGATGGTGTCTGGAAGCTGTTATTACCAACAAAGGCTTTTCTACTAAATATTAAATGAATTTCACCAAGCGTGTTCAATACTTATTCCCTGTGTCATTCCACTTTATTCCTTCTGCCATGGGAAGAGGTAATGTTTTCAGTGGTGTTGGTTGGTTTGCCCATTACCAACATAACTCAAAAAATTATTAACAGAATTTGATGAAATTTTCAGGAAAGGTGTGTAATGGCATGGGGAACAGATGATTAGATTTTGGTGATGATCTGAGAGTGCATACCTCCAATAAGGGCTTTGTTTGCATTTGTGCAGCAGGATTACACAAAAACTACTGGGTGGATTTGGGTGAAATTTTCACCAGAGGTGGTTCTTGGGCTAGAGAGGAACCCATTACATTTTGGTGATGATCTGAGAATGCCTACCTCTGACAGGGCACTTATCTTCTCACAGAGTGTTAACAACAATACTCCAAAATTACCGGATGGATTTGGATGAAATTTTCACCGGAGGTGGGTGGTTCTTGGGCTACAGATGAAGCCATTACATTTTGGCGAGAATCCGAGAATGCATATGTCCGCAAAGGCTCTTTTATTGTCACAGAATGTTAGCAACAATACTCCAAAACTACTGATGGATTTGGGAGAAATCTTCAGAGGAACCCATTACATTTTGGTGATGATCTGAGAATGCATACCTCCGCCAAGGCTCTTTTCTTCTCACAGTGTGTTAGCATCAGTACTCCAAAACTAATGGACAGACTCTGATGCAATTTTCACCACAAGTGGCTCTAGGCCTACACACAGACCCATTACATTTTGGAGGTGATCCATGAGACGGAAGGCGCCGTGGCGGAGATATGCACTCTCTGAGTGCTTTTCTAGTTAAATCTAACTTGTTTTGTGAACACAGTTGCCTTGATTTCTTTGTATGTATGGATTACTTGGGTTGTTACTGATATCTGGTGAAAATCTCAGGTCAGTGGCTCCATCAGAAATATGTTTAACTAGAAAAGCACTCGGAGAGCGCAGACCTCAGCCAAGCGGCACAGTTCCCCCCATACAGTGTTTGTGTGTACGTTTTCAGATTCCTTGACCATGAAAACATATGACTAGCAATTGGATTGACAATGATAAGATTAGTGGTTCAGTAGTTATTCACGAAAATGGCATTTTCCGTAATGGCAGTTTTCTTCTGGACCTTGATCCGGATCACCACCAAATCTAATCATCTGTAGGATACCCCATTTCTGACAATCTGTGAAAATTTCATGAAAATCCATCCATAACTTTTTGAGTTATGTTGCTAACAAACAAACAAACAAACAAACAAACCAACGCCGATGAAAACATAACCTCCTTGCTGGAGGTAATGAGAAAAATGTTAATGTGTTCCATACTTATTTTCTTCGCTGTATAAATGAAACAGTTGTATGTAATTCAGATTTATACAGAGTAAGTAGCACACATTATCTCTCTGTCACACACAAATTAATGGGTCTGATAGTTGATGGAACTAACTTGTAATTTCAGCAGTGGTCGCTGTATGATTATGCATTTCTGTTTATTTCATATGTGGCACAATTACATACAAATCAGCACTGATATTCCACAGTTACCAGGAGCATAAATTAGTTTGAAAATGAGACTGATCAGGGGCTGATAGACAGATGTGCCGTGTCTACGTGCAGCCCAAATTTTGTGACAGCATTACCTGGGCGCATTAACTGCACATGTGCAAGATTGAACCTCCCATTCACAAGGTGGCACTACCGACACAGCATACAAAGTCAAAGTACGTGAAGAATAGGAAGAGGAAGATGGGAAAAAACATACATAGAATAGAATACAATAGAATAGGCTTTATTGTCATTGTACAGTTGTACAGAACAATGAAATTGTGGAGCAAAACAAAACATGAATCGTTTTGCAGCAGCAGCAGCAGCAGCAGCAGCTTGAGTGGAGAAGAGCATTGAAAATGGTAATTCCTCCTTTTCCTCGAAACGACACCATTGGTATTGCTACAAAAAATGTTTGTCGATCTTATGTTTCTTCACTTTTATATAGCCGTGAACAACCTGGTGTGTTAGTGCATTTGCGCTACTTGTAGGACTGGGATGAAACTACAAATGACAATTGTGCACATGCATCAACGGCTTCGCCTGGTAGACAACAAAAAATGAAGTATATACACAACCGCATGTGCCCCAGCCTCGTACAAAGCAGACACACATCTCAGCGGACCAAAGTGGAAAAGTAGCATGAATCCAGCTGAAGTCTGAATGGGTTTTTTTCTTTCTTTTACTTCATTCTCTTGGCACAGAGAATGCTGCCCTGGGCAACCACCCATATGGCCCATATCTGTTACCACCACTGCTTCCTTGTATCACCTGATTGCGATTGGTCTGTCTTGAGCTCTCATGTTATTTTATATAATTCTCATGTGATCTTGTCATGTGAACCTTGTTCTGATCTGTGTCTTCCTGTCACTCCGTTAATGTTGTTCTCCTGTGTGTCTCCACTCTTGACGTGCCTGCATTTGGGGTCTCCCTTTGCCTGCTCTTTGACTGAAGGTGATATTTTGCAAATTTTTTCTGATAACAAAATGAATAAAGCCTCAAGGGCTGTACACACCAAGCACAACAACAATACTGTAAAATTATAGTTTAAAAAAACATTCTAAGTAAGCGTCTACACTAATTAACAATATCACTTTAACAGCAGAGCCAAACATGAACTGCACACTCCATACTGGCTTCACACCACCCCATACAAGTTTGTCCTGCTGCAGAATGAGACCGTTTATGCTGCTGCTGCAATCAGTAATCTTAAAGGATTTTTTTTTTTAACTAGACCTGTACCTTGGGCAGAGGGAAAAAATAAGAAGAAAAGGAAAAAGAGTATGAAATTATTCACCTGATTTGTCTCTCAGCTAGACTCCGGGCTCGCACAGGTAGGATGAAGTGAGCACACAGCGCAAAGCGGAATCATATGGGTTTAAAAGTAATTAATAATAGACTAATAATAATAATAATAATAATAATAATAATTTAAGCTTGGATGCATATAGCTGTTTCAGAGGGTCACTTTATGCAGCCAATTATTTCTCCTCCTCCACCTACTGCACACTTAGATCCTGATGAAAGCAGGTAGATAAATAATCTCTGTCATTTATTTCAGCCCTAATCCAAAAGGGTTTACACTGTCTTCTAAATTAATTAGAGAAATAATTTCTTTTCTTTCGGACAGTGAATAAGGTTGTTTTTACCTTAATATGTTTTGGACACTTCTTACAGCCTTCCTCAGAAGAGTCACATGATGTTGTTGTGACAGTCAGCTGTTTTAATCAGCTGTTTGTCCAGGTTTACCAAACAGCAGAGGACAATTACGGCCCATGCTGTCTGGTATTATGTGGAGGACAGCATCCCAGGTGTGGGACAGGGTATAGGATCCCTATACACTGTAAAACTGAGTAGTTCACAGAACTCAAAACTTCTGTGGAAACCGACTACCTAATAAATTTTAAGTAAGTGAAATTATTTTTTTTGAGTAAACTTTACTTAACCTCTTGCACTCCGGTGTACAGCGGATGGGCAGGTCTCTGCGTCCTACAGCGCACGAGGGCGCTCTCGTGCGCTCTTGGATGTATGAGGGCGCTGCGTCCTAAGAGCGCACTGGAAAAAAAAGCTGCATTTCCGTTCTTCCACTACAGACACAGCCGCGAACAGATCGGATATGATTGACCTCTCATTCGACCAGTAAGAGCCTTGAATTGGGTTTCTGAAACCTTGAAGAACCAATGACTGAAAACCTAGCAAGAAGGACCCGCCTACCAATGCTGTGAATGCAGCGAGCCAATTGAAGCACAGAAGTTCGCAAGCTGTTTTGTGTAAGGCTTGGTGAAGACAGACTGCTGCAGCAGCAGATGAAAAAAGGACCCGCAGGAAGAACCCCACAGACCCAGCAGCACGGCGACCATCCACAAGTGCGACCTGTGTGACAGGGACTGCCATTCGCGCATCGGCCTGTTCAGCCACAGGCGGTGCTTTTTTTTTTTTTTTTTATTCCAACAGAGTAGACGTTTAGGATTCTCTTCCATGGTCATCATAGACCGACGGAGGCCGACGACGAAGGCTGATTGACACACATGCGTTCGCCAGTCTTTTTTTAATTACTACTGTTATTTTTTTTGAAAAATCGTTTGCCAAAACCGCAATCATGGAAGTGCAAAACCGCAATAATGGAATTATGTTTTGACCGGGTCGCGAGACCAGCGTCGCGTTCGTCTGACAATGAGGAAGAAGTTCGCCAGCTCCGCTTCTGCTGTGAAGAGGTAAGTGTTATAAGCTAAGTTATTCTTCATCCCTGAAAATTGTAATCAAAATGACTTTTGACCGATCGGTAAATTACAGCTGTGCGTCATCACTGCATGACGGACCGCGGCGCAACGGGCGATGTCCGTCCTCTGTAGCGAGGGGGGGGGACAACCCCCCCACACACACACAGCCCTGAGTGTCACCTTTCATTAGAGCCCAAGATGAAGCTTCTATATTGAATCATTCAAAAGTTACAGACGTTTTTCCAAACTGTGCCATTTGGCACAATTTGGCACAGTTCAAAAACGCCTGGGAACTACCTGAGGAAAAAGCTGTGTAATATATTCATTTTGTGGTATTGTTACAAAATTTGGACCTCAGCTGGATAACACTTGGTTCTACATTTCTGTTGAATTTTCCAGCCCGGATCTGAAGCTGTGTGTTATTTGCAAGCATTTGTATCCAAAAAAACACCCAGGCAAAATTTATTTTCTTCAAGTTCACTATGTTTAGATGACTGTAACTCAGCGGCCGGAGCACTTAGAGAGATTATGACTGTTTTGCCAAAAAATTCAAAGTGTTTTCTTTTAAATGAGACCAACCCCATGAAGATGCTGCAAAGGGTTGAAGAACAGCTTTCGATTTACTTTGGGCATGTTATTTTTTGGCGTTTTTAGGGAAATTGACTGGAGTGCAAGGGGTTAAAAAATACATTTTCAGCATTTTCTTTTAATTTTTTTAAATTTAAGATTACTCAAAAAAAATTCATTTACTTAAAATTTATTAGGTAATTGGTTTCCACATACATAAGTTTTGGGATCTGTGAACTAATTCGATTTTACAGTGTACCCTGGTTCCGGGAAAAACCTTTGGAACAAGAAAAAAGGAACACGAGAAAGAATGTGAAAAAGAGACAGTAGCAAGGTACACGGGAGCACAAAAAGCAACAGCAGAAAAAAGCATAACTTAAAATCTGCCGTATCCGACCATTGCAAAAGAGAAAATCATATCATGGACTAGGAAGAGGCAAACGTCATCCACACAGAAAGCAACAAATACTTAGTTTTTTGCTTTTCTTATTTCAGACAAGGATGAAAAGAAGATATTTTTCCCTTTTACCTACAAACACCACCGATGGATCAGGGAAGCCATCGGGATCAGAAACCAGACCCCAAGAACCATCAACAGGCATGAGGGATCCTATACCCTGTCCCACACCTGGGATGCTGTCCTCCACAGGATACCAAACAGCAGGGGGCGTAGTTGTCCTCTGCTGTCTGGTAAACCTGGACAAACAGCTGATAAAAACAGCTGATTGTCACAACATCAAGTGACCCTTCTGAGGAAGGCTGTAAGAAGTGGCCGAAACATGTTAAGGTAAAAACAACCTTATTCACTGACTGATAGAAAAGAAAATATTTCTATATATTTCAGCCCTGTTGTTAAAACAGGTGACATCATTGATTCAATGTTTTCTGATTGGCTGAAAGTGTTTTTATCATTCATGAAGTGATCCCAATGATATCATCTGCAACTTTCGTTATGGTTATCGCTGCAGTGTGAACTTTGCCATCCACTTTAGTTTGAAGTATTATTAAAACTATAATTTTATCTTTATCATATTTGGTGTGGATGGCCCTTTAGTCACCATCTTCTAATATACAATAGTTAGTGTCATGAACGCCCCTCGGGGCAGAGAGAGACAGACCTAGGCGCTGAATTGTGTTGGGACATTTATTAACAGAAGAACAAAAAAACAGAAACTGTACAACACTTACAAAAATACAAATAAGGAAAAACTTATAGTCTGCGTTCCAGAGCCGGCATTGCTCTGTGAACGTGGAATCATGCAAGGAGTAAACAGGAGAACAAACAATGGTGCCGCAGTGAAACAATGAATAGGCAAGGCTTAAATACACGACACACATATGAGCAGCAGGTGTGGGCAGGCTGAGCGAGCAGGTGACATGATAGACAATTACTCACAGCTGGGAACTGAGGAACAGACTGTGAGTGGATGGTGGGCATGTCTGGGAGAGGAGGAAGGAGGCTTGTGTCACAAAACCAACAAATAACAGAACTGACAAGAAAATAATAACAGACATAAAATACTCAAAATGCATTAAGAGTCTGAGCACTGGGCTCAGACTCATGAAAGAGCCATGTTCCAAAAAATATGGAACATTTTCAGGACCCACACCCACGGCACGCCAGGCCCCTGGGCCCCCCTAGACCAAAGAACTAGGCAGTTCAGGTGGCCGACCGAAGTCCCAGGCCAGCCAGATGACAAGGTGATATGAGTCGGGCGGTCTGCTGGAGAATATGGGCCACCCAACCCAGTGGCTCAGTCTATCAGGCGGCCGGCCTGAGTTCTTTAGCCACCAGGACTGCAGGGTTGACCCAGGAGGCAGCTTCCCTATGGGAGGACCCACGGCGATGTGAGGCAGCAGTGGGGGAACCACGATGGTGCCTGGTAAAGGAGAGGGGGCCCCGACACCCTCGGTGGTTCCAGACTGGAGCACTACAGCACCCATGGTGACTCCGGGCTGGAGCAACGCTGCACCCTTGGTGGCTCTGGGCTGGAGCAATGCTGCACCCTCGGTGGCTCTGGGCTTGAGCAACGCTGCACCCTTGGTGGCTCCATGCTGGAGCAACGCTGCACCCGCAGTGGCTCCGGGCTGGAGCAACTCTGCACACGTGGTGGCTCTGGGCTGGAGCTCTGCAGCACCCACGGTAGCTCCGGGCTGGAGCTCTGCAGCACCTGCGGTGGCTCTGGGCTGAAGCTCTGCAGCAGCTGTGGTGGACCCGGACTGGGCCAATGCTGCACCCTTGGTGGACCCCAGGCTGGGGCGTAGCGCCCATGGCGGGCTCACATAGGAACGCAGCACCCATGTCAGTTCTGAGCTGGGGCACAGCACCCAAGATGGTCCCTGACTGGGACGCAGCACCCATGGAGACTCGATCCAAGGTGGGACCCACATGACGGCCTCGGGCAGAGACGAGGCTGCACTCACAGTGTACCCGGCCTGGGCCGAGGCTACACCCATGGAGACCTCCACTGCGGGGCAAGCTGGACCTGTGGTGACATCGGGCGGTGAACCTGGTCCCACGGAGACCTCTTGCCATGCTGGAACATCTCCGGCGACCCTGGGAGAAGGCTCAGAGGAGACAGACAGAGAGATGGGTCCAGGGTCAGTGGCAGTGGCGGAGCCTGGCAAGGCAAGCTCAGGTGCAGTGGGAGGCTACATCTGGCTCTCCTCACCAAGAGCCAGGCAAGATTGCTCTAAGACAGATAAGAGGAAGACAAAAGAGAGCACTTGCCTGAGCTCAAGCTCCACCACCGTCCAGGATGTTTCAGGTCTGGTCTCTTGGAGATCAAGCTCAGATGTAGACTCTGCTGTGGCAGTCTCAGCCAGCATGATGGTAGCTGCAGTCCTGATTTCCCCAGGCAAAGTGACCCACGCTGGTGATTCCTTCAGCATGGCAACTGGGGTACCGGTCACCGCTGGCACTGGAGTTGAGTCCTCCAGGAACCCAGGCTCCTCCATCATCTGACAGCTCAGTTCTGGGGCTGGTGGACACTCAGAAATATCAGGAAGAGGCACGGAGAGGGTAGGTGATGATTTAATAATTGCAGCAGGTGGAGAGAGCTCAGGGTACTGTATAACCTGAGTCTCTCTCCCGGGAATCAGACAAGGCATATCATCATAAATTGGAGCAGAAATAAATGACACTTGCCTGTCATCCCGGTGTGCGATGTTCTCTGCTGCAGCAGGTGGGTAGTCATCCCTCTCCATGTCTATGGTGAACCTGGGCCCCTCAGTGGATTGTGGAGGAACTGCCCCTGTAGACACGGAAGTGGGCATAGCTGGGGGAAACCTGGAGGGCCTCTTGACAGCTGGAGGACACGTCGAGAGGTGATGGGAGTTACAGCAGCAGCGGAGAGGGTGCAGGCTGGCAAGACAGCCGGTATAGGAGACAAGAAAAGGGCCTCTGCCGTGGGAATTGTCAGGCTTGGTGTCTGGGAGGAGGCTGCCGGAAAGGTAGGGGTATTCCTCTGGTGATCCGGAGCGGGATGGTGCCGCCGCCATGGAGCTGACGGAGCAGGCAAGGAGGAGGCGGATGGCATCGGCGGTAGTGGAGGAAGGGAGAGTCATAACCTGAGGATGGAAGCGCATGCAGGGTTTGACCTCCAGCAAATTGGCGACTCCACCTCAGCACAGCTTCTCATCCTTGCGGGCTGAGCAGCTCCGAGCCCCGTTCACCATGTCCTTGATCATGGAGACGAACTCCAGCTCATCCTGACTCCATTTCCTCCTCGTCCAGTCTGGTTTGCCTGCAGGAAACATAACTGCTCCGCTGGACAGGCAAGTGGAAAAAAAGGAAAAAGCACAAAAAGGAAAAAATGCACAACAGCTAGGTCTTTAACTTAGCGGCACTATTCTGTCATGAACGCCCCTCGGGGCAGAGAGAGACAGACCTAGGCGCTGAATTGTGTTGGGACATTTATTAACAGAAGAACAAAAAAACTGAAACTGTGCGAAACTTACAAAAATACAAATAAGGAAAAACTTGCAGTCTGCATTCCAGAGCTAGCATCGCTCTGCGAACGTGGCATCATGCATGGAGTAAACAGGAGAACAAACAATAATAGTGCCGCAGTGAAACAATGAATAGACAAGGCTTAAATATACGGCACACAAATGAGCCGCAGGTGTGGGCAGGCTGAGCGAGCAGGTGACATGATAGACTTTCACTCACAGCTGGGAACTGAGGAACAGACTGTGAGTGGATGGTGGGTGTGTCTGGGAAAGGAGGAAGGAGGCTTGTGTCACAAAACCAACAAATAACAGAACTGACAAGAAAATAATAACATAAAATACTCAAAATACATTGAGAGCACTGGGCTCAGACTCATGACAGTTAGTTCTGACCGAGCAGTGTGACTGTGACAATAGGGATTCCAGGAGTTACTATATTCTCTGATAATCGCACTCCGATTTTTCACTGAATATGTACTGTATCACTCCGCTTCAAAAGCATTTTAGTAACTTCTGTTACTAACCATTATTTACTGTCTACTTGATCAACTCTAACTCTAATATGTATATATATATATAAATATGTGTGTGTGTGTGTGTGTGTGTGTGTGTGTGAATGAATTGTAATGCTATGTTGGATACCTTAGTTTCCACAGTGAGGCACTGCTTGAAAAGAAATTATACCTGCATCATCCGGAAGTCCTAGCCTTGTAAACATCTGTGAAATATGTCACATCTGTTAAAAAAAAAACGGACAAGCTAGAGTTGTATTTATTGTCTCAATTAGCAAACAACAGTACGTTTGTGGTGATGGACTCTTCATTTCATCTGAAAATGCCAAGAAAAAGCAAGTGAAGTGGGCTGAAGCCAAATCGCTAGCATAACTAGTCACTGGCACGAAGTCATTGTGATCCCAGGCTTACTCAACAGGCGACCCATATGTCTTATAAACAGTGATTTCGGCATGGGACGATATTTTATTTGTTTACATGTGTGAAATGACAATAGGTTTATTCTTTTCTATATTATGCTCATTGAGATGCTTAGCAACAGTTAACTGGGTACATTTAAAAGGGTCTGTTTTTCTTTACGGAGCAAAATAACTGGTTAAACAAGCAAATCATAATATTTTGTCCTGTGCTTCTTGAACTGTTGTGTAAAGACAATATTACACTCAAGGTTGCCCAGTATCATGGATATAGTAACTGCTGTGATGTCTTTGGCCCTCCACTTTGTGTCAGACCTACGACAAATCACCACAGTTACTATATTCATTGATACCGCACTCCTCATGTAATGTTGCTTAAATAAATGATAAATAGTTGTGACTTCTCAATAGTTTTTGTCTTACTTTAGGGGACAAAGAACAAAATAATTGATGGTAAATATATAGAAAGTAAAGTCTACAATGGTCCACAAAATTTGTGACCATCACGAGCATACCACCTGAACGGCATGCCTGTGACCAGAAATGAGATCCAGACCTGTGTGCGTGTTTTGTTTTTTTTTTTGCTAAAAATATAACTGCCAGCTTGAGCAGCTGTAAATGGTCAATTTGGCCAGCATTTCAGTGATTATAAGGTAAGCTGAGGTAAGCTGACGGACCACAAAACAGCAGGATTTCAAACTTTATGTTCACACACATCATTCATGTGAAATGATTGCATACAAATTATGGGAATATTCATATGCTAATCCACTTGTGCTATGTGTTTTGTGATTTACTTGATTCTGTCAAATTACAGATGTCTATTTCAAACAAAATCCCAAACAAAAGCTTTGTCTTGAAAATACAAACCTCAATTATGCAGTAATTGTGTTTTGCAAACCAAGGTAAGATGAAAAAGTCCATGGGGGGAGTGTAATTTACTGTGTAACAACTGAGTAAAGGAGTAGTGACAGACAGCTGGTAATTAGGGGCAGAAATAGAAACAAAGTGAGCCAGACAAATGCAATGAGAAAGAGCGACAAAGACATACACTGCAACTCTGTAAAACTAGAGATCTGATAACGTGCAGCTTTAATATTAAACTGGCTGATCTCTGTCTATGTCACTGGTGAACAAAATACAAGCATTAGATTATTGAATCGAATACATCATTCTTATGGTGTATTACTGGATTACCAGCTAGCTATCTGTAATGTCAGCTTTTGTGCTGCGACATGAGGAAAAAACTGAGGCCATAACTTATGTGAGTGTGAGATCACATTATGTTGCCCGAGCTCTAATCATTCTTTGATGCCAGAGGCGCTCCGTTCAGCCTCCCCCTCTGTGTCTTTATCAGTCTTTCTCTCTGTCTGTGGCTCTGTGCGTGTGTATGTTTGCCACTATCTTCTGCTCTTTATCTCTCGTTTTCCTCCCCTTCGTCTTTCTGTAATGGTATTTCAATAGGACAGATAGCCACAGGAATCCAATACGCAGAACATCTAATTGAGTCTTTAATAGGCTGTCTGATTTCTGATGCTGCTGGTTCACACTGAGAAAGACAGAGTCACACTTCAAACAACTTGCAACTACCAGCTGGACGTGGTCACGCTTACATTGCTGGAGCAACATTACTAGCATGTTGATTGGTAATTTTTGCAAACTAAAAAAATGTTTGTAGGAGTTGTTTTGTTTTGCCTTTATACCTGTCATGTGTGTGCGTAATTGCACACACACGAATTAGTGTGAGCCCAAAGTGCAAGTGAAGTAAACGTGTTTATTAAACAAAGGGAAAATAACATACAAGGTGTCCACAGAAATACAGTTCAGGATGAGAATGACTTGATGAACCAGCTACACACTCCGCTGGTTGGAGGAGAACAAGCCCCACGGAAGGGCTGTAATTAACAATGAGAGGAAGACTTACATAAGGCGTTGGAGCGCAGCTAGCTCTGGAAACAACAACACGCAGAGTAGTCCAAATAGGAGAGGGAAACCAGCAACGAGTGAGCTTAACATCGAGAGAAAACTGACGTCGACACACCGGGTGCTTCCACTGCCACACATAAATACCCCCAAAGACTAATGAGCGGCAAGTGGAAACAGGTGTACGGCACAGCCGGTATGTGAGTGGATGTGAGAGTATGTATGTGTGTGTGTCAGAAAGTGAACATGAGTATAGGTGTGTGTGCATGCATGTGTATGTGTGGGAACACAAGAGGTGATGGCATACAGCCGGTGAGTGCCTAGCAGAAAGAGAGGAGAGAGAGAGGAGGGAGAGGAGGAGGCGTGGCCGTAGACTGGCAGAGAGCCAGGCTCAGAGGCTCTAATAACCTGCCAATTGGAAATAATTAACAACAATCAGGACCTACAGCCACAGATCATGGGTGAGGTTGGAGACATCCAACCCCAGCCCATGACATTACCCTTTTTTTGTACCAACATGCATACTGTCAGTCTGCTCATAATTGATGTGTGTTCAGTTTTGGTGTAAGGATTTAAATCTGACTCCCGTGTTGTATTAAAGTGTTTTTAACAAATGTATCACAAAACCTCAAAATGGTGAAATATGGCTGCTATCCCATTTGTGACAATGTATTTGTGAAGTGGTGTATCATTAAATTCTCCAAGTACAGATGATTGCAAGGTTCTCACCATAATGGAACATTTTCATTGCATCTTCTTGTTTTAAACTACTTAAACCTGATTACAGAGGTGGGAGTTGGATGATGGCACTGCGCCAAAAATGTGTTTGGAGACCCAAATTCAATTCCTTTTTTTTCCAGTGCCATTGGTGCTTACTTTGGCTTCCTTTTGGAAAATCACTTCCGATTTTCCACATTTTAGGTAGTTAAGATTAGGGCAATGGAGTATGGGGTAGGCACTGAAAATATTCGGGTTAAGTTTAGGGAAAGACCAGGTTAAGCAAAGATGATGGACTAGTTTGCCCACATTGCAACTATTACCTTCCGCCATGTTTGTGTTATTATTTCAACAACCACTAGAGGTCACTTAATGTCCACTTAATGTCAAAATAAGTATAGGTGTCTCACTTGCTAATAAAAATTCTCATATAGTCCGTTTTCCTCTGGAGTACCAGTAGGTGATTTGAAGAAACATGAGGAGGGACACTATCCCTCTTGTTAGTAAAACTACCCCAAATCACCCCCCTTGCTAACCTGCCACCCCCCAATCTCCATTCAGAGGTGTAAATCATAACACTTTTTTAACTGTTACAGAACTGAATAAAATGACTTTGAAGCACCAATTCTAAGTAGAAGTGCCAAAAACCCCCCACATATTTACAACTTTTTCCTCATAAATCTGTGATTTTTTTCCTATAAATGTCAATGCACCTTTTATTTTGCACATTTGTATCTAATTTATATTTATCCATTTGTACCTTATACTAAATTTTTGACTACCCCCCATGCTCCCTGTTAAAAATAATAAATCACCCACTGTGGAGGACAGTGTCAGTACACAAGCTTCTGTATGACTGTAATTTAAATATTGCTGAAGTCCTGTTTCCATCAAAGGAACCTGGAACCAGTTTTAATGGAACTTGACCTGTGGTACTGTATGTGTCTCCACCAATGGAAACTCCCTCTGTAGCAAAATTTTCAAGAACTTGTACTGGTTGAAAGAAGTTCCTGTTTATAAGTACTTCAGTGTGGTCCTGAAAAACTGCTGAGTGGAGCTTGGAATTAACTGGGTGATGATTGGCTATAATTCAGCATCGTGAAGACATCGACCAAATGAAACAGAAGCCAATAAGAAGTCTGCTGGTGAGTCTGGTTGGTCACTCCTTTCCCATTCTATTTATGCTGAGCACCAAGCTATCAAGCAGAAAGTACTGTTGTTTTTTTTTTTTTTTAAATGGCCTTCGAAATGACAAACCCACAATGTATGCAGCATTGTCCAACAATCACCCCCCTGTTAGGCAGAGTCCTTCTAGGCCACAGCTCAAGTGTATGAAGATAAATGTACGTGTTTTTTATTTGAGGTGTATGGATGATTCATGTTCATTATAAAGTAAGGTTTGCTGTGTACTTGTTTCTTCTCCATTGTGTTTGGTTCATTACTTGTGGTCAGAGCATTTCTGCTTTTTTTTAAAGAATCCAAATGGGTTTGAGGTAAGAAAACTTGTAAACCCAGTTTCTGACAGATATAAAACTACTATTGTTGGGAATACATGCTTTCATTGTTCATCTAAACATCAAAATTTGCTTTTTACTTGTGCATTTGTGTGAGTGCATGCTTATGTGAAATTATTTTGATATCAACCTTTGTCCATGGGTATGAGTGTGCTAACTACTGCTACAGACATGTGACTATATTCTATCTGCATGACGGTGAGATAATTAACATCTTCACCTGGCTCCTGGTTTGTTCGCTTCAAAAGCCTAATTAATCACAGGAACAACGTTGAGAGCGGAGTCAGCGCCGTCGAGCGTGAAATTACCTTTCTCAGAGACTGGGCTCAAACGTCCATAAACAGCGATCCTGCCAGCCTACCCTCTGTACCGAACTCTGCCATTCTTTATCTCACAACATACACAGCCTTGGAAGGAGGGTGGGGATGAACAAGAGCAGGAAAGGACAACGGAGGTGGGAGACAATGCTGATGAATAAAACCTGAGCAGCAGGGAGAGGAGTTTTCTTTTGTGATATCCCACTGTGCTGGCAGGCTGATGGTGCTGCTCAGCTGCATAAAAATAAAATTAGCTTGTGGGCCAGGTACCTGGAACACCTACTCTGAGTGAGCTCTTTGGCCAAATCAATAACTTTGAACTCCCCAACATGGGAACACTAAGAAACTCTTTACATCAATAGACGTGCACTATCATATCCCACTGTTGACGTTCAGTACATGGAGCTGTTCTGGGAGTCGCCTGTATGAATCATTCAGGACACCCACTCTCCTCACCTCTCCCTCTCTGCCTACCTGCCCACCCGGCACCCCCTCGCCCACCATGAGCTGCCGTCAGCATCAACTGTCTTTGTACTTAACCTCACACATCACAGCTAACTCGTATATCAATGTTGTGTTGAGACAGCAGCGAGGGGATGGATGCTTATTTCTGGCTCAGTAGGAGTGGATGATTGCTTCAGTGTTTGTCTGTGATATGTTGCTCAAATTGATGAAAACGTAGGTTTTATGAAGACTGTGTTAGTACTGGCTTTGTGTTCACATCTTTGACACTCAATGATATGTCAGCGCAAAGATACACAGACAAATTCAGCTAGAAATAATGACAAATGGTCAATATGTAAATTTTTTAAGTAATGTCATTCTATGTTTAAGCAATAATACAAGAGAGGGAGTGTGGAATTGACGAATATAGCACTGCAGTGATTCAGAAGTGCAGGTTCAGTTGGGCCAAAGACATCTCTGTGGTTCTATATATATAAAATATACCATAGTCCACAATTACTTCTGTTTTGTTTTAGCAGTCACTTCTCATCGATGTCCTAGTTCCTCAACACCTGGCACCAACATTGTTGATCTGAATGATGTCTGAGCCTGTATGAATCTCTTATTTTTAGTTTCACTCATCGTTGAGGTAGGTAGGCTGGTAGCATTAAGGGCCTCACCTAAGGAGGCACACTTGACACCACAGCCTGACTGGGATTCAAAATCCCTAACCTTCTATGCCATGGCCTGACTGGGATTTGAACTGCCAACCTTCTATGTGACACCCTAGTTTGAAATCCCCAACTTTCTACATCATGCCTTAACTGGAATTTGAGCAGCATTAACCACTATATTGAGCTAAGATCCTGTGGGACTTCAAAATCCAGATGAATAAACTGGTGATGGCTAAGCAACCAGACACTGTGGTGGTCCACAAAAAAAGCAGTTGTGATAGATATGGCTGCAGCATAAAGGAAAAAAAGGAGCACAAGAACCTGGAAAAATACCAAGGACTTAAAGAGGAGCTAGAAAAGTTATGGAAAGTGAAGGTGGTGCCGGTAGTTAATGGAGCACTCTGGGCTCCCCAAACTGGGAGAGTGGCTTCAGCAGATTTCAGGAACATCTGAAATCTGTGTGCAGAAGGGCAATGTCTTAGAATCAGTTAAGACACTGTAGCGGACGCTCAGACTCCCATGCCTCTGGTAGAGGACCTGAGATTAAAGGAGAACACACAAGACCGCCCACAGGGTGAGCAGGGGATTTTTTAAAAATAATGCTTTTATACAACAATTCCACAAACACAGTTTATAAGTGGCAGGTAATAAGTGACTGCTGATTATGATTTGCTTGTCGCTAACTTACATAAACAATACATATATGTCTTTTAAAATTTGCTATTGTTCACCAGTCTGGGTTTATAGACTTAGCCAGAGTGCATCAGCCAGGCTGCTTTAGTTGAGCGGCCTGCTAGCTAGCTAGCTATTTAGCTTTCTAGCTAGCACTCCATCAGTATCTCCGCTTTTGTTTAGATTCTCTTCACCAATTCTTATTGGCATCTTTAGATAAAGTAGAGTCAGAATCATGCAATATGTTGTGAGACCTGAGTAGAGACTGTACATTGTGAGATTTTATTTTGAACTTTGGGGCAACTTATTTTAAAAGTATGATGCAGCTAACTGGGCTAACTCTTTGCATGAACCTGGAACAAAACACAATTTGTGGGTTGTCAATCTGCCCCCTTTTAAACAACATGTCACTGTGGAATTAAAACTACACATTATAATTCTCACATATGAAGCCACTGAATATATTGCAATTAATGATTATTAGAACACTGCTGAAGGCAGTACTACATATCAGGTGAAGGGTCCTGGTATGCTTATCGGGGAATACAGTGAGTCCATCAATCTAAAAATTGATTCAGATGTGTGTTATTCTTTGGGAGGGTAAATGGTTAACATGGTATGTAGGTGTGGACAAGTGGAAACTTTTTTTCCCCATATTCCACACCTGCATACCACTTGGATCTGCAAGTGCTATATTCCCTTACATTTGCATTGTGCTCTACCCATCACAGGTGGATAGAGGCATTTACCCTTGCAGGATCTCTATCAGTCATCATCATCATCATCATCATCATAGCAGTCTGTCGGGGGTGACAATGACTGTTTCATTTAGGTCTGATCAGATTCCCCCACACAGCTCTGTCCTTCGCCCTCCGCTGCCAGGAACTCCTGACCTTGTTAACCCGGGTAACGTCTGAGCCGGTATGAGTTGCTTTCTGACTGACCATTTCATGAAACTGCTTGCAAAGAATTTGAGTACCGCTAGCTTTTGCTGGAGTAGCGACACATTCTTGGCAGATAGAGGTATTATCAGTGGCAAGGACAGGACAAGACAAACTGACTCCAGTATCAGCTGCAGTGACTGACCAGATGACAGGTTTGTTTATCTCTGCTCTTTGTGTAGTGCATGTCACAATGCACCGACTGGCAAAAGTCCACCACAGACCTTGCGACAGAGGTGCTTATCTGCCAGGATGTCCAGTCTCACCCTGTGTAACTGGGAGTGGTCCCTCACAGACCTGTGACAGATATTGTTTTTAGTTCTGCCAGGATGCCCAGTTTCACCCTCCACACCCTTGGAAGGGCGGGGTTGCTGGTTGAGTCGCCGACGGCTCGACCCATGAGACAGGTAGTACCGGCTTTCACGGTTATCCGGTAGCAAGCAAACCAATGCCTGACCTGACATGAATCTCTCTATCAGTATCACTCCCTAAATGCCAAATAAAAACAAATGTTCACAGATACCAGTTTCTAGCCCTTTTTCTAATTCACACACAGTACTTCAAATAAATACTATAAAGGTTGCAGGTGTAAATAGATTACTGTATGGCTGTCACTTAAGCTAATATTAAGTGAAAGGTGCCCTCTGTTGAAAATTGTAGAATCAATACCAACATCTCATTTTATGGTATCCCATTTCCCAAGATCCCCAGACCTTGATAGAAGCTGGAGCAACTTAATCAGCAGTTTAAGGAAAACACTTTTACTCCTCTGGCTGACAATGAAGGACAATGGAGACAGCAGCTGTACGTTTAGCTGTGTGACTCTAGCCCAGTGCGAGCCTGTATTTACATTTCAGTCAATAGAGTGTTCACTCTTCTGTGTGAATGACCTTGTAAAGTCGGTAATGCTTCACAATGAATAAATACATAAACAATGAAATTTCATCGCCTCATAGTCACTCATTTCGAAAGAAAGTAAGACAAGGAAAACAGGGAAAGAAGGAGAAGGGTGTGCAACTCAAGATTTACAGTAATTCACTGTAATTGAACTCTCAAACATAGTGCAGGTCCTGTTGTTTGCTCCTACAGGAAAGTGATTGTGATAATGGCCAAATCCATATCGGGCCTGAGCTGTCATAATTGGCCCTTTCAGGGCAGAAATAAGGCACCAATCGCCAGCTGTGAGTTTGCACATTTAATAATAAAGAACACGAATAATAACCACGAAGGGTAACTTACAGGAGTATAGCGTGTAACAATTGATTATAAGTGTGATAAGGTACAAGGATTATTTAATTTATATTTAGAGTTGTGTGTGTAGAGACGGAGGTTCACTTCGAGTCCACGCACACACTGGGAAAACTCATTTTTGGAGCACCAGTCCAACTTGGACCATTTATTAATAAATAATCCTTGAACCTGTCATTAACCAGTCTCAGTATCCGTGAATTCTTCTGCCATGACCCAGAAAAGCACACACACAAAAGAAATCAAGCACAAACTTCTCTATACTGTTAACAGTTTTAATAATCAGACTCAGGTTAAATGACATTACATTCAATTAAATTGTAAGCAGGTGAAATGATCAACAAGTGTCCATTATCATATTAACTGGTAATGGATTCTTGAGCACAAAGTCTATAGTTAAACCTTTGTGGAAACAAGAGAAACCAGATTTTGAATTTGTGACTGTCATGCAGCGGGAGACTATGGAATAACTGTAACAAAAATATGCATAAAATTGGACGCAATTCTATGGGAAAATGATAAAAGCTGATTATATGGAAAAGAAAATTCTGTTACTCTACAAAAAGAACGGAGGTTATCAAAAGGGAATATTAATTTTCCTTCAGCTTATAGCTCCTATCATAGCTTATGGACTAACTTTAACATGAAAAACTGGTCATATTCAACTATAATTAAACATCACATTTAGCCCAGCAGATAGGAAGTGGAAGTCTGGCTTACGAACAGCTGTATCTTCAGAGTCCAGCGATGATCTTCAACGCCAGCAGATGGCACAAAGAAGGAAAGACTGCCAGCAGTCCTTTCAGTTACAGTGGTGATGGCACAGACTTACCAGCGGGGCAACCATAGAGTATAGCCAGCAGGAGAGTGGACGGCTGGCCCCGGAGCAGGTGTGATGTCTTTCTTGGGCAACAGATCCTTTTCTGGCCCACAAATTTAGAATGTCCCCCAGCCGATAAGAAAACACACAGACTGAAGGAAAATAGATGTAAACAGTTTCACCCACGAAATCCTAGTTCTGCTGACGTCGTGGTATGTGGGTGAGGCAGTTTCGAAGGAAAAAGTTCATGAATCACTATCAGTCCACTTTAACGGCGAGTTAAAGAAAATCAATAGAAAAAGTTCAGCAGAATAAACACGGCTCCTGAGGAGAGGAAAAAAGGCGTTTTGGAGTTTCACTCCAAGAAAGAAGGTTTGAGCTCAACAAAAAAGGATGATCTCTTCTCAGATGCCAGAAAAACAGAAAAAGACTTAACAAAAGACAACTTTAAGAACTTTAGAAAACTCAACAAAGACTAAAACAAAGACCGAACTGAACTGAAACAAAAACTTAACTGAACTGCTAGGGTGTTTCCTCTATTTAACAGAGCGTGCTCTTTGGATCATAAAATATGACCGGCAGCAGGAAGAACCAATTATTAGCCATCGTGGGAGTTTCAAATGGGCTATGGTCCTATAAGAAAGTAGTCCTTTGTCTGTAACCGACCAATAGAATGAAAGGGGCGTCATCCAACAGAGATGGCCTGGGGATTGGCTGGTATCAGTCAGATGACTGGCATAAGTTTCAGAAGGCATATACACATTTTAACTGTGAAATTCATTATATACTTAATATGAAATCTAAGCTAACGTCAGTGATTCATGACTAACTTTCAGTGAGCATGCACTTTTATAAACTTGTCCTTCTATAATTAACATGCATTAGAATAAGGTTCATTTAAGCATTTTCAAACATGCAACACATTTAAAATCAATGATTAATGAAACATTTCAAACCCAGCATTGTCCAACATAGAGACAGTTATCTTCAACAGTGTTCTGAGCAGTATTTCCTGGAAAAATAAAGTCTTGAGGAGAAAGGATTATTTCAGTAGATAAAACCCAAAATTCCAATGTTGATTAAATCCAACAGGTCCCTGAGTTGACAGAAGGGGGCAATGTTGAGCTGCGGATAATTCCTAGCGACTTGTGGAATGCAGTCAAGGGATCTGGGGTATCTCACAGAGTACTCTAAGCATAAAATTGCCTGGTTGGAGAGGAAGCTTCGGGATTTATGACTCGTAAAAGAATCCGTTCCTGGCACAAAATGTGATCCTTATCGGCCCTTTTACCATGGAATGTGTTTTCAAACTGTGGTCCTTAGATGAAGGAAACAATTCTTGACCAGACTTTTGGGTGAAACAATTTCTTTAAGGTGAAGAGTGATTTTCTAGATTGGAGCCACATGGATTGACACTACAGGAGACACAAAAATAACCATGAAGGGTAACTTACAAATTGACAGGCAAGGCTGAGGACTGAGCAGAAATAAACAGGAATCAAATGGGGATTCCTGTCTGAGCACAGAGAAGGTCACTGAGAGGAATGAATCAAGCAATTGACCTTAAATAGGCAGCTGGGGAGAAACCAAATGTGGATCAGGTGTGGACACATGAGTGAGAAAGTAATCAAAGACAACTAAACAGCTGTGACAGGCTGCGAAAAGATTTGACAGAAGAAAGTAACATGACGGTGCTGTCAAAAAAAAAAGCACAAACCATAATGGAAGAAACTAAGAACAAACACATATACAGAAAATGGCCAGCAAAATCTTGAGACCCGAGCACGGCTCTGACCCACATTTGGAATCATGACAGTGCCCCTTCCTTAAGGGGTAGAGCCAAGACACCCTAATGTAACATAAAAAGGAACAAAAAGTACACCCCTTCCCCCAACAGGAATAACCCCAAAAACCGACCCCGGGAGGGTGGTGGGGGGATCCAGGCCTGGAGGGAGAGACACACAAACAAACAAAACAAAACACACATGACCCACAACACTGACCAAATAAATTGCTATGAAACCCAGGTTAAACTGGGTGAATTAGGGAACAGTTCTGGTGGTCTGCCAAAGTCCCAGCTCCACCTGACCATCAGGTGGAAAAGGTCGGGCGGCCTACCAGGTCTCCAGAGCCACCAAAATGGAGGAGAGAGTCCATCGGGTGGCCTTCCTGAATTCTGAAGCCACTCAAGCAAACAAGAGAGTTCGTCAGGGGGTCTTCCTGCATCTCTGGGCTAATGGGCCACGGAGCACCACGCACCTCCCCCTGAAGGCGACAGATGGAACCCGTGCTTACTGCGGACCACCGAAGCCAGGAGATGGGAACTGAACAAAGGGGATGGCGGACCAACAAAGGACCCAGGTGAGGAAGACGGATAGTCATCGATGAACTCAGGTGTAGAACGAACCATGATGGAACCGGATGTAGACAGAGGACCCGCAGCAGCCTTGGGCATAGGCGCAGCACCCCTGGTGACCCCGGACTGGGGTGAAGCAACACCCCTGGTGGCCCGGGACTGGGGCGTAGCAGACCCCCCACTGGCCCCGGACTGAGGCATAGCAACACCCCCACTGGTCCCGGACTGAGGCGTAGCCACACCCACGGTGGCCCCGGATTGGGATGTACCCACACCCACGGTGGACCCGGACTGGGACGTAGCTGCACCTGCGAAGACCTCAGCCAAAAGGGCAGCACCCACTGAGACCTTGGGCAATGAGGCTGGACCCATGGAGACCTCCAGCAATGTTGGATGACCCTCGGTGACCCTGAGGAGAGGCTCCAACAAGAAGGACAAAGAAACAGAATCAGGGTCACTGGCGGCAGTGGAGCCGCTGCGAGGCAAGCTCAGGTGCAGCTGACGGCTGCACTTGGCCCTCCCCACCAACAGCCAGACAAGATCTCTCCAAAACAGAAAAAGTGAAAACAAAGAAGAGCACTTGCCTGAGCTAGAGCTCCACCGCTGTCCAGGACTCTGTCGATCCATGTGGGTATGTCTCGTGCCAGATTCTCTTGAGGTCCAGCTTTGACTGGACTGGCTTTTGATTTTGATGGACAAAACTGGGGAAGAGACAGCTGGGCTCTCAGCAGCGAAAGGAGGTGCCGTGGAGAAGAGGGGGACAGCAGTGACGACCCAGGAAGAGGTAGCTGACGAGACAGCTGGCGAGGAAAACCTAGGGGAGGAAGCTGCTATGGTACCCTTTTGATGCGGTGATGAGGAAGCTGCTAACTGAAAGGCGGAGGAGTTCCTCCGGCGGCCTGTAGCTGGATTATGGCGGGAGGTTTGTGATGTCTTCACCCCGTGACTCTCCTCCATCCGATTCGGTACAGCTGTGTCTCGGGGAGGAGTGGTCTGTGCCGGGAGGCGGCGTCTTGGAGCAGGTGGAGTGAAAGCTGGAGTGGGAGCTGGAGTCTGGAGAAGAGCTGATTGGACCGAGGCCCGGGAGCGCCTCCCTGTCGGTGCAGATCTAGGCTTCCTGGTGGAACTCTTCACCAACTCACGGTTCTCCTGCTGCAGAGCCATCACCAGGGATATCCTCTCTCTTCGTACGGCATGCTCCGAGAGGCGAGGATGATGCAGCACGGCCGCCTCCGTGAGGTTCAGATACCACAGAGCATCCTTCGGAGTGGAATATTTACAAGCTATGGCTAGAAGATCATCAATATCCATTAAGGCCTGACAGAGCTCCCACCCCAGGCTCATAGGGTACCCTCTCCCAATCGCTGCCATTCCAGAAAAAGCAGACACCCAGAAAAGGGGAAAAATAGACTGACGGAAAAAAGGGAAAAAAAGGCAAAACCCACAACCGTTGGCACCTACTGGCAGTGACCTTCTGTCGTAATTGGCCCTTTCAGGGCAGAAATAAGGCACCAATCGCCATCTGTGAGTTTGCACATTTAATAATAAAGAACACGAATAATAACCACGAAGGGTAACTTACAGGAGACACAAAAATAACCACGAAGGGTAACTTACAAATTGACAGGCGAGCCTGAGAAATGAGCAGAAATAAATAGGAATCAAAAGGGGATTCCTGTCTGAGCACAGAGAAGGTCGCCGCAAGGAATGAATCATGCAAGCGACCTTAAATAGGCAGCTGGGGAGAAACCAAATGTGGATCAGGTGTGGACTCATGAGTGAGAAAGTAATCAAGACAACTAAACAGCTGTGACAGGCCACAAAAAGATTTGACAGAAGGAAGTAACATGACGGCGCTGTCAAAATAAAAGCACAAACCATAATGGAAGAAAACCCAGAACAAATACATATACAGAAAATGGGCAGCAAAACCTTGAGACCCGAGCATAGCTCTCACCTACATTCGGAATCATGACATGAGCAGAGAATAGCAAGGTAATCAATGTGTCTAACAAATGATCACTTCATAGCATGCAGTGTATGTTACATGTTCTTGACACTGAGTTAACGGAAGAAACAAGTGGAATCAGTGTGAGTGCTGTTTCTGCAATTTGGAATCAGTTCCAGCTCAGCAAAACACAAAGCAAAGGACACACCAAAATGTTTGAGGTAAACCTTGTTCTTTTTTTTTTTAACTGCTTCCAGTGTCTGTCACCTGATGTTTTATTCACAGATGAGTCCAGTTCGCATCACCTCACTATAGTGATTTATATACGGTCAGCTAAAACAGTGAGGATCTCTCTTTCTCCCTCTCTCTTCAGTGCAAAGACAATGACAGAAGGAGGAGGGAGCGATTTACAATTTGGAGCATCAATAAAAATGCAAATGGAGGGAAACCATTTCTCAAGTGTGACAATGGAGGCGTTGTCATTGCAGTGCCCAAAGACAGCGAGACGGATGGAGCCACCCATATCCACAACCCAGAATTCTTTATCTTAAAAGTGAAATGCTCAGACTTGAGCCAATGAGAAGGATTTCTGTTTTTTCTACTCAGCGTGTGTTGACTTTTGTAAACAGGATATATGTTCTCTGTACTCTGTGGTTGTGGGTCTTGCTGCATGGGAGTGGATGTTATGCTCACCTCACAGTGGAGGTGTCAGCGCAGACGTGAGAGCAGGCCATGGTATGTCAATCTTAAGCTCAAGCTTACAGATACTGGAAGGGGGAAAAAAAAATTGAGGGACAGGTCTCAAAAAAGTGAGATTGCATTTGAAGAAGAGGAAAAATTCTGAAGCAAAGAGGATCTTGTTACAGTGGACCATGTATGAGTCCTTATCCTAAAAAGATTTTCTACTGTGTTATAAAATTACTGTTCCTGTAATTTCCCAGTTTGGGATCAATAAAGTACATCTATCTATCTAAAAGAAGAAACATTAAAACATCAAATGTAACATCATTCTCCATGTATGGGCTGAGCATCTGAACAAAGAAATATTAAAAATCCAGTTTGATCTTTTCCTTTTATTTTTAGTGGATAACAGAAATTAATGTCACCCCACAGTCTTCCATGTTTTTTCATACGATGAGATTTTTAATAGTTTATGGTAATTTTGAGCTATGAAAGAAGAACTAATTAAAAATGATCGTTATGAAGTGGGAGATAATTTTAAAAAGCGCCATTTTTAAAAAAGCTCAATTAATATTCACATTTTTTATTCTTAGTTAGAAGCTCTGTGTAATACTGACAATGACAACACTGGGAGATTACAAGGGTAAGGCTTGCTTAGAAAATGCTTAAATGGGAGAAACTTGAGATCAGTGTACTTCCATTTGTTACCTCCGCCAAAGAGGTAATGTGATCAGGGCAATTTGTTTGTTTGTTTGTTAGTCTGTTAGCAGGAATATTGACAGATTTTGATTAAATTTTCAGCAGAGGTGGCCCATGGGTTATGGATGAGCCCAACAGATTTTGGAGGTGATCCATGAGCACATACCTCTGCCAAGGCCCTATCTCACAATGTAATGTGATTGTCTTTCTATCCATCTGTCAGCAGTATTACGCAAAAACTACTGGATGAATTTGGAGGTACAGTCGAAGATACTGACAGATTGACAGATGGTGGGAGATTGACAGTCTTGGCCAAGGTGTGCGCTGTCCGAGTGCCCTCTAGTTTATCTATTAAATCTGGAAAGTGGCCATATACAGGGTGTAGAGCAGTGTTTTTCAACCTTTTTTGAGCCATGGCACATTTTTTACATTGAAAAAAACAAAACAAAAACACGGCACATCACCAGCCAGAAATGTTACAAAATGACACACAGCCTATTCCAGCATATGTAATGACTTATTAGTATATACTCACTCATCTTGTCACCACCACATCTCTGGCTTTATGCTTTGCATGTCTGCTGGAACGTAAGATAGCTGCAATTACTGCATTGACTATGCACGCTGACTATGCATGCACCAAGATCCAACCTCCCATTCAAAAGGTGGCACCACTGACACTGCATACAAAGATGAAAAAGGCGATGTTCTCATCCAGTGGTTGCACCTTCACACACTATATTTTCTCTTCTTTCCTTCTTTTAGTTGCTTTCTCTGCCAAAAGTAGTAAACACAGGAGCTTTTTCTTATTTACGTAAAGCCACCATTGTCGCTATTAAAATGTGCATGACTCTTACTTTTATTCTCTTTTGTATAGCTGGTAAACAAACTGGCACATCAGCGTATTTGCACTACCTACTGGGCTGGGGTGAAACTACAGATGATGGTTATGTGCATGTGTCAAATGCTTGGTCGAACAGTAGATGCAAATAATGAATAAATAATAACTTTTTGGACCAGTTAAGTGAAATGAGACAATGACCATGTTTACATGTACACAAATAAACTGGCTATGATTGGATTTCTGGAGTTGTCTGATTATTCAAGTGGCCATATAAACAGAATAATCTGATAAAGACCATGTAACTGGGGTCATTAATTCAAGTGGTTTACCCTCCAATAATCCATTTATTCAGTGCATGTAAACATGACAAAACTGATTATTGCCATTATTGGCAACATTTAGGGCCATATTACAATGACACAGTCGGTTAGTCAGTTTTCACTGACTGAGAAATGAACTTTCCACCGGTGCATAAAGCAAAGAGGCCTTTCTAGTCATTCAGAGGTGTGTTTTGGATAATCCATTCCAAAGTGCTCATGCCTATCCCTTTAATATAAAAAAAACCACATTATCAAAAGTGAATTCTGATCATGATGGTTTAAGACGGGTTTTGTGCTGACCAAAGCCTGTGCATATAAGCCAAAATGCATGCGATAGTAATGCTGCAATAAGACATCAATCACAGTTGATGCCCAGTTAGTTATGTTAGAGAGAACAAACGGGTAAAAATGCTGAGCTGAAAAATCAGCTGAATGATTTAATGGAGTGCGCACAAATGCAACACACAGACATGAATGGGTTTGAAACTTAGGGAAAAGAGGATGATGTCTGGGCAAACTTTCATTAACGTTCATTAACAATGGTGTGGAAGTTACTCTCGGCCGTAGGGAGATGGAGTGCTCCCTCTCTTTTTGCTTTCGCTGACCGAGGGTCTCCCCCATCTCGTGCGGGGTGTGCCGAAGTTTGGAGCTCTCTGTCCCAGTCCCTCCTGAGCAGGAGGGAAGGAGGAGATCTGGCGTGGCTTCCCGTCTGCCGCCGACCGCCACCACGAAGCAAGCCCGCTCTTGGCAGCCTCTGCTGGGGGCTGATGGGTGGCAGTCGAGGACCTTGCTGGGGTGAGCGCCCTCAGCCCGGTTGGAAACCCAGGATGTATGGCCGAGGCAGATGTGGACACATCTCTTGTCTCTCTGAGGAGTGAAAGGTAAAATGCTGCATACTTCTTGTTCATTCATTTATTCCCCTAAAAATAAAAAAGACTTAAACCCTAATAAGTCTGTGATGGAAATGAAAATGTGAACGGAATAAAAACATCAAACTGACCCCGCCCCCCGTGCCGCATATTGCACTCCCTGTTCATTCATTCATTCCCCTACAAAAATCCTTCATTAATGCCTAATCTATAGACTCCCATGGTAAGTCTGCAATTAAAATGAGTGTAGATGGAATTTATTTATTTATTTAGCGAATGCAAAGTCCTTAAGCCAAGCAGTTGCCTCCTGGTTTGCTGTATGGAGGGTGTGTAATCCTCCTTCCAGTCTTTGGAGCGGGCAAGCCTCTATGATGTGTTCCATAGTTTGCTCCTCTCCACATGCGCACAGTGGGCTAGGGCTACTGCTCCATCTGTGAAGGCTGGCCAAGCAGGGGCCATGTCCAGTCCTGAAGCGATTGAGTGTAGACCACTGTCTCCTTGGGAGGTTGGTGCCCGGGACCTGTTGGTTGGGGTTTATCACCAGCTGTTTGTTTGGGACCGCCTTGGTTTCCCATTCCTCTTGCCAAGCTGTAGATGGAATAATAGTGTGTGATCATCATATAATTAAAATGAAGGGTGATTATATTATGACTGCTACAACTCTCTCCATTAAAATAAAAGAAGATCCCAGCCCATGCTGTTTCCTCATGAGCTCCAGAACTGCGCTATTTCAAAACACGCCACTGAAATAGCAATAAACAATGCGCTTCTAACGATAGACCTCCTTTTTCCTGATCAAAAGCAGATTTGCCTTCACTCCTCTTTGAAATGAGCCTCCACCTCCTAGCGCATAGCGAGTGCACTGTCTACTGGCAACTTGATGGTGTGACGCAAAGTGTAAAAAACTGACAATGCGCTGACAGAACCTAACAAAAACACTGGCGTACGGTGGAAAGTCTGGCAGAAAAGTCCTCGGATGATTGTCTTAATAGGACCCTTAGTCTTTTGTCAGGCTATATTGTGATTATCATTTCATTCATGTTACAATACACATGCAACCTTGTATTACCACCAAGATGATTGATATTTTCTATGAGAATTTGGCCGCAAATCGTCTAGTTTCTCATGTTGTGCAGCTGGCTTGAGACAGTCACAGCCTACTGCACCTCTCAGTTAGCAAGCTTTGTCACTTTTATTTTATATTATCAGTGACGATAACAGTTCTAAACAAGAATTCACACAAACAGCCACCTGTAGCTGTTTTTCCCTCCACTTGTGGAGGGAAAAAAAACAAATCCATTTCTTCATGATGCAGATGCTTTATCAGCCTCTGAGAGCAAAGTGAACAGCTGCTTGGAAACAGTAGGACCTTGAGGCAGAAGCATTAAGAAGCATGTGAAGTCAATGTGAGTTTTTCTTTTCCCTGACTTTGTGTTTCCATGCTGATTGTCCTCCTGAGTGGAGTAAGTGCACAGGTAAGCGTCCTGCTTATTGGTCAGTACTGAGATGGAAGAAATTCTTGATCAGTTCTGACGCACAGGCCAATATTTTTTTTTCTTTTGTTTGTGACTGTGCAAACCACAAAGCACATGTGGTTGTTTCTGTCTGTGCACGCAGACACACAGGTGTTTGATGCTGCTTGCTGAGATGAAACGGTGAACTCCATCCTTGAGGGGCAAAAGTTTCCCCTTTTACTGTTATTCTAAATTGCCTGTCTACAAAGTTTTAAATACCACATTGGTAAGCAGCTTATTTGCCACTAACAATTCTACGTCACCCATGAACACTCATCCTGCTCCAGTCAAAATCTCTCTCACTAATCTCCATTTTTTTTAAGTACTCTTCTGTCACTTTCTAAAGTTTCCTGTAATTTCTTCCCTCCATATTTCACTTTTCATTCCTCATTCTGTGTGAAAGAGCTTGTTTATTTGGGCAAAGATTTCCAGCAAGCGTAAACCACAAACCCAGCTGGAAAGCCTACCTTTTTTGCTGTCAAAAAGCTGCATGTGTGTGTTTGTGTGTTGAAAAAATGCTAGGGAGTGTGTGTGTGTGTGTCCTCACTGGCTGGCAGTAATGCAGTAGAATTTAGGCAGAGTGAATGATCACTCTGTTTATAGGGATTTGATTGCAACCCAGAAACCAGGCCACATTCTCCGTCTGTCAGCTGCCAGCGAGGAGCCTGGCGTCAACATTTTATTCCCTGAAACTCTGCCTTCTTCCTTTTCCTGCTTGCTGCCTCCTCCTAGTTGTCTTTCCTAATTCTTCCCACCCTTTCTTAGGAAATTTATTTATTTCCAGCCCCACTACCTTACCCTGCTCTTCTCTTCCACCTTCAAGCTGTGTATTGTGATTTCCCTGGGAATTCGGTAACAGCAGATTCTGCCTTAAAAAAGGGTGGAATAAAAGAAAAAGAAGTTCTTGTTTCAGTACATGTGGAAATGCAACACACATGCATATTACTCACACATGTAAACAGTGAGGCATGTACACAACATTATTCCGTATGGATTACCTGGGAAATACAACATCTGGATGCAATAATTTCAATATTTGTTTACTCTGAGCTCACAGTCCCCTAGTATGTGGTAACAGAAGTTTATGAAACCAAATTAATTATGTGTACCAGTTCCCACAGGACCCTTCTCACAAATTTGTATAAAGATTGGAATGTTAGTCCCCTCCAACCTGGAGCAATGTTTTTCCACTGCGTAACTATGTGTTCCACATACATAAATGCAGAAAGTATCTGACTAGAACAGATGATACACAGGGAAAACATTTGGAGGCACATTCTTAGAAACACAGTTATTTAATGCAATAAGTCATAATTATGATGGGTGGTTGCCTCAGCTCTTTTGGTCTGATGATTCAACTTAATGAAAAGCAAAATTGCACAAAAATAGAATTCACTACTAATTCAGAACATGAAATAAATTAAGTTTATTCTTTAACGACCAGTTCGAGGACAAATGGACGCAAGCAGCAGAATGGTATTCATTATTTAAAGTACTCTTCTCACATGCTGTAATTGTGTAAACTGGAAAAATTGCATTGTGAAGTGGGTGTGATTGTATTGTTTTGGTTTTGAAAAGCTCCAAAATCGGATAAAATCACAGTCCTTTACACAATTTAAAAGAAGTTGCACTACATGGTTCAGGTACTGCTTGACAACTGGAAATTATACATTTTGTTTGAAGTACAGTGACACCTTTAAAATAGGAGAAGCATTTTCTCTTGTCATAGTTATATTTCAAACTCTGTGCTCCTTGTATGTGCACAGTTGTATTCTTCATGTCAAATCAGGCTCTCCAGGATGTTGTAATGTTGCAATCACATCAATTCACGCAAAATCAGCCAATCAGTGCAACTATTGCACAACCTTGAAACTTTGTCCAATCACCGCAACTTTCCCACAATTCTGGCCAATGCTCACCAACTTCTGCCAATTTCACCAATCAAATTTGACCCTGAGTGGCGCTCAAACGTTCAGTGTAACCAATCAAATGCGTTGCTGCACCGTGTTCACTTCTCTGTTTACAGTGAGTATTAACGAAACACATCAGCAAAAACAGAGTGTGTGATTTAAAAAAAAAAAAACACTCAATGACAAGGTTTCCAACACTGTCCTTTCCTTTGTCTCCCCTGGCCTGCCGGTGGATGTCTTTCCACGCCTCTGGCCTGACCATGTGTACAAAGTGCCGGGTTTGTGTTGAAAAATGTCTGCCTGCCCCAAAAGCATCCAGTTGCGGGAGGGCGCGTGAGGAGAGATGCTGTAAAACCACAAACAAAATGAGCAAATCTAACACTACCGCAAACACTACAGCCAGTGTGTGAACATTTTATACATCTTTAGAGGTAAAATCATTACTGCATCTTGTCAATGAGCTTTAAAACTGTGAATCTCCGGTCTGGACATGGACACCCCCCCCAATCCCCGTAAATGAAAGATGAGTGTCTGATGAGACAGGTGTGTGTCAAGACACGCAGCAGATAGACAGGTTAGTTAGGCATGGAAAGAGAGAGAATATTGTCTGTAATTTTTTTTTTTCAGAAAAACACAGACTCCGACAGATAATACAGAGCAACAGAATAAATTATTTATTTTTTCCTCTCCACTTGGTACCGAATGGTTGGGGACCATAGGGAGTTTTCAAATAAAGGTGTTGCCAATAATTTCCAAATCTATACTCTAACATGCATCCAATGCAATTTAGCTGTTGTAATGGATATTGCGTTAAAGTCTGTATTTGCTGTTGCACAAAAGTTTTTCTGTATAGCAGAAGTTTGTGTCATGGTCTGAGCGCCGATCTCGTCCGCGCTCGGGTTATGCAGTATTTTCCACCCATTCGATACTATTCCTTATGGTCAAGCAGAGCTCTTATTCTGACAGCGTCTCTGCGGGGCTTCCGGCTGTCAGAGCTGAGCTGGCTGTGACAGCTGGAATCAAAGGAGCTGATGACGCCCTCATCAGCTGTGCTATTCCCTTGCCTATTTAAAAGAGCAGCTTTGGTCTCTCGGGGTTGCGACCTCATACATTTATGGATAACGCTAGTCTCCTCAACGTTAGACTGGAGTCCCTACGTCCCGGCTCCAGTCATCCTCTGTTTCTCGCAATCCTCTGTAAATTTATTCCTTAACCCCTGTTTATCATCAGTGTGTTCTTGCCTTTGTCCTTATTTGTGTTTTGCCCCTCGTGGCTCATTATTTTGTACCTTTTGTCCCATGTTAATAAATACGCAAACTCACTGGTCACCTATAGCATCTCATTAGCGGTCCGTGAGGGCCGCACCATAACAGTAGGTCGCAGCCAGACTGAGATGCCGGTGACCGTGAGTTGTTTGGACTTGATTTCCACTTACCGTGTACCATTGTGCTGGCAGATGGCGCCGCTCGAAGGCTACGCTAGGAGCCTGGGCTACAAGCTGATGAGGGCCCTCGAGGAGATTGATGGAAGCCTCTTCACCGCTCGCCTCTACGGCACTCCCAGCGATGCACACTGGTACCTGGACTTCACTGAGGTGACCATTAACCGCCATCCTCGCTACGCTGACCATCCTGAAATCACGGCGAGGATGGCGGCCATCTCTGCGCACCGGGAGAAGCTCTGTGGGCTACTCTTTTTAGTTTATATATGCTTCCGTTAGGCAACATTATTAGAAAGCACTGTATACATTTTCATTGCTATGCAGATGACACACAATTATACCTGTCAATGAAGCCAGATGATAGTAATCAATTAGCCAAGTTAGAAGCCTGTCTTAAGGAAATCAAAGCTTGGATGACTTGTAATTTCCTGCTATTAAATTCAGATAAGACTGAAGTCATTCTTGTTGGTCCAAAAAACCTTAGAAATACCTTTCCAAATCAAACTCTTAGTTGGAGCTCAGGAGCTCCACAGGTGACTGTGCTTTTTCCTTTTCTCTTCACCTTATACACCAGGTTGAGGGGTTCTTGGCTGCTACGCACCAGAGAGTGGCCTCCAAGGACTGGTTGGCGCGCTCAGCCTGCCCGTTGCTGTGTGGGTGATGTCCTGAGGTGAGGCTGACTGTGGTCCCAAGCACGCGACAAAAGGACTTCCAGACTTGGGACGTGAACTGGGGACCCCGGTCAGACACGATGTCGCAGGGAATGCCGTGCAGGCAGGTAACATGAGAGGTAAGTAGCTCGGCACTCTCTGAGGCGGAGGGAAGTTTGGGCAGGGTAACCAGGTGAACGGTGTTGGAGAAGCGGTCGATGATGGTGAGATTGACTGATTTCCCGTGTGAGGGGGGAAGTCCAGTAACGAAGTCAAGGGCGATGTGGGACCAAGGGCGACCAGGGACAGGTAAGGGATGTAGGAGACCAGCAGGGGGTGATGAGTCTGCCCTTCCTCGAACACAGGTTTGGCATGCCTTGATGTACTTCTGCATGTCCTGCCACAGCGTGAGCAACCAGAATGCCCGCCGGAGTAGATTGATGGTGCGGGTGATCCCAGGGTGGCAGGCGAAGCGGCTAGTGTGGCCCAAATGGATGACATCACTGCAGAGGGTGGCAGGAACAAACAGGCAGTTATGGGGGCATCCCGCTAGTTCGGGCTCCTGAGACTGGGCCTGATGGACCCTCCACTCAGTGTCCCAGGTAAGGGCTCCGAGGATACGGGAAGGAGGAACAATTGGCTGGGGAAGGGATGGGGGGGCTACCTGCTCAGAATCAAACTGGCGGGAGAGCATGTCCAGTTTGGTATTCTGAGAGCCAGACCGATAGGTGATAGTGAAATTAAACCTATTGAAAAATAAGGCCCAGCGAGCCTGTTTAGCATTGAGTCGGCGGGCCAACCGAAGATATTCTAAGTTTTTGTGGTTGGTCCACACGACTATGGGGTGAATAGCCCCTTCTAACCAATGTCTCCATTCCTCCAAAGCCAACTTAATGGCCAAGAGCTCTCTATCCCCTACGTTGCAATTCCTTTCGGCTGGTGTGAGCTGCCAAGAGAAAAACACGCATGGGTGGAGCTTCTGGTTGGGGGATGGGAGCTGTGAAAGGAGGGCGCCCACCCTCGAGTCGGAAGCATTCACCTCGAGGAAAAATTGGAGCTGAGAGTCGACCTGTGCCAAGATGGGTGTTGAAGAGAACAGGCCTTTTAATTTGACAAAGGCCTGCTCAGCTGCCTCGGAACAGCGAAATGGTACCTTAACGGAGGTCAGCTGTGTAAGAGGCTGTGCTACTCCACTGTAGTTCCGAATGAACCTGCGATAAAAATTCGCAAACCCCAGGAAGTGCTGAAGCTCCCTACGGGAGTGGGGTGTTGGCCAATCAAGCACAGCCTTCACCTTGGCAGGGTGGGCAATCAGCTCCCCTTCAGCCACTATGAAGCCCAAGAAGGAAGTGGTGTTGGTGGAGAACTTACACTTCTCGGCCTTAACGTAGAGCCGGTTCTCCAAAAGCCATTGTAAAATGGCCCTAACATGGACCTCATGTTCCTCTGGCAATGGGGAAAAAATTAATATGTCATCAAGATAAACAAAAACAAACCGGTTAACCATATCGCGAAGGACATTGTTAATGAGCTGCTGGAAGATGGTAGGGGTGCTAGTGAGCCCAAATGGCATGACCAAATATTCAAATTGCCCAAAGTGAGTCTTAAATGCTGTCTTCCACTCATCTCCTTCACGTATATGGATTAAGTGGTAAGCATTGTGGAGATCTAATTTGGTGAACACCCACGCGCACTGAAGGAGCTCAAACGCTGAGTTGATCAAAGGCAGAGGATATTTATCTTTAACTGTGATCTCATTGAGCTCACGGTAGTCAATGCACGGGCTCAATGACCTGTCATTCTTTCCAACAAAAAAGAACCCTGCTCCAAGTGGAGCCGAAGATGGCTGAATAAGGCTGGCGCTCATAGAGTCTTTAATGTATCTCTCCATTGCCTCTCTCTTGGGGCCAGAAATACTATACAGCCGGATAGATGGCAACTGCGACCCCGGGAGGAGTTCCATAGCACAGTCATAGGAGCGATGAAGCGGAAGCGACAGCACTCTAGACTTGCTGAAGACCTCCTCCAGATCGTGATAGACCTCAGGGACGAGGCTGAGGTCCAGCGGCTCAGCTGGAGGAGAGGAGATGGGGAGAGACGGTGAACACTCGGCCGAACTCAAACAGGAAGCCAAACAGTACAGGCTCCAGGAAGAGATGGAGTTTTGTGCCCAATTTATTATGTGGTTATGCCTCCAGAGCCACGGGTAACCAAGGACCATCAAGGAAGGTGAATTGGGAAACAAAAAGAACGAAAGTTCCTCCCGATGGTTCCAGGAAAGAAGGACCGCAATGGGTGCCATGCGTTCAGAGACTACTGCGATCCTTTGGCCAGATATTGTGGTGACATTACGAGCTGTGGGCAATTTATGAGTGAGAATACCCATGTCCCGCATGAGCTGGGAGGAGATGAAACTTTCCACTGCCCCTGATTCCACTAACACCATAGCCCTCCTCTTGACCCCCGGTAACTGAATCAGGGCTGAAATAGAGAAATCACCAGGGGGATTAGATTTGGTCCTGCCCGCCAGACCCCCTACGGTTACTGACAGGTCATGTCTTTTGGCACCAGGGGGCAGCTGTCCACTCTGTGATTTGCGCTGATTCTTCTTCTCCACCGGCGCCCTTTGTCGGTCAGCCAAAACTGACTGTCCAGAAGCAAGAGGGTCATGAGGTGAATTTTAACGGAGTCACTCGGATACCCCCCCACCAACCTGCCCCAGATATAGCCGCACCTGACACAAAAATTCCTTACATTTCTCCACCTCCCCCGTGTACGGGGCAGGTGTGGGAATGGAAGTAGTACGGCAAACAGTGGTTTGAGCAGTGGGAACAGGTGGGACGGGAGGACCCGGAGGAGCCATATTTGACAAATGGCCAGCGACCGTGCCCAACTGCTGCGTAATAGTCTGCAGCTGCTGAGTGAGCACAGCCACCTGCTTCTCGGTTGCATCTAAGCAATCCAGGGCAGAATGCTCTGATGCTGCTGCACTCGCTGAGCCGAGGTTATGGCTGGCTCGTTCTGTCATGATTAAGAAGTTTACAGCTCACGTGCAGAGTGCAACAACAGCGGAACACACCAAGCATCAGTAAACACGTCTGAGAATCTTTATTAAATCTCAAAGGGCACGGGAAACAACTACAGAAAACGTCACTCGCCAGAGGAAATAGCCTGTGGAGAGAGAAACGAGAGCTGTGAGAGGAGGAACGGAGAATAGGGAGATGGCTAGCCAAAATACCACTTACATGGGCAGAACGGGAGAACCGGCAGGTACCCCAGCGGGGAGAGACAAACCAGTGGGATGAAGCAAGTCGTGAGGTGGAATGAATGGAGCCGATGGTGCCTGATCGGGTAGAGAACAGTTGCAGTTGAGTGTGGATGGAGGGGCAGGTGAGCACACGCAGTCCCCGAAGACGCACCTGCACTGGTGGCAGCAACCTGAGAATGAAGAGAAACAAAGAGAAACAGGTGAGTGCATAAACTTCACCGTAACACGAACAATACTTGCAACATAGTCACTGCAAGGCAATATACCCAAACGAGCCAGTGCTGAGGCACCGAAGAGATGGTCCTAATAAGCGCTGGTAGAGCAGAGGCAGCAGGTGCGTCCAATCTCCCAGGTGCATTGATTACTTGAGGAGGAGAGAAATGGGAAGGAGGGGGCGCATGCTCACCAGACCATGACATATGCATCGTGCTGTACATGATCATCTGATCATCAATGGAGCAGCTGTGGAGAGGGTGAGCCGCTGTCATGACCAGGTGAGTGTGCACCCCCTCCCCTCCTGTTTCTGTTTTTCCTAGCTCCGGAGCTCATCAGCGCACCTGCATGATTGGCCACACCTGCCGCTTGCTGGTTTACCAGTGTATAAAAGAGCCAGTGTGCTTCTCCGTTGGACCATTGGGTATTGTGGCCACAAACAACCCCAGTAATTGTTGTTTGGGTAATCTGGATTCCCGTTGTCTTATCCTTTGTGTCTTTTCCTCCTCAGGGTTGCTGCCACATCAGCGGTGTGTCTCCGGGGCTGTACGCGCTCACCTGAATCCTCCTCCTTCAAGACAACAGACTCATCCACCCAGGTCACCCATCCTTTCCTCATTCTGTCCTACCCATTTGTGTCCCATGCAGGAGTTCCCTGCCGCGCCCTCAGCTCAAGCCGTAAGCCCTTCTCCTCTCTTACCTTCCTCCTTTCTGGTCATCTTTATATTAATTATTTCTCTGCTCCTCTCTTTCAGGCTACGTGGGGCTCCAGCATGCACCTGCTTTGTATTTATTTAAGTTGATATCTATTTTGCGTTTTTCTGTAATTGTGTGTGTGGGTTTATGTTTATTAAGTTACCGTTAAGTGTCTTTGTGTTTTCATTAAAGTTGTGCATGTATTGCGGGAACACTGATCACACGATATTGAAATGCCCATTCGGTCAAAAGGTCCGGCCTGTAAGTAACCGTGGGGGTTTGGCGGGAGGATCTTCTCCAAATCCTCCCAATAGTTTTACACCTCCAGCCCTCATTCAGTTACTGGGGGCCGAGTGTAAAACTTCAGCTCTGCTTGATTCCGGGGCTGAACAAAATTTCATTCAACAGGGCCTGATTTAAAAATTTAAGATTCCCTCCAGGAACCTCCCGGCACCACTAAATGTTTTGGCTCTATCTGGGCTGGGGCTCGTGGTGGTTGCCTTTCAAACTGAACCCATTTCGGTCACTTTGTCCAGTAACCACCACCAGACTATCCAGTTTTTTGTTCTCCCCCACTCATCCACACCGGTGATTTTGGGGTTTCCGTGGCTTCACAAACACAACCCCACCCCATTATTAACTGGAACCAGGACTCCATTTCATCCTGGAGCCCTTTTTGCCTTTCCTCATGCCTCTGCTCGGCCGCATGCTTGCCCACTCTCCCTATGTCCTCCCCTCCGGCTGAGCCGACAGATCTCAGCCTTGTGCCTGAGGTCTATCATGACTTAGGGGAGGCCTTTAGCAAATCAAGGGCCCTTTCATTACCACCTCATCGGTGCTATGACTGTGCTATTGACCTCCTTCCAGGTGTGCGGCTGCCATCCAGTCAGCTCTACAGTTTATCTGGGTCGGAGAGGGAGGCGATGGTGAGCTACATAAAAGACTCCCTCAGCGCCGGCCTTATTCATCTGTGGTCCGCCCCTCTTGGCGCTGGGTTCTTATTTGTAGGGAAAAAGGATGGGTCATTGCGGCATTGATTATCACAAGCTTAATGCTATCACTGTCAAAGATAAGTATCCGCTGCCCCTTATTAATTTGGCTTTCGAACTTCTCCAACGGGCGCGTTTGTTCACCAAACTTGATCTCTGTAATGCATACCATCTAATTTGCATACGCAAAGGAGACAAGTGGAAGACGGCTTTTAAAACACATCTGGGCCAGTTTGAATACTTGGTCATACCCTTTGGCCTGACCAACGCCCCCGCCGTCTTCCAGCGGTTAATTAATGATGTCCTGTAGGACATGGTAAACCATTTTGGTTTTGTTTATTTAGATTATTTTCTCATTTTTTCTCACACGCTGGAGGAGCACGTAGACCACGTCAGAGCTATCCTGCAGCAGTTGCTAGAGAACCAGCTTTTTGTGAAAGCCGAGAAGTGTGAGTTTACCACTTGCTCCACTTCTTTCTTGTGGTTCACTGTGGCTGAGTGCACATTAAAGGCCGATCCAGCTAAAGCAAAGCTGTGGTAGACTGGCCTACCCCCCAGTCCAGGAAGCAGCTTCAATGCTTCCTGGGCTTTGTCAACTTCTACCATCAGTTTATCTGCAACTACAGTAAAATAGCCCTGCCGCTTACACAGCTCACTTCCATCAAAGTTCCGTTCAAGTGGTCGGAGGCTGCTGAACAGGCTTTTGCGACATTGAAGGTCCTCTTTACTGACACGCCTATTTTGGCAAAGGTCAACCCACAGGCACAGTTCGTGGTTGAGGTGGATGCTTCTGATTAGAGGATGGGCGCTGTCCTCCCCCAGCATTCCGGCTCCGATTAGAAGCTTTATCCATGTGTGTTTTTCTCTCGACGGTTGACTCCAGCCAAGAGGAATTACAATGTAGGTGATCGTGAGCTGTTGGCCGTTAAGTTGGTGCTGAAGGAATGGAGGCACTGGCTAGAGGGAGCTAAACAACCTGTCATTATCTGGACAGATCACAAAAATTTAGAATATCTAGAATATCTCAGATCTGCCAGACGGTTAAACTCCCGACACTGCTCCACCCCCCACCCCCACCCCCCGCCCCGGAGACCATTCTGCCTTCTTCCTGCATTCTTGGAGCCCTCTCTTGGGAGATCAAGCAGAGGATCCGGCAGGCCCAGTCCTCCAAACCTATTCCTGAGGGACCTGACCGGCCTCAGAACACTCAGAAGAGATGTTCAGGAGTATGTTAAAGCATGCCATGTCTGTGTGGCTGACAATCTGACTCTTCTCCCCCAGCCAGCCTTCTTCACCCTCTCATTATTTCTAGTTGCCCCTGGTCCTACATCGCCATTGAGTTTGTCACGGGCATCCCTCCCTCAAAAAGTAATTCTGTCATCTTTACTATCATTGATCATTTTTCCTGGAGCATCCATTTGGTCCCCCTTCCAAAACTACCCTCTGCTTTTGAGACTGCCAACCTTCTCACCCTCCACGTCATCCGCCTGCATGGGATCCCCATGGACATTGTGTCTGATCAAGGTCTGCAATTTACATCACAGGTTTGGAAGGCGTTCTGCCGCTCCCTGGGTGACACCACCAGCTTCACATCTGGATATCATCCGCAGAGTAACGGTTAGGTTGAGCGTGCCAACCAGTCTCTGGAGGCCACCTGAGGTGTGTAGCTTCCCATAATCCTACCACCTGGAGCTCCCACCTAACCTGCGTGGAATATGCACGTAACACAGCCGTCTCCTCTGCTACTGGCCTGACGCCCTTCAAGGCTTCCATGGGGTATACACTGCCTTTGTTGCCCACGGCAGAGAGGGGGATCGCCTTTCCATCCGTGGAGGCCGACATGTGCTGCTGTCGCCGCCTGTGGAGGTCCACTCGAGCTGCTCTCCTCCAGTCGTCCGAGCGGAACCAACTCTACGCGAACTGCAGACGTGTGCCGGTGCCAAAGTACATTGTGGGAGAAATGGTGTGGCTGTCCGCCGAGCAGGTGGCTTTAAAGACAGAGTCCTAGAAGATGTCACCGCACTATCTGGGTGTGTTTTCCATCTCCCGTATCGTGAATGATGTCACTGTTCGTCTCGACCTGCCACCTACTCTATGCATCAACTCGACCTTCCATGTCTCCGGGATCAAGCCCCTCTCCTCCAGCACTATCTGCCCTCCCCCAGACCCCCCTCCACCTCCCCGGATCATCAATGGTCATACCACCTACACTGCCCAGAAGATCTTGGATGTCCGTCGTTGGGGCCAAGGCCTGCAGTACTTGGTCCACTGGAAGGGGTGCGGACCGGAGGAGAGATCATGGATCCCAGGGGCCTACTTTCACGACAAGGGCATGGTTTGGGCTTTCTATCGGGTGCATCCTCAAAAGCCTGGTGGGATGCCAGGAAGCGTCCCTTGGGGGAGGGGGGATTGTCATGATCAGGTGAGCATGCACCCCCTCCCCTCCTGTTTCTGTTCTTCCCAGCTCCGGAGCTCATCAGCGCACCTGTGTGATTGGTCACACCTGCCGCTTGCTGGTTTACCAGCGTATAAAAGAGCCAGTGTGTGAATGCTTCTCCGCTGGACCGTTGGCTATTGCTGCCACAAACAACCCCAGTAATTGTTGTTTGGCTAATCTGGATTCCTGTTGTCTCATCTTTTGTGTCTTTTCCTCCTCAGGGTTGCTGCCACGTCAGCGGGGTGCCTCCGGGGCTCCTCTTCCTTCAAGACAACAGACTCATCCACCTAGGTCACCCATCCTTTCCTCATTCTGCTCCTATCCATTTGTGTCCCATGCAGGAGTTCCCTGCCGGGCCCTCAGCTCAAACCGTAAGCCCTTCTCATCTCTTACTGATAGATAAATTCTGTGATAAAGCTCAGTCAGAAACCAGGCAGGATCGAAAGTTTAAGTAAATTTAATAATCACTGGCCAGGAGAATGTACAGAGAATAGCCCCAGAGCCCATTCACGCACCATTCTGTCTAACACCCACATTGTCCAGTCTTTTAAGGCTTTGTTATCTGAGGGAAGCAGGAGAGACTGCCCTTGAAGTACATCTTGCCAGAAACAGGGAGCATAGTTTATCTCTGTCCCAGGAACTGCGATGCCTAATCACACACACTCACACAGGAAGCTAACAGAGTGAGACCAAACAGGTGATAAAAAATACAACTGAATCAGGATCTTGTAACCCAGTCACACAGACTCCAGGGCTTAGTAGAGGCCATATGATCAGACATGAACAATATTCCACAAATATTGCATTAAATATGGAACTATTCTTTCATTCCTGTCATGAACCTGGGTTTGGCTTCCAAACCCATTTCTGACTTATTGCCCTAGTTTCCTCATGGCGCTTCAGGGAAGCTATTGGGCCTCCACTCCCTGACAGCTTGGGCACGCCCCCTCCTCCTGTCTAGTGCCATCAGCTGTGCTGTCACGGGTGTTCACACACATACTCACATTCACACACAAGCACACATGCACACACTCCATTCATTCCCATTCATACACTCATGCATGCTGTCTCACACACCAGGTCTAATCAAGTTCAGCCCACGCTTTTTCGCCCCGGCAATCTCTTTCCTCATTAGCTTCAGGAGTATTTATTCGCTGCTGTTGTGGAAAGAGATTGTTGGGGCATTCACCTCCATACGCGGCAGCTAGCTCTCCACGTATGAGTTTTCATCTCCTGCTAATTAGTCAGCCAGCACTTAAAGTTCGGTTAATCCCTTGGTGTGATCGGCTGACCCTGCTTACCCTCTTCATCCTCCAGACTGCGCGGTTCGCCCCGGAATTGCTCCAGCCCCATAAGTGTCATGTTTGCCTTTCCTTTTGTGCGTAGCAGCCCTGCAGCGCTAGGCTGATCACCTTTCCTTTTGTGCTTAACGGTCCTGCATCACTAGGCTCCCTTTTTTGACCGGGCTGTAGAGCATCCGGTAGGCCCCCTGTATGTCTGGTGGCCTTTACTTCACCAACTGCACCTTCCTGTATTTTGTGGTTATTGGACTTGTTTCGTTGTTGTTATATTTAATAAAATGGTACTTTCTACTCCCGCGATTGGGTTTTTCATTCTCTCCCTCGCACGGGGGTTTGTGACAATTCCCCCTTTGATGCTATAGAAGCATCAGAGATGAACTGTTATGGCATCTAAAACCCCATCTGGCAGCCTTGCTAAGCTCCAGTGCATTATAAGCAACAGACCCTAACTAGCTATCAATGGAGAAAGTCAGCCATCAGCCCTCCTGCCCCCCAGGCACCTGTTTAACGTTTCATCTCCGGAGGGGAATGGAACAATAAGGTCTTTTGATCAGTAAAGAAAATAAATTAAAAAAAAATCAAATAAAAACGAATAATTAAAACAAAATTATAATAAGGAAAAGTAAAATGATAATAATGAATAAGGATAACGATAAAAAGATAATGTGGATATAATAAGGATATATGGCACTTTCTACTCCCGCGATTGGGTTTTTCATTCTCTCCCTCGTGCGCCGCACAATGGTGCACAGGGGTTTGTGACAATTCCCCCTTTGATGCTATAGAAGCGTCAGAGATGAACTGTTATGGCATCTAAAACCCCATCTGGCAGCCTTGCTAAGCTCCAGTGCGTTTTAAGCAACAGACCCTAACTAAAAAACCAAAAACCAGCACTCAAATTCGGCTGCTGGAACATCAGAACCCTACTTCCGGGCTTCTTAAACGATCACCGAGAGATAGAGGACGCACGCAAGACAGCGGTAATAAACAACAAACTGCTGAAGCTCAAGGTGGATATCACCACACTCCAAGAAACACGCCTACCAGAAAGAGGCTCATTACGTGAACGTGATTATACCTTTTACTGGCAGGGTAAGAGTGCAGATGAGACAAGGGAGCACGGAGTTGGCTTTGCAGTGAAAAACTCTCTGCTGAAGATGGTGGATCTTGCCGAGGGAGGAACAGAAAGGATGCTCTCTCTTCGACTGCACACCTCAGACGGACCAGTCAACCTAATCAGTGTCTATGCGCCCACCTTGGCCTAGGCAGGACATGAAAGATGAATTCTACAACCAGCTTTCATCAATGACACAAAAGGTACCTTCCAGAGAACACCTGATCTTATTGGGAGATTTCAACGCTAGAGTGGGTGCTGACTCAGGATCCTGGCCAACATGTATGGGGAAGCACGGAACCGGTAAGATGAATGAAAATGGACAACGCCTGCTAGAACTGTGCTCACTCCAAGGACTCTGCATAACGAACACCTACTTTCAGCTAAAGCAACAGCATAAAGTTTCTTGGATGCACCCACGCTCTAAGCACTGACACCAACTGGACCTGATATTGACACGTCAACACCATCTGCAGAATGTACAGATCACCCGCTCGTACCAGAGTGCTGACTGCGACACAGATCACTCACTGGTATGCTGTAAGGTCAGACTTGTTCCCAAGGCCCTGCATTACAACAAACCTCCTGGAAGACAGCGCATTGATGCCAGGATGACGCAACAACCAGACAAAGTCATCGAATTCACCGAAAATCTCAAGAAGTCCATCACAATCTCACCTGAAGCAGATGCCGCAGAGAGATGGAACACCCTCAGAGATTACATCCGCAGTGTTGCTCTCCGTACATTTGGCAAAAAATGAGGAAACACACCCGATTGGTTTGAGGCGAACTCCAGCGAGCTGGCCGCCGTCCTCGCAGAAAAGAGAGCTGCTCTAATGAAATACAAGGATTGCCCCACCCGCAAATCACAGAAAGCTCTACAGGCAGCCAGAGCAAGACTCAACGAACAGCCAGACACTGCACATACGATTACTGGTTGAAACTCTGTGAGAGTATTCAAATGGCAGCTGACACAGGAGACATACGTGGAATGTACGACGGGATCAAGAAAGCAATTGGGCCAACTCAACGCAAGACAGCACTGCTAAAAAATCAAGACCGGAACTACCATCACAAACCAAATGGAGCAGATGGAGAGGTGGGTAGAGCACTACTCTGAACTATACTCCCAAGACAGCTCGATTTCGGAGGAAGCACTGAATAATTTGGATGACCTACCGATCATGGAAGAGCTGGACTCACCTCCAGCCATGGAGGAATTGGAAGAAGCACTAGACTCTCTGCCAATTGGGAAAGTGCCTGGCCTCGATGGGATCCCAGCAGAAGTTATAAAGTGCTCAAAGGATGTCATCCTTCAACAACTACATGAGATCCTATCTCACTGCTGGGAGGAAGGAGAGGTGCCTCAAGACATGAAGGACTGCAAAATAGTGACGCTGTATAAAAACAAAGGTAGCCGAAGCGACTGCAACAGATATCGAGGGATATCATTGCTTAGTGTCACTGGGAAGGCATTCGCGCGTGTGGTTCTCATCCGTCTTCGGAAACTCGCGGAAAGAATTTATCCTGAATCTCAAAGTGGTTTCAGATCCGGGCGCTCCACGATTGATATGATCTTTTCTCTCAGACAGCTATAGGAGAAATGCAGGGAGCAAAATAAACCACTTTATGTCACATTCATCGACCTGACAAAAGCCTTCGATAGAGTTAGCCGTAAAGGACTGTTCCAAGTTCTCAAGAAGATCAGGTGTCCCCCCCAACTGCTGTAAATTATTGAATCCTTCCATACCAACATGAAAGCTATTATCCAGTTTGATGGGAGCTTTTCAGAACCATTCAACATCCGTCGTGGAGTAAAACAGGGCTTTGTGCTTGCTCCTACCCTGTTTAATGTATATTTTGCCGTCATGCTAAAGTATGCATTTGGTACTCGGAACGATGGTGCCTGCTTCCACACAAGGTCTGATCGCAAACTGTTCAACCTATCATGACTGAGTGCAAAATCCAAGATCTGAAAAGTATCCATCAGTGAGATGCTGTTTGCCGACGATGCAGCGCTGATAGCTCACTCGGAACTGAAAATACAATCAGTGATCAACACACTCAATAAAGCCTGTGACGACTTCAGTCTGACCACCAGTCAGCAGAAGACCAAAGTAATGGGCCAAGGTGTCTCGAACCCTCCTACGATAAATATTGAAAACCACCCACTGGATGTGGTTCATGAGTTTACATACCTTGGATCCACAATATCGGATGACCACTCACTCAACAACGAGCTCAGTAGAAGAATCGGCCTTGCTGCAACGACCTTCGGAAAATTATCACAGAAGGTATGGCTGAACCAAAAACTGTCAAGGCACACGAAGATCACCGTTTACAGGGCATGTGTCCTCAGTACCTTGCTATATGGCAGTGAGACATGGTGTCTATACTCCTCGCAAGAGCGACGGCTCAACGCCTTTCATCTCCGCATGCTGAGAAGTGTTCTCAATGTTAAATGGAGCGACCGTATCACAAACAATGAGATACTCGCGAGCTTACCAAGCCTGTTCACTTTGCTTTGCGAATGTCGTCTCCGCTGGTTGGGACACGTCCATCGGATGCCAGATGGGAGAATATTGAAAGACATTCTGTACGGAGAGCTTGCATCCGGCAAAAGAACTCGAGGTTGACCGTATCTCTGTTTCAAGGATTTATGCAAAAGAGACATGAAAACACTGGGCATGGACGTGATCAACTGGGAGGATACTGCAGACGACTGAAACCGCTGGAGACATGCACTGAAAGACGGACTCAGAAGGGGAGAAGAGCACCTTCGCCAGTCTGCCGACGAAAAATGATCATCTCGAAAGGATGTATTGAAAAAGACACCACAACCAAGCGCCTATATCTGTGACCGTTGCAACCGTGACTGTCACTCGTGTATCAGCTTACACAGACACAAGCAACGCTGCCGTAACCTCGTTATTCCAACTCAAGGCGCAGATCCATAGTCTCCTGAGACTGAAGGATGCCAGGAAGGAGGAAGGAGGATGTGTTAGTATGGTCAGTCAGAAAGCAACTCATACCAGCTCGGACGTCGCCCGGGTTAACAAGGCCAGGAGCTCCTGGCAGTGGAGGGCAAAGGACAGAACTGCGTGGAGGAGTCTGATCAGACCTAAATGAAAGAGTCAATGTTGCTCCCAATAGACTGCTATGATGATGATGATGATGTGCATTAGCACCAATTTAAGAGGTCTTTTTAAAAACAAAACAATGGAAAACAAAGCAATAACCATAATAATAAACTGTGTAAAACAGTAAAAATGTAATGGTAATAAGTGTAATGATGTAATAAAAACAAAATGAGAGTAATTTAAAAAAAAGCCAAAACAAAGAGAAATAATAAAAGCAATATTTCAAACTTCACATTATGATCATGAAACTCCTTTCAGTTTTCTGCATGTCAGTCATACTTTTACTCTTTACTTTGAGTCATGGAGAGACACCATGGGCTGGTACCGCTTTTTCATCATTCCCATCATCCCCGGTGACTGCATCATGGTACATCACTAAGTTAACATGAACAAGTCTCATCATCATACTACGGATACAGGGAATGACACGGGAAAAAGCCAAAAATATAACTACAAAAATCACTGTCAAATTCATGATGAGACTTCTCCATGAAGAGAGTAACAAACTTAACCAGTTCTGTGCATCAGTAACATTATACTTGGCCGCAGAAGCCTGTAAGGTAGTGAGGTTGCATATGGCCGAGGTAATAACATGACCATCTGCATCCTTTTCAGGGAAAAAGGTACAACAATAATCACCTGCAATAGCACACACGCCCCCATAGGCGGCAGTTAGTTGATCAAGAACCATTCTATTTTGTGCTATGGAGAGACAAAGTCTAAAAGCTGTCATTTCCTCCTTTATACCAGAAAAACCAGATAAGGAAACATTTTACAAATGATTGTAGTCTATAATTGTTTCAATCCATAAGGTGTTCTTGCCCACTCCCACCAAAGGAAACAGTGAATGAAGGACCTTGTGACTGCCACCAAATTGCGACATAACCCCTAGTGGTCAAGAGTGGTAAATATTTTTGTCAATAAAATAGTTCAGATTTCCAAGGCTATAATTTGAAAGTGGTAAGAGAAAATGGCTTACTGTTAATTAGAAAGATGTAAAATATGATCCAAAGTTTCAGATAGGAATAAATTTACGCATCTAATTTACATAATGTCGTGGCAGCTCTTTAAATTCCATAACTCAGTCAAAACTGGACTTTGGACATATTTACACAAAGAATGGTTTGTTTTTTTGACACCGTTGTCTCTACAGGCGTATGTTAGCTTCAAAGTATATGAACCAGAAAATCAGTGCAATGAATAAAAAACAAAGAAATTTGTCAGTTACTGACGGCTAACGGGACTTGCTCACTGCCGTGGTGGCTATGATTTCACCCATCGTGGTCGTTATTTTGCGTTCTGTCAGTCCTTTACGATCTCTATCACATCTACAAAGTCTTATGATTATCCCACATAAATTTTGCTTGTATCCTGTGGCTATTTTTTGTGTACAAAGCCGTATAAAGTGATGGTGCACAATGATGGATCATGGCCATATTAGCTTTCTGAGCTAAAAGAAGAGAATACAGTAAAAGGAAATGTATTCTTTGGTGTATTACATGTCATCCATTGAGTCCTCCAACACATGTCTGCCACCTTCTGAAACTGGCAGATCAGTACAAATCAGTACAAATCATCAATGTAGCCGGTGATGTCAGAGTGAGATGACAGGCGCAGTGCCGCGCTCTGCCACCAGGAGCACATGAAATCTCACACTTAAAGGGTTCAACTGCTCCAGTACATCTGTGCCCCAGATGGCATCATGTGGTGCAAAGGTGACATCATGTGGTGAAAAGGAGGCATCTCTTTTTACCCTGCCCACCTGGCCTGCTGACATACTGATCGTATGGTCCATCACAACCACGGGGGCACATATTCCTGCCCGTGTGAGTACGCCCGATGGCCACATAACCACCATCCTCCTGTTACCATGTGCGTGCCATATTTGTGAGAGTTGCAAATGACAGCATTACTGAGCTCTTGCAAAGTGACAGTTCCAGAACGACAAAGAGGATCTTCAGGATATTTGCCCACTTTGTTGGTCAAGCAGGTAGCAGTACAGGGGCAAGACGCACTATGTACCGTTGCACACTTAGAGAGTGGTAAGCTGCCCAGTGGGACATCACCACTCCCCTTTAGACCAAAGGAGAAATTCCCAGGTGAAATTAACCTTGCCTTCACAAAGTAAGGGGTGTCATCGTGTTTCCGATTAGTGGAATGATAAGTAGTGTGACAGGTGTGATTCAAGGTAATGTTTGCTGTGTTATTTCTGTACATGGCCTCTTGTAAGAAACAGACAACCTGTGGTAGCTCCATTATTTTAGCAGTGAAGATATTTGACCAGCTGATAGTGGCATTAAGGAACAAACATAACAATTTGAACGATTAGCTTTTTTGGCTGTGTAATTAGCATATCTCCACCAGACATTGCCAGCATAAACATGATCGTGATGACCTGGACCTTCCAGCCAGTCATGGTGTGTGTGTGTAATGTATCTTGCTCTACGATAAATGGGTAGTGGTATGTTTAAGAATAACCTAAGTAAAAGTGTTACCACAAGAATGATGATGAAAAAGCAGCCATAATATTCACATCCTTCAGTTGCCAACCTTCTTTCTCTTGCATTTTGTTTCTCCATGATAAACAAACAAACAAGCAAAAGTTAAACACAAAATAAACAAAAATGATGATAATAATGAAGTCAACCAGTTAAGCAGTCACTTGTAGAGGATCCCCTTATATGTGTTGTTTTTGTTGTTTTTTTCCCCAAAGTTCTTAGAGTTCTTTCTCAAAGTTTGTAATGGGGATTAGAATAAAAACAGTGCCACTGTGGAGATGAGGATAAACAGTCTCACTTATGGAATGAGGATTAATCACTTTGTTGTTGAGAGTTTTGCACAGGGTAAAGTTTGCAGCATGTTAAATGCACCCAAGAGTCACGTCCTTCGACTTTCACAGCTGCTGGTGTTGCCAGGATAACTCTGTATGGTCCTTGCCAGGGAGCATCGACCCAGTTTTTCTTCTTGATAGCTTTGATAAGGACCAGATCCCCTGGTTTGGCCAAGATGGGTGTGTCCCCATGATCCCTCCTGGGGAGAGTGTCATGGATAACTGTTAGTCAAGATTCTTTGGGTGTAATCAGCTAAGCACCTTCCTCATCACCTAAGTTAAATGGCCTTAATGGTGAGAGTACGTAGGGTTTGCCATACATTATTTCAAATGGGGATAACCCCCCTTTGGTGGGAACTATCCTCATGTAAAACAAAACCAGAGGAAGGGAATATATCCAATTTTGCCCTGTTTCTGCCATTGTTTTTCTAAGTCTTTCTTTAATGGTTCTGTCTGTGCACTCCACCAATCCTGCAGATTGTGGATGGTAGGCTGAATGATTATTTAGGTTAATGTGGAGTGCTGTACCTAAGTGTGATATAATTTAATTTACAAAATGTGTTCCATTATCCGAGTAAACAATTTCATTTATTCTAAATCTTGATATTATTTCAATAAAGGGTTTGTTTGTTACCGTAGCAGTATTTGGATTAATGCAAGGGAAGGTCTCTGACCACTGAATGTGTCAATAATCACCAAACAATATTTCTTCCCTTCATATATATTTAGTCTAGTGGAATCCATGCAAAAGTTTTGGAAAGGATAAGTTGATGCAGGGAAGGTCAAATTATTTTTTCCTTAAGTTCCCTTAAGCATTGTTTTCCTCTTACAGAATTGAGTCAAAATTGCTTTGTTTTTGCAGCAAATTTTGGATTGAGTAGTAAATTATTTTTACTAACCATACATTATTAATTATTTTACTACTATAATTATTTTACTACTAATCGTACATTATCTATTTTTACTAATTTTATTTTATTTTTATTTTTTTTTTCTTATCACCCCCCTTGATACATGGGAAACCCCATGTAGCAGAGTGGAGGCCTGCTAAAACAGTTTGTTATGTGATCATTTTTTTCTTTCAGTGTTAAAAGAAGTGATGCTGTGTTGTGATTTCCTATATGACCTTGTGTAGCTGCTTGTGGTCTTCCTTAGAGATTCGATCTGTGCCATTAATATGTGTGGCACATTTGCATATGGCTAATTTAGATGGAATTCTTACACAGTGAAACACTTTTAGAATGAGGTCTTTGTAATCATGCCTCTTTTCTTCCACTGTTGTATAACGAGACTGATGATAGAGAATTCACACAGGCTGTCACTATACACCACGGGTGCTTTCCGTTGGCCTAATTTACAAATTTATGTAATCGTGTTACCGTGCAACTTTCAATTGTTAAATGAGGCTGTGACAATAGCACTGTCATGCACGCAATGTCATAAACCTCTGTGCACCATGGCTCAGCGCACGAGAGAGAGAATGAATTACCCAATTGCGAGAGTAGATGGTGCACTTTTATTAACAACACAAAGGAAATAAGTCCAGTTATCACCAAGTTCAGTTCAGTTCAACCACAGAAATACGGAGAGATGTAATGACAAGGTTTGAACACCAAATATGCAGGGCGCCAGCCGAATGCTCAACAGCCTGGTCTAAATGGAGCCTCATGCTGCAGGGCTGCATAAAACACAAAAGGAAAGGCGCACGGCCTTGTGCTGCAGGGCTGCAGAGCACAGGAGAGAAGGCGAAGAAAGACACTTACTGAGCTGGAGCTGATCCAGGACGAACCAAGCAGTCTGGTGGAAGAGGATTGGAAGCTGAGGCAGCTGCAAACACCCAGGGATTGATCGTCTGAAAATGTCAGGCTGAGTATGTGAAGGGAGTGATACGTCATTCATGGAGAGCTTGCTGCCATGAACAAGGGTGAATGCCCCAACAATCTCTTTCCTCTGGAGCGGCCAACAAATACTCCAGAAGCTAATGAGGAAAGAGATTGCCGGTGTGAGAATGCATGGGCAGAACTGATTGGCATCCGGTGTATGAGAGCGTGTGTGAATGAGAGTGAATGGAGTGTGTGCATGTGTGTGTGTGTGTGGGTGTGTGTATGTGTATGAGCACCTGTGACAGTGCAGCTGACGGAGCTTGACAGGAGGAGGGGGCATGCCAGAGCTGTAAGGAGGAAACTAAGGCAAATCATAACAATAAGTCAGAGCCGACCGTCATACCTGGATTCATGACACGCAAAGTGTCTGGATGGTGAGTTGGGATGTGGACTTCATTCTGCACAGGATTTTTTTTTTTTTTTACAATTTGGATCTGGGCCACTCAGATGTCTGTCATACATACTGAAACAATATTGGTCTGTGGGCTACTGTATAGTGGAGATATTGTACTTATAATATTGTATAGCCTTTGTATGCAGGCATGCAGTTGCTGCGCCTGGCTTGGCCAAAAACCAGACACTGTGAGCAGCACTACCTTAGCACATCAAAGTCACACAACACATTTATTCCTGCCACATGTGGGAAATGTGTATGCTCTTATACCGTTGTCAGTTAGGAAACTTTATTGGAATGTCCTGAACCTGCAATGTTACTTCAAATAAACACTGCATTGTTAGCATCAAGTCAAAGTCAGATAAATAGGTGTTTGTTATGTCAGTGTTAGAGTCATTTGTTCTACTTTGCTTCGGTGGTGGTGGGCTAGTCACATGTTGTGGTCAGCCCATGAGGTCCTCCCCCCCCAACCCCCGCCGCTGCCGGTGTCCAGAACATTGCCTCCACCAATGGCACTGTTGTCCAGATTGATGGCAAACGTTACGTTCCCTTTTCCGCAGCCAGCACATCCCATGCCTCCCCCCATCCCCCCTCCACCACAGGGGTCCACTTTCGGTGCCACCCTGAAAAATAGAATTGGGGAAGCTCTCGCCTCCCCCCTTTGTGTCAACAAGTGCTTATTTGAAAGCTGGTGAAATTTTTATTCTAATTGTTAAGGGTTTTTTTTCTCTGTTCATCTAGACAATGACCCAGCAGTGTGAAAACCTGTGGATCATTCATTCATTTCAGTAGTGATTTGCATTGTTACCTGTCCTCATAAAGTCCTTTATCCATACACTCTCTATTACAATCTCAACTTTCAAACAGTTTCTCATTTATTTAGATATTCAAGACTGTAAACCAACCAAATAATCATTTTAATACCAACAGAATCAAATGTGGTCAGAGAATCCAAAATCAGAACCTTTTTTTATATATATACACTACCGTTCAAAAGTTTGGGGTCACTTAGAAATTTCCTTATTTTTGAAAGAAAAGCACTGTTTTTTTCAATGAAGATAACTTTAAACTAATCAGAAATACACTCTAATATCTAATATACATTGCTAATGTGGTAAATGACTATTCTAGCTGCAAATGTCTGGTTTTTGGTGCAATATCTACATAGGTGTATAGAGGCCCATTTCCAGCAACTATCACTCCAGTGTTCTAATGGTACAATGTGTTTGCTCATTGCGTCAGAAGGCTGATGGATGACTAGAAAACCCTTGTGCAATCATGTTAGCACAGCTGAAAACAGTTTAGCTGGTTAGAGAAGCTATAAAACTGACCTTCCTTTGAGCAGGTTGAGTATCTGGAAAAAATTATTATTTCAAATACAAATCATTATTTCTAACCTTGTCAATGTCTTGACTATATTTTCTATTCATTTTACAACTCATGGTGGTAAATAAGTGTGACTTTTCATGGAAAACACAAAATAATTGCCTGGGTGACCCCAAACTTTTGAACGGTAGTGTATGTTATCTTTCAGTCTTTCAGAACTTTGCCGTTTTGTCATGAACAGCAAAATAATAATAATAAAAAAGGTTTTAAAAAAGGTTTTAAAATCACATAATCATTCATTAAGAGTGACTTTTCTATTTAAAAGAGAGCAATAATATGACAAGGAAACATTAAAAAGACATTTGTTTGATAATTAACAGCCTCAGTTAAATCAATTGTATAAGCAACATTTCATCATTACCTTGTTTGTGGTTTGACTCATCCCATATAAGCTGTATTTAAAACTATCACTGAGTATTATTTAATGACAACATTTTCCTATAATCGTCAGTTTTAATTCATCAGAGTGTAGAGTCAGTATGTATGCATTTTTACTTAACTCTTTGGTTGCCCCGGTGTGGCCACTGCGGGTAGAGGGGTGGAGATGAGCAGAGGCGAGGTGACGTCAGCCACCGGAGTCCTGTGAGGTGGGGGCCATGGCACGAGCGGCAGAGGAGAAGAAGGAGGGACTGAAGCGGGGCCCCCTGCCCTCACGCCAGATTCATCATGCAGGAAAGGTCAGGTCTGTTCCTTCCTTTTACTATAGTTAATCTCTCACTCAGATGGATTATCAAGTTTTCGTCTCACCATCAAGTCCAAGTCAGCCTGTCACCTCCCTTTTTTCTTTTTCCATCTGAAGTCACTGTTGCCCCTCAGTTAAAGCGATTGTGCAACTGTGAGCTAAAAAAAAAGTACAATTACACTACAAAAAAATCAAATCAAATAACCTAATGCTGTTTACCTGCCTTCAGGCATCCCAAATAAAGAGAAAAAAATCTATTTTTTCTTGCTCTGCTGGAAGGCAATTTTACTTAAAATAAGCAAAATATTCTGGCAATTGATGATGTTAGTTAAAAAGAGATATTTGCGAATAAAGCAACATTAAATTGCTTGACACCAGAAATCATTGAAAAGCCATCAAAAAACTCCATAAAAAACTGCAAACAAAAGGAATTACTACCAAAGCTCCCTTGAGATGACAGCAAGCACCTATACTTCATCTTATCAAAATTCCCCATTTAGTGTGACTTTATTACAGCTTCAGCGCAAAACAAGTTAGTACTCTCTCACACACATACACACATAACATAGCAAACTCTTTCTCTCACCAAGGTCAGCAGCACCCACACACACACAAACAATGGCAAGCTCAAATGAATACACACAGTCTCAAAGTGTGAGACAGCAGCACTTATTTTAAGCAGATCTGGCAACCCAGACAATGGCAAGCTCAAAAGCACTTATTTTAAACAAATCTGGCAACCTAAGGTCCTCTTCTGCTGCTGTGAAAGCATATTCATTTTTTTCCCCAATATTAATCACTTACAAATCTTCCAAACACAAATTTACCACTCTCTGTGAAACAACAATCATGTTATCGTCTTTTTACACTTCACAATAACAAGAAAAACAACGAGGAAGCGGAAGACGAGAATAAACATACATGAATCACACATAAATACTTCAGCAGCAGCAGCAGCAGCAGCATCGTCGTGGAGGAGTGAAAACTGGAAAGTCAAGCAGCAGAAAGCAAGCAGTGTTTCTTCATTGAGCTTCAACTCCCGTCGCACTTTTTGATTTCCACGTTCGCGGGACTTATTTTTCTCTCTGTTCTCACCGAGATAAGCTGTGAAACATTAAAACAAATGAACAAACAAACAATTGGACAAAGAAACTGCAGTTTTTACTTGATGTATTTATTGTTTTTTATTACAATTCGGGCTTATTTTACCACGTATATACTGTATTTTAAGGAATTATTTTAATATTATTTTAGGCCTACTTGAATTGTGCTGCAAGGTATTGTAACAACAGTGCTATTTTACCTGTATTTTAAGGTAAACCCTCATCAATGTTTCTCGTTTCAGGTTGTCATGAATGCTCCTTCAGAGCAGGACAGACCCAAGCGCTGAATTGTGTTGATGACATTTATTGACAAAAAATAACATTAAGTGCAAAGACAGTGTCGACAATACAAAAAATGCAAACAAGAATAACTTACACAGTTTAACCTCAGAGCAAGAAGTGCTCTGGAGAAGAAAACACTTCAGAGACTGGGACATGTGTAGAGATGAGGAGACAATCCAATTTAGCTGCACTGAAACATTGAAATGACAGTGCTTAAATGTATGCAGTCTAATGAGCTGCAAGTGTGAGTGGACAGGTGATCTAATTTCCAACTGCTTGCAGCTGGGATGGCTGGGAGGCAGCCAGCGAGCAACTGGTGGGTGTGTCTGGGAGATGAGGAGGGAGCTCATGCCACAGAACAGAAAATAGACCAACATACATAAACAGAAAACTAACAAAATCAAACTCACAGATCCCCCCCCCTTCAAGGGGTGGATCTCAGACACCCCAAGGCAACACCTAAGAAGAACCCCCCCCCCCCCCCCCCATAGAAAAGGGTACAGCAAACAACCACCCCGGGTGGGAGGTGGGGGAAAAAGGCTAGGAGGAAAAAATAAAAAAACCCGCTCAGGATCCACACCCACGCTACGTCAAGCCCCTGGGCCCCCCTAGGCCAAAGAACCAGGCAGCTCGGGTGGCCGGCCAAAGTCCCAGGACAGCCAGACGGCAAGGTGGTATGAGTTGGGTGGTGTGCTGGAGAACATGGGCCACACAACCCAGCAGCTCAGTCTATCGGGCAATCGGCCAGAGTTCTTCAGCCACCAAGAAAGGAGGGGTGACCCAGGAGGTGGTCCCCCCCACGGGGAGGCCCAGTGAAGGGATAAAGGGCCGAAGGGGAGGCACCATGATGGTATCTGGTGGCGGAGGAAGGGGAAGCATGACGGAGTTGGTAGTCTTGGGTTGAGACAATGTTGCACCCTTGGTGGCTCCAGGCTGGAGCTTTGCAGCACCCGCGGTGGCTCCAGGGTGGAGCTTTGCAGCACCCGCAGTGGCTCCGGGCTGGAGCTCTGCAGCACCGATGGTGGCTCCAGGCTGGAGCTCTGCAGCACCCACGGTGGACCCGGATTTGACCAACGCTGCACCCACAGTGGACCTGGACTGGGCCAATGCTGCACCCACGGTGGATCCTGGGCTAGGGGGTAGCACCTATGGTGGGCCTATGCTGAAGCGCAGCACTCACGTTGGGTTAATGCTGGGGCGTAGCACCCATGAGGGCCCCCGACCGGGACACAGCACCCACGAGGACTTGGACCAAGAAGGTGGAACCCAGATGATGGCCTCGGGCAGAGAGGAAGCTGCACCCATGGAGGACCCTGCCTGGGTGAGAGTTGCACTCACGAAGGTCCCGGGCTGGAACGGAACACCCACAACGACCTCAAAAGGGGGAGCTGGATCCAGGACAACCTCTGCAGGGAGAGCTGGACCCACAATGTCCTCAGGCGGCGAGCCTGGACCCATGGAGACGTCTGGTGAGGTGGAATCCTCCCCGGCAACCCTGGAAGAAGGCTCGAAACAGACAGGGAGAGGTACAGGGTCAGGGTCACCGGCAGCGGTGGAGCCCGGCAAGGTGAGCTCAAGTGCAGTTGATGGCTGCACCTGGCTCTCCTCACCAAGAGCCAGGCAAGACCTCTCTAGGACAGAAAAGAGAAAGACAATAGAGAGCACTTGCCTGAGCTCGGACTCCACCGCTGTCCAGGACTCCGTCAATGCAGGTGATGACGTCTTGGTCCCGGTTCCTTGGAGGTCCAGCTCTGGTGTTAACTCTGCTACAGTGGCCCCAGCAGCAGGCATGATGGTAGTAGCAGTCTCGGTTCCCCCAGATGGAGTGACCCACGCTGGTGGCTCTTCCGGCATGGCAGCTGGGGGTTGGCTCACCACTGGCGCTGGAACTCGGTCCTCCAGGGCCACATGCTCCTCCCACATCTGGTGGCTCGATTCTGGGGTTGGCGGACCCTCTGGGGCCGAGAGAGAAGACACAGAGAGGGCTGGTGAGTTATTAGTGACTGCTGCAGGTGATGAGAAGTCAGGGGACTGCAAACCCTGAGCCTCATTAGCGGGAGTCAGGCAAGGCATATCATCACAAGTTGGAATAGAATGAAAGAACACTTGCCTGTCATCCCGGATTTGGGTGCTCCCTGCTGCAGATGATGTGTCATCATCCCTCTCCGTGGTGATGGTGGAGATAGGCCCCTCAGAGGATTGTGGAGGAGCTACCCCTGTCTTCATGGAGGTGGAAGTAACCAGGGAAACCAAGGAGGATCTCTCGGCAGCGGATGAGAGCACTGAAGTTGAGCAGGAGACAGCAGCTACAGGCCCAGGGAAAGCTGGAGATTCAGCTGGAGAAGAGAGGAGGGAGGTCTGCACCACTGAGGAGGGCTTCTGCTTCCGTGTAGGAGAGGCAGCTGTCGGAGAGGCAGGGTTTTTCCTCCAGTGATCCGGTGCAGGATGACAGTGTTGCCGTGGAGCTGGTGCAGCAGGAACGGGTGCCGGAGAATGGCGAGGATTTGTGGCAACAGAGTCCCAGGAGCACCTCCCCTTCGGCGCGAGCCCAGGCTTTTCCGGTGATTTCCTCACCAATCCACCATTCTCGCATTGGAGCGCCGCCACCAGAGAAATCCTTTCTCTTCCCTCAGCATGCTCCCGCAGCTGAGAACACCTATTAACTGCTGCCTCTGTGAGTTCCAAATACCACAATGCGTCTTGCGGGGTGGAATATGTGCATGCCCTGGAGATTAGCCCATCTATCTCCATGAGGGCGCGGCAGCACTCCCACCCCAGATGCATTGGGTAACTGCGTCAACCTGCTATATCCATAATTAGCTCCACTGATCAGGTGAGGCAAAAAGGAAAAAAATGCATCAACACAACAGCTGGATCCTTCACTAGCGGCTAAATTCTGTTATGAATGCTCCTTTGGAACAGAAGGACAGACCCAAGTGCTGAATTGTGTTGGTGACATTTATTAACAAAAAATAACAAAGTGCAAAAATAGTGTCGACAATTCAAACAATGCAAACAAGAATGACTTACATGTTTTAACCTCAGAGCAAGAAGCGCTCTGGAGTAGAAAACACTTCCGAGGCTGGGACATGTGTAGAGATGAGGAGACAATCCAATTTAGCCGCACTGAAACAATGAAATGGCAGTGCTTAAATACATACAGTCTAATGAGCTGCAGGTGTGAGTGGGCAGGTGACCTAATTTCCAACTGCTTGCAGCTGGGATGGCTGGGAGGCAGCCAGCGAGCAGCTGGTGGGTGTGCCTGGGAGATGAGGAGGGATCTTGTGCCACAGAACAGAAAATAGACCAACATACATATACAGAAAACTAACAAAATCAAACTCACAGATAAACAATACTAGAAATGAGGTGAGGGTCTGAGCTCAGTAACAAACAAGAGCTCAGACACATGACACAGGTTATCTTTATATTAATTATTTCTCTGCTCCTCTCTTTCAGGCTATGTGGAGCTCCAGTGTGCTCCTGCTTTATGTTTATTTAAGTTGATGTCTATTTTGCATTTTTCTGTAATTGTGTGTGTGGGTTTATGTTTACTAAGTTAGCGCTGAGTGTCTTTATGTTTTCACTGAAGTTGTGTAAAATTTTCCCACTTGAGTCTGAGTGTTCATTCGGTGTGGTTGCCCTGCATTTGAGCCTCCCTAGTATTAAATCATGACAGAAGCACCAAGTTCCTGGGGGTGCACATCTCTGAGGACCTCACCTGGTCCAACAACACCACATCATTGGCCAAGAAGGCTCAAACTCACCTCCATTTCCTCCGCAAACTGAGGACAGCACAAGTCCCACCCCCCGTCATGTGCTCATTCTGCCGGGGCACCATTGAGAGCATCCTCACCAGCTGCATCACGGTGTGGTATGGAAGCTGCACCGCCTCCTGCCAGAAGACACGACAACACACAGTGAAAGCAGCCAGCAAGATCATCAGTGCCCTTCTGCCCCTCCCTCACGGACATCTACCTCACCCGCCTCACCCGCAGAGCCATCAACATTGCAGGCAACACCTCCCACCCCTCACACTCCCTCTTCAGCCCCCTGCCCTCGGGGAAAAGGTACCGGAGCCTCCGGGCCAGCTCCACAAGACTGGTAAACAGCTTTGTTCATCAGGCCATCAGGACCCTGAACACTGTCCACCCCCCCACCCCCCCCTTTCCTGGACCGTAACACACTGACCTGTACAGTAACTACCTCAGCTGTTGGCACAGAAAGACTGGCACACCAACAGTAATGCATTTGCTGCTGTATATCTCTGCACTTTACTGCAACCATTTGCTCAAATGCCGTATCTGCTGCTTTCTTTTTGCAATACTGTTCATGTGCAGTCCTATCTGTCACTGTCTGCACCTACACTACCGCATCGAATTTGCAACTACAAGTGTTACTGCTCTATTTCTTCTGGATTGCTGGGTTTCATCATTGTTAATCGTTTATCTTTATTTGCACTATGGGAGGTCTGGGTCTATCTTTTGTCACTATTTATACTACAGGTAGCATTGCTGTACATAGACTGCTGTTGTTGTTTTTCCAGCCTTATTCCTTTTTCTTTTTTATATTGTGCACACCACTGAAGTGAGAGAGAGATGCCATTTCAATTCTCCTGCATGTCCTGTACATATTGTAGCATTGACAAATGAAATTTTTGAATGTTGAATCTAACTCTAAGTTCCCTATTATGACAATCTAGTAGAAAATGCATTGCCAAAGGTGCAAAACTCATTTGTAGGTGTGTTCAAGTCCATTTTGCTATTACAATGGCACAAAAAACTCCAGACTTTGTACTGCTGAAAAGTGCATGTGATGATCAGGTGAGCGTGCTCCCCCTCCCTTTCTGTGGGAGGTTCCTCATCTGTGTCCTGGCTCCACATGTCATCAACACACCTGCGTGAGTGGACACACCTGCTGCCTCTTCACTGCCAGTGCTTAAAAGGATCAGTCTGTGAATGCTTCAGCGCTCAACCGTTGGGTACTGCTGCCTCAGTCAAGGCTAAAAGACTATTTATCTGAAACCCCAACTAAATCTCCCTTCCCTTCCTCTCTCCCCAGGTTGCTGTCATCTCAGCGGTGTGTCCCCAGGATTGCAGTGCGCTCACCTGCCCTCATCATCATCTCCTCCGAAGATCACCTACTCCACCCGGTCAGACTCCCTACTGTTCCACACCAACTCCTCTCCTTCTCCAGCTCCTTACATCAGCTCTGCCCTGCTGGCTCCTCATTTCCCCGCTGGGTTTCACTGCCGGGTTCTCTGCTCAAGTCTCGTAAGATAACCTCAGCACACACCCCTTTATTCCCTTTTTTACTCCTTGCATCTAACCAGCTCTCGTTCTCTCCCCTGCAGGCTGTGTGTTTCTTTGGCATGGGCTGTTTTCATTACATTTGTGTGCGTTTAATAAATTGTATGAAAAACGTCTTTTCCGTGTCTGAGTGCTTTCCTCTGGTGTTCATTACCTTGCACATGAGCATCCAGCTAACTAATCATGACAGAACGGTCCAGCCAGAAATGAGGCTCAGCAGGCGCTACGTCAGGGGAGCACCCCGCGCCTTTCCGGTTAGATGCCACAGAGCGACAGGTGTCCATGCTCACTGAGCAGTTGCAAACTATTACACACCAGTTAACCACTCTTTCAGAGTACGTTTGCCATTTGTCTCGTCTGAGCCCTCCCTCTCCACCTGCTGCCCCGGTGGGCACCACCACCCGCCAGACCATCACGGTCCCTTCACCTACCCCATATGCAGGGGAGGTGGGAGGATGTAAGGGGTTCTTGCTCGACATTCACCTCTATCTGCAGCAGATGGACAGGGAGTACCCAGATGACACTTCCAAGATTCGTTTCATGACCCTCTTGCTCCGGGATTGAGTGCTTAATTGGGCTCAGTCCGTTCTGAGCAGCAACAAGGGGCCAAGTTATTCCTTTGAACGATTTCTACAGGAGTTCTCCCGGGCATTTGATCATTCGGAGAGCGAGGGGAACATCATGAGCCGTCTCATGTTGCTCCAACAGGGGAATCTGTCTGCGGCCGATTTCTCTGTGGAGTTCCAGGTTGTTGCGGCAGACTCCAGGTGGAATGACATTGCCTTATGCAGCGCCTTCCTCCTAGGTCTGAATTCCAACCTCCGCGATGACCTGGCAGTTCATCCGAGCCCCTCCTCTCTGGATGAGCTGATCGAACAGGCCACGAGTCTGGATAATCAGTACCGCGAACATGCAAAGGAGCAGAAGGTCTTCTTCAGTCTGCCCTCCTCACGAGCACCCCCCCCCATCCCGGCTACAAGCTCTGCCAAATTTGATTCTTCCTCCGAGCCAATGGTTCTGGGTCGAGCCCATTTGACTCCGGAGGAATACCAGTGCCGGAGGAAGGCCGGCGTTTGCATGCATTGTGGCTCCATAGAGCATAAACTACCAAATTTCCCGGTGAAGCCAAAAGATGCGGCCAGTCAGTAACTGTGGGGGGTCTGGCAGGCAATTATTCCATCAATCCCCCTGGTAACTTTTCGCTCCCTGCTGTCATCCAGTTACCGGGAGCCAAAAAGAAGGTCTCAGCATTAACTGATTCAGGGGCCGAGCAAAACTTCATTTCTCTGCGGCTCGTGCAAGAGATAGGAATACCCACTACTAAACTGCCGGCTCCGTTGAGCATAGCAGCACTATCCGGCTGTAAATTATTCTCCGTTACTAAGCTGGTATCCGTTCTTCTTTCTGGGAACAACTGGGAGTCTATCTCCTTTTTCATTCTCCCCAGTTTGTCCTCTCCGGTGGTCATAGGTTATCCTTGGATCCAAAAGCATAATCCCATTATTAATTGGGTGCAGAACTCCATCTCGTCGTGGATCCCCTTTTGTTTATCTTCCTGTCTCCATTTGGCCACTTGTTCCCCTATGCTTCCCATCTCCTCTCCTCCAGCAGAGCCGCCAGACCTCAGCCTCGTGCCCAAGGTCTACCATGACCTTGGGGAGGTCTTTAGCAAGTCAAGGGCGCTTTCGTTATCACCTCATCTCCCCTACGACTGTACTATCAACATCCTCCCGGGCGTGTGGTTGTCGTCCAGCCGGCTCTGCAGCCTTTCTTGGTCGGAGAGGGAGGCGATGGAAAGTTGCATCAAAGACTCGCTGAACGTTGGCCTTATTCAGCCCTCTCCGGCTCCTCTCAGAGCGGGGTTTTTCTTCATCAGAAAGAAGGACAGATCCCTGTGGCCCTGCATTGACTACTGCAAGCTCAACGCCGTAACCTTTAAAGACAAGTATCCATTGTCCCTGATCAATTCCGCATTCAAGCTCCTTCAGTGTGTGCAGGTATTTACTAAGCTCGACTTGCGCAACGCATGTCATTTGGTTCGCATACGTGAGGGTGATGAATGGAAGACAGCGTTTAAAATGCACTTGGGCCACTTCGAATATCTTGTGATGCACTTTGGGCTTACCAACGCCCCCACCGTCTTCCAGCGCATGATAAACGATGTCCTCTGTGATATGGTGAGCCAGTTTGTTTTCGTTTACCTGGATGACATTTTGATTTTTTCCCGCACGCCGGAGGAACACACAGTCTATCGTGTGTCTGAGCTCATTTTGTCATTGAGCTCAGACCCTCTCTTTATTTCTTAGGTTGATTGTCCGGTGCCATTATTATATGGTCAGTTTTTGTATATTTATTTGGTTTGTGGCAGAGCCCTTCCTCTTCCTCTCCAGACTCTCCCCACCAGCTGCCCACCGCCTGTTTTCCTGCCAGCTCAGCTGTGGGCAGTTCGGTAATTAGGTCCTGGCTCACCTGGATTCACACCTGCAGCTCATTCTCTTCTGGGTTTTTAAGATAAGATAAGATAAGATAAGCCTTTATTAGTCCCACAATGGGGAAATTCCAGGATTGCAACAGCACAGGGATAGCAACACTCAGAGCAATAATTAAGAAGATACAAAAAATATAAATAAGAGCAGTGGATATACATACGTACACATAAATATATAAATATATATACAAAGTGCGGAGCATTGTAGCAAGATGGAATAAACAGCACTGGCCTTTCAATGTGTCAGTGCATCTAAATTGTATGTTCAAGACTGGTTTTCTCCTGGTATAATTCTCCTCCTGATCATTACGCTGATCAGCTCCTTGTTCCCTCCTGAGTCAAGCTGGCTCAGGAGTGCCTCAGTCAGTAAGTGTTTCTTGTTTGCATTTTTGTTTGTACAGCACTATTTTTGGACACTTTATGGTCTTTGTTAATAAACTGCACAAAACATCATTCAGCGCCTGGGTTCCTTCTTCTGCTCCAAAGGAGCAAACATGACAACAGTCCACGTCTGGGCTGTGTTACAATGGCTCCTGGAGAATGAGCTCTCTGTGAAGGCCGAAAAGTGTGAGTTTTCCACCCGTTTTCCTGGGCTTTATTTAGCTGAAGGTGAGCTGAGGGCTGACCAGGCCAAGGTTAAGGCGGTGCTCGATTGACCTACCCCTCAATCCAGGAAATAGCTCCAATGTTTTTTTGGGCTTTGCTAATTTCTATCGTAGGTTTATTAGAAACTACAGTAAGGTTGCTTAGCCCCTGACTCAGCTGACCTCGACCAAAGCCCCCTTTTAATGGTCTGAGGCAGCGGAGCAGGCCTTCACTGAGTTAAAGGTCTTATTCTCCAACATGCCCATCCTGGCACAGGTCGACCCTCAGCTTCAGTTTGTTGTAGAGGTGGATGCTTCTGATTCGGGGGTGGGCGCTGTCCTCTCACAGTGTCCGGCCTCTGATCAAAAGCTCCACCCATGCGTGTATTTCCCTCGGCAGTTGACCCCGACCGAGAGGAGCTACAACGTAGGAGATCGATAGCTGCTGGCCATTAAGTTGTCACTGGAGGAATGGAGGCACTGGCTGGAGGGAGCCGTTCACCTTGTCATTGTGTGGACCGACCACAAAAATTTAGAGTACTTAAGGTCAGCCCGCAGGCTTAATTCCATTCAGGCCTTATTCTTTCTTAGGTTCAACCTCGTTATCACCAATCGGCCTGGGTCACATAATATTAAATGATGCTGATGCTCTCTCTCGCCAGTTCGCCTCCAACCAATTACCTTCGTCCACCTCTCCTGAGTCCATTCTGCCCTCCTTTTGTATTGTTGGAGCCCTCTCTTGGGAGATTGAGCAGAGGGTCCGGCAAGCTCAATCCATTGAACCTAAGCTCAAGGGAGGCCCCACTGGCCACCTGTTCATCCCTTCCTCTCGCCACAGTGACGTCATCCGGTGAGGACACACCAGCCACTTTGCCTGTCACCCCGGCATATCCCGTTGATCGAGATGGTGCAGCAGGTATTCTGGTGGCCCACACTGCGGACAGATGTTCGTGACTATGTCAAAGCCTGTCAAGTGTGTGCCACGAATAAGTCAGACTCTTCACCTCCTGCCGGTCTCCTGAATCCCCTGCCAGTCCCCAGTCACCCCTGGTCTCACATCGTGATGGACTTTGTCACCCCCCTCCCCCCCCCCCCACACAGGGCAATGCTGTCATTCTCATCATTATAGATCGCTTCTCCAAAGCTATCCATTTGGTGCCCCTCCCCCCTAGCGGCCCTCTGCTTCCGAGACTGCTAATCTGCTCACCATTCACGTCATCCACCTTCACGGAATTCCCTTGGACATTGTGTCTGACCGGGGTCCCCAATTCATCTCACAAGTGTGGAAATCCTTCTGTCATTCCCTGGGCACCACGGTCAGTCTCACCTCGGTTACCACCCTCAGAGCAATGGGCAGGCCAAGTGTGCTAACCAATCCTTGGAGGCCGTCCTGAGATGTGTGGCTTCTTGTAACCCAACCATCTGGAGCTCCCATCTGACCTGGGTGGAGTACGTCCATAATTCTGCTGTCTCTTCAGTCACCGGAGTTACACCATTCGAGGTGTCTGTGAACTATACTCCCCCGCTGCTGCCCATGGCGGAGAGGGATGTTGCTGTGCCATTAGTGGGGGTCCACACTTGCTGCTGCCGCCAGTTGTGGAGGTCCACCCGGGCTGTCCTTCTCCGCTCAGCTGAGTGGAATCACCAGTACACGGACCGCAGGCGGGTCCTGGCGCCCAAATACGCAGTCGGTAAAAGCGTGTGGCTGTCGCTGGAACATGTTCCGTTGAAAATGGAGTCCAGGAAGCTGTCATCTCGCTTCCTTGGTCCTTTTACCATCTCAAGGATCATCAAAAATGTGACTGTCCATTTAAAACTGCCGCCAACACTTCGCTTCCATCCCACATTCCACGTGTCCAAGATCAAGCCCTTTTCCGCCAGCCCTCTCTGCCCCCCTTTCCCGAAGCCTCCTCCTCCTCTCCGGATCCTCGATGGCCAGACCACCTACACCGTACAGAGGATTCTGGATGCTCGCCGTCGGGGCCGGGGCTTGCACTACCTGGTCCATTGGAAAGACTACAGACCAGAAAAGAGATCATGGATCCCCGGTTCCAATTTTCACAATAAGGGGATGGTCTGAGCCTTTCACTGGGCTCATCCTAACAAGCCCAGTGGGTCACCAGGAGGCACCCCTTGGGGGGGGGGGCACTGTGATGATCGGGTGAGCTTGCTCCCCCTCCCTTTCTGTGGGAAGTTTCTCATCTGTTTCCCAGCTCCACAGGTCATCAATGCACCTGTGTGAGTGGACGTACCTGCTGCCTCTTTGCTGCCAGCGCTTAAAAGGATCAGTCTGTGAATGCTTCAGCGCTCAACCGTTGGGTACTGCTGCCTCAGTCAAGGCTAAAAGACTATTTAACTGAAACCCAAACTTAATCTTCCTTCTCTTCCTCTCTCCCCAGGTTGCTGCCATCTCAGCGGTGTGTCCCCAGGATTGCAGTGCGCTCACCTGCTCTCATCATCATCTCCTCCGAAGATCACCTACTCCACCCGGTCAGACTCCCTACTGTTCCACACCAATTCCTCTCCTTCTCCAGCTCCTTACATCAGCTCTGCCCTGCTGGCTCCTCCATTTCCCCGCTGGGTTTCACTGCTGGGTTCTCTGCTCAATTTTCGTAAGATAACCTCAGCACACACCCCTTTATTCCCGTTTTTATTCCTTGCATCAAACCAGCTCTCGTTGTCTCCCTTGCAGGCTGTGTGTTCCTTTGGCATGGGCTGTTTTCATTACGTTTGTGTGGATTTAATAAATTGTACGAAAAACGTCTTTTCCGTGTCTGAGTGCTTTCCTCTGGTGTTGGTTGCCTTGCATGTGAGCCTCCAGCTAACTAATCATGACACTGCAAAAGTGCTCTTCTAACGCTCCTAATTATTCAGAGGTGTGTTTTGGGTGTAGCATGCAATTACTCAATTAGCATCGCTCCTCTCCTCACCTTTAACAGGTAGGGGCACATAATCTAAGGTGGACTACTATTACAATGAAGCATCATCTTTGAGGAAAAATCTGTTTTGTGCTGGGAAAGGACATACTTGTTTGCACAGTGAAAATCCCCACCAAACATCATTGGTCTGTGTTGGTTGGCATTAAGCCAGATATTAATTACAGGTATTGCCTGGGGAGTTACATATTTTATGGAGGAGATCATACAGTTATATGAAAAAATTAGGACACCCTGTACAAGACTGTGTTTTTTTAAACATATTTGGACATATGGATATTTAATATCGGACTTGTTGTTACAAGTTATCCGGTCTCTATACAATCCTTGTGAGAGTTTGGTTCATATTGCCAACACTTGGTCGGACTCATTCCCAGTGAGAGTTGGACCCCACCAGGGCTGCCCTTTGTCACTGATCCTGCTCATAATTTTTATGTACAGGATTTCTAGGTGCAGCCAGGGAACGGAGGGTGTTAAGCTTGGTGACCACAGGATCTCATCTCTGTTGTTTGCAGATGATGTTGTCCTGTTGGCTTCATCCAGCAATGACCTACAGGTCTTACTGGGACAGTTTGTCATTGAGTGTGAAGTGGCTGGGATGAGAATCAGTACCTCCAAGTCCAAGTCCATGGGCCTCTGGAGTGGTGGCCTAGGGGTAGAACATCCGCCCCACAACCAGGAGGCCGGGGTTCAAATCCCAGCCGGGTCATGCCAAAGACCAGGTAAAAGTGGAACTTCATGCCGCCCTGCTTGATGCTCAGCGATAAAGGAACGGAGGAGGGAGAAACCCAACATACAACATACTGTTGACGGGCTCCTCTCCAGGTTGGGGACAAGCTCTTGCCCAAAGTGGAGGAGTTTAAGTATCTCGGGGTCTTATTCACGAGTAAGAGGAGAATGGAGTGAGAAGTTGACAGACGGATAGGAGCAGCATCTGCAGTGATGTGGACGTTGTACCGGTCTGTTGTGTTGAAGAGGGAGCTAAGCTCTAAGGCAAAGCTGTTGATTTACCAGTCAATCTATGTTCCTACCTTCACCTACAGTCACGCGTTTTGGGTAATGACTGAAATAATGAGATCGCAGATACAACCGGCTGAAATGAGCTTTCTTTGTAGGATTGCTGGACTCACCCTTAGAGATAGGGTGAGAAGCGCTGTCATCCGGGAGAGGCTCAGAGTAGAACCACTGCTCCTCCACATTGAAAGGAGCCAGTTGAGGTGGTTTGGGTACTTGATCAGGATGCCTCCTGGATACCTCACACTTGAGGTGTTTCGGGCATGTCCCAGTGGGAGGAGACCCCGGGGCAGACCCAGGACTTGCTAGAGAGACTACAGTATGTCTCCCAGTTGGTCTGGGAACACATTGGTATCCTCTCTGGAGAGCTGGAGCAGGTGGCTTGGGAGAGGGAAGTCTGGCCTTCTCTGCTTGAACTGCTGTCTCCGTGACCCGGACCTCCGGAAAAGCGGTAGAAGATGGATGGATGGATGGGTGGATATTTAATAACAATGTTAAAAATACTCAGAAATTCATGTAATACAACTAAAAAATTAAAAATGTATTAAAGATTTTTTTAAAAATTTTCTGTAAAATATAATTGTAAACAAATAGTGAGGAATAAATTAGGACACCCCCCATCTTTTTAAGGACACCCCCACATTCATTCCCGCTTAAAAAGGCTAAAATAACTGTAAAAAAAAAATGCAAATAAAACAAAAACAAGGTTAGACATAAATATGCGAACATTTCTTAAAAAAAGAACTGAATATTTAATGGGGTGTAATTTTTTTTCACAACCGTACATGGAGTTGTATTATATAACGAGAAGTGCCAAAAACTCCAACACAGTAAGTAGTTCTTGTTAGACCAGATAGAAATGATCTTTGGGCCTGTTCTCCTGTTTGTTTCCATGACTTCCAAAGCTTTTTCTTATCTGGCATTGCAGGGTTTGAAACATGACTAGCCCTGGTTCTAGGAAGTTCTCTCACCAACCCAAAACAAAAACAAACCTTTCAGGCACAGACTGGGAATTTTTCAATTTGGAATATCCGAGTTGGAACATTGCTGCTGTAAAAGTGAGGTTTTCTTTTTTTTTTTTTTTTAGCTTAAATGTATTTTTTTTTAAATGTTTTATTAGCATCATCAATATCTCATCAAATTTAGCTTTTGTGATATGGCATCAGTCAGTGTGGTGTGGTCTCTGAGTACATTAATTGGATCAATTACTAATTCAGATGGTTGTTGGCAAGAAGACAAATAGTTGACCCTGAGATCACAGACTACACAGTGATTTGCTTAAAATCTTACAGTTGTAACAACAGTTTACAGAAACGACCAAAGGGGCATTTTCTGTGAGAGGACAGAAGTCTTGTTTGTCTTCACTGTGCTGGCATAACTTTCACTGGATTTTACATCTTTGTTTTGCTAGAAACAGCTGCCTAAAGCTGCTGGAGACAAGTTACAAGAGATCCCCAACAGAGAAAACTTTAAGCTGCAGACGTAAAACCCAGAACATGAGCTCAAGGATGCTACAACACTGTGAAGCAGGTGATTGTTTTCTGCGTCCTTGTTACCACAAGCATTTCATTTCACTTGACACATTGTAATTTTATCGTTATGAAGAGTATTGATTAGTGCAGCTTTAAAGACAGATATTGAATACACAGTGTTTATGACCTCATCAGTACATAAATGATCAATAATAACTGTAATTAAAAAATGCAACCTAATTACCAAAGAATTCTTGATTATTAAAAAAATGACAAACACATGGATCAAACTGAATGGACTATTTCACTATTTTGATTTGGCTATTTTTCCCCTTTTAATGAATCTTAAAAAAATTGTGTGGTCACCTCATAATTACCTTTCAGTGTCCTTCCTGCGGTCGTGCCCTATTCCCCTCATCATCTACTGACCTTTCTTGGTGACAAACAGACAGATGGCTCCATTTTACCCCCTCTGTGCAGATGTCAAAGGGATGATAAAAGAGAAGAAAGAGGGATGCCGCGTACCTGGCAGGATGTGACAGAACAGTGTTTGAGAGAAAATCTGAGCTGAGAGGATGAATGGATCAGTGAATAAAGCAGACAGGAAGGACATAAGTATTTGCTTGTCACTCATACCTGCATTTTAATACATCACTCTCTCCTCTGACATGTAGGAAAGACCAGTGTATGTAAGTAGAAAAAGATTTAACATTTTATCTTAAGGTTACACCAAATAACTGTGAAGCTACAGTTCTGGAAAAAAAAAATAAAGCAAAAACCATGGTGGCAAAAATGCGTTGATATGCAAACGAGCGCAGTGGACACCTTCATGCACAAACCCTACGGAGAGGGTGACTGCTGACCAAGCACATGCAGCCCCAAAAAAGTGAACACACATACAAATACGCAAGTGGTCGAACTGTGCATGCGGCAGGAAACTCCCACCAGGGGGAAGTATTGAGCAATCCGCCAAAACTGGGAGAATGTATGTCCATCTTTTTGCCTGTTTCCTTCCTCTGCCACTAAACAGCAAAAGCTCCTGTTCGTCTTGATCGTCATCTTATTCACGTACCTCTATTGGTTCCGCCATTAAACATCCGCCACCATACTCTCGTTTTGTGTTTGGATTGCAGCTGTTCAAATCAGTTTGGTGGCTCTTGGCTCCCACTGACAGTATGGACATATGAATTGCAGATTATTTTCGTTGCTCATGCGGGAAATGCGGCTGCTGAGTGGCAGCTGCAGTGGCTCAAAAACCACTCTGATTATTGCTGTCTACGCAAATGCAGTCTACAGAACGCATATGTTTTCCCTTGGAGTGACTCTGATCAGGCCTTAAGAGACCACTGCAAAATCTTTCCTAAATTAGCACCTACGTGTAACCCACGATTTCCACTGACTTCGGATCTGGTCCATTATGGTTGTGATCCGGTCTCCACATCAAATAGTTCAGATTCTAATTAATGTTCTAATCCTCACCTTGTCCGGACCACTGCGGAATGAATCAAGCTTGTCGGATTCGGATCGCTAATGAAATCCAACAAGTTGACGGATGCTGGATCCAATCTGCAAGGAAAAGCCCAGGTATCTATTGTATTTAATAACGGTTTGTTCATTACTATTCACTATTTAAGGATCACCTGTTATTTTTTGAGGTCTACTCCTCCACTACTGTACCAGAGAAGGTAAAATCTTTGACATAACATACAAGCACTTCATAGAATTAAAATTAATAGGCTACTTGCGTATTATTAGAGCACAAAAATACAGGTGGTGACATGGTTCCCAAGATTATAGAGCCAATATGCAAACACAACAGTGAGACACACACAGATGCTGGTCAATGAAATAGATTGTTTATTGAGAGTAAACTGCAAAATGGACTGGAACACTTCTGCAAGGGGGAGAAGAAAGGAGATGTGAGCATGGAGTACTTGGCAACATGAGGAATAAAGTACTAGAGGCAGGGCTTACTTGGAGAGAGGACTTTGGGAGCTGTGACCAGAACACAACAGGAAGATTTCCCTGCAGAGTCGGTGTAGAGAATGGAGCCGGTGGAAGGGGGAGGAGTGGGAAGGGGGGTCCCACAGATGAGAGGCTGAGAACCAGGGGTGGTTGGAACTGAAGAGGTGAGGGGCCCAGACCCAGGCTTTCCTGAGAAGTTAATTAGCAGAAATTATTCAGACAAGTTTGGTGCTCATGTGAGATTTGTTTCCACACAGATAGGGGTCCGATCCAGGAGAGCAGAGAATCCTTGGAGAAATCACAAGGAGTAGGCTGGACGCCTGGAGGAGCAGACACAGGGTGAGTAGCACACAACAGTTGGACAAACCACAGCTGATGTAGAGAGTAATTCAGACGTGTCCATGTCCTTAGCAGAGTGAGGCGAGACTAAATAGGAGGGCAGCAATCAGGGCAGGTGGGAGATAGGACATAGCTGCAGGGCATAAGGCTGATTAGAAGAGATGCGTGTGTGTATGTCTCACCAGGGATCATAACTGGTGGCGAGCCGCTACATCATGCTTTCAGTTCAATTCAATTCAACTTTATTTGTCACGAGCTTGCCCGTGCGCTTTTCCTAGCGCACGGTGAGGGGAGAAAGGATGAGGATTTAAACATTGTGTTACACCACACACACATTTATTAATACAAACATACATACATACATGAGAGAAATTTCTCTCGGCGCCACACCAGTCGGCTGCCTTTTGCAACAGCGGCTCGATTCCGAGTCTTTTTCCCTTCCTCTCTCTTTTGATCCGTCTTTTTTTTTTTCACCCCACTTATATCACGGACACACAGATCGTCCTAAATGTCTCCTGAGCCGGTGGACGGAGCCACTGTTTATAGCAGGATACGATACAGCAGAGAACAGCTGCTAGCATTCAACCGCCACCCGGTCCCATTGGAAAAACTCGACATACCGAGAGAACTGAGGCGAAAACGCCGCGGCTGCCGGGCTGGAGTAAGGCGGAGGACAAAAAATATAAGGTACAGACCCTCCCTTCCATCTGTTGTCATGGGAAATGTACGGTCGATACTGGGAAAGTTAGATGAGCTAGCGGCTATCTCCCGTTATGATAGCACATACCGGGAGTGCTCTCTCCTTTTGTTTACTGAGACGTGGCTAACTGAACTAGCAGCAGATGCTAACATTGAGCTGGAGGGTTTTCACATGATACGAGCTGACCGAACACCAGACAGTGGCAAGGCTAGGGGCGGTGGAGTGATAATGTATGTTAACAACAACTGGTGCAGACCGGGACATATCACTGTTAAACAACGACACTGCAGCAAAGACATTGAGTTGCTAGCTGTTAGCATGAGGCCTACATATCTCCCGAGAGAACACTCACACGTGATCTGCATTGTTGTTTATGCAAATCCGACGGCGAACGCTGGGACAGCACGTGACGTCATCCATTCAGTAACCAGCAGGCTGCAGACAGAACACCCAGATGCTCTTCTCCTCATCTCAGGCGATTTCAACCATGTTTCACTGTCTCCCATTCTACCCACGTTCACCCAGTATGTCACATGCCACACTAGAGACAATAAAACACTGGATTTATTCTACGCAAACACTAAGGAGGCGTACACCTCATCACAACTCCCCCCACTCGGGAGATCGGATCACAACTTGGTTCATCTCCGGCCGGTGTACAAACCCCTAGTGCACAGACAACCTCCGGCCATGCACACTGTGGAGTTATGGTCTGAGGAGACAATGGACACCCTAAAGGGCTGTTTTGAAGCCACCGCCTGGAAGCAGCTCTGCAATCCACATGGTGAGGACATCGATGGCCTCATTCACACCTTCACGGGCTACCTCAGCTTCTGTGTGGACAAATCCGTTCCCACCAAGACCATACGGCGTCACTCAAACAACAAACCCTGGATCAACCCTGAGATAAAAACACTTCTGAGAGAGAAGAAGAGGATCTTCAGGTCAGGGAACAGGGAGATGCTGAAGTCCGTACAGAGGGAGCTGAGGAGAAAGATCAGAGAAGGCAAGGACAGCTTCAGGAAGAAGATGGAGGACAAGCTGCAACAGAGCGACATCAGCGGGGTCTGGAGAAACCTCAAAACCATCTCGGGGCTCCAGAATACCTCCCCCCAGGCCACAGGGGGCAGGGAGTGGGCGAACAACCTGAATCTGTTTTTCAATAGATTTGACCAACCGCCCTCCCCCCTGACTGCACAACAACCACTGCTGCCTCTAAAGAAATCAAGTCCTGCTGCCCACTCCCCACTCCACCAACACCCCCCCACTCCCAACACACAGCCCCCCATCCTGACCCTGACCAGGACCCAGGTGAGGACGGAGCTGAGGAAGATCAAGGCGAGGAAGGCGCCGGGACCGGACGGCATCAGCGCAAAGCTCCTCAAGTCCTGTGCAGACCAGCTGTGTGGGATTGTGACGTATATCTTCAACATGAGCCTGAAACTGGGGAGGGTACCACAGCTGTGGAAAACATCTTGTGTGGTACCTGTACCAAAAACTTCCCACCCCAAAGACCTGAACAGCTACAGACCGGTGGCCTTGACGTCCCACTTGATGAAGACCCTGGAGAGACTGCTCCTTGCTCACCTCCACCCCCTGGTGGAACCAGCGATGGATCCACTCCAGTTCGCCTACCAGCATGGCATTGGGGTGGAGGATGCGGTGATCTTCCTCCTTCACCGTTCTCTGTCCCACCTGGAGAAGCCCGGGAATATGGTGAGGATCATGTTCTTTGACTTCTCCAGTGCTTTCAACACCATCCAACCGATGATCCTGAAGGACAAGCTGCTGCGCGCAGGGGTGGACCAGCACCTGTCATCATGGATCCTGGACTACCTCACGAACCGGCCTCAGTTTGTGAGAACCCGGGACTGTGTGTCCGACACGATCATCAGTAGCACGGGGGCCCCCCAGGGAACGGTGCTGGCTCCCTTCCTGTTCACTCTTTATACTGCGGACTTCTCACACAACACAACACACTGCCATCTACAGAAGTTCTCTGATGACTCTGCGATCGTTGGCCTCATCTCCAATGGAGATGAAGCTGAGTACAGAGGGCTTATCCAGGACTTCGTGGACTGGTGCCATCGGAACTGCCTCCAGATCAACGCGAGGAAAACTAAGGAGCTGGTGGTGGACTGCCGCAGGCATGGGCAGCCCCTCACAGTACCAGTAAATATACAGGGAACAGACATCGAGATGGTGACATCCTATAAGTACCTGGGTATTCATCTGAACAATAAACTAGACTGGTCACACAATACTGATGCACTCTACAAGAAGGGACAGCGCAGGCTGTTCCTGCTGAGGAGACTCAGGTCTTTTGGTGTACAAGGGGCGCTGCTGAAGTCATTCTATGACACGGTGGTGGCATCAGCCATCACTTTTGGAGTGGTCTGCTGGGGCAGTGGCATTACTGCAGCCGATAGGAAGAGACTGAACAAACTGATTAAGAAAGCTAGCTCTGTCCTGGGGCAGCGCCTTGATCCGATGGAGGAGATAGGAGAGAGAAGGACGGTGGCTAAACTGTCATCTCTGCTGGAGTCCGAGTTCCACCCTATGCAGGACATACTGAATGCACTGAGGAGCTCATTTAGCAGCAGACTACATCATCCCAGGTGCACAACCGAGAGGTTTCGTAGGTCCTTCCTACCAACGGCTGTCAGACTGTACAACCTAAGCAGGGCTGCTCGCAGAGATAGCAAAAAGACGTAACAAACTAATAGTTTTTTGAATGCAAAAGATGCAATAGACTTACACAATGGTCCCCTCCGGCATACAACTAGGAACTTACCGGTCGCTATGGAGGGTGAGAATATGTATGGGCACATAATCATACCATGTAGGATAACTAAGTAGACGGTTATGCTGTTTCATTCCATCTAGCAACAATGCTCTGCACTGTGTGTGTTTATATATTTACATATTTATTCCACCTAGCTGCAATGCTCCGTACTGTGGGTGTTTATATATTTACATATTTATTCCATCTAGCTACAATGCTCTGCACTGTGTGTTCATATATTCATATATTTATTCCATCCAGCTACAATGCTCTGCACTGTGTGTCTGTGTGTGTGTGTATATATATATATTTTATAGTAATACGTACATATGTATATTAGCTGCTCTTGCTTGCTTGTTTTTTTTTTTTTTTTTTTTTTTTTTTCTTGCCTTCTGATTGTTGCTCTGAGTGTTGCTATCCCTGTGCTGTTGCAATCCTGGAATTTCCCCGTTGTGGGACTAATAAAGGCTTATCTTATCTTATCTTATCTTATACACAGACAGCTCGGATACACATAGAGTTCTCAAGGCCGCCCAACACACGCACTGGAGATAAACAGCGGCGGAGAGTGCACAGACAGATACTCACAGTGCGGGGGCAGGCTGAGTCATTACAGTGGCAATCATGAGCAGACACAGAACACAGTCCTTAGACGACGTGACGATTACACGGAGGAAGATGCAACCGTGTGCACCGTACAATAATCCAGCGGTGTCTGCCTAGCGAAGAGCTCCTTTAATACCGACGCCGCTGGCGTGACAAATAGGAATCACCTGGGCGAGGCACAGACAGATAATAACCGGGGACTGGAAACAGCTGATGTGCCAGAAGGAGAGTGAGGGGGCATGGCTAGGCCGGCAGCCTGTCAGCAGCATGAGAGAAAGGTGATGACAGATGCTGACTAGCAGCTGCCGGACAGGCAGTGGCTAGAGGCATGGCATAAGTACAAGAATACATCAAAACACACATAACCAGCAAAGCCAACCCCACAAAGAGATAGGAACTGAGCTGGGGAAAGCCAAGCCGGCTTGGAACGTGACATTATTTATATAGCGCCATATCACAACAATAGTCATCTCATGGCACTTTTAAATGTAGGGGAAACCCCACAATTGCAGAAAGACCCCAGCAATCAGGCGATCCCCAGTGAGCAAGCACTTGGCGACGGTGGAGAAGAAAAACTTCCTTTTAACAGGAAGAAACCTCTAGCAGAACCAGGCTCAGGGAGGGGCAGTCATCTGCTGTGACTGGCTGGGGGGTGAGGGGAGAGAGAAGATGGAGAGAACTGACATAAAGAGAGCAAACATTAACGGAGAGAAGCCAGAATCAGAATCAGAATCAGAATCAGAAAGAACTTTATTGCCAAGCACATTTACAAGTAAACAAGTAAACATACGAGGAATTTGACTTGACATTTGACAAGTACATTATTAGACATAATTTGACAAGTACATTATTGGAGGTCACCTGGCAGTCTAAATCTATTAACAGCAAAACAAAGGGAGGGTTAAGAGACACAAGATCCCTCCCTAATCGTAGGCTATATTGAAGAGGAAGGTTTTTACCCTGCTCTTAAAAACAGAGATCGTGTCTGACTCCCGAACCCAGATTAGAAACTGATTCCACAGGAAAGGAGCTTGATAGCAGAAGGCTCTGCCTCCCATTGTACTTTTGGAGATTCTAGGTATTACAAGTAATCCAGCATTTTGGGAGCGTAGTGCTCTGTTAGGATGATAGGGTAATATCAGATCTTTTATATAAAAGGGGCCTGATTATTAAGAGCTTTGAAAGTGAGAAGAAGGATTTTAAACTTTAATTCTAAACTCTATGGGAAGCCCATGAAGGGAGGCCAGAACCGAAGAGATATGATCTCTCTTTCTAGTACCTGTTAAAACTTTTGCTGCAGCGTTTTGGATCAACTGAAGACTTTTTAAAGATATTTTAGGACAACCTGATAATAACGAGTTACAATAATCTAATCTAGAGCTAACAAAAGCGTGGATCAGTTTCTCAGCATCACTAAAAGAGACAAGATGCTCCTAATCTTGGCAATACTGCGCAGATGGTAGAAGGCAGTCTTAGAAACAAATTTAATATGTGAATTAAAAAACAGATCTTGATCAAAAATAACTCCAAGGTTCCTCACAGAACTATTCAGAGTAAAAGTAGCTGCATCCAAATTAAGAGTTTGATTTGGAAAGGTATTTCTAAGGTTTTTTGGATCGACAAGAATGACTTCGGTCTTATCCGGATTTAATAGCAGAAAATTACAAGTCATCCAAGCTTTGAATTCCTTAAGACAGGCATCTAATTTGGCTAACTGATTACAATCACTGGGCTTCATTGACAGGTATAATTGTGTGTCATCTGCATAACAATGAAAATGTATACAGTGCTTTCTAATGATGTTGCCTAACGGAAGCATATATAAACTAAAAAGAGTAGGGCCTAACACCTAACACAGATCCCTGTGGAACTCCATGACTGAGCTTAGAGTTGAAAGAAAACTCATTATTGATATGAACAAACTGAAATCTATCGGACAAATAAGATCTAAACCACTGCAGTGAAGTACCATTTAGTCCAACATAGTGTTCTAATCTATCAAGTAGAATATCATGATTGATAGTATCAAAGGCTGCACTAAGATCTACAAGGATAAGTACAGAAATGAGTCCATTATCAGATGCGATAAGAAGGTCATTCATGACTAAGGCTGTTTCAGTACTATGATGAATTCTGAACCCAGGTTCAGACTCTTCAAATAAACCATTTCCCTGTAAGTGGTCAAATAATTGTGTAGCAATAACTCTTTCTAAGATTTTTGAAATGAAAGGCAGATTAGAGATTGGCCGATAGTTAGCTAAAACTCCTGGATCCAGCATTGGCTTTTTGAGTAAGGGTTTAATTACAGCAATTTTAAAAGCCTGCGGTACATAACCCAAAGTTTAAGAAGAATTGATTATTTGAAGAATACGGCTACCAATAAATGGGAAGACTTTTTTTAAACCTGGTAGGAATAAGATCTAAAAGACAAGTTGAAGGCTTGGATGAGGAGATTATTTTATCTAACTCTAAAAGGTCAATTGGAGTAAACTTGTCCAAAAAGATATCAATTGAAGGAGTTGTAATAGTTGCTGTACTTACGTTTACAGTGGGAATAATCTGATTGATTTTATCTGTAATAGATAAAATTTTATGGTTGAAAAAGTTCAAAAAGTCCTGACTAGTAAGGTCTAGGGGGATGCAAGGATTGACAGAGTCCTGACTCTTTGTCAGCCTGGCTACAACGTTGAAAAGAAACCTGGAATTATTCTTATTCTCTTCTATTAATGCAGAGTAACTGTTACAACTCGTTCTCGCCTGTCATCAGCGCCAGTGGCACGCACACCTGCGCCTCATCAGCCTCCACCTATATAACTCCCTTTGCCCTCTGCTTCGGCCTGGAGTCGTCTGCTCGTCTACGCTCCCAAACCTCCAGCGCTCGACTGTTTTGTCCCGGCCAGCACACCTTCCTTCAAGCACGTAAGCTGCATAATTCCTCTTACCTTCTCTCCAGCTTCTCCCCTGTGCACAGGTGGACCTCCAGGGCGGCGGACTTCCTCATCCTTGCCTCTCCCTGTCAAACCTCTCTCCAGCACGTCGGAAGCGCAGAGGCGTTGTCCTCCAGGCAGCATCAGTGTCGCCAATGCCAGTCACCATCTCATCTGCAGGTAAGCAGTACAATGTGGTTATTCCCCACGGGGCCTCTGACTGTAGCTAATTCCCTGCTCTGCTCTGCCCTTAGGGTTGCCTGGCTGCACGGCGAACTGTTCTGCTCTCGACGCACCCTGTTCACCCAAACACATCCACACTTCCTCTCACGCATCCAAACACCACTAGTTGTTGAATAAAGCCTTAAATCTTTCCCGAGCCTGTGTGTGTGTTTCCTGAGCCCATCATTATGTCAGTATGACTCCAGCAAAGTGGCTCAGCAGACAGCGGGCTCGCGTGCCGACTTTCCACCCTCGAGGCTCGGGTGGATTTAATCGCTCATCAGCAACAAGTGATTTTCAATCAACTCACCCAAATTATCCAACGGTTAGATCCTCCACAGGCCTTCCCTCCAGCTCCGGTCGGTGGTCCAGCTCCGGTCCCTTCCCCGGCTAGCTCAGCTAGCTCGGGACTGCTAACCCGACTCACTCCCATTCCGACCCCCGCGCGCTTCAGCGGGAAACTCGGTGAGGCACGCAGGTTTCTTCTGCAATGTGAGTCGGTGTTTCAGCGCGTCCCCAGGGACTTTCCTTCAGATCATAACCAAATTGGGTATGTGGCTAATCTTTTGGAAGGGCGAGCGCTAGCTTGGGCCTACGCCATCATGACGAGGCCCAGCTACGCGAACCTGACCTACGCCTAATTCGTGCATGATTTTAAGGAAGTTTTTGACCATTCGGACTGAGATAAAGTCCTAACCACCCGGCTACTAAATCTTCGTCAGGGTAGCCGGTCGGCTGCCGACTACGCTGTCGACTTCCGGGTGGTAGCGATGGAAGTCGGGTGGGGTGAAGCTGCGCTCTGCAGCATCTTCACCCGCAGCTTGAATTCATCGTTTTAGGACGAGCTGGCCTCCCGGGATATACCGGACCGGTTATCAGATCTAATCTCCCTCGCAATCAATTTAGATAATAGGCTGAGGGAGCGGGCCGCCGAGCGGAGGGCATCTAGTCGCTCGAGTGGAGCTTCCGCCCGTGCCCCTCAGTCTCGCCCCCTGGCGTTACTCGCTCCGGGGTCTGCCGACGACACCGAGGCAATGCTGATCTGACGGGCTAAGCTTCCACCTGCAGAGAAACAGTGCCGCAGAGAGTTGGGCCTCTGCATGTATTGTGGGGGAGACCAGCACTCTGTGGAAGACTGTCCGGTTCGGCCAAAAGGGGACGCCTCGCGGACGCGTCCCATTCTAATCCCCTCACTAAATGCCTTCTCCCGGTTAGGTTCTGTCATAACCCCACGGGCCACGTCACACACGCACTGGTGGACTCGGGGGCGGAACAGAATTTCATTTCTCAAAGCCTGGTAACCCGTTTTGGCATCCCCTGCCAAGCGCTGCCAGCTCCCATTAACCTGGTCACTTTTGCCTGTACACCTCTCGAGAAAGTCACTCACAGGACTAAACCGGTCCCAGTCATCGTCTCCGGCAACCATAGGGAGGATCTCAGCCTCTTCGTATTACCCACCTCGGCTTCACCTGTCATCCTGGGTTTTCCCTGGCTGCGTCTTCACAACCCCACATTCGACTGGCAGTCCAGCAGCGTCCTCTCCTGGAGCACCTTTTGCATGAGCACCTGCCTCCAGTCCGCTGCTTGTGCCCCGTCGGTGCCGCTTCCCGCTTCTGACTCACCACCGCCGGACCTCTCCCTGGTGCCTCCGGAGTTCCACGACCTGGGCCTGGTCTTCAGTAAGTCCAAAGCATTGTCTCTTCACCCCCACCGTCCCTACGACTGCGTCATTAACCTCCGCCCGGGGGCGCCCCTGCCGTCCGGCTGCCTCTATAGCCTGTCAGCCCCGGAGCGCGAGGCTATGGATGCTTATATTAAGGAGTCGCTCAGCGCAGGCATCATCCGGCCCTCCTCATCCCTGGTTGGAGCTGGGTTCTTCTTCATGGGCAAGAAGGACGGGTCCCTGCGGCTGTGTATCAACTTCCGAACTCTCAATGACATTACGATAAGGGACAAGTACATGCTGCCCCTGATGGACTCGGCCTTCAACTCTCTCCAGGGGGCCTCCTGGTTTACCAAGCTGGACCTGCGCAGTGCGTACCACCTCGTTCGGATCCGGGAGGGTGATGAATGGAAGACGGGGTTCCGGATGCCCAGCAGCCATTTGGAGTATCTGGTCATGCCGTTTGGGCTCACCAACAATCCGGCCGTCTTCCAACGCCTCATCAACGACGTTCTTCGGGACTTCCTGAGGGTCTTCGTCTTTGTTTATCTGAACGACATCCTGATCTTCTCCAGGGACCCGTGAGGAGCATCAGGCCCACGTGAGGTGGGTCCTTCAGTGTCTTCTGGAGAACAGGCTGTATGTTAAAGCGGAAAAATGTGAGTTCTACACCAACCAAACTTCCTTCCTGGGGTTCGTCGTCGCTCACAACCAGGTTCTCCCCAACCCAGCTAAGGTCAAGGCGGTGGTGGAATGGCCCGTCCCTTCCTCCAGGAAACAGGTGCAACAATTTCTCGTGTTCGCCAATTTCTACCGCTGCTTCGTGCCGAAGTACAGCACCATTGCCACTCCCCTGACCCGCCTCACCTCCCCCAAGGTGCCATTCCAGTGGACCAAGGACGCAGCATCGGCCTTCGAGACCCTGAAGACGGAGTTCGCCTCCTCCCGGGTCCTCACCCAGGTTGACCCGATACTCCAGTGCCTGGTCGAGGTGGACGCATCCGACACAGGGGTGGGGGCAGTGTTCTCCCAGCGTTCACCGGTGGATGGCAGATACGTCCCTGCGCCTTCTTCTCCCGGCGCCTTTCCCCTGCTGAGCGAAATTACGACGTCAGTGACAGGGAGCTCCTGGCGGTGAAGCTCGCACTTCAGGAGTGGCGTCATTGGTTGGAGGGACCAGCTCAGCCGTTTGTGGTCTGACCAATCACAAGAACTTGGAGTACCTGAGGACGACCAAGCATCTGAATGCCCGCCAGGCGCGTTGGTCACTCTTCTTTGGACGCTTCAAGTTTACCATCACCTATCGCCCCGGTTCCAAGAACGGCAAACTGGATGCACTGTCCAGACAATTCGCCCCCGAAGACCCAGAGGATCAGGACCACACCATCCTACCCACCTCGTGCGTTGTGGGGGCCGTCTCGTGGGGGATTAAGGCCAAGGTCCGGAAGGCACAGGAGGCGGAACCTGATCCTGGTGGCGGTCCGGTCTGGAGACTGTTCGTTCCATCATCGGTCCGGGGCGATGTCATCCACTGGGCTCATATGGCCAAGTTCGCCTGTCACCCTGGCATCTCCCGGCTGGTGGAGCTCCTCCAGCGATCCTTTTGGTGGCCTGGTCTTAGGAGGGATGTCACCAACTACGTCCGTGCCTGTCCCCAGTGCGCAATGGGTAAAACCTCCACTTCTCCCCCAGCTGGTCTCCTCCACCCACTGTCAGTCCTCGGTAGGCCCTGGTCTCACGTGGCTCTGGACTTCGTCACCGGTCTCCCCAAGTCTAATTCCTATGACACCATCCTGACCATCGTCGACCGATTCTCCAAGGTGGCCCATTTCGTGCCCCTCTCCGGGCTCCCTTCGGCGCGAGAGACGGCCGACTTATTAATCCAACATGTGGTCAGGTTGCACGGGATCCCAGCGGATGTGGTCTCAGATCGGGGGCCTCAGTTTGTGTCCAGGGTTTGGAAGTCCTTCTGCAACGCACTGGGGGCCACGGTGAATCTGTCTTCCGGTCACCACCCTCAATCGAACGGACAGTGTGAGCGCACTAACCAGGAGCTGGAGGCAGCTTTGCGCTGCGTCACCTCTTCTAGCCCTTCTTCCTGGAGTACCTGCCTACCCTGGGTTGAGTACGCCCACAATTCGACCCTGTCATCAGCCATCGGAATGTCTCCCTTCCAGGCGTCCCTGGGGTATGACCCGCCCTTGTTCCCCGAAGAGGAAGGTGAGGTGGCGGTTCCCTCTGTCCAGGCACATCTGAGGCGCTGCCGGCATATTTGGACCAAGACGTGCCAGGCGCTTTTACGCACGGCGGAGCGCAATTCCCAAGTCGCCAATCGCCACAGGAGGGCCACTCCCAACTATCAGGTGGGCCAGCAGGTATGGTTGTCTACCCGGGATATTAAGTTGAAGGCTGAGAGGAGAAAGCTGGCGCAGCGCTTCATCGGTCCCTATCCCATAACTAAGATAATTAATCCGGTGGCTGTGCGTTTGGCTCTCCACCCCTCCCTCTGGGTCTGTCCAACCTTTCACGTTTCCCATATTAAACCTGTTGTTTCTGACCTTCTCTGTCCTCCTCCCAGAGCCCCTCCTCCCCCCAGGATGATCGACAGCTATCCGGCATGGGGGGTCACGGCCATCCTGGATTCCCACTGCCGTGGTCGCGATCTCCAGTATCTGGTGGACTGGGAAGGATATGGCCCTGAATGCAGGTCCTGGGTGCCCCCGTCCTGGGTGCTGGATAAGAGTCTCATCAAGGAGTTCCACCGGGTGCACCCAGGTAAGCCAGCGCCAGGAGGCGCTGCTCGGGGGGGAGTACTGTTACAACTGTTACAACTCGCTCTTGCCTGTCATCAGCGCCAGCGGCGCGCACACCTGTCCCTCATCAGCCTCCACCTATATAACTCCCTCTGCCCTCTGCTTCGGCCTGGAGTTGTCTGCTCATCTACGCTCCCAAACCTCCAGTGCTCGACCGTTTCGTCCCGGCCAGCGCACCTTCCTTCAAGCACGTAAGCTGCATAATTCCTCTTACCTTCTCTCCAGCTTCTCCCCTGTGCACAGGTGGACCTCCAGGGCGGCGGACTTCCTCATCCTTGCCTCTCCCTGTCAAACCTCTCTCCAGCACGTCGGGAGCACGCAGAGGCGCTGTCCTCCAGGCAGCATCAGCGTCGCCAATGCCAGTCACCATCTCATCTGCACGTAAGCAGTACATTGTGGTTATTCCCCATGGGGCCTCTGACTGTAGCTAATTCCCTGCTCTGCTCTGCCCTTAGGGTTGCCTGGCTGCACGGCGAACTGTTCTGCTCTCGACGCACCCTGTTCACCCACACCACATCCACACTTCCTCTCACGTATCCAAACACCACTAGTTGTTGAATAAAGCCTTAAATCTTTCCTGAGCCTGTGTGTGTGTTTCCTGAGCCCATCATTATGTCAGTAACAACTTGTTCTAGCTTTTCTAAGAGATTTTTTTATAAATTAGGAGATGATTTCTCCATGCTAAATAGAATTAATCTAAATTAGTGGAACGCCATTTTCTTTCTAGTTGATGAGTCTTCTGTTTTAAGCTATGAGTTTCTGTGTTAAACCAAGGGGTTAGAAATCTCAAATTTGGACTTTTTCTTTTTTAAAGGGGCCACCAAGTCTAGAGTCTGATGCAGAGAGGCTGTAACACTATCTACCAAGCTATCAATTACAGAAGGAGCAAGCTCTCCATCGCTTATTTCTGTTGTGTTGACACATGGTATAGAGGAGACAATCTGCAAAAATTTGGTAACAGCATCATCTGAAAGACATCTGCTGTAGTAACATTTTTCTTTAGGAGTCAAATAATCAGAAATAGTGATATCAAAGGTTAACAGACAATGGTCTGACAGTACAGGATTATGAGGAGACACTACCAGATTTTCTATTTCTATACCATAAGTCAGAACAAGGTCCAATGTGTGGTGGAGATAATGGATAGAATTTTCTATTTTTTGGGAAAACCTCAGTGAGTCTAATACAGTCACTATCTACATCAACATGTATATTAAAATCCCCTACTATAATTATTCTATCTGATTTCAGCACTAAATCAGCTAAAAATGCTTCCTTGCTTCCTAAAATGCTTCTTTGTTGTCACATGATCGCAATTGGTCCTTCTCGGTCCCTCTCTGGTCTTTCTTGAGATCTTGCGTTATTTTATATAATTCTCACATTATCTTGTATTTCAAATTCTGTCCTTATCCATGTCATTTCAAAACACAAATGGAGCTGGTAGGGACGGACGCAAGCCTCCACCTGCACTGGATCTGCAACACACTACATCCAGAGTCCGCCTAAATCCAAAGTAAGACAGCCATTCACTTTGAGTATCTGTTGAATTTCAACACAAGGACACCTCAGTCTACTCAAGGAGGTACTGATTAGGCCAGGAATGGGCAACTTTGGTGGTAGTGAGGGCCACAAATTTTTTTCCTCACTTCCCGATGGCCAGATTTACAAGTAAACCTTCAGTGTGGGGAGGGGGGTGTTACTTTCTTCAAAGTCAAAAGTTTCATAATTACAACTGATGCACATCAAAATAAAAGCTACTCAGTATTTTATCATACCAGAATTAAAATTACCACTGGTATAAATAAATGTCAAGAAAAACATCAGCAGATTAAAATGACAACAGAGTATTCGCTGAACTTTTATTGCTGACATGGGATTTAAACAGTGTTAGTGCTTCAGTTGCGCTTTTGAGAAGTTGTTATGGCTTCAGTTGGCCACCAGATGCTACTGTTCTTATTGAGACTGAAGCTTTGAATCATTTTGGCACAATTAGAAGGGAAGCCTCAGAGCTTCATGGACCTCTTGCACAATGTAGAGTGACGTACATCATCATCATCATCATAGCAGTCTGTTGTGGGCGACAATGACTGTTTCATTTAGGTCTGATCAGATTCCTCCACACAGCTCTGTCCTTAGCCTTCCGCTGCCAGAAACTCCTGTCTATGTCCAACTTCTTCAAGTTTCTTTTTACAGTGTCTTTAAATCTGAGCCTTGGTCTACCCTGATTGCGTTTGCCCTTGCATAACTGTGAGTAGAGTAACTGCCGAGGGAGACGCTGGTGATCCATCCTCTCAACGTGTCCGAGCCATCTCAGGTTCATCTGTATTAGCATGTCCTCCATTGATAGTAGACCAGCTCGTTTCAACACTTCTATGTTGGTTATCTTGTCTTTCCATGAGATGTTCATTTTTTTATTTTTTTTTTATTTTTTTTTTTACTTCCGGCGCCACACGAGTAGGCAGCCTTTTTGCAACAGCGGATCAATTTCTGCCTATTTCTATTTTCTATCTGGCTCTCTTGCCAATCTTTCTGATCCAGCGTCACCTTTATTCCATCCGAACACATAGATCGCCCAAATGTCTCCTGAGCCAGTGGATGGAGCCACTGTTTCTAGCAGGAGGCGGCAGTACAATAGAGACCAGCTGCTAGCACTTAACCGGCCCACGATGCTAACGCAAAAACTCGACATACCGGGAGAGATGAGATGGAAACAGCGTGGGTGTCGAGCTGGTGTTAGACGGTGGGCGAGGAATATAAGGTACAGACCCATCCTCCCATCCATTATTATGGGGAATGTTCGATCTCTACTCAGTAAGACTGATGAGCTAGTGGCTATCTCCCGCTACGAGAGTGTCTTCAGGGAGAGTAGTTTGATGCTATATACTGAGACGTGGCTAACAGAACTAGCAACAGATGCTAACATCGAACTGGAGGGTTTCCATGCAATACGGGCAGACCGGACACCAGACAGTGGGAAGACAAGGGGCGGAGGAGTGATTATATATGTCAATAACATATATAAACTCCTCAGTGCTGCTAAATGAGCACTGAGGAGCTCATTTAGCAGCAGACTACATCATCCCAGGTGCACAACCGAGAGGTTTCGTAGGTCCTTCCTACCAACGGCTGTCAGACTGTACAACCTAAGCAGGGCTGCTCGCAGAGATAGCAAAAAGACGTAACAAACTAATAGTTTTTTGAATGCAAAAGATGCAATAGACTTACACAATGGTCCCCTCCGGCATACAACTAGGAACTTACCGGTCGCTATGGAGGGTGAGAATATGTATGGGCACATAATCATACCATGTAGGATAACTAAGTAGACGGTTATGCTGTTTCATTCCATCTAGCAACAATGCTCTGCACTGTGTGTGTTTATATATTTACATATTTATTCCATCTAGCTACAATGCTCAGCACTGGGTGTGTTTATATATTTATATATCTACATATTATTCCATCTAGCTACATTGCTCCACACTGTGTGTGTTTATATACTTGCATATTTATTCCACCTAGCTGCAATGCTCCGTACTGTGGGTGTTTATATATTTACATATTTATTCCATCTACCTACAATGCTCTGCACTGTGTGTTCATATATTCATATATTTATTCCATCCAGCTACAATGCTCTGCACTGTGTGTCTGTGTGTGTGTGTATATATATATATTTTATAGTAATACGTACATATGTATATTAGCTGCTCTTGCTTGCTTGTTTTTTTTTGTTTTTGTTTTTTTTCTTGCCTTCTGATTGTTGCTCTGAGTGTTGCTATCCCTGTGCTGTTGCAATCCTGGAATTTCCCCGTTGTGGGACTAATAAAGGCTTATCTTATCTTATCTTATCTTATCTTAACAACTGGTACAGACCAGGACATATCACGGTTAAGGAACAGCACTGTAGCAAAGACATTGAGTTGCTAGCTGTTAGCATGTGGCCTACATATCTCCCGAGGGAATACTCACACGTGATCTGCATTATTTATACAAATCCGACGGCGAACGCTGGGACAGCGCATGACGTCATCCACTCAGTAACTGGCAGGCTGCAGACAGAACACCCAGATGCTCTTCTCCTCACCTCAGGTGATTTCAACCATATTTCACTGTCTCCCATTCTACCCACGTTCACCCAGTATGTCACATGCCACACTAGAGACAATAAAACACTGGACTTATTCTATGCAAATACTAAGGAGGCGTACACCTCATCACCACTCCCCCCGCTAGGGAGATTGGATCACAACTTGGTTCATCTTCTGCCGGTGTACAAACCCTTAGTACACAGACAACCTCCGGTCATGCGCACGGTGAAGTTATGGTCTGAGGAGGCAATGGACGTGCTAAAGGACTGTTTTGAAATCACTGCCTGTGAGCAGCTCTGCGATCCACATGGTGAGGACATCGATGGCATCACTCACACCATCACAGACTACATCGGCTTCTGTGTGGACAACACCGTACCCACCAAGACCATACGGTGTTGCTCGAACAACAAACCCTGGATCAACCCTGAGATAAAAACACTTCTGAGAGAGAAGAAGAGGATCTTCAGGTCGGGGAACAGGAAGATGCTGAAGTCTGTTCAGAGGGAGCTGAGGAGGAAGATCAGAGAAGGCAAGGACAGCTTCAGGAAGAAGATGGAAGACAAGCTGCAACGGAGTGACATCGGCAGGGTCTGGAGAAACCTTAAAACCATCTCTAAGCTCCAGAATACCTCCCCCCAGGCCACAGGAGGCAGGGAGTGGGCAAACAATCTGAACCTGTTTTTTAATAGGTTTGACCAGTCGCCCTCCCCCCCGACTGCACAACAACCACTGCTGCCTCTAAAGTCATCAAGACCTGCTGTCCACACCCCACTCCATCAACACCCCCCCACTCCCAGCACACAGCCCCCCAACCTGACCCTCACTAAGAACCAGGTGAGGATGGAGCTGAGGAAGATCAAGGTGAGGAAGGCCGCGGGACCGGACGGTATCAGCGCAAAGCTCCTCAAATCCTGTGCAGACCAGCTGTGTGGGATTGTGGAGCATATCTTCAACCTAAGCCTGAAGCTGGGAAGGATACCACAGTTGTGGAAAATATCTTGTGTGGTACCTGTAACAAAGACTTCCCACCCCAAAGATCTGAACAGCTACAGACCAGTGGCCCTGACGTCTCACATGATGAAGACCCTGAAGAGACTGCTCCTTGCTCACCTCCGCCCCCTGGTGGGACCAGCGATGGATCCATTCCAGTTCACCTATCAGCATGGCATTGGGGTGGAGGATGCAGTGATCTTCCTCCTTCACTGTTCTCTGTCCCACCTGGAGAAGCCCGGGAATGCGGTGAGGATCATGTTCTTTGACTTCTCCAGTGCTTTCAACACCATTCAACCAATGATCCTGAAGGACAAGCTGCTGTGCGCAGGGGTGGACCAGCACCTGTCATCATGGATCCTGGACTACCTCACTAACCGGCCACAGTTTGTGAGAACCTGAGATTGTGTGTCTGACATGATCATTGGTAGCACGGGGGCCCCCCAGGAAACGGTTTTGGATCCCTTCCTGTTCACCCTTTATACTGTGGACTTCTCACACAACACAACACACTGCCATCTACAGAAGATCTCTGACGACTCTGCGATCGTTGGCCTCATCTCCAACGGAGATGAAGCTGAGTACAGAGGACTTATCCAGGACTTCGTGGACTGGTGCCATCGGAACTGCCTCAAGATCAACGCGAGGAAAACTAAGGAGCTGGTGGTGGACTGCTGCAGGCAAGGACAACCCCTCACAGCACCAGTAAACATACAGGGAACAGACATTGAGATGGTGACATCCTACAAGTACCTTGGTGTTCATCTGAACAATAAACTAGACTGGTCACACAATACTGACGCACTCTACAAGAAGGGACAGTGCAGGCTGTTCCTACTGAGGAGGCTCAGGTCTTTTGGTGTACAAGGCGCGCTGCTGAAGACATTCTACGACACAGTGGTGGCATCAGCCATCACTTTTGGAGTGGTCTGCTGGGGCAACGGCATTACAGCAGCCGATAGGAAGATACTGAACAAACTGATCAAGAAAGCTAGCTCTGTCCTGGGGCAACGCCTTGACCCAGTGGAGGAGATGGGAGAGAGAAGGATGGTGGCTAAACTGTCATCTCTGCTGGAGTCTGAGTCCCACCCTATGCAGGACATATTGAATGCACTGAGGAGCTCATTTAGCAGTAGACTACATCATCCTAGGTGCGCAACCGAGAGGTTTCGCAGGTCCTTCCTACCTACGGCTGTCAGACTGTATAACTTAAGCAGGGCTGCTCGCAGAGATAGCAAAAAAACGTGACGACCTAGTAGTATTAAATGCAAAAGATGCAACAGACTTACACAAATGGTCCCCTCCAGTATACAACTAGGACAATATCAGTCGCTACGGAGGGTGGCGATATGTATGGGTACATATTCATACTATGTAGGATAACTAAGTAGACGGTTATGCTGTTTATTCCATCTTGCTACAATGCTCCGCACTTTGTATATATATTTATATATTTATGTGTACGTATGTATATCCACTGCTCCTATTTATATTTTTCGTATTTTCTTAATTATTGCTCTGATCGTTGCTATCCCTGTGCTGTTGCAATCCTGGAATTTCCCCATTGTGGGACTAATAAAGGCTTATCTTATCATATCTTATCTTATCTATAAGATAAGATATGATTATTGACTCCAATTGTCAATATAATAAATATTGACAATTGGAGCTCTTTTTGGGGAAAACCTGGTCTTATGAGACGAGACAGCATTCATCCCACTTTGGATGGTGCTTCTCATTTATCTAACAATCTGGCATCTTTTTTATCCAAATTTCCAAAACCTTGACTACTCAGAGTTGGGACCAGGAAGCAGAGTCGCAGTCTTACACGCCTCTCTGCAGCTCCTCTTCATCCGCCACCCCTCAGCTTAGCCCCTGACTTCCCCATCAGAGAATCGTTGTCTGCTCCCTCCAAAGTAAATAAAAATATAATGCATAAGCATCCCAAAGTGATAAAGCAAAAATATTGGTAAAACTCAAATTAAACATAAAGCCTCTAAATTGAATGAATTGGCCTCTGTTCCTCCTCATAATTTAAAAATTAAATGTGGTTTATTAAATATTAGGTCTCTAACTCCCAAGTCTCTGTTAGTCCATGATCTGTTAATTGATCATCAGATTGATTTAATATCCCTTACAGAGACTTGGTTAGGGCAAGAGGATTATGTTGGTTTAAATGAATCAACTCCCTCTGGTTATTTAAACTGTCAAAATCCCAGAAGTTCTGGTCATGGAGGAGGAGTAGCAACAATTTACCATTCCAAATTACTAGTTAATGTAAAGCAAAAAACATGTTAAAAACATGTTAAACATGTTATAATTCCTTTGAGGGCCTGGTCCTCAGTATTGGGCACTTTAGCAATTTTAGGTTAAACCCAATTTTATTTGCCATAGTTTATCGTCCCCCATCAACCTACTCAGAATTTTTATCCGAATTTGCTGATTTCTTAGCTGATTTAGTGCTGAAATCTGATAGAATGATTATAGTAGGGGACTTTAATATACATGTGGATGTAGATAGTGACTGCCTTAATGTGGCATTTAATTCAATATTAGACTCGATTGGGTTTTCTCAGAAAGTAGGAAATTCTACTCATTACCTCTACCATACATTGGACCTTGTTCTGACATATGGCATAGAAATAGAAAATCTTGTAGTGTCTCCTCATAACCCTGTACTGTCAGACCATTGTCTGTTAACCTTTGATTTTACTATTTCTGACTATTTGGCTCCTAAAGAAAAATATTATTAAAGTAGATACCTCTCAGATGATGCTGTTACCAAATTTTTGCAGATTGTTTCCTCTATGCCATGTGTCAACACAACGGAAATAAGCTATAGACAGCTTGCTCCTTCTGTAATTGTTAACATGGTGGATAGTGTTTCAGCTTCTCTGCATCAGACTCTAGATTTGTGGCCCCCTTAAAAAAGAAAAAGTCTAATCAGCGATTTCTAACTCCTTGGTTCAACACAGAAACCCGTAGCTTAAAACAGAAGACTCGTCATTTAGAAAGAAAATGGCGCTCCACTAATTTAGATGAAATCTATTTAGCTTGGAGAAATCATCTTTTAATTTATAAAAAAATCTCTTAGAAAAGCTAGAACGAGTTATTACTCTGCATTAATAGAAGAGAACAAGAATAATCCCAGGTTTCTTTTCAGTACTGTAGCCAGGTTGACAAAGAGTCAGGACTCTGTCAATCCTAACATTCCCTTAGAGCTTACTAGTCAGGACTTTATGAACTTTTTCAATAATAAAATTTCATCCATCAGAGATAAAATCAATCAGATTCTTCCCACAGTTAACTTAAATACTGTAACTACTACAACTCCTTCTATTGATGTCTGTCTTGATGAGTTTACTCCAGTCGACCTTTGTGAGTTAGACAAAATAGTTTCCTCATCCAAACCTTCAACTTGTCTTTTAGACCCTATTCCTACCAGGTTATTTAAAGAAGTCTTCCCACTTATTGGTAGCTTTATTCTTCATATAATCAATTCTTCATTAACTTTAGGCCATGTACCGCAGGCTTTTAAAACGGCTGTAATTAAACCCTTACTCAAAAAGCCAACGCTAGATCCAGGAGCTTTAGCTAACTATAGACCAATCTCTAATCTCCCTTTCATTTCAAAAATCTTAGAAAGAGTTGTTGCTACGCAATTATTTGACCACCTACAGGGAAATGGTTTACTTGAAGAGTTTCAGTCTGGGTTTAGAATCCATCATAGTACTGAAACAGTCTTAGCGAAGGTCACTAACGACCTCCTCATTGCATCTGATAATGGACTAGTTTCTGTACTTGTCCTTTCAGACCTTAGTGCAGCTTTTGATACTATCGATCATAATATTCTACTTGATAGATTAGAACACTATGTTGGACTTAATGGAACTTCGTTGCAGTGGTTTAGATCTTATTTATCTGATAGGTTCCAGTTTGTTCATGTAAATAATGAGTTTTCTTTCAACTCAAAGCTCAGTCATGGAGTTCCACAGGGATCTGTGCTCGGTCCTACTCTTTTTAGTTTATATATGCTTCCGTTAGGCAACATTATTAGAAAGCACTGTATACATTTTCATTGTTATGCTGATGACACACAATTATACCTGTCAATGAAGCCAGATGATAGTAATCAATTAGCCAAGTTAGAAGCCTGTCTTAAGGAAATCAAAGCTTGGATGACTTGTAATTTCCTGCTATTAAATTCAGATAAGACTGAAGTAATTCTTGTTGGTCCAAAAAAACCTTAGAAATTCCTTTCCAAATCAAATTTTCAGTTTGGATGCGGTTACTCTTTCTCTTAATAGCTCTGTGAGGAACCTTGGAGTTATTTTTGATCAGGATTTGTCCTTCAATTCACATATTAAATTTGTTTCTAAGACTGCCTTCTATCATTTGCGTAATATTGCCAAGATTAGGAGCATCTTGTCTCAGAGTGATGCTGAGAAACTGATCCACGCTTTTGTTAGCTCGAGATTAGATTATTGTAATTCTTTATTATCAGGCTGTCCTAAAATATCTTTAAAAAATCTTCAGCTGATCCAAAATGCTGCAGCAAGAGTTTTAACCGGTACTAGAAAGAGAGATCATATCTCTCCGGTTCTGGCCTCCCTTCATTGGCTTCCCATAGAGTTTAGAATTAAGTTTAAAATCATTCTTCTTACTTACAAAGCTCTAAACAATCAGGTTCCTTTTTATTTAAAAGATCTGATACTACCATATTATCCTAACAGAGCACTACGCTCCCAAAATGCAGGATTACTTGTAATACATAGAATCTCCAAAAGTACAATGGGAGGCAGAGCCTTCAGTTATCAAGCTCCTCTCCTGTGGAATCAGCTGCCAATCTGGATTCGGGAGTTAGACTCGATCTCTGTTTTTAAGAATAGGGCTAAAACCTACCTTTTTGATATAGCCTACAATTAGGGAGGGATCATGTGTTTCTGAACCCTCCCTTAGTTATGCTGCTAATAGGTTTAGTCAGCCGGGGGACCTCCAGTAATGCACTGGGCCTCACTCCTTTTCTCACTCTCAATGAAATATTTTTTTTGCTGGTCATTAACATTTGTTTGTTTTCTCCCATAGATTGAGTCCCCATCATGCTGTTTGCTCTCTACATGTCTGTTCTTTTCTTCTTCTCTATCCCCTCACCCCCCAGCCAGTCGCAGCAGATGACTGCCCCTCCCTGAGCCTGGTTCTGCTGGAGGTTTCTTCCTGTTAAAAGGGAGTTTTTCCTCTCCACCGTCGCCAAGTGCTTGCTCACAGGGGATCGCCTGATTGTTGGGGTCTTTCTCAACTGTGGGGGTTCCTCCTACAGTTGATAGTGCTATGAGATGACTGTTGTTGTGAAATGGTGCTATATAAATAAAGTTGAATTGAATTGAATTGAATTATCTTATCTTATGGCTTGAAGGTGTCTCATCACATACAGTGGGGCAAAGAAGTATTTAGTCAGCCACTAATTGTGCAAGTTCTCCCACTTAAAAGATGAGAGAGGTCTCCAATTTTCATCATAGGTGTACCTCAACTATGAGAGACAAAATGAGAAAAAAAAAAATCCAGAAAATCACAGTGAAGGATTTTTAATGAATTAATTGGTAAATTCCTCAGTAAAATAAGTATTTGGTCACCTACAAACAAGCAAGATTTCTGGCTCTCACAGACCTGTAACTTCTTCTTTAAGAGGCTCCTCTGTCCTCCACTCGTTACCTGTATTAATGGCACCTGTTTGAACTCGTTATCAGTATAAAAGATACCTGTCCACAACCTCAAACAGTCAGACTCCAAACTCCACTATGGCCAAGACCAAAGAGCTGTCAAAGGACACCAGAAACAAAATTGTAGACCTGCACCAGGCTGGGAAGACTGAATCTGCAATAGGAAAGCAGCTTGGTGTGAAGAAATCAACTGTGGGAGCAATTATTAGAAAATGGAAGACATACAAGACCACTGATAATCTCCCTTGATCTGGGGCTCCACGCAAGATCTCACCCCGTGGGGTCAAAATGATCACGAGAATGGTGAGCAAAAATCCCAGAACCACAGGAGGGGACCTAGTTAATGACCTGCAGAGAGCTGGGACCAAATTAACAAAGGCTACCATCAATAACACACTACGCCTCCAGGGACTCAAATTCTGCAGTGCCAGACGTGTCCCCCTGCTTAAGTCAGTACAAGTCTAGGCCCATCTGAAGTTTGCTAGAGAGCATTTGGATGATCCAGAAGAGGATTGGGAGAATGTCATATGGTCAGATGAAACCAAAATAGAACTTTATTGTAAAAACTCAACTTGTCGTGTTTGGAGGAGAAAGAACACCATACCTACTGTGAAGCATGGGGGTGGAAACATCATGCTTTGGGGCTGTTTTTCTGCAAAGGGACCAGGACGACTGATCCGTGTAAAGGAAAGAATGAGTGGAGCCATGAATCGTGAGATTTTGAGTGAAAACCTCCTTCTATCAGCAAGAGCATTGAAGATGAAACGTGGCTGGGTCTTTCAGCATGACAATGATCCCAAACACACCACCCGGGCAACGAAGGAGTGGCTTTGTAAGAAGCATTTTAAGGTCCTGGAGTGGCCTAGCCAGTCTCCAGATCTCAACCCCATAGAAAATCTTTGGAGGGAGTTGAAAGTCCGTGTTGCCCAGCGACAGCCCCAAAACATCACTGCTCATGAGGAGATCTGCATGGAGGAATGGGCCAAAATACCAGCAACAGTGTGTGAAACCCTTGTGAAGACTTACAGAAAGCGTTTGACCTCTGTCATTGCCAACAAAGGGTATATAACAAAGTATTTGTCATGGCGGCCTCTGGGCCGTCATTAACATCATTAACTCCAGCTGCGCACAGACCCACAGGTGTTAATCAGCAGTTGTTAAAAGCCAGCATTGCTGACAGCCCGGCACGGAGTCGTCTGTCCTCCTCGTCGGAGAAAGAACCTGAACTCCGCTCTCTGGCCTCGTCAGGTTACTCTCTCGTCTCGTCTGGAACTTCTCTGGCTTCGTCAAGAACTTCTCTTACCTCATCTAGGACTTCTCTTACCTCATCAAGGACTTCTGTTCAGAGTCAAGCACGTAAGAGAACTGTCTGTTACTCAACTCCTAACCTCTACCCCTGTGCACAGGTGGACCCCCCTGGCGGCGGACCTGCGGCCCCAGCTGACGGGGTTACGCCAACACGCACACGTAGCGGTTCGCTACCACCACAACTACCGGTACGTCTTGCTCCTCAAATTCCTGAACTACTGCTGTATCAGTTGCAGGAGTATTGGCCACCGTTATCAGTGGAGTTACTGTCATCAGCATCTGTTGTCTCATCGTCACCACGCTCTGTGGATTCACTCACCTCGTCATCCTCTGGATTGTCATCGTCCCGGCTTGTGGTGTCACAGCCGGAGTCACTGGAAGATCTGTCCTTATCACAGCCACGGGTGGAGGCCCTAGCACGTTCACGGACACCTTCACCTCCACGTTGCACGGCCGCTGGTTCTCAGCAGGACGTAACCTGTGCTCCCGCCAAGTAAGCCTCACTACCTGTAGCTTGTCACTTGCGTGGGACAAAAGTAATTGTTTGTGCTTGTATGTTCCAGGGTTGCCGGGTCTCCGTTCAGGGTGCTCAGCTCCAGTGACCAGAACTCAATCCACGCACTCACACTTGCACTACACACCCTTTCACTCTAATAAAGATTATTGTTCACTATCTGCCCGTGTCAGTGTCTGTCTCCTGGGTCCCGAAACATGTCAGTACGACTCCGTCAGGTTGACCCAGCGGACAGCTCACTGTCGCGCTTAACTAACACTCTTAGCGCCCGGGTAGATTTACTAGCCCACCAGCAGACAGTAATCTTAAACCAATTAACTTCAATTAATAGTCGGCTGGATCGTTTGGAAGGACACCAGACGTTTCCCCCAACCGCAAACATCTCAGCCCCTGCAGGCTTAGCGTCAGGACAAGCTAACACCTCCTCGTCCTCTCGTCTCACCCCAATTCCTACACCTGCCCGGTTCAGCGGCAAACTCGGGGAAGCCCGAGGATTCATATTACAATGTGAGTCAGTTTTTCTGCGTGTGCCGGGGGATTTTTCTCTCGATTCTAGCTGGATAGGCTATGTCATAAATTTGCTGGCAGGAAGAGCGTTAGACTGGGCGTATTTGATCATGGCTAAACCTAGCTATTCCCTGCTTTCTTACCAGGAATTTGTGTCAGAATTTTTGTCTGTATTTGATCATACGGATAGGAGTGAGGTGTTGACTCAACGATTTCTAAGCTTACAGCAGGGAAAGAGAGCAGCTGCAGATTACGCCATTGACTTCCGGGTCCTGGCCGCAGAGATTGGGTGGGGGGAGCCATCACTTTGTGGCATTTTCCTACGTAGTCTCAACGACGAGCTAAAGGATGAGTTAGCGGTACGGGAAAAACCAGATAATTTGCAAGATTTGATTGCCCTAGCAGTTAGTATCGATAGCAGATTAAGGGAGCGGGCGGCTGGACGACGAGTTATCTCCCGTTCGGTTAAACCCCGCCCTCGCGTTCCTAACTCTCCTCTTCTCGCTCTACCCGCATCAGAGGAGGCCTCGGCTCAGGAAGCCATGATTATGGGTCATTCCAAGGTATCAGCAGCTGAGAAACAACGCCGTAGAGATCAAGGCCTATGTTTCTATTGTGGGAAGGAGTCACATGGGGTTTCCGAATGTCCGAGTAAGTTAAAAGGGAAGGCCCGTGGATCGCAGTAGGGGGATTCACGGGCAAGAACTCAGAGGAACCCCTTACTTGTTGTCATCTACCCCTCAGACTCATTCATACACACACTGAACACTCCACACTAGCGTTAGTTGATTCTGGAGCTGAGCAGAATTTCATTTCTAGAGACCTGGCAACCCGGATGGGCCTTAGCTGTCAGACTTTAGAACCCCCTGTCAGATTGATCACCCTGTCTAAGGCTTCCTTGACCACCACTGACCTTCAGACAGCCCCTGTCTATAATTGTCTCAGGGAATCACAGGGAGGAGATTCAGTTCTTAGTGCTGCCCGTTTCTTCTTTGCCCATTATTCTGGGGTACCCCTGGCTGCGCCTACATAACCCCACTATTGATTGGCAAGCTGGGAGAATAACGGCATGGAGTACGTTCTGCCTTAGTGCCTGTCTCCAATCAGCGGCGTGCGCCCCATCCGTTAAGGTGCCTCTGCCAAATTCATCCCCACCGGATTTGTCTAAAGTGCCAGAGGTTTATCACGATTTGGGGCAAGTGTTCAGCAAGTTTCGGGTGTTGTCTTTACCCCCCCATCGTCCGTATGACTGCGCCATCAATCTGAAGGCTGGGGCCCCTCTGCCTGCTAGCCGCCTTTACAGCCTATCAGCCCCGGAGCGCGAGGCCATGAATACGTACATTAAGGAGTCCTTGGCTTCTGGTATCATCCGCCCGTCGTCTTCGGCAGTGGGGGCCGGATTTTTTTTTTGTTGGAAAAAAGGACGGTTCACTACGCCCCTGTATCGACTTCCGGGGCCTGAATGAAATAACAGTCAAGGATAAATATACTCTGCCCTTGATGAACACTGCGTTTGACTCCCTCCAGGGGGCATCCTGGTTTACTAAACTGGACCTTAGGAATGCCTACCATCTAGTGCGCATTAGAGAAGGAGATGAGTGGAAGACGGCTTTTCGGACCCCCAGCGGTCATTTTGAGTACCTGGTAATGCCGTTTGGGTTAACTAACGCTCCGGCCGTCTTCCAGCGTTTGATTAATGATGTACTTCGGGATTTTTTGAACTCGTTTGTTTTCATTTATCTTGATGACATCCTCATCTTCTCCCGCACACTAGAGGAACATCGGGTGCATGTCCGCAGGGTATTACAGCGCCTCCTGGAGAACCAGTTGTTCGTCAAGGCCGAGAAATGTGAGTTCCACACTGATCAGACCTCCTTCCTTGGATTTATTATTGCTCGGAACCAGGTGCTTCCTGACCCTGCCAAGGTCAAAGCAGTGGTGGAATGGCCTGCACCCACCTCCAGAAAGCAGCTTCAGGGTTTCCTGGGGTTTGCTAATTTTTATAGGAGGTTCGTGCCCAACTTTGGTAATATTGCCCGTCCTTTGACTGCTCTCACCTCCCCTAAGATCCCATTTTGCTGGAGTAAGGAAGCAGCCGGTGCATTTGAGAAACTCAAGAGGGAGTTCACCTCGGCCCGAGTCCTTACCCAGGTGGACCCGAAGCTGCAGTGCTTGGTGGAGGTGGACGCGTCTGATGCGGGAGTTGGAGCTGTACTCTCCCAACGGTCCCCTGAGGATGGTAAGATTCGCCCTTGTGCTTTTTTCTCTCATCGTCTCACCCCTGCAGAGAGGAACTACAGCATCGGGGACAGGGAGTTACTGGCTGTGAAACTGGCCTTGGAAGAATGGAGACATTGGCTGGAGGGGGCTGCTCAGCCGTTCGTGGTTTGGACTGATCACCGTAACCTGGAGTACCTCAGGACGGCGAAGCGCCTGAATGCACGCCAGGCTCGCTGGTCCCTCTTCTTCGGCCGGTTTAACTTTACCATCACGTACCGGCCGGGAAGCAAGAACGGTAAGCCGGATGCCCTCTCCCGGCAGTTTGACCCCCCATCCTCCGAGGACCAGGAGACCCCTATCCTGCCGCCTTCCTGCGTCATGGGTGCCCTGTCCTGGGGAATCTGCAAGACGGTTCACCAGGCTCAGAAGACCGAGCCGGACCCCGGGGGGGGGGGGGGGGGCGGGCCGCTTGTTTGTTCCACGCACTGTCCGAGGCAAGGTGATTGAGTGGGGTCACGCTTCCAAGTTGGCTTGTCATCCTGGAGTGGGTCGGACCGTGGATCTTCTCCAAAGGACCTTCTGGTGGCCAGGGTTACGGAGGGACGTTGTAGGCTACATCCGGGCCTGCGCTCAGTGCGCCACTGGGAAGATGACATCATCCCCCCCGGCGGGCTTACTACATCCGTTGCCGGTTCCTTCACGCCCCTGGTCTCATGTAGCGATGGATTTTGTGACTGGGTTACCCACTTCAGATGACTACACCACGGTGTTGACCATCGTGGACCGGTTCTCGAAGGTGGCCCATTTTGTGCCACTTCGGGGTCTGCCTTCGGCCCAGGAGACTGCGGACCTCCTGGTGCAACATGTGGTCCGTCTTCATGGCATCCCTGCAGATATTGTGTCTGACCGAGGACCCCAGTTTGTATCTCAAGTTTGGAAGGCTTTCTGTGCGGCACTAGGAGCCACAGCCAGCCTCTCTTCTGGTTATCACCCCCAAAGTAATGGTCAGTGCGAACGGGCTAATCAGGAGCTGGAAGCCGCCCTCCGTTGTGTCATCTCCTCCTGCTCATCCTCCTGGAGCAAGTTCCTGCCCTGGATTGAGTACGCTCACAACGCCACGATCTCCACGGCCACAGGCGTCTCCCCGTTTAAAGCTACTTGTGGGTTTGATCCTCCGTTGTTTCCTGAGGAGGAAAAGGAGGTAGCGGTTCCTTCAGTCCAGGCACACATTAAGCGCTGCCGGCGAGTTTGGCTCCTCGCTAGTCAAGCCTTGCTGAAGACCACTAAATGTAATATCCAGGTGGCCAACCGGCATAGGAGACCCGCCCCGGACTATAAGGTGGGTCAGAAGGTTTGGTTGTTGACCCGGAATATTGGTGTGCCGGCTGAAAAACGTAAGCTTACTAAGCGCTTCATTGGCCCCTACACCATTAATCGTATTGTTAACCCTGTGTCTGTGCGCTTGTCTCTCCCCTCTTCGATGCGTATCTGCCCCACCTTTCATGTCTCCCAGGTCAAGCCGTACGTCTCTGACCCCCTGTGCCCTGCTCCTGCGGCTCCCCCACCCCCAAGGATGATCGATGGCCATCCTGCCTGGGGGGTGACTGCCATCTTGGATGTCCGCAGGCGGGGTCGTGGCCTTCAGTATTTGGTGGACTGGGAGGGCTTTGGACCGGAGGATCGTTCTTGGATTCGCCCAGCGTTGATCCTGGATAAACAGCTGATTCGCGATTTCCATCAGGCGAATCCAGGTAGGATTGGGCAGGTGCCTGGAGGCACTGCTAGAGGGGGGAGTACTGTCATGGCGGCCTCTGGGCCATCATTAGCATCATTAACTCCAGCTGTGCACAGACCCACAGGTGTTAATCAGCAGTTGTTAAAAGCCAGCGTTGCTGACAGCCCGGCACGGAGTCGTCTGTCCTCTTTGTCGGAGAAAGAACCTGAACTCTGCTCTCTGGCCTCGTCAGGTTACTCTCTCGTCTCGTCTGGAACTTCTCTGGCTTCGTCAAGAACTTCTCTTACCTCATCTAGGACTTCTCTTACCTCATCAAGGACTTCTGTTCAGAGTCAAGCACGTAAGAGAACTGTCTGTTACTCAACTCCTAACCTCTACCCCTGTGCACAGGTGGACCCCCCTGGCGGCGGACCTGCGGCCCCAGCTGACGGGGTTACGCCAACACGCACACGTAGCGGTTCGCTACCACCACAACTACCGTCTTGCTCCTCAAATTCCTGAACTACTGCTGTATCAGTTGCAGGAGTATTGGCCACCGTTACCAGTGGAGTTACTGTCATCAGCATCTGTTGTCTCATCGTCACCACGCTCTGTGGATTCACTCACCTCGTCATCATCTGGATTGTCATCGTCCCGGCTTGTGGTGTCACAGCCGGAGTCACTGGAAGATCTGTCCTTATCACAGCCACGGGTGGAGGCCCTAGCACGTTCACGGACACCTTCACCTCCACGTTGCACGGCCGCTGGTTCTCAGCAGGACGTAACCTGTGCTCCCGCCAAGTAAGCCTCACTACCTGTAGCTTGTCACTTGCGTGGGACAAAAGTAATTGTTTGTGCTTGTATGTTCCAGGGTTGCCGGGTCTCCGTTCAGGGTGCTCAGCTCCAGTGACCAGAACTCAATCCACGCACTCACACTTGCACTACACACCCTTTCACTCTAATAAAGATTATTGTTCACTATCTGTCCGTGTCAGTGTCTGTCTCCTGGGTCCCGAAACATGTCAGTATTGAGATGAACTTTTGTTATTGACCAAATACTTATTTTACTGAGGAATTTACCAATTAATTCATTAAAAATCCTTCAATGTGATTTTCTGGATTTTTTTTTTCTCATTTTGTCTCTCATAGTTGAGGTATACCTATGATGAAAATTGGAGACCTCTCTCATCTTTTAAGTGGGAGAACTTGCACAATTGGTGGCTGACTAAATACTTTTTTGCCCCACTGTATGCGTGGAGTTTCTTCACCTGCACTCTGTAGACAGTCCAAGTTTCAGCACCGTACAATAGAGTAGCCAGTACTGTCGCTCTGTACACTTTGCATTTCACACGGATAGACACATGCCGATTGTTCCACAGTCTCTCCCTCAAGTTTCCAAACACAGCGCTCGCTCTTCCCATTCTGAGAGATAGTTCATCCTCCAGCCTAGCATTCTCTGAAACAGTGCTCCCTAGGTACTTGAAAGTCTTGCACTTGACTAGTGGCCCTGTACCAATGCTGATCTCTTCTGGTAGTGATGTTGATAATTGGAATTTTGGTGGTTGATAAAGGCACTCTGTCTTCTTGATGTTGATTTGGAGGCTGAATTGGCTAGTTGCTCTTGCAAATTTCTCCACTAAAGATTGCATATCTTCCACGCTGTGTGCAACTAGAGCACTGTCGTTGGCAAAGAGCATTTCTCTTACTACCTTTGTCGATGTCTTACTCTTGGCTTTAAACTGTGCCGCATTGAACAAGTCTGCTTCTTTCCTTGTTTGAATGTATACTCCTTCTGAAGTGTCTTTGAAGGCCACCTCAAGCATGGCTGCCAGATATAGCGAGAAGAATGTAGGTGCCAGCACACACCCTTGTTTCACCCTGTTGCTTACTGAAAAGTCTTTAGATACTGAACCACTCATTGCCATGTTTGCTTGCATACCTGTATGGAGTGCCTCGATCAGGCTGACAAACTTCTCTGTACAACCATATTTCTTGAGTACCTGCCAAAGTCCTTTTTTTTTTTTTTGTTACTTATTTGTACCCGTAGGTAGACTTGGTTTGCAGTCTGGTGACAAGCCACCGGCTGCTGGTCGCTGCGTGCGCGAGCGCCCTAAACCTACATGTTTTTGGTGTGCGGGAGGAAACCGGAGAAATCCCGGAGTAAACCCTTGTCGTGAAACAGTATCGAAGGCTTTACTGAAGTCTATGAAGACTACATAAAGCGGTGTGTTCTGTTCAATACACTTTTCTTGAACCTGTTTCAAGCAGAAAATCATGTCCATTGTGCTTCTTCCACTTCTAAAGCCGCACTGGGTTTCCGGTAATACATTCTGCGAGATGTGTTCGCTGAGTCTGTTAAGTAGTACACGTGAGAGAATCTTGCCAACAGTGGCTAGCAGTGATATACCTCGGTAATTTCCACAATCCTTCCTGTCACCTTTCTTGAACAAAGGCACAATACTTGCATCCTTCCAGTCTTGAGGTACCTTCTGGGCATCCTATATCTCTTGGATGAGCTTGTGCAGGCAGTTGGTCAGCTGAACACCACCAAATTTCCAAACTTCTGCTGGAATTCCATCCCTTCCTGGAGCTTTACCATCCTGTGTTGTCCTGATAGCTGCCATTAGTTCATCAAAATTTGGTGGTTCATCCAGACTTAATACAGCTGGTCACTGCACTAGAGCTTCTTTAGCCTCTTCAGTGAGATCTCCAGGGTTGTTTAGTAGTTGGTCAAAGTGGTCTGCAAATCTGTCCAGGATCTTGTCTTTTTCCTGCAAAACCGTTTCACCATCCATAGCCTTTAGTTGGATCAATCCTCTTGGTTTAGGGCTGTAGATTTCTCTCAAACCTGTGAAGAATGTTTTCATGTCCTTCCTGTCTGCTGCAGTTTGAAGTTTCTCCGCTTTTTCATCCCACCAGTTGGACTTCATTTCTCTGGTGTACTTCTGTAGCTCACTCTGAGCCTTTGAGTATTTCTTCTTCTTCGACCTTGTGTTACACTGTAGGTTTTCCTGCCTAGCTGTATTCCTCACTTCTAGTAGTTTCTTCAGGTGTTCATCATGCTCATCAAACCAATCTTGATGTTTCCTCTCAGGGTAGCCTAATACATCACTCGCAGTCTGATACACTGTATCCTTCAGTGGTGCCCATTTCTCTTCTATGTTATTCTCAGAGTTGTTGCTGTCCCAGTCTTTCAAGTTTTCATCCATTTCCTGTGCAAGTTCTTCCTGCTTCTTTTGGCCTTTCAGTGCACTAGTGTTTAGCTTCCGTGGTGGCTTCGCACCCGTCCTGCAGTGCTGTTTTCATCTGCAAACCCTTAATCTCGATCTCAGCATAACATGATCAGTGCCACAGTCCACGCCTCTCATTGCTTTGGTGTCCAATACGTCCCTTTTGTCTCACTGCCTGACTATGATGTAGTCTAATAAGTGCCAGTGCTTGGATCTTGGGTGCATCCATGTCTTCTTGTGTGTGTCCTTGTGCTTAAATAGAGTGTTGGTTATCACAAGGTTGTATTCTGAACATAGTGCAAGTAGAAGTTCTCCATTAGCATTGCACTTGCCTACTCCATAACTGCCTACCAGTCCTTTCCATTTCTCGGTGTCCAAACCAACTCTGGCATTAAAATCTCCAATGAGTATCAGCCTGTCATCAGTTGGTACATGCCTGATAGTCTCACGTAAATCACTGTAGAACTCTTCCTTCACCTCCTCTGTGTTGGTCATTGTTGGGGCATACACTGATGAGTGTGGCATACATCTTCCACTGTAGTGGGAGTCTCATAGTCATTATCCTGTCGTTGATTGGCACCGGTTCCTCATCAAGCATTGCTGCTATCTCCTTTCTAACTGCAAAGCCCACTCCTGCTTCTCTTCTTTCTTGAGTTGATCTCCCATTTCAAAAGAAGATGTACCCATGGTCTTCCAAGCTGTCATATTCAGACAATCTTGTTTCACTAAGTGCAGCTATGTCTACATTGTACCTGTTCATTTCCAGGGCCACAAGCGCGGTCTGTCTTTCTGGGTGCTGTGATGTTGTTCTGTCCAACAGAGTGCATACATTCCATTCTGCTACGCACAAGGTTGCTGTTTTCCTCTTCTTTTGTCTTCCTGCTCCTAGCTTACTTTTCGCTGCCTGTTGGAGTGTGAACAGATCAGCTGCCTTTCGGAGTGTGAACAGAGTGACGTACAGCTGTGAACAAAATTGTTGGTACCCCTCTGTTAATGAGAGAAAAAACCACAGTCGTCACAGAAATAACTTGAATCTGACAAAAGTGGTAATAAATAAAAATTCTTTGAAAATTAACCAATGGATATCAGACAGTGCTTTTGGATTGTGGTTCAACAGAATTATTTTAAAAAACAAACTCATGAAACAGGCCTGGACAGAAATGATGGTACCCTTAACTTAATATTTTGTTGCACAACCTTTTGAGGCAATCACTGCAATCAAACGATTTCTGTAACTGTCAATGAGACTTCTACACCTCTCAGCGGGTATTTTGACCCACTCCTCATGAGCAAACTGCTCCAGTTATCTCAGGTTTGAAGGGTGCCTTCTCCAGACGGCATGTTTCAGCTCCTTCCACAGATGTTCGATAGGATTTAGATCAGGGCTCGTAGAAGGCCACTTTAGAATAGTCCAATGTTTTGCTCTTAGCCATTCTTGGGTGTTTTTAGCTGTGTGTTTTGGGTCATTATCCTGTTGCAAGACCCATGACCTGCGACTGGGACCAAGCTGTCTGACACTGGGCAGCACATTTCTCTCTAGAATACCTTGATAGTCTTGAGATTTCATTGTACTCTGCACAGACTCAAGACACCCTGTGCCAGATGCAGCAAAGCAGCCCCAGAACATAACAGAACTTCCTCCATGTTTCACAGTAGGGACAGTCTTCTTTTCTTGGTATGCTTCATTTTTGCGTATGTGAACATTCACCTGATGTGCCTTGCCAAAAAGTTCCAGTTTTGTCTCGTCTGTCCATAGGACATTCTCCCAGAAGCTTTGTGGCTTGTCAACATTCAGTTTGGCAAATTCCAGTCTGGCTTTTTTATGATTTGTTTTCAACAGTGGTGTCCTCCTTGGTCGTCTCCCATGAAGTCGACTTTGGCTCAAACAATGACGGATGGTGCGATCTGATACTGATGTACCTTGACCTTGGAGTTCACCATGAATGTGTTTAGAGGTTGTTCTGGGCTCTTTTGTTACCATTCGTATTATTTGTCTCTTACATTTTTCATCAAGACTGTAGCCAAGGGAGGTTGGCTACAGTCCCGTGGATTTTAAATTTCTGAATAATATGTGCAACTGTAGTCACAGGAACATCAAGCTGCTTGGAGATGGTCTTATAGCCTTTACCTTTAACATGCTTGTCCATAATTTTCTTTCTAATCTCCTGAGACATCTCTCTCCTTTGCTTCCTCTGGTCCATGTTTAGTGTGGTACACACCATGTCACCAAACAGCACAGTGACTTCTTGTCACCCTTTAAATAGGCCGACTGACTGATTACAAGTTTGTAGACACCTGTGATGTTAATTAGAGGACACATCTTGGTTGAACATGTCCCTATGGTCACATTATTTTCAATCTTTTCTAGGGGTACCATCATTTTTGTCCAGGCCTGTTTCATGAGTTTTTTTTTTAAAATAATTCTGTTGAACCACAATTCAAAAGCATTGCCTGATTTTCATTGGTTAATTTTCACAGAATTTTTATTTATTACCACTTTTGTCAGATTCAAGTTATTTCTGTAACCATTGTGGTTTTTTCTTTCATTAACAGAGGGGTACCAACAATTTTGTCCACGTGTGTACTTCTGCATTCCGGACCCAGAGCAGCTCCAATGCTGGTTCTATTATAGCTGCCCATTTCCTGGTGTTTTCTCATCAATAAGATGGTTATTGTAACCATACTGTGTCGTTTAATAGTTTGCCCAGTTAACTTAGCATAGCACAGCTATCCTTTTGTTTATGTCTCTCCCATTCCAAATACCACTGCATGGGCTGTAATAGTCCTATGAAACTCACCAACATATGTCAGACTCCCATTTGTTATCTGACTTGTTTAAATATTGCTTTGTGCATGCAGAATCCCTTGGTTATTACCATTACTGTTACTATTATTGTTATTAGCCTAGTTAGCTTCCAGCTGCTAGTGTGTTATTTATTTTCATAATAAACTTCGTCTCACTTCTAATAATATTGCATGGACTCAAATGACTGTGGATGAGTTTGTGCAAAGACTTTGCACAATTCCCTAGAGGAGCATCGGATAAACGTGAGGACTGTTTTGCAGCAGCTGCTAGAAAATCAGCTATACATCAAAGTGGAGAAATGTAAGTTCCATACACCCACCACATCATTTCTGGGAGTCATCATCTTTCACAAACAGACTGTAACAGACCCTGCCAAAGTGAGGGCTGTCACCAACTGGCCCTTTCCTTCATCTCGGAAACAGCTGCAGCAATTTTTGGGGTTTGCTAACTTTTATCATCATTTTATTCAGAATTATAGCATTATGGCTCACCCCTCACCAGACTCACTTCTACCAAGATCCCTTTCAGTTGGTCTGACGAGGCCGGTCAAGCCTTTCCTCACCTCAGTTCTTTGTTCTCCTCTGCTCCCATCCTCGCCTAAGTGGACCCGGAGCTGCAATTCATCACTGAAGTGGATGCTTCTGACTCCAGGGTGGGGACAGTTCTGTCACAGTGCTCGATCACCAACCACAAGGTCCATCCGTGCGCATATTTCTCTCAGCGCCTTTGTCTGGCTGAGAGAAATTATGACGTCAGCGATCGAGAGCTGCTGGCCATTAAATTTGCCCTGGAGGAGTGGCGTCACTAGCTGGAGGGGGTCACACGGCCATTTGTGGTTTGGATGGACCATGAGAACTTGGAGTACCTCAGGTCTGCAAAATGTCTGAACTCCAGGAAGGCTTGTTGGTCCTTGTTCTTCGCCAGGGTCAAGTTCACTATTACGTACTGCCCAGGCTCCAAAAAACCCAAACCTGATGCCCTCTTCAGGCAGTTTGCCACCGACCAGGCCTCACCGAAGCAGCACTCCATCTTCCTTCTGTGGTGGGAGCGCCCTCATGGGACAGCAAGGAAAGGGTCAGAAAAGCATAAAAGACTGAGTCTGACCTGGGAAAGGGGGGGTGTCCTACGGGCCGGCTGTACGTTCCCTCCTCTGTTTGGGGGGGCTGTCATTGATTGGCAGTACACAACCAGGTTTATGTGCAACCCAGGGGTTTCTCAGACTCTCTTCCACCTCCAAGAGCATTCTGGTGGCCATCCATGAGGAGGGACGTCAACGGCTATGTGAAGACATGCCCGCAGTGCTCGACAGGGAAGTCTCTATCAACCCCCCCCCCCCCCCCCCCCGGACTGTTGCATCCCCTTCCCATTCCCAGCAGGCCCTGGTCCTGCGTAGCACTGGACCTTATCACTGGGCTTCCCTCTCGGCTAGTCACACAGTCATTCTTACCATTGTGGACCGATTCTCGAAGGCTGCCCATTTCATTTCCCTGAGCAAGGTTCCCATGGCCAGAAAGACAGATGACCTTTTCATCCTCCATGTGGTTCGCCTCCACGGTATTCCCATAGACATGGTCTTGGATCGGGGTCCCCAGTTCATCTCCCAGGTCTGGCGATTCTTTTGCAAGCTCATTGGAGCCATGGTCAGCCTGAGCTCAGGGTATCACCCCCAGAGCAATGGTCAGTGTGAGCGAGCCAACCAGGAACTGGAGGCAGCCCTCAAGTGTGTCACGGCAACTAATCCAGCATCGTGGAGTTCATATTTACCAGGGATTGAATATACCTACAACTCTGCCACCTCTGCTGCTACAGGCCTCTCCCTCTTTGAGGCTCTTTGAGGAGATTGCTGTACCATCCATCCAGGCTCACATCAGATGCTGCTGCCATTTCTGGAGGACCACCAGAGTTGCCCTCCACCGCACTGCTGACGAAAACTCCAAGATCGCCAACTGATGGAGGACCCCGGCTCCCGCCTACCATGTGGAGCAAAAGGTATGGCTGTCCACTAAGACCATCCATCTTAAAACTGACTCCAGGAAGCTTTCTCCATGCTTCATTTGTCCTTTTCCCATCTCTTTGGTAATTAACCCTGCTGCTGTGTGCATTGCTCTCCCCCAATCTCTCCGAATTTGCCCAACTTTCCTCATCTCACAAGTAAAGGCAGTTTCCACCAGTCCCCTCTGCCCACCCTCCAAGCCACTGCCGCCTCCGCAGATGATTGATGGGGGTCCAGTCTACAAGATCAACCGGATCATGGATGTCTGACGCAGGTGACGGGGCTTCCAGTATCTGGTCGACTGGGCAGGATATGGGCCGGAGGAGAGATCCTGGCTTCTGAGGGCCTTCATTTCCGATCCTCAGATAGTCTGGGCATTTCATCGCGCCGACCCGGAGAAGCCGGGCTGGACGCCAGGAGGCGTCCCTTGGTGGTGGTAGTGGTGGTGGGGGGGGGGGGGTAACTGTAGTGACCCAGGCTGCACACTGTTGTTTTTTTCCCTGTAATTACTCTGTTTCATAGTCACTGCAGCTCCACACCAGCCATTCCTAATCAAGGCAGCCTTTAGGAGTGGTGGCCTAGTGGTAGAGCATCCGCCCCACAGCCGGGAGGTTGTGGGCTCAAGCCCCGATTTGGTCATACCAGAGACCATATAAAAATGGTACTTCCCGCCTTCTAGCTTGGTGCTCAGCATAATAGAATGGGGGAAGGAAAAGTTGTTTGTGGAAATGCCTTGTATGGCAGTGGCTCCTCTGATGTGATTAACATTATAGATAGGAGAAATGTAATTTTGCTCTACTGTACATGATTGGCTGTATGGACTGAATGACAATAAAGTTGGCTTCTTCTTCTTTAAATAGAGAGCAAAGCTTCAGTGCAGTGCAGCGACGTTGACTACAGCACACAACAGAGTGCTTCTCTACACTGTGTGCAGCCTTCATGCTTTGAACCTCTACTCCAACGTGGGATTTTGTAAGCTACCCATTCCACCTCTACTATGCTCCCCCTGTCCTCTGTTTGTTCCCCAGGATTACACGGGTACAGGTGGACTATCCTCCTGGCGGACCAGGATTTGCCCCTCTTGGCGGAGAAGGACCAATTCCTCACGGCGGAGGGACTCCCTTCAGTTTACTCCTCCTCCTGTAAGGCCTATCCTATTTTACACAAATTCATTTTTTTAGGAAAACTTTTTAATGTCCTGGTGTAGCATTGTATTAATGTTTGCTTTTATTCTTGATCTTATTCCTATTTGTGTAGCACTTTGAGATTTTGCCACGAAATGTAAAGTGCATTATAAATGAAAAAAATTATTATTATTATTACTATTATTATTAGGCTATATATATAAACAAATCAAATTTAAAAAATTCTCTGCCGGCTGATGTTCAGTTCAGCACAACACCGATCTCTGTGAGATTGTTTCTGTTCATATTAATTTGTTCTGTTATGCCAAATAAAGTCACGCACAGAGAGAAGCGTCTGTCTCTTCGGCCACGCGCCCTCAGTTCTCGGCACCACAATCGCTGTCATGTCAGGCATAGATGAATTAAGACAAGCTTTTTGGGGGGCGTTAAATGCTAGCACATTTAGCAGGAGATTGACAACCGCAAATCTTAATAAATCACCTTGAGCCAGTCATTTAAATACTCTCCTCCCTCAAATTTGCGCTTTGACACAACTCCTACAGATCAGGTGTGCTGGCAATGGAGTAGGTGTGTGCGTTGCTGGCTCCTGCTATATTTTTTTTCCCTTACTTTTTAAACCCTATTTTGCTGTAAGCTGTCAATGTTTTGGACATTTAATGTGCGCAGAATCTGTTTTGAGTTGCGAAATATGTCCAAAACAAGAAAGCAGACTGAAAAGGAGGCAGCAGTGAACAATGCTAACACCAGCTTAGCTGAGGATGCTATTATAAGCCTTAACCCTGCACTTGTTGCCTTGCTTGAGCAACACAGAATGTCCATAGCTGCTGACTTTAAAGCTTCATTTGAACTTATTAATGGTAAGCTGGACAAGATTCAAGCAGATGTGGCTAACCAGGAACAACGCATTGGCGACCTTGAAAACAACGCGGAGGACATCAGCCAGCGCCTAGCGGCGCTTGAAGCTACGTGTGAGTCAATGCAGGAGGAGAACAAACTTTTGAAAAACAAACTTTCTGACCTGGAGGGAAGAAGCAGGAGGCTGAATATTCGTCTGGTGGGTCTGCCGGAGTCCTTTGATGTGGGTCCACGGCCATCTGAATTTTTTTCTCGGCTGTTGGTGGACGTCTTTGGCGCACAAACTTTGCCATCTCCCCCAGAGCTGGATAGAGCACACCGCAGCCTCACGCTCAAGCCGGGTCCGAACGGGAAGCCGCGCGCTGTCATTATTTGTTTCCACCGGTTTCGGACCAAAGACTTGGTGATGAGAGAAGCGTGGAGATGCCGTGGGACTCTGGAATATCGTGGGCATAAATTCCAGTTCTACGAGGATTATAATGCCGACGTTCAGAAGCAACGAGCCGAATATAAGGAGGTTATGTCTGAGTTGTACAAGAGAGGTTTTCGTCCTTCTCTTCTTTTTCCCGCCAGGCTCCGGATAACTCTTCCAGACGGCAAAAACCAGTGGCTGGCGTCCGTCTCGGAGGCCACCCGCTTCATACAAACCATGGAGAGAAACCAGCGATTTTCGCCTTGAACTGGACATTTCTGGGTTGACCAGCTGCCGCGCTGGACTGCTTGATTGTTACTTCATTGAAGCTGCACTGACTGGACATTGATGCATTTTTAGATGTTCAAAAACAAGGTAAAATTGGCTCCCTATACGTTGTTGTTTACTTAATTTTTAATTTATTTTTTTTTTTAGGGTAAAATGTTCATACTCTGCAGGATTGAAGCCAGTTGTATGGGAGCATTTTGTTAGGATGAGAATAGAGCAGGAGATGGAGCGGTTGCTGTTTTTTGCAACCGGCTGGAGTGTTGTTATAGGTTTGGTTGTTGAATTTTTTATTTTATTTTTTTTTTTTTTGTTATGGATTTATTTACACCCCCCTTACCCCCTCCCCCCCCCCTTTTTTTTTTTTTACCCGTACCTCACCTTATTCTTTTTTGGGCTACACAACACAATATATAAATTTTACTCTTTGAATGAATAGTAATCTTACTTTGGTAAGCTGGAATGTGAAGGGGTTGAACCATCCATTTAAACGAAAGAGAGTCATGTCATGTCTAAAGCAATTTAAGCCTGGGGTACTGTTTTTGCAGGAAACCCATTTGCAGGATTCCGACCACTTGCGTTTGTCAAAATGTTGGTCAGGACAATTTTTTCATTCAAATTTTAAAGCTAAGGCCAGGGGCGCTGCTATTCTTATTGATCGAAATATCCCATTTATTCCCTCCAATGTTGTATTAGATAAAAATGGATGATTTGTAATAGTATCAGGTAAACTTGGCAATAAACATGTCACCTTGGCTAATCTGTATGCGCCGAATTTTGATGATGTACACTTTTTTCGCAACCTTTTTTCGCAACTTCTAGATTTAAATACTCATTCTCTAATTCTTGGGGGTGACTTTAATTTGTATATGGATCCGATCTTAGACCGCTCATCCTCAAAACCTGCTAGTCTTAATAAATCTGCAACTTATGTTAAGTCTTTTCTTGAGGAATATAGCCTTACAGATCCTTGGCGTTTTTTACATTCCTAACGGCAGTGACTATTCTTTTTTCTCTCACGTACACCATACTTATACCAGAATAGATTATTTTTTTGTTGACAATTTATTAATTAATAACCTTTGCTCTTGCAGTTATGATAGCATCTCGGTTTCTGATCATGCCCCTCTTGTGCTTAAAATGATCCTCCATGGATGTGACTTCATGAGAAAGCATTGGAGATTGGATCCATTATTACTTACAGATGAAAAATTGGTTGCAAATATTTCTTCTAAAATTAATTTTTTTTTGAAAGAAAATAAAACTCCTGGTATGCCAAATAAAACGATATGGGAGGCCATGAAGGCATTTCTTAGGGGGGAATTTATCTCATTGGCAGCATTTAAAGGACAATCCATAATACAGGAACAGAAGGCTATTTTAGATCAAATCTTGGACATTGACAGACAATATGCACAATCTCCATCACCCGCTCTGTACAAGGAACGTATGACATTACAAACTAAACTTAATTTACTTTCTACTCGACAAATTGAAGGTTGTTTAATAAGGAACAATAGTGAATTTTATGAACATGGTGAAAAAAACAGTAAACTTCTAGCTAATCAACTGCGTGGTATTAGAGCTAAGCAAATTATTACTGGAGTTAGGTCAGATAAAGGAGAGGTGACATTTGACCAACAAGTGATTAATGATATTTTCAGGCCATTTTATTCCAAATTATATACCTCAGAATATACAACAAACTTAAAGGATTTGGAAAATTTTTTTGATTCTATTGATATCCCTTCGATTTCTTCAGAATCTCGGCAAATTCTAGAAGCTCCCATCACAAAAGAAGAAATTCAGCTAGCAATATCATCCATGCAATCAGGAAAATCTCTAGGACCTGATGGGTTTTCCGCTGATTTTTTCAAAAAATTCTCTGACGACCTTGCCCCTTTCCTTTGTCAAGTTTTTACAGAGTCGCTTGACTCTGGTACACTTCCTCCTTCATGTTGTCAGGCCTGTATCACTGTGTTGCTTAAAAAAGATAAGGATCCTGTTGATTGTTCTTCTTACAGGCCTATTTCCTTGTTAAATACCGATGTTAAAATTTTGTCAAAGTTGTTAGCTTCAAGGTTGGAAAAGATTCTTCCTTTTATAATTTCACAGGACCAAACCGGTTTCATTAAAAATCGCCATTCTTTTTTTAACTTGCAGCGGTTGTTTAATATTATTTATACTCCTCACCAGAACATACCTGAATGTCTTATTAGTTTGGACGCTGAAAAGGCATTCGATAGGGTTGAGTGGGAGTATTTGTTTTTTTACTTTGGAGAGGTTCGGTTTTGGTCCTTCCTTCTGTTCCTGGATTAAACTTCTCTATGTTAGTCCTTTAGCTTCAGTGTTAACTAATTGTCGCTATTCTGACTATTTTAGACTTTACCGTGGTACGAGACAAGGCTGTCCTTTGAGCCCGTTGCTCTTTGCCTTGGCAATTGAGCCGTTAGCTATTGCAATCCGTGGGAGCCGGGACTTTCTAGGCATTCGTAGGGGTGGCATCGAACATAGGGTTTCACTCTATGCTGACGATCTTTTACTATTTCTCTCCAACCCACTTACTTCATTACCCGCTATACTCAACATTTTGGATAGTTTTAGTAGGTTTTCTGGTTATAAAATTAATCTTAATAAGAGTGAATTGTTTCCGATTAATGAAAAGATTCAAGTTCAGGATCTGGAAAATTTTCCTTTCAAGGTTGTTATTGATCATTTTAATTATCTTGGGATATGTGTCACTAAACATAATTACTTGTTTAAAAATAATTTTCTCCCCTTATTTGACCAGTGCAAGCTAATACTTTCCAAATGATCCCCATTATCCTTGTCCTTAATTGGCAGAATCAATTCTGTAAAAATGATGTTACTTCCAAAGTTTTTATATTTGTTTCAGTGTCTCCCCATTTTTATTCCTAAATCCTTTTTTAAGTCTTTGGACTCTCTGATTACCTCATTTATTTGGAATGGTAAACATCCGAGATTGAGGAAAGTTTTTCTTCAAAGACCCAAATCAATGGGTGGCATGGCTCTGCCTAACTTTCAATATTACGGCTGGGCAGCAAATATCAGGTGCATGTTATATTGGAAACATTTCTATCTGGAACCCAAATCACCCATTTGGATCCTTATGGAGTCACATGTGGACAATCAAACCTCCCTACCGGCAATTTTAGGTTCACCACTTCCCCTTGCTTTGTCTACACTGGGTAATAATAAAGTAGTTCGTCAGTCTCTTAGAATTTGGTCTCAATTCAGGAAAAATTTCGGTCTTGAGTTTTTCTCCATTAGAAGTCCAATTGCCGCAAATCATTTATTTACCCCATCAACTATTGATAGTGCATTTCATATATGGCACAGAAAAGGTTTAAAATCTTTTGCGGATTTATATTTTGATGGTCAATTTGCAAGTTTTTCTCAACTTTCCACTAAATTCGACATCACTTCTACACATTTTTTCCGCTTCCTCCAGGTCAGACATTATGTGCAAACCATGACAAAACAATTCCCTCAAAAACCTTTTGATAATCCTCTAGATGATTTTTTATTAGTTAAACCAACTTCTAAGGGGGTAATATCAGTTTTATATAATTTAATTTCAAATTTACAATCTTCTTCTCTGGCCGCTATTAAATTGAATTGGGAACAAGATCTTAATTTTACTTTTACTGATGAACTGTGGGACTCTATTCTTGGCCAGGTTCACACCGCATCAATGTGTACTCGTCATGCTCTTATTCAATTTAAGATTGTACACCGGGTGCACCTGTCCAAGGTTAAGTTAGCACGCATTTACTCGGATATAGACCCAACTTGTGAAAAGTGTGGTAGCGCTCCTGGCACTTTGCTTCACATGTATTGGTCCTGCCCTGCATTGATGAATTTTTGGCATTCTGTTTTTATCACTATGTCTGAAGTCCTGCAATATCAAATTAAACCTGATCCATTATGCGCCATTTTTGGTGTGGCTCCAGAACTTGTCTTGCCAAATTCCAAATTAAAAGTATTCAAATTTTTATTATTATTGGCTAGACGTGCTGTATTACTGAAATGGAAAGACTCTTCGCCCCCTTCACATTTACAGTGGATAAAAGATATAATGTCCTGTTTGGATTTAGAAAAAATCAGATATACAGTTTGTGGCTCTGAAAACAAATTCTATAAATTATGGCGCCCGTTTCTTGATTTCTTTGAAAGACCCACGATTATAGTTTCTGAGTAGCTCATATCCCCTTTACCCCACCCCCACTTCACACACACAATTTTTCTTTGTATTTTTTTTTTTTGTATTTTTTTAATTATTGTTTATTTAAAGGTTTTTGTGTTTTGAAGCATTTACATTTGTTAGCTTTAAATTCTAGTTTTGCACTGTTTGGTTAAAACAAAAATGAAAATTTCTAATACTTTGTATTGTATTGATACTTCAATTAATAATAATAAAAAGACCTTTGAAAGAAAGACACAACTCCTACAAATACATATGCAATGAGGCCAGGCGCAAAATTAACATAGTCCACGCCTTTCCACCGCTAATTTTGCCCTGCGCCCTTTTGTAAATCTCGACAGTAGTTTTTTAATGCCAAAACAGGGTTTTGCAATGGCACAGCATGTTAGTAAATCTGTCCCAATATGTGATAAATCTTTAGCACAAGAATGAAAACATTTTAAAAGTGGGGAAAAAAATCACAGAATAACTATTGAGGTTATTTTTATTCACCCTGCGATCTCTGCTCTGAATTCATGGTTAGTTGGGTGGGGCTGATATCGCATGTTTGTTCAGTATTATCTCTCAAACAAAAATCCTCACTGAAACAAAATGAAATGCTCATGGCTCACTGGAATGACAACAGTGGCATATTCTGCTTTCACCTGATAAAAATTGAACATCGGCTCCTTCTACAAAGAGGATCAGTGTGAAAGAGGATGTTGAATTCAGCCCGAACATATGCAGAGCACTTCTGACATATTCACGCTTACATGGATAAATGCGTTGCATAACCAGTAAACCATCTGTTTGAGAAAATGCTAGATAAATGCTAGGTAAACAGTGGATGTGACCATGTAGAAATAAACGGAATTAAGAAAGGTCTGTGAGAGCAGAAGTAACTGCGAGTTAAGTTGGATAATTGGTCTGTGAAGTAGAAAGGGGGGTGCTGGTGCTTATAGAGAGGAATGAAGCTGGGGGACTGAAAACAGAGGAAAAATGAGAAGATAAGATGTGAGGTGAAGTGAAGAGAAGAGAAAGAGAGGTAAAGACAGAGAAGAGTTCATGCACAGCCGACTATGAGGACAGAGCTGTAGAGACGACCGATGGTAGCCCAGAGGTGCTGAACAGTATGGAATAAGGTTTGCACCAGAAGGAACTGAATTTGAATTTGAATAACTGAATCTGAACCTGAATTAATCAGTCTGAATAATTGCTTTTAAAATTTGAATCTGAATTGCCTAATTTGAAATTGAATCTATTGGTTTGACTGTGTATTGCAATAAAATTGAAACTGTATTTCATTTACTTGAAAAAATCGGCTCCCTAATTCATTATCAGAGTTCAGTTTCACTTCTTGTCATACAAATTCAGTTTTTTATTTCAGGTTTTTGTGCCACACATAACCTAGCCTCAGTCAAAACTAGTCGAGCACAGATAGAAAGAACGTTTTACATCCGCAGCTCTCGCTTTATGTGCTGTTTACCTGTTAATGCCTGCACGGACTTGAGTGGTTAATTCAAAGTGATGTCCAGCAGCCACATGCCAGGTTTGTAAAAATAATAATAATGATGTCATATATGAGAAGGAGCATCATGTATGCATACAAAACATTATTAGCCAGGGCAACAGATTAGCAGAGATTAACAACAGAGCCTCAATTCAGGTGTTGGAGGTGTAGCAGCCCAGGAGGAGGTGATTCTGCTGTCAGGACACTGCTCTTTCAAAAACCAGAGGTTTTCTGTGAGAGATGTTTCTTCTACACAAAGTTCAGTGGAGTCAGAAAGTGGACAAAGGTCAGTAACTTGTGCTAATATTGGCTATTTAGCATCATAGAAGATATAATTATGAAATGATAATAAGAATGAAGCATTTTGCCTTCTCTGAGTTACTAAGAGGATGGAGACTGTAGTTTCAGTGGTTGTCTGTCCTTTAAAATTAGATTTTGAACTAATTAAGCTGTTAGTAGGTTGGCAAGTAAATTAATAGTGTTGTTAGCTTGGTAACTAGCCACAGTCAGCTGGTAAGATGCTAATGTCAGAAATCAGCACTTAAAAATGACTTTAGATATAATCTATAGATTATCCATCAAAACTGACACACTTTAGATTTGTAACAGCCTAATATTACATTTAATGTATTGATAAAAACCATTGCCATAAAACTTATTGTCAAATTTGCTATGTGACAGCAGATGTGTGGTGATCCGAGCGCTGAGCCCATCCACACTTGGGTTACTCAGTATTTTCCCTTTTTCTCCCGTAGTATTTCTGTGTGGTTATTATTGGTGTCCCCAGGACTTTTACTGTGACAGCGCCGCGGCCGAACTTCCGGCTGTCAAAGTCGAGCCGGCACTGTCACAGCTGATCATGATTTGTCATTACGTTTCCTCCTCTCCTGTTTGGTTCTTTGCTTTTTTGTCATCAGTATTTAAGGGAGCAGCTGAGGCTCACTCCTCGCTGCGACCTATGTCTACCTGGACTGGAGTCCCTTTTCCCGGCTCCAGTCTTCCTTCTATGTTTGATTCATCCTCGCTTCATCAGGCCTAAGTGTTTATTCTTTAGTGTCTGGTTCCACCCTCGCTACGCTCTAGCACTGATGTTAGTGTTCTTTACTTTGTGTTCAAGTTTAGTGTATGTGTTTTGTCCCACGTGGCTCTTTACTTTACTGTTTCTTGTGAATAAACAAACAAACTCTCTGTTGGCATCTGGCGCCTCATTTATGTCCTGAAAGGGGCAGACACAACAGTAGGTTGCAGCCAGTGAGGTGCCAGCCACAATAGTTTGTTTTTGGGCTAGATTTTTTCCTTTTTCTGGGTACCAGTTTTGTTGAGGGCTATGGCGTCATCTAGGACAGGATATTCTATGAGCCTGGGTTTTGAGCTTGTCCAGGCTCTGATGGAGATAGATGTTCTCCTGGCCAATGCCCGTATGTTCGCCACCTCCATAAATGCATGCTGGTACCTGGACCTCGCAGAGGTGGCAGTAAAGCACCATTCTCAAAAGGCCAAGCACGCTGAGGGCAGGGAAAGGATGGCTGATCTGGCGGCACTTAAACAGGAATATCGTGGGCTGGTGAAGGGTTCCAGCAGGAGGCCGAAGACGGAGCAGATGGCGAGGCAGTCCCGCTCCTCGCCCCGCGATCAGGCTCCTGCTACACTTCCAGCTCCCATTTCTGCTTCGCTGAAGAGCCGTCTCCCAGCACAACGGAGGAGGAGGGCAGCCAGAGGTCCCAGTGAAGAGGTACAGTGGGCAGCTGAACTCATCAGGGGCTGTGTGGCTGAAGCACGCTCTGCCTTCCATCCCAGTAAGATCCTTAAGAGCGTGGTGGCCGTCCCCGAGTTCATGCCATAGCACAGACGCAGGGACGCTACCTGGCCCGGCCCACCACTGTTTTTCCCGCACTTTTGTGCCAAAAACCTTGAAGGACGCGGCATTCGTGTTTGTCAGGCACAATGCCCACTGGCCCCCATTGCGCCCACCCTATGATGGCCCGTTTAGAGTGCTGGAACCCAGGGACAAACATTTTGTGTTAGACTTGGGGGGTCACCGGGAGATAATCTGTATAGCTAGGCTTAAAGGGGACCTGTTGTGGTGGTCTAAACGCATTCAACTTGAAAACATTAGGCAAAGTATTCGTTATTTGGTTAAATAATTATTGCCAGCCATCTACCACCAGAGAAATATGCAAATACGACCGCCGGCATGGCCAGCCAATGAAAACTATGCGCGCAGCCATGACACATGCGGATGTGACGTCACCACGTTGCTACTGAAAAGTCAATACTCCGCCTGTAGCAGCGACTAGGGTGCTTTTGTCAGTGTTTTTGTTCTATTATGGCTGAATTTTCGGACTCTGAGGAAGAATTCGGCCAACATGGCTACAGGTTTGAGCCAGAAAGGTCTTCTGAGGGTGAAAGTGACGAAGTGGTCCTCACACACAACGCAATTTCGTCCGAAAGGAAACATCTGTGCCCTGTTCCGAGATTGCGCAACCACTTTTCCGCTACGATCTTCCGACAAGGTGACAAAAGAAGTGTTTATCTTTGTTTTTTCGCTTATTATTGAGACATCCAAAGGCTTTACATTCTGCCATGTTGCGATATCCATATCGCATTGCATGTTTTTGTTGTTAAAAGAGCGCTGAGTGTCTGCTGATCTGTATATACTTTTAGCGGCGAGGGAAGAGCCCAGCGCCGAATCCCCGGCCGTCTGGCGGCCGTTACGACCTCAGATCAGACGAGACGACCCGCTGAATTTAAGCATTTATTTATTTATTTTCTACTCGTTTTAGTTCTGCATTTAATATGAACCCTGAGTTTGAAATAAACGTTTGAATTTGAATTTGAATATCCCGAAAGCCACTGCTCATCCGGGCACTCCAGGCTCAGCCAATATTGATCCAGATCGCGGTATCCACGACACTACGTCACAGGAAGCGTCCTGGCAGGCCATGTAGCCGCCAGTATGGCTGCGCCCATGTTTTGCTGACATAGCTGAACCAGCACATCAGCAATGGATTTATATCACATTGCTTTGAACTTGAACTTAAACTTGAACTAGAACGTGAGACAGGGGCTCAATATAATATCTTTTTTTTCATGACCACCATAGGTCCCCTTTAAGCCCGCCTTTGTGGTGGCAGACGAGCAGGTGGTGTTGGCCCGAGCTCCTCGGTGCGTAAGACCCCCCCTGAGAACTCCCCAGGTAAACAATTCATTAGAGCAGTCACACGAGCAGGCTGAATGTCCCCCCCCCCATTGTGCACCCACAGATGGACACACCCCCAGGAACCCCCCACCGGCACAGCAGCGCCGCAGAGCCGAAGACCCCTCGTTACAGCAGCTATGGGCGGAGGCTGAAGCCGAGAGGACATGAGGGTTAACACTCAGTCTGAGACTCTGTGGGGGGGGGGGGGGGTATGGGGGACCCATTTTGTGGTATTTATCTCAGACTGAAAGACATGGAGATGCAGTAATTTCCTCTGACGGAAGAGCATGGGAATTAAAGGGCTGGGGGACAAAAGGAACTGTCATGCGGGAATGAATTGTAATGCAGGACCTCGGGTAGCAGGGACGTGTGAGTGTTGTGATATAAAAGAGAGTCCATGCTACATGATGCTAATGTTTTTTGATTCTGGAAGATGTGAGAGAGTGAATAAAGTTCATCTGCTCTGAATGCTCGGCCTGGTTATTCCTCTCTCCATAGTATATACATTAATATCCTGGTTATTGTTGAAACATGCCAAGCGGCATATGTTGATTTCTTATAAACAGGATTTGGGTGTATCCTAATTTCTAAAATTGGGATATGGTGTTTACATGTACATACTGTAAATGGGATCTAATAAAAACTCGAACTGGGATACTGGTGATCATGTAAATGCACTGATTGATTTTTTTTTTTTTTAACTTTTTACTTGCTCATGTAAATGCACTTTGATTTATTTTTTTAACTTTTTACTCGTGATCTTGAGTTGCGTCCTCTTGTGAAGGTCCTCTGTCAGCACCTGCTCTCTTTACAGCCACAATATAATGCTACATTTTTGTTTTAAAAAGAACACCAGCAAGGCTACTTTATCCTCTACTTCTTGGAATTTCTTCTTCTTTTATGCTTAATATTGAGTGCCACCTTCAACATGCATTACTGCCACCTACAACTCTGGAGTGTAACAACGCTGTTAATGTAAAAAGTCTAAAGACTGCACAGTCTATTGTAGATTGAATGGGCTTTTCACGAAGGAAGACCCTGTCCTTTGTTTACCAAACACGGTTCTTTTTAATGTCTATTTTATCTATGACTACTACATTAAAACTGAATCTTGGCTTATAAAGTATGTGTGAAATTAGGCTGCGGCTTGCACCCCTGCTTCAGACTCTAGGACTTTTATGTCCCAGTCCTTCCTGAGCAGAAAAGAGCCAGAGGGGTGAATCTAATCTTATTGTTTGTCTTTCTATGATGCCTCCTGTCGAACTCGGTTTGCCCCACGCTCGTCTGAACTCCACAAGCGCAGTAAACCACAATCGTTCCCATGCAACTCAGCGCTTTGTCAACCTGTGCTGTTCCACCCCTGAAAAACAGCCCTGTTCACACAAAGGATAACACTCACTGAGAGGCTCTACATGGATGCTCCCTCATAAAAAGACAGTCAAACCAGCAACAGCAGCAACTTATTCCCACTGATTAACATGCTTTTTAATGCAACCTGAGCTCAAAGGCTGTGACTGCTTTACTAGCAGTGTTTGTACTATATGAGAGCTGGATGAGATGCAATCTTCACAAGACAGATAAGATGAATTTGAGTATGTGCATCCTCGTGAAAAGCCTTAAAAACCTGTCAATCTCTGTTACATGCAGCAGGGGTGGGAGGTATTAACGTAGCAAAACTTACTTTTATTATTACCACTACAACAGCCCCCCCTTCTGGTGGGCAATACAACAGCAGGTGAAGTTTAATCTGACTCAAAGTATAAACATAAAAAAGCCATACCTCTGGCTCTTTTAAGACTGGGGCGTAAAACTGGTGAGAATTTTCCTCAGAGCACAGATGCTCACCTGAATAAACTGATTCACATTTGGTTGTACGATAAAATTCAATTCAAAGATATTTTCATACTTTGTTGGACTTTATGAAATAGACATGAATAGTGACCACTTTTTACATTAATATAAATAATTTATGACTAATTTTTGATGCTCACCTTGAAACTGTTCGAAGATCTTCTGGTTTAAACATCAAAACACTAAAAGGTTCTTTCCTTAATACATTTTCAACTACATTTGTCTTCATTTCTGGAAATAATTTTGTTCTTTCATAATATGGTTAATTCACCAAATGTTAATACATTTAATGGCTTCATTATCCACATGATCTGGACCAAAGTGCACATAAGCTTCAATATGGGAAGTATTTTATAGGAGAAGTATTTTTAATGAAATTGTGCTTATGACCCATTCAAAGATATTGAATCCACCAATTTACCAATTGATTAACCCCAGTTTAACTATATAAGAGATATAGAGTGAATTACAATTTTGCATACAGTATATGGAGAAAGGTTTAAATGAAACAAAGGAGAGATGATCAGTAAGGTTTTGTATAAGCAAAGGCAACCACCGATGAATGGCCTTGTCTTATAAAAAGACCATGCTAATTAAAAGTATGAGAAAAAAGCGTTGTCCTCAGCATCTTTAGAAATATATAACAGATAAAACAAGCCCAATGGGAAAAGCTTTAGTGCTCAAAAGACATCACCAATCAATAAGACATTCACACCTGAGTCCAATAAGCCATCATGAAAAACTGTGAGGGAGGAAAAGTTATCTTTTCACTTATGCTCCAACTGGCAATATAATGCTTCTTTCCCTCCCCTCGCCAGTATTGATTTTGTCAACTAGCAAGCCAGACCGAGTAATCTGCAAGTTTTCAACCTGTCAGGAGAAAACAGAAAGAAAATGTCAAATAAAAGGCTGTTATTTCTGAGAAACATTTACCTAGTGAAGCAAATTTAGCTAAGACTGGGTTCATGACATAAGGTGAGCCAGCATGTGAAATAGAGAGCAGCGTCCATTATTAATGTCATTAGTAACACCTGTGCTTTCCCTGCCACGATAAGTCAAAATGTCTGCTGAGAAAAGGTCTTAGAATTTGCTTTAATTATACATCACATTTTGCAGTGTAGGTAATTTGTGGTAAAAATTAAAACAAGCCATTTTTATACTTGAAGCATACTTACAGGGATTTCCTGAAAAAGGGCCAATTAAGTCCAAAGAAGTACTGAAGAAGTATGTGTGATGTTGTGTTTGGTGCCTTTAGTGTGGTGCGGTGCAGCGGTGGCCACTTCCTCTTCCGCCACTGCACCGCCCTATAAATACCAGGGGGCATCTACTTTACGGCCTCTCTGCCGATGCCCCTGCCTGTGACAGTATTGTGCCCAAAGGCAATAAAGCTGAGTTTGACTGTGCACCCAGTCTCATTACTGTATCAGGTATTTACAGACATAACATTTTGGCGACAAGGACAAACTATGGAGGCATGTATTACACCACTTCACCCGGCGAGCCTCCTGTGCCCTGGCCAAAATAGTTTGTGGCTTTCCAAACTTACATCGTCGTGCTCGACCTGGGTAAGCTAAATAAGCTAAGAGCACATGCGCTCCTGGTACATAATTTGGGAATTGAGGGCCAGCGTATCCTACGCACACTCGGGGCTTCGGACTTGTTTCAGGTTCAGGTTCAGGTTCAGGTTACTTTATTTGTACCCGTAGGTAGATTTGTTTTGCAGTCAGGTGACATCCATATTTACAAACCACAATTACATTCAACATAAACACAAACACAGGCCCACATGAAGCTGACTATAAACACGATAAAAGTACTCAAGGCTCCATCAATCAGGACATAAGACAAAGAGATAAGAGAAAAAACAAAGAGATAAGAGAGAAGGGTCATATTAAAAAGTTAAAGACTAGTCAAAGAGGTTAAAAACTCAAAAGTCTAAAACCCAATAAAAGATTTAGAACCCAAATAAAAAACCTACAAAAATAAGTAAATATAAAGTGAAAATAATAAATAGATAACTAAATTATGTGCAATATATCGTTACAACTTGTTCAACTCTTTGACAGCAGCAGGAACAAAGCTGTTTTTGTAGCACTGGGTTTTACTTTTTGGGACAGCAAACCTCTGTCTGGAGGGAAGAAGCTGAAAGTGGCAGTGCAAAGGGTGGGAGTCATCATTTAAAATGGAGGTAGCAATCCTCTGTACTTGTCTGGTGTACAGGGATGTCAGGCTCAGCTGTGACTCACCAAGCAAACGAGTTTGAGGACGTGGTTGAGTTGCTAGAAAGCCATTTTCATACCCCGGATAGTGTGACTGTCTGGAGGATTCGGTTCTGACAACGGCATCAATGTGCGGGTGAGCCAGTCCACCAGATTGTCGCCAACTTGAGGCAGCTAGCTAGCGAGTGTTGTTTTGGGCCATTGGAGGAAGAAATGTGTCATGACGAGCTGGTGGAGCACCCGAACAGCACCACTTTACGAGCTAGGCTACTTACGGCGCCAAGTGACTTAACATTAGCCAGGGCTGTCAAGCTAGCTCTCCAAATGGAGACCGCAGACAAGCTAGCTTCGGAGCTAAAGTGGCGCCAGTCACAACGGCAGCTGGAGCCTACGGCCGTGGCATTAGTAGAGGACCCGGATAGTGAGGATAGCATGGATGACGATATGATAGAAGCCAATGCTACCAGCCGAAGGTCTGCCCCAGGAAAACCCCTGTGCATGGGTTTCGGGTCCACAAAGCATCAATATAAGGCTAGGGATTGCTCAGCTAGAGGGAAGTGTTATGACAAGCGTGGATGCTTGAGCCATTATGCCAGAGTGTGGCGTGTGTCTGAGCCGGAGAGCCCACGGAAGAAATCACTCCGCCCGCCCCCGACAACTATCCACACAGTGTCCCCGAGTACCAACGGGTGCCACTGCTGCTCGACACAGAGCTGGAGGGATCGCTGCTGAATTGGGCCACCGTGAGGAAGTTTTTCCCCCACTACAGGATAAGAGGTAACCCAGTGCCGCTTTACGGTTATTGAGGTGGCAGGCTGTGCACGGTTGGAACGTTGGAGTTAGCGGTTCGGTACAAGTCAGCAGTGATGGCTTCATGTTCCATGTCATGGCCCGAGGCGACAACATCATGGGATGTGACCTATTTTATGGACTGGGTTTCGCCATCAAAGATGACGCTGGGGAAGAATGGTCTGGCTGTGGTCAGTGGAACCGTCTGGTTCCGGTGGCGTAGGACGACGCTGTGCGGGATGAAGACGTAATGGACACCACAGCGGTAAAGCCGGACCAATCTCACTCAGGTTCGATACAGGAGGGTCTCAGTGCCGGTGCTTGGGGAACGGTAGGAGAGGGCACTGAGCGTGGCAGTGAGGCGCCTCCGTCGGTGAGAAATGCCAACGTGCTAGCCCCAGACTCCTCTGGAGCTTGGCTGCAGAGGGCTGGAGGAGCTGCAGCTACCATGGCGACTGCTGCAACAGCTTTAGAAGAGGTCAGGGCCAGACTGACAGGCACGGAGAGACTGCATGCCAAACAGTACCATTGTAGGCCAAGCAGAGCCCCTCTTAGAGTTATGGACTTGGTCCGGGCTCGAGGAGAGGAACGTCCACAGCGGGTACGAGATAAGTGATAGCCAGGGGAACACCAAGGACACCTGCGCATCGTGGTTAAACAGGGTGCAGGAGCTGCGGTGTGTCCGAGAGGAGGCTTCTGATGGCAGGTCCGGACAAGAGAGGCAGTCGGTGGCAATGAGAAGAGGCGCTTTTGTCCATGAGGTCAGCTGTGACCCTGGGGGCATGCTGCTTCCAGGGGCGGGTCTGCTGAGAGGCTGCCTCGGGCCCCCCTCAAGCCGGTTCTACCCTTTCCTGCCAGAAGGACAGTAGTGCAAATTTAACAATTAGGTCTGTGTTCATATGTTTGTGCATGTCTTTTTAAAAAAAAACAAAAAAAAAACAGAAATGTTATGGTCTTGGGCATTTTGGTTAGTATAGGAAAATGGCAGTAATTTTGAGTTATTAATGGACTTTGTTTAGTTTACAGGTGGCAGAATAATCCACCTTGCTGTGTGGGACAGGATGGTAGTCCACCCGTCCTCCCTAGTTTAGGTTTTGTTTTGTGAATGTGGTAGGCCATTTTGAAATTTCAATTTAGTTTTCTTAGTGCGTGATTCGGGTCCTAAATTGGGGAGGGTCTTAATTGTGTGTGTGTTTTGGACTTTCTACGGGAAAGGGAGGGGGGTTGTGATGTTGTGTCTGGTGCCTTTAGTGTGAAGTGCAGTGTAGTAGCGGCCACTTCCTCTTTCGCTTCTGTACCGCCCTATAAATACCAGGGGGCATCCATTTTATGGCCTCTTTGCCGATGCCCCTGCCTGATGGCTGTATTGTGTGTCCGAATGCAATAAAGCTGAGTTCAACTGTGCACCTAGTCTCATCATTGTATCCAGGTATTTTCAGACACAACAGTATGAAGTATACTATCCATCCATCCTCATTCTTCTATCACTTAATCTTTTTTGGGTTCCGGGGGGGTGGGGGTGGAGGTTGGAGCCTATCCCAGCATCTTTGGACTAGAGGCAGGGTGCACCCTGGACAGGTCGCCAGTCCATCGCAGGGCCGAAGTATACTACTATTAGTGTATTTATTACTGTATTTACAACATGAAGCATACTTGTTTTGTTTATATATTGTAACACCGGGGCTGTGATAAGGGGGCGGGGATTCTCCTGGCATGCCTTGCAACGCGGAGGATTCAAACACTGTTATTATCCATGTGTTCTGTTATTGCTGTGCCATTATAACTGTGTTATAAGACCAGTCGTGATATCTTTATTTTCCCTGTGCGTGATAGATCATGTGTCTGTGCCACCATGAGTGAGAGGAACGTCTGTCTGAATGACCTTCTCTCTGTTCTGTGTTGTGAGTGAGTGAAGAATAAAGCCTATTGTGTCACAATCATCTCTCCTTATTGTGTGAACCCCATGAAACGCCACACTGGTGTCAGAAGTGGGATAATTGAGAGATGGAAGTGAGGATCAAGGCGGAGATTCGACGTCTCCATCTGGGCAATGAGCCCAGATGGAGATGAACTACGGAGCAGACACGCCAGCCCCCAGAGATGCTCGCCGTGACGAATGAGGAAGCGGACCAGAAGGAGAAACTGTGCCCCACTTCCTACCCTTTTCAGGGCAGAGCGACTCAGAAAGCACAAGCAATCCTCGTCTTATGCCTTTTTCAAGGCAGGGCAGGGGGTGCCAACGGGGGCACAAGGAGGGATGCTTCCGCTGCGGAGAACCAGGACACATTGTGTGCTACTGCCCTGCTCCCACCCCGCGACAACCAGTCTCCTCACCGTCTTTAATCCTAGAGCGAGGTGGCACAGACAGGGACCTGCCACCTCCCACAGACATTTTCCCGGATGGATGGCTGGGCCGACTTGGACAATCACCAGGGCTGTATCTACAGTATAGCCTAGACAGCACATCAATCCGGGCCCTGATCAACACCGGTTCCACCATCTCCCTGGTCCGACCCAGGGCGCTGCCCGGTACAAATGGACCTGGACTGCAAGGGTGGGAACCTACGTGCCGCTGCCTTCTCACCGCCATTGGTTAGCATGCTAGGCTGGGGGTGGGGTGAGTCCTTGGGGTGGGAGTGGCTGGTCAGAATACGAACCACCCATTCTGGCTGGCTGACATCCAGGACCCATGCATCATTGGACTAGATCTGCTCGCAGCATGAGGCGCGAAGATCAACACCACCAGCTCTTGTCTCCTTCTGGGGGCTCAGACATCACACTCTGTGGCAACAGCCAAATGAGGAACCAGGGGGCCCGCGTGATGGGAAGGCCAGTGCCGTCAGCTCAGGCCGAGGAGCATGACCCAGCAGTCTCACGGGCTCTCCAGACTGCTACGCCCTGGGATAGCGCAGCAGTTTACAGCACTTCTTCAGATCATCGGGCAGCTCTCTCCAGCGATGATGTCACGGAGGCCCTTGGTGCGCAGCAGCTTCGTAGTGAGCAGGATAGAGATCCTGTCATCACCTGGGTCTGGCAGTGGCTGGACATGGACCAGCGGCCCACCCGGAAGGCTGTGGCTGTGCTGGACCCCGAGACCAAGGCCCTGCATTCCCAGTGGTCCAACCTCTGCTGTCACAAGGGTGTTGTCTATCGGCGGTGCAAGTCTCCAGCTGGGCAGTGTCACATCTGGCAGCTGCTGTTCCCCCGATGGCTCCACCCCGAGGTGCTCCAGTTGGTCCACGGGTCGGTGGGGGCGGGCCACTTCGGAGCGAAGAAGACTCTGCAGCGGCTTCAGGCTCAGGTCTACTGGCCGGGGTGTTGTCGGGATGTGAAGTGCCATGTCCCTCACTGTGCCCCCTGAACAGCTCAGAGCGGACAGACGCAGCGATCCCACGCCCCCCTGCAGCAGTATCAGATGGATGGCATACTTGGATTGGATTATCCATTCCACTCGAGAGGACGCCTGCACACAGTACCTGAACTGCCTCGGGAGACCCCGGTAGCTGCGATGAGTCGACAGAAGCGAGTGAACAACTCCCACTGCCAGGGGAGGGACTTTACTTGGCTTTTGCTGCCCGGAGCGGAAAGAGGGACTGTCATCAAAGCTGGTGAGCCACTGGACGGCACCGTGCGCGCTGGTCGCCGACAATTGTGGCTGCCCCAGCACCTGGACGGATTTGTATTGGACTTTTGAGTTGGACTTATTATTCTGGGGACAGAAACCAGTCCAGGGGAGGACAGTGTAACGTCGGGGCTGTGATAAGGGGGCGGGGATTCTCCCAGCATGCCTTGCGCCGAGGAGGATTCAAACACTGTTATTGTGTGTTCTGTTATTGCTGTGCCATTATAACTATGTTGTAAGACCAGTCGTGATAGCTTTATTTTCCCTGTGTATGACAGATCATGTGTCTGTGCCACCATGAGTGAGAGGAGCATCTGTGTGAATGACCTCCCCTCCGTTCTGTGTTGTGAGTGAGTGAAGAATAAAGCCTGTTGAGTCACAATCATCTCTCCTTATTGTGTGAACCCCATGAAACGTCACAATATTTTTATTCACACACACACACACACACACACACACACACACACACACACACCCTATAAAAAGTACTCATCCCACTGGATGTTTCATTAATGAAGTCATGGTCAATATAGTTTGACTTTTTGACAAAAATTTGCAAGACAAAGCTTCTCTCATGTCAAAGTGAAAACAGATTTTTACAAACTACTGTCAATTAATTAAAATTATACAAGGTAAAGTAAATGATTGGATAAGTATTCACCCCCTTGAAAGTGACTGGTCTAATTCAACAGAGGTCCAGCTAGTTAATGCCTGCAGTCTCACTATTAGAGAAATGGAGATCACCTGAGTGCAGTTAATGTGTGTCAAGTGACTGTAGTATAAAGACACCTGTGTCTGGGAGGTTCAGTCTCTGGTTCATCAGTATCCCTGCTACAATTGCAACATGAAGACAAAAGGAACATTCCAAGCAACTCAGAGAAAAGATCATTGAAAAGTAGAAGACAAGAGATGGCTACAAGAAGATTTCCAACTCACTGGGCATCCCACGCAGTTCAGTTAAATCCATCATTAAGAAATGGAACCAGTATGGCACTTGTCTAAATAAGATAAGATAAGATAAGATAAGCCTTTATTAGTCCCACAACGGGGAAATTCCAGGATTGCAACAGCACAGGGATAGCAACACTCAGAGCAACAATCAGAAGGCAAGAAAAAAAAAAACAAGAGCAGCGAGTATACATATGTACATATAAACATAAATATATAGACACACGATGCGGAGCATTGCAGCTAGATGGAATAAATATATAGATATATAAACACACAGTGCGGAGCATTGTAGCTAGATGGACTAAATATATGAACATATAAACACACACAGTGCGGAGCCTTGTAGCTAGATGGAATAAATATGTGAATATATAAACACACACACAGCGTGGAGCATTGTAGCAAGATGGAATAAATATATGAATATATAAACACACAGTGCGGAGCATTGCAGCTAGATGGAACAAATATGCAAACACATAAACACACACAGTGCGGAGCACCGTAGCTAGATGGAATAAATATGTAAATATATAAACACACAGTGCGGAGCACTGTAGCTAGATGGAATAAATATGTAAATATATAAACACACAGTGTGGAGCATTGTTGCTAGATGGAATAAATATATAAATATACAAACAAATATATAAATATACAAACAAACACACACAGTGCGGAGCATTGCAGCTAGATGGAATGAAACAGCATAATCGTCTACTTAGTTATCCTACATGGTATGATTATGTACCCATACATATTGTCACCCTCCGTAGCTACCGGTATTTTCCTAGTTGTATACCGGAGGGGACCATTGTGTAAGTCTATTGCGTCTTTTGCATTCAATACTATTAGGTTGTCATGTCTTTTTGCTATCTCTGCGAGCAGCCCTGCTTAGGTTATACAGTCTGACAGCCGTTGGTAGGAAGGACCTGCGTAACCTCTCGGTTGTGCACCTAGGATGATGTAGTCTGCTGCTAAATGAGCTCCTTAGTGCATTCAGTGTGTCCTGCATAGGGTGGAACTCGGACTCCAGCAGAGATGACAGTTTAGCCACCGTCCTTCTCTCTCCCATCTCCTCCACTGGGTCAAGGCGCTGCCCCAGGACAGAGCTAGCTTTCTTGATCAGTTTGTTCAGTCTCTTCCTATCGGCTGCTGTAATGCCACTGCCCCAGCAGACCACTCCAAAAGTGATGGCTGATGCCACCACCGTGTCATAGAACGTCTTCAGCAGCGCCCCTTGTACACCAAAAGACCTGAGTCTCCTCAGTAGGAACAGCCTGCGCTGTCCTTTCTTGTAGAGTGCGTCAGTATTGTGTGACCAGTCTAGTTTATTGTTCAGATGAACACCCAGGTACTTGTAGGATGTCACCATCTCAATGTCTGTTCCCTGGATGTTTACTGGTGCTGTGAGGGGTTGTCCTTGCCTGCGGCAGTCCACCACCAGCTCCTTAGTTTTCCTCGCGTTGATCTGGAGGCAGTTCCGATGGCACCAGTCCACAAAGTCCTGGATAAGTCCTCTGTACTCAGCTTCATCTCCGTTGGAGATGAGGCCAACGATCGCAGAGTCGTCAGAGAACTTCTGTAGATGGCAGTGTGTTGTGTTGTGTGAGAAGTACACAGTATAAAGGGTGAACAGGAAGGGAGCCAAAACCGTTCCCTGTGGGGCCCCCGTGCTACCGATGATCGTGTCGGACACACAGTCCCGGGTTCTCACAAACTGTGGCCGGTTTGTGAGGTAGTCCAGGATCCATGATGACAGGTGCTGGTCCACCCCTGCGCACAGCAGCTTGTCCTTCAGGATCATCGGTTGGATGGTGTTGAAAGCACTGGAGAAGTCAAAGAACATGATCCTCACTGTATTCCCGGGCTTCTCCAGGTGGGACAGAGAACGTTGAAGGAGGAAGATGACCGAATCTCCCTAGAGCTGGCCGTCCTCACAAACTGAGTGATCGAACAAGAAGTAAACTGGTGAGGGAGACCATCAAGACACCTACAACCATTCTGAAGGAGTTGAGAGCTTCAGTGGCCCAGATGGGAGAGACTGTACATGCAACATCTGTTGCCCTGGTTCTTCACCAGTCAAAGCTGTGTGGACAGTGGCAAAGAGAAAGCCATTGCTGATAAAAGCTCACATGAAATCTCACCTGGAATTTGCCCAAAAGTATGTGGGAGACTCCAGGGTCAATTGGAAAAAGATTCTTTTGTCTAATGAGACAAAAATTGAGCTTTCTGGCCATCAGAGTAGATGACTTGTTTGGCGACCACCAAACACTGTACACCACCACAAGCACACCACCTCCACCATGAAGCATGGTGGTGGCAAAGTCATGCTCTGGGGATGTTTCTCAGCAGCAGATCCTCAAAGGCTTGTAAAGGTAGAGGAGAACATGAATGCAGAAAAATATCATCAAATCGTGGAGGATAATCTGATTCAATCTGCAAGTGAACTACGACTTGGGAGAAGATTTATTTTCCAGCAAGACAACAACCCCAAGCATTCAGCAAAAGCTACACAGAAATGATTCAAAGACAACAAGGTGAATGTTCTGGAGTGGCCAAATCAAAGCCCAGATTTCAATCCAATCCAGAATTTGTGGCTGGACTTGAAAAGAGCTGTTCACGCCCCATCCCCAAGCAACCTGGCAGAGCTTGAGCTGTTTTGCAAGGAAAAATGGAGAAAAAGTGCAATGTCCAGGAGCCTCATGTACAAAGGGTACTTGTGCACAAAAACATGGCGTATTCCCCTTTTCATGGAAAAATTCAGATGTGTCAAGAATGAAATGACAATGAAAATATGCGTTGCCCCACGCCAACTTCATGGCTGGTGTACGTACATTTCTACTGTTACTGGTCCATTGGCAACACTTAAGAGGTGATGTTGGGAGACTGATAATGACGTGAAAATTATTGTACACACCAGAGACACATGATGAACAAACATCCAAGTGTGTGCAATTAGATGAGTGGATATAAAAGCAAGCACAAAGAAGTGCAGAAAATGCCTCTAACAACAGAGGATTAGAGGATATTGCAAATCGTGCAGTGAGAAGAGAAAGGGTATTTAGAGACAGATTTTCTGCCTCAGGATGATGACTGACTTGTCAGCCGGTTTATGTTTCCACGGGCAGTCCTTGTGGAACATGCCTGTGTGCCCCACAAATATCATCCTGTCTTCAAGGCTTCATTACAACTCAGTGATTTGAGTAAGTGACTTTCTTTTTCTGCTGATTAAACTACAGTTTGACGGCATTCTAATAAGCCCCCAACTGCCTCTGTGTGGACAGTAGTTATGTCAATAAACACGAGTAAAGCTTGAAATGCAACAGTGTCACCCGTTCCCTGGCACATTTCATTCATTTAGTAGTGTGTGTAATCCATGTAAGTTGTATATAACTATAAAGGATGAGATTTGCATTTTGGACATAAAGTATGTACTTGCTGAGTCTAATATGATCTGCTTTCAACTGACAGGTGACCGTGGCTACCCACTAAATAGGTTCATACTGTCTTCTTTTTCGTGACTGTTTTCCTTGATTCAACCAGCTGATTCACCCGGCTGGTCACAAATTGATTGATTGATTGATTCATCGTTTAAAATAACATTGTATAAAAGATACAACATACATCTAAAAACAATGGGATGCGCAAAAAAGTGCACACACTTATTTCCATTGTGGTCCCTAAAAGAGATCGCAGTTGGTCTCATACCTGGAACCTTTTGCTTTGAAATCTGGCACTATAACTATTGAGCTATACACACTCTAAGTTACAGTGCTCAGCTGACACTTCTGAGGATGACTGCAAATGTCAGTCTAAATATGCCAAAGTTAAATACATTTTTCCTTATCCCTGTCTGAATAAAGGAAACAATAAACTAATCTATGGCTGTGAGCAGGCTATTGGATTACCTCTATCCAGCGCTAATGCCGGAGGACAGCGTGCCAAAAAAAAAAAAAAAATGCTTTTACGTGCCTCTACCTCATTCAGAATCACCTCCAACTCAACTAATCCATTATTTTTGATCGGAGAATCAAACGTGCAGCACTAGTATATATCAATTTGCATACCTATTTGCATCCAATTGCATATTCAAATGGGGCGTGTCAAGGGAGGTGTCCGGTATTTCCTCACATGTGTTCAATTTCAAGCAGATTGGAATGTACAAAGGAAATGTGCTTGGATTCCTGTGTATGGACAGTTTCATACATATGGATTTTTTTTTTTTTTGCTTACGGCATTTTCTTGATTTAAATGTACGTCATCTTTCAGCAGGAAATCCATGCAAGTCTTTGTACATGATGCCCCAGATGTGCCAGCCTGATTGAGACACATCTACACAGGCTCAGTGCTGTAATTGCAGCCAAAGATGCATCTACTAAACACTGGCCTGAAGGGGGTGAATACTTATGCAATCGTTTACTTTACCTTATTTAATTTTAATTAACTGACAGTAGTTTGTAACAATCTGTTTTCACTTTGACATGAGAGAAGCTTTTTTTTTTTTGCAAATTTTAGTCAAAAAAGACAAATTATTTTGACCATGACTTCATTTAAAAAAGCAATAAAAGGTTGAAACATCCAAGGGCATGAATACTTTTTCTAGGCAGTGCACACACACACACACACACACACACACACACACACACACACACACACACACACACACACACACACACACACACACACACACACACACACACACATTCAACTATACATCAAGTATATTTGCCATATGTACTTTAACAATACTGAAGGAATACTTAGTAAAATAAACAGCAAGTATTCTTAGTGAGAACAGCCTCGAAAAGTGATTTAAACAAGAAACAGTGTCAGTTCTATTGATTAGGGCTGGGCAATTTGACCTTAAATCAGCATCACGGTTGATTGGCCCTTTGATGTCAGTTTCCTTTAACTTTTTGTCCCTCACCCCCTTCTTCTCCCTTATTTTTTTTACTGACAAGGCTTGTAATTAAGCAATATTACACAAGTGTGATATCATATCACTGTGGTGATTCAGTAGTAAATGAAAGCACCAAGGTGCTCTACCTAGGTGCCTATGACATGGTAGCATGGGGGGCTGTAAAAAAGTGGCACTCCAACCTCTACTGGCTGGGGATAGTTATTATAATACCTTTTTTTGTAGCTGCATTGACAGAAATGGTGAGTTAAATTTGTGTTTATTTTGAAAACAAAGCCTTATCTCTAAATTCTGGCAAATTAAAAGTTGAGAAAATATGCTGATACAATGACACAAGCCTTTAGTTCCACTTAATCTGCCGCCATCAGTGTATGAATGTGTGTGTGAATGGGTGGATAGCAGGATCTGTAAAGCGCTTTGGTCATCTAAAGATGAGAAAAAGTGCTATGTAACACATTTAACATTTAATTTTGACTGGGCGAGCTGAAAAGCTGGAAACAGACAGACACTAGCGGTGTTGGAAAAAATTGAATCACATAAGAATCTAGATTCTCATTTTACACGATCCGGAACTGATTCACAAAAATTAAGAATCAATTTATTATTATTGCTATTATTATAATTATTATTACTATCATTATCCATCCATCCATCTTCTACCGCTTAATTCTTTTTGGGTTGCGGGGGGGCTGGAGCCTATCCCAGCATCTTTGGGCGAGTGGCAGGGTACACCCTGGACAGATTGCCAGTCCATTGCAAAGCCAACAGAGAGAGACAGACAACCATTCACTCTCACATTCATACTAAAGGACAATTTAGAATCCCCAGTTGATGCCAATTAACCTAACCTGCATGTCTTTGGCTTGTGGGAGGAAACTAGAATACCCGGAGTAAACCCACGCAGAAACGGGGAGAACATGCAATTTTAAACCAGCACAAATACAAATTATATTAATATATTGTGGCGGTTTGATTTAACCGCTACAACAGGCTAAAGACAATCACCTCACATTCTGGTTGTTTCTGCTACAGTCTGCCGGTTATGCATGTCACTGCTTTGAGGTAATGGATCATCCATGTGTTATCCATGCATTGTGCTCATGCATCCTGTCTGTTCCTTTGATATGCAAATGCCAGATTGACTGCTGTGAAGGTCCTTTGATCTATTGTTTGAGTTGGGTATAAATGCTGTGCCAAGTTGTGATTCTGCCTCTCACTCTGACTACTGCATCTTGATTTCTGTACTGTGCTGAGACACACACAAACATCCTGTACACAAACATGTGTCGGAGCAGACATGACAACAGACACATTATAATGTATGCTGATGACTCAGTCATTGTCAGTCTCCTCCAGGATGGTGAGAGTGGCCACGGCCCAGTAGTTGATGACTTTGTTCACTGGTGTGAGGATTCCTACCTGCAGCTGAATACAACAAAAACGAAAGATATGATTATTGACTTTAGGAGGAAAACTCCCAGGCACAAAGTCACCATACTAAAAGGCCAGACCACCGAATGTGTACAATCGTACAAATATCTTGGGACAATTATTGATAGTGGATTGAACTTTGAGGTGAACTGTGAAAGGGTGTGCAAAAAGGGTCAGCAAAATTTGCATTGTTTGAGGAAACTTGCACGCTTCCAAATTGACCGAACCATAATGACTATGTTCTATCGGGCTTTTATTGAATCTGTTTTATCCTTTTCTTTAATGTCATGGTTTGGTCAGATAAAACTGAAACAGAGGAAATCCTTGGATCAGGTAGTCAGATGGTCCAGTCGTTTGCTTGGTGAGTCACAGCTGAGCCTGACATCCCTGTACACCAGACAAGTACAGAGGATGGCCGACTCGATTTTAAATGATGACTCCCACCCTTTGCACTGCAACTTTCAGCTTCTTCCCTCCAGACAGAGGTTTGCTGTCCCAAAAAGTAGAACCCAGAGCTACAAAAACAGCTTTGTCCCTGCTGCTGTCAAAGAGTTGAACAAGCTATAAAAATTATATTGTACATATTTTATTTTTACCTATTTTGTAAGATGTGTGCCTGTGTTTGTGTCTATGTTGAATGTAATTAGTGGCTTGTAAATATGGATGTCACCAACTGCAAAACAAATCTACCTACGGGTACAAATAAAGTAACCTGAACCTGAACCTGAACACGTGTCTCCTCTTGGAGAGCTGGAGGAATGAAGCGGCAGCCTGCTCAAGCCATGGGCTGCAGCCGAATTCTGATGAAGGCGGGTGATAATAAAGCTATTTAAAAATCCAACGCTGCCTAAATTCCATCATCCTCTTCAATATATTATTATGTACATACTGTATACTATTATTGTAATTTTTTTTTTTTTGAAGTGGTGCTGGGGTCCCGTCACATGACACGTATTGCCGCTTCGTGACATGCAATTACACACTGATGCTGCCGACGCAGGAGAACCACACAGAGTAGCTTACTAGCTAGCAGCCAGATGAAACAGTCGTAATAAAGAAAAGGTGGATCAGCAAGAAATTTGAGACAGGTCTGTCTGCAGCTCGCAGACTCCGTCAACACCCCTTCAACTAGTTACGCTCCTTCAGCAAGTTACGCCCCCACATTACGTCACTCCACAAAATGGCTGGCCGTAGCTGACCATGCAAATATGGCTGAGTCAGCACTGGGCTAAGCATACGCAAATTCAGGTGTTGTAGCCTTGTAGACAGGCCAACAGTGGCCACACATTTCGAAGGACGAATATAAAAGAATCTAAAAATGAGAGAGTTTAGTCCATAGATGGTAAAAAAAAGTTTATGGTCTAGTCTTTGGATGATGTTTGTGTGACCAGGCGCTACCCTGTTGCTCAGCAACCCTGACAGTTGAGGGTTTTTTTTTCTAACATTTTTTGACAGCGATGGAAGCAGTGCTCTTTTCATTGAATAAAAATCAAATCTTGTTATTGACTGAAAGTAGACAAAAACGATTGATAATGAACAGACTAAAATAAAACTATAAAAATAAAATCATGACAATAAATCTGGACTCAGATTTGGTGTCCAAAGTAAAATGCATAAATGGTCATTTTAGTTTAATTTCTAGCTTTAATTGATGAAAAAATAGATATAGTTTTAGTTGACGAAATTAACACTGGATGGAAGTTTATTTTTGTTTGTTTGTTTTAAATAATTGCATTTACTTTACCTTTTACTGGAGAAGCTTCACCAGGCAAAGGACCATGACCAGATAATCACCCAGAGTTGAAAGAAGTGGAAAAAGTTGTAAGTCCTGCTGCTGAACAACGCACACTGCACTACTTTAACAAACTGCCAGCAAATTCTGAACGAAAAAAAAATCACAAAAACTTGTAACAGCACTTTATTTTGTTTTATAACTTTAATTTGTTTGTTAAGTCGCTGAAGAATTTGGATACTTAAGTTTATATTTGTGCTGGTTTAAAATCAATGTTACTTACAGTATCTTATGCATCAATTGCATTCAGTTCTTATTGCCTCTGGTGTGCCACTAAAGTGGTGGCCTAGTTGATAGAGCATCCACCCCACAACTGGGAGGTTGGGGGTTCAAGTCCTGGCTGGGTCATATCAAAGACCATATAAAAATGGTACTTGATGCTCAGCATAACAGAATGGGAGAGAGAGAAGTTATTTGTGGTGGAGCCTTGCATGGCAGCGACCCCTCTGATTCTACATGTGATTAACATTGTTGATAGTGTGGAAGATGAGACAGCGAGCTGAACGACATGTGAACTTTATTCAGATTCCAACATAAAACACAGAAAACTGACTTCCCTGAGTGCCTGAGCGAACGCCTTTATACACTTTAATTCCTGCCTCCGGCACACAGGGTGAACACACTAACATTCAAACTGCAAGACAGGTACACACATTAACAAAACATTGACACACACGTCACAGAGCAGGTCTTGCTACAATACATTCGCACCCCTGCGTCCTCAGGTGTCAACCTGGCATGGCGGGGTGCAAAAGGTTTGGTTGGCTCCTCTCACCTTTCTCCATTAGCATCTCTAACTATCTTCTACCCCATGAACCCCCTTGTCCTGGGTGGAGTGCCATGTGAATTGTGTCCACCACACATCCCCCCCCCCCCCCCCGAACGTCCAGAAGGGGCTCTAACCCTCTGGCACCTGGGGCTTGAGCTGGTGCCCCTAATGGCTGTAACGTGGAGTCGCTGGACCGACTGAAGTGTCTTGCTGTTGAGGTGGGCAGGAGACAAACTCGGTCTCTGGCGCGCAGTCCTGTGGAGAGGGAAAGGGTGGGGATGGGAAAGACCTAGTCTGCTGCCAACAGTTCTCTGCAGGGGGACCACCAACTTGAGGAGCCACTGTAGGTAGGCGTCTGCGCTGGGGAGCCAACACCACCTGTTCGTCTGCCAACACATAAGCAGGCTTAAGCCTGTCAATGCAGACGGTTTTCTTCCCCCCCCCCCCCGCCAAGTCTAACACAAAATGCTTTGCCCCGGTTTCCAGCACTCTGAACTGTCCGTCATACGGTGGGTGCAGCGGGGTTCTGTGTGCATCATGCCTAACAAAAACAAACTTGGTGGTCTGTAAGCTCTTTGGGACAAAGGTGGGGGGAAAACAATGGTCTGCCGGGCCAGGCACATTAGAGGGCCCTGTACTGTAAAATAATTGCGCATGCGGGTCGGCCTCGGTTGCAGGGTTTCTGGTAAAAATTCCCCAGGGATCCGTAGCGGCTGAGAAAAAACGAGTTCTGCTGAGGAGGCTGCCAGATCCTCCTTAGGTACAGAGCACAACCCCAATAGGACCCAGGGCAGGCGGTCGACCCAATTTGCATCCTTGAGTGAGGCTCTGAGCGCTGCTTTAAGCGACCTATGAAAGCGTTCGCATAACCCGTTAGTCTGGGGGTTGTAAGCAGTAGTGCGGTTAATTTTGACCCTCAGGCTTTGGCCCATCGTGGATCAGAGTTCAGAAATGAACTGCAGACCCCTGTCGGAAGTGATGTCTGATGGGGATTGGAACCGTGCAACCCAAGCCGACAAAAAAGCGCAAGCCACTTCCACGGACATGGTGGAAGCCAGCGGGACCACTTCAGGCCAACGCGTGGTGCAGTCCACGATTGTCAAAAGGTGCGTGAACCCTTGTGATGGCAGGAGGGGGCCCACCAAATCCATGTGGACATGGTCGAACCTCCTTGCCAGAATTTGAAACGTCTCGAGGGTGGCATTGCTGTGCTTGTGCACTTCAGCCCGCTGGCACGTAATGCACGCTGCAGCCCACTCTTTCACATCCCTGCGTAAGTGAAGCCAGACAAATCTCCCCCCCACCACCACCACCAGTTTAATCGAGGTGCGCACGCCAGGATGTAAACGGAAGTGGACTGACTCAAAAATGTGGTGGCGGCAAGAGCTCATAACCACCGGGCATGGGTGACCAGTGGAGACGTCACAGAACGGGCGGGGCACCCTTCTTGCACCACCCTGCTCTCTAGTTTTAGCCAAGTAGGCGTGGACTGGAGCGCTCAAATGTCCGCATCCCCTGTTTGCTCAGCGGCCATGGCAGGGAAATCTATTCCCATGTAGACCGGGGAGACTAATGCATGTGACAGGCAGTCGGCCACGACATTAAGCTTACCAGCTACTTGTTGAATGTTGGTCATGAACTCCGAGATCGTGGCCAAATGTCATTGCTGCCAGGCTGACCACAGTTCAGAGACTTTGGACAGTGGGTACATTAGTGGCTTATGATCAACAAATGTGGTGAACTCGCGCCCTTCCAGCCAAAACTGGAAGTGGTGTATCACCAGGTGAAGGGCCAACAACTCTCTGTCAAACGTACTGTATTTGTGTTCGTTGTTGTGCAAAGTATGGCTGAAAAATGCGAGCAGCTGCCATGAACTGGAGACGTACTGCTCCACCATTGCCCCATGACAACGTCAGATGCGTCAGTGGTGAGTGCTGTCCACGCTGATGGGGCAGGGTGGGCTAGCAAAGTGGTAGTGAGAGCTGTTTTGGCATTTGCAAAAGCCTGGACTTGCTTGGGGGTCCAGTCGATGTTTTCCGCAGGCTTCTTTTTTTTTGAGCACGGTGTACAATGGTTGCAGCAGCTGGGCTGCTTGGGGGAGGAAATGGTTGTTAAAATTGACCATGCCCAAAAATTCCTGTAGGGCCCTCACGGTCTGCGGACGTGGAAAATCCAACATGGTGCGAACTTTATCAAGCAGTGGAATTGTGCCCTCCGGCGAAATGCGGTGACCCAAAAATTTAATTACTGGCACACCGAACTGTCCCTTTGCCGGGTTAATGATAAGCCCGTGTGCCTCCAACCTCTGGAAAACTAGTTTGAGATTGGCGAGGTGCCCCTCCTTGGTCGCACTAGCCACCAAAATGTCGTCCAAGTAGACAAAAACGAAAGGCAGGTCAGGGGGCACTGTGTCCATCATTGTTTGGAAAGTTTGCACCTTGCCCTTTAACCTGAACAGCATGCGTAAAAACTTGAAAAGTCCAAAAAGAGTTATTACCGCTGTTTTGGGAACGTCCTCTGCGCACACCGAGACCTGGTGATAACCGCGGGCCAGGTCCACTTTTGAAAAAACCCATGTCCCGGCCAGATGCACGGAAAAATCCTGGATGTGCGGGATGGGATACCGGTCGTGTTCCGTGGCATTGTTCAAGTGCTGGAAATCGCCTCACGGTCGCCACGACCCATCGGCCTTGGGCACCTTGTGTAGCGGAGATGCCCACGGGCTGTTGGAGCACCTAACGATGCCCAGTTGCTCTAAGTTAGCGAACTCCTCGTGTGCACTGGCCAGTTTAACCGTGTCCAGGAGCCAAGGGCATGCGAACACCGGCAGACCTTTTGTTGTTATGAAATGCTCGATCCCTTGTTTGGTTACTGTAGCAGAAAAAGTCGGAACTGTGAGTGCTGGGAACTGTGAAAGCAAATGCTGGTACTTACCCCCTGGAGCTATAACATTAGCATGTGTTGTTGGCCCAACTCCTCGAGCTGTGCAGGACAAGGAGGAAAAAGAAACAGCATCCACTAAACGTCTGTTGGCAACATCGACTAACAATCCATAAGCACATAATAAATCAGTGCCTAAAATGGGGACAGAACATGCAGCTACCACAAAGTCCCACTGGTAATTGCGTCCGTGTAATCATACTGTCAACGTTCGTTCACCAAACATCCTGATGTTGGATCCATTGGTGGCCGTAAGCTCGGGGCCGCAGCCTTCTGTCAACCTGTCCGCGCTGACCAGCAGAATGAGGTTCTTCTGGGAGCTGGCGTCCACCAAAAAACGTCTCCCCGAATGTATGTCTGTGATGAAAAGCAGCTTGTTCCTGTCGTCAGCAGTCACAGCTGCTACTGACTGCTGGCTGTGCTGTTTCCCTGGCTTCTTGAATTGGCATGGTGGCAGACAGCGTTGGGCATTTGAGCCAAACCGGCGGTGATAGAAACGTCCTGTTCCATCATCTCTTGGCATCAGTCCCAGCACCCCCAATGCCTCCTCGACCTCGCTGGAGTCCTTCATGGCTGCTGGTGTCATTGCGTGCATGCTGAGAGCTCTGTTTGCTAGGCTGATGCGGTCCACTTCTTGCGCCAGGGTGCGGTCGTTCTTGGCCACCAGCAGCGGTGAGTTGGCCAGGATCGCCCTCGCTGTAGCTGGTAGGTTCCTGAGGAAGAGGTGGGCGAACAGGAAGGGCTTGTTGTCCTTCCCCCTCAGCGCTAACATGCTCTCCATCAACTCCACAGCTTACCTGTCACCCAATTGTGAGCGTGTGAGCAGTTTTTCTGTTCTTTCACTGTCCGACAGGGTATAACGTTGAAGCAGCAACTGCTTGAGCGTGTCATAGCTCCCCTGGGCTGGTGGCTCCTGGAATAGGCTCGTTACTTGCTGTGTGGCACGCACATGCAGCGCAGCGACCACATGATAATATTTGGTGTCGACTGCAAAGATCCCGCAGAGTGCGAATTGGGCTTCCACATGTAGAAACCAAGCGGTCAGATTGTGGACAGAGAAGTCTGGGAGCTTGACTATCACAGCGCATGCCGTGCTGGTGTTCTCCCTCTGGGTTGTCTCTGGGGCGGTGCTCGGCTCGTTCTCCACTGCATGTCTTAGGGTCACCAATATGGAAGATGAAAGCAGACGAGACAGCGAGCTAGACGACCCGTGAACTTTATTCACCTTCCAACATAAAACACAGAAAACTGACTTCCCTGAGTGCCTGAGCGAACTCCTTTATACACTTTAATTCCCAACTCCAGTACACAGGGTAAACATATTAATATTCAGACTGCAAGACACGTACACACATTAACATAACATTGACACACACATCACAGAGCAGGTCTTGTTACAATACATTTGCACTCCTGCATCCTCAGGTGTCAACCTGGTGCGGCGGGGGGCGAAAGGCACATCTTTGTTTGGTTGTCCTCTCACCTTTCTCCATTAGCATCTCTAACTACCCCCCCCCCCCACGAACCCCCTTGTCCTGGGTGGAGTGCCACGTGTATTGTGTCCATCAAAATAGAAACGTAATTTTGTTCTATTGTACATGATTGACTGTATGGACTGAATGGCAATAGAGATGGCTTCTTCTTGAATTTGTTCATTGCATTCAGTTACTGTATAGGTAAATGTACACTGACTGCATACAGTCAGGTAGCACTACTATTAAATGGATGTTCAAAGTATTTGTGATAGAATTTACTTTTGTTCTTAAATGAATAGCCTGTAGAGGCTGGGTTAATCATCTCAGACTGGATGCAGAGGGTAAACAGAGAAGGACAATAGGTATGGAGATTATGGTGAGGTAGCAGGAAGAAGGAGTTGGGGGAGAAAGGATGAATGTATTGTGATGTGAGATGTCATGCAGATGTGAGATGGGCGGTTGATATAAAAGGAGAACCCCTGGTGTATTGAGACATGCTTTTTCTGTGTATGACTGATGTGAGAGTGAATAAAGTCGTCTGCTGCATAAATCTGTTCCGTTATTTACACTCTCCACACTGGTGACCCCTTGACGAATTATGGAACACGAGGCAAGAACCCCGGAGTCGGCCCGGACGGGAAGCCCCAGCGACGCGGCAAGCATCCCAGAGACGGCCCGGACGGGAACCCCCAGCAACGTGTGCGCTGTTTCGGTCAAACTACCGGACTTTTGGCTGCACGACCCGCGGTCTTGGTTCCACCACACCGAGGCTTAGTTCGCCCTCTGGGGAATAACGGTGGACGACACCAAATATTACTATGTGGTCGCAGCGCTGGACGCTCGCACGTCTCAGCAAGTAGCGAGCCTGCTCCAACAGCCTCCAGCCCACGACAAATACGAGGCTCTCAAGGCCGCGCTGACCCGGCGCTACATGCTCTCGGACTGTGAGAGAGCGGAGAGGCTCCTGAGGCGCTCTGAGTTAGGAGACGGGTCGGCAGTCGAACTGATGGAGAAGATGTTGGCATTGATGGGCACGGACGATGGGCATTTTCTGTTTGCCCACCTTTTCTTCCGGAACCTCCCAACAGAGGCGAGAGCGGTTCTTGCCAATTCGCCGCTGCTGGCCACATGTGACTACCGTGCGCTAGCCCAGGAGGCAGATCAGATCATCCTCACCACCAGAGCCCTCACAGTGAACGCAGTGGCGTCGGAACCCAGCGAGATGACCAGTGGAGGCGAGGAGCTGCCGACGGTAGCGGCAGCGGGGGCCAGGAAGCGCCAGAGAGACATGCTCTGCTTCTACCACCGCCGCTTTGGAGAGAACGCACGCAGATGTGAGCCACCGTGCCAATTCAAGCATTCGGGAAATGTCAAGGTCGGCAGTCGGTAGCAGCTGCGACTGCCGGTGAAGACAACAAGCTGCTCTACATGACGGACTCGCGCTCGGGGAGATGGTTCCTCGTAGACACCGGAGCCCAGAGAAGCATCATCCTGCCGTCCTACGCCGACTGGCTAGCGGGAGCTAGCGGCCCCGGGCTGGTAGCAGTAAACGGCTCGGACATTAAGACTTTTGGTGAGAGAACACTGATTTTATCCCTACACGGCCGTATGTACGAGTGGACTTTTGTCATAGCGGCATTGAGTTTCCCAATCCTGGGAGCTAATTTTCTGTGTGCACACGGGTTGCTAGTCGATGTTGCTAACAGACGCTTGGTTAATGCAATGTCTTTTGATTCTCTCCCCTGTACAGCTCGAGGTGCCGGGCCAATAACACAAGCCAGCGTTACAGCTTCAGGCGGTAAGTTCCACACACTGCTCACTCAGTTCCCAGCACTCACGGTCCCGACGTTTTTGGCGGCTATCGCTAAACACGGGGTGGAACACTTTATCACCACCACCGGGCCACCCGTTTTCGCACGACCTCGGTGCTTGGACACAGCTAAACTGGCCATAGCGGGCGAGGAGTTTGCCAACCTGGAAAGTTTGGGCATCATCAGGCGATTGAACAGCCAATGGGCATCCCCGCTACACACGGTCCCTAAGGCCAAGGGATCATGGCGACCATGCGGAGATTTCCGCAGACTGAATAACGCCACAGCGCAAGACCGCTACCCGATTCCCCATATTCAGGATTTTTCCGTTCACCTCACCGGAGCATGCATTTTTTTCTAAAATAGACCCGGTCCGCGGTTACCACCAGGTCCCAGTGCGCGCAGAGGACATACCCAAAACAGCGGCAATAACTCCATTTGGCTTGTTTGAGTTTTTACGCATGCCCTTCGGATTAAAAGGAGCGGCACAGACATTCCAACGCATGATGGATGCGGTGTTGCGCAATCTCCCGTTTGTGTTCGTCTACCTGGATGATATCCTGGTGGCCAGCGCGTCCGAGGACGAACACGTAACCCACCTCAGGACAGTTTTCCGGAGGTTGGAGGAGCACGGGTTGATAATCAACCCGGTGAAATGCCAGTTCGGCGTAACGGGGATTGTTTTTTTGGGGCACCACGTCTCACCAGAGGGAGCGATACCCTTGCCTGACAAAGTGCGTGCCGTGGCGAATTTTCCCCGGCCTCAGACAGTCAGGGCGCTGCAAGGATTTTTGGGGATGGTTAACTTTTATAACCGGTTCCTCCCCCACGCAGCTCAACTCATGCAGTCATTGTACGCAGCGCTCAAGAAACGGAAACCCGTGGACAGAGTCGAATGGACCCCGGAGCGGGAGCAGGCGTTCTCTGAGTTTAAAACAGCCCTGGCAAACGCCGCACTGATGGTGCACCTGGACCCGGCGGCCCGGATAGCGCTCACTACCGACGCCTCAGACTTGGCCATAGGGGCCGTCGTGGAGCAACATGTCACCGGTTCTTGGCAGCCGCTCGCTTTTTTCAGCAGGGCTTTGCGCGACAGTGAGCGTAAATACAACACGTTCGACAGAGAGTTGCTGGCTCTCCACCTGGCCATATGCCACTTCCAGTTCTGGTTGGAAGGGCGCAGCTTCACCGCATTCATGGACCACAGGCCGCTAACGTTCGCGATGGCCAAGGTTTCGGAACCATGGTTGGGCCGGCGGCAGAGACAGCTGGCCGCGATCTCGGAGTTTACGACCGATATTCAGCATGTGTCGGGTAAACTGAATGTGTTGGCGGACTGCTTCTCGCGCGCAGTAGTGGCCCTGGTCTGCGTGGGGATAGATTATAGAGCCATGGCCGCAGAGCAGATTGGTGATACGGACGTGTGCGCGCTCCAATCTGGACCAACAGGGTTAAGGCTGGAGAGCAGAGTACTGCAAGATGGCAAGCCCCCCCTAATCTGCGACGTCTCCATGGGACGCCCGCGCCCAGTTGTCCCAGTTGCTTGGCGCCGCAGCATGTTTGAGTCAGTTCACGCTCTAGCACACCCAGGAGTGCGCGCGTCAGTCAAAATGGTGGGACCGAAGTTCGTGTGGCCGAGCCTGCGCAAACAAGTGAAAGAGTGGGCTGCAGCCTGCGTAGTGTGCCAACGAGCCAAAGTACACAGACACACGAAGGCTCCTTTGGAGCCGTTTCGTATACCGGCGAAAAGGTTCGACCATGTTCACGTGGATCTCGTATGCCTCCATTGCACTGAGGCATAATTAGCATAATATAATAAAGAACAGGCCTATTGTCCTTTCACACACGCATACACACATGGAACCAAATTAAATATTGTCAAATGCAGAAGTCAGTGTTTGTTTCCATACCTCTTGCAGCTAATCAGCTTGTTAGCTGCGTTGTTTGAGTCCTATATGCAGCCATGAATATGTTATCACCACATAGTGATTAAGAGTCTCTGATCGAGTTCTTAAATACAGCCTTTGCTTGTCCATATTGTCGTCCATTCCCACTATCAAGTTGACATGGATAGTGGTTAGCAGCTAACAGCAATTTAGCATTTCCCTCATTTCACACATTTCCATATTAGTTTCCATGCATATCCCTCGCTTTTTTTTGGCATCTTCGGATGAAATAACAAGTCAGTCAGTGTGGATGGTGTTATATCTGAATAATTCTCTGCTGAACATTGAACTTCCTTTACTGAACTTCCCATTCCAATATATATCCCAGCTGTAGCCCGCCTGATGTCACTCACCCCCAATCCTGGCTGAGCTACGGCAAGCCCCGAAGTAGAATTCCCATATGTAACACCCCCCCCCCCCCCTTACAAAGTTTAAGACCCCACCCCATTTCAATAAACCAATCAACTTGCAACTGAACAAATAAACATCACAAAGATTTTTTTTTTAATATATGTACATGTATAACTATAAACAGGTGAATTGTACGGGCGTCTGGGTAGACTGCCAGAACATCCCACCTAGTTGGAGCAGATTAGTCTGCCACTAGTCCCAACCTCCGTCAAACATAACAGTCCTTGTAACAAAGTCCTCCAGGTACCTAGGCCTCTGACGAATTCTAGCTGGGCGTCCCCTAGGAGGGGATCCTGCACCTGGCACCGTCGGCCTAGCCTGTGGGCCCTCATCAGTCAAGGCCCCCCAGCTCTCACTGAAACGTCCATCTACAGCATCAGCCCTCTGCTCCGATGGCGACCTCTTTAGTCTGCTGGCGTGCCACCGAGACCCGTGCTTAAGCTCGAACGTGTCCAGGCCCCGTCGTCTCGCGATCTGCTGTGGCCCCGTCCACAGTGGTTGCAGCTTGTGTTGGTGGACAGGGTGTTTAATCCACACCCGGTCCGTTTCCCGTAGTCCGTGGTCCCTCGCCCTGTGCTTCCTGTCAAATCTCTGTTTCATTTTGCTTTGCCGTCTGGTGACCCGGTTCTGCACTGCTTCCGTGTTGTCCTGGGAATCCGTCGTTGGAGGTCTCAGCCGGTTCACCGTCAAGGTCAACTCACACCCCAGCATGAGGGCTGCCGGTGAACAGCCCGTCGTGGCGTGGAAAGATGCTCTATAGAGCAGTAACGTGTTTTGCAGTGCGTCCGAGAACATGAAACTGTCTGCCAGGTGGGCTCAGTCCATTCTTCAACATTTTGTTGAACCGCTCAACACCTCTGTTAGCCTGTGGATGGTAGAACATTGTCTTAACATGCTCCACGCCTCTGCTACCCAGAAACTCCTCAAAAGCTCCAGATACGAACTGTGGGCCATTGTCCATAGTAATTGTGTTTGTGGTCCCCCACCTAGCAAACAAGGACATCAGGAACCCCATGACCACTTCCGTCATGATAGAGTTGGTTGGTAGTACTTCCGGCCACTTTGAGAACACATCATAGGCCACAAGCAGGAACCGGGTATTCGAAGGCGCCACATGCAGCTCGCTGCAGATATCAAGCTCAACCTGTCTCCAGGGTCCTTCCGAGTATGGTACCGGCTGTAGGGGTGGGGGAGGTGGTCCGCCAGTCTTGCTGCTCTCCAGGCATGGCACGCAGTGTTTCACCATGGTCTCGATGTCCTTGTCGATACCCAGCCACCAGACAGAGTCCCTGCTGCGTTGCTTTACTTTAATCACCCCCAGATGACCCTCGTGCAGCATTGTCAGAACCCATGCCCTGAGGGATGATGGGATCAGGGTGCATTGTCCTCTGGCCATGCACACCTCATTCCAGCAGCTCAGTTCATCCTTGACCCAGTGGTAAGGTGCCAACTCACTCTGCACCCCTGCTGGCCAACCCTCTCTGATTGCTGAACATAATTTCGCCAGCACCGGATCCCGTTCCGTTTCTTCCCTAAGTTCCTGAGGGGATACAATCTTCTGGAAGGTTCCGTGCAGCTCGTGGATCAGGTCTGCCCCAGCTGGGTCATCGTCACCGTCGTCCGGCTGGGAGCAATTAACCATGGCGCAGGACAAAAGGTCCACCATGATGTTCTCTTTGCCTGGGGTGAACTTGGTGGTGAAATTATAAGCTCTCAGTCTTTCAGACCACCTGTGGATCCTCAGCGGCCTGTGCCCAGACCTCGACGTCTCCAGCAAAGTTGTGAGCACTCGGTGATCCATTCTTAGAGTGAAGTGGCGCCCATAGAGGTAAATGTGCCACCTCTCACATGCCCAGACACAGGCCAACGGCTCCCTCTCACCCACGACATAATTCTGTTCTGCCGCCGAGAGGGACCTTGACGTGAATGCCACTAGGCATTCTGTACCATCCTGCACTTGGGACATGCCAGCCCTCAGTTCCAAACCAGACGCGTCACAGGTCACGATGGTCGCCTGATTGGGGTCAAAATGAGCCAACACCGGTGGGGAGGTGAGCTGCTGCTTCAACTTGGTGACCGCTGCCGAGCAGGCTGGGGTCCACTCCCACAGCGCATCCTGCTTCAACAGAGCCTGGAGGGGCTCAATCGTTTCTGAATAATGAGGAATGAACTGTCCATAGAAGTTGACCATGCCCAGAAATGATGAGATCTGAGTGGGCATGGAAGGATCTGGGATGTGCAGAACTGCCTCCATGTTTGAATGCAGTGACTGGAGCTCCCTTCCAGTCAGTCAAAACCCCACAAATTCTATGGCGTCTGCTGTGAAGATACACTTCTTGTCGTTCAGGGTGACCCCGTGTTCTTGGAGTGTTGCCAGGACCCTCTCCAGCTTCTTGTCGTACTCTTTCCATGACGTACTGTGCACCACTATTAGGCCTTTTCCACTAACACGCTTTAGCGCGACACGGGACGGCTCAGCATGCTTTGTACGCTTTTCCACAAGCCCCAACACAGTTTAACAGCCGCGATTCTCAGCCCCGCTCCAGGGCAGGGTACAGCAGTGCTGAGCTGTGCCGTGTTGTGACGTTAACAGACTGGTCGCCGCTGATTGGTCAGGTCGTAACCGGCGCTGATTGGTCAGGTTGTAACCGCCCCTCTCCTCCTCCTCTTCTACCGAATCTTCACGACCTTCTCAATAAAGTTTTTGAAAAAAAAAAAAAAGAAAAAAAAAGAATCTTCACGACCGCCTTTACTCAGCACGCAACCACTGTTGGTGGTTTCTTTTCAGTGTATTGCTGTGCTATTTTCATTTATTCTCTATCAAAAATGGCTTCGCGTAATAAGGGTGTTCCATGGACCAATAAGGAGGTGCAGTGTCTGCTCACTGCATTGTCAGACGAACGTATCCAGCGCGAGTTAGACGGAGCCGCCCGGAATGAAAAAATATACCGGGAGGTCTCGACATCGGAGTCCTTTAACGGTGAGTTTTAATTTTTTTTTATTGTGCGTTTTTTCGCAAATATATTCGGTAAGACGCTCAGTTTATTTATGCAATAAAAAAGGTGTTCATTTGTGGATGATGATCGCTGCTTTATTGCAGCACACTGCGGACTAAAGCTTTTATTTTAATTACTCATGTGAACAATACGCTGAAATAAGCTTATGTATTCTTGTTAAAAACTATTGTCTTTTCTGTATATCTTGCACTTACGTGCTGTATTTTATTGTGTGCATTTTCCTTGTAGAATCATCCCATGCATCCGCTGCGACAGCCCGCACGGATTAATTCAACCGAGCCTTCCTGACCCACAGCTGGCAGAGACGGCTTCATTCAACCGAGCCTTCGTGACCCAGTTTGGGAAGCTGGTGTAGAGGCACTCAGTGGTCGGCGTGTATAAAATGTCGATTAACCTTCATGTTGTGTTGCAAAGTTTTTTTTTTCTTTTAATATTTTGTATATAATAAAATGGAATTGTTTTGGAAAGTGTGGTTTGTCTGTTATAACACTGAATTATAAAACAGTATAATTACATAGAAATTCCATTGCCTAGTCTGATCAAAATGATGCTGATCATCCTGTCAGGGGTCAACCATTGTAAAGGTAATGTAATTTTTAACTAGACCAAAAAAGAAATCTTTTTGTAAGCTTTCTGTTCTTTTTATTGAACTATCATAAAAAATTAGCACCAAGTCAAAGTAGGTACAAGTATATGTAAACTGAATGTTCTATCGGCATTCCAAATTCAGAGATTTACAATACTTTAGAAGGAGTGTAGCATCATCTAAACGGAAAATAATAATACTGTTGTTCCAAACGTTGACCTGAAGGTGAAAAACATGAATTTTTTTTAATTCAGTACATCCAAAATGCCCTAGGATGTAAAAAATAATACAATTTGGTGTTGGCCAGTGTGCCACCGTCTCATTATTTAATACGAATAAAAACAAGTTTCAGCTCATTATTTCTAGGTCATTTGGCAGTTAATTCAAAACAAAAGTGACTTGTGTTGTTGCAGCTTAATTATGAGATAAAATTAATTGTGAGATAAAACCACAGAGCGAGCAAGGCAATAATCCTTGGATCCTCCATTTTTTGTCTCATGTAAATAAGGACTCAGTCGGGTGCGTAACATCACGGGAGTGTGGCCCTGCCTCGCTGAGAATCTGCCGCCGCCCCGCTTCTAAAACCTCCTAACACAAACCATCACAGCACAAGCACAACACCGTGCTAATGGAGACAGAAGCATTCCGAGCCGTACTGAAGTGAATCGAGCCGTACCGAGGTGTGCTGGGCTAGTGGAAAACAGGCTTATGTCATCCAAATAGGCCACCACGCCCTTGAGACCGGCTAGCATCATTGACATGACATTTTGGAAGCAACTGGGTGTTGACCTCAGGCCAAACGGCATCCGGCTATACCTAAAAACCCACATGTGGGTCACAAAGGCTGTCAGGTTCCTGCTGTCTGGGTGGATTGGTACTTGCAGGTAGCCGTGACAGAGGTCCAGCTTCGTGAAGATCTGAGACCCGCTGAACGTCGCCGTGAGCTCTTCCATGGTCGGGAGGGGGTATCTGTCTGGAATAACTGCCTTGTTCACCATCCAGAGATCTATGCATGGTCTGATGCCTCCTTTTTTCTTGGCCACCACCAGGTTGGAGATCCACGGCGAAGCATCCACTTTCTCAATGATGCCGGACTCTAGTAGTTTGGACAGCTCGGCCGAGACCTCATCCCGCAGCGCGAGGGGGAGTCGTTGCAGTGGCTGAATTTTCAGTGTCACACTCTTGTCAGTGAGGGGGCGATGGTAAAATGCTCTGATACGACCCAGGCCCCTGAACAATGCTGGCCAGCAGAGGCGCCAATCGGGGTACACCATTAGCACGGTCGAGCCCTCCGGGTCCCTTATGGAGAAACCTAGCATCCCCAGCAAGTCGATCCCCAATAAGTCCGCCCCCTGGCATGCCACCTGGAAGGTGAATCTGGATACTGTCTTCGGCCCACATGTTACCGAGAATTCTGCCGTGCTCACCATCTCAATCTCCGCATGTCCATACCCGAACATCTTCACTGCCCCTGTGTCAATAATCTTCGCAGGGAACAGCCTCCTCAAGGTAGCCAAGCACAAGATAGATCACCTAGCCCCTGAGTCCACCATAAAGGGTACGTCGACCTCGTCAAGCTGGAGCACATACCACTTTAGTGGTCCCTTCCCCATGCCACACACACCCGTCCGGTGTCGCTGGGCTCTGGTGTTACTAGAATAGGGGACAAAGTGGGGCTGCACGGTGGCGCAGTGGTTTAGCACTGTGGCAGCACAGTTTTACCCTCGGCCGGGGGACCGCGGGGATCATGAGATCGTGGGTTCGATCCCAGCCCCCGACCAACAGTGAGCTGTGTGGAGTTTGCATGTTCTCCCCGTGTTGCGCAGGTTTACTCCGGGATTTCTCCGGTTTCCTCCCGCACACAAAAAAAAACATGTAGGTTTAGGGCGCTCGCGCACGCAGCGACCAGCAGCTGGTGGCTTGTCACCAGACTGCAAACCAAGTCTACCTACGGGTACAAATAAGTAACAAAAAAAAAAAAAAAGTGTGGGCCCTATTACGCGCCTTCGCCCGCCTTTTCTTCTTCCTAGCTCGTCTTCGAGGCCTAGTTAGCATGCTAACCACTGTTCTTGGTAATGGGCTACATGAGGTCAACTCCCCACTAGCTGATGCTATTATCTTCTGCAGGGTTGTGGATTCCCTCTGCTTGACTAAGTCCAACACTCCTCCTAGTGATAGAGTGTCCCGGGTTAACTAACTAACTAACTAACCTGCACTTATATAGCGCTTTTCTAGTCACAAAGACCACTCAAAGCACTTTCATTAATACTAACCCTCTATTCTAAGGGCCTATAGGAAACAGATATCTAGGGACAATTTAGAACAGCCAATTAACCTAACATGCATGTTTTTGGCATGTGGGAGGAAACCGGAGAAATCCCGGAGTAAACCCACGCAACACGGGGAGAACATGCAAACTCCACACAGATCACTGTTGGTCGGGGGCTGGGATCGAACCCACGATCCCACGATCCCCACAATCCCCCGGCCAAGGGTAAACTGTGCTGCCGCAGTGCTAACCACTGCGCCACCGTGCAGCCAAAGGTTAGCCTTTTGCTTCTCAGCCACATGTTGTTGGTGCTGTGAGCTAGCTTGTCCCTCACTAGCTCCTGCTCAATGGGCCCAAAGGCGCACTCCCAAGCTGCGCAGCTCCATGACAAACATCGGTGTGGACTCATCCGCTTGCTATCGACGGTCGAAGAATTCTTACCTCCTTTCGATGATGGTGGATTTGTCACCAAAGGTACTGTCCATCAGTGTCAACCTGTTTTCCAGCGAACCGCTGCAACACAGCCCGAAGAAAATACACTGCCCTTCTGTGCCAAGGTAATGTACTAGCAGACTCCTCCGTCTCTCCTTGCTAATGTTACCGAGTCTGGCCGTCGCCACATACACCTCGAACGTGTTCTTCCAGTAAGCCCAAGGTATAGTTGGTGTGCCCTGGTGTTGCAGGAATGGAGGTTGCTCCCTGACGCACGCGCCCATTTTCCTCATTGCCAAATGTTATATCTGAATAATGGAGAACGGAGAGCTTTCTCTGCTGAACATTGAACTCCCTTTATTGAACTTCACATTCCAATATATATCCCAGCCGTAGCCCGCCTGACGTCACTCAACCCCCAATCCCAGCTGAGCTACGGCAAGCCCCGGAGTACAATTCCCATATGTAACAGATGGACATACCATTTCTTTTTGATCCAAGCTGTTTGAATTTTCCATCATGTTCTGCTGCTTCTGACATGCTGCATGACTGCACTGCTTCCAGGATCAGTCACATGACCAAGCACACGGTACACAATTTAAAGGGGAAGTACATGAAAGCTTTCATATACACAGGCACACAACAAGGAGGGGGAAAAAACCAACACAAGCAAGATTATGTCTGTTTTATGCCCCAAACGGTTTCGGTTTTATTTTGGTTAATTGCCAAGCCCTACTATTAATATCTGTGTTTTTCATCCCTAAATAATAAAGTGTTTCCAGGTGTGTTAAACACCGGGGGCATCATTGTTTCAATTCAACTTTCAGTTCAATTCAACTTTATTTATATAGCGCCATTTCACAACAATAGTCATTTCATAGCACTTTCAAATGTAGGGGAAACCCCCACAACTGCAGAAAGACCCCAGCAATCAGGCGATCCCCTGTGAGCAAGCACTTGGCGATGGTGGAGAGGAAAAACTCCCTTTTGACAGGAAGAAACCTCTAGCAGAACCAGGCTCGGGGTGGGGCAGTCATCTGCTGTGACTGGCTGGGTGGTGAGGGGATAGAGAAGATGAAAAGAAAAGACATATAGAGAGCAAACATTAAAGGAGTGAAGCCAAGTACATTATTGGAGGTCCCCCGGCAGTCTAAATCTATTAGCAGCATAACTAAGGAAGGGTTTAGAGACACATGATCCCTCCCTAATCGTAGGCTATATCGAAAAGGAAGGTTTTTACCCTATTCTTAAAAACAGAGATCGAGCCTGACTCCCGAATCCAGATTGGTAACTGGTTCCACAGGAACGGAGCTTGATAGCTGAAGGCTCTGCCTCCCATTGTACTTTTGGAGATTCTAGGTATTACAAGTAATCCAGCATTTTGGGAGCATAGTGCTCTGTTAAGATGATAGGGTAATATCAGATCTTTTAAATAAAAAGGGGCCTGATTGTTAAGAGCTTTGTACGTGAGAAGAAGGATTTTAAACTTAATTCTAAACTCTATGGGAAGCCAATGAGGGGAGGCCAGAACCGGAGAGATATGATCTCTCTTTCTAGTACTTGCTAAAACTCTTGCAGCAGCATTTTGGATCAACTGAAGACTTTTTAAAGATATTTTAGGACAACCTGATAATAAAGAGTTACAATAATCTAATCTCGAGCTAACAAAAGCGTGGATCAGTTTCTCAGCCTCACTCAGAGACAAGATGCTCCTAATCTTGGCAATATTACGCAAATGATAGAAGGCAGTCTTAGAAACAAATTTAATATGTGAATTAAAAAACAGATCTTGATCAAAAATAACTCCAAGGTTCCTCACAGAACTATTCAGAGAAAGAGTAACTGCATCCAAACTAAGAGTTTGATTTGGAAAGGTACATAGTGTTCTAATCTATCAAGTAGAATATCATGGTCGATAGTATCAAAGGCTGCACTAAGATCTAAAAGGACAAGTACAGAAACAAGTCCATTATCAGATGCAATAAGGAGGTCATTAGTGACTTTCACTAAGGTTGTTTCAGTACTATGATGGATTCTGAACCCAGATTGAAACTCTTCAAATAAACCATTTCCCTGCAAGTGGTCAAATAATTGCGTAGCAACAACTCTTTCTAAGATTGTTGAAATGAAAGGCAGATTAGAGATTGGTCAATAGTTAGCTAAAACTCCTGGATCGAGCATTGGCTTTTTGAGTAAGGGTTTAATTACAGCAGTTTTAAAAGCCTGTGGTACATGGCCTAATGTTAAAGAAGAATTGATTATTTGAAGTGTTATTTGACAAGTATAATTGTGTGTCATCTGCATAACAATGAAAATGTATACAGTACTTTCTAATGATGTTGCCTAATGGAAGCATACTGTATATAAACTAAAAAGAGTAGGGCCTAGCGCAGATCCCTGTGGAACTCCGTGACTGAGCTTAGAGTTGGAAGAAAACTCATTACTGACATAAACAAACTGAAGCCTATCAGACAAATAAGATCTAAACCACTGCAGCAAAGTTCCATTAAGTCCACCATAGTGTTTCTTTAGGAATCAAATAATCAGGAATAGTGAAATCAAAGGTTAACAGACAATGGTCTAACAGTACAGGATTATGAGGAGACACTACCAGATTTTCTATTTCTATGCCATATATCAGAACAAAGTCGTGTGTGGTGGAGATAATGGGTAGAATTTTCTACTTTCTGGGAAAACCCCATCGAGTCTAATATTGAATTAAATGCCTTATTAAGACAGTCACTATTTACATCAACATGTATATTAAAATCCCCTACTATAATTATTCTATCTGATTTCAGCACTAAATCAGCTAAGAATTCGGCAAATTCAAATTCAAAGGTTCTCTGATGGGGAAGACAGGGGCTAAGTTGAGGGGTGGCGGATGAGGACGAGCTGCAGAGAGGTGTGTATTTATCAAGTTATGTTGTATTTGTCTTTGGTTAAAATGTTTTGGGTAACAGGAGACAGACACAATCTCTATGGGGTTATGAATCAATATGACTGATCAATATGACTGATCAATATGACTGATCTAAACAATATGACTGATCTAAACAGTGAGAATTATTTGGATTAATAGGATTAATGTGAGAAGTGGAAGCAAAGAAGGGCTGGTTGGCAGACCCAGGAACTTTGGGGTGAGTTAACGCACCAGATTTCAGTCACTGTACTAAAAAACGCTGAATGGAATAGAACAGATTGTACCTTAAAACACTTGCACCAAGTCTATTTGGATGAATGCCATCTGGCCTCGTAAATGGTGGGCGGTTCCAAAACAGATTGAAATTGTCTACAAAACCAATGTTAAAAGTAGGACATAAGATAAGATAAGATAAGATAAGATAAGATAAGCCTTTATTAGTCCCACAATGGGGAAATTCCAGGATTGCAACAGCACAGGGATAGCAACACTTAGAGCAGCAATCAGAAGGCAAGAAAAAACAAGGGCAGCGAATATACATATGTACATATAAACATAAATATATAGACACACAGTGCGGAGCATTGTAGCTAGATGGAATAAATATATAAACACACAGTGCGGAGCATTGTAGCTAGATGGAATAAATATATGAATATATAAACACACAGTGTGGAGCATTGTAGCTAGATGGAATAAATATGTGAATATATAAACACACACACAGTGTGGAGCGTTTTAGCTAGATGGAATAAATATATGAATATATAAACACACAGTGCGGAGCATTGTAGCTAGATGGAATAAATATGTAAATATATAAACACACACAGTGCGGAGCATTGTAGCTAGATGGAATGAAACAGCATAACCGTCTACTTAGTTATCCTACATGGTATGATTATGTACCCATACATATTCTCACCCTCCGTAGCTACCGGTATTTTCCTAGTTGTATACCAGAGGGGACCATTGTGTAAGTCTTTTGCGTCTTTTGCATTCAATACTATTAGGTTGTCACGTCTTTTTGCTATCTCTGCGAGCAGCCCTGCTTAGGTTATACAGTCTGACAGCCGTTGGTACGAAGGACCTGCAAAACCTCTCGGTTGTGCACCTAGGATGATGTAGTCTGCTGCTAAATGAGCTCCTTAGTACATTCAGTGTGTCCTGCATAGGGTGGAACTCGGACTCCAGCAGAGATGACAGTTTAGCCACCATCTTTCTCTCTCCCATCTCCTCCACTGGGTCAAGGCGCTGCCCCAGGATGGAGCTAGCTTTCTTGATCAGTTTGTTCAGTCTCTTCCTATCGGCTGCTGTAATGCCACTGCCCCAGCAGACCACTCCTAAAGTGATGGCTGATGCCACCACCGTGTCGTAGAATGTCTTCAGCAGCGCCCCTTGTACACCAAAAGACCTGAGTCTCCTCAGTAGGGACAGCCTGCACTGTCCCTTCTTGTAGAGTGTGTCAGTATTGTGTGACCAGTCTAGTTTATTGTTCAGATGAACACCCAGGTACTTGTAGGATGTCACCATCTCAATGTCTGTTCCCTGTATATTTAGTGGTGCTGTGAGGGGTTGTCCTTGCCTGTGGCAGTCCACCACCAGCTCCTTAGTTTTCCTTGCGTTGATCTGGAGGCAGTTCCGATGGCACCAGTCCACAAAGTCCTGGATAAGCCCTCTGTACTCAGCTTCATCTTCGTTGGAGATGAGGCCAACAATCGCAGAGTCGTCAGAGAACTTCTGTAGATGGCAGTGTGTTGTGTTGTGTGAGAAGTCCGCAGTATAAAGGGTGAACAGGAAGGGAGCCAAAACTGTTCCCTGGGGGGCCCCCGTGCTACCGATGATCGTGTCGGACACACAGTCTCGGGTTCTCACAAACTGTGGCCGGTTTGTGAGGTAGTCCAGGATCCATGATGACAGGTGCTGGTCCACCCCTGCGCACAGCAGCTTGTCCTTCAGGATCATCAGTTGGATGGTGTTGAAAGCACTGGAGAAGTCAAAGAACATGATCCTCACTGCATTTCCGGGCTTCTCCAGGTGGAACAGAGAACGGTGAAGGAGGAAGATGACCGCATCCTCCACCCCAATACCATGCTGGTAGGCGAACTGGAGTGGATCCATCGCTGGTCCCACCAGGGGGCAGAGGTGAGCAAGGAGCAGTCTCTCCAGGGTCTTCATCATGTGGGACGTCAGGGCCACTGGTCTGTAGCTGTTCAGATCTTTGGGGTGGGAAGTCTTTGGTACAGGTACCACACAAGATGTTTTCCACAACTGTGGTACCCTCCCCAGCTTCAGGCTCAGGTTGAAGATGTACTCCACAATCACATCAATCCACATGTAGAACACAACCAGGTATTAAGGCTGAGAGTTCTGCTAAAATAATTGCAACCTCTTCTAAAAGGTGCCAATGGCCAAGAAATAAACACACGTCTGCCACAGTTCACAAGAGTGGACAGAAGGCTCCTGAAGTCACTCTTTAAGATCTCCAACGCTTCATCTGGGATGTTGTTGCATCCAACATGCACAATGACAGTTTTAGGGTGGGGGTATTCAATTAATAGGTCAGGGGTAAGAGCCTCAATGTCTGACACTTTAGCCCCAGGAAAAAATTTAGTGACACAGTACCTGCTTCTGACGTTCCTCATTATCAAATCACCAATTACCAGCGTCGTCTGGGGGGCTTTGTCGGTGGCTTCTGAAATGGTGGATAATTTTGCGGTAGTTGTTGCAGTGATGGCGGGGTGATGCACCCTCTTCTTTTTGGAGCTGGTGTATAGTTTGGCACACCTAAAGTAGTTTTAATCCTGGGCTTGCGGGTTTGGGCCGCTGCTGAAGGAGGAGGGGCAGCCATGGGAGGAAGATCAACGTCCAGGTGGGGGATATCTTCCAGGGAAAGGATGTTGAATCTGTTTTCCAGCAAAAGGGGAAGGGAGGAGGTGTGGCCATGTCTGGTCAATCCCCGACGTTTGCCAGTTGCTAGACGTTTGCTAGTTGGTCCAACCAAGGTTCAGGGCACGCATTGAGGCTGTGAAGAACCACCCAGGGCTTTGGGTTTAGCTCCGAGCTGAAGCCAGTGTTTATTGCTGGGGTCCTGGACAGCTGAGGTGACTGGAGCAGGGGTGGAAGTGGATGGCGATGTGCTAATTTCACCCAGGTAAGTAGCCGTCTCTGCTAGCTGCGAGTCGGTCACCAGGGCCGATGTCCACCTAAAAATTATAGTATCTAGGTGGTCTTCAGCCTCCCAAATCTTATAGAGGTTGGAGAGTCTCAATTCCAGCTCAGAAACCTTCTTAAAGAGGGACACACAGCTGACACACATCAGGGATGGAGCCATGGCTCTCCAGGCGAGAAGTGGCTAGCTAGCTAGCTAAAACAGGTTAGCCTAAACTGGTGAACAGCCCTGATGCTCACAGCAGCAGTGGAGATGATAGCTGAAGCTCACAGCAGCAGTGGAGATGTTAGATGAAGCTCACAGCAGCAGAGAAGATGTTAGCTGATGCTCACAGCAGCAGTGGAGATGAAACAATGAAATTGTTTCCTTTTGCTTGTCTTTTCTATTGACTCATTTTTAAAATGCAAGAACCAAACAATTTTTAAATCAATGAGCCACTACAATGATTTCAAAAAATGTAGTTAAATGGTTGTCACAATATATCTTTTTTTCTTCACGTGTGCAATTATTTTGAAAGAACATCCTTAAAAAATAACTCTCAAAGCTCCACCATTTACTCCATCATAATAACTTTAAGGTATTTAATTAATGTCCTCCCCTTAAAAAAGCAAACTGATTTTAAAGTCTGGTCAGGGTGAGTACTGATGCATATTTGAAGAAGCTGCGTAAAGCTTTTCATGGCTCCTGAGGGACCTGCCCATAACCTGCTAAAAAAATGATTTCTTTTTGCTTGAGGCTACATTAGCGGCTGTGGACCAGCATGCTCAGGGCAAATGTATTGTGTGTTAATTAATGTGGGTGAAAGCTGCATGGAAAAGAATGATAATATGGAAGTTTTTGCTAAATTAGTTCTAAATTAATAAATTTATAATCATCAATATTTACTGGGGTCATATCTTCCTATCAGCTTATTCAAGGAGATGTCCTCATTATCTCCTGAATTTAAGCTGGGTTCACACTATAGTGTTTGGACCGACTTTTACAGATGTTTTGAAAAATCAGAGAAATTAGTCCTAAGGTCAGTGAAATTACATTTGTGAGCAGGCTTTTTTTAATCCAGCGCACACCAACTTTTACGAACTTTACAAACTTTTACGAACTTTTGCTAGCATTGGCCAGCATTGCATTCAACTACACATACACTAACTTAGGTTAGTGTATGTGTAGCTGTTGCCAACTTAGGCTAACTTAAGAATACTCAGCGAAGGTCAGCTGACATCAGCATCAGGCGAAGCTCATATAAATATCAGAATTTGTGGAGGCTTCCTGCCATTCTGGACCTGCTTTTTTTGGGTGGATTCACACTACAATGTTTGGACTAAATTTTACTGACATTTTGGCAATTGTCTGGTTCTGCTGGCAAAAGTTGATAAAAGTTAATGATGGTGTTTGTTGTCAAATGCTGGTGAAAGTTGTATTCCTTGAAAATTTTCAGCATGATGAAAATTTGCCGACGTTTGGAAATAAATGTTGGTGAAAGCTGTGCTCAGTTTATAAAAATCCCTGAGCACTAGGCTAAGCTATGCAGAGTTTCCCTAAGTCAGCCTAAGTTAAACTCTGTTGGCAAACATTTACTGAAATCCCAGTGGAAGCAGATGTTTTTAGACCAAAACTCACTTCAGACATGCACAGATGAAAGAGAAATGGAGAGAAAGGGGAATTAAAAAAAGGAAAAATATACAATATCTCACAAAAGTTAGTACACCCCTCACATTTTTGTAAGTATTTTATTATATCTTTTCATGGGACAACACTGAAGATATAACACTTTGATACAATGTAGTCAGTGTACAGCTTGTATAACAGTGTAAATTTGCTGTCCCCTAAAAATAACTCAACACACAGCCATTAATGTCTAAACCGCTGCCAACAAAAGTGAGCACACCCCTGAGTGAAAATGTCCAAATTGTGCCCGAAGTGTCAATACTTTGTGTGGCCACCATTGTTTTGAGACACTGTGCAGAGGAGCTGACTCCTGTCTTCACAGACATTTTTAACACCTCTCTAAAGTCATGCCACGTGCCGGCCTGCCTCAAAACCTCTACCATCATCCCTGTCCCCAAGAAGCCACAGATCACCGGACTTAATGACTATAGACCTGTATCGCTCACCTCTGTAGTCATGAAGTCCTTTGAGCGCCTGGTCCTGCCCCACCTCAAGACCATCACCACTCCCCTCCTGGACCCGCTGCAGTTTGCCTACAGAGCCAACAGGTCTGTGGACGACGCAGTCAACCTGGCCCTCCACTCCATCCTGCAGCACCTGGACTCCCCGGGAACCTACGTCAGGATCCCGTTTGTGGACTTCAGATCTGCATTCAATACCATCCGCCCCGCTCTGCTCCAGGACAAGCTGTCCCTGCTCAACGTGCCTGACTCCCTCTGCAGGTGGATCACCGACTTCCTGACGGACCGAAGGCAGCATGTGCGGCTGGGAAAGACTGTCTCAGACTCTGTTAGCATCAGCACCGGATCATCCCAGGGCTGTGTACTTTCCCCCCTGCTCTTCTCCCTGTACACCAACTCCTGCACCTCCAGCCACCAGTCTGTCAAGCTGATCAAGTTTGCGGACGACACCACCCTCATCGGGCTCATCTCCAACGGGGACGAGTCCGTCTACAGGAGAGAGGTGGCCCAGCTGGCGTCCTGGTGCAGCCACAACAACCTGCAGCTGAACGCTCTGAAGACAGTGGAGATGATCGTGGACTTCAGAAAAGTCACAGCCCCTCTGCCCCCCCTTACCCTCACAGACTCTCCCATCACCACTGTGGATTCCTTCCGCTTCCTGGGCACCACCATCACCCGGGACCTCAAGTGGGAGCCGACCATCAGCTCCCTCATCAAAAAGGCCCAGCAGAGGATGTTCTTCCTGCGGCAGCTGAGGAAGCTCAAGCTACCTACCAAGATGTTGGTGCAGTTCTACACGGCCATCGTCGAGTCCATCCTCACCACCTCCATCACCGTGTGGTACGCAGGAGCCACTGCCAGGGACAGACTAAGACTGCAGCGTGTTGTGCGCGCTGCTGAGAAGGTGATCGGCTGCAAACTCCCATCCCTCCAGGAGCTGTACATCTCCAGGACCCGGAGGCATGCAGGTCGGATCATAGCTACCATTGTCTGTCTGGAGTGAATGAATAATGTACCTAATTGTAAAGCGTCTTTGAGTATATATGATAAAGCGCTATATAAAACCGATGCATTATTATTATTATTATTATTATTATTATAGCTGACCCTTCACACCCTGGACACGTACTGTTTGCCCCCCTCCCCTCAGGCAGAAGACTTCGGTCCATTCAGACTAAAACCTCCCGCTACATGAACAGCTTCTTCCCCTCTGCCATCAGACTGCTGAACACTAAGTGACTTATTAGACTCTCGTGCACTATGTACAGCAGCTCAACCGGACTCATGACAATTATCACTGTTTTCTTTTTGCACTACTGACTGCACTATGTGGAACTCCACAATATCTGCTGCTTGTTAATATATTTAAAAATTGCATAGATTAGTATTACTTATTCATATTCTACCTTTTATTGCATGCATAGTTTTTTATTTTTATCTTTAGTGCTACTCCATGTTTAATGTTGCAGCATTGCACCGAGACAAATTCCTAGTTTGTGTACTACATGAACAATGGCAATAAATCTCATTCTGATTCTGATTCTGAAAACAGTTGAGCTCTGTGCTTCAAGTGATCAGCTGATTGGATCCACCTCCTCCGGTGTTCTGACATTTTCAGGTTCAGGTTCAGGTTACTTTATTTGTACCTGTAGGTAGATTTGTTTTACAGTCAGGTGACATCCTTTTAGACACATATTTACAAACCACAAATACATTAACATGAACACAAACACAGGAACACATGAAGCTGACTATAAACACGATAAAAGCACTCAAGGCTGCACGGTGGCGCAGTGGTTTAGCACTGTGGCAGCACAGTTTTACCCTTGGCCGGGGGATCGCGGGGATCATGAGGTCATGGGTTCGATCCCAGCCCCCGACCAACAGTGAGCTGTGTGGAGTTTGCATGTTCTCCCCGTGTTGCGTGGGTTTACTCCGGGATTTCTCCGGTTTCCTCCCGCATACCAAAAACATGTAGGTTTAGGGCGCTCGCGCATGCAGCGACCAGCAGCCGGTGGCTTGTCACCAGACTGCAAACCAAATCTACCTACGGGTACAAATAAGTAACAAAAAAAAAAAAAAAAAAAAAAGGCTCCACCAATCAGGACATAACACAAAGAGACAAGAGAAAAAACAAAGAGAGAAGAGAGAAGGGTCATATTAAAAAAGTTAAAAACTAAGTCAAAGATTAAAAACTCAATAAAAGTTTAAAACCCAGTAAAAGATTTGAAACCCAAATAAAAAAAACAACAAGAATAAATAAATGTGTGAGGTCCTAAAGCAGACTGAACATGCATTGGATCCTCTGCAGTTTGCCTATAGGCCTCACAGAGGAGTGGAGGATGCCACTGTCACTCTGTTTAACATGCTTTTTAAACATCTGGATTTTAATGGGACACACGCCAGGCTTTTATTTGTGGACTTTTCTTCTGCCTTTAATACAATCCAACCTCATATTTTAGTTGAAAGGCTCCTGCAACAATTTGATTTAAGCAATAATCTGGTGGGTTGGATTCTGGATTTCTTAACCAACAGGACGCAGAGAGTAAGGGTCAATGGTACATTGTCTGACCTAAAGTGCTCTTCTACTGGCTCTCCTCAGGGGTGTGTGTTGTCACCACTACTCTTCATCCTGTACACAAACATGTGTCGGAGCAGACATGACAACAGACACATTATAAAGTATGCTGATGACTCAGTCATTGTCAGTCTCCTCCAGGATGGTGAGAGTGGCCATGGCCCAGTAGTTGATGACTTTGTTCACTGGTGTGAGGATTCCTACCTGCAGCTGAATACAACAAAAACGAAAGATATGATTATTGACTTTAGGAGGAAAACTCCCAGGCACAAAGTCACCATACTAAAAGGCCAGACCACCGAATGTGTACAATCGTACAAATATCTTGGGACGATTATTGATAGTGGATTGAACTTTGAGGTGAACTGTGAAAGGGTGTGCAAAAAGGGTCAGCAAAATTTGCATTGTTTGAGGAAACTTGCACGCTTCCAAATTGACCGAACCATAATGACTATGTTCTATCGGGCTTTTATTGAATCTGTTTTATCCTTTTCTTTAATGTCATGGTTTGGTCAGATAAAACTGAAACAGAGGAAATCCTTGGATCAGGTAGTCAGATGGTCCAGTCGTTTGCTTGGTGAGTCACAGCTGAGCCTGACATCCCTGTACACCAGACAAGTACAGAGGATGGCCGACTCGATTTTAAATGATGACTCCCACCCTTTGCACTGCAACTTTCAGCTTCTTCCCTCCAGACGGAGGTTTGCTGTCCCAAAAAGTAGAACCCAGCGCTACAAAAACAGCTTTGTCCCTGCTGCTGTCAAAGAGTTGAACAAGCTATAAAAATTATATTGTACATATTTTATATTTACCTATTTTGTAAGATGTGTGCCTGTGTTTGTGTCTATGTTGAATGTAATTGTGGCTTGTAAATATGGATGTCACCAACTGCAAAACAAATCTACCTACGGGTACAAATAAAGTAACCTGAACCTGAACCTAAATATAAAATAAAAATTGATAAACACTGTATATAACTAAATTATGTGCAATATATTGCTACATCTTGTTTAACTCTTTGACAGCAGCAGGAACAAAGCTGTTTTTGTAGAGCTGGGTTTTACATTTTGGGACAACAAACCTCCGTCTGGAGGAAAGAAGCTGAAAGTGGCAGTGCAAAGGGTGGGAGTCATCATTTAAAATGGAGATAGCAATCCTCTGTACCTGTCTGGTGTACAGGGATGTCAGGCTCAGCTGTGACTCACCAAGAAAATGACTGGACCATCTAACTACCTGGTCTAAGGTTTTCCTCTGTTTCAGTTTTGTCTGACCAAACTATGACACTAAAGAAAAGGATAAAACAGATTCAATAAAAGCCCCGATAAAACATTATCATTATGGTTTGGTCAATTTGGAAGTGTGCGAGTTTCCTTAAACAATGCAAATGTTGCTGACCCTTTTTGCACACCCTTTCACAGTTCTCTTCAAAGTTTAAATTAGTATCAATAATCGTCTCAAGATATTTGTAAGATTGCACACATTCAATGGTCTGGGCTTTTAGTACAGTGACTTCGTGCCTGGGAGTTTTCCTCCTAAAGTCAATAACCATATCTTTAGTTTTTGTCGTATTCAGCTGCAGGTAGGACTCCTCACACCAGTGAAAAAAATCATCAACTACTGGGCCGTGGCCATTCTCACCATGCTGAAGGAGACTGACAATAACTGAATCATCAGCATACCTTATAATGTGTCTGTTGTCATGTCTGCTCTGACACATGTTTGTGTACAGGATAAAGAGTAGTGGTGACAGCACACACCCCTGAGGAGAGCCAGTAGAAGAACACTTTAGGTCAGACAATGTACCATTGACCCTTACTCTCTGTGTCCTGTTGGTTAAAAAATCCAGAATCCAGCCCACCAGATCATTACTCAAATCAAATTGTTGCAGGAGCCTTTCAACTAAAATATGAGGTTGGATTGTATTAAAAGCAGAAGAAAAGTCCACAAATAAAAGCCTGGCATGTGTCCCATTAAAATCTGTTATGATCCGAGTGCTGATCTCGTCCGCGCTCGGGTCATACGTCATCTCCTGCAGGCTTGACAGCAGTGATTACCCTCTGGCTCCCCAAGCTCTTATTGTGACAGCGCTCGGAGGAGCTTCCTGCTGTCAAAGCCTGCCAGCTGTTCTGCATTAGGGCTCGTTCGCGCCCCGCATTTAAGCGGACGCTGAATGCAGCCCAGTGCAGCAGTCTCCGTCGAACTTCCCTTCATCAGACGTCGAGCGAGCGTTCCTCATCTCAGGCGTCAGTATTCCTCGTTGTTTCCTCAGCTACGATCATCCCTCATCCTAACCCTTTATTGTAAGTGTACTTGCTCAGCCTTACAGTCTCTGTTCCTAGTCGTAGTGTGTTTTAGCCCACCGTGGCTTATTACTTTGTTACTTTGTGTTATCCTTCTGTTCACAATAAAACGTCATTGCAAACTCACCGGTGACTTGTGGCATCTTATGCTGGCTCACGAGGGCCACCGTGACAGTAGACTGCTGCCAGGACGCCTAAACGGAGGTGCCACACCGAGACACCGTTCCCGGTGAGTTTTGCATTATTGGACTTTTGTTCTTCCCTGTCTGGGTGACTGCGTGTTGGAGGAATGTCATCTTTCAGGCACAGCGTTCAGCGCCTGGGCTACGAGCTAGCGGAAGCTCTGGACTATGTCGATGGAACACTCTTCACCGCTACGCTGAATGACACCCCCAGCGATAAACGCCGGCACCTGGATCTCGCTGAGGACATCCTTAATCGCCTTCCTCGCTACTCCCACCACCCAGAAGTTACGGCGAGGAGGGCGGACATCGCTTCACAGCGCGAGATACTCCATGGGCTGGAGGGAAACTCCGGCAGGAAGCCGAAGAGGGGGCATCCTCGCTCCTCGTTCCGGGATCCCGTTCCTGTCCCCGATCCGGACCAGGAGTTCGCACCGTCCAGGGGTGAGCCCCGAGTGAACGTGACGTCAGCCGGGATTCCCCCGGAGATGCTACATTTAACAGCTGCGTCCATCAGAGACCGTGTAGCAGGTGCTCGCTCTGCCACTCACCCTTCACAGATTATCAAGCACGTGACGGCGGCTGTCAGGTTGGTCGAGAGGAACCCCGAGCTGAGTGATTATCCTGAATTCGTTGACTTGCTCGCCTCATTTTCTGCACAAGAGCGGCGTTTTCCGGACCTCATCTTCGCCTCGACATCAGCCAGTGTACGTCAGCGCCACGCGCCAAACAAAGCCCAGCGAGAACCGCATCCGGATCCTGTTCCGGGCCGCCAGAGAGACTCTATTCCCCAGTCAGCTGCTTCCTCGGCATCTCGACAGGAGGGAATCCCCGCAGCCTCTTCCCCCGGGTCATCTTCTCCTGCTGTCCCGTCAGCGCTCCGTGCCCGGTTCATCTCGGCTGCCGCCTCCGCCTCCTCGACGCTTCCCCCAGCTGCTGTGTGTGCTCAGAGTCCTGTTTCGGCAAGCCCCGTCCCAGATCCATCGCGAGCGGCTCCCCCTCGTCCTCCCAGGGGGCCCTCTGTCACCATCCGGCGGGGAAAGGGAGGAGCAACGTCCGCTACAGCAGGCACCATCCTCCCTCCGGGAGACAGGCAAGTACAAGTTCACTCGTCTCCTCATTATTGTGATTTGCCTTGTCTGACTCCTCGGGGTGGAGTTCGGGGTTTGCAGTCCCCCGAGCTCCCACCACCTGCTGTAGCTTCTATTATTAAACCCACTTCCTCTGTGTCTCCCTCCGCTGAGTGGTCCTCGACGCCAGGCCAATGTCGCCGGATGAGGAGGGAGCCTGCGGTTCTGGAGAGCCTGGTTCCAGTCCCGCAGCCACGCCGTGAGCGGAGGAGGAGAGCAGACTGCAGTGTGGAGCCTGCGCCAACGAAGAAGTGTCCCCGGGTCTCCACAGACGAGCGGTCCGGTCCAGCGCGTCGAGGGTCGCCAGCCACCACGCCGTGCGGGTCGTCGGCGTGGACGTCAGTGCCGGAGGGTCCTCAGGCTGCGGACACCATCATGCCAGCTGCGGAGCCCGACGTAGCTGAGTGGGAGCCAGAGGACGATCTCCTCCTGTCTGAGCCCAGATCGTCGAAGTCCCGGACAGCGTCGGAACTCGAGATCAGGCAAGTGCTCTGTGTTGTCTTTCTCTTCTCCATTTTAGAGCATTTTTGCCTGTCTCTTGGGGAGGCAAGCCGGTGCAGCCGTCCGCTGCATCCGAGCTTGTCTCGCTGGGTTCTGGCACTACCGGTGATCCTGATCCCGGTTCTTTTCTCTCTCCTGAGCCTTCTCCCAGGGTCACCGGTGCGGAGCTGATTCCGGTCGCGGTGCCAGAGGCTTCGGGTTCAGAGTTGGAGGTCGGTTCTGGTGTGGCGCCAATCCAGTCGGGGTCCGACGCGGGTGCAGCTGTGACCCAATCGGGGCCTGACGCGGGTGCAGCGCCAGCTGAGTCCAAGGTCGGTGAGGGAGCTGCAAATCCCCTGCCACCGGACACTGGACTGGCTCATCTTCTTCATCATCGTCGTCCTCGTCCTCAGGATCAGCATCACAGCTCATCTCCACCGGGGGCCGTTGGGGTTCCGAATGCTCCGCCCGGCTCTCCCTCGTCTTCCCCCTCTCCAGGGAGGCCGCCTTCTACTTCTCCCCTATGGTCCTGGTGGCTGTGTGTTGCGGGTCGGCCGCCTGGCGAGCTGTTTCGCCGGTTCGGCGTTCTGGGTCGGCCACCCGACAAACTTTTCCGCCCTTCCTGCGATCGGGCCCGGCCGCCAGAGGAACTGTATCCCCGGGCATGGGACTGGGGTAGGCCGCCCGTACTGTCTCTGTTTCCCTTGCCTGCGATGTGGACGCTAGATGCAGGGTGGCCCCCCGAACTATCGGCCTTCATGCTACAGAGCTTGGACTGCCGTCATCCCGAGTCTTCATTTCTGTTGGTTCTGTAACCTGTTGGGATGTGCGGGAGGCCCTGTACTTGTAATTGTGCATCTCACCCTTTTCTAGCAGGTGTTTTTTGTTCGTTTTCCCTCTGTTTAATGTCCATTCACTGTCCGTAACAGTTGCTGTATTTTTGCCTTTTGGAATTTGGTATTTTCTGTTGTTGTACTCTGTAATTGTTTTTTTTTCCCCCCAGTCTGCCTTGATCATGGTTGGTGCATTTGTAATATCCTGTTCGTAGTTGTTTTGCCCTGTGATTGTTTCACCTTTGTTGCAATTCGTGCATGGGAGTGTTGTTTTTTTTTTTTTTCCTCTGTCTGCCTACGCGCTCCTGTTGCCATGTTTTTTTTTTCATTGCTGGTCCGCTCCCCCCTGGCCTGCTCCCCCTTCCGTCCACCCTGGGGGGGGGAGGGGGGCTTGGGCGTCATTAGGCGTTCAGAGCCCGCCCTCGAGGGGGAGATACTGTTATGATCCGAGCGCTGATCTCGTCCGCACTCGGGTCATACGTCATCTCCTGCAGGCTTGACAGCAGTGATTACCCTCTGGCTCCCTGGGCTCTTATTGTGACAGCGCTCGGAGGAGCTTCCTGCTGTCAAAGCCTGCCAGCTGTTCTGCATTAGGGCTCGTTTGCGCCCGGCATTTAAGCGAACGCTGAATGCAGTCCAGTGCAGCAGTCTCCGTCGAACTTCCCTTCATCAGACGTCGAGCGAGCGTTCCTCGTCTCAGGCGTCAGTATTCCTCGTTGTTTCCTCAGCTATGATCATCCCTCATCCTAACCCTTTATTGTACTGTAAGTGTGCTTGCTCAGCCTTACAGTCTCTGTTCCTAGTCGTAGTGTGTTTTATCCCACCGTGGCTTATTACTTTGTTACTTTGTGTTATCCTTCTGTTCACAATAAAACATCATTGCAAACTCAACGATGACTTGTGGTGTCTTATGGTGGCTCACGAGGGCCACCGTGACAAAATCCAGATGTTTAAAAAGCATGTTAAGCAGAGTGACAGAGTGAGTGAGTGAGTGTGAGTGACTGAGTGACTGAGTGATTTTGACATATCTATCAGAACAGCACTGGACAGCTGATGGTAGAGACTGCAGTCAAAGGTAAAAAAAACACACACACATGGGGGAAGGGCTAAACAGCAATTTGGATCTTTTTCCTGTAGCTTGACAATTCAGTAAGTTACACATAGGTACAAAGAGTGTTACTCATATGTTAGAAATAAATTTTGGGTACGCTAGACATTAATCTCGACGTATTTTGACTTTTGAGTAACTATGAGTCGCTGACAAGTAACGCGTGTAAACGAATGCATAACTTCCCTACATCCTTTGCTCCGCGAATGAGTAACGTATCAACCATACGTTGGATATGTCTGAAAATTTTCAGCATGGGGTACATATTTTTTCCAGGTTATAAAATTTTTCACCCAGTCTGAAGTGTGTGCAAAAAAAATTGTGTATTGGTTAACGTTTAGAGCATCAAAAATGTGATTGTTTAGGCGGAATAATAATAATAATAATAATAATAGATAATCTTCTTGCATCAGTTAAAAACAAACTGCTTACAATAGAGCCATGGCGCTCACATTGTTAGTCTTTGCCAGTCACACCCTCAAGGTTCAGATCATTATTTGGCCTCAGTATTGCCCCAGTGCAACGATATAAGCACCGCCTCAGTTTTAGCATTAAAGTTTTAAAAAACCTTTTAATAACAAAATATTGCTTAAGTATAAAATGATGCACTATAATGGGTCTCAAATATTTGTAAACGTGTCCTGTTATAATACTGCATGAGTTAATTGACGATACACAGAAGAATTCAATATTACACTGAACTCCATCACTGAACAGTGATATAAACTAAAATAATTATAATGATGACTGAACAACTCCCATTCCCAAAAGTGCAAGATACACTATTATCTTGAATATACTGTAAGTGATAAAAGATCACACATATAAGTGATCTGACAAACAAATAAACAAGGGATCTGAAACAGTAGCTAATATTGGATGTCCCATTCATTTTCAGTATTTAGGTATTCTGTAATTAATATAAACACAATGTAAAGATCAGGAATTGGTTGTCAGGTCAGGCATTGGTTTGCTTGCTACCGGATAACCATGAAAACCGGTACTACTTGTCTCATGGGTCGGGCCGTCGGCGACTCAACCGGCAACCCCGCCCTTCCGAGGGTGTGGAGGGTGAAACTGGGCATCCTGGCAGAACTAAAAACAATATCTGTCACAGGTCTGTGGTGGACCACTCCGAGTTACACGGGGTGAGACTGGACATCCTGGCAGATAAGCACATCTGTCGCAAGGTCTGTGGTGGGCTTTTGCCAGTCGGAGCATTGTGACATGCACTACACAAAGAGCAGAGATAAACCAACCTATCATCTGGTCAGTCACTGCAACAGATACTGAAGTCAGTTTGTCTTGGCCTGTCCTTGCCACTGATAATATCTCTATCTGCCAAGAATGTGCCGCTAGTCCAGCAAAAGCTACTCAGATAAAAAAGTACTCAAATACTTTGCAAGCAGTTTAATGAAATTGTCATGAACCTGCGTTTGGTGGTCCCAAGCCCAGTTCTGATCCATGGTTTTTGGCCCGCTTTCCTATTTATTTTCCATCAGGCACTTCAGGGAGTCCTTTGGGTCCTCGCTCCCTCACAGCTCAGGCATGCCCCCTCCTCCTGTTAGTATTGCCAGCTGATCCGCATTATGGGTGTTTCACACACATACACCCACACACACACACACACACACACACACACACACACACTTCATTCATTCTCATTCACACGCTCATATACTTACTCATGCACACATGCTTTCAATTATGTTCAGCCTACGCATCCACACACCAGCGGTCTCTTCCCTCGTTAGTATTATTATTACTTAAATGCTGTGTTATTAGGAAGAGACTGTTGGAGCATTGAGATTCATACACGGCAGTGTGTACCTCCGTGTATGCTATTACCTTCATTACGCTGTCAGCCTGCTTCACCTTCATCCACCGGACTACACGGACTGCCCCGGATCGCTCCTGCACTGTAAGTCCAGGTTTGTCTTTCACCCCTTGCCGACTGCAACTCAGTGGCACTAGAGCATCTGTAGCTGGGCAGTGGTGCATCCAGGAGGCGTCCCTGTAAGTCTGGTGGCCTTAAGCCAATCATTTCATCACTCTGTGTTTTTGCATGACTGTTGCTGGACTCATTATTTGGGGGTTTGTTAATAAATTGCACAAATCTACTCCTGTGGTTGGGTTTTTCATTCCTCCCCTGGTGCGCTGTGTAATGGCGCACCAGGGATCATAACAGAAATGGTCAGTCAGAAAGCAACTCATACCGGCTCGGACGTTGCCCGGTTTAACAAGGTCAGGAGTTCCTGGCAGCGGAGGGCGAAGGACAGAACTGAGTGGAAGAATCTGATCAGACCTAAATGAAACAGTCAGACTGCTATGACAATGATGACGATATTTGTCAAAGTCTAACATGTGGTTGTCTACATATAGGCTACACCTCTTTGTATTCCACTTTCAAACATAGACTACATTTGGGCCAATAAAGCCTAGTTGGGATACCTGTTTCAGACAGGAATACTTGCGTTCTACGGGCAATGCACTAGTATATCTACATTCATAGAATGTATAAACAGATCTATGATATAAGAATGAACCACTTCAGTTAAAAGCAAAATCAAGAAAAACAAGTTGTCTTTCCCAGTGACAACTGTCAAGATTCACTGGTGGAAGAAGAAATCAAAGATTTAATGTCATCAGGCTTTTGGTATAATGTGAAGGCCTGAGGACATTAAAGTAAACTCAAAGGATAGGATGTGGTTGTGTTTTGAATTTTTTGTTATGATCCGAGCGCCGATCTCGTCCGCGCTCGGGCCATGCATCATCTCTGCCGGCTTTGTCAGCAGTGGATTACATTCTGGCTCCCCGGGGTCTTATTGTGACAGCGCTCGGTGGGGCTTCCTGCTGTCAAAGCCAATCAGCTGTTCTGCATCACCGCTCGTTAGCTGCCGGCTTTATTAGCGGGCGCTGACAGCAGGTTGATGCAGCAGTATCGTCAAACATTCCTGGTCTACGTTCGTGTCAAGGTTCGTGTATGTATTCTTGTTCATGTTCTCGGTTTAGATCGTAAGTGGCTGGGTGTAGTCTTACGATCCCATGCATCCTGTGTAGTGTGTGTTTGCCCACAGCGGCTCATAGTTTGTGTCTTGTATATTAAACATCATTGCAAAATTCACTGGCGACTTTTGGCGTCTTATGGTGACCCGCGAGGGCCACCGCGTGACAGTATACTGCTGCCAGATGTCTTAAACGGAGACGCCACACCGAGATGCCATCCCGGTGAGTGTTTGCTTTAATTGGACGATTGTTCTTCCCTGTCTGGGTAACTGCGTGCTGGGAGAATGCCGTCGCGGAGGGGCCACGCTCGGAGTCGGGACTACTAGCTGGTGGAGGCTTTGGACTATGTGGACGAAACGCTCATTGCTGCCTCCCTCCTTGACTATCACAGCGACGTATGCTGGTACCTGGACTGCGCTGAGGATGTCCTAAATCATCTCCCCCGCTACGCTGACCACCCTGAAGTCGGCGCGAGGAGGGATGACATCGCCGCACAGCGCAAGATACTCCGTATGGTGGAGGAGGACTACGGCCGGAAGCACAGGAGGAGGCATCCTCGCTCCCCGCTTTGGGATCCCATTCCTGTCCTAGACCCAGTCCAAGAGTTCGCACCATCCGGGGGCTGTCGAAAACGTCGGCGCCACGACCAAGGTGTACCTCAGCAGAATCCCCGGCTGGATCTGCTGCCGGCGAAGCCCGTCAGTGGACCTTTGAGAGCGGCTCCTCCTTGTCCTTCCAGGGGCCCCTCTGTAGCCATCCAGCAGGGAGAGGGAGGAACTACATCCCCTACAGTAGGCACCATCCTCCCTCCGGGAGAAAGGCAAGTGCAAGTTCGTTCTTTACATCATAATTGTGATCTGCCTTGTCTGACTCCTGGGGGCGGAGTTCGGGGTTTGCAGTCCCCTGAGCTCCTACCACCTGCTGTAGTTATAATAACCAAACCTGCTGCCTCTGTGTCTCCCTCCGCTGAGCGGTCCACGACGTCAGGCCTACGTCACTGGACGGGGGGGGCGGGGGCTGCGGTTCTGGAAAGCCTGGATCCAGCCCCGCAGCCACGCCGTGGATGGAGGAGAAGAGTGGACTGCGGCCTGGAGCTTGTGCCGACGGTGAAGCGTCCCCGGGTCTCCTCGCCGAAGCGGACCGAGCCAGTGGGTCAAGGGTCCCCTGCCCCCACGCCATACGGGTCATTGGCATGGACGTCAGCGTCAGAGGAGCCTCAGGCTGCGGAAACCATCATGCCAGCTGCGGAGCCTGACGTAGCTGAGTGGGAGCCTGCGTACGAACGTCTTCGCCCTGAACCTGGATCAACGGAGTCCTGGACGGCGACAGAACCCGAGTGCAGGCAAGTGCTCTCTCTTGTATCTCTTTCTCCTGTCTTGGAGCACTTTTTCCTGCCTCTCGGGGAGGCTAGTCAGGGGCAGCTGCCTGCTGCGCCCGAGCTCGTCTCGCTGGGCTCTGTTGCTGCCGGTGATGCTGATCCCGGTTCTTCTCTGTCCTCTGAGCTTTGTTGCAGTGTCACTGGCGCAGAGCCAGTTGTGGTCACTGTGCTGAAGGTTCCAGGTTCGGGGACGGAGGTCGTCAGTGGTGCTGCGCCGACCCAGTCAGGGTCCTTCATGGGTGCTGCTGTGGCCCAATTGGGGTCCGACGTGGGAGCGCCCGAGGCCCAATCGGGGTCCATCGCGGGAGCTGCTTTGGCCCAATCGGGGTCCGACGTGGATGCGCCCGAGGCCCAATCGGGATCCACTGCAGGTGCTGTTTTGGCCCAATCGGGGTCCAACGTGGGTGCAGCCAGGACCCAATCGGGGTCCAGCAGAGGTACAGCGCTGGTGTGGTCCGAGGACGGTGGAGGAGCTGCAGACCCTTTGCCGCCTGACTTAGTACGGGCTCATCTTCGCCATCATTCCCCTCTTCGGAGTCATCGCCCCTGCTCATCATCGCCCGGGGTCCTTCTTCGCTCGCCCTGGCTCTCCCACATTTTGTCCTTGCCAGGGAGGCCACCGCGGGCTGTTTTCCCCCGGTTCTGGTGGCTGAGGGACCCGGGTTGGCCGCCCGAGGAACTGCTTCGCCGGTTCGGCGCCTTGGGTCGGCCACCCGACTTGTTGTGTGTATTACTGGGCAAACTGGCTCGGCCACCGGAGGAGTGGACTTTCCGGGCCTGGGACTGTGGTAAGCCGCCCGGTCATGTTCTGCCCCCCATGACCACCCGTCGGCCGTTGGACGCGAGGAGACCGCCTGAACTGTTCCCGTGGAGTTTGGTTTCCACCGGTCGTCATGAACTGTCAGGGGTAGAGGTCATTCGTGGTGGTAGTCTGGCCCTGTAATTGTTCTGTTTTTTTTTGCTGTCCTGTGTGTATTTGATTTGTGCATTTGGGAGTGGTATTCTTGTCATCGTGCTTTGTATTTTTTTTTCTTGCCTTGTCTTGATCTTGATTTGTGCTTTAAGGAGTGTTGTATTTTTCTGTTATTGTGCCTGTGTAACTGTGTTTCATGTATTTTGGAGTCGTTTTTTTTTTCCCTGATTGTCTGTGACCTGGTTCACGGTCTGGGATTTGTTCCTCTCCCGCTGGGCCTGCCTTCCACCCACCCTGGAGGGGGTGGGCGGGGGGTGGGGGTGGGGGGGGCTTGGATGTCTATGGGCGTTCTGAGCCCGCCCTCGGAGGGAGGGTACTGTTATGACCCGAGCGCCGATCTCGTCCGCGCTCAGGCCATGCATCATCTCTGCCGGCTTTGTCAGCAGTGGATTACATTCTGGCTCCCCGGGCTCTTATTGTGACAGCGCTCGGTGGGGCTTCCTGCTGTCAAAGCCGATCAGCCGTTCTGCATCACCGCTCGTTAGCTGCTGGTTTTATTAGCAGGCGCTGACAGCAGGTTGATGCAGCAGTATCGTCAAACATTCCTGGTCTACGTTCGTGTCAAGGTTCGTGTATGTATTCTTGTTCATGTTCTCGGTTTAGATCGTAAGTGGCTGGGTGTAGCCTTACGATCCCATGCATCCTGTATAGTGTTTGTTTGCCCACAGCGGCTCATAGTTTGTGTCTTGTGTCATGTATATTAAACATCATTGCAAAACTCACTGGCGACTTTTGGCATCTTATGGTGACCCGCGAGGGCCACCGCGTGACATTTTTTTTAAACTTTTTTTAACCACTGTTCTGGACCACCTGCCTCTCCTCATGGTTAATTTTGTTATACTTTGGCAGGTAGACTGGGCTGCTAGCATTACCTGGGCTGAGCAGCCACAGCTGCGGTCCTCTGGCCAACTTAAGCCAACCCAATCTCACTAAAACTTGTACCAAATGCAAGTTTTCCACCCCCTCCAAAAACCCACATTTGTACGTAAAATAGCAAAAATCCATACAGTGGGGTATTGAACACATCAACATTTTTCCCATGAAATATATTTCTGATGGAGCCATTGACCTAAGATTTTCACCAGATATCAGTAACAACCCAAGTATTCCATAAATACAAAGAAATCAAGATAACTGTGTTCACAAAACTGTCATGATTTGGTGCTTTTGAGGAGGTTTAAGTGCAAGGCAAACCACTTCAGAAGAATATGCAGACTCAGATGAAAAGTTGACACAACTTTAATGAAAACCCAAAACCCTATACAAACACACTAACTTAAAGAATAAACACACACACCACAATTAAGGAAATCCGCAACCAAAACACCACACTATATACAAGGAAAACAGTTGCACGCTGGAGCCACATGTGACCTAGGAGAGAAGAGAGGAGAAAAATGATTTACAACAAGTATGGCACACTGGGTGTGACAACTGGGGAAATGGATCTTGCAATACTGGCAGAGAGCCCGGCAGTGAACTCCAGCTTGGGAAAGGTGAAGAGGATCTGGAGACTGCAGGGGAGGAAGAGGAATGGCTGGTGACCCTGGGTGGAGAAGCCATTGTCTTGAAGATGGATAGTTCATGCAAGCATGCACACACAGCTCCAGAGACACACCGCTGGAGGTGGCAGCAAACCTGGGAGGAGGAGAAGACAAAAGGTAAGACAATTTGGAAAGATAATAAATTTGCCAAACAAGAAGAACAGCAGTTGTGAGGCGGCACAAACCCAATGATCCAGCGGAGAGCTTTTCACACTCTGGCCCTTAAATATGCTGGTGAATCAGGAAGCAGCAGGTGTGTAATCACGCAGGTGCGCTGATGAACTCCAGAGCCAGGAAAACAGAAACAGGAAGGGAGGGGGGAGGCACGCTTGCCTGATCATGACAAAAACAAGTTATATTTATTAAAGTGGAATATCACAGGGGATAAGTATTGAATATCCTGGGTGAAATTCATTTCATATTTAGTAGAAAAGCCTTTGTTGGCAATAACAGCTTCCAGATGCCTCTTTTATGGAGAAACTAGGGGCAGGCATTGCTCAGGAGTGATTTTAGGCCATTCTTCCACACAAACTGCCAAATCTTGAAGGTTCCGTGGGTTTCTTCTATGAACTCTGATCTTCAGTTTGTTCCATAGATTTTCAATTGGATTCAGGTCAGGTGACTGACTGGGCCACTCTAGCAGCTTTATTTTCCTTCTCTGGAGCCAGCTGAGAGTTTCCTTGGCTGTGTGTTTGGGATCATTGTCTTGCTGAAATGTCCACCCTCGTTTCATCTTCAGCATCTTGGCGGATGGCAACGGGTTCTTATCAAGGATGTCTCTGTACATTTGTCCATTCATCATTCCTTCAATTATACAAGGTCTGCCTGTACCATGTGCTGAAAAATACCCCCTCCCCCCATCATGATGCTCCAACCTCCAATCTTCACTGTTGGTATGGTGTTTTGGGGCTGATGTGCAGTGCCATTTCTCCTCCAAACATGCTGTGTGTTGTGGAATTAAAAAAGTTCAATTGTGGTCTCATCTGACCAGACTACAGTGGGGCAAAAAAGTATTTAGTCAGCCACCAATTGTGCAAGTTCTCCCACTTAAAAGATGAGAGAGGTCTCCAATTTTCATCATAGGTATACCCCAACTATGAGAGACAAAATGAGAAAGAAAAAAAATCCAGAAAATCACATTGAAGGATTTTTAATGAATTAATTGGTAATTTCCCTGGTAAACTAAGTATTTGGTCAATAACAAAAGTTCATCTCAATACTTTGTAATATACCCTTTGTTGGCAATGACAGAGGTCAAACGTTTTCTGTAAGTCTTCACAAGGTTTTCACACACTGTTGCTGGTATTTTGGCCCATTCCTCCATGCAGATCTCCTCTAGAGCAGTGATGTTTTGGGGCTGTCGCTGGGCAACACAGACTTTCAACTCCCTCCAAAGATTTTCTATGGGGTTGAGATCTGGAGACTGGCTAGGCCACTCCAGGACCTTGAAATGCTTCTTACGAAGCCACTCCTTCATTACCCGGGCAGTGTGTTTGGGATCATTGTCATGCTGAAAGACCCAGCCACGTTTCATCTTCAATGCCTTTGCTGATGGAAGGAGGTTTTCACTCAAAATCTCACGATACATGGCCCCATTCATTCTTTCCTTTACACGGATCAGTCGTCCTGGTCCCTTTGCAGAAAAACAGCCCCAAAGCATGATGTTTCCACCCCCATCCTTCACAGTAGGTATGGTGTTCTTTCTCCTCCAAGCACGACAAGTTGAGTTTTTACCAAAAAGTTCTATTTTGGTTTTATCTGACCATATGACATTCTCCCAGTCCTCTTCTGGATCATCCAAATGCTCTCTAGCAAACTTCAGATGGGCCTGGACATGTACTGGCTTAAGCAGGGGGACACGTCTGGCACTGCAGGATTTGAGTCCCTGGCGGCGTAGTGTGTTACTGATGTAGCCTTTGTTACTTTGGTCCCAGCTCTCTGCAGGTCATTCACTAGGTCCCCCCATGTTGTTCTGGGATTTTTGCTCGCCGTTCTCGTGATCATTTTGACCTCACGGGGTGAGATCTTGCGTGGAGCCCCAGATCGAGGGAGATTATCAGTGGTCTTGTATGTCTTCCATTTTCTAATAATTGCTCCCACAGTTGATTTCTTCACACCAAGCTGCTTACCTATTGCAGATTGAGTCTTCCCAGCCTGGTGCAGGTCTACAATTTTGTTTCTGGTGTCCTTTGACAGCTCTTTGGTCTTGGCCATAGTGGAGTTTGGAGTCTGACTGTTTGAGGTTGTGGACAGGTGTCTTTTATACTGATAATGAGTTCAAACAGGTGCCATTAATACAGGTAACGAGTGGAGGACAGAGGAGCCTCTCAAAGAAGAAGTTACAGGTCTGTGAGAACCAGAAATCTTGCTTGTTTGTAGGTGACCAAATACTTATTTTACCAAGGAATTTACCAATTAATTCATTAAAAATCCTTCAATGTGATTTTCTGGATTTTTTTTTCTCATTTTGTTTCTCATAGTTGAGGTATACCTATGATGAAAATTGGAGACCTCTCTAATCTTTTAAGTGGGAGAACTTGCACAATTGGTGGCTGACTAAATACTTTTTTGCCCCACTGTATATTCTCCCAGTATATTACTGGCTTGTCCAAATGTTGTGCAGCAAACTTTAAACGAGCTTCAACATGCTTTTTCGCAATGAAGTCTTGCAAGGAGCCCCTGGTCATGGCCCATTTATGGTAAAATGATGTTCTTTCCACTTCCGAATGATGGCTCCAACAGTGCTCACTCATTCAGCAGTTTAGAAATGCGCCTGTAACCAATGCCATCACTATGTTTTGCAACAATAAGGTTACAAAGGTCTAGAGAGAGCTGTTTGCTTCTACCCATCATGAATTCTTTGTGGTGTGACAATCTGATATTCAGACCTTTTTAAAGGCTATCAGTCAGGACTTAACAAGCTGAAGTTAATTTGCACTGATGGGGGATGGGATGGCTTCCTAAATTCTGATGGATTCCAGCTGGTCTCTTTGCTTTCTATGCATTTTTACACCTTTTTCTTCATGTGTCATTCCACTTTATTAAATATAACTTGTTTTATAAACACAGTTGCCTTGATTTCTTTGTATGTATGGATTACCTTGGTTGTTACTGATATCTGGTGAAAATCTCAGGTCAATGGCTCCATCAGAAATATGTTTATTGAGAAAAATGGTGTATTCAATATTTATTTTCCCCACTGTACCTGAGATACGGTGTAACACCTTCACTCACTTTGCATTTGCATATTCAACCGCCCATTGTCATTCTGCGCATGCATGAAAAGAGGACATGGTTCTCACGGCATGCGCAAAAAAACACCCATTTTATTATAAGTTTTCAACACATTCTGTTGGTGGGCGGGGGATGGTAGATTGTTATTTACCTGTGCTTTCAACCCACATGTTGTGAGTCTTTGTCCCACACTAAGCTGTTAAACACTGAGTTTTTTTTATTTACATTTTTCACTCCATTAATGGTTAAAGTTATCAAAAGGTTAGGTGTAGGCACCATCTTCTCTAATGGTTGAGATTAGGAAAAACGTTCGGGCTAGACATCACCTCTAATGGTTAAAGAGAAAGAAAGAAAGAGAGAAAAAGCAAAAGTGGCAGACAAATGTTAAGGTGCCAGCAGACATGTTTCTTAAAATTGTAAACACCATGTATCCAGTGCACATGAAAAAAAAAAAATTTCTGTGTGTATGCACATTTTCTCAGAGTGAGAAACCATGCATTTGTATGTTTTTTTTAGGTGAGAAATTTAACCAAATGTGGTTTATTTTTCAGCATAGTCTCCCCTTTGGTCCACACACTTCTTCCATTGGTGTCGCAGCGCTTGTATCCCTGTGGTTGAAAAATAAACCACATTTGGTCAAATTTGACCACTATTGTGGAGCGTGTAAATGAAGAGGCAGATTTGACTCAGACGATTTATTACACATCTCACACAAGAAGCATAGACAGAATGACATCTCAGCAGAGACTCTTCTCTTAAATAGCATGGCATTCCTCTAGAAGCTTCTAACACACAAAAGGTCACATTGCATCCACTTCCTTAATCCTTTACCATTCCTCTAGAAGTTTCTAACACACAAAAGGTCACACTGCATTCATCCTTCAAACCTCCCTGTTATCTCACCAGGGAACCTCTGCTCTTTGTTCTTGTCTAAGATGTTACACAATTATGCTCTCCCCATGTGCCACCATATGACCCCCCCGAGCATCTTGGATAGAACAATAGAATAACAGTCGGTATGCTGTGATAGAACAATTAAACATCAGTCCACATGCTGCTTGGGCTTTAGTCTTCTCCCGTATCTGCTGTAACCAGGATTCACCGCCTCCGCAGCGCTGTCATGCTGGGGGGGTAAAACTTTTTGTCTGTCTGTGTGGGTGCTCTGGGGAATCTTTTCTCTGGGGAACTCCCCGTGGGGGTCTTCCACGCCGAGGGGCCCTCGCCAACAGCACTTACTCGTCCGCCACCACGAAAGCGGGTTTGAGTCTGTCTATGCCAATCTTTTCCCTCCTACCCCCCAAATCTAGCAAAAAATGCTTGTCCCCTGTTTCCAGCACTCTGAACGGTCCATCATAGGGTGGGCGCAGCGGAGGGCGATGGGCGTCGTGTCTGACAAACACGAACTCCGCGTTTTTCAAAGTTTTAGGCACAAAAACGCACGGAAAACTGTGGTGGGCAGGGCCCGGCAGCGTGCTTGTGTCTATGCTACACTGCAACAGCTGAGACGGGGAGCTGCCCGGCGCGGGATTATCTGGCAGAAACTCCCCGGGCAGCCGAAGTGGTTGCGCAAAAACGAGTTCAGCCGGGGAAGCTTCCAGATCCTCTTTAGGCGCAGAACGTAACCCCAATAAAACCCACGGTAGCTTGTCTACCCAATTTGCATCCGTCAGTGAAGCCCTGAGAGCCGCTTTCAATGATCTATGAAAACGTTCGCATAACCCATTAGCCTGTGGATTGTACGCGGTTGTGCGGTGAATTGTGACACCCAGGCTGCGGGCCATTTTTGACCAGAGTTCGGAAACAAATTGAGGGCCTCTGTCGGATGTAATGTCCGACAGGACTCCAAAACGCGCCACCCATGCTGTTAAAAACGCACGCGCCACCTCCTCGGCTGTGGTTGCCGCCAGTGGAACCGCTTCCAGCCAGCGCGTGGTGCGGTCCACCATTGTCAGGAGGTGCGTGCACCCCTGTGATGGCGGAAGGGGGCCCACGAGGTCCACGTGAACATGGTTGAACCTCTTAGCCGGAATGCGAAATGGCTCCAAGGGAGCCTACGTGTGTCTGTGTACTTTGGCTCATTGGCACGCCACGCAGGCTGCCGCCCACTCTTTCACTTGTTTGCGAAGGCTCGGCCACACAAATTTCTCCCCTACCATTTTGACCGACGCGCGCACTCCCGGGTGCGCCAAAGAATGAATCAAGTCAAACATGCGGCGGCGCCACGCGGCCGGGACCACGGGATGTAGGCGCCCCGTGGAGACATCGCAGATTAGGGGGGGCATGCCGTCTTGCAGCACCCTGCTCTCCAGCCTTAACCCTGTTGGTCCAGACTGGAGCGCGCGCACGTCCGCGTCACTAACCTGCTTCACGGCCATGGCTGTGTAATCTATCCCCACGCAGACCGGGGCCGCCACAGCGTGCAAGAGGCAGTCTGCCACTACATTCAGTTTACCCGACACATGCTGAATATCGGTAGTAAACTCTGAGATCGCGGCCAGCTGTCTCTGCTGCCGGCCCGACCACGGTTCTGAAACCTTGGCCATCGCGAATGTTAGCGGATTGTGGTCAACGAATGCGGTGAAACTGCGCCCTTCCAGCCAGAACTGGAAGTGGTGAATGGCCAGGTGGAGAGCCAGCAACTCTAACTAACTAACTAACTAACCTGCACTTATATAGCGCTTTTCTAGTCACAAAGACCACTCAAAGCGCTTTCATTAATACTAACCCTCTATTCTAAGGGCCTATAGGAAACAGATATCTAGGGACAATTTAGAACAGCCAATTAACCTAACATGCATGTTTTTGGCATGTGGGAGGAAACCGGAGAAATCCCGGAGTAAACCCACGCAACACGGGGAGAACATGCAAACTCCACACAGATCACTGTTGGTCGGGGGCTGGGATCGAACCCACGATCCCACGATCCCCACAATCCCCCGGCCAAGGGTAAACTGTGCTGCCACTGCGCCACCGTGCAGCCCAATGGAATATCCCTGTCGAACTCCCTGTCGAACGCGCTGTATTTACGTTCACTTTCGCGCAAAGTCCTGCTGAAAAAGGTGAGCGGTTGCCAAGACCCGGCTATGCGCTGCTCCACGACCGCCCCTATGGCCACATCTGAAGCGTCAGTGGTGAGCTCTATGCGGGCCATTGGGTCTGGATGTGCCAGCAATGCGGCGTTTGCCAGGGCTGCTTTGACTTCTGAGAACGCCCGCTCTCACTCCGGGGTCCATTCGACCTTATCCGCGGGTTTCTGTTTTTTGAGCGTGGCGTACAGTGGTTGCATGAGCTGCACTGCGCGGGGAAGGAAACGGTTATAAAAGTTCACCATTCCCAAAAATTCTTGGAGCGCCCTGACCGTTTGCGGCCGGGGAAAATCTGCTACTGCGCGCACTTTGTCAGGCAGCGGGACCGCTCTTTCGGGAGAGATGCGGTGCCCCAAAAAATCAATCCCCGTCACCCCGAACTGACATTTCGCTGGGTTGATTATTAACCCGTGCTCTTCCAACCCCCGGAAAACCGTTGTGAGGTGGGTTTCGTGTTCGTCTTCGGATGCGCTGGCTACTAAGATATCGTCCAGGTAGACGAACACGAAAGGGAGATCGCGCAGCACTGCATCCATCATGCGTTGGAATGTCTGTGCAGCCTCTTTAAGCCCAAATGGCATGCGCAAAAACTCGAATAAACCGGAGTTATTACTGCTGTTTTGGGTATGTCCTCAGCGCGCACTGGGACTTGGTGGTAACCGTGGACAAGGTCTATTTTAGAAAAAACGCGCGCTCCTGCAAGGTGAACGGAAAAATCCTGAATGTGAGGAATTGGGTAGCAGTCGTGCGCTGTGGCGTTGTTCAACCTGCGGAAATCCCTGCAAGGTCGCCACGAACCCTCAGCTTTAGGGACCATGTGTAGCGGGGAAACCCATGGGCTGTTTGAGCGCCTAATGATGCCCAACCTCTCCAGGTTGGCAAACTCCTCGCGCGCTATGGCCAGTTTAGCTGCGTCCAAGCGCCAAGGTGGCGGAAAATGGCATTTTCCGTAATGGCGGCCACAGTTCCCCCCATACAGTGTTTGTGTGTACGTTTTCAGATTCCTTGACCATGAAAACATAAGACTAGCAATTGAATTCACAATGATAGGATTAGTGGTTCAGTAGTTATTGAAAAAGATGGCATTTTCCGTAATGGCGGTTTAGCGCCACAGCTCCCCCCATACAGTGTTTGTGTGTACATTTTTAGATTCCTTGACCATGAAAACAGATGACTAGCAATTGGATTCACAAATTGGATTCACAATGATAGGATTAGTGGTTCAGTAGTTGACGAAAATGTCATTTTCCGTAATGGCGGTTTTCTTCTGGACGGTGATCCGGATCACCACCAAAATGTAATTATCTCTAGGATACCCCATTTCTGACAATCTGTGAAAATTTCATGAAAATCTGTCCATAACTTTTTGAGTTATCTTGCTAACAAACAAACAAACAAACAAACAGACAGACAAACCAACGCCGATGATCACATAACCTCCTTGGCGGAGGTAATAAATGCAAATGATAATCATAAATAATTCCAGAGAAACAATAAATGAACATAAATTGTGGGCTTGATCCTATGATCAAGCCCAGATTATGACACAAGATTTGTGTGAAATCGTCGGCCTCCGTCGGTCTATGATGACCATGGAAGAGAATCCTAAACGTCTACTCTGCTGGAACAGCACCGCCTGTGGCTGAACAGGCCAATGCGCGAATGGCAGTCCCTGTCACACAGGTCGCACTTGTGGGTGGTCTCCGTGCTGCTGGGTCTATGGCGGTTCTTCCTGTGGGTCCCTTTTTCATCTGCTGCAGCAGTCAGTTTCTCTTCACCCGCCTTGAGCTGTCTGGTCAGGCTGCCTCTCCATTTGGAGCGGTCCGTTGCAAGGTCCTCCCAGCGCTCTGTGTTGATCTCCAAGGCCTTCATGTCTCTCTTGCAGACGTCTCTAAAGCGCAGCTGTGGGCGGCCAACGTCTCTCCTGCCAGTTGCCAGTTCTCCGTAGAGGACGTCTTTGGAGATTCTGCCATCCTCCATACGGTGAACGTGGCCTAGCCAGCGGAGCCTGCGCTGCCTGAGTAGAGTGAACGTGGAGGGAAGGCCGGCGCGAGACAGAACTTCTGTGTTGGGCACTTTGTCCTGCCAGGATATGTCCAGGATGTGGCGAATGCAGCGCAAGTGGAAGGAGTTCAGTTTCTTTTCCTGCTGGGCGTATGTTGTCCACGTCTCACTCCCATAGAGCAGTGTGCTGATGACGCAGGCGTTGTACACTGCCATCTTCGTCTTGACAGAGAGTTTGGGATTCTCCCACACTCGTGTGGTGAGGCGAGCGAGTGCGAAGGCTGATTTTCCAATCCTCTTGTTGATCTCTGTATCAAGGGAGAGGTTGTTGCTGATCGTGGACCCCAGGTACGTGAACTGATTCACGACCTCCAGCTCGTAGTCGTCGATGGTGATGGTTGGTGGTGCTTCCGTGCCTTGCGCCAAGACGTTAGTCTTCTTCAGGCTGATGGTAAGCCCGAAGTCCTTGCATGCCTGGGAGAAGCGGTCCATCAGGGTCTGAAGCTCCTGCTGTGTGGGTTGCGACTGCAGCGTCATCTGCGAACAGCATGTGTCTGATTAGAGCCTCGTGTACTTTGGTTCTGGCTTTCAGGCGGGTGAGGCTGAAAAGCCTGCCGTCAGATCTTGTGTGCAGGTAGATTCCCTCTGTTGCTGTGCTGAAGGCATGCCTCAGGAGCATAGCAAAGAAAATCCCAAAGAGGGTTGGCGCAAGTACACAGCCCTGTTTCACTCCGCTGCGTATGTTGAATGGCTCTGAGACGTTGCCACCGTGCTGCACTATCCCCTGCATGTTGGTGTGAAACGATTCGATGAGGCTTTGCAACTTTGGTGGGCATCCTATCTTTGGCAGGATCTTGAAAAGACCCTCTCTGCTGACCAGATCGAACGCTTTGGTGAGGTCGATGAAGGCGACGTACAGGGGCATGTTCTGTTCTCTGCATTTCTCCTGGAGTTGGCGGATGGAGAATATCATGTCTACCGTCGATCGCTCAGCGCGGAAGCCACACTGAGACTCGGGGTAGACACGTTCGGCAAGCTTCTGTAGACGAACGAGAACAACTCGTGCCTAGACTTTGCCAACAACGCTGAGGAGGGAGATGCCCCTGTAGTTGTTGCAGTCGCTTCTCTCCCCTTTGTTTTTGTAGAGGGTGATGATCTTGGCGTCCCTCATGTTCTGTGGTACGGCACCTTCCTTCCAACACTGGCAGAGGACGTCATGCAATGGCAGCAGTAGGGCGGTCTTGCAGTGCTTGATCAGGTCAGGGGGTATGCCGTCGTTGCCGGGTGCCTTGCCAGCGGCCAAGCTATCAATGGCCTTGCTGAGCTCGTCGATGGTTGGCTCGGCGTCAAGTTCGTCCATGGATGGCAGGTAGTCGATGGCATCAAGGGCTGATGGTGTCACGGTGTTCTGTCTGGAGTAGAGATCGGAGTAGTGTTCCACCCATCTCTCCATCTGCTTGTTCTTTTCTGTGATCATCTCCCCAGTGGAGGATTTGAGGGGGGCCGTCTTGCTCTGAGCCGGACCAAGTGCTTTCTTGATGCCATTGTACATACCACGGATGTTCCCTGTTATGGCAGCGGTTTGAATGTCTTGGCTGAGCTGAGTCCAGTGCTCGTTGGCACAGCGCCGAGCAGTCTGCTGAACTTTGCTTCTCGCAGCCCTGAGAATCTGGAGATTCTTCTTGTTTGGGTACTTCTTGTACTCAGCAAGTGCTGAGCGCTTGGCTTCAATGACGGGGGTCATCTCGGTCAACTTGGCATCAAACCAGTCCTGTGACTTCGAGGTCTTCCTCCCAAAGGTAGCCAAGGCTGTGTGGTGGATGGTGTTTCGCAGCTCTTCCCACTTCTGCTTTGCAGATTCTCCTTCTTGTGGTACACCAAGTTCCTTCTCAAAGGTGGAGGCAAACTGCTCAACAGGTTCTGGTTGAGCCATCTTGCTGGTGTCAATCCCTGCCTTTCCAGGTTGTCTAGCACGATGGAATTTCTTCAGCTGCAGCTTGACCTTGCAACACACCAATGAGTGGTCTGTGTCGCAATCTGCACTCTGGAACGAACGGGTGATTAGCACGTTCTTCAGTGAGGTGCGCCTGGTCAGGATCAAGTCCAGCTGGTGCCAGTGCTTTGAGCGCGGATGTTGCCAGGAAACCTTGTGTTGGGGCTTAGTCTTGAAGAACGAGTTTGTGATGCACAGATCGTGATATGTGCAGAACTCGAGCAGCCGCTGTCCGTTGTCATTCATTCTGTCCATGCCAAAAGGTCCAAGACAGGAGGGCCAGGAGTCGTGGTCAGCACCCACTCTGGCATTGAAGTCTCAAGGAGAATGAGTTGTTCAGAGTTGGGGATGATCCTGACAGTTGTTGCGAGATTCTCATAGAACTCATCTTTTGCCTCTGGTGTGGCTGCCAGTGTTGGGGCATACACACTGACGAGGGTGACTGGGCATTGAGTGGTGTTCAGGCGGAGGGTGAGGAGTCGTGCAGAGCCAGTGCTGCTCGGTTCCACCATCTTCAGCAAGGTGTTCTTCACTGCGAAGCCCACTCCGTGTTCCCTGTGTTTGTTACTGCCCTTTCCCTGCCAGTAGAACGTGTAGTCCTTCTCTCTCAGTGTGCCTGTGTCAGCCAACCATGTTTCCTGGAGAGTGGCGATATCCACTCCCAGTCTCTTCAGCTCATTATTGATGATGGCAGTCTTCCTGGTGTCGTTGATGTCCTTGAGGTTAGCAGTGAATCCTGTCATCATAGTGCGGACGTTCCAAGTTCCCAGTTTTAGAGTTGGTCTCTTTTGTTTTATTGTCTTGCCTGGTGCAAAGGTTCTCAGCCTGCTGTTCGGACTTCTCCTCATCCCCATGCACCCAATGAGGAAAGCAAGCTGTGGCGGGACATCACCTTATTGGCTGGGGGCTGCCCAGCTTGAGGCGGGCAGTAGCTGTCCAGTGAGATCCGATGATCCCTCCCACTGTCGGGAATAACCCCTGGTGCCGAGCTCTACGCCAATTGAGCGGTGGCTTATAACCGGTAACTGTCATTCCCCGTGTTTTGTCTACGCCAAAGGCGAAGCTGGAGTGTCCTCTCCAGTGATCCGGTGTTCTACCTTCCAGCGTTGGGCGTTGGTAGGATTCAAGCCTGGGCAGGAAGATATGGAGGACAAGATGTTGCCCATGCAGCATGTCCCTCCTCTCCACGTCACTGATGAATCCAAAGGAACAGCAGGGCTGCTACAGTTTGGCACCAGCGCCGTTGCAGGAGCTGCCAGAACAATGTTGAGCACAACATAGAACTGCCTTAGGGGCTCCGACTCCGGATTTTTCCTCAGGGTTGACTCCCGAAGCCTTTCCCGTGACCGGGTATGCCGCAAGGCAGCGGAGGTTTGAAATCAGGGTTTACCTTCCCCTAGATGGGCTACCTTCCCAGGTTGACGAGCCACCATCTACCCGAAGCATCTGGTTTTAAGGCGCCAGAGATCCGCCCTCGCCCCTTCTCCTATTAGTAAGAGCAGTTCCGCCGGGCTTAGAGACTAAACCACACGGGCAGGCTAGGAGTTGGACTTAGTTGTCAGAGGCTTTTCGAGACCCACACCATAAGGAGCATTTTATGAGCACTGGGAGCTTAACCCCAGTGCCGCTCCTGGCTATGACAACCTTGGAACCATATTTGGTTCTTGGAACCATGTGTGAAATAAAACTATATTAACCATATTTATTTGGCATTTGTAAAAAAAAACAGTAATTTTCTGCCCCGGCTTACTTACCCACAATCAGCATGAAAGTTGTCATTGAAATAAAACACATCTAATATTTGAACTAATATCCTCATTGATGATAAACCATCCACCCATCCATCCATCCATCCATCCACTACCACTTTTCCAGAGGTCTGGGTCACAGAGGCAGCAGTCCAAGCAGAGAAGACCAGACTTCCCTCTTCCCAGGCACCTGTTCCAGCTCTTCAGAGAGGACACCAAGGCATTCCCAGACCAGCTGGCAGATACAGTCTCTCCAGTGAGTCCTGGGTCTGCCCCGGGATCTCCTCTCAGTGGGACATGTCCAAAACACCTCAAGTAGGAGGCATCCAGGAGGGATCCTAATTAAATGCCCAAACCACCTCAACTGGCTCCTTTCATTGTGGAGGAGCAGCGGTTCTACTCTGAGCCTCTCCCAAATGACTGAGCTCCTCACCCTATCTCTAAGGGTGAGTCCAGCAATCCTATGGAGAAAGCTCATTTCAGCTGCTTGTATCCGTGATCTCATTTTTTTGGTCATTACCCAAAGCTCATGACCATAGGTGAGGGTAGGAACATAGATTGACCAATAAATTGACAGCTTTGCCTTAGACCTCAGCTCCCTCTTCACCACAACAGACCAGTACAACGTGGACCGGATGGTGTGTTCCAACTTTAGAGGGATCACACGCTTCAGCCTCCATGGGAAGGTCTATGCCAAGGTACTGGAGAGGAGAGTCCGCCCGTTGGTCGAATCTTGGATTCAGGAGGATGATAAACCAGTAAAGCAGTATTTTACCCAAGATTATATTAAAACATTTTCACTGGATGTTAAAGGTAAATCAAAACAGACCTCAACAGGCTCTCTATCCTAGAATAAATCATACTGCTAACGAGAAAGTTGAGCACATTGGTGAGAGTTTGGAGCTTTGAGGCACACTAAAGATTTCTCTGATATTAGCCTTGTCACAACCTGAGCATAAATCAATCAGAAAAAAGGCAACAAAGAAGTGCCAAAACAGCCTTTTAAAATCTTGAAAGTCTTTTGAAGTTTAAAAAAATGTCTGAGCAGCTAACTCAGCTTCACACTAGCGTACACGGCCAGTTAGCTGCACCCCCCTACATGGCTCCATCTGCGTCACTCATCCGTCCAGGTCGAGTGTCGGTCACCTCACCCCCCTGTTATGTGGGGAAGTTGGGGGGGGGTGTTTCTCTTCCACTGTGGCTTAGTCTTTGACCGTGCCCTCAACGAATTTCCAACTGATCAAAGCTGCATTAGCTTCTTAGCTGGTCTCCTGGATGGACGTGACCTTGCTTGGGCTCAGGCCATCATTGTGGGGCCAAATTTCCATACTTACACCCTTGACCACTTCACTGAGGAATTTATCCAGATCTTTGACCATTCTGATCGGGAGGGGAGCGCGTCTACGCGGTTAGTAAATCTCCGCCAGGGCTCCAGCTTGGCAGCGGAACACGTTCTCAACTTCCAGGTCCTGACAGCCGAAGTGGGGTGGGATGACGCAGCTTTGTGCATGATTTTCGTTCAGGGTCTCAATTCTAACCTCCACGATGAGCTCGCTCGTCTCCTAGATGAACCTGGATCTTTGGATGACTTGATTTCATTGGTGATCAAACTAGACAACCGGCTACAAGAACGAACCAGGAAGTGACAGTCCAGGCTCCAACCCCCCCCTCGCGCTACACTTCCGCGCATGCAGCTCCTCGCATTACCACCGGCTAGCGCTCTATGTGATAACATCCAAACCTATGGCCACTGACCACTCTACACTTGCTCCAGCTGAACGTCAGTGATGGTTCTCAGAGGGGTTGTGTATCAACTGTGGACAAGCAGGTCACGTGATAGCAAACTTCTCTGAGAAATCAAACGATCACGCCCGTCAGTCACAGTAGGAAGACTGATGGGCGGTAAACAAGTCCCCTCACGCTCTCATTTCGCGGTCCAAATCTGACTGATGCTCCAAACCAAGGAGTTTGTTGGTACAGCCTTGGTCGATTCCGGGGCCAAACAAAATTTTCTTTCCGAGAGTCTGGTAACCCAGTTAAAGATCCCATGTGTCCTGTTGCCTCATCCACTAACAGTCATCACCCTACCCTGCCAGCATCTCTCCCAGGTTACCACACGAACTGTTGCACTATCTTTAATGTTCTCTGGTAATCACAATGAACAAATGCCCTTCCTGATCCTCCCTGCCTCTATGTTGCCTGTTGTGCTTGGCCACCCCTGGTTAAAAATTCATAACCCAGTCATTGATTGATGTAGAGGGGACGTTAGCTCCCGGATTCCCTATTGTTTAGCCGCATGCTTCTGGTCTGCTGTGTGCTCCCCTGACATTCTCATTCAGGCCGCAGCTCCCAAACTCACAGATTTGTCTTGGGTCCCCTCAGAGTACCATGATTTGGCCCCTGTATTTTGTAAGGTGAAAGCTACTTCCCTGCCTCCGCACCGCCCATATGACTGTGCCATTGAGCTTCTGCAGGGGGTGCCATTACCATCCAGTAGACTTTATAACATATCTGCTCCTGAGCGAGTAGCCATGGAGAAAAACATCAAAGAATCCCTGGCCGCTGGTCAGATTCGACACTCGTCATCTGCCCTGGGAATGGGTTTCTTCTTTGTAGGGAAGAAAGATGGTTCGCTACGCCCCTGTATTGACTTCCACGAGCTTAATAAGATCACAGTTAAAGAAAAATATCCCCTTCCCTTGATCTCCTCCACGTTTGACCAACTCCAGGGCTCTGTCATCTATTCTAAACTTGATCTCAGGAATGCGTACCACCTCAGCAGAATTAAGGAGGGGCATGAGTGGAAAATGGCATTCAAAACACATTTGGGGCACTTTGAGTATTGTGTTATGCCCTTTGGCCTCACAAATGCTGCCGTGGTTTTTCAATGACAGAAAAATGACTTCCTGCTGGACTTTCTGGGCTCCTTTGTATTTATTTATCTCAATGATATTCTCATTTTCTCCCGCTCTCCAGAAGAACATCGGGTACACGTCAGGGTGTTCCTTCAATGCCTCCTGGAGAATCAGCTGTACTTCAAAGCGGAGAAATGTGAGTTTCATACTTCCACCACTACCTTCCTAGGGCACATTATCTTCCATGGTCACATTGAACCTGGACCCCATAAAGATTAAAGCAGTCACTGATTGGCCCATTCCCATGTCCTGCAAGCAGCTGCAGCAGTTCCTTGGGTTTGCAAATTTTTATTGCAGATTCTCGTTCCTCATTTCTCTGAGGCCCCAATCCTTATTCAGACAGTGGAGTGGGGGCTGTCTTATTGCAGCACTCAGCAGCCAACAACAAGCTACACCCCTGTGTGTATTTCTCTTGGCGACTGTCTCCCGCCGAGAGGAACTACGATGTCAACGGCCAAGAGCTGCTGGTGGTCAAACTGGCTTTGGAGGAATGGCAGCATTGGCTGGAGGGGGCGGCTCAACCATTCTTGGTGTAGATGGATCACAAAAATTTGGAGTACATTCGATCTGCCAAGAGACTTAACCCCCGTCAGGCCAGGTGGGCACTGTTTTTTGGCAGATTATAAGATAAGATAAGATAAGATAAGATAAGATAAGATAAACTTTATTGTCCCTCAAGGAGAAATTTGTCTTGGGCTTGTCACCCGTGCTGCAACCACACAATCTACACATACACAATGGATGTAGTGCATAATAAATGAAATAAAACCCAGTAAACAATACAAGTACATACATACATAAATATATAACAGCAGTCATTAAGAACAGGAGTTATAAGTGTCCCTGACCTATTTATCTGCGATTCAGATTCTCCATCTCGTACAGGCCTCGCTCGAAAAATACCAAGCCCAACGCCTTGTCCCGCCAGTTCAGCGCTACCAAATCTTCCCCCAACATGGATACCATTGTCCTTCAGTCAGTCATCATTGGAGCCCTCACCTGGGGTATCGAACAATGGGTCAGGGAGCATTTAAGGGGGATGTAATTCATTGAGTCCACAGGGCCAAATTTTCCTGTCACCCGGTGGTGGCTAGGTCCCTCTCAGCCTCTCCCATGCAACCTCTGGTGGCCCTCCATGAAAAAAGACGTTCGGGAATACATCCAAGCCTGCCCTCAGTGCTCCTTGGGCAAGACCCTTAATACCACCCGCCCCCCGCTGGCCTCCTGCAGCCCCTCCCTGTCCCTAGCCATCCATGGGCTAATATTGCTATGGACTTTGTCACAGGTTTGCCCCCCTCCAACGGATTCACAGTCATTCTCACTGTGGTGGACAGGTTCTCCAAGGTGGCACATTTTGTGCCCCTCAAAAAGTTACCATCCACCTTGGAGACAGCACACCTCCTGTCCAACCACATGGTGAGAGTCCATGGCATTCCTGTGGACATTGTGTCTGACCGTGGGCCCCAGTGTGTTTCTCAGATGTGGCGGGCCTTTTGCAAATTGATTGGGGCCACAGTCAGCCTCACCTCTAGCTTTCACTTGCAGAGCAATGGGCAGTGCAAACAGGCTAATCTGGAGCTGGAGACAAAGCTGCGCTGTGTCACGGCAGCCGACCCTTCGTTGTGGAGCATGTGCCTGCCCTGGAATGAGTATGCCCACAACTCAGCCACCTCCTTGGTCACTGGAATCTCCCCTTTCGAAGACTCGCTGGGGTACAACCCCCCTCTGCTCCCCATTTCTGAGGAAGAGATTGCTGTTCCTTCCATTGCTTCCCACATGCCGAGATGCTAACACCTCTGGAGGGAGACCAAGGAGGCTCTGTTCAGGCCTGTCAAGGAGAACACTCGTTGGGCCAGTAGGAAGAGGTGTCCGGCCCTCGGATATGTGGTTGGATAGAAGGTTTGGTTGTCTACTACGAACCTCCCTCTCAAGACCGAGCCCAGGAAGCTCACCCCCGGGTTCATTGGCCCTTTTACCATCAAGGCCATCATCAACCCCTCGTCTGTCAGGCTCAGTCTCCCGCCATCATTCTGGGTCCACCCCACTTTTCATGTGTCACTTGTTAAGCCTGCATTTGCTAGCTCCCTGTGCCCCCTTTCTAAGCCACCTCCGCCACCTAAGATGGTAGACAGGGGCCTCGTCTATGCTGTGACACACATTCTGGATTCTCGCCGCAGGGGGCGTGGCATCCAGTTTTTGGTTTACTGGAAAGAGTATGCACCCGTAGAGAGGTTGTGGAGCTCCAAATCTCTTATCATGAATGACTCGCTCATCCATGACTTTTATTGACAGCATCCTGACAAGCCGAGGGTTACGCCTGGAGGCATTACTTGAGAGGGGAGTACTGTTAGGATTCCTGCCTGCCCTGTTTGAACCTTGGTCTTCCCCCTCTGATTAGGTGCTCCTTCCTGCTGATTAAACCACCTGTTACCAATTTGGGGAGGTCCTTTATATGGGGTGGTCTCCCTTCACTCTGTCTGGTTACATCCGACAGTCTGCCTGCCTGTATCCTATCTGAGCTCTGTGTGGCTAATACCTGTCTTTCTGTGTCTTGTATTCTGACCTTTGCCCTAGGACCGTGAGGCAGCCTGCCTACTTGGATTTGTTTGCCTGTGATTGAAATTGGATTACCATGTTCTGACCTTTGCCTGCCAGACCTCTGGTTCTGCCTCACAAATTGGACTATCTAGCCTCCCGGGCTGTGCACATCCCCCTCACTACCAGTAAGTCGACTTACCTCATTTCGCCCCCCACGGCTTCCTCCACTCCTCTCCCCTGCACTCAGGCCTGATCAGCTTGCCACGATTCCTCAGCGGAGGATCCTCAGTGATTCATTTCCCATGAGTCTCATTCTGCATCCAGCCTCCCTTCATTGGAGAGTCCCTCAATACTGCTCCTCGCTGGAGAAGACTGTAAGAACAATCACTCAATCAATTCCCAGAATTCTACCAGTTAATTCCCTTATGTTCGTATGCTCACCTTTATGCCCCCCTCCCAGGGTTGCCAGAGCTCCGCCACATCTATTCACCTGCACAGATTAACTAATAAATCATTGTTTAAAAACTACCCAAACGTTCTCATCTGTGTCTGCTCTTGGGCCTGGGATTGTTTCACCATGTCAGCAAACCTGAGAACACCATCCCAAATGTGAAATACCGGGGTAGCAGTATCATGGTGTGGTGGTGTTTTGCTGCATGAAGGACTGGTGCACTTCAGAAAATAGATGGCATCATGAGAAAATAATATCTGGAAATACTGAAAGACCGTTTGAGGACACAGCCAGGAAGTTAAAGCTTGGGCACAAATGGATCTTCCAAATGGACAATGACCCTTAGCATACCGTCAAGTTAGTTACAAAGTGGCTTAAGGATAACAATATCAGTGTTTTGGAGTGGCCATCACAAAGCCCTAATCTCAGTTCCATAGAAAATTTGTGGGCAGAGCTGAAAAGATGTGTGCAAGCAAGGCAGCCTACAAACCTGATTCATTTACACAAGTTCTGTCGGAAGGAATGGGCCAAAATTCCAGCAAACTACGAGGAGGGACTGAAATGTTCATAGGCTTAAAAGTTTTTAAGCCTATGAACTGTTTGCTCTCTACATGTCTGTTCTTTTCTTCTTCTCTATCCCCTCACCCCCCAGCCAGTCGCAGCAGATGACTGCCCCTCCCTGAGCCTGGTTCTGCTGGAGGTTTCTTCCTGTTAAAAGGGAGTTTTTCCTCTCCACCGTCGCCAAGTGCTTGCTCACAGGGGATCGCCTGATTGCTGGGGTCTTTCTGCAACTGTGGGGGTCCTCCCTACAGTTGATAGTGCTATGAGATGACTGTTGTTGTGAAATGGCGCTATATAAATAAAGTTGAATTGAATTGAATTGAATTGAATTGAATTGAAGTTAGGGGAGACTATGTTGAAAAATAAACTGCATTTTGTCAAATTTGACAACTATGAACTTTTCAGCCAATGAACTTTTCAGCCCCCCCCCCACCCCCCAATATTGTGAGAAGTTTGTGGAAAGATACCCAGAATGTTTGACCCAAGTCATACAGTTTAAAGGCAATGCTACCAAAAATTCTCTAAAAGTAATTTTGCAAATAGACACAATTTTGGTAATTCTAACTAATCTAAAGCAGGAAAAGTTAAGTCTGACGTAATGTCAGACAGAAAAAAAAAGGTTATGTCTTTTTACACAGTGTACAGCTCACTACAATCCATTAATTAACTACAGAACATGGTGCTTCCGTTATGAAAATGTTAGCCATGTCCTATCTAGTGTTTATACTGTACTGTATATATCTATGGTAGGTAAGGAGTCACAGCCAATAACATAACTATGTTGACATCACGTGTCTCTACCAGCCAGTTGAGGAAGAGTAACCGTCTTATTTCCCCCTACTGGCCAGGAGGTCAGAATGTTATCTCTACCATCTTTAAATGGGAATTTTCTGTTACTTGATGTTGCTTTGTCCAATCAGGCTCAAATTTCTCACACTTGAAAACAGTCCTGGTTTAAGCACGTTTGCCTGTCAATTTGGACTTATAGTTACAGCACCACCTAGTGGATACAGGACGTTCGGCTTGAGCTACAAATGGTATCTGATGTCTTTGAAATATACAGTACACGGTGTGCTATACATATAATCATAAGTAACATGACATCTCATGACTAGGCGTTCTGGACACTGCATAATGTCAAATCAGTGGTTGCTTTCTAATATCATTCCACTAGCTAAATCATGCAATCTGCCATGCACTGATAACTACAGGGGAATAAGCCTCACATGTGTCATAGCTAAGATGTATAATTGGATGATACTGAACCAAATCCGAGGAGCTCTAGACTCTCACCTCCGATTCAATCAAAATGGGTTCCGCCAAAATAGATCCATAACTAGTCACATTCTTGCCCTGCGTCGGATTCTAGAGGAGGTACAGAAAAACAACCTCCCTGCAGTTCTGACATTCCTTGACTTTAGGAAAGCCTTTGATTCAATTAACTGTGAAACTATGTTCAAGATACTGAAGGCTTACAGTAATTCATCAAGGCTTTGTAATGCTATTCAGGTGATGTATACCAACACATGTGCCAAGGTTGTCACCACAGATGGCGAGTCGGATGAATTTGAGATCACTTCAGGAGTACTCCAGGGTGGTGCTTTGGTCCTATTCCTGTATGTTATCATCCGAGACTATGCCCTGTGGAAAGCCATTGATGGGAGAGAAGCAGAGCTGGGTCTAATGTAAATACCTCGTAGATCCCAAAGAATACCGGCAAAAGCAATAGCAGAACTGGATTTATGCAGATGACATTGTTTTAACTCAACTCAACTCAACTTTATTTTTATAGTGCCATTTCACAACAACAGTCATCTCATAGCACTTTCAACTGTAGGGGAAACCCCCACAATTGCAGAAAGACCCCAGCAATCAGGCAATCCCCTATGAGCAAGCGCTTGGCGACGGTGGAGAGGAAAAACTCCCTCTTAACAGGAAGAAACCTCCAGCAGAACCAGGCTCAGGGAGGGGCAGTCATCTGCTGCGACTGGCTGGGGGGTGAGGGGATAGAGAAGATGAAAAGAACAGACATGTAGAGAGCAAACAGCACGATGGGGATTCAATCTATGGGAGAGAACAAACAGATGTTAAAACAACATCTTACTGGTACAGAGATTGATGTTGCTTGTGGAGTTGGAATGCTTTCAGATTGGTCTCACCATTAATGACCAGAAGACCAAAGGGATGACTCTCGGGGATGCTTCTAACTCTGTATCTCCACTGTTGACGAGTACCGGCAACCCTCTGGAAGTAGTCAACAACTTCAAGTACCTTGGCTCCTGGATAGGATCTACTAGTCATGATATGAAGGTGCGCAAGGCACTCGCATGGGGTGCTCTCAATGACATGTGAGCTATATGGCACTCAAACATACCAAAAGAGCTAAAAGTTAAATTCTTCTGTGCAACAGTGGAATCATACTGCTATACGGAAGTGAGTGCTGGTCATCAAACATCTTCCTTCAGAGGTCATTGGACAGCTCCTACACCTGGATGCTGAGCACTGTCTTCAATGTGAACTGGCAAGACCGCGTCTCCAATGAAAATCTTTATGGGTACCATCCCACAATATCAGACAAGGTGGCTTGGAGAAGACTTGGCCTTGTGGGGCACTGTTACCATCACCAAGAGCTCCTGGCAGGCCAGCTTGTACTCTGGGAACTGATGCATGGCTTTTGCCACCCAGAATGGCCATTAACATCATTCGTGGACACTCTGAAAGGAGACACTGGGGCAGCCAACACTGGCAAGCTTGCCACCTGTATACTAGACTGGAGTGGTGGTGGCAGGAGTGGTGGCCTAGTTGGTGGAGCATCTGCCCCACAGCCGGGAGGCTGTGGGTTCAAGCCCCAGCCAGGTCATACCAAAGACCATATAAAAATGGTACTTCCCGCCTTCTAGCTTGGTGCTCAGCATAATAGAATGGGGGAAGGAAAAGTTGTTTGTGGCAGCAACCCCTCTGATTCTAGATGTGGTTAACATTGTAGATAGGAGAAATGTAATTTTGATCTACTGTACATGATTGGTTGTATGGATTGAATGACAATAAAGTTGGCTTCTTCTTCTAGACCGTGAAGACTGGACCGCTAGTCATGCAGCTCGGCTGAGGCCGCTCTAACTGACTGACATAATGTCATAACAAAGCTATCTCTTCGGTTTGCTTGTTTTGGTAAAAAAAACAAAAAAACAAATGAGTTTGACCATGATTCCATTAATAAAAGCAACAAACAAGAAAATGGAAAATACACTGAATAATTTTATTGGCAAACATGTAGTCATTAGAACTTTTAACTTGTTGTCTATATTAAAATCCCCATGTTTGTAGCTGCCCTATTTCAAATCTTGGAGCTTTTATGTGTCCCAGATTTTGGAATGGTGGTTTTCACAAAGATGTGACCTGAAGGCAAGAATAGAGGGATGAATGAAGACAGATGACAGGGCCACATGCAGGAGGGAGTGGCTGATAACAGCTGAACAAGCACTTGACCTTTTCCTCTCTTTCCCTTTTTTTAACCCCATGCTGCTCCACCTCACTTTACCAACAGACAAACACAGAGACACACACAAACACATACACACACTTACCAACAGGCCCTTAGGGTGTGTTTAGCCCTGAGGTTGCCATCTGTACCTGCCTGTTTGGTATGCAGAGGGCCCTGCCCCCCAATACCTGTGAAGCCTCATAGCTGTTTGTGTCTCCAACTGGTTGGAGTGAGTATGTGTGACTGAGTCTCTTTAATGTTTGCACAGTACGTATGTGTCCATGTTTGATTTTGTTTATGCATCCTTGTACACTTGTTTATGTGAGCTTTAAATGTTTCTGCATGCCTGTATCCCTGGATCAGTATACATATATTCTATAAAGTTTATGCAATGCAAGATAGATCATAAAGCATGGCACTGACATTCTTGTAAAATCAGGGACTAATCCTTCAGTGTTGGGCACCAGCTGCTATGCATTGCAGCAGGTTTGTCTTTATATACTGTATCTCCTGTTTGTGTTTGTATTTTGTCCTGGGTCCGTTTCATAATGGAATGTATTTGTTGGTGGCATGTAGAGTCGACTCAACCATAATAACTTGTATCTTGTTATGCACTCTGTATTAAGTGCAAAATGTTGTGGTGTTAAGTCAGTGTTGGTTTTAACTCAGAGTGTGTACTGTATATGCTTTGCAACATTGGCAGCAGTCGGAGCAGCGCTCCAAGACTGTATTGAACTGAGAGAATGCATCAGCAGTATTTTTAATTAGTGTAAGATTTTGAGCATTGAATGCTTGTGTAGGAAAAGCTTGATGAGAATGTTCATATTTACCACGTAGATTCCACGTCCCTGTCAATGATATTTAAAACTTAATTAACAGATGATCAATAGTGTTTACACTGTAAAGCGACTGGGGCAGATTCTAATTAGAATATCCATACATTATTAATGACATTAGCAAGCTCCAAAATTAAAAGGAGACAACTGCCGCGTTCAATTAAGCCAGCACTCACAGAGAAAAAGTGGTGGCAAAAGTGTGAAAACGAGAAACATAGATCGAGGAAGGCATAGATGAATGGGAATGGTTAATGATCAACGAGCAGCACATTTCTATCTATCGTATGGTAGAGATATGTATGTGCATATCAAACTGGATGATAAAACCAAGACTTAATTAAAATACTTTTGTAAATTACAGAATAATGGTGATGTATTAAAGAGGAGTACAGGCAATATCCATACCAGCCAAGAAACAAATAAAAACTTATCTGGTTGATTTATAGAAGTACACATTCAGTTAAAGATTTGCACTTATGCTAGTGTGCTTACAATGAGATTAAACTGCAAATGCATACCCACAGATAATTACTGGTGGCTGTATCGGTTGTATTATCGGTTGTGTGAGTTTGAACAGGGCTTCCTTGAAAAAGAGAGGTTGCCTCTCAGTGGAACTACCCTGTATAAATAAAGGTTCAATAAAATAAAAAATAAAAATAAAATTGGGAATCACTTTTATAGTTTGATTGCAAATTCAGTCTCATTATTCTCACCAAAAGTTTGAACACCTCTTTGACATTTATCAAATGTTAACTCTTTTTCTACAAACTTTCTCAATGCCACTCTCTAGCCTCTACTTTTAACAGTGTACCTCCAGGGTAGGTACCGTGTAGCCTAAAGTCAGAGTCTGAATAGGCCATGAGGGAGCTGATGTTTTTTCGGACAAATTCAGAGAATTCCAAGATGGATTTAAAAATGATTGTACAGTTTGGATGTGAAAATCAAAGCCAAATAGTGAACACCCTTTAAAGAACAATGAACAATTATTATGGGGCTAATGAGAGTAAAAATAATAATAAACCATGTAAAAAGATTATCTATAAAAGAATACAAACAGAAGATAGAATCAGTGCTTTAAAAGAAGACTTAATGTTACAGAATTGGAATGTTGTCTATAGAGAGAAAAAAGTGGACTTGGCATATGATAAATTTATTGATATATTTAAATCATTATATGATCAAAACTGTCCAATTAAAGAAATTAATAAAAAAAACATATATACAAAAATTGCCCGTGGTTAACCAAGGGGCTACAAAATGCTTGTTAAAAGAAAAATTATCTCTATAAAAATTTCATTAAATTAAGAACCAAAGAATCTGAAAAAAGATATAAAACATATAAAAATAAATTAACTGAAATAATATGAACTAGTAAAAAATTATACTATAGGAAAATGTTAAATGAAAATAAAAATAATATAAAAGGAGTCTGGGCTATATTAAATAAATTAAGGAAAAATGGAACTAAGAAAATGATATATCCAGAGTATTTTACTGATAATTGTGGTGACAATTATGATAAGAATATGGTAGTAAATAAAATTAATATTTTTTTTGTAAATCTTGGACCAGAGTTGGCAGCAAAAATTCCAAACCAAGGAAGAGACACCGTGAGTGAGACATTGATTGGAAATAACCCTTGGTCAATCTTTCTCTCAGCGGTGGATGAACTAGAAGTAAAATCTGTTGTTGAAAAATGTAAAAATAAATGATCTACTGATTGTGATGGTATTGATATGGCACTAGTAAAAAGAACTGTTGATGGCATATTAAAACCATTCACATATATTTGTAATCTATCATTTCAAACTGGCTCATTCCCGCAGAAAATGAAAATAGCAAAAGTAATACCATTATTCAAGCAAGGAAATAAACACCAATACACAAACTACAGACCAGTATCGCTTCTCCCACAGTTTTCAAAGATTCTGGAAAAACTTTCCAACAACAGATAGGAAAACTTTTTAAACTAGAAAAGCACTCGGGAGAGCGCAGACCTCCGCCAAGCGCCACAGTTCCCCCCCATACAGTGTTTGTGTGTACGTTTTCAGATTCCTTGACCATGAAAACATATGACTAGCAATTGGATTCACAATGATAGGATTAGTGGTTCAGTAGTAAAAGCATTACCTCCTTGGCGGAGGTAATAAACTGAAGTGTTGGTGTTGTGTCCATCTCCTCCATTTGCAAACTCCCAGGCTGCGGGCGTTGCAATTCATCGCACAACCACGTACAACCCACAGGCCAATGGGTTATGCGAGCGTTTTCATAGATCACTGAAAGCAGCACTCAGGGCTTCACTGACGGATGCAACTTGGGTAGACAGGTTGCCGTGGGTTTTATATTGGGGTTGCGCTCCGCGGCAAAAGAGGATTTGGAAGCTTCCCCGGCAGAGAGCTTGTTTTTGTGCAGCCACTATGGCTGCCCGGGGAATTTCTGCCAAATAATTCAGCGCCGGACAGCTGCCCGTCTCAGCTTTTGCAGCGTAGCGCAAACACAGGCACGCTGCCGGGCCCGGCCCACCACTGTTTTCCGCGTGCTTTTGTGCCTAAAACTTTGAAGAACGCGGAGTTTGTGTTCGTCAGAGACGACGACCAGCGCCCTCCATTGCGCCTGCACACATGTTGAAAATGGCCGTATCTCACAATGTTAAAGAATCCTTTAAAAAATTCCTGTATCCAGACGGTGATCCGGATCATCCCCAAAATTTAATCAGTTCTTCCTTGTACAATTTCCAACAATGCCTGAAAGTTTCATCGAAATCCGTCCAAAACTTTTTGAGTTATCTTGCTAACCAACAGACAGACAAACAGACAAACAAACAGACAAACAGACAAACGCTGGCAAAAACATAACCTCCTGGCCTGCGGCCTGGCGGAGGTAATAAACACGATGTGCTTATACAGAACCAATATGGATTTAGAGCCAAAAGTACAACATCGCTGGCGATAATGGAAGCAACAGAGGAAATAATAAATGCATTAGATCAAGGAAAATATGCAATTGGTGTATTTATAGATTTTAGAAAAGCATTTGATACAATAAATCATTCACTACTTCTTAATAAACTGCAAATGCATGGTATTAGGGGAATGGTTCTGAATTGGGTTACAAGTTATCTATTTGAGAGACAACAGTTTGTGAAGATGGGAGAATATCTGTCTGGGTGTATGGGAATTGCTTGTGGGGTCCCCCAGGGGTCAGTATTGGGCCCCAAATTATTTAACATATATATAAATGATATATTCCAAGTTTCTAAATTAATAAAAATAATATTATTTGCTGATGATACTAATATATTTTATTCTGAAAATAATTATAATCAACGAATCCATACTCTAAATAATGAATTAAATAAGCTTAAAAAATGGATGGATTGTAATAAATTATCACTAAATATAGATAAAACTAAGGTAATGATATTTGGTAATTGTAAAAATAAAGAAGATATACATATTCATATAGATACTGTGATTATTGAAAAAGTTAAGGAGATCAAGTTTTTGGGTGTAATACTAGATGATAAAATTAGTTGGAAACCACACGTCAGATACATACAAAACAAAGTTGCAAAAAATATTGCAATTATAAAAAATATTAAGCAGGTCCTAGATTACAAATCACTTCATATCTTGTATTGCTCATTAGTACTTCCATACTTGACCTATTACTAATTAACTAACCTGCACTTATATAGCGCTTTTCTAGTCACAAAGACCACTCAAAGTGCTTTTACTAGTGCTAACCCTCTATTCTAAGGGCCTGTAGGAAACAGATATCTAGGGACAATTTTAGAATAACCAATTAACCTAACATGCATGTCTTTGGATTGTGGGAGGAAACCGGAGCCCCCGGAGTAAACCCACGCAGCACAGGGAGAACATACAAACTCCACACAGAAAGGTTCCAACCCCTGCCAGCCTGGGGATTCGAACCAGGAACCTTCTAGCTGTAAGGCAACCGTGCTAACCACTGCACCACCGTGCTGTCCACAATTGTATTGTATAGAGGTCTGGGGTAACAATTATAAAAGTACACTTAATTCATTGCTAATATTACAAAAAAGGGCAGTCCGTGTTATACACAAAGTCGGGTACCTTGAACATACTAATTTATTGTTTTTACATTCAAAGTTATTGAAATTACAGGATCTGGTTCATTATTGTACAGCACAATTAATGTTTAAAGTCAGTAAAAACCTTTTGCCACACAGTATACAAAATCTTTTCAGTGAGAGAGAAGGGAAATATAATTTACGGGGGAACACAAAATTTAAAATGCACTTAGTAAGATCAACTAGGAAGGGTTTTTGTGTGTCTGTGTGTGGGGTAAAATTGTGGAATGGGTTGGGGGAGAAACACAGGCAATGTCCAAACATCCATATATTTAAATCAACATATAAAGACATGATTTTTGAGCAATATAAAAATAAAGGGCAGTAATATTATAATGTGTCTTCAATGAAAAAAGGTTGTTATTGTGTGTGTTATTGTGTTATGGTGATTGTGATGGTGATGGTGTTGTCTGTGTTTGTGTTGAACATACCAGAAGTATTTATTTATTATTGTTACAATTATTGTTGGATGTTGGTATTGTTGTCAATGTGGACTGTCATTATTGTGTCATTTCTGTTGCATAATTTGACTATGGGGTGCATTATGGTGAATGTGATTGTGGGATGAATGATGACTTGGATACTTGGATCCAAGATGGCGCCCACAGCGGTCGACATGGTGCTTTGCTGCGCTCTTTGTTTGTTTTTGTTTGTCAATTGTGTGTCTGCTTGCACTTATACCCGTGAAGAACTTCTAAATATCAGGACTTTCACCCCCACGGACCTCCTCCCAGTTTTTCTAGCCCCTGCCGCCGATCTGGTTTATTGTTTGGCTCGGAAAGTGAGACGGCGGAAGAGAGGAAGACGAGCGGGCGCTCTCGTACGACTTCGCAGGAGAGGCTCGCGAACGGCGCTGCCTGGCATATTTCTGTCCAATACCAACTCTCTCTCTAACAAGGTAGATGAACTGAGACTGCTGATGCGTTTTAAGGACCTCGCCTCCTCAGCTGTCCTCTGCTTTACTGAGACCTGGCTCCGGGAAAATATACCGGACAGCGCGCTGCGCCTCGACGGCTTTCAGCTCTTCCGTGCTGATCGTGACACAGAGCTTTCCGGCAAGACCACAGGAGGCGGTGTCTGCTTCTACATCAACTGCAGCTGGTGCTCTGATGTAACGGTAATTTCCAAACACTGTTCTCCTGCCTTGGAATTTCTTGTTATCAATTGCAAGCCCTTCTATTCCCCGCGGGAGTTTGCTTCTTTCATAATGATCGCTGTGTACGCCCCTCCCGACGCGGACACGCGCGAAGCTCAGCGCGTGCTCGCGGATCACATTCAACACACAGAGCGGAGTTTTCCAGACTCGCTGATTATTGTGGCTGGCGACTTTAATCAGTGCAATCTGAGCCACGATCTCCCCCGCTACAAACAGTTTATTAAATGCCCCACCAGAGGATTAAACACACTGGATCACTGTTACACCACAGTGAAAGACGCATATCGCGCTGTTCCTCGCGCTGCGCTGGGATTATCTGATCACGTGATGGTTCACCTCATTCCCACATACAGACAGAGATTGAAGCTCACTAAACCTGTTGTGAGCACTACGAAGATACGGACCAGTGATGCTGAGGAGAAGCTGGAAACGTGCATGGAAATATCTGACTGGGGCATGCTTAAAGGAGCCACGCATGATCTGGATGAATACACGGACACTGTGAACTCATATATCCACTTTTGTGAAGAGAACATTCTTCCATCACGCACCAGGGTGAGTTACTCTAATGACAAACCCTGGTTCACAGCTAAGCTCAGACAGATCAGGAAGGAGAAGGAAGCAGCGCTGAAAAGTGGAGACAGGGACTGCTACAGGGAGGTTAAATACCGGTTTAACAGAGAGCTGAAGAGGGCTAAATCTCTATACTCAGAGAGACTCCAGCAGCAGTTCACTGCTAATGATTCGGCTTCTGTGTGGAGAGGACTGAGGCAAATCACCAACTATCGACCTAAGGCTCCTAAAGGTCAGGATGACAAAGCCCTTTGTCAAAGACTGTCCCAACACTATGCCCGTTTTGACACCTCGTCATCTGTGTCCAACTCCCCCCCTCCCTCCAGCTCCACAGCCTCCACATTCCCTACTTCATTTAAGGCACCCCCCCCTCCTCCCCCCCTCCCCTTATCATCAGTGAGCAGGATGTGCTCAAACAGTTCTCCAGACTGAACCCGCGCAAGGCCCCTGGCCCAGACGGCATGTCTCCCTCCACCCTGAGACTCTGTGCGAAACAGCTGGCTCCTGTATTCACAGACATTTTTAACACCTCCCTTAAGTTATGCCACGTGCCGTCCTGCCTCAAATCCTCCACCATCATCCCTGTCCCCAAGAAGCCACGGATCACTGGACTTAATGACTACAGACCTGTAGCGCTCACCTCTGTAGTCATGAAGTCCTTTGAGCGCCTGGTCCTGTCCCACCTCAAGTCCATCACCACCCCTCTCCTGGACCCGCTGCAGTTTGCCTACCGAGCCAACAGGTCTGTAGACGATGCAGTCAACCTGGCCCTCCACTCCATCCTGCAGCACCTGGACTCCCCGGGAACCTACGCCAGGATCCTGTTTGTGGACTTCAGCTCCGCATTCAACACCATCCGCCCCGCTCTGCTCCGGGACAAGCTGTTCCTGCTCAACGTGCCTGACTCCCTCTGCAGGTGGATCATCGACTTCCTGATGGACCGGAGGCAGCATGTGCAGCTGGGAAAGACTGTCTCAGACTATACTAGCATCAGCACCGGATCACCCCAGGGCTGTGTACTTTCCCCCCTACTCTTCTCCCTTTACACCAACTCCTGCACCTCCAGCCACCAGTCTGTCAAGTTGATCAAGTTTGCGGACGACACCACCCTCATCGGGCTCATCTCCAACGGCGACGAGTCCGCCTACAGGAGAGAGGTGGCCCAGCTGGCGTCCTGGTGCAGCAATAACAACCTGCAGCTGAACGCTCTGAAGACAGTGGAGATGATTGTAGACTTCAGGAAAGTCACTACTCCTCTGCCCCCCCTCACCCTCTCAGGCTCTCCCATCACCACTGCTGATTCCTTCCGCTTCCTAGGCACTACCATCACCAGGGACCTCAAATGGGAGCTGACCATCAGCTCACTCATCAAAAAAGCCCAGCAGAGGATGTTCTTCCTGCGGCAGCTGAGGAAGCTCAAGCTACCCACCAAGATGTTAGTGCAGTTCTACACAGCCATCATCGAGTCCATCCTCACCACCTCCATAACCGTGTGGTACGCAGGAGCCACTGCCAGGGACAGACTAAGGCTGCAGCGCGTTGTGCGCACTGCTGAGAAGGTGATCGGCTGCAAGCTCCCATCTCTCCAGGATCTGTACATCTCCAGGACCCGGAGGCGTGCTGGCCGGATCATAGCCGATCCCTCACACCCTGGTCACGTACTGTTTGCCCCCCTCCCCTCTGGTAGAAGACTTCGGTCCATCCAGACTAAAACCTCCCGTCACATGAACAGCTTCTTCCCCTCTGCCATTAGACTGCTGAACACTAAGTGACTTATTGACTCTCGTGCACCATGTACAGCAGCTCAACCAGACTCATGTCAATCATCACTGTTTTCTTCCTGCATTACCGACTGCACTATATAGTTCTCCACAGTATCTGCTGCTGGCTAATATATATTTTAACTGTTGACCAGTATCACTTAATCTTATCCTACACTTTATTACATGTATAGTTTATTTCTCTTATCTTATCATGTTTAATGTTGCAGCATTGTACCGAGACAAATTCCTAGTTTGTGTACTACATGAACAATGGCAATAAACCTGATTCTGATTCTGATTCTGATTCTGATTCTGACTAAGTGTGATGTTGTAATTTGTTGGGTATGGAAAAGGGGTGGGACTGGCTTCTTCCCACTCCTTTTGAACATTTTATTTTTGACTTGATTTTTGTTTTGTTTTAAATTCTTTTTTTTCTTTTGTCGGAATGTTCAGATAAATAAAATCAATCAATCAATCAATCAATCAATCAATCAATCAATCAATCAATCAATCAATCAATCAATCAATCAATCAATCAGCCAATCAAAATATTCTTTCTATTGGCCACCTCCTTTGATTTCAGAAATAACTTTGTGTAAAAGTTTGATAAATAGATAGATTGTGGTCTATATTAATCATATATCCCATAACCTACATATGTTTAAGCATGTGAGAGTGTTTAGTGATTACATATGTAAAGCGACTTCACACCTCAGAACAGGACAAAGGGTCTCAACCGCCAGTGAAGATCAAAGAGCATCCGAGGCACTGCGGTGGAGACCGGATGGGTTGCCCTGACCCCCCAGGGCCAGATGGAGGAGTACGAAGACTAAAGAGGGGATTAAGATAGTGAGGAATGTCAGCTTTTGATATGCATGTCTTTTGTTATGTGCGAGTATAAGTTTGTAGAGCCGAAGGTGTTCGCCCTCTTACTTCTTCTGCTGCTGCACCTAGATGAGACTTGTTTGAGGAGCTGATAATAAACTTTGGTTTATGAATCACATCGCCTCGTTATTTCAAGCTCCTCTACACTGGTGACCCTGACGCGAGAATGGACCAGAGGCGTTCCCCCGCGATCGACTCATCTGTGGCGACCCAGGCAGACGCCGGCGCCCATGCAGACAGGGGAACAGATGGACGACGTTCCCCCACGGCAGAAGTGATAGAGAGGGCTCAACCGAGCACCAGCACAGCGGAGAGAGCCGAAGCAAGGCACTCTCACCCTGCGGACACATCAGTGACGGTCCACACAAACGCCGTCACCGTCAAGCTGCCAGACTTCTGGCAGGAAGACCCCGCCTCGTGGTTTCAGCAAGCTGAAGCCCAGTTTGCACTTGCGGGCATCACGGCTGACGATACAAAGTTCTATCACATCGTCGCCAAACTCGACGCCGCCACTTCGAGATGTGCGCGGAGCATAATCCAGCGGCCGCCGGCCCAGGACAAATATAAAGAACTGAAAGCGACCATCGTGGCAAATTACGTCCCCTCAGCCGAGGAGAGAGCCGAGAGGATCCTGGCGGTCTACGGCCACAGAGGAGGCAGACCCAAGGCCCTCATGGAGGACTTGCTGCAACTTAAAGAAGAGGACAATGACAACTTCCTCTTCCATTTCATATTCCTCAGTATGCTGCCGCCACACATGAGAGGGACGCTTGCCAACATGCGATGCAGCACCCAGCAAGACTTCCGCATGCTGGCTCACGAAGCTCAACGGCTCGTCAACGCCTGCAAGGAGCAGACACCCACAGCAGCATCCGCAGACCTCAACGCTGATGTCCGGAGCCACGAGGAGCCACAAATCACCGAGCAGAATCAGCCCGCGGTGACAGCGACACAGCCAGGACGCAACAGACGGAGCGACGTTTGTTATTACCACCACCGCTTCGCCGAGAAGGCTTACAAATGCGTTCCCCCCTGCAAATTCACGATTTCGGGAAAACGCCGAAGCCGAGAGCCGTTAACAGCGGCGGTTCTCGGCGAAAAAAGCAAGCTTTTATATGTGACGGACGGACACACCGGCAAGCGGTTCCTTATCGACGCGGGAGCTCAACTAAGTTTTGTCATGCCCTCCCAAGCAGACCGGGCCATGGGCCCCTGGGGCAATGGAGCGGTGGCAGCCAACGGCTCCATCATCGACACTTTTGGCGAAAAGAGCCTGCCCCTCTGCATCCACGGCCGCAACTACAGACGGACATTTGTTGTAGCGGCAGTGAGTTTTAACTTGTTGGGCGCAGATTTTTTGTGTGCACATGGGTTATTAGTTGATCTAGCGAACAGACGCTTGGTTAATGCACTGTCCTTTGCTTCTATTCCCTGCTCAGCTCGACTTTCTCCACCACCCGTGCAGGCTAGCGTCACCACAGCAGGAGGTAAGTTTGATCAACTCCTCACCCAATTTCCAGCACTCACAATTCCCAAATTCTCAGCCACAGTGGCTAAACACGGGGTCGAACACTTTATTCCCACAACGGGCCCACCCGTATTCGCCAAAGCTCGGCGCTTAGACGCGACCAAGCTCGCCATAGTTTGGGACGAGTTTACCACCCTTGAAAAATTAGGCATTATCAGACGCTCGAAAAGCCCCTGGGCGTCACCACTTCACATGGTCCCGAAATCCGACGGTTCTTGGAGGCCGTGCGGCGATTACCGCAGATTAAACAATGCGACAGCGCATGACCGCTACCCAATTCCTCACATTCAAGACTTTTCACTACATCTGGCGGGTGCGCGCATTTTTTCAAAAATAGACCTAGTCCGCGGTTATCATCAAGTCCCAGTTAGAGATGAGGACATTCCTAAAACAGCTGTAATAACCCCCTTCGGTCTTTTTGAATTTTTGCAGATGCCTTTCGGCCTCAAAGGTGCTGCTCAAACCTTTCAGCGGATGATGGACGCAGTATTACTCGACCTCCCTTTCGTGTTCGTCTACCTCGACGATATGCTGGTAGCCAGCTCGTCTGAGGAAGAACACGAGCGGCATCTTACTATGGTTTTTCAGAGACTAGAAGAGCACGGGTTAATAATCAATCCAGCCAAATGCAAATTCGGCGTGTCACAAATTGATTTTTTAGGACACAGAGTTTCACCGAAGGGGGCAGTCCCACTGCCAGACAAAGTTCACGCAGTAAAAAGTTTCCCACGGCCACAAACGGTCAAATCGCTGCAAGAATTTTTGGGAATGGTTAATTTTTACAACCGTTTCCTCCCCCACGCAGCTCAGCTCATGCAGCCCCTATATGACGCGCTCAGAAAACAAAAACCTTCCAACGCGGTCGAATGGACCCCGGAGCGCGAACACGCCTTCGCGGAAGTAAAAAGTGCCCTAGCTAATGCCACACTGTTGGTTCACCCCGATCCCTCGGCCCGCATTGCGCTAACCACAGACGCTTCAGACCTGGCCATAGGGGCAGTTGTAGAACAACACGTCAGCGGACTCTGGCAACCTTTGGCATTCTTCAGCAAATCGCGAAACCAAACTGAGCGTAAATACAGCACTTTTGACAGAGAGCTGCTAGCGCTTCATTTATCCATCCGCCACTTCCAGTTCTGGTTGGAAGGGCGGCGTTTCACGGCTTTTGTAGACCACAAACCGCTCACCTTTGCGATGGCTAAAATTTCCGAACCGTGGTCAGGCAGGCAACAAAGACAGCTGGCTGCGATTTCAGAGTTCACCACAGACATTCGACATGTGGCAGGCAAACTTAACGTGGTAGCAGACTGCCTCTCTCGCGCTGTGACATCGCCAGAGCGCGAGGAGACAGATTATACTACCTCAGCCGCTGAACTCTTCGCCAACGCGGACACATACGCAGCACCAATCCATGCAGGGATAGATTATGCAGCCATGGCAGAGGAGCAAAGTAGTGACGCGGACGTGCGCGCACTCCTGTCTGGACCAACAGGTTTAAGGCTGGAGGAAAGGGTTTTACGCGACGGTGTGCCCCCCCTAATATGTGACATCTCAACCGGCCGACCTCGCCCGTTAGTCCCAGCTGCATGGCGCCGGCGTATTTTCGACTCGATTCACTCCCTCGCGCACCCAGGTGTGCGCGCTTCGGTTAAAATGGTCGCCGAAAAGTTTGTGTGGCCTGGCCTGCGCAAAAACGTAAAAGAATGGGCAAAGACTTGCATTTCCTGTCAGCGCGCCAAAGTACACAAACACACAAAAGCCCCTCTGGAGCCTTTTCGAATCCCTGCTAGAAGGTTCGACCACGTTCATGTCAACCTCGTGGGGCCACTACCTTCCTCCCAAGGTTTCACACACCTGTTAACAATGATAGACCGCACCACGCGCTGGCCAGAGGCAGTCCCTCTGGCGTCAACCACAGCGGAGGAAGTCGCTCGCGTTTTTTTGACAAACTGGGTGGCACGTTTCGGCATCCCATCGGACATCACGTCCGATAGGGGGCCTCAATTTGTCTCGGAGCTTTGGTCAGCCACGGCCAGCAGCTTAGGGGCGACAATTCACCACACCACCGCTTATCACCCTCAGGCTAATGGGTTATGCGAGCGTTTTCACAGATCTTTAAGGGCTGCCCTCAGAGCCTCGCTAACGGATACAAATTGGGTAAATAAACTTCCCTGGGTTTTATTGGGGTTGCGTGCTGCGCCCAAAGAGGATCTAGACGCCTCCCCAGCAGAATTAGTTTTTGCACAACCTCTCAGGCTCCCAGGTAAATTTTTACCAGAGAACCCAGAGCCAGGGCATCTTCCAGCCCCGAGGTTTTTAGGCAGCCACGGACCGGACTCTCTCCCCGGACCGGCACATCACTCTTTTCCACGGGTTTTTGTCCCCCAAGCTTTAAAAAACGCTGAATTCGTTTTTGTTAGGCATGAAGCTTTAAAACCAACTTTCCGCCCACCATACGATGGGCCATTCAGAGTGCTGGAACCTGGTGATAAACATTTTGTGCTTGATTTTGGGGATAGAAAAGAAACAGTCAGCATTGACAGACTTAAACCTGCCTTCTTGTTGAGAGACGAGCCTGCACGGTTGGCGAGAGCACCTCGGCGGGGTAGACCCCCCAAGAGAAAAGACTCAGCCCCCCTGCAGGGAACAATTAATCACTCTCCTCCCCAAGCTGCAGATTCCTTACAGGAAGGTCACACCAGGACGCCCAAGCAGACCCACAGCAGATTCGGGAGAAGATTAAAACCCAGACGGCACAGAGACTGATGCAAACTACTCAACAGTTGTTCACTAATTGTGCTGTAACAGTTTAGGACTGACTTGTGATTTTACTATGCTGTTATGATTACCACTGAACTCTCTTAGGAGCATGGCTGCTGGAAAGTTTCTTCTGCGTCAAGAGGTGTAGCAGTTAGTATGTCATAATAATTATCTTAAACTGTGAATTTTTCTATTGTCCTTTTCTTAGTCGTTTGGGGGGGGGGGCTGTGGTCTATATTAATCATATATCCCATAACCTACATATGTTTAAGCATGTGAGAGTGTTTAGTGATTACATATGTAAAGCGACTTCACACCTCAGAACAGGACAAAGGGTCTCAACCGCCAGTGAAGATCAAAGAGCATCCGAGGCGCTGTGGTGGAGACCGGATGGGTTGCCCTGACCTCCCAGGGCTAGGTGGAGGAGTACAAAGGCAAAAGAGGGGATTAAGATAGTGAGGGATGTCAGCTTTTGATATGCATGTCTTTTGTTATGTGCGAGTATAAGTTCGTAGAGCCGAAGGTGTTCGCCCTCTTACTTCTTCTGCTGCTGCACCTAGATGAGACTTGTTAGAGGAGCTGATAATAAACTTTGGTTTATGAATCACATCGCCTCGTTATTTCAAGCTCCTCTACATAGATCACCTTTTTCACGTGTTTATGATCTCAATTACTATTTTAAGGCAGTCTTTAAAACAAGAACTTCCCATGTGTGTGTGTTTACACTACCAGGAACTTCCCCATAAGGGGGAGTTTTCAGGAACCTTAGTGGCCAGAATAAGGCCCTGGGACCTCATGTACAAAGACTTGCGTGGATTTCAAATGGTAAATGGCATTCACTTAAATAGCGCTTTTTCCTCATCTCTCTTTCAGTGTCTTGCTCAAGGATACTTCGACATGCAGACTACAGACAGAGCGGAAACTGAACCCCTGATTGTCCGATCAGTAGTCGACCACACTACACCTGCGCCATAGCTGCCCCTTTTCTACTGAAAGATGATGTACATTTAAATCAAGAAAACGCCATAAGCAAAACAAAAATTCAGATGTATGAAATAGTGCATACGCAGGAATCCAAGCACATTTCCTTTGTACATCCCAATCTACTTGAAATTGAACGCACATGAGAAAATACCGGACTCCTCCCTTGACATGTCTCAATTTGAATAAGCAATTAGATGCAAATAGATATGCAAATAGTTACAGTATATATAAGCCCTGCATGTTTGATTCTCCTATGCCCACAATCAAAAATAATGGATTTTTTTTAATCAAGGTCTTTTTATTTGTTTTTTTTCCAACAGAAAAACAAAATATGAACAAAAAGAAAACAAAAACATCACCCACCCCAAACTGCCAGACATATAAAAACAATGCATTGACCCGCATATCTAAATGTATAAATATAAAATGGACAAATACATGTATAACAGATGTGAAAAAAGAAACCTCAAATAAATTAAAGCGCAATAATAAAATTTACATTATTATGCTGCTGGCTTCAGCATCTTCAACAGAAGTTAGAAAGGGTTCCAAATGACATAAAATTTCTCAGTGGATCCCCTGACAGTATATCTTATTTTTTCTATTTTAAGAAGGTACAGAACTTCTCTGACCCAGTGACCATATGTTGGTGACTTAGGATCCTTCCATTTGAGTAATATCAGTCTCCTAGCCAGGAGAGTGTAGAAAGCCAGCATACTGATTTCTCCCTTTTGAAGGGGAGTGTCTGTCTCATTCACCCCAACATTCACCCCAAACAGGGCCAAAAGTGGTGACAGGGTTATGGTCCTTTTGCAGATCTTAGAGAAAGTTTCAAAGATAGTACTCCAATAAGTATGTAATTTTGGACACGTCCAAAACATATGTATCAGAGTTGCTGGATCCCGCCTGCAACAATCACAAATGGGATCCACACTCGGTTTTATCTTAGAGAGCCTAGCCTTAGACCAGTGTAATCGGTGTACTATTTTGAACTGAATGAAAGCATGTCTAAGACAGACTGATGAAGATGAAATTCCCTGCAGTGTTTTATACCAAGTTTCCTCTGATATTTGTTCATTTAGATCTTGCTCCCATTTGTTTTTAAGATACTCCAATGATGTCAAGTTATAGGTGTAAATTAAATTATAAATTGTGCTGACAGACTTTTTTTTTGCTGGTTTACAATTAAAAATAGAGTCTAGTAAAGAAGACGGAAGGCGTGATGGAAAAAAAAAATCTAGATTTGAGGTGACAAAGCTACGAAGCTGCAAATACCGATAAAAGTGAGATTTGGGGATATTGTATTTCTGTACTAACTGTTAAAAAGATGCAAAGCTGCCATCAATAAAGAGATCTGATAATGAAAGCATCCCTGCTGTAGACCATTTGTCAAAGGCCCCATCTATCAATGACGGGGTGAACATGTGATTTTTTTTAAATTGGAGCGGCCAGGGACAGGCCTCTAAGAGAGAAGGATCTTCTAAATTGATTCCAGATCTTAACTGAGTGTAATACAACTGGATTGGAGGAGAAACTGGAAATAAGCTGTGCATATGGTAACTTTGAGCATAATAAAACTTGTAAGGAGGTGGATTTAACCGATGCTGCCTCTAAGCCTATCCACTTGAAGCCTACAATGTCATTACTCATCCAGTATAATAATGCCCTAATATTGACCGCCCAATAGTAATATAGAAAGTTTGGGAGTGCCATCCCACCCAGTGAGCAGGGTCTGTGTAGTATACTTCTTTTAATTTGGGGTGTATTTTTGTTCCAGATAAAACTTGATGTCTGATTATTTAATTTGGAAAAAAAAACTGATTTTGTTAAAAAAAAAACTGACAGGCACTGAAAAAAGTATAAAAATTTAGGCAGAACATTCATTTTGATCACATTTATTCTTCCACCTAGAGACAGGGGTAGCAGGTCCCAACGTTCCAAATCCTGCTTCAAATTAATTAATAAGGGCTGATAGTTAGTTGTGTAAAGCTATTTATGGTTTGATGTCACCCATATACCTAAATATTTTAATTTTTTTTGGCAGACCTTAAAAGGAAAAAAAAATAATGGATTTAATGGAATTTCACGGACTGTGAGTTGGAGGAGCTCCTGAATGAGGTAGAGGCATGTAAGAACATTTTGTTTGGCACACTGTCCTCTGGTATTAGCACCGGATACAGGTAATTCAATAGCCTGCTCAAAGCCCTATAAGATTAGCTTACTGTTTTCCTTTATTCAGACAGGGATGAGAAGGAGATGTTTATTTAATCTTGACATGTTTCAACTGACATCTGCAGTCGTCCTCAGAAGCATCAGCTGATCGCTGTGATTTGTGACCAACCGGGTGGATCAGCTGGTTAAATAAAGGAAAACAGTAATGAAAAAGAAGACAATATGAACCTATTTAGTGGGTAGCCATGGTTACCTGTCAGTTTAAAGTAGATCATGTTAGACTTGACAAGTACATGTTTTGTGTCCAAAATGTAAATCTCATCCTTTATCATTATATACTATGGATTACACACACTACTATTGTAAATGAATGAAGTGCGCCGGGGAAAGGGTAACACTGTCACATTTCAAATTTTACACATGTATTTATTGACATAACTACTGAACACGCAGAGGCAATTGGGAGCTTGGTAGAATGCTGTGAAACTGTAGTTTAATCAGCAAAAAAAGAAAGTCACTTACTCAGACCACTGAGTTGTAATGAAGCCTTGAAGACAGGGTGATATTTGGGGGCACACAGGCATGTTGCGCATGAAGTGGGTTATTTAGGACAATTACATGAATTTAATCACCAAGAAGCCACCCATCCACACAGTGCCAGGTGGTAGTTTGCTCCCAACAATGCTGTTCATTAGACTGAATGAATGCATTGAACTGAATGCGTTAAACCACCTTGCACCTTGCAACAATATTGGTTTGTTGCATTTGCACATCACATATAATCTGTATATTGATAGAATGGAAATGATTCCTGTTAACATACACATATTCATCTTGTGAAGGTGATTTCATAGCAATGTGTGTGCAGTCTATAGCTCCGATTACATTAGGAAAACTGGCTCTCGCTGCAAATTTCACTTTGATGTTGGCCTGTTCAACTGCATTGTATGGGACTAGGGTGTACCTGGGTGACAGCCGGATAATGCCATCCCACACAGCTGGCATAGCTCGGCTCAGGGTCATCTGGAAAATTCCCAGTTGGTTTGCTAGCTCCCTCTGGAATGCTCCCTGTAGCCAGGCACCCCAGTGTCAACAGCACCTGCACTGGGATGGACAGAGCACAGCTTCTAGCCATTTCACACTCCAAGAGTGGCCATAGCTCTGAGCACAGTTCCACAAAGACTGCCCGTGGAAACCTAAACCAGCTGACAAGTCAGTCATCATCCTGAGCCAGAAAATCTTCTCTGTCTCTAAATACCCTTTCTCTTCTCACTGCGCAATTTGCAATATCCTCTAATAATGCTAACACCACTGTTGTTAGAGGCATTTTCTGCACTTCTTTGTGCTTGCTTTTATATTTACTCATCTAATTGCACACACTTGGATGTTTGTTCATCATTTATGTCTGGTGTGTACAATCATTTTCACATCATTATCAGTCTCCCAACATCACCTCTAAGTGTCGCCAATGGACCAATAACAGTAGAAACGTATGTACGCCAGCCATGGAGTTGCCATGGGGCTGCGCATATTTTCATTGTCATTTCATTCTTAATACATTTGTAATTTTCTGTGGAAAAGGACGTACGCCACGTTTTTGTGCTTAAGTACCAATGGTGTTTGGACATGGTGGCTTGGGCTTTCCATAGGTGACGTCATCATGTGGCGAACTGGCTGTGGCGCGATATGGCGCCACCCTTCTGTATATAGTTCAGTTATATGTTGAATAAAGGAGAGTGCAGTTCATGCCCGCTGTCTGCGTCTATTTCTTAAACATAATAAATGGCGACGAGGATAAACCGATAACTCCATCATGAAAACGAGCACAGATCCCTGCAGCCGTTCCTCACTCTACCAGGTGAACCGCTGATCCCCTGGCCCCGCTAGCATAGGATGTTTCGGAATTATATCGCCACTACCGTTTTGAACGATGCTAACAATGAGAAGCTAATGGGAATGCTGGCCTGCTATTTTGGTGCCGAAGGACAGCGGATGCTTTTACTCTCTAGGTCCTAAGGACACATATGAGGACTATGTGGCTGCAATGAACATGCTTTACGCTGGCTAGAACACCAGCACCACCAGCATGAGGATGAGTCATTTCAGCTTTATATAACAGACCTCCGGGAGCTAGCGAACACCTGTGATTTTGGAGGGTTAAAAGAAGACTTGATAACAACAGGAAACTGTGGAGTAGGCTGTTTTTAAAAGCAGACAAGCTAACTGGCCAAAACTGTGAAATGGGCATCCCAGATGGAGGCACAGGACGAACTATTATCCTATTACCCTATTATCACAGCTAATGCCACCCAATCAGCAAGCACCTCGTCCTACCCCATGAACACAGGTCGCCGCCATCACTGCCCAGCACTCTGGCCCCATACCTCCTCACTGCAACTGAAAGAAGAAGGGTAGGAAACGGGACAACGCAGGTGAGCACCCACACTGCAGTGGCTGTGGTTCATCTAAACATCAGACTCGATCACCTGCCTGCCAAGCCAAAGGGGTGAAATGCTACCACTGCATGCGGGAAGCTAAACCATTTTGCCAGGGTCTGTCGCTCAAACTGCACAGACTCAAAGGCGGTGCATCGTGGAACTGGATGGCGTCACCGTACCACTGCTGCTGGACATGAGGGCCTTGTGGTCCCTTCCGAGCGGGTCTACAGTCAGGAAGCTGTTTCCTCAGAAAAGCGTTACAGCTGATACGGAAGACTTATTCAGTTATGGCCACACCAGAATCGGTATGGTAGGGATGGTCAGTTTTTCTGTGCAGTACAGCCCCAAGACCGTTCCATCATTCACCTTCCAAGTGAGATGCCAGGGGGCTGACCTGATGGGCATCGACCAGATCAGCAAGCTGGGTTTCTCCTTCACTGACCCAATGGGCACCACTGTTCTGACAGTCACATCATCCTGGCAACACCGCTGGCCAACGCTTTTCACGGGGCTGGGCTGTCTCACGTCTTTCAACCACCAACCGCTCATGGACATGACGGTGCCCCCGAAAGTTCAGCTTCTGCGACGGCTACCCTTTGCACTATGGGACGACATCACAACAGAGTTGCAGAAGCTGTTGGATGCCGGCATCAATGAGGGGATCAACACATCTCCCTGGATCTCAAACCTGGTGGTAGCAAAGAAGAAGACGGGTGGCCTATGACCATGTATCGACCTTAGAATGGTAAACAAAGCAGTGAGCCCCGACAAATATCCCCTACCCATGACAGAAGAGTTGACGACAACGTTCCACGGCTCGAAGGTTTTTTCCAAACTAGACCTCCACCAAGGCTACCTACAGGTTCCCCTTCACTTGGACAGCCACAACCTGACATCCTTCATCACCCACATGGGAGTATTCAGGTACACCCGCATGCCCTTCAGCCTTAGTTCCGCCCCGATCTGTTTTCAAAAGATCATGGCTATCATCTTTGTTGGTCTCCCAGGGGTGGTGGTGTACTTGGATGACATCATGGTGCACAGCGCAACAGCGGCCTCCCATGACACCCACCTTGATAAACTCATGGAGTTACTAGTAAAACACAACCTCACACTCAACAGGGAGAAGTGCATCTTTGGAGCAATGACCGTCAAGTTTGTGGGTTTCCGCCTGTCTGCAGAGGGTCTGAGTCCCCTGCACTCGAACGTTGAGGTGATGCTGCAGCTGCCTGAACCATCATGCCCCACGCAGCTTTCATCCTTCTTCGGCATGGTGAATTATGGGTGTTTTATCCCTCAATACTCAGAGACAATAGACCCACTACGCGCCCTCCTGAAGCAGGATGCAATCTGGGTATAGACCCCGGCGTGCTCTGCCGCCATCAGTGAATTAAAGACATGGTTCATCTCCCCACCAGCACTCGCCCACATCGACCCACAAAACCTCACGTTTGTGACATGTGATGCTTCCAACACAGCAGTGGGAGCCATTTTATTACAACTGCAAGAAGGAACCAAGCGCCCAGTGGCGTTTGCCTCGAGGTCACTCACCTCGGCCGAGCAGAAGTACTCAGTGGGAGAGAGGGAGGCACTGGCGTGTGTTTGGGCGTGCGAATGCTGGCACATGTACCTATATGAATGACGCTTCACACTGCGAACAGACCATAGAGCCCTCATAGCACTGCTAGAAACATTGGGGTCGGGACACAGACCCTTGCACATCTACAGGTAGACAGAAAGACTACATGTGTACAACTTTAACAACCAGTTAACACTAGGCAGAGAAAATGTGGTGGCAGACCATCTGTCCCGGGTCACACCTAACCCCACTCCAAATGGCAACTGAGACCCCCTGGAGCCAGAACTGATTCACATGCTACATGGGCCACTCCAAAATGCCGTCTCCTTACAAGAGCTCCAGGAGGTGTCTGAACAGCACCTGACACTGACCCAGATGCGCGCATTCGTGAGGGCTGGCCAGCCAAGATGCTCTGACCATGCTGACCATGCTACACAAGGGTCACCTGGGCGTTGTCATGGTTAAACAATGGTGTAGAGGCTCAATATGGTGGCCAGGGATCGACAAGGACGTGGGGGTCATGGTGAAAGACTGTGTGCCCTGCCTGGCCAGCGGGAAAACTGGTGTGCCACCATCCACCCCTGTAACCCCTGCCATGGCCGTCAGCTCCAGTCCATCACAGGGCCAACACAACAGATCGCCAGTCCATCGCAGGGCCAACACAGAGAGACAGACAACCATTCACTCTCACAGTCATACCTAAGGACAATTTAGAATCCCCAGTTTTGATGCCAATTTGCATGTTTTTGGCATGTGGGAGGAAACCGGAGAAATCCCGGAGTAAACCCACGCAGACACGGGGAGAACATGCAAACTCCACACAGATCACTGTTGGTCGGGGGCTGGGATTGAACCCAGAATCCCCCGGCCAAGGGTCAGTTGCTGTGCTGCCGCAGTGGTAACCACTCCGCCACCGCGCCTAAGTAATAATTGTGGTAAAGAGCTAATGCTAACATTTAAGTTAATTGAGAGAGACAAACAAAACCACTTACCTTACAAGCCAAAATTTCCTTCACTTAAATGAAGAACAAACAGAATGTATTGTGTTTGGAGATACTGCGACAGCTGGCTTTGGTACCCTGTCTTTAAGGCTCAGTTCAGCTGTCAGAAATCTGGGGGTGATTTTTGAAAGCCATTTAAAATTTGACAAACAGATTGACAGTGTAGTCAAGATGAGCTTTTATCAGTTACATCTGTTATCCAAAACCAAACCTTTCCTGAGCCGTCATGACCTTGAGATAGCCATCCACGCTTTAATCACTTCTAGACTTGATTACTGCAGTGCACTTTATGTTAGCATCTTCCAGTCCTCTCTCAGCTGACTTCAACTTGTGCAAAACACAGCGGCCCGTCTTTTAACCAACACAACTAGACAAGAGCACATTACACCTATTCTTTTTTCACTCCATTGGCTTCCAGTCCATTTTAGAATTAATTTTAAACTTTTACTCTTTGTTTTTAAAGCTCTTAATGGCCTTGCTTCAGCTTATTTATCTGACATTTTAACTGTCTGTGACCAAGGCAGAGCTTTGAGGTCATCCAATCAGCTTTTGCTGGATGTGCCTAGGTGAAGGTATAAACACTGGGGTGACCGAGCCTTTTCTGTTGTTGCCCCCAGGCTCTGGAATAATCTCCCCCTTGAATTACGTGCCATCTCTGACCTGGCCCTTTTTAAATCAAAACTTAAAACGTAGTTGTTCAGGATGGCTTTTAATACCCAGCAGTGGTGACACTTATTCTCTTTATTCTTTTCATCTTTTTTTCTTACTTTTATTTTTATTTTTAGGTATTTATGCTTATCCCTTTGTTTATGTAATTTGTTTTTATGCTGTGTGTGTTTCTAGCACTGTTCAATTTTTCTGTAAAGCACTTTGGTCACCTACGGGGTGTTTTAAAAAGTTATATAAATAAAGTACATTACATCTACATTTCCTCTGCCAGCATACTTCCTGCCGGTGTCTCGAGCAAAAGATTTCCCGGGGGCTCGGGCACCTAATAAAGGGTTTCGGGAGGGTAAAAACATGCAGTAGATGGGTAGAGGGCATTTGGTGTCAGATTTAAATGTACATATTTCTATATATTATTCATGGGTGTTTATTTGTTTTGTTTGAGTTTTGTAAATACTGTGTAGATATTGTCTATATAAGAGTTTTAAGTCATTGCTGGGGTATATTTAAAGGGTGTATATTTATCTCTTTATCTTTGAATAATGGTATGCTCCAATCAAGTTCATTATCTCACTGGATATATAAGCAGTCAGTCTTCATTTGTTTGTTGTTGGGTGTTGGTTGGTCTAGACTGGAGTTTGTTGGTTGCACACAGTGCCTGAAATGAATAGAAGAATTGCTTGCTGCAAACTTCTGAAGTCAGGCTCTTTTAAAATGTGCCTTGATTGCTCGAGCCATATGACACTCCGCTACCTTAAGGACTTTGTAACTAAATAATGGACTCTTAAGTGTAGCCAGGGCGTGACCGATAACAGTGGCAGAATATTCCACTTGGTCACGCGGGCATACCGGTAGTTCACCCGGGTGCCCAGGTAGTTATGCATATTTCTTTGTGTTTTTTCGCGGGGCAGGGGGATGTGGTGTTTGGACGTGGTGGCTCGCTGTAGGTGACGTCATCACGTGGCAAACTGGTCGTGGCGCAAAACGGCGCCACCCTTCTGTATATAGTTCAGTTATGCATTGAATAAAGGAAAGTGCAGTTCATGTCCGCTGTCCGCGCCTATTTCTTAGACATAGCAGTACCCTGTGTACATGAGGCCCCTGGTCAGGAGTAGGTACTACGGAAAACTGCTGGTTGGGGCTTATAGGATTGACTCAGGGCTGACTGGATAAAATTCAGACAGAGCATTTTGTGCAACGGTGGCTTCGTGTGACAAAGCACTCGGAAATGACAAGCTTTAAATCTGACCAGTAAAGGTACAGTGTAGCCAGAGAGTGAGTCCACACCGTTGGCCAGCCAGAGATGGAATCGCCGTAGTTGTTCCTCGTGCTGTTTATGCTGTTTAACTGATCATTTCCTCTCTGCAATTGTTAGGCAACAGTGACAAGTTTGTCCCATGCACTTCACTTGATATTTTGTGCATAATCATTTCCTTATGATTTTAACATATTTTACTTTGCAGTGCTGTGTCAAGCCAAACTGTCAAACAATTACATCACCAACAAGTCCTCATGGTTCCTACCCCGATATGGAGACATGAGTACTCAAAAGTTCCACTTTTGAAATGTGGGAGCATTGTGTCAGCACAATAATGCATTAGTTATCTAGTTTTGACACTAAGCCATCTCAAGTGGTTGTGGAAATAATAGCATGGTATTATAGGCAGGGGTGTGTCATGAACTGAGTTTGGATTTTCTCCCAAACTCAGCTTCTGCCGTATTGTTTTGTCTTGTGAGTTTCCATACTGCCTTCTGTTTTCTCTGTTTTTGTTCAGTTTGTTTTTGCCATGTCTTTTATTTGTAATTTATTTCTAGTTGGTTCCTGAGTTTGTGTATTTCTGATATTGGTTCTTTGGGCTGGCAGCTGATATGCAGCATTCCAGGTCTGCACTTTGTGGGGGCGTTGCCTGTCATACTGCCAGTCCAACTACTCCCCTTTCATTATCATTAGGTGATTCCAATTATTAATTGTTGTTCCCTTCTCCTGCTCGGGTTGACCCACATACCTGATTACTTGTCTTGTCATCACCCCACTCACTATTTAAGCACTGTCAGTTCTGGTTATTGTTGCCAGTACTTCATATGTGTTTGAATCATGTCCTTCCATTGAGTGTTCCTCGGGACATTAACCCTTTACCTGCCAGCCTCATCTCCTCCTGAGCAGACTGCTCAGGAGTGCTTCTTCCTGTAAGTTTTCTTGTGTTTGCATTTTGAGTTTTGCACTTTTGGACTTTAGTTTCTTGTCACAATAAATGTTGCAAGATATCATCCAGTGTGTGGATTTGTCTCTATCTCTGTGCACCACTTAGAGGCGCACATGACAGGGCGGACTTAGCCCATTTGGGGCCCAAGGCAAAGACAGAAATGGGGTCGTACTTTTTCTTTGTTCTACACTTTCTTTTCAGACCTTATTGAAATCCTACCTGAAACTTGTCCTCAGAAGTCTTTAAATGATGGTATCATTCAGGCATCAGGAATTACATCTGTAGAAAAACAAAGTTCAACAAATTGAATGTAGACTCTTGTCCATTATAAAAAAAAAAAATCACATGGAAGATTTGCTGTTTGTTCACACTTACCAGTCACTCCAGGATTTTGCGTTATTGCAATCACACTAATTCACGCAAAATGAAGCCATCGCCGCATCTTTTGAGTGACCTTGCAACCTTGTCCAATCATCGCAACTTTCCCACAATTTTGGCCAATCCTTGTCAACTTTCACCAATTTCACCAATCAAATTTGTCCCTGAGTAGAGCTCAAACACTCAATCTAACCAATCAAATGCATCGCTGTACAACGCTCACTTCCGTGTTTACAGTGAGTATTAACGTAACACATCAGCCAAAAATAGAGTGCGCGATTTAAAAAAAAACTCACTCACCCGCAAGTTTTCTACACCATCCTGTCCCCCATCTCCCCCAGCCCGCCGGTGGACGTCTCCCCATGTCTCTGTCTTGACCACATGTACGAAGTGCAGGGTTTGTGTCGAAAAAGGTCCACCTGCCTGAAAAGTGCCCCACTGCAGAAGCGCACCTGAGGAGAGACGCTGTAAAACTACAAACAAATGAGTAACTTTAACACTACAGCCAGTGTTGTAACATTTTATATATCTTTAGAGGTAAAATCATTACTACATCTTGTCAATGAGCTTTAAAACTGTGACTCTCCGGTCTGGACACGGACCAACATGCACCCAGGCAAACCCCCAAGGAGAGCCCTTCCTCCTGGTATGACTCCCGGTAAAGGAAAGATGAGTATCTGATGAGACAGGATTGTGTCAAGACATGTAACAGATAGACAGACAGGTAGGAGTCAGATATGGAAAGAGAAAGAATATTCAGCAATTTTTTTCAGAAAAACACAGACTTGGATAGACAATACAGAGCAAAAGAATAAATTATTTCTTTTTTCTTTGCACTTGGTACCGAGTGGTTGGGGACCGCTGCAGTTAGGGAGTTTTCAAATGACGCTGCTGCCATGATTTCCAAATCTATACTCTTTAAAATGCATTCAATGCAATTTATCTGTTGTAATGGATAATTGTTTTTTCATCCTTTTTATTCATGTTCTCAGCAAGAGTAGTCCACAGTGTTGGTCATTTTTATGACAAATTTATGAGTAGCCACTTCATTCTCACTTAATTGTGTTAAAGTCTGTATTTGCTACTGCACACAAGTTTTTCTGTACAGCAGAAGGTTCTGCTTAATTTACAGATCACTTTAATAGGAATTTTTTGACAATCCTGTGCTTTTATTGTGGTGTTATATAGAATATCATTGCAGTAAACTATGGAAAGAGGCATCTGCTTTAAAATTTGGAATTTTTCCCACAACTCTTTGTGCAAATAACACCTCTCAAAACTATATTTAATCTCATGTAATGTCACCTGCTGAGGCTGCAGATATCCTGTGCATGCCTGGGGAGCACAGTTGGTCATATATAAATTTAACAATGTGAGCCTTGGCCTCTGCAAAACTTGCAATTAGAAAAAGTAGTAAAAAGATTTTTTTGTTTACCTCTACTGTCATCACTGCTGCCTTCTCATTAACAACAGGTGCTCGTCATTAGTATTATGTGTGCTCGTACAAGCAGCGTTGCTCTCTATTTGCTCTTCAGGAGGGAAAGTCTCCTCTCAGGTGGAAGTGAAAAAGGTTGTTTTCATAAATATTTTCTGTGCTCTTCCCTTTTTCTCCATTTCTCTGCACCTCTCAGATAACTTTATTTATATTTTGCTGCTATTCTACATGCTGTACGGTTTGTTTACAATGCAACCAGCGATATGCACATGTCTCAGAGACACAATGGAAGAGTCCAAAAGTCTGAGGAGAAGCGACGAGGACGCTACGCTCGTGATTTAATTTGCCATTTTTGTAAATGGCCTTAGAGCTTACTAGTCAGGAATTTATGAACTTTTTCAATAATAAAATTTCATCTATCAGAGATAAAATCAGTCAGATTCTTCCCACCGTTAAATACAGTAACAACTACAACTCCTTCAATTGATATCTGTTTGGATGAGTTTACTCCAATTGACCTTTTAGAGTTAGATAAAATAATTTCCTCATCCAAGCCTTCAACTTGTCTTTTAGACCCTATTCCTACCAGGTTATTTAACCTCTTGCACTCCGGGATACCGTGGGCGGTCACGTCTCTGCATCCTAGTGCGTCCTCGTGCGTCCTAGTGCGCACTGTGCGTCTCAGAGCGCACTAAAAAAAAAAAGCTGCATTTCCGTTCTTCCGCTACAGACACAGCCGCGAACAGAAAGCCAAAGGAGTGCTTTGATTGGTTTAGATTTGATTGACTTCTCATTCGACTAATAAGAGCCTTGAATTGAGTTTCTGAAACCTTGAAGAACCAATGACTGAAAACCTAGCAAGAAGGACCTGCCTACCAACGACTGCGAATACAACGAGCCAATTGAAGCAGAGAAGTTCGACGATTGAAAGCGTGCGTCCCGTGCGTAAAATCTGTTTTGTGTAAGCCGCTGTGTGTAATGGTAGCGTTCGCCAGTCTTTTTTTATTACTACTGTTCTTATTTGTTTTAAAAAATCATTCGCCAAAACCGCAATCATGGAAGCGCAAAACCGCAATAATGGAATCATGGTTTGACCGGGTCGCGTGACCAGAACCACGAGTCGTAACAAGCGGACCAGCGTCATGTTCGTCTGACATTGAGGAACAGATGTTCACCAGCGACACTGCTGTTGTGGACAGGTAAGTGTTATAAGCTAAATTATTCTTTATCACTGAAAATAGTAATCAAAATGACTTTTGACCGATCCGTAAATTACAACTGTGTGTCATCGCCACACGACGGACCGCGGCGCACGGACCGGACTGTGTGCCGCGCTCCTCTGTAGCGCGGGGGGGGGGGGGTGTTATCCTCTACATTTCAGATATTTTAGTATAATTTTTATTGCACTATAGGTTATTTTTTCTTGTAAAAAAAGCCACACATTTTTTACGTGGCATGCTTCTTTGTGTGTGGGGGGCTTGTCTGTTCATTCATTCATTCATGAATGAATAAACAACCCCCCCCCCACACACACACACACAGCCCTGAGTGTCACCTTTCATTAGAGCCCAAGATGAAACTTCTATGTTGAATCATTCAAAAGTTATAGACGTTTTTCCAAACTGTGCCATTTGGCACAATTTGGCACAGTTCAAAAACGCCTGGGAACAACCTGAGAAAAAAGCTGTGTAATATATTCATTTTTTGTGGTATTGTTACAAAATTTTGACCTCAGCTGGATAACACTTGGTTCTACATTTCTCTTGCATTTTCCAGCCCGTATCTGACAGCTGTGTGTTATTTGCAAGCATTTGTATCTAAAAAAACACTCAGGCAAACTTTATTTTCTTCAAGTTCAGTATGTTTAGATGACTGTTACTCAGTGGCAGGAGCACTTAGAGACATTATGACTGTTTTGCCAAAAAATTCAAAGTGTTTTCTTTTAAATGAGACCAACACCATGAAGATGCTGCAAAGGGTTGAAGAACAGCTTTTGATTTACTTTGGGTACATTATTTTTTGGCGTTTTTAAGGAAATTGACCAGAGTGCAAGGGGTTAAAGAAGTCTTCCCATTTATTGGTAGCTCTATTCTTCAAATAATCAATTTTTCATTAACATTAGGTCATGTACTGCAGGCATTTAAAACTGCTGTAATTAAACCCTTACTTAAAAAGCCAACGCTTGATCCAGGAGTGTTAGCTTACTATAGACCAGGGGTCACCAACGCGGTGCCCGCGGGCACCATGTCGCCCACAGGGACCACATGAGTCGCCCGCAGGCCTGTTCTAAAAGTAGCACAACTCGCAAGTGAGTAAGATGTAATTTTTTCTGCCGCCATTTTTTAAAATCACACTTGCATTTATATAGATTTTAAAATGACAATGTCTTAAAAATAAAAAAAATGAAAATATGTTTATTATACGTAAAGTTAAGGTGAACTCTGACCTAGTTCAAAGGTCAGTATCGTGCGCATGACAAAACCTTCGCGCTTGTGGAGCGTAAGCTAGCGGACAGTGAAGATAGTGGGCGGAGTGCAGTTTCGTAGGCCAAAAACATGGCAAAAAAAAGACAGAAAATTTATCATTTTCAAAGTGAGCGGGAGGAAGAGTTCTTTTTTATTACCGTGAAAGGAAGCTGCGTGTGTTTCATTTACGGGGCGACGGCGAAGCGACACTTCATTACCCACTCTTTTTTTTTTGGGGGGGGGGGACTTATCTTGTACCCGTAGGTGAATTTGTTCTGCAGTCCGGTGACAAGCCACCAGCTGCCGGTCGCAAGCGCCCCTTAACTCCCTAACCTGCATGTTTTTGCATGAAAAACCAGAACATGCAAACTCCACACAGATCATTGTTGGCCGGGATCGAACCCACGATCCCCCGGCCGAGGGTAATCTGCTGCCGCGGTGCTAACCACTGCTCCACCGTGCATATAAGCACTCCCAGTGCTTGTTTAGATTTTTCTCATGAAAGGACAGCGCTGGTTATTACTCCAGCATGATTCTTGGCAAGAACTGTATGGATATAATTCCAGTGAAGAAGAACACACAAAAGTGTGTTTATTAAATGCAACAGATTTTGAGCAGAATTGCAGCAGATTTGTTCAGTTAAAAATGTGATAAGATTTATTTAATATGAAAGTTGATTTTTCTTAAATGTTGCATAACTTTTTCAAACATGGTTCAACATAGTTCATGAATTAAAAGGGTTTAGTTTTTTATGGTTAAAAGGGACTGGTGAAAACTGGACATTTTTTAATGAAATGTAGAAGGGATCATCTGAACAATTGCTGAGATTAATAAAAATAAAGTGTTGAATATTGATCTTGTCTGTTACCCACTCTAAGTTATTGATAATTATTTATTTATTTATTTATATATATATATATATATATATATAGTATATATATATATATATATATATATATATATATATACAATTTGTTATTTTAGAGGAGTGTGTCAAGCTGGTGCCCTTCACATGACTCGATACCCATGAAGTAGCTCTTGGTTTCAAAAAGGTTGGTGACCCCTGCTATAGACCAATCTCTAATCTGCCTTTCATTTCAAAAATCTTAGAAAGAGTTGTTGCTACGCAATTATTTGACCACTTGCAGGGAAATGGTTTATTTGAAGAGTTTCAATCTGGGTTTAGAATCCATCATAGTACTGAAACAGCTTTAGTGAAGGTCACTAATGACCTCCTTATCACATCTGATAATGGACTTGTTTCTGTACTTGTCCTTTTAGACCTTAGTGCAGCTTTTGATACTATCGATCATAATATTTTAGTTGATAGATTAAAACATTTAGACCTTAGTGCAGCTTTTGATACTATTGATCATAATATTTTAGTTGATAGATTAGAACACCATGTTGGACTTAATGGAACTTCATTGCAGTGGTTTAGATCTTATTTATCTGATAGGTTCCAGATTGTTCATGTCAGTAATGAGTTTTCTTCCAACTCAAATCTCAGACATGGAGTTCCACAGGGATCTGTGCCAGGCCCTGTTCTTTTTAGTTTATATATGCTTCCGCTAAGCAACATTATTAGAAAGCACTGTATACATTTTCATTGTTATGCAGATGACACACAATTATACCTGTCCATGAAGCCAGATATAGTAATCAATTAGCCAAGTTAGAGGCCTGTCTTAAGGAAATCAAAGCTTGGATGACTTGTAATTTCCTGCTATTAAATTCAGATAAGACTGAAGTCATTCTACTTGGTCCAAAAAACCTTTGAAATACGTTTCCAAATCAAATTCTTAGTTTGGATGCGGTTACTCTTTCTCTTAATAGTTCTGTGAGGAACCTTGGGGTTATTTTTGATCAAGATCTGTTTTTTTAATTTGCATATTAAACTTGTTTCTAAGGCTGCCCTCTATCATTTGCATAATACTGCCAAGATTAGGAGCATTTTGTCTCAGAGTGATGCTGAGAAACTAATCCACGCTTTTGTTAGCTCTAGATTAGATTATTGTAACTCTTTATTATCAGGTTGTCCTAAACCATCTTTAAAAAGTCTTCAGCTGATCCAAAATGCTGCAGCAAGTGTTTTAACAGGTACTAGAAAGAGAGATCATATCTCTCCGGTTCTGGCCTCCCTTCATTGGCTTCCCATAGAGTTTAGAATTAACTTTAAAATCCTTCTTCTCACTTACAAAGCTCTAAATAATCTGGCCCCTTTTTATTTAAAAGATCTGATACTACACTATTATTCTAACAGAGCACTACACTCCCAAAATACAGGATTACTTGCAATACCTAGAATTTCCAAAAGTACAGTGGGAGGCAGAGCCTTCAGTTATCAAGCTCCTCTCCTGTGGAACAAGCTGCCAATCTGGATTCGGGAGTCAGACTCGATCTCTGTTTTTAAGAATAGGATTAAAACCATCCTTTTTGATATAGCCTATAATTAGAGTGGGATCATGTGCCCCTGAACCCTCCCTTAGTTATGCTGCTAATAGGTTTAGACAGCTGGGGGACCTCCAACAATGCACTGGGCTTCACTCCTTTCTTTGCTCTCAATGAAATATTTTTGCTGGTCAGTAACATCTGTTTGTTCTCTTCCATAGATTGAGTCCCTGTTGTGCTATTTGCTCTCTACATGTCTGTTCATTTCTTCATCTTCTCTATCCCCTCACCCCCCCAGCCAGTCACAGCAGATGACTGCCCCTCCCTGAACCTGGTTCTGCTGGAGGTTTCTTCCCGCTAAAAGGGAGTTTTTCCTCTCCACTGTCGCCAAGTGCTTGCTCACAGGGGCTCGCCTGATTGCTGGGGTCTTTCTGCAATTGTGGGGGTTTCCCCTACAGTTGAAAGTGCTATGATATGACTGCTGTTGTGAAATGGCGCTATATAAATAAAATTGAATTGAATTGAGTACTGGTGTTTCTTTATTTTGTCGGACATCATGTTAAATACGCTAAACATTTAAAAAAAGATACGGGCCTCCTAGTATATCAGGGCCCTTAGCAGATTGGGGCCTAAGGCAGTCGCCTACCTTTGCCTAATGGTAAGCCCGCCTGTGATTATAGGTGGAATTTGTGTAAATTAGACTCTCAGCTTTCCCAAACTTTAAATGTAATCAGTTCCCTAGCCCTCTCCATTTATTGAGTCCCTGACCCTATCTACTAATCTAACTTTAACCACCTTTAAAAAGAATTTTAAAAGTATTTGACTGTGACAGTGAAAGTGAATCACAGCTCTGAGGTGGGAACACTATTTTCCATGTCGTAGTCCACCCTATCTTACCTCTTTACATGCTTCTGAAACAAGGAAACACTTTGAAGATGGTGATTCTAAGTTAGGGGACTTATGATCTGTCTTTATTAATTGGAGGATTTGTTGACCAGACATGTTGTCCCATTGTGGTGGGTATGTCCATCTTCTACAGACTATTGGAGAATTAGCTTTATTCGATTTACTCCAGTAAGCATTTATTTTCACATACAGTGCACAGTCAATTGAATGATCATTAATATAGAAAATATTTAAATTGAAGGACTCTGACACAAAGTCCTGCCCAGAAATGGAGTCAGTTGGATTACTGTTCACTTTGTGACCAAAAGATGTCTCTAAAGCCAGTTTTCAAATGTTTCATGTAATACCTTTAAAGTGACTCTAAGATGTTGCGAAGGTTGTTCAATGTTCCTAAACTTTTTTGTTGGAAATATAAATTGTCAGTTGCCACTTCAGTTTTCCTTTCTACACAGAGAAATCAGAGACCTCCTTGGCATTTGAAGTTGCACACATAAATGGGTTGAAAATTAAATTACAAATAATCAAGAAATCTCAAAAGAGCAACGAATGATTTCAGTGACCAGATTATCTGCTTGGTTTTGTTATTTACAACACTTAATGTTTCTAGTTAAACTGTTTGGGACATCTCCACTGATTGAAATGATAGACACAGCTACAAATGAAAGACACAAGTTGTTATAAACACTCTCTCTATCCTCCAGCAGAACCATTTTTACTCAGTTTTTGGTTATTAAATCAGCTTCACTGCAGAAGAGAAGCTGTGAGATCCCAGCTTGAAAGTAGCCTTTGAAGATCATCTGAAGTTCATCTGAGTTCAGCTGTTGCCACTTGTGTCATGGGAGAAAGAAAAAAAAAAACGAGGATGAAATGTAAGAAAGTCCAAGTTGGCTAATTACAAAAGGAGCTTAAACACTTATAATTAGCCTTTTCTATTGTAGTATCGGGTTATCACAATGTCATGTCAATGTAATTTAAGAGGGAAGTGAAGGAAAAGATGAAGTTAGAAAAGTAGCACTTAGAGCTCAGCCGGGAATCACTTGAATCAGTCAACGGAATTCAGTCCTGACCAGTAGTTTTAAAAACTATTACACAACAGTTAAATCCAACTGAGCAATCTGATTGGACAATAGGGATTCCAGGAGTGACTATATTCCCAGATAACGTTTCACCGAATATGTATCACTCTGCTCCAGATGTATTCTAATAAACTTTAAAATATAGTTAATATCAGCAGCTTCTTACAATATGTGAACATTTTAACACTGTGTTGGATACCTTCACTTCTACAGTGAGGCACTGTTTGAAAAGAGACAGTGCTAAAAATCCAGACCTCTGTGACCTGGAAATGTTGCCCTTATAAACATCTGGCTAGATATTTCACATCTGTTTACAACTAAATTGACACGATAGAGTTGGATTTATTGCCTCGATTAGCAAACCATGCTACTTTTGTGGTGATGGACTCTTTGTTTAATCTGAAAATGCCAAGAAAAAGCAAGCAAAGTGCATGGAAACCAACATGGAGATGTACCAATGCTAAATTGCTGTTAGCCTCAAACTGCTATCCGTGTCAGCTCAACAGTTCACAGTGCAGGAACTGATGACAAAATAAATAAACAAGCAGAGGTTGAATTTACCATCTCGATCAAAGACTTGTAATCCCTATGTGATGATAACATAATTGTGGCTGCATAAAGGACTCCATCAATGCAGTTGGCAAGCTAACTAGCTGCCGCTGTGAGTCGCATGACCAACAAAACCAACTCAGCAGGCGGTTGTAAACACTGACTTCGACACTGGACAATATTTAATTTAGTTATGTGTGTGAAATGACAATAGGCCTATTCTTTTCTATATTATGTGTTATGATCCTGGGGTAAGAAGCGCGCGCACACACACACACACACACACACACACTTTCAGTCTTACCTCTACCTCTGATTATTTACAGCTGCAGCTCATTACCCACCTGCTCCTAATTGCCCACACTATTATATAATCAGAGGAAATTCTCAGTTATGGTGTGGGGACGTGCATACTCAACAGCTTGCTGTCACTCTTCTTGGCTCCAGCTCCAGAAATCTTCTGTGTGCTCTCCCCAGTGTTCTGCTCACCTCCCTTTGACTCCTTGCTTCTCGTGCTCCCCTGTCTGGACTTTCACATATAAGCCTACATTATTATTTAAAGACATTCTGATCAATCATCACTACAGGAAGTCTATCTGGAACCATACCTCCCTGACAGCTCCCTCCCTACCTGGAGCATCTCCTGTTTCCCTCAGACCTTCACATAAGCCACTGCACAATTGGAAATATAATAGCAAACCTTCACTACAGGATAAGAACTAGGCCCGGGCACCTCAGGTTGGAAACCCAACCTCAAACCACCTCCACACCTACCTGGACAAAGACCCCTCCTTCTCCTAGAAAAGACAGACTTAGCTCCTTACTGATTCCTCTACATCCTCTCACCACACCTAAAAGTAGGAGCAGGAAATTGTCAAACAGTATTCATCATTACAGAAACCATACTTACCTTCTCCCTTCTCAGCCCACAGGAACACTCACACCTGCACCAGCTATTTGTATATACTTATCCTTGCATCCAAAACTCTGGTCTCCTGTCTGTGTCTGGCTCCATCATCTGTAAACATGTCAGTTGAGGTGCTTAGCAACAGTTAACTGGGTACATTCGGACGGGACTATTTTTCTTAGCGAAGCAAAACAAACAAACAAAAATCCAAATTTTTGTCCTGTATTGCTGTTATTTAATAAACTGTGCTTGTGGAATGTTGCATAAAAGCAATGTTACACTTGAGGTTATGCCATATCATGAATATATCACTGCGATGATGTCTTTGGCTTTCCGCCTCACCTTGGGCCTACGACCAAATCATCACAGTAATATATTCATTGATACCCCACTCCCTCTTGTGTAACATTGCTTAATTATGCCATGCTGACATCAAATATGGGGAATTTATGCTAAAAAAAATGAGCTGGCTGATTTGTTGGCTCATAAATTCCTCTTAGTGTCATGCGGTGGCCCTCGCGAGCCACCATAAGATGCCAAAAGTCACCGGTGAGGTTTGCATAGATGTTTTAATCACAACACAAGATAACATACAAAGTTATAAGCCACGGTGGGCTAAAACACACAACACTAAATACAGGAGATCGTAAGGCTGACACGAAGCTCACTTACAATCTTGACCATGAACAGGGGATGAGCACTGACGATCCGTTGCCGTGGAATTATAGGGGAATAATGACGAGACTGCTGCATAGTACTTCTCCCAGCACCCGCTTAAATGCCGGGTTGCTGATGAGCCGTAAATGCAGCACAGCTGTTAGGTTTTGACAGCAGGAAGCCCCTCCGAGCGCTGTCACAATAAGAGCTCGGGGAGCCAGAAGGTAACCACTGCTGTCAAACCTGGCGGAGATGATGTATGGCCCGAGCGCGGACGGAATCGGCGCTCAGACCATGACACTTAGTCAAGTTCATTTGACTTGATTTTTAAAGAAAATGTTGCCACAATTCAATGTAGTCTTTGAAAATGAATAGTGCTTAAGTTGTTTAGATGAACATTAGACGATTATCTTCATTTTAACTGTCCATTTACCACTTTCTCAAAGGATCAATTTGACACATGCTCTAAAAATCTGAGAATACTGTGTAAAAACAAAAAAAAATGTTAGCCACAATTTTCTACAGCCTGAGGTTATTTCTCGCAATTTATAATGACAAAGCAAAGCCAAGAAACTGCTCACAGCCAAGAAGCAATCAGTCATAGAGCCCAGAGGAAAAGGCACTTTGTTGATTTTTTCCCCTCTTTGGTTTAGGAGTTAATTAATGACTGAGAGGTGACACACATGGATTTTTGTTACCTTTGGACAGTGGTGGGCAAACTAATCTAAGCTAACTAGCTGCTGGTGCAGTTTCATATTTGCCAGAAAAAATCTGAGCCATGCAAAGCTTATTATCTTTCTCGCTGTGAGCTAGAAAAAGAATGATCTTTTTTCCCTAAAAAGTGCCCCCCTACCATCGCTAAATTAACTGGTGTTCGTATTCTAGCACCATTCTTGAAAAAGCACCCCAATCCGAGAGCAATATGGAGATAAAAATAAAAATCAAATTAAATCTAAAAATGAAAAGTACCTTTGCACAGCATTAACCTTAAGAAAAAGTGATCATCATTTGAAACGACGCAGGCAGCGCCCATTGAAACCAATGACACTTAATGTAACCTTCCTGTGAAAGGCCTGTGCAATAATGCTTTTATAATTGGTCCTGCAGAGATTAACAGAGTCCTATTGAAGCGGATCATACAACCCTGAGGATTCGGACGGAGGATGAATTGCTGACACTGTACAGCGGGAGTAGTAAGCACAGATATGATTCTCAGTGTCATTCATCAGAGGGTAATAGATGTGCCCAGTAGGCCAGAAAACAAGAGAATATGAGGAGCAGTGAGGAGGTGAGAGGCAGGAGGGATACATTCATTTCATCGGCAACGAAAGACAAGAGGCACAATATCAAGACGTTTGGGAGGCAATCTTTCACCATCTCTTTACTCTGGGCTTTGTGTGTGTGTGTGTGTGTGTGTGTGTGTGTGTGTGTGTGTGTGTGTGTGTGTGTGTGTGTGCGTGCGTGCATGCGTGTGCATGAAAGAGAAAAGGGTAATTTGATTTTCTGTCCCCTGTCTTATAGCTAAGGATTTGGACAACCAGGCAATCTAGTCCACTGACCTTCCTGTTTCACTTAAACTTTCAGCCCTGAAACACAAGCTGTCCCTCAGATTCTTTTTGTCTGCAGCCAAAAAAAAAAAAATATTGGTGCATGAGTCTCATCCCTCACCCTCTGTAATTAAGCCTTCATCATTGATTCTGCAAGCGTTTTTGGCTGTGTAACCTGATACCGCAAGAAACATTTCTTGCATTCATAACAGAAGTGAGTGTGTTCATCTTATTTGTTGTGTGTGTGTGTGGGGGGGGTGCTTGCGTGTGCGTGTGGGGTCATGTTTCCTTGGATACACTGATGGGCTCTCAGACTACTTGTAGCGGTCCATTAGAGATCAATGGGATCCCTGCTACTAATTCCTTCTATCAGGCCGCCTCTGATCCTTATCCGCTGTGTGGAAAATGCAGTCAAAGCCATTTCATCCGGGCAGACACACATACTGACACACGCTTACACAATACCATACATACAGTATGTATAAGCATGCGAGCGCGGATGTAACTGCCAGAAATATTCACCAGCTAGCATGTGATAGCATTCTCAACCACACAGGGAAATCTTTAGGTGTCAGGTGTATGTGTGTTGAAGAGGAAGGAGATGAATGTCTTCTGAAGTCTTAAGCAGACATCATCACTGCTGTGAATGGGGCCTGAGGTGGCGGCGGTTAGACCGTGAAAGCCGAAGCACCAGAGCTCTTGATCTGCAGCTTAAACCCACGGCTGTAAAAACCAGCTGACACGGACCAGTGCTTTCTGATCACATCAAATTGAATTGGTGAGCACAAGCAATCATGAAGAAAATAACTTAATGTGGTGTCCACACTTGAGCTACCTGTGCAAACACACTTAATCAACATTAGATAGCAAAGTGTGTCCATCTAAGGCCCTGCTGCAGTTTCTTCTTTTCCAACACAAACTAGCCACAACATTAAAAGCACCTGCCACCTGCAAAAGATTAAAGGACATCCAGATTTGACCTGTAGGGGCACGAATTTGAGACCTCGTGGGATGCACTCTGGTGTGTTTACAAGGATGTTGGCAACAAATCATTTGAGTCTTGTGGGCTGGTTTAGGGCCCCTGTGGTTTGGGCTTGTTCCAACCCATCCAGTGGATGCACAAATATGCTGGAAGATGGTTTACTGCCATGGGCTCTTAGCAGGACAGGGGCCAAGGCAAAAGATTTCCTGCATTTGGAAGGAGAGGGTAAATTTAATTTAATTCACTTTTCAGTGAGTTTAATGTTTTGGCAGATGATGTTTGGTTTATTTAATTACTGCCATTTCATTGGAACTGCTGAACAGCAAAGATTCTATATACACTCTTTGAAGCACCCACAAAAAAACTCAATGAAATGTACAGTAGTGTGAAAAGTATTTGCTCCTTTTCTGGTTTCTTATATTTTTGCATATTTGTCACATGTCATTGTGTCAGATCATCAAACAAACTTTAATATTAGGCACAGATAACCCGAATAAATGCAAAATGAAGTTTTCAAATGATGATTTTATTTATTCAGGGGGGAAAAAAAGCTATCCAAACCTACCTGGTCCTATGTGAAAAGCAATTGCCCCTAAACTTATTAACTGGTTGTGCCACCCTTGACAGCAACAACTGCAATCAAGCATTTGCGATAACTGTCAATGTGTCCTCTACATTTCTGTTCATGAATTTTGGCCCACTCTTTTTTGCAGAACTGTTTTAGCCACAATGGAGGGCTTGAGCTTGAGGTCACGAACTGATGGCCTGATATTCTCCTCCAGGATTTTCTGGTAGAGAGCAGAATTCATTATTCAATCAATTACAGCAAGTTGTCCAGGTCCTGAAGCGGCAAAGCAGCTCCAGACCATCACATTACCACCACTATGTTTGATGGTATGATGATCTTTTATGAAATGTTCTGTTAGTTTTACGCAAGATATAACGGGATGCATATCTTCCAAAAAGTTAAACTTTTGTCTTGTCATTCCACACAATACTTTCCCAAATATCTTGGGGCTCTTAAAGATGTTTTTTGCCAAATGTGAAATGAGCCATTGTGTTCTTCTTGTTCAGCAGTGGCTTTTGCCTTGGAACTTTCCCATGGATGTCATTTTTGCCCAGTCTCTTTGTTGATGTTGAATCATGGACCAGTATCCAAACTGAGACAAGTGAGACCTGCAGTTCTTTAGATGTTGTTTTGGGTTTTTGTTCTCATCTGTTCTTGAATTTCTTTAGATCGCTGCATGTTGTGCTGCTTTTCAAGCTCTTTTAGCCTACTTCTCTTTGTTAGACAGGTTTTATTTGAGTGATTCAACAGTTCTGAGAGTAATCAGTCCTGGGTGTGGCTAGTGAAATTGAACTCAGCTTTCCAAAAAAAAAAAAAAAAGTGGTCAATCACAGTTACCCCATGATGTAACCTGGCCCTAGGTTTGTATAGCTTTTTTCCCCTTAATAAATGAAATCATCATTTATTAACATTGGCGTCAACACCTACCTTGTGAATGCAAGAACTCAAGGAGGAATTCACACAGGCTTTTTAAATTGACATATCATTTCTACTAAAAATCTATGATGTGTTCTACACCTTGAGAATATAATAAATCAAGAAGGAAGATATTCAGGATCTTGACATTCATACTGTAAGTGTGTCCACTAAAAATCTTGGGCAAGAGTCAATTTTAAAGGTCAGTTTTTCCAAAAAACCTTGTGAACGCAATAGCAGAAAGGAAGTGATTAATGCTCTTCAGGAAAGTTACTGCTCAGAGGCTTAGTGGTAGCACAGACACCTGACAGTATTTTCCCTACTGTAAGTAAATGGCTTGTATCTTTCTTTATTCTACACAGAAATAGAAATAAGTCAAGCTGTGCTTTATATTGTAACACAACAGTGAGGAGACTGTCAGCTTGGAGATAAAGACGATCCACAGCTGTCTGATAAACACCCACCACTATTCACATAACTTTTCTGATTAAATCCATTTCTCCAGACAGCACGTGGATCAGCTTTTCTGCTGTAATTATCAAGGTAATTGATGAACACTTTAATATTACTGGGGACATGACAATATGATATCCTAACAGGTCAAAACTTGTGCCAGTATGAGTCATCCAATAGGCAGTGTACAACTGTGCCATGATTGGATAAAATACACTGCATTATCCCTGCTCAGTTAATCGGTTAAAATTTAGGAAGTTAAAGCTTTTAGATAAACAAAATGGTAATCATAAGTAATTTAAAGGCTGTTCAAAAATACAGATTTGTTAAGCAACATATTCATACATAAACTAAACATCAGTGGATTTGTGAGAACATTGAGCTATTAGTGTAGCTAAAGGTGGTTCAGTTAAGCAGTATTACACGAGAGGGAGTATGGTATCAATGAATATAGTAACTACACGTCGGGCATTAGACGTATCACACCCGTGGTAACTATATTCGTTGATACCCTATGACCTTAAGTGCAATATTGCTTTTATACAATAGTTCTGCAAGCACAATTTATTAAATGGCAGCAATACTGGACAAAATATTATGATTTGTTTGTTTAACCAGTTATTTTGCACAGCTGAGAAAAAAAAGTCCCTTCTAAATGTAGCCAGTAATTGTTGCTAAGCATCTCAATCAGCATGAAGACGTCTATTGCCATTTCACACATATATAAACAAATTAAATATTGTCAAGTGCAAAAGTCTGTGTTTATAAAACATACCGGTCACATGTTGAGTCAGTACACAGAAGGGTCGAAATCAAACAGTGGGCGATGCCTGTGGCTAGTTAGCATGCTAGTGATTTGGCTTCGGCACACTTTGCTCACTTTTTCTTGGCTTTTTCAGATGAAACAAAGAGTCCATCACCACAAAGGTACTGTTGTTTGTTAATCGAGACAATAAATCCAACTCTAGCCCTGCCTATTTTTTTTTTTTCAAACAGACATGAAATAGCTTAAGGATGTTCATATAAATGGGGATTCTGGGGAATCCCCATTTATATAAACTTATCCCCAGTTTCCCCACAACTGGGGATTCTAAATTGTCCTTAGGTATGACTGTGAGAGTGAATGGTTGTCTGTCTCTCTGTGTTGGCCCTGTGATGGACTGGCGATCTGTCCAGGGTGTACCCTGCCTCTCGCGCAAAGATGCTGGGATAGGCTCCAGCCCCCCCGCGACCCAAAAAGGATTAAGCTGAAGAAGATGAATGAATGAATGTTTATATAGGTGCCGACTTTGAAAACTCAAAGTTTTTTCAAAAGGGTGGGACTTCTGGGTCACAGATGGATAATTCTTTTCAAACAGCACCTCACTGTGGAAACTAAGGTATTCAACACAGAGTTGCAGTTTTCATGTCTGCAGAGTTGACAGTAAATTATGATTAGTTGCGGTTACTAGAACACCTTTGAAGCGGCGTGATACATATCCAGTGAAACATTGGAGTGCAATTATCATGGAATATAGTAATTCCTGGAATCCCTATTGTCCAATCAAATTGCTTGGTCAGAACTAACTGTTGTATAAAGTGAGATTTATCACATTCTCGGTGAATGTAACCATGAAGGGGAAAAAAAACCCCCAAAAAAACGTTAAATTAGAAAATGAGTGATGTTATGTATAAAGGTAGCAAATGGTCAAGTCTATGTCCAGAAATTTCACATGTGACAAAGAAAATTACTATTCACCATAATAAATTAATGTACTAGTCGGGAACTAATGAATGTCCATTGGTTGGCTAGATGTGATGCCCTGGGTTATGGTATCACTGAGATGTTGCCATTTGGTAGGGGACCTTCTGGACTGAGACTGGGCTCAATGATCATCCCTAACTTGTCATCACCTATCCAGAGAATTCTTACACCATGGTTGCTTATAATGGACATAATGCAGAGGAAGGCATATGCAGTTCAGTTAAAGAAGTATTATTTGTTTCCAGAAGGATTTTTATACAGGTGTATTGTGTTGCTGTTAAAAAAAAAAAAAAAGAATCACTGGCATGGATACTACAGCACATTCTTCAGCTTTTGCAGATCACTGTGGAAGAGAATTGCTTTCATGAGAGCAGTTCATTAAAGATTTTCCCTGACCCATGTCCAGTTATTGTAGGAGGCTGAAATTGCACGTGCATAATAATGTATATCTCTATAGGCCACATGGTAATTTGAAGCTCTGTACTCCTGTTTCTCTGTTACAGGTGCTATGGCGGAGTAATGTACATACAGTGGTGTGAAAAAATGTTTGCCCCCTTCCTAATTTCTCATTTTTTGTATGTTTGTCACACATCAAACAAATTTAAATATTAGACAAAGATAACACAAATAAACACAAAATACAGTTTTTAAATGAAGGTGTTTATGATTAAGGTAAAATAAAATCCAAACCTACATGGCCCTGTGTGAAAAAGTGATTGCCCCCGAAACCTAATAACTGGTTGGGCCACCCTTAGGAGCAACAACTACAACCAAGTGTTTGCAATAACTGGCAGTGAGTCTTTTACAGTGCTGTGGAGGAGTTTTGACCCACTCATCTTTGCAGAATTGTTGTAATTCAGCCACATTGAACAGTTTTTGAGCATGAACCGCCTTTTTAAGGTCATGCCACAGCATCTTAATCAGATTCAGGCCAGGACTTTGACTAGGCCACTCCAAAGTCTTCATTTTGCTTTTCTTAAGCCATTCAGAGGTGGACTTGCTGGTGTGTTTTGGATCAATGTCCTGCTGCAGAACCCAAGTGCACTTCAGCTTGAGGTCACAAAGAGATGGCCAGATATTCTCCTTCAGGATTTTTTTGGGAGACAGCAGAATTTATGGTTCAGTTTACCACAGCAAGTCTTCCAGGTCCTGAAGCAGCAAAACAGCCCTAGACAATCACACTACCACCACCATATTTTATTGTTGGTATGATGTTCCTTTTCTGAAATGCTGTGTTACTTTTACGCTGGAAGTGATGGGACACATACATTCCAAAAAGTTCAGCTTTTGTCTTGTCAGTCCACAGAATATTTTCCCAAAAGTCTTGGGGATCATCAAGATGTTTTCTGGCAAAACTGAGACGAGCCTTTATGTTCTTTTTGCTCAGCAGTGGTTTTCGTCTTGGAACTCTGCCATGCAGGCCATTTTTGCCCAGGGTCTTTCTTATTGTGGAGTCATGAACACTGACCTTAACTGAGGCAAGTGAGGCCTGCAGTTCTTTGGATGTTGTTGTGGGGTCTTTTGTGGCCTCTTGGATGAGTTGTCGCTGTGCTCTCTGGGTAATTTGGGTTCACCACAATTCCATGTTTTCGCCATTTGTGGATAGTGGCTCTCACTGTGGTTCGCGGGAATTCCAAAGCTTTAGAAATGGCTTTATAACCTTTTCCAAACTGACAGATCTCAATAGTCATTTTTACATGGACACAGGTAACCAGATTAAAAGCCTGATCAGAATAAAAATGCTTCATGTTAACACGCCAATCTGAATATTCTGACCCAATCACACTCATTCAGATCAAAATTTCCTTCCGATTGAGACGGGTGGGTTATGCCAATTGTTAATCTGATTGGTGTGCATATACACACTTATTCCGAAGTTTGGGTTGAAAATTTGTTTACTGCGCATGTCTGTACGTCAGCCACACGTTGACATGACATATTTCCGCCTTTACAACAGCTAGCGAAAGACATGGCGGGAGCAAAATAAAACTGGTCTGTATCGTGTGTCTCCCTCTGTTCGGTATATGCAGAAATATGTACTTGTAGCTTCTTTACAGAGACCAGCAGAAGCAAAAGTACAGTCTGAATAACGCAATACAGGTCCATTTCAAAAAGAGAGACTCAAAGCGGGGTTTGTTTACATCAGAAGTTGCTTCTTCTTCTTCTACTATTTTTGGGATGTTGGATAATTGTGTGCATGTCAAAATGATTTAGTCCGTTCAAACGTGTGACACATGGAAACACATGTCCTAATTGGATCAATTTTTTCAGGATCCATGTAAACAGTAAAGTTCTATTCGGAAAGGTAATCAGATTGAAGAAACTTTGCCCATGTAACCGTGGCTAATTACTTAGTTTCTCATTTGTTCCTGAATTTATTTGAATTGCAGCATGATGTCTAGCTTTTGAGGATCTTTTGGTCTACTTCACTTTGTCAGGCAGGTCCTATTTAAATGATTTCTTGACTGAGAACAGGTGTGGCAGTAATCAGGCCTGGGTATGGCTAGAGAAATTGAACTCAGCTTTCCAAAGATGTGATAAACCACAGTTAATTTATGTTTTAACAGGTGGGGGGGGGCAATCACTTTGTTCACACAGGGTCATGTAGGTGTGGATTTTTTTTTTTTACCCTTAATAATGAACACCTTCATTTAAAAACTGCATTTTGTGTTTACTTGTGTTATCTTTATCTAATATTTAAATTTGTTTGATGATCTGAAACATTTAAGAGTAGCAAACATACAAAAAAATGAGAAATCTGGAAGGGGGCAAACGTTTTTTCACACCACTGTATGATAACGAAGTCAGTTGAATGCAGAGCGGTCATTAGGTCCCTGTACTTGAGAGGGCGCACACCACAGGAGAGGTTTAATGAGATGAACAAGACTTATGGAGAGGATGCCCCACTGTATGATGTAGTCAAGCACTGGCATCAACAGTTCAAATGTGGTCCAAGAAAATGGAATGCTGATTTCCAAGGGTAAGTCATGGCATCTGATGCAACCTGCATTCTTCACATAAAGCAATGGAAGAACTGTGTGACCCTTGCTGGTACCTATGTAGAGATAGCCTAATAATTGTGTGTTTCAACAACCCTCTTAAAACACAAAGGAGCGTTTCCATTTTCAGGGAAAAAAAATTAATGTAAGCAAGCCCTGTTTTCAAATGTTTACTGTTTCAGGCTCCCAGATAAGATAAGATAAGATAAGATAAGATAAGCCTTTATTAGTCCCACAACGGGGAAATTCCAGGATTGCAACAGCACAGGGATAGCAACACTCAGAGCAACAATCAGAAGGCAAGAAAAAAAACAAGCAAGCAAGAGCAGCTAATAAACATATGTACGTATTACTATAAATATATATATATACACACACACACAGACACACAGTGCCGAGCATTGTAGCTGGATGGAATAAATATATGAATATATGAACACACAGTGCAGAGCATTGTAGCTAGATGGAATAAATATGTAAATATATAAACACCCACAGTACGGAGCATTGCAGCTAGGTGGAATAAATATGCAAGTATATAAACACACACAGTGCGGAGCAATGTAGCTAGATGGAATAATATGTAGATATATAAATATATAAACACACCCAGTGCTGAGCATTGTAGCTAGATGGAATAAATATGCAAATATATAAACACACACAGTGCAGAGCATTGTTGCTAGATGGAATGAAACAGCATAACCGTCTACTTAGTTATCCTACATGGTATGATTATGTGCCCATACATATTCTCACCCTCCATAGCGACCGGTATGTTCCTAGTTGTATGCCGGAGGGGACCATTGTGTAAGTCTATTGCATCTTTTGCATTCAAAAAACTATTAGTTTTTTGATGCTGTTGCCATAAAAACAAATAGCTGGACCCAATGTCATGTGCGAGGCTGATGTTCCAGTCTTACCCATGATTTGTGGCTGTAGCTTCCTGATTAATTGTTATTGGTTCCTGCTGGCAGGTTATTGGAGCCTCTGCCAGTCTACAGCCACGGGCCTTCCCCTCACCTCTGTTTGCCAGGCACCTATCTGCTGATTGCCATCACCTGGGTTTCCACACACTCATGCACTCACAGGCGCACACACACACGCTTACTCACTCACTCTCATACTGGCCGTTTGCCATCATTCCTTGTTTCCACACATACACATGCATGCACTTACACTTATAATCCTTCTTATTTACTTATGCACACACATACATGCACACATGTATGTTTACACACACTCATCCTCACTCACTCCCCTTATTTCATTCAGCATTCACACACACACACACACACACACACACACACACACACACACACACACACACACACACACACACACACACACATTCATCCTGGTACACATACTTGTATTCATTATCACTCCTTGTTTCAGCTGCCACCACACCTGCATCCACTCATCAATCATCAGGATTCAGAGTATTTATGGGTGATGGTGTGAAGCAGTCAGTGTGGTGGCATTGTCTACATTGATGATCAAGCTCCTCTGTTGGTTTTCCTTTTTACATGGGCTTTGTATGGTGTTGTTCTCCTGAGCCAATTGCTCCAACCCAACTAGTAAGTCTTCCTCCTCAATTTTGCCCTTCTGTTTCCGCTTTAGTCCCACCTGGAGTGTGTGGGGCCTGCCTGCAGAGTAGTAGCGGATTCTCCCTCTCATTTCTCATGTTTGAACTGCTTTTGGACATTTTGTGTACATACTGTATGTTTTCTCGCAATAAACACATCTACTTCACATGCATTTTGGGCTTGTACCAATTTATTTGTTTGCTGGGCATTTACGCAGCGTACACGACACCCAACAGAAGTTAGCAAGAACTGTTATTGTGTAAACAGGGCCTACATCATCACATATGTTTAATTTCAGAACCAGTAGTTTTTATAGCTTTTAATAACTGCCACAGTGAGATAGTTCTGGAAGTTTGTTCTGACTTAAGTTGTTTGAAGAATTCCATACTTGCACTCCCAAGTTTCTTCACTTTCTAAGTGTCTCTTTCTCTTTGTATGCTTGGTGTTGAGTAGAGTTTTCTTATCAGTTGCGACTTCCATTGGTGAGTGTCTTGTTCTGCCCGTGCACTGTGGATGTAATTTGAAGAGGTAGGTTACTGTTAAGGGAAAGCGATACAGCAGTAAACAGCATTGTTATACGGGAACTGACGGGATAACGCAGTGCTTAGATTTCACAGACGATCTCCAGCTGCTGTTATCGCATAGACTGTAATAAAGCCTTTGCTGGCCAGAAACAACGGGGGGCATCCTTTCTCTCTCTCTCTCACGTTGTTCTATCATGGCATTTCTTCCGCTTTTCACCTTTTTCATCCTCTTGTCTCATTTTTTTATCTGTTTGTCATACATCCTGTCTCTCTTACTGTCCTTCCAGCATTCTTTTTATTTTCATCGTAGTCTCCCATCCCCATCCCCTTTTCTGCATAATTTTTGTCCTTTTCTTTTACCAAATTCATTTTAAGATTTACTGATTATTTTCTTACAGCAGGCAAAAGAGAGCATGACAAGAAAGAAAAGATGCATTTTATTTCTTTGACTTAATCTTGAGTGTTTTTTCATTGCCTTTTCCCTCCTTTCAACAGCATAGAAGTTGTTTTTGTAGGCAAGTTATCAACCTTTGTGGAAATGTCAAATGCATTTTTAAAAAATACAACATTGCTACTGAGGCTGTTGTGATCGGGGGTTCTGGGAAAAAGAAAAACAAACAAAAAAAGCTTCAGATTCTTTGCCAGAGGAGGCCCAGCTTTAAGCCTCTTAGACAATCAAGCAATTTAGCTAATAAATTTTCACAATAAGGCTTGCAGTTTTTGTTGTTTCCCACCCTTGGTGTGTGTTTGAAGGCCCCAAGAGGTTTTGAAAGTTTGAGATTAATTACTTTTCTTTTTCCGGCTGAGCAAATTAAAGACGGCTCAGAAGAAGAACGCATCGAATAATCAGCTAATCAGCTTCGCTGCTCCCACCACCACCACCTTCATCACACACACTCACTCATCTACCCCCAGTCTTATCATTAAAGGGCGTTCAACGTTATGAAGATCAGTCCATTGTCGGCCACAAACCACAAAAATACTGCTCATTCTCTCACTTCCAAATAGATTTATTGATACAGTTTTGCTTTGAAGGAGGGCCAATGAGTCCCCATATGGATTTATATCCAGTCTGTTCTCGGCTTGCATGCTTGAGGGCTTTGTTTTTGGAGGCCTGGGTGGCAAAAAGTCTCTGAGGTCCTGTGTTGGTCAAGCGGCTGGCGTTTCCCTCCAGGCACAAAGGACCATGGGAACTCTCCCCCACCCTCCTGCTGCTCTTGCCAGAGCAGAACAGCAGCGATCTTTCACAGTCTAGAAACCACAGAGACACAGCAGGCTGATAAGAGTGAAACAAGCCATTGAGCCTGGCTGAAAGAGAGATTTTCTTATTCCTATATAAGTGTGGGAAAGAGTCATGCCATGGGAACCAGATATGTAATGGGAAAATATCTCTTATGCTGAGAGATTTAATTAAAACTTGACTTGTGATGGGATTATTTTGAATTAGAAAATTTTTGTTGAATTCACCTCCTATTTTTTCCTCAGTGACCTTGAGTTGCCTTTACTGCACCCAAGCTGCTCATCTGATCGCGGAGATGAAGCAGTTTGCACTATCCCTCCACCGCTCTTCATCTGTTCATCTTTCCCTCTCAGCATCCTCCTCACCATCTGCTCCGATCTTTCCTTTCTTCTCTTGTCCCTGCATCTTTTGCTCCATCCATGCCTCACTCATCTCAGAACAACATGGATGAAAAAAAAAAACCTGCCTTGATTCTCATCTCATCCCTAATCTACTGGATCCATCAACCCTGCCTCCTTCAGCTCAGTTTCTGGTATTTGTTTTTGTGTGTGTGTGTGTGTGTGTGTGTGTGTGTGTGTGTGTGTGTGTGTGTGTGTGTGTGTGTGTGTGTGTGTGATCCTTCACTTTGAAAATCATGTCTCTTTCTTCCATCCCCATCATCTGCCCACAATGGAGCCTTATACACTATAATGATGCCTTCTTTCTCCTTCTATCATTCTCCGTGGAGTTGTGCAACACTCTGTTCAACAAAAGTCGTTTTCATATCGCTGTTTTCGAGACTGGTCAATTTTCTTGCTGACAAGCGCTGAACACATACCCAGTGAGACTTCATTGCCATATCGGCACACAATTTAATAGTCAGATCGTAGCTTTTGGTCTGCTTTCCGGTGAAATCAGAAAGAAAACACACATAAATCTCCCCTTTGTGTTTTCTGTGTTTAACTCAAAAGAGGACAATAATGCCGCACAGTATAAACACCAGGCACTCTCCTGAATTGTCACTGATACGCTTGGAAAACATCTCTTCATCGGCAACATTTTGTCTATTGTAATGTCCTCACTGTTGACACACAATGTGAATTTGCTCTGAATGCACAATCAGTGGCACCTGCTGATGAATACAGCTTCCTTCTCTGACCTTGGCGGAGATGAACGAGTCCCTTTTGCCCTCACATCCATGATTACATGTGCAAGCCCATTGAGTGCCCTCCTTGTCAACACAACAAGGTAAATGAGTCTCGCTCAATAGTCCAAGCCTGTAGTGGTACAAATTATCATTGTATTCATGAGCTCGCAGATCTTGTCCTTCCAAGTATCGGTTCACTGGGTGGGCTGTTGGCAGTTACAAGAACAAATTGTGTATGTGCGTACCCCCCCCCCACACACACACACACACACACTCCTGGCTAATCGATGCATTGGCCAACCTACAACGAGAGAGCGTGAATGTGTTGAACACACTCAGTCACCAGAAAATGTCTGTGTCCGGGGGTCAACAGGAATTATTTATGTAATGTAGCTGTTGTGCAAGCTTATATTTGTTAAGCGTTGTTAAGCTGCTGTAGAAGCCGCCCTTTACAGAGAGGCTTGCTCCCCACTAACTACAGCCTGTGGCATGCATCTATCCATCAACAGTGTGGGTCAGGACTATTTGTTTGTTTAAAGAATATCCATTTCAGCAGGCAAACACAGTATGTGTACAATAGCTATTTATAACTTTGCATGAGCATTGCTGCATGCCCTCTGGACACAAACAGCCTGTGCTTATGGAAAGCTGTATATCACTCTATAGATTTATATTAGACACAGAATCAAAACGTGCTGCTTTCTTCATGCTGCATCTGTTTTCCTTAATGCCCAGAGTGATTTTTCTTTTATGCATTATTGGGATTTTGAGAAAGGGCTCAGATATAAGCACTTACAGTATATTTCTCCAATACACTGTTTCTCATTGGGAAAATACCTGCATGGTTGAGATCAGTAGAAAAGATTTGTAAATACTGTTGCAAAGTCAATATTATATGAACATTTTCATAATTTGACAATGAGTGCATGCCAAGAGCTCAAGTTCTCTTTTTTTTAATAAAGAAATTTGTACTTTTAGTTACAAAAACAGTAATATTTGTTTTTCTTATAGATGCTTAAATGATGAAAATATGTAACATGTTAAATTTATCCTATTGGTGACTCATAATGTTGCAAAGGAAAAAAAAAAAATCCCCCATCTTACCACAGACCATAGGCTCAAATGCGACATGCACAAACTAGGTCTATTGTTTATATTTAAGCCTGAAGACATCACTGCAGCGATATATTCATGATACCTTATGACCTCGAGTATAATACTGCTTTTATATAATAGTTCCACAAGCACAGTTTATTAAATGACAATACTGAATATATACAATATATACAATATTAAATATATTCAATGAAAATATCATGATTTTTGTTTGTTTAATCAGTTATTTTGCCCCACTGAGAAAAATAGTCCCTTCTGAATGGACCATATCAGCTGTTACTAAGCACCCCAATGAGCATAATATTGAAAAGAATAGGAATGTTGTCATTTCAAACACATAACCAAATTAAATATTGTCCAGTGCAGAAGTCAGTGTTTACAAACAGACCAGTCACCTCTTCAGTGGGCTTTGCGGATCTCATTGACTCATGCCAATGGTTAGTTAGCTTGTTAGTGATTTAGATTTGTCACATTTTCATGCTAGTTTCCTTGCACTTTGCTTGCTTTTTCTTGGCATTTTCAGATGAAACAAAGAGTTCATCACCACAAAGTTATTATGGTTGGCTAGTCGAAACAATAAATCTAACTCTAGCTTGTTTATTTTGTTGTGAACAGGAATTAAATGTCTTGCTGGATGTTGACAAGGGCAGAACTTTGGGTCATGGAGGTCTGCATTTTAGGACTGTCTCTTTTCAAAAGGTGCATTACTGTGGAAATTAAGGTATCTAACACAATATTACAATTCTCACATAAAAAGCTATTGCTATTAATTAACTATAATTTAAAGATTTTAGAACACTGGGGCATCCCATGGCCTAGCAGTCAACGGTGTGGTGTATACCATATTCAGAGCATGCTGCTCACACGAGCAGTACAGGTTTGCGTAAAGGCCTGGACAAGCTCCCCTGCTCTCTACCCCATTTCCTGTCTCTCTCCATTGTATCTAACAAATAAAGGCTAAAATGTAACAAAAAAAAATCTTAAAAAATGATTAGAACACCATTGAATATAGTACAACATCACAGAATATAGTAACTACTGAAATCCCTATTGTCCAATCAGATTGCTTGGTCAGAACTAAGTGTTGTATAACTGTTAATATTTTACAGTGCCTAAATTCAGTTTTATTACACTGACAACATAGACTAAACTCTTCTGCACTCTTCTTTAGGCAAAATTTTAATTACCTTTGCCAACGTCAAAGTAGGCAGGGGTATAGCTGTTGGCTCCATCTGTTTGCATGTGTCTGTCTCTGTATAGGTGTATTCACATCCATAACATGATATCTGCAGGGGGTAGAATCACCAGACTTGGTTTGCCAGTGCTATGAGATGACTGTTGTTGTGAAATGGTGCTATATAAATAAAGCTGAATTGAATTGAATTACAGGGGTTGAACTTGAAGACCACTTAGCGTCACTTACTTTTTTGGGGGACTAAGGTCACCAAGCTTAGTGCACACATTGACCTTTGCCTGTGTTTTGGGGTCAAAGGATCAAGGTGACAAGGTCAGGTAAGAGCTGGAATAGGTGGCTGGGGAGAGGAAAGTCACTGCTTTTCTACTTACACTGCTGCTCCTGCGACCAGTACCTTGGAAAAGCGGTAGAGGATGGATGGATGGATGGATGGATGGATGGATGGATGGATAACATTCAGTTTACATTAAATATTACTAGGTCCAGCATCTAACTGTCTTTAATGCATCTATGGAATGAATGAGACCATTATATTGGGGGCTTATAAGAATCTGGAGCTAACACAAGTTGTTTTAGGAACTAAAACAACTTGTGACTAGAAAAGCGCTGTATAAGTGCAGGTTAGTTAGTTAGTTCCTAACACTTAAGGGGTGCCATAAAAGGCCAATAAAAGATTATGGGTTGTATTACAACAACGTGGACCATAGTCAGTTGTCACTGACGCAGAATACGTTTATGGGTGTTTCCAAGTTCGTTTCTTTATCACAGCAGCGCATAAGCTGGTTGACACTGCCAAGGACACAGTCCAAGGACGGATGATTTTTTTTCACACATGGGGAGTTGTTCAGAACTCCTTGTGCAAAGATGTAGAGTGATGATAATCAAGTCAGCGGCGGTAATGCACCTGTAAGCTGGTTTCCAACCGCCAATCAAATCTAAAAGAAGAAGAAGAATTTTCCACTGGGTGCATGCTGTAAAAGAGGCTGGTCTAATTATTCAGAGGTGTGTTTGGGATAATCCAATCCAAAGTGCTCCTGCCCATCCCTTTAACGCACAGAGGAGCATTATCTAAAGTGAACTCTGATCATGACGACTTGTTCAAGACAGGTTTTGCACTGGCCAAAGGGTGTGCGCGTGAGTGAAAATGCAAGGAATAGTAACACTGCTTGGTAATAGGGAAGACATCAATCACAGTTGATGCCCAGTAAGTATTTTTTAGAGAGAACAAACAGGGAAGGTATCATGCTGGGCTGAAAAATCAGCTAAATGTTTTAACATAGTATGCCCAGATGCAACACACAGACGTGAATAGGTTTACAACTTCAGGAAAGAGGATGATGCCTGTGCAAACTTTCATAAAAGGATCATTAACGGTGGTGCAGAAGTTGCTTTCGGCCTGTGGGGAGTTGGAGGGTTCCCTTTCATGTTGCTGTGGAGGTTTGTGACTCTCTGCCTGAAGGAGGAAATCCAGCTGCTTACCCCCACCATGAAGCGAGCCCGCTCTGCCCCCCCCCCCCCCCGGTGCTGAAGGGTGGCAGTTGGGGGACCGAGAACCAGCTTGAGAACCCCGACTGTAGGAGCACAGTGCGGATGGCCTCGGCCTGGCTGGAAATTTGGGGCATGGGGCCTTAGGCAGATGTGGACGCATCTCCTGTCTCTCTGGGAAGTTACAGTGAAAAGTAAAACCCTGTTCATTCATTCCTTCATTAATTTCCCAAAAATAAACACATTAATGCCTAATAAGTCTATGATGAAAACAAAACTGTGGATGGAATAAAAATCTTCAGATGGACATGCTTCCCCTGTGCACTGCATCGACACCAAAACACACACATGCTCCCTGCTAATTCACCCCTCCCCCCAAAAAATCATACATTAATGCCTAATCTATAGACTCCAATGGTAAATCTGCAATTAAAATGAGAATGTGGATGGAATAATAAAAAAAAAGTATTTAGTGTATCATCATATAAATAAAATGATGTGTGATTATAACTTACAACTCTCCATTAAAATAATAGAAAATCACAGCACATGCTGTTTCCTCATCAGCTCTGGAGCTGCGCGATTTCAAAACATGCCACTGAAATAGCAATAGCATTGCTAACAACAGATGCTAACACCGGACTGGAGGGTTTTCACTTATTATCAGCAGATCGGACACTGAGTTGTGGCAAGAGCAGAGGAGGTGAGCTGGCAGTATTTGTGAACGACAGATGGCGTAATGCCATGTGCAGCATGATCAAAGAACAGCACCGTAGCAAGTGTGGTGTATGTGAAATGGCACGATGCACCACGCTGCGGTAGCATGTATGCACGTGTGACATCATGATGCCGTAGGGTATATTAGACGGCTGCCCAGGGCTAGTCACCCTCTTTGGCACTCCATCCTTCCATGAGACACCTGCACTGTGTACTGTTTACTTGGTTAACACCCAATAAAGCAAACCTCAACAAGTGGATGGCAGCGAGGATAATGGAAATGCAGCTAACACCTCTACCACCGCCCCTTGCTCAACCTGGTGAGCTACCTAATCCTTGGTCTCTTTGGTATGAGTTGTTTGAGATATTTGTGTCTGCTATTGACTTAGCTAAGGCTAGCAAAGCTAGGCTATGCACCATGCTAATTCATTGCCTCTGCAGTGAGGGACAGCGTGTTTTTTGGAGGCTTGGACCTGCAGAGACCTACGCTGAGTGTGTTGCTTTATTAGCTGGACACGTCGCCACCCCTGAAAGCGTTTTGGTCCGAAGAATCAAGTTACACTGACAGCGTACGAGTGAGTTGGTCCAGCAATGTGTCACCGACCTCCACTATTTGGCTAGTATGTGTATGTTAAGACACCTTGAAGATGAGATGGTGTGAGATCAGTTAACAGAGAACACCACCAACCCGAAGCTACGGAAGAAGCTGGTAAGGGTGTTCCACGACTTACCACTGGTCAGGGCAGTGGAACTGGCATCTCAGCTAGAGGCAGCGGCTCAATTAGCAATGCAGCTAGGAGTCTCCATCCTGCGCTCCCAACATCCAGCTCCACTAGCACTGTCAGGGCGTGGGTTGAGTCTCATGTCTTCATTTTCAGTCATTGTTTGTATTTCTTTAAAGCTTAGACTCAGTACACATCCTCGCCTTGAGTTATTGTGTATCTTTTGTATTTTCTGTATTTATCATTATTTGTTGGATTCTTTATTCTGTTTTCAGTTCTGATTATTATTATGGTTATAGTTTAGTCCTGTCATTGTTGTTATGGTCATATATCCCCTGATTCCCTGTCTGTGTCTTCCTTTGTGTGTGTGTACAGCTCTGACCTGCTGTCACTGTCAGCTGCCTCATGTGTTATCTGTCAGTGGTTAGTCTCTCCACCTGTCCTGTGTTGTCCTGATTGTGTCAGTGTATTCAAGGTCTGGTTTTACTTTGTTCATCTCGGGTTCTTTTTTGTCATGTTGGTGTGATTACATGCTTCCATCGTAGTCGAGTCCTGTTCAGTTCAGTCTCTATCCTGTCTGTCAGTTTTTCCTTTTTGTTGTGCTTCTGAGCAACTGAGTTATTTTCTGCTAAAGCCATCGAGCAGTGCCAGTGTCAGCTATGCTTAGTAACAAAATAATTTTTTGAACTTATGTCCAGCAATTGGGTCCAGTCCTTCTCCACAACTGTGACAAGCACAGACAAACTGTTACCGTTGCTGCTGAGCCCACTGGGCCCACGTCGTCTCAGGAGGATCCCCAAAGTGAACATTGTAAGATGACAAGGCACTACAGCACGCCGACCATGTGGTAACTGTGGCTCTCCCTCGCACCGGACACGCACGCCCACCTGCCTGCCATAGGACAGAAGTACCAATGCTCCAGTAAGCTAAACCATTTTGCAAAAATCTGTCCCTTGGCCCCGTCAAGCCTGCCACCTAGCTCGCTCAGTTGGCCCAGTCAGATCACCATTCATTCAGTGGACTCCAGTAACATGCCATATAAGTGGTGCACAGTGGAATTGGACAGCGTCAGTCTACCACTGCTGCCACGAGGTCCCTGATGGACGAGGCCACGGTTAGGATTTTTTTTTTCCTCTGCAACCAATTAGGCCAGAAGTGGTGGAACTGTTTGGGTATGGACACACAAAGATCAGCATGGTAGGAACCGTTACTCTGTTGGTTCGCTATGGGTCAAAAATCCTCCCGGCATTCACATTCAACATGACATGCTTCCATGACAACATTCTATAATGTGATCTAATCCATGAAATGTGCTTTTCCATCACAGACCACATGGAATTCTGTCTGGCTGACGATGACTCGAGTCTGCTTTGCCTGGACGTGGGCGCAGCCACTCCCTGCTTCACACTGCACAATGAGCAGAGCGCTGGATGCTCAGAACTGATTCTCGGCAGCCTCCCCGAGCCACCGCCTTGCTGCAGGAGTTCTGTGTCTACGCAGGACCTGGAAGAATGTAGAGTCCACCCTGTCAGTGGTGAGACCAACTCGCCTCTACATCTATTTCTGAACCATTCATGTCCCCTGTTAGATGGTGCCCCAGCAATAGCGCCTTTCTTCAGCGGCAGGATGAAGGACTTGCAGCACATCGAGAAGCAGAAACAACCCTTGCTCATGGTGCTCGACTGGCTCCAGATCTGGTGACCCAGTTGCTTGCATGAGCTGCAATTGTTCCAGTCAATGCACATGCAGATCACTGCTCAACTTGGACCAGCCACCATCCAGATGAATGATGGGTCATGATGGCATGCCAGCCATCTCAGAAAGGTAATACCACCTCCTGCTCCAGACAAAGAAACAGCAACTGAGCTGGCCCAGCCAGTGTGGGACCTGGATTGAAACTTTGCTGATGAGCAGACCACAATTCCAGTGAGGTGGCTTCCAGAGTTGCCTGAGCCAGTGCCGCCAGGACCGCGCCTACCACCGGCTCAACAGAGGCCCCGCTGAGTTCTCAACTGTTACTGACTCTTGAATTCATAAGTGCATGTTTAGTCAGGGTATTGTCTGTTCAAGTGGCAGAATAACCTACATAACCATGCGGGCACACCAGCAGTCTACCCGGTTGCCCAGTTAGAAATGTTATGGTTGAAATATGCCATAAGTGTTGGGCCCAGTCATGTATGCATTCTGTTTCACATTAGGCAATACACTAATCGTTATACCTGCCCCTTCGGCTAAGTCATGTGTGTGTTTAAGCTTTGCATCAACCTGATAAGCTAACAGATGTGTTCCTATGTCAGTTGTTCCTGCTAAGCTAATCCACATATGTGCATTTGTCCAACTCTACATTAGTCAATATGACAACATGCGTGTTCTACTTGCCGCCCTTATTGAAACTAATTGACATGGGGTAATGTTCTAAGCTTTTCAAGGGGTGAGTAAATGTGGGGTATGTGAAATGGCGCAATGCACTACGCTGCAGTAGCATGTACGCATGTGTGACATCATGACACCGCAGGGTATATTAGACTACTGCCCAGGGCTAGTCATCCTCTTTGGCACTCCACCCTTCCATGCTACACCTGCACTGTGTACTGTTTACTTGGGAGCAGCTCTGGGATCCACATGGTGAGGACATTGATGGCCTCACACACACTATCACAGACTACATCAACTTCTGTGTGGAGAACACTGTACCCACCAAGACCATACAGTGTTTTTCAAACAACAAGACCTGGATGAACCATGAGATAAAGCCACTGCTGAAGGAGAAGAAAATGATCTTCAGGTCGGGAAACAAGGAGGAGCTGAAGTCTGTACAGAGGGAGCTGAGGGGGGAGATTAGAGAGGGGAAGAACAACTACGTATAGCAAGAAGATGGCGGACAAGCTGCAGCAGAGTGACATCAGAGGTGTCTGGAGGGACCTCAAAACCATCTTTGGGCACCAAGATACCTTCTCCCAGGCCATAGAGGGTAGTTTGACCAACTGCCCTCTCCTCCACCTGTCCACCAACCCATGCTACCTCCACCCACATCTGGTCCCTGTGTCCACTGCCCCCCTCTACAAATTTCCTACATCCCTCAGTTCTCAGTACACACCCCCTGCTGTTTTTTCCCCTCACAGGCCCAACACACAGCCCCACTGCCTCAGCCTGACTCTCACTAAGATTCAGGTGAGAGCTGAGCTGAAGAAGATCAAGGCTAGGAAGGCTGCAGATCCGGACAGCTTCAGCTTGAGGATGCTCAAGTCCTGTGCAGACCAGTATTGAATATCGAAGACTCCGCACCCCAAGGACCTGAACAGCTACAGACCAGTATCCCTCACATCACATCTGATGAAGACCCTGGAGTGGCTGCTCTTCGCCCATCTCCACCCCTTGGTGGGACCAGCCGTGGACCGACTTCAGTTTGCCTACCAGCATAGCAATGGGGTGGAGGATGCAGTGATCTGCAGTGAGAGGCATGGTGTCTGCGGCTGAGTTGGAAATGGTTAATGCTTTTATGTCTTCTCGTTTAGACTATTGTAATTCACATTTTAATGTTCTTAACAAAACTTCCTTAAATCAAATTTAGATGGTTCAAAATGCTGCTGCAAGGCTTTTAACTAAAGCTAACAAGAGATCCCACATCACCCCCATTTTATCTAATCTTCCCTGGCCCCCTGTTAATTTTAGAGTTCAGTTTAAAATTCTGGTTTTAACTTTTAGAGCCTTGCATGGTCTCACACCTTCCTACATTGCAGACCTCATTCAGCCATACTCCTCCTCTCGGCCCCTCAGGTCCTCTGGTCAGCTTTTATTAGAGGTACCTGAGATTTATTTTAACCTATAAGAACCCAGACCCCTGTCTCCTTCAAGGAAACTTACGGGGGTCTGGGTTCTTATGGGTTAAAACATGTGATGATTGAGCTAGGCAGCGCAGTGGAGGAGCGTTAGTACTGTGGCAGCACAGCAACTCACCCTTGCCTGGGGGATCCCGGGTTTGATCCCAGCCCCCAACCAACAGTGATCTGTGAGGAGTTTGCATGTTCTTCCCATGTTTGCATGGGTTTACTCCGGGATTTCTCCGGTTTCCTCCCACATGCCAAAAACATGCAAATTAGGTTAATTGGCATCAAACTGGGGATTCAAATTATTCTTAGGTATGACTGTGAGAGTGAATGGTTGTCTGTCTCTCTGTGTTGACCCTGCGATGGACTGGCGATCTGTCCAGGGTGTATCCTGCCTCTCGCCCAAAGATGCTGGGATAGGCTCCAGCCCCCCACCCCCCCCACCCCCGCGACTCAAAAAGGATTAAGCAGAAGAAGATGGATGGATGGATGGTGATCGAGCTTTTCAAGTTGTAGCACCAAAGTTGTGGAACTCTCTACCCCCTTCAGTTCATTTCACTGACTCTGAGGTTATGTTTAGGAAGCAAGTTAAAGTAGAACTGAACTGAACGGCATTGAATGGCACTGGGTGATAGTACATACAATTATAAAGATAATTTATCATTGGCACCCCCTCCACAAATCCCGGAATCTTGGAGAAAATCGCGATTTTGAATTTCCCGCCCTGAAAAATCAGATGAATCCACCGATTAACCGGAAGTGCAGCCGGAGTTCCGCGTGACGTCACGAGTGTGACCCAGTCCTCATGTTTACCATTGTGAGCACGTCGACACTGGTTGTTTTTGGTGCATTTTGTCGTGATAGTAGACTACAAAACACTTCCAACACCTGGGAAGATCTGTTCAGTGGCCAAGGAAAGCTGTCATGGCGACAAAAGAAAAGAAAGGGGGAGGAAAAGCGACTGGGAAGTGATGCGTTTCTAGATATACAGTGATCCCTCACTTATCGCGTTTAATGGGGACCAGAACCGACCGCGAAAAGTGAAAAACCGCGAAGTAGCGTCACCCCCCCCCCCCAAGGGCGTCACAAGCACTATTTTGCACAAAAAGGCACAAGAGAACAGCGAAAAGTGCCACTAAGCAACACGAGCGATAAAGAACAATGAATGCGGTCTTCCTTCGCTGGGTAAAACGTCTCGGCCAATCAGCTTGCGAGGTAAAACGTCTCGGCCAATCAGCTTGCGAGATTCCCGAGCGGTGAAGAGGTGGGCGGAGAGGAGTGGAGCGGTGGTCAGAGAGGTGTATTTTGAGTTGTGCGGGCTCTCTGTGTTGATACCTGATGTTCTAATGTAGTCTCCCTGCCTTCTCCCTGCCTTCTACATTAGAACATCAGGTATCAACACGGAGAGCCCACACAACTCAAAATCTACCTCTCTGACCACCACTCCACTCTTCTCCGCCCACCTCTTCACCGCTCGGGAATCTCGCAGGCTGATTGGCCGAGACGTTTTACCTTGCAAGCTGATTGGCCGAGATGTTTTACCCAGCTTCGCTCCCTGCCGAGCGCCTATACCCAGCGAAGGAAGACCGCATTCATTGTTCTTTATTGCTCGTGTTGCTTAGTGGCACTTTTCGCTGTTCTCTTGTGCCTTTTTGTGCAAAATAGTGCCTGTGACGCCCTTGGGGGGGGGGGGGGGGTGTGTGACACTACTTCGCGGTTTTTCACTTTTCCCGGTCGGTTCTGGTCCCCATTAAACGCGATAAGTGAGGGATCACTGTAATAAGTTGGAAAAATGCTGATGGTTTTTTTTCCCTTTCTTTTTTATTGTTAATTTTCCTTATCCTGACACCCCAAACATGCCAAAGTAAAGACTCACCATTCTGTATTCAATAAGCGACTCTCCTCCCCATCACTGCTGCGGTCTGAGTCGGTGCCGGAATCCCCCGAAAATTCTGGCTCTAATCTGTACGGTTCGATGCCTCCCTCGCTCTCTTCCTGTTCACTTGACACTCCTGCATCCTCCTCTGTCTTGTCACCGATCCTGAATGCCTCTTCACTCTGAAAACTCTGGTGTTCTTGACTGCTGGAACTGCTATCATCTGCCATTGTTGTTTTGATAAGGGTCACACTCGTGACGTCACGTAGCGTCGTCTGCACTACTTCCGGTTTGTTTGGCACTGCCAGCCAGAGGCAAAAGTTTATCGGCTTATAGCTTGGCCATCGCACGGCCTAAAAATTTCTTTTATGTGTTGAAAAATACAATAGGTAATAAGGAATTAATCTGCTATTCTACTTTTTTGGCAAAAAGGTGAGTTCAGTTCTACTTTAAAACACTGTTGTTTAGACAGGCCTTTAGGTAGTAGGAAGAAGGGGGGGGGGGGTTAATTGTTGATTTTATTCATTTTATTTTACTTTATTTGTTATAATCCATTCTTAACTTGTCTTTTTTATCACTGTACATTTTCTGTGTTTTACTTCATGTAAAGCAGTTAGTGACTTTTGTCTGTGAAAAGTGCTATACAAATAAAGTTATTATTATTATAGTGTGCCCAACGCAAAGCATTGGAACACTATATTACTATCTCAAAATTTATTCCAGCTTTGGGAAAACTCCTACAAAATATATATCAAAACATGTGGCTCGATCCAGACATTTATGCTTGTATTTTTATTTCAGATTTTTCGCTCGGTGTCTGAAATATAACGAAAAACCAAAAAAATGTTCCCTTTGAAAATGAATGGAGTTGTCGAAGATTGCATTTTGATTGCATTTTTGACCATCTAAACATTAACCAAAACACGATTTTTTTGCACACACCTCAGAACTAGTGAAAAATTTAATAATCTGAAAAAAAAGTGCCCCCACATGCCCAATTTTTGGGGGCAGGGCCAAACGTACAAGGCCATTAGATACTGGTGACACTAAAATTTGCCGTACAGACATGAAACTTGGGTGAGGTGTGCATCACCTCAAGACATACAAAAAACATAATTGTGGCCATTACCCACAGCCAACAGGAAGTCCGCCATATTGCCTCAAAGCCGCCCCGCCTCCAATTTTGCCAAAAACCACCCTTCGCATTTGAACGAATCTCTCCTTGGGGACTACTCCGATTGAACTCATTTTCACAAGGCAGCATCTATAGGAATGGGCCATTAAAAGTTGTATAAATGTCTTGTAAAAGCTGAAGGGTGTGGCCACGGCGCCATGGCGAAGTTTCACTTTGCCCTTTACAACATCAGACAGCTGTAACTCAAGCAAAACTTGTCAGATTTCCACCAAAGTTTCTATGATGGATATTAGTCCCACCCCGAACGTGTCTATATGAAATAATTGACAAATGTTATAGCGCCACCTAGTGGTTAAATGAAGAATTGCTGAAAACTGTTTTATTTATTACTCATGTACCACTTGCCATAATGATGTGAAATTTTCTGAGGTTTACCAGACCCCAGGGATGATCGTAACTGCCCATCGGCTTTTGCATTGCTTCACTGCTGGTACCATGGAAATATGTTTTTCACCATTCAATATGTGATCTTGTTGGGATGGTTGGAAAGGTCCTGGAGTCACGAAATCTGGAACATAGGTCGAGGTGACAGTTATCTGTAGTCCTATATGTGTGGGCAACACATAACTGATATGTAAGTGTTGCCATGGCAACATGGCAAAGGTTCACTCCTCGCCATGGAACATCGGACTGTCATGACTGATACAATAATTCAGCCCATGTGCGAGATGCAGCAACAAAAGAGACAATCAAACAATAATACACGTTTGCGTCTACTTTATTAAATAGCAAAAGCTCTCGCACTGCTATTGAAATAGTCACTCGCCAGAGGAAGGAGCCTGTGGAGAGAAAACAAGAGCAATGAGAGTTATGGAGTAAGAGGGAAAATGGGCTAGCCAAATAACCACTTACATGGGCTCCAAGGGAGCTCTGGCAGGACTCCAGTGAGGAATAGACGAACCAGCAGGGTGGTGGAATGAGATGATGGAGGCTGACCGGGTGGAGGTTACTGTAGGCGATGGTGAAGTGGCAGGAGAGCATGCGCAGTCCTGGCGACACACCCGCACGATGGCAGCAATCTGAACAGTGGAAAAAAAAACCACACAGGTTAATAATTTCTTACACCGTTGTGAATGACTTGCTGTCTTTATGGCAGTATACCCAGATGAGCCAGCGCTGAATCACTGAAGGATGCTTCCTTAAATACGCTGGCTGATGAGAGGGAACAGGTGTGTCCCCTCACTCAGGTGTGATGATGAGCTGATGAGAGACGAACGGGACAGAGGGGGCGCTCTCTTGCTGCCCATGACACGGACACTTGTAACTTGGACAAACTTTGTCTGATTTTCACCAAATTTTCTACAGTGGATAGTTGGCCTACCCTGCATGCGCCTATATAAAAATAATTAACAAAAGCTATAGCGCCACCTAGTGATTACAGCAATGGATGCTTGTAACTTGGATAAACTTTGTTCGATTTTCACCAAATTTTCTAAGATGGATGTTAGTCCCATCCTGCATGCTCCTATATAAAAGTATTTAACAAAAGTTGTAGTGCCGCCTAGTGGTTAGAACAATGAACACTTGTAACTTGGACAAACTTTGTCCAATTTTCACCAAATTTTCTACGATGATATTAGTCCCACCCTGCACACTCCTATATAAAAATAATTAACAAAAGTTGGTACATTCTGGAGGTGGTCCATGAGTGCATACCTCCACCAAGGCTCAATGTCCTAGCAATGGTTTAGTAAGATTACACAAAAACTACTGGATGGATTTTTCCTCTGCTAAGATTTTTACCTGTTGTTGATATGCAATGGCAGAGCAGACTTTCATTTGGTGACTTAAATCTCTCTCATTTTCTGTGATATCAGCTTCAACCTTTAGCCAGAATGAATTTTACTCACACACAACAGGATGTTATACAGACTTTCAAAATAAAAGCCCTTATAATATTGAATCCAAATGTTTATTACACAACATTTTATGACTATAGTACTTTATATGTGTCATAATTCAACTCCAGAAAGGCTCAAATGCAGAGCAAACCATACCAGATGAACACCCAGACTCAGGTGGTAAAATGAACACAACTTTAATGAAAACACAAATTTCCAAAATACACAAAATTAAATAAACTTGCAAGAAATAATAAATAGCGCAAATGACACACAAACTTAATTGACATAAAATGCAGGAACACTCTGGAGCACATGCAGTCTGAGGAGAGAGAAAAGGGAGAGGATTAATGATGAGGGATATAAAGAGAAGAAGGGAATGAAAGACAAGAGAAATGGCTGTCTAAGCAGAGGGCCCGGCAGGGAACTCCTGCATGGGACATGAGGGAGTGGGTAGGATGAGGGATAGGCAGGTTGACCTGGGTGGAGAGTATGTTGTCTTGAGAGGAGAGAGCATCAGGCAAGCGCACGCAGCCCTGGAGAACACACTGCTGAGATAGCAGCAAACCCAAAGAGGAGAAGACACAAAGGTAAGACAATGGGGAAAAAAACGCCAAACAACATAGGCTAGTTGCTTTTTGGCAGCAATACCCAACGGTCCAGCGAAGAAGCATTCACACACTGGCTCTTAAATATACTAGCGACGAAGAGAGCGGCAGGTGTAACCAAACACACAGGTGTGCAAATGAGGTCTGGAGCCAGGAAGAAACAGGAACAGGAGGGGAGGGGAACATGCTCGCCTGATCATCACAATATGATAGCAACTTCAGACCTTGGTTCAAAGAAATTTAACTCACTCTCAACAAGATGTTGCACTGATTTTCAAAATAAAAGCCCCCAAACAATACACAGTTTACATTGCTTTGATGTGCCCAGGTTTGAACGCACATATAACATGGTATCATCTACACTCATATCAACAGTTTTATTATTACATTAGGTCCTCAAACTTAAAGCCACAATCAGCAGGCAGTAGGGGCATACTATCAAAATTTCTGGAGGAATTTTCTAGTTATTATTATTATTATTATTATTATTATTATTATTATTATTATTACTATCTTCCTTCTACATTGTTCCCTGTCCCACCTGGAGAAGCCTGGGATCAATGTGAGGATCATGTTCTCTGATTTCTCTAGTGCTTTCAACACCATTCAACCAGTGATCCTGAGGGACAAGCTGCTGTGTGAAGGGGTGGACCAGCACCTTTCATTGTGGATCCTGGACTACCTCACAGACCAACCAGTTTGTGAGGACCCAGGGCTATGTGTCTGACTCCATCATCTGCAGTGTGGGGGCCTCCCAGGGAACAGTTCTGGCTCCCTTCCTGTTCACCCTGTACACTGCTGACTTTTCACACAACACACCACTCGACACTGCCATCTACAGAAGTTCTCTGATGACTCTGCGATCTTGGCCTCATCTCCGATGGGAGGACTTATCCAGGACTTCGTGGACTTGTGCCTGCGGAACTGCCTCCAGATCAATTCGGGGAAGACCAAGGAACTGGTGGTGGATTGCCGCAGGCATGGACAACCCCCCACAACACCGGTTAACATCCAGGGAACAGACATTGAGATGGTGACATCTTACAAGTACCTGGGTGTTCACCTCAACAATAAACTGGATTGGTCACACAACACCAAGACACAACTACAAGAAGGGGCAGCACAAGCTGTACCTCCTGAGAAGACTCAGGTCTTTTGGAGTGCAGGGGGCACTCCTGAAGACCTTCGCCGACTCTGTGGTGGCATCAGCTTTCACGTATGGAATGGTCTGCTGGGGCAGCGGCATCACGGCATCCGACAGGAATAGACTGAATTGACTGCTCAGAAAAGCTAGCTCTGTCCTGGGGTGCCACCTCGACCCAGTGGAGGAGACAGGAGAAAAGAGGATGGTGGCTAAGCTGTCATCTCTGCTGGAGTCCGAGTCTCACCCTATGTGGGACACACTGAATGCACTGAGGAGCTCATTTAGCAGTAGGCTGTGCCATCCTAGGTGCTCAAGGGAGAGGCTCTGCAGGTCCTTCCTACCTGCTGTTGTCAGATTTTACAACCTATCCTGTGCTCCTCATAGAGGCCGTACATCACACCACTACCTTGCACAACAGGGACCATCCCCTCCAATACACTACTAAGACAATTGCAATTTTTATTGAGAGTGGCAACAACACTGCTCATTCAACTGTGAAATATGCTGTCTGTGTTTGCATTTCTACATTGCTGGGTAATTTAACTAACTGTAATGCTGTTATTAACACCTAACTGCATTGCTCCTGCACTGGGTATATATACTGTGTACATATGAATATTTATCGTTATGCTATCCAATTTTTATCTTATTTATTATTGCTCTGAGTGTTGCTATCCCTTTGCTGCTGCAGTCCTGTAATTTCCCCATTGTGGGACTAATAAAGGCTTATCTTATCTTATCTTAAACAATGCGCTTCTGACAACAAAAGCACATTGGCATAACATGCACCATCTATCTATAAATGCACGGAATCTGTGTGTGTGTGTGTGTGTGTGTGTGTGTGTGTGTGTGTGTGTCTATCTGTGTGTCTGTTCCAAGCATATCTCTTGAACCGTTCATCAGACTGGTCTAAGATTTTATATGTGCTTTGCTGAGGCTATGAGGGTGTGCATCCCCGAGTATGGAGTCGCTTAGTCAAAATATGTAATTTTTATCAATAAAAGTTTAGTCACCGCTCTGTCCCCACTCTGTCTCTTCATGCTCTGGCTTCAGGAAGTGTGGGCGGGGTTTTGGATTGACTCCATGCTGATTGGATAATACGCGGCATCACGACCATGCCGACTGGATAATACGCAGCATCACAGTCATGCTGATAGGATACTACATGGCATCACGACCATGCTGATTGAGTAATATGCAGCATCATTGACCAGTCAATCACCACAGTGCTTTGCAAACAAAAAAAGTAAGCGAAAAGCGAGAAATTTGACAAGAAAGAGAGAATAGTGAAGATGTAATGCTTAAAAAATTATACTTTAATGTTGCCGTGATTGCGTACATCTAAAGGATAATTTGAGGAATGCCAGCAGGGACCCGGGGTCTGCCTGAAGAACACCAGTGCTGGAGAAGCAGTGGGCGGAACACAGTCCTTCGCAGGGAAGCAAGCCCAGCCCACCCGGTCAGTGGTAGGCGAGAATCCCTTTGCAGGACCACAGCTTAGCGTCGCCGATGGTGCTCCTCTCGGTGTGCTGCTCGCACGGTTATCTAAAAATTAAAAGTTAATAATAATACCACCATGATTGTGGAGCAGAATACCCAGATTAATTGCATATCATATCCGGCCACATGCATGGTTTGACTACACGATGACCATCAACAAACTGGATACAAAAACGCCAAAATAACAAAATAAACCTAAAGAACATCGGTGTTGGAGAAGCAGCAGGTGGAACGCGGTCCTTCACAAGGAAGCAAGCCCAGCCCGCCTGCTCAGCAGTAGATGGGAGTCCCTTTGCAGAACCACGACTCGCCATCGCCAGTGGTGCTCCTCTTGGTGTGCTTGCATGGCTATCTAAAAATTAAAAGTTAATAAAAATACCACCATGATTGTGGAGCAGAATGCCCAGATCAACTGCATATCATATGCAGCCACATGCACGGTTTGACTAAACGACGACTGTCACCAAACTGGACACAAAAACGCCAAAATAACAAAATAAACCTAAAGAACACCGGTGTTGGGAAGCAGCAGGTGGAACACAGTCCTTCGCAGGGAAGGAAGCCCAGCCTGCCCGGTCAGTGGTAGACGGGAGTCCCTTTGCAGGACAACAACTCGCTGTCGCCGATGGCACTCCTCTTGGTATGCTTGAACGACTATCAAAATTTAAAAGTTAATAATAGCATCATGATTGTGGAGCAGAATGCCCAGATCAATTGCATATTATATGCGGCCACATGCACGGTTTGACTAAACAACGACCGTTACTAAACTGGACACAAAAACGCCAAAATAACTACATAAATAATTTTTATTTAAATATTTACTGACAAATGGGCAACACTGATGCTACAGTTGCAGCCAAACAAGTCATTCTGCTGTGTATAATAATGTTTGCTGTTTTGTTCTTATAATATTCCTAAAATATAAAAGTGTGCACTAGAATGGGTCTCAAATATTTGTAGTGTCCTGTTTTAATACTGCATGAGTTTATTGACGATAAACTATAAACTACACACATAAACTAAAACAATTATGATGATGAGTGATTCCAAAATCCAGCTGTCCTAAAACGGTAAATGACTTTAGACCAGTTGCTTTGACTTCAATTTTAATGAAAATTTTTGAAAAACTGGTCAGATGTGAGGTCCTAAAGCAGACTGAACATGCATTGGATCCTCTGCAGTTTGCCTATAGGCCTCACAGAGGAGTGGAGGATGCCACTGTCACTCTGTTTAACATGCTTTTTAAACATCTGGATTTTAATGGGACACACGCCAGGCTTTTATTTGTGGACTTTTCTTCTGCCTTTAATACAATCCAACCTCATATTTTAGTTGAAAGGCTCCTGCAACAATTTGATTTAAGCAATAATCTGGTGGGTTGGATTCTGGATTTCTTAACCAACAGGACGCAGAGAGTAAGGGTCAATGGCACATTGTCTGACCTAAAGTGCTCTTCTACTGGCTCTCCTCAGGGGTGTGTGTTGTCACCACTACTCTTCATCCTGTACACAAACATGTGTCGGAGCAGACATGACAACAGACACATTATAAAGTATGCTGATGACTCCGTCATTGTCAGTCTCCTCCAGGATGGTGAGAGTGGCCACGGCCCAGTAGTTGATGACTTTGTTCACTGGTGTGAGGATTCCTACCTGCAGCTGAATACAACAAAAACGAAAGATATGATTATTGACTTTAGGAGGAAAACTCCCAGGCACAAAGTCACCATACTAAAAGGCCAGACCACCGAATGTGTACAATCGTACAAATATCTTGGGACAATTATTGATAGTGGATTGAACTTTGAGGTGAACTGTGAAAGGGTGTGCAAAAAGGGTCAGCAAAATTTGCATTGTTTGAGGAAACTTGCACGCTTCCAAATTGACCGAACCATAATGACTATGTTCTATCGGGCTTTTATTGAATCTGTTTTATCCTTTTCTTTAATGTCATGGTTTGGTCAGATAAAACTGAAACAGAGGAAATCCTTGGATCAGGTAGTCAGATGGTCCAGTCGTTTGCTTGGTGAGTCACAGCTGAGCCTGACATCCCTGTACACCAGACAAGTACAGAGGATGGCCGACTCGATTTTAAATGATGACTCCCACCCTTTGCACTGCAACTTTCAGCTTCTTCCCTCCAGACGGAGGTTTGCTGTCCCAAAAAGTAGAACCCAGCGCTACAAAAACAGCTTTGTCCCTGCTGCTGTCAAAGAGTTGAACAAGCTATAAAAATTATATTGTACATATTTTATATTTACCTATTTTGTAAGATGTGTGCCTGTGTTTGTGTCTATGTTGAATGTAATTGTGGCTTGTAAATATGGATGTCACCAACTGCAAAACAAATCTACCTACGGGTACAAATAAAGTAACCTGAACCTGAACCTGAACCTGAACTCCCATTCCCCAAAGTGCAAGATACAACACCTATGACTATGTCATAAAAGATCACACAAGTAAGTGATCTGACAAAACATAAACAAGGGTTCTCAAACAGTCGCTAATACTGGATATCCCATTCATTTTCAATAATTCTGTAATTAAATATTCACACAATCAAATAAATCTTAGTGCCGTTCAGTTCCTTTTATATTTGTCAAAGTCTAACATGTGAGTACCTACATATAGGCTAAAATCTCTTTGTATTCCACTTTCAAACACAGCCTATATTTGGGCCTGTAAAGCCTAATTGGACTACCTGTTTTCAGACAAGAATACTTGCTTTCTACGGGCATACACTAGTAATACCAAAGCGCATGAGCTTGCATGCTGCCACATCTCTTTGAAATGAGCCTCCACCTCCCAGTGTAAAGCCGGCACACTGTCTGCAGGTAATTAGCTGGCATGACACAAAGCGTTAAAAACAGACTATGCACTGACAGAAAGTAACAAAAATACTGACTTATGGCAGCAAGTCTGATGACTGTCAAAAGAGGGCCCAAAGTGTTTTAACTGTAAATTATTCAAAGATGAAATAGAAATACCCAGAAATCTAATCGTATTCATTCAGTTGCTTATGACCTTTACTCTCCAAAGAAGCTCAACCATTTTCTTTTGTGCTGCTGCTGTCCGTGGCTCATCTCACTGCATCCTTGTTCATTAATTCACCAGCCTTTTTGTCTTTAAATTTTCACCAATTTCTCCTTTGACTTCTCTTTAAATAATATCTGACTCTCTCTCCAGCTCACTGGATCAGTTTTCTTCCACTCGGAAGTTGTGATTTGAATCCCCGATTTTCATATTGTCACACAGACTTTACACTATAGAGGAATAGTAATCACCTGACTGCCACCACTGCACTTGTTAAGAATGGTAAGTCATTCATCAAGACTTATTTGGTGAACCAATTTTCTCTGCAAACTCAATAGGCAGATGAACAGAATCAAATTAACACTGATGTATCACCAGTCAAGACAAGTGAAAAATAGATGCAGTGAAGAAAAAATTGAGGTTACCACTGCTTGTCACAGGTCTAAACAACAAGAAACTTCAACTGTGAATGATACTGCATGCTACATTTTTTGTGAATCACAGTCATTTTAGTAAACTTTTAAAGTGATGCATCAGAACTGATTTATTGCCACTGTACACAGATAAATCGTCCTTTGTGTTGTTTCAGTCAACAGAACATCATACATCACTGTTTATGGTTTCAGGAACAAATGTGCATGTTTGTCAATTGCATAATTTGGATGGACACGGAGTGGACAAACAGCATCACACAGACTTGCTAACTACCAAAGCTTCAGCTTTAATGACTGGTAAGTAAATAATCTAGCTGCAAACACTGGCAATCTGCCCTTCATGTGTTTTATTGGTGTAACATGACCTGAACAAAACTTGACTGATCCTCTCAGAAGCGTACAGTAGAGACTATGAGTGAGTAATCATTTATGTGAAGGTAAAGGGTAAATTTTTCAAGTTTATCTGAAAGTCTCATGGGCACATTTATGTTATGACTTGCCGCTCATCAGCGGCGCCAGCCGCGCGCACACCTGCTCTTCGTCAGCGGCGAGGTATTTAATCCACTCTGCCCTGGGCTTCGGCCTGAAACCGTCTCTCTACTTCGGCCCCTTTGCTACTACGGATCTCAAACCTACTAGCGAAGATATCCTGGGTAAACTCCCCTTACCTCTCTCCTCTAGCATTCCCCTGTGCACAGGTGGACATCCCCGGCGGCGGACTTCATCACCTCGCCGTTGGCTCTATGCTGCTGCCACAGGTACCGCAGGTCGCTGTCTCCCGGGCTCCGCCCTTGTCGACGCCAGCCACCTGTCACAACCAAGTAAGCCAGCTATCATCATCATTTCCCTGTATTGGTGTGGTGCCCGTTACCCTTCTCCCTCTGCTCTCACCACAGGGTTGTCCGGCTGTATGGCCTCCTGCCCCCGTGCCTGATGCAGACGCCACCACCAATACATTCTTATTCCACAGACACGCAGCCATACACTTCCCTGTTGCTAATAAAGCTGTTAAATCTATCCTGAGCCTGCGTGTGTGTCTCCTGGGCCGTGCGTTATGTCAATTTACTGGTTTTATCTTGTTCAGGAATGCATTTGCCACAAAATAAACCTTAACAGGATGAATCATAATTTACAGAAGTTTTACACTGTAAATGCTCTGTCATGGGCAACGAGAGCACGCCCCCTCCTTCCGGTTCATCTCTCCTCAGGTCATCAACGCACCTGAGTGAGAAGACGCACTTGCTCCATCTCATCAGCCAGTGTTTAAACTGAAGCACTCTTCAGTTACTCAACGCTGGCTCCTCTGGGTATACTGCCCGTTATCAGGACAAGCAAGTATAATCGTTCACACAGGTGGAAACCTTACTCACCTGTTTATTTTCTTCTCCCTTCAGGTTGCTGCCATCGTGCGGATGTGTCTCCGGGACTGCGCACGCTCTCCTGCCACCTCGTCACCAATCTATGGCACTCAACCTCCACCCGGTCAGGCACCACCAGCTCCATTCCCTTCACTCGGCTGGTTCGTCTATTCCCCGCTGGGGCCCTGCTGGTTCTCCTTTGGAGCTCACGTTAGTGGTAATTTGGCCAGTCCATTTTCCCTTACTCTGTTCATCCATTTACAGCTCTCATCTTCTCTTCACAGGTCATTTCCTCTGGTGAGTGATGTTTCAGTAGCTGTGCGTCTATTTTGACATTTAATAAAGATCTCAAACGTGTGTTGTGGTTTGATTGCTCTTTCTTGTTGCTGCATCGTGCACGTGAGCTGATTGTTAATTACATTCATGACAGAATGAGCCAGCCTTGATCTCGGCTTAACAGGTGCAGCAGCATCAGGGCAATCAGCTCTGGATTGCTTAGAGGCGACCGAGCGTCAGATAGCCGTGATATCCCACCAGCTGCAAACTATGATGCAGCAATTGGGCACGGTCAAGCAACATTTGGCCAATGCGGCTCCCCTGGCTTCTCCTCCTCAGCCTGCTCCTGTTGTTCAACCTCCAGTGCACCGTACCACCTCCATTCCCACACCTGCCCCGTACGTGGGGGAGGTGGGGAAGTGTAAGGAGTTTCTTCATCAGGTGCAGATGTATTCGGAGCAGGTCGGGGGGGGAGTACACGGGGGATGTCTCGAAAATTCAGTTTTTTACCCTACTGCTACGGGACCGAGCCCTTAGTTGGGCTCAGGCCGTGGCAGACAGCCCTGAAGGGTGGGTATACACCTTTGAGCAAATTGTGGTTGTCACACGTGGCTCTAGGGAGCCACGCAATAAGAGAGCCAAGGGCGAGCCAGTCAGTTGTGATGTTTAATAGTGACAGGGGTAAGGGATGAGGAAAGCACAGATGCTCATACATAGTTACACTCATGGGCAGTACAGCAACAGAGTTTACAGTTAATAAGGTGGCGCTCCCAAGTGATTCGCTAAGACTAGTAGAGGGCTTGCGCCGGACATGGGGGCACAGAGGCACAAATACTTCTTATGGGAAAACACTTACGAGAGATGCTGGATGATGATACAAGGGCTGGCACCGGACGAAGGGGCTCCAGCCTAGTAGTGCTTATGTCGCAGCCCCGAATGATCGAAGCTGCTCCTCTTTATACTCATTAGCAGCGCCCCAGCTGATGAGGATTAATTGGCCCCAGCCGTCCCGTGACACTGACAGCTGGGAGCCAGCTGAGGCGCTGCCCAGTGAGAGGCAGGGATAAAAGGAGCATGGGCTGAGCGCCGAGCCGGCGTCTCACCCCATGGTGACAGAGCCTCCCCCTCACGGTCGGGCTCCCGAATGACCAGGAACATCCCAGCCCCACCACCACCACCACCACCTAGGGTGGGCGGAAGGGAGGCAGAACCGGAGGGGAAGATGCAAAGGGAAGGACAAAACAAAAAAAAAAACCCAATGGACAATGTAGGGTCACAGGGCAGAGAGAGGAAAAAACCCAAACACAATACGTTACAAAACAAGGAAAAATTAACCCAGGGCACAGATGGGGAGAAAACTGAGTAGGACACAGGTTACGCTCTACTCAGATAACACAACGTGTAGCCCAAGGCAAGAAAGGGAGGAAAAAAAAACCCAAAGAGGTAACAGGACAAATAAAGCAATTACAGAGTATGGTTAAGGGGGAACGAAACACACTACTCCATAACGTACTCATACAAAGCTAAAGATAAAATAAGGGTGATGAAAGACGCTGAGTACGGGTGGCAGGGAAAAACATAATACACAGCGCCATATACAAAGAGGGACACCCAGGGAAATAACGGTGACAGGGTAGGAACAGGATAACAATAAGGTCAAATGCTGAGTACGGTTAATAAGGGAGAAAACACAATACACAGCACTAAATACAAGGAGGGTCACCTAGAGGGATAATGGTGACAGGTGAAACAGGGTAACAATAAGGTAAATTGCTGAGTACGGTTATAAGGGGAAAAAACACGATACACAGCATTAAATACAAGGAGGGTCACCTAGAGGGATAATGGTGACAGGTGAAACAGGGTAACAATAAGGTAAATTGCTGAGTATGGTTATAAGGGGAAAAAACACGATACACAGCACTAAATACAAGGAGGGTCACCTAGAGGGATAATGGTGACAGGAGAACAGGATAATGATAAGATAAAAATGCTGAGTATGGTTAATAAAAAAAACACAACACACAGCACAAAAACATATATATTCCCCTAATGGACAAAGAAACTACACCCGAGTGACCTCAATAATAATAAAAGAAGTAAAGGACACCCGAGGAGACGGCAGGCAGAGTCCAAAACGGCCGGAATTGTTCTGGTAATCTCCCCGCCCATTGTCCAGTTGGCAACCCGGGGAAGAGACAATGTTCGGGCGGCCAAGTCCAAACCCAAGTTCCAAGAAACTAGGCCACCGGTAGCCGTGCCAGGCCACCCAGCAACAATACAGTTCGTCGGGAGGTTGGACCAGCTCGCCGAACCAGAAGACTTGCAGGTCGAGCCGTCGACCCGCGTCACTCAACCACCAGGACCGTTGAGACAGGCGAAGGGTCAGAGCGGACCCCGGAGGAAGAGACTTAGGGGAGAGCCGATGATGAGATAGACGAGCGTCAGGCTGCAGGGGAACAGCCACCTCCCCACCGGACCTGGACAACACTGGGGTGGCACCCGCGTCGGACCCCGATTGGGTCTCGGGCGAATCCACGTCGAGCACCGCTCCAGAACCGACCTCCAACACTGAACCTGGACCCCACAGCACCACGAGGAACGGCAACTCCTCGCCGGCGACCCTGGAAGAAGGCTCAGAGGAGAAAACAGAACTGGGGTCAGGATCACTGGCAGCGCCAGAACCCGGCGGAACGAGCTCGGATGCAGCGGGCGGCTGCACCCGGCTCATCCCCCCTAGAGACAGGCTAAAGTGCTCAGAGAAATAGAGGGAGAAAAGAGAGAGGAGCACTCGCCTGATCTCGGGTTCCGACGCCGTCCAGAACTGCGAAGATCCAGGATCCGTTGTCCGGAGGTCGTAGTCAGGCTCCCACCCAGCTGCGTCGGGCCCCGCAGCCAGCACGATGGTCAGCGCAGCTTGAGGTTCCTCCCGCATTGGTAACCACACCGACGGTCCACGCGGCGTGATGGCAGGAGAACCTCGTCCCACTGGGCCGAACCGCACCTCCGTGGAGACCCGGGGATGCTTGGTCATCGGTGCAGACTCCACGAAGCAGTCAGTCCTCCTCCTCCATCCACAACGTAGCTGCGGAACCGCAGGCCCTCTCCTTATCCCACCACGTTGACCCGGAGCCGGGGATCGCTCGGCGGAGAGAGACACAGAGGATGCAGGATTAAAGGCACAGGTTACAGCAGGTGGTGGGAGTTCAGGGAGCTGCGGACCCCGAACTCCACCTCCAGGAGTGTGACAGAGCAAATCATAAAACAGATGTAAATAAACTAAGACTTGCCTGCCTCCTGGAGGTTCGATGGCGCCTGCTGTCGTGGACATAGCTTCTTCCTCTCCCCGCCAGGCGATAACGGAGGACCCCCTGGGAAATCGTCTGGGGACCGCTCGCGTTGTCTCCAGGAGAGGGCTCACCAGGCTGGGGTTCCAGGCACACACAGTAGTCAGGAGACGCGTCGAGGAGGAGGGGGTGACAGCCGCGGTGAGCCAGCCCGAATGTCCTGGGATGACAGCGGGGGAATGAGGCTCAGGGAGCGAGGCTGTGAAATCTCCATACTGACGAGGCGAGAAGGTGACAGCTGCGTGGGAGGAGAGGTCCTGGCAGCAGCCCAGAACTGGGTCCAGACGGGGTTCATGCTGAGGTGACTTGGCGATGTGACGACGACTTCTCCCAGGGGGCGAAGCGAGGGAGGAACCCAGGAATCGCTGCTCCTGTTCAGAGACCGAGGCGAGGAAGGCGTTGAGCTTGGGAAAGCTTCATTGCTCTGGAGTCCTCTCCACCAATCTCACTGCCGCCGCCATGTGCCTGCAGATGGTGAATGGATACACAGCGGGAATCGCGTCAGCCACTCGGTCCCAGACGTAACTGCTGTCAGCTGCGGCTCCATGGGGGGAATCCCGAGTGACGTAGCGCAGAACGGGGGAAGCCCCTCTGGGCGGCATGAACTCCCGGGCTGGAATGGCAGCAGGAACGGGGTCCCGAAGCGGGGGCAACATCATCCACTTCGGCGTTCTGCCGGGGTTTCCATCCAACCCGCGGACTCCCGGACTGGAATGGCAGCAGGAACGGGGTCCCGAAGCGGGGGGCAACATCATCCGCTTTGGCGTTCTGCCGGGGTTTCCATCCAACCTGTGGAGCTTCTCTCGCTGTGTGACCATGGCGTCAATCCTGGCACTGACCTTGAGATGGGAAGAAGAACGAGGGTGACAGACCAGGAGATCCTCAGCACGGCCCGGATGCCAGCGTCTCGAATTGGAGGCGTCGTGCAGGGTGAAGAGCGTCCTGTCGACAGCCCCCGAGATGGACCTCAGCTTGTCGCCCTGGCGTCGGGAGTGACTCCTGGGAAACGGCATGCTAACGGCGCTAACACCCGAACAGGAAGGTACAAGTCCAAACCATTTACGGCCGCCGGCAACTCGTTCTGGCTGCGACATACTGTCACACGTGGCTCTAGGGAGCCACGCAATAAGAGAGCCAAGGGCGAGCCAGTCAGTTGTGATGTTTAATAGTGACAGGGGTAAGGGATGAGGAAAGCACAGATGCTCATACATAGTTACACTCATGGGCAGTACAGCAACAGAGTTAACAGTTAATAAGGTGGCGCTCCCAAGTGATTCGCTAAGACTAGTAGAGGACTTGCGCCAGACATGGGGGCACAGAGGCACAAATACTTCTTACGGGAAAAGACTTACGAGAGATGCTGGATGATGAGACAAGGGCTGGCACCGGACGAAGGGGCTCCAGCCTAGTAGTGCTTATGTCGCAGCCCCGAATGATCGAAGCTGCTCCTCTTTATACTCATTAGCAGCGCCCCAGCTGATGAGGATTAATTGGCCCCAGCCGTCCCGTGACACTGACAGCTGGGAGCCAGCTGAGGCACTGCCCAATGAGAGGCAGGGATAAAAGGAGCATGGGCTGAGCGCCGAGCCGGCGTCTCACCCCATGGTGACAGTGGTCACCTTCTCTAGCACGTTTGACAATACAGAGAGTCAAGGGAACAACATGAGCCACCTTATGACTCTCCGCCAGGGTGCTCGGTCAGTGGCCGAGTACTCAGTGGAGTTTCGGGTCAAAGCGGTGGACTTGGGGTGGAACGAAGTTAGTTGCCTTATGCAGCACGTTCCTCCACGGTTTGAACGCTCACCTCCGCGACGACCTGGTGGTTCATGCGGTTCCCGACAGCCTCCATGGTCTTATTGATCAGGCCGTTTGTTTAGACAACCGCTACCGTGAGTGCACGAAGGCACGACAGTCCTCCTCTTGCCCGTCTGCTGAGTGGGTGCCTGCTGCAGTGACTGACTCTGATGGCGCTGGTCCTTCTCCCAAGCCAATGGAGCTCAGTCACTACCAGTTGACCGACGATGAGCGCCGGCAAAGGAGGAGGGCTAGCGCATGCACGTACTGTGGTTCGGTGAAGCACAGCCGGGACAAGTGCCACCAGCGGCCAAAAGACGTGGCCCGTCAGTAACCGTGGGGGGTCTGGTGGGCGGGACCAAATAAACTCCCCCTGGTAATTTCTCTATTTCGGCCCTCATGCAATTGCCGGGGGTTGATAGGAGGACAATGGCGCTAGTGGATTCAGGGGCAGAGGGCAATTTCGTGTCGACCCGGTTCGTTTGGGACACGGGTTTTCCCACACTCAAACTGGCCCAACATCAAAGAACTACCACCATTTCTGGCTGGGAGGATGCGGTAGTCACTGAACGCATGGCGCAGATCGCCATCCTTCTTTCCGGAAACCATCGGGAGGAGCTCTTGTTCCTAGTTCTCCCAATTTCATCTTCCCCGATGGTCCTAGGTTATCTGTGGCTCCGGAGGCATAACCCCATCATAAACTAGGGGCAAAATTCCATCTCCTCCTGTATCCCATTCTGTTTGGCAAATTGTTTAAGTTCAACAGTGTTCGCTGTCTCTCCCCATCTCTCTTCCTCTGGCCGAGCCGCCGGACCTCAGCCTTGTTTCCCAGGCTTACCACGATTTGGGAGAGGTCTTCAGCAAGTTGAGAGCACTGTCGCTTCCACCTCATTGCTCTTACGACTGTGCTGTGGACCTCATCCCGGGGGTGAGGCTGCCGTCCAGTCGGCTCAATAGTATTTCTGGTCCGGAGAGGGAGGCAATGGGGAAATACACTACCGTTCAAAAGTTTGGGGTCACCCAGACAATTATTTTGTGTTTTCCATGAAAAGTCACACTTATTTACCACCATGAGTTGTAAAATGAGTAGAAAATATAGTCAAGACATTGACAAGGTTAGAAATAATGATTTGTATTTGAAATAATAATTTTTTCCTTCAAACTTTGCTTTCGTCAAAGAATCCTCCATTTGCAGCAATTACAGCATTGCAGACCTAACATGATTGCACAAGGGTTTTCTAATCATCCATTAGCCTTCTGACGCAATGAGCAAACACATTGTACCATTAGAACACTGGAGTGATAGTTGCTGGAAATGGGCCTCTATACACCTATGTAGATATTGCACCAAAAACCAGACATTTGCAGCTAGAATAGTCATTTACCACATTAGCAATGTATAGAGTGTATTTCTGATTAGTTTAAAGTTATCGTCATTGAAAAAAAGTGCTTTTCTTTCAAAAATAAGGAAATTTCTAAGTGACCCCAAACTTTTGAACGGTAGTGTATATTAAGGAATCACTGAATGCTGGCCTTATTTGGCCACCTTTGGCTCCTCTCAGGGCCGGGTTCTTATTTGTGGGGAAGAAGGATGGCTCGCTGCGCCCGTGTATCAACTACCGGGAACTCAGCGCTATTACAGTCAAGGACAAATATCCCCTGCCCTTCATCAATTCTGCGTTTGAACTCCTTCAGCGCTCACGGGTGTTCACCAAATTAGACTTGTGCAATGCTTACCATCTCATCAGCATTTGCGAGGGGGACGAATGGAAGACGGCGTTTAAAACCCACCAAGGGCAATTTGAATATTTGGTGATGCTTTTTGGGCTCACCAATATCCCCGCCATCTTCCAACAGCTTATTAATGATGTCCTCCACGATATGCTGTATCAATTTGTGCTCGTCTATTTGGATGATATCTTGATTTTCTCCCGCTCGTAAGAGGAACATGAGGTCCATGTGAGAGCCATCCTACAACGGCTCTTGGAGAACCAGCTCTACGTTAAGGCCAAGAAGTGTGAATTCTCCACCAATTCCACCACCTTCTTGGGCTTCATAGTGGCTGAAGGGAGACTGATTGCTGACCTGGCCAAGGCAAGGGCAGTGCTTGATTGGCCAACTCCCCACTCCCGCAGGGAGCTTCAACGCTTCCTCGGGTTTGCAAACTTTTATCGCAGGTGCATTCAGGACTATAGTGGGGTAGCACTGCCCTTAACACAGCTGACCTCCGTTAAGGTTCCCTTTCATTGGACCGAGGCAGCTGAACAGGCCTTTTCCAAATTAAAAGGGCTGTTCACTGACACACCAATCTTGGCTCAGCTCGACACACAGCTCCAGTTTGTCCTCGAGGTGGATGCGTCAGATTTGGGGGTAGGCGCTGTCCTGCCACAGGGCATACCCTCCAACCAGAAGCTCCACCTGTGCGTGTTTTTCTCTCGTCGGCTTACGCCGGCGGAGAGGAATTTCGATATAGGGGACAGAGAGCTGCTCGCCATTAAGTTGGCATTGGAGAAATTGAGGTACTAGATAGAGGGGGCTATTCATCCCATTGTCGTGTGGACCGACCACAAAAACCTAGAGTATTTGCGGTCGGCCCGCCGACTCAATGCCAGGCAGGCTTGTTGGGCCCTGTTTTTTCAGCGGTTCAACTTTACCATCACCTACCGGCCTGGCTCTTGGAATACCAAACCAGACGCACTATCGTGCCAGTTTGATTCCAAGGAGGTAGCATCCCTTTCCCACCCCCAACCCATTCTTCCATCTTCCTGCGTCCTCAGAGTCCTTACATGGGATATCGAGTGGAGGGTCCATCAGGCCCAGTCTCGGGAGCCTGTACCAGCAGGGTACCCCTGAAACCGCCAGTACGTCCCGGCCGCTCTCTGCAGTGATGCCATTCAGTGGGGCCACACCAGCCGCTTCGCCTGCCACCCTGGGATCACCCGCACCACTGACCTAATTTGGCGGGTGTTCTGGTGACCCACACTGCGGCGGGACTTGCAGGAATATGTGCAGGCCTGCCAGACCTGTGTCTGGGGCAAATCAGACTCCTTCCCCCCGGCTGGACTCCTCCATCCCTTGTCCATCCTTGGTCGCCCATGGTCTCACGTCGCCCTGGACTTCATGACTGGAATTCCCCCCTCCCACGGGAAGACAGTTATCCTGACTATTGTGGACCGCTTCTCCAAGGCTGTGCACCTAGTGGCTCTCCCCAAACTTCCCTCGGCTTTGGAGACGGCCACCCTACTCACCGAACATGTGATCCACCTCCATGGCATCCCATTGGACATTGTGTCTGACTGGGGTCCCCAGTTCATGTCACAGGTTTGGAGAGCCTTCTGCCGGACTCTGGGTACCACCGTGAGCCTCTCCTCTGTCAACGATCCCCAGAGCAACGGGCAGGCGGAGCATGCCAACCAGTCCTTGGAGGCCACTCTCTGATGTGTAGCAACCGAGAATCCTTCCACCTGGAGCACACACCTGACCTGGGTGGAATATGTCATGAACTCTGCCGTCTCCACAGCTACCGGACTCACCCCTTTTGAGGCATCATTGGGGTATATTCCTCTGCTGCTGCCTATGGCCGAGAGGGAGGTCGTGGTTCCCTCCGTGGGGGTCCACGCTCGCCCCTGTCGGCACCTCTGGAGGTCCACGTGCGCCGCCCTTGCCTGTTCTACCAAGCGCAACCGGACCATGGCCGACAGGAAACAGGTACCTGCCCACAAGTATGCCATGGGGCAGCAGATCTGGCTGGCAGCTAATCAGATTCCTCTGAAGATGAAGTCCAAGAAACTGTCTCCTCGCTTCTTAGGACCTTACACAATCTCCATAGTGGTCAACGATGCCTCAGTACAGCGAAAGCTACCACCGACCCTATGGGTGAACCCGACCTTCCACGTGTTGCACATTAAACCCCTCTCGGTCAGCCCCCTCTGCCCCCACCCCCCAAAAGCCACATCCTCCTCCTCGGATGATCGATGGCCACACCGCCTACACAGTTCATCGGATCCTGGATGTTTGCCGTCGAGGCCGGGGCCTGCAATACTTCATCGATTGGGAGGGCTACGGCCCGGAGGAACGCTCCTGGGTTCCCACGTCCCGTGTTCTGGACAATCCACCAAGCCCATCCCGAAAAGCCCTGTGGACCTCCAGGAGGCACTCCTAGAAGGGGGGGCCCTGTCATGGGCGGCGAGAGTGCGCCCCCTCCTTCCTGTTTATCTCTCCTCATGTCATCAACGCACCTGAGTGAGAAGACGCACCTGCTCCCTCTCAACAGCCAGTGTTTATAAGGAAGCACTCTTCAGTGAATCAACACTGGCTCATCTGGGTATACTGCCCATTATCAGGACAAGCAAGTTTAATCGTTCACACAGGTGGAAACATTACTCACCTGTTTATTAACTTCTCCCTTCAGGTTGCTGCCATTTTGCAGGTGTGTCTCTGGGACTGCGCGCACTCTCCTGCCACCTCGTCACCAATCTACGGCACTCAACCTCCACCAGGTCAGGCACCACCAGCTCCATTCCCTTCACCCTGCTGGTTCGTCTATTCCCTGCTGGGCCCCTGCCGATCCTCCCTTGGAGCTCATGTAAGTGGTAACTTGGCCAGCCCATTTTCCCTTACTCTGTTCCTCCATTTACAGCTCTCGTCTTCTCTTCATAGGCCGTTTCCTCTGGCGAGTGACTGTTTCAGTGGCTGTGCATCTATTTTGATATTTAATAAAGATCTCAAATGTGTGTTGTGGTTTGATTGCTCTTTCTTGTTGCTGCATCGCGCACGTGAGCAGATTGTTAGTTACAATCATGACATGCTCACTACAGAGTGTTGCTCATTAGCTCTCTATTATAGTGGCTCCTTAGGAAATCTATACATTGTTTTTTCAGCTTATTCAAATATAAATATACAGCGGGGAAAATAAGTTTTTAACACATCAACATTTTTCTCATTAAACATATTTCTGATGGAGCCATTGTCCCAAGATTTTTCACCAGATATAAGTAACAACCTAAGTAATCCATACATACAAAGAAATCAAAGCAACTGTGTTCACAAAACAAGTTATATTTAAAAAGGTGGAATGACACAGGGAATAAGTATTGAACACATGAAGAAAAAGAGATGCAAAAATGCATAGAAAGCCAAGAAACCAGTTGAACGCCATCAGACTTTAAGAAGCCATCCCATCCCCCATCAGTGCAAATTAATTTCAGCTGGTTAAGTCCTGACTGATAGCCTTTAACAAGGTCTGGGAATATCAGATTGTCACACCACAAAGAACTAATGATGGCGAGAATCAAAGAGCTCTTTCTAGACCTTCACAACCTTATTGCTGCAAAACATAATGATGGCATTGGTTACAGGTGCATTTCAAAACTGCTGAATGCTCCAGTGAGTACTGTTGGAGCCATCATTCAGAAGTGGAAGGAACATCATTTTACCTTAAACTGGCCATGATCAGGAACTCCTCACAAGATTTCTGAGAGAGGAGTCGAAGTCAGACGAGTTATCCAAGAGCCAAAGACCACTCGTGGAGAGCTTCAGAAAGACCTGGAGTTAACAGGTACTGCTGTTTCTAAGAAAACAATAAGTAATGCACTCAACCAAACATGGGCTTTATGCCTGCTCACCTCACAAGACTCCATTGGCTGAAGAAAAAGCATGTTGAAGTTCATTTAAATTTGCTGCACAACATTTGGGCAAGCCAGGAAAATACTGGGAGAATATAGTCTGGTCAGATGAGACCAAAATTTTACTTTTCGGATGACGCAACACACATCATGTTTGGAGGAGAAATGGCACTGCACATCCCATCATGGTTTGGGGGTGTTTTTCAGCACATGGTACAGGCAGACTTCATATACAGTAACTGAAGGAAAGATGAATGGACAAAGGTACAGGGACATCCTTGATAAGAACTGTTGCCATCTGCCAAGATGCTGAAGATGAAATGAGGGTGAGAATTTCAGCAAGACAATAATCCCAAATAGACAGCCAAGGAAACTCTCAACTGGCTCCAGAGAACGAAAAAAAGCTGTTAGAATGGCCCAGTCAGTCACCTGACCTGAATTCAATTGAAAATCTATGGAACAAACTGAAGATCAGAGTTCATAGAAGACACCCACGGAACCTTCAAGATTTGAATAGTTTGTGCAGAAGAATGGGATAAAACCACTCCTGAGCAATGCCTGCACCTAGTTTCTCCATACAGGAGGTGTTTGGAAGCTGTTATTACCAACAAAGGCTTTTCTACTAAATATTAAATGAATTTCACCAAGCGTGTTCAATATTTCCTCCCTGTGTCATTCCACTTTATTAAATAAAACTTGTTTTGTGAACACAGTTGCCTACTTGGGTTGTCACTGAATTCTGGTGGAAACTCTCAGGTCAGTGGCTCCATCAGAAATATGTTTAATGAGAAAAATGTTGACATGTTCAATACTTATTTTCTCTGCTGTATATACACAGTGGAGATCAAAATCAAAGAACAACCTATAATTTCCTAAATTTTAAAGTCAATGCTTGTATATTATTTGAAGTAAGTACTCATTCCCTGTGTCATTCCACTTTATTAAATATAACTTATTTTGTGAACACAGGTGCCTTGATTTCTTTGTATGTATGGATTACTTGGGTTGTTACCAGTGTTGGGGGTAACACGTTACAAAGTCACAAAGTAACACATTACTGTAGCACCTCTACTTTTGCAGTAATGTGCTGTGTAACAAAATTACTGTTTAAAAATTCAGTAATGAGTTACAGTCACTGAAATTTGATCAGATGCATTAGCCATTACTTGTTTTATTAATATGGATATGGATAGATATTTTTCATGTAAATAAATTAATATACAAATTGACCCTACTGTAGCTGACACAGTCGTCCGTCGACATGACCTGTTGCAGAGCCTGTCTTCACTACTGAGCGGAGGAAAAGATGAAGCTACTTTGTTTTTGTGGAAATATCCATCCATCCATCCATCTTCTACCGCTTTTCCGGAGGTCCGGGTCGCGGAGGCAGCAGTTCAAGCAGAGAAGCCCAGACTTCCCTCTCCCCAGCCACCTGCTCCAGCTCTTCAGAGGGGATACCAAGGCGTTCCCAGACTAGCTGGGAGACATAGTCTCTCCACCGAGTCCTGGGTCTGCCCCGGGGTCTCCTCCCAGTGGGACGTGCCTGAAACACCTCAAGTGGGAGGCGTCCAGGAGGCATCCTAATCAGATGCCCATACCACCTCAACTGACTCCTTTCAATGTGGAGGAGCAGCGGTTCTACTCTGAGCCTCTCCCGGATGACTGAGCTCCTCACCCTATCTCTGAGGGTGAGTCCAGCAATCCTACGGAGGAAGCTCATTTCAGCCGCTTGTATCCGCGATCTCGTTCTTTCGGTCATTACCCAAAGCTCGTGACCATAGGTGAGAGTAGGAACGTAGATTGACTGGTAAATCGACAGCTTTGCCTTAGAACTAAGCTCCCTCTTCACCACAACAGACCGGTACAACGTCCGCATCACTGCAGATGCTGCTCCAATCCGTCTGTCGATCTCTCGCTCCATTTTCCCCTCACTCGTGAACAAGACCCCAAGATACTTAAACTCCTCCACTTGGGGCAGGAGCCTGTCCCCAACCCGGAGAGGACAATCCACCTTTTTCCGGCTGAGGACCATGGACTCGGACTTGGAGGTGTTGATTCTCATCCCAGCCGCTTCACACTCAGCGGCAAACCGTCCCAGCAAGAGCTGTAGGTCATTGCTGGATGAAGCCAACAGGACAACATCATCTGCAAACAACAGAGATGAGATCCTGTGGTCACCAAGCATGACACCCTCCATTCCCTGGCTGCGCCTAGAAATCCTGTCCATAAAAATTATGAACAGGACCGGTGACAAAGGGCAGCCCTGGCGGAGTCCAACTCTCACTGGGAATGGATCCGACCGAGTGTTGGCAATACGAACTAAACTCTCACTCTCATGCAATATTTTTGTGGAAATAGATTATTTTTATTTTGTGTCAGTTAAGGACAAAAGCATATTGGCGGGTTGCAAACTAAATGCTGGTTGAGACTTACTTCAGTCTTGAGAAGCGCTTGAAAACTGCAACAAAGCTCAGGCAAAGCTAGTGCTATGCTATGCTAACAACACTGTGTTACTGAATCTACTGTATTCTGAACAACCATGGCTGGATGTAAAGTGGAAATACTCTTGTCTCAACACCCACAGCTGGATTTGAAGCACAGGTATGCATCTGGACAGTTTGTGACCCAGACCCTGGGCTGTGAGCCACAGAAATTAAAATGCATTTACTTGCTACCTGGACAAAGATTATTCAAAAATGGATTTTTATCTCCAAAAGCAATTTGAGGGACTAGATCATGTCTCTGTCACAGCAGACATTTGGACCGTGGATAATGGACATTTTCTTTGGATCACTGCACATCGGATTAAATCCATATCATAAAGGTAAATTAAACATGGACAGCTTTATGCAGTGTTGCCAAATCACTCTTTTGGAGTGAGTCTCACTCTTTTTTCCCTCTCCCTCTCCACAAACCCTTCTCAGTCCAAAATGAGGAAATAACTGGCAGTATCATGTTGATTTTCTTCAGATTTTTCCACAATAAGAGCTCTCAAGGCAGGATAAAACAGACTGAATATGTTCTAAAACCTCTGTCTGAAACAGTATGTTTTCAGCCTGACATTAATTAGCCTGTAATGTAATCCATTAATTAAATTATCTTGTTATGTATGCAAGATGATTTAAGTTTGCATTTAAAGTAACATAAAACTTTTTCAAGTAACTAATTACTTTAATCATGCAGTAATAAGGATAAGCCACCTTTATTGTCATTCAAATCAATACAGCCAATCATGTACAGTAGAACAAAATTATGTTTCTCTTATCTACAGTGCTAATGACACACATGTATATAGAATCAGAGGGGTCGCTGCCATGCAAGGTGCCGCCACAAATTTCCCTCCTCTGTTCCATTATTGCTGAGCACCAAGCTGGACGGCAGGAAGTTCCGCTTTTATATGGTCTTCAGCATGACCCAGCCAGGATTTGAGCCCCGGCCTCCCGGGTGTAGGGCGGATGCTCTACCAACTGAGCCACCACTCCGGTTGGTAAAGTAACTCAATTACTTTGAAAAAGAAGTAACTAGTAACTGAAATTAGTTACTATTTATAGTAACTTGCCCAACACTGGTTGTTACTGATACCTGGTGAAAATCCCAGATCAATGGCTCCATCAGAAAAATGTTTAAATGACAAAAATGTTGATGTGTTCAATATTTATTTTCCCCACTGTAAATCCTCCAATACGTAAAAGTCCACTGTAAGGTGCGCACCTCCAACTGTAGCTGTGTACCATCTCAAACATAGTGAGTTCATGACTTTCAAGTTATTTCCAGTTTCAAAAGTTGTGAAATCTGATGACAAAAGTGGATGGGGGGGTGGGGGAGGACACAAAATAAAGCACTCCAATGCAGTTGACTGGGTTTATTCACTTCATCATTCCTAGATTACTTTTCAGGTTGTTAATTCACCTCCTTTACAGTTAAATACACACTTAGAGGTTCTTAAAACTACTGTAGCGGGATAGTCACTCTTACCGTTTCCATCTCATTACGTTGTCTCCTCCAGACTGGATTACTGCAACGCACTTCTCATTGGGATCTCTGGCAAAAGTCTCCAAAGACTGCAATATACTGTATCTAAAATTCTGCAGCTAGGATTCTGATGAGGGTGCGAAAATATGAACATTTCACACCTGTTCTTAAACCACTCCACTGGCCCCCCGTTTCCATCAGATTGAATATAAGGTGTCCCTTCTCACTTACCATTTTCACCAAAATTATTTTATGAAATTGAGTTTTGTGCTTTTTACATGCAGCACTTAGATTTTTTTATGTAATGTGCATTACAAATAAAATGTTTTATTATTGTTATTATTATTATTATGTAGTCATTTTCACGGTCACTAGACGGTCACTTTTTACAATGACGTAACTAATTATAGGGCATAATACCAGATGGGAAAAATGCTTTATACTGCATAGTTTTTAACCCCTCAGTCTCTAAAAGGCTGGAGGAGTACTGTCATCCCCCCACTGGACAGATGGATGGCAGTGGTGGTGTCAACACCTGCCTTGTAAACACAGTAACTAGAGAAGGAAATTATGTAGGCTTTTTATATTTATACTATAGATTTGTATGTCTATGAATGAGATCGAATTTGGATGACCTTGACCATGAGGTCAAGGCTAATTGGTCAGTTTTTCCTAAATCTTTTAAACATTATAAGTTGAGAAGGAAATGATGTAGGTTTTTCATACTGATGCCATATGTAGATATAGTTATGAAAAATCTTGGATGAGTTTGAATTTGGGTGACCTGGACCTTAATGTCAGAGGTCAGTTTTTCCCTAAAGTTTGTAAGCATAACTTGAGAAGGAAATGGTGTAGGCTTTCCATACTATAGTTGTATCTTTGAGAAATGTTGGACGAGTTTAAATCTTGATGACCTTGTAAATGTGATAACTTGTGAATAAAATGACGTAGGCTTTCCATATTGATACCATTGTTTTAGCAATGAAAAATCTTGGACAGTTTTGATTTCAGGTGACTTTGAACAAAAATTCATTTATATTTAATAAATATACTGTATATTTATATTGTATTTATATTATCATTTAAATTTATAGCCTGTAACACCCAACTTGATGAAGAAAAGGCATAATATACAGTCTGTCCATCTTAGCATCCCCAAAACCACATAAATAGGGGAATGAGGAACACAGAGACAATAATAAATTATTGGGTAAGCAGAGAACACATACCTCTGCCAAGGCAGTTTATCTACTAATAAAAATGTGATTATTAGCATTTGAAGCGGTATTAAATACCCTGATCCAGCCTGTGTTGTGTTCAAGGGCTTTAATGGCCACCGTGTTGATGCATTTATACCGGGGCTCATGGCTGATGTTGTGCAAAGGATGGACAGAGGCTACTTCAGGAAATTACTGTATGTGGCATCATAGCTCACCCAGTAAGGAGATCTTGTTGATTTCGATCGTGTGTACAACATACCATGTGAATTTGATTAAAAAAAAAATCTGATTGTATTTGTGACATCAGCTTAACTTCCCATAGTCAGTAGATAGTAATTAATTTTGAATCAATACAGTGGCACCATCCAAATGTCAAGCATGTTCTGAACAAGTTTAAAGTGGGTTTGGCACACAAGCACAGAATAAGTAAAAGACAAAAAAAGAAGCCCATCATTTACTGTTCTCAGTGGGTGGAGTTATGGTGATGACAGGGGACTGTCGAGGCATGTTTCTGGCAGAAGGGTTTCCGATGCGCTGCACAGCTGTGAACCACATTCTGGATCTGCTCCGTTTTAACTTCTATGTTCACACCTGGTGTTATGTCCAGGCCAGTGTCTGTGTAAAGTGACTGGATATAGTACATAAAATTTCAATTCAATTCTATTCAACTTTATTTATATGGCACCATTTCACAACAACAGTCATCTCATAGCACTTTCAACTGTAGGGGAAAACTCCACAATTGCAGAAAGGCCCCAGCAATCAGGCGATCCCCTGTGAGCAAGCACTTGGCGATGGTGGAGAGGAAAAACTCCCTTTTAGCAGGAAGAAACGTCCAGCAGAACAAGGCTCAGGAAGGGGCAGTCATCTGCCGTGACCAGCTGGGGGGTGAGGGGATAGAGAAGAAGAAGAAAAAAACAGACATGTAGAGAACAAACAGCATGATGGGGACTCAATCTATGGGAGAGAACAAACAGATGTTAATGACCAGCAAAAATATTTCACTGAGAGTGAAGAAAGGAGTGAAGCCCAGTGCATTGTTGGAGGTCCCCCGGCTTTCTAAACTTTTGAGCAGCATGACTAAGGGAGGGTTCAGGGGCACTTGATCCCACCCTAACTATAGGCTATATCAAAAAGGAAGGTTTTAACCCTATTCTTAAAAACAGAAATCAAATCTGACTCCCAAGTCCAGATTGGCAGCTGGTTCCAAAGGAGGGTGACATGATTTATGACACAGAAGGCAGACACAGACTCCAGAATAAACTCAATTATCTTTTATTGTGAAGTGTGAGTGTGGATGCGTGGGTGAGTGCAGGAATGTAACAGCCGGGGCGAGCAGAACACCGTTCAGACTGGCAACCCTAGGGAAGAGCAAAGACAGGTGGATTAGTGACTGGGATTTTTTTTTTTAATTACTTATTTTGTACCCGTAGGTAGATTTGTTTTGCAGTCTGGTGACAAGCCACCAGCTGCCGGTCGCTGTGTGCGCAAGCGCCCCTTATCCCTAACCTGCATGTTTTTGGCATGTGGGAGGAAACCGGAGAAATCCCGGAGTAAACCCACGCAACACGGGGACAACATGCAAACTCCACACAGATCACTGTTGGCCGGGGGCAGGGATCGATCCCACGATCCCCGCAATCCCCCGGCCGAGGGTAAACTGTGCTGCCACAGTGCTAACCACTGCGCCACCGTGCAGCCCTGGGATCAGGAGGAATGATTCAGAGAATGTTCAGTCTTACTGTTGGCTAGATGGTGTGTAGCGCAGGTGAGTTCCCGGAGGCTCTGGCCAGTGGGACAGTGTCTTCGGTTCTGGCTGCTGAGGAGGTGAGAGGGTGAAGAGATGTACAGTGAGTTGGTGAGGTGCAGGTTGAGCTCAGTCCACTAATTTCCTCCGATTTCCACCTGTGCACAGGTGAGTAGAGCGAAGCGTGGAGATGAGGAAATGATGAGGGCTTACTTGTCGTTGGGGAGCTAGGACTCCCAGGAGGACGACGAGGCTGGAAGGATCAAATGAGATGGAACTCTGACGAGGCAGGGAGGATGAGTGGAGATAGAACTCCGGATCATAAAGGTGATGAGAAGGCGAAGAGGTCTTGCCAGACCAGGGAGCTTGACGTCTCCGTGCAGAACCGAGGGCAGCATGGCTTAAATAGGCAGGCTTAATGAGGAGAGCAGGTGTGCGTGCAGCTGTGGAGGAAATTAGGGCAACAGGCATGCAGAGCAGATCACTACAGAGAGGAGCTGGATAACTGAAAGCTCTGCCTCCCATTGTACTTTTGGAGATTCTAGGTATTACAAGTAATCCTGCATTTTGGGAGTGTAGTGCTCTGTTAGGATGATAAGGTACTATCAGATTTTTTAAATTAAAAGGGGCCTGATTATTTAGAGCTTTGTAAGAGAGAAGAAGGATTTTAAACTTAACCCTTTTATTGTCCGACTGTCATAAGACATCAGCATCAACTGCTGTCCCTGGCACAGTTCCATGCCTGTCACGTGATGTGTCCAAAAAGCACAGAAAACCCAGTTGTACCAAGCATTTCACTTGACAAGATGTCAGACACGTATAGCTTACTGTTCTTCACTGGAGGACTGGAGGATTTCATCCATACGAGCCACCTCAAACATCATTTCCGGGAACGTGAAGAAGAGAATGGTAAACAAAGGCTCCATCACAACATATATTTCCACACGGAGGAAGCATTTGCTTCAAATTTTGCCAACTATGATTCTAAAAAGAGATTATTTAGCTTCTGAAGGGAAATATTTACCTTTTGTGACAGCAGAAGATGGCCTGGAGCATGTACACTTTCGTCTGCCATCAACGGAACTGCACGTGACAAGAGAGAACAATAGTGCCGGTTCGGCAGCATTATGTAACCGAAATTGAGGTGGAATAACTGGCCCAGGTGCCGTTTGGTGACATAACCCCTAGTGGTCAAGAGTGGTAAAGATTTTTTGTCAATAAAATAGTCCGGATTTCCAAAGCTATAACTTGAAAGTGTTATGAATGCCCCTTGCAGGGCATTAGTGAGATGCCAGATGCCAAACAGTAAGTTTGCTTGATTATACAAAAGGACAAAATGATAAAATAAACAGCCACGTGGGGCAAAAACCCATACATCCACTAACGCACAAAATAATAAACCCTGAAGACAAATGATGAGGTGCAGCGAGGACGGAAACTACGCTGAGCACAAAACACTTACGAAGACGAGCAGCAAAGAATCCAAGACATGGGGAAGATTGGAGTCGGGGATAGGAGCTCCAGTCCATCAACACGAAGGTGTAAGATTGTGTAGATCACAGCGAGGAGTGAGCCTCAGCTGCTCCCTTAAATACAGAGCAAAAACTAATCAGAAAAGAGGTAAAGTAATTAACAAAAATGACAAACAGCTGTCACGACGCTGGCTCGGCTTTGACAGCCGGAAGTGCGGCCATGACGCTGTCACAATAAGAGCCCCTGAGCGGTCCTAATAACAAACCCCGGAATAATATGGTGGAAAAGGGGAAATACTGAGTAACCCGAGCGCGGACGGGATAAGTGCTCAGATCACCACAGTACCCCCCGTTCAAAGGGTGCATTCCAGGCATCAAACGTAACATCCCAAGGCCCCTCTCCAACCAGAAGGCTACCAGGACCGACCCAGGGAGGGCGGAGGGGAAACAGGTCAGGAGGGAGAGAACCAAAAAACAAAGGTTACAGCGACACCCAGAGGAGGGAAGAAAAAAACCCCACAAGGAATGGATAACGATACAGATAACATAAAATGGCGTGGTTTAAACACAGAAATGGCCAAAACCAAATCAAGAGCAACAGGATGACTAAACAAAATACAGGTACCCTTCCAACATACATAAGTACCATGTAACATACAAACTAGAAAAATAATGTGTAGCAGAAAGAAAAAAAAATATGTAAGGTACAGCTTGTTAAAACAAACGAGAGGAAACCAAAATACAGGTACATTTCAAAGTACCCAAGTACCCAATAACACATCAACTAGGCAAAAAACCTCCAAGTACTACAGAATAAGCTGACATATTATTCGGCCCAGGAAACACACACGCAGGCTCAGGCAGATTTGAAAGCTTTATTATTAATCAATGTGACGTGTATGGATGCGTGTGTGAGAGATAAGAATGTATTGTGGGTGGAGGATGCAGGTCAGGACAGAGCAGCACGCCGTGCGGCCAGGCAACCCTATGAGTGAGAGGAGAACAGGGGTTAGCTGGGCAACCACACAGGAGAGTGACAAGGTTATGTGCTTACTTGTAGTAACTGCGGTGGCTGGCATTGGCAAGGTCCCAAGCCTGGGAGACAGCGTCCTGCTGTGCGTCCGAGGTGAAGCGGCGAGGCAGAGGAGCGGCGAGGCGAAGGGGAGAGTGTCCGCCGCCGGGAGGCCCACCTGTGCACAGGGGAAGGCTGACAGGAAAAGGTAAGACAATAATGGACAGCTTACGTGCCATGATGAGGAGTCAGCAGGCCTGGAGGGTAGGAAGCTGCTGAGGGTTTGAGTACGCAGGGAGACAGACGGCTCCAGGCTGCAGCTCAGGGCGAGGTGGAATAAATAGCTGCGCACTAACGAGAAGCAGGCGTGCGCGCAGCTGAGGTGGATGCCCGTGAGCGGTGGGTGATGACATAAGCAAGAGAAAAAAAAATCTGCATGATGCACACGATAACTCAGGCAAAAAACAAAGAATCCTTCAATATACATGGAACAAAAACAAAGGAAAAAAACACAATCTCAGGGATGCCGGCAGGTAGAGAGCAGGGAAAGGAAAAAACAGTTCGGGCGGTCTACCCGCATCCTGATTCCACCTAAGAAACAGGAAAAAGAGCAGTTTGGGTCCCAGACCCGGGGAAACAGTACCTCAGGTGGCGGGACCAGGTTGCCGAACCGACAAGGCAGTCCTTCGGGAGGCCGACCCATGATGCAGAACTGGTGAAACAGTCTCTCTGGTGGCCCAACCAGGTCGCCGAACCAACAAGGCGGTTCTTTGGGCGGCCGACCCAGGACGCAGAACTGGCAAAACATTCCCTCAGGTGGCCGACCCACGTCCTTAGACCACCAGGACTGGAGGGGAAAGCTTGGAGGCAGCCTCTCTACCGAGAGGGACAGCGAGCAAAAGCCGACCTGAACAAGGGGGACCCCAGCGGCACCCGGTGGAGGAAAATAGGGGGGAAGATGAGGAACCAGTCCGGCATCAGGTGGAAGGAGATCTGCAGCTCCCTCACCGACCTTGAACCGAACTGGCGCTGCACCCTCAATGGACTCCGATTGGGCCAGTGCAGCACCCACGGTGTACCCCGACCGGGCCAGCACAGACAAAGAGAACTGGGATTAGGATCACTGGCAGCGGCAGAGCCTGGCGAGATGAGCTTGGATGCAGCAGTCGGCTGCATCTGGCTCATCTTTCCAAGAGACAGGCAAGAATGCTCCAGAACGGAAAGTAAGAAGACAAAATAGAGCACTTGCCTGATCTCGGGCTCCACTGCCGTCCAGGACTCCGATGATCCAGGCTCAATGATCCGGAGGTCCATTCCTGGTTCCAGCTCGACTGCGGCAGGCTCCGCAGCCGTCATGATGGACATCACAGTCTGAGATCTCCAAGGTGCCGAAACCCACACTGATGGTTCGCACGGTGTGGTGGCAGGGGATCCGTGACCTGCTGGGCCTGATTGCTCCTCCACGGAGACCCGGCGATGCTTACTCATCGGCTCAGGCTCCGAACGGCAGTCAGGTCTCCTCCTCTGCCCACGACATGGCTGCGGGGCTGGAAGCAGGCTCTCCAGGGCTGCAGGCTCCTCCCTCGTCTGACGGTCTACTCCAGGCACCAGGGGACGCTCAGAGAGAAGGGAAGGAGACACAGAGGTAGAAGGTTCAGTGTTCATAGCTGCAGCAGGTGGTGGGAGCTCAGAGGACTATGAACCCCAAGCTCCACCCCCAGGAGTCAGACAAGGCAATTCGTTGTACTGAGAGTGAGAATGAAACAACACTTGCTTGTTCTGAGCGATGGTGGCTGCTGTAGCGGGCTTGGTTCTCCCCTTTCCCCTAAGGATGGTGACTGAGGGCCCCCCGGGAAGATGAGGAGGAGCCACTCTCACAGGATTAGTGATGGGCGGAGCCAGAGCAGGACTCGCTGAACTCACAGCAGCTGGGGAGAGTGCCAAGGAGGAGGGAGGAGCAGCCGAGGCAGTCCGGGAACAAGGAGCTGACGGAACAGCAGGGAGAGGTGACCTGGAGTCTGAGGTTGCTGTCTTAACCCTCTGACATGGCACGGGGGAAACAGCTGGCTGGGAGGTTGAGTTCTTGCGGCGGCCCGGGACAGGATCCGGACAAGGATCTTGCAGAAGTTGATCGCAGGCAGGGTGGCAACATCTTCCGTCAGAGGGTGAGGCTAGACTCAAATCTGGAAAGCGCCGCTGCTGCGCAGAAATGGAGGCCAGCAGTTCGGCGTACTCAGGATAGCTATTAAGTTCAGGATTAGCCTCTACCAGTCTAACTGCCGCCACCACGTTCTTAAGGATCCTGCTGGGATGAGAGGAAGAGCGTGCTTCAGCCACGCGACCTCTGATGAGCTCAGCTGCCCACTGTGGCTCTTCGCAGGGAGCCCTGGCTGTCCTCTTCCTCTGCGGCATATGGAGTCAGTCCTTCGGTGACGCAGAACCTTGGGCTGGATGGGTAGTAGGAACCTGGTGGAGATGCCTCAGCGGAGATGCCTCACCATTGGCTCTGACTTCAGCTTCCTGCTGGGACTTTTCACCAGCCCGCGGATCCTCCGTCAAAGTGCCATAATTTTGGTCATCGTCTCCCTGCCCCTGACATGATCCGCAAGGCAAGAATTGCGCTTTATTGCCACTTCTGCAAGGTCCAGATACCAGCATGTGTTTTCGGGAGTGGCCAGCCTACAAGCGCTGGAGAGGAGGCCATCAACCTCCATCAGAGCCATGATCAGCTTGTAGCCCAAGTCCAAGGATTAACCAGTTTTTGACGACACCATCTCCCGAAGTACACTGGCACTCGAAAAGGGGAAAAACTTAAGCCCAAAACAAACTTACTGTGGCTGGCGTCTTGACTGGCTGCGACCTACTGTTATGAATGCCCCTTGCAGGGCATTAGTGAGATGCCAGATGCCAAACAGTAAAATGGTAAATAGTAAATGGCATTCACTTATATAGCGCTTTTATTCTCATCTCTTGATGACCAAAGCGCTTTACAGATCCTGCTATCTACCCATTCACACATACATTCACACACTGATGGTGGCATGCTACCTAACATGGCACTTTCAGACCCACCAGGAGCAATTGGGGGTGAAGTGTCTTGCCCAGGGACACAACGGCAGGATATCCGGGGAGAGCGGGATTCGAACCGCCAACCATGCGGTTATTGGACGACCCGCTTTACCTCCTGAGCCACTGCCGCCCCCAGTAAGTTTGCTTGATTATACAAAAGAACAAAATGACAAAATAAACAGCCACGTGGGGCAAAAACCCGTACATCCACTAACGCACAAAATAATAAACCCTGAAGGCAAATGAGGAGGTGCAGCAAGGATGGAAACTACGCTGAGCACAAAAAACTTACGAAGATGAGCAGCAAAGAATCCAAGACACAGGGGAAGACTGGAGTCGGGGATAGGAGGTCCAGTCCATCGACACGAAGGTGTAAGATTGTATAGGTCACAGCGAGGAGTGAGCCTCAGCTGCTCCCTTAAATACAGAGCATAAACTAATCAGAAAAGAGGTAAAGTAATTAATGAAAATGATAAACAGCTGTCACAACGCCGGCTTGGCTTTGACAGCTGGAAGTGCGGCCATGACGCTGTCACAATAAGAGCCCCTGTATTCTGCCTTTATAATTTGAGTTGAGTAGTTCTCATTACATTGGTTCATGTAAGTTAGTTTGGCGCCCCCTAGTGGTGTAATGAAAGTATTGTTTTTGAACTGATACACAAAGTGTTGCACATGCGCAGTAACCATGTAACAGAAGGTTGGTCGGAGGCTCAGCCCGATGTGTGAACACTGAATGTTGTTTGACTATTGTCGCCTTGGACATCATCAGTCCGTGAGTATGCTATATGATTTGACAGTGTTAACAATTACAATGAGGACCACACAGTTACATTGGTGTATTTTAAGTTACCTTTCAGTTTGTTGCCAACAGTGTTAACAAGCTAAGTTGCAGCTAATGCTAACGTGTGCTAAGCTAGACAGGGTGACCATATCATTAATGGCATATATATGTTTACTTTGTTCCAATTTTACATGGATGTAGGAACGGATGTAGGAACAGATGTAGGAATGGAATAAAACAACTGTACATCAAGTTAAGTTCCTTGTGGTGTTGCAACAATAAACGAGATAAAAGGAGACATCTTGTCATCATTGAGGCCTGCACCACACGTGTTAGCTTGCTGTCTACCAGTCGACAACTAGGAAGCTCGATGGGAGGGCAGTAAACCCTGAGCGGTCCTAATAATAAACCCTGGAATAATATGGTGGAAAAGGGGAAACACTGAGTAACCCGAGTGCGGACGGGATCAGCGCTCAGATCACCACAGCAAGTTGCAAGAGATAATGGCTTACTACAATTAGAAAGATGTAGAATATGATCCAAAGTTTGAGAAAGGAATAAATTTACACATCTAATTTACATAATGATGCGGCTGGTAAATCGAATTACATAACTCAGTGAAAAGCTGACTTTGGACATATTTACACAAAGAATGGTTCTGTTTTTTGACACCGTTTTCTCTACAGGGGTATGTTGTTATCTTATCTTCAAAGTATATGAACCAGAAAATGAGATAAGATAAGTCTTTATTAATCCCACAATGGGAAAATTCCAGGATTGCAACAGCACAGGGATAGCAACACTCAGAGCAATAATTTAGAAGATAAGAAAATAAGAGCAGTGAATATACATATTGTATGTACACATAAATATATAAATATATATACACAGTGAACAGCATAACCGTTTATTAAGTTACCCTTCATGGTATGAATATGTACCCATACATATTGTCACCCTCCATAGCGACTGATATTGTCCTAGTTGTATACTGGAGGGGACCATTTGTGTAAGTCTGTTGCGTCTTTTGCATTCAATACTATTAGGTCATCACGCTTTTTTTGCTATCTCTGCGAGCAGACCTGCTTAGGTTATACAGTCTGACAGCCGTAGGTAGGAAGGACCTATGAAACCTCTTGGTCACGCATCTAGGACGATGTAGTCTACTGCTAAATGAGCTCCTCAGTGCGTCCAGTATGTCCTGCATAGGGTGGTACTCGGACTCCAGCAGAGATGACAGTTTAGCCACCATCCTTCTCTCTCCTATCTCCTCCACTGGGTTAAGGCGTTACCCCAGGACAGAGCTAGCTTTCTTGATTAGTTTGTTCAGTCTTTTCCTATTGGCTGCTGTAATGCCGTTGCCCCAGCAGACCACTCCAAAAGTGTTGGCTGATGCCACCACCGTGTCGTAGAATGTCTTCAAGAGCACCCCTTGTACACCAAAAGACCTGAGCCTCCTCAAAAGGAACAGCCTGCACTTTCCCTTCTTGTAGAGTGTGTCAGTATTGTGTGACCAGTCTAGTTTATTGTTCAGATGAACACCCAGGTACTTGTAGGATGTCACCATCTCAATGTCTGTTCCCTGGATGTTTAGTGGTGCTGTGAGGGGTTGTTCTTGCCTGTGGCAGTCCACCACCAGCTCCTTAGTTTTCCTCGCGTTGATCTGGAGGCAGTTCCGATGGCACCAGTCCACGAAGTCCTGGATAAGTCCTCTGTACTCAGCTTCATCTCCGTTGGAGATGAGGTCGATGATCGCAGAGTTGTCAGAGAACTTTTGTAGATGGCAGTGTGTTGTGTTGTGTGAGAAGTCCGCAGTATAAGTCCGCAGTTGGGCGGAGGTGAGCAAGGAGCAGTCTCTCCAGGGTCTTCATCATGTGAGACGTCAGGGCCAATGGCCTGTAGCTGTTCAGGTCTTTGGGGTGGGAAGTCTTTGGTACAGGTACCACACAAGATGTTTTCCACAACTGAGGTACCCTCCCCAGCTTCAGGCTCAGGTTGAAGATGTGCTCCACAATCCCACACAGCTGGTCTGCGCAGGACTTGAGGAGCTTCGCACTGATGCCGTCCGGTCCCGAGGCCTTCCTCGCCTTGATCTTACTCAGCTCCGTCCTCACCTGGGTCTTAGTGAGGGTCAGGTTGGGGGGCTGTGTGCTGGGAGTGGGGGGTGTTGGTGGAGTGGGGTGTGGACAGCAGGTCTCGATGACTTTAGAGGCAGCAGTGGTTGGTGTGTACAATCAGTACAATGTAAAGAAACAAAGAAATTCGTCACTCACCACTGGAGAAGGGGGGCTTGCCTGTTGGCATAATCGCTGCATTTTTGTCCATCGTGGTCGTTATTTTGTGTTCTGTCGGTCATTTGTGCTCTTTCCCACATCTACAAAGTCTTATGATTATCCCACGTCAATTTTGCTTGTATCCCATGGCAATTTTTCGTGTACAAAGCCGTTCATGTGACGATGCATGATGATGCATGGTGGCCATATTGGTCTTGTGAGCTCAGAGAAGGATAAAGGAAGAAGAATAAGAAGGATTTCTTCTTCTTTGGTGTATTCCGTGTCAGCCATGATTCCTCCAACGCATGCCTGCCACCTTCTGAACTGGCAGATCAGTACAAATTGTCAGTACAGCTGGGGAGTTAAAGGGATGTCAGAGTGAGTTGACAGGTGCAGTTGCTGTGCCATGCCACTGGGGCCACGTGACCTGTCCATGAAATGTGGCCAGTTAAAAGGTTAAGATAAATGTGACAGTTTCTGGATATGGGAAAGAAAGCGAAAATGACTGGCAGAAGACGAAATAAGGAGCAAGGATGAGGAAAGGGAAGCATAAAGATGCAAGTTGTGCAGTAGGTCCAATGTATTTATTTGTTTGTGTACATTCTACTGATTTTCTGATTCATATACTTTGAAGATATACTTTTGAAGAACCCACTTTTTCTTAAACAAAAAACTCTCAAGTTGAAAGATCTGATCGACTTTAAAACCGCAATAATAATGTTCAAAGTGAAGAATCTATCACTGCCCGCAAATATCCAAAAGTTGTTCCAAACAAGGGAGAAACGATATCACTTCAGAGGAACATGTATATTTCAAAAGCCTACAGTGAGAACAACTACCAAGCAACACTGTATTTCAGTGCAAGGTGTCAGATTATGGAACGATTTTGGACCTGAATTAAAATCATGTACAAAGCTTGGACAATTTAAACAAAAACTAAAGGAAGAAATACTCCAAACATATTTACAAGACGACATGTAAACTCACATAAGGATTGACATTTCCAGCCTGTGTTGTGTTATAGCTTAGTTTTTCTTTTTTCTCTGTGACACTATGTCTTAGATTTGTTTTTGAATAGTAACCGCTTAACTTAGACTAGCTCAGTTTTCTTTTTCTCTCAGTCATATTTTGTCTTAGCCTTGTTTTAAATTGTAATCGCTCTTGTCTTGTTTTCTCTTTTTTCTCCTTTGAATTCTTGGATGGAATATGGGTGGGCAATATAAGCTGCGGCTTCAGCCATCACCCATTTCGGATAACTCACGTGGAATTGTATAGTAGAAGGAGTCTTTGTCTAATTTGACCTTGTTGTTATATTATACAGTTTCTTTTAACCTGTAATGTACTATCCGAAATAAATAAATTCATTCATTCATTCATTCATAACTAGAAGATAACAAAAAACCAAAAACAAAAATGAAGACAAAAACCAAAACCATCCTTTGTGTAAATATGTCCAAAGTCCACTTTTGACCGAAAGTTATGTAATTCGATATGGCTGCCGTCACATTATGAAAATTAGATGCATAAATTTACTCCTATCTCAAACTTTGGATCACATTCTACATTTTTCTAATTGGAAGTAAGCCATTATCTCTTACCACTTTCAAGTTAAAGCCTCTGTAATTTGTGATATCTAAACTGAATAATATTTTCTTGAAAAAAAGACAACCACCAGAGGGTGATGAGCTGACGGGTGCGCTGGTGGGACATAGACAGAAAATGAGTTAATTCTAAATTCTATGTGAAGCCAGTGAAGGGAGGCCAGAACTGGAGAGATAAGATTTCTCTCTCTAGTACCTGTTAAAAATCTTGCTGCGGCATTTTGGATCAACTGAAGACTTTTTAAAGATGTTTTAGGACAACCTGATAATAAAGAATTAGAATAATCTAATCTAGAGCTAACAAAAGTGTGGATTAGCTATTCAGCATCACTCTGAGACAAGATGTTCCTAATTTTGGCAATATTAAGCAAATTATAGAAGGCAGTCTTAGAAACAACCTTAATATGTGAATTAAAGAACAGATCTTGATCAAAAATGACTTGAAGGTTCCTCATAGAACTATTAAGAGAAAGAGTAACAGCATTCAAGCTGAGATTGATTTGGAAAGGTATTTCTAAGGCTTGTTGGACCAACTAGAATGTCTTCAGTCTTATCTGAATTTAATAGCAAGAAGTTACAAGTCATCCAAGCTTTGATTTCCTTAAGACAAGCCTCTAATTTTGCTAATTGATTACAGTTATCTGGCTTCATTGACAAGTATAATTGTGTGTCATCTGCATAACACGGTGGCGCAGTGGTTTAGCACTGTGGCAGCACAGTTTACCCTTGGTCGGGGGATCGCGGGGGTCATGAGATCGTGGGTTCGATCCCAGCCCCCGACCAACAGTGAGCTGTGTGGAGTTTGCATGTTCTCCCCGTGTTGCGTGGGTTTACTCCGGGATTTCTCCGGTTTCCTCCCGCATACCAAAAACATGTAGGTATAGGGCGCTCGCGCACGCAGCGACCGGCAGCCAGTGGCTTGTCACCAGACTGCAAACCAAATCTACCTACGGGTACAAATAAGTAACAAAACAAAAAAAAAAAAATAACAATGAAAATGTAGGCAGTGCATTCTAATAATATTGCCCAGCGGAAGCATATATAAACTAAAAAGATTAGGGCCTAGCACAGATCCCTGTCGAACTCTGTGACTGAGCTTTGCGTTAGAAGAAAATTCATTACTGACATGAACAAACTGGAACCTATCAGATAAATAAGATTTAAACCACTGCAACAAAGTTCCACTAAGTCCAACAAAGTGTTCTATCAAGTAAAATATTATGATTGATAGTATCAAAATCTGCACTAAGGTCTAAAAGGACAAGTACATAAACAAGTCCATTATTAGATGTGATAAGGAGGTTGTTAGTGAACTTCACTAAAGCTATTTCAGTACTATGATGAATTCTAAACCCAGATTGAAACTCTTCAAATAAACCATTTCCCTGCAAGTGGTCAAATAATTGTGTAGTGACAACTCTTTGTAAGATTTTTGAAATGAAGACATAGACATTGGTCTATAGTTAGCTAAAAGTCCTGGATCCAAAGTTGGCTTTTTAAGTAACCGTTTAATTACAGCAGTTTTAAAAGCCTGCGGTACATGGCCTAGTGTTAATGAAGAATTGATTAGTTGAAGAATAGAGCTGCAAATAAATGGGAAGACTTCTTTAAATAACCTGGTAGGAATAGGATCTAGTAGACAAGTTGAAGGCTTGGATGAGGAAATTGTTTTATCTAACTCTAAAAGGTCAATTGGAGTAAACTCATCCAAACAGATATCAGTTGAAGGAGTTGTAGTTGTTACTGTATTTAAGTTAACGGTGGGAAGGATCTGACTGATTTTATCTCCGATTGATGACATTTTATTATTGAAGAAGTTCATAAAGTCCTGACTAGTGAGCTCTAAGGGAATGCTAGATTTGGCAGAGGCCTGACTCTTTGTCATCCTGGCTACAGTGCTGAAAAGAAATCTGAGATTATTCTTGTTCTCTTCTATTAATGCAGAATAATAAGTTGTTCTTTAGAGAGTGCATAATGGTGTAGCATCTTAGACTAGAACAAAGAGCAGAGTTTCCCAGAGTTTCCCTTGGAGATAACAGGGAGGTGTGAAGGACGAATGCAGTGTGATCTTTTGTGTATCAGAGACTGCTAGGAGGATGTTAAAGGATTAAGGAAGTGAATGCGATGTGACCTTTTATGTGTAGAAGCTGCTGAAGGAAGGCCTGAGTATTTAAGAGAAGAGTCTTGTCTGAGATGCCCTCTTTCTGACTATGCTTATGTGTGAGATGTGTAATAAACTGTCTGCGTCAAATCCGCCTCGTTATTGACACACTCCACACTGGTGACCCAAGACGAATCATGCAACACGACGAAAGATCCCCGGAGCCAGCCTCGTTGGGAGCCCCCAGCCAAGCATATGCTGTTACAATCCAGCTACCGGATTTTTGGCAGCACAATCCGCACTCCTGGTTCCACCTAGTTGAGGCGCAGTTCATCCTCCGGGGGATATCGGTGGATGACACGAAATTCTACCATGTGGTCGCAAAGCTCGACGCCCACACGGCTCAGCATGTGGAGAGCCTGCTGGATCAGCCACCAACCAGCGACAAGTTTGGCGCGTTGAAGGCTGCACTCATCCAACACTACACACTCTCGGTTGAGGAGAGAGCAGAGAGACTCCTGACGCGGACCGGGTTAAGAGATGGGTCGGCTATTGACCTGATGGAGAAGATGCTGAGATTGAAGGGCTCGGAGGACGACCACTTCCTTTTTACCCACCTCTTCCTCCGGAACCTTCCGTCAGCGACGAGAGCGACCCTGGCCAATTCACCATTGCTGGCCGAGCGGGACTATCGTGCGCTGGCCCGAGAAGCACACCGGATCATCATGGCAGCAGAGAGCTCACGACCACGGCGGCAGCGACGGAGCTCGGCGCGACGGCCGGAGGAGGCGAGGAGCCATTGACGGCAGTAGCAGAACCACCAACGACAGCGGCGGCGGGGGCCAAAGAACGCGGAGGAGACAACCTTTGTTTCTACCACCGCCGCTTTGCAGAGAAGGCACGCAAATGTATACCACCGTGCCAGTTCAAGCGCTCGGGAAACGCCAAGACCAGGGGTCAGTAGCAGCTGCGGCCCTCGGGGAGGAGAACAAGCTGCTCTACTTGACGGACGCACGCTCGGGGAGGCATTTCCTCGTGGACACTGGCGCCCAGTTGAGTTTCATCATGCCGTCCTACGCCGACCGGCTAGCAGGATCCAGCGGCCCCGAGATGGCAGCAGCAAATGGCTCGGAGATTAAGACCTTTGGTGAGAGGACTCTACTTCTGTCTCTACACGGCCGTACATTTGAGTGGACTTTTGTCATAGCAGCATCGAATTTCAATATATTGGGGGCTGATTTTTTGTGCTCACATGGTTTGTTGGTTGATGTCGCTAACAGGCGCCTGGTTAATGCACTGTCCTTTGATTCTATCCCCTGTACAGCTCGAGCGTCCCGGCCAACAGCACAAGCCAAAGTCACAGCATGCGGTAAGTTCCACACACTGCTCACTCAGTTCCCAGCACTCACGGTCCCCACATTTTCGGCAACCGTCGCTAAACACGGGGTGGAGCATTTTATCACCACCACCGGGCCGCCCGTTTTTGCAAAACCTCAGCGCTTGGACGCAGCTAAACTGGCCATAGCGCGTGAAGAGTTCGCCAACCTGGAGAGGTTGGGCATCATTAGGCATTCAAACAGCCCATGGGCTTCCCCGCTACACATGGTCCCTAAAGCTGATGGTTCGTGGCGACCTTGCGGGGATTTCCGCAGGTTGAACAATGCCACAGCGCACGACCGCTACCCAATTCCTCACATCCAGGATTTTTCCGTTCACTTGGCAGGAGCGCGCGTTTTTTCTAAAATAGACTTGGTCTGCGGTTACCACCAAGTCCCAGTGTGCGCTGAGGACATACCCAAAATAGCGGTGATAACTCCGTTTGGTTTATTCGAGTTTTTGCGCATGCCATTCGGGCTTAAAGGGGCTGCACAGACGTTCCAACGCATGATGGATGCAGTGCTGCACGATCTCCCTTTCGTATTCGTCTACTTGGACAATAACTTGGTAGCCAGCGCGTCCGAAGACGAACACGAAACCCACCTAACGGCGGTTTTCTGGAAGTTGGGAGAGCACGGTTTAATAATCAACCCAGCGAAGTGTCAGTTCGGGGTGACGGGGATTGATTTTTTGGGGCACCGCGTCTCTCCCGAAAGAGCGGTCCCGCTGCCTGACAAAGTGCGCGCGGTAGCAGATTTTCCCCGGCCGCAAACAGTCAGGGCGTTACAGGAGTTTTTGGGAATGGTGAATTTTTACAACCATTTCCTTCCCCACGCAGCGCAGCTCATGCAACCAATGTACGCCACGCTCAAAAAACAGAAACCCGCGAATAAGATCGAATGGTCCCCGGAGAGACAGCGGGCGTTCTCGGAACTCAAAGCAGCCCTGGCAAATGCTGTGTTGTTGGCACATCCAGACCCAACGGCCCACATAGCGCTTACTACTGACGCATCAGATGTGGCCATAGGGGCGGTCATGGAGCAGCGTGTAACCGGGGCTTGGCAGCCGCTCGCCTTTTTCAGCAGGACTTTGCGCGATAGGGAACGTAAATACAGCGCGTTCGACAGGGAGTTGCTGGCTCTCCACTTGGCCATTTGCCACTTCCAGTTCTGGCTGGAAGGGCGCTGTTTCACCGCGTTCGTTGACCACAAGCCACTAACATTCCCAATGGCCAAGGTTTCAGAACCGTGGTCGGGCCGGCAGCAGAGACAGCTGGCTGCGATCTCAGAGTTTACTACTGATATTCAGCATGTGTCGGGTAAACTGAATGTAGTGGCAGACTGCCTCTCATGCGTCGTGGCTGCCCCGGTCCGCGTGGGGATAGATTACACAGCCATGGCCGCGGAGCAGGTTAGTGACGCAGATGTGCGTGCGCTCCAGTCTGGACCAACAGGGTTAAGGCTGGAGACCAGGGTGCTGCAAGACGGTATGCCCCCCCTAATCTGTGATGTCTCCATGGGGCGACCACGTCCCGTGGTACCGGCCGCGTGGCGCCGCCGCGTTTTTGACTCGATTCCTTCTTTGGCGCACCCGGGAGTGCGCGCGTCGGTCAAAATGGTAGGAGAGAAATTTGTGTGGCCGAGCCTTCGCAAACAAGTGAAAGAGTGGGCAGCAGCCTGCATGGCGTGCCAACGAGCCAAAGTACACAGACACACGAAAGCTCCCTTGGAGCCGTTTCGCATCCCGGCTAAGAGGTTCGACCATGTTCATGTGGACCTCGTGGGCCCCCTCCCGCCATCACAGGGATGCACACACCTTCTGACAATGGTGGACCGCACCACGCGATGGCCGGAAGTGGTTCCACTAGCGGTAACCATGGCCGAGGAGGTGGCGCGCGCATTCTTAACAGCATGGGTGGCGCGTTTTGGAGTCCCATCGGACATTACGTCCGACAGAGGCCCTCAATTTGTTTCCGAACTTTGATCAACAATGGCCCGCAGCCTGGGTATCACAATTCACCGCACTACCGTGTACAATCCACAGGCTAATGGGTTATGCAAACATTTTCATAGGTCATTGAAAGTGGCTTTCAGGGTGTCACTGACGGATGCAAATTGGGTAGACAAGCTACCGTGGGTTTTATTGGGGTTAGGTTCTGCGCCTAAAGAGGATTTGGAAGCTTCCCCGGCTGAACTCGTTTTTGCGCAGCCACTTCGGCTGCCCAGGGAGTTTCTCCCAGATAATCCCGCACTGGGCAGCTCCCCGTCTCAGCTGTTGCAGCGTAGCATAGACACAAGCACGCTGCCGGGCCCTGTTCACCACAGTTTTCCGCGTGTTTTTGTGCCTAAAACTTTGAAAAACGCAGAGTTTGTTTTTGTCAGACACGATGCACATCGCCCCCCACTGCGCCCACCTTATGATGGACCGTTCAGAGTGCTGGAAACAGGGGACAAGCATTTTTTGCTAGATTTGGGGGGTAGGAGGGAAAGGATTGGCATAGACAGACTCAAACCCGCTTTTGTTGTGGCGGACGAGCAAGTGCTGTTGGCGAGGGCCCCTCGGCGTGGAAGACCCCCGCGGGGAGCTTCCCAGAGAAAAGATTCCCCAGAGCACCCACATGCACAGACTTTTACCCCTCAATCATCAACCCCCCAGCATTCATCAGCCTCCCAGCATGACAGCGCCGCGGAGGCGGTGAATCCTGGTTACAGCAGATATGGGAGAAGACTGAAGCCCAAGCAGCATGTGGATTGATGTTTAATGATTTTACCACAGCATATGGACTGTCATTCTATTGTTCTATCCAAGACGCTCGGGGGGGTCGTTTAGAGAGTGCCTAATGGTGTAGCATCTTAGACTAGAACAAAGAGCAGAGTTTCCCAGAGTTTCCCTTGGAGATAACAGGGAGGTGTGAAGGACGAATGCAGTGTGATCTTTTGTGTATCAGACGAATGCAGTGTGATCTTTTGTGTATCAGAGACTGCTAGGAGGATGTTAAAGGATTAAGGAAGTGAATGCGATGTGACCTTTTATGTGTAGAAGCTGCTGAAGGAAGGCCTGAGTACTTTAGAGAAGAGTCTTGTCTGAGATGCCCTCTTTCTGACTATGCTTATGGGTGAGATGTGTAATAAACTGTCTGCATCAAATCCGCCTCGTTATTGACACACTCCACAGTTCTAGCTTTCCTAAGAGATTTTTTATAAATTAGAAGTTGATTTCTCAAAGCTAGATAGATTTCATCTAATTTAGTGGAGCACCATTTTCTTTCTAATTGACAAGTCTTCTGTTTTAAGCTGTGAGTTTCTGTGTTGATCAAAGGAGTCAGAAATCTCTGATTAGACTTTTTCTTTTTTAAAGGGACCACCATGTCTAGAGTCTGATGCAGAGACGCTGTAACACTATCTACCGTGCTATCAATTACAGAAGGAGTAAAATCTTGATAACTTATTTCCGTTGTGTTTGCACATGGCATTGAGGAAACAGTCAGCTTAAATTTGGTAACAGTATCATTCGAGAGACATCTACTGTAGTAATATTTTTCTTTATGAGCCAAATAGTCAGAAATAGTAAAATCAAAAGTTAACAGATAATGGTCTAACAGTACAGGGTTATGAGGAGACATTACCAGATTTTCTACTGTATTTCTCTGCCATATGTCAGCACAAGGTCCAGCATGTGGTGGAGATAATGGGTAGAATTTCCTACTGCTGCTAAAATGAATTGTAGTAATAATAATAATGGATTAGATGTATATGGCACTTTACATGTCAAGTGACATCTCAAAGCGCTTACAGTGAGTCCATCATTTATTCACCCTAGACAGACAATGGTAGTGGTAAGCTATCACTGTAGCCACAGCTGCCCTGGACAGATTGTGGATCTGAGGATCATACTGATTCTGGTGGAAATAGTGGCTTCCACAAGTCAGTGGTTCCCGCGCCACACTCAAACGTGGAAACAGCTGACTGTCAAAATGATCAGCTGTTCTCCTGGGTACTGGACTATACTCTCCTACAGTCAGGAAACTTTACTGGGACTGCGGCCTCTGCTCACCTCTACTGGTAAAACAGACGGATCTGCCTCGATGTTGTTTGCCCAGGTTTTTATCCGAGCTGAGAAGACCAGTAAGCTACAGGAAACGAAGAAGAAGAGGAGGGATATATAACTGCCTGCGCAGGAGGCACTTCAGGCTAGCTCTCCCGCCCATCATCCTCACTAACCTGCGCTCTCTGAACAACAAAGTGGAGGAAATTCGAGCCTTTAAAAGGTACTGTGCTGAATTCCAGGAAGTGTCATTAATGTGCATCACGGAAAGCCGGCTTCTGTTGGATATGCTCGACTCCCTCTTTGAGATCGGTGGATTTAGTCTGGTGCACGCTGACAGAAATGTCAACTCCGGAAAATGCAGAGCTGGTGGTATCGCTGTCTACATAAACAATCGTTGGTGCTGACAGTTCACTGTGAAAGAGATGATCTGCGATCCCATTGTTAAGATGCTCTGCACGTCCCTCAGGCCTTTCTACCTCCCATGTGAATTTGGTTGTGTCCTGCTGTGTGCAGTCTATACTTCGCCCAGTGTCAGAGCTGGGCAAGCAGCTGCCACTATTGTTGAATACAGTGGATATAAAAAGTCTACACACCCCTGTTCGAATGCCAGGTTTTTGAGATGTAAAAAAGAAAGAGACCAAAATAAATCATTTCAAAACTTTTTCCACCATTAATGTGACCTATAACCTGTACAGCCCAATTGAAAAACAAATTGAAAGCCATTAAGGGGAAAATAAAAACAAAAATACTTACAATAGCCTGGTTGCATAAATATGCACACCCTTAAACTAATACTTTGTTGCAGCACCTTTGGCTTTTATTACAGCTCTCAGTCTTCTTGGGTAGGAGTCTAGCAGCGTGGCACATCTTGATGTGGCAATATTTGCCCACTCTTCTTTGCAAAAACACTCCAAATCTGTCAGATTGTGAGGGCATCTCCTGTGCACACCCCTCTTCAGATCACCCCACAGATGTTTGACTGGATTCATGTCTAGACTCTGGCTGGGCCATTCCAAAACCTTAATCTTCTTCTGGTGAAGCCACTGTTTTGTTGATTTGGATGTGTGCTTTGGGTCATTGTCGTGCTGAAAGATGAAGTTCCTCTTCATCTTCAGCTTTCTAGGAGAAGCCTGAAGGTTTTGTGCCAACACTGAGGGGATCTTAAAGCCACTTACATACTACATCTGCAACTTGTCATTTCAAACTGGTCAATTTTCAAATCAAATGAAGATAGCAAAAGTTGTGCCGTTGTATAAAACGGGATAAGCACAACTTCACAAATTATAGACCTGTATCTTTGCTTCCGCAGTTCTCACAAATTCTTGAAAGAACTGTTCAACAATCGATTACATAAATTACATAAATTACATAAATTACACAAAATACTTTCTGATATTCAGTATGGGTTCAGGTCAAACAATTCTACATCACTGGCACTAACTGATACAGTTGAAGAAATTACAAATGCCATTGATCGAAAACAGCATGCAGTTGGGGTATTTCTCGATTTGAAGAAGGCATTTGATACAGTCAACCATGAAATTTTGATCAGTAAGCTGGAACAATATGGAATCAGGGGTGTGGTGTTGCACTGGGTGAGAAGCTATTTAAATCACAGAAAACAATTTGTGAAGTTGGGTGATAAATTTTCCTCATGTTTGGACATTGCTTGTGGAGTTCCCCGGGGGTCAGTATTAGGCCCTAAATTGTTTCTTATATATATTAATGATTTGTGTAAGATAACTGACATTGTGAAAATTATACTGTTTGCAGATGTTACAAAAGATTTTTTGTTCTGGGGACAATTTAATGGAGTTGTTGAATGACAGAAATGTGTAAAATGAAACAGTGGTTTAACAGGAATAAGCGCTCATTAAATTTAAGTAAAACAACATTTATGTTATTTGGAAATTTAATAAAAATATACAAGTGCAGTTGGATATAGATAGCGTGGAGATTAAATGGGGGCATAAAAATAAGTTTCTGAGTGTGATATTAGATGACAAAATCAATTGGAAATCTCATACAAAACATGTACAAAATAAGGTTTCAAGAAGTATTTCTGTTCTATATAAAGCCAAAAACTTCCTGGACTACAAATTGTTGTACATTCTTTACAGTTTACTGGTTTCTCCTGGTTTAAATTACTGCGTACAAGTTTGGGGCAACACTTACAAATGTTCATTATCATCACTTTCCATATTCCAAAAAAGGACCATCAGGATAATTCATAATACTGGTTACAGAGAACATACAAATCCACTTTTCTTAAAATCTCAAATATTAAAATTTTCTGATTTGGTTCATTTTAACATTGCAATAGTCATGTATAAAGCAATAAATAACCTGGTCCCAATCAGTTTAGTGAATATGTTCAGCAAAAGATATCATTCATTCATTCATTCATTCATCTTCTTCCGCTTAGTCCTTTTCAGGTCACGGGGGGCTGGAGCCTATCCCAGCATCTTTGGGCGAGAGGAAGGGTATACTCTGGACAGATCGCCAGTCCATCACAGGGCCAACACAGAGAGACAGACAACCATTCACTCTCACAGTCATACCTAAGGACAATTTAGAATCCCCAGTTTTTAATGACAATTAACCTATCTTGCATGTTTTTGGCATGTGGGAGGAAACCAGAGAAATCCCGGAGTAAACCCACGCAGACACGGGGAGAACATACAAACTCCACACAGATCACTGTTGGTCAGGGGCTGGGATCAAACCCAGGATCCCCCGGCCAAGGGTGAGTTGCTGTGCTGCTGCAGTGCTAACCACTCCACCACCGCGCCACCCAGTAAAAGATATAACTAGAAAAGCACTCGGAGAGCGCAGACCTCCACCAAGCGCCACAGTTCCCCCCATACAGTGTTTGTGTGTATGTTTTCAGATTCCTTGACCATGAAAACATATGACTAGCAATTGGATTCACAATGATAGGATTAGTGGTTGAGTAGTTATTCACGAAAATCGCATTGTCCGTAATGGCGGTTTAGCACCACAGTTCCGCCCATACAGTGTTTGTGTGTACGTTTTCAGATTCCTTGACCAGGAAAACATATGACAAGCAATTGGATTCACAGTGATAGGATTAGTGGTTGAGTAGTTATTCACGAAAATCGCATTGTCCGTAATGGCGGTTTAGTGCCACAGTTCCCCCCATACAGTGTTTGTGTGTACATTTTCAGATTCCTTGACCATGAAAACATATGACAAGCAACTGGATTCACAATGATAGGATTAGTGGTTCATTAGTTATTGACAAAAATGGCATTTTCCATAATGGCGGTTTTCTTCTCGATGGTGATCCGGATCACCACCCAAATGTAATCATCTGTAGGATACCCCATTTCTGACAATCTGTGAAAATTTCATGAAAATCCGTCCATAACTTTTTGAGTTATCTTGCTACCAAACAAACAAAAAATTCCTGGCTCCAGACGGTGATCTGGATCACCACCAAGATCTAATCATCTGTAGGATACCCCATTTCTGACAATCTGTGAAAATTTCATGAAAATCCGTCCATAACTTTTTGAGTTATCTTGCTAACAAACAAACAGACAAACAGACAAACAAACAGACAAACAAACAAACAAACAAACCAACGCCGATGATCACATAACCTCGCCCTTTGGCGGAGGTAATAATGGTAAATAAGGATTTGCAAATAGGATGAGGTATTAACGGGAAGTATGATTTTGTTTGTATGAGGAGAAGGGGTGGGACTAAATAAGCTTAAGCTTCTTCCACTCTTGAACATGTGTACAATGATTGTGTTTAATATATTATCATCCATCCATCCATCCATCTTCTACCACTTTTCCGGAGGTCCGGGTCGCGGAGGCAGCAGTTCAAGCAGAGAAGCCCAGAATTCCCTCTCCCCAGCCACCTGCTCCAGCTCTTCAGAGAGGACACCAAGGCGTTCCCAGACCAGCTGGGAGACATAGTCTCACCACCAAGTCATGGGTCTGCCCCGGGGTCTCCTCCCAGTGGGACGTGCCCAAAACACCTCAAGTGGGAGGCGTCCAGGAGGCATCCTGATCAGCCCATACCACCTCAACTGGCTCCTTTCAATGTGGAGGAGCAGTGGTTCTACTCTGACCCTCTCCTGGATGACTGAGCTCCTCACCCTATCTCTGAGGGTGACTCCAGCAATACTACGAAGAAAGCTCATTTCAGCCGCTTGTATCCACAATCTCATTCTTTCGGTCATTACCCAAAGCTCATGACCATAGGTGAGAGTAGGAACGTAGATTGATTGGTAAATCGACAGCTTTGCCTTAGAGCTCAGCTCCCTCTTCACCACAACAGACCGGTACAACGTCCACATCACTGCAGATGCTGCTCCAATCCGTCTGTCAATCTCTCGCTCCATTCTCCCCTCACTCATGAATAAGACCCCAAGATACTTAAACTCCTCGACTTGGGGCAGGAGCCTGTCCCCAACCTGGAGAGGACAATCCACCTTTTTCTGGCTGACGACCATGGACTTGGTCTTGGAGGTACTGATTCTCATCCCAGCCGCTTCACACTCAGCAGCAAACCGTCCCAGTAAGAACTGTAGGTCATTGCTGGATGAAGCCAGCAGGACAACATCATCTGCAAACAGCAGAGATGAGATCCTGTGGTCACCAAGCATGACACCCTCCATTCCCTGGATGAGCCTAGAAATCCTGTCCATAAAAATTATGAACAGGATCGGTGACAAAGGGCAGCCCTGGCAGAGTCCAGCTCTCACTGGGATTGAGTCCACTCGAGTGTTGGTAATATGAACCAAACTCTCACAATGGTCGTACAGAGACGGAATAACTTGTAACAACAAGCCCGATACCCCATACTCCCAAAGCACCCCCCACAAAAAACCACGAGGGACATAGTCGAATGCCTTCTCCAAGTCCACAAAACACATGTAAACTGGTTGGGCAAACTCCCACGAACCCTCGAGGATTCAGCCAGTCCGATGTGCCATCGCCAGGATGAAAACCACATTGCTCCTCCTGAATCCGAGGTTCGACCAACAGCCGGACTCTCCAGTACCTTGGCATAGACCTTCCCAGGGAAGCTGAGGAGTGTGATTCCTCTCAAGTTTGAACACACCCTCCTGTCCCTTTTTTTGAAGAGAGGAACCACCACTCCGATTTGCCATGCCAAAGGCACTGCCCCTGACCTCCATGCAAAGTTGCAGAGGTGTGTCAAACATGACAGCCCTACAGCATCCAGGGCCTTGAGGTACTCAGGGGGAATCTCGTCCACCCCTGGGGCCCGACCACCAAAGAGATTTTTAACCACCTAGGCAACCTCAGCCCCTGTGATAGGGGAGTTGTCCCCCTCGTCCACAAGCCCTGCTTCCTCTGTGGAAGGCATATCAGTGGGATTGAGGAGATCCTTGAAGTATTCCTTCCACTGCTTGATGATATCCTCAGTCGAAGTCAGCAGCACCCCATCCGCACCATGCACAGTGTGAACAGGGAGCTGCTTCCCCCTCCTGAGCTGCCGGACAGTTTGCCAGAACCTCTTCGAGGCCAACCGAAAGTCTTGTTCAATGGCCTCACTGAACTCCTCCCATACCCAAGTTTTTGCTTCAGCAACCATCCGAGCTGCACTCCACTTGGCCTGCTGGTACATCTCAGCTGCTTTTGGAGTCCCACAAGCCAACCAAGCTTGATCAGACTCCTTCTTCAGCTTAATGGCCCCCCCTCACCACTGGTGTCCACCACTTGGTTCGGAGTTGCCACCACGAGATACCCCAATGACCTTTTGGTTGCAGCTCAGGGCCGCTGCTTCAACAATGGAGGTGGAGAACATGGCCCATTCAGACTCCATGTCTCCAGACTCCCTCGGAATGTGGTTGAAGTTTTCCGGAGGTGGGAGTGTAAGACCCCCCGGACAGGGGCCTCAGCCAGATGTTCCCAGCACACCCTCACTATACATTTGGGTCTACCAGGTCTGAATGGCATCCTCCTCTGCCATCGGATCCAACTCACCACCAGAGGTGGTGATCAGTTGACAGCTCTGCACCTCTCTTTACCTGAGTGTCCAAGACATGCGGTCGCAGGTCTGATGACATGATAACCTGCAACCTAGGGTGTCCTGGTGCCAAGTGCACATATGGACACCCTTATGCTTGAACATGGTGTTTGTTATGGACAAACTGTGGTTAGCACAGAAGTCCAATTACTGAACACCATTCGGGTTCAGATCGGGCAGGCCGTTCCTCCCAATCACCCCCTTCCAGGTTTCACTGTTGTTGCCCACATGCGCATTGAAGTCCCCCAGTAGGACAATGGAGTCTCCAAGAGGAGCACTCTCCAGCACCCCAGTCAGAGACTCCAAAAAGGGTGGGTACTCTGAACCATCATTTGGTACATAGGCACAAATGATGGTCAGGACCCATTTCCCAACCCGAAGGCGCAGGGAAACAACCCTTTCGTCTACCGGGGAAAACTCCAATATAGAGGCAGCAAGGTGGGGGGATACAAGAATACCCACCCCTGCTCGTCGCCTCTCGCCTGGGGAAACTCCAGAGTAGGCCAAGCTCCAGCCCCTCTCCAGGAGACTTGTTCCGGAACCGGAGCTGTGTGTTGAGGTGAAGCTGACTATATCTAGCCGGTATCTCTCAACCTCATGCACCAGCTCAGGCTCCTTCCCCACCAGGGAGGTGACATTCCATGTCCCAAAAGCCAGTTTAGGAAGCTTGGGATCAGACCGCCAAGACCGCCTTTGACCGCCACCTGATCCACAAAGCACCGGACCCCCATGATCCCTTCTGCAGGTGATGAGCCCACTGGAGGGCGGACCCATTTCACTCCTTCAGGCTGAGCCCGGCTGGGTCCCATGGGCGGAAACCCAGTCACCAGATGCTAGCCATCGAGCCCCTTCCCCAGCCCTGGCTCCAGGGTGGGGCCCCGGTAACCCCATACCGAGAGGGGTACACTGATACTGGGCAGGGTACACTCGGTATTATCATTATGATTTTCATTTTATTTATTTATTTATTATTTATCTACTTAAATTGATTCTTGTACTGATGCAGCATGTTCAAATAAAATGCCTTCATTCATTCACTGACTGGTATTTGGAACTGTTCATAATTCCCTCCACCTTGAATAAGGCCTCAGTTCCAGCTGAAGAAAACAGCCCCAAAGCATGATGCTGCCACCACCATGCTTCACTGTAAGTATGGTGTTCTTTTGGTGATGAGCAGTGTTGTGTTTGCACCAAATATGCATTTTGGAATTATGACCAAAAAGTTCAACCTTAGTTTCATTGGACCATAACACATTTTTCCTCATGCGTTTGGGAGATTTCAAATGTGTTTTTGTCAAATGTAGCCAGGCTTGGATGTTTTTTTTTTCGTAAGATAAAGCTTCTGTCTTGCCACCCTACCCCATAGCCCAAACATATGAAGAAGACGGGAGATTGTTGTCACATGTACGAAATAGCCAGTACTTGCCAGAAATTCCTGCAGCTCCTTCAGTGTTGCTGTCGGCCTCTTGGCAGCCTCCCTGACCAGTTTTCTTCTCGTCTTTTCATCAATTTTGGAGGGACGTCCAGTTCTTGGTAATGTCACTGTTGCGCCATATTTTCTCCACTTGATGATGACTGTCTTCACTGTGTTCCATGGTATATTTAATGTCTTGGGAATTCTTTTGTACCCTTCTCCTGATTGATACCTTTGAACAATGAGATACCTTTGAACACTGAGATCCCTCTGACGCTTTGGAAGCTCTCTGCGGACCATGGCTTGTGCTGTAAGATGTGACTACAAAAATATCAGGAAAAGCCTACTAGAACAGCTGAACTTTATTTGGAGTTAATCAGAGGCACTTTAAATGGTGGCAGGTGTGTGCTGACTCCCATTTAATATGAGTTTGAATGTGATTGGTTTATTCTGAACACAGCCACATTCCTAGTTATAAGAGGGTATGCATATTTATGCAACCAAGTTATTGCAATTTTTTTTTTCCCCCTTACAAGATTTCAGTTTGTTTTGCAATTGGGTTGTATAGGTTATAGGTCACATTAATGGAAAAAGTGGAAAAAGTGGAAAAAGTTTTGAAATGATTTATCTTGGTCTCATTTTTTTACATCACAAAAACCTGGCATTTGAACAGGGGTGTGTAGACTTTTTATATCCACTATATGTATACAAACCACAACAAGAACATTCAGAGGCACCAACTATTGTCTTAGGGGATTTGAATCAATGTAACCTGGACAGTGCATTACCTGGCTTCTATCAGTCTGTCAATAATGAAATGAGAAAGGACAAAATTCTTAAAAATGCTACATAAATGTGAAAATGGCATATGCATCCATAATCAGACCTCCTGTGGCAAACTCATAATGTTGTGTTTTTAATTCCTACCCACAAGACAAAATTAAAAAGCTGGCAGCTGGAAGAGAGAGAAATAGGCGATCAAAAGGGACATTATCACCAGAAAAACTGCATTTTAAAATCAAGATTTTATCAAACTGAACAGCTGGATAAGAACTTCAAGAAGAAACTCAGGGATGTCAGACAAGCACACAGACAGAAACTGTTATGTCTGTAAATGGGCTGGTATTAGCAAGATGGCGGCCAGGTTGGTTACGGGATAGACCGGGGTGGCTACTACCTTTTTCCGATGATGATGCCACCCAGGGTATAAAAGAGTGGGTGGAAGAGGCTCTGCCTCTTTCGTCGTGAAGCCACCTGGCCAGCAGGAGAGTGCCGTAAGCCTCTGTACATAGTTGTGTGATATCCTGAATAAACCCCTGTTAACCGAAGTGAGACTCACTCGTCATTCCCACATTATGAACACAACAGAAACTAGAGGAGAACTTCAAGACAAACAACCCCAAAAGACTCTGGAACCCTCTGAAGAGGATGACAGGAATGTCATCCTCAAACAAATCTGTTGTGACAGAAAATTTTTGATTTTTTATTGATCCCCAGAGGGGAAATTGAGGGTATCCACCTGGATGGCTGAAGCAGCCACGGAATGGCGCTATCTCTTAACCATTTTTACACACATTCACACCTAGGGCCACTTTAGAGTCTCCAATTAACCTAACCTGCATGTTTTTTGTTTTTTTTTTGGCCTGTGGGAGGAAACCAGAGAAATCCCGGAGTAAACCCATGCAGATACGGGGAGAACATGCAAACTCCACACAGATCACTGTTGGTCAGGGGCTGGGATTGAACCAGGGATCCCATGACCAGTGTTGCCGCAGTGCTAACCACTGCGCCACTGCACCGCCCAAAATGATTTTATGTTTGCAAATGAACTCAACTGCTTCACTTGTTTTGAATCTGTATATGACCCTATGAAATGTGAACATCTCCTTAAAACCATAATACCGACCAATGATGATAGGATTATCATAACTGTAGATGAAGTCAAGGAGGTTTCCCTGCACATCAATCCCAGGAAAGCTTTGGGTCCTGATACCAATAGTGGTCTAGCGTTAAAGACATTTACCAGAGAATTAGTCCATGTCTGGCAATAAATGTTGGCAATAAATGGCCCCAGTGCGCCACCTAACTCCGACAAGAAGCAGCTCAGTCCCCGGTGAGGGCCTATCGGAGGAACCAACCGAGGCAGCAGTTGGGAGCTCGAGCGCGGCGTTGGTGAGAGACGGGGCCACCTGGACCCAGCAGGACAGTGGCCTGAGTCGGAACCCAGTTGCGAGGTCCAGCTGAGGAGCTACCAGACTGACGGCGGTCGGTGACGGGGCCTAGCGGAGGTGCCACCCAGCCAGACGGCGGCGAGCGGAGGCGGTGATCGGTGAAGCTTGGCTGCGCCGGCGGTGTGCGGCATAACCGGCCAGGCAGACGGCGGCAGGCGGTGGCGAATGACGGGGGTGATCTGCGGAGCTGTACAGCGCTACTTGGCGGAGGAGCTGTGCAGGAGCTGCTGCGGCGAGTTCAGCAGCGGCCGGGCTAGTTGAGGCCTAGCCGGATTCTCTGTTTACTTCTATCTACAGGTCAGTAAGATGCCACCAAAGAAAGAGGAAATGGAAGAAATCAAAAAAGCTCTGAGCTTTATGTCAGAAGAATTGGCCAAATTGACTAGCCAACAGTTTAGAAAGCTTGGGATCGGTCCCACTTGAGGTGTTTCAGGCACGTCCCACTGGGAGGAGACCCCGGGGCAGACCCAGGACTCGGTGGAGAGACTATGTCTCCCAGCTGGTCTGGGAACGCCTTGGTATCCCCTCTGAAGAGCTGGAGCAGGTGGCTGGGGAGAGGGAAGTCTGGGCTTCTCTGCTTGAACTGCTGCCTCCGCGACCCGGACCTCCGGAAAAGCGGTAGAAGATGGATGGATGGATGGATGGATGGACTAGCCAACAGGACAAAATAATAGGCCTAATAGAACAGGTACAAGCCCTAAATTTAATAATTCAAGAAAAAGACAAAAAAATTATGGACCTGGAGCAACACGGGTGTCTTTTGGAGCAACGCGTCGAGGATCTTGAACAAGGTTTTCGTATTGATGACCTAGTTATAAGTGGACTAGACATCAGATATCAGTCATACGCCCATGCCACAGTAGGACTGAGTGGTGAAGATGCACCCATGAGAGAATCTTTGTCCTTAGAAAATCAAGTGCTTCAGTTCCTTAATGATAAAGACATTAAGGTAGAAGCCAATGCAATCTCAGCCTGCTATGCTCTACCGAAGAAAGATAACAAAACAAAGAAATCAATTGTGATGCGCTTTGTGAACAGAAGGGTAAAGAATAATACACTGAGGCAGGCCAAAAAGCTAAAGGAAACTCAAGTTTACATAAATGAACACCTGACAAAAAAAAGCGCTGAATTAAGACGACAGGCACGGGTGCTAAAAAAACAAAATAGGATACAAGCAACCTGGACAAGAAATTGTAGAATTTGGATTAAACTAAATGGATCACCTGAGCAAGCAAAGAGTATAATGATCAGAGATGCTACTGACTTAGATAAATACAGATGAACACACACGATAAGAATAGTTCTTTTGATACACCATGCCAAAGTACTTTAATAAAAATAACCAAAACAAACAAAAACTTATGACCGACTCAAGTAGACATCAATTATCCCCAGTTGGAGGAAGTCATTTGACACAGAATGAGGAAACTCAAACTCTGAAAACATACCATTATGCTGAACATAAACCACAAGAGATGGAGAATGATATTGATCCTGATAACCACTTTTTCAATAATATTCATAACCACTGTGAATATTACACCGAAAAACAATTCAAAAGTCAAATGCAATTAGATGGTAAACTGTCAATAATACACTTCAATAGCAGAAGTCTTAACAAAAACTTTCCACAGATTCAGGACTATTTAAAACAGCTAGACAGAAAATTCACAGCCATTGCAGTCTCTGAAACCTGGCTTAATGAAGATCAGGCTCCCCTGATGGCAATAGAAGGATATCAGATGTTTTATATTAACAGAACTCAAAAAAAGGGTGGTGGTGTTGCACTGTATATTGATGACCTGTACAGGTGTAAGCTTGTAAATGAAATGTCCTTAGCACTACCAGGGATTTTGGAATGTGTTACTGTTGAGATTGACCTAGACAAAACAAAAAATCTAATCATAAGCTGCATATATAGAACGCCGGGAACTTGCATTGAGACATTCAGAGATAAATTAGTCGAGCTGTACAATAATATTACTAGTAAGAAAATGGTAGCAATTTGTGGAGATTTCAATATTGACTTACTGAATCCTCATCAACAAAATGTAGTTACAGAGTTCATGAACTCTATGTACAGCATGAGTCTATATCCCACAATAACACATCCCAGTAGAATCACAGTTCACTCTGCTACACTTATTGACAACCTGTTTGTCAATGTTTTCGATAAGAAAATAGAAAGTGGATTATTGATAAATGATATAAGTGACCACTTGCCAACCTTTGCACTTATCCATGGCCACACGGGGCCCAACGCAGAAAAAACTTCAAAATCGTTCAGACACAAATCACCAAATGCAATCAGTTCTCTTAAAGAGGACTTGCTGAAGCAAGACTGGACAGAAGTCTATGTATCAGATGTAAATGAAGCCTATGACACATTTATAAATATTGTAACCACTCTTTATGAAAAAAACTGCCCATTAGTAATAAAAAAGCTTAAACACAAATTTGCTAACAAGCCATGGTTAACCAAAGGACTACAAAAGGCGTGTAAAAAGAAAAATTTATTATATAAAGCTTTCCTAAAGAAAAGAACAAAAGAAGCAGAGCAGCCGTATAAAACATACAAAAATAAGCTAACATATATAATAAGATGTAGTAAAAGATACTATTACAGAAAAATAATAGAAAAATCCAAGATGGCGCCCACAGCGGTCGACATGGTGCTTCGCTGCGCTCTTTGTTTGTTTTTGTTTGTCAATTGTGTGTCTGCTTGCACTTATACCCGTGAAGAACTTTTAAATATCAGGACTTTGACCCCCACGGACCTCCTCCCAGTTTTTCTAGCCCCTGCCGCCGATCTGGTTTATTGTTTGGCTCGGAAAGTGAGACGGCGGAAGAGAGGAAGACGAGCGGGCGCTCTCGTACGACTTCGCAGGAGAGGCTCGCGAACGGCGCTGCCTGGCATATTTCTGTCCAATACCAACTCTCTCTCTAACAAGGTGGATGAACTGAGACTGCTGATGCGTTTTAAGGACCTCGCCTCCTCAGCTGTCCTCTGCTTTACTGAGACCTGGCTCCGGGAAAATATACCGGACAGCGCGCTGCGCCTCGACGGCTTCCAGCTCTTCCGTGCTGATCGTGACACAGAGCTTTCCGGCAAGACCACAGGAGGCGGAGTCTGCTTCTACATCAACTGTAGCTGGTGCTCTGATGTAACGGAAATTTCCAAACACTGTTCTCCTGCCTTGGAATTTCTTGTTATCAACTGCAAGCCTTTTTATTCCCCACGGGAGTTTGCTTCTTTTATACTGATCGCTGTGTACGCCCCTCCCGACGCGGACACGCGCGAAGCTCAGCGCGTGCTCGCGGATCACATTCAACACACAGAGCGGAGTTTTCCAGACTCGCTGATTATTGTGGCTGGCGACTTTAATCAGTGCAATCTGAGCCACGATCTCCCCCGCTACAAACAGTTTATTAAATGCCCCACCAGAGGATTAAACACACTGGATCACTGTTACACCACAGTGAAAGACGCATATCGCGCTGTCCCTCGAGCTGCGCTGGGATTATCTGATCACGTGATGGTTCACCTCATTCCCACATACAGACAGAGATTGAAGCTCACTAAACCTGTTGTGAGCACTACGAAGATACGGACCAGTGATGCTGAGGAGAAGCTGGAAACATGCATGGAAATATCTGACTGGGGCATGCTTAAAGGAGCCACGCATGATCTGGATGAGTACACGGACACTGTGAACTCATATATCCACTTTTGTGAAGAGAACATTCTTCCATCACGCACCAGGGTGAGTTACTCTAATGACAAACCCTGGTTCACAGCTAAGCTCAGACAGATCAGGAAGGAGAAGGAAGCAGCGCTGAAAAGTGGAGACAGGGGCTGCTACAGGGAGGTTAAATACCGGTTTAACAGAGAGTTGAAGAGGGCTAAATCTGTGTATTCAGAGAGACTCCAGCAGCAGTTCACTGCTAATGATTCGGCTTCCGTGTGGAGAGGACTGAGGCAGATCACCAACTATCGGCCTCAGGCTCCTAAAGGTCAGGATGACAAAGCCCTTTGTCAGAGACTGTCCCAACACTATGCCCGTTTTGACACCTCGTCATCTGTGTCCAACTCCCCCCCTCCCTCCAGCTCCACAGCCTCCACATTCCCTACTTCATTTAAGGCACCCCCCCACCTCCCCCCCTCCCCTTATCATCAGTGAGCAGGATGTGCTCAAACAGTTCTCCAGACTGAACCCGCGCAAGGCCCCCGGCCCAGACGGCGTGTCTCCCTCCACCCTGAGACTCTGTGCGAAACAGCTGGCTCCTGTATTCACAGACATTTTTAACACCTCCCTTAAGTTATGCCACGTGCCGTCCTGCCTCAAATCCTCCACCATCATCCCTGTCCCCAAGAAGCCACGGATCACTGGACTTAATGACTACAGACCTGTAGCGCTCACCTCTGTAGTCATGAAGTCCTTTGAGCGCCTGGTCCTGTCCCACCTCAAGTCCATCACCACCCCTCTCCTGGACCCGCTGCAGTTTGCCTACCGAGCCAACAGGTCTGTAGACGATGCAGTCAACCTGGCCCTCCACTCCATCCTGCAGCACCTGGACTCCCCGGGAACCTACGCCAGGATCCTGTTTGTGGACTTCAGCTCCGCATTCAACACCATCCGCCCCGCTCTGCTCCGGGACAAGCTGTCCCTGCTCAACGTGCCTGACTCCCTCTGCAGGTGGATCATCGACTTCCTGACGGACCGGAGGCAGCATGTGCGGCTGGGAAAGACTGTCTCAGACTATACTAGCATCAGCACCGGATCACCCCAGGGCTGTGTACTTTCCCCCCTACTCTTCTCCCTTTACACCAACTCCTGCACCTCCAGCCACCAGTCTGTCAAGTTGATCAAGTTTGCGGACGACACCACCCTCATCGGGCTCATCTCCAACGGCGACGAGTCCGCCTACAGGAGAGAGGTGGCCCAGCTGGCGTCCTGGTGCAGCAATAACAACCTGCAGCTGAACGCTCTGAAGACAGTGGAGATGATTGTAGACTTCAGGAAAGTCACTACTCCTCTGCCCCCCCCTCACCCTCTCAGGCTCTCCCATCACCACTGCTGATTCCTTCCGCTTCCTAGGCACTACCATCACCAGGGACCTCAAATGGGAGCTGACCATCAGCTCACTCATCAAAAAAGCCCAGCAGAGGATGTTCTTCCTGCGGCAGCTGAGGAAGCTCAAGCTACCCACCAAGATGTTAGTGCAGTTCTACACAGCCATCATCGAGTCCATCCTCACCACCTCCATAACCGTGTGGTACGCAGGAGCCACTGCCAGGGACAGACTAAGGCTGCAGCGCGTCGTGCGCACTGCTGAGAAGGTGATCGGCTGCAAGCTCCCATCTCTCCAGGATCTGTACATCTCCAGGACCCGGAGGCGTGCTGGCCGGATCATAGCCGATCCCTCACACCCTGGTCATGTACTGTTTGCCCCCCTCCCCTCTGGTAGAAGACTTCGGTCCATCCAGACTAAAACCTCCCGTCACATGAACAGCTTCTTCCCCTCTGCCATTAGACTGCTGAACACTAAGTGACTCTCGTGCACCATGTACAGCAGCTCAACCAGACTCATGTCAATCATCACTGTTTTCTTCCTGCATTACCGACTGCACTATATAGTTCTCCACAGTATCTGCTGCTGGCTAATATATATTTTAACTGTTGACCAGTATCACTTAATCTTATCCTACACTTTATTACATGTATAGTTTATTTCTCTTATCTTATCATGTTTAATGTTGCAGCATTGTACCGAGACAAATTCCTAGTTTGTGTACTACATGAACAATGGCAATAAACCTGATTCTGATTCTGATTCTGATTACAGTAAAGAACTGGAGAAAAACAGAGACAATATTAAAAATACATGGACAATACTCAACAGTATCCTTGGAAATAAAAGCAGAAATACAAGCTATCCAACTAACATTCCAAAAAATAATAAAACGACTCAGAGTGTGAATATTGCTTCACCTGCAGATGAATTTAATAATTTTTTTGTTAACATTGGACCTAAACTGGCCCAAGAAATACCCACTACGGTGCCAACAGGTGATACAATATGCAATAACACTGCTGTAAAAGACTCCATCTTCATAAAGAACACAGACAAAAGAGAGGTCATTGAAATTGTTAAATCGTTCAAAAGTAAAACATCTACTGACTGTGATGGTATTGACATGCTACTAGTCAAAACTGTTATCGAATGCATAGTAAAACCACTGACGTATATCTGCAACCTGTCTCTCCAATCAGGTATATTTCCCAATGCAATGAAAATAGCTAAAGTAATTCCGATATACAAGACGGGCAACAGAGGGGAACTCTCAAACTATAGACCAATTTCACTATTACCGCAATTTTCCAAGATACTTGAAAAAATATTCTATGAGAGAATTGACAACTTCATACTGAAGAATGATTTATTATTTGAGCAGCAATATGGGTTCAGACACAAGAGGACAACTGCATATGCCCTAATGGAATTCACAGAAAAAATATCAACAGCCATTGAAAATAAAGAGTATTCAGTTGGAGTATTCCTAGATCTTAAAAAAACATTTGATACAGTAGATCATAATTTATTATTAAAGAAACTACAAAATTCGGGTATTAGAGGGGTAGCACTGTCCTGGTTAAGTAGTTACTTAAAGAATAGATATCAGTATGTATGTGTTAGCAACAAAAACTCAGAGTTGCTGAAGGTCACCTGTGGAGTCCCACAGGGTTCAGTTTTGGGACCATTATTATTCAATATGTATATAAACGATATATGTAAAGTTTCAGAAAAAATGGACTTAATATTGTTTGCCGATGACACTAATCTGCTATGCAGTGGAAACAAGTTGGAACAACTTCTGGATACACTCGGGAAGGAATTAGAAAAGCTTAAACTGTGGTTTGATTCAAACAAATTAACGCTCAATTTAAGTAAGACAAAATTTATAGTCTTTAACAACCATCACAACAATCCAGTACCCAAACTCAGTGTAAATGGTGTAGAGATTGAAAGGGTATCTGAAACTAAATTCCTTGGAGTAATAATTGATAACAAACTGTGTTGGAAGTCACATATTAATTATATTAAAGGTAAAGTTTCCAAATCAATTGCAATATTACACAGAGTGAAATATTTGCTGAATCAACCCACACTATACACCTTGTATCATTCATTAATACTCCCATACATGACATATTGTAATGAAGTATGGGGAAATACATACAAAACAAACATATATCCACTCTTTATGCTTCAAAAGAGAGCTATTAGAATAATAAACAAAGCAGCTTACAGGGAACCAACAAACCCACTTTTTCTTAAACAAAAAACTCTCAAGTTGAAAGATCTGGTTGACTTTAAAACCGCAATAATAATGTTCAAAGTGAAGAATTTATCACTGCCCGCAAATATCCAAAAGTTGTTCCAAACAAGGGAGAAACGATATCACTTCAGAGGAACATGTATATTTCAAAAGCCTACAGTGAGAACAACCACCAAGCAACACTGTATTTCAGTGCAAGGAGTCAGATTATGGAACGATTATGGACCTGAATTAAAATCATGTACAACGCTTGGACAATTTAAACAAAAACTAAAGGAAGAAATACTCCAAACATATTTACAAGACGACATGTAAACTCACATAAGGATTGACATTTCCAGCCTGTGTTGTGTTGTAGCTTAGTTTTTTTTTTTTTTTTTTTTTTTTCTCTCTGTGACATTCTGTCTTAGATTTGTCTTGAATAGTAACGGCTCAACTTAGCTTTGCTTAGTTTTCCTTTTTTTTTTCTCTCAGTCACACTTTGTCTTAGCTTTGTTCTAAATTGTAATCACTCTTGTCTTGTTTACTCTTTTTTCTTTTGAATTCTTGGATGGAATATGGGTGGGCAATATAAGCTGCGGCTTCAGCCATCACCCATTTCGGATAACTCACGTGGAATTGTTTAGTAGAAGGAGTCTTTGTCTAATTTGACCTTGTTGTTATATTATACAGTTTCTTTTAACCTGTACTGTATTATCCGAAATAAAATTCATTCATTCATTCATTCATTCATTCAAATCTTTCAACGTTCTGTCGATACTCATACCACACCACTCACCTGGAAAACATCTCATATCAAACCTCTTGCTGAAAAACAATGCCGAAAAGAATATAATGATTTCCGGCCAATAGGTCTAACATCTCTTACTATGAAATCACTTGAAAAGATTATAGTCCAACATTTCAACTCAGATATAGGTCATTCACAGGATTTCTTTCAGTTTACATACAGGCAAGGACGCGGCTACAGCGCGTCGTGCGCACTGCTGAGAAGGTGATCGGCTGCAAGCTCCCATCTCTCCAGGATCAGTACATCTCCAGGACCTGGAGGCGTGCTGGCCGGATCATAGCCGATCCCTCACACCCTGGTCATGTACTGTTTGCCTCTCTCCCCTCAGGTAGAAGACTTCGGTCCATCCAGACTAAAACCTCCCGTCACATGAACAGATTCTTCCCCTCTGCCATCAGACTGCTGAACACTAAGTGACTTATTGACTCTCGTGCACTATGTACAGCAGCTCAACCAAACTCATGTCAATCATCACTGTTTTCTTCCTGCATTACCAACTGCACTATATGGTTCTCCACATTATCTGCTGCTCGCTAATATATTTAAACTGCTGACTAGTATTACTCACTCTTATTCTACACTTTATTGCATGTATAGTTTATTTCTTTTATTTTATCATGTTTAATGTTGCAGCATTGCACCGAGACAAATTCCTAGTTTGTGTACTACATGAACAATGGCAATAAATCTGATTCTGATTCTGATTCAAAGAACGCAGTCATTACTCTGGAACAGTTCATCTCCAAACATATTGATAAACCCAATTCATATGCCAGTGCTATTTTCCTTGATTTCTCATCTGCAATCAATACTATACAGCCATATCTACTCCTATCCAAAAGGCTTCAGTTACAGGTTAATCCTGTCCTCATTCACTAGTACTATTCATTCCTCACCAACAGAATACAGCTGGTAAAAGTTAACAACTCACTCTCTTCCCCGGTCAGAACCAATGTCGGTGGACCTCAAGGCTGTATTTCCTCACCTGTGCTGTTCCCTTTCTATACTGCAGACTGCACCACCGGTGCGCCCAACCAGTATTTACTGAAATACGATTTAGTCCTGCTATCTCTGCTGACCAATGCCAATGACCCCAGTTTGTACCAGCAGAATGTGGACTGGTTAATTACCTCTGCCAAGGAAGTTATGTTTTCAGGGTGGTTTATCGGTTTACTTGTTTGTTTGTTAGCAGGATTATGCAAAAACTACTGTACAGATTTTTATTAAATTTTCACCAGAGGTAGCCTTTGGGCCAAGGATGAACCCATTAAATTTTGATGAGGATGTGAGAGTGCATGCCTCCACCAAGAACCTTGTTTGCATTTTTGTGCAGCAGGATTACACAAAAACTACTGGATGGATTTGGATGAAATTTTCACCAGAGGTGGTTCTTGGGCTAGAGAGGAACCCATTACATTTTGGTGATGATCCAAGAATGCATACCTCCACCAAGGCTCTTATCTCCTCACAGTGTGTTAGCAAGAATCCTCTCAAACTACTGGATAGACTTTGATGCAATTTTCACCAGAACTGGCCCGTGGCCTACACATAAACCCATTACATTTTGGAGGTGATGCATGAGGGATGGAAGGAGCCTTGGCAGAGGTATGCACTCTTTGAGTGCTTTTTTTTAGTTGAGTGGTGTGACAAAAATGCCCTAATAATCAACACAAAAAAGACTGAGGAGATTGTTTTTAGCCATTCTCCTGATAATTCACGTTCCTCACTGTTTAATCACAATAAGGAAATTAAACAGGTTACTTCTTATAAATATTTAGGAGTAATGACTGATGCCACCCTATCATGGACACCTCACGTAATAGATTATAAGGATAAAGACATGTACTTATATAGCACTTCTTCTAGTCTCAAAGACGACTCAAGGCACTTCACTAGTACTAACCATCTATTCTAGGGACCTATAGGAGACAAATACTTAGGGACAATTTAAAATTACCAATTAACCTAATGTGCATGTCTTTTGGATTGTGAGAGGAAAGCGGAGCTCCCAGAGTAAAAACATGCAGTACAGAGAGAACATGACCAAGTCCACACAGAAAGGTTCCTACCCCTGCCACCCTGGGGATTTGAACCTGGAACCTTATAGCTGTGAGGCAACAGTACTAACCACTGCACCACCACACTCCCCAGCAGCATGTCTACTTTCTGTGTAGACTTAGATTTTTCGGAGCCAGCAGCAAGATGATGACTGTTTCAGTGATACAGAGTATACTGTTGCACTGTAGCACAGTCTGGTTCAGCAGCCTGACTGTCAAACTTAAAGCCAAACTCAATAATCAAAAAAAAAATTTGCGCAAAGATCATTGGTGAACCACTCATAAGCAGTTTTCATGAAGCACACAGGAAAAGCATGATCAGGTTAGCCAACTCCATCTCATCTGATTCCTCCCATGTTCTAAACAGTGAATACCAACTTCTTCCCTCAAACAGACAATTCAGAATTCCTACATTTAAACAAAAAAATTCATTTATCCACCAATCTATCCTGCTGCTGAACCACAACCAGTGAATGGCTAAATACCATCAAGCCCATGGTCTAAACATGTGCCGTTATGTCTTTCCTCACTGTTTTATTTGTATGGTGTGTCAGACTAGTATGTTTCGAGTAACCTGTATGCTTTATTTTCCCTATATGTTTGAAAATGGAGTGTCTCATGAATAGCAACACAATTTTCAGTAATAACTGACAATAAAGTTGTTATATCATATTGTAGAATATTAACATGTAGATATGTTCAAGGGAGAACTGTCATCATACATGTGAAGTTTAATGCAGATTGGTTCTTGAATATGTGTTAACTTTTGTTAGCAAAAAAGCCCCACTGAATAATATTTTTTTAAAGGTGGAAAATGTGATCCAGAATCTGTATACTGAACTGGATCCTCCCCCAAAATATGATAGGTTCATTCTTGGCTCAATAGCCACCTCTGGTGAAAATTTAATCAAACTCTGTCGAGCAGTTTTTGTGTAATGCTGCTAACAGACAGACAAATGGCAAAAAGGGATAAAACAACAATCATATAACCTCCTCTATGGAGGTAAAAAGGGAAGGAAAAAGTACACTCTCAAACAAGGAAACTGTTGTGTGGGAGTGTGGAGCAGGCAAGGAGAGCCCAGATGCAGGCAATAATCTAAGGACGGATGATTTATTTAATAAACCAAACAGAAAACTGAGCAATACACCAAAAGAACACCTAACTAAAAACATTGGAATGACTAGGAAAATAAAGCACAGCACAAAGGCTGAAAACACACTAACCTTAAAACACAAGAAGAAGAATAACCTTGGCAGAGGTATTGGCCACTATGTTACATTACCTTACATTATTATCAACTGATCTGACCACTTTTTTCCATTTTAAAAAATGACATACATATTGAAATAAATGACACACCTGTCCATCTCACTTTTACACACAGGTAAATATTTTTCTACTATAACATTAAAATCATATCTCAGTGTTTTACATCATCTGTCAACGTCAAGCAAGCATAGTGTTAAGAATCCGCACATTCAGTTTCACTTTCTGTTTTTAAAGTTTTTTGCCTCTCCAAGCATACACCAAACGTGACTAAAATATTCGGAAAAACATGAAGGAAATGACCAGCTTTTTGACATTCTACACCACAACACAACAAAAGTCTCCCCCTGTGGATTTATGGTCTACCTCCCTTTGGGACCGGCGGAGGATAAAAAAAATTAAGTAATTCTTGTGTATATCACTCAACACTGCTGATATCATAGCGGGGTGGGGGGGGGTATAAAATGGCCTAAGAGGAATGAATTGGCCTAGGCCATAATATACCTGGAGTATAATCTAGCCAAGGCCACTTTAACCCTAGGTATAGTCTAGACTGGGGATATACTGTGGCATGTTACGCCAGCAAAAACATAACCTTCTTGGGGAGGTAATAACCTGTACTACTACTACTACTACTACTACTACTACTACTACTAATAATAATAATAATAATAATAATAATAATAATAATATAAATAAGTCAGAAATAATACAATAACTCAAAGGGTAGAGCATGATCCTAATCATGATTTGGCAGCATATAGATTTCCCTCCTCCATTCTGCAGTCTCACAGGGCAGCTGAAGCCAAGGGCAGATGTCTGGGGCTCTGTCCCTGGTAAAAGCTACTTAGCAGAAGATGTACAGTTTGGCAATACCCTGTGTGAGATAGATGATGCACCATGATGCCATATTGGTCTGCCAGGGTCTAAATCAGACAAGCAGCCAACATAGAGAGCGGTTAGCTGACAGATGGCTGAAGCATGAATCTGCATTCAAGTCAGTGCAAACTACAAGCTTAAGGCTTTTCATGCTTACACAAAGTAACCACAATGTGTGTATAGCCTATGCATCAGTGTTTGGTCGAGTGCATCTGTGTATTAACATGCATATATGCTATGCACTGGGTGTTCAGTATGTATAACTCAGCAATTCTGCATTCAACAATTTGTGTGTGCCTATGTGAGCATCTTTGGGTGTTTGCTGGGCACCGGATGCAAGTGGAATGAGAATAAGTGTGGCTTTGCCATGGCAACAGAGAAATGCCAGAGGAGATGGGCACAGCAGAAATAAAGCCCAGTGCTCACCGCAGTAGGCGAAGAAAAACGAAGGACCTGATTAAACACCCCCACTGCTCCTACTTGTGCCCCCAGCCTACTCCCTTTTCATCTTCCATTTCAGACTGCTGTGAGATGCTACAAAGTGAAAGCAGCTCAGACGCTCAGAGAGATTTGTGTAGACACTAACCTCATTACGGGCAGAAATGCAGTTTATGCAGACTTTTATAGTTCGCACCTAATACCGAGTGCGTTTGCAAGCTTACTGACACAAATACAGATGCAAACATACGGCAGAAATACAGTAACAGCTGAGCTCTGAACAAACGATGCATCACCACCCTGAGAGCTGCAGCGCATCAAGGAGGATGTCAACATGATAAGTGATTCAGAGTTTAAACTTGTCTCCAGGTTGCATCACAAGTATATTTGATTGATGGATTCCATCAAAAGTGTTGTGTCGTCAACACACACACACACACACACACACACACACACACACTGGACTCACAAAACGCAGTGACTGACAGGCTTCCATGTACAGCACAATAGCTAAATTGGTAGCGTGCAAACTGTGCTGCTAGATTCTTTTTGTGTCTTTGATGTTCCAGTGTACACAGGGTGAATCGCTTCAATTTTATGCATTGCTTTTAATGACAAATGTTACTTTGTTTATATACTTTATTGATCCCCAGAGGGAAATTCAGGGTATCCATCTGGATGGATGAGGCAGCCATGGTACAGCGTCAATCCCTTCACACACACATTCACACCTAGGGCCACTTTAGAGTCTCCAATTAACCTAGCTTGCATGTTTTTGACCTGTGGGAAGAAACTGGAGTACCCAGGGTAAACCCACACAGACACAGGGAGAACATGCAAACCCCACACAGAAGGGTCACTGATGGTCAGGGGGTGGGATCGAACCCACAATGGTCAGGGGGGAATCGTCTCTCGTGACCTTCTTACTGGGCTGCCACTGTGTTAACCACTGCGCCACTGAGCACCTTCAATCATCCTGGCGAGAAATCAACAATACAGAGGGGAGTAACTGAGGAGGATACTGGGATGAATAGTAGCAATGTCTGCCTATCCACTTTGCCAGTGTGAACCCTCCCCATCTCAGCAGTTATTCACTTATTACCCACAGTGATGGAGTCTAGGTATGAAGTATGGGTAGGGTGATCACTTCCATCTGTCTGCACTAACTTTATGCCACTAAATTTTGTACCTGCTCTCTGTGGATTGCCGCCTTATCATGGTAGAGGGGTTTATGTGCTGTAGTGATCCCAGGAGCTATGTTGTTGTGGAAACTTGCACATGGTAGGGTCTCCCAAGTCAAATTGGTCCTGGGTGAAGGGCCAGACCAAGAGCGGTCCAGTGGATCCCCATGAGAAAAGGTACAACAAAGACCTAGTGTACCCAAAGGAGCCACATGGGTCCAGTGGGCTCACCACCTGCAGGAGGGATCATGGTGCTATGTGAACTGGGTGGCAGTTTGGGCTACTCTATTTGGACTGCTGTCCCCACAACCCAAACCCCCGGATAAGTGGTAGAAGATGGATGTATGTATATTTTTCTTTTTGTCTTAGGTTGACCTTGGGGCAGAGGGACACTATACTTGGTTCATAGGTTGACCTTGGGTATTGCACTTTTGGCTGTGATTTTGGGATCAAAAGATGAAAGGTCAAGGTAATAAGCCAGTAAAGCCAACATGGACATACAGTACATCACTGATGCTTATCCTCACTCATATCTTATGAAAGACGAGAATGAGATGGGCGAGATACTGAGACCTGTTGCTAGAGAATTCAGGAGAGATGTGGGTCTGCATCTCCGTTGAAGCCAATTCTCTTTGTACACTGGTTCACACTGGTATTACCCTCACTTTTCCCCCTACTATCCTTTACCAATATTTCTCCAAGATGAGCTTTTTCCCACCTAAAACACTCTTTTTTAGCCACTTAAGAACATGAAAGGATGGAAGCCTCCCTGAGGGAAGTCCAACAATATTAATTTGTCCAACGATATTAGCTTGAAGAAATTAACAATAGCTTCAAATTAAAAATGATCACTCTATGACCTTGTAAAGACAATTATAGCTACTCATTCTAGCTGCGCTGATGAGTTTCTTAGGTTCATCATCCTAAGCTAAATAAAGTGGGGATGGAATCAAAGCCGACAAGCCTGATGTCGCTTTAATATAACTCACATTGACATCCATGATGTAGTAACTGTGGAGAGTCGGCTAGAGGTGAGAGCTAAATAAGATCCAAACCAACAAATGACTCACCACATTTCCTCCACTTATAGTCTCTCCTGTCAAAAAAATTACCATGCCTCTGTATTTAACAAAGAAAGACTGAATTTTCCGGTAATTACAAGTGATAGTGCTTCATCTTCAGACTTGATCTTTCTTGCAAAAGTTGATGTTAAAGTTTTGTTGCTAATAATGGACTTTTCTTTGGCACTAACTGTTAATTCTGCCCCACACCGCCACCTTTTTGGGGGACACTACATACAAAAAGGTGACAACATTTCTGGAAATTGAAAGATATTCTTGCGGTGATTTCATGTCCTCACGTTACCACCCCTCTCTCTCTCTTTCTTCTTTTGATTCACCCTGTTATTTCACTTCTAATGTGAGCGTGATTGAGTTTTGATAATGGCACGTTTTCATTTCACATGAGACAGGGAGACTCATTATGGGCCCTGACATGTTTCTCGATGGGGGAGAGAATGCTTCCTGTTTTCTTCACATCTCCACGTCTCAACACCCGTCAGTCTTACATTTCCCTTTCATCATCAGTTCCATCATGAATCCTTATTAGTGCCGCGGCAGCAATTCATAGTGCTCATTCAGGCATCGCAAAGGTGTAAAAAGAGAGCGCTGCCTTAGTTGGGAGGAGGTGCGTTGTGGTTTTAAAAAGACAAGCTTGTCTATTTGCTTTCACCACAATGCATTTAGAAGCAATCAAAAGGGTGGAAATTTGATTCAGTAACAGTGGGTGTTACTGTAGAGATGGAAAGAAAACTGAAATCTTGGCAAAACTTCAAAAAATACCTGAAGATCTGTTTGCTAACCACAGCTTGTGTAAATTAACGTTTGCTTTCGAAGCCTGAAAAAGATAAAAAGATATGATTAAATGAAATCTCACAGGAGCTGACTGCCCATTTTAAAGCCTAAATTTTGTTTTTTATTGCATCTTTAACAGTACACCTATAACATCAAGGAAAGACTAAACAGCCAGGCAATGTTGCCAGCAGCATCTGACCCTACTTATTTCTACCGAGTGTCCTCTGAATCAAAGCCAAGTCTCTGCAGGGTTTACAATAACATGAATCCTGGCCTTAATAACCCACACAGATCAGCACAAGCACACGTGCACTCCTCTATCCTTCTCCTCCTCCCAACCCATTTCTCAGCTTCTCTCCCTGGAGCATTAAAACAGACAACGGACCTTGGTTAGGTCATGGCCAACACAGACCTCATTTGTCACACAGGATAAGCGTCTGTGAAGCTGGATTGTTAATTATGAAAGTGAAATAAAGACATACGAGGTGTAAAGCCAGAGGAGCACACAGCCGAAGCACCTTGCAAACCATTATGCAAGTATGAAGACATGGAGACACGCACAGAGTCATCACCCTTACCTAGACCTAACCTTATTCTGATCTTCCATAAGTCACACTGGAGTGATTTACATTGTGGTGAATTATGAGGGTGTGGAAAAAGATCCCCATAACATGAACAATCCCTGGACCACATGCAAACACTCAAGCACACACACAACCTGGATAAAGGAGCTGGATGAAGATGTATGTCTGCTCAGTGTTTTAGAACTTACAGTATGCTGTATTTCATAGTGTAAGTATCTCAAATTGCAGTCTAAGTAGGATTAGTTACCTGATGAACACAAAGAGGACTCTGTGCTGAAAGGAGGTGGAATAGTGGCTCATACCCATGGTGAAATCTGGGAAATTCCTATCAACACTAACTCCTGACTCTCAATGACAGACAGGGAATTTTTTTATAAACACCTGTTATAAAAGTTATTGCACATAACTGTAAATTTACAACTCAAATGGCATACACCGTTTCCAACATAAATTGCCTTTTTGTGAGTAAGTGGAAAAACTCTTCAGCTTTTGTTTTCTTCATTATTCATCCAGATATTTGTTTGAATGTGACTGCCAAGCTGAGAATTTTCCAAAAAACCTGAGGACAAGATAGTCAGAAGTAGGGATAGGCGATATACGGAATATACAGTATTTGAGGTATCTGTACATTTGGCCTCCCAAAATACAAAAAGTATCTATATTGGGCATATTGAGTATAGCTTGACATGACGTTTGACATGACTTGAATCCATGCAGTGTCTTTCTCTCCCCAGCTGCTACTACCTTCAAAAATAAGAGCAAGCAATTGACCAAATGAACTGCATAAAAAGATGCATAAAAAACAAAAATGACAAATTATACTTGTGTCACTTATTGCACCGCCAACTATTAACTGTGTGTGGTAAACTGAAATTTTTCCACCTATGTGGATAAACTTTACTTGATAATGTAAGTTTTGTTAAACAAGGGAAAAAGACAGCAGCAGTTGACATGGCTCCCCAAATCATCACTGACTGTGGAAACTTCACACTGAATCTCAAGCAGCTTGGATTCTGTGTCTCTCTACTCTTCTTCCAGACTCTGGGACCTTGATTTCCAAATGACATGAAAAATTTACTTTCATCTGAAAAGAGGTCATCCACCTGTTGATGTTGGTCTATTGTGTTTTATCAAACCCCAAATCAGCACAGTTGTCTACCAGGAAATTTTTTGAGCACTTCATGCTTCCCTCTGCTGGCAAGCTTTATGGAGATGCTGGCTTCATTTTCCAGCAGGACTTGGCACCTGGCCACACTGCTAAAAGTACCAAAACCTGGTTTAATGACCATGATATCACTGTGCTTGATTGGCCAGCAAACTCTCCTGACCTAAACCCCATAGAGAATCTATGGGGTATTGTCAGGAAAATGAGAGACACCAGACCTAACAATGCAGACGAGCTGAGGACCGCTATCAGAGCAACCTGGGCCTTCATAGCTTCTCAGCAGTACCACAGGCTGATCGCCTTCATACTACACCATACTGATGCAAAAAGGAGCCCCGACCACAAACTGAGTGCATACATGGACATACTTCTCAGTTGGCCAACATTTCTATTAAAAACCTATTTTTTTAAAATTAATTTTATGTAATATTCTATTTTCTTTGAGAAACTGAATTTGGAGTTTTTATGAGTTATACAGCCATGGACAAAATTGTTGGTACCCCTCTGTTAATGAAAGAAAAACCCACAATGGTCACAGAAGTAACTTGAATCTGACAAAAGTGGTAATAAATAAAAATTCTATGAAAATTAACCAATGAAAATCAGATAATGCTTTTGAATTGTGGTTCAACAGAATTACTTTAAAAAACAAACTTATGAAACAGGCCTGGACAAAAATGATGGTACCCCTAGAAAAGATTGAAAATAATGTGACCATAGGGACATGTTCAACCAAGATGTGTCCTCTAATTAACATCACAGGTGTCTACAAACTTGTAATCAGTCAGTCGGCCTATTTAAAGAGTGACAAGTAGTCACTGTGCTGTTTGGTGACATGGTGTGTACCACACTAAACATGGACCAGAGGAAGCAAAGGAGAGAGCTGTCTCAGGAGATTAGAAAGAAAATTATAGACAAGCATGTTAAAGGTAAAGGCTATAATACCATCTCCAAGCAGCTTGATGTTTCTGTGACTACAGTTGCACATATTATTCAGAAATTTGAGATCCACGGGACTGTAGCCAACCTCCCTGGACGTGGCCGCAGGAGGAGACGGATAATACGAATGGTAACAAAAGAGCCCAGAGCAACCTCTAAACGCATTCATGGTGAACTCCAAAGTCAAGGTACATCAGTGTCAGATCGCACCATCCGTCGTTGTTTGAGCCAAAGTGGACTTCATGGGAGACGACCAAGGAGGACACCACCGTTGAAAACAAATGATAAAAAGCCAGACTGGAATTTGCCAAACTGCATGTTGACAAGCCACAAAGCTTCTGGGAGAATGTCCTATGGACAAACGAGACAAAACTGGAACTTTTTGGCAAGGCACATCAGCTCTATGTTCACAGACGCAAAAATGAAGCACACCAAGAAAAGAACACTGTCCCTACTGTGAAACATGGAGGAGGTTCTGTTATGTTCTGGGGCTGCTTTGCTGCATCTGGCACAGGGTGTCTTGAATCTGTGCAGGGTACAATGAAATCTCAAGACTATCAAGGTATTCTAGAGAGAAATGTGCTGCCCAGTGTCAGACAGCTTGGTCTCAGTCGTAGCTCATGGGTCTTGCAACAGGATAACAACCCAAAACACAGAGCTAAAAACACCCAAGAATGAGATGCATCTGTATATATTTAAGCAAGATTACCCAAGAGTGAGTTCGGTATCATGAATATAGTAACTTCAAGGTGTGATGCAGCTTGAGAGTATCACAGCTGGAGTTAGTATATTCATGATGCCGTAACAAACTCAAGTGTAACATTGCTTTTATACAACAGTTCCGCAAGCACAATTTATTAAATGACAGCAATACTGGAAAAAATGCTATGATTTGTTAGTTTAACCAATTATTTTGTGCAGCTGAGAAAAAATAATCCCTTCTAAATGTAGCCAATTGTTGCTAAACATCTCAATTAGCATGAAGATGTCTATTGTCATTTCACGTACATGTAAACAAATTAAATATTGTCAAGTGCAAAAAAAGTAAGTGTTTATAAAACATATACAGTAGGGAAAAAGTATTGAACACAACAACATTTTTCTCATTAAACATATTTCTGATGGAGCCACTGACCTGAGATTTTCACCAGATATCAGTAGCAACACAAGCAATCCATACATACAAAGAAATCAAGGCAACTGTGTTCACAAAACGTTATATTTAATAAAGTGGAATGACACCCGATCTGAACCCGAGTGGTGTTCAGTTATTGGACTTCTGTGCTAACCACAGTCTGTCCATAACGAACACCATGTTCAAGCATAAGGGTGTCCATATGTGCACCTGGCACCAGGACACCCTAGGTCGCAGGTCGATGATTGATTTTGTTATCGTATCATCAGACCTGCGACCGTATGTCTTGGACACCCGAGTAAAGAGAGGTGCAGAGCTGTCAACTGATCACCACCTGGTGGCGAGTTGGATCCGATGGCAGGGGAGGAAGCCATTCAGACCTGGTAGACCCAAACGTATAGTGAGGATGTGCTGGGAGCGTCTGGCTGAGGCCCCTGTCCGGGAGGTCTTCAACTCCCACCTCCGGAAGAATTTCAGCCACATTCCGAGGGAGTCTGGAGACATGGAGTCTGAATGGGCCATGTTCTCCACCTCTGTTGTTGAAGCGGCGGCCCAGAGCTGCGGCCGCAAGGTGGTCGGTGCATCTCGTGGTGGCAACCCCCGAACCAAGTGGTGGACACCAGTGGTGAGGGGGGGCATTAAGCTGAAGAAGGAGTCCTATCAAGCTTGGTTGGCTTGTGGGACTCCCGAAGCAGCTGAGGTGTACCGGCAGGCCAAGCGGAGTGCAGCTCGGGTGGTTGCTGAAGCAAAAACCCGGGTATGGGAGGAGTTTGGTGAGGCCATGGAACAAGACTTTCGGTCGGCTTCAAAGAGATTCTGGCAAACTGTTCGGCGGCTCAGGAGGGGAAAGCAGCTCCCCGTCCACACTGTGTATGGTGCGGATGGGACACTGTTGACTTCAACTGGGGATATCGTCGGGCGGTGGAAGGAATACTTTGAGGATCTCCTCAATCCCACTGATATGCCTTCCACAGAGGAAGCAGGGTTTGTGGATGAGGGGGATGACTCGCCTATCACAGGGGCTGAGGTCGCCAAGGTGGTTAAAAATCTCCTTGGTGGCCGCGCCCCGGGGGTGGACGAGATTCGCCCTGAGTACCTCAAGGCCCTGGATGTTGTTGGGTTGTCATGGTTGACATGCCTCTGCAACATTGCGTGGAGGTCGGGGGCAGTGCCTTTGGCATGGCAAACCGGGGTGGTGGTTCCTCTCTTCAAAAAAGGGGACCGGAGGGTGTGCTCCAACTTTAGAGGGATCACACTCCTCAGCCTCCCTGGGAAGGTCTATACCAAGGTACTGGAGAGGAGAGTCCGGCCGTTGGTCGAACCTCGGATTCAGGAGGAGCAATGTGGTTTTCGTCCTGGCCGTGGCACATCGGACCAGCTCTTTACCCTCTCGAGAATTCTTGAGGGTTCGTGGGAGTTTGCCCAACCAGTTTACATGTGTTTCGTGGACTTGGAGAAGGCATTTGACCGCATCCCTCGTGGATTTTTGTGGGGGGTGCTTCGGGAGTATGGGGTATCGGGCTTGTTGTTACGAGCTATTCAGTCTCTGTACGACCGTTGTCAGAGTTTGGTTCGTATTGCCAACACTCGGTCGGAGTCATTCCCAGTGAGAGTTGGACTCCGCCAGGGCTGCCCTTTGTCACCGATCCTGTTCATAATTTTTATGGACAGGATTTCTAGGTGTAGCCAGGGAATGGAGGGTGTCATGCTTGGTGACCACAGGATCTCATCTCTGTTGTTTGCAGATGATGTTGTCCTGTTGGCTTCATCCAGCAATGACCTACAGCTCTTGCTGGGACGGTTTGCCGCTGAGTGTGAAGCGGCTGGGATGAGAATCAGCACCTCCAAGTCCGAGTCCATGGTCCTCAGCCGGAAAAAGGTGGATTGTCCTCTCCGGGTTGGGGACAGGCTCCTGCCCCAAGTGGAGGAGTTTAAGTATCTTGGGGTCTTGTTCACGAGTGAGGGGAAAATGGAGTGAGAGATCGACAGACGGATTGGAGCAGCATCTGCAGTGATGCGGACGTTGTACCGGTCTGTTGTGGTGAAGAGGGAGCTTAGTTCTAAGGCAAAGCTGTCGATTTACCAGTCAATCTACGTTCCTACTCTCACCTATGGTCACGAGCTTTGGGTAATGACCGAAAGAACGAGATCACGGATACAAGCGGCTGAAATGAGCTTTCTCCGTAGGATTGCTGGACTCACCCTCAGAGATAGGGTGAGGAGCTCAGTCATCCGGGAGAGGTTCAGAGTAGAACCGCTGCTCCTCCACATTGAAAGGAGTCAGTTGAGGTGGTATGGGCATCTGATTAGGATGCCTCCTGGACGCCTCCCACTTGAGGTGTTTCAGGCACGTCCCACTGGGAGGAGACCCCGGGGCAGACCCAGGACTCGGTGGAGAGACTATGTCTCCCAGCTGGTCTGGGAACGCCTTGGTATCCCCTCTGAAGAGCTGGAGCAGGTGGCTGGGGAGAGGTAAGTCTGGGCTTCTCTGCTTGAACTGCTGCCTCCGCGACCCGGACCTCCGGAAAAGCGGTAGAAGATGGATGGATGGATGGATGGACACAAGGAATAAGTATTGAACACGCTTGATGAAATTCATTTAATATTTAGTAGAAAAGCCTTTATTGATAATAGCAGCTTCCAGACACCTCCTGTATAGAGAAACTAGGCGCAGGCATTGCTCAGGAGTGGTTTTAACCCATTCTTCCACACAAACTGTCTTCAAATCTTGAAAGTTCCGTGGGTGTCTTCTATGAACTCTGATCTCCAGTTCGTTCCATTGATTTTCAATTGGATTCAGGTCAGGTGACTGACTGGGCCATTCTAGCAGCTTTATTTTCATTCTCTGGAGCCAATTCAGAGTTTCCTTGGCTTTATGTTTGGGATCATTGCCTTGCTGAAATGTCCACCCTCGTTTCATCTTCAGCATCTTGGCAGATGACAACAGCTTCTTATCAAGGATGTTTCTCTACATTTGTCTATTAATCTTTTCTTCAATTAAAGGAAGTCTGCCTGTACCATGTGCTGACAAGCACCCCCACATGATGCTCTCACCTCCAAACTTCACTGTTAGTATGGTGTTTTTGAGCTGATGTGCAGTGCCATTTCTCCTCCAAACATGCCGTGTGTTGTGGCATCCAAAAAGTTCAATTTTAGTCTCATCTGACCAGACTATATTCTCCCAGTATTTTACTGGCTTGCCCCAATTTTTTTTTTTTTATTTTAAATCCTTTATTAGTCCCACAATGGGGAAATTACAGGGCATCCACGAGTGGATGAGGCAGCCACTGAAGCGGCGCCCAACCCTTTCACCATTCACACACACATTCACACCTTGGCCCACTTTAGAATCTCCAATTAATCTGATTTGCATGTTTTTTGGCATGTGGGAGTAAACCCATGCAGAACATGCAAACTCCACACAGATCACTGTTGGTCAGGGGCTTGGATGGAACCCAGGATCCCCCGGCCAAGGGTAAGTTGCTGTGCTGCCGCAGTGCTGCCCAGATGTTGTGCAGCAAACTTTAAATGAACTTCACCATGCTTTTTCTTCAGCAATGGAGTCCTGTGAAATGAGCAGGCATAGAGCCCATGTCTGTTGCGCGTATTACTTATTGTTTTCTTTGAAACAGCAGTACTTGCAACTCCAGGTCTATCTGGAGTTCTCCATGAGTGGTCTTTGGCTCTTGGATAACTCATCTGATTTTGACTCCTCTGTCAGAAATCTTGCGAGGAGCTCCTGGTCATGGCCGGTTTATGGTAAAATTATGTTCTTTCCACTTGCGAATGATGGCTCCAACAGTGCTCACTGGAACATTCAGCAGTTTAGAAATGCGCCTGTACCCAATGTCATCATTATGTTTTGCAACAATAAGGTTGTGAAGGTCTAGAGAGAGCTCTTTGCTTCTACCCATCATGAGTTCTTTGTGGTGTGACAATCTGATATTCACAGACCTTTTTAAAGGCTATCAGTCAGGACATGACCAGCTGAAATTAATTTGCACTGATGGGGAATGGGATGGCTTCCTAAATTCTGATGGCTTTCGACTGGTTTCTTGGCTTTCTATGCCTTTTTGCACCTCTTTTTCTTCATGTGTTCAATATTTATTCCCTGTGTCATTCCACTTTACAAAATAAAACTTGTTTTGTGAACACAGTTGCCTTGATTTCTTTGTCTGTATGGATTACTTGGGTTGTTACTGATATCTGGTAGAAAATCTCAGGTCAATGGCTCCATCAGAAATACATTTAATGAGAAAAATGTTGATGTGTTCAATATTTATTTTCCCTGCTGTACCTGCTGATTGCAGAAGACCCCAGAGCTGTGAAGGGGGTGCTTTCCATGGCAGACATGGTTTTCTCGGCATGACACCTGTCACCAGAAGCTGGTAGCTAGCTGGTAGCTAGTAGTTAGCATATTAGCAATTAGCACACTTTGCTTGGTATATGGATATTTATACACACACACACACACACACACACACACACACACACACATTCGGGCTTCCATGGCTTTGTGGAATTCAGCAATGATTTTGGTCAAGTGGGGTGGGCATCCAAATTTTAGTAATAACTTCCACAGCTCCTTTCTATCAACTGTATCAAATGCCTTGCTCAAATCCACAAAAGCAATGTAGAGGTCTTTCTGCTGCTCAATACATTTTTCCTGGAGCTGCCTCAGTGAGAATATCATATCAACTGTGCTTTGTCCTGCCCTGAAGTCAAATTGATTTTCTGGAAGGATAACATTGTGGCCGCACATGGCCAAAACATAATGAGCAGCATCTTTGATAAGAACAAAGGGCAGAGTTTCCTTGGAGATAGCAGGAAGCTGTGAAATGTGATCTTTTGTATGTCAGAGATGGCTTGGAGTTTCCTTTGTGTGCCAGAGACTGTGAGGGGGATGTTTAAGGATTAAGGAAGTGCATGCAATGTGACCTTTTATGTGAATGCATTGTGACCTTTTGATATGCAGAAGGACCTGGGTATATAAGTGAAGAGTTCTGTTTGAGAGGTCCTCTTTTCTACCATACTCATGAGAGAGAATGTGTAATAAACTGCTTGAGACCAACTTGCCTCATCATTTACACATTCTACACTGGTGACCCAAGACGAAGAATGCAACACGAAGAGAATTCCCCGGAGCCAGCCTCGTTGGGAGCCCCCAGCCAAGCGTATGCCGTTACAGTCCAGCTACCGGACTTTTGGCAGCACAACCCGCGCTCCTGGTTCCACCTGGTTGAGGCGCAGTTCACCCTCCGGGGGATATCGGTAGATGACACGAAATTCTACCATGTGATCGCAAAGCTCGACAACCACACGGCTCAGCATGTGGAGAGCCTTCTGGAGCAGCCACCAGCCAGCGACAAATACGACGCGTTGAAGTCCGCACTCATCCAGCACTACACACTCTCGGTTGAGGAGAGGGCAGAGGCACTCTTGGTGCGGACCGGGTTGGGAGATTGCACACCCATTGACCTCATGGAGAGGATGCTGAGGTTGAAAGGATCGGGCGACGACCACTTCATCTTTAACCACCTCTTCCTCAGGAGCCTTCCGTCAGCGACGAGAGTGGCCCTGGCCAGTTCGCCGTTGTTGGCCAAGCGGGACTACCGTGCACTGGCCCGGGAGGCACACCGGATCATCATGGCCAGCAGAGAGCTCGCGACCACAGCGGCGGCGACTGAGCTCGGCGCGACGACCGGAGACGGTGAGGAGCCATCGACGGCGGTAACGGAACCACCAACGACAGCGGCAGTGGGGGCCAAGGAACGCGGAGGAGACACCCTTTGTTTCTACCACCGCCGCTTTGCAGAGAGGGCACGCAAATGTATACCACCGTGCCAGTTCAAGCGCTCGGGAAAACACCAAGACCGGGGGTCGGTAGCAGCTGTGGCCCTCGGGGAGGAGAACAAGCTGCTCTACTTGACGGACGCACGCTCGGGGAGGCATTTCCTTGTGGACACCGGCGTCCAGTTGAGTTTCATCATGCCGTCCTACGCCGACCGGCTGGCAGGATCCAGCGGCCCCGAGATGGCAGCAGCAAACGGCTCGGAGATTAAGACCTTTGGTGAGAGGACTCTGCTTCTGTCTCTGCACGGCCATACATTTGAGTGGACTTTTGTCATAGCAGCATTGAATTTCAATATATTGGGGGCTGATTTTTTGTGCTCACATGGGTTGTTGGTTGATGTCGCTAACAGGCGCCTGGTTAATGCACTTTCTTTTGATTCTATCCCCTGTACAGCGCGAGCGTCCCGGCCAACAGCACAAGCCAACGTCACAGCTGCAAGCGGCAAGTTCCACACACTGCTCACTCAGTTCCCAGCACTCACGGTCCCGACATTTTCAACAGCCGTCGCTAAACACAGGGTGGAACATTTTATTACCACCACCGGGCCGCCCGTTTTTGCAAAACCTCGGCGCTTGGACGCAGCTAAACTGGCCATAGCGCGCGAGGAGTTCGCCAACCTGGAGAGGTTGGGTATCATCAGGCGTTCAAACAGCCCATGGGCTTCCCCGCTACACATGGTGCCTAAAGCTGATGGTTCGTGGCGACCTTGCGGGGATTTCCGCAGGTTGAACAATGCCACAGCGCACGACCGCTACCCAATCCCTCACATCCAAGATTTTTCATTTGGCAGGAGCGCGCGTTTTTTCTAAAATAGACTTGGTCCGCGGTTACCACCAAGTCCCAGTGCGCGCTGAGGACATACCCAAAACAGCGGTGATAACTCCGTTTGGTCTATTCGAGTTTTTATGCATGCCATTCGGGCTTAAAGGGGCTGAACAGACATTCCAACGCATGATGGATGCGGTGCTGCATGATCTACCTTTCGTATTCGTCTACCTGGACGATATTTTGGTAGCCAGCGCGTCTGAAGACGAACACGAAACCCACCTCACGGCAGTTTTCCGGAGGTTGGGAGAGCACGGTTTAATAATCAACCCAGCAAAGTGTCAGTTCGGGGTGACGCAGATTGATTTTTTGGGGCACCGCGTCTCTCCCGAAGGAGCGGTTCTGCTGCCTGACAAAGTACGCGCGGTAGCAGATTTTCCCCGACCACAAACGGTCAGGGCGTTACAGGAGTTTTTGGGAATGGTGAATTTTTATAACCGTTTCCTCCCCCGCGCATCACAGCTCATGCAACCACTGTACGCCGCGCTCAAAAAGCAGAAACCCACGAATAAGATCGAATGGTCCTCGGAGCGAGAGCGGGCGTTCTCGGAAGTCAAGGCAGCCCTGGCAAAAGCTGCGTTGCTGGCACATCCAGACCCAATGGCCCGCATAGCGCTCACTACTGACGCGTCAGATGTGGCCATAGGGGCGGTCGTGGAGCAGCGTGTAGCCGGCGCTTGGCAACCGCTCGCCTTTTTCAGCAGGACTTTGCGCAATAGTGAACGTAAATACAACGCGTTTGACAGGGAGATGCTGGCTCTCCACTTGGCTATTCGCCACTTCTAGTTCTGGCTGGAAGGACGCTGTTTCACCGCATTCGTTGACCACAAGCCACTAACATTCGCGATGGCCAAGGTTTCAGAGCAGGTTAGTGACGCGGATGTGCGCGCGCTCCAGTCTGGACCAACAGGGTTAAGGCTGGAGAGCAGGGTGCTGCAAGACGGTATGCCCCACCTAATCTGCAATGTCTCCACGGGGCGACCGCGTCCTGTGGTACCGGCTGCATGGCGCCGCCGCGTTTTTGACTCGGTTCATTCATTAGCGCACCCGGGAGTGCGCACGTCAATCAAGATGGTAGGAGAGAAATTTGTGTGACCGAGTCTTCGCAAACAGGTTAAAGAGTGGGCAGCAGCCTGCATGGCGTGCCAACGAGCCAAAGTACACAGACACACGAGGGCTCCCTTGGAGCCATTTCACATCCCGGCTAAGAGGTTCGACCATGTTCACGTGGACCTCGTGGGCCCCCTCCCACCATCACAGGGGTGCACGCACCTTCTGACAATGGTGGACCGCACCACGCGATGGCCGGAGGTGGTTCCACTGGCGTCAACCACAGCCGAGGAGATAGCGCGCACGTTTTTAACAGCATGGGTGGCGCGTTTTGGAGTCCCGTCGGACATTACGTCCGACAGAGGCCCTCAATTTGTTTCCGAACTTTGGTCAGCAATGGCCCGCAGCCTGGGTGTCCCAATTCACCACACAACCGCGTACAATCCTCAGGCTAATGGGTTATGCGAACATTTTCATAGGTCATTGAAAGCGGCTCTCAGGGCGTCACTGACGGATGCAAATTGGGTAGACAAGCTACCGTGGATTTTATTAGGGTTGCGTTCTGCGCCTAAAGAAGACTTAAAAGCTTCCCCAGCTGAACTCGTTTTTGCGCAGCCACTTCGGCTGCCCGGAGAGTTTCTCCCGGATAATCCTGCGCCAGGCAGCTCCCCGTCTCAGCTGTTGCAGCGTAGAATTGACACAGGCACGCTGCCGGGCCCCGTTCATTACAGTTTTCCGTGCGTTTTTGTGCCTAAAACTTTGAAAAACGCGGAGTTTGTTTTTGTCAGACATGACGCGCATCGCCCCCCACTGCGACCACCTTATGATGGACCGTTCAGAGTGTTGGAAACAGGGGACAAGCATTTTTTGCTAGATTTGGGGGGTAGGAGGGAAAAGGTTGGCATAAACAGACTCAAACCCGCTTTTGTGGTGGCGGACGAGCAAGTGCTGTTGGCAAGGGCCCCTCGGCGCGGAAGACCCCCACGGGGTGCTTCCCAGAGTAGAATTTCCCCAGAACACCCACAGGGACAGACAAAAGGTTTTCACTCCCAGACTGCAGCTCCCCAGCATGACAGCGCCGCGGAGGCGGTGAATCCTGGTTACAGCAGATACGGGAGAAGACTGAAGCCCAAGCAGCATGTGGATTGAGGTGTAATGATTCAGCATACAGACTGTTATTCTTTTGTTCGATCCAATATGCTCGGGGTGGGGGGGTGGCCGCACATGGCCAAAACATAATGAGCAGCATCTTTGATAAGAACAGAGGGCAGAGTTTCCTTGGAGATAACAGGAAGCTGTGAAATGTGATCTTTTGTATGTCAGAGACGGCTTGGAGTTTCCTTTGTGTGCCAGAGACTGTGAGGGGGATGTTTAAGGATTAAGGAAGTGCATGCAATGTGACCTTTTATGTGAATGCATTGTGACCTTTTGATATGCAGAAGGACCTGGGTATATAACTGAAGAGTTCTGTTTGAGAGGTCCTCTTTTCTACCATGCTCATGAGAGATAATGTGTAATAAACTGCTTGAGAACAACTTGCCTCATCATTTACACATTCTACAACATCACATCCATTGTTAACTAGCTGATGACGGATAATTTTAGTAAGGCACTTTCCTGCTACAGAAAGAAGTGAGGTTCCCCTATTACAATCCCTCCTATCTCTGTTGTTATTATAGACAGGGGTGCACATAAATGGTGTGCAGGTGTGCATGCGCAATCAAAATAAGCAATGCGCACCAGATCAAATGTTGTAATGCGCAGTTGCGTACCTAGGGACAGACAAATTCTAAACATTGGACTGCAGTGCAGAGTATGAGCGACTGCTTTTAGGATTTTCTCCTTTCATTAAAATGTCCAAGAAGCAAGCTCCGTTAAGCAGTTACTTTGGTGTTCCTCCAGCTCCAAAGAAACACCATACTGAACCTGAACCCCAAAAGAAGCATGCGCTCTCGGAAAAGTGGCTGCAGGAGACCAGCTGGTTTTCAACACTGACGCCCGCACCGAGATGTGGTGCAAACTATGCCATGAAAATCCCACTCTGGCGGATAAAAACAACGCCTTTTATACAGGTACTAAAAACCTTAATCATCCAGCTTTTGATAAGCATGCGAATAGCAGAGAGCACTGGAAAGTAGTGCAAGTGATTGATATTGCTAGCAGGCGCAGCCAGGCAGAGGCCCAGTAGTCTGCTCGTCAGATTGCAAGATGAACTGAATGAAGAACAGCATCAAGCACTGAGTAATGTTTTTCTGTTGGCCTTTCACAAAGCGAAACATGCACATCCTACAGTATCCGTTCATATGAGGAGGATATTCCACTTGTCAAAAGCCTTGGAGTTAACGTCGGGACCACTTATCATTCTCAAGAAGGGGGAGGACTTATCATGCAGTGCATCGCGCAGACAATAACTTCTAAGCTAATTGCAGGCTGAACCTGGGAGAAAGGAGTGGGCCAAGCATATCTGCATCTTCTACTGTTTATGAAACAGAGGAAGACAGTCAGGAGGGGAGTGATGATGATGATGATGATAATGACATTCTGCAGGACAACAGAACTTACCGGGGTTTTAATTAGCAATAACTGTTGTCAGTACTTTAAAAGCTGTCATTTCATTTGGTTTTCATTGTTTGAAAATCATACATTTGTACATTTAGTTTTCAGTGCTTTCAGTGCCTCCACCCGGTCAGGTATCACCAGCTCCACTCCCCTCACCCTGCTGGTTCATCTATTTCCCGCTGGGGCCCTGCCAGTTCTCCCCTGGAGGCTCATGTAAGTGGCAATTTGGCCAGCCCATTTTCCCCTACTCCATTCCTCCATTCACGGCTCTCGTCTTCTCTCCACAGGCTGTTTCCTCTGGCGAGTGACTGTTTCAGCAGCTGTGCGGGGATTTTGATATCTAATAAAAAACCCAAACATGTGTTGTTGTTTAATTGTTCCTTCTTGTTGCACATCACGCACTTGAGCTGATTGCTAATAACAATCATGACAGAACGGGCCAGTCTTGACCTCGGCTCATCAGGTACAGCAGCATCAGGACATTCGGCTCTGGATTGCTTAGAGGCGACCAAGCATCAAATAGATGTGATGTCCCAGCAGCTGCAAATGATGATGCAGCAATTGGGCACCGTTCCGCAGCATTTGGCCAATGCGGCTCCCCTGGCTCCTCCTCCTCAACCTGCTCCCGTTGTTCAACCTCCAGTGCACGGTACCACCTCCGTTCCCACACCTGCCCCGTACTTGGGGGAGGTGGGGTAGTGTAAGGAGTTCCTTCACCAGGTGCAGATGTATTTGGAGCAGGTCGGAGGGGAGTACCCGGGGGATGTCGCGAAAATTCAGTTCTTTACTTTACTACTACGGGACCGAGCTCTTTGTTGGGCTCGGGCCACGGCAGATAGACCCTGAAGAGTGGGGTTACATGTTTGAACAATTTGTGGTCGCTTTTTCTCACACGTTCTACCATACTGAGAGTCAAGCAAACATCATGAGCAGCCTTATGACTCTCCGCCAGGGCGCTCGGTCAGTGGCCGAGTACTCAGTGGATTTTTGGGTCGAAGCGGCGGACTCGGGGTGGAACGAAGTTGCCTTACACAGCACATTCCTCCACAGGTTAAACGCCCACCTCTGTGATGACCTGGCAGTTTATGTGGTTGCTGACACCCTCGATGGTCTTATCGATCAGGCTGTGGGGTTAGATAACTGCTACAATGACCGCGCAAAGGAGCGACAGTCCTCCTCTCGCTCGTCTGCCGAGTGGGTGCCCGCCGCGGTGACTGACACTGGTGGGGCTGGTCCTCCTCCCGAACCGATGGAGCTCGGTCAGCATCAATTGACCAACGACGAGTGCTGGCGAAGGAGGAGGGCTAACACATGCACGTACTGTGGTTCAGTGAAGCACAGTCATGACGAGTGCCACCAGCAGCCAAAAGATGTGGCCTGTCAGTAACCATGGGGGGTCTGGTGGCCGGGACCAAATTAACTCCCCCCGGTATTTCGGCCTTTCGGTATTTCTATTTTGGCCCTCGTGCAATTGCCGGGGGTCGAGAGGAGGACGATGGCGCTAGTAGATTCAGGGGCAGAGGGCAATTTTGTGTTGGCCCGGTTCTTTCGGGACATGGGTATTCCCACACTCAAATTGCCCCAACACCAAAGAATTACCACCATATCTGGCCGGGAGGTTGCGGTAGTCACCGAACGCATGGCGCAGATCGCCATCCTTTTATCTGGGAATCATCGGGAGGAACTCATGTTCCTAGTTCTCCCAATTTCATCTTCCCGGATGATTCTAGGTTATCCGTGGCTCCAGAAGCATAACCCCATAATAAACTGGGGTCAGAATTCCATCTCCTCCTGGAGCCCTTCTGTTTGGCTAATTGTCTACATTCAGCAGAGTGTTCCCCATCTCTCCCCGTCTCTCCTCCTCCGGCTGAGCCGCCGGACCTCAGCCTCGTTCCCCGAGCTTACCAGGATTTGGGAGAGGTCTTCAGCAAGTCAAGAGCGCTGTCGCTTCCGCCTTACGACTGTGCTGTGGACCTCATCCCGGGGGTGAGGCTGCCGTCCAGCCAGATCTATAGCATTTCTGGTCCGGAGAGGGAGGCAATGGAGAGATATATTAAAGAATTGCTGAACACAGGCCTCATTCAGCCACCTTTGGCTCCTCTCGGAGCCGGGTTCTTCTTCGTGGGGAAGATGGATGGCTCGCTGCACCTGTGTATCGACTACCAGGAGCTCAACGCTATTACAGTCAAGGACAAATATCCCCTGCCCTTGATCAATTCCACGTTTGAACTCCTCCAGCGCTCACGGGTGTTCACCAAATTAGACTTGCGCAATGCGTACTATCTCATCTGCATTCATGAGGGGGACGAGTGGAAGATGGCATTTAAAACCCACCAGGGGCAGTTTGAATACTTGGTGATGCCGTTTGGGCTCACCAACGCCCCCGCTGTCTTCCAACGGTTAATTAACGATGTCCTCTGTGACATGCTGTATCAATTTGTGTTCATTTATTTGGATGATATTTTGATTTTCTCCCACTCACCAGAGGAACATGAGGTCCATGTAAGAGCTGTCCTACAACAGCTCTTGGAGAACCAGCTCTATAGTAAGGCCGAGAAGTGTGAGTTCTCCACTACATTTACCACCTTCTTGGGCTTCATAGTGGCTGAAGGGATACTGATTGCCGACCCGGCCAAGGTGAGGGCAGTGCTTGATTGGCCAACTGCCCACTCCCGTAGGGAGCTTCAACGCTTCCTCGGGTTTGCAAACTTTTATCGCAGGTTCATTCAGAAGTATAGTGGGGTGGTACTGCCCTTAACACAGCTGACCACCGTTAAGGTTCCTTTTCATTGGACCGAGGCAGCTGAACAGGCCTTTTTCAAACTGAAGGGCCTGTTCACGGACACACCAATCTCGGCTCAGGTTGACACGCAGCTCCAGTTCATCCTCGAGGTGGATGCGTCTGATTCGGGGGTAGGTGCTGTCCTCTCACAGCACACACCCTCCAATCAGAAGCTCCACCCATGCGTGTTTTTCTCTTGTCGGCTTATGCCGGCGGAGAGGAATTATGACGTAGGGGACAGAGAGCTGCTCACCATTAAGTTGGTGTTGGAGGGATGGAGGCACTGGTTAGAGGGAGCTATTCACCCCATTGTCGTGTGGACCGACCACAAAAACCTAGAGTATTGGACGTGGAATGTCACCAGGTGACATTCCACGTACCAAAAGCCAGTTTAGGAAGCTTGGGATCAGACCGCCAAGGTCTCCGCCTTTGACCGCCACCTGATCCACATAGCACCAGACCCCCATGATCCCTCCTGCAGGTGGTGAGCCCACTGGAGGGTGGACCCGTGTAACTCCTTCGGGCTGGGCCCGGCCGGGTCCCATGGGCGGAAAACCGACCACCAGACACTAGCCATCGAGCCCCTCCCCCAGGCCTGGCTCCAGGGTGGGGCCCCAGTAACCCTATACCGGACGGCATACACTGAATCCTTGTTCCAGTATTTATCATGAGAGTCTGTTGGATCGTTCTTAGTCTGGCCCTTCACCCAGGACCAGTTTGTCTTGGGTGACCCCACCAGAGGCAAATTGCCCTGGGCAACATAGCTCCTGGGATCACTGGGGCACGCAAACCCCCCACCACGATAAGGTGACGATCCATGAGGGGACTCGGTACAGTGCAGTGTATATAATGTCGTGTACATAGTTCTGCAATAAAGCCAGTTCCAGTGCAGCACCCTCGTCCGTCTCTTTACTGCCAGGTTTGTGGACATAACAGTAGCATCCATAACTCGCCTCCCGTACCTATAAATTTCTGCTGGAATCCCATCAAATCCTGCTGCCTTATTTAGCGTAAGTTGCTGAATGGCTTTCATCACTTCTTCCATAGATGGGGAAACATCCAGCTTGTGCATCAGAGGTTGGGATTGCTCACTGCCAATGCTTCATCAATGATGGTACCAAGTCTATTTAGCAGCTTGTTGAAATGCTCTTGCCATCTCTGCATATGATCTGCCTTCTCAGTGAGGATTGTGCCATCTTTATTTAAAAGCTGAGGTGTGCCATGCTTACATGGGCCATAAACGACTTTGATAGCTTTGAAGAAACTTATAGGATCATTGCGATCAGCAAATTGCTGTAACTCCTCTGCCTTCCAAATGTATTCCTGTAAGAAATACAGAAACTGTCATTTCCTTCATAAAAATGCATGGATAGCCACTACAAATGGAATGATTACACCAAATATAACCAGCTTTAGCCTGTGTGCTGTCTTGACTGAGGACATATTCAAAACCCATTTTCCAACTTTTTCCCCATTCTGGTTCAAACAGCATAAACAGTTTGTTTTTTTTAACTTATCTGACTTAGATGGCAAACACTGTGGTGCATACTGATGCCTTCAATCGAAACGTCTGCCCACAAATTAGTGTGCAAAACAACATTCACCATTGATTGCACCAACCTTTATACCCACACCCATTAACAACAGTTATGAGCTTCAGATCACTAAGAAAACATGACACAGTAGGTAAATGTGACTCTTTGTCGCCACAGTAATCACAGTGACTGTTACGCATTATACATATGTTTTGCTGTGACTCTCTGTTAGCTTTAGCCATGTAAAAACAGAACCAAGCACAGGAACTCGAATTTCGAATTCCGTGTGTTCCTGTGTACCCACTTTTGGATGACAATATCACTGAAATAAATTGAGATTTCTAAGTGAAATTTACTGGATTCCTTTTATTTGAGGACAGGACTGTTTGCAATAGGAAACTTGACTCTACCAAATTCTTAATTTAGAAGTAAGGGGGCTCTAAAAAGGGGTCTGGCTTAAAAAAATACACCTTTTCTGATCGATTTTCAACTGCCAAATTCATCATTTAGGCTACTATCCATGGTAGTGAAACTTTTTTCTACATAACTGTACATATCTTATCATATCATATCATATCATATCATATCATATCATATCATATCATATCTTATCATTTATAATCATTTTTTTTTAAAACTTCCGGCGCCACACAAGTTGGCTGCCTTTTGCAACAGCGGCTCAATTCTGAGTCTTTTTATCTTCCTTCTTCTTTCTGATCCGGTGATAACTTTCTGATCCGGCACACCTTTCACTCTATATATATCACGGACACACAGATCGCCCCAAAGGTCTCCCGAGTCGGCGGACAGAGCCTCTGTTTACAGCAGGAGACGATACAGCAGGGAAGAGCTAGCTAGCACTCAACCGCCACCTGGTGCTAATGGAGAAACTTGACATACTGGGGAACTGAAGCGAAAACGACGCGGGTGCCGGGCTGGAGTTTAGGCGGCGTGCAAGAAATAAAAGACAGAATAATAAAGAGCGATGGCAAGAACCAAGCAGACTGCCTGTAAATCTACTGGAGGAAAAGCCCCCAGGAAGCAGCTGGCCACCAAGGCTGCTCGGAAAAGCGCTCCGGCCACCGGCGGAGTGAAGAAGCCTCACCGTTACAGGCCTGGTACCGTGGCTCTGAGAGAGATCCGTCGCTAGCAGAAATCCATGGAGCTGCTCATCCGTAAGCTGCCCTTCCAGCGCCTGGTGAGGGAGATCGCTCAGGACTTCAAGACCAACCTGCGCTTCCAGGGCTCCGCCGTCATGGCTCTGCAGGAGGCCAGCGAGGCCTACCTGGTGGGTCTCTTCGAGGACACCAACCTGTGCGCCATCCATGCCAAGAGGGTCACCATCATGCCCAAAGACATCCAGCTGGCCCGCCACATCCATGGAGAGAGAGCTTAGACTTTCTGCTGCACATCCACCAACCACAATGCTCCGCACTGTGTGTCTATATATACACTACCGTTCAAAAGTTTCAAAAGTTCAAAAGTTTGACTATATTTTCTATTCATTTTACAACTCATGGTGGTAAATAAGTGTGACTTTTCATGGAAAACACAAAATAATTGTCTGGGTGACCCCAAACTTTTGAACGGTTGTGTATATATACTTATATTAATATGTACATATGTATACTAGCTGCTCCTGTTTTTTCTTGCCTTCTGATTGTTGCTCTGAATGTTGCTATCCCTGTGCTGTTGCAATCCTGGAATTTCCCCATTGTGGGACTAATAAAGGTTTATCTTATGTTATCTTATCATTTACTCAAAAAATCAGCTTGTTTTCTCACCTCCTTCATATTCAAATATTTTTCTCAAATATTAAACTTTTTTGCCCTGTGACAGCTAATGTCAAACTACAGGGAGTGTCAGTAATTAATGTGAAGTATTCCTCCTCCAATCACAGAAACTTGACAGTAGCTGTATCCATATTGTCCTTTCTATAAATTGGATATAAAATGGATTTGGGGTACTCTCACTCAGTAAAGTAAAATGTAACAGCCAACGATGAAGTACTATGGGAGGCCTTTTGCCATTTTATGAATATTTGCACATGGGATTATGCACATGAAGTTGAATAATGACCCCCCAACCTTGATCAAGTCACACAGCAAGGGCTGTATTGCAATGACGTGGTCCATAATCAGTTCTCACTAACACAGAACGCATCTATGGGTGTTTCCAACTCATTTTCTTATCACAGCGACACAGAAACTAATTTTATGCCGGACGCAAGGCATAAAAGAGGCTGGTCTAATTATTCAGAGGTGTGTTTTGGATAATCCAATCCAAACCGCTCCTGCCCATCCTTTTAATGCACAGAGGTGCATTAATTAAAGTGAACTCTGATTATGACGACTTGTTTAAGACGGGTTTTGCGCTGGCCAAAGGGCATCCATGTGAGTGAAAATGCACACGATAGTAATGCTGCTTGGTATTAAGGAAGACATCAATCACAGTTGATGCCCAGTAAGTTATTTGAGAGAGAACAAACGGGTAAGAGATAATGCTGGGCTGAAAAATTTAGCTGAATGGTTTAATGTAGTGTGCACGGATGCAACACACAGACATGAATGGGTTTGAAACTTCAGGAAAGAGGATGATGCCTGTGCCAACTTTCATTAAATGGAAGGATCATTAACAGTGGTGCGGAAGCTGCTCCCAGCCCGTCAGGAGATGGAGGGCTCCCTTTCCTGTTGCTTTCGCCAACCGAGGGTCTATGCCATCTCATGTGGGGATCTGCCAAGGTTTGTGGCTCTCTGTCTCAGTCCTTCCTGGGCGGGAGAGGAGAATGAGATCCAGTGTGACGTCCTGTCCGCCGCTTACCCCAGCCATGAAGCGAGCCTGCTCTCAACGGCCCCTCCCGGGGGCTGATGGGTGGCAGTCGAGGTGCCCACAGTTCAAAAACTATCTATCTGTCTATAAAAGAAATTCTGTGGTGTTTGTATGTACAGTCATGTGAAAAAATTAGGACATCCTGTATAAGCCTGTGTGTGTGTTTTTTTAACATATTTGGACATATGGATATTTAATATCAATGTTAAAAATACTGGGAGATTCACGTAATACAACTAAATATTAAAAATGAACTGAAGACTTTTTTCAAATTTTCTGTAAAATGTAATTCTAAACAAATAGGAATAAATTAGGACACCCCCCATCTTTTTTAGGACATCCCCACATTCATTCCCACTTACAATGGCTAAAATAAATGTAAAAAAAAATTGAAATAAAAGCAAAAACAAGGTTAGACATAGACATGTGAACATTTCTTAATAAAGAACAGAATATTTAAGGGGGTGTCCAAATTTTTTCACATGACTGTATGTACGAGGTGGAGCTGAAAAGTTCATAAGCTGAAAAGTTCATAGTGGTCAAATTTGTTCAAATATGGTTTATTTTTCAACAAAGTCTCCCCTTCGGTCCACACACTTCTTCCATCGGTGTTGCAGCACTTGGATCCTTGCGGTTGAAAAATAAACCACATTTGGTGAAATTTGACCACTATGAACTTTTCAGCCTATGTGGCAGAAACTTTGTCCCCCTGCTAACTGGTAGGTCACTTGACCGCGGAGTATCATCTCTTGTATGGTGATGCCACAATACCTGAAAAGTGCACCTGACATGGTTTCACTGACCTCTTGACCATAAAAGAGGTCAAAGGTGACCTTTTTTTACCAACCTTTACTGGTGGAGGTGCATGCCAGGGGAGGAATCAAGAGCATCCAACACAGTCGGCGAAGTTTAGGATCCGCACGTCTCGTGCCACAATACAGGCATTGTGGACTGAAGGGGAGACGGAATGACAGGTTCCTACTGGGTGCTGGGACACAGAAACTATATTTACATTTACCTATATTCACTTTTATTTACTTTAAGCTGCTCATATAACCCCCCAGAGGTGTACACCAATGATAGAATCGAGCACAACTTGACCATTCATGAAAGAGCTGGAAGCATGGAAGAGCTGGAAGCTGGAAGCATGGAAACTGAACTGCCATTTAATCCTCTCGTGTGTGCTGCTTTGAATGTGTTCTTGCATTGCCAAAACACATTTCTGCTGCGTCCAAATCGTGTCTCTGCATAAACAAGAGTAGAGAACAACTTTTCATGAGACTGCTGCAACAGGGGAAAAAAGACAAGACAACAAAACAGTATGTACACCCATCACCGCTCCGATCACCACCCATCACCGATAATGTAATTATCCATCCATCCATCCATCCATCCATCCATCTCAAACCGTTTTTTCGGAGGTCCGGGGTCATGGAGGCAGTGGTTAAAGCAGAGAAGCCCAGACTTCCCTCTCCCCAGCCACCTGCTCCAGCTCTTCTGAGAGGATGCCAAAGCATTCCCAGGACAGCTGGGATACAGTCTCTCTAGCGCAGGGGTGTCCAACCATGTGCCATGGAGAGCCAAGACCCTGCAGGTTTTCTCTTCTACCCAGTCTCTTCAGCAGGTGTTTTCACTTATCAGCAATCAGTGGGAAGAAGTTCACTGAAATCTGCTGTTGAAGACACTGGTTGGAGGTAAAACCTGCAGGGTCTTGGCTCTCCATGGCACATGGTTGGACACCCCTGCTCTAGCGTGTCCTGGGTCTGCCACGGGGTTTCCTCCCAGTGGGACCTACCCAAAAAACCTCAAGTGGGAAGCATACAGGAGGCATCCTGATCAGATGCCCAAACCACCTCAACTGGCTCCTTTCGATGTGGAGGAGCAGCAGTTCTACTCTGAGCCTCTCCTGGATGATTGAGCTCTTCACCCTATCTCTAAGAGTGAGTCCAGCAATCCTACGGACAAAGCTCATTTCAGCCACTTGTATCCGCAATCTCATTCTTTCGGTCATTACCCAAAGCTCACGACCATAGGTGAGGGTGGAAACGTAGATTGACTGGTAAGTTGACAGCTTTGCCTTAGAGCTCAGCTTCCTCTTCACCACGACAGACCAGTACAACATCTGCATCACTGCAGATGCTGCTCTGATCTGTCTGTCAATCTCCTGCTCCATTCTCCCCTCATTCACGAATAATACCCTGAGATACTTAAACTCCTCCACTTGGGGCAGGAGCTTGTCCCCAACCTGGAGAGGCCAGTCCACCCTTTTTCGGCTGAGAACCATGGACTTGGACTTGGAGGTGCTGATTTTAATCCCAGCCGCTTCACACTCAGTGGCAAACCGTCCAAGAAAGACCTGTAGGTCATTGCTTGATGAAGCCAACAGGACAACATCATCTGCAAAAAGCAGAGATGAGATCCTGTGGTTACCAAACATGACACCCTCCATTCCTTGGCTGCACCTAGAAATCCTGTCCATAAAAATTATGAACAGGATTGGTGACAAAGGGCAGCCCTGGCGGAGTCCAACTCTCACTGGGAATGACGGTGATTGAGTGTTGGCAATACGAACTAAACTCTCACAACGGTTGTATAGAGACCAGATAGCTCGTAACAACAAGCCTGATACCCCATGCTCCTGAAGCACCCCCCACAACAAACCACGAGGGACGCTGTCAAATGCCTTCTCCAAGTCCACAAGTCCACAAAACACAAGTAGACTGGTTGGGCAAACTCCCATGAACCCTCGAGGATTCTCGAAAGGGTAAAGAGCTGGTCTGATGTGCCACAGCCAGGACGAAAACCACATTGCTCCTCCTGAATCTGAGGCTCAACCAGTGCTCAGACTCTCCTCTCCAGGACCCTGGCATAGACCTTCCCAGGGAGGTTGAGAAGTGTGATCCCTCTAAAGTTTGAACACACCCTCCAGTCCCCCTTTTTAAAAAGAGGAACCACCACCCCGGTTTGCCATACCAAAGGTACTGTTCCCAACTTCCACACAATGTTGCAAAGGTGTGTCAGCCATGACAGCCCTACACCATCCAGAGCTTTGAGGTACTCAGGGCGAATCTCACCCACTCCCGGGGCCTGGCCACCAAAGAGTTTTTTTATCCCCCTCGTCCCCAACTTCTGCTTCCTCTGTGGAAGTCGTGTCAGTGGGACTGAGGAGAGCCTCAAAGTATTCCTTCCATCGCCCAATGATATCCTCAGTTAAAGTCAGCAGTGCCCCATCTGCACCACACACAGCGTGAACAGGGAGCTGCTTCCCCCTTCCTGAGTCACTGGACAGTTTGCCAGAATCTCTTCGAGGCCAACCGAAAATCTTTTTCCATGGCATCACTGAACACCTCCCACACCCTAGTTTTTGCTTCATCAACCACCTGAGCTGCACTCCGCTTGGCCTCCCGGTACACCTGAGATGCTTTGGGAGTCCCATAAGCCAACCAAGCTCGATAGGACATCTTCTTCAGCTTCATGGCCTCCCTCACCACTTGGTACGGGGATTGCCACCACGAGATGCACCGACGACCTTGGGGCCACAGCTCTGGGCAGCCGCCATCGTGGTTTGAGCGCCGATTTTGTCAGCGCTCGGGCCATGCAGTATTTTCCTCTCATCTGGTGTGTGTGTTCCTGATGGCTTTCGGAGCTCTTATTGTGATAGCACTCGGAGGGGCTTCCGACTGTCAGAGCTGAGGCTCTGACAGCTGAGCTGCATTATTGATTGCCTCATCAGCTGTTCTATCCTGAGCCCTATTTAAGGGAGCAGCTGAGGGCTAAACGTTGCTGCAGTCTCGTCGGACAATCCCTCGTCTGACATCGTCGAGCAATCCTCGTCGAGCTTCCCCTAGTCAGATGTGAACAATCCATCATCTTCGTCCATTATTGTAAGTGTGTTTCAGTGTGAATCTGTTCTTCCTTGTCATACACTGAGTTAAAGTTATAGTGTGTTTTAGCCCCCCGTGGCTCGTTATTTTGTCGTTATTCTTCCTGTATAAAACTGTGCAAACTCACCGGCTGGCCTATAGCGTCTTATTGATGGCTCGTGAGGGCCATCCATGACAGTAGACTGCTGCCAGACTGAGACGCCGGTCGCCGTTAGTTTTGCCTAAATTGGACTTTTGTTTTTCCCTGTCTGGGTACCTGTGTGCTGGGAGGTCATGTCGTCACTCAGGGGCTGCGCTCGGAGCCTGGGCTATGAGCTGGTGGAGGCCCTCGTCTACATTGATGGAACTCTTTTCACTGCTGGCCTCTATGACACTCCCAGCGATGTACGCCGGCACCTGGACCTCGCTGAGGACATCATTAACCACCTTCCTCGCTACTGCAACCACCCTGAAGTCACTGCGAAGAAGACAGACATCTCTGCGTACCGGGAGAGACTCCGTGGGCTGGAGGGAAACTCCAGCAGGAAGCCGAAGAGTAGGCACCCTCACTCCTCGCTTTGGGATCCCGTTCCTGTCCCCGTTCCAGTCCAGGAGTTCGTACCGCCCAGGGGTGATTCCCTAAGGAGTGAGACGTCAGTCGGGATTCCCCCAGAGAAGTTACAGCTGACAGCAGCTTCCATCCGGGACCGAGTGGCTGCAGCTCGCTCTGCCGTCCACCCCACGCAGATCATTAAGCATGTGACGGCAGCAGTCAGGCTGGTGGAGAGGAATTCTGAGCTAAGTGATTATAAAATAAAAAAAATAAATCACCCTTTATTGTCATTCAACTGTACAACCAATCATGTACAGTAGAACAATGATTATCCAGAGCACGCCGACCTGCTCACCTCTGTTTCCGCGCAGGAGCAGCATTTCCCTAACCTCTCCTTTGCCTCGCCCTCTGCCGGTAACCGTCGTCACACAGCCAATGGTAAGACTCAGCGAGAACCCCGTCCGGATCCTGTTCCGGGTTGTCGGAAGAACTCTACCTCTCAGTCAGCTGCCTTTTCTGCGTCTCATCAGGAGGGAATTCCCGCAGCCTCTCCCCCCGGGTCATCTTTCCCTGCTGTCCCGTCAGCTCCTCGTGCCCAGATCGCCTCGGCTGTCATCCCCTCTTCCTCGACGTCTTCCCCGGCTGCTGTGAGTGTCACGAGTCCTGCTCCGGCGAAGCCCGTTATCGGACCATCGCGAGCAGCTCCTCCTCGTCCTCCCAGGGGGCCCTCCGTCACCATCCAGCGGGGAAAGGGAGGAACAAAGTCCACTGCAACGGGTTCTATTGGGCCTCTACGGATCAGGCAAGTGACTTTTCATTCTGTTCCCTCATTGAGTGAATTGCCTTGCTTGATTCCTGGGGGTGGAGTTTGGGGTTCACAGCCCCCCGAGCTTCCTCCACCTACTGCAGAAATTAATTACAAACCTGCTACCTTTGTGTCTCCTTCCCCTGAGGATTCCGCGGTGCCAGGCCTACGCCACCAGATGAGGAGGGAGCCTGCGGGCCTGGAGAGCCTGGTTCCAGCCCCACAGCCATGACACGGGCAGAGGAGGAGGGCGGACTGTAAGTTGGAGCCTGCGCCAATGACGAAGTGTCCCCGGGTCTCCCCGGAAGAGCGGTCCGACTCAGCAGGTCGAGGATCTCCTGCCACCATGCCGTGCGGGTCGTCGGTGTGGTCATCAGTGTTGGAGGGTCCTCAGGCTGTGGGAACCATCATGCTGGCTGTGGGGCCGGCTGTAGCCGAGTGGGAGCCAGAGGACATCCTTCTGCCTTCTGAACCCGGATCGTTGAAGTCCTGGACGGCGACAGAACTCGAGTGCAGGCAAGTGCTCTATTTTGTCTTCCTTCTATCTGTTCTAGAGCATTTTTGCCTGTCTCTCGGGGAGACGAGCCAGGTGTAGCCGTCCGCTGCATCCGAGCTCGTCTCACTGGGCTCTGTCGCTACCGGTGATCCTGATCCTGGTTCCTCTTCTTCTCCTGAGCCTTCTCCCAGGGTCACCGGTGCGGAGTCCATCCCAGTCGCTGTGCTGGAGGTTCCAGGTTCGAGTTTGGAAGTCATCCCTGGTGCTGCGCCGACCCAGTCGGGGTCCATCGTGGGTGCAGCATTAGCCCAATCAGGGTCCGACGTGGGTGCAGCCGCAACCCAATCGGGGTCCATCGCGGGTGCAGTCGCGACCCAGTCGGGGTCCACTGAAATTATTGCATATAGGGTGCTGTCTGTTAAAGGGACCAATTATATGGTCGGCCATCCTGTTCAAAACGTTGCCACAACGCGCAGTTGCATTTCTGGAGAGGTGCACATCAGATCAACATAAGCTACATATTCATTGCAGCCTAGCCGAGCTCTGGAAGGAGCAGAGGTTCGTATTGCTGTTGTGGTATCGTCAGCATGTCGAATTCACCAGGTATAGCTGCTAGTCAGCTATAGCTTATTTCAGCCAGAAGTCTTTATTTATTTCAGAGGTATTAGCATCCAAATGTGGGTACACAAGAACACAAGCAATTCGCAAGCATGAAAAATGGGTGCGACACCCTTTTTTTTTTTTTTGAAGGGCCATAACACAGAAACCCTTTGGATTTTTCACCTAAGATTTGGCATGTGACCATTATATATGTAGAGGTAGCAACACAATTTTTTTGAGTCAAATCCAAGTCAGTCACCATGCGACCTCTGACTGAGTTCATATGGAATGACCCCTTAATCCTTTATTTGGCAAATAACCATATTTGGTAACTTCAGGAGGCATAACAGTGTAACACTATAATAATAATAATAATAATAATAATAATAATAATAATAATAATAATAACATTTTTGTAATGGCGGCCAATAATGGTGTAGGGTTGGTTCAAATATATTGAGTGCCCTATAAAGGGTTAATAAATGAACTAATTTAAGCTCTGCATTTTGTATTTACACAGGTTATCTTTGTCTGTCATTAAAAATTTGTTCGATTATCTGAAGCATTTAAGTGTGACAAATATGCAAAAATATAAAAAATCAGGAAGGGGCAAATACTTTCTCACCTCACTGTATGTTTGTCTTTGACATCAGTGTGATTAAAGGCCCGTGTCTGGATACAGCTACTTTATAAAGACAGTGGGTGACAAAATTATCCTAATGAACAATTCATTCTTGGTTTTCTGTATACTGACATGTAACTGCCATGTTAGCGCATTTACATTTCCGCCCCATTTATGTAAAAGGTGTTATTTGGCTGTGGTATGTGACACACTGGCTCATGGCATTAGTAAGCCAGGCATGTCACACTCAACTCATCATTTCTGAAGTGTAGGAAGTGTAGCCTTACTGATGCCAGGGAATACATTTAAACTCAAATCACAATCTATCTTGAGCTTAGCCTCTTTTTTTTTTTGCCTAATGAAGGCCAGTGAGTGAAAGCAATAGTTTAAAACTAAATAAATCACCAACTGAAAACATGAGAGAAAGGTTGAAATAGAATTAGTCAAACAGGATACAATCCATAACTTTGGTGTGCCAAATGACACCTTGTGTGTGGAGACTGTTCTACAACAGAAACTGCAATGTACTGTCACTGTTATCAGCAAGTCAAATGATCTACAGTATACAGTATATGCAGCTGAGGTGAAGAGCCCTTTTGGAAATAATGACAAGAAGTGACAAGGCATAAAGTTATAGTTCCACTTGGTTTAAAGAACCTCAGCTTCTATAGCTATTCTTATTTTTTGCATTTTAGTGCCAAACCTTAACAGCGACTGTGTAAAAATGTGTATTTAATGCCAAAAGGAAACTACTCTTGAAACTGGAAGTGAACTGTAAATGAGGAGAAAGGAAACACAGACAGCAGTGACAGAAGAACAAGACTGGGACATGGACATGGACATGGACCTCCAGCAGGGCCACCTTCACTTGCCATTAGGCCCTTGGGCTGAGAAATTTTGTAGCCCCCAACCCCAACATAATCTCAGTTTAAAAATATGTAATAGCTATGTTTTTAATAATGATTGCATTTATATAGCACTCTTCATGACACCCAACATTTTACAATGAGTCCATTATTCATTCACTCCACAGACAATGATAATGGTAAGCTACTTCTGTAGCCACAGCTGCCCTGGGGCAGACTGACAAAAATGTGGCCACCAATCCACACCAACTGAACATTTATTCACATTCATACACCAGTGTCATGAACCATAAACACACTGGAGGCAGGGTAGGTAAAGTGTCTTGCCCAATGACACAACAGCAAGGTGGGGTGAGTGGGATTCGAACCGCCAACCCTCCAGTTATTGGGTGACCTGCTCTACCTCCTGAGCCACTATGGCCTCATTTTTGTTTTTCTTTGAGAAATAATGCGACTTTGAGCTAGAAAACACAGCTATACTGCAAAAAGTCACATATAAGTAAAATGAAATAAATTAAGGCTGTTAATGCTTGTCTTTTTGTCTGACAAGATATTTATTCTTGCTGTGCAGTTTATGTATGAGAAAATTTTATATGCTTTCAGAGTTTTAACTTGTTTTAAACAGTTTGATAAGTCAAACTTTCTTGCTCTGTTAGCAGATAATTTTACTTAAACAAAAAATTCTGGCAGTAGATAATTTTAGTTAAAATTAGAAAAAAATAAATCTGCCAACAAAGTAAGATTAAATTTCTTAGAACGAGTAAAAATTATCTTAAAACAAGTAAAATCTTACAGAAAACTGCACAACAAAAGAAATTATTGTCTTGTCAAAATTATCTTTTTTGAGAAAAACAAACATAACCTTGATTTAAGATATTTTAGCTTACTAAGATTTTCATTTTTAGTGACAGATACTACTGCCTTCAGCATAAACACAAATTAGTTTAATCACTCTCTCTCTCTCTCTCTCTCTCTTTCTCTCTCTCTCTCTCTCACACACACACACACACACACATAGACAGCCACAGCACCATTGCCTAAACAACACCAGGTATCAGAGGATGACACTGATCAACAATTACAGTCTAATGCTGACAGCAGAACACAAAGTTATATCAGTCAAGTATTCCTGATTCAAACAATGCACAACAGCAGCAACTAGAGAAGCGCTTAGAGAGCACATACCTCAACCAAGGCTCCTTCCGACCCTCATGAATGACCTCTAAAATTTAATAGGTTTGTGTGTAGACCATGAGCCAGTTCTGGTGAAAATTGCATCAAATTATATAGTTTTGGAGGATTCTGAGAAGAGCCTTGTCTGAGGTATGCGTTCTCCAATCATCACCAAAATGTAATGGGTACCTCTCTAACCCAAGGGCTATCTCTGGTGAAAATCTCATCAAAATCCATGCAGTAGTTTTTGCATAATCCTGCTAATAAACAGAAAAACAAACAAACCACCCTGATCACATTACCTCCTTGGCGGAGGTAATTAAAAACCTGCACAGGTGACTGGAAAGCTACAAAGAGCATGTCTTACCTTTTTTAGAAGTGCTTTCTTCTGGCCTTCTTTAATGAAAAATCCTTCATTATGTCCTTTAAGTCCAGCTCACGAATAATGTCATACTCTTTGGACATCAATGTGAGGTTGCACAGTCTGTTTAAGCAGCATTCTTGATCTAGCCTACTTTTTACCAAGCTCTGAGTCTACTGTCCCACGCACAGCTGTCTGATGTAAGCAATGATGGCTTTTCCAAGTGACCTGGCTTTTCTTGTGCTGGTCTCCATCTCTCAGCTTGCCTTCTCCACTGGCCTGTTCTCTTTCGGCACCATCTGGTGGTCTTCTCCTTCAGGTGAGTGCTTTAATGGCCCACCTGTCTCCTTGGTGCAGTAATTAGCAGCCCCGCCTCCACTCATTACACCGGCTTAGAAAAATCCTTTACTCTTCTGGATTTTTTGAGCAATTTGTTTTCCCTAAGCTCTTTTCCTCTCAATAATTTTATGAGCGCCACTCACAATTTTTTTTCCAGACATTTTGACCCAGATAATTACTTCTTACCTCTCACTGGTGCTTGCATCATCACATGTCAAAACAATTACTCTGATAGGCTATTGTTTCATGGTACCCACATGGGCCACATGTAAATTGGACCAATCAGCAAGAAGCCACACATGAATATCAAGTGATGGACATAGAATTTGACTAATTAACAATGTGATCTTTTTTATTGGCTCATGATAGACCCCTGATCTTTGTAGGCCCCTGGGCTTCAGCCCAACCTAGCCCATTCATTAAGGCGGCCTGGGACTCCAGGGTGGGAGCACAATCTTAGTGTTATATTGAACCCCCTTCCCCCTCTGTATATGGATTTAAATGCTTTTATAGTGGGGGAAATGCCATAAAACATGGTGATGCCACCATCTTCGGTGGTGCAGTGATGCAGTGGTTAGCACTGTGGCAGCACAGCAACTCACCCTTGGCCATGGGATCCCGGGTTCGATTCCAGCCCCTGACCAACAGTGATCTGTGTGGAGTTTGCATGTTCTACCCGTGTCTGCGTGGGTTTCCTCCGGGATTTTCTCCGGTTTCCTCCCACAGGCCAAAATCATGCAGGTTAGGTTAACTGGAGACTCTAAAGTGGCCCTAGGTGTGAATGTGTGTGAATGGTGAAGGGATAGCGCCGTACCGTGGCTCCTTCATCCATCCAGGTGGATGCCCTGAATTTCCCCTCTGGGGATCAATAGGGTACACAAAATCAAATCAAAAATAAAAAAAAAAAAAATCTTCAAGATGGAACATTTGGTCATATTGGTACTTTGGGAACACCCAGTATGTTTTTTATGTATTAACTGGAGAACTTGTGTGTATGTGTGTGAGATGAATGCAGACATCTTCCAAAAATGTACTAGCCTATAAATGATAATCCACCAACAATCCCAGCAAATTCTATTGGCATGAGCAACCTTTTGCATTTTGAAAATGTGACTGTTTAGATGTGGGAATACATTATATGCGAGTTCTTTAACCCTAGTGAGCCATGAGGGATCTAAAAATAATCTGAAGACTGTTCAATGTTTAAAAATATTTTAAAATGAGAATTAATTGGCTTTGTTGTTATAAGATTGGAATATTCCTTGTAAACAATGCTTGGATGGAAAGCATTTGGCAGACAACCCAATGGAAATCTGAGAGACAGACTGGCAAATAGGCTGGCAGGACGGTCACTCAGAGATATATAATGGAGCAAGCTGCTGACAAGCCAACTGACTGACTGACAGTCAGTCAAGAAACCAGTGAGATAAGTCAAAGCAGGCTGGCTGACTGACCAACTGACTAAAGGCCACTAAAAGAGCTGCCGGCAGACAGAGAGAAATGAGTGTTTTGATCATCACCCTGGAAGAGTAAATAGCGGTCCTGGTGACACAGCGGGGTGGTGGCCGGGTGGAGGCGAAATAGAAGGAAAGAGATGGGGCGTAAAGAGAACAGGGTGCAATACTGAGGGGTGCTGAGGCGGTGAAATGAGGGGTTTGAACTGCTGATGTAAGCGTGGACACACTTCCTTTGTCTTTCACTCACTCACACACATACACACAAGCGCACACGTAGCGCTGACAAGCTGTTTCTACCCACGGGAAGTCGTTCAGGGTTCAGGGGTTCAAATGAAAACGAATAACAGTGGCTGGACGTATTGCTCTTCTTCTCTATGGCTCCTTCTCTTGCTCTCTCTTGTTGAAGGCGTGATCAAGCATTTTCCTCCATTTGCTTCCCCCACTTCCTTCCCTCCAGCTCACCCTCGCCTCCTTTTTAAATATTAACGGCTAGTCTGAGCTGTGCCACTGTATGCTGCATATGGTCGGCGTTCGAAGATGAAATCCCATATTCATTTTAATCAGCATTCAAAGGACAAGAATTCTCTTTTCATTCCAGCATGTCTGGAGCATTTTAATAAGGACCATTCCTAGGCCCACACTGAATTGTGTGCAATCTATCACAGCATGGGGGAATCTCGCTGCGTTAGGGTTTGTGTTTGCTGCCATCTGTAATTGTTTTTTTTTTTTTTTTCGTTGGGGACCATGCGCATTTTGTGACAGGGGAAGCGTTGAGTATTCCATTTTATCAGGCCCTGGTTGATGCTTTTCAGGGCGGGCAATATGTTTAATCATGAATGTGACACAGCACAGGATTTCATCTCAGATCAATTAACAATGTGATGCATAAAAAAATGTAAATGTTTGACGAATACCCCTCTGAAACCAGACCCCCCCGCCCCCCCCAAAAAAGGAGCATATCATAAAGGATACAAAAAGACAGATTCTCATGTGAATATTCTACAGAGAGCTTTTGTTAAAACCTGTTTTGGATGGAATACAAAAACCCCACAGGCAAAAAAAAGTCCAAGATTAATAAAATATCATTTGCAGGTGTCTCAAGAAAAAGTGGGTTTTAGGAAAACTTTTCAGTCCCTGTCAGTTTGATTTGTAGCTTCCAGTAAGTGAGGTGGGGAAAAGACACACAAGGCTACAGGAAGGCTGCTCCTTTTAGGGGTGACCACAGTGGATCATCTGCCTCCATCTCACCCTATCTCTTGCATCTTCCTCTGTAACACCAATCCTCTCCATGCCCTCCTTCATTACATCCATGAATCTTCTCTGTGGTCTTCCTCTTTTTCTCTTGCCAGGCAGTGACAGAGCCAGGACATTTTCAGTGGGGTGGCCAGGATGGATATGTCATCAGTTTGGGGCGGCCCAGAAATCTGTATTACAAGAACTTAATATTTCTGACAAAGATTATATAAAGGTACCAACTCTTTAGTAGTGTATTTACTGTGTGTATTAATACTTGCTGTTATATTTTGTGTGTAGAGTTGTATTGATTATTGTTAGGAATTTTGTATATGTCCTATCACTGAGGAGACAGTAAATGACTTTGTGCAACTTTGTAATAACAAAATGATGATACCTTAAGAAACTTTTTCTGTTCTTCAGTACAAATATCCCTGTCTACTGCTCCAAGAGCCTACCGGTGCAGCTTAGTAAATCAGAATATTGTGGAAAAGTTAGTGCATTTTGTAATTGTAGTGTCACACAGTGGCAACATTTGTCAAGAACGCCCCTTCGGGGCAGAAAGAGACCCACACGCTGGACTGTATTTGTGACATTTATTGACAAAAAGAACAAGACTTCCAAAAATTGTGCAGACAAGACAAAAATGCAAAATAGGTTAACATACAAGGGAGGCACTCCAGAACAGGAATTCCTCTGGAGAAGACAAGGAGAAAAACTTACAGAGAATGAAGTCCAGTTACATCAAGCAATGCAGTCCAATACTGCTGCAGTGAAACAATGAATTGGCAGTGCTTAAATATTGGGCAGACAGATGAGCAGCAGGTGTGGGCTGAGCAGGCAGGTGACCTAATTACCCAACTGTTCACAGCCGGGAAACAGACTGTGAACAGCAAGCGGGATTGTCTGAGAGAGAAGGGCACATACTGTAAGTGTCAAAAAACCAAAATATATACAGAAAACTGACAACATAATAAGAGCAGACATACAAAACTCAGAAATAAGTTGAGTCTGAGCTCAGAGGGAACATTAGAGCTCAGACTCATGACAACATTAAGTATTAGTCAAATCAAGTCACCCTTATTTACAGTCATGTGAAAAAATTAGGATACCCTGTAGAAACTTGAGTGTTTTTTTTTACATATTTGGACATATGGATATTTAATATCAATGTTAAAAATACTGGGAGTAATACTTCTACTCATGTAATACCTATATTACATGATATAGTATCTAGTAATAGTATAATATCTAGTAATCATGTAATACAACTAAACAATTAAAAATGAATTAAAGACTTTTTTTTCAAATTTTCTGTAAAACGTAATTGTAAACAAATAGTGAGGGATAAATTAGGACACCCCCCATCTTTTTTGGACACCCCCACATTCATTCCCACTTACAATGACTAAAATAAATGTTAAAAAATGCAAATAAAAACAAAAACAAGGTTAGACATAGATATGTGAACATTTCTTAATAAAGAACTGAATATTTAATGGGGTGTCCTAATTTTTTCACATGACTTTATATAGCACATTTAAAAACAGCCGTGGTTGACTGAAGTGCTTCACAAACAAGATTAAAAAATACAATGATGACAAATAATGGAACAGCAAGTTAAAATAAAACACAAAAATTAAAAGCTAAAATGAGAGCACAGATATATAAATAAAACATAAATAAAAAGTAACTAAATGTAAGAACAAATAAAAGCTGATTACAAAGATAACATTCTCAACACATTAAAAGGCCGAGGAGAAGAGATGTGTTAAAAGTGTAACACCCGTCGCATGTATCTAATAGTTGAGTCTACCTATAGACTAGTAATAAGGGTGTAATAGTACTATGGGTGGGGCCCTGGGTTCCTGTATCATTATGGCTTGCCATTTATATCTGTACTGCAAAACAAGTAACTCAAAGAGTTGAATCTTTTGACTTACTGAAAAAACAAAAATGATTTTTAGTAGGATAATTAAATGAATGAACTTTAGTGCCTACTAAGAAGTTAATTTATTTGCTATTATCTGTTTTTAACCACTTTCCCTTTTAAACGATTAACACAAATAAGCGGCTTACAATGAAATAAAATATCACACACTATTAAACTCAAAATATGAATTTTGTATTTGAAATTAAATAAATGAAAACAAAACAGTGATCTGTGTGGAGTTTGATTGTTCTCCCCGTGTCTGCGTGGGTTTACTCCGGGATTTCTCCGGTTTCCTCCCACATGCCAAAAACATGCAAGTTAGGTTAATTGGCATCAAACTGGGGATTCTAAATTGTCCTTAGGTATGACTGTGAGAGTGAATGGTTGTCTGTCTCTCTGTGTTGGCCCTGCGATGGACTGGCGATCTGTCCAGGGTGTACCCTGCCTCTTTCCCAAGGATGCTGGGATAGGCTCCAGCCCCCCTGCGACCCGAAAAGGATTAAGCGGAAGAAGATGAATGAATGAAAACATTTAGAATAAATAAAACTGGGATGTACCTTTGAATTTCAAAAACATTCTCTGAATTAAACAAAATAAAACCAGGTTAATAACCAAATCATACACTCACTCACACAGGCACACAAAAACTGCAAATAAAAAGTCCTTTAAAGAAAAAAAAAAAAAAACGTTGCAGGCCTGTGTCGATGCTTGGGAGTGGTGTAGTCTAAAACTGATTGCAAAGCAAGCAAAAATAAACAAAGGGTGAAATTTTTTTTAAAAGCATGTGCATTAGTTAGTTACTCACAGCCTTGGAGCAGAGGCGTAACCTGAGCAGGGCACTGGTGTGTCATAAGATGAGTTGAGATGAGCGGGAAGTAGAAAGCAAGGGAAAACCAGGGGCTGACGGGATGACAGGTTGTGTCAGTGGCTGCACCGGGATTCGTCCAAGGATTGACTCCTGGCTCAGTCCTTTAGCGAGCGTAGACAAATGTCCAGTCAATTTTCTTGTCTAAAAGTCTTTAAATAAAATTCTTTCTGAGCTCATTTAGCCTCACATTAGCTTACAACAGTAGCACATATTGGCAACAGTTAGCAACATTCACAGTCACACCAATACAACACATGCTAATATGGTTAGCAGCTAATATGCTAGTTGCGATTAGCATCCAAATTTAATACCACTGCATCTGGTTAATACAGCTCACAATTAACAGAACAGGTCTTTTACCTTCTGTACAGGTCTAGAAAGTCCTTTTCCTCCTCAGTAGACTCTGCATCCACCGTCAGAAAAGGCTTATGGCCCTTTTCCACTAGTCCCAATTGGCCTAACACAACTCGACTCACCACTACTCGTTTCGGCCTCGGTTGTGTCTCCATAGCAGCTGGGTAAAGTTGGGTTAAGCTGGGGTGGGCGGGATTTTTTTACAGCAAGGCAGTGCCACACTCCTGTGATGTAAAACACGTGACCCAAGCAAAACATAACATGGCGGCTGTACAAGGCGACTCCTCAATCTGTGGCTTTTTGTTTGTTAGTGTTCTAGTAGCTTGTGACTATACTATGTGTACTGAATGTCAACTCATCATCCATCGTCTGATCACAACTCGCGACTTGCGCTCAGTGTAGGTGTGCTGATTATCCCACTGCATTGTTCTGATTGGTTAGACATCTTATTAACAACCAATACAAATAAACAAAGGCTAAGACAGACAGGCTTATGCTCCAAAAATGTTAGGTTGTAACTGAGCATGTTATATTGTTGTGTATATCAAACTTCTTCTTCTTCTTCTTTTAGATTTGATTGGTGGTTGGCAACCAGTCTACAGGTGCATTACTTCAATTGAATCCAACTTTATATTTGACAAAGGCAAAGGCTGGCCAGAACGAGAGAAGGAATCAGGAGTTTGTGTGGGCTAGCAGCTACCTTAGCTCTAATTCCTCCACGCCTACCAAAAATGCATTTTTGCTTGATCAATTATAAACTTTTGTTAGTTGCCAATTTTTAAGATTTTGATTTGTATGATGTGATGTGGTCAGTAGTTTAATACTCTGCTTAATGGCCAATTTTCATCTCTCAGATGGCAACACCAGGCCTTAAACCTTGATTACTAAAAACAAAAAAGACTAAATATGGTTTATTTTTCAACCGCAGGGATCCAAGGGCTGAAACACCGATGGAAGAAGTGTGTGGACCGAAAGGGAAACTATGTTGAAAAATAAACCACATTTGGTCAAATTTGACCATTATGAACTTTTCAGCCTATGAACTTTTCAGCCCCCCCTCGTACAACGCAAGGCTAATGAAAATGTAATTTGGGAAAAATGTTCTGAAAAAGAAAAACTGATTAAAGGCCTATACATACTCCGCAAGAAGAAGAAATTTGTTCTCTCTCCCAGGGCTGCAAGAACAAAATAACTGTTTTTTTTTCTTGCAGCCCTGGTTTGGGAGTTCTTGCAGCTTGTTCTTGACACATCATTGTGGCAGAACTTTTTCTTGCGTGGTGTCCAACAACTATTGTGTGACTCGTCAGAAATTTGAATTTCCGAGGAGTTCTGCACTTGAGTTTCTTGAGAAGTATGAAATGTCCTGCCCAGAAAGAACTTTGTTCTTGTTCTTGCCACCTCAAGAAAAAGAAAAAAATTCTCTGTTCTCGCCGAGTATGTATAGGCCTTTAGTTATTCACTCATTCAAGGTTGTTTCTGTGGTTATTACCAGGGATGGAACATATGCTATCGAGCAGTCAAACCACACAACCTGTCTCTAATAATGCTTTATTTGGGCTTTTAAACTCTAACATTCAGACAATATTTTTTTATGATGTTATTTAGGCGATTACTTGCCACCTGCAGCTGTCTCACAGTGCTTTTGGCCTCCTCTAGAGCATCTGGCGGAGCGGGACAATCCGCACAATCACAAAGTTGTGAATCTTTAACACCTGTGTGATTCCTGTCCTCCTTTACAGGTCCAAGACCTGGACCCTCTCCACCACAACAACCCATCATGTTTATACATTCCATCGGACCTGCCTCCGTAACATCCTCGGCATCCGATGGTTCCACCACACCACAAACTAGAAAAGCACTCGGAGAGCGCAGACCTCCGCCAAGCGCCACAGTTCCCCCCCATACAGTGTTTGTGTGTACGTTTTCAGATTCCTTGACCATGAAAACGTATGACTAGCAATTGGATTCACAATGATAGGATTAGTGGTTCAGTAGTAAAAGCATTACCTCCTTGGCGGAGGTAATAAACTGAAGTGTTGGTGTTGTGTCCATCTCCTCCATCTGCAAAGTCCCAGGCTGCGAGCGTTTTCATAGATCACTGAAAGCAGCACTCAGGGCTTCATTGACGGATGCAAATTGGGTAGACAGGTTGCTGTGGGTTTTATATTGGGGTTGCGCTCCGTGGCAAAAGAGGATTTGGAAGCTTCCCCGGCAGAGAGCTTGTTTTTGCGCAGCCACTATGGCTGCCCAGGGAATTTCTGCCAAATAATCCGGCACCGGACAGCTGCCCGTCTCAGCTTTTGCAGCGTAGTGCAAACACAGGCATGCTGCCTGGCCCTGGCCACCACTGTTTTTCGCGTGCTTTTGTGCCTAAAACTTTGAAGAACACGGAGTTTGTGTTCGTCAGACATGACGACCAGTGCCCTCCATTGCGCCTGCACACATGTTGAAAATGGCTGTATCTCACAATGTTAAAGAATCCTTTAAAAAATTCCTGTATCCAGACGGTGATCCGGATCATCCCCAAAATTTAATCAGTTCTTCCTTGTACCATTTCCAACCACGCCTGAAAGTTTCATCGAAATCTGTCCAAAACTTTTTGAGTTATCTTGCTAACCAACAGACAGACAAACAGACGGACAGACAGACAAACAGACAAACGCTGGCAAAAACATAACCTCCTGCGGCCTACGGCCTGGCGGAGGTAACTATGAGGTCTACAGGAGGGCTGGTTGCCCTATTCCCATCTCCACCATCATCAGAAGAGGGAGGCTATGGCTCCTCGGCCATGTGGCCAGGTTGGAAGACGGGACACCGGCCAAGAAGGCCCTCTCTCCCAGCACTCGTCCACCCCCCAGGGCTGGCATTGCCCTCGAGGTCGGCCCAGATTATCCTAGATGACCTAGGCTGCAATGATAAGACCTCTGGCCGACCTCATTGCCCTAGTCCAAGATCACCCTGCCTTCAGACGATTGACAGCAACGGTCACTTAAGTGGCCAGGTGAGGATTAAGTAAGTTGTTTAGGCTGACAACCAAAGCTAAAGGCTAAAGTTGGTCTTGAAAGAGGAAGGGTGGGTTGAAATGGGGCTCATTAGCATTTAAACCAATATAAAAACAACCTGTTTTGAGGACAGCTCCTTCCTTGTGTGTAATATGGTACTGCAATAATTAAAACCCTGCGTTATGCTGGCCAGAGCACATCACAGAATTTCAATAAAAAAAGTCTGGCAGCTGCGTCAACATGTAAAAAAAGTATACAACAGGGGCACCTTAAGATTACAAAAAGCTCATCAGATAACATGAGATTGTGTTTAAGAAAACCCTGTTTTACTCTGCTGACCTACAAGAAAGCAAATTCTGTTTGAGACTCAAATTTTTAGAGTATTTCATTTTAAATTTGAGTAAATTACAATTGAAGCAACCTGGGCTTTGTTATGTCTGTAAATACCTTTGTGCAATGATGAGGCCTGGTGAATGGGCAAACTCAGCTTTATTAAGGATAGGACACACAATACAGCCACCAGGCAGGGGCATTGGCAAAGAGGCTGTAAAATGGATGCCCCCTGGTATTTATAGGGCAGTGCAGTGACGGAACCGGAAGTGGCCGCCACTACACCACACTTCACTGCAATGGCCTCAATTCCAACATGACCCCCCCCCCCCCGTAGAAAGTCCAAACCCACACACACAATTAAGAACCTCCCCAAATTAGGACCCAAATCACACAAAAACTCAAATCACTAAATGGCCTAACACAATCACACAATAGAACCTAAAATGTAATTTCCCAGTTTGGGATCAATAAAGTACATCTACCTATCTAGCTAGCTAGCTAAAATAGGGAGGACGGGTGGACTACCATCCTGCCCACACGGCAAGGTGGATTATTCTGCCACCTGAAAAATAAATAAAGTCCATTAATAACTTAAAGGCCTTGTCCGGACGAAAATTCAATATCGCTAAATCATATCTTAAATTTTTGTGTGAGACGAGCTAATTTGAACCGCACATGTTTTGGTGTCAACAAATGCCGCATAAGGTGACAATGCGCTCTTGAAGTACGCTGTCCTTGAGAGCTGTCTGGCTCAGCCAAGCGATCAGCGGCTAAGATGGCCCCTGACTGTGTGACATCATCACAGGGAGAGACACGCACACGCTCGGCGGACATTGTTTGTTGTTTACGTTTTAAAATCGGCGATTACGGATATTTCTCGAAGTACTTGTGGATTACAAATAGATTATTTATTAAGATTAGGATTTCAGGAATTGAATTAATTATGGTTTGGCGTTGTGTTGTCTACGGGTGCGACGTTATACCAGCGGAGCATGCGGTGAGTGTTTTTGAATTTCCCGTCCTTGGGAAAATCAGAACGGCATGGGTGAAATTCGTTCAGAAAACGCGAAAAAATTGGAATGATGTCGGTAACTCACCCAACATATGCAGTAGACATTTCGTTGACAGCGATTTCGAGAATAAGATGCAATTTGTGTCATGACTCGCCGCTCATCAGCAGCTTCAGCTGCGCGCACACCTGCGTAGTACAAATACAAAGATGCGAGCACTACATACGATCCCGCAGCTCCTGAGAGACTGCAACCTAACACAAAAAACAGTTTCACACAATGAAACAACAGTGCATGTATTATATATATATAAAAATTATTATCCCATTGATTTTCATCATTTTTGGTCACATATCTCACACCTACAATTTATTTATTTCAGGGACAAAGGGCTGTGAAAAAGTTGTTGATATGATCAACAAAACACGGGTCCTCAGGGATGTGCGAAAGCTGAGTCCAGGGCAGCAAACTTCAAATGTGGAGGCTTTCCACAGTCTGATTATTCATTTTGCACCAAAGAGTGTACACTTCTCATTCCTTGGAATGTTGACAAGGTGAGGAGATGCAATATGTGACCAAAAATATGAAATGCAATTATAATAACAGTGCCAATTACATAGAGTTTCTGCAGATAGACAGATCACTTATATGTCCAAAAATAAATCATTGTGATAAAATACCCAAAATTACCCAAAATTACCCAAAAAAGGCGGATATACACTGCAAGCAAAGAAAGTTAATCCAACTTTCGGGGAGTATAAGAAATATTAGTATCATTTTCTAGGCTTGTATATGATATTTACAGTGGGTGGAGGGTTGGTCTTCATTCAACTTTCACATTTCATAGCTTTTATCAAATTATGTTAATTTGGGTCAAATTTGTATTTCATACTGTAGTCAAATGGATGTCTAATTTTTATTGAATATGGGTTTACTCCGGGCACTCCGGTTTCCTCCCACATGCCAAAAACATGCAAGTTAGGTTAACTGGCATCAAACTTTCTAAATTGTCCTTAGGTATGGATGTGAGAGTGAATGGTTGTCTGTCTCTCTGTGTTGGCCCTGCGATGGACTGGCGATCTGTCCAGGGTGTACCCTGCCTCTCGCCCAAAGATGCTGGGATAGGCTCCAGCCCCCCCGCGACCCGAAAGGATTAAGCGGTAGAAGATGGATGGATGGATGGATATTTTTTTTCAGAATATGTGGATGATCTGATGAATACTCTGTTCAACAAAACCTTGGTTGATCCAACCCACTTATGGGAGCAGTGGCACTCTGTACAAGCCAGAGTTCCTGCCACACTGAGTGCCAAATTTCAGCGTCCCATCAAAGCTGATGCTGTTGAGCAACATGTATCTAGATTTTCAAAATCAAACATGTAAAAGTAGAAGAAATTTCCAATTAGCAATGAAAGTTCAGCTTTCAATTGTTAGGGAAGCAACATATTTTGCTAAGACAAACAAATATAAGCCTAAGATTTTAAGAGAAATGTGCTTTTAAAAATGGAACCCGAATTTTATACCATAAAATGGTAGAAAAATGATTCAAATGTATATGACATGCAACTTTGATGAATGCTGAAATATTAGAATTATAAAATTTACATGAACATTAATAAACTCAATATATGATTTTACAAAACTTTATTTAAATATCATTTTTCACAAATCTAATCTTGGTAGGCAAAATGCCTTGTAGTGATCTGATGGGAATGTTTCTCTGATGAGGCTCACAGCACAGGCAGGCAATATCACCCTCACTTCTTCCTGTGCTGACGTCACTGCTGCCCGCCCCTATCGACAGATGGCGGTACTGCAGCATCACTAAGTGAAAGATGGGCTATTACCAAATAAAGTCATTTATGGAGGCTGGTGACACATATTAAATCACGGGAATGGCCAGAATGGAATATTTTCATACAATCAGTTTATTAGTTCAATAAAAAAATGTCACCGTACAAGGACTTTAAATTTACTGCCGTGTTCCTAAGCTACTAACACCCAGAACAATAACATTTTTTTTTTTTTACATGAACAAAAATATGAACTTCAGAACTAGTTAGCAAACTTTACATTACTGTCCCTTGGGCAGAAAAGGGTAGAACTGGCTTGGGGGGGCCCAGGGCAGCCCCTCAGCAGATGCGCCCCTGGAAGCAACAAGCTCCCAGAATAGTTGCTGATCTCATGGACGAAAGCGCCTCTCCTCATCACCACTGACTGCTGCTCTCATCAAGCCCCGCCACCAGAAGCCTCTTCCCTGACACACCCCAGCCCGTTGGCATGTCTTGCTGAGTCATCAGACAGCTGGAAGTAAGTTGCACCCAGCTTAGCCACGATGCCCAGGTGTTCCGCTGGCTGTTGTCTGGCCCATATTCATCGTGGACGCCCCTCTTCTCGAATCCGGTCCATGACCCTAAGAGGGGCTCTGCTTGGCCTGCAATGGTGCTGTTTGGCACGCGATCTCTCCGTGCCTGTTGGTCTGGCCCGGCCTCTTCTAAAGCCGTTGCAGCAGTCACCATCGTAGCTGCAGATCCTCCAGCCCTCTGCTGCCAAGCTCCAGAGAAATCTGGGGCTAGCACATTGGTGTCACTCGCAAATGCAGGTGTCTCGCCACCACGCTTGGTACCCCCTTCTACCGATTTCCAAGTGCCGACACTGAGACCCTCCTGCACCAAACCTGGGTGAGGCTGGTCCTGCTTGACCGCCGTGGTGTCCGTTAGTCCTTCGTCCCACATAACGTCATCCTCTACCACTGGAACCGGAGGGTTCCACTGGCCACAATCAGATCATTCTTCCCCACCGTCGTCTTTAATGGCAAAAGCCAGTCCATAAAACAAGTCTGTGAAAGATTTCTTTCTCATCATGTTTAATTCTTTATATCATATTTTTCTCTATGATATTTTGTTCTCAAAGCAATCTTTATCAAGTTCCTTCCTGTTCTGGACACAGAGCTTAGCCTCAAGGTTGGAGCCTCAGAGAGGTTCAGAGCTCCCACAGCTTTCTTATTAGGCAGCTGTACAAGCCTATAAAAGCCTGCAATCATTATTTCTGTTTTGAACATTTCTGTGGAATCATGCTCACTGTAACCTCTGCTGAAATATTCCCTTTTGCAAAAGATAATAAAACACAGAAAAGGCATCCAGCTGTTTTATTTTTCATCTTTCATTATTCTTTCACCAGGTTAATAAGGGACTATTTTTAAACGAGTAAAAATCCACAACAATTCTTTGGTAGCAGAGGATGGTTGGATCGTGTGTCTTCTTCCCCGGATTCTGGAATCCTTCGACAGGCTGAAAACCTCACCGGTAAACTGGTGGTTCCAAACCTCATTTAAATTTTGTTTTGAGAGAAGCAGACAGTCTTTGGATCCATCCAGGGAGGACTCCACGACTTCAAACCGAAAAAATCCCTTTTTTGTGGAAAATCTGGTGAGAGTATATATTTCTATGACAAATTTCAAATTTGTTGGATAAGAAAGCTATTTTTTTGTGGGGAACAGGCAAATTGTGGTATTGGGGAGAATCACTGTTTGTTACTGTATAAAATATTTTTGCCTCAAAAGTTGGGTTAGAGGCCCTTAGATAAACCGCTCAAATACATAGTTGTCTATCACCTTAGACACACACACACACACACACACGCACACGCACACGCACACGCACGCGTGCACGCACGCACGCACACACACACACACACACACACACACACAGCATTCATTACTGATACATAAACTATAGGCTTTCAATCTCCAGAAAATCGTACTAGACGATTTATCTGTTGAGGATAAAGGCAGATGGCACTCCTATGTGGTTCACTTTAGGATTGTGAGATGCCAGTTTTTTTTATAGTGGTTTAGCTGACGGTAAAACCCCTACACATGGGACATATGCAACTATAGTATTTGTAAAAGCTCCGGTCAGTTGCACTAGGCTACTAGACTGTTGAGGAAGCCAACTGGTAACGGATAAGTAAACTGGAGGGTGGGTTTTGCCAGGTTGGGTTTCTCCTCTTCAGCATGGCGTTGAGAGACAAGGTTTTTTTAAGGCCATTTTCACTCTCAGAAAATCCACTACCCAGGAGACATCTCTAGGGTTTTACGTTGATGAAATATGGGAAAATCTGAAAGTAAGAGTGTGAGCCCTTACAGCGATTCCCATATATGAAAATATATGAGGCAAAAATATGGTGATGAAAGTGTCTGGCTAGTGCCTATCTGGTCTGAAATGGGTTTTCCAGATGGAGGATCATTTAGTCTCCATCAATTACATTATCTGAAAGAAAAGTTAGATAAGAAAAAGCAGAAAATAAGAATGTATGATAAATAAAAGAGAGCTCCTCCATCTAAATAAATTATGACTTCATGTACATGAAAAGTAAATGAGTTTCATAGGACACTGTGTGAGAATGTGTCTGTGTGAAAATGTGTGAAAACGTGTACACAAGAAGTTACAAAAGTGAAAACAAAAGTCTGTTTGCGAATTATGCAGTTGATATTTATCTACAAACAGTATCTGGTTTGAATCAGTTAGAGGAGTGGGCTATTAAAATGCTCTTATGACCCCAAGCATTAGAACAAAATCAGAAGGAGTTGAAATAAATAAATAAATAAATAAATAAATAAATAAATATAAACAAAAACAGAAAATAGGGCCCTATGGATGCATTTTGGTTTTTTAAATGAATGTGTTTTCTTCTTTTGATTTTGATTTTTCTCTCCTTGACATACCTTTTGGCTGGTTTTGATTTTTTTTTAGGAATAATTCTGTGGGTCATATTATACATTTTATTTAATGTTTCACTTTTATTGTTGAACTTGTGACTTTATTTAAAGTCCAAGGATGCTGAAATTCATATGGCCCTACATATCCAAGCAGAAAACACGTTTTGTTTTGTTTTTTATTTTATTTTGGTTTATTTTGTTTTATTTAAAGTTCAGTTTAGTTCATTATGGTTCATAAAGCAAACATAATAATATCATTTATCAAGGTATATATCACAACCTAATTTACCCTTTTCATTGTACTTAATAATCTTATAATTCTATGCATTATTTAATCAATTTAAAGGACTCACACATTTTAATTGCATCAGGAAAGTAATCTCACAGACTGACACCCAGTCCAAGTTTTAATTTCCACGTGGATGATATATGAACAGACTATACTTCTCAGGAATCTTTTTTCGCCTTTGTATTTTTTAGGGGTGAACTGAACCATGGCAGGCCAGTGCTATCTTTATTTTGCCTCATCGCCTTCCTGACTCTAGCATCATCACCCAGTGTCAACACCGACGTCATCACCAAATCCATCAATCGACTAGCACTAAAGCATGCATACCTTGATGAGCAGCTCTCCCTCACACAATGGACTAAGAACTCTTCTACTAGTCACTGGCGGGTGGCCGAAGACAACAACAGGCCAGTATTGCTTTGTTTGTGGCAATCACCTGTAACCAAGAACTGCTGAGTGACAAACATAACTCCACCTCTGTATGTGGGTCATGAACATTCTCTGCTCTACATGTGTGTGCCGAAGTCATGTTACCACCTGAGAGCCGAAGAATGGACAAAGACAACGATAAGATGGACGTTCTCTGTGTGCCAAAGAGAGAGAAGAATGGACACTCTGTTCCATGGTTTACTAGCCTAGCAGATAGGATAAAAAAAACAACAACAAACAACTGTGGCAATACAGTGGGGCAAAAAAGTATTTAGTCAGCCACCAATTGTGCAAGTTCTCCCACTTAAAAGATGAGCGAGGTCTCCAATTTTCATCATAGGTATACCTCAAGTATGAGAGACAAAATGAGAAAAAAAATCCAGAAAATCACATTGAAGGATTTTTAATGAATTAATTGGTAAATTCCTCGGTAAAATAAGTATTTGGTCACCTACAAACAAGCAAGATTCCTGGCTCTCACAGACATGTAACTTCTTCTTTAAGAGGCTCCTCTGTCCTCCACTCGTTACCTGTATTAATGGCACCTGTTTGAACTCGTTATCAGTATAAAAGACACCTGTCCACAACCTCAAACAGTCAGACTCCAAACTCCACTATGGCCAAGACCAAGGAGCTGTCAAAGGACACCAGAAACAAAATTGTAGACCTGCACCAGGCTGGGAAGACTGAATCTGCAATAGGTAAGCAGCTTGGTGTGAAGAAATCAACTGTGGGAGCAATTATTAGAAAATGGAAGACATACAAGACCACTGACAATCTCCCTCCATCTGGAGCTCCACGCAAGATCTCACCCTGTAGGGTCAAAATGATCACGAGAACGGTGAGCAAAAATCCCAGAACCACACGAGGAGACCTAGTGAATGACCTGCAGAGAGATGGGACCAAAGTAACAAAGGCTACCATCAGTAACACACTATGCCGCCAGGGACTCAAATCCTGCAGTGCCAGACGTGTCCCCCTGCTTAAGCCAGTACATGTCCAGGCCCATCTGAAGTTTGCTAGAGAGCATTTGGATGATCCAGAAGAGGATTGGGAGAATGTCATATGGTCAGATGAATCCAAAATAGAACTTTTTGGTAAAAACTCAACTTGTCGTGTTTGGAGGAGAAAGAACACCATACCTACTGTGAAGCATGGGGGTGGAAACATCATGCTTTGGGGCTGTTTTTCTGCAAAGGGACCAGGATTCAGGACTCTTCACTTCCGCTCTTCAAGGAGAGTAGACGCTTCTCTCTTTTCTCTCTGCTCTAGCTCCCCACCTCCCCAACTAACTGGATCCCAGCTTGCTGTTGTCTGTCTGCGTCTAACTGCTGATTATCGAAAGAAATTATGGAATTAATAAGCTGGGCTTTGAACGCAATTGACACTATTTTTTTCAACAAGGAAAAGTGCTCCGGGGGAAGCTGTTTGCCCCGCAGAGACGGCTCCAGCGGGCTATTTACGGGAGACAAGTAATTGGAGGATCTTGTGCCTGAGTAATCTCTCTATCGAAGATATTGAAGATTTGTATGTCTTCATAATAATGGTGATTGGGATCGTTCTGATTGGAACTGGGATTGTCCTGGTGTACCGCAAATTGCTGAAGATGGATACAACCTATCAAAATGCTGGCCAGGCGAGGTGCATCCATCAAATTGAAAAAATGGAGAAGACCCTGATAGCGACAAATGGAGAACTGTCTCGGAAGGTGGATTACATCATGATTACGCTTAGGTCTATCCACGACGGACTCAACGCCCCGCAATGAAGGATTAAGTACTGAATCTGCAGAAGAAAATAAAGTTCTTTCTCTGTGATCAGTTCTATTTGGCTCAATTTCCCTTACAAAAATCCTCCTGATAATCCCCAGTCTTTGTTTTTCAAAACACTGAGCACACGGCCTCCAGACAGCAGCTGCATGGACAATTGCCAAGGACAATTGCCAGTAGCCAGACAAAACATCTCCTGCCAAAGTGTCCTTGTGCTCTTATTGATACAACACTGCTTCAACATTACATTCACACTGATCCAGAAACTGACAACAAGATAACACTCACTGCTCTCCTTGTGTCCTGTGAACTTTAGGTCTGCTGAATGTGCATTGAGGGCTTTTTTTGTCTTTGTAATCATAATATCGATTACTTTTGGTCAATATTCTGAAATCAATGATTTTTTTGCTCCTTCCCATTGTATGATTTCTTACCTGTACCATTCTGTTGGCAGGCGCGTTTCAGATGCAGCCGTGTCACTGGAAATGCAGGTTCATTTTCTGTGTCAAGTCAAATCCCTCGTATGTTATCAGTATCTGTTAATGTACTTGGCAATAAATCTTTTTCTGATTCTGATTCTGATTCGGATTCGGATGACTGATCCGTGTAAAGGAAAGAATGAATGGGGCCATGTATTGTGAGATTTTGAGTGAAAACCTCCTTCCATCAGCAAGGGCATTGAAGATGAAACGTAGCTGGGTCTTTCAGCATGACAATGATCCCAAACACACCACCCGGGCAATGAAGGAGTGGCTTCGTAAGAAGCATTTCAAGGTCCTGGAGTGGCCTAGCCAGTCTCCAGATCTCAACCCCATAGAAAATCTTTGGAGGGAGTTGAAAGTCCGTGTTGCCCAGTGATAGCCCCAAAACATCACTGCTCCGGAGGAGATCTGCATGGAGGAATGGGACAAAATACCAGCAACAGTGTGTGAAAACCTTGTGAAGACTTACAGAAAACGTTTGACTTCTGTCATTGCCAACAAAGGGTATATAACAAAGTATTGAGATGAACTTTTGTTATTGACCAAATACTTATTTTACCGAGGAATTTATCAATTAATTCATTAAAAATCCTTCATTGTGAAGGCCAAGAAGACAAGGTAAAAGAGAAACAGACGGCTAGGAGAGGTTTAAGTGATATTTGTTGGACATTTCTAGACTAATGACTATTTCTTGGATAGTAAATACAGGTCTAGGGAGGGCCCTACACTCGGTGAGGACAATCCCTCCACCCACCAACAGGGACCAGTGGGCAGAAGAAAGGCCCAAAGTACGGAGGTCGAGATTTTTTAATGTGTTTTTATATAAATATGTGTTATTTTTGTTGTTAAAGGGGCTAGGAGCACAAGTTAAAAAAATGGAAAAACATGATTATGGGTAAAAATCTTAAGATAATAACACTAAACGTGAATGGTCTGAACTCACCTGTTAAAAGGGAAAGAATAATAAGAAAATTCAAGAAAGAAAAAGCCGAAATTATATTTATGCAAGAGACACATTTGAGCAAGACAGAACATGTGAAACTAAAGACATTTGGCTATAAGAACTCCTACTACAGTTCATTTAAGGGAGGAACTAAAAGGGGGGTTATGATACTAATCTCAAATAAAATACAATTTGAATGTGAACAGGAAATCCAGGATAAAGAAGGCAGGTATGTAATAATAAAGGGTAGCATAGATGGAATGCAGATCACATTAGTGAGCATCTATGCCCCACCAGAAAGTGACAAGGGTTTTTTTCAACATCTGTTTGATCTCATAGCAACACACAGTGAAGGAGTCCTAATTTGTGGAGGAGACTTAAATGCTGTCATGGATCATGAAATTGATACAACAAGTGTTAAGAAGACAAAAAAACATGTAACAAAATTCATAAGAACCTCACTGGCAGAAATGGGTATGGTAGACATTTGGAGGGACCTGCACCCACTCGAAAAAGACTATACACATTATTCAGCAGTCCATAAAGTACACTCTAGAATAGATTACTTCCTTATGAATGAAGATGACAGACACAGGGTGAGAAATTGTTGGATTGGAGGGGCAGAAATATCAGATCATAATCCTATATACATGGAAATAAATTTAAACAATAGAAAACGACAAACAACATGGAAACTTAATGTAGGACTGTTAAATGATGATAAAATGAAAGAAAGAATAAAAGTAAACATAAATGAATATATCCAAGAGAATGACAATGAAGAAGTGGACCCAACAATACTATGGGATGCACTAAAAGCCGTGTTAAGAGGTAAATTAATTGTTGAAACAGGAAAAGCAAATAAGACTAAACTGGAAGCGTATGAACAAAGATGTGAGAGACTGAGGGAACTAGAACGTAAACATCAAAGCACAAATGACCCAAAAATATATCAAGAAATTAAAGAAGAAAAAATAAAGATAAAAGAAACACAAATGGATGAAATTGAAAGGAAAAATAGATATCTAAAGCAAAAATATTATGAAACGGGACCAAAAGCCACAAAACTGCTGGCAAAACGGTTAAGAAAACAACAAACAATGAATAATGTATATAAGATTAAAGACCCCACCACAAATAAAACCACAGTTAACCCAGAAAACATCGAAGAAATATTCCATAATTTCTACCAAGAACTATACTCGCAACCTGAAGAAACAAATACTAAAGATATTAAAAAATTTCTATGCACATTGGACTTGCCATCAATAGGAAATCAACAAAATGAAAAGCTAACAGCAGAAATAACAACACAAGAGATTAGAGATGTGATTAAGTCACTTAAAAACGGTAAATCACCAGGTAGTGATGGATACCCATCTGAGTTTTATAAACTGTTTATAGAAGAACTCATGCCACAGCTTCTAAAGTCATTTAATTGGACGTTGAACAACAACAAAATACCTCCATCATGGAACGAAGCCATTATTTCAGTCATTTTAAAGCCAGGGAAAGATAGAGAACAATGCGGAAACTATAGGCCAATCTCTTTATTAAATGTGGATTATAAAATATATACAACAATTATATGTAAACGAATAAAGACATTCTTGACGGAATTGATAGAAGATGATCAAACTGGTTTCATAGAGGGACGCCAAACACATGACAATATCAGGAGAACAATACATATAATTAATCAAATACATAAAGAAAAGAAAAGCGCAGTAATAATGAGTTTAGACGCAGAAAAAGCATTTGACAGGGTTAACTGGAAATTCCTATATAGTGTGCTGGAACGCTTTGGATTTAACGAAAAATCAGTACAATGCATAAGGACACTGTATCAAGAACCTGTGGCAAGAATCAAGATAAACGGTAGCTTAACAGACAAAGTAAATATACAAAGATCAACTAGGCAGGGATGCTGCTTATCGCCCACCTTGTTTGCTCTGTTCATAGAGCCACTGGCTCAAGCGATACGACAAAATAAGAAATTAAAAGGTGTAACAATAAAGGGGGCGGAACACAAGATTGGGCTATTTGCAGACGATATTATAGTTTACCTTGAACAACCAGATGAATCAATAATGGAAATGATGAACTTGATAGAAAATTTTGGAAAATTATCAGGATACAAGATAAACATAACAAAAACACAAATACTGACATTCCACTATAACCCTCTAAACCAGATAACTGATAAGATCAAACTAAACTGGAAACAAAAAGAAATAAAATACCTTGGAGTGAACATACCTAAAGATCTAAGCAAAATCTATAAAGCAAACTATGATAGGTTGGAACAAGAAATAAAAAAAGATATTGATAGATGGTCAATCTTAAATATGGATCTGAATTCAAAAATTGAGACAGTCAAAATCAGCATACAACCTAGATTACTTTACCTCTTCCAGGCTATACCAACAGAGATTCCAGATGCCCAATTCTCAAAGTGGGACAGGATGATATCGAGATTTGTTTGGGGAGGTAAAAAACCAAGAGTGAAATATAAAACTCTCCAGTTACCAAAAGAGAAAGGAGGCATGGGCCTACCGAGTCTAAAGGAATATTACTACTCAGCACAAATAAGATATATCATATGTTGGTGCGACGAGGGATATGAGGCAAAATGGAAAGAAATGGAAAAGGAAATTGAGGGACTCCCAGTACAAAGCATAATAGGAGATAAAGATGCATATAAGCAAATCAAACAAATAGACCCAATCACTAAATTTACTTTAGAACTGTGGTATAAAATAGTACAAAAGTATAATATAAAGGAAGACATAAAACTATTGAAATGGGTAGCATTTGACAGTCAGTTTGAACCGGCAAAACAAGATAGGGGATACAAAAATCTGGTGAACAAGGGAATCACAGCATGGGGCAATATCGAAAAAAAAGATCTTGGGAGCTTTGTAAACATCAGGAGAAAATTTAAACTAGAAAGATCGGAATTCTTCAGATATCTGCAGATGAGAGACTTTTATATGAAGAAGATTAGGCATAACCTCCAAACAGATGTGAGCGAGATTATACAATTCATTTTAAGCTCATATACAGGAAATACAACAAGAATTATTTCAAAGCTATATCAGAAACTTATGGCAAACAATCATTCAAGTAACTATATAAAGGAGAAATGGGAGAAAGAGCTCAATTTAAACATAACAGAAGAAAGCTGGCAGGAAATATGGAAAACACAACACACGTCAACAAATTCAAGAACATGGAGGGAATTTGGATGGAAAAACCTGATTCGCTTTTTCATTACACCACAGATTCAAGGAAAGTATACAAATACCCAATCTATATGCTGGAGGGGATGTGGGGCTCAAAATGCAGACCACTCGCATATGTTTTGGAAATGCTGCAAAATCTCATCATTCTGGAAATCTATACATGTGACAATACAGAGGATATTAGGATATAATATACCAATGAACTGTAACTTGATGTACCTATGTGATCTTAAAAGAGACAATGTTATACAAGCTGAGGACAGATATCTAGTTAAAATCTTGTTGATTGCATGTAAAAAAACAATCACAAAAAAATGGCGATCAGAAGTTCTTCCTGACCAAGAGCAATGGACTGACATTATTGAGGACATACGTATGATGGAAAAACTAACATATCGACAAAGAATGCAAGAAGGACTATGGGAAAAAAAATGGCGGAAATGGACACACTACAAAGTGCAACAACGAGACAGATATTGAAAGAATAACCAAAGACGCTGGAAAAACCAGAAGAATTAAGAGATGGAAACTAAAAACTTGATGCTCCAACATTTGTCCCCCCCCTTTTTTTTTTTTTCTCCTTTTTCTTTTTTACTCTAGCCCCTTTGTTTTTTTTAAATGTAGACTGTGATCTGAATGCAATATATATAATGAAAAATGAATAAAAATCTTAAGTTACAAAAAAAAAATCCTTCATTGTGATTTTCTGGATTTTTTTTTTCTCATTTTGTCTCTCATAGTTGAGGTATACCTATGATGAAAATTGGAGACCTCTCTCATCTTTTAAGTGGGAGAACTTGCACAATTGGTGGCTGACTAAATACTTTTTTGCCCCACGGTATGCATTTACACCAACATTTTTTTTTTCCTCAGCATGACATGTTTTAATTGTAGAACAATAGTCAGTCTCTCTTCACTTCCGCTCTTCAAGGAGAGTAGACGCTTCTCTCTTTTCTCTCTGCTCTAGCTCCCCACTTCCCTAACTAACTGGATCCCAGCTTGCTGTTGTCTGTCTGCGTCTACTGCTGATTATCGAAAAGAAATTATGGAATTGATAAGCTGGGCTTTGAACGCAATTGACACTATTTTTTCAACAAGGAACAGTGCTCCGGGGGAAGCTGTTTGCCCCGCAGGGACGGCTCCAGCGGGCTATTTACGGGTGACAAGTGTTTGGAGGATCTTGTGCCTGAGTAATCTCTCTATCGAAGATATTGAAGATTTGTATATCTTCGTAATAATGGTGACTGGGATCGTTCTGATTGGAACTGGGATTGTCCTGGTGTACCGCAAATTGCTGAAGATGGATACAACCTATCAAAATGCTGGCCACGCGAGGTGCATCCATCAAATTGGAAAAATGGAGGAGACTTTGATAGCGACAAATGGAGAACTGTCTCGGAAGGTGGATTACATCTACGCTTAAGTCTATCCACGACGGACTCAAAGCCCTCGCAATGAAGGATTAAGCACTGAATCTGCAGAAGAAAATAAAGTTCTTTCTCTGTGTTCAGTCTATTTGGCTCAATTTCCCTTACAAAAATCCTCCTGATAATCCCCAGTCTTTGTTTTTCAAAACACTGAGCACACGGCCTCTGGACAGTAGCTGCTTGGGACAATTGCCAAGGACAATTGCTGCAGCCAGACAAAACATCTTCTGCCAAAGTGTCCTTGTGCTCATATTGATACAACATTGCTTCAACACTACATCCACACTGACCCAGAAACTGACAACAAGATAACATTCACTGCTCTCCTTGTGTCCTGTGGACTCTGGTCTTGAATGTGCATCGTGGGCTTTTTTTGTCTTTGTAATCATAATATTGATTACTTATGGTCAATATTCTGAATTCAATGATTTTTTTGCTCCTTCCTATTGTATGATTTCTTATCGGTACCATCCTATTGGCAGGCGCGTCCCCGATGCAGCCGTGTCACTGGAAATGCAGGTTCATTTTCTGTGTCAAGTCAAATCCTCTCGTATGTTATCAGTGATCTGTTAATGTACTTGGCAATAAATCTTTTTCTGATTCTGATTCTGAGACAAAGTACCTACACATTTGAGATATAGTTGAGTTACTATGAGTACACAACTGTACTAGCACACGGTAATAAGTATTTCTTAAGTAATTACACCTTTACTAGTACAAAATAATGATAATAATAATGCCCTCATGCTTAATTGATTACACACTAGACGGATTACAAACCAGAACTGGAGTAGACAGATGAGTGAATGTGTGAATGAGTGAATGAATGCTTGACGAGCTACAAACCAGAGAAAGAAAAGTTTTTAAACCACTGTTGTTGATAAATTTCCATCAAAAGTAAAGTGCAACATTATTTAAAATGGCAGCCAACAAGTTTGAGACAATGGTTAACCTTTTAACATTTAAATATACTTCTAAAGGGTAAAGGTAAATGTTTATATTCAAATTTTAAAATGATAATTACTAAAAGTTTTGTTTAAACCATGCATGGAATAAATATATTTTGAGATCAAAATGACAAAAATATAAACAGAAGAGCTCTTCCATTGCCTGAAAATTAAGAATCTTACTCATACCCTTTTCAGATTTCTGCCTTCAAGAATGACTACAAAATAAATTTAGATAAATGACTGTTGAATCTTGAAAACTGGCCTCCAAAGGAGACAGTCCTGTGAACTGTATGATTAATTAATTTCATAAAATGTTCATCAACAAAATAGAAATAGCAAAGTCTAACAAGCAATTACAGTATTTTCACTACATGGCCATAAATCTTTATCTTTATTTTTTTTATTTTGGATAAATTGAAATAAGTAAATTATAATTTGGTTTGTAAAGCAAAGATTAATCATTACTATGTGATCACATACAAAATTTAAAAAGAAAATGATTATTAAATGACTGTATTTCAATTTTTTAAGATAAATAAAATGACATCACAATAACAACAACAATGATACTTGGATACAATAATAATGTTTTCCTTTTTCAGACACTGAGACCTTAGTTTTATTAGAATTCATGTCCTAAGTGACAGTGATATTCAGTGTTTCAAAAGATGGTGTGAAACCATGGTTAACTAAAGATAATATTGATGAAGGATCCTTTCTATCAGCATGCTTAATCAAAATGCAGGCACCCATGACGACACACTGTCAGTGGGAGAAGGCCTCAAGACCTGACTGAAATATAGTGATTCTAAAATAAACTGATTATTGAAGTTTTGAAGTTTGACATTTAGAGACTGTACTTAGATGACCTGATTATCTCCTATATTTAGAATGACTTCAGATGACACCAATAACACTGGTCAACACCAAATTTACTATTTTTTTTTTAGCTGATTTAGGACAATTTTGATGTGCTGAATCCAAAAATCACATTGGTTTTGCTCAATCAGATCAACTTTTTGAATTATGGCCACATGTCGTTTTATATGTTTTTGTTTACACGCACGGGTATTTTCGCTTTATATGATGCAAAATTCTTTTTTATGTCTTGAAATTCTCTGAATTTTGAACAATGATGACATAACATTCAATTTACATGTACTTACCTTTATATAAAGGTAAGTACATGCACAGTACTAAGTAAGTACTAAGTAAGTCCAGGTTTTTGCTTAGCACCTGATCGAGAGAAACGGATGTCATTTTGGGATTCAGCGGTGCAAAATTGTGTTAAATCAGTTGAAAAACACAGACAACTTACAAAAGAAATATTTTTGTAACCCTGTGTAATCTATCTTCTTCTACCTTTTCGGTTTTTCTTCTCTATTCTGTTGTTTTATGTTTGTTTTGTCCTGAATTGTTTATTTGGTCTATTTTTGTGTACCTGCCCTTGAGGCTATGTAGAAATAGAAAAGAAAAAAGGGGAGAATATCTGGAATATTCTTTATGAACAGTTTCCATATTTGTTGGCAAATTTTTCATTATTCCCTATATATTCACTTTGAGACAATATTATATGTTTGGCAAATTTCATTAATTTAGAAACAAAATTGATTAAATTCTGGTTGGTTTAAAATACACTGTTATAAAGAAAGACATTTAATGTTTGAAGAATGAAAGTTATTGGGGAATAACAATTACAAATATAGGTTAAATTATTTGACAAGCAAACTAACCCATCTTTGAAAATAATTTTTGCATGCCCGACAAGAATGGAAAATTTTAAATTAATAAATTAGTAATTTAAGAGAGTATTTTACTGAATCCATTGATAACTTGGTTGAATGAATGAGGTGCTTTGTTGAATTTAAACCAAAGTTGATTAATTTATTGACCTTTTAACAGTTTGGTATACACAGGAAAAAATGAAGCTGAAGAAAGTTAAATACTGACATAAAAGGTGAGTATATTATGGGTAAATGAAATCTAGAAAGTTACTGGTTTAAACTTTCATTATATGGCTGAGGAAAATGCAGAGCAAGGGACCATCAAGCAGGTAATTGTCTATTTTCTTTGAGGTAAACTCTAACTGGTTGCACGAACACTGACTGAAATCCTGAGCTTAATCTGTCACCTTAAATCCATCCCTTCATAGGCACAACTAACATGTGAATAATGACTAACTAAAAGCTTGCCTTGCCATGTCTACTGTCAAAACATAACATTGTTTTCACAATAACATATTTTAAATGAATTGGGTTTAAATTGTATGCAGGTAAGTGGTAAGTATTTGGAGATATGGTTGTTTTTGTTTTGCTTTCTCCATAGGTAAAAGCAGTAAATAAAATAAAACTAAGAAGATGCTTCTTCTATAGGCAGAGTGTAGAAGGAGACTGAGGCAGATAAGAAGGGGCCCAGATTGCAATCGTGGGGATCTTGTGAAGACACTGAGGGCTTCATTTCAACAAGCAATAATTCGAGTGTGACTATATTACAGAAAGAGGATCATCTGCCTGGAACCACGCCACAAAGGTCCTGTCAATGACCTTCACAGCTGTCAAAGTTGCAGAGAGATCCATCTGGGTCTAGAGTGGGGATTCAACCATTGCAAAAAGGTCCCGAATCCAGGACTCATCAACAGTGCCCTCGAACCACTACTGAACTCTTTTGCTGGTCACCTGGCGAAGAGACTGAAGCAGTGGTTCAAAGAATTGTTAAAAATGTTTTGAAAAGGGGTAGAATAATCCCCTTGCAGTGTTTAAGTGCATCTGAATAACCTTTCAGTCATAGATGAGAGCCGAGCGCCGCCTTACTGACTGCACCTGATCACCACACATACATATATTCTTCATTTCACATTGACATTATAGCAATGGAGGAGGGCAGAAAAGGAAGCTGCTCCACTTTAGCTGCACAACACAGAAACAAGTGTGCTAAGTAGACTTCTGGACCTTCATATATATATATATATATATATATATATATATATATATATATACACTACCGTTCAAAAGTTTGGGGTCACCCAGACAATTATTTTGTGCTTTCCATGAAAAGTCACACTTATTGACCACCATGAGTTGTAAAATGAATAGAAAATATAGTCAAGACATTGACAAGGTTAGAAATAATGATTTGTATTTGAAATAATAATTTTTTCCAGATACTAACCTGCTCAAAGGAAGGTCAGTTTTATAGCTTCTCTAACCAGCTAAACTGTTTTCAGCTATGCTAACATCATTGCACAAGGGTTTTCTAATCATCCATTAGCCTTCTGATGCAATGAGCAAACACATTGTACCATTAGAACACTGGAGTGATAGTTGCTGGAAATGGGGCTCTATACACCTATGTAGATATTGCACCAAAAACCAGACATTTGCAGCTAGAATAGTCATTTACCACATTAGCAATGTATATTAGATATTAGAGTGTATTTCTGATTAGTTTAAAGTTATCGTCATTGAAAAAAACAGTGCTTTTCTTTCAAAAATAAGGAAATTTCTAAGTGACCCCAAACTTTTGAACGGTAGTGTAAATACTCAGCTTTGAAGTTTTGCAATAAACTTGCATTTTAAACTTCAGAATGCATGTTTACATAGTGCTGACCAGTCAAATGCTGTCAATGTTACAAAGTTTAAAATTAAAAAAAGCAGCAGTGTTGCTGAACTGAGTCAAATTTGTAATATATTATTTGACTTTTAAATTTATGTTTTTATATGTATGCAAAATGCAACCAGTCATTACTAAAATATGTTCTGCACTGTTGTTTTAGATAAGAGAGACGGCATCGAGTTTGGCTCGATATCGGCCGATATTCAAAGTCACAGTATTGGTATCGGTCTTGAAAAAGTGGTGTCGGCTCATCCCTAATAAATACTGTTTAGAAGTTGGACATTTCTGCATTGTAAATCTTTTTTTGGAATGGTCTTTAATTCTAATATTTTGAGGTATTTTCTGATTTTAATCTATCTATAAATGCAAGGAACATCTGTCTGTGTGTGTCTGTGTGTTCCTCACATATCTCTTGAACCATTTGTTGACCAAAGATTTTATAGGTGTTTTGCTGAGGCTATGAGGTTATGCATTCAGACAAAATATGTAGTTTTTATCAATAAAAGTTTGTCATCGCTCTGTCTTCTCATGCCCAGGTTTCTGGAAGTGTGGGTGGGGTTTTGGATTGACTCCATGCTGATTGGATAAAACTCACCACCACCATCACCACCAGTCACAAGAGTGTTCCATAAACAAAACAAGGAAGTGAAAAGAGGTAAATTTGACCAGAAAAATATAATTCTGAAGATTTAATACTTTAAAAAAATTATAATACAATGTTGCCGTGATTGCATAGGGTCTAAACGCTAATTTGGCACTTGTGGAGAACACAAGATGCATGAGCACACCGGGAGGAATACCAGCGAGGACTCGGGTGAAGTAGCAGCCAGACTGGTGGGCCGCAGTCCTTTGTGGGGAGGCAAGCCCACACAGCCCAGTCAGCGGTAAATGGGAGTCCCGGCTGCTGCTTCACCTGTGCGCGACTAGCATTCTTTAGCAGACCCTGATTCCTCTCTGGCAAAAGTTAATAACAACACCGCCATGATTGTGGAGCAGAATGGCCAGATCTTTTTTTTTTTTTTTTTTTTTTTTTTTAACTTCAGCATACTTTATTAATCTTAGAGGGAACTGACAGGGCATCCACCTGGATGGATGAGGCAACCAAGGTGCGGTGCCAATCCCTTCACCATTCACACACACATTCACACATAGGGCCACTTTAGAGTCTCCAATTAATCTAACTTGCATGTTTTTGGCCTGTGGGAAGAAACCAGAGTACCCAGGGTAAACCCACGCAGACACCGGGAGAATGTGCAGACTCCACACAGAAGGGTCACCGATGGTCAACGGGTGGGATCGAAGCCACGATGGTCAGGAGTTTGACTAAACAATGACCAGGACCGAATGGGACACAAAAATATCCAAATGGACCTCTTGCACAATGTAGAGTGACATACTTCTGCATTACAAACCCTGTGCAATTCCAGGTCCATTATATTTGCCCATTCCCTGGTGCTATCTCATCAATAAATCAATTTTATCACTTTCACTTATCATACTACATATTGGAAATAGTGTACACGCAGATCATTTTTTCTATATAAAGTTCATGTTTCACATTTTGATCATTTTCGGTGGAGAGGAAAAACACCCTTTTAACAGGAAGAAGCCTCAAGCAGAACCAGGGAGGGGCAGTCAACTGCTGCGACTGGCTGGGGGGTGAGGGGATAGAGAAGAAGAAAAAAAGAACAGACATGTAGAGAGCAAATAGCATGACGGGGACTCAATCTATGGGAGAGAAAAACAGATGTTAATAATAACCAGCAAAAATATTTCATTGCGAGTGAAGAATGGAGTGAAGCCCAGTGCATTGTTGGAGGTCCCCCGGCTGTCTAAACCTACTAGCAGCATAACTAAGGGAGGGTTCAGGGGCACATGATCCCACCCTAATTATAGGCTATATCAAAAAGGAAGGTTTTAACCCTATTCTTAAAAACAGAGATTGAGTCTGACTCCCGAATCCAGATTGGCAGCTGGTTCCACAGGAAAGGAGCTTGATAACTGAAGGCTCTGCCTCCCATTGTACTTTTGGAGATTCTAGGTATTACAAGTAATCCTGCATTTTGGGAGCGTAGTGCTCTGTTAGGATAATAGTGTAGTATCAGATCTGTTAAATAAAAAGGGGCCTGATTATTTTGAGCTTTGTACGTAAGAAGAAGGATTTTAAAGTTAATTCTAAACTCTATGGGAAGCCAGTGAAGGGAGGCCAGAACTGGAGAGATATGATTTCTCTTTCTAGTACCTGATAAAACAATTGCTACAGCATTTTGGATCAGCTGAAGACTTTTTAAAGGTGTTTTAGGAGAACCTGATAATAAAGAGTTATAATAATCTAATCTAGAGCTAACAAAAGAGTGGATTACTTTCTCAGTATCACTCTGAGACAAGATATTCCTAATCTTGGCAATATTGTCATGTCACAGCATCTCAATGGGATTCAGGTCAGGACTTTGACTAGGCCACTCCAAAGTCTTCATTTTGTTTTTCTTAAGCCATTCAGAGGTGGACTTGCTGGTGTGTTATGGATCATTGTCCTGCTGCAGAACCCAAGTGCGCTTCAGTTTGAAGTCACAAACAGATGGCCGGACATTCTCCTTCAGAATTTTTTGGTAGACAGCAGAATTCATGGATCAGTTTACTACAGCAAGTCTTCCAGGTCCTGAAGCAGCAAAACAGCCCCACACTACCACACCACCATATTTTACTGTTGGTGTGATGTTCCTTTTCTGAAATGCTGTGTTACTTTTACGCCAGATGTAATGGGACACACACCTTCCAAAAAGTTCAACTTTTATCTCGTCAGTCCACAGAGTATTTGCCCAAAAGTCTTGGGAATTATCAAGATGTTTTCTGGCAAAACTGAGACGAGCCTTTATGTTCTTTTTGCTCTGCAGTGGTTTTCATCTTAGAACTCTGCCATGCGGGCTATTTTTGCCCAATCTCTTTCTTATGGTGGAGTCATGAAGACTGACCCTAACTGAGGCAAGTGAGGCCTGCAGTTCTGTGGATGTTGTTGTGGGGTCTTTTGTGACCTCTTGGATGAGTCTTTGCTGCACTCTTGGGGTAATTTTGGTCTGCTGGCTAATCCTGAGAAGGTTCACCACTGTTCCATGTTGTCGCCATTTGTGGATAATGGCTCTCACTGTGGTTTGCTGGAGTCCCAAAGCTTTAGAAATGACTTTATAACCTTTTCCAGACTGATAGATCTCAGTTACTTTGTTTCTCATTTGTTCCTGAATTTCTTTGGATCGCAGCGTGATGTCTAGCTTTTGAGGATCTTTTGGTCTACATCACTTTTTCAGGCAGGTCCTATATGACATAATGCACGGCTCAGGAGACGCACACACACACAGGCTTAGAGTAGTTCAAAGAGTTTATTAACAGCAGGAGTGAATGAGTGCGTGTCTGCGGGATGTAAATGTGTTGGTGATGGTGTCTGCTCCAGGCACAGAGGCAGGTGACCGTACAGCCGAGCAACCCTATGGAGAGAGCACAGGGAGAGGGTGACGGGCATACACCAACACAGGAGGGATTTATGGCGAGAGAAGGACTTACTTGGTGGGTCAGGACAGCTGGTACAACAAGGGGGCGAAGCCCAGAAGACAGCCACCTGGAGAGCTCCGTACAGCAGCGAGGATTGGGCGATGGAGTGGAGATGTCCGCCGCTGGGGAATCCACCTGTGCACAGGGGAGAAGACTGAAGAAGAGAGGTAAGCGATCTTCTTACCAAAAAGGTGATGCTGAAGAGAAGTATGCTCACAACGGTGAGGGACGAAGTCTGACGGCTTCAGACCGAGCCTCCGGGCGAGACGGCCTTTATCCCTCGCCGCTGATGATTGTCAGGTGCGTGAGCAGGTGGCGCCGCTGATGAATGGCGCGGCGTGACAGTACTCCCCCCCTCTAGCAGCGCCTCCTGGCGATGGCTTATCCGGGTGCGCTCGGTGGAAGTCCGCGATGAGCGATGGGTCCAACGCAAACGACGGGGGCACCCATTGTCGATGCTCGGGCCCATAGCCCTCCCAGTCCACCAAGTATTGCAACCCACGACCTCGGCGCCGGGAGTCCAGGATGGAGGAGACGGACCAGGCCGGATGGCCACCAATCATCCGGGGCGCGGGTTGCGCTGCAGGAGGAGGGCAAAGGGGGTCAGTGACTGCCAGTTTCACCTTCGACACATGGAAAGTGGGAAGGATGCGGAGGGAGGGGGGAATAGCCACGCGCACAGCCACCGGGTTGATGATCCGGGTGATGGGAAAGGGACCCATGAATCGCTGTGCCAGCTTCCTCCTCTCGCCTTTTAATGTGACGTCCTGGGTAGACACATACACGAGTTGCCCAACTCTGTACGCCGGGGCAGGTCTTCTGTGCCGGTCCGCCACGGTCCTGTTGTGCTCCGCTGTGCGTAAAAGCGCATGACGCGCGGCAGCCCAGGTGGAGCGGAACTGCCTAAGGTGCGCCCTAACAGAGGGGACAGTTACCTCGTTCTCCTGCGCTGGAAACAGCGGGGGGTCGTAACCCAGGGACGCCTTGAAGGGGGACATCCCCGTTGCAGAAGAGCGGGCGGTGTTGTGGGCATACTCCACCCAGGCGAGATGGTTGCTCCAGGACGTCGGCTTGGATCTAGTAACACAGCGGAGCGCAGCCTCCAGCTCCTGATTGGTCCTCTCACACTGCCCGTTAGACTGGGGGTGATGGCCAGAGGAGAGGCTCACCTTGGCTCCGATGGCGTTACAAAAAGATCTCCAAACCTCAGATGAAAATTGGGGACCCCGGTCCGAGACCACGTCCACCGGAATCCCGTGCAGCCTGACCACGTGTGGGACGAGGAGGCCCGCCGTCTCCAGGGCAGTAGGGAGACCTCGCAGGGGGATGAAGTGCGCCGCCTTGGAGAAACGGTCCACGATGGTCAGGACGGTGTCAAAGGAGTTGGAAACGGGGAGTCCGGTGACGAAATCCAGTGCGATGTGCGACCAGGGCCTGCCGGGGACGGGCAAAGGCTGGAGCAGACCCGCTGGGGGGGCATTTCCCGACTTGCTGGTGGCACAGATTGGGCAAGCCCGGGCGTAGCGGGCTGCTTCCCTCCGCAGGCCTGGCCACCAAAAGGACCGTTGGAGGAGGCTGATCATCCGAGAGGTGCCGGGATGACAGGTGAGCCGGGAGGTGTGGAGCCAGTGGATGACCTCTCCCCGGACCGCAGATGGGACGAACAGTCTTCCCTCCGGTCCGCCGCCAGGATCAGGTTCCACCTCCTGCGCCTTCCGGATCTTGTCTTCAATGTCCCAAGAGATGGCTCCGAGGACGCACGACCTGGGCAGGATAGTGTGGGGCGTCTTCTCAGCCTCCACGGGGGTGAACTGCCTAGAGAGGGCGTCAGGCAGGCCGTTTTTGGAGCCCGGCCTGAAGGTGATTGAGAAGCGGAACCTGGCGAAGAACAAAGACCAGCGCGCCTGGCGGGCATTCAGGCGCTTGGCAGATCGTAAGTACTCTAAGTTCTTGTGGTCCGTCAGGACCACAAACGGCAGGTCCGCCCCCTCTAGCCAGTGGCGCCACTCCTGTAAGGCGAGTTTAATGGCCAGGAGCTCTCTGTCCCCCACATCGTAGTTTCTCTCCGCCGGGGACAGGCGCCGGGAGAAGAAGGCGCACGGCCGTTTGGCGCCATCGTCAGGTGACCGCTGGGATAACACTGCTCCCACTCCCGTGTCCAATGCGTCCACCTCCACAATGCACTGCAGCGCGGGGTCGACCTGGCGAAGGACCCGGGAGGAGGAGAACTCCGCCTTCAGCGCCCTAAAGGCAGCAGCGACTTCTTCAGTCCACCGGAACGGGACCTTCGGGGACGTGAGGCGGGTCAGCGGTCCGACGATCGAGCTGAAATTTGGGACAAAGCGGCGGTAAAAATTGGCGAAGCCAACAAACTGTTCCACCTGCTTCCGGGATGCGGGAGTTGGCCACTCCACCACCGCCTTCACCTTCTCTGGATCTGGGAGCACCTGGTCTTGAGCGATGATGAATCCCAGGAAGGATGTGGTCCTAGCGTAGAATTCGCATTTCTCAGCCTTCACGTACAGACGATTCTCCAGCAGTCTTTGGAGGACCCGCCTCACATGGACCTGGTGCTCGTCCCTGGACCTGGAGAAGATAAGAATGTCATCCAGGTAGACGAACACAAAAAGGCCGATGAAATCCCGGAGGACGTCATTAATGAGGCGCTGAAAGACGGCAGGAGCGTTGGTCAGCCCGAACGGCATGACGAGATACTCAAAGTGGCCGTTCGGGGTACGGAAGGCTGTCTTCCATTCATCTCCCTCCCGGATCCGGACGAGGTGGTAAGCGCTGCGTAAATCCAGCTTGGTAAACCAGGTCGCCCCCTGGAGGGAGTGAAAGGCAGTGTCTATGAGGGGCAGGGTGTAACGGTCCCTCTCAGTGATGTCATTTAGCGCTCGGTAGTCTATGCAGGGGCGGAGGGATCCGTCCTTTTTCCCGACAAAGAAAAACCCTGCCCCCACGGGTGACGACGATGGGCAAATAATCCCAGCGCTCAGTGATTCCTTCAGGTATGTATTCATGGTCTCCTTCTCCGGCGCCGACAGGCTGTAGAGCCGACCAGATGGCAGGGGAGCCCCCTGGCGGAGATTGATGGCACAGTCATATGGTCGATGCGGGGGAAGAGACATAGCTTTCGATTTACTAAATACCATACCCAGGTCGTGAAATTCTGGAGGCACCAGTGACAGGTCGGGAGGTGCTGTATCCGCCACAGGGGGAGCCGCGGACGGGGAGCAGGCAGTGGACTGAAGGCAGGTGCCCATACAGAAGGTACTCCATGCCGATACCCCAGCGGACCTCCAGTCCAGGACAGGGTTGTGGAGGCGTAGCCAAGGATACCCCAGGATGACGGGCGACACAGAGTTGGGCAGGACGTAAAATACCATCTCCTCCCGGTGGTTCCCTGAGATGATGACTGGGACAGGCATGGTTTGGTGAGAAACTCTCCCAAGGGAGGCACGGGAGAGATGGACCAGGGAGATGGGGTGTTTTAATGCCTGACAGCGGATGCCCAATCGGGTTGCCAGGCCTTGTGAAATGAAGCTGCCCTCTGCGCCCGAATCCACCAGTGCGTGGGTGAGGTGCCCAGTGGGATTGTGGCAAAAACGGATGGGCAGCTTTAATTGAGTGAGAGTGTCTAACCGGTTGGGATCCGCGAGGCTCCCTACAGCGATTCGCGGACCCCGCCGACTGGCTTTCCGCGGGCAACGCTCCACAGTGTGTTGGTCACCTCCACAATACATGCAGAGGCCCAACTCACGGCGGCGTTGTTTCTCCGCAGGGGAAAGCGTGGTCCAGCCCGTCACCATCGGCTCCGACTCCTCGGGGCACGATGCTGGCGGCGCCGCCAGGGGGCGAGCTTGGAACAGGTGCGGCGAGACTCCACGAGGGCGAGAAGAAGAAGACTTCCGCCCCGAGGAGCGCTCGCGCAGCCTGTTATCCAAACTTATCGCTAAGGATGTCAGCTCCGCTAGCGTCCCAGGGATATCCCGTCCAGCCAGTTCATCCCTCAGATCATTATTGAGGCTGCGGAGGAACAGGCCACAGAGGGAGCGTTCCTCCCAGCCCAATTCCTCCGCCGCTACCCGGAAGTCGACCGAGTAGTCCGCTGCCGACCGGCCTCCCTGCTGGAGAGCGAGAAGCCGATCGACCTGGACCGTCTCGGTTTGAGAATGGTCAAAGACCTCCAGAAAGCGCCTCACGAACTGGTCATAGGTGAGGGTGGCATAACTGGGCCTCGCCATTATGGCGTAGGTCCAAGTTAACGCACGCCCCTCCAGAAGATTCCCTATGTAACCAATCCGACTGTGATCCGAGGGAAAATCTCCGGGCACACGGTGGAACACGGACTCACACTGCATAATGAACCCCCGCGTTCCGCCGAGCTTACCGCTAAAGCGGGCGGGGGTCGGAATCGGTGTGAGCCGAACCGGTGCCACTGGAGCCGGCTGGACGGCCGCTGGAACGGCAGGAGCCGCGCCACCCTGACGAGCCGGGGGGAACGGCTGTTGAGGATCTAAGCGGCCCAACCGGTTAGTTAAGTTTAATAATTGATTTAGGATAACCTGCTGTTGATAAGCAATCTGATCCACTCTAGCCTCGAGAGTGGTAAACCGGTGTGCGAGCCCGCCGTCCGCCGAGCCGCTCTGCTGAAGCCGTACTGACATAATGCACGGCTCAGGAGACGCACACACACAGGCTTAGAGTAGTTCAAAGAGTTTATTAACAGCAGGAGTGAATGAGTGCGTGTCTGCGGGATGTAAATGTGTTGGTGATGGTGTCTGCTCCAGGCACAGAGGCAGGTGACCGTACAGCCGAGCAACCCTATGGAGAGAGCACAGGGAGAGGGTGACGGGCATACACCAACACAGGAGGGATTTATGGCGAGAGAAGGACTTACTTGGTGGGTCAGGACAGCTGGTACAACAAGGGGGCGAAGCCCGGAAGACAGCCACCTGGAGAGCTCCGTACAGCAGCGAGGATTGGGCGATGGAGTGGAGATGTCCGCCGCTGGGGAATCCACCTGTGCACAGGGGAGAAGACTGAAGAAGAGAGGTAAGCGATCTTCTTACCAAAAAGGTGATGCTGAAGAGAAGTATGCTCACAACGGTGAGGGACGAAGTCTGACGGCTTCAGGCCGAGCCTCCGGGCGAGATGGCCTTTATCCCTCGCCGCTGATGATTGTCAGGTGCGTGAGCAGGTGGCGCCGCTGATGAATGGCGCGGCGTGACACTATTTAAGTGATTTCTTGATTGAGAATAGGTGTGGCAGTAATCAGGCCTGTGTGTGGCTCAAGAAATTGAACTCAGCTTTCCAAAGATAAGATAAGATAAGATAAGATAAGATAAGATAAGCCTTTATTAGTCCCACAACGGGGAAATTCCAGGATTGCAACAGCACAGGGATAGCAACACTCAGAGCAACAATCAGAAGGCAAGAAAAAAAAACAAGCAAGCAAGAGCAGCTAATAAACATATGTACGTATTACTATAAAATATATATATATACACACACACACAGACACACAGTGCAGAGCATTGTAGCTGGATGGAATAATATATGAATATATGAACACACAGTGCAGAGCATTGTAGCTAGATGGAATAAATATGTAAATATATAAACACCCACAGTACGGAGCATTGCAGCTAGGTGGAATAAATATGCAAGTATATAAACACACACAGTGCGGAGCAATGTAGCTAGATGGAATAACATGTAGATATATAAATATATAAACACCCACAGTACGGAGCATTGCAGCTAGACGGAACGAATATGCAAATATATAAACACACACAGTGCAGAGCATTGCCGCTAGATGGAATGAAACAGCATAACCGTCTACCCAGCTATCCTGCATGGTATGATTATGTGCCCATACACACTCTCACCCTCCATAGCGACCGGCATGCTCCTAGTTGTATGCCGGAGAGGACCACTGTGTAAGTCTATTGCATCTTCTGCATTCAAAAAACTATTAGTTTGTTACGTCTTTTATGTCTCTCAAAGATGTGATAAACCAGTTAATTTATGTTTTAACAGGTGAGGGGGCAATCACATTTTCACACAGGTCCATGTAGATTTGAATTTTTTTTTACACTTACTAATAAACACCTTTATTTAAAAATTGAATTTTGTGTTTACTTGTGTTATCTTTGTCTAATATTTAAATTTGTTTGATGATCTGAAACATTTAAGTATGACAAACATACAAAAAATGAGAAATCAGGAAGAGGGCAAACACTTTTTCCACACCACTGTATATCAAACATGTAACATTGTTCAGGTCAAAACACAATTCCTATTTTTTTTTCAAAGAACATTTTTTTTTTTAAAGAACACCAAACCAACACTAAGGACTAGGGTCCACGGATAGACCACCACTGGATCCAACATTGCTGGGTGGGTTATTCTGCCACCATCTCAGCTGCGCTCCTGCCTGAACAGTTTTTTTTTGTTTTTTTTTACAGTTTTCCACAGGGAAAGCAGTTCTGCTTGAGGGGCCTTGCTGCAGGCCCACAGCGGACACATCCCTGGAGCTGTTGGACCCCCAGGGTCAGGGCCAATCTTCATGACGCTTGGGCCCGGGTCCCACACTGCGGCAGCTGACTCCCATGAAGCCTTGCCATCTGGAGCAGCCACCTGGACACGCCGTAGTTGGTTTGCGTGCGGAACCGAACCGTCTGTCAGTCAAAAGCACGCTGATCCCAGTCTCGCCACGATTCTCAGTGGCGCCTGTTGTCTCGTTAGCTGTGGCCCAGTCAGTCACTGTCCCGGTCTCTCGCCAGTGCAAACCCGAACCCAGTCCATAACTTGGAGTCGTGCCTTGCTCGGTTTTATGCGTCGTTGTGATCCCAGCGGCTCTGCGTGGTCGTCCAGTTTGGGACCTCCATCATGCTGTGGCGGTTCCATCATCACCGTGTTTGTTGCGGACCCTTTACCTGTTGTCTCCGTCATCGTTACCAAAGATTGAAGCTCGTCATGGGTACAGAAGGTGTCTGGTGTCTCTCCAGTGTCACTAGTTGAAGCGGACTCTTCACCTGTCAGCTCCGTCGTAACCTCCATAGCTTGTTGAGCGTGGGTACGGAAGCAGTCCGGTTCCTCCTCTCTCCTGTCTGAAGTGCTCTGTTGTGCCGCATCTTGAGCAGTGTCTGTGCCCATCTGTTGCTGCTGTGCTTCAGGGCTTTCTGCATGCTCGAGCTCCCTCTCCTGCGGTTCCAGTTCTGGCTGAGTGAGGAACGGAGGCGAGTCGGGCTGCTGCCCTCCTCCCAGGCAGCTTTTCTCCTGAGAGTGTGGGGCAGATGCTTTGGCGTCAGTGCCGTTCTGAATTAACTCATCCCACACCACATTGTTGTCATTGAGGTCCGTCGCACCCCAGTTGCCACACCCGGACCATTTGGACCCAGCCCTGTCTCTGATAGTGAAGCCCAGTCTGCAGAAGAGGTCATATCCCATAATAATGTCACCATGAGCTGCCACCAGGAACGTGAAGTCATACACAGTCTTGGACTTGTAGATGACCATCAGCTCAAATGTTCCCACATTGCACAGTCTTTGACCATCGTATCCGTACAGTGCCGTTGGGTTCTTCTTAATTTTGTGGTTGGGGAAAACTTCTTCACCGTGGCCCAATTCAACATCGACCTCACCGCCGTCATGTTGAGCAGTAGCGGTACAGCTACCCCATCTAACTCAACCATGCCGTATAAGTAACCGTTGCTATCAGGGCTTACCGCATGAATTGTTGTTGGCGGGTGGCTTGGCTTACTTGGCAGGCTCCACAGCGTTGGTGACCTGCACACTCTGGCAAAATGGTCTAAGCATCCACACTTGTTACACCAGTCTCCTCTTCCCAGTCAAGAGTATGCTCTGTCCTGGTGCATCGGAGACCCACAGCTACCACAGACAGGACCTCTCGGAGTGGTCCTTCGGTTTACGGCATTCGTCTCTTACTCTTCTGCCATGTCCTCATCTTCCTCCACGCCCATCACGTTAGCTAGTGTTGTCTGTCCAGGTAGGTTCTGTGTTTGGCGCCCACTTAGCTCCATTGCTAACCTCTCCGCTGCCTCCAGCTGGAACACTAGCTCTATCGTGCTAGTTAGGGCCATGTTGTTTGGCACCGTTAGCATCTTAGCTCGTAGCCTCAGGTTACACGTGTGCTCAGCTAACTGGTTCCACACCATCTCATCTTCCAACAGTCCAAAATGACACATGCTAGCCAAATGTCTCAGGTCGGTGACAAATTGTTGTATGGACTCACCAACTCCCTGTCGCTTCTGGTGAAAACGAATTTGTCATGATATCACGTTGTCCAGTGTAGCAATAGCTAGCAAGTAGCTCGACAGCATCTACATATGACTCCGTCGGGCCCAACGTGTTGAAAATTCTCTGACCCTCTATGCCGAGGTTGTGGACGTGAAGTGCTCTTTTCCTTACTTTGTCGAGTTTTCCCAGATCCAGTGCTGCAATGTAGGTTTCAAACACGTCCAGCCATCATGGCCACAGGATTGTCTGTTCACCTGGGGACTCAAGAGGGGGCCATAGCAGTCTCAAGTCTGCTTCGATGGTTTGTAATTCTCGTCACCAAATGTTATGTCCACAAACCTGGCAATGAAGATGGATGGGGATATTGTAGTCGAACTGAACTTTATTACAGAATTACTGTAATACAAAGCACGTGTAACACTTAGGTAGTATATCTCACACTCTAACTAGCCGACTCCTAACTCACTCTCACACTGAGATGGCGGCTTGCTCACTATATATAGTGACGTGGTGACGTCAGCTGCAGGCTGCGTCCGTCTCCAAATGTGTCCCCTTATTCATACACCACAGAGTCCATCACCACAAAGGTACTGTGATTTGTTAATCTAGACAATAAATCAAATTCTAGCACTGCCTATTTTTTTAACCAGACATGAAATAGCTTAATGAGCTTAATTATGGAAGTGTAGATGGGTAGACGGAAACAGTTTTTTTTCAAAAGGGTGGGACTTCCAGGTCACTGATGTATAATTTCTTGTCAAGCAGCGCCTCACTGTGGAAATTAAGGTATCCAAAACAGTACTGGAATTGTCAGAGAGTTAAGAGTAAATTACTGCTAGTAATTAACAGTTACATGACACCTTTGAAGCGGAGTGATACATATCCAGTGAAACTGGACTGCAGTTATCGTGGAATATAGCAACTCCTGGAATCCCTATTGTCCAATCAAATTGCTTGGTCGGAACTACCTGCTGTGTAATGGTGAATGAACAATTCCCAATCCCCAAAGTGCAAGATACAACATTATTATGAATATAAGTCATAAAATATCATATTCCTCATTTCTTACATAGTGAATGACATAGGCATCATTAAATTCCCTGCACAATTCTGTTCATTGGATATTTTTATTTTCTGGCTGTAACTGTTCACATATGTCTATGGATAAACGAAATGAGACATGCCTGCTGTAACACAGCATTTATGTACACATAATACACTTTCAAACACGGCCTACATTTGGACATGTAAAGACTAATTGAGCTACCTGTTTCAGACAGTAATACTTGCTTTCTATGGGCAATGTACTTGTAAGCTATAAATCAACATATCAAAATTAAAACAAAAAAAGGCTTGAAATATTTCCATTTACTTGGAAGGAATATGAAACTTTACTTTTGGAAATAATTATGAAAAATATTTTTGAGAGTTACACACAGCTGAAACTTGACCAATAGACATTTTACAGTCTGTATATACATGTGTAACTGTCTTGTATGTTACCTGACTTGTTATGAAGTATATCTGTTTACTGTCCCTCTCTCACATTGGTTGTTATGAGCCCTATAGGGGACAGGAACTTGGCTGGCCCTCTCCTCTGTCATGTCTCCATTATGGGGGTAGGAACCATCAGTCTCCAGAAAATTTGCTCGTGGCATAATCGCCTGAGAGTTTCAACAGCAATGCAGCGTGGCAAAGTCATTTTTTTTGTATACTTTTTTAATCCCAGTGGGAAATATGTTCAAAATATGTTGAAATCATACAGAAATGCTTATGCAAGAAATGAATGTAGAGTGGAGTGCATGAGACCAACTTGGTACAGTTTTTTTTTAAATAATTGCTAAGAGGAATGGATCAACTATATGGCATAGTTACATGAGCAGCATTAGTGGGGAGCCTGCTACTATGCTCCTAGTTGGCCAACGGTGTGGGCCCCTTTCTGCCTTTGCCTCTCTGCTGTGTTCGTGCTACCCCAATGCATATGTGGTTACATATGATACACAACTGATGTGGTCCATCCTCTCCACAATCATGGAGGTATTATCTTTTACATTTTTAGACATTATACAGCATAACTGCATGAGAACACAGGGACAAGTACCAGTGAGGACTGTCTCCTGTTGGCTGGCTGAGCAGATTCATATCATGGCAAAGGACAGCAGTAGGGGCCGGTGTTATCTGTCATGTCATGTCATTCATTCATCTTCTTCCACTTAATCCTTTTTGGGACGCGGGGGGGCTGGAACCTATCCCAGCATCTTTGGACGAGAGGCAGGGTACACCCTGGACAGATCGCCAGTCTATCGCAGGGCCATCGCAGAGAGACAGACAACCATTCACTCTCACAGTCATACCTAAGGACAATTTAGAATCCCCAGTTTTGATGCCAGTTAACCTAAATTGCATGTTTTTGGCATGTGGGAGGAAACCGGAGAAATCCCGGAGTAAACCCACGCAGACACGGGGAGAACATGCAAACTCCACACAGATCACTGTTGGTCGGGGGCTGGGATCGAACCCAGGATCCCCCAGCCAAGGGCGAGTTGCTGTGCTGCCACAGTGCTAACCACTCTTTCACTGCGCCGCCCTATCTGTCATATCATTCCGCGATAATACTCATGTTGGCTGCGACAAGTTCCTGAAAACTTTCCTGAAAAGATTCCTTTAGTGAGGATGCACACCACGGGGAAAGTTTCTGTAAAACTGGTTACTGGTTCCTGTATTGGGTATGGCTATGCATGCCAAAATGAAGGTAACTTTAGTTAGGATTAGTTTCACTTACTTTGCTGAGAAATGTAAGACATCTCATGGTCTCTGGTTACAGGCTAACTTACAGTATGTCTTGACTCCCTGATAGGAAAGGTTATTTGCCTGCTAAACCATTGCCTACATCCACTCGTGGTGTAGCCACACATGTGACTTACTTAATGCCTTGCATAATGCCTCACATCTTAGATGAATGAATGAATGAATGAATGAATGAATGAATGAATGAATTTTATTTCGGATAATACAGTACAGGTTAAAAGAAACTGTATAATATAACAACAAGGTCAAATTAGACAAAGACTCCTTCTACTAAACAATTCCACGTGAGTTATCCGAAATGGGTGATGGCTGAAGCCGCAGCTTATATTGCCCACCCATATTCCATCCAAGAATTCAAAAGAAAAAAGAGTAAACAAGACAAGAGTGATTACAATTTAGAACAAAGCTAAGACAAAGTGTGACTGAGAGAAAAAAAAAGAAAACTAAGCTAAGCTAAGTTAAGCGGTTACTATTCAAGACAAATCTAAGACAGAATGTCACAGAGAGAAAAAAAAAAAAAAAAAAACTAAGCTACAACACAACACAGGCTGGATATGTCAATCCTTATGTGAGTTTACATGTCGTCTTGTAAATATGTTTGGAGTATTTCTTCCTTTAGTTTTTGTTTAAATTGTCCAAGCGTTGTACATGATTTTAATTCAGGTCCATAATCGTTCCATAATCTGACTCCTTGCACTGAAATACAGTGTTGCTTGGTGGTTGTTCTCACTGTAGGCTTTTGAAATATACATGTTCCTCTGAAGTGATATCGTTTCTCCCTTGTTTGGAACAACTTTTGGATATTTGCGGGCAATGATAAATTCTTCACTTTGAACATTATTATTGCGGTTTTAAAGTCAACCAGATCTTTCAACTTGAGAGTTTTTTGTTTAAGAAAAAGTGGGTTTGTTGGTTCCCTGTAAGCTGCTTTGTTTATTATTCTAATAGCTCTCTTTTGAAGCATAAAGAGTGGATATATGTTTGTTTTGTATGTATTTCCCCATACTTCATTACAATATGTCATGTATGGGAGTATTAATGAATGATACAAGGTGTATAGTGTGGGTTGATTCAGCAAATATTTCACTCTGTGTAATATTGCAATTGATTTGGAAACTTTACCTTTAATATAATTAATATGTGACTTCCAACACAGTTTGTTATCAATTATTACTCCAAGGAATTTAGTTTCAGATACCCTTTCAATCTCTACACCATTTACACTGAGTTTGGGTACTGGATTGTTGTGATGGTTGTTAAAGACTATAAATTCTGTCTTACTTAAATTGAGCGTTAATTTGTTTGAATCAAACCACAGTTTAAGCTTTTCTAATTCCTTCCCGAGTGTATCCAGAAGTTGTTCCAAATTGTTTCCACTGCATAGCAGATTAGTGTCATCGGCAAACAATATTAAGTCCATTTTTTCTGAAACTTTACATATATCGTTTATATACATATTGAATAATAATGGTCCCAAAACTGAACCCTGTGGGACTCCACAGGTGACCTTCAGCAACTCTGAGTTTTTGTTGCTAACACATACATACTGATATCTATTCTTTAAGTAACTACTTAACCAGGACAGTGCTACCCCTCTAATACCAGAATTTTGTAGTTTCTTTAATAATAAATTATGATCTACTGTATCAAATGCTTTTTTAAGATCTAGGAATACTCCAACTGAATACTCTTTATTTTCAATGGCTGTTGATATTTTTTCTGTAAATTCCATTAGGGCATATGCAGTTGTCCTCTTGTGTCTGAACCCATATTGCTGCTCACATAATAAATCATTCTTCAGTATGAAGTTGTCAATTCTCTCATAGAATATTTTTTCAAGTATCTTGGAAAATTGCGGTAATAGTGAAATTGGTCTATAGTTTGAGAGTTCCCCTCTGTCGCCCGTCTTGTATATCGGAATTACTTTAGCTATTTTCATTGCATTGGGAAATATACCTGATTGGAGAGACAGGTTGCAGATATACGTCAATGGTTTTACTATGCATTCGATAACCGTTTTGACTAGTAGCATGTCAATACCATCACAGTCAGTAGATGTTTTACTTTTGAACGATTTAACAATTTCAATGACCTCTCTTTCGTCTGTGTTCTTTATGAAGATGGAGTCTTTTACAGCAGTGTTATTGCATATTGTATCACCTGTTGGCACCGTAGTGGGTATTTCTCGGGCCAGTTTAGGTCCAATGTTAACAAAAAAATTATTAAATTCATCTGCAGGTGAAGCAATATTCACACTCTGAGTCGTTTTATTATTTTTTGGAATGTTAGTTGGGTAGCTTGTATTTCTGCTTTTATTTCCAAGGATACTGTTGAGTATTGTCCATGTATTTTTAATATTGTCTCTGTTTTTCTCCAGTTCTTTACTGTAATAGTCTCTTTTACTACATCTTATTATATATGTTAACTTATTTTTGTATGTTTTATACCGCTGCTCTGCTTCTTTTGTTCTAGATAAGAACGTTGTTCTTATCTAATGTTCTTGATAAGAACGAAGTGCAGAGTTTCCTTGGAGATAACAGGAAGCTGTGAAAGTGTAATCTTTTATATGCAAGAGGCTGCTTGGAGGATCCTTGGTGTGCCAAGAGACTGCTTGGAGGATCTTTTGTGGGCCAAAGACTGTGAGGTGGATGTTAAGGGATTTAAGAGAAAATGCAAAGTTACCTTTTATGTGAATGAATGTGACTTGTGAGCTGTGGGGAGACCTGGGTATATAAGGGACGAGTTTTTGCTGAGATGCTCTCTTTTCTACAATGCTCATGTTGGAGACGTGTAATAAACTGCCTTGAGACAAACATGCCTCGTCAATTACACACTCCACACTGGTGACCCAAGACATAGCATGCAGCAAGAAGAGAATTCCCCGGGGCCAGCCACGTTGGGAGCCCCCAGCCAAGCGTATGCCGTTACGGTCCAGCTACCGGACTTTTGGCAGCACAACCCGCGCTCCTGGTTCCACCTGGTTGAGGCACAGTTCGCCCTCCGGGGAATATCGGTAGACGACACGAAATTCTACCATGTGATCGCAAAGCTCGACAACCACACGGCTCAGCATGTGGAGAGCCTTCTGGAGCAGCCACCAGCCAGCGACAAATACGGCGCGTTGAAAGCTGCACTCATCCAGCACTACACACTCTTGGTGGAGGAGAGAGCAGAGAGACTCCTGGCGCTGACCGGGTTGGGAGATGGCACGCCCATTGACCTGATGGAGAAGATGCTGAGGTTGAAAGGCTCCGACGATGACCACTTCATCTTTACCCACCTCTTCCTCAGGAAGCTGCCGTCAGCGACGAGAGCGGTCCTGGCCAGTTCGCCGTTGTTGGCCAAGCGGGACTACCGTGCACTGGCCTGGGAGGCGAATCGGATGGCCAGCAGAGAACGCACGGCCACGGCGGCAGCGACGGAGCTCGGCGTGACGGCCGGAGAGGGCGAGGAGCCATTAACAGCGGTAGCAGAACCACCGACGACAGCGGCGGCGGGCGCCAAGGGACGCGGAGGAGACATCCTTTGTTTCTATCACCGCCGCTTTGCAGAGAAGGCACGCAAATGTATACCACCATGCCAGTTCAAGCTCTCGGGAAAACGCCAAGACTGGGGGTCGGTAGTAGCTGTGACCCTCGGGGAGGAGAACAAGCTGCTCTACTTGACGGACGCACGCTCCGGGAGACATTTCCTCGTGGACACCGGCGCCCAGCTGAGTTTCATCATGCCGTCCTACGCCGACCGGCTGGCAGGTTCCAGCAGCCCCCAGATTGCAGCAGCAAACGGCTCGGACATGAAAACCTTTGGTGAGAGGACTCTACTCCTGTCTCTACATGGCTGTACATTTGAGTGGACTTTTGTCATAGCAGCATTGAATTTCAATATATTGGGGGCTGATTTTTTGTGCTCACATGGTTTGTTGGTTGATGTCTTTTGATTCTATTCCCTGTACAGCTCGAGCGTCCCGGCCAACAGCACAAGCCAACGTCACAGCTGCAAGCGGTAAGTTCCACACACTGCTCACTCAGTTCCCAGCACTCACGGTCCCCACATTTTCGGCAGCCGTCGCTAAGCACGGGGTGGAACATTTTATTACCACCACCGGGCCGCCCGTTTTTGCAAAACCTCGGCGCTTGGACACAGCTAAACTGGCCATAGCGCGCGAGGAGTTCGCCAACCTGGAGAGGTTGGGCATCATCAGGTGTTCGAACAGCCCATGGGCTTCCCCGCTACACATGGTCCTGAAAGCTGACGGTTCGTGGCAACCTTGCGGGGATTTCCGCAGGTTGAACAATGCCACAGCGCATGACCGCTACCCAATCCCTCATATCCAAGATTTTTCCATTCATTTGGCATGGGCGCGCGTTTTTTCTAAAATAGACTTGGTCCGCGGTTACCACCAAGTCCCAGTGTGCGTTGAGGACATACCCAAAACAGCGGTGATAACTCCATTTGGTCTATTTGAGTTTTTGCGCATGCCATTCGGGCTTAAAGGGGCTGCACAGACGTTCCAACGCATGATGGACGCGGTGCTGCGCTATCTCCCTTTCGTGTTCGTCTACTTAGATGATATCTTGGTAGCCAGCGCATCCAAAGACGAACACGAAAGCCACCTCGCAGCAGTTTTCCGGAGGTTGGGAGAGCACGGGTTAATAATCAACCCAGCGAAGTGTCAGTTCGGGGTGACGCAGATCGATTTTTTAGGACACCGTGTCTCCCCCGAAGGAGCGGTTCCGCTGCCTAACAAAGTGCGCGCAGTAGCAGACTTCCCCCGGCCGCAGACGGTCAGGGTGTTACAGGAGTTTTTGGGAATGGTGAATTTTTATAACCGTTTCCTCCCCCGTGCAGCGCAACTCATGCAACCGCTGTATGCCGCGTTCAAAAAACAGAAACCCGCGAATAAGATCGAGTGGTCCCCGGAGCGGGAGCGAGCATTCGCGGAAGTCAAAGCAGCCCTGGCAAACGCTGCGTTGTTGGCACATCCAGACCCAACGGCCCGCATAGCGCTCACCACTGACGCGTCAGATGTGGCCATAGGGGCGGTCGTGGAGCAGCATGTAGCCGGGGCTTGGCAGCCACTCGCCTTTTTCAGCAGGACCTTGCGCGATAGTGAACGTAAATACAGCGCGTTTGACAGGGAGTTGCTGGCTCTCCATTTGGCCATTCGCCACTTCCAGTTCTGGCTAGAAGGGCGCTGTTTTACCGCGTTCGTTGACCACAAGCCACTAACTTTCGCGATGGCCAAAGTTTCAGAACCATGGTCGGGCCGGCAGCAGAGGCAGCTAGCCGCGATCTCAGAGTTTACTACCGATATTCAGCTCGTGTCGGGTAAACTGAATGTAGTGGCAGACTGCCTCTCGCGCGCCGTGGCTGCCCCCGTCCGCGTCGGGATAGATTACACAGCCATGGCCGCGGAGCAGGTTAGTGACGCGGATGTGCGCGCGCTCCAGTCTGGACCAACAGGGTTAAGGCTGGAGAGCAGGGTGCTGCAGGATGGTATGCCCCCTCTAATCTGTGATGTCTCCACGGGGAGACCGCGTCCCGTGGTACCGGCAGCGTGGCGCCGCCGCATTTTTGACTCGATTCATTCTTTGGCGCACCCAGGGGTGCACGCGTCGGTCAAAATGGTAGCAGCAGCAGCAATGGCAGCAAAATTTGTGTGGCTGGGCCTCCGCAAACAAGTTAAAGATGGGGGCAGCAGCCTGCATGGCGTGCCAACGAGCCAAGGTACACAGACACACGAGAGCTCCCTTGGAGCCATTTCACATTCCGGCTAAGAGGTTTGACCACATTCACGTGGACCTCGTGGGTCCCCTCCCGCCATCACAGGGGTGGACCGCACCACGCGCTGGCCGGAGGTGGTTCCTTTAGCGTCAACCACAGCCGAGGAGGTGGCGCGCGTGTTTGTAACAGCATGGGTTGCGCGTTTTGGAGTCCCGTCGGACATTACGTCCGACAGAGGACCTCAATTTGTTTCCGAACTTTGGTCAACAATGGCCCGCAGCCTAGGCGTCACAATTCACCGTACAACCGCGTACAATCCACAGGCACACGGGTTATGCAAACGTTTTCACAGGTCATTGAAAGCAGCTCTCAGAGCGTCACTGACGGATGCAAATTGGGTAGACAAGCTACCGTGGGTTTTATTGGGGTTACGTTCTGCGCCTAAAGAGGACTTAGAGGCTTTCCCAGCCGAACTCGTTTTTGCGCAGCCACTTCGGTTGCCCGGGGAGTTTCTCCCAGATAATCCTGCGCTGGCCAGCTCCCCATCTCGGCTTTTGCAGCGTAGCATCGACACAGGCATGCTGCTGGGCCCTGCCCACCACAGTTTTCCGCACGTTTTTGTACCTAAAACTTTGAAAAACGCGGAGTTTGTTTTTGTCAGACATGATGCACATCGCCCCCCATTGCGACCACCTTATGATGGACCGTTCAGAGTGCTGGAAACAGGGGACAAGCATTTTTTGCTAGATTTGGGGGGTAGGAGGGAAAAGGTTGGCTTAAACAGACTCAAACCCGCTTTTGTGGTGGTGGATGAGCAAGTGCTGTTGGCGAGGGCCCCTAGGCACGGAAGACCCCCACGTGGAGCTTCCCAGAGTAAAATTTCCCCAGAACACCCGCAGGGACTGACAAAAGGTCTTCACCCCCAGACAACAGCTCCCCAGCATGACAGCGCCGCTGAGGCGGCGAATCCTGGTTACAGCAGATACGGGAGAAGACTGAAGCCCATGCAGCATGGGGATTGATGTGTAATGATTCTATCACAGCATGCAGACTGTTATTCTTTTGTTCGATCTAAAATGTTTGGGGGGGGGTGTAGCCACACATGTGACTTACTTAATGCCTTGCATAATGCCTCACATCTTAGATAAGAATGAAGTGCAGAGTTTCCTTGGAGATAACAGGAAGCTGTGAAAGTGTAATCTTTTATATGCAAGAGGCTGCTTGGAGGATCCTTTGTGTGCCAAGAGACTGCTTGGAGGATCCTTTGTGGGCCAAAGACTGTGAGGGGGATGTTAAGAGATTTAAGAGAAAATGCAAACTTACCTTTGATGTGAATGAATGTGACTTGTGAGCTGTGGGGAGACCTGGGTATATAAGGGACGAGTTTTTGCTGAGATGCTCTCTTTTCTACAATGCTCATGTTGGAGACATGTAATAAACTGCCTTGAGACAAACATGCCTCGTCAATTACATACTCCACAGTGTCACTAATTGTGAGTCTGGTATTTTTTACTGTAGGTGCCAAACAGACAAAAATAAGGAGATTTGTAGATTGAAACAATGACCACAACAATCATAGCTAAAGAACATTGAATTTCTTGGTTTCTGGTTAAGTCAGAACAAAAGAAGCAAGAATACAGTTGGGGCTGCTGGGCTAAGGATGCTGAGATGGGGATCAGGGCTCCTGGAAGAGAAGCAAAAAAGTCAGAATGAGGAGTGGAGACCTTGAGCTGAAGCCAAGACTGGTGAAAAAGGATGGGCCATAAAGAGTTAAATCAGGCGAAGAACCAACTGTGGCAGAGAGTTATGATTTGGCAAGATGGTGGTGGTGGTTGCTGAAAAAGCCGGGATAGTCAAAGAGGCTTGATCACCTATAAGATGAAGCTGCCAAGGCTCTGCTCCAGCTCACTGCACCTGTCTCCATTCCTGCAATCAGAGATAGAGACAGACACACACACACACAAGCAGTACCAACAGGTCAACCTGACCTGGAATGGGATGTTGAATGGGAGTCTGAGGGGGTTACAGAGGCCAGTGTGACATTGATTAACCATTAATGTGAAAACATTGATTAAAGCAGTTTAACTTTTAGGCCAACATGACAAAAAGTGCTTCTGATGGAAAAGATGAAATAAAAAAAGAGCTTCAGGAGCCGAATTGTTGATTGAGGCCAAGAATAACAGTTTTAAGCCTGACAAACCCAGGATGACATGATGAAGTAAATTTGTTTCTAATGTTTCAGTTAGGGTTCCAAGCAGCTGTGCTGCAGGAAATCTATTGTTTTTGTTCTAATTCTTATACTTATTATTCTTATTATCATTATTTTTCTTTGCTAAAAGTGCATGGGGAGCAAAAACTGTAATATGTAGAAACTTGAAATTTTATAGTCTGATCAGAGATTCTCCCCACTACTCAGACAAAAAAAAAAAAATCAAGGCACTGCATCCATAGGTAGCGCTAGAATAAACAGTTTTATGTTTTTGCAAATATCTCAAGAACGGCTGGGCTTAGACTAAAAATTCTTTCATCATTTTATTCTCTGAAATATCCCACAACTTTTCTCCATTGGTCCTAAGCTCTAAAAATGAAGTTTTCTGCACCATATTTTCAAAACTTGTCAAGAGAACTCAAAATGAACTACAATGCCATTCATTCAAATTGCTTGAAATTAAGCAGAGCTCATCGACAGACAGTGATAATGAAAAGTTGTTTAAATTATTCAAAAATGTCAATCTGTTTTGATTTTATAGGCCAATCAAGGTGTACACAGTTTCTGTTTGGCATCTATTTTGGGGTTCAATTCTTGATATAGAGAATCAAATTTGATAAAACTCCACACTCACAATCAGAATAGTATTCTTCAGCCAACCACCAAATTTCATGCATTTCTGTTAATGCTCCAAAAATCATGTTTACAAAATGTCTGTCAGCCAGTTTCTTGTCAATGGGACATTTTGTTAGTGTGTGAGGAAGTCAGTGTGTGACCCAAAGCAATCTTATAGTGTAAGGGTTAAGATGATCATCTATCATGTAGGAGACCAAGGTTCAAATCCTCCTGGTAACTTCTTGTTCTTCTGAAGTGCAACAATGTATAGTGCATGTTAAGTTTTAAATGCTGTACTACTGCTGGGAATCTTTCAGTTGATCATTTAAAAAGTTAGAAAGAGCACAAGTTGAAGTAGTTATATGGTGTTGCAGTTAAGGTGAGTGCTTGGTATGCAGGAGGTCCCACTATGGGGTACCCCCCCACAGCAGCCACGGACAAACACAGCGCTCGACTAGAGCAATTAACAGGACAGTGAGATGTGTGTGTTGAGATCAATAGGCAGCCTTCCTGTGCTTAGTTCAGGCACCAGCATCCTGTGGATATGTATGACGCAAATGCAAACATTCATGCTTCCTGCTCGCATTGTGGTACAAATGTCACATGTCTGAATGCATTTCCTTTGATGATAAAATGCCTTTGATGTATTGTCCGTTGCTGGGTATTTAAGTGGCTGAATTCATATGTTCACTCTCTTTTCTTCTTCTGACTGCTTCTGACTACTGCTCATGAGAGCCTGAGAGTGATCCCCAGCATGCATATACAGCAGCTGGGGTGAGCTCCGTGATGGCGATGATTTGATCAATAAACTTCATTAAAACTCTAGACGCCGTGTCTTATTTTAACATCGCCACACTGGTGACCCCGCAGACGCACACGCTTTGTGCGACGCAAACTTCTGGTCTGGACAACCACGCTGGCGACCCGACGCTGAAAAGAACACGCTGCCAGCAAACGCAGCACCCGGCAGTGATTCTCCGACGACGAGCGAACGCGGCAGCCCGACTGATCTGCCCTTCCTTTCTGCTTCAGGGAGACTTTGACGCTCTTCGGAGACCACCCACGACCGGGAAAGCTGAGGAAATTTCATGGTGAGGTCTGCACGCCTAGATCGGCACATCCACGCTGGACCGGCCGCTCTCACGGCTCCTGACACACGATTCTGTGTCTCCACACGAGAGCGCACACACCTTGCCCTCTCTCCACGACGGCGGCCCATGGCCGACGGAGAACGCGTGGACCTGAACGCACCATGACCCGGCACAGAGCGACGACCAACAGCCCGAACAGGGGACACAATCGGCGCCGACTGCGCAGATCTCCATCAAGCCCCCTGACCCTGATTCGCCTCGCGACAGCGGACCGGCCATGCACAGAAGCCTCGCATCAGAACAGCGCAGCTGGAAGGCACGTGGCCGCAGCGCGTGCCACGCACCAGAGACAAGCTGGCTCTACAGACTTATACATCATCCTCCGCCGCTGCACACGGCTCTTCAGGACTGCTCACACACCTGAAGCACACACGCAGCCCGCACACAGGATTTGGTGTAAGTCTCAGCCACGGCGCACGACGGGAATCCAGCCGTCAGCTGTCCCCGAGGGCTTTAGGGCCGCGAACGCACCTAAAGCCTAAACGCCAAGTCCCTCACATAGCTTCAGCTCCTGTTTTTCTTCATTGCCGGACTGAATCGCGAGAGGAATCAGAGACTAACTTTTCTTCCCACAGCCATGGACATCCCCGCCACTTGCTACCCCCACCCTCCTCCCTTCCCCGGCACAGACTTTCCCCGCAGCTCGCCACCAAAGCGGGACTACCGAGGTCTCAGCTCCCCGCTAAGCCCTCTGGGGGGGGAGTGTATGGGGTACCCCCCCACAGCAGCCACGGACAAACACAGCGCTCACTAGAGCAATTAACAGGACAGTGAGATGTGTGTGTTGAGATCAATAGGCAGCCTTCCTGTGCTTAGTTCAGGCACCAGCATCCTGTGGATATGTATGACGCAAATGCAAACATTCATGCTTCCTGCTCGCATTGTGGTACAAATGTCACATGTCTGAATGCATTTCCTTTGATGATAAAATGCCTTTGATGTATTGTCCGTTGCTGGGTATTTAAGTGGCTGAATTCATATGTTCACTCTCTTTTCTTCTTCTGACTGCTTCTGACTACTGCTCATGAGAGCCTGAGAGTGATCCCCAGCATGCATATACAGCAGCTGGGGTGAGCTCCGTGATGGCGATGATTTGATCAATAAACTTCATTAAAACTCTAGACGCCGTGTCTTATTTTAACATTGCCACACCACGTTTGAATCTTGCCAGTGAAGTCTTATTCTTCTGAACAACAACTGAAGTACAGCATGGGTCTCCTGTGCATTTTAAATAGAATAGGCTTTATTGTCATTGTACAGTTGTACAGCACTAGGTGTCCATAGTGTCCATTGTAACACTATGTGAGATTTTCACCTCAAAATAATGTTTGCAAAACTATTTTGATGGTACACCAATGTTTGACTGTGTGAATGTCACTTTCTCCATAGCCTGAGTGAGCCCACATTGCCTGCAACAGCTCTTTTTTTTTGGTGTGATCCCTAGGGGAACAGCAGCTGTGGCCGCTGTGGCCTTGGTCCCAGCAGCGAATCACAGGATATGACTTTAGCCATCAACAACACAAAGCCCTGTGGTTGGCTGTTGGAACTGGGGTTGTGATTGCTGTGGCTGGAGCCTTTTCAGTGTTCCCACAACAAACAAGAAAGTTACACAGTGCTGCTTTAAAAACTAATGCATAGCAGACCTTAGGTTTTAAATGCTGTTGCTAAACAATAAAAGGCCCTGAATGTGGCGCACATATTTTGACTGCATATGTATAGTACATTGAGTGAGATACTTAAGGCTGCATGTGTATTTTGTGACCTCACGTCTTTGAAGGAACAATACGTCTGGACCTCCTGGGGATAACAGCAGGAGGTGGAGGTGCCTTTGGTGAGGACTCTGAGAGGACTTCCTGACCTCCTGGGGTCAGATGGAGGACGAAGGGACTGGGGGGAGAGTTATTGTCGTTGGGGGGTTTTGATGACAATGTGATTCTGTTCTTTGATGTCCCAGGTATAAAAGTGGGGGTTTGGGGTGTTTCGATCTCTTTTGCTGTTGAGAGAATGCTGGAGATGTGAGATCGCCAATAAATCTGAATTGAGAAATAAATTCAGCCTCTTTATTTCACGCTCTCCACACTGAAGTCTACACCTGCTTGGAACCCAATGATCCCCGCTTGCGGCTATATTTAATATAATTTTTGGAGTCAGCGTCATTACGTGGACCTGTTTCTATAAAACCCTTTGAATTACTGCATTTGTTTGTGCAATGATGGATGATGTTTGCAACATTACAATATTTTTGAAATACTTGACAACTAAAGTTACAACTTTCCATTATTTGTTCTAATTTTATGCAGACTTTAGAGCAGATGTCACTTCAGTTTTGCCCTTGAGACTTACAACTATGTAGATGAAACAAACAACGTGATGTTGTTAATAATCCACTGATCACAACAGGAATTCTTTTCTTAGACTATTTTGGATCTAAGTTTATTTATTGAGTGGACTAAAATAAAATACTGAAGCAAGGTGTTATGGCGCTTGCCACTTCTTTATCTTGATGATGATTGACCACTCTGCGTAAGGAGTTTACGCTGCAATAAAGGGCAAGCTGTCACTTGCCAAGGTTCTGATTCAAATATGCAATTGAGTCTTTCACAAAAAGCGCTCACACACAGCAGCAACCTCCTAGTGACCCGGGAAAGGTGTTAGTGTGGGTGTCTTGATTTGTGACAAGACGAAACGATGGATACCGCAGTCTAAAAGCCCTGCTGGGAGTCAGCGGAGCGCTCAGCCATGTAATGCTCTTAGTGCATTTCCAACAACAAATACGCACACAGTCATACACGCTACACACACATACTGTATAAGCACAGTCTTGCAAACACAATTCACATTGTTACACTTGACAAATGTTCATCATGCACAGACTAACAAAATGTACAGACACTCTGCGTCCATAACACCCTTGCTCGTGTGCATCCATAGCACATTATTTGTGTCCTATTACAGTTCGGCAGTAGTTTGTCCTCTCCTCAATTTGGCCTCCTTTTTGACAGTGAGGTGGTAAATTTGTGTATTTATTCTGCAATGTGCAACAGAAAAGTTTGTACTTAGAAGTCATTTTGCAGAAATGTTTACAGTGGTGTGAAAAAGTGTTTCCCCCCTTCCTGATTTCTCATTTTTTTGCATGTTTGTCATACTTAAATGTTTCAGATCATCAAACAAATTTAAACATTAGACAAAGATACAAGTAAACAAAAAATGCAGTTTTTAAATGAAGGTGCTTATTATTAAGGGGAAAAAAATCCAAATCTACATGGCCCTGTGTGAAAAAAGTGATTGCCCCCTAAACCTAATAACTGGTTGGGCCACCCTTAGCAGCAACAACTGCAATCAAGCATTTGGCAGTGAGTCTTTTACAGAGCTGTGGAGGAATTTTGGCCCACTCGTCTTTGCAGAATTGTTGTAATTCAACCACACTGGAAAGTTTTCAAGCATGAACTGCCATTTTAAGGTCATGCAATATCATCTCAGTCAGATTCAGGTCAGGACTTTGACTAGGCCACTCCAAAGTCTTCTTTTTTTTTTCTTAAGCCATTCAGAGGTGGACTTGCTGGTGTACTTTGGATCATTGTCCTGCTGCAGAACCCAATTGTGCTTCAGCTTGAGGTCATGAAGAGATGGCCAGACATTCTCCTTCAGGATTTTTTGGTAGACAGCAGAATTCATGGTTCTATTTACCACAGCAAGTCTTCCAGGTCCTGAAGCAGCAAAACAGCCCCAGACCATCACACTACCACCACAGTATTTTACTGTTGGTATGATGTTCCTTTTCTGAAATGCTGTGTTACTTTTACGCCAGATGTAATGGGACACACACCTTCCAGAAAGTTTAACTTTTGTCTCGTTAGTCCACAGAGTATTTGCCCAAAAGTCTTGGGGATCATCAAGATGTTTTCTGGCAAAACTGAGGTGAGCATTTATGTTCTTTTTGCTCAGCAGTGGTTTTCGTCTTGGAACTCTGCCATCCGGGCCATTTTTGCCCAGTCTCTTTCTTATGGTGGAGTCATGAACACTGACCTTAACTGAGGCAAGTGAGGCCTGCAGTTCTGTGGATGTTGTTGTGGGGTCTTTTGTGACCTCTTGGATGAGTCGTTGCTGCACTCTTGGGGTAATTTTGGTCGGCCAGCCACTCCTGGGAAGGTTCACCACTGTTCCATGTTTTCACCATTTGTGGATAATGGCTCTCACTGTGGTTTGCTGGAGTTCCAAAGCTTTAGAAATGGCTTTATAACCTTTTCCAGACTGATAGATCTCAATTACTTTGTTTCTCATTTGTTCCTTAATTTCTTTTGAACGTCTAGCTTTTGAGGATCTTTTGGTCTACTTCACTTTGTCAGGCAGGTCCTATTTAAGTGATTTCTTGATTGAGAACAGGTGTGGCAGTGATCAGGTTTGTGTGTGGCTAGATAAATTGAACTTAGCTTTCCAAAGATGTGATAAACTACAATTAATTTATGTTTTAACGGGTGGGGGGGGGGGTCACTTTTTCACACAGGGCCATGTAGGTTTGGATTTTTTTTTTTACCCTTAATAATAAATACCTTCATTTAAAAACTGCATTTTGTGTTTATTTGTGTTATTTTTGTCTAATATTTGAATTTGTTTGATGATCTGAAACATTTGAGTGTGACAAACAAACAAAAAAATGAGAAATCAGGAAGGGGGCAAACACTTTTTCACACCACTGTATCTAATGCATGCTTCCATGATGATAATACTCTTATATCACCATTTCAGTGGATTATTTGTTCATTTTTGTTGTTTTTGTTAGATGCAGGGCCCTGACATCCTTCTCAGAGATTTTTTTTTTCTGGCTTTGGTGACACCTTAGAGTGAGTGGAGGAAAGAAGTTGTCGGAGAGCACAAATGATTCAGTGCAGACAAGATGACTTGAGGCACATCTTCAACAGATACGTTTTTCTGTAAAGGAAAATGGAGACTGGTAAATGGAACAGGCTTCACAGATACGACCGAGATGATTGACTGAATGATTGTGTTTTTTAGATTTAAAACCTTCCAGCCTATTCCCTGAATCGGGGGGGGGGGGGGGGGGGGGGGGGGGGAGGATGTAGCCGCTGGATGACCTCACGAAGGTGTGATTGGGTGATTTGGATCAGTTTGGATGCTTTGACACATGCTTGGATGCGTTTGTCAAAGAGGTGCGAACTGAATCTGTGAACACACTTTCACATTACCCTGACAAAACCATGATAAGTTGCGCAGTAAATACACTCCATGGGACACAGCCAACATCTGCATGCTGATTTCCATTTATAAGCAGCACAGTTTCTAAAGACCCAATGCTGCATTTGCCACTGGGCCCCCTGCAGCTGACTGCACGGGGTTGACTGAAGCCACATCGTGATGCTTTGAGGCTATCACATGCATACAGCCCATTTCATATTTGTTTGTTTGCGTACTGTATTTTGGAGCCGGCACATATTCCCGCTTCCCCTCCTTTTTTTCACTTCTTCCAAAAGCAATTAAAAATGAATGAGGCCTTTATTCTGTGCAAGGCAATTCACTGCCAGTTGAGTATGGTGCTTTGGCCGAATGAACCGCACGTGTGTTTGTATAGATGTAAGAGTGTGTGTGTGCTGATCTTGTGGGAGGGGGGGGGGGGGGGGTTGAGACAAGTGGATGAGAGGGTTAGTACTAGGTTAAACCAGTCTACTGTCAGGTGAGCCAGAGTTCAGCAGCACAGAGGCCAGAAAGCAGCAGACAGCAGCACAACTAAGGTGGATGGAGCAGTCGCAGTGTTCAGACACACAAGATGGCTGAGGTGGAATTCCCCCACAGAGACAGAGAGCTACATGAGAGGATACTGGGGTTTAGGGGATCACAATTAAATCCACAGGAAATCTAATCCTCTGGAAATGAAAGCTTAAAATAAGAGCTCTCTTCAGGAATGGTAAAACAAAGAAAAATGTTTCTTTAACTGTGCGACAATATTTTCACACCAGCATGGGAATATAGGGGCAGAAGAGAAATGAGACACTTGCCACTATCCTGCTTTTGTCTTGGCGAGAAAAGCTATTTAAGCTGTATCTTTTTTTTCTGTCAGACTTTTCTTCTTCCAAAAGTTCTGAAATTGAGAACAGACAAACTGCTAGAAGCATACAATATACATTTTTAAAGTGACAGAGATTGAATTCATATAAATGTGCTCATACATAGTTATTAGTGTGGATAGGATTCCTGAGGAGACAGCAGGAATTAATTTGTAATTCCAGCCACTGCTGAGCTGCTTATTTGCATTGAAGTACTTCATGATTATCTCTTCAGCATATGATTTGTTACATAGTTTATTTTTTTTTCCAATTGCTTGTTAAGATCTTTTAAAGGGGTCACTGTCTGAAAAATTGTGGTTTTAACCTTCTGAAAGGTGTCTATTGGTCAAATGATTACTAAAAAAAGAATCAAAACACTTCTCTAAAAACACGGATACATGCGCAGACACGCACACACACACAAAGCCAAAGTGACTGTTCAGTGCTGTACTTGATACGTGCCCACTCTTTGCCAGCCTAGCTGTCTGCCATTGAACTAACAGCTAACAAGTTTCCTTACCACAAACTGTTTATGTCACGGTTCGGTGTAGAGGTTGGACCCAAACGCTGGACATGAGTTTAACTGAATTTATTGCAAGCTGGTCACCCAGATGCAGCTCGAGCGCTTAACAGAAAATAAATGCGGCTCGGAAGCTGCAACAAAAGCTAAGGCAAAAACGGGCTGGAAGAGAACATGACTCAGGCAGAATACGGACACGAACAGGAGAGTGTTGACCATGCTGATATGATGAAAGGAACCCGAGACGAACACAGGTGGAATAGAACTTAAATAGACAGGGGGCAATCAAGACAACACAGTGCAGATGGGGAGACCAATCATGACTGGTAACTGACAGATGAGGAAAACAGAGGTGACAGGATGGGCAGGGCTGTATACACAACCACAGACGGAGGACGCCTAGAAACATGAACAGAGGATCAGAGGGCAGACAAGACCAAGGCACATAATGATGATGATGATGATAATAATAATAATAATAATAATAATAAAAATCCAAGGCAAAGCAGGAGAAAATGTAAAATAAGAACAGAATCATGACTACAGCAACAAACAATAAATGCAGAAAATCCCAAGATGCAAACCCAAAGCGAGGACATGGGCTGGGACTCCTGCCCTCAAGACAATGTAATTATAAATTAGGATGAGTGCATGAGACCCAGCCCATGCCCTGACAGTTTATATTGTGGTTTTCTTTAGATTTCAGTCACCCTAATAAACTGTTTCTGCCTGTCTCACTAAAGTCAATAATATACCTCACATTATTGTGACTTATTTTGTTGTACTTTGTGCTGTGATGCTATATCAAACAGTTAGCATTAGCTCGGCTAGGTGACTGGAGTCAGTCTAATCACTTCGGAGCTCACCTAAGTGGAGAGAGGTTGATAGACATGAATCCTTGTTCATGTCCTAGCATTTCACCATATACATCACTCTTAGACAATATGTTAGCTTATTTATGTTTAATTTTCTCTAACCAAAACCCAAATCAGCTAGCTGAAGCTAGCAGTTTAGCCACTCATTCAGAATGCTTCTGTGCTTATTGTACTCCAGGGACTGGTTATAGCCCATCGACCACTGAAACCACACACCCCTGCCCACCAGAGACGCTTTATTTCATTCATTCTTGAAGACAAATTTACTGTTATATAAACTAGATCTTGGATGTGGGATGCAGGACACAAGGCACATGAACAACAAATTGAGGAAAGAAAATTGAGTTGAACTAGTCAGACTAAATACCTGCTGCAGTGGAGAGAGATCAGTCTGTTGGAAAACACAGATGGAATGGAAGGAGTAGCCAGAATAATAGGTATACAGTGGTGTGTTTGCCCCCTAGCTCATTTCTCATTTTTTTGTATGTTTTTCACACTTAAATGTTTCAGATCATCAAACTAATTTAAATATTAGACAAAGATAACACAAATAAACACAAAATGCAGTTTTTAAATGAAGGTGTTTATTATTAAGGGTAAAAAAAAATCCAAACCTACATGGCCCTGTGTGAAAAAGTGATTCCCCCCCCCCCCCCCGTTAAAACATAAATGAACTGTAGCTTATCACATCTTTGGAAAGCTGAGTTCAATTTCTCTAGCCACACCCAAGCCTGATTGCTGCCACACCTGTTCTCAATCAAGAAATCACTTAAATAGGACCTGCCTGACAAAGTGAAGTAGACCAAAAGATCCTCAAAAGCTAGACATTCAATAGAAATTAAGGAACAAATGAGAAACAAAGTCATTGAGATCTATCAGTCTGGAAAAGGTTATAAAGCCATTTCTAAAGCTTTGTAACTCCAACAAACCACAGTGAGAGCCATTATCCACGAATGGCAAAAACATGGAACAGTGGTGAACCTTCCCAGGAGTGGCCGGCAGACCAAAATTACCGCAAAAGCGCAGCAACGACTCATCCAAGAGGTCACAAAAGACCCCACAACAACATCCACAGAACTGCAGGTCTCACTTGCCTCAGTTAAGGTCAGTGTTCATGACTCCACCATAAGAAAGAGATTGGGCAAAAATGGCCAGCGTGGCATTTTTCCAAGACGGAAACCACTGCTGAACAAAAAGAACATAAAGGCTGGTCTCAGTTTTGCCAGAAAACATCTTGGTGATCCCCAAGACTTTTGGGCAAATACTCTGTGGACTAACGAGACAAAAGTTGAACTTTGTGGAAGGTGTGCATCCCATTACATCTGGTGTAAAAGTAACACAGCATTTCAGAAAAGGAACATCATACCAACAGTAAAATTCTGTGGTGGTAGTGTGATGGTCTGGGGCTGTTTTGCTGCTTCAGGACCTGGAAGACTTGTTGTGGTAAATGGAACCATGAATTCTGCTGTCTGCCAAAAAATCCTGAAGGCCGTCTGTTCGTGACCTCAAGCTGAAGTGCACTTGAGTTCTGCAGCAGGACAATGATCCAAAACACACCAGCAAGTCCACCTCTGAATGGCTTAAGAAAAACAAAATGAAGACTTTGGAGTGGCCTAGTCAAAGTCCTTACCTGAATCCCACTGAGATGCTGTGGCATGACCTTAAAATGGCAGTTCATGCTCGAAAACCCTCTAATGTGACTGAATTACAACAATTCTGCAAAGACGAGTGGGCCGAAATTCCTCCACAGGTCTATAAAAGACTCATGGCCAGTTATTGCAAACGCTTGATTGCAGTTGTTGCTGCTAAGGGTGGCCCAGCCAGTTATTAGGTTTAGGGGGCAATCACTTTTTCACACAAGGCCATGTAGGTTTGGATTTTTTTTTTACCCTTAATCAGGAAGGGGCAAACACTTTTTCACAACACTGTAGTTACTGAATGAATAACTGAAATGGTGCTTACATTTTATGTGGCTGCAACCAGAACAACAAGGGGACAGGAGTCTTGAGTCCATCAGCCAGAATCACAAGGAGTGCGGAGGCTATGGGGAATCAGCCGCAAGGGAGGTGCAGAGACAAGAGTTAGTGTTAATATTGAATAGTGAAGTAATGTTTGGTCTAAACGCACCTTAAGAGCAACATATATGGTTAAATGTTGGCAGTTGAACAAATTTTGGCTCAGCTAGATCAGCAGCTAAGGTTAACAAAAGTGACATAAGAGGGAGGGTAACATTGAATGCGGTCTGAGAGATTTAAAGACAAGCACTGAAATGAAGTGGTCTCAGGGAAAGCTGTATAAGATGAAAAACAATTTTGCTGTAATAATTAAATAAGGAAAATTTGACTAATATATGTCACAAACATTTCAATAAAACGTGTGAGCTTTAAAAAATGTGGAAAAAATGGAGTCAATGACCCCTTTAAAGGTGCCCTTGAAAATTTATATAACTACCTCACTGTTTATGGGTTAATTAGCATTACCTGGGAAATCCAAATTTTCATATCCATAAATATGAACGTGAGAGTGAATGGTTGTCTGTCTCTGTGTTTGCCCTGTGATGGACTTGCAACCTGTGCAGGGTGTACCTCACCTCTCACCCAAAGAAGCTAGGATGGGCTCCAGCACCCCCACACCCCAAAAAGGTTTAAGCAGTTGAAAGAATGAGTAAATGAATACATTTGACTGTAGCTCAGAAAACTTACACATTAAAGTCATTTGAATTAGTGGTTGTACAAATTTTCTATGACTTGGTATAACAGGTTACTGCACTGATACCAAATATAGTGAACTGCATCTCCAAAATAATAAAGCAATAGTCACCATGTGTTTACTGTACAGGCTATTTATGGACGGATAGCTTTAATGAGAATGTAGCAACAGTACTGATGTGTTACTGATCTTGCTGAAGCAATGGTACCAGTCTGGCCAGCTGAAATGTTGCTGCACCCATCTCCATGTGGTATAATTTAAAGGTGGTCAAATTTAGCATTAAGCTCTGCATACACATCCCCCACCACCACCAAACAGTACTCTGTGTGCTTTACAGTTTTCTTATTATCAACAAATGATGTGCGCACTGGCAGACATCAATCAAACAACTGCTGACTTTGGAAAGTTTCTGCCAATTAAACTTCACCAAAAAACGAAAAGCAAAATATTCTTCAAATGACTTAAAACTTTCAGCTTTATCTTTTTCCAGAGCTGTCTCATCAGCAGCAACAATTTGTTTTGAAATGTACTTATTTTAGACATCAAGAAGAAAAGACTCGAGCTCATTTAAAACTCAGCAGCCAGAGTCCTCATCCAAACACCCACATTCAAAAAGAAAACAGAAAACTTTTGCAGGCTTTTAAATGTTTTCTACAGTATGTGTGCTTGTGCATTGTATCTGTATAGTGGATTTTGTTTCCTGCTTCTCTCTTTGGGATTATTTCAGTTTTAACTGTTATAGAACTCTATTTGCATCGAAGAATAAGCCTTTAAAATACTTTCAGTTAAATGTTTTGAAAGATATTGGGCCATATTGTGACAATCTAGTCAATAGTGCGTTATTAAAGGTATGTGACTCATCGCGGGTGTGTCCAAGTTCATTTTGCTATTACAGCGGCAGAAAAAAGCAGATTTTGCACCGGTGAAAAGCACAAAGAGGTTGTCTTCTCTTAATTATTCAGAGGTGTGCTTTGGGTGTAACATGCAATACTCAGATCAGCATGGCTACTCTCCTCACCGTTAAAAGGTAGAGGCATACAATCTAAGGAAGACTGATATGATGGTGTTTTTTGCTGAGACAACAAATCGGTCTTGTTCACAAAATAAAAATGCATTTAAGGGCCTTCCACACTTAGGACTTGATTTACTAGCATCTCAAATAGCAGGTACTAACTCACACAGGCAGCAAGGAAAATTGTGTGTTTTCTTAGTGGGTTTTTATGTGATTTACTGAGAAAAAAAATTAGTGTTTTATCACAGTTGCAAATTTGTGGAGGAGGGTCTTCTGTATGTCTCGCTTCATGTTTCTGTCTTCAGAATTTGAAAAATGGCCCACAAACAGGAGAGGAAATTAGATTCAGGAGAATTAATGGTGTCTGTGGAACAGGCAAATAATCACTTTAATGAAAGACAATGAGGAAATCTTAGCATTACAAGAACAATCACTATATGGAGAGATATTAGACATGAGAGTTAATGAAGTTGGAAAACAAGGAGAATAAGATAAGATAAGCCTTTATTAGTCCCACAATGGGGAAATTCCAGGATTGCAACAGCACAGGGATAGCAACACTCAGAGCAATAATTTAGAAGATAAGAAAATAAGAGCAGTGAATATACAAATGTACACATAACTATATAAATATATATACACAGTGCGGAGCATTGTAGCTAGATGGAATAAACAGCATAACAGTCTATTTAGTTACCTCACATAGTATGAATATGTACCCATACATATTGTCACCCTCCTTAGCGATTGATATTGTCCTAGTTGTATACTGGAGGGGGACCATTTTGTGTAAGTTTGTTGCGTCTTTTGCATTCAATACTATTAGGTCGTAACATGTTTTTACTATCTCTGCAAGCAGCCCTGCTTAGGTTATAAAGCTAAGCAGGGCTTAGGCGCACAGGCTAACTGTGGTGCCACGAGACGGCACTGTGGTGCCACGAGACGGCTTTTGTTGTGATGTGGCGCAGTATAAATAAAGCTGAATTGAATTGAATTGAATAAAGTCTGACAGCCGTAGGTAGGAAGGACCTACGAAACCTCTCGGTCGCGCACCTAGGATGATGCAGCCTACTGCTAAATGAGCTCCTCAGTGCGTTCAGTATGTCCTGCATAAGGTGGGACTCGGACTCCAGCAGAGATGACAGCATAGCCACCATCCTTCTCTCTCCTATCTCCTCCACTGGGTCAAGGCGCTGCTTCAGGACAGAGCTAGCTTTCTTGATCAGTTTGCTCAGTTTCTTCCTGTCAGCTGCTGTGATGCCGCTGCCCCAGCAGACCACCCCAAAAGTGATGGCTGATGCCACCACCAAATCGTAGAAGGTCTTCAGGAGCACCTCTTGTACACCAAAAGACCTGAGCCTCTTCAGTAGGAATGGCCTGCGCTGTCCCTTCTTGTAGAGTGCGTTGGTATTGTGTGACCACTCTAGTTTATTGTTCAAATGAACACCCAGGTATTTGTAGGATGTCACCATCTCGATGTCTGTTTCCTGGAAGTTTACTGGTGCTGTGAGGGGTTGTCCTTGCCTGCGGCAGTCCACCACCAGTTCCTTAGTTTTCCTCTCGTTGATCTGGAGGCAGTTCTGATGGCACCAGTCCACAAAGTCCTAGATAAGTCCTCTGTACTCAGCTTCATCTCCATTGGGGATGAGACCGATGATTGCAGAGTCGTCAGAGAACTTCTGTAGATGGCAGTGTGTTGTGTTGTGTGAGAAGTCCACAGTATAAAGGGTGAACAGGAAGGGAGCCAAAACCGTTCCCTGGGGGGCCCCGTACTGCCGATGATCGTGTCAAACACACAATCCTGGGTTCTCACAAACTGTGTCTGGTTCGTGAGGTAGTCCAGGATTCACGATGACAAGTGCTGGTCCACCCCTGCACACAGCAGCTCGTCCCTCAGGATCACCAGTTGGATGGTGTTGAAAGCACTGGAGAAGTCAAAGAACATGATCATCACCATGTTCCCAGGCTTCTCCAGGTGGAACAGGGAATGGTGAAGAAGGAAGATCACTGCATCCTCCACCCCGATGCCATGCTGGTAGGCAAACTGAAGTGGACCCATAGCTGGTCCCACCAGGGGGCGGAGGTGAGATCAGATGAGAAGTCAGGGCCACTGGTCTGTAGCTGTTCAGGTCTCTGGGGTAGGAAATCTTTGGCACGGGTACCACACAAGATGTTTTCCACAACTGTGGTACCCTCCCCAGCTTCAGGCTCAGGTTGAAGATGTGCTCCACAGTCCCACACAGCTGGTCTGCGCAGGACTTGAGGAGCTTCGCGCTGATGCAGTCCGGACCCGAGGCCTTCCTTGCTTTGATCTTCCTCAGCTCCGCCCTCACCTGGGTCTTAGTGAGGGTCAGGTTGGGGCTGGGGGATTGTGGGCTGGGAGTAGGGGGGTGTTGGTGGAGGGGGGTGGACAGCAGGTCTCGATGACGGTAGAGGCAGCAGTGGTTGTTGTGCAGGTGGAGGAGAGGGCGGTTGGTCAAACCTATTAAAAAAACATGTTCAGATTGTTCACCAACTCCCTGCCCCCTGTGGCCTCGGAGGAGGTATTCTGGACCCCAGAGATGGTTTTGAGGTTTCTCCAGACCCCACCGATGTCGCTCTGTTGCAGCTTGTCCTCCATCTTCTTCCTGAAGCTGTCCTTGCCTTCTCTGATCTTCGTCCTTAGCTCCCTCTGTACGGACTTCAGCATCTCCCTGTTCCCTGACCTGAAGATCCTTTTCTTCTCTTTCAGTAGTGATTTTATCTCAGGGTTGATCCAGGGTTTGTTGTTTGAGCAACACCATATGATCTTGGTGGGTACGGTGTTGTCCACACAGAAGTTGATGTAGTCCATGATTGTGTGAGTGAGGCCGTCGATGTCCTCACCATGTGGATCACAGAGCTGCTCCCAGGCAGTGATTTCAAAACAGTCCTTTAGAGTGTCCATTGCTTCCTCAGACCATATCTTCACTGTGCGTGTAGCCAGAGGTTGTCTGTGTACTAGGGTTTTGTACACCGGCAGGAGATGAACCAAGTTGTGATCCGATCTCCCGAGTGGGGGGAGTGGTGATGAGGTGTATGCCTCCCTAGTATTCGCATAGAATAAATCCAGTGTTTTATTGTCTCTGGTGTGGCATGCAACACACTGGGTGAACATGGGCAGAATGGGGGACAGTGAGATATGGTTAAAATCACCCGAGATGAGGAGGAGAGCATCTGGGTGTTCTGTCAGAAGCCTGCCAGTGACTGAGTGGATGGCGTCACGTGCTACCCCAGCGTTCGCTGTCGGATTTGCATAAATAACAATGCAGCTCACATGTGAGTATTCCCTAGGGAGATAAACAGGCTGCATGCTAACAGCTAGCAACTCAATGTCCTTGCTGCAGTGTTGCTCTTTAACCGTGCTGTGTCCCAGTTTACACCAGCTGTTATTGACATACATTATCACTCCTCCGCCCCTTGCCTTCCCACTGTCCGGTGTCCGGTCTGCCCGTATTGCATGGAAACCCTCCACTTCGATGTTAGCATCTGTTGCTAGTTCTGTTAGCCACGTCTCAGTAAACAACATCAAGCTAATCTCTCTGAAGACGCTCTCATAGCGGGACATGGCCGCTAGCTCGTCTGTCTTATTGAGTAAATAAGAATGAACATTTATTTTAAAATGTAACCTCTGTGATACTAAAGTGATCTCAATGGCAAGAAACAATTTATAGTAATGGAGTAACAAAGTAGTTGGACACACTTGAATAGCTGTCACTGCATAACATTTCCAACTTTCCATGCTGTTGTCAGACAGCAGTAGCTGAAGTCGCCACCCCACAACAGTGATGGCAACATTGCAAAATGGCTCAACACACAAGTTGGTCGCTGGACTGGCCTACAGGATGCCAAGGTACCCAAAAAATAAGAGTCGAAAGTTACTGACTATAGGACCCAGCTACGTATGCATCCACTTCGAGTGCTAGCAGTGAGACTTGCTAGCTAGCTTGGAAGGCTTGAAAAGCCTATTAAACAAATGTCTGTAATCCTAGGCTAATCAAAGCTTTTGATTTAACATTGTAGATATTGTATTTTTTTTTTAATCTTGCACTATTTGTATGCTGTTGTTATGGTATATCGCTTCTCTCTTTTCTTCTTCTCTCCCCTCACCCCCCAACCAGTTGTGGCAGATGACTGCCTTTGCCTGAGCCTGTTTCTGCCAGTTTTTTTTTTTGTTTTTTTTTTCTGTAAGGGAGTTTTTTTCCTTCCCATTGTCCCCTTGTGCTAGCTCATAGGGGATTGCTTAATTATTGGGTTTTTTGCAGAACTGCAGTACTTATGATTCATGTCTTATCTAGCGCCTTGAGATGACTTTTTGTTGTGATTAGGTGCTATATAAATAAAGTTGAATTGAATTCTGAAAGAAAAAGACATTGACAGTGGAGGAGATATTGGTAATATACACTACTCACAAAATGTTAGGGATATTTGGCTTTTGGGTAAAATTTCAGGATGCACCTAAAATGCACTATAACCTTTCCAGGTGAACTTAATTTGACCTTCTCTAACCTTTTGAATGCACATGTCCAACTGTTCAATGTTTCGGCACTTTTTGGGTAACTTGCTGTTCTCTAACAAGGTGCTTAACGGCAAAATTCACAACAGGTGTTTGATCCATGAATCGACCAATAAATTTTCTTGTTCAGTTAGAATTGGTATTTAAACAGTCCTCTTCATCATGCTGTTCACATTTTGACATCATGAGTCCAAAACAACACCTCACAATTGATCAACAGTGCCTCGCCATTGCGAGAATTCAAACAGGATGTTCTCAGAAGGAAGTGACCAGTGAGCTTAGAGTGTCACAGTGTGTCATCAGCAGGTTGCAACAGAGATACAGAGAGACTGGAAGAGTCACAGAAAGGCATAGAAATGGACGTCCTTTGGTCACATCCCACGCTGATGACCACTTCATTGTGAACAGTAGTGCCCTGCGGAACCAGATGATGAATGCTACTCAACTCCAGGCACATTTAATGGCGGTGAGAGGCACCCAAGTGTCACATCAGACCATTCGAAACCGTCTACATCAGTGTGGTCTGCATGCTTACATCAGTGTGTTTTGAACGGCTTGTCAAACCACACATTACAGCCTGCCTCCCTGCATCACACGACCCGCTCCAGTTTGCATATCGTTCAAACCGCTCCACGGAGGATGCTATAGTCACCACCCTACACTCTGTCATCACCCACCTGGACCAGAAAGACACCTACGCCAGACTCCTGTACATTGATTTCAGTTCAGCATTCAACGCCATTATTCCTCAGAGACTGATGGAGAAATTACTCCTTCTTGGTCTGAGCACCGCCACATGTCTCTGGATCCTGGATTTCCTGACTGAGAGACCTCAGTCTGTCCGGGTTGGAAACAACATCTCCAACTCTGTCACGCTGAGCACCGGATCCCCTCAAGGCTGCGTACTCAGTCCACTGTTGTTTACACTTCTAACACATGACTGTGTATCCAGACATGAGGGGAAGCAGATTATTAAGTTTGCAGATGACACCACGGTGGTGGGACTTATTCAGAGGGATGAGGAATCAATGTACAGGGAAGAAGTGAGAGACCTGGAGGGCTGGTGCAGGGAGAACAATCTGGTGCTCAACGTGGACAAAACGAAGGAGATGATTATCGACTTCCGGCGGTCACGGCCTGAACACATCCCCCTCAGCATCAGCCGCCGTTTAGTGGAGAGAGTGGAGAACATCAAGTTCCTCGGAGTGCAGATCTCGCAGGACCTGACCTGGAGCAAGAATTCCTTGGGGATCAGGAAGCGGGCTCAGCAGAGACTGCACTTCTTGAGGAAACTCAAACTGGCCTCTCTCCCCATCTGCATCCTCAGGACCTTCTACAGAGGTGTGGTGGAGAGTGTTCTGACGTACTGCATTGCTACATGGTACTCCAGCTGCAGTATGTCAGACAAAAAAGCCCTGCAGAGGATAGTCAAGGGAGCTGAGAGGGTAATTGGAGTCTCCCTCCCCTCTGTCCAAGAACTTTTTCAGAACCGTTGTAGGAGCAGGGCACTGAACATTGTCAAGGACCGTTCTCACCCTCTGCATAAACACTTTGAACTTCTTCCATCTGGTAAACGATTCCGGAGCATCAGAGGCAGAACCACCAAACTGATCAACAGCTTCCTTCCACAAGCTGTCAGGATGCTGAACAGTTGACCCGGAATCTCTCATACACACTACTGCACCTATGGACATTATGTATATTATTTGTATATTATAGTTAGTTAGTTTTTCCCAAGTATGTCTCAGGGATGTGTGAATAGATGGGGGGGTGGGGGTGAGGGGGTGAAGATATGTGTGAGTGTGTGTTATATCATGCTGCTTCTATTTATATGGATGCCGAGAGAAACGCAATTTCATCTTGCCTGCACTACAGTTGTATGTACAGCAATATGACAATAAAGTTTGATTTGATTTGATTTGATTTGATTTGATGCTAGCCAACCTGCAAGGGTACCTAACCACACCAGGCACAGGCGTCATCATCTTGCATGGGCCAGGGAGCATTTACGCTGGACAAGGGACCAGTGGGCTTCAGTAGTGTTCTCTGATGAAACTGATTCACGTTTAGCAGAAATGATGGCCACCAAAGATGTTGGAGACGTCAAAGGGAGCGCTATGCATCAGCTACTGTTGTGGTGGCATTACACTCTGTGCAGGTGTGTCTAGTCAATACAGACCTGCCCTACACCTTGTGAATGTTACAGTGACAAGTCGATAGTACCTGAATAACATCATTAATCCAGTCATTGTGCCCCTGCATGAACAACACAGGCCTAATTTCATCTTCATGCCCGACAATGCTTCAGCTCATCGAGGTTGCATCATTAGGGACCAGCTGCTGGAGGCTGGGGTACCTCCAATGGAGTGGCCTGCACTTTCTCCAGACCTGAATCCCACAGAAAACCTATGGGATCAGCTGAGTCTCCATGTAGAGGCTTGTAACACTGCACACCACAACCACAATGACCTGAGGGCCACCCTTCAAAAAGAGTGGAATGCCATGCCTCAGCAGACAATAAGTCGACTTGTGAACAGCATGAGATGTCATTGTCAAGCTGTAATTGATGCTCAAGGGCACATGACAAGTTATTGAGACACTGATATTTTTTGTTGTGGTAAACCCACCACTGTTATTGGCTTTTGTGTTATGACCCGAGCGCCGGTTCTGATCGCGCTCGGGCTAAGTTCTTCTCGCTGCCGGCCTTGCCAGCTGCGGGCTGTATTCTGGCCTCACTGGGCTCTTATTGTGAAAGTGCTCGGTGGGGCTTCCGCCTGTCAAGGGCCGGTCAGCTGTTTGTCATTACCGTCGTTAGTGCTTCGCCCTTTTAAGCCCGGCACTAACGACGGTAAGATGCAGGAGTATCAGTCAACAATGGTCAACATTTGGTCAACATTCAGTCAACGTCCTGTCAATCTTTCTTTGCCAAGTCTGGGTCTACGCCTCATCGTGCCTGAGAGTACCGTAGACCTTCATGTCAGTTTCGTTATGTAACTTTGTCACAGTTTAGCTCGGAGTGGCTGGAGTTAGCCCTACAAGCCCAAGTCTCGTTTGTGTGTGTGTGTTTGCCCTAAGGGGCTCATAGCTTTGTTGTGTCACGTCTGTGAATAAAATAACATCTTAGCCAAACTCTCTGGTGAACTCTGTGGCGTCTCTTGGTGATCCGCGAGGATCACCACATGACAGTATACTCCTGCCTGGTCGCCTAAACGGAGGCGCCGCATCGAGACGCTGTTTCACCGTGAGTTTGTGCCATAATTGGACTGTTTGTTCTTCTCGTTTGGGTGTCAACGTCTGGAGAATGCCGTCATCCAGGGGCCGCGGTCGGCGCCTGGACAAGGAGCTAGCGAGAGTGCTGGAATACGCCGATGGGGCGCTCCTCGCCACTACGTTCGACGACACCTCCAGTGACATGCGCTGGCATCTGAGTGTCGCTGAGGAGTATCTGGACAACCTCCCCCTCGAGTATGATGACCATCCGGAGGTAATAACGAGGTGGGAGGAACTCGCCGTGCAGCGCGAGGTACTTCGTGGGCTGGAGGAGGAAGAGAGCAGGAAGCAGAGGAGGAGGCATCCTCGCTCCCCGCGTTGGTGTCCCGTTCCCGTCCCGGAGCAGGTCCAGGAGTACGCGCCGTCTGGGGGCTGACGACGACGTCGGTGTAACGGCGCGAGCAACCCTCAGCGGAATCCCCGGCTGGAATCGCTGCCGGCGTATCCCGTCAGCGAACCTCCGAGAGCTGCCCCACCTCGTCTTCCCAGGGGGCCCTCTGTCGCCATCCAGCAGGGAGAAGGAGGAACAACGTCCCCCTCAGCAGGAACCATCTCAGCCCCGGGAGGAAGGCAAGTGCACGATTGTCACATATTAATAATGATCTACCTTGTCTGACTCCTGGGGGCGGAGTTCGGGGTTCGCAGCCCCCCGAGCTCCCTCCACCTGCTGTGGAAGAAATTATTAAACCTACTGCCTCTGTGTTCTCCCCCGTCGAGCGGTCCACGACGCCAGGCCAGCGTCGTCGGACGAAGAGGGCCCCTGCAGTGCTGGAAAGCCTGCATCCGGCCCTGCAGCCACGTCTTGGATGGAGGAGAGGAGCGGACTGCGGCCCGGAGCCTGAGTCGACGAAGAAGCGTCCCCGGGTCTCCTCGCCGGAGCGGTCCGAGCCAGTGGGTCAAGGGTTCCCTGCCTCCACGCCATATGGGTCGTCGGCGTGGACAACAGCGTGGGAGGTACCTGAGGCTGCAGATGAAATCGTGCCAGCTGCGGAGCCCGACGCAGCTGAGTCCGAGCCAGCTGACGAGAGTCGCCCTGAATCTGGATCGTCGGAGTCCTGGGTGGCAACGGAACCCGAGTGCAGGCAAGTGCTCCCTCTTCTGTCTCTGTCCTCTTTTGTTGAGCATTTGTGCCTGCCTCTCGGGGAGACGAGTGAGGAGCAGCCGTCTGCTACGCCCGAGCTCGTCTCGCTGGGTTCCGTTGCTACCGGTGATGCTGATCCCGGTTTTCCTGTCCCCGAGCTTTGTTTTAGTGTCGCTGGCGGGGAACGGGTCGGTGTCACCGAGGTGGAGGTCCCAGGTTCGGAGGTGGAGTTCGTCAGCGGAGCTGCACCGGAGGCCCAATCGGGGCCCACCGCGGGGGGGGGGGGGTTTCGGCCCAATCGGGGTCCAACGTGGGTGCACCGGGGGCCCAATCGGGGTCCACCGCGGAGGCGGTCTCGGCCCAATCGGGGTCCGACGTGGGGGCGTCGGAGGCCCAATCGGGGTCCACCACGGGTGCGGATCTGACCCAATCGGGGTCCAACGAGGGTGCACCGGAGGCTCGATCGAGGTCCACCGCGGATGTGGTTCTGGCCCAATTGGGGCCCAACGTGGGTGCAGCTGGGACCCAATCTGGGTCCAGCGGTGATGTAACACGAGTGTGGTCCATAGGCGGAGGAGGAGCTGCAGACCCTACTTCGCGGAGCGGATTCCTGGCTCGCCCTGCTCATCGATTCCCTCTGAGTCACCGCCCCTATTCATCATCGCCAGGGGCCATGGGGGTCCCTGTTCGCTCGCCCCAGTTCTCCCGAGTTTTGTTCTCGTCAGGGAGGCCGCTGCGGGTTGTTGATGCCCTGGACTGGTGGCTGAGGGACACGGGTTGGCCGCCGGAGAGACTGTTTCGCCGGTTCGGCGCCTCGGTTCGGCCACCCGACCTGTTGTGTGTGCCTTGGGGCAACCTGGTTCGACCACCGGAGGAGCGGACATGCAGGATTTTGGACTCTGGTGAGCTGCCTGGTCCGCCTCCTTTGACCGCCAGCCGGCTGTTGGACGTGGGGAGACCACCTGTACTGTTTCTGTGGCACTTGGTCTCTGCCGGTCGAGATAAACTGTCGGGGGGGTAGTGGTCCCTGGGTTTGTCTCAGTGTTTGTGGCTTTTTTTCTTTGTCCTGGTTATTTTGGTATCTGGCGTTCATGCCTTGCAGTAGCCTTGTTGGCATATGTATAGTCTGGGTTGAGCGGGTAATGCTCTGTTTTTGTTTCATGTATAGTTTGATATGAGCGAGTAGTGCTCTGTTTTTTTTTGTTTGTTTCATGTATAGTCTGATATGAGCGAGTAGTGCTCTGTTTTTTGTTTCATGTATAGTCTGATATGAGCGAGTAGTGCTCTGTTTTTTTCGTGTCATGTGTAGTCTGATATGAGCGAGTAGTGCTCTGGTTTTTTTTTGTTTCATGTATAGTCTGATATGAGCGAGTAGTGCTCTGTTTTTTGTTTCATGTATAGTCTGGTATGAGCGAGTATGCTCTGTTCTTGTATTTAATTTTTCTGACCCTGTAGTTCTGGTTTTTGTTTTCTTTCCCTTGTGCATTTTGTTAGTCTTGTCATTGTCCTGTATGGGTTTTTTTTGTCTGTTTTGTTCCTGGGTTGGTTCTCTCCCTCCGCACCTATCTCCAGCCTCCCACGCTGGGGGGGCGGGGGGGTGCAGGGTGGTTCCTTGGGGCGTTCAGAGTCCGCCCGTGGAGGGAGGGTACTGTTATGACCCGAGCGCCGGTTCTGATCGCGCTCGGACTAAGTTCTTCTTGCTGCTGGCCTTGACAGCTGCGGGATGTATTCTGGCCTCACCGGGCTCTTATTGTGAAAGTGCTCGGTGGGGCTTCCGCCTGTCAAGGGCCGGTCAGCTGTTTGTCATTACCGTTGTTAGTGCTTTGCCCTTTTAAGCCCGGCACTAACGACGGTAAGATGCAGGAGTATCAGTCAAAACTGGTCAACGTTTGGTCAACATTCAGTCAACGTCCTGTCAATCTTTCTTTGCCAAGTCTAGGTCTACGCCTCGTTGTGCCTGAGAGTACCGTAGACCTTCATGTCAGGTTCATTATGTAACTTTGTCACAGTTTAGCTCAGAGTGGCTGGAGTTAGCCCTACGAGCCCAAGTCTCGTTTGTGTGTGTGTGTTTGCCCTAAGGGGCTCATAGCTTTGTTGTGTCACGTCTGTGAATAAAATAACATCTTAGCCAAACTCTCTGGTGAACTCTGTGGCATCTCTTGGTGATCCGCGAGGATCACCACATGACATTTTGTTTCAATAAATTGTTTAAAATTAGGAAATCATCATTGCATACTTCTACTTAAAAGCCCTACATTCATGATATAATATCTCTGTAGCGTGGATTTTTTACATTTTCCATAACTTTCACCCGAAAGCCAAATATCCCTAACTTTTTGTGAGTAGTGTATCTATTACAAAAGAGAGAAAAAAAAATTCAGAGGTAACATCATACATGTGTTTGTCACTTTTTTAACCAGCTTGCACAGCTTCTCCTCAAAAAGGTTCACTTTTTTCTTGGGCCCTCATGTATGAATTAGTGGTACTGCTACCTTTGGTCCCTATCTAAGCTTTCAGAAGATGGGCAAAATTAAGAATGAAATGAATGCAGACTACAAATAGAAGTCTCTGTGCATCTTCATATGGTCATAAAACGCAGAACACTAGAGCCTTAGAGTCCTCCGAACTGCACCAAAGTACAAAAATGGAGTGAATGGAGCTGTGACTAAAAGGTGTAACTAAAACCAGTGCAGGGCACAGATTAATTATATGGCTGATTAATCCAAATTTGACTGCTAATAATATTTACAGCAGCCTCCTGCATCCACTTGCATATCAATTTGTTGCCAGTCATATGCATGTATTCCTCTCACTGTCCTGTCGTAAGTACAGTTATCTGCTGTGATGTCTGCAATATCAAGAACAGATCACCACTGGAGAGAAGCAGCATGAGACAGGCAGTCAGATTTTCTGTAGCATGATGGATAGAGGTTATAGAACAATGAAATATGCATCAGCGCTCTCGTGAAAGTTTAATCCAGACTGTTGACTAGAGCATGACCCAGTTGTGACCCAATACTTCAAGTGGAAATATCCATAGAAGGAGGCTTTAGGGGTGCACTGGGTGCAACAATGGGGCGAGGACATTGTGAGGATAGGATATTGTGAGGAAGTCAGGAGTAATGAGGCTGGCTGGAAGAACAGACGGGTAATTTTATCTGAGTGTCTTCGTGCCCCCTAACTCCATAAGAAGCTGGGGAAATCTTCAGGGGCTTTTTAAGAGTCTTCAAAACACATTGAAGAATGTTTTTAATGCATCTGAAAAGATGTGTTGTAGATAAGTCCACTAAAAAAATACACATTACCAACATATAACTCAAAATGTATAGGTGTTTGAGTGCTGGATGATGATGCAAAAGAAAAATCACATGGATTTTCATTTTGCAGGAAAACAGTTGAAACAGTTCACTCCCAAAACACAACACTAAGACTTTAATCTGTTGTGTGGTATTATGAAAAAAAGCTTTTATGCACACAAAACAGTTTTATCCCTTTGTGGATATTGTAAGCAGAACATTTGACCATATCCCCAGGACATCAGTCTGTCACAGTGGAAAAAAAAGATGTTAATATTTGCAGACTCTGATTGAAGTGCATAGAGTGATAAGGCTGACTTATGTAAATTCTGTTTTTAGCTTGTATTTGCTTTTAATGTTTTTTCTTTATTCAGTAAGTTGTTACTGATGCTTGAACTTGTGTCCTTTTCTCCCATGATATTCATTATTGTTGTTATCTGGTTGTTTGTTTTTCCAGAAATATATTTCAGTGTTTGCTAGTGAAAAAGAAATTATCTGCAGGTATACACATGCTGAATCTATTATAAAGTAGCCTACACAATTTCTGTTATGGCCCCCAAAACCTTTCAAAGAAGGTCATAGGGCCATATTACAAGGACGCAGTCAGTCGTCAGTTGTCAGTGATGCAGAATGCATTTATGAGCCAGTCAAATTATTCAGAGATGTGGTTTGATAATCCAATCCAAAGCGCTCCTGCCCATACCTTTAATAAGATAAGATAAGCCTTTATTAGTCCCATTATGCACAGAGGCATATTATCTAAAGTGAACTCTGATCATGACCGCTTGTTTAAGATGGGTTTTGCCCTGGCCGAAGCCCCTGCATCTGAGCAAAAATGCATGTGATAGTATTGCTTGGTAACAAGGAAGACATCAATCACAGGTTATACCCTGTTTGTTATTTTAGAGAGAACAAACAGGTAAGAATGGGCTGAGAAATCAGCTGAATGGTTTAATGTGGGCATGGATGCAACACACAGACATGAATGGGTTTAAAACTTCAGGAAACGATGATGCCTGTGCAAATTTTCATAAATTTTCAGTAATGATAGCATGGAAGTTGCCCCCAGCCCATGGGGAGATGGAGTGCTCCTTCTGCTGTTGCTTTTGCTGACCGAGGGTCTCCCCCGTCTTGTGCAGGAGTCTGCCGAGGTTTACACTTTCTATCCCAGTCCATCCAGGGTGGTAGGGAAGGAGGAGTTCTGGCACGTCTTCCTGTCCACCGCCAACCCCCACTACAAAACGAGCCCGCTTTTGGCGGTGGCAATCGGAGAGCTTGCTGGGGGAGAACCGGGGGAGCACGGCCGAGGCAGATGTGGATGCATCTCTTGTTTCCCTGCAGAGTTACAGTGAAAAGTAAAATGCCGCAAACTGTCACGACTCGCCGCTCATCAGCGGCCTCAGCTGCGCGCACACCTGCTCCTCGTCAGCAGGGGGCTATTTAGCCCACTCAGCCCAGTGCTGCGGTCTGCAGCCATCTGTTCGCATCGGCACTTTGTAGCTCGTGTATCAACCTCTGATCACCAGCAAGACTTCAACCTCACGTAAGCATTCCTTACCTTTCTCCAAGTCTTCACCCCTGTGCACAGGTGGATTCCCTGGCGGCGGATTTCCCCGTCATCGCCAATCAATCCTCACCATCAACGCAGGCTCTGCAGGACGCTGTCTTCCAGGCTTCTCCCTTGCCAACGCCAGCCACCTGTACCCACAAGTAAGCAACACACAACTCATTATCCCTGTCCAGGTGTGGTGCCCTTTACCCTTGTCCTCTGCTGTCTCTCCATAGGGTTGTCCGGCTGTACGGCGCGCTGCTCTGCTTCCTGCGCATTGGCGTTCACCCCCAACACATACACATACCACATACATCCATTCAGACACACCTGCTTGTTGAATAAAGCTGTTAAATCCATCCTGAGCCCGCGTGTGTGTTTCCTGGGCCAGACATTATGTCAGTACGGCTCCAGCAGAGCGGCTCAGCAGACAGCGGGCTCGCACGCCGTCTTTCCACCCTCGAGGCTCGGGTGGATTTAATAGCCCATCAACAGCAGGTGATTTTGAACCAGTTGGTTAACATAACACCGGTTAGACCGCTTGGACCCCCAGCAGGCGTTCCCCTCGGCTCGCCAGGTGGGGTTTGCTCCCGCCGCTCCGGTGCCCGGTCAGTCTGCCACGGGGACGCCCACTCGACTCACACCAATCCCAACCCCCGCCCGCTTCAGCGGGAAGCTCGGCGGAGCGCGGGGGTTCATTATGCAGTGTGAGTCGGTGTTTCTGCGCGTTCCTGGGGATTTTCCCTCGGACCACAGCCAAATTGGCTACATTGGAAACCTTCTGGAGGGGCGAGCGCTAACTTGGGCTTACGCCATTATGGCGAAGCCCAGTTACGCAAACCTCTCCTACAGCCAGTTTGTGCAAAGCTTCCTCGAGGTGTTTGATCACTCCTGGCGTGATAGTGTCCTCACTGACCGGCTCCTTGGCCTCCAACAGGGAAGCCGGTCAGCGGCGGATTACGCAATCGACTTCCGGGTCGCTGCCGAGGAGGTAGACTGGGACGAGGCGGCCCTCTGTGGCATCTTCCTCCGCAGCCTCAGCTCAGGTCTGAGGGATGAGCTGGCCGGTCGAGATCTTCCGGAGACGCTTGCAGAGCTGATCTCCACAACTATTAGTTTAGATAACAGGCTGCGTGAACGGTCCACCGAGTGGAAGTCTAGCAGCTGCTCATGTGGAGGCCCCGTCCGCACGCCTCAAGACCGCCCCCTGGCATTACCTCCACCAGAGTCTTCCGAGGAATCGGAGGCGATGGTGGCTGGTCGGTCAAAGCTCCCCCCAGCGGAGAAACAGCGCCGCCAGAAGTTGGGCCTCTGCATGTATTGCAGAGGAGATCAACACACCGTGGAGCATTGCCCGGAGAAGCCAAACGGGGAGGTCCGCGAGTCACTGTAGGGGGCCTCGCGGACTCTAACCCGTCAAATCCCCTCACAAGTCTATCCTTGCCCATCCGATTCTGTCACAACGCCACGGGGCATCTCACACACGCACTGGTGGACTCAGGAGCAGAGCAGAACTTCATTTCAAAGAGCCTGGCAACCCAATTGGGCATCCCCTGCCACCTTCTGGCCGCTCCTCTCAGCCTGATCACCCTTTCCCGTGCGCCCCTCGGACAAGTGACTCATCGCACGCAACCAGTCCCTGTCATAATCTCTGGTAACCACCGAGAGGATCTCACCCTGTACGTCCTGTCCTCCTCTGTGATGCCTGTCATCCTTGGGTACCCCTGGTTGCATCTGCACAACCCCGTGCTGGACCTGGCAGACAGGAAGAGTCGCCGCCTGGAGTTCCTTCTGCATGGGCACCTGTTTACAATCCGCAGCCTGCGCCCCGTCTTCTCCTCCCCCGGCTAAGGACGCCGCGCCTCCGGATCTCACTCTGGTGCCCTCGGAGTTCCATGACCTAGGCCTCGTACTCAGAAAGTCCAGGGCGATGTCTCTTCCTCCTCACCGGCCCTACGACTGCGCCATCAACCTCCGCCCGGGGACGTCCCTGCCTTCCGGACACCTCTACAGCTTGTCAGCGCCGGAGCGGGAAGCGATGGATAGTTATATCAAGGAGTCACTCAACGCAGGTATCATCCGTCCCTCCTCGTCTCCGCTCGGCGCAGGGTTCTTCTTCGTGTCAAAGAAGGATGGGTCACTCCGCCCATGTATCGACTTCCGGGCCTTGAATGACATCACGGAGAAGGACCGTTACACCCTGCCACTGATGGACACTGCCTTCCACTCCCTGCAGGGGGCGACCTGGTTCACCAAATTGGATCTTCGCAGTGCATACCACCTCGTCCGCATCAGGGAGGGGGATAGTGGAAGACAGCCTTTAGAATGCCTAGTGGGTACTTTGAGTACCTGGTGATTCCCTTTGGACTGACCAACGCCCCTGCTGTATTTCAACGCCTGATCAATGATGTCCTGCGTGATTTCCTCGGCCTCTTCGTGTTCGTATACTTGGATGACATCCTCATCTTCTCCAGGTCACGGGAGGAACACCAGGTGCATGTGAGGTGGGTCTTACAGCAGCTGCTGGAGAACAGGCTGTACGTCAAAGCCGAGAAGTGTGAGTTTTACGCCAAGACCACCTCCTTCTTAGGGTTTGTAATCTCACACAACCAGGTCCTACCTGACCCCGCGAAGGTTAAAGCGGTGGTTGAATGGCCCACGCCGACCTCCAGGAAGCAGGTCCAGCAATTTATTGGGTTTGCCAATTTCTACCACCGTTTTGTGCCTAACTTCGGTGCCATCGTTGCCCCGCTGACCCGTCTCACTTCCCCCAAGAACACCTTCCGCTGAACCGAAGAGGTCGCTGCGGCGTTCCAGGCGTTGAAGACGGAGTTCTCCTCCTCTGGAGTCCTGACCCAGGTCGACCCCGCACTGCAGTGCCTGGTGGAAGTCGACGCGTCTGATACGGGAGTGGGGGCGGTGCTATCCCAGCGATCACCCACCGATGGGGTCAAGCGACCCTGCACCTTCTTCTCATGGCGTTTGTCTCCAGCCGAGCGGAATTATGACATCAGGGACAGGGAGCTTCTCGCCATCAAGCTCGCCCTGCAGGAGTGGCGCCACTGGCTGGAGGGGGCTGCATTACCATTTGTGGTGCTGACGGACCATAAGAACTTGGAGTACCTTCGATCTGCTAGACGTCTGAATGCCCGCCAGGCGCGCTGGTCCTTGTTCTTCGCCCGGTTCCGCTTCACCATTACCTATCGCCCTGGCTCTAAGAACGGCCTACCCAATGCCCTCTCCAGGCAGTTTGCCCCTGAGACATCAGAGGAGCCGGGTCATACCATCCTGCCCAGCTCGTGTGTGGTAGGGGCAATTTCCTGGACCATCAGGGACAAGTTCCGGAGGGTGCAGGAGACCGAACCGGACCCTGGCGGCGGACCGGATGGAAGGCTGTTCGTTCCATCTTCTGTCCGGGGGGAGGTCATCCACTGGGTTCACACCTACAAACTCGCCTGCCACCCTGGCGTATCCCGGCTAGTGGATCTCCTCCAGCATTCCTTCTGGTGGCCAGGTCTTCAGAAGGACGCCACCAACTACATCCGGGCGTGCCCTGTGTGTGTCACCGGCAAGTCAGGAAATTCTCCCCCCGCAGGTCTGCTCCAGCCCCTGCCGATCCCTGGCAGTCCCTGGTCTCACATAGCCCTCGACTTCGTCACCGGTCTCCCGACCTCTAACACCTATGACGCCGTCTTGACCATCGTGGATCGATTCTCCAAGGCCGCCCACTTCGTGCCACTTCGGGGTCTTCCAACAGCACGGGAGACAGCGGACCTTCTGGTTCAGCACGTGGTCAGGCTGCACGGGATACTGGTGGACGTCGTCTCGGATCGGGGGCCCCAGTTTGTCTCAGAGGTGTGGAAGTGTTTCTGCAACGCCTTGGGGGCCACAGTTAGCCTCTCCTCCGGTCACCACCCGCAATCCAATGGGCAGTGCGAACGGGCCAACCAGGAGCTGGAAGCTGCCCTACGATGCATCACTTCCTCCAACCCGTCTTACTGGAGCACGCACCTGGCTTGGGTAGAGTACGCCCACAACACGGCTCGGTCTTCCACCACAGGGATGTCCCCCTTCAAGGCGTCCTTGGGCTATGATCCACCCTTGTTCCCGGAGCAGGAGGCGGAGCTGGCAGTTCCTTCCATCCAAGCACACCTGAGATGGTGTCGGGCTCTGTGGACCAAGGCGAGTGACGCACTCTTACGCACAGTGGCGCGCAACAGCACTACGGCGAATCGCCACAGGAGACCGGCCAGGTGGGTCAACAGGTCTGGTTGGCCTCTCAGGATATCCACCTTAAGGCTGAGGAAGTTGGCCCCACGCTTCATTGGCACCTTCACCATTTCTAACATTGTTAACCCGGTGGCTGTGCGTCTGGCCCTCCCCCCCTCCCTCCGCATTTGTCCCACCTTCCACGTGTCCAAGATTAAGCCCTTTGTCTCCGATCCCCTCTGCCCCCCGCCCGCAGCGCCGCCCGCGCCTATGATGAACGACGGCCACCCGGCCTGGAGAGTCGCCTCCATCATGGACTCCCGGCGCCGAGGTCGCGGGCTGCAGTACTTGGTGGACTGGGAGGGATTCGGTCCTGAGTGGAGGTCCTGGGTGCACTCTTCTTTGGTGTTGGACAGGAGTCTCATCACGGAGTTCCACCGGGCGCACCCGGACAAACCAGCGCCAGGTGGCGCTGCTGGGGGGGGGTAGTACTGTCACGACTCGCTGCTCATCAGCGGCCTCAGCTGTGCGCACACCTGCGCCTCGTCAGCAGCGGGCTATTTAGCCCACTCAGCCCAGTGCTGCGGTCTGGAGCCGTCTGTTTGCATCGGCACTTTGTAGCTCGTGTATCAGCCTCTGATCACCAGCAAGACTTCAACCTCACGTAAGCATTCCTTACCTTTCTCCAAGTCTTTACCCCTGTGCACAGGTGGATTCCCCGGCGGTGGATTTCCCCATCATCGCCAATCAATCCTCACCATCAACGCAGGCTCTGCAGGACACTATCTTCCAGGCTTCTCCCTTGCCAACGCCAGCCACCTGTACCCACAAGTAAGCAACACACAACTCATTATCCCTGTCCAGGTGTGGTGCCCTTTACCCTTGTCCTCTGCTGTCTCTCCATAGGGTTGTCCGGCTGTACGGCACGCTGCTCTGCTTCCTGCGCATCGGCGTTCACCCCCAACACATACACATACCACATACATCCATTCAGACACACCTGCTTGTTGAATAAAGCTGTTAAATCCATCCTGAGCCTGCGTGTGTGTTTCCTGGGCCAGACATGTTACAAACTCCTTGTTCATTCATTTATTCCCCTAAAAATAAACACATTAATGAATCAGAATCAGAATCAGAATCAGAATCAGGTTTATTGCCATTGTTCATGTAGTACACAAACTAGGAATTTGTCTCGGTACAATGCTGCAACATTAAACATGATAAGATAAAAGAAATAAACTATACATGTAATAAAGTGTAGAATAAGATTAAGTGATACTGGTCAACAGTTAAAATATATTAGCGAGCAGCAGATACTGTGGAGAACTATATAGTGCAGTCGGTAATGCAGGAAGAAAACAGTGATGATTGACATGAGTCTGGTTGAGCTGCTGTACATGGTGCACGAGAGTCAATAAGTCACTTAGTGTTCAGCAGTCTGATGGCAGAGGGGAAGAAGCTGTTCATGTGACGGGAGGTTTTAGTCTGGATGGACCGAAGTCTTCTACCAGAGGGGAGGGGGGCAAACAGTACGTGACCAGGGTGTGAGGGATCGGCTATGATCCGGCCAGCACGCCTCCGGGTCCTGGAGATGTACAGATCCAGGAGAGATGGGAGCTTGCAGCCGATCACCTTCTCAGCAGTGCGCACGACGCGCTGCAGCCTTAGTCTGTCCCTGGCAGTGGCTCCTGCGTACCACACGGTTATGGAGGTGGTGAGGATGGACTCGATGATGGCTGTGTAGAACTGCACTAACATCTTGGTGGGTAGCTTGAGCTTCCTCAGCTGCCGCAGGAAGAACATCCTCTGCTGGACTTTTTTGATGAATGAGCTGATGGTCGGCTCCCATTTGAGGTCCCTGGTGATGGTAGTGCCTAGGAAGCGGAAGGAATCAGCAGTGGTGATGGGAGAGCCTGAGAGGGTGAGGGGGGGCAGAGGGGTAGTGACTTTCCTGAAGTCTACAATCATCTCCACTGTCTTCAGAGCGTTCAGCTGCAGGTTGTTATTGTTGCACCAGGACGCCAGCTGGGCCACCTCTCTCCTGTAGGCGGACTCGTCGCCGTTGGAGATGAGCCCGATGAGGGTGGTGTCGTCGTGATGCCTAATAAGTCTGCGATGAAAACAAAAATGTGGATGGAATAAACATCTTCAGACTGACATGCATCCCCCCCCCCCGTGCACCACACTTTGACACTGGAACGCACACATACTCCCTGTTCATTCATTCATTCATTCCCCTAACAAAAAAATCATACATAATGCCAAAGCTATAGACTCCAATGGTAAAGTCCACAATTAAAATGGGAGTGTGGATGGAATAAAAAAAATAGTATGTGATCATATTATAAATAAAATGCCGGGCAATTATATTATTACTGTTACAACTCTCTCCATTAAAATAACAGAAAATCCCAGGGCATGCAGTTTCCTCATGAGCTCAGGAGCTGCACGATTTTAAAACATGCTACTGAAATAGCATTAAACAATGAGCTTCTGACAACAGGGTTAAGGAGATAAGAACCTGTACTTATATAGCGCTTTTTCTAGTCTCAAAGACCACTCAAAGCGCTTCACTAGTACTAACCCTCTATTCTAAGCCTAGAGGAGACAGATATCTATGGACAACCAACCAACCAACCTAACATGCATGTCTTTAGATTGTGGAGGGAAACCGGAGCCCCTGGAGTAAACCCACATAGCCCAGGGAGAACAGACCTCCTTTTGCGTGACAAAAGAGGATTGTAATGAAATGCCCCATAATAGTGATGTGCATTACACCGTGTTCCAAATAATGATGCAAATGATATTTGTCTCTGATGTTCCTAAATAGTCGATGGAAATGCTGTTTGTGGTGGCGCCTTGCATGGCAGCAGCCCCTGATTCTAGATGTGATTAACACTGTAGATAGGAGAAACATGATTTCGTTCTACTGTACATGATTGTCTATATGGACTGAATGACAATAAAGTTGGCTTCTTCTTCTAAATGACAGTCAGTATAATTTTCAAGTCTCAGCCATTAGAGCAGAATTCAGATTTTATTGAACAAACCTCCCAATGATAACTATTTTCTTGCAAAAATTAAATAAAAAAACTCAAAATGCACTGTTCCAAATTATTATGCAAAACAGAGATTCAAAACATTTTACTGGTTGTAAAGAACTGAAAATGGTTATTTGTTGGATTTGCAGCATCAGGAGGTCATATTGACAGAAATCAAAAGCTATTTGAATCAAAAACATCTTAACAGGCCAAGTTACATGTTAACATAGGACCCCTTCTTTGATATAACCTTCACAATTCTTGCATCCATTGAACTTGGGAGTTTTTGGGGAGTTTCTGCTTGAATCTCTTTGCAAGATGTCAGAATAGCCTCCACAGCTGCTGTTTTGATGTGAAATGCTTCCCACCCTCATAGATCTTTTTCTTGAGGATGCTTCAAAGGTTCTCAATAGGGTTGATGTTAGGGGAGAATGAGGGCCACATCATGTTTCTCTCCTTTTATGCCCATAGCAGCCAATGACACAGAGGTATTCTTTGCAGCATGAGATGGTGCATTGTCATGCATGAATAAAATTTTGCTATGGAAGGCACAGTTTTTGTACCATGGAAGAAAGTGGTCAGTCAGGAACTCTATATATTTTGCGAAGGTCATCTTCACACCTTCAGGGAGTCTAAAGGGGCCTACCAGCTATCTCCCCATGATTCCAGACCAAAACATGACTCCGCCACCTCCTTGCTGATGTCACAGCCTTGTTGGGACATGGTGGCCATCCACCAACCATCCACTACTCCATCCATCTGGACCATTCAGGGTTGCATGGCACTCATGAGTAAACAAGACTGTTTGAAAATTAGTCTTCATGTATTTCTGGGCCCTCTGCAACCGTTTCTGCTTGTGAGCATCGGTTAGGTGGCCGAAAAGTAGGTTTATGCACAACTACAAGCCTGTGGAGGATCTTACACCTTGAAGTTCGTGGGACTCCAGAGGCACCAGCAGCTTCAAATACCTCTTTGCTGCTTTGTAATGGCATTTTAGCAGTTGCTCTCTTAATCTGATGAATTTGTCTAGTAGAAACCTTCCTCGTTATAGCTTTGTCTGCACAAACCTGTCTGTGCTCTGAATCAGCTATAAATTTCTTCACAGTACAATGATCACACTTAAGTTTTCATAAAATATCTAATGTTTTCATACCTTATCCAAGGCATTGTGCTACTGGACGCTTTTTAGCAGCCGAGAGATCCTTTTTCTTTCCCATATTGCTTGAAACCTGTGGCATGCTTAATAATGTGGAACATCCTTCTTAAGTAGTTTTCCTTGAATTGGGCCCACCTGAGGGTCCCCGGGGTGTACGGCGGTGGTGCTGTGGGGGTGCCTGGGGGGGCTCGCAGGTGGGTCTCCAGACCGGGGGGTAGAAGTGCTTGCCTCCTGGTGCCTGGGGCCCTGGAGCTGGCCGGATGCCTGGCTTTCCTGGGGCTTGTTGACCTCAGACATTTGTGCCCTATGGTGGTTGGTGGCTCTGCCTTACCTGCTCGGGGTTTCTGGGGGCGGGGGGGATGCTGCGACCAGCCACCCTCTTCGTTTGTTTCCTGACAAACCACTCACATGCACACTCTTATTTTGTGCACGTTCTCATATACACGCACATGAACGCACTCACACAAATGTCTCCCCTTTAACAGGTGCAGATACCAGACTCTTGTTGAGACCTCTTTGGTGGAAGAAGCAGTCTGTCTTCTGTTTGTTTTAATTGTTGGTTTGTTTGTCGTTTTCTGTTCCTCTCCCTTTTCTTTCCCTTTCCCCACACTTCCTTTCTCCATTTCCCATCCTGTTGGGTCCTTCATGGGTAAAATAATTTAAATGAAGTATTAATAGTTATTACAGGAGGAGTTTACAACAATATACAATACATAGATAGGTACTGTATAAAGCTCCTTTTGGCAAAGTAAATCTATTTTGGCACAATAAGGGTAGCAGATTTTTGTTCTGCTCATCTAGCTGCCTGACAGGACAAGGGAAAAAAAATAATAATAATTGGGCTCACCTGGCAAACTAATTATGACTGGTGTCTGAGACTGATACCAATGATCCAAAGAGCCATGAGACACAATACCATCCATGAGTTTAACTGAAAAACATGTTTATGACACTAAAATCCTATTTGCATAATAATTTGGAATAATTGATAATTATAATAATTATTAAGTGTTAATAATTATTAACTAAAAAATATTAATTATTAATAATAATAATTTGGATAATTTGGAAAACAGTGTAGATTGCACACGGCCACACCTCTTTGAAATGGCTCTCCTTCCAGCGCAAAGTAGGCGCACTGTCTACTGGTAATTAGATGGTGTGATACAAAATGTAAAAAAACAGACAATGCACTGCCAGAAACTAACAAAAACACTGCCATACAGCGGAAAGTCTGGCAGAAAAGTCCACTGATGACCTTCAAAATAGGGCCCTTTCTGTTCATGGACAGCATCTCTTGAATTTATGACGTTCTGTTCCATAAACACCATGTAAGATTTTCACATTAAAATATTGTTTCCGAAATCATTATGATGGTACACCAACGTTTGTCCAGGTGAATGCCACTTCCATCATAGCCTGAGTGGGCTTGCATCACCTGCAAAAGCAAACTTTCATGTTTAAATGTGACATGATTACAAAGTCAATGGAAAGACAAACACATGCAAACTCAAATCCATTCAACTAAGGTGAAAAATATGCTTGATGCCTGGTCACAACAGCCAACCAGTGTCGAGACCCCAGCACCAACAACGCAGAACATATTCATTTGAAAATGAGACCACCACTCACTGGAGACAGGTGGACTGGACAGAGCTCCGCAGACAAAATTTGTGTCCACCCTCGAGATCCCGCTGGGCTGCTGTTCGTCAGTGAAGGCTGGTAGCCCATGAAAATAGATAGCGGCCTGCCAGTCCGGTATCTGAAACAGCCGACACCAGGATGCAGTCTCTGGAAGGGACAGTGGTACCCCCCCTTCCGCTAGCTATGTGCCCCTCCAAGCAATGCCATGTCCAAGAATGACAGCATTCCCCTGGGGTTTCTGCCGCAGGTACAGGGCAGCCGCAGAAGCCAAAAAGGCATTTCCACAGGGCAAACCCCTGCACCCCGGCAGCTGCGCTTGCGCAAGTGGAGTGACACAAATCCTTGCCTCACATGCAGTCTGAATACACCTTGAATATCCATCCTTCAATCTTCTAATGCTTATCCAGGGTCTGGGTCGCTACATGGGTCCACCCTCCAGTGAGCTCACCACCTGCAAGAGGAAACATGGAGATCATGGTGCTATGTGAATCAAGTGGCAGTCTGGACTTCTCTGCTTGGACTGCTGCCCCCACGACCTGGAGCCCCCTTCCTTGAATATTTGAAATAATATTTTTTTTTTGAACCAGTTAAGTGAAATTAGACAATTTCCTGCAGCACACCTGATTACCTCTCACAGCACACTGGTGTGCCGCAGCGCAGTGGTTGAAAATCATTGATGTCGAGGAAAAATATTTTAAAAATATGCAGATAATTATGAACACTCACTCCACAGCTACTCCCCCCCCCACACACACACAAGATTAATTTCTCAAAAAAGGTATGATTAATGTGTTTAATTTTTAAAATTGATTTCCAGCACTTATATTCAACTTTTTTATTAACCAAATAAATGTGTGAGCAATGGTTAAACCTTAACTCACAAATTCTTTTAGCTATGCCTGTGTTTTAACCCCTTGCACTCCAGGCAATTTTCCTAAAAACGCCAAAAAATAATGTGCCCAAAGTAAATCGAAAGCTGTTATTCAACCCTTTGCAGCATCTTCATGGGGTTGGTCTCATTTAAAAGAAAACACTTTGAATTTTTTGGCAAAAAAAACATGATCTCTCTAAGTGCTCCGGCCACTGAGTTACAGTCATCTAAACATGGTGAACTTGAAGAAAATAAATTTGGCCTGGGTGTTTTTTTGGATACAAATGCTTGCAAATAACACACAGCTTCAGATCCGGGCTGGAAAATGCAACAGAAATATAGAACCAAGTGTTATCCAGCTGAGGTCCAAATTTTGTAACAATACCACAAAAAATGAATATATTACACAGCTTTGTTCTCAGGCTGTTCCCAGGCGTTTTGGAACTGTGCCAAATTGTGCCAAATGGCATAGTTTGGAAATATGTCTGTAACTTTTGAATAATTCAACATAGAAGCTTCATCTTGGGCTCAAATGAAAGGTCACATTCAGGGCTGTGTCTGTGTGTGTGTGTTTCGGGGGGGGGGGCTACATAACGGATTACACTCGGATGTGGTGATGTTTCCACAGCACCGCTGTCACCGTGGCTCCCCCCCCCTCCCCCGCGACAGAATCGTAGCGGCAGGGGGGGCGTTCATGGTCCGGAGGCAACAAACGAATCGTGTAACGCGGCGCACGCACTTCGGACATCTTGCGCCACACAGTTGTAATTTACCGATCGGTCAAAAGTCATTTTTGATTACAAATTTCAGGGATAGAAAATAATTTGGCTTATAACACCTTACCTCTTCACAGCCACATTGTCCTGGCCAACTTCTCTTCCTCATTGTCAGACGAACCGACGCTGGTCCGCTCTGGTTCTGGTCTCGCGACCCGATCAAAACATAATTCCACGATTGCGGTTTTGGCGAATGATTTACGACCTTCGTCGTCGGCCTCCGTCGGTCTATGATGACCATATAAGAGAATCCTAAACACTCTGCTGGAATTAAAAATAAATAAATAAATAAACCACTGCCTGTGGCTGCTGAAGCAGTCTCTCTTCACCCAGCTTTAAACAACAGCTCAGCGAATTTCTGTGCTTCAATTGGCTCGCAGCCGTTGGGAGGCGGGTCCTTCTGGCTAGATTTTCATTCATTGGCTCTTCATGGTTTCAGAAACCCAATTCAAGGCTCTTATTAGTCGAATGACAGGTCAATCAGATGAACTAATCTGTTTGCGGCTGTGTCTGCAGCTTTTATTTTCAGTGAGCGCTTGGACGCCATCACCATCTCCATCTCCACCATCAGGATCATGCGTCGAGAGCGCACGAGGGCGCACAAGAGCGCCCTCATGCGCACTAGGATGCAGAGACTTGCCCGTCTGCGGTACAACGGAGCGCAAGAGGTTAAACTACTTAATCATTTCAATCCATTACCGTAATTATTAATCATTAAAATTAACCCAACTTTCATGTTAGTTTTTAGGCACTTCATCCATGCATGTTTGATGTTGATTTTTCTTTAGTATTGTTATGGTGACTAACACATCTTTAAGGTTCTCCCTGGCAACTGTAAAAATCACATGAGGTATAAATCTCCCTTTTGAATCCCTGCTTCATTCCAGCTGTATTTGTTCAGAAACCTGAGCACATCTTTTTTGTGTGCTGTGTGTGTGTGTATGCGTGTGCACAGGTGTGTTTGCTGCTCACAGCTGTAACCACTCCCTCAGCCTCTAGTGCACTGGCCCATAGCCTCATTAATAACCCCTGCGTTTGCCGAATGGGACTCTGCCGATCTATTGCGGTCTACTCCAGTGTTGTTTTTGTTTGGCCCTGGTCACAGTGATTCCTGGAAGATGGCAGCATCATAAATCTACAGCTTATTCATGGAGCTCACCTGACCTTTTCAGCAACACCGTGAATGGCGAGGGGGGGGAGGGGTAGAATGAGAGATGGAACCCATAGGAGAGTAAAAGGGAAAAAGTAGAAAAGTGAGGGAGTGTGGAAGGTTAGAAGGCTTAACGGTGGGACTGAGGGCATGGAAATGATAAAGAAAAAGGAGAAATATAAAAGGGACCAGAAAGTGGTGGAAGGGCAAAGGAATGAAGAATGGGCAGTGGTGGCTGGGGGGAGATATGAACGATACATGAGAGAAAAGGAAATTCAGTAGAGAATGAGAGACAAAGGCAGACAGAGGATGGAAGTGGTGGGACAGAGAGGTTATTACAGGATGAAAACAATCAATGATGTGAAGGGAGGAACAGAGATGGGAGCATAAATAACTTTGTGTATGAATGAGTTTCTCATGCGTGTCTCTCCTGAACCTCTGTCACATGTCAGGTGTTCCACTGACTCCCATTGCATCACTGCATATGCTGTTTCATACCTGACCAAAACTAGAAAGTTCTTTGAAAGCAGATGTATGCCTCCTCCACGTACTGTGTAGTCATCAAGTTTTTGTTTGTCTGTGCAGTGTTTTTAGTTCATGTTCAGTTCAAGCTTCCAGCAGAGCAAAAGTGATTGAAGATGGATTTTGAGCTTATTCTTGTCATCATCTGCTTATTTTTTTTTGTTTGTTTCACCACATCTTTGACATGTCAGTTTGCGTTTATTCATGTGTCCTAAAATATTTTCTTTTTTACCGCAGAGGTCTTTAACAGCTCTACAAAGTAAAACAGTTTTTAATCGTTAAATGCTTGATGGAAATATGAAAGGCTTCCATTAATCATAACTTGTCAAATAATCTCAGAAAAATGGGTTCGACTAAATCAGCATCTTAAAGATAAATGTAAAATGTTTAAAATGTAATCATGCAATATGAATATGCTTGGAGACACAGTTTTAAGAATATAAGTAAACTGATTCAAAAAGACACAAGGGGACATTTGAAGGAGATCTAAACTAATCAAAGCTATTACTTTCGTGTTAAAGATCTGTTTGCTAAAATAAAGCAGAGCCCCAGTTTCCTCTGTTGCCACCATCATTTGGTGTGATTTTTACTTAGAGGGCCTTAGTTCAGTTCTTCTGTGAAATTGACACGCCATTAATGGTCCCAATAGTCCTTATTGGTTCTCTATGCCCTTGTACAGAGCTGACACAGGTCTGCTGTACTTTGAGATGGAGCCTAACACAAGAAGACTTAAAAAGAAAGAAAATTCTACTGTTTCAAACTGGTAAAATATGAAATGGGGTATAGCTGTGCGTAAAATTTGGTGGTGTTATTTTTCCTCTCACATGTCACCAATCCGGTGGTGAGTTCCATTTTTAGTCTGCTTCAGCTTCAGCTAATATTTTCAGCTCACATTGGAGCAGGCTGGACATATTAACTTCTTTCTATACAACATATTGGACCATATTACAACAATCTATTCAACAGTCCATTGTCTATGGCACAGAGTGCATTTATGGGTGTGTCCAAGACCACTTTGTTATCATACCAGTGCAAAAAACTGTCTTTGCACTGGTGAAAAGCACAGAGGTGTGTTTTGGGTGTGACAGGCAGTATACCAATCAAATTTGATCTTATCATCACCTTTAAGACACAGGCGCGCATGATCAAAGGTGGTTTACTATTCTTACCTGTGATGACAAATCGGTTATGTGCCCAGCTTGCTGATTGTGCTTGTCCATAAATTTTAAATGGAGGCTTGAACATAAACAGTATGGCTGCTTGGCATTAAACCAGAAATTAAAGCCTAAATATTAGTTATGGCAGGTCACAGCCCAATCCTCTACTGTGCATCAAGGAGACATGAATACTGCTGAGCATGAATGAATTTGCAGATTTATTTTTTTTTTTCCATTTTTCAGTCAAGGTTTAGCTATTAGCAGCAGGTTTATTCATCTTTGCGCAGAGCGCAGAAGAGGTGTCTGGTATTCGATAAGTTGGACCTCAATATAAAAAGCAACCATGATGGAAAAAATCTGAAGACCATCTATCATGTTGACAGAATAGTCCGAGTAATGTTTGATGTAATTTTCACCTTATGACCCACAGTCATAATATATGAAGGAATAGCAATTATCGTTTTATTCAACTAAAATCAGGGCTGAAATCATTGTTCTCCCAGCCAGCTCAGCAAATATGTCATTTATTACCATCTGCCATTTATTCTTGGTTTGGATTGCATATATTACAACAAGCCCATTCAATTAGCGGCCCGCGGGCCACATGTGGCCCAGAACCAGCCTTTGAGTAGCTCAGGCCACGCCAAGGAAAAATAAATTTAAGAAAAATATATGAAGGAATGACAGTCCGCAAGCATGCACACAAACAATGCGTGTGACCGTCATCGCGTGGAGTTCAGAAGTGCCCCACCTGGGTGACCATTCCAGTCGGCAAGCAAAGTGTCTTTCTAGCGTTGCTGTCCAAGAGAAGCACGAGCTCATTAAAGTACTTTAAATGCGGAAAAAAGTTGAAAAGATATATAAGCAGTGGAGGCATTTATGGTGGTTTTAACTCACTGGAAATGGGAACAATAATGAAGAGTCGCTTAGCAAACAGGTGTGGTTAGGATTCATATTGTATGTAGGGAAAGGCAAGAGTGACTGAATCACTGAGGACTGACTTCACCAGCTACTATAATATCCATTATGTACCTGGCAAGTGAAGATGACTGAAATTCACAAAGTCAATGACTTTAATCCGTCAACAGCTTTCAAACTAAATATGCCAATATTTGGATTTCAAAGTAAGGGAGGTTTTTCCTGCTGTCTTGGTGGTGAGGAGAATTCTAAAAAAAAACTGTAAATATATAGAAATACTTTAATAGAAATAACTGCAACTTTGGTCATCATTAAATATAATTTTATTAATATTTTTTCTTTGAAATCAGAGTTAAATTATTGTTCTGTTCTGGATCTGCAAAATTATGGTCAAAAATATAAATTATATAAGGAAAGGAAGTCAAAATTTTACCAGAATCTGTTTAAAATTTATTTAAAAAAAAGTAATTTTATTTAAAAAATAAACAAAAATTAGCTATAAAAATCTACAAATTTATAATAAAGTTTCAAATGTACAAGAAAAGTCAATTTTACAATAGGAAATTACAAATTTGAGGAAAACCATGTCAAATTTAGCTAAATTTACAGAGAAAAGTAGAAAATTATAAGAAAATTGTCATAATTCAAAACAAGAGAGAGTCCCAAACACTCAGCTGCCACACCAAACAAGCACTTGGGCTACGGTCATACCGCAGGTCTTGATGCTCAATTCCGATTTTTTGCCAAGATCTGATTTTTTTGTGTGAGCAATCGCATTACAACTTAAATGTGACCCCCATCAGACTCCAGTATGAACAGTCTATAGCTATGAAGTGGCCCGCATTCGCAGAAGAAAATGTATCGTCAGACACAGCATTGTAGAACGATTGGGGGGGACAGAACTTCTTAACCTTGATGCAGCACAGCAAAATAAAATGTTAAAATCCAGTCCCCCACCCCCCGCGACCCAAAAAGGCTTAAGCAGAAAAAGATGAATGAATGAATCATAAAAATGAGACCAGCTTCATTCCTCTACAGGCCAGATGACCACTGTGATCAGCTCTGCTTTAACAGAACTGATCGCCTCTGACAGCCCTCTTTAAAATGAGTAAATGTGCTGTTACTATGCACCTGTAATGTCTGACGGTTTCAGTCCCGAACCCCCACACACACACACACAAAAAATAAAAATAAAAATTTGAAGTTATTGTGCAGTCAGAGCCGACAAAAATTACAATCCAGTGATAAAGGGAAGGAGATTGATTAAAAAGAGAGCACAGATCAGCTGTGTCTCCCATGCTGGCTGCATCCTCCACCACAGAATTGTAGCTTCGGTCTCACTTCAATGAGGAAAAAGTTGGATGAAATGTAACATGACAGTTCAGATGGAGGTTGCTTTGGAAAATATCAGATACGTATCCGAATTAGAACCACATATGAAAGTGGCCTGGGTCTGGTGTGAAAAAATCGTGTGTGTGTGTGTTGTTCAGACTGTCATAAAAAAAATCAGATCTGGGTCATATTTGTACAAAAAAATCAGAATTGAGCATTAAAACCTGCAGTGTGACCGTAGCCTCAGACTCAGATGTAATAAGTTTCACCAGTTTATTGCAAAACAAACACTAGCACACAAATCTAAATAAATGTGCACGATTAAAGAAAAGAGCAAAACAAAAACACACACTTAAATTTAAACACAAAAACCGGTGCCCACTGGAGCACACGCAGCCTACGGGAAAAGAGAAGAAAGAGATGATTAGAGGCAGATTCTCCACAAGAGGAAAATAAGAAGAGGAGGTCACTCTTACTGCTGTGAGCAGAGGAGCCCGGCAGGGAACTCCCATGTCGGACCAGAGAAGACAGGGAAGATGGTTGACCTGGGTGGACGTCCAGCATCTTTGGGTCAGGCGAGCGTGATCAGCCCCGGAGTACACACCACTAAGGTGGCAGCAAACCTGAAGAGAAAGGGAAGACACGAGAGCGAGGAGCACAGATCAACCAAAGAGAAAATACTTATGTAGCATCATCTTGCTTTGGCTCATCAATAAAATAGACTTTGCATTTTAAAGACATTCACCCAGGAAAAGGCCAGTCAAGAACTGCTTTTTCATCCCAGGACCACAGCTGAACCAACATTCCTTTGTTAAGCAAATCTAAGGAATGCTTTCAATGGATTAACTCACATCATAAATTAAACATGGACAAAGAACAGGCATCCCATAAACTTTAAAGGCATTTCCTAGGGCCTAGGATTGGCCACAGCTCGACACTACCCCTGGTGGACATCTCTGGAGTAGACGCTTACTTTTGACTTGCACTGATTAACTGAAATTAACTCTTTCTTCAAGTTTCATTTCTCAGGGCAATTCTAAGGACACTATTTGTTGAAGATCACTGCCTCTGTGGGACTTTGATATTCTGTGGACAATCAATAATGGGTTTGAAAGAATATATAAATCCTTGATTTTAAATATGTGCATGTTAAAATGTTTATTCTTGCATGCTAATTTAAAAGCACTAGCTATAAAGTTGCATGAATCACTAAAGTAGGTTAGATTTTGTAGATAAGTGTATTGATGAATCTTCAGTATTAAAATGTGTCACTCTGGAGGAAAGTTTCCTCAAGTCATGTGACTGGTCGCCATCAGTCTCTGCTTAGCAACAGCTCTTTCAATATTATTGGTTGTTACAGACGAAAGACTGTTTGTTCATTGGACTAAACTTCATAAAACCTGCCCATGAAGGAAGACTATTGGTTTGGGCTTATGTCAATCACCCTAACGGCGGGAAACTCGTCTGCAGTCATAAAGAGGGAGACGCCTTCTTGCAAAGCAAGTTTCAGAGGACTGCAGAACACTTCTGAGCACTTCAGTACTTCCCTTCAGAGTATCACAGAGTTCAGTTTTACAGGAAACATGGAATATTGTGTTTGTGTAAACTTCTGTGTATTTTAATCGGTTTTTTTTCCTTAAAACGTTAGGAATTAACTCTTTCCTTCCTGAGCTCAAATCTTGATTCGGAGTTAAAAACTCCCGTTCCTAGGCTTTTCTTTGTTTTTCTTCTTTTAAACTTTCTTTAACTCACCGTGTACTTTTTTAAAGGACTGACTGACCGATCCTTCGTCTCCACTCTGGAAGCTATTTTCAACTCCACAAAGTCAGAAAAATGTCTTTTAATTTTGCTATTGGGGTCAGATTTTGTAATTATTCTCGAACTCCCTTGGGAGAAGCCGCTGATCCATGAAAGCCTCAATGCAGTTTGCATTACGCACCACTGAAGAAACCAACATCGCCATTACACTTGACCTAAGCTCCAACTACTATCGCAGTCAAAATTTCATCTTGTGACTGTAGACCTTGGAAGCTGCTGTACCTTGTCCGAATATCTGCTGACAAGATATTCTGGTTTTGGTGCCATGTTCAAATAAAACTTCAGAAGGAGCCTCAACAACTGGACCACCACGCAATGAATCATGTGAGCTGTATTCTTCGTTCATCTGCTGAATAAAACATCTGAGATTTGAGAATAATTCAGCATCTGATCAGATAAAAAATAAAAGAGAAATAATATGCTTTTTATTAAAAATCCATTTTTATTTTCTTAAGAGTAGCCCAGAATTTTTCACATAATTAGTAAATTTTTTCCATAAATTTGTGTCCAATTTTATTCTCAGTCTTCCATTTCAACTCTCCTAAATTCATGCCAAAGTCCATGGTTTTATAGATGTGCTCACATTGTTATTTTGTCCTTAGTTACAAAGTTAATGTGATAGTTAACGTTGGTCATTGATAGAAAAATTCCATATCATCTATACTATTGATATTAATAATGTATTATTATATTTGAGAAGTATCATACCTTTCATATGCCATGTTTAATGTTTATATGTGCATTCCATATAGGTTAAGTTTATATATCCTTGGCCTGTTTCTGTGAGCAATTTCAGCAAGTTCAGACTGAGGATCAGTACATGCGTAAGGAATGATCTAAGCCATTAATTATAATCTCTTTGACATGTCCTGTTTCAGGTCACAGGAATATACAGGAACTCCTCATCTTATAGATTAGTGTTTCATGGACATTCTGCTAGTTTTATGGATCTCATGTCTTCATGACCCATGTCTCCAGAGTGTCTGACGTCCACCTGGATAAGCTCAGTTATCAGGACTGTCCCGTTCTGTCCCTTCCCTTATCCTCATCCTCCCTCTCCTTTCTCCTACCTATATATATCAGACTTAGAAGAATGGATCCTTTACAGATTCTAGGTGTGTCTGAATGTCATGCCTTGTAACCTCTCCCCCATGGTGGTCAATGGGGTGATTTTGTAATAAATGTACATAAATTCAACTTTCCGCCTGATTATTTGACTTTGAATAATTTAAGCTCAAAATTATTCTAACAGTCATTTCACCTGTTTACAAGTTATTTGAATGTAAGATCATTTAATCAGAGTTCATTTAATAAATTTGTAAAATGAGAGAAGTTGTTGGGAATTTATTCTATTCTGAGTCTGGTTTCAAAGCCCCAGTATCGAATTCACTATTTTGAGACTGATTATTAATTAATTTATTGAGTGATTAAAAAGGTATAAAGTGAAATCAATTGATGAATTGTTCACCGAGAAAGAGGTGAGCTGGTGCCCCTACGAGTGTTTACTATCAACTTTTTCTGTGTGTGGACCCGGAGTAAATCTCAGGTCCTGATACATTAATGCAAATTATATAACCTTTATACCTGATCATAATTATAAATCACATGTTGCTACACTTAATGTGGCTTTTTACACAGGTAGCAAACCTAACAATCCAGCAGTGAGCTCCTCACACGCTGGCTCTTAAATGGGCTGGACTATCAGGAAGCAGCAGGTGTGTCAATCACGCAGGTGTATGCAGCTACTCAGGAGCCGGGAAGACAGGAACAGGAGGGGAGGGGGAACATGCTCGCCTGATCATCACAGAGCCCCCCCTTCAAGGGGCACCTCCTGGCGTCCCACTGGGCTTACGTGGGTGCACCCAGTAGAATGCCCGCATCATCCGCTTATCCAAGATGTGGGAACCCGGGATCCAGGACCTCTCCTCCAGACCGTACCCTTTCCAGTGGACTAAGTGCTGGCAGCCATGACCCTGCCGACGGACGTCCAGAATCTTCTCCACGGTGTAGGTGGTCTGTCCGTCGCTGGCGGAGAGGGGCTTGATGTGGAAGACATGGAATGTTGGATGGATATGCATCAAAGGTGGCAGGTCCAACCGAACAGTGACATCGTTGATGATGCGCTTGATGGAAAATGGGCCCAGGTAGCACGGCGCCAGCTTCCGGGACTCCGTTTTCAGCAGAATCTGTTCGGAGGACAGCCAGACCTTCCGTCCCACTGTGTACTTCAGAGCCAGCGCATGTCTGTGGTTTGTATACTTTTGATTCTGCTCCACAGAGTGGAGGACGGCAGCTCTTGTGGCTCTCCACAGATGTGACGGCACTCGTGCACCTTCACGGATGGGACGGCAAGACCCCTCTCCACCATGGACAGCAGAGGTGGAGTGTAGCCCATTGAGGCCTCAAACGGACTAAGCACAGTTGCGGAGAAGATGGCGGTCTTGTAGGAATATTCCACCCAGGTCAGGTGGAAGCTCCAGGTAGTGGGGTTACAGGATACTATGCAACTCAGGGTGACCTCCAAGGACTGATTGGCATGCTCGGCCTGACCGTTGCTCAGTGGATGGTATCCGGATGTCAGGCTGGCTGTAGCACCCAGGAATTGACAAAATGCCCTCCACACCTGAGATGTAAACTGTGGACCCCGGTCCTAAACAATGTCCACATGGATCCCATGCAAACGGATAACATGTTGAGTCAATAGATCGGCCATTTCTGTAGCTGATGGTAATTTAGGGAGAGGGACAAGGTGGATGGCCTTTGAGAAACGGTTGATGATGGTCAATATGACTTTGCTAATCTGGGATGGAGGGAGGCCCATTACAAAGTCCAGAGCAATATGGGACTATGGACAACTTGGCACCGGGAGGGGATGGAGGAGACCAGCTGGAAGGGAAGAATCCTTCTTGTTAGCGGTGCAGGTGTGGCGGGCCTTAACATACTCCTGCACATCCCTCCCTAGTGTGGGCCACCAAAACACTCTCCTAAGCAGCTCAATGGTCCGAGAGATGCCGGGATGGCAGACGAAGAAGCTGGTGTGCCTCCACTTAATCACCTCACTGTGCAGCGTGGAGGGCACATATAGCTGGTCAGACGAACCTTCCTCCAGGATGGGTTTGGATGACTGAGCCTGCCAGACCCTCTGCTCTATCTCCCACAAGAGTGCCCCGAGAAAGCAGGACAGGGGGAGAAAAGTCTCTGGGGGAGATACAGCAGCTGTGGAGGAAGAGGTGGGGGAGAAAGAGTCAGGGAAAACTGACGCGAGAGGGCATCAGCCTTGGCATTACGGGACCCTGGTCGATACGAGATGGAAAGATTGAACCTATTAAAGAACAGGGCCCACCGAGCCTGCCGTGAATTCAACCGTCTGGCCAATCGAAGATATTCTAAATTTTTATGATCAGTTCAGACAATGACCGGTTGGCTAGCCCCCTCAAGCCAGTGTCTCCACTTCTCCAATGCCAGCTTAATGGCCAACAGTTCGCGGTCCCCAACATCGTAATTCCTCTCAGCTGGCGTTAGCCACCGGGAGAAATATACACACGGATGGAGCGTCTGCTCGGAGGTGGAGTGCTGGGAGAAAACAACGCCCATCTCTGAATTGGAAGCATCCACCTCGACCACGAACTGCGCCAGGGGATCCACCTGTGCAAGGACGCACGGGTTGGTGAAGAGGCCTTTAAGGGTCACAAAAGCTCGTTCAGTGGCCTTGGACCACTTGAACGGGCTTTTGGTCAATGTCAACTGCGTAAGCGGTTGTGCCACCTTACTGTAATTACAGATAAATCAACGGTAGAAGTTGGCAAAGCCCAGGAAGCGTTAGAGGTACTTCCTGGACTGGGGGGTAGGCTAGTCTACTACCGCCTTGATTTTCGCTGGATCGGCCTTTAATGCACCCTAGGCAATGATGAACCCCAGGAATGAAGCTGAGCGAGTGGTGAACTCGCACTTCTCTGCTTTCACAAAAAGCTGATTCTCCAGCAGTCGCTGCAGGACAGAACAAATGTGGACTATGTGCTCCTCCAGAGTGCGGGAAAAAAATCAAAATATTGTCCAAATACACAAAAACAAAGTGGTTCACCATGTCTTGTAAGATGTCATTAATTAGCCGCTGGAAGACGCCAGGGGCATTGGTCAGCCCGAATGGCATAACCAAATATTCAAAATGGCTCAGAGGTGTTTTAAATGCCGTCTTCCACTTGTCTCCCTCACGAATGCAGACCAAGTGGTACGCATTATGGAGTTCAAGCTTGGTGAAATAACGTGTCCGTCGGAGAAGCTCAAACGCTGAGTTGATAAGGGGCAGCGGCTATTAATCTTTACGGGTAATCACGTTAAGTTCATGGTAATCAATACACGGCTGCAGTGTCCCATCCTTTTTTCCTACAAAAAAGAACCCAGCGCCGAGAGGAGCAGATGACAGATGAATAATGCCAGCACTGAGGAATTCTTTTATGTAGGTCTTCATCGCCTCACTCTCCGACCCAGATAAACTGTAGAGCAGGCTGGATGGCAGCCGCGCGCCCGGAAGGAGGTTGACAGAACAGTCATAGGCCCAATGAGGTGGTAAGGATAGGGCCCTGGACTTGCTAAAGACCTCCCATAAGTCATGATAAACCTCGAGCACAGAGCTGAGATCCGCCGGTTCAGCCGGAGAGGAGGAGATCGGGAGAGAGGGTGAGCATGTGGCCGAACGGAGACACGATGAGAGGCAAAAATAGCTCCAGGACAAAATGGAGCCCTAACTCCAGTTTATTATTGGGTTGTGAATACAGAGCCTTGGATACCCCAGAATCATGGAGGTGGTAGATTGAGGCAGGACATAAAACTGGACAGTCTCGCAGTGATTACCGGACAAAATGACCAAAATGGGCTCATTTTGCTCGGTAACCGCTGCGATCCTGCTGCCTGAAACCACAGAGACATTCAAGGGCATCGGGACATTCCTGGTGGGTATCTGAAATTTTCTGACCAGTGCCAATTGAATGAAATTTTGCTCTGCTCCTGAATCAATCAGGGTGGAGGTTTTGAACTCGGCCCCCGGTAACTGAATGAGGACCGGGAGTTCAAAATGACTGGAAGAATTTTGCGAAGACTCTCCCGCCAGACCTCCCACAGTTACTGATGGGCCGGATCTTCCAGGCCAAATTAGGCATTTCGCTATTGCATGGCCAGGGACCCCACAATGCATGCACACCCCTGCCCTCTTGTGACACCAACGTTTTCCCGGAGCCAGACGGACCCTATCGAACCTACTTAAGCGCCCGGTCCCACAGCAACAAGGTCATGATGTAGACTTTAGCCGAATCATCCTTATACTCCCCTTCCACCAGCTGGAAATAATGCTGGCAGTGGAGTAGGAACCCTTTGCATCCCCCCACCTCCCTTCCATAGGGGGCAGGCGAAGGAACAGAAATGTTCCTGTGGATGGCAGAAACTGCCGGAGCAGCAGGTGCAGGGGGAGACATTGCACCAGGAAGCCGACACAAGTGCTTGGTAACAGTGGCCAGTTACTGGGTGAGGGTTTTGAACTGGTCAGATAGGAACATGACCTGGCATTCCTTGGCCTTCAAGTGCCAGAGTGCCGACTGTTCTTTTACCTTGTCCTTCTTCTGCAAAACTAGTGTGAAAACAATTGATGTGATGAACCAGGGATGGGCAACTTTGGTGGTAGTGAGGGCCACAGTGTTTTTCCTCCCTTCCTGAGGACCAGATTTACATGTAAACCTTGGGGGGTGGGGGTTCTTCCAAGTCAAAAGTTTCACAATTAAAACCGAAATGCAAATTAAAATAAAAGCTACTCAGTTTTGTTTTTTTTTTATCATATTAGAATTACAATTACTGAAAAAATTATATCATGACCTAATTTTTAAAACTCTGCCCATCAAAATGAGGAGGAAAGAAAAATTCCGGACGGTAATTAACAAAAAAGTCAAGAAGAAAAGGAAATTTGATGATGAAGAAAAATGTTTTTAAAATATTAGAAGAAAATGATCAAAGTAAAAAATAGTTTTACTGATAAATATGCTACATTTCTGGTTTAAATTCACCTTTTTGCAAATCTATATTTAATTTTGGTGATGTTCAAGCATCTACTGATAAATTTACATGATTTTATTTAAAAATGTATAACTTTTTAGTTGTGCTGTTTTTTTTCTTTCTAAATTAGTGAGTTTTTTTGTCGTAAATTTGTTAGGACCTGTAGCATTTATTGTTGTTTAACCTCTTGCACTCCGGTGTACCGCGGACGGGCACGTCTCTGCGTCCCAGAGCGCATGAGGGCGCTGCTCCAAGCGCGCACTGAAAAAAAAAAAATTCTTCCACTATAGACACAGCCGCGAACAGATCAGATATGATTGACCTCTCATTCGACTAATAAGAGCCTTGAATTGGGTTTCTGAAACCTTGAGGAACCAATGACTGAAAACCTAGCAAGAAGGACCCGCCTACCAACGCTGTGAATGCAGCGAGCCAATTGAAACACAGAAGTTCGGGCTGGGTGAAGAGAGACTGACTGCTGCAGCAGATGAAAAAAAGGACCCGCAGGAAGAACCTGCTACAGACCCAGTAGCACGGAGACCACCCACAAGTGCGACCTGCACTCATTCCAGCAGAATAGACGTTTAGGATTCTCTTCCATGGTCATCATAGACCAACGGAGGCTGACGACAAAGGTCGTAAATCATTCGCCAAAACCGCAATAATAGAATTATGTTTTGACCGGGAACCACAAGCGGACCAGCGTCGCGTTCATCTGACAATGAGGAAGAGAAGTTTGCCAGGACACTGCTGCTGTGAAGAGGTAAGGTGTTATAAGCTAAATTATTCTTTATCCCTGAAAATTGTAATCAAAAATAACTTTTGACCGATCGGTAAATTACAACTGTGCGGCGCATGAAGTCTGAAGTTCGTGCGCCGCGGTACACGGGTCGTGCGCCGCGTCCAGACCACGAATACTCCCACCTCCCCGCTACTCTTCTGTAGCGAGGGGGGGGAAGCCACGGTGACTGCCCCGCGGTCGCCACATGACTATTCCATCATGTAGCGATGGCTGATGTCCGTCCTGTGTAGCAAGGGGGGGGACACCCCACACACACACACACACACACACACAGCCCTGAGTGTCACCTTTCATTAGAGCCCAAGATGAAGCTTCTATATTGAATCATTCAAAAGTTACAGACGTTTTTCCAAACTGTGCCATTTGGCACAGTTCAAAAACGCCTGGGAACTACCTGAGGAAAAAGCTGTGTAATATATTCATTTTTTGTGGTATTGTTACAAAATGTTTTACCTCAGCTGGATAACACTTGGTTCTACATTTCTGTTACATTTTCCAGCCCGGATCTGAAGCTGTGTGTTATTTGCAAGCATTTGTATCCAAAAAAACACCCAGGCCAAATTTATTTTCTTCAAGTTCAATATGTTTAGATGACTGTAACTCAGTGGCCGGAGCACTTAGAGAGATTATGACTGTTTTGCCAAAAAATTCAATGTGTTTTCTTTTAAATGAGACCAACCCCATGAAGATGCTGCAAAGGGTTGAAGAACAGCTTTCGATTTACTTTGGGCACGTTATTTTTTGGCGTTTTTAGGGAAATTGACCAGAGTGCAAGGGGTTAATAGCAGCCGACTGTACATTACTGCTGTTCACAACCTATTAATGCGGTCTCAGCATGCAACACATACATACCTTAAAAGACGTGCTCTGGGGCACTGCTCTCTCTATGTGACTCGTTCACTCTCGCTCGACCACTGGCAGCAGCAGCACCGAGGTTTCGATTAGAGCTCCCTCTGCTGGCGGACTCTATAACTGCATTTAAGATTGCAGTTCCAAATACGTTCCAACAAGATATACAGACGTGGACAAAATTGTTGGTACCCCTCTGTTAATGAAAGAAAAACCCACAATGGTCACAGAAGTAACTTGAATCTGACCAAAGTAGTAGTAAATAAAAATTCTATGAAAATTAACCAATGAAAATGAAAAATGATGGTACCTTTAACTTAATATTTTGTTGCACCACCTTTTGTGGCAATCACTGCAATCAAATGATTTCTTTAACTGTCAGTGAGACTTCTGCACCTCTCAGCAGGTATTTTGGCCCACTCCTCATGAGCAAACTGCTCCAATTGTCTCAGGTTTGAAGGGTGTGTAGCATCATCTCACTTTGGCTCAGCAATAATTATTCTCCTGCTTAAAGACATTTTTGTTTCATCCAGGAATAACGCAAATAAATGGATTTTCTTCCTCCAGGCCACAGCTGAAATCCCCTTTCTTTTGTTAAAACCAGCCTAAGGAATTTCCCCAATGTCCGGCTTCACTTTTATTGCCCCCATAAAACCTACACAGATCCACGACTCAGCTAATTTCCTTAAACTGTGGACATGCTGGATTTAAACAGCGAACTTTAAAGTACATTATTACAAACTCAATTCTAAACCTTCATTCTTTTCAGAACTATGAAAATGCAGATGGACTCTGATGTTTTTGATGTGGAAAATATGTGTGAAATGCATTAATCTGTGATTTTATATATATGCATGCTAATGTTTATATGAATGTTTATTCCTGCATGTTGATTTAGAAGCACTGCTTATAATTTATACTAATCACTAAAGTTATCTTAGTTTAATACATAAAGGGAAATATTAACTTCCAGTATGTATGAGTTTTGCCTCGATATCACATGTGACTCCAACAGCCAATCTCTGCATGACAGCTCTTCACCCCAAAGGACTCCGAACAATAGACTGTTTGTTCATTTGACTAAAAGTTCATCGAGCCCGCCCACGAAGGACGCTCATTGGCTGAGATTCCGGTCAGGCCGGAATCCCACGAAACTCAACAGAGCTTATAAAAAGCAGAGAGACCCCTGCTTCAAGTCTCTTTTTCGTCAGACTCTGCTTCACCCCTTTTCGTCAACTCTTTTTTGCTCCGCACACAGCAAGGAAGAACAAAGGACTTCGACCACACGTCGCTTTTCTGAACACAGAGCAGATAACTCGTAATTTGTTTATGTCACTTGTATTTTTCTTTTTCTCTTAAATACCTAGGAATTCCTATTTCTTTGAGCTCAATTCTTAATCGGAGTTAAACTCCAATTTTTATTCATCACTTTTTCTTTGTTAAACTTTCTGTAAAACCACCGTTTGTTTAATTTTAAGGTAAACTTTAATCTTGACTTTATTTTTATATTTTTCTTGACCAAGCACCCACCAGAAACTACTATTTTTATCTAAAGTCCGAAAGTTTCTTTTCTAATTTGAAATCAGATTAGATATCTTTTAATTATTATCGAAGACCTCTGCAGCCATTTGTCTACCCGGAAGAAAAGATGCAGCTGAGGAATCAACGCGCAGCTGTCCATCACACGCTGAAGAAGCATTGGCACCATCTGGCTAGAACCCGTTTCAACTGTGGGTCATACGGCCAAGATCCAGCCCCCCTCGACCGCTTGAATCTAAAGGTCGAACTGTGGACCCTGAAATATCTGCAGGCAGATATTTCCCCTAACATCCACGAAATCTTGGGCTGAGGACGGACGACAGAACTATCATCGACCGAGGAACACGTGAGCTGCAAACTTTAATTCCACTGCTGAATTAACGTCTGAGGTTTGGTAATAATTTGTATATCTAATCAGATGCAAATTAAGAAGCCCTTAACATAACTCTTCTTTTCATTAAAATTCCGTTTTTATTTTCTTAAGATTAATTTAGGACTTTTTCATAATTAGTAAGCTTTCTCCATAAATTTGCGTTTTTTTTTTTTTAATCTGTTAACTCAAACTGATAGAAATTCATTTCTCAGTTTAACCCTGGTTCCGAAAATATTGACATTGTTAATCTATCATTTACAAGATTGATTTTATGATTAAGGAAATAATGTCTGTTCATCATTTCATTTAATAAATATTTAAAAATGAGAGAAGTTGTTGGGAATTTATTTCATTTTGAGTCTGTTTCAAGCCCAGGTATCGAATTCACGGAAAATTTTTGAGAGTGATTATTGATTAATTTATTGAGTGATCAAACAGGTATAAAGTGAAATTAAAGATCAAATTGCTTCTTAAAGATAGAAGCTGGTGCCCCTTACGAGTGTTATTAACTTTTCTGATGTATATGAAATGAGATTTGAGCTCAGATTCCAATACATCAATATAAATTAAATAATTCATACCTGATCATATTTATTATTTATTAATATTCCTATATTTCCGTTACAGGTGCTTTCTCCAGACAGCATGTTTCAGCTCCTTCCACAGATGTTCAATAGGATTTAGATCAGGGCTCATAGAAGGCCACTTTAGAATAGTCCAATGTTTCGCTCTTAGCCATTCTTGGGTGTTTTTAGCTGTGTGTTTTGGGTCATTATCCTGTTGCAAGACCCATGACCTGCAACTGAGACCAAGCTGTCTGACACTGGGCAGCACATTTCTCTCTAGAATACCTTGATAGTCTTGAGATTTCATTGTACCCTGCACAGATTTAAGACACCCTGTGCCAGATGCAGCAAAGCAGCCCCAGAACATAACAGAACCTCCTCCATGTTTCACAGTAGGGACAGTGTTCTTTTCTTGATATGCTTCATTTTTGCGTCTGTGAACATAGTGCTGATGTGCCTTGCCAAAAAGTTCCAGTTTTGTCTCGTCTGTCCATAGGACATTCTCCCAGAAGCCTTGTGGCTTGTCAACATCCAGTCTGGCAAATTCCAGTCTGACTTTTTTATGATTTGTTTTCAACAGTGGTGTCCTCCTTGGTCGTCTCCCATGAAGTCCACTTTGGCTCAAACAACGAACCAGTGAACAAAATCAACTACTGGGCCATGGCCACTCTCACCATCCTGGAGGAGACTGACAACAACTGAATCATCAGCATACTTTATAATGTGTCTGTTGTAATGTCTGCTCCGACACTTGTTTGTGTACAGGATGAAGAGTAGTGGTGACAACACACACCCCTGCGGAGAGCCAGTAGAAGAACACTTTTGGTCAGACAATGTACCATTGACCCTTACACTCTGTGTCCTGTTGGTTATAAAATCTAAAATCCAACCCACTAGATTATTACTAAAATCAAATTGTTGCAGGAGCCTTTCAACTAAAATATGAGGTTGGATTGTACTAAAGGCGGAAGAAAAGTCCACAAATAAAAGCCTGGCGTGTGTCCCATTAAAATCCAGATGTTTAAAAAGCATATTAAACAGAGTGACAGTAACATCCTCCACTCTTCTGTGAGGCCTATAGGCAAACTGCAAAGGATCCAATGCATGCTCATTCTGCTTTAGGACCTCAAATCTGACCAGTTTTTCAAAAATTTTCATTAAAATTGAAGTCAGAGCAACTGGTCTAAAATCATTTACCATTTTAGGACAGCTGGATTTTGGAACGGGGACAACCACAGCATCTTTCCAGATCTTAGGCACATGTTGTGTCTGTAAGGACTTATTGAAAATGTAGTGAAATACAGGACTCAGCTCATGTGCACAGGACTTTACCAAGCACCCACATATATCAGGGCCCTGACTTTTGTTCACTTTTACAGCACAGAACGCCTTTTTAACATCCTGCACCTCAATATTAAAGTGCTGATTGTCTTTGAGTTTCTGTTTCAAACCTTGGGTTTCTGTGCTAAAATCAAAGGAGTCAAAACGACCATAAAAAACAATTAAGAGCATTAGCCGGCTCTGTGTCTGAACTAAAACCATCTAAAAACACACGATCACTGCGCTCTGTGCTCTGAAGGCCTGCAATAGTTTTCATACTGGCCCAGGCTGAACCAAGTTTCTTTGTTGCCATCTTGCTTTCCAACTCTGATTTATAATTCTGTTTTGCTCTTAAAATTTTGGCCTTCAGCTCTTTTGTGGCAACCTGCACTTCACAAACAACCCCCTGTTTAAAGGCAAGTGCTTTCCTCTGTAAGTAGGATTTAACTGATTTTGTAACCCATGGCTTGTTGTTTGGGATATATTTTGACACGTTTACGTGGAACAATCATGTCTCTACAGAAAGCCATGTATGAGCATGTCACATCCACTATAGAGTCCAAATCTTCTCCGCAGGCCAGTGTGAACACCTCCCAGTCCATACAGTTAAAGCATTCCTGGAGGCAGTGTACTGAATCCTCTGTCCACATGTTTATGTCTCTGGTCTTCGCCTTGTCTCTTCTGAGAGCAGTTTTATATGTGGGCAGCAAATGTACACAGTTGCGATCTGAGGATCCTAAAGGAGGAAGGGGAATAGATTTATAGGCCCTCTCTATGTATCCATAGCACAGGTCCAATGGCTTTTTTCACCTGGTTGGGCAGGAGACATACTGATAAAAGTTTTTAATTGTCTTCTTTAAAGAAACATGGTTAAAATCCCCAAGAATAAAATTTGGAGCCTCTGGGGAAATCGGCTGTAACTGCTGGACCACATCAAAGACGGTGCTGGAGGCGGAGTCAGCATCCACTCTCGGGTGAATGTACACAGTCGTTATGAAAAGTTGGGGGAACTCGCGGGGCAGATAAAAGGGGCGTAGCAATACGGACAGAAGCTCCACATTTGGTGTGCAGATGTGCTGTCTGACCGTGACAGATGTACAATACTGTTTATTAATATATCAACATACGCCGCCCCCCCTGACGTTTCCCCGTTGCCTCTTCCTGCTGATCCGAGCAAAGTGGGGCGCCAAAGCTGTCAATCCACAGGTCCGCATTCCGGTCATGCGCCGTAAGCCACGTCTCCGTGTAAGCCATGACACAGCAGTTCTTGAAATCCTTCTGATATCGTACATTCCCTTGAATTTTATCCACTTTATTTCTCAGGGATTGTACGTTCCCCATAATGATGGAAGGAAGAGGAATGCGGTTAAGCTGACGTCTCCTCAGGCTTAATCTTACGCCTCCAAGCTTTCCGCGTTTCCTCCTCTTGTCTCTCTTTTCATTGCTGTGTCCATGAAAATCTCTTAAAATAAAGTCCAGCAGTTGCGGCACGGACTCAAATACAGATGCTGCATTATCCATGTTTAAATGCAGTAACATGTCTCTGGAATACTGTATTCTTCCCGGCATGATCGCGATCACGCTTACCTCCAAGACAAATAGCCAGTAGGAAAAAAATGACAGTGCAAAAACAAGAAGGAAATCCATACTGATGGAACCAAGGAACTCTTCGCTATATAGTCCACAAACATTCAAGGACAAAAACAGCACAGAGAATTACATTGAAACACATTAAAGTGCATAAAAACAAAGACACAGACGTCAAACTTTTTTGACCCACTGCCCGTCGCTGCGTGCGCATGCGCCCACACTTCACGCACTCTGCTTACTCTGTAGGCTAGTTATTTGTTTTTACACTGGTTTAGTTAGGCCTAGTCTACAAATTAGAGTGTAAGTACACAAACTTGGGCGCTGTTCATAGCGATAAAGCAGAACAGGCATTACATATTCTTCACCCCTTCTTCCCTTCTTAACAGTGCAGTACCCATCTTAACAGTGCAATCAGTATTAACTGAGGTTAATCTAGCCACTGAGCGAGGCTTAATCACCATTATCCTTAACTCATTTTATTTTATTATTAATCAGTTGGGGTGAGTAACACATTTATTCTGACAGGACTAATGTTTTTTCATTAATTTATGGTGTCACCACTTGCCACCATGTGGCTATTTCTTACCATAGAGATGAACTAAGGACACTACTGTGATTTAGTCAGCTAGACTATGACAAAAGTAACAGTTATCCTACCTGCAGAAGCATTATGAAGGTGTGGTGTGCTGAGATGTATTCATAGTAAATCTGCGAGTAGATCCGTGACTAAATCATCCTGGTATTAAAAACATTCTGGATTCATTATTTAGACATTTAATTTTTTACAATGACAGTCAGTTTTCAAATTTAGGGTTCAGGTATTTGCCCCCCCCCCACGAAAAAAAGGTACATAACAAATTTACCTTTGCCAAATTTACCAGAAAAAACATGCAAAATGGGAGAAAGTAGTATAAATAAGAAGAAAGAAGCAAATTGATGATAGCTTAAAAAAAAAATCAGAAATTTAAATGATTTTGCAGATATGTAAGGAAAAAGGCTTATTTTCCATGACAAAAAAAAAAATGCAAATTTGAGAAAAATGCTACATTTTTATGAGAAACTGTGAATTTAGGGGGAAACAACATGGGGGAAATACTGCATTTTTAATACAAAAAGTAGGCAAATTTACATAAAAAGCTGTACAACTATGACAAAAAAGTTGCACACACAAAAACACCGAAGTTTACTAAGGGAGAAAAAGATTTGACAGAATATTTGGAGCCCCAAAAGTTGGAAGTGAGGACAGCTCTAACTTTTAAATGGGTTTATGTTTTTAGCTGATATATAATGTATATACATACAGACACATATATTCAGTACTGAAGTGACCATACAGGAAAAGCAACAGGCTGCAGGAGATGACAAATGTTGCAAGAAAAAAATGCTGTATGAAGCATTGCAACTTTTTATTTATCAATTTGTTTATATTTTTAGCACTCCCTTTATTGCAAATGGACCCTTGAACACCAACAAACTCAAAAGGTATGTTGTTAAGGTGATGAATCTTGTTATACTACGAGCTAAATCACTATACAATGATGACAATAAGCCATCAATATCTCAGTGTTTGATCACTGCCTAATTTGTGTAATGCTGTCTCATGATTAAATAAAATGGGAACACAAAACTAGAAACATGACTTTAAGCTCAATAATTAAATTCCAAATTAATCAATGATGCTGTTTTGGAGTGCCTTTGAACTCATTTTAACACATTATGCATATGAATAAAATTTAGAATGCTGTATTTTCCTTAATGAGATAGTATTTTAAAAAGTATAGGTTGATGAAATGCATCTATTCCTTCATTCATCTACGTAGCAGATTTATGGGTTTTATAGGCATTTTATTGTTGGTACAAGTATTAATGTAAATATGAATGTGAGTAGGGATGAAAATTTCCTTTCCTTACACAAACATATCCTCATAGGGCACCAGTCCAGATAATGGACAATTTATTAACAATTCTTTATTTGTACCAATTACAGAACATAAAAATATTTTTTTTGTAAGTTTTCTGTGTTTTTTCAACTGATTTAAGACAATTTTGCACCGCTGAATCTGAAAATGACATCCGTTTGGCTCAATCAGGTCAGGTTTTTATGCTAAGTTGTAAGCAGGTGTACAGCAGTTGTACAGTTGTACTGTAAACTGAATAAAAGACATTGATAAAGGTAAGTACATGTAATTGAATGTTACATCATCAATGTTCAAAATTCAGAGAATTTCAAGAAAAAGAATTTTGCATCATATAAAGTGAAAATACCCATACATGTAAACAAAAAAGTAAAAAACATGTGGCCATAGTTCAAAAAGTTGACCTGATTGAGCAAAACCAATGTGATTTTTGGATTCAGCACATCAAAATTGTCCTAAATCAGCTAAAAAAGACAATAAATTTTAGACAATAAATTTGGTGTTGACCAGTGTTATGAATCAGTCTCAAAAAAAAAAAAAAAACCCTTATGAGTTCTTGTCTGCTGATAATCAAGAAGATGGACATGAAATCAAACAACTCAATATGTCTTTCAATAGTTTAATAAATGTCAGAATAGGCTAACACATATGGATAACTTCTAAACAGAGAATTCAACATGTATTATGGGCATTAAAGACTATTACTGAGTTACCTATGCATCAGGCATTTGTGCAACCAAATAAAGCACAGTTTAACTTGTCAGTGTACTGTAAATTGGAAAACCATAAAATAGCATTGTTTAAGAAAAGTGGATGCAATTTTATGAAGAAAATGATGAGTAAACTGTCTAGAAAAATGGAAAATTTGTGTTAATCTGAAAAAAGAATGTAAATTAATGAAAGGACAAAATGTATTTTGAAATTCTGAAGGGGGTTTGCATGAAATTAAGTTTAAAGAACTTATAAGAGGAATATTCTGAAAAATTAAGTTTAAATTAAACAACAGACCATCAATCAAGCAGAATCACTGCATCCCAGTAGGTAGCAGGCAGTCCATTGGATTCTGTTTCAACTGGACCGGCGTGGGTTCTGTTGGAAGACTGGCAGACAGGCTCCTTACCACAGTCATGGCCTACTCCCGAGATCACAAAGGCTGGTTCTTCAGCAGGCTGGCTGCGGTCTTCTCTTATGCACTGAAGAAGGAATTGGTTTATTGTACAAAGTCCCATCAGAAATTCAAACTGAGGCAAAAACACATCACAAATATGTTTCTTCCAATGTTAGATTAGATTAGATTAGATTCAACTTTATTGTCATTACACATGTATGAATACAAGGTAACGAAACACAGTTTAGCATCCAATCAGAAGTGCAAAGGACAGCAGTGCAGTATATACGGTAATTAACAGTATGTGCAATTTAAGCAAATATATGCAAATATATGCAGCAGTGCAGAAAGTTAAGAGTACTGTTATGTGCAAATAATGTACAATAAGTTAGATGGGCAGTTATGTACAGGTGAGGATGGTAAGAGATGATGGTAAGAGAGTCAGCAGGGAACTAAGTTCAATAACGTGACAGCTGTTGGAAAGAAACTGTTCCTAAACCTGCTGGTTCTAGTCCGAAGGCTTCTGAAACGCCTTCTGGAGGGGAGAAGCTGGAACAGTCCATGAGCAGGATGGTTGGAGTCCCTAAGAATGCTGCATGCCCAGCGCAGACATCTTTTCCTGTAGACATCCTCTATAACTGGAAGTGGAGTCCCTGTGATGCGTTGGGCGGTTTTCACCACCCGCTGCAGCGCCTTACGGTCAGCGACAGAGCAGCTCCTATACCAGACTGTGACACAGTTGGTCAGGGTACTCTCTATCACGCAGCGGTAGAAGTTGCCCAGGATGTCAGTTGACAGATGGTTCTTCTTCAGTGTCCTCAAGAAGAAGAGGCGCTGATGGGCCTTCTTGATCAGGCTGGTGGTGTTACCTGACCAGGACAGGTCCTCCGAGATGTGGGTCCCCAGGAATTTGAAGCTGGGGACACATTCAACAGCTATGTCATTGATATGGATGGGGTCATGTGTCTCTCCCCTCTCCTTCCTGTAGTCCACTATGAGCTCCTTGGTTTTGCTGGTGTTAAGGAGCAGGTTATTGTCAGCGCACCAAGTAGCCAAGTGCTCAACCTCTGCCCTGTAATCTGACTTATCGTTGTCCCTGATGAGTCCAAACACCATGGTGTCATCTGCGAACTTTATGATGGAATTGGATCCATACATAGGCCTGCAGTCATGGGTGAAGAGGGAGTAGAGGAATGGGCTGAGCACACAGCCCTGTGGTACAACAGTGTTGAGTGTGATGACAGAAGAACGGTTGGGGCCTGACCTAACATGCTGGGGTCTGTTGGTCAGAAAATCCACGATCCAGTTGCAGGTGGAGGTACTGATTCCCAGGTCCCCAAGTTTAGTGATCAACTTGGAGGGGATAACTGTGTTGAATGCTGAGCTGAAGTCAACAAACAGCATTCTTGTGTAGGTATTCTTGTCATCCAGGTGTGATAGTACATAGTGCAGCGCTGTAGAAACCGCATCCTCTGTACTCCTGTTGCTCCGGTAGGCAAACTGGTGAGGGTCCAGTGTAGGGGGCAGGCATTTTTTGAGCTGTGCCAAGACCAGTCGCTCAAAGCACTTCATGACTATGGGCGTCAGTGCCACAGGGCGATAGTCATTTAGGCACGATGGTGTTGAATGTTTCAGCACTGGTACTATTGAAGTGGTCTTGAAGCATGCTGGTACCACGGCCTGGGCCAGGGACAGGTTAAAGATGTCTGTGAAGACCCCTGCCAGCTGCTCAGCGCATGCCCTCAGCACATGCACAGGAAAGCCGTCAGGGCCAGCAGCCTTACATACGTTGACATGACTCAGTGCGTTACGGACGTCGGTGTGGGTGAGTGTGAGGTGGTGGAGGTCGTCAGAGGGTGGGAAATTGATGTTCTTTTCGTTATTGTCCTTGTCAAAACGAGCATAGAAGTCATTTAGCTCATTGAGAAAGGACACAGTCATGGCTATAGGTATGGAGGTGCTGGGCTTATAATCAGAGATAGCTTGAATGCCCTGCCACATGTGTCGGGGGGTCAGAGTCCCCAAAATGTTCCTCCACCTTCAGCTTGTAGCTGTGCTTGGCCTTCTCGATGCCCCTCTTCAGATCTGCCCTGGATGAACTGTAGGCCTGTGCATCACCAGATCTAAAGGCATTGTTATGTGCCTTTAGCAGAAGCCGCACTTCTCTGTTCATCCACGGCTTCTGATTTGGGTACGTGGTGATCTGTCTTTCTGTGGTGACACTATCAATAGTGGTGTTGATATGGTCCAGGACTGAGTGGGTGTAAGAGTCGATGTTTATGTGGGAGCCACAGGTAGCCTGAGAGGTGAACATACTCCAGTCTGTGTTCCTAAACTTCTCCTGGAGTACAGAGTCAACCCCCTCTGGCCACACTTTGATGGTCCTCACTGATGGCTTCACCCAGTTGATGAGCGGTACATACTTGGGGGTAAGGAACAAGGATAAGTGATCAGACTGACCTAGGTGGGGGAGGGGAGTTGCTGTGTAGGCTCCCACAATATTGGTGTAAACATGGTCCAATGTTTTGTCCCCTCTTGTGTGACAGGAGACATGCTGGTAGAATTTATGAAGCACTGTCTTGAGGTTTGAGTGGTTAAATCACCTGCCACAATAAATGCTGCCTCTGGGTGTGCAGTTTGTTGTTTGCTAATAGCTGCATGCAGTTCTTTCATAGCAAGCTTAGCATTAGCATCCGGAGAAATGTAAGCGGCTGTTATGATGGTACAAGTGAACTCGTGTGGCAGAAAGGTCTACATTTAACCATGAGAAACTCCAGGTTAGCTGAGCAGTGTCTCTCAACAGTGACAGAGTTCGTGCACCAAGCCTTGTTAATATAAATGCACACTCCCCCACCTCTGGTCTTACCGGAGTCATCTGCTGCTCTGTCTGCCCGGAGCGTGTGTAGGCCGGCTAGCTCAATAGCATTGTTGGGTATTCCACTGTGTAGCCATGTTTCCATGAAAATCATGATATTGCAGTTCATAAGTCTCTTATTGTTGGTGATCCGAAGCCGTAGTTCATTCATTTTGTTCGCCAGTGACCGTACATTAGCGAGGAAAATACTGGGTAGAGAAAGCTGGTACGGTGTTAGCTTTAGCTTAGCTCTTAGCCCACTGCGCTTCCCCCGCCTTTGTTTATGGTCTCTACGCCGCCTGCGAGCACTTCCGGTCGGCCGGGAAGCCTGCTGAGCGTCGGGTGTTCTCCGGAACTCAGGGATGAGACGTAGGTTGCTGATAAAAAGATCGTTATCGTTATTTTGTAATCCAATGTCCAAAAGCTCATTTCGGGTGTAAGATGTGAAAGCGAAGCTGTTCTGAACGAACATACCAGAAATGAGCAGAAATAACACTGCTAATCCACAAAATCTGAGAAGACGCTGAGCCTCGCGTTGTGCACGCGCCGCCATCTTGGTCATTCAACATTCAACATCAATGTTGGTGGTTTAAATGAGTTGGTTTAAGCTTAGAAAAAAATCAAACAAAATCTTTTTGCACGGTGATTTAAAGGAAAGGATAAAATAAGCAAAAAGTGAACTTTAAAGAAAAGAAAAAGAATTTTCACAGAGCATGACAGGCTCTGGGCCTTACTTGGAAGAAAGAAAAAAATGGGAGCACAGAGAAGGCTCTTAAAAGCTTGACCACCGCCCCAAACTGAAACAAAGGAAAGTTTTTTTTCCTAGGTGTGGCAGAATCTCACTGAATTTCATGGAACTCAGCTGAACCAATTACATTTGAGCTTCTTTGTTTGGCAGAAGTCATAAACTGACTAAAAAGGCAACGACGATAGGTTTGGGAGCCCATTGGTCAGTTCAAATTTCTGAGGTGGGGGTCTCCCACAGAGCAGAGATAGAGACAGTTGATATGAAGAGTGAAATCCTCCTAAAGTATGTGTGCTGAATTAATCCCTTGCACTCCGGTCAATTTTCCTAAAAAAACGCCAAAAAATAATGTGCCCAAAGTAAATCGAAAGCTGTTATTCAACCCTTTGCAGCATCTTTATGGGGTTAGTCTCATTTAAAAGAAAACACTTTGAATTTTTTGGCAAAAAAAACATGATCTCTCTAAGTGCTCCGGCCACTGAGTTACAGTCATCTAAATATAGTGAACTTGAAGAAAATAAATTTGGCCTGGGTGTTTTTTTTGGATACAAATGCTTGCAAATAACACACAGCTTCAGATCCGGGCTGGAAAATGCAACAGAAATGTAGAACCAAGTGTTATCCAGCTGAGGTCCAAATTTTGTAGCAATACCACAAAAAATGAATATATTACACAGCTTTGTTCTCAGGCTGTTCCCAGGCGTTTTGGAACTGTGCCAAATGGCACAGTTTGGAAAAACGTCTATAACTTTTGAATGATTCAATATAGAAGCTTCATCTTGGGCTCAAATGAAAGGTCATATTCAGGGCTGTGTCTGTGTGTGGGGAGGGGGGTTGTCCTCCCACCCCCTCACCCCCGCTACAGAGGACGGAGATCGGCCCTTGCTACATGACGGATTACACTCGGATGTGGCATGTTTCCACAGCAACGCTGTCACCGCGGCTCCCCCCACCCACCCCCCCGCTACAGAATTGTAGTGGCGGGGGGGGGGCGTTCCCAGTTCGGAGGCGGCAAAGAACCGTGTAAAGTGGCGCACGCACTTCGTACTTCGTGCGCCGTACAGTTGTAATTTACCGATCGGTCAAAAGTCATTTTTTGATTACAATTGTCAGGGATAAATAATAATTTAGCTTATAACACCTTACCTCTTCACAGCCACATTGTCCTGGCGAACTTCTCTTCCCCATTGTCAGACGAACGTGACGCTGGTCCGCTCGTGGATCCCGGTCAAAACATAATTCCATTATTGCGGTTTTGGCAAATGATTTAGGACCTTTGTCGTCAGCCTTTGTTGGTCTATGATGACGGAAGAGAATCCTAAACGTCTGTTCTGCTGGAATGAGTGCAGGTCGCACTTGTGGGTGGTCTCTGCTGGGTCTGTAGCAGGTTCTTCCAGCATCCTTATTTTCATCTGTTGCAGCAGTAAGTCTCTCTTCACCCAGCCCGAACTTCTGTGCTTCAACTGGCTCCTGCATTCACAGTAGGCGGGTCCTCCTTCCTAGGTTTTCATTCATTGGTTCTTCAAGGTTTCAGAAACCCAATTCAAGGCTCTTATTAGTCGAATGAGAGGTCAATCAGATGAACTAATCTGTTCGCGGCTGTGTCTGCAGCTTTTATTTTCAGTGCGCGCTTGGACGCCACTACATCACCATCACCACCTACATCACCATCTACACCATGCGTCCTAGAGCGCACGAGAGTGCCCTCGTGCGCTCTCGTGCGCTCTAGGACGCAGAGACTTGCCCGTCCATGGTACAACGGAGCGCAAGAGGTTAAGCATAAATTCCTTCAACTTTTGTGACTAAGATATTCTACTAAATAATAATGGCACATACAATGTCTCTACATTGTAACCGTAATTAATTTGTAATAGTAAGCATGCAAAAATTAATTTCTTCCTGAAAATAATGCAACACATATCAAATCATATCAATTAAAAAACATCTGAAACCACACTGTCCATCCCAAGAGTTCAACTATGTCTTCCATAGCAGATACTGTCTTGAGAGAAAGAATATGAATTAATTTATTTGTCCATAATGCATAAATCCACTGCAAAGAGAAAAAAATTAAATATTCCTGATTCGTCCACCAAATGGCACTTTGAAACTGTCTGGTTGTTTAATGGAGAATCTTGACTCCCACGTCTGGATTATATCAACCATAAATCTGTTGATCTGAAACATTCCTTTGCCAAAGAGCAGAAAAGGGAGAATTACTAAGTCCTGGAGAAGAGATAAACTTCCACTTTATGGCCGATGGATAGTGTTACAGTTCTAGTCCTTGGATGATAGAAGCAGTTCATGACCAGACTATTGAGTTGAAACAACTTTTCTTCAGCAAAGAATGATTTTATAGATTGGAACTCAAGGACAACGCTATGTCTATTTGCTGTTTATTTCTTACATATTCATTTAGATACTCTTTTGTGCAGTTATGGTATTTTAACAAAGGATAGAAGATCTGAAAATGATCTGCAGGGAAAATAATCAATTTCTTTTAACGTGGATATTTAAGAATAGCCTTCAGAGTGACTTAGTCTATAATTGAAAGTGGTAAAACTTGCTTTCTAATTGAATTTTGTGGCCGACACACATTGTGGGCTCACGCTGCCACAGAGACAGGACTGAATGTGTATTGTGGGGTGTCACGTCTGCAAGGACTGAGGACTCGAATCTACAGGAGGTAACAAGGAAGTGTGAGATTTGTCTCTTTGTCCCACAGAAGACGCCCCGGAGGGTATTCCGGTTCATCAGGAAATGAGAGACAATGGTGAAGCTTCAAGGGGATGCTTTGTAACTGTATGTTGACTGAAGACACCATGTGACTTGAATTCTGATGCTGGAAATGTATAAAAGGGTGTTGAAGTATGATTCTTTCTCTTTCCTGCTTTGAGAATGCTAGAAGCTGCGTTCTGTCAAATAAAGCTGGTTTTATGACTGAAACTCAGCCTCGTTATTTGAGCATGCTTCTACACTGGTGACCTACGACGGAAAATGAGCAGACAGAATTCTCCCGAGCGGGGCTCGGTGGAAGCCAACCTGATGGCCGCCTCCACGATCCGGCTGCCCGATTTCTGGCAGCACAGCCCGCGCTCATGGTTTAGCGCAATCGAGGCGCAGTTCAACCTCCGGAGAATCTCCAACGATGACACAAGATTCTACCACGTGGTAGCGAAGCTGGACAGCGACACGGTCCAGAGAGTGGAAGATCTGGTTAATCATCCACCAGACAGCGACAAGTACAGCGCATTGAAGGACGCGCTGATCAGCCATTTCACCCCTTCAGTCCAACAAAGAGCAGATGGGCTCCTGGCGCTGACGGAGGCCGAAAGCGATAGACCTGCAGACCTGATGGTGAAGATGCTGCAGCTCAAAGCCTCTGAGGATGGCGAATTCATTTTCGCCCACCTTTTCCTTCGAACCCTACCACCAGCAGTGAGAGTGGCCCTGGCAGAGTCACCCCGATTGGCCAGGCGAGACTACCATGGGTTGAGCAAGGAGGCGCAGAGGTTGGTCGACGCCCACAAGCGGAACGCGGTCTCGGCCACGGCGGCCAGTCCGGGAACGGCGTCCGGAGACAGTGCGGGCCCAGCGGCCGCGGCGCCAGACGCACCAACGACGGCGGCGACAGGAGCCAGACGACGCGGAGCGGAGAACGGCTCGTGCTTCTACCACCGCCGTTTTGCAGAGAGAGCGCACAGGTGCATCCCACCGTGCAATTTTAAGCGCCAGGGAAACGCCAAGACCGAGGGCCGGAAGCAGCCGCGACCCTCGGCAACGAGAACAGGCTGCTTTACCTGACGGATGCACGCTCGGGGAAACAGTTCCTCGTGGACACGGGCTCTCAGCTGAGCTTCGTCACACCCACCTACGCGGAACGGCTGTCGCCTTCTAAAGCCCCCTGGGTGTCAGTGTCAGCAGCGAACGGCTCCACGATTAAAATGTTTGGTGAGAGGACCATGCTTCTGTCCTTACAGGGCCGTTCATTTGAGTGGACATTTATTGTAGCAGCAGTCAGTTTCAACATGTTAGGGGCTGATTTTTTGTGCTCACATGGTTTATTGGTTGACCTTGCTAATAGACGTCTGATTAATGCACTGTCCTTTCATTCTATTCCCTGCACAGCTCGGGTGGCCCCGCCAACTGCACATGCCAGCGTCTCAGCTGTGGGTGGTAAGTTTCACACTCTGCTTGCTCAGTTTCCAGCACTCACAGTCCCCACGTTTTCAGCAACGGTGGCCAAACATGGAGTAGAACATTTCATAACAACCACAGGCCCTCCCATTTTTGCAAAGGCTCGGTGCTTGGACCCAGCTAAACTGGCCATCGCGCGCGAGGAGTTCACTAATCTGGAAAAACTGGGCATTGTTAGACGTTCCAAGAGCTCTTGGGCTTCGCCGTTACACATGGTCCCAAAAACTGACGGCTCGTGGCGACCTTGCGGCGATTTCCGCAGGTTGAACAACGTTTCAGCTCATGACCGCTACCCGATTCCGCACATTCAGGATTTCTCTGTTCATTTGGCGGGGGCGCGGGTTTTTTCTAAAATAGACTTGGTGCGCGGCTATCACCAGGTGCCAGTGCGCGCGCAGGATGTACCCAAAACAGCGGTCATAACGCCTTTCGGCCTTTTTCAGTTCTTGCGCATGCCTTTTGGCCTCAAGGGGGCCGCGCAGACTTTCCAACGCATGATGGATGCAGTTTTACGCGACCTGCCTTTCGTGTTCGTTTATTTGGACGATATTTTGGTAGCCAGCGCGTCCGAAGGCGAACATGAAAAACACCTCACAGCAGTTTTCCAGAGGTTGGCAGAGCACGGGTTAATAGTTAACCCAGCGAAGTGTCAGTTTGGGGTGGCGCAGATTGATTTTTTGGGACATCGCGTTTCGGCAGAGGGAGCAGTTCCCCTTCCAAATAAGGTGTGTGCCATAACGGATTTTCCGCAACCTCAAACGGTCAAGGCGCTTCAGGAGTTTCTAGGGATGGTTAATTTTTACAACCGTTTCCTCCCAAGCGCAGCACGACTCATGCAGCCATTGTACACCGCGTTAAAAAAACAAAAGCCCGCAAATAAAGTTGAATGGTCTCCGGAGCGGGAGCGCGCTTTTGCCCAGGTCAAATCAGCCCTGGCAAACGCAGTTTTGTTAGCGCACCCAGTTCCAACGGCCCGCATGGCACTCACCACTGACGCCTCCGATGTAGCGGTGGGGGCGGTAGTTGAACAGTTTGTGGCAGGTACCTGGCAACCCCTCGCGTTTTTCAGCAGGACCTTGCGCGATAGTGAACGGAAATACAGCGCGTTTGACAGGGAGCTTTTGGCCCTACACTTGGCCATCCGTCATTTTCAGTTCTGGTTAGAGGGGCGACGTTTCACCGCTTTTGTGGATCATAAACCACTAACGTTTGCGATGGCCAAAATTTCAGAACCCTGGTCAGGCCGGCAACAAAGGCAACTAGCCGCAATATCGGAGTTCACTACTGATATTCAGCATGTCGCGGGTAAACACAATGTTGTAGCAGACTGCCTCTCGCATGCAGTAGCACCGCCAAGTCCCATAGGGGCAGACTCTGTAGCCATGGCCGCGGGCCCGGGCAGCGACGTGGGAGCGCGCGCAGCCCCGGTCTGTGTTGGGTTAGATTATGCAGCCATGGCTGCGGAGCAGGTTAACGACGCGGACGTGCGCGCGCTCCAGTCTGGACCAACAGGGTTAAGGCTGGAGCACAGGGTGCAACAAAACGGTATGCCCCTGCTAATCTGCGATGTCTCCACGGGACGGCCCCGCCCTGTGGTGCCAACCGCGTGGCGTCGCCGTGTTTTTGACTTGGTCCATTCTCTCGCGCACCCGGGGGTGCGTGCATCGATTAAGTTGGTGGGGGAGAAATTTGTTTGGCCCGGGTTGCGCAAACAGGTCAAGGAATGGGCAGCAGCCTGCGTAGCGTGTCAGCGAGCTAAAATACACAGACACACTAAGGCCCCGTTAGAACCTTTCCACATCCCCGCTAAGCGTTTTGATCACGTGCATATTGACCTGGTCGGCCCGCTTCCGTTATCACACGGGCACACACATCTTTTGACGATGGTAGACCGCACCACGCGCTGGCCAGAGGCAGTTCCTCTGACATCAACCACAGCGGAAGAAGTTGCGCGAGCATTTTTAGCAGCATGGGTTGCGCGTTTTGGTGTACCGTCGGACATAACGTCCGACAGGGGTCCCCAATTTATTTCCGAGCTGTGGTCATCGACGGCCCGCAGCTTGGGAGTGAAGATTCATCGCACCACCGCGTATAACCCCCAGGCTAATGGTTTATGCGAACGCTTTCACAGGTCATTGAAAGCAGCCCTCAGAGCGTCGCTAACGGATACAAATTGGGTAGACAAACTTCCATGGGTTTTATTAGGGTTGCGTTCTGCACTTAAGGAAGATTTGCACGCTTCCCCGGCTGAATTAGTTTTCGCTCAACCGCTTCGTTTGCCCGGGGAATTTCTTCCTGATAATCCCGCACCTAATGGCCCCCCCCGCTCAGCCGTGGCAGAGCGGCTCAGGAGCAAACACGCTTCCTGGCCCAGTCCATCACAGTTTCCCACACGTTTTTGTGCCCAAGGCTTTAAAAAATGCAGAGTTTGTTTTTGTTAAACATGACGCCCAGCGTCCAAGTTTGCGGCCGTTTTACGACGGACCGTTTCGAGTGCTGGAGACCGGGCAGAAGCATTTTCTGCTAGATTTAGGGGGCAGACGGGAGCTGATTTGCATTAACAGACTCAAACCCGCTTTTGTTCTGGCTGACGAGGAGGTGCAGCTCGCGAGGCCCCCCTGCCGGGGCAGGCCGCCGAGGAGACATTCTCCAAAGTCTTCACAGAGAGGTGCTAACGGCTTTAATCCACAGGTGCAGAGAGATGTTGCAGGTGCAGCCAAGCCAGGTTGCAGCAGATTCGGCAGAAGATTAAAACCTAGGCAGTTGGTGGATTGATTAGCGATGTATGGAGTGCTTTGTGTTTTTCTTTTTGTTATGCCATTTAGATTTTGCCTTACTAGACGTTTGGGGGGGGGGTAGTGTGGCCGACACACATTGTGGGCTCACGCTGCCACAGAGACAGGACTGAATGTGTATTGTGGGGTGTCACGTCTGCAAGGACTGAGGACTCGAATCTACAGGAGGTAACAAGGAAGTGTGAGATTTGTCTCTTTGTCCCACAGAAGACGCCCCGGAGGGTATTCCGGTTCATCAGGAAATGAGAGACAATGGTGAAGCTTCAAGGGGATGCTTTGTAACTGTATGTTGACTGAAGACACCATGTGACTTGAATTCTGATGCTGGAAATGTATAAAAGGGTGTTGAAGTATGATTCTTTCTCTTTCCTGCTTTGAGAATGCTAGAAGCTGCGTTCTGTCAAATAAAGCTGGTTTTATGACTGAAACTCAGCCTCGTTATTTGAGCATGCTTCTACAATTTTATAATTATCAAAATCACGACATTTTAAAAATACAGAACAGTTTAAGGTTAACTTGAATTTTCTGGGGATGATAAGCAATATTTAAAGGCATTTATATTTAAGGACCAGTGGTACAGAGGTTTTGTTTGTACTTTATAAATGTTCAGAGCTTCTAACATTTTGAGGAGTGCTCAAACAAATGTAAATTTCACTCCAACAGTTTTTTTTTTTGGACTTATTTTGTACCCGTAGGTAGATTTGTTCTGCAGTCCGGTGACAAGCCACCAGCTGCCGGTCGCTGCGTGCGCAAGTGCCCCTTAACTCCCTAACCTGCATGTTTTGGCATGTGGGAGGAAACTGGAGAAATCCCGGAGTAAACCCACGCAAACACGGGGAGAACATGCAAACTCCACACAGATCACTGTTGGCCGGGGGCAGGGATCGAACCCACGATCTCATGATCCCCGCGATCCCCCAGCCGAGGGTAAAACTGTGCTGCCGCCGTGTTAACCACTGCGCCACCGTGCAGCGTGCACAGTGCAGTTGACAAACAAATCCATTCTGTTTGCATTTCATGAATGATTAACACAATGTAAAGCCCAAATTTGCATGAGAAGAGCTAATCTTTTCTCAGATCAGCTAAATCCTACCAGGCAGCACATATGGTGTACTCCCATAGCTTTAACTCACATTGTGGAGAGTGTAAATAACAAGACTGATTCATGTAGCAGACAACTTTATTCACTCTCTCATCAGTCATACACAGAAAAAGCATGTCTCAATACACCATGGGTTCTCCTTTTATACCAACCGCTCATCTCACATTTGCATGAGATTTCACATCACAATACATTCATCCTTTCTCCCCCCAACTCCTTCTTCCTGCTATCTCACCATGATCTCTCTAGCTATTGTTCTCCTCTGTTTACCCTCTGCATCCAGTCTGAGATGATTAACCCAGTCTCTACACCCCCCCCCCCCACCCCCAGAATCTCAGACACAGTTTCAGTCCTCACGTCCTTTTGGCTTCAGTCTCCTCCCATATCTGCTGTAACAGGGGTTTACCGCCTCCATGGCGCTGCTGCGCCGGTGGGGGGGCTCCTGGGGGTGTGTCTGTCTGCGGGTGGGCCATGGCGAGGGGGGAGGAAACTTCGATTTGCCCGTGTGGCTGCTCTGATGAATCGTTTACCTGGGGAGTTCTCAGTGGGGGTCTTCCACGCCGAGGGGCCTGAGCCAACAGCACTTGCTCATCCGCCACTACAAAGGCGGGCTTAAGTCTGTCTAAGCATATTTTCTCCCGACGACCCCCCAAGTCTAACAAAAAATGTTTGTCCCCTGTTTCCAGCACTCTGAATGGGCCATCGTAGGGTGGACACAATGAGGGGCGGTGGGCATCGTACCTGACAAACACGAACTCCGCGTTCTTCAAAGTTTTTGGCACAAAAGCGCGTGGAAAACAGTGGTGGGCTGGGCCCGGCAGCGTGCCTGTGTCTGCACTATGCTGCAACCGCTGAGACGGGCAGCTGTCCGCCGCGGGATTATCTGGCAAAAATTCCCCGGGCAGCTGCAGTGGCTGAGAAAAAACGAGCTCTGCCAGGGAAGCCTCCAAATCCTTTTTTGGTGCGGAACGCAACCCCAATAAAACCCACGGCAACCGGTCTACCCAATTTGCATCCGTACAATCCGTCCAATTTGCGAAGCCCTGAGCGCTGCTTTCAGTGACCTATGAAAACGCTCGCATAACCCATTGGTTTGTGGGTTGTACGCGGTTGTGCGATGAATTGCAACACCCAGGCTGCGGGCCATCACGGACCAGAGGTCGGAAACAAACTGAGGGCCCCTATTGGATGTGATGTCCGACGGGATTCCAAAACGCGCCGCCCATGTCGTCAAAAAAGCGCGCGCCACGTCTGCGGACATGGTTGCCGCCAGCGGGGACTGCTTCTGGCCAGCGTGTGGTGTGGTCCACCACTGTCAGAAGGTGCGTGCACCCCTGCGATGGCAGGAGGGGGCCCACGAGGTCCACGTGAACATGGTCGAACCTCTTAGCCGGTATACGAAACGGCTCCAAAGGAGCCTTCGTGTGTCTGTGTACTTTGGCTTGTTGGCACGCTACACAGGCTGCAGCCCACTCTTTCACTTGTTTGCACAGGCCTGGCCACATGAACTTCGCTCCCATCATTTTGACTGACGTGCGCACTCCTGGGTGCGCCAGAGTGTGAACTGACTCAAACACGCGGCGGCGCCACGCGACTGGGACCACCGAGCGTGGGCGTCCCGTGGAGACGTTGCAGATTAGGGGGGGCTTGCCGTCTTGCAGTACTCTGCTCTCCAGCCTTAACCCTGTTGGTCCAGACTGCAGCGCGCACACGTCTGTATCGCTAATCTGCTCTGTGGCCATGGCAGTATAATCTATCCCCACACAGACCGGGGCCACTACTGCGTGCGAGAGGCAGTCCGCCACCATATTCAGTTTACCCGACACATGCTGAATATCGGTCGTAAACTCCGAGATCGCGGCCAGCTGTCTCTGCTGCCGGCCCGACCATGGTTCCGAAACCTTGGCCATTGCGAATGTCAGCGGCTTGTGGTCCACAAACGCGGTGAAGCTGCGCCCTTACAGCCAGTACTGGAAGTGGCGTATGGCCAAATGGAGAGCCAGTAACTCTCTGTCGAACGCGCTGTATTTACGCTCACTGTCACGCAAAGCCCTGCTGAAAAAAGCGAGCGGCTGCCAAGAACCGGCGACACGTTGCTCCACAACGGCCCCTATGGCCACGTCCGAGGCGTCAGTAGTGAGCGCTATCCGGTCCGCCGGGTCTGGGTGCGCTAACAGTGCGGCGTTTGCCAGGGCTGTTTTGACCTCAGAGAACGCCTGCTCTCGCTCCGGAGTCCATTCTACTCTATCCGCGGGTTTCCGTCTCTTGAGCGCAGCGTACAATGACTGCATGAGTTGAGCTGCGCGGGGAGGAACCGGTTATAAAAGTTAACTATCCCCGAAAATTCTTGCAGCGCCCTGACCGTCTGTGGCCGGGGAAAATTCGCCACGGCGCGCACTTTGTCGGGCAAGGGTATCGCTTCCTCCGGTGAGATGCGGTGCCCCAAAAAATCAATCCCTGTCACGCCGAACTGGCATTTTGCCGGGTTGATTATTAACCCGTACTGCTCCAACCTCCGGAAAACCGTCGTGAGGTGGGTTACGTGTTCGTCCTCGGACGCACTGGCCACCAGGATATCATCCAGGTAGATAAACACAAACGGGAGATCGCGCAACACTGCATCCATCATGCGTTGGAATGTCTGTGCCGCTCCTTTTAATCCGAAGGGCATGCGTAAAAACTCAAACAAGCCAAATGGAGTTATTACCGCTGTTTTGGGTATGTCCTCCGCGCGCACTGGGACCTGGTGGTAACCGCGGACCAGGTCTATTTTAGAAAAAATGTGTGCTCCGGCGAGGTGAACTGAAAAATCCTGAATATGGGGAATAGGGTAGCAGTTGTGCGCTGTGGCGTTATTCAATCTGCGGAAATCATCACACGGTTGCCAGGATCCCTTGGCCTTAGGGACCATGTGTAGCAGGGATGCCCATGGGCTGTTCGATCGCCTGATGATGCCCAACCTTTCCAGGTTGGTAAACTCCTCGCGCACTATGGCCAGTTTAGCAGCGTCCAAGCACTGAGGCCGTGCGAAAACGGGCGGCCCGGTGGTGGTGACAAAGTGTTCCACCCCGTGTTTAGCGATGGCCGCCGAAAACGTCGGGACCGTGAGTGCTGGAAACTGAGTGAGCAATGTGTGGAACTTACTACCTGCAGCTGTGACGCTGGCTTGTGTTATTGGCCCGGCCCCTCGAGCTGTACAGGGGAGAGAATCAAAAGACAGTGCATTAACCAGGCGCCTGTTAGCCACATCAACTAGTAACCCATGTGCACACAGAAAATCAGCTCCCAGGATTGGGATACTCAGTGCCGCTATGACACAAGTCCACTCATACATACGGCCATGTAGGGATAAAGTCAGTGTTCTCTCACCAAAAGTCTTAATGCCCGAGCTGTTTACTGCTACCAGCCCAGGGCCGCTAGGTCCTGCTAGCCGGTCGGCATAGGACGGCAGGATGATGCTCTTCTGGGCTCCAGTGTCTACGAGGAAGCACCTCCCCAAGCGCGAGTCCGTCACGTAGAGCAGCTTGTTCTCTTCACCAGCGGTCGCAGCTGCTACCGACTGCCGGCCTTGGCATTTCCCAAGCGCTTGAATTGGCACGGTGGCGCACATCTGCGTGCGTTCTCTCCGAAGCGGCGGTGGTAGAAGCAGAGCGTGTCTCTCTGGCGCTCCCTGGCCCCCGCTGCTGCTACTGTCGGTGGCTCCTTGCCTCCGCTGGTCATCTCGCTGGGTTCTGACGCCGCCGCGTTCCCTGTGAGGGCTCTGGTGGTGAGGATGATCCGATCTGCCTCCTGGGCTAGTGCACAGTAGTCACGTGCGGCCAGCAACGGCGAATTGGTGAGAACCGCCCTCGCTTCTGTTGGGAGGTTCTGGAGGAAAAGGTGGGCAAACAGAAAATGCTTGTCGTCCATGCCCATTAACGCCAACATCTTCTCCATCAGTTCGACCGCCGAACCATCTCCTAACTCGGAGCATCTCAGGAGCCTCTCTGCTCTCTCACAATCTGAGAGTGTGTAGCGCCGGGTCAGCGCAGCCTTGAGAGCCTCGTATTTGTTGTGGACTGGAGGCTGTTCGAGCAGGCTCGCTACTTGCTGAGACATGCGAGCGTCCAGCACTGCGACCACATAGTTATACTTGGTGTCGTCTGCCATTATTCCCCGGAGGGCGAACTGAGCCTCGGTGTGGTGGAACCAAGAGCGCGAACCAAGAGAGCGGTTGTGCAGCCAAAAGTCCGGTAGTTTACCGGTAGTCCGGTAGAACAACCAGCAGCGCACGCGTTGCTGGGGGTTCCCGTCCGGGCCGTCTCTGGGATGCTTGCCACGTCGCTGGGGCTTCCCGTCCGGGCCGACTCCGGGGTTCTTGCCTTGTGTTCCATAATTCGTCAAAGGGTCACCAGTGTGGAGAGTGTAAATAACAAGACTGATTCATGTAGCGGACGACTTTATTCACTCTCTCATCAGTCATACACAGAAAAAGCATGTCTCAATACACCATGGGTTCTCCTTTTATACCAACCGCTCATCTCACATTTGCATGACATTTCACATCACAATACATTCATCCTTTCTCCCCCCAACTCCTTCTTCCTGCTACTGTATCTCACCATTATCTCCCTAGCTATTGTTCTCCTCTGTTTACCCTCTGCATCCAGTCTGAGATGATTAACCCAGTCTCTACAACATAAGCAAACTAACCACCAGCTAACTTCAGACAATTCACCAGCTAACACGATATATTTACCTCCTTTTGGACAGAGGGGTTTGTCCTTTTATTTGACCACCAACAATTTAAAATGGTTTGTTTCCCTTATGGTGCTCTTTTCATTCTGTCTCACTTGTGAGCTAAACGCATTCTAGACTAGACAAGTGTCCTCACCTGCCACCCCTACAAATGACTCTGAGTAGTACTGACCAGAGAAGGTGCATGGACTGGTTGGGCAATACCAAGTCTGCAGGGAAGGGGGTTAGATTGTTTGATTATTAGAAATGTTACTTTTCATTGCTTGCAAATGAAAAAACAACAACTTCTTCATACTGTCTTGTAGATTTTTTTTAAAATTAATTTTAAATTATATGATTATTGGGGGGTATATTGGACAGATTTGATTTTGGGGGGCTGGAACCCCCCCCCCCCCCAATAAATTACACCTATGGTAACAATACTTTGATGAGCGCATAACTTTTATAACTCTGTCCAGTAAAACAGGAAAATTACAGTGCACTGCTGTTTCCTTGTGTGCCCTTTTCACTATGTACAGTATGTGCTCACACCTTGCAAACATGTTGCTTAAATAGTGGCTGAAACACGGCATTGATTTTAGATGTCCTTTTTGCTGGTCGGGGCATTGTGAGAAAATGCATTCTTTGAGTGTCAAGCACACACAGTCACCTTGTATTTTGACTGCAAAGGTGCAAAGCTGAAAATCAGACTATGTGCTCACAGACACTAGCAAAAGCCCTGGCACAAAACCATGGGGCAAAAGCCCACTTCAGACTGTCGAAACAGGGCTCACATATTTTTATTTTATTTTATTTAACCTTTATTTATATAGGGGAGTTCCACTGAGAGGCAACCTCTCTTTTTCATGGATGCCCTGTGTACTGTTGCACCCAATGTGACTCGTGTCGTATATTGAGATTCACAGCCAGCTAAACTCTCTCTTGCATCACTTCCTCCAAGGAACAGGCAGGTGTCGTTTTGGACTAGGATTTAATGCAAAAAAGTGTGAACCTGAAAAATACAGACACAAAGAAATATTTAGAAATTAGAAAAATAAAGACAATATCTACAAACGGTACATTAAAAAGTCAATACTAGCTAAACAGCGTCATCACACGGACTCGGATACGGCTTCGCTATCACAAACACATCGCCGATTAGCGTCTATAAAACTCATCAAACTTATTCTAATAATCAATTATACTTTATCTACTCATCACAATAAACTACTAAACTTACTCATATTGCCACTCAAAGGGCTGAAAGTGAGCGGATGGCTTTAGAAGGAACAGCGATGCAGACTCGTGTTCCTATTGACATTCAGTATGCTAGGTCTCTTCTTCTCGTCACCTACTGGCAAGCTTAAAGCTACTACAGACCCTAGCGCCCTCTAGAGGACTGGACGAACAAATATATTTAAACTGTAACAACACACCCTGTTCACACTCTCACAGTTTCACATTCACACCTGGAAGCTGCCCAATACAACTACAGACTGACCTGTGGCCACTGAGCAGCTCCACTGGAGCAGATGAGGTTTAGGGCCTTGCTCAGGAGCACCACAGTGGGGTTAAGGAGGGTGGGGCAAACACTGCTATGTTTTCTGTCCCACCCAGATCTGAAGAAGATCTGGAAGGTTACCGGTCCAGGAATTGAACCGGAAACCTTCCGCTCACCAGTCCACATCCCTAACCATTAGACCACCACTGCCTACTGTAATGTTTCTGAACATCAGCTACTGTATATACCATCATTGTAGTATGGCTTCTTGCTGATCTCAAGCCACACACTGGCCATGAATGGTTTTGTTTACATATTTTGACCTGGAAGTAACGTCTTCTGAAGCAAAAGAACTCATTTGCGAGTGCCAGTGGCTCAGGAGGTAGAGTGGGTCATCTAATAACCAGAGGGCTGGTGATTCAAATCCTGCTTTCCCCAGACATCCTGCCGTTGTGTCCCTGGGCAAGACACTTTACCCACCTTGCCTCCAGTGTCCATGACACTGGGCATGAATGTGAAACGTTCAGTAGTGGTCGGAGAGGCCGTGGGTGCAGATTAATAGCCATACTTCTGTCAGTCTGCCCCAGGGCAGCTGTGGCTACAGAAGTAGCTTACCGCTATCCTTGTCTGTGCAGTGAATGAATAATGTGTCCATTGTAAAGCATCTTTGAGTGTCTATGAAAAAGCGTTATATAAATCTGATGCATTATTTGTCCAACATTCAATTTTACAGTCAAAATTAACCAGGATCAAGTTCGTGTGGATATTTTTTCACTGGTATGAATCTTCTGTGTATATGCACATATGTTCAAATTGTTTTTCATGTGGATTTTTCATACAAAAATCCATGTTTGGTGTGAAATGGCATAAATGTATTTTGCAACCAGTTATTCTTTTGGAAATACAATGCTGCATAAATGACAAAGGAGTGATTTATGTGCAGGCTACTGCTCCGCACATAAAACTGAAGGAGTATGACCATGCACATCAGCCCAAGCACACAGATTGGGGTGATAGGCAGTTCACTTAACACATGGGTTACTAAGTACAAAAATATTTGGAACATTGACTAGATCTTTAAACCCCAACAGTTAAAAGCTCCCTTCTATGTATTTCCATGTTTGTCATCAATATTTTTATTTCATGTATAAGTGAAAACACTTATCACTTCACTCAGAAACTATATTATGTCTCATCTTTTCACATTTTATAATTGAGTCCACTTTTTCCATTTCACGTTTATTCTAAAGCTTTGCCTCTCATAAAAAACTTGATTCGTAATTTATGGTATCATCGAAGCAAAAAAAATTACCAAAATATCTAAAGTATAAAACAAAGTCCCCAGACTTTAAAGCTACATGCAAAACACTATAAACCACGTATCCTCTTCTTGTGCCTCATTATTATCTAAATGACACACTAACCATTTGAACCTAATTGATTCAGCAATATTGAAGCCCTGTTCTCTCATTAAAATGAAATTGCGTAGAGACAGTGGTTGATTTGTGAGCTTGCAGCACGCCGGACTGATTGAGTCATTCCTGTAAAACTGCTCTCCTCATTAGTATTCGGCACCTGGCAGCCACACAGACCCATCATGGATCCAGCTAGTAAAAAAGGACCAGTAAGGAGTGACTTCACTGCTGTAGATCAAAAACCACACACACACACACACACACACACACACACACACACACACACACACAGAGTCTTTAACATTCAGCCAATGAAACACCACTACATACAGTAAGCCAATTAGCTACTACAACATAAGGTTCAATATCAAGTGAGCAATGGGAAAATGCCATTAAGTGCTCTGTTCTGTAAATAAATGTGTGGAAAATAAAATTGACTTTGTTCTTTTTGTTTCTTTTTATTCCAGTTCTGATTGTGGTAGGGGAATTCTTTTCTCCTGTAGTCTTGGGGATTTGCCTGTAATTTCAGTGAAATTGAATGATTTGGAAACTCAAATGAGATCCCAATAGACTGAAGGAAAAATCAATTGGCTGGTCAAGGCTGTGGTAAACAGAAAGTACACACAGGCACACACAAGATTACAGGTATAAACATAAGAGTTGTTCTTCAGGAACAATGACAAATCAATGAGAAATTCATCTTCTGTTTGCCATTTTTTACATGAAAAGAAAAGAAAGAAGTTGGCAGCACAACTGTTATCCTTTAAAATTGAAGGAGGGGTTCAAACTTTTAAGAACTGTGTTTGATTTACCTCTCTATTTAAATCTCTGACATTATTCAAACAACAGGAACTAATTCAATGTAATGCTAGCCAAAACAGTGTTGGATACTAAGCACCACCAGTACTTGCATGTTGAAGAGCAGCCAGTACCTCAACATAAAAAAGCCAGGAAGAGGTTGTGGTACAAATCAGATACAGTGTATGAATAAATTAAAACAGTAACTGTCGGGGACTTCCGGGAAGATGGCGAAGAGACATAACGCTTAAACAGAGAGCTCTCCCTAGCCGGATTAAAAATCATCGGTAAATGGCCAACTCAACATAAGCGGATCAATAAACTAAGGGATGAAAACACGAAGGAGCCGGGCACAAGGACAAAAGCAGAGTAAAATTAAAGAATTCCTCTTCAACAACGCAGGAGAAACCGCTGAACACGGGGCCCAAAAAAACGAGGTGACCGCAGCAGAGAAAATGGAAGACACACTCGATACCATGAACACTGGCATCGCCAGTTTGGGTAAAGAGTTGAGAGACTTCAAACGGCAGCTACAACAGGATTTAGCGGCTCTTAAGGAGGAGCTGAAAAAAGAGATTAAGGAAGAAATTATGGGCCTCCGAAGAGAAATGGAGCGCAAGCTAGCAGAAAACATGGAGGAGCTGCGCTCCCAGCGGGCGTGTATGACAGAAGCGCAGGCCCGAATATCAGAGCTGGAAGATTGGAATAGCGAGGCAAGCGAACAGCTGCAGACCCTGATGGCACAAATGCAGAGGATGCAGGAGAAAGTAACCGACTTGGAGAGCAGGTCCAGACGGGGCAATATACGCATCTTCGGGATCCCGGAGGGCATTGAAGGCAACTCGATGACGAAATTCATGGATCAGTTCTTAAAAAAAGAGCTGGAACTGCCCAGCGAAGCGGATCTGCAGATTCAACGAGCGCACAGAGCCTCGGCACAGAACCCGAACCCACGCTCTACACCCAGGTCAGTTGTGGTAAACTTTCTGAAATATGATGTAAAGGAAAGAATCCTGACACGAGCGTGGAAAAAAAAGATACGAATCGGCGACAAGCAGATATTCTTTGATCATGACTACCCGGCGGAAATTGTGCAGCAGCGGAAGAAATATGCCAACATTAAAAAAACGCTGAAAGAAAAAAAAATTAGATTCCAAACGCCGCTAACGAAGATGAGGATTCATTGGGAGAACGGCGTAAGAACCTACAACACAGCCAGAGAGGCAGCGCAGGACATGATGGAGCGGGGCCTTGAGGTGTACGTGCCGGAGGAAACGGTAGGAGCAGCGGAGGCCCTGAACGCATCACGACAGCCGGAGTGGAGGCGAGTGAATGGCAAAAGACGGGGGGAGACGTGGAGCAGCGGGCCCAGGAAAGACTACAAGGCTTTCAACTGAAAGCCTAGATTATAACAAAGATTAAGAAAGACACAGAAGAAATGAAGGCCAAGAAGACAAGGTAAAAGAGAAACAGACGGCTAGGAGAGGTTTAAGTGATATTTGTTGGACATTTCTAGACTAATGACTATTTCTTGGATAGTAAATACAGGTCTAGGGAGGGCCCTACACTCAGTGAGGACAATCCCTCCACCCACCAACAGGGACCAGTGGGCAGAAGAAAGGCCCAAAGTACGGAGGTCGAGATTTTTTAATGTGTTTTTATATAAATATGTGTTATTTTTGTTGTTAAAGGGGCTAGGAGCACAAGTTAAAAAAATGGAAAAACATGATTATGGGTAAAAATCTTAAGATAATAACACTAAACGTGAATGGTCTGAACTCACCTGTTAAAAGGGAAAGAATAATAAGAAAATTCAAGAAAGAAAAAGCCGAAATTATATTTATGCAAGAGACACATTTGAGCAAGACAGAACATGTGAAACTAAAGAGATTTGGCTATAAGAACTCCTACTACAGTTCATTTAAGGGAGGAACTGAAAGGGGGGTTATGATACTAATCTCAAATAAAATACAATTTGAATGTGAACAGGAAATCCAGGATAAAGAAGGCAGGTATGTAATAATAAAGGGTAGCATAGATGGAATGCAGATCACATTAGTGAGCATCTATGCCCCACCAGAAAGTGACAAGGGTTTTTTTCAACATCTGTTTGATCTCATAGCAACACACAGTGAAGGAGTCCTAATTTGTGGAGGAGACTTAAATGCTGTCATGGATCATGAAATTGATACAACAAGTGTTAAGAAGACAAAAAAACATGTAACAAAATTCATAAGAACCTCACTGGCAGAAATGGGTATGGTAGACATATGGAGGGACCTGCACCCACTCGAAAAAGACTATACACATTATTCAGCAGCCCATAAAGTACACTCTAGAATAGATTACTTCCTTATGAATGAAGATGACAGACACAGGGTGAGAAATTGTTGGATTGGAGGGGCAGAAATATCAGATCATAATCCTATATACATGGAAATAAATTTAAACAATAGAAAACGACAAACAACATGGAAACTTAATGTAGGACTGTTAAATGATGATAAAATGAAAGAAAGAATAAAAGTAAACATAAATGAATATATCCAAGAGAATGACAATGAAGAAGTGGACCCAACAATACTATGGGATGCACTAAAAGCCGTGTTAAGAGGTAAATTAATTGTTGAAACAGGAAAAGCAAATAAGACTAAACTGGAAGCGTATGAACAAAGATGTGAGAGACTGAGGGAACTAGAACGTAAATATCAAAGCACAAATGACCCAAAAATATATCAAGAAATTAAAGAAGAAAAAATAAAGATAAAAGAAACACAAATGGATGAAATTGAAAGGAAAAATAGATATCTAAAGCAAAAATATTATGAAACGGGACCAAAAGCCACAAAACTGCTGGCAAAACGGTTAAGAAAACAACAAACAATGAATAATGTATATAAGATTAAAGACCCCACCACAAATAAAACCACAGTTAACCCAGAAAACATCGAAGAAATATTCCATAATTTCTACCAAGAACTATACTCGCAACCTGAAGAAACAAATACTAAAGATATTAAAAAATTTCTATGCACATTGGACTTGCCATCAATAGGAAATCAACAAAATGAAAAGCTAACAGCAGAAATAACAACACAAGAGATTAGAGATGTGATTAAGTCACTTAAAAACGGTAAATCACCAGGTAGTGATGGATACCCATCTGAGTTTTATAAACTGTTTATAGAAGAACTCATGCCACAGCTTCTAAAGTCATTTAATTGGACGTTGAACAACAACAAAATACCTCCATCATGGAACGAAGCCATTATTTCAGTCATTTTAAAGCCAGGGAAAGATAGAGAACAATGCGGAAACTATAGGCCAATCTCTTTATTAAATGTGGATTATAAAATATATACAACAATTATATGTAAACGAATAAAGACATTCTTGACGGAATTGATAGAAGATGATCAAACTGGTTTCATAGAGGGACGCCCAACACATGACAATATCAGGAGAACAATACATATAATTAATCAAATACATAAAGAAAAGAAAAGCGCAGTAATAATGAGTTTAGACGCAGAAAAAGCATTTGACAGGGTTAACTGGAAATTCCTATATAGTGTGCTGGAACGCTTTGGATTTAACGAAAAATCAGTACAATGCATAAGGACACTGTATCAAGAACCTGTGGCAAGAATCAAGATAAACGGTAGCTTAACAGACAAAGTAAATATACAAAGATCAACTAGGCAGGGATGCTGCTTATCGCCCACCTTGTTTGCTCTGTTCATAGAGCCACTGGCTCAAGCGATACGACAAAATAAGAAATTAAAAGGTGTAACAATAAAGGGGGTGGAACACAAGATTGGGCTATTTGCAGACGATATTATAGTTTACCTTGAACAACCAGATGAATCAATAATGGAAATGATGAACTTGATAGAAAATTTTGGAAAATTATCAGGATACAAGATAAACATAACAAAAACACAAATACTGACATTCCACTATAACCCTCTAAACCAGATAACTGATAAGATCAAACTAAACTGGAAACAAAAAGAAATAAAATACCTTGGAGTGAACATACCTAAAGATCTAAGCAAAATCTATAAAGCAAACTATGATAGGTTGGAACAAGAAATAAAAAAAGATATTGATAGATGGTCAATCTTAAATATGGATCTGAATTCAAAAATTGAGACAGTCAAAATCAGCATACAACCTAGATTACTTTACCTCTTCCAGGCTATACCAACAGAGATTCCAGATGCCCAAAGTGAGACAGGATGATATCGAGATTTGTTTGGGGAGGTAAAAAACCAAGAGTGAAATATAAAACTCTCCAGTTACCAAAAGAGAAAGGAGGCATGGGCCTACCGAGTCTAAAGGAATATTACTACTCAGCACAAATAAGATATATCATATGTTGGTGCGACGAGGGATATGAGGCAAAATGGAAAGAAATGGAAAAGGAAATTGAGGGACTCCCAGTACAAAGCATAATAGGAGATAAAGATGCATATAAGCAAATCAAACAAATAGACCCAATCACTAAATTTACTTTAGAACTGTGGTATAAAATAGTACAAAAGTATAATATAAAGGAAGACATAAAACTATTGAAATGGGTAGCATTTGACAGTCAGTTTGAACCGGCAAAACAAGATAGGGGATACAAAAATCTGGTGAACAAGGGAATCACAGCATGGGGCAATATCGAAAAAAAAGATCTCGGGAGCTTTGTAAACATCAGAAGAAAATTTAAACTAGAAAGATCGGAATTCTTCAGATATCTGCAGATGAGAGACTTTTATATGAAGAAGATTAGACATAACCTCCAAACAGATGTGAGCGAGATTATACAATTCATTTTAAGCTCATATACAGGAAATAAAACAAGAATTATTTCAAAGCTATATCAGAAACTTATGGCAAACAATCATTCAAGTAACTATATAAAGGAGAAATGGGAGAAAGAGCTCAATTTAAACATAACAGAAGAAAGCTGGCAGGAAATATGGAAAACACAACACACGTCAACAAATTCAAGAACATGGAGGGAATTTGGATGGAAAAACCTGATTCGCTTTTTCATTACACCACAGATTCAAGGAAAGTATACAAATACCCAATCTATATGCTGGAGGGGATGTGGGGCTCAAAATGCAGACCACTCGCATATGTTTTGGAAATGCTGCAAAATCTCATCATTCTGGAAATCTATACATGTGACAATACAGAGGATATTAGGATATAATATACCAATGAACTGTAACTTGATGTACCTATGTGATCTTAAAAGAGACAATGTTATACAAGCTGAGGACAGATATCTAGTTAAAATCTTGTTGATTGCATGTAAAAAAACAATCACAAAAAAATGGCGATCAGAAGTTCTTCCTGACCAAGAGCAATGGACTGACATTATTGAGGACATACGTATGATGGAAAAACTAACATATCGACAAAGAATGCAAGAAGGACTATGGGAAAAAAAATGGCGGAAATGGACACACTACAAAGTGCAACAACGAGACAGATATTGAAAGAATAACCAAAGACGCTGGAAAAACCAGAAGAATTAAGAGATGGAAACTAAAAACTTGATGCTCCAACATTTGTCCCCCCCCTTTTTTTTTTTCTCCTTTTTCTTTTTTACTCTAGCCCCTTTGTTTTTTTTTAAATGTAGACTGTGATCTGAATGCAATATATATAATGAAAAATGAATAAAAATCTTAAGTTACAAAAAAAAAAAACAGTAACTGTCACGGGGTGACCCATGCCCTGTAAAACGTCTTTTGGGTTAGCCAACAGCACAGTGAAGATCCTTAATTTTCTTTGTACATCAAGCCGGCCAATTGTGGGTTTGTGTGTTTATTTGTTGAGCTATTTGCTTTAAGATAGTGACGAGCAGGCAGGCATCGGTTCTCCAAACGGTGATCCGATCTTATCCAGAAAATATTTGGCGAGGCATGTTTCGAGGCATGACTTGTGACGTATGTGTTGACGTCGGACCATGTGACTGGGTCAGGAGAAATAAACTGACCAGCGCTACCCAATGGAAATCCCTGTCCCTCACATTTTGTTTTGTCATGTTTGACTGTGTAAGGGATTTGTCACAGCCAATTATCAGACGGAGCCAGCACCAAAAACACTTGAGCTCGTTTCTTCCATTGATGTATTTTTGACAAATAGTGGTCTGTTATTGCAACTGAGGTGATGTCTTAATGGTAGTATATCCATTTTACAAGTGGCAGACCTGGGTTCGAATCCCACCTGTGTTGTTCCTTTAATTTCACTTTTATTTGCAAGGAAGAGTTTGGATCACTATTACGCATCATTATGCTGAGGCACTATTGCTATTGTGCCCTGCATGAGAATCAGGCCACAGTTAAATATACTGGGACAGTATAAGACTGTTGAAAATGTATCATTTCTTAATAAAAATGGATAAGTAGTACAAGCACACGAAGTAACACAGACACATTCACTGGAGTCACCCCAGTTGTATTATTTCTTTTTTCCCTTATGATCATTGATATTTCTTAAAAGACAGCACATTTATTGAAACTGAAAAATACACATTGTACAAATCTGTGTGGTGTATACTTTATCGACTACATGGCCTAGTGGAGCAAATGAAGTTTCACATGAGGCCTCATCTATGTGAACCATTTTGATGAAAGGCTCAAGTGTTCAAGAGAGCCTCAGGTACTCACGACTAAGTAATAGCTTAGCGGTAAAATATCTATCCTGCAATTGGGAAGCTGGGGTTCAAATTCCAGCTGGGTCATTCTAATTTATTTTTATTTGCAGTGAAGTGTCTGTTGTGTTTGAAAGAGCTTGGATACAACAATAACACATCATTATGCTGAGGCACTATTGTGCCCTGCATGACAATAAGGACAGAGATGAATGTACTGAGAAAGACAGTATGACTGTTGAAAAGTTATTTCTTTAAAAAAAAAAAGGATAAGTAGCGCAAGCACATTCACTGTAATCACCTCAGTTTTATTATTTTTCTGCCTTATGATCATTGATATTTCTTAAAAGACAGCATTTATTGAAATTGAAAAAATATACATTAAACCAACAATACCGTTGTAAAAATCAGCCTGTTGTATACATTTTGTCCACTAGATGGCCTGGTAGAGAAAATGAAGTCCCACATGAGGCCTTGCCTATGTGAACCATTTTGATGAACAGCCTCAGGTCCTCCAGAAAGCCTCATTTGGCCATCATTACTTTAAGATATTGGTGTAACACTTCTTCAGTGAAACAGTGAGAAATATATGGGAATCATGGAGTGACTGTTACCTTTGTTTTTTGGTTGTGGTGTGTGGGTTCCTCCATTATGGTTTCCTTGTGGGTGTCTGGGCTGACAAACAGGAAGAGAAGGATTCCAATTCCTTTAATAGCAGGAGTTGATTGGGAGAAACTATGTTGTAGAGAAACAGGGGAGAATTCTTGTTTTTCCCCATTAAGCACTATTTTAAACATGATAAATTAAATAAATTTACTTTGTATTTTTCTTATGAGTTCAATAGTAGCAATTTGAATTCATTTATGTTGTTTTGGTGCTAAAGTATCATTTGGTTAAGTTAATTGATAATCTTTACGCCTGGTTTATTCTAGAGGGAGGGGCTAAAAGTATGTAAGGCTGAGTAAAGAAGCCCTCTGGAGAGTTGGACAGATTGTCAGAGCATGTTCAAGTTAGAAAAGTTGGTAGTTACCCAATAGACATGGGTCTAGCTCCAACCATTTGTTTGTTTGGGGATTTCTCTTATGTTTTGTTGCCTTTTGGTCTTTAAAATCCAAATGGCATGCTGCAGTATTTATGGAGACTGTAAATAAAAACTCCACTTGGTGAATAAGATTCCTGGCTTCCTGTACAATCCTCTGCCACTCAGCTAGGTCCATACATGTGGTGTCAGAATAAAAACTGAGGATGCCTCCAAAGAAACTCCTCCAACAGCAAGTGGAGGATGATGTGGAGGAAGGTGCAGCTGCAGCCATTATGAAAGTGGATGCCCAGCCTGGAGTCAATTTAAGTATGACTATGGAGGGTTCATTTACCTCATTAACCTTAATGTTTGAATACTTCATGGAGGCTCAGATGGAGAGGGATAAAAGAAAGGAGAAGGGTTGCTGAGTAGGAGAGTAAGCTCATGGCCCTTTCCCATCAAGTAGCACAGCTTCAAAGGGAGATGGAAGCAACTTTGACCAGTCAACCACAGCCAACGCCAAGGGAGGTGCCTTCTAGAGAACCTAAATTGCAAACGTTGGAGGTCACCGATGATGTTGAACAGTATCTCACAACTTTTGAAAGGCTGGCAGAGGTCTACAGTCGGCCTCAGCAACAGTGGGCTGTTCGACTGATTCCACTGTTGACTGGAAAAGCCAAAAGTGTGTTTGTGGCTATGGACCCTACAGATACAAAAGATAATGAACTGTTAAAAGCTGCTAAATTAAAAAAAAATAAAATAAAATAAAATATGAGCTTAACCAAGACACATACTGACAGAGGTTTCGTTCTTATGAGACACCAGTTGACGAGTCACCTAAGGAACTTTATATTCACCTTAAGGACTTGTTTTGTAAGTGGGCTGCATATGACACCTACACAAAGGAAAACATCATGGAGAAATTGGTGCTCAAGCAATACATTACAGTACTGTTTCCGGAAATTAAAACCTGGGTCAAGGAGCGCAATCCAGAGACTGCTAAGGAGGCTGCTGACTTGGCTGATGTATATGTGACGGTGCACAAGGGACCAGGAGTCTGCTGCTATGCTGGCCAGTTCAGAGCAACAGGTGGTAAGTCTGAGGGGTTGGGTAAAGGTGGTGGTTCTTATAAACTATGCATCAGGTCATGCTAGCTCGGGGAAAACAATTGACTATAACCCCAAGCAGTCATAAAGCTCAACTGGGCAGTAATGTTGTCATATGTCACAACTGTGGCAAAGTAGGTCATACTTGTCCCTTTTGTCCAGTTAAGAAATCCAAATCTACGAACCTGTGCTATGTCCCAAGACCTGAAGGGGGTACTTCTCCAAATGAATCCTGTGTTACCCTGTTAACTAGTATACTGGTAAATGGTACATCTGCTTTGTTGGATACTGGTTGTTCACAGACTCTTGTGCAAGCTAAATATATTGCAAAAGAGTTGTGTGATACCGCAGATACAAGACCAATTGTGTGTACATATACATGGGCATAGTGCAGAAGTGCCAGCTGCTGAGGTCTACTTAGAGGTGCATAACTGACCATACCTATGAAAGTGGGGGTGGTTCCTGAGTTGCCATATCCTGTTTTGTTGGGGACTGATTTTCCCATTCTGCTGGATTTAATCAAAGGGGTTAACAATAGGCTGTGGGGTGTTGTTACCAGATCTAAAACAAACAACACTGTACCAACAGCAGTATTTAAACCATCAGAAATTGAGCCAGTCTCCACATTAATAAATCCTGTTGTATCTGACCCATCCATTCATGTTACACCTGTCTACTTTGTCAGATGCGATCAACAGCAATTCAGTTGAGTCTATGCCATTTTACAATGAAGAAGTAAATGGGGTATCCAGAGTTACACCTGAAAACAGGCTAGAGAACTGCAGGGAACAGATTGGGGAACTGTTTGTGCAGTCACAAGAGCAGCCAGACCAAAATGTTGGGACTCCAGAGTTAATTGATAGGGATTTTTCTTTTTGTGGCAATATGTCATTACAGCAGCAGAGTGATCCAGCACTGACTGAATGTTTTAAGAAAGCTCATGCTGATTCTTATTTATTATCAGAGTATTTTTTATTTTTATTTATTTTTATTTTTTTGTGGAAAATGGCCTACTGTACAGACAGGCAGATGGTGGTAAACAGCTGGTGCTTCCTGAAAGGTCCAGGGCTGAAGTGATGAAAGTGGGACATACCATTCCATGGGCAGGTCATTTGGGTTTTATGAAAACCTTTCTCAGAATAAGTAAACATTTTTATTAGCCGGGAATGTATGGTCAAATGAAGGAATACTGTAAAACATGCCCTGATTGTCAGCTTGCTGCAGGAAAGCATACAGCTCCATTTCCCCTCATTCCACTCCCTGTTATTGACACACCATTTGAACATACTGATCTTGATATTGTAGGACCAGCTGAGCGTAGTCAGTCAGGAAATAAGTTCATTTTGATTATTTGTGACTATGCCACATGGTATCCAGAGGCATACCCATTGTGAGAGGTTACAGTTAAACAAGTCGCTAAGGCAATGTTATAGTTTTTCAGTCAAGTTGGTATCCCCAAAGAGGTTTTGACGGATCAGGGGCCCAATTTCATGAGTCGAACACTCAAACAAGTTTATCAGCTTTTAGGGATTAAAAGGGTAAAAACCACCCTATAGCACCCTCAGACAGATGGCCTTGTTGAGCGTTTCAACAAAACTCTGATCTCTATGTTGAAGAAGTTTATTTCAGACACAGGAAAGCACTGGGACAAGTGGTTAGCTTTCATCTTATTTGCTTAACGTGAGGTTCCACAGAATTCGACTGGATTTTCATTATTCGAGCTGATCTATGGTCATCAGGTTAGAGGCCCTCTGGATGTCCTTTGGGAGATGTGGGAGGACTCTGAATCATCAAAGAGTATGGGCATTATCTCCTTTGTAATGAAGATGCGTGATCACCTGATGAAGACCACAGCTATGGCCCGCGAGAACTTGTTGAGGTCACATGCCAAGCAGAAAATCTGGTATGATCGTGCAGTTAGAAAGCGAATGTTGGAGCCTGGTGAACAAGTGTTGTTACTTTTGCCTACATCCAAGAACAAATTGCAGGCAAAGTGGCAGGGCCCTTACCAGGTGAAGAGGAAGATGGGGAATGTGACATACCAGATTTATATGCCAGACAGGAAGCAGTCACTCCAGACTTTTCATATTAACATGCTAAAGAAATGGCATCACCATGCCAATCAAGAACTCCTAGTGAGACAGTCCCTTTTTGTTCGGGCTGTAGAAGAGGAGGAGGAAACAGATGAGCAGTTTCTTCCTGATGGTGAAGAACAGACCCAGCTGGATTTAGATCATCTGTCTTGAAGGAAAAAGGAGCTGCTTGAGATCTGTCCCCTTGACCTTTTTCGCCAGAAACCCGGGAGGACAGAGATCATGCATCACCACATTTCATGAAAAGAAACTGCTCCACTGCAACAGCCCATGACCAGGGTGCCAGAACGGTTGTTGCCCATATTGAAGAAGGAACTAGAGATGATGAAAGATATGGGAGTGATTGAACCCCCCTCAAATGAATGGAATAGCCCAATCATTTTGGTTCCCAAGAAAGCTGGCACACTGAGGTTTTGTTTGGATTTCAGGATGGACAATGCAGTCAGCAGAATGGATTTGTATCCAATGGCCAGACTGGATGACCTTTTGGAGTGACTCGGCAGTGTCACCTACATTAGCACGTTGGACATGTAAGGGGTAGTGGCAGGACCCACTGACAGAGGGAAGTAAGGAAGTAACAGCTTTCCAGACTCCATCTGAACACTTCCAGTTCACTGTCCTTCCCTTTGGTCTTCATGGGGTCCCGGCGACTTTCCAGAAAATGATGGACAAACTGTTGGTTGGCACAGAATCCTATGCTGCAGCTTATCTGGATGATGCCATGATCTACAGCACCAGTTGGAGGGAGCACTTGGTCCACCTGAAAGAGGGCTGTAGCGAATCTAAAGGCCCTTTTCCACTAGCCTCACTTAGCCCTACACCGCACCACTCAGCCCGCTTTAGGCGCTTTTCCATCAGCCCCAGCACCGGTTAGCAGGTACTTTTTTCGTACCTGATCCAGGGCAGGGTCTAACCGGGCTGAGTAGGGCTGAGTATGGCTGTGATATGACTTTAAGAGACTGGTCGCCGCTGATTGGTCAGGTCGCAACGTCATGAAAGCGACTTTTTCTGCTGAATTTACTCCACGACCGCCATTTGTAATTGTTCAGCCAGTGAACACAGTGCGCCCCTTTAATATGGTATATTATATTAATATACTGTATAATATACTTATATAATAATATACTCCTAATATTATATATTAGGAGGTGCGCAATTTTCTTTCTATATTAGGCGACGATCGCATCCAGCGCGAGTTGGACGGATCTACTTGAAATGCAGGTGTCCGAGCAGATGGCTTCCCAAGGGCACATCCGTACTGCCAAACAGTGTCGGGAGAAGCTGAAAAAGCTGAAAAGCGATTACCGAGCAGTGAAGGACCACATTGCTCGAAGTTCAGCGGATCGGAAGGAGTGGAAGTGGTTCGCTGAGAGACATTGGGCTCGACACGGTCACTGTCACGGCCACCGTCACGGTCACAGCCTTGGAAACCGTGGATGGTGAGTGTTGTTTTGATATTGTGCATCTTTTCGCCACTTGATCCTTTCTGTGCCAAGCTCACTGTTTTTAAGAAATAGGAAGGTTGTTAGATTGTGGGTAATGGTTGTTACTGAGGCTTTCCTATTGTTTTGCAGCCAACTGCAGATTCACGCTTGCTTTGTGTTAAGTATTAGCGCGAACAAAATGCTGAATTACGCTTATTGTATTCCGGTTAAAAACTTGAGAGTGCTGTGTACATGTTGCACTTTGGTGTTAAGTTTTAAATTGCGTGCATTTTCTTTCTAGAATCGCATTTCATATCACAGGGGTCCACCTCAGCGGACATGATGGACACAGCGGACTCTCCTGGCGCTGCGTCTGCGTGTGCGTCTGGCGGAGCGCCAGCTGAATCGACTCCACATCACCAGCTCCATCTGGATCACGTTCAAGTGCCGGTAAGGCACAATAACCACAAATTTTTTTTTTGGTTGAAACAGGTCCAGCAACGGAAACCAGGGTCGAAAATCCATCCATCCATCCATCCATCTTCTACTGCTTAATCCTTTACAGGTCACGGGGGGGCTGGAGCCTAACAAGTTATGTACCAAATTGATTAATGCAATTTCCTGTAGCTGCATATTAATTAATTGAAAATGTCTTTTTAAATGTGCAAAAAGGTTATTCTTTGGTCTTCACTTATCGGTGTTCCACAACCATTTTTAGGTGTGGTGACTGGTGCTGTTGTAACTCCTGTTTTAGACAAGCAGATAAAGCTGATGAACTGCCGTTGAAATCAACATGCTTCATTGAAATGCTTCGCGTCAGCTGACTGTATTAACCCATTCAGATTTCTGCGGCCACACTACAAGCAACTAGTTTAAACATTACCCATCCATCCATCCATATTCTTAATCTTAATCCTTTTTAGTTTTGCAGGGGGGCTGCAGCCGAAGACAGCACCTTGCGTGTTGCAAAATCTGCTCTACTGAGGGGCAGCAACATGACAGTTCAGCTTATATACAGCAGTGAAGCATAATATAATAGTGACATTCCACCACAGACTTTCACCTGTGTAATTCCATAATATATGTAGTGATCCAGCTTTAACGACCATGCCTTTCTGTCTTTCCATCTAGGCAAGACGAAAACAGACAACTCCCATCACTGACCTTACATTAGCGATGGTCAACATGCATGACGAAGAGATAAGATAAGATAAGCCTTTATTAGTCCCACAACGGGGAAATTCCAGGATTGCAACAGCACAGGGATAGCAACACTCAGAGCAACAATCAGAAGGCAAGAAAAAAAACCAAGCAAGCAAGAGCAGCTAATATACATATGTACATATTACTATAAAATATATATATACACACACACAGACACACAGTGCAGAGCATTGTAGCTGGATGGAATAAATATATGAATATATAAACACACAGTGCAGAGCATTGTAGCTAGATGGAATAAATATGTAAATATATAAACACCCACAGTACGGAGCATTGCAGCTAGGTGGAATAAATATGTAAGTATATAAACACACAGTGCGGAGCATTGTAGCTAGATGGAATAAATATATAGATATATAAAAACACAGTGCGGAGCATTGTAGCTAGATGGAATAAATATATAGATATATAAATATGAACACACCCAGTGCTGAGCATTGTAGCTAGATGGAATAAATATGTAAATATATAAACACACAGTGCAGAGCATTGTTGCTAGATGGGATGAAACAGCATAACCCTCTACTTAGTTATCCTACATGGTATGATTATGTGCCCATACATATTCTCACCCTCCATAGCGACCGGTATTTTCCTAGTTGTATGCCGGAGGGGACCATTGTGTAAGTCTATTGCATCTTTTGCATTTAAAAACTATTAGTTTGTTACGTCTTTTTGCTATCTCTGCGAGCAGCCCTGCTTAGGTTGTACAGTCTGACAGCCGTTGGTAGGAAGGACCTACGAAACCTCTCGGTTGTGCACCTGGGATGATGTAGTCTGCTGCTAAATGAGCTCCTCAGTGCATTCAGTATGTCCTGCATAGGGTGGAACTCGGACTCCAGCAGAGATGACAGTTTAGCCACCGTCCTTCTCTCTCCTATCTCCTCCACCGGATCAAGGCGCTGCCCCAGGACAGAGCTAGCTTTCTTAATCAGTTTGTTCAGTCTCTTCCTATCGGCTGCTGTAATGCCACTGCCCCAGCAGACCACTCCAAAAGTGATGGCTGATGCCACCACCGTGTCATAGAATGTCTTCAGCAGCGCCCCTTGTACACCAAAAGACCTGAGTCTCCTCAGCAGGAACAGCCTGCGCTGTCCCTTCTTGTAGAGTGCGTCAGTATTGTGTGACCAGTCTAGTTTATTGTTCAGATGAACACCCAGGTACTTATAGGATGTCACCATCTCGATGTCTGTTCCCTGTATATTTACTGGTGCTGTGAGGGGCTGCCCATGCCTGCGGCAGTCCACCACCAGCTCCTTAGTTTTCCTTGCGTTGATCTGGAGGCAGTTCCGATGGCACCAGTCTACGAAGTCCTGGATAAGCCCTCTGTACTCAGCTTCATCTCCATTGGAGATGAGGCCAACGATCGCAGAGTCATCAGAGAACTTCTGTAGATGGCAGTGTGTTGTGTTGTGTGAGAAGTCCGCAGTATAAAGAGTGAACAGGAAGGGAGCCAGCACCATTCCCTGGGGGGCCCCCGTGCTACTGATGATCATGTCGGACACACAGTCCCGGGTTCTCACAAACTGAGGCCGGTTCGTGAGGTAGTCCAGGATCCATGATGACAGGTGCTGGTCCACCCCTGCGCGCAGCAGCTTGTCCTTCAGGATCATCGGTTGGATGGTGTTGAAAGCACTGGAGAAGTCAAAGAACATGATCCTCACCATATTCCTGGGCTTCTCCAGGTGGGACAGAGAACGGTGAAGGAGGAAGATCACCGCATCCTCCACCCCAATGCCATGCTGGTAGGCGAACTGGAGTGGATCCATCGCTGGTTCCACCAGGGGGCGGAGGTGAGCAAGGAGCAGTCTCTCCAGGGTCTTCATCAAGTGGGACGTCAAGGCCACCGGTCTGTAGCTGTTCAGGTCTTTGGGGTGGGAAGTTTTTGGTACAGGTACCACACAAGATGTTTTCCACAGCTGTGGTACCCTCCCCAGCTTCAGGCTCAGGTTGAAGATGTACGTCACAATCCCACACAGCTGGTCTGCACAGGACTTGAGGAGCTTTGCGCTGATGCCGTCCGGTCCCGACGCCTTCCTCGCCTTGATCTTCCTCAGCTCCGTCCTCACCTGGGTCCTGGTCAGGGTCAGGATGGGGGGCTGTGTGTTGGGGGTGGGGGGGTGTTGGTGGAGTGGGGAGTGGGCAGCAGGACTTGATTTCTTTAGAGGCAGCAGTGGTTGTTGTGCAGTCAGGGGGGAGGGCGGTTGGTCAAACCTATTGAAAAACAGATTCAGGTTGTTCGCCCACTCCCTGCCCCCCGTGGCCTGGGGGGAGGTATTCTGGAGCCCAGAGATGGTTTTGAGGTTTCTCCAGACCCCGCTGATGTCGCTCTGTTGCAACTTGTCCTCCATCTTCTTCCTGAAGCTGTCCTTGCCTTCTCTGATCTTTCTCCTCAGCTCCCTCTGTACGGAAGAGATGCGGCTCTAGGAATGGCAACATGACCAGCGGCAAGAATCAGGAGTACATGCAGCATTTGCGACAGGTGGCCGCAGATGTGCAGGCAGATGCGCGTGAAGCCCAGGAGCAGGACGCTGCGTTACGAAGGGAAGAGCTCGTAGAGATGTCATCGCCCAGTCTGTTTTTTTGTTTGTAAATTTTGCTTCGGGAATAAAATTGTATTGTTTGCATCAAAAGTCTGGTTTATCTGTTATGACACCTTATGAGAAAAGCCAATAATTACATACACATTCCATTCTCTGTTCACTCCACATGCTGCTGTTCATCAGGTCAGGTGTATAGCCTTCTAATGGTAATTTAATTTTTAACAACACAACGAAATGTAATGTCTTGGTAGTTTTTTTTTTATTTTAAACAAATTTGCAATGCTGAATCCATTTCTCTTGAACGGGTACATTTTTTAGGTTATAAGCAGTTGTACAGGTGTGCTTGAACTTGTAGACACTGATAAAGGTAAGTACGTGTAAGTTGAATGTTGCATCACCAGTCAAAATTTAATAAATTAAGAAGGAATCTAGCAAAAATTTGGCACTAATAACAGTAGACAAATCGGACAAGGATACACAACTGTGTTTTTGTTGCACACAACTGTTGTTACCAACAAGTGCAAAATTTATATTCCCTTTTTCCCAAAAATTAAAAATCAATTTGTAAGTAAAAGTGGGAGACCTTTACATGGGAAAATATGACATGTATCAGCACATGATTTATAGTTCAATTTGCATTTCCACCTAAGCAAAAGTGGCTTGTCGAGCTGGATTTTTGTGAAGATGGCCTGTGCGGTGTTTCTGCATGTAATTACATACCTGTCAAGTGATACGGTTTCGCCGTATTTTAATACGGGGAAAATGCAATTTTAGCAAATACGGGCGTATTGCCATTTCTGTACGCCAAAGAGAAAAATATACGGGAAAAAAAATTGAGAGTGTGGGGAGGAACACGTCGTGTGTGACCCCCACAGCATACGGGGCTGTCAGAGCGCTTAGCGTGAGCAATTATCACAACAGAAGTGTGGACTCATCATTAGGCTGATGGCTTCGCACCTTCTTAACAGATAAGCGTTATGAACAAGAGGACAGGTAGATGGACCATGCACAACATTTTATTTACAAAAAACATTTTTGAAATATGTATGCACATAAATGTGCATACATATTTGTATGCACATTTTTAAAACATCTTTAAAAAGTCTTCAGCTGATCCAAAATGCTGCAGCAAGAGTTTTAACAGGTACTAGAAAGAGAGATCATATCTCTCCGGTTCTGGCCTCCCTTCATTGGCTTCCCATAGAGTTTAGAATTAAGTTTAAAATCCTTCTTCTTACTTACAAAGCTCTAAACAATCAGGCTCCTTTTTATTTAAAAGATCTGATACTACCGTATTATCCTAACAGAGCACTACGCTCCCAAAATGCAGGATTACTTGTAATTCCTAGAATCTCCAAAAGTACAATGGGAGGCAGAGCCTTCAGTTATCAAGCTCCTCTCCTGTGGAATCAGCTGCCAATCTGGATTCGGGAGTCAGACTCGATCTCTGTTTTTAAGAATAGGGCTAAAACCTACCTTTTTGATATAGCCTACAATTAGGGAGGGATCGTGTGTTTCTGAACCCTCCCTTAGTTATGCTGCTAATAGGTTTAGTCAGCCGGGGGACCTCCAGTAATGCACTGGGCCTCACTCCTTTCCTCACTCTCTATGAAATATTTTTTTTGCTGGTCATTAACATTTGTTTGTTCTCTCCCATAGATTGAGTCCCCATCGTGTTGTTTGCTCTCTACATGTCTGTTCTTTTCTTCTTCTCTATCCCCTCACCCCCCAGCCAGTCGCAGCAGATGACTGCCCCTCCCTGAGCCTGGTTCTGCTGGAGGTTTCTTCCTGTTAAAAGGGAGTTTTTCCTCTCCACCGTCGCCAAGTGCTCTCCACCGTGGCTGCACGGTGGCGCAGTGGTTTAGCACTGTGGCAGCACAGTTTTACCCTTGGCCGGGGGATCGCGGGGATCATGAGGTCGTGGGTTCGATCCCAGCCCCCGACCAACAGTGAGCTGTGTGGAGTTTGCATGTTCTCCCCGTGTTGCGCGGGTTTACTCCGGGATTTCTCCGGTTTCCTCCCGCACACCAAAAACATGTAGGTTTAGGGCGCTCGCGCACGCAGCGACCAGCGGCCGGTGGCTTGTCACCAGACTGCAAACCAAGTCTACCTACGGGTACAAATAAGTAACAAAAAAAAAAAAAAAAAAAAAAAAAAAAGTGCTTGCTCACAGGGGATCGCCTGATTGCTGGGGTCTTTCTGCAACTTTCTGCAACTGTGGGGGTTCCCCCCTACAGTTGATAGTGCTATGAGATGACTGTTGTTGTGAAATGGCACTATATAAATAAAGTTGAATTGAATTGAATTGAAATGTGGACAAAATAGACAAGTATTGCATCACAGCATCTCGTATTATATTGTAACGTGCAGCTTGACATGGCGACGTCACCACCGGCAGTTTTGAACTCACGCCTCCCGCTCAGGAGTCCCGCAGTCTACCTGTGTCGCCCATAGGGTCAACCTTGGCAAGCCAAGTAGGGTGCTTATATTGAGTTCACTACAATATCACCACCCTGCTCCTCTGCTCTCTGTGCCGCTGCCACCACTGGTTCATCTACTGCATCATCCAATGTAGTGTCAAACGTCTCTCCATGACTCTCACACAGATTGTGCAGAGCACAACAAGTCAGCACCATAGATTTAACCAGTTTCATGTCACAGTCATTCCTCTCTCCTTCTCTCCTTGTCATCAGCCATTTTGTTTGTTGTGGAGGATTCAGTCGCGTGTTTCATGTCACGAGGGTGTGGCGCCGCCTGCTGTTCAACAAATCCCACCCACAGCAGGTGTGCCAGCAGTAGTTGAAAAGCAACTGAGGCTGAACCGAACCGAAGTGAGTAGAGCCGGGTTTTCAATCGGGGCTGAGCGGGGCTAGTGGAAAAGGACCTTAAGATGCAGGCCTGATCATTCGCCCAGACAAGTGTGCCTTGGCTAAGCAGGAATCCCAGTACCTTGGGTTTGTCCTTGGGAAAGGTGTCATCCGACCTCAAGTGGGAAAGGTCGATGCCATCATGTCTGCTGAGAGGCCAAAGACAAAGTCCCAAGTCAAGTCGTTCCTTGACCTGGTGGGTTGGTATAGAAGATTTATTCCAGGATTTTCTACACTTTCAGTTCCTCTTACCAACTTAACCAGGAAAGACCAGCCATATAAGATTTAATAGAGTGATGAATGTGAGGAGTCTTTCTAGGCCCTTTAAGCTAATGATGGCAAAGTCGAAACAATGTGTTTTAGTACGTACCAAAACCTAGGTGGAACCTCTGAATCAAACCACTGTTCCGAGGTCTGTATCAGAAAAAGGATGTCACGTGACTATTCCATTACGTCACCGACTGTTTTGAAACGTCACCATTGTTTTATGCGGTGATTTTGTTATCCCGTTTCTAAAATGGAATAATAAATAAAATACTACCATTACACAATATGAAAATACCTATTCTATGCACAATATATGTATGTATTATAGATATTCTTTTTATGTAAAATACTAATTTCTCATGTCCTTGCCTGATTGGCTGCTGATTCATCACCCCACATGCCTAAAACATTTAAAAGCTCCTCTAAAGTGCAGTTTGTTTGTGAAGTCTTGCCTCTCTGAGTGTCTTGTATTGAGCGAGCTTTTGGATTTACTCTGTTTGGAAATGGATGGGGGTAGAGAGCATCCCAGGTCAGATGTCTGGGATCACTTTGACTTTCTTAAGGGGAAAAAAGTTAAATGTATGCATTGTATGCAGCATCTTGCATTTTGTAATAATTCAAGAAGTATGTGGAGACACCTATGGACAAAACATCCTGATGCCTGCATTCCTAGCATAACACAACCTGAATCAAGCCATGGGTAGCATAGTGTTTATAGTATGTATTCATCCATCCATCCATCCATCCATCCATCCATCTTCTACCGCTTTTCCGGAGGTCCGGGTCGCGGAGGCAGCAGTTCAAGCAGAGAAGCCCAGACTTCCCTCTCCCCAGCCACCTGCTCCAGCTCTTCAGAGGGGATACCAAGGCGTTCCCAGACCAGCTGGGAGACATAGTCTCTCCACCGAGTCCTGGGTCTGCCCTGGGGTCTCCTCCCAGTGGGACGTGCCTGAAACACCTCAAGTGGGAGGCGTCCAGGAGGCATCCTAATCTGATGCCCATACCACCTCAACTGACTCCTTTCAATGTGGAGGAGCAGCTGTTCTACTCTGAGCCTCTCCCGGATGACTGAGCTCCTCACTCTATCTCTGAGGGTGAGTCCAGCAATCCTACGGAGAAAGCTCATTTCAGCCGCTTGTATCCGCGATCTCGTTCTTTCGGTCATTACCCAAAGCTCGTGACCATAGGTGAGAGTAGGAACGTAGATTGACTGATAAATCGACAGCTTTGCCTTAGAACTAAGCTCCCTCTTCACCACAACAGACCGGTACAATATCCGCATCACTGCAGATGCTGCTCCAATCCGTCTGTCGATCTCTCGCTCCATTCTCCCCTCACTCGTGAACAAGACCCCAAGATACTTAAACTCCTCCACTTGGGGCAGGAGTTTGTCCCCAACCCGGGGACAAGAGTATGTATTCATGGTCTTTTAATACATATACAAGTATACATTTATTATTTATACACCTTTATTATTATTTACAAAAAATATAATTATGCACTTGATCACTAAAAGAAACCATAGGTTGGCAACCCCCAGACAGCCACTATGCTCAGAATGATTGAAGGAGGTAGTAATTGTGTTTGATTCTCATTTATTGTTATGAAACTTGTCTGTCTGTCTGTTTATCTATAAATCAAGGTTCAGCGCTATCTCTCAGCCCCTTAATTGCCCAGACAAGATGACCCTCAAGATTACTGGAAACAACATTCCACTATATTCCCTCACCTGTTCCAGTTGGGCAGTGGGGAGTGACGACCCCTGCCCTGTATTAGCTTTGTAAAGCGACCGAGATGTGGTCGCTTGTCTCACAGGTGACCAAATAATAATAACAATAATAATAATAATAATGCTCCAGCAGGCCAAGACATATCTCTCCATTCCAGCCACATCAGTCCCTTGCGAGAGAATATTCTCAAAAGCAGGAGAGATTTTAAACAAGGGGAGAAACCGTCTAAGTCCAAGCACTGTTGAACAGATTGTTTTTCTGAATAAAAATACTTGAATGTACACAAGCACCCTCTACAAATACTAATTAATTCATACAAATAAAACTCTAAACCCAAACAAAACACGAAATGTTAAGAGATAAAAACACACATGAAAACACTTCACTGTTTGAGTGTAGTATTATAACAATTGGCCAGCAGATGTCGCTGTGGGGAGATGTTTCAAATGTTCCGAAAGATGGATTCTTTTTCTGAATCAATTGTTCCAAATGATTCGATCTCTTGAACGTTCCATTTCTGCCATCACTACTTTAAGCTGCTCTATGCAAGGAACCAATACTTAAGAGCCCTGATTTCTAGCAGACATTTGTGGTGCAGACTGATGCTTCGGACTTTGGTATTGAAGCTGCCTTCCTACAGGGTGAACCAGGACAGCTTCAACCCGTGCTATACATCAGCAGGAAGTTGAACAAGCATGAAGTCAAACATTCGACTGTGGAGAAAGAATATCTTGCCATAAAATAGATGCTGGACTTTCTTCACTATTATCTGCTCGGATGAAAGTTTATACTTGAGACAGATCATCAAGCATTTTTATGACTGAAGAACATGAAGGATTCCAATTCACAAATAACAATTTGGCGATGCAGCCATCTGACTTTGATGTTCTGTAGCGGAGTGGCAATGAGAACTGTGCAGCTAGACTACCTTTCCAGGACAGCACAAGTGCTGTCCTTAGGGGAGGGAGGGGGAAATGTCACGGGGTGACCCATGCCCTGCAAAATGTATTTTGGGATAGCCAACAGCGCACTGAAAATCCTTAATTTTCTTTGTACATCAAGCCAGCCAATTGGGGGTTTAAGTGTTTATTTGCTGAACTAATTGCTTTACGATATTGGTGTAACACTTCTTCAGTGCAACAGTGACAAATATATGGAAACTGTGGAGTGGTTGTTACCTGTTTTTTGGTTGTGGTGTGTGGGTTCCTCCATTTTGGTTTCCTTGTGGGTGTCTGGGCTGACAAACAGGAAGAGGAGGATTTCAATTTCTTTTATAGCAGGAGTTAATTTGGAGAAACTATGTTGTGGAGAAACAGGGGAGAATTCTTGTTTTTCCCCATTAAGCACTATTTTAAACACGATACATTAATAAATTTACTTTGTATTTTTCTTATGAGTTTAATAGTAGCAATTCAAATTCATTTATGTTCTTTTGGTGTTAAAGTATCAGTCGGTTAAATTAATTGATAATCTTTATGCCCAGTTTATTCTAGATGGAGTGGCTAAAGGTATGTAAAGAAGCCCTCTGGGGAGTTGGACAGACTGTCGGACCATGTTCAAGTTAGAACATTTGCTAGTTACCCAATAGCTATGGGCCTAGCTCTAACCATTTGTTTGGGGATTTCTCTTATGTTTTGTTGCCTTTTGGATTTTAAAGACCAAAAGTTTGTTTGATGCTGCAGTATTTTAAAAATGGACACTGTAAATAAAAACTTCACTTGGTGAAGAAGATTCCTGGCTTCCTATGCACTTCCTCCACCACTTGGCCAGTCCTTACAGTAACAGTTAAGGCTTTATGAAATTTACAAAGCACTATGATTGAAAGCAAAACACCATAGTGTCCATTAGTTTTTTGTTTTTCTTATTTCAGACAAGAAAAAAAAGGAAATGTTTTACCTTTGCATATTTCGACTGTCCACTGCAATCTTCCTCAGAAGTGTCAGCAGATTGCTGTGAAGTGTCATTTATCAGCTGTCTTTCCTAGATAGGGCCAGCCCAGCAGAAATGCCAGATCCACTGGGCTGGCCCCGCCCTCCGCCATCCGATGGTTTCTGAAGAATGTAGGCCCAGGTGTGGAAAAGCATAAATGCCCCCTCATCCCGATTCATGCTGTCTTTTCCTTGCTTCCTGATTTCTGTGGCCTCCTTGATCCAGCATTTGTGTCCACTGGATCAAGCGGTCTTATTTATGTTGCACAAATTGCCATTTGTGCAACATAAACAAGACTGCTAATAAGGGCTAGTTGGGAGCCACGTACATACCAAAGACAAGTAGCTCCGCCTACAAGGGTGAGATGGCAGGCACAGCAGCTCGACTATGAAGGCACGAAAAGCTAGTGAGAGCAGAGAAATCGCATAACACACATACACAGCACAAAAACAGTGGCTAGGCAAGTTAAACTTGCCTACCTTGACAAAGGAGAGCTGTGTGAGCCAGACCCGAGTGGAGCAGAGCAGACCACTGCATGACAGGCCTCACAGCCAACGTACTGCAAGCACAGCAATACTGTCAACCCCGACACCAGTAATCGGCAGAGCATAGCACCAGTAATTGGCAGGGCACAGAATGTGAAAACTTACCTTTGTTCTGGTTCAAAGCAGCACACCAACACGCTAAGAGGCCTCACATGCCAAACAACACTCCACGCCACTGAACAAATATCCTAAGGAGTGCAAGGAAGTGGCCTGCCGGTGAGGACTGGCGCATATACTGTATGCGCCATGTTCACTCACAGCGCCGCCTATCAATTTATTTATTTTTTTTGTAACTTTGATTTTTATTCATTTTTCATCATACATATTACATTCAGATCACAGTCTCTATATTTAAAAAAAGGAGCTAGAAGAAGAAAAAAAAAAGAAGGGGGGGGACAAATGTTGGAGCATCAAGTTTTTAGTTTCCATCTCTTAATTCTTCTGGTTTTTCCAGTGTCTTTGGTTATTCTTTCAATTTCTGTCTCGTTGTTGCACTTTGTAGTGTGTCCATTTCCGCCATTTTTTTTTCATATTGTCCTTCTTGCATTCTTTGTCGATATGTTAGTTTTTCCATTAAACATATATCCTCAACAAGAGACTGAACAAACTGATTAAGAAAGCTAGCTCTGTCCTGGGGCAACGCCTTGATCCGATGGAGGAGATAGGAGAGAGAAGGACGGTGGCTAAACTGTCATCTCTGCTGGAGTCCGAGTTCCACCCTATGCAGGACATACTGGATGCACTGAGGAGCTCATTTAGCAGCAGACTACATCATCCCAGGTGCACAACCGAGAGGTTTCGTAGGTCCTTCCTACCAACGGCTGTCAGACTGTACAACCTAAGCAGGGCTGCTCGCAGAGATAGCAAAAAGACGTAACAAACTAATAGTTTTTTTTTAATGCAAAAGATGCAATAGACTTACACAATGGTCCTCTCCGGCATACAACTAGGAACATACCGGTCGCTATGGAGGGTGAGAATATGTATGGGCACATAATCATACCATGTAGGATAACTAAATAGACGGTTATGCTGTTTCATCCCACCTAGCAACAATGCTCTGCACTGTGTGTGTTTATATATTTACATATTTATTCCATCTAGCTACAATGCTCTGCACTGGGTGTGTTTATATTTATATATCTATATATTTATTCCATCTAGCTACAATGCTCTGCACTGGGTGTGTTTATATTTATATATCTATATATTTATTCCATCTAGCTACAATGCTCAGCACTGGGTGTGTTTATATTTATCTATATATTTATTCCATCTAGCTACATTGCTCCGCACTGTGTGTGTTTATATACTTGCATATTTATTCCACCTAGCTGCAATGCTCCGTACTGTGGGTGTTTATATATTTACATATTTATTCCATCTAGCTACAATGCTCTGCACTGTGTGTTCATATATTCATATATTTATTCCATCCAGCTACAATGCTCTGCACTGTGTGTCTGTGTGTGTGTGTGTGTATATATATATTTTATAGTAATATGTACATATGTATATTAGCTGCTCTTGCTTGCTTGTTTTGTTTTTTTTTTCTTGCCTTCTGATTGTTGCTCTGAGTGTTGCTATCCCTGTGCTGTTGCAATCCTGGAATTTCCCCGTTGTGGGACTAATAAAGGCTTATCTTATCTTATCTTATCTTATGTCTGTCCATTGCTCTTGGTCAGGAAGAACTTCTGATTGCCATTTTCTTGTGATTGTTTTTTTACATGCAATCAGCAAGATTTTAACTAAATATCTGTCCTCAGCCTGTATTACATTGTCTCTTTTAAGATCACATAAATACATCAAGTTACAGTTTATTGGTATATTATATCCTAATATCTTCTGTATTGTCACATGTATAGATTCCCAGAATGATGAGATTTTACAGCATTTCCAAAACATATGCGAGTGGTCTGCATTTTGAGCCCCACAGCCCCTCCAGCATATAGATTGGGTATTTGTATACTTTCTTTGGATCTGTGGTGTAATGAAATAGCAAATCAGGTTTTTCCATCCAAATTCCCTCCATGTCCTTGAACTTGTTGATGTGTGTTGTGTTTTCCATATTTCTTGCCAGTTTTCTTCTGTTATGTTTAAATTTAGCTCTTTCTCCCATTTCTCCTTTATATAGTTACTTGAGTGTTTGTTTGCCGTAAGTTTCTGATATAGTTTCGAAATAATTCTTATTTTATTTCCTGCATACGAGCTTAAAATGAACTGTATAATCTCGCTCACATCTGTGTGGAGGTTATGCCTAATCTTCCTCATATAATAATCTCTCATCTGCAGATATCTGAAGAATTCAGATTTTTCTAGTTTAAATTTTCTTCTCTTGTTTACAAAACTCCCCAAATCTTTTTTTTCCCATATTGCCCCATGCTGTGATTCCCTTGTTCACCAGATTTTTGTATCCCCTATCTTGCTTTGCCGGTTCAAACTGACTGTCAAATGCTACCCATTTCAATAGTTTTATATCCTCCTTTATATTATACTTTTGTACTATTTTATACCACAGTTCCAAAGTAAATTTAGTGATTGGGTCTATTTGTTTGATTTGCTTATACGCATCCTTATCTCCTATTATGCTTTGTACTGGGAGTCCCTCAATTTCCTTTTCCATTTCTTTCCATTTTGCCTCGTATCCTCCGTCGCACCAATATATGATATATCTTATTTGTGCTGAGTAGTAATATTCCTTTAGACTCGGTAGGCTCTTGCCTCCTTTCTCTTTTGATAATTGGAGAGTTTTATATTTCACTCTTGGCTTTTTACCTCCCCAAACAAATCTCGATATCATCTTGTCCCACTTTGAGAACTGGGCACCAGGAATCTCTTTTGGTAGAGCCTGGAAGAGGTAAAGCAGTCTAGGTTGTATGCTGATTTTGACTGTCTTAATTTTTGAATTCAGATCCATGTTTAAGATTGACCATCTATCAATATCTTTTTTTTATTTCTTGTTCTAACCTATCATAGTTTTCTTTATAGATTTTGCTTAAATCTTTAGGTATGTTCACTCCAAGGTATTTTATTTCTTTTTGTTTCCAGTTTAGTTTGATCTTATCAGTTATCTGGTTTAAAGGGTTATAGTGGAATGTCAGTATTTGTGTTTTTGTTATGTTTATCTTGTATCCTGATAATTTTCCAAAATTTTCTATCAAGTCCATCAGTTCCATTATTGATTCATCTGGTTGTTCAAGGTAAACTATAATATCGTCTGCAAACAGCCCAATCTTGTGTTTCGCTCCCTTTATTGTTACACCTTTTAATTTTTTATTTTGTCGCATCACTTGAGCCAGTGGCTCTATGAACAGAGCAAACAAGATGGGCGATAGGCAGCATCCCTGCCTAGTTGATCTTTGTATATTTACTTTGTCTGTCAACCTCTTGCACTCCCGTGTACCGCGGACGGGCAAGTCTCTGCGTCCTAGGGCGCACGAGGGCGCTCTCGTGCGCATGATCCTGATGGTGGTGATGTAGGTGGTGTGGCGCACTGAAAATAAAAGCTGCAGACACAGCCACAAACAGATTAGTTCATCTGATTGACCTCTCATTTGACTAATAAGAGCCTTGAATTGGGTTTCTGAAACCTTGAAGAACCAATGAATGAAAACCTAGGAAGGAGGACCCGCCTACTGTGAATGCAGGAGCCAATTGAAGCACAGAAGTTCGGGCTGGGTGAAGAGAGACTTACTGCTGCCACAGATGAAAAAAAGGACGCTGGAAGAACCTGCTACAGACCCAGCAGAGACCACCCACAAGTGCAACCTGCACTCATTCCAGCAGAATAGACGTTTAGGATTCTCTTCTGTCATCATAGACCGACGAAGGCCGACGACAAAGGTCGTAAATCATTCGCCAAAACCGCAATAATGGAATTATGTTTTGACCGGGATCCACGAGCGGACCAGCGTCGCGTTCGTCTGACAATGGGGAAAAGAAGTTCGCCAGGACAATGTGGCTGTGAAGAGGTAAGGTGTTATAAGCTAAATTATTATTTATCCCTGAAAATTGTAATCAAAAAATGACTTTTGACCGATCAGTAAATTACAACTGTACGGCACACGAAGTATGAAGTGCGTGCGCCACGTTACACGGTTCTTCGCCGCCTCCGAACCGTGAGTGCCCCCCCCCCTGCTGCTACGATTCTGTAGCGGGGGAGCCGCGGTGACAGCGTTGCTGTGGAAACATGCCACATCCGAGTGTAATCCGTCATGTAGCGAGGGCCAAACTCCGTCCTCTGTAGCGGGGGGGTGGGGGGACAACCCCCCCCCCCCCCACACACACACACACACACACAGACACAGCCCTGAATGTGACCTTTCATTTGAGCCCAAGATGAAGCTTCTATGTTGAATCATTCAAAAGTTATAGACGTTTTTCCAAACTGTGCCATTTGGCACAATTTGGCACAGTTCCAAAACGCCTGGGAACAGCCTGAGAACAAAGCTGTGTAATATATTCATTTTTTGTGGTATTGTTACAAAATTTGGACCTCAGCTGGATAACACTTGGTTCTACATTTCTTTGGCATTTTCCAGCCCGGATCTGAAGCTGTGTGTTATTTGCAAGCATTTGTATCCAAAAAAACACCCAGGCCAAATTTATTTTCTTCAAGTTCACTATGTTTAGATGACTGTAACTCAGTGGCCGGAGCACTTTGAGAGATCATGTTTTTTTTTTGCCAAAAAATTCAAAGTGTTTTCTTTTAAATGAGACCAACCCCATGAAGATGCTGCAAAGGGTTGAATAACAGCTTTCGATTTACTTTGGGCACATTATTTTTTGACGTTTTTAGGAAAATTGACCAGAGTGCAAGGAGTTAAGCTACCGTTTATCTTGATTCTTGCCACAGGTTTTTGATATAGTGTCTTTATGCATTGCACTGATTTTTCGTTAAATCCAAAGCGTTCCAGCACATTATATAGGAACATCCAATTAACCCTATCAAATGCTTTTTCTGCGTCTAAACTCATTATTACTGCGCTTTTCTTTGCTTTATGTATTTGATTAATTATGTGTATTGTTCTCCTGATATTATCATGTGTTTGGCGTCCCTCCATGAAACCAGTTTGATCATCCTCTATCAGTTCCGTCAAGAATGTCTTTTCGTTTACAGATAATTGTTGTATAAATTTTATAATCCACATTTAATAAAGAGATTGGCCTATAGTTTCCGCATTGTTCCCTATCTTTCCCTGGCTTTAAAATAACTGAAATAATGGCTTCGTTCCATGATGGAGGTATTTTGTTGTTGTTTAATGTCCAATTAAATGACTTTAGGAGCTGTGGCGTGAGTTCTTCTATAAACAGTTTATAAAACTCAGATGGGTATCCTTCACTACCTGGTGATTTACCATTTTTTAGTGACTTAATCACATCTTTAATCTCTTGTGTTGTTATTTCTGCTGTTAGCTTTTCATTTTGTTGGTTTCCTATTGATGGCAAGTCCAATGTGCAAGAAATTTTTTAATATCCTTAACATTTGTCTCTTCAGGTTGCGAGTATAGTTCTTGATAGAATTTATGGAATATTTCTTCGATGTTTTCTGGGGTAACTGTGGTTTTATTTGTGATGGGGTCCTTAATCTTATATACATTATTCACTGTTTGTTGTTTTCTTAACCGTTTTGCCAGCAGTTTTGTGGCCTTTGGCCCCGTTTCATAATATTTTTGTTTTAAATATCTATTTTTCCTTTCAATTTCATCTATTTGTATTTCTTTTATCTTTATTTTTTCTTCTTTAATTTCTTGATATATTTTTGGGTCATTTGTGTTTTGATGTTTACGTTCTAATTCCCTCAGTCTCTCACATCTTTGTTCATATGATTCCAGTTTAGACTTTTTTGCTTTTCCTGATTCAACAATTAATTTACCTCTTAACACGGCTTTTAGTGCATCCCATAGTATTGTTGGGTCCACTTTTATCATTCTCCTCGATATAGTCATTTATGTTTACCTTTATTCTTTCTTTCATTTTCTCATCATTTAATAGTCCTACATTAAGTTTCCATGTTGTTTGTCGTTTTCTATTGTTTAAATATATTTCCATGTATATAGGATTATGATCTGATATTTCTGCCCCTCCAATCTGACAGTTTCTCACCTTGTGTCTGTCACCTTCATTCATAAGGAAGTAATCTATTCTAGAGTATACTTTATGGACTGCTGAATAATGTGTATAGTCTTTTTCGAGTGGGTGCAGGTGCCTCCATATGTCTACCATACCCATTTCTGCCAGTGAGGTTCTTATGAACTTTGTTACATGTTTTTTTGTCTTCTTAACACTTGTTGTATCAACTTCATGATCCATGACAGCATTTAGGTCTCCTCCACAAATTAGGACTCCTTCACTGTGTGTTGCTATGAGATCAAACAGATGTTGAAAAAAACCCTTGTCACTTTCTGGTGTGGCATTGATGTTCACTAATGTGATCTGCATACCATCTATTCTTCCCTTTATTATTACATATCTGCCTTCTTTATCCTGGATTTCTTGTTCACATTCAAATTGTATTTTATTTGAAATTAGTATCGTAACCCCCCTTTTAGTTCCTCCCTTAAATGAACTGTAGTAGGAGTTCTTACAGCCAAATCTCTTTAGTTTCTCATGTTCCTTCTTGTTCAAATGTGTCTCTTGTATAAATATAATTTTGGCTTTTTCCTTCTTGAATTTTCTTATTATTCTTTCCCTTTTAGCAGGTGAGTTCAGACCATTCACGTTTAATGTCATTATCTTAAGATTTTTAACCATATTCATGTTTTTCCATTTTTTTAACTTGTGCTCCTAGCCCCTTTAACAACAAAACTAACACATATATGAACAAAAACACATTAAAGAACCTCGACCTCCGCACTTTGGGCCTTTCTTCTGCCCCTTGGTCCCTGTTGGAGGGTGGAGGGAATGTCCTCACCGAGTGAGGGGCACTTCCTAGACCTGTAGTTACTATTCAAGTAATAGTCATTAGTCTAGAAATGTCCAACAAAAATCACTTTAACCTCTCCTAGCCATTTGTTTCTCTTTTACCTTGTCTTCTTGGCCTTCATTTCTTCTGTGCCCTTCTTAATCTTTGTTATAATCTAGGCTTTCCATTGAAAGCCTTGCAGTTTTTCTTGGGCTTGGTGCGCCACGTCCGTCTCCCGCCCTCTGCCACTCACTCGCCTCCATTCCAGCTGTCTCGGTGTGCTCCGTGCTCCGTGCCGCCGCTGCTCCAGCCGCTTCCTCCGGTACGCTCACCACAAAGCCTCTCTCCGTCCTGTCCCGCGCTGCCTCTCTGGCCGTGTTGTAGGTTTTCACGCCGTCCTCCCAATGAATTCTCATCTTCTTTAGCGGCGTTTGGAATCTAATTTTTTTCTCTTTCAGCATTTTTTTAATGTTGGCATATTTCTTTCGCTGCTGCCCAATTTCTGTCGGGTAGTCATGGTCAAAGAATATCTGTTTGTCGCCAACTCGTATCTTTTTTTTTTTTCCACGCTTGTGTCAGGATTCTTTCCTTTACGTCGTATTTTAAAAAGTTTACCACAACTGACCTGGGTGTAGAGTTTGAGTTCGGGTTCTGTGTCAAGGCTCTGTGCGCTCATTGGATCTGCATGTCTGTTTCATTGGGCAGCTCAAGCTCTTTTTTTAAGAATTGATCTATGAATTTCGTCATCGAGTTGCCTTCAGTGCCCTCCGGAATCCCGAAGATACGTATATTGCTCTGCCTGGACCTGCTCTCCAGGTCGGTTATTTTTTCCTGCATCCTCTGTGTTTGTGCCGTCAGGGTCTGCAGCTGCTCGCTTGCCTCGGTCTTCCAGTCTTCTAACTCTGATATTCGAGCCTGTGCTTCTGCCATACATGCCCGTTGATTGCGCAGCTCCTCCATGTTTTGTGCTAGCTTGTGGTCCATTTCTTTTCGGAGACCCATAATTTCCTCCTTCATCTCTTTTTTCAGCTCTTCCTTAAGAGCCGTTAAATCCTGTTGGAGTTGTCGCTTGAAGTCTTTTATGTCCGTACTTATATTGGCGAAGCCAGAGTTCATAGCATCGAGGTTGGCGTCTTCCATTTTCTTTGAAGTCTCCTCGTTTTTGTTGGCCTCGTGTTCAGCGATTTCTCCAGTGTTGTTGAAGAGGGATTCTTTAGTTTTACCCTGCTTTTGTCTGTGTGCCCGGCTTCTTCGTGTTTTCACCCCTTGGTTTATTGACCTGTTTATGTCGAGTTGGCCATTTACCAAAGATTTTTAATCCGACTAGGGAGAGCTCTCTGTTTAAGCGTTATGCCTCTCCGCCATCTTCCTGGAAGTCTTGCCGCCTATCAATTTAAGTGCCACAACAGACAGGGGTGTGAAAAGGATGAAAAAAGACAGGAGGGCCATCCTGCTACACATGGTTTTCCATTCCGAAAAAACGTGAATACATATGAGAAAAACATTTTTCACATGCACTGGATACGTGGCGTTTACACCTTTAAAAACCATATCTGCCGGCATGGCACCATAACGTTTTCTCTGCCACTTTATCTTTCTCACCATATTTCTATTAGAGGTGATAACTAAGCCTAATATTTTTCCTAATCTTAATGATTAGTGGAGAGGAAAATGTAAAAGAAAAAAGAAAAGAAAAAGGTCAGTGTTAAATGGCTTACTGTGGGAAGCAAACTTGGGACCTGTTGAAACCTTCTAAAAACAGATATTGTTTTGCTCCTGCACTGACAATGGTACATTTTTTTTTCTGTGCATGTGCAGAATGACAATGGTGGGTTTAATTCACACATGCGCAGTGAGTTAAGGCGTTTCTCCACATCTACTCCGTATGTCTTTTGTTGTTTGTTGAGTGTGTGGAAAACGTGCATTTGGCACGAGTTTTAGTGAGATCGTGTTGGTGTGGCAGATGTGTGTTTGATTCCCCGGTGGATGCAAACACAGGCGAACTGTGGTATTGTCATACTACCTCGTACATGTAGCCATTTATTCTTTGTGTCAGCATGTTTCCTTTACAGCAGCGCTTTATTTGGGAGAAAAATTGTGCCAGTGTATATATATATTGGCTAATCGTTGCTTATAAGCCTGTATTCTGAGTTTCTTCTGTGAATAAAAGATACTGAAAGATAATGGTGATTTTCACAACAAATTTAATAAACTACTTTTACCAAGATTAAGGTAGAAAAGGAGTAAAATATAAATGCAATGATAGCTCAGGGAGTAGATCACATTATGGTAATTTAGTCAGTATCATATTTGGTACTTTAGAATAATTAAATGCAAAAGAAATGTACATTATAGATGTAAAGAGAAACAGTCTAAAAAGAAATATCAACTCTTACTGGAAAAAAATCTCCTTACCAAGAAGACATCTATACTGAGGAAAATACAGTATTTGACGATAGTCTTACTATTATTAAGGAGAAACTCTAGTACATTTGGTGGTATCCTTTAGTTACTTGGCAGGCAAAGCTCTGCTGTACAGGTATAACATCATGAGTCAAATTAGGCAAGAAGCTGAGTGCAGGACACAAATGTTATGATCTGGACATGGTCTGTGACCATGCCCACACTTTTTGTTACCCTTTGGACTAATCATTATTATTATCACTGTTATCATTATTATTGTCATTGTAGGGAGCTTGGAATAAGGAAGCGAAGTGATTTTATAAATCAAGTTTTATTGCCAGCTTCCAGTCCCTAACATGTCTCATCTCAAATGCAGAAGCAGAATGAAGAGGCTGATCGCAGTCAGACCTTCCTACTTATACATCACATCACAAAAGACATTGCATATCAGAGCCGACATCCCCCAAGGTGTTATCTTCCTCCATTGTCCTCTCTCTCCTCCACCTGACCCTGGGGGGTCAGGAAGTCCATTCGGGTCTCCACCGCTGTGCCTCCGTCTACTCCTTGATCTTTGCTGGCGGTCGAGACCTCTTGTCCTGCCCTGAGACGTGAGGTCCTTTCACATATGTAATCACTAAACCTTCCTCTTAAGTTTATACATATGCAGGTATGGATATATGAATAATATAAGCCACAGTCATGATTATTATCTTTATTCCCAGTTACTTTGGTAGGGTTTGTGTTTTGTTTTGTTCCTTATCATTGTTCTGAGTTGTCTTTTATTTTGGTAGTGCTCCTTGTTTTCATCCAGTCTGTTATAGTTCATTTCCTGTTTTGGTTTCGTTCTGTCTTACGTCGGTAATTTATCACAGCTATCCCTTATTTGATAATTATTAGTTCTCTATTTATTCTGCCACCTCCTCTCCTTCCTTGCAGCATCCAAATAGTCCTTTCTCCACGCCACTACATTGGCGCTTTTGGATTCTTCTACTTCAGCTGTAAATTATCTGCCGTTACCACCATTTTGTGTTGTTCAGCCCTCAGGCTGTGTGTATGTTTAATAAACACTGCAAACTTCTGTCTGGCATTTGGGTCCGTCAATATGCCCCGGAGGGGCACTATTGACAACAAACACACGGAGGCAAAAATAGAGGCAATGAATATTTTTTTTAAAGCTGGGAATACTAACGCATTAATATCATTAGTTATAGTAGTCCAATTAATGGATTAAGAAATATTAACTCAAATTAATGCCCCCCAATGGCACTTCCTGTTATAGCGGAACTTTAAATGCGTAACAACTGTTCCTCCTGGACAGTCTTCCACAAGACACAGTCCGCAATCAATACACTCCGCAATCAGGTTCCTCATTTTATTTAATTCTGGGTTTTCAAATCAGTTTGCTGGAGTGTCATTGTGGTACTCTGTGGACATTCTGAGCCGTATATTTAAATAGACATTAAAATGAGCCACCGTGAGGAATGAAGCTTCAGCAAGCTGCCTGCTAACCAGAAGTTAACATGAGGCTAGCCACAACAGGCGCAGCTGTGTCTCAATTCAGGGGTTGCATCCGACACAGACCTAGGAAACCACATCTTCAAAGGTCAGGTAGGCTGTATCTAAAAGCTGATTTACGGCTGTTAATTGAGACCATCTAATCTTTGGATGATGTATGTTTGCGTGACCACACACTACCCAGTTGCCGAACAATCATGACAGCCTCAGTTGAGAGATTATTTTGCTTACATTTTTAACAGAGATAGAACTTTGTTTTTGTATTATTTTTATCATTGTATTTGCTTTACCTTTTACTGGAGAAGCTTCACCAGATAGGACCATGACCAGATAAAATAAGACTTTTAACTCAAGTTAAAGTCAGCAGGTAAACAACAGTTAAATTCATGCAAATTAAAGCCACAAAATACATAAATTACTTTTAACTATTTTTCATGTACTCATAAGATTGAACTATAAAATAAATTCTTAATTACATGACCAGTGGAAAAAATGACAGTTTGCTGATATCATTTATTACTATTACGTAGCTAAATAATTAGATGTTATACCTTTTATCAACACACAGAGCTACCAGAGGACTGACCTCCCATTGTAGCTTTCACTACTTACAGTAGCTGTGTGGCCTAGGGTCAGAGAAATGGAGATGGGCGCTGCACCTATACACTACATGGTGTCCCACATGCTGTGGAAGGGAAGGGGGGCGATACCTTTTATCAGCTGTTGACATTTAGTTTATTTTGTAAACCAGACCACAGTCCTGTACTATAGGATGATGAAACTCAATGATTTTTAAAGTCAAAGCTTATAATTTATCAGCTCATTAGGTTGGAATCCAATGGCCACAAACCATTTAGTAGTGTTTTTTTTTAATATTTTGCACTGGAAGAGAAAATTTAGGCAATGTTAATGCATAAAATATTAGGCTAGAATACTGTGTAATGTTAGCAACACTACATCAGTGTTGCCATCTCTCACTCTTGGGCGGTGAGTCTCGCTGTTTTAACCTCTGTCTCACACCACAAACTTTGTCACTCCAAAATAAAGAAAAGGCTGCCAATATCATGTTGCCTTTCTTCAGATTTTTATAGAATAGCTCTCGGTTCAGCCCTGTCAAGGTACAGTCAAGGCTGATTGCCATGGCAAGCAGACTGAACATGTTCTAAAACTTATTCTGAGGTAAAGAAGTGAATGTGTTGGGGAAAAAAACAGTTTGTGTATTGTGCCGTATACATGCTTATGCAACCCTTACTCCCCAGTTACCTCTTGCGATGGATCACAGTTAAATAGTTAATCAGTTAAAAAAAAAAAAAAACGTGATTAATCCCAATTAATTTTTTAAAATGTGTGTGATTTTTTTTTTTTTTTAAATTATCGATTCCCACCACCAATATTTTTTGATCTGGCATAATTCAGTTGTGCAACCTGCATCTGCTGGAGTTAAGTCCTACAGCGAGAGAGAGAGAATGCAAGTGTGCACCTCGAGGGAGGCGAGTATAGTTTTAAATGTTACAGATGGAGCGCTCACTTGTGGAGTTGGTGTTGGTTGGTGAGGGTTTTAATAGTGGAACACAACTAGGAGATAAATCTGTTTCACTAAGACAGAGAGCCTAGTTTGGGGCAGAGGATACACTATGGCGAGAGAAGGAGAGAGAAAGAGTTTCCTGAGGAAAGAGGTGGTTATGGATTGTAGTGAATGATTTCAATTCTGTATTGTTTGGAGATGTCAGTAAGGAATCCAAAGTGGACAGGTGAGGTTTGTTGTTGGTGAGTGTGCACAAACCAAGGAGAGCTTAAGCTACGATCACAAAGATTCTTACAAACGATGGGTTTGTAAGAATCTTACAGGTCTATAAATTCTGGAGTTCACAGGCATTTGTGGAGGGGGGGCATAGTTTCATATGGCTGCCATTTAGTTCGCAAGAGCAACTTGAGGCATTCTTGAGAAATGAGATGCTCGTACGCTGGCCTTAGAGTTCATAAGTTCTTTGTAAGGGTGCCTTGGGATCTTCTTACTGCATGTTTACTGCCATCTTACGAAAATGTTTTTGCAACTCACGGCACTCTGAAGTCGTTGGTAGGAAGATCTTAAGGCTTTTGGCACATTCTGTTGGCATAAATGTAGCACAAATGACATGCAGTGGGGAAAATAAGTATTAAACATGTCAACATTTTTCTCATTAAACATATTTCTGATGGAGCCATTAACCTGAGATTTTCACCAGATATCAGTAACAACCCATGTAACCCATACATACAATGAAATCAAGGCAACTGTGTTCAGTGGTTAGTGGCTCCATCAGAAATACAGTATGTTTAATGAGAAAAATGTTGGTGTGCTCAATACTTATTTTCCCCACTGTACTTCCACCTTATGAGTGCCTCATTACTGCCTTAAGCATGCTGTATGAATTTAAGATAAGATAAGATAAGATAAGATAAGCCTTTATTAGTCCCACAACAGGGAAATTCCAGGATTGCAACAGCACAGGGATAGCAACACTCAGAGCAACAATCAGAAGGCAAGAAAAAAAAACAAGCAAGCAAGAGCAGCTAATATACATATGTACATATTACTATAAAATATATATATACACACACACAGACACACAGTGCAGAGCATTGTAGCTGGATGGAATAAATATATGAATGTGTAAACACACAGTGCTGAGCATTGTAGCTAGATGGAATAAATATGTAAATATATATACACACACAGTGCAGAGCATTGTTGCTAGATGGGATGAAACAGCACAACCGTCTACTTAGTTATCATACATGGTATGATTATGTGCCCATACATATTCTCACTCTCCATAGCGACCGGTATTTTCCTAGTTGTATGCCGGAGGGGACCATTGTGTAAGTCTATTGCATCTTTGCATTCAAAAAAACTATTAGTTTGTTACGTCTTTTTGCTATCTCTGCGAGCAGCCCTGCTTAGGTTGTACAGTCTGACAGCTGTTGGTAGGAAGGACCTGCGAAACCTCTCGGTTGTGCACCTGGGATGATGTAGTCTGCTGCTAAATGAGCTCCTCAGTGCATTCAGTATGTCCTGCATAGGGTGGAACTCGGACTCCAGCAGAGATGACAGTTTAGCCACCGTCCTTCTCTCTCCTATCTCCTCCACCGGATCAAGGCGCTGCCCCAGGACAGAGCTAGCTTTCTTGATCAGTTTGTTCAGTCTCTTCCTATCGGCTGCAGTAATGCCACTGCCCCAGCAGACCACTCCAAAAGTGATGGCTGATGCCACCACCGTGTCATAGAATGTCTTCGGCAGCGCGCCTTGTACACCAAAAAACCTGAGTCTCCTCAGCAGGAACAGCCTGCGCTGTCCCTTCTTGTAGAGTGCATCAGTATTGTGTGACCAGTCTAGTTTATTGTTCAGATGAACACCCAGGTACTTATAGGCTGTCACCATCTCGATGTCTGTTCCCTGTATATTTACTGGTGCTGTGAGGGGTTGTCCTTGCCTGCGACAGTCCACCACCAGCTCCTTAGTTTTCCTCGCGTTGATCTGGAGGCAGTTCCGATGGCACCAGTCCACGAAGTCCTGGATAAGCCCTCTGTACTCAGCTTCATCTCCATTGGAGATGAGGCCAACGATCGCAGAGTCATCAGAGAACTTCTGTAGATGGCAGTGTGTTGTGTTGTGTGAGAATTTCCGTATGAACAGGGATTTTTAAGGTGTTCTCAAGAACAACTTAAGGTGTTCTCGAGGCATTCTTACGGCCAACATCTTGCCTAGGTCTTACGTTGTTCCTAAGGCATTCATACAGCTGCCCTATGATGAGGGTTTTTTGTGGGGCATTCGTAGAAATCTTGGATAAGACCATTGACCTGGCCATGAACTTACGAACAGTTCAAAAATCATTCGTACAGTGTTTGCAGCCATTCGTAAAGGTATTTGTGACCACGGCTTAAGTTAGTTGGCAGACAGAAAGGGTTTTCCTGAACATACAGTAAGGGGGCAGAGTAGAGAGTGAGCAGGAACACCAAAACTTAGATTGCTTTTCTTAGTTCAGGTTGCAGCCAGGAGGATGAGGTTTACTACAAGTCAATCTAAGGGACAGCCAATCTCAATTGGAACCTCTTATACAGGGGGTCCTTGATTATGCACAGGTGCATAATCAGCCAGCTGCACTCAGTCTCCCTCCTTGGCCTTGATGAGAGGTCTTATGCAACAACAGTTAATAGACAGAGCACGCTCACCTGGATCACTACATGTCAAAGTGTTGATTTTAGCCATATTCTGAGTTTAGTGCATTAATGCTGAGCAACATTACTCTGATATAGTTACCAAAATCAACTTTTGATATGTTTTGCACTGTAAAACAACAATACCAAAACATAAAATGATGCATGTCAGGAGATAATACACAAGCATAAAATGTCAGTGTGCACGATCATCTGCACTGCTGAATTACTTCTGTGCTACAATCTTGCATGTTTTGTTTTGGACATTTTCCCCTCCAGCTGACACATTTGGTTTTATTTTTTGTTCTATGATACTGTTATGTCTGGAAATAATGGGAGTCGGAGTCTCCTTCATGCAGCATAGAGCTCTCACTTTATTACAGCAAACTTGGAACTATGTACAGAGTGGGCCGTGCCCCCTTGACGTCACCCTGTGGGTGGACACGGCACCACACACACACACTCCCACACACCACATTCTCCCCCCCTTTAGAAAAATGTGAAACCACACACACCATTTAACCTTCCAAAATCAGAAACCCGAATCACGCACTAAGAACAAAGAGAAAAATATACTATATTAGAACAAACTTATCACATTCACACAAAACAACTCAAACTTGGACCACGTCTCTTAAAATGTACAAAATAATCCCATAATACTCATACATTCACTCACACGCACACCAGCATTCAATATATACAAACTGTACATAATCGCATATATTCAGATATTTACACAAAAGTTTTTTTTTATTTTAAGTAATTCCAATGTCTCTTTGCAGCCACCATCTCCTATACTGCCACAGAGGGCCTGGGCAGCCCCATGGCATCAGTAAGCCCGGCCGCTACCTCCTCCTAGGATTGAAACACCTCTCCCTAGCCAAAATGTCTCTACCCACCAAAACCTGTTTTTCTTCTCTGGGCCGGACCTCGCCGCCGACCCACAGGGGAACCCGACCCGGTCCCCTGTGCTCACGACGTTGTCTCCGGACATCCTTCCTGTGTCAGGCTGTCCTGCCGAACCGGTCCGAATTCTCACCCCAGTGATGGCATTTGGCGCGCTGCCGAACCGCGTCAATTTGTTCTGCTCCGCTCTCTTTTCCTCCAACCTCGGCAGCCTTCCTCACAGGGACCCTGCAGTGCTGTCCAGTTCCCACACCAATGGCAACGTGGCCACCGCCACCGGGGTCAACCCTCGCTGGATGATTGTCGCTCCAGTCACTATCACCTCCCAGCTCGCCAGACCAGTTCGTGTCCAGAACCGCTCCGTCATCTACGTCTGGTTGTAGCTGCTGTCCCTCGGGGCTCTCGGTGACACTTCCGTCAGCTCTTCTCCCAACCCGGGCACGTCATCATTGCTCACGGCCCCCTCGCTCCAGGTGTCCCGCTGCGTCGCCTCTGCATCCTGCTGCTGCTCATCTCCAGGGCACACACCATCACCTTTGCCGGGCTCGTTCACCAAGCCAGGCTCCTCACCGCTGCATCCAGCGCTCTCGGTGCTGATGCTCCGCTGCACTGTCATTGTGTCCGACTGTGGCTCTTCCTCGGAGCTCTCAGCACGCATGGTCCCGCTCTCCCGCTCTTCAGCTTCCATCAACTGGGCTGGCTCCTGCTCTGGTTCTGGGCTGCTGACCGTGCAACCGGCAATTTCCAAGGTGAATCCCAGCTTATCAAACAGGTCCCACCCCATGACATTTTCACCCTGGCATGCCACCTGGAACTGGAACACTGGAAGAGTTTTCTCGCCGTACTGCGCCGTCAGTGTGATACTCCTGCCGTTACCGGAGTCCTCATCGTCCGGCAGTTCCACCGCATCCGGGCGCCACGGTGTGAGCCTCCGAACCCAGGCCTCACTCATGATGGACCGCATGGTGGCGGTGACTGTCAACATGGGCACCCTCACACCATCCAGCTTCACCACCCATTGCGGTCCTGACCATCCTTCGGGACATGTGACGTTTACATCAGTGGCCAGGGGCTCCTCCACACATGGCCCCGGTTCTGCCTCGAGGCCCAGCTTGGCGCCCTTAACTTTGTTTCTGCACGAAACTTGCCTGTCAGCTAGCCTGTCCATAGACTTTGACTCAGCCGTTAGCTTTCCCAAGCTAACTAGCTCTGTTGTCCCTAGCGCCGAAAGCTCCTTCGCCCTCGTCTGCTCTGCGAAGTGTGCTTCCATGTGCACGACGGCCTCTTCGTAGGACTCATCCATGCATAGCGAGTTGAGGATCCTTTGGCCCTCCTCACCGAGGTGAAAACCCAGGATCGCCCAGCACTGTCTCGCCAAGGGATATTGAGCTCTCGGAGGTACTCCTCGAAATTCTGTCTTCACTCCGGCCACAAAATCACCGGCATTGGTCGCTGAGGTATCCTGCACGTACCCATTATCCCATCCTCATCGCCAAATGAAATGTCTGGAAATAATGGGAGTCGGAGTCTCCTTCATGCAGCATAGAACTCTCACTTTATTACAGCGAACTTGGAACTATATACAGAGTGGGCTGTGCCCCCTTGACATCGCCCTGTGGGTGGGCACAGCACCGCACACACACACACACACTCCCACACACCACAGATGCCAGTGCTGCACTGATTTTAATTGCAGCAGCAGTGAAATCTGTGACATTGCCAGAATTTTTGGCCATTGCTGTCTTTGGTCACAGACCCAGTGACTCTGAAATGCTCTAACAGTGCAACATCGCTCCACCATTTCTGTGCCATAACCAGACATCATCATAATTTGCTCACATTGGTATCTGGCTGGGTCATCAAACTTTCTAACTAGAGGGAATGCAGAGAGTGCATACCTCCACCAAGGGGTCTGTCTGTTTGCAGGATTATGCCAAAACTACTATACTAATTGTGATGAAATTCTCACCAGAGGTGGCCCTTGGGCAGGGCTACAGATGAACCCATTAGATTCTGGAGGTGATTTGGGTCAGAATGCACAAGATACAGTCTTGGAGGAGTGGAGTGGAGCCAGGGCCATTATTATTATCTTTATTTGAGACCAAAGTAGGAGATGTACATGTTAAAATCATCACAATTTTGATATTATTAAACAATTCCACACATAAACTTTGTGGCTGATGGGGAATAATTTATGATTTGAAGAGCCTGTTTCTCCCCTCCAAACCCTACATTAATTTTTCTTGTCTTTCTATCCTCCTCATCCTGGTATTTTCTGTGCTTACTTTGCTTTTTCTGGAGTTTCTGCTCCCTGCTCTCTCCTTGTCTAACTCACTACTCATCTTTACCTGTCCTCCATTTTCCCCCCGATTCTCCTGCCTCCCTGTCATCTCTCCCAATCTCTCCTCATATCTTCATAACTCTGTCTTCCCCTTCCGCCTTCTCTCACCGCTCCTCCATCTCTTCAAAGTCAGTGCAGTCTTTGCTGTCATTGGACTGAGAATAACACATCGCTCAAAGCTGTAACATCTGACAAAACACTGTTCACTGACATTGTCTGTAGTAATACGCGGAGAGAAAAAGTTCACTCAAGCAGCCATCCCATCATCCCACCGGACACGTGCACAAATGCTACCTGCACTATGACAGTTGTAGATGCATCCAGTTTACCTTGTAGTGGCCTTCCAGAGGGATGGCAACAACTGAACAGTCTGTACTCAAAATAACAAACACAAGCAAGTGTGCAGTGCCCTGTCGCACACTCACGCTATCTCTTCCACCTTCCTTCCCTCCCACTCTGCATTAGGCGCATTGAAGTGGCTGGTAACAGTAGCAGCATCAGGCTTTTATCGCTGTAATTTGCAGCCATACATCAGTGTGACAGTGGCCGGGGCAGGACGGTGTTGGCCTGCTCTAAACTGCACTGTACAGTGACACATGCCAAGGGCAGCCAGATAATGTAGATGTATGAATTAAACAACACAACTTTGATGCCGCAGATCACAAGGCATCATTCATCTGCGTCCACCGCAAGACACAAATGTGAAGGATACCGCTCATATGCAGCCGCCAGGATGAGATAAAGGATGGTAGGGATAAGTGATGCACTGGTCATGGCTGAGGTTCAATCAGGGGAGCCTCAGTGAAAATATACAGTGTGCTATTTATGCAGAGGCTCACATCTGTATTCAAAGGGAAATGGCCAAAGGGGGACTGCAGGGAGAGTGGGGCGGATGGTGATACATAGGGATGGAGAGGAGGATGAGAGGGATAAAATGTCATAGCTGGGGTTGATAGACGGGGAAGGTCCATCCACTCTATCTGTGAGTACATAGAGGGATAGAGATGAAGGGAAAGGGAGGGGGATGAAAAGCAAGCAGCGAGTTAGCTGCGAGGTAGAGGGGGAATGGTATTAGAGAGAATGTGAGTAGAGAGAGTAACAGGAATGGAAAGGAAGAAAAAAAGGTGGGGAGAAAGTGAAAGGATTATGGATGTAAAGAATCGAGGGGAAGGCGTTAATAATGGTCTGTCGGAACAGAAGAAACGGGGGGGAAATGTGCAGAGTGTTGAAGGTGAAGAGGCACAGGTGGATTTGAATAGTAGTCTGGTGTGCGAGGGAATGGGAGGGAAAAGAGGGAGACTGGTAAAGGTTAAGAGGGATTTTGTTAGATGTGTTTTTTTCATTCCATCCTGATTGATATTAATGGGGTTTTAAAGTTGTCATGAGGTTCCCTAGGCAACTGAGAAAGGTATTGGACAGATGGTGGGACATTGTTATTTGTGCAGAAGAAGAAGGGGACAAGAGACTTGTGTGTCTGTGTGTGTGTGTAGTTACACAGCAGTATTGTTTGGAAAGTTTGATGCTCAATGTCGCTGTATAGGTGTCTGTGTGTAGGGAGTGTGTGCTAAACCTGGCTATGAGTGTGCGAATGTGTATCGTTTCTGTTTTGAGCACGTGTACAGAATTGTGAGTGTTCTGTTCTTTGAGATGGCCAGTTATATTCCCCATAGGCTCAGTCACACCTCCCCTTATGAAGGGTGACTCGTGGATGGAAGTCAGTCATTGAACGTCGATCTGTGCAGTTTCACTGTAGTGAACTTACTGTAGATGCTTTACACGAGCTTGCCCCTTCAACCAATTGCAAACTGACATCACAGAAAACTAGAGATGGAAAAAAATGTGTCGCATTACCAAGCTCTCTACAGTGTAATATTGATGTTCAAATACTTTTTGCTGTGCCACTTTCTAGTGAGGCCAGACAGGGCGAAAAGGGAGGAGAGTTTTGGCTTTTCTAATTTCTAAACAGTAAAGAGCAGCCACTAACTGAACTGTCAGGATTTATAGCAGCACTCCCAATATAGCTGATAATAAATAGAGCCCCATGTCAGGTTGTTTAAGCAGCTTAAATATCTTTCTGTGTACCATAAGACACTTGACGACATGCATCCATTTGATTTAATGCAGTCGCTTATTATACAACTGAATTAGAAGCACCAAGAGAACACAAACCTCTGCCAAGTCATGCTGGTAGCCATCAAAATATCAGTCAAGGCAGCATAATCCCCCTTTGGAACCTTTAAAAAAAAAACTGTAGACAGATCATGATTCAAATTACCACCAAAATCTAATGGATTGATCATTTTGTCATAGATCACCCCTCTGAAAAAGTCATAGAGACAAAAAGACAGATATTTTGTTGCATACAGCTGGTCTTGTTCTTCCATTAAGACAAAGCAAAGAGATGTCTCATACCTTTAACATGTTTCAGCTGTCATCTGCAGTCTTCTTCAGAAAATGTCGCCTGATGTCTGTGACGTGTCACAGCAGCTGTTTTATCCTTTCTGTAGGCGTGACCGACCTGACAGATTTGACAGATCTGCCTGGTCGATCACGCCCTCCACCATGCCATGGTCTCTGGCGAAGAGAGTCCCAGGTGTGCAAGAGCATGAAGGCTCCATCATCTCAGTTCATGGTGTTGTGGGCTCACTTCCTGAACTCAATTGCTTTTTGATCCAGCGTTTGTTTGTTGTCCTCTGATCCAATTATTTTTGCGTTGTTCCAGTCCATGATGTGGTTGTTCATCTTGCAGTGGTCAGGTCAGTCACGTTTACGGAAAGGATAAAACAGATGTGACATGTCACGGACGTTAGACGACGTTTTCTAAAGAAGACTGCAGTTGATAGTCGAAACATGTCAAAGGTATGAAACATCTCTTTGCTTTGTTTTAATAGAAGAACAAGATCAATTTTATCATTGAGAAGACAAAATGAACCTGTTTGAGATCTTCATTGCATACAGTTTTAAGAAAATATCAAATGGGCATCAATTAAGAGTGAACCTTGGCTTAAACTTTCGTATATGAGTTCTAGACATCCTATAATTGATTCTTCATATTTAACTTCGATTTAACATGATGGGATATGTCTATTTTTTATTATGTCATTGTCATATTTTTGTATGACGTTAATTTGCCTTGTTTTTGAATATGTTTTTTCTATATTTTTTTCACTGTGTACATAAAAAACAGTGTAAGACAGCATATCTCCACCAAGGTTTGATAAAACATTTAACAAGAGCACTTTGAGGCAAGTGCAATATCCCCCACATCTGTTTTCATTGAAGATCCTAATATCTTACTGAAGGAGAGAAGTTTTCAACCATTCCATATAATTATCGGGGCAGAACCAAATTATGATAAGCCTATCCTCCTTGAATATCCAACAAAAATAGTTTTACAACATCTGGAATTCAAGAGGAGACTTTCATTAGTCGATACAAGTAGTTTCAGCCAAACAAAGTGAAATAAGCACATCAAGTTATGGGGCAAAATTAACTGAGGTAAAAATATAACAATGCAAGTCAGGGGTTATAACTCCCACAAAAATCATCTGATCTGAGCCAAATTGCAGTATTCATGCCATCAGTGTATATCAAATTCTGGTACCAAGTTTCAAAGCATTTGGAACAAAACTGTAGGATGAGTTGATTTCACAAAACAGGTGCCTTTAGTGGGACATGACAGACAGACAGACAGACATCGCCATAACATAATCCCCCTTTGCTCTTCAACCGGCAGGGGATAAAAATGTGTGTACCAGGGTTCCATATTATGATTATAGATTTTATATAAAAATGAATGACATGAAGGCTCTCCAAAAGTGAAGATTGCATCTGTTGATTATCCTCTGATAGCTGACTGCATCAGCTTTGGTTTTATTTATGGCTATAAAAACAGGGGAGTGGTCACAACAGAGTGTGGTAGTCACTGATCGTGCCTTTGGGCTGACATATAGACTAATGGGCAGTCGTATGGATGAGAACTTGACACTATGGCTGTGCTCTGTTTACTACTACACAAACTCTGGCTACAAATCGTGTCACGACCACAAGACAACAGTGCCCTAAATCTTACTAACTTCAATTTTCTACAACTGACATAAGTGGTGACTCATTTATATATAGTTTGATCGTAATCTGGATTGACTCCACAAGTTAATCACGTCTAAATTGAAGCAAACTGCACCTCAGGTAAAATTTCCAAACAAATCTGTCCAAAACGTTTTGTATAATTATACCATCAGACAGTCAGATATACAAATAAACCAATCACATTACCTTCACAGAGGAAATCATATGAACTCCATTAAGAATAGCAGCTACTTTGAAAAACTGATGTGTACACGTATTGTTCATAGCAACAAAATGGCAGCAGAGAAAATTTGAGCAGCAGTCCCTTGAAAACAATCAGTATCGACCAGCACAAATACTTGCTTCTTTCAAGCTAGTGACAGTTCAATTCTATTCAATTTTTCAATTCAATTCAATTCAACTTTGTTGTTGTGATATGACACTATATAAATAGTCATTTCATAGCACTTTCAAATGCAGGGAAAACCCCACAATTGCAGAAAGACCCCAGCAATCAGATGATCCTCTGTGAGCAAGCACTTAGCGACGGCGGAGAGGAAGAAACTCCCATTTAACAGGAAGAAACCTCTAGCAGAACCAGGCTCAGGGAGGGGCAGTCATGTGCTGCGACTGGCTGGGGTGTGAGGGGATAGAGAAGATGAAAAGAACAGACATAAAGAGAGCAAACATTAACAGAGAGAAGCCAAGTACATTATTGGAGGTGACCTGGCAGTCTAAATCTATTAACAGCAAAACAAAAGGGGGGGTAAGAGACAAAAGATCCCTCCCTAATCGTGGGCTATATTGAAGAGGAAGGTTTTTACCCTCTTCTTAAAAACAGAGATCGAGTCTGACTCCCGAACCCAGATTGGTAACTGGTTCCACAGGAAAGGAGCTTGATAGCAGAAGGCTCTGCCTTCCATTGTACTTTTGGAGATTCTAGGTATTACAAGTAATCCAGCATTTTGGGAGGGTAGTGCTCTGTTAGGATGATCGGGTAATATCAGATCTTTTATATAAAAGAGGGCCTGATTATTAAGAGCTTTGTAAGTGAGAAGAAGGATTTTAAACTTAATTCTAAACTCTATGGGAAGCCAGTGAAGGGAGGCCAGAACTGGAGAGATATGATCTTTTTTTCTAGAACCAGTTAAAACTCTTGCAGCAGCATTTTGGATCAACTGAAGACTTTTTATGATATTTTAGGACAACCTGATAATAACAAGTTACAATAATCTAATCTAGAGCTAACAAAAGCGTGGATCAGTGTCTCAGCATCATTCAGAGACAAGATGCTCCTAATCTTGGCAATATTGCACAGATGATAGAAGGTAGTCTTAGAAACATATTTAATATGTGAATTAAAAAACAGATCTTGATCAAAAATAACTCCAAGATTCCTCACAGAACTATTCAGAGTAAGAGTAGCCGCATCCAAATTAAGAGTTTGATTTGGAAAGGTAGTTCTAAGGTTTTTTGGACCAACAAGAATGACTTTAGTCTTATCTGGGTTTAATAGCAGAAAATTGCAAGTCATCCAAGCTTTGATTTCCTTAAGACAGGCATCTAACTTGGCTAATTGATTAGAATCATCGGACTTCATTGACAGGTATAATTGTGTGTCATCTGCATAAGAATGAAAATGTATACAGTGCTTTCTAATGATATTGCCTAACGGAAGCATATATAAACTAAAAAGAGTAAGGCCTAACACAGATCCCTGTGGAACTCCATGACTGAGCTTAGAGTTGGAAGAAAACTCATTATTGATATGAACAAACTGAAGTCTATCGGACAAATAAGATCTAAACCACTGCAGCGAAGTTCCATTTAGTCCAACATAGTGTTCTAACATATCAAGTAGAATATCATGATCGATAGTGTCAAAGGCTGCACTGAGATCTAAAAGGACAAGTACAGAAATGAGTCCGTTATCAGATGCAATAAGGAGGTCATTAGTGACCTTCACTAAGACTGTTTCAGTGCTGTGATGAATTCTGAACCCAGATTGAAACTCTTCAAATAAACCTTTTCCCTACAAGTGGTCAAATAATTGCGTAGCAACAACTCTTTCTAAGATTTTTGAAATGAAAGGCAGATTAGAGATTGGTTGATAGTTAGCCAGAACTCCTGGATCGAGCGTTGGCTTTTTGAGTGAGGCAATTTTAAAAGCCTGCGGTACATGACCTAAAGTTAATGAAGAATTGATTATTTGAAGAATACGGCTACCAATAAATGGGAAGACTTTTTTTAAATAACCTGGTAGGAATAGGGTCTAAAAGACAAGTAGAATGCTTGGATGAGGAGATTATTTTATCTAACTCTAAAAGGTCAGTTGGAGTAAACTTATCTAAACAGATATCAATTGAAGGAGTTGTAGTAGTTACTGTACTTAAGTTTACGGTGGGAAGAATCTAACTGATTTTATCTCTAACAGATAAAATTTTATGATTGAAAAAGTTCAAAAAGTCCTGACTAGTAAGCTCTAGGGGATGCGAGGATCGATAGTCCTGACTCTTTGTCAGCCTGGCTATAGTGTTTAAAAGAAACCTGGGATTATTCTTATTCTCTTCTATTAATGCAGAGTAATAACTTGTTTTAGCTTTTCTAAGAGATTTTTTATAAATTAGGAGATGGTTTCTCCACGCTAAATAGAATTCATCTAAATTAGTGGAATGCCATTTTCTTTCTAATTGACGAGTCTTCTGTTTTAAGCTATGAGTTTCTGTGTTAAACCAAGGGGTTAGAAATCTGTGGTTAGACTTTTTCTTTTTTAAAGGGGCCACCAAATCTAGAGTCTGATGCAGCGAGGCTGTAACACTATCTACCATGCTATCAATTACGGAAGGACCATCTTTTATTTCCATTGTGTTGACCCATGGTATAGAGGAGACAATCTGTAAAAATTTGGCAACAACGTCATCTGAAAGACATCTGCTGTAATAATATTTTTCTTTAGGAGTCAAATAATCGGAAATAGTGAAATCAAAGGTTAACGGACAATAGTCTGACAGTACAGGATTATGAGGCGACACTACCAGATTTTCTATTTCTATACCATAAGTCAGAACAAGGTCCAATGTGTGGTGGAGATAATGGGTAGAATTTTCTACTTTCTGGGAAAACCCCATTGAGTCTAATATTGAATTGAATGCCTTATTAAGACAGTTACAATCTACATCAACATGTATATTAAAATCCCCTACTATAATTATTCCATCTGATTTCAGCACTAAATCAGCTAAAAATTTGGCAAATTCGGATAAAAACTCTGAGTAGGCCGATGGAGGACGGTAAACTATGGCAAAGAAAAGCTAAGATTGCTAACATGCCCCATACTGAGGACCAGGCCCTCAAAGGAATTAAAACGTGATTTTTGCTTTACATTAACTAGATTAACTAAATTGGTTCTCGATCCAAGATGGCGCCCACAGTGGCCGCCATGGTGCTTCGCTGCCCTTTAATTTGTTTGTTTCTGTTCATCAGTTGTGTGTCTGCCTGCTCTTATACCCGAGAAGAGCTTCTAAATATCAGGTCTTTCACTCCCACGGACCTTCTCCCGGTTTTTTTGGCTCCTGCCGCCGATCTGGTCCACTTTCTAGCCCAAAAAGTGAGACGGCGGAAGAGAGGAAAATGTGCGGGAGCTCTCGAACGGCTTCGGAAGAGGGGCACGCGCACAGCCTTGCCTGGAATATTTCTGACCAATACCAACTCTCTCTCTAACAAGGTAGACGAACTGAGACTGCAGATGCGATTTAAGGACCTCGCTAATTCGTCCGCCCTCTGTTTTACTGAGACTTGGCTTAATGATTCTACTCCGGACAGCGCGATCAGCCTTGAGGGATTTCAGCTGTTTCGTGCTGATCGCGTCACAGAGCTCTCCGGTAAGTCTAAAGGAGGAGGAGTCTGCTTTTACATTAACAGCAGCTGGTGCTCTGATGTAACCGTGATTTCCCGGCACTGTTCTCCCGACCTAGAATTTCTCTCCATTAACTGCAAGCCATTTTATTCCCCACGGGAGTTTGCTTCATTCGTATTGATCGCTGTGTACGCCCCTCCCGACACGGACGCGCGCGTGGCTCAGCGCGCGCTCGCAGATCACATCCAACATGCGGAGCGGACTTTCCCGGACTCCCTGGTTATTGTGGTAGGCGACTTTAACCAGAGCAATCTGAGTCACGAGCTCCCCCGATACAAACAGTTTATTAAATGTCCAACCAGAGGTGAGAACACACTAGATCACTGTTACACCACAGTGAAGGACGCGTATCGCGCTGTTCCCCGCGCTGCGCTCGGTCTATCTGATCACGTGATGGTCCACCTCATTCCCACATACAGACAGAGACTGAAGCTCACTAAACCTGTTGTGACCACCAGGAAGAAATTGACCAGTGAAGCTGGAGAGAAACTGAACACATGCATGGAAATAACTGACTGGGACATGTTTAAAGGAGCCACACATGATCTTAATGAGTACACAGACACTGTGAACTCATACATCAACTTTTGTGAGGAGAGCATTCTCCCATCGCGCACCAGGGTGAGGTACTCTAATGATAAGCCCTGGTTCACTGCTAAGCTCAGACAGATCAGGAAGGAGAAGGAAGCAGCGTTGAAAAGTGGAGACAGGGACTGCTACAGGGAGGTTAAATATCGGTTTAACAGAGAGCTGAAGAGAGCTAAATCTGTGTATTCTGAGAGACTCCAGCAGCAGTTCACTGCTAATGACTCGGCTTCTGTGTGGAGAGGACTGAGGCAAATCACAAACTATCGGCCTCAGGCTTCTAAAGGTCAGGATGACAAAGCCCTTTGTCAAAAACTGTCCCAACATTACGCCCGTTTTGACACCTCATCAGCTGTGTCCAACTCCCCCCCCCCACCCAGCTCCACTGCCTCCTCGGCCGCTAATTCATCAAAAGCGGTCCCCCCCTCCTCCTCCTCCCCCCCTGCCCTTGTCATCAGTGTGCAGGATGTGCACAGACAGTTCTCCAGACTGAACCCACGCAAGGCCCCCAGTCCGGACGGCGTGTCTCCCTCCACCCTGAGACACTGTGCGAAAGAGCTGGCTCCTGTCTTCACAGACATTTTTAACACCTCCCTTAAGCAATGCCACGTGCCGACCTGCCTCAAATCCTCCACCATCATCCCTGTCCCCAAGAAGCCACGGATTACTGGACTTAACGACTACAGACCTGTAGCGCTCACCTCTGTAGTCATGAAGTCCTTTGAGCGCCTGGTCCTGTCCCACCTCAAGTCCATCACCACTCCCCTCCTGGACCCGCTGCAGTTTGCCTACCGTGCCAACAGGTCTGTGGACGACGCAGTCAACCTGGCCCTCCACTCCATCCTGCAGCACCTGGACTCCCCGGGAACCTACGCCAGGATCCTGTTTGTGGACTTCAGCTCTGCATTCAACACCATCCGCCCCGCTCTGCTCCAGGACAAGCTGTCCCTGCTCGGCGTGCCTGACTCCCTCTGCAGGTGGATCACCGACTTCCTGATGGACCGGAGGCAGCATGTGCGGCTGGGGAAGTCTGTCTCAGACTCTGTTAGCATCAGCATCGGATCACCCCAGGGCTGTGTACTTCCCCCCTACTCTTCTCCCTTTATACCAACTCCTGCACCTCCACCCACCAGTCTGTTAAGCTGATCAAGTTTGCGGACGACACCACCCTCATCGGGCTCATCTCCAACGGCGATGAGTCCGTCTACAGGAGAGAGGTGGCCCAGCTGGTGTCCTGGTGCAGCCACAACAACCTGGAGCTGAACGCTCTGAAGACAGCGGAGATGATTGTGGACTTCAGGAAAGTCACAACCCCTCTGCCCCCCCCCTCACTATCACAGGCTCTCCCATCACCATTGCAGATTCTTTCCGCTTCTTGGGCACCACCATCACCCGGGACCTCAAGTGGGAGCCAACCATCAGCTCCCTCATCAAAAAGGTCCAGCAGAGGATGTTCTTTCTGCGGCAGCTGAGGAAGCTCAAGCTACCCACCAAGATGTTAGTGCAGTTCTACACGGCCATCATCGAGTCCATCCTCACCTCCTCCATAACCGTGTGGTACACAGGAGCTACTGCCAGGGACAGACTAAGGCTGCAGCACGTCGTGCGCACTGCTGAGAAGGTGATCGGCTGCAAGCTCCCATCTCTTCAGGATCTGTACATCTCCAGGACCAGGAGGCGTGCTGGCCGGATCATGGCCGGTCCTTCACACCCTGATCACGTACTGTTTGCCACCCTCCCCTCAGGTAGAAGACTTCGGTCCATTCAGACTAAAACCTCCCGGCACATGAACAGCTTTTTCCCCTCTGCCATCAGACTGCTGAACATTAAGTGACTTATTGACTCTCGTGCACTAAATATACAGCAGCTCAACCAGACTCATGTCATTCATCACTGTTTTTCTGTTGCATTATCGACTGCACATCATCTGCTACTTGCTAATTTATTTAAAACTGCTGTGACTAGTATTACTCATTATTATTATTATTATTATTATTATTATTACTTATTATTCTACACTTATTGCATGGTTTTAGTCTTTAAGTTTTTTTTGTTTTGTTTTGTTTTTTAGTTTATCTCTTTATCTTATCATGTTTTAATGTTGTAGCATTGCACCGAGACAAATTCCTAGTTTGTGTACTACATGAACAATGGCAATAAATCTGATTCTGATTCTGATTCTAATTTAGAATGGAAAATTGCCGCTCCTCTGTGACCAGAACTTCTGGGATTATGATAGTTTAGATAACCAGAAGGAGTTGATTCATTTAAACCAACATAATCATCTTGCCCTAGCCAAGTCTCTGTAAGGGATATTAAATCAATCTGAGGATCAACTAGAAAAGCACTCATAGAGCGCATACCTCCGCCAAGGCCCCTTCAGTTTCTCATGGATCACCTCCAAAATGTAAAGGGTTTGTGTGTAGGTCTATAGCCACTTGTGGTGAAAATTGCATCAGAATCAGAATCAGATTTATTGCCATTGTTCATGTAGTACACAAACTAGGAATTTGTCTCGGTGCAATGCTGCAACATTAAACATGGAGTAGCACTAAAGATCAAAATAAAAAACTATGCATGCAATAAAATGTAGAATATGAATGAGTAATACTAATCTATGCAATTTAAAATATATTAACAAGCAGCAGATATTGTGGAGTTCCACACAGTGCAGTCGGTAGTGCAAAAGAAAACAGTTGCGGCGGCATGAAAAAATAAGCAGCGATGCTGTGGTTTTAAGCAGGTTTTATTAATCATACTGCCGTAACGAGCTCCGCTCCCGGCGCCGTGCATGCGCGCCGGGAGCGAGCCCAGCGGCTCTCGGAGAAGGAGGACACCAAGTCTGTGTCCAGCAGCAGCAGTTGCAGAAGTGAGATTGAGAGAGCGAGTTACAGAACCTGTGCAGTATTTATACCCAACTCAGACAATACATCAAAATGGATTCACAACAGTTGGTACGATCAAAGGGACTGCAGAACAGGCATGAGACATTTGCATTTGTAAGACCTACATAACAATAGGCAGATTTGCTAGCCTCTGCTCCAGGTGCAGGACAAAGAGGTTACAAGGCACATCTACATATTGATCTGTCTCTAGGTCACAGTAAGGACAGGACGCATGAACACTATACATGAATGGCACATTACATCACAATACATGCATGGCACATTGCATCACAATACATGAATGGCACATTACATCTCAGTAGTGCAGCGGGAAAAACCGAGAGAAGAGAGCTGAGTGTCCTTAATCTGTTGTGGGGGGTTAACCGAACCGCCCACACGCTCCCCCCCAGAGGGCACGGCAGGGGGCCGAGACCTCGATAATCCCTCTATGGGAGCGAGCTGTGGGAGAAGCTTGCTGCAGGCGGAGAGGGAGGGAGGAGGGGGGTAGTAAATGCCGGCAGGGGGACGGTGTACTCGTCCGAGCCGCGCAAAAATTGCTTGTGGGTCCGCGATGTCGAAGGGCTGTCCCGTTGAACGTGCAGAGGTCCACAAGAAGAAAAATTAGTCTCTGGCTCCTCTCGTGGCCATGAAGAAAACAGGAGCGGCTGTAAGAAAGAAAAAAAAAAAGAAGCAGAGGGACTTGGCTTTAGGTGCGGGCGCAGCCCTAAAGCCCTCGGGAAAAGCTGACGGCTGAATTCCCTTATGTGCCGTGGCTGAGACCATTAGAAAATCCAGTGGCGAGCTGCGTGCTTGCTTCAGGTGAGCGGGCAGCCCTGAAGGTTCCGAGGGTGGTGATCGGCCGTTTTTCTCGGGCATGTGCAGCGGCGGAGGACGATGGCGGTCTCTGTAGCCGTTATTTGTCCCGTGCGTGATGCGCCGTCCTCGTAACTCCCCGGTGCGTGCACGGGGGCTTGTGCGTGGGTGGGCCAGCTGTAGAGGCGAGTCAGGGTGCAGAATCTTGATGGAGATCGGCGCAGACGGCGCCGATAATATCCAGGTTGAGCTGTGGCTGCAGCTTGGCCATGGTGCGTTGGAGCGGTGGGAGGAAATAGACGATCTTTTGTCCCTCAGGCTCGTGCAGATGCGTTGGAGCGGTGGGAGGGAATAGACGATCTTTGTCACCGCTCGGCCGTGGTGTGTTCAGGTCCACGTGTTGCGTTCTTCGCCGGCCATGGATGACGCCGTCGTGGAGAGGGGACGAGGTGCCCGCGCTCTCGTGTGGAGGAGCTGTGAGCGTGGCCGGTCCAGCGCGGATGAGCAGATCTCAGACATGCAGATCTCATCATGAAGAACGGGTCACCAGTGCAGCTGTCCAGATCAGAAGGTTGCTTTGCACAAAACGTGTGCATGTTCGGGGTCGCCAGTGAAGCGTTCACTGGCAGCGTGTTCTCTTCTGCCTTCAGGTCATGGTGCTTTGGGGCGGCAAGAGGGAGGAGACGTCTTGTGTCCCTCGGCCGGTTCAGCGTGGATGTCCAGACCAGAAGGTTGCGTCGCACAAAGCGTGTGCGTCTTCGGGGTCACCAGTGCGGCGGCATGAAAAAATAAGCAGCGATGCTGTGGTTTTAAGCAGGTTTTATTAATCATACCGCCGTCACGAGCTCCGCTCCCGGCGCCGTGCATGCGCGCCGGGAGCGAGCCCAGTGGCTCTCGGAGAAGGAGGACACCAAGTCTGTGTCCAGCAGCAGCAGTTGCAGAAGTGAGATTGAGAGAGCGAGTTACAGAACCTGTGCAGTATTTATACCCAACTCAGACAATACATCAAAGTGGATTCACAGCAGTTGGTAAGATCAAAGGGACTGCAGAACAGGCATGAGACATTTGCATTTGTAAGACCTACATAACAATAGGCAGATTTGCTAGCCTCTGCTCCAGGTGCAGGACAAAGAGGTTACAAGGCACATCTACATATTGATCTGTCTCTAGGTCACAGTAAGGACAGGACGCATGAACACTATACATGAATGGCACATTACATCACAATACATGAATGGCACATTGCATCACAATACATGCATGGCACATTGCATCACAATACATGCATGGCACATTGCATCACAATACATGAATGGCACATTACATCTCAGTAGTGCAGCGGGAAAAACCGAGAGAAGAGAGCTGAGTGTCTTTAATCTGTTGTGGGGGTTAACTGAACTGCCCACACAGTGATAATTATCATGAGTCCGGTTGAACTGCTGTACGTAGTGCACGAGAGTCTAATAAGGGACTTAGTGTTCAGCAGTCTGATGGCAGAGGGGAAGAAGCTGTTCATGTAGCGGGAGGTTTTAGTCTGAATGGACCGAAGTCTTCTACCTGAGGGGAGGGGGGCAAACAGTGCGTGTCCAGGGTGTGAAGGGTCAGCTATGATCCGACCTACACGCCTCCGGGTCCTGGAGATATACAGGTCCTGGAGGGATAGGAGCTCGCAGCCGATCACCTTCTCAGCAGCGCGCACAACGCGCTGCAGTCTTAGTCTGTCCCTGGCGGTGGCTCCTGCGTACCACACGGTGATGGAGGTGGTGAGGATGGACTCGATGATGGCCGTGTAGAACTGCACCAAGTACAAGTAAGTACATCAAAGTCTGTCCATCAGTTTTGGAGTATTGTTGCTAACACACTGTGAGAAGATAAGAGCCTTGACTGAGGTATGCATTCTCAGATCATCACCAAAATATAATGGGTTCCTCTGTTGCCTAAGAACCACCTCTGGTGAAAATTTCATCCAAATCCATGCAGTAGTTTTTGTGTAATCCTGCTGCACAAATACAAACAAAGCCCTTGGTGGAGGTATGCACTCTCAAATCATCACCAAAATCTAATCATCTGTTTCCCGTGCCATTACACACCTTTCCTGAAAATTTCATCAAAATCTGTTCATAACTTTTTGAGTTATGTTGGTAACAGACAAACAGACAGACAGAAAAACCCTGGTAAAAACATTACCTCCTTGGTGGAGGTAATTAATAGATCATGAACTAGTAGAGACTTGGGAGTTAGAGACCTAATATTTAACAAACCCCATTTAATTTTTAAATTATGAGGAGGAACAGAGGCCAAATTATTAAATTTAGAGACTTGATGTTTAATTTGAGTTTTACCAGCGTTTTGTTTAATCACTTTGGGATGTTTATACATTATATTTTTATTACCTTTGGGGGGAGTAGACAAAGGTTCTCTAAGGGGGAAGACAGGGGCAAAGTTGAGGGGTGGCGGAAAAGGAGGAGCTGCAGAAAGGCGTGTATTTATCAAGTTACAGTATGTTGTATTTGTCTTGGGTTATAATATTTTGGGTAACGGGAGGCAGACACAATCTCTATGGGGTTATAAATTGAAGACTGATCTAAACAGTGTGGATTATTTGGATAAATAGGATTAATATGAGAAGTGGAAACAGAGAAGGGCTGGTTGGCAGATCCAGGAACTTCGGAGTGAGTTAACGCACCAAATTTCAGTCACTGTACTAAAAAACGCTGAGTGGAATAGAACAGATTGTCCCTTAAAACACATGCACCAAGTCTATATGGATGGATGCCATCTGGCCTCATGAGTGATGGGCGGTTCCAAAACAGGTTGAAATTGTCTACAAAACCAATGTTAAAAGTAGGACATGTAGAAAACAACCAGGTATTAAGGCTGAGAGTTCTGCTAAAATAATTGCAACCTCATCTAAAAGGTGCCAAAGGCCCAGAGATAAACACACGTCTGCCACAGTTCATAAGAGTGGACAGAAGGCTCCTGAAGTCACTCTTTAAGATCTCCGACGCTTCATCTGGGATGTTGTTGCATCCAACATGTACAATGACAGTTTTAGCATGGGGGAATTCATTTAATAGGCCAGGGGTAAGAGCCTCAATGTCAGACACTTAAGCCCCAGGAAAATATTTAGTGACACAGTACCTGCTTCTGACATTCCTCATAATCGAGTCACCAATTACCAACGTCATCTGGGGGGGCTTTTTCAGTGGTTTCTGAAGTGGAGGATAATTTTGTCATTGTTGTTGTTGCGATAGCGGGGTGATGCGCTCTCTTCTTTTTGGAGCTGGTGTATAATTTAGCACACCTAAAGTAGTTTTAATCCGGGGCTTGCGGGTTTGAGGAGGAGGAGGAGGAGGATGAGGAGGAGGAGGAGGAGCCATGGGCGGATGATCGACGTCCAGGTGGGGAAAATCTTCCAGGGAGAGGATGTCGAATCTGTTTTCTAGAAGCAGGGGAAGAGAAGAGGCGCGGCCCTGTCTGGTCAATCGCCAATGTTTGCTAGTTGGCTCAGCCAAGGTCCAGGGCACGCATTGAGGATGAGAAAAACAACCCGGGGCTTTGGGTTTAGCTCCGAGCTGAAGCCAGTGTTTATTGCTGGGGTCCTGGACATCTGAAGAGACCGGAGCAGGAGTGGAAGTGGATGGCGATGTGCTGAATTCACCCAGGTAAGTAGCCGTCTCTGCCAGCTGCGAGTCGGTTGCTGGGGCTGTTGTTCCCCGAGAATTATAGTGTCAAGGTGGTCTTCAGCCTCCCAAATCTTATAGAGATTGGAGAGTCTCACTTTCAACTCAGAAACCTTCCTAAGGAGGGACACACAGTTGACACACGTCGGGGATGGAGCCATGACGTTCCAGGCAAGAAGTGGATAGCCAGCCAGCCAAAAAGAGCTAAAAACAGGTTAGCCTTGCCCGGTGAACAGCCCCGCTCGGGGTCCGATCTACCCATGTGTCTGATAGGGCTTTCTGCTAGGCCAACACTAAGCTAACACCAAGCAAAAGCTAATATCAGCAAAAAGAGATAAAAAATTGAAAACAAGGTCAATGAAAACAAACAGAAGCGGACAAGATAATGCTTTGACGCAACGAGATGTTTAGAGACACCCACACATGCAGCAGAAAAAGGAGACGCAGTTCATTTAAATAAACCTTTAATGTTCATTCATCCATAGAGACTGGTGTCATCAATACAATAACTCCTTATGTTGACTATTATTAACAGGATTAAAACTCCTGGAGGTTGTTTTCAGTGTCATACAGATTATAAAACTGGTTTTCTTTTGTCTAGATAAGGTGGATCACTGTTGCAGCCGTTTAGCTCACTTCTCTCCATTTATCTTATCTCTGCTCTATTTCTGTCAATTCTAAGAGGCTAAAAAAAGATTTTTTTATCATCTTTAATATGATAAAAACAGATAATAATGTACTTTACCTGTTCATTTTATAATTATATTGAATTAATTAATTTGCAAGCTGCTATTTCTTAAGAAAAGAAGACAGCTGCAGATGGCTTTGATAATGGCAGTCTCTCCAAGTTAATTTGACTTCAGTTTTAGCTCACACAGTTCAAACTTTCTGGTTCATTTTAATTGTTCAAACTTTCTGTACTTTTTTCAGTTTTTAAAACATCTATGTGTATTTTTTTTCTAATTCTCTTTTTAAACATTAACTGTTCTCAGAAAAACAAAGTGTAGATGGGTACATGTTATGTACCACTTATTCTTTGGAGTTTTGCAGGCACTGTGAGGACACTTATTAACATCATGTGACCACTTTCAGCTGATAAAAGGCCAGCCCAGCTCCATCTTGCACTCTCACTAGTGATGGAATCTACAGTTCACGAAAATGTACTGAATCACTTCAGTTCATTCATTTAAAAAAAAAAATCAGTTCTAAAGATTCGTACACCGAAACACTCAGTGCTGTACTGGAGCGCTAACTGCCTGCCTCTCATTGAACTGAAAAACATGGCTGAACTGAGCAGGCGGGGCTCGTTCCTTGACTGCTCTTCAGTACGCTCACTGACTGAACCGATGAGAAGGTGAGGGAAGCAGCTAAACGAAGCAAGCGAGCAAGGCGGCTTGGATTCATGCTGTGCATTTAAACATGGTAAACAGACACCTTTTATGAGTCTGGCATCTTAGAGGTTTGCTTGACAACTGTTAGATATGACCACAGGTTTTATTATGATTTTTTTTTAAAGTCTTTTTAACTGATCTCGATGATGTTCTTAGACTTGCTAAGTCCGATTCCAGCAGTTTAAGCAGCTGTCTCAAGCAGAGCTCACATACAGTATGCCATTACCTCTCATTGAAGTTTCTTTATTGCCCCCCTTATTGTCATATTACAGATTTTCCCATGGAGTGTAAACAGGGAACAAGGTGAGATCAGAGAGTGCATGCGTTTTAAGTTTAAATAATGGCTGAAAGAAAACCACTCTTTAACCCTTTAACTGTCCACATTTTATGGACAGGTCACGCGCTCCCAGTGGCACAGCGCAGCAACTGCATGTGCCAATTTATTGACGTCCCCCGGCTATACTGAGAATTTGTACTAATCTGTATTGATCTGACAGTTTAGAAGGCGGCAGACATGCGCCGAAGGAATCATGGCTGACATGGAATATAGCAAAGAAGAAATCCTCATTATTCTTCTTTCCTTTTCCGCTTTGAGTTCACACACCAATGTGGATGCCGCCATGTTTGGTCATCGTGGCAACGATGATGACTGAAACTGCATGAAACGGGGAAAACAGCCACGTAATACAAACGAAATTCATGTGGGATAATCATAAGAGTTTGTAGATGTGGAAGCAGGTGTAAATTACTAAGTAAACGGCAAGCGTCAGCCACGATAGACGAAAAATTGAGCTCCCATTACCAAAATGGTGGCGCCCACAAGCGGCTGGATTCCCACAGGAAAAATGCACCAAACAGAAAAAATAGCCCCGTGATACAAACGAAATTCACGTGGAATAATCATAAGGGTTTGTAGATGTGTAAGCTGGTGTAAATTACTATGTAAACGCCAAGCATCGGCCATGATGGACGAAAACGAACCGGTCATGTGGGCGAGCGAGCCCCCCCCCCCACCACCACCACCACCCGGCAACAGGTAAGAGAAATATATGTATTTTGAACATTTTATTGATTTCCTGGTTCATATACTTTGAAGATTAGATAAAAACATACCCCTGTAGACAAATTGGCGTAAAAAAACCCGGACCATTCTTTGTGTAAATGTGTCCAAAGTCCACTTTTGACTGAGTTATGTAATTTATATAGCTGCAGTGACATTATGCAAATTAGATGCATAAATTTATTCCTATCTGAAACTTTGGATCATATTTTACAGCTTTCTAATTGACAGTATGCCATTATCTCTTGTAACTTTCAAGTTATATCCTTGGAAATCTGAACTATTTTACTGACAAAATTTTTTTTACTACTCTTGACCACTAGGGGCCTTGTGTTGCCCCAGGCGCCACACAGCACCTAGGCCAAATAAAGGGTTAAGTCATTATTTGTACGAGTCTTTAGTTTAACATTGTGCTAATATTACATTGTATTTCAGATTATGTATTGCCTCTTACTTTAATTTTACAGGCGATACAGGCAAACACGGTCAGTAAGTCACAGATTTACTCTGTTTCAGGAGGATTCAATACAGCTGCGTGCAGGCAGCGAAGTGCTGTCTACTGATTGGCTTTTTTTTTTTACTCCCCATTCGTTGTCTATGTGAAAAGCTTTGTGGCACATTCTGGGCAGGTCATGCACATTTTTGTTTTTGTTTTGTTTTCAGCTGTTGAACTGAGTCAACTATAAAAACAAATTCAGCAACTAAACGATATATTTCAAGCTTCAAAATCACTTTTGCTGCTTCATTTTCAAAATGTTAGATTGTCGAGGCAACGCCATGTTGAATCTGTTTATTTCCTGGAGGAGGAGACTTTCGTGAATGACTCGTCCAGTAAAAGCAGCTTCTTCCGGAGCACTGGGTTTGTGGGGTTGTAATAGACTGCAGAAGGCTAGGAGAGCTACCAGTCAATGAAGTGTACATGATATGGAAGCGGGGGATGAAATGGCCACTACTTCGTAAGTGATTCGTTTAGTTGCGGTAAGTGGTTCAGTACAGTTCGTTCACCCAAAAGAACTAATACACTCGAACGACTTGTTCATGAATGTTACAACTCTAACTCTCACTCAAGCATGCCAGCCATGACAGTAGTATTGCATTCTACTGGTGTTGTTGAACAAACATTTTTAAGTATACTATGGGGTTTGACCCCTTTATGTTGCTGTCTTTGAACTGGGACCTCTCGTAACATATTTGGGGCCTCGTCAGTAAGACCCAGACAAGTTTAAATTGGTTTTGTTTAGTGCTGTGTTTGTGGACCATGTGGTCTGCTGACATGATTGCCATGTTTGTCTCCCATTTGGTCAACTTTGGTGAGTGCACTTTAGTTTTATTTGGCTGTCTCCCTGGTTAGGTAGGGAGGGTTCCAGTTGGATTGAGTTACTCATTCTTCCATCGGTTCACTTATGTGTTATTTTGCCTTTTTTATTTTGGGGGGAAATCCTGGGTGGAGACTTGGTCTCTGTCGGGGATAAGATAAGAGAAGATAAGATAAACCTTTATGAGTCCCACAATGTGGAAATTACAGGATTGCAGCAGCAAATGGATAGCAGCACTCAGAGGAATAATAAATAAGATAATAAGATAAGAACTGGATAGCAAAACAGTAAATATACATATATACACATTATATGTACACAATGCAGGAGCATTACAGTTAAATGGTGTTTACAGCATTACCCAGCAATATGAGAACTGTGCTGTGGGAACGGAGAGGATGCTGGCATTGTTTGTTTGCCACTTCTCCGCCTGTCCTTTTAACTAACTTTTCCCTCTACAATCGGTCAAGTTTTCCTGCTATCACTGAATTTTTATATGGATTAAACGGAGTCCAGTAAAAATTTACCTGTTGCTGCTGCACTGCTAGTGGACTCTCTGGGTTTGTCACTGTGAGGAATTCTCCTGGGCAGTTGCTCTAGCTTTGCTGTGGCTGCTGTTTAGTGTCCATCTGGGTGGGCAGGCAGGATCTACTGTCTGAGGCTGCCGTGACTGAGACGCTTCACCTGGGCTGACTGGACTGGTTCGTCGCTGATGCTACCTGGCTAGTCCTCAGAGCCCCCCCCCCCCCCCCCAGCTACAGAGCTAGCAACCGGCTAACTTTCTGGCACTGGCATAAACATGCTGAACTATCCTTTCAACCTGCTGATGAGCCTTAACAACTTTTCCACTCCACCATGCATCACACTTATCAAAAGACTTGGAATTCTCCGCTGACCACGATATGTTCACAGTATCTCCCGAAGAAAGCTTTTTTATCTCGGCTCTCTGGTCAGCCACTCGAATGGTCACATCTCAATCACGTCATCAGAGCGCTGTTTTGTCCTGGACTAGCAGCTTGAGCGTTTCCACCGCAACATCTTCAAGAGTGCAGGGTTGAAAACGTGGAGTAGATTTTAGCCTACTCTGGCCAGTACAAAGACTTACTGCTCCAGCAAGTATCAAAATTGTACTGTTTAATGCACAATCACTCACAAATAAATCCTGCCTAATTCATGACCATATTCTGGATAAGTGTCTGGACTTGATGTGCATTACGGAGACTTGGCATCAACCTAACATTTTCTGCTCTCAATGAGACCTGTCCTCCTGGGTACAGCTAGCTTCAGAAAGCTCGCAACACAGGTCATGGTGGTGGCCTGGCAGTCATCTATAACAGCATCCTGGATCAGTCCCCATTGCCCATACCTGAACTTCATTCATTTGAATGCCTTGCATTTAAATGTAAACCCCCATTTTCCATGACTCTTCTTCTCATTTATCGACCACCCAAACCAAATGTCTCCTTTATCTCTGAGATGTCTAACCTTCTCACAACCTTCTGTAAATCTTTCTCTGATGTTATAATCTTGGGCAATATGAATATCCGTGTTAATACTCCCTCCTGCCGCTCTACAGCAGATTTCCCCCAATTATTGGACTGCTTCAATCTGAGGCAACTTGTTGATCTTCCAACACACACCGGGGGACACACTCTTGACTTCGACATCACAAACTCTGACCCTCTCTTTAATCTGCAGATTTATGATTGAGGTGTACCCGACCATAAGGCTGTTTTCATTGAGTTACCGTCCTCAGCTGGCCTTAATAAACTTAAAAACAAAAGTCAAATCTTCTTCAGGAATATAAAAAACATCAACACAGAAACCATATCAGCAGACTCACAGCATCTTCCCACCATCTTTTCATCAGCTGATGAGAAAGTGGACTTTTACAACAGCCATCTGAGCAGTATACTGGACCTCCATGCCCCAGTAAAAATCAAAACGGTCACTTTCAGTCACTGATCACCCTGGTTCACAGCTGAGTTGGCTCACAGATGAGGGCAGCAGGTCGGGTCCTGCAACGGTGATACAAAGCCTCTGGGCTCTCTGTCCACAGACAGGTCTATCAGGAACACCAAAAGGCTTATGCAAATTCTCTCAAAGAAGCACGGGGACAGGTTTTTTTGGTTTTTGGTTTTTTTTTTTTTTTTCAGAAACAGGCCAAGAAATCCCAAGCAGCTATTCTCCATTGTCAGCCATCTTCTCAAACCACAATCTCCTTTACCTACAAACATCCATCCATCCATCTTCTTCCACTTAATCCTTTTTGGGTCGCGGGGGGGCTGGAGCCTATCCCAGCATCTTTGGGCAAGAGGCAGGGTACACCATGGACGGATCGCCAGTCCGTCGCAGGGCCAACACAGAGAGACAGACAACCATTCACTCTCACAGTCATACCTAAGGACAATTTAGAATCCCCAGTTGATGCCAATTAACCTATCTTGCAAACATCTCAGAAAAAAACAATGTAATGACTTCACGGTTTCTTTAAAACAAAAAATGCCTCTATTCGCTCTACCCTCACTGGTCCTGCAACCCCAACTGCTCCTCCAACATCTGCTCTGTCCTCCAGCTCCCACCCCCTCAGCTGCTTTCCTGAAATTATTCAGGAAGAGGTTGAGGATATCATCAGGAGAATGAGATTTTCCACCTGTGCTCTTTCCAACTTTCAACCATTCTGGTAAAAACATACATCTCTAATTTAAGCCACTGATCACCACTGTTATCAATCACTCCCTCCAATCTGGTCATGTCCCTCCTGTTCTTAAAAATGCATTAATTCAACCATTGCTCAAAAACCCTACCCTTGACCCAGACATCCTGTCAACCTACAGGGCCATCTCCAATCTCCCATTTATTTCTAAAGCACTGGAGAAAGCAGTTGCTATTTACAGGATCATCTCAATCAGAATAACCTCTTTGAAAAATTCCAGTCTGGTTTCTGCTCTGCACACATTTCAGAGACAGCTCTTGTGAGAGTCACAAATGACATCCTAAAGGCGGCTGATACTGGCTCTCCTTCTCTCCTCATACTTCTCGACCTACCTGTTTCATTTGATACAGTTGAGCATACAGTATCATCCTCCTAAACTGGCTTCACCATCTCATTGGACTCACTGACACTGCCCCCAATTGTTTCCACTCATATTTCACCAACCAGACAGAATACATCTCCCTTGGACAGCCTCTATCAAACCCACAGGCAGTTCACATCAAAACAGCAGTTGTGGGAGACTATTCTGACATCTTGCAAAGAAATTCAAGCAGAAACTCTCCAAAAACTCACAAGTTCAATGGCTGCAAGAATTGTGAAGGTTATATCAAAGAAGGGGTCCTATGTTAACATGTAACTTTGCCTGTTAAGATGTTTTTGATTGAAATAGCTTTTGATATCAGTAAATATGACCTCCTAATGCTGCATATTCAACAAATGACCATTTTCATTTCTTAACAACCAATAAAATGTTTTGAAACTTTGTTGTGCGTAATAATTTCCAATAGTGTGTTATGTCTGGAAAACTGGAAGGAACCAACAGAGGGTGTCTTGCTGGGAACACGAACTTTATTACACAAACTCTATGCTGGTAGTACAGAGTATTGTTGTTGGGAGGCGGAGCTAAAGAAAGCCGTAAAAGAGGCTGTAAAATGGCCGTCCCCTATTTTTATATGCTCGGCGTGATGACATCAGCAAGCGGCTGCGTCATCACACCAACGCTGACCAAACTTGTGGTTTCACAACACCAAACAGTGCATTTTGAGGTTTTTTGGGGTTTTTTTGCAAAAAAAAAAAAAAAAGTTATCATTGAGATTGTTGGATTTGTTCAATAAAATTTGAATTATGCTCTAACGGTTGATAACTTGAAAATTATACTGACTGTCATTTGCATCGGCTAGGAAAATCAGAGACAAATATCATTTGCATAATAATTTGGAACGCGATGTAAAGGTAGAGGTGTGTCTATCATTGGTTGGGGTGGATCAGATTTATGTGGTAATGCCCACCCCGCTCCATCAGCCAATGGAGCTGAACTTGTATGATCTTAACTATCCAATGAGTTTCTCACACATGGTCTAGGATGGGCAGGTTGAAAAGTTCATAAGCTGAAATGTGGTTCATAGTGGTCAAATTTGACCAAATGTCGTTTATTTTTCAACCGCAGGGATCCAAGCACTGCAACACCAATGGAAGAAGTGTGTGGACCGGGGAGACCTTGTTGAAAAATAAACCACCTTTGGTCAAATTTGACCACTATGAACTTTCAGTCCCCTGTGTTCTATGTAATGGCAGCCATTTTGTTCAGGATAATGTGATTCTGAAGAAGACACAGACGGTGTCAAAACATTAGTCCTTGCACTAATAAAGGCTTTGAATTGGGCAGTGTGCTCCAGACTCTATCCTTAGTGAATTTGATGTTTTTGAGCTAAGAGGCACCTGCTACAGCTTCAGATGTATTGGACAGTATAGAAACTGAGCTCACATTTCACTCTCACTGCATGAAGATTGAGTGCAAAATTAGTATGTGTAAGAAAAAATGAGAATTTTCTGGAGTATAAAGAATAGTTTGTGCAACATTTGTGGACATAATTCATTATATTTCCAGAGACTGCTCAAGTACCTAGTGACTTTTTGTCTAGTGTTTTGTGCACTTTTCCTTTCTTACTCATAATGCAGTCTATTATAGTTAGACAATCTTATCCAAAATAAAACCTAAGTTGTAATAAACTGTTATTATCCAGCATGAGGGAGCTCAGAGTCTGAAGTAAATATCGATTAATAAGGTTCCTTTGGTTGTGCCTGTTACAGTATTGTAACTTGGATGCAGGTTTTATTCTGTGTGTTTGCTTGTGTTTTGTGCATAAGCATGTTTTCCCTGCGTGTGCAGGAATCCACCTTGTTTATGAATGTACCTGTATATAAGCCTTGCGGTAGGTGTGTGCGTGCCTGTGCCCATGAATCTGCCTGTCCGTGTAGCTGTGCTTGCACTATATGACAGAGTGTGAATCACCTGAAGCAGCAGAGCCATAAAGCCCAGAGCTGTTAGGCAGGATGGCTCCTGGAATGATCACAGGGTGGCTGTACTTCTATTTCCTGGGCAGCTATCACTGTGGGAGGCTGCTGTCGCTGTGTTTGCAAGGACCCGAGGGTTAGCCAGTATATAGTCACGGCTGGCAGCACAGCCAATGGCCATAATGTCAGCAACAATGATTGAACACATGAAATATGTGCTCTTTGTCCATAATATTGGACAGGGTGGAGGTTAGAGGTAGGGTCAGGGTAAGGGTTAAGGCAAGAGGAAAATTGCCTGTTTGAAAAGAAAGCCTGCCTCACTGCCTCTGCCTTCCATCCTTTATTAGTGAGCGTTGAGAACTTGCCTCAGTGACAAACAAGCTATTTGTCAGATCTGATTTCCTCTCCACCACAAAACTTTGCCGATTATCAGAGCAAACTTGGTAATATGAAGAAATTAATAATGCATTAGGTGCCCACTGCCTGGACAGATCTATATAACTGTGCCAGAAAAAACATTGTCATTTGAAATAATGAGAGAGGCTAATTTGGTAGAAAGGTGGGATCAAAATACAAAGCTGGCTTTGATGGAAAAAGATATGACTTTAAACTTTTCCAAGCTGAGATACTTAATTTTATATGATATGCATCTTTATTAATACAAATGCAGAGTCATCCCTGTAGGATAGATAAAAAACAAAGAAAAATCACATATATATATATATATTCTTTATTTTGCCCCTGCTCTTTCTGTTTATGCTTCTCCTTTTGGGCCATTCTTCACTTTTACCCCCCATATATAATCATTCAAAAATGCCAGTGTAAGTGCCAATAGCACCCGCAGCTGCCATTAGAGTAAGGATGCAGCCATTCTTTTGCATGTTTTCACCATTTGTATTAGTTATATGGCATTTGGTGACAACTGTGGGTTTTGTCATTTACCTTCTGCCTCAGCTGGAGAGACTAAATGGAAGCTCTGTGGAATAGTGAATGAGAAATAACAACATTATTATTGTTAAGTGTTTCATAAGTAGTTTTGCAGGCAAGCACATCCATCAGAGCTCCAGGGGTGGGTATGTGGGTGGAGGCGGGAGGATGGGGATGTAGGAACCTGGTATGAGGGGGGGTGGGGGCACTGCTCGGCGGTTTGGCGGTTGTTTCAGCCTATATCTGACTGCTGATGACTGAGATAGTGGTCTAGTGGAATGGAAGCTCAATAGTGCCACCAGTAGGTGCAGAAGTGCAGTGCTGCTCACTAACCAGCTTTGATGGGGGTGAGCTCTTTTGGGGTGTAATGGTGGAGATTCATCAGAAATATGATCAGGTCATAAAGTGAAATGTGCCACCATCTCCACAGGGTCTGGCAAAGGATATATGAGGCTTGGGGATTAAGGTGAAGATGAGGCTGGCTGCTGTCCAACATATTCTCTGCCAAGGTTAGAGTATCCTCTGGCCTTTGAAAACCTGTCTGTGGTGCACCCTCACAGACACACGCACACACACATATACTTCCCAGAAGCAAGGTCAAGGTTAGAGCGCACTTCAAAGCGTCTGGCCCACTTAAGCTCACACGCTCTTCTTTTCACCTGCTTCTTAGTCCAACACACACACTCTTTAACTGGACCCACAAAAAGCAAACACACTAAAAAGCTTTTTTTTTAACCTCCATAAATAAGCATAGTCCATCCATCACAGGGCCTCAGTGGGCTCTGCTTGCCCTCTGGCTACTGCAACCCCTGTAGCCCCAGCAGCAGCAGCAGCAGCAGTACACTGTGGGATGGACAAAGAAGGTCATTCCAAAACCTCCACGAGGAGAGGAGTAATAATAATAATCATCATCCCTCTGAGTATCAGTCGGGATTCTTTGCTGGTTAAAGTGAGCAAAGCAAATTGCCTACAGTGTGTTTAAAGGCATTCTCTTGCTCTTTCCCCCTCCCTTCCAGTCTCTCACTTTCACTTATAGATTTTCCTTCTGACAGAGGCTAACAGACTGGCAGAGTGAGTGTAAAGGCTTCACTGTATAACATGTTTCAGGCTATTCAGTGTAGACGAGGGGAGGGGAGCTCATGTCATGCTGCAGGGAATAGATACAGATCACCCCTTAAAGCAGCACCCGGGAGAGTATTACACAGTAGAAGCAAGTGTTATTGAGGAGCACAGGAAATGTTCACTGAGCATCTGCTTTAAAGGTGGTCTATGTGCTCATTTTCTGTCATGAAGATCAATTTCATTGTCTCTTTGTTTGTCTTTTAGGAAGATTATTAGAAACTATGAACGAGATTTCAATGAAATTTGATGGAAGAGTGGAGTTTGTGTCAGAAAAAAACAGTGGATAATGGGATGTGTCACGCCGCGCCATTCATCAGCGGCGCCACCTGCCCACGCACCTGCTACTCGTCAGCGGCGAAGGATAAAAGCCGCCTCGCCCTGAGCGTCGGCCTGAAGCCGTAGACTTCATTTCCCTTGCATGGACTTCTACCACATTCTCTTCAGCATCCTCTTTACCGGTAAGAAGATCACTTACCTCATCTCTCCAGTCTGCTCCCCTGTGCACAGGTGGATTCCTCGGCGGCGGACAATCCCGTCCCTCGTCTCTCCTCGCTGCTGCACCGAGCCCTGCAGGTGGCTGTCTCCCGGGCTTCCATCCTTGAAGCGCCAGTCATCTGCCCAAACAAGTAAGCTTCTCTCCCTCGCCTATTCTCCTCCTGTGTTGGTGTGTGCTCATCACCCTGTGTCCAATTTCTCCCATAGGGTTGCCGGCTGAACGGTCTCCTGCCTCTGGGTCCGAAGCAGACGCCACCACCAACACATTAACATTCCGCAGACACGCACCCAAACATCCCTGTTGTTAATAAACAGTTTGAACTACTCTGAGCCTGTGTGTGTGCGTCTCCTGAGCCGAACGTTATGTCAGTACGGCTTCAGCAGAGCGGCTCGGCGGACGGCGGGCTCGCACACCGGTTTACCATCCTCGAGGCTCGGGTGGATCAGATTGTTTATCAGCAACAGGTGGTTCTTAATCAATTATTAGAACTGACTAACCGATTGAACCGCTTGGACCCCCAACAGCCGTTCCTCCCGACTCGCCAGGGTGGCGCGGCTCCTGCTGTTCCAGCGGCCGTCCAGCCGGCTCCAGTGGCACCGGTTTGGCTCACGCCGATTCCGACCCCCGCCCGCTTTAGCGGTAAGCTCGGCGGAGCGCGGGGGTTTATTATGCAGTGTGAGTCCGTGTTCCACCGTGTGCCCGGAGATTTTCCCTCGGATCACAGCCGAATTGGTTACATAGGGAATCTTCTGGAGGGGCGTGCGTTAACCTGGACCTACGCCGTAATGGCGAGGCCCAGTTATGCCACCCTCACCTATGACCAATTCGTGAGGCGCTTTCTGGAGGTCTTTGACCACTCACAAACCGAAACGGTCCAGGTCGATCGGCTTCTCGCTCTCCAGCAGGGAAGCCGGTCGGCAGCGGACCACTCGGTCGACTTCCGGGTAGCGGCGGAGGAACTGGGCTGGGAGGAACGCTCCCTCTGTGGCCTGTTCCTCCGCAGCCTCAATAGTGATCTGAGGGATGAACTGGCTGGTCGGGATATCCCTGGGACGCTAGCGGAGCTGACATCCTTAGCGATAAGTTTGGATAACAGGCTGCGCGAGCGCTCCTCGGGGCGGAGGTCTTCTTCTTCTCGCCCTCGTGGAGCCTCGCCGCACCTGTTCCAAGCTCGCCCCCTGGCGGCGCTGCCAGCATCGCGCCCCGAGGAGTCGGAGCCGATGGTGACGGGCTGGACTAAACTTTCCCCTGTGGAGAAACAACGCCGCCGTGAGTTGGGCCTCTGCATGTATTGCGGAGGCGACCAACACACCGTGGAGCGTTGTCCACGGAAAGCCAGTCGGTGGGGTCCGCGAGTCACTGTTGGAAGCCTCGCGGATGTCAATCGGTTAGGATCACTTACTCAATTGAAGCTGCCCATCCGTTTCTGCCATAACCCTACTGGGCACCTCACCCACGCACTGGTGGATTCGGGCGCAGAAGGCAGCTTCATTTCACAAAGCCTGGCAACCCGATTGGGCATCCGCTGCCAGGCACTCAACACTCCCATCTCCCTGATCCACCTCTCCCGTGCCACCCTCGGGAGAGTGACACATCAAACTGTTCCCCTACCGGTCATCATCTCGGGAAACCACCGGGAGGAGATGACCTTTTACGTCCTTCCCAACTCTGTGTCGCCCGTCATCCTGGGGTATCCCTGGCTCCGCCTTCACAATCCGGTCCTGGATTGGAAATCAGCTGGGCTCTCGGCATGGAGTACGTTCTGTATGGGCACCTGCCTTCAGTCCGCTGCCTGCTCTCCGTCCGCTCCTCCCCCTGCGACGGACGCTGCACCCCCGGACCTGTCTCTGGTGCCCCCAGAATTTCACGACCTGGGTATGGTGTTCAGCAAAGCGAAAGCTATGTCTCTTCCCCCTCATCGGCCCTATGACTGCGCCATCAACCTCCGCCAGGGGGCTCCCTTACCTTCTGGTCACCTTTACAGCCTGTCTGCGCCGGAGAAGGAGACGATGAACGCCTACCTGAAGGAATCATTAAGTGCTGGGATTATCCGCCCATCATCGTCACCCGTGGGGGCAGGGTTCTTCTTCGTGGGGAAAAAGGATGGGTCCCTCCGCCCTTGTATCGACTACCGGGCCCTCAATAATATCACGGAGAAGGACCGTTACACCCTGCCTCTCATGGACACTGCTTTCCACTCCCTCCAGGGGGCGACCTGGTTCACCAAGCTGGACCTACGCAGCGCTTACCACCTCGTCCGGATCCGGGAGGGAGATGAGTGGAAAACGGCCTTCCGTACCCCGAACGGCCACTTTGAATATCTGGTGATGCCGTTCGGGTTGACCAACGCTCCTGCAGTCTTCCAGCGCCTCATTAATGACGTCCTCCGGGACTTCATTGGCCTTTTCGTGTTCGTCTACCTGGACGATATCCTCATCTTCTCCAAGTCCAGGGATGAGCACCAGGTCCACGTGAGGCGGGTCCTCCAAAGGCTGCTGGAGAACCGTCTGTACGTTAAGGCAGAAAAGTGTGAATTTTACGCCAGGAGTACGTCCTTCCTGGGGTTCATCATCGCCCACGATAAGGTGCTCCCCGACCCAGAGAAGGTAAAGGCGGTGGTGGAATGGCCTACACCTGCATCCCGGAAGCAGGTGCAGCAATTTGTTGGCTTCGCCAATTTCTACCGCCGCTTTGTTCCCAACTTCAGTGCCATCGTTGGACCACTGACCCGCCTCACGTCCCCGAAGGTCCCGTTCCGGTGGACCGAAGAGGTCGCTGCCGCCTTTGAGGCGCTGAAGGCGGAATTCTCCTCCTCCCGGGTCCTTCGCCAGGTCGACCCCGCGTTGCAGTGCATTGTAGAGGTAGACGCCTCGGACACGGGAGTGGGAGCAGTGCTGTCCCAGCGGTCACCGGACGATGGCGCCAAGCGACCGTGCGCCTTCTTCTCCCGGCGCTTGTCCCCGGCGGAGAGAAACTACGATGTGGGGGACAGAGAGCTCTTGGCCATCAAGCTCGCCCTGCAGGAGTGGCGCCACTGGTTAGAGGGGGCAAGCCTGCCGTTTGTGGTCCTCACGGACCACAAGAACTTGGAATACTTACGGTCTGCCAAGCGCCTGAACGCCCGCCAGGCGCGCTGGTCCCTGTTCTTCGCCAGGTTCCAATTTTCCATCACCTTCAGGCCTGGCTCTAAGAACGTCCTGCCTGACGCCCTCTCCAGGCAGTTCGCCCCCGTGGAGTCGGAGGAGGCGCCCCACTCCATCCTGCCCAGGTCGTGCGTCGTGGGAGCCATCTCGTGGGACATTGAGAGCAAGATCCGGAAGGCACAGGAGGTGGAACCTGACCCTGGCAGCGGACCGGAGGGGAGGCTGTTCGTGCCATCCGCGGTCCGAGGAGAGGTCATCCACTGGCTCCACACCTCCAAGCTCACCTGTCACCCTGGCACCTCCCGGATGATAGATCTCCTCCAACGGTCCTTTTGGTGGCCAGGCCTGCGGAGGGATGCAGCCCGCTACGCCCGGGCTTGCCCAATCTGTGCCACCTGCAAGTCGGGAAATGCCCCTCCAGCGGGTCTGCTCCAGCCCCTGCCCGTCCCTGGCAGGCCCTGGTCGCACATCGCTCTGGATTTCGTCACCGGACTCCCCATCTCCAACTCCTATGACACCATCCTGACCATCGTGGACCGCTTCTCCAAGGCCGTGCACTTCGTCCCCCTGCGAGGCCTCCCTACTGCCCTGGAGACGGCGGACCTCCTCGTCCAACACGTGGTCAGGCTGCATGGGATTCCGGTGGACGTGGTCTCGGACCGGGGCCCCCAGTTTTCATCTGAGGTTTGGAGGTCTTTCTGCAACGCCATCGGAGCCAAGGTGAGCCTCTCCTCTGGCCATCACCCCCAATCCAACGGGCAGTGTGAGAGGACCAACCAGGAGCTGGAGGCTGCGCTCCGCTGTGTGTCCAGATCCAAACCCGCGTCCTGGAGCAACCATCTTGCCTGGGTTGAATATGCCCACAACACCGCTCGCTCTTCTGCTACAGGGATGTCCCCCTTCAAAGCGTCCCTGGGTTACGACCCCCCGCTGTTTCCGGAGCAGGAGAGTGAAGTAACTGTCCCGTCAGTCAGGGCCCATCTCAGGCAGTTCCGCTCCACCTGGGCTGCCGCGCGCCATGCGCTATTGCGCACAGCGGAGCGCAACAGGACTGTGGCGGACCGGCGTAGGAGACCTGCCCCGGCGTACAGAGTTGGGCAGCTTGTTTACATTTCCACCCAGGACGTCACTCTAAAAGGCGAGAGGAGAAAGCTGGCACAGCGCTTCATGGGTCCCTACCCCATCACCCGGATCATCAACCCGGTGGCTGTGCGCGTGGCTATTCCCCCCTCCCTCCGCATTCATCCTACTTTCCACGTGTCGAAGGTGAAACTGGCGGTTACTGACCCCCTTTGCCCTCCTCCTGCAGCGCAACCCGCGCCCCGGATGATTGGTGGCCATCCGGCCTGGTCCGCCTCCTCCATCCTGGACTCCCGGCGCCGGGGTCGTGGGTTGCAATACTTGGTGGACTGGGAGGGCTATGGGCCCGAGCATCGACAGTGGGTGCCCCCGTCGTTTGTGTTGGACCCATCGCTCATCGCGGACTTCCACCGAGCGCACCCGGATAAGCCATCGCCAGGAGGCGCTGCTAGAGGGGGGAGTGCTGTCACGCCGCGCCATTCATCAGCGGCGCCACCTGCCCACGCACCTGCTACTCGTCAGCGGCGAAGGATAAAAGCCGCCTCGCCCTGAGCGTCGGCCTGAAGCCGTAGACTTCATTTCCCTTGCATGGACTTCTACCACATTCTCTTCAGCATCCTCTTTACCGGTAAGAAGATCACTTACCTCATCTCTCCAGTCTGCTCCCCTGTGCACAGGTGGATTCCTCGGCGGCGGACAATCCCGTCCCTCGTCTCTCCTCGCTGCTGCACCGAGCCCTGCAGGTGGCTGTCTCCCGGGCTTCCATCCTTGAAGCGCCAGTCATCTGCCCAAACAAGTAAGCTTCTCTCCCTCGCCTATTCTCCTCCTGTGTTGGTGTGTGCTCATCACCCTGTGTCCAATTTCTCCCATAGGGTTGCCGGCTGAACGGTCTCCTGCCTCTGGGTCCGAAGCAGACGCCACCACCAACACATTAACATTCCGCAGACACGCACCCAAACATCCCTGTTGTTAATAAACAGTTTGAACTACTCTGAGCCTGTGTGTGTGCGTCTCCTGAGCCGAACGTTATGTCAGGATGGAGCTGAATTAAGGGGTAGATACAGGGTTTTTCCCTCACATCCTAAATATCGACATTTTTTTAATATAACAAAAATTCTAAACTCATTACACATTAAAACGAATTAAATGAAAGCACCAAGGTACTGATGCCTCGGTGCCAGAGCCTTGGTGGAGGTATGCATTCTCGGATCATCACCAAAATGTTATGGGTTCCTTTCTAAGATAAGATAAGATAAGATAAGCCTTTATTAGTCCCACAATGGGGAAATTCCAGGATTGCAACAGCACAGGGACAGCAACACTCAGAGCAACAATCAGAAGGCAAGAAAAAACAACATCTAGCAAACATATGTCCATATTACTATAAATGTATATATATAGACACACAGTGCAGAGCATTATGGCTGGTGGATGTGCAGCAGAAAGTCTAAGCTCTCTCTCCGCGGATGCAGCGGGCCAGCTGGAAGTCTTTGGGCATGATGGTGACCCCCTTAGCGAAGAAGAGACCACCAGGTGGGTCTCGCTGGTCTCCTGCAGAGCCATGACGGCGAAACTCAGGAAACGCAGGACGGTCTTGAAGTCCTGAGCGATCTCCCTCACCAGGCGCTGGACGGGCAGCTTACGGATGAGCAGCTCCGTAGATTTCTGGTAGCGACGGATCTCTCTCAGAGCCACGGACCTGTGACGGCGAGGCCTCTTCACTCTGCCGGTGGCCAGAGCGCCTCTCCGAGCAGCCCTGGTGGCTAGCTGTCTCCTGGGGGGCTTCTTCCTCCAGTAGATTTTACGGGCGGTCTGCTTGGTTCTTGCCATCGCTCTTTATTATTCTGTCTTATATTTCTTTCACGCCGCCTAAACTCCAGCCCGGCACCCGCTTCGTTTTCGCTACAGCTCCCGGTATGTCGAGTTTCCCATTAGCACTGGGCGGCGGCCAAGTGCTAGCTAGCACTAGCTCCTCCCCGCTGTAACGTCTCCCGCTGCAAACCGTGGCTCCGTCCGCCGACCCGGGAGACCCCCGGGGCGATCCGTGCGTCCATGATATATATACAGAGTGAAAGGTGTAGAAAGAAGAAGGAAGATAAAAAAAAAAAGGCTGTTGCAACAGGCAGCCGACTCGTGTGGCGCCGCCGGTCCGGCAGAGCCGGAACCGGAAAGGTTCTAGCCCAAGGACCACCTTCCATCCATCCATCTTCTACCGCTTAATCCTTTTCGGGTCGTGGGGGGCTAGAGCCTATCCCAGCATCTTTGGACGAGAGGCAGGGTACACCCTGGACAGATCACCAGTCCATCACAGGGCCAACACAGAGAGACAGACAACAATTCACTCTCACAGTCATACCTAAGGACAATTTAGAATCCCCAGTTTTGATGCCAATTAACCTAACCTACATGTTTTTTGCATGTGGGAGGAAACCGGAGAAATCCTGGAGTAAACCCACGCAGACACAGGGAGAACATGCAAACTCCACACAGATCACTGTTGGTCGGGGGCTGGGATCAAACCCAGGATCCCCCGGCCAAGGGTGAATTGCTGTGCTTTTTGGAGTATTCTTGCTAGCACACTGTGAGAAGATAAGAGCCTTGGTGGAGGTATGCGTTCTGGGATCATCACCAAAATGTTAGGGGTTTCTCTCTAGCCCAAGGACTACCTCTGGTAAAAAGTGATTTGAACAGCTGTAATCCAAGAAAAAGAAGAGCACGGTGACAGATGTTTTAGATGGCGGAAGCGATGGAGGTATGTGAATGCACTGACAATCAAGATGAACAGGAGCTTTTGCTGTTTAGTGGCAGAGGAAGAAAACAGACAGGCAAAAAGACAGACATTTGTTCACCCAGTATTGGTGGATTGCTCAGTACTTCCCTGTGGCGGGAGTTTCTGGGCGCATGCGCAGTTCACTGCGACCTTTTGCGGGTGAGGAATGTTGGGTCTTGGAGTTTTTAGTGACTTTTTTAATGGGTTTTACCACGTCCTTCCTTTGCAAAACTAAACAGCAAAACTAGTGTGAAAACAATTGATGTGATTTCCCCCAGCTTCATTGACGTTAAAGGTGAGTTAAATTTGTGCTCATTTCGAAAACAAAGCCTTATCCCGGAATTCTGGCAAATTAAAAGTCAAGAAAATATGGCGATACAATGATACAAGTCTTTAGTTCTACTTAATGTTGACCGGGCGAGCTGAAACAGAGAGGCAGACAGACGGACAGATACACACATACAGTAGTATGAAAATGTGTTTGCTCCCTTCCTGATTTCTCATTTTTTTGTATGTTTGTCACACTTAAATGTTTCAGATCATCAAACTAATTTAAATATTGGACAAAGATAACACAAATAAACACAAAATGTAGTTTTTAATTGAAGGTGTTTATTATTAAGGGTAAGAAAAAAAATCCAAACCTGCATGGCCCTGTGTGAAAAAGTGATCCCCCCCCCCCCCGTTAAAACATAAATTAACTGTGGTCTATCACATCTTTGGAAAGCTGATTCAATTTTCTAGCCATTTCTAAAGCTTTGGGACTCCAGTCAACCATAGTGAGAGCCATTATCCACAAATGGCAAAAACATGGAACAGTGGTGAACCTTCCCAGGAGTGGCCAGCTGACTAAAATTACCCCAAGAGCACAGCGACGACTCATCCAAGAGGTCACAAAAGACTCCACAGCGTCCAAAGAACTGCAGGCTTTACTTGCCTCAGTTAAGGTCAGTGTTCATGACTCCACCATAAGAAAGAGACTGGGCAAAAATAGCCTGCAAGGCAGAGTTCCAAGACGAAAACCACTGCTGAGCAAAAAGAACATAAAGGCTCGTCTCAGTTTTGCCAGAAAACATCTTGATGATCCCCAAGAGGTTTGGGGAAAATACTCTGTGGACTAATGAGACAAAAGTTAAACTCTTTGGAAGGTGTGTGTCCCATTACATCCGACAAAAAAGTAATACAGCATTTCAGAAAAGGAACAGCATACCAACAGTAAAATATGGTGGTGGTAGTGTGATGGTCTGAGGCTGTTTTGCTGCTTCAGGACCTGAAAGACTTGCTGTGGTAAAAGTAACCATGAATTCTTCTGTCTACCAAAAAATCCTGAAGGAGAATGTCTGGCCATCTGTTTGTGACCTCAAGTTGTAGCGCACTTGGGTTCTGCAGCAGGACAATGATCCAAAACACACCAGGAAGTCCACCTCTGAATGGCTTAAGAAAAACAAAATAAAGACTTTGGAGTGGCCTAGTCAAAGTCCTGACCTGAATCTGATTGAAATGCTGTGGCATAACCTTAAAAAGGCGGTCCATGCTTGATAACTCTCCAGTGTGGCTGAATTACAACAATTCTGCAAAGATGAGTGGGCCAAAATTCCTCCACAGCACTGTAAATGACTCATTGCCAGTTATCGCAAATGCTTGATTGCAGTTGTTGCTGCCAAGGGTGGCCCAGCCAGTTATTAGGTTTAGGGGGCAATCACTTTTTCACACAGGGCCATGTAGGTTTGGATTTCTTTTCCCCTTAATCATGACCACCTTCATTTAAAAAGTGCATTTTGTGTTTCCTTGTGTTTTCTTTGTCTAATATTTAAATTTGTTTGATCTGAGACATTTAAGTGTGACAAACATACAAAAAAATGAGAAATTCAGGAAGGGGGCAACCACCTTTTCACACCACTGTATACTCAGACACATTAACTGATTACCGTGTGCCTCTCTATTTCACCGAGGCATAAAAATAGGGGTGAATATGGGAGACTCTTTGAGCCTGTGGAATATGTTGTAGATCCAAACTGTGTGACATTAAACAGGTTCCGGATCTGCAACTTTTCCTTATCTGGCCTACCTTCACCTTCTTGTTTTAAGTCTGGTTTAGAAAGATTTATCATTAGTGGGCATCAAAAAATTAGAACATTTTTAAAGGCAGAGAAAATACTCCAGGCATGGCTGTATCCCCCTTTCTTTGGCATCAGCAAATATAAGTGTTTTAAGTTTTCCCAGCTTTACAATGGTCTGGTCTGAGAGGACAATAGCTCTGATCATAATCAACTGTGATGATCCATCCATCCATCCAAACAACTATCCATCCATCCATCCCTTGTCCAAGGGGTCACAGGGGCAGCAGTTAAAGCAAACAAAGCCCAGATTTTCCTTTCCCCCGCCACCTCCTTCAGGGAGGATACCAAGGCATTCCCAGGACAGTCTAGAGACATAGGGTCCTATTATGATAATCAACAGCAGACTTCAGCGCTGCGTTTCCCGCCTTACGCCATTGCTTTCGTTAGTTTCTGTCAGCACATTGTCTGTTTTTTACACTTTGAGTCAAGCCATCGAGTTACCAATAGACAGTGCACCGGCCGGGAGGAGAGGGTTCATTTCAAAGAGATGTGCCATTTTATGACAATGTGCTTTTGATAACGAAAAAAGAGGTCTGTCAATAGAAGTGCATTATTTAATGCTATTTCAGCAGCATGATTTAAAATTATGTACCTCCTTCTGACAAGAGCATATGAGGAAACGGCATGCGCTGGGATTTTCTGTTATTTTAATGGAAATAGTTGTAGCAATTATAATCTAATCCCCTGTCATTTTTTAAATTATAATATGATAATAGGCTACACTTAATAGTTGTTTTTTTTTAATTCCATCCACATAGTGGACTTATCGGTGCAGTATAGTCTATAGATTAGGTATTAATGTTTTTTTTAGGTGAATGAATGAATGAACAGGGAGTGTGTGTACGTTCCGGTGTGGATGCAGTACACAGAGGAGGCGTGGTTGAATACTGTCAGTTTGAAGATTTTAAATGACAGACCGCCTTTCTATGACAAAGTATTCTGTCCACATACTAATGTATCGTGTCTGTCAACATATCACATCATCATATCTTGTGTCTGTTCATGCACTTGCATTCCAAATAATGAAAAACATCTACTCAACCACTGTTTTCTGTTAAAGGCACACTCTGGTGGATATAAATACCTTATAAAAACAAATCTATATTGTCTAACGTGGTATTTTATGGCCGTTTTTCTACAAAAAAAAAAAAACAACTTTCATTGTCTTACAGTTTAATGTCAAAATCTTTTCACCCCCCCCCCAAAAAAAACATTAGAATCGGTGATTACTAGGCCCAACCACATACCACAGTCCAATCCAACTTTATTTCTAAAGCACTTTAGAAACAACTACAGCTGATGCAAAGTGCTGTACATCAGGAATAAATAAAATGTGAAAGACATCTAAAACATAAAAATAAATAAAAGACAGTAAAATACAGCTAAAAATAAAACAAGTAAAATCAGTGTCTCATGCTGGTTGAAGGCCAAGGAGTAAAAATGGGTTTTAAGATAAGTTTTAAAAATGTACAGTGAAGGGGCCTGTCTAATAGGCAAAGGGAGACTATCCCACAGTTTAGGAGCAGCAACAGAAAAAGCTCTGTCCCCTCTGGGCTTCCTCTTCAATTTCGATATCTCCAGGAGTAGCTGATCAACTGACCTGAGAGACCGAGCAGGAGTGTAAGAATGAAGAAGCTCAGAGAGGTAAGGCGGGGCAAAGCCATTTAATGATTTAAAAACAAATAAAATAATTTTAAAATCATCCCTAAAGTCCACAGACAGCCAGTGAAGGGAAGCTAAAATGAGTGTAATGTGGTCCCTCTTACATGTTCCAGTTAAAAGACATGGAGCATTCTGAACCAACTGGAGATGTGAGAGGGAAGACTGGCTGATTCCAGAATAAAATGCATTGCAGTAATCCAGCCAAGACGTAATGAGGGCATGGATTACTATTTCAAAGTGCTGTTTTGAAAGTATTGGTTTATAATATAATATAAAAGGCACAAGGTCCAACATGTGGGGGAGATAATGGGTAGAATTTCCTACTTTCTGAGAAAACCCCATTGAGTCTAATATTGAATTAAGATAAGATAAGATAAGATAAGCCTTTATTAGTCCCACAACGGGGAAATTCCAGGATTGCAACAGCACAGGGATAGCAACACTCAGAGCAACAATCAGAAGGCAAGAAAAAAAACAAGCAAGCAAGAGCAGCTAATATACATATGTACATATTACTATAAAATATATATATACACACACACAGACACACAGTGCAGAGCGTTGTAGCTGGATGGAATAAATATATGAATATGTAAACACAGTGCGGAGCATTGTAGCTAGATGGAATAAATATGTAAATATATAAACACCCACAGTACGGAGCAATGTAGCTAGATGGAATAATATGTAGATATATAAACACACAGTGCGGAGCATTGTAGCTAGATGGAATAAATATATAGATATATAAATATAAACACACCCAGTGCGGAGCATTGTAGCTAGATGGAATAAATATGTAAATATATAAACACACACAGTGCAGAGCATTGTTGCTAGATGGGATGAAACAGCACAACCGTCTACTTAGTTATCCTACATGGTATGATTATGTGCCCATACATATTCTCACTCTCCATAGCGACCGGTATTTTCCTAGTTGTATGCCGGAGGGGACCATTGTGTAAGTCTATTGCATCTTTTGCATTCAAAAAACTATTAGTTTGTTACGTCTTTTTGCTATCTCTGCGAGCAGCCCTGCTTAGGTTGTACAGTCTGACAGCCGTTGGTAGGAAGGACCTGCGAAACCTCTCGGTTGTGCACCTGGGATGATGTAGTCTGCTGTTAAATGAGCTCCTCAGTGCATTCAGTATGTCCTGCATAGGGTGGAACTCGGACTCCAGCAGAGATGACAGTTTAGTCACCGTCCTTCTCTCTCCTATCTCCTCCACCGGATCAAGGCGCTGCCCCAGGACAGAGCTAGCTTTCTTGATCAGTTTGTTCAGTCTCTTCCTATCGGCTGCAGTAATGCCACTGCCCCAGCAGACCACTCCAAAAGTGATGGCTGATGCCACCACCGTGTCATAGAATGTCTTCAGCAGCGCGCCTTGTACACCAAAAGACCTGAGTCTCCTCAGCAGGAACAGCCTGCGCTGTCCCTTCTTGTAGAGTGCGTCAGTATTGTGTGACCAGTCTAGTTTATTGTTCAAATGAACACCCAGATACTTATAGGCTGTCACCATCTCGATGTCTGTTCCCTGTATATTTACTGGTGCTGTGAGGGGTTGTCCTTGCCTGCGGCAGTCCACCACCAGCTCCTTAGTTTTCCTCGCGTTGATCTGGAGGCAGTTCCGATGGCACCAGTCCACGAAGTCCTGGATAAGCCCTCTGTACTCAGTTTCATCTCCATTGGAGATGAGGCCAACGATCGCAGAGTCATCAGAATGGCATTAATATGGCATTCAGAATTGAATGCCATATTAAAGCAATCACTATCTACATCTACATGTATATTAAAGTCCCCTACTATAATTATTCTATCCAATTTCAGCACCAAATCCGCTAAGAACTCATCAAATTCAGATAAAAACTCTGGGAAAGCTAAGGGAGGACAATACATTATGGCAAATAAAATTGGGTTTAACCTAAAATTGCTAACATGCCCAATACTGAGGACCAGGCCCTCAAGGGAATTATAACATGTTTTTTGCTTTACATTAACTAGTAATTTGGAATGATAAATTGTTGCTACTCCTCCTCCATGACCAGAACTTCTGAAACTTTGACAGTTTAAATAACCAGAGGGAGTTGATTTATTTAAACCAGCAAGTGGACCCTGAGATCTAATCTGTACATGCAAGTACATTTTCAATCCAGTGATTTGTAAATGCAAAGAAGGAGAACAGCAAGAATTTGTGTGAAACTGTTAGAAAGACTTTTCCTGGTCACCAAGAAGTGTAAAAAATATTGTGGCATCCTGGCCACCCTCTGGGACGTGATTGGCTGGCTGGAGGGGGAGTGATTAAATGAAGTCGGGCTGGAGGATTATGGGAGTTGTTGGTGGGGAAAACCATCACTAAACTTGTGGGTTCAATTAATGACCTTGGCTAGAGTGGCATGTTGAAGGTGTGTGAAAAATAAAAGCTAACTGAGCAATAAGACACCTTTTTATTGCCTGAAACCCACTGCTTGTTACATTGGTGTCAGAAGTGGGATTTCAAAAGAATGGTAAATCAGCAGGAGATTGATAGTCGCATTGCCAGCATGGAAGCTGCCATAGATCAGATAACCGCAGCAGGGCTCCATGAAGAATGCTGGCATCGGAACAAGAGCGACCTACCAGACGGAGCAAGCGTACCCCGCTTTCTGCCTTTTTTGAGGCAGAGCAGCCAGATGGATCAAGCAAACCCCGCTTTTTGCCTTTTTCAAGGCAGGGTGGGGAGTGCCAGCGGGGGAATTACGAGCTGGGGATCCTACTGTGACCAAGGGCAGTGATCGACAGGGAAGTGAACCACCCTTAGTCATGTGAGCGGCATGCAGAACGGCAGCCAGAACAGCCGATGTGGCATGCGGAGTGGCAGATGGAACGGCTGGCGGAGACTTGGCGCCTAGACCCCTCCCCAGCACTGGCTACTGACCTGCCCAGTGCAGACAGAGACATGGCAAGAAAGAGACCTGCTCAGCTCTATGAGAACCCATGGAAACCTACAGTGAAACTTCCTTGCTGCATTGAAGAAGAGCCAGCAGACACATACTTGATGCAGGTCCATCTGGCAGCACGGCTTAATGCATGGTCCCCCGAAGAGACAGCATGCAATGTCACCCTCTCCCTCAAAGGCAGAGCTTGGCAAGTACTCACAGATCCACAGCCATCTGAACTCCAAGACTGGGCGTCATTAAAGGCAGCCATCCAGCAGCCCTTTGGTCACCAGGTCTATGCTGACGACACCAGAGACCAACTCACCAAGTAGCAGAGACAGGCTGAAGACAGTCTCAGGGCATACATGGCTGATCTGCATACGTACACCCGCCAAGAACACCCTGGGTTCATGAAGGAGGTCCAGGAGGAGCTCGCTGCCCAGGCTTTCATTCAAGGACTTCAGCCTGAACATCTCTGTGAGGACCTACACCTCCTGGCTTCCACCACCTTGGCAGCGGCCTTGAAAGAAGTAGAGAAGGTTGAATATATGTTATGCCCTGAGGGACTTTGCCATCACCATGGGCACTGGGTGAACCAGACTGACTATGACGAAGGTGAGGAGCATGAAGCAGCTTGCCAGGCACTCCTGGCTGCATCGCCACACCACTGCCCCTGGAGAAGGGATGCTGATAACTGCTACCGGTGTGGGGTTCCCGGCCACGTGGCCCGCAACTCCCCAGCACCAGAACCCAGGGTTCCACCATCTCCATTAAACTAAGAGAGGGTGGCATCGAGGGCAGACTGCCGCCTGGGACTTTTCAAGTCCCCAACCAACCAACTCAGTGCCTGGGCTGCCTCGGCCAGGTACACAGACTCTATGTGGACTGTACCCTCGAAGGGATTTCCTGCCAAGCCCTGGTAGATACAGGGTCCACCATTTCACTCATCCACCCAGGGACTTTGCTGGGCTCCAGCGGACATTCGCTCCAAGGGTGGGTCCCCACCAGGCATCACATCACCAGTCACCGGTGAGCGAGCACAGGTCCTGGCAATGAAGGCACTACAGGTCACCGTTGTGGGCCACCTATGACAACACCATTTCTGGTTGGCTGACATCCAGAACCTCTGCATCGTTGGCCTCGACCTGCTGGATGAGTGTGGAGCTGTGGTGGATGTGCCCAGGACCATCCTCTACCCAGGCTCGGAAGCTATAGTTCTTCACAAGTCCAGTGGCCCTGGGGCCTGACAAGCACCAGCGCTGCCACCAATTTCTGCAGAGCAAGAAATTGGTGGCAGCGCTGGTGGCAGCGCTATTTTCTTCTTCCGGCATTCAGAGAGAGCAGACGCTTTTCTCCCTCCTCTCCCTCCTAATCCTCTCCCTTCTGATCCCAGCTTGCAATGTTGCGTTTTTGTCTGTGTTTAGTCGCTCTTCTTCTGCTGAATCTTAATCTAAATGGAAATTATGGATCTGGAAAGCGGCTTAAATGTGATTGTCACCACTTAAAAGAAGATCGGGTCAGGGGGGACCCAAGGGGAAGACTCATGGACATTGGGAACTCATGTGTCTGTATGATTCGACTGGAGATGCAGAAGACATCTATTGGCTTGATCACAGGACTTCTACTTTGGCTTTTGGAGTTTCCTGATGTTTCAGAAATTGAAGAAGGTGGAGAGCTGTTCAAATGCGGACCCAGGCAAGCTCCTTCACCAAATTCGACCAGTATTAAGCCTGTACATGGAAATTATGAAGCACAGAATCGCATGAGAGAGGAAAATTCTATTCTCTGAGTGCACTGTGCAGATTTGACCTTGTCTTTTTTGGTGCCCTGTTTACATTCCTCCTCGATGAAGATAAGGTGGAAGGAGCGGCTCTGCTAACCCAAACAATCGACAATCATTTGCTGTTGTTTCAGCAGACTGGACTCTTCAAGGACAGTGTTACCATGTGTCTTCAACTCTGCCATCTGCAAGCACGAGAGAGAGAGACTCTGGACTTGCTTATAGATCACATGATTTTAACATCCATCCACTGCCAGGAGGCACCCTCTGCTGTTCACTAGCAACTGACACACCCACACTACACACTGCATACAACATCACATGACTGATACATACACTGACACATATTCACACACACTGTCTCTCTCAACTTTTGTTTTTGTGTGATCTATTGTCTGCTAATTGTGCATTGGAGAGTTTTTTTCTATGTAATCACAATTTTGGTCATAAAATGAGCTTTATTTTAATTAACAATGCTTTTTTCTCTCTGCCTATTGTGTCACTTCCCTTTCCCCACATTCCCTTCTTTACCCTCTACTGCTGACAGGCGCCTTCATGGCTGCCGCGTCATTGAGATGCGCTTATTCAGCGCGCCCAATGTCAAGTCAAATTCCTCGTATGTTTATGTTATTTATGTAAACATGCTTGGCAATAAAGCTTTCTGATTCTGATTCTGATTCTGAGAGCAACAAATGCAGCCAACAGGGCCAGCTACACTGATGTCTGCAGTGTCACCTCAGCCGTCGTCTACAGAGACCCAACAGGCTGTTGAGGACCTCTTTGAGAGGATCTGTAAAAGCTTGGACAAGGAACAACCGGTCCAACTGAAGAGACTGTTAGAGGCCTTTATCGATGTCTTTTTTGCCAGGGACGAGGACTGCACCCACACCAACATGATCCTCCACGAGATCAACACAGGAGAGCACCCCCCCCATCCGCATCCACTCTTGACGCCTACCGCTGGCCAAAAGGTTGGCAGCTCGAGAGAAGATTAAGGAGATGCACCGGGCAGGAGTCATTGAACCTTCACCCCAGCAGTTGTGATCTGCAAGAAGGATGGTACCTGGCAGTTTTGTGTGGACTACAGGTCCCTCAATGAGGCGCTTGTAAAGACTCTTACCCCCTCCCTCGAATTGATAATGCCTTGGACTATGTTGCAGGCTCATCCTGGTTCAGCTCCCTGGACCTCCACAGTGGGTACTGGCAGGTGTAGCTGTCACCGGAGGCCTGCCCCAAGATGGCGTCCTCAATCAGCAAGGGGTTGTGACAGTTGCAAGTGATGCCATTTGGACTGTGTAATGTGCCTGCAACTTTTGAGTGCCTCATGGAAAGGGTCCTTGCCAATATTCCTCGCGACCGCTATCTGGTGTACCTGGATGATCTCCTGATCCATGCTGCAGACTTTCAAGGGACACTCCAGAACCTGTGGGAGGTCTTCCAGGCCATCCGTCGGGCGGGGCTATGCTTCAACCCAAAGAAGTGCCAACTGTTCAGCCCAAGAGTGTCGTTCCTGGGTCATGTGATCAGCACTGATGGGGTGGCCACTGACCCGGATAAGAGGAGGATAGTCTGGAAGTGGCCAGCCCCTTGTGATGTGTCAGAGCTCTGCAGTTTCCCGGGCCTTGCGTCATACTACAGGAGGCTCTTTGCCACCATAGCTAGCTCCCTTCACCAGCTGACCTAGAAGGTCAAGGCTTTCCGGTGGACTGATGATTCTCCCGCCTCCGGTTTGCCCTGTTGGAGGCCCCCGTACTGGCATATCCAGATCCAGGGAAGGTCTTCAATGTAGATACTGAGGCCAGCAATGTGGGTCTGGGTGCTATGCTCTCCCAGGAAGGAGAACATGGTGACCAGGCAATTGCTTACTTCAGCCAGTCCCTCAGCAAACCTGAGGAACTACTGTGTAACCCACTGGGAGTTGTTGGCTGTTGTCCAGGGCCTGCAACACTTCCGCCCTTACCTGTACGGACAAAGGTTTATCCTGCGGACTGACCACGTTTCATTCACATGGCTGCTGAGCTTTAAGGAGCCGAAGGGGCAGCTGGCCAGGTGGATGGAGGCCCTCCAGGACTATCAGTTTGAGATCCAGCACCCTCCCGGATGACTGCATGGCAACGCCGACACCCTTTCTCGATGGACTTGTGAGGTGGAGAGGTGCCAATACTGCAGGAGACAGGAGGACCGCTTCCTGCCAGAACCAAAAGTTGCTGCACTGCGGGATGCTGTGGCACCTGATGGTGACTGGGAGACCCTCAACTTCCAGCACATCCAACAAGAACACCACCAGGATGCAGTTCTCTCCAAGGTTCATGCCTTGGTGGGGGCTGGCCAGCAGCCCGAGTGGCCAACAGCCTCTGTTCTAGATCCAGAGTCCAAGGCACTGTACTCTCAATGGTCCAGCATTGTCAGCTGGAATGGCATTCTGCACATCGGTGGAAGTCACCAAGTGAGCAACAAGACATCCTACAGCTCCTGGATCCTCACCAGCTGCGAGGCCAGGTCCTCAAACTGGCCCATGGCTCTGTTGGGGCTGGACACTTTGGCATAACTAAGACCCTGCATCATCTTCAATGGCAGTTCTACTGGCCAGGATGTCACTGAGATGTGGAGATGTTTGTCCACTGCTGTGACTCCTGCACCGTGTAGAAGGGTCCCACCCAGCAATCATGTGCCCCTCTGCAACAGTACCAGGTGGGGGCCCCAATAGAAAGAGTGGGTGTGGACATTCTGGCACCGTTCCCTGTCACTGACCAGGGGAACTGCTATGTCTTAGTGGCCATGGACTACTTCACAGAGTGGCCCAAAGCATATGTGATCCCCAACCAGAGTGCAGCAACCACTGCAGAGAATCTCTTGGGGGAGATGTTCTGTCGCTTTGGGGTCCCGGAGGAGCTCCATAGTGACCAGGGGTGGAATTTTGAGTCCAAGGTCTTCCAGGTGTGCTGATGCCTGGGGTCAAGAAAACTAGAACTACTCCCCTTCACCCCAAAGCGACAGTCTGGTGGAGTGGTTTAACAGGACTCTGTCCACCCAGCTGGCCATCCTGACAGACAAACAACAGTGAGACTGGGACCGACATCTTTCTCTGGTCTTGTGGTCCTACCGGACCACAGTGCAGGAGTCCACAAAGTGTACCCCTGTGGCACTGATGTTTGGGCATGAACTGCACATCCCAGTGGACTTGGTATTCAGGCCTCATCCAGAACCAGAGCTGAGAGAGGAGCCTGGAATGGATTATTACTACAGTCTCTGTGAGCAGATGCAGGAGATCCGTGAACCGCCCAGAAAATTGCTGACCAAGGCGGGGGCTCAGAAGAAGCAGGCCTATGACACCCGATGCCGAGGAGATGATTTTGCTCCAAGCGCCAAGGTGTGGGTCTACAACCCGGTGAGGAAGAAGGGCTGTTCCCCAAAGCTCACCAGCCACTCGATGGGACCCTGTGTTGTTTTGGAAAAATTATCCGATGTGATCTACAAAGTGCAACTGTGCCAAAGGAACTGGGTGGTGGTGCTCCACCGGGACCTCTTGGCACCCTACCAGCCACGAGCTTCAGCTACGGGGCCGTCTGAGGAGGAGGAGCCACAGATACCATCATTATCACCCCCCTTGGCTTTCAGGAGCCCACGAGACGGAGTTCGGAGACAACGCTATCTTCCCAACATCTGTGGGACTTTGTGGTCAATGCATGGATTGCTGGGGACAGCTAATCCTCTTAGGTGGGGGCAACGTGGTGTCCTGGCCACCCTCTGGGATGTGATTGGCTGGCTGGAGGGGGAGTGGACTGGAGGATTACACTGGTCAACACCAAATTTATTGTCTAAGTTTTTTTAGCTGATTTAGGACAATTTTGATGTGCTGAATCCAAAAATTGCATTGGTTTTGCTCAGTCAGGTCCATCCATCTATCCATCCATCTTCTTCTGCTTAATCCTTTTCGGGTCACGGGGGGGCTGGAGCCTATCCCAGCATCTTTGGGCGAGAGGCAGGGTACACCCTGGACAGATGGCCAGTCCATCGCAGGGCCAACACAGAGAGACAGGCAACCATTCACTCTCACATTCATACCTAAGGACAATTTAGAATCTCCAGTTTGATGCCAATTAACCTAACTTGTATGATTTTGGCATGTGGGAGGAAACCGGAGAAATCCCGGAGTAAACCCACGCAGACACGGGGAGAACATGCAAACTCCACACAGATCACTGTTGGTCGGGGGCTGGGATCGAACCCAGGATCCCCCGGCCAAGGGTGAGTTGCTGTGCTGCCACAGTGCTAACCACTGTGCCACCACACTGCCCTCTTTTTGAATTATGGCCACATGTTGTTTTATACGTTTTTGTTTACATGTACGGGTATTTTTGCTTTATATGATGCAAAATTCTTTTTTATGTGTTGAAATTCTCTGAATTTTGAACAATGGTGACGTAACATTCAATTTACATGTACTTACCTTTATATAAAGGTAAGTACATGCACAGTACTAAGTAAGTAATAAGTAAGTACAGGTTTTTACTTAGCACCTGATCGAGAGAAACGGATGTCATTTTCGGATTCAGCGGTGCAAAATTGTGTTAAAACAGTTGAAAAAACACAGACAATTTACAAAAAAATTATATTTGTAACCCTGTGTTATGGGAGTTGTTGGAGGGGAAAACCATCACTGAAAATGTGGGTTCAGTTAATGACCTTGGCAAGTGTGGCGTGTTGGAGATGTATGAAAAATAAACGCTAACTGAGCAATAAGACTCCTCTTTCTTGTCTGAAACCCATTGCTCGTTACAATATATATACAGTATGTAAGATGCCAACTAAGCTGACTCAGAAGGTTTTGGCTCTGTTTCTGCTTTCAAAAGACTTTTCTTTTCCACTGCTGCTGCTTGTCATCGCTGGCTGCCCTCAGATGAAAATCCATAGAATCGGTATGTGGGACTATAATGTTCTGAATGAGGCTTTTGAAAATTTTGAATCAGTTTGTAAATCACTGGATTGAAAATGTATTTATATATGCAGTGTTTCCTCTGGCTTAAAGACCTCAGAACGGTGGCAACATATTTTTCCGGGGGGGGGGGGGGCGGGTAGAATACACATGACAATATTGTAACCACAATATGTTAATTTTATGCGATTTGTTGCTTTTTTTTAATTTTGCACAGTAACTTTCCACATGGAACTTACCATTTGAAGTATTGTACAACCAAGACTTTAATCTTGGAATATTGGGACAGTTCGGGTCCCACCCAGACGTCCTGTGTTTGGACTTTTTACTGATGTTATCCTCCTCTCCTTCCTCTCTTGCACCTTCTGCCTGAACACTTTCCTCTCCCTGGCTCCTCTCTTCTCTCTCATCTTTCCCTCTCTGAGTCCTGTCGTATTCAGGTTCTTTTTGTGTCTATGGTGGTATAGAAACAAGTTAGAAAATACCAAGTGTCATATTTTGACCTGCATGATTTTTTGTCATGATTTACTATAATGACACAATGTATATTTCTTGTTTTTTTATTATAGTGGGGTTTTTTTCCATTTAGAAAGAGAAGGGGAAAAAAGACTCATAACAGTAATTAACTCACACATACTTAAACTAGGAAAGCACTCAGAGTGCATACCTCCACCAAGGCTCATTCCGTCCGTCATGGATCACCTCCAAAATGTAATGGATTCGAGTGTAGGCCATGAGCCAGTTCTGGTGAAAATTGCAGCAACGTCTATCCGGTAGTTTTAGAGGATTCTTGCTAATGCTCTGTGAAAAGATAAGAGTCTTGGCGGAGATATGCATTCTCAGATCATCACCAAAATGTAATGGGTTCCTCTCAAGCCCAAGGACCACCTCTGGTAAAAAAAAAAAAAAAAAAAAAAAATCATCCAAATCCATGCTGTAGTTTTTGTGTAATCTTGCCGCATAAATACAAACAAGGTCCTTGGTGGAGGTATGCACTCTTAGATCATCACCAAAATTTAATGGGTTCATCTTTGGCCCAAGGGCTACCTCTGGAGAAAATTTCATCAAAATCCATCCAGTAGTTTTTGTGTAATCCTGCTAACAATCAGACGGACAAACAGACAGACACATCACCCTGATTACATCACTTCCTTGGCGGAGGTAATTATATGATCAGAGGTGGGTATAGTAGCCAGAAATTCTACTCATGTAAAAGCAGTTATCTTTTGAAATTAATAATTAACAGTAGGCACCCAAAAATTTCTAGCTGAGTTGAATAAGGGTACAAAAAGTACCCACTTAAATAAAAACGAGTAATAATGACTTTAGTCTTGAAGGTTTGAGGTTTTTCTCCAAAATTTATAACAATTTTCTTATAGTTGTCTATTTTTCTCTGTAAATTTATCTAAATTTGCAACCATTTTCCTCAAATTTGTGATTTCCTCTTGTAAAATTATGACTTTTCTTTTACATTTGTGTTATGATCTGAGCATGGTCAGGCACCGTGCCCACGCTTTATGTTCATTCTAGTCTTTGTTTTCCTTATTATGATCATCATTATTATTATTAAGTGTTTTTTGTACTCCCAAGTTGCTTGTCATTGTCATTGGATGTAGTCCTGTGCTTAAACCATGTTGTTGTTTTGTGGTTGTCTTTTATAATTTGATTATTATGATTGTTATTATTTCCATTATGTGTCTCCTGTGTTTCCCCTGGTCTGCTGTGCTTGTCCCGTTTGTCCTTATTGTCTTTATTGTGGTCTGTGTGTGCTTGTCTCCCTATTTATCTCCAGCTCCTCACGTTTCCATACCCATAGCCTTTTCCTCATGTGTGTTACCATTCAGCCCTTGATTGTTGCACCAGCTGTCTTTTTTTTTCCTTTTCCCCTTGTCTTCTCAGGCAGCTAGGTGAGAAGAACAGAAATCTGCTACCCTTATTGTGCCAAAACAGATTTACTTTGCCAAAATGAGCTTTATACAGTACCTATCTATGTACTGTATATTGTTGTAAACTCCTCCTGTAATAACGCTTAATACTTTATTTAAATTATTTTACCCATGAAGGACCCGACAGGATGGGGAATGGGGAAAGGAAGTGTGGGGAGGGGGAAAGAAAAGGGAGAGGAACAGACAATCAAGACAAACCAACAAATAAAGCAAACAGAAGACAGACTGCTTTTTCCACCGAAGAGGACTCAACACGTGTGTGGTATCCGTACCTGTTAAAGGGGAGACATTTGTGCGTGTGCGTCCATGTGCATGTATATGAGAGTGCGAGCAAAATAAGTGTGTGCATGTGAGTGGTTTGTCAGGAAACATATGAAGATGGCAGCCAGTCACAGCAACTCCCCCCCCTTCCCCCGGAAACCCAGAGCAAGTAAGGCAGCGCCACCAACCCCCACAGGGCACAAATGTCTGAGGTCAACAAGCCCCAGGAAAGCCAGGCATCCGACCCAGGAGGGATGGCCGAGGGAAGCCAGGCTGGGGCCCACACCCCCGGGCCTGCCAACCCCCCCAGCAGGGCAAACGCCAGCCCCGGGCCCCGGGCACCCCCACAGCCGACCCCCCCCCAGCCCCACCGCCGTACACCCCGGGGACTCCCACGCCCAAAGAGGCCCACCGTCCAAGGGAGCCCATGCAGCCAAGAGGCATTACCCCCTTAAGCCAGCACCTCCCGACTAGCAGACACACCCATTCCCACACATTCACACCCTCATGCTCTCATACGCACCCACATGCACTCACTCACTCTCGCTCCCCCACTCCCCCACACAGTCCCACACCCGCACTCCTGGACCCACCCATTCTCTCTCACTCCTTTACCCGTTCAATCTCGCTCCCACTCGCCCTCAGGGTCACCCACACTCACTCACATTCACCCATACACGCACTCTCACTCTGACCTACTTACATTCATTTGTGCTCTCCCCCACACACTCGCCCACCCTCATTCACCCTTATTACATAGGGCGACCGCGATGCAGATGCAGCGAGCATGAATGCGCACCAGTGCCCAGCAGTAGCCGGGGAGACCACCGGCGCAGGCCAGCAGCCACGCCCCGCCCCTTCGCCAACCCACCCCAGGGCGACTGCGGCCACAGAAGCAGACCCCCACCCCAGCGCCTACCCTAGCAACTGATCAGCACACCACCGCAGGCGCTACAAGATGCCACGTGACACACAAAGCACCACACAAAACTGACCTACCATCACCATCTCCACTCATCACTCCCTCACTCTCGCTTATGCTCTTGTTCAATCACTCTTTCACTCCCTTGCTCGTATCTATTCATTCGGCAGCACCAAGGGATTTTTGACAACATGACGGGTCCCAGGCCCCCCGCCAGGCCCACAGGTCCCTGGCAGAAGGAGGGCAACAGGGGTGGGGGAAGATCCCCACCCCCCTCTCCCTTGCACAAATCATGATAGGTGTGTGTCAGTTGTATGATGTGATTGTGCGCAGGTGTGTGAACTACCATAGTGCAGTTAAAATTGGGGGGGGGGGTGGCTGGAGCAGCACTAGCCACTGCGATAGGCAGTGGGGCACCCATCCCCCCAAGCCCTCAGTGTCTAAAATGCAATTAAAATTGAGGTGAGGGCAGCCCCACTGCGCAGCAGACAGAAGTATCCCCTTCACTGACACAGTGCAGCACACCCCCGCCCCAAAAACCTAAGTGTATCCAAGAAGATGCATGTTCCACCCAGAATCAGAATCGGGATGGAAAATAAGACTGGGAGGGAGGTGGTCCAAAAGAGAGCCCATCCCCCCAGAAGCCAGCCCACAAACTGGTTCAGGAGGCCACCCACTGCCCCCAAATCTCAACCCAGGGTGAGAGCTGCCAGGCCAAGCAGCCTAGGACCCACCAGCATCGCACCCCGGCGCTTCCAGTACCACAAACATGATGGAACAGCCACACCCTCTCCCACTCATCTTGCACACACGAACATGCACAGCAACAATCGTCACAATAGTGAACAATGGGCCGGACTAATACAGCACCCCACACGCCAAGTAACACCCCCGAGTGCCCACTGCAAGCCCACTAACCACCCACCCCAGACACACACCAGGGGGGCCATTTTGGTCAGCCGGCCACTCCTGGGAAGGTTCACCACTGTTCCATGTTTTTGCCATTTGTGGATAATGGCAAAAAAAAAAAAAAAAAAAAAAGATGGCGGCGCGCCTAGACTCAGCGGCCCCTCTTGGCATCAGCGAGTGTGAGAGTTTTAATCATCCCAGACGTACATTCTGTAAAACTTACAACCGTGAGACCTTATTAAACATCAAGGTACTGCAAGCTGCAAGAATCGCGGCGATCGGTTGTGATTTGGACATTCTACGCCAGTATGGAATTTTGGTGGAGTCCCCGCTGGAAGCTACCTGGGAGAGGAGGAAGCGGAAGCGGAGCGAGCGCAAGCAAAAGCGAGGAAAAAGGGCCGGGATCCATGCTAGGCTAAAGGCTAACCCCTCCAGACCAGCGGTACCTTCGCTTCTTCTATCAAACGTCCGCGCCCTCGAAAACAAGGTAGACGAGCTGCGTTTGCTGAAAGAAACCCGGAGAGAATGGAGGGACTGCTGTGTGTTTGTTTTCACCGAGACATGGCTCCACGACAACATTCCTGACGAGGCCATTCAGCTGGAAGATATGGCGATGTTCCGTGCCGACAGGGAAACGGCGAGCTCCGGTAAGAGCTGGGGGGTGGGCTATGCATCTATGTTAACAAGAACTGGTGCGTTAATGCCACGTTAGTGTCTAAACACTGCTCTCCGTTGGCGGAGTTCCTTATTGTTAATTGTCGGCCTTTTTATCTGCCGAGGGAATTCAGCAACGTGTTTGTAGTTGGTGTTTACATAGCGCCGAGCGCTAACGCTAAAGCTAATGCTAAGAAGGCACTCGGGGTACTGCACAATGCGATCAGTGAAATCCAAACGTCACACCCGGACAGTTTTGTCGTGGTTGCGGGGGATTTTAACCACACCAGCTTAAAGACTGTGCTCCCCAAGTTTAAACAATGTGTAGACTTTAAGACCAGAGGAGAGAATATGTTGAACTTAGTGTACACAAACACAGATGCATATAAAGCGATACCCCGCCCCCATCTCGGCCGTTCTGATCACATGTCCGTGATGCTGGTTCCTGCCTGCAAACCTTTATTGAAGCGCAGCAGGCCAGCAGTGAAACAAATCAGGATTTTGCCAGAGAGTGCAACCTCTGCACTGCAAGACTGTTTTCAGCACACAGACTGGAAGATCTTCAAAATAGCAGCCTCCCAGGAAGACAGGACAGATGTGGAGGAGTATGCTGATTCGGTCACCAGCTACATCGCGAAGTGCACAGAGGATTTCACTACAGTGAAGACCATCACTATGCGGGGTAATCATAAGCCCTGGATGACTGCAGAGGTGCGCTCGCTGCTTAAAGCCAGAGATGCAGCGTTCAGAGCGAAAGACAGGATTGCCCTCCGCTCAGCCAGGTCTGCGCTTTCAAAGGGAATTAAGGCGGCAAAGCGCGCCTATGCGGAGAAAATCCAGGGACACCTCTGTGACATTAGGAACACCAAGCAGATGTGGCAGGGAGTTCGGACATTGACGGGCTTTAAGTCTAGGTAGGGGGTCGATGATGACGACGCTTCGCTTCCAGACAGGCTTAACGACTTCTTTGCACGTTTTGAAGCATCAAACTCGACAATCAGAGGGAGGGCCGGCCCACTCCCACCATCGGTCGGACCAGCTTTTACCATTAACACAGCGGACACACGGAGGACCCTATCCAGAATCAACCCACGCAAAGCTGCAGGTCCAGACAACATTCCAGGACGTGTGCTCCGAGACTGCGCGAGCGAGTTGGCGGATGTCCTGACTGACATTTATAACATCTCCCTGAGTCAGGCCATCGTTCCCAGATGCTTCAAGACCTCTATCATTGTACCGGTGGCAAAGAAACCAGTGGTGTCCTGTTCGAATGACGTCCTGTTGCACTTACACCAATTGTGATGAAGTGTTTTGAACGGCTTGTCAAACCACACATCACAGCCTGCCTCCCTGCATCACACGACCCGCTCCAGTTTGCATATCGTTCAAACCGCTCCACGGAGGATGCTATAGTCACCACCCTACACTCTGTCATCACCCACCTGGACCAGAAAGACACCTACGCCAGACTCCTGTACATTGATTTCAGTTCAGCATTCAACACCATTATTCCCCAGAGACTGATGGAGAAATTACTCCTTCTCGGTCTGAACACCGCCACATGTGTCTGGATCCTGGATTTCCTGACTGAGAGACCTCAGTCTGTCCGGGTTGGAAACAACATCTCCAACTCTGTCATGCTGAGTACCGGAACCCCTCAAGGCTGTGTACTCAGTCCACTGTTGTTTACACTTCTAACACATGACTGTGTATCCAAACACGAGGGGAACCAGATTATTAAGTTTACAGATGACACCACGGTGGTGGGACTTATTCAGAGGGATGAGGAATCAATGTACAGGGAAGAAGTGAGAGACCTGGAGGGCTGGTGCAGGGAGAACAATCTGGTGCTCAACGTGGACAAAACGAAGGAGATGATTATCGACTTCCGACGGTCACAGCCTGAGCACGTCCCCCTCAGCATCGGTGGCCGTTTAGTGGAGAGAGTAGAGAACATCAAGTTCCTCGGAGTGCAGATCTCACAGGACCTGACCTGGAGCAAGAATTCCTTGGAGATCAGGAAGCGAGCTCAGCAGAGACTACACTTCTTGAGGAAACTCAAACAGGCCTCTCTCCCCATCTGCATCCTCAGGACCTTCTACAGAGGTGTGGTGGAGAGTGTTCTGACGTACTGCATTGCTACATGGTACTCCAGCTGCAGTATGTCAGACAAAAAGCCCTGCAGAGGATAGTCAAGGGGGCGGAGAGGGTAATTGGAGTCTCCCTCCCCTCTGTCCAAGAACTTTTTCAGAACCGTTGTAGGAGCAGGGCACTGAACATTGTCAAGGACCGTTCTCACCCTCTGCATAAACACTTTGAACTTCTTCCATCTGGTAAACGATTCCGGAGCATCAGAGGCAGAACCACCAGACTGATCAACAGCTTCCTCCCACAAGCTGTCAGGATGCTGAACAGCTGACCCGGAATCTCACATACACACTACTGCACCTATGGACATTTTGTATATTATAGTTAGTTATTCTTTTTCCCCAAGTATGTCTCAGGGATGTGTGAATGGATGGGGGGGTGGGGGAGGGAGCTATGTGGGAGTGTGTCTTAATCATGCTGCTTCTTATATGGATGCCGAGAGAAACGCAATTTCATCTTGCCTGCACTACAGTTGTATGTACAGCAATATGACAATAAAGTTTGATTTGATTTGATTTGATTTAATGGCTCTCACTGTGGTTCACTGGAGTCCCAAAGTTTTAGAAATGGCTTTATAACCTTTTCCAGACTGATTGACCTCAATTACTTTGTTTCTCATTTGTTCCTTAATTTCTTTGGATCGCAGCAAGATGTCTCGCTTTTGAGGATCTTTTGGTCTACTTCACTTTGTCAGGCAGGTCCTATTTAAGTGATTTCTTGATTGAGAACAGGTGTGGTGGTAATCAGGCCTGGGTGTGGCTAGAGAAATTGAACTCAGCTTTCAAAAGATGTGATAAACCACAGTGAATTTATGTTTTAACAGGGGTGGCAATCACTTTTTCACACAGGGCCATGTAGGTTTGGATTATTTTTTTTTTACCCTTAATAATAAACACCATTTAAAAACTGTATTTTCTGTTTGCTTGTGTTATCTTTGTCAAATATTTAAATTTGTTTGATGATCTGAAACACTTAAGTGTGACAAACATACAAAAAAAATGAGAAATCAGGAAGGAGGAAGACACTTTTTCACACCACTGTACTTATGTATGTGTGCTTGGGTGTGTGCGCATGATGTCTCTGTTCCATTTGCTTGCATTTGCATGTATTTAAGGTTATTTCCTATAAACCAGATGTATGAGAGAGAACAGACATAAAGGTTAGTAAAATGCTGAAGAGATACAGATAACATACAACAACCTAACAACTTCAACAAAATTAGCTACAACAGACAAACAAGCAAACAACCTCAGCAAAAAAGAAAAAAACATTAGACAAATGTCAACACATTAAACCGAAATCGAATAAGAGACCTGCGCACAATCGCACTGTTTTTCCACATGTACTGTAGCTAAGGAAACCAAGGAGGCTCTAGAATAACCAGGGGGTTATGGTTTCATCCATAAACAGCTTACCATCTATAAACAATCTATCCACGGAGACATTAGCTAGTTTACCTTCCTGGATTTTTTGTTTCCTAATGGGAAAAAGCTTCCTTCTCCTTTCCATGATTTCCTGTGGAAATTGATCATTTACACCATAATTGGTGTTTTTAAGCTGCCTGCCCTGCCTCTGTACCAGAATTTTTTGCTTTGAAATGTTCAAATTTGGCAACAGTAGGTCTGGGACTTTATTTTTGGGGATTTTTATTTTTTTTTTCCAATGCCGTGGACCTGAAAGGTAATTGATTTTGTTACTTCGGAGGATAGTTTCAGCTGCATGGACATGAATTCACAGACCAGCTGTTCTGGATTTTCATTATTTTTTTCAGCAATTCCAGGAAAAACAAGGTTATCTCTCATGCTGCATGACTGCAAATTGAGAACTGTTTCCTTCATTTTCCAGTTCTCTCTTTCAACAGTCAAGTTGCATGGTTAGCGTGTTTACTGACTTTTTCAAGCTATTGTTTTCTTCTAAGAGAGAAACAAGCTGTGCCTAGCTGTATTCCAAACTCTCCCATATGCTCTGGAATTCCTTATAGAGCAGCTCGACCAATGCTAGTCTACCATCCATGCTGGTAAGTTTATTCTCAATAGAGAAAAGGATGTCACTAACCTCTGAGTCCTCCTGTGATTTTTCGGGTGTTATTTTTGTCGACTCTGTGGCTCTGGGTCGCTTAGACAAGGAAACAGGAACAGGAGATATATTCGTCTGCTCCATGTCACGGCAGCATTAATGATACTCGTCAATATAATTCTCAAGTTTCTCCAGCTCCGTACGAAAAGAGAGAGATATAAACAGACAATCAGTTAATAGATTAATTACAGAAAAAAGCTACCTGTGGAAAAGTTTGTTTATGCTCAGTCAACGGGAGTCACTATTTTGGATTATTGCACAACAGTCTTAAAATGTCTCGTAATCACAGCATCAGCACCTCCCTTCTGAATGGTTATATTTGACCATACCGTTCAGACCTTGATTGTTACCCCAGCTGTCTCATGTTTGTAATTATCAGTTACCCGTGCATGCTGTCAGTGTTCCCCGAGTTGTCCTCCGTGAGTTTATTGTTGCCCGTCAGTTTAGTTTAGTTTTTCAGCTCCTGTGCTGCTGTTAATTTGTTCCTGAGTTTTTAAATAAATTATCCTTTTTGCACTAAATCCTGCCTGCACCACGAGTTCTTCCCCAAATCCTTATCTGCCCGGAGGGCACATCATGACAGCATGATGCCAGCATACCTGGACTCAGCAGGCAGAAGGAGGTTGGCAGCCGGTGGTCCCAGTGTGGATGAGCTGTGGGTAGCCCAGTTTATCCAGGACTTTGTCTCTGAAGCCCATGCTGAAAGAAGCCCTGGAGAGCCTGGATGCCGCAGCTGGGATAGTAGAGGCACACCCTGGTCTGCGGTGCTACCCAGAGCTGGTGGGACTACTGGCTACCGTCTCCAACCTTCGCAGGACATATCACCGCTTACTAGCCTCACAGCCATACCTGGGGTGAAGGAGGTGTTCACTCAAGACGCCGGAGACTGTGCCAATGAGAAAGCGTCCCCTGGCTCCGGCACCTTTCTCACCACAACATCTTGTGGACAACCACAGCATCTTTCCAGATCTTGTGGAACGAGTGGGATCGTCACTTTCTCGTGGTAACGTATCGTCACTTCCTGTTTTGCTGTCTGCCTGTGTGGTTTGCTCTCCAGCCATTAGCTATGGCTACTAGCTCTCTTTCCTCTCCTCTGGTGTGCTCTCTCTGTCAGATGTTTAGCTACACCTCTGCCTCTTTTAGTGATAACGGTAAATGTAATAAATGTTGTCTTTTTGAGGCGCTCGAGGCGAGGTTGTCTGATTTGGAATCCCGGCTCCGCTGCATTGAAACACCGTCTGCGCCAGTTAATCTCGACGGACGCCCATTAGCTGCAGCGGAGCTAGCTAGCTTAGGCCCCCCCGTCAGCGGTTCCCCGGCTCTCCTCAGCAGCGAGGAGACTGGGTGGGTGACGGTGAGAAGGAAGCCTAGTCGCAAAGCCCCGATTCACCACCAACCTGTTCACGTTTCTAATCGTTTTTCCCCGCTCAGCGACACACCCGCTGAGGAAAAAACTCTGATCATTGGCGACTCTGTAGTCAGAAACGTGAACCTAGAGACTCCAGCAGCCATAGTCAAATGCATTCCTGGGGCCAGAGCAGGCGACATCGAGTCAAATTTGAAAATGCTGGCTAAAAGTAACTGTAAATATTCCACAGTTGTTATTCACGCCGGCATTAATGACATCCGTCTCCGGCAGTCGGAAGTCACGAAACTTAATGTAGAATCGGTGTGTGACTTTGCAAAAACGATGTCTGCCACTGTAGTATTCTCTGGGCCCCTCCCCAATCTGACCAGTGATGACACGTTTAGCCGCTCGTCATCCTTGAACCGCTGGCTGTCTGTGTGGTGTCCTAAAAATGACGTGGGCTACATTGACAATTGGAGCTCTTTTTGGGGAAAACCTGGTCTTATGAGACGAGACAGCATTCATCCCACTTTGGATGGTGCTTCTCATTTATCTAACAATCTGGCATCTTTTTTATCCAAATTTCCAAAACCCTGACTACTCAGAGTTGGGACCAGGAAGCAGAGTCGCAGTCTTATACGCCTCTCTGCAGCTCCTCTTCATCCGCCACCCCTCAGCTTAGCCCCTGACTTCCCCATCAGAGAATCGTTGTCTGCTCCCTCCAAAGTGAATAAAAATATAATGTATAAGCATCCCAAAGTGATAAAGCAAAATATTGGTAAAACTCAAATTAAACATAAAGCCTCTAAATTGAATGATTTGGCCTCTGTTCCTCCTCATAATTTAAAAATTAAATGTGGTTTATTAAATATTAGGTCTCTAACTCCCAAGTCTCTGTTAGTCCATGATCTGTTAATTGATCATCAGATTGATTTAATATCCCTTACAGAGACTTGGTTAGGGCAAGAGGATTATGTTGGTTTAAATGAATCAACTCCCTCTGGTTATTTAAACTGTCAAAATCCCAGAAGTTCTGGTCGTGGAGGAGGAGTAGCAACAATTTACCATTCCAAATTACTAGTTAATGTAAAGCAAAAAACATGTTATAATTCCTTTGAGGGCCTGGTCCTCAGTATTGGGCACTTTAGCAATTTTAGGTTAAACCCAATTTTATTTGCCATAGTTTATCGTCCCCCATCAACCTACTCAGAATTTTTATCCGAATTTGCTGATTTCTTAGCTGATTTAGTGCTGAAATCTGATAGAATAATTATAGTAGGGGACTTTAATATACATGTGGATGTAGATAGTGACTGCCTTAATGTGGCTTTTAATTCAATATTAGACTCGATTGGGTTTTCTCAGAAAGTAGGAAATTCTACTCATTACCTCCACCATACATTGGACCTTGTTCTGACATATGGCATAGAAATAGAAAATCTTGTAGTGTCTCCTCATAACCCTGTACTGTCAGACCATTGTCTGTTAACCTTTGATTTTACTATTTCTGACTATTTGGCTCCTAAAGAAAAATATTATTACAGTAGATGCCTCTCAGATGATGCTGTTTCCAAATTTATGCAGATTGTTTCCTCTATGCCATGTGTCAACACAACGGAAATAAGCTATAGACAGCTTGCTCCTTCTGTAATTGATAACATGGTGGATAGTGTTTCAGCTTCTCTGCATCAGGCTTTAGACTTGGTGGCCCCCTTAAAAAAGAAAAAGTCTAATCAGAGATTTCTAACTCCTTGGTTCAACACAGAAACTCGTAGCTTAAAACAGAAGACTCGTCAATTAGAAAGAAAATGGTGCTCTACTAATTTAGATGAAATCTATTTAGCTTGGAGAAATCATCTTTTAATTTATAAAAAATCTCTTAGAAAAGCTAGAACAAGTTATTACTCTGCATTAATAGAAGAGAACAAGAATAATCCCAGGTTTCTTTTCAGTACTGTAGCCAGGTTGACAAAGAGTCAGGACTCTGTCAATCCTAGCATTCCCTTAGAGCTTACTAGTCAGGACTTTATGAACTTTTTCAATAATAAAATTTCATCCATCAGAGATAAAAATCAATCAGATTCTTCCCACAGTTAACTTAAATACTGTAACTACTACAACTCCTTCTTTTGATGTCTGTCTTGATGAGTTTACTCCAATCGACCTTTGTGAGTTAGACAAAATAGTTTCCTCATCCAAACCTTCAACTTGTCTTTTAGACCCTATTCCTACCAGGTTATTTAAAGAAGTCTTCCCACTTATTGGTAGCTTTATTCTTCATATAATCAATTCTTCATTAACTTCAGGCCATGTACTGCAGGCTTTTAAAACGGCTGTAATTAAACCCTTACTCAAAAAGCTAACGCTAGATCCAGGAGCTTTAGCTAACTATAGACCAATCTCTAATCTCCCTTTCATTTCAAAAATCTTAGAAAGAGTTGTTGCTACGCAATTATTTGACCACCTGCAGGGAAATGGTTTACTTGAAGAGTTTCAATCTGGGTTTAGAATCCATCATAGTACTGAAACAGCCTTAGCGAAGGTCACTAATGACCTCCTCATTGCATCTGATAATGGACTAGTTTCTGTACTTGTCCTTTTAGACCTTAGTGCAGCTTTTGATACTATCGATCATAATATTCTACTTGATAGATTAGAACACTATGTTGGACTTAATGGAACTTCGTTGCAGTGGTTTAGATCTTATTTATCTGATAGGTTCCAGTTTGTTCATGTAAATAATGAGTTTTCTTTCAACTCAAAGCTTAGTCATGGAGTTTCACAGGGATCTGTGCTAGGCCCTACTCTTTTTAGTTTATATATGCTTCCGTTAGGCAACATTATTAGAAAGCACTGTATACATTTTCATTGTTATGCAGATGACACACAATTATACCTGTCAATGAAGCCAGATGATAGTAATAAATTAGCCAAGTTAGAAGCCTGTCTTAAGGAAATCAAAGCTTGGATGACTTCCTGCTATTAAATTCAGATAAGACTGAAGTCATTCTTGTTGGTCCAAAAAACCTTAGAAATTCCTTTCCAAATCAAACTTTCAGTTTGGATGCAGTTACTCTTTCTCTTAATAGCTCTGTGAGGAACCTTGGAGTTATTTTTGATCAGGATTTGTCCTTCAATTCACATATTAAATTTGTTTCTAAGACTGCCTTCTATCATTTGCGTAATATTGCCAAGATTAGGAGCATCTTGTCTCAGAGTGATGCTGAGAAGCTGATCCACGCTTTTGTTAGCTCGAGATTAGATTATTGTAATTCTTTATTATCAGGCTGTCCTAAAACATCTTTAAAAAGTCTTCAGCTGATCCAAAATGCTGCAGCAAGAGTTTTAACAGGTACTAGAAAGAGAGCTCATATCTCTCCGGTTCTGGCCTCCCTTCATTGGCTTCCCATAGAGTTTAGAATTAAGTTTAAAATCCTTCTTCTTACTTACAAAGCTCTAAACAATCAGGCTCCTTTTTATTTAAAAGATCTGATACTACCGTATTATCCTAACAGAGCACTACGCTCCCAAAATGCAGGATTACTTGTAATACCTAGAATCTCCAAAAGTACAATGGGAGGCAGAGCCTTCAGTTATCAAGCTCCTCTCCTGTGGAATCAGCTGCCAATCTGGATTCGGGAGTCAGACTCGATCTCTGTTTTTAAGAATAGGGCTAAAACCTACCTTTTTGATATAGCCTACAGTTAGGGAGGGATCATGTGTTTCTGAACCCTTCCTTAGTTATGCTGCTAATAGGTTTAGTCAGCCGGGGGACCTCCAGTAATGCACTGGGCCTCACTCCTTTCCTCACTCTCTATGAAATATTTTTTTTGCTGGTCATTAACATTTGTTTGTTCTCTCCCATAGATTGAGTCCCCATCGTGCTGTTTGCTCTCTACATGTCTGTTCTTTTCTTCTTCTCTATCCCCTCACCCCCCAGCCAGTCGCAGCAGATGACTGCCCCTCCCTGAGCCTGGTTCTGCTGGAGGTTTCTTCCTGTTAAAAGGGAGTTTTTCCTCTCCACCGTCGCCAAGTGCTTGCTCACAGGGGATCACCTGATTGCTGGGGTCTTTCTGCAACTGTGGGGGTTCCCCCCTATAGTTGATAGTGCTATGAGATGACTGTTGTTGTGAAATGGCGCTATATAAATAAAGTTGAATTGAATTGAATTGAACCATGCCTCTCCCCAGTTCCACAGCCACCCCATGGACTGGAGGAGAGCACATCACCTCACCACTCTTCAGCATTCGCTCCAGCACTGCGGAGTCCATCAGACCTGGAGTACTTTCCAACGCCGGCTGCAACACCGGTTCCCATGGCAGCTGCAGTGCCAGCTCCATGTCTCTCTCAGCCTCCAGTGCCACTGTGTACCTCATGTGCCGGCTCCACGTCACCTTGTACCTCCAGTACCAGCTCCACGTCATCCCTTGGCTGTGTTTTCGCCTGTCATCACGCCTGCAATTTTGCAGGTCATCACGCCTGAGGTTTCGCCTGTCATTACACCTGCACTGCCGGCTTCCACCTCTGCTATACTGGTGCCCTGCCCACTGCTGCGTGCTAGATTACCTCGTCTGCTGCCCCTCCACCGTCCCCAGAGGTGGAGGTCACCTCTCCAGCAGCACAGCCGCCAGGGTCCTCACCAGCAGAGGAGCAGCAGCTAAGGCAAGTCCTTTTTTTTTGTCTTTTTAACATCAGTATTAGAGAGGATTTGTCTTGCTGCTGGCAGGGAGACCCAGTTGCAGCTTCCATCTGTTTCTGAGGTCTCCCTGCCAAGCTCTTTTTTTTTCTTTTTTTTTTTACAGTTTAATAGTTTATTGACGCACGCGCGTACACACACACACACACACACACACACACATATCACACATTAACAACATGAATGAATGAATTACAGTATGAATTATCAAAAGCATGAACTGCAGTGTACAATAGGCTTTTTCCCCACATTGATTTGGAATGTGAAAGGGTCACCCCAAGTAAGCTATTTAAAACTTTTAGTAGGTGGCCCATCTGCCCTTCTGCTGGTGGTTGTGTTGTGGACCTGTCACCAACCCCTGTTTCTTCCTCCATGTCTGAGGTGGCTGCGTCAGGGACCCCTCAATTTTTGTTTCCTCTGGGGTGCACGTACCAGCTCCAGCAGTTAACATGATGCACTCATCAGCTCCAGCAGTCAACGTGGTTCATACTGCAGCTTCAGCAGTCTACGTGGTGGACGCTACAGCTTCAGCAGTCTCAGTGGGGCATGCTACAGCTCCAACAGTGTCTGTGGTGTACGCTGCTGCTCCAGCAGTCTCAGTGGTGTACGCTACTGCTCCAGCAGTCTCAGCAGTGTGTACTGCAGCTCCAGCAGTCTCAGTGGTGCATGCTACAGCTCCAGCAGTCTCAGTGGGGCATGCTACAGCTCCAACAGTCTCAGTGGGGCATGCTACAGCTCCAACAGTGTCTGTGGTGTACGCTACTGCTCCAGCAGTCTCAGTGGTGCGTACTGCAGCTCCAGCAGTCTCAGTGGTACATGCTACAGCTCCAGCAGTCTCAGTGGGGCATGCTACAGCTCCAACAGTGTCTGTGGTGTACGCTACTGCTCCAGCAGTCTCAGTGGTACATACTGCAGCTCCAGCAGTCTCAGTGGTGCATGCTACAGCTCCAGCAGTCTCAGTGGTGCACGCTACAGCTCCAGCAGTCTCAGTGGGGCACGCTACAGCTCCAACAGTGTCCGTGGTGTACGCTACAGCTACAGCAGTCTCCGAGGTGCATGCCACTGCTCCAGCTGTCTCCGAGGTGCACACCGCTGCTCCAGCTGTCTCCGAAGTGCACGTCGCTGCTCCAACTGTTTCCGAGGTGCACGACTCAGCTCTAGCCCTCTCTGTGGTTGACATTCCCCAACAGCAGCATCTCTCCATGGTCGACATTCCTCAGTAGCAGCTCCTCTCCATGGTTGACATTCCCCAGCAGAAGCTTCTCTCCATGGTCAAAGCTTCACTGCTACCGTTGCCTGAGCTCAGAGCACCCCTATTGCTGCTTCCTGAACTCAATGCTTCTGCGGCGCCATGCTCATCTGTCTGGTGGCCAGTGGACTTTGGGAGACCACCACACTCATTGTGTTTTTTGGTTTGGAGGTCTGTGGACTCTGGTCGGTCTCCCAACCCACTGTGCCCTCCGGTCAGGTGGCCCTTGGACTGTGGTGAGCCACCAGACTCACCGTGTTCCGTGGTTGGGTGGCCCAGATACTCTGGGAGGCCACCTGACTCCCCACATCTCATGTTCTGGGTGCCCTTGAACTTGGGTAGGCCCACCTGACACACCTTATTTTCCAGCCCAGTGGGCATGTGAACGTTAATCTTGCCTCTTCTTGGCATGATAGCGCCAGTGTGTGTGGCTGACCATCTGTCACTGACACTTCTGTTTGTGTTCTTGTTGTTTTTAACCTTCTGCATTCAACAAATCAAGTCTCTGCTGGTTTATGATTACCAAACTCTGTTGGATCATCAAAGCTCTGTCAAAGATTTTGTTTCTTTTGAGTATGGTGGACAGAAAGCCTTGCCCCTGTTCTTTTCGGAATTCTCTTTCACCTTTACTGGGGCTCGGCTGCTCCACCCTCCCGTCGGAAGCATCACCATTGCCACGGTTGGTTAGTGAAGCTAAAACTCTTCCTGGCATGTTCTGCTGCTCCTCGAGCACAATATGGATTATTGTTTCATCTGTTGGTGTCTCAGCACTCCCTGGATCTCATTGATGCCTGCCTGGTACCTGTAGCCGGCTTCAAGCAGGTGCTCCGGCCCTGCCGCCCCTGCTCTCCCTGGTTCCGCTAATGCAGGGTGAGCCTCAGGAACCTGACACCACTCTGTTGGGCTTCCCAGTCTGTTTCACCACAGGCCCCAACTCCTGCCAGGATTGGCCTGGTAAATGCCAGATCACTGGTAAATAAAACTTTCATTCTCAGGGGTTTCTTCACCTCCCGTGGTCTGGATTTCCTCTGTATATGTGAGACGTGGTTGAGTGTTGGTGACTGTAGCCCTTTTTCTGAACTTTTACCGGCTGATTGCTCTTATTTTAACTCCCCTTGGAAGTCGCGTTGAGGAGGAGGAACAGCAAATATTTATAAAAATGATTATAAATGTAAGCAGTGCTTTTTATCCTCTTCCATTGTCCAGTTTTGAAATGATTTTATTTGAGGTGTGTCACTCTGTCCTGGTGCTGTGTGCTGCCAGTTACTGATCCCCTAAATACAATAAGGACTTTGTGAATGACTTTGCCAATTTTCTGACTGAAATTATGCCAAAGTATGACCGAATCCTTATTGTTGGAGGTTTTAATATCCATGTGTGCTGTCCGGATAAGTCACTGGTGAATGACTTTTTAAACCTTATTTATTGTTTTAACCTGGAACAGTTTTTATCTGGTGGTCCTACACATGAACACAGACACACGTTAGACCTTGTTCTTTCACATGGTTTATCTGTGTTTAACTTGGAGATCTGTGACAATGTGTTCTGCCAATTTTATTTGATGCTGCCTTGTCCTGTACCAAAATTAAAACCTGCGCACCTGCTGGCCGCTGTTGTATTTTTAACCCCTCCACTGCTGGTCAGTTTTCTGCTGCTTTACCCAACTCTGTGCTCCCCCTGATTCAATTGTCTCTGATACAGAGGAGCTTAATTCCTGGTTTTATTCCTCCTGCCAAACCATCCTGGACTCTGGCTCCATCAAAAATTAAGCAGCCCAGAGCCAAACTTGAGCCGTGGTTCAATGACGGAACTCAGGCACAAGGGAATGCCGTGAAGTTGAGCGTAGGTGGAAGAAGGACAAGCTGCAATTATCTTGTCAAATTTTAAAGGACTGTTGGCATCGTTATCAGAGTGCTGTTAGTGATCTACCCGATTTAAGTGTCATTCATACCAAACACCATAAAAATAGCCTATAGGGCCGTCCACACAAAGCATGTTAAAGATAACTTTAACTATAAAATTATAGTTTTAAAAATCTTTACCTTTTTATTGTAGAGCTCCGTTTCCCTGCACATTTGTTCATTGAGGTGCAGATCCATTCTTGTTTCCCTAAAGGTTTAAAGTGCTGATGGCACGTTTTTGACTTCCTCTAATTTTTCCACACATAATACAATATGACAAAATAGGTTGGTCTGTGCAGTTCTAAGTAAAACAGGCTTTTTTTCACGCAAATATCCAACGTTTTCATGAGCGCCACGTCACCAATTACGTTAGTGGCTGGAAAACCCCGCTGCCATGTAGTCACGTCATCAGGAGAACACAGCGCTTGGCTGTCCATTGTACACACAGGATGGAAGCGGTTGAAAACATTGACCATGGTTCCAGCGCATGTAGTCTGGAATTGGTTTGTGTTGTCCAATCTTCAGACGATTATAGTTCTGAAGAATGGGATGATAATGAAGAATCTGGGGGCATCAGACCATATAAGTTTGAGCCGTGCCAAGTGGGCATTGTGCCAAGTGAATCACACTCAGAGAGTGATGGGTGGAGAGGCACACATGCCCGCCGCAGCAACAGCGACAAACACACGGCAGGGGAACACCGAGTGTTGTTCTTTTGTTACAGATATTGCAACAAATTATTTGTTCATAAATATAATTCATTTAAACCCGACTTTTCAAATAAAATCATAGCAGTGTATTCTCTGTGGCTCAGGCATCGGGTTTATTATGGATTATATTTTGAGTTCTTGTTGTTTTTGTTTTGTACATGTGTTTTATGTGCATTTTGAGCCACTTTCAGGTGGGCACTGTCCAAGATTTACCGGTCCGACAACACGCCCTCTCTCTTTGACAGTCAGCTGTTCATGGTTTGTGTGCATCATCTGCCATGTTGTCAGCCAGCCAATGTTTCCAGCGCTATCACGATGTGTTAGCCACTCCACACAGCCGTGGTTCTGTTGTGCCCCTTGAAGCGATGTTGGCCCTGAGGCGCAACCGTGGTTAACACGTCTCCTCTCCATGTTCGCTGGGCGATGTCAGCCCCAGACGCCAACTGTGGGTGTTTCTGCTTATTTTTGTGGGTCTTCACCTTTTTGGGAACTATTGTCATCATTTCTATGTTCAATACATGTGCTGTGTTGAATTCTGCGCGTAAATCCATTCACCATGACCCTCTGTGCGCTCTTACGCAGTTGCAGGGAGAGGGAGGATGAAATAACGAGGATTTGTGTGCAGGGTTCACCACAGCACATTTAATACGGAAAGACAGACAGTTCCCTGAAAGGTGAAGATGTACAAGAAACACAGACACACTTACTGATGGCGTTCGGCGGCCGGCATCGCCCAGCGAACGAATGAGAGGAGACGTGTTTGCCACAGGTGCGCCTCAGAGCCGACATTGCTTCAAAGATGCACGAGAGCCACAGCAAACATGGAATGACTAGCACATTGTGAGAGTGCTGAAAATGCTGGCAGACTAACAGCACAGATGACAATACTATGGATCATTAGTGCATGACTGGCAAATGGCCGCGAAGTACACGCACTGCTGGTGATGGTGTGATGAGAAGCACCTGGGCGAGGACTGGGAAACATGATCAGCGGGAGTTTGTATCAGCTGATGATAATGAGAGAGGGGATGGGACTGGACCAGCGAGATGCCAGCATGCGATCACAGAAAGTAGGTCAAAGCTGTGCGTAAATCCATTAATCCTTCCCCTCCTCCACTCCTCCTGCATAAAAGCGCACGAGGAGACTTAATAACAGTTGGAGCTGAAGCGTGTGATGTGGTCTTTCACAGTTTGCTGTTTATCTAAGCCTGCGACACAACGCAAAGGCACAGCCATAAAATTAAAACAAGAAACCAGAGAAACTGTGTGCTACAAAGCTGCTGTCATTCCAGTCAACAACACAGGAGTCAATTCTCCCACTTATGTCATGGGGGTGCCGCCCTTAATTCGGTGGGGGGCGCCACAGTCCAGTCAGCGGCTGCTGTTTTTTGATGATAACTAGTTTATGCAGGAGCGGTTGTAAATGTTATATTGATCATGGACAATGACTTTTGGGTTTACACAACATCCTAAAAAATGTCAAAATCGTGTCATCAGCCCTTTAAAAGTACTGTTGCTTGTCCAGCTGGCAGCTATGCTTTGGTTCCTCGCTGCTGCCTGTGTTAAGGCCCTGTCACACCTAGATGATGAAGGCAGTGTTTGCAAAATGTATGAAAAATTTGAAGAATACGCTGGGTTACGTGAATCAGTTATGGCTCAGTTTTGTCCAAGTTAAGAGCACACTGGGATATGACATTGTTCACCGAGCTCCTCGGAAAATTAATTTTCAGCATGCTGAAAATTTTCTGATGTATCCAGCCTATGGCTGATAACGTCCTGCATTTGCGGAGCATTTAAGTAATTCGGCCAATAACCCGTTCAGAGCTCTCTGCCTGCGGTGCATGCACGCACATGCGTGCACGCACACACACACACACACACACACACACACTCATCAGAGCTAAACACATGGGACCTGTTGGGTTTTTTACATGTAAATGAAGTCTATACGATCATCTGCCCTGTGTTGTTCTAATAGATGTGCCAAAATGTTAGAACACTGGAGGAGGAGGATTCAATCAGCTAGTTGCCTGAAGTGCAGAGTGCAGCCATTTACTTTGCTGGTGGCTGCGCCTCCCAGCAAAAGCACACTTCATGTATTGTCTTGGTTTAATTTTTTTCACTTTATTAAAAATAAACTTTTTTATCGCCATTAGTTTGCGTGCCTTTGAGTCAGGTTGTGACAGCTGTTATCTGATGTTCCTGATGTGTCACATCAGATGTTTTAGGCACAGCTGACCTAACAGATTTGACAGCTCTGCCAGGTCAGTCACACCCCCTGCCGTGGTCTCTGGAGGGGAGAATTATCTGGGTTAAACACAGATGATCTCTTCCAAAGCTAGGATTCATGGATCAGGAGGCAACGGCAGTTTGGCACGACCGCGCTATGCAGAAGTTAGACTATTGTTCCACATAAATTATGAATGTCGGCAACACGCTAAGCATCAGTTCGATTAAGTCACTATTACTTAATTATATGTTCAAGTTGTTATGGATATGCAATACATGGTCAAAAGTGAAAACTTCTGCATATCCCAGCATTTTAGACCAATTTTTATGTCTGGCAAATGCTGCCTAAATCGTCATGGTTTGACAGTAGATGGCTCTAGTTTGCATACCCTGTCTGGCTCCAACAACAGGCATTCCCAGCAAGATAATTTGCAGCACTCCTTGGAGGCTGTAATCCAAGGATACCACTCGTTGCTAAGATGGAAGGAATGGACAAATCCTTTCCCCGGCTGAGACGGGCCTGCTAACTTCAGGTTTGACCGACCTCTTCACAATGACCAGCTTTTCTTGAAAAGTCCACCTGGAAAATTGATTTTATTTAAATATCAGTGACCAAATCATTTTCCTCTCCCCTGTCAGCCATTGTGGGTGGAAAAACAGCTATTATATTTAAACAGATACAGTATATTGTAGCTGCTTAAGCAAGTCCATGCACTGGCGTTTTGCTAGCTAGGATCCTCTGCATTTTGGGTGGAGGAATCTAACCATTCAATCAACAGACGTAAAAATGCCGACATTCTTGGATACCATCTATGCGTACCCCTGGACATACTGAAGACATCTGATTGGTTAAAGCAACAGGATGAGTTTAACAGTCAATTTAACCTGCAGAGCTGCACTATTAATTCCTGAAGGTCCAAGGCAGATTTGCTTGACCCTGGCAACACAGATGGCTGAAATATGATTGGACAAAAAAAACTCTAACAAGCATTACACTACTGGAAGGAGTGCAACCAAGAGAAAAGCTACAAAATGAAGAGAATAGACTCATCATCAGAATCAGAATCAGAATCAGAATGAACTTTATTGCCAAGCACGTTTACAAGTAAACATACAAGTAAACATACGAGGAATATGACTTGACATTGGGCGCGCTAGATAAGCGCATCCCAATGACGCGGCATCATCATCATCATCATCATCATCATCATCATCATCATAGCAGTCTGTCGGGGGCGACAATGACTGTTTCATTTAGGTCTGATCAGATTTCTCCATGCAGAGCTGTCCTTCACCCTCCGCTGCCTGGAACTCCTGACCTCGTTAACCTGGGCGATGTCCGAGCCGGTATGAGTTGTTTTCTGACTGACCATTTCATGAAACTGCTTGCAAAGTATTTGAGTACTGCTAGCTTTTGCTGGAGTAGCGGCACATTCTTGGCAGATAGAGGTATTATCAGTGGTAAGGACAGGCCAAGACAAACTGACTCCAGCATCTATTGCAGTGACTGACCAGATGATAGGTTTGTTTATCTCTGCTCTTTGTGTAGTGCATGTCATGATGCACCAACTGGCAAAAGTCTACCACAGACCTTGCGACAGATGTGCTGATCAGCCAGGATGTCCAGTCTCACCCCGTGTAGCTGGGAGTGGTCCGCCACAGACCTGTGACAGATATTGTTTTTAGTTCTGCCAGGTTGCCCAGTTTCATCCTCCACACCCTTGGAAGGGCAGGGTTGCCGGTTGAGTCATTGACGGCCCGACCCATGAGATGGGTAGTACCGGTTTTCATGGTTATCCAGTAGCAGGCAAACCAGTGCCTGTCCTGACTGAGAGAATAGACTATTGGGAATAATATAATACATCCTCATGGAACAAATATGTTGTAAACGTTATAAATGTAACTCTGATAGTATTTAGGCTAGTAGAGAAGGCTTTGCTGGCCCTGAGGGTCCACCACTGCTTTATTGTCACTGTACAGTTGTACAGTACAACAAAACTGTAGGTGCTCCACCAGGCTACTGCTCAATAAAGTATGAGAGAAGGACTAGATGAAAACATAGTCACAGAACACACAATTCAACACACAACTGAAATAAAACCAGTCCACGTTTCTGGAAATATACGTAGGTATGGTAGTGGCTTCACGAATGGAACTATGTACATAAGGGTGTGGAGTGCGGAACACACAATTGAACACACAATTGAGTAAAATGGCCCAGGATTATGGAAAATATACAAAGTAGTGGTTTCACGGATGGGTCAATATACAGTGGTGTGAAAAAGCGTTTGCCCCCTTCCTGATTTCTCATTTTTTTGTATGCTTGTCATACTTAAATGTTTCAGATCATTAAATTTAAATATTAGACAAAGATAACACAAGTAAACACAAATTGCAGTTTTAAAATGAAGGTGCTTATTATTAAGGGTAAAAAAATTCCAAACCTACATGGCCCTGTGTGAAAAAGTGATCCCACCTTCCCCGTTAAAACATAAATTAACTGTGATTTATCACATCTTTGGAAAGCTGAGTTCAATTTCTCTAGCCACACCCAGGACTGATTACTGCCACACCTGTTCTCAATCAAGAAATCACTTAAATAAGACCTGCCTGACAACGTGAAGAAGACCAAAAGATCCTCAAAAGCTAGACATCATGCTGTGATCCAAAGAAATTCAGGAACAAATGAGAAACAAAGTCATTGAGATCTATCAGTCTGGAAAAGGTTATAAAGCCATTTTTAAAGCTTTGGGACTCCAGTGAACCACAGTGAGAGCCATTATCCACAAATGGCGAAAACATGGAACAGTGGTGAACCTTCCCAGGAGTGGCCGGCTGACCAAAATGACCCCAAGAGCGCAGCAACGATTCATCCAAGAGGTCACAAAAGACCCCACAACAACATCCAAAGAACTGCAGGCCTCACTTGCCTCAATTAAGGTCAGTGTTCATGACTCCACCATAAGAAAGAGACTGGGCAAAAATGGCCTGCATGGCACAGTTCCAAGATGAAAACCACTGCTGAGCAGAACGGACATAAAGACTCATCTCAGTTTTTCCAGAAAACATCTTGATGATCCCCAAGACTTTTGGGAAAATATTCTGTGGACTGATGAGAAAATAGCTGAACTTTTTGGGAGATGTGTGTCCCATTACATCCGGTGTAAAAGTAACAGAGCATTTCAGAAAAGGAATATCATCCCAACAGTAAAATATGGTGGTGGTAGTGTGATGGTCTGGGGCTATTTTGCTGCTTTAGGACCTGGAAGACTTGCTGTGGGAAATGGAACCATGAATTCTGCTGTCTACCAAAAAAATCCTTAAGGAGAATGTCCAGCCATCTGTTCGTGACCTCAAGCTGAAGCGCACTTGGGTTTTGCAGCAGGACAATGATCCAAAACACACCAGCAAGTCCATCTCTGAATGACTTAAGAAAAACAAAATGAAGACTTTGGAGTGGCCTAGTCAAAGTCCTGACCTGAATCCCATTGAGATGCTGTGGCATGACCTTAAAAAGGCAGTTCATGCTTGAAAACCCTCCAGTGTGGCTGAATTACAACAATTCTGCAAAGGTGAGTGGGCCAAAATTCCTCCACAACGCTGTAAAAGACTCATTGCCAGTAATCGTAAACACTTGATTGTAGTTGTTGCTGCTAAGGGTGGCCCAACCAGTTATTAGGTTTAGGGGGCAATCAGTTTTTCACAGAGGACCATGTAGGTTTGGATTTTTTTTCTCCTTAATAATAAACACCCTTTACATTTACATATATTTGTAATCTATCATTTCAAACTGTCTCATTCCCGCAGAAAATGAAAATAGCAAAAGTAATACCATTATTCAAGTAAGGAAATAAACACCACTACACAAACTACAGACCAGTAGCGCTCCTCCCACAATTTTTAAAGATTCTGGAAAAACTTTTCAACAACAGATTAGAGGACTTTTTAAATAAACATGATCTACTTAATCAGAATCAATATGGATTTAGAGCAAAGAGTACAACATCGCTGGCAATAATGGAAGCAACAGAGGAAACAGTAAATGCATTAGATCAAGGAAAATATGCAGTTGGTGTGTTTATAGATTTTAGAAAAGCAGTTGATACAATAAATCATTCAGTACTTCTTTATAAACTGCAATTGTATGGTATTAGGGGGGTGGCACTGAATTGGGTTACTAGTTATTTATCTGAGAGACAAGTTTGTGAAGATGGGAGAATATCTGTCTGGATGTACGGGAATTGCCTGTGGGGTCCCCCAGGGGTCAGTATTGGGCCCCAAATTATTTAACATATATATAAATGATATATTCCAAGTTTCTAAATTATTAAAAATAATATTATTTGCTGATGATATTAATATATTTTATTCTGGAAATAATTATAATTAACTAATCCATACTCTAAATAATGAATTAAATAAGCTTAAAAAATGGATGTACAGTAATAAATTATCACTAAATATAGATAAAACTAAGGTAATGATATTTGGTAATTGTAAAAAATAAAGAAAAATATACATATTCATATAGATAATGTAATTATTGAAAATATTAAATATACATATTCATATAGATAATGTAATTATTGAAAATATTAAGGAGATCAAATTTTGGTGTGTAATACTAGATGATAAAATTAGTTGTAAACCATACATCAGATACATACAAAACAAAGTTGCAAAAATATTGCAATTATAAATTAAATTAAGCAAGTCCTAGATTACAAATCGCTTCATATCTTGTGTTGCTCATTAGTACTTACATACTTGACCTATTGTATAGAGGTCTGGAATAACAATTATAAAAGTACACTTAATTCATTGCTAATATTACAAAAAAGGGCAGTCCGTGTTATACACAAAGTTGAGTATCTTGAACATACTAATTTATTGTTTTTACATTCAAAGTTATTGAAATTACGGGATCTGGTTGATTATTATACAGCACAGTTAATGTTTAAAATCAGTAAAAACTTTTTGCCACACAATATACAAAATCTTTTCAGTGAGCGAGAAGGGAAATACAATTTACAGGGGAATACAAAATTTAAAATGCTCCTAGTAAGATCTACTAGGAAGGGTTTTTGTGTGTCTGTGTGTGGGGTAAAATTGTGGAATGGGTTGGGGGAAAAACACAGGCAATGTCCAAACATCCATATATTTAAATCAACATATAAAGAAATGATTTTTGAGCAATATAAAAATAAAGAACAGTAATATTACAATAAGTCTTCAATGAGGAAAGGTTGTTATTGTTACTGAATATACTGTATATGCTGAGTACTATTATTATTGATATCATTATTACTAGAATATTATAACAGTATTATAGTATTAGGGTTGTTGTTAGGATGGAATTATTTGAAGTATTATATAGGCCAGGTGGTATTATTATTATTATTATTATTATTATTATTATTATTATTATTGTTGTTGTTGTTGTTGTTGTTATTGTAACTACTACAGATGTGGACAAAATTGTTGGTACCCCTCTGTTAATGAAAGAAAAACCCACAATAGTCACAGAAATAACTTGAATCTGACAAAAGTGGTAATAAATAAAAATTCTATGAAAATTAACCACTGAAAATCAGACAATGCTTTTGAATTGAGGTTCAACAGAATTATTTTAAAAAACAAACTCATGAAACATGCCTGGACAAAAATGATGGTATCCTTAACTTAATATTTTGTTGCACAACCTTTTGAGGCAATCATTGCAATCAAATGATTTCTGTAATTGTCAATGAGACTTCTGCACCTCTCAGCAGGTATTTTGGCCCACTCCTTGTGAGCAAACTGCTCCAGTTGTCTCAGGTTTGAAGGGTGCCTTCTCCAGACGGCATGTTTCAGCTCCTTCCACGGATGTTCAATAGGATTTAGATCAGGGCTCATAGAAGGCCACTTTAGAATAGTCCAATGTTTCACTCTTAGCCATTCTTGGGTGTTTTTAGCTGTGTGTTTTGGGTCATTATCCTGTTGCAAGACCCATGACCTGCCACTGAGACCAAGCTGTTTGACACTGGGCGGCACATTTCTCTCTAGAATACCTTGATAGTCTTGAGATTTCATTGTACCCTGCACAGATTCAAGACACCCTGTGCCCGATGCAGCAAAGCAGCCCCAGAACATAACAGAACCTCCTCCATGTTTCACAGTAGGGACAGTGTTCTTTTCTTGGTATGCTTCATTTTTGCGTCTGTGAACATAGAGCTGATGTGCCTTGCCAAAAAGTTCCAGTTTTGTCTCGTCTGTCCATAGGACACTCTCCCAGAAGCTTTGTGGCTTGTCAACATGCAGTTTGGCAAATTCCAGTCTGGCTTTATTATGATTTGTTTTCAACAGTGGTGTCCTCCTTGGTCGTCTCCCATGAAGTCCACTTTGGCTCAAACAACAACGGATGGTGCGATCTGACACTGATGTACCTTGACCTTGGAGTTCACCATGAATGTGTTTAGAGGTTGTTCTGGGCTCTTTTGTTACCATTCGTATTATCCGTCTCCTCCTGTGGCCACGTCCAGGGAGGTTGGCTACAGTCCCATGGATCTTAAATTTCTGAATAATATGTGCAACTGTAGTCACAGGAACATCAAGCTGCTTGGAGATGGTCTTATAGCCTTTACCTTTAACATGCTTGTCTATAATTTTCTTTCTAATCTCCTGAGACAACTCTCTCCTTTGCTTCCTCTGGTCCATGTTTAGTGTGGTACACACCATGTCAACAAACAGCACAGTGACTACTTGTCACCCTTTAAATAGGCTGACTGACTGATTACAAGTTTGTAGACACCTGTGATGTTAATTAGAGGACACATCTTGGTTGAACATGTCCCTATGGTCACATTATTTTCAATCTTTTCTAGGGGTACCATCAGTTTTGTCCTGCCTGTTTCATGAGTTTGTTTTTTTTAAATAATTCTGTTGAACCACAATTCAAAAGCATTGTCTGATTTTCATTGGTTAATTTTCATAGAATTTTTATTTATTACCACTTTTGTCAGATTCAAGTTATTTCTAAGATAAGATAAGATAAGATAAGCCTTTATTAGTCCCACAACGGGGAAATTCCAGGATTGCAACAGCACAGGGATAGCAACACTCAGAGCAACAATCAGAAGGCAAGAAAAAAAAACAAGCAAGCAAGAGCAGCTAATATACATATGTACATATTACTATAAAATATATACAGTATATACACACACACACACAGACACACAGTGCAGAGCATTGTAGCTGGATGGAATAAATATATGAATATATGAACACACAGTGCAGAGCATTGTAGCTAGATGGAATAAATATGTAAATATATAAACACCCACAGTACGGAGCATTGCAGCTAGGTGGAATAAATATGCAAGTATATAAACACACACAGTGCGGAGCAATGTAGCTAGATGGAATAATATGTAGATATATAAAAACACAGTGCGGAGCATTGTAGCTAGATGGAATAAATATATAGATATATAAATATAAACACACCCAGTGCTGAGCATTGTAACTAGATGGAATAAATATGTAAATATATAAACACACACAGTGCAGAGCATTGTTGCTAGGTGGGATGAAACAGCATAACCGTCTATTTAGTTATCCTACATGGTATGATTATGTGCCCATACATATTCTCACCCTCCATAGCGACCGGTATGTTCCTAGTTGTATGCCGGAGAGGACCATTGTGTAAGTCTACTGCATCTTTTGCATTAAAAAAAAAACAAAACAAAAAAAAAAAAAACTATTAGTTTGTTACGTCTTTTTGCTATCTCTGCGAGCAGCCCTGCTTAGGTTGTACAGTCTGACAGCCGTTGGTAGGAAGGACCTACGAAACCTCTCGGTTGTGCACCTGGGATGATGTAGTCTGCTGCTAAATGAGCTCCTCAGTGCATCCAGTATGTCCTGCATAGGGTGGAACTCGGACTCCAGCAGAGATGACAGTTTAGCCACCGTCCTTCTCTCTCCTATCTCCTCCATCGGATCAAGGCGCTGCCCCAGGACAGAGCTAGCTTTCTTAATCAGTTTGTTCAGTCTCTTCCTATCGGCTGCAGTAATGCCACTGCCCCAGCAGACCACTCCAAAAGTGATGGCTGATGCCACCACCGTGTCATAGAATGACTTCAGCAGCGCCCCTTGTACAGCAAAAGACCTGAGTCTCCTCAGCAGGAACAGCCTGCGCTGTGCCTTCTTGTAGAGTGCGTCAGTATTGTGTGACCAGTCTAGTTTATTGTTCAGATGAATACCCAGGTACTTATAGGATGTCACCATCTCGATGTCTGTTCCCTGTATATTTACTGGTGCTGTGAGGGGCTGCCCATGCCTGCGGCAGTCCACCACCAGCTCCTTAGTTTTCCTCGCGTTGATCTGGAGGCAGTTCCGATGGCACCAGTCCACAAAGTCCTGGATAAGCCCTCTGTACTCAGCTTCATCTCCGTTGGAGATGAGACCAACGATCGCAGAGTCATCAGAGAACTTCTGTAGATGGCAATGTGTTGTGTTGTGTGAGAAGTCGGCAGTATAAAGAGTGAACAGGAAGGGAGCCAGCACCGTTCCCTGGGGGGGCCCCCGTGCTACTGATGATCGTGTCGGAAACACAGTCCCGGGTTCTCACAAACTGAGGCCGGTTCGTGAGGTAGTCCAGGATCCATGATGACAGGTGCTGGTCCACCCCTGCGCGCAGCAGCTTGTCCTTCAGGATCATCGGTTGGATGGTGTTGAAAGCACTGGAGAAGTCAAAGAACATGATCCTCACCATATTCCCGGGCTTCTCCAGGTGGGACAGAGAACGGTGAAGGAGGAAGATCACCGCATCCTCCACCCCAATGCCATGCTGGTAGGCGAACTGGAGTGGATCCATCGCTGGTTCCACCAGGGGGCGGAGATGAGCAAGGAGCAGCTGTGACCATTGTGGGTTTTTCTTTCATTAACAGAGGGGTACCAACAATTTTGTCCACGTCTGTATATGGCTACCTATTATTATGGTTATTATTATTATATGGTTACTTATTGTGCCTAGGTATTGTGAGCCATGTGGGCGTATATGGTGGTATATATGATGATTATGATGACGATAATATTGTCTATAATTATATTAAACATACCAGAAGTATTTATTTATTATTATTACAATTATTATTAGATGCTGGTATTATTGTCAATATATACTATCATTGTTGTATCATTACTATTGCATAATTTAATTATAAGATGTATTATATATTATGGTATTGTATGATGAATGTAATTATGGGATGAATAATGACTAGAATGATATTATAATTTACTGGGTATGGAGAAGGGGTAGGACTATATAAGCGCTGGCTTCTTCCCACTCCTTTTGAACAAGGCAATTTTTATTTTTTATTTTATTTTTTTGGTTTTGATTTTTGTTTTAACATTTTTTTTTGTCTGAATGTTCAAATAAATAAAATCAGTCAATCAACCCTCATTTAAAAGCTGCATTTTGTGTTTCCTTGTGTTATCTTTGTCTAATATTTAAATTTGTTTGATGATCTAAAACATTTAAGTGTGACAAACATTCAAAAAAATGAGAAATCAGGAAGGGGGCAAACACTTTTTCACACCACTGTACATGAAAGTGCGGAGTGCAAAGACAGGTGAGTTATTGTGATGAGATAGATAGATAGATAGATAGATAGATAGATAGATAGATAGACAGATAGATAGATGTACTTTATTGATCCCAAACTGAGAAATTACAGTGTAACAGCAGCATGACATTAGACGACCAAACGACAGAAACACACGCATGACAGACAGACAGCTGAATATATGGTGACCCATCTAAACGCATGAATCATACCCGCTGCACAATGCAGGACTATCAGGAGCAGAGTGAAATGTGAGGTGCCAGTTAAACTGTAAGGTGCAGTATGGCAGCATTAAGAAAAAGTGGGTTTGTTGGTTCCCTGTAAGCAGCTTTGTTTATTATTCTAATAGCTCTCTTCTGAAGCATAAAGGCTGGATGTATGTTTGTTTTATATGTATTTCCCCATACTTCAGTACAATATGTCATGTATGGGAGTATTAATGAATAATACAAAGTATATAATGTGGGTTGATTCAGCAAATATTTCGCTCTGTGTAGTATTGCGATTGATTTAGATATTACATACAACATCATAGTGAGTTATTGTACAGTGAAATGGCATGCAGCAGGAAAGATTTCCTGTTCCTGGCCATTCAACAGCAAAGCTGTAGTAGTCTACTGGAGAAAGTGCTCCGCTGTCTGTCCTGCGTGTGGTGAAGTGGGTGATCAGGATTGTCCATGACAGATCGCAGTTTATATAGTGTCCTCCTCTCCACCACTGTCTCAAAGGTCTCCGGCCTGAGACCAATTACAGAGCCAGCCCTCTTGAAAATCTTGTCAAGTCTGTTGGTGTCACTGGCCCTGATACTGCTACCCCAACAGACAGCAGCAAAGAAGATAGCGCTGGCGACAGTGGTCTGGTGGAAAAGCTCCAGCATCCTGCTTCACACATTAAAGGATCTCAGCTTCTTCAGGAAGTAGAGTCTGCTCATCCCCTTCTTGTGCGCAGCATCAGTGTTAGATCTCCAGTCCAGCTCGTTGCTGATCCTGACACCCAGGTATCTGTAGTCCTCAACCATCCCCACATCCTCCCCCCTAATCTGCAGTGGCTGAGAAGGCGTCCTCTTCTTCCTGAAGTCAATCACCATCTCTCTTGTCTTGCTGATATTCAGCCTCAGGTGATTCTGCTCTGTCCACCCCACAAATCTGTCTACTAGTGCCCTGTACTCCCCCTCCTGTCCCCCTCTTATACACCCCACAACAGCTGAGTCATCAGAGAATTTCTGCAGGTGGCATGACTCAGTGTTGTACTGAAGTCAGTGGCATATAAGGTGAAGAGAAAAGGAAAGGGCACAGTCGCCTGTGGAGCTCCCATATCACTAACCACCACATCAGACAAGACACTGCCCAGCTGGACAAACTGTGGCCTACCTGTCATGTAGTCAGTAATCCAGGAGATCACAGAGCTGTCGACCCCCATGACTCGCAGCTTCTCACCCAGCAGCAGTGGCTGGATGGTGTTAAAGGCACTGGAGAAATAAAAAAATGTGATTGTCACAGTGTCTCCTCCGCCATCCAGGTGCAGATGGGCTCGTTGCAGCAGGTAGATGACAGCATCTTCAACTCCTAAATGGGGCTGATATGCAGACTGCAGAGGGTCCAACCACGTCTTCACCTCTGGCCTCAGGTGGGCTAAGACCAGTCTCTCCAGGACTTTCATCACATGAGATGTGAGGGCAACTGGTCAGCAGTCATTCAGGTCCAATGGCAATGACTTCTCGGGGACAAGAACCAGACAGGATGTCTTCCACAGCACCGGTACTCTCTCCAGACTCAGGCTCATGTTGTACAGGTATTTCAGTACCAGAGCTAGCTGGTTGGCACAGGTCCTCAGGATCCTGGCGGCGATGCCATCAAGGCCTTCCACTGACGGAGTCTCTCCAGCTGGTGTATAGTCACAGTGATGTGAGGGAGGGGCCTGGTGTCCCCCGAGGAGGAGGAGGGGGTGAGGAGGGAGATGGAGAGAGGTGCTGCACAGGAGGGTGGGGAGAGGGGTGTGTGGGGGTCTGGCTGTGTTGTTGGTTTGACAGACTGTGAGTTGAACCTATTAAAAAACAGATTCAGTTCATCAGCTCTCTCCTGGCTCCCAGATGTCTGCTTGACTCTCCCCTTGCACCCAGTTGTTTCATTCCCATCCACACATCTTTAGCATTGTTTTGCCTGAGTTTATTCTCCAACTTCCTCCTATGACACTGGTCAACACCAAATTTATTGTCTAAGGTTTTTTTTAGCTGATTTAGGACAGTTTTGATGTGCTGAATCCAAAAATCACATTGGTTTTGCTCAATCAGGTCAACTTTTTGAACTATAGCCACATGTTATTTTTTACATTTTTGTTTACATGTACGGGTATTTTCGCTTTATATGATGCAAAATTCATTTTTATTTCTTGAAATTTCTCGAACTCTGAAGAGTTTGCATGCGCCAATTTATGACATGATGTCAAAAATTGTCATGATGGCTGATTACTGTTGGACACTGAAGAGAGACATCCCTGCCGCTGAGCATTCTAGAGGTTCGAATAAACAAAAGTTGAAGCTCTGAATTTTGAACAATGATGACATAACATTCAATTTACATGTACTTACTTTTGTCAGTGTCTACTATTCAATTTACAGTAATCGAAGTTTGTAACATTTAATCAATAAATTGTGTTAGAAAATGATTTTTTTTCTCTTAAAAATCTATTTTGGATGAGAAATATTAACAAAAATCAACCGATAATGTCACAAAAATGTAATCGATTTAATCAGAAGATCAGATTTTTTAAAAATCAACTTAGCATAAAAACCTGACCTGATCGAGAGAAACCAATGTCATTTTCGGATTCAGCGGTGCAAAATTGTCTTAAATCAGTTGAAAAAACACAGACAACTTACAAAAAAATTATTTTTGTAACCCTGTGTAATTGTTCTTGCACCTTCTCAGCATCTCTCTCAGCTCATGATGCACTCCCCTCAGCTTCTCCTTGTCTCTGGACCTAAAAGCTGTCTTCTTTTTGTTCAGAAGTACTTTCAGGTCGCTCGTGACCAATGGTCTGTTGTTGAAGAAGCAGTGTACGGTCTGAGCTGGCATGGTCATGTCTTCACAGAATCTGATGTATTCTGTGATGCAGTTGGTCATATTGTCTATGTCCACCCCATGTGGTTCACAGAGTACGCCCCAGTCTGTCTTCTCAAAGCAGTCCTGCAGTGTATCAGCAGCCTCCTGTGTCCAACTCCTCACAGTACGTGTAAAAGCAGGCTGCCTTTGCACAAGGGGAATGTACTTGGATGTTAACATGACCATGCAGTGATCTAATTTGCCAATGGGGGGTAGAACTGTTGCACTATATGCATCTCTGACATTGGCATACAGTAAATCCAGTGTTTCGTTTTCTCTGGTGGGACAGTCAACAAACTGGTGAAAGTTTGGTAATGTTTTTCCCAGTGAGACATGATTAAAATCACCCGTGATGGCCATATATGTGTCCAGGTGCTTCTCCAGTAATGTGGCCATAGTGGAGCTGATGACATCACAGGCCACCGCTGCATCAGCTGACGGAGGGACGTAGACAGTAATTACTAAGGCACACGTCATTTCTCGTGGCATATAATAAGGTCGCATACTCACAGCCAGCAGTTCAATGTCCAGGCTGCAGCACTTTTCCTTCACATACTATAAATGTGTCCAGGGTTACACCATTTTTCATTCACAAGAAGTATCAATCCTCCTCCCCTCTTTTTCCTGCTACTTATCACATCTCTGTCCACCCGTATAGTCTTGAAGCCTGGTATCGCTACGTTAACATCCGGGATCTGTGAGTGTAACCACGTCTCTGTGAAGCACATGCCACTACACTCACGATATTCCTTTTGTGTCCTGACCAGCGCTGTAAGCTCATCTGTTTTATTTCTGAGCAATCACACGTTCCTGGTGATGACCATCGGTACAGCTGGCTTATTCTTCCTCCTCCTCCTCTTCACTTTAGTTCCAGCCCTTCGCCCACGGCGTCTCCTCTTTAGCTCATCCAGGATGAGGGGCTTTGCTCCGTGCAGCAGCGCTGGCCTCCTCAGTGCAATCAGCTGGTCGCGTGTGTAAACAATGCCCCCCCCCCCCCCGTTGATCTCCATTGCCCGAGGAAGAGAAAAAACTAAGAGAAAGACCGAGCTAAAATAGAAAAAAACTTGGTCCTGGTTAATAAGAGACACACTATATACAGGAATAAGCAGACAAACACAAAGACACGAGAAAGTTGCTGCTGGTACAGCCGCCCTGCTTCCGGCGCCATTAAAAAAAAAAAAGGTCCTCAGTTCTGTGCATGTAAGCGTTTGGAGGGAGAGGGTTGGGGCCTCTGACTGTTTGCCATTTGGATGGCAAACAGTCAAGAGAAGAAACTGTCAGTCTGGAGGTTTGGGACTTGATCAATCGGAACCGTCGTCCAAAGGGAAGCAGGTCTAACAGGTGGTGGATGGGATGTGCAGGGTCTCCTGTGATGGCCTTGATCCTTCTGAGACAGGAGGATCTGGAGATTTCCCCTAGGAAGGGCAGGGGCCACCAATGAGTTTTTGGGCGGTGTTGATGACCCTCTGCACAGCATTCCTGTTCTCGGCAGTGGAGCCGGCATACCACATACCCAGACAGTAGGTGAGCACGTTCTCCACTGAGCAGCGGTAGAAGGCCAGCAGCAGCTTCTGGTCCAGGTTGTTCTTCCTCAGGACATGGAGGAAGTGCAACCACTGCTGGGCTTTCTTCACCAGGGCCTTAGTGTTAACAGTCCAGGAGAGGTCAGGGAAGATGTGGATGCCCAGGAACCTAATGCCTCACTGACTGTTGGTATAGAAGCATCCACTGAATTGTGCGTGTGTGCTTCAGGTGTGTGAGCAGTCCTGAAGAGCCGTGTGCAGCGGCGGAGGATGATGTATAAGTCTGTAGAGCCAGCTTGTCTCTGGTGCGCGGCACGCGCTGCGGCCACGTGCCTTCCAGCTGCGCTGTTCTGATGCGAGGCTTCTGTGCATGGCCGGTCCGCTGTCGCGAGGCGAATCAGGGTCAGGGGGCTTGATGGAGATCTGCGCAGTCGGCGCCGATTGTCTCCCCTGTTCGGGCTGTTGGTCGTCGCTCGTGCCGGGTCATGTTGCGTTCAGGTCCACGCGTTCTCCGACGGCCATGGGCCACCGTCGTGGAGAGAGGGCAAGGTGTGTGCGCTCTCGTGTGGAGACACAGAATCGTGTGTCAGGAGCCGTGAGAGCGGCCGGTCCAGCGTGGATGTGCCGATCTAGGCGTGCAGACCTCACCATGAAATTTCCTCAGCTTTCCCGGTCGTGGGTGGTCTCCGAAGAGCGTCAAAGTCTCCCTAAAGCAGAAAGGAAGGGCAGATCAGTCGGGCTGCCGCGTTCGCTTGTCATCGGAGAATCACTGCCGGGTGCTGCGTTTGCTGGCAGCGTGTTCTTTTCAGCGTCGGGTCGCCAGCATGGTTGTCCAGACCAGAAGATCACGTCGGGGTCACCAGTGTGGCGATGTTAAAATAAGGCACGGCGACTGGAGTTTTAATGAAGTTTATTGATCAAATCATCGCCATCACGGAGCTCACCCCAGCTGCTGCATAAGCATGCTGGAGCGAAGCTCTCAGGCTCTCATGAGCTGTAGTCAGAAGCAGAAAAAGAGTGAACATATGAATTCAGCCACTTAAATACCCAGCAACGGACAATACATCAAAGGCATTTTGTCATCAAAGGAAATGCATTCAGACATGTGACATTTGTACCACAATGCGAGCAGAAAGCGTTAATGTTTGCATTTGCGTCATACATATCCACAGGATGCTGGTGTCTGCGGGGTCACCAGTGTGGCGATGTTAAAATAAGGCACAGCGACTGGAGTTTTAATGAAGTTTATTGATCAAATCATCGCCATTACAGAGCTCACCCCAGCTGCTGCATAAGCATGCTGGAGCGAAGCATGGCAAGGCATTTTGTCATCAAAGGAAATGCATTCAGACATGTGACATTTGTACCACAATGCGAGCAGAAAGCGTGAATGTTTGCATTTGCGTCATACATATCCACAGGATGCTGGTGCCTGAACTAAGCACAAGAAGGCTGCCTATTGATCTCAACACACACATCTCACTGTCCTGTTTATTGCTCTAGTCGAGCGCTGTGTTTGTCCGTGGCTGCTGTGGGGGGGTACCCCATAGCAGTAGTGAAACCTTTGCTAAAGAAACCTGGTCTTGATCGGACTGTGTTGGCCAATTTTAGGCCTATTTCAAAGCTACCTTTTCTCTCAAAAATATTGGAGAAAATTGTTTTTCTTCAGTTAAAGGCTTTTTTGGATGAGAATGGTCTCCTGGAGGTGTTTCAGTCTGGATTTAAAACCCTCCATAGCACAGAGTCAGCTTTGTTAAAGGTCTTAAATGACATCCTCCTGGCGTTGGATTCTGGTGATTTTGTGATTCTTGTCCTGCTTGACGTAACTCCGCCTTTGATACAGTGGACCATGACATTTTAATATCCCCTCTACAGCATCTTGTGGGGATTTCTGGTACTGTATTGGAATGGTTCATTTGGCAGATGGAACCATGTCTGTAAGTCTGGCAGGTTTTGAATCTTCCTTGGCTTCCTTGTTATGTGGTGTTCCACAGGGTTCAATTTTAGGGCCCTTGCTTTTCTCCCTGTACTTACTTCCACTGGGTTCAATCCTTAGGAAGTATGGTGTCTCTTTCCACTGTTACACTGATGACAGTTAGATCTATGTACCATTAAAGTAGAAGGAGGCTTTCTCAATTAAACCACTTCTTACACGTCTTGATGACATTAAAGGTTGGATGGCTTTAAACATTTTAAATGTTATTGAAAAGAAGACAGAAGTGATGGTGTTCAGACCCAGTGGCTCCTGTGAATCCCCCCCAGTTGACTTGGGCCCCTTTGCACAGTTTAAGACAACTGTTACTAATCTGAGTTTTAAGATGGACAGTGATTTTAGATTAAATTGTCAAATTGGTGCAGTAGTCACGTCCAGCTTTTTTCATTTGAGGCAGCTGGCAAAGGTTAAACCCATTCTTGTAAGGCAGCACTTTGAAACAGTAATTCATGCCTTCATTATATCTCGGCTGAATTACTGTAACACACTTTATTTTGGAGTCTGCAGCCAGTCTTCCCTCTCACGTCTCCAGATGATTCAAAATGCTGCTGCGCATCTTTCAATTGGAACATGTAAGAGGGACCACATTACACCCACTTTAGCTTTGCTCCACTGGCTGCCTGTACACTTTAAGGTTCATTTTTAAATTCTTGTATTTGTTTTTAAATCATTAATTGGCCTTGCCCCACCTTACCTCTCTGAGCTCCTTCATCCTTACACCCCTGCTCAGTCACTCAGGTCATCTGATCAGCTGCTCCTGGAGATACCAAAATCTAAGAGGAAGCTCAGAGAGGACAGAGCTTTTTCTGTTGCTGCCCCTAAACTGTGGAACAGTCTGCCTTTGTCCATCAGACAGGTCCCTTCACTATCCAGTTTTAAAACTCATCTTAAAACCCATTTTTATTCTGTGGCTGTTGACCCAGTTTGAGACATTGATTTTACTTGCTTTTGTTGCTTTTATTGTTTGACTACTATTTATTTGTACTGTATTGTATTATTTAGTTGTATTTTATTATTTTTATGTCTTATATTTTTATATTTCATTTATTGTTGATGTGTCAGTCGGCATTGTTTTTAAAGTGCTTTCTAAATAAAGGTGGATTGGACTGGATTGAATTGGATTAAAATGACCTTCTGTTGGACATTTTTGGGTTTTCTTGTTCTGTAAAATTCCTGTATTTTGTTTTTCCCACTGTGCCTTGTCCCTCTCTTCCCACCCCCCTTTTAGGGGTGATCTGGAATCCACCCCTTGAAGGGGGGTAATATTACGATCTGAGCACGGTCAGGGACCATGCCCACGCTTTATGTTCATTCTAGTCTTTGTTTTCCTTATTATGATCATTATTATTATTAAGTGTCCTCCGTGCTCCCCAGTCGCTTGTCATTGCATGTAGTCCTGTGCTTATCCCCTGTTGTTGTTTTGTGGTTGTCTTTTGTAATTTGATTATCATTATGATTGTTGTTATCAGTTTAGCAGCTTTGTTCTGTTTAGCAGCAGATTCTTAAAATGCAGAATAAAAACTATATACAAACTCTACTGTATATAAAACAACTATAGCACAATATAAGAACACATGAAGATTAAAAATAAGTTGTATGAGTCAGTGAATATTGCACTGCCTGTTCAACTGAGGGTGGATGGTTGTTCAGTTAGTAGGGGGGACTGGGGGTGGGGTGGATGCATTTAACAGCTTGTGGGAAAGAAGCTGTTCTTGAGTCTGTTTTTGTCCTGAGCGTCCTGTATTTTCTATCGGAGGGAAGGGGCGAGAAAAGGGAGTGTCCAGGATGTGAAGGGTCTCTGATTATACTACTGGCTTTCCTCTGGAGTTTGCTATGTAGATGTATTTGATGAGTCCTGAACTCACTGAACGTGTTTCTAAGTTAGAGCTACCGTATAGTGGCATATTGGCAGCATTGTTTAACAAGACTCCATGGTGGATGTCCATGTCAAACTGGTCTTGTTCTTCTGTTCAGACAAAGAGGTGTTTCATACCTTCACATATTTCAACTGTCATCTGACGTTTGTGACGTGTCACATCAGCTGTTTTATCCTTTCTGTAGGTGTGACCGACCTGATAGATTTGACAGATCTGCTGTACAATGGTCTTTGGAGGAGAGAATCATCTTGGTTGAACTGAGATGATGGAGCCTTCATTCTCTCGTACACCTGGGATTCATGGATCGGGAGGCGATGGCAGTTTGGCATGACTGCGATATGCAGAAGTTAGACTATTGTTGGACATGTGCTGTGAATGCCAACAACATGCTAAGCATTCGTTGGCTGGAGTGGTGGCCTAGTGGTAGAGCATCCACCCCACTGCCAGGAGGTTGTGGGTTCAAGCCCCGGACGGGTCATACCAAAGACCAAAAATGGTACTTCCCACCTTCTAGCTTGGTGCTCAGCATAATAGAATGGGGGAAGGAAAAGTTGTTTGTGGCAGCGCCTTGCATGGCAGCGGCCTCTCTGATTCTAGATGTAATTAACATCGTAGACAGGAAAAACGTAATTTTGTTCTACTGTACATGATTGGCTGTATGGATTGAATGACAAGAAAGTTTTCTTCTTCTAAGTTATCAAAACGTTCTATATAAGTTACTAATATGGTATGTATACGTCCAACTCATTATGGATATGTGATGCATACAACCACGTATGCCAGCGTTTTAGAGAAGTTTTGATACGTCGGCATGCACTGCCTAAATCGTCAAGGTGTGACAAGGGCTTTATGCAGGAGTTGATTCAGTGAAACCGTGAAGAAGATCCACAGCCCCCTGCCAACTGATGAGTAGAAAATGTGCATTCTTACAGCACAATTTTTGTTTGAAATTAAATCTGGCAAGAAATCAAATCTGTTGGCAAGTAATTTTATCCCTGAGTGTGTAGGCAAGAAGTCATACCCCCCCCCCCCCCCACACACACACCATTTATTGAAATTATTGAATTTATTATTTTTTTCTCATATGATGCTATACATAATATAGTACACTGATATTACTGCAAGATTGGCCACGTGTCTTACATGCCAATTCATTGTGGTTCCAAGTGAAAATTGTTGCTAATTGTGAGGGACTGAGCTGGTTAGACATGAGGACACAGTAGTAATTTTAGAAAAAATGGGTTTTTATTTACCCAAAAAGACAGAGATGTTATACAAAAATCAACTGGTAAAACTGGGCCCATAAAAGAGATCAAAAACACAGAACTAAACTTAAGTCTTAATGACAGCATAAGGTAACATCAAACCAACTGCTTAACAGAAGAAAATCTGACTTATACTGGCTGATCAGACCAGTCTGACACACAGGGGAGAACAAACACTAACAAATTATCAAACAACAAAATACAGAAACAGCAATTACTTTAATAATTACTTCAAAACAGTAGTCAAACTCAAAACTAACTGAATTCCTAACTCAGAAATGAAAGACAAATAAACATGTATTTAAAATAATAATCTGAGTAATCCCCCCATGGTGGAGCAGTACTTGGTTTGTTCCAATGAGCACTTCCTCTATAAAGCAGTGCTGCATCCTATGGCACATATTTTGCTCCTGTTGCCAGCAGACCTCCGCTGTCATATGGACCTCCCCCAGTACCGGTAAGATTAGAAAAAGAAATTAATAACAAATAATTTAACAAAGCTGAACATACACAAGTTACTAGATGTGCACGCTACAAATAGAACCAATGCATTTCAACATTCAGTTCAATTCAACTTTATTTATATAGCGCCATTTCACAACAACAATCATCTCATACCACTTTCAACTGTAAGGGAAACCCCCACAGTTGCAGAAAAACCCCAGCAATCAGGCGATCCCCTGTGAGCAAGCGCTTGGCGACGGTGGAGAGGAAAAACTCCCTTTTAACAGGAAGAAACCTCCAGCAGAACCAGACTCAGGGAGGGGCAGTCATCTGCTGCAACTGGCTGGGGAGTGAGGGGATAGAGAAGATGAAAAGAACAGATATGTAGAGAGCAAACAGCACAATGGGGACTCAGTCTATAGGAGAGAACAAACAAATGTTAATGACCAGCAAAAAAAAAAAATTTCATTGAGAGTGAAGAAAGGAGTGAGGCCCAGTGCATTATTGGAGGTCCCCCGGCTGACTAAACCTATTAGCAGCATAACTAAGGGAGGGTTCAGAGACACATGATCCCTCCCTGATTGTAAGCTATATCAAAAAGGAAGGTTTTAACCCTTTTCTTAAAAACAGAGATCGAGTCTGACTCCCGAATCCAGATTGGCAGCTGGCTCCACAGGAGAGGAGCTTGATAACTGAAGACTTTGCCTCCCATTGTACTTTTGGAGATTCTAGGTATGACAAGTAATCCTGCATTTTGGGAGCGTAGTGCTCTGTTAGGATAATAGTGTAGTATCAGATCTTTTAAATAAAAAGGGGCCTGATTGTTTAGAGCTTTGTAAGTAAGAAGAAGGATTTTAAACTTAATTCTAAACTCTATGGGAAGCCATTGAAGGGAGGCCAGAACCGGAGAGATATGATCTCTTTCTAATACCTGTTAAACTCTTGCTGCAGCATTTTGGATCAACTGAAGACTTTTTAAAGATGTTTTAGGACAACTTGATAATAAAGAGCTACAATAATCTAATCAAGAGCTAACATATGCCAAATAAAATATTAAATTAAATTATGTGTCATTATTTGTGTCCATGTATAAATCATATATAATGAAACTAAAGATAACTCAAATGGGTGACAAAGTGCTGGTGTATGGGGTTACCGACTTAGAGTTTTGTGGTTGCAGGTGCGGCTGTTACACTAATTCACACTATTCAAACATTTCTCACAATTTTTTTTCATCTTCACCTAGTCTGGAGCTGTCACAGCCGAGTAAAATACAGACGTAACTCCTATAAGTATTATCAGGAGAAAGAAATTTGAAGATTGTTGAGCATAACAAATTTATTATTTAATAGGCCTTAAAGTCTCAAGAGCCAATGTCCTGCTGATACACAAACCATAACCAACCACTTAGCAGTGAATAAAACATGGTTCACTCCAAACTCATACAACAGTTACCAAAACATCTTTGTAAGAGGCTTCTTGTTTTATTAATCTCTTATTGTATGTGTGAAAATGTTTTTCTCACAAAGGTAATTGCTTTGAAGTGGAAACTTGACATACCGACAAAGAATCCCACTGGCTGTAAACAAAATTCCTCTGTCTATTATTTAGACGTGAGAGGAGGGAGTAGGATACTGAAAAGGTTATGAAAAGTCAGAGTGCCAAAGTAATAAATGTGTAGGTAATCTCCCATTATGCTCTGTACATATTCTATACATATTCTGTTTGCATTCTTATGAACAAATATGTTGTGCCAAACTCTGGTAAACAGGAATTAGGCAGAACTATAGTGCCCTCTTTCTTCTCTCTCTCACTTCTTTTAGTCAGATCTATTACTTTAGTTACACACCCAACCCAACACTCACACACGCACTTTTTATAGTACACATTAGGAGACAGTTTACGTGAATAGCGGGTGGCCTGTTCACGTCAGAGTTAAACTCAAGACATTACATTCATCAAGAAGATGAATGTACAGTAAGTTGCACCCGGAAGTCGCGGTCAGTCTGGCGTTGCTCCTGAGGGCGCTGCGTCACGCTGAACCCAGCGCTGCTTGCTTTACATGTGACCTCTAAATAAATGTTGCATCTTTGAATTGAAGAATTCTCCGGCTTATTCTTGGATCTTTCAATCAAAGAATCAGGATTTTAACAATACCTTAAAAGTGCTGTGTTTTGAATATTGTGTGTTGAGGTTGATCCAGGAGGAAATTCTGCTGCCATGAATGGGGATTACAGCACAAACAGGTGGAGAATGTGCTCAGGAAAAAGAAGAATATCCTTGACACCATTGCCTTTAAAGCTATGTTGTTGAAATGTTTTAAATTGCTCTAAATTTTTCCACAAATAAAACCAAGCCTGATTATCCATCTGACCTGCTGAGATTCCATCAAGGGAAGCTGTCATATCTCCAGATCTCTGTAATGATGCTGGTTGGCAAAATGTCACCTATAAAAAAAAGAAAAGGTGTCAATAAAAGGCTGGACCTGGCTGTTCCATGAAATCTGCCCTCTGTCAATTAAAGCGCACCACCTCAAAGCCTCTACAGCCCTCACCTACAAATCTGACCAAAGAAATCAGACATGGGTGGTGAGAAAAGACTGCACTCCAATTATCCCCCAGAATTCTATTTTATTTTTCACAAGCACAAACAGAATCATTAACAAAGTGGGTTTAATTAACCTAAACAGTGTAATTATGTGCTTTGTGTTGCCCGCTCACATTCACACCACAAGTGATTCACTGTTTGACAAAAGTAGGCTGCATCTCGCAACACCACAACTGCACAGCTGAGCTACATCTGACAGAAATGGTTCACCCTCATCATGCCTCCTTTGTCTCCACAGTCTAGTTAGGGAGTAATCGCTGTCAATTTACACGGGGAATTTATGCAACATGACACATTGCAATAGCACTCGGGGGTCTTCTGCATCCTTGTCTTGTTCAAAAGCCTAATGTGGTGCCCTGCTTTTTTATAGAGGTCTCACAACTTTAAAACTACAGGGAATGAGTCCAGGAACATCCAGAGACTTCAGGGATTTATGCCCCCTAGTAAAAAATAAGATTAGTCTCAACCTAACTCCAGCACTGTCCCCTTCAGCTCAATACGATGCTGTAATCTGTTCAGGTGATAAAGGTAAAACTGTCTGATACTTCAATTTAGATGAAAATTCATATGGCGAAAATGTGCTTTCCATTTTAATATGTACTAGTGCAGTGACTATTTAAAAAGTAGATAGAAAGGAAGATATGGGTATTTTACTGGTTTTATTGACATTCAAGGACATGGGAGCTCACTGAAAGGGTAACTTTTCTATCAAATACACCATTTTAAAATGTTAATCACACTGTGTGCTAGCCTTTTATAATGTCTTACTTCTGTTCACCATGACATTGTGTCCTCTTCTTTTTATTTGGCCAAGACTAACAGCATTCTTGAATTGATAACCTCCCCCCCCCGCCGAACACCTGTTTGCTAAATGAGTCCCTCAAAGGCTGGGAACCTCTTATTAACTAGAAGCACTTAACAGATGTTTGGTAAAGCTGCTTGTGTCTCTTGCTGATGGTTTATGACTCTAAACAACCTAAATGTGATGTACCCCAGTGCTGTTTTCCTAAATATGTAAAACACCTTCTACATATTGTTAAATTCTCTCACAGCATTAGTTCTTTCCTTTCCTATCAATAAATGGGCACAGACTCTTCTCTTTCTCAGGTTGTCACTTGCTGCTGGCATGTCTACGTGCAAGCTCTTTGACTAGGCTATGTGCTGCGCTGAGTAATATAATTACTGAGACACTCCTAAACAACAAGTCCTCCCAACTAATTCATAAAAGACTGTACGATGCTTACCTCTGATTATGATCATATGTACCATCTCAGAGACAATGATGCCATCCTTCTATCTTGGTGTTTCCTCATTTCAAAAGGACTTGAATCCACATAAAGAGGAAGGCTGGAACAAACAGCACTAAAAATAGTGCTCCTGCCTGGAAGTTGTGAGTTTGTGATGACCACTAGAGGTCGTTTAAAGGTGATAGGAACAACATTCTGACCTCATGACCAGTAGGTGCCACACCTACTGTTGCTCCAACTGTTTGGTTGAGACACATGACATCACCTCAGCAATGCTCTTGATAGTGAGATCCATACCGTACACACACACACAGAGTACTGTGGCTTGACCTTGCAAATGCTTATGGGTCAATCCCCCATAAACTGGTGGAAATATCTCACTTGTCCGGCATCACATTCCAGTCAAGATCAGAGACCTAATCATGGATTACTATAACCTCATATATATAATATACAACATTCAAGAACTGTTTATTGTCATTATGTGTGCACATAATGAAATTCTGTATGACAGCTCTCAGCTTTGAAAAAAACAATGCCTTGAAGGACAAAAACATCCATCCATCCATCCATCCATCTTCTACCGCTTTTCCGGAGGTCCGGGTCGCGGAGGCAGCAGTTCAAGCAGAGAAGCCCAGACTTCCCTCTCCCCAGCCACCTGCTCCAGCTCTTCAGAGGGGATACCAAGGCGTTCCCAGACTAGCTGGGAGACATAGTCTCTCCACCGAGTCCTGGGTCTGCCCCGGGGTCTCCTCCCAGTGGGACGTGCCTGAAACACCTCAAGTGGGAGGCGTCCAGGAGGCATCCTAATCAGATGCCCATACCACCTCAACTGACTCCTTTCAATGTGGAGGAGCAGCGGTTCTACTCTGAGCCTCTCCCGGATGACTGAGCTCCTCACCCTATCTCTGAGGGTGAGTCCAGCAATCCTACGGAGAAAGCTCATTTCAGCCGCTTGTATCCGCGATCTCGTTCTTTCGGTCATTACCCAAAGCTCGTGACCATAGGTGAGAGTAGGAACGTAGATTGACTGGTAAATCGACAGCTTTGCCTTAGAACTAAGCTCCCTCTTCACCACAACAGACCGGTACAACGTCCGCATCACTGCAGATGCTGCTCCAATCCGTCTGTCGATCTCTCGCTCCATTTTCCCCTCACTCGTGAACAAGACCCCAAGATACTTAAACTCCTCCACTTGGGGCAGGAGCCTGTCCCCAACCCGGAGAGGACAATCCACCTTTTTCCGGCTGAGGACCATGGACTCGGACTTGGAGGTGCTGATTCTCATCCCAGCCGCTTCACACTCAGCGGCAAACCGTCCCAGCAAGAGCTGTAGGTCATTGCTGGATGAAGCCAACAGGACAACATCATCTGCAAACAACAGAGATGAGATCCTGTGGTCACCAAGCATGACACCCTCCATTCCCTGGCTGCGCCTAGAAATCCTGTCCATAAAAATTATGAACAGGACCGGTGACAAAGGGCAGCCCTGGCGGAGTCCAACTCTCACTGGGAATGACTCCGACCGAGTGTTGGCAATGCGAACTAAACTCTCACAACGGTCGTACAGAGACCGAATAGCTCGTAACAACAAGCCCGATACCCCATACTCCCGAAGCACCCCCCACAAAAATCCACGAGGGACGCGGTCAAATGCCTTCTCCAAGTCCACAAAGCACATGTAAACTGGTTGGGCAAACTCCCACGAACCCTCAAGAATTCTCGAGAGGGTAAAGAGCTGGTCCGATGTGCCACGGCCAGGACGAAAACCACATTGCTCCTCCTGAATCCGAGGTTCGACCAACGGCCGGACTCTCCTCTCCAGTACCTTGGCATAGACCTTCCCAGGGAGGCTGAGGAGTGTGATCCCTCTAAAGTTGGAGCACACCCTCCGGTCCCCTTTTTTGAAGAGAGGAACCACCACCCCGGTTTGCCATGCCAAAGGCACTGCCCCCGACCTCCACGCAATGTTGCAGAGGCGTGTCAACCATGACAACCCAACAACATCCAGGGCCTTGAGGTACTCGGGGCGAATCTCGTCCACCCCCGGGGCCCGGCCACCAAGGAGATTTTTAACCACCTTGGCGACCTCAGCCCCTGTGATAAGCGAGTCATCCCCCTCGTCCCCAAACCCTGCTTCCTCTGTGGAAGGCGTATCAGTGGGATTGAGGAGATCCTCGAAGTATTCCTTCCACCGCCCGACGATATCCCCAGTTGAAGTCAACAGTGTCCCATCCGCACCATACACAGTGTGGACGGGGAGCTGCTTTCCCCTCCTGAGCCGCCGAACAGTTTGCCAGAATCTCTTTGAAGCCGACCGAAAGTCTTGTTCCATGGCCTCACCGAACTCCTCCCATACCCGGGTTTTTGCTTCAGCAACCACCCGAGCTGCACTCCGCTTGGCCTGCCGGTACACCTCAGCTGCTTCGGGAGTCCCACAAGCCAACCAAGCTTGATAGGACTCCTTCTTCAGCTTAATGGCCCCCCTCACCACTGGTGTCCACCACTTGGTTCGGGGGTTGCCACCACGAGATGCACCGACCACCTTGCGGCCGCAGCTCTGGGCTGCCGCTTCAACAACAGAGGTGGAGAACATGGCCCATTCAGACTCCATGTCTCCAGACTCCCTCGGAATGTGGTTGAAGTTCTTCCGGAGGTGGGAGTTGAAGACCTCCCGGACAGGGGCCTCAGCCAGACGCTCCCAGCACACCCTCACTATACGTTTGGGTCTACCAGGTCTGAATGGCTTCCTCCCCTGCCATCGGATCCAACTCACCACCAGGTGGTGATCAGTTGACAGCTCTGCACCTCTCTTTACTCGGGTGTCCAAGACATACGGTCGCAGGTCTGATGATACGATAACAAAATCGATCATCGACCTGCGGCCTAGGGTGTCCTGGTGCCAGGTGCACATATGGACACCCTTATGCTTGAACATGGTGTTCGTTATAGACAGACTGTGGTTAGCACAGAAGTCCAATAACTGAACACCACTCGGGTTCAGATCGGGCAGGCCGTTCCTCCCAATCACCCCCCTCCAGGTTTCACTGTCGTTGCCCACGTGCGCATTGAAGTCCCCCAGTAGGACAATGGAGTCTCCAGGAGGAGCACCCTCCAGCACCCCAGTCACAGACTCCAAAAAGGGTGGGTACTCTGAAACATCATTTGGTGCATAGGCACAAATGATGGTCAGGACCCGTTTCCCAACCCGAAGGCGCAGGGAAGCAACCCTTTCGTCCACCGGGGAAAACTCCAATATAGAGGCAGCAAGGTGGGGCGATACAAGAATACCTACCCCTGCTCGTCGCCTCTCGCCCGGGGCAACTCCAGAAAAGGCCAAGCTCCAGCCCCTCTCCAGGAGACTGGTTCCGGAACCGGAGCTGTGTGTTGAGGTGAGGCCAACTATATCTAGCCGGTATCGCTCAATCTCGTACACCAGCTCAGGCTCCTTCCCCACCAGAGAGGTGACATTCCACGTACCAAAAGCCAGTTTAGAAAGCTTGGGATCAGTCCGCCAAGGTCTCCGCCTTTGACTGCCACCTAATCCACATAGCACCGGACTTCCATGATCCCTCCTGCAGGTGGTGAACCTACTGGAGGGCGGACCCATGTAACTCCTTCGGGCTGAGCCCGGCCGGGTCCCATGGGTGGAAACCCGGCCACCAGACGCTAGCCTTCGAGCCCCTCCCCCAGGCCTGGCTCCAGGGTGGGGCCCCGGTAACCCCATACCGGGCGGGGTACACTGAATCCTTGATATACAATTTATCATGAGAGTCTGTTGGATCGTTCTTCGTCTGGCCCTTCACCCAGGACCAGTTTGTCTTGGGAGACCCTATCAGAGGCAAATTGCCCCGGACAACATAGCTCCTGGGATCACTGGGGCACGCAAACCCCCCCACCACGATAAGGTGACGATCCATGAGGGGGAGGACAAAAACAAACACACTAAATATAAGTGTATGTACCTGACATACTTAATCCTCGCCTTGCCACTTAAGTGACCATTGTGGCCAATCGTCTGAAGGCAGGATGATCTTGTGCTAGGGCAATGAGGTCAGCCAGAGTTCTTATCATTGCAACCTGGGTCGTCCAAGATAGTCTGGGCTGACCTCGGGGGCGATGCCAACCCTGGGGATGGGGGGGCGGGGGGAACTGGCAGAGAGGGCCTGCTCGGCCAGTGTCCCATCTTCCAAACTGGCCACATGCTCGTTTGTGGTGTGGTGGAACCATTGGATGCTGAAGATGTTACGGAGGCAGGTCCGATGGAATGTATCCAGATGGTGGGTGGTTGTGGTGGAGAGGGTCCAGGTCTCTGACCCGTAAAGGAGGACGGGGATCACACAGGTATTAAAGATTCACAACTTTGTGGACGTGCGGATCTTCCTGCTCCGCCACACTCTTTGGAGATGGCCGAAAGCACTGCGAGACAGCTGCAGGCGGCGACTGATCTCTGAGTCTGACTAGAAGTTGCTGGTGAGCTTAGATCCGAGGTAGACAAAGTTGCTGGCAATCTCAACTAGCTCGTTGTTGATGGTGATGACTTGTGGTGGTGGTGGTGGTGGCAAGAAGTCTGACAGCGACTGGATCTTTGTCTTTGCCCAGCTGATAGTGAGGCCCAGGGGCAATGTTTCCTCTGCAAGCAGCTCCAGTGCCTCAGCAATTATGTGCTATATGGGTGGTGAAAAGCACCACGTCGTCCGCATAGCACAGGTCTGTGAAGTGGGAGTGGAAGTCAACTCTGAGATTGGGGCAGTGTTCCGTTGCATACTTGACCCAGTAGTCAACCGCAACATTAAAGAGGTTTGGTGCAACAACGCACCCCTGCCAGACTCCTGAGTTGGTGACAAAAGAGTCTGACATGTCACCCTCGGTGTGGACCCTGCATGTCGTGTTGGAGTAGAGGTCCCGGAGAATGTTGATGTACTTGGACAGGACTCAAATGAGTTCAAAGTGAGAAAGTGAGGAGGACTGGGGCAGTGTTAGCAGCTCTGTCCCATAAAAAACCCACTGCTACGAATGCCAATCACACAATTATATGTATAAATACGGGGGGCGGGAGAGGGGGGGTTGAAAAGTTCATAGGCTGACTAAGAAGGAGTTATGCTCGTAGTTGCTAAGCCAGTGATATTTGCGCTTCAGTGGCCGAGGAACAAGAGGGCAGAACAGAGCTGAGAGTGAGAGAACTGTCAAGAGTATGGGTACAATAAACCACATTTGGTCAAATCTGACATCATGGTCAGCCTATGAACCTTTCAGTGCCACCTCATATAATATGGATATGGATATATATGTGGGATTGTGGTGTACATCTTCAACCTGAGCCTGAAGCTGGGGAGGGTACCACAGCTGTGGAAAACATCTTGTGTGGTACCTGTACCAAAAACTTCCCACCCCAAAGACCTGAACAGCTACAGACCGGTGGCCTTGACGTCCCATTTGATGAAGACCCTGGAGAGACTGCTCCTTGCTCACCTCTGCCCCCTGGTGGGACCAGCGATGGATCCACTCCAGTTCGCCTACCAGCATGGCATTGGGGTGGAGGATGCGGTGATCTTCCTCCTTCACCGTTCTCTGTCCCACCTGGAGAAGCCCGGGAATGTGGTGAGGATCATGTTCTTTGACTTCTCCAGTGCTTTCAACACCATCCAACCGATGATCCTGAAGGACAAGCTGCTGCGCGCAGGGGTGGACCAGCACCTGTCATCATGGATCCTGGACTACCTCACGAAACGGCCTCAGTTTGTGAGAACCCAGGACTGTGTGTCCGACACGATCATCGGTAGCACGGGGGGCCCCCAGGGAACGGTGTTGGCTCCCTTCCTGTTCACTCTTTATACTGCAGACTTCTCACACAACACAACACACTGCCATCTACAGAAGTTCTCTGATGACTCTGCGATCGTAGGCCTCATCTCCAATGGAGATGAAGCTGAGTACAGAGGGCTTATCCAGGACTTCGTGGACTGGTGCCATCAGAACTGCCTCCAGATCAACGCGAGGAAAACTAAGGAGCTGGTGGTGGACTGCCGCAGGCAAGGACAACCCCTCACAGCACCAGTAAATATACAGGGAACAGACATCGAGATGGTGACATCCTACAAGTACCTGGGTGTTCATCTGAACAATAAACTAGACTGGTCACACAATACTGACGCACTCTACAAGAAGGGACAGCGCAGGCTGTTCCTACTGAGGAGACTCAGGTCTTTTGGTGTACAAGGGGCGCTGCTGAAGACATTCTACGACACGGTGGTGGCATCAGCCATCACTTTTGGAGTGGTCTGCTGGGGCAGTGGCATTACGGCAGCCGATAGGAAGAGACTGAACAAACTGATCAAGAAAGCTAGCTCTGTCCTGGGGCAGCGCCTTGACCCGGTGGAGGAGATAGGAGAGAGAAGGACGGTGGCTAAACTGTCATCTCTGCTGGAGTCCAAGTTCCACCCTATGCAGGACATACTGAATGCACTGAGGAGCTCATTTAGCAGCAGACTACATCATCCCAGGTGCACAACCGAGAGGTTTCGCAGGTCCTTCCTACCAACGGCTGTCAGACTGTACAACCTAAGCAGGGCTGCTCACAGAGATAGCAAAAAGACGTAACAACATAATAGTTTTTGAATGCAAAAGACTTACACAATGGTCCCCTCCGGCATACAACTAGGAAAATACCGGTCGCTATGGAGGGTGAGAATATGTATGGGCACATAATCATACCATGTAGGATAACTAAGTAGACGGTTGTGCTGTTTCATCCCATCTAGCAACAATGCTCTGCACTGTGTGTGTTTATATATTTACATATTTATTCCATCTAGCTACAATGCTCCGCACAGGGTTTGTTTATATTTATATATCTATATTGTGACGTTTGCAGGGTTCACACAAAAAGACAATGGAGCAGATGGCTGCGATCAACCTGATTTATTTTTCACACACCCCGACCCCCCAACTTGCTTCTGAGCACACAGAGGAGTGGAGGTCATTCCCCCAGACCTCCGTTTGAATCATGGTTACACACACATGGTACATCTTGCCCTAATCCTGCTAAACACTGCTGGGTCATTATAATGCAGTTATAATGACACAGCAGTATAACTCAGAAATAACACATTTAACACACACAGTAACGTTTCAAACTGGCAAAGCATGCTGGGAAATTCCTGGCTCCCTTAAAATGGCCCCGACGTTACACTGCCCCCCCCCTGGACTGGTTTCTGTCCCCAGAAAATTCAAAGTCCACTTTCAGAAATCCAACGCGAGTCAGCCCGGTGCCAGGGCGGCATGCACGGGCCATCTGAGTCTCGGTCAGAGTATCTGGTTGGGGTAGGGTTCCGGTTTGGCCACCAGCGGGCGGATGGACACATCTTACAGCCTCTGTAGGACCACGCACAGTCCCTTCCCTGGCAGCGGGAGTCCCAGGCCCGCTCCAGCCGACTCCCACCACTGCCAGATCTCCCAGGCGGCCGCTGGCCCGCGTCCATGCGTCCAGCCCTTGCCGCGCCTGGAAAGTGGCCGCATCTTCGTCCTGCTCGCTCCGCTGCATCGCTCCTGCGCCGAGGGCCTCCGTGACGTCACCGAAAGGAAAAGCATCGGGTAGCGGTAGGACACCCACAGTTCCTCCTCTGGCAGCGGGAGTCCCATGACTCCCACCGCTGCCAGGACCTCCCAGTCGGCCGCTGGCCCGCGTCCAGGCGCCCAGCCCCTGCCGATCCCGAGAAAAGACCGGATCTGTCCTGCTCGCTCCACTGCTGCTGCGCTCCAAAGGCCTCTGTGACGTCACCTGCCGGGGGAAGCATCTGCAGGAGGCGGCTTTTTCCCCGTCCATGCCATCTCGCTCTAATTTAACGTCGGCGAGGGGCCAGTTTGTCGTGCGCTGTGTGCGGGGCAGTACCATGCCATGTACCCTGGCTCTGTGCAGCGGAAGCCGTCCTTCCTCGCTTCGCCACGGCTGTTTCCTTCGTGCACGCGCTGCTGTGATCTGCCGTAGCTCCTCCTCCACTCGCTCTCAGCACGGTGGTTTCCTCCGATGATCAGCGCGGCAGCCAACTCGACCTGGGCCAGGCGGTCATCCAACAGGCTCTCGCCGTTGTAGTGGGGAATCTTGGCCCGCTGCTGGATGAATGGGACGGTCATCTCCCGGTCGACTGCCGCTCCTAATCGTTCTGGAATCGCCAGCCCGTCCTACCCTGAAAAGGGCGGGAAACGGGGCTGGTTTGCTCTGCTCCGTCCATCACGGCGAAGCTCTTCAGGGGCCGGCGTCTCAGCTCTACACTCCATTCCCGGCTGAGCGATGAATCGCTCCGGCCGCTGTACCTCCGCCTGGATCCTCATCTTGCTCCATATCCCACTCCTGACACCAGTGTGACGTTTGCAGGGTTCACACAAAAAGACAATGGAGCAGATGGCTGCGATCAACCTGATTTATTTTTCACACACCCCGACCCCCCAACTTGCTTCTGAGCACACAGAGGAGTGGAGGTCATTCCCCCAGACCTCCGTTTGAATCATGGTTACTCACACATGGTACAGCTTGCCCTAATCCTGCTAAACACTGCTGGGTCATTATAATGCAGTTATAATGACACAGCAGTATAACTCAGAAATAACACATTTAACACACACAGTAACGTTTCAAACTGGCAAAGCATGCTGGGAAATCCCTGGCTCCCTTAAAATGGCCCCGACGTTACAATATATTTATTCCATCTAGCTAAAATGCTCCGCACTGTGTGTTTATATACTCATATATTTATTCCATCCAGCTACAATGCTCTGCACTGTGTGTGTGTGTATATATATTATATATATATATAGTAATATGTACATACAGTGGGGCAAAAAAGTATTTAGTCATCCACCAATTGTGCAAGTTCTCCCACTTAAAAAATGAGAGAGGTCTCCAATTTTCATCATAGGTATACCTCAACTATGAGAGACAAAATGAGAAAAAAAATATCCAGAAAATCACATTGTCTAATTTTTAAAGAATTTATTTGCAAATTATGGTGGAAAATAAGTATTTGGTCACCTACAAACAAGCAAGATTTCTGGCTCTCACAGACCTGTAACTTCTTCTTTAAGAGGCTCCTCTGTCCTCCACTCGTTACCTGTATTAATGGCACCAGTTTGAGCTCATTATCAGTATAAAAGACACCTGTCCACAACCCCAAACAGTCAGACTCCAAACTCCTCTATGGCCAAGACCAAAGAGCTGTCAAAGGACACCAGAAACAAAATTGTAGACCTGCACCAGGCTGGGAAGACTGAATCTGCAATAGGTAAGCAGCTTGGTGTGAAAAAATTAACTGTGGGAGCAATTATTAGAAAATGGAAGACATACAAGACCACTGATAATCTCCCTCGATCTGGGGCTCCACGCAAGATCTCACCCCGTGGGGTCAAAATGATCATGAGAACGGTGAGCAAAAATCCCAGAACCACACAGGGGGACCTAGTGAATGACCTGCAGAGAGCTGGGACCAAAGTAACAAAGGCTACCATCAGTAACACACTACGTCACCAGGGACTCAAATCCTGCAGTGCCAGACGTGTCCCCCTGCTTAAGCCAGTACATGTCCAGGCCCGTCTGAAGTTTGCTAGAGAGCATTTGGATGATCCAGAAGAGGATTGGGACAATGTCATATGGTCAGATGAAACCAAAATAGAACTTTCTGGTAAAAAGTCAACGTGTCGTGTTTGGAGGAGAAAGAACACCATACCTACTGTGAAGAATGGGGATGGAAACTTCGTGCTTTGGGGCTGTTTTTCTGCAAAGGGACCAGGACGACTGATCCGTGTAAAGGAAAGAATAAATGGGGCCATGTATCGTGAGATTTTGAGTGAAAACCTCCTTCCATCAGCAAGGACATTGAAGATGAAACGTGGCTGGGTCTTTCAGCATGACAATGATCCCAAACATACCGCCCGGGCAACGAAGGAGTGGCTTCATAAGAAGCATTTCAAGGTCCTGTTGTGGCCTAGCCAGTCTCCAGATCTCAAACCCATAGAAAATCTTTGGAGGGAGTTGAAAGTCCATGTTTTCCAGCGACAGCCCCAAAACATCACTACTCTAGAGGAGATCTGCATGGAGGAATGGGCCAAAATACCAGCAACAGTGTGTGAAAACCTTGTGAAGACTTACAGAAAACGTTTGACCTCTGTCATTGCCAACAAAGGGTATATAGCAAAGTATTGAGATGAACTTTTGTTATTGACCAAATACTTATTTTTCACCATAATTTGCAAATAAATTCTTTAAAAATCAGACAATGTGATTTTCTGGATTTTTTTTTTCTCATTTTGTCTCTCACAGTTGAGGTATAACTATGATGAAAATTGGAGACCTCTCTCATCTTTTAAGTGGGAGAACGTGCACAATTGGTGGCTGACTAAATACTTTTTTACCCCACTGTATGTACACTACCGTTCAAAAGTTTGGGGTCACCCAGACAATTATTTTGTGTTTTCCATGAAAAGTCACACTTATTTACCACCATGAGTTGTAAAATGAATAGAAAATATAGTCAAGACATTGACAAGGTTAGAAATAATGATTTGTATTTGAAATAATAATTTTTTCCTTCAAACTTTGCTTTCGTCAAAGAATCCTCCATTTGCAGCAATTACAGCATTGCAGACCTAACATGATTGCACAAAGGTTTTCTAATCATCCATTTGCCTTCTGATGCAATGAGCAAACACACTGTACCATTAGAACACTGGAGTGATAGTTGCTGGAAATGGGCCTCTATACACCTATGTAGATATTGCACCAAAAACCAGACATTTGCAGCTAGAATAGTCATTTACCATATTAGCAATGTATAGAGTGTATTTCTGATTAGTTTAAAGTTATCTTCATTGAAAAAAAGTGCTTTTCTTTCAAAAATAAGGAAATTTCTAAGTGACCCCAAACTTTTGAACGGTAGTGTATATTAGCTGCTCTTGCTTTTTTTTTTCTTGCCTTCTGATTGTTGCTCTGAGTGTTGCTATCCCTGTGCTGTTGCAATCCTGGAATTTCCCCACTGTGGGACTAATAAAGGCTTATCTTATCTTATCTTATCTTATCTTATCTTATCTTATATATATATATACACTACCGTTCAGAAGTTTGGGGTCACTTAGAAATTTCCTTATTTTTGAAAGAAAAGCACTGTTTTTTTCAATGAAGATAACTTTAAACTAATCAGAAATACACTCTATACATTGCTAATGTGGTAACTGACTATTCTAGCTGCAAATGTCTGGTTTTTGGTGCAATATCTACATAGGTGTATAGAGGCCCATTTCCAGCAACTATCACTCCAGTGTTCTAATGGTACAATGTTGTTATGACTTGCTGCTCATCAGCGGCGCCAGCCGCGCGTACACCTGCTCCTAGTCAGCGGCGAGGTATTTAATCCACTCTGCCCTGGGCTTCGGCCTGAAGCCGTCTCTCTACTTCGGCCCCTTTGCTACTACGGATCTCAAACCGACTAGCGAAGATATCCTGGGTAAGCGCCCCTTACCTCTCTCCTCTAGCTTTTCCCTGTGCACAGGTGGACATTCCCGGCGGCGGACTTCATCACCTCGCCGTTGGCTCTACGCTGCTGCCACAGGTACCGCAGGTCGCTGTCTCCCGGGCTCTGCCCTTGTCGACGCCAGCCACCTGTCACAACCAAGTAAGCCAGTAACCATTATTATTCCCTGTATTGGTGTGGTGCCCGTTACCCTTCTCCCTCTGCTCTCTCCCACAGGGTTGTCCGGCTGTACGGCCTCCTGCCCCCGTGCCTGACGCAGACACCACCACCAATACATTCTTATTCCACAGACACGCAGCCATACACTTCCTTGTTGCTAATAAAGCTGTTAAATCTATCCTGAGCCTGCGTGTGTGTCTCCTGGGCCGTGCATTATGTCAGTACGGCTTCAGCAGAGCGGCTCGGCAGACAGCGGGCTCGCACGCCGTCTTTCCACCCTCGAGGCTCGGGTGGATTTAATAGCTCATCAGCAACAGGTGATATTGAACCAATTAATTATCATTACTAACCGATTAGACCGCTTGGACCCCCAGCAGCCGTTCCCCTCGGCTCGTCCGGGTGGCATGGCTCCTGCGGCTCCGGTGGCCGTCCAGCCTGCTCCGGGTGCGCCAACACGGCTCACACCAATCCCCACTCCTGCTCGCTTCAGCGGTAAGCTGGGTGGAGCTCGGGGTTTTATTATGTAGTGTGAGTCCGTGTTTCTTCGCGTTCCCGGAGATTTTCCCTCAGACCATAGCAGAATTGGCTATATAGGTAATCTCCTAGAAGGTCGTGCGCTTACCTGGGCTTACGCCATTATGGTGAAGCCCAGCTACGCCACCCTCACCTATGGCCAGTTCGTGCGACAATTTCTGGAAGTGTTCGATCATTCATGTTTGGACAGTGTCCAGGTCGACCGCCTTCTCGGACTCCAACAGGGGAGCCGATCGGCGGCCGACTACGCGATCGACTTCCGGGTTACCGCGGAGGAAGTTGGCTGGGAAGAGCGTGCGCTCTGCGGCATCTTCCTCCGCAGTCTAAATTCCGGTCTGAGGGATGAGTTGTCTGGACGGGATACCCCGGAGACGCTGGCGGAGCTGATTTCTCTCACCATCAGTTTGGATAACAGGCTGCGCGAGCGCGCCTCCGAGCGGAAGCAGTCTTCTCGCTCGTGGGGCGCCTCTGCACGTCTGCCCCAAGCTCGCCCCCTGGCGTTGCCGCCACCGGAGGTCTCCGAGGAGTCGGAACCAATGGTGACGGGCCGGACAAAGCTCCCCCTGGCGGAGAAACAGCGCCATCGTGACCTGGGCCTCTGCATGTATTGCGGAGGTAGCCAGCACACGGTGGAGCATTGTCCGGAGAAGCCAAACAAGGTGGTCCGCGAGTCACTGTAGGGGGCCTCGCGGACGCTAATCGGTTAAGTCCCCTCACACATTTGACGCTGCCCATCCGCTTCTGTCACAACCTCACTGGGCACCTCACACATGCACTGGTGGATTCAGGCGCGGAGGGTAGCTTTATTTCACAAAGCCTGGCAACCCGACTGGGCATCCACTGTCACCTCCTCGATACTCCTCTCGCCCTAGTTAATCTCTCCCGAGTTTCCCTGGGAAAAGTAACTCACCAAACATCCCCTGTCCCGGTGATCATCTCTGGAAACCATTGGGAGGATATCTCCTTTTACGTTCTGCCCACCTCAGTAACACCTGTCATCCTCGGTTATCCCTGGCTCCGCCTTCACAACCCCGCCTTGGACTGGAAGACTGGGAAGGTTTCAGTGTGGAGCACTTTCTGCATGGGTACCTGCCTCCAATCCGCAGCCTGCGCCCCGTCCTCGCCTCCCACAGCTCAGGACACCGTGCCCCCGGATCTCACCCTAGTGCCCTCAGAGTTCCACGACCTGGGTGCCGTTTTCAGTAAGTCCAAGGCGATGTCTCTGCCTCCTCACCGGCCCTACGACTGCGCCATTAACATCCGCCAGGGGGCGCCCTTACCCTCAGGACGCCTCTACAGTCTGTCAGCGCCGGAGAAGGAGGCAATGAACAGCTACCTGAAGGAGTCGCTCAGTGCTGGGATCATCCGACCATCCTCCTCTCCAGTAGGTGCAGGGTTCTTCTTCGTTGGAAAGAAGGACGGATCTCTTCGTCCTTGTATCGACTATCGGGCTCTCAATGATATCACGGAGAAGGACCGGTACACCCTGCCCCTTATGGACACTGCCTTCCACTCCCTCCAGGGGGCGACCTGGTTTACTAAGCTGGATCTCTGCAGCGCTTACCACCTCGTCCGGATCCGGGAGGGAGATGAGTGGAAAACCGCCTTCCCAACCCCAAACGGTCATTTTGAATATCTCGTGATGCCGTTTGGGTTGACCAATGCTCCAGCCGTCTTTCAGCGCCTCATCAATGACGTCCTCCGGGACTTCATCAGCCTGTTCGTATTCGTCTACCTGGACGACATTCTCATCTTCTCCAGGTCCAGAGATGAACACCGGGTCCACGTGAGGCGGGTCCTGCAGAGACTGCTGGAGAACCGTCTGTACGTCAAGGCGGAAAAATGTGAATTCTACGCCAAGACAACTTCCTTCCTGGGGTTCGTCATCTCCCATGACCAGGTGCTTTCGGACCCAGCGAAGATCAAAGCAGTGGTGGATTGGCCCACACCAACTTCGCGAAAGCAAGTTCAGCAATTCATCGGGTTCGCCAATTTCTACCGCCGCTTTGTCCCGAACTTTGGAGCCATTGTCGGGCCCCTGACCCGCCTCACCTCTCCTAAGACCCCGTTCCGGTGGACTGAAGAGGCCGCTTCGGCCTTCCAGGCGCTGAAGACGGAGTTCTCCTCCTCCCGGGTCCTCAGCCAGGTCGATCCCGCGCTGCAGTGCATTGTGGAGGTGGACGCTTCGGACACGGGGGTGGGGGCGGTGTTGTCCCAGCGGTCCCCAGCCAATGGAGTCAAGCGACCCTGTGCCTTCTTCTCTTGGCGCCTGTCCCCGGCGGAACGAAACTACGATGTGGGGGACAGAGAGCTTCTTGCCATCGAGCTTGCCCTCCAAGAATGGCGTCACTGGCTGGAGGGGGCAGCCTTGCCTTTTGTGGTCCTCACTGACCACAAGAACCTGGAGTACCTAAGATCTGCCAAGCGTCTGAACGCCCGCCAGGCGCGTTGGTCCCTGTTCTTTGCAAGGTTTAAGTTCAGCATCACATATAGGCCTGGCTCCAAGAACGGCCTGCCCGACGCCCTCTCCAGGCAATTCGCCCCGGAGGCCGCAGAAGACGTTGCTCACACCATCTTGCCCAGGTCGTGCGTCGTGGGGGCTGTTACATGGGACATAGAAGACAAGATCCGGAGGGCGCAGGAGTCGGAACCGGACCCTGGCGGCGGACCGGAGGGGAGGCTCTTCGTGCCATCTGCCGTCCGGGGGGACGTCATACACTGGCTCCATACCTCCAAGCTCACTTGCCATCCTGGAACTTCACGGATGATTGACTTTCTCCAGCGATCCTTTTGGTGGCCAGGCCTGCGGAAGGATGCCGCCCGTTACGCCCGGGCCTGCCCCGTCTGTGCTGCCAATAAATCAGGTAACGCTCCCCCTGCGGGTCTGCTCCAGCCCCTGCCCGTCCCTGGCAGGCCCTGGTCGCACATCGCTCTGGACTTCGTCACCGGGCTCCCTGTCTCCAACAACTTTGACACAGTTCTGACCATTGTAGACCGTTTTTCCAAGGCCGCCCACTTTGTGCCCCTACGTGGACTTCCCTCAGCCTTGGAGACGGCGGACCTCCTCATCCAGCACGTGGTCAGACTGCATGGAATCCCGGTCGACGTGGTCTCCGACCGCGGCCCCCAGTTCTCTTCGGACTTCTGGAGGTCATTTTGCAACGCCCTGGGAGCCAAGGTAAGCCTCTTCTCCGGCCATCACCCCCAGTCTAACGGGCAGTGTGAGAGGACTAACCAGGAGCTGGAGGCTACACTCCGCTGCGTCACTTCATCCAAACCCACGTCCTGGAGTTCTCACCTCGCCTGGGTGGAGTACACCCACAACACCTCTCGCTCTACGGCCATCGGGATGTCGCCCTTTAAAGCATCCTTGGACTATGATCCACCCCTGTTCCCCGCGCAGGAGGGCGAGTTGGCTGTTCCCTCTGTCCAGGCACATCTGAGGCGGTGCCGTTCCCTTTGGTCCACGGCGCGGAATGCCCTCTTACGCACGGCGGAGCGCAATAAGTCTACGGCGGACCGACATAGGAGACCTGCACCTGCCTACCAGGTGGGACAGCAAGTTTGGGTATCCACACAGGACGTAAACCTAAAGGGTGAGAGGAGAAAGCTGGTCCAACGGTTCATCGGCCCTTATCCCATAACCGGAATCATCAACCCGGTGGCTGTGCGTGTGGCTATTCTCTCCTCCCTCCGCATCCATTCCACCTTCCACGTCTCCAAAATCAAACCGGTGGTCTCTGACCCCCTCTGCCCTCCACCTGCGGCGCACCCCGCTCCCCGGATGATTGGTGGCCATCCGGCCTGGACCGTCGCTGACATCTTGGATGTCCGACGCCGGGGTCGCGGATTGCAGTACCTGGTGGATTGGGAGGGCTATGGACCCGAGTGGAGACAGTGGGTGCCTTCCTCGCTGGTGTTGGACCGGTCACTCATTTCTGAGTTTCATCGAGCACACCCGGAAAAACCATCGCCAGGAGGCGCTGCTAGAGGGGGGAGTACTGTTATGACTCGCCGCTCATCAGCGGCGCCAGCCGCGTGCACACCTGCTCCTCGTCAGCGGTGAGGTATTTAATCCACTCTGCCCTGGGCTTCGGCCTGAAGCCGTCTCTCTACTTCGGCCCCTTTGCTACTACGGATCTCAAACCGACTAGTGAAGATATCCTGGGTAAGCGCCCCTTACCTCTCTCCTCTAGCTTTCCCCTGTGCACAAGTGGACATTCCCGGCGGCGGACTTCATCACCTCGCCGTTGGCTCTACGCTGCTGCCACAGGTACCGCAGGTCGCTGTCTCCCGGGCTCTGCCCTTGTCGATGCCAGCCACCTGTCGCAACCAAGTAAGCCAGCTACCATTATTATTCCCTATATTGGTGTGGTGCCCGTTACCCTTCTCCCTCTGCTCTCTCCCACAGGGTTGTCCGGCTGTACGGCCTCCTGCCCCTGTGCCTGACGCAGACACCACCACCAATACATTCTTATTCCACAGACATGCAGCCATACACTTCCTTGTTGCTAATAAAGCTGTTAAATCTATCCTGAGCCTGCGTGTGTGACTCCTGGGCCATGCATTATGTCAAATGTGTTTGCTCATTGCATCAGAATTCTCCAGATTACCTCAACAAATTAACAGCTAGAATGCCAAAGGTCTGCAATGCTGTTGTCGGCGGCGGCCTCCGTCGGTCTATGATGACCATGGAAGAGAATCCTAAACGTCTACTCTGCTGGAACAGCACTGCCTGTGGCTGAACAGGCCGATGCGCGAATGGCAGTCCCTGTCACACAGGTCGCACTTGTGGGTGGTCTCCGTGCTGCAGGGTCTGTGGCGGTTCTTCCTGCGGGTCCTTTTTTCATCTGCTGCAGCAGTCAGTCTCTCTTCACCCACCTTGAGCTGTCTGGTCAGGGTGCCTCTCCATTTGGAGTGATCCGTTGCAAGGTCCTCCCAGCACTCTGTGTTGATCTCCAGGGCCTTCATGTCTCTCTTGCAGACGTCTCTAAAGCGCAGCTGTGGGTGGCCAACGTCTCTCCTGCCAGTTGCCAGTTCTCCATAGAGGACGTCTTTGGGGATTCTGCCATCCTCCATACAGTGAACGTGGCCTAGCCAGCGGAGCCTGCGCTGCCTGAGTAGAGTGAACATGGAGGGAAGGCCGGCGCGGGACAGAACTTCTGTGTTGGGCACTTTGTCCTGCCACGATATGTCCAGGATGTGGCGAATGCAGCACAAGTGGAAGGAGTTCAGTCTCTTTTCCTGCCGGGCGTATGTTGTCCACGTCTGACTCCCATAGAGCAGTGTGCTGATGACGCAGGCGTTGTACACTGCCATCTTCGTCTTGACAGAGAGTTTGGGATTCTCCCACACTCGTGTGGTGAGGCGAGCAAGTGTGAAGGCTGATTTTCCAATCCTCTTGTTGATCTCTGTATCAAGGGAGAGGTTGTTGCTGATCGTGGACCCCAGGCACATGAACTGATTCATGACCTCCAGCTCGTAGTCATCAATGGTGATGGTTGGTGGTGCGTCCGTGCCTTGCGCCAAGACGTTAGTCTTCTTCAGGCTGATGGTAAGCCCAAAGTCCTTGCATGCCTGGGAGAAGCGGTCCATCAGGGTCTGAAGCTCCTGCTGTGTGTGGGTTGCAACTGCAGCATCGTCTGCGAACAGCATGTCTCTGATTAGAGCCTCGCGTACTTTGGTTCTGGCTTTCAGGCGGGCGAGGTTGAAAAGCCTGCCGTCAGATCTTGTGTGCAGGTAGATTCCTTCTGTTGCTGTGCTGAAGGCATGCCTCAGGAGCATAGCAAAGAAAATCCCAAAGAGGGTTGGTGCAAGTACACAGCCCTGTTTCACTCCGCTGCGTATGTTGAATGGCTCTGAGACGTTGCCATCGTGCTGCACTATCCCCTGCATGTTGATGTGAAACGATTCAATGAGGCTTTGCAACTTTGGTGGGCATCCTATCTTTGGCAGGATCTTGAAAAGGCCCTCTCTGCTGACCAGATCGAACGCTTTGGTGAGGTCGATGAAGGCGACATACAGGGGCATGTTCTGTTCTCTGCATTTCTCCTGGAGTTGGCGGATGGAGAATATCATGTCTACCGTCGATCACTCAGCGCAGAAGCCACACTGAGACTCGGGGTAGACATGTTCGGCAAGCTTCTGTAGACGAACGAGAACAACTCGTGTGTAGACTTTGCCAACAACGCTGAGGAGGGAGATGCCCCTGTAGTTGTTGCAGTCGCTTCTCTCCCCTTTGTTTTTGTAGAGGGTGATGATCTTGGCGTCCCTCATGTCCTGTGGTACGGCACCTTCCTTCCAACACTGGCAGAGGACGTCATGCAATGGCAGCAGTAGGGCGGTCTTGCAGTGCTTGATCAGGTCAGGGGGTATGCCGTTGTTGCCGGGTGCCTTGCCAGCGGCCAAGCTATCAATGGCCTTGCTGAGTTCGTCGATGGTTGGCTCGGCGTCAAGTTCGTCCATGGATGGCGGGCAGTCAATGGCATCAAGGGCTGACAGTGTCACGGTGTTCTGTCTGGAGTAGAGGTCGGAGTAGTGTTCCACCCATTTCTCCATCTGCTTGTTCTTTTCTGTGATCATCTCCCCAGTGGAGGATTTGAGGGGGGCCGTCTTGCTCTGAGCCGGACCAAGTGCTTTTTTGATGCTATCGTACATACCACGGATGTTCCCTGTTATGGCAGCGGTTTGAATGTCTTGGCTGAGCCGAGCCGAGTCCAGTACTCGTTGGCACAGCGCCGAGCAGTCTGCTGAACTTTGCTTCTCGCAGCCCTGAGAATCTGGAGATTCTTCTCGTTTGGGTACTTCTTGTACTCAGCAAGTGCTGAGCGCTTGGCTTCAATGACGGGGGTCATCTCGGTCAACTTGGCATCAAACCAGTCCTGTGACTTCGAGGTCTTCCTCCCAAAGGTAGCCAAGGCTGTGCGGTGGATGGTGTTTCGCAGCTCTTCCCACTTCTGCTTTGCAGATTCTCCTTCTTGTGGTACTCCAAGTTCCTTCTCAAAGGTGGAGGCAAACTGCTCAACAAGTTCTGGTTGAGCCATCTTGCTGGTGTCAATCCGTGCCTTTCCAGGTTGTCTAGCACGATGGAATTTCTTCAGCTGCAGCTTGACATTGCAACACACCAATGAATGGTCCGTGTCGCAATCTGTACTCTGGAATGAACGGGTGATTAGCACGTTCTTCAGTGAGGTGCGCCTTGTCAGGATCAATTCCAGCTGGTGCCAGTGCTTTGAGCGCGGATGTTGCCAGGAAACCTTGTGTTGGGGCTTGGTCTTGAAGAACGAGTTTGTGATGCACAGATCGTGATATGTGCAGAACTCGAGCAGCCGCTGTCCGTTGTCATTCATTCTGCCCACGCCAAAAGGTCCAAGACAGGAGGGCCAGGAGTCGTGGTCAGCACCCACTCTGGCATTGAAGTCTCCAAGGAGAATGAGTTGTTCAGAGTTGGGGACGATCCTGACAGTTGTTGCGAGATTCTCGTAGAACTCGTCTTTTGCCTCTGGTGTGGCTGTCAGTGTTGAGGCATACACACTGACGAGGGTGACTGGGCCTTGAGTGGTGTTCAGGCGGAGGGTGAGGAGTCGTGCAGAGCCAGTGCTGCTCGGTTCCACCATCTTCAGCAAGGTGTTCTTCACTGCGAAGCCCACTCCGTGTTCCCTGTGTTCGTCACTGCCCTTTCCCTGCCAGTAGAACGTGTAGTCCTTCTCTCTCAGTGTGCCAGCGTCAGCCAACCGTGTTTCCTGGAGAGTAGCGATATCCACTCCCAGTCTCTTCAGCTCATTATTGATGATGGCAGTCTTCCTGGTGTCGTTGATGTCCTTGAGGTTAGCAGCGAGTCCTGTCATCATAGTGTGGACGTTCCAAGTTCCCAGTTTTAGAGTTGGTCTCTTTTGTTTTATTGTCTTGCCTGGTGCGAAGGTTCTCAGCCTGCTGTTCGGACTTCTCCTCATCCCCATGCACCCAATGAGGAAAGCAAGCTGTGGCGGGACATCACCTTATTGGCTGGGGGCTGCCCAGCTTGAGGCGGGCGGTAGCTGTCCAGTGAGATCCGATGATCCCTCCCACCATCGGGAATAATCCCTGGCGCCGAGCTCTACGCCAGTTGAGCAGTGGCTTATAACTGGTAACTGTCATTCCCCGTGTTTTGTCTACGCCAAAGGCGAAGCTGGAGTGTCCTCTCCAGTGATCCGGTGTTCTACCTTCCAGCATTGGGCGTTGGTAGGATTCAAGCCTGGGCAGGAAGATATGGAGGATAAGATGTTGCCCATGCAGCATGTCCCCCCTCTCCACGTCACTGATGAATCCAAAGGAACAGCAGGGCTGCTACAGTTTGGCACCAGCGCCATTGCAGGAGCTGCCAGAACGATGTTGAGCACAACATAGAACTGCCTTAGGGGCTCCGACTCCGGATTTTTCCTCAGGGTTGACTCCCGAAGCCTTTCCCGTGACCGGGTATGCCGCAAGGCAGCGGAGGTTTGAAATCAGGGTTTTCCTTCCCCTAGATGGGCTACCTTCCCAGGTTGACGAGACACCATCTACCCGAAGCATCTGGTTTTAAGGCGCCAGAGATCCACCTTCGCCCCTTCTCCTATTAGTAAAAGCAGTTCCGCCGGGCTTGGAGACTAAACCACACGGGCAGGCTAGGAGTTGGACTTAGTTGTCAGAGGCTTTTCGAGACCCACACCATAAGGAGCATTTTATGAGCACTGGGAGCTTAACCCCAGTGCCGCTCCTGGCTATGACAACCTTGGAACCAATGCTGTAATATGCTGCAAATGGAGGATTCTTTGACGAAAGCAAAGTTTGAAGGAAAAAAATATTATTTCAAATACAAATCATTATTTCTTATCTTGTCAATGTCTTGACTATATTTTCTATTCATTTTACAACTCATGGTGGTAAATAAAAGTGTGACTTTTCATGGAAAACACAAAATTGTCCAGGTGACCCCAAACTTTTGAACGGTAGTGTATATATATATATATATATATACACTACCGTTCAAAAGTTTGGGGTCACTTAGAAATTTCCTTATTTTTGAAAAAAAAGCACTTTTTTTCAATGAAGATAACTTTAAACTAATCAGAAATACACTCTATACATTGCTAATGTGGTAAATGACTATTCTAGCTGCAAATGTCTGGTTTTTGGTGCAATATCTACATAGGTGTATAGAGACCCATTTCCAGCAACTATCACTCCAGTGTTCTAATGGTACAATGTGTTTGCTCATTGTGTCAGAAGGCTAATGGATGATTAGAAAACCCTTGTGCAATCATGTTAGGTCTGCAATGCTGTAATTGCTGCAAATGGAGGATTCTTTGACAAAAGCAAAGTTTGAAGGAAAAAAATTATTATTTCAAATACGAATCATTATTTCTAACCTTGTCAATGTCTTGACTATATTTTCTATTCATTTTACAACCCATGGTAGTAAATAAGTGGGACATTTTCATGGAAAACACAAAATAATTGTCTGGATGACCCCAAACTTTTGAATGGTAGTGTATATATATATATATATATATATATATATATATATATATATATAATACAGTCATGCGAAAAAATTTGGACATCCCTTTAAATATTCAGTTCTTTATTAAGAAATGTTCACATATCTGTCTAACCTTGTTTTTGTTTTTATTTGCATTTTTTTTTTATTTTAGCCATTGTAAGTGGGAATGAATGTGGGGGTGTCCTAAAAAGATGGGGGTATCCTAATTTGTTCCTCACTATGTGTTTAGAATTACATTTTACAGAAAATTTGAAAAAAGTCTTTAATTCATTTTAATGGTTTAGTTGTACTATGTGAATCGCCGAGTATTTTAATATTGATATTAAATATCCATACGTCCAAATATGTTAAAAAAAACACACACACACACAGGCTTATACAAGGTGTCCAAATTTTTTCATATGACTCTGTGTGTGTGTGTGTGTGTGTGTGTGTGTGTGTGTGTGTGTGTGTGTGTGTGTGTGTGTGAACCATGACAGCCCTAAAACATCCAGGGACTAGAGGTACTCAGGGCGAACCTCGTCCACCCCCAGGGCCTGGCCACCAAGGAGTTTTTTAATTACTTTGGCATCCTCAGTCCCTGTGATGGGCGAGTTATCCCCCTCATTCTCAAGCCCTGCTTCCTCTATGGAAGGCGTGTCACTGGGATTGAGGAGATCCTCAAAGTATTCCTTCCACCACTCGACGATATCCCCGTCAAGGTCAGCAGCGCCCATTCCGCACCATACACAGTGTGAACAGAGAGCTGCTTCCCCCTCCTGAGTTGCCGGAGAGTTTGCCAGAATCTATTCAAGGCCGATCAAAACTCTTGTTCCATGGCCTCACCAAACTCCTCCCACATCCGAGTTTTTGATTCCGCAACCACCTGAGCTGCACTCCGCTTGGCCTGCAGGTACACTTCAGCTGCTTCAGGAGTCCCACAAGCCAGCAAAGCTCGATAGGACTCCTTCTTCAGCTTGATGGTCCCCCTCACCACTGGTGTCGACCACTTGGTTCAGGGGTTGCCACCACGAGATGCACCATCAACCTTGCAGCCACAGCTCTGGGCAGCTGCTTCAACAATGGAGGGGGGGGGACATGGCCCATTCAGACTCCATGTCTCCAGATTCCCTCAGAATGTGGCTGAAGTTCTTCCGGAGGTGGGAGTTGAAGACCTCCCGGACAGGGGTCTCAGCCAGATGTTCCCAGCACACCCTCACTATATGTTTGGGTATACCGGGTCTGGGTGGTGTCTGCCCCTGCCATCTGATCCAATTCACCACCAGGTGGTGATCAGTTGACAGATCTGCACCTCTCTTTACCTGAGTGTCCAAGACATACGGTTGCAGGTCTGATGACACAATAACAAAAAAGATCATCAACCTGCAACCTAAGCTGTCCTGGTGCCAGGTGCACATGTGGACACCCTTATGCTTGAACATGGTGTTCGTTATGGACAAACTGTGGTTGGCACAGAAGTCCAATAACTGAACCCCACTCGGGTTCAGATCAGGCAGGCCTTTCCTCCCAATCATGCCCCTCCAGGTTTCACTGTCATTGCCCACATTTGCATTGAAGTCCCCCAGTATGACAACGGAGTCTCCAAGAGAAGCACCCTCCAGCACCCCAATCAGAGATTCCAAAAAGGGTGGGTACTCTGAATCATCATTTGGTGCATAGGCACAAATGATGGTCAGGACCCATTTCCCAACCAAAAGGCGCAGGGAAACTACCCTTTCGTCCATCGGGGAGAACTCCAATGTCGAGGCAGTAAGACGAGGGGATATAAGAATACCCACCTCCGCCCATTGCCTCTCACCCGAGGAAACTCGTAGGCCAAACTCCAGCCCCTCTCCAGGAAACTGATTCCAGAACCGGAGCTGTGCGATGAGGTGAGGCCAACTATATCTAGCCCATATCTCGCAACCTCGTGCACCAGCTCCAGATACTTCCCCACCAGAGAGGTGACGTTCCATATCCCAAAAGCCAGTTTCAAAAGCTGGGGATCAGACCGCAAAGGTCTCTGTCTGTGCCTGCCACCTGATCTGCATAGCACCGAACCCTCATGGTTCCTTCTGCAGGTGGTGAGCTCACTGGAGGGTGGACCCATGTAGCTCCTTCGAGCTGAGCCTGGCCAGGTCCTGTGGGCAGAAACCCGGCCACCAGGTGCTAGCCATTGAGCCCCTCCCCCAGGCCTGGTTCTAGGGCGGGGCCTGGTAACCCCATTCCAGGTGGGGTACACTGAATCCTTGATTTTCTATTCATCATGGGAATCTATTGGATCACTCTTAGTCTGGCCCTTCACACAGGACCAGTTTGTCTTGGGAGACCCTACCAGAGACAAATTGCCCCAGACAACATAGCCCCTGGGATCACTAGAGTATGTAACCCCCCACCATGATAAGGTGGCAATCCTTGGTGGGGGGAGCAAAATAAATAAATACATTAAAACGCGTCGGAGGAACAAGTTGGCTCTTGATGTAATGTATTTGATTTCTAATCATTTTAAGTGGTGGCCTAGTTGATAGAGCATCTGCCCCACAACCGGGAAGTTGGGGGTTCAAGTCCCAGCCGGGTCATACCAAAGACCATATAAAAATGACACTTCCGTCTTCTAGCTTGGTGCTCAGCATAATAGACGGGGGAAGGAGAAGTTGTTTGTGGCGGCGCCTTGCATGGCAGCGACCCCTCTGATTCTAGATGTGATTAACATTGTAGATAGGAGAAACGTAATTTTGTTCTACTGTACATTATTAGCTATATGGATTGAATGACAACAGAGTTGGCTTCTAGTCAAGTAGTGATAATGAATAAAGTTAAAGTCATCACATGTTGCTCATGATCAGTTTGAAATATTTTACTAAGAAGCAAACAGGTTAAATCAGGCCAGAATGGCAGTTTTTAGGCTGCAGGTCTGCACTTAAATTTTCATTGATTTAAACTAACAGCTAATTTACTGTATTTCTGTAGATGGCAGCCATGGGTAATTTTCTCATTTTCAGACATTTTTTTATGTTATGTCTTTTTTGCTATTCTCCTCTGGCTCGGGAAATATTTAACTTATTGATGTTTACCTTTTATTCATATATGATTTAGAAGAAAAACCTGAAATTTATGATAATCAAGTCTCAAATGCACATTAAAAAACAATTTTATAATGCTACAAAATGGTACATGTAAAAAAAAAAAAAGAGATGGTCCTTTTTATATGATTATCTAAACTGTAGAATTTACAGAAAATGTATATTGTCATATACAGCCGTGGACAAAATTGTTGGTACCCCTCTGTTAATGAAAGAAAAACCCACAATGGTCACAGAAATAACTTGAATCTGACAAAAGTGGTAATAAATAAAAATTCTATGAAAATTAACCACTGAAAATAGATAGATTTGTTTATTTGACAGGGACAGTGCAAGAAACATAGACAATTAATCAATGACAATCAATCTGATGTGTTGCACAGAGTGTATAGCTATTAGCTAATTTGTAACTCTTGTCCCTGGATGGGCTTTAGAAAGGAGAAACAAGTAAAAAGAAAAAAAAAAAAAGGAAAGAAAAGGAATACACAATAACCACATACATCAATGCAAAAAACATAAATACATTATAAATACACAATTGTAAATATTATAAATATTATAAATACACAAATATAACAACCTGACACACATTTGCCTATTTCAGGCCTCCCTCCCTTCGTCACTCACTATAAACAAACACATTCCTTCCTTCCCTTCATTCACTCTCACCCTGCAGACAATCATTTCATACATGGGTACATTCTTGTTTATTTTTCAGCCAGTTTTTAACCTTTTTAGTGAATGTTTTAAAGTCCGTTATTATTTTAATTTCATTTGGCATTGTGTTCCAGATGTGACTGCCCTTTATAGAGAAAGCTGTTTGTCCAAATGTGGTTCTGCGGTGGAATATTTTACAGTTATTGTTAACAGAACTCCTGGTGGCTCTGCTGCTGTCCTGTCTTTGGATGAAACCAGCAAGTGGCTCAGGTGCTGATTTATGGAAACATTTGAAAGTTAATTTCAGTAAACAGAGGTCAATGAAACTCTCAAAACTCAATAGGTTGTATTTTTTTTAAAATATTACAGTGATGCCACCTAATGGGCTTTTTGTCCAAGATTTTTAGGGTTTGATTATATAATGAACCTATATGTCTTATTGTGGAAGGGGCTGCTTGAGCCCAGACTGTCAAACAGTATGATATATGAGAAAAAACCATAGAATGCATATACAGTACAGCAGGTTCGTAAGGTATGTAATATCTAATTAATTTAAAGCAGTTCAGATTTTTTTTTACTGTTTTTGAAATTTTCTTTATATGAAGATTAAATTTGAGTTGAGGATCTAGTACAACGCCAAGGTATTTGAATTCTGTAACTAAACTGATGTCATGATCATGTATATTAACTTTAAAACAGTGCAGGTTATATTTTTTGATTGAAAAGCACATTGAAACTGTTTTCTGAAGGTTCAGCAATAGATGGTTCTGGAGGAGCCACTCTTGGACATCAACCATACTTGTAGACAGCACATCTGCAGCCTGTGCTGGAGTCTTGGTAGCTGTGTAAATAACTGCATCATCTGCATAAAGTTGGCATGTTGCAGCAGAGCAGTGTAGCGGCAAGTCATTAATAAAAATGCTGAAAAGTAAAGGACCAAGAATGGACCCTTGTGGGATACCCATACGGTTGTTTAAAAGTGAGGATTTATCCTGGTGAACTTTTACACACTGTTCTCTATTCTGGAGATAAGATGCAAACCAGTCTAATGTGTCTGGAGAGAAGTTAAAAGATACCATTTTGGATAAAAGCAAACTGTGGTTTACAGTATCGAAAGCCTTTTTGAGATCTAGAAAAACAGCTCCTACCACATTACCCCTGTCCAAGGACTGTTTGACATTTTCAATAAGGCAACAATTTGCTGTTTCTGTTGAGTATCCTGGTCTAAAACCAAATTGATGTGGATGAAGAAGTTGACTGTCTTGTAAGTAGTCTATCAGCTGTGTAGCTACAACTTTTTCAAGAACCTTAGACAGGACTGGTAAAATAGAGATTGGGCAGTAATTGCATATATCGTCTTTACTGCCTGATTTATGAACTGGTATGACGACAGCTTTTTTCCAGCCAGAAGGAAATGTACTAGACCTAATGGAGAGATTATTGAGATGAGTCAGTGGTTTGGTTAATATTTTGCTGTGCGTTTTGAGAAAGGAGGTGCTCATGTTGTAGATGTCATTAGTTTTTGAGTTTGACAGTGTTTTGACAATACCAGCAATTAACTCCTCATTTACCTCATCGATGTGAAAAGAATCTGTTGGAAGTATTGAATTTGTGTTGTTGAGCACATTTGGCGGCACAAAGTTTTTTGTTAAGTCTTCCACAGAGCCCACAAAATATGAATTAAATTCATTTGCCAATGTAGCCTTGTCACTGATGGTCTTGCCATTGATTCTAAGTTCCTTTACCCCCTTCTGAACATTTTTTTTATTAGTTAAGTTATTTAAATGCCTCCATAGGGAACTGTTGTTACCCTTTGCATGATCTATCAGTTTATTGTAATAAGATACTTTTGATTTTCGCAGCTCTTGTACCACTTTATTTCTTAAACTTTTGTACACAAGGTGATCGTTTTGCAGTTTAGAGGTTAATGATGTTTTCAATGCAGAGTCCCGCCTCTTCATAAGTTTTCTTATTTCATTATTTAACCATGGTAGGTTAATCTTCTGTTGTCTACTTTTAATTTGCTTTGTAAATTTTTCTATGGACTTAGTAATTGTTGCAGTTATAAAATTACAACAATCATCTACTTCATATATAGACATGAGCTGCTCCCAATTTTGATTCTCTAAGTAATGTTCAAACTCCTCATTTTTTGATTTGGGAATAATAAAATTTGATTTGTCAATATCGACTCCTCCAAAATACTGTAGTCGCTTTTTAGTGAGTTTTCTGACAGCAAGAACCATGTTATGATCTGAGAGACCAGTTACAAGATTATAGGTTCTGGTTATTCGTTCTGGTTTATTAGCGAATACCATGTCAATAAGTGTTCTCGATTGTTTGGTTATCCTGGTGGGTCCTTTGATCATTTGTTTGTAATTAAATTTAGTCATGAGGCTTTTCAGTTTCTGTTTTTCCTTATTATCAGACCAGTTGATATTGAAGTCACCATAAAATATGGTTTCTCTGCTCCTCTCAAGTTGTTTAACCAGATCACTTAATTCATTATAAAAAGAAGAATTGTGTGAGGGTGGGTTGTACAATACTAACTAACTAACTAACTAACCTGCACTTATATAGCGCTTTTCTAGTCACAAAGACCACTCAAAGCGCTTTCATTAATACTAACCCTCTATTCTAAGGGCCTATAGGAAACAAATATCTAGGGACAATTTAGAACAGCCAATTAACCTAACATGCATGTTTTTGGCATGTGGGAGGAAACCGGAGAAATCCCGGAGTAAACCCACGCAACACGGGGAGAACATGCAAACTCCACACAGATCACCGTTGGTCGGGGGCTGGGATCGAACCCACGATCCCACGATCCCCACAATCCCCCGGCCAAGGGTAAACTGTGCTGCCGCAGTGCTAACCACTGCGCCACCGTGCAGCAACCACTGCGCCACCGTGCAGCAATACTGTGATGTTGAAATTCATTACCGGTGAGAGGCATACATTAACAGCTAAACATTCAAGTGAAGTATTCAAATCAACCAATTGACATTTAAATTTCTCTTTGATGTAAATTAAAACACCCCCTCCCCTCCCTGGCTGCCTGTCTTTTCTAAAACACTGATAGCCCACAATATCGATCATATTGGTGTCAATGTTACTGTGTAGCCAGCTTTCTGAGAGACAAAGATAGTCCAGATTTGAGTCAGACAGCAACACCGAAATCTCATCTCTTTTGAGGATTATGCTTCGTATGTTTAGATGTCCGCCGAGGATCCCCTTTGGTTTAGCCTTTGTGTCCCAAAGAACTCGTGCATGATTAACAGTTTGGAAAAATAGATGTTGTTTTTGCTTTTGTACAGCACGGTTTTCGGATCTCGCCTCATTTGCAATTTGTTTAACCGCTCCTGTTTCCAAAAGTTTGGACGTAGCGCAGCTGTTTACAGCAGGATCAGATATGTGAGTCTGTTCAGTGCAATTCGACTCACCCGACTCGCTATGAAGGGCCGTAGATAGAAACAACCAATTCGCCAGCTCAGATGTTTGTGCTAACCCAGTGGTCTGCTGTTCAATAGTGGTAGGTCCAGGGTTAAGGTGAATATCCCCTGCCAGAAGTAGCAGTACTAACAGTACTTTAACTGTATAGCCTCTGCCATATTGTGATATTTGCTTACCCGTCATGTTTGCCTTGTTTTGGGAGCTTTTTCTCAGGGCTTTTGCAGACCAGATAGCGTACAGGGTGAAATGTCCATGTCCAAAGCCATATAAATAAAACTTTTTAGCTTCACCTTTAGTTGAGTTGGCCGGAAAACCCTTCTTGTTGCAGTTACAGAGACACAAAGACAGTAATAAGAATAAGTATATAGGCAGAAAGTGTCCCATCAGACCACTCCTCACTCCGGTGGCAGCCATCTTTTTTGAAGTCATACACTCTCATAGAAACCATACATTCCCAAAGTGCCCAAGATAAGAGACTACCCCACAATAAATATTATATATAGCATGAATACCCTGAAAAAGCACATAAGGGAAAGAAGCAATACAATTCTTTCAACCAGAGTCACTTCCTGCGCTACAAGAGGAAAACCTGAGCGTCCTCAATCGAGCGTGATGCATTCACTGACTGTCCGGCCAGGAACTCCCGCTAACATCCTCCTTAGCCTGGAAGTTAAGCACCGAACTGTCCGGGCTCGTCCAAGGCCCTCTTGTACGCCTCGAGGAGGGAATGCTCCGTGGCCGAGTAGAGGTGGCAGGCAAGTGACAAGTGGAGAGAAGAGGAGCGGCTCTTTGGTTTCTGTTGTCCAGGGGAAACCTACAGCATACAATGCAGCACAACTTAGCCTCCCGTGAACGCACCGTGGCTAACAAACATTCACCACACACACAGACAGTGAGCACGTTCCTTTACTTATCTGTTTTATCGCCTCTCATCCAGCACTACGGCGTCGCTGCCAGCTGGTCACTTCCCGGCGTCATTCGGTCCCGTGCGCTGCCGCTGTAAATTCCCACACCGTCCTCTCTCTCCGCTGCGGCCCTCGTGGTTCTCTGTCTTTTGTTCTCCCTGAGGGTGAGGGGCTCGATTGCTTCACCAGTTACTCTTAGTTAATCAGACAATGCTTTTGAATTGTGGTTCAACAGAATTATTTTAAAAAAAACAAACTCATGAAACAGGCCTAGACAAAAATGATGGTACCCTTAACTTAATATTTTGTTGCACAACCTTTTGAGGCAATCACTGCAATCAAACGATTTCTGTAACTGTCAATGAGACTTCTGCACCTCTCAGCAGGTATTTTGGCCCACTCCTCTTGAGCAAACTGCTCCAGTTGTCTCAGGTTTGAAGGGTGCCTTCTCCAGACGGCATGTTTCAGCTCCTTCCACAAATGTTCAGTAGGATTTAGATCAGGGCTCATAGAAGGCCACTTTAGAACAGTCCAATGTTTCGCTCTTAGCCATTCCTGGGTGTTTTTAGCTGTGTGTTTTGGATCATTATCCTGTTGCAAGACCCATGACCTGCAACTGAGACCAGGCTGTCTGACACTGGGCAGCAGATTTCTCTCTAGAATACCTTGATAGTCTTGAGATTTCATTGTACCCTGCACAGAGTCAAGACACCCTGTGCCAGATCCAGCAAAGCAGCCCCAGAACATAACAGAACCTCCTCCATGTTTCACAGTAGGGACAGTGTTCTTTTCTTGGTATGCTTCATTTTTGTGTCTGTGAACACAGAATTGATGTGCCTTGCCAAAAAGTTCCAGTTTTGTCTCGTCTGTCCATAGGACATTCTCCCAGAAGCTTTGTGGCTTGTCAACATGCAGTTTGGCAAGTTTCAGTCTGGCTTTTTTATCATTTGTTTTCTACAGTGGTGTCCTCCTTGGTCATCGCCCATGAAGTCCACTTTGGCTCAAACATCGACGGATGGTGCGATCTGACACTGATGTACCTTGACTTTGGAGTTCACCATGAATGTGTTTAGAGGTTGTTCTGGGCTCTTTTGTTACCATTCGTATTATCCGTCTCTTCCATTTTTCATCAAGTTTCCTCCTTCGGCCACGTCCAGGGAGGTTGGCTACAGCCCCGTGGATCTTAAATTTCTGAATAATAATAATAGTTTGTGAGAACCCGGGACTGTGTGTCCGACACGATCATCGGTAGCACGGGGGGCCCCCAGGGAACGGTTTTGGCTCCCTTCCTGTTCACCCTTTATACTGTGGACTTCTCACACAACACAACACACTGCCATCTACAGACGTTCTCTGACGACTCTGCGATCGTCGGCCTCATCTCCAATGGAGATGAAGCTGAGTACAGAGGACTTATCCAGGACTCCGTGGACTGGTGCCATCGGAACTGCCTCCAGATCAACGCGAGGAAAACTAAGGAGCTGGTGGTGGACTGCCGCAGGCAAGGACAACCCCTCACAGCACCAGTAAACATACAGGGAACAGACATTGAGATGGTGACATCCTACAAGTACCTGGGTGTTCATCTGAACAATAAACTAGACTGGTCACACAATACCAATGCACTCTACAAGAAGGGACAGCGCAGGCTGTTCCTACTGAGGAGACTCAGGTCTTTTGGTGTACAAGGGGCGCTGCTGAAGACATTCTATGACACGGTGGTGGCATCAGCCATCACTTTTGGAGTGGTCTGCTGGGGCAGTGGCATTACGGCAGTCGATAGGAAGAGACTGAACAAACTGATCAAGAAAGCTAGCTCTGTCCTGGGGCAACGCCTTGACCCAGTGGAGGAGATAGGAGAGAGAAGGATGGTGGCTAAACTGTCATCTCTGCTGGAGTCCGAGTCCCACCCTATGCAGGACATACTAAACGCACTGAGGAGCTCATTTAGCAGCAGACTACATCATCCTAGGTGCGCAACCGAGAGGTTTCGCAGGTCCTTCCTACCTACGGCTGTCAGACTGTATAACCTAAACAGGGCTGCTCGCAGAGATAGCAAAAAAACTTGACGACCTAACAGTATTGAATGCAAAAGACGCAATAGACTTACACAATGGTCCCCTCCAGTACACAACTAGGACAATATCGGTCGCTACAGAGGGTGACAATACTGTATGTATGGGTACATATTCATACTATGTAGGATAACTATGTAGACGGTTATGCTGTTTATTCCATCTAGCTACAATGCTCCGCACTGTGTGTATATATCTTTATATATTTATTCCATCTAGCTACAATGCTCCGCACTGTGTGTATATATATTTATATATTTACAGTGGGGTAAAAAAGTATTTAGTCAGAATCAGAATCAGAATCAGATTTATTGCCATTGTTCATGTAGTACACAAACTAGGAATTTGTCTCGGTGCAATGCTGCAACATTAAACATGATAAAATAAAAGAAATAAACTATACATGCAATAAAGTGTAGAATAAGAGAGTAATACTGGTCAGCAGTTAAAATATATTAGCGAGCAGCAGATAATGTGGAGAACCATATAGTTCAGTCGGTAATGCAGGGAGAAAACAGTGATGATTGACATGAGTCTGGTTGAGCTGCTGTACATAGTGCACGAGAGTCAATAAGTCACTTAGTGTTCAGCAGTCTGATGGCAGAGGGGAAGAAGCTGTTCATGTGACGGGAGGTTTTAGTCTGGATGGACCGAAGTCTTCTACCTGAGGGGAGGGGGGCAAACAGTACGTGACCAGGGTGTGAGGGATCGGCTATGATCCGGCCAGCACGCCTCCGGGTCCTGGAGATGTACAGATCCTGGAGAGATGGGAGCTTGCAGCCGATCACCTTCTCAGCAGTGCGCACGATGCGCTGCAACCTTAGTCTGTCCCTGGCAGTGGCTCCTGCGTACCACACGGTTATGGAGGTGGTGAGGATGGACTCGATGATGGCTGTGTAGAACTGCACTAACATCTTGGTGGGTAGCTTGAGCTTCCTCAGCTGCCGCAGGAAGAACATCCTCTGCTGGGCCTTTTTGATGAGGGAGCTGATGGTCGGCTCCCACTTGAGGTCCCTGGTGATGGTGGTGCCTAGGAAGCGGAAGGAATAAGCAGTGGTGATGGGAGAGCCTGTGAGGGTGAGGGGGGGCAGAGGGGTTGTGACTTTCCTGAAGTCCACAATCATCTCCACTGTCTTCAGAGCGTTCAGCTGCAGGTTGTTGTTGTTGCACCAGGACGCCAGCTGGGCCACCTCTCTCCTGTAGGCGGACTCGTCGCCGTTGGAGATGAGCCCGATGAGGGTGGTGTCGTCCGCAAACTTGATCAACTTGACAGACTGGTGGCTGGAGGTGCAGGAGTTGGTATAAAGGGAGAAGAGTAGGGGGGAAAGTACACAGCCCTGGGGTGATCCGGTGCTGATGCTAGCAGAGTCTGAGACAGTCTTTCCCAGCCGCACATGCTGCCTCCGGTCCGTCAGGAAGTCGGTGATCCACCTGCAGAGGGAGTCAGGCACGTTGAGCAGGACAGCTTGTCCCGGAGCAGAGCGGGGCGGATGGTGTTGAATGCGGAGCTGAAGTCCACAAACAGGATCCTGGCGTAGGTTCCCGGGGAGTCCAGGTGCTGCAGGATGGAGTGGAGGGCCAGGTTGACTGCGTCGTCTACAGACCTGTTGGCTCGGTAGGCAAACTGCAGCGGGGTCAGGAGGGGGGTGGTGATGGACGGACTTGAGGTGGGGCAGGACCAGGCGCTCAAAGGACTTCATGACTACAGAGGTGAGCGCTACAGGTCTGTAGTCGTTAAGTCCAGTGATCCGTGGCTTCTTGGGGACAGGGATGATGGTGGAGGATTTGAGGCAGGACGGCACGTGGCATAGCTTAAGGGAGGTATTAAAAATGTCTGTGAAGACAGGAGCCAGCTCTTTCGCACAGTGTCTCAGGGTGGAGGGAGACACGCCGTCCGGACCGGGGGCCTTGCGCGGGTTCAGTCTGGAGAACTGTTTGAGCACGTCCTGCTCACTGATGACAAGGGCAGGGGGGGAGGAGGGGGGGGGGCGCCTTTGATGAAGTAGGGATTGTGGAGGTTGTGGAGCTGGAGGGAGGGGGGGAGTTGGACACAGATGACGGGGTGTCAAAACGGGCATAGTGTTGGGACAGTCTTTGACAAAGGGCTTTGTCATTCTGACCTTTAGGAGCCTGAGGCCGATAATTGGTGATTTGCCTCAGTCCTCTCCACACAGAAGCCAAGTCATTAGCAGTGAACTGCTGCTGAAGTCTCTCAGAATTCCACAGATTTAGCTCTCCTCAGCTCTCTGTTAAACCGATATTTAACCTCCCTGTAGCAGCCCCTGTCTCCACTTTTCAGCGCTGCTTCCTTCTCCTTCCTGATCTGTCTGAGCTTAGCAGTGAACCAGGGCTTATCATTAGAGTACCTCACCCTGGTGCGCGATGGAAGAACGCCCTCCTCACAAAAGTGGATATAAGAGTTCACAGTGTCCGTGTACTCATCCAGATCATGCGTGGCTCCTTTAAACATGCCCCAATCAGTTATTTCCATGCACGTTTCCAGCTTCTCCTCAGCTTCACTGGTCCGTTTCTTCGTAGTGCTCACAACAGGTTTAGTGAGCTTCAATCTCTGTCTGTATGTGGGAATGAGGTGGACCATCACGTGATCAGATAATCCGAGCGCAGCGCGGGGAACAGCGCAATATGCGTCTTTCATTGTGGTGTAACAGTGATCCAGCGTGTTTATTCCTTTGGTGGGGCATTTAATAAACTGTTTGTAGCGGGGGAGATCGTGGCTCAGATTGCTCTGGTTAAAGTCGGCAACCACAATAACCAGAGAGTCTGGAAAAATCCACTCCGTGTGTTGGATGTGATCCGCGAGCACGCGCTGAGCTTCGCACGTGTCCGCTTCGGGAGGGACGTACACAGCGGCGAGGATGAATGAGGCGAACTCCCGCGGGGAATAAAATGGCTTGCAGTTAATAAAAAGAAATTCCAGGGCGGGAGAACAGTGTTTGGAAATCACCGTTACATCAGAGCACCAGCTGCTGTTGATGTAAAAGCAGACTCCTCCTCCTGTGGTCTTGCCGGAGAGCTCTGTGTCTCGATCAGCACGAAACAGCTGAAATCCCTCGAGGCGCAGCGCGCTGTCCGGTGTGTTTTCCCTGAGCCAGGTCTCGGTAAAACAGAGGGCAGCTGAGGAAGAGAGGTCCTTAAAACGCATCAGCAGTCTCAGGTCATCTACCTTGTTAGAGAGAGAGTTGGTATTGGACAGAAATATGCCAGGCAACGCCGTGCGCGTGCCTCTCCTGCGAAGCCGGACGAGAGCGCCCGCTCGTCTTCCTCTCTTTCGCCGTCTCACTTTTTGAGCCAAGCAATGAACCAGATCGGCGGCAGGAGCTAAAAAAACTGGGAGTAGGTCCGTGGGAGTGAAAGTCCTGATATTTAGAAGTTCTTCATGGGTATAAGAGCTCGCAGACACACAATTGACAAACAAAAACAAACAAAGGGCGCAGCGAAGCACCATGGCGACCACTGTGGGCGCCATCTTGCGCAGAGAGCAAGAGTCAGCCACCAATTGTGCAAGTTCTCCCACTTAAAAGACGAGAGAGGTCTCCAATTTTCATCATAGGTATACCTCAACTATGAGAGACAAAATGAGAAAAAAAAAAATCCAGAAAATCACATTATCTGATTTTTAAAGAATTTATTTGCAAATTATGGTGGAAAATAAGTATTTGGTCAATAACAAAAGTTCATCTCAGTACTTTGTTATATACCCTTTGATGGCAATGACAGAGGTCAAACGTTTTCTGTAAGTCTTCACAAGGTTTTCACACACTGTTGCTGGTATTTTGGCCCATTCCTCCATGCAGATCTCCTCTAGAGCAGTGATGTTTTGGGGCTGTCGCTGGGCAACACGGACTTTCAACTCCCTCCAAAGATTTTCTATGGGGTTGAGATCTGGAGACTGGCTAGGCCACTCCAGGACCTTGAAATGCTTCTTACGAAGCCACTCCTTCGTTGCCCAGGCGGTGTGTTTGGGATCACTGTCATGCTGAAAGATCCAGCCACATTTCATCTTCAGTGCCCTTGCTGATGGAAAGAGGTTTTCACTCAAAATCTCACGATACATGGCCCCATTCATTCTTTCCTTTACATGGATCAGTCGTCCTGGTCCCCTTGCAGAAAAACAGCCCCAATGCAGGATGTTTCCACCCTCATGCTTCACAGTAGGTATGGTGTTCTTTCTCCTCCAAACACGACAAGTTGAGTTTTTACCAAAAAGTTCTATTTTGGTTTCATCTGACCATATGACATTCTCCCAATCCTCTTCTGGATCATCCAAATGCTCTCTAGCAAACTTCAGACGGGCCAGGACATGTACTGGCTTAAGCAGGGGGACACGTCTGGCACTGCAGGATTTGAGTCCCTGGCAGCGTAGTGTGTTACTGATGGTAGCCTTTGTTACTTTGGTCCCAGCTCTCTGCAGGTCCTTCACTAGGTCCCCCCGTGTGGTTCTGGGATTTTTGCTCACCGTTCTCGTGATCATTTTGACCCCACGGGGTGAGATCTTGCGTGGAGCCCCAGATTGAGGGAGATTATCAGTGGTCTTGTATGTCTTCCATTTTCTAATAATTGCTCCCACTGTGGCAACCTGGGGAGAGCCTAATTGTATACCATCTCTGACAGGAACAAAGAGCGGGGGTTCCCTAGTGAGATAACAGGGAGGTGTTAAGGCTGAGTGGGTTGATTGCAATTTGACGAGAAGGTCATCTTTTGTGTGTGAGAAGATTCTAGAAGAATGCCATGGTATTTAAGAGAAGAGCTTCTACTGGAATGTCATTCTGTCTATGCTTGAGAATGTGAGAGTGTGTAATAAAGCGTCTGAAACAAATCTGCCTCTTCATTTACACGCTCTACACCACAGTTGATTTCTTCACACCAAGCTGCTTACCTATTGCAGATTCAGTCTTCCCAGCCTGGTGCAGGTCTACAATTTTGTTTCTGGTGTCCTTTGACAGCTCTTTGGCCTTGGCCATAGTGGAGTTTGGAGTCTAACTGTTTGAGGTTGTGGACAGGTATCTTTTATACTGATAACAAGTTCAAACAGGTGCCATTAATACAGGTAGTGTATTGGAGTACAGAGGAGCCTCTTAAAGAAGTTGTTACAGGTCTGTGAGAGCCAGAAATCTTGCTTGTTTGTAGGTGACCAAATACTTATTTTCCACCATAATTTGCAAATAAATTCTTTAAAAATCCTTCAATGTGATTTTCTGGATTTTTTTTCTCATTTTGTCTCTCATAGTTGAGGTATACCTATGATGAAAATTGGAGACCTCTCTCGTGCACAATTGGTGGCTGACATAATACTTTTTTGCCCCACTGTATATGTACATATGTATATTCGCTGCTGTTGTTTTTCTTGTCTTCTTGATTGTTGCTCTGAGTGTTGCTATCCCTGTGCTGTTGCAATCCTGGAATTTCCCCATAGTGAGACTAATAAAGGCTTATCTTATCGATCTTATAATATGTGCAACTGTAGTCACAGGAACATCAAGCTGCTTGGAGATGGTCTTATAGCCTTTACCTTTAACCTCTTGCGCTCCGTTGTCCCACGGGTGGGCAAGTCTCTGCGTCCTAGAGCACACGAGAGCGCACGAGGGTGCTCTCGTGCGCTCTAGGACGCATGATGGAGATTGTGATGTAGGTGGTGTATGGCATCCAAGCGCGCACTGAAAATAAAAGCTGCAGACACAGCCGCGAACAGATTAGTTCATCTGATTGGCCTCTCATTCGACTAATAAGAGCCTTGAATTGGGTTTCTGAAATCTTGAAGAACCAATGACTGAAAACTTGGCAAGAAGGACCCGCCTACCAACGCAGCGAGCCAACTGAAGCACAGAAGTTCGCTGAGCTGTTTTTTCTACAAAGGCTGGGTGAAGAGAGACTGCTTCAGCAGTCACAGGCAGTGCTTTATTATTATTTTTTTTTAATTCCAGCAGAGTGTTTAGGATTCTCTTATATGGTCATCATAGACCGACGGAGGCCGACGACGAAGGTCGTAAATCATTCACCAAAACCGCAATCATGGATTTATGTTTTGACCGGGTCGCAAGACCAGAACCACGAGCGGACCAGCGTCGCGTTCGTCTGACAATGAGGAAGAGAAGTTGGCCAGGACAATGTGGCTGTGAAGAGGTAAGGTGTTATAAGCCAAATTATTTTTTATCCCTGAAAATTGTAATCAAAAATGACTTTTGACCGATCAGTAAATTACAACTGTGCGGCGCACGATGTCCGAAGTGCGTGCGCCGTGTTACACGGTTCGTTCGTCGCCTCCGGACCGTGAACGCCCCCTGCCGCCGCTACAATTCTGTAGCGGGGGGGTGGGGGGAGCCGCGGTGACAGCGTTGCTGTGGAAACATGCCACATCCGAGTGTAATCCGTCATGTAGCGAGGGCCGATCTCCGTCCTCTGTAGCGGGGGGGTGGGGGGGTGGGGGGACAACCCCACACACACACACACACACAGACACAGCCCTGAATGTGACCTTTCATTTGAGCCCAAGATGAAGCTTCTATGTTGAATCATTCAAAAGTTATAGACATTTTTCCAAACTGTGCCATTTGGCACAATTTGGCACAGTTCCAAAACACCTGGCAACAGCCTGAGAACAAAGCTGTGTAATATATTCATTTTTTGTGGTATTGTTACAAAATTTGGACCTCAGCTGGATAACACTTGGTTCTACATTTCTGTTGCATTTTCTAGCCCGGATCTGAAGCTGTGTGTTATTTGCAAGCATTTGTATCCAAAAAAACACCCAGGCCAAATTTATTTTCTTCAAGTTCACTATGTTTAGATTACTGTAACTCAGTGGCTGGAGCATTTAGAGAGATCATGTTTTTTTTGCCAAAAAATTCAAAGTGTTTTCTTTTAAATGAGACCAACTCCATGAAGATGCTGCAAAGGGTTGAATAACAGCTTTCGATTTACTTTGGGCACGTTATTTTTTGGCGTTTTTAGGAAAATTGACCGGAGTGCAAGAGGTTAACATGCTTGTCTATAATTTTCTTTCTAATCTCCTGAGACAACTCTCTCCTTTGCTTCCTCTGGTCCATGTTTAGTGTGGTACACACCATGTCACAAAACAGCACAGTAACTACTTGTCACCCTTTAAATAGGCTGACTGACTGATTACAAGTTTGTAGACACCTGTGATGTTAATTAGAGGACACATCTTGGTTGAGCATGTCCCTATGGTCACATTATTTTCAATCTTTTCTAGGGGTAGCATCATTTTTGTCCAGGCCTGTTTCATGAGTTTGCTTTTCAAAATAGTTCTGTTGAACCACAATTCAAAAGCACTGTCTGATTTTCATTGGTTAATTTTCATAGAATTTTTATTTATTACCACTTTTGTCAGATTCATGTTATTTCTGTGACCATTGTGGGTTTTTCTTTCATTAACAGAGGGGTACCAACAATTTTGTCCACATGTGTATATCGTTATCATGGTATAAGATGACTTACAGGGGATATAAAAAGTTTACACACCCCTGATGAAATGCCAGGTTTTTGTGATGTAAAAAAATGAGACCAAGATGAATCATTTCAAAACATTTTCCACCATAAATGTGACCTATACCCTGTACAACCCAATTGAAAAAAACTGAAATCTTTTAAGGGGAAAAATAAAAAATAAAAAACTTACAATAACATGTTTGCATAAATATGCACACCCTCTTATAACTGGGGATGTGGCTGTGTTCAAAATTAACCAATCACAATCAAACTCATGTTAATTGAGAGTCAGCACACATCTGCTATCATTTAAAGTGCCTCTGATTAACCCCAAATTAAAGTTCAGCTGTTCCAGTTGGCTTTTCCTGGCATTTTTGTAGTCACATCTTACAGCACAAGCCATGATCCACAGAGAGCTTCCAAAGCATCAGAGGGATCTCATTGTTCAAAGATATCAGTTAACAGAAGGGTAGAAAAGAATTTCCAAGGCATTAAATATACCATGAAACACAGTGAAGACAGTCATCATCAAGTGGAGAAAATATGGCACAACAGTGACATTACAAAGAACTGGACGTCCCTCCAAAACTGATGGAAAAAAAAGAAGAAAACTGGCAAGAGGCCGACAACAACACTGAAGGACCTGCAGGAATTTCTAGCAAGTACTGGCTGTTTAGTACATGTGACAACAATCTCCCATCTAGGGTGGCAAGACGGAAGTCTTATCTTACGAAGAAAAACATCCAAGCCTGGCTACATTTTGCAAAAACACATTTGAAATCTCCCAAACGCATGTGGGAAAATGTGTTATAGTCCGATGAAACCAAGGTTGAACTTTTTGGCCATAATTCCAAAAGGTATATTTGGTGCAAACACAACACTGACCATCACCAAAAGAACACCATACCTACAGCGAAGCATGGTGGTGGTATCATCATGGTTTGGGGCTGTTTTTTCTTCAGCTGGAACTGGGGTCTTAGTCAAGGTGGAGGGAATTATGATGAGTTCCAAATACCAGTCAATGTTGGCACAAAACCTTCAGGCTTCTGCTAGAAAACTGAAGATGAAGAGGAACTTCATCTTTCAGCACAACAGTGACCCAAAGCACACATCTAAATCAACAAAAGAATGGCTTCACCAGAAGAATATTACAGTTTTGGAATGGCCCAGCTAGAGTCCAGACCTGAATCCAATCGAACATCTGTGGGGTGATCTGAAGCGTGCTGTGCACAGAAAATGCCCTCACAATCTGACAGATTTGGAGCGTTTTTCCAAAGAAGAGTGGGCAAATATTGCCACATCAAGATGTGCCACGCAGATAGACTCCTACCCAAAAAGACTGAGTGTTGTAATAGAAGCCAAAGGTGTTGCAACAAAGTATTAGTTTCAGGGTGTACATATTTATGCAAACGGGTTATTGTAAGTTTTTTATTTTTTTTATTTTTCCCTTCAAAAGATTTCAGTTTGTTTTTCAATTGGGTTGTACAGGTTATAGGTCACATTAATGATGGAAAAAGTTTTGAATTGATTTATCTTGGTCTCATTTTTGTACATCACAAAAACCTGGCATTTAAACAGGGGTGTGTGGACTTTTTATATTCACTGTATGTCATGATATGAATTTTTTGCCATATTGCACAGCACTAATCATAAATAATCACAGGGAGAACAAAAATAAACATAAAGTGTGGGCATGATCCCAAGATCATGCCCATATTCATGACAGGATATGAATAACATGGATAAGGAGTATGGATATGAACAATAGATGCAAGATTCAAAGGCTTTATTATCATGTGCACAGTTAAGAAATGCAACATTTCCTGAGCAATGAAATTCTTACTCTGCTCTCCGAACGAATGCCAAGGTAATAGATACACACATCAATACTAATAAGGTAATAACACACCTAATACTAATGAATGCTAATAGCACACACTAATAACACACATTAGGCAATTAGGACACCTTAAACACACCTTAATACTAAGTACTAATACTAATGAATACTAATAACACACATTAGGCAAATAGGACATTTAAAGCAATTAAAGCAGTTAAACTAGAGGAAACAAGAAGAATGAAAATTCACTGGATGACTATAAAGGTCAATGGTATATTAATATCAGAGATGATATGAACCTGAGATGGCACAAGCCTATGTAAATGGTAAATGGCATTCACTTATATAGCGCTTTTATTCTCATCTCTTAATGACCAAAGTGCTTTACAGATCCTGCTATCCACCCATTCACACACACATTCACACACTGATGGCGGCATGCTACCTAACATGGCGCTTCCAGACCCACCAGGAGCAATTGGGGTGAAGTGTCTTGCCCAGGGACACAATGGCAGGATACCTGGGGAGAGTGGGATTCGAACCGCCAACTATGTGGTTATTGGACAACCTGCTCTACCTCCTGAGCCACTGCCACCCCCTATGTACAGTGTGCAAATGAGCAATGTACAAATTAGCACCTACTGTGAGAATTTCTCTGTAATGATAATACCCACTAGACTACAATGATAATTTAGCAGCAGAGATGATATGGACATGAGACAGGGTGAGACTGTGTTCACTGTGCAAGTAAGCAATGTGCAAATTTAGCAACCAGTGTGTGAATTCCTATTTGGAAAGCTGTGCCGGAGTTTGTTATTTATTCAGGAGTCGATGGTAGTGGGAAAGAGAGTTTTTTTAGTCTGGATGTCCTGCATTTCACACTTCTGTACCTCCGACCTGAGGGTAGAACTGTGAACATTCTGTGCTAGAGTGAGTGGGGTCCTGGAGGATGGCGGCAGCTCTCCTTTGGACTCTGCGGTGGTAGATGCTCTGCAGAGAGGGGAGGGGAATCCTGAGCATAGCAACAAGATTATAAGAATACAAGAATATTAGTGAGAACAGCAGCAATATGGACCATAAATAATGTGAGTAGGGAAGTGTAAATGCTGATGCAATAAAGTGCAGCTGTTATGACTCGCCGCTCATCAGCGGCGCCAGCCGTGCGCACACCTGCTCCTCATCAGCAGTGAGGTATTTAATCCACTCTGCCCTGGGCTTCGGCCTGAAGCCGTCTCTCAACTTCGGCCCCTTGCTACTACGGATCTCAACCGACTAGTGAAGATTTCTTAGGTAAGCTCCCCTTACCTCTCTCCTCTAGCCTTCCCCTGTGCACAGGTGGACATTCCCGGCGGCGGACTTCCTCACCTCGCCGTTGGCTCTACGCTGCTGCCACAGGTACCGCAGGTCGCTGTCTCCCGGGCCTCGCCCTTGTCGACGCCAGCCACCTGTCATAACCAAGTAAGCCAGCTATCATCATTATTCCCTGTATTGGTGTGGTGCCCGTTACCCTTCTCCCTCTGCTCTCTCCCACAGGGTTGTCCGGCTGTACGGCCTCCTGCCCCCGTGCCTGACGCAGACGCCACCACCAATACATTCTTACTCCACAGACACGCAGCCATACACTTCCTTGTTGCTAATAAAGCTGTTAAATCTATCCTGAGCCTGCGTGTGTGTCTCCTGGGCCGTGCATTATGTCAGTTCGGCTTCAGCAGAGCGGCTCGGCAGACAGCGGGCTCGCACGCCGTCTTTCCACCCTCGTGGCTCGGGTGGATTTAATAGCTCATCAGCAACAGGTGATATTAAATCAATTAATTATCATTACTAACCGATTAGACCGCTTGGACCCCCAGCAGCCGTTCCCCTCGGCTCGTCCGGGTGGCGTGGCTCCTGCGGCTCCGGTGGCCGTCCAGCCCGCTCCGGGTGCGCCAACACGGCTGACACCAATCCCAACTCCTGCTCGCTTCAGCGGTAAGCTGGGTGGAGCTTGGGGTTTTATTATGCAGTGTGAGTCCGTGTTTCTTCGCGTTCCCGGAGATTTTCCCTCAGACCATAGCAGAATTGGCTATATAGGTAATCTCCTTGAGGGTCGTGTGCTTACCTGGGCTTACGCCATTATGGTGAAGCCCAGCTACGCCACCCTCACCTATGGCCAGTTCGTGCGACAATTTCTGGAAGTGTTCGATCATTCGCGTTTGGACAGTGTCCAGGTCAACCGCCTTCTCGGACTCCAACAGGGGAGCCGAGCGGCGGCCGACTACGCGATCGACTTCCAGGTTACCGCGGAGGAAGTTGGCTGGGAAGAGCGCGCGCTCTGCGGCATCTTCCTCCGCAGCCTAAATTCTGGTCTGAGGGATGAGCTGGCTGGACGGGATACCCCGGAGATGCTGGCGGAGCTGATTTCTCTCACCATCAGTTTGGATAACAGGCTGCGTGAGCGCGCCTCCGAGCGGAAGCAGCCTTCTCGCTCGCGGGGCGCCTCTGCACATCTGCCCCAAGCTCGCCCCCTGGCGTTGCCGCTGGCAGAGGTCTCCGAGGAGTCAGAACCAATGGTGACGGGCCGGACAAAGCTCCCCCTAGCGGAGAAACAGCGCCGTCGTGACCTGGGCCTCTGCATGTATTGCGGAGGTAGCCAGCACACGGTAGAGCATTGTCCGGAGAAGCCAAATGAGGTGGTCCGCGAGTCACTGTAGGGGGCCTCGCAGACGCTAATCGGTTAAATCCCCTCACACATTTGACGCTGCCCATCCGCTTCTGTCACAACCTCACTGGGCACCTCACACATGCACTGGTGGATTCAGGCGCGGAGGGTAGCTTTATTTCACAAAGCCTGGCAACCCGACTGGGCATCCATTGTCACCCCCTCGACACTCCTCTCGCCCTGGTTAATCTCTCCCGAGTTTCCCTGGGAAAAGTAACTCACCAAACATCCCCCGTCCCGGTGATCATCTCTGGAAACCATCGGGAGGATATCTCCTTTTACGTCCTACCCACCTCAGTAACTCCTGTCATCCTCGGTTATCCCTGGCTCCCCCTCCACAATCCCGCCTTGGACTGGAAGACTGGGAAGGTGTCAGCGTGGAGCACTTTCTGCATGGGTACCTGCCTCCAATCCGCGGCCTGCGTCCCGTCCTCGCCTCCCACAGCTCAGGACACCGCGCCCCCGGATCTCACCCTAGTGCCCTCAGAGTTCCACGACCTGGGTGCTGTTTTCAGTAAGTCCAAGGCGATGTTTCTGCCTCCTCACCGGCCCTACGACTGCGCCATTAACATCTGCCAGGGGGCGCCCTTACCTTCAGGACGCCGCTATAGTCTGTCAGCGCCGGAGAAGGAGGCAATGAACAGCTATCTGAAGGAGTCGCTCAGTGCTGGGATCATCCGACTGTCCTCCTCTCCAGTAGGTGCAGGGTTCTTCTTCGTGGGAAAGAAGGACGGATCTCTCCATCCTTGTATCGACTATCGAGCTCTCAACGATATCACGGAGAAGGACCGGTACACCCTGCCCCTTATGGACACTGCCTTCCACTCCCTCCAGGGGGCGACCTGGTTTACTAAGCTGGATCTCCACAGTGCTTACCACCTCGTCCGGATCCGGGAGGGAGATGAGTGGAAAACCGCCTTCCGTACCCCAAACGGTCATTTTGAATATCTCGTGATGCCGTTTGGGTTGACCAACGCTCCAGCCGTCTTTCAGCGCCTCATCAATGACGTCCTCCGGGACTTCATCGGCCTGTTTGTATTCGTCTACCTGGACGACATTCTCATCTTCTCCAGGTCCAGGGATGAACACCGGGTCCACGTGAGGCGGGTCCTGCAGAGACTGCTGGAGAACCGTCTGTACGTCAAGGCGGAAAAATGTGAATTCTACGCTAAAACAACATCCTTCCTGGGGTTCGTCATCTCCCATGACCAGGTGCTTCCGGACCCAGCGAAGATCAAAGCGGTGGTGGATTGGCCCACACCAACTTCTCGGAAACAGGTTCAGCAATTCATTCGGTTCGCCAATTTCTACCGCCGCTTTGTCCCGAACTTTGGAGCCATCGTCGGGCCCCTGACCCGCCTCACTTCTCCTAAGACCCCGTTCCGGTGGACTGAAGAGGCCGCTTCGGCCTTCCAGGTGCTGAAGACAGAGTTCTCCTCCTCCCGGGTCCTCAGCCAGGTCGATCCCGCGCTGCAGTGCATTGTGGAGGTAGACGCTTCGGACACGGGGGTGGGGGCGGTGTTGTCCCAGCGGTCCCCAGCCAATGGAGTCAAGCGACCCTGCGCCGCCTTCTCTCGGCGCCTGTCCCCGGCGGAATGAAACTACGACGTGGGGGACAGAGAGCTTCTTGCCATCAAGCTCGCGCTTCAAGAATGGCGTCACTGGCTGGAGGGGGCGGCCTTGCCTTTTGTGGTCCTCACTGACCACAAGAACCTGGAGTACCTAAGATCTGCCAAGCGTCTGAACGCCCGCCAGGCGCGTTGGTCCCTGTTCTTTGCAAGGTTTAAGTTCAGCATCACATATAGCCCTGGCTCCAAGAACGGCCTGCCCGACGCCCTCTCCAGGCAATTTGCCCCGAAGGCCACAGAAGACGTTGCTCACACCATCTTGCCCAGGTCGTGCGTCGTGGGGGCTGTTACATGGGACATAGAAGACAAGATCCGGAGGGCGCAGGAGTCGGAACCGGACCCTGGCGGCGGACCGGAGGGGAGGCTCTTTGTGCCATCTGCCGTCCGGGGGGACGTTATACACTGGCTTCACACCTCCAAGCTCACCTTCCATCCTGGAGCTTCGCGGATGATTGACCTTCTCCAGCGATCCTTTTGGTGGCCAGGCCTGTGGAAGGATGCCGCCCGTTACGCCCGGGCCTGTCCCGTCTGTGCTACCAATAAGTCAGGTAACGCTCCCCCTGCGGGTCTGCTCCAGCCCCTGCCCGTCCCTGGCAGGCCCTGGTCGCACATCGCCCTGGACTTCGTCACCGGGCTCCCTGTCTCCAACAACTTTGACACAGTTCTGACCATTGTTGACCGTTTTTCCAAGGCTGCCCACTTTGTGCCCCTACGTGGACTTCCCTCAGCCTTGGAGACGGCGGACCTCCTCATCCAGCACGTGGTCAGACTGCATGGAATCCCGGTCGACGTGGTCTCCGACCGCGGCCCCCAGTTCTCTTCGGACTTCTGGAGGTCATTTTGCAACGCCCTGGGAGCCAAGGTAAGCCTCTTCTCCGGCCATCACCCCCAGTCTAACGGGCAGTGTGAGAGGACTAACCAGGAGCTGGAGGCTACACTCCGCTGCGTCACTTCATCCAAACCCACGTCCTGGAGTTCTCACCTCGCCTGGGTGGAGTACACCCACAACACCTCTCGCTCTACGGCCATCGGGATGTCGCCCTTTAAAGCATCCTTGGACTATGATCCACCCCTATTCCCCGCGCAGGAGGGCGAGTTGGCTGTTCCCTCTGTCCAGGCACATCTGAGGCGGTGCCGCTCGATTTGGTGCACGGCGCGTAATGCGCTTTTACGCACGGCGGAGCGCAATAAGTCTACGGCGGACCGACATAGGAGACCTGCACCTGCCTACCAGGTGCGACAGCAAGTTTGGGTATCCACACAGGACGTTAACCTAAAGGGTGAGAGGAGAAAGCTGGCCCAATGGTTCATCGGCCCTTATCCTATAACCAGAATCATCAACCCGGTGGCTGTGCGTGTGGCTATTCCCTCCTCCCTCCGCATCCATCCCACCTTCCACGTCTCCAAAATTAAACCGGTGGTCTCTGACCCCCTCTGCCCTCCACCTGCGGCGCACCCCGCTCCCCGGATGATTGGTGGCCATCCGGCCTGGACCGTCGCTGACATCTTGGACGCCCGACGCCGGGGTCGCGGATTGCAGTACCTGGTGGATTGGGAGGGCTATGGACCCGAGTGGAGACAGTGGGTGCCTTCCTCGCTGGTGTTGGACCGGTCACTCATTTCTGAGTTTCATCGAGCGCACCCGGAAAAACCATCGCCAGGAGGCGCTGCTAGAGGGGGGAGTACTGTTATGACTCGCCGCTCATCAGCGGCGCTAGCCGCGCGCACACCTGCTCCTCGTCAGCGGTGAGGTATTTAATCCACTCTGCCCTGGGCTTTGGCCTGAAGCTGTCTCTCAACTTCGGCCCCTTGCTACTACGGATCTCAACCGACTAGTGAAGATTTCTTGGGTAAGCTCCCCTTACCTCTCTCCTCTAGCCTTCCCCTGTGCACAGGTGGACATTACCGGCGGCGGACTTCCTCACCTCGCCGTTGGCTCTACGCTGCTGCCACAGGTACCGCAGGTCGCTGTCTCCCGGGCCTCGCCCTTGTCGACGCCAGCCACCTGTCATAACCAAGTAAGCCAGCTATCATCATTATTCCCTGTATTGGTGTGGTGCCCGTTACTCTTCTCCCTCTGCTCTCTCCCACAGGGTTGTCCGGCTGTACGGCCTCCTGCCCCCGTGCCTGACGCAGACGCCACCACCAATACATTCTTACTCCACAGACTCGCAGCCATACACTTCCTTGTTGCTAATAAAGCTGTTAAATCTATCCTGAGCCTGCGTGTGTGTCTCCTGGGCCGTGCATTATGTCAGCAGCACAGTGTTAGTCTCAGCCTTTAGGGCACGAAGAGTGAGTCTGAATGTGCCTGCAGGGGTCCGGTGGTGGGTGTGAGTGTGTGACTGCATGTGGAGGGTGCGTGTGTGCATCTGCGGGGCTATGGTGTATGTGTGTCTGCAGGGGCGAGGTGGCTTTCACAGCTCTGGGAAAGAAGCTCTCTTTCAATCTGGTGGTGGTTGTTTTAATGTTCCTGTACTGTCTGCCAGAAGGAAGTGGTACAAACAGTCTGTTGCCTGGGTGGGTGGGGTCCGCTGTGGTACATGTGGCCCTCTTCTGGACCCAGCCAGTGTATACTGAGTCCAGATCTGGGAGAGGGCATCTTACAATCCCCTGTGCTGTTCTCACCACCCGGACCATGTCCTTTCTGTTCTGTGCCATGCAGCTGCCATACCACACTGTTGCGCTGAGACAGAGAATGCTCTCCATTGGGGTGGCAGTGGCTCAAGAGGTAGAGCGGGTCATCCAATAACCAGAGGGTTTTTACGATTCAACTCTCGCTCTCCCAGTCATCCTGCTGTTGTGTCCCTGAGCAAGACACTTTACCCACCTTGTCTTCAGTGTCCATGACACTGGATATGAATGTGTATAAATGTTTAGTAGTGGTCGGAGAGGCCATTGGTGTGGATTGACAGCCACGTTTCTGTCAGTCTGCCCCAGGGCAGCTGTGGCTACAGCAGTAGCTTACCATTGCCATGGTCTGTCTGTGGAGGGAGTGAATAATGGAGTCATTGTAAAGCACTTTGGGTATCTTGAAAGGCGCTATATAAATGCAATCCATTATTGTTGTGGCTCTGTAGAAGTTGGCGAGCAGCTGAGAGGAGAGTCCAGCCCATTTCAGTTTCCTAAGGGAGAAGAGCCTTTTTTGAGCCTTCACTAGATGCGATGTGTTCAGAGACCAAGACAGATCAAATGTGATGTGTATTCACAGGAACTTGATGTTGTCCACACACTCAGCTGTCTCCCCGTCTATAAGGAGGGGAGCATGCTCTGTTTTCCTGGACCTCCTGTAGTCCACAATGACCTCCTTGGTCTTACTGGTGTTCAAGACAAGGTTGTCGGCTGAGCACCATTGAGTCAGGTGGTGGATCTCTTCTCTGTAGTGGAGCTCATCATTATCCGATATGATACCCACCACGGTGGTGTCATCCACAAACTTTATGACTCTGTTAGTGGGGTGGATGCAAAACAGTCCTGAGTGAAGAAAGTGAAGAGGGCAGGGCTGAGCACACACCCCTGCAGCATGCCTGTGTTCAGGACCAGGGTGGACGATGTGCAGTCCCCTATTCTTACCACCTGAGGCCGGTTGGTGAGAAAGTTTCTGATCCAGGAACACAGCAATGTGGAAAGACCTGGGTTGCAGAGCTTCAGTGCCAGCTTGTCTGGGATGACAGTATTGAATGCTGAGCTGAAGTCGAGAAATAGCATCCTAACATAAGTATTAGGATGTTGCAGGTGGGCCAGGGCTGTGTGAAGTGCTATGGAGAATGCATCCTCTGTAGATCTGTTCCCCCTGTAGGCAAACTGGAGGCTGTCTAGATCAGCAGGGAAGTTGTCCTTGATGTGTTTCAGGAGGATCCTCTCAAAACGCTTCATGACTACCGGGGTCAGAGCAATGGGCTGGTAATCACTGAGGCAGGTGACAGCAGATTTTTTTAGGCACGGGCACAATGATGGAGGAATTGAGGTCAACAGGAACCATAGCCAATGATGGAGGACTTGAGGCAAACAGGAACCATAGCCAGCTGCAGGGACTGGTTGAAGATATCCAGAAAAACTCATGCCAGTTGATCAGCACATACTTTCAGTGTTTGGCTCGATATCTTTTCTGGTCCTGCTGCTTTGCTGGTGTTAACTTTTTTCAGGGTGTAAGTCACTTGGTGAAGTTGCAGGACAAGAGCCTGGTGCTGCTGCTCCAGCTGGGATAGATGTACAGTCTCCTTGTAGCTTGATGTGTTGAAGCATGCAAAGAAGCTGTTCAAGGTGTCGGGCAGGGTGGGGTCAGAGCTGACCTGCTGGTTTCTGTTCTTGTAGTCAGTTATAGTCCTGATGCCTTTCCAGATATTCCGTGGGTTTTTGTTATCAAAGTGCTCCTCAATGTACTGTTTGTATCTCTGCTTACCCTGCTTAATGCCCTTCTTCAGTTTTCATTGAGCCCTGCTATAAGCCAGCCTATCACCGGACCTATAGGCAGCATCCCAGGCTTTGAGCAGGGGCCGTACTGTACTGTCCAGCTATGGTTTCTGGTTTGGAAAGACCCTGATGGACCTTGTGGGAAGGATAGCATCGGTGCAGAACCATACATAGGACAGCACATATGATGTGTATTCATCCAGATCTGCACTGTCTTTAAACACTCCCCAGTCTGTGTGCTCAAAACAGTCCTGTAATGCCGAGGAGGCCTCCTCAGTCCAAACCTGAATTGTTTTGGTTGCTGGTTTAGTCCTGCAGATCAAAGGTTTGTAGGCTGGGATCAGCTCTATGGAGATGTGGTCTGACATGCCCAGGTGTGGGGCTGCAACAACCTTATAGGCTTCCGAGATGTTACACTACACCTGGTCCAGAATATTGGTACCTCTGGTTGGAATGTTTATGCATATATGAAGTTTGTGACGCACTGCTTTTAGTTTCAGTTGATTTAAGTCCCCCACCACGATCACAACCACCTCTGGGTTAGCGTTCATCTGCTTGCTTATCAGGCAGTACAGCTTCTCCAATGCTAACTTAGCATTAGCCCATGGTGGGACATAAACGGCCATGTTTATAGTGCAGCAGAACTCTCTAACCAACTTCAATGGTCTGCATTTCACAGCCAGATACTCTAGATTGGGGGAGCAGTATGTGCCAATAATGTTTGTACCTCAACACCAGGTGTTATGAATATACAGCGCTAAACCTCCACCTCTGCTCTTCCCTGAGGCTGCAGCCCTGTCTTGCCGGAACAAAGAGCGCCCCTCCTGCTCCACTGCAGCATCCAGGATGTTATTTTCCAGCCAGGTCTCCGCAACAATGGCCACACAGCTGTCTGTCCTCCATGAGTTGATCCTCAGTTGAATTTCATCCAGCTTGTCGCGGATGACCTGGCGTTTGCAAGGAAGAGACTGGGAAGAGTTGGTCTGTGTGGGTTAGCCTGTAGCCTAGCATGCAGGCAGCTCTGCTTGCCCCTGTTTTGTTTACGGTGTCTCCTCCATCTCCGAGGCCACAGGGAGGGAATGGTGAAAGCCTCAGGGGTCCGCTGTATCTCAGGTGGAATAAAGTCTGGCTTTGGGAATGCAAAGAGTCCGAACTGCTTCCCAATATCCCACAGTTGGCACATCCGTTTGCCATGAAAATGTTAGCCATGTCCTAATGTTTATACATACAGTATCTATGTTACTGGCCAGCGGAGTGTCATCGCCCAAGTGCTCAGATGTAAATAGGGCTCTTTCTGACCCATAAAAAAATATTTTTTGAAACATATAAAGACTTTACTTCTGCACCTTTCTAAACATCTTGTTTATTTTGTAGAGGATGCCTTTCACAGACGAGACTGAGTTTATTTCTCAGGATTGGTTTATTGAGAGGCTACATCCTCTATCAAGCACAGAATCTCAGAAAGAGAGAGAACAATCATCCTTCACAGTTCTTATACTCTCCAAAGTCACAAACCCCCAACATCAAATAACACACCCCCAACCCACAGTCCTTTAGTAAACATACAGCCCTTGCTCCTTGGCCCTTGCTCCTAGGCTCCTTTGCGTCTCCATTGTCTCTCATCCTTCTAGCCTCCGGGGCTCCTGCTGGGACATTCTCTCCAATTTCCCGTCTCCTGCAAGATCAACTTCACACCTCCCGTAGGTCTCTGCAGGGTCAGGTCCTCTTTGGCCATTAAGACGTGAAGCTTCCAGAATATGCACCGTCATGCTTACTAGGTATATGTGGGGAATATGAATACCATATATGCGCCCTAAATATGCGCCATAATTTATTTATTTTTTTAGTATTTGTTTTCATGAAAATACTGTGTAGGACACCTTTAATGTAAACATGCACATATAGGTCATAAGACCTGATGTTACATAAACAGCCATAAAGGGTGTTTTCTGTTGGAGAATAGTCTCCTTATAGCTCATCACTTACCAGCAAGCAGTTACTCGTGTGAAGTGGTATGTTTGAATCCAAAACAAAATTTGTCCTTAACAACCTGTTCATTAAAGCAACACTATGTAACAGTTTCACTTTATGTTTACAAAATCATTTCAGTGGTGCATCAACCTTTGACTGGGTGACTGTCACTTTTCCCATAGCCTGTGTGAGCCTGCATTAACTGCAACAGCTCTGTTCTTGGTAGGAACACTGAAAGGACTACAACTATGGTAACTATGACCTCAGTCCCAACAGCCAGTCACAGGGCACAACTGTATCCACCAACAACTACGCACCCTATAATTGGGTGTTGGGACTGAGGTCACAGTTGCCGTTGTTGTAGTCTTTTTCTACCCAAACAAGAAAGTTAAATAGTGCTGCTTTAACTCATACACTTGTTATCATCATGCATCTCATTTTCCTACAAAAGCTACAAAATTCATGTATGAAGATAGGCTGGGGTTTCACACAGTACTAAAAAAAAAAAAAATCTGCTTCCAACCAGGTGATGGGGGTTTGAGTCCAGCTGCAAACCTTTGGTTTTACTTTTGGGCTTCAGATTCACTTTACTCAATATATTTTTACATTGTTCTTAACATTACAGTTAGTGATTGCCACTAAAACAATACGTAAAGGAAACGATTATGGTTATGAGTGAAAACACATTAAAAAGCTCATCCACACCGCATCTCTCTCCCTCTGTTCTCTCACTGCATGTTGTTCTTGTTCACAACCACTAGAGGGCTTTTTGGTCTCCAAATAGAAGAGATCCTTATTACCTCCGCCAGGCCGCAGGCCAGGAGGAGGTTATGTTTTTGCCAGCGTTTGTCTGTTTGTCTGTCTGTCTGTTTGTTTGTCTGTCTGTTGGTTAGCAAGATAACTCAAAAAGTTTTCGAAGGATTTCGATGAAACTTTCAGGCGTTGTTGGAAATGGTACAAGGAAGAACTGATTAAATTGTGGGGATGATCCGGATCACCGTCTGGATACAGGAATTTTTTAAAGGATTCTTTAACATTGTGAGATACGGCCATTTTCAACATGTGCGCAGGCACAATGGAGGGCGCTGGTCGTCGTGTCTGACGAACAGAAACTCCGCGTTCTTCAAAGTTTTAGGCACAAAAGCACGCAGAAAACAGTGTTGGGCAGGGCCCGGCAGCGTGCCTGTGTTTGTGCTACGCTGCACAAGCTGAGACAGGCAGCTGTCCGGCGCCGGATTATTTGGCAGAAATTCCCCGGACAGCCATAGGGGCTGCGCAAAAACGACCTCTCTGCCGGGGAAGCTTCTAAATCCTCTTTTGCCGCGGAGCGCAACCCCATTATAAAACCCAAGGCAACCTGTCTACCCAATTTGCATCCGTCAGTGAAGCCCTGAGTGCTGCTTTCAGTGGAGGAGATAGACACAACACCAACACTTCAGTTTATTACCTCCGCCAAGGAGGTAATGCTTTTACTACTGAACCACTAATCCTATCATTGTGAATCCAATTGCTAGTCATATGTTTTCATGGTCAAGGAATCTGAAAACGTACACACAAACACTGTATGGGGGGAACTGTGGCGCTTGGCGGAGGTCTGTGCTCTCCGAGTGCTTTTCTAGTTGTCATTGTTACATGAACAATGAAAATCGGTTTAGCAGCTCTGTTCTGTTTAGCAGCGGATTCTTAAGGTAAATGAAAACTATGTACAAACACTATTGTATATAAAACAACTATCACACAATATAAGAACACATGAAGATTAAAAACAAGGTGCATGAGTCATTGAATACTACATTGCCCGTTAGACTGAAGGTGGATGGTTGTTCAGTTAGTAGGGGGGTTGGGGGGAGGGGTGCATTTAACAGCTTGTGGGTAGAAACTGTTTTTGAGTCTGTTTGTCTTTGTCCTGATAGTCTGATTATACTACTGGCTTTCCTCTGGAGTCTGCCAGTGTCATTGTTACTGATGAGGGGTAGTGCTGTCTCAATCACTCACTCTGCTGTTCTCACCACCCGCCGCAGATCTCTTCTGTCCTCCGCCGTACAGCAGGCAAACCACACTGAACAGCAGTAGGTCAGGAAGCCCTCAATGGTGGAGCAGTAAATTTAATCAGCAGGGGTTGTGATCAATCGACTTGACAGAACTTCCTGAGGAAGTACAGTCTTTGTTGTGCTTTCCCCACCTGGTGAGAAATATTTGTGGACCAGATCAGGTCGGCCAAGATGTGGACTCCCAGGAACTTAAAGCTCATTCCCCCTCTCTACCTCCTCTCCATCGATTTAGAGGTGGAAGTGCTCAGTTTGTTTGGATCTCCTGAAGTCTATTATCATCTCCTTGGTCTTGGATGTGTTCAAGTCTAGGTTACTGTCATCACGCCATTGCCGCAGATGCCGGACCTCCTCCCTATAGACTGACTTGTCGTTATCCTTGATCAGTGCTATTATGGTGGCGTTGTCAATAAATCTGACAATGGTGTTGCATGTGTGGATTGGGGAACAGTCATGCGTGAAGAGGGAAAAAAGAAGGGGGCTGAGGACACAACTGCGGTATGCCGCAGAAGCTTCTGAGGAAGACTGAAGATGTCAGTCGAAACATGTCAAGGTAAAGCTAAAGCATCTCCTTTTCGTCCTTGTCTGAAATAAGAAACAAAAAATCTATAAACCAGTATTTTTTAGAATTAGTAAACTTTTGCATCATTGAATAATTGTATAATAATTAATTAACAATTGTAGTTCCATAGAGGAATTTTAAAACCGACAATGTTAACATCAGTCTTATTGTCAAGACCAGATTGAGACCAAACCAAGACCAGACTGTAGAGAGACCAAGACTTTAAAGGGCCGAGACCAAGTTAAGCCCAACACCAAGACCATACACAGTTGTCTTGGTCTTGGTCTTGGTCTTTTCTGGTTTTGTCTTGGTCTTGGGTGTCTGTTGTCTTGATGGGGTCTTGATTGCAACACTAGTTAACATTAGTGATTATAAATAACAATATAACAGTTGAATGAATAAATGTTCAAAAAGTTGTCTTTTTGTCAGCAAGTTGAACAAAGAAAATAAAGTGAGCATTTATGCTTCTCAGTCTTCAACTGATACTTTTATGTGAGGGACGACATATGATGTTCTATATTTGGCTAAATCCCGTGTCTTTGTAGCTGCACATGTTGCATGAATGTGGGTTTCCTACAACACATTGTGAGCTCATGCTGTGATGAAAGGCAGCAAGCAGCAACACACATCTCTAAATTAGCTTTCCATCTATCTTGGAAATGGCTCATCCTTTAGTTTGTGTATTTTTACTATGTCTGGCATTACATACCCTGGCTATGAAATTCCTCTTACTCTACTGTCTGTATAGAATTGGCCTTCCTTGCTGTCTTATATACTATGGTACCTCTACAGCCCCACAATTACAACAATACATTCTTTTGTTTGTATATGTTCTGCGAAATTGATTTATTAGTTATAACATGAAATACAATGAACTGATCCTGGCTACTTGTAAGTAATCTTGTCATAAATATGACTTGGACACCACAAAGGCTAATAGAGTTTAAGAATCTATGAAAAGACAAAAAAGACAGTCCATTGTAGGTGGAGAATATTATCCTGGAGGATTTTTTTGTGTTTTAATTCTGCAATTCAAATCAACTGCTATTTTCTCATGAGAATGCATTCAGCAGTAAATTAGATTCTTTTGTGTCTTTAAACCCTTGGGTTAATGAAGAGCCAAAAGTCCTTTATGTCCACATTTTCATTCAGTGGCTTGAGCTGCTGGATGTATGCACAGGAGGCACTAAAAAGGCACTTTATAATAGTTCAAGAATACTCGGCATTGAAGAACCTAATGTATGCTTTGCAGCCGGTGCAGAGAGGACAGCGGGTCGAAGCACTCAAGGAGAGCAGAGCACAGTGTGAACATGCACAGTGTATTTACAGTGGAATAGATGGCAGATGAGATGAGGTCTGATTTTAATAGAGCAGAGACCTGCTCCCACAGCCAGCTGTCTTCAGAGGCCTCAGAGGAGCAGTGCCAAGGAGAGGTGATGAGCATTGTGTCTGCAGAGGTGGGTTGAGCAGCCATAAATTGCTCTCAAGTAAAAGTTACTTTATTACTTGGATCTATGTAAAAGTAATCCCCAAAGAAATTACTTGAACAAGCATATGAAAATATCATTCATCTTCTTCCGCTTAATCCTTTTCGGGTTATGGGGGGGCTGGAGCCTATCCCAGCATCTTTTGGGCGAGAGGCAGGGTACACCCTGGACAGATCGCCAGTCCATCGCAGGGACAACACAGAGAGACAGACAACCATTCACTCTCACAGTCATACCTAAGGACAATTTAGAATCCCCAGTTTTGATGCCAATTAACCTAACGCATGTTTTTTGGCATGTGGGAGGAAACCGGAGTAAACCCACGCAGACACGGGGAGTTAAAGTTATTCAAGTTGTGACATGTTTACTCTCACCTATTTGTGGCTTTCTGTAATAAATTTGTGGCTTTTGTCAAAATTTGTATTTTTCTTACCAATTTGTGAAGTTTCTCTTGTACCTTGCAGAATTTTTGTTGTAAATTTACAACCTTTTTTTAATGTGCAATTTCCTCATAAATGTTTGATTTGTTTTTTTTTCTTTATTGATCTCCAGAGGGGAAATTCAGGGCATCCACGTTAATGGATGAGGCAGCCATGGTACGGCGCTATCCCTTCACCATTCACACACACATTCACACCTAGGGCCACTTTGGAGTCTCCAATTAACCTAACTTGTGTGACTTTTTGTTAAATTTACTGTTTGGTTGGGGTTTTTTTTATAAATGTGCAACTTTTGTGAGAAATTTGACCCATGTTACATAAATGTACAACTGTTTTACTCAGAATTGTTTTCTTGTAAATTTTGCAGGTTTACTCACACCAGTTTGTGATGTTTTTACCCATGGTGATGGAGGTGGTGCATGCCTAGGGTGTTTATTCAAGTCTGTAAGTTTGTCCGCGCAATAAAATCAAAACAGCTGAAGATATAGTCACCAAACTTAATATAGTGGTAGACCTAGACACACTCTGGAAACTCTGGATAACAAGTCTGGAGGTAAAGTTCCCCCATATAGTTGTGGCAGTAACAGGGACAGGTAGCACCCATGGATTATGTACAGTGGGGCAAAAAAGTATTTAGTCAGCCACCAATTGTGCAAGTTCTCCCACTTAAAAGATGAGAGAGGTCTCCAATTTGCATCATAGGTATACCTCAACTATGAGAGACAAAATGAGAAAAAAATTCCAGAAAATCACATTGAAGGATTTTTAATGAATTAATTGGTAAATTCCTCAGTAAAATAAGTATTTGGTCACCTACAAACAAGCAAGATTTCTGGCTCTCATAGACCTGTAACTTCTTCTTTAAGAGGCTCCTCTGTCCTCCACTCGTTACCTGTATTAATGGCACCTGTTTGAACTCGTTATCAGTATAAAAGACACCTGTCCACAACCTCAAACAGTCAGACTCCAAACTCCACTATGGCCAAGACCAAAGAGCTGTCAAAGGACACCAGAAACAAAACTGTAGACCTGCACCAGGCTGGGAAGACTGAATCTGCAATAGGTAAGCAGCTTGGTGTGAAGAAATCAACTGTGGGAGCAATTATTAGAAAATGGAAGACATACAAGACCACTGATAATCTCCCTCCATCTGGGGCTCCACGCAAGATCTCACCCTGTGGGGTCAAAATTATCACGAGAACGGTGAGCAAAAATCCCAGAACCACATGGGGGGACCTAGTGAATGACCTGCAGAGAGCTGGGACCAAAGTAATAAAGGCTACATTAGAAACACACTACGCCGCCAGGGACTCAAATCCTGCAGTGCCAGACGTGTCCCCCTGCTTAAGCCAGTACATGTCCAGGCCTGTCTGAAGTTTGCTAGAGCGCATTCGGATGATCCAGAAGAGGATTGGGAGAATGTCATATGGTCAGATGAAACCAAAATAGAACTTTTTGGTAAAAACTCAACTTGTTGTGTTTGGAGGAGAAAGAACACCATACCTACTGTGAAGCATGGGGGTGGAAACATCATACTTGGGGCTGTTTTTCTGCAAAGGGACCAGGATGACTGATCCGTGTAAAGGAAAGAATGAATGGGGCCATGTATCATGAGATTTTGAATGAAAACCTCCTTCCACCAGCAAGGGCATTGAAGATGAAATGTGACTGGGTCTTTCAGCATGACAATGATCCCAAACACACTGCCCGGGCAACGAAGGAGTGGCTTCGTAAGAAGCATTTCAAGGTCCTGGAGTGGCCTAGCCAGTCTCCAGATCTCAACCCCATAGAAAATCTTTGGAGGGAGTTGAAAGTCCGTGTTGCCCAGCGACAGCCCCATAACATCACTGCTCTAGAGGAGATCTGCATGGAGGAATGGGCCAAAATACCAGCAACAGTGTGTGAAAACCTTGTGAAAACTTACAGAAAACGTTTGACCTCTGTCATTGCCAACAAAGGGTATATAACAAAGTATTGAGATGAACTTTTGTTATTGACCAAATACTTATTTTACCGAGGAATTTACCAATTAATTCATTAAAAATCCTTCAATGTGATTTTCTGGATTTTTTTTTCTCATTTTATCTCTCATAGTTGAGGTATACCTATGATGACAATTGGAGACCTCTCTCATCTTTTAAGTGGGAGAACTTGCACAATTGGTGGCTGACTAAATACTTTTTTACCCCACTGTATATGACTTTTTTTTAAAGAAAGAAATAGATAATAGGTATCGGATGGATGAACAAACCTCAAAGTCTTAGCAATTGCTGTAGTGTTTGTTCACTCCGATTGTGGTGGTGGTACATGAATTGTTTCTGTTATGTCTGGGAACAAGGACCAGTGGACACCTTGTCTGTGTGTTGAAGGTTAGCTTTAATAATACAAGCTAGCAACACGTGGAACATATATAACAAGCTAACAGTAGCGGGGTACAGGCAGTGTAGCAGGCTAGAGGAGGAGCACCAAAGACCAGGACTCCCGCCATTCGTCCCTTAATGGAATGGTGACATCATTACGTGAATGCGTCCCCACGTCCATGATGCATATGGTGGTATACCAGTATGCCACATTTACTTGCCCTGGGAAAAACTAGAACCTTGCTAGGCATGGTTAACCTTAGCTGGACACCTCTATTGTGGCATACAGCTAACACAGCACAAATATAACCAGAACCATTTTATGTAATGGAGCACGAAGCTAGCTAACAAACATACATGGCCTGGCTAACAGCAGGTGATATATTGTGTGATGTTAATAGCATAATATGGTTAATTTGCTCTTAAATCCAAACCATGAATTCTTAAGGTTCCATTACCAAACCTTTATATGAACCAATATGAATTTGGGCAACTGGGCAGACTGCTGGTAACACCTTGCATGGTTGAGTGGATTATTACATTTCAAAAACACAGTCATTTTCTAACTGTCCAACCTCAGGGGCCTCAGGCGAGCTTGCGGTGGGCGCAGCCCTGGAGGTGCCAGCCGTAGCAGACCTGCGTGCCATTTCGCTGGAATCATGGCTTCCTTCCAGCAAAGTTCCAGCCCGGGTCCCACACTATTTGGGTCGGCTCCATCGTTGCATCTTGATCCAGGGCAGCTGCTGATCTTACCCTCCACAGACGGCTGGCATGCCATCTCGAACCATCGGCCATGTGGAAGGTGGCTGGCTCCAATTGCGCGGTGATCTGCAGGTCGTCTAGGCATTCAGATCGGCGGACTCGAACCCACTCAAGCACCGTGACTACTGACCTGGTGGGCTTCATGCGACACTGCTGCTGTTCCCTCGTCCCTGATGCTAGTGGCTGTTGTCTTGTATGGATGTGGTCTGGGGCTCCTGCAGCTGCTCCGATTCTACTGGGTTCTGCTCCACATGTGATGAGAGGCAGGAAGTGGCTGCGTCCACGTCTAAGTGCAGCCGACTTGAGTCAGCGGCAGCCAAACTGAGTTTACCACTGGGTCGGTGCACTGTGGTGCCCTGCTGTCCCACGGCATCTACCTCAGGGCCCTTCTGATAAGACGTGGGGTCGATGTTCTCAGCAGCCTGGGCAACTGTCTGTACCAGCGGAGCTGACTGTGGGGAGCGCGGGCCAGGGCCCATTAGCTGTGATACTAACTGGGCATTCTCTTCTAGCTCTAGATGGGACATTAATTCCACCGCCTCCGTCTCTGGCAGGATGTCCAGCGCCATCCGCACCAACTCCCAAAGCCTTTCCATCATGTCTGCTACTGGCAGGTCGTCCGGGAGCATCTGCAGAAACTCCCGCATTGCAGAATTCGTGGCGCGTGTCTTCAGCTGTTCCCGCACCAACTTCTCTTGCAAGTGTCCAAACTCGCATGTGCTAGCCGAACAGCGGAGGGCGGCTACGTACTATAGGAGCGACTCGTCCGGTCACTGTTGGTGCTTGTAAAACACAAATCTTCGGGCCATTATGCTCTCAGGTGCTGCAAAATGTCGGGCTAATAAGGCGGCACATTCCCTGTAAGTGTCCACCGGGCCCAGTGTTGTAAGCACTTGCTGTTCTTCCATGCCGAGGCCATGTATCAGTATGGCATGTAGTTGACACTTGCTAGTCTTAGCTAAGCCTGTAGCCGACACATATGAGTCAAAGGACTCAAACCAACGAGGCCATGGAATGGGCAGCTCACCTGGGGTGGCGAGGAACAGTGGCAGGGGTGCCAAACAGGCTTCCATCTTCAGGAAAATGGCTTATTTTTATCCAGAAGATTAGTTGTTTGTCCTTATCGCCAAAATGTTATGTCTGAGAACAGGGATCAGTGGACACGTTGTGTGTTGAAGGTTAGCTTTAATAATACAAGCTAGCAACACGTGGAACATACTGTATATAACAAGCTAAGAGTAGTGTGGTACAGGTAGTGTAGCAGGCTAGCGGCAGAGTGCCAAAGACCAGGACTCCAACCGTTAGTCCCTTAATATAGTCATGGCACGGTTGCATCATAATGTGAATGCGTCCCCACGTCCATGACGTGTATGATGGCATACCAGTATGCCACAGTTTCTTTTCTTGCTGTAGTGTCTGGTAAATGTCAAAAGTCAACAAACCCAGTCTGCAGTGCATCTCCATAGCAAAAGAGAGACCGCTGTGACCAGCTGCAGTGCAAGAGTTAGATTTACAGACGTGGACAAAATTGTTGGTACCCCTCTGTTAATGAAAGAAAAACCCACAATGGTCACAGAAATAACTTGAATCTGACAAAAGTGGTAATAAATAAAAATTCTATGAAAATTAACCAATGAAAATCAGACAATGCTTTTGAATTGTGGTTCAACAGAATTATTTTAAAAAACAAACTCATGAAACAGGCAGGACAAAAATGATGGTACCCCTAGAAAAGATTGAAAATAATGTGACCACAGGGACATGTTCAACCAAGATGTGTCCTCTAATTAACATCACAGGTGTCTACAAACTTGTAATCAGTCAGTCGGCCTATTTAAAGGGTGACAAGTAGTCACTGTGCTGTTTGGTGACATGGTGTGTACCACACTAAACATGGACCAGAGGAAGCAAAGGAGAGAGTTGTCTCAGGAGATTAGAAAGAAAATTATAGACAAGCATGTTAAAGGTAAAGGCTATAAGACCATCTCCAAGCAGCCTGATGTTCCTGTGACTACAGTTGCACATATTATTCAGAAATTTAAGATCCATGGGACTGTAGCCAACCTCTCTGGACGTGGCCGCAAGAGGAGACGGATAATACGAATGGTAACAAAAGAGCCCAGAACAACCTCTAAACACATTCATGGTGAACTCCAAGGTCAAGGTACATCAGTGTCAGATCGCACCATCCGTCGTCGTTTGAGCCAAAGTGGACTTCATGGGAGATGACCAAGGAGGACACCACTGTTGAAAACAAATCATAAAAAAGCCAGACTGGAATTTGCCAAACTGCATGTTGACAAGCCACAAAGCTTCTGGGAGAGTGTCCTATGGACATACGAGACAAAACTGGAACTTTTTGGCAAGGCACATCAGCTCTATGTTCACAGACGCAAAAATGAAGCATACCAAGAAAAGAACACTGTCCCTACTGTGAAACATGGAGTTGGTTCTGTTATGTTCTGGGGCTGCTTTGCTGCATCTGGCACAGGGTGTCTTGAATCTGCAGGGTACAATGAAATCTCAAGACTATCAAGGTATTCTAGAGAGAAATGTGCTGCCCAGTGTCAGACAGCTTGGTCTCAGTCGCAGGTCATGGGTCTTGCAACAGGATAATGACCCAAAACACACAGCTAAAAACACCCAAGAATGGCTAAGAGCGAAACATTGGACTATTCTAAAGTAGCTTTCTATGAGCCTTGATCTAAATCCTATTGAACATCTGTGGAAGGAGCTGAAACATGCCGTCTGGAGAAGGCACCCTTCAAACCTGAGACAACTGGAGCAGTTTGCTCATGAGGAGTGGGCCAAAATACCTGCTGAGAGGTGCAGAAGTCTCATTGACAGTTACAGAAATCGTTTGATTGCAGTGATTGCCTCAAAAGGTTGTGCAAGAAAATATTAAGTTAAGGGTACCATCATTTTTGTCCAGGCCTGTTTCATGAGTTTGTTTTTTAAAAATAATTCTGTTGAACCACAATTCAAAAGCATTGTCTGATTTTCATTGGTTAATTTTCATAGAATTTTTATTTATTACCACTTTTGTCAGATTCAAGTTATTTCTGTGACCACTGTGGGTTTTTCTTTCATTAACAGAGGGGTACCAACAATTTTGTCCACATCTGTATATCATGGACTCAAATAGCAGAGATCCAGTGTTGCCAGCTTGGTGCTTTTGTTGTTAAATCTGGCGATTTTTCAGCCCCCCTGGACGATTTTTTTTGTCAAACACGACTAGCGACAAATGTAACGACTTTTCCTGGTGTTATCAAAGACTTTCCTGGTGTTTTGGACACTGACGTGAAAGTGCACAATTGCTCTGCAGTTATCATCCTCAACAAGCAGTGGGTGGTACCGTGAGGCTCTCCTGTCCCCTTCCCATCCCAAAGCAATCACAGTATCACAGGCAGTCTCGGTCAGTCTCACAGTAGCCTCGTGCAGCAGCAGTGTTGCAGTTACAATAAATTAATAGTTTTTTCAGAACTGCAGTGTCTGGCACCAATTGAATGCTGCAGCAGAAGCAAAGTGCTTTAGCCTTCTTCCCAGCAACAGGTTGAAGCCATCTCTTAAATGTATGTGGAATGGTATAACGCCAAGGCAGAGCAGGGCGATAAAGCTGCTGTGACCGCCCCAGCAGGTTGCTTTTTTCTTGCCAGCGTCTGTGTCAATGCTGTCAAACTCTTCTCTTTTTTTTCCTCCGAGTCCAAACTCATGTTCACTTTTTATGTTTGTTGCGGTGCTCATACAGTAAAGAAACATGAGCTGAGTGCTGCTGATGTGACTGACTGGCAGTGGCAGACGGGGAGGAAGAGCCAGCCAGCCAGCCCAGTTATGAACTGATCGGATCGCTAAAGAGCAAGCTTCAGTTTCTGGTGATGTGTGGGTGTTCACGGAAATCAAAACTTTTTTTGTGTGTGTGTGTGTGTGGGGGGGGGGGGGGGGTGCGCACATGGAAATGCCAAAACTATCGTATATTTGGCCTTTTTAAAAAATTGGTTGTATATCGTATCCACCTTATTCCTAGGCCCCTTGACGTCTTGCATGAATTATGGTAGCAACTTCCAGTACTTGTTTAGAACATATGGTTGTCACTGAAACGGGACACTTTTCCTTGTTCAAAAACAATGACTTTAGCATCAGAAATGTGGGAACACGGCCTCTTACACGTCAAAACAGTGATATAATCACACCACTTCCCACGACTATCGAGGGATGGGATGATGACTAAAAAGTGGCCTGGCAGACTGTAGCTCCGTTTGTTAGTGCCGCTGCTAAGATGCTAATGCAGTAAACAAATGACCTGTGCTGGCAAAATGAGTCACTTTGAGGACATATTCAAAACTGATGTAACGTTATTTCCATATTCTGTATTGAAAGACCTTCAAAATGATATTTGTAGGAAATGCACAAAAACTGACCCAGAAAAAGATTTAAAGTATTTTAGCTAGGTTGAAAACTCGCGTTCAATCAGTCAGGCGTTACGTCTTCCGCGAAAACATAGGTATTTTTAGAAAGTACGATTTCTAAGCCTTCCAATGACACCAGGCACGCATGGGGTTTTCCCAGGACTTTGCCGCTACCAAACAAAGAAAGAGTTTGAAAACTATTTTAAATGTCCCTGCTACTCCACTCTTACTGACTGATTTAACACTGGGTCAGCTGAAACCGGAAGCTCCACCCATAATCGTTCCTACAGCGGCCCTCCCATAGCCCCTAAAACTATCGTATATCTAGCAATACAACACTATGCAGCATTCAGAGGAGAGGAGATCCACACCACTTGGGTTCAGATTGCAAATGAATTGCACATGCGCAAACCCACCGCCAAACCTGCCCTGTTTTACAGAGTGGGATGCAAATGTTTCTTCACTGTCAATTAGTGATTGCCTATTTAAATGGAAAAATTAAAACAAACAAACCAAGAATCAACAGAAGAAAGTTAATTTGTAGTTCTAAACATATATAGGGTGTTTTTTACTCACTTTTTGTCTGTCCCATGACAATATTCTTCTCTACTACAGCATCCAATACAATTACATGCAAATAACCAATTATGCATATTAGGTGATGACATCATTTATCGACTTTTGTTGAGTTTTAGGACAGCCAATAGTTACTTTCCTTACTGAGGAGTTGGCAACAGCGCAGAGATCTTCAGCATTCAGGAGGAGAAGCACAAAACAAGATGAGGGAGGAGAGTACAAAAACTAAATTGCAATGGGTGCATAAACTACACATGTATAGCTTCTAACCATAAATTGTATAAAAAGGTATAGTCACCCACTGAAGTTTTATGGCATCAGTATTTAGATGTTTTCCTGACATAATTGTTCGTGTTTAGCTAGCTAGGCTAAATAGCATGTACAGTATTTGAATTTGTAAAATGTACTGATGCAATGGACAGACAGAAATAGAGCCAAACAGAGCCAGCCTACTGTTTTGATCAGACTTTTAATACAGTACCTTTCAGTAATATTGAACAAAACCTTAAGTGCTGAGTCATGTCACGTTTCGTTACCTTGTATTCATACATGTGTAATGACAATAAAGTTGAATCTCATCTCATCTCATCTCATGATTATAGTTTGAGAACAATGAGCTTGCTCGCCTAAGCTAACTTAATATTTAACATTGAAAAAATATCAAAACACTCTTTTCTCTTAAAAAGAAAAAAAGCACATCCTTTTTCTTGGTTTTCTCTCCAAGAAGCCGTTTTGACTCTTCTGGGGTTTTTCCTCTACATCAAGAAATGGGAAACGTTACTACGTTACGTCAGTGTTGCCAGATGGGAAATGTTGAAATATCGTACCAACGGCTTAAAATTATCGTATTTTGAGAAAAATTATCGTACACACCCAGTTTTCATTCTGACATGGCTCAGGACCATCTGCTTCAGTAACATATTATTACAGATTGTGCATATTACAGCCTATAATACAGTTTTACCTAGGGCAGTCGCGGTAGAGGAATTTCCCCTGCAGTGACAGTGGACAGCTCAACACCGCGGTATTATTGCAGATGTTTCTAGGACTCTGTGAACTCGTAATTTAAAGAGGGTTTATAACTTATGTGGCAAATGAGGGAAGCTGTGAGACTCTCACTGCAGCTCCACTCTCAATTTTATGTGCGTGTGTGACAACTGTGCGGAGCTCTACTCTTTCTACAGGCATGAACTGCTGATTCTGTTAAAAAAAAAGATCATTTTCATAAAGCAGTGGCAGTAACTACGGGGTGTTTGGACTGGAGACTGCAGCGACATTCAGCTTATTTAACCAGGACAGTGTCCGTACAGGACCCTGCGTGGCTCTTGTCTCTGTGATTTTTGCTGCTGTCCGAAAAATCACATTCAGACAAGCTGCTCTCGGAGCTCACACACAGGCGCATACACAGTCAGGATCATACACACTCCACTCAGAAGGAATTAACATGCTTTGTGCCCTTTCAGTGCTCACTGTCACAGCTGTGTTTAACAAGGAGCCCAAACACTTTCACCACTAACTGCCTGCTGGAGTCCATCTGGAGAGAGTGCCCCAAACTGTGCTGCCGCCACCGAGTGCTGACAACGGCAGCACCGGGTGCTGTGGAAGCTTCTAGAGTACCAGGTGTAAACATGCTGTTGGCAATAAAAATACACTTCATTTAGCAATTTATTTAATAATAATCAATAGGGGCACATAAGTGAACAACGAGATATAGCCACACACACAAAAAAAGTGAACACCGCGGTTGTTGTGGTTGTTCATTTTTCTCCGTGGTAGGCGTGTCCATAGCGCGGTATTACATATTTGCGGTTACCGCGACAGCCCTAGTTTTACCCTTAAATAATCAAACAGATCGATTGAAAAAAAGCGCCTCTACCTGTGTGGAGTACAGGATGAGCCTGTACTGAACAGCCCAAAATATCAGTTGTACTTTACTATCTTCTATATGCCTTCTGTTGAATCATCATACATCAAGGTCTTGCCTAATAAATATTTTGAGAAGTACTCTGTTTATACATTAGGAATACACAATGAATCCACCTGAACTACTGTTAAAATCCATCCATCTTCTTCCGCTTAATCCTTTTCGGGTCACGGGGGGACTGGAGCCTATCCCAGCATCTTTGGGCGAGAGGCAGGGCACACCCCAGACAGATCGCCAGTCCATCGCAGGGCCAACACAGAGAGACAGACAGCCATTCACTCTCACAATCATACCTAAGGACAATTTAGAATCCCCAGTTTGATGCCAATTAACCTAACTTGCATGTTTTTGGCATGTGGGAGGAAACCGGAGAAATCCCAGAGTAAACCCACTCAGACACGGGGAGAACATGCAAACTCCACACAGATCACTGTTGGTCGGGGGCTGGGATCAAACCCAGGATCCCCCAGCCAAGGGTGAATTGCTGTGCTGCCACAGTGCTAACCACATCGCCACCGCGCTGCCTCTAAAATGCCTCTGATAATTGAAGCAGAAACCTGTTTCAGTTTTATTGAGAACTACAATTCAGTGACATTTTTGCAGACATTTGCACATTGCAGCAGCGACAGAAAGCTTTAGTACTAATGTCAACAACAGGTTTGAACCACCCAGTAAAACTGGGATCTGTCGCCCCCCCCATTCGTTTCTGAACTTGCTCGTGATGTTGCTTACTTGTTGAGTCTGCCGTGCCTGCATTTGTGCTGCAATGTACACGAACAATATTAGTTTTTATAGGTGAACGTACTGTACTGAATCACTTACCGGAGCTGTACTTGAAGCCAGGGATCAGCAGCTGAATCCCCTGCCAGAGCAGTAAACAAGCCCCACCTGCTCAGTTCAGCTGACTCTCAGTTCGGTGAGTGGTAGACAGTTGGAGCTTCAGTACAGCACTGAGTGATTCTGTGTACAACTTTTTATAACGGATCTTTTTGGCTTGACTCGGCATGTCTCATTGAACTGTGGATCCCATCACTAACCTCCATCCAAGGCTGCCTCTTTCCTACTGCAACACAAGTCTTCTGTCTTCTTTTACACACAGCCCGACATGAGATGATACGTAAAAACAAACGTAGTATGTATGCGCAGAATCCGTATTCTGATTATGTTTGCTCATGTATTAACGTGGCCATGTAATGAAGGGGTCAAATTATTGTACATTAGGGGATTTTTGAAATTATTGATCGTACATTCTACAGTGGGCAAAATTATCGTACAAATATGATAATTATCATACATCTGGTAACACTGTTACTAATAAACATCACTAGCCTTGATGTGTGCCCGCTGCTCTATTATTGGCCCGCCTAGCTGTCTGTCAGGTAGATGGAAGGGGAGCTAAAGGAATTAGCCCCTGAGATAACAGGGGTACTAGGAAGCTTGCACTAAGCATGGCTTATATTGCTATTTTCTTCAGATTTCACTCTCCTTAGACATCACTGTTTCCACCTGGTTCACTAATCCACAATCGATAATATATCTTGCGTCATTCTGGCTTATTTATATAATATTTTTCCCATGATTGTACTATGGACTGTTAGCATTAGTGTGCTAGGTGGTTGGGGGCATTTATTATAACCCGATACCACTCGCCTCGGTGGGGAGGAGATGATGGACATGTCGATCCTGTTTGTCGTTCACTATGTTATATAAATTCTGTTCACCCTCAGTGGGATCCTTGTTCATCTAAGATTGTTCTTAGATATTGTTTTAGTTTAGCTAAAGCTTTACTTTTTCAAACCAGGATCCACAGGATACTCTCGGGCATTTTAGCCATTCATTTGCATATGTTTCTGTGCTTATTGTAGGACCGGTTGTATCCTATTGACCACTAAAACCACACACCTCTGTCAACCAGTGATGCATTATTTCATTCTTTCAGGGCGGCTGTGGCGCAGGTGTGGTGTGGCTGACTACTGATCAGTGGGTCAGGGGTTCTATTCCCGCTCTGTCTGCAGTCTGCATGTTGAAGTGTCCTTGAGCAAGACACTGAATCCTCATTTGCTCCTGGCGGGTCAGGCCAGTGCCTGTGTATGGCAGCTCCTCCGCCATCAGTGTTTGAATGGGTGGATAGCAGGATCTGTACAGGGCTTTGGTCATCTAGAGTGAATGCCATTTACCATTTTACCATACCACAGACACGCACTTATTCACAGTTACACTCTGTTCCCCCCACACCCTCTCTCTCACTCTCCAACACCAGTCTGACAGCTGTGGAGCAGCTTGCCAGCAATGTCACGCAGTAGAAAGCTTTTAACACAGGGAGGTGTGTAATATTCATAAGGAGTGCTCCACTTACTGTGTAATAGATGTTGGCAAGCGCGAGTGTGAGCAACACTGATCTGGTCCTTTGGTGATGTGGTCTGATATAATATTAATGGTAGTTGTGTGAGATAGCGTCTATCCTATTGTTCATTCTGCTCCACTTCTCACATGCAGCACACTCCCATGTTGCAGCAAGCCCGATTGGAGCTTTTTCAAGCACCATATCCCACTACTGGGTGCTGCAAAGCTGGGAGAGCAAAAAGTTTTTTTGGGTGGACTTCTTCTAGGCTTTGTTCCTGCTCAGCTACATTCTCGTTCTTGCACACACAACTTTTTGCTGATGTGGAACAGTGATAGATTGGCTTGGCATGAAAACAAAGCATGCTATCATTTTTGCTAGCCAATTTACAGGCGATTATCTGAGGGCACAGGTGCTGGAAAAGGTTTTTTTTCTTTGTTTTAAAGTGTAGTTTAAAAGTTGGCTTTGCTGCATTTTGGTAATTGGTCTCTTTATGTTAACAGTGTCCAATTACAAGAGAGCAGAGGCTTGTAAACAGGAGTCAAATAGTCTAGCTATATTGAGAGGTTTTGCCAATCTGCCATCATGCACAATTGGAGATTGAGGAGGTCAAAACAATTTATCCTAATTTAAGCAGGATTTTTTTTTTCTGGTGCTCATATCAGGGAGGAACAATGGAACAAACAGTCGAATAAGTACAACAGTATGTCCTTTTCATCATGCTAGACCAGGGGTCTGCAACCTTTGCCAACCAAAGAGCCATTTTGCCCGTCTCCGACTAAATTCAGATGTGGCTGAGGGCCACAACAACAATTTGACCTTTAAAATGAAGATTATGCTGCTTATAAAGTGTTTTTATTTATACATAGCTCTGAATATTATGTGACATTGATGAATTCCTACTACAACAGTGGGAAAAAAAGTCAAGTTTTATATAGAGCTTAATTTGTGAAATAAAAATATTAGAAATATATTACAAATTATTTTGTGCTGAAAAATAGATTTCTGAATATCTAACCATATTTTTTTGTATCAACACATTCATAAATTGTTTAAATCTGAAAAATATTATCCATCTCCAGCATTCAACAGTGATCACACAGCTTTAGTTCCTGATATTTTAATAAATAGACAAAAGTTTTATTTAGAAGAAGCTACTTTTCATCCTTTTTTATGTTTCCTCATAATATTCTTCTTTATTATTTTGGAATAAAACAAAAAGAATTCTAAACAACTTTCTAAATAATATAACTAAAAATCATTTGGTGCAAATTAAGTCAATTAGAAATAATTACAACAGAGTAAGTAAGTAAGCTTTATTTATATAGCACTTTTCACAAACATATAAAGTCACAAAGTGCTTCACAATGCAACACAAACAGAACAAATTAAAATACAACTAAAATACAAATTAAAATGCAATAAAATACAATTGAAATACAATAATACAGTTAAGATACAGTTAAAATACGATTAAGATAAAACTAAGAAACAAAAAATACACTCTATGCAGTCAGGGGGTAACAGCATTCAGTCAATCTTGGATTAAAATGCCTGTTTAAATAAGAAAGTTTTCAGGTGGGTTTTAAAACTCACAACACTGTCCATGGCTCGAAGGTACAGAGGGAGGTCATTCCACAAACGTGGTGCTACTGCTTTAAAAGATCTGTCACCTCTGGTAGCAAAGTGGGTGTGGGGAACCATGAGCAAGTGCTGTCCTGAGGATCTCAGGCTGCGGGTCGAGCTGTATGGCTGAATCAGAGCAGCCATATATGCGGGGGCCTGACCGTGAATTGCTCGGAAAGTGAGCACCAGGATCTTAAAGTGGACACGATACAGAACAGGGAGCCAATGGAGTGATCTAAGGACAGGTGTAATGTGGTCTCTCCTGTTTGCACGTGTCAGGAGCCTCGCAGCAGAGTTTTGAACAAGCTGCAGACGGGCCAGTTCCTTCTTGTTCAAACAGGTGAAAAGGCTGTTACAGTAGTCCAGACGTGAGGAGACAAATGCGTGAATGATCATCTCCAGCTCTTTGTGTGAAACCATGGTCCTGAGCTTGGAGATATTTCGCAATTGAAAGTGACAGTTTTTTTTATCAGTTGTTTGATGTAATGTTCCAATGACATGGCATTATCAAAGATGACACCCAAGTACAGTTTTAACTGTACTGCCCAAGTCACCAAGGTATTGTTTTATGCCTGATATGTTGTTGTCTGGGGCAATGATCAAAGTCTCCGTTTTGCCAAAGTTTAGCTGGAGGCTGTTGTCATTAAGCCACTGCTTTATGTGGGACAGGCAGTTTGTTAAGGAGCTGAGTATGTGAAGCTCAGACTTGTTGATCGAGTAGTATATCTGGATGTTGTCTGCAAAGAGATGATAAGAAATGTTATTATACCGCTGTATGATGCGGCCAAGGGGGAGAATGTACAGTAGGAACAGTAGTGGCCCCAGGACAGAACCTTAGGGCACACCATACTGCAAATCGGCTGAGTTGGACTGGATGTTATTAGAAAATACACTGAAGCTTCTACCAGTCAAGTAGGAGGAGAACCACTTCAGAACAGGACCTGTCATCCCCACCATGTCCCTCAGTCTGTTTATCATAATGGTGTGGTCCACCGTGTCAAAGGCCGAGGAAAGATCCAGCAGGACCAGGACCGTAGATTTCCCGGTATCAGCTGACATCATGATATCACTAGTCCAAGTTAGTTTTCTTCAGTTTTGGCTCAATTATGGCATGTTTGAAAGAGCTGGGGAACTGACCAGTTGAGAGTGACAAGTTAAAAATTTTGGTGACCCATGGTCGAATTGTATCAAACACATTCACAACAAGCTTCGGGGGGAGGATGTCTACTGAGTTTGAGGAGGGTCTCGTTTTAGCTAAAAGTGCTGAGACATCCTCCATTGACACCATGTCGAAGGAGGACCATGTTTGAGGGGGAGGGTCAATTCTGGTCATAGAGCCAGAAGATGGTGGGATATTGTTTTTTATATCCCTAATCTTGTCTGTAAAGAAGTTCAGGAAGCTGTTGCTATCAGCTTTACAGAGCACTGGGGTGGTGGGGGCAGCGGGGGACACGAGAGAATGTATTGTGTCAAAGAGCGCTTTGGGATTTTTCTTATTAGTGGCTATGAGATGTTGAAAGTAGCTGGATCTTGCCTCCTTAATCATATTATTTAAGGAGTTTATCAAATCCTTGAGGTGTAGTCTATGAACCTCGAGCTGAGTAGATTTCCAAAGGCGCTCGGTTTGGCGACATGTTCTCCTAAAGTTTAAAATATTTTCGTTGATTCAGGGTCAGGGCCACTTCCGAGAGGCATTACATTTCAAGGGTGCCACCTTGTCTAAAATAGAGCTGCAATGTGTGGCAAAACCCTGCATAAAGCCATCAACATCAGAACATTCATTAAAAAGACAAGGATCAAACAGAGTACAAAATTCCTGAGCAGAGGATTCTGTAATAATTCTCCTCTTGGCCCTTATAGGTGCAGGCTTTGGCTCAAGAGGTACACGTAAGTCAAAAAACACAGCACAGTGGTCACTTAGATGGACATCCTCAACACACACATTAGAGGGATACAAGCTCAATGAAAAAAACAGGTCCAGTGTATGTCCCTTTTTGTGGGTGGGGCCAGAAACATGCTGTGTTAAATTAAAACTGTCAGTCACAGATAAAAACTCAACTGCTGGGCTAGAAGAGGCATCATCAACGTGCAGGTTAAAATCACCAAGAATTAAAACCTTCTCCAATTTTATTATTGATGCTAAAAATTCACTAAAATCATTTAAGAAGGGCCCAACAGGGCCAGGAGGACGATAGATTAAAAAACAGTAAAACACACTGGAGGAACCCACTTTTAGTGTTAGTAACTCAAATGAAGGATAACTGTCAGACTTCATCATTCTGCATACGTACTTTTCTTGGTACACAGCAGCAAGGCCCCCACCACGGCAATGGGGGCGGGGCTGACCCACAGCAGAGCATCCAGGAGGGCACAGTTCATTTAAATGGATGAATTCCCCATTCTTCTGCCATGTCTCTGTGACAAACAGTATATTCAAGTCTCTGTTTGTGAATAGTTCACTAAAGGAGAAGGATTTATTAGTGATGGAACATGCATTTATTAATCCAAAACGACTCGGCGATGGTGACGTCACACTCTTCGCGTCCACTGCGTACAACGGGATTGGCCTCAGCCACCTCTCCCGGTCACGTGACGCCCACCTGGGCCGGCAGGTCAGATTCCGGTCCGTCCATGAAGGCACGGAAGTCCAGGAGGGTCTCGGGGTCCAGGCGGTCTGTCCACTTCTCCTCCGGCGTTGGGTTAGGTCCAGTCCACACGGCGAGGGAAGCGGCGTTGGACGACTGTCTCCCCACTTGTCTGAGTGGAGGGGGACCGGCGTCAGCCACCTATGTCGGCCCTGGCGAGGATCGCCTTCGGACCACGTAACCCACTTCGTTTTGGCTTGGACGCCAGCTGGCTGTCCAGCTGGCTGTGTTGTTAGCCCAGGTCCAAACCCAGCTAGCAAAGTTGGAAGCCCAGCTGGCAGAGGTGGAGATCCAGCTAGCAGAGGTGGAGGCCCAGCTAGCAGAGGTGGAGGCCCAGCTAGCAGAGGTGGAAGCCCAGTTGGCAGAGATGGAGATCCAGCTAGCAGAGGAGGAGATCCAGCTAGCAGAGGTGGAGATCCAGCTAACAAAGTTGGAAGCCCAGTTGGCAGAGATGGAGATCCAGCTAGCAGAGGTGGAGATCCAGCTAGCAGAGGTGGAGGCCCAGCTAGCAGAGGTGGAGGCCCAGCTAGCAAAGTTGGAAGCCCAGTTGGCAGAGATGGAGATCCAGCTAGCAGAGGTGGAGGCCCAGAGTGGAAAAACATTTAAAAAATATCTTCTTCTTCTGAGCTAAATATTGGTTATGATTTTGAAAAAAAATGTGTGGCATTGATAGGCAATCTGTACATATAATTCACTGTCTAAAACCCCACAGATAGCAAACTAGCAATTATCCTACAGACAAAAGGCTGAAAACATCCTTAAAAGAAAAGGCCTCTACATCACTGTCACAGAATCTTCTCTCCTCTTTTCTTTTTTATTTACAAATTGTGAAGAAAAAATGTCAGCTGTGATTTCAGACAAGTACAGTGGATATAAAAAAAAGTCTAAACACACCTGTTCAAATGCCAGGTTTTTATGATGTAAAAAATGAAACCAAGATAAATCATTTCAAAGAAATTTTTTTCCACCATTACTGTGACCTATAACCTGTACATCCCAACTGAAAAACAAACTGAAATCTTTTAACCTGTTGAACTCTGTGAATTCCGCGGGCGGTCACGTCTCTGCATCTTAGTGTGTCTCAGTGCGCACTGAAAAAAAAAAAAGCTGTATTTCCGGTCTTCCAGTACAGACACAGCCTTGTTACAACCTGAGCAAAAAGCTGTGTAATATATTCAATTTTTTTGGTATTTTTACAAAATTTTGACCTGAGCTTGAAAACACTTGGTTCTACATTTCGGTTGTGTTTTCCAGCCAGTATCTGACAGCTGTATGTTATTTGCAAGCATTTGTATCTAAAAAAACACCCAGGCGAACTTTCTTGTTACTCAGTGGCAGGAGCACTTAGAGAGATTATGACTGTTTTGCCAAAAAATTCAGAGTGTTTTCTTTTAAATGAGACCAACCCCATGAAGATGCTGCAAAGGGCTGAAGAACAGCTTTTGATTTACTTTGGGCATGTTATTTTTAGGCGTTTTTAGGGAAGTTGAACAGAGTTCAACAGGTTAAGGGGAAAAATTAAAAACTTATAATAACCGGGTTGCATAAATATGCACACCCTTAAACTGATAGTTTGTTGCAGCACCTTTGGCTTTTATTACAGCACTCAGTCTTTTTGGGTAGGAGTCTATCAGCGTGGCACATCTTGATGTGGCAATATTTGCCCACTCTTCTTTGCAAAAGCGCTCCAAATCTGTCAGATTGCGAGGGCGTCTCCTGTGCACAGCACTCTTCAGATCATCCCACAGATGTCCAATCGGATTCAGATCTGGACTCTGGCTAGGCCATTCCAAAACCTTAATCATCTTCTGATGAAGCCATTCTTTTGTTGATTTGCATGTGTGCTTTGGGTCGTTGACGTGCTGAAAGATGAAGTTCCTCTTCATCTTCAGCTTTCTAGCAGAAGCCTGAAGGTTTTGTGCCATCACTGACTGGTATTTGGAATTGTTCATAATTCCCTCCACCTTGACTAAGGCCCCAGTTCCAGCTGAAGAACAACAGCCCCAAAGCATGATGCTGCCACCACCATGATTCACTGTAGGTATTGTATTCTTTGGTGATGAGCAGTGTTGTTTGTGCCAAATATACCTTTTGGAATTATGGCCAAAAAGTTCAACCTTGGTTTCATTGGACCATAACACATTTTCCCACATGCATTTGGGAGATTTCAAATGTGTTTTTGCAAAATGTAGCCGGGCTTGGATGTTTTTCTTCGTAAGATAAAGCTTCCGTCTTGCCACCCTACCCCATAGCCCAGACATACTGTATGAAGACAGGAGATTGTTGTCACATGTACTAAACAGCCAGTACTTGCCAGAAATTCCTGCAGCTCCTTGACTGTTGCTGTTGGCCTCTTGGCAGCCTCCCTGACCAGTTTTCTTCTCGTCTTTTCATCAATTTTGGAGGGATGTCCAGTTCTTGGTAATGTCGCTGTTGTGCCATATTTTCTCCACTTGATGATGACTGTCTTCACTGTGTTTCATGGTATATTGACTGCCCTGGAAATTATTTTGTACCCTTCTCCTGACTGATACTTTTGAACAAGGAAATCCCTCTGATGCTTTGGAAGCTCTCTGTGGGCCATGGCTTGTGTTGTAAGATGTGACTACAAAAACATCAGGAAAAGCCTACTAGAGCAGCTGAACTTTATTTGGGGTTAATCAGAGGCACTTTAAGTGGTGGCAGGTGTGTGCTGATTGCCTTAATGTGGCTTTTAATTCAATATTAGACTCGATTGGGTTTTCTCAGAAAGTAGGAAATTCTACTCATTACCTCCACCATACATTGGACCTTGTTCTGACATATGGCATAGAAATAGAAAATCTTGTAGTGTCTCCTCATAACCCTGTACTGTCAGACCATTGTCTGTTAACCTTTGATTTTACTATTTCTGACTATTTGGCTTCTAAAGAAAAATATTATCACAGTAGATGCCTCTCAGATGATGCTGTTTCTAAATTTATGCAGATTGTTTCCTCTATACCATGTGTCAACACAACGGAAATAAGCTATAGACAGCTTGCTCCTTCTGTAATTGATAACATGGTGGATAGTGTTTCAGCTTCTCTGCATCAGGCTCTAGACTTGGTGGCCCCCTTAAAAAAGAAAAAGTCTAATCAGAGATTTTTAACTCCTTGGTTCAACACAGAAACTCGTAGCTTAAAACAGAAGACTCGTCAATTAGAAAGAAAATGGCGCTCTACTAATTTAGATGAAATCTATTTAGCTTGGAGAAATCATCTTTTAATTTATAAAAAATCTCTTAGAAAAGCTAGAACGAGTTATTACTCTGCATTAATAGAAGAGAACAAGAATAATCCCAGGTTTCTTTTCAGTACTGTAGCCAGGTTGACAAAGAGTCAGGACTCTGTCAATCCTAGCATCCCCTTAGAGCTTACTAGTCAGGACTTTATGAACTTTTTCAATAATAAAATTTCATCCATCAGAGATAAAATCAATCAGATTCTTCCCACAGTTAACTTAAATACTGTAACTACTACAACTCCTTCTATTGATGTCTGTCTTGATGAGTTTACTCCAATCGACCTTTGTGAGTTAGACAAAATAGTTTCCTCATCCAAACCTTCAACTTGTCTTTTAGACCCTATTCCTACCAGGTTATTTAAAGAAGTCTTCCCACTTATTGGTAGCTTTATTCTTCATATAATCAATTCTTCATTAACTTTAGGCCATGTACCGCAGGCTTTTAAAACGGCTGTAATTAAACCCTTACTCAAAAAGCCAACGCTAGATCCAGGAGCTTTAGCTAACTATAGACCAATCTCTAATCTCCCTTTCATTTCAAAAATCTTAGAAAGAGTTGTTGCTATGCAATTATTTGACCACCTGCAGGGAAATGGTTTATTTGAGGAGTTTCAATCTGGGTTTAGAATCCATCATAGCACTGAAACAGCCTTAGCGAAGGTCACTAACGACCTCCTCATTGCATCTGATAATGGACTAGTTTCTGTACTTGTCCTTTTAGATCTTAGTGCAGCTTTTGATACTATTGATCATAATATTCTACTTGATAGATTAGAACACTATGTTGGACTTAATGGAACTTCGTTGCAGTGGTTTAGATCTTATTTATCTGATAGGTTCCAGTTTGTTCATGTAAATGATGAGTTTTCTTTCAGCTCAAAGCTTAGTCATGGAGTTCCACAGGGATCTGTGCTAGGCCCTACTCTTTTTAGTTTATATATGCTTCCGTTAGGCAACATTATTAGAAAGCACTGTATACATTTTCATTGTTATGCAGATGACACACAATTATACCTGTCAATGAAGCCAGATGATACTAATCAATTAGTCAAGTTAGAAGCCTGTCTTAAGGAAATCAAAGCTTGGATGACTTGTAATTTCCTGCTATTAAATTCAGATAAGACTGAAGTCATTCTTGTTGGTCCAAAAAACCTTAGAAATTCCTTTCCAAATCAAACTTTCAGTTTGGATGCAGTTACTCTTTCTCTTAATAGCTCTGTGAGGAACCTTGGAGTTATTATTGATCAGGATTTGTCCTTCAATTCACATATTAAATTTGTTTCTAAGACTGCCTTCTATCATTTGCGTAATATTGCCAAGATTAGGAGCATCTTGTCTCAGAGTGATGCTGAGAAGCTGATCCACGCTTTTGTTAGCTCGAGATTAGATTATTGTAATTCTTTATTATCAGGCTGTCCTAAAACATCTTTAAAAAGTCTTCAGCTGATCCAAAATGCTGCAGCAAGAGTTTTAACAGGTACTAGAAAGAGAGATCATATCTCTCCGGTTCTGGCCTCCCTTCATTGGCTTCCCATAGAGTTTAGAATTAAGTTTAAAATCCTTCTTCTTACTTACAAAGCTCTAAACAATGCTCCTTTTTATTTAAAAGATCTGATACTACCGTATCATCCTAACAGAGCACTACGCTCCCAAAATGCAGGATTACTTGTAATACCTAGAATCTCCAAAAGTACAATGGGAGGCAGAGCCTTCAGTTATCAAGCTCCTCTCCTGTGGAATCAGCTGCCAATCTGGATTCGGGAGTCAGGCTCGATCTCTGTTTTTAAGAATAGGGCTAAAACCTACCTTTTTGATATAGCCTATAATTAGGGAGGGATCATGTGTTTCTGAACCCTCCCTTAGTTATGCTGCTAATAGGTTTAGTCAGCCAGGGGACCTCCAATAATGCACTGGGCCTCACTCCTTTCCTCACTCTCTATGAAATATTTTTTTTTTGCTGGTCATTAACATTTGTTTGTTCTCTCCCATAGATTGAGTCCCCATCGTGCTGTTTGCTCTCTACATGTCTGTTCTTTTCTTCTTCTCTATCCCCTCACCCCCCAGCCAGTCACAGCAGATGACTGCCCCTCCCTGAGCCTGGTTCTGCTGGAGGTTTCTTCCTGTTAAAAGGGAGTTTTTCCTCTCCACCGTCGCCAAGTGCTTGCTCACAGGGGATCGCCTGATTGCTGGGGTCTTTCTGCAACTGTGGGGGTCCCCCCTACAGTTGATAGTGCTATGAGATGACTGTTGTTGTGAAATGGCGCTATATAAATAAAGTTGAATTGAATTGAATTGAATTCCCATTTAACATGAGTTTGAATATGATTGGTTAATCCTGAACACAGCCACATCCTCAGTTATAAGAGGGTGTGCATATTTATGCAACCAGGTTATTGTAAGTTTTTTATTTTTTACTTTTTCCCCTTAAAAGGGTTCAGTTTGTTTTTCAATTCTGTTGTACAGGTTATAGGTCACATTAATGGTGGAAAAAGTTTTGAAATGATTTATCTTGGTCTCATTTTTTTACATTACAAAAACCTGGCATTTGAACAACGGTGTGTAGACTTTTTTTATATCCACTATATCCAGTTGACAGTGTTTCATAATAAAAGCACATAACAGACACACCCATTCTGAAAACTGAATCGCTGTAGAGGGCTTTTATTTTTATATCACTCAGGAAGTATTGAGTTGTGACGGTGAAAATAAATTTACATTAATTCAGACCTGGTCATGTCTGGTGAATCCATCATTTATAGCGCAGACGACTATAAGGTTATTGAGCAGGAATTCAAGGATTGTTTCTCATTTTTAAGGATAATTAAAGCGTTGATTTTAGATAATCACATTTAAGACTTTTTATGGACCTGTAGACATTAATGAGGCAGCTGTTTTTCTCCTTGTTTGTGTTCTCACAGAGAAATTCTCTCCACAACAACCATACATGAATGCAAATTAATCTGTCCACACAGAATTAAACTCTATTTTCCTCTGTGATTTCACTTTCTCTGGATCTGTTCATGTCTTACTGAGAGTGGTAGGAAGCGGCTGCTGTCCATGCTCTTTCTTCACATGTACTAAGGATGGAGAGGCTGAGCGGCTCTCTGTGCAGTCACCATCAGATGTGACACAGTCACGCATGGTTGACAACATAATAAATAATTTTAAAAATACATATTTTACATTCTTAAAAGTATGTTTCCATTGAGAAATGTATCCAATTGCAATAAACAATTTAAAAAAATAAAATAATTAAAATGAGCTTCATTAATTTCCATGTTTTTTGAGATATACTGTAACTGCAGGGAGCCACAGCATGGGGGCTGAAGGGCAACATGCGGCCCCAGGGCCATGGGTTGCCAACCCCTGTGCTAGACCTTCCAAGCATGAATAAAAGTTATATGAGCAAACCACTTAAATCAAAGGGGGAAAAAAACTTTAAAGGGGACTGCACTCTTTTCACATTTCGACAGCTCCCACAGGTTTTAATGAAATGTTTGTGGCATATTTTGGTCAAATTTTCTTTAATTATTGTAGCACAATTGTGAATCATTTTTGCAGCATTCCTCAGAACAGCCCTTTACAGTGCATAAGTTTATAAGTGTATTTATTTATAAAAGAGACAGTCCATATTAATTAACATAAGACATGTGTTGTATCCATAATATAGGAATGACGAGTGAGTCTCACCTCGGTTAACAGGGGTTTATTCAGGATAACACACAACTATATACAAAGGCTTACGGCACTCTCCTGCTGGCCAGGTGGCTTCACGACGAAAGAAGCAGAGCCTCTTTCGCCCACTCTTTTATACATTGGGCGCTGTCACCACCGAAAACCGGTAGTAGTCACCCCGATCTATCCCATGACCAACCCGGCCACCATCTTGGTCATACCAGCCTATTTACAGACATAACCCCCCCCCCCCTCAAAAAAAATGCCAAGCACATAAATAACCCACCCAAATTTATCACCCGAGACACGCACTAATCAACATATGTACAAAATAAACAAAACACCTATCCAATCACACAGCGGCAGAATAACAGCTGAGCGGGTTATTCTGCCGCTGGAAAAGGGGAGCATACAAACAAAACAATAAAGTCATGTTTCTAACTAAAAATAATCCCTTAACAACATCAAAGAATATACACACAAAATAAAACACAGGACACACCCTAATGGCGGCCCCCCACCCCCAACTCCCACCCCACCATGGGCACACAGAGTATAATAAACAAGGGGTTACTCAAATAAAACAATCCAATTAAATCAGGTAGGCCCAAATTAATTTACCAAACCAAAACACATAGAGCCGCCACTAATTTAGCTATAAAATTTAGCACAAGAATGTCAAATATTCACAGTCTAACTCAAACACAGGGGAAAACAGGTGTCAGACCACCCAGGTTATCAAGTTAAAAATGCAAACACAAACACAGGTTTTCAACTACACAACACACTGTGCCCTTCTTTTTTTAAAACACAATTTACCGGGGCACCAAATAGAAACTAATAGCAAAACAGGACTGAAGAAGACAACACATGCATGCAAAATAAAACCGTCAGTCCCCGGATGGATCCCTCTCAAGGCGTCTCCGTCTCTTCACTTCAGGGCTCCTGCTGTGCCGTCTCCTCTCCACCTCCGGCAACTGCAGATCCCTCGGATGTCTCCAGACATGAATAGACCTGCGTCCATCTACCTGCATCCGACTAGGCTCCAACTGGAACCGCCTCTGGTTGTCCCGCTGCTCGCATGGACTGTGATCTAGACATACTTGAGCCTCAACCTTGGTCTTCGAGGGAACCCACTTCCTTTTATTCAGATCACCGATCCTGCGACAGGCCCCCAACTCTAGTTGCTCCATCTCATGGGCCCTCCTGGGACTCCTCTTGGCAGGTTGTCACTGGGAGCGCTTTACAATAACCACGCTCCGCGGTCTAGCCCCATTTTCTCCCGGCGTTGGCATCTCGTCCTGATGAGCCTCATCGGGGGTCCCGTTGTGCCATCCAGCACCCTCGTCTAGGGCAGCCTGTGTGACAGCATCGGGTCCATCCCAAGACGGCTCCGCGTGGCGCGGTGTGTGCACTCCTAAAGTCACATTGTCCATCCAGTCTGAATCCCACACCTCAGCACCTTCCACGGCAGGAATAGGTCGGCCCCACAGTCCACATCCAGACCATTCATCACCCGAAACGTTCATAATGGAGAACCCAAAGCTGCAAAATAGGTTGCAACCCATGACATTAACACCGGATGCAGAAACGTTAATGCGAACACTGAGCGCTACACTGTTCTTGGCCTCCATCTCAACGTAGCCCAAAATAGCCAACCTGTTCGGCCCATAACCATAAAATTCTACCTGTTGCCTTCTTATCTGTCGGTGGAGAAACAGTCTGTCCATGGTTTCCAGATTCAGGACGGAAATCACCACTCCCGTGTCCACTAGGAGTGGAATCTCGATGCCATCTAACGTGATAATGCAGCCGATCCTCCCTGTCGTCTCTGGGGAGACAGTATGCACAACCGTTGGAGTCTTCTGCGCACCACCTGGTTCTCTCTCACGGCTCCTGCGTACAAAATTTTCGCACACCCTGGCAAAATGATTCAAAATCCCGCATTTGCCACAACGCTTTCCTTTCACCGGGCATACTCTGGACTTATAGCGGTGCTCAGTGGACTAGGGGCAGACCTTATCCTGACCATGGAGGCAAAATCATCCTCTCCGTATTCGCCATCACAAGGGTCCAGGCTCAGTGCCTTAGCACAAGACTCATTCTTTTCCAGAGAGGCCCCTTCAGTAAAGCCCCTTGCGATGGTCTCTGCTGCCTCGAACTGTTGGGCAAGCTCGAGAGCCTCCACTAACGTCATCTCCCTTGGGTGTGTCAACAACCTGGACCGGGCCACCGTGCAACAGACGTGCTCTGCCAGCTGGTCCTGAATCATTTCATCCTCGAGGGTCCCAAATCTGCATTCCCTTGCCAGCTCGCGGAGGTCTGCCATGAATCTTCGCACAGGCTCTCTCGACCGCTGGCGGCACTGTCGAATCTGAATGCGTCTCATAGTGACGTTCTCCGGCGCCTTAAAGTACCGCGCCATTAGCTGCACCACTTCATCGAAACTGTCAGCACCTCCAAGGTTCTCTAGAATCCTCTGCCCTTCCATTCCTAAATTATGCACCAACACAGCTCACGCACGGTGCTTTTCCATCTCTCCCAGGTTCAGGACAGCAAGATAGTTGGCGAAGGCAGCGAACTAACGAGGCCATAGCACAAGGCGCTCACCCGGGGCCTCAAGAAACAGCCGAAAGCTAGCAACAGAGCATTCCATTACCGCTTTTACCTCGTCACCAAATATTGTGTGCATAATATAGGAATGACGAGTGAGTCTCACCTCGGTTAACAGGAGTTTATTCAGGATAACACACAACTATGTACAGAGGCTTACGGCACTCTCCTGCTGGCCAAGTGGCTTTACGACAAAAGAGGCAGAGCCTCTTCCGCCCACTCTTTTATACCTTGGGCAGCGTCACCACCGGAAACTGGTAGTAGCCATCCCAGTCTATCCCACGACCAACCTGGCCGCCATCTTGGTCATACCAGCCTATTTACAGACAAAACAACACGTAAATATGCAACATACAAGATTATAGCTGAAGCTTATTTCCATCTTGTGTCCCCTGGCCAGCCAATGCCAGCCACATAAAACAGACAACACAACAACAATAAACAACACAACAACAATAAAGCAAATAACACAATACAATAATAACAATAGCAGTAAGATTGCACACTGATAGAAAGAGAGGAATAAATGAACAAAGTTAAGATGAATATTGTTGATCTCAGACCAGCAAAAAGTATCACAATGACCAAGGTGTTGCTCGGGATGTTTAAGTGTAAAGTACTAAGGTGCATCATGTAGTTTTGCAAAGTACGCTTTTAGAATTACTATATGATGCATGAATTTAAAGTGTTTAGTGAATTGCACATGGCTCTATTGCACGTTTCAGCACATACAGACATGTGTGTGCTAATGATATTGCACCAGGTTTGTATGCATGGTTAAACCCATGTACACAGGGTTATTGAAGTTGTGCAAATTAGCATACAAACATACATGTACACACAAACAATCACGGACACACAGGCATGTCTAGGTCATATGACAGCCACAAATCTGGTCTGTTTTCAACAAATTGAAAACATATAATTACTACACGAGTCACTGGTGTTGAACATGTGCACAGGTTTGAGGTGATATGAGCCACTCCTTCACTTTCTGTAAAAATAAGATTGTTCCACGTAAACGTGTCAAAATATATCCCAACAACAAACCATGGGTTACAAAATCAGTTAAATCCTGCTTACAGAGGAAAGCACTTGCCTTTAAACAGGGGTCTGTTTCTGAGCTACAGGTTGCCACAAAGGAGCTGAAGGCCGAAATTTTAAGAGCAAAGCAGAATTATAAATCAGAATTGGAAAGCAAGATGACAGCAAAGAAACTTGGTTCAGCCTGGGCCAGTATGAAAACTATTGCAGGCCTTCAGAGCACAGAGCGCAGTAATCGTGTGTTTTTAGATGGTTTTAATTCAGACACAGAGCTGGCTAATGCTCTTAATTGCTTTTATGGTCGTTTTGACTCCTTTGCTTTTAGCACTGAAACCCAAGATTTGAAACAGAAACTCAAAGACAATCAGCACTTTAATATTGAGGTGCAGGATGTTAAAAGGGAATTCTGCGCTGTAAAAGTGAACAAAAGTCAGGGCCCTGATAATATATGTGGGCGCTTGGTAAAGTCCTGTGCACATGAACTGAGTCCTATATTTCATTACATTTTCAATAAGTCCTTACAGACACAACATGTGCCTAAGATCTGGAAAGAAGCCGTGGTTGTTCCCGTTCCAAAATCCAGCTGTCCTAAAACGGTAAACGACTTTAGACCAGTTGCTTTGACTTCAATTTTAATGAAAATTTTTGAAAAATTGATCAGATGTGAGGTCCTAAAGCAGACTGAGCATGCATCGGATCCTCCACAGTTTGCCTATAGGCCTCACAGAGGAGTAGAGGATGCCACTGTTACTCTGTTTAACATGCTTTTTAAACATCTGGATTTTAATGGGACACACGCCAGACTTTTATTTGTGGACTTTTCCTCCGCCTTCAATACAATCCAACCTCATATCTTAGTTGAAAGGCTCCTGCAGCAATTTGATTTGAGCAATAATCTGGTTGGTTGGATTCTGGATTTCTTAACCAACAGGACGCAGAGAGTAAGGGTCAATGGTACATTGTCGGACCTAAAGTGCTCTTCTACTGGCTCTCCTCAGGGGTGTGTGTTGTCACCACTACTCTTCATCCTGTACACAAACATGTGTCGGAGCAGACATGACAACAGACACATTATAAAGTATGCTGATGACTCAGTTATTGTCAGTCTCCTCCAGGATGGTGAGAGTGGCCACGGCCCAGTAGTTGATGATTTTGTTCACTGGTGTGAGGATTCCTACCTGCAGCTGAATACGACAAAAACTAAAGACATGATTATTGACTTTAGGAAGAAAAATCCCAGGCACAAAGTCACCGCACTAAAAGGCCAGACCACCGAATGTGTACAATCCTACAAATATCTTGGGATGATTATTGATAGTAATTTAAAGTTTGAAGAGAACTGTGAAAGGGTGTGCAAAAAGGGTCAGCAACATTTGCATTGCTTGAGAAAACTTGCACGCTTCCAAGTTGACCGAACCATAATGACAATGTTTTATCGGGCTTTTATTGAATCTGTTTTATCCTTTTCTTTAGTGGCATGGTTTGGTCAGATAAAACTGAAACAGGGGAAATCCTTGGATCAGGTAGTTAGATGGTCCAGTCGTTTGCTTGGTGAGCCACAGCTGAGCCTGACATCCCTGTACACCAGACAAGTACAGAGGATGGCTACCTCCATTTTAAATGATGACTCCCACCCTTTGCACTGCAACTTTCAGCTTCTTCCCTCAAGACGGAGGTTTGCCGTCCCAAAAAGTAGAACCCAGCGCTACAAAAACAGCTTTGTCCCTGCTGCTGTCAAAGAGTTGAACAAGCTGTAAAAATATATTGCACATAATTTAGGTACCTATTTATTAACTCCATTTTATATTTACTTATTTTTGTAGGATATCACTTGGGTTCTAAATATTTTACTGGGTTTTAGACCTTTGAGTTTTTTTTTTTTATTTAAGTTTTTGTAAAGGGTATACAGGTCATTACAGCATTGCATTGTTTACATTTTCATCACATGTTCCCTTATTTCTTGCTATTTGACAACATTGGTAGGATATTTATTACAACAACCCCCCCCCCCTTTTTTTTTTAAAGTGAAAGAAAAAGTGAAGTTAAGGAGAATTAAATAAAAAACAAACAAACAAACGAATAAACAAACAAACAGAACAGCAAAAAACAAACAAACAGAAAATTAAGTAATTAAAAGTAAAAGAGCAACTGAGTAGCGTTGGAACAAAGAGCGGGACCATTATTGAAATGGTATTTGTCAAAGATTAGTTCTAATGGAAGACACATATGCGATCCAGGGTTGCCAAAAGATTATGAACCCATCCATGTCCTGTCTCAGTGCGAATGTCAACTTTTCCATCGAGTAAATGTCTTGAATCACGTTAATCCAATCTTCAGGTGTAGGACAGTCCTTCAGCATCCATTTTTTAGTTAGGGCTTTTTTACTTGCCAATATTAAAACATTGAATAAGTATTTATCTCCTCGTCTTTCCAGTGAGTCCGGTAATAAACCCAAATACAAAGTTACAAAAGAAAAGGGAACTGTTATTTTGAATACTTTCCCCAATATTGTCTGCACGTTGGACCAATATTGGTGGATAACTGGGCATGACCAAAACACATGAAAATGATTTGCAGGCTTTTCACCACACAAGCGCCAACAGTTCAACCCCTTATGGGTAAATTTGTTTTGTGCAGGTGTTCTGAAAAATCTTACCAAGTTTTTCCATCCAAATTCTCTCCACTGCAGGGATGAGGTACTTTTCCATTGCTGTTTATTTAGCTTTTCCCATATTTCCAATTGTAAAGTGAAATTCCCCTCTTTTTCCCATCTCTCTTTTATATACGATGTGTTGTCTCCTTTTAAGTCTTGAAGACCTTGGTATATTTTAGAAATGTATCTGATCCCTGGGATCCCTTTATATGCCATTAAGAAGACCTTCAGAACACCTCACTGGGCCCTTTCCAAATCCTCCTTTTTAAGTATATTGTTTATGTGGTATCTAAGCTGAAAGAACCTGTAAAGATCTTGATTTATTAGACCTTGTTTTTTCAAATCTTCAAAACTTCTTAAAGTTTGCCCCTTAAAAAAATCGTAATATTTTATCAGCCCTTTCTCTTTCCACTCTTTAAATCTAGTGTCTGTTTTATTGGGGGTAAAGTCTTGATCATAGGCAATCCATTGCAGAAGTCGATAGGGCTCTTTAGCTTGATTCTCTCTGACTATCTTAAACCAAATTTTTAGCGGGGTCTCTATCCACGGGTTAGTGTTATTCAGGAGTTTAGTTAAGGCATTGTTCCCTATTATCGCCTGTAGGGGGATGTCACTTGTTATTTGGCATTCCATCTCCTTCCATTGTGCAGTGTAGACTGGGTTACATATCTCTACTAAAGTTTTAATTTGTGCAGCTATAAAATAGTCCCTGATATTTGGCAGTGCGAGCCCACCTTTGTCTTTGTTTAGCTGTAGGGTTCTATATCTGATTCTAGGTCTCTTACCCTGCCATATGAATCTTGAGATCCTTCTGTCCAGTTCCTGCCATGTTTTTTTGGGAGGTTCTACCGGTATTGTTTGGAAAAGGTATAGAAGACGTGGAAGTATATTCATTTTGACTGCTTCAATTCTTTGTGCGGTACCTAAAGCCACATTTCCACTATATAGTTCTGCGCTACTCTTTTCTTTTCTTTTTTACTTGTTTCTCCCGCGGCTGCGCCTCCATCACAACCGCGGAAAGCCGAGAATTGCTGGGGTGGGCGGGATCGAGGTGGCGCTACACTGCTGACGTATAAAGGACGAGACCGACTCCTCAACAACACAGAAAAAAATAGCGGATTACGAGCGGAGGATTTCCACGGTTTTTAACACAATGAATGTCTTTAACGAGACAAGAGAATTTTACAGGAGAAGACGACGTGGATTGAGACAACACACGTTGGAGCAGGAGAGGAGAATAGCGGTTGCCCAGGAGGAATCTGAAGCAGCTGCATATGAAGCAGAGATCATTCAGAGATCATTTCATTTGTTCAGTGTTCATGTGCATACATATGTCAAACGTCTTTTTTAAATAAAATGTTGTGCACTTTTAAACTACGTCGCCTCTGTTGTTCAAAACGGTTAAATGTTAACAGACGGTTAATTAAATGCTGAAACACCGGGGTAATTTAAAATTATGCAGAAGCTTAATCCTAAACCCCTTTAACTTACCAAATAATTTATAGTATTATAAAAAAAGCCAATCCAAATCTAGACCCATTTTGTATATTGTGTAATAATGATACACTGTAGGATGAAGAGCCTATAAAATTATTTGTCATAAGGTACAGGAATTATTTATTTTATTTAATAGTGGGTGTGAAAGGGGGCGGAGTTGAACCATCACTTCTACACCCGCTAAATTAAATAAAAGCACTCGTAAAAGGGGCACCAGTCCTAACGGACAATAAGATTAACTTTAATTTTAATTAATTTTGTACCTTAAATTACTTAATGAATCAGTCTCAAAGTTTCAGTGAGTTTTTGTCCTGCCGTGATTAGGAAACCTGTATATGCGAAAGGAAAACACTTTCAACTGCTCTCATTCACTCTTTATTAAAATCATTCAGGTTACATGGCATGGCGTTCAAATGATGAATAAACAGATTCAGATGATGACAGCGTAAAATATCACATCAACTGATATTGGGTTCCTGAACATAAAATCCAGCATTACACCTCTGCAGAACCAAGGAGAAACTAGACTTATGTTTCAACGGTAAGTGAGGCTGGAATGTTTTAACAAAACAACGCAATTTTATGGGGAAAATTCATAAGCTAATTATCTAAAAATGACTCCTGAATTAATCTACAAAATTTTAAGGGCAGTTACTTAAAAATGACTGAAAGTTTTCGTTCAGTTTACAGTCCTATCCTGTGGCTGAGACTAATTGAGCCCTGAAATACGGGCGATATTCAATTGTAATTTAATTGTTAGGACATCACGTTTTAACCCAGAAATAGGAGGAATAAGTCTCACTCACACACGGCCGTTGGTCCAAGTTCTGCGGGTCGGTACCGCTGGGTTTTGAAGTTAGGACGTCGGAGGAAGCTGCTGCAAGATGCCTCCTCACAGCCTTGGAGGTGATAACTCAGCTGGGGGCTCTCCAGACAATGGCAGCAGTGGGTGGTCTGTCACAGAGCGGCGTGAAAAGTCCTTTGAAAAAGAGTCCAAATTTGGGGTCTCTTGTAGTGGGATCGACCCGAAAACTGAAGAAAAATCTTCTCAGTCTCTGTTCTCTTTAACTAGGCAAATTAAAGGTCCACTTTAATGGCGTGAAAAGTCATTAAAAAAAAGTGTTAGAAAAACATTTACTAGGATAAGAATGGCTTCTGAGGTGAAGGAAAAAGTTTGAGAATTTGATTCTCTAAAAAGGGACGAGCTCTAAAGAAAAATGGTTTCTCCTCAGTTTCCAGAATATAAGAAAAGATTTGACAAACACACAGAGAATAAAATAAAACTTCACAGGGCCTTGAAACGGTGGAATAAGATCTTCTTCTGAGGTCTAGATTACTATTCTGCTTCTTTAATCTGAATTTAGTTCCTAATCTTTCTCAAAATCTCTTTCTTCTTTCTGTGTTTCTAATTCTTAATTCTATTTCTAGCTAATCTTCCTGCCTGTTGTCTGATCTCTGACTTTTTTAAAACTCTTAACTGTGCTGTGACTCAACTGTTAACCCTGTTTTCCCGTGTACTCAAATCTAACTTCTGTCTTTTAAAGTTACCTCGCCGGGTCGTAAAACTGATGAGGTCAGTCGTCAAACGACCAATCTACTCTTTCAGAATCAGTTTGAAATGGCTGTTATCCAATGTGAAAACATTTCTTTGTTTGAGAGCAGCCAACCAAATGGAGACACCATCCCATGAATTTTCAGAGGGAAAAATCAGCAGTCAGTTCTTATAAGATAAATGCTCAATATAAAATCTAACTAAATTAAATGACTTGGCTAATATATGGTGATCATGCATTTATACCATTACTCCAATAACACTCATGAATATAACATTTCTTATACATAATTATAATACATGCATTCACATTTAGATCAAGATTAGAACAGCAGAACATGCAGCAAACCATGGTTGGTGATAAAGGGGGATGATTTTCAGTGTCCTTAGGATCCAGGATAAGCTGAAAGAAACTTAATATTTAGAACAAATTAAAAGTCATCCTACGTACTGAAAACACATTCCGTAGGTATCCGCTAGGAGGTACTGTTGAGCTGTAGATGATTTCCTTAGTATCTGGCGAAGGCCTGGACAGCATAGGCTATAAAACCGTCAGATTAAGTGGTTTATGACTCTTTTAAAAACATTGGTTTCCTGTGAAAAGGTACGTTATCAAATGCAGTGTTCATGTTGAGAGGTCTGGTCTCCTGAGTTTTATGTTCCTTTGAGCCTTTAAAAGCAAACTCTGATCCTTACAATCTCTGCAAGCGGCAGTTGTTTACATTGGGGTCCTGGGAAAGCAAGCATCTTTGGTCAGGTCTGGAAGAAGCCTGCATGAGTCAGCAAAAAGCCAGTGATATTCCTGAGAAGGCAGAAAGGTGATATTCCTGTGTAATGAATAAATTGAAATTCCTGTAAACTGGAGAGAAGTGATCTTGTCTTGGTTTTGAGGAGGACGATGATGCTACAACACTGATGATAAACTGACTTCCCAAAAAAAGCAGCAGTTATACAACGCACTTTTGGTTTGATGGAATTGCCAATTGACCTTGGAATTATATGTGGAAACTTGTTATACTTCCAGTTAACTTTAACTTACAAAATAATTAAAAATATTATAAAAAAGCCAATCCAAATCTAGGCCCATTTTTTGTATTGTGTATCATTTGAGTATCATTGTACAATCTATTGTTATTTATAAGGGTTATCTGTTCAGTGGTGGCTAATTACACACTAAAACAACGTAGAAAATGACTGCAAAGAAAATGCTGCAGCTAGACAACTCACTTTTGATTTGATGGAATTGCCAATTGACCTTGGAATTATATGTGGAAACTTGTTATACTTCCAGTTAACTTTAACTTACCAAATAATTGATATTATAAAAAAAAGCCAATCCAAATCTAGGCCCATTGTGTATCATTTTTCCAATCTATTGTTATTTATAAGGGTTATCTGTTCAGTGGTGGCTAATTACACACTAAAACAACGTAGAAATGACTCAAAAAAAAAAAAATATGCTGCAGCTAGATAACTCACTTTTGGTTTGATGGAAATGCCAATGAACCTAGAAATTTTATGATGAAACTTTTTTTAATCCTACTAAATACACTGACATTGTCACACTGCCAACACCAAATTATAATTTTCTTTTTCAAAACAAAGATCACTATGGATCTATTGAATCACAATAGCATAGGTTTATCATATACATGTCAACGTTTACAACATCGAAAATGTTATATTTGGGTTTACATGTATGGGTATTTTCGCTTTATATTATACTAGACTGCTTATAATTTATTGGAATTCTCAGAATTTGGAATGCCGATATAACATTCAATTCACATGTACTTACCTTTTACCCAATTCGACTTTCACCTTTATCAGTGTCTACTGCTGAATGTAAATTACACCTGTGCAACTGCTTACAATTTTACTTAAAAACTGTACCCAATGTAGAGCAATGGATACAGCAGTGGTAATATTTATTAAATTTAACAATAACAATTACATTACCATTAAAAATCTTGACACCTTTATGGCTGAACAGCAGGATTAGGGTCATATGAGGCAATGGAATGTGTATGTAATTATTCGCCTTTATCATCCAGTGTTATAATATACAAACCACACTTTTATCCAAAAGACTAACATTTTATTACATTACAAATATTCCCAAAACATGTTAACAAATGGGGAGCTTTCAGTACTTCGACCAGACTGCCAAAATGGTTTCGGAAGGCTCCGTGGAAGGAAGCCGTCTCTGTCAGCTCATCCCTTCTTAATGCGGCTAACTGCAGGTGTCTTTCGCGCTGTTCGAGCATCCTTTCATGGATCCGCATCTCCTCAGCATGATTCTGGGCCATCAGTGATGCAAGGTCTGCAATGTTGCTGGACCTCTTCAGCTTGCCTATATGAAAGACAGAAGTCATTGTATTTTGATAACACCGGATCAAAACATGTCAGAAAAAATATTATGGAATTAAACTGTTGAAAGCCTGTGGTGGGATGCTTCGTTGCTGTATTTAAGCTCAACTGTCATGTCATTGCCCCTCAGTAGAGTGGACTTTAGAAACTTCTGTGGAGATGTGGTGAGGCCCCCCTTCATTTCAAAAAGGATTAATTGTAAAAAGTATTTTGATTTAATGGGTTATTTTTAAAAGAATTTCTTTGTACTGTGGCCTCATAAATCAGAATGGGTTAATAGTGTTAGCTGACTTGAAGAATTTCAATCAAGCATTTTGATTTGAAGTCGGTACATGTGCTCCTTTTTTTTGTGAAAATACAACAGTATTTCACCACCAACACACCTATAACACTGGGCCACTGTGGCTATGAACACCCCTGAATCTAGTATTTTTATAAATGTAGAAAGACATTTTAAATTCCTTGTTATGCGTCTATAGCAAACAATCACATATAAAAACAACCGGGTGGTAATTTTCAGTTTGTTGTGCCTTACCAGCACTTGACTGGGAGATGCCGGGGCAGTCCAGTGAGGCGGACCCAAGGGATTTGAAAACTGTGTATAGAAGGAAAAAAACACACAATAACGCTCACAAACAAAGTGCAACATGTACCGCAAACACAAAACTTTTTAACCAGAATAAAATTAGCTTACGTCAGCGTTTTGTTCACGTGAATACTGAAATAAAAGCGCGATTCTGCAGCTTGATGCCAGGTAGCAGCAAGGTACAGAGGTAGCTAGCTATTAGCGGGCTAGCCATCACCACAATTGCCCACAATCAAACAACTTTCTTTATTGCTAAAATAAAGTGCGCTTTTGACCGAAAGGCAAGAAGACGGACAATAACAAAACAACACTCACCGTCACCGTTTTCCAATTCAGTGGCCGTGTCGAGTCCAAATTCTCTGCCAATAATAGCAGGCCGGACACTTCCTGGTATATTTTTTCATTGCAAGTTGCCCCACCAACTCGCTCTGGATGTAGTCATCGGCTACGAGGGACAGAAAAGTCTGCACCTCCTCGTTTGTTCATGGAATAAACTTGCGCGTGGACATCGTTATATGAGAACACAATTTTGAATCCAGTCACCGCGGTTACTCGCTGAAATTACAAATGGCGGACGTGTAGCTTCAACAGAAAACAAACGGACGCGTTTGGTGACGTTACGCCCTGACCAATCAGCGTTTAGCAGTCGATTGATGTCATTTCACACCTCGCTTTTCGCTCGCCTGTACCCTGCCTCTGAACAGGCACGAAAATCGTAACGGTTAAACCGTGAGGACTTGGGTGGAAATGGCGAAAAACCGAAACAAGTAAAAAAAAGTAAAGCCCAGGTGATACTGGTGGAAATGGGGCTTAAGAATGGTATCATATTCCATCTTGCTAGGTCAGATTTTATTTTTGTCACCAGTGGATCATAGTTTAGTGTTATAATTTTGTCGAGTTGTTTCGGGATATTGACCCCCAGATATTTCATAGATTCCAACTCCCAGTTAGTTTTGAGTTCATTTAGTGAAAAATGATTTGGGTCATAGTTGAATGTTAAAACTTGGGTTTTATGCATGTTTAATTTGTACCCTGATAAATCTCCATAGTCTGAAAAAACTGAGATTGGTTCTGGTAGAGAAGTGTCTGGCTGCCCTAGGTATATTAAAATGTCATCAGCAAAGAGTGCTATTTTATGTTCTTTCTGACCAAGTGTAATACCTTGAATTTCTTGATTTTGTCTTATCCATTGGCTCAGAGGTTCTATGAAGATTGCAAAGAGCAGTGGAGACAGGGGGCAGCCTTGACGACATCCTCTTTCCAGCTCAAAAGATGATGATAAATTACCGTTAATCCTTATTTTAGCTGTTGGTTTTTTATATAATGCCTGTATAGTTCTAATGAAGTTGTTATGAAAATTGAAACTGGATAAGATTTTGTAGAGGAAAGACCAGTCAACCGAATCGAATGCTTTTTCAGCATCTAATCCCAATATGACTGCATTTAAGTTATATTTTTTTATATGATGAATTATGTGTAAAGTGCGTCGAATGTTGTCTTGTGTCTGTCTTTGTCTTATAAAACCTGTTTGGTCTAAGTGAATTAGGTCTGTCAGTATGTTTTCTAACCTTTTGGCAAGGATAGTGGTAAAAAGCTTATAGTCCTGATTTAATACACTGAGTGGTCTGTAGTTGGAGCATTCTAGTTTATCCTTTTCAGGTTTAGGTATGACTGCAATGACCCCTTCTCTCCAGGAGGGGGGGATTTCCCCTGTGTGGAGGACGTAGTTAAATGTTTTCAGGAGGAGAGGAGATAGTTGCTGTTTAAAGGTTTTGTACCATTCTGCTGTATAGCCATCTGCTCCTGGGGATTTGTTAGCTTTAAGTTTCATAATTGCTTTTTCCAATTCTTTAGGTTGTATTTCTGACAGTAGGGTTTTATTTTGTGATTCCGTAAGTTGGGGAAGGTTTAATGTGTTTAGGAATGTCTCGGATGCATTTTTATGTTTTTTGTGGGAGTATAAGTTCTTGTAGTAATTCTCGAAGCTTTTAAGAATATCCTGAATTCTGAATTTTATTTCCTTTGATACTGGGTCTCTGATTTTGTAGATTGCTCTTTCCGTTTGTTGTTTCCTCAATTTATAGGCTAGTAATTTTGCCGATTTACTGCCTGCTTCATAGTGTTTTTGTTTCAGAAATGTAAGTTTCTTCTGGATTTCTATTGTGTAGATCTCATTTATTTGATTTTTAATTTCTTTGATCTTGAGCGAGCCATTAGAATGAGTGTTATCTTTGTGTTCTTTTTCTAGGTTCTTGAGCTCTGATTCTAGTGTGATTAGTTTTTCTTGTCTCAGTTTCTTTTGGGTTGCCAGTTTTGCAATAATTTTTCCCCTTATTACAGCTTTGCACGCATCCCACAGTATTAAAGGGGATACTTCTCCATTATCGTTTTCTTCCAAATATCTGAGAATATCTGATTCCAATTCATCTTTCAGTGGCCCTTTGAGGACACTTGAATTCAACCTCCAGGAAAATGTATTATTTGTGTATTTTTGGATGTTTAAATCCATATAGATCGGACTGTGGTCGGAGAGATCCATCAGTCCTATTTTACATGTTTTTACTCTTCCAATGTCTCTATTAAACATAAAAAAGTAATCAATCCTTGAGTAAGATGAATGTGGCGTTGAATAAAAAGTATAATCTTTTACATTGGGGTTGAATTCCCTCCATACGTCACAGATTCCCATTTCTTTTAGTAGCATCCGAGTATTCCTATTTTGGGTGTTATTTTGATGTGAAGAATTACCTGTTGCATCCCAGTATGGATTCAGTCTTAGATTGAAGTCTCCACCACATATCACTAAACCTTGGGCTTTAGTTATCATTAGGTTGAATACATTTTTATAAAATTTCCATTTAGCCCCTGGTGGTGCATATACATTCAGCAGGGTGATATCTTCTCCCTCTAGCCGCCCAGTTACCAAACTGTACCTCCCTTCTTTATCTTTGTGTTCTGATTTTTTTTCAAATGTAATTTTGGTTGATATCAATGTCGCTACTCCCCTCCTCCTCCCTGATTTATATGAAGATGAAGAGATCATTTTAAACCCTTGTCTACTGAGTTTAGTGTGTTCCACGTCTGTTAGGTGGGTTTCTTGTAAAAATACTATTTCTGCTTTGTCTTTTTTCATTTTGCGTAGAATCTTGGATCTTTTAACTGGATCCAGGATCCCTTTTACATTATATGAGGCTATTTTGGTTACACCCTGTTTCTCCATTGTATTTTCTTATTTAGTATAACAGTGTGGTGGCCCTCTTTTTTGCTACTCAGAAACTGAAAGATCATTAAGAACATAAAAAACATTAAGTACATAATGAACGAAACTTTAAAACAAAAAACTGTCAAAAAAACTTCCTGAGCTGGGGTCTCTTTAAAGACCCTGTAAGAGCCCTGATGGAGTATGGGCTCTGAGGGAAATTCCTCAAACTCTGTTACGTGCTGAGGGCCCTCTCTTACCCCTGTAAGTTGTCCCATGTTTTTAACGTGAATTTCAGATCCCAATCCGAATTTGTAATGATTTTTTTTTTTTTTTTTTTTTTTTTATGCCTATACTCTATGAGCTTGTGTGCACCCTCCCACCCCCATCACAGCAAACATTCACTCTAATACAGTATTTGTTAGTGTGGGGAGAACATGTGGGTCATTGTTACATTTCTATTTTAACATGATTTTTTTTTTCCCCCTTTAAATTAAGAAGACATTTGTTTCTAATGCTAAAACTGCTCCATGAAAGGTTTTACCACATGCTGATTCTGCATCTTCTTTAATGTTTGTTACCTTGTAGGAGGGGGGATGGAAGTGCAGAGTGACTGTAGAGAGAAAGAAAAAAAACAAAAAAACAAAAAGGTCGCTATTCCTTTCTGGAACTGGAAAGCTTATCTTTGTAGCTCTGGGGCTGGGTGTTCCCGCTGCTGGCCCGTGGATTTTGAAGGTCTCTGAGTGGACCACGTTTGAGCTCTGATTTTCTCGTTCAGATCCGCTGCGGGTTTAAACACCGTTACCGGGAGACCTCTTCTTGCCATGTCAGTTGTTGCTTCTTCCGCTGAATTGTAGAGACATGACTCTTCCCCGTAAAAGACCCTTAGCTTCGCCGGAAATGGCGTCTGAAAGCGTAGATTCTTTTCCCGTAAAACCTTTTTGGCGTCGTTATATTCCCGTCGCTTTTTAAGAACTTCAGGGGCGTAATCGTGTTCCACGAAGACTTTTCTTTCTTGATGCATAAATCCTTTCTTCTGCCAAGCCCGTCTTACAACTTCTTGTTTTATTTTGAAGTCGGAGAATCTTACCAACACTGAACGTGGGGGCGCTTCCGGGGCTGGCTTTGCGGCTAATGTGCGATGTGCCTTTTCTATCTTCAAATCGGTGGATTGTGGAATATCCAACTTCTCTCTCAATAAGGATTCCACGCATTCTGCCACTGTGTTGAAACCATCTTCAGTTCCTTCTTTCAGACCGTGAATTCTGATGTTGTCCCGTCTCTGTCTTCCTTCTTGGTCGGCTAGCTTAGCCTCCAGCCTTGACTGTTTTCTGTGTAAATCCAGTACAGAATCTTCAAGCACTTTTATTCTGTCTTCAGCTTCCAAGATTTGGTTTTCGGCCTGGTCCATTCTGCTGTTCGCCTTTTTTAGATCCTCTCTGAATTCAAGAAATTCGGCCCGAAATCGTCGTAATTCGTCAAATAGCGATTTCAAGCTAATCCTTTTGTTAGCTAGGCCCAGGCACTCTTCTTCTGAATGGAGGTCTTCTGGTTCCGATTCCGCGGCTGCTGTGCGTCCTGATCTGGGGAATGTCAGTTTCCTCTGCTTTTGGTTAGGCATGGTGTTATTGTCTTTTGAATTTTAATCTTCCAAAAATCCGTTAGGTCTGATTTTGAGGAGGTTTTCCTTGGATTGAGTCTGGGAGTTTCACCGTTAGGTTGCTATCACCATGGCGTCCAGACCGGAAGTCAGACCTTTGAGTTTTTAACCTCTTTGACTAGTTTTTAACTTTTAATATGACCATTCTCTCTTACCTCTTGTTTTTTCTCCCATCTCTTTGTCTTTTTATACCCTGATTGATGGAACCTTGAGTAGTTTTATCATGTTTACAGTCAGCTTCATATGTGCCTGTGTTTGTGTCTATGTTGAATGTAATTTGTGGCTTGTATATATGGATGTCACCAGACTGCAAAACAAATCTCCCTACGGGTACAAATAAAGTAACCTGAACCTGAACCTGAACTTTACTCTAAAAGGTGGCAAAGCTGGAGCTTTCCCTGACAGGAAGTGGTATGGTGTTTCATAAAATGCTTGCATGTCTCTTTAAATGCCCAAGAACTGCCATTAATTCTGCCCTTCCTCTTATATCACTATTGCTAATCTTAAATGGCTAGCTCCTAGCTCAAATAGCGAGCTTGAGCCAAGTAACATGAAATTTGTCCTAAAAAAATGAATAAAATAATACATCACTGGTGGGCAGGGGTGTGTGGTTTCAGTGGTTGATAGGGCCAATCCCTGGAGTACAGGGATATATTACAGTACAGAAATATTCACGAATGAGTGAATGGTGACCCAAATCATCTAGCTGACACTAGCTGCTAAAAATAACATCTAAAGGTGCCTTCACACCAAACGCGAATGGGGATGCAAATCCATACAAGGTCAATGGAAAGAGGCGAGCACACGCAAAATTGCACATTCGCTCATTCACATCCAAGGGATAGTGCCATCATCTGAGTAAAAGTATCAACATTGGAGAGAAAACTAGTTTGAAAATGAGACTGAGACTCACCTGGTGACGGAAGGACCTGGAGGTCTTCAGCTGAATTGGGATGTCGGAGTTATTTACCCATGGATTCCTGCTACAGATGTGCTAACATGGCAAGCTAGCAATGGAAACACCCATCTTGTGAAGCTTTGGAGACAGGGAAAACTTTTTCAGGTGAGGCTGCCATCGGATAATGTAAACCTGTGCATGATGTTATTTGGGGGATTTTTACAGCAGGTTGAACAGAGCTACAGAAGTTATAAAGGCAACTTCACTTGTCTGCATCTCACTCAGACGGTGAATTCATGTCATGTGTTTACATTGAGTTATAATGTATTCATGCTGTGCAAAAAATTTGCCCGTTGCTGTTTGGTGTGAAGGCACCTTAAGAGAAATGTGCAGTCTTTGCCCCCTTCCTGATTTCTCATTTTTTTGTATGTCACGCTTAAATGTTTCAGATTATCAAACAAATTTAAATATTAAGCAAAGATAACACAAGTAAACACAAAATGCAGTTTTTAAATGAAGGTGTCCATTATTAAGGGGAAAAAAAATCCAAACCTTAATGGCCCTGTGTGAAAAAGTGATTGCCCCCTAAACCTAACAGCTGGTTGGGCCACCTTTAGCAGCAACAACTGCAATCAAGCATTTGCGAAAACTGAAAATAAGTCTTTTACAGCACTGTGGAGGAATTTTGTCCCACTCATCTTTGCAGAATTGTTGTAATTCAGCCATACTGGAGGGTTTTTGAGCATGAACCGCCTTTTTAAGGTCATGCCACAGCATCCCAATCGGATTCAGGTCAGGACTTTGACTAGGCCACTCCAAAGTCTTAATTTTGTTTTTCTGAAGCCATTCAGAGGTGGACTTGCTGTTGTGTTTTGGATCATTGTCCTGCTACAGAACCCAAGTACGTTTCAGCTTGAGGTCACGAACAGATGGCCGGACATTCTCCTTCAGGATTTTTTGATAGACAGCAGAATTCATGGTTCTGTTTACCACAGCAAGTCTTCCAGGTCCTGAAGCAGCAAAACAGCCCCAGACCATCACACTACCACCACCATATTTTACTGTTGGTATGATGTTCCATTTCTGAAATGCTGTGTTACTTTTATGACAGATGTAATGGGACACACACCTTCCAAAAAGTTCAACTTTTGTCTCGTCAGTCCACAGAGTATTTTCCCCAAAGTCTTGGGGATCATCAAGATGTTTTCTGGAAAAACTGAGATGAGCCTTTATGTTCTTTTTGCTCAGCAGTGGTTTTCGTCTTGGAACTCTTCCATGCAGGCCATTTTTGCCCAGTCTCTTTCTTATGGTGGAGTCATGAACACTGACCTTAACTGAGGCAAGTGAGGTCTGCAGTTCTTTGGATGTTGTTGTGGGGTCTTTTGTGACCTCTTGAATGAATCGTCTCTGCGCTCTTGGGGTAATTTTGGTCGGCCCGCAACTCCTGGGAAGGTTCACCACTGTTCCATGTTTTTGCCATTTGTGGATAATGGCTCTCACTGTAAAGCTTGTGACCATAGGTGAGAGTAGGAACATAGATTGACTGGTAAATTGACAGCTTTGCCGAACTGAGCTTTGACCGAAAGAACGAGATCGCGGATACAAGCGGCTGAAATGAGCTTTCTTCGTAGGATTGCTGGATTCACCCTCAGAGATAGGGTGAGGAGCTCAGTCATCCGGGAGAGGCTCAGAGTAGAACCGCTACTCCTCCACATTGAAAGGAGTCAGTTGAGGTGGTATGGGCATCTGATTAGGATGCCTCCTGGACGCCTCCCACTTGAGGTGTTTCGGGCACGTCCCACTGGGAGGAGACCCCAGGGCAGACCCAGGACTCGGTGGAGAGACTATGTCTCCCAGCTGGTCTGGGAACGCCTTGGTATCCTCTCTGAAGAGCTGGAGCAGGTGGCTGGGGAGAGGGAAGTCTGGATTTCTCTTCTTGAACTGCTGCCTCTGCGACCCGGACCTCCGGAAAAGCGGTAGAAGATGGATGGATGGCTCTCACTGTAGTTCACTGGTGTACCAAAGCTTTAGAAACGGCTTTATAACCTTTACCAGACTGACTGATCTCAATTACTTTGTTTTCTTCAGATCACAGCATGATGTCTAGCTTTTGAGGATCTTTTGGTCTAATTCACTTTGTCAGGCAGGTCCTATTTAAATGATTTCTTGACTGAGAACAGGTGTGGAAGTAATCAGGCCTGGGTGTGGCTAGAGAAATTGAACTCAGCTTTCCAAAGATGTGATAAACCATAGTTAATTTATGTTTTAACATGGGGGGCAATCATTTTTTTTCACACAGGGCCATAAATGCCTTCATTTAAAAACTGCATTTTGTGTTTACTTTTGTTATCTTTGGCTTGTGGTGGCACTGAGTGGAGGGGTTCTCCACCCAGAGTCAGAAGCTGGGGGGGAGATGGAACAGAGGACTGAAGGAGGAAGTGGCACCGGGGAGTCTCAGATGTAACAGAAAGGACTAGTTGCACCCCGGGGAGTCAGGAGACACTGCAGTTTGCTAGAGTATGAGAGGGAGTGAGAAGCAGGGTTCGTGTTCTGTAATGTTAATGTGCCAGACAGGCTTTGTGCACTGTGTATATTGTCTTTGGCTCCCTGGGTCTCATGGGGCAGAAATAAAATGGTATAAAAGGAGGCGCCCAGAGACCCCGGGAAGAGTTTTTTCTATGTTTTATGTTGGAAGGTGAATAAAGTTTGTGTGTCGTCCAGCTCGCTGTCTCATCTGTTTTCATCTTCCACTTTGGTGACCCTAAAACGTGCAATGGAGAACGAGCCGAGCACCGCACTGGAGACTACCCAGAGGGAGAACACCAGCGCTACATGCGCTGTCGTAGTCAAGCTCCCAGACTTCTGGCTTCACAATCTGACCGCTTGGTTTCTACATGTGGAAGCCCAATTCGCACTCCGTGCGATCTCCACGGACGACACCAAATGTTATTATGTGGTCGCTGCGCTGGATGTGCGCACCACACAGCAAGTAACAAGCCTGCTCCAGGAGCTGCCAGACCAAAGGAAATACAACGCGCTCGAGCAGATGCTGCTTCAACGATAAACCCTGTCGGACAGTGAGAGGTCAGAGAAACTTCTCGCACACTGACAGTTGAGTGACAAATCAGCTGTGGAGCTGATGGAGAGCATGTTAGCACTGAGGGGAAAGGACAATGAACCCTTCCTGTTCGCCCACCTCTTCCTCAGAAACCTACCAGCTACAGCAAGGGCAATCCTGGCCAACTCACCGCTGCTAGTGTCCAAGAACTACCGTGCCCTGGCGCAAGAAGCGGACCACATCATCCTAGCGAACAGAGCTCTCAGCGTGCACGCACCAACACCAGCATCCATGAAGGACTCCAGCGAGGTCAAGGAGCCGTTGGGGGTGGTTGGGACAAATGCCAAGAGATGCAGGAACGGGACGCTTTGTTTCTGTCACCGCCAGTTTGTCTTGAATGCCCAATGCTGTCTGCCGCCGTGCCAATTCAAGACGCCAGGGAAACGGCATGGCCAGCAGTCAGTAGCAGCTGCGACCACTGGTGACAGGAACAAGCTGCTTTTCATCACAGACACACGTTCGGGGAGACGTTTCTTGGTGGACTCTGGCTCCCAGAAGAGCCTCATTCTGCCGTTCAGTTTGGACAGTTCAGCAGAAGGCTGCGGCCCCGAGCTTACGGCCACCAATGGATCCAACATCAGGACGTTTGGCGAACGAACATTGACAGTATGCTTATACAGATGTAATTACCAGTGGGACTTTGTGGTAGCTGCATGTTTGGTCCCCATTTTAGGCACTGATTTTTTATGTATTTACGGATTAGTCGATGTGGCCAACAGACGTTTAGTGGATGCTGTTTCCTTTTCCTCCTTGCCCTGCGCAGTTTGGGGACTTGAGCCAACAACACATGCTAACGTTGTAGCTCCAGGGGGTAAGTAGTAGCATTTGCTTTCCCAGTTTCCAGTACTCACGGTTCCGACTTTTTCTGCTACGGTAACCAAACACGGGGTTGAGAATTTCATAACAACAAAAGGTCCACTGGTGTTCGCATGCCCTCAGCGCCTGGACGCGGTTAAGCTGGCCAGCATGCGTGAGGAGTTTGCTAATTTAAAGCAACTGGGCATCATTAGGCACTCCAACAGCCCGTGGGCATCTCTGCTACACATGGTGCCAGAGGCCAATGGGTCGTGGCGACCGTGCGGCGATTTCCGGCGCTTGAACAACACCACAGAACACGATCGGTATCCCATCCCATACATCCAGGATTTTTCCGTGCATCTGGCCGGGACACGTGTTTTTTCAAAAGTGGACCTGGTCCGCGGTTACCATCAGGTCCCTGTGCATGTGGAGGACGTTCCCAAGACAGCGGTAATAACTCCTTTTGGCTTTTTTGGGTTTTTATGTATGCCGTTCGGGTAAAAGGGTGTGGCGCAAACCTTCCAAAGAATGATGGACGTGGTGCTCCGTGACCTGTCTTTTGTTTTTGTATACTTAGATGACGTTTTGGTGGCTAGTGCATCCGAGGAGGAGCACCTCGCCCATTTCAACCTAGTTTTCCAGAGGCTGGAAGTGCACGGGTTTATCGTTAACCCAGTGAAGTGCCAATTCGGTGTGCCAGTGATTGATTTTTTGGGTCACCGCATTTCACCGGAGGGCATGATTCCGCTGCCAGATACGATGTGTGCCGTGTTGGACTTTCCACGTCCGCAGACCGTGAGGGCCCTGCAGGAATTTTTGGGCATGGTCAGCTTTTACAACTGTTTCATCCCCCGAGCAGCCCAGCTGCTGCAACCGTTGTACGCCGCGCTCAAAAAAAAAAAAAAAAAAGAAGCCCGCGGAAAATATCGACTGGACCCCCGAGCAAGTCCGGGCTTTCTCAGATGCCAAAACAGTGCTCGCTAATGCCACCTTGCTAGCCCACCCTGCCCCATCAGCGCGGATAGCACTCACCACGGACGCGTCTGACGTTGCCATAGGAGTGGAGCAGTACGTCTCTGGTTCATGGCAGCTGCTCGCATTTTTCAGCCGTACTTTGCTCGACAACGAACACAAATACAGTACATTTGACAGAGAGTTGTTGGCTTGCCACCTGGCAACATGCCACTTCCAGTTTTGGCTAGACACGTTCACTGCGTTCGTTGATCATAAGCTACTAACGTATGCAATGTCCAAAGTCGCAGAACCGTGGTTGTCCCAGCAGCAATGACATTTGGCCATGATCTTGGACACGTTGCCAGTAAGCTTAATGTGGTGGCCGACTGTCTGTTGCGCACGTTAGTCTCCCCGGTCTACGTGGGAATAGATTTCCCTGCCATGGCCGTGGAGCAAACTGGGGATGCGGACATCTGCACGCTCCAGTCCGTGCCTACTGGGTTAAAACTGTAAAGCAGGGTGGTGCAAGAAGGGTGCCCTCCCTTTCTCTGCGACATCTCCACCGGTCGCCCACACCCGGTGGTTCTGAGCTCTTGGCACTGCCGCATTTTTGAGTTAGTCCACTCCCTTTCACATCCCGGCATGCACGCCTCAGTTAAGCTGGTGGGGGTGAAATTTGTCTGGCCTCACTTGCGCAGGTACGTGAAAGAGTGGGCTGCAGCATGAGTCGCATGCCAGCGGGCCAACGTGCACAAGCACACCAAAGCCCCCCTCGAGCTGTTCCAAACCCGAAGGGAGGTTCGACCACATCCACATGGATTTGGTGGGCCCCGTCGCAAGGTTTCACGCTCCTTTTGACAATCGTGGACCGCACCACGTGTTGGCCTGAAGTGGTCCTGCTGGCTTCCACCACGTCCGCAGAAGTGGCTCGTGCTTTTTTGTTGGCTTGGGTTGCACGGTTCAGATCCCCGTCGGACATCACTTCCGACAGGGGTCCGCAGTTCGTTTCAGAATTGTGGTCCACGATGGTCCAGAGCCTGGGGGGTCAAAATCCACCACACTACCGCGTACAACCCCCAGGCCAGCGGGTTATGCGAATGTTTTCATAGGTCATTTAAAGCAGCGATCAGAGCTTCACTCATGGATGCAAATTGGGTCGACCACCTGCCCTGGGTCTTGTTAGGTTTGCGCTCCTTGCCTAAGGAGGATCTGGCAGCCTCCCCGGCAGATCTCATTTCTTCTCAGCCGCTGCAGATCCCCAGGGAATTTTTACCAGAAAACCCCGCGCCCGGAACTGACCCGCCCATGCAATTTTTATACAGTACAGAGGCTGCTAACGCGCCGGGCCCGGCCCACCATTGTTTTCCCCGTACTTTCGTCCCGATGAGCTTACAGAGCGCCAAGTTCATTTTTGTCAGGCACGATGCACACAGAACCACACTGCACCCACGGTACGACGGACCATTCAGAGTGCTGCAAAGCATTTTGTGTTAGACTTGGGGGGGGGTGCTTCGACCAGATCAGTGACCCCCCCACTCCAGCCGCTATGGGCGCTGGCTCAAGCCCAAGGGACCGGGGGGTTAGTCCCCTTTCTGGGTGTTCGGGGGGGGGGGGGGAGCTATGTGGTGGCACTAAGTGGGGGGTTCTCCACCCAGAGTCAGAAGCCAGGGGGCGAGGGAGAGAGATGGAAGAGAGGACTGAAGGAGGAAGAGGCACCGGGGGTTCTCAGACGTAACAGAAAGGACTAGCCGCACCCCGGGGAGTCAGGAGGCACCGGAGTTCGCTAGAGTATGAGAGGGAGTGAGAAGCAGGGTTCGTGTTCTGTAATGTTAATTTGCCAGACAAGCAGGTCTCATGGGGCAGAAATAAAGTAGTATAAAAGGAGGCGCCCAGAGAACCCGGGAAGAGTTTTTCTGTGTTTTATGTTGGAAGGTGAATAACATTTGTGTGTCGTCCAGCTCGCTGTCTCGTCTTTCATCTTCCACAGTCTAATATTTAAATTTGTTTGATGATCTGAAACATTTAAGTGTGACAAACATGCAAAAAAATGAGAAATCAGGAAGGAGGCAAACACTTTTCCACACCACTGTATATGGTCAAGTGTCGATAGATAAATAAGGGTTCCGGGGGGGGGGGGGGGGATAGAATTTGTAGAAAATAGCAATCAAAACCAGCCAGATTGTGGATGTGAGGCGGCCTGTACAAGCATTAAGCTAAGCTCATGCTAATGGTTCCATGCAGCATCATAGCAAAAATATAACAAAATAAGCCAGAATGATGCAAGATATATTTTCAACTGTGGAACAGGTGGAAACAGGCATGTTTTAAAGGGTGACCAAAATCTAAAATAACAACATAAAGCAAGCTCCCTGGTAGCATTGTTACCTCAGAAGCTAATGCCTTTGGCTCCCTGCTCATCTACATGACAGACAGCTAGGCTGGCCAATAATAGAGCAGCGGGTAGGTATTAAGGCTGGGTTTACTATAGCTGCGTTCCAGTCGCCCAATAGTATACTCCGAAGTGGACTGCACAGGGTATCCGCCATATTAACTGAGATTCCAAATCAAAGGGAGCGATGGTTCTTCGGTTCAAAGGGAACTGAGTACTGTGCTGGGAAGAAGTGAACAATGGTACATCACTTCACCGGAAGTTGACAGGAAGATTACCCATAAGCCATTGCGCCTCAAATACGAGTAAAACAAACTATTGTTGCTAACGTTATTAACAAGCTAAACTGATGATTGTTATTGTTTATATCAACTGATTGTAATAAAATATATTTGTATTAATATTTTATTTAGGAAATATAAATTATCCACCATAGTATCAGTACATGTTTATGGTTACTGTAGTAATGTACGGAGGAGGGAGCTGACAGTTACAGAGTGTTTCAAATGGAGAAATTTTGTGAAGGGCAGTTAACTTCACTGATATTCCCTGAGAACGGAGCAGGGAGTAGGGAATACAGTTGAAGTACACTGTGGATCGGAATGTAGCTTATGTTTATTGTGTTCTGTAGCAAACCCAGAAGAGTCAAAATGGCTCCTCTGAGAGAAAAACAATGTAAAGGCTGTGTTTTTGTAAGAGAAGTGTGTGTTTTGATATTTTTTTGATAATCATGTGAACAATAGATCCATTTCAGAAGGTTAAATTCTACAAACCCGCCATTTTTTAGTCATTAAACTTTTTAATGTGATGTACTGAACATTTAGACATGACTATACAAGCTGTGAAGGACAGACAGGTGAGTCCCTATAGGCAAGCACTAGGTGAGGGTAGAGAGAGTAAACTTTATTTTTTAATCACAGTCAGAGAGACACTTGTCATCATGAGGGTTATATCAAGGGAAAGATCAATGAGCAAACATGTGACAGTAAGTATGGTCACCCCACTTCTGAAATTTACCCCGGTGCAGAGCAATTACTTTTAACTCCACCCAATGTCATTTTTCCCTCCAGGCCACTAAATGGGAATAGGGATTAAAGGCACAATTCATCCATCCATCCATCCATCCATCCATCCATCCATCCATCCATCCATCCATCTTCTTCCGCTTCTACCAGAAAAGAAGTGGTAGAAAGCACCATTGATACTACTGATATTATGTTTGGAGCTCATCTGTCTTTCAAAATTGAAACATACAGTATGATCTTTTCATGCTGAATCAAGTTACAACAACCTTGACATGATTTGGTTATTTAGACCCAGAAGCAGACTACGGACTCAGTTAGGAAATGTAACAATGATTTATTGTGCAGAAAGTGACTTGAGATGCGTGGAGAGTCTGACAACCCTGAGGGGACAGAGGGATGAGCAACTGTGGCACAAAAAATGGCACTGATGTAATGAATTGTTGCCTTACAGGTCAGAGAGCTGCAGGCTGTGAGACCACCAGCATTCCTCATTCCCTTCCCAGCTGTCATGATGGGTGAGTGAGTGTAATGTCCACTTACAGGTGTTGAGCTGGTAACAGGGGCTTCCTCCTGTCGGGAGGACTGGTTCCTGAGCTGCCGGAAGGAAAAAAGATCTGGAACCGCCAGGAGGATGAATCCTAAGTCCGCCAGAAGGATGGTCCACCTGTGCACAGGTAAGTGGAGGACAACATAGAAATGATAAGGCAGTGAGAAAGAAGTTTTGAGCTTATGGTTTCCCATGTTGGAGGAGAGGGAGAGTCTGTTATGAAGAGCTGTCAGCTGTAGCGTGTGAAGTCGAACGTCCCCATGAAGAAGTGAAGCTCTGCTCTCTATTTAAAGGCTGCCCAAATGACAAGCGGCTGGTGAAGATGCAGCAGCTGTGGGGCATAAGTAATTAGGGAGACAGAAACAACAGAGTGCAGCCTGGATCATGACAGTAACCCCCCCCCCCCCAAAGGGATGCCTCCTGGCGTCCGACCCAGCTTGTCCAGGTGATCATGATGAAATGCCCGGACCATCTGAGGATCGGTAATGAAGGACCTTGGAACCCAAGATCTTTCCTCCGGGCCATACCCTGCCCAGTCGACCAAATACTGGAAGCCCTGTCCTCTGCGTCAAACATCCATGATCCAGTTGATCTTGTAGACCAGACCCCATCAACCTTCTCTGGAGGTGGTGGTGGCTTGGAGGGTGGACAGAGGGGACTGGTGGAAACGGGCTTCACCTGTGAAACATGGAAGGTGGGACAAATACGGAGAGCTAGAGGGAGAGCAAGGCGTACAGATACAGGGTTGATAATTTTGGAAATGGCAAAAGGACCAATGAAACGTGGAGAGAGCTTTCTGGAGTCAGTTTCCAGGTTGATATTGCTAGTGGACTACCATACCTTCTGCCCCACACGGTAGGCGGGGGCCAGGATCCTCCTTTGGTTGGCAATCTCGGAGTTCCAGTCAGTGGTGTGGTGAAGGGCAGCTCTGGTGGTCCTTCAAAAACAGCGACAGCATCTGATGTGCACCTGGACAACTGGTACTGCAACTTCTTCCTCCTAAGTGGGGAACAGGGTTGGGTTGTAACCCAGTGAGGCCTCGAAAGGAGAGAGACCCATAGCGGTGGAGGTGGCAGTGTTGTGGGCATACTCAATCCAAGGTAAATATGAACTCCAAGATGCCGGATTGGTTGCTGTGACACACCTCAGGGCTGCCTCCAGTTACTGGTGGGCATGCTCACACTGACCATTACTCTGAGGGTGGTATCCTGAAGACAAGCTGACCGTGGCTCCAGTAAGTTTGCAAAAAGACCGCCAAACCTGAGAGATGAACTGGGGGCCGCGGTCCGAGACCATGTCAACGGGGATACCGTGGAGGTGGACCACACGAAGGACAAAGAGGTCAGCTGTCTCTCTGGCCGAGGGGAGCTTAGCAAGAGGAACAAAGTGAGCCGCCTTAGAGAACCGGTCCACGATGGTGAGAAACCTAAACCTAAACCTAATAACTGGTTGGGCCACCCTTAGCAGCAACAACTGCAATCAAGCCTTTGCGATAACTGGCAATGAGTCTTTTACAGCGCTGTGGAGGAATTTTGGCCCACTCATCTTTGCAGAATTGTTGTAATTCAACCACACTGGAGGGTTTTCGAGCATGAACCGTCTTTTTAAGGTCATGCCACAGCATCTCAATCGGATTCAGGTCAGGACTTTGACTAGGCCACTCCACAGTTTTCATTTTGTCTGTTCAGAGGTGGACTTGCTGATGTGTTTTGGATCATTGTCCTGCTGCACAATCCAAGGGCGCTTCAGCTTGAGGTCACGAACAGATGGCCAGACATTCTCCTTCAGGATTTTTTGGTAGACAGCAGAATTCACAGTTCCATTTACCACAGCAAGTCTTCCAGGTCCTGAAGCAGCAAAATAGCCCCAGACCATCACACTACCCCCACAATATTTTACTGTTAGTATAATGTTCCTTCTCTGAAATGCTATGTTACTTTTACGCCAGATGTAATGGGACACACGTCTTCCAAAAAGTTCAACTTTTGTCTTGTCAGTCCACAGAATATTTTCCCAAAAGTCTGGGGGATCATCAAGATGAAACTGAGACAAGCCTTTATGTTCTTTTTGCTCAGCAGTGGTTTTCATCTTGGAATTCTGCCATGCAGGCCGTTTTTGCCCAGTCCCTTTCTTATGGTGGAGTCATGAATATCCACCATAAGAAACCATAAGTTATCTTAACTGAGGCAAGTGAGGCCTGCAGTTGTTTGGATGTTGTTGTGGGGTCTTTTGTGACCTCTTGGATGAGTTGTTGCTGTGCTCTTGGGGTAATTTTGATTGGCCAGCCACTCCTGGGAAGGTTCACCACTGTTCCATATTTTCGCCATTTGTGGAAAATGGCTCTCACTATGGTTAGCTGGAATTTCAAAGCTTTAGAAATGGCTTTATAACCTTTTCCAGACTGATAGATCTCAATTACTTTGTTTCTCATTTGTTTATGAATTTCTTTGGATTGCAGCATGATGTCTAGCTTTTGAGGATCTTTTGGTCTACTTCACTTTGTCAGGCAGGTCCTATTTAAGTGATTTCTTGATTGAGAGCAGGTGTGGCAGTAATCAGGCCTGGGTGTGGCAAGAGAAATTGAACTCAGCTTTCCAAAGATGTGATAAACCACAGTTAATTTATGTTTTAATGGGGGAAATCACTTTTTCACACAGGGCCATGTAGGTTTGGATTTTTTTTTACCTTTAATAATAAAAATCTTCATTTAAAAACTGCATTTTGTGTTTACTTGTATTGTCTTTGTCTAACATTTACATTTGTTTGTTGATCTGAAACATTTAAGTGTGACAAACACACACAAAAAAAAGAGAAATCAGGAAGGGGGCACTTTTTCACACCACTGCATGAATGTATTTTTTTTTTTTGTAGGGTGCGTCATAGGATAACAATAACATTGTTTATGTATGCGCTGTGATTTGCACCAATCCTTTGGGAATCATATAGAGGAAGTGGGATAATTAGAAAACAATAAACCGATAAAGGGGTGTTATACAAGTCATTCAACAAAGAAAAACTGCAGAGGGGCCAAAAGTGAAACTTGGTCTCCATCCAAGCTAATTTGACCTTGTGGACTCTCTATTGGAAGACAACCAACACCTCCCTCCTATTTCATTTATTTGGTGCCACTGAATTTGGAGCTCATTATTCTCAATTGAAGGAACCACATCAAGGCAACAAACACTTCAGAAATTAAAATCCAAACATGTTTGTGAATGCAGAGAAAATACGTTTCCCATCTGTGGCCATCTTGGTTCATTCTCGTTCACCCTGAATTTTTCCCCACGTCGCCCTTCCATCCTTCCTTCCTTCCTTCCTTCCTCTCTCGCCATCTTCTGTCACACCCTCTTCCACCATTCCCACCCCACTAACAGAGCTCTTTCCTTCCTTTCCCCATCTCATCCCATCTCCTAGTAATTAATGGTCCTTAAACACAGCTCCAGCTGTCGTAGCGTTGGGACTAAATCACAACAATCATGAGTTATTATCGGCAGTGTGCGGACTGATTGTGCTAATGCCTGCACTGATCATATTAATGCAGGGCTTGATTGGAAAACATCCATCATAATATTCCTGGCAATGAAGAGGTAATAACTGGCATTATCCTGATAATGGAAACGACTGTTGGGATGAAGATTAAAACTTAAGAGTGATAACAAGGGACTTATTATTTGGGGGTCAGAAGGATCCTCTCATTGCGGTTCCTCTTCCTCGATGTCCTTGTTTCCTTCTCCTTTACCTTTCATCCATTTCACTAATCACCAAGTAAATGCCTCATTTTGCTCCATGCGCACAATTTTCTTATCTCTTCCTACTGTTTTCCTGTTTCTCTCTGTTTTATTGTTAATTTTCCTCCTTTCTTCGTTAACCCTCCTAATTCCTCCTCTTCAGACCATCTATTTCTGTGGCCTTCTTATTAAACATCCCCACAGCTTATCCTCCCTTTTCTGGACTGTTTGTCCTTTCCCCGTCTGCTCATTCTTCATCCTATTTGTAGAAATCCTCCCTCCTCCTTCCTCATTTTGTCTGCTTATTCTCTGACAATCCACCTTAGTTCTCTCTCTCTCTCTCTCTCTCCTCGTCTTCTCTCGTTTGACAGCCCACCTGCTTTACCTCGTCATCCTCGGAGGCTCCCATTTTTAGTGTGTGTGTTGTGTGTGTGCGTGCATATCCACACCTCCAAAGCGTAAGGAGCCCTGTCCATTTATGAGAGACAGAGAGAGACTAGTAGGGTTGGTGTGGGAGGGAGTTTCAAGAGTTTTAATGAGCCGGTGCTCACACTTATGACAGGAGGGGTAAGTGATGGAAAATTAATCTGTTTTAGAGAGAGAGAGAGTGAGAGAGAGAGAGAGAGAGAGAGAGAGGGAGGAAGTGCTGGTGTGTGGTTGTGTGTGGCTGTACTTCAGGGAATTTTGAAGGGGGAGCGCGTGTGTTCGTGTGCCATCGTGAGTAAGTTGCAGGCTTTACCAAACTGAGACATTTTCTTTTTCCAGTCGCACAATCAATATGAGTGGATGCTTGTGTGTTTGTGTGTGTTCTGATGGATGGCCTGGCTCTTAATGTTCTCAACCACTCTGTGGACTAACTAGACTATTTAATCACCTTCTCTCATCCCCCACCACCTCCTCCTCCCCTTCTCTGTTTTTGCTTCTCTGCCAAAGCTTGGTGTACTGCTGAGGTTAGACAACACTTATTGTACAATACATTATGCTCGTGTGTGTGTGTGTGTATGTGTGTGCGCGTGTGTGCATGTGAGCGAGTATTAGTGCTGCATCCGTCAGTGTCCGGCCTGCTGGCTCAGTACACCTGTTGGCTCGTTATGAAGCGACAGAGGTGCTACATGAAGCATAAATCTAGCAGGCGCACACGTACATGTGCTCCAGGGCGTCCATTGACATTTTGAGGGGCTCTAATGTGAAACAAGTGCAAAAAAAGTAAATTATAAGAAAAAAAGTCACAAATTTGTGAGAAAAGTTGCAAATTTATGAGGAAAACAAAAAAGTACAAAAGTACACACATTCATACTTGAGTACTTACAGTGATGTAAAAAAAAAGTGCCCCTTTCCTGATTTCCCTGGGGGGGGGGGGGTTGTATGTTTGTCACACTTAAATGTTTCAGATCATCAAACAAATTTTAATATTAGACAAAGATAGCACAAGTAAACAGAAAATGCAGTTTTTAAATGAAGGTGTTTATTATTAAGGGAAAAAAATTCAAACCTACATGGTCCTGTGTGAAAAAGTGATTGCCCCCTAAACCTAATAACTGGTTGGGCCACCCTTAGCAGCAACAACTGCAATCAAGCGTTTGCGATAACTGGCAATGAGTCTTTCACAGTGCTGTGGAGGAGTTTTGGCCCACTCATCTTTGCAGAATTGTTGTAATTCAGCCACACTGGGGTGGGGTGGGGGGGGTTCAAGCATGAACTGCCTTTTTAAGGTCATGCCACAGCCCAATCGGATTCAGGTCAGGACTTTGACTAGGTCACTCCAAAGTCTTCATTTTGTTTTTCTTAAGCCATTCAGAGGTGGACTTGCTGGTGTGTTTTGGATCATTGTCCTGCTGCAGAAGCCAAGTGCGCTTCAGCTTGAGGTCCCGATCAGATGGCCGGACATTCTCCTTCAGGATTTTTTTGGTAGACAGCAGAATTCACAGTTCCATTTACCACAGTAAGTCTTCCAGGTCCTGAAACAGCAAAACAGCCCCAGACCATCACACACCATCACCATACTTTACTGTTGGTATGATGTTCCTTTTTTGAAATGCTGTTTTACTTTTACGCCGGATGTAATGGGACTCAGACCTACCAAAAAGTTTAACTTTTGTCTCATCAGTCCACAGAGTATTTCCCCAAGAGTCTTGGGAGATCAAAAAGATGTTTTCTGGCAAAACTGAGAGGAGCCTTCATGTTCTTTTGGCTCAGCAGTGGTTTTCGTCTTGGAACTCTGCCATGCAGGCCATTTTTGCCCACTCTCTTTCTCATGGTGGAGTCAGGAATACTGACCTTAACTACAAGCAAACCGTAACTACTGACCTAACTAACAACTGACACAGTTGACCACAACATTTTTTAAACCAAACTTACTCAGTTTAACTTTTCAGAACATGCTATCAAATGAATGAAATCCTATTTAACTGACAGACAGCAATGTGTAATGGTCAACAGTGTCAAATTGCTATATTTGAAATGTCAAATGGGTGTCCCACAAGGCTCCATACTTGGTCCAATACTATTGTCCCTATACATAAATGATTTACCAAATGCCTGCAGAAACATTCATATACAAATGTACGCAGATGACAGGGTGATATTCACACCTGCAAAAAACACACAAGAAGCCGCCTGTATTCTTACAACAGCGAAGACCCAAATCCATGACTGGCTGAATAATTCATGTCTCCTACTAAACACTAAAAAAACTGTTTGCATGATGTTCACCAAACAACAATCAAATACTGCAAACTCAAACATTTTCTTAAAAGGGGAGGAGCTGCAATTAGTCAAGGAATTTTAGTACCTTGGTATAATTTTAGACTCCTCATTAACCTTCAAAAAACACATTTAAAAAAATCTCAAACATAATCAGATTCAATCTAAGAAATTTTAAACAAATTAAATCATCCCTGACAGTTAATATGGTCAAAATGTTTCTGCATGCAATGATCTTCTCACACATCGAGTACTGTTTTACCAACTGGTCACTCACTGGTGTAACCATAATCAAACCTATTGAATCTTTATACATAAAAGCCATAAAAATCCTTGACAAGAAAGATCCCACATGTAGAAGAGCTTGGAATAACGAGGCGATGTGACTTATAAACCAAAGTTTATTATCAGCTTCGCTCCTCTAACAAGTCTCATCTAGTGCAGCAGCAGAAGAAGTAAGAGAGCGAACACATTCGGCTCTGTGTACTTATACTCACACACAACAAAAGACATGCATATCAAAGCTGACATCCCCCATTAACTTAATTCCCCTCCTTTGTCTCCGTACCCCTCCACCTGGCCCTGGGAGGTCAGGGCGACCTATCTGGTCTCCACCGCAGTGCCTCGGATGCTCTTTGATCTTCACTGGCGGTTGAGACCCTTTGTCCTGTTCTGAGGTGTGAAGTCGCTTTACATATGTAGTCACCAAACATTCTCACATGCTTATACATATGTAGGTTATGGGATATATGATTAATATAGACCACAGCCCCCCCCCAAACGACTAAGAAAAGGACAATAGAAAAATTCACAGTTTAAGATAATTATTATGACATACTAACTGCTACACCTCTTGACAAAGAAGAAACTTTCCAGCAGCTATGCTCCTGTAGAGAATTCAGTGGTAATCATAACAGCATAGTAATATCACAAATCAGTCCTAAACTGTTACAGCACAATTAGTGAACAACTTTTGAGTAGTTTGCATCAGTCCCTGTGCCGTCTGGGCTTAAATCTTCTTCCGAATCTGCTGTGGGTCCGTTCGGGCGTCCTGGTGGGACCTTCCTGTAAGGAATCTACAGCTTGGGAAGGAGAGTGATTATTTGTTCCCTGCAGGGGGGCTGAGTCTTTTCTCTTGGGGGGTCTACCCCGCCGAGGTGCTCTCGCCAACCGTGCAGGCTCGTCTCTCAACAAGAAGGCAGGTTTAAGTCTGTCAATGCTGACTGTTTCTTTTCTGTCCCCAAAATCAAGCACAAAATGCTTATCACCAGGTTCCAGCACTCTGAATGGTCCATCGTATGGTGGGCGGAAGGTTGGTTTTAAAGCTTCATGCCTAACAAAAACGAATTCAGCGTTTTTTAAAGCTTGGGGGACAAAAACCCGTGGAAAAGAGTGATGTGCCGGCCCGGGGAGAGAGTCCGGTCCGTTGCTGCCTAAAAACCTCGGGGCCGGAAGATGCCCTGGCTCTGGGTTCTCTGGTAAAAATTCACCTGGGAGCCTGAGAGGTTGTGCAAAAACTAATTCTGCTGGGGAGGCGTCTAGATCCTCTTTAGGTGCAGCACGCAACCCCAATAAAACCCAAGGAAGTTTATTTACCCAATTTGTATCCGTTAGTGAGGCTCTGAGGGCGGCCTTTAAAGACCTGGGAAAACGCTCGCATAACCCATTAGCCTGAGGGTGATAAGCAGTGGTGCGGTGAATTGTCGCTCCTAAGCTGCTGGCCATGGCTGACCAAAGCTCCGAGACAAATTGAGGCCCCCTATCGGACGTGATGTCCGATGGGACGCCGAAACGTGCCACCCAGTTTGTCAAAAAAACGCGAGCGACTTCCTCCGCTGTGGTTGACGCCAGAGGGACCGCCTCAGGCCAGTGCGTAGTGTGGTCTATCATCGTTAACAGATGTGTGAAACCTTGGGAGGAAGGTAGTGGTCCCACGAGGTCGACATGAACGTGGTCGAACCTTCTAGCAGGGATTCGAAAAGGCTCTAGAGGGGCTTTTGTGTGTTTGTGTATTTTGGCGCACTGACAAGAAATGCAAGTCTTTGCCCATTCTTTTACGTTTTTGCGCAGGCCAGGCCACACAAACTTTTCGGCGACCATTTTAACCGAAGCGCGTACACCTGGGTGCGCGAGGGAGTGAATTGAATCGAAAATACGGCGGCGCCATGCAGCTGGGACTACCGGGCGAGGTCGGCCGGTTGAGATGTCGCGTATTGGGGGGGTACACCGTCGCGTAAACCCCTTTCCTCCAGCCTTAACCCTGTTGGTCCAGACAGGAGTGCGCGCACGTCCGCGTCACTACTTTGCTTCTCCGCCATGGCTGCATAATCTATCCCTACGTGGATTGGGGCTGCGTATGTGTCCGCGTTGGCGAAGAGTTCCGCGGCTGAGGTAGTATAATCCGTCTCCTCGCGCTCTGGCGATGTCACAGCACGAGAGAGGCAGTCTGCTACCACGTTAAGTTTGCCTGCCACATGTCGAATGTCTGTGGTGAACTCTGAAATTGCAGCTAGCTGTCTTTGTTGCCTGCCTGACCACGGTTCAGAAATTTTAGCCATCGCAAAGGTGAGCGGTTTGTGGTCTACAAAAGCCATGAAACGCCACCCCTCCAACCAGAACTGGAAGTGGCGGATGGATAAATGAAGCGCTAGCAGCTCCCTGTCAAAGGTGCTGTATTTACGCTCAGTTTGGTTTAGCGATTTGCTGAAAAATGCCAAAGGTTCTACAACCGCCCCTATGGCCAGGTCTGAAGCGTCTGTGGTTAGCGCAATGCGGGCCGAGGGATCAGGGTGAACCAACAATGTGGCATTAGCTAGGGCACTTTTTACTTCCGCGAAGGCGCGTTCGCGCTCCGGGGTCCATTCGACCGCGTTGGAAGGTTTTTGTTTTCTGAGCGCGTCATATAGGGGCTACATGAGCTGAGCTGCGCGGGGGAGGAAACGGTTGTAAAAATTAACCATTCCCAAAAATTCTTGCAGCGATTTGACCGTTTGTGGCCGTGGGAAACTTTTTACTGCGTGAACTTTGTCTGGCAGTGGGACTGCCCCCTTCGGTGAAACTCTGTGTCCCAAAAAATCAATTTGTGGCACGCCGAATTTGCATTTGGCTGGATTGATTATTAACCCGTGCTCTTCTAGTCTCTGAAAAACCATAGTGAGATGCTGTTCGTGTTCTTCCTCAGACGAGCTGGCTACCAGCATATCGTCGAGGTAGACAAACACAAAAGGGAGGTCGCGTAATACTGCATCCATCATCCACTGAAAGGTTTGAGCAGCGCCTTTGAGGCCGAAAGGCATCCGCAAAAATTCAAAAAGACCGAAGGGGGTTATTACAGCTGTTTTAGGAATGTCTTCCGCTCTAACGGGGACTTGATGATAGCCGCGGACCAGGTCTATTTTTGAAAAAATGCGCGCACCCGCCAGATGTAGTGAAAAATCTTGGATGTGAGGAATAGGGTAGCGGTCATGCGCTGTCGCATTGTTTAATCTGCGGTAATCGCCGCACGGTCTCCAAGAACCGTCGGATTTCGGGACCATGTGAAGCGGTGACGCCCAGGGGCTTTTTGAGCGCCTGATAATGCCTAGTTTTTCAAGGGTGGTAAACTCGTCCCGAGCTATGGCAAGCTTGGTCGCGTCTAAGCGCCGAGCTTTGGCGAATACGGGTGGGCCCGTTGTGGGGATAAAGTGTTCGACCCCGTGCTTAGCCACTGTAGCTGAGAATTTGGGAATTGTGAGTGCTGGAAATTGGGTGAGGAGTTGATCAAACTTACCTCCTGCTGTAGTGACGCTGGCCTGCACGGGTGGTGGAGAAACTCGAGCGCCGCTACAACCAATGTCCATCTGTAGTTGCGGCCATGGATGCGGAGGGGCAGGTTCCTTTCGCCAAAAGTGTCGATGATGGAGCCGTTGGCTGCCACCGCTCCATTGCCCCGGGGGCCCATGGCCCAGTCTGCTTGGGATGGCATGATAAAACTCAGTTGAGCTCCCGTGTCAATGAGGAACTGCTTGCCGGTGTGTCCGTCCGTCACATATAGAAGCTTGCTTTTTTCGCCGAGAACCGCCGCTGTTAACGGTTCTCGGCTTTGGCGTTTCCCGAAATCGTGAATTATGGGGGAGAGGTGGGAGGGTACAGAGGGTTCCTGCTCCACTGCCGGTTTTATTTTTTATTTTATTTTTTATTTTCAGCAGGTGGAAGGGGAGTATAGAGATGATTCGGTGAAAATCTATTTCATGACCTTGTTGCTGCAAGTCCGGGCGCTTAAGTGGGCACAGTCCATCTTGAGCAGTCTGGATGGACCCCTGTACACTTACCAACAGTTTGTGTGGGAATTCTCCGAGGCATTCAACCATATGAAGAGTGAGGGAAACATAGCTAGCCAGCTAAGGGGACTTCGGCAGGGAGGCCGGTCAGTGGCTAACTTCTCCGTCGAGTTCCGGGTCACTACAGCCGACTCTGGATGGAATGACGCTGTCCTGAGCAGCGCCTTCCTCTGGGGCCTGGATATGCACCTACGCGATGAGCTAGCTATCCGCGCTTCTCCCTCCTTTCTGGATGAGATGATTGCGCAGGTAGTGGCCCTTGATAATCAGTTTAGGGAGCGTATGAGGGAGCAGATGGCCGCTGTTTCCCCGTTCACTCCACAGTTGGTTCCCCCAACCTCAGATACTGTTCTGCCAGCATCGTTACTGGAGCCAATGGACCTCTGGAGGGTCCGTCTGACTCTGAGGGAGCACCGGCATCACAAGAGGGTGGGGGAGCGCATTTTTTGCGTGGTCCTTGGCCACGTAATATCAGAATGCCTGATTTGACCCGGGAGGCCTGGCCCATCAGTCGCCGTGGGGGGAGCTGGGGGGAGGGCCTTCACCAAATTTCCCTAATCGTTTTCAACTCCCGGCCCTCGTTGAGTTACCGGAGGCCGAGTTTAAAACCTCCGTTCTGATTGATTCAGGAGCACAGCAAAATTTCATCCAACATGCCATGGTGTGCAAATTACAGATATCCACCTGGAATGTCCCGACACCCATGACAGTCTCGGTGGTTTGGGACAGCACCATCGCGGCTATTACCGAACAGACTGAGCTCATTTCGATCATTCTGTCCGGTAATCACCGCAAGACTATTCAGTTTTACGTCCTGCCCCAATCTAACACCACCATGATCCTGGGGTATCCGTGGCTCCGCACCCATAACCCTATCATTAATTGGAGTCAGGGCTTCATTTTGTCCTGGAGCCCTTTCTGTCTCTCGTCATGTCTCCGATCGGCCGCATGCTCACCGTCGCTCCTGATCTCCTCCCCTTTGGCTGAGCCGGTGATCTCAGCTCCGTGCCAGAGGTTTATCATGACTTAGGGGAGGTCTTTAGCAAGTCCAGGTCCCTATCTTTACCACCTCACCGGGGCTACAACTCTGCTCTCGACCTCCTCCCAGACATGCGGCTGCCACCCAGCCGGCTCTACAGTTTACCTAGGTCAGAGAGGGAGGCGATGGAGACCTACATTAAAGACTCCCTCAGCGCTGGCATAATTTGTCCGTCATCAGCCCCTCTCGGCGTGGGGTTCTTTTTTGTAAGGAAGAAAGATGGGTCTCTGCGGCCATGTATTGATTACCATGAGATTAACGCGATTCCCCTTAAGGACAAGTATCCGCTGCCCCTTATTAAGTCAGTGTTTGAGTTACTTCAATGGGCGCATTTTTTCACCAAACTTGACCTCCAAAACGTAAATCATTTAGTCCGCATTCGCGGGGATGACGAGTGGAAAACGCGATTTAAAACACCACTGGGCCATTTTGAATATTTGATCATGCCGTTTGGGCTGACCAGCGCCTCTGACATCTTCCAGTGGTTAATCAATGACGTCCTACCAGATATGATGAACCAGTTTGTGTTTGTTTATTTGGACAATATTTTGATTTTTTTCTCGCATCCTGGAGGAGCACATAGTCCACGCTCGGGCCGTCCTGCATCGGTTGCTGGAGAACCAGTTTTTTGTGAAGGCTGAGAATTGCAAATTTTCCACTTGCTCTACTTTGTTTTTAGGGTTCATCATCGCCGAGGGCATGGTAAAAGCTGATCCAGTGAAAATCAAGGTAGTAGTAGACTGGCTAACCCCCCAGTCCAGGAAGGACCTCCAACACTTCATGGGCTTCGTCAACTTCTACCGCCAATTTATCAAAGACTATAGTAAGGTGGCGCAACCGCTCACGCGGTTGATGTCGACCAAAAGTCTGTTGAAGTGGTCTGAGGCCACTGAACGAGCTTTTGTGACCCTGAAAGACCTATTCACCAATGCGCGCGTCTGAGTCAGGGGTGGGCACTGTCCTCTCCCTGCGCTCCTTCTCTGGCCAGAAGCTCCATCCGTGCGCGTATTTCTCCCGGCGGTTAATGCCAGCCGAGAGGAATTACACTGTTGGGGACCACCAACTCCTGGCCATTAAGCTGGCGTTGGGGGAGTGGAGACACTGGCTGGAGGGAGCTAGCCAACCGGTCATTGTCTGGACCGACCACAAAAATTTAGAATATCTTTGGTCGGCCAGATGGTTAAATTCTCGGCAGACTCGGTGGGCCCTATTCTTTAATAGGTTTAATTTATCCATCTTGTACCACCCAGGGTCCCACAACGCCAAGGCTGATGCTCTCTCACTCCAGTTTTCTCCCGACTCCTCCTCTTCCACCTCCTCTTCCGCAGCTGCTGCGTCTCCTCCGGGGACTATTCTCCCCCCTCCTGCTTTCTCGGGACACTCTCTTGGGAGATAGAGCAGTGAGTCCAGCAGGCACAATCATCTGAACCCGTCCCGAAGGGAGGCCCGCCAGACTGGCTGTATGTCCCTGCAGCGTTATGTGGAGAGGTAATTAAGTGGTGGCATACCAGCTTTTTTGCCTGTCATCTCAGCATCTCCAGGACTATCGAGCTGCTCTGAAGAGCATTTTGGTGGCCCACACTCGGGAGGGATGTGCGGGAGTACGTTAAGGCCTGTCACACCTGTTCCGCCAATAAGACTGACTCTTCCCCTCCTACTGGCCTCCTCCATCCCCTCCCAGTGCCAGGTCGCCCGTGGTTGCACATTGCCTTGGACTTTGTTAAGGGCCTCCCTCCATCCCAAGGGAATACTGTGATCCTGACAATAGTTGACTGGTTCTCCAAGGCCATCCACCTGATTTCTCTCCACAAACTCCCATCTGCCAAGGATACAGCTGACCTGCTTACGCAGCACATCATCCGGCTGCATGGGATTCCCATTGACATTGTCTCGGACCAGGGGCCCCAATTGACATCTCAGGTGTGGAAGGCATTCTGCCGCTTCTTGGGTTCGACCACCAGCTTGACGTCAGGTTACCATCCCCAGAGCAACGGTCAGGCTGAGCATGCCAATCAGTCTCTGGAGGCTACCCTAAGGTGTGTAGCATCCCTGAACCCGGCCATGTTGTGCTCCCACTTGACCTGGGTGGAATACGCCCATAACTTGGCAATCTTCTCCTCCACTGGGCTCACCCCATTTGAAGCATCAGTGGTTTACACACCACCTTTGCTGCCCATGGTGGAGAGAGGCTTCGCTGTCCCATCCGTGGAGGCCCACACGCACCGGTGCCACCGTCTGTGGAGGGCCACGAGAGCTGCCCACCTTTTATTTTATTTTATCGCTCTGCTATTGAGAGCATTTTGTCATATGACATCACGGTTTAGTATGGGGGCTGTTCAGCCGCAGACCGCAAAGCCTTGCAGAGAGTGATCAAGACTGCACAAAAAATCACTGGCTGTTCTCTCCCTTCTTTGGAAAAGATTTCCAGGTCTTGGAACCTCAGCAGAGCTACTGCCATTATTAAGGATTGCACTCATCGAGGTCATGATTTCTTTCACTTGCGCCCCTCGGGAAAGCGGTACAAATGTCATAAAACCCAGACTACCAGGTTTAATCGTAGTTTTTTTCCCCAACAGCAGTACATATTTTGAATTAATTTATGTAACACATACAGACTGCTGATATTATTTTAGGTTATTTTGTGGCAATAACCTTGTGTATAAGCTGGTCTTATTTACTGTATTTATTGCTCAGTATGTTTTTATTATTGCTATGTACATATTGTATTTAACTTTTTTAGGTATTTTTGTTTTAGGCATTATTTATTGTTGTAATTATGAGAATGTTAAATTCATGAATGAACTGTGAGTGTGACAGTTTGTTTTAGGGAGCAGCATCTCAAATTTGTTGTGTTTTTTAGCAATGGAATGACAATAAAGGCACTTTGACTTTGATTTGACTTTTGACTTTGACTTCACTCTGTGGAGCGCAATAAATAGTACGCCAGCCGCAGACGGGTGCTGGCGCCAAAGTACACAGTGGGACAGAGGGTCTGGCTGTCCATCAGCCATCATCATCTTCATAGCAGTCTGTCGTGGGCAACAATGACTGTTTCATTTAGGTCTGATCAGATTCCTCCACACAGCTCTGTCCTTAGCCTTCCGCTGCCAGGAACTCCTGTCTATATCCAACTTCTTCAAGTTTCTTTTTACAGTGTCTTTAAATCTGAGCCTTGGTCTACCCTGATTGCGTTTGCCCTCACATAACTGTGAGTAGAGTAACTGCCGAGGGAGACGCTGGTGGTCCATCCTCTCAACATGTCCGAGCCATCTCAGGTTCATCTGTATTAGCATGTCCTCCATTGATGGTAGACCAGCTCGTTTCAACACTTCTATGTTGGTTATCTTGTCTTTCCATGAGATGTTCATTATGGCTCGAAGGTGTCTCATCATGTACGCGTGGAGATTCTTCACCTGCACTCTGTAGACAGTCCAAGTTTCAGCACCGTACAATAGAGTAGCCAGTACTGTCGCTCTGTACACTTTGCATTTCACACAGATAGACACATGTCGATTGTTCCACAGTCTCACCCTCAAGTTTCCAAACACAGCGCTCGCTCTTCCCATTCTGAGAGATAGTTCATCCTCCAGCCTAGCATTCTCTGAAACAGTACTCCCTAGATAATTGAAAGTCTTGCACTTGACTAGTAGCTCTGTACCAATCCTTATCTCTTCTGGTAGTGATGTTGATAATTGGAACTTTGGTGGTTGATAAAGGCACTCTGTCTTCTTGATGCTGATTTGGAGGCTGAATTGGCTAGCTGCTCTTGCAAATTTCTCCACTAAAGATTGCATATCTTCCACACTGTGTGCAACTAAAGCACTGTCGTCGGCAAAGAGAATTTCTCTTACTACCTTTATCGATGTCTTACTCTTGGCTTTAAACTGTGCCACATTGAACAAGTCTGCTTCTTTCCTTGTTTGAATGTATACTCCTTCTGAAGTGTCTATGAAGGCCACCTCAAGCATGGCTGCCAGATATAGTGAGAAGAGTGTAGGTTCCAGCACACACCCTTGTTTCACCCCGTTGCTTACTGAAAAGTCTTTAGATACTGAACCACTCATTTCCACATTTGCTTGCATACCTGTATGGAGTGCCTCGATCAGGCTGACAAACTTCTCTATACAGCCATATTTCTTGAGTATCTGCCAAAGTCCTTGTCGCGAAACAGTATCGAAGGCTTTACTGAAGTCTATGAAGACTACATAAAGTGGCATGTTCTGTTCGATACACTTTTCTTGAACCTGTTTCAAGCAGAAAATCATGTCAATTGTGCTTCTTCCACTTCTAAAGCCGCACTGGGTTTCCGGTAGTACATTCTGCGAGATGTGTTCATTGAGTCTGTTCAGTAGTACATGTGAGAGAATCTTACCAACAGTGGCTAGCAGTGATATACCTCAGTAATTTCCACAATCTTTCCTGTCACCTTTCTTGAACAAAGGCACAATACTTGCATCCTTCCAGTTTGAGGTACTTTCTGGGCATCCCGTATCTCTTGGATGAGCTTGTGCAGGCAGTTGGTCAGCTGAACACCACCAAATTTCCACACTCCTGCTGGAATTGCATCTGAGGACTGAGGCAAATCACCAACTATCGACCTCAGGCTCCTAAAGGTCAGGATGACAAAGCCCTTTGTCAAAGACTGTCCCAACACTATGCCCGTTTTGACACCTCGTCATCTGTGTCCAACTCCCCCCCTCCCTCCAGCTCCACAGCCTCCACATTCCCTACTTCATTAAAGGCACCCCCCCCTCCTCCCCCCTCCCCTTATCATCAGTGAGCAGGATGTGCTCAAACAGTTCTCCAGACTGAACCCGCGCAAGGCCCCCGGCCCAGACGGCGTGTCTCCCTCCACCCTGAGACACTGTGCGAAACAGCTGGCTCCTGTCTTCACAGACATTTTTAACACCTCCCTTAAGTTATGCCACGTGCCGTCCTGCCTCAAATCCTCCACCATCATCCCTGTCCCCAAGAAGCCACGGATCACTGGACTTAATGACTACAGACCTGTAGCGCTCACCTCTGTAGTCATGAAGTCCTTTGAGCGCCTGGTCCTGTCCCACCTCAAGTCCATCACCACCCCTCTCCTGGACCCGCTGCAGTTTGCCTACCGAGCCAACAGGTCTGTAGACGACGCAGTCAACCTGGCCCTCCACTCCATCCTGCAGCACCTGGACTCCCCGGGAACCTACGTCAGGATCCTGTTCGTGGACTTCAGCTCCGCATTCAACACCATCCGCCCCGCTCTGCTCCGGGACAAGCTGTCCCTGCTCAACGTGCCTGACTCCCTCTGCAGGTGGATCACCGACTTCCTGACGGACCGGAGGCAGCATGTGCGGCTGGGAAAGACTGTCTCAGACTATACTAGCATCAGCACCGGATCACCCCAGGGCTGTGTACTTTCCCCCCTACTCTTCTCCCTTTACACCAACTCCTGCACCTCCAGCCACCAGTCTGTCAAGTTGATCAAGTTTGCGGATGACACCACCCTCATCGGGCTCATCTCCAACGGCGACGAGTCCGCCTACAGGAGAGAGGTGGCCCAGCTGGCGTCCTGGTGCAACAATAACAACCTGCAGCTGAACGCTCTGAAGACAGTGGAGATGATTGTAGACTTCAGGAAAGTCACTACCCCTCTGCCCCCCCTCACCCTCTCAGGCTCTCCCATCACCACTGCTGATTCCTTCCGCTTCCTAGGCACTACCATCACCAGGGACCTCAAATGGGAGCCGACCATCAGCTCACTCATCAAAAAAGCCCAGCAGAGGATGTTCTTCCTGCGGCAGCTGAGGAAGCTCAAGCTACCCACCAAGATGTTAGTGCAGTTCTACACAGCCATCATCGAGTCCATCCTCACCACCTCCATAACCGTGTGGTACGCAGGAGCCACTGCCAGGGACAGACTAAGGCTGCAGCGCGTCGTGCGCACTGCTGAGAAGGTGATCGGCTGCAAGCTCCCATCTCTCCTGGATCTGTACATCTCCAGGACCCGGAGGCGTGCTGGCCGGATCATAGCCGATCCCTCACACCCTGGTCACGTACTGTTTGCCCCCCTCCCCTCTGGTAGAAGACTTCGGTCCATCCAGACTAAAACCTCCCGTCACATGAACAGCTTCTTCCCCTCTGCCATCAGACTGCTGAACACTAAGTGACTTATTGACTCTCGTGCACCATGTACAGCAGCTCAACCAGACTCATGTCAATCATCACTGTTTTCTTCCTGCATTACCGACTGCACTATATAGTTCTCCACAGTATCTGCTGCTCGCTAATATATTTTAACTGTTGACCAGTATCACTTAATCTTATTCTACACTTTATTACATGTATAGTTTATTTCTTTTATCTTATCATGTTTAATGTTGCAGCATTGTACCGAGACAAATTCCTAGTTTGTGTACTACATGAACAATGGCAATAAACCTGATTCTGATTCTGATTCTGATTCTTCCTGAAGCTTTAACATCCTATGCTGTCCTGATAGCTGCCATTAGTTCATCCAGACTTGATACAGCTCGTCGCTGCACTAGAGCTTCTTTAGCCTCTTCAGTGAGATCTCCAGGGTTGTTTAGTAGTTGGTTAAAGTGGTCTGCAAATCTGTCCAGGATCTTGTCTTTCTCCTGCAAAACTATTTCACCATCCATAGCCTTTAGTTGGATCAATCCTCTTGATTTAAGGACGGAGATTTCTCTCAAACCTGTGAAGAATGTTTTCATGTCCTTCTTGTCTGTTGCAGTTTGAAGTTCCTCCACTTTTTCATCCCACCAGTTGGACTTCATCTCTCTGGTGTACTTCTGTAACTCACTCTGAGCCTTTGAGTATTTCTTCTTCTTCGACCTTGTGTTACACTGTAGGTTTTCCTGCCTAGCTGTATTCCTCACTTCTAGTAGTTTCTTCAGGTGTTCATCATGCTCATCAAACCAATCTTGATGTTTCCTCTCAGGGTGGCCTAATACATCACTCGCAGTCTGATACACCGTATCCTTCAGTGTTGCCCATTTCTCTTCTATGTCATTCTCTGAGTTGTTGCTGTCCCAGTCTTTCAAGTTTTCATCCATTTCCTATGTAAGTTCTTCCCGCTTCTTTTGGCCTTTCAGTGCACTAGTGTTTAGCTTCCGTGGTGGCTTCGCACCCATCCTGCAGTGCTGTTTTCATCTCCAAATCCTTAATCTAGATCTCAGCATAACGTGATCAGTACCACAGTCCGCACCTCTCATTGCTCTGGTGTCCAATACATCCCTTCTGTCTCTCTGCCTGACTATGATGTAGTCTAATAAGTGCCAGTGCTTGGATCTTGGGTGCATCCATGTCTTCTTGTGTGTGTCCTTGTGCTTAAATAGAGTGTTGGTTATCACAAGGTTATACTCTGAACATAGTGCAAGTAGAAGTTCTCCATTAGCATTGCACTTGCCTACTCCATGACTGCCTAGCGCTCCTTTCCATTTCTCAGTGTCCGAACCAACTCTGGCATTAAAATCTCCGAGTATCAGCCTATCATCAGTCAGTACATGCCTGATAGTCTCATGTAAATCACTGTAGAACTCTTCCTTCACCTCCTTTGTGTTGGTCATTGTTGGGGCATATACACTGATGAGTGTGGCATACATCTTTCGCTGTAGTGGGAGTCTCAGTCATTATCCTGTCTTTGATTGGCACTGGTTCCTCATCAAGCATTGCTGCTTTCTCCTTTCTAACTGCAAAGCCCACTCCTGCTTCTCTCCTTTCTTGAGTTGATCTCCCACTCCAAAAGAAGATGTACCCATGGTCTTCCAAGCTGTCATATCCAGGCAATCTTGTTTCACTAAGTGCCGCTATGTCCACATTGTACCTATTCATTTCCAGGGCCACAAGCGCGGTCTGTCTTTCTGGGCGCTGTGATGTTGTTCTGTCCAACAGAGTGCGTACATTCCATTCTGCTACATACAAGGCTGCCGTTTTCCTCTTTTGTCTTCCTGCTTCTGGCTTACTTTTCGCTGCCTGTCAGAGTGTGAACAGATCAGCGCGGACCTTGTAAGCCCGGGTGACGTCCGAGCTGGTATGAGTTGCTTTCTGATTGACCATTTCCTGAAACTGCTTGCAAACTATTTGAGTACTGCTAGCTTTTGCTGGACTAGCAACACATTCTTGGCAGATAAAGATATTATCAGTGGCAAGGACAAGCCAAGACAAACTGACTCCAGTATCTGTTGCAGTGACTGACAAGATGATAGGTTTGTTTATCTCTGCTCTTTGTGTAGTGCATGTCACAATGCACCGACTGGCACAGTCCACCACAGACCTTGCAACAGATGTGGTTATCTGCCAGGATGTCCAGTCTCATCCCGTGTAACTGGGAGTGGTCCATCACAGACCTGTGGCAGATATTGTTTTTAGTTCTGCCAGGATGCCCTGTTTCACCCTCCACGCTCTCAGAAGGGCGGGGATGCTGGTTGAGTCGCAGACGGCCCGACCCATGAGACAGGTAGTACCGGTTTTCATGGTTATTTGGCAGCAAGCAAGCCAATGCCTGACCTGACAAAAAAAAAGGGGGGGATGTAAGTCTCAGTTAAAAGCTGCCAATTCCTGACCAAAAAAGTGGAATTTTATGGGTAAGAAGCTGCAACTTTAGCAAAAAGAAAAAAAAAGGTGTTAATTTCCAACTGTTTACAACCTTAATGTTACGACCCGAGCACTGGGTTCTGTCCGCGCTCAGGCTACACACAGCTTGCTGCCGGCCTTGACTGCTGTGGGTTGTATTCTGGCCTCACCGGGCTCTTATTGTGAAGGCGCTCGGTGGGGCTTCCGCCTGTCAAGGTTGGTCAGCTGTCTGTCATTTCTGTCATTTAGTGTTCGCCTTTATAAGGCGGGCACTGACGGCAGTCAGATCGCAGGAGTATCGTCAAAACGTCGTCAAACAATCCTCGTGAGGCCTCGTAAGACCTTCATGTCAGGTTCGTGTTTTATCTTGTCATAGTTTAGCTTGTAGTGGCTGGGGTTAGCCCTATGAGCCCTTGTATCGCCTAGTGTGTGTTTTTGCCCTTAGCGGCTCATAGCCTTGTGTCTTGTCTTGTTTTATTAATAAATTACCATCATTGCAAAACTCACCGGTGGACTCTTGGCGTCTTATGGTGATCCGCGAGGGTCACCGCATGACAGTATACTCCTGCCAGATGTCTAAACGGAGACGCCCTCCGAGACGCCTTTTTCACCGTGAGTTTTGCCATTGTGTGGAGTTTTCTACTGTAGTTGGACTTGGTAGGGAGATGCCCGACAGCGAGGGTGATTATTGCCTGGAGTGGCTGGAGGAGATCGACGGCTATCTGGCGGAAGCCGCTCGTCTCATGCCCACTGACGCGGCCGACTATTACCTATGCCTCGCACAGCGGGCTGTGCACCATTACCATCTCACCTATATTCCGGTAGGAGACAAGAGATTATCATGGATTTGTGCACAACGCACATCGAGGGAGAAAGCGCTCCTGGGAACCCCTCCACCTCCCGCGAGGACAGCCTCCCTGGCGAGAGTGGAGATTCGTCGGCTGGAGGGAAAGCCCGGCAGGGGATCTGTGGATCGGACTCCAGTGCCTGCCGCCCACCCAGCGTCATGTGTTCCTGGGCCCTTCGCCACTCCATCGGCCAGTAGGCCCCATAGCCATGCTCCTACTAAGCCCCAACGAGAATCCCGTCTGGATCCAGCTCCGGGTCGTCGGAGGGACCCAGCCTCCCTGTTGGCTGCATCATATACGTCACGACAGAAGGGAATCCCCGCAGCCGCCGCCCACGGGTCATCTGTTCCAGCTGCACTGTCAGCTCCTCGTGCCCGTGTCGCCCCGACTGCCATGTCCTCCTCGGTGACGTCACCCCCCGCGGCTGAGAATGCTGTGAGTCATGCTTCGGCGAGGCCTGTCAGCAAACCACCTCGAGCGGCTCCTCCTCGTGGCCCCTTGGAGCCTGCCGTTTTCTCCCGGAGGGATGAAAGGAGAACTCCACCTGCTGCAGCAGGCACCACCTTCTCTCCAGGAGACAGGCAAATGCAAATTGTTTCTTCCCATCATGTTTATGATCTGCCTTGTCTGACTCCTGGGGCCGGAGTTCGGGGTCCGCAGCCCCCTGAGCTTCCGCCACCTGCTGTAACTATTATTCCTAAACCTGCTGCCTCTGTGTCTCCCCCTGTTGAGCAGTCCACGACACCAGGCCAACGTCGTCGGGTGAAGAGGGGGCCTGCAGTGCTGGAAAGTCTGGACCCGGCCCTGCAGCCACGTCGTGGACGGAGGAGAAGAGCAGACTGCCGCCCGGAGCCTGAGCCGACGATGAAGCGTCCCCTGGTCTCCTCGCCGGAGCGGTCCGAGCCAGTGGGTCGAGTGTCCTCTGCCCCCACGCCATACGGGTCATCGGCGTGGACAGCAGCGCGGGAGAAACCTCAGGCTGCAGACGACATCTTGCCAGCTGCGGAGCCCGACGCAGCTGAGTTGGAGCCTGCTGACGAGAGTCACCGCCCTGAACCTGGATCGTCGAAGTCCTGGGTGGCAACAGAACCCGAGTGCAGGCAAGTGCTCCCTCTTGTGTCTCTGTCCCGTTTTGGAGCATTTTTGCCTGCCTCTCAGGGAGGCGAGTGAGGAGCAGCCGTCTGCTGCGCCCAAGCTCGTCTCGCTGGGTTCTGTTGCTACCGGTGATTCTGATCCTGGTTTTCTTGTTGTTTGTGAGCCTCGTTGCAGTGTCGCCGGCATGGAACCAGTCGGAGTCACTGGGTTGGAGGTCCCAGGTTCGGGGGGGGAGATAGTCAGTGGAGCTACACCGACCCAGTCGGGGTCCATCGCGGGAGCTGCTTTGGCCCAATCGGGGTCCGATGTGGGTGCGCCAGTGGCCCAATCGGGGTCCACCGCTGGTGTGGTTCTGGCCCAATCGGGGTCCGATGTGGGTGCGCCAGAGACCCAATTGGGGTCCACCGCAGGTGCGGTTCTGGCCCGATCAGGGTCCGACGTGGGTGCGGCAGAGGCTCAATCGGGGTCCACCGCAGGTGCGGTTCTGGCCAATTGGGGCCCGACGTGGGTGCAACTGGGACCCAATCGGGGTCCAGCGGGGGTGCAGCGCCGGTGTGGTCCACGGACGGGGGAGGAGCTGCAGACCTTTCGCCGTCGGACGGATTACGGGCTCATCCTTGCCTTCTTTCCCCTCCACTGAGTCACTGCCCCTGCGCATCATCGCCGGGGGCTGTGGGGGTTCCTGTTCACTCGCTCCGGCTCTCCCGAGTTTTGTCCTCGTCAGGGAGGCCACCGCGGGCTGTTTTTCCCCAGGACTGGTGGCTCAGGGACACGGGTCAGCCACCTGAGGAACTGCTTTGCCGGTTCGGCGCCCCGGGTCGGCCACCCGACGTGTTGTGTGTTTCGTTGGGCGACCCAGTTCGGCTGCCAGAGGAGCGGACGTGCTGGGCGTTGGACTGTGGTGAGCCGCCTGGTCATGTTCCGCCTCCCATGACCACCCGCCGGCCGTTGGACGCGGGGAGACCACCTGAACTGTTCCTATGGCGCCTGGTCTCTGCCGGTCGGCATAAACTGTTGGGGGGGGGTAGTGGTCATTTTCTGGTGATGATCTGTCCCAGTGATAGTTCTGTTTTTTGTTTTTTTTTCTCCCTTGCTATCCTGTGTGCTTTGTGTTATGGCCATTTGGGTGTCTGCGGGTATTTGTTATGTCTTGCAGTTGCCCTAGTTTGTTTTGTGTGTAGTTAGGTATGAGCCAGTAATTGCTCTGTTTTTCTGTATTTGGTTATTTGAAAATTCACATGAGAATTCACACAGGTGGGAAGTCATTTTCTTGTGTAACATGTGGGCCAAGATTTAATTTTCTCGTGCTGTCCTGTGTTTTCTGTAACTGTTATTTGGGGATCCTTGGCAATTTGTGTTATGTCCTACTGTTGCCTTATTTTCCTCCATGTGTATTTTATTTGATTTGAATATTCGGTATTTTGTCATTGTCCTGTATTTAGTTGTTCTTGCCGGGTTTTGATTGTTTCTGGGTTTGGTCTCGCTCCCTCCGCACCTACCCCCAGCCACCCACCCTGGGGGGTGGGGTGGGGCAGGGTGGTCCGTGGGCGTTCTGAGCCCGCCCTTGGAGGGAGGGTACTGTTACGACCCGAGCGCTGGGTTCTGTCCGCGCTTGGGCTACGCACAGCTCGCTGCCGGCCTTGACTGCTGTGGATTGTATTCTGGCCTCACCGGGCTCTTATTGTGAAGGCACTCGGTGGGGCTTCCGCCTGTCAAGGTTGGTCAGCTGTCTGTCATTTCTGCTCGTTAGTGTTCGCCTTTATAAGGCGGACACTGACGGCAGTCAGATCGCAGGAGTATCGTCAAAACATCGTCAAACAATCCTCGTGAGGCCTCGTTAGACCTTCATGTCAGGTTTGTGTTTTATCTTGTCATAGTTTAGCTCGTAGTGGCTGGGGTTAGCCCTACAAGCCCTTGTATCGCCTAGTATGTGTTTTTGCCCTTAGCGGCTCATAGCCTTGTGTCTTGTCTTGTTTTATTAATAAATTACCATCATTGCAAAACTCACCGGTGGACTCTTGGCGTCTTATGGTGATCCGCGAGGGTCACCGCATGACACTTAAAACGCTGCAAATATAAGATTTGAGTAAAATGATGCAAGTTTAAGCTTCTTTTTTTTTTTTGCAACTGCAAATTCAACAGTAATAAAAGTTCTAAATTCTTGAGGAAAAAGCTGCAAAACAATGAATAATAAAAAGCTGCAAATTTTCAAGTAAGACGCTGCACATTTCTGAGTAAAATGGCTGTAACTCTGCAGGAAAATCCTGCAAATTTATGAGAAAAATACTCACATTTACAAAACAATGTTTCTAATTTATATGAAAAAGGATGTGATAAATTGGCATGTGTTGGTCATATTTTTAAATGACAGCCGTGAGGAGGAACTAAATGGTGTTCAGAGGTGTTATATCCTGCAGATCTGCACTAATCAGCAGGGAAAAGGAAAAGAAGAGGAATAGGTGATCCCAGCATCAGAAATAATCCAGTTAATCCAGGAAAAGTAAACACATGACACCCCATGATACCCAACAGATCACCCCCCCATGACATGAGTGGGAACAGCATGGACAAACTTCACACCTCTGTTGATTTGCATGTTCCCTTCTGAGGACAGTTCAAACAGAGCTGCTGCTGAGATGGAAACCAAAGGGTTAAAGGGTGACGTGACTTTATCAGCAGCACGGATTCCCCCCCCCCCCCCACAGCTGACCTGCTGGACAGGAACTAACAACTCCTCAGACCTGTTAACACAATTTTAACAACAAAAGTACATGCAAAAGAATGAAGATTCCCTTTGATTTAACAGGATAACAGCGTGAATTTTCTGCTCTGTGAATGAACAGAGCAGCCATGAGTGTTTCACGGAGTCACTTATTGAATTATAATGGTTAATCTAAGTCACAATTTCAGGAAACAAACTTCAGGGGAAACTTAAACCCATGTCACATTGCCCCAAATTTTGCTGATTTTTCTCCTTTTTTTTCCGCTTCTCTTCCAGTCCTTATGGCCACTTTCTGATTGCTTTGAGTTTTTAAAACATCATTTAAAGAATAATGTTAACTGACTTAAAGTACATTTCTAACTACATTATATCATACAATATGCCGTTTAACATACAATTTCATTTGATCACATTTAGATCTTAATTTAAACAAGTAGAGTATTTGCAACCAACTTAATTAAGACTTGAACTAAAAACAATCAATCTGAATACACCTGGGAGCATTTAAGAATAAAAATCTTTGGATTCCTTAATGAAGTTCTGCCTGCAGATCACCTGCACTCAAACATTCCAAGTACCACTCATGGGACGTACCAGATTCCATACAAAAATGTTAATTTTACTTTGGCTTCGTCTTTAAGGGGTTGCTGTTCCAGTTAAAAGTCTCAAGTGTTGAAGAGTCCACCTTTGTACAAAACGGCCAAGTCAGTATATCACAAAAGGCTCAAAGTCGCCAAGACAATCCAGAGGCCAAACCGGCTGTTAATGTCATTTAAGCCCTGCGTGGCCTCAACAACGTGGAACTGGCATTTCACTTTGAAACGGATGGCAGCGAGTTATTGCAAACGAACAAGTTTAAAACACACATAACACTAAAGTTAAGAGTATTGCAAGAAGGAAAACAGTTTAATATAAAACACAGCTGTCTTGCCTTGAAATGTGCTCTACAAATGAAGAGATTCAAACTGAAGAATGGAGGAAAAACGCAAAAAAAAAAAAAACGTAAAAAAAAAAGGATTAAAATACCAAGAACTCATCGTAAGAACCCAGCAAGGAAGACATGGTTTGGGCTGGGGGAAGATGGCAACATTTTGGTCAAAGGCATCAAAGCAAGAACAGAGGCAGATGGTGTATCTCAGTCACCTCGGTGCTTCTCTAAAGCTGTGCAATTCCCAAACCAGGTAGTCAGGCCATATGAAAGGACAGATTCCAGGGTGCCTCTGTAAAAACTTGTGAGGAGCTGAGTGGGAAGACCTGCCTTTTTTTAGCCGCTGGAGAGGGTAGAGTCGCTGATGAGCCTTTTTAATAATGGCTGTGGTGTTGGTGTTAAAGGTCATGTCCTCTGCCAGATAAGTCCCCAGAAACTTAGTGTCTGTGACACGATTTAGGAACTATGGCTCATATTCAGTGTGAATTTATCTTTAATCGTCCATATAGTTGGTTCTTTTGATTTAGAACACTAAATAAGTGGAAAAATATTTCCAAGTGAATTCAAATTTAGCAGTGTGTTGCACTGATATGATCTCCTGAGACTCACCTTGTTTCCAGATATGACGTCGTGGTGAAGTTCCTCTCAGCTGGTCCGTTTGTTGTCAATTTAGCTTCTATATCAGCAAAGAAATGCCGAAACGCTGCATGGTGGCTGGGTGTTCTAATTGCTCTAGTGAATGTATAAGCCTGTTCTCATTCCCAAAAGATCCAGATCTTCTTAAAAAATGGGTGAAGCAAGAACAGAGAACAAGGGACAAATGGCAACCAACACCATCCTCCGTACTCTGTAGCGATCCCTTCAGATCCCGCTCAAAACAGAGTCCCGGAAGCTCTGCCCCCACTATCTGGGCCTGTTTACCATTAAGCGGTTAATCAATGACGTCACCGTTTGGTTGAACTTGCCGACCTCTATGCCAGGGGTCACAAACTGGCGCACTCCGGTCTGGATCCGGGCCTCGAGAGTCCTCCCTCCGGACTCCAAAGCTTTTTCATATAATTTGGGGGAAAGTTATACTATTTTGTTTAAAACTGAACGAAAAAGCAGAACTGAAGTGCTGTATCGGCGGCTGCCACCCGCACATTTTATGACATAGGACCTTGGACATTCTCCTTGGGATACAGCAGGAGGTAAAATCATTGTTTGCTGCAGGTGGATAGCCATGCTTCCTTCCCAGTGTAACCCACAGAATGAAACACTGCTGTGAAATTGTGTCTACCACCACTCTGGCTGCCTGCGATGGTAGGTTTCCACCCGGTGGGTTGTTGATGGAAGGTCCCTGTGGCTCCTCCACACCTTCCTGGGACAGCATCCCCGTTGGGCTGCATGATGTTTATGGAGGTAATTTCCACGACCCTCTGATATCATGTAAAAACAATAATTTGCTCTGTGTGTTATTGAACATGAAAAGTTCCACACATCCACCTCCTCTCTCCCTGTGACAGTGTTACCCAAACAGACCCAGATGAAGTTAAAAAGATAAAAAACATTGTTGACATAAAAAACCTCCAAAGAAATGCTGTACTGTGGAATTAATCGACGATGGTTCCAGCACATGTGATCTGGAATTGGTTTGTGTTGTCCAACCTTCAGACGATTATAGTTCTGAGGAATGGGATGACAATGAAGAGTCTGGGGGCATCAAACCATATAGGTTTGAGCCGTGCCAAGCGGGCATTGGGCCTAGCGAGTCAGACTCTGTGACAGTCAGTTGTTCATGTTTTGTGTGCATCATCTGCCGTGTTGTCAGCCAGCCAATATTGCCAACACTATCACAACGTGTTAGCCACTCCACACAGCCGTGGTTCTGTTGCGCCCCTTATAGCGATGTCGGCTCTGGGACGCAACCGTGGTTAACATGTCTCCTCTTCATGTTCGCTGGGAGATGTCAGCCCCAAACGCCTACCGTTTGTGTTTCTGTGTATTTTTGTAAGTCTTCACCTTTTGGGATCAGTCTTTATGTTCAATACATGTGCTGTGGTGAATCCTACATGTAAATCCTTGTGTAAATCCTTGTTATTTATGCGTAAATCCTCCCTCTCCATGCGCTCTTACGCAGGTCATGGAGAAGGAGCATGAAATAACGAGGATTTATGTGCAGGGTTCACCACAGCACATTTAATATAGAATGACAGACAATTCCCAAAAAGGTGAAGACGTACAAAAAACACAAACACACTTACTGATGGCGTTCGGGGGCCGGCATCGCCCAGAGAACGAATGAGAGCAGACGTGTTAGCCACAGGTGCGCCCCAGAGCCAATATCGCTTCAAGGACGCACGAGAACCACGGCGAACATGGAGTGACTAACGTCGTGAGAGTGCTGAAAATACTGGCAGACTAACAGCACAGATGACAATACTATTGACCAGCAGTGCGTTACTGGCAAACAGCTGCTAATATGTACACGCACTGCTGGTGATGGTGTGATGAGAAGCACCTGGGTGAGGACCGGGAAACATGATGAGCAGAAGTTTGAATCAGCTGGTGATAATGACAGAGGGGACGTGGCCGGACAAGTGAGATGTCAGCATGGGATCACAGAAAGTAGGTCAAAGCTGCGTGTATATCCATTAATCCTTTCCCTCCTCGTGTGCTCCTCCTGCCTAAAAGCACACGAAAAGCGCACGAGGAGGCTTATGACAGTTGGAGCTGAAGCGTGTGATGTGGTCTTTCATGGCCTGCTGTTTATCTGATCCTGCGACACAACGCGAAGGCATAGCTGTAAAATTAAAACAAGAAACCAGAAAAACTGTGAGCTACAAAGCTGCTGTCATTCTAGTTAACAACACCGGAGTCCGTTCTGTCGATTACGTCATTGGGGTACCACCCTTAATTTGGTGGGCGGCACCACAGTCCAGTCAGCGGCTGCAGTTTTTTGATGATAACTAGTTTATGCAGGAGCTTTTGTAAATATTATATTGATCATAGACAATGACTTTTGGGTTTACACAACATGCTCAAAAATGTCAAAAACGTGTCATCAGCACTTTAAAAGATGACAGTGTAGGGAAAGGAGCAGGCGTGACAACAGGCTTGACAGCACAGACTTTATTATCTTTCTCCACAAATCAAGTTGATAAGAATGAAACCCAGGTCATAGGCTCTCCCTCTTTTATACTTTAATCCCTTGCCTAGCGGCCTGGGGACTCACACCACAATCCACATTGAATCAACAGTCTGTGCGGCACATTAGCATGACATAGTATATTCCCCACATTATCATAACACTCGCTGGTGTGTTGCTTTTTCCTCTTCGTTCCAGCCAGCGTCTGCCCTCAAGTCTCTCAACTCAACCCCCTGGTCAGCCTCCACTTCACTGTCCATTGTCTGGATGGAGAATGTTGCCTCTGTGTCCCCCCCACCCCCTCTCCCCCAACACCCAGAATGGGCTTCAACCTGTACGTCCTGTGGGCTTCAGCCGGCGGCCGTATCGGCTGTAACGGGGTGGGGGGGGGTCACTGGCTGATATGCGCTGCTCTGGCGGCGCGGCACTGTGGAAGGCACGTCCGTCTGTAGGGGGACGGGGGGGGGCACACCCTCAAAAGGCATTGTTGTTGCTGTTGCAGAATCATTTACCTGCGGGGCCCCCAACGGGGGAGCCCGCGCCAACACCACTTCCTCATCTGCTAAAACAAATGCTGGTTTGAGCCTGTCAATGCAGATGGTTTTGCTGCGTCCCCCCAAGTCTAACAGAAAATGTTTCTTCCCAGGTTGCAGCACTATGAATGACCCGTACGGCAGGCACAACGGGTGTGCATCGGTGTGCGTCGTGCCTGATGAAGACAAACAACGCATTCCGCAAGTTTTTGGGGATGAAAGCGCGGGGGAAACAGTGGTGGGCCGGGCCCGGTACTCTTCCCGGTTCCATGGCATGTGGGGAATGCGGGGGTGGTTGGGCGTCAGTCACTGGGTTGTCTGGCAAAAATTCCCCAGGGAGTCTCAGCGGTTGTGAAAAAACAGGCTCTGCCGGGGAGGCTGCCAAATCCTCCTTCGGTGCAGCGCTCAACCCCAACAAAACCCACAGCAGTCGGTCCACCCAATTGGCATCGGTAAGCGAAGCCCTGAGCGACGCTTTGAGCGATCTGTGGAAACATTCGCATAACCCATTGGCCTGAGGGTTGTATGCGGTAGTGCAGTGGACGTTGACTCCCAGGCTCCGGGCCATCACAGACCAGAGGTCGGAAACAAACTGGGGGCCCCTGTCAGACGGGATGTCAGACGGAGCACCGAAATGTGCCACCCAAGTGGTCAAAAAAGCGCGTGTTACTTCCGCGGACATTGTGGATGCCAGCGGCACGGCTTCTGGCCAACGCGTGGTGTGGTCCACTACCGTTAGGAGGTGCGTATACCCCTGCGAAGGTGGGAGGGGCCCCACCAGGTCCACGTGGACATGGTCAAGCCTCTTAGCCGGGATGTGGAAGTGTTCTGGGGGGCCTTTGTGTGCCTGTGCACCTTGGCCCTCTGGCAGGCGACGGAAGCTGCCACCCATTCTTTCACCTGTTTGCGCAGACCCAGCCAGACAAATTTCGCCCCCACCAGCTTGACTGATGCGCACACCCCCGGGTGCGCCAGGGAGTGAATGGAGTCGAAAACACGTCGGCGCCAAGTGTGTGGGACGACCAGCTGCGGATGGCCTGTGGAGACGTCACAGAGTAGGGACGGGCTCCCGGCTCGCAGTACTCTGCTCTCCAGCCTTAACCCTGTTGGTCCAGACTGCAGCGCGTAAGCGTCGGCATCGCTGGGTTGCTCCGCGGCCATGGCTATATAATCTATTCCTACGTGGATTGGGGCCACGAGTGCGTGTGAGAGACAGTCCGCCACCACGTTGAGTTTACCGGCCACATGCCGTATGTCGGTGGTAAACTCCGATATTGCAGCTAGCTGCCTTTGCTGCCGGGCTGACCATGGTTCTGAAACCTTGGCCATGGTGTGTGTCAGCGGCTTGTGGTCCTCAAACGCTGCAAAACTGCACCCTTCCAGCCAGAACTGGAAGTGGCGTATGGCCAGGTGGAGGGCCAGCAGCTCCCTGTCGAACACGCTGTATTTACGCTCGTTGTCGTGGAGGGATCTGCTGAAAAAAGCGAGCGGCTGCCAAGACCCTGTGACGCACTGCTCCACCACGGCCCCTGTGGCCACATCCGATGTATCGGTATCGGTAGTGAGCGCAATGCGTGCCAACGGGTCTGGGTGTGCCAGTAACTTGGCCTTAGCCAGCGCATCCTTGGCATCCGCAAAAGCCTGCACCCGCTTGGGTGTCCAGTCAATGCTGTATGCCAGTTTGCGTTTCTTGAGTGCAGCGTACAGCGGCTGCATGAGCTGGGTTGCGTGAGGGAGGAAATGGTTGTAGAAGTTTACCATCCCTAGGAACTCCTGGAGCGCCCTTACGGTCTGACGACGTGGAAAATTAGCCACCGCACGCACCTTGTCCAGTAACGGGATTGCGTCCTCCGGTGAGATGCAGTGGTCCAAAAAATTGATTGTTGCAGCTCCGAACTGGCACTTCGTTGGGTTGATTATCAACCCATGCTCTTCCAACCTCTGGAAAACCATTCTGAGGTGGGCGACGTGTTCATCCTCGGACCTGCTGGCCACCAGGATGTCATCGAGGTAAACGAAGACAAACGGCAGGCCGTGCAGCATAGCATCCATCATGCGTTCGAAGGTCTGTGCTGCACCTTTTAACCCGAACGGCATGCGTAAAAATTTGAAAAGTCCGAACGGAGTAATCACTGCCGTTTTGGGCACGTCTTCCTCACACACCGGGACCTGGTGGTACCCGCGGACCAGGTCTACCTTGGAAAAAATACGTGCCCCGGTGAGGTGGGCGGAAAAATCCTGAATATGGGGAATGGGGTAGCAATCGTGTGCAGTAGCGTTGTTTAACCGGCGGAAGTCGCCGCATGGTCGCCACGATCCCTTGGCTTTAGGCACCATATGCAGCAGGGATGTCCATGGACTATTGGAGCGCCTGACGACACCTAGTCTCTCCAAATTGGTGAACTCCTCGTTCGCACTGGCCAGTTTAGCTGCATCCAGGCAGTGAGGGCGCGCGAAAACAGGTGGCACCATAGTGGGAATAAAGTGCTCGACTCCATGCTTAGTGACGGCCGCCGACAATATTGGAACCGTAAGTGCTGGAAACTGTGTGAGAAGTTGTTGGAACTTACCCCCTGGAGCCATGACGTTGGCAAGTGATGTGGACCCAGTTCCTCGAGCTGTGCAGGGAAGAGAATAAAAAGAAAAAAGGGCATTAACAAGACGTCTATTGGCAATATCGACTAACAGTCCGTGCGCACACAGAAAATCAGCACCTAAGATGGGGTAGTTACAGGCTGCAATGATGAATGTCCATCGGTAGTTGCGGCCATGCAAACATATGGTTTGTGTCCTCTTACCAAAGGTTTTAATGTCTGAGCCACTGGCAGCTGCCAGCTTGGGACTGCTACTCCCAGCCAAGTGGTCTGCGTTTGATGGCAGGATGAGGCTCTTATGGGAACCGGAGTCCATGAGGAATTGTCTCCCTGAACGTGAGTCCGTCACGTAGAGCAGCTTCTTTGTGTCACTGGCAGCTGCAGCTGCTAATGACTGCCGGTCCTGGCGTTTCCCAAACTCCTGTATTTGCAGGGTGGCACACATCGGCGTGTGTTTTCTCAGAAATGGTGATGGTAGAAACAGAGCACTCCCTGCCGGTGCTTCTTGGCTTCAGCACTGGCCACCATGGGAGGCTCCTCGCTGTCGGCAGGTGTCTCTGTGGGCTTCGGCACTGCAGCGTTCACCGCAAGGGTTCTGGTCACCAAGATAATCCGGTCCGCTTCTTGTGCCAGCGCCTGATAGTCCTGTGTGGCCAGCAGCGGTGAGTTGGCGAGGACTGCCCGCGCTGCCGTCGGGAGATTACGGAGGAAAAGGTATGCGAACAGGAACGATTTGCCATCTGTGCCCACCAACGCCAGCATCTTTTCCATCAATTCGAGCGCCGAGCCATCTCCCAACTCGGAGCGCCTCAGGAGCCATTCCACTCTCTCAGAGTCTGACAGTGTGTAGTGCTGGGTCAGCGCGGTCTTAATAATAATAAGAAGAAGTTTATTTATAGAGCACCTTTCACAGACAGAGTCACAAAGTGCTTAACATGGTAAAAAACAAAATAAAAACAGGCACATAAAACAGTTAAACAAAGTAGACAGTAAAAGCACATAAAAATACAATCGGCACATAGTTAAAAAACCAGGCTAAAAAGGTGGGTCTTTAGTTGCTTCTTAAAAACACCAATGGAAGGTGCAGATCTGAGTTCAAAAGGCAAGGAGTTCCACAGTCTGGGAGCAACAGCAGCAAAGGCTCTATCGCCTTTGGTTTTGAGCCTAGTACTAGAAACTACCAATGATGCCAATATGATGGCGTCGTACTTGCCGTGAGCTGGGGGCCATTTGAGCAGGCTTGGCACCTGCTGCGTTGTGCATGCGTCCAGCGCTGCTATGACATGGTAATACTTCGTGTCGTCCGCTGTCACTCCCCGGAGCACGAACTGGGCCTCCGTGTGTAGGAACCAGGCCGTGGGGTCGTGTAGCCAAAAATCCGTGAGCTTGACCGAAACAGCACAGGCAGTGCTGGCGCTACCAGATGGGTCATCTCCGGGGTGTTCGCCTCGTATTTCATTATTCGTCTCGGGGTCACCAGTGTAGGGAAAGGAGCAGGCGTGACAACGGGGTGAACAGCACAGACTTTATTTCCTTTTTCCACAAGTCAAGTTGATAAGAATGAAACCCAGGTCGCAGGCTCTCCCTCTTTTATACTTTAATCCCTTGCCTAGCGACCTGGGGACTCACACCACAATCCACATTGACTCAACAGTCTGTGTGGCACATTAGCATAACACAGTACACACTCGCTGGCGTACTGCTTCTTCCTCCACTCCAGCCAGCGTCTGCCCTCAAGTGTCTCGACTCGACCACCCAGTCAGCCTCCACTTCACTGTCCATTGTCTGGATGGAGGATGTCACCTCTGTGTCCCCCCATAACAGTTCTAAAAAGCTCATTTTCAGATAAATTTGTCCTTGTGACTTGTCACATTTCTCTTCCATTTCTTTGATTAAAAGATGTTTGAAGTAAATTCATGAGTCATTGCAAACACTTGGCTTTCAAAGTATCAAGCTGTCACACAGTGAGAGGGAAAAAAAATCCAGAAAAAAACAAAAAATGCATCGAGAATCGTTTCAGAATCAAATCGGAAATCCTAAATCATAATTGTATCGTGAGGTGCCTAAAGATCCCCAGCCCTAATTCGGACCTCAGCTTGGGATGTGGACTGACTAATCAGACCTCTTGCACTTTTAGCTGGTGACCCCTGCTCTATGCGTATCCATCCAACTGTATCAGATATTTAATAAAATATTGTGTGATAAGGTACAGGAATTATTTATTTTATTTAATAGTGGGTGTGAAAGGGGATAGCGTTAAACCGTCACTCCTGCACTCGCTAAATAAAATAAATAAGCACTCGTAAAAAGGGGCACCAGTCCTAAAGGACACTTACGTTAAACTTAGTTTTAATTAATTTTGTACCTTCAATTACTTAATGGATCAGTCTCAAAATTTAAGGGAGTTCTTTTCCTGCCGTGATCTAAGAAACATATATATGCAAAAGGAAAACGCTTCAACTTCTCTCATTCACCCTTTTATTAAACTCATTCAGGTTACATGATATGGCATTCAAATGATGGATAAACAGATTCAAATGATAACAGGTGTCCAATATCACATCAACTGTTAGTGAATTCCTGAACATGAAATCTAGCGTTAAACTTTTGTAGAACCAAGGAGAAACCAGACTTGTGTTTCAATGGTGAATAGAGGCTGAAATGTCTAACATAAACAGAATGCAATTTTATGGGGAAAATTCATAAGCTGATTATCTAAAAATGAACTTCTGAATTAATCTACAAAAATAAAGGGAAGTTACTTAAAAATGACTAAGAGTCTTCCGTCAGTTTATAGCTTTATCCTATGGCTGAGAGACTAATTGTACCATGAAATACTGGTTATGTTCAATTGTAATTTGAATATTAGGACATCACGTTTAACTCAGCAGATAGGAAAATTGGAGTCTCACTTACGAACAGCTGTAGGTGTACGTGTTCAGCAGGTCGGTACCGGCTAGGTTTTGATCATTGGGACCCAGAGATGGAGCAACCGCTGCAAGGCTCCTTGATGTTCACAACCAACCGTAAGAAGTGCAGACTCAGCTGGGGGCACGTACAGAACAGTGGCAGCAGTGGAGGCTGTCTCGGAGTGGCGTGAAAGGTCCTTGGCAACAAGTTCGAATTTGTGAGGTCTCTGGCCGCGGGATAGACCAAAAAAACTGAAGGAGAAACTTCTCAGTCAGGCGGGTATGAGGCCAGAAAGAAAGTCCAAAAACACGATCTCTGTTCACTTTAAATTAGGAAAATTAAAGGTCCACTCTAACGGCGTGAAAAGTCAGAAAATATAAGAAACATTTACTAGGATAAGAATGGCTTCTGAGGTGAAGGAAAAAAATTATTCTGAGAGTTTGACTCTCTATTAAAGATGAGCTCGTAAGAAAAAGGATGGTTTCTCCTCAGTAACCAGAAAAATGAGAAAACTAATGCAGGATTTGACAAACTTCACACAGAACAATTTAGATAAAAGAAAACTGCAAAGAACTTTGAAGAAGTGAAACAAAAACTTTTCTCTGAGATCTAGATTGCTATTCTGCTTCTTTTTTCCGGTTCCGGTTCCGCCGGACCGGCGGCGCCACACGAGTCGGCTGCCGTTTGCAACTGCCCTTTTCTTATCTTCCTTCTTCTTTCTACACCTTTCACTCTTTATATATATCACGGACACACAGATCGCCCCAAGGGTCTCCCGAGTCGGCGGACGGAGCCACTGTTTGCAGCGGGGGACGATACAGCAGCTCCAACCGCCACCCGGGCTAACGGAGAAATTCGGCATGCCGAGTAACTGTGGCGAAAACGACGTGGGTACCGGGCTGGAGTTTAGGCAGCGTGCAAGAAATATAAGACAGAATAATAAAGAGCGATGGCAAGAACCAAGCAGACCGCCCATAAATCTACTGGAGGAAAAAGCCCCCCAGGAAGCAGCTAGCCACCAAGGCTGCTCGGATAAAGCGCTCCGGCCACCGGCGGAGTGAAGAAGCCTCACCGTTACAGGCCCGGTACCGTGGCTCAGAGAGATCCGTCGCTACCAGAAATCCACGGAGCTGCTCATCCGTAGGCTGCCCTTCCAGCGCCTGGTGAGGGAGATCGCTCAGGACTTCAAGACCGACCTGTGCTTCCAGAGCTCCGCCGTCATGGCTCTGCAGGAGGCCAGCGAGGCCTGCCTGGTGGGTCTCTTCGTGGACACCAACCTGTGCGCCATCCACGCCAAGAGGGTCACCACCATCATGCCCAAAGACATCCAGCTGGCCCGCCGCATCCGCGGAGGGAGAGAGAGCTTAGACTTTCTGCTGCACATTCACCTACCACACTGCTCCGCACTGTGTGTCTATATATATATATATATATATATATATATATATATATATATATATATATATATATATATATATATTTATTTATAGTAATATGTACATATGTATACTAGCTGTTCTTGTTTTTTTTCTTGCCTTCTGATTGTTGCTCTGAGTGTTGCTATCCCTGTGCTGTTGCAATCCTGGAATTTCCCCATTGTGGGACTAATAAAGGCTTATCTTATCTTATCTTAATCTTAATCTTAAACTTCTTCTCTTTTCTTCTCTATTCTCCTTTATTCTTTTTTTTTTACCTTTTTTAATTCTCTTCTTCTTTCTTTCTTCTCTCTATTCTTTCTCTTAACATGCAGGGCGGCTCCTCACTCTTTTAACTGAGTGCGCCGTTGGGTCATAAAACAGGGGCCGGTCGCAAGACAGACCAATCAACTTTCATAAAGAGGAGTTCAAACGGGCCGTTGTCCAATGTGAAAACATTTCTTTGTTTGGGAGCAGCCAGTCAAATGAAAAGGGCATTACCCCAAGAAAGGGAGAGAAAGCCGGGGGGCTAGGAATGATAGCAGACAAGAATTAATACCCATTCAGTTCTTATAAAATTAGGTGCTCAATATAAGATCTAACTAAATTAAGTGACTTGGCTAATATTCAGTGATCATGCATTTATACCATTACTACGAATATTAACATTCGTTTGACTAACACTCATGAACATAACATTTCTTATACATGTTTATAATACATGCACTCATATTTAGATCAAGGATTAATGAATTACTGCAAACCCTGGTCAGTGACCAAAAGGATGATTTTCAGTGTCCTTAGGATCCGGGGGAGATGATAAGCTGAAAGAAACTTAATGTTTAGTAAGAATTGACAGTCAGATTATACATAATGAAACACATTCTGTAGATATCCACTAGGAGGAACTGTTGAGCTGTAGATAATTTCTTTAGGTCTGTGATATCTGGAAAAGGGTCTGGTATCTGTCAAAAGCCATATACCTGTCTGGTTAAGAAGTTTATGACCTTTTAAGAGCATTAGTTTCCTGTAGGGCAGATTCTATCCACATGAACTGTCCACATTGGGGATGTGGACTCCGAGTTTTTATGGTCCCTTTAAGCCTTTAAAAGCAAATTCTAATCCTTACCATCTCTGCAAGAGGAAACTGTTTACATTGGGGTCCTGGGAAAAACATTCTTGGTCAGGCCTTGAGTGAGGGTTGCTTTAATATGAAGACAAGTGAGATTCCTGTAGAATGAAGAAAAGTGAAATTCCTATAGAATGGAGGAAAGTGATCTTCTGGATTGGTTTGAGGAGACGTTGATGCTACACAACCTTCCATATCTCCCAGATTAAGCCCCTCTCCACCAGTCCTCTCTGCCCTCCTCCGGATCCCCCACCACTCCCCCGGATCATCGACAGCCAGACCACATACACAGTGGAGAGGATTCTGGACGTGCGTTGTCTGGGGCGTGGGTGCCAATACCTTGTTCACTGGAAAGGTTACAGTCCAGAGGAGAGGTCTTGGATCCCGGGGTCCTACATCTTGGATAAACGCATGATACGGGAATTCCATCGGACCCATCGGCGCAAGCCCAGTGGGACGCCAGGAGGCTCCCTTAAGGGGAGGGCACTGTGATGATTCTCCTGTTCCTGCTTTCCCAGCTCTGAAGGATTAGACACACCTGCATGATTACACACCTGCTGCGTCTGGATGAGCCAGCGTATTTAAGATCCAGTGTGTGGCAAGTCCATCGCTGGATTGTCTGGGTTTGCCACCACGTCTACAGTGGGGCAAAAAAGTATTTAGTCAGCCACCAATTGTACAAGTTCTCCCACTTAAAAGATGAGAGAGGTCTCCAATTTTCATCATAGGTATACCTCAACTATGAGAGACAAAATGAGAAAAAAAAAATCCAGAAAATCACACTGAAGGATTTTTTATGAATTAATTGGTAAATTCCTTGGTAAAATAAGAATTTGGTCACCTACAAACAAGCAAGATTTCTGGCTCTCACAGACCTGTAACTTCTTCTTTAAGAGGCTCCTCTGTCCTCCACTCGTTACCTGTATTAATGGCACCTGTTTGAACTCATCAGTATAAAAGACACCTGTCCACAACCTCAAACAGTCAGACTCCAAACTCCACTATGGCCAAGACCAAAGAGCTGTCAAAGGACACCAGAAACAAAATTGTAGACCTGCACCAGGCTGGGAAGACTGAATCTGCAATAGGTAAGCAGCTTGGTGTGAAAAAATCAACTGTGGGAGCAATTATTAGAAATTGGAAGACATACAAGACTACTGATAATCTCCCTCGATCTGGGGCTCCACGCAAGATCTCACCCCGTGAGGTCAAAATGATCACGAGAACGGTGAGCAAAAATCCCAGAACCACACGGGGGGACCTAGTGAATGACCTGCAGAGAGCTGGGACCAAAGTAACAAAGGCTACATCAGTAACACACTACGCCGCCAGGGACTTAAATCCTGCAGTGCCAGACGTGTCTCCCTGCTTAAGCCAGTACATGTCCAGGCCCATCTGAAGTTTGCTAGAGAGCATTTGGATGATCCAGAAGAGGACTGGGAGAATGTCATATGGTCAGATGAAACCAAAATAGAACTTTTTGGTAAAAACTCAACTTGTCGTGTTTGGAGGAGAAAGAACACCATACCTACTGTGAAGCATGGGGGTGAAAACATCATACTTTGGGGCTGTTTTTCTGCAAAGGGACCAGGACGACTGATCCGTGTAAAGGAAAGAATGCATGGGGCCATGTATCATGAGATTTTGAGTGAAAACCTCTTTCCATCAGCAAGGGCATTGAAGATGAAATGTGGCTGGGTCTTTCAGCATGACAATGATCCCAAACACACTGCCCGGGCAACGAAGGAGTGGCTTCGTAAGAAGCATTTCAAGGTCCTGGAGTGGCCTAGCCAGTCTCCAGATCTCAACCCCATAGAAAATCTTTGGAGGGAGTTGAAAGTCCGTGTTGCACAGCGACAGCCCCAAAACATCACTGCTCTAGAGGAGATCTGCATGGAGGAATGGGCCAAAATACCAGCAACAGTGTGTGAAAACCTTGTGAAGACTTACAGAAAACGTTTGACTTCTGTCATTGCCAACAAAGGGTATATAGCAGAGTATTGAGATGAACTTTTGTTATTGACCAAATACTTATTTTACCGAGTGTGACAATGGAGTGTCACCACTGTTATGGTCTATTGTATATGTGATTATATTGTTTGTGCAATATTTGTAAATGTTAATAATTGTTAAGTCTGCACATATCACTGTAAGATCTGTTTTTGACTAATTGGAATGCCTTGTTGAGATAATTGTTATGGTTAATTATTTGGGTAAAAACAATTGGTAATTATTTAATCCACATACTTTGCCAACATGCTTCCTGAGGGTGTCCGGGCAAAAGACTCTGTTAGGGGTTGAAGGCCCTTTTAAAGGACACCAGCAGGAAGGAAGCATGTTATGGTGAGTTAGAGGGGAGAATTAAAATTTGTAAATAGGGGTTTAAATTATTTATTGAATTATTTATGGTGTTATTTATTCTATGTTATTTATATTTATTCTGTATATAGGTGGGGATTTATTATGGACTTTTAGATGTTAGTGGGTATATGTGGAAAAAGGAAAAATGTTATTGTCTTACCTGAGACATGGTATGTCCTAATTGATGTTAATTATCTCAATAGTATATAACAGCTGTTGTTGGTTAGTAGTTAGTTGTCAAGTTGTCGAGAGTTGTTGAGAGTTGTCAAGTGTTGTCAAGAGGATCGATGATAATGATTGATGGACAAATTCAAGTCGTGATAAATCGTGTTGGATGTTTTGGAGTTAATACCTGTAAGTTTTTTTTGGAATAAATTGAAAAACTGTTAATTGAAAAATTGATTGAAAGCTTCTTGCCTCAAACCACAACGTTTACATTTGGTGGCAGCGGTGCTCCGTTCCCAGGTGGACGCTATATTTTGCGGCGAAAGCGGTGGTCCGCCCCTGATGAAGTAGCGTTTGGTGGAAGTGGTGGATAGAGCACGGGACGGAAGGAGCAATGGCGAGAAGGAAAATGACGAGACAAGAGGAGCAGTCTGACCTGGATGCAGGTATGGCAGCCGAGGAGCCGGGAGTCAGCGGACTGGGCGAGCTCGAGGAGCTAACGTACTTGGTGAAGTCTGTGGTTCGTTCGCTGACTGTCAGGGATTGTCGGATGGAGGAAGAAGCCGCTCTTCAGGACCAAAGGTGGCGGACTGTGGATGATCAAATTCGTCGGATGGAGTCGCGGGTTGCGGAGCTGAGAGAGGAGTATGGGAGCCGGGCTGAACGTATTGGTGACGACGGCGCTTCGGGGGAGGACCCCGGGGTGACGGCCAGTCGGGTCGGCCTGCAGGAGGATGATTTGCCGCTGCAGGTGCAGCCGAGGAGGACATGAACGCACCACGAGCCCAGGCTGAATCCTCTGTCTCCCGAGGATGACATCGAGCACTACCTGGCGACGTTTGAGAGGATCGCTACAGTCTGCCGCTGGCGTGAAGAAGAGTGGGCTATCCAGCTAGCTCCTCTGCTTACAGGTAAAGCGCGGCGCGCGTATGTTCTGATGGACATTGCAGACACGACTGATTATGGAAAAGTGAAGGAAGCAATTTTAAACAAATACGAAATAATGTCCGACACATATAGGAGGAGGTTTCGTGCTTTGGACATTCATCAGGACGAAACCCCCCGTGAAATATATGTTCGTCTAAAAGACTTGTGCAATAAATGGATTAAACCAGAGACCTTAACGGTGAAAGACATTATGGAACGTATAATTTTGGAACAGTTTCTGCGGATGGTGAACCCGGAACTGGGAATCTGGATACAAGAGCGGGACCCAAAGACTGCAGAGGACACTGCTCGTCTGGCGGAGGTTTTTCTGTCAGCCAGGTCTGGGAGCAGGAGAACTACTCTCGGCCGTGACAGCTCTTTCACCGCACGGAGTAAGTTTGATGGGGGTGAAAGGGGTGGTCAAGCGCAGAAAAGACTGTATTCCAGCTCCAGTCAGGTCACTGTTAGCAAACATAGTGGGAGTAGAAAATCACATTTTGTTCCAAGTCACGATATACGCTGTTACCAGTGTAACAAAATTGGCCACACACAATATTCATGTCCTGCCACAAGAAATAGCAAACCATCACTATTATGTTCAGTTCCTAGACCCACTTTTTCAGCCCCAGTGCACAGTGGAGTGTATAAAACAAAGGTGTTGCTTAATGGTCAGTGTGAAGAGGCCCTGTTAGACTCAGGTTGTTTTCAAACGGTTGTGCTGCCCAGTTTCGTCCCTAGGGATTTGTGGAATGAGTCTGAAATAAATATTAGTTGTGTTCATGGGGATAAGAAATTGTACCCGACCGCTGAGGTTTATTTAACAGTGGGAGGTCAAACTTATCTCCTTTCTGTAGCTCTTGTGCCTGATTTGCCTTATCCAATTATTCTTGGCAATGATGTTCCAACTTTGTTGGACATCATACAACAGGTTAGAGATGAACAAACTGAGGGACAGGCAGGTGGCACTATTGAGCAGAGGCTTGATCACCTGTTGAAAAAATTTGTAATATGGTGACAACCAGGGCGCAGAGGGCGCAAAGGGCTGCCAATGTTCTTCAGAAGCTGCCATTTTATGATTCTGAGATAGAGGCAGGCCCTATTAAACAACCTAAATCCAAGGCTCAGAGGAGAAGAGATAAGGTGTTAGCTTCTGTAAAGAACTTGGGTGAAGAAACACCACAACTAAGTCAGTCAGTAGAGTTTGACATCCCTCCTGACATAGCTGAATTACAGAAAGCTGACCCAACACTTAGACCATGGTTTAATAAAGTCTCGGAGATTGAGGGTGTGAAATAGGGTAGAACTGATTGTTTGGCTGAGGCCATGTATGTCATTAAAAAGGGCATTTTATACCAGCAACAAGGTGAAGTTATGGCCATAGCTTTGCCACAGGACCTCACACCACAGATTATGGAACTGGGACATGTTATTCCTTGGGCAGGTCATCTAGCATTTCAAAAAACTCTGCAGAGAATTGCTAGAAGGTTTGTGTGGCCGGGAATGTATACCCAGATAAAGGACTTCTGCACATCGTGCCCAATATGTCAGATTACATCACCTAGGGGAGTAGCCCATGCCCAACTACACCCACTACCAATTATTGGAACACCATTCGACAGAATAGGGATGGATATAGTTGGCCCCCTAGAGAGAAGCTCTGCTGGTAATAAATACATTCTGGTGATTTGTGATTATGCTACTCAGTACCCAGAAGCCTTTCCCCTGAAATCTGTCAAGGCTAGGCAGGTTGCCAACTGCCTTATCCAGTTATTTTCAAGGGTAGGCATACCCAGAGAAAGTTTAACAGACTGTGGAACAAATTTCTTATCAAAACTGTTGCAGCAAGTATATAAGCTGTTGGGTATTAAGGGTATTAAGACCACCCCATATCACCCTCAGACAGATGGACTAGTGGAGCGATTCAATCAGACTCTGAAAAACATGCTGCGGAAATTTGTTTCTGAAACGGGCTCAGATTGGGACCAATGGGTACCATATTTATTATTTGCTTACCGGGAGGTGCCCCAGGCTTCAACAGGGTTCTCACCTTTTGAACTGCTGTATGGTCGTCAGGTGAGGGGCCCACTGGACTTATTAAAGGAACACTGGGAGAGTCCACCGAGTGATCAGGACAATGTGGTCTCATACGTTATTAAGATGAGAGAGAAACTGGATCGAATGACTGCTTTGGCTCAGGAGCACATGAGGACGGCGCAGGCCAAACAAAAAACTTGGTATGACAAGTAGGCCAGAAAAAGGGTTTTTCACCCAGGTCAGCAGGTTTTGTTATTGCTGCCCTCGTGTGACAGTAAGCTGTTGGCTCGATGGCAGGGGCCATATGAAATCTCTAAGAAACTAAGTTCGGTGACATACGAACTATATATGCCTGACAGGAAGGTAAAATATCAAACCTTCCACATTAACTTGTTGAAAGAGTTTCAGCAGCCTGGTCATCAGCAGCAGCAACCTGTTCTTCAGGAGACACATCAGCTCTTCATTTGTGCGACGGAAGTGGATGAGGAGAGAGAACAGTCTTTTTCCACAAATGTGTCAGAGCCGTGTTTATTTCAAGTGTCTCATTTGCAGGTGGATCAGCAGAGAGAGTTAGAGGCACTGTTAGATCCAGAATTGTTTCAGGAGAGACCTGGTTTCACCACATTGGTATGCCATAGAGTTTATTTGAAAGAAGAAGCTGTTCCACGTAGGAAATCTTATAGGATCCCGGAGCGATTGGTTCCAAAGATGAAGAAGGAGATTGATCTGATGTTGCAGCTGGGAGTGATCGAGGAGTCAGTCAGTGAGTGGTGTAGCCCGACTGTGCTGGTACCCAAAAAGGACGGTTCTTTGAGATTCTGTATTGACTTCAGATATCTCAATTCAGTGTCTAAGTTTGAGTCATACCCCATGCCCTGGATTGATGAACTGTTAGAGAAAATGGGCAGGGCTAGGTTTATTTCTACACTGGACCTATGCAAGGGGTATTGGCAGGTGGCATTGGCACCGGAAACAAAAGAACTTACAGTCTTTAAAACACCTTATGGCAGTTTCCAATTCAGGGTTATGCCATTTGGCCTTCAGGGGGCACCTGCAACTTTTCAGCGGCTCAGGGACCAAGTGTTAAGAAAGGTATCAAATTTTGCAGCTGCCTATCTGGATGACCTGGTCATCTATAGTCAGACCTGGGAAGAACATTTGGTACACCTTGGGCAGGTCCTTCGGTTGATTAAGAGGGCAGGACTGACGATTAATCCACGCAAATGTGCGTTTGGACAGCAGCAGGTGGAGTACTTGGGACATGTGGTTGGTCAGGGGGTCATTAGACCACGAGTAGGTAAAGTGGAGGCCATCCGGACCTATCCTGTGCCCACCACTAAGAAGAAGGTACGATCATTTATGGGAATGGTAGGATGGTACAGCAAGTTTATTCCCCACTTTGCTGAAAGAGCAGCAGTTTTGACTGACCTCACTAAAGCTTCAGCACCTAATAGGGTAAAATGGACAGAGGAGTGTGACAGAGCTTTTGAGGATCTGAAGAGTGCTATCTCTGGTGAGAAGGTTCTACACAGTCCAGATTTTGCTCGCCCATTTATCTTACAGACAGATGCTTCAGGAGTTGGCATTGGAGCAGTACTTCTCCAGGAGGAGAGGGGAGAGAGACACCCAGTACTGTTCTTGAGCCGTAAGTTGTTGGACCGGGAGACGAGATACTCTACGGTAGAAAAGGAATGTCTTGCCATGAAATGGGCAATAGGGTCTCTGAGATACTATTTATTGGGGCATCATTTTGTGTTGGAGACAGATCATCGGGCCCTACAGTGGTTGGACAGGATGAAGGACATGAACAGTCGTCTCACAGGATGGTATGTGTCCCTTCAGCCATATAATTTTACTGTTCGGTATGTGGCAGGGAAGACCAACCTTGTGGCAGATAGCCTCTCAAGAGTACATGACTCTTAAGAGTATTGTACTCTTGGGAAAAGGGGGGAGGAAATGTGACGATGGAGTGTCACCACTGTTATGGTCTATTGTATATGTGATTATATTGTTTGTGCAATATTTGTAAATGTTAATAATTGTTAAGTCTGCACATATCACTGTAAGATCTGTTTTTGACTAATTGGAATGCCTTGTTGAGATAATTGTTATGGTTAATTATTTGGGTAAAAACAATTGGTAATTATTTAATCCACATACCTTGCCAACATGCTTCCTGAGGGTGTCCGGGCAAAAGACTCTGTTAGGGGTTGAAGGCCTTTTTAAAGGACACCAGCAGGAAGGAAGCATGTTTTTGGTGAGCTAGAGGGGAGATTTAAAATTTGTAAATAGGGGTTTAAATTATTTATTGAATTATTTATGGTGTTATTTATTCTATGTTATTTATATTTATTCTGTATATAGGTGGGGATTTATTATGGACTTTTAGATGTTAGTGGGTATATGTGGAAAAAGGAAAAATGCTATTGTCTTACCTGAGACATGGTATGTCCTAATTGATGTTAATTATCTCAGTCAGTATATAACAGGTGTGGTTATTGGTAATGATGGTGATTGTGATTGTTGATTTGTTAATGATGGTTGAGATTTTCATTGTGGATCATTGAAGATCATGTCATTGGATTATTGATGTCGGTGTCATTTATTACCTGCAAGGATTTGAAATAAAAAATTTGGAAAATTGATTGAAAGCCTCCTGCCTCAAGCTACTTCGCTACACGGAGGAATTTACCAATTAATTCATTAAAAATCCTTCAATGTGATTTTCTGGATTTTTTTTTCCTCATTTTGTCTCTCATAGTTGAGGTATACCTATGATGAAAATTGGAGACCTCTCTCATCTTTTAAGTGGGAGAACTTGCACAATTGGTGGCTGACTAAATACTTTTTTGCCCCACTGTACATCTGAGCTTTTATCTTGTTACTATTGGGTTGATCTGTGCACTTACCTCCGTGTCTTCTGCTCCTCAGGTTGCTGCCACTCGCCGGTGTGTCTCCGGAGCTGATCACGCTCGCCTGACCAAGAAGACGCAGGACGTCCACCCAGGTCACCACCTTCCCCCGTCCCCTGGTCCTCACAGGAGTTCCCTGCTGAACTCCGCTGCTCTCACTGTAAGTGTGCTATCCCGCAATTATTCTCCTTTTGGAGAATCTGTCCCTAATAATCTCTGTTTGCTCTCTCCCGTAGGCTACGTGCACTCCGGGTGGCACCTGTTTTGGCTTCAATTTAAGTTAGCATTTTTGTGTTTTATTTTTCCTTAGTTTGTGCACTTTTATTTACTGTTGTGTTTATTTTCAATAAATTTGTGAAACTTTTTATCTGAGTGATTGTTCTGGCAGCTCTGCATTTGTGTCTCACCTGCACTGAGTCATGACAAATGAAGCAATTGTACTTGGATACTTCCGACCTCTGCATATGTACAATATATAGTCATGTGAAAAAAATTTGGACACCCCTTTAAATATTCAATTCTTTATTAAGAAATGTTTACATATCTATGTCTAACCTTGTTTTTGATTTTATTTAACATTTACAGTATTTTAGCCATTTTTTTTCACAATATTTTTTATTGAACCTTTTTTAACAAACATGACACAAACAATCAAACACTAACACTAAAGTAAATTAAAAATAAATGTTCTATAAACACCAACAACCATTAACAAAAGCAAGTCAAACAATGCTCCTCTGTTTAGCCTAGGTAATCCATTACATAAGTATACATATTATACATTCACCAATTTGGAATTTACAAGGTCCACACACATCATTCACCTTCTTCTTCAGAAGTTATGTTTAGTTTCTTTACATAATCAATGAAAGGTTTCCATATATTCTCAAACACATTTTCCTTTGATTTCAATATGTATGTTATTCTTTCTAGTGGAAGGTTTGTTAACATCTGTCTTAACCACTGAGTCACATCTGGTCTATGAGTCTTTTTCCACAGTAGTGCAATACATTTTTTGGCATTAAGCAAACTGAGGTCTATGAATGTTCTTTCACTCTTATTAAAATTATGCTTTTCTGGATACAGACCCAACAAAAACAGTTTGGAGTTCAATATGAATTGTTTTGAAATTATTTTTTCAATTGTTACCCTCACCTCTTCCCAAAACATTCTAATTTTTCTGCATTCCCATAAACAATGAAATAGGGTTCCTTTACTTTCCGTACATTTTGTGCACGTATCTGGTATGTTTTTGTTATATCTATTTAACTCCACTGGTGTAACATACATTGGATTTGGTGAGCGGCTTTAATAAAATTAACAACATTTTATATAAATTCGGGCCAGGGGGAGCCCCTATGGAGAGACCCATGGATTGGAACGCATGTGTCTGCATGATTCGACTGAGGATGTGGAAACATCTATCTGGTTTGGCTAGGATCACAGGATTTTCTTCTGATTGGCTCTGGAGTTTTTCCTGGTGTATCGAAAAATTAACTGGAAGAGCTAATTAAAAGCGGTCCCGGCATAGCTGCTTCTTCAACAATTCGACCAGACGGGGGAGTGCACTAACTAACGGCAATGACTAACATGGAAATTACCATCTGGCATACACTGTAGAGGGATGGACTCTACCGGACATGTTTACCCATGTTTTAGAAGAGAAGCATCTGGAGTCGTTTTTGGTGCCTCCAAGGAATGGATTTAAAGCCTATGTATGGAAATTATGAACACAGGATTGCAAGAGATGAAAAAATTCTATGCTCTGAGTGATCTGTGTCTATCAGACCTTGAATTCGATGCCCTGTTGACTATTTTCCTCCTGGATTACGACAAAACAGAAGATTGTGCTTCTCTTTCATAAACATTCTGGGGCTGCATCTGAACTCTCAAGGACATGTGACTGGCTCAGGAAATTTCCATCTGCCATGCCTCAAGGACATGCTTCCGAGTTTCAGACACTAAGACATAACATCTCGGCTGGGAGAGATTTTGCTGCCTCCAGTAACTGATAAACACCCACCTGTATTCAACATACACGAACACACTGACTCATATACTGAATTACACCCATCCATTCACTGATCCTCTCTGACTTTTGGTCTTTTGGTTTTTTGTGGTTGATTGTTGCTCTGTGCTATTGAGAGATTTTTTTTCATTGTAATCATAATCTGCTTAAATATTCATAAGCTGTATTCTGATAATGAAGTTTTTTCTCTCCTCCCCCCTTGTGTCGTCCCCTCCCCTCCCCTCCCTTTCTTATCTATCTCTGTTTGATGAGGCGCTTATTATGGCTGCCGTGTCGTTGTGTCACGCTTGCACGCGCACCAATGTCAAGTCAAATTCCTCGTGTGTTTTTTACATGCTTGGCAATAAAGTTTATTCTGATTCTGATTCTGATACATCCGCATTAACCATTTAAAAATGTATCAATTTAAGATGTACATTTATTGATTTGGTTTGAGCTTCTGTGCAAGCCAATTCCCATTGTTCCTCTGAAATTTCAATTTGCAGGTCTTCTTTCCAATAATTCATTCTTTTCTGTGAGTTTTCACTTGAGGATAGTGTCAGTGAGTTATAAAACTCTGAAATAATACCCGTTCTCTTACTATTTTTCGTCAAAATTTTTTCCAAGGATGAATAAGTAGGTCGGGTGAGAACATTATTTTGATTTCATCGAATAAAATTCCTAAGCTGAAGATATTTAAAAAAAAATGTGTTCTATTAAGATTAAATTTGACCCTCAGTTCTTCAAAAGACATTATGTTATCTGAACGTGACAAATATAAGTCTTGAATCTTTTGACTCCCTTTTAAATTCCATAATTTAAATACAGCATCCACTCTCCCTGGTGTAAAATATTGATTACCCCATATTGGGCTAAATTGTGACAATAAGTGTGGTTCTTTTAAATATTTTTTTGATTTCACACCATATTTTGATCATATGCTTTACAATAGGATTTTTAACTTGTTTCTGTAATTTTTTAGCCGAGTCTGAGTATATGAATAAGGGAAGAGGTAAAGGTAAATTGTATGATTCCATTTCAGTCCAGTGAGGGAGATCATTTGATGAAAAATAATATGTCATAGACCTCAGTTGTGCTGACCAGTAATACAACATAAAGTTTGGACATTTCAGACCTCCACGATCAAATGGTAAATATAGTAAGGACAGACGTAATCTAGCCTTCCTATTGTTCCATATAAATTCCACTAACTTTTTTTTAATTCTTGAGAATAGATCTGAAGGTGGTGGTAAAGGAATGTATTGAAATAAATATAGTATTTTGGGTAAGATATTACTTTTAAGTATATTAATTCTCCCAATCATCGACACTGGAAGTGACATCCATCTCTGAAGCAACTCATTAATATCTGTCATTAAGGCTTCATAGTTGGCACTGGCGACTGATTCTAACTTAGGCTCAATTTGAATTCCTAAGTTTTTAAACTGATTTACAACATTGAATTGATTTACCTCAGGAGCTGGGTGATTTCTCTGGGTCTCATTTAGCATTAATACTGAAGATTTAGTTTTATTTATTTTATATCCTGATATTTCCCCAAAGTTCTTTATTATATTTAACAAGGTCGGAATTGATTTTTTAAGATTCAACATAAACAAAATTATGTCATCAGCATACAGGGAGATTTTATGTTCTGTTGGTCCTACTTTAATTCCATATATTTGTGGATGTAAATGTACTGCCATCGCTAAAGGTTCAATTGCCATAGTAAACAGTAAAGGTGAAAGTGGACAACCTTGTCGACATCCTCTATTAATTTTTATTGATTTTGAGATATTGCTATTTGTTAGGATTTCTGCTGTAGCATTATTGTATATTATCTGAACCCATTTTATGAAATTATTTCCAAGTCCAAACCTTTGTAGAACTTCAAAAAGAAAGGGCTATTCGACCCTATCAAAGGCCTTTTCAGCGTCCAATGATAGGAGAGCTGTATCCGGTGCTTCTTCATTAGCATAAATAATATTAAATAGTCTTCTTACATTATGGAAGCCTTGTCTTCCCATTATAAAGCCATTCTGATCTCGGTTAATAATATTTGGTAATATTTCTTGTAGTCTTCTTGCTAAAATTTTACAGATTATCTTAAGGTCTGCATTTAATAGGCTTATTGGTCTCATGTTTTCACATTTATTAGAGGGTTTACCTGGTTTTGGCAACAGTATAATTAAGGCATTATTCATGTATGGCGGTAAATTACTATTTTGAAATGCTTCTAAAACCATTTCCAAAAATGGTTTTATTAATTTATTCTTAAATTTTTTATAGAGGTCAACTGGAAGACCATCAGGTCCTGCACTTTTTCCTGATTTCATATTATCAATGGCTAGTCCAACTTCTTCTTGACTAATTTTTGACTCCAGTATCTCCCTATTTTCATTTGGAATACACGGTATAGATAATCCGTCCAAAAACCCATTTAGTTTTGTTAAGTCAGTTTCATTTTTTGTATCATATAATTTTTCATAATAATCTCTAAAGGCACTATTAATTTCTAAAGGATCTACAACTGCCTGTCCGTTACTTATAATACTGGTAATTGGTGTTTTAAATTCTAATTGTTTAATCTGCCATGCCAATAATTTTCCTGATTTTTCACCTTGTTCATAAAAGGTTTGCTTCAATCTTAGAAGACTTGAGGCAGCTCTATTCGCTGATTTTTTGTCATATTCAGCTCTCAGAATCAGTAATTCGTTCTCTAATTTTGGATTACTTCCTGCATACACTTTTTCTTGAAGAATTTTTATTTTATGTTCCAATTGGACTCTCTCCTCTCGAGTCTTCCTAGATTTTGAACCTGTATAACTAATAATATGCCCCTTGATAAAAGCTTTGAAAGCTTCCCACTTTATACATGCTGATGTTTGTGTAGTATTGATATCAAAGAACTCATCTATCTGTTTTTCTATGTACTTAACAAATTCCATTTTAGCCATTTTAAGTGGGAATGAATGTGGGAGTGTCCTAAAAAAGATGGAGGATGTATTAATTTGTTCCTCACTATTTCTTTAGAAATACATTTTACAGAAAATTTGAAAAAAGTCTTATTCATTTTTATTGTTTAGTTGTATTACATGAAGTATTTTTAACATTGATATTAAATATCCATACAGTTATGTGAAAAAATTAGGACACCCTGTATAAACCTGTGTGTTTCTTTGACATATTTGGACATATTGTGGCACATATGTTTGGTTCATATTTCCCACAAGAGTGTGGCACATACTATGTCTGGTTCATATCTCCCACAAATGTATGGCTTATGTGGATTGGGGCTTCACGTCTGGAGGAACAAAGAGTCTGGATCGACGGGGGCCGACAGGAGATGTCGAGGAGGTGTGAAGTCGGACCCTTGTCTCAGAGAGGAGGCCCTGGGGGGATCCCCGGAACATCGGAGAATAAGAGACAATGGTGAATCTTCAGAGACTTGCATTGTGATTAAATGTTTGCAGAAGCACCATGTGACTTGAGTTCTTAATCCCCCGGAGGTATAAGAATGTGATGTGACATGCTTCTGCCTCTTCTTTCTATTTGAGAATGTTGGACGATTGTGTTCTGCAATAAAGCCGAACCTGAGGAATGAACTCAGTCTCATCATTGAACACAACTTCCACAATATGGATATTTAATATCAATGTTAAAAAATACTGGAAGATTCATGTAATACAACTAAACAATTAAAAATTAATTAAAGACTTTTTACAAATTTTCTGTAAAACGTAATTCTAACCAAATGGTGAGGAATAAATTAGGACACCCCACATTCATTCCCACTTAAAATGGCTAAAATAAATGTTAAAAAATGCAACTAAAAACAAAAACAAGGTTAGACATAGATATGTAAACGTTTCTTAATAAAGAACTGAATATTTAATGGGGTGTCCTAATTTTTTCACATGACTGTGTGTCCAAATATGTTAAAAAACACACAGTCAGCACACAGTTGGCACCATTAACACAGCTGACACAATTAACACAGTTAATTGTGTGTTAAAAAAAAACCCAATTAGGCCACCTATACAGGGTGGCCTAATTTTTTCATGACTCTAAACAACATAACAATATATATACAATATATAACAATCACAGAAAGTGTATATAAAACATGTAAAAAATATGTATAAGATGTATAAGAAAACAAGAATTGTATTAAAAAGATACATTTGTGAGAATATATATGTATGTGTATATATATATATACTGTGTGTGTATATATATGTATGTATACAGTGGGGAAAAAAGTATTTAGTCAGCCACCAATTGTGCAAGTTCTCCCACTTAAAAGATGAGAGAGGTCTCCAATTTTCATCATAGGTATACCTCAACTATGAGAGACAAAATGAGAAAAAAAAATCCCGAAAATCACATTGAAGGATTTTTAATGAATTAATTGGTAAATTCCTCGGTAAAATAAGTATTTGGTCAATAACAAAAGTTCATCTCAGTACTTTGTTATATACCCTTTGTTGGCAATGACAGAGGTCAAATGTTTTCTGTAAGTCTTCACAAGGTTTTCACACACTGTTGCTGGTATTTTGGCCCATTCCTCCATGCAGATCTCCTCTAGAGCAGTGATGTTTTGGGGCTGTCGCTGTGCAACACGGACTTTCAACTCCCTCCAAAGATTTTCTATGGGGTTGAGATCTGGAGACTGGCTAGGCCACTCCAGGACCTTGAAATGCTTCTTACGAAGCCACTCCTTCGTTGCCCGGGCAGTGTGTTTGGGATCATTGTCATGCTGAAAGACCCAGCCACGTTTCATCTTCAATGCCCTTGCTGATGGAAGGAGGTTTTCACTCAAAATCTCACGATACATGGCCCCATTCATTCTTTCCTTTACACGGATCAGTCGTCCTGGTCCCTTTGCAGAAAAACAGCCCCAAAGTATGATGTTTTCACCCCCATGCTTCACAGTAGGTATGGTGTTCTTTCTCCTCCAAACACGACAAGTTGAGTTTTTACCAAAAAGTTCTATTTTGGTTTCATCTGACCACATGACATTCTCCCAATCCTCTTCTGGATCATCCAAATGCTCTCTAGCAAACTTCAGACGGGCCTGGACATGTACTGGCTTAAGCAGGGGGACACGTCTGGCACTGCAGGATTTGAGTCCCTGGCGGCGTAGTGTGTTACTGATGTAGCCTTTGTTACTTTGGTTCCAGCTCTCTGCAGGTCATTCACTAGGTACCCCCGTGTGGTTCTGGGATTTTTGCTCACCGTTCTCGTGATCATTTTGACCTCACGGGGTGAGATCTTGCGTGGAGCCCCAGATCGAGGAAGATTATCAGTAGTCTTGTATGTCTTCCAATTTCTAATAATTGCTCCCACAGTTGATTTCTTCACACCAAGCTGCTTACCTATTGCAGATTCAGTCTTCCCAGCCTGGTGCAGGTCTACAATTTTGTTTCTGGTGTCCTTTGACAGCTCTTTGGTCTTGGCCATAGTGGAGTTTGGAGTCTGACTGTTTGAGGTTGTGGACAGGTGTCTTTTATACTGATAATGAGTTCAAACAGGTGCCATTAATACAGGTAACGAGTGGAGGACAGAGGAGCCTCTTAAAGAAGAAGTTACAGGTCTGTGAGAGCCAGAAATCTTGCTTGTTTGTAGGTGACCAAATACTTATTTTACCAAGGAATTTACCAATTAATTCATTAAAAATCCTTCAATGTGATTTTCTGGATTTTTTTTCCTCATTTTGTCTCTCATAGTTGAGGTATACCTATGATGAAAATTGGAGACTTCTCTCATCTTTTAAGTGGGAGAACTTGCACAATTGGTGGCTGACTAAATACTTTTTTGCCCCACTGTATATACACACACACACACACACCCCTCATCACATATATATATACACCTCTTGTCACCTTATCATGGTGGGGGCTTTGCATGCCCTGATGATCCCAGGAGCAATGTTGTCCAGGGCAATTTGCCTCTGGTAGGGTCACCCAAGACAAACTGGTCCTGGGTGAAGGGCCAGACTAAGAACAATCCAACAGGCTCTCATGATGAATGCTAGAACAAGGATTCAGTGTACCCCACCCGGTATGGGGTACCGGGGCTCCACCCTGGAGCCAGGCCTGGGGGAGGGGCTCAGTGGCGAGCATCTGGTGGCTGAGTTTCCATCCATGGGACCCAGCTGGGCTCAACCCGAAGGAGTCACATGGGTCCGCCCTCCAGTGGGCTCACCACTTGCAGGAGGGACCATGGGGCTCCGGTATTATGTGGATCAGGTGGCAGTAAAGGCGGAGACCTTGGCGGTCTGATCCCAAGCTTCCTAAACTGGCTTTTGGGATTTGGAATGTCACCTCTCCGGTGGGGAAGGAGCCTAAACTGGTGCATGAGGTTGAGAGATACCGGCTAGATATAGTCGGCCTCACCTCAACACACAGCTCTGGTTCCGGAACCAGCCTCCTGGAGAGGGGCTGGAGCTTGGCCTACTCTGGAGTTGCCCCGGCCGAGAGGCAACGACCAGGGGTGGGTATTCTTGTACCCCCCCCACTTTTCTGCCTCTATATTGGAGTTTTTCCCAATGGACGAAAGGGTTGTTTCCCTGTGCCTTCAGGTTGGGAAACAGGTCCTGACCATCATTTGTGCCTATGCACCAAATGATGGTTCAGAGTACCCACCGTTTTTGGAGTCTCTGACTGGGGTGCTGGAGGGTGCTTCTCTTGGAGACTCCATTGTCCTACTGGGGGACTTCAATGCCCATGTGGGCAATGACAGTGAAACCTGGAGGGGCATGATTGGAAGGAACGGCCTGCCCGAGTGGTGTTCAGTTATTGGACTTCTGTGCCAACCACAGTTTGTCCATCACGAACACCATGTTCAAGCATAAGGGTGTCCATATGTGCACCTGGCACCAGGACATCCTAGGTTGCAGGTCGATGATCGATTTTCTTATTGTGTCATCAGACCTGCGACCGTATGTCTGGGACACTCGGGTAAAGAGAGGTGCAGAACTGTCAACTGATCACCACCTGGTGGTGAGTTGGATTTGATTGCAGAGGAGGATGCCATTCAGACCTGGTAGACCCAAATGTATAGTGAGGGTGTGCTGGGAATGTCTAGCTGAGGCCCCTCTCCGGGAGGTCTTCAACTCCAACCTCCAGAAGAACTTCAACCATATTCCAAGGGAGACTGGAGACATGGAGTCTGAATGGGCCGTGTTCTCCACCTCCATTGTTGAAGCGGCTGCCCAAAGCTGCGGCCGCAAGGTTGTCAGGCATCTTGTGGTGGCAACCTCCAAACCAAGTGGTGGACACCAGTGGTGAGGGAGGCCACTAAGCTGAAGAAGGAGTCCTATCAAGCTTGGTTGGCTTGTGGGACTCTCGAAGCAGCTGAGGTGTACCGGCAGGCCAAGCGGAGTGCAGCTTGGGTGGTTGATGAAGCAAAAACTCGGGTATGGGAGGAGTTTGGTGAGGCCATGGAACAAGACTTTCGGTCGGTCTCGAAGAGATTCTGGCAAACTCTCCGGTGGCTCAGGAGGGGGAAGCAGCTCCCTGTCCACACTGTGTATGGTGACGATGGGGCACTGCTGACTTCAACTGGGGATATTGTCGGGCTGTGGAAGGAATACATATCTACATATTTATTCCATCTAGCTGCAATGCTCTGCACTGTGTGTCTGTGTGTATATATATACAGTATATATATTTATAGTAATATGTACATATGTATATTAGCTGCTCTTGCTTTTTTTTTCTTGCCTTCTGATTGTTGCTCTGAGTGTTGTTATCCCTGTGCTGTTGCAATCCTGGAATTTCCCCATTGTGGGACTAATAAAGGCTTATCTTATCTTATCTTATCTTATACTTCAAAGATCTCCTCAATCCCACTGACACACCTTCCACAGAGGAAGCAGGGCTTGTGGATGAGGGGGACAACTCACCTACCACAGGGGCTGAGGTCACCAAGGTGGTTAAAAATCTCTGGTGGGGGTGGATGAGATTCACCCTGAGCACCTCAAGGCCCTGGATGTTGTAGGGCTGTGATAGAATAAAATTGAATTAAATGAGACTGAGTCAAAAATTCAATCGGCAGATTCTGAGTTTTGAGCCATTTATTTTCTTTGGCCAGGAGAAAAAGTACATTCAACCATCCACAGAGTCATTCATTCACCTCTTCTGACCATACATTCCGAGCCTGGTATTTTTATAGCTCTAAGAATAGATAAACAAAGAGGGAGACGTCCTTGTGGTATCTCCAGAGACAGGCTAAGTGTCTATAAATCTAATCTTTATAAACTGGGAGTTTTAGCACATTCCTCAGTCACAGAAACTTAGCAGAGCAAGTCAATAAAACAAAGAAATAATCAGTGTAGCCGAGGTCATCCTTTGCGTGTCTGCTGACCTGCCCTCACATGCATGCACATCCATTCGCATACACATCCACCCAGACTCTGGGACATGAAAGTCACATAGAAAATAATGGCTCATACAATGCACCAAAAACATACAGTATCAGACATAAAATATGAAAGAATAACAAAGAGAAACATGAAATTATTCTTTCATTCCCCCCCCCGATGCTTTAAAAAAGCATCAGAGATGAAACATTATGGCCTATAAAACCTCATTGGGCAGCTCGCTAAGTTCTGGTGCATTTTATGCAAGAAGCATTTTATTGCAAAAGATCCTAACTCGCTTTTTAATGAGGAAAGTCGGCCATCGACCCCGCTGCCACTCCAGAGCACCACTTGAATGTTTCATTTCCTGGGCAGCATGGAACAATAAAACCTTTTGTTCAGTAAAAGAAATCAATAATCAAACAAAATCATAATAAAGAAAAGTAAAATCAGTAATGATGAATAATCACAAAATGATACAGTGGGGTAAAAAAGTATTTAGTTAGCCACCAATTGTGCAAGTTCTCCGACTTTAAAGATGAGAGAGGTCTCCAATTTTCATTATAGGTATACCTCAACTATGAGAGACAAAATAAGAAAAAAAAATCCAGAAAATCACATTGAAGGATTTTTAATGAATTAATTGGTAAATTCCTCGGTAAAATAAGTATTTGGTCAATAACAAAAGTTCATCTCAATACTTTGTTATATACCCTTTGTTGGCAATGACAGAGGTCAAACGTTTTCTGTAAGTTTTCACAAGGTTTTCACACACTGTTGCTGGTATTTTGGCCCATACCTCCATGCAGATCTCCTCTCGAGCAGTGATGTTTTGGGGCTGTCACTGGGCAACACAGACTTTCAACTCCCTCCAAAGATTTTCTATGGGGTTGAGATCTGGAGACTGGCTAGGCCACTCCAGGACCTTGAAATGCTTCTTACGAAGCCACTCCTTCGTTGCCCGGGTGGTGTGTTTGGGATCATTGTCATGCTGAGAGACCCAGCCACGTTTCATCTTCAATGCCCTTGCTGGTGGAAGGAGGTTTTCACTCAAAATCTCACGATACATGACTCCATTCATCCTTTCCTTTACACGGATCAGTCGTCCTGGTCCCTTTGCAGACAAACAGCCCCAAAGTATGATGTTTCCACCCCCATGCTTCACAATAGGTATGGTGTTCTTTCTCCTCCAAACACGACAAGTTGAGTTTTTACCAAAAAGTTCTATTTTGGTTTCATCTGACCATATGACATTCTCCCAATCCTCTTCTGGATCATCCAAATGCTCTCTAGCAAACTTCAGACGGGCCTGGACATGTACTGGCTTAAGCAGGGGGACACGTCTGGCACTGCAGGATTTGAGTCACTGGCGGCGTAGTGTGTTTCTGATGTAGCCTTTGTTACTTTGGTCCCAGCTCTCTGTAGGTCATTCACTAGGTCCCCCCATGTGGTTCTGGGATTTTTGCTCACCGTTCTTGTGATAATTTTGACCCCACAGGGTGAGATCTTGCGTGGAGCCCCAGATCGAGGGAGATTATCAGTGGTCTTGTATGTCTTCCATTTTCTATTAATTGCTCCCACAGTTGATTTCTTCATACCAAGCTGCTTACCTATTGCAGATTCAGTCTTCCCAGCCTGGTGCAGGTCTACAATTTTGTTTCTGGTGTCCTTTGACAGCTCTTTGGTCTTGGCCATAATGGAGTTTGGAGTCTGACTGTTTGAGGTTGTGGACAGGTGTCTTTTATACTGATAACGAGTTCAAACAGGTGCCATTAATACAGGTAACGAGTGGAGGACAGAGAAGCCTCTTAAAGAAGAAGTTACAGGTCTGTGAGAGCCAGAAATCTTGCTTGTTTGTAGGTGACTAAATATTTATTTTACTGAGGAGTTTACCAATTAATTTATTAAAAATCCTTCAATGTGATTTTCTGGATTTTTTTCCCCTCATTTTGTCTCTCATCAGAATCAGAATCAGAATCAGAATCAGAATCAGAATCAGCTTTATTGGCCAAGTATGCACAACACATACAAGGAATTTGACTTTGGCTAAAAACTTGCTCTCGTTGTTCAGGTGAAGGATTTAAATAAGGATTCAATGACAACCAGAGTATGTACAGTAAATTACAGTCTGTCCACGTTTCTATAAAAGGATGCAAATATATACGGGAATATATGCAGTCATTTACTCGGACTAACCACACTTTGCAGAAATATATGAAAAAATATACAATCACACAGTATTTCAATGTGGACTCAGATTCAGTGATATAATGTGAATGAAGTAAAAAGCAGTGTGAGAGTTATGTGCAATGTAATAATGGATGAAAAGTCATGAGTACAGCAACAGGTAGGACTAGGTGAATGTTAGGAGTTCATCAGAGTGATGGCTTGAGGAAAGAAACTGTTCCTGTGACGGGTGGTTTTGACCTTCAGTGATCTGTAACGACGACCAGAAGATAGAAGTTCAAACAGTTTGTGGCCGGGGTGTGATGGGTCAGCACAGATGTTTCCCGCCCGTTTCCTGGTTATGGACCGATATAAGTTCTCAATGGAGGGTAGGTCGGTACCAATGATCCTCTCCGCAGACTTAATGATCCGCTGCAGTCTGGTCTTGTCCTGTTTAGTGGCAGATCCAAACCAGACAGTGATGGAAAAGCAGAGGACAGATTGGATGATGGCGGTGTAGAAGACAACCAGCAGCTCCTGAGGCAAATCAAACTTCTTGAGCTGACGCAGAAAAAACAACCTCTGCTGGGCCTTTTTCCGGACAGTGTCAATATGGGAGGACCACTTCAGGTTCCGGGAGATTGTGGTACCCAGAAACTTGAAGGAGTCCACAGTGGACACTGTGCTGTTGAGGATGGTGAGTGGGGGGGAATGAAGGGGGGTGTCGCCTGAAATCCACAGTCATCTCCACCGTTTTGGCTGGGTTAAGTTCAAGATGGTTCTGGCTGCACCAGAGGATCAGCTGCTCCACCTCCCGCCTGTATGCAGACTCATCATCATCCCGGATCAAACCGATGACTGTGGTGTCGTCCGCAAACTTCAGGAGCTTCACCGAAGGGTCCTCTGAGGTGCAGTCGTTGGAGTAGAGGGAGAAGAGCAGTGGGGAAAGGACACATCCTTGGGGGGCGCCAGTACTAATTTTTCGGGAGCTGGATGTAAATCTCCCTAGCTTCACCTGTTGCCACCTGTCAGTCAGAAAGCTGGAGATCCACTGGCAGGTGGAGGGGGGCACCTTGAGCTGGAGGAGTTTCCATAGTTGAGGTATACCTATGATGAAAATTGGAGACCTCTCTCATCTTTTAAGTGGGAGAACTTGCACAATTGGTGGCTGACTAAATACTTTTTTGCCCCACTGTATGTGTGATGTGTGTATGTAAGTATCTATTTGTTGTTATGTGTGTTAGCAGATTAGCAGCAATTTGATGAGGTAAGTATAGATGTATAATGATAAGAACTAGCAAAATCACAATAAAGAACAATAAAATGATTATATAACAAAAGATCATATAAATTTGAGTATATATGTGTGATGAGGATATATGTGTGTTAGCAGCTTAACCCCTTGCACTCCGGTCAATTTCCCTAAAAATGCCAAAAAATAACGTGCCCAAAGTAAATCGAAAGCTGTTCTTCAACCCTTTGCAGCATCTTCATGGGGTTGGTCTCATTTAAAAGAAAACACTTTGAATTTTTTGGCAAAATAGTCATAATCTCTCTAAGTGCTCCGGCCACTGAGTTACAGTCATCTAAACATACTGAATTTGAAGAAAATAAATTTGGCCTGGGTGGGGTTTTTTTGATACAAATGCTTGCAAATAACATACAGCTTCAGATCCGGGCTGGAAAATGCAACAGAAATGTAGAACCAAGTGTTATCCAGCTGAGGTCAAAATTTTGTAACAATACCACAAAAAATGAATATATTACACAGCTTTTTCCTCAGGTTGTTCCCAGGCGTTTTTGAACTGTGCCAAATTGTGCCAAATGGCACAGTTTGGAAAAACGTCTGTAACTTTTGAATGATTCAATATAGAAGCTTCATGTTGGGCTCCAATGAAAGGTGACACTCAGAGCTGTGTGTGTGTGTGTGGAGAGGGGTGTTGTCCCCCCCCCGCTACAGAGGACGGACATCGGCCATCGCTACATGACGGAATAGACTCATGTGGCGATGTGGCGACCGCGGCGCAGTCACCGCGGCTTCCCCCCCCCCCCGCTACAGAAGAGTAGCGGGGGGGCGTTCACGGTCCGGACGCGGTGCACGAACCGTGTACCGCGGCGCATGGACTTCGGACTTTGTGCGCTGCACAGTTGTAATTTACCGATCGGTCAAAAGTCATTTTTGATTACAATTTTCAGGGATAAAGAATAATTTAGCTTATAACACTTACCTCTTCACAGCAGCAGTGTCCTGGCGAACTTCTGTTCCTCATTGTCAGACGAACGCAACGCTGGTCCGCTCGTGGTTCTGGTCTCGTGACCCAGTCAAAACATAATTCCATTATTGCGGTTTTACGCTTCCATGATTGCGGTTTTGTCGAATGATTTACGACCTTCGTCATCGGCCTCCGTCGGTCTATGATGACCATGGAAGAGAATAATAAACGTCTATTCTGCTGGAATAAAAAAAAAAAAAAAGCACCGCCTGCGGCTGAACAGGCCGATGTGCGAATGGCAGTCCCTGTCACACAGGTCGCACTTGTGGGTGGTCTCCGTGCTGCTGGGTCTGTGGCAGGTTCTTCCTGCAGGTCCTTTTTTTCATCTGCTGCAGCAGTCTGTCTTCACCCAGCCTTACACAAAACAGCTTGCGAACTTCTGTGCTTCAATTGGCTCGCTGCATTCACAGCGTTGGTAGGCGGGTCCTTCTTGCTAGATTTTCAGTCATTGGTTCTTCAAGGTTTCAGAAACCCAATTCAAGGCTCTTATTAGTCGAATGAGAGGTCAATCATATCTGATCTGTTCGCGGCTGTGTCTGTAGTGGAAGAACGGAAATGCAGCTTTTTTTTTTCAGTGCGCGCTTGGATGCAGCGCCCTCGTGCGCTCTGGGACGCAGAGACGTGCCCGTCCGCGGTACACCGGAGTGCAAGAGGTTAAATCTATGAATGTTAGTGTCTCAATGTGTAAAAGTGTAATTAGGCAATCAGGAAACAAAACAACAATCATAACAATAAAACTGCATAGTGAGTAAATAGTGATTAACAATGTGATGATTACAAATATACTGTGATGAAAACAAAGTGAAATGAAAATCCCCCAAACAATAATGAAAGGTAATATCTCAGAACTTCAAATATGCTTTTGTAAGTAGTACATTTCAAATTCACATCATGACCATGCATCTACTCTCAGTTTTCTGCATGTCAATCATACTTTTACTCTGTACTCACGAAAAGACACTTTAAGTTGGTGTTGTTTCCCCATCATCTCCAGCTGTGGCATCATGATACATCACCAAGTTCACACGAACAAGTCTCATCATCATATCACAGATGCAGGGAATGGCACATAAAAAAATCAAAACTATCACCACAAGAACCACCACCAGGTTTATAACGAGACTTCTCCAGGAGGAAAACAACCAATTCATCCAATGCTGTGCATCAGTAACATTATCCTTGGCTCCAGCAGCTTGTAAAGCGGTAAGATTGCATATGGCTGAAGCAATAACATGTCCATCTGCATCATTCGCAGGAAATAAAAGTACAATAGTATTGACCCACAATAGCGCACACGTCCCCACGGGCAGCAGTCATCTGATCAAGTACCATTCTATTTTGTGTCACCGTAAGTCTCATGGCTGTCATCTCTTCCCTTTCACCACTCCAAGCAGCTAAGGAAAAATTCACAAAAGATTGCTGTCTGTAATTAAGGGTTTCAACCCACAAAGTGTTCTTTGCCACTCCCACCCAAGGGAACAATGACTGAAGAACCTTTTGTCCTGTAGTCTGTATCTTGAACTGCATCTGTACCCCAGATAGAATCATGTAGTGCGAAAGTTGCATCCTGTGGTAAGTAAGCACCTCTTTTCTTTTGGGGATGGCAGTGGCTCAGGAGGTAGAGCAGGTCGTCCAATAACCACATGGTTGGCAGTTCGAATCCCGGTCTGCCCAGATATCCTGCCATTGTGTCCCTGGGCAAGACACTTCACCCCCAATTGCTCCCGGTGGGTCTGGAAGCACCATGTTAGGTAGCATGCCACCATCAGTGTGTGAATGTGTGTGTGAATGGGTGGATAGCAGGATCTGTAAAGCGCTTTGGTCATCAAGAGATGAGAATAAAAGCGTTATATAAGTGAATGCCATTTACCATTTTCACCCTGCCCGCCTGGCCTGCTGACATAATGAGGGTGTGATCAGTCACAAGGACAGGGGCACAAACTCCTGCCCAACCCATAGGCAAATGGGAATATGCCCTATGACCACACAGCCACCAACCTCATGTCACCATGTGTGCGCCATATATGTGAAAATTGCAGATAGCAGCACTGCAGAGGTCTTGCAGGGTGACAGGTCCATAATGACAACGATAAATTTGCGGGCACCACCTGCTCACTTTGTTGGTCAGGGTGTTGGCAGCACAGGGGCGAAATTTACCTGTACACCGCTGCGCACCGAGAAAGGGGTAAGTTGCCCAGAGGGTTATTGCACCTTCAAACAGAAGAAGTTCTCTGATGAAACTAACCTCACCCTTACAGAGTAAGGGGTGTCATAGCTTCCCTGATCAGTGGAGTGATGAAGGTTCTTACAAGCGCGATTCAGAATAATCTTTCTTGTGTAATCTCTGTACATGGCCTTCTGTAAGAAGCAGACAGCTTGTGATGGCTCCATTGCTCTAGCCATAACAGAAGTCTGCTCAGTTGATAGTGGCACCAAGGAACAAACATAACAGAGCGATTAGCTGACCTAGCTGTATAGTTAGCATATCTCCACCAGATATTGGCAGCATAATCATGGTCCTGATGCCCTTGAATTTCCAGCCAGTCATGTTGGGTATGTGTAATATCTCTAATCCTACAGTGTATGGGTTGTGGGGCAGCAAAAAGAAACCAAAGCAAAAATGTCACCACAAGGATGATGACGCTAAGGATACAACAGCAACAACAACACCATTTGATTAATGACCGTCTTTCCCCTGCTTCTTGTCTCTCCATGATAGACAAACACTTGTTTCGCTATCTTAAGCCTTTGCTGAATGCTGGGAACGCCATAAGCCGACCCTTGTATAGAGAAACAGTTAAAAAGTGACTTGCTGAAGGTCTTTTAATGAGATAAAATTTGTAGTGTATATTAAACAGTCTCTGGCTGTGAGTTCTGAGTGGGGTAAAGTTTGCAATGTGTTAAATGCACCCAAGAGTCCCATCCTTCAACTTTCACTGCTGTTGGCATTGACAAGATAGCTCTATGTGGTCCTTGCCAGGGCGAGTCAGTCCAATTCTTTTTTTTGATGACCTTGATAAGGACAAGGTCCCCTGGCTTGGCCAAGATTGGCGCAGCTTCCTCGTGAACCCTCCTGGTGAGAGTAGCAGCAATAGCATTTCTGGTAGTCAGCATCCTTCTCATGTAATCAGCTAAACAAACCTCCTCATCAATTGAGTTGAATGGTCTTAAAGGTGGGAGCAAGTATGGTTTGCCATACATGATTTCAAATGGAGACAACCTCCCTTTGGTGGGAATTATCCTCATGTAGAACAAAACTAATGGGAGGCAATATATCCAATTTTGCCCTGTTTCTGCCATTGTTTTTCTAAGCCTTTCTTTTAATGGTTCTGTTTGTGTGTTCCACCAATCCTGCAGATTGTGGATAATAGGCTGAATGATTTTTTTTTTTTTAATTAATGTTGAGTGCTGTGCCTAAGTGTGATATGATTTGATTTACAAAGTGTGTACCATTATCTGAGTAAATTTTCTCAGGTATTCCAGACCTAGGTACAATTTCGGCCAGCAATGTCTTTGCCACTGTGATTGCATTTGGATGGGTACAGGGAAAAGCTTACATCCACTTGGAAAGCATATCACAAATAACCACACAGTATTTCTTGCCTTCACACTTATTTAGCTCAATGAAGTCCATGCAAATGTTCTGAAATGGATAAGTGGAGGCTGGAAAAGTGCCTCTTTCAGGTCTGAAATTTTCTTGTGCATTGTTTTCTGCATAAATTAGACATTTTTTACAGAATTGAATGGCAAACTGGCTAAACCCAAAGGCAGTAAAGATTTTGTTTAATGTCGAAACCATCCCCCCCCCTTGCTACATGTGAGACACCATGCAGCAAAGTAGAGACTTGATGGAACAGTTTGCGTGGCAGAATGGACTTGTTTTTGTTACATTTGTAGAGCTTTGAGGTGTCATCAAAAATGGCTCCCTTTTTTATCCACCTGTCAGCTTGTGGTGCTGCTTTTTGTGCGTCAATGAGAATGTTATGTCATAACTCCTCTGTCAGTGTCAGAATGGAATCAGATTTGTTTTGTGTTGGTTTTAAGCCTTGTGCAACAGCTTTTGCTGCTTGATCTGCAAAGTAATTGCGTTAAGAAACTGGATCAGTGCCATTGGTGTGTGCTGCACATTTGCATATGGCCAGCTGTGATGGAAGTTTGACACTTTCGAGCAGCTCCAAAATAAGATGCTTATGCTGAATTGGCTTTCCTATTGATGTTATCATGCCTCTGTTTTTCCACTGCTGTGCAAAGTGATGAATGGTTGAAAATGCATACTGGCTATCAGTGTAAACAATGAGTTGGTTTTTTTTGTTGGTTTTTTTGGGGGGGGGCCTAATTTGCATGCTTCAGTCAGAGCAATAAGCTCTGCTGCTTGTGCTGAGTAATGTGATGGAAGTTTTTGGACTTTCAAAACAGTGTCATGAGTGACAACTGCATAGCCAGACAGATTTGATCCATCACAGTCACGTTTTGATGATCCATCTACAAAAAGTGTGAGATCTGAATCATCCAAAGGCGTGTCCTGTAAATCCGGATGTGGTAGTGTTTTATTTTCAATTTCTGCCGAACAGTCATGAGGTTCACCCTCTGTGGAAATTGGTAAGAAGCTTGCTGGATTTGTTAATGTGCAACGCTCAATGGTTAAATGTGGCTGTGACAGTAACACAGTAACAGTGCAACAGTAAGAGTGTCATGCATGCAAGGTGTCTGGATGGGGAGAGAACAGATATTTTGCACACATGGAGGCAGGGTCCTTGCAACAGGGTCAAGCCTTGTGGAGTAGTAGGCCACTGGACGCATTTTTGTACCACTTGGCTGAAGGAGCACTGACGTCATGTGTCCCTCCCTACAATCTGCCATTTGAATAAATGGCCCCTTGTAGTCAGGGAGTGCCAAAACGGCAGTGCTGACCAAAAGTTTTTTTCATCCTGACAAATGCCTCTTCTGTCTCAGGTGTCCACTCAATTTTGTCCACCTGTGTCATGGGCTTTTTGTAAATGAGGTCAGACAATGATTGCACTTCAAATGAATAATTTGCAATCCAGGAGCGACAGTAATTTAGAGTTCCCAAAAATGACATCATGTCTCTCTCTGTGATCGGTTTTGGCGCTGCCAAAATAGCCTCTTTGGAAGTGGGATCAGCATGTTTTCCTTCTGCTGACAAAATGTGGCCTAGGTACTTGACTTCCGTTTTCCATAATTGCAATTTGGCTTTGTTTACCTTGTGACTCTGCTCAGCTAGAAATTTCAGTAAGTTAATGGTGTCCTCTTTGCACATGTTTTCATCAGGAGATGCCAGCAAAATGTTGTCAACATATAGGAGCAACTGACTCCCATGACGAGGAACAAACAGTCCCAAGTTTGCTGACATTGCCTGTGAAAAAATGGTTGGTGAATCACAATACCCTTGTGGCAACCTAGTGAATGTGTACTTTATTTTCAAATGTGAATGCAAACCAAAATTTATGATCTGGATGAATGGGAATGCTGAAAAAGGCATTGCTGATGTCAATCACTGTGAAAAATTTCATTTGTGGTTGTAGATCATTTAACAATGTGTGAGGTTCTGGGACTGTAATGGCTCTAGGAATAACAGCTTTATTCACTGCTTGAAGGTCTTGGACCATCCTCCCACCGGAGGACGGTGCAGCCTTCTTCACAGGGAACAAAGGTGTGTTACATGGTGATTTTGGACATGGTACAATGACCCCTGCTCTTATCAGTTCCTCTGTGACAGGTTTAATGCCTTCCTGGGCTTCTGGGCATAGAAGATATTGTCTTTGATAAGGCCTAAAATTGGATTTTGCGGTTATTGTTACCAGTTCTGCATTTTTCATTAAGCCTACATCGGCCTTTCCTGTTGACCACAAAGAATTTGGAATTTCTGCGAGTTGTAACGTTATATGAGTTAATAATTATGATCAGGTATAAAAATTATTTAATTTATATTAATGTCTTGGAACCTGAGATGAATTCTCGGTTCATACACACAGGAAAAATTGATAACATTCATGTAGGGGCACCAGCTTCCTTTTTGGAAGCAATTTTAATCTTTATTTCACTTGATACCTGTTTAATCACTCAATAAATTAATTAATAATCAGTCTCAAAAATTTTTTTCCACAATATTTTTATTGAACCTTTTTTTTCAAACATAACACAAACAATCAAACACTAACACTAAAGTAATTTAAAAAAAAGTACTAAAAACACCAACAACCACTAACAAAGGCAGGTCTTCAACAATGCTCCTCTGTTTAGTCTAGGCAATCCATTACATAAGTATACATATTATACATTCACCACTTTGGAATTTACAAGGTCCACACACATCATTCACCTTCTTCTTCAAAAGTTATGTTTAAATTCTTTACATAATCAATGAAAGGTCTCCATATATTCTCAAACACAATTTCCTTTGATTTCAGTATGTATGTTATTCTTTCTAGTGGAAGGTTTGTTAACATCTGTCTTAACCACTGAGTCACATCTGGTCTATGAGTCTTTTTCCACAATAGTGCAATACATTTTTTGGCGTTAAGCAAACTGAGGTCTATGAATGCTCTCTCACTCTTATTAAAGTTATGCTTTTCTGGATAAAGACCCAACAAAAACAGTTTAGGATTCAATATGATTTGTTTTGAAATTATTTTTTCAATTGTTACCCTCACCTCTTCCCAAAACATTCTAATTTTCCTACATTCCCATAAACAATGAAATAGGGTTCCTTTACTTTCCATACATTTTGTGCACGTATCTGGTATGTTTTTGTTATATCTATTTAACTCCACCGGTGTAACATACATCCGCATTAACCATTTAAAATGTATCAATTTAAGACGTACATTTATTGATTTGGTTTGAGCTTCTACACAAGCCAATTCCCATTGTTCCTCTGAAATTTCAGTTTGCAGGTCTTCTTTCCAATAATTCAATCTTTTCTGTGAGTTTTCACTTGAGGATAATGTCAATGAGTTATAAAACTCTGAAATAATACCCTTTCTCTTACTATCTTTCGTCAAGATTTTTTCCAAGGATGAATAAGTAGGTCGGATGAGAGCATTATTTTGATTTGATCGAATAAAGTTCCTAAGCTGAAGATATTTTAAAAAATGTGTTCTATTAAGATTAAATTTGATCCTCAGTTCTTCAAAAGACATTATGTTATCTGAACCTGACAAATATAAGTCTCGAACCTTTTGAATCCCTTTTAAATTCCATACTTTAAATACAGCATCCGCTCTCCCTGGTTTAAAATATTGATTACCCCATATTGGGCTAAATTGTGACAGTAAGTGTGGTTCTTTTAGATATTTTTTGGTTTCACACCATATTTTGATCATATGCTTTACAAATGGGTTTTTAACTTGTTTCTGTAATTTTTTTGCCGAGTCTGAGTATATGAATATGGGAAGAGGTAAAGGTAAATTGTATGATTCCATTTCAGTCCAGTGAGGGAGATCATTTGATGAAAAATAATATGTCATAGACCTCAGTTGTGCTGACCAGTAATACAACATAAAGTTTGGACATTTCAGACCTCCATGATCAAATGGTAAATATAGTAAGGACAGACGTAATCTAGCCTTCCTATTGTTCCATATAAATTCCACTAACTTTTTTTTAATTCTTGAGAATAGATCTGAAGGTGGTGGTAAAGGAATGTATTGAAATAAATAAAGTATTTTGGGTAAGATATTACTTTCAAGTATATTAATTCTCCCAATCATCGACATTGATAGTGACATCCATCTCTGAACTAACTCATTAATGAGTCATTAAGGCTTCATAGTTGGCACTGGCGACTGATTCTAGCTTAGGTAAAATTTGAATTCCTAAATATTTAAACTGATTTACAACTTTGAATTGATTTACCTCAGGAGCTGGGTGATTTCTCTGAGTGTCATTTAGCATTAATATTGAAGATTTAGTTTTATTTATTTTATATCCTGATATTTTCCCAAAATTCTTTATTAAATTCAACAAAGTCGGAATTGATTTTTTAAGATTCAACATAAACAAAATTATGTCATCAGCATACAGGGAGATTTTATGTTCTGTTGGCCCTATTTTAATTCCATATATTTGTGGATATAAACGTACTGCCATCGCTAAAGGTTCAATTGCCACAGTAAACAGTAAAGGTGAAAGTGGACAGCCTTGTCGACATCCTCTATTGATTTTTATTGATTTTGAGATATTGCTGTTTGTTAGGATTTCTGCTGTAGCATTATAGTATATTATCTGAACCCATTTTATGAAATTATTTCCAAGTCCAAACCTTTGTAGGACTTCAAAAAGAAAGGGCCATTCGACCCTATCAACAGCCTTTTCGGCGTCCATCAATAGGAGAGCTGTATCCGGTGCTTCTTTATTAGAATAGATAATATTAAATAGTCTTCTTACATTATGGAAGCCTTGTCCTCCCTTTATAAAGCCATTCTGATCTCGGTTAATAATATGTGGTAATATTTCTTGTAGTCGTCTTGCTAAAATTTTACAGATTATCTTAAGGTCAGCATTTAATAGGCTTATTGGTCTCATATTTTCACATTTATTAGAGGGTTTACCTGGCTTTGGCAACAGTATAATTAAGGCATTATTCATGTATAGTGGTAAATTACTATTTTGAAATGCTTCTAAAACCATTTCCAAAAATGGTTTTATTAATTTATTCTTAAATTTTTTATAGAGGTCAACTGGAAGACCATCAGGTCCTGCACTTTTTCCTGATTTCATATTATCAGTGGCTAGCTCAACTTCTTCTTGACTAATTTTAGACTCCAGTATCTCCCTGTTTTCATTTGGAATACACGGTATAGATAATCCGTCCAAAAACCCATTTAGTTTTGTTAAGTCAGTTTCATTTTTTGTATCATATAGTTTTTCATAATAATCTCTAAAGGCACTGTTAATTTCTAAAGGATCTACAACTGCCTGTCTGTTACTTATAATACTGGCAATTGGTGTTTTAAATTCTAATTGTTTAATCTGCCATGCCAATAATTTCCCTGATTTTTCACCTTGTTCATAAAAAGATTGCTTCAATCTTAGAAGACTCGAGGCAGCTCTATTCACTGATTTTTTGTCATATTCAGCTCTCAGAATCAGTAATTCGTTCTCTAACTTTGGGTCACTTCCTGCATACACTTTTTCTTGGAGAATTTTTATTTTATGTTCCAATTGGACTCTCTCCTCTCGAGTCTTCTTAGATTTTGAACCTGTTTAACTAATAATATGCCCCCTAATAAAAGCTTTGAAAGCCTCCCACTTTATACATGCTGATGTTTGTGTAGTATTGATATCAAAGAACTCATCTATCTGTTTTTCTGTGTACTTAACAATTTCCTCATCCTGAAGCCATGCTGAAATTGCCACCTACCTGGTTCCTTTGTCAATTTCTTATCTACATATATTAAACAGCAGGGTGCATGATCAGAGATCACAATGTTATCATAGAAACAGTTTTGAATCTTGGACCTTAATTCTGTGGAGATCAAAAAATAGTCAATACGTGAGAATGTCTTGTAGGTATTAGAATAACAAGAGTAGGCTTTAACTTGTGGTTTCATTTCTCTCCATATATCTAGCAATCTTAATTCTTTCATAAAATGATTAATGATCATCCTGCATCCATTGCGCGTACAGTCCAGTCCTGTTGATCTATCTATACCGGGATTCAATGTACAATTAAAATCCCCTGCTATTATATGTTGCCCTGTAAGTGATGATAAAATAAGAAATAAATTAGCAAAGAAGTTTTGATCATCTATATTGGGACCATATAAGTTCACCAAATTTATATTTTCTAATAACAAAGATCCTTGGATGATTAGATATCTTCCTAATTTGTCTCCAATTACATTTTTCACTTGAAATGGGACAGTTTTGTGTATGAGAGTCATAACTCCCCTGGCTCGAGGTGAAAATGATGAGGTGAACACACTTCTCTGCCATCTTTTGTGGTGTCCTAAAAATGACGTGGGCTACATTGACAATTGGAGCTCTTTTTGGGGAAAACCTGGTCTTATGAGACGAGACAGCATTCATCCCACTTTGGATGGTGCTTCTCATTTATCTAACAATCTGGCATCTTTTTTATCCAAATTTCCAAAACCCTGACTACTCAGAGTTGGGACCAGGAAGCAGAGTCGCAGTCTTACACGCCTCTCTGCAGCTCCTCTTCATCCGCCACCCCTCAGCTTAGCCCCTGTCTTCCCCATCAGAGAATCGTTGTCTGCTCCCTCCAAAGTAAATAAAAATATAATGTATAAGCATCCCAAAGTGATAAAGCAAAATATTGGTAAAACTCAAATTAAACATAAAGCCTCTAAATTGAATGATTTGGCCTCTGTTCCTCCTCATAATTTAAAAATTAAATGTGGTTTATTAAATATTAGGTCTCTAACTCCCAAGTCTCTGTTAGTCCATGATCTGTTAATTGATCATCAGATTGATTTAATTTCCCTTACAGAGACTTGGTTAGGACAAGAGGATTATGTTGGTTTAAATGAATCAACTCCCTCTGGTTATTTAAACTGTCAAAATCCCAGAAGTTCTGGTCATGGAGGAGGAGTAGCATCAATTTACCATTCCAAATTACTAGTTAATGTAAAGCAAAAAACATGTTATAATTCCTTTGAGGGCCTGGTCCTCAGCATTGGACACTTTAGCAATTCCAGGTTAAACCCAATTTTATTTGCCATAGTTTATCGTTCCCCATCAACCTATTCAGAATTTTTATCCGAATTTGCTGATTTCTTAGCTGATTTAGTGCTGAAATCTGATAGAATAATTATAGTAGGGGACTTTAATATACATGTGGATGTAGATAGTGACTGCCTTAATGTGGCTTTTAATTCAATATTAGACTCGATTGGGTTTTCTCAGAAAGTAGGAAATTCTACTCATTACCTCCACCATACATTGGACCTTGTTCTGACATATGGCATAGAAATAGAAAATCTGGTAGTGTTTCCTCATAACCCTGTACTGTCAGACCATTGTCTGTTAACCTTTGATTTTACTATTTCTGACTATTTGGCTCCTAAAGAAAAATATTATCACAGTAGATGCCTCTCAGATGATGCTGTTTCCAAATTTATGCAGATTGTTTCCTCTATGCCATGTGTCAACACAACGGAAATAAGCTATAGACAGCTTGCTCCTTCTGTAATTGATAACATGGTGGATAGTGTTTCAGCTTCTCTGCATCAGGCTCTAGACTTGGTGGCCCCCTTAAAAAAGAAAAAGTCTAATCAGAGATTTTTAACTCCTTGGTTCAACACAGAAACTCGTAGCTTAAAACAGAAGACTCGTCAATTAGAAAGAAAATGGCGCTCTACTAATTTAGATGAAATCTATTTAGCTTGGAGAAATCATCTTTTAATTTATAAAAAATCTCTTAGAAAAGCTAGAACGAGTTATTACTCTGCATTAATAGAAGAGAACAAGAATAATCCCAGGTTTCTTTTCAGTACTGTAGCCAGGTTGACAAAGAGTCAGGACTCTGTCAATCCTAGCATTCCCTTAGAGCTTACTAGTCAGGACTTTATGAACTTTTTCAATAATAAAATTTCATCCATCAGAGATAAAATCAATCAGATTCTTCCCACAGTTAACTTAAATACTGTAACTACTACAACGCCTTCTATTGATGTCTGTCTTGATGAGTTTACTCCAATTGACCATTGTGAGTTAGACAAAATAGTTTCCTCATCCAAACCTTCAACTTGTCTTTTAGACCCTATTCCTACCAGGTTATTTAAAGAAGTCTTCCCACTTATTGGTAGCTTTATTCTTCATATAATCAATTCTTCATTAACTTTAGGCCATGTACCGCAGGCTTTTAAAACGGCTGTAATTAAACCCTTACTCAAAAAGCCAATGCTAGATCCAGGAGCTTTAGCTAACTATAGACCAATCTCTAATCTCCCTTTCATTTCAAAAATCTTAGAAAGAGTTGTTGCTATGCAATTATTTGACCACCTGCAGGGAAATGGTTTATTTGAGGAGTTTCAATCTGGGTTTAGAATCCATCATAGCACTGAAACAGCCTTAGCGAAGGTCACTAACGACCTCCTCATTGCATCTGATAATGGACTAGTTTCTGTACTTGTCCTTTTAGATCTTAGTGCAGCTTTTGATACTATTGATCATAATATTCTACTTGATAGATTAGAACACTATGTTGGACTTAATGGAACTTCGTTGCAGTGGTTTAGATCTTATTTATCTGATAGGTTCCAGTTTGTTCATGTAAATGATGAGTTTTCTCTCAGCTCAAAGCTTAGTCATGGAGTTCCACAGGGATCTGTGCTTGGCCCTACTCTTTTTAGTTTATATATGCTTCCGTTAGGCAACATTATTAGAAAGCACTGTATACATTTTCACTGTTATGCAGATGACACACAATTATACATGTCAATGAAGCCAGATGATACTAATCAATTAGCCAAGTTAGAAGCCTGTCTTAAGGAAATCAAAGTTTGGATGACTTGTAATTTCCTGCTATTAAATTCAGATAAGACTGAAGTCATTCTTGTTGGTCCAAAAAACCTTAGAAATTCCTTTCCAAATCAAACTTTCAGTTTGGATGCAGTTACTCTTTCTCTTAATAGCTCTGTGAGGAACCTTGGAGTTATTTTTGATCAGGATTTGTCCTTCAATTCACATATTAAATTTGTTTCTAAGACTGCCTTCTATCATTTGCGTAATATTGCCAAGATTAGGAGCATCTTGTCTCAGAGTGATGCTGAGAAGCTGATCCACGCTTTTGTTAGCTCGAGATTAGATTATTGTAATTCTTTATTATCAGGTTGTCCTAAAACATCTTTAAAAAGTCTTCAGCTGATCCAAAATGCTGCAGCAAGAGTTTTAACAGGTACTAGAAAGAGAGATCATATCTCTCCGGTTCTGGCCTTCCTTCATTGGCTTCCCATAGAGTTTAGAATTAAGTTTAAAATCCTTCTTCTTACTTACAAAGCTCTAAACAATCAGGCTCCTTTTTATTTAAAAGATCTGATACTACCGTATCATCCTAACAGAGCACTACGCTCCCAAAATGCAGGTTTACTTGTAATACCTAGAATCTCCAAAAGTACAATGGGAGGCAGAGCCTTTAGTTATCAAGCTCCTCTCCTGTGGAATCAGCTGCCAATCTGGATTCGGGAGTCAGACTCGATCTCTGTTTTTAAGAATAGGGCTAAAACCTACCTTTTTGATATAGCCTACAATTAGGGAGGGATCATGCGTTTTCTGAACCCTCCCTTAGTTATGCTGCTAATAGGTTTAGTCAGCCGGGGGACCTCCAGTAATGCACTGGGCCTCACTCCTTTCCTCACTCTCTATGAAATATTTTTTTTTTTGCTGGTCATTAACATTTGTTTGTTCTCTCCCATAGATTGAGTCCCCATCGTGCTGTTTGCTCTCTACATGTCTGTTCTTTTCTTCTTCTCTATCCCCTCACCCCCCAGCCAGTCGCAGCAGATGACTGCCCCTCCCTGAGCCTGGTTCTGCTGGAGGTTTCTTCCTGTTAAAAGGGAGTTTTTCCTCTCCACCGTCGCCAAGTGCTTGCTCACAGGGGATCGCCTGATTGCTGGGGTCTTTCTGCAACTGTGGGGGTCCTCCCTACAGTTGATAGTGCTATGAGATGACTGTTGTTGTGAAATGGCGCTATATAAATAAAGTTGAATTGAATTGAATTGAATTGAATCTTTTCCTAATTCTTTTTACATCCTCCTCTATTAGATGAGTTTCTTGTAAAAACACAATTTTTGAACCTATGTCTTTTATTTTATTCATAACTTGTTTAAGTTTTTTTAAATTTTGTAGACCTCTGCAATTCCATGAAGTTAAATTAAGATTAACGCTTTGGTCTATGATCAATAAGGAGTTTGGGATTACCTCGCAATATAAACATGCTCATACAGAGAAGCAAAAACATGAGTGGTTGAACATTCATCCTACAAACTACACACAAACAAATTCCCCCTTCCCACATTCGTGGTAATCCCCCCAAAATCGAAAAAAAAAAAATTCCGTCTCCCGCTATAGCCATTGACTGCTCCTCACTCACAAGGATCAGACAAAACCACTCTTTCTTTCTCCTCTCAATCACTCTGACTCTACTGTTTTTAATGACATAACATTAACTCTCTTCTGTAGTTTTCCAACTTAACTCCAAAATTTTATAGCAACTTTGTACATCCTAGTTTTTTGTTTGTTTTTTTTTTATATAATACAATCTATATTTTGTGAACTTGCTATTTGCTTCAGATCAGTCAGATGCCTGTGCAAATGCTTAAATATTCTACCTTATATCTTGTTCATGCTTCATGCTTAGCTCCCACCAGTCTCTTCTTGGATCTGCTTAATAAGCACCTGTGCCTCCTCTGGGGTCTTGAAGGTGTGGGTTCTTCCTTTATATGTGACCAGCAGTCTTGCAGGATGAATCACTCCATGACGAATCCCAAGGTTGCGCAGCTCTTTACGGGCGGGGTCAAACTGTTTCCTTAATTGTTGGATTCCTGTGGCCAAATCTGGGTAGAACCGCACCTGTTGATCCTGGTATTTAATTTCTCCTTTGGCTCGCGTTGCGTTGGAGATCGTCATCTTGTCTCTGTAGCTGAGGAACTTCATAATCAGCGTCCTCGGTGGTGCCTTATTATCTCTCAGTGGGCCAATTCGGTGGGCGCTTTCTAAAACGACCGATGACTGCAGCTCCGCGTTGTTCAGCGCTTCTGGAATCCACTTTTCCAAAAAGGAACATGAGTCCCGTCCCTCCGTGCCCTCCGGGAGACCCACCAGCCTCGGATTGTTCCGTCTCGACCGGGATTCTAAATCCAGGGCACTATCTTCCAGACGTTTATTTTTTAATTCCAATGTGCGCACCTTTAATTGTAGGCTGGTGACGTCATCCTCAGCACTGGAAATTCGGAGCTCCACCTGCGACACTCGTTCCATACAGTCGCTTAATTCCTTTCTCATTCCTTCTATCGCTGCTATAATCCCATCAAATTTAGAGGAAAAGTCTGCTCTCATTGAGCTAATGGCAGCGAGCACCGCACCTGTGCCTTCACCAGCAGTCACCGCTCCTCCGCTAGCTTTTTCCGCCATAGTCTCTGGATTTTCTGCTTCGTCACGAGCGTGGAAGTCCGTTAGCTTGGACTGTTTCGACGATTCAGCTTTTCCTCCACCCAATTTCCCAGCCTTAGGCTTTACCGGCATATCCACGCCCAAACGCTGGGATAGGTTTTGTTCCAGTTGAGAGAGTTATTTGCCTACTTTTTATTCTTAGGAGCAGAGCAGAGTGAACCATGTCCTCCTACGTGGCCGCCATAACCGGAAGTCCAGTCTCAAAATTTTAGTGAATTCGATACTGGGGACTTAAACGAGACTCAGAATGAAATAAATTCTAAACAACTTCTCTCATTTTCACATATTTATTAAATGAAATGATGATTAAAAGACATTGTGACATGATTTACGACCCAAGAGACAGACGCTGACACGAGTGATTACAGACAATAATCTTTTATTTGTTAAAGTGAGGGTGTAGTGCGTGAGTGGATGTATATGTGCTTGTCTGGTCACTGGAGCTGAGCCTGACTTGTGGTGACCCGGCAACCCTGGAAACACACAAGCACAAAGGTTACTGCTGTTCACTGACAATAACGGTGTAAAAGTGCTGCAGGTTCTTACTGGCAGGTTCCGCAGTGTAAGTCCGGCTGGCTCCCGGTGTCCGAGTGATGTGGTGCTCGAGGTGCCCGGCATTGCGGGGGTGAGGAGGAACTCCGAGGAGGAGGAGGCTGTGCCTCGTCAGCTGAGGAGGAAGGTCTGCCGCCTGAGAGGTCCACCTGTGCACAGGGGAAAGAACTTGCAGGAAGAGAGTGCTGGGTTTGCTTACGTGGCCTGGCTTGGCTTGGCATTTGCTTCTTGATCTGTGGTTGAGATCTTGACGCATTGCTTGGCAAGGAAGACAGATGACTCCGTGCTGAGGAGTCACCGCGTCAAGCTTTTAAAGCCCGCTGATTGCCACCTGCTGGATTGAGCGCAGCTGATGATGATAATGCTGATGACGGCCTAGTGGCCATCATGACAGTACTCGCCCCTCTAGAGGTGCCTCCAGGCACCTGCCCAATCCTACCTGGATGCGCCCGATGGAAATCGCGGATCAACTGCTTATCGAGGATCAACGCAGGGCGTATCCAGGAGCAATGCTCAGGACCAAACCCCTCCCAGTCCACCAAATACTGAAGGCCCCGACCCCTCCTGCGGACATCCAGGATTGCTGTCACTCCCCAGGCCGGGTGGCCATCGATCATCCTCGGAGAAACAGGAGCCGCAGGGGGCGGGCACAGCGGGTCGGCGACGTAGGGCTTAACCTGGGAGACGTGAAAAGTAGGGCAGATGCGCATGTGAGGGGGGAGAACAAGACGAACAGACACAGGGTTGACAATGCGGGCAATGACATAAGGACCGATGAAGCGCTTGGTCAGCTTACGCTTCTCGGCAGGCACACTGATGTTCTTCATGGACAACCATACCTTCTGACCCACCTTGTAGTCCGGGGCGGGCCTCCTGTGACGATTGGCCACTTCAATGTTGCGTTCCGTGGTTCTCAGAAGGGCTCTGCGGGTGATGGACCAAATCCGCCGACAACGCCTGGTGTGAGCCTGTACAGACGGAACCACTACCTCTCCCTCCTCCTCAGGGAATAGAGGTGGATCGTACCCCAAAGATGCCTTAAAGGGGGACATCCCCGTGGCCGAGGACACCGTGGTGTTATGAGCGTACTCGATCCACGGGAGGTACATGCTCCAAGAAGAAGAGCAGGAGGAGATGATGAAGTGCAGTGCAGCCTCCAGCTCCTGATTGGCCCGCTCGCACTGGCCATTGCTCTGCGGGTGGTATCCGGAGGAAAGACTGGCCGTGGCCCCCAGTACCGTGCAGAATGCCTTCCAAACTTGAGACACGAACTGTGGACCTCGATCCGAAACAATGTCAGCAGGGATCCCATGAGGACGAACCACATTGAAGGACAAGAAGGTCCACCATCTCCCGTGCTGATGGCAACCCCCGGAGAGGCACAAAGTGGGCAGCTTTAGAGAAGCGGTCCACTATAGTCAAAACAGTTGTGAAGTGGCCGGAGGGGGGCAAACCGGTCACGAAGTCCATGGCTACATGGGACCAGGGGTGGGAAGGGACGGGCAGAGGGTGCAGAAGGCCCGCCGGGGCCGACGATGACATCTTACCAGTAGCGCACTGAGCGCAGGCCCGGACATAGCTGTTAACATCCTTCCGTAGCCCTGGCAACCAAAAGGTTCTCTGGAGGAGGTCAATGGTTTGACTCACGCCCGGATGGCACGCCAGTTTAGACGCATGACCCCACTCAATTACCTGGCCTCTGACAGAACTGGGAACAAACAAACGACCCGGGGGCCCCCCACCCGGATCGGGCTCCACCTCCTGTGCTCTTCTGACCTTGTCGCAGATTCCCCAGGACAACGCACCCACCACACAGGCAGACGGCAGGACAGTCTCCTCCTGCTCATCAGAAGATGGCACGTCAAACTGCCTGAAAAGAGCGTCAGGCTTACCATTCTTGCTTCCCGGCCGATAGGTGATCGTAAAATTAAAACGACCGAAGAAGAGTGACCAGCGGGCCTGACGTGCATTCAACCGCTTGGCTGTCCTGAGGTACTCCAGGTTGCGATGGTCAGTCCAAACGACAAACAGCTGGGCGGCCCCCTCCAGCCAGTGCCTCCACTCCTCCAGAGCGAGCTTGACGGCCAGCAACTCCCTGTCGCCAATGCTGTAATTCCTCTCAGCAGGTGTCAGACGATGAGAGAAGTAAGCGCAGGGTCGGATCTGTTCGTCCGCCGGGGAGCGCTGAGAGAGAACGGCCCCAACCCCCGAATCCAAGGCGTCCACCTCCACCAGACACTGTAGTTCCAGATCCACCTGGGTCAACACACGAGCCGAAGCGAACTCCTCCTTCAATCTCTCGAATGCCGCAGCAGCCTCCTCACTCCAGCGAAAAGGCACCTTCGGGGATGTGAGCGCAGTCAGGGGTCTGGCGATATTCCCAAAGTTTGGCACAAACCGCCGATAAAAATTGGCGAAACCCAGGAACCCCTGAAGAACCCATGAAGACAATAGAAGTGAAAAGCCGAAAGAGAAGAGGCGAGGGGTCTCCCTCCTTTTATAAATTCAGTTGAGCTTTCGCGGGCTTCCGGGTTGACAGGAGCCCAGCCAATAGGCTTCCTTCATGGGCGGGTTTTAAGAACTTTTGTCCAATGAGCAAACAGTCTTTTGTCTGAACCTAGAGAGAGCTGTTGTCAAGCAGAGATTGGCTGCTGGCAGTCACATGATTTGAGATATGCTTTGCAAATCTAATAAACATTTTAATACTGGAATATTCCTCTATACCCTTATGTATAAACTAAGCTAACCTATTTCAGTGTCCATGCAACTTATAAGCAGTGCTTCTAAATTAACATGCAAGAATAAATATTCATTTAAACATTTTAGCATGCAGATATTTAAATTAAGGATTAATACATTTCAAACTCATGGATTGATTTTCACATTAAAACATAAGGGTCCATTTACTTTTCCTGGCATCCTGGAAAAGAAGAGAAATGTTTAGAATTGAGTTAACACAGATGTGATGAAAAGATTCAGTGGTTAAATCCGGCATGTCCCAGAGTTGCCAGGAGGGCAATGGTGAGCTGTGGAGGGCCATATGACGTACTCCAGGGTTCTGTTCTATGTCTCCACATTTATGGGCCATAAAGTCAAAACAGGAACTGCATTAGGGTGAATTCCTTAGACTGGTTTTAACAAAGGAATGTGAGTTCAGCCGTGGCCTGGGGTAAAAGAGCAGTTCCTGGCTGTCCTTTTCATGGGTGAAACAATGTCTTTAAGCTGAAGAATAATTCTTATTGATGAGCCAAAGTGAGATGATGCTACAGAGTGCATTTTCCTCTTCCTCTTTCAGGGGAAATAGTCATGTTGGTGATTCTGGGACATCAATGTTGACGTCCTTTTGGACTTGTGCCACCCAGTTTAAAGGCAGACGGTAGGTTTCAAGCTTTGGACAGTATTGAACTCTGGTCAGGTATGTTTTTCCAAGATTGATCACATTGTTCTGCTGTGTCTACAAATTGGCCCACATCCTTCCAGTGCATGTGTTTGGGCTTAATCAATGCAATGTGATACTTCACTCACAGTGTTTAAAATGTCTGCTGTCTTCATCAGACAATCTCACAGAAACCCCTGCGTAACCCTTTGGTGACCAGTATAGATTTTTATTGACTATCCTGGAGGATGGGTTTGCAAAGAATGTTTTCTCAAATTTGTCATCTTGGCCACTCAGATGTCTGTCATACATGCTGCAAAGGTATTGATTTGTGGCCTGTTTTTGTCGTAGGAATCTGTGTTTTAAAATGTTGCATGATTTCTGCTGCCAAGTTCTCTGTCACCCTGGTTGGTCCGGCCGGTACCAAGCAGAGTATGGGTACCTTGGCATAGCAAAACCCTGCAGCACGTTAGCTTCTGTCACATTTGGAAAGTGAGATGCTCTCATACCACCCTCTGTCAGAAATATGGCAATATTGAGAGTTGTAAACAAATCTCTGCCTAGTCGGTTAAAGGGACATGTTTGTGATAAAATGAATGAACCTTCTGTAATGTCCCCTGTGACAGGATCTCATACTTTTTCAATTTCGGAGTGATATTCTGTTTTCAGTTTACCATTTGCTGATTTATCAGTTACTGTGTATTCTGATTTTTGGAACCCCTCAACATCCAACCCTGAAATGATTGATCTGCAAGAATCTGTGTCACAAAGAAACCTCAATGGAGCCCCCTGAACCTCCAACATAATCTCTGGTAAATACTCTAATGTCATTATTAGGTCAAAGTCAGGCAAATGAAAAATGTCAGCTGTGGCATTGTCATTGTCAACTGTTGTACTTAGCTTTGGTTGGGCTAGTCACATGGTGGGATGTCTTGGTTCTTGTCTTGGTGGCTGGGTGGCGCGCACTCCCCTCCCCTCCTTCCAGCTCAGCGGGCACACAAGGCAGTCCTTTTTTCAGTGGCCCCGCTGTAAACAACATCAACAGACGTCACGGTCCCACTGTCGCGGGTAGGCAGCCCCAGCTCCCCGGCCCCTCCTCCCTCCTCGTGGTGGACCCTAAAAAAATACAGAGGAGGGGGAAGCTGAGGCCTCCCCCAAAGGGTCAGCTATTACATAAACTGGAGTTGGTTTTAACTTAGCTTTTTTTTCCTCTCTCTGCAGCCAGTCCTCCTCCAACCTTTCTGCATGTTTGGCATAAGTCAGCACATCTGCAAATGCACATGTGCAGTATGTCACCAGGTGTTTGCATATGTATTGTGCCAAATGTGGGTGTATGTTCTGCAGAAACATACTTTTCAAATGTTGCCAGTAGGCTTTTGACCCTGTATCTCCGTCAGGTTTACTCAAACCGGAATGATTGTCAAAAACATCTTGCAATCTGCTCCTATAGGCTTCAATGCCTTCTGTCTTGTCCTGTGTTGTGTTCCGTATAGCATGAGAATCAGTTCCTTCAAGTCTGAGTCCATGGTCCTCAGCTGGAAAAAGATGGATTGTCCTCTCCGGGATGGGGACAAGCTCCTGCCCCAAGTGGAGGAATTTAAGTATCTTGAGGTCTTATTCACCAGTGAGGGGAGAATGGAACGAGAGATTGACAGACGGATCAGAGCAGCATCTGCAGTGATGCAGACATTGTACCGGTCTGTTGTGGTGAAGAGGGAGCTAAGCTTAAGGTAACGCTGTCGATTTACCAGTCAATCTACATTTCCTACCCTCACCTATGGTCATGAGCTTTGGGTAATGACCGAAAGAACGAGATCGCGGATGCAAGCAGCTGAAATGAGCTTTCTTCGTAGGATTGCTGGACTCACCCTCAGAGATAGGGTGAGGAGCTCAGTCATTCGGGAGAGGCTCAGAGTAGAACCGCTGCTCCTCCACATTGAAAGGAGCCAGTTGAGGTGGTATGGGCATCTGATCAGGATGCCTCCTGGATGCCTCTCACTTGAGGTATTTTGGGCACGTCCCTCAGGGAAGAGACCCCGGGGCAGACCCAGGACTCGCTGGAGAGAATATGTCTCCCAGCTGATCTGGGAAAGTCTAGGTGTCCTCTCTGAAGAGTTGGAGCAGGTGGCTGGGGAGAAAAAAGTCTGGGCTTCTCTGCTTGAACTGTTGCCTCTGCGACCCGGACCTCCAGAAAAGCGGTAGAAGATGTATATATATATATATATATATACCTGTATATATACACCACGCAAAAAGTTAGGGATATTTGGCTTTCAGGTGAAATTTACGGAAAATGTAAAAAGTTCACACTACAGTGAAATTATATCATGAAAGTAGGACATTTAACAAAAAAATGTCAGTGTCTCAATAACTTGCCATGTGCCCTTGAGCATCAATTACAGCTTGACAACAACATCTTATGCAGTTCACAAGTCAACTTAGTGTCTGCTGAAGCATGGCATTCCACTTCTCTTGAAGGGCAGCTCTCAGGTCATTGAGGTTGTGGGGTGCACAGTTATGAGCCTCTACACGGTGACTCAGCTCATCCCATAGGTTTTCTATTGGATTCAGGTCTAGAGAAGGTGCAGGCCACTCCATTTGAGGTACCCCAGCCTCCAGCAGCCATTCCCAAATGATGCGACCTCAATGAGCTGGAGTATTTGTTGTGTCCATAATGCTGGTGTAACGGGTCCCCTTTTTGGGCACCCCTAAACAGCCGTGATCAGGAACACCAATGCATACGTGTGGGCGGCGTAGGAACCACGATGACACCAGACTGCTGTTTCCACAATTTATTTACTCCTGTTAATGAAACAAAACAAAATACATCACGTCTCATCCGTACCTCGATCCCACACAGGCTCCCCCAGCAAGGCAACGCGATACTGTGTGGGAAAGGGAGCTCTAAAATAATTTTACAATACTGTTGGAAAATGTATAAATGTATATACATGTTAACATTTCATAAATGAATAATACTCGTATAACTGCTTCTCCTGTGTTGTACGTGACACAGGAACTGTTGAAATAACTTTCTGTTCTGAGAAGTGTAATCTGCCCTGCAACAGTGTAACCGGACAGAATGAAAATACTTGTATTAACCAACTGTCCTATGCCATATATGGAGTTGTCTTTCTCGCTATTTCTCCATCATGTGATAAAAACTCATTGTCTAACTTTCTGCTCCGCCATGTGTGGGTGCAGCAGATGTGAAAGTTTTTCCTTGACCTACTTTATTGTATAAAAGGGAGGTGCTGACTCTACGCACCAGCATTCACTCCCGTCTGTAACCAGAGGTGTGTTGTGATTTGCTCCTTGCAAGTAAAAACCTTTGATTATATTCATGTCTCGAGTCTGATTAAGGTACGAACCTAACAGAGTACTATCATTTCTATGAGTCTTGAGTTTCAGATTCCTGACAAATACAAAAAATAAATTACATTACAAATAAGAAAATTTTTCAAAAACAAACATACCTGTTAATGAAACAAAACAAAATACATCACGCCTCGTCCGTACCTCGATCCCACACAGGCTCCTACATTTACATCTAGAAAAGCACTCGGAGAGCGCAGACCTCCGCCAAGCGCCACAGTTCCCCCCATACAGTGTTTGTGTGTACGTTTTCAGATTCCTTGACCATGAAAACATATGACTAGCAATTGGATTCACAATGATAGGATTAGTGGTTCAGTAGTAAAAGCATTACCTCCTTGGCGGAGGTAATAAACTGAAGTGTTGCTGTTGTGTCCATCTCCTCCATCTGCAAAGTGCCAGGCTGCGACCTGTCAAGGAATACCTCATGCCTCCCTTATTGGGGGGGCTTTCACACCTGTACTGACCTCATGCCTCCCTTATTGGGGGGGGGGGGCTTTCACACCTGTACTGAGTACTTAAAAACTGTATTTATCGGCAGATGAAAGAAAACTGAAGCAAAAACAAACAAACAAACAAACAAACAAAAACTAAGCAAACAGCAACTGCAACATGAACTATTTCAAACATATTTATTCAAATGTACACTTATATGGACACAATCTTGAGCCATAACTTTTTGGTAATGTGAAAATAATAAGCCAAGTAGCACAAAAAAATTGAGTGCTCTTGCTGTCAGGAAACAATGTTAGCACCAAATCACTGAAGTCATCTGCCACCAATGGGGGTAGATTGTGCTCTGCCACAAAATGGCAAAACATCACTTCTGCTAGTGATGCATTGGATTTGGAAGGCGTCGGTTCTCTCACTGGCTGAAAATGTTCATCCATCGATCGAATTTGGCTACACAGTTTTTGTGGCCCTGTGTAGCAAAGTGCGACTTCAGGTCAAAAATCCCTGATGCAGTCACTTTTAGCATTAGAGTCACACAAATCAGGCGCAGCATTACTGGCGCCGGGATTCCTCTCTGTTCCAGAGCCGCAGGACAAAAGAAGGTGCGATAATGGTTGCCGTGGGTTTTATTGGGTTTGCGCTCCGCGGAAAAAAGAGGATTTGGAAGCCTCCCCGGCAGACAGCTGGTTTTTGTGCAGCCCCTATGGCTGGCCGGGGAATTTCTGCCAAATAATCCGGCGCCGGACAGCTGCCCATCTCAGCTTTTGCAGCGTAGCACAAACACAGGCACTCTGGCGGGCCCTGCCCACCACTGTTTTCTGCGTGCTTTTGTGCCTAAAACTTTGAAGAAGGCAGAGTTTGTGTTCATCAGACATGATGACCAGCGCCCTCTATTGCCCCTGCACACATGTTGAAAATGGCCATATCTCACAATGTTAAAGAATCTTTAAAAAATTCCTGTATCCAGACGGTGATCCGGATCATCCCCAAAATTTAATTAGTTCTTCCTTGTACCATTTCCAACAAGGCCTGAAAGTTTCATCGAAATCCGTCCAAAACTTTTTGAGTTATCTTGCTAACCAACAGACAGACAAACAGACAAACAAACAGACAAACAGACAGACAAACGCTGGCAAAAACATAACCTCCTCCTGGCCTTCGGCCTGGCGGAGGTAAAAATATGGGTTACACATCGGCACAAGCTGCTAGAATCACCACAGAGCCTATATTGGTGCGAAACTCTAAAATGGCGGCTAGCAGACTTCTAATGTGCGCCGAAACATCCATAAAACTCTTATTTACAACACGAACAACAAAAAATACACTACAGTAACATGTCAAATTAATAAGGAACAATTACAAACTAAGGTTGCAGTTTAAATGATAAAACTAACGAACAATACAGTCATTTAGTGCCAGCAGCGTTTTAAACACTACTTACCCCCAGCAAAGCAACGCGATACTGTGGGGGAAAAATGAACTACCGGAGCCTCGGAGGTACAGGAAGAGCGGATGTGAGAAGTGTACCGCCAAAATAAAAGTACTCAAGTAAAATAAAATTCACAACAATATAAAGAAAAACATAACTGAGAAAAGAAATACTTAAGGTACATTTTTGACTTCGTTACACCCACCCCACTGAATTTTATCAAACTTGAGCCATAGCTACACAGAACTCATGACAATATACAAAACACCCGGGGTTAGTTAAAGAACACCATCTGAAAGAGTGTCCCACACAAGGATGAAGTGGCATGAGAGCAGCGCTTATCTCTCAACCCAACCACTGATAATGGAGTGCCCTGTACACCCCACCAAAAACCCCAACTATTAGTGTAGTAAAAGCTCATGTATAATAAAATAAAATAAAATGGCTGATCACTAGAATTCAAGGTCAAGTCCACAAAAGGATAGTCCACTCATGTAGCATTTAGTCAGTCAGGGTCTGAAACACAGACCTACAAACAGCCTTAACATTGAATTTGTCCTGAATTACATCTTGCCTGGACATTGTCTGCACTAGTCTATTTACAGGTCTAATCAGGCGACCAAATCTTGACCTGATTTGCAATTGTGCATTTGGACGGTCACAATGTGTACGTGACGTCTGGTCAACAGTACAGCGAACAAGGGGAGTGTCTGTCTTTCTCTCGGAGTCAGGAACAGAAACTAGTTGACTGTCAAGTGTTTGTCCACCATGAATATCAGTAGCAGCTGTAGTCACAGGTCTTGAGTCAGAGGACATGGGATGATCTACACCTTGAGCAACAGGTGCAACTGAAGAGTTCTGGGGGTCAGAGGACACACTTGTCACATCAGAAACATCTACCTGTGACACAGATGGTTCAGTGAGCTGCGTGATCCACTCAACAGTTCTCCTTTCACAGTCAACAGGTTCTGGATGAACTAATGGTTCACGTGTTTCTCCACATGAAGACGGATCACCTGTACCAGCCTCACTCTCTCTCTCGAAGAGGTCCACAGATGTGTCTCCCTCATCACCAACGTCTGTAGCTAAGGTTTCTGGAAGTAAGGTGGATGAACCATGGTTGGACACATCACACACATCCACCACAGGAAGAAAATTTACCAGCATCAACAGATTCCTGTGAACCACTTTTGTCCGTCCAGTAAGAGTGTCACAAATTCTGTATGTATGGGTCTGTGGGTTCACATCCATTACAGTGTAAACAGTTGATTCCCACTTATCAGCAGTTTTCTTTTTGCCTCTCTCCTTTCTGTTGGCCAAAAGCACCCTGTCACCAATCTCAATCTTGGATCCTGTCACTTTCCTGTTGTAAAGATTAGCATGTCTGTGTTGCTCCTTAGCAGCACGGTCCTGAGCAACCATCATTGCTTCTTTTAGCTCACAGGTGAGAGTTGCCACATACTTGTCATAACTGGTTACATCAGCATCGCGAAGAACAGAACGAAACATGACATCTACTGGCAAACGGGGCACACGGCCATACATGAGGTAAAAAGGAGGAAAGCCAGTCGTCTCATGGGCTGTACATCCATCCATCCATCCATCTTATACCACTTTTCCGGAGGTCCAGGTCACGGAAGCAGCAGTTCAAGCAGAGAAGCCCAGACTTCCCTCTCCCCAGCCACCTGCTCCAGCTCTTCAGAGGGGATACCAAGGCATTCCCAGATCAGCTGGGATACATAGTCTCTCCACCGAGTCCTGGGTCTGCCCCGGGGTCTCCTCCCAGTGGGACGTGCCTGAAACACCTCAAGTGGGAGGCGTCCAGGAGGCATCCTAATCAGATGCCCATACCACCTCAACTGACTCCTTTCAATGTGGAGGAGCAGCGGTTCTACTCTGAGCCTCTCCCGGGCTGTACAGTTGTACTGGGCTGTATAGTTGTACATAAATGTCAAAGTCTGCAATCGTCGTGGCCAGTTAGCTTTCACCTCAGGGGACAGTGCACGAATCATCCCACCCAGTGTCCTGTTAAACCGTTCGACACTCCCATTTCCCATTGGGTGGTAAGGGGTAGTGTGAGATTTTCTGACACTGGACAATTTGAGGAGTTCACTGATTAATTGACTTTCAAAATTAGGACCTTGGTCACTGTGGATTCTTTCTGGGAATCCAAAGACACAAAAGTACTTGTTCCACAGAACATTTGCCACTTGCTTAGCTGTTTGATCCTTACAAGGAAAGGCCTGAGCCATCCTGGTAAAGTGATCTGAAATCACTAGGACATCAATAGACTTGTTCCTAGAGTCTTCAGCTGACCAAAAGTCAATACAGACCAGCTCCAGCGGTCTAGATGACAAGATGCTCTCTAAGGGAGCTCGTCCCTCAGGTTCAGCTGACTTGCTGAGGACACAATGCTGGCAGTGTCTGACATGGTCTCTAACATCCCTCTCAAGGGTCAGCCAGAAAAATCTCTGTCTGGATAAACTGAGGGTTCGCGACTGGGCTTGATGACCAGCATCATCATGCATGCCTTTCAACACCTCATCCTTAAGTGAGTCTGGGACAACATACTGAAGCCGTTTGGACTTGGTTCTCTGGTCTCTTGAAACTCTGTACAGAACACCATTGCTCACATATAGCTTATCCCAGTGTTTCAGGTATTTAATCACTGAAAATGATTCTTTCACCCTTTCTCTCCTTGAGGGTCTCCGATGTCTTTCAACATAAAACAGGACGCGAGAAAGAGTTCCATCCTCCAACTGTTTGTCACGCAAAGCCTTTTCAGAATAGGCAGACAGCGGGTCTTGACCGGTGGAACTAACTGGGGCAAAAACTGCAAGGCTTCAATTGCCCGGGCCCTTGGACCAGCATCCCACTCAATGTGTGACTGTATCACAGCAGACACTTCTTCTGAATTCACAATCTGAGTGTGTACCCAGGAGGTATGAGCATTGTCACACATCGCATCCACGTGATCACTGGATGAACGAAAAGCATCCTGAACAGAGGCAGTAGACACATTTTTGACTTCACTGAGGATTTTCACATATGGCTCATTGAACAGTCTGTGACCAATATTTTCCTTGACAAAAGACACACGGCTTAATGCATCAGCCACAATGTTCTGCTGCCCTGGAACATACTTTATGTCAAAGTCATACGCAGCCAACTTGGCTAACCAGCGTTGCTCACAGCAGTCTAACTTGGGTTTTGTCAATATGTGAGTCAAAGGATTGTTGTCAGTCCAAACAGTGAATTTGTGACCCTTTAGCCAATGACTAAACTTGTCAGTGATGGACCATTTCAAAGCCAGAAATTCCAATCGGTGCGCTGGATAGTTTTTCTGAGATTGTGTCAGTGACTTACTGGCAAAAGCAATAGGTCTGGCATGACTTTCACCTTCCTCAACTTGGGACAGAACGGCACCTATCCCATCCAGAGATGCATCAGTTGAAAGCATGAAGGGACGGTCAAAGTTAGGATGAGCCAAGACCACAGTGTTAACAAGCTCAGATTTGAGACTTTCAAAGGCATGTATGTGCTCTTGGGTCCAATCAGAAGCACAAAGCTTTCTGCAAGCCATCTTGGTTTTCTTACATCTGCCTTTAAATTTTCCACCTTTCAACAGGCTGAACAATGGCTTGGCAATGGCAGAATATCCTGGCACAAAATGCTGATAGTAATTAACCATCCCCAAGAAGGATCTAAGTCTTTTTTGGGACGGTGTCACACCATCAGTGTCCATAAGGTCAGCACAAGTCATTTCCGCGATGTTTTCAACCTTACTAGGGTCGGTTGAAACACCATTCTCATCAATTACGTGACCAAGAAACCTCACAGATCTCCTGAGGAAAAAACACTTTTTGGGTGCCAACTTCAAGTTGTGCCTACGCAGCCTGCTGAACACCATCTCAAGGCGCTGCAATGCACTCTCCTCATCAGATGCAAAAATCAGCAGATCATCCAAATAGCACAACAAAGTCAAATAATTCTGGTAACCAAAAATGGCAGTCATCATGCGCATAAAACTAGCAGGACTGTTGCATAATCCCTGGGGCAGGCAATTGTACTCATACAAGCCCATCGGAGTGGTAAAAGCAGAATACTTCCTGTCATCCTCATGAAGCGGCATGTTGTAGAAGCCGGACGTTAAATCCACTGTGCTGAAGAGGCAGTTGCCTCCCAGTGCTGCCAGACAATCTGCCTGGTGAGGGAGAGGGTGAGCATCTTTCAGAGTCCTCTTATTCAGCCAGCGAATATCCGTGCAGATGCGGAGGTCGCCATTCTTTTTCCACACAAGAACCAAGGGAGATGCATACTTGCTAGTCGATTTCCTGATAATGTCTTTTTCCTCCATTTCATTTAGCACCTGTCTTAATTTCTGATACTGACTAGGGGGTACACGCCTGTATGGGAGTCTGAATGGTTTATCATCAGATAAATGTATGCGGTGTACAAAGCCCTTAGCTTCTCCGCAGTCTAGGTGGTGGCGTGAAAAGACATCCTCGTACTGAAGTACCAAGTCAGCCATTCTCTTTTTGCAGTCCTCTGACACTTGGCATGAATTGATGTCTATGACACAAAGCCCCACTGACTTGAGTTTTTCTTTTACAGACTCCATACCAGCATCACATGCCGTTGTAGACTGTGTGTAGCAGGTCACTGGTACACTAGACTGCTCAGCTGCATCCATGTCTTCAAGGGCTACACATGTGTAGACATCAGCTAGCTTCGCATTGCGCCGTAACAACACAGGCTTGTTGGACATGTTGATGAGTTTGAGCGGGACCCACCTGTCACCCCACATAGGAGTTACAATCTTAGCTACTAGGACACCCCTAGGAGCTGAACGAGAAGATGTGGGCTCTGTCATGACTGTACTGCCTGGAGATACCACAGTGTCTTTAGGCAATTTACCCCAAACAAGGTACTCACGCCCAGGTTCAAGGTAGGTGGCTGAGTTACATCTGACAGTACCAACTTTGTCAGGAATGTCATTTCCTTTCCAGGGGTTCAAACTAGTGAGCATAGACAAGAACTGCTCAGCTTCTGGTTCTGCAGTTGGGCAGGGGCCAGACACTGTTTTCCAATAGGACTTGCATTGTTTTGAATGGTGTAGGATGTGCTTTATTACATTGGTACCAATAATCAACTCATCATGCTGACCACAGACAACCAGAGTGGGGACCAGCATTTTACAACCATACACCTCCATCACAATGTCAAAAGCACTCTTTGGCCTGACACGCTGTCCACCACACCCAACCAACATCACATTCACATCAATCTGGTTCTCATTTGTTATCACTCCAGCAGTTCTCAGTTTCTTCTCTGCATCCTCGTTGATACTGCAGGCCATGGAGCCACTGTCCAGCATGCCATCAATTATCACTGCACCACCAAAAGCTACTGGTGTGTAGAAAAGGCTAGAACTATTGCCAATTATGTGAATGTTTTGATACACAACAACTACATCATCGCATGAGCTTCTCACCGATGCAAAAATCAACTCAGCATCAGATGTGTCACTACAGTGGGAGCTTGAGGTGAGACCTGCACTGCCTCCCTCCAAGTACAGGTCAGTTAGTTTCCCTGAGACTGAGAAAGAGGCTGACAGTTGTTGTTGGGACAGACCAGTCTGGTATGACCAGGGGAAAGACAGGTAAAACACAGTTTCTCAGACATGCAATGTGAAATGGTGGAGTGACATGTGTCATTACTGTCATAACCCGAGTGTCGGTTCTGGCCACACTCGGGTCTCATATCTTTTTGTTCCCTGGCTTTGGCAGCTGAGGATTCCTTCCAGCTCCTCGGGCTCTTATTGTGAAGGCGCCCGGGGGAGCTCCCTGCTGTCAAAGTCAGCTGCTGCTCTGCTGTCTTTAGCAGCAGCTGTGCCGCGTTGGGGTCATTAGCCGCCAGAGATATAAGCGGGTGCTAAATGTCCTCCAGCGCGGCAGTCTCTGTTATATCCTGTTATGATCACCTGCTATGCTCTTCTGTGGTGTTCATCTACGTTCCGATTGTGCTCCTGTTATTCTCAGGTATGTTCCTTTGAGACTTTACTCTCACTGTTGTCGTCTGGCGCATCGGGTGTTCCCCGGCTCAGACGTCACCCAGCCACTGTATGTGTTCTGTGAGTGTTCTGCCTTATCCTCAATAAATTACCACTGCAAACTCTCTGGTGACTGAGGCGTCTTGTGACGGTCCGTGAGGGCCGTCGTGACAGTAGACTGCCGCCTAACGCCCGGAGAGGAGGCGTTGTTTCGAGACGCCATTCACCGTGTAGTTTGCAGTAGTGGACTGTTAATTCCTACCTGTCCGAGTGTCTGCAGCGGGGAGTATGCCGTCATCCAGGGGCCATTGTCGGCGCCTTGGCAGGCAGCAAGCGGAGCTCCTGAAGGAGGTCGACTACACCATCTTCACCGCTACGCTGTTGGACGCTCCCAGCGACGTTCGTAGACACCTGGACCTAGCCGAGGAGATTCTGGATTCTCTTCCCCACTTCACCGATCATCCAGAGGTAAGCGTGAGGAGAGTTGACATCGCCACCCAGCATGAGAGACTCCGAGGGCTGGAGGGAAATCCTGGCAGGGAGCTGAAGCGGAGGAGACGTCGCCCCTCGCTTCGGGATCCCGCTCCTGCCTCCGTTCCGGCCCGGGAGTTCGCACCACCCGGAGGGTTTTTCCCATCGGGCATGTCGTCACTTGGGATTCCCCCAGAGAAGCTGCAGATGACAGCAGACGAGATCTGGGACCGGGTGGCTGCTGCTTGCTCCGCTAAAAATCCTCCAGCGTGTATGAAGCATGTGGTGGTGGCGGTTAGACTCGTGGAGAGGAATCCAGCGCTGCGTGAGTTCCCTGAGTTTGCTGACTTGCTTGCCGCCGTTTCTGCTCAGGAACGGCGATTTCCGGACCTCACCTTCGCCTCACCCCCCACAAGGAACCGTCGTCACTCCGGCTTCCAACCTCGGCTAGAGCCCCGTCTGGATGCTGTTCCGGGTCGCCGCAAGGGCTCAACCCCCCACACAGATGTCATTCCTGCGCCTCGTCAGAGGGGAATCCCCGCAGCCTCATCTTCTCCCGGGCCTTCGCCCGCTGTCCCGCCAGCGCTCCACGCCCGACTGACCCCGGCTGTCGCCCCCTCCTCCTCGTCGCCTATCCTGGCTGCTGTGTGTCACGAGAGCTCCGTTTCGGCGAACTTCATCCCGGATCCGGCTCGGGTGGCCTCATCTCGTCTTCCCAGAGGGCCCTCTGTCGCCATCCAGCGGGGAAAGGAAGGAATGACGTCCCCCACAGCGGAGACCATCTTACCCTTAGGGGAAAGGCGAGTGCATGATAATTTCTCTTCTTTTGACATTGTCTTGCCTTGTCTGACTCCTAGGGGTGGAGTTCGGGGTATGCAGCCCCCCGAGCTCCCTCCACCCGCTGTGGATGAAAATATTAACCCTGCTTCCTCTGTGTCTCCCTCCGCTGAGCGGTCCTCGACGCCAGCCCAACATCGCTGGATGAGGAGGGGGCCTGCGGTTCTGGAGAGCCTGGTTCCGGTTCCGCAGCCACGCCGTGGGCGTAGGAGGAGAGCGGACTGCAGCGTGGAGCCTTCGCCGATGAGAAAGCGTCCCTGGGGTTCCACGGAGGAGCGGTCCGGTCCAGCGGGTCGAGGTTCTCCTGCCACCACGCCGTGCGGGCCATCGGCGTAGACATCGGTGCCGGAGGGCTCTCTGGCTGCGCACACCATCACGCCAGCTGCGGAGCCCGACGCGGCTGAGTGGGAGCCTGAGGACAACCTCCTGACATCTGAGCCCGGATCTTCGCAGTCCTGGACGGCGTCAGAACCCGAGCTCAGGCAAGTGCCTGAGCTTTGTCTTTCTTTTTCACCTCTTAGAGCATTTTTGCCTGTCTCAAGGGGAGATGAGCCGGGTGCAGCCGCCCGCTGCGTCCGAGCTTATCTCACCGGGTTCTGGCGCTGCCGGTGATCCTGATCCCGGGTTTTCTCTCTCTTTCGAGCCTTCTCCCAGGGTCGCCGGCGAGGGGCTGCTTTCGCCTGCTGCGCCAGAGGTTCCGGTTTCGGGGTTGGAGGTCGAGTTTGGTGCCACAGAGACCCAGTCGGGGTCCGTCGCGGGTTTGGTTCCGGAGACCCAGTCGGGGTCCACGGCTCCGGAGGCCCAATCGGGGTCCGACGTGGGTGCAGCACCAGCAGGTCCTGGATTCGGTGAGGGAGCTGCAGGTCCCCGGCCACCGGATGCTGGACAGACTCATTCCCCTCTTCACCCTCATCTCCATTGTCATCCTCCTCGTCTCCCTGAGGCGCGCTGCCCATGTTCACCTGGGGCCGTTGGGGTTCCGATTGCTTCGCCCGGTTCTCCCTCATCTCTCCCCTTTTCAGCGGGACCGCCGGCTACTTTGACCCAACGGTTCTGGTGGGCTAGCGATGCGGGTCGGCCGCCCGAAAGACTGTCTCGCCAATTTGGCTCTCTGGGTCGGCCTCCCGACATTTTGGACTCCCTGTGTGGCGACCTGGTCCGGCCGCCTGAGATTCTCTGCTTCCGAGCATGGGACTGGGGTAGGCCGCCCAAACTGTTCTTTCTCCCCCTGCCTGTTTTGTGGCCTCCTGTTGCCGGTCGGCCCCCCGAACTTTCTGCCTCCGCCCCTCTGGGTCAGAACTACACTCTTCCCGGGGTTTGTTTGTCTGTGAGACTGTTGGGGTGGGGGTGGGGGGTTTGATCTGTGATTTTAGTGGCTCACTCCTTTCTTGTTCCAATGTTTGGTGGTCCTTTCCCTCCACCTTATGTCAATTCGTTGTTTGCCCATATATATATTGCCTGTGGTTCTGTTCTTGTTACCCACGTTTAAGGGATTATGGTTTTGTTTTTTTTTCCTATAGCCTTGTTGGTTGTTTGTCTCTCTCCCTCCTGCCGGCGCCCCATCCACCCACCCTGGGGGGGGGGGGGGGGGGCTTGGGTGTTACTCAGGCCGCTCAGAGCTCGGCCTTGAGGGGGAGGTACTGTCATAACCCGAGTGTCGGTTCTGGCCACACTCGGGTCTCATATCTTTTTGTTCCCTGGCTTTGGCAGCTGAGGATTCCTTCCAGCTCCTTGGGCTCTTATTGTGAAGGCGCCCGGGGGAGCTCCCTGCTGTCAAAGTCAGCTGCTGCTCTGCTGTCTTTAGCAGCAGCTGTGCCGCGTTGGGGTCATTAGCCGCCAGAGATATAAGCGGGTGCTAAATGTCCTCCAGCGCGGCAGTCTCTGTTACATCCTGTTATGATCACCTGCTATGCTCTTCTGTGGTGTTCATCTACGTTCTGATTGTGCTCCTGTTATTCTCAGGTATGTTCCTTTGAGACTTTACTCTCACTGTTGTCATCTGGCGCATCGGGTGTTCCCCGGCTCAGACGTCACCCAGCCACTGTATGTGTTCTGTGAGTGTTCTGCCTTATCCTCAATAAATTACCACTGCAAACTCTCTGGTGACTGAGGCGTCTTGTGACGGTCCGTGAGGGCCGTCGTGACAATTACAGACCATACAAGTTGCTTCTCTGGGGCGTCTCTGACGAGGGGCATGTTTAAATCTGCTGCTCTCAGTCGGGTGAGGAATTGTACACTGCTGCAACTTCTCCATCATTTCCTGAAACATATTAACCATGCGACCAAGGAGCCTCTCCTCTGACTGTTGGAGATTTTGAGCAACAACCGGCACACTAGCACAATCTGAGCTGAGTGTATTTGGGGTAGGGACAGAGATGGGGAATGGAGAGGGACCCTGACATGTAAACTGTCGGGTTTGAGGAAGTGAAGAGGGAATGACTGGGGTGTGGCACTGTTCTGGCATGGTCATGGCTGAAGATGGCAACCTGGGTTTGTCAGATGTTACAGTAGCTGTGTGACTCATTAGCTGTGGACCATCAGGCGCTCTGGCACTAGCTCTAACCTCTCTCTGATAATCGTCAATTCTCGACTAAACATCACGTGAGGTCCATTCATGAGGTGGTTTCCACTTCAAGGTGCAAGACAGATCAGGATCAGGACAATTTTTGACGAACATGATAGCAACCTCTTTGCTCATGTCCTCAGTCTGCTTGCCTTGTCTACGCAGGCCCTCGAGAGCCAGGTCTGCTGCTTTGTTCAGCCTTATCCAGTAGTCCACTAGGTTTTCTCTGTGCCTGGGCAGGGTTGCATAAAAATCTGCGAGCGGAAGACATGAGGAGGCATCACAGAAGTAACGGAGAAGAACATCATAGATTATCTCAGGTTTCTTTTTAGCATCTAGCTCCAGGTCACTACGCAGGGCAACTTTCACAACATCTCTGGCTTTGCCCAGTAAATGACTCATTATTTCTCCTGCTTGCTCACACACAGGAATCTCTCTCTTCTTAAGGTCAGTCTTAGACAAGTCAATCCAGTCCCGAACTGAATATTTGTCAGTACTGTCACCTCTAAATGTGGGTAGTTCTCTGTCTGACTTGACATGAACAGTCACGTGTGGAGGGTGATATTTGGTAACTTCACAATGTGCAGATCGATCAGTAGGAGAAGTCTGGTTGCCATTGGTCATATTCACAACACCAGCAGACATTAACTTAGCAACTATAGACTCACCAATTTGAGCACCAAGCTGCCCCACCATATCTGTAAGTTGTTCAATGGCACCAACATTACTGCAGGGTGTGGAAACATGAGGACCTTCACTCATGAACTCACCAACAGGAATACAACCTGGGCTCTGACCTAACCCTGTATCCCCACCACTGTTCATGAATTTGGAATGTCCCACATCTCTACTATTAGCGATATCACCGCGCCAAACACCTCTTCCTTTTGGCAAAACAGGTGTTGTATAATTATCCATGTCTTTTTTTTTTTTTTAGAACTACTTTACACAGTGAAATGTACTTGCATTGTGAATAACTCCAAAATAAAGTGACATATATTACAGTACAGGATCACAATTACCACTACTTCACATACCATAAATGTACTGTGGGTAATCAGTTAAAATGTGCTTCAACAGTCCTTTATATGTCTGACCACATATACGTCCTGGCGTAGACCTAATTTGGTGATGCAGCATCCACGGTAACCGGCATCGAGCTGATCTGAAGATCCAAGGGTCACGTCACCAGTGTAACGGGGTGATGCAGCATCCACGGTGGCCGGCGTCGAGCTGATCTGAAGATCCAAGGGTCACGTCACCAGTGTAACGGGTCCCCTTTGTGGGCACCCCTAAACGGCCGTGATCGGGAACACCAATGCATACGTGTGGGCAGCGTAGGAACCACGATGACACCAGACTGCTGTTTCCACAATTTATTTACTCCTGTTAATGAAACAAAACAAAATACATCACGCCTCGCCCATACCTCGATCCCACACAGGCTGCCCCAGCAAGGCAACGCGATACTGTGTGGGAAAGGGAGCTCTAAAATAATTTTACAATACAAAAAATAAATTACATTACAAATAAGAAAATTTTTCAAAAACAAACATACCTGTTAATGAAACAAAACAAAATACATCATGCCTCGTCCGTACCTCGATCCCACACAGGCTCCTACATTTACAAAAATATGGGTTACACATCGGCACAAGCTGCTAGAATCACCACAGAGCCTATATTGGCGCGAAACTCTAAAATGGCGGCTAGCAGACTTCTAATGTGCGCCGAAACATCCATAAAACTCTTATTTACAACAACTTCTGGATACACTCGGAAAGGAATTAGGAAAGCTTAAACTGTGGTTTGATTCAAACAAATTAACGCTCAATTTAAGCAAGACAAAATTTATAGTCTTTAACAACCATCACAACTACCCAGTACCCAAACTCAGTGTAAATGGTGTAGAGATTGAAAGGGTATCCGAAACTAAATTCCTTGGAGTAATAATTGATAACAAACTGTGTTGGAAGCCACATATTAATTATATTAAAGGTAAAGTATCCAAATCAATTGCAATATTACACAGAGTGAAAAATTTGCTGAATCAACCCACACTATACACCTTGTATCATTCATTAATACTCCCATACATGACATATTGTAATGAAGTATGGGGAAATACATATAAAACAAACATATATCCACTCTTTATGCTTCAAAAGAGAGCTATTAGAATAATCAACAAAGCAGCTTACAGGGAACCAACAAACCCACTTTTTCTTAAACAAAAAACTCTCAAGTTGAAAGATCTGATTGACTTTAAAACCACAATAATAATGTTCAAAGTGAAGAATCTATCACTGCCCGCAAATATCCAAAAGTTGTTCCAAACAAGGGAGAAACGATATCACTTCAGAGGAACATGTATATTTCAAAAGCCTACAGTGAGAACAACCACCAAGCAACACTGTATTTCAGTGCAAGGAGTCAGATTATGGAACGATTTTGGACCTGAATTAAAATCATGTACAACGCTTGGACAATTTAAACAAAAACTAAAGGAAGAAATACTCCAAACATATTTACAAGACGACATGTAAACCCACATAAGGATTGACATTTCCAGCCTGTGTTGTGTTGTAGCTTAGTTTTTCTTTTTTTCTTTTTTTCTCTGTGACACTATGTCTTAGATTTGTTTTTGAATAGTAACCGCTTAACTTAGACTAGCTCAGTTTTCTTTTTTCTCTCAGTCACATTTTGTCTTAGCCTTGTTTTAAATTGTAATCGCTCTTGTCTTGTTTTCTCTTTTTTCTCCTTTGAATTCTTGGATGGAATATGGGTGGGCAATATAAGCTGCGGCTTCAGCCATCACCCATTTCGGATAACTCACATGGAATTGTATAGTAGAAGGAGTCTTTGTCTAATTTGACCTTGTTTTATATTATACAGTTTCTTTTAACCTGTAATGTACTATCCTATCCGAAATAAATAAATTCATTCATTCATTCATTCATTTACAACACAAACAACAAAAAATACACTACAGTAACATGTCAAATTAATAAGGAACAATTACAAACTAAGGTTGCAGTTTAAATGATAAAACTAACGAACAATACAGTCATTTAGTGCCAGCAGCGTTTTAAACACGACTTACCCCCAGCAAAGCAACGCGATACTGTGGGAGAAAAATGAACTACCGGAGCCTCGGAGGTACAGGAAGAGTGGATGTGAGAAGTGTACCGCCAAAATAAAAGTACTCAAGTAAAATAAAATTCACAACAATATAAAGAAAAACATAACTGAGAACAGAAATACTTAAGGTGTAGAAGAGCTTGGAATAACGAGGCGATGTGACTTATAAACCAAAGTTTATTATCAGCTTCGCTCCTCTAACAAGTCTCATCTCAGTGCAGAAGCAGAAGTAGAATAGAGGAAGAACACATTCAGCTCTACATACTTATACCTACACATAACAAAAGACATGCATATCCAAGCTGACATCCCGCATTATCTTAATCCCCCTCTTTGTCTTCGTATCCCTCCACCTGGCCCTGGGAGGTCAGAGCGATCGATCTGGTCTCCACCGCAGCGCCTCGGATGCTCTTTGATCTCCGCTGACGGTTGAGACCTCTTGTCCTGTTCTGAGGTGTGAAGTCGCTTTACATATGTAATCACCAAACATTCTCACATGCTTATACACATGTAGGTTATGGGATATATGATTAATATAGACCACAGCCCCCCCAAACGACTAAGAAAAGGACAATAGAAAAATTCACAGTTTAAGATAATTATTATGACATACTAACTGCTACACCTCTTGACAAGGAAGAAACTTTCCAGCCGCTATGCTCCTGTAGAGAATTCAGTGGTAATCATAACAGCGTAGTAATATCACAAGTCAGTCTTAAACTGTTACAGCACAATTAGTGAACAACTTTTGAGTAGTTTGCATCAGTCCCTGTGCCGTCTGGGTTTTAATCTTCTCCCGAATCTGCTATGGGTCCGCTTGGGCGTCCTGGTGGGACCTTCCTGTAAGGAATCTGCAGCTTGGGGAGGAGAGTGATTATTTGTTCTCTGCAGGGGGGCTGAGTCTTTTCTCTTGGGGGGTCTACCCCGCCGAGGTGCTCTCGCCAACCGTGCAGGTTCGTCTCTCAACAAGAAGGCAGGTTTAAGTCTGTCAATGCTGACTGTTTCTTTTCTGTCCCCTAAATCAAGCACAAAATGCTTATCACCAGGTTCCAGCACTCTGAAAGGTCCATCGTATGGTGGACGGAGGGTTGGTTTTAAAGCTTCATGCCTAACAAAAACGAATTCAGCGTTTTTTTAAAGCTTGGGGGACAAAAACCCATGGAAAAGAGTGATGTGCCGGTCCGGGGAGAGTGTCAGGACCGTTGCTGCCTAAAAGCCTCGAAGCTGGAAGATGCCCTGGCTCTGGGTTCTCTGGTAAAAATTCACCTGGGAGCCTGAGAGGTTGTGCAAAAACTAATTCTGCTGGGGAGGCGTCTAGATCCTCTTTAGGTGCAGCACGCAACCCCAATAAAACCCAGGGAAGTTTATTTACCCAATTTGTATCCGTTAGTGAGGCTCTGAGGGCGGCCTTTAAAGATCTGTGAAAACGCTCCCACAACCCATTAGCCTGAGGGTGATAAGCGGTGATGCGGTGAATTGTCGCTCCTAAGCTGCTGGCCATGGCTGACCAAAGCTCCGAGACGAATTGAGGCCCCCTATCGGACGTGATGTCCGATGGGACGCCAAAACGTGCCACCCAGTTTGTCACAAAAACGCGAGCGACTTCCTCCGCTGTGGTTGACGCCAGAGGGACCGCCTCAGGCCAGCGCGTAGTACGGTCTATCATTGTTAACAGATGTGTGAAACCTTGGGAGGAAGGTAGTGGTCCCACGAGGTCGACATGAACGTGGTCGAACCTTCTAGCTGGGATTCGAAAAGGCTCTAGAGGGGCTTTTGTGTGTTTGTGTATTTTGGCGCGCTGACAAGACATGCAAGTTTTTGCCCATTCTTTTACGTTTTTGCGCAGGCCGGGCCACACAAACTTTTCGGTGACCATTTTAACCGAGGCGCGCACACCTGGGTGCGCGAGGGCGTAAATTGAGTTGAAAATACGGCGGCGCCATGCAGCTGGGACTACCGGGCGAGGACGGCCGGTTGAGATGTCGCATATTAGGGGGGGTACACTGTCGCGTAAACCCCTTTCCTCCAGCCTTAACCCTGTTGGTCCAGACAGAAGTGCGCGCACGTCTGCGTCACTACTTTGCTCCTCCGCCATGGCTGCGTAATCTATCCCTACGTGGATTGGGGCCGCGTATGTGTCCGTGTTGGCGAAGAGTTCTGCGGCTGAGGTAGTATAATCTGTCTCCTCGCGCTCTGGCGATGTCACAGCGCGAGAGAGGCAGTCTGCTACCACGTTAAGTTTGCCTGCCACATGTCGAATGTCTGTGGTGAACTCTGAAATTGCAGCTAGCTGTCTTTGTTGCCTGCCTGACCATGGTTCTGAAATTTTAGCCATCGCAAAGGTGAGCGGTTTGTGGTCTACAAAAGCCGTGAAACGCCGCCCCTCTAACCAAAACTGGAAGTGGTGGATGGATAAATGAAGCGCTAACAGCTCCCTGTCAAAAGTGCTGTATTTACGCTCAGTTTGGTTTAACGATTTGCTGAAAAATGCCAAAGGTTGCCAGGTTCCGCCAACGTGTTGTTCTACAACTGCCGCTATGGCCAGGTCTGAAGCGTCTGTGGTTAGCGCAATGCGGGCCGAGGGATCAGGATGAACCAACAATGTGGCGTTAGCTAGGGTACTTTTTACTTCCGCGAAGGCGTGTTCGCGCTCCGGGGTCCATTCGACCGCGTTGGAAGGCTTTTGTTTTCTGAGCGCGTCATATAGGGGCTGCATGAGTTGAGCTGCACGGGGGAGGAAACGGTTGTAAAAATTAACCATTCCCAAAAATTCTTGCAGCGATTTGACCGTTTGTGGCCCTGGAAAACTTTTTACTGCGCGAACTTTGTCTGGCAGTGGGACTGCCCCCTTCGGTGAAACTCTGTGTCCCAAAAAATCAATTTGTGGCACGCCGAATTTGCATTTGGCTGGATTGATTATTAACCCGTGCTCTTCTAGTCTCTGAAAAACCATAGTGAGATGCTGTTCGTGTTCTTCCTCTGACGAGCTGGCTACCAGCATATCGTCGAGGTAGACGAACACGAAAGGGAGGTCGCGTAATACCGCGTCCATCATCCGCTGAAAGGTTTGAGCAGCGCCTTTGAGGCCAAAAGGCATCCGCAAAAATTCAAAAAGACCGAAGGGGGTTATTACAGCTGTTTTAGGAATGTCTTCCGCTCGAACGGGGACTTGGTGATAGCCACGGACCAGGTCTATTTTAGAAAAAATGCGCACACCCGCCAGATGTAGTGAAAAATCTTGGATGTGAGGAATTGGGTAGCGGTCATGCGCTGTCGCATTGTTTAATCTGCGGTAATCGCCGCACGGTCTCCAAGAGCCATTGGATTTCGGGACCATGTGTAGTGGTGATGCCCAGGGGCTTTTTGAGCATCTGATAATGCCTAGTTTTTCAAGGGTGGTAAACTCGTCCCGAGCTATGGCGAGCTTGGTCGCGTCTAAGCGCCGAGCTTTGGCGAATACGGGTGGGCCCGTTGTGGGAATAAAGTGTTCAACCCTGTGCTTAGCCACTGTAGCTGAGAATTTGGGAATTGTGAGTGCTGGAAATTGGGTGAGGAGTTGATCAAACTTACCTCCTGCTGTAGTGACGCTGGCCTGCACAGGGTGGTGGAGAAACTTGAGCTGAGCAGGGAATAGAAGCAAATGACAGTGCATTAACCAAGCGTCTATTTGCTAGATCGACTAATAGCCCATGTGCACACAAAAAATCTGCGCCCAACAAGTTAAAACTCACCGCCGCTACAACAAATGTCCATCTGTAGTTGCGGCCATGAATGCAGAGGGGCAGGCTCCTTTCACCATAAGTGTCGATGATGGAGCCGTTGGCTGCCATCGCTCCATTGCCCCGGGGGCCCATGGCCCGGTCTGCGTGGGAGGGCATGATAAAACTCAGTTGAGCTCCAGTGTCAATTAGGAACTGTTTGCCGGTGTGTCCGTCAGTCACATAAAGAAGTTTATTTTTTTCACCGAGAACAGCAGCCGTTAACGGTTCTCGGTTTGGGCGTTTTCCCGAACTTTTGAACTTGCAGGGTGGAACGCATTTGTACGCCCCCTCGGCGAAACGGTGGTGGTAATAGCAGATGTCGTTCCGCCTGCTGTGTCTTGGTCGTGTTGCCGCCATGGTGGGCGGGCTCTGCTCGGTTGTCTGTGGTTCTCCGCTGCTCTGGGCATCTGCGGATGCTGCTGTGGCCACCTGTTCCCTGCAGGCGTTGGTGAGTCGCTGCGCTTCTCGGGCCAGCGCGCGGAAGTCCTGCTGGGTGCTGCAGCGCATGTTGATCAGCGTCCCTCTCATGTGTGGTGGCAGAGTGCTGAGGAAGATGTGTTGGAAGAGGAAGTTGTCGTTGTCCTCCTCCTTGAGCTGCAGCATGTCCTCCATGAGGGCCTTGGGTCTGCATCCTCTGTGGCCGTAGATCGCCAGGATCTTCTCTGCTCTCTCCTCGGCTGAGGGGACGAAGTTCTCGACGATGGTCGCCTTCAGCTCTCTGTATTTGTCATTGGCAGGTGGCTGTCAGATTGTGCTCCGCGCGCATCTTGACGTGGCCACGTCGAGTTTGGCGACGATGTGATAAAACTTCGTCTCGTCCGCCGTTATGCCCGCCAGTGCAAACTGAGCCTCAGCTTGCTGGAACCACGAGCTCGGGTCTTCTTGCCAGAATTCTGGCAGCTTGACGGTGATGGCGCTTGTGTGGGCCGTCCTTGATGTGTCCGCCGGGTGAGAGCGCCTTTCTTCTGCTCTCACAGCGGGGCTGGTGCTCGGTTGAGCCCTCTCTTCTGCCGTGGGGGAACGTCTTCCATCCGTTCCCCTGTCTGTATGGGCGCCGGCGTCTGCCTGGGTCGCCTCAGATGAGTCAATCGCGGGGGAACGCCTCTGGTCCATCCTCGCGTCGGGGTCACCAATGTAGAAGAGCTTGGAATAACGAGGCGATGTGACTTATAAACCAAAGTTTATTATCAGCTTCGCTCCTCTAACAAGTCTCATCTCAGTGCAGAAGCAGAAGTAGAATAGAGGAAGAACACATTCAGCTCTACATACTTATACCTACACATAACAAAAGACATGCATATCCAAGCTGACATCCCGCATTATCTTAATCCCCCTCCTTTGTCTTCGTATCCCTCCACCTGGCCCTGGGAGGTCAGGGCGATCGATCTGGTCTCCACCGCAGCGCCTCGGATGCTCTTTGATCTCCGCTGACGGTTGAGACCTCTTGTCCTGTTCTGAGGTGTGAAGTCGCTTTACATATGTAATCACCAAACATTCTCACATGCTTATACATATGTAGGTTATGGGATATATGATTAATATAGACCACATAAGGTACATTTTCGACTCCGTTACACTGGAAATGACGAGTCAAGCTGAACTTGGTTAACAGGGTTTATTCAGGATAAACAACTATATACAAAAGGCTTACGGCACTCGCCTGCATGCCAGGTGGCTCCATGACGAAAGAGGCAGAGCCTCCTCCGCCCACAGCCTTTATACCCTGGGTGGCGTCACTACCAAAAACCGGCAGTCAGCCACCCCAGTCCGCCCACGTCCAACCCGGCCACCATCTTACTAATACCAGCCTATTCCTATACATAACATCCCTCCCCCTTCAAAAAAATGTCAGGCACACAAATAACCCACCCAAATTTGTCGCCCGACTCACGCACTAATCAGGAAAACATATGTACAGAAACAAATAAAATGCCTATCCACTCACACAACTAAGGCTGGGGGGCCGGGTAGACTACCAGCACCCCCACACGGCTGAGCGGGTTATTCTGCTGCTAAAAGAGAACATTGAAACAAAACAACAAAAGCCGTGTTTCTAACTATAAAATAACCCCCCATACTAACACTAAACACACATACAAAAATCACAATACATATACTATCGGTGCCCCCCCCCAACTCCCACCCTACATTGGGCAAACAAAAGAAAACAAAGTTGGGACATTCAATTAAAATAAGCCAAATAGACCAGGCGGGCTCAAATTTACCATTACAATGAACACTCATAGAGCCGCCACCTTTCCAACTGTAAAAGTTATCACAAAAATATCGATCAAAATACACACTCCCAAACACAGTGCAAAATAGACGCAACACCACACAGGCTACTAAAACTGTCATGCAAACACATCATTCAGGTTCGCAACCAAACATCACATTATGCCTACCACACTCATACTTCTTTCACGCCCTTTTTTTTAAAAAAAAAACAACTGTTTACCGGGGCACCAAATAGTAACTAACACATGCAAGACTGAAGAAAACACAACAAACATGCAAACCAAAAGCCTCAGTCCTTGGATGGATCCCTCTCAAGGCGTCTCCGTCTCTTCACCTCAGGGCTTCTGCTGCGCCGTCTCTTCTCCACCACTGGCAGCCGCAGATCCCTCGGGTGTCTCCAGACCTGAATAAACCTACGCCCATCTGCCTCCATCCGACCGGGCTCCAACTGGAACCACCTCCAGTTGTCCCGCTGCTCGTGTGAACTGTGATCCTGACGTACTCGAGCATCAACCTTGGTCTTCGAGGGAGCCCTCTTCCTTTTATCCAGATCACCAATCCTGCGGCAGGCCTCCATCACCGATTGCTCCAGCTCGCGGGCTCGTCTCAGTCTCCTCTTGGCAGGCCATCGCTGGGAGCGCTTTACAATCACCACGCTCCGCTGTCTAGCCCCATTTTCTCCAGGCGTTGGCGCCTCATCCTTACGAGCCTCATCGGGGGTCCCGCCATGCTATCCGGCACACTTGTCCAGAGCAGCCTGCGTGACGGCATCGGGTCCAGCCCGGCTCCACGTGGCGCAGTGTGTGCTCTCCCATTGTCACTTTGTCCACCCAGTCTGAATCCCACACCTCAGCACCCTTCATGACTGGAACAGGTCGGCCCCACAGTCCACATCCGGATCATTCTTCACCCAAAACATACGCACTGGAGAACCCAAGACTGTAAAATAGGTTGCAACCCATAACGTTAACACCGGCTGCTGAAACATTAATGCGAACACTGGGTGCCACACTGTCCTTATACCGAGCCTCCATTTCCACATAGCCCAAAATAGCCAACCTGTTCCATCCATAACCATAAAACTCTTCATTCTGCCTTCTTATCTGTCGGTGGGGAAACAGTCTGTCCATGGTTTCCAGATTCAGGATGGAAATCACCACTCCAGTGTCCACCAAGAGCGGGATCTCAATGCCATCTAGCGTGACGGTGCAGCCGATCCTCCCTGTCATCTCTGGGGAGACGGTATGCACAACCGTTAGAGTCTTCTGCACAGCACCTGGTTCACCCCTACGGCTCCTGCGTACGACGTTTTCGCACACCCTGGCAAAATGGTTCAAAACACCGCACTTGCCACAACGCTTTCCTTTCACCGAGCACACCCTGGACTTATAGCGGTGCTCAGTAGACCCACATCCATAACATTTTGGCATTCCAGGGGCAGACCTTATCCTGACCACAGAGGCAAAATCATCCTCTCCGCACTTGCCATCACAAGGGTCCAGGATCAGTGCCTTAGCACAAGACTCATTCTTTTCCAGAGAAGCCCCTCCAGTAAGGCCCCTCATGATGGTCTCGGCCGCCTCGAACTGTTGGGCAAGCTCGACAGCCTCAGCTAACATCATCTCCCCTGGGTGTGTCAACAACCTGGAATGGGCCACCGGGCAGCAGATGTGCTCTGCCAGCTGGTCCCAAATCATCTCGTTCTCCAGGGCCCCAAATCTGCATTCCCTCGCCAGCTCACAGAGGTCTGCCACGAACCTTCTCACCGGCTGTCCCGACCGCGGGCGGTGCTGTCGAAACTGAATGCGCTTCACGGTGATGTTTTCTGCCGCCCTAAAATACTGCGCCATTAGCTGCACCACTTCATCAAAACCTCCAAGGTTCTCCAGAATCCTCTGCCCTTCCATTCCCAGATTATGCACCAACACTGCTCACACTCAGAGCTTCTCCATCTCGCCCAGGTTTAAGACAACAAGATAGTTGGTGAAAGCCGCAAACCAATGAGGCCACGGCACGAGCAGCTCGCCCGGGGCCTCAAGAAACACCCGAAAGCTGGCAACAGAATGTTCCATTACTGCTTTTACCTCGTCGCCAAATGTTGTGTCCATAATGCTGGGAATGACGAGTCAAGCTGAACTTGGTTAACAGGGTTTATTCAGGATAAACAACTATATACAAAAGGCTTACGGCACTCGCCTGCATGCCAGGTGGCTCCACGACGAAAGGGGCAGAGCCTCCTCCACCCACAGCCTTTATACCCTGGGTGGCGTCACTACCGGAAACCGGCAGTAAGCCACCCCGGTCCACCCACGTCCAACCCGGCCGCCATCTTACTAATGCCAGTCTATTCCTATACATAACAGTATTGTTGGCCATGAAGATGAAATTAGGCTTGTGTTGTTCACGCAGGGGCACAATGACTGGATAAATTGTGTTATTCAGGTAGTATTGGCTTGTCACTGTACCATTCACAAGGTGCAGGGCTGTTCTGTATTGACTAGACATACCTGCCCAGACTGTAATATGTGACAACAATGACTGATATATAACGCTCTCCTTGACATCTCCAACATCGCTGGCGGCCATCATTTCTACTCAGTGTGAATCAACTTTCATCAGAGAACAGCACTGAGGCTGTAAATACTCCCTGGCCCATGTAAACAATGACGTCTGTGCCTGATGGTGTTGTCGGGTTCCCTTGCAGGTCGTCCAGCACACAGATCACACTGATGTAAATGGTTTTGAATGGTCTGACGTGACACTTGGGTGCCTCTCACCTTCCTTAAATGTGCCTGGAGTTGAGTAGCATTCATCATCCGGTTCTGCAGGGCACTGTTCACAATGAAGCGGTCATCAGCATGGGATGTGGCCAAAGGACGTCCACTTATATGCCTTTCTGTGACTCTTCCAGTCTCTGTATCTGTGTTGCAACCTGCTGATGGCACTCTGTGACACTCTAAGGCAGGACTATTCAATTACAAAATCTGTTGGGCCACAATTTGAAATCAAGACATGTTCAGCAATATGTTGAATATGACAAATTTCAAACCAACACAGATCAATATGATGAAAAATATGCACTTTTTATTCACTGTCTTGGTTTTAAATGTGTGGTTGGCACATGACAAAGGCACAACAAAAGTGTATAAAAACACAATAACAGTGCTGGGGTTAAGCAGAACTTGAAGTAGTAGAAATATTTTTCCTCTTGAACAACAATTAAATAAATAGAATGAAAAAAATAAAATTCTGTAAATAACCATTTTGGTCACATCTTACTCAGGCATATCTCAAAGTGCATAAAAACTCAATGTGCCCTGTTAGTAGCATTAATAACCCTCCTTGTGTCCGGATTTCATAATACAACAGCGCCCTCACTGTCTATGTCGCAGTTTTGCACCTGTCATGTGATGTGTCATGTGATGTGGCCATAAACCATAAAAAATGGCCAGTTGTACTAAGTTTTCCACCTCATAAGGTGGCAGACACGTATAACTTATTGCTTTTGCCTGGGAGGACTGATGTCTCCCAAAGAACCACCGGAAAACCTCACTTCTGGAGCACCGAAGAAGAAGAGTTTGTCACAAATGTTGATGTGTTCCATTGCAAGATGGAGGAGGCATTTGCTCCCAAATTTGCCATCTATGATTTTTTTTTTTTTTGCCATCTATGATTCTAAAAAGAGATTATTTAGCTTATGAAGGTAAATATCTGCATTTTGTTATAACAGAAGGTGGCCAAAGCTGGTTAATTTTCATCTGCCATCGTTGCAGTTCCATGTGACTGGACAGAACAATCGCGCCAGTTCCGTGTCATCATGTAAGATAAATTGCAGCAGAATAAAAACGAAATTGAGGTGGAATAATCATCAGAGTTTCTGGATGTAGGAGAGAAAGCGAAAATGACCAACAGAAGACAAAATAACGACCAGGATGACGAAAATGGATGAAACGAGCTGCCTCGCCAGCGGTAAACCTGATGAATTTCTTTGTTTGTTTACATTGTACTGATTTTCTGGTTCATGTACTTTGAAGATAAGATAACAAAAGCCCAAAACAAAAAACAGTGACAAAAAACAAAACCGTCCTTTGTGTAAATATGTCCAAAGTCCACTTTTGACTGAAAGTTATGAAATTCGATATGGCTGCCGTGGCATTATGCAAATTAGATGCATAAATTTACTCCTATCTCAAACTTTGGATCATATTCTACATGTTTCTAATTGACAGTAAGCCATTATCTCTTACCACTCTGAAGTTATAGCCTTGGAAATCTTTGACATCTAAACTGAATATTTTCTTGAAAAAAAACTTGACCCCATCAATAACACAGTTTTCACAGGAAAACAGCTGAAAAGCTTAATAAAAAGTGATAGAAAAGACAGTGGATTTAACAGAGAGACAAAATGAAGGTAAACAGTTCTAAATAACTGAATAAGAAGAAAATGACTTCATCAGTGATTACATTAGTGTGAAGCTACAGGTGCATATGTGTAGAGGTAGAACAGTCTTTTATTGTGCGTAAATTTACTCCTGTCTCAAACTTTGGATCATATTCTACATCTTTCTAATTGACAGTAAGCCATTATCTCTTACCACTTTGAAGTTATAGCCTTGGAATTCTCTAACATGTAAAGTGAATATTTTCTTGAAAACAATCTTGACCACCGGGTTGGGGGGGGGGGGGGCAGGTGCAATAATGCACTACAGATAGTCAAGAATTTACGGGGGGACATAGCCTACTTAAGGTATGACAGACTCATTATTCACCCACACCATCCCCGTAACAGTACACCAAAATCAGTGGAGCCAAAAATCAACCAGAAATGATTGACATGTCATTATCATCTGAGAGATATAAACTGTGCATTTGTTTCCATTGACTGGAATAATTAAGATGCAAACTTTTATAGGAAACAACCTCATTTTTAAAGGGTACGAATATACTGAGCATAAACCACACAGTGTTGAATATGAAACCGATCCTGAAAATCACTTTTTCAACAGTGTAAAACATCAGTGTAAATACTTTAGCTCAGACCAACTAAAAAATACTATTTCTGACCAACCATTGTCAATAATACACTTTAATAGTAAAAGTCTCAACATGAATTTTTCCAAAATCCACGACAGTTTGTTGCAATATAACACAAATTTTTCTGCTGTTGCAATTTCTGAGACTTAGCTAAAAAAAATGACTAACTTCATACAGTGCAAATGAGAGGCTATGATTTATATGCCACTAGCAGGTCAACAAAAGGGGTGGTGGTTTTGGCTTATATATTAGGTCCTGCTACCAAAGCCAAGTTGTAGATAATATGTCTTTTGAAATGGAAAACATCATGGAGTGTGTAACTGTAGAATTAATTACAACTACAAAAAACATCATAATAAGTTGTATTTATAGAGCACTGATATTGACATTTTCAAAGAAAAATTGTCTGAGCTTTTCAGTGCAGTAGGTAATAAGAAGCTGGTATTTATTTGTGGAGACTTAATATTGACTTACACTACCGTTCAAAAGTTTGGGGTCACTTAGAAATTTCCTTATTTTTGAAAGAAAAACACTTTTTTTCAATGAAGATAACTTTAAACTAATCAGAAATACACTCTATACATTGCTAATGTGGTAAATGACTATTCTAGCTGCAAATGCCTGTTTTTGGTGCAATATCTACATAGGTGTATAGAGGCCCATTTCCAGCAACTATCACTCCAATGTTCTAATGGTACAATGTGTTTGCTTATTGCGTCAGAAGGCTAATGGATGATTAGAAAACCCTTGTGCAATCATGTTAGGTCTGCAATGCTGTAATTGCTGCAAATGGAGGATTCTTTGACGAAAGCAAAATTTGAAGGAAAAAATTATTATTTCAAATACAAATCATTATTTCTAACCTTGTCAATGTCTTGACTATATTTTCAATTCATTTTACAACTCATGGTGGTAAATAAGTGTGACTTTTAATGGAAAACACAAAATAACTGTCTGGGTGACCCCAAACTTTTGAACGGTAGTGTATTAAATCCAAATGACCATATCCAAATAAGTGAATTTATAAATTCCATGTTTTGTATGTGTTTCTACCCTTCAATAACATACCCCACTAGAATAACAACAAATTCAGCAATGCTTATTGATAACATTTTCACAAATGTCACTGAGGGGAATGTAACTGCTGGCCTTATTATCAATGATGTGACAGACCATCTGCCTGTTTTTGTTTCTTCAGACACTGGTGTAACACATAATGTTGAAATAGATAAGGTTTTTAAACGATATGTAACAGAAACTGCAATTAACCATCTTAGAAATGAACTAAAAATACAAGACTGGAGCGGTGTTTATGTTGACGACATTGACACAGCATATGGAGAATTTGACTCTATTTTATCACAACTATATAATAAACATTGCCCTCTAGCGGTAAAGGAAACTAAAGTTAAATACAGAGATAAGCCTTGGATCACCAAGGGCCTACAAAATGCTTGTAAAAAGAAAAACTTGTTATACAAAACATTTCTGAAATTAAGAATTGTGGAAGCTGAAAAGAAATACAAGACTTATAAAAAATAAACTCAATAGTATCTTAAGATCGAGTAAAAAAATATATTACAGTAAATTATTGGAAAATAACAAAGCTAATATATGTAATATATAGAAGGTGTTAAATAATATAACAAAGAGAGGAAAACTAAATTCCAACCACATCTCTTATTTAAATTCAGAAAATGGAATAATCAATGAAAATAGCTTGATCTCCAACACATTTAATGACTATTTTGTTAATATAGGAAAAAAGATCGCCAACTCCACTGTATCATCAGCAAATACAAGTGACACTGACAATGTCGTCAACATACACGCTTACTCAATGTCTATGAAAGAAACAGATGAAAAAGAAATTCTTGACATTGTTAACAAATTCAGAGACAAAAAAAAAAATCAACTGATCGTAATGATTTCAGTATGTTCTTGGTTAAATGTATTATTGACTGTATTGTTAAACACATCACTTACATATGCATCATCATCATTATCATAGCAGTCTGTCTGGGGCAACAATGACTGTTTCATTTAGGTCTGATCAGATTCCTCCACGCAGCTCTGTTCTTCACCTTCCGCTGCCAGGAATTCCAGACCTTGTTAACCCAGGCAATGTCCGAGCCGGTATGAGTTGCTTTTTGACTGACCATTTCATGAAACTGCTTGCAAAGTATCTGAGTACCGCTAGCTTTTGCTGGACTAGCGGCACATTCCATGTCACTTACTGCAGCACGGTGGTGCAGTGGTTAGCACTGTTGCCTAACACTGTTAGGCAACACTGTTGCCTAACAGCTAGAAGGTTCCAGGTTTGAATCCCCAGGCTGGCAGGGGTTGGAACCTTTCTGTGTGGAGTTTGCATGTTCTCCCTGTGCTGCGTGGGTTTACTCCGGGGGCTCCGGTTTCCTCCCACAATCCAAAGACATGCATGTTAGGTTAATTGGTTGTTCTAAATTGTCCCTAGATATCTGTCTCCTATAGGCCCTTAGAATAGAGGATTAGTACTAGTGAAAGCGCTTTGAGTGGTCTTTGTGACTAGAAAAGCGCTATATAAGTGCAGGTTAGTTAGTTAGATAGTTAGTTACTGCTGGTAAATTTCCAAAGAAAACGAAAATAGCAAGAGTCATTCCTCTTTGTAAGACTGGTGATAAACACTTATTGTCAAACTACAGACCCATCTCCTTGTTACCTCAGTTCTCCAAAATACTGGAAAAAATATTTGTGAAGAGACTAAATGATTTAACTGATAAGCACAATGTACTCTGCGAACAACAGTATGGATTCAGAAAGAACCGGACCACCTCACTGACACTCATGGACTTTGTTGAACAGATTACAGATGCAACAGATAGAAAAGAATACACAGTTGGAATATTTCTGGACTTACAAAAGGCATTTGATACAGTTGACCATAAATTACTCCTCAGTAAATTACATAAGCATGGCATCAGAGGAACTGCTTTTGACTGGTTACACAGCTATTTAGAAGACAGATATCAATATGTTCTTGTCAATAATACAGCCTCTGAGTTGCTGAAGATGACTTGTGGGGTACCACAGGGTTCTATGCTTGCTCCATTGCTGTTTATTTTGTATATTAATCATTTACGTTTTGTGTCTAAATTGCTCAAGTGTATTTTATTTGCAGATGACACAACTTTTTTTGTAGTGGAGAAAATCTTAAGCAGCTTAGGGATTCAGTAGAAAATGAACTTAAACAAATCAGTCAATGGTTCACTGTCAAATTATCTATTCACCTTGGAAAAACAAAATGTATAATATTTGGAAACCGCAAATTATATAATCACAGAAAAATTAAAATAAACAATGTTGAAATTGACACAGTTTTGGAAACCACGTTCCTAGGGGTCATTGTTGATAATAAACTTGACATGTTTTGAGACCCAGGAAGCAGACACAGACCCAGAAAACAACTCAATTATCTTTATTATGTAATGTGTGCTTGAGTGTATGCGTGTGTGTATGAATAGAGCAGCCGGGGCAAGCAGAGCATCATACAGCCTGGCAACTCTATGGAGAAGCAGAGACAGGGAAATTAGTAACCACACGCAGGTGGAACTGTGCAGTACTGTTAGCCTTACTGTTTGGCGAGTTGGAGATCAGCTCAGGCTTAGTCCCAAAGGCTCCGGCCAGGAAGACAGCGTCTTCAGCCCCGGTTGCAGCAGGAGTGAAGAGATGCAGGGAGTACTCAGTCCGCCGCCACGGATTTCCACCTGTGCACAGGAGAGTTAAGTGTGGAGAGATGATAGCGGCGAGGGGAGCTTACTTGGTGTCTGGGAGTGGAACTCCCGGGAGGACGACGAGATGGAAATGGTTGTCTTGGAAGACGAGGAAGGAGAGGGGTAGCCTCCGGAGAATGATGGGGTAGAGAGTAATCTCGGCGATTTGACGAAGTGGTGAGATGGTCTCATCAGACCAGGGAGGAAAGATGACTCTGTGCAGACCCAAGGGCAGCACAGCTTAAATAGTTCAGCTGATGAGGAGAGCAGGTGTGCGCGCAACTGTGGAGAATGAGTCAACAGGCAGGCAGAGCAAACCACCACAAAACTAAACTGGAAATCACACATAAATTATGTCAAAATTAAAATGTCTAAATCCATTGCTGTACTGTATAAAGTTAAGGATCTCCTGTGTTTGGAATCTCTTTGCATTTTATATAATTCACTGATAGTCCCTTATATGACATACTGTGTGGAGATCTGGGGAAGCACATACAAAACAAACACAAACTTAATCGTTTTACTACAGAAAAAAGCTGTACGCATTATATCAAAGAAACCTTACTGTGAACCAACAAATCCAATATTCAGTCAATTACATACTCTTAAATTTAGAGAACTAATAGATTATAATGTCATTCAAATCATGTGCAAAGCAAATAATAACCAATTACCTGTTAATATTCAGAGACTGTTTAAAATAAAGGGAAAGCAAATATGAGCTAAGAGGTAACTCTGTTTTTAATAAACAAAAGATTAGAACAAATACAAAGTATCACTGCATGTCTGTCACTGGAGTTGAACTGTGGAACTGTTGCTCTGAAAATATTAAAACATGTTCGACTCTGAAGAAATTCAAAAAATTGTATAAAAATGAGATAATCTCTCGGTATCTAACTGTAAACTGTAAGCTCTCATCTCTGCTGGAGTCCGAGTCCCACCCTATGCAGGACATACTGAACGCACTAAGGAGCTCATTTAGCAGTAGACTACATCATCCTAGGGGGAAACCAAGAGGTTTCGCAGGTCCTTCCTACCTACGGCTGTCAGACTGTATAACCTAAGCAGGGCTGCTTGCAGACATAGCAAAAAAAACATGACGACCTAATAGTATTGAATGCAAAAGACGCAACAGACTTACACAAATGGTCTCCTCCAGCATACAACTAGGACAATATCAGTCGCTACGGAGGGTGACAATATGTATGGGTACATATTCATAGGGTAACTAAATAGACGGTTATGCTGTTTATTCCATCTAGCTACAATGCTCTGCACTGTGTATATATATTTATATATTTATGTGTACATATGTATATTCACTGCTCTTATTTTCTTATCTTCTTAATTATTGCTCTGAGTGTTGCTATCCCTGTGCTGTTGCAATCCTGGAATTTCCCCATTGTGGGATTAATAAAGGCTTTTCTTATCTTATCTTATCTTATCTTATCTTATCTTAAATGCTAGGAGATAAATTTGTAATAACTTAAAAGTTTTTGTTTTGCTTTTTTTCGATTTGTTCTATTTGACTTTCTTTGTTGATTTTGGGTATGACTTAAATTTTTATGTTATTGATTTTAAAATTGTAACGGGGTAGGCACTATATAAACACCTGCTTCAGCCTACACCCTTTCGGTTCTTTTGTGTTCTACATATTTTGTTGTTCTTATTGTATGTATGTTAATTACCAAATAAATTCATTCATTCATTCATTCAATTTGTTTCACTTTTGAAATAAAATATACTACATCCTGGTCATACGTAACTGACCTTGGCATATCACAAAGTGAATTTAGCTGAATAAAAAATGAACTGCCAAACACTTCAGTATACAAACCCCTCAAGAAAAGATTGATAACATTAACAAACATCACACATCCAATATTGTGGTTTGTTTTGTTTTAAATCACGTGTGAGTAGGAACCTCTTTTTATAACTACACATTCCATTACACACATATCAATCAACCAAAAATTTCTAGTAGAGTTAAGGGTGCAAAAAGCACCCACTTAAAAACGTGAATAATGACTTCAGTCTTGAAGGTCTGAGGATTTTCTCCAAAATTTATAACAATTTTCTTATAGTTTTCTACTTTTCTCTGTAAATTTATCTAAATTTGAAACCATTTTCCTCCAATTTGTAATTTCCTCTTGTGTAGCGATGTAGATATAAAGGCACGGCGTCTGGAGTTTTAATGAAGTTTATTGATCAAATCATCGCCATCACGAAGCTCACCCCAGCTGCTGTATGTGCATGCTGGGGATCACTCTCAGGCTCTCATGAGCAGTAGTCAGAAGCAGTCAGAAGAAGAAAAGAGAATGAGTTACAGAACATGTGCGGTATTTATACCCAGTTCAGACAATTCATGAAAGGCAAAGAAACTATGATCAAAGAAACTGCATTCAGGCATGGGACATTTACATTTGAGTACAGAGCAGGAAGTCATACATAACAGCAGGATACTGGTGCCTGAACAAGACATGGAGAGGCTGCCTATTGATCTCAACACCCACATCTCATTGCTCTGCTAATTGCCCCAGCTGGGCTCTCTGTTTGTCCGTGGCTGTTGTGGGGGTTACTCCATACACAGTCCCTCTGCTTTTATTTTTTTCTTACAGCCGCTCCTGCTTTTCTTCATGGCCATGAGAGGAGTCAGAGACTAATTTTTCTTCTTGCGGACCTCCGCACGCGCAACGGGACAGCCCCTCGACGTCACGGAGCAGCAAGCAATTTTTGTGCGGCTCGGACGATTTCACCGTCCCGGTCGGCACGTACTACCCCCCTCCTCCCTCCCCCTCCGCCTGCAGCGAGCTTCTCCCACAGCTCGCTCCCATAGATGGATTATCGAAATCAGGCGAACTCCCTCGGAGATCATCCACGACTGGGAAAGCTGCAGAAAGCGTCATTGTGCGATCCACGCCTGAGATCTGCACACCCACGCTGGAACCAGCCGAGGGACAAAGAGAAAAGTCATTTTTACAAGAGGAAATTACAAATTGGAGGAAAATGGTTTCAAATTTAGATAAATTTACAGAGAAAAGTAGAAAACTATAAGAAAATTGTTATAAATTTTGGAGAAAATCCTCAGACCTTCAAGACTGAAGTCATTATTCACGTTTTTAAGTGGGTGCTTTTTGCACCCTTAACGCTGCTAGAAATTTTTGGTTGATTGATATGTGTGTAATGGAATGTGTAGTTATAAAAAGAGGTTCCTACTCACACGTGATTTAAAACAAAACAAACCACAATACTGGATGTGTGATATTTGTTAATGTTATCAATCTTTTCTTGAGGGGTTTGTATACTGAAGTGTTTGGCAGTTCATTTTTTATTCAGCTAAATTCACTTTGTGATATGCCAAGGTCAGTTACGTATGACCAGGATGTAGTATATTTTATTTCAAAAGTGAAACGAATTGAATGAATGAATGAATGAATTTATTTGGTAATTAACATACATACAATAAGAACAACAAAATATGTAGAACACAAAAGAACCGAAAGGGGGTAGGCTGAAGCAGGTGTTTATATAGTGCCTACCCCATTACAATTTTAAAATCAATAACATAAAAATTTAAGTCATACCCAAAATCAACAAAGAAAGTCAAATAGAACAAATCAAAAAAAGCAAAACAAAAACTTTTAAGTTATTACAAATTTATCTCCTAGCATTTAAGATAAGATAAGATAAGATAAGATAAGAAAAGCCTTTATTAATCCCACAATGGGGAAATTCCAGGATTGCAACAGCACAGGGATAGCAACACTCAGAGCAATAATTAAGAAGCTAAGAAAATAAGAGCAGTGAATATACATATGTACACATAAATATATATACACAGTGCAGAGCAGAATCAGAATCAGAATCAGAATCAGGTTTATTGCCATTGTTCATGTAGTACACAAACTAGGAATTTGTCTCGGTACAATGCTGCAACATTAAACATGATAAGATAAGAGAAATAAACTATACATGTAATAAAGTGTAGGATAAGATTAAGTGATACTGGTCAACAGTTAAAATATATATTAGCCAGCAGCAGATACTGTGGAGAACTATATAGTGCAGTCGGTAATGCAGGAAGAAAACAGTGATGATTGACATGAGTCTGGTTGAGCTGCTGTACATGGTGCACGAGAGTCACTTAGTGTTCAGCAGTCTAATGGCAGAGGGGAAGAAGCTGTTGAGCATTGTAGCTAGATGGAATAAACAGCATAACCGTCTATTGAATTTAGCTGAATAAAAAATGAATTGTCAAACACGACCTTGGCATATCACAAAGTGAATTTAGCTGAATAAAAAATGAACTGCCAAACACTTCAGTATACAAACCCCTCAAGAAAAGATTGATAACATTAACAAACATCACACATCCAGTATTGTGGTTTGTTTTGTTTTAAATCACATGTGAGTAGGAACCTCTTTTTATAACTACACATTCCATTACACACATATCAATCAACCAAAAATTTCTAGTAGAGTTAAGGGTGCAAAAAGCACCCACTTAAAAACGTGAATAATGACTTCAGTCTTGAAGGTCTGAGGATTTTCTCCAAAATTTATAACAATTTTCTTATAGTTTTCTACTTTTCTCTGTAAATTTATCTAAATTTGAAACCATTTTCCTCCAATTTGTAATTTCATCTTGTAAAAATGACTTTTCTTGTACATTTGAGACTTTATTATAAATTTGTGGATTATTTTATGGCTAATTTTTGTCTACTTTTTTAAAAATAAAGTAGCAGATTTTTGCAATAAATTTGAAACACACTGTGATAAAATCTTGACTTTTTACCTCCGCCAGGCTGCAGGCCGCAGGAGGTTATGTTTTTGCCAGCGTTTGTCTGTCTGTTTGTCTGTTTGTCTGTCTGTTGGTTAGCAAGATAACTCAAAAAGTTTTGGACAGATTTCCATGAAACTTTCAGGCGTTGTTGGAAATGGTACAAGGAAGAACTGATTAAATTTTGGGGATGATCCGGATCACCGTCTGGATACAGGAATTTTTTAAAGGATTCTTTAACATTGTGAGATACGGCCAACATGTGTGCAGGCGCAATGGAGGGCGCTGGTCGTCATGTCTGACGAACACAAACTCTGCGTTCTTCAAAGTTTTAGGCACAAAAGCACGCGGAAAAAAGTGGTGGGCCGGGCCCGGCAGCGTGCCTGTGTTTGCGCTACGCTGCAAAAGCTGAGAAGGGCAGCTGTCCGGCGCGGGATTATTTGGCAGAAATTCCCCGGGCAGCCATAGGGGCTGCGCAAAAACAAGCTCTCTGCCGGGGAAGCTTCCAAATCCTCTTTTGCCGCGGAGCGCAACCCCAATATAAAACCCACAACAACCTGTCTACCCAATTTGCATCCGTCAGTGAAGCCCTGAGTGCTGCTTTCAGTGATCTATGAAAACGCTCGCATAACCCATTGGCCTGTGGGTTGTACGCGGTTGTGCGATGAATTGCAATGCCCACAGCCTGGGAGTTTGCAGATGGAGCAGATGGACACAACAGCAACACTTCAGTTTATTACCTCCGCCAAGGAGGTAATGCTTTTACTACTGAACCACTAATCCTATCATTGTGAATCCAATTGCTAGTCATATGTTTTCATGGTCAAGGAATCTGAAAACGTACACACAAACACTGTATGGGGGGGAACTGTGGCGCTTGGCGGAGGTCTGCGCTCTCTGAGTGCTTTTCTAGTTTCTTAATCTATTTGCACTTTTGTCCATAATTTTGCTGAACCAGAACAGAACAATAATTTAACTCTGATTTCAAAGAAAAAATATTAATAAAATTGTATTTAATGAAATAAATTAACTTAAATGAGCAATAGATGAAGGTGTCGGCTTCGTCTCATGATGTCAAAATGTGAACAGCATGATGAAGAGGACTGTTTAAATACCAATTCTAACTGAACCAGAAAATTTATTGGTCGATTCATGGATTCACCTGTTGTGAATTTTGCAGTGAAGCACCTAGTTAGAGAACAGCAAGTTAAGCTAAAAGTACTGAAATATTGAATAGTTGAACATGTGCATTCAAAAGGTTAGAGAAGGCCAAATTAAGTTCACCTGTATCCTGAAATTTTACCCGAAAGTCAAATATCCCCAACTTTTTGTGAGTAGTGCATATCTATTTATTTCCTCTGGAGGTCCAACTCAGACAAAAATGGAAAATGAGCTGTTTCCCAGGCAACAATAGCCTGTACCTGTGCACATACCACTAATTGTTTGACTGCTGCCATTACCTTAACTTTTAAGCCTAACACTGACTCATAAAATAACACTTTTCCTAATGAGGTTCTTAAAGCCCTGGTCTCAAATCACCCTCAGCCAGACCTTATTAGGTAGCAGACATAGATAGCACTTCCACACACAAACCTTGAAGATCAGACCTGCAATTTTCCTGTAACTGGAGGTGGGTGTTGGACCTTGAGACCATCATCTTTGTGGTGTGTGATTGTGTAAGGATAAGTGTATGTGCATGTGCCAGCGTGTGTATGCCTATAGCGGTAATGAGCGCTGGGCTGTGGGATGCCCAAAGGCAAGGTTCCCTAACAGGGTCAGTTTCAAGGACGTCTGGCACAGGTCCAGGCGGGCACCCACACGTACACAATACGTGCACACACACACACACACACGAAACATGCTGGAGCAGTGGACCGCAAGCTGATCCAGCACCATTAAACAATGTGAGGAAACAGCATGACTTTGGTGCATCACACTCTGCCGTTGTGTTTTCCCTCATTCTGTCTGTTCTGTCTCTCTCTTTTCTATGCACACACACACACACACACTAGAACACCCTCTATTCGTCCCCAAATGAATGGGAGATTCACGCTCCACTAGTAAAGACTCTCCGAGTGTAGGTTATTAATGACAGCATGTCCTAACAACATTACAGAGCCACTGCCCCATGGAGGAGAGGAGAGGAGAGGAGAGGAGAGGAGAGGAGAGGAGAGGAGAGGGGGAAAGGTGTGAGAGAAAAGAGAAGGGTGCTAAAAAGAAAAAGAAATGGGGAGAACAGTCTGCACATTATAGTGTAATGTCCCCATAATGTCATCATTGTGGTGTACAAACACTTTAAGTAAGCAGTAAATATAATGTGCTGTTAGTAGAGTGTAAGCACACCACAAGTACATTATAAGTACGCTGGAGTTATGTCTAGTCAACATCACTGAATAACAGTGCACACACCCTTAATTAGCATGTAGTTGTGCCATGTTTATCTTCCATCAGATACTTTTCCAAATATTTACAGCATGTTTACTCTCTACAGTGTACTTACACTATATTTACAGGACATGGTGGAACTATAATACAGCCAGCAAATTACAATGTAACAACGGCATAGTTGTGTTGTTAGTTGAAACGTGTAAGTACATTCGAAGCATATGTGCATTGTAAGTAGAGAGCAACAATGGTGTGAGCAGTGTTGGAGTAATGCATCGGAGCAGACTTTGGAGTAAAACGTCATCAAACATCTTTTCTTTTAAAGCCACATGTTTTTAGTTGTTTATCATGCAAAATCTGGCAACACTGCTGTGTATTAATCAGTATTCAGTGTGTGTGTGTAGCATCTTGAGAATAGAACAACAGTTAAAATTACGGAAGTGTTTGCTTTCTATTTCTCCAAGATGGCAGGAAGTGTCTCAGTCAGTTGATAAGCAGCTCCACTTCTCACAGGACAAGAGATGCCACAGTTCCAGGTCCTAACTCCATCCATCCATCCATCTTCTTCCGCTTAATCTTTTTCGGGTCACGGGGGGGCTGGAGCCTATCCCAGCATCTTTGGGTGAGAGGTAGGGTACACCCTGGACAGATCGCCAGTCCATTGCAGGGCCAACACAGAGAGACAGACAACCATTCACTCTCACAGTCATACCTAAGGACAATTTAGAATCCCCAGTTTGATGCCAATTAACCTAACGTGCATGTTTTTGGCATGTGGGAGTAAACTGGAGAAAAGCCGGAGTAAACCCACGCAGACACCGGGACGAACATGCAAACTCCACACAGATCACTGTTGGTCAGGGGCTGGGATCAAACCCAGGATCCCCCGGCCAAGGGTGAGTTGCTGTGCTGCCGCAGTGCTATGTAACCACTCTGCCACCACGTTGCCATGTCATAATAAACAAATAGTGAAGATTAGTTAGTTAGATATTACACAAAGTGCTTGCATACACATATATTTTAGCTACACACACACACACAAAAGTGCTTTATTTATACTCACACACACCTTCACACACCCAACTGCTCAGCTTGTGTATCAGCTCTTTCTTCCATATATGGGCATGAGATGAGAGGTGTGCTGGAGAGACAGGAACCAACAGGATGGAAGCCATAAAAGCGGGGAGACATCTGGAGCCATTTGGACGCTGAGAGGACTGGTTCTAACTAGTTTGGACAATGGCCAGCAGTGTATTGTTGGAAAGTTACTGGGAAACGCCCAGTAACTTGCCTATATGTAGCTGTGGATTCCTTTGTGCTGAGTCTTTTTCACCAAAGGGGGCTTCGAAAGACCCATGGCCGTGTTCTCTGACTCCCTGCGTGATTCAATTAAAGATAAGGTGAGAAATAGTATTTCTTCTGTGATTATTGGTTGGTTAACTGAAAAAGATTCCGCTAACTGTCCAAAATTAATTTCTATAGTTTCGTGGTGGAGGATGCGGGCAGTTAGCCAACTTCATTGACAACGGACGTCAGGATACAAAGCCTTTGTCTGGGTGTCAGAGACAATCCAGGGCCCCTACTGATCAGAAGGTGAGCAGAACTTCTTCTAAAAATCTCTGTAGGATTGTCTGAGACATTCAGTCAAAGTAAGTCTTTTGTCCTGTTTTTAAATTTTATTGAAAAACTTAATATAAAGATAATGTTATATTTTGTGGCTATTTTCTATGATTGTAAGAACACATTGGGAGTCATAAGCATGCATGCATTCACATGTTAGGGTCAGATCTATGAGCCGCTTTTTTTAAATAAGGAAGATTTGCAATGCAAGAACTGTTTTACATCAATTAGTAGCATAAATAAGGTACTCTAATATAGAAATAATAATTATAAGACTCAAATTTAATCAATGAGTGAGTAATATAGAAACAATAATTACAAGAATCTAATACAGGAATTACTACAAGACTCTCAAATTTCATCAATGAGTGAGTAACATAAGAATAATTACAAGACTCTCAAGTTTAATCAAAGAGTGAGTAATACAAGAATAATGAAAATGAAGAAATACAGTATGAGACTCTAAAATAACAACAAATAGTGAATAACTATCACCAGTTTGTTAAAATTAATCTGGGATTAACCTCTATGATAAGGTCCCTCTGGTATAGATACCGGATGCGGGTCTATGTAAGGACCCTCTACATATTGGAACCTTGGAGTTATTTTTGATCAAGATCTGTTTTTCAATTCACATATTAAATTTGTTTCTAAGACTGCCTTCTATCATTTGCATAATATTGCCAAGATTAGGAGCATCTTGTCTCAGAGTGATGCTGAGAACCTGATCCAGACTTTTGTTAGCTCTAGATTGGATTATTGTAACTCTTTATTATCAGGTTGTCCTAAAACATCTTTAAAAAGTCTTCAGTTGATCCAAAATGCTGCAGCAAGAGTTTCACAGGTATTAGAAAGAGAGATCATATCTCTCCAATTCTGGCCTCCCTTCACTGGCTTCCCATAGAGTTTAGAATTAAGTTTAAAATCCTTCTTCTTACTTACAAAGCTCTAAACAACCAGGCCCCTTTTTATTTAAAAGATCTGATGCTACCCTATTATCCTAACAGAGCACTACGCTCCCAAAATGTTGGATAACTTGTAATACCTAGAATCTCCAAAAGTACAATGGGAGGCAGAGTCTTCAGTTATCAAGCTCCTCTCCTGTGGAGCCAGCTGCCAATCTGGATTCGGGAGTCAGACTTGACCTCTGTTTTTAAGAATAGGGTTAAAACCTTCCTTTTTGATATAGCCTACAATTAGGGAGGGATCATGTGTCTCTGAACCCTCCTTTAGTTATGCTGCTAGTAGGTTTAGACAGTCGGGGGACCTCCAATAATGCACTGGGCTTCACTCCTTTCTTCACTCTCAATGATTTTTTTTTTTGATTTTTTTTTTTTGCTGGTCATTAACATTTGTTTGTTGTCTCCCATAGATTGAGTCCCCATCGTGCTGTTTGCTCTCTACATGTCTGTTCTTTTCGTCTTCTCTATCCCCTCACCCCCCAGCCAGTCGCAGCAGATGACTGCCCCTCCCTGAGCCTGGTTCTGCTGAAGGTTTCTTCCTGTTAAAAGGGAGTTTTTCCTCTCCACCATCGCCAAGTGCTTGTTCACAGGGGATCGCCTGATTGCTGGGGTCTTTCTGCAATTGTGGGGGTTCCCCCTACAGTTGAAAGTGGTATGAGATGACTGTTGTTGTGAAATGGCGCTATATAAATAAAGTTGAATCGAATTGAATTGAATATAGTTAAGCTGGTTAAGGTTAAAAAGTGATTTAGAGCAGCAGGGAAAAATACACACAAATAGCTCTGTGTTGATTTTGTAAATTTTGTGGGTAAACTGTAAGAGTGGTTTAACCCTTTTTATCCAATTTGAAGGCACAAAGGTTGGTGTAGAGAGAATGGTTGGAGTTTGGACCGCAGGGCTGTAAATATCTGCTAACTCTTTTTTCCCCCCATAGTATATATAGGCAATTTAACTAAAATGGCGACATCAAAACCACTTTTCACCCCGCAGGAAATGGAGGTGAGTCTGTGTATTTTTGATCACAAAGGGAAGGGGGTGATTCACCCACTCACCTCAGATGAACTGAGAAATTGTGTTTAAAGCATGATAAAAGTTACTGGGAGGAAATAGTTTGAGGTAACAGCACTGAATTGAACATGAGGTTAAAGTTGTAAGATTATTCTTGCATGAATAAAACCGAATTAGAGGGCGATAACTCTCCAGTTTCTTTAGAAAAAGAAGGCGTGTGTCATGAGCAGAGAGAGCGCGCCCCCTGCTTCCCATTTATCTCTTCTCATGTCATCAGTGCACCTGAGTGAGAGGACACACCTGCACCCTCTCATCAGCCAGTGTTCTTAAGGAGGCATCCTTACTGTGATTCAACGTTGGCTTGTCTGGGTATACTGCCGTAAAGACAGCGCGTAATCTGGATTCACACTTGTTGGAAATTATTAACCAGTGTGCTTTTTCTCCCTCTAAAGGTTGCTGCCATCGAGCGGGTGTGCCACCGGGACTGCGCACACTCTCTTGCCACATCTTCACTCACCTCCAGTAACCTTCACCTGGTCAGGCACCACCAGCTCATCTCTCACCCTGCTGGTTCGTCTATTCCCCACTGGTTCCCTGCCGGTTCTCCCTCGGAGCTCCTGTAAGTGGTAATTTGGCTAGCCCATTTTCCCTTACTCCATTCCTCCTCACTCAGCTCTCATCTTCTCTCCACAGGCTCTTTCCTCTGGCCAGTGACAGTTTCTGTAGCTGTGCAAGGACTTTGCTATTTAATAAAGAATCTCAAATGTGTACTGTTTTTTGATTGTCCCTTCTGTTGCTGCATTGTGCATGTGGGGTGATTATTTATTTCAGTCATGACAGCGTGGTTTGAGGTCAACAGGGGTTGCAGCCACTTCGTGCGTTCACATTTGCACGCAACCGAAACGGCCACATAACATTCCCATTGCATGAGAACTGCGCATGTCAGATTAAGCAGTGCAAACGCCATTTTAAAAAAATCACCAGAGTGAGTCATCCTCGGCGCCATCTTGGAACTGAGACAGCTAGACCGCCTCCAAGTGACATCACTGTGTCTCCTCCTCCTTGAGTGCAGAAGGAACTGCCTCCATCTTGTGGTCAACTATAAGAATTGCATTCTTTCATAATTTTACTTCCAAATTAAACCAGTGTGAATCTATTAAGCCGATTTACAACCAAATCGAGCTTCCAAATTAACTTCAAAGCAATCCATATTATTCAGAATAACCTAAATTTAAAATCAATAAAATCAATTTAAAGTTTATATGCCAAAAGCAGCAAAGGTAGATGAAATGCAGGATCAGGGATATTTGCCAGGGTCATATAAACTAATGTCTTAACTGTGTGTGAGTGTCAGCACACACTCCACTTTGGACTCTGGTCCAGAATGAATGGTACTCCATCAGCTGCTAATGCTTTTTGTCAATAAATCTGCTTAAAACTTTTACTCTGCCTGATTTTTGAATCCTTAAGAGGAAATTTTTCCAATGGGACCTTAGTATCTCTCTGGCTGAAAGGGAACCGCTCTAAGTCCATGCACAGCAAACAAAGACCTCCCACGCCTGCTCAACAGCAGGCTTGAAGCAGTGAGGCAACAGAAAGGCTACCCCCAATCAGAAGGAGAGTGAAGAGGTTCAACTTTAATCGGGGCAGAGGAAAGAGTAAATAGATTTATTCCTAATTTGAAAAAAGAATATGTTGTTGTGAAAATCCTAGGTTGAGAATTCAAACAATAATGAAGTAAAAGGGAAAAATAAGAAGAGAAATAAATGTTGCAGAGATTGTTATTGTTGTGTGTGCATGGTGAAGTTTGTGTACTGGGAGTGGACAAAAATGGAGAAGGAAGTCTGGTTTTAGAGGAAAATTGAAGGCTGATGAATGTGGAAGTTTTGTGCAGGGTATAAGGGAAAAGTATGGATTGACCGAGGTGCAGGAGTGGTTGGAAGAAGGGAAGAAAAAACGTAAGACTGAGAGACTGACGCTGCAACAGTGAGATAAAAAAATAATAAGCATGACAAAAAATAATTTAAAAAAAGAACTGAGGAAAAAGAAGCTGTATAATAGTTTGTCTGTTTCTCCATTAATCCAAGACGATGACGGTGGCTGTGGTCCTGGGCTGGATCCACCTCCCTACCCCAGCGATTGTGCATGTGTTCCTCTCCGGACCCACTGAAATCAGCTACGGTCACCTCCTCCACCTCATCACTGATGACCCCCTCCTCCCTCCATAACTACAGTAAAGAAAGAATTTAAAAAAAAGAAAAAAAAAAAAAGAAAGGACATCGAGAGACAGGACAAAGATGATCAAACCGACCACACGTAAGTAAAATATATTATATTGTTGTTTTTTCCATTTCCAAGTGTGAGGACTTAAATTTGGTCAAACGGCATTAAAAAAAAGTCTTAAAGTATTTAATTTACTTTTCTGATAACAGCTCAAATATTGGGTCTCATTCAAGAACATTTTAGTGTTAGTATATGTTGTTGGCATCCTTTTGTCTCGGGAGACAATGGAATCTGCACACATGTCAGTCAGCAGTTGTTTTGCAGCGCCGGCTGTGGCTGTGAAGTCCGATGCGGGATCGGCAGCTTCGCTGACACTTGCTGCAGACGTAGTCGGTAGTGAGGGCAGTGGGGGCAGTGGGGACAATGGGGACAGTGGGGACGGACTGGAGCTTCTGCTGCCGGTGGGTCCTCTTCTCCTCATGTAGAATCTCGCTCTCCTCCTCAGCCCGCTGGACTCCAGCCTTGATAGTGGAATGCCACTGTGTGCGGTTTGAGGTCGTTTGCTCGAGGTTTGCTGGGTTGATGCCACAGGCCTTCAGGTCACGTTTGCAGGTGTCCTTGAAGCGCAGAACCGGCCTTCCGATTGGTCGCTTTCCTGTGGCGAGCTCCCCATATAGGACATCTTTGGGGATGCGACCATCGTCCATCCTGCACACGTGGCCAATCCATCGCAGGTGTCTCTGAATGAGGATGGCGAACATACTTGGCACCTCTGCCTGGGAGAGCACGCTTTTGTTTGTGACGCGATCACGCCAGGTGATGCCCAGAAATCATCTGAGGCAGCGTAGGTGAAAGGCATTCAGTCTTTGCTCTTGGCGGGAGTAAAGAGTCCAGGCTTTGCTGCCGTACAGTAAGGTACTCAGCACACATGCTTGGTACACCTTTATCTTGGTGTTGAGTGTCAGCAAATTGTTGTCCCACACTCTCTTTGCAAGGCGAGCCATGGTGGTTGCTGCTTTGCCTATCCTTGTGTTAAGTTCGGCATCCAAGGAAAGGTTGCTGGAGACGGTGGAGCCCAAGTAAGTAAAGTTTTCAACCACCTCCAGAGTGTGGTCACCGATGGTGATTGCAAGGATGATGCTGACATCCTGTCCCATGATGTCTGTCTTTTGAGGCTGATGGTGAGGTCAAACTCATTGCATGCCTCCACGAAGCTGGTGATGAGTCGCTGCAGGGCATTCTCAGTGTGAGCGATAAGGGCAGCGTCATCTGCAAAGAGCATCTCCCTGATCAGGACTCTACTCACCTTTGTCTTGGCTTTGAGGCGGGCGAGGTTAAACAAGTTCCCATCGCTCCGGGGGTGGAGGAAGACATCATCATCTGACTCGCGGAAGGTGTAGCCCAAGACCAGGGAGAAGAAGATGCCAAAGAGTGTTGGGGCCAGGACACAGCCTTGTTTCACACCGCTTTTGATTGGGAAAGGGTCCGAAGATGATCCATCATGCTGAACTGTGCCATGTTGTCATGAAAGGAAATGATCATCCTCAGGAGCTTGGGGGGGGCAACCAATCCTGTGTAAGAGGGTGAAGAGGCCCGACCCACTGACCAGGTCAAAGGCCTTGGTCAAGTCGATGAAGGCCAGATACAAGGGGCGTCTCTGTTCGCGGCACTTCTCCTGCGGCTGCCTGAGAGAGAACACCATGTCGATCGTCGACCGCTTTACTCCAAACCTGCATTGGGACTCTGGGTACACACACTCGGCCAATAGTTGGAGACGATTGAGGATGACATGAGCGAAAGCTTTCCCCACAATGTTTAGGAAGGAGATTCCGCGATAGTTATTGCAGTCACAATGGTCGCCTTTATTTTTGCAGAGAGTGATGATCTTTGCGTCCCGCATGTCTTGGGGAATGGTGCCTTCTTCCCAGCATTGTAGCAGGAGGTCATGGAGGTGACCCAGGAGGGCGCTCTCCTTCCCCGCCTTGATGACCTCTGGTGGAATACCATCATTACCTGGTGCTTTCCCACAGGCCAGGGTGTCGATGGCCTTCCTGAGTTCGCCGATGGTAGGTGGTGTATCGAGCTCCTCCATGATGGGCAGAGGAATGATGCTCTCAATCGCTCTGTTGGTAACGACGTTCTCTCTTGCATACAGCTCTTGATAGTGCTCGGCCCATCTCTCCATCTGCTTGCTGCAATCCGTGATGATATCACCCGAGGTGGACTTGAGGGGAGCAATGTTGATGGCACTAGGACCAAAAGCTTTCTTCATACCCTCGTACATGGCACGGATGTTACCACAGTCAGCAGAGGTCTGGATATTGCTGCACAGCTTCAGCCAGTAGTCATTTGCGCACTTACGAGCAATCCGCTTGGCACTGTTTCTGGCTTCTCTGTAGGCGGCCAGTGTCTTCTCATTACATATACTAACATATACTAGACTTAAATATACTTTCATTTTAGTGTTAGTATATGTAAGTCACATGATTTTTGCCAGTAAATCATGTTAGTACTAACAAGCCACTCCAGATTCAACAAACTGCTCGTAAGTTCTCTAAGTGTGTGTAAACAGCATTTGTGAATCATCTGTAATCAGCGTGTGTTCACGAGAATTGAAGCTTGCATAACTGACGCCTAAAACTGCCGCTAAAGTTACGTTTCACAGTAACTGACCAGCAGTTTCATTCACTAAAAGTCTAAGAGAAAGAGAAGAGAAAAAAAAAACAGCAAAACTGGAATTCTCCTGTGTGTGAGAGGAAAAAAATCAGATTAGTTGTGGTAGGAGGGCTTTCTCCTTCAGTGACCGACATGAAGACACAGCATTAGCCTGAATGTAATGTTATAAAAACCATTTTTACCGTCTTGGAACGGCATTATTTTAAACAACTATGGCATAAAATACACTTGAACTTGAATTTCAGATGGGCGCCGTGACCTGCTTTCAAAACTGTACATGTTCATGTTGCACTGTGCTGAGACTGTCCCACCTTGCAGAACATTATACGACATACCGGGGAACTGAAGCAAAAACGACGTAGGTGCCGGGCTGGAGATTAGGCGGTGTGCAAGAAATATAAGACAGAATAATAAAGAGCGATGGCAAGAACCAAGCAGACCGCCCGTAAATCTACTGGAGGAAAAAGCCCCCAGGAAGCAGCTGGCCACCAAGGCTCAGAATCAGAATCAGAATCAGATTTATTGCCATTGTTCATGTAGTACACAAACTAGGAATTTGTCTCGGTGCCATGCTGCAACATTAAAAAACATGATGAGATAAAGAGATAAACTAAAAAACTAAAGGACTAAAAACGTGCAATAAGTGTAGAAAAATAAGTAATAATAATAATAATAATAATAATAATAATAATAATAATAGTAATAATGAGTAGTACTAGTCAAGGCAGTTTTAAAAAAATTAGCAAGTAGCAGATAATATGGGGTACCACAGTGCAGTTGATAATGCAACAGAAAAAACAGTGATGAATGACATGAGTCTGGTTGAGCTGCTGTACATAGTGCACGAGAGTCAATAAGTCACTTAATGTTCAGCAGTCTGATGGCAGAGGGGAAAAAGCTGTTCATGTGCCGGGAGGTTTTAGTCCGAATGGACTGAAGTCTTCTACCTGAGGGGAGGGGGGCAAACAGTACGTGACCAGGGTGTGAAGGATCGGCTATGATCCGGCCAGCACGCCTCCGGGTCCTGGAGATGTACAGGTCCTGGAGAGATGGGAGCTTGCAGCCGATCACCTTCTCAGCAGTCCGCACGACGCGCTGCAGCCTTAGTCTGTCCCTGGCAGTGGCTCCTGCATACCACACAGTTATGGAGGAGGTGAGGATGGACTCGATGATGGCCGTGTAGAACTGCACTAGCATCTTGGTGGGTAGCTTGAGCTTCCTCAGCTGCCGCAGAAAGAACATCCTCTGCTGGGCCTTTTTGATGAGGGAGCTGATGGTTGGCTCCCATTTGAGGTCCCGGGTGATGGTGGTGCCCAAGAAGCGGAAGGAATCTGCAATGGTGATGGGAGAGCCTGTGATGGTGAGGGGGGGGGCAGAGGGGTTGTGACTTTCCTGAAGTCCACAATCATCTCCGCTGTCTTCAGAGCGTTCAGCTGCAGGTTGTTATGGCTGCACCAGGACACTAGCTGGGCCACCTCTTTCCTGTAGACGGACTCATCGCCATTGGAGATGAGCCCGATGAGGGTGGTGTCGTCCGCAAACTTAATCAGCTTAACAGACTGGTGGGAGGAGGTGCAGGAGTTGGTATAAAGGGAGAAGAGTAGGGGGGGAAGTACACAGCCCTGGGGTGATCCAATGCTGATGCTAACAGAGTCCGAGACAGACTTCCCCAGCCGCACATGCTGCCTCCGGTCCGTCAGGAAGTCGGTGATCCACCTGCAGAGGGAGTCAGGCACGTTGAGCAGGGACAGCTTGTCCTGGAGCAGATCGGGGCGGATGGTGTTGAATGCAGAGCTGAAGTCCACAAACAGAATCCTGGCATAGGTTCCCAGGGAGTCCAGGTGCTGCAGGATGGAGTGGAGGGCCAGGTTGACTGCGTCGTCCACAGACCTGTTAGTACGGTAGGCAAACTGCAGCGGGTCTAGGAGGGGTGTGGTGATGGACTTGAGGTGAGACAGGACCAGGCGCTCAAAGGACTTCATGACTACAGAGGTGAGTGCTACAGGTCTGTAGTCGTTAAGTCCAGTAATCCGTGGCTTCTTGGGGACAGGGATGATGGTGGAGGATTTGAGGCAGGTCGGCACGTGACATTGCTTAAGGGAGGTGTTAAAAATGTCTGTGAAGACAGGAGCCAGCTCTTTCGCACAGTGTCTCAGGGTGGAGGGAGACACACCGTCCGGCCCGGGGGCCTTGCGCGGGTTCAGTCTGGAGAACTGTCTGTGCACGTCCTGCTCACTGATGACAAGGGTGGGGGGGAGGAGGAGGAGGAGGAGGGGGGGACCGCTTTTGATGAATTAGGGGCTGAGGAGGCAGTGGAGCTGGGTGGAGTGGGTGAGTTGGACACAGCTGACGAGGTGTCAAAACGGGCGTAATGTTGGGACAGTTTTTGACAAAGGGCTTTGTCATCCTGACCTTTAGAAGCCTGAGGCCAATGGTGATTTGCCTCAGTCCTCTCCACACAGAAGCCGAGTCATTAGCAGTGAACTGCTGCTGGAGTCTCTCAGAATACACAGATTTAGCTCTCCTCAGCTCTCTGTTAAACCGATATTTGATCTCTCTGTAGCAGTCCCTGTCTCCACTTTTCAACGCTGCTTCCTTCTCATTCCTGATCTGTCTGAGCTTGGCCGTGAACCAGGGCTTATCATTAGAGTATCTCACCCTGGTGCGCGATGGAAGAATGTGCTCCTCACAGAAGTTGATATATGAGTTCACAGTGTCTGTGTACTCATTAAGATCATGTGTGGCTCGTTTAAACATGCCCCAGTCAGTTATTTCCATGCATGTGTTCAGTTTATCTCCAGCTTCACTGGTCAATTTCTTCGTGGTGGTCACAACAGGTTTAGTGAGTTTCAGTCTCTGTCTGTATGTGGGGATGAGGTGGACCATCACGTGATCAGATAGTCCCAGCGCAGCGCAGGGAACAGTGCGATATGCGTCTTTCACTGTGGTGTAACAGTGATCCAGCGTGTTATTTCCTCTGGTTGGACATTTAATAAACTGTTTGTAGCGGGGGAGCTCGTGACTCAGATTGCTCTGGTTAAAATCGCCCACCACAATAACCAGGGAGTCTGGAAAGTTCCGCTCCGTGAGTTGGATGTGATCCGTGAGCACGCGCTGAGCTTCGCGCGTGTCCGCGTCGGGAGGGACGTACACAGCGACGAGGATGAATGAGGCGAACTCCCGCGGGGAATAAAATGGCTTGCAGTTAATAAAAAGAAATTCCAGGGCGGGAGAACAGTGTTTGGAAATCACCGTTACATCAGAGCACCAGCTGTTGTTAATATAGAAGCACACTCCTCCTCCAATAGACTTACCGGAGAGCTCTGTGACGCGATCAGCACGAAACAGCTGAAATCCCTCGAGGCTGATCGCGCTATCTGGAATGTTCTCTTTAAGCCAGGTCTCAGAGAAACAGATGACAGACGAGGAAGCGAGGTCCTTAAATCGCATCAGCAGTCTTAATTCTTCTACCTTAGAAGAATTATTATACTACCTTATTCTTATATACTAATTATTAATACTACCTTATTCTTCTCTACCCAAGGCTGCTCGGAAAAGCGCTCCGGCCACCGGCGGAGTGAAGAAACCTCACGGTTACAGGCCCGGTGCCGTGGCTCTGAGGGAGATCCGTCGCTACCAGAGGTCCACGGAGCTGCTCGTCCGTAAGCTGCCCTTCCAGCGCCTGGTGAGGGAGATCGCTCAGGACTTCAAGGCCGACCCGTGCTTCCGGAGCTCCACCGTTATGGCTCTGCAGGAGGCCAGCAAGGCCTACCTGGTGGGTCTCCTCGAGGACACCAATCTGTGCGCCATCCATGCCAAGAGGATCACCATCATGCCCAAAGACATCCAGCTGGCCCGCCCCATCCGCGGAGAGAGAGCTTAGACTTTCTGCTGCACATCCACCAACCACAATGCTCCGCACTGTGTGTCTATATATATATATTTATATTAATATGTACATATGTATACTAGCTGCTCTTGTTTTTTCTTGCCTTCTGATTGTTGCTCTGAGTGTTGCTATGCCTGTGCTGTTGCAATCCTGGAATTTCCCCATTGTGGGACTAATAAAGGCTTATTCTATCTTATTATGACACATTTCAACAACTTGGGTTTAAAATGTGTGTGTAAAAAGCAATAAAAATTACTCTAGCTAAATTTTACAGTATAGTGTGGAAATAAAGGCTACTTTTCCCTTTATTCCTTTTCCTAACGCTGCACTATAACCTAGAAGCACAGTGCACACTTCATGTCAAAGCAATAAAAATCAGAATTATATCCATCTAATCCTATGTAAATTGATCAATTAGCGATCATCCAAACATTACTGTCATGTTGAACAAGACATTTCTCACTGCACTGTCCTACAGAATAACGTAGCAGTGTGCTCTTACATGTTACTGGGAAAACAACGTTCAGAATCTTTTTGCATCTGATATGATTTGGAAGTAGATGAAATGATAATGATTTAATCATCCTTAATTATTTTTAATTATAACCTGAATCAAAGTATGAAATCTACTTTATAGGGATTAAACTCTTAGACTTGATTCGTCGTTGGCCTCCGTCGGTCTATGATGACCATGGAAGAGAATCCTAAATGTCTACTCTGCTGGAACAGCACCGCCTGTGGCTGAACAGGCCGATGCGCACTGGTGTTCTACCTTCCAGCGTTGGGCGTTGGTAGGATTCAAGCCTGGGCAGGAAGATATGGAGGACAAGATGTTACCCATGCAGCATGTCCCCCCTCTCCACGTCACTGATGAATCCAAAGGAACAGCAGGGCTGCTATAGTTTGGCACCAGCGCCGTTGCAGGAGCTGCCAGAATGATGTTGAGCACAACAGAGAACTGCCTTAGGGGCTCCGACTCCAGATTTTTCCTCAGGGTTGACTCCCGAAGCCTTTCCCATGACCGGGTGTGCCGCAAGGCAGCGGAGGTTTGAAATCAGGGTTTACCTTCCCCTAGATGGGCTACCTTCCCAGGTTGACGAGCCACCATCTACCCGAAGCATCTGGTTTTAAGGCGCCAGAGATCCGCCCTCGCCCCTTCTCCTATTAGTAAAAGCAGTTCCGCCGGGCTTAGAGACTAAACCACACGGGCAGGCTAGGAGTTGGACTTAGTTGTCAGAGGCTTTTCGAGACGCACACCGTAAGGAGCATTTTATGAGCACTGGGAGCTTAACCCCAGTACCGCTCCTGGCTATGACAACCTTGGAACCTAGACTTGATTCAGACCAATAAAATATAGTTATTTAGTGAAAACTAAGCTTAGAATAACAGCAAACTACACAAAACTCTTAGCTGGTCTGGATCACTTGTAAATTTTGTTTGACATCGTACTAAATTTCAAGATATTAACAGATAGGTGTACTGTGTCTGAAGGTTGGGAATCTAGGTATGAAAGGAAAAGAAAAATTTTAAAGAGAAACCTGCACCTATTTATGTATTTGCTGACCCACGGGGGGCTGGGGATCCTCCTTAATCTGTCTTTTATCAAGGAAGCTGAGGAGGAGAAAGGGGAGGAGGACATCAAGTGAGCAGTGGAGGAGGAGAGGCCGTGGCCGAGGAGGGAACACACCCCCACAATGGAAACTGAGTCATGGCAAGACTGGCTGCTGGGAGGCGGAGGAGCCCGTGAGCTGCATCCACTAATTCAATTCAATTCAACTTTATTTATATACTGCCATTTCACAACAACAGTCATCTCATAGCACTTTCATCTGTAGGGGAAATCCTCACAATTGCAGAAAGACCCCAGCAATCAGGCGATCCCCTGTGAGCAAGCACTTGGCGATGGTGGAGAAGAAAAACTCCCTTTTAACAGGAAGAAACCTCCAGCAGAACCAGGCTCAGGGAGGGGCAGTCATCTGCTGCGACTGGCTGGGGGGGTGAGGAGATAGAGAAGACGAAAAGAGCAGACATGTAGAGAGCAAACAGCATGATGGGGACTCAATCTATGGGAGAGAACAAACAAATGTTAATGTCCAGCAAAAATATTTCACTGAGAGTGAAGAAAGGAGTGAACCCCAGTGCATTATTGGAGGTCCCCCGGCTGTTTAAACCTATTAGCAGCATAACTGCAAAGAAACTTGACAGACAAAAATGTGGCCAAAAATACAAAGAAGTCAAACAAGGGGAAACTTGTAATATGTGCCTCGGAGCAAGAAGCTCTGGAGGAAATGAGCAGCACAATTGTAGAGACCGGTGAATACAGGAGAGTCATTGAACGAAACGGCAAAGAATAAGAATAATGGTAGTGTTTAAATACAAGGAGAGGAGATAGCACAATTGAACTCCGGTGTGGACACATGAGCAGGCAAGAGAGGCACACTGGTGATTGGAATCAGCTGATACATGAGGGAGATGCGGCTGGATTGACAACTTGACAGGCAACGCCCCCCAGCAGAGCAAAAACCAGGAACTCACCTGCCCCCCCCCCCCCCGATAAAACTGAAACAGAGGAAATCCTTAGACCAAGTAGTTAGATGGTCCAGTCATTTTCTTGGTGAGTTACAGCTGAGCCTGACATCCCTATACACCAGCCAGGTACAGAGGATTGCTACCTCCATTTTAAATGATGACTCCCACCCTTTGCACTGCCACTTTCAGCTTCTTCCCTCCGGACAGAGGTTTGTTGTCCCAAAATGTAAAACCCAGCGCCACAACAGAGTCTGGCTGGGAAGGAGAGGGGACCACGATGCCCTCAGTGGTCTCGGACTGTGAAAAAGTTGCATCCACGGTGGCTCCAAGCTGGAGCTCTGCAGCACCTGCAGTGGCTCCAGGCTGGAGCTCTGCAGCACCCGTGGTGGACGCGGGCTGAGTCAACGCTGCACCCATGGTGGACCCAGGCTGGGTCAACGCTGCACCCACAGTGGCCCCTGGGCTGAGGCATAGCCCCCATAGCGGCCCCGCACTGGAGTGGAGCACCCACGTCGGGCTAATGCTGGGGCATAGCCCCCACGAGGGCCCCCGGCCATGATGCAGCATCCACGGAGACCTGGACTGTGGAGGGAGAACCCAGACGACGGCCTCTTGCAGAGGTGGTGCTGCACCTATGGAGGACCCGGTCTGGGCTGTAGCTGCACCCACAGAGGTCCTGGGCTGGGACGGGACACCCGTAATGACCTCAACGGATGAAGCTGGACCCTGAGCGACCCCCAGTGGTGAACCTGGATCTTCGGAGATGTCTGGCAATGTTGGAGTCTCTCCGGCAACCCTGGGAGAGAGCTCGGACAAAAAATAAGGAGAAGGAGGGTCAGGGTCGCTGGCAGCGGCAGAGCCCGGTGAGGTAAGCTCAGGTGCAGCAGACGGCTGCACCTAGCTCTCTTCACCAAGAGTCAGGCAAGACTGCTCAAGGACTGAGAGGAGGAAAACAAAAGAGAGCACTTGCCTGAGCTCGAGCTCCACCTCTGTCCAGGACTCCGACGATCCAGGTGACGATGGTTCTTCAGGCTCGGGCCTCAGGAGGTCCATCTCGGGCACCCACTCTGCTGCAGCAGCCTCCGCCGCAGGCATGATGGTCATAGCAGTCATGGTGCCCCCAGGCGAAATAACCCACACTGGTGGCTTCTCTGGCGTGGCGACTGGAAGTCAGCTCTGTGCTGACGCTGGTTTTGAGTCTTCCAGGGCCATGGGCTCCTCCATCATCCTGTGGCTTGGTTCTGGAGCCAACGGACACTCAGGGATAACCAGAGGAGACATGGAGAGGACAGGTGAGAATTGATGGATGGCAGCAGGTGGAGGGAGCTCTGGGGACTGCATGCTCAGAATGTCCCTACCAGGGATCAGGCAAGACATATCATCAGAAATTGAAAGTGAATGAAATGTTATTTGCCTGTTCTCCTGGTAAGCGATGTTGACTGCTGTGGCTGGAGTTGCACCATGCCTCTCCGTGTCTACGGTGAGAGTGGACCCCTCTGAGGACTGTGGAGAGGCCGTCCCTATTTTCACGGAGGGAGATGTGGCCAGAGGGATTGTGGACGACCTCTTGTCAGCAGGCGGATACGCCAAGGTGACGGGGGATGCAGCAGCGACGAGAGAAGGTAGAGCAGCCAGGACTGCTGATGAGAACGGGAGAAAAAGAGGCTCCGCTGCTGGAGTTGTTAGGCTTGGTGTAGGGAAAGAGGTTGGTAAAGAGGCGGTGGAATTCCTCCAGCGCACCGTGGCAGGATGACGCTTTCACCGTGGAGCGGGCAACGTGTGTGCTGGAGCTGAGGAAGAGTCGGGCGAAGTGGGAAGGGAGAAGATGGCGAGGAGGATGTCTGTAGCCTCCAGGTGATTCCATAGGCTGGGGAACGCCTTCATCACCCGCGCAGCACCATCCTGACTCTCTTGGACCGTCTCGAGAGAACAGGAGGCCTGCATATGTGACCATATGTCCCCCAGGAGATGCATCGTCCGCCGCTTCATGTCATTAAGACCAGACATGGTGTGCTCCAACACAGGTGAGTGAGCAAAACACAAAAAGGTGAAAAAAATGCACGCTTACACCACAGCTGGGCTTAAACTGGCCATTTTGTTCTGTCATGTGCGCCTCTGCGAGGCACAGAGAAACAGCCCAAGTGCTGGATGGTGTTCATGCATTTTATTAAGCAAAGAAACTTGACAGACAAAAATGTGGGCAAAAATGCAAAGAAGTCAAACAAGGGGAAACTTACAAAATGTGCCTCAGAGCAGGAAGCTCCAGAGGAAATGAGCAGCACAATTGTAGAGACCGGTGACTACAGGAGAGTCATCCAACAAAACGGCAAAGAATAAGAATAATGGCAGCGTTTAAATACAAGGAGAGGAGATAACATAATTGAACTCCGGTGTGGACACATGAGCAGGAAAGAGAGGCACACAGGTGATTGGAATCAGCTGATACGTGAGAGAGGAGCAGCTGGATTGACAACTTGACAGGTGACGCCCCCCAGCAGAGCAAAAACCAGGAACTTGCCTGATAGCTGTCAACCCAGAGAACAGAACAAACATAATCACAACAGACTAAAACCGAATACAAATAAACATGAATCCAAAACCCATACAAAACAAGATATGGGAAATGAGAGGCAGAATAACATTAATAGGGTGCAATAATACAATAAATAAATAAATGTACAGGGAAAGTCATGAGCCTGGATCCAGCAAGATTCCCAGCCCCAGCTCGTGACATTGGCAAAGTCAGAAGAAAAGGTAACAGTTAAATTTGCAAATGGTAAACTATGTCTGTCAAATCTGTGAAAGTAAAGGATCCTACTACCGGTAACATTGTTGAAGGGTGGTTCCTTTTGTCAAAGGCTACCCACATGTTGAGGAAGTAAATGCAGTTTATGAGACTTCCAAACTGAAATGCTGATACTCAGTCGACCTGGTCATGGCTGGACCATGTTCATTGGTATCAGACCTGTGTAAAAGAGCTACACAGAATTTTACATCCACAGATCCTACCAACTGGCAATCTCCAGATCAATATCATTGTACAATTTAAATGGATCTGATCCAAATTATGAACAAGCATTTTTTGCAAATCCATCCTCCAGATTGGTCATAAAAAAACTTGTACTGGTCACCAAGGGGATATGTGGGGGCATCCATTGTCTTATCTGATGAGGATAAGAGACATTTTAAACAAAGGGGGGTTCCACACATCTCACTGGTCAAACCCAAACACATGGAATGGAAAAATGTTGGACATTTTGTCACATCTGCTGAGGAATATAGCCTTCCATGGGAAGCCAACATCTGACCTTAAGATAGAATATTCTCCTAAATTAGAAACATATTCATTGTCACTTAACTGAGTAACCACAGCACAGAAGGCTGTGCACATTGACACGCAGAAATCTCCTACATGACCAATCTTAACATTAGCAGAAGAGACGATGAGCAAATTTGAAGCAAATTCTAAATTCATTATGGTAAAAAGATAAAACAGATGGTCTAACAAAAGGGAGCAAATTACAGCTGTGGACAAAATTGTTGGTACCCCTCTGTTATCTTTTTTATTTTATCATAAAAAAGATAACAGATAATATCTGATAACAAAATATTTGATAACAGATATTATCAAAGATAATATCATTTTATATTGTTAATGAAAGAACAAATAAAAATTCTATGAAAATAAACCAATGAAAATCAGACAATGCTTTTGAATTGTGGTTCAACAGAATTACTTTAAAAAACAAACTCATGAAACAGGCCTGGACAAAAATGATAGTACCCCTAGAAAAGATTGAAAATAATGTGACTATAGGGGCATGTTCAACCAAGATGTGTCCTCTAATTAACATCACAGGTGTTTACAAACTTGTAATCAGTCAGTCGGCCTATTTAAAGGGTGACAAGTAGTCACTGTGCTGTTTGGTGATATGGTGTGTACCACACTAAACATGGACCAGAGGAAACAAAGGAGAGAGTTGTCTCAGGAGATTAGAAAGAAAATTATAGACAAGCATGTTAAAGGTAAAGGCTATAAGACCATCTCCAAGCAGCTTGATGTTCCTGTGACTACAGTTGCACATATTATTCAGAAATTTAAGATCCACGGGACTGTAGCCAACCTCCCTGGACGTGGCCGCAGGGGGAGACGGATAATACGAATGGTAACAAAAGAGCCCAGAACAATCTCTAAACACATTTGTGGTGAACTCCAAGGTCAAGGTACATCAGTGTCAGATCGCACCATCCGTCGTTGTTTGAGCCAAAGTGGACTTCATGGGAGATGGCCAAGGAGGACACCACTGTTGAAAACAAATCATAAAAAAGCCAGACTGCAATTTGCCAAACTGCATGTTAACAAGCCACAAAGCTTCTGGGAGAGTGTCCTATGGACAGACGAGACAAAACTGGAACTTTTTGGCAAGGCACATCAGCTCTATGTTCACAGACGCAAAAATGAAGCATACCAAGAAAAGAACACTGTCCCTACTGTGAAACATGGAGGAGGTTCTGTTATGTTCTGGGGCTGCTTTGCTGCATCTGGCACGGGGTGTCTTGAATCTGTGCAGGGTACAACGAAATCTCAAGACTATCAAGGTATTCTAGAGAGAAATGTGCTGCCCAGTGTCAGACAGCTTGGTCTCAGTCGCAGGTCATGGGTCTTGCAACAGGATAATGACCCAAAACACACAGCTAAAAACACCCAAGAATGGCTAAGAGCGAAACATTGGACTATTCTAAAGTGGCCTTCTATGAGCCCTGATCTAAATCCTATTGAACATCTGTGGAAGGAGCTGAAACATGCCGTCTGGAGAAGGCACCCTTCAAACCTGAGACAACTGGAGCAGTTTGCTCATGAGGAGTGGGCCAAAATACCTGCTGAGAGGTCGTTTGACTGCAGTGATTGCCTCAAAAGGTTGTGCACAAAATATTAAGTAAAGGGTACCATCATTTTTGTCCAGGCCTGTTTCATGAGTTTGTTTTTTAAAATAATTCTGTTGAACCACAATTCAGAAGCATTGTCTGAATTTCACTGGTTAATTTTCATAGAATTTTTATTTATTGCAACTTTTGTCAAATTCAAGTTATTTCTGTGACCATTGTGGGTTTTTCTTTCATTAACGGAGGGGTACCAACAATTTTGTCCACGTGTGTATGTCACTATAACATCAAAGTCACACTATAGACCATATATCTCCATCTAGAAGCTCAAAAAGATGTTAACTGTTTGACTGCCTACGGCGCTCCATTGCACCATCAGCCCCTAGTGGTCAAGGTTTTTTTCAAGAAAATATTCAGTTCAGATGTCAGAGATTTCCAGAGCTATAACTTGAAAGTGGTAAGAGATAATGGCTTACTGTCAATTAGAAAGATGTAGAATATGATCCAAAGTTTGAGATAGGAGTTAATTTATGCATCTAATTTGCATAATGCCATGGCAGCCATATTGAATTACATAACCTTCAGTCAAAAGCAGACTTTGGACATATTTACACAAAGGATGGTTTTGTTTTTTGTCACCGTTTGTTGTTTTGGGCATTTTGTTATCTTATCTTTAAAGTATTTGAACCAGAAAATCAGTTACAATGTAAGAAAACAAAGAAATTTGTCACTTACCACTGGCCAGGCAGCGCACTTCATTCATTTTCATCCATCCTGGTAGCTATTTTGTCTTCTCTCGGTCATTTTTGCTTTCTCTCCCACATTCAGAAACTGTTATGATTATTCCACCGCAGTTTCGCTTTTATTCCGCTGCAATTTATCTCATATGATGACCGGAAACCACCGCAATTGTTCTGTCCAGTCACATGGCACTGGGGGTCGATGGCAGGTGCAAATCAACCAGCTTCGCCCACCCTCTGTTATAAAAAAATGTAGATATTTACCTTCATAAGCTAAATAATCTCTTTTTAGAATCATAGATGGCAAATTTGGGAGCAAATGCCTCCTCCGTTTTGCGATCTGGCTTGCAATCGATCAACATTTGTTTACAAACTCTCTTTTTCTCCGGTGTCCGGGGGGGGGGGGGCATTAGTCCTCCAAGGCAAGAGCAGTAAGTTATACGTGTCTGCCATCTTGTGAGGTACAATACTTACTACAACTGGGGAGTTTTAATATGATTTAAGGCCACGTCACATGGCAGTCGCAGAACTCAGAACTGTGACACAGCCACTCCACAGCACTAACCTGTGCATGAACCAAGGTAGTCAAAAGGTTAAACAGGTCATAAAAGAGCTAAAAGCAGCAGATGCCATAGTGTCATGCTCAGCCTCCCCATTTCTGTGGGAAAAAGTTCTGCCATCCTGATGATGCAGGACCTGCAGGAATTAACAGAGCTATAATTCTTTGTGCTCATTGTGTACCAGAATTACACACATTGTTGAATGGACTAGAACCCCAAATGCAATTTCTCACAGTGGTAGTCATTAGAAACTCATTTTTAGCATACCAGTACACCCAGATCATCAATTCTGGTTTGCATTCTGTTGGATATTATATATTATATATATTAGTATGGCGGTGCCCTGAGGTAGAGAGGGGGTGATGCCCCATCTCTGGGGGGTGGTGTCACCTGGTGTATAAAAGGCCACAGCGGGAGACATCTTGTCTCTTCGCTGTAGCTCTCAGGCTGGCGTAGTGACTCCTGTGTTCCTGGTATCATGTTATAATAAAACTACAAAATCTCACCTCGACTCCTCATCATTTCGACACAACATTTGGCGACAAGGATACACGGCATGGAGAGGGCAGCTACTGCATTTCGACCATTTCTGGAGGCTCCGAGTGAGCCGCTGGTCCTATAGGCCAGGTGGTATGCAACCTTCGAACATTACCTTACAGCGCTGGACCTCGGCGACCCGGACAAATTACTCGCAAGGACTATTCTGATCCACAACTTAGGTATGGAGGGCCAGAGGATCCTGAGCATGCTTGGAGGAGGTGACACATTTGGCGATGTTGTGAGGCTCATGGCAGGCTACTTCTGCACCCCTGAAAATATCATAATGTGGCACATCCAGTTCAGACAGCGATGCCAGCGACTGGGGGAATCAGTTCAGCAGTTTGTGGCGGACCTTTGGCAGCTGGCGGGTGAATGCAGGTTAGGGGGCCTTGGAGGAGGAGATGATCCGCGACCAGCTAGCAGAGCACATGGCGTATTCCTCCAGGAGGGTCCGTCTGCTAACTCATGCTGGTGAGCTAATGTTGATAGCAGCCATGGAGCTAGCGCAACAACATGAGGCAGCGGAAAAACTTACGAGGAATCTCGGCGACATGGAGGCCCTGCCCAGGAACGATAAGCAGTGGAAGGCACTGGCCTTGGATCCGGATGACGGCTGCGATGATGAGTACGCAGCTGTCATGAAGATTAGGTCCGCCGCGGGGACGCTGAGATGCTGCAGATCCAGCAAGCATTGCTATAAAGCAAGGGAGTGCGCAGCAAAGGGGAAGCGCTGTGGACAGTGAGGTTTGTTCCACCACTTCGCCAGAATCTGCCGAAATTTCGAAAAGGAAGACTGAGAGCCAGTAAAGGAAGCTTCGGCTAAGTAGACACCCATGGTGGTCGACACGGTTTTGCCCAGCACAGACGGACGTATCCTGTGTAACATCGTGCTGGACAGCATGCCAGTCCCGCTGATGGTGGACATGGGGTCGGCAACTTCCATCTTAAATTGGATGACGGTGAAGACTTTCTTCCCACATTATAGGGTGAGCAGGATGGACATCGCCTGTTACGGCTATGGTAACAACCCCTTAGACATTGTGGGCTTGGTGTGGCTCTCAGCGAGGTACAAGTCGGCCTCTACGTGCGCAACCGAGTTCATGGTGTCTCGCGAAGAGAACAACCTAATGGGCTGCGACCTGTTCTACGGGCTCGGGTTTTCTGTCGCCTGCAGTGTCATGACGAGTGGTCAGGCAGTGGACTATGGGACCGGTCCTTCTATGTGGGAAGCGGTGAAGAAGTATGAGACTCGAGCTGGCCCCGACCAAGTCGGGGGGGGCCCACCAGCACCAAGATTTGGCCCCACGGCGGGTGTCCCGTGCCAGCGTTCGTGGTACCCAGGATGAGGGATCCAAACAGCACAGTTTGATGCCCATAAAGGCAGATGATAATGAGCAGGTGCAGCGTGGCTCCGGTGGTCGGCCGAGTACCACTGTTGAGCCGGGTGCTGACGCGGCCAACTCAATGCAACAAATGAAAATGAGACCGGATGGCACGAATCAGAATCAGAATCAGAATCAGAATCAGAATCAGAATCAGGTTTATTGCCATTGTTCATGTAGTACACAAACTAGGAATTTGTCTCGGTACAATGCTGCAACATTAAACATGATAAGATAAGAGAAATAAACTATACATGTAATAAAGTGTAGGATAAGATTAAGTGATACTGGTCAACAGTTAAAATATATATTAGCCAGCAGCAGATACTGTGGAGAACTATATAGTGCAGTCGGTAATGCAGGAAGAAAACAGTGATGATTGACATGAGTCTGGTTGAGCTGCTGTACATGGTGCACGAGCCCTAGATGTGCCAAGAATGAAAACCAGGGACAAAGCTCGGGCTGGATCGGCAGGACACTACGACACCGTGTGGGAACCAGGTCATGACGACGTAGAAGAAAGCAGCCAGTGAGTACTCCCCTGGGTGTGGGTAATAACGTGCGCTCTAGAGTTGAGTCTCGGCTTGAACGGGTCCGCAAGTCGAGGGAACAGCGGGGTGACCAAGGTGGTCTGCGGGTGGTACGGACTAATGAGGATGGTTACCTTGAGCTGACTGATGGGTCCAGACGGCACCCGAATGAGCTGTGGCATTTGGAGGGGGAGAAACGCCAGTGCAGCCCATCTCTGGTGAAGAAGAAATGGAGACGCTCTGGCAGAGGGCCGCGGGATGGACGCTCCGGGGGGAGTTGCCGGGAGACCGGTAGTGGGACTTTTGTCTCTATGTTAAAGGGCTGATGATGTGTCTTATTGAGGTGTGTTTATGGCTTATATTGCCAATGTTATTGGTTTGATGTGGGAAAAAAAAGAGAGAGATGACCACCGTTGTGTGTGCGCTGTGTGCCTGTGTGTGTGAGTGTGTTAAATGGGGTTGCACAGAGGTGCAAACATGGTAGATGAGTGTGTGATATGCTAATGTGCCCTGTATTTTTTTTCAAGGTTTGCCCATGTTGTGGGGTGGGATTGTTCTAGTAAGGAGTCTTGGGACCGCCATTGTGTGATGTATATATATTTTTTTTAATTACTTATTTTGTACCCGTAGGTAGATTTGTTTTGCAGTCTGGTGACAGGCCACCAGCTGCCGGTCGCTGCGTGCACAAGCACCCCTTAACTCCCTAACCTGCATGTTTTTGGCATGTGGGAGGAAACTGGAGAAATCCCGGAGTAAACCCACGCAAACATGGGGAGAACATGCAAACTCCACACAGATCACTGTTGGCCGGGGGCTGGGATCGAACCCACGATCTCACGGTCCCCGCAATCCCCCAGCCGAGGGTAAAACTGTGCTGCCACAGTGCTAACCACTGCCCCACCATGCAGCAGTATATAGCTATTTATTGTTCATAATGTCTATAATGTATATATTCTCTCGGGATTAATTTATTTTTGTGAGTGGCCCTTTTATGTCCATTGACTGTTTTACTCTGATGGCGGAGTGGTTCACCAGGCCAGTGTGGTATGTGTGGATAGGTCTGTATATTTCTGTGTTTAGAGTGTGAGTCGGGTGTAAATTTTGGGAGGGCCTGATTAGTGTGTCTGCATTTTTTGGGGGGGGGGCGGGATTTGGATTTTATATATTATATATATTAGTATAGCGGTGCCTTGAGGTAGAGAGGGGGTGATGCTCCTCCTCCAGGGGGTGGTATCACCTGAGGTAGAAAAGGCCACAGCGGGAGACATCTTGTCTCTTCACTGTGGCTCTCAGGCTGGCATAGTGACTCCTGTGTTCCTGGTATTGTATTATAATAAAACTACCAAACCTCACCTCGACTCCTCATCATTTCGAGACACAACACATTCACATCTGAGAACAAAAAATACACATTCACCAGACTACCACAGGGTTACTGTGAGTCTCCTACAATTTTTTCTCAGGCAATGTCAGCAAATCTTGCACATTTTTTACCTCCTAATAGGAACCAGTTGCTCCTCTATGACATATTGCGGATATCTCCTGATGAAGAAATATGCAAACAAAACATATTTCTGTAGGCTGGAGTCTTCTTCTTCTTTTAGATTTGATTGGCGGTTGGCAGCCAGCTTACAGGTGCATTACCGCCACGTACTTCACTCTATATCATCACTCGGTGGTTAAATAAAGGTGCGATTTTTAATTAAGGTTCCCAAATTTATACCTGACCAAAGGGTAAACCCATCCTGCCACGAAAATTATTTCACTATGCTGCTACTTGCACACATAGACTTTGTCATGTGTCCAAGGGAGGGATGGCAATATGGTGATATTGGTTATTAGTTATCACAGCCTATGGGTTTGAAAATTCTATGGGTTTGAAAAATTTTGCTACAAAATTTTGTCAATAATGTCTGATTTGTGCACAAAATAATGCCCAGGGCAATGTCAAGACCAGAGAAGGGTAGTTCTCCATCATCAACATACCCATTTCAGAACATTTGCATGGACTTCATTGATCTAGACCACAGGTGTCAAACTCATTCCCTGGAGGGCCAAGAGCCTGCAGGTTTTACCTCCACCCAGTGTCTTCAACAGGTGATTTTAACTGAATTTCTTCCCACTGATTGATGATCAGTGATAGAACCTGCTGAAGACACTGGGTGGAAGTAAAATATGCAGTGTCTTGGCCCTCCATGGAATGAGTTTGACACCCCTGACTAGACAAATGTGAAGGGAAGAGATATTGTTTAGTTATAGTGGATATGTTTATTAAGTGGGTGGAAGCTTTTCCTTGTAAAAATCCAGATACAATTACAGTAGCTAAAAAACTACTAACAAACATTATTCCAAGGTGTGGGATCCGAGAGAAAATTTATTTAGATAATGGTACTCATTTTGTAGCCAGATTATTTCACATTTAGGGAACGTGTTGAATTGTGATTTGAAACACCATGCAGCATATCACCCACAGTCTGCAGGATTTGTGGAATAACATAACCGAACCATTAAAGAAAGATTAAGAAAACAATGGCAGAAACAGGACAGAATTGTATTTATCGTTTACCATTGATACTATTTTATATGAGAATAATACCTAAAAAAGAAGGTTTATCTCCATTTGAAGTTTACATGAAAAGCCTTAATTAGTACCTCCTCTGAGACCATTCAACCCAGGAGATGAAGAGATTTGTTTAGCAGATTACATGTTAAAAATGTTTTCTCAAAAAGATTCTGTTCATACTATTCCTCCCTAAGGAGAAGTACATAGACAGAAGCATCACAGTGAAACCAGGAGACCAAGTCTTCACAAAGATTGTTAAAAAGAAGATCTGGGACTTCCGGGAAGATGGCGGAGAGACATAACACTTAAACAAAGAGCTCTCCCTAGCCGGATTAAAAATCATCGGTAAATGGCCAACTCGACATAAACGAATCAATAAACTAAGGGATGAAAACACGAAGGAACCGGGCACAAGGACAAAAACAGGGTAAAATTGAAGAATTCCTCTCCAACAACGCAGGAAAAACCGCTGTACGCAAAGCCCAAAAAAGCAAGATGTCTACAGCAGAGAAAATGGAAGACACCAGACTCGACAACATGAACGCTGGCATCGCCAGTTTGGGTGAAGAGTTAAGAGAATTCAAGCGACAGCTACAACAGGATTTAGCAGCTCTTAAGGAGGAACTGAAAAAAGAAATTAAGGAGGAAATCATGGACCTCCGAAGAGAAATGGAGCGTAAATTAACGGAAAACATGGAGGAGCTGCGCTCCCAGCGGGCGTGTATGACAGAAGCGCAGACCCGAATTTCGGAACTAGAAGATTGGAAAAGCGAGGCAAACAAACAACTACAGACCCTGACGACGCAAACGCAGAGGATGCAGGAGAAAATAAACGACTTGGAGAGCAGATCCCGACGAAGCAATATGCGCATCTTTGGAATTCCGGAGGGCATTGAAGGCAACTCGATGACAAAATTCATGGATCAGTTCTTAAAAAAAGAACTGGAAATACCCGGAGAAACGGATCTGCAGATTCAACGGGCGCACAGAACACCGGCACAGAACCCGAAAACAAACTCTCCACCCAGGTCAGTTGTGGTAAACTTTGTGAAATATAACATAAAGGAAAGAATCCTGACGCAAGCATGGAAAAAAAAGATACGAATCGGCGACAAACAGGTATTTTTTGACCATGACTACCCGACAGAAATCGTGCAGCAGCGGAAGAAATATGCCAATATTAAAAAAACGCTGAAAGAGAAAAAAATTAGATTCCAAACGCCGCTAACGAAAATGAGGATTCATTGGGAGGAAGGCACAAGAACCTACAACACGGCCGAAGAGGCAGCGCGGGATATGATGGAGCAGGGCCTTGAGGTGAGCGTGCCGAAGGAGACGGCTGGAGCAGCGGCGGCCCTGAACGCACCACGACAGACGGAGTGGAGACGAGTGAACGGCGGAAGAAGGGGGAGAGACGTAGAGCAGCGGGCCCAGGACAAGCTACAAGGCTTTCAACTGAAAGCCTAGATCATAACAAAGATTAAGAAAGGCACAGAAGAAATGAAGGCCAAGAAGACAAGGTAAAAGAGAAACAGACGGCTAGGAGAGGTTTAAGTGATATTTGTTGGACATTTCTAGACTTATGACTATTACTTTGATAGTAATTAGAAGTCTAGGGAGGGCCCTTCACTCTGTGAAGACAAACCCCCCACCCACCAACAGGGACCAGTGGGCAGAAGAAAGGCCCAAAGTATGGAGGTCGAGATTTTTTAATGTGTTTTTATATAAATATGTGTTATTTTTGTTGTTAAAGGGGCTAGGAGCACAAGTTAAAAAAATGGAAAAACATGAATATGGGTAAAAATCTTAAGATAATGACACTAAACGTGAATGGTCTGAACTCACCTGTTAAAAGGGAAAGAATAATAAGAAAATTCAAGAAGGAAAAAGCTGAAATTATATTTATGCAAGAGACACATTTGAGCAAGACAGAACATGTGCAACTAAAGAGATTTGGCTATAAGAACTCCTACTACAGTTCATTTAAGGGAGGAGCAAAAAGGGGGGTTATGATACTAATCTCAAATAAAATACAATTTGAAAGTGAACAGGAAATCCAGGATAAAGAAGGCAGGTATGTAATAATAAAGGGAAGAATAGATGGTATGCAGATTACATTAGTGAACATCTATGCCCCACCAGAAAGTGACAAGGGTTTTTTTCAACATCTGTTTGATCTCATAGCAACACACAGTGAAGGAGTCCTAATTTGTGGAGGAGACTTAAATGCTGTCATGGATCATGAAGTTGACACAACAAGTGTTAAGAAGACAAAAAAACATGTAACAAAGTTCATAAGAACCTCACTGGCAGAAATGGGTATGGTAGACATATGGAGGGACCTACACCCACTCGAAAAAGACTATACACATTATTCAGCAGCCCATAAAGTACACTCTAGAATAGATTACTTCCTTATGAATGAAGGTGACAGACACAGGGTGAGAAATTGTTGGATTGGAGGGGCAGAAATATCAGATCATAATCCTATATACATGGAAATATATTTAAACAATAGAAAACGACAAACAACATGGAAACTTAACGTAGGACTGTTAAATGATGATAAAATGAAAGAAAGAATAAAAATAAACATAAACGAATATATCCAAGAGAATGACAATGAAGAAGTGGACCCAACAATACTATGGGACGCACTAAAAGCCGTGTTAAGGGGTAAATTAATTGTTGAAACAGGAAAAGCAAATAAGACTAAACTGGAAGCGTATGAACAAAGATGTGAGAGACTGAGGGAATTAGAACGTAAACATCAAAGCACAAATGATCCAAAAATATATCAAGAAATTAAAGAAGAAAAAACAAAGATAAAAGAAACACAAATAGATGAAATTGAAAGGAAAAATAGATATCTAAAGCAAAAATATTATGAAACGGGGCCAAAAGCCACAAAACTGCTGGCAAAACGGTTAAGAAAACAACAAACAATGAATAATGTATACAAGATTAAAGACCCCACCACAAATAAAACCACAGTTAACCCAGAAAACATCGAAGAAATTTTCCATAATTTCTACCAAGAACTATACTCGCAACCTGAAGAAACAAATACTAAAGATATCAAAAAATTTCTAGACACATTGGACTTGCCATCAATAGGAAATCAACAAAATGAAAAACTAACAGCAGAAATAACAACACAAGAGATCAGAGATGTGATTAAGTCACTTAAAAACGGTAAATCACCAGGTAGTGATGGATACTCTTCTGAGTTTTATAAACTGTTTATAGAAGAACTCACGCCACAACTCCTAAAGTCATTTAATTGGACGCTGAACAACAACAAAATACCTCCATCATGGAACGAAGCAATCATTTCAGTTATTTTAAAACCAGGGAAAGATAAAGAACAATGCGGTAACTATAGACCAATCTCTTTATTAAATGTAGATTATAAAATATACACAACAATTATATGTAAACGAATAAAGACATTCTTGACGGAATTGATAGAAGATGATCAAACTGGATTCATAGAGGGACGCCAAACACATGACAATATCAGGAGAACAATACATATAATTAACCAAATACATAAAGAAAAGAAAAGCGCAGTAATAATGAGTTTAGACGCAGAAAAAGCATTTGACAAGGTTAACTGGAAATTCCTATATAGTGTACTGGAGTGCTTTGGATTTAACGAAAAATCAGTACAATGCATAAGGACGTTATATCAAGAACCTGTGGCAAGAATCAAGATAAACGGTAGCTTAACAGACAAAGTAAATATACAAAGATCAACTAGGCAGGGATGCTGCTTATCGCCTACCTTGTTTGCTCTGTTCATAGAACCATTGGCTCAAGCGATACGACAAAATAAGAAATTAAAAGGTGTAACAATAAAGGGGGCGGAACACAAGATTGGGCTATTTGCAGACGATATTATAGTTTACCTTGAACAACCAGATAAATCAATAATGGAAATGATGAACTTGATAGAAAATTTTGGAAAATTATCAGGATACAAGATAAACATAACAAAAACACAAATACTGACATTCCACTATAACCCTCTAAACCAGATAACTGATAAGATCAAACTAAACTGGAACCAAAAAGAAATAAAATACCTTGGAGTGAACATACCTAAAGACCTAAGCAAAATATATAAAGCAAACTATGATAGGTTGGAACAAGAAATAAAAAAAGATATTGATAGATGGTCAATCTTAAATATGGATCTGAATTCAAAAATTGAGACAGTCAAAATCAGCATACAACCTAGATTACTTTACCTCTTCCAGGCTATACCAACAGAGATTCCAGATGCCCAATTCTCAAAGTGGGACAGGATGATATCGAGATTTGTTTGGGGAGGTAAAAAACCAAGAGTGAAATATAAAACCCTCCAATTACCAAAAGAGAAAGGAGGCATGGGCCTACCGAGTCTAAAGGAATATTACTACTCAGCACAAATAAGATATATCATATGTTGGTGCGACGAGGGATATGAGGCAAAATGGAAAGAAATGGAAAAGGAAATTGAGGGACTCCCAGTACAAAGCATAATAGGGGATAAAGATGCATATAAGCAAATCAAACAAATAGACCCAATCACTAAATTTACTTTAGAACTGTGGTATAAAATAGTACAAAAATATAATATAAGGGAAGACATAAAACTATTGAAATGGGTAGCATTTGACAGTCAGTTTGAACCGGCAAAACAAGATAGGGGATACAAAAATCTGGTGAACAAGGGAATCACAGCATGGGGCAATATCGGAAAAAAAGATCTCGGGAGCTTTGTAAATATCAGGAGAAAATTTAAATTAGAAAGATCAGAATTTTTCAGATATCTGCAGATGAGAGATTACTATATGAAGAAGATTAGGCATAACCTCCAAACAGATGTGAACGAGATTATACAACTTATTTTAAGCTCATATGCAGGAAATAAAATAAGAATTATTTCAAAACTATATCAGAAACTTATGACAAACAATCATACAAGTAACTATATAAAGGAGAAATGGGAGAAAGAGCTCAATTTAAACATAACAGAAGAAAGCTGGCAGGAAATATGGAAAACACAACACACATCAACAAATTCAAGGGCATTGAGGGAATTTGGATGGAAAAACCTGATTCGCTTTTTCATTACACCACAGATTCAAGGAAAATATACAAATACCCAATCTTTATGCTGGAGGGGATGTGGGGCTCAAAATGCAGACCACTCACATATGTTTTGGAAATGCTACAAAATATCATCATTTTGGAAATCTATGCATGTGACAATACAGAGGATATTAGGATATAATATACCAATGAACTGTAACCTGATGTACTTATGTGATCTTAAAAAAGACAATGTTATACAGGCTGAGGACAGATATCTAGTTAAAATCTTGTTGATTGCATGTAAAAAAACTATCACAAAAAAATGGCGATCAGAAGTTCTTCCTGACCAAGAACAATGGACTGACATTGTTGAGGACATACGTATGATGGAAAAACTAACATATCGACGAAGAATGCAAGAAGGAATATGGGAGAAAAAATGGCGGAAATGGACACACTACAAAGTGCAACAACGAGGCAGAAATTGAAAGAATAACCAAAGACACTGAAAAAACCAGAAGAATTAAGAGATGGAAACTAAAAACTTGATGCTCCAACATTTGTCCCCCCCCCCTTTTATTTTTTATTTTTTTTATTTTTTATTTTATTTTATTTTTTTTTTCTTTTTCCCTACCCTAACCCCTTTGTGTTTTAAATGTAGAATGTGATCTGAATGCATTATATATGATGAAAAATGAATAAAAATCTAAGTTACAAAAAAAAGAAGATCTGATCAGAAGCCCCTGGCAGGGGCTATATAAAGTAATATTGTCAAATCCAACCGCTGCAGAAGTACAAGGCAGAGACACTTTGGTACACCTTACACACTGTAAATTATTATCAAAACAAACCATAGAGGCTATAGGGAGAAAGCCACAGAGAGTGTTGCTGTTGTGGAGGAAGTCTGGGGCTACAAAGGGAGTCAAGTACTTTAGTTTACCTGGTTGTCTCAAACCTTAGTGAAGAATTAAGAGTCCAGAGCACATATACATTATACAGTCACCCTACCATGGGGCATTTGTTGTGAGCACAAGCTTCACAAATGGCCGTAAGGGATGCACAGTTTGTAACCCTATTAGAATAACTACAACATCTCCAAAGTTGACTGACGTTGGACAATATTATGTTGGAGTAAATGTACCTGGAAAAGACCCCTTAGAGAGTGTAGGTATGGGACACAACGCTGTGAATGAATTATGAGTCTACTATTCATTCTAATCCTAACTGTGACACTCTTACTATATTTATTTTTAAGCAATAACATATATTCAAGCACACACCAAGATATGTAGAACATTTGGAACATGACTGGTTACCTGATCCACATCACCACAGCAATGTATTCACAACTAACTATTGGTAGGGATATGCAGAGTTCCTTGCTAGGAGGACAAATAAAACAAATTTCTCCTGCTCATGACTTAGGAACTTTTCAAACAGTTCCTACAAAACAACCTCTGCAGTCGTCGTCCCAGGGTCAATGGCACCAGGGCAGAACAGAACCTTTGAACTAAATGGAGGATGGTGGCTGTTTGGGTACAGGGTCTACTCACACCTGCCCTCTAACTGGGAGGTGTCTGCGCCTCTGTATGACTGACTGACTAAGCTATCATGATGTGTCTGGATCAAGCCAGACAGTTAGGGCATTGAAAGAGGGACCTGGAGTACAAACCACATGATGCAGTCTGAGCAACGGATATACCAGTTGAATTTAAACATTGAAGCATTGGCCAAAAGGTTGCACTCGCACTATTTCCTTGAACAGGGGTTGGAAAGAATATTCTTAGGACTGAGTTTGGCCAAAATACTGGGTATGAACCTGATGTCTTCACTGCCTGGCTACAATCCTTCTTTGGACGGTGGGCAGGAGTGATAAAAAACACAATGTTATCCCTTATGATTAAAATTGCCATCTTTATGTGTGTAGGATATTGCTGCATTCCCTGTTGTAGAGGCCTTACTGAAAAATAGTACATGCTGCTGTTGCATGCCAGTATCTCATATTAGCTCAGCAGGTGACGAGCGACAAGGATTCAAGTGATGAGGACAGTCAGGTTTAAATGTTGTCTACCAGTGTCTCTGCAAGAGAATATTTCAATATTTCTGAAATATTTCAGAAATATTTCAGAACCGTTGTAGGAGCAGGGCACTGAACATTGTCAAGGACTGTTCTCACCCTCTGCATAAACACTTTGAACTTCTTCCATCTGGTAAACGATTCCGGAGCATCAGAGGCAGAACCTCCAGACTGATCAACAGCTTCCTTCCACAAGCTGTCAGGATGCTGAACAGTTGACCTGGAATCTCTCATACACACTACTGCACCTACGGACGTTTTGTATATTATTTGTATATTATAGTTAGTTAGTTTTTTGTTTGTTTTTTTTTCCCCAAGTATGTCTCAGGGATGTGTGAATGGATGGGGGGGGGGGGTGGAGCTATGTGGGAGTGTGTCTTAAATCATGCTGCTTCTATTTATATGGATGCCGAGAGAAACGCAATTTCATCTTGCCTGCACTACAGTTGTATGTACAGCAATATGACAATAAAGTTTGATTTGATTTGATATGCCTGTAATGACTAATGCAGAATGATTGCATTATGGAAAACTGAAAGAAGACATAAATACATGATGTAACAGCTGAAAATTATGTAAATACATTTATTGGAAGTTTTTTAGTCTTTTATTTTTGATATTGAAATTGTAATACTGAATGTAAATGATGACTCATTTTTATGATTGCCAAAAGCTGTAGAAATGAGGTGAGAATTTTTCCTGCATAAATGCTCAAAAAATGAAGACTGAAAAGAAATTGCATTCCAATGATTGCTCATGAAAGTATATACTGCTTATAGGTTTTTCACTCATTTCACATGAAAATAACATCAGGTGTCTGATGCCTGTTTATTATAGTTACTGACTCCATGAAAATGGAGTCAAGAGAGGAAATTGTTATAACAAATAAATAGTGAAGATTAGTCAGATATTACACAAAGTGCTTGCATTCACATATCTTTTTTATACACACACACACACAAAAAAAAGTGCTTTATTTACACTCACACACATACCTTCATACACCCACCTTCACACACCCGACTGCTCAGCTCGTGTATCAGCGCTTTCCTCCATATACAGTATGGGCATGAGATGAGAGTTGCGCTGGAGAGACAGGAACCAACAGGATGGAAGCCATAAAAGTGGGGAGACATCTGGAGCCATTTGGACGCTGAGAGGACCGGTTCTAACTAGTTTGGACAATGGCCAGCAGTGTATTGTTGGAAAGTTACTGGGAAATGCCCAGTAACTTGCCTATATGTAGCTGTGGATTCCTTTGTGCTGGGTCTTTTTCACCAGAGGGGGCTGGGAAAGACCCACGGCCGTGTTCTCTGACTCCCTGCATGATTCAATAAAAGATGAGGTGAGAAATAGTATTTCTTCTGTGATTATTGGTTGGTTAACTGGAACGATTCTGCTAACTGTCCAAAATTAATTTTTACAGTCACCACCAACATTATCTTTCACTTCAGCTAAAATGTCACTCGGAGGGAAGTTAGCATGATTGTTTATGGTTAAAAATCAAATATGAAGCTACCGGTATGCAGCTAACATCAATACTTTATGCAATCTGGTAAATACAGCACATTTAGAGATACACATTCAGCACAATATACATCCTGTGGACCAGTGGTCACCAACCTTATTTGCTTCACAGACTGAAAGCAATCAAAAAAAAAAAAAAATCATTAATAAAACTGGTTGCTCCAGTTGGGGTGAGGCCTCGGCTGGGGTGCTGCCACTCCAGGTGCCCCCACCTGAGATGACCCAGACACCACAAGCCTCCGGTCCTGACTCAGAGTCAAGTGGCCTCCCCAGCTAAGCCCTTCCTCCCTATACGACTCAAACTGTTTTGAAAGCAAAGATTGCGTGCTGATGTGATTTTTGAGCATCACGTATAATTAGTCTACTGATGAAACAGGCATGTGTCAAGGCTGGAAAAACAGATAACAGACAGGAAGTCAGGCACAGAAAGTGAGAGAATATTCAATCATTTTTCAAAATAAAACACTGACACCAATCATCTGTACAGAGGAACAGAATAAATAATTTATTTTTACTTGTGCCAAGTGGTCTGCGTGTGGGTATCGGTCTATGGCCTGGTGGTTGAGGACCACTGCTCCTGATAGTAATGAGCTAATCACAAATAAATATTAATTTCCACAAGCAAAAAAGTACTCTAACAGTGCTTAATAAGGCAGTAATCCAACAACCCAGCATGTTACATGTAAAAGTAACGTTGACCAACATTGGTTGTGAGTAGCACACAAGTTGAGTGTAAGTCCCCCTTCACTTTACAGTGTAATTATAGTGTAATCACACTGTAACTATGCTGTAATTAGACCGTGCAGTTGTTGGAGTGCAAGTACACCAAAAGTATCCTGAAGGTGTGCTGTAATTATCTACAATCAAAATCAGAGGAAAAAAACTGTCCATGCTTCATGAATTCCCACGTTGTTATTCTGAAATTAGGTTTAATTTCAGCCAATAATATAGCACACATGTTCATAATTACTGTGTAGTTATAGTGTACTTATTACTTACAGACTCTCTACTTATAAGGTACTTTAGGGAACACTCTCACTGTGGACAGTTGGTCTGCGACTTGAAGATCAGCCCTGCCAGGTCCCTGGCCATCATGCACACACATGGTTTTTAGCACAGCCTGGTTTAAGTTCTGCTGCCGTTTGTAGGCATGTGTGTATGTGCTAATAGAGGAGAAATCAGGTGGTGCTGAAGTCTACCTCTCCAGATGGGCCAAAGGATGTAGTTATGTGCTGTGTGGAGTGATCACATTGTCCAAAAGAAGTGGACTTTAGCTTAGGACAAACTTGTTAGTTGGCCCTTACAGTGCATATAGTCTGCTATAAAGTGCATATTGTCTGTTTATGGAGGGTTATGGGGATTGATTTACTTTTACCCCCTTTACACAGTAGTGGAGATTAAGTGGCTCACACTGCCTTCAGAAATCAAGATGCCTTCTGATTTTGAGTCTTCTGATTTTGGTGGAATATCCGAAGACTTCTTTGGCCTGAGACGTGTATATATTCTGGCTTGTCATTTTTTTCAAAGATGTCCTGGAAGATGTCTTTAATTCTCCCATCATAGGCTAATGATGAGTTTTGACTCGTTCCTAAATAATCTCTCAATGATCACCAAAGGGAAGTGACCTCTCAACAATCTCTCAATGAGCGCTCAAAGATCTTATCAATCTCCCAATGATTTCTCAGTGATCTTTCAATGAACTCTATTGGTCTTTCAGCAAACACTCAGTAATCCCTCACTGATCTCTCAGCTATCTCTAACTTTGGGATGGAAAAATTTGGTGTTTATTGAAAGATCATTGAGAGATCATTGAAAGATTCCTAAGAGATCATTGGGACATTGATGAGATCATTGAGTGCTCCTTGAGCTATCCTGTACCGCTCAACAATTTCACTGATTTCCCAATAACCTCTCAGCGATCTTTCAGTGAGGGGCAGTGGTGGCCTAATGGATAGTCATGTGGACTGGTGACTGGAGGGTCACCGATTCAGTCCTTGGACTGGCAGGATCAAACCTGGGTAGGACAGATAACATAGCAGTGTTTGCCCCACCCTCATTAACCCCACTATGGTCCCCACTAAGGCTCTTAACCCCAACTGCTCCAGTGGAGCTGCTCAGTGGCTACAGGTCAGTCTGTGGTTGTACTGGGCAGCTTGTGTGAATGTGTGAGTGTGACGAGGGCGCCCTTGAAAAAGAGAGTTCGCCTCTCAATGGAACTACCCTAAATAAAGGTCAATAATTCTTCTTCTTCTTCTTCTTCTTCTTCTTCTTCTTCTTCTTCTTCTTCTGGTTGCACCCTTTAGGGGTCTCCACAGCAGATCATCTGTCTCCATCTCACCCTATCCCTTGCATCTTCCTCTGTAAATCCAACCCTCTCCATGTCCTTCTTCACTGCATCCATGAATCTTCTCTCTGGTCTTCCTCTTTTCCTCCTGCCTGGCAGCTCCATCTTCAACATCCTTTGTCCAATATATCCACTATCCCTTCTCTGCACATGTCCAAACCATCTCAGTCTTGCCTCTCTTATTTTGTCTCCAAACTGCTCAACCTGAGCTGTCCCTCTGATATACTCATTTCTAATCTTGTCCCTCCTAGTCACTCCCAATGAAAATCTTAGAATCTTCAACTCTGCCAACTCCAGCTCCATCTACTGTCTTTTTATCAGCCCCACTGCTGATACATTGCTTCTACTGACTTTCATTCCTCTTCTTTCCAGAGAATACCTCCACCTCTCTAGGTTCTCTTCCACCTGCTCCCTACTCTCACTATAGATCACAATGTCGTCTGCAAACAAAGTCTTGTCTGACCTCATCTGTCAGCCTATCCATCACCATGGCAAACAAGAAGGTGCTTAGAGCCGATCCCTGATGTAACCCCACCCCCACCTTGAACCCATCTGTCACTCCTACAGCACACCTCACCACCATCTCACTGTCCTCATACATGTCCTGTGCCACCCTCACATACTTCTCTGCCACTCCTGACTTTCTCATACAGTACCACACTTCCTCTCTTGGCATCCTACCATATGTTTTCTCTAGATCCACAAAGACACAGTGCAGCTCCTTCTGACCTTCGCTATACTTGTCCATCAACAATCTTAGAGCAATCATTGCACCTGTAGTACTCTTTCTTGGCATGAAACCATACTGCTGCTCACTGATTGTCATATCTCCTCTTAACCTGGCTTCAACAACTCTTTACCATATCTTCATAGTGTGGCTGATCAACTTTATGCCTCTGTAGTTACTGCATCTCTGAGCATCACCCTTATAAATAAAAGTTAAATAAATAAACAAATGAATGCTAAATTTTTCCACCCCAAAGGCAGAGATGGCTGAGAGATCAGCGAGGGGTTGCTGAGAGTTTGATGAAAGACAAACAGAGTTTATTGAAAGACTGCTGAGAGATCACTGGGAGATCAATGAAATCGTTGAGTGTTTCTTGAGAGTTTGTTAGAGATTGCTTTCTTTTGAGAGATTGTTTTGGACTAAGTCAAGACAGTCTCTCAACTGTGGCAACCATGGAGATCTCTGGAAGATCATTGAGTGATGTAGCCTTTTTTTTTTCAACTTTTGATGATGTCTCAACTATCTCCAGTCCTGTATAAAGCGGATAGAAGAACACTAGAAACCATATATATATAGATAGATAGATAGATAGATAGATAGATAGATAGATAGATAGATAGATAGATAGATAGATAGATAGATAGATAGATAGATAGATATAGATAGATATAGATATAGATAGATAGATAGATAGATATATCTTTGATCACCCAAAAAACTCCCAATGATCTCTCAGTAATCTTGCCTGTCATTTTAGCAATCTCGCCTGGTGTCTCAAGGGTCTTTCAAAGATACTCTATAGATGGCCATGAATATCACCCAGTGATCTCCCAAACATTTAAACAGAAACAGCTTTTTTGAGACTTGATGAGATCATTGACAGATTGGGTCAATTTCTGATCACTCAGTGGCCACCCAACAAACTGCAAAGGGACCCCTAGGGACTCCCAAAGGGACCCCTACAAAATACTTACATTCTGATTATGCTGCATTTACATTAGTTTTGGGGCTTCATTGGGAAAGGGAGGTGTAGTGAATCCAAAGTCCTGAAAGGAATTAAGGATATAAGAGGAGAAGGAAGAAGAAATAGGACACTAAAAAAGAAACAGGGAGATGGGGAGAAGAGGAAATAAGTGTGGGAAAGGAAAGAGACTCTCTCTTATTGGGAGTAGACGAGAGAGAGAGAGACAGAAGTGGATGGGGAGAGAACACAAGAATACATCATCAGACTGGAGAAGACAACAGCTGGCACGGAGGAGAAATTCATAAAAATTGAAACCAAGAACGATGAGGCAGAGAAGATACCAAGGAGGGAAGAGGGAAAATGGGAGTGAAAAGCTAAAACTGTGATGGAGAGGCTTGTTGTGCTGAGAAGAGAGGAGTAACATGTGCTCCCTTCGGAAAGGTTGTGAACGACTGACGGGCAGAGCTTCTCTGAGGAGACAGTGCCATCTACTGATCCTGCCTCCTCCCGTCACTCTCCCTCTCACCTACGGAGCACGCACACGCCTCCGTGCACAAACATCCTCCTCCCCGCCACTTCACACTCAAACTGCTGCATGGGGGTCATTTTTCACCCGGCTCCTGCTTCATCATGGATGCGACATGGCGCCCTCACGCCAACATATTTATGAATTGGTATCCAGTCCGTTTGCTGCGTTTGTGCTCGAGCTGACCGGGCTGTTACTGGGCAAAGTGATCATGGTGGTGCATTGTGGGAGCAGAGTGATAAGCCCGGTGACTCTAATCACCGCTCCGTGGTCCTTATCGGCTCCGGGCTCAGGAGACCGGAAGAACGGCGGCAAAGGGAGCTGATGAGGAGAAGACGGATGATGAGGAGGGGGGGTTAAAGGGTTAAAAGTGAGAGATGTGAGGAGGGAGTGGAGAGCATGGGAGAGGGAGTGCAGATTTAAGGGTCTGCTGCACTAAAAGCATAGAGAGAACTGGTGCCAAAGCTCTGTGTCCGCGCTCACCTCACCTCCCACACAGCACAAGCACACCTCGTGTAAGAGGATCCACTCATCCAGCGCAACTTGCCACTATGGCGCAGATGCGCGTGCGCGCGCGCGCGCGTGTGTTAGGGTTATCACCAGTGCTAAGGATGGGTGGTAATTGAATAATGACAGTAACGCCTCTGATGGATCACCTGTCACTCCACTCCCCTCTCAGCGCTCCATCACTGTCATCGCTCTCTCTCCTCTCTCTCGCCTCACAACCTCCGGTCAAACAGCCTCCCGTCCGCGCCGTCACCCGTGCCGGCTCGGATAAAAACGCCCACCTGCATGCAGAAGACGACACGTCTGTAAAGAGTCGCACAAAATGTGCATCCTTGCACAATTTCTCGTGGGGATGCTGGAGGCAGTTCGACAGGCTTTTGCTTATTTTAAGCCGAAAAGGTGTTAAGTGCAGCCAAAGTTTGGGGGAGGGGGGAGGGTGCATTAACCAGATCCGTTTCCTAAGTAGAACATGAGAACTTTGTAATTGATGCATTTGTGGACTTGGCTGTGGTACAAGTTGTGTGTTTGGTTAATGTGAAGCCAGTGTGAAGGTCTGGGTACTTCTGCATAATCTGTTTTTTTTTTTTCCCACCTACTTTTTTCTGTTACAAATGCGGTCTCCATTGAATGTGTTTTGTAGGTCAAATGAAGAAATGTTGCTAAGAAGCATTAAGAAATATTAAAACACAAACACTGAACTCTGCACCTATAATTTTTAAAGGGGAGCACATTTTGGCACCCCTTAGCGTTCCAGCCCATTTCCCTTCAAAGCGCCTGAAAAAGCATTCCTAAACTAAATTCAAACCTGTCCTTGAACCTCTTGCACTATCTTCATGGGGTTGGTCTCATTTAAAAGAAAATACTTTAATTTTTTTTAGCAAACCAGTCAGAATCCCTCTAAGTGCTTTAGCCACTGAGTAACAGTGATCTTGTGGTGACACAATAACAGGTGGCACTCCACCCAGGGCTTGAGGTTGGGGGGGGGGGGTGAGAAATGGTAATAGTGAGGAGCGGAGCGGAGACAACGAGGGGCGCCGTAGCGCTAGAGGGTTTTAGACTAGACAAGAGGTGCCTTCACCCCCGCTGTGACAGGGTTCACACCTGAAGTCACCGAGGCGTGAAAGTATGGTATAAGTCATGCATTGTGTACTGTATGTTGATGTGTGTACATGTCTTGTGTCACGTATGTTAATGTTTCTCACCCTGGGTCTCAAAGGCGAGAATAAAGAGTATAAAAGTGGTCACCTTGAGACCCAGGGCAGTACGTTTTACTTGTTGGAGGAGAACTAAAGTCTGTGTCGTCAGCTCGTGGCCTCAGCTGATTCCTTCCTCCACAGTGGTGACCTTAAGATGTAAAATGGAGAACGAGCCGAGCACCCCCGTGGTAACACTCCCACAGGAGTCACACACCACTGCATGCACCATCACGGTCAGGGTCCCGGACTTTTGGCTCCACAATCCAGCCACTTGGTTTATGCATGTGGAAGCCCAGTTTGCCTTCCGCGGAATCTCTATGGACGACACCAGATACAATCATGTGGTAGCTGCGCTGGACACGCATGCCACGCAACAAGTCATGAGCCTGCTCCAGGACCCACCAACCCAGGGTAAATACAACACTCTCAAGCAGATGTTGCTGCAACGTTATACCCTTTCGGACGGGGAGAGGGTAGAAAAACTCGTCACATGCTCGGAGTTAGGTGACAGATCGGCTGTGGAACTTATGGAGCGCATGCTCGCGCTAATGGGCGAGGACGACAGATTCTTCCTGTTCACCCACCTCATCCTCTGGAACCTACCAGCTACAGCACGGGCGATCCTCGCTAACTCACCGCTGCTGGCGACCAGGAACTACCATGCGCTAGCACAAGAGGCAGACCGCATCATCCTGGCAAACGGGGCTCTCAGCGTGCACGCAGTGCCACCGGGATCTGTGAAAGAACCCTGCGAGGTCAAGGAGCTGATGGTAGTGGCAGGAACGGCCACCAGGAGATGCAGGAACGGGACACTCTGTTTCTATCACTGCCGTTTTTGTGCAGAGAAGCAACGTTGTCTACCGCTGTGCCACTTCAAGAAGCCGGGAAACAGCACAGCCAGCAGTCAGTAGCAGCTGCGACCGCTGGCGACTGCTGTATGGTGCCCTCAAAAAAAAGAAGCCCACGGATAGTATCAACTGGACCCCCAGGCTTTCACAAACGGCAAAATGGCACTTGCTAACGCGGTTCTGCTGGCCCACCCAACCCCATCAGCGCGGATAGCGCTCACCACAGATGCGTCTGACGTCACGATGGGGCAGCGGTGGAGCAGTACGTCTCCGGTTCGTGGCAGCCACTTGCATTTTTCAGCCATACTTTGCACGACAACAAGAGTAAATACAGCACTTTTGACTGGGAGTTGTTGGCCCTCCACCTGGCTACACGCCATTTCCAGTTTTGGCTCTAGGGCCGCGAATTCACCGCGTTTGTTAATCACAAACCACTAACATATGCAATGTCCAAAGTCTCGGAACCGTGGTTGGCTTGGCAGCATCAGCACTTGGCCACAATCGCTGAGTTCACTACCGACATTCAACTCGTAGCCGGTAAGCTTAATGTTGTGACTGGAACTATGACAGCCACGCCTGTCACGTGCATTAGTCTTCCCGGTCTACATGGGGATAAATTTCCCCGCCATGGCCACCGACCAAACCAGGGACACAGACATTTGCGCGCTCCAGTCCGCAGCTACTGGATTAAAACTGGAGAGCAAGATGGTGCAAAAAGGGTGCCCCCCCCCCTTGCTCTGCGACGTCTCCAATGGCCACCCCACCCGGTGGATCTGAGCTCTTGGCGCTGCCCCGTTTTTGAGTCTGTCCACTCCCTTTCACATCCCAGCATGCGCGCTTCGGTTAAACTGGTGGGGGGGAAAATTTGTCCGGCCTCGTCTATGCAGGGATGTGAAAGAATGGGCTTCGGCATGCGTCGCGTGCCAGCAGGCTAAGGTGCACAAGCACACCAAAGCCCCCCTCAAGCCATTTCAAATTCCAGCCAGGAGGTTCGACCACATACACGTGGATTTAGTGGGCCCTCTTCCGCCATCACAAAGTTTCACACACCTTTTGACAATCATGGACCATACCACGCGTTGGCCAGAAGTAGTCCTGCTGGCGTCCACCACGTCCGCCGAGGTAGCTTGCGCGTTTTTATCAGCTTGGGTTGCACAGTTCGGATCCCCATTGGACATCACTTCCGACAGGGGCCCGCAATTCATTTTGGAACTCTGGACCGCGATGTCCGATAGCCTGGGGGTCAAAGTCCACCGCACCACCGCATACAACCCCAGGCTAATGGGCTGTGCGAACGTTTTCACAGGTCGCTTAAAGCAGGGCTCAAAGCCTCGCTCACGGATGCAAATTGGGTCAACCACCTGCCTCAGGTCCTATTGGGGTTGCACTGCACGCCTAAGGAAGTTTTGGCAGCTTCCCCGGCAGAGCTCGTTTTTTTCTCAGCCGTTGCGGATCCCCGGGGAATTTTTACCGGAGAGCCCCGCGCCTAGAACCGATCCGCCCGTGCAATTTTTTTTACAGTACAGGGGCTGCCAACATGCTGGGCCCGGCTCACCATTGTTTTCCCCGTACCTTCGTTCCAAAGAGTTTGCAGAACGCCAAATTTGTTTTTGTCAGGCACAACGCATACAGAACCCCGCTGTGTCCACCGTAGGATGGCCCATTCAGAGTGCTGGAAAGAGGGACAAAACACTTTGTGTTAGACTTGGGGGGGGGGCATAAGGAAACCGTCTGTATTGACAAGCTTAAGCCCGCTTATGTGTTGTCAGACGAACAGGTGGTGTTGGCCCAAGCTTCCCGGCACGGACACCCACCTACTTGTGGGTCCACAGGTTGGTATTCCCCCGGCAGAGACCTGTGATCATGAAACTAACTGTGTCCCCCCCCCCCCACAGACCAACATTTCCTCCCACACACCTCATCAGGAAGGCGCTTCCACCGGACCGGCAGTTCCCCGCTACAGCTGCAACGGGTGCTTGCTCAAGCCCAAAAGACCAGAGGGTTAGGGCCCTTTCTGGGTGTTGGAGGGGGCAGGGCTGTGTGGTGACACGATAACAGGTGGAACTCCACCCAGGACTTGAGGTTGAGGGGGAGAGGGAGGTGAGAAATGGTAATAGTGAGGAGAGGAGCCGAGACAACAAGGGGCACCGTAGTGCTAGGGGGTTTTAGACTAGACAAGAGGTGCCTTCACCCCCGCTGTGACAGGGTTCACACCTGAAGTCATCAGGGTGCGAAAGTATGGTAATAAGTCACGCTCTGTGTACTGTATGTTGATGTGTGTACATGTCTTGTGTCACGTATGTTAATGTTTCACACCCTGGGTCCCAAAGGCGGGAATAAAGAGTATAAAAGTGGTCACCTTGCAACCCAGGGCAGTATGTTTTACTTGTTGGAGGAGAAATAAAATCTGTGTCATCAGCTTGTGGCCTCATCTGATTCCTTCCTCCACAATCTAAACATATTAAATTTGAAGAAAATAAAGTTCAACTGGGTGCTTTTTTTAGATACAAATGCCTGAAAATAACATACAGCTGTTAGATACTGGCTAGAAAACACAATAGGAATGTAGAACCAAGTGTTCAGGAAGAAGTTCAAGTAAAAATTTGGTAACAATCGGAAAAGAAATGAATATATTACACACCTTTTTTCTTAGGCTATAACCAGGCATCTTCAAACTGTGCCAAATGGAATCATGGTCCCCCCACCCCATGATTCTTTAGCTAACGATCGGTTCAAGTAATTAATAATTTCTTCAGTGTTCAGTGTTAATTTTAGCCCTTTTTCAAAAAGGTGACGGATGTTACAATGCTTTTGCCTTGGATTCACGGACTGGTTTACGCTAGCTTTACGCACATGCTTTACATGCAGGCTATAGAGGGGAAAATGGGCTGATCCCCCACCCCCACCCCCCATCAGGTATCCCTGAATTCAGAAATTAATTGGCTAAGCCACATGTCCGTCATTTGCTTACTCTGATATAATTGGCTCGTTGTGTTCCCGTTAGCCATGAGGCTGGATCTTCATGGACCGTTATCGCTCATTGGGTTTCTACAGCTTTCAATCACAAAATGGAGGCTCTATTGTGTCAAATGAGCTGTCAATCAATTGTAGGGATCCACCCCCCACCTTGGGTTTCGGTTTCCAGTTCAACCACCCTAAAGTGTATTGTTTTTATCAACAATCAGCTGGCATTTGCTGCTGAGTTTCAAACAAATGTGCCTCTTTTATGGGCAGTTTTCCGCATCGTCATCAAGATGGGCAATAAATCTTACTCAAATGGATCTATTGGACCTTTTGTAATACAAATGGACCATATTTGTTGAACGATCATTCATTCAGGGACGGCAAGGAAGTTCCTTTGGTGAGTCAATTGTTTGTTTTCATGCTAACGCAAGCTGGTTTAAAGTTGTATTTAAATTCAGTGTTATGATTTTTTTCTGAAATCTGTTTTAAAAATCAAATAGATGAAATTCTAAGATTTCAAATGATGTAAAGCATGACTGTAAGCATGTTTAACACAATCCACTGTGTCGCAGCTGAGACATTTAAAATACCGCAGAGGGGATTTGGAATGTTAAGAGGTGAGAGACTCCAAAATTAAATTAACAGTACACAGTAAGTTTACCCTATAAATTGTTTATAAGTAGGTTATTATTTAAGTTGCAATGTTTCATAAATCATGAATAAGCTTTAATATATATTTCACTATTTGGCAGGATCAAGAGACCTTTTTGCTAGAAATGCTTACAGTACATAAATGCAAGTATCCTACTGAGACATGACAAGGTGAAAATCAAGTTGGTCTTCTTCTTTCGGCTACTCCCTTTAAGGGTCTCCACAGTGGATCATCTGTCTCCATCTCACCCTATCCCTTGCATCTTCCTCTGTAACACTGACACAAGCTGGCGCATACTGGCTGCCGCTCCGACACTCGCGTTCCCTGTGTTTTCTGACTTCCTGACGCTTGTATTCCCTGGACACCTGTCCTTTGCAGCGATACTCTTTTTGAGTTTTTGGACTCCTCTGTGACTCATCACAGCCTGCTAAAGTCACCAACTGATTATTAACTGATCGGGTTAGCTTCTGCTAACCTGGAGCTAACTGCTGCTATACCATCGGCTACTGGAGTTAACCTGCAGCTAACATGCATTTTCCTCTCACTTCTGGTGGGATTTACCTCTGGTCTGTGCTCGCCTGGGTTTTCCTGTCATTCATCCGTCTCCCAGTGACCGGGACCCTCCAGTACTTGGAGGCAGAGGTCCTCCGACTCCGCTTCCTGCAGGCTGGACCGCCGCTATCTGTGCTTCATCTCCACCCGGACCTCGTTGTCTTCCCCTGGCGAAGATGCATCCACTGGGGCTCTCGTCGGAATTACCACTCAAACAACTCCAACCAGATAAAGTCCATTTGGTCCGCATCTAGACACCCTCATCGGAACACCGGTCGGACTGCTGATCACAGTGTGCTAGCCAGCCTGGCTAGGTCGGCTAGCCCTGCTGTCAACTCCAACACTGCGGTAAGTTTCGGCCTGCTGAACATCCGCTTGCTGACTGGTAAGGGGCAACTCGCCCAGGATCTCCTCGTCGACCGTGAGTTGGATTTTTTATGTTTGACTGAAACATGGCAACAGCCAAATGACTACGTTTCTTTGAATGAAGCTAATCCGTCTGGGTTTGTTTACAATTGCAAACCACGTGACTCTGGCCGGGGAGGAGGTCTTGCGCTGTTCTTCCGCGAACAGTGGAGAGTGTCACCGGTGTTTGTCCCCGCCTCCTCCTCATTTGAGTCTATAGTCTCAGTGCAGCCTGGTCCTGTTCCTACAATTGTAGCAGCAATTTACCGTCCACCTAAGCTTAACAAGGACTTCATAAATGAATTTTCTGCATTTTTGGCTGAGCTTTCTTCATGCTCTCCCAATATAGTAATTCTTGGTGATTTTAACATACACATAGACAATGTAAATAATAACCTCACCAGGGATTTCATATTCTGTCTTAACAGTTTTGGTTTTCAACAGTTTATCACTGTTCCAACTCATTCAAAAGGACACACCCTTGATTTAATTTATTGTTTAGGTGTTACTCCTACCGGTTGCAAAACAGATGTGCTCCCCTTCTCTGATCATATGTTAATCTCTTTTGATGTTAATCTGGTTCTTTCAAAAAACAAGTCCTCCCGTGACATCTCCTTCCGTAATATCAAGGACATTAATCTGGACGCTCTTTCAGCTGGTATTAATTCTCTATCCCACCCTGACAGTCTCTCCAGTCTTGATGAACTTGTCTCACACTATAATAACAGTCTCCAGAATCTTCTCAATAACCTGGCCCCCCTGAAAACCAGATCAGTCACATTCACCCGTTCTTCACCCTGGTTCATTCCTGCTCTCAGACAACTTAAAGCCAAGGGACGCCAGTTGGAACGTCTCTTTAGGAAAACTGGTTTAACTGCTCATCAAGAAATGTACCAAAATCATATCACTCATTACAAGGACTGCTGCAAACACGCCAAATCCACCTACTACGCCAGTTTGATCAATTCATATGAAGGTGACACTAAGGCCCTATTCTCCATACTGAAAACCATCACTCAACCGCCTGACTCCCTTCCCCTGCACATGGTCTCCCCTGCGTTCTGTAATAATTTGATTTCATTTTTTACCTCCAAAATTCAGAATATCCATCAACAGCTCGTCCCAATGATTTTTCACAATTCTTTACCAACATTTCCTCCTGTGCCTCCTACCTTCTCCTTCTCTGCATTTACTCTTCCCTCCATCATTGCTATTTCTAAACTGATAAGCAAATCCAAATCATCTACCTGTCGTCTAGATCCTCTCCCAACCACTCTTGTCAAAGCATCTCTGTCCTCACTCGCACCGCTTATTACTCATATCATCCACTCCTCCCTCACTACTGGTCTAGTCCCCTCACCCCTGAAAACAGCTGCCATTACCCCTATACTCAAGAAACCTGGTCTGGATCCCAACAATCTAAACAACCTCTGTCTGATCTCCAACCTGCCATTTCTGTCTAAAATTTTGGAAAAATCAGTAGCAGCCCAAGTCCACTCCCACCTCTCCACTAATAACATTTATGGAGAGTTCCAGTCCGGTTTCCATCCCCACCACAGCACAGAAACGGCCCTTCTTAAAATCACAAATGACCTGTTAATGTCAGCAGACTCTGGACTCCTCTCCATCCTCATCCTCCTCGACCTGACTGCAGCCTTTGATACCATTTCTCACCCCATCCTCCTCCATAGATTGGCATCTCTCGGTTTTTCTGGTATTGTTTTGAACTGGTTCACATCCTACCTTTCTGACCGCTCCCAATTCATCCAGTTAAAATCATACACATCCCAGCCATCGCCCATCTCTTCTGGTGTCCCCCAAGGTTCAGTCCTTGGTCCAATTCTGTTCATCATTTATCTTCTCCCTATTGGTCATATTTTCCGTAAATTTAATATCCAATTCCATTGTTACGCTGATGACACCCAGCTGTATCTTTCCTCCAGACCTACCTGGAGGAAAATATATTTCACTTCATGCTGAAAAGACAAAATAAGATACAGGCAACATGGACAAGAAATTGTAGAGTTTGGATCAAACTAAATGGAACACCTGAGCAAGAAAAGAGCATAATGATCAGAGATGTTAGTGACTTAAATAAATACAGATGAACACTGATTAAGAAAATTAAGAGACAATGATAATCCATATTCACACACACGGTAAGAATAGTTCTTTTGGCATACCATGTCAATGTACTTTAAAAAAGAAAAATAAGCAAAACAAACAAAAAACTTATGACTGACTTGAGTAGACATCAATTATTCCCAGTTGGAGGAAGTCATTTGACACAGAGTAAGGATGTCACAACGGCCCTCACGGACCGTCACAAGACGCCTCAGTCACCAGTGAGTTTGCAGTGATGTTTATTTACAGTGCAGGTTTAGACAGGCATAGGAACATATACAGTGAACAGGTGACGCCTGAGCCGGGGAGCACCCGATGCACCAGACGAGATAATAATTAAGGTAAAGTTACAACGAGCGTACCTTAACGGCGGGACTGTTAACAGGCGGGTAACAGGGGATTCCCAAGTCCGTTAACCATGATGAGCAAGAATAACAGGAACACAACAGAGATTAACAGAACGTAGCTGAACATAACAGGATATAACAGAATATAACAGAGACTGCCGCGCTGGAGGACATTTAGCACCCGCTTATATCTGGTGGCTAATGACCCCAACGCGGCACAGCTGCTGCTAATGACAGCAGAGCAGCAGCTGACTTTGACAGCAGGGAGCTCCCCCGGGCGCCTTCACAATAAGAGCCCGAGGAGCTGGAAGGAACCCTCAGCTGCCAAAGCCAGGGAACAAAAAGATATGAGGCCCGAGTGTGGCCAGAACCGACACTCGGGTTATGACAGTACCTCCCCCTCAAGGCCGAGCTCTGAGCGGCCAGAGTAACACCCCAGCCCCACCCCCACCCCCCTAGGGTGGGTGGATGGGGTGCTGGCAGGAGGGAGAGAGACAAACAACCAACAAGGCTATAGAAAAAAAAACCCATAATCCCGGGTAACAAGAACAAAACCACAATAAGTACAAAATAGGCAACACACCCTTGGGCAAACAGAGTGACACAAAAACAAAACAATCCCCCCCCCCACAAACACCCCAACAGTCCCACAGACGATAGGAGCCCGGAAAGGGCGCAGTCCAGGCCCGGAGGGATGGGGCAGAAGGTTCGGGGGGTTCATCCGGCAACAAGAGGCCACAGAACAGGGAGGGGAAAAGAGGACAGTTCGGGCGGCCTACCCCAGTCCCATGCTCGGGGGAAGAGAGTTTCAGGCGGCCGGAGCAGGTCGCCGCACAGGAAGACAAACAGGTCGGGGGGCCGGCCCAGAGAACCCAACCAACGAGACAGCCCTTCAGGCGGCCGCCCCGCAACACCAGCCCACCAGAACCGTTGGGAGGAAGCAGCCGGTGATCCCGCAGAAAAGGGGGGAGATGAGGGGAAACCGGGCGGAGCGTTCGGGACCCCAACGGCCCCAGGTGGAGATGGGTAGTGCTCCTCAGGGAGACGAGGAGGATGACTGTGGAGAAGAGGGTGATGAAGAAAACGAGCCTGTCCAGCATCCGGTGGCTGGGGATCTGCAGCTCCCTCACCGAACCTAGGACCTGCTGGTGCAGCACCCACGGTGGACCCCGATTGGGCCTCCGGAACCAAACCCACGGTGGACCCCGATTGGGCCTCCGGAACCAAACCCACGGTGGACCCCGATTGGGCCTCCGGAACCAAACCCGCGACGGACCCCGACTGGGTCGGCGTGGCACCAAACTCGACCTCCAACCCCGAAACCGGAACCTCTGGCACAGCAGGCGAAAGCAGCCCCTCGCCGGCGACCCTGGGAGAAGGCTCGGAAGAGAGAGAAAACCCGGGATCAGGATCACCGGCAGCGCCAGAACCCGGTGAGATAAGCTCGGACGCAGCGGGCGGCTGCACCCGGCTCATCTCCCCTTGAGACAGGCAAAAATGCTCTAAGAGATGAAAAAGAAAGACAAAGTAGAGCACTCGCCTGAGCTCGGGTTCTGACGCCGTCCAGGACTGCGAAGATCCGGGCTCAGATGTCAGGAGGTCGTCATCAGGCTCCCACTCAGCTGCGTCGGGCTCCGCAGCTGGCATGATGGTGCGTGCAGCCAAAGAGTCCTCCGGCACCGATGTCCACGCCGGTGGCCCGCATGGCGTGGTGGCAGGAGAATCTCACCCTGCTGGACCGGACCACTCCTCCGTGGAACCCCGGGGACGCTTCCTCACCGGCGATGGCTCCATGCTGCAGTCCGCTCTCCTACTCCGCCCATGGCGTGGCTGCGGAACCGGAACCAGGCTCTCCAGAACCGCAGGCCCCCTCCTCATCCAGCGACGTTGGCCTGACGTCGAGGACCGCTCAGCGGAGGGAGACACAGAGGAAGCAGGGTTAATATTTTCATCCACAGCGGGTGGAGGGAGCTCGGGGGGCTGCATACCCCGAACTCCACCCCTAGGAGTCAGACAAGGCAAAACAATGTCAAAAGAAGAGAAATCATCATGCACTTGCCTTTCCCCTAAGGGTAAGATAGTCTCCGCTGTGGGGGACGTCATTCCTTCCTTTCCCCGCTGGATGGCGACAGAGGGCCCTCTGGGAAGATGAGATGAGGCCACTCGAGGCGGATCCGGGATGAAGCTCGCCGAAACGGAGCTCTCGTGACACACAGCAGCCAGGATAGGCGACGAGGAGGAGGGGGCGACAGCCGGGGTCAGTCGGGCATGGAGCGCTGACGGGACAGCAGGCGAGGGCCCGGGGGAAGACGAGGCTGCGGGGATTCCCCTCTGACGAGGCGCAGGAGTGACAGCTGTGTGGGGGGTTGAGCCCTTGCGGCGACCCGGAACAGCATCCAGACGGGGGTCTAGCCGAGGTTGGAAGCCGGATTGACGACGGTTCCTTGTAGGGGGTGAGGCGAAGGTGAGGTCCGGAAATCGCCGTTCCTGAGCAGAAACGGCGGCAAGCAAGTCAGCAAACTCAGGAAACTCACGCAGCGCTGGATTCCTCTCCACCAGTCTGACCGCCGCCACCACATGCTTCATACACGCTGGAGGATTCTCAGCGGAGCAAGCAGCTGCCACCCGGTCCCAGATCTTGTCTGCTGTCATCTGCAGCTTCTCTGGGGGAATCCCGAGTGACGACATGCCCGATGGGAAAAGACCTCCGGATGGTGCGAACTCCCGGGCCGGAACGGAGGCAGGAGCGGGATCCCGAAGCGAGGGGCAACGTCTCCGCCGCTTCAGCTTCCTGCCAGGATTTCCCTCCAGCCCTCGGAGTCTCTCACGCTGGGTGGCGATGTCATCTCTCCTCACGCTTACCTCTGGATGATCGGTGAAGCGGGGAAGAGAATCCAGAATCTCCTCGGCTAGGTCCAGGTATCTACAAATGTCGCTGGGAGCGTCCAACAGCGTAGCGGTGAAGATGGTGTAGTCCACCTCCTTCAGAACCTCCGCTTGCTGCCTGCCAAGGCGCCGACAATGGCCCCTGGATGACGACATACTCCCCGCTGCAGACACTCAGACAGGTAGGAATTAACAGTCCCCTACTGCAAACTGCACGGTGAATGGCGTCTCGAAACAACGCCTCCTCTCCGGGCGTTGGGCGGCAGTCTACTGTCACAACGGCCCTCATGGACCGTCACAAGACGCCTCAGTCACCAGTGAGTTTGCAGTGATGTTTATTTACAGTGCAGGTTTAGACAGGCATAGGAACATATACAGTGAACAGGTGACGCCTGAGCCGGGGAGCACCCGATGCACCAGACGAGATAATAATTAAGGTAAAGTTACAACGAGCGTACCTTAACGACAGGACTGTTAACAGGCGGGTAACAGGGGATTCCCAAGTCCGTTAACCATGATGAGCAAGAATAACAGGAACACAACAGAGATTAACAGAACGTAGCTGAACATAACAGGATATAACAGAATATAACAGAGACTGCCGCGCTGGAGGACATTTAGCACCCGCTTATATCTGGTGGCTAATGACCCCAACGCGGCACAGCTGCTGCTAATGACAGCAGAGCAGCAGCTGACTTTGACAGCAGGGAGCTCCCCCGGGCGCCTTCACAATAAGAGCCCGAGGAGCTGGAAGGAACCCTCAGCTGCCAAAGCCAGGGAACAAAAAGATATGAGGCCCGAGTGTGGCCAGAACCGACACTCGGGTTATGACAAAGGAAACTCAAACTCTGAAAATATGCCATTATGCTGAACATAAACTACAAGAGATGGAGAACGATATTGATCCTGATAACCACTTTTTCAATAATATTCATAACCATTGTGAATATTACACTGAAAAGCAATTCAAAAGTCAAGTGCAACTAGATAGTAACCTATCAATAATACACTTCAACAGCAGAAGTCTTAACAAAAACTTTCCACAGATTCAGGACTATTTAAAACAGCTAGACAGAAAATTTACAGCTATCGCAATCTCTGAAACTTGGCTTAATGAAGAGCAGGCTCCCCTGATGGCAATAGAGGGATATCAGATGTTTCATATTAACAGATCTCAAAAAAAGGGTGGTGGTGTTGCACTGTATATTGATGTCCTGTATAGGTGTAAGCTTGTAAATGGAATGTCCTTTGCACTACCAGGGATTTTGGAATGTGTTACTGTTGAGATTGATCAAGATAAAACAAAAAATCTAATTATAAGTTGTATATATAGAACGCCGGGAACTTGCATTGAGACATTCAGAGATAAATTAGTCGAGCTGTACAATAATATTACTAGTAAGAAAATGGTAGTAATTTGTGGAGATTTCAATATTGATTTACTAAATCCACATCAACAAAATGTAATTACAGAGTTCATGAACTCTATGTACAGCATGAGTCTATATCCCACAATAACACATCCCAGTAGAATCACAGTTCATACTGCTACACTTATTGACAACCTGTTTGTTAATATTATTGATAAGAAAATAGAAAGTGGATTATTGATAAATGATATAAGTGACCACTTGCCAACCTTTGCACTTATCCATGGCCACACGGGGGCCAATACAGAAAAAATTTTAAAATCGTTCAGATACAAATCACAAAATGCAATCAGTTCTTTTAAAGAGGACTTGCTGAAGCAAGACTGGACAGAAGTCTATGTATCAGATGTAAATGAAGCCTATGACACATTTATGAACATTGTAACCACTCTTTATGAAAAAAACTGTCCATTAGTAAAGAAAAAGCTTAAACATAAATTTGCCGATAAACCATGGTTAACCAAAGGACTACAAAAGGCGTGTAAAAAGAAAAATTTATTATATAAAGCTTTCCTAAAGAAAAGGACAAAAGAAGCAGATCAGCGGTATAAAACATACAAAAATAAGTTAACATATATAATAAGATGTAGTAAGAGAGACTATTACAGTAAAGAACTGGAGAAAAACAGAGACAATATTAAAAATACATGGACAATACTTAACAGTATTCTTGGAAATAAAAGCAGAAATACAAGCTACCCAACCGAGTTTTCAAAAAATAATAAAACAACTCGGAGTGTGAATGCAGCTTCACCTGCTGATGAATTTAATAACTTTTTTGTTAACATTGTTCCTAATTTGGCTCGAGAAATACCCATTACAGCGCCTACAGGTGATACAATAAGCAATAACACTGCTATAAAAGACTCCATTTTCATAAAGAACACAGACGAGAGAGAGGTCATTGAAATTGTTAAATCGTTTAAAAGTAAAACATCTACGGACTGTGATGGTATTGACATGCTCTTAGTCAAAACTATTATTGAATGCTTAGTGAAACCACTGACGTATATCTGTAACCTGTCTCTCCAAACAGGTATATTTCCCAATGCAATGAAAATAGCTAAAGTTATTCCAATATACAAGACGGGTGACAGAGGGGAATTCTCAAACTATAGACCAATTTCACTATTGCCGCAATTTTCCAAGATACTTGAAAAAATATTCTATGAGAGAATTGACAACTTCATACTGAAGAATAATTTATTGTGTGAGCAGCAATATGGGTTCAGACACAAGAGGACAACTGCATTTGCTCTAATGGAATTTATAGAAAAAATATCAACTGCCATTGAAAATAAAGAGTATTCAGTTGGGGTATTCCTGGATCTTAAAAAAGCATTTGATACAGTGGATCATAATTTATTATTAAAGAAACTACAAAATTGTGGTATTAGAGGGGTAGCACTGTCCTGGTTAAGTAGTTACTTAAAGAATAGATATCAGTATGTATGTGTTGGTAACAAAAACTCACAGTTACTGAAGGTTACTTGTGGAGTCCCACAGGGTTCAGTTTTGGGGCCATTGTTATTCAATATGTATATAAATGATATATGTAAAGTTTCAGAAAAAATGGACTTAATATTGTTTGCCGATGACACTAATCTATTATGCAGTGGAAGCAATTTGGAACAACTTTTGGATACACTCGGAAAGGAATTAGGAAAGCTTAAACTGTGGTTTGATTCAAACAAATTAACACTCAATTTAAGTAAGACAAAATTTATAGTCTTTAACAACCATCACAACAACTCAGTATCTAAACTCAGTGTAAATGGTGTAGAGATTGAAAGGATATCCGAAACTAAATTTCTTGGAGTAATAATTGATAATAAACTGTGTTGGAAGTCACATATTAATTATATTAAAGGTAAAATATCCAAATCAATTGCAATACTACACAGAGTGAAATATTTGCTGAATCAACCCACACTATATACCTTGTATCATTCATTAATACTCCCATACATGACATATTGTACTGAAGTATGGGGAAATACATATAAAACAAACATATATCCAGTCTTTATGCTTCAGAAGAGAGCTATTCGAATAATAAACAAAGCAGCTTACAGGGAACCAACAAACCCACTTTTTCTTAAATTAAAAGCTCTCAAGTTGAAAGATCTGGTTGACTTTAAAACTGCAGTAATAATGTTTAAAGTGAAGAATAAATATCCAAAAGTTGTTCCAAATAAGGGAGAAACAATATCATTTCAGAGGAACATGTATATTTCAAAAACCTTCAGTGAGAACTACCACCAAGCAACACTGTGTTTCAGTGCAAGGAGTCAGATTATGGAACGATTTTGGACCTGAATTAAAATCATGTACAACGCTTGGACAATTTGAACAAAAACTAAAGGAAGAAATACTCCAAACATATATACAAGATGACATGTAAAATCACATAAGGATTGTCATATCCAGCCTGCGTTGTGTTGTAGCTTAGTTTTTTGTCACATTTTGTCTTAGCTTTGTTCTGAATTGTAATCGCTCTTGTTTTGTTTTTTCTTTTGAATTCTTGGATGGAACATGGGTGGGCAATATATGCTGCGGCTTCAGCCATCACCCATTTCGGATAACTTATGTTGAACTGTATAATCAGAGGAGTTATTGTCTAATTTGACCTTGTTGGATTTTCTTTCCCCTTTTGTTATATTATTCAGTTTCTTTTGACCTGTGCTTTTGGTCTATCCGAAATAAAGATTCATTCATTCATTCATTCATACCTCCAACCTCCCTCCCACCTCCATCTGTGACTGTCTCCATGAACTCACTTCCTGGTTTTCCTCTAACTTTCTTAAACTTAACAGTGATAAAACAGAAGTCCTCTTAATCGGTTCAAAATCCACCTTTTCAAAGTCAAACAGTATCACCATCACCATTGACAACACTACTCTTTCCCCCTCCCCTCAAGTCAAAAACCTTGGGGTAATTTTGGACACCACCCTCTCCTACAAATCCCACATCAATAATGTCACCCGGTCAGCACTTTTCCATCTACGTAACATCAACCGTCTCCGTCCCTCCCTCACCCCTGCCAGCACCGCCATCCTGGTCCATTCTCTCGTTACCTCCCGCCTGGATTATTGTAACTCCCTCCTTTCTGGTCTCCCCCTCAAATCTCTTAAAAAACTTCAACTGGTTCAGAATGCTGCCGCCCGGATCATTACCAGAACTCCATCCACCCATCATATCACCCTGGTTCTGCAGCACCTCCATTGACTCCCCATCAAACACCGCATTGACTATAAAATCATCCTCCTCACCTACAAAGCCCTCCATGGCCTCGCCCCGCCATACCTGGCTGCACTCCTCTCTGTCCATACACCATCCAGAACTCTCAGATCATCAACTACCATCAACCTCAATGTTCCTCCTGCACGCATGACCACCATGGGCCTCCAATCATTCAGCTGCACCGCTCCCCGCCTCTGGAACTCCCTCCCACCGGACCTCAGGAACATAAACTCACTTTCTACCTTCAAATCCCACCTCAAGACTTTTCTGTTCACTAAGGTCTATTCTTTGTGATCCTTGTACTTGTGATGTGTTTTTAATGTGTTTTATTGATTGTTTTATTTTTGTACGGCGTCCTTGAGTGCCTTGAAAGGCGCCTTAAGTAAAATGTATTATTATTATTATTATTATTATTATTATAAACCCTCTCCATGTCTTCCTTCACCACATCCATGAATCTCCTCTGTGGTCTTTCTCTTTTCCTCCTGCCTGGCAGCTCCATCTTCAGCATCCTTTGTCCAATATATCCTCTGTCCTTCCTCTGTACATGTCCAAACCATCTCAGCCTCGCCTCTCTTACTTTGTCTCCAAACCGCTGAACCTGAGCTGTCCCTCTGATATACTCATTTCTAATCCCGATCCTCTTAGTCACTCCCAATGAGAATCTTAGCATCTTCAACTCTGCCAGCTCCACCTTCTTTTTTTGTCAGTGCCACTGTCTCTAACCCATACATCATAGCAGGTCTCACTTTTGTTTTGCAAACCTTCGCTTTCACTATTCCTGCTATCCTGTCACAAATCACCCCTGACACTCATCTCCACCTACTCCACCCTGCCTGCTGTCTCTTCTTCGCCTCTCTTGTGCACCATCTATTGCTTTGGATGGTTGACCCCAGGTATTTAAACTCATCTACCTTCGCCTGCCTCCCTCTCATTTACACACATGTATTTGATTTAAGATATAGTACAGTTTAGCATGCTCCGCTTTATACAGTCTTTATTGACTTTGAAAAGGCTTTTGACAGTCTCCATAGGGACTCTCTTTGGAAAATCCTTGACCATTATGGTATCCCACAGAAACTGGTCAACATCATCAGATCATTGTATGACAATTTCAAATGCAAAGTCATCCATGACAGCAAGCTCACAGAACCCTTCTGAGTCAACACAGGTGGGAAACAAGGATGCATCCTATCCACAATATTATTCTCTCTAGCAATAGACTTGGTAATGAGGGAAGCACAAGGAAACTGTCATGGTCTGAGCGCTGACTCTGTCCGCGCTCGGGTTGTCCGGTATTTCTCCATTCTCTTCCCAGGTTTGCCATTTGGCCTCCGGGCTTTTATTGTGACAGCGTCTCGGTGGGGCTTCCGGCTGTCAGAGCCGAGCTCCGCAGTGACAGCTGGAATTCATTCAGCTGACGACGTCCTCATCAGCTGATTAATCTGTTGGCCCTATTTAAGGGAGCAGCTCAGGTTACTCCAGTCTGCGACCTCGTCAAACATTGCTGGCTTCTGTCTCTGCGCAGCTGCAGAGGTTCCCTGACCTCACCTTCGCCTCGCCCTCTGCCAGTAAACATCGTCACAATGCCCGTGGTAAGCCTCAGCGAGAACCCCGTCCAGATCCAGTTCCGGGTCGCCGAAGGAACTCTGCCTCCCAGCCAGCTGTTGCTCCTGCGTCACGACAGGAGGAAAACACAGCAGCCTCCGCCTCCGGGTCATTTGTCCCTGCTGTTCCATCAGCTCCTCATTGCCGGATCACCTCGGCTGTTTCTCCCTCCTCCTCGATGTTCCCCCCAGCTGCTGTGAGCTCCACGAGTCCGTCTCCGGCTGCCCCCGTGCCTGATCCGGTGCGAGCGGCTCCTCTTCATCTTCCCAGGGAGCCCTCCGTCACCATCCATCGGGGAAAGGGAAGAACCAAGCCAACTGCAGCAGGTTCCATTGGCCCTCAGCGGATCAGGCAAGTGTCTCTTCATTCTTTTCCTTCACTTGGTGAATTGCCTTGTCTGATCCCTGGGGGTGGGGTTTGGTGTTCACAGTCCCCCGAGCTCCCTCCACCTGCCGCAGTGATTAATTATGAACCTGCTACCTTTGTGTTTCCTTCCCCTGAGCGTTCCTCTGTGCCAGGACTACACCGTTGGACGAGGAGGGAGCCTGCGGGCCTGGAGAGCCTGGTTCCAGCCCCGCAGCCACGACACGGGCAGAGGAGGAGGGTGGACTGCAAATTGGAGCCTGCACTGACAAGCAAGCATCCCTGGGTCTCCACGGAGGGACAGTCCAACCCGGCAGGTCACGGATCCCCTGCCACCACGCCATGCGGACCCTCGGCGTGGACGTCAGCGTCAGGTAATCCTCGGACTGTGGACACCATCATGCTGGCTGCGGAGCCCACCGCAGTCTAGTGGGAGCCAGTACTGGACCTTCAGCGCACTGAACCTGGATCGACGGAGTCCTGGGCTGCGGTGGAGCCCAAGATCAGGCAAGTGCTCTATTTTGTCTTCCTTTCCTCTATCCTGGAGCATTTTGCCTGTCTCTCGGGGAGACGAGCCGGGCACTGCCGTCCCCGGCATCCGAGCTTATCTCGCTGGGCTCTGCCGCTGCCGGTGATTCTGATCCCGGTTTTCTTCTCTCTTCTGAGCCTTCTCCCAGGGTCACCGGTGATGAGTTCCTTCTGATCGTCGCCTTGGAGGTTCTGGGTTTGTGTCTAGAGGTCATCCCTGGTGCTGCGCCGGCCCAGTCGGGGCCCGTCGTGGGTATTGTTCCGGCCCAGTCTGGGTCCGTCGCGGGTGCAACATCGGCCCAGTCGGGGTCCGTCGTGGGTGTGGCTCCGGCCCAGTCGGGGTCCGTCGTGGGTGCAGCACGGTCCCGCTTGGGATCCAATGAGAGCGCAGCGCCAGTCCGTGTGGGGTTTGGTGATGGAGCTGCAGATCCTCCGCCAATCGACGCTGGACTGGTCCCTCTTCCTTCCCCCGTTCCCTTTTCCCTTCCATCGGGGGCCGCTGGGATTCCCCATTATCGGCTCAGCTCTCCCTCGCTATTCCTCTCAATAGAGAAGCCGTCTCCGAGTTGTCCCCTGCAGTCCTGGTGGCTGGATGACGCAGGTCGGCCGCCTGGGAAACTGTTTCGCCGGTTTGGCGTTCTGGGTCGGCCACCCGACAAGCTGAACTCTCTGTTTGGCGACCTGGTCCGGCCGCCAGAGGTATTGTTTCTCCGGGCCTGGGACTGGGGTAGACCGCCCGAACTTATCCTGTTTCCCCTGCCAGCGATCTGGACGATGGATGCAGGTAGACCACCAGAACTAATTGTTGTCTCATTGTGCCCTGCCTGCCGTCATCCCAGTGTTTTTTTTCTTTCTCCTCTTCCCTCTGAAATATTAGGGATTCTCTTGTGTTTTGTTATTTGGACTGTATTGAACTGTGTATATCGCCGCCCTGTAGCGTGTGTTTTTTTTTCTCCTCTCTTGTGGTGTTATTTATATGACTTTGAACTGTATTTATCACTGCTCTGTAGCATGAGGTTTTTTTTTTTTTTTTCTGGTATTATGGGGTACGCTGCATTTTTTTGTGCCTGTATTTGAGTTTCCTGGTTCCTCGGTGGTTGTGAGATGTTTTTTTTTTTGTGCTGTTTGCAGCCGTTCTGAGTTTTTTTTTTTCTTTGCGTCTCCTCCTCATGGGGTTCTTTGGGTGCAGCGTATGTGCCTGTTTTTTTGTTTTGTTTTTTTGGCTTTTCTCTTCTATGCTCTGATTGTTGTAACCTGTTTTTTTTTCTCTCTCTCTCTCTTCTTGTTCTTTCTCTGTTATTATGCTGGTTGGTTCTTGCCCTCCGAGCCTGTTCCCCCACCACCCTCCCTGGGGCAGTCTTGTTGACCTTCTGGGTGGGGTGGGGGGTGGGGGCTTCGATGTTACATGGCGCCTGGAATTTGCCTCGTGAACAGGGAGTACTGTCATGGTCCGAGCGCTGACTCTGTCCGCGCTCGGGTTGTCCAGTATGTCTCCGTTCTCTTCCCAGGTTTGCCATTTGGCCTCCAGGCTTTTATTGTAACAGCATCTCAGCAGGGCTTCTGGCTGTCAGAGCCGAGCTCCACAGTGACAGCTGGAATTCATTCAGCTGATGACGTCCTCATCAGCTGATTAATCTGTTGGCCCTATTTAAGGGAGCAGCTCAGGTTACTCCGGGCTGCAACCTCGTTAAACATTTCCTCGTTAAAACTCTGTCTCAGATTCCTGATATGTCCCACTCTCAGTAAGTGTATTTCCTCATAGTCTGTGTTCTTATTTCCATGTGTATATTTCGTGTTTTTGCCCCACATGGCTCATTATTTTGTCGTTTGTCTTTCTGTTAATAAAACATGCAAACTCATCGGCTGGCTATCGACATCTTATTGATGGCTCATGAGGGCCATCGTTGACAGAAACGAGAGGAATACAATGGGCCCTATCCTCAGTTTTAGAAGATTTAAATTATGCAGATGACATCGCATTGCTGTCTAGCAGGCACAAGGATGCACAAGAAAACACTCACTCACTAACAACATCAGCAAGTTTAGTAGGCTCCAAAGTTAACACCAAAAAAACACAGGTCCTCAAAATGAATACCAGAACACAAGACCCCATCATAGTCAACAACTGTCCGTTAGAAGATGTCCAGGAGTTTACCTACCTTAGCAGTAAAACCACAGCAGATGATGACTGCTCTGCAGAAATCAACAGCAGAATCAGTAAGGCTAATCAAGCTTTTGCCATGCTCATATCTATCTGGAAAACAACCAAGCTCAGCATCCATACTAAAATAAGAATCTTTACTTAGTATCCTTTTATATGGATCGGAATGTTGGAAGACATTCACCACCACTGAAAGAAAACTTGATGTCTTCCGAACCAAATACCTCTGTAAAATCCTAAGATATTTTGGCCCAATACCATATCAAACAAAGAGCTTTACAACGGAACTAACACTACCCCAATCTCTGAGAACATCCAGAGAAGACGATGGAAATGGATGGGTCACGTATGCCGAATGCTAACCATGGCTATACCCAGAACAGCACTACGGAAGACACCTCAAGGCAAAAGGAACAGAAGACGGCCAAAGGAGATCTGGCATAGGACAATGGAGAAGAAACTTTGGAGCAGAGGCCTGAGTCTACAGACTGCCCCACAGATAGTGGCTGACAGAGATAGGTGGTGCTTCCCTGCAGTCGCCTCAAGTGCCAGATGGCACCAAGAGAACTAGGAGAGATAGTTTAGCATATCCTTTGTTGTTGCATTGTCTTGTTTTATTATATTGTTTTAATATTTTATTATTGTTCATTATGATGTTTTAATTGTGACCTGCCAAGGGACTGCAGATGTAAATTAGCTTAAAGCTGACTCTGGTGCAATGCATCAAATGGCAACATTTATGTTTATTATTGTACATGGTTCCTTTTCAAATAAAATGAAAAAATATATATATATACAGGATCCTTGTTGTAACTTTTTTATGGGAGTCCGCTGGACCGCTCTTAGTCTGGCCCTTCACCCAGACCCTACCAAGAGCAAGTTACCCCAACAACATGGCTCCTGGGATCATTAGGGCACACAAACCCCTCCACCACGATAAGGTGGTGATCCACGGAGGGGTCCCTTTTCTTCAATATGGTGAGATTAAATGCCACATACAGTACATGCTAACTCAGTCTGCTCCTCAAATGATTACAAAAATAGCCACTATCCTTTTTACGTACAGTTTTATGTAGAAACTGACAATTTAGAAAAAAGAACATATGATTTATTAAATCATAATGCATTCACTTACCCTCAGAGTTAGGAATTTAGTTAGGAATTATTACTTTTCATTTCGTTTAATGTGTGTTTTACTGCTGATTTTGTTAGTATTGTGGACATAAATTTCCATTCTCACTGGCTTCTAATTTTCTTTCAATTATCTGATAATGTAAACATGAAATCACTTAACTCCATTTTATCCCTGTCCGATACTGACACACTTTCCTGTTTTTCACAGCCACATCTCGAGGCTGAGCATGCTTTTACTGAGCCTGAATTAGCTGTTTTTATTTGGGCATTAGAGCACACTGAGCTCAGGATTGAGAGTGATTGCTGCACTCTGCTGCAGTGCAGTTCAATCTACAGTATCTGGCCCACCACTAAATGGTGCTCCTTCATCACACTGCACAGGCTTTGGCTAAAGGATTAATGTTGTAAATCAAGTGCAGCTGAGCCAGAGGGCACATTTGGCCCACCCTGAGTGGGCTTCTGTGTACATGTGGGCCACCTATGATGGGGCTGGTGTCCCTGACCCACCTGTACGTCTGAGAGGTACTTCTGTGCACCTGAGTAAGCCGCTGACTAGCTGTATGCAGGTCTTTGTGGGTCTTGAGCTGTATTTTCCACACTTCTCTTTCCTCCTCTTGTTAAATTCTTCCTTCACCAAACTGTCTGAGACTGAGAGTGAGCAGCGAAATTATCCCTGAGTAGACACGAGCATGACAGACGGTGTCAAGCTTCATTCATGTAGCTGTTTTGGGATAATTAGTCAGCTTGAAAAAGAACAAGGGATTTTTTTCTTTATCATCATTCATTTAATTGGTGGAAAAAAGAAGGTTTACAGCACTACATGTTGGAATCAAGTTGTATTTACAGTACATCAAGACTGTCATTTAACAGCAGAAAATAAAAACAGCACCAATGGGATAAACCAGAGGAAAACTACAACAATGTTTAAAAAAACATTATATCTCCAAATTTTTTGTAAATACCATCCAGTATTTGCTACACCAGCGAGGCTGAAAACCACAGTGTGATGAGGAGAACTTTATCCCACTTATCAATTTATTGCTGAGTTTATGATAGAAAAAAAAATGAAGACAGACATGACACAAAAACCCAGAATTAGACCCCAGTTTGTATGTTACAGTACATGATCCATTTGGTCAAGTAGGCCTATAGGCAGGCTGGATATTTAATTATAGGGTCTTAATCGGGTCAGAAAAATGAATGGCCACCTTTAAAAATTCTTTAACATACTGAATTGTCAAATTGCTTCCAAGCCCAGCCTTACCCTGGATTTCCACTGACTCCGGATCTGGTCCATTACAGCTGCGATCCGGACTCCGCAGCATATAGTTCCCATTCTCATCAATGTTCTAATCCCCACTTGGTCCAGACCATTCTGGAATGAGTCTGGCTTGTCGGATTCGGAACGCTAATGAAATGCAACAAGTCTATTTTGGACGGATGCTGGATCCAATTCACAAGGAAATGCCGTGATATTTCATGGTATTAAATACTGTAACTGTTCATTAAAAATGATTTAAGGGTCATCTGTTATTTTCTGAGGTCTACTCCTCCACCACTGTGTCAGAGAAGATAAAAACTTTGACACAACATACAAACACTTAATAGAATTAAAATGAACGGGCTACTTATATATTATTAGAGCACAAAAATCCAGGTGGAGAGCCGGTACGTCACACTTCCTTGTTGCTGTCACATGATTGCAGTCGGTTCATCTCAGTCTTGTTTGAGTCTTTCTCGAGATCTCGTGTTATTTTATATAATTCTCGCGTGATCTTGTATATCAAGTGCTGCTCTGATGTGTTCCGGATCAAAACACAAACGGAGTGGATGGGGACTGCCACAAGCATCCGGAGTCAGCGTAAATCCAGGGTTAAACGTCTTCTCTTAGTAACTCTTACCAAGGATTTCCACTGACTCCAGATCCGGTCCGTTACGGTTGCAATCCAGTCTTCACAGCAAATAGTTCCCATTCTAATAAATGTTCTAATCCCCAACTGGTCCGGACCACTGCAGAATGAATCTGGCTTGTCGGATTCCAATAGCTAATGAAACACAAAGAGTCTATTTTTGACAGATGCCGGATCTAGTCTGCAAGGAAAACCCTGAGAATCTACTGTATTTAATTACTGTTTAGCTACGTTCCGATCCACGGTGTACTTCAACTGTATTCCCTACTCACTGCTCCGTTCACAGGGAATATCAGTAAATTAACTGCCCTTCACAAAATTTATCCATTTGAAACACCCTGTAACTGTTGGCTCCCTCCTCTGTTCGTTACCACAGTGACCATAGGCACGTACTGATTCTGTGGTAGATAATTTATATTTCCTATATAAAATATTAATCCACCTTATTCCTAGGCCCCATGATGCGTTGTGTGAATTATGGTAGCAACTTCCGGTACTAGTTTAGAACATATGGTTGTCATTGAAATGGGACACTTTTCCTTGTTGTTATTGTTAAAAAACAATGACTTCGGCATCAGAAATATGGGAACGTGGCCTCTTGCACCTCAAAACAGTGATATAATCATACCACTTCCCACGACTATCAAGGGATGGGAAGATGACCTTATAAAGTGGCCTCGTACACAGTAGCTCCGTTAGTTAGTGCCACTGCTAAGAGGCTAACGCTGTAAACAAATGACTTGTGCTGGCAAAATGAGTCACTTTGAGGACATTTTCAAAACTGATGTAATGTTATTTCCATATTCTGCATTGAAAGACCTTCAAAATGATATTTAATTTGTAAGAAGTGCGCAAAAACTGACCCACAAAAAGACGATTTGTTTATATTTTAGCAAGGTTGAAAACTTGCGTTCAATCGGTCGGGAGTTATGTCTTCTGCAAAAACATAGGTATTTTTAGGAAGTACAATTTCTAAGCTTTCCAATGATACCAGGCACTCATGGAGTTTTCCCGGGACTTGCCCTACCAAACTAAGAAAGAGTCATGATTTATGACTTCTTGTTGCCTGTACTCATAATGGCGCGGTGCGCATTCTGACCAGCACGTCTCCACTACAATAAAGTCGGCTGCATTTTGTTAAAATATGTTGGACATAATCAAATTTACCTTAGAGCAGACATACGCCACAACACCGTGCTTGGACGTCGTCTGTCACCGTGTGGTGAGAAGCATCCATTTATCCAGTCTGACACAACCACAAACACCAGCAAGTACCAGAACTACGCCAAAACATTCAAAAATACACAAACTAGAAGAGCTGAAATTAGTTGCCACTTGACTGCAAAACACGTATGTGGACAATACATTAAAATAAATTTGAAAAACTTTGAAAAACGCTATTTTAAAAGCCCCTGCTACTCCACTCTTACTGACTGATTTAACACTACGTCAGTCAAAACCGGAAGCTCCACCCATAATCGTTCCTACAGCGGCACCCCCAGGAATAAGGTGGACACAAATATATTTTTATTACAATCAGCTGATATAAACAATAGCCAACATCAGTTTAGCTTGTTAATAACGTTGGCAACAATAGTTTGGTTTACTCGTACTTGAGGTGCAATGGCTTATGGGTAATCTTCTTGTCAACTTCCGGTGAAGTGATGTACCATTGTTCACTTCTTCCCTGCACAGTTCTCAGTTCCCTTTGAACTGAAGGCCATTTTCTCCCTTCGATTTGGAATCTCAGGTAATATGACGGATATCCTGTGCAGTCCACTTTGGAGTATACTATTGGGCGATTGGAATGCAGCTCTCATTCATTAAAAACTATTTAACTGTAAATCCAGCTTTACTTTTTTTAAATAATCCTTTTATTAGTCCTACAATGGGGAAATTACAGGGCATCCGCCTGGATGAGGCAGCCACAGGAGGGGGTTAGAGGGTAGGGGAGGGAGTTAGAGCTGCAGGTTACCATATTTACTCTTGTGAATGGGAAAATCAATTTTCACAATATTCATTTTTAACACTGTCCAAACCAAAAAATTCAAATTTTGACTTACAATTGATTCATTGCCCCGCCCTACTGACTACATTGAAAAAGTAGGTAAAGTGGAATATAAATTGTATGTCATATAAACAAATGCCTATTTATAACATACAATTTCTATTGCACTTTGTCTTTTCAAGGTAGTTGGTTTACATGCTTTTTAAGTAACATTAAATAATTAAATGTTTTTACAGTACACCAATTAAAGTGTTTACTTAAATAACTTTTTTAGTCGACACTTTCTTATTCTTATTCAATTTTTTTGTGTGTGTGTGTGTGTCTAATCTTGTTTATACTTGAGTAATTAATATGATAGCAGTATTTTTCAACCAGGGGTCTCTGGAACATTCAGGTTTCCTTGGGAAATTTTCTAAGTTCACTTCTTAATTGGTAAAAATAAGTAAATAAATAATTTGCTGTTGTTTTGCATGAATGCCTACAGAACCAAGCAAAACAATGGCAAATTTTTAGCAGTTTTTTGGACCAATTAAGAAGTGAAATTTTAAAATTTCCCAAGGAAACCTGAACGTTCCAGGAACCCCTGGTCATAAGGTTCCACTACTTTTACTTGAGTACAATTTCTACCCACCTCTGTCTTTTATTACTAACTCTCTTGCAATACAGAATAAATGACATAAAATAGAAAGGAAAAACAGCCTTTAGATGTGGATTTTAAATAGAACCAAAATTTGGAGAAATCTGCTTGATGCAAATGAGAAAATATTCAACCAATTTAGCATGTTTAAAAGACCCACTGTGGGTTGGGTGGAGGAAATCCCCCGTTTCCCGACTGTATAGTGTTACGGTACACGATACACAACCCAGCCCACCATACCAGATGTGAGAAAGCAGTGATCCAAAGCAGTGAGCTATACAAGCCATGGGAAAGCAGCAATCCTATCAACACCAACACATACTGTAGGCACATAAAAACACACAAGTACGCATACACTCGCACACACACACACACACAAACAGTATAATATGCCAGAGCGCCAATTAGGGCTATAATGGCTGTGGGGAAAAAAAATAAGGTTATACTCTCTCTTTCTCACATACACATACAGTAACTGAGACTTCTAAGCACAAAGTTAATAGCACCCAGTTGTTCAGTGCCAGAGACAGACCCTGTGGGAGGGAGAGAGAGGGTGCTGCAAACTCAAGAGGGGTGAAATTTCCTAACAATCATATAGGGTGGCAAAAGTTGACAGAACTTTATGGAAAATATATTTGGAAGGCATGTTTTATGTTTATGGAAGAAAGTTCTTTTAATATAGAAAATGTCTGAGTTTTAACTGTGGTCAATTTCTATGTTTTTTTTCCCCCCGCAGCGTCCTTCCAAAATAACACACTCAGTTCTGGAGAAGGTTTAACTGCCAATTAGCCACTTTTAGCATTGTCCTACCCTGCCAGCCAGCATATTAACAGATCCTGGGTCGGAGGAGGTAAGGGATGTTTGAATAGAGATTGGGTGATGAAGTACAGTGAGAAAACAAATGTGGAAAAGCAAAAAAGTAAAAAGACAGAGACAAGGTAAGAGTGGGGGGCGGGGGGGCACAGACGGCGGAAGGGAAGGCAGAAATGGAGGATGGAGACAGCGGGACGGGGCGGACGCTGATATGCTGGAAGTCTTTGTCCTCTTCCATCAGCAGAAGCCTGGTGGTGGGAAAGAACATTAATGAGAACAGCTGCAGTGGATTCAGTCACACACACACACACACACACACACACACACACACACACACACACACACACAGAGCAGAAAACACTTCTGCAGTCACTTAGCCACCCACTCTTCATCAGCATCCCCACACAAACACAGAGACAGGCCGGCACACATCATCGCCCTTACCCTCACACTCGAAGGCTTGCAGCACGGTGGTGTAAGTGGGGCCCAGCCAGGAGGTGTAGCTACCCAGAACTCTCTGCAGGTGGTGGGTGGCATCGCTGAAGAGCAGATCGGATAGGCCGTAACCCACTGAGCTGAACAGTCTGAAACCCTCGGTGGCGTTGCCAAACACATTCTGCAGGAGAGGGAGAGAGTGACAGCGCTTTAATGCATGAGAGCATGCATGGATGTGCGTTGGCGTGTTCTGTGTGCATGTGCGTCTCTCAGATTGTGTGCCGGCGCAGCCTGGGGAACTGCACAGGGCGTATCAGTCATCCTGACATCTCCCACACACTCAGCAAGGAAGAGGGATGACAGTTTAGCAGGTACCTGAGTACTGAGACACTCAGATCAATAACGCAAACGCCGCAGAGATACGAAATCGACATGAACGCACATATCTGGGGAACAACAACAACACACACACACACACACACACACACACACACACACACACACACACACACACAGAGATGATGCAGTTTATACCCAAATCTACCTGTAAACGTTCCAAGTATTTCCAGACGCGGCACTTGTCCTCCATGCGCACTACCACGGCATTAGCGGGGACCGCTGCCAGGTGGCATCGCTGATACTCGTCCAGACCCGCCTCGGTTCCATCTGGACACAGCAGCTTTAGGTCCTCCAGCTCCATATCCAGGGCCCAGGACTCCTGGTTCTTGCCTGGGCAGAAATGTGGGAAATGTGGTAAAAGACTAGATGTGCATACAGTTTTTACATTAAGTGCGCTGCTGCATTGGATAACTTAGGTTAGACTTAGCTTCATCCATGAGTTATGCCTTGCTTAATGTGGCCAAATTGTAAAAATGCTAATACATGACTTCTTTGGTTTTTAGATATTAACCATTTTAATCCTGTAATTATAGTAGTTCGCCTGGTGATTTTTATCCTTTTTTGTCAATGAATATGTCATAGAATGGTCTTTGTGTAAAATATTTTGCTCTTTTTTGTTCCAGGAGAAGTGTAAATTTCAAAATCTGCCAAGTATTTGTCATGATTATATGTTTTAAATGCTTAAACTTTTTTGCCAGGTGAAATTTTTCAGCAGTTATGTGATCTTGATGAACACTGCACATAGAGCTAAAAAGTCATCCGATTCCAAGAGTGTCAAATATTGCTGTTCTGTCAAAGCTGCTGGCAACTCAAACACATGAAACTTCAGTCTGTGGAAGAATGGATTAAAGCAGTTGTGGATACCTTGAAAAGAATCACTGGAATTACATTAGATGTATACCACGAGAGTAATCATCCAGTGTTAAAGCTATAAAAATGTGTGCTTTAACTACAATTTACTGTTAGTCACAAAGCAGACAGTATATAAGGCCATCAGTCTGCAGCTTGGACACTATACAGTAATATACAGTAATATAGCTTTGACAGTGGTTTGTTAAAAATGAGTTTTTACTTCCCACCACTGCTACTTCACCTGATTGTTGTGGTCTCTTTCTAAAATTGTATTGTCTTTACATTTTAAAGTAACTAGTATATACCCGTGCATACCCATCCATGCCCGTAGAAGCCAAGTATAAGCAAGTATTTCTGCATGCCCATTGCTGAAGGGTCTCCTCCTGTCTCAGACGGCTGTGTTGTTCACAGTCATGCCTGCAGTGTACTGCTGGAACCTGAGGTGTTTCATGTTCACAGCATCTTTTCTGATGTGCAGCAGTTCTCCTCATTCTATTGCTCTCCATCTGGTGGGTTTTCTTCTTCTTTGTTCAGACCACTGTTTGAGGGATTGGTGTGTCATAATTCCAGTTCATGGGCAGGATCATGAAAATACTGTAGATCTGAGCAAAAAGTGGCTTTCGACCCTGTTCAGGAAGGCCCGTGCATGCCTGTAGAAACCAAGGAACCGGAGCACCCAGAGAAAATCAGCGCTTTGCTTGGCACTTTACACATTTGTAGTGTAGAATGGCATTCCTCAAGGTTACACATTTTCACTGTCAGCACCTCTTTAAAAATGGCATTGCTGAGAAAGCGATGCTTTTGCTTGATTTCTTCATCTTGAGCAATAATACAAAGAGTGCTTGATCTGGCAACTCTGCTCGCAGCAACGTAGAATTGGCCATGGCTGCAGAAATCTGTTGTGCAGAAAACACGAACACGCTGTAAAGACTGGCCCTGTGACTTATTCACCTTGCCAATTTTGAGCCATGTGACATCATAAGTGTAGACTGGCACTCATCAAGGTTACACATTTGCCATCATGTAGGCATGGTGAGTCGTCCTATGATGCCTGAGGTCATAGGATGCGCTATGATGATGAGGCAGAGATCATAGGCCGTCCTATGACGTCCTAGAAACCAGTTTTAAAGTCTGTCGTACCCTATGCTGGTGAAAGGTGTCCTCCTGTGTCAGATGGGTGTGATGTACTGCTGGAACCTCAGGTGTTTCATCTTCATGGCATCTTTTCTGACATGCAGCAGATGTCGTCATTCTATTGCTCTTCATCTGGCGGGTCTTCTTCTTCTTCTTCTTCTTCTTCTTCTTCTTCTTCTTCTTCTTCTTCATTCAGACCACTGGTTAAGGGATAAGTGCATCGTAATTCCAGTTCATGGACAGGATTATGAAAATAGATCGATAGATGAAAATAGAAGTTTAAAATCCTTCTTCTTACTTACAAAGCTCTAAATAATCAGGCTCCTTTTTATTTAAAAGATCTGATACTACCGTATTATCCTAACAGAGCATTACACTCCCACAATGCAGGATTACTTGTAATACCTAGAATCTCCAAAAGTACAATGGGAGGCAGAGCCTTCAGTTATCAAGCTCCTCTCCTGTGAAACCAGCTGCCAATCTGGATTCGGGAGTCAGACTCGATCTCTGTTTTTGATATAGCCTACAATTAGGGAGGAATCATGTGTTTCTGAACCCTCCCTTAGTTATGCTGCTAATAGGTTTAGTCAACCGGGGGACCTCCAGTAATGCACTGGGGTTCACTCCTTTCTTCACTCTCAGTGAAATATTTTTGCTGGATATTAACATTTGTTTGTTCTCTCCCATAGATTGAGTCCCCATAGTGCTGTTTGCTCTCTACATGTCTGTTCTTTTCATCTTCTCTGTCCCCTCAACCCCCCAGCCAGTCGCAGCAGATGACTGCCCCTCCCTGAGCCTGGTTCTGCTGGAGGTTTCTTCCTGTTAAAAGGGAGATTTTCCTCTCCACCGTCGCCAAGTACTTGCTCACAGGGGATCGCCTGATTGCTGGGGTCTTTCTGCAACTGTGGGGGTTCCCCCTACAGTTGAAAGTGCTATGAGATGATTGTTGTTGTGAAATGGCGGTATATAAATAAAGTTGAATTGAATTGAACTGAAACCCCAGCAATGCGTGCGCCGTTTCAATCAAACTACTGGACTTTTGGCTGCACGACCTGAAGTCTTGGTTCCTCCACACCGAGGCCCAGTTCGCGCTCTGGGGAATAACGGCAGATGACACCAGGTATTACTATGTGGTCACAGCGCTGGACACTTGCACAACTCAGCAAGTAACGAGCCTGCTCCAACAGCCCCCAGCCCACGACAAATATGGGGCTCTCAAAGCCGCGCTGACCCGGCACTACACATTCTCGGACTGCGAGAGAGCGGAGAGGCTCCTGACGCGCTCCGAGTTGGGAGACGGGTCGGTGGTCGAACAGATGGAGAAGATGTTGGCGTTGATGGGCACAGACAACGGGCATTTTCTATTTGCCCACCTTTTCCTCCAGAACCTCCCAACAGAGGCAAGAGCGGTCCTTGCCAACTTGCCGTTGCTGGCTGTGCGTGACTACCGTGCACTAGCCCAGGAGGCAGATCGGATCATCATCACCACCAGAGCCCCCACAGTGAACGCAGCGGTGTCAGAACCCAGCGAGACGGCCAGCGGAAGCGAGGAGCCAGCGATGGTAGCAGCAGCGGGGGCCAGGAAGCACCAGAGAGACACGCTCTGCTCCTACCACCGCCGTTTTGGAGAGGACGCACGCTAATGCGTGCCACCGTGCCAATTCAAGCGTTCAGGAAACACCAGGATCGGCAGTCGATAGCAGCTGCGACCGCCAGTGAAGAAAGCAAGCTGCTCTACGTGACAGACTCACGCTCGGGGAGATGATTCCTCGTGGACTCCGGCTCCCAAAAGAGCCTCATCCTGCCATCCTACGCTGACCGGCTAGCGGGAACTAGCAGCCCTGAGCTGAAGGCTGCAAACTGCTCAGACATTAAGACTTTTGGTGAGAGGACACTGACGGAATCCCTGCATGGTCATACATACCAGTGGACATTTGTCATAGCAGCATGCAGTTTCCCAATCTTAGGCGCTGATTTTTTGTGTGCACACGGACTACTAGTCGATGTTACTAACAGACGCCTGATTAATGCAATGTCTTTTGATTCTCTCCCCTGTACAGCTCGAGGAGCCGGGCCAACAATGCTAGCCAACATCACAGGTCCAGGTGGTAAGTTCCACACACTGCTCACCCAGTTCCCAGCACTCACGGTCCCAACGTTTTCAGCGGCCATCACTAAACACGGGGTGGAGCACTTTATTACCACCACCGGGCCGCCCATTTTTGCACAACCTCGGCGCCTGGACACAGTTAAACTGGCCATAGCACGCCAGGAGTTTGCCAACTTGAAAAGACTGGGCATCATCAGACGATCAAACAGCCCATGGGCATCCCCACTAAATATGGTCCCTAAGGCCGAGGGATCGTGGCGACCTTGCGGAGATATCCGCAGATTAAACAGTGCCACAGTGCACGACCGCTACCTGATCCCCCATATTCAGGATTTTTCTGTTCACCTTGCCGGGGCACGTATTTTTTCTAAGATAGACCTGGTCCGCGGTTACCACCAGGTCCCGGTGCACGTGGAGGACATACCTAAAATGGCAGTAATAACCCCGTTTGGTCTGTTTGAGTTTTTACGCATGCCTTTCGGGTTAAAAGGCACAGCACAGACATTCCAACGCATGATGGATGCAGTGTTGCACGATCTGCCGTTTGTGTTTGTCTACCTGGATGACATCCTGGTGGCCAGACGCATACGAGGACAAACACGTAGCCCACCTCAGGACGGTTTTCCGGAGGTTGGAGGAGCACGGGTTAATAATCAACCCGGCGAAATGCCAGTTCAGCATGACGGGGATCGATTTTTTGGGACACCGTATCTCACCGGAGGGAGCGATACCTTTGCCGGACAAGGTGCGCGCAGTGGCGAATTTTCCCCGGCCTCAGACGGTCAGGGCGCTGCAGGAGTTTTTGGGGATGGTGAACTTCTACAATCGTTTCCTCCCCTGCGCAGCCCAGCTCATGCAGCCGTTGTACGCCGTGCTTAAGAAACGGAAGCCGGCAGACAGAGCTGACTGGACTCCTGAGCGGGAGCAAGCGTTTTCTGAGGTTAAAACAGCTCTGGTGAATGCTGCACTGCTGGTGCACCCAGACCCGGCGGCTCAGATTGCGCTCACTACAGACGCATCAGACGTGGCCATAGGGGCCGTCGTGGAGCAGTGTGTCGCCGGTTCTTGGCAGCCGCTCGCCTTTTTTAGCAGGTCTTTGCGCGACAATGAGCGTAAATACAGCGTGTTTGACAGGCAGTTGCTGGCTCTCCATCTGGCCATACACCACTTCCAGTTCTGGCTGGAAGGGCGCACCTTCACTGTGTTCGTGGACCACAAGCCGCTAACGTACGCGATGGCCAAGGTTTCGGAACCATGGTCAGGCCAGCAGCAGAGACAGCTGGCTGCGATCTCGGAGTTTACGACCGACATTCGTCATGTGGCCGGTAAACTCAACGTGGTAGCTGACTGTCTCTCGTGCACCGTAGTGGCCCCAGTCTACGTGGGGATAGATTACACGGCCATGGCTGCGGAGCAGATCAGCGATGCGGACGTTTGCACGCTCCAGTCTGGACCAACGGGGTTAAGGCTGGAGAGCAGAGTTATGCAAGACGGGGCCCCCCTTCTAACCTGTGACGTCTCCACAGGCCGCTCGCACCCGGTGGTACCATGCCCTTGGCGACGCCGTGTTTTTGAGTCGGTTCATTCCCTGTCACACCCAGGCGTACGCGCATCAGTCAAAATGGTGGCAGCAAAGTTTGTCTGGCTGAGCCTGCGCAAACAGGTGAAAGAGTGGGCTGCAGCCTGTGTAGCGTGCCAATGAGCCAAAGTGCACAGGCACACAAAGGCCCCCCTTGAGCCGTTCCATATCCCGGTTAAGACGTTCGACCACGTTCACGTGGACCTCATCGGCCCCCTCCCACCATCGCAGGGGTTCACGCACCTCCTGACAGTGGTAGACCACACCACGCAATGGCCCAAAGCAGTCCCACGAGCTTCCTAGTGGGACTGCCTTTTCTACTTCCGGTGCCACACAAGTCGGCTGCCTTTTGCAACAGCAGCTCAATTCTGAGTCTTTTTTTTTCTTCCTCTCTCTTCGAATCGGTGACAACTCTCTGATCCGGCACACCTTTCACTATATATATATATCACGGACACACAGATCGCCCCAAATGTCTCCCGAGCCGGTGGACAGAGCCACTGTTTACAGCAGGAGACAGTACAGCAGGGAAGAGCTGCTAGCACTCAACCGCCACCTGGTGCTAACAGAAAAACTCGACAAACCGGGAGAACAGAGGCGAAAACATCGTGGGTGTCGTTCTGGAGTAAGGCGAAGAGCAAGAAATATAAGGTACAGACCCACCCTCCCATCCGTTGTCATGGGGAATGTACGATCGTTACTGGGAAAGGTAGATGAGCTAGCGGCTATCTCCCACTACGATAGCATATACCGGGAGTGTAGCCTGTTTCTATTCACAGAGTCTTGGCTAACTGAATTAGCAGCAGATGCTAACATTGAACTGGAGGGTTTCCATGCGATACGGGCAGACCGAACATCAGACAGTGGCAAAGCAAGGGGCAGTGGAGTAATAATGTATGTTAACAACAACTGGTGAAGACCAGGACATATCACTGTTAAACAACAGCACTGCAGCAAAGACATCGAGTTGCTAGCTGTTAGCATGCGGCCTACATATCTCCCGAGGGAATACTCACACGTGATCTGCATTGTTATTTATGCAAATCCGACGGCGAACGCTGGGACAGCGCGTGACGTCATCCATTCAGTAACTGGCAGGCTGCAGACAGAACACCCAGATGCTCTTCTCCTCATCTCAGGCGATTTCAACCATGTTTCACTGTCTCCCATTCTACCCACGTTCACCCAGTATGTCACATGCCACACTAGAGACAATAAAACACTGGACTTATTCTACGCGAACACTAAGGAGGCGTACACCTCATCACAACTCCCCCCACTCGGGAGATCGGATCACAACTTGGTTCGTCTCCGGCCGGTGTACAAACCCCTAGTGCACAGACAACCTCCGGCCATGCGCACAGTGAAGTTATGGTCTGAGGAGGCAATGGACACTCTAAAGGACTGTTTTGAAGCCACCACCTGGGAGCAGCTCTGTGATCCACATGGTGAGGACATCGATGGCCTCACTCACACCATCACGGACTACATCAGCTTCTGTGTGGACAACACCATTCCCACCAAGACCATACGGTGTTGCTCAAACAACAAACCCTGGATCAACCCTGAGATAAAAACACTTCTGAGAGAGAAGAAGAGGATCTTCAGGTCGGGGAACAGGGAGATGCTGAAGTCTGTACAGAGGGAGCTGAGGAGAAAGATCAGAGAAGGCAAGGACAGCTTCAGGAAGAAGATGGAGGACAAGCTGCAACAGAGTGACATTAGCGGGGTCTGGAGAAACCTTAAAACCATCTCTGGGCTCCAGAATACCTCTCCTCAGGCCACGGGGGGCAGGGAGTGGGTGAACAATCTGAATCTGTTTTTCAATAGGTTTGACCAACCGCCCTCCCCCCTGACTGCACAACAACCACTGCTGCCTCTAAAGACATCAAGTCCTGCTGCCCACTCCCCACTCCACCAACACCCCCCCCCCCCACTCCCAACACACAGCCCCCCAACCTGACCCTCACTAAGACCCAGGTGAGGACAGAGCTGAGGAAGATCAAGGCGAGGAAGGCGTCGGGACCGGACGGCATCAGCGCAAAGCTCCTCAAGTCCTGTGCAGACCAGCTGTGTGGGATTGTGGAGTACGTCTTCAGTCTGAGCCTGAAGCTGGGGAGGGTACCACAGCTGTGGAAAACATCTTGTGTGGCACCTGTACCAAAGACTTCCCACCCCAAAGATCTGAACAGCTACAGACCAGTGGCCTTGACGTCCCACATGATGAAGACCCTGGAGAGACTGCTCCTTGCTCACCTCCGCCCCCTGGTAGGACCAGCGATGGATCCACTCCAGTTCGCCTACCAGCATGGCATTGGGGTGGAGGATGCAGTGATCTTCCTCCTTCACCATTCTCTGTCCCACCTAGAGAAGCCCGGGAATGTGGTGAGGATCATGTTCTTTGACTTCTCCAGTGCTTTCAACGCCATCCAACCAATGATCCTGAAGGACAAGCTGCTGTGCGCAGGGGTGGACCAGCACCTGTCATCATGGATCCTGGACTACCTCACAAACCGGCCTCAGTTTGTGAGAACCCGGGACTGTGTGTCCGACACGATCATCGATAGCAAGGGAGCCCCCCAGGGAACGGTTTTGGCTCCCTTCCTGTTCAGAATCAGAATCAGAATCAGAATCAGGTTTATTGCCATTGTTCATGTAGTACACAAACTAGGAATTTGTCTCGGTACAATGCTGCAACATTAAACATGATAAGATAAGAGAAATAAACTATACATGTAATAAAGTGTAGGATAAGATTAAGTGATACTGGTCAACAGTTAAAATATATATATATATTAGCCAGCAGCAGATACTGTGGAGAACTATATAGTGCAGTCGGTAATGCAGGAAGAAAACAGTGATGATTGACATGAGTCTGGTTGAGCTGCTGTACATGGTGCACGAGAGTCACTTAGTGTTCAGCAGTCTAATGGCAGAGGGGAAGAAGCTGTTCATGTGACGGGAGGTTTTAGTCTGGATGGACCGAAGTCTTCTACCAGAGGGGAGGGGGGCAAACAGTACATGACCAGGGTGTGAGGGATCGGCTATGATCCGGCCAGCACGCCTCCGGGTCCTGGAGATGTACAGATCCTGGAGAGATGGGAGCTTGCAGCCGATCACCTTCTCAGCAGTGCGCACGACGCGCTGCAGCCTTAGTCTGTCCCTGGCAGTGGCTCCTGCGTACCACACGGTTATGGAGGTGGTGAGGATGGACTCGATGATGGCTGTGTAGAACTGCACTAACATCTTGGTGGGTAGCTTGAGCTTCCTCAGCTGCCGCAGGAAGAACATCCTCTGCTGGGCTTTTTTGATGAGTGAGCTGATGGTCAGCTCCCATTTGAGGTCCCTGGTGATGGTAGTGCCTAGGAAGCGGAAGGAATCAGCAGTGGTGATGGGAGAGCCTGAGAGGGTGAGGGGGGGCAGAGGAGTAGTGACTTTCCTGAAGTCACCCTTCAGGAAAGTCACTACTGTTGCTAGATCACTACTGAAGTCACTACTGTTCACCCTTTATACTGCGGACTTCTCACACAACACAACACACTGCCATCTACAGAAGTTCTCTGACGACTCTGCGATCGTTGGCCTCATTTCCAATGGAGATGAAGCTGAGTACAGAGGGCTTATCCAGGACTTCGTGGACTGGTGCCATCGGAACTGCCTCCAGATCAATGCGAGGAAAACTAAGGAGCTGGTGGTGGACTGCCGCAGGCAAGGACAACCCCTCACAGCACCAGTAAATATACAGGGAACAGACATCGAGATGGTGACATCCTACAAGTACCTGGGTGTTCATCTGAACAATAAACTAGACTGGTCACACAATACTGACGCACTCTACAAGAAGGGACAGCGCAGGCTGTTCCTACTGAGGAGACTCAGGTCTTTTGGTGTACAAGGGGCGCTGCTGAAGACATTCTATGACACGGTGGTGGCATCAGCCATCACTTTTGGAGTGGTCTGCTGGGGCAGTGGCATTACGGCAGCCGATAGGAAGAGACTGAACAAACTGATCAAGAAAGCTAGCTCAGTCCTGGGGAAGCGCCTTGACCCAGTGGAGGAGATGGGAGAGAGAAGGATGGTGGCTAAACTGTCATCTCTGCTGGAGTCTGAGTTCCACCCTATGCAGGACACACTGAATGCACTGAGGAGCTCATTTAGCAGCAGACTACATCATCCTAGGTGCACAACCGAGAGGTTTCGCAGGTCCTTCCTACCTACGGCTGTCAGACTGTATAACCTAAGCAGGGCTGCTCGCAGAGATAGCAAAAAGACGTGACAACCTAATAGTATTGAATGCAAAAGACGCAATAGACTTACACAATGGTCCCCCCCGGTATACAACTAGGAAAATACCGGTCGCTATGGAGGGTGAGGATATGTATGGGTACATAATCATACCATTTAGGATAACTAAGTAGACGGTTGTGCTGTTTCGTTCCATCTAGCTACAATGCTCCGCACTGTGTGTGTTTATATATTTATATATTTATTCCATCTAGCAACAATGCTCCACGCTGTGTGTGTTTATATATTTACATATTTATTCAATCTAGCTACAATGCTCCGCACTGTGTGTTTATATATTTACATATTTATTCCATCTAGCTACAATGCTCCGCACTGTGTGTGTTTATATATATATTTATATATTTATTCCATCTAGCAACAATGCTCCACACTGTGTGTGTTTATATATTTACATATTTATTCCATCTAGCAACAATGCTCCACACTGTGTGTTTATATATTTACATATTTTTTCCATCTAGCTACAATGCTCCGCACTGTGTGTTTATATACTCATATATTTATTCCATCCAGCTACAATGCTCTGCACTGTGTTTATATATTTATATACCTATCCCATCTAGCTACAATGCTCCGCACTGTCTGTGTATATACTGTATATATATACGTATATATATATATATACAGTATATATATATATTTATATGTACATATGTATACTCGCTGCTCTTGTTTTTTCTCTTGCCTTCTGATTGTTGCTCTGTGTTGCTATCCCTGTGCTGTTGCAATCCTGGAATTTCCCCATTGTGAGACTAATAAAGGCTTATCTTATCTTATCTTATCTTCCACCGCGTCCGCAGACGTGGCACGCGCCTTTTTAAAAACACGGGTGGCACGTTTTGGCACCCCTTCGGACATCACGTCTGATCGGGGTCCGCAGTTTGTTTCCGACCTCTGGTCCACGATGGCCCGGAGCCCGGGCATCTCAATTCATCGCACGACCACGTACAACCCACAGGCCAATGGGTTATGCGTGCGTTTCCATAGGTCACTGAAAGCAGCGCTCAGGGCTTCGCTTACGGATGCAAATTGGGTGGACCGGTTGCCATGGGTTCTATTAGGGTTGGGTTCCACACCGAAGGAGGATTTAGCGGCTTCCCTAGCAGAGCTGGTTTTTACACAGCCCCTGCGGCTCCCCGGGGAGTTTTTACCAGATAACCCCGCGCCGAACACCCATCCGTCCCCACGTTCACAGCATAACGCAGATGCACGGACGCTCCCTGGCCCGGCCCACCACTGTTTTCCCTGCACGTTTGTGCCAAAAACCTTGAAGGACGCGGCGTTCGTGTTTGTCAGGCACGATGCCCACCGGACCCCATTGTGTCCACCCTACGATGGCCCCTTCAGAATGCTGGAAACCGGGGACAAACATTTTGTGTTAGACCTGGGGGGTCACCAGGAGAGAATCTGTATAGACAGGCTTAAGCCCGCCTTTGTTGTGGCAGACGAACAGCTGGAGTTGGCTCGAGCTCTTCGGCGAGGAAGACCCCCACTGAGAGCTCCCCAGGTAAATGATTCATCACAGCAGTCACACGGGCATGCTGAATGTTTCTTTCCCCCCCCCCCATTGTCCCCCCACAGACGGACACATCCCCAGGAACCCCCCACCGGCACAGCAGCGTCACAGAGCTGAACATCCCCCGTTACAGCAGCTATGGGCGGAGACTGAAGCCGCGAAGACGGGAGAGTTAACACCCAGTCTGAGACTCTGGGGGGGGGGGGGGACGGTGTGGGGGACCCATGCTGTAGAGTTCAGTAGTTTTCCTCTCAGACTGAGACAGCATGGAGATCAAAGGGCTGGGGGGTAAGGGGAATCGTCTTGGGGGAGTGAATGGTGAATGCAGGACCTCAGGTAGCAGGGAGGTGTGAGTTTGGGATATAAAAGAGAGAGTCCTTGCTACACATGTTTTAATGTTCTGATTCTGGAAGATGTGAGAGTGAAATAAAGTTCGTCTGTTCGGAAAGTTTGGTCTGGTTATTTCATCTCCACAATATATATATATATATATATATATATATATATATACGTATATATATATATATAGAATATACTGTATATATATATATTTTTTTTTTTTTAATTTTATTTTTTTTTTTTGTGGAGAAAGGAGGCGATGGCACAGAAACTTCATTCTTTCTCCAACATAACTTACAGCAAAAAAAAGATCCCGGGTCTCTGTGCTTTCCTTTTATATCTTTAATACCATGCATCGAGGCCTGGAACTTCCGACCATCATACATTAATTCAATTCAATTCAATTCAACTTTATTTATATAGCGCCATTTCACAATAACAGTCATCTCATAGCACTATCAACTGTAGGGGGAACCCCCACAATTGCAGAAAGACCCCAGCAATCAGGCGATCCCCTGTGAGCAAGCACTTGGCGACGGTGGAGAGGAAAAACTCCCTTTTAACAGGAAGAAACCTCCAGCAGAACCAGGCTCAGGGAGGGGCAGTCATCTGCTGCGACTGGCTGGGGGGTGAGGGGATAGAGAAGAAGAAAAGAACAGACATGTAGAGAGCAAACACCGCTGCACGGTGGCGCAGTGGTTAGCACTGTGGCAGCACAGTTTACCCTTGGCCGGGGGATTGTGGGGATCGTGGGATCGTGGGTTCGATCCCAGCCCCCGACCAACAGTGATCTGTGTGGAGTTTGCATGTTCTCCCCGTGTTGCGTGGGTTTACTCCGGGATTTCTCCGGTTTCCTCCCACATGCCAAAAACATGCTTGTTAGGTTAATTGGCTGTTCTAAATTGTCTCTAGATATTTGTTTCCTATAGGCCCTTAGAATAGAGGGTTAGTATTAATGAAAGCGCTTTGAATGGTCTTTGTGACTAGAAAAGCGCTATATAAGTGCAGGTTAGTTAGTTAGTTAGTTAGCAAACAGCACAATGGGGACTCAATCTATGAGAGAGAACAAACAAATGTTAATGTCCAGCAAAAAAAATATTTCATTGAGAGTGAGGAAAGGAGTGAGGCCCAGTGCATTACTGGAGGTCCCCCGGCTGACTAAACCTATTAGCAGCATAACTAAGGGAGGGTTCAGAAACACATGATCCCTCCCTAATTGTAGGCTATATCAAAAAGGTAGTTTTTAGCCCTATTCTTAAAAACAGAGATCGAGTCTGACTCCCGAATCCAGATTGGCAGCTGGTTCCACAGGAGAGGAGCTTGATAACTGAAGGCTCTGCCTCCCATTGTACTTTTGGAGATTCTAGGTATTACAAGTAATCCTGCATTTTGGGAGCGTAGTGCTCTATTAGGCTAATACAGTAGTATCAGATCTTTTAAATAAAAAGGGGCCTGATTGTTTAGAGCTTTGTAAGTAAGAAGAAGGATTTTAAACTTTATTCTAAACTCGATGGGAAGCCAATGAAGGGAGGCCAGAACCGGAGAGATATGATCTCGCTTTCTAGTACCTGTTAAAACTCTTGCTGCAGCATTTTGGATCAGCTGAAGAGTTTTTAAAGATGTTTTAGGACAGCCTGATAATAAAGAATTACAATAATCTAATCTTGAGCTAACAAAAGCGTGGATCAGTTTCTCAGCATCACTCTGAGACAAGATGCTCCTAATCTTTGCAATATTACGCAAATGATAGAAGGCAGTCTTAGAAACAAATTTAATATGTGAATTGAAGGACAGATCTTGATCAAAAATAATTCCAAGGTTCCTCACAGAGCTATTAAGAGAAAGAGTAACCGCATCCAAACTGAAAGTTTGATTTGGAAAGGAATTTCTAAGATTTTTTGGACCAACAAGAATGACTTCAGTCTTATTTGAATTTAATAGCAGGAAATTACAAGTCATCCAAGCTTTGATTTCCTTAAGACAGGCTTCTAACTTGGCTAATTGATTACTATCATCTAGCTTCATTGACAGGTATAATTGTGTGTCATCTGCATAACAATGGAAATGTCACTTCCGGTTATGGCTGCCACGTAGGACGGACGTGTCTCGCTCTGCTCTGCTCCTGGAAAAAAAAAAATCGGCAAATAACTCTCTCATTTGGGACAGAACGTATCCCAGCATTTGGGCGAGGATATGTCGGCGAAGCCTAAGGCTGGAAAACCAGGAAAAGGAAAAAGCGAGCCGCCGAAACAGTCCAAATTAACGGACTTTCAGGTCTGTGACGCAGTAAACAAAACTCCATATATGGCGGAGGAGGCTGGCAACGGTGCGATGTCTGCGCGGGGAGGCGCAGATGCGCTGATGGCTGCCATGAGTTCAATGAGAGCGGACTTTTCCTCTAGATTTGATGGGATTATGACAGCGTTGGAAGGAATAAGAAAGGAATTGGGTGACTGTGTAGAACGAACGGCGCAGATGGAGCTCCGTCTCGCTAGTGCTGAAGATGACGTCACCCGTCTTCAATTAAAGGTGCGCACTTTGGAAAAAAAAAATAAATCTCTGGAAGATAATATTTTGGATTTGGAATCTCGGTCGAGACAGAATAATTTGAGGCTGGTGGGTCTTCCAGAGGAATCAGAAGGTCGGGACGTATGTTCCTTTCTGGAAAAGTGGATTCCGGAGGTGCTGGGCAGCGAGGAGTTGCAATCAGCAGTGGTTCTGGAAAAAGCACATCGTATTGGCCCACGGAGAGATAAGGGACCGCCGAGGACCTTAATTATGAAGTTTCTTAGCAACAGAGACAGGATGAAGATCTTCAACGCTGCACGAGCTAAAAAAGGAGAGATTAAACACCAGGACCAGCAGGTGCGGTTCTACCCAGATTTGGCCACAGGAATCCAGCAATTGAGGAAGCAGTTTGATCCCGTACGTAAGGAGCTGCGCAACCTTGGGATTCGTCATGGTGTAATCTATCCTGCGAGACTGCTGACCACGTATGAGGGCAGAACCCACATCTTCAAGACCCCAGAGGAGGCGCAGGAGTTCATCAAGAAGATCAAAGAAGAAGAAGAGACTGGTGGGAGCTAAGCATGAACAAAATATAAGGTAGAATAATTAAGCATTTGCACAGGCATCTGACTGACTTGAAGTAAATAGTAAGTTTACAAAATATAGATTGTATTATATATTAAAAAAACAAAACAAAAAAAAAACAAAAAAAACCCAAAAAACTATGATGTACAAAGTTGTTAAAAATTTTGGAGTTAAGTTGGAAAACTACAGAGGAGAGTTAATGTTACGTCATTAAAAGCAGTAGAGTTAGGGTGATTGGGAGGATGAAGAAGGAGTGGCTTAGGCTGTTCCCCGTGGGTGTGGAACGGTCGATGGCTATATCGGGAGACAGAATTTTTCTTTTGATTTTGGGGGGTTTGCCACAAGTGTGGGAAGGGGAAATTTGTTTGTGTGTAGTTTGTAGGATGAATGTTCAACCACTCATGTTTTTGCTTCTCTGTATGAGCATGTTTACACTGCAAGGTAATCCCAAACTCTCTATTGATCATGGACCAAAGTGTTAATCTTAATTTAACTTCATGGAATTGCAGAGGTCTACAAAATTTAAAAAAACTTAAACAAGTTATGAATAAAATAAAGGACATGGGTTCAAGAATTGTGTTTTTACAAGAAACTCATCTGATAGAGGAGGATGTTAAAAGAATTAGGAGTAGATGGCAGGGAAGTGTATTCACCTCTTCATTTTCATCCCGAGCCAGGGGAGTTATGACTCTCATACATAAATCAGTTCCTTTTCAAGTGAAAAATGTAATTGGAGACAAATTTGGAAGATATGTAATCATTCAAGGTTCTTTGCTATTAGAAAATATAAATCTTGTGAACTTATATGGTCCCAATATAGATGATCAGAAGTTCTTTGCTAATTTATTTCTCATCTTATCATCACTTACAGGGCAACATATAATAGCAGGGGATTTTAATTGTACATTGAATCCAGGTGTGGATAGATCAACAGGACTGGATTGTACGCACATTGGATGTAGGATGACTATTAATCATTTTATGAAAGAATTGAGATTGTTAGATATATGGAGAGAAATGAAACCACAAGTTAAAGCCTATTCTTGTTATTCCAGTACCTACAAGACATTCTCACGTATTGATTATTTTTTGATTTCCACAGAATTAAGGTCCAAGATTCAAAACTGCTTTTATGATAACATCGTGATCTCTGATCATGCACCCTGTTGTCTAATATATGTAGATAAAAAATTGACAAAGGAATCAGGTAGATGGCAATTTCAGCATAAATGGCTTCAGGATGAGGAATTTGTCAAGTATATAGAAAAACAGATAGACGAGTTCTTTGACATCAATACTACACAAACATCAGCATGTGTAAAGTGGGAGGCTTTCAAAGCTTTTATTAGGGGACATATTATTAGTTATACAGGATCAAAATCTAAGAAGACTCGAGAGGAGAGAGCTAAATTGGAACATAAAATAAAAAGTCTTCAGGAAAAAGTGTATGCAGGAAGTGACCCAAGGTTGGAGAATGAATTACTGATTTTGAGAGCTGAATACGACAAAAAATCAGCGAATAGAGCTGCCTCGAGTCTTCTAAGATTGAAACAATCTTTTTATGAACAAGGTGAAAAATCAGGAAAATTATTAGCATGGCAGATTAAACAATTGGAAATTAAAACACCAATTACCAGTATTATAAGTAACGGACAGGTAGTTATAGATCCTTTAGAAATTAATAGAGCCTTTAGAGATTACTATGAAAAATTATATGATACCAAAAATGAACCTGATTTAACAAAACTAAATGGGTTTTTGAACGAACTATCTATACCGTGTATACCAAATGAAAACAGGGAGATATTGGAGTCTAAAATTAGTCAAGAAGAAGTTGGGCTAGCCATTGATAATATGAAATCAGGAAAAAGTGCAGGACCAGATGGTCTTCCAGTTGATCTTTATAAAAAATTTAAGAATAAATTAATAAAACCTTTTTTGGAAATGGTTTTAGAAGCATTTCAAAATAATAATTTACCATCATACATAAATAATGCCTTAATTATACTGCTGCCAAAACCAGGTAAGCCCTCTAATAAATGTGAAAATATGAGACCAATAAGCCTATTAAACGCCGACCTTAAGATAATCTGTAAAATTTTAGCAAGACGAATACAAGAATTTTACCAAATATTATTAATCGAGATCAGAATGGCTTTATAAAGGGTAGACAAGGCTTCCATAATGTAAGAAGACTATTTAATATTATTTATTTTAATAAAGAAGCACCGGATACAGCTCTCCTATCATTGGACGCCGAAAAGGCCTTTGATAGAGTTGAATGGCCCTTTCTTTTTGAAGTCCTACAAAGGTTTGGACTTGGAAATAATTTCATAAAATGGGTTCAAATAATATACAATAATGCTACAGCAGAAATCCTAACAAATAACAATATTTCAAAACCAATAAAAATCAATAGAGGATGTCGACAAGGCTGTCCACTTTCACCTTTACTGTTTACTATGGCAATTGAACCTTTAGCGATAGCGATACGTTTACATTCACAAATATATGGAATTAAAGTTGGGCCAACAGAACATAAAATCTCCCTGTACGCCGATGATATAATTTTGTTTATGTCGAATCTAAAAAAATCAATTCCAACCTTGTTGAATTTAATAAAGAATTTTGGGGAAATATCAGGATATAAAATAAATAAAACTAAATCTTCAATATTAATGCTAAATGAGACCCAGAGAAATTACCCAGCCCCTGAGGCAAATCAATTCAATGTTGTAAATCAGTTTAAATATTTAGGAATCCAAATTATGCCTAAGCTAGAATCAGTCGCCAGCGTCAACTATGAAGCCTTAATGACAGATATCAATGAGTTAACTCAGAGATGGATGTCACTACCAATGTCGATGATCGGGAGAATCAATATACTTAAAAGTAATATTTTACCTAAAATACTTTATTTATTTCAATACATTCCCTTATCACCACCTTTAGATCTATTCTCAAGAATAAAAAAAAAGTTAGTGGAATTTATATGGAACAACAGGAGGGCTAGATTACGTCTGTCTTTATTATATTTACCATTTGATCGTGGAGGTCTGAAATGTCCAAATTTTATGTTGTATTATTGGTCGGCACAACTGAGGTCTATGACATATTATTTTTCATCAAATGATCTCCCTCACTGGACTGAAATGGAATCATACAATTTACCTTTACCTCTTCCCATATTCATATACTCAGATTCGGCAAAAACATTACAAAAACAAGTTAAAAATCCATTTGTAAAGCATATGATCAAAATATGGTGTGAAGCTAAAAACTATTTAAAAGAACCACAGTTATTGTCACAATTTAGTCCAATATGGGGTAATCAATATTTTAAACCAGGGAGAGCGGACGCTGTATTTAAAGTATGGAATTTAAAAGGGATACAAAAGATTCAGGATTTATATTTGCCATGTGCAGACAACATAATGTCTTTTGAAGAGCTGAGGATCAAATTTAATCTCAATAGAACACATTTTTTTAAATATCTTCAACTTAGAAACTTTATTCGATCAAATCAAAATAAAGCTCTCACTCGACCTATTTATTCATCCTTGGAAAAAATGATGATGAAAGATAGTAAAAGAAAGGGTATTATTTCAGAGTTTTATAACTCATTGACACTATCTTCAAGTGAAAATTCACTGAAAAGATTAAACTACTGGAAAGAAGATCTGCAAATTGAAATTTCGGAGGAACAATGGGAATTGGCTTGTACAGAAGCTCAAACCAAATCAATAAATGCACGCCTTAAATTGATACATTTCAAATGGTTAATGCGGATGTATGTTACACCGGAGGAGTTAAATAGATATAACAAAAATATACCAGATACATGCACAAAATGCATGGAAAGTAAAGGAACCCTATTTCATTGTTTATGGGAATGTAGATTAATAAGAATGTTTTGGGAAGAGGTGAGGGTAACAATTGAAAAAATAATCTCAAAACAAATCATACTGAATCCTAAACTGTTTTTGTTGGGTCTGTACCCAGAAAAGCATAATTTTAATAAAAGTGAAAGAACATTCATAGACCTCAGTTTGCTTAATGCCAAAAAATGTATTGCACTATTATGGAAAAAGACTCATAGACCAGATGTGACTCAGTGGTTAAGACAGATGTTAACAAACCTTCCATTAGAAAGAATAACATATATACTGAAATCAAAGGAAATTGTGTTTGAGAATATATGGAGACCTTTTATTGATTATGTAAAAAATTTAAACATAACTCTTGAAGAAGAAGGTGAATGATGTGTGTGGACCTTGTAAATTCCAAACTGGTGAACATAATATGTATACTTATGTATTGGATTGTCTAGACTAAACAGAGGAGCATTGTTGAAGACTTGCTTTTGTTGGTGGTTGTTGGTGTTTTTAGTGCATTTTTTTTTTTTTTTTTTGTCGTACTTTAGCGTTAGTGTTTGATTGTTTGTATCATGTTTGTTAAAAAAAAAAAAGGTTCAATAAAGATATTGTGGAAAAAAACAATGGAAATGTATACAGTGCTTTCTAATAATGTTGCCTAACGGAAGCATATATAAACTAAAATGAGTAGGGCCTAGCACAGATCCCTGTGGAACTCCATGACTAAGCTTTGAGTTGAAAGAAAACTCATTACTGACATGAACAAACTGGAACCTATCAGATAAATAAGATCTAAACCACTGCAAAGAAGTTCCATTAAGTCCAACATAGTGTTCTAATCTATCAAGTAGAATATTATGATTGATAGTATCAAAAGCTGCACTAAGGTCTAAAAGGACAAGTACAGAAACCAGTCCATTATCAGATGCGATGAGGAGATCGTTAGTGACCTTCGCTAAGGCTGTTTCAGTACTATGAGGGATTCTAAACCCAGATTGAAACTCTTCAAGTAAACCATTTCCCTGCAGGTGGTCAAATAATTGCGTAGCAACAACTCTTTCTAAGATTTTTGAAATGAAAGGGAGATTAGAGATTGGTCTATAGTTAGCTAAAGCTCCTGGATCTAGCGTTGGCTTTTTGAGTAAGGGTTTAATTACAGCCATTTTAAAAGCCTGCTGTACATGGCCTAAAGTTAATGAAGAATTGATTATATGAAGAATAAAGCTACCAATAAGTGGGAAGACTTCTTTAAATAACCTGGTAAGAATAGGGTCTAAAAGACAAGTTGAAGGTTTGGATGAGGAAACTATTTTGTCTAACTCACAAAGGTCGATTGGAGTAAACTCATCAAGACAGACATCAATAGAAGGAGTTGTAGTAGTTACAGTATTTAAGTTAACTGTGGGAAGAATCTGATTGATTTTATCTCTGATGGATGAAATTTTATTATTGAAAAAGTTCATAAAGTCCTGACTAGTAAGCTCTAAGGGAATGCTAGGATCGACAGAGTCCTGACTCTTTGTCAACCTGGCTACAGTGCTGAAAAGAAACCTAGGATTATTCTTGTTCTCTTCTATTAATGCAGAGTAATAACTCGTTCTAGCTTTTCTAAGAGATTTTTTAAAAATTAAAAGATGATTTCTCCAAGCTAACTAGATTTCATCTAAATTAGTGGAGCGCCATTTCCTTTCTAATTGACGAGTCTTCTGTTTTAAGTTACGAGTTTCTGTGTTGAACCAAGGAGTTAGAAATCTCTGATTAGACTTTTTCTTTTTTAAGGGGGCCACCAAGTCTAGAGTCTGATGCAGAGAAGCTGTAACACTATCCACCATGTTATCAATTACAGAAGGAGCAAGCTGTCTATAGCTTATTTCCGTTGTGTTGACACATGGCATAGAGGAAACAATCTGCATAAATTTGGTAACAGTATCATCTGAAAGGCATCTACTGTAATAATATTTTTCTTTAGGAGCCAAATAGTCAGAAATAGTAAAATCAAAGGTTAACAGACAATGGTCTGACAGTACAGGGTTATGAGGAGACACTACAAGATTTTCTATTTCTATGCCATATGTCAGAACAAGGTCCAATGTATGGTGGAGGTAATGAGTAGAATTTCCTACTTTCTGAGAAAACCCAATCGAGTCTAATATTGAATTAAATGCCACATTAAGGCAGTCACTAGCTACATCCACATGTATATTAAAGTCCCCTACTATAATTATTTTATCAGATTTCACCACTAAATCAGCTAAGAAATCAGCAAATTCAGATAAAAATTCTGAGGAGGTTGATGGGGGACGATAAACTATGGCAAATAAAATTGGGTTTAACCTAAAATTGCTAAAGTGCCCAATACTGAGGACCAGGCCCTCAAAGGAATTATAACATGTTTTTTGCTTTACATTAACTAGTAATTTGGAATGGTAAATTGTTGCTACTCCTCCTCCATGACCAGAACTTCTGGGATTTTGACAGTTTAAATAACCAGAGGGAGTTGATTCATATAAACCAACATAATCCTCTTGCCCTAACCAAGTCTCTGTAAGGGAAATTAAATCAATCTGATGATCAATTAACAGATCATGGACTAACAGAGACTTGGGAGTTAGAGACCTAATATTTAATAAACCACATTTAATTTTTAAATTATGAGGAGGAACAGAGGCCAAATCATTCAATTTAGAGGCTTTATGTTTAATTTGAGTTTTACCAATATTTTGCTTAATCACTTTGGGATGCTTATATATTTTTATTTACTTTGGAGGGAGCAGACAATGATTCTCTGATGGGGAAGACAGGGGCTAAGCTGAGGGGTGGCGGATGAAGAGGAGCTGCAGAGAGGCGTGTAAGACTGCGACTCTACTTCCTGATCCCAACTCTGAGTAGTCAATGTTTTGGAAATTTGGATAAAAAAGATGCCAGATTGTTAGATAAATGAGAAGCATCATCCAAAGTGGGATGAATGCTGTCTCGTCTCATAAGACCAGGTTTTCCCCAAAAAGAGCTCCAATTGTCAATGTAGCCCACGCCATTTGCAGGACACCACACAGACAGCCAGCGTTTCAAGGATGACGAGCAGCTAAACATGTCATCACTGGTCAGATTGGGGAGGGGCCCAGAGAATACTACAGTGGCAGACATCGTTTTTGCAAAGCCACACACAATTCTACATTAAGTTTCGTGACTTCCGACTGCCGGAGACGGATGTCATTAATGCCAGCGTGAATAACAATTGTGGAGTATTTACAGTTACTTTTAGCCAGCATTTTCAAATTTGACTCGATGTCGCCTGCTCTGGCCCCAGGAATGCATTTGACTATGGCCGCTGGAGTCTCTAGGTTCACGTTTCTGACTACAGAGTCGCCAATGATCAGAGTTTTTTCCTCAGCGGGTGTGTCGCTGAGCAGGGAAAAACGATTAGAAACGTGAACAGGTTGGTGGTGTACCGGGGCTTTGCGACTAGGCTTCCTTCTCACCATCACCCACCCAGTCTCCTCGCTGCTGAGGAGAGCCAGAGGACCGCTAACAGGGGGGCCTAAGCTAGCTAGCTCCGCTGCAGCTAAGGGGCGTCCGTCGAGAGTAACTGGCGCAAACGGTTACTTTATGACATTATGTTTAGAACAAAGCCTGTGTGGCAGATTAACATGACATAACACCGGCGCCGCTCTCACACCCTTCTTCTTCCAGCGGCTCCGGCATTTACTCATCTCCCCGGTGGGCGCATAGTCCTTACTGTCCTGTCTGATACCCCCCAGTGACACCTCCTCTTTCGGTCCATTGTTCCCTGGGTGGAGAAGTCCAATACCATATCCCCACAATATCTATATCTATATCTATCTATCTATCTATCTATCTATCTATCTATCTATCTATCTATCTATCTATATATATATATATATATATATTACGAGCATTTGTGGGTTTGTTTGCAGGTGATGGGTGTGGTCTGGTGGGTGGTGTCATGAGCAGGGGTTTTAAGTTTTGTCCTACCTTGCTTCATGACATGGCTCATTTCCTTTTATTATTTCTTTTGTGTCTGTCGTCTGTCAGGTCCATATGTCAGGCTGCTGAGAGCCTTGGGATTCGCCTGCTTCCTGACAGCCGACAGCCACGCCCCCTCCTCCTGTCAGGACCTCAGCTGTTTGCCATTTGCGTTTCACTCAGCACACTCACTCACACACATGCTGTTCTCTGCATACGCACACACCATTCACTCTCACTTACATGCTCACACATCCACGCACTCATTACACACACTAGCATGCACTTAGTTGATTGATTAGTGGAAGTACTTAAGAACTGTGTTCACTGATGTGCATTGTCGTGTCATTGTTTCCAGACAGTTAGACCGCTAGGCCAGCTGTCAAGGATTGTTTTTTCCACCAGCCTGCTTACTGCTGTTTTTTGTTCTACTGGGACGGCTACCTGGGACTGCCTCGGACTGCTCCAGCTAAGTTTTTCCTATTCGGCCCACGCCATCCAGTTCCGTCTGGAGGTGTCCTGGGTTCTTTTCCTCCGTTTTCCCGCGAGCTGTTGAGTGTCCCAGCAGTCACCCTTGTAAGCTAGTGACTTTCATTGTTTGTATGTTGTATACATTTTTGTTAATAAAACACACTCAACTTACTCCTGCATTTGGTTTTCATGTCCAATCTCCATATGCGCTGCGCTAAGACGCAAGCATTTGACAAGTGGTTTTGTGTCTTTGCAGTGCTATTTTTGTACCACTAGGCTGTGCTGTTGCACAAACATGTCTTTTGCCAATAGAGATTACTGGTTGCCTTGGAAACAACAGTCGGTTTTTTTTTCTGCTGTCTGAAAAAACATTTTTTTGGTCTGTGGAATAAAGGTTTTTTGTGAAACTTTCAGTCAGTGTGTCTACTCTCTGTCTGCTACATATATACATATACGTATATACTGTGTATACACACACACACACACACACACACACACACACACACACATATATATATATATATATATATATATATATATATATATATATATATATATACTGTATATATACTGTATATATATATATATATATACACTCACCGGCCACTTTATTAGGTACACCATGCTAGTAACGGCTTGGACCCCCTTTTGCCTTCAGAACTGCCTCGATTCAACAAGGTGCTGGAAGCATTCCTCAGAGAGTTTGGTCCATATTGACATGATGGCATCACACAGTTGGCGCAGATTTGTCGGCTGCACATCCATGATGCGAATCTCCCGTTCCACCACATCCCAAAGATGCTCTATTGGATTGACATCTGGTGACTGTGGAGGCCATTTGAGTACAGTGAACTCATTGTCATGTTCAAGAAACCAGTCTGAGATGGTTCCAGCTTTATGACATGGCGCATTATCCTGCTGAAAGTAGCCATCAGAAGTTGGGTACATTGTGGTCATAAAGGGATGGACATGGTCAGCAACAATACTCAGGTAGGCTGTAGCGTTGCAACGATGCTCAATTGGTACCAAGGGGCCCAAAGAGTGCCAAGAAAATATTCACCACACCATTACACCACCACCACCAGCCTGAACCATTGATACAAGGCAGGATGGATCCATGCTTTCATGTTGTTGACGCCAAATTCTGACCCTACCATCCGAATGTCGCAGCAGAAATCGAGACTCATCAGACCAGGCAACGTTTTTCCAATCTTCTATTGTCCAATTTCGATGAGCTTGTGCAAATTGTAGCCTCAGTTTCCTGTTCTTAGCTGAAAGGAGTGGCACCCGGCGTGGTCTTCTGCTGCTGTAGCCCATCTGCCTCAAAGTTCGACATACTGTGCGTTCAGAGATGCTCTTCTGCCTACCTTGGTTGTAACGGGTGGTTATTTGAGTCACTGTTGCCTTTCTATCAGCTCGAACCAGTCTGGCCATTCTCCTCTGACCTCTGGCATCAACAAGGCATTTCCGCCCACAGAACTGCCGCTCACTGGATATTTTTTCTTTTTCGGACCATTCTCTGTAAACCCTAGAGATGGTTGTGCGTGAAAATCCCAGTAGATCAGCAGTTTCTGAAATACTCAGACCAGCCCTTCTGGCACCAACAACCATGCCACATTCAAAGTCACGCAAATCACCTTTCTTCCCCATACTGATGCTCGGTTTGAACTGCAGGAGATTGTCTTGACCATGTCTACATGCCTAAATGCACTGAGTTGCCGCCATGTGATTGGCTGATTAGAAATTAAGTGTTAACGAGCAGTTGGACAGGTGTACCTAATAAAGTGGCCGGTGAGTGTATATATATATACAAAATCTCCCAAAAATGTGACAGCCCAAAAGAAAAAAAAAATCTCCTCACTGAGAAATTTACTGTTCTTAATTTTCTGCTCCGTGCATAATCATTCTCCAGGATTTATTGGTTCACTTCCATTGTGGGAATCAAACAGCGCTGATGTGGTGTCAAAAAGGAAGTGACAATTCATGGGACTTTATGTTATTTTAATGGAGAGAGGTGTAACAGTCAAAATATAATTACCCATCATTTTATTTATATGATGATTCATTAATAGTTTTTTTTTTAATTCCATCCACATTCACATTTTAATTGCGGACTTAGTGTTGGAGTCTATAGCATTATTTTATTATTTTTTTAAATGAATGAATGAATGGACAGGGGAAAAGGGTATGCAGAAGTAAATACATAGGAATATAAAACAAAAATAAATACTGAAACGTATCCCCAAGGAAGCTGTGTTCACTCCAGAAGCAGATCCAGAATGGCAGGAAGCCTCCACAAACACTGATCTTTATATGAGCGTCACCTGACGCTGATGTCAGCTGACCTGTGTTGAGTATTTCTCTGATTTTTCAAAATGTCTGTAAAAGTCGGTCCAAACACTATAGCGTGAACCCAACTTTAATTTAGGCTGACTTAGGTAAACTCTGCATAACGTAGCCCAGCACTCAGGAACTTTTACAAATGAGCACAACTTTCACCAACGTTTATTTCCAAACATTGGTAGATTTTCAGCAGGTTGAAAATTTTTAAAGAACACAACTTTCGCCAGCGTTTGCCAACAAACACCAGCAATCATTAACTTTTGCAAGCAGAGCCAGACGTTTGCCAAAACATCAGTAAAAGTTGGTCCAAATGTTGTAGTGTGAATCCACCTTTAACTCTTATACATTTTGAATTGCATTTGTGATGACAGATTTGGTCTCTCACTAAACAAATAACGACTCTGATTCATTTTTTAACCAAAAACACACACATAGGTGTGAAAGGTAAACCACCTTGAAGCCACATTGCTTCCAGACAACAGCACAGACCTTCTGAGCTCCCTTGACCTCTGCTAATTGGTGTGACTCTGGACATTTCAGAACCATATGACAGAGGACGCTTCGTTAAGCAGCTACAGTGTTTGTGGAGCTGGCATCAAACTGCTCCTTCTCGGCCGTGCTAGCAAAGCCTGTGTAGTGTGACGGCGATAATGATCGCCATTAATTTTGGATGTTGCCCAAAGCGCCAGAGCAGATGCAGCGAAAGAATTAGGACACTTCATTGGTGGACAAAAATCGCTGCAACTCCATGTGTCCGACCTATGCATGGATTATCTTTTTATTTTCCCTTTGTGGGGTTCATGTTCTCCTGTATTCATAAACCTGATTAATCTCTGTTTCACATATCATCATACATCATCATTACAGCATAATCTGTTCATTGTGTGTGCCACCTTCACAAAAAATAAATTGTGAAACAGTGACATCCTGTGTATTGGATGGGAGTAGCACTCTCTGGCAGTTCCAAAGCAGTCTAGTCATGAATCATTTAAAATAAAAAAAAATATGTAACCAGTGAGTTACTTTGCACAATATATTAAACACTGACCGTCCAAATTGTCAAAGACCGTTGTGTGTTTGACAAAAGCCACATCGCCGAGGTTCTCCGCCACACACCTAGAGAAAAAAAAAACAAAACACACACACACACACACACACAGACTTAATCTACCAATAAATTAAAAAAAAAATATATAGTAGGTCAACAGTGTGACTCAGGAGACTATAAGTAAATTCCCTCAGCCGCCTACTGCTGCACTTTTAGAAGCTGTTAAATCATCCCCCGTAAACTTTTTATTCCCATCTCAAACACACTCACCACCACGCCATAGGCCACTTTTACACATTTCCCCCCTGTGCAGACACACTCATTAATACATATTCATATACGTGTAAAACAATCCCGACAGTGTCTACAGTTGTAACTGCAGGGGATGAGTGGAGCTAACATTAAAAAGCAATTTTGGTAGTTAGGAACTGACCTTTCTGTTTGTTTGTGCTCTTTTATTATGATGTGGTTGTTGTCTGTTTTAATGAATACAGGGTTTTGTTCCTAAGCATCCTCTGGAAGAGGCTCCCTGGACTCATTACTCATTCATCATTATATTGTTACTGTCCTTAGAGTATTATTTCAGAGAAAGCAGCTCTAATTACTCACTGTTTTCCCTTTATGAATGCTGCAAGCTGAAATATATATAAAGTAAGTGGGACACAGAGGCAGCAATCAAAACTACGCCACGTCTGGGTGCTGTTAGTGCGTTATTTCCCGTTATTAATGTCGGTGACGTACCTCAGCGCCCCGGCCTCCCCATAGTGGCGTTCCCTGTGGTTGTTGGCGCAGATGTGTCGGTCGTTCTCGTCTCCTATACAGGCCTCACACAGGTTCTTGGGATTATTGCCTTTGGGGTCGTGCTGGGGTTCCTTAACACCTGGCACACAGCTGTAGCCGAAGAAGTTCCCCACCACTGCAATGGAGAGAAAGATAAAGGCAGGGGGAAAGGAACAGTTGGAAACATTAAAAACACTTACAGTATAAGGTTTTTTTTTTTCCAAACATGAGTGAATTTATAGTGTTTACTTAGACTTCAGGCTTTAACTATGACTTAGTTACCTTGTCATTGTTGATTTTGTGCTATTGTGAATGAATTATTATATTATATTTGTGTGAGACAACAGACATTTTGAGGAAGTTTTGCTTTAAAAAAATTCTACACAGAGTCAGATATAGGGCTGTCACGATAACCGCAATTATGTAATACTATACCGCTATGGACACGCCTACCGCAGAGGAAAACGACCAACCGCAACAACCGCGGTGTTCACTTTTGTGTGTGTGTGTGTGTGTGTGTGTGTGGCTATATCTCGCTGTTCACTTATGTGCCACTATTGATTATTAAATAAATTGCTAAATGAAGTGTATTTTTATTGCCAACAGCATGTTTGCACCCAGTACTCTAGAAGCTTCCACAGCACATAGTGCTGCCACTGTCAGCACCCGGCGGCGGCAGCACCATTTGGGGCACTCTCTCCAGACCAACTCCAGCACGCAGTTAGTGGTGAAAGCGTTTGGACTCCTTGTTAAATACAGCCATGACAGTGAGCACTGAAAGGGCACAGTGTGTTAATTCCTTCTGAATGGAATGTGTATGATCCTGACTGTGTATGCTCTTGTGTGTGAGCTCCGAGAGCAGCTTGTTTGAATGTGATTTTTTGGACAGCGGCAAAAATCACGGAAACAAGAGCCACGCAGGGTCCTGCACGGAAACTGTCTTGCTTAAATAAGCTGAATGTCACTGCAGCCTCCAGTCCACACACCCTGTAGTTCCCGCCACTGCTTTATGAAAATTATCTTCTTTTTTTTTAAAGAATCAGCAGTTCTTGCCTGTAGAAAGAGCGGTGCTCCGCACAGTTGTCACACACACACATAAAGTTGAGAGTGGAGCTGCAGCAAGAGTCTCACAGCTTCCCTCATTTGCCACATAAGTTATAAACCCTCTTTAAATTACGAGTCCACAGAGTCCTAAAAACATTTGCAATAATACCACATACCGCGGTGTTGAGCTGTCCACCGTAACCGCAAGGGAAATTCCTCTTCCACAACAGCCCTAGTCAGATAATACATTTGAGCCCTAAAAATTAAGGAAAAACTTTCAAGTTAAATGTATCAACTGGGCCTTAAATATGTAATTTTACCCTTATGAAAATACAGCTTTTTGAGTGATTTGTTCATTTGTTTTAAGAATTTGTGAGGTTCTTCTCTTACACTGGCAGTTGTTTTTTTTTTTTTTTTGTCATAACTTGGAGACTTTTTTCTAGTAAAGTTTGTTTTTCTTGTAATTAAGCAAATTTTTTCCTCCTACACTGACAGCTTTTTTAAAGTTGTATTTTTTAAGCCAAACGTTGTATTTTTTCTTCATAATTTTGCAACTTTTCTGTTGCTATTTTTTTCCTTACATTTACAACTTTTCTTGTAAATTGGAGACTTTAAAAATTAGGTATGAGAGGAAAAGAGGAAGACCAGAGAGAAGATTCATGGATGTAGTGAAGGAGGACGTGGAGAGAGTTGGTGTTTCAGAGGAAGATGCAAGGGATAGGGTGAGATGGAGGCAGAGGATCCGTTGTGGTGACCCCTAAAGGGAGCAGCCGAAAGAAGAAGAAAAATTAGATATAAATTGAAAATTTGTCACTTTTCCCCCACGCACATTTGAAGCCAAATTCTGGAAATTTTGTAACTTTTTCTCATAAATTAAGAATTTTAGCTCTTTTTCTTCTAAATTTATGCTTTTTGAAAAACTTTTTTTCAACTTTTTCAGAGGAAGCCACTGGCTATGAGCAAAGGCACTGAATGGGGCACCGATACCACAAGCTGTAGACCCTTGGTTATGGAGTTTAACCCCCCGTCCCCAATTAAGTCCTGGTCCTTATGCTGAAAACCAAAACTTTTTGGCTTTTGTTCCTTTGAACTGAAATTGTTATACTCAGCTATTTTATGTTCAGATTGTTTTACATATTAGCACATCATTAAAACGTCAAAATTAATGTTTCAAAAAGAATCACACTAACTTTTTAGGTTGACTTAAAGACAGAATTTGGACTCACAACTCGAAGAAGCAATATAGAAAAATACAACACGCATTAGATTCAGTCCAGTTTATCCACAGTTGCCTTTATCAGGATTTTCCCTCATTCATATATTCACAATAACCAGGCGGGCATCTAGAAATTGTCCTAGAGTAAAAAGTAGTGTTACCTCATGATATTAATCAAATATAATATAGAGTCACCAAAGAAATGATTTGATTAGTGACTAATGACTTTATTCTCACCAATTTGAGAGGTTTTTCTCATCAATTTGCACTTTTTCATTTAAATTTACAACTTTTTCCTCTTATAAAACTTTTTGGCATAAATCTGCAGCCTTTTCATGTTAATTTTAATAATACTTTTTTTTAACTTTTTCTCATATTTTTTATGTACATTATAGACTTTCCCATAAATGTTAAGTTTTGTCTATAAATTTGAGACACTTGATGCAAATTCTTCCCTCATAAGTTTGTGAATTTTCTATGATAAATTTACTACCTTTTTCTTATAAATACTGTATGTGACTTTTCATAATAATTTGGTAAAAAAAAAATTAGGATTTATAAATAGTTCATAGGTGGGTTATTATTAGGTTTTAAATCAGAAAAACACAATTATAAATTAGTTTTAAAAAATATTTCACACTTTGATATTGGCTCACTCAATCGGCAAGCTCAATTCACCCAAAGTCGGCTTATTGTAAAGTGTGTTATAATTGTAGGAAATCTTTGATAAATCAGTGTATCATATCTGTTTGTAAATAGACAAGATAAAATAAGCTGAGGGTATACAAAAAAATGTAGCACTTGATCTTGCTGAAAAGTGAACCTACATCAGTGTGTGAAAGATTATTCATTTATAAAGCCTTTATGACCCAATAATAACCTTTGTCAAGGGGTCCTTATTGTAAAATGTAAGCAATAAATTTGCAATACTGTAAAATTTCAGTGTTTTCTTTATGTGACCAAGCGGACGGGCAGTGAAGCCCAACTGGTGATGTCTAAGAAGGGGTTCAAACTGGCAACCTCCTGAGTCCAGCGCTCTACTTGTGTTGCCGAGAAGGTTGGCCTACTTAGTAAGCCAAGAAGGAATGTTTTTTGTTGACTCCATTACACTTACAAAAAGTCACATTTTTCCCTTATTAAAAAAAGGTGAAAATGGAGACTTTTTTTTCTTATAAATTTCCAACCTTTTTTGTCCCTTTGCAACTTTTTAACTGCATATGTGCTACTTTATTCTTATGAGTTTGGGAGGTTTTTTCTTAAATGTATTTGAGCAGAATAAAATAAAACTTACCCACACATGTCCTCAAATATACCCCAACTTACATTATGTAAAGGTAACAAAAGATAAAGCTATAAATCCCAAATCCCAAACTTGAGTGTGAATATGTACTCCCCTCGCACCTCTGCTTACACCCCTCTTTCTCTTATGTCCCCTTCTGCCTCACCTCTGGGAAAGTTGCACTGCTCCCCTACACTGATTTGGGATGTGTTGACCAAGTAGCCAATAGGAACTGTCCATCCTACTGTGGTGCGTATGCCGGGGTGACAGGAGCTGCGTTCATGCATCTCCAGCAGGGACAGGTCTGAAGAGGAGCGGCGGGCCAATGCAACGACGTAGTAGCTGATGCCGTCTGGAGGAAATTTGAAAAAAAAAAAAAGACCAAATTGGAAGAAGTTTTCTTTTCTTTTTCTTTTTTTTTTTTTTAATCAAGCAAGTTTCGCTTGTGCAAATGACATCTGCAGGTCCAGCAAAAATTTCTTTTGAACCACTTGGGCCATCATTTATGTTCAGAAAGCTGATGAACCTTCAACATTCATCATCTGTGTCTTCCTCCACCATGTGCGACTCACCCACGCCGTTGTGGGACTCCCCTGCAGCAACCTCCAGGCCATGACAAAAACCAGCAGCGTAGATGTCATCTGCAAACATTGTGGCTGCATCTGCTGTCCCGTTCTAAAAATGAAAAAAAAAAAAAAAGAAAATCTGTTAGAAGTGCTGCTGGTGAATATTTATGAATGAACAGAGAAAGAGAAAAGTTTCTTTACCAGCTCCTTAGGGAATAAATTATTTTGAATGTGATGTATCTGACAGATGAAACACCTGCTGCTAAAATAAATGGGAGATACTTCTCGGAAAAGGACACGCATTGAGGTGCCTAGGTTTTTTTTTTCAGTGTACCTTGATTTTCTCCATGCAGTCCCTGGTGTTGAGTCCGCGCACACATTCCAGTGATCCTCTTATACTCCGAGCTGTCGCATTTCCAGCCAAATCCAAGCACTTCTGCTCCTCGGCGTCAGACAACACGCACCAAGACACTGAGCACAGACAGAGGAGACAAATGAAGCAGAGTGTGCAAGGCAAAGGGTCCTTCACCATATTTAATAACAGGCCTTTTCAGCATTATCCAAATATCCACAAGCCATCTTCATTGGCAGTACCTGTCAGTTTTTGATTGGCCATGCATCTGACAGACAGAAGATGCAGAAAAATGAGGGAAGCCCAAAGCAGTCTTCTCTCTGGAGGCTCCATGTCGGCTCTGCTGTGATACCTGCTTGGGATTGACTCACAAATGCAGCAGCTCAGATGGAGCAGGTGGAATTCAACAGAAGAAAGTCACTCATTTGCCCCAGCCCTGTTTTATAACTTCAGACAGGATGGAGAGAGGCAGGTAGGCTGACTGTATAAAGAAGAAAACATCACATTATTCCTCTGACCCCTCCTCTTAAATTGAAGGCCTCAGTATAATCCTTCCTCCATCTCATGGCAGCGGTATATCGTTTCACTCTTCAATTATCTACAGTCTTATCCTCAGTGGGAAGGATTGTGGTGGGCAGGTCATCTGGCTCACAACATCCACCGGGGGTCTTTAATTAAAAAAAAAAAGTCAGACAATGTGTCTCTGTGCTGAAGCTGAAGTCCAGTAGAACAGATCCTGGCTGGGTCCCGCTCCAACTCACTGGAAACTAAAACAGACAGCACTGGTTATTGTCCGAGGCCAAGAGAGCTATTTGAGACTTTTCAACCTTTTTATTCTCTCTTTGCACAAACACAAACTCACTCACAGTTTTATTGACAAAGAATAAGACAAATCTCAGCGGGTAAGAAGAAATAATTGCATCCCTTTATCTATCTTTTAGTTGCAGTGTTATGTAATTTCAGATGTGCATGGCTGCTCAGGTGATGAAGGGTCATATTGGATTTCATGAACCTTTTTAGGGTAGGGGGTGTGGTATCTGATCCTCTGCATGCTTCAGTGACGGTACAGGGAAGCACAGAGGGAGCCTTTGAATGCTGAAAGTCAAATATAGACTTTGGGACACTTCTAGTGAGAATGATTGTACAAAAAACGCACTCTTAAACATACTCGGCTCTCTCTGTGCCAAAACTTGTGACGCAAACATATAAAATATGAGGGCTGTTCATTAAAGATTTTCCCTGATTCATTTCCCATGGGCTGAGAGGAACCAGGCTTTGCACAGTTATTAGTCTTTCTCTACATAGGTAGCACCAAGGGTCACACACTTCTCCCATCACTTCACGTAGCCTGTAGAAGTCTGTGGGATTTGTCAGAAGCCACGACTCAGAAATTAGTGTTTCATCGTTTTGGAAGTGCTTACCCTTCAAAAATGACTTAATGGGTGGAAAGAGGTGGAAGTCAGATGGTGCAAGGCCAGAAGAGTAAGGGGGATTGAGGAAGGATTTCATAAACGCAGGACCGTGCTTCCATCTAGGCAACATGCAAGTTGTGAACTGGGGCATTCCACAATGTCTACAGCAGCGAAGAATTCCAGTAATAGTGATACCCTTTGCCAGGAAATCCATCATCAATACTCCGTGCTAGTACCAAAAGACCGTGAGCATGACCTTTGCCACTGAGGATTGGACATGTGCCTTCTTCAGAGGTGGTAACTGGGCTTTACTGTCTGGATCATAGCGGCTGGGAAAGACTGTCTCAGACTATACTAGCATCAGCACCGGATCACCCCAGGGCTGTGTACTTTCCCCCCTACTCTTCTCCCTTTACACCAACTCCTGCACCTCCAGCCACCAGTCTGTCAAGTTGATCAAGTTTGCGGACGACACCACCCTCATCGGGCTCATCTCCAACGGCGACGAGTCCGCCTACAGGAGAGAGGTGGCCCAGCTGGCGTCCTGGTGCAGCAATAACAACCTGCAGCTGAACGCTCTGAAGACAGTGGAGATGATTGTAGACTTCAGGAAAGTCACTACTCCTCTGCCCCCCCCTCACCCTCTCAGGCTCTCCCATCACCACTGCTGATTCCTTCCGCTTCCTAGGCACTACCATCACCAGGGACCTCAAATGGGAGCTGACCATCAGCTCACTCATCAAAAAAGCCCAGCAGAGGATGTTCTTCCTGCGGCAGCTGAGGAAGCTCAAGCTACCCACCAAGATGTTAGTGCAGTTCTACACAGCCATCATCGAGTCCATCCTCACCACCTCCATAACCGTGTGGTACGCAGGAGCCACTGCCAGGGACAGACTAAGGCTGCAGCGCGTCGTGCGCACTGCTGAGAAGGTGATCGGCTGCAAGCTCCCATCTCTCCAGGATCTGTACATCTCCAGGACCCGGAGGCGTGCTGGCCGGATCATAGCCGATCCCTCACACCCTGGTCACGTACTGTTTGCCCCCCTCCCCTCTGGTAGAAGACTTCGATCCATCCAGACTAAAACCTCCCGTCACATGAACAGCTTCTTCCCCTCTGCCATTAGACTGCTGAACACTAAGTGACTCTCGTGCACCATGTACAGCAGCTCAACCAGACTCATGTCAATCATCACTGTTTTCTTCCTGCATTACCGACTGCACTATATAGTTCTCCACAGTATCTGCTGCTGGCTAATATATATTTTAACTGTTGACCAGTATCACTTAATCTTATCCTACACTTTATTACATGTATAGTTTATTTCTCTTATCTTATCATGTTTAATGTTGCAGCATTGTACCGAGACAAATTCCTAGTTTGTGTACTACATGAACAATGGCAATAAACCTGATTCTGATTCTGATTCTGACCTACAGTATGTTTAGTCCTGAGTAAGTAGTCTGTCAAAGAAATCCTCCTGCTTTTCTTGGCACAATGCCAAAACAGCCTGGGAGCAGGCGACTCATTCCTGTTTCTGAAAAGGTGTGAGCAACCCGTAAATCCATCATGCAGACAACTTCTAAGTGTGCAAATGGTCGTGGGTTATTTTTTCCACATACCCCACATTGATCTTGACATCTTGGGCTAGTTGGTGAACGGTTATGCATCAAGCCCCCAAAATGGTGGCCTCCACTTGCCAAATGGTGTCTTCATCAATGGTGCACTGTGGTTGCTTGGCAATGGGTGCCATTTCCCCCAGTGTCTACTAGTGCCTGACACATCATACAATGGGGCATCCTCCCATTAAGTCTCTTTCATCTCATCTAACGTCTCCTGGGATGTGTGGTCTCGTAAGTACAGGAACCTGATGACCGCTCTGCATTCAACTGGCTCCATTATCACACCTTACTCCACCTTAGCACTTGTAAAAGAGGGACTCTTGAGAGGTTAGAGCTGCAAATTACCACGTGACCTATAGAGATATGTATTATTATACATGTGCAATTTCAGCCTCCTACAATAACCAGAAATGGGGCACAGGAAATCTTTAATGAGCAGCTCTTGCATATATATAATAAAAATTCATATAATTAAACTTTTAGGGTGTAAAACAGGGGTCATATAACTGAACACTGTATCTACTTTGGTACGTACTGTACTTTTTCTTTCTGTGGGTTTTTGCCTAATTTACACAATTTAAAACATATTTCTTATTCACTACTTACTATTACAAGTGACTGTGTCATACATTAAACATTTGATGGGTAATTTAATGAATTTTAGAATGTCTTCCTTCATAAAATTATTTCCATGATATTGTGTAGAGATTACATTTAAGCCTACTTAAATAATGCAACATTCATCAGTGAGTGTTTAGTGATATATTGTAACATTAAAAATACGCTATGAAGAAATAAAATGGATGAAGGGTTTACATAGTAGGTAGGTTACACCAAAAAAAAAATGGGTATAGATGAAAGATGGAAGTGAGAAAAGCAAAACAAAGACAATTGATAAATGAGTCTATATTCTTTTAAGCAAACCTGCTTTTTTCCAAATGTCTTTGAGAGAAAAAATATTTAATATTTTCCTAAAAGCTAATCACTGTTTAAGTTGTCACCCCACCCCACTCCCAAATGTCAGAGAAGCTGGATTTGTGTGATTAGTGAGGAAGGCTCACCCACTCAGTGTGTAACATCACATTTCTCCTCGTGTGCATGCATATACTGATATCTTTGCTTCGGCATGCCTAAATACATCCAGAAAGATTAAATATTGGACTGAATTGGATTGATTTCATAAGTTTAAAACGTAAATCTACATGAGAGTCTGTGACTTCTCCCCTGAGGTTCTTTTAGTGAGTCACAGCTTGTTGGTGGAGATGCTGAACTCACACGTGTAAAGTTTAAATGAACAAGCAATAAAGAATGTAATAATATCATTTCCTAATATAACATTGCTATATGCACTTCAAAGATGATGTACAGTAGCTTGTTGTGTTTTAATGCTTATTGCGTTTTGGCACAGCTGCACTTTTCAAATAATGGAGCTCACTGTATATAATGCTCATTGCATTTAATACAATGTTGCTTGTTGTTGTTTTTTTAACCTATAATTCTTAGCAGGGTTGGGGTCAATTCCAAGTGGAATTAGAGTGGGAATTGAAGGCAAATGAGCAGAAATGGAATTAAAAGTTTTTAAAATGATAAAATTGGAACTGAATCATCTGTGCAAGTGAAACTTATCAATTCCATTTTCAATTCCAGTGATCTCTCTCTGTCTTGTTGCTTACTGGTGCCTGTCTGTGATGATGAAAGATGTAGACCCCTTGCAGTCATGTGAGCATTGTCATAGCAACACCCCTGCACAACCACATCATCAGTAAGCACAATCGGCTTAGTATAAAAGTCTGGATAAAAAAAAAAAAAAAGCTCTGAAAAGCTAGAAAACAAGATGTAATGTGAAAAAGTCTGTGCAAAGTAGACCTGCACTACTTTAGGCTGGTACATAGGTTGACCTTGGGACTAGCACCTATGGCTATACTTTTGGAGTCCAAAAGTCAAGGTCACAGAGTCATAAAAGGTCAAATGTCTGTGCTTTAATTCAACAGGGAATGAGGCTACTACTACCAAACTTGGTACATAGGTTGACCTTGGGACTAGCATCTATGGCTATATTTTGGGGGTCAAAAGGTCAAAGTTCAAGGTCAGAATGCCATATAAATTATGTCTCAACAACAACAAAAAAAACTAGGATCACCAAACTTGGTACAAAGGTTCATCTTGGAATCCTGAACTGTGACTATGGCTTTGGGATTGCAAGGTCAAAGGTCGAGGTCAAAATGCCATTTAAACAACATCTCAAGAAATATAGTACATTGTTGTGATGTGCTGCTTAGGAAAGCAGGTGGAGATGGAAAATGGACCCAGGGCGCAGGCAGAACTTTGGTGCAATAATAACAATTTATTAACAAAAAACTGAGAGAACAAACAAAAGGCGCAGTACGGAGGCTGGAAAAAACTAGAAACCCACAGTAACAAAACTCATGGAGAACAAACCAGGAACACACAGGGAGTATGATGGGAGAAAATGACATGAACTCAGCAATCCACATTAACGTTAATGACCCGACAATGACTGAAAGCAAAGACGCAACATATATCCACCTTATTCCTGAGGGCACTGCTGTAGAAACGATGATGGGAGCAACTTCCAGTTTCAGCTGAAGTAGTGTTAAATCAGTCAGCAAGAATGGAGTAGTGGGGCATTTAAAATAGCATTTTTAAAAGTTTTTCAAATTCATTTTAATGTGTAGTCGGCATGCGTGCTTTGCACTCAAGTAGCAGCTAATTTCAGCACTTATAGTTTTTGTATTTTTTGAATGTTTTGGCATAGTTCTGGTACTTGTTGCTGGTGTTTGTGGTTGTGCCGTAGACTGTATAAATGGGGGCTTCTCACCAGCAATGTGTAGATCATGCACTGAAAACTAAAAAGGGCTGTTGGTGTGATCGGTGATACAGACACAGGACAGACACAAGAGCACACTAGGTATGTTTTCACTTGTATGAATGTCACAGATATGACGTTTATGCAACATATATGTCACCAGATGCAAGGCTGCATGAAGTAAAATAAATAAAAATTAGTAACAGTTTGCTTCCTAAGGCTTAACGATTTAAGAAAGATATCAAATAGTTTTTTTGGGGGGGGGAGTTTCATTCGTTGCACTGGCTTGGAATGATATGGACTTGATATTAGCAGCTTTAGCATGCATTAATATTTAAATTATCTCAAAATATAGATTAATAAAATTTTGAACAATTGTCAGAAAATGTCTGTATGTGTTAAGTTCAGTAACAAGCATTCATGGCATGACAGCAGCATCCATCCATCCATCTTCTTCTGCTTAATCCTTTTCGGGTCATGGGGGGCTAGAGCCTATCCCAGAATCTTTGGGCAAGAGGCAGGGTACACCCTGGACAGATCGCCAGTCCATCGCAGGGCCAACAAAGAGAGACAGACAGCCATTCACTCTCACAGCCATACCTAAGGACAATTTAGAATCCCCAGTTTGATGCCAATTAACCTAACTTGCATGTTTTTGGCATGTGGGAGGAAACTGGAGAAATCCCGGAGTAAACCCATGCAGACACGGGGAGAACATGCAAACTCCACACAGATCACTGTTGGTTGGGAGCTAGGCTTGAACCCAGGATCCCCCGGCCAAGGGCAAGTTGCTGTGCTTCCGCGGTGCTAACCACTCCGCCACCGCGCTGCCCATGTTTTTTCAGCTGTGGGCAACTATTTTCTATTCATTCTTTATGTAGTTCAGCGTCTACAGCGCTGTGCACCCTCGGCGCTGAAATGCTCTCAGCCATTAACCACAAATGGTGATGTGACATAAGGGAATTGGGCCTTGGGCTCTGCCGTAGCTTGGCCGGGGAAGGGTTAGAGCGATGTCAGGCGGGCTACGGCTGGGGATATATAGATCTGTAAACTTGGCTAAATAAAGTGATGATGTTCAGACCAGCTCCTTCTCGGCTCTCCATTATTGAGATGTAACATTTTGGCGACGAGGAGAACAATGGCAGCGTGCATGGGACAGTTGCTGTTGTTCCTGGAACACCGGGGCTTGCCGGCGATTTCATGGGCTCAATGGAAACAGAGCTTTGATATACATCTGACAGCGGCGGACCTGGGTTTGGTCAGCGAGGAGAGATGGAAGAGTCTAATGATTCAGAGTCTCGGAGCCGAGGGACAACGAATCTTCTTCGGACTGTGCCAGGGCAGTTCATTGGAGGATGGTCCGAGGGCTATGAACAGCACGTTTAGCGACGCCTCCACGGTCACGGGCAGATGGTGTGAATTCTTCGGTCGACGGCAGTGGAAGGGTGAGTCACTGCAGTCATTTCTATTGGAGCTACTTAGCTTAGCACGGGAGTGCGATTTTGGAGCAGGGACGCATGGGATAGTAAGAGACAAGCTTGCGCACGGCACTAATTGCACATGGCTAATGACTAAGCTGAGGGTAGCTAAAGAGCCACCGTTGCTGGAGGAAGTGCTGGACTTAACAAAAAGAGAAGAGTCCGTGGCCCAGCTGGAGCTAACAGCTAAGGTTAGCGAGAGGCCGACTGAAAGCAATTTCCTGCTGAGAGCAGAGGTTTGCACGCTAACAGTACAGTGAAGAAGGATTAGGAAGAAAAGGAGAAAGAGGGCGGCAGTACAGGTGAGATGACCTGGGGGCCCGGCCCAGGTTCACACGGCACGCATGGGGAAAGGTCCGTTAAAGTGGTACATGCTCCAGCTTGATGGAGTAGACGTGCCGTTCATGGTGGATTCAGGGGCCGGGAAGTCTATCCTGAGCCTACCCACGCTGCGGAGGCTGTTCCCCGCAAAGCGAGTTAAGGACAGAGCGGTGAGACTATTTGGCTACGGCCATGCAGAAATTGAGATGGCGGGCACAGCGGACTTTGAGGTGACCTGCGGGTCGAAGAAGGTTTCCAGCTTTACCTTCCAGGTGGCGCGCCAGGGAACTGACATATTGAGAGTTGACCTGCTGGGAGAGCTGGGCTTCTCCCTAATGGACCCGGAGGGGTCAAAAGTACTGTCTGTGGCCTGCGTTGTTTGAAGGCCTGGGCCACATCGAAGCATTTTACCATCATCCCCTCGTCAACGAGACCATCACGCCAAAGATACAGCCTTTGAGACATCTGCTGGCACTGTGGGATGAGGTATCAGCAGAACTGACCAAACTACTGGAGTCAGGGGTCATCGAAAAGGCTGACGCATCACCATGGATTTCCAATCTGGTGGTGGCCAGAAAGAAAGGAGGGGGCATCAGACCGTGTATCGACCTTAGAGCAGTGAACAAGGTGGTCATCCCAGACAAGTATCCACCACCGACTATGGAGGAACTCACAGAGGCATTCAGCGGGGCGCAGGTCTTCTCTAAACTGGATCTGCACCAAGGTTACCTGCAGATGCTGCTACACCCGGATAGCAGGAATCTGACGGCCTTCGTGACCCACATGGGGGTTTTCCGCTACACCAGGATGCCCTTCGGGTTGAGCTTGGTGTCAAGCTGCTTCCAGAAGGTCATGGCGACCATGCTAGCTGGCCTGAAGGGGGTAGTCGTGTACCTGGATGACATTGTGGTGCACGGGGCGTCAAGACAGGAACACGATGGGAGGCGGTCAAGGGTTTTGGAGATGCAACAGGGACATGGGGTCACGTTGAATGGCGAAAAATGTGTCTTTGTGGCGGATGCAGTGGACTTTGTGGGGTTTCGACTGTCAGGAGACGGACTGAAATCACTGGTTTCGAATGTAGAGACCGTGCTTTGGATCGCGGACCCCTCCTCGCCAGCTGAGATTTCTTTGTTTCTGGGAATGGTTGATTTTTATGGACAGTTCATTTCCCGGTACTCAGAGATGATTGAGCCGCTCCGGGCACTGCTGAAGCAGGATGCGCCTTGGAACTGGACTCTGACCTGCTCGGCAACAGTGGAAAAGTTGAAGCAGCAGCTCACCTCCCCACCAGTTTTGGCCCACTTTGACCCGAACTGCCCCACCATTGTGACTTGTGACGTGTTCGGTTCTGCCCTGGGGGCAGTCATGTCACAGATGCAGGATGGTATGGATCGTCCAGTGGCTTTTGTGTCCAGGTCTTTGACGGTGACAGAAAAGAAGTACGGCGTGGGCGAAAGGGAGGCGCTGGCCTGTGTCTGGGTCTGTGAGAGGTGGCATATCTACCTCTACGGGTGACACTTCACGTTGAGAACGGACCACTGAGCGCTCACGATTCTACTCGAGACCTCAGGGTCGGGGCACAGGCCACTGAGAATCCACAGATGGTCAGAGAGACTGAGGGCCTACAATTTTGAGACAAAATACACACTAGGCAGAGACAATGTCATGGTGGATCTTCTATCTAGGGCCTCGATGTGCACTCTGGTGCCAGACTTAGGAGCGGCAGATCCAGATGAGTTGGACCTGGCCAACGCTCTGCATGGGGCCCTCCACGAAATCGTGTCTCCTCAGGAACTCAAGGAGGTATTGGAAAGTGACCAGGTGATGAGAGGACTACGCTCAGCAATCAGAGAGGGCTGGCCAACAGGAGCATTGGGTGATCTGGCCCCGTTTCATCGGTTTAGAGATGAGCTCAGCTGCTGAAATGATGTGTGCGTGGCTAGAAGGCAGTTTGCCGTCATACCAGCAGCTCTGAGAGGACATGTACTGGAAATGCTGCCTGAGAGGCACCTAGGGGTGGTCAAGATCAAACAGTGCAGCAGGGATTCGGTATGGTGGCTGGGGATTGACAAAGACAAAGAGGTGATGGTGAAGCACTGCGTGCCGTACTTGGAGAGTGGGAAGACCAGAGGGCCACCACCCCCTCCCCTACGGCTAGTCATGTTCCCTGCCGGACCCTGGGAACACGTTGAGTTGGACATTTGCAGAGAACTGCACGCAGCTCCCCCTAGTAGCAGGTTTCTTGTGATGGTCTGTGATTTGTTCTCTAAGTGGCCGGAGGTGCTCCCGAATGGCTCAGTGACAACGGAGGTGATCGCGGGGTTCCTGGTGTTGTTGTTTGCCAGGTGGGGGACCCCAAGCTCCATCACCATAGACAATGGCCTGCAATTCATTTCTGGGGCTCTCGAGGAATTTCTGAGGGTCAGAGGGGTTGAACATATTACAACGGCAGTGTACCATCTGCAGGCTAACGGGGGAGTTGAGAGGATCAACAGGACTCTTAAGAATGGACTAAGGGCCCACTTAGCAGACAGGTTTACGTTTGTTGACGCCCTAAACAACACCCTACTCCATTAAAAGGCGTCAGTGCATGCCACGACAGGGCGCTCCCCAGCTGCCCTAATGCTGGGGTGTGAGTTGCCGCTACCGGTGAGATGACTGGGGCCGGCACAGATGGAGTGGGGGGAAGACTCGAGGACACTGAGGTGCCGGGTCACTGGGCACCAATGGAAAATGAAAAAACGGTTCGACAGGAAGCATCGGGCCAGAGATCACGGCTAGCAGATCGAGTCTGGATCAAGCACCCCGTCCGCACCCACAAGCTCCAACCAATGTGGGTTGGGCCACTGACAATCGTGAGATGGAGAGGACCAGATACTTTTGAACTGGACAATGAGTCCCGATGGCATGCGAGTAGGCTGAGGAGGTCCCCACCGGAGGTGGCAAGTGACCCCACCGTGGACTGTTTTGGTGATAGTTGGAACTAGAGGGTCCGGGCGGATGCTGACCCGCAGCCAGAACCAACAGTGCCAGAGGCAGTGTGCCCTCATGAGGGACGCCCGGCTAGGGAGCGTCGGAGACCCAGATACTTGGACGATTTCAGGACTGGAATGGTTGCAGATGGTCGGGCTCGACAACTGAGTGGACTGTATTGAAGTGTTATGTGTACATTTGTGTTTAGAGTTCTTTTACATGTTTGGGTGTTCAGTTTGTGTTCTTGACTTTCCAAGGGGAGGGGGGACTGTGACATAAGAGAATTGGGCCTTGGGCTTTGCCGTAGCTTGGCCGGGGTGGGGTTAGAGTGATGTCAGACGGGCTACGGCTGGGGATATACATGTATATATCTGTGAACTTGGCTAAATAAAGTGATGAGATGTGATGAGATTATAGAGATGTAACTGCAAAAACATGGAACAGTGGTGAACTTTCCCAAGAGTGGCCGGCCGACCAAAATTACCCCAAGAGCACAGCAACGACTCATCCAAGAGGTCACAAAAGACCCCACAACAACATCCAAAGAACTGCAGGCCTCACTTGCCTCAGTTAAGGTCAGTGTTCATGACTCCACCATAAGAAAGAGATTGGGCAAAAATGGCCTGCATGGCACAGTTCCAAGATGAAAACTACTGCTGAGCAAAAAAAACATAAAGGTTCATCTCAGTTTTGCCAGAAAACATATTAATGATCCCCAAGACTTTTGGAAAAATACTCTGTGGAATGACAAGACCAAAGTTGAACTTTTTGGAAAGTGTGTGTCCCATTACATTTGGGTTAAAAGTAACACAGCATTTCAGAAAAGGAACATCATACCGACAGTAAAATATGGTGGTGGCAGTGTGATGGTCTGGGGCTGTTTTGCTGCTTCAGGACCTGGAAGACTTGCTGTAGTAAATGGAACCATGAATTCTGATGTCTACCAAAAAATCCTGAAGGAGAATGTCCGGCCATCTGTTTGTGACATCAAGCTGAAGCACACTTGGGTTCTGCAGTAGGACAATGACCCAAAACACACCAGCAAGTCCACCTCTGCATGGCTTAAGAAAAACAAAATGAAGACTTTGGAGTGGTCTAGTCAAAGTCCTGACCTGAATCCGATTGAGATGCTGTGACATGACCTTAAAAAGGCGGTTCATGCTCAAAAACCCTCCAATGTGGCTGAATTACAATAATTCTGCAAAGATGAGTGGGCCAAAATTCCTCCACAGCGCTGCAAAAGACTCATTGCCAGTTATCACAAACGCTTGATTGCAGTTGTTGCTGCTAAGGGTGGCCCAACCAGTTATTAGGTTTAGGGGGCAATCACTTTTTCCACACAAGGCCATGTAGGTCTAGATTTTTTTTAACCTTAATAATAAACACCTTCATTTAAAAACTGCATTTTGTGTTTACTTGTGTTATCTCTGTCTAATGTTTAAATTTGTCTGATGATCTGAAACATTTAAGTGTGACAAACATACAAAAAGATGAGAAATCAGGAAGGGGGCAAACACTTTTTCACACCACTGTACATGTAGGGTAATTCCCAACGTTTGGGATTTGGTCACACCTGACTGATTATTATGAGTAGTCCTGTATCTCAAAAGGACTATCAAAAAAAAAAACAATTTTGGGAAAGAAGTCATGTGACCTCAATGTATGGTGCTTATGTTTCTTGGTAATTTTTTGTTTGTTTGTTTTGTCACTGATTAACTTAGTGTAGCTGAGGGTCTTTTCTCTTGCTTATGCTCAGTAAATAAAATATGGAGACTTTAGCTGGAACCAGGAGAAGCACTTTATTGCATCCATGAAGCATAACAATCACCACTAGTCAGCCTAACACTTCTGCTTTTTACCCCTTTAAAATAAAAGCTTCACACACAGAGGGTGGAAATGAACCCAAAATCAATCTGTGTATAGAATACTGTAATGTCGAGGCTTTGATAAGGGGCAGGTGAATTCTCCCGGCATGCTTTGTGCTGCGGGGTATTCAAAGACTGTTATTAATCTTGTGTTCTGAGCGTTATTGTTGTACCGTTATAATTGTGTTATAAGTCTGGTTTTAATAGTGTTGTTTTCCATGTGTGTGAGAGATTACGTGTCTGTGTCACCCTGAGTGAGGTTAATGTGTGTGTGAATGACCTCCCCTCTGTTCTGTGTAATTTGTCAGTGAAGAAATAAATGCCTGTTCATTCCAAATCCTCTCTCATTACTGAGTGAATCCTTGAAACGCCACACTGGTGTCAGAAGTGGGATATTTGAGAGATGGAAGCAAGGATCAAGGCAGAGATTCAACAGCTCGAACAGCTCATCGTCCAGATGAGATGGGCAGCAGAGCAGACACACCATTCCCCAGAGCTGATCACCACAAAGAAAGGAGAAGCGTGCCAGATGGAGCAAGCGCATCCCATGTCCCGCCTTTTTTAAGGCAGGATGGGGAGTGCCAGTGGGGAAACTATGAGCCAGCAATCCCACTGCAGCCGAGGACAGTCATCAGCATGGAGGCGACCGTCCCCACCCCAGTATCATCGACCCGTCAACCGGCCAAGCTTCCCCTCTTTGGTGGTGAAACCTCACTGGATGACTACCTCGTCCAGGTTGTATTGAGCGCCACGCTCAACAGCTGGACACCTGAAGAGACAGCTGTGCAAGTCACATAGGCTGGATGGCAGAGCTCTCTGCATGCTGTCCAATCTCCGGCCTGAGGAACGTCATGGCTGGCCAGCGCTACAGGGAGCACTCAGGAGGCAGTTTGGGAGGGCGACCCTCGCTGACCACGCCCGGGAACAGCTGGCCAGTCCGGCGATGCGACTGAGAGACCCTGGGGACTTATGCAGCAGGTGTCTGGCTGCTGACACAGTGTGGCTACCCAGACTTCGAGCCGGAGGCCTGCAGAGTTTCATGCCACGAGCAACTGGGAGACAGCGGTGGCAGAGGCAGAGCAGGTGGAGTCAATGCTGGAGCATGCGGTTGACGTTTCATCACCAAGGCAAAGAGCTTTCCAGGTCACGGCTGAGAGCGAGGACGAGGAGGAGCTGCACCAGACCACAGCTGCATTACCGGCGAGAGTACGACGTCGACATGAGGAGGGATGCTTCCGCTGCAGGGAGCCAGGCCACGTCACGTGCCACTGCCCTGCACCTACACCCTACACCCCAACAACCAGCCCCCTCACCAGCTTTAAACTAGAGCAAGGTGGCACAGACGGGGATCTGCCACCTCTCACAGACATTTTCCCCAACGAACTCTCACTATGTCTGGGCCAACTTGGACACTCACCAGGGCTATACCTGCAATGCAGCCTGGACAGCACCCCAATCTGGGCCCTGATTGACACCAGTTTCACCATCTCCCTGGTCTGACCTGGGACGCTGCCCGGGACAGATGAACTCAGACCACAGGGGTGGGAACCCACCAGCCGCTGCATCACCACAGCCACCGGTGAGTGTGCCAGATTTGGAGGGCGATGAGTCCTTGTCATTTGAGTGGCTGGTCAGAACACAAATCATCCATTCTGGCTGTTTTTTTAAGGCCAGTTCAGGTTAATGAATATTGATATCAATCAATGTAAACTTGCCAGATTGTAGCCAGATTGTATCCAGTGGTTAATTTCCATCTGTTGTGCAAACATCGACACCGCCAGCTCTTCTCTCCTGCTGGGCGCTAAGACCATCACACTCTACGGCAAGAGCCAGATGGGGAACCAAGGGACCCACGCGATCAAGGGGCTGTCAGCGCAGGCCGAGCTGAGGGGATCGCCACCAGAGCCGACTGCTGCAGTACCACCAGCGTGAGAAGAGGGATTGTCATCACCGCTAGAGACAGCAGCGAGGGGGCCGCCAGCGGAGCGAATTGCCACATCATCAGAAACCCAGCAGGTGGTCAAGTTGCTGTTCCAGCGGAGCTGCAGGGGTTTAGAGTCAGGGCAGAGATGCCAGCTGCGGGAGCTGCTGGACTGCTACGTCGACGTTTTCACCACCAGGGATGTAGAGTACACTCGAACCAGCTTGGTGCACCACCAGATCAACACCGGTGAGACCAGGCCAGTTCCGCCCACACTGTCTGTCTTTTTCAAGGCAGGCAGCAGCAGAGCAAAAGATTCAGGAAATGCTGACGGCGGATGTCATTGAACCCTCCAGCAGCCCCTGGGGGGCGCCGGTGGTTATGGTCAAGAAGAAGGACGGTTCGTGGTGGTTATGTGTGAACTATCGGGGCCTGAATGATGTCACCCTTAAGGATTCCTATCCTCTGCTCCGCATTGATAATGCACTGGATTACATCGCTGGCTCCAGCTGGTTCAGCTCGCTCAACCTCTGCAGTGGCTATTGGCAGGTGGAGCTGCCACCAGAGGCTCCCCAGAAAAAAGCCTTCTCCATCGGGCAGGGCTATGGCAGGTCAAGGTGATGCTGTTTGGACTTTGCAATGCCCCAGCAACCTTTGAACGCCTGATGGAGCGTGTGCTGGCTCACGTCTCCCGGAGCCTCTGCATCGTTTATCTCGAAGACCTGCTGGTTAGTGCAGCTGATTTTGGTGGCACCCTGTCCAACCTCCGGGACAGGATGCCACCCTGTGGCAGGGTGCCAGCCAGGCTGGGCTATGGCTCCGTCCTTGGAAATGCCACCTGTTTTAGCGAGAAACCACCTTCTTGGGCCACGTCGTCAGCGCTGCGGGAGTCATCACTGATCGAGAGAAGGTGGCAGTGGTGAGAAACCGGCCGGTCCCGCGAAACATAGGAGAGCTATGGAGCTTCCTCGGACTGGCCTCCTATTATAGGAGGTTTATGAAGGATTTCACTACCATTGCCAGCCTGCTACATCAGCTGACACAGAAGGGCCGCATGTTCAAGTAGAGCAAGGACTGTGCTGCTGCTTTTTCCCGGTTCCACTCAGCGCTTATCGAAGCCCCCGTACTGTGGTATCCCGACCCAAACCGCCCCTTCATCGTGGACACAGATGCTAGCAACCAGGGCATCAGGGCAGTGCTATCCCAAGAAGGACAACATGGAGAGCAGGCAGTTGCTTTTTTCAGCCGCACTCTCAGCAGAGCCGAAAGGAATTATTGCATCACCCACCAAGAGCTGCTGGCAGTCATCCAAGGACTTCGCCATTTCTGCCTGTACGTTTACGGTGGGAGGTTTCAGGAAGAACCATGCTTCCCTGACCTGGCTACTAAACTTTAAAAAGCCAGATGGACAGTTAGCAAGATGGCTGGAGGCACTGCAGGATTATGATTTTCAAATTGTGCATTGAGTAGGCCACCTCCATGCCTACACTGACGCAATGTCCCAGTGCCTCTGTGTTGTGGAGGCCTGTTGGCACTGCCAGCGGGCAGAGGATCATGACCCAGCAGTCTCACAGGCTGCTGCTCTCCAGACTGCTGCGGCCAGGGATAGCGCAGCAGCTCACAGTGCATCCTCAGATCACCAGCCAGCTCTCCCCAGCGATGACATTACAGAGGCCCTTGGCATGCACCAGCTTTGGATCGAGCAGGATAGAGATCCTGTTGTCTCCTGGGTCCAGCAGTGGCTGGACATGGACCAACAGCCTGCCTGGAAGCTGTATCTGCACTAGACCCAGAGACCAAGGCCTTACATTCCCAGAGGGCCAACTTCTGCTGTTGTAAGGGTGTCGTCTACCAGCTGTGGCAGTCTCCAGCTGGGCAGCATCATGTTTGGCAGCTGCTGGTCCCCCGACAGCTTTGCCCCAAGGTTCTCCACTTGGTCCACGGGTCATGGAGGTGGGCCACTTTGGGGTGACAAAGACCCTGCCCTGCAGTGTCTTCAGGCCCGGTTCTACTGGCCGGGGTGTCGTCAGGACGTGGAGCGCCATGTCCACCACTGTGACACCTGCATAGCTCAGAAAGAGCCGACTCAGCAATCCCACACTCCCTTGCAGCAGTACCAGGTAGGGGCATCCATGGAGCCAGTAGGATTGGACATTCTGGGCCTTTTTCCAACCACGGATCGGGGGAGCCATTACATTCTGGTCACAGTGGATTACTGTATTTCACCAAGTGGTCAGAGGCGTATGCGGTCCCTGATCAGATCACCGCCACCACAGCATCAAAGCTGGTGGATGAGAGGTTTTGTCGGTTCAGCACGCTGGAGGAGCTGCACAGAGACCAGGGACGGAACTTCAAGGCAGAGGTTTTCGAGGACGTCTGCAGGCGGTTGGGTATCTGGAAGACCTGGACCACCCCACTGCACCCACAGAGCAACAGCCTGGTAGAACGCTTTAATCGGACCCTGACCACCCAGCTCGCCGTCCTAGTGGACCAGCAACAGTGAGACTGGGATCTGCACCTGCCCCTAGTCCTGTGGTCATACCGGACAGCAGTCCAGGAATCCAGCCAGTGCACCCCTGCAGCACTGATGTTTGGACACGAGCTGCACACCCTGGTGGATTTGGTGTTCGGCCCTCCCCTGGAGCCAGAGGTGGAGGGCAAACAAGGGTTGGATTATTTGTTTTACTTGAGAGAACATCTTCACACAGTACACAAACTGGCTCGGGAGGCCAACTGACAGAAGCGAGGGTACGACTCCTGCTGCCAGGGGAGAGACTTTGCACCTGGGGATCAAGTCTGGGTTTTCTGTCCGGAGCGGAAAAAGGGACTGTCACCAAAGCTGGCGAACCATTGGTTGGGACCGTGTGTGGTTCTACAGAGACTGTTGGATGTAGTGTACAGGGTGAGGCTGCAGAAGAGGAACCAGGTGGTGGTGCTTCAGCGCAACCACCTCACCCCGTACCAGCCTGCTGCCCGGCGGGTGGCCAAGCCAGAAGCCCCATCCTGACCGGGGACCCCAGCTGAGGCTCAGATGGACACTATCAGGCCCGTATGTGCTAGTTGCTGACAACGGCGGCCGCCCCAATGCCTGGACTGGTTCGTATTGGACTTTTGAGTTGGACTTATTGTTCTGGGGGACAGAAACCAGTCCGGGGGGGGGGGGGGGGGACAGTGTAACATTAGGCTGTGATAAGGAGTGGGGGAATTCTCCCGGCATGCTTTGCGCCGTGGGGTATTCAAAGACTGTTATTACCTCCGCCAGGCCGCAGGCCAGGAGGTTATGTTTTTGCCAGCGTTTGTCTGTCTGTTTGTTTGTCTGTTTGTCTGTCTGTTGGTTAGCAAGATAACTCAAAAAGTTTTGGAAGGATTTCAATGAAACTTTCAGGGGTTGTTGGAAATGGTACAAGGAAGAACTGATTAAATTTTGGGGATGATCCGGATCACCGTCTGGATACAGGAATTTTTTAAAGGATTCTTTAACATTGTGAGATACGGCCATTTTCAACATGTGTGCAGGGGCAATAGAGGGCGCTGCTCGTCATGTGTGATGAACACAAACTCCGCGTTCTTCAAAGTTTTAGGCACAAAAGCACGCGGAAAACAGTGGTGGGCAGGGCCCGGCAGCGTGCCTGTGTTTGCACTACGCTGCAAAAGCTGAGACGGGCAGCTGTCCGGTGTCGGATTATTTGGCAGAAATTCCCCGGGCAGCCATAGTGGCTGCGCAAAAAACAGCTCTCTGCCAGGGAAGCTTCCAAATCCGCTTTTGCCGCGGAGTGCAAACCCAATAAAACCCACGGCAACCTGTCTACCCAATTTGCATCTGTCAGTGAAGCCCTCAGTGCTGCTTTCAGTGATCTGTGAAAACGCTCGCAGCCTGGCACTTTGCAGATGGAGGAGATGGACACAACACCAACACTTCAGTTTATTACCTCTGCCAATGAGGTAATGCTTTTACTACTGAACCACTAATCCTATCATTGTGAATCCAATTGCTAGTCATATGTTTTCATGGTCAAGGAATCTGAAAACGTACACACAAACACTGTATGGGGGGGAACTGTGGCGCTTGGCGGAGGTCTGCGCTCTCCGAGTGCTTTTCTAGTTATTCTTGTGTTCTGAGCGTTATTGTTGTACCATTATAATTGTGTTATAGGTCTGATTGTGACAGTGACGTTTTCCCTGTGCATGAGAGATTACGTGTCTATGCCACCCTGAGTGAAGTGAGTGTGTGTGTGTGTGTGTGTGTGTGTGTGTGTGTGTGTGTGTGTGTGTGTGTGTGTGTGTGTGTGTGTGTGTGTGTGTGAGAATGACCGCCCCTCTGTTCTATGTAATTTGTCAGTGAAGAAATAAATGCCTGGTCATTCAAAATCCTCTCTCATTATTGTGTGAACCCTTGAAACGTCCCAATACCTTACATACCCCTCCCCCCCCAGCAAAAAGAAATGTTCTCGTTTTCAAATAACAGGAGCCTATACTCCCTAAACATATCAACAGGAAATGACAGTCGCATGCAACTACCGGACTGCTCAACCTATATGAATTATGCCCAAAACGTACACCAAATTCAGATGTCACCCAGTACAATAGACACATAAAACAAACATGCCACCATAACAGCCCAATGTGACATTCAACGTAAGTTACAAAGTTCACCAAATGAACTGGCTTTTTCAAAAACAAGAACAGTCTGTGATGACCTGTGTTGGGTAAGTGACTAAAAAATAGTAACTAATTAAAGTTACTAGTAACTTCTTTTCAAAAGTAACTGAGTTACTTTACCAATTACTGCATGACTAGTTACTTGGAAAAATAACTTTCACGTTACTTTTAAATGCATACTTAAATCACCTTGCACACATTGCAAGATAATTTAGTTAATGGATTGCTTACTTATCCCCAGGCTGGCAGGGATTGGAACCTTTCTGTGTGGAGTTTGCATGTTCTCCCTGTGCTGCGTGGGTTTACTCCGGGGGCTCCGGTTTCCTCCCACAATCTAAAGACATGCATGTTAGGTTGACTGGCTGTTCTAAATTGTCCCTAGATATCTGTTTCCTATAGGCCCTTAGAATAGAGGGTTAGTACTAGTGAAAGCGCTTTGAGTGGTCTTTGTGACTAGAAAAGCGCTATATAAGTGCAGGTTAGTTAGTTAATTAGTTAGTTAGTTAGTTAGTTAGTTAGTACTTACTTAACTTAATCCTCGCCTGGTCACTTAAGTGACCGTTGCGGCCAGTCGTCTGAAGGCAAGGCGATCTTGGGCTAGGGCAATAAGGTCAGCCAGAGATCTTATCATTGCAACCTGGGTCACCCAGGACAGTCTGGCCTGACCTTGGGGATGATGCCAGCCCCGGGTGGGGCGGACGAGCGCTAGTGGAGAGCACCTGCTTGGCCGGTGTCCCATCTTCCAGCCTGGCCATATGGCCAAGGAGCTGCAGCCTCCCTCTTTTGATGACAGTGGAGATGAGGATAGGACAGGCAGCCCTCCTGTAGACCTCATTGTTTGTGGCGTGGTGGAACCATCGGATGCCGAGGATGTTACAGAGGCAAGTCCGACAGTGACTGGATCTTTGTCTTTGCCCAGCTGATGGTAAGGCCCAGGGGTGCTGCTTCCTCTGCAAGCATCTCCAATGCCTCATCGATTATGTCTATGTGCGTGGCAAAAGACACCACGTCATCCGCGTAATGGATTACATTACGGGCTTATTAATGTCAGGCTCAAAACAGACTGTTTCAGACAGACCTTTTAGAACATGTTCAGTCTGCTTTATCCTGCCTTGACAGCTAAAACATTCTGAAGAAAATCAACATGATACTGCCAGTAATTTATTCATTTTGGAGCAAGAATTGGCAACACTACATAAAGCTATCCATGTTTACCTTACCTTTATGATATGGATTTAAAATGATGTGCAGTGATCCAAAAAAATGTCTATTATCCACAGTCCAAATGTCTGCTGTGACAGAGACATGATCCAGTCCCTCCAATTTCTTTTGAAGATCAAAATCTATTTTTGAATAATGTTTATCCAGGTAGCACATAAATGTGTTTTTACCTTAGTGGATCACAGTCTCAGCTGTCTGATAGAAAGAGACTGTTATCACATCTTCAGTCTGTAACAACGTATCTGGTAATCAGGTTTAATTCTTGCTGGGTCACAAACTGTCCAGATGCATACCTGTGCTTGAAATCCAGCCGTGGCTGTTGAGACAAGAACACTTCCGCTTTGCATCCAGCCGTGGTTGTTCAGATAGTGTAAATCCAGTGACACGGTGTTGTTAGCATAGCTAGCCATTACTTAACACTACCTTTGTCTGAGCTTTGTTGCTGTTTTCAAGCACTTCTGAAGACTGCAGTAGGTCTCAACCGGCACTTAGCTTTCAACCTGTTAGATATTCCCATAATAACAATGAGCAGCACGGACGTGATGGTGCAGACACGAACAACGTCATCACACCGTGCCTATATTAGGGGGCTGACGGCAGGAGACTGTCTCTTTGGCACTCCACCTCTTGCCAACACACTGCCTGTACCCTGGTAATACTAGCTTGTTTTTCTGTAACTGCCTTAATGTGGCATTTAATTCAATATTAGACTTGATGGGGGTTTTCTCAGAAAGTAGGAAATTCTACTCATTGTCTCCACCATACGTTGGACCTTGTTCTGACATATGGCATAGAAATAGAAAATCTGGTAGTGTCTCCTCATAACCCTGTACTGTCAGACCATTATCTGTTAACCTTTGATTTTACTATTTCTGACTATTTGGCTCGTAAAGAAAAATATTACTACAGTAGATGCCTCTCAGATGATGTTGTTACCAAATTTATGCAGATTGTTTCCTCTATGCCATGTGTCAACACAATGGAAATAAGCTATGGAGAGTTTGCTCCTTCTGTAATTGATAGCATGGTAGATAGTGTTACAGCTTCTCTGCACCACACTCTAGACTTGGTAGCCCCCTTAAAAAAGAAAAAGTCTAATCAGAGATTTCTAACTCCTTGGTTCAACACAGAAACTCGTAGTTTAAACGAGTTATTATTCTGCATTAATAGAAGAGAACAAGAATAATCCCAAGTTTCTTTTCAGTACTGTAGCCAGGCTGACAAAAAGTCAGGATGTCAATCCTAGCATTCCCTTAGAGGTTACTAGTCAGGACTTTATGAACTTTTTCAATGATAAAATTCCATCCATCAGAGATAAAATCAATCAGATTCTTCCCACCGTTAACTTAAATACAGTAACTACTACAACTCCTTCAATTGATATCTGTCTTGATGAGTTTACTCCAATTGACCTTTTAGAGTTAGACAAACTAGTTTCCTCATCCAAGCCTTCAACTTGTCTTTTAGACCCTATTTCTACCAGGTTATTTAAAGAAGGCTTCCCACTTATTGGTAGCTTTATTCTTCATATAATCAATTCTTCATTAACTTTAGGCCATGTACAGTAGGCTTTTAAAACGGCTGTAATTAAACCCTTACTCAAAAAGCCAACGCTGGTCCAGGAGCTTTAGCTAACTATAGACCAATCTCTAATCTCCCTTTCATTTCAAAAATCTTAGAAAGAGTTGTTGCTATGCAATTATTTGACCACCTGCAGGGAAATGGTTTACTTGAAGAGTTTCAGTCTGGGTTTAGAATCCATCATAGTACTGAAACAGCCTTAGCAAAGGTCACTAACGACCTCCTCATTGCATCTGATAATGGACTGGTTTCTGTACTTGTCCTTTTAGACCTTAGCGCAGCTTTTGATACTACTGATCATAATATTCTACTTGATAGATTAGACACTATGTTGGACTTAATGGAACTTCGCTACAGTGGTTTAGATCTTATTTATCTGATAGGTTCCAGTTTGTTCATGTCAATAATTTCTTTCAACTCAAAGCTCAGTCATGGAGTTCCACAGGGATCTGTGCTAAGCCCTACTCTTTTTAGTTTATATATGCTTCTGTTAGGCAACATTATTAGAAAGCACTGTATACATTTTCATTGTTATGCAGATGACACACAATTATACCTGTCAGTGAAGCCAGATGATAGTAATCAATTAGCCAAGTTGGAAGCCTGTCTTAAGGAAATCAAAGCTTGGATGACTTGTAATTTCCTGCTATTAAATTCAGATAAGACTAAATTCATTCTTGTTGGTCCAAAAAACCTTAGAAATACCTTTCCAAATTAAACTTTCAGTTTGGATGCGGTTACTCTTTCTTTTAATAGCTCTGTGAGGAACCTTGGAATTATTTTTGATCAAGATCTGTCTTTCAATTCACATGTTAAATTTGTTTCTAAGAGTGCCTTCTATCATTTGCGTAATATTGCCAAGATTAGGAGCATCTTGTCTCAGAGTGATGCTGAGAAACTGATCCAAGCTTTTGTTAGCTCTAGATTAGATTACTGTAATTCTTTATTATCAGGTTGTCCTAAAACATCTTTAAAAAATCTTCAGCTGATCCAAAATGCTGCAGCAAGAGTTTTAACAGGTACTAGAAAGAGAGATCATATCTCTCTGGTTCTGGCCTCCCTTCATTGGCTTCCCATAGAGTTTAGAATAAAGTTTAAAATCCTTCTTCTTACTTACAAAGCTCTAAACAATCAGGCCCCTTTTTATTTAAAAGATCTGATACTACTGTATTAGCCTAACAGAGCACTACGCTCCCAAAATGCAGGATTACTTGTAATACCTAGAATCTCCAAAAGTACAATGGGAGGCAGAGCCTTCAGTTATCAAGCTCCTCTCCTGTGGAACCAGCTGCCAATCTGGATTCGGGAGTCAGACTCGATCTCTATTTTTAAGAATAGGGTTAAAACCTTCCTTTTTGATATAGCCTACAATTAGGGAGGGATCATGTGTTTCTGAACCCTCCCTTAGTTATGCTGCTAATAGGTTTAGTCAACCGGGGGACCTCCAATAATGCACTGGGCCTCACTCCTTTCTTCACTCTCAATTAAATATTTTTTTTTTGCTGGTCATTAACATCTGTTTGTTCTCTCCCATAGATTGGGTCCCCATCATGCTGTTTGCGCTCTACATGTCTGTTCTTTTCATCTTCTCTATCCCCTCACCCCCCACCCAGTCGCAGCAGATGACTGCCCCTCCCTGAGCCTGGTTCTGCTGGAGGTTTCTTCCTGCTAAAATGGAGGTTTTCCTCTCCACCATCGCCAAGCGCTTGCTCATAAGGGATCGCCTGATTGCTGGGGTCTTTCTGCAACTGTGGGGGTTCCCCCTACAGTTGAAAGTGCTATGAGATGACTGTTGTTGTGAAATGGCACTATATAAATAAAGTTGAATTGTAACACATGCTATCACCTCTGTTAATAAAGCCACTGTTCAGCACAGTCACCACCTCCGCTGTCCCCCATTCTCAGACATAACAATAGCAATGAGGAGAAAAATTGGTCTTCTGGAGGAAAAAACAACATTTTTACTGAAGATGGAAGCGTGTCTGGCACCCTGGACAGAGAGTGAGGTGGCTAGACGAATCAAGCTCCGCCAACGCCGACGGGGAGTGGAAAGGACTACCCAACAGTATGTTGTGGACCTCCACTGTCTAGTGAGCGTGTGCAGGTTTGGGCAACTAGAGGACAGAATGGTGAGGCTAGCGGAGCACACCAACAACCCACGGCTGTGCGAAGGTAGTGGAGTTACTGTTCCAGCTAGAGGCCGCTGACAAGCTAACATTACAGCTAGGTGACCAACAACAACAGACCCCACTAGCACAAGCAGTTACCACGGCAGAACAACCCAACTACACCGCAACCTTCTTGGAGGACGCCGAGATGAATGTTACGGGACAACGGAACATCATGAGACACCAAACGTGCGGGAACTGTGGTTCCCCAACGCACTGAGTGTGCTCCTGCCTGGCCAAGGGGTAGCAGTGCCAGCACACGGCGAGAGGGCATAAACTAGACTCACCTCTGATCCTCTCCTGGCATAAGCCTCAAGGAGCCACTGCAGAGCTGCAGGAGAGGAAGTTCATGGCCAAAGGGGACCCTGGTGAATGACGACAACCCAGCGTGCATCCCATCGCTGGCGACAGCGACACATCGCTGTGACCACAATCAGCACCGGGAGAGAGGGGGAAAAAGCCGGACTCATCTCGCATCCTCACCCGGCATCAACCTCAGGGAGCCGCCATAGCGCTGCAGGATAGAGAGTTTGTGGCCCAGCAGGGCCCAACAGAGCAATGCCAATTCAGAGCACGTCCTACCACCGGCGCCACAACAGCAACCAGCAATCGGGACGAGAGAGCAGCAGTGCCGAGTGCAGCCGAACAGATCGCCACTCGCAGTGCTTGACTGGGTTCAGGTACACCGATCCAAATGCCCAGATGACCTGCAGATGCTCCTGTCACTGCCGATGCAGATCACCGCGTAGTTGGGGCCAGCCACCTTCAAGACGGTCGATGGTTCAAGATGGCACGCCAGCCGTCTGCAAAAGGTAAACTGGAACCGATCCAGCCAGTGTGGGACCCGGACTGGGACTTTGCAGCAAAACACCCAGATCCGCCGCACTCAGTGCCTCCAGGGCCACACCCACAGCGGGCTCGCCAAAGACCCCTGAACTCAAACCACAGCAGTGACTCTGTTAAGACTGTTTTGCAGAACATAACTGTTCACAGTGGCAGAATAACCCACTCAGTCGTGCAGGGTCAACCAGTGGTCCACCCGGTGGCCCAGGTTCTGTTTATAATACTGTTGTGAGTTTTAAGAGTTTTGAAAATGTTCACAATATTTTTGGCTTTCCCGGGGGAGAGATGAATGTTAGATTTTCCCATATTAACAATGAGCAGCACGGACATGATGGTACAGGCACAAACGACTTCATCACGCTGTGCCTATATTAGGGGACTGATGGTGGGAGACTGTCTCTTTGGCGCGCCACCTCTAGCCAACACACTGCCTGTACCCTGCTAATACTAGCTTGTCTTTACCACGTACTATCAACTCTGAAAATAAAACCACTGTTCAGCACAGCCACTGTCTCCGCTGGCCCTCCTTCTCAGACATAACACAACCCACCAATATGCTTTTGTCCTTAATCGTGACAAAGGTAAAATAATCTATTTCCACAAAATCAAAGTAGTTTCATCTTTTCCTCTAGTAGTGAAGACTCAGCTCTCTGCAACAGGTCACGTCAACTTGACAGCTCGTCTCAGCTATGGTAGGGTCAGTTTGTATATTCATTTATTTGGGCTAAAAACATCTATACATATTAATAAAATGACGAATGCATCTGATCAAATTTCAGTAACTGTAGTGCATTACTGAAATTTTAAACAGTAATTTCGTTACACAGCACATTACTGCAAAAGTAGTGACGTTACAGTAATGCATTATTTTGTAACGTGTTACTTTGTAACGCTTTACTTTGTAACGCTTTACTTTGTAACGCGTTACTTCCAACACAGGTGGTGACACACCCGGGCCTGCATCATGAACAGTCTTTGTGCCACTCAGGATCAGTGGTTCATCACCCCTGCAGGCCTCATCCAGTGACTCCTTGTCCGACTGTGAGGGAAGAGGAAGAGGAGGAGAAGCAAGGAAGCGACCTGGGGAGCCAGCAGGCATCAGTCCAAGAGTGTAGGGCCTGAGCCTATTATAATAAACAACCTGCTCTTGTCCGCTCAAACCCAAAGGGTGACTGACCCAAACGGTAGGTGAGTCCAAGTTCTCCACAAGAACCCAGTATGGCCAGAACCCTGTAAGGACCCTTCCAGTGGGGAGCAAGCTTCCTATGATCCTCCGTGGGGTCATAGAGCCATACCAGCATACCAGGTCCCCTACTGAATATAGTTGGTGACGAACTGCACCATCGTAATACAGTTTCTGCTGCTCATGAGCATCACAACCATGTCGCCGGGCACTGCCAAACACTGTCCTCAGTCTCTCAACCAAAGAGGTCACATAGTCGACATGAGAAAAGAGCAAATCTGTGCGCACTGCTTGTGATGGCACTAAAACATCAACTGGTACATGAGCCTCCCGACCGTGAGTCAGGTAGTAAGGAGTGTAGTTGGTGCTGGCGTGGACCGATGTGTTGCTGTGATGGCTCGCTCCAGCTGATTATGACCCGCAGCTGCGCGCACACCTGTAGCGCTATGAGATGACCTTTGTTGTGATATGGCGCTATTGTGGGCACTCAGCACAATGCAGACTGATACTATTCATGCTCAGCAGGGATTGCATACAGACAGAGAACCCCTGGGGGGACAACCAGAACAATGAACTATACATGCCTCAGAGGGAGCACACACAGGACGCACATACACACAGCACAACACAGCGCACAACGCTACAGTGTGTCTCATTATGATGGAGGAAATAAAACTCTGAAACCTTCCAGCTCGTCGCATCTCACCTGAACTTATTTGTTCCTCCACACTGGTGACCCTTGACGAAGAATGGAACACGAGGCGAACACCCCGGAGACGACCCAGACGGGAAGCCTCAGCACGCGTCATGGTGCACCCCTCGCCTGATCTTTTACCTCCACACTGGTGACCTGACGAGGGAGAATGACCGTCTCCTCCCTCTCACCGTGCTGTGGATCCCAGAGGACCAGAGAACGCCTACAACCTCTCCATCCTCACCGGAGCGCGCTCCTGAGCGCAGGGCTGGGACCAAAACGCACCATGAATGACAAGAGCAAATGAAGGAAGCAGCCTGAACGGGGACAATCATCGACGCCGACTGCGTTGATTTCCACCGAGCTCCCTGACTCTGACTAAACTCTGGACAGCGGACCTCCCGCGCACAGAAGCCCTGCACGCACACCGCAGGATTACGAGGACAGCGCAACTGCCAGTTATGTGGCCATGGTGCCAAGCACACACCACGCACAGAGACGAACCGGCTCCACAGATTGATACATCGTCCTCCGCCGCTGCACATGCCCGAGAAAAACGGCCGATCGCCACCCTCGGAACCTTCAGGGCTGCTCAAGCACCTGGAGCAGACGTGCAGCCCACACACAGGACTTTGTATGGGTTTTTCAGCCACGGTGCACAAGGGGAATTTAGCCGATGGCTTTCCCCGATGACTTTAGGGCTGCTTCCCACACCTAAAGCCAAACCGCCTCACACCCTCACACAGCTGCAGTTGTTTCACAGCCACTACGCATCCTCTGGGAATTTGGCCGCTCGCCTTCCCCACATCCTTGCTGGATAGAGCCGCGAGAGAAGTCAGAGATATAATTTTTTTTTTTTTCACAGCCACTGTGGATCACCGCCACGTTTAACGGGAAAGTCCCTCACCATCGCGGATCCACACGCAATTTTTGTGCGGCCCAGACACCTTTGACGTCCTGGGCCAGCACTCGCTTACTCTCACCCCCCTCCCCCTCCTTCTGCACAGCGCTTTTCCCGCACCTCACTCCTTAAAGCTGGCCGATAGCCATCTTGTTCCATTACGCACAAAACACACCGGCCCGTGCACCCACGATCCACGGCCGTTCAACGTGCTGGAATCCGGAGTGGAGCACACTGTCCTTTCCATCCCTCCCCTGTCCCCCCCCACGGACTGACATGCCCTCCGACAGTTCTATCGGAGCTGGAGCCAAACGACGGGGGGGGGGGGGGGGTCACAGCCCCTTCTGACCGTTCTGGGGGGAGCCGTGTGGGCACCCAGCACAATGCAGACTGATACTATTCACGCTCAGCAGGGATTGCATACGGACAGAGAACCCCTGGAGGGACAACCAGAACAATGGACTATACATGCCTCAGAGGGAGCACACACAGGACGCACATACACACAGCACAACACAGCGTACAGCGCTACAGTGTGTCTCATTATGATGGAGGAAATAAAACTGAAACCTTCCAGCTCGTCGCATCTCGTCTGAACTTATTTGTTCCTCCACACTATATAAATAAAGCTGAATTGAATTGAATTCTCCATCACTTCCAGGCTATTTAACCCACTCTGCCCTTAGATCGGCGCAGAGCCGTCTGATCCTCTTGGCTTATCGAGACTACTCTCGTCTTCACCCGTCTCCAGAGACTTTCTCAGACCTCGTCGTTCTACCAGAGTCATCCCTCGTTTCCTATTCTCCTGGAAGGAGCAACTCTCTGCAACCAAGTAAGCCATCCTGCTACTCACCGTTTCCTCGCTCATCCCCTGTGCACAGGCAGAGTTCCGTGGCGGCGGAATCCTTCCTCCTGAGCAGTGGACTGAGCTCCCTCTTCGTCCTCAGCTGTACTGTGGCTTCGGGCGCTGTCCTCCTAGCTGGAGCCTATGGGCCAACCTGAGCACATCACCATTCCAGCGAACAGTAAGCCTCTGTCATTCTCGCACGTCTCCATCTGGGCATTACTAACGTCTGTTGTCTCTGCTCTGTCCGTAGGGTTGCCAGGTTGCACGGCGCTCTGCTCACCCCCAGCTGCGACGTCATCCCTAATTCACACACAAACACACACACACTCACTCACACACACACACACACACACGCTGGTTACACAATAAAAGATAATTGTATCTATCCTTGAGTCTGTGCCTGTTTACTGGGTCTAGTAATCATGTCAGTACGGCTCTGCCAAAACGACCTAGTAGACAGCACGCTAGCGCGCTGAGTTAACAACTTAGAAGTTCAGGTAGATCAGTTAGCTTATCAGCAACAAGTCATCCTCTCCCAGCTGGTTCTAATTAATGGTAGACTGGATAGGTTGTCAGGTTCACGGCCACCCCCACCGGCCCCAAGTAGCACTTTTGCTCCCGCTAGCTCACTACCTAGCCAGGTTTTCACTCCCCGGTTAACACCTGTTCCCACTCCCACTCGCTTTAGTGCTAAGCTAGGGGAGGCTAGGGGTTTCTTGCTTCAATGTGAGATAGTGTTCCAGCGTGTGCCCGGGGATTTCCCCACAGATCACAGCCGTATCGGCTACATAGCGAACCTATTGGAAGGGCGAGCATTAGCCTGGGCTTATGCTGTGATGGCTAGGGCAAGTTATGCTAATCTTACTTACAGTCAATTTATCAGCAAATTCAACAAGGTGTTTGACCATTCGGACCGTGATAGTGTGCTCACCACCTGGCTATTGAATTTAAAGCAGGGTAGCAGGTCCGTAGTGGACTATGCCGTAGATTTCCGGGTGGTGGCTGCAGAGGTTGGATGGGAGGATGCCTCGTTGTGCGACATTTTTGTCAAGAGCCTTAGCCCTTGCTTGCGGGATGAGCTGGCCCGTTTAGAAAAACCAGACAAGTTAACCGAGCTAATCTCCTTAGCTATTAGCCTCGATAACAGGCTGAGGGAGCGGGCAGCCGAGCGCAGGACCTCCGGTCACTCTGGTTCCCAGTTTTGTCGCTCCCTACAGCCCCCTCTATTGGCCCTGCCTTCCCTAGATCCCTCAGATGCGCCAGAGCCTATGGCTGTAGGGTCATCCAAGTTATCTTTAGCGGAGAAACAGCACCGCCAGGAGTTAGGGTTATGTCTCTACTGTGGCAGTGAAGAGCATGAGGTAGTGTCCTGTCCCATTCGGCCAAAAGAGGGAGTCCGTGCGTCGCAGTAGGGGGACTCACGGACTCTCCACAGTTAAATCCCCTCACAAGATTCCTCCTGCCCATTAGGTTCATACACAATCACAGGGAAATTGTCACTCAGGCCTTGATTGATTCGGGGGCTGAGCAGAGTTTCATCTCGGGGGAACTGGCAACCTGATTGGGACTCCCGTGTCATCCTTTGAGGACCCCCCCTCCAACTTATTGCCCTGTCCAAAGCCCCTATGGCAGTGGTATCCAAGCAGACCACCCCGGTGTCAGTCATTGTTTCTGGTAACCATCGGGAGGAGCTCAGGCTGTTTGTGTTGCTGGTTTCCTCCACTCCGGTCATCCTGGGCTATCCCTGGCTTCGGCTTCACAACCCCACGATCAACTGGTGCACTGGGAGCGTGGTTTCGTGGAGCTCCTTCTGTTTGAGTGCTTGTCTGCAGTCTGCTGCCTGCCTGCCGTCCATGCCCCTGTCTTCTCCTTCCACTCCTCCTCCCGATCTGTCCAGGGTTCCCCCGGAGTATCACGACCTGGGGGCCTCATTCAGTAAGTCCCAAGCACTGTCTCTTCCCCCCCCACCGCCCATAGGACTGCGCCATCAATCTTCGGGCTGGAGCCCCGCTGCCGTCGAGCCATCTCTACAGCCTGTCAGCTCCGGGGCGGGAGGCGATGGAGTCATACATTAAGGAATCGCATCATCCGTCCTTCGTCTTCAGCGGTGGGGGCAGGATTTTTTTTTGTTGGGAAGAAGGACGGCTCCCTCAGACCGTGTATCAACTTCCGTGCCCTGAATGACATCACCTTCAAGGATAAGTACACTCTGCCCCTGATGGACATGGCGTTCGATTCTCTCCAGGAGGCCTCCTGGTTTACCAAACTGGACCTTCACAACGCTTATCATCTGGTGCGGATCAGGGAGGGTGATGAGTGGAAGACTGGTTTTCGGACCCCTAGCGGGCATTTTGAGTACTTGGTGATGCCGTTCGGGCTGACCAACGCCCCTGCCATCTTCCAGCGCCTGATTAATGATGTTTTGAGGGATTTCCTGGGCTCGTTCATCTTCGTGTACCTGGATGACATCCTGATTTTCTCACAGTTCTTAGACAAGCATCAGGTACACATGAGGCGGGTTCTGCAACGGCTTCTGGAGAACAAACTTTATGTAAAGGCCGAGAAGTGCGAGTTTCACGCCCCTCAAACGTCGTTTCTTGGCTTTGTCAACTCTCATAATCAGATCATCCCTGATCCCGGCAAGGTAAGAGCGGTGGTGGATTGGCCCACCCCCACCTCCAGAAAGCAGCTCCAGCAATTCCTGGGGTTCGCCAATTTCTACCGCTGCTTTATCCAAAACTACAGCATCATGCTCTTCCTTTGACCCGCCTCACTTCCCCCAAAATGGCTTTTCATTGGTCAGCTGAAGCTGAAGCTGAAGCGGCGTTCTCCGCATTGAAATCTCAGTTCTCATCCTCTCCTGACACAGGTGGATCCCGCCCTTCAATGCCTGGTGGAGTTGGACGCCTCGGACTCAGGGGTTGGAGCCGTGCTGTCCCAGCACTCTCCGGTCGATGGTGAGATCAGCCCCTGTGTGTTCTTCTCCCGCCGTCTGTCCTTGGTGGGACATAACTATGACATCGGTGACAGGGAGCTCCTGATGGTCAAGCTCACCCTGGAGGAGTGGCGTCACTGGTTGGAGAGGGCCACCCAGCCATTCATTGTCTGGACAGACCATAAAAATTTGGAATACCTGAGGACGGCCAAATGCCTGAATGCCCGTCAAGCCCGCTGGTCCCTGTTTTTTGGACGATTCAATTTCACTATCACCTACCGTCCCGGGGCTAAGAACACGAAGCCAGATGCATTGTCCAGGCAGTTCTCCTCGGATGCTGCGGAGGTGTCACATCATCCCATCATCCCCTCATCCTGTGTTATGGGCACCCTCTTGTGGGGTATCAAGGAAAGGGTCTTGAGAGCGCAGGAGGCTGAACCAGATCCGGGCGGGGGTCCAGCGGGGAGGTTGTTCGTTCCTTCTTCCGTCCGGGGTGAGGTTGTTCATCTGGGTCATTCCTCCAGACTCTCGTGTCATCCAGGGAGGGCTTGCACTGTGGAACTTCTCCAGAGGACATTCTGGTGGCCATCGCTCTGGAAAGATGTCGCTGAGTACATCCGCGCCTATCCCCACCGTGCCACCAGTAAGACATCTTCATCTCCTCCGGCTGGTTTGCTCCACCTTCTTCCTATTCCTGGGAGACCCTGGTCCCACGTCGCCCTCGACTTCATCACCGGTCTCCCACCATCTAACCATTACACCGTCATCCTCATGATCGTGGACAGATTTTCTAAGGCCGCTCACTTTGTCCCCCTACAGGGGCTGCCTACATCTAGGGAGACGGACGATCTACTCGTCCAGCACGTTGTGAGGTTGCACAGCATCCCCACGGACATCGTCTCTGATCGGGGTCCTCAGTTTGTGTCCCAGGTGTGGAGATCGTTCTGCAACGTCCTAGGTGCCACGGTGAGTTTGTCTTCTGGTTACCATCCGCAGAGCAACGGGCAGTGCGAGGGTGCTAATCAGGAGTTGGAGGCTGCGCTGTGGTGCGTCGCCACTGCAAACCCAGCATCTTGGAGTGCCCATCTCCCCTGGATCAAGTATGCCCACAACACCACCGTGTCCTCGGCTATTGGCATGTCCCCATTCAAGGCCTCCCTGGGATACAACCCTCTGCTGTTTCCCGAAGAGGAGAGGGACATTGCTGTACCGTCCGTTTGGGCTCACCTGCGGCGTTGTCGTCGGCTATGGAGGGTGACCCGGACTGCACTTCGCCACACGGCAGAGCACAACACCAAGACAGCCAATCGCCATAGGATGCCAGCCCCTTCCTATCAGGTGGGTCAGCAGGTTTGGCTGTCTACCAAGCACATTAACCTCAAAGCTGAGTCGAGGAAGTTGTCTCAACGGTTTATTGGTCCCTTCCCCATAGACCGTATAATCAATCCTGTGGCTGTGCGCCTTGCTCTCCCCCCCTCCCTCCGCATTTGTCCTACCTTTCATGTCTCCCAAATTAAGCCTTTTTTTCCCCAGCCCTCTGTGTCCCCCTCCCAGGTCTCCACCTCCACCTGTGGTGATCGATGGCGACCCGGCATGGAGAGTCAACGCCATCCTGGACGTCCGCCGTCGGGGTCGCGGCCTTCAGTACCTGGTGGACTGGGAGGGGTATGGCCCGGAATGGAGGTCCTGGGTGCGTCCATCCTTCATGCTGGATGATCAGCTGATCAGGGACTTCCATCGGACGCACCCAGGTAGGCTGGACTGGGCACCAGGAGACGCCCCTCGGGCAGGGGGGGGTACTGTGATGGCTCGCTCCAGCTGATTATGACCCGCAGCTGCGCGCACACCTGTTCTCCATCACTACCAGGCTATTTAACCCACTCTGCCCTCAGATCGGCGCGGAGCCGTCTGATCCTCTTGGCTTATCGAGACTACTCTCGTCTTCACCCGTCTCCAGAGACTTTCTCAAACCTCATCGTTCTACCAGAGTCATCCCTCGTTTCCTATTCTCCTGGAAGGAGCAACCCTCTGCAACCAAGTAAGCCATCCTGCTACTCACCGTTTCCTCGCTCATCCCCTGTGCACAGGCAGAGTTCCATGGCGGCGGAATCCTTCCTCCTGAGCAGCGGACCGAGCTCCCTCTTCGTCCTCAGCTGTACTGTGGCGTTGGGCGCTGTCCTCCTGGCTGGAGCCTATGGGTCAACCTGAGCACGTCACCATCCCAGCGAACAGTAAGCCTCTGTCATTCTCGCATGTCTCCATCTGGGCATTACTAACGTCTACTGTCTCTGCTCTGTCCATAAGGTTGCCAGGTCGCACGGCGCTCTGCTCACCCCCAGCTGCTACGTCATCCCTAATTCACACACACACTCACACACACACACGCTGGTTACACAAAAAAATATAATTGTATCTATCCTTGAGTCTGTTCCTGTTTACTGGGTCTAGTAATCATGTGAGTTGTAAGTAAAAGCCACCTGTTTAAGGTAATCATCCCACTCTCCCTCACAGGCAAGCAATTATTTGGCTAGCTGGTCAATGAGGGTCCTGTTAAATCATTCTACCATGCCATCTGATCTAGGATTGTAGGGTGAAGTGTGAGTCTTCTTAATCCCAAAAAGTCAGTACAGTCTTTAAACAATCTCAGCTTCAAACTGACGACCCTGGTCACTATGGATGATTTCAGGGATACCATGAATCAGTACATAGTCCTCAAATAGACACTGTGACACCGACTGGGCTGTTTGATTAGGGACAGCATAGAGATTTATAAACTTTGTAAAGTAGTCTTCCACCACCAACACGTATTTGTTGACCTTAGACGTCGGCGGTAACTCAAGAATGTCAGCTGCCACTCTCTGAAAGGGGTTTGTCGCTTGAGACACCCCCCCACCCCCCCATTGGCGGTCTATGTTTTGGAACAGGGGCTCTGTGGGTCTGACATGGAATGCACTGCTCACGCCACTGATGGATGTCTCTGAACATGAAAGGCCAGTAGCAGGTTTGCCTTGCATGCTCCCACAGCTGATCTGCTGAGAAATGTGTTGATACAGGGTCCCCATGAAGATGTTGTAACAGGAACAAGAGAAGAGGGGACTACTACTTGACACTGAGCGCCCTCTGTGGGCAAAGACATCACTGTTCGGCAGAGTAAACCATCCATAACACAGAGGCGGGGTATTCAGTCCATAATTTCCTAAGCCATCTGGAGCTGCCTTTCATTCATCCCCTAGATGGTCAAAAAACCCCTGCTTTTCAATCCAGTCCAGCACAGTACCCAAATCTGGATCAGCCTGTTGCAGTTCTTTAATGTTCTTGTAATATGCGAAGCATGCCCCAAATCCAACTTATCTTGGAGTGACCCTTGATAGGACCTTATCCTTCAAGGAACATCTAAAGGGGACGGCTGCTAAGGTGAAAGTACGAAACAACCTGCTCTGCAAGCTCGCTGGTGCAAAATGGGGGGCGGCAGTCTCCACCCTGCGCACCTCAGCACTGGCCCTTTCATACTCTGTAGCAGAATATTGTGCCCCTGTCTGGTCCAGGTCATCTTACACACACCATGTAGACACCCAGCTCAACACAACCATGAGAACTATAACTGGAACAATCCGCTCAACACCACTCCCCTGGCTCTCTGTACTGTCAAACATAGCCCCTCCACACATCCGGCGAGCAGCATTAACTCAAAGGATGCTCCAAAAAGTTAAAGATTCTCCTCACTTACCAATCCATGCAGATATCTACACTCCACCCACTGCCCGACTTTCATCCAGACGGCCGATTTGGAAAAACCCTCCCCCAGCTGACTTTACCATCCAGACAGCTTGGCAAGAGGAATGGGAGACCAAGGAGGTCCCAAACAAACAGCTGGTGATAAACCCCAACCAACAGGTCCCGGGCACCAACCTCCCAAGGAGACAGTGGTCTACACTCAATCGCTTCAGGACTGGACATGGCCCCTGCTTGGCCAGCCTTTACAGATGGGGCAGTAGCCCTAGCCCACTGTGCGCATGTGGAGAGGAGCAAACAATGGAACACATCATAGAGGCTTGCCCGCTCCAAAGACTGGAAGGAGGATTACACACCCTCCATACAGCAAACCAGGAGGCAACTGCTTGGCTTAAGGACTTTGCATTCGCTAAATAAATAAATAAAATGTTCTTGTCATTACCCAGAAGTATGTGCATATAAGAGGAGCCATCTGACTCACCATTCATGGCCAAATTCTACCCCCCAGTGGTGAAGTCAGAGGCATGCAGGTCCTGTTCAGTTGGGAGGGACAACAGAGTGTCATTTTGGGATCCTCCAGGCTCTCTGTCTGAGCCTACAGCATTCACCTGTGTGGCAGCTGTCAGCGAGGTGTTAACTGCTGTATTGGATTCAGGGTTCTGTGGCCGCCGTGAGAGTGCACTGGCGTTGGTGTGTTTCTGTCCATCTTTACGCTGAATGAGGCAATTGAATGGGTCCAATTCCAGTAACCACCGTGCATGTTTACCTGTGGGGTCCTTGTCAATAGACATACCATGGAGGCCGAGCAGAGGCTTATGGTCTATTATAATGGTGAAAGCAGCCGACCCAATGTAATGTCTGAATTGGTGAACAGCCCACACTATGGCCCACAGCTCTCTATCAAATGTGGACCAGCACCTTTCAGTGGGAGTGAGCGACTGACTGGCATATATCACCACTCTCTCAAGTCCGTCTTTGTCCTGAGCCAGCACAGCCCCCACCACTTCCATCGAGGCATCTGTATACACCTTAAAGGGAACATTAAAGCATGGTGACAACTGGGAAAGATGAGAGCATCTTTTTCATATACTCAAAGGCTGCATTACACTCTGCTATCCATTTGAACGGTGTGTCAGGCATGTCAGGTGATGCAGAGGGGCTGCGCACTGGGCAAAACTTTTAACAAAATGTCTATAGAAAGAGCATTGGCCCAAAAACGCTTTCACCTCAGTCGGATTCTGAAGGGTGGGCCAGATTCTGACCTTCTCAGTGTTTCGTGGGTCAGGCTGCAGACCCTGGTGAGAGACAATGTGTCCCAGGAACACAACATGGTCTCGAGCCAGATGGCATTCCTTTGGATTCAGTCTGAGGTCAGCTGCTTTTATCCTGGAGAAAACATCATGCAGGCTCGTGAGATGAGTCTCGAATGTGGGACTATATACCAAAACATTGTCAAGGTATACCATGCATATTTGCCAGGGGAGTCCTCTCAGAACAAGTTCCACCAAGCGTTGGATTGTTGCAGGTGAGTTAGTGAGTTTAGTGAGCCCCATGGGCATTGAACGCCACTAATAGAGACCCCTGCCAGTTATGAAGGTCATCTTCTCCCTGTCCTCTTCAGTGACCTCAACTTTCCAATAGCCATTAGAAAATTATAATGTGCTAAACCACAGGGAGCCCGCTAAGGCATCTAGAGTGTCATCCACTCTGGAGAGGGGTTGACAGTCTCTCACTGTTATACTGTTGTTTAGGCGCTGGTAGTTGATACAGAATCTCCACTCCCCATTCTTCTTCTTCACTAGCACAACAGGAGAGGCCCAGGGGCTGTAGCTCTCCTCACTTACCCCATCCGCTAACAGGACAGCCACATATTGGTCTATCTCCTCTCTCTTCTCTGGTGATGTTCCCCCTTGTTGTCACAGGGGAGAGTGATCACTAGTGTTTATGCGGTGTTTGATGGGCGTGCATTTACCTGCAGCCCCCTGTGAAAAATCTTGCCATGTTCTTTCACCAACGCACATAATTGCACCTTCTGCTGCTGATTGGCTGGAGAGCCCTCCAGCAACACAGGAAATGCACAGTCAGCAGTGGAAACAGTGGTGACTGTCTTGGCTGGGGTTTGTGGGAGTGGCACAAGCTTGGACTCATCCACGGGGAAAACTCTCGCAGATGCACGCCCTCCCTCAATAAAATGTCCTGATGTGTAGGGTTCAACACAAGTGATGTAGTAATTCCATTTTACACTGAAGTCACTGTGTGCGCCACCAAACACTGGCTACTATTCTGGGGGTTAGGCTCTACATAGTCCACATATGTCGGGAGTTGATCAGGCCCAGTTGGGGACACATTAACAGGGACTAGCATTTTGCTCAGAGGGGGCAGTGTCATGGCTGAGGCAACAGAAATGTTGCAGCACTCAAGAATCAAGTCTCTGCTTCTTAACAGTGGAATGTCAGTGTCCCATAATTGCAGCCTCCAATGTGCAAAGTCTAAAAGAGCATGGTTGTCTATCAGAAAATCCAGCCCCAGTAGTGCAGCTTGTGTAGACCCCCTAAGAACATAGAAGACCTGTTGCTAAGAGTCATTACCCAAATGTAAGGTGGCTGTAATGGTGCCCAGCATATCTAGCATTTGTCCATTCACTGCACGTGCGGCAATTAATTCAGCATTCAGGGGCCGTTTGCATAGAGCAGGGACGGACATGCGAAACTCGGCACTAATGAATGACTCTGTTGAACCAGAATCGCTCACTATGTTAAGTTCAGTCCCTTCAATGCTCCCTCTCACATGAAGTGCACTGCTGCACCACTGTCTCTTTAGTTAGTGCATTACCTATGGAGGGGATAAACTCTTTATCAGCAGAGGGGCCCAGGGCTTCTGCAGCTGGTGTTTGGGCTGGAACATCAGCTAATTCTCTTTTCCCAGCTGACGCTTTGGCTCCTCCCTCCTGGGTGAGAGAAAGCACACCCCATGGTGCCTTGGTGCTTCATCATTGAAGTGGCCCCAGGCAGTGCTAGGGCTCCTCCCCCTTGGAGAATGAGGCCAGCTGTCGGAGGAACCCCTAAAATCTCAGCCACTGGGACATCTGCCTGCTCCGCGCTCATGCCAGCCGTGGTCAGGAGAGCATCTCCTCTGCTCACCTCAAAAGCGGCGAGACTGGCAACCCTATCCTCCACACTCACATCTGCACTGATCAGCGTGCACCCGGGGAGAGCTTTTCCAGTCGTCCCTCCAGCCACCAAACCGCAGGAAGTTGTTTTCCTCTGCCAAGCGCTTCATTTCAATTCTCATCTCCATTATGTCATCAGTGAGTCTGTCCATAGCTCTGTGCAAACCACCGTCAGACACAGAGTGCACCATAGCAGCCATGCTGCTCCCAGCAGAGGACTGTAGAGCAGAAGTGTCACCGTAGTCCATTTTCAGAGCCTCTCCAGCCATCTTGCATCAGCCAGCAATGATGAGAGCCTCCTCAAGATCAGTGGGCCCCTGCTCATGACATTTAGCCCTTAGGGATGGGTCAAGTCTCACCAAAAATCTGAGAAACTTCTCTTCTCTCTGTGCTATTTTACCATAGCCTGGGAAAGCTTCTTGCACCTGCTTGCTTATTTCTGCTGCATAGACTTCCATACTCTCACCTGGAGCATGTCGACGGGCAGAGAGATTAACTTTAAAACAGTCCAGAAAATGTCTTTGAAAGCCTCCTTTAACTTTTCCTTCACTGCAGAGTAGTCAGCCTGTACGGCTGCTGGCAGGCTGTCCAATAGAAGAAAAGCAGCCTTAGCCAGGCGCACTGGCAAAATTCTTGTAAGTTCATAATCATAAATTCATCTCCAGTGCCTCCCACCAGAGCATTCACTGCCAGTTCAAACTGTCTGGGCCAGCAGGGAAAACTTTGCATTTCATCCCCTACAAATGGTGGCGGTGTGGAGTGTGTGAAATCACAGGCAGTGCATTTCAAATGATTTATTGCACACTCACATCTCACGAGCACAGAACAGAATGAACTTTTTCCCAGAGACTCTCCTCTTAAGTTTCATGGCTTACATCACACACAACAGGACATTTGCATCACACTGCATTCAACCCCCTACATCCTTGACTCCTTCCCGCTCTCTCACCAGGAGCCTCCTGCTCTTTTGTCTCCCATGCTTATTCACTGTCTCTTGTCTGAGATGCTAGAAATCTGACTCTCCCAAGGTGCTACAAATACCACCCCCCCCCCCCAGCATCTTAGATAAGACAATAGAATAACAGTCCACATGCTGTGATAGAACAACAGAACATCAGTCCACATGCTGTTTGGGCTTCCGTCTCCTCCCGTATCTGCTGTAACTGGGTTTTACCGCCTCCGCGGCGCTGTTGTGCCGGTGGGAGGTTGCTGGGAGGGGGGCCACTTCGGTCCGTCCGTGGGCTGCTCTGGCGAATCGTTTCCCTGGGGAGCTCTCCGTGGGGGTCTTCCACGCCGATGGGCCCTAGCCAACAGCACTTGCTCGTTCGCCACAACGAAAGCAGGTTTGAGTCTGTCTATGCCAATTTTTTCCCTCCTACCCCCCAAGTCTAGCAAAAAATGCTTATCCCCTGTTTCCAACACTCTGAACAGTCCATCATAGGGTGGGCGCTATGGAGGGCGGTGGGCATCGTGTCTGACAAACACGAACTCCGCGCTCTTCAAAGTTTTAGGCACAAAAACACGCGGAAAACTGTGGTGGGCAGGGCACACAGGGCACTGTGGTGGGCATAGCGCAAACACAGCGTGCCTGTGTTTGCGCTATGCTGCAAAAGCTGAGACAAGGAGCTGCCCGGAGCGGGATTATCTGGTAGAAATTCCCCAGGCAGCCGTAGTGGCTGCGTAAAAACGAGCTCTGCCAGGGAAGCTTCTAGATCCTCTTTCGGTGCGGAGCGCAACCCCAATAAAACCCACGGCAGCCTGTCTACCCAATTTGCATCCGTCAATGAGGCCCTGAGTGCTGCTTTCAGTGATCTATGAAAACGCTTGCATAACCCATTGGCCTGTGGGTTGCACGCAGTTGTGCAGTGAATTGTAACACCCAGGCTGCGGGCCATCGCAAACCAGAGTTCGGAAACAAATTGAGGGCCCCTGTCGGACGTAATGTCCGACAGGACTCCAAAACGCGCCACCCATGCTGTTAAAAAAGCGCGCGCTACGTCTGCGGACGTGGTTGCCGCCAGCGGAACTGCTTCTGGCCAGCGTGTGGTGCGGTCCACCATTGTCAGGAGGTGTGTGCACCCCTGTGATGGCGAGAGGGGGCCCACGAGGTCCACGTGAACATGGTCGAACCTCTTAGCCGGAATACGAAACGGCTCCAAGGGAGCCTTCGTGTGTCTGTGTACCTTGGCTCGTTGGCACGCCACGCAGGCTGCAGCCCACTCTTTCACTTGTTTGCATAGGCTCGGCCACACAAACTTCTCACCCATCATTTTGACCGACGCGCGCACTCCTGAGTGCGCCAGAGTGTGAACTGACTCAAACACACGGCCGGGACCACGGGACGCAGGCAACCCGTGGAGACATCGCAGATTAGGGGGGGGGGCATGCCGTCTTGCAGCACCCTGCTCTCCAGCCTTAACCCTGTTGGTCCAGACTGGAGCACGCGCACGTCTGCATCGCTAATCTGCTCTGCGGCCATGGCTGCGTAATTTATCCCCAAGCAGACCGGGGCCACCACGGCACGCGAGAGGCAGTCCGCCACTACATTCAGTTTACCCGACACATGCTGAATATCGGTAGTAAACTCTGAGATCGCGGCCAGCTGTCTCTGCTGCCGGCCCGACCACGGTTCTGAAACCTTGGCCATCACAAATGTTAGCGGCTTGTGGTCCACGAACGCGGTGAAACTGCGCCCTTCCAGCCAGAACTGGAAGTGGCGAATGCCCAGGTGGAGAGCCAGCAACTCTCTGTCGAACGCGCTGTATTTACGTTCACTGTCGCGCAAAGTTCTGCTGAAAAAGGCAAGCGGCTGCCAAGCCCCGGCGAAGTGCTGCTCCACGACAGCCCCTATGGCCACGTCTGAAGCGTTGGTGGTGAGCGCTATGCGGGCCGTCGGGTCTGGATGTGCCGGCAGTGCGGCGTTTGCCAGGGCTGCTTTAACTTCCGAAAAGGCCTGCTCTCGCTCCGGGGTCCATTCGACCCTATCCGCGGGTTTCTGCTTTTTGAGCGCGGCGTACAATGGTTGCATGAGCTGTGCCGCGCGGGGAAGGAAACGGTTATAAAAGTTCACCATTCCCAAAAATTCTTGCAGCGCCCTGACCGTTTGGAGCCGGGGAAAATCCGCCAAGGCGCGCACTTTGTCGGGCAGCGGGATCGCTCCTTCTGGAGAGACGCGATGCCCCAAAAAATCAATCTCCGTTACGCCGAACTGGCATTTCGCCGGGTTGATTATTAACCCGTGCTCCTCCAACCTCCGGAAAACCGTCGTGAGGTGGGTTTCGTGTTCGTCTTCGGACGCGCTGGCTACCAGGATATCATCCAGGTAGACGAACACGAACGGGAGATCGCACAGCACTGCATCCATCATGCGCTGGAACATCTGTGCCGCTCCTTTTAACTCGAATGGCATGCGCAGAAGCTCGAATAGACCGAACGGAGTTATTACTGCTGTTTTGGGTACGTCCTCAGCGCGCACTGGGACTTGGTGGTAACCGCGGACCAGGTCTATTTTGGAAAAAATGCGTGCCCCGGCGAGGTGAACGGAAAAATCCTGTATGTGGGGAATCGGGTAGCGGTAGTGCGCCGTGGCGTTGTTCAACCTGCGGAAATCACCACACGGTCGCCACGATCCTTCAGCCTTAGGGACCATGTATAGCGGGGATGCCCATGGGCTGTTCAAGCGCCTGATGATGCCCAACCTTTCCAGGTTGGCGAACTCCTCGCGCGCTATGGCCAGTTTAGCTGTGTCCAAGCGCCGAAGTCTTGCAAAACCGGGCGGCCCGGTGGTGGTGATAAAGTGCTCCACCCCGTGTTTAGCGATGGCCGCGGAAAACGTCGGGACCGTGAGTGCTGGGAACTGAGTGAGCAGTGTGTGGAACTTACCGCCTGCAGCTGTGACATTGGCTTGTGCTGTTGGCCGGGTCACTCGAGCTATACAGGGGAGAGAATCGAAGGACAGTGCATTAACCAAGCGCCTGTTAGCAACATCAACCAGTAAACCATGTGCACACAGAAAATCAGCCCCCAGTATATGGTAATTCAGTGCTGCTATGACAAAAGTCCACTCATATGTACAGCCGTGTAGAGATAAGAGCAGAGTCCTCTCACCAAAGGTCTTAATATCCGAGCCGTTTGCTGCCAACATCCCGGGGCCGCTAGATCCTGCCAGCCGGTCAGCGTAGGTCGGCCAGATGAAGCTCTTCTGGGCTCCGGTGTCCACGAGGAAATGCCTCCCCGAGCGTGCGTCCGTTAGGTAAAGCAGCTTGTTCTCTTCACCGAGGGTCGCTGCTGCAACCGACCCCCGGCCTTGGCGTTTTCCCGAGCGTGGAATTGGCACGGTGGCACACATCTGCGTGCGTTCTCTCTGAAGCGGCGGTGGTAGGAACAGAGCGTGTCTCTCTGGCGCTCCTTAGTCCCCGCTGCTGCTACCGTCGGTGGCTCCTTGCCTCCTCTGGTCGTCTCGCTGGGCTCCGCCACTGCCGCGTTGACTGTGGTCGCCCTGGTGGTGATGATGATCCGGTCTGCCTCCTGGGCTAGCGCATGGTAGTCTCGCGCGGCCAGCCACGGCGAATTGGCCAGAAACGCTCTCGCTACTGTCAGAAGGTTCTGGAGGAAGAGGTGGGCAAACAGTAAGTGCTCGTCATCCGTGCCCATTAACGCCAGCATCTTCTCCATCAGGTCTACGGCCAAACCCTCTCCTAGCTCAGTCCACGTCAGGAGCCTCTCCGCTCTCTCACAGTCCGAGAGCTTGTAGCGCTGGATGAGCGCAGCTTTGAGCGCCTCGTATCTGTTGCTGGCTGGTGGCTGATCGAGCAGGCTCGCTACCTGTTGAGCTGTGCAGGCGTCGAGCGCTGCAACCACATGGTAGAATCTGGTGTCATCTGTCGTTATTCCCCGGAGGGCGAACTGGACCTCGGTGAGGTGGAACCAAGAGCGCGGGTTGTGCTGCCAGAAATCCGGTAGCTTGACTGAAACCGCACACGCGTGGCTGGAGGTTCCAGTCCGGGCTGTTTGTGGGATGGCTGCCGCCTCGCTGTAGCTTCCTGACCGGGCCGGCTTCGGGGATCTTGCCTCATGTTCCATAATACGTCTTGGGTCACCAGTGTGGAGTGTGTGAAATCACAGGCAGATGCATTTCAAATGATTTATTGCACACTCACATCTCACGAGCACAGAACAGAATGAACTTTTTCCCAGAGACTCTCCTCTTAAGTTTCATGGCTTACATCACACACAACAGGACATTTGCATCACACTGCATTCAACCCCCTACATCCTTGACTCCTTCCCGCTCTCTCACCAGGAGCCTCCTGCTCTTTTGTCTCCCATGCTTATTCACTGTCTCTTGTCTGAGATGCTAGAAATCTGACTCTCCCAAGGTGCTACAGCGGCAGTTTTATCTTAGCATCGCTAGCAAAAGGCTTTACCCAGTGCAGCATGCTTTAGCTCAGCGGGTCCTCATCAGACTGCCATGTTTTCAGTTCGTTCTTTCTTTTCTCCACCTTTTCTTTGTTGGTTTTACCTCCTCTTTTTACCGCTGCCACCAATGTAGCTGAGGGTCTTTTCTCTTGCTTATGCTCAGTAAATAAAATATGGAGACTCCAGCTGGAACCAGGAGGAGAACTTTATTGCATCCATGCAGCATAACAATCACCACTTGTCAGCCTAAAACTTCCACTTTTTACTCCTTTAAAATAAAAGCTTCACACACAGAGGGTGGAAATGAATTCAAAATCAATCTGTGTACAAAATACCTTAAATTAGGACGGGGTGCCCCATCATGTGCCATGGAGGGCAAAGACCCTGCAGGTTTTCTCTTCTAAACAGTCTCTTCAGCAGGTGTTTTCACTTATCAGCAATCAATGGGAAGAAATTTAGTGGAATCTGCTGTTGAAGACACCGGTTGTGTTGTGTCCATAATGCTGGGAATGGCGGGTCAACTTGAACTCAGTAAACAGGGTTTATTCAGGATATAATCTATTTACAATATAGGCTTACGGCACACTCCTGCTGGCCAGGTGGCTTCGCGACGAAAGAGGCAGAGCCTCTTCCGCCCACTCTTTCATCTCACGGGTAGCGTCACCACTGGAAACTGGTAGTAGCCACCCCGATCTGTCCCATGACCAACCCGGCCGCCATCTTACTAATACCAGCCCAAACATGGACATAACATCCCCCCCCCTCAAAAAAAATGCCAGGCATGCAAATAATCCACCCAAATTTGTCACCCGACACACACACTAATCAGAAAAAATATCCATCCATCCATCCATCCATCTTCTACCGCTTTTCCGGAGGTCCGGGTCGCGGAGGCAGCAGTTCAAGCAGAGAAGCCCAGACTTCCCTCTCCCCAGCCACCTGCTCCAGCTCTTCAGAGGGGATACCAAGGCGTTCCCAGACTAGCTGGGAGACATAGTCTCTCCACCGAGTCCTGGGTCTGCCCCGGGGTCTCCTCCCAGTGGGACGTGCCTGAAACACCTCAAGTGGGAGGCGTCCAGGAGGCATCCTAGTCAGATGCCCATACCACCTCAACTGACTCCTTTCAATGTGGAGGAGCAGCGGTTCTACTCTGAGCCTCTCCCGGATGACTGAGCTCCTCACCCTATCTCTGAGGGTGAGTCCAGCAATCCTACGGAGAAAGCTCATTTCAGCCGCTTGTATCCGCGATCTCGTTCTTTCGGTCATTACCCAAAGCTCGTGACCATAGGTGAGAGTAGGAACGTAGATTGACTGGTAAATCGACAGCTTTGCCTTAGAACTAAGCTCCCTCTTCACCACAACAGACCGGTACAACGTCCGCATCACTGCAGATGCTGCTCCAATCCGTCTGTCGATCTCTCGCTCCATTTTCCCCTCACTCGTGAACAAGACCCCAAGATACTTAAACTCCTCCACTTGGGGCAGGAGCCTGTCCCCAACCCGGAGAGGACAATCCACCTTTTTCCGGCTGAGGACCATGGACTCGGACTTGGAGGTGCTGATTCTCATCCCAGCCGCTTCACACTCAGCGGCAAACCGTCCCAGCAAGAGCTGTAGGTCATTGCTGGATGAAGCCAACAGGACAACATCATCTGCAAACAACAGAGATGAGATCCTGTGGTCACCAAGCATGACACCCTCCATTCCCTGGCTGCGCCTAGAAATCCTGTCCATAAAAATTATGAACAGGACCGGTGACAAAGGGCAGCCCTGGCGGAGTCCAACTCTCACTGGGAATGACTCCGACCGAGTGTTGGCAATGCGAACTAAACTCTCACAACGGTCGTACAGAGACCGAATAGCTCGTAACAACAAGCCCGATACCCCATACTCCCGAAGCACCCCCCACAAAAATCCACGAGGGACGCGGTCAAATGCCTTCTCCAAGTCCACAAAACACATGTAAACTGGTTGGGCAAACTCCCACGAACCCTCAAGAATTCTCGAGAGGGTAAAGAGCTGGTCCGATGTGCCACGGCCAGGACGAAAACCACATTGCTCCTCCTGAATCCGAGGTTCGACCAACGGCCGGACTCTCCTCTCCAGTACCTTGGCATAGACCTTCCCAGGGAGGCTGAGGAGTGTGATCCCTCTAAAGTTGGAGCACACCCTCCGGTCCCCTTTTTTGAAGAGAGGAACCACCACCCCGGTTTGCCATGCCAAAGGCACTGCCCCCGACCTCCACGCAATGTTGCAGAGGCGTGTCAACCATGACAACCCAACAACATCCAGGGCCTTGAGGTACTCGGGGCGAATCTCGTCCACCCCCGGGGCCCGGCCACCAAGGAGATTTTTAACCACCTTGGCGACCTCAGCCCCTGTGATAGGCGAGTCATCCCCCTCGTCCCCAAACCCTGCTTCCTCTGTGGAAGGCGTATCAGTGGGATTGAGGAGATCCTCGAAGTATTCCTTCCACCGCCCGACGATATCCCCAGTTGAAGTCAACAGTGTCCCATCCGCACCATACACAGTGTGGACGGGGAGCTGCTTTCCCCTCCTGAGCCGCCGAACAGTTTGCCAGAATCTCTTTGAAGCCGACCGAAAGTCTTGTTCCATGGCCTCACCGAACTCCTCCCATACCCGGGTTTTTGCTTCAGCAACCACCCGAGCTGCACTCCGCTTGGCCTGCCGGTACACCTCAGCTGCTTCGGGAGTCCCACAAGCCAACCAAGCTTGATAGGACTCCTTCTTCAGCTTAATGGCCCCCCTCACCACTGGTGTCCACCACTTGGTTCGGGGGTTGCCGCCACGAGATGCACCGACCACCTTGCGGCCGCAGCTCTGGGCTGCCGCTTCAACAACAGAGGTGGAGAACATGGCCCATTCAGACTCCATGTCTCCAGACTCCCTCGGAATGTGGTTGAAGTTCTTCCGGAGGTGGGAGTTGAAGACCTCCCGGACAGGGGCCTCAGCCAGACGCTCCCAGCACACCCTCACTATACGTTTGGGTCTACCAGGTCTGAATGGCTTCCTCCCCTGCCATCGGATCCAACTCACCACCAGGTGGTGATCAGTTGACAGCTCTGCACCTCTCTTTACTCGGGTGTCCAAGACATACGGTCGCAGGTCTGATGATACGATAACAAAATCGATCATCGACCTGCGGCCTAGGGTGTCCTGGTGCCAGGTGCACATATGGACACCCTTATGCTTGAACATGGTGTTCGTTATAGACAGACTGTGGTTAGCACAGAAGTCCAATAACTGAACACCACTCGGGTTCAGATCGGGCAGGCCGTTCCTCCCAATCACCCCCCTCCAGGTTTCACTGTCGTTGCCCACGTGCGCATTGAAGTCCCCCAGTAGGACAATGGAGTCTCCAGGAGGAGCACCCTCCAGCACCCCAGTCACAGACTCCAAAAAGGGTGGGTACTCTGAAACATCATTTGGTGCATAGGCACAAATGATGGTCAGGACCCGTTTCCCAACCCGAAGGCGCAGGGAAGCAACCCTTTCGTCCACCGGGGAAAACTCCAATATAGAGGCAGCAAGGTGGGGCGATACAAGAATACCTACCCCTGCTCGTCGCCTCTCGCCCGGGGCAACTCCAGAAAAGGCCAAGCTCCAGCCCCTCTCCAGGAGACTGGTTCCGGAACCGGAGCTGTGTGTTGAGGTGAGGCCGACTATATCTAGCCGGTATCGCTCAATCTCGTACACCAGCTCAGGCTCCTTCCCCACCAGAGAGGTGACATTCCACGTACCAAAAGCCAGTTTAGAAAGCTTGGGATCAGTCCGCCAAGGTCTCCGCTTTTGACTGCCACCTAATCCACATAGCACCGGACTTCCATGATCCCTCCTGCAGGTGGTGAACCTACTGGAGGGCGGACCCATGTAACTCCTTCGGGCTGAGCCCGGCCGGGTCCCATGGGTGGAAACCCGGCCACCAGACGCTAGCCTTCGAGCCCCTCCCCCAGGCCTGGCTCCAGGGTGGGGCCCCGGTAACCCCATACCGGGCGGGGTACACTGAATCCTTGATATACAATTTATCATGAGAGTCTGTTGGATCGTTCTTCGTCTGGCCCTTCACCCAGGACCAGTTTGTCTTGGGAGACCCTATCAGAGGCAAATTGCCCCGGACAACATAGCTCCTGGGATCACTGGGGCACGCAAACCCCCCCACCACGATAAGGTGACGATCCATGAGGGGGCAGAAAAAAAAAAAAAAAAAAATAGAAAAAATATATGTACAGAAATAAATAAAATACCTATCCACTCACACAACTAAGGCTGGGGGGCCGGGTAGACTACCAGTGCCCCCACACGGCTGAGCGGGTTATTCTGCCTCTGAAAGGGAACATATGAACTAAAATAACAAAAGCCATGTTTCAAACTATAAAATAATCCCATATTGACACTAAACACACACATATACAAAAATCACAAGACTAATACTGTTGGTGGCCCCCACTCCAACTCCCACCCCACCATGGGTACACAGAGTAAAAACAATAATGGGACACTCAATTAAAATAATCCAAATAAATCAGGCCCAAATTTACCAACTGAATAAAACACACAGAGCCGCCTCTAATTTAACCGTAAAATTCAGCACTCAAACGCCAATCAATCAGAATACATTCAAACACGGGAAAAATAGGCACCACACCACACAGGCTACCAAAAATTACTATGCGAAGAGTTCAAAATCAAGTTTGCAACTACACAACACATTATGCCTATTGTACTCACACTCTCTTTTCTCTCTTTTTTTTTTTTGTTTTTAAAACAATTTACCAGGGCACCAAATAGAATCTAATAAATACCGAACTGAAGAAGACACAACAAACATGCAAATTAAAACCCTCAGTCCTTGGATGGATCCCTCTCAAGGCGTCTCCGTCTCTTCACCTCAGGGCTCCTGCTGCTCCTGTCGTCCTCTCCACCACCAGCAGCCACAGATCCCTTGGGTGCCTCCAGACCTGAATAGACCTACGCCCATCTGCCTCCATCCAACTGGGCTCCAACTGGAACCGCCTCCGGTCATCCCACTGTTCGCGTGGACTGTGATCCTGACATACTCGAGCCTCAACCTTGGTCTTCGAGGGAGCCCTCTTCCTTTTATCCAGATCACCAATCCTGCCACAGGCCTCCGTCACCGATCGCTACGCCTTGCGGGCTCATCTCAGTCTCCCCTTGGCAGGCCGTCACTGGGAGTGCTTTACGATAACCACGCTCCACGGTCTAGCCCCATTTTCTCCCAGCATTGGCACCTCGTCCTGATGAGCCTCATTGGGGGTCCCATCATGCCGTCCGGCACCCTCGTCCAGGGCAGCCTGCGTGACGGCATCGGGTCCAGCCCAAGACGGCTCTGCGTGGCACAGTGTGTGCTCTCCCATTGTCACTTTGTCCACCCAGTCTGAATCCCACACCTCAGCACCATCATGACAGGAACAGGTCGGCCCCACAGTCCACATCCGGACCATTCTTCACTTGAAATGTTCACAATGGAGAACCCAAGACTGTAAAATAGGTTACAACCCATAACGTTAACACCAGATGCAGAAACGTTAATGCGAACACTGGGTGCCACACTGTTCTTATACCGGGTCTCCATTTCCACATAGCCCAAAATAGCCAACCTGTTCCATCCATAACCATAAAACTCTTCCTGTTGCCTTCTTATCTGTTGGTGGGGAAACAGTTTTCCATGGTTTCCAGATTCAGGATGGAAATCACCACTCCAGTGTCCACCAAGAGCGGGATCTCAACGCCATCTAGCATGTCGGTGCAGCCGATTCTCCCTTCCGTCTCAGGGGAGACAGTATGCACAACCGTTGGAGTCTTCTGCGCAGCACCTGGTTCTCTCCCACGGCTCCTGCGTACGAAGTTTTCGCACACCCTGGCAAAATGGTTCAAAACACCACACTTGCCACAACGCTTTCCTTTCGCCGGGCACACTCTGGACTTATAGCGGTGCTCAGTGGACCCACATCCATAACATTTTGGCATACCAAGGGCAGATCTTATCCTGACCACGGATGCAAAATCATCCTCTCCGCACTTGCCATCACAAGGGTCCAGGATCAGTGCCTTAGCGCAAGACTTATTCTTCTCCAGAGAGGCCCCTTTAGTAAGGCCCCTCGTGATGATCTCTGCTGCCTCGAACTGTTGGGCAAGCTCGACAACCTCAGCTAACATCATCTCCCCTGGGTGTGTCAACAACCTGGACCGGGCCACCGGGCAGCAGATGTACTCTGCCAACTGGTCCCAAATCATCTCGTCCTCCAGGGCCCCAAACCTGCATTCCCTCGCCAGCTCACGGAGGTCCGCCATGAATTTTCGCACTGGCTCTCCCGACCGCTGGCGGTGCTGTCGAAACTGGATGCATCTCACGGTGACGTTTTCCGGCCCCCTAAAATACCGCGCCATTAGCTGCACCACTTCGTCAAAGCTGTCAGCACCTCCAAGGTTCTCTAAAATCCTCTGCCCTTCCATTCCCAGATTATGCACCAACACAGCTCGCGCTCGGAGCTTCTCCATCTCACCCAGGTTTAAGACAACGAGATAGTTGATGAAAGCAGCAAACCAATGAGGCCATGGCATGAGGGGCTGGCCCGGGGCCTCGAGAAATGGCCGAAAGCTGGCAACGGAGCGCTCCTTTACCGCTTTTACCTCGTTGCCATATGTTGTGTCCATAATATGTCCAGGCCAGTAGAGAAACAAATCAGGACTTGGCCAGAGGGTGCAGCCTCGGCACTTCAGGACTGTTTTCTGCATACAGACTGGGAGGTTTTCAAAATAGCAGCCTCTCAGGGAGACAGGATTGATGTGGAGGAGTACGCTGAAACGGTCACCAGCTACATTGCGAAGTGCACAGAGGATGTCACTATAGTGAAGACCTTCACTGCACGGGGCAACTATAAATCCTGGATGACTGCAGAGGTGCTCTCGCTGCTCACAGCCAGAGATGCAGCCTTTAGAGCGGAGGACAGGTTTGCCCTCCGCTCAGCCAGGTCTGCGCTCTCAAAGGGAATTAAAACGGCGAAACCTGCCTATGCAGAGAAAATCCAGGGACATTTCTGTGACACAGGGAACACCAAACGGATGTGGCAGGGAGTTTGGGCGTTGACGGATTATAAGTCTAGGCAGGGGGTCGATGATGATGATGCTTCACTTCCAGACAGGCTCAACAACTTCTTTGCATGTTTTGAAGCATCAAACTCAACAATCAGAGGGAGAGCTGGCCCATCTCCACCATCTGTGGAGCCAGCTATCACCATCAATGCAGCAGACACACGGAGGACCCTAATCAGGGTTTGAAAAGATGGCGGCGCGCGTCTGCGCAGCGGCTCTTTGCGCCCTACTTTTGTTTGTATGTATGCTGTTTTTGGATATTGGACCATGTGAAGCTGGATTTGTGTACAGTCGTACTGAGCTGATAAATATTGGACTTCAACAAAAGTCTGCTGTTACAGCAATTTTTGAGAACACACAAAACATACCAGAGGCTATCTGTAGACCAGCAGGATCACCACGGATTGTTGTCAGTCCTGGGAAGCGACGCAAACAGAGGAAGGAGAGAAAGCAAAAGCAGGGATGCCGGGCGGGCCTGCTAGCGAGGCTAAAGAGACAGCCGCATAGACCTCCGCTACCCAGCATTTTCTTTCCAACGCCAGAAGCATCGTCCACAAGATGGATGATTTAGAGCTACAGCTGGCAACTAGTAAAACTGTGAGAGACTGCTGTGTGCTGTTGTTAACGGAAAGCTGGCTCCACCCGCTGATCACCGATGTTACAGTGCAGCTATCAGAGCGCACACTTCATCGTATGGACCGAACAGCGGAATCCGGGAAACAGAGAGGGGGTGGTCTCTGTATTTATCTTCACAACTCTTCAACTAATCACAGTCGTGTTATTAACACTTACTGTTCTCCTGACCTAGAGACAATGTCAGTTTTATGTCGGCCTTTTTATCTTCCGAGAGAGCTGATGGTGGTTATTATTACAGTGGTCTATATTTCTCCTGATACAAATACTAAAGCGGCCCTTAGTCATTTGTACAGTGTTATAAATAAACAGCAGCATATAGCTGGTGATTTTAATCAACCATGCTTGAAAACTGTGCTGCCTAATTTCACACAGTATGTGAAATGTGCCACTAGGGGAAAGAATTGTCTTGATCAGGTGTATTCGAACCTGAAGCATGCCTATAGAGCTGTGCCGTGTCCACATCTTGGCCTGTCAGACCATCTATCATTGCTCCTCATTCCAGCATACACCCCCCTCAGGAGAACTGCTAGACCTACTATAAAGAACATCACAACATGGCCTGAGGGAGCTCTTTCTCAGCTGCAGGACTGTTTTTCAAATACTTTATGGGATTTATTCAAGAATCAGGATCTGGAAATGTACACACAGACTGTATTATGCTGCATCACCTACTGTATCAACCAGGTGACTGTGGAAAAACACATTAGGGTTTTTCCTAACCAGAAGCCTTGGATGACTAAAGAAGTCCAGGCACTCCTTAGAGCCCGTGATACAGCCTTCAGGTCAGGGATACAGATCTGTGTAGCACCGCCCGGGCTAATCTGAAGAAAGGCATTAAGGAGGCCAAACAGGCCTATAAGAGGAAAGTTGAGGACCATTTTTCTGATAATGATTCGAGACGAGTATGGCAAGTCTTTCACCATATCACAAACTATAAGGGCAGCAGCATCATTTCCAGTGACATCAGCGCCTCACTGGCAGAAGAATTGAACTGCTTTTTCGCACAGTTTGAGGCAAATACACCTCGCCTGGACCCACTGATGTTATTGAATGTCAGCTCTGATGTGCTTGCCCTGCAGGATCATGAGGTGAGACATACACTGAGAGCAGTTCACCGGAGAAAGGCTACTGGTCCCAGTAGAGTGCCAGGAAAGGTGTTCAGAGCATGTGCAGATCAGCTATGCTCTGTTTTGAGTGACATTTTTAATTTGTCTCTTAAGGCAGCCTTTGTTCCACAGTGTTTAAAATCTGCAGTCATTATTCCTGTGCCTAAAAAACATATTATCAGCAGCATTAACACCCACTGTTATGAAGTGCTTTGAGAAAATGGAATTGAAACATCTTTTGTCTAGTCTCCCCCCAGACTTTGATCGGTACCAGTTTGCCTACAGGCGGAGCAGATCCACTGGAGATGCTATTGCTATAGCTCTCCACTCGACATTCAGCCATTTAGAAGACAAGGGGAGCTACTGTATGTAAGAATGTTGTTTGTGGACTATAGCTTGGCATTTAATGCAATCATTCCCAGCATTCTCATCACTAAATTGCTTCAGTTTGGTCTGCCTACTCACACTTACAGCTAGATTAAGGACTTCCTAACAAATCGAACACAGACTGTTAGACTCGGAACCCATTCCTCCTCTACAGTCATGCTTAACACAGGCTCGCCACAGGGCTGTGTGTTGAGCCCCACTTTGTATTCATTGTACACATACAGTATGACTGCATACCTGTTTATCCCACAAACATTATAGTGAAGTTTGCAGATGACACAACAGTAGTGGGGCTTATATCAGGAGGAGATGAGTCTGCATACAGAGATGAGGTCCAGAAACTGGTGAGATGGTGCTCAGATAATAATCTGCTACTGAATACAAAAAAAACCAAAAGAACTCATTACTGACTTTAGGAAGCATAGTAGTGAGCCGCCTCCTTATGTATAAGCAAGGAGTGTGTGGAGACGGTGGAGGCTTTTAAGTTTCTGGGTGTTCATATTTCTCACAACCTTACCTGGGCAGTTAACACCATAGCTATGATAAAGAAGGCTCAACAATGTCTACACTTTTTGAGGCTCCTCAAGAGGAATGGCCTGAATGCACAGTTGCTGGTTTTACTTTATTGCTCTGCTATTGAGAGCATTTTGTCATATGGCATCACAGTTTGGTATGAGGGCTGTTCAGCCGCAGACCGCAAAGCCTTGCAGAGAGTGATCGAGACTGCGCAAAAAATCACTGGCTGTTCTTTCCCTTCTCTGGAAGAGATTTCCAGGTCTCAGTACCTCAACAGAGCTACTGCCATTATTAAGGACTGCACTCATCCAGGTCGTGATTTCTTTCACTTGCTCCCCTCAGGAAAGCAGTACAGATCCCATAAAACCTGGACTACCAGGTTTAATCATAGTTTTTTCCCAACAGCAGTACATATTTTGAACAGATTTATGTAACATGTACAGACTGCTGATGTTATTTTAGGTTATTTTGTGGCAGTAACCTTGTCTATAAGCTGGTCTTATTTATTTATCACTCAGTATGTTTTTATTATTGCTATGTACATATTGTATTTAACTTTTTAGGTATTATTGTTTTAAGCATTATTTATTGTTGTAATTATGAGAATGTTAAATGCATGAGTGAACTGTGAGTGTGATAGTTTGTTTTAGGGAGCAGTATCTCAATTTCATTGTATTGTTTTTTAGCAATGGAATGACAATAAAGGCACTTTTACTTTGACTTTGACTTAACCCACGTAAAGCTGCAGGTCTGGACAACATCCCGGGACGTGTACTCTGAGTCTGCGCGAGCGAGTTGGTGAATGTCCTGACTGACATTTATAACATCTCCCTGAGTCAGACCATCATTCCTAGATGCTTTAAGACCTCTATCATAGTACCGGTGGCAAAGAAACCAGTTGTGTCTTGTCTGAATGACTATCATCCTGTCGCATTGACACCAATTGTGATGAAGTGTTTTGAATGGCTTGTCAAACCACACATCACAGCCTGCCTCCCTGCATCACATGACCCACACCAGTTTGAGTATCGTTCAAATCGCTCCACAGAGGATGCTATAGTCACCACCCTGCACTCTGTCATTACCCACCTGGATCAGAAAGACACCTATGCCAGACTCTTGTACATTGATTTCAGTTCAGCATTTAACACCATTATTCCCCAGAGACTGATGGAGAAATTACTCCTTCTCAGTCTGAACACCACCACATGTCTCTGGATCCTGGATTTCCTGACCGAGAGACCTCAGTCTGTCCGTGTTGGAAACAACATCTCCAACTCCATCTCACTGAGCATTGGATCCCCTCAAGGCTGTGTACTCAGCCCACTGTTGTTCACACTTCTTACACATGACTGTGTGTCCAGACACAAGGGGAACCAGATTATTAAGTTTGCAGACGACACCACAGTGGTGGGACTTCTTTAGAGGAATGAGGAATCAATGTACAGGGAAGAAGTTAAAGACCTGGAGGGCTGGTGCAGGGAGAACAATCTGGTGCTCAACGTGGACAAAACGAAGGAGATGATTATCGACTTCCGGTGGTCACGGCCTGAACACGTCCCACTCTGCATCAGCGGCCATTCGGTGGAGAGAGTGGAGAACATCAAGTTCCTCGGAGTGCAGATCTCGCAGGACCTGACCTGGAGCAAGAATTCCTTGGGGATCAGGAAGCAGGCCCAGCAGAGACTGCACTTCTTGAGGAAACTCAAACAGGCCTCTCTCCCTGTCTGCATCTTCAGAACCTACTACAGAGGCGTGGTGGAGAGTGTTCTGACGTACTGCATTGCAACATGGTACTCCAGTTGCAGTATGTCAGACAAAAAAGCCCTGCAGAGGATAGTTATGAGAGCTGAGAGGGTAATTGGAGTTTCCCTCCCCTCTGTCCAAGAACTTTTTCAGAGCCGTTGTAGGAGCAGGGCACTGAACATTGTTAAGGACCACTCTCACCCTCTGCATAAACACTTTGAACTGGTGCCATCTGGCAAACGATTCCGGAGCATCAGAGGCAGAACCACCAGACTGGTTAACAGCTTCCTTCCACAAGCTGTTAGGATGCTGAACAGCTGATCCAGAATCTTTTATACATATTACTGCACTTTATGGACATTATGTATATGTATATTATAGTTCAGAATCAGAATCAGAATCAGAAAAAAATTTATTGCCAAGTACATTAACAGATCACTGATAACATACGAGAGAATTTGACTTGACACAGAAAATGAACCTGCATTTCCAGTGACACGGCTGCATCGGGGACGTGCCTGCCAACAGGATAGAGGGTACAGGTAGCATAAGAATAAGAATAATACGAGGAACAATAGGAAGGAGCAAAAAAATCATTGATTCAGAATACTGGTTGCATAATCAATCAATATTATGATTACAAGGAAAAAAAAAGCTCTCGATGCACATACGCAAAAACAGGATTCACAGGACACAATTTCTAGTTAGTTTTAAGTATTTATTTCACTTACAGTAGCTACCTTGGCTCACTTAGCCATTTTAATTGGTGTTTTATATATAGGCAGTTATTATCACCTTAAACTGCAACTGTAATAAGTTAATATTACTGTAAAAACCAAATGTGTCTCAGGGATGTGTGAATGGCTGTTGAGGTGGGAGGTGTGAGTGTGTTTTAAATTATGTTCTTTTTATATATATGGATGCCTAAAGAAACGCAATTTCATCTTGCTTGCACTACAGTTGTATGTATAGCATCATGACAATAAAGCTTGATTGACTGATTGATTGATTGATTGATTGATTGATTGATTGATTGATTGATTGATTGATTGATTGATTGATTGATTGATTGATAATGCTGGGAATGGCTAGTCAAGTTGAACTCAGTAAACAGGGTTTATTCAGGATATAAACTATTTGCAATATAGGCTTACTGCACACTCCTGCTGGCCAGGTGGCTTCACCACGAAAGAGGCAGAGCCTCTTCTGCCCACTCTTTTATACCATGGGCGGTGTCACCACCGGAGACTAGTAGTAGCCACGCCAGTCTGTCCCATGACCAACCCGGCTGCCATCTTACTAATACCAGCCTAAACATGGACATAACAGGTTTGAGGTAAAGCCTTCAGGGTCTTGGCCCTCCATGGCACATGACTTGACACCCCTGCATTAGGATATTCATTAAAACGTATTGAGAAGCAGTATATTTGTGGTTATTTGCATATAACACAGTCTACACCAGTGAATTTACAAATAAATGTAGTGGTGCTTTATATATATATATATATATATATATATATATATATATATATATATATATATATATATATATATATATATATACTGTATATTAGTGCTGTCCAGTGATTAAAATATTTAATCATAATTAATCACACGATCTCATAGTTAACTCATGATTAATCACATTTTAGTTGCGTATTTTTGTCTCATGAAAAACCATTGTAATTCTCTTAACAGCACAAAAAGTGAGTGGGCTTGCTTTGTACAAATGTTTTTTATTATTATTATCATTGCAAAGCATCCATATCTTCCGTATTAGACCGAGAAAACAAAACAGGACATATTACTCTGAAAATAAAAAAAGTTTTCTTTTTTTCCTTTTCATTAGTTTAGTAACCCTGCCACTGATATCTGCGATAAAAAAAGATACATACTATGGCTGTGTTGTGAGACATGTATATGTTGGACACTGCATATGTGATTTAACCTCACGATGAAGGAGAGCCAGCCCCCTGCGGTGCGGAGCCACAGAGCCTGGACCCCCTGCGGAGGACAGGGGACAGAAGACTTCCTGACCGCTGAGGCTCGAGAGGAGAGAAGGGGGAGTTATGTAAATAAAGGGTTAATGAATGTGAATAAAGAGATTTTGATATAGATGTGTGATTTCCCCTGCGAGAGAAATGGTTTGATGTGAGAATGTTTAAAAGGGAGAACTTTGGTGTGTTCACCCTCTTTGTTCGCTGCTCAGGAATGAGAGCAGACAGTGGAATGGTTACTTGAAATAAACTGAAATTAAAGGCAATTCGGTTTCGTTATTCAAGTCTCCCCACATTGGTGACTGACGACGTTGAGAATGAACGAAGAAGTTCTCAGGGTCCCGGACTCACAGCGCTCAGAGCTGGCGAGCGCAGTGGCCGTTAAGCTGCCTGATTTCTGGCAGGATAACCCACGGTCGTGGTTTCTGCAAGCAGAGTCGCAGTTCGCGCTCACAGGAGTAACGGTGGATGACACTAAGTTCCACCATGTCATCGCTAAACTGGACAACAGCACAGCTCGGTGCGTGCAGAGCTTGGTGGAGCAGCCACCCGCGACCGACAGGTACGGCAAGCTGAAATCCACCCTCATCAAGTTTTTCACCCCCTCGGCTGAAGTGAGGGCGAGGAGGATCCTGTCTTTGCTAGACCAAGGTGGACACAGGCCGAGCGCCCTGATGGAGGAGATGATACAGCTGAGAGGGTTGGACAACGATGATTTCATTTTTCAGTTCATCTTCCTCTCCAACCTCCCGGCGCATGCGAGAAGCACGCTGGCCGGCAAAAAGTGTCACACCCTGGAGGAGTTCCGGGAGCTGGCCCAGGAGGCAGATGGGATCCTGGACGCCTGCGGCGGGCAAGCAACCACAGCAGTGACCCGAGACAGCGGGGAGCCAGAGGCGGCAGTACCAGACTGGCCGACGACGGCGGCAGCACGGCCGCGACGAGGTGGAGCCAATAGCGCGGCGGCAGAGGCGCGGACACGACACAGCGGAGGAGAAGATCTCTGCTTTTACCATCGGAGGTTCGCAGAGAAGGCATGCAGGTGTGTGCCGCCCTGCATCTTCAGGAGTTCGGGAAACGGCAAGACCGGGGGTCGCTAGCAGCTTCGACCCTCGGAGAACGCAGCAAGCTGCTCTACATCACGGATGCGCGCTCCGGACGAGAGTTCCTCATCGACACCGGAGCACAAGTGAGCTTCATCACCCCAACATACGCGGACCGGGTGGCTGGACCCCACGGTAGCGGAGCTACAGCGGCAAATGGCTCGAACATCAACACCTACGGGAGAAGGACCTTGCCTTTATGCTTACATGGCCGCACATATGAATGGACTTTTGTAATAGCGGCGGTGAGTTTCAACATGTTGGGCGCGGATTTTTTGTGTTCACACAATCTGTTAGTTGATCTTGCTAATAGACGGCTGGTAAATGCACTCTCTTTTTACTCTCTCCCCTGTTCAGCTCGAGTGTCCCCGCCACCAGTACAGACCCAAGTCGCTACAGCAGGTGGTAAGTTTCACACACTCCTCACCCAATTTCCAGCGCTCACTGTGCCCACTTTTTCAGCGACGGTCGCGAAGCACGGGGTGAAACACTTTATCCCCACGTCTGGTCCTCCCGTGTTTGCAAAAGCTCGGCGCTTGGATGCAGTTAAGCTCGCCATTGCGCGCGAGGAGTTCGCCAGCCTGGAGAGGCTGGGCATCGTTCGTAGGTCGAAGAGCCCGTGGGCTTCGCTGCTGCACATGGTACCGAAAGCCGATGGCTCCTGGAGACCGTGCGGGGATTACCGCAGGCTAAACAACGCTACGGCGCACGATCGTTATCCCATCCCGCACATTCAGGATTTTTCGGTGCACCTGGCGGGGGCGCGCATTTTTTCAAAGATTGATCTAGTTCGCGGCTATCACCAAGTCCCAGTCCAACCGGAGGACATTCCTAAAACAGCGGTAATAACCCCGTTCGGACTTTTCGAATTTTTACGCATGCCGTTTGGTCTCAAAGGAGCGGCGCAAACATTTCAGCGGATGATGGATGCCGTGTTACGCGATCTCCCTTTCGTGTTTGTGTACCTCGACGACATTTTGGTCGCGAGCACTTCAGAGGACGAACACGAAACGCACCTCACAGCAGTGTTTAGGAGGCTGGGAGAGCACGGCTTAATAGTTAACCCAGCCAAGTGCCAGTTCGGCATCGAGCGGATCGATTTTTTGGGTCACCGCGTCTCCCCGGAGGGAGCGGTTCCGTTACCAGAGAAAGTACGCGCGGTAGCGGATTTTCCCCGTCCACAAACGGTCAAATCACTACAGGAATTCTTGGGGATGGTGAATTTTTATAACCGATTCCTGCCCCACGCAGCTCAAATCATGCAACCGTTATATGCCGCGCTCAAAAAACAAAAACCGACCCAGGCGGTCGAATGGTCCCCGGAGCGGGAGCGCGCGTTCACAGAGGTTAAAAAAGCCTTGGCTGACGCTGCGCTCCTGGCCCACCCAGACCCTGCAGCACGTATCGCGCTGACGACAGACGCTTCAGATTTAGCCATAGGGGCCGTTATTGAGCAACAGGTAGCCGGAGTTTGGCAGCCTTTGGCTTTCTTTAGCAAATCTTTAAGCGCGGCTGAACGAAAATACAGCGCGTTCGACAGAGAACTGTTGGCGCTGCATTTGGCTATTCGTCATTTCCAGTTCTGGCTGGAAGGACGGTGCTTCACCGCTTATGTGGACCACAAGCCGCTCACATACGCCATGGCCAAAATTTCAGATCCGTGGTCCGGCAGGCAGCAGAGGCAGCTGGCCGCAATCTCGGAATTTACCACTGACATTAGGCACGTCGCGGGCAAATTCAATGTAGTAGCGGATTGTCTCTCGCGTGCGTTCACGACTCCAACACGCGCAGAGGCAGAACGGGCCACCGTGACCGCGCCGCAGGAGAGCGGCACGGTGGCGCGCGCAGCCCCGGTGCACGTGGGTATAGATTACGCAGCCATGGCAGCGGACCAGGGGGCGGACGCAGACGTGCGCGCGCTCCATTCTGGACCAACAGGGTTGAGGCTGGAGAGCAAGTGTTTACAAACCGGTATGCCCCCCCTGATCTGCGACATGTCGACGGGGCGCCCGCGTCCGGTGGTTCCGGCCACGTGGCGCCGCCGTGTTTTTGACTCGGTCCACTCACTGGCGCACCCGGGGGTGCGCGCGTTGGTGAAACTAGTGGCGGAAAAGTTTGTTTGGCCGTGCCTGCGCAAGCACGTGAAGGAATGGGCAAAAACCTGCATTTCCTGTCAACGGGCCAAAATTCACAAGCACACAAGAGCCCCGTTAGAACCGTTCCACATTCCGGCCAGAAGGTTCGACCACGTGCACGTCGACCTTGTGGGCCCCCTACCGGCATCACAGGGGTTCACGTATCTTTTGACAATGGTGGACCGCACCACACGTTGGCCAGAAGTGGTCCCACTTGCGACGACCACGGCCGCGGAGGTGGCTCGCGTTTTTTTAACGGCTTGGGTGGCGCGCTTCGGGGTTCCGTCGGACATTACGTCCGATAGAGGACCGCAATTCATCTCTGAGCTGTGGTCAGCGATGGCCAACGGCTTAGGAGCCAAAATTCACCGCACTACGGCTTACCACCCTCAGGCCAATGGTTTATGCGAGCGTTTTCATAGGTCTTTGAAGGCAGCACTCAGAGCGTCGCTCACGGATGCAGATTGGGTAAATAAACTGCCATGGGTTTTATTAGGGTTGCGTTCTGCGCCTAAAGAGGACTTAGACGCCTCCCCAGCGGAGCTGGTATTCGCACAAACTCTGAGGCTGCCGGGCGAGAGTTTACCAGAGCACCCAGAGCCCCCACCTCTCTCTGCTCTGGGACCGTTAGTCGGCACGGGAGCAGACACGCTCCCGGGTCCAGTTCATCACGCTTTTCCACGAGTTTTCGTCCCCAAGGCTTTGAAAAATGCTGACTTCGTTTTTGTCAGGCGCGAAGCCCTAAAAGCAACGCTCAAACCACCTTACGAAGGGCCATTTCGAGTGCTGGAGGCAGGTGATAAGCAATTTGTGCTAGATTTTGGAGACAGAAAAGAGACAGTCAGTATTGACAGACTAAAACCTGCTTTTGTCATGAAGGACGTGTCTGTACCGGTCGCAGTGGCGCCTCGACGAGGCAGGCCCCCGCAAAGGGCAATTAATTACTCTCTTCCTCAGTCAACAGAGCCGAAGCAGAAAAGCGCTGCAGGCAAGGCGGGGCCAACTCACAGCAGATTCGGCAGACGGCTGAAGCCCAAGCGGCGCACAGACTGAATGTTGGTGTTGATTATTCAGTAGTGAGTAAGGTGCTATTAAATTTTAGGAATTAGTCTGTTCTTCATCGTTTGGGGGGGGGGGTATATGGCTGTGTTGTGAGACATGTATATGTTGGACACTGCATATGTGATTTAACCTCACGATGAAGGAGAGCCAGCCCCCTGCGGTGCGGAGCCACAGAGCCTGGACCCCCTGCGGAGGACAGGGGACAGAAGACTTCCTGACCGCTGAGGCTCGAGAGGAGAGAAGGGGGAGTTATGTAAATAAAGGGTTAATGAATGTGAATAAAGAGATTTTGATATAGATGTGTGATTTCCCCTGCGAGAGAAATGGTTTGATGTGAGAATGTTTAAAAGGGAGAACTTTGGTGTGTTCACCCTCTTTGTTCGCTGCTCAGGAATGAGAGCAGACAGTGGAATGGTTACTTGAAATAAACTGAAATTAAAGGCAATTCGGTTTCGTTATTCAAGTCTCCCCACACATACAAATAAAAAATATATAGGCACAAAAGCAGCCCCTTAAATACAAAATGAAAACAAGAGGAGAGTGTCCCCTGAGAGGAGTAGTACAGTCTAATGACTGCATAGTAGCCCAACTGCTGCAGTTTTAAACTTACCAACACAGCCTCTTGAACATGAACATAATGTAACTGCTAGCACGTAACAGGTGAGTCAACCTAAAGGCCTACTTTCTGTCTTTGAGCCAGTTGCTCAAACAGACAAGCCTATTGACATTTTCAGACAACAGGGAAGATCGTTTTTTCTGAACGACATGTCCAGACAGTGAAAACAATCGTTCACATGGTACTGACGTGGCAGGCGTTGCTAAGTATTTGCATGCAAGGGAGGCCATCTCACTGTGTGACGCTTTATGTGTGGACCACCATTCCTGTGGAGAGTCTTCAATGCCAATCATACTGTAGGTTCTGCCTTGTAGCGCTCAATGCAGCGTTCCACGGTGTCCTCCTCTTCATCTGAGGAAGATTCTTGTGCAAACATGAGAGCTGGCTTCTTCTTCTCTGGCTCAGGCATGCTTTGGTCATCCAGTGCTGCTGGTCTCCCCTTCTCCTGCTGCTGGAGTAAGGCACGGATGGAATCCCACACGACAACCCGGTCAGGTTTGCTCAGACACTTGAGGTCCTTAAACCTTGAAATGAAATAATAAAAAATATCAACGTTATTGCCATACAAGCAAAGGCACTAGTAAAACAAAACATTGACCTAATCTCTATTCCAGATTCAGAAGAAAAAAATGGATATTGAAGAGAACCAACCCACAAAACAAAGTGGTGCTTAAGACAAACAAAATACTGAGAAGAATGTAGAATGAATATCTTACCTTGGGTCGAGTGCTGTAGCAACCCTGAGCCATGCGATGTTCAACTTCTCTTTGCGACCTTCCATATCCGCTGAAAAGGTTTCCTTGAACTTGATCAAGTACGCTGGGTCGTCCTCAGTGACTTCCATTACTCGGGACAGGTGGCATAATGCTGGCATCACCACAGAGCAAGAAACAAACTTCTCTCCACCCAGAAGATCTGTCACTTATCTGCAACAATATACAAAAGCTCTTTCACAAAACTCTGTCACACACATACGGACACCTGATAGATAACCTACAGTTACAGTGATGGGAGGGGATATGAGGAATCACATGTGTTCCTGCACGCACACACACACACACACACACATTACCCATTTACAGTGCTGTGCGGGACAAACACACACAGTTGAAGGGAGAGAGGTGATACCGACAGACAGACATTAGGGCCTGTGTCCACCAAATGCGTTTTTAGGGCGGAAAGTGCTGAAAACCTAGCCTCTTGGGCGCTTCCTGGCCTTCTCTGTTGTTAAGTTACACAGGGAATCATAGCTATTGAAACAGTCACTGATTATGTCAAAATACAGAAAAACTATACAGATAATCACGAGCTACACTTTGAGTAAAATGAAGCAAATAAACAGTCTACACATAGAGATGGCCCATCTAAAACATGCCACAGGGTGGTATTTTATGTTGGGTGAGACAGGTGCTAATGTTTCTGTCTTGACACAGATCTACTTTAATTGTTAAAGAATCAGATATAGGCTACAAGACATAATTAGGCCTACCTGCAATGCTCCAACGCAGCTTTGAGCTTCTTTGTTTTCTCCAGCTCCGTTGCTGTTGGCATGGTGACTTTGGTTGAGTGTAGGGCCAGAGCAGCTGTCAGAGGTTCAATATTCTGGTTGACACGCTTTATCATTTCAAGGGTACTATTCCATCTTGTTGCTACCTCCTGCGTGAGCGCTTCTTCTTTCTGGTTGTGTGCGATTTGCTGCTGCTCAAGTTCCAGGGCATTCGTTGGGCTGTGTTTAAAGTGTCCCACAAGTTTTCTGCATTTTGCCAATGCGCTGTCGAATGGGCTATTGTGCAGAGAAACCGTGACTGCTCGGTGCACGCTGTGTGCGATGCACGGCAGGTGTTCAAAGGGGAGCTCTCTGGCTGCAGCCATCATATTGCGTGCACTATCCGTGGTCAGTGAAACAACTTTCTTTTCGATGCCCCACTCTCTGGCTACATTCATGAAGTGCTCTGCAACATTATCAGCGAAGTGCCTCTCTTCTGTCTTCATAACAGTCAAAGCATGGGACTGAAGTTTCCACTGTGGGGTGAAATAATGTGCTGTGACCCCGAGGTAGTTGTCATTGCCAAGTGACGTCCAGTAATCTCCCGTTAGCGCGACTATTTCTGTCTGCCCCAATGCCTGTTGTAACTGGGACTTCTCCGTTTCAAACAACGTTTCTATCCGGCGTGTGATAGTAGCTCTGGAAGGAGTTTCGTAGGTCCAGTCGTTGGATGCGATGCGAATTATCTCGGCCAGACCTTCATCCTCCACAATACTAACGGGCCTGCATGCCGTAGCCACCCACTTAGCTATGGCAGCTGTTAGCTTCATTTTAGTAGCAGCATCCATGGGCCGCTGTCGGAAGCCATCCAAACTTGTTTGGTTCTGACGCGGAGGAGGCGAAGCTACATCACTGGTGTGTTTGGCCATCAAATGGTATTTTAAACTGGATGTGCTTCGATGGTAGCTAAGTTCACATCGACAATAAGTGCAAATAAATTTAGTTTTATCGATTGAACCATCCTTTCCTATTTTAAATGTAAACTTTCCGTTCAGAAGTGTCCCTGGTGCGTCCATTACTGTGGCTGACTAGTGCCGCCAGTGCCGCGCGCTTTAGTCGTTGGGTTCTTCTTTGTTTGATATTTGAAATCGTATTCTTCGTTCCGCCACCATGTGTACGTGCGTGGTATTACAGCCAGTACACTGTGCTTATGAAAAACTACGGTCACAGCATTAATCTCGCGTTAAAAAAAATCTTGCCATTAAAAAGGCACTTGAGTTAACGCGATAATAACGCGATATTTTGACAGCACTAATATATATATATATATATATATATATATATATATATATATATATATATATATATATATATATACTGCTCAAAAAAATTAAAGGAACACTTTTTAATCTGAGTAAACTGGACTAGCCTGCCACAATTTCTTCACTTTAAGTTTTGGAGTGTTTTCATTTCCATCAAAAGACGTGGCATCTTTTCATTCTTAACACATTATCCAGTCCATATCAGTGTAGATATCCAGCTTATTTTTTCCCATTAAAATCTGATGTGTTTTCAAAGTGTTCCTTTATTTTTTTTTTTGAGCAGTATATGTATTTGTGTGTGTGTGTGTGTGTGTGTGTGTGTGTGTGTGTGTGTGTGTGTGTGTGTGTGTGTATAGTGGGGGTAATTTCATTTAACTGCAATGCTGTAAATACTATTTAACTGCAATGCTCTTGCAATATACTGTATATATACTGTTTTCTACCCATTTTTTTAAAAAATCTTATTTATAATTGCTCTGAGTGCTGCTGTTCCTTTGCTGTTGCAATACTGTAATTTCCCTGTTGTGGGACTAATAAAGGATTATCTGATCTCTTATCTTACCATTTTATCTTTTTTAGTTGATAGAATAGATTACTTTCTTAAGGATTTTCGATGACTGCTCTTAAGTAATTAATGTCATAAGGCAACGCTACTATTACTTGAGTAAAATTTCTGCTGCTCTCCCCACCTCAGCTGTCGGACGTGAGGAACACCTGTTGGAGGACTCCTCCGCCCCACAATGCACATCGGCAGTAGTGTTTTGGTGACGTCATGCGAAGGACTGGGCTGTGGTCCTGCTCTCGGCTCCTGCTTTAACATCTAAAATCACCGCGAGACGATGCTGTAAACGCAATATGCAGTTACGCATCATGAGTTAGAAGAGGTGTTGCGTATGTGCCGGATAGGTGAGTTTCTTTATTGTTTATAAGTGCCAGGTTTTTCCCCGTCTGACACTCTGGGCTTTGTGTTGTTCAGCTAGCTTAGCCTAGCCTAGCCTAGCCCGCAGCGGCATCCGTCTGTCAGTCTGGCGCCTCTAATCGGCCAACAGAACTGCCGGTAATTGCCTATAAACCGCAGACCACCACCAGGACCTCCAGTGTACGTCAGATTTTCTGATACATTTGTTTGTTCTTAGGGATTTGAACTAGTAGTAATTAAATTGAAGCTGAAGGCGTTAACTAGCCAACTGGATCAGTATGGGGTTTTTTTGTCTTTTTGCAGTGGCTATGGATACGGAACCGTAGCCACAGAATGTTTTCTAGGGATACGGCTCGAATCCGAATGGCCAGTTGGTGTCACGTGACCCTGCGTGCCGTACCTCATTCACAAAAATCTACAAATACTCTCTATTAATACCGTGTCTTCTGCGGGAGTGGCTATGGATACAGAACCATACCTGTAGAATTGCTTGCTCCAGATACGGCTGCAATCTGATTGTGTCATATGAACACGCCATTCTGCATTCACAAAAATCAATAAATACATTATATTAATGCCGTTGACCTACACTCTGTCTGTTGCTACAGAAGAGTTGATCAAACTGACAAAACTTTTTCATATCAGATCGCAGCCACTGTAGCGTAGGGGGAAAGTGGCGTCTACCTGCTGTGATCGAAAGGTGAGTGGTTCGTCCCCGCTGTCTTTGTGTGTCAATGTGTGATTTGTACGAATGGGTAGATAATCGAATCTGTTAAGCATCATCCAGAGGTTTAAAAAAAGACCAATATAAAAGAACACCATTTTATTTTTATATGAGATGGAATAAGTGAACATTAAGAGGATAGCCTTTAGGATTTACAAACAGGGTAAGGTTAAAAAGGTAATAAAGATAAGATAAGATAAGATAAGCCTTTATTAGTCCCACAACGGGGAAATTCCAGGATTGCAACAGCACAGGGATAGCAACACTCAGAGCAACAATCAGAAGGCAAGAAAAAAAAACAAAAAAAAAAAACAAGCAAGAGCAGCTAATATACTGTACATATGTACATATTACTATAAAATATATATATACACACACACACAGACACACAGTGCAGAGCATTGTAGCTGGATGGAATAAATATATGAATATATGAACACACAGTGCAGAGCATTGTAGCTAGATGGAATAAATATGTAAATATATAAACACCCACAGTACGGAGCATTGCAGCTAGGTGGAATAAATATGCAAGTATATAAACACACACAGTGCGGAGCAATGTAGCTAGATGGAATAATATGTAGATGTATAAAAACAGTGCGGAGCATTGTAGCTAGATGGAATAAATATATAGATATATAAATATAAACACACCCAGTGCAGAGCATTGTAGCTAGATGGAATAAATATGTAAATATATAAACACACACAGTGCAGAGCATTGTTGCTAGGTGGGATGAAACAGCATAACCGTCTATTTAGTTATCCTACATGGTATGATTATGTGCCCATACATATTCTCACCCTCCATAGCGACCGGTATGTTCCTAGTTGTATGCCGGAGAGGACCATTGTGTAAGTCTATTGCATCTTTTGCATTCAAAAAAAAAAAAAAAAAAAACTATTAGTTTGTTACGTCTTTTTGCTATCTCTGCGAGCAGCCCTGCTTAGGTTGTACAGTCTGACAGCCGTTGGTAGGAAGGACCTACGAAACCTCTCGGTTGTGCACCTGGGATGATGTAGTCTGCTGCTAAATGAGCTCCTCAGTGCATTCAGTACGTCCTGCATAGGGTGGAACTCGGACTCCAGCAGAGATGACAGTTTAGCCACCGTCCTTCTCTCTCCTATCTCCTCCATCGGATCAAGGCGTTGCCCCAGGACAGAGCTAGCTTTCTTAATCAGTTTGTTCAGTCTCTTCCTATCGGCTGCAGTAATGCCACTGCCCCAGCAGACCACTCCAAAAGTGATGGCTGATGCCACCACCGTGTCATAGAATGACTTCAGCAGCGCCCCTTGTACACCAAAAGACCTGAGTCTCCTCAGCAGGAACAGCCTGCGCTGTCCCTTCTTGTAGAGTGCGTCAGTATTGTGTGACCAGTCTAGTTTATTGTTCAGATGAATACCCAGGTACTTGTAGGATGTCACCATCTCGATGTCTGTTCCCTGTATATTTACTGGTGCTGTGAGGGGCTGCCCATGCCTGCGGCAGTCCACCACCAGCTCCTTAGTTTTCCTCGCGTTGATCTGGAGGCAGTTCCGATGGCACCAGTCCACAAAGTCCTGGATAAGCCCTCTGTACTCAGCTTCATCTCCGCTGGAGATGAGACCAACGATCGCAGAGTCATCAGAGAACTTCTGTAGATGGCAATGTGTTGTGTTGTGTGAGAAGTCCGCAGTATAAAGAGTGAACAGGAAGGGAGCCAGCACCGTTCCCTGGGGGGCCCCCGTGCTACTGATGATCGTGTCGGAAACACAGTCCCGGGTTCTCACAAACTGAGGCCGGTTCGTGAGGTAGTCCAGGATCCATGATGACAGGTGCTGGTCCACCCCTGTGCGCAGCAGCTTGTCCTTCAGGATCATCGGTTGGATGGTGTTGAAAGCACTGGAGAAGTCAAAGAACATGATCCTCACCATATTCCCGGGCTTCTCCAGGTGGGACAGAGAACGGTGAAGGAGGAAGATCACCGCATCCTCCACCCCAATGCCATGCTGGTAGGCGAACTGGAGTGGATCCATCGCTGGTTCCACCAGGGGGCGGAGATGAGCAAGGAGCAGTCTCTCCAGGGTCTTCATCAAGTGGGACGTCAAGGCCACCGGTCTGAAGCTGTTCAGGTCTTTGGGGTGGGAAGTTTTTGGTACAGGTACCACACAAGATGTTTTCCACAGCTGTGGTACCCTCCCCAGTTTCAGGCTCATGTTGAAGATATACGTCACAATCCCACACAGCTGGTCTGCACAGGACTTGAGGAGCTTTGCGCTGATGCCGTCCGGTCCCGACGCCTTCCTCGCCTTGATCTTCCTCAGCTCCGTCCTCACCTGGGTCTTGGTCAGGGTCAGGATGGGGGGCTGTGTGTTGGGAGTGGGGGGGGTGTCGGTGGAGTGGGGAGTGGGTAGCAGGACTTGATTTCTTAGAGGCAGCAGTGGTTGTTGTGCAGACAGGGGGGAGGGCGGTTGGTCAAATCTATTGAAAAACAGATTCAGGTTGTTCGCCCACTCCCTGCCCCCCGTGGCCTGGGGGGAGGTATTCTGGAGCCCCGAGATGGTTTTGAGGTTTCTCCAGACCCCGCTGATGTCGCTCTGTTGCAGCTTGTCCTCCATCTTCTTCCTGAAGCTGTCCTTGCCTTCTCTGATCTTTCTCCTCAGCTCCCTCTGTACGGACTTCAGCATCTCCCTGTTCCCCGACCTGAAGATCCTCTTCTTCTCTCTCAGAAGTGTTTTTATCTCAGGGTTGATCCAGGGTTTGTTGTTTGAGTGACGCCGTATGGTCTTGGTGGGAACGGATTTGTCCACACAGAAGCTGAGGTAGCCCGTGAAGGTGTGAATGAGGCCATCGATGTCCTCACCATGTGGATCGCAGAGCTGCTTCCAGGCAGTGGCTTCAAAACAGTCCTTTAGAGTGTCCATTGTCTCCTCAGACCATAACTCCACAGTGTGCATGGCCGGAGGTTGTCTGTGCACTAGGGGTTTGTACACCGGTCGGAGATGATCCAAGTTGTGATCCGATCTCCCAAGTGGGGGGAGTTGTGATGAGGTGTACGCCTCCTTAGTGTTTGCGTAGAACAAATCCAGTGTTTTATTGTCTCTAGTGTGGCATGTGACATACTGGGTGAAAGTGGGCAGAATGGGAGACAGTGAAACGTGGTTGAAATCGCCTGAGATGAGGAGAAGAGCATCTGGGTGTTCTGTCTGCAGCCTGCTGGTTACTGAATGGATGACGTCACACGCTGTCCCAGCGTTCGCCGTCGGATTTGCATAAACAACAATGCAGATCACGTGTGAGTGTTCTCTCGGGAGATATGTAGGCCTCATGCTAACAGCTAGCAACTCAATGTCTTTGCTGCAGTGTCGTTGTTTAACAGTGATATGTCCCGGTCTGCACCAGTTGTTGTTAACATACATTATCACTCCACCGCCCCTAGTTTTGCCACTCTCTGGTGTTCGGTCAGCTCGTATCATGTGAAAACCCTCCAGCTCAATGTTAGCATCTGCTGCTAGTTCAGTTAGCCACGTCTCAGTAAACAAAAGGAGAGAGCACTCCCGGTAAGTGCTATCATAACGGGAGATAGCCGCTAGCTCATCTAACTTTCCCAGTATCGACCGTACATTTCCCATGACAACAGATGGAAGGGAGGGTCTGTACCTTATATTTTTTGTCCTCCGCCTTACTCCAGCCCGGCAGCCGCGGCGTTTTCGCCTCAGTTCTCTCGGTATGTCGAGTTTTTCCAGTGGGACCGGGTGGCGATTAAATGCTAGCAGCTCTTCCCTGTTATATCGTATCCTGCTATAAACAGTGGCTCCGTCCACCGGCTCAGGAGACATTTGGGACGATCTGTGTGTCCGTGATATAAGTGGGGTGAAAAAAAAAAGTGATCAAAAGAGAGAGGAAGGGAAAAAAAAACTCGGAATCGAGCCGCTGTTGCAAAAGGCAGCCGACTGGTGTGGCGCCGAGTGTGTGTTCATCAGTGTAGCGAACTCAATATGAGCACCCTACTTGGCTTGCCAAGTGGGTTGACCCTATTGGCGACACAGGTAGGGTGCGGGACTCCGGAGCGGGAGGCGTGAGTTCGAATCTCCCGGTGGGACGTCGCCATGTCGAGCAGCACGTTACACTGGTGTCAGAAGTGGGATCTCCTGTCCAAAGCAGTAATGGGGCGCTGACATCGGGACGATGTCGAGAACCAGAGGGGAGTAGTGTAGCGAACTCAATATGAGCACCCTACTTGGCTTGCCAAGTGGGTTGACCCTATTGGCGACACAGGTAGGGTGCGGGACTCCGGAGCGGGAGGCGTGAGTTCGAATCTCCCGGTGGGACGTCGCCATGTCGAGCAGCACGTTACACTGGTGTCAGAAGTGGGATATGGAGCGAGATGAGGATCCAGGCAGAGGTACAGCGGCCGGAGCGATTCATCGCTCAGCCGGGAACGGAGTGTAGAGCTGAGACGCCGGCCCCTGGAGAGCTTCGCCGCGATGGACGGAGCAGAGCAAACCAGCCCCGCTTCCCGCCCTTTTCAGGGCATAAATGGATATTATTCACATATAGATATGTGTGTTTGTTTTAAAACCAGACCTGTGAGTCCGTTTGGGGAAATGTCTTCAGTATCTGCAGACCACAGAGGCTGGAGTTACGGAAATCGAAGGCTTTTATCAACAAGTGAAGAAAGGTATTTCTCATGTTAATGTAGGACCCCAAATGTGTGTAGTAAGGTTTTGGCGAAATATAAAGAGAAGTTATCAGAATGAGCTGGTATGATCCTACAGGATTTTATTTCACAACGACCCCATGAAGAAACACTACAGTAACACAGAAGTGTTACATTAACCCATATTTTGTTTTGATTTTTAAAATTAATATACTACCTTTTTAAGCTTACCCTTTCCTTCACCCAAACATTATTAATCATGTTTGGGTGACAGAGCAGCTCCCCAGTGACCGGACCAGGGGCATCACCCTCCCCTTCTGGAAGGGAAAGGGCGACAAACTCGTCTGCAGCAATCACAGAGGCATCACTCTTTTTCCATTACTGGTAAGCTCTTCACCAGGATCCTCCTGAGTCGTGCCCTTCCAGCTATCAGAGGCGACCATCACCCTCAGCAGGCAGGCTTCATGCCCAACCGCTCGACCTCAGACCACATCTCTGCTGTTCGCCTAGTAATAGAGAAGGCCTATGAATTCCGCAAGGACCGCCATCTCTATATAGCCTTTATAGATCTTAAGGCTGCCTTCGACACCATGGACCACGCTTCTCTTTGGAGTATCCTGCAGACCCTCGGAGCCCCACCCAAGATTGTAACCCTGTTTAAGCGGCTCTACTGCAGCTTGGAGAGCTGTGTCTGTGTGAACCGAAAGGAGTCCGTCTGGTTCCAAACCAGCAGCGTAGTCCGACAGGGTTATGTGGCCACTCCTGATCACTTCAGGTGTGTCATAGACTATCTAATGACCAAGGTCTGCAAGTGGGTCCCTGGCATGCAGTTCGGAAACTACCATCTGGCTGACGTTGAATATGCTGACGATACCATCCTGTTCAGTCCATCCTACAGTCAGATGAGAGATGCTCTAGTTGTCTACCATGAAGAGGCAGCGAAGTTGGGCCTTCAGGTGAGCTGGACGAAGACAAAGCTAATGCATGTCGGCAACGGACCAGACCCACCCCGTTACAGCGTGGGAATGATGCTGTCAAGTTTGTCCATTCGTTTGTGTATCTGGGCTCCACAGTGACAATGGGGACATGAAACCAGAGATTAACTACAAATGTAGCCTCATTGCATCAGCCCTGCAGGCACTATGGAAACCTCTCTTGCGCCATCGTCCAATCTCCCGAAAGACGGAGCTCCACATATACAGTGCGTCAGTCCTCTTCATCCTACTCTATGGGTCAGAGACATGGCACTGAATAAGACTCTGGCCTCAAGAGTGCATGGGTTTGATAGTCGGGCCCTCAGAACCATTGAGAACATCAGGGGGCCCCCGTGTACATCTAATGATGCGCACCGAGCCCACACACATCAGCCCGCCTTATTACACAGTGGCGTATCCGCTGGTTTGGCCATGTCCTTTGCCTCCCATCAGAACACTCGACAAAAGCCATCCTCATGTTTGACCCCAGGGCCTCAAGGTGGAAAAGACCTCGGGGCAAGCCACGCACCAGATGGGTTGATGTGGTGGAGAGAGACCTGCGACAGCTCGGAGTCACTGTTGACAACGCAGAGGAGCTGACCCAAAACCGGCAATGTTGGCACGCACTGGTTAACCTGACTGGCTCTATGCATGGTGATGGCCACCCAGCCCTCACCCCGCAGGAGTAGTAAGTAAGTAAGTAAGATAAGATAAGCCTTTATTAGTCCCACAACGGGGAAATTCCAGGATTGCAACAGCACAGGGATAGCAACACTCAGAGCAACAATCAGAAGGCAAGAAAAAAAAAACAAGCAAGCAAGAGCAGCTAATAAACATATGTACGTATTACTATAAAATATATATATATACACACACACACAGACACACAGTGCAGAGCATTGTAGCTGGATGGAATAAATATATGAATATATGAACACACAGTGCAGAGCATTGTAGCTAGATGGAATAAATATGTAAATATATAAACACCCACAGTACGGAGCATTGCAGCTAGGTGGAATAAATATGCAAGTATATAAACACACACAGTGCGGAGCAATGTAGCTAGATGGAATAACATGTAGATATATAAATATATAAACACCCACAGTACGGAGCATTGCAGCTAGACGGAACAAATATGCAAATATATAAACACACACAGTGCAGAGCATTGCCGCTAGATGGAATGAAACAGCATAACCGTCTACCCAGCTATCCTGCATGGTATGATTATGTGCCCATACACACTCTCACCCTCCATAGCGACCGGCATGCTCCTAGTTGTATGCCGGAGAGGACCACTGTGTAAGTCTATTGCATCTTCTGCATTCAAAAAACTATTAGTTTGTTACGTCTTTTTTGCTATCTCTGCGAGCAGCCCTGCTTAGGTTGTACAGTCTGACAGCCGTTGGTAGGAAGGACCTACGAAACCTCTCGGTTGTGCACCTGGGATGATGTAGTCTGCTGCTAAATGAGCTCCTCAGTGCATTCAGTATGTCCTGCATAGGGTGGAACTCGGACTCCAGCAGAGATGACAGTTTAGCCACCGTCCTTCTCTCTCCTATCTCCTCCATCGGATCAAGGCGCTGCCCCAGGACAGAGCTAGCTTTCTTAATCAGTTTGTTCAGTCTCTTCCTATCGGCTGCAGTAATGCCAGTAATGCATAGTAGTAGCCTACTATGCATTACTGCATTACTGCACTAATGCATAGCAGTAATGCAAAAGTACTATCCTAAATACTAAAGGCTAACCTCTCAATGTTAAGGCTGTGTGTCCACCAAATGTGTTTTTTCAGCCATCCATCCATCCATCTTTTTCCGTTTAATCCTTTTTAGGGTCGTGGGGGGCTGGAGCCTATCCCAGCATCTTTGGGCGAGAGGCAGGGCACACCCTGTACAGATCGCCAGTCTATCGCAGGTCCAACACAGATAGAAAGACAACCATTCACTCTCAGTCATACCTAAGGACAATTTAGAATCCCCAGTTTGATGCCAGTTAACCTAACTTGCATGTTTTTGGCATGTCGGAGGAAACCGGGGAAATCCCAGAGTAAGCCCACGCAGACACGGGGAGAACATGCAAACTCCACACAGATCACTGTTGGTCTGGGGCTGGGATTGAACCCAGGATCCCCCGGCCAAGGGTGAGTTGCTGTGCTGCCGCAGTGCTAACCACTGTGCCACCGTGCTGCCCATGTTTTTTCAGCCGTGGGCGACTATTTTCTATTCATCCTCTATGTAGTTCAGTGTCTACAGCGCTGTGTGCCCTCGGTGCTGAAACGCTCTCAGTGGTGGCTGCTTTTTGTCGCGACGCTCAGGGTGCTCAGAGTTGAAAATTTCAACTTTTCAGACAACAGCTGAGCTCGTCAATGTCAGACCTTTCTAAGCAGCCAATCGGAATAAGGAAGGGCAGGACATAGGACGAAGGTACAGTCTGTACTCAGACTCCTGCTTTCTGTGTCATCATATTTTGCATCCAGAGCTGCTACCAATGCTAGAATACATTTCCTGTCCTTTGTTATTTAGAGACTGCTATTACAAAATAAGTATACAGTCTGACCCTAGGAAAAACAGAAGTGCTGAGCTGTGAGTGACAAGCTGTTGCTGGGATACAGGGCACAGGCTTTTTTTTCCCAGAGCGCCGCGCACAAGCGCTGAAAAAAGACATTCAGGGTGGTCGGGTGGCAAAAAATGCGTTTGGTGGACACGCAGCTTAATTTAGGATTCTAAATTCATGTACATTCATGTACAAGTAAAATGGCGTTTGTTTATATAGCTCTTTTTTTCATCTCTGGATGACCAAAGCACTTAACAGATTCGGCTCTCTCTACCCATTCACACATACGATGGGGAGGGGGAGGGGCTGAAAGTTCATAGTGGCCAAATTTGACCTGATATGGTTTATTTTTCAACGTAGTCCCCTTTGGTCCACACACTTCTTCCATCAGTGTTGCAGCACTTGGATCCCTGTGGCTGAAAAATAAACCACATTTGGTCAAATTTGATCACTGTGAACTTTTCAGCCCCTCCTCATATCTCTCATATTCATACACAACATTACAAAGACAGCGGGAGGTGAGCCCCTCACCTTCCGATCACGGGTAGACTACACTCTTCCCCTACACTATGGCGGCGGCAGTCGTGAGTTGATCTGAAAAGGTTTTGTCGGATTGATCAACTCTTCCGTGGCAATAGACAATGCGTATCGGGCTACAGCTTCCATATCCATAGCCAGTGCCTTTTTTATTATTCATGCTGGTTTTCCATTTCAAAATCTTTATTAATAGTTTGTTATAGAATTGTTAACATTAATAACAAGGTGAGCGTTTAAATATGTGAAATAAAAAACAGAACAAAATTACTACGTAATATTTCCTTATGTAAATATTTCAATTGCTGGCATGTTTTTGTAGGTATCTCCAAGTATTAATACATTGTAGTGACCCTAAATAATGTGAGTTAGTCATGTTAGTGATTTAAAGTTAGATATTTATTAATAAATAGCTTTGACTTCATGATTGGACTGTCATAAGATCAGAATTCCAAAACGTCATTAGTGTCACTAATAACTGAGGTGTCTGTAGCAAATGTGGTGGAAAACAAAAGATAATATTCCTATAAGTCAAGTGAAAAAATAGCTTTTTGTAAATAGACTTTGTATAACTGTACAGAAGTACACATGAAGAAAAAACACACCAAATAAATTGTGGCAAGGCAGCTTATAAAAGATAACTGTCACGTGATGTATTGTGTTTATTGCTGTCTCAGTATACGTTATTGATATTTTTAAACCACAGCAAAATAGTCTACAGTGTCAACACTGAAAAGTATATATTTGTGTCCACTCTTTTTTAGTGTTAATTTTAAAATCAGAAAATCTAATTTGCTCTGAGAGCCTTAAATTTAACATCAGAAAAGAGTTGATGTACTGTATGTTCTTTGTGACTATAAAAGTTACATGTATAATTTCAAGAATAATAGTACACAGTTTTTGTATTTATAGTCAAAACAAATAACCAGTAACATCTTTCCTCCAAATGTCAGTTTTTGTATTATTCTGTAGAACTGTTGCCCCCATTAAAAAAAATATCTTAATATTTACAACTATAAAACAAATAAGAATATTTTCTTGCTCATTTTTCCAGAATGCACATTAATTATTCTAAATCTTCATAAAGTTAATTTCTTTAAAAAAGGGCAGCTCTGTGGTGCAGTGGTTAGCAGTGTGGCAGCACAGTAAGAAGGTCACAGGTTCAATCCCACCCTTGACCATTGTGGGTTCAATCCCACCCCCTGACCATCAGTGGCTCTTCTGTGTGGAGTTTGCATGTTCTCCCCACGTCTGCGTGGGTTTTCCCCGGGTACTCCGGTTTCCTCCCACAGGCCAGCGACATGCAAGTTAGGTTAACTGGCATCAAACTGGGGATTCTAACTTGTCCTTAGGTATGGATGTGAGAGTGAATGGTTGTCTGTCTCTCTGTGTTGGCCCTGCGATGGATGGCGATCTGTCCAGGGTGTACCCTGCCTCTCGGTCCTTAAAACAAGGATTAACAACATGTTGTGATTTCTAACAAATGTATCACACATTTATATCCCACATTTACATTCGTTGTTGGCGGCGGCCTCCGTCGGTCTATGATGACCATGGAAGAGAATCCTAAACGTCTAGGGCAGCACGGTGGTGCAGTGGTTAGCACTGTTGCCTTACAGCTAGAAGGTTCCTGGTTCGAATCCCCAGGTTGGCAGGGGTTGGAACCTTTCTGTGTGGAGTTTGCATGTTCTCCCTGTGCTGCATAGGTTTACTCCGGGGGCTCCGGTTTCCTCCCACAATCCAAAGACATGCATATTAGGTTAATTGGCTGTTCTAAATTGTCCCTAAATATCTGTTTCCTATAGGCCCTTAGAATAGAGGGTTAGTATTAGTGAAAGCGCTTTGAATGGTCTTTGTGACTAGAAAAGCGCTATATAAGTGCAGGTTAGTTAGTTAGTTAGTTAGTCTACTCTGCTGGAACAGCACCGCCTGTGGCTGAACAGGCCGATGCGCACTGGTGTTCTACCTTCCAGCGTTGGGCGTTGGTAGGATTCAAGCCTGGGCAGGAAGATATGGAGGACAAGATGTTACCCATGCAGCATGTCCCCCCTCTCCACATCACTGATGAATCCAAAGGAACAGCAGGGCTGCTATAGTTTGGCACCAATGCCGTCGCAGGAGCTGCCAGAACGATGTTGAGCACAACAGAGAACTGCCTTAGGGGCTCCGACTCCGGATTTTTCCTCAGGGTTGACTCCCGAAGCCTTTCCCGTGACCAGGTGTGCCGCAAGGCAGCGGAGGTTTGAAATCAGGGTTTACCTTCCCCTAGATGGGCTACCTTCCCAGGTTGACGAGCCACCATCTACCCGAAGCATCTGGTTTTAAGGCGCCAGAGATTCGCCCTCGCCCCTTCTCCTATTAGTAAAAGCAGTTCCGCCGGGCTTAGAGAGTAAACCACACGGGCAGGCTAGGAGTTGGACTTAGTTGTCAGAGGCTTTTCGAGACGCACGCCGTAAGGAGCATTTTATGAGCACTGGGAGCTTAACCCCAGTGCCGCTCCTGGCTATGACAACCTTGGAACCATATTTACATTGTGGATATATTTTCACACTGACTTATCGACTGTTCCATTTGACATATAATTTTTCACAGTTTAAAATTAAATGTACTCCACTTTTAAAAGAATAGCTGGCTCAGTTTAACAGCAGATAATTTGTACATATATATTGAGACTAATGGCAGATTAGAGAAAAAACAGCTGACCTCTTTAATGCAAAGATCTGCTGGTACTTCTAATGCGTTTATGGCATTATACTAGCATTGTGTTCTGCTAACTCATCCCTTTAAGGAAGGAAGTCGTGGGACTCTGTTTTACTGTTTTCTGTATAAAGCCTTTTTACTTTGGTGGCAGTCTTTCTGGAGGACAGTGTTATAGGGCAAACAAATTAAAGAGGGGTTTGATCATTTTAACAATGTGGTGACATGTATGGAGAATCAATTAAAAGGCAGACTGAAGCCCTGTGGTGAGTCAGCATCTTGCAAACGCACTTGGGAGTCATTCCATTTTGTCTCTAAAGTGGTTCAGTTTTCTCACCAACACAGCATGTAAAGTTGTTCATTTAAAGAATGTTTACATTAGTTAAACAAATGGACAGAAAAAACTTCCATGGAATGAATGTGAATAATTTTGACTCTGTGCTCCCTTTTTCCTCATTCTGTTTCTTTGTTAGTGCACTCAAACATGGGTCTTTGCTGTGTCCATGTCCTTCTGCTGCTCTTGCTCCAGAATCTACAGACATCAGCTGAGGGCTCAGGTACTGATCTAGGTTCCCTTATGGTTATGCCAAGGAGATTGTCTTTTATTGAGTGAATGCAGCTTCCTTGGTTATACATCGGTCAGAATATGATGCCTTTTGCTTGTTGCCAATATGTAAAATCCATCTACAGTGTGTATGGTGACCTTGCTTCCTGTCATTCACAGATGAACACGTGGTGTGCCTTTGTGAAGGCCCCAAATGCCTCCAGGATACCCAGTGCCAAGGTACCCAATGCTTCTCCTCCATCAACATTGACTCCAGCGGGGTTGAATTTGAGCAGGGCTGTTTAGAGGGGCAGGACAAAATCCTGCTGCAGTGCTCTGTACCATTGTCCTACCGCCATGCCATTGTCTGCTGCTCTCAGAACAATTGCAATGGAAACACCAACAAGAGCCATCTAATCTCTCTCCTTCCATCAGGTGGGTAGGAACATATAACAGCTTTCATGTGAATGAGGAACTAAATCTGTGAATCCATTTAGTGTATCAATAATTCCTCTGCCAGTAATTTTATTATTCAGTGTTTCCCTTTCTTTAACCTGTTCCCTTTTTTTGGACTGCCTTTGTTTACAGCCCCAGAAGGTGAGCCAGTTCGGTATCGTGTGGAGACATTGGCCCTTTTTGTACTGGGCCCTGTGGTGGTTCTGGTTCTGCTCTCTGTAGTGTCAGTGCTGGCCTGCCGGAGGCTCCACCACGGCCGACTGCAGAGGCTGCAGGAGTTTGACACCGAGCAGGGAGCCATAGACGGTCTCATCACCTCCAATGTCGGAGATAGCACTTTAGCGGTAAGATTCACAGCGCAAGGAGAAGTTTGGTGGCAGACATTTTGCCTTAATAGTCTGTCTTTATATATAATATACAGTATATATTACATTTCCTTTATCTGTAAGTGCAACAAGGTTTGCAGGGATGTTATGGAAAATATAATTAAATGGAATTTATTTAAACAGTTAATAGATCAGATCCTCTATTCTAGTGCTGCCCCCTCTTGTTGTGTCATTTTGATCCCTTTAATATGTAATCATGGTAAAAAAAAAAAAATAATAAAATAAAATCTGTAAATAATAATCATTGTTGTATATACAGTGGTGTGAAAAAGTGTTTGCCCCCTTCTTGATTTCTCATTTTTTTGTGTTTGTCACACTTAAATGTTTTAGATCATCAAACAAATTTAAATGTTAGACAAAGATAACACAAGCAAACACAAAATGCAGTTTTTAAATGGTGTTTATTATTACAGGTAAAAAATCCAGACCTACATGGCTCTGTGTGAGAAAGTGACCCCTCCCCCCCACCGTTAAAACATAAATTAACTGTGGTTTATCACGTCTTTGGAAAGCTGAGTTCAATTTCTCTAGCCACACCCAGGCCTGATTACTGCCACACTTGTTCTCAATCAAGAAATCACTTAAATAGGACCTGCCTGACAAAGTGAAGTAGACCAAAAGATCCTCAAAAGCTAGACATCATGCTGCAATCCAATGAAATTCAGGAACAAATGAGAAAGTAATTGAGATCTATCAGTCTGGAAAAGGTTATAAAGCCATTTCTAAAGCTTTGGGGCTCTAGCGAACCACAGTGAGAGCCATTATCCACAAATGGTGAAAACATGGAACAGTGGTGAACCTTTCCAGGAGTGGCCGGCTGACCAAAATTACCCCAAGAGCGCAGCGACAACTCATCCAAGAGGTCACAAAAGACCCCACAACAACATCACTTGCCACAGTTAAGGTCAGTGTTCATGACTCTACCATAAGAAAGAGACTGGGCAAAAATGGCCTACATGGCAGAGTTCCAAGACGAAAACCACTGCTGAGCAAAAAGAACATAAAGGCTCGTCTCAGTTTTGCCAGAAAACATCTTGATGATCCCCAAGACTTTTAGGAAAATACTCTGTGGATTGACGAGACAAAAGAAGTTTTTGGAAGGTGTGTGTCCCATTACATCCGGCGTAAAAGTAACACAGCATTTCAGTAAAGGAGCATCATCCCAACAGTAAAATATGGTGGTGGTAGTATGATGGTCTGGGGCTGTTTTGCTGCTTCAGGACCTGGAAGACTTGCTGTGGTAAATGGAACCATGAATTCTGCTGTCCAGGGATGGCAATTTTCCGCCGATCCACGGATTTCCGCCGATTTATTTTCAAATTGATCATTTCTGTGAATCGTCTAAATCCGTTGAGGAAAATTTTAGGGGGGGTAAGGTACCTTATTGTTACCGATTTTAGTGAAAATCAACACGATTACATAAGCGCTCGGCGCTTCCCCGGGTCAAGTCTCCTGCGATAACCCGGCTGTTATGTACTCAAGCTACTGCTGTATTGTAAACAGCCCTGCGATTGGATAGTTGCAAACGATTGGACCAATCAAATGACTCGTTGTATGCTTTGTCAAAAAATCATGGCGGCGTGTTCTCAGGGATGTGATTTTTCTGCTAATTTGCCGAATTCCGCTTTATTTTATCTTCCAGGAAGATAAAGTACGTTGGCGGCTTGTGGTCCACGAATGCAGTGAAGGTGCACCCTTTCAGGCAGAACTGGAAGTGGTGTATGGCCAGGTGGAGAGCCATTAACCCTCTGTCGAACACGCTGTATTTACGCTCACTGTCGTGCAAAGACCTGCTAAAAAAAATGGTGAGCAGCTGCCAAGAACCGGCAACGCATTGCTCCACTACGGCCGCTATGCCCATGTCCGAGGCGTCGGTAGTGAGCGCTATCCGAGCCGCCGGGTCTGGGTGCGCCAGTAGTGCAGCGTTTGCCAGAGCTGTTTTAACCTCAGAACGCCTGCTCCCGTTCAGAAGTCCAGTCGACTCTGTCCGCCGGTTTCCATTTGTTGAGTGCAGCGTACAACGGCTGTATGAGCTGGGCTGCGCGGGGGAGGAAACGGTTATAAAAGTTAACCATCCCCAAAAACTCCCGCAGCGCCCTGACATTGATGTTGAGGAGAAAAAATAGCAAAACAGTTTAGTTAGATTACTTTTATGATTCCAAACAGTTTGAAATTGACACTGCACAGTGGACATTGACTCATAACTTTTGAATCAATCAATCAATCAGAATATTTCTAAGACTTAGCTACATCAGTGATTGTGCAAAATGAACTGCTCAAGTCTCAATGGAGATTGAAACTGGTGATCTGAAATGAATGCTGAAATTATAAAAAGTAATGGTATGTTGGAATTTTATTTCTATTATGGAACAGATAAAATTAACTGACTTTGATTTGATCAAGTGTTAAAGCATGTGATGGATAATGCTCGTTGTAAATGCTATCTTCTTGGAACATAAGTCAATATTATACAGTAATAAGTGGCATTCAGCTGTTTGTTTTATGTCATTTAAGCACAGTTCTGGTACTTAAAAATCATAAAAACCCAGGAGCTTCGGGGGGCTTTGCCCCTCTTGCCCCCCCACCAGGGCTCTGCCCCGGACCCCGCTGGGGGACTGTGTCCTCCAGACCCCCTGCTAAATTTTCAGATAATTCCCCCAACCCCAAATCACATCCCTGGTTCGTGTTGGAATTCTGAGCTTTCGGTATTGTTTTCAGCGGAATTATGAGATTTTTATCGAAGGATCAGGAGTCATCAGTGCTAGAAATAGACAAAAGTGTCAAAAATAAGTTCCGATGGATTTGGCTTGAGAGAAAAGTGACGGTAAAGGTGAAAATTGGCTCAAAGTTCAACGAGGTAACAGAAACACTCGGACAGTTTCTGAAGAAACCAGAAGGAGATGAAGTTCAAAGTTCAGAGACTGACACAGCTTGCTGCCAAAAGGAAGAAAGTTTCACATTAGAAGTGACTTGGTGACCAGTGTAAATAGTGTAATAAACTCTTATAGAACTGTTAAATATGTTGGACTAAAGACAGTGAGACAACATTGAAGAAAAAGTAAGTTAACTTTTCATTAAATTTAATGATTTATCTAAGTCTAGTATTTCATTTTTTTAAATCATTTTTTTCAGTCTAAATTACTTCTGTTTTACTGAAAACCTCCCAGCTTAAGGGGGGCTGCGCACCCCCAGCCCCTCCATAAGTCAATCGACCAAATTAGATTTCAGCTGAAATCAGAATTTCCTGTTGCCGTCCCTGGCTGTCTACCAAAAAATCCTGAAGGAGAATGTCCGGCCATCTGTTTGTGACCTCAAGCTGAAGTGCACTTGGCTTCTGCAGCAGGACAGTGATCCAAAACACACCAGCAAGTCCACCTCTGAATGGCTTAAGAAAAACAAAATGAAGACTTTGGAGTGACCTAGTCAAAGTCCTGACCTGAATCCGATTGAGATGCTGTGTGGCATGACCTTAAAAAGGTGGTTCATGCTCGAAAACCCCCCAATGTGGCTGAATTACAATAATTCTGCAAAGATGAGTGGGCCAAAATTCCTCCACTCCACTGTAAAAGACTTGTTGCCAGTTATCGCAAAGGCTTGATTGCAGTTGTTGCTGCTAAGGGTGGCCCAGCCAGTTATTAGGTTTAGGGGGCAATCACTTTTTCACACAGGGCCATGTAGGTTTGGATTTTTTTTTTTCCTGTATAATAAACACCTTCATTTAAAAACTGCATTTTGTGTTTACTTGTGTTATTTTTGTCTAATATTTAAATTTGTTTGATGATCTGAAACATTTACAATAAGTGTGACAAACATACAAAAAAATGAGAAACCAGGAAGGGGCAAACACTTCTTCACACCACTGTATATCATGTGTTGCAAATATCCGTGGTGGAAACAACTGTGTGCTGGCGCCACACCATTTTTAAACAGAAAATCTGTAATATTATCATTGCACTTTTAAGTTTCAGTTGTCTTCCACTTCCATTTGACATACATAGAGCTAAAATGTTCTCTTGTCTCCAGGACTTGCTGGATCACTCGTGTACATCAGGCAGTGGTTCGGGTCTACCCTTCCTTGTCCAGAGAACCGTGGCCAGACAAATTAGTTTGGTGGAGTGTGTAGGTAGGTGCTACATGCAGGCTACGGTTGTCTTCAGACTGGAATTATATCTTCTTCATCCACTTTTAACCCATGTATGTAGTTGTAGAATATACAGCAGGTATTTAAACACAAACATAGTCTTGAATTCTTGACCTCTTTGTTACACCAGGGTAGATTATTTGCATTCTTAATCAAAAGGAAAAAAATCTGTCAGTTTCCTAGGACGTGCACTGTCTCAGCATGCCTTGAATCATTTGTTCAGGTTCAGTTTGCTGTTGATTTTTGGGTGACTTAGCGTTTTAGTGTAGGCTTGAGATGGAATTTTGACATTGACGTCAAACAGATGGGGGGGGGAAACGACCTGAATACAAGCTGTCAGCTCCTATTTTCTAGTCATTGTTATTTAGCACGTTAAAAACTGCAACACTCGTTTCACATTGGGATGCAAGTGCACTCATTGTCATGGGAACCCCGACAGATTCTAGCTGAGCATTCAAATAAAAGTATGTAGGTCACTTACTTCGGGATCCTGGTTTCAGCAGTGTAGTTTGAAAGAGTTTGGGTTTGGAAGAAGTTGTGTTGCTAAAGTGAAAATAATGAAACTTGAAGAAAGCTCTGGAAAGAAAAAAAAATCTTGGCTGCTAAAAAAGAAGACTGTGGTTATATCTGATTCCTATATGTGTCATGATCATGTACGCATCAGTATTCCTCCCCTGATAACTGTCTGGCTGATGACTCATTTCATCCACCCCCCCCCAGGTAAAGGAAGGTATGGAGAGGTGTGGCGAGGACAGTGGCAGGGGGAAAACGTGGCTGTGAAAATCTTCTCTTCAAGGGATGAGAAGTCCTGGTTCAGAGAGACGGAGATCTATAACACTGTGCTGCTGAGGCATGAAAACATACTTGGTCAGTCTGCTGCACTGAATGTTTGGTCTCATTTACTGGCAGCCACTAATATAACAACAAAAAAAAAATCCTCTCTGCTCTCCTGCTCTCAGGGTTCATGGCATCTGACATGACTTCCCGAAACTCCAGCACTCAGCTGTGGCTCATCACACACTATTATGAAAACGGGTCACTTTATGACTACTTGCAACGAGTTGCTGTGGAGACGTCAGAAGGCCTGGCCATGGCGGCGTCGATAGCGTGCGGCGTGGTGCACCTGCACATAGAGATATTTGGCATAGAGGGGAAACCGGCCATTGCACATCGAGACCTGAAAAGCAAAAATATCCTGGTGACTAAGGAGCTGCGGTGCTGCATTGCAGATCTTGGTCAGTCAGCTTCAGTGATTTTTTTTTTTTTTTTTTTTTTTTTGCTTGAGTTTTTCTATTTTGAGGTTCTTTGTAGCAGGGTTTTTGGCAGATAATTTAAGTACCTTGTCTCATTTTTTTTGAGCAGTAATTTTTAATGTCTTGCATCCTAAGGTTAATTTAATTCTGTTGGCTCATTATTTCTCTTCTATCTTCTGTTCTATTTTTTAATGTCCTACCTGTGTAGTGTCATCTGTGCATGTGATGCCTTTTAAGTCCTGTTTTAACACTGTGTGTGTCTGCATGCTACAGGGTTGGCTGTGACTCACTCCCAGGCGACCAATCTGCTGGATGTGGGCAACAATCCGAAGGTTGGCACGAAACGCTACATGGCACCTGAAGTGCTGGACGAAACCATCCAGACGGACTGCTTCGATGCATATAAGAGAGTGGACATATGGGCCTTTGGACTGGTGCTGTGGGAGATAGCGAGACGCACGTACAGCAATGGTGAGAGTCTTGTAGGAGAGGTGCATCTTGGAATTTACTGTGTCTGTATCCTAATAGTTGAGCTGAATATCAATGCAATAATACATAGTTTAACACATAAAATGTTTGCTTAACTGATTCTCATGTTCATTGTTGTCAGAGCCCAGAGGTTAGAATGTATTGTTTTGTCATTAATATTTTCATCACCTATCCTTTCACTTCCCAGGCATTGTGGAGGATTACAAGCCTCCATTTTATGATCAGGTGCCTAACGACCCCAGCTTTGAGGACATGAGGAAAGTGGTATGCGTGGAACAGCAGAGGCCTTTCATTCCTAACCGGTGGTTCTCTGACCCTGTGAGTAATGATCTTCACTGATTCACTTCATGCGATGATACAGAAAGGGGAACAGCTGTGTGGAAATACTGTTGACACTCAACAATAAATAGCACAGGCTAACTAACTGAACAATAGAAGTCATATTCCTGTGTGAGGCACTGCTTTAGTGAGAAAAATGCAGTCTGCCAAATGTCCATTGGTCATTTCGTTGGTGAAGAGGAATTGGTTTGAATCACAGAAGATCCTGTTTACACCTTTTAACACTGTTACTTTATATCATTATATTGCAATTGCACGGTCTTGTTCACATACAGTAGAATAAAGCATCTACAGGGAAGTCCATATTCTGATGGCTCTGGGTGCTATTGACTATTCTGCAGCACATCCTAACCTTTATGTTGTCAAGACTCAGACAAGCCTTGGTATGCTTCGCTGCCATCTTTTTTTCATGAATGTATATCTCTAATTAGGAATGTAGCATATCTCAACATTTAAATGTGATATTTCTCATCTGGGTGAAAAGTTGTCTTGCGAGATGGTTGGTTTTTATTTTTTATGCTCCATTTGTGGGAAAGCGTTCAGTTCGAAGGTTCCACTCAGCTTCCTTTAGAAAGTAGCTCATACACAGATGCTTCAAAATGCACCCGCATTGTTTTGCATTTTGTGACTTTCAGTTATAGGAAAGACTTATTTTTCGTCATACTGTATATTTCATCATTCAATTTTTCTTAAAAATAGTGTCAAAATATTGCCTCAATCTTGTGAGCTGAGTGTATGTCACAGTCCCATCTCTTGTATCAGACAGAATATTGTTCAAGTTTAAAGCAGCACAAAGGGTTAACGGCACACGACTTTACCTTAAGCCTGGCTCACGCTACATGACTCAACACAGGTTGGATCAGATGGTCAGTTCACACCACAAAGCCTTCTGACTTGTGGCAGTGAAGCATTAGGTTGTAATTAGTTCATACTACATGACTGAGCTGTGACTGGATGTTACACGCTATGATTGGTCCAACAGGTCTACCTCAACTACCTGGAATAAAATTTCCCCAGTTTGACCTAAGTACCAGTTACTATGGCAAGCTATGGGGCTTACTACAGCCAGCCACCAGAGGGCAGTGAAGATGCTTCACATTTGGAGAGCTCTTGGGTAGGAGGAATGCACCGATTGTGAAATTTGGAGGCAGATAAAGATGTTTCAAAGAGTCAATATGCATCATAAAAAATAACTGAACTGAAATACTTTAAAATGATTTAGTTCTTATTTTCAGAATTTGAAGCTGTAGTCTTCTGTTTCAAGGTCTCTGTCTCTGTTTCAAGGCAAAATTAGCACCACAAAAATGGGACACTCCAGCAAAATATCGGCCGATACTGCTGTTTGTGCGTCACTACTTTTGGGTCGTCGATCCTCATTTTGTAGTCTGTGGGTCTGCTATGGAGAGCAACTCAATATGAAAAAAAATCCACACAGATAAATATTTAGAAGTTGCAGATGCTAATTTCTAACATGTATTCTCTGGCGCATGTCTCATAAAGCTCCAGCAACAAATGAAACACAGTGAGAGCGTGATAGCAAGCTACTGAGACAGCTGTACACACAATGGTTTTATTACGTCTGAAAGCTCTCACTGTTGCACTGACTGCTCAGGTTCCTCTCGCAGTGGGTGGTCATCACTGTGTGACGCTTCTCTTTTCTTTTTTTTTTTTTTCCTTCTCCAAACAGACACTCTCTGCTCTGGTGAAGCTAATGAAGGAGTGTTGGTACCAGAACCCCTCTGCCAGGCTTACAGCACTGCGTGTCAAGAAGACCCTGGACAAAATCCACAGCTCTCTGGAGAAGGGCAAGGAGTCGTGAGAGGGTGCAAAACTCTCCAAGGCAGCTGTCTGTTGTCAGGGATTGGCTTAATTATGATTTGAGGCTTAAAAAAAGAGCAATTAGTTGGATGGATGAGAATTAGAAGAGAGACTAGCTCAAGTATCATCCAGGCCCATCCGTCCACTCACTTTCTCTGCAGTTGCCTTCAACTGTTGTCCTTCAGTTTAAAGCCCACACTGACGTCTGGATGATTTTGACTAAGCCAGCCTTCAACATGACACACAAACCATTTGCTGGTGTGTCCTCACCGACATGAACTGTTACTGTGTGTGGATGGATAGCATATTGTAGTATCCCATCCCAGTGCTTTAATGCCCATGTAAGACTGCTCCATGTTTGACCTTCCCACACACAAACACTACATACAAAGTCTCTCGTGCAATTTAATTTCTGAGCCGCGGTCACTGCTCAGAGACAATCAGAAAATGTTCTCACACTTTCATTATAATTACATGTCAGTTTCCACTATATGTTCACATACAAAAGGAAAAGAGCCAATAGAATCAAAATTGTTTTTAAATCTTTTTATATATTTATGTAATGAATCGCCACTGTTACCACACTACTGAGGATATGTAAGACTGATGGTGCGTTAAACTGTATACATATACAGTTGTATATGTATAACCTGTATACATATAGGAATTTACTCTACTGGACTTTCTGTGCTATTATTGGATAAAGTGGGAAATGAATTTGAGGAAAGGTAAAAAAAAAATATAGAGAGAGGAGTAAAAGGTTAAAACACTACAAACATGATTAAGCTGGAGATTTGTGGAAATGAAACACTAAGTACGTACCTGCCAATTAGAAAACATCTTTTATGTAACACTGTTTCTCTCTGCCTGGCATACTTTATAAACTCACTGTGGCTGATTTTGAACAATTCTTCTGTGCCAGTGGAGCAGAATCAGGAAACACTTGTGTGGTAACCTTTTATGATGCTGGAGGTAATGCCTTACTGTAGGGAGCTGGGCCTCTATCGACTCCTCGTGTCCAGTCACGCCACACTGTACTGTTGCCTGAATGATGGAAAAACAAACACTCCTACTCTATTTGAAAAGGCTTTTATTGGGAAAAAAAAATAGTTCTGAATCTAAGAAGTTGCCTCAGTGTACAAGAGAATCTGTTTGCAAATGCTGGCTTTGTTTTCAAAGAGGAAAAAAAAATGTTGCTATGTGTTTTCTTTTTATATCTATTAAAACAGTTACTGCACCCTTGCTTAATGTGGCCAGTATATAGCCCCCCCCCCCCCCCCCCCCCACACTTCCCAAGTTAGACCAAAGGGGGATTATGTTATGGAGTGGTCCATAATGTCTATCCCACTTTTATGAAATCAACTCCTCCTACAGTTTTGTTCTGATTGTTCTGAAACTTGGTGTCAGGGTTTGGTATACACTGATGTGCATATTGCAGTTTGATTGGATGACCTTGAAGGCAAGGTCAGAGGTCAGTTTTTCCCTAAATCTTGTAACCATAACTACTGAAAAATTGTGTAGGCTTTTCAAATCCATATGATAGCTGTATCTAAGAAATCTTGGACGGCTTACACCCTGACCTAGCCATGAGTTTGGGGTCAAGAGGTCACAGGTCAAGGTTAACATTCCAACTGCACTATTCGTATAGAACGAGTAAAGCTAGAGGCACCAAACATGGTACACATGTTCACCCTGTAACCCTGAAGTGTGACGATAGGGTTGGGATCAAAAGGTCAAAGCTGGCATTCCCTGTGCCCCATTACTGTACAAGTAAAGCTAGGGTCACCAAACTTTGTACACAGGTTCACCCTGTGACCCTGAAGTGTGACTGTGATGTTTTGATCACAAAGCCAGGGTCAAAATGGCATGTAAACTATCTCAACATATATATTCATGGATGATGGGCTTATAATTTGGTTTTGCCTCAATAATTACAGTATATGAAAAAGTTCAAAACTGCTCTCCTTCAGTGACATACAGTATCTCACAAATGTAAATACATCCCTCACATTTTTGTAAATATTTTATATCTTTTCATGGGACAACACTGAAGATATGACACTGACACAGTGTAGTCAGTGTACAGCTTTTTATTTTTTTTTTAATTTTGTATATTAATCCCAGAGGGATATTCAGGGCATCCACATGGATGGATGAGGCAGCCACAGTGCGGCGCCAATCCCTTCATCATTCACACACACCTAGGACCACTTTAGTCTCAAATTAACCTAATTTACATGTTTTTTGGCCTCTTGTATAACAGTGTAAATTTGCTGTCCCCTCAAAATAACTCAACACACAGCCATTAATGTCTAAACCGCTGGCAACAAAAGTGAGTACACCCCTAAGTGAAAATGTCCAAATTGTGGCCAAAGTGTCAATATTTTGACATATTTTTGTGGCCACCATTATTTTCCAGCACTGCCTCAACTCTCTTGGGCATGGAGTTCACTAGAGCTTCACAGGTTGCCACTGGAATCCTCTTCCACTCCTCCATGACGACATCACGGAGCTGTTGGATGTGAGAGACCTTGCGCTTCTCCACCTTCCGTTTGAGGATGCCCCACAAATGCTCAATAGGGTTTAGTTCTGGAGACATGTTTGGCCAGTCCATCACCTTTACCCTCGGTTTCTTTAGCAAGGCAGTGGTTGTCTTGGAGGTGTGTTTGGGGTCGTTATGTTGGAATACTGCCCTACGGCCCAGTTTCTGAAGGGAGGGAATCATGCTCTGCTTCAGTATGTCACAGAACATGTTGGCATTCATGGTTCCCTCAATGAACTGTAGCTTCCCAGTGCCAGCAGCACTCATGCAGCCCCAAACCATGACACTCCCACCACCATGCTTGACTGTAGGCAAGACCCACTTTTCTTTCTATTCCTCACCTGGTTGCTGCCACACGCACTTGACACCATTTGAACCAAATAAGTTTATTTTGGTCTCATCAGACCACAGGACATGGTTCCAGTAATCCATGTCCTTAGTCTGCTTGTCTTCAGCAAACTGTTTGCGGGTTTTCTTGTGCATCATCTTTAAAAGGGGCTCCTTCTGGGACGACAGCCATGCAGACCAATTTGATACAGTGTGTGGCGTATGGTCTGAGCACTGATAGGCTGACCCCCCACCCTTTCAACCTCGGCAGCACTCATACATCTATTTTCAAAAGACAACCTCTGGATATGATGCCGAGCACGTGCACTCAACTTCTTTGGTCGACTATGGCGAGGCGTGTTCTGAGTGGAACCTGTCTTGTTAACCTGCTGTATGGTCTTGGCCACTGTGCTGCAGCTCAGTTTCAGGGTGTTGGCAATCTTCTTATAGCCTAGGCCATCTTTATGTAGAGCAACAATTCTTTTTTTCCCAGATCCTCAGAGTTCTTTGCCATGAGGTGTCATGTTGAACTTCCAGTCACCAATAAGAGAGTGTGAGAGTAATGCCAAATTTAACACACCCGCTCCCCATTCACACCTGAGACCTTGTAACACTAATGAGTCCCATGACACCAGGAGGGAAAATGGCTAATTGGGCACAAGTTGGACATTTTCACTTATGGGTGTACTCACTTTTGTTGCCAGCGGTTTAGACATTAATGGCTGTGTGTTGAGTTATTAAGATAAGATAAGCCTTTATTAGTCCCACAATGGGGAATTTCCAGGATTGCAACAGCACAGGGATAGCAACACTCAGAGCAACAATCAGAAGGCAAGAGAAAAAAACGAGCAGCAAGTATACATATGTACATATAAATATAAATATATATATAGACACACAGTGCGGAGCATTGCAGCTAGATGGGATAAATATATAAACACAGTGCGGAGCACTGTAGCTAGATGGAATAAATATGTAAATATATAAACACACAGTGTGGAGCATTGTTGCTAGGTAGAGTAAATATATATATAAACAGTGCGGAGCACTGTAGCTAGATGGAATAAATATGTAAATATATAAACACACAGTGTGGAGCATTGTAGCTAGATGGAATGAAACAGCACAACCGTCTTAGTTATCCTACATGGTATGATTATGTACCCATACATATTCTCACCCTCCATAGTGACCGGTATTTTCCTAGTTGTATACTGGAGGGGACCATTGTGTAAGTGTATTGCGTCTTTTGCATTCAATACTATTAGGTCGTCACGTCTTTTTGCTGTCTCTGCAAGCAGCCCTACTTTGGTTGTACAGTCTGACAGCCGTAGGTAGGAAGGACTGCGAAACCTCTCGGTTGTGCACCTAGGATGATGTAGTCTGCTGCTAAATGAGCTCCTCAGTGCATTCAGTATTTTGAGGGGACAGCAAATTTACAGTTACACAAGCTGAACACTGACTACTTTACATTGTATCAAAGTGTCATATCTTCAGTGTTGTCCCATGAAAAGATATATTTACAAAAATGTGAAGGGTGTACTCACTTTTGTGAGATACTGGTAAGTCTTTTTATTAATAGCTGATCAACAGAATCAGAAGCTTTAGATAAATCCACAAATACTGCAGCAGTGTTGTTTTTGTTTACCCAGCTTCAAACATTTAAGAGATTCAAAGATTTTATTTGTCCATACTTCTATACGTACAGGTCATACAGGAGAATTGAAATGCCGTTTCTCTCTCTTAGTGGTGTGTGCAATATACAGTGGGGAAAAAAAGTATTTAGTCAGCCACCAATTGTGCAAGTTCTCCCACTTAAAAGATGAGAGAGGTCTCCAATTTTCATCATAGGTATACCTCAACTATGAGACACAAAATGAGAAAAAAAAAAATCCAGACAATCCCACTGAAGGATTTTTAATGAATTTAATTGGTAAATTCCTCGGTAAAATAAGTATTTGGTCACCTACAAACAAGCAAGATTTCTGCCTCTCACAGACCTGTAACAACTTCTTTAAGAGGCTCCTCTCTCCTCCACTCGTTACCTGTATTAATGGCACCTGTCTGAACTCTTTATCAGTATAAAAGACACCTGTCCACAACCTCAAACAGTCAGACTCCAAACTCCACTATGGCCAAGACTAAAGAGCTGCCAAAGGACACCAGAAACAAAATTGTAGACCTGCACCAGGCTGGGAAGACTGAATCTGCAATAGGTAAGCAGCTTGGTGTGAAGAAATCAACTGTGGGAGCAATTATTAGAAAATGGAAGACATACAAGCCCACTGATAATCTCCCTCGATCTGGGGCTCCACGCAAGATCTCACCCCGTGGGGTCAAAATGATCACGAGAACGGTGAGCAAAAATCCCAGAACCACACGGGGGGACCTAGTGAATGACCTGCAGAGAGCTGGGACCAAAGTAACAAAGGCTACCATCAGTAACACACTATGCTGCCAGGGACTCAAATCCTGCAGTGCCAGACGTGTCCAGGCCCATCTGAAGTTTGCTAGAGAGCATTTGGATGATCCAGAAGAGGATTGGGAGAATGTCATATGGTCAGATGAAACCAAAATAGAACTTTATTGTAAAAACTCAACTTGTCGTGTTTGGAGGAGAAAGAACACCATGCCTACTGTGAATCATGGGGGTGGAAACATCATGCTTTGGGGCTGTTTTTCTGCAAAGGGACCAGGACGACTGATCCGTGTAAAGGAAAGAATGAATGGGGCCATGTATCGTGAGATTTTGAGCGAAAACCTCCTTCCATCAGCAAGGGCATTGAAGATGAAACGTGGCTGGGTCTTTCAGCATGACAATAATCCCAAACACACCACCCGGGCAACGAAGGAGTGGCTTCGTAAGAAGCATTTCAAGGTCCTGGAGTGGCCTAGCCAGTCTCCAGATCTCAATCTCATAGAAAATCTTTGGAGGGAGTTGAAAGTCCGTGTTGCCCAGTGACAGCCCCAAAACATCACTGCTCTAGAGGAGATCTGCATGGAGGAATGGGCCAAAATACCAGCAACAGTGTGTGAAAACCTTGTGAAGACTTACAGAAAACGTTTGACCTCTGTCATTGCCAACAAAGAGTATATAACAAAGTATTGAGATGAACTTTTGTTATTGACCAAATACTTATTTTACCGAGGAATTTACCAATTAATTCATTAAAAGTCCTTCAATGTGATTTTCTGGATTTTTTTTTTCTCATTTTGTCTCTCATAGTTGAGGTATACCTATGATGAAAATTGGAGACCTCTCTCATCTTTTAAGTGGGAGAACTTGCACAATTGGTGGCTGACTAAATACTTTTTTTTCCCCACTGTAAAAAAAAGAATAAGGCTGGAAAAACAACAACAGAAATCTATGTACAGTACCCGTAGTGCAAACAGCTACAAAAGATAAACCTGGAGTGGTGGCCTACAGGTAGAGCATCCACCCCACAACCAGGAGGCCGGTGTTCCAATCCCGATCAGGTCATGCCAAAGACCATATAAAACTGGAACTTCCTGCAGTCCAGCTTGGTGCTCATCAAAATGGAACGGAGGAGTGAAATGTTGGTTACCCAGCCACATGGGGTGCACAAGCCAGTGTACTCCCTGTGCCGGTCCCAAGCCCGGATAAAAATGGGCAGGGTTGTGTCAGGAAGGGCATCCGACATAAAACTCAGCTCCAACCTATGGATGTGGAAGATATATTGATGTCTGCTGCAGTGACCCTACCAGAATGTTGGAATAAAGCTAGAAGAAGGGAAAAAAAAATCCCATAGTGCAAATAAAGATAAAACGATAAAACCCAGCAATCCTATATACAGAAAAAGTAGAGCAGTAATACTCATAGTTGCAAGTTTGATAATTCATTTAATAACTATCCATTTCCTGAAGTGTAGAAAATCACTGCACAAACTCAATTTTACCATTCTTTCCACCATTAAATGCTAAACAACCACTCATCTTTAATTGCAAACAATTTGCCACACAGTCACATAATTGATTCAAACCACCACCAAGTGTACTTTAATTAATCACACTTGTAACCTGCAACTATACCATTACATAAACTGAAATTGCACATTTTTCCTCATGTTACATTACCAATGCCCAAATTATCTTAAATAAAATACAGACCTCACCAGTTGTGTTTCTGTGGTCACCCAAGCATCAAGGAAACCTGCTCTCTGCAACACTGAGCAAACAAGCACGAGCTGCTCAGGTGAACTGCCTCATGAAACCTCTGTCAGCTGAGCTGCCACACCTACAAACCCAAATCGCTCCACACTGCCCTCTTGAACTCTTACTGTTTAACTAACCTCTTCATGAAAAATTCCTAAAATACACCAAACAAAAGTAGAGCAGAAGAATTAAAGGTGAACTGAAGTGAACGGCATTGGGTGATGGTACATACAATTATAAAGATAATTTATCATTGGCACCCCCTCCACCAATCCCGGAATCTTGGAGAAAATCGCGATTTTGAATTTCCCGCCCTGAAAAATCCTACGAATCCGCCGATTATCCGGAAGTGCAGCCGGAGTTCTGCGTGACGTCACGAATGGGGCACAGTCCTCCATGTTTACCATTGCGAGCACGTCGACACTGGTTGTTCTTGGTGCATTTTGTCGTGATAGTCGACTACAAAACACTTCCAACACCTGAGAAGATCTGTTCAGTGGCCAAGGAAAGCTGTCATGGCGACGAAAGAAAAGAAAGGGGGAGGAAAAGCGACCGGGAAGCGATGCGTTACATAGCACAGTCAAATGTTGTGCAAAAGTTGTTCCAAACAAGGGAGAAACGATATCACTTCAGAGGAACATGTATATTTCAAAAGCCTACAGTGAGAACAACTACCAAGCAACATTGTATTTCAGTGCAAGGTGTCAGATTATGGAACGATTTTGGACCTGAATTAAAATCATGTACAAAGCTTGGACAATTTAAACAAAAACTAAAGGAAGAAATACTCCAAACATATTTACAAGACGACATGTAAACTCACATAAGGATTGACATTTCCAGCCTGTGTTGTGTTATAGCTTAGTTTTTCTTTTTTCTCTGTGACACTATGTCTTAGATTTGTTTTTGAATAGTAACCGCTTAACTTAGACTAGCTCAGTTTTCTTTTTCTCTCAGTCATATTTTGTCTTAGCCTTGTTTTAAATTGTAATCGCTCTTGTCTTGTTTTCTCTTTTTTCTCCTTTGAATTCTTGGATGGAATATGGGTGGGCAATATAAGCTGCGGCTTCAGCCATCACCCATTTCGGATAACTCATGTGGAATTGTATAGTAGAAGGAGTCTTTGTCTAATTTGACCTTGTTGTTATATTATACAGTTTCTTTTAACCTGTAATGTACTATCCGAAATAAATTCATTCATTCATTCAAATGCAGAGGCCAGTTCTGTTCATGTGTATTGCCACTATAGTCTGTAGAAGTACTGTAATATACATAGCCCATGGTCATGGAACCTGTCCTGAATACACGTGTTAACCCTACGCCACAGATGTGTCTATTCAATGCCAAGTGTGTACACGGCCAGGCTATTGTACAGTCCTAGCCCTATGTATAAATAATAAGTTGGAAAAATGCTGATGGGTTTTTTTTTCTTTCTTTTTTATTGTTAATTTTCCTTATCCTGACACCCCAAACATGCCAAAGTAGAGAAGTAAAGACTCACCATTCTGTATTCAATAAGCGACTCTCCTCCCGACAATTTTTTGAATGAATGAATGAATTTATTTATTTCGGATAGTACAGTACAGGTTGAAAGAAACTGAATGATATAACAACAAGGTCAAATTGAACAATGACTCATCTGATTATACAATTCAACGTAAGTTATCCAAAATGGGTGATGGCTGAAGCCGCAGCTTATATTGCCCACCCATATTCCATCTAAGAATTCAAAAGAGAAAAAAGAGAAAACAGGCAAGAGCGATTACAATTCAAAACAAATCTAAGACAATATGTGACAGGAAAAAAAGAGAAAAAAAAAAAACTAAGCTACAACACAACACAGGCTGGATATGGCAATCCTTATGTGATTTTACATGTCGTCTTGTATATATGTTTGGAGTATTTCTTCCTTTAGTTTTTGTTTAAATTGTCCAAGCGTTGTAATGATTTTAATTCAGGTCCAAAATTGTTCCATAATCTGACTCCTTGCACTGAAATACAGTGTTGCTTGGTGGTTGTTCTCACTGTAGGCTTTTGAAATATACATGTTCCTCTGAAGTGATATCGTTTCTCCCTTATTTGGAATTCTGGCTCTAATCTGTACGGTTCGATGCCTCCCTCGCTCTCTTCCTGTTCACTTGACACTCCTGCATCCTCCTCTGTCTCGTCACCGATCCTGAATGCCTCTTCACTCTGAAAACTCTGGTGTTCTTGACTGCTGGAACTGCTATCATCTGCCATTGTTGTTTTGATAAGGGTCACACTTGTGACGTCACGCAGCGTCGTCTGCACTACTTCCGGTTTGTTTGGCACTGCCAGCCAGAGGCAAAAGTTTATCGGCTTATAGCTTGGCCATCGCACGGCCTAAAAATTTCTTTTATGTGTTGAAAAATACAATAGGTAATAAGGAATTAATCCGCTATTCTACTTTTTGCGCAAAAAGGTGGTTTCAGTTCTACTTTAAAGGCTGAGGAAAAAAAACAATATGATGACCTATGGCCTAACAGTGCAAATAAAGATAAACGATAAAACCCAGCAATTCTATATACAGAAAAGTACTACGAGCAGTAATACTCATAGTACTTACAGTTGCAAGTTCAATAATTTATTTAATAACGATCTGATCTATTTCCTTAAGTGAAGAAAATCCCTGACATCTGCTTACTCATCCTATTTTAATACTACCTTTTTCTTGCTCAATTCTCCTTTTCTTACCATGCACACCATCAAAGAAGTGTAAAGTCTGACAGTTTGATGTTCCGATGTAGATTTTTTTTTTTATCCAGGGCATTAGTAATATCATTTACTAATTAATGCCCTGGATAAATTACAGTTACATCTAATGGAACAACTAAAAGGACTTGAATATGAACTTTTTTCCCTAAAAAGACACCAATTAGGGATGGGCGTATCGATGCTCGAGTATTGATACTAGCTGGTCGATACTTTAATTATCACAATACCAGCGTGTTAATACAAAACGTGCAATTTGTTTTCACTTCTGAGAGTTGTAGGCATTAAATTTATGTGTGAAAGCCGGTGAAAAACCAGCCCAGGCATGTTTTAGAGCACAGGTGTCAAACTCATTCCATGGAGGGCCAAGACCCTGCAGGTTTTACCTCCACCCAGTGTCTTCAACAGGTGATTGCACTGAATTTCTTCCCACTGATTGCTGATCAGTGAAAATACCTGCTGAAGACACTGGGTAGAAGCAAAACATGCAGGGTCTTGGCCCTCCATGGAATGAGTTTGACACCCCTGTTTTGGGGGGTCTGCCGTGTCACACGATTATGGCAACCTGTCAGATGCCAGAGCCGAAGACTCACTGCGCACTGGCAGCCTCAGCCCTCTGACTCCAGCGCAGAGCAGAGTGAGCAGAGCAGCGTTGCGGGTAGCATTAGTATTATTTCTGAAATGTTACACCATTCATCCAAATTCTACGGTGATGCCAAGCAGCGTAATTTTGAAAAATAAGCAAAATAAGCACTATTTAAGTTTGTAAAATAATGGTGTAAAATAAAATAAATAAATGGCGTTCACTTATACAGCACTTTTTTTCTCATCTCTAGATGACCAAAGCGCTTTACAGATCCTGCTATCCACACACTCTCACACTGATGGCGGCATAGCTGCCATACACTGACGCTGGCCTGACCCACCAGGAGCAACATAATAAAATACAAATTTAAAAAAAACAACACTGCATTGTGAAAAAAATTACACATATATGCTGCTTGATATTACCATAGAATTTGGATGCATGGTGAAATATTTCAAAAGTAAAAAATACTTTAATCCAGTTGACTTGACTGAGTTTTCATATGACATACTGGCCCGCCTGAATGACTGAGAGTCTTCACCAAATTAAGAAATTGAATTAATTTTGCATTCATTTTAATTCTTATTTTTATTATAATTGAATTATATTTTATTTCATTTTTATTTACTTTGCTCATTGTTCGTTTTTATTATCATTTTATAAGCATTTCAAGTATTTATGTTCATGAGTTTTATTCATATTGCCCTTGCAATAAAGCTGTTAATAAAACTGCAATCATGTTATTTTCCTTTAAGGGGCAAAAAGTATCAGTATCGGTATCAAAGAAAAAGTCCCATAAATTAATGGTATCGTATCGAAAGGCAAAATGCTGGCATCGCCCATCCCCAACACCAATTCCTTTGGCTACATGCCAGGTTTATATTTGCATCAGATGAGGGCATGCATTACATTGTTCAGCGAGAACTCGGATACGGGGATGCGTGGGCTATGTGAGCGTGCTCACTAAGGTTCTTCCATTGTCAGATGTGAATATACAGAGCCGTTTGGACAAAGTCCCCAAGAACTAGGAGATATTTGGGAAAACTTGTGACCGTGCTTCAGTGGTAAAGAGTGGAGGAGGGAACTTGGCACGGTGCAGAGCCATGAAAATCACCTTCGGAATGGCACCACAGCACCAGTGAGACTGGACCCTAAGGATACCAGTGCTGAGAAAGCATTCTGTGCTTTAGTCAGTATGCCCTCAGTCACAGACCTTGCTGTTGGGCCTCTTGTGTAGTTTAATATGAACTTTAAGAAGGCAGTCATTCATTTTTCACATACCAATCCTTAAAAATCATTTGTGTGCTTTTCAAATAATTTATTCACAAACAAATTAGTTAAATATTGAGAATATGGAGTGCATTAGCATTAGGTACATAAAGGTAAACTGCATCTTCACTTCCTTGCTTCTTGTGCTGGGTACGACTGAAAATAATTGTGTACATGAGTCCCTTTGAAGTTCTGAATTTTGACAGATGCCTCGGTGTTTATAGCTTGCCAGGCTAATGTTTTTTTTTTCTTCTTCTCTGTAAAGCTGCCAGCTCTGCACCAATTGTGTGAAAACAGAATCGGCTGGCACACAAACCAAATTACAATCAGGTTGTAGCTAAAGTGGAGCTTTAGTGTGATCTCCTGACACAAGAATCTGTCGAATCAGATCATCTGGTAAAGTCTTGTACGGGTTGAGGATTCCTCTGGGATCCAGCATGGCCTTAAATTTACCCATTAGAGCCACTGCCTGGCTTGGTTTGCTGTAGTAGATGCAGTTCCTCTTTTTCAGACCTAGTCCATGCTCCGCGCTAATGCTACCCTGACAGCTGGCTGTCCATTCATAGACAAACGGCTCAATGGCAGCCAAGAGGGCGGGGTCTTTGGCAGGAGAGGTGATGTTGAGGTGGAGGTTCCCGTCTCCTACAAGACGAGTCAGAGAGGAAGGGGAGGAAAGGATGAGCTGCAAAATACTACTTTGATACATTTAAAAGCAAAAAGAAATAGTCCGATTAAGATCCCTGTTGTCACACGACCTTACCCATGTGACCGTATCCCACCACAGTCTTGGCCCTGTCCCCAAGATGCTTCCGTGTGTCCGTCACCAGCTGGTAGAGCCGCTCCACTGGAAGAGAGATGTCATACTTGTAGACGAAGCCTTCGTGAGTCAGCGCCTCAGTGATGCGTTCACGCATTGACCACAGAGCCTGAAAAGGTTGATCGCAGCGTTACAACTTACCTATGTCTACACAAGCATAAATGTTTCTGTGCCGAATTATTAATGAAAAGACGAGATTGATTACATAAGTCTAACGTTTAAAAGCATGTCAGGAGATGTCTGTTTTCTTATATTCAAAAACAAAATAAATATGCAATGTTGGAATTTCTCTCAGTAAAAGCATCCATTCACCACTGTAACATGAAACGTTAAACATAAATTGGTCTGTCAGGTGTACGGCTCTGGACTAGATTAACTTACAGTGTGGTTTGAAGACATTTATACGAGTGAGACTCATAATTTAGTTAAAAGTTGTTCAACGTTGCTTTTGTAATTACTGCTTGTCTGCATTGTGAGATGGTCAGGAAACGTCAATCTGGTACAAACATTAAATCAGGGCTTGCAACCTCTACCATGTAAAGAGCCACTCTGAGCATTTTTCCATTCATAAAATCTGGATGGAGCCACAAAACATATTTGACCCTTAAACTGAAGGTCAGAGTTAAAAGTGTAGAAATATAGGATGTTTTTCCTCTTAAATGTGGACATTTTCTATCATAAATTTGTGACTTTCTCACAGATTTGCAACTTTTCCTGTAAATGTCAATTTTTTTTCTCTTGATTGTGGCACTTTTCACTTAAATTTTCACAGTCAAATTTGTAGTTAGAAAATGTGCATTTTTTTCTTTTAATTTTTCATTTTTTTTTCTTGTAGATCTGTGAAATTCTTCTCTTAAATATGCAACTTTTTCCCTCAAATTTGCAACTTTTTCCCCTCATAATTTGCATTTTTTTCTAGTTAATTTGTATGTTTACTCTCATAAATTTCAGTGTTTTTATGTTTTTTATTTTATAAAAGCCACAGGGAGTCACTGGTCTTTAGCAAAGTAGAATGTGGCTGCCAGCTGTCAGTAGTTTGTCATTTCAAGTGATTTATTAATGGAAATTAAGAATACAATCAGAAATATAATGTCTGCATACCTTTATTTTTGAGTCCTCTGTTGCTACGGTACCGTCACTAACCAACATAGAGGTCATAGCCTCCTCTAGAAAGTTATGAAGTTTCTGAGAGTCATGGGTCGGGTCAGATCCAGACGTTTCTATGAGAATGTAGAACGGACAATCTGCAGAACAGAGTGAAAAGGCTGCTCTGCGTGTGTTCAGTTGATTCACACAATCATTGTGTGTTTGTGTGTGTGTGTTTTCTGATATACCTGAGATGGGGTTGGCCAGTCTGAGGTGAGTGTTCAGCACCTTCATACAATCAGTGTCCAGGAACTCAAAGGCTGACAGAATTTCTCCCAGCATGCCTCTACAGAGCTGAAATGTTTTCAGCAGCTGCTCAAAACTCTCGCAGCCTAAAAGCACATGTCACTAAACGAGTTTAACTGCCTACAAGAGCACAACTTCACTGGGTATTTTTACACTACCAGTTTAAGAGGAAAAGACTGAGGCATACCCAGAAAAACCACATTGACAGATTTGGGTTTTTGTGGACAAAGGATGGACACAGCTGTAATGACTCCTAATGTCCCCTCTGACCCGATGAAGAGCTGTTTGAGGTCATATCCGGTGTTATCTTTCCTCAGGGTGGCCAAGCAGTCCAGCACCTGTCCATCTGCCAACACCTGCACACAATGCATGGGTAGAAAGAAGCACAGGCTCAACAGACTAACATCAGGTTCACATTGACCCTACTCACCACTTCCAGACCCAGCACAGTCCCGTGCAAGGACCCGTACCGCAGCAGTCGCAGCCCACCTGCATTAGTTGCCACATTACCCCCAATCTGACAACTGCCTTTTGCCCCTAGATCCAGTGGCATGATGTAGTCTCTGTCCTCCAAGTAGAGGGACAAGTTCTCTAAGACACAGCCGGCTTGACAGGTCAGAATCCCTAAAAAACAAAACCAAGATATTTGAAAAGAATCCACCTAGTAGCTGATCTGCCGGGGCGGGGGGGGGTCCTGCACATGCATCCTAAACCAGGAGGAAAATTTAAATTTTGAGCCAAAAAAATTTTTTTTGAACTAAATTGTGATGATAAGGTAGCAGTTTTTACAGGAAGATGAGCAACTACCCGATCCCTACAGTACCAGACTGGCAGAGTAAAAGGATTATGCATAAGAAACATGTGGAATTTATAACTGTTTGTGACTGTTATTAAGAACTTCTACAGCCCATTTAGAATCAACTTTGAACTGGTAGGAACAATATTTAAGTTTTTTATCTGCCCATTTTAATTTGCATGTGTGCAGCTGTTTTTTTTTTTTTTGGGGGGGGGGGGTTGTCATTTTTGCTAATGTAACCTTTACTGCAGCTTCTCTGGGTTACGTTTGGAAGTTTGGCTGAGCAGTCTGTTGAAGTAGTTTTATAGTGGAGTTGAATAATGTCAGTGAGCGATAGCAGGGTGAAGCATGCACTCGGGTGTTAAGGTGTATTCAGACCAAATGCAAAGTGAATTTTTCCACATAATGATTACATATAAAGCCAACGTAAAGACACGAATAAACGCAAATTCATGTCCAAGCATGTTGGCTATGATAGCTAATCAGCGCTGAGAGTCCGCCATCGCTGGAGTGAGTATCAACAGTGGAGAGTAAACCAGGGTTCCCACTCTTTTCTTGAAATTATTTTCCAGGACATTTCAGCTGCTACACTAGGACAACTTATCATGTCATACACTAATACATTCCCCCGCCCCACCATGCATGACAGAAGTGTTCTTTGCTACAGTTGTGCCTTGCATTTTGTACATTTACTCAGACTGCTTCAATGTTTATTCCTCTTTTGTCCCCAGAGGTCTATTTTAAAAGATGTGCAGTCTATGGCTGTAACTTAACTATGAAATAATCTCCTACATTCTTAGAAATTATGATAAGTTTATCATAGAACAATGCAAACCCGCACAGATTAGAGTCACACTTAATTTGCAAGAACACAGAACAAGGCATAGCATTTCATAGGTGAGATTTTACTGTTGTAAAAATGCTCTGAAATAAATATATAAGGATTTAAGCATGGAAATGTTCCTCCTTTAACTGTTTGTTTGGTACAGATGCTCTCTAATCACAGCCAGGGGCTGTTATAATCATACTGTGCATGCACATGATTATGATGGTAATGACAGCAAGCTTGCATAATCTAATATCGTACGCACTCATCTTATTATGCAATGGTTTAGTACCTTTCTAGGTAAAAATAATTTAAAGAGTTAAACACCTAAAAAAAATTCCCTGCACAGAAAACTTACACATTGGGAAAACAAGAAGAAACGGTGATTAAAGAAAATAGAGAAATATACTTAAATAATAAAAAAATTGCACTTGAAAACACTATATAAAAATGGGATGACCGAGCATAAAGTATATAACGTTAACCTGGATGGAAAAAATATATTTACTCATGGTGTATGGATTTATTTTGTAAAAATTATCTGGCGTATTACTGAATGCCCAGAACCAGTACAAAGACTTTTTCAATGAGTTACAGAGAGGCAATAAAGAAAAGAAAAAAACTGCATTAATAACACAAATATGAAGAGTGGAAAACCGAGGAAATAACTACACCGTAGCCTCCTAAGCCTATGTAAAAGTCTGTTTTCTTGACTGACCTGCTGTTTTAGTTCCAAACATTTCTGTGATTTTACTGCATCTTTCTACATCGGTGAGTAAGAGATTTTCTCCTTCTAATTCACTTCCTCTCTGCTGCTCTTTTCCTTTTCTTTTGAGCATCACCACCACCTCTCATTTTGCCGCTGACAGGAGATGTTATTTTTCAAAGAGAAGTTTTTTTTAAGCAGTAGCTGAGCAAGTCTGGAGCGAATGCCGACCACAAAATAAGTAAAATCATATTTACTATTTCAGTACTTGTAAGCAGTATATTTCACAGTTGATTAAGTACACAGTGTTGTTGCAGCCTTCAATAATAGTGATATTACAGTGGATTTAAAAAGGAATGTTCCTTATTAGTGCAAAATAGTGTTTGGGCAGTGTCTATGAGCAGTGCAGACTGTAAAGTCTGACAGCAGCAGGTATGAAGTAGACCATACTAAGATAAAACACTTTCTCTTTAATTTTACTCACAACTCGTTCATAAATACATGTCTGATATTTGTAAGAACCAAGAAGTTTAAAAAAAAAAATGCTTGTAAATTTGGCAATTTATGGTGATTTAATTCTGGGTAGACCATGGCCCCGACTGACGTTCATGCACTAAATAGGAATGGCCACCCCGTACCAAGCTGCAGCTCTGTTCGCGCATTCGCTCCAATGATAAGCAACAGCCAAGACGAGCTCTAGTGTTCATATCTGTGGAAGCGGGGGAAGTGCTATGCTACAATAATGCCAATGAAGATAGCGTGACAACAGACATGCATGCGCATAACTTTTAACCTGTTTGCATTCACTCACAAAGTAGAGAAGCAGAGGGAGGAGAAATAATTCTCTAGGACATTTGACTCTTTTTCTGATTTCCATGTTTTCCATGACTGGAAAATTGGTCAATCACTTTCCAGTTTTCCCAGAACACATGGGAACACTGTAAACAACTTCAAAAATGAGACTGCCACTCACCTGCACACAGATGGACCAGAGCTCTGCAGCTGAAACAGAATGTCTGGGGTTTGCATCCACCCACTGTACATCTGCTACCAATGTGCTAATGAGGGCTAGCAGGCTAGCACTGTAAACAACCATCATCCAGGTGCAGTTTCTGGAGAAGGTGTGACATTTTCCCAACTGTCAGTTTCGTTCCCACTTGGAAAAAATGAGTGGGATGGTTATGTTTTTAATACATTTTCAGCTTGGCTGTATTTACAGTTTTTGTTGCAACTGTTTTCAAATCTAGGTGACACACCAGCTCGGTGGCTTTACTGTGTTCTCCTCGCTCATTCGGCTTCAATCCAAAATGTCGCCATGCCAGAGCTTTGGAATTGGGTTTTCCTTTTATTTTTCCAAACTTTCTGGAATTGTGCAGCTGTCAGGAAACAGCCACAAACTGTCCTGTGCTCATGTTGTTTTTAGCACAGCCGGGCTGAAATGCCACTACTGTTTAAACGTTGCCGAGGACAACCGACACATGTGACTTTATTTCATCAGTTAGCACCACTTGTCCACAAATCTCAGAGACGGCACAAAAAACAACAACATTTATGGTATATTTTAAGCCGTTTTTTTTTTTTTTTCCCCAGATAGGGGTCCCTCACACAGCCGCTATGTTGTAAAATGATTGACAGTATGAAAGGTAGCACCGAGCATATGTCATGCATACGTAGAGTAAATGTGCTCATACATAAGTAACCGACATGTGCACTGGAGCCAAATCTGAGGGCTTCACTCTAGTAAAAAGAAGCAGAGTTTTAGGCTCAGTTGGGACAAACTTTGTAGTGTGAGCAGACTGTTCTGCTTTCCGTTTCACTTTCTGTGACTTCCCTGAGTGTGTGCGCATTAGCCCCACTTCCACAGAGATGTTGCTGACAGACAGGAGAGGAACAAAAACGACCAGCTCAAATGTTAGCGAATTGTGTAAAAAAACACACAAGTAAACAGTGACATACTAAAGCCAGAAAGCAGCTGCAGAAGTAATGAAGGCAACCCTGGCCCTCAGCATGGCTTTACAATTTGCTCAGATGCGAATCTGTGTGTATTTGTATATCTACACTGACTTTACATGTAATCGGGCAGCACAAAAAATTTGCACTTCCTGTTTGGACCGAATGCACCTTTAAGATCAGAACAGAAAAAGAAAGTCATCACACACCTTCCGTTACAACAGGTTAGGATGTCTGTGTCACTCTGGTTTTGGTGGTGGTGGTGGTGGGGCATTCTGTTTGTAATGAAACTGAACCCTTCCTGCACTACTGTAGCGAAATGTTGGAAATGAAAGCAAATCTTTACTAAAAGATTGTGTGTAGCTCTGGAGCCAACAGTTTGTCAGCATGTCTGTGCGAGATTCCATACAATAATTATTCTAATTATCTAGAATTTCCACAGCATTCATGCTCTAGCCACAGAGAACACGTATTTAGGTTGTCATGTACCCAACGTGCAATGTCACTCAGAAACGTGTCTATGTGCATGCATGTTTAAAAGAGAAGCTTCTATTTTGAGCACTTACCAGAGACACTATCAAAGTTAAGGATGCTGTTCATGAGGGAAGTGGAGAGGATTATCTCATCATAGACGGGCACACTGCCACCTACTAGCCCCGTATTTCCTCCTTGAGGGTTCACTGCCAAGTTACGACTGTTACAATACCTTTAAAAAAAAGTGGTAGATTTTCTACATTAAGTTTGTCTGTATATGTATGTACTGGTGGTTGTTTACCTGAGAATTTGAGATACTTCCTCTGTTGTCTGAGGTCTCAGCAACACTTCACTAGAACCTGCAGGATTTATGAGTGAGGTATAACTTGAGGAAAATTAGCATCATGAAATCCATGAAGAAGAAAATGTGTTGAATTTACCTCTCACAGACTTGAGCCAGTCCACATTACTGGATTCCACCAGGTCAGGGTCAGTGACGGTTCTGCCTGGTAAGAGCTTCCTGAAAAAGGTCAAATCTTCCTCAGTTACCCTAGAGAAAGGCAGCCTCTCTGGGGGGTCACCTGGAGCTGACCTGACCCCTTCTGTCCCAATATGCAATTTACGTGTAGATGCTAAAACCTCGCCCGATTGAAAAGCAGGAAAACTACTGTGAGAGTTGCCATCTGAAAATCTGCATGTAGGTAAGATGGTACCGTGGGGAAACAAAGGTCTCAGTGCCATCTTCAATCTCAGTGTCCTTTGCAACACTCCTGCCATGACTGAAGACATTTTTTGGCAGAAAGTGAAATACTGAAAAAAAAACAAAAAACAAGCAGGACAAAACAAAAGTCAGATATTTTCTATTTTACCTGGTTGTGGAGCATGATGGCATGAGGTTAAAATCTAACATGTCAACTCATACCAAGTAGCTCATGTTTCTTGGAAAGTTACTGTTCTGTTGCAGTCATATTAAAAAAAGTTCAGACAAGAAAACACTGGCTTTATTTACTAGCAAAATGTGATCTGATTTCAATGTAAGTAATAGTACGAAATGCATTCTGAGTAAAAGAAAATTCTAAGAGATTATTTATGTAAATGAAAACTGATATTTTAGAGACCGGATATTTTAGAGACCTAGAGGTAGAGCATCCACCTCAAAACCGGGAGGTCGGGGTTCAAATCCCAGCCGGGTCATGCCAAAGACCATATAAAAATGGAACTTTCTGCTGTCCAGCTTGGTGCTCCGCAAAAATGGAACGGAAGAGGGAAATGTTGGTTACCCAGCCACAGGGGGTGCACAAGCCAGTGTACTCATTGTGCCGGTCCCAAGCCCGGATAAAATGGGCGGGGTTGCATCAGGAAGAGCATCCGGCATAAAACTCAGCTCCAACCTATATCCTATATGGATAAGGCAGATATATCGGTGTCTGCCACAGCAACCCCACCAGAACGTGGGAATAGCTAGTAGAAGAAGAAAAACTGATATTTTAAGAGTACTTAACTTACAAAAAGTTAATAAATTGGCTGAACTGACTAATTTAGTAACTCGGAACATCCTTAAGCAGCAACAATTATACATGTGTAACTATATAAGAGATTTGCACAAAAATTATGAGTAAGTTTGGCCCATTCCTCCATTTGAATAAATTTAGATTTTTCATTTCTTTGGCTCTCCTTAATATACAGTTAGTCCATATACATTTGGACAATGACACAGTTTTTGTTTTTTAGCTGTTTACCAAAACATATTCAGGATACAGTTCTATGATCAATATGGGCTTAAAGAGCAGACTCTCAGCTTTAATTTGAGGGTGTTCACATCCAAACTGGAGTTATGCTATAGCCCACTTCCAGGCATGCAACATCACTGCAAATGGCTTATAATCAGATTCTGACTTTTCGTCCTTATTAAACATGCTGTTGTACTGGACTTAGTGGTTTTCCAGCTTTCATTGTGGAAAACGACACAAAAAGAAAATCTACTGCAGAGGGGACATCTAAAGAGCCATGACAGTTATCTTAAATTTTCTGTTCCCATTCAGGATTTCACAATGAGCTCTTAGTGTGATTTTTTTTTTTTTTGTGCAAGATTAAGAAGTTGGAGAAAATTTAGCATTGCTGAATTCTCCTTGTTTTACAGGTTGCAGTAGAGGCATGGCTCATTCAGAAAAGTAAACTTAGTTTACATGACTTTATTTAAAGAAGAGGTAGCTGCATTTCTATTCTTGCCTCCTTATCCACAGCACCCGGCTACAACTAGTTATTATAATCAAGTTAAATAATCATGAGCACACACTTTTTAAGTTTGCACTGTGGTTGCTCAATGACTACAAAATACATCAAAGTCAGGCTGTAGTTGTGCATTGTTGGAGCCACTTTTTTCAATTACTGAAAGGTTTTATTTTTGCTGTAATTAAGTTGATGACTCTGAGACATTAAATGCCATCCATCTTCTACCACTTTATTCTTTTCGGGTCACGGGGGCAGAGGCTGCAGCATATCTGGGCGAGAGGCAGGGTACACCCTGGACAGATCGCCAGTCCATCACAGGGCCAACACAGAGAGACAGACAACCATTCACTCTCACAGTCATACCTAAGGACAATTTAGAATCCCCAGTTTGATGTCAATTAACCTAACTTGCATGCTTTTTGGCATGTGTTCAATCCCAGCCCCCGACCAACAGTGATCTGCGTGGGTTTACTCCGGGATTTCTCCGGTTTCCTCCCACAGTTGATGCCAATTAGCCTAATTTGTATGTCTTTGGCCTGTGGGAGGAAACCGGAGTACCTGGAAAAAATCCACGCAGACACAGGGAGAACATGTAAACTCCACACAGAAGGGTCACCGATGGTCCGGGGGTGGGATCGAACCCACGATGGTCAAGGGTGGAATCGATCCCATGACCTTTTTGCTGTGCTGCCACAGTGCTAACCACTGCTCCACCAAGTTGCCCGCATGAGATGTCTGAGATAACTCTGAGACATTAAATGCAAGCAAATTAATGTGACATACTGATGAGTTTAAGTGTTGCATGTCTTCAAAAGAATTACAGGTCCAAGCATTCTGACTCCAGCATATGAATGCAAATCATTTCTCAAACAAGTGTGCACATAACAGCAGTCTGTTAAGGTTCCATGCTCACACAGCTATGGCTAAACACACTGTCAGCATTTCACCTGTTAATATCAATTATATTTGTCTGCATACACGCAGTTTTATACAGATTATCCATATCCACTACTTTAACCTTGCTGCTCTTCCTGGAGCTTCTTTTTCCCCTTTATAATTAGGCTTAAATACAAAGGACAACATTCTGTACTATCAACCAAACAAACTACTTGTAAAGCGACCCTGGTTTGAAGTGTAACACCGGTTAAAAACACCGTACATCCAGATTCTACAACCTGGCCGCGCAGCACTTCAGCTAGCTTAGCTAGCACGTTTAGCACAGATTGATTAAATGACTGCGAGAAATATTTTAATAAACTTACCCTAAACCTTCACCTAAATGCCCGCACACCACCGCCCATGTGCCTTTATTCGTGTAATATCTCAGGGTGATATCTGTCACAAAGTTCAAAGGAAGTTTTATTACATAATCACGACAAAGTCCCAACGTTTACAACTAGCACAGGAGCTACTCAGTTTAGCAGCAGAGTAAGAAGTCAAGAGAACGAACCAACCAATCAGGTATGTTCTTTCAGAATAACTATAAATGTTGGCCAATGGGTGTAAGCTTTTCATTATAATTTCAGCCAATGGCAAAGCTACTTAAAGGTACAGTATGTTTTGAGAGGATCAGAATTTTAAAATTTAATGCAGCATATCTTAACATTTTTTTTTACAAACATGAAACGCGTTTATATAATTTACACGACTCTTGTACATGAGACTTGTGTTAAAAACTTGTAAAGTTTTCATCATTGATTTTAGGAATTTGGTTGTAAATGTATGACTTTTCATAAACTTATAATTTAAAAAATAAACCTATTTTTCTTATAATTTAGTGATTTTTCTTTGATGAAATTGTTGCTTTTAAATGTAAAACCATAGCTTCATGCTCAAATTTGGGACTTTTTTCAAAAAAAAAAAAAAAGTAACTTTTTACTCATTCCTTTATAACTGAGCCTAAAGTTGTTTTTCTCTTTTTTTGTAATTTTCAATGGCATAAAATTATTCATTCACAAAAATGTCAAACAGCAGTTATTTGGAGTAAGAACAAGTTATTAAACTATTTCCTACCAATTTTAAAATCAGTGAAACCAAATTATACATACTTGACTAACTTTACTTTTTTCATGAATGAAAAAAGTCCCAATTAAACTACTCAAACATACAATTTTGTGAGTTAGCTGAATTTAACTTGCTATAACCCATCTCTGCACATTACTCATGTTCATCAGGTCTTCACTTGAGTTAAATCAAGGTTTGAATTTAATCAAGATTCATTAATGCCAATCAGTACCCTTAAATCTTTATTTCTACACAACTTTGTTTTTCAGTACAGTAAAGAACAAAAACACAACCAAAGTAAGAAGTTGATCACACCAAGTCAATACAAAGAGATTTATTTAAAATTCTGACTTGATCCTTTCATCATGCATTCAGTAAAGAACACAGCATGCAACTAATCTTCTTTATCAATACTTTACCATCACAGTACAGTAACTAACTCTGCAAATGTCTTTCTCCCAGGCAAAGTTTTTTTTAATTTACATCTTAAACTGTAGCTTATACTGTACATTCCTTGAATACAAAATGGAAGTTTGCACAAGGTCCAACTTTGTCAGTCAGAGACCCTCATCAATGAGTCTCTGGCTTAGTCTTCAGTGAAGTGAGAAGAAAAAAAAAAAAATCTCAAAAAGAATACCAGTGAAACACTATGAATCTGGTCCAGAATTTGGAGGCTTTTGAGGCAGCTCGGCACTGATGATCTCTCACCAAAATGTTTTATCAGGACACTTCTGCTACACAGCCACAATCACATCTGCCATTCTCGTCCTCTGAGCAGATACGGAGCAAGTTTCCTTCTTAAAATGTCAATGCTCAAAAACAGTAACCAACAGAACACAAAAAAGTTGAATTTATTAAAAAAAAGGATGTGAAGGAGGTCTTAGCACCTCTCCCCAGCATTTGTTTTCTGTTAGAGGAGTAACAGCTTTGTTTTAGCTGTAAGAGCAAAGCCATTGTTACTCTGAGCTCACGTATCATGTAGCTGTAGCAGAAGCGCTTCGGTCAAACCAGTTTCAATCAGAATTCTAAAGAAAAGCTTCATGCTGTGGAGCTCCATTTTCTCCAGTGTCAACACCCCCGCTCTTTAAATGCCTCCCATTCTCGCTGACATTTACAGTAGGCCTCATGAGACCACAGACGTTTCAGCATGACGACATTCAGCTCAGCAGGACGAACTTTTGTTCACTCAACTCTGAGCCAGACTCTTCAGTTCGGACAGGTATTGTCCACACTCAGCTGCTGCTGATCGTACTCCGATATGAGCCTCTTGATGTGGGCTAGTTTGTTGTGTAGATACTCACAGCGGACCTTGTCCTGGTTGTAGTTGGGATTGGACTGCAGGGACAGAAACGTCAGTTGTTCAAGAGCACAAGGGATGATATGTATAGCAGAATTTCAACGAAATGATTACCTTTTTAATTTTGCGATATTCTTGAAAGATTTGATTGCGAACAGTCTGCAGAGAAAATACAGAAATAAGGATTTAACACAATATGTTCTGAATAACTTTGTTAAAGGTGTTATTGGTATAGTAGTTGGAATATGCTCATTTATACAGCAGGCCAAAATTTGGATTAAAGGATGCTACTTTGTAATCTGCTTGAAATGAGTCATGTAGTGTTACTGCTGATAAAACCAAACAAACAAACTATTATACTAGCAGCATATATTATGAAGCACATTCAACATAGCCAGGCTTCTTTTCAAGGCAGCATGACAACACCTAATCACATGACAGCAGCTATGGAGTGGTTTTTTTTTATGAGATTTTCTTTTTCTGTGCATATTTCGATCGACTAAATGAAACCTACTTCAGTCAGATACATTATCATGATTAATGTTAACGTGTTCTGGAAACGTAGACACACAACAGCTAATCCCTGTCTGCTTTGATTACTAAATCAACTAATTCAAACAGCACAGACTGATGACATGAAGAGTGTGTGAAGACGTGCCAGACGGGATGTGTGGGCTTAATTTAGGATCAATAAGATTTTGAACTTCTAAGATAATCAATCAGAGTAGCTCATTCTGGCCTGATGAAATCCATCGAGGGCTCAGATCTCCTGACCTTTGACCTTGGCCTTGACCACAACCTGGATGCAGACCCACCTGAGAATCATTGTAAGTGTAGTGACCATCAGTGCAATTACCTAGGAGGAGTAGAAATGTGGATGGCTGGATGGATGGTGGAAGCGTCGCCATCAATTTAGCTCCTTTTGGCTTTGCCAGAATGAGCTAAAAATTACTGCTTTGACTTGAATGGATAATTCTGGTTATGTTTATTCATTTTTGAAATCTTAAAATAGTTTGTCAAAGCTAAAACACAAACTGACTAGCATTCTGGACTAACAAAACCAAAAACATGCAGGTTAGGTTAATTGGAGACTCTAAAGTGGTCCCAGGTGTGAATGGTGAAAGGGTTGGGCGCCGCACCAGTGGCTGCCTCATCCACTCATGTGAATGCCCAGTAATTTCCCCATTGTTGGACTAATAAAGGAATCTAAATCTAAATCAAACTGCTACAAAAAGATCTCTTTAAAAGGTCCCATTTACTGAAAAATGGTGTTTTTGTGGGTTTTAACCTTCTGAATTGCCTCCATTAGTCATGGGACTAATGAAATAACATCAAAACGCTCACTTCTCTTAAAAAGAACATACAGCCTTTATATCATTTGTGTCAGATTATCCATTTTAACTCCTCGGGGTTTGTTCCTCTATGTCAAGAAAAGATAAAGCCAGCCTCAATACGTGCCTCTGCTCTAGTATTGGCCAGCATGGCTGTCTGTTTGCAAATAAAGATTGGCGGGGAGCCCAGCCAAGGCATTACCTTTAGCGCTAGGGAGTTGGATTCACACTACAACGTTTGGACCGACTTTTACTGATATTTTGGCAAACGTCTGACTCTGCTGGCGAAAGTTGTGTTCTTTGAAAATTTTCAGCTTGCTGAAAATCTACCGACCTTTGGAAATACACGTTGGTGAAAGTTGTGCTCATTTTGTAGAAGTTCCTGAGTGCTGAGCTAATTTATGCACAGTTTACCTAAGTCAGCCTAAGTTAAAGCTAGGTTCACTCTATAGCGTTTGGACCGACTTTTACAGACATTTTGAAAAATCAGAGAAATTCTCAACACAGGTCAGCTGACATCAGCGTCAGGTGATACTCATATAAAGATCAGTGTTTGTGGAGACTTCCTGCCATTCTGGACCTGCTTCTGGAGTGAACACATCTCCCTTGGGCATATGTTTCAGTATTTATTTTCGTTTTACATTCCTATGTAGTTACTTCTGCATGCCCTTTTCCCCTGTTCATTCATTCATCCATCCATCTAAAAATGTAATAAAATAATGCAATAGACTCCAACACTAAGTCCACAATTAAAATGTGAATGTGGATGGAATAAAAAAAAACTATTAGTGATCATATAAATAAAATGATCTCCATTACAATAACAAAATCTTGTTAAATGTCATTTACTTTTTGACACCACATCAGCACTGTTTGATTCCCACAATGGAAGTGAACCAATAAATCCTGGAGAATGATTATGCACGGAGCAGAAAATTAAGAACAGTAAGTTTCTCAATAAGGAGATTTTTTTTCTTTTGGGCTGTCACATTTTTGAGAGATGAGATATACAGTATATATATATATATATATATATATATATATATATATATATATATATATATGTATATGCGTGTGTGTGTGTGTGTGTGTGTGTGTGTGTGTGTGTGTAGCAGGCAGAGAGTAGACAGACTGACTGAAAATTTCACTAAAAAAACATTATTCCACAGACCAAGAAAATGTTTTTTTCAGACGGCAAAAAAAATGGCTATTGTTTCCAAGGCAACCAGTAATCAGTACTGGCAAAAGACACATTTGCACAACAGCACAACCTAGTGGTAGAAAAATAACACTGCAAAGACACAAAACCACCCACTAAACCACACCCATCACCTGCAAACCCACAAATGTCCGTAATACATACACACACACACACACACACATATATACATATATACACACACATATACACAGTATGTATATACACACACACACATATATATTCACATACACATATATATGTAAATATACTGTATGTACGGTATATATGTGTGTGTGTGTGTATATATACACACATATATATGTAAATATATGTGTGTGTGTGTGTGTGTGTGTGTGTGTGTGTGTATAAAATGTATGTATATCCCATACATTAAAAAAAATTTTAAAAATGTCATACACACCATGTTATCACCGAACAAATACTCTACATTGTCCTCTTACACATATATTTTCTTTTTTTAACTCCTCTTTCTCTCTATTCCTCTTTCGTTCCTGCATGTCTGAACTGAGTTTTGATCTAAAAACATTTGTTTTCATCAGCATTTCAGTCGACGTTTGCCAGTGGAGCTTAACTTAGGCTGACTTAGGCAAACTCTGCATAACTTAGCCTAGCGCTCAGGAACTATTACAAATTGAGGATAACTTCCCCCAACGTTTATTTCCAAACGTCAGCAAATTTTCAACATGCTGAAAATTCTCAACGAATACAACTTTTGCCAATAAACACCAACTTTTGCCAGCAGAGCCAGACGTTTGCCAAAACGTCAGTAAAAGTTGGTCCAAACGTTGTAGTGTGAATCCACCCAAAAAAGCAGGTCCAGGATGGCAGGAAGCCTCCAGAAATGCTGATCTTTATATGAGTGTTGCCTGACGCTGATGTCAGCTGAACTGCGCTGTATTCCTTTGCTTAAGTTAACCTAAGTTGGCAACTGCTACACATACGCTAGCCTAAGTTGGCAAAAGTTTGACAACACTGAATGCAACACTGGCAAATGCTAGCAAAAGTTTGTAAAAGTTGGTGTGTGCTCACTAATGTAATTTCACCAATGTTTGGACTGAGTTCTCTGATTTTTCAGAACGTCAGTAAAAGTCAATCCAAACATTATAGTGTGAACCCAGCTTTACCAAGCATGGTTTATATTATTATTTTCTTTACATTTCATTCACCCTAATAAACATCCCTGTTTTCACCTGGTTCACTACAGTTGATAATATCTTGTGTCATTCTGGCTTATTTTGTTACATTTTTGCCATGTTGCTACATCGATCCTGTAGCATTAGCTTGGCTAGGCAGTTGGCGTGTCTAATGGCATTATTAGAGCTTACCACGGCCCAAGGGGGCTAGTTGAAGCCAGCAGTTTAGCCACTCCTTCACAAATGTTTCCGTGGTTATTGTACTCCAGGGACCAGTCATGTCCTATCAACCACTAAAACCACACACCCCTGTCCACCAGTGATGCTTTATTTTATTTATTCTTTGAGACAAATTTATGTACTTAGCTAAGGAGCTAGCCAGCTAAAATTAGCAATAGTTGATGTAAAAGGGAGGGTGGAGTTAAATGTGGCTCTCTGGAATTTAAATAAACATGCACTGAAATGAGCCGCTCTGAGTACGGCTGCAAAAGATGATTCACAATAGTGAAATATTTAAAGGCAATTTGACCAAAATATCTACCAACTAACTAACTAACCTGCACGTATATAGCGCTTTTCTAGTCACAAAGACAACTAAAAGCGCTTTCACTAGTACCAACCCTCTATTCTAAGGGCCTATAGGAAACAGATATCTAGGGACAATTTAGAACAGCCAATTAACCTAACATGCATGTCTTTGGATTGTGGGAGGAAACCGGAGCCCCCGGAGTAAACCCACGCAGCACAGGGAGAACATGCAAACTCCACACAGAAAGGTTCCAACCCCTGCCAGCCTGGGGATTCGAACCAGGAACCTTCTAGCTGTAAGGCAACAGTGCTAACCACTGCACCACCGTGCTGCCAAAAACATTTCATTAACACCTGTGAGAGCTGTCATCATGCAAGGAAATGGCAGTGAATCTATTTATACTGTATATTTCAACCTATAAACCTCTAAAAAGAATTCTGTGATTAATTTGGGGTTAATCACCAGGTGATGACGAGCAATACGTGAATAATAATAATGAACAATTTCAATCTATTTTCAGCATAAGTGCATACGTATATTTGATAATCATAGAATTATGGTACATAGTATGGTGTGCATGTGTCAGTTTGTCTTTCAATAAGATGTATAAATATATGTAGCAGTTTATATCCATCATAACAGCTGCACATTAAAACTCTAAACACATTTAATTATGATTTCCAAAGAAATAATCAGCCAGAGTAGGTCCTTTAATTAAGCAATGTGAATTTTTTTCCCCCTCTTTGCCAATTAAAAGTTGATTTAATGTTATCAGTTCTGTATACTTTGATAATCACTGACAACCAATGTTTTATTAGCTGCAAAATCAACAGTGTAAAATGAGCTTGGCAGAAAATCAAGACCTAGAACAGGGATGTCAGACTTGTGCCATGGAGGGTCAAGACCCTGTGGGTTTTACCTCTCATCAGGTAATTTCACTGAATTTCTTCCCACTGACTGCTGATCAGTGAAAACACCTGCTGAAGAGCCTGGGTGGAGGAGAAAACCTGCAGGGTCTTGGCCCTCTGTGGTACGAGTCTGACATCCCTTACCAAGAATAATTAAAATATTTCATTATTGCTGCATAACTAACTGAACATTATCAAAATTTCTGTGCTGAGAGGGATGGCCTGTGACAAATAACAGTACGAATAATTAATAATATGGCTCATTAAACTGGCAGAAATGGCCTGATAAATGTGAACAGCAGGAAATATAAAACTGTTATTATATCAGGAAAGGGATATATTTAGTGACATATGGAGCGTTCAGCTGACTTCAGATCAAAACTCATCATGACCGGCTCCAGACTGAGTTATGAGTTTAGCACTTAAAGACGCCACAATGACAGCGAGAAGCCTGACTTCAGGTTTAGCATTCCTCTGTAACCTGTTCATCTTGCTTTGTGGAACATCCCTCTAGTAGCAACTCAGTTTTTTTTAATGAGAATAAAGTGAAGGACTGTTTTACTGATGCTGTGATTTTCTTCGCTATGCACACCTGATTAGCACCTTAGCACAGCAACTACACTTCTGCAGCTCTTTTTAATCTCTTGAGCCCAATGGTCCCTGTACCAGGTGCATGAGAGTGTTACTATAAATAGTCTCTATAAAACATACTTAAATGGCAGGGGTGGTGGTGTTCTTTTTATAGCTCAGAGAGATGATCTAATGCTCCCCAAAACATCCCGAAAGTCAATTTAGTCAAAAAGACATTTGTATGGAAAGCACTGCAATCTTTGTGTAAAACTTTTAAATTCCCTAGATTGTGACAACATCAGCATGGCATCTCATTGCAACCATATGGAAAAAAATGGAATGTTGGCTTTTGACATTAGCATAACAGTGTGAACAAACAAGGTTATGTCATGCTCTCAGCAAAGAATCCCAATTTTACTGTCAACTTTCAACCTTCTGAGAGCCAATTTTGAGAATACTGACTGAAAAAAGAATTAAAAAAAAAAAAAGATCCAGAAACTCAAGTGCTTACTGCAGGGTAACATAAAAATATATGTTGGACTATTACTAATCAGTGTGGAGTCCATGTCCACCTCATAATAATTTAGTGGCGATTCCCTTTGCCTGTAAAGTCAATAAAAGACCATTTGAGGATTATCTTTTACTAAATAAATTGATTAAACACTAGCTTTTGTTTGCTGCTTTCTCTTTAAAAACATAAGGATTGAGAGCTGAAAAACTGACTAAATACTGTATAAAGCCAACTTTCCTCATCAGTACATACAGGCTGGCAGGGGTGGGAACCTTTCTGTGTGAAGGTTGCATGTTCTTCCTGTGCTGTGTGGGTTTACCCCGGGTGCTCCAGTTTCCTCCCACAACCCAACGACATGCACGTTAGGTTAGTTGGTGACTAAATTGTCCCTAGGTAACTGTCTCCTATAGGCCCTTAGAATAGAGGGTTAGTACATACTAGTGAAGCACTTTGAGTGGTCTTTGAGACTAGAAAAGCGCTATACAAGTACACATCCTTATCCCACTTATATATTAACAATAATGATCTCTGACCAGTAACAAATGACAAATTCCAACTTCTTTTCAATGATCATTACCATTAAAATCTTATAAATTCAAATTTAAATTGACCAGAACCTCCATTATACACAAAAATGCTGCAACCTACAGTACACACAGTGAAATGCTATAGAGCGGTTAAAGGAGGATTTCCTGTTTAAGTTTATGGTTTTAGCTTCATGAATACGTGTCTACCTTGTATTTATGAGAGTCGTGGTGAAGCTGTTTGAGTTGCGAGTCCAGCTCCAGAAACTGCTGTGTCACTGTGTCGATGTGAGCGTGTAAATCTCGGTACTCATTGTACTCCTTGTTAAAGTCCTGTTTGTAACTCTGACGCTGGTCGGGATTGCAGATGACCGTGTACTTCCTGAGCAGAGAAAATGGAGAGAACTGACTGGTTTAAAAAAAAAAAAAAAAAAAAAAAAGAAAGCTCAATAGAGCAAAACAACTTTTCATGCGACGACTGAAACCACTACAAATAAACAGTACTTACGATAAATAGTCTGCACAGTCATCATCCACTTGAAGCGCATTAGAGTCAAACAAAATTTCAGTTGGCGCTACAAAAAAAGAATGACATCAGTCAGTTCACAACAGTTGTTGGCCTGTGACAGCTGAAATGTAACCTTCTTCCTCTGCCCTCACCTAAGATAAGATAAGATAAACTTTATTGTCCCTCAAGGGGAAATTTGTCTTGGGCTTGTCACCCGTGCTGCAACCACACAATACACACATACACAATGGATGTAGTACATAAGATAAGATAAGATAAGATAAGATAAGCCTTTATTAGTCCCACAATGGGGAAATTCCAGGATTGCAACAGCATAGGGACAGCAACACTCAGAGCAACAATCAGAAGGCAAGAAAAAACAACATCTAGTAAACATATGTCCATATTACTATAAATGTATATATATAGACACACAGTGCAGAGCATTATGGCTGGTGGATGTGCAGCAGAAAGTCTAAGCTCTCTCTCCGCGGATGCAGCGGGCCAGCTGGAAGTCTTTGGGCATGATGGTGACCCCCTTAGCGAAGAAGAGACCACCAGGTGGGTCTCGCTGGTCTCCTGCAGAGCCATGACGGCGAAACTCAGGAAACGCAGGACGGTCTTGAAGTCCTGAGCGATCTCCCTCACCAGGCGCTGGACGGGCAGCTTACGGATGAGCAGCTCCGTGGATTTCTGGTAGCGACGGATCTCTCTCAGAACCACGGACCTGTGACGGCGAGGCCTCTTCACTCTGCCGGTGGCCAGAGCGCCTCTCCGAGCAGCCCTGTGGCTAGCTGTCTCCTGGGGGGCTTCTTCCTCCAGTAGATTTTACGGGCGGTCTGCTTGGTTCTTGCCATCGCTCTTTATTATTCTGTCTTATATTTCTTTCACGCCGCCTAAACTCCAGCCCGGCACCCGCTTCATTTTCGCTACAGCTCCCGGTATGTCGAGTTTCCCATTAGCACCGGGCGGCGGCCAAGTGCTAGCTAGCACTAGCTCCTCCCCGCTGTAACGTCTCCCGCTGCAAACCGTGGCTCCGTCCGCCGACCCGGGAGACCCCCGGGGCGATCCGTGCGTCCGTGATATATATACAGAGTGAAAGGTGTAGAAAGAAGAAGGAAGATAAAAAAAAGGCTGTTGCAACAGGCAGCCGACTCGTGTGGCGCCGCCGATCCGGCGGAACCGGAACCGGAAAGGCTCCGGTTTCATTCACATAATGAATGAAATAAAACCCAATAAATAATACAAGTACATACATACATAAATACAAAACAGCAGTCATTAAGAACAGGAGTTATCAGTGTCCCTGACCTATTTATCTGAGTTTAAAAGTTTTACTGACGTCGACCTCTACAAACCTTTGCAGTTTGGGGACTCTCTGCTCTTTGAGTCTCCTGACCCATGATCTTTTCTTCTTCTTTTCTCATCTCGCCGCTTTTCTTTCACCTTGAAGAATGAACACAAACCCCAAAATTACCAAATGCACAAAATTCTACAACCAAGGAAAACTATGGTTTAAAAAAAGGAGGTCATTTCCTTACGCAGTCTTTGTGTTTGCTCTTCTTCCTTTTGATTTCATGTCTGGTCAGATCAGGGACTGAATTAGCGGATGGGGGGCGACAGGAGCTTGGTTGAAGGGAGTCTTTTGAGTAACCAGACCCCACCTTAGCCCCAGGAGTCAACTCCAGCCTTTCACCCACCTTTGCTACCTGCTGACAGACTGTTGACAAGGAGTCTAAAAGTTTTAGAGGATCAAGAGAGTTCCGTCGCTGGTCATCGGTTGTATCATCAAGGTCTTTGTTAGCTACTTGTTCAGAGGGCTTCGATTTTGATTTGTTACTAGTAGTTTTGCTATAAAAGTGGGATATCCTGGGCTTCTTACTGACTGAAGAGTCAGTGTATTCCCCTGGTAGGGAGTGTTTGGGGCGGTGTGCTGGTGAGGAGTTGGGCGTGTCTCGAAGTGGGCTGACCTGGGCCTCGGGAACCGATAATAGGTTCTGCTGGGGTTGAAACAATCTCCTACACAGAAAACACAACATTAACAAAAATTAGGATTTCCCCTCACATAAACACAGGCTGGTAAGTTAAAAAAAGTGAATAATAAAAGCGCCAATAGCCAAAGCGGTGTATATGAGTTTTGTGAGCACTGGGCAATTGCCTAGGAGGAGTAGCAATTTTTTTGTGAACTCACAGATGCTAAGAAATCTTAACCTTTGACCTTGAGCACAACCTGGATGTAGACTCAGAGACTCACTGTGTGCAAGTTTGGTGAACATCTGGACAACTGTGTAGGAGAAGTGATTTTCACAAAAGGTGGACAATCAGTGGATGCAGTGCCACGACATTAAGCATATTTCATCTTTGCCAGAATGAGCTAAAAAATAATTAAAAAACAAAACAAAACACTGCAACCTTTTGTAGTTTAAATCTGCTACCTTTTTTGCAAACAACTTTTGCACCAATTTAACCTTTCATAAAAACATTTATGACACCAAAACTCGAAAGGATAGTGTAAAATAAAGTAAAATTTAAAAGATTCCTCCCTTTGACCGTTTGATTTGATAATATGTCTTTTTTTTTTTTTTTTTTTTAAGAGGTTGTCATATATGATTCCACTCAATCTTCCCACATACGGCGACTACTCATTTTGTCTCCTTCTTCAGTCAGCTCAGTTAGGGGTCGTTCATAAAACGTGTCATCTGATGCAACACCTTTATCACCACCTTTTTTAGTAAAATAGCCAAACAGAGCACGGACGTGTGCTTTGGCTCTCTGTCATGTTTATGGACCTAAAAAACGCAGAGCAGATGGGATGTCGTATCCCTGTGGAATATATTGGTGAAGTGTTGCCTGGAATTCTGAATAAGTCACTAATTGTGTCACCGGCGAAACCCCGCAACACCATCACACCTCCTCCATGCCACACTGTGGGAACACACATATGCAGATACCATCCGCTCAATATCTGCACAGAGCAAGAAGGCCTGATGCATATGGGTGGGCGGCACACCACAATCATCACCGGTGACTGTGCACCTGATATTGATTCACTACACCAGAAATCAACAGCTTAAATTTTCTCAGAGGTGCAGTTGTGGTCCGAATCATTGTCCTCCTTATATGGTAAGTTTAACCGTTTAATCTGTGTTATGATTTTTCATTTTTTCTACACTCTGCAGCTGTATATATCTGGAGAGTTACTCTTTTCAGACGCCGACAGAGAGAAGAAAAAAATGTTGGAGGACACCACTGTCAGGCAGGGATAAAAATGTGTAATTATGTATTAAATATAACCAGGTTATATATTTGCCTTCATCCAGAGTGTGTGGTAAAGACATAACTGCACAATTAACAGTTTCCAGTCTCAGTCCAAGCAGCGTCTGCAGTACTGTGACAAGTGTAGAGCAGAGCTGACAGCCTGATGGCCAAAAGACAAAAAAAAAGTCTAGCTGTGGTCAGTGTCCTAATAAAGCTGGTTCAGATATTGCTGATAGTGTCCAGACATGCGAGTCTTAAATATGAAATTATGGTTATTTGGAGCCTTTCCCTCCCTCACTACATGCGTCATTTCATAGCGTTAGTGCCTCCAATATTACTTCTAACTAAATGGTGTGTCTAAACTTTACTGTTACTGTAGGAGGCACTTTACAGCGTGACTAAATCTGCTGATCTGAACCAATGCTCCTATTCTGAGGGAGTGTTAACACAGAACAGATGAACCCTCGTGTCTGCAAGTCTAAGAAATCAGATTACTGCAGAAAATCAAAAGGAACTTGTTTACGTCGACTGAGCAGCTTCAAATGAGAACAATGCTACACAATAAATGCAAGTTCTTTTCAATCAGGTTACTGCAACAAATTGAAAAGAGAAGGCTAAAGCGCCAAATTCTTTCCATCTACAATATTTATCCATTATTTTTCAATAAGAGCCTCAGTGCTTAGGACGATATCCAGAGTATGTACATACTGTGTTTCAAAAGCCATGAAAAGTACATAAAAATAAACTGTAGGAACTGGATCACTCATGATTGGCATTTTTCCTTTCTTTATTTGCTCCTATATAAATTCATCCAATTATTTAAACTTTTTTTAATTTACTATTCATCTTTCAATCATTTATTTTTTCGCAAATCCTATTCCTGTATCATTTTTTGCATCATTTCTCTGCTTTTTCCTGGAGTCCACCGTTTCTGCATGACACATGTGACACATATTGTTTTTAACTTATTACGAATTTTGAATATGATTTTTTTTTTGTCAATTTGAAGGCATTGTTTTGTTTATTTCACATTGACAGTTTGGCCCTCCAAATCAATCCTGCTAAAGACAATAAATACACATTGTCATAATGTGAAAATGACTGGACATTTTTACCTGACAAGAATTCGTTTAAGAAGCTGCTGATCACCAGAAGTGTAGCCAGGCCAATCCTTCTGCACTTCCTTATATAAACTGTCCTTCAAAACAAAGGCACTGTCTCTAATATTGAGCTGACCAACCTGAAACCCAACAGACGAGAAAAAAAAGGGGGAAAAGCCATCAGCACTCTTAACATCAGGATTTCCTCATTCCCTACATCAACTTTCTTTACCCAACATCCGTGTGTTATTATGTATGAGTGTTAAAGTTTAAAGGGGTTACTGATGACACTTTTTCCACATTTTAATAGCTTACACATGTCTTAATGAAACTGTGACATATTTTGTTCACATTTTCTTTAATTACTGAAGCAATTTGCTTTTTTTTTTTCCTGGCCTTCTTGAAACGCTCCGATTAAAGTCCGTCACTTTAAGAACCATCCTTCACCATTTCAACTCCGCCCTCCGTCTTATGTCAGTCAGCCATTAAGATGCGTTCAGACCAAATGCGAACGGGCGGCGCGAACCCGTACAAAGTCAATGGAAAGAGGCGAGCGGACGCAAAATCACGGATTCACGCCGTCACCCGAGTAAAAATATCAACATTGGAGAGTAAACTAGTTTTAAAATGAGACTGCCACTCACCTGGAGACAAAAGGAGCGGGAGCTCTTCTGCTGAATCGGGATGTCAGAGTTATTTACCCACGGATTCCTTCCACGGACGTGCTAACAAGGCTAGCAAGTTAGCAATGGAAACACCCATCTTGTGAAGTTTTGGAGGCTGGGACAACTTTTCAGGTGAGCCCCCGTCGGATAATGTAAACTTTGTTATTTTGGGGATTTCCACAGCAGGTTGAACACTGCTGCAGAAGTTATACAGGCAACGTCACCTGTCTGCATCTCACTCAGATGGTGAATTTATGTCGTGTGTTTACACTGAGTTATAATGTATTCGTGCTGCGTGAAAAATTCAGCCGTTCGCATTTGGTGTGAACGCACCTTTATAGCTGACTAGCTTCTAGCCTTCCAGCTCAGCCGAGCGGCGCTCTGGTTTACTGATCCACAGTCGATGGTGTATCTCGCATCAGTCTGGTCCATCTCCCAATAATTTTGCCGTGATTCCATAACAAATCACTAGCACCACGGACTGGACGGCTACCCTGATTGCTGCAACCCGAGGCGAGCTACTGAGCCAAGGGATCTCAAAGGACAACGTGGCTCTATGGGACTCCACTCTGCTCTCATGGCCAACTGAAAGCTGGAGCAACTATGCTGCCCGCGAGAGCAGCACGGCTCCACGGTGGACAATGGGGTTGCTGGGTGTGAGACCCAGTAGCATCTGGTCCTGGGACATTTTGATTGCAGGGAGTCGGAGGCTTTGTTGTGATTCTGCGGCAGATTGCCTGTACCAGCTTGTGGCTCGCACGGCCAGCTAAAGGTAGCCTATTAGCCCCTGAGCTATTAGCCCACGAGCTAACACTGGTACCAAGACGCTGGCTGTAAGTACAGCCTATATTATTTTCTTCAGATCTCCCTGTTATCACCTGGTTCTGCGGTGTGCCTCGTGTCACTAAGGCCCATCTCTCAATGGTTCTGTTGTGATTATGTCTGCCCATCCGGGGGAGTTCTTGGCATAACACCAGCCAACAGCCCTGGTCCCGGGCCATAAAAGTGACCGGTGTGCCATGGAGGATGAAACCACTCAGAGATGGGCCGAAGTAAACCGGGTGATAACAAGGATGGCTATTAAGGTGACTAAGATCTGAAGAAAATAACAATATAAGCCACACTTAGCCAGCCTCCTGGTACCAGTGTTAGCTCGTGGGCTAATATCTCAGGGGCTAATACGCTACCTTTAACCACAACTTCGATCTACATGATGGACAGCTAGGGAGGCCAATAATAGAGCAGTGGGTGGGTCTTTAGGATGGCAGTGGGTGGGCTTTTTCAAGACTTGATGTAGGAAACTTACCCGGAAGAGTCAAAAAACATTTTAGGGAGTTTCTCTGAGAGAAAAATGAGATAAAGACAGTGTGCTTTTTTCAGATCGTTGACCGTTTGGAAATTTTTGGCTAATTACGTGACCACTTAACACATTTGAGACAGTAAAAACCTACAAACACACCATTTTTCAGTCAATGACCCCTTTAAGGTGAGAGATAAACTCTAAATAGATGGTTTAGGGGTAAAAGCTACATAGAGAAAGGAGAAAATGTGTTGTAAAACTCATTCAGTCATACCTCCATGAGGACAGAGTCCAGTACATTTTTGTCTTTTACAGTTAGTCCATCTTTCTGCAGCCTCAAGATTAGCTCAGGCCTCTTGTACGGCCTCAGAGCCAGCAGGTGCTTCACCCTCTCTCTGAGGGGCCGCCCTTGCACATCACTCACACTCTTCCTGCTGGATGTAGAGATGTCCTCTTTCAGGTTAGGCACTCCCCTCTTTACATTGTTGAGGAGGGAGTGGGAAGAGTGTTTGGGCTTGGTGAGCTTTGCCAATGCGGGGGCTGGAGCTCGCACTCTTACCTTCTTGCCTGCAAGGGGAAAGGAAGTCATCCCATCAAAGAAAACCCATCCCAAATAAACAAAATGCAAATGCTAAAAGGATCTAAGGACGGGCCATGGTGAGGTTTCTATCATCAAAGCTAACTTTGTGCAGAAGTTTGTGTTTTCTTAATGTTGCTCAGCAAGGAGTGAGTGGGCTTTGCTGAACAGAGTACTGTTCTTTCAGGTTAGCTGTGGTGAGATCAGAGAGAATCAGGCAAAAGAAAACCTTCTCCCTCCACTGGTGGATAAAAAGTAAAGACCTGATTTCACCTCGACAGAAACCCACATTTGGGTTACAAAGATGCGTACGCATGTCTCAGTGAGCTGCCACCTAATTTAGGAAGTAACCACAGGGTTGCACAAGTGTGTTGTGAGTAAGGAAGTTTTTCTTTCTCTTCAAGTCTTCCTCCAAGAAGACAGAATCACCAGAAAGTATGGGTACAAGTTTGCTGGTGTGCACTCACAAAGCAGATGAGCACATACATTCAGAAGGAAGTGGCTATGTGGTTAGAATTAAACACAGCAGTGGCACAAAAAAAAGCCAAATCACTAGTTTCATGACTAGTTGAAATCACTAGTTTTTATTTATGTTTGTGCTTTATACAGACACTCTGCATGTTGTAATGTGCAGGATTCCTGTCTACATGTATAGAAAGTTTACAAAATACTTAAAAATACACAAGGGCAAAACACATGCAGGAGAAAACAAGACAGGCCGTTACTATGTCGCTGGTTACTGCACATGTTGCCAAGGCAACCAATGCAATATGGCTGACTGTATTTCTGGATTTTTATCAGCACAGAACAAATTTTTCTTGAGGCCAGTCTTATCCCTCTGCTGGAGTTATCTGTTGTATAACCACACAGGTTCCGTGGACATGAGTGTCTTCTTTATTTCCTACCGTGGTAGCGCCCTCCGTGTTTGATGACGATGGCCCCTCGGCTGCGTGTCTCCTCCTCAGCTTGGGCCATACTCTGACGAGCCTTATCGTACGAATCATCCGTGGCGTTCACTGTCATCTTTTTCTGAATCAGTCCAAGACATGACAGCTCCTGTGCAGCACTGAGAGGACAAGAAGCAGAGAGAGTTTTCAAGACTCATTCTATGCATTACCTATTTGAAACAGGATGCAGCTGCATTACTTCTGTTTAAATAGTGCTAAGGAAGATTTGGACATTAGCTGCAAAATTTTATGGATCATTCTATGCATCAGCTACCAAGTTTGCTATTGTAAAATAATTTCAGGATACAATCAAAGGTGTTGTGACGTCAACTCCTGACATTTATCAAACCCTCTTCTCTACATTTTTATCTTTACACATTTGGAAACCCTGGCTACTGTCTGGCATTTAAAGACAAACGCCATCAGCAGGGTGACTGTCACCCAGCGGCAGGAGCGTGGGCCATTCAGCTGACTAATTTCAAATCCAGAAAAAAAACAAGTAAACATATAATCTTGTAATCATGAGACAAAACATCCCATTAGCTTTGGTGATTCTTGCCTTTCTTCATCTACAAGCTCTTGAGATTTCCTTAAAATCCAACTGAAAAACTTCCATCACCTAAATCAAGCCTACATATGGCTTATGTGGAGTTTTTTTGGTGCATTTACCCAGTGCTTATTTGTTTGATGCAGTCAAAGCTTGCATGTGGATTATCACTGGCAACATTGCTCAAACTAAAGGTGAATGTCCTCATTTCATTTTGTTTATCTGCACAGGGGATGGTGATTCTCTGAAATATATAAGATAAAAGAGATAAAGAAATTAGGATTATAACGTCTTTGATGTGTACAATATAGTATGTCAACAAGCAGAGCAGCTTTTCTTACCCCTTGATTTCCATTAAAACAAATGGTGGGATGAGAAGACAAGCCCCGCTGAGAAGAGAAAACATGCAGATTAGGGTGGCAATTTCAATTCATTACTTTATTGAGGGGTTCACTTCTCCACTGATGTCTTCCTTAAATTCACATTTTGGGGCTTAGAAAAAAACGAGAGTAGGGTTTGCTCACTCTGTGGGGGGTGTAGAAAAGCATGCTACACTGTGCCTAAGCTGTACAAATGTGTGTTTGACATCACTGTTTGGCAATGTGAAACTGTCAGAAAACCTGCAAGCAATGATACAGGGAACAAACAGAACAATTTAATCCTTGTTTGAGGCTCTCTTTGAGGCTACGCATACAGAGTTTGATGCATATAATTTGATCCTTGATGATCCTGACATGTTTCTGAACATAACTCAGGTATGGTTCAGACACTGCACAGTGGAGGGCTTGTGTCAAGAGTGATATCCCAGAATAACTCAAACTGCAACATCCATAGTGACACTAACAAATAAAACTATGAAGGCTACACCAGTTTATGATCCTGTTCCACTGCTCATTTTCCACTTGGTCCCATAAAGATATTACAAACTCAATTTCTTTGCAGGGTTGAATTATCCTGGAGGAAAATGCAGCATTGATAATCCAGAGCAGACAGGCTTGCAGCGTGAATGGAAAGTGTGCGATGACTAGAACATGACCTTTTCTTGGAGCGTCCACCTGTTGATGAGTGCAGAGAGTGAGGCGGCTGTGAGTACAGATTGTGGCCCAGCTACATGTGGTGGTTGTTTTATTATTATTATTATTATTATTATACTGTATATAACTTGCAATCAGGCTGGATAGGTTTTGAATAGGCACACTTGAAGCTAAATAAAGAAATTAAATGCATGCCCAGAAACAGATGTGTGTGTGCATACCACACTCTGCTTTGTGTCAGGTGTTTTCCCATCTCATCACTAACTAGAGACGTGACAGGAGAAGCGTAGGGGCTTTCACCTCTCACCAGAAACGAGGCTGCTGTAATTTCTGCATCGTGGAGTTTCCATGTGCATTAGTAGGAATTGCCAAATTGAGGAAGTCTTGGTGACTGATCTCTTTTGACTCCAGGCAGCGTCTGATTCGTTTGTGAATAACTGGGTCAGATATTTGACTTTGATTCTGCCCATCTGGTTGTTCAAACTGTAACACAATAGAAAAACGGGCTACAAGCCAGTGGGTCTTTGAAACGCTGAAATTGGCCACTGCGTGGATTCTCCTCACCACTGTGATTCCGCCTGAATACTCGCCAACAGCTTGTTACACGCATCGGCACACAGGGAAGCGTTTCCGTGCTGAATTATGCAACATGCATCTCCACTTCATAGCGGCTAGTAAGAGACAACAGCCGGAGAAGGTGCTGGTGAACTTCGACCAGTATAAAAACCACAAGCCCGCCCCATGTACCTCGTTGTGCCACTTCATTTTTGAAGCAAGGGTCCCTTTAATAACAAAGCGGCACAATGGATTCAACTCACACACAGCGTAATGGACCAACACACGACACGAAATTATCAAAATAAACGACTCACCTCCTGTTTCTGAAAGGTGCCGATAGCTCTTGCCGCGCTGTCAGTGAGTTTGACGTGATAAACCGAGACGTTACCGCCGCGGCTCAGCTTACCACCGGACAGCCCGTAGCACCGGTTCTCCTCCAGCGCCGACATCACGCCTCAGATCTCCCTGGACCCTGCTAGGTTTACTCCGAACCACACAGATTCATAAACGTATGAAAACACACTGGACCCACGGCTCAAGAGCGCCAACGGCTCAGTGAGGCTCCTCCGCCGCGCGCTATTCTGGAATACAGCGCATTACGTCATGACGGCGGAGCTCAAGAGAAATTTTATTGGTCCGCGGACGTAAATAAACCATTACGTAGGGTCTACGTAACCACTTCTACCTTTTGTACCTCCCCTATCAATATGCTAATTTTCTTTATTTGGCCTGAGACCTGACTCCGTGTGTGTGTGTGTGTGTGTGTGTGTGTGTGTGTGTGTGTGTGTGTGTGTGTGTGTGTTTACCTCGGTTAAATAACCCTGGAATGTAATCCCCCCCCCACACACACACACAAATCAGTCCTTTTTTCTGAAAAGGTAATAAGTCCCATGTTTTCTTCCATAGCAAATGCCAGAATTTAGGAAGAAGTTGAGTTTGAGTAACTAACGTGGTGTTTTATTTTTTTATATAATCTTTTAACATGGTCATAATAATCTGATAATTTAAACAGATAATGGTACTAATAATCATCTTTGACTTTGCATGCACTGAATAAATGGATTGAGAGGAAAAGTGATTTCTCATAAACGATAATGGTGTTTACCTAATTATTCTGTTTGCATAACTGCTTAAGTAATCAGATAACTCCAGAAATCCAATTCTAATTTTTTTTTTTCATATAAACCTGTCCATTGCTATATATCTGTCAAGAAACCTCTTGAAAGGGACACAAACTCTTCACACACCAATGGTGCTCCACAGGGTTCTGTTTTCGGTTCACTACTTTTCACTATAGACATCCATCCCTAGACGAGTACTAGTTCCCCCTTCCCAGGGAGAGTCTAGAGATAGGGGCACTTTTAATACTTTAATTATGATAGTTTGCCTGTTTGTTTGTTTGGTTTTTTTTATGTGTCAGAAGATGTCCTTGGTGTAAATTATTTTGCCCCTTTTTTCCAGGAGAAATGCAACTTTCAAAATCTGGCAAGTATTTGTCATTATTATTTATAAAAGCTTACAACAGTGTGTGATTACAAAAAAAGTAAAAAAAAAAAAATTTGAATTTTCATCAGGTCTCTCGTAAATAAATTAAGTAAGTAAACTTTTATTTGCAGACTCAAGGTCCATAAAAATACGTAAAATACAGATCAGCTTAAAAAGGACAACAGAATATAAAAAGAGAATATGTATATATTGTAGGGAACCCATGCTGGGATATTCATCTCAGACTGGAAGCAGAGGGGAGGGGAATATTCCCTCCGCTGGCAGAGCGTGAGGGATTAAACGGAGGACAGTACGTATTGTAATGGGAGAAGTTATGGTAATGCAGCAGGAAGGAGCAGCTGCGGGGACAGTAAGGGGTGAATGTGTGAATGTATTGTGATGCAAGATTTCAGGCAGCAGGGGGAAGGAATGGAGTGATATAAAAGGAGAGACCCTGGTGTATTGAGGAAAGTCTTTTTCTTTGTATGAATGAAGTGAGAGAGAGAAATAAAGTTCGTCTGTTGTGCATGTCTGGTTCCTTTATTTGCACTCTCCACTATATATATACTGTATATATATATATATATATATACTATATATATATACAGTGATCCCTCACTTATCACGTTTAATGGGGACCAGAACCGACCGCGAAAAGTGAAAAACCGCGAAGTAGCATCACCCCCCCCCCCAAGGGTGTCACAAGCACTATTTTGCACAAAAAGGCACAAGAGAACAGCGAAAAGTGCCACTAAGCAACACGAGCGATAAAGAACAATGAATGCGGTCTTCCTTCGCTGGGTATGGGCGCTCGGCAGGGAGAGAAGCTGGGTAAAACGTCTTGGCCAATCAGCTTGCGAGGTAAAACGTCTCGGCCAATCAGCTTGCGAGACTCCCAAGCGGTGAAGAGGTGGGCGGAGAGGAGTGGAGCGGTGGTCAGAGAGGTGGATTTTTGAGTTGTGCGGGCTCTCCGTGTTGATACCTGATGTTCTAATGTAGTCTCCCTGCCTTCTGCTAGCGCCCGGGCAACTTTCGTGCCATTTTTTCTCAATTTTGAATTTTTGATGAATATTTTTGAAAAATCCGCGATGCACTGAGGGCGCGAAAGGTGAAACGCGAAGTAGCGAGGGATCACTGTATATATATATATATATATATATATATATATATATATACAGTATATATATATATATAGTCATGTGACATAATTAGGACACCCTGTATAAGCCTGTTTTTTAACATATTTGGACATATGGATATTTAATATCAATATTAAAAATACTGGGGGATTCATGTAACACAACTAAACAATTAAAAATGAATTCATTTCAAATTTTCTGTAAAATGTAATTCTAAACAAATAGTGAGGAATAAATTAGGACACCCCCATCTTTTTTAGGACACCCCCACATTCATTCCCACTTAAAATGGCTAAAATAAATGTTAAAAAAATGCCAATAAAAACAAAAACAAGGTTACACGATATGTGAACATTTCTTAAAAAAGAACTGAAAATTTAAAGGGGTGTCCAAATTTTTTCACATGACTGTATACAGCTGGTCGCTGCACTAGAGCTTCTTTAGCCTCTTCAATGAGATCTCCAGGGTTGTTTAGTAGTTGGTCAAAGTGGTCTGCAAATCTGTCCAGGATCTTGTCTTTCTCCTGCAAAACTGTTTCACCATCCATAGCCTTTAGTTGGATCAATCCTCTTGGTTTAGGGCCGTAGATTTCTCTCAAGCCTGTGAAAAATGTTTTCATGTCCTTCCTGTCTGCTACAGTTTGAAGTTCCTCCGCTTTTTCATCCCACCAGTTGGACTTCATCTCTCTGGTGTACTTCTGTAGCTCACTCTGAGCCTTTGAGTATTTCTTCTTCTTCAACCTTTTGTTACACTGTAGATTTTCCTGCCTAGCTGTATTCCTCGCTTCTAGAAGTTTCTTCAGATGTTCATCATGCTCATCAAACCAATCTTGATGTTTCCTCTCAGGGTGGCCTAAAACATCACTCGCAGTCTGATACACCGTATCCTTCAGTGTTGCCCATTTCTCTTCTATGTCATTCTCTGAGTGGCTGCTGTCCCAGTCTTTCAAGCTTTCATCCATTTCCTGTGTAAGTTCTTCCCGCTTCTTTTGGCCTTTCAGTGCACTAGTGTTTAGCTTCCGTGGTGGCTTCGCACCCATCCTGCAGTGCTGTTTTCATCTGCAAATCCTTAATCTAGATCTCAGCATAACATGATCAACACACACACACACAGAGGGGAAAATAAATATAGAACACATCAACATTTTTCTCATTAAACATATTTCTGATGGAGCATTTAACCTGAGATTTTCACTAAATATCAGTAACAACCCAAGTAATCCACAAAGAAATCAAGGCAACTGTGTTCACAAAACAAGTTATATTTAGTGAAATGGAATGACACAGGGAATAAGTATTGAACACATGAAGAAAAAGCGGAGCAAAAAGGCATAGAATGCCAAGAAACCAGCTGAAATCCATCAGAATGTAGGAAGCCATCCCTTCCCCCATCAGTGCAAATTAATTTCAGCTTGTTAAGTCCTGACTGATAGCCTTTAAAAAGGTCTGTGAATATTAGATTGTCACACCACAAAGAACTCATGATGGTAGTGTTATGTCCATAATTAGTAGAATGAGGAGCAGGGCGGAAGGCAGTTTATATCTTTATTAATAACTTATAAATAACACACCAGTCAAACAGCAGTGGGCTACAGCGCTCTACGTCCAGGCATCTACGACGAAAGAGAACTACCCCTTCCGCTCCTTGCCTATTATACCCCGGCCAGCGTCACCACCGGAAGTGTGGTTTGCCAGCCCCCTCTAATCCCTGGTAAATCCCAGGCCGTCATATTACTGCTGATTTACGGATGTAACACCCCCCCCCCCCTTCAAAAAAATAATTGCAGCCACACAATTAGCCCACCCAACTTTATAACCTGACTCGCACACTAACAGGGGAAAATAACATATACAAAAATAAATAAATAATCTATCCAGTCATACAACTAAGGCTGCAGGGCCGGGTAGACTACCACTGCCCCCTACACGGCCAAGCGGATTATTCTGCCTCTTTCCTCATCAGTCCAGAACGTAAAACAAGCCATGTTTCTAATAAAAGAAAATAACCCCAGAACCAGCAATAAACACACCTATACACAATGAATTCTAAACAATGAACACATGCAGCCTTCACCAAACCTAACTCTACTGGCGGCCTCCCACCCCAACACACCCTACACATGAGTACACACACAAAAAAAACACAGTGTTGAGGTAGTCAATTTAGCACTACACATTTTCACATTAACGCACACCAGGTCAAGCCTCAGAGCACCTATCATCCTTATTCCAATTATTAAACAGGTTTTATCTCAGTGTATGTTAACTATCATAAACCAGTACTCCTCAGAAAAAAAAATTCAAAACCAAATCCAGCAATTTAAGCTTCCGTGTTTTCACAGCCCCTGTGCTGCATTTATTTTGCATTTAATAAAATACACTTACACTGAGCCATACTCGCCTAAAGGAGTCATCCTTCCTGTCTACTGAAGGTTGAAATCTGACAGATTACAGGTGTCCCAAAATAAGACCATACATTATATGTATGTTGAATGTACCACCAAGATCATCTATTGGTGTAAATGAGTTTGACCATGTGAAGCTGTTGCCTGTTCATTATAGAGTGGCGCAACTGAAGCTTGGTCATATGAAAAATATCATCAATTCAATTCAATTCAATTCAGCTTTATTTATAATGCGCCACATCACAACAAAAGCCATCTCATGGCGCCACAGTGCAGATAAAAAAATCACACAGTCACAGAAAAACCCAGCAATCAGACGATCCCCTATGAGCAAGAACTAGGCGACAGTGGAGAGGAAAAACTCCCATTTGGAAGGAAGAAACCTCTAGCAGAACCAGGCTCAGGGAGGGGCAGTAGTCTGCTGCGACTGGCTGGGGATGAGGGGATAGGGAGGATGGTAGGACAGACATAAAGAACATAGCAGTAAGATGCTAAGTACAATATTGGAAGTCAACCAGCAGTATGGATCAGATAACAATAGAACAAGAGTGGGGTTAAAAGACACAAATACCCTCCTTAAACAAAGGCTACATTAAAAAAGAAGGATTTTACCCTGTTCTTAAAGACAGAGACCGAGTCTGACTCCCCGACCCAGAGCGGTAACTGGTTCCAGAGAGAAGGGACTTGGTAGCAGAAGGTTCTGCCTCCCACCGTACTTTTGGACATTCTGGGCACCACAAGTAAGCCAGCATTTTGGGAGCGTAATGCTCTGTTAGGATGGTAAGGTAATATCAGATCTTTTATATATTGGGGGGCCAGATTGTTAAGAGCTCTGAAAGTAAGAAGAAGGATTTTAAACTTGATTCTGAATTCAATGGGTAGCCAATGGAGGGAGGACAGAACCGGGGAAATATGATCTCTTTTTCTAGAACCAGTTAAAACTCTAGCAGCAGCATTTTGAATCAACTGAAGACTTTTTAAAGATACTCTAGGACAACCAGATAATAGCGAATTACAATAATCTAATCGCAAACTGACAAAGGCGTGAATCAGTTTCTCAGCATCACCCAGAGACAAGATGCTCCTGATCTTAGCAATATTGCGCAGATGATATAAGGCGGTCCTAGAAACAGTTTTAATATGTGAATTAAAGGACAAATCCTGGTCAAAAATCACTCCAAGGTTCCTCACACAACTGTTCAGAGCGAGAGTGGCAGCATCTAAATTAAGGGCATAATCTGAAAAGGAATTTCTAAGATGTTTTGGGCCAACAACAATGACTTCAGTCTTATAAGAGTTCAATAGTAAAAAATTACAAGTCATCCAAGCTTTGATGTACTTAAGACAGGCATCTAGCTTGGCCAACTGATCACAATCATTGGGCTTCATTGACAGGTATAGTTGTGTGTCATCAGCGTAACAATGAAAATGTATACAGTGCTTTCTGATGATATTGCCCAGCAGGAGCATATATAGACTAAAAAGAGTAGGGCCCAACACAGATCCCTGTGGAACTCCGTGAGTGAGCTTAGAGCTGGAAGAAAATCCATCATTGACATGGACAAACTGAAATCTATCAGACAAATAAGATCCAAACCACTGCAACGGAGTTCCACTGAGTCCAGCAAAGTGTTCCAATCTATCAAGTAGAATGGCATGATCGATAGTGTCAAAGGCTGCACTGAGATCTAAAAGAACAAGAACAGAGACAAGTCCATTATCAGCTGCAGTCAGGAGGTCATTAGAGACCTTCAGTAAGGCAGTTTCAGTGCTGTGATGAGCTCTGAACCCAGATTGAAACACCTCAAACAAACTAACTCCCTGCAAATGGTCAGATAATTGCACAGCAACAACTCTTTCCAAGATTTTTGAAATGAAAGGCAAATTGGAGATTGGTCGATAATTGGCCAAAACTCCAGGATCGAGTGTCGGGTTTTTAAGTAAAGGTTTAATTACAGCAGTTTTAAAAGCCAGTGGAACATAACCCAGAGTTAAAGAAGAATTAATGATAAGAAGAATACAGCTACTAATAATTGGGAAAATAATTTTAAATAATCTGGAAGGAATAGGGTCCAGAAGGCAAGATGAAGGCTTAGAAGAGGAAACTACCCTATCCAACTCCAAGAGGTCGATTGGAGTAAATCTATCCAAGCAGATATCAATTGAGGGAGCTGCAGTAGTTAATGTACTAGAGTTTATGGTAGGAAGAATCTGACTAATTTCATCTCTAATAGATAAAATTTTAAGATTAAAATAGTTCAGAAAGACTTCCGGTTATGGCAGCCACCTAGAAGGACACGTATCACTCTGCTCTGCTCCTAGAGATAAAAATTCGGCAAATAACTCTCTCATTTGGAACAGAATTTTTCCCAGCGTTTGGGCGAGGATATGCCGGTGAAGCCTAGGGCTGGGAAATCAGGTGGGGGAAAAATTGAACCGCTGAAGCAGTCCAAATTAACGGACTTTCACGTCTGTGGCGCAGCAGGAAAAGCTGCGGATATGGCGGATGAAACTAGTGGTGGTGCGGTAACTGCTGATGATGGCGGCACAGATGCAGTGCTGGCTGCCATTAGCTCAATGAGAGCAGACTTTTCCGTTAAACTTGATGGGATTATGGCAGCGTTGGATGCAATGAGAAAGGAATTGGGTGACTGCGTGAAGCGAGTGACGCAGGTGGAGCTTCGTGTTTCTAGTGCGGAGGATGACGTCGGCGGACTTCAATTAAAGGTGCGCACTTTGAAAAAAAAAAATAAATGTCTGGAAGATAATGTCCTGGACTTGGAGTCCCGGTCGAGACGGAACAACCTGAGGCTGGTGGGTCTACCGGAGGGAGCCGAAGGTTGTGATTCATGCTCCTTTTTGGAGGGGTGGATCCCGGAGGCGCTGAACAACGCGGAGCTAAATTCATCAGTCGTCTTGGAAAGCGCCCACCGAATTGGCCCACCGAGAGATAACAAGGCAGCACCGAGGATGCTAATTATGAAGTTCCTCAGCTACAGAGACAGGATGACGATCTCCAACGCGGTGTGGGCCAAAGGAGAAATTAAATACCAAGATCAACAGGTGCGGTTCTACCCAGATTTGGCCTCAGGAATCCAACAATTAAGGAAGCAGTTTGACCCCATCCGTAAAGAACTGCGCAACCTTGGGATTCGTCATGGAGTGATTTACCCTGCAAGACTTCTGGTCACATATATGAGGGCAGAACACACATCTTCAAGACCCCTGAGGAGGCGCAGGAGCTCATCAAGAAGATCCAGGAAGAGACTGGTGGGAGCTAAGCATGAACAGAATATAGGGTAGAATATTTAAGCATTTACATAGGCATTTAACTGATTTGAAGCATATAGCAAGTTTACAAAATATAGATTGTATTACATATTAAAAAAAACAAAAAACAACTAAGATGTACAAAATTGCTATAAAATTTTGGAGTTAAATTGGAAAATTACAGAAGAGAGTTAATGTTACGTTATTAAAAGCAGTAGAGTTAGGGTGATTGGGAGGATGAAGAAGGAGTGGCTTTGGCTGATCCTCGTGGGTGTGGAGCGGTCGATGGCTATAGCGGGAGACAGAATTTTTTTTTGATTTTGGGGGGTTTACCACGAAGGTGGGAAGGGGGAATTTGTTTGTGTATAGTTTGTAGGATGAATGTTCAACCACTCATGTTTTTGCTTTTCTGTATGAGCATGTTTATATTGCGAGGTAATCCTAAACCCCCTATTGATCATAGACCAAAGCATTAATCTTAATTTAACTTCATGGAATTGCAGAGGTCTACAAAATTTAAAAAAACCTTAAACAAGTTATGAATAAAATAAAAGACATAGGTTCAAAAATTGTGTTTTTACAAGAAACCCATCTAATAGAGGAGGATGTAAAAAGAATTAGGAGAAGATGGCAAGGAAGTGTGTTCACCTCATCATTTTCATCCCGAGCCAGGGGAGTTATGACTCTCATACATAAATCAGTCCCATTTCAAGTCAAAAATGTAATTGGAGACAAATTTGGAAGATATCTAATTATTCAAGGATCTTTGCTATTAGAAAACATAAATCTGGTGAACTTATACGGTCCCAACATAGATGATCAAAAGTTCTTTGCTAATTTATTTCTTATCTTATCATCACTTACAGGGCAACATATAATAGCAAGGGATTTTAATTGTACATTGAATCCCGGTATAGACAGATCAACAGGACTGGACTGTACACACAATGGATGCAGGATGATCATTAAGCATTCTATGAAAGAATTGAGATTGCTGGATATATGGAGAGAAATGAAACCACAAGTTAAAGCCTACTCTTGTTATTCTAATACCTACAAGTCATTCTCACGTATTGACTATTTTTTGATCTCCACAGAATTAAGGTCCAAGATTCAAAACTGCTTTTATGATAATATTGTGATCTCTGATCATGCACCCTGTTGTCTCATATATGTAGATAAGAAATTGACAAAGGAGCCAGGTAGGTGGAAATTTCAGCATAAATGGCTTCAGGATGAGGAATTTGTTAAGTACATAGAAAAACAGATAGATGAGTTCTTCGATATTAATACTACACAAACATCAGCATGTATAAAGTGGGAGGCTTTCAAAGCTTTTATTAGGGGACATATTATTAGTTATACAGGTTCAAAATCTAAGAAGACTCGAGAGGAGAGAGTCCAATTGGAACACAAATTAAAAATTCTTCAAGAAAAAGTGTATGCAGGAAGTGACCCAAAGTTAGAGAACGAATTAATAATTCTGAGAGCTGAATATGACAAAAAATCAGCGAATAGAGCTGCCTCGAGTCTTCTAAGATTGAAGCAATCTTTTTATGAACAAGGTGAAAAATCAGGAAAATTATTGGCATGGCAGATTAAACAATTAGAATCTAAAACACCAATTACCAGTATTATAAGTAACGGACAGATAGTTGTAGATCCTTTAGAAATTAATAGAGCCTTTAGAGATTACTATGAAAAATTATATGATACAAAAAATGAAACTGACTTAACAAAACTAAATGGGTTTTTGGATGGACTATCTATACCGTGTATTCCAAATGAAAACAGGGAGATACTGGAGTCTAAAATTAGTCAAGAAGAAGTTGGGCTAGCCATTGATAATATGAAATCAGGAAAAAGTGCAGGACCAGATGGTCTTCCAGTTGACCTCTATAAAAAATTTAAGAATAAATTAATAAAACCTTTTTTGGAAATGGTTTTAGAAGCATTTCAAAATAGTAATTTACCATCATACATGAATAATGCTTTAATTATACTGTTGCCAAAACCAGGTAAACCCTCTAATAAATGTGAAAATATGAGACCAATAAGCCTATTAAATGCTGACCTTAAGATAATCTGTAAAATTTTAGCCAGACGAATACAAGAAATATTACCAAATATTATTAACCGAGATCAGAATGGCTTTATAAAGGGAAGACAAGGCTTCCACTGTAACCATGGGTTGAGATGCCGTCTCGGCACTGAGCCCATGTTTTCCCTCATCCCTGCCTCCCATTGAGCGGCGTCTCAGCTGGCCCCCAGCTGGCAGCATTATGGACGGCTGGGGCCAATTAGTCTTCATCAGCTGGGGCGCTGCCAATGAGGATAAATAGGAGCAGCCTCGATGACTCGGGGCTGCGACATAAACACATTGCTAAGCTGAAGCCCCTTCGTCTGGTGTCAGCTTATACTCCTCTTGCAGCATTCCTGTGTTTGTATCCCGCTGTGAGGATGTACGTCTTGTTACCCCCACGTCCGGTACGAGCTGCTTACCTCTGCGCTGTGCAACCTGTGAGTGTACCTCTGCATGAGTATCTGTGCTCTCCTCATCCCTTCCCCTTTACCCTGAATAAAATATCACGACTCACTGGCTTGTCCCTGGCTCTGATTGCCCGGCTCCCTAGAGCCGGATATGACAGTATGTCGCAGCCAGAAGAGTTGCCGGCGGCCGTGAGTCGCCGTGGAAATGTACCTTTCTGTCCGGGTGTCAGCGCTGCTAGCATGCCGTTTCCCAGGAGTCACTTCCGGCGCCAGGGCGACGAGCTGAGGTCCATCTCGGAGGCTGTCGACGGGACGCTCTTCACCCTGCACGACGCCTCCAACGCGAGACGCTGGCATCCGGGCCGTGCTGAGGAACTCCTGGACTGTCACCCTCACTCTCTGTACCATCTGGAGGACAGTGCCAGGATAGACGCTGCAGGTACACAGCAAGAGAAGCTCCACGGGGTGGATGGAAATCCCGGCAGGGAGTCGAAGTGGGCGACGTCTTTCCCCGCTTCGGAGTCCCGTTCCTGCCGATATTCCAGTCCGGGAGTTCGCGCCAACCAGAGGACTTCCCCCGACCTGCGTCACGTCACTCGGGATTCCCTTCAAGGAGCCGCAGCTGACAGCAGTTATGTCCGGGGTCGAGTGGCTGTCGCGAGCTCTACTGTGTTTCCTGTCACCACCTTCAGGCATGTGGCGGCGGCAGTGAGATTGATGGTGAGGACTTCAGGGCTACGAAGCTTTCCCGTGCTCGACGCCTCCCTCGTCTCGATCTCCGATCTGGAGCGGCGAATCCTGGGTCTCCCCCTCGCTTCGTTCCCTGGGAGTAGTCGTCGTCACATCGCCGAGTCACCTCTGCACGAACCTCGTCCGGATCCAGTTCTGGGTCATCGTCAGGACCGTTCCTCCCACGCAGCTGTCATCCCTTCGCCTCATCAGTGTGGAGATTCTACAGCCTCGTCCCCTGAGCCTCGTTCCCCCGCTGTCATTCCTGGACATTCGGGCTGGCTCACCCCGGCTGTTTCCCCCTCCTCCTCGACGCGCTTCCTGACCGCTGTGTGTGCCTGGAATCCCGGCCTGGTGAGCTCTCTGCTGGAGACAACGCGAGCGATCCTCAGACGAATTCCCGGGGGGTCCTCCGTTATCGCCGGGCGGGGAGAGGAAGAAGCAGATTCCACTACAGCAGGCGATACTCAACCTCCAGGGGGCAGGCAAGTCATTGTTTTTTCACACCTGCTTAATGATTTGCTCTGTCACATCCCTGGAGGAGAAGTTCAGGGTTCGCAGCTCCCTGAACTCTCCCCACCTGCTGTAACCTGTATTCCTAATCCCGCATCCTCTGTGTCTCTCTCCGCCGAGCGGTCCCCGGCTCCGGGTCAACGTGGTGGGATATGGAGAGGGCCTGTGGTTCCGCAGCTACATTGCGGACGGAGGAGGGGGACTGACTGCTGCGTGGAGTCTACGCTGACGACTGAGCGTCCCTGGGTCTCCACGGAGGAGCGGTTCGGTCCAGCGGGACGAGATTCTTCTGGCTTCACGCCGAGTGGGTCGTCGGCGGGGTTACCTGAGCTGGAGGGATCTCAAGCTGCGCTGACCATCGTGCTGGCTGCGGGGCCCGACGCGGCTAGATGGGAGCCTGACAACGACCTCCTGACGACGGATCCTGGATCTTCGCAGTCCTGGACGGCGTCAGAACCCGAGATCAGGCGAGTGCTCTCCTTTCTTTTCTCTCTTTTTATCTTTGAGCACTTCAGCCTATCTCCAGGGGAGACGAGCAGGGTGCAGCCGCCCGCTGCGTCTGAGCTCGTCTCGCCGGGTTCTGGCGCTGCCGGTGATCCTGATCCCGGTTCTGTTTTCTCTTCTGAGCCTTCTTCCAGGGTCACCGGCGAGGAGTTGCTGTTCCTCGTGGTGCTGGAGGGTCCGGGTTCAACGTTGGAGGTCGGTTCTGGTGCAGTGTCCAACGTGGGTTCGCCCGAGACCCAATCGGGGTCCAACGTGGGTTCGCCTGAGGCCCGATCGGGGTCCGACGTGGGTGCTGCCCCAGTGTTGTCCAGGTCCGGTGAGGAGGTGGCCGTTTCCCTGAGGCCCGCCGCCCTCGTCATCGGCTCTCCCCTGAGCCTCTTCCACCGGGATCCGCTCTGATCCTTCGTCCGTCTCAACGGTCCTGGTGGTTGAGTGATGCGGGTCGACGACCCGACCCGCAAAACTTTCGGTTCGGCGATCTGGTTTCCCCCCACTGGTCTGTGTTTGCCTTTGGGCGGCCTGGTTCGGCAGCCGTTGGACTGGATTCCTGGGATCTGGGTCCAGAGTTCGCCGTCCGAACATTTCTCTTCCCCTGATTCGCCAGCTGGACAATGGGCGGGGAGATCTCCGGAGCCATCTCGGCTATTTTTGAACTCTGCCTGCCATTCACCTCGGGTGTCACTTTTTCTTTTATCGTTATTAAGGTCACTTGGGTGTAATGTCTGTCCTGTTGGTGGATGTGTATTTATAGTGCTGTGCGTTTTCCTTCCCTCGTACCCAGCATTTTATTTTTTGTACCATGTTTTTAGTCTCGTTTTTGCATTGTAGAGTTATGTTTTGTTCCCTTTCAGACCATACTCTGCAGTTGCCCATTCATTCCAGTCACTTTCATTTCTTTAGGTGACTGTGGGTATTTATATATTCATGTGTGTGGGTTTTTCTTTGCCTGCACTCAGTATTTCTTTTTTATGCCCTGTTGGTTCATTATAGAGTCATGTGCCTTGTTTTCCGTAACACCATGCTCTGTAATTGTCCATTTGTTCCAGTCACTTTTCTTGGTGACTGTGTGTATGTACTTATATTGGTGCTGTGTATTGTGTTTTCCCTTTATTTGACCATACTCAGCATTTTTTGCCCTGTACCTTTTTGGTGGTTCTTTTTTTTTCTTGCTCTGGGTCACGCATGGTTGGTACTCTCTGGGTAGTATGTAACCGGCGTGTTGACCCAGTTCTTCTCCCCATCTGTACCTGGGTTAATTATTCAGTTTTGTCAGTATTGTATTTGGGTTTTTCTTTCCCGCTACCCTACATTGCCCCATTGGTGTTGTCCTTCCCTTGGCTTCTTCCCCTCCGGTCCGCCTCCCTTCCTCCCACCCTAGGTGGGGGGGGGGGGGGGGCTGGGATGTTCCTGGTCGTTCAGGAGCCCGACCTTGAGGGAGGGGCTCTGTAACCATGGGTTGAGATGCCGTCTCGGCACTGAGCCCATGTTTTCCCTCATCCCTGCCTCCCATTGAGCGGCGTCTCAGCTGGCCCCCAGCTGGCAGCATTATGGACGGCTGGGGCCAATTAGTCTTCATCAGCTGGGGCGCTGCCAATGAGGATAAATAGGAGCAGCCTCGATGACTCGGGGCTGCGACATAAACACATTGCTAAGCTGAAGCCCCTTCGTCTGGTGTCAGCTTATACTCCTCTTGCAGCATTCCTGTGTTTGTATCCCGCTGTGAGGATGTACGTCTTGTTACCCCCACGTCCGGTACGAGCTGCTTACCTCTGCGCTGTGCAACCTGTGAGTGTACCTCTGCATGAGTATCTGTGCTCTCCTCATCCCTTCCCCTTTACCCTGAATAAAATATCACGACTCACTGGCTTGTCCCTGGCTCTGATTGCCCGGCTCCCTAGAGCCGGATATGACATCCACAATGTAAGAAGATTATTCAATATTATTTACTCTAATAAAGAAGCACCGGATACAGCTCTCCTATCATTGGACGCCGAAAAGGCCTTTGATAGGGTCGAATGGCCCTTTCTTTTTGAAGTCTTACAAAGGTTTGGATTTGGAAATAATTTCATAAAATGGGTTCAGATAATATATAATAATGCTACAGCAGAAATCCTAACAAACAGCAATATCTCAAAATCAATAAAAATCAATAGAGGATGTCGACAGGGCTGTCCACTTTCGCCTTTGCTGTTTACTATGGCAATTGAACCTTTAGCGATGGCAGTACGTTTACATCCGCAAATATATGGAATTAAGGTTGGACCAACAGAACATAAAATCTCCCTGTATGCCGATGACATAATTTTGTTTATGTCGAATCTTAAAAAATCAATTCCGACCTTGTTGAATTTAATAAAGAATTTTGGGGAAATATCAGGATATAAAATAAATAAAACTAAATCTTCAATATTAATGCTAAATGAGTCCCAGAGAAAGCACCCAGCTTCTGAGGTAAATCAATTCAATGTTGTAAATCAGTTTAAATATTTAGGAATTCAAATTGTGCCCAAGCTGGAATCAGTCGCCAGTGCCAACTACGAAGCCTTAATGACAGACATTAATGAGTTAATTCAGAGATGGATGTCACTACCAATGTCGATGATTGGGAGAATTAATATACTTAAAAGTAATATCTTACCCAAAATACTTTATTTATTTCAATACATTCCTTTACCACCACCTTCAGATCTATTCTCAAGAATTAAAAAAAAGTTAGTGGAGTTTATATGGAACAATAGGAAGGCTAGATTACGTCTGTCCTTACTATATTTACCATTTGATCGTGGAGGTCTGAAATGTCCAAACTTTAAGTTGTATTACTGGTCAGCACAACTGAGGTCTATGACATATTATTTTTCATCAAATGATCTCCCTCACTGGACTGAAATGGAATCATACAATTTACCTTTACCTCTTCCCATATTCATATACTCAGACTCGGCTAAAAAATTACAGAAACAAGTTAAAAATCCATTTGTAAAACATATGATCAAAATATGGTGTGAAACTAAAAAATATTTAAAAGAACCACACTTACTGTCACAATTTAGTCCAATATGGGGTAATCAATATTTTAAACCAGGGAGAGCGGATGCTGTATTTAAAGTATGGAATTTAAAAGGGATCCAAAAAATTCAAGATTTATATTTGTCATGTTCAGATAACATAATGTCTTTTGAAGAGCTGAGGATCAAATTTAATCTTAATAGAACACATTTTTTTAAATATCTTCGGATTAGGAACTTTATTCGATCAAATCAAAACAATGCTCTCACTCGACCTATTTATTCATCCTTGGAAAAAATCTTGACGAAAGATAGTAAGAGAAAGGGTGTTATTTCAGAGTTTTATAACTCATTGACATTATCTTCAAGTGAAAACTCACAGAAAAGACTGAATTATTGGAAAGAAGACCTGCAAACTGAAATCTCAGAGGAACAATGGGAATTGGCTTGTACAGAAGCTCAAACCAAATCAATAAATGTACGTCTAAAATTGATACATTTTAAATGGTTAATGCGGATGTATGTTACACCGGTGGAATTAAATAGATATAGCAAAAACATACCAGATACATGCACAAAATGTATGGAAAGTAAAGGAACCTTATTTCATTGTTTATGGGAATGTAGGAAAATTAGAATGTTTTGGGAAGAGGTGAGGGGAACAATTGAAAAAATAATTTCAAAACAAATCATATTGAACCCTAAATTGTTTTTGTTGGGTCTGCATCCAGAAAAGCACAACTTTAATAAAAGTGAAAGAGCATTCATAGACCTCAGTTTGCTTAACGCCAAAAAATGTATTGCACTATTGTGGAAAAAGACTCATAGACCAGATGTGACTCAGTGGTTAAGACAGATGTTAACAAACCTTCCACTAGAAAGAATAACATACATACTGAAATCAAAGGAAACTGTGTTTGAGAATATATGGAGACCTTTTATTGATTATGTAAAGAATTTAAACATAACTTTTGAAGAAGAAGGTGAATGATGTGTGTGGACCTTGTAAATTCCAAACTGGTGAATGTATAATATGTATACTTATGTAATGGATTGCCTAGACTAAACAGAGGAGCATTGTTGAAGACCTGTTCCTGTTAGTGGTTGTTGGTGTGTTTTAGTACATTTTTTTTATTACTTTAGTGTTAGTGTTTGATTGTTTGTGTTATGTTTGTAAAAAAAGGTTCAATAAAAATATTGTGGAAAAAAAAATAGTTCAGAAAGTCCTGACTAGAAAGCTCAGGGGGGATGCGAGGATTGACCGAGTCATGGCTCTTTGTAAGCCTGGCTACAGTGTTGAAGAGAAACCTGGGGTTATTCTTGTTTGCTTCTATTAATGCAGAATAATAGCTTGATCTAGCTTTTCTAAGAGATTTTTTGTAGATTAAGAGATGATTTCTCCATGCCAAGCAGAATTCATCTGAATTGGTTGAGTGCCATTTTCTTTCCAATTGGTGAGCCTTCTGTTTCAAGCCACGAGTTTCTGAGTTAAACCAAGGAGTAAGAAATCTCTGGTTAGACTTTTTCTTTTTTAAAGGGTCTACCAAATCTAGAGTCCGATGCAGAGAAGCAGTAACACCATCAACCATGCTATCAATCACGAATGGAGCAAATTCTCCATCACTTATTTCAGGTGTTTCTGTTGTGTTGACCCATGGCATAGAGGAGACAATCTGCAAAAATTTAGCAACAATGTCATCAGAAAGACATCTGCTGTAGTAGTATTTTTCTTTAGGAAATAAGTGATCAGAGATAATGAAATCAAAAATTAACAGACAATGGTCAGACAGTACAGGATTATGAGGAGACAACCAGATTTTCAATATCTATACCATATGTCAAAACAAGGTCCAATGTATGGTGGAAATAATGGGTAGAATTTTTTACTTTTTGAGAAAACCCCATTGAGTCTAAAATTGAATTGAAAGCCTTATTAAGACAGTCACTCTCAACATCAACATGTATATTAAAGTCCTCTACAATAATTATTCTATCGGCTTTCAGCACCAAATCAGCTAAAAATTCGGCAAATTCCGATAGAAACTCTGAATAGGCCGTGGGAGGACGGTAAACTATGGCAAAGAGAATTGGGATCAAGCCAAGATTGCCAACAGGCCCCACACTGAAGACCAAACCTTCAAAGGAATTAAAACATAATTTCTGCTTAACATTAACCAGCAATTTAGGATGGAAAATTGCCGCCACTCCACCACCACGACCAGAACCTCTGGGGTTATGACAGTTTAAATACCCAGAGGGAGTTGATTCATTCAGACCAACATAATCATCAAGCCCGAGCCAGGTCTCTGTGAGGGATAGTAGATCGATCTGGTGATCGATTAATAGATCATGGACCAGAAGGGACTTAGAGGATAGACACCTAATGTTTAATAAGCCACATTTAATTTTTAAACTTTGGGGGGGGGGAGGCCAAATTATTAATTTTATTAATTTTAGAGACTTGAGGCTGGATTAGAATTTTCCCAACATTTTGTTTAATCAATCTGGGAAGTTTATGCATTCTATTTTTTTTTTACTTTTTTATTAACTTTAAAGGGAGCAGAAAAAGGTTCTCTAAGGGAGGAGACAGGGACAAAGTTGAAAGGTGGTGGATGAGGAGGAGCTGCAGAAGTGTGAGTGTTTTTCAGGTTGTGTTGTAATAGTCCTGGGTTACAATATTTAGGGCAATGGGAGACAGACTCACTCTCTGAAGGATTATAAATCAAAGGCTGATCCAAACAGTAAAGACCACCCGAGTTAACGGGATCGATACAATATGTGGGAACAGGACCAAAAGAGGGCAGATTGGCAAACCCAGAAACTTCAGAGTGAGTAAACACCAAATTTCAGTCACTGTACCAAAAAACACCAAATAAAATGGAGAAGATTGTCTGTTAAAACACGTGCACCAAGTCTATTTGAGTGGATGCCATCAGGCCTCATAAGTGATGGGCGGTTCCAAAATAAGTTAAAATTGTCAACAAAACCAATGTTAAAAATAGGACAAGTAAAACACAGCCAAGAATTAAGGCTGAGAGTTCTGCTAAAACGATTACAGCCTCGTCTGAAAGGTGCCAAAGGCCCAGAAATGAGCGCACGTCTGCCACAGTTCATAAGAGTGGACAAAAGGCTCCTGAAGTCACTTTTTAAAATCTCAGATGCTTCATCTGGGATGTTATTGCATCCCACATGCACAACGACAGTTTGAACGTGAGGGAATTCATTCAGCAGGTCAGGGATAAGAGCCTCAATGTCAGAGACTCTAGCCCTGGGAAAAAATCGAGTCACACAGTACCTGCTTCGGACATTCCTCACGATCGAGTCACCAATTACCAGCGTCGTCTGGGGGGCGGTTTGTCGGAGGATTCTGATGTGGAGAGAGATTCTGAAGAGGATGATGTTGTTGTTGCAAAGGCGGGGAGATGCGCTCTTTTCTTCTGTCTGGAGCAGGTGTGTAGTTTGACACACCCTGGGTGGTCTTAATCCGGGATTTGCGGACATGAGCCGCCGCTGAAGGAGGGGAGGGAAGATGAGGGGCGTCCACGGGCGGATGGCCAGCGTCCAGGTGGGGAAAGTCCTCCAGGGAAAGGATATCAAATCTGTTTTCCAAGGACACTGGAAGAGAAGAGGTGCGGCCCGTTCCGGTCGATCGACGATGGCCATTAGCTGGTCGAACCAAGGTCCAGGGCGCAGACGGAGAATAAGAGGGACCAAGCGAAGCTTTTGGTTTAGCCCCGAGACGAAACCAGTGATTGTTACTGAGGTCATGGACGTCTGCGGAGGCTGGAGCAGGTGCTGGAGCAGGTGTGGAGGTAGGTGGAGACGCGCTGAGCTCACCCAAGTAAGTAGCAGTTTCCGCCAGCTGCGAGGCGGTGGCCGGGGCCGATGATCGCCCGAGAATGATGGTGTCGATAAGGTCTTCGGCCTCCCGAATCTTGTATAGATTGGAGAGCCTCGTTTCCAGCTCAGAGACCTTATCGAGGAGCGATGAACAGCGGGAACATGACGGAGAAGGAGCCATGGCGTTCCAGGCGCTGAGATGGGTAGCCCGCAGCTAGCCAAAAACAGCTACTCGTGCGTCAGGACGGACTTTAAAGCGAGCCCAATACCAAGATAACAGTAAATAAAAACTGATAACAACAAAACGGGATAAAAAATAAATAACTAAATAAAATCGATAAAAACAATCAATAAAAACAAACAAAAACGGAGAAAAAAGCAGTCTGACGCGAGTGAGTGTCAGACACAGCTGTCAATGTCAAACGCAGCTGTCATCAATCTCAACAACAAAGTAAGCCAGTGTCAGATATACTCTGTATATACAGAGAAACAGAGACGTGGAATGTTCGTCTGGTAGTTGAGAGTTGATGGGAAGGCGCCTGAATATATGAGCTGTAATATCAATTTGGTTCAGAATGCACATGGTCATGGTATAAGATCAAGTGTATTGTCATGTGTTGTCCCCAGGGTTGAACATTTTGGTTTGAAATGTTTTTTTTATTATACTAGAATCAGGCTTTGGAATGATCTTCCACTATCAATCAGGCAATGCACTACAAAAGGCAGTTTAAAAAAATCAGTTAAAGCACACTTGGGAACCAGGTTGTTAAATGAGATTTCTGATGGTTTTGTCATTATGTTGTTTATTTTTTGAACCACTGTTTTAGATTTGCATAAATTACACCTTCGGGGGGAGGGGTGGGTGTTATTATTTAGTTCATTATGTTTGTGATGTATGGTAATCAGTAATTAGTGTATTTCTTCCTTATTATTCCTTATTTCTTCCTAATTATTTCTACACTTTTTTATATTGTTTTTTCTTATTTTTAGTGTACAGTTCTTGGTTTTGGTTCGGGGATTGCCACCACGAGATGCACAGATGATCTTGCGGCCGCAGCTCTGAGCAGCCGCTTCAACAATGGAGGTGGAGAACATGGCCCATTCAGACTCAATGTTTCCAGACTCTCTCGGAATGTGGCTGAAGTTCTTCTGGAGGTGGGAGTTGAAGACCTCCTGGACAGGGGCCTCAGCCAGACATTCCCAGCACACCCTCACTATACGTTTGGGTCTACCAGGTCTGAATGGCATCCTCCCCTGCCATCCAGCTCGCCACCAAGTGGTGATCAGTTGACAGCTCTGCACCTGTCTTTGCCCGATTGTCCAAGACATACAGTCACAGGTCTGATGACACAATAACAAAATCGATCATCAACCTGCGACTTAGGGTGTCCAGGTCGCAGGTGCACATATGGACACCCTTATGCTTGAACATGGTGTTTGTTACGGACAAACTGTCCGGTGACTCAGGAGGGAGAAGCAGCTCTCTGTCCACACTGTGTATGGTGCAGATGGGGTGCTCCTGACTTCAACTGGGGATATCATTGGGTGGTGGTAGGAATACTTTGAGGATCTCCTCAATCCCACTGACACACCTTCCACAGAGGAAGCAGGGCTTGTGGACGAGGGAGACGACTCGCCCATCACAGGGGCTGAGGTCACCGAAGTGGTTAAAAAGCTCTTTGGTGGCCAGGCCACATGGGTGGACAAGATTCGCCCTGAGTATCTCAAGGCCCTGGATGTTGTAGGGCTGTCATGGTTGACACGTCTCTGCAACATTGCGTGGAGGTCAGGGACAGTGCCTTTGGCATGGCAAACTGGGGTGGTGGGACTGGAGGGTGTGTTCCAACTTTAGAGGGATCACACTCCTCAGCCTCCCTGGGAAGGTCAATGCCAAGGTACTGGAGAGGGGAGTCCGGCCGTTGGTCAAACCTCGGATTCAGGTGGAGCAATGTGGGTTTTGGCCTGGCCGTGGCATATCGGACCAGCTCTTTACCCTCTCAAGAATTCTCGAGGGTTCATGGGAGTTTGCCCAACCAGTTTACATGTGTTTTGTGGACTTGGAGAAAGCATTTGACCACATCCCTTGTGGTTTTTGTGGGGGGTGCTTTGGGAGTATGGGGTATTGGGCTTGTTGTTGCAAGCTATCCGGTCTCTATACGACCGTTGTGAAAGTTTGGTTTGTATTGCCAACACTCAGTCGGACTCATTCCCAGTGAGAGCTGGACTCTGCCAGAGCTGCCTTTTGTCACCGATCCTTTTCATAATTTTTGTGGACAGGATTTCTAGGTGCTGCCAGGGAACGGAGGGTGTCATGCTTGGTGACCACAGGATCTCATCTCTGCTGTTTGCAGATAATGTTGTCCAGTTGGCTTCATCCAGCAACGACCTACAGGTCTTACTGGGATGGTTTGCTGCTGAGTGTGAAGCAGCTGGGATGAGAATCAGCACCTCCAAATTGGAGTCCATGGTCCAATAAAGGAAAAAAAGTGCTTTTCTTTCAAAAATAAGGAAATTTCTAAGTGACCCCAAACTTTTGAACGGTAGTGTATATGTATATGTATGTATATATATATGTGTGTATGTATATGTATATACACTACCGTTCAAAAGTTTGGGGTCACTTAGAAATTTCCTTATTTTTGAAAGAAAAGCAATTTTTTTCAATGAAGATAACTTTAAACTAATCAGAAATACACTCTATACATTGCTAATGTGGTAAATGACTATTCTAGCTGCAAATGTCTGGTTTTTGGTGCAATATCTAGATAGGTGTATAGAGGCCCATTTCCAGCAACTATCACTCCAGTGTTCTAATGGTACAATGTGTTTGCTCATTGCGTCAGAAGGCTAATGGATGATTAGAAAACCCTTGTGCAATCATGTTAGGTCTGCAATGCTGTAATTGCTGCAAATGGAGGATTCTTTGACGAAAGCAAAGTTTGAAGGAAAAAATTATTATTTCAAATACAAATCATTATTTCTAAACTTGTCAATGTCTTGACTATATTTTCTATTCATTTTACAACTCATGGTGGTAAATAAGTGTGACTTTTCATGGAAAACACAAAATAATTCTCTGGGTGACCCCAAACTTTTGAACGGTAGTGTGTATAGATAGATAGATAGATAGATAGATAGATATAGATATAGATATAGATAGATAGATAGATAGATAGATAGATAGATAGATAGATAGATAGATAGATAGATAGATAGATAGATAGATAGATATACCTCATGTAAAGCAGTGGAATCAGCTATTTCACACTGAACGACAGTAAAAAAAAGTTACTGAGAGGAAATCAGTTGAGGCAATAGCGCCAAATCGCACGCAAAGTTAAAATTGTAGTGTGGCGGATGATATAAGGGAACCCTTGGTGGAGCACGGAATAAGTGCAGGCAGGACACAGCGAACTGAAGTTTAAAAGGGTGTTTTATTCATCCCCCATCACAGGACTCACTCCAGCGCTGTGTAAGCGCGCTGGAGCGAGCCCTCAGTCTCTCGTCAGCAAAAAGGCAATGCGTGTGATCAAAAGAGCAGTAAGAGAGTGAGAAAGCGATATTCAGTTCACTTATATACCCAGCTAGGCAATGCATGCATGGCACATTCGCATCACAGTACAGCAGGAATGCATGGGACATTTACATGAGAGTCACACATATCAATAGCAGGATTACTGGCGCTGGAATTCCTCTCTGCTCTGGAGCTGTAGGGCAAAGGAGGTTGCAAGGCACATCTACATATTGATATCAGTCCATACATCTCACTGTTCTGCTAATTGCTCCAGCTGAGCGCTCTGCTTGTCCGTAGGCTGTGGGGGTCGCCCACACTACTCCCCCCCAGAGGGCTCAGCAGGGGGCTGAGGCCTCGATCGTCCGGCTTTGGTAGCGAGCTGCGGGAAAAGCTCTGTGCAGGCGGAGGTGGAGGGAGGGGGGGGTGGGGGTAGCAAGTGCCGGCCTGGGATGGCGAAGTTGTCTGGGCCGCGCAAAAATTGCATGTGGATCCACGATGTTGAGGGGCTGTCCCGTTGAACGTGGCGGAGATCCACAGCGGCTGTGAGAAGAAAAAATTGTCTCTGACTCTTCTCGCGGTTATGAAGAAAAACAGGAGCTGAAGCTGTGTGAGGGACTTCGCGTGTGGGCTTTAGGTGCGGGCGCAGCCCTAAAGCCCTCGGGGACAGCTGACGGCTGAATTCCCATTGTGCGCCGAGGCTGAGACCCATACAAAGTCCTGTGTGCTGCGTGTCTGCTTCAGGTGTGTGAGCAGCCTTGAAGGTTCCGAGGATGGCAGTCGGCCGTGTTTCTCGGCCGTGTGCAGCGGCGGAGGACGATGGCAGTCTGTGGAGCCGGTATTGTCCCGTACGTGGTGCGTTGTCCTCATAACCCCCCGGTGTGCGTGCGGGGGTTCGGTGCATGACAGGTCCGCTGTCGAGGCGAGTCAGGGTCAGGGAGCTTGCTGGAGATCAGTGTCGTCGGCGCCGATGGTCCTCCCTGTCTTGGCTGTTGCTGTCATTCATTCGTGCCCGGTCATGTGGAGGAGCGGTGAGAGGGAGTAGACGATCTTTGTCCCTCGGCCGGTCCCAGTGTGGATGTCCAGATCTCAGGCGAGGGTCGCACCATGACGCTTCCTGCAGCTTTCCCGGTCGTGGATGATCTCCGAGGGAGTTCGCCTGGTGTCGGCTCTGTGTCGAGATCTCCCGTGTGGCAGAAGGGAGGGCAGTCCATTTGCGTCAGGCTGCTGCGTTCGCTTGTCATCGGAGTCACCACCGGGGGCTGCGTTCGTTCGTCGTCAGCGTGTTCTTGTATTCGGGGTCACCAGTGTGGCGGATGATATAAGGGAACCCTTGGTGGAGCATGGAATAAGCACAGGCAGGACACGGCGAACTGAAGTTTAAAAGGGTGTTTTATTCATCCTCCATCACAGGACTCACTCCAGCGCTGTGTAAGCGCGCTGGAGCGAGCCCTCAGTCTCTCGTCAGCAAAAAGGCAATGCGTGTGATCAAAAGAGCAGTAAGAGAGTGAGCAAGCGATATTCAGTTCACTTATACACCCAGCTAGACAATGCATGCATGGCACATTAGCATCACAGTACAGCAGGAATGCATGGGACATTTACATGAGAGTCACACATATCAATAGCAGGATTACTGGCGCCGGAATTCCTCTCTGCTCTGGAGCTGTAGGGCAAAAGAGGTTGCAAGGCACATCTACATATTGATATCAGTCCATACATCTCACTGTTCTGCTAATTGCTCCAGCTGAGCGCTCTGCTTGTCCGTAGGCTGTGGGGGTTGCCCACAGTAGGATTATTCTTGCATGAGTGACAAACCAAATTAAAGAGAGACTAACTCTCAAGTTTTTTTAAAGAAACAAAGCAAGGTGTGGTCAGCGAGCCACGTTCACTTCCCGGGTGGCTGAATTGCCATGTGCGCATCCCATTCTGCTTATGGGAGGTGCACATGCACAGACTTAGCAGTGCAACTGCCATTTTACAAACTGCCATTTGTGAGTGATCCTGGCAGCCATTTTGGAGCTGAGACAGGCTGCCCCAAGCAACGTCACTGTGTCTCCTCCTCCTTGAGTGCAGAAGGAACTGCCTCCATCTTATGGTCAAGCATAATAACTGCATCATTTAATAAAATCACATCTAAAACTTTTAAACTGTTAAGCCAATTTCTAACCAAATCAAGCTTCCAAATTAACTTCAAAGCAACCCATATTATTCAGAATAACCTAAAGTTAAAACCAATTTAAAGTTTCTTTGCCAAAAGCAGCGAAAAGGAGACTTTTTAGCTCTTGAAGGTTTATTGTCACTGGTGGATCATTGGCCCAATGAATATTAGAAGTGCATGAAGCATAAACTTTGTATTTAATCACTTATTTTAACCACACATTTTAATCGTTAAAGTGAAAAGAAGATATATTTAAACATTTTAAGCAACAATTGCAAACTTTTGAAGCTATATATGTGTGTTTTAAGCTGCATTATTTGATCCCTTCCACAAGAAGCCCAGTTCAATTTAAGGATTTGAGTAAGTACCAATGTTGATTCAAAAGTGACCTGAAAGTAATGTCAACCCTGTGCATGCTGGTAAAGGATTTAGTGAATCACTGAATATTTACCAAATTTTTCAAAATACAAAACCACATTAATCAATTGGCACTGAAACGCTCTAGGTGTTATTTAAATTCATTGTGCTATTCTAGGTTCATGTTTTTTCTCCACAGGAAAAGGAAAACATTAATCAACTCCCTACTTCTCATCAGGATTTAAAAGCGAAAAGTAAAAAGGTAAAAACATTGATTATTCTGTAAATAAAGAAACTTTATAGATAACAATCAAGTAAATCACTATTAGCTTTAATCCTAAGAAATCCTTGATGAAAATACACAAAACAATTCACTTGTGTTTCCTAATCTGTAAATATTAAAACATCCATCCATCCATCCATCTTCTACCGCTTTTCCGGAGGTCCGGGTCGCGGAGGCAGCAGTTCAAGCAGAGAAGCCCAGACTTCCCTCTCCCCAGCCACCTGCTCCAGCTCTTCAGAGAGGATACCAAGGCGTTCCCAGACCAGCTGGGAGACATAGTCTCTCCACCGAGTCCTGGGTCTGCCCCAGGGTCTCCTCCCAGTGGGACGTGCCCAAAACACCTCAAGTGGGGGGCGTCCAGGAGGCATCCTAATCAGATGCCCATACCACCTCAACTGACCCCTTTCAATGTGGAGGAGCAGCGGTTCTACTCTGAGCCTCTCCCGGATGACTGAGCTCCTCACCCTATCTCTGAGGGTGAGTCCAGAAATCCTACGGAGAAAGCTCATTTCAGCAGCTTGTATCCGCGATCTTGTTCTTTCGGTCATTACCCAAAGTTCGTGGCCATAGGTGAGAGTAGGAACGTAGATTGACTGGTAAATCAACAGCTTTGCCTTAGAACTAAGCTCCCTCTTCACCACAACAGACCAGTACAACGTCCGCATCACTGCAGATGCTGCTCCAATCCGTCTGTCAATCTCTCGCTCCATTTTCCCCTCACTCGTGAATAAGACCCCAAGATACTTAAACTCCTCCACTTGGAGCAGGAGCCTGTCCCCAACCCAGAGAGGACAATCCACCTTTTTCCGGCTGAGGACCATGGACTTGGACTTGGAGGTGCTGATTTTCATCCCAGCCGCTTCACACTCAGCGGCAAACCATCCCAGCAAGAGCTGTAGGTCATTGCTGGATGAAGCCAACAGGACAACATCATCTGCAAACAACAGAGATGAGATCCTGTGGCCACCAAGCATGACACCCTCCATTCCCTGGCTGCGCCCAGAAATCCTGTCCATAAAAATTATGAACAGGATTGGTGACAAAAGTCAGCCCTGGCAGAGACCAACTCTCACTGGGAATGAGTCCGACCGAGTGTTGGCAATACAAACCAAATTCTCACAACGGTCATACAGAGACCGAATAGCTCGTAACAATCCCGATACCCCATACTCCCGAAGCACCCCCCCACAAAAAACCACGAGGGACACGGTCAAATGCCTTCTCCAAGTCCACAAAACACATGTAAACTGGTTGGGCAAACTTCCACGAACCCTCGAGAATTCTCGAGAGGATGAAGAGCTGGTCCGATATGCCACGGCCAGGACGAAAACCACATTGCTCCTCCTGAATCCGAGGTTCAACCAACGGCCAGACTCTCCTCTCCAGTACCTTGGCATAGACCTTCCCAGGGAGACTGAGGAGTGTGATCCCTCTAAAGTTGGAACACACCCTCCGGTTCCCTTTTTTGAAGAGAAGAACCACCACCCCGGTTTGCCATGCCAAAGGCACTGCCCCTGACCTCCACGCAATGTTGCAGAGGCATGTCAACCATGACAGCCCAACAACATCCAGGGCCTTGAGGTACTCAGGGCAAATCTCGTCCACCCCCGGGGCCCGGCCACCAAGGAGAAGTAAATTGAAATGATATAAAGATATACTGTATGTGTAAGGGTTTCCATGTTGTTATGTGTCTTTGCAGACTAGCAGCAATCTTATGAGGTGGTTTAAAATGTGTGTAGAATATGTCATTGAAAGTGAATATGTGTAATATAATCAAAATCAATCCTAGACTGTGTCAAATAAGAGAAACTCAGAATAGATATAAACTATATTGCAACCTTCATATTCCTTAGGCAAGTATTGCCCCTTTCACCATCCACATTATCTGCAGCAGTTGCATGAAGACATATCACTAAGTTTACAATAACCAGCCTCATCATCATATTACGGACACAAGGACTCATACAGAAAAAGTCCAAAGTTATCACTATAAAAATCATTACCAAGTTCATGATGAGACTTCTCCATGAAGAGAATCACTAACTTAATCAATTTTGTTTTCATTGCCTGCAAAGCAATGAGGCTGTATGTATTAACATGACCATTTGCATTATTTTCATGGGTAAAAGTCCAACAATAACTTCCTATAACAGTGCACACACCCCTATGGGTGGCAGTTAATTGACCAAGAACCATTCTATTCTATGTTATAATTTTACAAATAATTGTAGCCAATAATTAAGTGTTTCAATCCCTAAGGTGTTCTTGCCCACTCTCACTCAATCAAACAGTGAATGAAAGACCCTCACGCCTGTGCTTTCCATCGTGCTCCAGAATGGCATCATGTGGTAAGAAAGCATCTCTCTTCACCCTGCCCACCTGCCCTGCCAACATGATGAGGGTACGGTCAGTCGCTAAAACGGGGTACACAACCCTGCCCAGTTTCCTAGCCAGGTGTGGGTACGTCCAATGACCACCAACCGGCCTTTTACAATGTAGATCCTTAGTATAACACTTGCTCGCTTCGTTGGTCAAGTAGGGTAGCAGAACAGGGGAGAGATGCAATGTAAGCAGTTGCACACTTAGAGGGTTTTAAACTACCGAAAAGGATGTCACCGCTTCAGAAAAGAGGAGTTCCCTGATGAAATTAACCTTGCCTTCGCAGAGTAAGGAGTGTCATCATGTTTCAATCAGTGGAGTGATAAATGTTGTGACAGGTGTGACTCAAAGTGATGTTTGCTGTGTTATTACTGTATATAGCCTCTCTTAAGAAACCAAACAGCCTGTAGTAGCTGCATTATTTTAGCAGTAGCAAATAATTTGTCCAGCTGATAGTGGCATTAAGGAACAAACATAACAATTCTCTACGGGGTATGGGCAGTGGAACAACTTAAAAACGACCAACACTAAGGGTTACTACGAAGATAATGAGGATGATAAGGAATAACACCAACCGCACCTTTCTTTCCCTTGCATTTTTGCCTCATCATGATAAACAAACAGCCAAAAGCTGTTACTGGACGCCAGGGGCACCGTCAGCTGACACTTGCATAGAGAAACAGTTAAACAGTCACTTGTTGAGTTTTTTTTTTTTAAATGAGTATGCAATGTGTATTAAACAGTCTCTTGCTGAGGGTTCCAAGTGGGGTAAACCGTTAGATGCACCCGTGTCACGTCCTTCGCTTTTCGCAGCTGTTAGCACCGCCAGGATTACCTTTGTGCTATCCTTACCAGGGAGTTTTGGTCCAGTTTTCTTTGATGACCAGACCCCCTGGTTCAGCCGAGAGATGGGTGCAACTCCCACAGTTCCTTCGTCACATGGTCCCTCCTGGGAAGGGCAGCATGGATAACATTTCTGTCAGTTGTCATTCTTTGCATGTAATCAACCAAAAACCCTTCCTCATCACCTAATTTAAATGGCTTCTATAGTAGGGTTTGCCATTCACATTTTTCCTATTTTTCCTATTTTCCTAATCGATCTTTCATAATCCTATTTGTGTATTATGCTAATCCTGTAGATTGTTGATGGTAAGCTAAATGGTTTCCTAGGTAAATGTTAGGTACTAACAATTTGGGTACTGTACCTAAATGATTGATTGGTGATATGAGTTGATTTACAAAGTGTATTCCACTAAATGTATTCCATTATCTAAGTGAATCATTTCAGCTATTCCAAATCTTGATATTGTTTTGGTTAAGGGTTTCAGTGTTACCATAGCAATATTTAGATTATTGCAATCCATAGCACTATTTGGATTAGTGCAGGGGAAAGCCTTTGTCTATTTGGTAAGCATGTCAGTAATTTCTAAACAACATTTTTACCTTCACACTTATTTAGCTCAGTGAGATCCATGCAAAGGTTTTGAAAAGACTGTTTATGCAGAGAACTTTTCTCATAAATTTGCATGGTCTTCCGCTTCCTTATCAGTTTACCTTATTTCTTATAAACATGATATTTTTTCTTTACAATAGTCTGCAAATATTTTCCAGCACATAATTTCCTTAAATACCTGCAAATCTATTGATGTAAATTTAACTTCTTCTATTGAATGTTGTGATTTCATTACCAAACGGTTTCACATATATTTTTTCTCTACTACATTATTGATCATTTATTGATCACTTTTATTTTATTATCTATTTTTCTGAGGATTTTTGCTAATTATTTCTTGCTAATTAATTGTTGTGGTCCCCCCCCCCCCCGATGCATGGACATGCACATGCATCAAAGTTACAGTGTACTTGCGTGCTGGGTAGTGTCCTTTTTACTAGAAGAAGGAAATGTTGTGTGCCATTTATATGTCCCACACATGGTTAATTTAGATGAAAGTTTGTGATGGAGACCATCAGACGGTGAAAAGCAGGGTCGGCTTGGTGGATCTGACAGGTCTGCTGGGCTGGCTCCGCCTACGAAAGTCAGCTGATAAAATGACACCCCGCAGCAATCAGCTGACACTTCTGATGAAAGCTGCAGTGAACAGTCGAAACGTGTAAAGAAGGTAAACACATCTCCTTTCTATTTTTGCCTTTAATAAGAACAAAAGGTAAACAATGAGCCTGATGTCCAGGTTGATGACAAACGTGGTGTTCCCTTTGCCACAGCCAGCCTGTCCCACACTGCTGCCCGTCCTCCCGTCAACCACAAACGTGCAATGCCAGGGTCATCCTGTAAAAAAAAAAATTGGGGAAGCCCGAGGCTACCCACTGTTCATGCGTCAGAATTCGCAACAACAGGAGTGGAAATTTTTGTCTTCCCATATATTGCTTTTGCAAGTGTTACTGTTATAGTCATTCAGCTTTTGTCCTTTGAAGCGTTTACAGTGCTTATTCCGCTGTTGATTATAATTGTTAATGTCAAGAAACACAACTGAATTGTTTTTGTGTATCTTGGTCACCAGGGATTAGTTAGAATTAAAGCTAATGGTGATTGTGTAAGCATTACTACTTAAGGATTATGATGAAATCTTTCTTTTTTTTAATTTTGGTGATTCATTTTCAGTAGGTTAGAGAGACCTCTGTTTGATATTTAGTAGCCTCAGGTAAATCATATGCACAAACTATCATCATCACCTTGTTCTGTGCTTTGAATCATGTAATATAAGATATTTTTAAAGCTTTCAGTCATTGGGCATTATTAAGTGACAGCATTATTCCATAATCTTCATTGTCGTGCTGGTTGCAGTGATTAATATGCATGCAATTTTTCTTAACTTATTGGCTTATTCGACATGGCTTGGTTGTCGACGGGAGGAGTGGGTGAGCAGGGGCGAGGCAACATTGTTCGCTGGGCTTCTGGAGCAGGGTCATGGCTGAGCAGCAGAAGAGCGCTGCAGGTGGATGGAGAAACCCAGGCGCTGTCATGTCAGACCCTTAGTCCGTCGTCCTTTTTCCCTGTAAAGTTCACTGTTATCCCTCAGTCAGGGAGATAATGCAACTGAGTTAATAAAAATTACAGTAATACTGCAAAAATTGAATAAAAATATCCCAATGTTGTTCACCTGCCCTCAGGCACCCCAAAAGTTAAAAACCCAGAATAAGGAAAAAAAAATCTGGTAACTGAAAATGTTGGCTTCAGAAATATGAGAATATTTACCAGTTACGCAACATTAGATTCAAAACCCACAAAATTAGATTGAAAAACCCACAAAAAGAAACTGTAAAACTCCTAAACTTTGCAAAAATACCCATACATAGATTTTTTTTTTCCCTCTCACTCAATCACTGTCAGACACAAGCCCCCCCCCACCCACCCACCCACCCACACACACACACTCACACATGCAGCTCCTTCCTGTTATCTGTCCAAGGTTACTTTTGGGCAGCTGCTCACACAGAGGAACAGTAAGGTAGCCTTAAAACAAGCTTGAAATGGCACTCCAAATTACTTGTAAAACCAAATCTGGCAACCCAAAGTTCTCGTGTCAACTTTTTGTCTACCGCTGTGAGAGCACAATTCAGTTTCTTACCCAAAAGTATTATTTGCAAGCTCCCACAATTAAAAATATTACTCCATGAGCCAATAATCACATAACTGTCCTTTTACACTCCACAATAACCAGAAAAGCAATGGACAAACATGGCTTCCAACCATCGCGGCACTTGTACTTCTGCCTCTGCGGTCTCACCAGGACAAACCGTATAACACAGAACAACCAGATAGACAAACAAAACTGCAGTTATTTTTAAACCAGCGCTATAACAAAGAATTAAAAAATTACAGGTTCACTGAAATCAGTGCTCACTGCATTTCCTTACAGAATCTTGCATCGATTTTTTTCAAATAAAATGCTCACTGCAGCCGAACGGCAGAATCTTGCCCAGACTTTATTAACGCTCACTGCAATATTGTAGGACAGAATCTTACTCCGATTAATATCTCAGGGCTCACTGCACAATATTAAATAGTCTCTTGCATTAATTTCTGCGCGCAACAACAGACCTAAGCATCCACCTCGCCGACTCGAACAAAAGTTAACCAGGCTTTGCGGTGTTAAAGCACTTAGGAAAAACATTTCACCCTCAGAGAATCTTTCACCCCAGGGAACACAAGCTTTTACACAACAAATAAATTTACTCACATCCAAGCCTCCTTTAGGGTTCTTAGACCCATCACCAGTCCATTCCAGCATCCCGGTTCGAAATGCCTTCACTGTAGTAACACTGAGTCTTGTACCCAGCCTGGGAAGGTCGTTCGTCAGCTGTGCACTCTCTGAAATTGGGCAGAGGCACTGGAAAGACGGAGATATGTGGATCCGCTGGTCAGTGCGCCAAATGATAGAATAATTTTGAGCATAATTATTCTGAGTCAAAAATCAGGTGGACTATTTGGATTTAAGTATATTTATTAAACCCCATGGCCATTGGCGGAGAGATTACATGAGCGTGAAACTTACTCGCACGCACCTAACCTCTGAACATACATTTCTGAGTCTGGTGTTTTATAGCTGTGGGTAAACAAAGGGGAAGAAGGGTGAGAAGGCCTTGAGCTATTTGCAGAGCCATTCAGAGACATCTCGGAGACAGTCTAAGTGCCTATCACAGTCCTGGTATCCTAAACAGGGCAGGTCAATATAACATGAGAGCTTATCCTAGGTCATTATTTACGTCTCTGCCAACCTGCAGTCTCAGGCATTTGCATGCACATCCTGAAGACCGCAGATAAACAATGATTGCTCACAGAAACACACCAAGAATATATCAGACATATAATATGAAATATAATATGAAAGAATAATGTAAAGAAATATATGAACTTATCCTACATGGAATGCACATATAAACATCAGACATGAAATGGGAAAGTCATGGAATAATATAAGAATAAGAATATAATAACAATAATACAGATAATTTGGAATTTTTCTATCAGTGCTGAACAAAGCAGCAAGAAAAATGTCTACCCTCTCTCTCTCTCTCTCCTACTACTGGCTGCATTTTCAGTTTTGTTTTTTTTGGGTGGAGGATGGCGACCTTGGAAAAGCCACCTCCGTCTATCCACCAGGGGGTGTGGATCGTTCCCCCGGACAGCACTGTTACTGTGGAGGAGGTGCTTCTGGCTGTGGCCGAGCAGGTGGGCCATGATGCGATCTGCTTTGCGTCCCGAATGAATAGAGCTGTAGTTGCCTTTCTGGCTGCTGAAGAGGATGTCCACACACTGGTTGCAAGCGGTGTTGTTATCGGGGGAACATATGTACAGGTGTCCCCCTTATCTGTCCCATCAACACGTATCACCGTCTCAGGTGTTCCACCTTTCATCACTGACGAGCAGTTGGCAACGGAGCTCCGCAGATTTGGGAAATTTGCGGGCCCGTTTAGAACTCTGACTTTGGGATGCAAGGACACCAAGTTAAAACATGTGAAATCACTCATGCGACAGGTGTTCATGTTTTTAGACACGCCAACTGCGACTCTGGAAGTGTCCTTCCGGGTCAAACACGGGGAAGGCTCCTAAATGGTGTATGCAAGCTCAGGACAGATGAAGTGTTTTGAATGTGGAGACGTGGGCCATAAACGGTTCACTTGTCCGCACAGGCAGCGGGCGGGGAGCTCTGATGGAGCCGCGGCTGGTGCCGGCGGTGCGCCCTCCACTCACGCTGCTGCTGCAGACGGCGTGGCGGGGACTTCCACCGCAGCTGAGGCTGCCGGCGCGGCCTCCGCTCCCGCCGCTACTACGGATGACATTGCGGGGCCTTCCGCCGGTCCTGCTCCGGAGCATGCCGCTGTGTCTGTGGACAGCCCAGCTGTGGCGCCTGCAGCCCAGCTTACGGCCGGGAGCGTCGCTGGTGATGGCGCCCAAACTGTCACTGATGGTGCGTCAGAATCTCGCTGTGTGACATCAGCAGCTGTCCTTCTGGAGGCTGCTACCGTTTCAGAGCAGGAGACGGAGCAGCGACAGTCAGCTGCTGTGGGTGGCATCCAGGAAAATGTGGCCCATGATGAATCCACTGGCCCAGGAGAACCAAACAGTCAGCTGAGTTGTGCTGACGAGGAAATGGAATCTGATCCCGACACTGTGTCTAATACTGAGTCTATTGAGGCAAAATGCAGCACAAACACAAGTTTGTATTCATTGGAAGAAATAAATGCTTTTCTGGATGAAACCTATAACAAGGTCATTAAAGTCACGGACTACTTCAGTGACACTGATAAATTCATTAAGTCTGTTAATGTGCTAAGAAGGCAGGTTGGTCTTGACCTCCTGGATGAAAGGAAACGTTTTTGCCTCAAGAAACACCTGACAGCCCTGCGTAAAGCAGCAGGGGGAACAGGGGTCAAGCGCGCCCGACAGGAGGAATAAATGGCGGTCGTTCCTCTGCCTGTTTTACACATTTTTGGGATATTGTTCAATCAGACTTTTATATGACATTTCTAATTGACTGTAATTGACTGTCACGGAACTGGATCTTTACCGGTCTCCTGCCGGCGCGCAGCAAGGACTTGGCCTAGCTTGAAAATGGGAGGCCTGTGGCTCTTCTTTGCACCGACTACAAGGACACGGTTTACTCGCCTGCTGGGCATGGATGCCCCAACGTTTTCTTTCTACAATCTGGACGAGCCTGCTGCAAAGATGACTTGCTTGAAAATCCCGCATGGTCTAAGGACTACAATCCATCTGAGATGAGGAAAATGTCTCTGGGACGTACAACGGAACTGGCTGCGGGCGCACAGCGCTATCTCTGCTGCCGGAGGAAGGGGACTTAGCCTTGCTTAACAACTGGAGGCCTGTGGCTCGTCTTTGCACGGACTACAAGGAAGACACGGACTACTGCCACTGGCAATGTGGACTGGGTGGACTGCAAGGAATACTTTGTGTTGTGTGGGGGAGGGGGATGACTTATGTTTGCACTTTTCCAATGTGAGACACTTGGTGGAATGATATTGGTGCTCTTACATTTTCTAGATTGTGCAATAAAGGCATTTTTTTTTTAAACTCAAAACTCTCTCTCTCTCTCTCTCTCTCTCTCTCTCTCTCTCTCTCTCTCTCTCTCTCTCTCTCTCTCTCTCTGTTTCCGGCGGCCGAAGAAGGAGGGCGGAAATAGGGAAGTCCATGGTTTGTTTGGACTTTTTTTCGATTTTCTACTACTGGCCGCATTTTCAGTTTTTGTTTTTTTGGGTGGAGGATGGCGACCTTGGAAAAGCCACCTCCGTCTATCCACCAGGGGGTGCGGATCGTTCCCCCGGACAGCACGGTTACTGTGGAGAAGGTGCTTCTGGCTGTGGCCGAGCAGGTGGGCCATGATGCGATCTGCTTTGCGTCCCGAATGAATAGAGCTGTAGTTGCCTTTCTGGCTGCTGAAGAGGATGTCCACACACTGGTTGCAAGCGGTGTTGTTATCGGGGAAACATATGTACAGGTGTCCCCCTTATCTGTCCCATCAACACGTATCACCGTCTCAGGTGTTCCACCTTTCATCACTGACGAGCAGTTGGTGACGGAGCTCCGCAGATTTGGGAAGTTTGCGGGCCCGTTTAGAACTCTGACTTTGGGATGCAAGGAGACCAAGTTAGACCATGTGAAATCACTCAGGCGACAGGTGTTCATGTTTTTGGACTCGCCAACTGCGACTCTGGAAGTGTCCTTCCGGGTGAAACATGGGGACGGCTCCTATATGGTGTATGCGAGCTCAGGACAGATGAAGTGTTTTGAATGTGGAGACGTGGGCCATAAACGGTTCGCTTGTCCGCACAGGCAGCGGGCGGGGAGCTCTGATGGAGCCGCGGCTGGTGCCGGCGGTGCGCCCTCCGCTCACGCTGCTGCTGCGGACGGCGTGGCGGGGACTTCCACCGCAGCTGAGGCTGCCGGCGCGACCTCCGCTCCCGCCGCTACTACGGATGACGTTGCGGGGCCTTCCGCCGGTCCTGCTCCGGAGCATGCCGCTGTGTCTGTGGACAGCCCAGCTGTGGCGCCCACAGCCCAGCTTACGGCCGGGAGCGTCGCTGGTGATGGCGCCCAAAATGTCACTGATGGTGCGTCAGACTCTCGCTGTGTGACATCAGCGGCTGTGCTTCCGGAGGCTGCTACCGTTTCAGAGCAGGAGACCGAGCAGCGACAGTCAGCTGCTGTGGGTGGCGTCCAGGAAAATGTGGCCCATGATGAATCCACTGGCCCAGGAGAACCAAACAGTCAGCTGAGTTGTGCTGATGAGGAAATGGAATCTGATCCCGACACTGTGTCTAATATTGAGTCTATTGAGGCAAAATGCAGCACAAACACGAGTTTGTATTCACTGGAAGAAACAAATGCTTTTCTGGGTGAAACCTATAACAAGGCCATTAAAGTCACGGACTACTTCAGTGACACTGATAAATTCATTAAGTCTGTTAATGTGCTAAGAAGGCAGGTTGGTCTTGACCTCCTGGATGAAAGGAAACGTTTTCGCCTCAAGAAACACCTCACAGCCCTGCGTAAAGCAGCAGGGGGAACAGGGGTCAAGCGTGCCCGACAGGAGGAATAAATGGCAGTCGTTCCTCTGCCTGTTTTACACATTTTTGGGATAATGTTCGATCAGACTTTTATATGACGTTTCTAATTGACTGTAATTGACTGTCACGGAACTGGATCTTTACCGGTCTCCTGCCGGCGCGCAGCAAGGACTTGGCCTGGCTTGAAAACGGTAGGCCTGTGGCTCTTCTTTGCACTGACTACAAGGACACGGTTTACTCGCCTGCTGGGCATGGATGCCCCAACGTTTTCTTTCTACAATCTGGACGAGCCTGCTGCAAAGATGACTTGCTTGAAAATCCCGCATGGTCTAAGGACTACAATCCATCTGAGATGAGGAAAATGTCTCTGGGACGTACAACGGAACTGGCTGCGGGCGCACAGCGCTATCTCTGCTGCCGGAGGAAGGGGACTTGGCCTTGCTTAACAACTGGAGGCCTGTGGCTCGTCTTTGCACGGACTACAAGGAAGACTCGGACTACTGCCACTGGCAATGTGGACTGGGTGGACTGCAAGGAATACTTTGTGTTGTGTGGGGGGGGATGACTTATATTTGCACTTTTCCAATGTGAGACACTTGGTGGAATGATATTGGTGCTCTTACATTTTCTTGAATTGTGCAATAAAGGCATTTTTTAAAACTCTCTCTCTCTCTCTCTCTCTCTCCATCACTGCCCGCATAATAAACTTTTGTTTTTTGGGGAGGAGGATGGCGACCTTGGAAATGCCACCTCCATCTATCCACCAGGGGGTGCGGATCGTTCCCCCGGACGACACTGTTACTGTGAAGGGGATCCTTATGGCTGTGGGTGCCCAGGTGGGCCCTGATGCAATCCACTATGCGTCCAGGATGAATAGAGCTGTAGTTGTGTTTCTGGCTACTGAGGAGAATGTCCACGCTCTGGTTGCGAGCGGTGTTGTAATCGGGGACATGTCTGTACAGGTGTCCCCCTTATCAGTTCCATCAACGCTTATCACCGTCTCGGGTGTTCCACCTTTCGTCACTGATGAGCAGTTGGTGACGGAGCTCCGCAGATTCGGGAAATTTGCGGGCCCGTTTAGACACGTGAGTTTGGGAATCAGCGAAGCCGAGTTTAAACATGTGAAATCACTCAGGCGACAGGTGTTCATGTTTCTAGACTCGCCCACACAAACTCTTGAAATGTCCTTCCAGGTCAAACACGGGGACGGCTACTATATGGTGTATGCGAGCTTGGGACAGATGAAGTGTTTTGAACGTGGCGATGTGGGCCATAAACATTTTGCCTGCCCGCACAGGCGCCCGGCGGGGGGCTCTGGTGGAGCCGCGGCTGAGGGTGCCGGTGCGGCTTCCGCTCGCGACGCTGCTGCGGACGGCGTTGCGGGGGCTTCTACCGTGGCGGAGCCCGGCGGGGCCACACAGCCTGCCAGCAAGGCCTCCGCACCCGCCGCTGCTGCGGACGACGTTGCGGGGCCTTCCGCCGCTCCTGCTCCGGATCCTGCCGCTGTGTCTGTGGACAGTCTGCCTGTGGTGCCCGCAGCACGGCCTGCAGCTGGGGGCGTGACTGGTGATGGCGCCCAAGCAGTCACTGACGTTGACTCAGCATCGCGCTGTGTGACATCAGCAGCTGTGCTTCTGCAGCCTGCTGCCACTTCAGAGCAGCAGGCGCAACAACGCCAGTCGCCTGATATAGGCGCCGCCCCGGAACACGTGGCTGATGAAGGATCAGCTGCACCAGCTGACGTGCCAGCTGGATCTAACAGTCAGCAGAGTTGTGCTGACGAGGGAATGGAGTGTGAATCTGACGCCGTGTCTGCTAAAAATGAGTCTATTGGGGTAACTGGCAATGCCAATGCGGATTTGTATTCACTAGAAGAAATAAATGCTTTCATGGATGGAACCTATAATAATAGGGCCGTTAACGTCGCTGATTACTTCAGTGACACTGACAAATTCATTCGGTCTGTTAATGTTCTGAAGAAGCAGGTTGGTGTTGACCTCCTGGATGAAAGAAAACGCTTCCACCTGAAGAAGCACATCACAGCCCTGCGTAAATCAGCAGGGGGACAAAAGGCCAAGCGCGCAAAGATGGAATGATTTCCATGGCAACAGCACAGTGCTCCTCACATCGATCGCCTAATGCAGAAAATAAAATTAGGGTCCTTAAACATCAATGGTGGGAGGGGTAATCATAAGAGGGGATTCATTAGTGACCTGTTCAGACGGAAAGGTCTCAACGTTTTGTTTTTGCAGGAAACTCATACCACTTCGGCAGATGAAGTCGACTGGGGCTTGTGGTGGAAAGGCCCTTTTTCACTCAGTCACGGCACCAATCTTAATGCAGGAGTGGCCATTTTGTTTGGGGAATCAGCAAATGCACAAGTTTTATCGGTGGTGGAGATAGTGAGGGGCAGGCTGCTTCTTGTTAGGGCCGAAATAGGGGATTCCGTGTTTTGCCTGGTAAATGTTTACGCGCCAAACCACGGTGCTGAAAGGGTTGCCTTTTTCAATATACTGACTACTGAATTGCAGCGCTATCACCAAGAACAACTTGTTGTTGCTGGTGATTTCAGCTGTACCTTGGACTTCACTGTAGATCGCACTAATGCAGAACCTCATCTGCAGTCTTCTAGAATCTTGGAAAATTTCACTGTGCAGTTTGACTTAGTGGACACGTGGAGGTCTAAAAATGCAAATGCGAGACAATATACCTGGGTCAGGGTCACTGACGGTGTTGTCAGTGCTGCTAGATTAGACAGGATATATGTTTCTAGAAACTTTATCCCCAGACTCCTTCACAGTAACATAAGTCCCGTCGGTTTCACAGATCATCACCTGGCTACTGCGGTGTTACTGAACTCACCAGGGAAATGGGCAAAATCTTATTGGCACTTCAATAACAAGCTCCTTCAGGACAACGCCTTTTGTCAGTATTTTGTGTGCTTCTGGGAACATTGGAGGACCACAAAGGCTCGTTTTAGTTCCCTCGAACAGTGGTGGGACGTTGGCAAAGTGCAAATTCGCCTTTTTTGTCAACGGTATGCTGCGAACTCAGCTGCCATCATCAAGGCCAAGGTCAGTGAACTTGAGGACGCTGTCAAGAGGCTGGAGGCCAGCTTGGTTACGGGTCAGGATTCTACCGCTGGTCCTTTGCTGCAGGAGAAGAGATCGGCCCTGCGCACATTCATGCAGGAAAGAGTGGAGGGGGCGCTAGTGAGGTCACGCTTCACTCGCCTGCAGGACATGGATGCACCAACGTCCTTCTTCAATTTGGAGAAGTCTACTGCGAAAAAGAAGTTGATGGCTTGCTTGACACTCCCAGATGGTCGGTTGACTACGAACCCATCCGAGATGCGGCGCCATGCAGTGGATTACTACGGGGCTCTGTTTGCTGTGGGAACGTGTTGCAAAGAATCCCAAACTCAGCTCTTCGAAGCCCTTCCGGTGCTCGGCCCGGAGGACAGGGCCGCTCTGGACTGTGCCCTGACTTTGGATGAGTTAACTGTGGCTGTAAATCAGATGGCTCCGGGACGCGCACCTGGACTTGATGGCCTTTCTGGCACCATCCACAGCTCCATCAGGGCCCTTCGCCCACTGCCTGTGCGGACAAGCGAACCGTTTATGGCCCACGTCTCCACATTCAAAACACTTCATCCGTCCTGAGCTCGCATACACCATATAGGATCCGTCCCCATGGTTGACCCGGAAGGACACTTCCAGAGTTTGAGTGGGCGAGTCCAGAAACATGAACACCTGTCGCCTGAGTGATTTCACATGTTTTAACTTGGTGTCCTTGCATCCCAAAGTCAGAGTTCTAAACGGGCCCGCAAACTTCCCAAATCTGCGGAGCTCCGTCGCCAACTGCTCGTCAGTGATGAAAGGTGGAACACCTGAGACGGTGATTCACGTTGATGTGACAGATAAGGGGGACACCTGTACATATGTTTCCCCGATAACAACACCGCTTACAATCAGGGTGTGGACATCGTCTTCAGCTGCCAGAAACACAACTACAGCTCTATTCATTCAGGACGCAAAGCAGATCGCGTCATGGCCCACCTGCTTGGCCACAGCAATAAGGACCTCCTCCACAGTAACAGTGCTGTCCGGGGGAACGATCCTCACCCCCTGGTGGATAGATGGAGGTGGCTTTTCCAAGGTCGCCATCCTCCACACAAAAAATCAAAAACTGAAAAAGTAGCCAGTAGTAGAAAACCGAAAAAAAGTCCAAACAAACCACGGAGTTCCCTATTTCCGCCCTCCTCCTTCGGCCGCTGGAAAGCCGCTGCTGTGGGCGATGTTGCGGGGCCTTCCGCCGCCCCTGCTCTGGAGCCTGCCGCTGTGTCTGTGGATGGCCCGGCTGTGGCGCCCGCGGCCCAGCTTACGGCCGGGAGCATTGATGGCGATGGCGCCAAAAATGTCACTGATGGTGCGTCACAATCATCTCGCTGTGTGACGTCAGCAGCTGTGCCTCCGGAAGCTGCTACCGTTTCGGAGAAGGAGACGGAGCACCGACCTGATGGTGCGTCAGAATCTCGCTGTGTGACATCAGTGGCTGTGCTTCCGGAGGCTGCTACCATTACACAGCAGGGGATGGAACGGTGACAGTCAGCTGCTGTGGGTGGCGTCCAGGAAAATGTGGCCCATGATAAATCCACTGGCCCAGGAGAACCAAACAGTCAGCTGAGTTGTGCTGACGAGGAAATGGAATCTGATAACAACACTGTGCCTAATACTGAGTCTATTGAGGCAAAATGCAGCACAAACACGAGTTTGTATTCACTGAAGGAAATAAATGCTTTTCTGGATGAAACCTATAACAAAGCCATTAAAGTCATGGACTACTTCAGTGACACTGATAAATTCATTAAGTCTGTTGATGTGCTAAGAAGGCAGGTTAGTCTTGACCTCCTGGATGAAAGGAAACGTTTTCGCCTCAAGAAACACCTGACAGCCCTGCGTAAAGCAGCAGGGAGAACAGGGGTCAAGCGCGCCCGACAGGAGGAATAAATGGCAGTCGTTCCTCTGCCTGTTTTACACATTTTTGGGATATTGTTTGATCAGACTTGTATATAACGTTTCTAATTGACTGTAATTGACTGTCACGGAACTGGATCTTTACCTGCAGGGCATGGACGCCCCACCGTTTTCTTTCTACACTCTGGACGAGCCTGCTGCACAGTTGACTTGCTTGAAAAACCCACATGGTCTAAGGACTCCAATCCATCTGAGATGAGGAAACTGTCTCTGGGATGTGCAACGGAACTGGCGGGGGCCTCTGGCTCGTCTTTGCACGGACTACGAGGAGGACTCGCACTACTGCCACTGCCAATGTGGAATAGGTGGACTGCAAGGAATACTCTGTGTTGTGTGTGGGGGGGGACACTTATGTTTGCACTTTTTCCAATGTGAGACATTTGGTGGAATGATGTTTGTGCGCTTACATTTTTTTGAAGTGTGCAATAAAGGCTTATTTTAAAAGTCAAGTCTCTGCGGTGTTGTTATCGGGGAAACGTATGTACAGGTGTCCCCCTTATCTGTCCCATCAACGCGAATCACCGTCTCAGGTGTTCCACCTTTCATCACTGACGAGCAGTTGGCGACGGAGCTCCGCAGATTTGGGAAGTTTGCGGGCCCCTTTACAACTCTGACTTTGGGATGCAAGGAGACCAAGTTAAAACATGTGAAATCACTCAGGCGACAGGTGTTCATATTTCTAGACTCGCTCACTCAAACTCTGGAAGTGTCCTTCCGGGTCAAACACGGGGACGGCTCCTATATGGTGTATGCGAGTTCAGGACAGATGAAGTGTTTTGAAAGTGGAGACGTGGGCCATAAACGGTTTGCTTGTCCGCACAGGCAGCGGGCGGAGGGCCCTGATGGAGCCGCGGATGGTGCCGGCAGTGAGCCCTCCGCTCACGCCGCAGCTGCAGACGCCGGCGCGGCCTCCGCTCACGCTGCTACTGCGGACGACGTTGCGGGGCCTTCCACCAGCCCTGCTCCGGAGCCTGCCGCTGTGTCTGTGGACGGCCTGGCTGTGGCGCCCACGGCCCAGCTTACGGCCGGGAGTGTTGCTGGTGATGGCGCCACAAATGTCACTGATGGTGCGTCACAATCATCTCGCTGTGTGACATCAGTGCCTGTGCCTCCGGAAGCTGCTACCGTTTCGGAGCAGGAGATGGAGCGCCAAATGCCAAAATGCAGTACGAACATGAGTTTGTATTCACTGGAAGAAATAAATGCATTCCTGGACGCAACCTATAACAAAGCCATTAGGGTCGCCGACTACTTCAGTGACACTGATAAATTCATTAAGTCTGTGGATGTGCTAAGAAGGCAGGTTGGTCTGGACCTCCTGGATGAAAGGAAGCGTTATCGCCTCAAGAAACACCTGACAGCCCTGCGTAGAGCAACAGGAGGAACGCCGGTCAAGCGCGCCCGACAAGAGGAATGAATGGCAGTCGTTCCTCTGCCTGTTTTACCCATTTTTGGGATATTGTTTGAACAGACTGGTATATGACATTTAATTGACTGTAATTGACTGTCACAGAACTGGATCTTTGAATAGGTGGACTGCAGGGACTGCTCTGTGTTGTGTGGGGGGGAACATTTCAGTTTGCACTTTTTCCAATGTGACACACTTGGAGGAATGATGTTGGTGTGCTTACATTTTTTTGAAGTGTGCAATAAAAGCTTTTTTAAAAGTCAAAGTCTCTCTCTCTCTCTCTCTCTCCACTCTCCTCCCACACCACATGCTCCTCCTCCTCATGCTCTCCCTTTCACTCTCCTTCACATAGCTCAACCACACAATCTCCTTCAGAACAGACAGAGAACCCAAACATTACACTGCCCCCCTTACTGAATCCCTCGTCCCAAGGAATCAAAACAAAAATTCATTAATGCTGTGCATGTGTCCCCTGCTGCACCTGCGGCCTGGACCCAGCCCACTGATGAGCCAGGGGTGCAATTGGAGAAGGAGATGGATGAACAGTCAGTGTTCATCCATCTCCATGTGTTGCCGACACAGCTGTTTGGGGCAGTGCCGGAGGTCTCACACATGGCTGGGGGCATGCATCACCCCTATACGATGCCAACCTGTCCCTGTGGAGGCCCACCCGCCTCCCCCTAGGCGGCAACTGGAGCCTGTATACCACCTCTCCCAGTCTCTTCAATACCTCGCAGGGACCCACCCAATGGTAATCCAGTTTTGGGCACTGTCCCTTCTTTTTCTTTGGGCTGTACACCCACATCAAGTCCCCCGCTTTGAAATCCCTCCCTCTGGTTCTTGAGTCATAATTTCTTTTCTGCCTCACCCCCCGCTTTCTGCAGCTGGTTGTGTAGAGGGTTGGAAATAGTTAATAGTTATGTAAGAGGTGAAAAAGACATTTGGATAAGAAAATTTTAAAAAAAAACAGGCACCCCTACAATTTTATGTTATTCTTTAATTGTTTTATTTTTCTACAATGCATTTGTAATCCACCTGGTTCCATTATAACTCATGTGAGTTGAGTGCAGTTCCATACGCCGACCAATAGATGGCGCGTGTCGCACAGTGATAGAGAGTAGACTCACGCACCGGAGGACGAAGAATAAACTCCTTGTGTGAAATAACGAAACGTGTTCTGCCGATTCTCTATCACAGGTTGGTAAATACTAATAATTCAAGAGTGCAATATAAACTGTAAGAGTCCTAGGATGTCCGAGATTATATTGTGATAAGTGTGAGGCGAAAAGCGGGTTTGTAAGGGTATTTCTGTTAAAGTTGATGTGTTGTTGTATAAGCTAACCTGCTAATGTTAATGATTGAGTGTATGGGACGTGCCACAACAGTGAAATCCGCCCACATGTTGGGAACCATTTGCTTACTTTATTTAAAGACAGTTATGAAACAGTTTTCATACAGTACGACATTTACTGGTTTGATTTGTCACCAAGTGTGCACATTTCGGGTGTATTACCGAATACCAGGAATACTATTGTAAGTGTGTTAGGTACACAGTGGCCAGGTCAGTGAATTGTTAAGAATAACACCACATGCTGTACATTTATGACAGTGCTTAAAATGATTAATGTAAATGTAAGTTCATGGGTTATTGTTTAAAATATAAACATTTGAACAAGTTAAAAGCTATATACATGGGAAGGAGATAAAACCAATAATTCATTTCATGTTAGAGTAATTTGTTAAGAATGTTAAGTATACAGTTAATGTCAAATCGGAAATTGTGATAAATGGACATGATTGTGTTTTGTTTAATGGTGATGTGATCAGACAATAAGAGAGAAACTATGGACTTTGATAGTAAATACTAGTCAGTTGATGTTGGTCATGTGAATGACTTGGACGAAGAATAAACTCCTTGTGTGAAATAACGAAACGTGTTCTGCCGATTCTCTATCACAGGTTGGAGAGTTAACTTCCACATGCACATTTCCTCCTCCTGGGCCGCTACCCAGGGGAGCAACAATTTTGGGGGCTCGTCCTGGATTAGCGCCACTTACTGGTCTGGCACTAATCATTGAAGAACCAAGGGATGCTGACCACCTGTTCCTGAGCCATTGACCTAAGCGACTGACTACAGGAGACCACAGCCATGCCTGCTCTACATGACCTGAGATGGGAAATCCAGCAAGAGCTTCGCCAGCTGACCATTGCCCGCTGCAGAAATGTCCTTTACAAGCTGGCTGAGTCGTTCAAGGATGAGGTGGGAGAAGATTTGCCAGGCGCAGAATCGACCGAAGTGGAACTCTTCGACTTCATTGTTGACTCGCTGAGAAGTCCACAACTGAAGAGCCTTGAAGACCAGGGGATGTCTCGCCTGCTTGCTTTCCGTGACCTCATCATTGAACTACAATGGCCCACAGCAGCTGGAGAAGTGGATGCAGAGGTGTCACCCGATGATGATCCGGTCATAGTAGTTCCTGTGACCACTGGAGCTGCAGCACCATCAGGGAAGAACCATCCGACATCACCATCTGTAGTTCCTGACCCAGGGTTAGTCAGACTGACTGAACTTACGTCACTGTTGCCACGTAGAGAGTACAAGATTTATGGTGGTCAAATCTCTGATTTTGATTCTGATTTGAGTTACAATAACTTGTGCAAACAGCTTGATGAAGGGCTAAATGAAGGGTTCACAGAGGCTGAGATTATCAGAACGGTGTTTAAGATAATTAAGCCTGGTACCTTTAAAGATATGCTTGTAACCAAGGATAGCCTTACTGTAGCTGAGTTAAAACGTCTCTTAAGGACACATCTACGCGAGAAAAGCAGCACTGAATTATTTCAGGAGCTGAGTAATGCTAAGCAAAATGACAAAGAAACACCACAACAGTTTATGTATAGACTAATGGGGCTAAAACAGCGTGTGTTGGTTGCATCTAAAAACAGTAGTGGGTTTCATTATGACGACAAGTTGGTACAAGGTGTATTTACCCATTCACTGTACCAGGGTTTGAATGAAAAATACTCTTATGTTAGGAGAGACCTTAAACCTCACATCTCCAACACCAGTGTCACAGATGACTCCATCCTGGAGCTCATAGCAAATTTTGTTAGTGAAGAGACAGAGAGATTGAGTAGGTTGGGACAAAGCCACAAACACAAAGTCACCAGTGTTAATGCGGCACAGGTAGAGACAGATCAGAGCTCGATTAAAATGCACACTGAAGTCCAAGCTAATCGTGTAGCTATCCAGGAGCTGACAGCACAGGTCTCCTCCCTAACCAAGAGTTTAGAAAAGGCCCTAACCCCAATGGTAAATACAGTAAACACCAGTCCCACAGCACCTGTCCCTAAACAGCCAGCACTGAAACCCGCAGTGAAAGGAAAATGCCAAAAGTGTATCGCCCAAGACACTGAGCGCTGCACACACTGTTTTCGATGTGGAGAGGAGGGACACAGAGCTATAGGGTGCCTGCAGAAAAGCAATGTGTCGGGAAACTGGAGGAGGTCGCTGGGGAGGGACCACCAGTGACTGAACCACCAGCAGAGTCCCACAACACTAAAAGACTGAACTCCGAACAGACTACTGCCAAGTCCCAAAAGTCACCCAACACAAAGCGTGTGGCACAGCTCATTGGCGGTAGGTGTATGATCAGTTGCCAGTTAAATGGAGTAAACCTACAGATGTTATTGGACAGTGGGGCACAAGTAAGCATTGTTGAAAAGTCATGGGTACAAGCAGCCTTACCAAATGTGAAAATACAGCCACTCGAGAGCCTACTCCCAGGCCATCCACTCGAAATCACCGCAGCCAATGGGACGGATGCTCCATTCGAGGGGTGGATAGATGTCCTGCTCGAGATCACAAGTTCACAGTATGGTTCTGTATCCTTGTATGTTCCAATGCTTGTCAGTCAGCAGCATTTAAGCACTCCGCTGCTGGGCTTTAACGTGATCCAAGAGATAATAATGGCAAACAGTGAACAAAGTGACGATATTAGCTTAGTGGGCTTACTGTCGGAGACTTTAAAGGTCCAGAAAGGTAATGTTGAGTCACTCATCTCTGTTGTCCACACCAAGTCAACAGAAAATGAACCAGAAAGTCCAGTGGTGAGAGTTGGAAAAAAAGGACTCACTGTTCACAGTAGCCAAATCTATATGGTAAAATGTCACATCAGAGCATTTCCCGGAGGAGGAGAAATGTTGTTCGAGCCAGCGGTGAAATGTAACTTACCTGATGGGTTGGAGTTATTCCCAGCTCTTATTGATGTACCCGCTGGTGCTTCAAAAACTGTCAAAATCCCAATCCAAAACTCAACAAAGCACAACATTTTTCTAAATCCAAAGACTGTTTTAGGACTTATTTCAGAGATCACTGAATACAAACCTGTAAATGTTTGTTCCAGTGCTGAAAATGCAACCAAAACTACAGACAAGCCATTTTGTCACTCTGCTCAAGTGACATGTGACAGTCAAGGTGAGGGTGAAGAAACATTAAGCACTGCCCCCTCACACCTGAGATGGCACCCTAATGTCAATTTAGACCATCTCTCAGAGGGTGATCGGGAGGTGGTTCGGCAGATGCTCTATGGACAGTCTGATGTGTTTGCTCATGATGAAGGAGACATTGGATGTATTCCTGGACTACAGCTAAAAATCAACACCACTGACAACACACCCGTGCAGAAAAGTTACAACTCTATTCCAAGACCACTGTATAAAGAGGTGAAGGAGTATGTTCAAAACCTTTTAAGCAGGGGCTGGATCAGGAAATCAGTGTCAAACAACTCGTCGCCAGTAGTGTGTGTGCGTAAAAAGGACAATACTTTGCGCTTGTGTGTTGATTTTCGTGAGCTGAACCGAAAAACCATACCTGACAGGCATCCGTTACCACGGATACAAGATCTACTGGACAGTCTTGGGGGTAACTCCTGGTTTTCCATATTGGATCAGGGAAGTGCCTACCATCAGGGTTTTGTAAGTGAGGAGTCAAGACATTTAACTGCTTTTAGCACACCCTGGGGACTATACGAGTGGGTGCGGGTTCCATTCGGGTTGTCAAACGCACCGGCCGCATTCCAAAGGTGTATGGAGGGGGTGTTAGAAGGGATCAGAGACGAGTGTTGCGTGCCTTACTTGGACGATGTACTGTGTTACTCCAAAACCTTTGATGAGCACGTAGAACACCTTAAACAGGTTTTGTGCAAAATGCGACAACACGGCATAAAACTTCGGCCAGCCAAATGTGAACTGTTTAAAAACCAAGTACGCTACCTGGGTAGGCTAGTGTCGGGAGAAGGAGTCCAGATTGACCCAAAAGACTTGGATGCTGTGTTCGCTCTGAAAGACAAGAACCCTCGCACAGTCGGAGAACTCAGAACGTTACTGGGTTTTCTCAGTTATTACCGATCATTTATTCAAGATTTTTCACGTCTGGCGAGACCCTTGTTCGAACTCCTCCAGAGCACTAATGAAACAAGCAATGACAATAAACCAGCACCAAAAAGGAGTAAAGGACAAACAAAGAAAGGAGACAGAAACCAGCTTCCTTCTCGCACACCAATAATATGGACCAGTGAACATCAGGAAGTTGTGTCAAGATTTGTGGACATTCTGACTAATCCTCCCATTCTAGCCTATCCCAATTTGGACCTTCCATTTGTATTGCATACAGATGCGTCAAACAAAGGCCTGGGAGCCGTCTTGTATCAAAAACAAGAAAACAAACTTAAGGTGATTGGCTATGGATCCAGAACTCTCACACCGGCCGAGAAGAATTATCACTTACATTCCGGTAAACTAGAGTTTCTAGCTCTCAAGTGGGCCATCTGCAACAAATTCCGTGACTATCTGTATTATGCACCGACTTTTACTGTCTATACAGATAACAATCCTTTAACCTATGTCCTCAGTTCAGCCAGGTTGAATGCAGTGGGTCATAGGTGGGTCGGGGAGTTGGCTGACTTCCATTTTGATATCAAGTATAGGCCAGGGAAAAGGAATGCAGATGCAGATATGTTGTCCAGACACCCATTAGATCTGCAAGAGCAAATGAATGAGTTCACAGAGACAGTTTTACTGGAAGTAGTGTCCGCAGTGTGGCAAGGGAGCAAGGCAGCACAAAACAGTGATGTGCCATGGATAGCTGCATTACAACTGAGTTCTAATGACAACAATGTGCCAACTGACAGTGTTTTGAGCATGACACCTAAAGACATCAACGCTGCTCAACAAGACGATGAGCCAATTAGAGAAGTAATATCACTCAAACTCAAAGGATGGACACCAAACGATAAAGATAAACGGACAATGAGTAAACGGACACGGAGACTACTGTATGAGTGGAACAAGTTGGAAGTAGACAATGGATTATTGTACAGAAAGACAGAGCACAGCAAACAACTTGTCCTACCTGAACAGCTAAAGCCGATGGTGTTAAAGAGTTTACACAATGACATGGGTCACATAGGGTGTGATAAGGTGATACATCTGGCCCGTGAGCGTTTCTATTGGCCATATATGCAACAAGATGTTGAAGATTATGTAACAAAAAAATGTCCGTACATCAAACAAAAACGCCCAAATGTTCCCCAGAGAGCTCCAATGGGATCTATCACAACCAGTGCTCCCTTTGAGTTAATCTCCATCGACTACTTACACCTTGAGCCAAGTAAAGGAGGGTATGAGTACATCCTCGTACTAGTGGACCATTTCACTCGTTTCGCACAGGCATACCCTACAAGGAATAAATCAGGCAAAACAGCTGCAGAAAAGATATTTCAGGATTTTATTCCTCGTTTCGGGTAAACCGAGAAGTTGCATCACGATCAGGGACGTGAGTTTGAAAACAGTCTCTTCCACAGATTACAACAACTGTCTGGAATTTCTCACTCACGAACCACTCCATACCATCCACAGGGCAACCCCGTGGAGCGCCTGAATCGTACACTACTCCAAATGCTTCGTACCCTACAGGAGGAGAAAAAAAGTGAATGGAAAGATCACCTACCCCAAATTGTACATGCTTACAATTGTACAAGACACGAGTCAACAGGTTATTCTCCATTTTTCCTCTTATATGGCAGAGTCCCAAGGTTGCCTGTAGATCTACTATTGAACCAGACAAAAGACACTGACACACACAGCCATCAAACCTACGCTAAAAAATGGGCTGATAGGATGCGTGTTGCTTACAAAATCGCTGCAGAAACGGAAGAAGAGGACAGAGACAAATCCTAACAGTGACAACACAGACAATGACAGCTCGGAGGAAGAAGAGGAAAATACTTACCGCTACAACCTCCGTAGCCAAATCCCATGTTACAGACCCATAAATCGTCAGCAAAATGCCTCAAATCTCCCAGACCAAAACACTCAGCAACCAATACCTGTCATGCCAGAGCAAAATCCTCAAAATCAGCAAAGGCTTCAAGCGACAGCTAGAGAGTTCTGCCCACCAGTAAGGCAGGAACCGGTCCCCGTTCAGCGGGATGCTGAGGAGCAAATGGATGGACCAGCTTTGCTGCAGGAAGAACGTCAAGGACAAGTGGAGGTGATGGATGGAGAACAGGAGGAACTGAGAAGGTCACAGCGGAGAGCAAGGCCAGTAGAGAGACTGACCTACGACGTCCTGGGACAGCCATCATACCAGCCTTGGACTGCAGACGTAAGACCTGTCCTACTCCCTACCCCTGTGCCGCTAACTCAAAACTACATGCCATTCCACTACCTCACCCAACCTCAGTCCCATGGTTATAATTGGTACACTCTCATGCATTAAGTCACCCTAGAACATGAAATGTCGGGAGACATTTATTTGAAGTGGGGGAGAGTGTAGAGGGTTGGAAATAGTTAATAGTTATGTAAGAGGTGAAAAAGACATTTGGATAAGAAAATTTAAAAAAAACAGGCACCCCTACAATTTTATGTTATTCTTTAATTGTTTTATTTTTCTACAATGCATTTGTAATCCACCTGGTTCCATTATAACTCATGTGAGTTGAGTGCAGTTCCATACGCCGACCAATAGATGGCGCATGTCGCACAGTGATAGAGAGTAGACTCACGCACCGGAGGACGAAGAATAAACTCCTTGTGTGAAATAACGAAACGTGTTCTGCCGATTCTCTATCACAGGTTGGTAAATACTAATAATTCAAGAGTGCAATATAAACTGTAAGAGTCCTAGGATGTCCGAGATTATATTGTGATAAGTGTGAGGCGAAAAGCAGGTTTGTAAGGGTATTTCTGTTAAAGTTGATGTGTTGTTGTATAAGCTAACCTGCTAATGTTAATGATCGAGTGTATGGGACGTGCCACAACAGTGAAATCCGCCCACATGTTGGGAACCATTTGCTTACTTTATTTAAAGACAGTTATGAAACAGTTTTCATACAGTACGACATTTACTGGTTTGATTTGTCACCAAGTGTGCACATTTCGGGTGTATTACCGAATACCAGGAATACTATTGTAAGTGTGTTAGGTACACAGTGGCCAGGTCAGTGAATTGTTAAGAATAACACCACATGCTGTACATTTATGACAGTGCTTAAAATGATTAATGTAAATGTAAGTTCATGGGTTATTGTTTAAAATATAAACATTTGAACAAGTTAAAAGCTATATACATGGGAAGGAGATAAAACCAATAATTCATTTCATGTTAGAGTAATTTGTTAAGAATGTTAAGTATACAGTTAATGTCAAATCGGAAATTGTGATAAATGGACATGATTGTGTTTTGTTTAATGGTGATGTGATCAGACAATAAGAGAGAAACTATGGACTTTGATAGTAAATACTAGTCAGTTGATGTTGGTCATGTGAATGACTTGGACGAAGAATAAACTCCCTGTGTGAAATAATGAAACGTGTTCTGCCGATTCTCTATCACAGGTTGGAGAGTTAACTTCCACATGCACGTTTCCTCCTCCTGGGCCGCTACCCAGGGGAGCAACAGTTGCAAGCAAAGGCATGGGCCGACTCCATCCGGTCTTGAAGCCTCCATGCACATTCTGGTCCTGGGAGTACCACTGCCGTGTCTGGGGGCTTTCCAAAAGCCATTTCCACCGGTGTCTCACTTCCGCCTCCAAAGAGAGCAGACGCCTTTTTGCTTCTCTCTTGCTTCTGACTTTTTTCCTTCCCCCCCAACTAACTGGATCCCAGCTTGCTGTCATCTGTCTGCGTTTTTACTGCTGATTATCGAAAGAAATTATGGAATTGATAAGCCGGGCTTTGAACGCAATTGACACTATCTTTTCAACGAGGAAAAGTGCCCTGGGGGAGGTTGTTTGCCCAGCAGGAACGGCTCCAGCAGGCTATTTACGGGAGACAAGTAATTGGAAGCTCTTGTGCCTGTCTGATCTTTTTATCGAAGATGTAGAAGATCTTTACGTCTTCGCTGTAATGGTGATTGGGATCGTTCTGATTGGATCTGGAATCGTCCTGGTGTACCGCAAATTGCTGAAGATGGATACAACCTATCAAAATGCTGGCCAGGCGAGGTATATCCATCAAATTGAAAAAATGGAAAGGACCCTCATAGCGACAAATGGAGAACTGTCTCGGAAGGTGGATTACATCATGGTTTTGCTTAAGGACATCCAAGATAGATTCAACACCCAGCAATGAAGGATTATGTACTGAATCTGCAAGAGAATATAAAGTTATTCTCTGTGTTCAGTACCATTCGGCTTCATCCGGCTCCCTCACCAAAAATCCTCCTGATAATCTGCAGTCTTTGTTTCAAAACATTGAGCTCAAGGCCTTGGACAGGCAGCTGCTTGGCCAAGGACAAAAAACTGCCAGCAGTTAGACACAACATCTCCTGCCAAAGAGTCCTTGTTGTTCTTACTGATACAACACTCACACTCCAACATTACAATCATATTGATCCACACAACTGACGATAAAGATGACTCACACACTGCTCTCTCTGTGTCTTGTGAACTTTTTGGTCTGCTGATTGTGCATTGAGGGCTTTTTTTTTCTTTGTAATCATAATATTGATCATATGTGACCACTATTCTGAGTCAATGATTTTTTTGCTCCTTCCTATTGTATTATTCTTATGCCACCTGTACCCTCCTGTTGGCAGGCGCGTTTCAGATGCCGCCGTGTCACCGGAAATGCAGGTTCATTTTCAGTGTCAAGTCAAATCCCTCGTATGTTATCAGTGATCTGTTATCAGTGATCTGTTATCAGTATCTGTTAATGTACTTGGCAATAAATCTTTTCTGAGTTCTGAGTTCTGAGTTCTGTCCTCAGCTCTCGTTCCAACTTGAGCAAGGCTGGTGTGCATGAGGTGGAATCCTGCACAGCCGACCTGTAAGCCATCAAGATAAAAGGGAGGTGCATATCCCAGGCTCATTGGTGTTCCGTAGTGAGAATGGCCAGTTGTGTCACCAGGGCTCTATTGAACCTCTCAACCAGTCCATCACTCTGGGGGTGTAAAGGGGTAGTGCGAGTCTTTTGCATGTCCAGTCGTGCACACACCTCTGACTCAAAGTTGCGCCTTTGGTCCACTGTGGATGACCTCAGCTGCCCCAAACCTGGCGAACATGCCCTCCACCAGTGCATTTGCAACAGACTCTGCCTCCCGGTCAGATATGGCATACACCACCGTCCATTTTGTAAAGTAATCCATCACAACTAGAACAAAACGGTTCCCATTGTCTGTGCAAGGAAACAGGCCCATTACGTCCACCACCACTCTCTCCACTGGGGGTCCCACTGCCAGCTGCTGGAGTTGTGTGTGTGACCTGTCTGGAGGGCCCTTGTGTGCTGTGCAGGGGTTTCAGCGGCGACAAAAGTCCTCAACATCTCACCTCTGCTGGCTCCAATAGAACCCTTGATGGAGCCGTTGGAGGGTTTTTGAGACCCCGAAGTGTCCTGCCCCGGTAGTTCCATGGACAGCTGATAGCACTGTCTCCCTTAACGTCCTAGAGACCACCACCTGCCACCTCTCTTCTCCTGTAGCTGGCTCTTTCCACTCTTGCTGAAGCACCCTGTCCTTCACCCTTAGAGCCTCAAATTTTGCAAGCAGTCCTTTGGTGGCAGGGGAGCATCCCACTACTTCATCCCAGGGTGGCTTACGGCCTGACTCCACCCATTGCAGCACTGGTTGCAGGTCCTTGTCTTGCTCTTGCTGCCTTCTCCATTAGGGTGGGTCGATAAGCTGTGTCTCTCTGCAGACTGGCCCCTCTCTGTTCTTCCTGGGACCGTGCTCCTCCCCCATACAGAGCTCTGCTTCACAGGCATCCCTCCTGTTGCAGTACCGGCAGCCGTTGATTGCACAGAGACGTCGGGACATGGCATCATAGTTAGCATGGCGAGCTCCAGCTCTGTACTCCACCCCAAAGCTGTACAGCACTAGCTCTTCCAGCCACCGTGCAATTTGCCCTTCCGGCTTTTTGAAGGACATCAACCACTGGAGAGCTGAGTGGTCAGTTCGGACAGTGAAGGATAGGCCACACAGGTAGTATCTAAAGTGACTTATCGCTGTCATGATAGCGAGGAGCTCTCGGCGTGTCACACAATAGAGCACTCAGCTTTATCGAAGTTCTTACTGAAATAAGCGACCATTTTCTCCCCTTCTGGCCCTACCTGACTCAACACTGCCCCCATCCCAATATTGCTGGCGTCGGTGTTCAGGACACAGGGCAGGTCAGGGTCAGATGGTATGAGGATGGGAGACTCTGTCAAGGCCTTCTTCAACAAGCTGAAGGCTTGGTCACACTCAGAAGTCCAAACAAAGTCACAGTCTTTCTGCTGGAGGTGGAACAGGGGTGAGGCTATGCAAGAAAATCCATGCACAAACCTGTAGCAAGATGCTAGTCCTATGAAGCTCTTTAGCTCTCATAGGTTAGTAGGGGTCGGCCAGTCCTTCACTGCTTGCACCTTCTCCTCTAAGGTGTTGATGCTGTCTCCTCCCACTTGGTGTCCCAAAAACACCAGCTCTTTCCTCATGAAGCAGCACTTGTCGGGGTGGAGCTTCAAACCAGCTGCCTCTATTTGCTGCAGAACCCACCGCAGGGCCCTCAAGATTGCCTGGAAGGCACTACCATGGACTAGGATGTCGCTGAGGTAGACCAGGCACTCCTGTCGGGGAATGTCAGCCAACACCCTTTCTATTAATTGCTCAAATGTCGCTTGGGTGTTGCACGGGCCAAAAGGAAGAACCCATAACTGCCACAGCCCCCTAGCTGTGCAGAAGGCCATCTTTGGTCTGGCTTCTGGGCTGAGGGGTACTTGCCAATACCCAATGCACAGGTCGAGGGAGGAGAACCAAGATGAGCCAGCTACCAAGTCCAGCAACTCATCGATGCAGGGCAGTGGGTACGAGTCCTTCTTGGTTACACAGTTCAAGGGTCTATAGTCAACGCAGAACCTCATCTTCTGACTCTTCTTTTAGACCATCACAACCCCTGATGCCCAGGGACTGTCTGATGGTTCAATAATGCCAGCCTTCAGCATCTCAGTGATCGCAGTGTCAGCCACTGCCTGATGTGCAAGGGGCAAGCAGCTGATGGGCGATGTATCTCCAGTGTTGCTCTCATGTTGCACCAGGTGTATCAGGCCCATTTCTTCCTCTGACAGTGCAAAAATGTCCTTGAAGTCCCACAACACCCGCCACAGCTCCCCCTGTTGCCTGAGACCCAAGTTGTCACAGTTGCATCTCCACACCTCCCGTACTGCTGTTGGTCTGTTCACCACCCCCCACCCCCCCACTGTGGGCAGCTGGTCCAAGGCAGGAAGTTGCACATTGTCCAGAGTGTGGGGCATAAGGCCTAATTCATAATGCATCTCCACCACTCCCATGACTGCTAGGTGTGGTCTTGGGGCATTCGTGGGGTGCACCATTTCAACTTTGGGGGCCCCCAGAAAGGCCAGAGTGTTCTTTTCCAAGTCTAACACACAGTGGGCAGCCCTCAGGAAGTCCAAACCTAATATGCAAGGGTCCTGCACCACAGCGACCCTCACCTTAAAATCCACAGATTGACTCCCTACCCAAATAGTCACTACCCCTCTTCCAAGCATGGAGGCTAGCTCACCCGTCACTGTCTTTAGTTTCACTGCAGTAGGGTTCAACTGCATTCCAGCTGGGACCATGTTGGGACTCATCAAAGTTGCTGTGGAGCCAATGTTGACGAGGGCAATGCAGGGAGCTCCTGCCAGGGTGATGGGAATGTGGTAAAAGCCCCCTACATGGGTCCAACTGACCACCATCACAGACTCGGTGGTGTCATATGCTTCTGGGGAGAATGGAGCCCTGCTCCCCCATCTATGCAGTTGGGCTCCATCCACTGGAAGCAGTTCAGGATTGGACTTGGGGAAGTGGGTCTGCACCGTCCTACTTACGTAGACCCTTGGCCCTTTCCCTGGGCACCAGTATGCTTCGGGCACCACAGCCTGGCCACATGTCCAGCATACAGGGGGGCTTTGGCGAACACAGCTGCTGTCATATGGTGGTTGTAGTGATGCAGCTCGGAGCAGTTCAGTCAGTTCAGCCACCCATGCCTGCTTCTCTTGGCTTGGCCCCTCCTATCCTGCTGCTCTCACCATGGGGTTGCTGCCGGCGTAAGCCATCCCGGCTATCTCTCTTATGGCCTCCCTCTCCACAGCCAGCTCCAGCACCTCCTGCAGGATACGAGGGTGCACCAGTTGGGTCTGTATGTGCAGCTCTCTTGGGGTTATGGCTCTGATGAACTGATCTCTGGCCAGCTCGCTTTGTACTTCAGGGGGCATGCAGGTGTATGCTCTTCTTGCCAGTGTTTCAGTGTCACTATCCAGAACACGGAGTGGTTCTCTGGGCTGTCTCTGCGTGTTTGACAGCTCTAAGCGTAGAACACTGACCTGATTGCATTGTCCAAAACGCTGCTGCAGAGCCCCCGCAAAAGCACCATAGTCCTGTCTCTCTACTGGGCTAAGGAGCAGCAAGCATGGTAAGGCATAATCTGTATGGCATAGGGCACGCTGAAGTGCTTTATTGTCTTCTGACCAATGTCCAACCCATGCTAACAGTTCAAATTGGCATGGAAAGCCTCCCAGTCTACCTTACTGGAGTATTTTGACATTTTCACTTGAAGTTGGACACCCTGGGCGCCGCCATCTTTGTTTACATCCGGTGCCATATCATTACACTGGTCAACACCAAATTTATTGTCTAAGTTTTTTTAGCTGATTTAGGACAATTTTGATGTGCTAAATCCAAAAATCACATTGGTTTTGCTCAATCAGGTCAACTTTTTGAACTATGGCCACATGTTTTCTTATGTTTTTGTTTACATGTACGGGTATTTTCGCTTTATATGATGCAAAATTCTTTTTTATTTCTTGAAATTCTCTGAATTTTGAACAATGATGACGTAACATTCAATTTACATGTACTTACCTTTATCAATGTCTACCATTCAGTTCACAGTACAACTGTACAACTGCCGTACAACTGCTTATAACAACATAAAAACCTGACCTGATTGAGAAAAATGGATGTCGTTTTTGGATTCAGCGGCGCAAAATTGTCTTAAATCAATAGAAAAAACACAGACAACTTACAAAAAAAATATTTTTGTTATGTTGTGTTATCGGCGGGCACCCGCACACTTGCGTACATCTCCGCGCCCCTCGATCCAAAACCAGCATCGGCGCCTAGTTTTCTGACTGCATGTCTCGGGTGAGCCATATGTTCCGTGGCCCTTTCGTGTCCCACCTCACTGACGAAAACGCTGTCCATCTCATCCTCCTTCATTCTCCAGGGAGCGTCGGTTTTGTTTCTCCATTCTGCCATCTCGTCTGCAGGCTTTTAAGGCTGATTAACTGTGTTTGGGTTAGCCACGGCTAGTAGGAATAGCTGGTGAAGTGCCAGGGATTTACTTCGGAAAACCGTTCCGCCAAACGTGTTGGAAAACCACAAAGAGGTTGCCAATTTAACATCTTTATTCTTAACAAGGTGGGTCACTGTAGGCCATAACCACGCCAAAACAAAAAGTGCCAAACAAAGCAACAAGAAAAAAACTTCTGCTCCATCTCTCTCTCTCTCTCTCTCTCTCTCTCTCTCTCTCTCTCTCTCTCTCTTTCTCTCTCTCCACTCTCTTCCCACATCGCACGTTCCTCCTCCTCATGCTCTCCCTCTCTCTCTCCTCCACACAGCTAAACCACACAACCTCCCTCAGAACAGAGAGCCCGAACGTTGCAATATATTTTTGCTAAGAAAATAAATGAAGGGATGTCACTCCACAAGTGAACAACGCATGTCAAAACAGTCACTTGTGGCATCAGGAGTTCAGGAGCGTGCAACCCTCGTGACAATTCCAGCCGCCAGCCAGGTGTGTCTAGCATTGATGTCTGAAGCCATGTTTACATGGATACAAGTAACCGGATTAAAAGGCTGATCAGAATAAAAATGGTTCATATAAACACGCCAATCTGAATATTCTGACTCGATAACAATCATTCGGATCAATATTTCCTTCCAATTGAGACAGGTGGGTTATGCCAATTGTTAATCTGATTGGTGCGCATATAAACACTTATTCCAAAATTTGGGTAGAAAATATGTTTACTGCGCATGTCTGTACATCAGCCACACGTCGACGTGACGTATTTCCACCTTTACAGCAGTTAGCAGAAGACATGGTGGGAGTAAAACAAAACTGGTCTGTATCATCCTGCTGTCTCCCTCTGTTCGTCATATACAGAAGTATGTACTGCTGGGCTTGTAACTTCAATACAGAGACCAGCAGAAGCAAAAGTACAGTCTGAATAACACAATACAGGTCCATTTCAAAAAGAGAAAGACTCAAAGTAGGGCTTGTTTACATCGGAAGTTGCTTCTTCTTCTACTATTTCTGGAATGTCAAATAATTGTGCACATGTCAAAATGATTTAGTCCGTTCAAACGTGTGACACATGGAAACGCACGTCCTAATCGGATCAACTTTTTCAGGATCCATGTAAACAGTAAAGTTCTGATCTGAACTGTAATCAGACTGAAGAAATTTTGAACATGTAACTGTGGCTTGAGAGACAAAACTGAATCAGCAGCATTTCTCCTATTATTATATTAGGGTAATATGTCATGTCAACCAACTTTGATGCCAGAGGCTACTGATGAGACGAGAGTCACCGGCAATTTTTACAAGTATTTTAATTTTGTCACCCCGCGTTAAACTCAGCGTAGATCAATGGCTGATTGGAATACACTGATCGTATGGCGGCACATGGGGAGAGCATAATTGTGTAACATCTTAGACAAGAACAAAGAGCAGAGGTTCCCTGGTGAGATAACAGGGAGGTGGAAGGATGAATGCAGTGTGACCTTTTGTGTGTTAGAAATTTCTAGAGGAATGGTAAAGGATTAAGGAAGTGAATGCAATGTGACCTTTTGTGTGTTAGAAGCTTCTAGAGGAATGCCATGCTATTTAAGAGAAGAGTCTCTGCTGAGATGTGATTCTGTCTATGCTTCTTGTGTGAGATGTGTAATAAATCGTCTGAGTCAAATCCGCCTCTTCATTTACACGCTCCACACTGGTGACCCAAGACGAATCATGGAACACGATGAAAGATCCCCGGAGCCAACCTCAACGGGAACCCCCAGCCACGCATGTGCTGTTGCGATCAAGCTACCCGATTTTTGGCAGCACAACCCGCGCTCCTGGTTCCACCTAATCGAGACGCAGTTCGCCCTCCGGGGGATATCGGCGGATGACATCAAGTTCCACTATGTGGTCGCAGCGCTCGACGCCCGCACGGCTCAGCACGTAGAGAGCCTGCTTGATCAGCCACCAACCGACGGCAAGTACGGCGCGCTGAAGGCTGCGCTCATCCAGCACTACACACTCTCGGATAGTGAGAGAGCAGAGAGACTCCTGACGCGGATCGGGTTGGGAGACGGGTCGGCCATAGACCTGATGGAGAAGATGCTGAGGTTAAAGGGCACAGACGACGACCATTTTATTTTTACCCACCTCTTCCTCCGGAACCTTCCGTCAGCGGCGAGAGCGACCCTGGCCAATTCGTCGTTGCTGGCCAAGCGGGACTATCGTGTGCTAGCCCGGGAAGCACACCGGATCATTGTCGCCCCCAGAGAGTTCACGACCATTGCGGCAGCGATGGAGCTCGGCGCGACGACCGGAGGAGGCGAGGAGCCGATGGCAGCAGCAGAGCCACCGATGGCAGCAGCAACAGCGGGGGCCAAGGAATGCGGGGGAGACACGCTTTGTTTCTACCACCGCCGCTTCGCAGAGAGGGCACGCAAATGTATTCCACCGTGCCAATTCAAGCGACTCGGGAAACGCCAAGACCGGGGGTTGGTAGCAGCTGCAGCCCTCGGGGAGGAAAACAAGCTACTCTACTTGACGGACGCACGCTCTGGGAGGCATTTCCTTGTGGACACCGGCGCCCAGAAGAGTTTCATCCGGCCGACCTATGCTGACCGGCTGGCAGGATCTAGCGGCCCCGAGATGGCGGCAGCAAACGGCTCGGAGATTAAGACCTTTGGTGAGAGGAATCTACTCTTGTCTCTACATGGCCGTACATTTGAGTGGACTTTTGTCATAGCAGCATTGAATTTCCATATACTGGGGGCTGATTTTCTATGTGCACATGGTTTGTTGGTAGATGTTGCTAACAGACGCCTTTTGACTCTCTCCCCTGTATAGCTCGAGTGACCCGGCCAACAGCACAAGCCAACGTCACAGCTACATGCGGTAAGTTCCACACACTGCTCACTCAGTTCCCAGCACTCACTGTCCCGACGTTTTTGGCAACCATCGCTAAACACGGGGTGGAGCATTTTATCACCACCACCGGGCCGCCCATTTTTGCAAGACCTCGGCGCTTGGACGCAGCTAAACTGGCCATAGCGTGCGAGGAGTTTGCCAACCTGGAGAGGTTGGGCATCATTAGGCGCTCAAACAGCCCATGGGCTTCCCCACTACACATGGTCCCTAAAGCTGAGGGTTCGTGGCGACCTTGCGGGGATTTCCTCAGGTTGAACAACGCCACAGCGCACGACCGCTACCCAATTCCTCACATTCAGGACTTTTCCGTTCACCTTGCAGAAGCGCACGTTTTTTCTCAAATAGACCTGGTCCGCGGTTACCACCAAGTCCCAGTGCGCGCTGAGGACATACCCAAAACAGCGGTAATAACTCCGTTCGGTTTATTCGAGTTTTTGTGCATGCCATTTGGGCTTAAAGGGGCTGCACAGACGTTCCAACGCATGATGGATGCAGTGCTGCGCGATCTCCCTTTCGTGTTCATCTACCTGGACGATATCTTAGTAGCCAGCGCGTCCGAAGATGAACACGAAACCCACCTCACGACGGTTTTCCGGAGGTTGGAAGAGCACGGGTTAATAATCAACCCAGCGAAATGTCAGTCCGGGGTGACGGGGATTGATTTTTTTGGGGCACCGTGTCTCTCCCGAAGGAGCGGTCCCGCTGCCTGACAAAGTGTGTGCAGTAGCAGATTTTCCCCGGCCGCAAACGGTCAGGGCGCTACAAGAATTTTTGGGAATGGTGAACTTTTATAACCGTTTCCTTCCCCGCGCAGCGCAGCTCATGCAACCACTGTACGCCGCGCTCAAAAAACAGAAACCCGCAGATAAGGTCGAATGGACCCCGGAGCGAGAGCGGGCGTTCTCGGAAGTCAAAGCAGCCCTGGCAAACGCCGCATTGCTGGCACATCCAGGACCCAACGGCCCGCATAGCACTCACCACTGACGCTTCAGATGTGGCCATAGGGGCGGTCGTGGAGCAGCGCGTAGCCGGGGCTTAGCAGCCGCTCGCCTTTTTCAGCAGGACTTTGCGCGACAGTGAACGTAAATACAACGCGTTCGACAGGGAGTTGCTGGCTCTCCACCTGGCCATTCACCACTTCCAGTTCTGGCTGGAAGGGCGCAGTTTCACCGCGTTCATTGACCACAAGCTGCTAACATTCGCGATGGCCAAGATTTCAGAACCGTGGTCGGGCCGGCAGCAGAGACAGCTGGCCGCAATCTCAGAGTTTACTACCGATATTCAGCATGTGTCGGGTAAACTGAATGTAGTGGCAGACTGCCTCTCGCGCTCCGTGGCGGCCCCGGTCTGCGTGGGGATAGATTACGCAGCCATGGCCGCGGAGCAGGTTAGTGACGCGGACGTGCGCGCGCTCCAGTCTGGACCAACAGGCTTAAGGCTGGAGAGCAGGGTGCTGCAAGACGGCATGCCCCCCCCTAATCTGCGATGTCTCCACGGGGCGCCCCGGCCACGTGGCGCCGCCGCGTGTTTGACTCGATTCATTCTTTGGCGCACACGGGAGTGCGCGCGTCGGTCAAAATGGTAGGGGAGAAATTCATGTGGCCGAGCCTTCGCAAACAAGTGAAAGAGTGGGCGGCAGCCTGCGTGGCGTGCCAACGAGCCAAAGTACACAGACACACGAAGGCTCCCTTGGAGCCGTTTCGCATTCCGGCTAAGAGGTTCGACCATGTTCACGTGGACCTCATGGGCCCCCTTCCGCCATCTCAGGGGTGCACGCACTTCCTGACAATGGTGGACTTCACCACGCGCTGGCCGGAAGCGGTTCCGCTGGTGGCAACCACAGCCGAGGAGGTGGCGCGCGCGTTTTTAACAGCATGGGTGGCGCGTTTTGGAGTCCCGTCGGACATTACGTCCGACAGAGGCCCTCAATTTGTTTCCTAACTCTGGTCAACAATGGCCCGCAGCCTGGGTGTCACAATTCACCGCACAACCGCATACAATCCACAGGCTAATGGGTTATGCAAACGTTTTCATAGATCATTGAAAGCGGCTCTCAGGGCTTCACTGACGGATGCAAATTGGGTAGACAAGCTACCGTGGGTTTTATTGGGGTTACGTTCTGCGCCTAAAGAGGATCTGGAAGCTTCCCCGGCTGAACTCGTTTTTGCGCAACCACTTCGGCTGCCCGGGGAGTTTCTGCCAGATAATCCCACGCCGGGCAGCTCCCCGTCTCAGCTGTTGCAGCGTAGCATAGACACAAGCACACTGCCGGGCCCTGCCCACCACAGTTTTCCGCGCGTTTTTGTGCCTAAAACTTTGAAAAACGCGGAATTCGTGTTTGTCAGACACGACGCCCATCGCCCTCCACTGCGCCCACCCTATGATGGACCGTTCAGAGTGCTGGAAATAGGGGACAAGCATTTTTTGCTAGATTTGGGGGGTAGGAGGGAAAAGATTGTCATAGACAGACTCAAACCCGCTTTCGTGGTGGCGGATGAGCAAGTGCTGTTGGCGAGGGCCCCTCGGCGTGGAAGACCCCCACGGGGGGCTCCCCAGAGAAAAGATTCCCCAGAGCACCCACATGGACAGACAAAAAGTTTTACCCCCCAAACATCAACTCCCCAGCATGACAGCACCGTGGAGGCGGTGAATCCTGGTTTCAGCAGATATGGGAGAAGACTGAAGCCCAAGCAGCATGCGGATTGATGTTTAATTGTTCTATCACAGCATACGGACTGTTATTCTATTGTTCCATCCAAGATGCTCGGGGGGGTTGTATGGCGGCACATGGGGAGAGCATAATTGTGTAACATCTTAGACAAGAACAAAGAGCAGAGGTTCCCTGGTGAGATAACAGGGAGGCGGAAGGATGAATGTAGTGTGACCTTTTGTGTGTTAGAAACTTCTAGAGGAATGGTAAAGGATTAAGGAAGTGAATGCAATGTGACTTTTTGTGTGTTAGAAGCTTCTAGAGGAATGCCATGCTATTTAAGAGAAGAGTCTCTGCTGAGATGTGATTCTGTCTATGCTTCTTGTGTGAGACGTGTAATAAATCGTCTGAGTCAAATCCGCCTCTTCATTTACACGCTCCACAGTCTATAGTTAAGTGGTTGCTGTTTTTGCCTTCCGTTTCCACAAACTGCATTGGAAAATGCACCCAACATACAGCCGTGGACAAAATTGTTGGTACCCCTCTGTTAATGAAACAAAAACCCACAATGGTCACAGAAATAACTTGAATCTGACAAAAGTGGTAATAAATAAAAATTCTATGAAAATTAACCAATGAAAATCAGACAATGCGTTTGAATTGTGGTTCAACAGAATTATTTTAAAAAACAAACTCATGAAACAGGCCTGGACAATTTTTTTTTTTTTTGTATACTTTATTGATCCCCAGAGGAAAAATTGAGGGCATCCACCTGGATGGATGAAGCAGTCATGGTACGGCGCTATCCCTTTACCATTCTCACACACATTCACACCTAGGGCCACTTTTAGAGTTTCCAATTAACCTAACCTGCATGTTTTTGGCCTGTGGGAGGAAACCGGAGAACTCCCGGAGTAAACCCATGCAGACACAGGGAGAACTTGCAAACTCCACACAGATCACTGTTGGTCAGGGGCTGGGATCGAACCAGGGATCCCATGGCCAAGGGTGAGTTGCTGTGCTGCCATAGTGCCAACCACTGCGCCACCGCACCGCCCCCTTAACTTAATATTTCGTTGCACAACCTTTTGAGGCAATCACTGCAATCAAACGATTTCTGTAACTGTCAGTGAGACTTCTGCACCTCTCAGCAGGTATTTTGGCCCACTCCTCATGAGCAAACTGCTCCAGTTGTCTCAGGTTTGAAGGGTGCCTTCTCCAGACAGCATGTTTCAGCTCCTTCCACAGATGTTCAATAGGATTTAGATCAGGGCTCATAGAAGGCCACATTAGAATAGTCCAATGTTTCGCTCTTAGCCATTCTTGAGTGTTTTTAGCTGTGTGTTTTGGGTCATTATCCTGTTGCAAGACCCATGACCTGTGACTGAGACCAACCTGTCCAACACTGGGCAGCACATTTCTCTCTAGAATACCTTGATAGTCTTGAGATTTCATTGTACCCTGCACATATTCAAGACACCCTGTGCCCGATGCAGCAAAGCAGCCCCAGAACATAACAGAACCTCCTCCATGTTTCACAGTAGGGACAGTGTTCTTTTCTTGGTATGCTTCATTTTTGCATCTGTGAACATAGTGCTGATCTGCCTTGCCAAAAAGTTGTTTTGTCTTGTCTGTACATAGGACATTCTCCCAGAAGCTTTGTGGCTTGTCAACATGCAGTTTGGCAAATTCCAGTCTGGCTTTTTTATGATTTGTTTTCAACAGTGGTGTCCTCCTTTGTTGTCTCCCATGAAGTCCACTTTGGCTCAAGCAACGACAAATGGTGCGATCTGACACTGATGTACCTTGACCTTGGAGTTTACCATGAATGTGTTTAGAGGTTGTTCTGGGCTCTTTTGTTACCATTCGTATTATCCGTCTCTTCCATTTTCCCTCCTGCGGCCACTTCCAGGGAGGTTGGCTACAGTCCCGTGGATCTTAAATTTCTGAATAATATGTGCAACTGTAGTCACAGGAACATCAAGCTGCTTGGAGATGGTCTTATAGCCTTTACCTTTAACATGCTTGTCTATAATTTTCTTTCTAATCTCCTGAGACAACTCTCTCCTTTGCTTCCTCTGGTCCATGTTTAGTGTGGTACACACCATGTCACCAAACAGCACAGTGACTACTTGTCACCCTTTAAATAGGCCAACTGACGGATTACAATGTATTGATATGTGAAGTTCATATGGAGTCACCACTAGAGGGCAGTATGACCCCGGCCATGACCTAACTATAAAAGGAGATGTACATGTGCCACTGTGTGGTTAGTTGTGAGTTGCTGTTGAAGTGACAAGTAAAAAGTCCTAACTGACACCCGGTGTGTGCGCCTCGTCATTACATGTTCCAGGAGAACATTACATGGTACCAGGAGTAAATTACATGATACCAGGATAAAACTACGAACCGACGACGAAGATGAACGCTCTTCGACAGCCGGACGAGTTAAAGTTGACCGGTAACGTCAACGAGAACTGGAAAGCATTCAAACAGAGTTTTGAACTTTATTCGCTTGCTATCGGTCTCCGTGACGAGGAGAGGAAAATAGCATTACTGCTAACAGTAGCAGGGCGAGCGGCGCTAAATGTGTTTAACACATTCGTCTTCACGGAAGAAGAAAAAGGCAACTTCGACGCCGTGATGAAGAAATTTGACGATTATTGCACACCGAGAAAGAATGAAACGTACGAGAGGTATGTGTTCAGAAAAAGACTTCAGAAAGAGTCACAGTCCATTGAGCTGTATGTCACAGACCTACGGTTGAAATGTCAGTCATGCAACTTTGGAACATTGAGTGAGTCAATGATACGGGACCAAATTGTAATTGGGGTCCAAGACAACAAATTGCGGATGCAATTACTGAAAGAGACTAACTTAACGCTGGAGAAAGCGATACAGATTTGCCAAGCGTCTGAGAGTACAAAGGCACAATTAAAGACTTTTAGCAGCAAGGAAAAAGAGACTGCTGAGGTCGGTGCAGTGCAGCGCGCGAAGCCGAAAGGAACGTTGCAGGCAAGAAAAAGGGAGGCAAACCCAGAGCGCGCGCGCGGGAACTGTGAGCGGTGTGGAAGGCAACACGCGCTGAAACAGTGTCCAGCATTCGGGAAGGAATGTCGCAAGTGTGGCGGAAACAATCACTTCGCAAAGACCTGCTTCTCAAAGAGGAGGGTGCAACTCGTGGAGAAAAAGAGCGACAGCGAAGAGGATCAGTTTTACGTGGACGCCATCGAGGGAGAGACGAGCGCTGACGAATGGATAGTGTGCCTGGAGATGAATGGCACGGACATGTCACTAAAGCTCGACACAGGTGCGCAGGTAAACATCCTGCCAATGAAAGATTTTAAAAGACTGAAAAACAAGCCGAAAATAAGAAATAAAAAGATTAATCTGAGAACATATGACGATAAGCCAATACCCACTAAAGGAATGTGCAGGGTTACACTGTCAAACAAAGGTAAAACAGTGAATGCATTGTTTGTACTTGTTGATGGAAATAGACAAGCAATTTTGGGTTTAAAAACATGCGATCAGCTAGGTCTGATCAAAAGGGTGAATGTCATTGATACAGACAAAGTGACAACACGAGAAAATACAGAGGCTACAACAAGTAGGCACAAACACACTGACTGGGTGAAAGAATACAAAGAGGTGTTCAAAGGAATAGGCCGCCTACCAGGCAAACAAAAAATTAGGCTGAAAGAGAATGCAAAGCCAGTCATACATGCAGCAAGAAAAGTGCCAATAGCTCTTAAAAAGAGGCTGAGAGAAACACTAGACTCACTGATAGCAGACGGAGTGGTCAGAAAAATAGAAGAACCAACTGAATGGGTTAACTCACTAGTTATAGTGGAGAAGCCAAATGGAGATTTGAGATTGTGCATAGATCCGAAAGATCTAAATAAAGTAATACAGCGGAAGCATTACAGGCTACCAACAAAATCTGACATAACCAGCACAATGAGTGGAGCAAGCTACTTCACAAAATTAGATGCCAAATCTGGGTTTTACCAACTAGTGCTCGACGAGGAAAGCGCTAAATTGTGCACATTTAATACGCCATTCGGAAGGCATTGCTTTCTACGAATGCCGTTCGGGATTAGCTCAGCCCCTGAAATTTTCCATAGAACTGTGCAGCAATTGTTTGACGGAATAGAAGGGGTAGGAGTTTTTCTTGATGATGTGGTAGTCTGGGGAAAAACAAAAGAGGAGCACGACGAAAGGTTGGCAAGAGTTCTCACACAGGCGCAAAAGTCAGGTATGAAACTGAATAAGAGTAAGTGCCAATTCGGGGTACGGGAGATTACATACCTGGGAGAGAAATTATCTGGGGCAGGCGTGCAACCAGATCCGGAAAAAGTGCGGGCCATAGCAGAGCTGCCAGTACCGCAGGACAAAAATGACTTGCAAAGAGCCCTAGGGCTAGTCAATTACATGGGAAAATTTATCCCAAATTTATCAGCTAACACAATAGCTCTTAGAAGCTTGTTAGAGACCAATACAATGTGGCAGTGGATGGCAGAGCATGCCAGAGAATGGGAGTGGCTCAAAAGCAGTCTAATAAAGGAGCCAGTGTTAAAATTCTATGATCAGGACAAACTGCTAAAAGTGTCCACAGATGCGTCCAAAGCCGGCCTAGGAGCTGTGCTATTGCAAAAACATGACACAGAGTGGTATCCAGTCGCATACGCATCGCGCACCATGACAAGTGCAGAAAAAAATTACGCGCAAATAGAGAAAGAGACTCTAGGTGCAGTGTTTGGATGTGAGAAGTTTCATGAATATGTGTATGGAAGGTCAGTAATACTAGAAACAGACCACAAACCACTGATTGCGATCTCACAGAAGCCACTGGGTGACGCACCACTGCGCATCCAGCGTCTAATGTTAAGATTACAGAAATATGACTTGAAATTTGAGTTTACACCAGGCAAGCAACTAATTGTAGCCGATGCGCTGAGTAGGGCTAGCTTGAGCAACACCAGCAGCACAACAGAGGAAGCTGTGCAAATACATGTAGACTCTATTAAGGCACACATGCCAGTGTCAGATGCAAAATGGACGAAGATAGTGAAAGAAACACAAAAAGATGAGAAACTAAAAAGAGTAATGGAACAGATACATCAGCCAGGACAGGTTATGATTGACAAGCCTTACCAACACTTTAAAGGTGAACTGTCTGTGTTAGATGGGGTTCTGTTAAAAGGTACAAGGATAGTCATACCTACCTCCATGAGATCAGAAATGGTTAAATTAGTGCATGAGGGGCATTTGGGTATTGAAAAGTGCAAAAGACGTGCACGTGATGTTTTGTATTGGCCCAACATGCACAAGGACATTGAGGCATATGTGCAGCGCTGTGACATTTGCCAGCGCCACAGGTATCAACAGCCAAAGGAGCCTATGAGGCCCCATGAGAAGCCTCAAGGGCCATGGAGAAAAGTGGGCATGGATCTATTTCAGCTTAAGGGCAAGGACTATCTGTTAGTCATGGACTATCATTCCACCTACCCAGAGTTTGCAGGGTTGAGTGACACAACAGCAGAAAAGGTGATTGCACATACAAAGACAATGTTCGCACGCCATGGAATTCCAGTGACTGTTGTGAGTGATAACGGACCACAATTCATGAGTCAGTGCTTCAAAGACTTTGCAGACACATATGGGTTCAAGCACGTGACCTCAAGCCCTCTGTACCCACAGTCGAATGGGTTAGCAGAGAAAGGGGTGCAAATTGTGAAGCGCATACTGAAAAAGGCTGCAGACAATGCAGAAGACCCACATCTGGCGATCCTGAATTACCGAGCATCACCACTGGAGAATGGACTGTCCCCAGCAGAAATGCTCATGAACAGAAAACTCAGAACGCGACTTCCATCAGCATCTCAAGTGATGGAAAAGAGAGATGTGAGGCGCGATGAGAGGCAAACTGAACTGTACAACAGAACAGCACGACCTCTGAGACCACTTGCACATGAGGACATTGTGCGAGTGAGATGTGATGGAGAATGGGGACCGCTGGCAAAAGTGGTTAAAGAAACAACTCCCAGATCATATGAAGTCATCACAGAGCATGGGAAAACAATGAGGCGAAACCGACGTCACTTACTGAAAGTGCCTCAGACAAAAATGAGAGTCACAGACAGTGAAACAAGCGACATGCCAGTTTACAGCCAAACCGAACAACCAGAAATGGCTGAGAACCAAAACTTAGAGACAGACAATAACGAACAGACTGAGGTGACACAAAACAGAAGATCACAAAGGCAAATTGTGAAACCGAAAAGATTGATTGAGGAAATGTAAGGAGTACTGAGATGAATGAAAAAAAAAAAAAAAAAAAATGTGTTGATGTTGAATTGTAAACAGAGAAAAAATTGAACTTGTAATTCAGTGTACAAGGTTAAAAAAAAAAATGTAAATAGAAATGGAGTTTATTTTGTATATAGAAATTTGAGAAAAAGTTTATAGTTGGACATGACCTTTACTAGAAAAAAAGGGAGATGTATTGATATGTGAAGTTCATATGGAGTCACCACTAGAGGGCAGTATGACCCCGGCCATGACCTAACTATAAAAGGAGATGTACATGTGCCACTGTGTGGTTAGTTGTGAGTTGCTGTTGAAGTGACAAGTAAAAAGTCCTAACTGACACCCGGTGTGTGCGCCTCGTCATTACATGTTCCAGGAGAACATTACATACAAGTTTGTAGACACCTGTGATATTAATTAGAGGGCACATCTTGGTTGAACATGTCCCTATGGTCACACTATTTTCAATCTTTTCTAGGGGTACCATCATTTTTGTCCAGGCCTGTTTCATGAGTTTGTTTTTTAAAATAATTCTGTTGAACCACAATTCAAAAGCATTGTCTGATTTTCATTGGTTAATTTTCATAGAATTTTTATTTATTACCACTTTTGTCAGATTCAAGTTATTTCTGTGACCATTGTGGGTTTTTCTTTCATTAACAGAGGGGTACCAACAATTTTGTCTAATTAGCCTGTTGTGGAAGAAGGAAGCAGACAAGGCTGCGAGCTGCATGACACATGAACTTTATTCCTCTTCCAACATCAAGTACAGAACATCTCTAACTGGGTCTCTGGGCACCTCCTTTTTATAACCTTTATTCCTAACCCATGAGACCCAGGGAGTCGAATACAATACTGTCAGTGCATAAAGACATGCGTGGCACATTAACATCATAATTCCCCTCTCATCCTCTCGCGCCTCCTGAACTCCCCCCCGGGGGGGGGGTAGTCCTTTCTGTTACATCTGAGACCCCCTGATGTCCTTTCTCCTTCAGTCCTTTGTTCCACCTCCCCCCAGCTCCCGACTCTGGGTGGAGAACCCCCGCACAGTGCCACCACACTGTAACGGATTGCCCATCCAATTTAATTTTTTGGGGTGCCTTCGACAAAAAGAAAAAAAAAACTTGTTTTAAACTTAGGACAATCCCCCACAAGGATGCAGGTAAATAAAACAAATACCGTGGACCCTTAACTAACTCAAATATCTCAACTTCATAAGCACATTCAGTCAATATAAAGAAAGCAGTATTCAAGATTCAAAAATTTTATTTGTCAATACTACTATACGTACAGGACATACAGGAGAATTGAAATGGCGTTTCTCTCTCTTCAGTGGTGTGTGCAATATAAAAAAGAAAAGGGAATAAGGCTGGAAAAACAACAACAGCAGTCTATGTACAGTGCTACCCGTAGTGCAAATGGCGACAAAAGATAGACCCAGACATCCCATAGTGGAAATAAAGTGCAGTATATCTCAAAAGAACTCAAACCATCAACTCAAATGTACTTTTCAGGCGAAACCACAAAATTATATCAAAGGCAATAAAAATCTCAGCGCATAAACAGTTCACATGGTTCAGTTAAGGTTTTTTGGGTTTTTTTGTTTTTTTCAGTTCAACTCAGTTCAGTTTAATCTAATCCTTTTAATCAGTTCAGTTCTCAGCATGATTCGAGATTGCATACTTCCGCCAAGGCTCTGATCTTCTGTCACAGACAAAAAGAGGAGCAGAGGTGCCCATTAATGTGAGGTGAACCGGGAACCAGGATGTAGAAAGGAGCGCAGAGCGGAGCTGAACAAGGAACAAGCCAAACTGTTGTCTCCAGCAGCTCAGACGGTCAGAGGGCTGCAGACTCTGGGTGGGAATGAGTAAAAAAGTGCTCTTTTTCTTCTCACTCTCTGATGCTCCAATGTTTTTGTAATTGTGACATACATGTTTGTCTGCTGCAGCTTCAAAATTAATCTAATTTGGCAGATTCATTTCCACTCTGCTGCTGTGCTGTGACTGTAGTCTCTTCACCAACCACTACAATATTAAGTAATTTATGTTCATTATTATGTATCTGGCAAAGTTATAATGACCAAAATTCACGAAGTAAGTGATTTAAATCCATTAACAGCCTTCGGACAAACTAAACCTGCCAGCATTTAGTTTTTAAAATATGGGAGGTTTGTCCTGTTTGGTTGGCAAAGAGTGTTCTAAAAATCATAAATACATAGAAATATTACAGCAGCTCATTTTAGTTAATTTGATTTGATTAAATAAAATTTTATTAATACTTTTGTGTATCTTTGAAATGAGAGTTGAAATTTATTGTTCTATTCTGGCTCTGCAAAATTATAATCAAAAGCTTCAATTATGACAAAAAAAATAAAAATTTTACCACAAACTGTTTCAAATTTATTAGAAAAACAGTCATTTTTACATCCACCAAGGGAGGCAGTGATGTTTTTAGTGACGTTAGTTGGTTTGTCTGTCTGTTAGCAACATAACTCAAAAAGTTATGAACAGATTTTGATGAAATTTTCAGGAAATGTGTGTAATGGCACGGGAAACAGATGATTAGATTTTGCTAATGATCTGAGAGTGCATACCTCCACCAAGAGCTTTATATTTGTGCAGCAGGATTACACAAAAACTACTGGATGGATTAGGATGAAATTTTCACCAGAGGTGGTTCTTGGACTACAGAGGAATCCATTACATTTTTGGTCATTTTGTGGGGCAGCTGTAGCGCAGGTGTAGTGTGGCTGACTGCTGATCAGAGGGTCAGGCCTTTGATTTCCGCTCTGTCTGCAGTCTGCATGTCAAAGTGTCCTTGAGCAAGATACTGAACCTCCAGTTGCTTCTGGTGGGTCAGGCCAGCGCCTGTGCATGGCAGCTCCACTGCAATCAGTGTGTGAATGGGTGGATAACAGGATCTATATAGAGCTTTGGTCATCTAGAGATGAGAAAAAGTGCTATATACGTGAACGCCATTACCATTGGGTGATGATCCGAGAATGCATACCTCAGCCAAGGCTCTTATCTTCTCACAGAATGTTAGCAACAATACTCCAAAATTACTGGATGGATTTGGATGAAATTTTCACCACAGGTGGTTCTTGGACTACAGAGGAAGCCATTACATTTTGGTGATGATCTCAGAATCCATACCTCAGCCAAGGCTCTTAACTTCTCACAGTGTGTTAGCAACAATACTCAAAAATTAAAGGATAAATTTTGATGCAATTTTCACCAGAAGTGGCTCTAGGCCTACGCACAAACCCATTACATTTTGGAGGTGATCCATGAGGGCCTAAAGGAGACTTGACAGAGGTATGTGCTTTCTGAGTGCTTTTCCAGTTTCATTATAAAAAATGAGCAAAAATTAGACATAAAATAATCCACAAATTAAGGATAATAAAGTCTAAAAAAGCACAAGAAGAGTCATAATTTTACAACAGGAAATTACAAACTCATGAGCAAAATAGTTGCAAATTTAGTTAAAAACAAATTTACAGAGGAAAAAAGTAGAGAACTACAAGAAAATGGTTATAAATTTAGGAGAAAAAACCCCAACTTCCAAGACTAAGTCATTACTCAAGTATTTTTTAAATGGGTGGTTTAATACTCTTACTCAACTTAATTTTTTGGTGTCTACTTTTAATTATTAATTTCATAAGTTAACACTGCTTTTACATGAGTGCAATTTCTGGCTACTATACCCACCTCTGATCATATAATTTAAGTATGCGTGAGTTAATTACTACAATATTATGAATGTTTCTCCCTCTGTGACAAAGTATTTTGTCTACTAATCTATCATGACTGTCATCCTATCACATCATCATAGCTCATGTCCATTAGTGTGCACGCCTCCTGATTAATGAAAAACAAACACTCAGCCATTGTTTTATGTTAAATAAGGACAGTTAAATATGAACTATTTGAAGACACGGCAGATAGAATTTTCACTGCACAGAGAAAAAAAACAGTGCGTGGGTTAAAATTTTGATTTAACTACAGGACTGCAGCAAGGCCAGTTGTTATGTCCACAAACCTAGCAGTAAAGAGATGGACAAGGATTCTGCACTGGAACTGGAACTTTATTACATTATGTTAATAATAATACAGAGCATGTGACTGAGCACTCGCCTCCTAACTGCAGTGTTGCTGAGAGACCAAGATGGCCGGGTCTCCCTTGCTTATATGCCGGCGTGATGACGGCACCAGCCGGCTGCGTCATCACACCGCTCCCTGGTGTTAACCCCTTCACTACATTCTTCCTACCCCTTGCAAAAACACAGAACACATTATTTAATTAATACCCTCCCCAATTTGGTACTAAAACCCCAACAAACACACTAAAATAAAACAGTCAGCACATAATAAAACAAAACCTAAAACTAGGGTCAGTGGGTGGACTGCCACTAGACCCTGTTCGGCTAAGTGGAGTATTCTGCCACTTTGGGGTTTTTTTTTCAGCCACGTTCCTAACTAAACTGTCTTTCAGTTGTTTTTTTTTTTTTTTTTTTTTTTTTACAGTCTTGGAGGAACAGGGAGGAACAGTTCTGCCTGAGGGGTTTTGAGGGAGCCCTGTGGTGGCCTCCTCCCTGGAGCTTTGAAGCGGGCTCGTGGCGGCTGCCTCCCTGGAGCTGTCTCACCCCCGGGGTCAATCTTCATGACGCCGGGGCCTGGGTCCCACACTGCGATAGCCGACTCCCAGGGAGCCTTGTCTTCTGGAGCCTCCACCTGGACACGCCGCAGCTGGTTTGCATGTCAAACCGAGCCATCTGTCAGCCGGAAACACGCCGTTCTCAGCTTTGCCACAATCCTCAGCGGCGCCTGTTGTTTCACTGGCTGCGGCCCAGTCAGTTGCCATCCCAGTCTCTCACCGGTGCAAACCCAAACCCAGTCCATGACTTGGAGTGGCGCCTTACTTGGGTTTATGCATTGTTGTTGTGCTCCTGGTGGTGCTGTGTGCTCTTTCGGCTCAAGATCTCCGCTGTGCTGCAGCGGTTCCGTAGTCACCGTGTTCGTTGCGGACCCTTCACCCATTTTCTCTGTTGCTGGTTGCGGCTCATCACGGGTACAGAAGGTGTCCAGTGCTTCTCCAGTGTCACTTGTTGAAGCGGACTCTTCACCTGTCTGCTCAGTCATAACCTCCGTAGCTTGTTGAGCGAGGGTACGGAAAGAGTCCGGCTCTTCCTCTCTGCCATCTGAAGTGCTCTGCTATGCTGTGTCATGCGTTGTGTTTGTGCCTGGCTGCCGCTGCTGTGTTTTGAGGCTCTCGGCATGCTCGGATTCGCGCTTTTCTGCCGTGTTCTCTTCTTCCTCCGTGTTCACCATGCTAGCTAACACCATCTATCCAGGTAACCTCCGTGTTTGCCGCCCATTTAGCCCCGTGGCTAACTTCTCCGTTGCTTCTAGCTGGGATGTTAGCTCCACTGTGCTAGCTAGCATCGTGTCATTTGGCGCCATTAGCATCTTAACCCACAGCCTCATGCTATGTGTGTTCAGCAAAGTAGCTAGCAAGAAGTTCGACAGCATCCGCATATGACTCTATCTCCCCTAACGTGTGGAAAATTCTCTAACCCTCCACTCTGAGTTTGGGAACAAGAACTGCTTGTTTCCTTATTTTATTGAGTTTACCCAGGCCCAGCACTGCAAGGTAGGTCTCGAATGTGTCCAACCAGTGTGGCCACAGGACTGCTGATTCCCCTGGGTACTCAAGAAAAGGCCATAGTGGTGTTACGCATGCCTCCATGGTTTAATCCTCCATTGCCAAATGTTATGTCCACAAACCTGGCAGTAAAGAGAAGAGCGAGGATGCTGCACTGGAACCGGAACTTCATTACATTATGTTTATAATAATACAGAGCATGTGACTGAGCACTCGGCTCCTAACTGCAGGGATGCTGAGAAACCAAGATGGCCGGGTCTCCCTTGCTTACATGCTGGCGTGATGATGACTGGTACTGTCATCACGCTGGTCCCTGGTGTTAACCCCTTCTGTACACCAGTCTGACTGGGAAAAGAGCTGTCACCGTGGCCCCGGAGAAGTGCCAACAGCTGAGCCCAAAACTGACATTCATCATTATTTAATTACAGTGCATCCGGAAAGTATTCACAGCGTTTCACTTTTTCCACATTTTGTTATGTTACAGCCTTATTCCAAAAGGGATTAAATTAATTTTTTTCCTCAAAATTCTACACACAATGTAACCCTTTAATGACAATGTGAAAAAAGTTTTTTTTTTTAGATTTTTGCAAATTTATTAAAAATAAAAAACTAAGAAATTACATGAACATAAGTATTCACAGCCTTTGCTCAATACTTTGCTGATGCACCTTTGGCAGCAATTACAGCCTCAAGTCTTTTTGAATAGCTTGGCGCACCTATATCTTTGGGCAGTTTGGCCCATTCCTCTTTGCAGCACCTCTCAAGCTCCATCAAATTGGATGGGAAGCGTCGGTGCATAGCCATTTTCAGAGATGTTCAATTGGATTCAAATCTGGGCTCTGGCTGGTCCACTCAAGGACATTCACACAGTTGTCCTGAAGCCACTCCTAGTTTATTTTGGCTGTGTGCTTAGGGTTGTTGTCCTGCTGAACGATGAACCATCGCCCCAGTCTGAGGTCAAGAGCGCTCTTGAGCAGGTTTTCATCCAGGATGTCTCTGTACATTGTTGCATTCATCTTTCCCTTTATCCTGACTAGTCTCCCAGTTCCTGCCACTGAAAAACATCTCCACAGCGTGATGCTACTACCACCATCGGCATGGTTATGAGCAGTGCCTGGTTTCCTCCAAACATGATGCCTGGCATTCATGCCAAAGAGTTCGATCTTTGTCTCATCACACCAGAGAATTTTGTTTCTCATGGTCTAAGAGTCTTTCAGGTGCCTTTTGGCAAACTCCAGGCGGGCTGCCATGTGCCTTTTACGTAGGAGTGGCTTCCATCTGGCCACTCTACCATACAGGCCTGATTGGTGGATTACTGCAGAGATGGTTGTCCTTTTGCAAGGTTCCCCTCTCTCCACAGAGGAACACTGGAGCTCTGACAGAGTGACCATCGGGTCCTTGGTCACCTCCCTGACTAAGGCCCTTCTCCCCCGATCGCTCAGTTTCAACAGCCGGCCAGCTCTAGGAAGAGTCCTGGTGGTTCTGAGCTTCTTTAATTTACGGATGATGGAGACCACTGTGCTCATTGGGACCTTCAAAGCAGCAGAAATTTTTCTGTACCCTTCCCCAGATTTGACTTCATGCTTGGCTTGTGCTCTGACATGCACTGTCAGCCGTGGGACTTTATAGAGACAGGTGTGTGCCTTTCCAAATCATGTCAACTGAATTTACTACAGGTGGACTCCAGTTAAGCTGTAGAAACATCTTAAGGATGATCAGTGGAAACAGGATGCACCTGAGCTCAATTCTGAGCTTCATGGCAAAGGCTGTGAATACTTATGTGCATGTGATTTCTTAGTTTTTTATTTTTAATAAATTTGCAAAAATCTAAAAAAAAAAAACTTTTTCATATTGACATTATGGGGTATTGTGTGTAGAATTTTGTGGAAAAAATGAATTAATCAATTTTGGGATAAGGCTGCAAAATAAAATGTGGAAAAAGTGAAGCGCTGTGAATACTTTCCGGATGCACTGTATGTCAGGGTTTTTTTTTCTTTCTTTCTTTCTTTTTTTTTTTTACATTTTTTTTAACCTCACTCACTATCTTTCTGTTAACAGAATGATTCAAAAGGAAAATATCCCGACAGTTTTTTTGAGTTAATAAAAACAATTTTGCAAGTTAGGTTAATTGGCATCAAACTGGGGATTCTAAATTGTCCTTAGGTATGACTGTGAGCGTGAATGGTTGTTGTCTCACCGTGTTGGCCCTGCGATGGACTGGCGATCTGTCCAGGGTGTACCCTGCCTCTCGCCCAAAGATGCAGGGATAGGCTCCAGCCCCCCCGTGACCTGAAAACGATTAAGCGGAAGAAGATGAATGAATGAATGCATTCAGCAGAGGAGCATAACAGACCTCGGTTGAGATCAACGGCTTGCTTTTTCTCAGTTTAAAAGTGTCATGTTACTGCTTTGGAAGACAGTTGTGTTTTCTTTAGTGGGACCCAAGAGTGCAGGCAGGACTCGGTGCAATAATGATTTATTAATAAAACAAAAATGAACAAACAACAAGCAGCTCAGGGGCTGTCAAACACAAATTACACAGAAAACGCTGAACACTACAAACAGACGATGAAGAGGGAGAATCAACAAACGCCACAACCACACAAACTCAGACTGACATATACATAGGGGAGGAATAATTGAACTAACATAAGACAGGTGGGACTAATTAACCCTTTGATATCCTTGGTTTCATGGACAGATACCATCCCCACTGTCTGTGGCACAGTTCTGCGCCTGTCATGTCATATGTCATGTGATGTAATAAAAATCCTCAGTTGTACTAAGTATTCCATCTCACATGGAGGCAGACACATATAACTTACTGCTCTTGCCTTGGAGGACTCCAATCAGCCCCCAAATCAGCCCCCCAAAACTTCACTTCTGGACACCACAGAAGAAGACTTTGTAAACAGATGATGTGCGCGATTGCAAGACGGAGGAGGCATTTGCTCCCAAATTTGCCAACTATGATTCTAAAAAGAGATTATTTAGCTTATGAAGGTAAATATCTACATTTTATTATAATACAGGGTGGGCGAAGCTGGTTGATGTTCACCTGCCATCAATCCCAGCGCCATGTGACTGGAGAGAACAATCGCGCCGGTTCCGTGTCATCATATAAGATAAATAGCGGCAGAATAAAAATGAAATTGAGTTGTAATAATCACAACAGTTTCTGGATGTAGGAGAGAAAGCGAAATTGACCGGGAAAGGACAAAATAATGACTAGGATGCCTCAAAAGGATGAAGGGAGCAAGGCGCCTGGCCAGCGGTAAGTGATGAATGTCTTTGCTTGTTTACATTGTACTGATTTTCTGGTTCATATACTTTGAAGATAAGATAACAAAATGTCCCAAACTAACTAACTAACCTGCACTTATATAGCGCTTTTCTAGTCACAAAGACCACTCAAAGCGCTTTCACTGGTACTAACCCTCTATTCTAAGGGCCTATAGGAAACAGATATCTAAGGACAATTTAGAGCAGCCAATTAACCTAACATGCATGTCTTTGGATTGTGGGAGGAAACCGGAGCCCCCGGAGTAAACCCACACAGCACAGGGAGAACATGCAAACTCCACACAGAAAGGTTCCAACCCCTGCCAGCCTGGGGATTCGAACCAGGAACCTTCTAGCTGTAAGGCAACAGTGCTAACCACTGCACCACCGTGCTGCCCCAAAAAATCAAAACCATTCTTTGTGTAAATATGTTCAAAGTCCACTTTTGACTGAAAGTTATGTAATTCAATATGACTGCCGTGGCATTATGCAAATTAGATGTGTAAATTTACTCCTATCTCAAACTTTGGATCATATTCTACATCTTTCTAATTGACAGTAAGCCATTATCTCTTACCACTTTCCAGTTATAGGTTTGTAAATCTCTGACATCTGAATATTTTTGTCACGACCTGAACTATCTTTTCTCTGCGTTCAGGTTGTCCAGTTCGCTCCTGCTCCGGGGTAGTCCGTGCCGGGTCTTCCATGGCCCGCTCTTTGACAGCGCCCAGCTGATTGCCAGCTGTCTAGTTCAGCTGCGCTGGGACAGCTGTCTCCTATTCCCAATCATCTCCCCCATTTAAGCGAGCAGCCGAGAGTTACTCGTCGCTGCGACCTCGCTATGGGAAGACGTTCCTTGTGTTCCCACGACTGTTAGCTCCTACGTCTAGCTTCAGTCCGCCGTTACCTCGGCACTTCACCCAAAGTAAGTGTTGCGACTCGGCGTGTATTTTTCCCTCGCCGCCTCTCTAGCCTTTCTCCCTGGGTGGTATGTTACCCTTAGTTCTGTGTGTGTTTTAGCCCCACGTGGCTCTTTACTTTTCTGTTCGTTATTTAGTGTAGTGTGTGCTTTGTTAATAAACTACGCTAACTCACTGGTCGCCCTCGTATCTCCTTTCCTGGCTCGTGAGAGCCAGAGTTATGACAGTAGGTCGCAGCCATAGTGAGACGGCCGCGACCGTGAGTTGGCTGTAAGGACTCAACGCCTTTTTTTCTCTTCCTCTGGGTACGGGCGAGCCAGTATCATGTCTCCTTCCAAGAGACTCATGCGGCACCCAGGCCACGATCTCTCGGAGACTCTGGACCTTGTGGACGGAACGTTGTTCACCACGGACCTCTACGATGCCCCCAGCGAGATACGCTGGCGCCTGGAGCTCGCCGAGGGTATGCTTAACTGCTTTTCTCGCTACTTCCTTCTCCCCGAGGTTAAGGCAAGGAGGGCAGACATCTCTGTGGCCTGGGAGAGGCTCCGTAGGCTGGAGGAGAACTCCGGCAGGAAGCCGAGGACAGAACGCCTTCGCTCCTCGCTTCGGAATCCCGCTCCTGCCGCCGATCCAGTCCAGGAGTTCGCCTCACCCAGGGGTGATCCCCAGGATAGAGTGACGTCAACCGGGTTTCCCCCGGAGAAGATGAGAATGACAGCGATGCGCATTGCGGATCGAGTGGCAGCCGCTTCTTCCGCCGCCGTTCCCCCCGTAGCCATGAAGAACGTGATTGCAGCGGTCAGGCTGGTCGAGAAGAACCCGGAGCTGAACGATTATCCGGAATACGCTGACCTGTTGGCTTCGCTCATCGCACAGGAGCGGCATTTTCCCGACCTCACGTTCAGAAGACGTCGCTCCCAAATTCCCCACTCATCTCAGCGAGAGTCCCGTCCGGATCCCACTCCAGGAAACCACACGAATTCCGCCTCCCAGCCTGCTGTTGCTCCCGTGTCTCGCCGAAGAAGTGAATCAGCTGCTCCCGCTCCTGGGCCCGCTCTCCCCGCTGTCCCGTCAGCTTTGGGCCCCCAGCTCTCCTCAGCTGTTTCACCCCCCTCTTCGTCATTCACTCCGGCCGCTGGGAGAAGCGCAAATTCATCTCCAGGTGTTCCAGGTCCCGATCCGGTGCGGGTAGCACCGCCTCATCTGTCCGGGGGGTTCCCCACTTCTATCCGGTTGGGAGAAGAGAGACTCGAGTCCCTTGTAGCGGGTTCCACCGGCCCTCCGGGAATCAGGCAAGTGTCCTTTCATTCTCCTCCCATTATGAGTGAATTGCCTTGTTTGATTCCTGGGGGAGGAGTTCAGGGTTCACAGTCCCCTGAGCTCTCTCCTCCCGCTGCAAAAACTGAATATGAACCTGCGTCCTCTGTGTCTCTTCCCCTTGAGTGTGCCCCGGTGCCAGGTGTACACCGCTGCGCGAGGAGGAGGCGGCCTGCGGCCCTGGAGGGTTTTGCCCCAGCCCCGCAGCCACGTTATGGGCAGAGGAGAAGGTCGAACTGCCTGTTGGAGCCAGCGCCGACGATTAAGCGTCCCCGGGTCTCCACGGAGGAATGGTTCGGCCCAGCAGAGTCCAGATCTCCTGTCCCCACGCCAGGTGGGCTGTCGACGCGGTCTTCGGCGTTTGGAGGTCGTTTGACTGTGGAAACCATCATGCCGGCTGCGGAGCCATTCGCAGTCGAGTTGGAGCCGGAGGACGGAGTCCTGCACACTGAGCCCGGAGCATCGAAGTCCTGGATGGCGGTAGAACCCGAGATCAGGCAAGTGCTCTATTTTGTTTTTCTCTTCTCTATTCTGGAGCATTATTGCCTGTCTCTCGGGGGGGCGGGCCGGGTGCAGCCGTCTGCTGCGCTCGAGCCTGTTCCACCGGGCTCTGCCGCTGCCGGTGATCCTGATCCCGGTTCCTTTTGTCCCTCTGAGCCTCTCCTCAGGGTCACCGGAGACGAACCTGCTCTGGGTGCCATCTCGGAGGTTCCGGTTCCCTGGACGGTGTTCGCCTCAGATGCTGCGCCCGGGAGTGTTTCGCCGGTCCAGCTGGGGTCCACCGGGAGTGTTTCGCCGGTCCAGCTGGGGTCCACCGGGAGTGTTTCGCCGGTCCAGCTGGAGTCCACCGGGAGTGCTGTCTCGGTCCAGCTGGGGTCCACCGGGAGTGCTGTCTCGGTCCAGCTGGGGTCCACCGGGAGTGCTGTCTCGGTCCAGCTGGGGTCCACCGGGAGTGTTTCGCCGGTCCAGCTGGGATCCACCGGGAGTGTTTCGCCGGCCCGATCGGGGTCCACCGGGGGTGCTGCGCCGGCCCGATCGGGGTCCACCGGGGGTGCTGCGCCGGTCCGGGTAACGGTTAGTGTGGGAGCTGGAGGATTGTGTTCGCCTGACGTCAGGCTGACTTCGTCCCTTGCCTCCATCATTTCTCCTCCTGCCGCTGTTGGGGTTCCTCTCACCCGGGCCAGTTTCCCCCTACCCTTGTTGCCATTAGATGGCAGGCTAACTTTGCCCCTGGCCTCCATCTCTTCTCCCCCTACTACTGTGGGGGTTTTTCTCACCTGGGTCAGTTTCCTCCTGCCTTTTCCCTCAGGGAGGAAGCTGCACCAAGACTTCTCCCTCAGCTCTCCGTGGTCTGAGGTCACGGGACGACCGCCTGGGAAGCCATCTGGCTGGTTCGGTGATCCGGGTCGGCCTCCGGAGAAACTGTGTCTCCTAGCCTGGGACTCGGGTAGGCCACCCGAACTGGTGTTGTGGTTCCTGGCCTGGTGGAGTTCGGGCCGCCCGCCGGACAAGCTGTCATCGCCTGCCCCGCTCCACCTGCTGACGTCCTGGAAGAATTGACTGACTGTTTGTTGCCTTGCGTTTGATTGTCCTCCCTAATTTAATACTTTTCAGGACATCAAAGAACTCTCTGCCCTAGAGTCCTTATTGTGGGGTTATCCCAGTTAAAATTTCCTTGGACTATTTTCTTTGTTTTATAATCCCAGTATGATCCTATTCTAATTTCTCCTTAAGTAGCATTTGCTTCACATTGCCTGGCCTCATTCCGAGTAGTCTTGTTTTTCTGTATTTATATCCTCCTCCAGACTGTTTAGTGACACTTTTGTGCTAATACGTGTTTGAGGAGTTGTTCCTTTTGTATTTTTATCTTCATGCCAATTTGCAGTTCCAGGCTCTATTTTTGGATCTTATGCCCGGTTTGCATCCTTTGTATATTCTGTTTTGGTCGGGGTTTACTTGTGTAAGTCTATTTTAACCATATGTTCAGAGTTTTGTAGTTTTTGGCCTTCGGGACATGAGTTTTTTTTTTTTTTTTTTTTTTTTTTATTGTCCTCACCCTAGGTTATTGTGAACTTTTTCCATGACTGTGTCGCTATGTTTCTGCATTTTGGTTCTTGTCGTTTCTCCCCACCTCCTGTGGTCACCTGCACAGACCGTCTGGCCTCTGCAGGGGAGGGGGTGATGGTTTTTTTTGGGGGGGGGGGTTAAGATTATTATGGTATCTGACCCTATACTGTATCTAGGTTTTTTTTTTCTTCCCTGCCTCCTTTTTCTGGTCCCTCCCTTTCTCCCAGATCTGGCCCCCACCGCCCTCCCTGGTCTTCCCTCGGGGGGGGGGGGGGGGGGGGTTAGGCCGCTCCAGGAGGCGCGGCTCGGGGGAGGAGTACTGTCACGACCTGAACTATCTTTTCTCTGCGTTCAGGTTGTCCAGTTCGCTCCTGCTCCGGGGTAGTCCGTGCTGGGTCTTCCATGGCCCGCTCTTTGACAGCGCCCAGCTGATTGCCAGCTGTCTAGTTCAGCTGCGCTGGGACAGCTGTCTCCTATTCCCAATCATCTCCCCCATATAAGCGAGCAGCCGAGAGTTACTCGTCGCTGCGACCTCGCTATGGGAAGACGTTCCTTGTGTTCCCACGACTGTTAGCTCCTACGTCTAGCTTCAGTCCGCCGTTACCTCGGCGCTTCACCCAAAGTAAGTGTTGCGACTCGGCGTGTATTTTTCCCTCGCCGCCTCTCTAGCCTTTCTCCCTGGGTGGTATGTTACCCTTAGTTCTGTGTGTGTTTTAGCCCCACGTGGCTCTTTACTTTTCTGTTCGTTATTTAGTGTAGTGTGTGCTTTGTTAATAAACTACGCTAACTCACTGGTCGCCCTCGTATCTCCTTTCCTGGCTCGTGAGAGCCAGAGTTATGACAATTTTCTTGAAAAAATCTTGACCACTAGGGGCTGACGGCGCAACAGAGCGCCATAGGCAGTCAAACAGTTAAGAAATAAGAGAAGAGCAGCTACAAAACAGGACGGGCAGGGTTGTGCAGACAATGGACACAGAGGAAACACAGAGGGCAAATAATGCAAATAATAACCATAAATAATCACAGAAAAAAACAATAATGAACACAAAGTGTGGGCATGATCCTAAGATCATGTCCCAGACCATGGCAGGTCCCCTTCCTTAAGGGCGGATTCCAGACCCCCAAAAACAAAACAAAGAACACCCCAATAGGCCGGAGGAGGGGGACAAAGGCATGGCGGGGCAAAACAAGGACACAAACACAAGAGAAAAATGTTCATGAGGTGGTTGGCCAAAGTCCCAAGAACCACCAGGAGGACTATAGCACATCTAGTGGCCTACCAAAGTCCATGGGCCACCAGATGGAGAAACATGGTGCATCGGGTGGCCTACCAAAGTCTAAAGGCCACCAAACGGAGGAGTAGGGTGGGTCGGGGGAGTCACCCAGAGTCCATGGACCCCCAGAACAAAGAACACAGTGAGTCTGGCAGTCTCCCCAAGTCCAAAGACCACCAGACAGATGAGTACGGTGTGTCAGGTGGCCTACCAAAGTCCAAGGACTACCAGACAGATGAACATGGCACCATGGAATCGTTGAAGTCAGGGGCTTTCAATGCAGGAGCTAACATAAGAACTTTAATCTCAGGAGATAACGACCAGTGTTGGTCAAGTTACTAAAAAATAGTAACTAGTTACAGTTTCTAGTTACTTCTTTTCAAAAGTAACTGAGTTACGTTTGAGTTACTGCATGATTAAAGTAACTAGTTACTTGGAAAAGTAACTTTCACATTACTTTTAAATGCATACTTAAATCATCTTGTACACGTAGCAAGAGCAAGGGCCCCTTGTTCTCATCAGAAAAAAGAAGAAAAAGAAAACTGATGAGAAAAAAGTCTCATCTTACAGAGAAAAAATGTCTTACATTTACATAAACTGTTGTAATCAGTAGAAAGTCAGAAATTTACTAGAAATAAAGCTGTAAATTCACAGAGAAAATGTTGGACCCCCTGGTGGGCTGTTTTTTGGCCCACAAGCTATATGTTTAACACCCCTGGACCAGCCCATTAAAAATGCATATTTAGAGGATTTACTTCTATGGAATAGTTGCATATCACAACAGCATGTTAATGAATAAGATAAAATAAAACAGAAGGCACAGATAAATGAAAGTTCACCACTTAGAAGCTGTTTTTTACTGCAACAAATCACAGTCACTTTTTCTCTGTGCGTAAGAAAACTTACACAATTACTTACACAATTTACACATTTACACAATTGCGGACATTAAATGCAAGCTTCTTGCTCAAAAAATACTCATGTTTAACCACAGAGGTAGGAGCTGTTGGGGGCTACTCACCGCTCGGACAACAGGTGATAAGGGCTTGATATGAGAAGTCGCCACCAGGTTGCGGTGTGAACTGGGGCAGGACAGGAAACTGACCTGCAGAGGAGACTGACAGCTGCGCCAGCTATGGTAGGGTCAGTTTATTTGCATTAAAAATATCTATCCATATTAATAAAATGAGTAGTGCGAGTAACACATCTGATCAAATTTCAGAAACTATAACGGATTACTGAATTTTTAAACAGTAATTTCGTTACACAGCATGTTACTGCAAAAGTAGTGGTGTTACTCCCAACACTGATAACGACAACATAGAAACTTTAACCTCAGGAAAATACAACATAGGAACTTTAATTTCAGGAGATAATGGCAACACAGGAACTTAAACCTCGGGTAGTAATGACAACATAGGAACTTTAACCTTAGACCTTTTGCCCTGAAGACAATATAAGAGACTTTTGCTGTGGAGACAACAACACAGGAGTCTTTTGCTCAAAAGATAAAATAGGAGTCTTTTGCTCTGGATATAATACAGGAACTCTTTGCTCCGAGGACAGTACCTGAGGGGCCTTCGGTGCAGGGACCAACAGCAGCTGAGGACCGGCGACCCCAGGCGGCAAAGGTGGAGCGGACTGCTCTGATGATGGTGATGATGGAGCGGCATGCTCCGATGATAGCGATGATGAAGCGGCATGCTCCGATGATGGAGCGGCCTGTTCCGATGACGGCGATGTTGGAGCGTGGTCCTCCTGCGGCTCCATCCTCCACACAGCCACCTCGGACAATGGAGGGACACAGGACGTCAGTGAGGTGACACCACAGTCATAAGCAGCAGGCACTGGTGGGGAGTTTGCTTGGGTCTCCCCACCAGAAGCAAGGCAAGTCTTTTCAAAAATAGTGGTGGAACATAAATGAAAAGGTACCTGCCTTAACTCCTGGTCTCCTGCTGTTGGGGTGATGACTTCAGGATGTAGTGCAGGAGAGATGGCCGGTGGAGCTGGTACTGGAGTGGGAAGGGGCCAAGGGGCAGCTACTGAAGTGGGGAGCTGTCATGGAGCAGGCACTGGAGCCGGGAGACACCGTGGAGAAGGCACTGGAGCTGAGAGGTGCCATGGAGCAGGCACTAGAGCTGAGGAGTGATGAGGAGCCAGCACTGGAGCTGGAATGTGCATCACGGAGACAGCTGAAGATGAAGCATCCTCCTCCATGCCTGCCACAACCAAGTCGGACGGGGATGAAGAAACACAGGATGGGTCGTCACAGTTGTTAGTGGCAGAGACTGGTGGAGAAGACCCAGAGGCAAATGGGAACTGCACTTGGGACCCCCTTCCCCCACCAGAGCAATACAAGTCTTTTCAAAAATAGTGATAGAACATAAATGAAAAGGTACTTGCCTTAACTCCTGTTCTCCTGCTGCTGGGTTGACGTCTCAGGTGAAGCTCCTGGTGGCGTGACGACCTGGGAAGAGACCAGAGAAGCTAATTTGATGGCCTCTGGAGACACTGGTGGAACAGCAGATGAGGCAGTCTGAAGTGAAGCTGTGGGCAAGGGCACCAGCACAGCAACTGTGGGAGTCGGCACTGCAACTGCCATGGAAACCAGCATAGGAGGGCCCTCCGAAGCTGGAAAACTTCATGGGGCTAGAGTGGAGGTGGAAGAGTGGCAAGGAGGAGGAAAAGCTGGAGTTGAGGGCATTGGAGGCTCAGCTGAAGGAGCAGTGGTGGAACGCCGGAAGGAGTGGCGTCTCCCAGAGCCTCCCTTCCAACCTGGACTGCCACACACCCTGCAGGTCCCATTGTACTCCACAGGGATGGAGGGAACTGCCGCCAACGGCAGGTCGGGGTTAAAGGGGCTGCGAGGAGGAAATTGGTGTTGAGACTGATGCTGGTGGATGTTGATGGGCTGAGGAGGACATCCAAACCCGGGGATGCTTAATCACTGGCGCAGGTTTGGACATAATCTGGGAGTTCTTCTTCAGCCCGTGGAGTGGCTGCAGAGCTGGGGAGAGGCGGAAAGCTGGAGGGCAGTGTGGCAAGGATCCCGGAACTGGAGAGCGGTGAGAAACTGGAGGCATCCGCACCAATCCATTGTAAATTAGGAACAAAGATGAGGAGCCCGGTAAGTCCTGGATAAGTCCGCAGACTGGGGTATGCCTCGAAAACCTCCGCCAGGCCATCCAGAAAACCCAGGGCTGCCTTGGGAGTGTGGGAATTGCAAGCATCCAAGATGAAGTCCTCAGTTAAGCCCGCAGCCCAACACTTCTCCTCGTCCAACCCATGTACACCAAAGTCTGTGCCCGCTGAGTCCATTTTTGGTGGTGTCATTTTGTCATGTTACTGCTTTGGAAGGCAGTTGTGTTTTCTTTAGTGGGACCCAAGAGTGCAGGCAGGACTCGGTGCAATAATGATTTATTAACAAAATGAAAATGAACAAACAAAAAGCAGCTCGGGGGCTGTCAAACACAAATTATGCAGATAACGCTGAAACAGACGATGAAGAGGGACAATCAACAAATGATGCCACAACCACACAAACTCAGACTGACATATATATAGGGGAGAGATAATTGAACTAACATAAGACAGCTAGGACTAATTAAGAGATAACAGGGGAGCAGCTACAGAACAGGATGGGCGAGGCTGTGCAGACAATGGACACTGAGGAAACACAGAGGACAAATAATGCAAACAGTAATCATAAATAATCACAGAAAAAACAATAATGAACACAAAGTGTGGGCATGACAAAAAGAAAAGTTCGGGTGAAGTTCGTGCATAATTATGATCTAGCCTCCCCAGTGATAGCAGGGCTGTGGAGATGGAGGTTAGAAAGCTCCTTAAAAGCACCTTTCCTTTAAACGCATTTTCACTTTGTGAACAAGCCTGCATTGTCCTCAATGCAAAAAAGATTTGCCCTCCCATTTAAATGCTGTCATCTTATCATTAAACCTTTGATCTTGCACCCATGTTTGTTAAAGGGAATGAGCGCAAAGACAACAATGGTTAATGTTGTGGGGGCATGGTGTTGGACTCCTCCACCCAGGGAACAATGGACCGAAAGAGGAGGTGTCACCAGAGGGCATCAGATGGGACAGTAAAGACTATGCGCCCCCTGATGAGAGGAGTAAATGCCGGAGCCACTGGAAGAAGAAAGGTGTGAGAGCAGCACTGGTGTTATGTTATGGGGTACCCCCCCACAGCAGCCACGGACAAACACAGCGCTCGACTAGAGCAATTAACAGGACAGTGAGATGTGTGTGTTGAGATCAATAGGCAGCCTTCCTGTGCTTAGCTCAGGCACCAGCATCCTGTGGATATGTATGACTCAAATGCAAACATTCATGCTTCCTGCTCGCATTGTGGTACAAATGTCACATGTCTGAATGCATTTCCTTTGATGATAAAATGCCTTTGATGTATTGTCCGTTGCTGGGTATTTAAGTGGCTGAATTCATATGTTCACTCTCTGTTCTTCTTCTGACTGCTTCTGACTACTGCTCATGAGAGCCTGAGAGTGATCCCCACCATGCATATACAGCAGCTGGGGTGAGCTCCGTGATGGCGATGATTTGATGAATAAACTTCCATTAAAACTCCAGTCGCCGTGTCTTATTATAACATCGCCACACTGGTGACCCCGCAGACGCACACGCTTTGTGCGACGCAACCTTCTGGTCTGGACAACCACGCTGGCGACCCGACGCTGAAAAGAACACGCTGCCAGCAAACGCAGCACCCGGCAGTGATTCTCCGACGACGAGCGAACGCAGCAGCCCGACTGATCTGCCCTTCCTTTCTGCTTCAGGGAGACTTTGACGCTCTTCGGAGACCACCCACGACCGGGAAAGCTGAGGAAATTTCATGGTGAGGTCTGCACGCCTAGATCGGCACATCCACGCTGGACCGGCCGCTCTCACGGCTCCTGACACACGATTCTGTGTCTCCACACGAGAGCGCACACACCTTGCCCTCTCTCCACGACGGCGGCCCATGGCCGACGGACAACGCGTGGACCTGAACGCACCATGACCCGGCACGAGCGACGACCAACAGCCCGAACAGGGGACACAATCGGCGCCGACTGCGCAGATCTCCATCAAGCCCCCTGACCCTGATTCGCTTCGCGACAGCGGACCGGCCATGCACAGAAGCCTCGCATCAGAACAGCGCAGCTGGAAGGCACGTCGCCGCAGCGCGTGCCGCGCACCAGAGACAAGCTGGCTCTACAGACTTATACATCATCCTCCGCCGCTGCACACGGCTCTTCAGGACTGCTCACACACCTGAAGCACACACGCAGCCCGCACACAGGATTTGGTGTAAGTCTCAGCCACGGCGCATGACGGGAATCCAGCCGTCAGCTGTCCCCGAGGGCTTTAGGGCCGCGAACGCACCTAAAGCCTAAACGCTAAGTCCCTCACATAGCTTCAGCTCCTGTTTTTCTTCATTGCCGGACTGAATCGCGAGAGGAATCAGAGACTAACTTCTCTTCCCACAGCCATGGACATCCCCCGCCACTTGCTACCCCCACCCTCCTCCCTTCCCCGGCACAGACTTTCCCCGCAGCTCGCCACCAAAGCGGGACTACCGAGGTCTCAGCTCCCCGCTAAGCCCTCTGGAGGGGGAGTGTATGGGGTATCCCCCCACAGCAGCCACGGACAAACACAGCGCTCGACTAGAGCAATTAACAGAACAGTGAGATGTGTGTGTTGAGATCAATAGGCAGCCTTCCTGTGCTTAGTTCAGGCACCAGCATCCTGTGGATATGTATGACTCAAATGCAAACATTCATGCTTCCTGCTCACATTGTGGTACAAATGTCACATGTCTGAATGCATTTCCTTTGATGATAAAATGCCTTTGATGTATTGTCCGTTGCTGGGTATTTAAGTGGCTGAATTCATATGTTCACTCTCTGTTCTTCTTCTGACTGCTTCTGACTACTGCTCATGAGAGCCCGAGAGTGATCCCCACCATGCATATACAGCAGCTGGGGTGAGCTCCGTGATGGCGATGATTTGATGAATAAACTTCCATTAAAACTCCAGTCGCCGTGCCTTATTGTAACATCGCCACAATGTCATGTTAATGTGCCACAGAAGCTTGGTTCTAAATATAATGTACGATGGTCAGAAGTTCTGGGTCTCGATGCATGGTATTAAAGATATAAAAGAGGAATGCACAGAGACCCGGGATCTTTTTTTGCTGTAAGTTATGTTGGAGAAAGAATAAAGTTTCTGTGTCGTCCAGCTCGTTGCCTCGCCTGCCTCCTTTCTCCACATTGGTGACCCTAAGACATGCCATGGAAAGCGAGCCGAGCACCACCCCGGAGACTGCCTGGAGGGAGAGCACCAGTGCCACGTGCGGGGTCTAAGTCGAGCTCCCAGACTTCTGGGTTCACAACCCGACCGCGTGGTTCTTGCACATAGAAGCCCAGTTCACATTCTGCGGGATAACAACGGACGATACCAAGAATTACTATGTGGTCGCTGCGCTGGATGCATGCACCACGCAACAGGTGACGAGCCTGCTCCAGGAGCTGCTGGCCCAAGGAAAATATGAAGCGCTCAAGAGGATGCTTCTCGAGCGCTATACCCTTTCTGACAGTGAGAGGGCAGAGGGACTCCTAACATGTTCAGAGTTAGGGGACAGATCAGCAGTGGAGCTCATGGAGAGCATGTTGGCGGTGAGGGGGAAGGATGACGAATCTTTCCTGTTTGCCCACTTGTTTCTCAGGAACCTACCAGCTACAGTGAGGGTGATCCTAGCCAACTCGCCGCAGCTGGTTGCTAAGGACTACCGCGCCCTTGCGCAGAAAGCTGACTGCATCATTTTGGCGACCAAAACTCTCAGCGTGCAGACAGTGGCACCGGCATCCATGAAGGACTCCAGCGAGGTTGAGGAGCAATTCGTGGTAGCTGGTACAGACACCAGGAGATGAAGGAACAGGGCGATCTGTTTTTATCATCGCCATTTCAGCTCTAATGCCCAATCCTGCTTGTCGCCATGCCAATTCAAGAAGCTGGAAAGACAGCACGTTCGGAATTCAGTGGCAGCTGCAACCGATGGTGACAGGTACAGACTTCTTTATGTCCCGGACACATGTTCGGGGAGACGGTTTTTGGTGGACTCCGGCTCCCAGAAGAGCCTCATCCTGCCGGTCAATGCAGACAGGGTGGTAAGACGCAGTGGTCCCGAGCTCACAACCGCCAACGGATCCACCATCAGGACATTTGGCGAGCGGACACTGACAATATGCTTACACGGACTTTCAGTGGGACTTTGTGATAGCTGCATGTTCCGGCCCCATTTCAGGGGCAGATTTTTTATGTGCTTATGGGTTGTTAGTCGATGTTGCTAATAGGAGACTGGTGGATGCTGTCTCTTTTACCTCACTGCCCTGCACAGCTCGGGGAGCTGGGTCGACAACACTGGCTAACGTTATAGCTCCAGGGGGTAAGTACCAACATTTGCTCACACAATTCCCAGCACTCACGGATTTCAACTTTTTTGGGTACGGTAGCAAAACACGGGGTCGAGCACTTTATAACAACAAAAGACCCGCCGGTGTTCGCGCGACCTCGGCGTTTGGACGCAACTAAACTGGCCAGCGTGTGTGAGGAGTCTGCCAACTTAGAGCAATTGGGCATTGTCAGGCACTTCAACAGCCCGTGGACATCCCTGCTACACATGGTGCCTAAAACCGATGGGTTGTGGCGACCGTGCGGCAGTCTCCAGCGCTGGAATAATGCCACGGAACACGATCGTTATCCCATTCCACACATCCAGGATTTTTCCGTGCACCTGGCTGGGGCGCGTGTTTTTCGAAAATGGATCTGGTCCGCGGATGCCATCAGGTCTCGGTGCGCGCAGAAGACATTCCAAAAACAGCGGTAAAAACTCCTTTCGGCCTTTTCGAGTTTTTACGCATGCCGTTCAGATTAAAAGGTGTGGCACAGACTTTCCAGAGGATGATGGACGTAGTGCTTTGTGACTTGTCCTTCGCTTTTGTCTACTTAGAAGATATTCTGGTAGCTAGCGCATCCGAGGAGGAGTGCATCATCCATCTCAAGACGGTTTTTCAGAGGTTGGAGGCGCACGGGCTGATAGTTAACATGGCGAAGTGCCAGTTCAGTGTGCCAGAGATTAATTTTTTGGGCCACTGCATTTCACCGGAGGGCGCAATTCCATACTGGATAAGGTGCACGCTGTGTTGGACTTTCCGCGCCCGCAGACCATGAGAGCACTACAGGAGTTTTTGGGAATGGTTCATTTTTTTTATAACCGTGTCCTTCCCCAGGCAGCCCAGCAGATGCAGCCGTTGTATGCCGCTCTTAAAAAAATGAAGCCCGTGGAAGCCATCGACTGGACTTCCAAACGAGTCCAGGCTTTTACTAACGCCAAAACAGCGCTTGCAGATGCCATGTTGTTAGCCCACATGGATCCGTCTACACAGATAGCACTCACTACGGACGCATCTGATGTTGCCATAGGGGCAGTGGTGGAGCAGTACATCTCAGGTTCGTGGCAGCCACTCGCATTTTTCAGGTGAACTTTGCACGACAACAAACACAAATACAGCACATTCGATAGAGAATTGCAGGCTCTCCACCTAGCAACATGCCATTTCCAGTTTTGATTAGAGGGGCACTGTTACAACCCGAGCGCTGGGTTCTGTCCGCGCTCGGGCTAAGCACAGCTCGCTGCCGGCCTTGACAGCTGTGGGGTGTATTCTGGCCTCACCGGGCTCTTATTGTGAAGGCGCTCGGTGGGGCTTCCGTCTGTCAAGGTTGGTCAGCTGTTTGTCATTACTGCCCGTTAGTGTTCGCCTTTATAAAGCCGGCACTAGCGGCAGTTAACTCGCAGGAGTATCGTCAAACCTCGTCAAACTATTCTCGTCAAAGTGTTGTCAGACCTTCATGTCAGGTTTGTGTCTCATGTCATGTCATAGTTTACCTCGTAGTGGCCGGGGTTAGCCCTACGAGCCCTTGTATTGCTTAATGTGTGTTTTTGCCCTGAGCGGCTCATAGTCTTGTCTTGTCTTGTTGTTTTAATAAATCACCATCATTGCAAAACTCACCGGTGGACTCTTGGGGTCTTATGGTGATCCGCGAGGGTCACCGCATGACAGTATACTCCTGCCAGACGTCTAAACGGAGACGCCCCACCGAGACGCCTTTTTCACCGTGAGTTTTTGCTTTTTTCAACGTTTGTTCTTCTTCTGTCTGGGTACGGTGTGCTGAAGGAATGCCGTCGCGGAGGGGCCACGCTCGGGGTCCGAGCCACGAGCTGGCGGACGTCCTAGAATACGTGGATGAAACGCTCATCTCTGCTTCCCTCCTCGACTACGACAGCGAGGTATGCTGGTACCTGGACTGCGCTGAGGATGTGCTGAATCATCTTTCTCCCCGCTACGCTGACCACCCTGAAGTCGGTGCGAGGAGGGCTGACATCACCGCACAGCGCGAGATACTCCGTATGTTGGAGGAGGACTACAGCAGGAAGCAGCGGAGGAGGCATCCTCGCTCCCCGTGCTGGGATCCCGCTCCTGCCCTTGACCTGGTCCAGGAGTTCGCGCCATCTGGGGGCCGACGACGACGTCGGTGCCGCGGCCCAGGCAATCCTCAGCAGAATCCCCGGCTGGACCCGCTGCTGGCGAAGTCCGTCAGTGAACCTCTGAGAGCGGCTCCACCTCGTCCTTCCGGGGGGGCCCTCTGTCGCCATCCAGCGGGGAGAAGGAGGAACAACGTCCCCTACAGCAGGAACCATCTCTTCTCTGGGAGAAAGGCAAGTGCATGTTAATCTGTTACATCATAATTGTAGCCTGCCTTGTCTGACTCCTGATGGGCGGAGTTCGGGGTTCGCAGCCCCCCGAGCTCCCTCCACCTGCTGTAGAGATAACGATTAAACCTGCTGCCTCTGTGTCCCCCCCTGTTGAGCGGTCCGCGATGCCAGGCCAATGTCATCGGATGAAGAGGTGGCCTGCAGTGCTGGAAAGCCTGGATCCGGCCCTGCAGCCACGTCGTGGATGGAGGAGAAGAGCGGACTGCGGCCCGGAACCTGAGCCGGCGATGAGGCGTCCCCGGGTCTCCTTGCCGGAGCGGGCCGAGCCAGTGGGTCGAGGGTTCCCTGCCCCCATGCCATACGGGTCATCGGCATGGACAGCAATGCGGGAGGAACCTCAGGCTGCAGATGACATCTTGCCAGCTGCGGAGCCCGATGCTGCTGAGTTGGAGCCTGCTGATGAGAGTCACCGCCCTTAACCCGGATCGTCGAAGTCCTGGGTGGCAACAGAACCCGAGTGCAGGCAGGTGCTCCTTCTTGTGTCTCTGTCCCCTGTTTTTGAGCATTTTTGCCTGCCTCTCGGGGAGGCAAGTGAGGAGCAGCCGCCTGCTGCGCCCGAGCTCGTCTCGCTGGGTTCTGTTGCTACCGGTGATTCTGATCCCGGTTTCCTTCTTGTTGCAGTGTCGCCGACATGGAACCAGTCGGAGTCACTGGGGTGGAGGTCCCAGGTTCGGGGGAGGAGATCGTCAGCGGAGCTGCACCGACCCAGTCGGGGTCCGTTGTGGTGGCTGCTGTGGCCCAATTGGGGTCCGACATGGGTGCACCAGAGGCCCAATCAGGGTCCACCGCAGGTGTGGTTCTGGCCCAATCGGGGTCTAACGTGGGTGCGCCAGAGGCCCAATCGGGGTCCACCGCGTGTGCGGTTCTGGCCCAATCGGGGTCCGACGTGGGTGCGCCAGAGGCCCAATTGGGGTCCACCGCAGGGGCGGTTCTGGCCCAATCGGGGTCCGACGTGGGTGCGCCAGAGGCCCAATCGGAGTCCACCGCAGGTGCAGTTCTGGCCCAATCGGGGCCCGACGTGGGTGCAGCTAGGACCCAATCGGGGTCCAGCGGAGGTGCAGCGCCGGTGTGGTCCGCGGACGGGGGAGGAACTGCAGACCTTTCGCCGTCGGATGGATTACAGGCTCATCTTTGCCTTCTTTCCCCTCCACTGAGTCCCCACCTCTGCGCTTCATCGCTGGGGGCCGTGGGGGTTCCTGTTCACTCGCCCCGGCTCTCCCGAGTTTTGTCCTTGTCAGGGAGGCCGCCGTGGGCTGTTTTTCCCCGGAACTGGTGGCTGAGGGACACGGGTCGGCGGCCTGAGGAACTGCTTCGCCGGTTCGGCTCCCCGGGTCGGCCACCCGACGTGTTGTGTGTTTCGTTGGGCGACCTGGTTCGACCACCAGAGGAGCGGACATGTTGGGCATTGGACTGTGGTGAGCCGCCTGGTCATGTTCTGCCTCCCATGACCACCCGCCGGCCGTTGGACGCGGGGAGACTGCCTGAACTGTTCCTATGGCGCCTGGTCTCCGCCGGTTGGCATAAACTGTCGGGGGGGTAGTGGTCGTTTTCTGGTGTTGATCTGTCCCAGTGATCTGTTTGTTTTTTCCTTGCTATCCTGTGTGCTTTGTGTTTTGGTTATGTCTTGCAGTTGCCTTAGTTTGTATTGTGTGTAGTCTAGTATGAGCCAGTGAGTGCTCTGTTTTCTGTATTTGGTTTTTTGAAAACTCTCATGAGAATTCACACAGGTGGGGAGTCATTTTCTTGTGTAACATGTGGGCCAAGATTTAATTTTCTCGTGCTGTCCTGTATTTAGTTTTTCTGGCCCAGTGATTCTGTTTTTTTTTTTTTGTTTTGTTTTGTCCATGTTATCCTGTGCAATTTTTTGTGATTGTTAGTCGAACATTTGATTTTATCTGAGTAGTTGGTATTCTTGTCACTGTCCTGTACTTGGTTGTTCTTGTCGGGTTTGGATTGTTTCTGGGTTTGGTCTCTCTGCCTCCGCACCCACCCCCAGCCACCCACCCTGGGGGGTGGGGGGGGCAGGGTGGTCCTTGGGCGTTCTGAGCCCGCCCTTGGAGGGAGGGTACTGTTACGACGCTCGGGCTAAGCACAGCTTGCTGCCGGCCTTGACAGCTGTGGGGTGTATTCTGGCCTCATCGGGCTCTTATTGTGAAGGCACTCGGTGGGGCTTCCGTCTGTCAAGGTTGGTCAGCTGTTTGTCATTACTGCCCGTTAGTGTTCACCTTTATAAAGCGGGCAGTTAACTCGCAGGAGTATTGTCAAACCTCGTCAAACTATCCTCGTCAAAGCGTCGTCAGACCTTCATGTCAGGTTCGTGTCTCATGTCATGTCATAGTTTAGCTCGTAGTGGCCGGGGTTAGCCCTACGAGCCCTTGTATTGCTTAATGTGTGTTTTTGCCCTGAGCGGCTCATAGTCTTGTCTTGTCTTGTTGTTTTAATAAATCACCATCATTGCAAAACTCACCGGTGGACTCTTGGCGTCTTATGGTGATCCGCAAGGGTCACCGCATGACAGGCATGAGTTTACTGCGTTTGTGGACCATAAGCCGCTGACGTACGCGATGGCCAAGGTCTCAGAACCATGGTTGGCCTGGCAGCAACAGCATTTGGCCAGGATTTCGGAGTTTACTACTGACATTCAACACGTCGCCGGTAACCTCAACGTCATGGTGGGAACGCAGACATTTGCGCACTCCAGTTGGCGCCTACTGGGTTAAGGCCAGAGAGCAGGGTGGTGCAAGAAGGGTGCCCTCCCTTGCTCTGCAACATCTACACTGGCCGCCAGCGCCCGGTGGTTCCGAACTCTTGGTGCTGTCGCGTTTTTGAGTCGGTCCATTCCCCATTCCCTTTCACATCCGGGAGTGTGTGCTTTGGTGAAGCTAGTGGGGGCGAAATTCGTCTTGCCGTGCTTGCGCAAGGACATGTAAGAGTGGGTTGCAGCTTGCATCGAGTGCCAGCGGACCAAAGTGTACAAGCACACCGGAGCCCCCCTCGAGCTGTTCCAAATCCCAGCCAGGAGGTTCAACCACGTCCACGTGGATTTGGTGGGACCACTCTGGCCGTTGCAAGGTTTTACGCAACTCTTAACAATTGTGGACCGCACCACGCGCTGGCCTGATGTGGTCCCGCTGGCTTCTACCATGTCCGCAGAAGTGGCTTGTGCTTTTTTGTCAGCTTGGGTAGCACAGTTCAGATCCCCGTTGGACATCACTTCTGACAGGGGTGCACAATTCATTTCGGAACTCTGGTCTGCGATGGCCCAGAGCCTGGGGGTCAAAATTCACCGCACTACCCCGTACAACCCCCAGGCTAACGAGTTATGTGAGCATTTTCATAGGTCACTTAAAGCAGCGCTCAGAGCTTCGCTCACGGATGCAAATTGGGTCAACCGCCTGCCCTGGGTTCTTTTAGGGTTGTGCTTCACACCTAAGGAGGATTCGGCAGCCTTCCCGGCAGAATTTATTTTCTCTCAGCCGCTGCGGATCCCCAGAGAGTTTTTACCAGAAAACCCCGCACCTGGGGCTGATCCGCCCACACAATTTTTGCATAGTACGGAGGCTTTTAACGTGCCGGGCCCGGCCCACCATTGTTTTCCCTGCACATTTGTCCCAAAAAGCTTGCAGAACGCCAGTTTTGTTTTTGCCAGGCACGATGTGCACCAGACCCCGCTGTGCCCACCGTACGACGGACCGTTCAGAGTGTTGGAACCTAGGGTGAAGCATTTTGTATTAGACTTGGGGGGACGTAGGGAGACTGTCTGCATCGACAGGCTGAAGCCTGCTTTTGTGTTGGCAGACAAGCAGGTGGTGTTGGCCCAAGCTCCCCGGCACGGATACATGGTGGCGCCGCAAGTTGGTGATCCTTCAGCAGGGACCTGTGCTCGCGAAGCTGATGTGTTTTCTCTCCCTCCACAGACTGATGTGCTCTCCTGTACACTCCGCCAGCAGGGCGGTTGGACTGCATCGGTGACCCCCCGCTACAGCTGCCATGGGCGCCGGCTCAAGCCCAAAGGATGGGGGGGTTAGTGCCCTTTCTGAGTGTTCGGGGGTGGGAGGGGGGCTGTATGGGGGCATGGTGTTGGACTCCTCCACCCAGGGAACGATGGACCAAAAGAGGAGGTGTCACCGGGGGTATCAGACGGGACAGTAAGGACTATGCGCCCCCCGGAGAGAGGAGTAAATGTCGAAGCCGTTGGAAGAAGAAGGGTGTGAGTGGCGCCGGCGTTATGTCATGTTAATGTGCCACACAGGCGTGGTTCTAAACATAATTTATGATGGTTGGAAGTTCTGGGTCTCGATGCATGGTATTAAAGATATACAAAAGGAATGCACAGAGACCCGGGATCTTTTTTTGCTGTAAGTTATGTTGGAGAAAGAATAAAGTTTCTGTGTCATTCAGCTCGTTGCCTCGTCTGCTTCCTTTCTCCACAATGTCATGTCATGCCCCAAACACACCTCTGAATAATTAAGATTATTAGGACAGCCTCTTGAAATGAGCTTAAAAAACACCCATAAATGCACCCCGTGCCTCAGAAAACTGATTATGGACTGTGTCGCTGTAATACAGCCCAATACAAGGGGGGGCTGAAAAGTTCATAGTGGTCAAATTTGACCAAACGGGGTTTATTTCTCAACCACAAGAAGTGTGAGGACCGAAGGGGAGACTATGTTGAAAAATAAACCACATTTCATCAAATTTGACCACTACAAACTTTTCAGCCTTTGAGCTTTTCATCCCCCCTCATATCTCTTTAAAATTTTGACTTTGTTGACTGGTCACTGAAACTGTATTATACTTTTTTTTTAAAAAAGTGATTCATTAGGTACAGTTCTAGTGATGGGGCAGCTTGGTGGCACAATGGTTAGCACTCTGGTATCACAGCAAGAAGATCATGGGTTCAATTCTACCCTTGACCATCATGGGTTCAATCCCACCTCCTGAACATCAGTGACCCTTCTGTGTGGAGTTTGCATGTTCTCCCCGTGCCTGTGTAGGTTTACTCTGGGTACTCCAGTTTCCTCTCACAGGCCAAAGACATGTGTGTTAGGCTAACTGGCATCAGCTGGGGATTCTAAATTGTCCATAGGTATGAATGTGAGAGTGAATGGTTGTCTGTCTCTCTGTGTTGGCCCTGCGATGGACTGGTGATCTGTCCAGGGTGTACCCTGCCTCTCGTCCAAAGATGCTGGGATAGGTTCCAGCCCCCGTGTGACCTGAAAAGGATTAAGCAGTAAAAGATGAATGGATGGATGGATGGATGGATGGTTGTAGTGGTGGCAGACATGGAAAACATTCCTCCATCTAATGGTGCTTTGGAATTGTCAGGGAAAACTGGGGAGAAATTCCTGAGTAATTTTTGATGTACAATACGGTTGTATTCAAGACCAGACTGAGACCAGACTGTAGAAAGACCAAGGCTTTAAAGGGTCGAGACCAAGCCAGGTAGAGACCAAGTCAAGACCACTATGTATTTACTAAGTCTTGCTCTTGACCCGCATCAAATCAGCAGATGGTCGCATTCTCCAAAAGCTTCAGGACATCTCAGCTCTTTGGGAAGAGTACATACAATATCTGTTCTCTGACAATGACCTCGTATATTGACAGGTTCAAAAATAACGAGGTCCTACACAGGGTTCAAATGGAGCGTGAACTACTATGAACAATCAAAGAGACAGTTAAAGTTTCTTGGGCATGCAATCAGGAACAGTGCATGTGAAGATCTCTCCCTCAGTGGCAAAGTGCTGGAGAAGCGCACCAGAGGAAGACAATGGAAAGCCTTCCTAGACAATTTTGAACATCTGGAAGACTTGAACATCTGGAGCCTTGCACGTGACCACCAAGGTTGGAACAACATGGTTCGCCGAATGCTGCTTCAGTGATGGCACTCGGAGAGAGAGGTCTTGACCCCTTACTGTCTTGGCCTTGAGAGACTCTGGTCTTGATGAGGTCTTGACTAGAACATTATGTACAGTATACCTACACACTATATGATAGTGTGGTAGACTGCTCTGCTAATGTTTTCATATAACTCAGGGGTGTCCAATCATGTGCCATGGAGGGCCAAGACCCTGAAGGCTTTACCTCTAACCAGTGTGTCTTCAACAGCAGATTCCACTGAATTTCTTCCCACTGATTGCTGATAAGTGAAAACACCTGCTGAAGAGACTGGGCAGAAGAGAAAACCTGCAGGGTCTTGGCCCTCCATGGCCCATGACTGGACACCCCTGATATAACTCAACAACATCCCAGACATAGACACGAAAAGAAGTTACTAAAAGTCATCATTTACCATAATTGACATTTGACAGACTAATGGAACCCCTCCACACCAACATCTATACTGTTGCACCTTTTATTCACATACTGCAATCATTTCCTGCCATCTGATTCTGAAATAACATTTTCTGTTATGTGGCTGCCACCATCTTGGTTTGCCACTTCTCTAATACCAATAGTCTGCCAGGCTTTGAAGAGGGCTTATTATATCCTCATTAATATTTTGCTTGCTAATGCTATTTCCCCAGTCATGGGTTAAATGACCAGCTTCTGCGGCAGCTGTGAGGGCAGTCTTTAAATGGAGGATCACTAGCCAGCCGCTGCGCCCACTCCCGTGGCTACACATTGCGGTTTCTGCACCTGTCATCAATGCTGGATTTCGGGAAGAGACGGTGGTTTGCACACTCCACTACCACCTTAATATTCATTGTGCAGGTGTCTTCTCCAAAGACTGCTGCATCAAGTGTAGCAGTCAAGGGGAGGGGAGATTTGTTGCAAGCGGCGACTCAATCCATCATCATCATCATCATCATCAATGTTTTGCTTATTCAGATTTATTAAATTAGTTTTGCATAATTGTCTGTTCCAAATAGTCCCCATTTATCATTTAGTGGGCTCTCATTTCATCCTAAATTCTTAAACAAACCATTTTGTCTTGTCTTGCTTTAAGCCAACAGTCTTCTAACTGGCTGCTCATCACAAAAAGAGGATTTGAACAGTAGCCAGAAAACACAGTCCTAATTTACTACCACTTGTTATTTAGTAGTCTGTTATGGATTTAGATTTACTGCACTGTGGTTTACAACATAGGACAACAGGCATCACTCTACAAATTCAAGAAATCTCTGTGTGTCTGTCACGTTTATAGGACATCATATGGGGGCGGCAGTGGCTCAGGAGGTAGAGCAGGTCGTCCAATAACCACATGGTTGGCCTATGGTTGGCACCATAGGCCGTCCTATGATCTCAGACATCATAGGCCGTCATACAGATATTCACGATGCCGTCATAAAGCTATGATGTCCATATGACGGCACATAGACAGATAGGCATCATTGGACTTGCGATGCCGTCATAAAGATATGATGTCTATATGACGGCACATAGACAGAGCACATCATAGGATGGCCTATGATGTCTGCATGATGTCCTATGATGCATGATGTCCTACGATGACCCTAAAAGATATGATGTCTATATGACGTCATATAGACATAGCACATCATACAACGCCCTATGACGTCTGTATATCCTATAATGATTCCATGATATCAGGCAACATAGGACTCGTGATGCTGTCATATAGACAAATGTGTCTTTATGATGTCATATAGACCATCACTCATGATGCCTAGACTAATGTGTCTTTATGATGTCATATGGCTCAAAATTGGCAAGGTGAATAAGTCACAGGGCCAGTCTTTACAGTGCATTTGTGTTTTCTGCACAACAGATTTCTGCAGCCATGGCCAATTCTACGTTGCCGCGAGCAAAGTTGCCAGATCAAGCAGTCTTCGTACTGTTGCTCAAGATGAAGAAACTAAGTAAAAGTGTTGCTTTCTCAGCAATGACGTTTTTAAAGAGGTGCTGACACAGTGAAATGTGTAACCTTGAAGGATGCCAGTCTACACTACAAATGTGTAAAATGCCAAGCAAAACAGTGATTTTCTCCGGGTGCTCCAGTTTCTTGGTTTCTACGAGCATGCACGGGCCTTCCTGAACAGGGTCAAAGGACACTTTTTGCTCAGATCTATTTTCATGATCCTGCCCATGAACTGAAATTACAACACACCTATCCCTCAACCAGTGGTCTGAACGAAGAAGAAGACCCACCAGATGGAAAGCAATAGAATGAGGAGAACTGCTGCATGTCAGAAAAGATGCCGTGAACACAAAACACCTCAGATTCCAGCAGTACGCCGGAGGCATAACTGTGAACAACACAGACATCTGAGACAGGAGGAGACCCTTCAGCAACGAGCATGCAGAAATACTTGCTTATACTTGGTTTCTACAGGCATGGACGGGTATGCACGGGTATGCACTAGTATAGACAAAAGGGAGATGCCGTCATATACACAATAGGACACAGCACTTTAAAGCACACCCATTCGAAGCAGTAAATCTGGAAATCTTACAAAATATTACTATAAATTCAAGAAATCTCTGTCAGTTTCTGTTAATCTGGAAAGCTTACTCATCACCCGATTAACAATAGGACACACTACTTTAAACCACACCCATTCAAGGCAGCACATGTCTGTGTCACAATCAGAGCACATCATAGGATGGCCTATGATGTCTGCTTGAGGTCCTATGATGATCCTATGATATCAGGCAGCATAAGACTTGAGAAGCCTATGATATCTGCCAACATAGGACTCGTGATGCAGTCATATACACAATAGGACTGGCTACAGATGATGTCAGCATGAGGTCCTATGATGCCTGCCTTGATGTCTTTATGATGTCATATAGACCATCACTCACGATGCCTGCCTTCATGTCTTTATGATGTCATACACACCATCACTCACCAAAGAAGAGATACTCATCACCCGATTACCAATAGGACACAGCACTTGAAACCGAATGGGAGTTGCCAGAAACAGGAAAGAAGAGATACTCATCACCCGATTAAGAATAGAACACACTAATTTAAACCAGGATCAAATGCAGACATCATAGGACTCACTATGCCATCATCAAAGATCATAGGAGATAGGACAGCTTCCAAGATCAAACGCAGGCATGACTCACAATCATGATCATGACTCCCTATGACATCATCACAGATCATAGGAATCACTATGACGCCATCAAAAATCAAAGGCCAAACGAGTGCTGATGTGCTTGCTTACACCCTTGCTTACACCTGCTTTCTGTGGGCATGCAGAAATACTTGCTTATACTTGGTTTCTATGGGCATACACAGGTATGCACGGCCATGCACGGGTATGTACTAGTTTAAGTCTAATGTAATGACTTTTTTTTTCCTTCTTGTGTTGTTTTTCTATCATTTCAAAATGTTTCAAGTGAAATGCACTTGTCAGCCTGAACAGCCACCCAGTGTTTTGCAGAGCACAAAAGACATAAAAGCCTGAACAAGGGCATTACAAATTTTTGATAAAAATGATGAGCTGACATGACTTTGAGTGTGTGTATCTCTGTCATCTATCTTTTTCTGCAGGCGTTTGAACACAGATGGGCATCACAAAGCACATGGGATCGATTCAAAGCTGACTCATATCAAAGACCCTCTGACTCTTTGTAGTACAGTGTTTGCAGCAGGTGACATTTGGGGCTCAAAACTGTCTACAGCTTTAAAAAGCGAACAGTGGGCTGAACCTCCTCTCAGCCCAGCAGGTCAGGATAGCAAAAATCAGGAGAGAGAAGTTTAAATCCTCTCACTTGGTGTTTGGCAGAGTGATAAAACAAGGCAAGTTTTTAAAAAGGAGGCTCAATTCCTGCAAAAGTAGAAGGATTTAATTGCAGAATTTCAGAAAAAAACCCACTTGTCTACTACTTTCTTTTTAATTTTAGAAGAGGATTAAATAAAACATCTGCAAAGCACTATTAAGGTAAGTGTGCTGTACTATGCATGTATCTTTTGTGTATTTCCAACAGTTTTAACCTTTTCCAAAGATATCCTTAGTGTCATGTTGTGTAATTTAAATCTTTTTAGCTCTCCTGTATACTAACTGAACATTCATTCATCTTCTTAACCACTTAATCCTTTTTGCGTTGTGAAGGGGCTGGAGCCTATCTCAGCATTTCTGGGTGAGAGGCAAGGTACACCCTAAACAGATCGCCTGACAATCGTAGGGCCAGCACAGAGCGACAGACAGCCATTCACACCTAAGAATTTAGAATTCCCAGTTGATGCCAATTAGCCTACCTTGCATGTTTTTGGGCTGAGGGAGAAAACAGGAGTATCCAGCTCTTGGATTCAAACCCACAACCTTTTTGCTGTGAGGCAAGAGTGCTAACCACTGCACCAACAAGGTGCCGTTCAAATTTAACATATTAATGTAAATGCAAGGTGCCGTTCAAATTTAACATATTAATGTAAATGCATTTTTACATTAATTTTACATTATGAGAATTTCAAGAAATTTTGAAAGAAACAATGGGTAAAAGTTTGTCAAATACCAGAAAATTGACCTAAAAAATTATTATCAGATAAACACAAAGGCACAAATGCAGAAGAATGAATTGAAATTATTTGACCATTCTTGTGATTTCTGTTCACCATGCAGGTCATGCTGGACCCCCTGTCAGACTGCAGCCCCCTCATCAATGCTGCATCCTCTGGTAAACACCGTCTGGTCCGTCTCCTGGTGGAAGGAGGTGCTCAGGTGAATGGGTCCAACCCTAGAGGAGAGACAGCTCTCCTGGCTGCCTGCAAGGCTCTGAGAGGGGAGCCTAGTGGTCCTGAGATGGTCAAGATCCTCACATACCTGCTCCAGAACAAGGTCAGGCTGCAGAGACCAAACCTCCCCAAAGCACGGCATTCTTTAAATGTTATCTTCTTGCTATAAATTTGTGTGCAAGTAGGGAAAAAGTATTGGCAGTTATAGATGTATGCTTTAAATGCATCATAAAACAGCTGCTGCTGTGTTTAGCTGTTCTTGAGATCCTAAATATGTGTTCATAAATACTGACACCATACTGTATCCTCACCAGAGGTGGTAGTAACTATTACTCAATAACCTTTTCACAAAATTGTATACTTTAATGAGCACGTTTATCGAAGAACACTTTTTACTCTTACTTTAGTACATTTATGAAGATCTGTACTTTTACTATAGTACATTTGGTCATACTCTGAGTTAATTTTGATTTCACTGATTGTTAGAGATATGCCTGTTTATATTTAGATACAACTATGGGATCCCCTCCGGGGATCACCACCTTATTGCAGTGGAAATGTTTGTGTGCCCTAATGATCCTGGGATCCACAGTCATGTGAAAAAATTAGGACACCCTGTATAAGTCTGTGTTTTTTTAACATATTTGGACATATGGCTATTTAATATGAATGCTAAAAATTACTGGGAGATTCATGTAATACAACTAAAAAATTAAAAATGAATTAAAGACTTTTTTCAAATTTTCTGTAAAATGTAATTCTAAAAAAATAGTGGGGGATAAATTAGGACCCCCCCTCATCTTTTTTTAGGACACCCCCACATTCATTCTCACTTACAATGGCTAACAAAAACAAGGTTAGTCATAGATATGTGAACATTTATTAATAAAGAACTGACTATTTAATGGGATGTCCTAATTTTTTCACATGACTGTATGTTGTTGGGGGCAACTTGCCACTGGTAGGGTCTCCCAATGCAAACTGGCCCTTGGCGAAGGGCCAGACCAAGAGTGTTTCAATAGATCTCCATGAAGAAGTTAAACCAAGGATCTAGTGTACTCCACCTATTTTGGGGTTACCGGTGCTCAGGAGCAAGCGCTTTGCGACCAGGTGTCTGTCCATAGGGCCAAGATGTGCTTAGATCGAGCGAACCACATGGGTCTGCTCTCCAGCAGTCTCACCACCTGCAGGATGAATCATGGTGTTATGTGAATTGGGTGGCAGTCTGGGCTTCTCTGCTTAGACTACTGCCCCGCGACCCGGACTCCCGGATAAGCAGTGAAAGAGAGATGAAGTGATGCAACTATGGGATCAATATGACAAGCTTATGCCATTTCATTCCCAAGTTATCACATTTACAAGGATTTTTGAGCGTTGACCTCTGACCTTGACATGAGGTCAAAGCTGCCAGAATTTGAACTCATCCCACATTTTTCAAAGATAGAACTATGGTGTCAGTGTGGAACATGTACATATGTCATTTCCTATGTGAGTTATCATATTTACAATGTCTTGAAATGAAAATCAAAAAATTTGATCTTTGACCTTTTGGCACCAAACCCATAGTTTGAGAGCAGGATGTCAAGGTGAATCTGTGTATCAAGTTTGATGGCCCGAGCTGTCTTTGTTCTTGAGATATAACTTATACGGCATTTTGACTTTGATCTTGACCTCAAGATCAGAGCTCAGCCAAATTCAAACTCGTCCAAGATTTTACTTAGATACAGCCATGGTATAGATTTGAAAAGCCTGCATTGTTTCTTTCTCTAGTTATCACATTCACAATATAGGTTGTTAACTACAACACCCATCTGCTTGGTGGGGTGACAATAATAACCCTTCAGCCTTTTAGAGGCTGAGGGGTTAAAAAAAAATTACAAGTAAAAGCTGCAAATTCATTTTTCAAAGTCACAATTATACTATCAAACTGCTGCAAATTTATAAGAAAAAACAGTACATTTGTGAATGAAAGAGTAATAATTTTAGAAGAAAATGTAACTTATGAGGAAAAACCTCACAAATTTATTAAAATTAAGAAAAAAGATCCAAATTTATTAAGTTGGCAATTTATTTGGAAAAAAGTCACAACACAGAAATAATGATGCCAGATCAGCTTTTACATAGTAGGCACATGCTCACTTCTTACTTCCTCTTACTATTCTTTGGGCATTATTACTGCTATTTGGGACGGCAGTGGCTTAGGAGGTAGAGCAGGTTGTCCAATAACCGGATGGTTGGCGGCTCGAATCCCACTCTCCCCTGATATCCTGCTGTTGTGTCCTTGGGCAAGACACTTTACCCACCTTGCCTCCAGTGTCCATAGCACTGGGTATAAATGTGTATAAATGTTCGGTAGTGGCCCGTCAGTCTGCCCCAGGGCAGCTGTGGCTACAGTAGTAGCTTGCAGCTACCATTGTCTATCTGGAGTGAATGAATAATGTATCTATTTGTAAAGGGTCTGTGATAAAGCACTATATAAATCTGATGCATTATTGTTCTTTCACTTTATCAGAGGAGCTTTGTATGCTTCCCATCAGTATGACCATGTTATGCTACGGCTTTAGCTCCTCTGTCCTTTAAGACAACTTTATTGGCTGCCTCTCACAAAGAGAAAGTTTAAACAACAGTAACTAAGATAATTTTATTAATGATAAACATTCGATTTGAAGGTAATATTTTTTCAACCAATCAGGCAGATCCAGATGCACAAGATCAGGCTGGCCGTACAGCTCTGATGTACGCATGTATGGAGCGAGCGGGAGCCCAGGTGGTGTCCACTCTCCTCGCCGCAGGAGCCAACCCCAGCCTGGAGGACTACTCTGGAGCCTCAGCTTTGGTCTACGCTGTCAATGCACAGGACCAGCCCACTCTGAAGGTCCATCAAGAGTAAACAGAGAGTGCATTTGTTTGTTGAAGATATAAATTAAAAGACCTTCAAAAGCCAGGTAGCATCAGATCACTCCCTCCCCTGCACTTGTGTTCCTCAGGTGTTGATGGACGCTTGCCGAGACCGAGGCCATGACATCATCATTATCACCACAGAGCCGGGAGCGAATGGAGGACCCGTGACGAGACGGTACCTCAACATTCCCCCATCCCCGGACACCTCGCCAGTGTCCTGCATGTCTCCATCTGACATTGTCCTCAAGACAGGGTCACCCAACTCTTCTGATGGAGAAAACATCTTCAACTTCAGAGGAACAAGTGAGTACTGCCGGTTGCTTTGTCCAGAACTGTGAAGAAAATGCTCCTGTTTGATTTTGTTTTATTTGAATTTCACTGAGGTTTACAGCAATAAGCACTGACCTAATGCCAAGTACTAAATATTTGTCTTTAAAATAGTTGCTAAGTACAATTCTGATTAAAATAAAAAAGAAATTTAAGTTACAAGATTATTAATTTGCTAATTATCACATTAATTTAAAGCAATGTTAAATGTCACTGCACTGACATAGTGTACAAGTGAGAGAAGACACTGAGATATCCCTGTTGCTGGAATCAGCCTGTCTGTAGGTTATGGATATACAGTGGTGCTTGAAAGTTTGTGAACCCTTTAGAATTTTCTACATTTCTACATATATATTATATATATTTCGGTTCCGGAAACTATATATTTCGGTTCCGGCTCTGCCGGACCGGCGGCGCCACACGAGTCGGCTGCCTGTTGCAACAGCCTTTTTTTTTTATCTTCCTTCTTCTTTCTACACCTTTCACTCTGTATATATATCACGGACGCACGGATCGCCCCGGGGGTCTCCCGGGTCGGCGGACGGAGCCACGGTTTGTAGCGGGAGACGTTACAGCGGGGAGGAGCTAGTGCTAGCTAGCACTTGGCCGCCGCCCGGTGCTAATGGGAAACTCGACATACCGGGAGCTGTAGCGAAAACGAAGTGGGTGCCGGGCTGGAGTTTAGGCGGTGTGAAAGAAATATAAGACAGAATAATAAAGAGCGATGGCAAGAACCAAGCAGACCGCCCGTAAAATCTACTGGAGGAAGAAGCCCCCCAGGAGACAGCTAGCCACCAGGGCTGCTCGGAGAGGCGCTCTGGCCACCGGCAGAGTGAAGAGGCCTCGCCGTCACAGGTCCGTGGCTCTGAGAGAGATCCGTCGCTACCAGAAATCCACGGAGCTGCTCATCCGTAAGCTGCCCGTCCAGCGCCTGGTGAGGGAGATCGCTCAGGACTTCAAGACCGTCCTGCGTTTCCTGAGTTTCGCCGTCATGGCTCTGCAGGAGACCAGCGAGACCCACCTGGTGGTCTCTTCTTCGCTAAGGGGGTCACCATCATGCCCAAAGACTTCCAGCTGGCCCGCTGCATCCGCGGAGAGAGAGCTTAGACTTTCTGCTGCACATCCACCAGCCATAATGCTCTGCACTGTGTCTATATATATACATTTATAGTAATATGGACATATGTTTGCTAGATGTTGTTTTTTTTTTTCTTGCCTTCTGATTGTTGCTCTGAGTGTTGCTATCCCTGTGCTGTTGCAATCCTGGAATTTCCCCATTGTGGGACTAATAAAGGCTTATCTTATCTTATCTTATATATGACCCACAACATCATCAAATTTTCACACAAGTCCAAAAAGTAGATAAAGAGAACCCAGTTAAATGAATGAGACAGAAGTATTTTATTTTTTCATTTATTTATTTTACTTTTTATTTAATGAGGAAAAAGATCCAATATTACATATCTGTGAGTGGCAAAAGTTTGTGAACATCTAGGATTAGCAGGTAATTTGAAGGTGAAATTAAAGTCGGGTGTTTTCAATCGATGGGATGACAATCAGGTGTGAGAAGGCAGCCTGTTTTATTTAAAGACTTTTTTATTTAAAGATCTATCAAAGTGTCAACACGTTTCTTATTTCTTTATTTATTTATGCAGGGACATGCACAATATACATTGACGTTAAAGAGGAAAGATGCATTGTACCAGGTTATAGCACAAGTGCTAATTTCCACCTGTAGTCCCTGGGCAGGCTGGTGTTAACATTAAAAAGCAGACATTTGCTAAAACTACAAGTAAGCATTGATAAAAAACTAAAACCAAACATTGATTAAAAAACTAAAACCAAGCATTGCTAAAAACTAAAACAAACATTAATATCATTGATAAGAACCCAAAACATTGATAAGAACTAAAACATACAATAATACATTTTTATAACTCCATCCATATAAACAATTTTTCACATCCAACCACTGACTCTTATTGGTCCCACTGTCAACATCACACACTCTAACATCTTTACATCACAGTACATTATGGACACAGGTTTGCTTAGAGATTAACTGTTTTTTCATCAAGCGCAAAAATGTGTGATAGTCTGTAACTGCAAGTAACTCCGTTGGTAACATGTTCCACTGTCGCATAGCCACACATGAAAATGTTGAATTTGCTAATGTTGTCTTGTGCTTAGGAATCCTGCACTCGCCGCGTGCTGTTGATCGAGTTGTCCAAGATGTATTTACAGAACTTAATGAAACAAACCTTTTTAAGGGAGGAGCAGCAGAGTTATGGATTATCTTAAACAAAAGACACACATTTGTATACATGATTAGATTTTCAAAGCTCAACAGGTTATATTTGGACAGGATTGGGGATAAGAGGAATAAGAGGCACTTCCTCAAACAGGATTGTTTGAGGAAGTGTGTCACGGCACGAATAAAGGAGATTTCTGAGGACCTCAGTAAAAGGGTTGTTGATGCTTATTAGGCTGGAAAAGGTTACAATACCATCTCTAAGGAGTTTGGATTCCTCCAATCCACAGTAAGATAGATTTAAGACCATTATTACCCTCCCCTGGAGTGGTCAACCAACTATGATCAGTCCAAGAGCAAGGCATGTAATAGTCGGCAAGGTCACAAAGGACCCCAGGGTAACTTCTAAGCAGCTGAAGGCCTCTCTCACATTGGCTAATGTTTTTTTTTTTTCCAAAATATGCTTATTGTTTTTCAATCCCACAATAACACATCCCAGTAGAATCACAGCTCACTCTGCTACACTTATTGACAACCTGTTTGTCAATGTTCTCGACAGGAAAATAGAAAGTGGATTATTGATAAATGATATAAGCGACCACTTGCCAATCTTTGCACTTATCCATGGCCACACGGGGCCCAACCCAGAAAAAATCTCAAAATCGTTCAGACACAAATCACCAAACGCAATCAGTTCTTTTAAAGAGGACTTGCTGAAGCAAGACTGGACAGAAGTCTATGTATCAGATGTAAATGAAGCCTATGACACATTTATAAACATTGTAACCACTCTTTATGAAAAAAACTGCCCATTAGTTAAAAAAAAGCTTAAACACAAATTTACTGACAAACCATGGCTAACCAAAGGACTACAAAAGGCGTGTAAAAAGAAAAATTTATTATATAAAGCTTTCATAAAAAAAAGGACAAAAGAAGCAGAGCAGCGGTATAAAACATACAAAAATAAGTTAACATATATAATAAGATGTAGTAAAAGAGACTATTACAGTAAAGAACTGGAAAAAAACAAAGACAATATTAAAAATACATGGACAATAATCAACAGTATCCTTGGAAATAAAAGCAGAAATACCAGCTACCCAACTAACATTCCAAAAAATAATAAATCGACTCCGAATGTGAATATAGCTTCACCTGCAGATGAATTTAATAATTTTTTTGTTAACATTGGACCTAAACTGGCCCGAGAAATACCCACTACGGTGCCAACAGGTGATTCAATATGCAATAACACTGCTGTAAAAGACACCATCTTCATAAAGAACACAGACGAAAGAGAGGTCATTGAAATTGTTAAATCGTTCAAAAGTAAAACATCTACTGACTGCGATGGTATTGATATGCTACTAGTCAAAACTGTTATCGAATGCATAGTGAAACCACTGACGTATATCTGTAACCTGTCTCTCCAATCAGGTATATTTCCCAATGCAATGAAAATAGCTAAAGTAATTCCGATTTGCAAGACAGGCGACAGAGGGGAACTCTCCAACTACAGACCAATTTCACTATTACCGCAATTTTCCAAGATACTTGAAAAAATATTCTATGAGAGAATTGACAACTTCATACTGAAGAATGATTTATTGTGTGAGCAGCAATATGGGTTCAGACACAAAAGGACAACAGCATATGCCTTAATGGAATTTACAGAAAAAATATCAACAGCCATTGAAAATAAAGAGTATTCAGTTGGAGTATTCCTGGATCTTAAAAAAGCATTTGATACAGTAGATCACAATCTATTATTAAAGAAACTACAAAATTGTGGTATTAGAGGGGTAGCACTGTCCTGGTTAAGAAGTTACTTAAAGAATAGATATCAGTTTGTATGTGTTAACAACAAAAACTCAGAGCTACTGAAGGTCACCTGTGGAGTCCCACAGGGTTCAGTTTTGGGACCATTATTATTCAATATGTATATAAATGATATATGTAAAGTTTCAGAAAAAATGGACTTAATATTGTTTGCTGATGACACTAACCTGCTATGCAGTGGAAACAATTTGGAACAACTTCTGGATACACTCGGAAAGGAATTAGGAAAGCTGAAACTGTGGTTTGATTCAAACAAATTAACGCTCAATTTAAGCAAGACAAAATTTATAGTCTTTAACAACCATCACAACTACCCAGTACCCAAACTCAGTGTAAATGGTGTAGAGATTGAAAGGGTATCCGAAACTAAATTCCTTGGAGTAATAATTGATAACAAACTGTGTTGGAAGCCACATATTAATTATATAAAAGGTAAAGTATCCAAATCAATTGCAATATTACACAGAGTGAAAAATTTGCTGAACCAACCCACACTATACACCTTGTATCATTCATTAATACTCCCATACATGACATATTGTAATGAAGTATGGGGAAATACATATAAAACAAACATATATCCACTCTTTATGCTTCAAAAGAGAGCTATTAGAATAATCAACAAAGCAGCTTACAGGGAACCAACAAACCCACTTTTTCTTAAACAAAAAACTCTCAAGTTGAAAGATCTGATCGACTTTAAAACCGCAATAATAATGTTCAAAGTGAAGAATCTATCACTGCCCGCAAATATCCAAAAGTTGTTCCAAACAAGGGAGAAACGATATCACTTCAGAGGAACATGTATATTTCAAAAGCCTACAGTGAGAACAACTACCAAGCAACACTGTATTTCAGTGCAAGGTGTCAGATTATGGAACGATTTTGGACCTGAATTAAAATCATGTACAAAGCTTGGACAATTTAAACAAAAACTAAAGGAAGAAATACTCCAAACATATTTACAAGACGACATGTAAACTCACATAAGGATTGACATTTCCAGCCTGTGTTGTGTTATAGCTTAGTTTTTCTTTTTTCTCTGTGACTCTATGTCTTAGATTTGTTTTTGAATAGTAACCGCTTAACTTAGACTAGCTCAGTTTTCTTTTTCTCTCAGTCATATTTTGTCTTAGCCTTGTTTTAAATTGTAATCGCTCTTGTCTTGTTTTCTCTTTTTTCTCCTTTGAATTCTTGGATGGAATATGGGTGGGCAATATAAGCTGCGGCTTCAGCCATCACCCATTTCGGATAACTCACGTGGAATTGTATAGTAGAAGGAGTCTTTGTCTAATTTGACCTTGTTGTTATATTATACAGTTTCTTTTAACCTGTAATGTACTATCCGAACTAAATAAATTCATTCATTCATTCATTCATTTTTTACACAAAAAGTAAGAAAAGAATTAACCAATAAGATGACATCGGCACAACAGTAAAAAATTAAGTAAGACATTTAACCAAACAAAATAATAATAACTTCCCCCCAAAAGAAAGAAAGAAAAAAGGGGGGAAAGGAAAAAAAAAAAAGGTTGGGCTTGTAGAGGAGCTGGAAATAATGAGACGATTTTGTTTAAAAGCAGCGTTTTAATATTCAGCTCTCCTAACTTGTCTCATCTGGTGCAGAGCGTGGCAGAAGGTAAAAAGAGACAGAGTTCTGCCAGCTCGCTGGTTAAATACAGGCACACATCAAAAGACAGGCATTACAAAGGCTGATATCCCTCGTTATCTTAATCCCCCCATTGTCCTGTTATCTCCTCTCCTCTCTTGGGAGGTGATGGTAATTCCTCTCCTCGCCTTGGGGGGTGAGGGTGACTCCTCGGTCTCCGCCGTCGCGTCCTGGGACGTCTTTGTTCTTCACACGGCGGGTGAGATTCCTTTGTCCTTTCAGAGGTGTGAAGTTCCTTACATATGCAGTCACTAAGCATTTCACATGTTCAAACATATGTAGGTATGGAATATATGAGTAATATAGACCACAGGCCTCCCAAACAACTAGGAAAGGACAACAGAAAGATTCACAGTCTAGAACAGTTACTACGACATACTAAGTGTTACAGCTATTGCCACAGAAGAACTTTCCAGAAGCCATGCTTCTAAGATAGTTCAGTGGTAATCATAACAGTATAGTAAAATCATAAGTCAGTCCTAAACTGTTGCAGCACAATTAGAGAATAATTGTGGAGTGGTTGGTATCAGTCCCTGTGCAGCTTGGGTTTAATTCTTCTCCCAAAACTGCTGTAGGTTGGTTTAGGCGTCCTGCTGGGACCTTCTTGTGAGGAATCTGCAGTGTGGGAAGGGGAGAGGTTATCTGTTCCCTGCCTGGGGGCTGAGACTTTTCCCTTGGGGGGTCTACCTCGCCGAGGTGCTCGTGCCAACTGTGCAGGTTCGTCTTTCAACAAGAAGGCAGGTTTAAGTCTGTCAGTGCTGACTGTTTCTTTTCTGTCCCCATAATCAAGCACAAAGTGTTTATCACCATGTTCCAGCACTCTGTAAGGGCCATCGAATACTGGGCGTAACGTTGGTCTTAGAGCTTCATGCTTAACAAAAACAAACTCAGCGTTTTTTAAAGTTTGAGGGACAAAAACCCGTGGGAAAGAGTGATGAGCTGGACCGGGAAGAGAGTCCGGTCCGTTGCTGCCTAAAAACCGTGGGACTGGCTCTGGGTTTTCTGGTAAAAATTCACCTGGGAGTCTGAGAGGCTGAGCAAAGACTAATTCTGCAGGGGAAGCGTCTAGATCCTCTTTAGGTGCAGCACGCAACCCCAATAAAACCCAGGGAAGTTTATTTACCCAATTTGTGTCCGTTAGTGAGGCCCTGAGGGCGGCCTTTAAGGACCTGTGAAAACGCTCGCATAACCCATTAGCCTGAGGGTGATAAGCGGTGGTGCGATGAATTGTTGCCCCTAAGCTGTTGGACATGGCTGACCAGAGCTCTGAGACAAATTGAGGCCCCCTATCGGACGTGATGTCCGATGGGACGCCGAAACGTGCCACCCAGTTTGTCAGAAAAACGCGAGCGACTTCCTCCGCTGTAGTTGCCGCTAAAGGAATTGCCTCCGGCCAGCGCGTGGTGCGGTTCTATCATTGTTAGTAGGTGTGTGAAACCTTGGGAGGAAGGCAGTGGCCCAACTAGGTTGACATGGATATGGTCGAACCTTCTAGCAGGGATTGGAAAAGGCTCCAGAGGGACCTTTGTGTGTCTGTGTATTTTGGCGCGTTGACAAGAAATGCACGTTTTTGCCCACTCTTTTACGTCTTTGCGCAGGCCTGGCCACACAAATTTTTCAGCAACCATTTTGACCGAGGCGCGCACACCTGGGTGCGCGAGGGAGTGAATTGCGTCAAAAATGCGGCAGCGCCAAGTGGCTGGCACTAACGGGCGAGGTCGGCCGGTTGGAATATCGCATATTAGGGGGGGCACGCCGTCGCGTAACCCTTTTTTCTCCAGCCTTAACCCTGTTGGTCCAGACAAGAGTGTGCGCACGTCCGCGTCGCTGTTTTGTTCTTCTGCTATGGCTGCATAATCTATCCCTTCATGGATAGGTGCTGCGTATGTGTCTGTGTTAGTGAAGAGTTCTGCTGCTGAGGCAGTATAATCTGTCTTCTCGCGCTCTGGCGGTGCTACAGCGCGAGAGAGACAGTCCGCTACTACGTTAAGTTTGCCTGCTACGTGTCAAATGTCTGTGGTGAACTCTGAAATCGCAGCCAGCTGTCTTTGTTGTCTGCCCGACCATGGTTCTGAAATTTTAGCCATAGCAAAGGTGAGCAGCTTATGGTCTACAAAAGCCGTGAAACTCCGCCCTTCTAGCCAAAACTGGAAGTGGCGGATGGACAAATGAAGCGCCAGCAGCTCTCTGTCAAAAGTGCTGTATTTGCGTTCAGTTGGGTTTAGCGATTTGCTAAAGAATGCTAAAGGTTGCCAGACCCCGCTGACAAGTTGTTCTACAACTGCCCCTATGGCCAGGTCCGAAGCATCTGTGGTTAGTGCGATGCGGGCCGCGGGATCTGGGTGAACTAACATTGTGGCGTTAGCTAGGGCGTTTTTAACCTCCTCGAAAGCGCGTTCGCGCTCCGGGGTCCATTCGACCGCGTTGGAAGCCTTCTTTTTTTTGAGCGCGTCATATAGGGGCTGCATGAGCTGAGCTGCGTGGGGGAGGAAGCGGTTGTAAAAATTAACCATCCCCAAAAATTCCTGTAGCGATTTGACCGTGTGGGGCCGTGGAAAACCTTCTATCGCACGAACTTTGTCTGGAAGCGGAACTGCCCCCTTCGGGGAGACTTTGTGTCCCAAAAAGTCAATTTGCGAAACGCCAAATTTGCATTTGGCTGGATTGATTATTAGCCCGTGCTCCTCCAGCCTCTGAAAAACGGTAGAGAGGTGCTGCTCGTGTTCCTCTTCGGACGAGCTGGCTACCAGCATGTCGTCGAGGTAGACGAAGACAAAGGGGAGGTCGCGTAGGACCGCGTCCATCATGCGTTGAAAAGTTTGGGCCGCACCTTTGAGGCCGAAAGGCATTCGCAAGAATTCAAAAAGGCCGAAAGGGGTTATAACCGCCGTTTTAGGAACGTCTTCAGCTCGGACTGGGACCTGGTGATAACCGCGGACTAAGTCTATCTTTGAAAAAATGCGCGCACCCGCTAGGTGCAGTGAAAAGTCCTGAATGTGAGGGATTGTGTAGCGGTCATGCGCTGTAGCGTTGTTTAATCTGCGGTAATCTCTGCACGGTCTCCAAGAACCGTCGGATTTCGGAACCATGTGAAGTGGTGAAGCCCAGGGGCTCTTTGAGCGTCTAACAATGCCCAATTTTTCGAGAGTTGCAAACTCGTCACGTGCTATGTTGAGCTTGGCCGCGTCTAAGCGGCGAGCTTTGACAAAAACGGGAGGTCCCGTTGTTGGAATGAAGTGTTTAACTCCGTGTTTAGCTACAGTGGCTGAGAATTTGGGGGTTGTGAGTGCTGGAAATTGGGTGAGGAGTTGCTCAAACTTACCTCCTGCCGTGGTGACGTTGGCCTGCACAGGTGGTGGAGAAACTCGAGCCGAGCATGGAATAGAAGCAAAAGATAGTGCATTAACCAGGCGCCTATTTGCCAGATCCACTAATAACCCATGTGCACACAAAAAATCTGCGCCTAACAAGTTAAAACTCACCGCTGCTACAACAAATGTCCATCTGTAGCTGCGGCCGTGGATGAGGAGGTGCAGGCTCTTTTCGCTGAACGTGTCGATGTCAGAGCCGTTGGCTGCCACTGCTCCGTTGCCCCGGGTACCCATGGCTCGATCTGCGTGGGAGGGCATGACGAAACTCAGCTGAGCTCCTGTGTCGATGAGGAACTGCTTGCCTGTGTGTCCGTCCGTCACGTACAACAGCTTATTTTTCTCGCCGAGAACCGCTGCTGTTAACGGCCCTCGGCTTTGGCGTTTCCCGACATCGTGAATTTGCAGGGGGGGAACGCATTTGCGGGCTTTCTCAGCGAAGCGGTGATGGTAATAACAGACGTCGTTCTGTTTGTTACGTTTGGTCCGCGCCGCTGTCACCGTGGGCTGGGTCTGCTCCGTGGGTTGTGGCTCTCCATGGCTCGGGGCGTCAGTTTTGAGGTCTGCGGATGCCGCTGTGGGTGTCAGCTCCTTGCAGGCGTTGACGAGCCGGTAAGCCTCGTTGGCCAGTGTGCGGAAGTCTTGGTAGTTGTTGCACTTCATGCTGGCGAGTGTCCCTCTCATGTGTGGCGGTAGCGTGCTGAGGAAAATAAACTGGAAGAGGAAATTGTCATTGTCCTCTTCCTTGAGCTGCAGCAAATCCTCCATGAGGGTCTTCGGATTGCCCCCTCTGTGGCCGTAGACCGCCAGGATCTTCTCGGCTCTTTCCTCCGCTGACGGGACGTAGTTCGCCACGATGGTCGCCTTGAGTGTCTCGTACTTGTCCTGGGTCGGTGGTCGCCGGATCAAGCTCCGCACACACTTCGAAGTGGCGGAGTCGAGTTTGGAGACGATGTGATAGAACTTCGTATCGTCTGCCGTGATGCCCGCCAGTATGAATTGGGCTTCAGCCTGCTGAAACCAAGAGGCGGGGTCTTCTCGCCAGAAGTCTGGCAGCTTGACAGCGACGGCGTTCGTGCACACCATCACTGTTGTGCCCGCCGGGTGAGGGTGCCTTGCTTCGGCTCTCACGGCGGTGCTGGAGCTCGGTTGAGCTCTCTCAATTCCTTCTGCCGGAGGAACGGTTGTTCGTCCGCTCCCTCGTCTGCGTAGTTGCTGGCGTCTGCCTGAGTCGCCACGGATGAGTCGCTTGAAGAAGAACGCCTCCGGTCCATACTCGCGTCAAGGTCACCAGTGTAGAGGAGCTGGAAATAATGAGGCGATTTTGTTTAAAAGCAGCGTTTTAATATTCAGCTCTCCTAACTTGTCTCATCTGGTGCAGAGCGTGGCAGAAGGTAAAAAGAGACAGAGTTCTGCCAGCTCGCTGGTTAAATACAGGCACACATCAAAAGACAGGCATTACAAAGGCTGATATCCCTCGTTATCTTAATCCCCCCATTGTCCTGTTATCTCCTCTCCTCTCTTGGGAGGTGATGGTAATTCCTCTCCTCGCCTTGGGGGGTGAGGGTGACTCCTCGGTCTCCGCCGTCGCGTCCTGGGACGTCTTTGTTCTTCACACGGCGGGTGAGATTCCTTTGTCCTTTCAGAGGTGTGAAGTTCCTTACATATGCAGTCACTAAGCATTTCACATGTTCAAACATATGTAGGTATGGAATATATGAGTAATATAGACCACAGGGCTCAAGTTAACATTCAACATTCAACAAGGTGTCTAAATATTCATGCAACTTATTTTTTTTAAAACAAATCCTTGCAGCATAATAACTAAAACAACAGGGTCTATGTAATTTAAATAAGGCTCCCAGGTTTTAAAGAGCTGATCTGTCTTAGAATGTAGCACACAGGTCAAATATTCCAATGGCACCAAATCAAACAAAACTTTCTGCCAGCCTTTAACAGTCCTTTTCACTGATCTACTGAAGCAGAATGCTTTTCCTTGCAGCATATATTAAAATACAATAAAGCCTTTTATTTTGTGATGGTAGTGATCTACTTGGAAGACTCAGAAGGAGGCATTTTGGGTCCAATTCCAGATCAAGTCGGAGTATTTTTTCCATTTCTGCTAATACATTAGGCCAGTATCTATGCAATTTACATGACCACAGACAGTGGGTCAGAGTACCAACTTCTATCTTGCATTTAAGACGGATGGGTAAAAGTGCTGAAGTACAATGATGTCCATGTGTTACACCCCGGAGGGCGAAGGGGAAAGGATGAGGGCTAAGCTGTCAGACTTTGCAGCGGTTTATTGACTTTCCACCACACCCGGCACGGCACACTTACACAGCACACTTTACACAGCACATCAGCCAGCAACGGCCATATATCACTTGACACCAACTTCTTCACACTCTGGAACGTTCGCTACTCTTCTTCTCTTGTTCTCTAACACTGTACAGCGTCTTATCACTACCGAGCGCCACCTGTGGCGCAAAAGCGCTACTGCTTTCACTAACAGTTTACATTCAAACAGTTCAGATTCAGTCCTTTAGTAACAGTTCCCATAAATGCTCCTATTTACCATTAACCATTAAATCGCAGTCTTTTAGATACATTTATTAGGAATATTTATATTAGCCATTAGCATCTAATCAACACTGTTTTCTGGGGGGTTTTCTAGAGGTTGTCCAAAACTGACTTTTTCCTACACTCACCCCTCAAAAATTTAATGTCGTCCCGACATTACACCTTTCCCAAAACTACTGTTTTTTTTCCTCTTTCACAGTTCACATTTGGTAACCATGTATCTCATGTAAGTAGGGTATTACTAAACAGGAGTCAGAGTTCATTAAAGTCCATAAAGATGCAAACTGGTAATTGTCCATAGTACAGCATGTATCTCCTATTCCATGCAATACGTTTGCAGAAGAGGTCTTTGTGCACGATAACCATCAACCGCTCCATCCATCATGGTGGGTATCTGCATCTTTCCTGAGAGTAAGGGTACTCAATCTAGTCATAGCCTACCAAATAAACCTTTGTGTAATGCCTGTGCCTTAGTAACACACTGAAAATCTCTTTTTTTTTCCTTTTTTTCTTTTTTAATCAACCATCAAAGTAACTTGGTAATGAGGTTAGTCACTACTCATTTACTTTCCAAAACATTCATGTCTGAACAATGGTTATCTCTAGCTTCTACACATTTGTTCTAGACAGATGAAGTGCAAGGTTGGCCTAACTTATCATAAGTAAATCTCAGTGGCTGTTTTCTCATTCTTGAAGGATACGTTTTAGCAGGAGTCTCGTCATGTCCCTCCTGGTCACTGGAACTGGACTCCGACACCTCATCACCCTGGTCCTGGTCTGCCTCAGCTGGATCTGGGACCACCGGATTGTTGACCTCTGATGCCAGCTGCACCTGCGTGACGTCATCTGGGTCCTGGTCCTCATCCTCCGGAGTAGTGTCACTGTGCGGGTAGAACTCCGGTGCATCGGCTCTCAGTGGGCGGTGATCTTGATCCTTCCCAGCTCGTAATCCAATTATGGCTCTCCAACCCTCGTCATCTTCATCATCTGTGCTGTTTTGTCTGTCTACATGCCTTTGTCTTTTAGACTCTCTTTCTCTTGTTTGATTAGAGGCATGTTCCACTGTTTCCATGGAAAGAAAGTCACAGGGTAGCAAAAGGTTTCTGTGCATGACCCGTGTGCGTCCCTTGCCATTTTCAGGTCTGATTTCATACACTGGACTGTCTGGGTACTTCTTTTGGGTCACGACATACACCTTGTCTTCCCAGAATGATCTTAATTTTCCTGGCCCACCTTTTTCGGTCAAATTTCGGACCAGTACTCTGGATCCAGGGGACAACTCAGCACCGTGAACCTTTTTATCATAAAGGGCTTTACTTCTCATCCCTTCTTTGTTTGCTGTTTTAGAGGCGAGTTTGTAAGCTTCAGTCATTGTAGCTCTCCACTTTTCAGCATAGTCCTGCTGAGAAACACTCTGCTCTCTTGTTGTGAGGCCAAACATTAGATCAATAGGCAACTTTGGACTACGGCCAAACAACAGAAAATATGGCGCGTACCCCGTAGCCTCACTACGCGTGCAATTATAGGCATGAACCACTTTTGCCAGAGAGGACTTCCAGTCTTCCTTGGCTGCTTCAGGCAAATTTCTGAGCATTGCCAACAGTGTACGATTGAATCGTTCCACCTGCCCATTCCCTTGGGGATGGTAGGGTGTTGTTCGGGACCCCTGCACACCACTGTACTCCTGGAGTTTTGCAAAGAGTTTATTTTGGAACTCTCTACCCTGATCGTGATGGAGTCGTGTGGGGAAGCCAAACTTGAGGGCAAAATCTCCAAAGATCTTCTCAGCAGCGGTGTGGGCGGCTTTGTTGCGACAAGGGTAAGCCTGGGCAAAACGAGTGAAGTGGTCCATTAAAACCAGGATATACTCATATCCTCCTTTGCACTTCTCCAAGTGCAGGAAATCAACGGACACCAGTTCGAATGGGTACGTGGTGACAATGTTCGTCAGTGGTGCCCTTGTTATCTTATTGGGACGTTTGTTCTTCAAACAACTGCAAACTTTAGTGATGTAGTGCTCAACATCTCTTTGCATATGAGCCCAATAAAAACGTTCTCTTATCAAGTTCATCACTCTCTCTACCCCTAAATGGCCCATGTTTTCGTGGAGCTCTTTGAACACGAGCTTGTGAAACTTTTGGGGTAGAAGTAGCTGGTCATGCGATGCCGTTCTCCTGTAAAGCAGTCCATCATCTTCCAGGTACAGCTTGTGTTTTTGCCTGACTAAAGCTGCAATTTTACCGTTCAGCTGCTTTCCACTTCTTGGCCATTGTTTTGACAACACATAACGCAACAATTCTCCAATCACGGAGTCTTCTTCTTGAGCTCTTTTTAGAACAGTCTTTGATATTTCAGGTACAGAGCTGGCTTCTCGATCTGCTTCACTGATGAGAGTAGAAATGGTGACTGGGCAAAGCCATGCTTCATTTTCTTGTGACTTTACCTTGACTGCCTGCGCCACACAATTCATTACATCAGGATCAACATTCTGTGTGCATTTGTTCATGTACTGCTCCATATCTAGGGGCATACGTGAAAAACCGTCTGCATCTCTGTTTGCTTTCCCAGGGCGATACTTGATCACAAACTGGAAATCAGCTAGTTCTGCTACCCACCTCTGTGTGGTTGCATTTAACTTTGCGGTGGTGAGCACATATGTTAGGGGATTATTGTCCGTATAGACAGTGAATTGCGGAGAATAGTACAGATAATCCCGAAACCTCTCACAGATGGCCCCCTTCATGGCAAGAAACTCCAGCTTCCCTGAATGAAGGTGGTAGTTCTTCTCTGGATTTGACAGTGTCCTGGAGCCATACGCTATCACCACCAGTTTGTCTTGTTGTCGCTGGTATAACACCGCCCCAAGCCCCTCCTGTGAAGTGTCACAGTGTAAAATGAAGGGTTCCTAAAAGTTCGGGTAACCTAACACTGGGGGTTGGGAAAGAAAGTCAACAAGCTGACAAACTACTGCTTGATGCTCTGGGCGCCACCTGATTACATGGGATGAGGGCAACTGGCCATCATTGTTCTTTTTGACATGTTTCTTTGAGTTTTTCTTTGCTTTATTTGTGTGGTCGTTAGCAAGAAGGTCGTGAAGAGGCTTTGCTATACGGGAGAAGTTTGGAATATAGCTGCGGTAATATGAAATAAAACCTAGCAATTTCCTTAGCTCTCCAACAGTGGAAGGTTGCTGCTGTTTGAGTGTCTGCACGGGGGCAATGTCCGCAGGGTCCATAGTGTAGCCCTGTCCTGTTACCATTTTACCAAGGAAACGTACCTGCTGCTTGAATAACTCACATTTCCGGGGAGTCAGCTTCACCCCATGGCTTTGATAGCGGTGCAGGACGCTTCTCAGGTCTCGCAAGTGGTCTTCAAAAGTCTGTGAATGAACAAGGTTATCATTGAGGTAAGGCAGACAAATATCATCTCTCAACCCCCACAAGCACTCCTCCATAGATCTCTGGAATGCTGCTGGTGCTGAGGACAAACCAAATGGAATTCTTACCCACTCGAACAAACCCCAGGGAGTGATAAATGCAGTGAGGGGCCTACTCGACTCTTCCAGGAAACCCTGGTGATACGCCTTCCCTTGGTCGAGGACTGAAAACCACGCACTCCCATTTAGACTGTTTAGCATATCTTGTATGCGGGGAATTGGGTGTCTGTCAGGGATGGACTTCTTGTTTAGCTCTCTAAAGTCACAACACAAACGCAGACCTCCATCTTTCTTTCGCACACAGACGATTGGACTGGAATACGATGACTTAGATTTGGTGATCCAGCCCCTGTTAAGCAGGTCTTCTAAATACTCCTTTACTTCTTTATGAAGTGGTCTGGGAACAAAAACATAAGTTCTTTTGACAGGAGTAGGATCCTTGAGTCGGATCTTCAACTGTAAAGAGGGAATTGTCCCTACATCATACTCATCATGGGAAAACGCTTGCCGTTCCTCCCGTAGGAGCTGTTTTACTTGCTCTTGTTGTATGGGCGAGGGATGATCAAGGGGAACTGGGGGGGTCCCACATGTCCATAGTCTCTTTGACAGCACAGTTCATCTCGGTCTCTGTATTTCTTCCGGTTTCACTCGTTGTCAGGTCAACTGTCGCTTGGTTTACAGCAGGGGGTCTAATGTCTGCCGGGTAAGCAGTTTTAACTCTCTGTGTTTCCCCCAAAATGGTCTTAGCGGGCAGCTGGATATCACGGGACGTATTGTTTGTTATAGGTATTTTGAACATAGATCGCCTCCCTTTCCATAACTGCACCAACCCACTTTGCATCTGCAAGCCCTCTGGTAATTGGGTGTACTGACTCGGCTCAAATAAGACGTCCTGTGTGTCTGGAAGTGAGCCTGCCCTGACACAACCTTTGACTGCTTTGGTTTGGCCAGCAGGGATGGTAACCAACTCACTGCCAACTTTTACCATTCCTTCCCCCAGCCTATCCTCCTCACTTTGCATCACTTTCAAAAACACCTGTTTTCTTACAGTCAAATGAGAAGGCTGCACTGACAGCTTCACTGATGGCACAAGGGGGTTTAATGCTCATCTTCAGGACATGGTCAATCACGTTGAACCCAATGATAGGCGGCTCTGCCACTCCATCCTCCTTCACCACTAGCACAGGAACTAAGAGTTCCACCAGTGGGCGACTAACTGTCGGCAGCTTAAAAGTGACTTCGACCCACCCTGAGAATGGAATCGGTGTCTGGTTCACTGCTCTCCCATTCAGAATACTTGGACCCACCAACTCGGCTAAGTCTCTGACGGTGGTGTGTGGCAGGTGCTCCTGTCTCCAGGTGTCATTCATTAAGCAGACCTGTGACCCTGTGTCCCACAATGCTTGTGTCTCCTTGTCATCGAGGAAGCAGGTGATGACATATTTTTTTCCAACCAAATTGAGTAACTGTAATTGGCGATTAAGGGACAGTAGATTAACACGGACCGTTTCTTCAGGAGGTGCCTCGGCCTGAGCTACCAGCCTTGCTTCCAACCTCCGAATACTGTCAGTAACTAGCTCATACAGTTCTTGTGTGTTAGCTTGTTCTGCTGTGGTTGCGACAGTATTGGCCGCCGTGTCTACTTGCCCTATCCTTCTTCCAAGTCTCCTTCCTATCCGACATTCCCTTGACATGTGGCCACTGATTCCACATCTGAAGCAGTGGTCGCATTGGTCACCATTGCTGGTGGACTGACAGCTCTTGCAGCCACGTGCCCTCCTGGCTCTTTGAGCGTGAGGTGCTCTGGGAGACCCACGTATGGCCTTCTTGATCTCCTCCATGTCACTCTTCAGCTGCGTGACTATGTCCAGGAGCTCAGATTCCGTACGGGTCACTGTGCTTTGGGATTTAAGGATTTTACCTTTTGTCGATGGTGGAGGGCGCTCTTGGCCATCCAGTTCTTCCACTGTTGCATACTGACCCATCAGGTTTTCCACTCGGCACTCTCTAACTTTTGGTTCTTTCGTGTGCCTCTTGAATTTTTGGTGTCGTTCCCATTCAAGACTGGCTGCTGCATTCGTCTTTGAAATCAGAAGCTCGTCGGTGACGGCAGGATCCTCCAAATAGCGCTTCAGTTGATACTTCACATCAGCACTGATCAGTCCTGTTTCCACCGCCCTCAGAAACTTCCTCTGAATAAGATCAGAACTAAACTGCTCTTCCGTGCCAGGCTCTCTGGATGCTGCTAAAAGTCTTTCCTTTGGCTCAATGGCGCGAAACAGGAAGTTCTGAGGTGACTCATTACTGTCTTGTGTGAGGTTTATCAGACGATGATACAAGTCAGTGGAACTATCTTCTTTATAATGTCCTTGCAGGATGATGCGCAGCTGTGGCGGGGTGAGATCTGACTTGATCTCCAGCATAGCGCGCAAACTTAATCCGGGACTCACTGCTCTGACAACAGCCTCAATTATCTCAGCCTCACTGTGCTTTTTCTTTAGGCCCATATCGATCTGGTGAATGAGGCTGAAATAAGACAACTTTTCTTTTTGGCCCCTCTCCCCTATCTGCCCATTTATCTTAAACTCCCTTTTAATGGTCACTTCTGGCAGTAGGGGCGCTCCGGGGACCGCGGGCTGTGTCACAAAATGGCGACTCTGTGGCTGCGCGGCCTCAGGCTGTGTCACAAAATGGCGGCTTGGTGGCTGCGCGGCCTCGTCATCGGTCAGCCTCGCTATCTCCTCTTCAACCCTTTTAGCTGAATCAAGGATACTTTCATGCAGAGCGGCATATTGGCTTTGTAAACTGGCGAGTGCCTCTGTCTCCCGGCTCGTGCCGGCCGCTGCCGCCGCCTGCGTCGACGGTTCGCTTTGCTTAGCTTCGGTAGCACATGCTATTAGCTTTAGCAGAAATGCGCAGGCTACATCCTCCTCTTCGCTTTCAATGGTTTTTTCCACCTCCTCGATTAACAGTCATATCAGCGTGCACTTTTTAGACGGCTGGGCTGGGCTTATCTTTGCAAATAAACAGACCTCGTTTAGCTGTTCGGCCTGTAATGGCACCAAGACCTCGCTTAGCTTATCTTGTAGCTGCTCCAGTTCCATTGTTACAGCCTTTTTTTTTTTTTTTATTTGCACACTCACCGTCTTAGACACGACTGAACCATCCTCTGCTACTAAGTTTTTGTTACACCCCGGAGGGCGAAGGGGAAAGGATGAGGGCTAAGCTGTCAGACTTTGCAGCGGTTTATTGACTTTCCACCACACCCGGCACAGCACACTTACACAGCACATCAGCCAGCAACGGCCATATATCACTTGACACCATCTTCTTCACACTCTGGAACATTCACTACTCTTCTTCTCTTGTTCTCTAACACTGTACAGCGTCTTATCACTACCGAGCGCCACCTGTGGCGCACAAGCGCTACTGCTTTCACTAACAGTTTACATTCAAACAGTTCAGATTCAGTCCTTTAGTAACAGTTCCCATAAATGCTCCTATTTACCATTAACCATTAAATCACAGCCTTTTAGATACATTTATTAGGAATATTTATATTAGCCATTAGCATCTAATCAACACTGTTTTCTGGGGTTTTTTCTAGAGGTTGTCCAAAACTGACTTTTTCCTACACATGATTAAGGGAAATTTGTAATCTATGTATAATCTTTAACTGGAGTGCTTTAATCTGATTACAAACAGAAATTAATTGAACCTGTTTCAAAACATTTTCCCACTCTTCATCCTCAATTGTAACACACAACTCTTTCTCTCATGTGCCCTTCAACCCCTGCAGAGAAACAGGGGATACAAAACATGCTTTATAAAACAGACTGACACTATATAGCTGTCCAACTGCATCTGTCCGAACAAATGATCAAACTTCTCGAAGCTTCTCCAGAGAGGTACTAGGTAGAGTTGTCCACTCTCTCCCTCAGTTTTTACCATCTTTATTGAACCATTAGCAGCAGCCATATGACAAAATGTTGATATCAGAGGTATCGAAACTGGAGAAAAAGAACACAAGATAAGTCTTTATGCTGATGATGTATTGAGTTTCCTTGAAAACTCACAAAGATCTTTTCTTCAGACAGTGGTGCTCATTGGTAAATTTTCATCATTATAGACTACTCTATTAATTGGGGTAAAACAACAGTCTTACCAGAAACTGTAATTTTTCAAATATATCCATTATCCCAGTACAGTCAGGTAATTTTAAATATTTAGGAATAGATATTTCCCCCAGGCTCTCAGATTTATTGCGACTAAGTCACATTCCCCTTTTAAAAACAATACAAGACAACTTTACGCGCTGGAGGACACTACCTTTATCACTAATGGGAAGAGTCGCAACTGTTAAAATGATGGTCCTTCCTAGAATTAACTATTTATTCTCAATGATTCCTACCCAACCATCTATGGCCTGGTTTAAGTCTCTAGACTCAAATATAAGTAAATTTTTACGGAAAGATAAACCATAACGGATTAGTTTAAAAACTCTTCAAAAAGCAAAAGAGTGCGAAGGTTTAGATCTACCATTTTTTTAAAATTACTTCTTAGCCAATAGACTACAGTTTGTTTCTAAATGGACAAAATCAACCCCAAAAGGAAACCCATGGTTAAATGCTGAAAAGGCTCTCTGTGGGTCGCTAAAAATCTCTGACTTACCTTTCATGAGTCCCTGTATTAAATGCCATGTTTTAAAAGCATTAATATCAGCTCCTCTCTGACAGCCTGGTGGAAATTTTTAAAAATAATGGGGTCTTCATTTGTCCCTTGTAAACTCACGCCCATTTGGAATAATCCTGATATCCTGCAACAAAAGAGGACGTTAAACTTTCCACTATGGCAAGAGGAAGGAATAAAAAACTTAGAGCATCTTATTCGAAGTAGAAATTTTATCCAATTTCAGGAACTAGTGTCACAGAACGACATCAGTGATAAAAAGTTTCTTGAATACCAACAGCTTAAATCCATAATAAAAGAAAGATTCAATCTTAATCAGACAGATTTAGAGGTACCAGTTAAGGTGACAGAGTTTCTAAATCTTCGTTCCCCTAAATTCATATCGAAAATACACGGACTATTGTCATGACTCTCCCCATGTGCTTTTACGCAGCGCATGGAGAGGGGAGAAATGATGAGGATCTACGCGCAGGGTAACACCACAACACATTTATTAAAGTAAAGGCGAACAGTCCAAAAGGTGAAGACTTACAAAAAATACAAAGAAGCACTTATGGTTGGCATTCGGGGGCCGGCATCGCCCCGCGAACGCATGAGGAGAGACGTGTACCCATGCCGGCGTCTCACAGCCGGAATCGCTATGTGGGTACGAGAGAACAACGGACTGCGCGGAGTGGATACACGTCGTAGAAGTCCTGACAGCAGACTAATCCGCAAACAGATCACTGACAGAACAGCAGACAATATATTCAATGTAATGACCCAGTAATGCGTAACTGGCAACAAGCTGCTTAAGTACATGCACTGCTGGTGATGGTGCGATGAGGAGCACCTGGGCGAGGACCGGGAAAGATGATTAACGGGAGTGGGAATCAGCTGGCAATAATGAGAGAGGGGGCGTGGTCGGACCGGCAGGCTGTCAGCCAGTGCTACGCTAGAGTGAGCCAAAGAGGACTCCCTCACAACTGCTGGCCCGAGAGCAGTGGCTAAGGATATGGAAGCAGCACTGAAATACATAATGAACACATACACAGCGGCATTTAACCCCACAAGGAGGTTAGGACCGAGCCAGGGAAACCAAGCCGGCTCGGCTCCTGACAGACTATTATCAAAACTGGATGAGTCCGTATCTCTTCCAAAATCAAAACAGGAGACAGACTCATTGATCAATAAGGATGAAAGCTTCTGGATACAAATATGTTTAAACACTTTTAAGATGACTAAAAACTTTAATTTACAACTCCATACAGTACAAAGTTCTACACAGAACTCATTACACAGGACAAAGGATGTTCAAAATGTGCCTGAATCACACAAATATTTGCTCCGACTGCACCAGCAATATCCCAGATAGTTATCTGCATGCTATATGGTCCTGTGCACTGGTCCAAAAGTTCTGGCAGAAGACATGCGAGGACTTGTCGGCATGGCTTGGGTATCGTATCCCATCCTCACCCACACTTTGCATATTAGGTGATTTAAGTGAAATAAATGTAGAGGCAAGTATGTCACACATGGTTCTCACTGCCTTATACATCTCAAAGAAAACTATCCTCATGAATTGGAAATCAAGAAGTAATTTATGCTTGACTCACTATAATAACCTACTATCAGATTATATTAACCTGAAGAGAATGTCTGCCTCCTCATATAACTAATTGGCTGAATTCAATTCTCTCTGGTCCCCGCTTATTAATTCTGTAACCTGAGGGGTGGCGGGTGATGGTTCGCTCTCCTTGGTGCCTCTGGTAGCTGGCTGTGCCCTGACCACGAGGGGTTTCTATGACCCACTGGGGCCGATGTCCGAGGGGCCTGTTCCGGGGTGGCTGTGTGTCTAACCTGGGGAGGCTGGTATGTGTGTGTGGTGGGGGAGGGGGGCATGGCCCTGGGCCAACTGGCCTTGCCTCCCTGGTGGGTCTGGGACTGGCCCTGGGCCCCTGGTGCTGGGGGAGGGCGTTCTCCCTCTGGGTCGGGGTCGGTTGTGCGCCAGTGGTGCGAGCCGGCCTAGCACATCCTTGCGTGGTGGAGTCTTGCCCTCCCTGGGGCCCTGGCGGCGCTCTGGGACAGGTGCCTGCATCCTGGGGGATCGCCCTCCCCATCCTCCGGGGGTGTGGGTGTGCATGTGTATGTGTGTGTGTGTACATGTGTGAGCGCATGCAGGTGCGCATGAGTGTGTGTGTGAGTGTGTGTGTGTGTGTGTGTGGGTGCAGCTGTGGGTGCGTGAGTGTGTGTGTTGTGTGTGGGCATGTGGGGCTGTGTGTGGGTGCAGGTGGGTATGTGTGATGGTGAGTGTGTGTGTGTGTGTGTGTGTGTACGGGTGTGGATACCTGTGGGTGGATGTGCGGGGATGGAGGATGTGTGTGTGGGTGGGGGAACCTTGTTGGGTGGCGGGGGTGGAGCGGACCATCGAGTGACCTGGGGGTTGGCAATTCGGGGCCTGCTTGTCCCGGCTGCCCTGCCGTTGTGTCATGGGGTGGAGCACTTTGTCGCATTGCCCCTGGTGTCTTTGGCACCGGGTGTGTGTGGGTGCTCGGGGGTGGTCGGGGGGGCTGTTAGCATGGGTTGGCAACCATGTTGCTGTCGGGCTGCTCCAGGGTGGCTGTGGCTCCAGGGCAGCCTGCTGCTATCAGTGTGTGTCTGGGGTGGGTGGTTGGTGGGCTTGTGGTGGGCGCTCGGGGGTGCCGCTTGGCATGTGGGGCACTGTATGGGTCCAGCTCATTGTTCACTATTGTGACTATTGTTGTTGTGCATGTTCATGTGTGTAAGATGGGTGAGAATGGGTGTGGCTTCTCCATCATGCTTGTGGTGCTGGGAGTGCCAGGGCGTGATGCTGGTTGGTCCTGGGCTGCTCAGCCTGGTGGCCCTCACCCTGGGTTGGGATTTGGGGGCACTGGGTGGCCTCCTGAACCAGTTTGCAAGCTGGCTTCTGGGGGGGGGGGGGGGGGTCCCTTTTGGACCGCCTCCCTCCCAGTCTTATTTCCCACCACGTCCCCTCCCCTTGATTCTGGGTGGAACATACATCTTCTTGGATACACTTAGGGGTTTGGGGTGGGGGTGTGCGTCACTGTGTCAATGAAAGGGGAACCTCTGCTGCGCAGTAGGGCTGCCCTCATCTCAATTTTAATTGCATTTTAGACACTGAGGGCTTGAGGGGATGGGGCCCTGGTGCCTATCGCAGTGGCTAGTGGTGCTAAAACCACCATCCACCCAATTTTAACTGCACTATGGTAGTTCACACACCTGTACACAATCACATCATACAACTGATGCACACCTATCATGATTTCTGCAAGGGGGAGGGGGGTGGGGGTCTTCCCCCACCCCTGTTGCCCTCCTTCTGCCTGGGGCTTGGGGGCCCGGTGGGAGGCCTGGGACCTGTCATGTTGTCAAAACCCCTGGGTGCTGCCGAATGAATAGATATGAGCAAGGGAGTGAAAGAGATTGAACAAAAGAGTAAGCAAGAGTGAGGGAGTGATGAGTGGAGATGGTGATGGTGGGTCGGTTTTGTGTGGTGCTTTGCGTGTTGGGTGGCATCTCGGGGAGCCTGTTGTGGTCTGCTGATCAATTGCTTGGGTGGGTGCTGGGGGTGGGGGTCTGCTTCTGTGGTGGCGGCCACACTAGGAGGGGTCAGCGGGGGGGGGGGGGGGGGCTGCTGGCCTGTGCCAGCAGTCTCCCCGGCCACTGCCAGGAGCTGGTGCGCATTCAGGCTTGCTGCATCTGCATCGTGGTTGCCCTAAATAATTAGGGTGACTGAGGGTGGGTGAGTGTGTGTGGGAGAGCACAAATGGATGTGAGTAGGTCGGAGTGTGAGTGAGAGTGTGTGTATTGGTGAACGTGAGTGAGTGTGGGTGACCCTGAGGGCAAGTTGGAGCGAGATTGGTAAAGGAGTGAGAGAGAATGGGTAGGTCCAGGAATGTAAGTGTGGGACTGTGTGGGGGAGTGGGTGAGCAAGAGTGAGTGAGTACGTGTCGGTGCATATGAGAGCATGAGGGTGTGAATGTGTGGGAATGGGTGTGTCTGCTAGTCGGGAAGTGCTGGATTGAGGGGGTAGTGCCACTTGGCTATGTGGGCTCCACTGTACGAGGGGGGGCTTCTTTGGGCGTGGAGGTCCCCAGGGTGTGCAGCGGTGGTGCTGGGGGTGGGGGGCGCTGTGGGGGTGCCTGGGGGGCTTGCGGTGGGGACGCAGGCTGGTCTCTGGCCTGGGGGGGTGGGGGTGCTGGCCTCCTGGCGCTTGGGGCCTGGGAGCTGGTGTTGGCCCCACTGGGGGGGTGGGAGTGGGCCTGCTGCACCAGCCGCCTGGCGGCCTGGACTCCCTCGGGCATCCCTCTTGGGGCAGATGCCTGGCTTTCCTGGGGCTTGTTGACCTCAGGCATTTGTGCTGTGTGGGGGTTGGTGGCACTGCCTTGCCTGCTCGGGATTTCCGGGGGGTGGGGGTGGGGGGTTGCTGCGACCGGCCTCCCTCTTTGTATGTTTCCTGACAAATCACACATGCACACACTTATTTTGCACATGCTGTCATATACACACGTGGACAAAATTGTTGGTACCCCTCTGTTAATGAAAGAAAAACCCACAATGGTCACAGAAATAACTTGAATCTGACAAAAGTGGTAATAAATAAAAATTCTATGAAAATTAACCAGTGAAAATCAGACAATGCTTTTGAATTGTGGTTCAACAGAATTACTTTAAAAAACAAACTCATGAAACAGGCCTGGACAAAAATGATGGTACCCTTAACTTAATATTTTGTTGCACAACCTTTTGAGGCAATCACTGCAATCAAACGATTTCTGTAACTGTCAATGAGACTTCTGCACCTCTCAGCAGGTATTTTGGTCCACTCCTCATGCGCAAACTGCTCCAGTTGTCTCAGGTTTGAAGGGTACCTTTTCCAGATGGCATGTTTCAGCTCCTTCCACAGATGTTCAATAGAATTTAGATCAGGGCTCATAGAAGGCCACATTAGAATAGTCCAATGTTTCGCTCTTAGCCATTCTTGGGTGTTTTTAGCTGTGTGTTTTGGATCATTATCCTGTTGCAAGACCCATGACCTGCGACTGAGACCAAGCTGTCTGACACTGGGCAGCACATTTCTCTCTAGAATACCTTGATAGTCTTGAGATTTCATTGTACCCTGCACACATTCAAGACACCCTGTGCCAGATGCAGCAAAGCAGCCCCAGAACATAACAGAACCTCCTCCATGTTTCACAGTAGGGACAGTGTTCTTTTCTTGGTATGCTTCATTTTTGCGTCTGTGAACATAGAGCTGATGTGCCTTGCCAAAATGTTCCAGTTTTGTCTCGTCTGTCCGTAGAACATTCTCCCAGAAGCTTTGTGGCTTGTTAACATGCAGTTTGGCAAATTCCAGTCTGGCTTTTTTTATGATTTGTTTTCAACAGTGGTGTCCTCCTTGGTCATCTCCCATGAAGTCCACTTTGGCTCAAACAACGACGGATGGTGCAATCTGACACTGATGTATCTTGACCTTGGAGTTCACCATGAATGTGTTTAGAGGTTGTTCTGGGCTCTTTTGTTACCATTCGTATTATCTGTCTCCTCCTGCGGCCACGTCCAGGGAAGTTGGCTACAGTCCCGTGGATCTTAAATTTCTGAATAATATGTGCAACTGTAGTCACAGGAACATCAAGCTGCTTGGAGATGGTCTTATAGCCTTTACCTTTAACATGCTTGTCTATAATTTTCTTTCTAATCTCCTGAGACAACTCTCTCCTTTGCTTCCTCTGGTCCATGTTTAGTGTGGTACACACCATGTCACCAAACAGCACAGTGACTACTTGTCACCCTTTAAATAGGCCGACTGACTGATTACAAGTTTGTAGACACCTGTGATGTTAATTAGAGGACACATCTTGGTTGAACATGTCCCTATGGTCACATTATTTTCAATCTTTTCTAGGGGTACCATCATTTTTGTCCAGGCCTGTTTCATGAGTTTGTTTTTTAAAGTAATTCTGTTGAACCACAATTCAAAAGCATTGTCTGATTTTCATTGGTTAATTTTCATAGAATTTTTATTTATTACCACTTTTGTCAGATTCAAGTTATTTCTGTGACCATTGTGTGTTTTTCTTTCATTAGCAGAGGGGTACCAACAATTTTGTCCACGGCTGTACGCGTGCACAGACGCACATGCACAAATGTCTCCCCTATAACAGGTGTGGATATCAGACTCATGTTGAGACCTTGTCAGTGGAAAGAAGCAGTCTGTCTTCTGTTTGTTTTAGTTGTTGGTTTGTTTGTCTTTTTTGTCTGTTCCTCTCCAGTTTTTTCCTCCTTCCCACACTTCCTTTGCCCATTCCCCATCCTGTTGGGTCCTTCATGGGTAAAATAATTTAAATAAAGTATTAAAAGTTTTTACAGGAGGAGTTTACAACAATATACAGTACATAGATATGTACTGTAAAAAGCTCCTTTTGGCAAAGTAAATTTGTTCTGACACAATAAGGGTAGCAGATTTCTGTTCTGCTCACTTAGCTGCCTGACAGGACAAGGGAGAAAAAAAATGAAAAAGACTGACAGATACTTTACAGGAAGTTTAGAATAACAACTTCTCAACATGAGAGTTTTCTGAATCTTTTATTAATGTTGTATTATGCAAAATAAAATGTCTTAGCTGTAAAAAAGAAAAAAGTCTGGTCTAGAAAGATTATATTTCTCAATATATATGTTCAAATGGCATTACAGTGATCCCTCACTTATCGCGGTTAATGGGTTCCAGAACCGACCGCGAAAAGTGAAAAACCGTGAAGTAGCGTCACCCCTAATGACGCCATCCATAAATAATACGTACGTTCATTCTCTCACTCTCTCTCTCTCATATGATACGTGTGTGTGTGTGTGTACGTGTACATACATACGTAGATGTAAATAAAGTGTACATAAATATGTTTTTAGAACTCTTTTATTCTTATAACAAGATACGTAACTCAAGATGAAGATGATTTACTTCACAGGTTAATGAGAGCTTTACTGCTCCTCAGGTGACGCCTCATCGTCAGGTGCTAGAAGCGCAGGATCGTCGAGGGCAGCTTCCGATAGAGCTGGAGAAGCTGCAGGAGGCGGCGTAGTGGCTCGACGGGAAGACTATTTCGCACAAAATGGCACAAGAGAACAGCAAAAAGTTCCATGCTGCGAGACTACGTAACACGAGTGATAAAGAGCAATGAATGCGGTCTTCCTTCCCTTCATGGGCGCTCGGCAGGGAGAGGAGGTGGGTGAAACGTCTCGGCCAATCAGCTTGCGGGGTGAAACGTCTCGGCCAATCAGCTTGCAAGATTTCCGAGCCGAGCCAACACGAGAACAGCGAACAGAGAGGTGGATTTTTTGAGTTGTGCGGCTCTCCGTGTTGATACCTGATGGTCTAATGTAGTCTCCCTGCCTTCTGCTAGCGCCCGCCCATTATTTCTCAATTTTGAATTTTTGATGAATATTTTTGAAAAATCCGCGATGCACTGAGGGCGCGAAAGGTGAAGCGCGAAGTAGCGAGGGATCACTGTATTATAGGTATTTTCACAAAATACATCTTTCAGACAGTTAACACCCAAAGACCCAATATTGAAAAACCACACCTGTCAATCCAGGTTCAAAATCTGGGTTGTTGACAATGAGGGTGAAAGTAGATGTTAATTTAGACCGACCCTCTAATCAACACATCGCTCTCCAAGCTTTGATTGTGTTAAGTGTTACAATATTTTCAAAACTCAATTTAATATCCTTAAACTTCTTGAAAAACAATAAATCCTTCAGTGGATACTTGGAAAGGGAAGATTCAATGTCTAACCACACAGAATTGGGACTGTTTACAACTCAGTCAGAAATGTACAGTATGTGAAATAGGAACTCAGTTGATACAGTCTAATATCTGGTAAGTCTAACCCTCCCATGAGATATGGTAAATGTAACATAGCTATTATAGTAAATATAACCATTCCACACAGTCAAAGGCTTTTTCAGCATCCAAAGAGAGCACCAGACCATTAATAGCTTTTTGTTGGAAAACCTGAATAGCATTTAAAAGGCACCTAACATTATTACAAGGATTCCACTGTAGCGATAAGTGATTTATAATTATGATCAGGTATAAAGATTATTTAATTTGTATTAAAGTGATCGGGACCTGAGATTTACTCCGGGTCCACACACAGGAAAAGTTTATAATAAACACTCGTCGGGGCACCAGCTCACCTCTTTAGTGAGCACTTTTAGTCATTAATTTCACTTTATACCAGTTTAATTCCTCAATAAATTAATTAATAATCAGTCTCAAAATTTTAGTGAATTCGATACTGGGGCTTTGAAACCAGACTCAGAATGAAATAAATTCCCAACAACTTCTCTCAATTTCATGTCTTTATTAAATGAAATGATGATTAAAGGACATTGAAATGATTTGCATTAACCATTAAATTAAACTTGTAAATGATAGAGTAACAATGTGAACATTTGCAGAACCAGGGTGAAAATGAAAGCTGAATTTAGATCAGTTTGAAGTTAACAGATTATGGAAAACTGAACGCAAATTTATGGGGAAAATTAAACTAATTATATGGAAAATTCTGGATTACTCTTAAGAAAATGAAAATGGAATTTTAATGAAAGAGGAGTTATATTAATTGCTCTTTAATTTTGTATCTGATCAGATACTGAATTATTCTCAAATCTTAGACGTTTTATTCAGCAGATGAATAAAGAATGCAGCTCACATGACCTTGCGTGGTGGAGATCCTTCTTCTTGAAGCTTTAGTTGTCGACTGGCACCAAAACCAGAATATCTTGCCAGCAGATATTGGGACAAGGTACGGCAGCTTTCAAAGTCTACAGTCATAAGATGAGATTTTGACTGTTGCGCTGATGTACAGCGAAGATGACAGCGGTGTACCCTCTTCTCCATGGCAACGCTGAAGCTTTCATGAGTCAGCTGCTTCCCAAGGGAATTTGACAATAATTGCAAAATCTGATCCAATAGCAAAATTAAAAGATTTTTCCGACTTCGTGGAGTTGAAATTAGCTTCTATTATGGAGATGGTCACTCAGTCCTTTTAAAGAAAATATATATAATTAAAATTAAAGTGAAAACTAAAAACGGTGAGTTTAAAGAAAGTTTAACAGGGGGAAGTTATAAAAATAGACATCTAGGAGCAGGAGTTTGACTCTGAATTAGGATTTGAGCTCAGGAAATAAAAGAATTAATTCCTAGATGTTTAAAGAAAAAACATTAAAATACACAGAAGTTTACACAAACGCAATATTTCATGTTCTCTGCTCTGAGGTAATCGTAGAAAAAGCATGTGCGAGAAGACTCCTTTGTTCTGTGGCAGTGAAGTGATCTCTTTGTTCTCCTGTGGTGCTCTGCCGTGAAGTGAAGAGAAGGAGAAGAAGAAGAAAAGAGGGTTGAAAAGGGGTTGTCTCTCCTCTTTATCTGCGGACAACCTTTGCGGGCTTCTGGGGATTGGCAGGAGCCCCAGCCAATAGTTTTCCTTCGTGGGCAGGTTTTATGAACTTTAGTCCAATGAACAGGCTTTTGTCTGTATGGAACCAATGGAATGAAAGAGCCGGAGCCCAGCATATGCTGGGTGATGACTGGCGGTCCTCACAAAATGACATAATTTTAATACACTGGGGATTCCTTAACCTACTTATGTAAAAAGTGTAAGCTAGCTTTAGTGATTCATGCAACTTTATAACTAGTGTTTTTAAATTAACATGCAAGAATAAACATTCATTGAAACATTTTAACACGCACATATTTTAAAATCAAGGATTAATATTAATTAATATATATTTCACACCCATTGATTGTCCACAGAATATCAAAGTCCTACCAAGGCAGTGATCTTCAACCTTTAAGGTTTTATGGTAAGCCTGTTGAATATAAACCTGTCTTAGTTAAGGAAGTCCCCAAGTTATTTATGATGTGAGTTAATAGATTAAGAGCATTCTTTAGCTTTGCTCAACAAAGGAATGTTGGTTCAGCTGTGGTCCTGAGATGAAAAAGCAGTTCTTGACTGCCCTTTTCCTGGGTGAAACAATGTCTTTAAGATGAAGAATAATTTTATTGATGAGCCAAAGCAAGATGATGCTACACCACCCATTTATAAATCCTGTTTGATCTCCTCTTAAAATATTGAGCAGCAAACTTCCAAGACGAGAAGCTAAGATTTTTGAAAGGATCTTCCGGTCTGTGTTAACCACTTGCACTCCGGGCAATTTTCCTAAAACTGCCAAAAAATAACGTGCCCAAAGTAAATCGAAAGCTGTTATTCAACCCTTTGCAGCATCTTCATGGGGTTGGTCTCATTTAAAAGAAAACACTTTGAATTTTTTGGCAAAAAAAGCATAATCTCTCTACGTGCTCCGGCCACTGAGTTACAGTCATCTAAACATACTGAACTTGAAGAAAAAAAAATTGGACACAGTGTTTTTTTGGATACAAATGCTTGTAAATAACACACAGCTGTCCGATCCGGCTGGAAAATGCAACAGAAATGTAGAACCAAGTGTTATCCAGCTGAGATCCAAATTTTGTAACAATACCACAAAAAAATGAATATTTTACACAGCTTTGTTCTCAGGCTGTTCCCAGGCATTTTGGAACTGTGCCAAATTGTGCCAAATGGCACAGTTTGGAAAAACGTCTGTAACTTTTGAATAATTCAATGTAGAAGCTTCATTTTAGGCTCTAATGAAAGGTCACACTCAGGGCTGTGTCTGTGTGTGTGTGTGTGGGCGGGGGGTCATCCCCCCCCCGCTACCAAGGACCAAATTCGGCCCTCGCTACATGACGGATTACACTCCTTGCATGTTTTCACAGCGGCTCCCCCCCCCCTCGCTACTGTGTGTGTGTGTGGGGGGGGGGGAACCGTGAACGGACCGTGAACGCCCCCCCCCCCTCGCTACAGAAGAGGGCCATCGCTACATGATGGAATAGACTGATATGCTTCCCCCCGCGGACCGGGGGGCGTTCGGACCGTGAACGCCCCCCCCCGCTCCTCTTCTGCAGCGGGGGGGGGGGGCGTTCACGGTCCGAACACGGCAAATGAACCATTTATCGCGGCGCACGCACTTCGTACTTCGTGCGCAGTACAGTTGTAATTTACCGATCGGTCAAAAGTCATTTTTGGATTACAGTTTTCAGGGATAAATAATAATTTAGCTTATAACACCTTACCTCTTCAAAGCAGCAGAGTCGTGGCGAACATTTCTTCCCCCATTGTCAGACGAACGCGACGCTGCTCCGCTCGTGGATCCCGATCAAAACATAATTCCATTATTGCCGTTTTGGCGAATGATTTACGACTTTTGTCGTCGGCCTCCGTCTATTCTGCTGGAATGAGTGCAGGTCCCACTTGTGGGTGTTCTCCATGCTGGGTGAGCCTGGGTCTGTAGTAGATTCGTCCAGCGTCCTTTGTTTTCATCTGTTGCAACAGTAAATCTCTCTTCACCCAGCCTGAATTTCTGTGCTTCAATTGGCTCCTGCGTTCACAGTAGGCGGGTCCTCCTTCCTAGATTTTCATTCATTGGCTCTTCAAGGTTTCAGAAACCCAATTCAAGGCTCTTATTAGTCGAATGAGAGGTCAATCAGATGAACTAATCTGTCTCTGCAGTTTTTTTTTGAGTGGCGCTTGGACGCCACTACATCACCATCACCACCATCATGCGTCATGCGTCCAAGCGCCCTAGGACGCAGAGACTTGCCCGCCCGTGGAACAACGGAGTGCAAGTGGTTAAGGAGTGCTATTGGTCTATATGACAAGCACAGTTCAGAGGGCTTCCCTTTTTTCATAATAAGAAAAGTACTTGCTTCTCTTGGAGTCTGGGAGAGTTTTTTTTTTATTACTTATTTTTTACCCGTAGGTAGATTTGTTTTTGCAGTCTGGTGACAAACCACCAGCTGCCGGTCGCTGCGTGCGCAAGCGCCCCTTAACTCCCTAACCTGCATGTTTTTGGCATGTGGGAGGAAACCGGAGAAATCCCGGAGTAAACCCACGCAAACACGGGGAGAACATGCAAACTCCACACAGATGACTGTCGGCCGGGGGCAGGGATCGAACCCACGATCTCACGGTCCCCACGATCCCCCGGCCGAGGGTAAAACTGTGCTGCCACAGTGCTAACCACTGCGCCACCGTGCAGCAGTTTGTTACATAAAAATGATTGACTAGACATAATAAGAAGAGGGGTGGCTAGTAAATCCTTAAATTCCTTATAAAATTCATTACCTAACCCATCTGGTCCCGAGGCCTTACCAACCTGTAAATCTTTTATAGCATTTAACACCTCCTGCCGAGAAATTGGGGTGTTGAGTGCCAGTTGCTGTTCTGTTAATATAGAGGGCAAACTAAACTTAGAAAAAAAAAAGTCTTTCATTAAGGCAACAGCATCATCTGATTGAGCAGATATACAGTCATGTAAAAAAATTAGGATACCCTGTATAAGCCTGTGTGGGTTTTTTTTTAACATATTTGGACATATGGATATTTAATATCAGTGTTTAAAATACTGGGAGATTTATGTAATACAACTAAACAATTAAAATGAATTAAAGACTTTTTCAAATTTTCTGTAAAATATAATTCTAAACAAATAGTGAGGAGTAACTTAGGTCACCCCCCATCGTTTTTAGGACAACCCCACATTCATTCCAACATAAAATGGCTAAAATAAACGTTAAAAAATGCAAATAAAACAAAAACAAGGTAAGACATAGATATGTGAACATTTCTTGATAAAGAACTGAATATTTAATGGGATATCCTTATTTTTCACATGATTGTATATAGTTGTTGATAAAATGATTTGAAGGTATTGTGGAGCGTGTAAATAACGAGGCGGATTTGACTCAGACATTTTATTACACATCTCACACGAGAAGCATAGACAGAATGAATACTCAGCAGAGACTCTCCTCTTAAAAAGCATGGCATTCTTCTAGAAGCTTCTAACACACAAAAGGTCACATTGCATTCACTTCCTTAATCCTTTAACATCCTTCTAGAAGTTTCTAACACACAAAAGATCACACTGCATTCAAAGTTCACACCTCCCTGTTATCTCCCAGGGAAACTCTGCTCTTTGTTCTTGTCTAAGATGCTATACAATTATGCACTCCCCATGTGTCACCAAACGACCCCCCCGAGCGTCTTGGATAGAACAATAGAATGACAGTCCATATGCTGTGGTAGAATCATTAAACATCAATCCACATGCTGCTTGGGCTCCGGTCTTCTCCCATATCTGCTGTAACCAGGATTCACCGCCTCCGTGGCACTGTCATGCTGGGGGGCTGATGTTTGAGGGGTAAAAGTCTGTCCGTGTGGGTGCTCTGGGGAATCTTTTCTCTGGGAAGCTCCCCGTGGGGGTCTTCCACGCCTAGGGGCCCTCGCCAACAGCACTTGCTCGTCCGCCACTACAAAAGCGGGTTTGAGTCTGTCTATGCCAATCTTTTCCTTCCTATCCCCCAAATCTAGCAAAAACTGCTTGTCCCCTGTTTCCAGCACTCTGAACGGTCCATCATAAGGTGGGCGCAGTGGAGGGCGATGGGCATCGTGTCTGACAAAAACGAACTCCGCGTTTTTCAAAGTTTTAGGCACAAAAACGTGCGGAAAACTGTGGTGAGCAGGGCCCGGCAGCGTGCTTGTGTCTATGCTACGCTGCAACAGCTGAGACGGGGAGCTGCCTGGCGCGGGATCATCTGGAAGAAACTCCCCGGGCAGCTGAAGTGGCTGCGCAAAAACGAGTTCAGCCGGGGAAGCTTCCAGATCCTCTTTAGGTGCAGAACGCAACCCCAATAAAACCCACGGTAGCTTGTCTACCCAATTTGCATCCGTCAGTGACGCCCTGAGAGCCGCTTTCAATGACCTATGAAAACGTTCGCATAACCCATTAGCCTGTGGATTGTACGCGGTTGTGCGGTGAATTGTGACACCCAGGCTGCGGGCCATTGTTGACCAGAGTTCGGAAACAAATTGAGGGCCTCTGTTGGACGTAATATCCGATGGGACTCCAAAATGCACCACCCATGCTGTTAAAAACGTGCGCGCCACCTCCTCGGCTGTGGTTGCCGCCAGTGGAACCACTTCCGACCAGCGCGTGGTGCGGTCCACCATTGTCAGAAGGTGCGTGCACCCCTGTGATGGCGGGAGGGGGCCCACGAGGTCCACGTGAACATGGTCGAACCTCTTAGCTGGGATGCGAAATGGCTCCAAGGGAGCCTTCGTGTGTCTGTGTACTTTGGCTCGTTGGCACGCCATACAGCCTGCCGCCCATTCTTTCACTTGTTTGCGAAGGCTCGGCCACACGAATTTCTATCCTACCATTTTGACCGACGCGCGCACTCCCGGGTGCGCCAAAGTATGAATCGAGTCAAACACGCGGCGGCGCCACGCGGCTGGGACCACGGGACGCGGGCGCCCCGTGGAGACATCACAGATTAGGGGAGGCATGCCGTCTTGCGGCACCCTGCCCTCCAGCCTTAACCCTGTTGGTCCAGACTGGAGCGTGCGCACGTCCGCATCACTAACCTGCTCCACGGCCATGGCTGTGTAATCTATCCCCACGCAGACCGGGGCAGCCACGGCGCGCGAGAGGCAGTCTGTCACTACATTCAGTTTACCCGACACATGCTGAATATCGGTAGTAAACTCTGAGATCGCGGCCAGCTGTCTCTGCTGCCGGCCCGACCACGGTTCTGAAACCTTGGACATCGTGAATGTTAGTGGCTTGTGGTCAACGAACGTGGTGAAACAGCGCCCTTCCAGCCAGAACTGGAAGTGGCGAATGGCCAAGTGGAGAGCCAGCAACTCCCTGTCGAACGCGCTGTATTTACGTTCACTGTCGCGCAAAGTCCTGCTGAAAAAGGCGAGCGGCTGCCAAGCCCCGGCTACGTGCTGCTCCATGACCGCCCCTATGGCCACATCTGACATGTCAGTGGTGAGCGCTATGCGGGCCGTTGGGTCTGGATGTGCCAGCAACGCAGCGTGTGCCAGGGCTGCTTTGACTTCCGAGAACGCCCGCTCTCGCTCCGGGGACCATTCGATCTTATCCACGGGTTTCTGTTTTTTGAGCGCGGCGTACAGTGGTTGCATGAGCTGCGCTGCGTGGGGAAGGAAATGGTTATAAAAATTCACCATTCCCAAAAATTCCTGTAGCGCCCTGACCATTTGCGGCCGGGGAAAATCTGCTACTGCGCGCACTTTGTCAGGCAGCGGAACCGCTCCTTCGGGAGAGACGCGGTGCCCCAAAAAATCAGTCCGCGTCACCCCGAACTGACATTTCGCTGGGTTGATTATTAACCCGTGCTCTTCCAACCTCCGGAAAACCGTCGTGAGGTGGGTTTCGTGTTCGTCTTCGGACGCGCTGGCTACCAAGATATCGCCGAAGTAGATGAACACAAAAGGGAGATCATGCAGCACTGCATCCATCATGCGTTGGAACGTCTGTGCAGCCCCTTTAAGCCCAAATGGCATGCGCAAAAACTCGAATAAACCGAACAGAGTTATCACCGCTGTTTTGGGTATGTCCTCAGCGTGCACTAGGACTTGGTAACCACGGACCAGGTCTATTTTAGAAAAAACGCGCGCTCCTGCCAGGTGAACGGAAAAATCCTGAATGTGAGGAATTGGGTAGCGGTCGTGCGCTGTGGCGTTGTTCAACCTGCGGAAATCCCCGCAAGGTTGCCACAAACCCTCAGCTTTAGGGACCATGTGTAGCAGGGAAGCCCATGGACTGTTCGAACGCCTGATGATGCCCAACCTCTCCAGGTTGGCGAACTCCTCGCGCGCTATGGCCAGTTTAGCTGCATCCAAGCACCGAGGTTTTGCAAAAACGGGCGACCCGGTGGTGGTGATAAAATGCTCCACCCCGTGTTTAGCGATGGCTGCCGAAAATGTCGGGACAGTGAGTGCTGGGAACTGAGTGAGCAGTGTGTGGAACTTACCACATGCAGCTGTGACGTTGGCTTGTGCTGTTGGCCGGGATGCTCAAGCTGTACAGGGGATAGAATCAAAGGACAGTGCATTAACTAGGCGCCTGTTAGCGACATCAACCAACAAACCATGTGTGCACAAAAAATCAGCCCCCAGTATATTGAAATTCAATGCTGCTATGACAAAAGTCCACTCAAATGTACGGCCGTGTAGAGACAGGAGTAGAGTCCTCTCACCAAAGGTTTTAATCTCCGAGCCGTTTGCTGCTGCCATCTCGGGGCCGCTAGATCCTGCCAGCCGGTCGGCGTAGGTCGACAGGATGAAACTCATCTGGGCGCCGGTGTCCACGAGGAAATGCCTCCCCGAGCGTGCGTCCGTCAAGTAGAGCAGCTTGTTCTCCTCCCCGAGGGTCGCGGCTGCTACCGACCCCCGGTCTTGGCGTTTCCCGAGTCGCTTGAATTGGCACGGTGGTATACATTTGCGTGCCCTCTCTGCGAAACGGCGGTGGTAGAAGCAAAGTGTGTCTCCCCCACGTTCCTTGGCCCCCGCTGCTGCTGCCGTCGGTGGCTCTGCTGCTGCCGTCAATGGCTCCTCGCCTCCTCCGGGCGTCGCGCCGAGCTCCGTCGCTGCTACAATGGTCGTGAACTCCCTGCTGGCGACGATGATCCGGTTCGCTTCATGGGCTAGCACACAATAGTCCCGCTTGGCCAGCAACGGCGAATTGGCCAGGGTTGCTCTTGCCGCTGACGGAAGGTTTCGGAGGAAGAGGTGGGTAAAAATGAAATGGTCGTCGTCTGTGCCCTTTAACCTCAGCATCATCTCCATCAGGTCTATGGCCGACCCATCTCCCAACCCGGTCCAAGTCAGGAGTCTCTCTGCTCTCTCACCATCCGAGAGTGTGAAGTGCTGGATGAGTGCAGCCTTCAGCGTGAAGTACTTGTCGTCGGTTGGTGGCTGATCGAGCAGGCTCTCTACGTGCTGAGCCATGCGGGCATCAAGTGCTGTGACCACATATTGGAATTTTGTGTCATCTGCCGATATCCCCCGGAGGGCGAACTGCGCCTCGACTAGGTGGAACCAGGAGCGCGGATTGTGCTGCCAAAAATCCGGTAGCTTGATCGCAACAGTACATGCGTGGCTGGGGGTTCCCATCGAGGCTGGCTCCGGGGGTCTTTCGTTGTGTTCCATGATTCGTCTTGGGTCACCAGTGTGGAGCGTGTAAATAATGAGGCGGATTTGACTCAGACATTTTATTACACATCTCACACAAGAAGCATAGACAGAATGAATACTCAGCAGAGACTCTCCTCTTAAAAAGCATGGCATTCTTCTAGAAGCTTCTAACACACAAAAGGTCACATTGCATTCACTTCCTTAATCCTTTAACATCCTTCTAGAAGTTTCTAACACACAAAAGATCACACTGCATTCAACCTTCACACCTCCCTGTTATCTCCCAGGGAACCTCTGCTCTTTGTTCTTGTCTAAGATGCTATACAATTATGCACTCCCCATGTGTCACCAAAGTATCACTAATATTATTATACAAATGATGACTCTCATCATCACAGATGACAGCGACTGTGATTCTGTCTTTTTTTTTTTTTTTTTTGCAAGATATGCCAAGTATCTCCCAGATTTATCTCCATGTTCATAAAATCTGTCTGGCAAATCTCAGTTTAGTCTCCTCTTGTGTAAGTAACCTGTCCAAAGTAGATCTCACCGCAGCAACTTCTTGCATAAAGATAGGTGGAGATTCAATATAGGCCTTCTCTTTATTTTTGAGCTCAGTTTTTTTTTTTTAATTAACTTACTCAGTTTTTGTCATCTCTTAGTTGTTGAAAAGGAAATAATCAACCCCCTGGCATATGCCTTACAAGTTTTCCATAATAAAGCAGGGTTATCTGTGGACAAATTATTTATAGGAAAAAAGATCCAAATACTACATTAAGATAGGAAACAAATGTATGGTCTTTCAGAATAGTGCTATTCAATCTCTAGTACCTACTTCCGCCACCTCTACCCATAAGCGAGTATTCCAGAACCAAATTAGCATGGTCTGAAATAAGAATACTTCCTATGGAACATGATATCACTGAGTAGATCAGGGCAAAAAGAAATAACCTATTCTCTTGTGGCATCTATGAGGTGCAGACAAAAAGGTATATTCTTTGCCTAAAGGATGACTCAACCTCCACACATCAACAAATCCTGATTCTTCAGATATCAAATGGAGTGGCTTTATGTGGAAATCTGTCAGTGAGGGGATTTAATATACAATTAAAGTCTCCACCTACAATGGCCATGTCAGAACAAATCCCTGTAAATTCTAAAAACACCTTGGCTATAAAATCCGAGGGGTGAGCAGGAGTATAATATACATTCAAAACTGAAATAACTTTACATTGCAGTGCACCCTTGATAATAACATAATGACCATATCAAACTTTAATCAATCAATCCAACTATTTGTATAGCACTTTTCAAACATTGGATGCTGTGCAAAGTGTTTTACATAGATAAAAACAGTTGATAAATTTAGTTACATATATTTACACAATACATCCCACCCCTTCAAACCCTCCCATAAACATACCCAGAAAACACACACAGGCACATACACCACCCCCTACTTCTCTTACACATACACTACCGTTCAAAAGTTTGGGGTCACCCAGACAATTATTTTGTGTTTTCCATGAAAAGTCACACTTATTTACCACCATGAGTTGTAAAATGAATAGAAAATATAGTCAAGACATTGACAAGATTAGAAATAATGATTTGTATTTGAAATAATAATTTTTTCCAGATACTCAACCTGCTCAAAGGAAGGTCAGTTTTATAGCTTCTCTAACCAGCTAAACTGTTTTCAGCTGTGCTAACATGATTGCACAAGGGTTTTCTAATCATCCATTAGCCTTCTGACGCAATGAGCAAACACATTGTACCATTAGAACACTGGAGTGATGGTTGCTGGAAATGGGCCTCTATACACCTATGTAGATATTGCACCAAAAAACAGACATTTGCAGCTAGAATAGTCATTTACCACATTAGCAATGTATATTAGATATTAGAGTGTATTTCTGATTAGTTTAAAGTTATCTTCATTGAAAAAAACAGTGCTTTTCTTTCAAAAATAAGGAAATTTCTAAGTGACCCCAAACTTTTGAACGGTAGTGTATATAAAATAAAAGAGACATTGCTCAGCACCAAGGCACCATGTGAAGGAGCAACTATCCTGTGGAGCCCCCCACACTGGGAGATAACACAGCCCATGACCATAGACAGGCTAGACCCAACCAGGACAGGCCGGGGCCCACACCACAGCTGTAGGTAATGGCATAAAGCCCCCACCCACCTAAGCTAGAGCGACCTACAAGACCAACACCCCTGCAGATGGGACAAGCAGCATCCGGCATGAGGGGCTCCACTGAGGGAACACTGGAGCTAAAACACATAAAATACAAGATAAAACTAAGAACACATAAAACATCATCATCATCATCATCATCATCATCATCATCATCATCATCATAGCAGTCTGTCGTGGGCAACAATGACTGTTTCATTTAGGTCTGATCAGATTCCTCCACACAGCTCTGTCCTTAGCCCTCCGCTGCCAGGAACTCCTATGTCCAACTTCTTCAAGTTTCTTTTTACAGTGCCTTTAAATCTGAGCCTTGGTCTGCCCTGATTGCGTTTGCCCTCGCATAACTGTGAGTAGAATAACTACCAAGGGAGACGCTGGTGGTCCATCCTCTCAACATGTCCGAGCCATCTCAGGTTCATCTGTATTACTTGTTTGGACCAAGATGGCGGCGCGTGCACAACGCGAGGCTCAGCGTCCTCTCAGATTTTGTGGATTAGCAGTGTTATTTCTGCTCATTTCGGGTATGTTCGTTCAGAACAGCTTTGCTTTTACATCTTACACCCGAGATGAGCTTTTGGACATTGGATTACAAAGCAACGATAACAATCTTTTTATCAGCAACCTATGTCTCATCCCTGAGCTCCGGAGAACACCCGACGCTCAGCAGGCTTCCCGGCCGACCGGAAGTGCTCGCAGGCGGCGTAGGGACCGTAAACAAAGGCAGGGTAAGCGCGGTGGGCTAAGGGCTAAGCTAAAGCTAACACCGTACCGGCTTTCTCTACCCAGTATTTTTCTTGCTAATGTACGGTCACTGGCGAACAAAATGAGTGAACTACGGCTTCGGATCACCAACAATAAGAGACTTATGAACTGCAATATCATGATTTTCACGGAAACATGGCTTCACAGTGGAATACCCGACAATGCTATCAAGCCTACACACGCTCCGGGCAGACAGAGCAGCAGTTGACTCCAGTAAGACAAGGGGGGGGGGGATTGTGCATTTATATTAACAAGGCTTGGTACACGAACTCTGTCACTGTTGAGAGACACTGCTCAGCTAACCTGGAGTTTCTCATGGTTAAATGTAGACCTTTCTATCTGCCACGCAAGTTCACTTGTACCATCATAACAGCCACTTACATTTCTCCGGATGCTAATGCTAAGCTTGCTATGAAAGAACTGCATGCAGCTATTAGCAAACAACAAACTGCACACCCAGAGGCAGCATTTATTGTGGCGGGTGATTTTAACCACTCTAACCTCAAGACAGTGCTTCCTAAATTCTACCAGCATGTCTCCTGTCACACAAGAGGGGACAAAACATTGGACCATATTTACACCAATATTGTGGGAGCCTACACAGCAACTCCCCTCCCCCACCTAGGTCAGTCTGATCACTTATCTCTGTGCCTTACCCCCAAGTATGTACCGCTCATCAACCGGGTGAAGCCATCAGTGAGGACCATCAAAGTGTGGCCAGAGGGGGTTGACTCTGTACTCCAGGAGAAGTTTAGGAACACAGACTGGAGTATGTTCACCTCTCAGGCTACCTGTGGCTCCCACATAAACATCGACTCTTACACCCACTCAGTCCTGGACCATATCAACACCACTATTGACAGCGTCACCACGGAAAGACAGATCACCACGTACCCAAATCAGAAGCCGTGGATGAACAGAGAAGTGCGGCTTCTGCTAAAAGCACGTAACAATGCCTTTAGATCTGGTGATGCACAGGCCTACAGTTCATCCAGGGCAGATCTGAAGAGGGGCATCAAGAAGGCCAAGCACAGCTACAAGCTGAAGGTGAAGGAACATTTTGGGGACTCTGACCCCCGACGCATGTAGCAGGGCATTCAAGCTATCTCTGATTATAAGCCCAGCAACTCCATACCTATAGCCATGACTGTGCCCTTTCTCAATGAGCTAAATGACTTCTATGCTCGTTTTGACAAGGACAATAACGAAAAGAACATCAATTTCCCACCCTCTGACGACCTCCACCACCTCACACTCACCCACACCGATGTCCGTAACGCACTGAGTCATGTCAACGTACGTAAGGCTGCTAGCCCTGACGGCATTCCTGGGCGTGTGCTGAGGGCATGCGCTGAGCAGCTGGCAGGGGTCTTCACAGACATCTTCAACCTGTCCCTGGCCCAGGCCGTGGTACCAGCATGCTTTAAGACCACTTCAATAGTACCAGTACTGAAACATTCAACACCATCGTGCCTAAATGACTATCGCCCTGTGGCACTGACGCCCATAGTCATGAAGTGCTTTGAGCGACTGGTCTTGGCACAGCTCAAAAAATGCCTGCCCCCTACACTGGACCCTCACCAGTTTGCCTACCGGAGCAACAGGAGTACAGAGGATGCGGTTTCTACAGCGCTGCACTATGTACTCTCACACCTGGATGACAAGAACACCTACGCAAGAATGCTGTTTGTTGACTTCATCTCAGCATTCAACACAGTTATCCCCTCCAAGTTGCTCACTAAACTTGGGGACCTGGGAATCAGTACCTCCACCTGCAACTGGATCATGGATTTTCTGACCAACAGACCCCAGCATGTTAGGTCAGGCCCCAACCGTTCTTCCATCATCACACTCAACACTGGTGTACCACAGGGCTGTGTGCTCAGCCCATTCCTCTACTCCCTCTTCACCCATGACTGCAGGCCTATGTATGGATCCAATTCCATCATAAAGTTCGCAGATGACACCACGGTGATTGGACTCATCAGGGACAACGACGAGTCAAATTACAGGGCAGAGGTTGAGCACTTGGCTACTTGGTGCGCTGACAATAACCTGCTCCTTAACACCAGCAAAACCAAGGAGCTCATAGTGGACTACAGGAAGGAGAGGGGAGAGACACTTGACCCCATCCATATCAATGGCATAGCTGTTGAACGTGTCCCCAGCTTCAAATTCCTGGGGACCCACATCTCGGAGGACCTGTCCTGGTCAGTTAACACCACCAGCCTGATCAAGAAGGCCCATCAACGCCTCTTCTTCTTGAGGACACTGAAGAAGAACCATCTGTCAACTGACATCCTGGGCAACTTCTACCGCTGCGTGATAGAGAGCACCCTGACCAACTGTATCACAGTCTGGTATGGGAGCTGCTCTGTCGCTGACCGTAAGGCGCTGCAGCGGGTGGTGAAAACCGCCCAACGCATCACAGGGACTCCACTTCCAGTTATAGAGGACGTCTACAGGAAAAGATGTCTGCGCCGGGCACGCAGCATTCTTAGGGACTCCAACCATCCTGCTCATGGACTGTTCCAGCTTCTCCCCTCCAGAAGACGTTTCAGAAGCCTTCGGACTAGAACCAGCAGGTTTAGGAACAGTTTCTTTCCAACAGCTGTCACGTTATTGAACTTAGTTCCCCGCTGACTCTCTTACCATCATCTCTTACCATCCTCACCTGTACATAACTCCCCATCTAACTTATTGTACATTATTTGCACATAACAGTACTCTTAACTTTCTGCACTGCTGCATATATTTGCTTAAATTGCACATACTGTTAATTACCGTATATACTGCACTGCTGTCCTTTGCACTTCTGATTGGATGCTAAACTGTGTTTCGTTACCTTGTATTCGTACATGTGTAATGACAATAAAGTTGAATCTAATCTAATCTAATCTAATCTAAATTAGCATGTTCTCCATTGATGGTAGACCAGCTCGTTTCAACACTTCTATGTCGGTTATGTTGTCTTTCCATGAGATGCTCATTATGGCTCGAAGGTGTCTCATCATGTACGCATGGAGTTTCTTCACCTGCACTCTGTAGACAGTCCAAGTTTCAGCACCGTACAATAGAGTAGCCAGTACTGTCGCTCTGTACACTTTGCATTTCAAACGGATAGACACATGTCGATTGTTCCACAGTCTCTCCCTCAAGTTTCCAAACACAGTGCTCGTTCTTCCCATTCTGAGAGATAGTTCATCTTCCAGCCTAGCATTCTCTGAAACAGTACTCCCTAGGTACTTGAAAGTCTTGCACTTGACTAGTGGCTCTGTACCAATGCTGATCTCTTCTGGTAGTGATCAGAATCAGAATCAGAATCAGAATAAACTTTATTGCCAAGCATGTAAAAAAACACACGAGGAACTTGACTTGACATTGGTGCGCATGCGCACGACACAACGACACGGCAGCCATAAAGGCGCCTCATCAAACAGAGATAGATAAGAAAGGGAGGGGAAGGGAGGGAACGACACAAGGGGGGAGGAGAAAAAAAACTTCGTTATCAAAATACAGCTTATTTTTAAGCAGATTGTGATTACAATGAAAAAAAATCTCTCAATAGCACAGAGCAACAACTCAGAATTCACGAGACACAAGAGAGCAGTGTACAGTATATCTTTAATCAGTTCATGAATCAATGTGTGTGCGGTGTTGAGCAGTGTTGATGATAATAAGAGAGACCCAAGGACCCTTGGCAGAAGATGTTTTGTCTGTCTGGCGCCCAGTCTTATCTGGCGCTGCAGGTGGCTGTCCAAGGCCTTGTGCTCATGATTTTGAAAAAAAACACAGTCTGCAGACAGCCAGGAGGAATTTTCATGGGGAATAATAATGCCAAATAGGACTGATCACAGAGAAGACTTGTATTTCTTCCGTAGATTCAGTACATTAATCCTTCATTGCGCAGCTTTGAACTCGTCGTGGAAAGACCTGAGCGAACCCATGATGTAATCCACCTTACGAGACAGTTCTCCAGTAGTCGCTATCAGGGTCTTCTCCAGTTTCTCAATTTGTTGGATGCACCTCGCCTGGCCAGCATTTTGATAGGTTGAATCCATCTTCAGCAATTTGCGGTAAACCAAGACAATTCCCGTCCCAATCAGAATTATCCCAATCACCAAGATTACGAAGATAAACAAATCTTCAATATCTTCGATAGAGAGATTAGAGAGACACAGCATTTTCCAAATACCTGTGTCACATAGATAGCCCACTGGAGCCGTTCCAGCGGGGCAAACAGCTTCCCCCGGAGCACTTTTCCTTGTTGAAAAAATAGTGTCAATTGTGTTCAAAGCCCAGCTTATTAACTCCATAATTTCTTTTCGGCGGTCGCAGTCAGACGCAGACAGACAACAGCAAGCTGGGATCCAGTAGGAGGGGAGGAAAAAATCAGCAGGAGAGAAGAAAAAAGCGTCTGCTCTCTTGGGAGGGCGGAAGTGAAAAGATGTTGATGTTGATAATTGGAACTTTGGTGGTTGATAAAGGCACTCTGTCTTCTTGATGTTGATTTGGAGGCTGAATTGGCTAGCTGCTCTTGCAAATTTCTCCACTAAAGATTGCATATCTTCCACGCTGTGTGCAACTAAAGCACTGTCGTCGGCAAAGAGCATTTCTCTTACTACCTTTATCGCTGTCTTACTTTTGGCTTTAAACTGTGCCACATCGAACAAGTCTGCTTCTTTCCTTGTTTGAATGTATACTCCTTCTGAAGTGTCTATGAAGGCCACCTCAAGCATGGCTGCCAGATATAGCGAAAAGAGTGTAGGTGCCAGCACACACCCTTGTTTCACCCCGTTGCTTACTGAAAAGTCTTTAGATACTGAACCACTCATTTCCACGTTTGCTTGCATACCTGTATGGAGTGCCTCGATCAGGCTGACAAACTTCTCTGTACAACCATATTTCTTGAGTACCTGCCAAAGTCCTTGTCGCAAAACAATATCGAAGGCTTTACTGAAGTCTATGAAGACTACATAAAGCGGCATGTTCTGTTCGATGCACTTTTCTTGAACCTGTTTCAAGCAGAAAATCATGTCCATTGTGCTACTTCCACTTCTAAAGCTGCACTGGGCTTCCAGTAGTACATTCTGCGAGATGTGTTCACTGAGTCTGTTAAGTAGTACACGTGAGAGAATCTTACCAACAGTGGCTAGCAGTGATATACCTCGGTAATTTCCACAATCTTTCCTGTCACCTTTCTTGAACAAAGGCACAATACTTGCATCCTTCCAGTCTTGAGGTACTTTCTGGGCATCCCATATCTCTTGGATGAGCTTGTGCAGGCAGTTGGTCAGCTGAACACCACCAAATTTCCACACTTCTGCTGGAATTCCATCCCTTCCTGGAGCTTTACCATCCTGTGTTGTCCTGATAGCTGCCATTAGTTCATCAAAATTTGGTGGTTCATCCAGACTTGATACAGCTGGTCACTGCACTAGAGCTTCTTTAGCCTCTTCAGTGAGATCTCCAGGGTTGTTTAGTAGTTGGTCAAAGTGGTCTGCAAATCTGTCCAGGATCTTGTCTTTCTCCTGCAAAACCGTTTCACCATCCATAGCCTTTAGTTGGATCAATCCTCTTGGTTTAGGGCCGTAGATTTCTCTCAAACCTGTAAAGAATGTTTTCATGTCCTTCCTGTCTGCTGCAGATTGAAGTTTCTCTGCTTTTTCATCCCACCAGTTGGACTTCATCTCTCTTGTGTACTTCTGTAGCTCACTCTGAGCCTTTGAGTATTTCTTCTTCTTCGACCTTGTGTTACACTGTAGGTTTTCCTGCCTAGCTGTATTCCTCACTTCTAGTAGTTTCTTCAGGTGTTCATTATGCTCATCAAACCAATCTTGATGTTTCCTCTCAGGGTAGCCTAATACATCACTCGCAGTCTGATACACCATATCCTTCAGTGTTGCCCATTTCTCTTCTATGTCATTCTCTGAGTTGTTGCTGTCCCAGTCTTCCAAGTTTTCATCCATTTCCTGTGTAAGTTCTTCCTGCTTCTTTTGGCCTTTCAGTGCACTAGTGTTTAGCTTCCGTGGTGGCTTCGCACCCGTCCTGCAGTGCTGTTTTCATCTGCAAATCCTTAATCTAGATCTCAGCATAACATGATCAGTACCACAGTCTGCGCCTCTCATTGCTCTGGTGTCCAATACATCCCTTATGTCTCTCTGCCTGACTATGATGTAGTCTAATAAGTGCCAGTGCTTGGATCTTGGATGCATCCATGTCTTCTTGTGTGTGTCCTTGTGCTTAAATAGAGTGTTGGTTATCACAAGGTTGTACTCTGAACATAGTGCAAGTAGAAGTTCTCCATTAGCATTGCACTTGCCTACTCCATGACTGCCTAGCACTCCTTTCCATTTCTCAGTGTCCGGACCAACTCTGGCATTAAAATCTCCAACGAGTATCAGCCTGTCATCAGTCGGTACACGCCTGATAGTCTCACGTAAATCACTGTAGAACTCTTCCTTCACTTCCTCTGTGTTGGTCATTGTTGGGGCATATACACTGATGAGAGTGACATACATCTTCCGCTGTAGTGGGAGTCTCATAGTCATTATCAGAATCAGAATCAGCTTGATTGCCAAGTATATTTACAAGTAAACATACGAGGAATTTGACTTGACATTGGGCGCGCAAGTTAGGCGCATCCAATGACGCGGCAGCCATGCAAGGCGCCTGTCATACAGTGGGGGTAAAGAGGGGAAAGGGGGGGGGAGGAAAACACAATAGGCAGAGAGAAAAAACATAGTTAATCAGAATAACGCTCGTATAAGCTCATATAAAGCTCAAATGAGACAAATTTTGATTACACAGAAAAAACCCCTCTATGCACAATTAGCAGACAATAGATAACACATTAACAAAGCAGGAGAATTGAGAGAGTCAGTGTATGTATATTTGTGTCAGTTTACATGTATCAGTCATTCATGTAATGTTGAATGCAGTGTAATGTAGGTGTGCCATTGCTAGTGAACAGCAGAGGGCACCCTCTGGCAACGGATAGATATTATTCAGTCATGTGTTCTATAGTCCAGACACATGATAACGCTGTCCTTGGAGCTCTGTCTGCTGAAACAACAACAATTGTCGAATGTTTGGGTAAGCCACTTCTCCAGCCTTATCTTCATCGAGGAGGAATGTAAACAAGGGCACCAAAACACAAGGTCGAATCTGCACAGTGCACTCAGAGAATAGAATTTCCCTCTCTTCGATTCTGTGCTTCATAATTTCATACAGGATTGAATCATGCTTTAGATCATTCTCTGGAGAGCACTCAGCGATCCCCAGATGTTATCCACCTACCGAAACATAGGTAAACATGTCCAAGAGAGTCCATTCTCTCTTCAATGCATGCCAGGTGGTAAATTCCATGTTAATCCTATTTGCCGCTGACGGTCAGTGTTCCCCCCAGCTGGACGAATTGTTGAATTTGTTGAGGGAGCTACGCCGGGGTCCGCATTTGATTAGCTCACCCAAATATAATTTCGATACACCAGGAACTCCAGGGGCCAAACAGAAAATCCTGTGATCATTTCAATCTTCAGTCAAATCACACAGACACATGAATTCCAATGCCATGAGTCTTCCTTGGGTTCCCCCTGACCCGATTTTCTTCTTTTAAAGTGGTGACAATCACATATAAGCTGCTTTTCCAGATCCATAATTTCCATTTGGATTAAGATTCAGCCAGAAGAAGAGCGAAAGACAGACATCGCAAGCAGGGAATAGGAGAGGAGAGGAGAGGAGAGGAGAGGAGAGGAAAAGCGACTGCTCTCTCTAGAAGCCGGAAGTCAACTAATCAGCAATCAAGACATTATCCTGTCATTGATTGGCACCGGTTCCTCATCAAGCATTGCTGCTATCTCTTTTCTAATAATTAGCCCACTCCTGCTTCTCTCCTTTCTTGAATTGATCTCCCACTCCAAAAGAAGATGTACCTATGGTCTTCCAAGCTGTCATATCGAGGCAATCTTGTTTCACTAAGTGCAGCTATGTCTACATTGTACCTGTTCATTTCCAGGGCCACAAGCGCAGTCTGTCTTTCTGGGCGCTGTGATGTTGTTCTGTCCAACAGAGTGAGTACATTCCATTCTGCTACACACAAAGCTGCTGCTCCTAGCTTACTTTTTGCTGCCTGTTGGTGTGAACAGATCAGTGCAGACCTTGTAAGCCCGGGCGACGTCCGAGCCGGTATGAGTTGCTTTCTGACTGACCATTTCGTGAAACTGCTTGCAAAGTATTTGAGTACTGCTAGCTTTTGCTGGACTAGCAGTACATTCTTGGCAGATAAAGGTATTATCAGTGGCAAGGACAAGCCAAGACAAACTGACTCCAGTATCTGTTGCAGTGACTGACCAGATGATAGGTTTGTTTATCTCTGCTCTTTGTGTAGTTCATGTCACAATGCACCAACTGGCACAGTCCACCACAGACCTTGTGACAGATGTGTTTATCTGCCAGGATGTCCAGTCTCACCCTGTGTAACTGGGAGTGGTCCACCACAGACCTGTGGCAGATATTGTTTTTAGTTCTGCCAGGATGCCCTGTTTCACCCTCCACGCCCTCGGAAGGGCGAGGATGCCGGTTGAGTCGCCGACGGCCCGACCCATGAGACAGGTAGTACCTACTGGTTTTCATGGTTATTCGGTAGCAAGCAAGCCAATGCCTGACCTGACACATAAAACAAAGGGAACTAAAAACCCATACTTATAAACTGAGCTAAAAACGCATCAAAATGAAAAGAGAATAGAATCCACCTTATTCCTGGGTGTGCTGCTGTAGGAACGATTATGGGCGGAACTTCTGGTTTCAGCTGAAGTAGTGTTAAATTAGTCGGTAAGAGTGGAGTAGCAGGGGCATTTAAAATAGTATTTTAAAAGTTTGTCAAATTCATTTTAATGTATAGTCCACATACGTGTTTTGCACTCAAGTAGGAGCTAATTTCAGCACTTGAAGTTTTTGTATTTTTTGAATGTTTTGGCATAGTTCTGGTACCTGTTGCTGGTGTTCGTGGTTGTGCCATAGACTGTATAAATGGAGGCTTCTCACTGGCAATGCATAGATCATGCACTGAAAACAAAAAAGAACTGTTGGTGTGATTGGTGGTACAGACACAGGACAGACACAAGAGCACACCACGTATGTTTTCACTTGTATGAATGTCACAGATCTGATGTTTATGTGTTATATATGTCACCAGAATGAAGGCTGCATGAAGTAAAATAATAAATAAAAAATAGTAACAGTTTGCTTCCTAAGGCTTAACAATTTAAGAAAGATATCAAATAGTTTTTTTGGGGTTTTTTTGCATTCGTTGCACTGCCTTGCAACGATATGAACTAGCAGCTTCAGCATGCATTAATTTTTAAATTATCACAAAATCTTTCTGTGCAGGCCTTATTACAAAATGATAACAAGCACATCAGTATGGAATTAAAGAGGCTGCACTCCATCATTCCCTAACAAACCAATGTAGAGTAAAAAAAAAACCAAAAAACAAGACAACATACTTGATTTTGCTGCGGTGGCTATAATCCATCAAACCAGCAAAATTTACATCACCACTCTGAAATAGGGATGTTCAAAAGTACTCACAGACCTGTGTAAGAATTCGTCCCTCAGACATCCCGCTGAGTTTCTAATTTCATCGGCGGAGTTTCCGTGCTCCTGCTCCAGTGTCCGAACGAATAACATGGCCTCTTTTGGATTATCGAATCTCCTCTCCCATCCACAGATATCTTCAGGGTTACTGGGTACAGTAACGCATAGTCGATACTCATTTTTCTCAGGCATGCCTTTATATCATCAAAAGCTTTGCGCTTCCGGACCACTTCAGCTGAATAATCATTAAAAAAAAAAGGAAATCTTAAATTTCAACTGCACTCTGGTAGTTCACACACCTGCACACAATCACGTCACACAACTAACACACACCCATCATGATTCGTGCATGGGAGAGGAGGGTGGGGGTCTCCCCCCACTCCTGCTGCCCTCCTTCTGCCGGGGGCCTGGGGGCCCAGCAGAAGGCCTGGGGCCATTCATGTTGTCAAAATTCCTGGGTGCTACCGAATGAATAGGTACGAGCAAGGAAGTGAGAAAGTGACTGAACAAGAGAGTAAGCGAGAGTGAGGGAGTGATGAGTGGAGATGGTGATGGTGGGTTGGTTGGTTTTGTGTGGTGCTTTGCATGTTGGGTGGCATCTCAGAGCGCTTGCAGTGGTCCGCTGATCAGTCGCTTCAGGTGGGCATTGGAGGTGGAGGTCTGCTTCTGTGGCCGCGGCCGCCCTGGGGTGGGTCGGTGGAGATGTGGTTGCTGGCCTGCACCAGTGGTCTCCCCAGCTGCTGCCGGGCGCTGGTGCGCATTCATGCTTGCTGCATCTGCACCGCGGCTGCCCCAAGTAATAAGGGTGAATGAGTGTGGGGGGGTATGTGGGGGAGAGCACGAGTGGATGTGAGTGGGTCGGAGCACAAGTGAGAGTGTGTGTATGGGTTAGCGTGAGTGGGTGCGGGTGACTCTGAGGGCGAGTGGGAGTGGGGGTGATTTTGAGTGGGAACAGGAGTGGGAGAGAGTGGGTGGGTCAGGGAGTGCGAGTGTGGGATTGTGTGGGGGAGAGGGTGAGAGAGAGTGAGTGAGTGTGTGTGGGTGCAAATGGGTGCGTTTAAGAGCATGAGGGTGTGAGTGCATGGGAATGGGTCTGTATGCTGGTCGGGAGGTGCTGGATTGAGGGGGTAGCACCTCCAGGCTGCGTGAGCTCCCCTGGATGAGAGGGCGGCCCTCCGTGGGGCCCCTGTGCCTTGCTGCCGCCTTCTTTGGGCGTGGGGTGTGGGGGTCCCTGGGGCGTGCGGCGGTGGTGCTGGGTCTTCCACTCTTTCTGTGTACAACCATCTTGGTTAACCCAGCGAGACCCAAACCAACATGCTGCCTCCATCACACACTGTTTATCTCTGAAGTTGTAGAACTTTATTATCAGAGGTCTTGGGCGCTGATTAACATCAGATTTAGATGGAGAAGATTGGTGGGCCCGATCCAACTTCAACCACTCTGTCTTCATTTCCATTTGGAGGAAATCAGGAATCCAATTCTCAAGGAATTTTACAAGATCGGAGCCTTCAGTGCCCCCAGGTAAACCAACCACTTGTACATTACACATGTGGCTTTGGTTTTCTAGGCCATCAAAATGCTGTAGCAAATTTTGCACTTGCTTTTTGAGGAGTGTGATTTTAGCTTCAGACGATGTAGCCACTGTCTCCACTGCTGTAATCCGCTTTTCGGCCTCCTCCACTCGTGCACTCACTGCTAATAGCTTTGAGGACTGTTCTTTAATAGCATCCAGAACAGTAGAAATCTTATCTTCATTTACCTTCGTGAGGTGATCCGTTACCTTAGCCAAGGCTTGGATAATATTGGGCTACATACAGTCAGAGTTATCATCCGGGCCAAGCACCTCCAGTGTAGCAATAGCTTTAGCTTGCAGCTCCTCCTTGCACTCGACATTAACAGTGGCTCTCTTTGATGGTATTCACTTGCTTTTAGGCATGTCCTCAGTAGTTTTTGTAAAGTAACTGTCTAAATTCATGCTTAAACACCTCATGTGCCCAATGCTCTATTTACTTGCCATACTTGAGCAAAGTGAAATAAAATGCCATCAGAACATACTGTAGAATCAGCTCTCCTCAGGCCAATTCAGGAGATAACTCTTCATCTTAAAGAAACTCTCACTCAAAGACCTGGTCAAGAATTGCTGTTTTTCTTCATCATCAGGACCCCAGTGTAAACAATTTCCCTCTGTAGAGAAACCCGATAAGGACCTGCTTTTAAAGGATTAGTTTGCATCAAAATTCTCTCAAGCTTCCCCCCTAAGCAGATAAGAAGCCTTCGTACCAGGAACTAATACTCATAAAAAGACATAAACTCCCAAATTTCACTCCTTAACCCGTCAGGTTATGCTGATAAACTTTTGGAGCCTTTCCAGAATGTCCATAAAACTCAGAAACTGTCTCCCTGTTGGCATGCCAGATCCTGGGGGGCGTGTTCAGGTCACCTAATCTACAGCTCAACAGTACCTCCTGGTGGACATCTACAGAATATGTTCATTACAATCTGGATTGTTACTTATGACTGAACATTAATTTTTGTCAAGCTCTCATTCCTCAGGATAACTCTGGACACTGTGAAGATAATTACCTCCGCCAGGCCGCAGGCCAAGAGGTTATGTTTTTGCCAGCGTTTGTCTGTTTGTCTGTTTGTTTGTCTGTTTGTCTGTCTGTTGGTTAGCAAGATAACTCAAAAAGTTTTGGACGGATTTCGATGAAACTTTCAGGCGTGTTGGAAATGGTACAAGGAAGAACTGATTAAATTTTGGGGATGATCTGGATCACCGTCTGGATACAGGAATTTTTTAAAGGATTCTTTAACATTGTAAGATACGGCCATTTTCAACATGTGTGCAGGGGCAATAGAGGGCGCTGCTCGTCGTGTCTGACGAACACAAACTCTGCGTTCTTCAAAGTTTTAGGCACAAAAGCACGCGGAAAACAGTGGTGGGCCGGGCCCGGCAGCGTGCCTGTGTTTGCGCTACGCTGCAAAAGCTGAGATGGGCAGCTGTCCGGTGCCAGATTATTTGGCAGAAATTCCCCGGGCAGCCATAGTGCCTGCGCCAAAAAAACCTCTCTGCCAGGGAAGCTTCCCAAATCCTCTTTTGCTGCGGAGCGCAAACCCAATAAAACCCACGGCAACCTGTCTACCCAATTTGCATCCGTCAATGAAGCCCTCAGTGCTGCTTTCAGTGATCTATGAAAACGCTTGCATACCTGTCAAGTGATACGGTTTCGCCGTATTTTATTACGGGGAAAATGCAATTTTAGCAAATACGGGCGTATTGCCATTTCTGTACGCCAAAAAGAAAAATATACGGGGAAAAAAAATTATTGAGAGTGTGGAGGAACACCTCATGTGTGACCCCCACAGCATACGGGGCTGGCAGAGCGCTCAGCGTGAGCAATTATCAATTATCGCACCTTCTTTTGTCCTGCGGCTCCGGAACAGAGAGGAATCCCGGCGACAGTAATGCTGCGCCTGATATGTGTGACTCTAATGCTAAAAGTGACTGCATCAGGGATTTTCGACCTGAAGTCACACTTTGCCACACAGGGCCACAAAAACTGTGTAGCCAAATTCGATCGATGGATGAACATTTTCAGCCAGTGAGAGAACCGACGCCTTCCAAATCCAATGCATCACTAGCAGAAGTGATGTTTTGTCATTTTGTGGCAGAGCACAATCTACCCCCATTGGTGGCAGATCACTTCAGTGATTTGGTGCCAACATTGTTTCCTGACAGCAAGAGCACTCAATTTTTTTGTGCTACTTGGCTTATTATTTTCACATGACCAAAAAGTTATGGCTCAAGATTGTGTCCATATAAGTGTACATTTGAATAAATATGTTTGAAATAGTTCATGTTGCAGTTGCTGTTTGTTTAGTTTTTGTTTGTTTGTTTGTTTGTTTGTTTGTTTTTGCTTCAGTTTTCTTTCATCTGCCGATAAATACAGTTTTTAAGTACTCAGTACAGGTGTGAAAGCCCCCCCCCCCAATAAGGGAGGCATGAGGTCAGTACAGGTGTGAAAGCCCCCCCAATAAGGGAGGCATGAGGTATGCCTTGACAGGTCGCAGCCTGGCACTTTGCAGATGGAGGAGATGGACACAACAGCAACACTTCAGTTTATTACCTCCGCCAAGGAGGTAATGCTTTTACTACTGAACCACTAATCCTATCATTATGTATCCAATTGCTAGTCATATGTTTTCATGGTCAAGGAATCTGAAAACGTACACACAAACACTGTATGGTGGGGAACTGTGGCACTTGGCGGAGGTCTGCGCTCTCTGAGTGCTTTTCTAGTTGCCCTTGTGATGGACAATAATGGTTTGCAATAATTCATTAATTCCTGATTTAAATGTGACAGCATGTCTTAGGAATGTTTGTTTTTTCATGAATGTTATTCAAATGAATATTAAACTTATTAGCAACAGTATAAATGCATAGCCACTGAATATTAACCTTGAGTCACTTAATTTAGTTACATTTTATATTAAGTATATAAAATGAATTTCATAGGAAATGTATGATTGTCTTCTGAAACTAGTAAGTCTTCGTCTGTATCAGCCAACCACAAGCTGCCCCGGTTAGATGATGCCCTTCCTTTTATCATACTGGTCAGCTACAGACAAAGAACTGCTTGCTGATTGGCTCTTAGCCCATTCAAATCTATTATGGTAGCTGATAATTGGTCCGTCTTGCTGCCAGTCAAACTTTTATGATATCAGAAGCACGACCCTTTAAAATAGAGAGGGCGCCACCTTAGGCAGAGTTCCGTGTGTTCTGAGAGTTCTGTGTGTTCTGTGTGTTCTGCAGTCTAGTCAGTTCTGTATGTTTGTATGTCCTGTAAGTTGTTTTTGTCTTTGGGTATGTCTGAACCTTGTCAAATCCTATGTTAGTTTTCTTAAGCTTTTGCCTGTTTTTCTGGTAACTGAGGAGAAACCATCCTATTAAAGTGAATTCACCTCTAAGTGAGAGTCAAACTCAAATCCTTTTTTATCCTTTTTTTTTTTTTCCTTTGAAAGACAAAAGTAAAATAGAAAGATGTCTTTACCTTCTTTACATGTTTCAACTGCACTGCAGCCTTCATCAGAAGAGCTTTTCTCTTCTGATGAAGAGCTTTCTCTTCTGATGAAGGCTGCAGTGCAGTTGAAACATGTAAAGAAGGTAAAGACATCTTTCTATTTTACTTTTGTCTTTCAAAGGAAAAAAAAAAGGATAAATAATTGAAAGAAGACAAAATGAACCTGTTTGACGTATCAAATCCTTTTTCTTCTTCGCCTCAGAAGCCGTTCTTATCCTATTTAAACGTTTTTCCTGGACTTTTTGACTTTTCCTGCCGTTAAAGTGGATTTTTAATTTTCCTGCCTTTTAAGTGAACTGATAGAGATTTTTGGACCTTTAATCTTTCACTGCCTCACCCACGTATCACAATGTTAATAAACCAGGAGTTGGTGGGTGAAGCTTCCTAAATGTACTTTTCCTCCAGCCTTTAGCTGTCCTGTGGGCCGTGGACATCCTAAATTTCGGACTGGTTGCCAAAAGACGTCACGCCTGGCCTGGGGCTTAGCCGCTAACTCCACCGGCTACACTCTCGCGAGCCCCCCAGGTTGAGTCCTGTGTTCCGAACGCTGTCTGGGAGAGCCGCTGAGCCTTCCCCGAACAATACCACTGGCTGGCACCGACCACCGCTGAATACCTGGAGCTACAGCTGTTTGTAAGTGAGACTCCCACTTTCCTATCTGCTGGGTTTAAACAAGATGTCCTAAATATCAATTATAATTGAACATAACCAATATTTCATGGTACAATTAGTCCCTCAGCCGTAGGACAAAGCTTTAAACTGAAGGAAAATTCTTATTCTTTTTCCCAGTAACCTCCGTTCATTTTTGTAGATTAATTCAGAAGTTTCCTTTTTCAGATAATCATCTTATGTAATTTTTCCCCATAAAATTGCGTTCTGATTTTGTTAGTGACCTCAGTCTCCAGTGCATTACAGTTGAAATATAAGATCTAGTTTCCTTTTGGTTCCACAAAGGTTTAACTATAGATTTTATGGTCAGGAATCCATTAACAGTTGATGTGATATTTGACACCCGTTGATCATTTGAACCTGCTCACAAGTCATTTGAATGCAATGTCATGTAACCTGAATTAGTTTCATTAATAAACTTGTAAACAAGAGAAGCTGACGTGTTTTCCTTTGCATATACGCTCTCCTGGGTCACGACAGTAAAGAACTCACTAATGCTTGAGACTGATTCATTAAGTAATTGATAGTACAGAAATTAATTAATTAATAATTTGTTCTTTTGGAACTGGTGCCCCTTATTTATGAGTGCTTTTTTCTCTTAATTTAGTGAGTGTTGTGGTAATGGTTCAACCCTCAGTCCTCACGCACACCCACATCTAAATAAAATAAAAAATTACTGTACCTTATTACACTATATTCTATTAAATATTGCTACAGTACTCAGCAGCGTTCACTTTACATTGCCATCTTGCTCCCCACATTGGCTAATGTTAATGTTCATGGGTCCACTATCAGGAAAACCTTGAAGAACAATGGTGTGCACTGCAGGGTTGCAAGGAGAAAGCCACTGCTCTCCAAAATGAACATTGCCGCTCATCTGCAGTTTGCTGAAGATCATGTGGACAAGCCTGAAGGCTATTGAAAAAATGTCTTGTGGATGGATGAGACCAAAATAGAACTTTTTGGTTTGAATGAGAAGTGTTATGTTTGGAGAAAGGAAAACATTGAATTCCAGCTTAAGAACCTTATCCCATCTATGAAACATGGCGGTGGTCGTTTCATAGTTTGGGCCTGTTTTGCTGCATCTGGGCCAGGACAGCTTGCCATCACTGATGGAACAATGAATTCTGAATTATACCAGCAAATACTAAAGGAAAATGTCAGGACATCTGTCCATGACCTGAAGCTCAAGAGAAGGTGAGACATACAGCAAGACAATGATCCTAAGCACATAAGTCATTCTACCAAAGAATGGTTAAAGGAGAATAAAGTTAATGTTTTGGAATGGCCAAGTAAAAGTCCTGACCTTACTCCAATTCAGATTTTGTGGAAGGACCTGAAGTGAACAGCTTGTGCAAGGAAACCTACCAACATCCCAGAGTTGAAGCTGTTCTGTATGGAGGAATGGGCCAAACTTCCCCCCAGCCAATGTGCAGGACTTATCAACAGTTACCATAAACGTTTAGTTACAGTTATTACTAAAAAAGGGGGTCACACAAGATACTGAAATCAAATGTTCACAAACTTTTGCCACTCATAGATATGTAATACTGTATCATTTCCATCAATAAATTAAAAAAGTTTAAAAAAAACTTGTCTCATTTATTTAACTGGGTTCTTTTTATCTACTTATGTGAAAATCTGATGATGTTTTAGGTCATATTTACGAATAAATATAGAAAATTCTAAAGGGTTCACAAACTTTCAAGCACCACTGTAGTCTGTATTAGTTTGTGAAGAACTGCTTTGAAACCTTCATGTTTTGCAAGCTAGCTTCTTGGAGTCCTAATGGAATTTGGACAAGAAGTTATCGGCAAACCCGTTAAACCAGTTTATCAATCCTAGCAAAGTGGGTCACCCAAACTGGAGAAATTACATTACAACCAATTTTTTTGTATGAGGCTGTAAGCAAGGTTGTCAAGGGTTTGAAAGGAAGTTAATTTCCAAGTTTCCAAAATGAAAATTGACTTCCTTTTGTAACCAAGTGGGGATTTACAGGATGTATATAAGATAAGATAAGATAAGATAAGATAAGATAAGCCTTTATTAGTCCCACAACGGGGAAATTCCAGGATTGCAACAGCACAGGGATAGCAACACTCAGAGCAACAATCAGAAGGCAAGAAAAAAACAAGCAAGCAAGAGCAGCTAATATACATATGTACGTATTACTATAAAATATATATATATACACACACACACAGACACACAGTGCAGAGCATTGTAGCTGGATGGAATAAATATATGAATATATGAACACACAGTGCAGAGCATTGTAGCTAGATGGAATAAATATGCAAGTATATAAACACACACAGTGCGGAGCAATGTAGCTAGATGGAATAATATGTAGATATATAAATATATAAACACACACAGTGCAGAGCATTGTTGCTAGATGGAATGAAACAGCATAACCGTCTACTTAGTTATCCTACATGGTATGATTATGTGCCCATACATATTCTCACCCTCCATAGCGACCGGTATGTTCCTAGTTGTATGCCGGAGGGGACCATTGTGTAAGTCTATTGCATCTTTTGCATTCAAAAAACTATTAGTTTGTTACGTCTTTTGCTATCTCTGCGAGCAGCCCTGCTTAGGTTGTACAGTCTGACAGCCGTTGGTAGGAAGGACCTACGAAACCTCTCGGTTGTGCACCTGGGATGATGTAGTCTGCTGCTAAATGAGCTCCTCAGTGCATTCAGTATGTCCTGCATAGGGTGGAACTCGGACTCCAGCAGAGATGACAGTTTAGCCACCGTCCTTCTCTCTCCTATCTCCTCCATCGGATCAAGGCGCTGCCCCAGGACAGAGCTAGCTTTCTTAATCAGTTTGTTCAGTCTCTTCCTATCGGCTGCAGTAATGCCACTGCCCCAGCAGACCACTCCAAAAGTGATGGCTGATGCCACCACCGTGTCATAGAATGACTTCAGCAGCGCCCCTTGTACACCAAAAGACCTGAGTCTCCTCAGCAGGAACAGCCTGCGCTGTCCCTTCTTGTAGAGTGCATCAGTATTGTGTGACCAGTCTAGTTTATTGTTCAGATGAATACCCAGGTACTTATAGGATGTCACCATCTCGATGTCTGTTCCCTGTATATTTACTGGTACTGTGAGGGGCTGCCCATGCCTGCGGCAGTCCACCACCAGCTCCTTAGTTTTCCTCGCGTTGATCTGGAGGCAGTTCCGATGGCACCAGTCCACGAAGTCCTGGATAAGCCCTCTGTACTCAGCTTCATCTCCATTGGAGATGAGGCCAACGATCGCAGAGTCATCAGAGAACTTCTGTAGATGGCAGTGTGTTGTGTTGTGTGAGAAGTCCGCAGTATAAAGGGTGAACAGGAAGGGAGCCAGCACCGTTCCCTGGGGGGCCCCCGTGCTACTGATGATCGTGTCGGACACACAGTCCCGGGTTCTCACAAACTGAGGCCGGTTCGTGAGGTAGTCCAGGATCCATGATGACAGGTGCTGGTCCACCCCTGCGCGCAGCAGCTTGTCCTTCAGGATCATCGGTTGGATGGTGTTGAAAGCACTGGAGAAGTCAAAGAACATGATCCTCACCACATTCCCGGGCTTCTCCAGGTGGGACAGAGAACGGTGAAGGAGGAAGATCACCGCATCCTCCACCCCAATGCCATGCTGGTAGGCGAACTGGAGTGGATCCATCGCTGGTTCCACCAGGGGGCGGAGGTGAGCAAGGAGCAGTCTCTCCAGGGTCTTCATCAAGTGGGACGTCAAGGCCATATTGTGCAAAACTGAGTTTTTTGGGGGGTATTCTGTTAAAATATCAGCACATTTAAATGTACTTCACAAAGAATCACAGACTGCCTTTATTTAGTTAAACTCCTAAAACAGCACTTTGTAACTTTTCTGTTTCTGGTAGGAACACTGAAACAACTACAACTGGCACTTTTTTAAGGCCTGAGTCCCAGTAGCCAATAAGAGAGTGCCTTGCTAGTTGGTGTGTTTTCAAAATGCAGATGCTACTGAGCCCTCTCCTACACCCTCAGAAATAGAGTTGTAAGGTTCACGAATGAGGGGGGTGCTGCTGAGCGATAAGCAGGTAGGATGCACTCACCGGTAGCTCCTGTAGATTTTAAGATAAAATTTCATTTTGACAAAACCATTCGAATTACTAAGACAAGCTATTTTGACAGAAGGACAGTTTAAACCATAGGGGAACCTAAAAATGAGGAAAATGCCGAAAAAGTGCAGCTCAAAAGATATGGGCGACGAAGTTCAACAAAGCCCAACTGTAGCCCCGGGCTCAGCTGCAGAAGGAAAACGCCCGAATAGAGGGTGCTAGGGAGGCGGATAACAACGAGGTGCTGAGGGCTATAGCATCACTTCACTCGGAATTAGCCAGCGTTAAGTCGGACATCTGTAACACAATTGAGGCCAAGATATCAGAAGTCACCAGCACATTGAGAGGGGAGAAAGCAACGTTGAAAGCCAAAAATGACACAGCGATAACTGCAGTAAAAGCCCAGATTGACATGCAAAACCAAACGCTAAAGGAACTAGCCGAGGCTACTAGCGGCTCCTCGGACGTGCTTCAAGAGCTGGAAAACAAAATCAAAAAGCTGTCTGGGCAAATGGAAATCCTTTCAGAAAATGCCTAGACCTGGAGGGATGGTCAAAGCGGCAGAATTTAAGAGTGGCTGAAATTAAGGAGGGTAAAGAAAATGGGCAAAAAGTGAGAGATTTTGCAGCTAGGGTGCTAAAAGAAGTACTGAACTTGGAGGAGACACCAATGATAGACAGAGTCCACAGAGCCCTACGGAGACGGCCCAGGGATAATAAGCCACCGTGACATCTGATCGTAAGAGTACACTACTGCCATACATATGAAGACACAATGAAGACAGCCATGTCCACAAAGGATTTAACGTTTCTGGGACAACGGATCCAAATCTTCAGAGACCTTCCACGTGAAGTGGTTAAATGCTGAGCAGCAATCACTCCAGCCAGGAGGATTCTGCATGACAAGCCGGGAGTCAGGTTCGGGCTTCTGTACCCAGCCAAACTACGTGTGTCCCACAACGGATCAGAGGCATTTTTTTATGGATCCAGAAGAGGCTTGTCAGTATGCAGAACATCACTTCAGACAACCAGATACAGACTGAGAACAGTGACTTTTTATCTCAGAGGATTCTGATGTCTGATCTCCAGAGAGAGACTGAGGATGAGGACTCTGACCGGTCCTCGTACAGGTGACTGTGTGACAGTTTAAGTACATGCCGTGTTCTGCCTACACTATTATAGTTTTGATAAAGAACGCACTGGAGTAGAATGTTAAATGGGCTTGATTTCAAGTTTACCGACATATTTCTGCCTCTATTACATTCTAACACTTGTTTAGACTCTCAGTTTCATGCCAAATTAATGGCGAGGCCAATTTGAGTCAAATTTAACGATTTATTTTGTACATTTTCTTTTTCTCTTCTGTGTTTTTTTTTTAAATATTCTACACTTAAAGATTATGTGTCCCCTTAAAGAATTAAGTATGTTAACCTACTGGGATTTTGGTTTTGGTTAATTGTTTACAGTGGAGTTACAGCTAAGGGATAGTATGAGAAGTATTGAGAGCTGGTTAATAGGTGGAGGGTGGAGAGCCTGAATTTTTCGGAAGGAGGGTTTGATCTCCCCACCAAAGGTTCAGCTTTGGTTATTTAAGAGTTCTGAGGATTTTTGTTCTTCTGTGGGAACTTTTTGGGTTAAGTGGGGATTAAGGGTGTGTCGGGGAGGAGTGCAACCTACTTTATTCTGTCTGATGTCAGGGCTTAAAGAGAGAGAGCAGTGGAATGATTCACTCATGAGTATGGTGACAAATAATGTAGGAGGGGCTGTAGGAAAGGTGGAAGCATAACTTTTTGCTCATGGAATGTGAACAGAATCAATGAACCAGTGAAATGGGTTAAAATTTTGTCTCATCTGAGGGGACTAAAGGCAGATGTGATTTTCTTACAAGAAACCCACCTAAAAAATGAGGCACATGATAAAATCAGGGCTAAGTGGATTAGTCAGGTATATCATTCCAGGTTTTCAGGAAAAGCCGGGGGCATTGTAATTATAATTTGGAGAGATGTCCCAGTCCACCACCAGTCAGCTATCACAGACAAAGAGGGGAGGTATATTCTGGTTACAGGTGAAATACAGTCCATGCCGGTTACATTATTGAACAGTTATGGTCCAAATTGAGATGATACAGAATTTTTTAGGAAAACATTGAGCCTGATGCCGAATATTTCTACCACTAATTTGATAATCGGAGGCGACTTTAATGTTGTTCTCGACACATATTTAGACAGATCATCTACTCTGAGAATAGCACCGTTTAATGCTTCCAACTTTGAGATCATATATTACCAACACAAATTTATTTGATGTTTGAAGAATAATGAATGCTACAGGTAGGGAGTACTCGTTCCACTCTTGAGTCCACAATGTATAGTCGAGAATAGACTACTTTCTATTGGATGGCAAACTTTTACCTGGTGTTCATAATGCTAAATACCATGATATTATAATTTCTGACCATTGTCCTGTGTCGGTTTCACTTAAGCTGCTTGAGGTGGCGGGGACACGTAGATCCTGGAGGGTTGATTCCCCAACTACTTACTAGGAAACAGTTCTGTGACTACTTGCAAACTCGGATTACTCTATTTTTTGAGACAAATGATAAAGATGTTTCACCTATTTTGTTATGGGAGACCTTTAAAGCATACTTGAGAGGGTGTGTCATCTCTTTCCAATCCTCACAAAAGAAACGCAACAACTTAGACCAATTAGAATTGGAAGAACAAATAAGAAAATTAGATGCTGAAAATGCAGATCACCGCCATCTTCTGGAGCAGCTCCTGTTAACGTTTTTTCGAACTTTGTGTCTTTATTTAGTGTATTCTGTCTCTAGTGTGCTCTTTCTTATCAAGGCTAGGTAATAAGACTTGAGTAAAGACTGGACCAAGTTTTACTATTTTTTTTCCAGCTGGTTTTCCTATTTTTCTCCCTCGTGGCTATGGAGAACAGTGGAGTTAAAAAGGATTGTTTACACAAGCAACCAGCTGATTGCGCTGAATGGACTACCCGGAGGTAAGTCCCTTAACCCAGATGAGCTCAGGAGGAGTCACCGGGGGAGAAGAGATGGAAGAAAGGTTAGAATGAGGAGAAGAAAGTTTAAACCAACTGTACCAGTGTTAATCATGGGGAACATTAGGTCTCTGGGAAATAAGACAGACGAGCTCACAGCACTGATTAGGACTCAGAGAGAATACTGGGAGAGCAGCGTCATGTGTTTTACAGAGACGTGGCTTCGCTCACACATTCCTGACAATGTTGCGCTGCCTGGCTTCAAGACTATCCAGGCGGACAGGGACGCTATAGGGAGTGGTAAAAGGAAGGGAGGAGAAACTGCGCTTTTTGTGAATGAAAAATGGTGCAATCCCAGACATATTTATGTGAAGGAATGTCTCTGCAGCCTGGACATTGAACTGCTTGCTGTGAGTATGCAACCCTATTACATGCCGAGAGAGCTGACATGCACCATTTTAATTGCTGTTTACATTCATCTGTCAACTGATGCAGCGGCAGCATGTGATGTCATAAGCTCCACTGCTACTGCTCAATTGGCCCAGCATCTTGACGCATTCATGGCGATCACAGGAGATTTTAACTGTCTCACTGGACAAAACACTACCAAACTTCCACCAGTTTCTTGACTGTCCCATAAGAGAAAATAAAACACTGGATCTACTGTATACCAATGTCAGGGATGCATACAGTGCCTCAGCTCCCCCCCCCCCCCCCGACACACACACACCGGGCAGATTGGATCACAGCCTGGTTCTGTTATCATCCAAGTACATTCCTCTTGTGCAAAGGCAACCTGCTCACACACTGACTGTGAGGAGATGGAAACAGGAGGCTGCTGATGCACTACAGGACTGCTTCGAGACAACGGACTGGGATGTATTCTGTGGGCCACACGGGGAGAACATAGACAACATGACTGACTGCATCACAGAATACATCAGATTCTGTGGAAACACAGCCATGCCAGCTCAGACTGTGTGCTGTTTCCCCAACAACAAACCATGGATCATCAGTGACCTGAAAGCACTTCTTAACAAGAAGATGGCTTTTAGGTCTAGAGACAGGGACGAACTGAGAAGAGTGCAGCGTGAACTGAGAGAGATTGTGAGGAGGTGTAAAGACAATTACAGGAGGAAGTTGGAGGATAAACTACAGCAGAAGAATATGAGAATGGTCTGGAATGGAAAACATCACTGGGTGTAAGGGGAGGGACAGACAGGCAGCTGGGAGCCATGAGAGAGCCAGTGAGCTGAATCTGTTTTTTAATAGGTTCAACTCACTGTCCGTCACTCCCACAACACAGCCAGACCCCCACACACCCCTCCGCCCTCATTCCCCTGTGCAGCACTTCCTTCTCCCCTCAGCCCCCCTCCTCCCCACTGATGACATCAGCACCAACCCCCACATCACTGTGACTACAGGCCAGGTGAGGAAACAGCTGGAGAGACTTCACCAGCAGAAGGCTATGAGCCCTGACGGCATGTCCACCTGGATCCTGAGGACCTATGCCAACCAGCTAGCTCCGGTACTGAAATACTAACTAACTAACTAACTAACTAACCTGCACTTATATAGCGCTTTTCTAGTCACAAAGACCACTCAAAGCGCTTTCATTAATACTAACCCTCTATTCTAAGGGTCTATAGGAAACAGATATCTAGGGACAATTTAGAACAGCCAATTAACCTAACATGCATGTCTTTGGCATGTGGGAGGAAACCGGAGAAATCCCGGAGTAAACCCACGCAACACGGGGAGAACATGCAAACTCCACACAGATCACTGTTGGTCGGGGGCTGGGATCGAATCCACGATCCCACAATCCCCCGGCCAAGGGTAAACTGTGCTGCCGCAGTTCTAACCACTGCGCCACCGTGCAGCCTGTAGAGCCTGAGTCTGGAGAGAGTACCAGTGCTGTCGAAGACATCCTGCCTGGTTCCTGTCCCCAAGAAGTTGTTGCCATTGGACCTGAATGACTATCGACCAGTTGCCCTCACATCACATGTGATGAAGGTCCTGGAGAGACTTGTTTTAGCCCACCTGAGGCAGCAGGTGAAGACGTGGCTGGACCCTCTGCAGTTTGCAAATCAGCCCCATTTAGGAGTTGAAGATGCCATCATTTACCTGCTGCAATGAGCTCATTTGCACCTGGATGGAGGAGGAGATACTGTGAGAATCACATTCTTTGATTTCTCCAGTGCATTTAACACCATCCAGCCACTGCTGCTGGGTGAGAAGCTGCAGATGATGGGGGTTGACAGCTTTGTGATCTCCTGGACTACCAACTACCTGACAGGCAGGCCACAGTTTGTCCGGCTGGGCAGTGTTTTGTCTGATGTGGTGGTTAGTGATACCGGAGCTCCATAGGGGACTGTGCTTTCTCCTTTTCTCTTCACCTTATACACCACCGACTTTCAGTACAACACCAAGTCATGCCACCTGCAGAAATTCTCTGATGACTCAGCTGTTGTTGGGTGTATAAGAAGGGGAGAGGAAGGGGAGTACAGGGCACTCGTAGACAGATTTGTGGACTGGACCAAGCAGAATCACCTGAGACTGAACGTCAGCAAGACCAGAGAGATCCATCTTTGCTGCTGTCTGTTGGGGTAGCAGTATCAGAGCCAGCAACACCAATAGACTTGACCAGATTATCAAGACGGCTGGCTCGGTAATTGGTCTCAGGCTGGAGAGCTTTGAATCTGTGGTGGAGAGGAGGACACTGAACAAACTGCAATCCATCATAGACAATCCTGATCACCCTTTCCACCACACACTGGACAGTCAGCGGCGCACTTTCTCAGCAGACTGCTACAGCTTTGCTGCCGAATGGTTAGGTACAGGAAATCTTTTCTGCCACATGCCATTTCACTGTACAATAACTCACTATAAGTTGAATTTGGTCATAACAATGCTTCCATACTGCACCTTACAGTATAACTGGTACCTCGTGTATCACCCTGTGCCTTATAATCCTTCTCTGTACAGTCTGTCATGAAATGGGGTTGATGGCTTCAAACCCAGTTCCATGACGCTGTGGCTACTTGGTCTTTTGTGTATTTTTGTTTCCTATTTGCCATCAGGCGCTCTCAGGGAACCTCTGGGATTCGCTCAGCTCCCTGACAGCTCGGCCACGCCTCCCTCTCTTGTCAGTTATCAGCTGTGTCATTATTGGTGTTCACTCCTCTGTTCACGCACGCACACACACATATTCATGCTTCCTCTCATTCTTACACTCATGCACTCTCTTGCACGCATACACACACACACACACCCATTCATCCTCACTCACATGTTCACAGATGTTCATTCACACACCTGTTTCCACTTAGTCCTACCCACATATTCCTACACTCTCACTCACACTACACACACCGGCAATCTCTCTCCTCATTAGGTTTGGCATTATTTAAGCCCTGTGTCTGCTGGAGTAGATTGCCTGATCATTGTCCTTACTGCGTTTGTACGATTCAGTGTTTTTCCTGTGTCATGCATGACTAGATGCCCTGCCTGCCTTTCTGCACCGCATCACTCTGTATGGCATTTGTTGTTTTCTGCTACTTGGTTTGTTTCGCCGGGATCTTTGCTTGGACTTACTCGGACTGCTCCAGCCTCATGAGTACAATCTCCTCCCCCCCTGCCATCCAGTCCCATCTGGAGGTTCTTCTCTGGGCTCTCTCGTCTGTTCCCCCACTGCAGTTCTGCCTGCTGGCGCTAGGAACATTTTTCCCTGTTAGTACTCACCAGTGTTCTGTAGAGTATCCTGGAAGTATTCCTTGTACGTCCTGAGCTACTCATCTGTTGTTTTGAACTGTTTAATCACACCCTGTCGATAAATACACACAGCTATCTCCTGCACATGGGTTTTTATTCCTCCTGCCTCAAATAGGCAGGAGATCATAACACAGTCAGTACTATCCATTGACTCAAAAGGATCATCATCTATTTAACCTAGCAGTAGCCTATGTTTTATGGAAAGTTATCTAAACATTTTTGCTTTACTTCCCGGGGTAATCCCTATTCTATTATACTGTGTGTTTTTCGGTTGGTTGGGTTGTCTGTGACATGCTGCTGTTACACTGTAATTTCCCAGTTTGGGATCAATAAAGTACATCTATCTATCTATCTATCTATCTATTGAGGCACATAACAAAGTTTCAGTTCTCAAATATACAGTGGTGTGAAAAAGTGTTTGCCCCCTTCCTGATTTCTCATTTTTTTGTATGTTTGTCACGCTTAAATGTCTCAGATTATCAAACAAATTTAAATATTAGACAAAGATAAAACAAGTAAACACAAAATAAATTTTTTAAATGAAGGTGTTCATTATTAAGGGGAAAAAAATCCAAACCTACATGGCCCTGTGTGAAAAAGTGATTGCCCCCTAAACCTAATAGCTGGCTGGGCCACCCTTAGCAGCAACAACTGCAATCAAGCATTTGTGATAACTGGCAATGAGGCTTTTACAGCACTGTGGAGGAATTCTGGCCCACTCATCTTTGCAGAATTGTTGTAATTCAGCCACAATGGAGGGTTTTCGAGCATGAACTGCCTTTTTAATGTCATGCCACATCATCTCAATTAGATTCAGGTCAGGACTTTGACTAGGCCACTCCAAAGTCTTCATTTTGTTTTTCTCAAGCCATTCAGAGGTGGACTTGCTGGTGTGTTTTGGATCATTATCCTGTTGCAGAACCCATGTACTTCAGCTTGAGGTCACGGACAAATGGCTGGACATTCTCCTTCTGGATTTTTTGGTAGACAGCAGAATTCATGGTTCCATTTACCACAGCAAGTCTTCCATGTCCTGAAGCAGCAAAACAGCCCCAGGCCATCACACTACCACTACCATATTTTACTGTTGGTATGATGTTCCTTTTCTGAAATGCTGTTGTAGCATTGACCATGGGTTCCAATTTATAAAATCATTCTTTGCTGAAGAAAAATTGTTTCAACTCAAAAGTCTGGTCATGAACTGCTTTTCTCACCCAAGCACCGGAGCTATAACACAACCCATCAGCCATAAAGTGGAAGTTAATCCCTTCTCCAGGACTTAGTCATTCTCCCTTTTCTCTATTTGGCAAAGGAATGCCCCAAAATGACAGCGTTGTGGGTGATCTACAGTGGGGCAAAAAAGTATTTAGTCAGCCACCAATTGTGCAAGTTCTCCCACTTAAAAGATGAGAGAGGTCTCCAATTTTCATCATAGGTATACCTCAACTATGAGAGACAAAATGAGAAAAAAAAATCCAGAAAATCACATTGAAGGATTTTTAATGAATTAATTGGTAAATTCCTCGGTAAAATAAGTATTTGGTCACCTACAAACAAGCAAGATTTCTGGCTCTCACAGACTTGTAACTTCTTCTTTAAGAGGCTCCTCTGTCTTCCACTTATTACCTGTATTAATGGCACCTGTTTGAACTCGTTATCAGTATAAAAGACACCTGTCCACAACCTCAAACAGTCAGACTCCAAACTCCACTATGGCCAAGACCAAAGAGCTGTCAAAGGACACCAGAAACAAAACTGTAGACCTGCACCAGGCTGGGAAGACTGAATCTGCAATAGGTAAGCAGCTTGGTGTGAAGAAATCAACTGTGGGAGCAATTATTAGAAAAAGGAAGACATACAAGACCACTGATAATCTCCCTCAATCTGGGGCTCCACGCAAGATCTCACCCCGTGGGGTCAAAATGATCACGAGAACGGTGAGCAAAAATCCCAGAACCACACGGGGGGACCTAGTGAATGACCTGCAGAGAGCTGGGACCAAAGTAACAAAGGCTACCATCAGTAACACACTACGCTTCCAGAGACTCAAATCCTGCAGTGCCAGACGTGTCCCCCTGCTTAAGCCAGTACATGTCCAGGCCCGTCTGAAGTTTGCTAGAGAGCATTTGGATGATCCAGAAGAGGATTGGGAGAATGTCATATGGTCAGATGAAACCAAAATAGAACTTTATTGTAAAAACTCAACTTGTCGTGTTTGGAGGAGAAAGAACACCATACCTACTGTGAAGCATGGGGTTGGAAACATCATGCTTTGGGGTTGTTTTTCTGCAAAGGGACCAGGACGACTGATCCGTGTAAAGGAAAGAATGAATGGGGCAATGTATCGTGAGATTTTGAGTGAAAACCTCCTTCCATCAGCAAGGGCATTGAAGATGAAATGTGGCTGGGTCTTTCAGCATGACAATGATCCCAAACACACCGCCAGGGCAACGAAGGAGTGGCTTCGTAAGAAGCATTTCAAGGTCCTGGAGTGGCCTAGCCAGTCTCCAGATCTCAACCCCATAGAAAATCTTTGGAGGGAGTTGAAAGTCCGTGTTGCCCAGCGACAGCCCCAAAACATCACTGCTCTAGAGAAGATCTGCATGGAGGAATGGGCCAAAATACCAGCAACAGTGTGTGAAAACCTTGTGAAGACTTACAGAAAACGTTTGACCTCTGTCATTGCCAACAAAGGGTATATAACAAAGTATTGAGATGAACTTTTGTTATTGACCAAATACTTATTTTACCGAGGAATTTACCAATTAATTCATTAAAAATCCTTCAATGTAATTTTCTGGATTTTTTTTTCTCATTTTGTCTCTCATAGTTGAAGTATACCTATGATGAAAATTGGAGACCTCTCTCATCTCTTAAGTGGGAGAACTTGCACAATTTGTGGCTGACTAAATACTTTTTTGCCCCACTGTATACCAGGCTTGGAAGTCAAGAGTCTTCATTAAACAACCAGAGAGTTTTACACTGCCATGTGGTGGACGACTCAGGAATATTTAATTTTTCCTCTCTCTGCAGTTGTGGACAGTAAATTAATTCATATTCTTTCTCTCAAGACAGTATCCGCTACTGAAGACATGGCTGAACTCTGGACTGGTCAATTATGGTTTGAAATGTTTTTATTGATATGATTTGATATGTGTTGCTTTATTTTCAGGAAGAAATTAACTTTTACATGCATCCATAAAGAAATTACTCACATTTACAATGTAGACATGGTTGGTTCCGTTATTGTCGAGTAGGATATGTTAGTCACTAAAGTTTAAAGAACTTGTGCTTTAATCAGCAGCATATATGTGTTTTAGGGGGAACTTCACTTCTCTTTTTTAAAAAAAAAAAAAAAAAGAAAATGTACAAGAAGAAGACATCATAAGGTGGTTGTGGAGCACAAAAGCTGTTTTTCACATTCTCTTTTTTTTTCTTCCCCCCATCCCCCCTCCCCCCAAAATAAAAAGAAAAGGAAAAAGAAGAAAGAACAGGAAAAAAAACTGGAGGGTCAGCATAAACATCTGCATATAGAGAGTGATTGTTAATATACACACACTTGTATATATATTAGCAAAGTCTGCTATATCAATTCTGCAAATTGAAAGTCCAGCCTGAGTGGTGTTACATATTTAGTCCATTTTCCCCATTGTGACATAAACAAATCTTTTTTGTGATTGACACAAGCTGTTATTTTCTCCATCTTATAAATGTCCATTGTAATGTCCATTCACATATCAAGAGATGGACTCTCCTGTGAAAGCCATTTTTTTGTAATTGCCTTTCTGCTTGCAGTCAGTAGAATACATAATAAATATTTGTCCCTCTTTAACCACTCTGCGGGCATAAGCCCGAAGATAGAGTTTTGCTTTCCAGAGGTAACTGACATCCAAAAATATCTTGTTGTGGAGGAACAAAATAAGTTCAGGCGAGACACAGCAAGCTGAAGGTTTCAGAGTTTTATTCCTCCATCATCATGAGACACACTGTAGCGCTGTGCGCTGTGCTGTGTGTGTGAGCTCTGTGAGGCATGTAAAGTCAGCTCTTTTATACAGACAAGAGAGAATGCATGGCACATTTACATGTTGATATACTACATACCAGTAAATACATATCAATCGCGTGATTAACTGGCGCCGGAATTCCTCTCCTTACTCCGGGGATGTATAACAATAGTCATTGTTCTGGTTGTCCCCCTAGGGCTCTCTATTCGTATGCAATCCCTGCTGAGCGTGAATACTATCAGTCTGCATTGTGATGGGTGCCCACATTGTATAGCTTTATGAATTTCCTTCCAATAATTTTGAATAACATGACAGAGCCAAAATATATGATAATGATTTGCATTTGCACTACCACATTTTCTCCAACAGCTTGGGGAGTTACCTTTGTACTGAGCCTTCTGGGAAGGTGTGATGAAGTATCTAATTAGGCTTTTCCAGCCAAACTCCCTCCAGCTCTGTGAACTACTACATTTCCATTGATATGACCATATTAATGTCCATTCCTCTTCTGATATTTCTATTCCTCCTTCTGTTTCCCATTTTGTTTTAACATATAGGGTTGAGTGTCTTTTCAGGTTTATAAGACCTTTATATAAACTTGGCGCTCCCAGCACCACTAACATGATGGGGCAGCCATACATATTTCCGCTCATCTTACACACACAAACATGGACAACAGCAGTCACAATAGTGAACAATGGGCTGGACCCACACAGCACCCAAAATGCCAGGCGACACCCCCGAGCGCCCACGCAGGCCCATGACCACCCACCCCAGATGCAAACCGACAGCCGCAGGCCCATGACCACCCACCCCAGAGGCACACCGACAGCCGCAGGCCGCCCTGCAACCACAGCCACCCCGGAGCAACCCGATGGAAACACGGCCATCAACTCGCGCCAATGGCCCCCCAACCACCCCCAAGCACCAACACACACCCGCCGCCAATGACACCAGGGGCGATGCGCCAAAGCGCCTCACCCCGCAACACAACAGCAGGGCAGCCGGGACAAGCAGGCCCCGAAATGCCAGCCCCCATGCCACTAGATGGACTGCCCAGCCCCTGCCACCCAACAAAGTTCTCCTACCCATACACACATCCTCCACCCCCAGACATCCACCCACAAGTAACCGCTTCCATACACACACGTACCCCCACCCACCATCACACATGACCACGTACACCCACACACAGCCCAACCTGTCCACTCAACACACACCCACTTCCGCATCCGCTCATACACAAGCCCCCACTCACACCCACACTCACTCACATACACACACCGCAGACCCCAGTGGACGGGGAGTGCGACCCAGGATGCAGGCACCAACCCCAGGGTGCCACCAGGCCCCCAGGGAAAATAAGACCCTGCCGTGCAAGGATGCACCAGGGACAACCCCCACCACTGGCGCACACCCGACGCTGGCCCGGGGGGGGGACACCCCCCCCAGCACCAAGGGCCCAGGACCAGACCCAGACCCCCCCGAGGGCGAGGCCAGCTGGCTGGGGGCCACAGCCCAACCCCCCTGGCCCACCCCGCAGCGCAGCCCCCCCCCCCAACCAACTCCCCCCCCCAGGGCCAGACAGACGGCCACCCCAGAACAGGCCCCCTGGACACCCGCGGTCGGGGCACAGCCAGCCGCCAGAGGTGCCAAGGAGAGCGAGTCACCTCCTGCCACTCGTCAGATTATAGAATTAATAAGCGGGGACCAGAGAGAATTGAATTCCGCCAATTGATTATTTGAGGAGGCTGACATTCTCTCCAGGCTAATATAATCCAATAGTAAGTTATTATAATAAGTCATGCATAAGTTATTTCTTGATTTCCAATTCATGAGGATAGTTTTCTTGGCGATGCATAAGGCAGTGAGAACCATGTGTGACATCCTTGCATCTATATTTATTTCACCTAAATCACCTAATATGCAAAGTGTGGGTGAGGGTGGGACACTATACCCAAGCCATGCCGACAAGTCCTCACATGTCTTCTGCCAGAACTTTTGAACCGGTGCACAGGACCACATAGCATGCATATAGCTAACCGGGACGTTGGTGGTGCAGTGAGAGCAGATACAGTATTTGTGTGACTCAGGCCCATTTTGAACATCCTTTGTCCTGTGTAATGAATTCTATGTAGAACTTTATACTGTATAAGTTGTAAGTTAGAGTTTTTAGTCATCTTGAAAGTGTTTAAACATATTTGTGTCCAGAAACTTTCTTCCTTATTAATCGGTAAGTCTGTCTCCCATTTTGATATTGGAAGAGATACGGACTCATCCAGCTTTGATAAAAGTCCATGTATTTTCGATATCAATTTAGGGGAACGGAGATTTAGAAACTCTGCCACCTTAACTGGTACCTCTTAATCTGTCTGATTAAGATTAAATCTTGCTTTTATTATGGATTTAAGATGTTGATATTCAAGATACTTTTTATCATTGATTTCGTATTGTGACACTAGTTCTTGAAATTGGATAAAATTTCCACCTTGAATAAGATGTTCTAAGTCATTTATTCCCTTCTCTTGCCATAGTGGAAATTTTAATGTCCTCTTTTGTTGCAAGATGTTAGGATTATTCCAAATGGGCGTGAGTTTACAGGGGACAGGTGAAGACCCTGTTATTTTTTTAAAATTTCCACCAAGCCGTCAGAGAGAAGCTGATATTAATACTTTTAAAACAGTCATGGCGTTTAATACAGGGACTTACAAAAGGTAAGTCAGAGATATTTAGCGACCCGCAGAGAGCCTGTTCAGCATCTAACTGTGGGTTTCCTAGTGGGGTTGATTTTGTCCATTTTGAAACAAACTGCAGTCTATTGGCTAAAAAGTAATTAAAAAAATTGGTAAATCTAAGCCTCCACACTCTTTCGCTTTTTGGAGGGTTTTTAACCTGTTGCACTTCGGTGTACCACGGGCGGGCACGTCTCTGCGTCCTAGAGCGCACTGAAGAAAAAAACCCCTACATTTCCATTCTTCCACTACAGACACAGCCGCGAACAGAAAGCCAAAGGAGTGCTTTGATTGGTTTAGATGTGACTGACCTCTCATTCGACTAATAAGAGCCTTGAATTGGGTTTCTGAAACCTTGAAGAACCAATGACTGAAAACCTAGCAAGAAGGACCCGCCTACCAACAGCTGCGAATACAGCCAGCCAATTGAAGCACAGAAGTTCGAAAGCTGTTTTGTGTAAGGCTGGGTGAAGAGAGACTGACTGCTGCAGCAGATGAAAAAAGGACCCGCAGGAAGAACTGCCACAGACCCAGCAGCACGGAGACCACCCACAAGTGCGACCTGTGTGACAGGGACTGCCATTCGCGCATCGGCCTGTTCAGCCACAGGCGGTGCTGTCCCAGCAGAGTAGACGTTTAGGATTCTCTTCCATTGCCATCATAGACCGACGGAGGCCGACGACGAAGGCTGGGTGACACACATGCGTTCGCCAGTCTTTTTTTATTACTACTGTTATTTGTTTTGAAAAATCGTTCGCCAAAACCTCAATCATGGAAGCGCAAAACCGCAATAATGGAATTATGTTTTGACTGGGTCGCGTGACCAGAACCATAAGTCCGTAACAAGTGGACCAGCTTCATGTTCGTCTGACAATGAGGAAGAGAAGTTCACCAGCTACGCTGCTGTTGTGAACAGGTAAGCGTTATAAGCTAAATTATTCTTTATCCCTGAAAATTGTAATCAAAAATGACTTTTGACCGATCGGTAAATTACAACTGTGCGTAGTAGACCAGTAGTAGGTACACGGTAGACCAGTAGTAGGTACACAGTTCGTGCGCCGCGTCCGGACCGTGAACGCCGCCCCCCCCCGCTACTCTTCTGTAGCGGGGGGGGGGGGCGCGGGGACTGTGCACTGCGGTCGCCACATCGCCACATGACTGTTCCGTCATGTAGCGATGGCCGATGTCCGTCCTCTGTAGCGGGGGTGGGGGATGGAAGTTGTTATCTTCTACATTACAAATATTTTAGAATAATTTTTAGTGCACTGTAGGTTATTTTTTCTTGTAAAAAAAAAAAGCCACACATTTTTTACGTGGCATGCTTCTTTGTGTGTGGGGGCTTGTTTGTTCATTCATTCATGAATGAATGAATAAACAACCCCCCCCCACACACACACACAGACACAGCCCTGAGTGTGACCTTTCATTAGAGCCCAAGATGAAGCTTCTATATTGAATCATTCAAAAGTTACAGACGTTTTTCCAAACTGTGCCATTTGGCACAATTTGGCACAGTTCAAAAATGCCTGGGAACTACCTGAGAACAAAGCTGTGTAATATATTCATTTTTTGTGGTATTGTTACAAAATTTTGACCTCAGCTGGATAACACTTGGTTCTACATTTCTGTTGCATTTTCCAGCCCGGATCTGAAGCTGTGTGTTATTTGCAAGCATTTGTATCCAAAAAAACACCCAGGCCAAATTTATTTTCTTCAAGTTCAGTATGTTTAGATGACTGTTACTCAGTGACAGGAGCACTTAGAGAGATTATGACTGTTTTGCCAAAAAATTCAAAGTGTTTTCTTTTAAATGAGACCAACCCCATGAAGATGCTGCAAAGGGTTGAAGAACAGCTTTTGATTTACTTTGGGTATGTTATTTTTTTGGCGTTTTTAGGGAAATTGACCAGAGTGCAAGGGGTTAAGTCTATTGTCCCAGTTTCACAGGTATTTATTTTATCTTTGTCTTTTCCAAATGTTATAAAATTGTCTATTCTTGTGTATAATGAGTGAGGTGAGGAATAATAAGTGTAATCTCTTCTATTTGGATGCAGATCTCTCCAAATATCAATTAGACCCACCTCTTCAAATAGTGTATTAATTTTCTTAATTAAAGGCAGTTTGTCAGATGCTTTACCATTGGAGGTATTCAGATTTGGCTGTAAATGTATATTGAGGTCTCCTCCACAAATTAGGAGGCCTACTGTCTCAGTTGTTGTTATGTCAATAATTCTCCTGAAGAAGTGAAAATCACTTCCATGAGGTGCATATATATTTAGTAACGTAACTGAATTTGCCTCTATCTTTCCCCTTACTAAAATAAAACGGCCCTCCTTATCACTTATCTCAAATTCTTTTTCAAAGTGTAATTTATCTGAGAGAAGGATAACAACTCCTCTCCTTCGTCCCACTTTGTATGAGGAAGAAAAAACATTAGTAAAGCCCATTCTTTTTAATTTGTCATGTTCCTTATTGTCCAAGTGAGTTTCCTGTAAATATATTATCTGTGCTTGTTCTTTCTTCATTTTGGTTAAGATTCTGCTACGTTTAACTGGGCTCAACAGGCCATTAACATTGAAGGAGATTATTTTTATCTTGCTACTAATCATTTTTGATTGTTCTGATATCATTAACATAGCAGAACCTATATATATAAAAATAGAACTCTCCCTATATGTACAAAAACATGAACAATAAGGCTGCCCAAACCTGCAGCAAAAGAACTCCAAACAAAAACTCATCCAACAACAAAAAAAAGATAAAAATATAAAATAAAAATAAAAATATAAACAAGTAAACCGTTGACCGTGGGGTCTTAAATACAGCATGACCCTAATTTGGCCCCTATACTTAGGGAACCTCGAAAGAAAGCCTCTCTCATGTATTTGTGAAAGAGGGCCTTCTTCTGCCAATTGACCAATGTCCATCTTCATACAGCACAGGAAAAACATCCAACTATGAAAAATGTATGTTTTTGTGCGAGATTTTAATCTATTCTTACATAGATTATTCATAGTTTATTCTGTCCTGGCAGTTTACTATAAATAGTAAGCTCACCATCCATATTTCCATTCAGTCTCAGTTCTCAGTCTCTCTGTGTCGCTCTTGAAGTCATTCTTGCTCTTGTCGTCTGAAAGCTTGTAATTGTTCTTTTAAGTCCTGGGTGTGTTCTCCAGTCGCTCGACCTCTCGTCCTCCTTTCTGTGCGCCATGTTAGCCGCTGGGTCTGTTCCAGGAGAGTCTCCGGGCGTCTGACGACAGTCACCGGGAATCCCCTCTTCTCCATATCAGTGGTCGCCTCCTCGGCCGAGTCATATAGCATAGTTCCATCTGGATAAAAAACTCTCATTTTTGCTGGGAAAGGGGTTTGGAAACCGGATTTTCTTCTCTTAAAGTACCAACTTTACTTCAGTGTACCCCCTCCGCCTCTTCATAATCTCAGGTGCGTAATCGTGGTCCAAATTAACCTTCTCCCCAAGGTATTCGAATCCACGTTTCTGCCAGGTCAATTTCAGAGTTTATTCTTTTATCCTGGAACTGGCCATTTTGATGACAATTGATCGTGGTGTTGCATTTGGCGGAGGTTTCGGCATCAGTGTGCGATGCACTCTTTCCACTTGTAGTTCCACGGGGTTGGAAAATTCCAGATTCTCCCTTAATAAGCTTTCCACAAAAGCAACCATTGATGGAGAATCATCTTCAGACCCTTCTTTCACTCCATATAGTCTGATATTGTCTCTCCAGGATCGTCCCTCTAGGTCCGTGAGCTTAACCTCCGTTTGAATATGGAGTTTGAGCATCTCAGCCAGGACCTCCTCATTAGTCTGTAGTCGAGTTTCTGCTTCCAAAATCCTTTTTTTCCGCCTCTTCTAGTCTCTTGTTTGTTTTATTCATTTCTTCTTTAATAGCTGCCAGCTGAGCTTTATTATCTTTTCTGAAGTCACGCAGTTCTTTCAATATCAGGTCCAAGCTTGCGCTGCTAACTTGATCTGATACACCTGTTGGCATGTCATTATCCTCCATGGTATTGTTAGTGGCTGAGATCTGTCATCTCCGTCTTCCTCGTGTGACTCACGCTGTGTAGATTTTTTAATATTTTTTACTTTCGGCATCTTGAAGCCCTTACTCTTATAACTCCATGTAATGAAATTTTTAGAAATTCGTGTTTCTTTAGGCTATTTATAACCTAAATGTCGGCAGCACGTTTCCCTGTGTTGCCTCCTCCTACCCTGCCATACCCGGAAGTCGAACTTCACTTCTCATATCAAGTTTCTTCCCCTTCCTCTTTCTGCTTAGACCTCCACAGCTCAGGAATTTGAAATGACCAATGGGCTTTCAAGCTCCCCTTGCATTTCCTTTTTTTAGTCTAATTCAGGGGTGCTCAATACGTCGATCGCGATCGACTGGTAGATCGTAAAGGCACTGTGGGTAGATCGCATGACATTAAAAAAAAAAAAAAGTTTAAGTTTTTAATTCTATCGCCTATCCTCCCATCTGTCCTCTTATTGGCATTTGCCATGTGATTGATGTACAGGGCAGCCAATCAGGAGAGGTCCTGTCCTCTACGTGTCATAGGTCATCCTGCATGCATCAAATTTTGATCAACTAAAGAAGAGATGTTAAAAATGAGTGGGGGAGCTGAACCCAGTAAGAAGACAAAAACTTACCACTTCCATGCGGAATGGGAGGAAGATTTTTTTTTCACAATGTCATTTTCGAAGTGTATTTGTCTGTCTGTCAATCTATCATTGCGTTTCCAAAGAAGAGAAATGCGGAGAGGCACTTTCGAACCGTTCATCAAAACTACGACACTAACTTCCCTCCGAAAAATGAGCTGAGAAAAAGAAAGGTAAAGGAACTGAAATCTCAGTTAATCAGACAGCAGTCGTTTTTCACACAGCTGAATTCAAAGGCAAAGGCAGCCACTGAAGCATTGTTCCAGGTGAGTCATTGCATTATTAACCTTTAAGCTGTGTGATTTTTTTGTGCCCCTAGTGGCAGAGCACAGCGCTGCGCCTGTCAACTGATCATAAAGTGCCAAATACTCCCCAGCCGGACTTAGAATTTGTACTGATCATGCCAGTTCACAAGGTGGCAGGCACGTGTTGGAGGACTCATGGATGACACATAATACACCAAACAGGAAAGTCCTTTTTCTTCGTCTTTGAGATTACAAAACAAAAAGGAGGGCACCCATTGTTGTGGACATACGCGATTGCAGACGGAGGAGCAAATTTGGAGGATTTGGTCCCGAAGCTGCCAACTATGATTCTAAAAAGAGATTATTTAGCTTATGAAGGTAGTTGTTTACATGTTCTTATAACACAGGGAATGCGAAGCTCGTTGATTTCACCTGCCGGGCACCCGGAGCACCATGTGACTGGAGAGCAATCGCCGGTTGCATGTCGTCATATAAGAGAAATTGCTGCAGAAAAAAAGCAAAATTAAGGTGAAATAATCAGTAACAGTTTCTGGATGTAGAAGAGAAAGCTAAAATGACCGGGAGAGGACAAAATAGCGACCAGAATGCCGCAAAAGGATGCCGCCTTGCCAGCAGTAAGTGATGAATGTCTTTGTTTGTTTGTATGCAAATTAGATGCATAAATTTACTCCTATCTGAAACTTTGGATCATATTCTACATCTTTCTAATGGACAGTAAGTCATTATCTCTTACCATTTTCAAGTTATAGCCTTGTGAAGTTCTGACATCTGATCTGAATATTTTCTTGAAAAAAATCTTTACCACTGTTAACCAGTAGGGGTTATGTCGCAGTTTGGTGACATACACAGCTAATAGGTTAAGCATAAGAAGTCCTTTCAAGATGGAGAGATGAAAAAGAGGCCTTCGTTGGGGCAGCGGAGTCATTGTTTTGGGATTTTAAAAACAAACCAGAAATATTATCTTCAATCAAAGCTCTTCAGCTATCAAGAAGTACAGTTACATGGCACTGTGAAATAAACAGAAAGAGCAGCTGTTGACAATACTTCCCATGAAAGAACACTCGTGAGGAAAGGACATTTTTCACTCTTTCAAAAACTTTATTGAGAAAACCCAGCTCCCATGGGTTGTGGGTCCACGAAGCACTGACCAATCTCGAGAGTGGTAGACAGTGCAGTGTGGGATGAGGAACTGCCTGGCACCCTGGAGAGTGAGCAAGACCAATATTGCCCAGGGTCATCACAGGAGGGTCCCTGTACCAAAGCCCAAGTCGCCCTGGATAAGGGTATTGGGCGGCACGGCGGGACGCCTGTGACGACGGGTGACGTCAAGAGGCTGATTCCACCTGTTCACCGGCCCACACCTGGCCTCGTCCTTGGCTCCTTGTTCTGACATAACATTTTTGCAGAATGCTCACATTCAGCTTCCAACATAACACCAGTGTGTAAATCAGTGTCAATCACCACGGATGGTGCACCCGCAATGGTGGCGAATCAAATCAAATGGATTTATTGCAAAGTGCAGGGAGGATGATGATTTCCCCGACTTCCTTAATTAATCTCATCCAGTGGAGGATGAGATTTTGACACTACAGGCTGACATTGAGCTTAAGTCCAGGGCTCATAGACTGTTTTGGAACTTACTCACAGAGGAAAAGTATCCAAACATGAGGAAATATGCTACCTCCTTGACTGCACTATTTGGCTCTACTTATTTGTGTGAATCAGCCTTTTCCCACATGAAGATTATTAAGTCCAAATACCGTTCCACCATGACTGATGATCATTTGGAAGCCTGCTTGAGACTAGCTACCAGCAGCTACTATTCGGACTATGCAACCCTGGCTGACTCCATCCAGTGCAAGTCATCAGAGTAAGGTAATGATTGTAAATGTATTGAATTGTATTGTGCCATAAGGGTTCATGCAGTTATATAATGTACGGTGTGCATTGCATGCTAACTTATATTGCCATATTTGGCATTTTTTAAATGTAGGTAGATCATTTTGACCTGGTCATTTTAAAAGTAGCTCACAAACCAAAAAAGTGTGGGCACCCCTGGTCTAGTTTTTGACTTCTGCTGAAAAAAAGAAACTCAGTGCAATTAGTCCAGCTCAGTTTTCATGAAATTCAGTGAGATCCTGCCACACCCAGGAAAAAAAAAAAATTTTGTTCACTCAGTTGTGGGGTAATGGTCGGCCATGGAAGGAGCAGAATTTCTGCTCTCACATTTCTTTTCTGTCTTCAAGTAGGCCCAGAGCCTCCCATGCTCTGTGAAAATTCTTTTTCTTTTCTTTAAAGTTCACTTTTTCTTATTTTAACCATTTTCTTTAAATTACCATGTGAGAAGATTTTGTTTGATTTTTACTAAGCTTAAACCAACTCATTCAAGCCACAATACATCGGAAGAAACGGATCTGTGGCGTGGTTTTGTCTCAGTCTGACGTTCTGACTGAACTTTGTACAATAAATAAATGTTATCAGGAATTTGGAAACCTGGCCAAATTCCTTTTTCAGTGCATAAGAGGAGACCTCACCCAGCTTGCTGAAGAACCAGCCCATTGCGATCTCAGGAGAAGGCCATAACCGTGGTAAAGAACCTGTCTGCCAGTCTTCCAAACAGGGTCTATGCCAGTCCAGATGGAACAAGATTCAAATGGACCGCCTGCTGCCCACTGGGACGCAATGACTCTGCTTGGCTGACGGTCTGTTGTTTAATTTAAACTTAATTCTTCAGAATATTCCTGGTGTAAGTTATTTAAACTTAATTTCATGCAAACTCCTATCAGAATTTCAAAATGCATTTTGTCTTTGCATTAATCTACCTTCCTTTTCAGAGTAACACCAATTTTCCGTTTTATAAATAGTTTAATCATCATTTTCTTCATAAAATTGCATCCACTTTTCTTAACCAATGCTATTTTATGGTTTTCCAATTTTCAGTATATTGCCAAGTTAAACTATGGTTTCTTTGGTTCCACAAATGTTTGATTCACATGTGATGCTCAGTAATTCAATAACCATCTATGATGCCCATGATACATGTTGAATTCTTTGTTTTAAAATCATCCAAATGTGTTAACCTATTCTGACACTTCTTATTAAACTATTGAAAGACATATGGGAGTTACTGTTTGATTTCATGTCCATCTTCTTGATTATAAGCAGACAAGAACTCACAAGGTTTTTTTTTTTTTTTTTTTTAGACTGATTCATAATTGGTACAAATAAAAAATTGTTAATAAAATTGTCCATTATTTGGACTGGAGCCCCCAATGAGCATATGTTTGTATAATGAAAGGAAATCTTCATTCCTATTCACATTCATATTTACATTAATACTTGTAGCTGTGGGTAACCCCCACAACATACTGGGACAAGCAGAGCGCTCAGCTGGAGCAATTGGCAGAACAATGGCTGATATCAATAGGCAGCCTCTCTTTGTCTAGTTCAGGCGCCAGTATCTTGTTGTTATGTATGACTTCCTGCTGTGTACTCAAATGCAAATGTCCCATGCCTTCCTGCAGTTTATTTGATGATAACATGCCTTTCATGTATTGTCTGTAACTGGGTATTTAAGTGACTGAATATCATATGCTCACTCTCTCTCATACTGCTCATCTGACTACACGCATTGCCTGAGAGCCTGAGGACCCGCTCCAGCCCGCCTGCACAGGGCTGGAGTGAGTTCTATGATGGTGGGATGAATGATAATAAACACCCTTAAAAACTCTCAGTTCGCTGCCTATCATTTCATGCCGCCACATTGGTGACCCCGAGAAAGCACACGCTTTGTGCAACGCAACCTTCTGGTCTGGACAGCCACACTGGTGACCCGACCAAGAAAAGAACACGCTGGCAGCCCCCGGCGGTGACTCTCCGACAACAAGCGAACGCAACAGCCTGACGCAAATGGACTGCCCTCCCTTCTGCTACAGGGAGACCTCGACGCAGAGTCACCACCAGGCGAACTCTCCGGAGATCACCCACGACCGGGAAAGCGGCAGAAAGCTTCATGGTGAGATCTGCACTCCTGAGATCTGCACATCCACGCTGGGACCGGCCGCTCTCACAGCTCCTCCACACAAGAGCGCACGCACCTCGTCCTCTCTCCACGACGGCGACCTCCAGGGCCGACGGAGAACGCAGCGCGTGGACCTGAACGCACCATGACCCGACACAGCGAACTACACCAACAGCTTCAACAGGGATGACCATCGGCGCCGACAGTGCTGATCTCCAGCAAGCTCCCTGACCCTGACTCGCCTCTACAGCGGACCTGCCATGCTCCGAACCCCCGCGCGCACACCGGGGGGTTACGAGGACGGCGCACCACGCACGGGACAATAACGGCTCCACAGACCGCCATCGTCCTTCGCCGCTGCACACAGAACCTTCAGGGCTGCTCACACACCTGAAGCACGCACGCAGCTCGCTCACAGGATTTTGTACGGGTCTCAGCCACGGCTGAATATCATATGCTCACTCTCTCTCATACTGCTCATCTGACTACACGCATTGCCTGAGAGCCTGAGGACCCGCTCCAGCCCACCTGCACAGGGCTGGAGTGAGTGCTATGATGGCAGGATGAATGATAATAAACACCCTTAAAAACTCTCAGTTCGCTGCATATTATACCATGCCGCCACAGTAGCAACAATAAAACATTTATAAAACCCATAATTCTGCTACACTGTGTTATTTTTACGCCAGATGTAATGGGACACACACCTTCCAAAAAGTTCAACTTTTGCCTCATCATTCTACAGAATATTTTCCCTAAAGTCTTGGGGATTATCAAGATGTTTTTTTTTTGTTTTGTTTTTTTTTTGTTTTTGGCAAAACTGAGACGAACCTTTATGTTCTTTTTGGTCAGCAGTGGTTTTCATCTTGGAACTGTGACATGCAGGCCATTTTTGCCCAGTCTCTTTCTTATGGTGGAGTCATGGAACACTAACCTTAACTGAGGCAAGTGAGGCCGGCAGTTCCTTGGATGTTGTTGTGGGGTCTTTTGTGATCTCTTGGATGAGTCATTGCTGTGCTCTTGGGGTAATTTTTGGTTGGCCGGCCACTCCTGGGAAGGTTCACCACTATTCCATGTTTTCACCATTTGTGGATAATAGCTCTCACTGTGGTTTACTGGAGTATCAAAGCTTTAGAAATGGCTTTATAACCTCAATTACTTTGTTTCTCATTTGTTCCTGAATTTCTTTGGATCGTAACATGATGTCTAGCTTTTGGGGATCTTTTGGTCTACTTCACTTTGTCAGGCAGGTCGTATTTCAGTGATTTCTTGATTGAGAACAGGTGTGGCAGCAATCAGGCCTGGGTGTGGCAAGAGAAACTGAACTCTGCTTTCCAAAGATGTGATAAACCACAGTTAATTTATGTTTTAATGGGGGTGGGGGTGGGGGGGGGTCAATTTTTTTTCCCACAGGGCCATGTAGGTTTGGATCCCCCCCCCCCCTAATAATAAACACCTTCATTTAAAAACTGCATTTTGTTTTTACTTGTGTTATCTTTGTCTAAATCTGAAACATTTAAGCGTGACAAATATACAAAAATTGAGAAATCAGGAAAGGGGCAAACACTTTTTTACACCACTGTAAATTAAACCAAATACTTTCAAACAAAATCTCTAGAGCTTTCATATTTACAAAACAGATTTTTTTTTTTTTTTCAAATTTGGGGATAAACCACACAAATTATTGGCAAGACAGCTGCGAAAAAGAGAAAATGATAGGACCATCTGCACAGTGAGATCTGTTTCTGGCACTTCAGTCACCTCGTATAACTCTATTAACGAGACACTTCGACAATTCTATGAAAAATTATACACATCTCAAGTCCGAGCCCCACCTGAGACTATGAAGCAGTTTTTACACTCATGTAACTTTCCCACACTTGATCAGAGAGACCAGAATTCCTTAGAGGCAAAAATTACATATGACAAGCCCAGGGCCAGATGGAATATGCAATGAGTTTTATAAAAAAAAAGTTTATTGATGTAGTAGCACCATACTTGCAAAAGATGTATAAATAAGCTCTCAAGGTGGGCAGACTACCACCAACTCTAAACGAGGCCACTATCACCCTTATACCAAAAAAAAGGTAAAGACCTCGAACAGGTGGGTTCATACAGACCTGTGCCATTATTAAACTTAGATCAAAAAATCTTGGCCAAATCTTTAGCTAGAAGACTTGGTTCCTGCATGACTAAATTGATACACCCTGATCAGACAGGGTTTATCCCAACTAGACATTCCTATTATAACCTTAGACGTCTTTTTAACATTATGTATTCCCCTAGACATCCAAAAGAAGATTTGTTTGTACTGAGTCTTGATACAGAAAAGGCTTTAAGGCTTTTGACTGTGTGGAATGGTCCTATCTATATGCAGTACTAGAAAAATTCAAATTTGGAACTGGATTTATCTCATGGGTTAAGTTACTATACAGCAACCCTAATGCTAGAATCCTCACAAACCAGACTATTTCAGAACCATTTAATCTGTACAGAGGCACGAGGCAGGGCTGCCCACTTAGCCCTTTACTATTTGTGCTGGCATTGGAACTTCTCGCAGAGACAGTGCGTTCACACACACAGATTCATTGCTATAACACTGAATATACTTCAAATAAAATTTCACTTTATGCAGATGATATTTTGTTGTTTAGAACAAAGCCACAGGTCTCTCTCCCTACCCTGTTGCAGACAATTGAACTATTTAGCTCATTTTCAGGGTATAAGATAAATTGGAGCAAAAGTGAACTGATGGCGATTTGATGTAGTGATTTGGACATTCTTAAACAGAGCCCATTCAAACTGACACTGGAAAAATTTACATATCTGGGAGTTGAGATTACAAGGAAGTATAATTTATTATATGAAGCATATTTTGCAGGGATATTGGATAAGTTAAAAACTAAATTTGAATTTTGGAGATCAGTTCCCACTTCTTTAATTGGTAGAGTTAATGCAGTTAAGATGATTTGTCTCCCCCAACTGTTATACCTCTTTCAATATATACCAATTTATCTTACTAGAACTTTTTTCAAAAAACTGGATTCTATAATTCTTCCATTCATCTGGAACTATAAAGCCCACAGAGTCAGGAAAGGTCATCTGTGTAACCGTAAAACAAATGGTGGGCTAACCGTACCAGATTTAATACGCTATTATTTACCTGCAAATATCCGTTGCGTTTCCTACTTGTAATGCCCATAAGGCATTTGTTTATTCTTTGCATAGATATTTCTCATTTAATAAATGTTTTGTCCTTTATTTAGTTAAAATATAAAATAACTGTCGATAAGGTTTACTTGTTTGCACAGGTAACTTTGTTTTGAAGTGCCTCATCCGTTTACCTCACATCCTGTCTATTACTTCCTGTCTCTTTCCTGGCTCTCTTCAAGAGTATGGCAGACATGTTTTCCATGTTCTGAATTTAATCCATTGGCATCCACTGTTAAACATTACGAAAGCAATGCCGTAAGTTCATATATTTAACATTAAGGAGTTTAAGAATCATAAATATTAACGATTTGTTAAAAGGGTTGTAATTTTAATGACAGATTCGAGGAAGTTTATTTGCAGTTAAAAAACACGGTAAAAAACATGTAGAAACAGTTACACGATGTTAAGTAAAGTGCATATGTAATGTGAATTCAATGTTAAAGGATATGTACGGAGAAATTATTTGTAAAACAGAGACGTAATGTATATTTGTAATTTCTTGTTACAGTTTTCACCAAATGTTGATGAAGAAGTGTGGAAGTAAATGATGAACCTTGCATCGACTCTGTCTTCATTGACTACGGTTTAGCTTGGTGTTTAGTCAGCGTTCCAACACGCTGTACGAGAACACTAAAGTGAAAAGGCAGCATTTGATGTTTTAAAAGTGGCCAAGATGGCAACAAGTCACAGATCGTCCCGTTCCAGCGTTGGAAGCACAAGGGCCTCAACATCATCGGCAAGTGCAGCCCAGGCCAGAGCCAAAGCGGAAGCTGCAAAGGTGAGAGCATCATATGCTAGCCAAGAAGCTAAACTTAAAATGGAAAAGGCTGCAAGAGAAGCAGATGCAGCTATAGTAGTAGCACAAAGAGAAGCAGATGCAGCTATAGTAGAAGCACAAAATCAGCTGGAAGCAGCAAGAATTGATACAGAACTGGAGGTGCTGACACTGAAACGAGAAGCAGATGCAGCTATAGTAGAAGCACAAGTACTGGAGGAAGCTACAGTTACACAGTCTGTAATCGAAGAAGAAAAAACTGAATCTAAAAATATCAGAATTCAACGAACAAGCGAATATGTCCAGTCACAGATTGACCTCCAGAATCTATCACCCTCCACGCGTTTATCGAACCCACCAGCCATACCCCAGTTGCGTGCAGGATCAGGTGATAGCTACATTACATGGCATTCACCCCCTGACGCTCCAGAGCTGCAAGTTTCTACTAAGAGACCAAAGTTTAAAAGGGATGACGTAACTTACTCACATGAATATAACCCAAATAAGCAAATTAATGTAGAAACAAACTTTGAAGCCAAAAGACCAAATCCATCCATGAACGTACATGCTCCATTATATGTTCCCTCACGTGTTCACCCAGTCAGCACACAGTCTCAAACTGAACCATTGGCACAATATTTGGCACGACGAGATCTTGTTACTTCAGGACTGTATCAATTTGATGATAAGCCAGAAAATTTCCGGGCATGGCGGTCTTCTTTCACAAATGCAGCCACTGAGGTTCAACTCACAGCATCCCAAGAACTGGACCTCATGACCAAGTGGCTCGGAAAGGAGTCAGGTGAACAGGTGAAACGCATTCGCTCTGTCTATATTAACAACCCCAATTTGGCCTTACACAAAGCATGGGACAGATTACATGAGTGCTATGCCGCTCCTGAAATTATTGAGAGGTCACTGTTCCAAAGGTTAGACACCTTTCCCAAGATTTCAGTCAAAGACAATGCCAAGTTATGTGAACTTGGTGACTTGCTCATGGAGATCCAGGGTGCCAAAGAAGATGGATATCTCACTGGCCTCTCTTACCTAGACACATCTCGCGGAGTTGCGTCAATGGTCGATAAGCTTCCATATGGACTGCAGAAGAAATGGGTGTCTTCAGGGTCACACTACAAAGAAGAGAACAATGGTCGCTTCCCTCCCTTTGAATATTTCTGTGATTTTGTGTGTTGTGAAGCAAAGAAACGAAATGACCCTAGCTTCATTTGTCAGAACACTACTACGACAACCGCCAAACACGATAAACCCACTATGAAGAGTTTTAATGCCCATAAGCCCATTACAGTCCATAAAACCAATGTTTCCCCAACCAATACGGCTCCTTATAAAAACTGTCCTTTGCATAACAAACCACACCCTCTTAAAAGATGCAGAACATTCAGAAACAAGTCCCTTGAAGACAGAAAGGCCTTCCTCAAAGAGAAAGGAATATGCTTCAAATGTTGTTCCTCGCCTAGCCACCTAGCCAAAGACTGCAAATTCCCTGTGAAGTGTTCTGAATGCGGAAGCACCAATCACGATGCAGCCATGCATCCTGGCCCTCCACCTCAAACTGAAAGGGCTCCTTCACCGTTGCGAAAGAACGGCGGGGAGGGGGAAGAGTCTAACATATCTGATGTTAGTACAAGTTGCACAGAAGTTTGTGGTCATGGTCAGTGGAGTCGTTCGTGCTCCAAAATATGTCTTACAAAGATATACCAGAAGGGCAACAAGGACAAGGCAATCAAAGCCTATGTAATTCTTGATGACCAGAGCAACCGCTCTTTAGCCAGACCAGAATTCTTTCAACAGTTTGGTGTGGATGGCGAACCACTCTCTTACCAACTCAGAACCTGTGCCGGAATAGTGAAAACATACGGCAAACAAGCAGCAGGATTTCAGATCGAATCATTGGACGGCAAAACCGTCATCTCGCTTCCACCACTCCTCGAGTGCCAAGAGATTCCAAACAATCGGGCTGAGATCCCAACACCCAACTCTGTTTTGCATCACCCCCATCTCCATCACATCTCCAAATGTATTCCTGAGCTAGACCCAGAAGCAGAAATACTCCTGCTACTCGGAAGAGATGTGCTAAGGGTGCATAAGGTCAGACAGCAGATAAATGGACCACACAATGCTCCATTTGCCCAACTTCTAGATCTGGGTTGGGTAGTGGTAGGTGAAGTCTGCTTAGGCAACGCACACAAACCAACAGTTGACACATTCAAGACCAATATATGGGATGGTGGGCGCCATTCCATTTTCAAACCCTGTTCAAGCTCCATGTCTGTCAAAGAGACACAACAAAACTTTACCAGGCCTAGCAAATCACCGGAAAGGATGCTAGGACAGACTGTTTTCGACCAAACTGAGCACGACAACCAACTCGCTCCATCCAGGGAGGACATTCTCTTTCTAAAGATCATGGATGCAAATGTCTACAGGGACAACAGCAACAACTGGGTAGCTCCACTCCCGTTCAAAGAACCACGTCGACGTTTGCCAAATAACAGGGAACAAGCAGCGATGCGGTTTCTCTCTCTCCAGCGAACCCTGCAAAGGAGGCCTGAGATGCAGGAGCAATATGTTGCATTCATGGAGAAAATTATTGCTAATGGGCACGCAGAGGTAGCGTCACCAATGGAGGAAAATGAGGAATGCTGGTATCTTCCTTCTTTTGGAGTCTTATCACCCACAAAAACCCAATCAAATCAGGGTGGTGTTTGATTCCAGTGCCAAGCACTGCGGCCTGTCTCTCAATAATGTGCTTCTTGCGGGACCCGACCTTAATAACTCCCTCATTGGTGTCCTTCTGCGGTTCCGAAAAGAAAGAGTTGCGATCCTGGCGGACATCCAGCAGATGTTCCATTGCTTTTTGGTGCATGAAAACCACCGCAACTTCCTCCGTTTTTTGTGGCACAAGGACAATGATCTCAGTAAGCCTGTCATAGAGTACAGGATGAAGGTGCATGTTTTTGGCAACACACCATCCCCTGCAGTGGCCATCTATGGGCTGCGAAAGGCCATCAGAGAAGGGGCCCAAGAACATGGTGATGACACAGTCAAGTTTGTAGACAGACACTTTTATGTAGATGATGGCCTAATATCTTTGCCGTCCGAAACAGAGGCCATTGACATTCTCCAACGAACACAGGCTTCACTCGCTGAATCAAACCTTCGGCTGCACAAGTTTGTGTCTAACTCTAAGGTAGTCACTGAAGCCTTCTCACCTGAAGATTGTGCCCCAGTAATCAAAGACTTGGATCTCAATGGAGAAACAGTGCCCACACAGCGGAGCTTGGGTCTGCTCTGGGAGATCAAGTCAGACACATTCACCTACTCCACATCAAACACAGACAAGCCATTCACGAGACGTGGAGTTCTTTCTACTGTTAATAGTATCTTCGATCCTTTGGGTTTGCTGGCACCCATTACAATCCATGGAAGAGCCCTTCTCAAGGAGCTTACCTCTGGACTATCGGACTGGGACACGCCAATCCCAGAAGACAAGCTGAAGAGTTGGGAAGCTTGGAGAGATTCCCTCCAAGGTTTGAAAGAGCTTCATGTTCCACGTATGTACACAACAACTTCCCTCACCAAAGCAGTGCACACAGAATTGTGTGTGTTCTCGGATGCCTCAAACAAGGCTATTGGAGCTGTTGTTTACCTGAGAGCAGTTCAAGAAGATGGGAAAGCTGAAGTAGGGTTCGTGATGGGCAAGGCAAAGCTAGCACCTCAGTTAGAACCAACAATTCCTAGGCTTGAACTTTGTGCGGCTGTTCTTGCCGTGGAGATGGCAGATCTCATCCAAAATGAGCTGGATCTCAAGATAGATACTGTACAGTTCTATACGGACAGTAAAGTTGTCCTTGGATATATCTGTAATGAGGCCAAACGGTTCTACACATACGTCCACAACAGAGTACAACGTATCCTTCAGTCTTCAGGTCCTGAGCAGTGGAATTATGTGTGTACAGAAGACAACCCAGCAGACCACACATCCAGATCCTTGCCTGCTGCTCACCTTGTACAGACATCTTGGTTCACTGGCCCCTCATTCCTGCGTCAGTCATCACCAGCAATATCAAAAGACACTAAAAGGTTTGAGCTCATTGAATCTGAGAAAGACTCTGAAATCCGGCCACAAGTGCAAACTTATGTCACTCACTTGGAGAAGGCAGCTCTGTGTGCTGATCATTTCCAACACTTTTCCACCTTCACCTCGCTGGTAAGAGGAGTCGCTCTCCTTATCCACATGGCAAGAGCCCACAAACAGTCGAATCAAAACAGCAAGTGCAAAGGTTGGCATAAGTGTCATCTACCTCGTACTGCAGATGAAATGGCCCAAGCAAGAGATGTTATCTTGAAAGCGGCTCAAAGGGCAGCGTTTACAAGAGAACTGTCAGCACTACGATCTAACAAGGTATTGCCAACAAACAGCCCCCTGTTGAACCTGAGCCCGACCCTGGAGGGTGGACTGATACGTGTTGGAGGGCGGCTAAAGCATTCTGAATTGAATTCTGCAGAAAAGAATCCAGTAATTCTTCCCAAAGATAGCCACATTTCTCTGTTGCTTACACGACATCACCACGAGCAGGTAAAGCATCAAGGCCGCCATCTGACGGAAGGAGCAATCAGAGCAGCCGGTCTGTGGATCTTGGGTGGCAAGACACTGATCAACACAGTTCTTCACAAATGCATCAACTGTCGCAAATTGAGGGGGAAAACGGAAGAGCAATCCATGGCTAACTTACCACCTGAACGCCTTAAAGTTTGTCCCCCCTTTACTTATGTGGGGCTTGATGTTTTCGGGCCCTGGCCTGTTACAACTAGACGAACCAGGGGAGGACAGGCAGAGAGTAAGAGGTGGGCCATCATGTTCAGTTGTCTCAGTTCAAGAGCTGTGCACATTGAAGTGATAGAGTCAATGGACACTTCCAGTTGTATAAATGCCCTTAGACACTTTTTTGCACTCAGAGGCCCTGCAAAGCAACTACACTCTGATTGTGGCACCAACTTCACTGGAGCATGTAAGGAGCTTGGTATGGACAGAACTGTGCAGAAGTACCTGAGTGAACAAGGATGCAGCTGGACATTCAACCCACCACATGCCTCCCACATGGGAGGTTCTTGGGAGCGTATGATTGGAATTGCCCGGAGAATCCTTGACTCAATGCTGTTGCAACAGAAAACTCGCTTAACCCATGAAGTACTTTGCACGCTAATGGCAGAGGTCACGGCTGTCATCAGTGCACGACCACTCTTACCTGTATCCACAGATCCACAACAACCCTTCATTCTTTCACCATCAATGCTCCTCACACAGAAGTCTGGTGTTCCACCTCCACTCGGAGATTTCACAGACAAGGACCTTTATACAAAGCAGTGGAGACAGGTACAGGCCCTTGCAAACCAGTTTTGGAGACGTTGGAGTCACGAGTACCTACCTACCTTGCAGCACAGACAAAAGTGGACTGTGCCACGCAGAAATCTTCAAGTTGGAGATCTTGTTCTTCTCAGAGACAAACAGACTGTTCGCAACTGCTGGCCAATGGCCAGAATCACCGCCACATTCCCTGGAAGGGATGGCCTCGTAAGAAAGGTCGAAGTGAAAACCACTGACCAAGGGACTCCAAAAACCTTTTTGAGGCCAGTTTCAGAAGTTATTCTACTTCTGCACAAGGACTGATATAAAGTTATATGTTTTAGGCTCTCCAATATTCGAAGTGGCCTCACTGAGGCCAGGCGGGGAGTGTAATGCCCATAAGGCATTTGTTTATTCTTTGCATAGATATTTCTCATTTAATAAATGTTTTGTCCTTTATTAAGTTACTTGTTTGCACAGGTAACTTTGTTTTGAAGTGCCTCATCCGTTTACCTCACATCCTGTCTATTACTTCCTGTCTCTTTCCTGGCTCTCTTCAAGAGTATGGCAGACATGTTTTCCATGTTCTGAATTTAATCCATTGGCATCCACTGTTAAACATCACGAAAGCAATGCCGTAAGTTCATATATTTAACATTAAGGAGTTTAAGAATCATAAATATTAACGATTTGTTAAAAGGGTTGTAATTTTAATGACAGATTCGAGGAAGTTTATTTGCAGTTAAAAAACACGGTAAAAAACATGTAGAAACAGTTACACGATGTTAAGTAAAGTGCATATGTAATGTGAATTCAATGTTAAAGGATATGTACGGAGAAATTATTTGTAAAACAGAGATGTAATGTATATTTGTAATTTCTTGTTACAGTTTTCACCAAATGTTGATGAAGAAGTGTGGAAGTAAATGATGAACCTTGCAACGACTCTGTCTTCATTGACTACGGTTTAGCTTGGTGTTTAGTCAGCGTTCCAACACGCTGTACGAGAACACTAAACTACTGGTTGGATGAGACCATTGTGCTCGCCAACTGGCTGGATACGGAAAGGAAGGACTGTCTACCATACTCTATGGGTGCTATTCTAATGTATCCAATTTGTCCTAAGAAAGCATACTACAGCTACGACCCTGTTATCAACAGTACCATTCAAATTTGGAGACAAGTAACAAAACAGTTTAAGCTCAAATCACTATCCTTTACACTACGGATTTCTGCTAATCCATCTTTTAAGCCTTCAACCATGGATGGAGTCTTCGAACAATGGAAAGCTTTAGGACTGTACAATGTTGGGTGTCTACAGTGCTGTGAAAAAGTGTTTGCCCTTTCTCATTTTTTTGTATATCACACTTAAATGTTTCAGATAATCAAACAAATTTTAATATTAGACAAAGATAACACAAGGAAACACAAAATGCAGTTTTTTAAATGAAGGTGTTTATTATTAAGGGTTAAAAAAAAATCCAAACCTACATGGCCCTGTGTAAAAAAATGATTCTCCCTGGTCGTGCCCCGCCCTCTCCTAAGAACGATGCAGTGGTCACCGTCATGGAAGCAGACTCCTCACTCAACTGCAGCCAAGTACTGAAGGTGTCCAGTGCTTTCATAGTGCCACTCGTCGGCATGGGTGTTCCGCTGTCACGCTCGTCCCCTTCAACTACCTCCTGCTGAGCGCAAGCACTGAAACTTTCCCATACCCACACTGAGCTGGAACTGGCTGACTTGAAGGCAGGGCTGCTCATCAGCTCTTCATTCCAAACCACGTCATCTTTGATCACCAGAGCCTGTGAGCCCCAGTGACCACAACCAGACCATTCGTTCCCAGTGCTGTCCTTGATGGCGAAACTCAGTTCGTAGAACAGGTCACACCCCATTATGTTATCGCTGCGTGCCGTCACTTGAAACGTGAAGTCGTGCATCGCTTCAGACTTGTAACAAACAGTCAACTCCACAGTCCCGACAGTGCACAGTCTGCTACCACCGTAGTTTACAACAGCGCTGTGTTACTTCTAATCCTGTGGTAGGGGAAATACTTCTTCACTGTGGCCCAAATTCAGCATAGACTGCACCGCTGCCGTGTTGAGCAATAATGGCACCTCAACACTGTCTAACTCCACTGTACAATACAAATACCTGTAAGTGTTGGGACTCACCGAGTGGATGGTTGTTGGGGGCGGGCGGGGTGATTTCTTTGGTGGGCTCCCCGGTTCAGATAAACAGCTCACCCTGGCATAATGATTCAAGTGTCCACACTTGCTGCATCATTTCCCTCTTGCCGGGCACACTCTCGCTTTATGGCGGTGAGTCGAGGACCCACAACCCCTGCAAACAGGGTTTCCCAGGGCAGACCTTTGGCTAGCAGCATTGGTTTTATAATCTTCATCCATGCTATCTTCGCTATCAGGGTCCATGACATTAGTTGAGGTGGGCAGCTCTGGCGGCTTCTATGACTGGCGCTAGTTTAACTCCAAAGCTAGCTTATTGGCGGCCTCCAACTGGAGAGCTAGTTCGATAGCCCTAGCTAGCATCAAGTCATTAGGCGCCATCAATAGCCTAGCACGCAGTCCAGCATTGCACATGTGCTCAGCCAATTGGTCTCGCACCATCTCATCTTCCAGTGGCCCAAAACGGCACTCGCTAGCTAGCTGCGTCAAGTCAGCAACATACTGATGGATAGGCTCACCGACACATTGGGGTCTCTGGCGAAAGCAAATTCTCTGTACAGTCATGCTGTCTGGGGTTTTGAAATGGTTAGCTAGCAACTCCACAACGTTCTCGTACGAGTCCGATGTGCCGAGCGTTCGCAGAATCCTCTGGCCCTGAATACCCAGGTTGTGGACAAGGAGCGCGCGCGCCCTCACCTTATCAAGCTTCCCAAGGTTCAGCGCCGTGATGTATGTTTGAAAGGCCTCCAGCCAACAGGGCCATGGCACTGGTGGCTCGCCCAGAAGCTCAAGGAAGCGGACGGAGTGGTGTTACGCACGCCTCCATACATTAATCCTCAGCTGCCAAATGCAATGTCCACAAACCTGGCGATGAATGAGACCGATAGAGATGTAGCACTGAACATGTCTGTATTAAAGGTTTAGGAACACCGTACATGGACTGCACTCAGCGGAGTCAGCCCAAGAGGAAGTCCTCATGGCGGTCACCCCCTAATATAGGGCGGTGTGATGACGCAACAGGAAGGCAGCGTCATCATACCGCATTCACAATAAATCTCCACACAACACATTGCTCTGCTGTTTGGAAGGGATAGATCATTGAAATGCGCTGTAAAGCATTATATATTTTTATGCTTTTCTTTTTATTTGTAGGAAGCATTGCTTGGGTGGGCGGGATAGTGTGGGGGTGGGGTGACGTGTTATGCGTTATGTTAAGTATGTGTTATGTGTGTTTTGTAAAACCTGAGGTATATCTGTATTCTTGTGATGGCCGTGTGATATACATACCTCTCAATAAAAATATCTGAAATGTAATGTTCATGAATGATTTGTTTGAATTTACTAGTTCTTTTGGGTGAACAAACTGTACTGAATCACTGAAGTCCATTTTCCACTAGTACCTACTTAGCCCGACTCGCCTCGCCTTGACTTTATTCAACTCAGCTCTACACAGTGTAGTTTTTTTTCCATTACAGCTAAGTACCACCTGAGGTGAGTGGGATTTTTTTTTTTTTTAACAGCAAGGCGGCCCAACACTCCTGTGATATAAAACACGTGACACAAGCAAAACATAAGATGGGAGGATTACGAGGCGATGGTATATGAACTGCTCAGTCTCTGGCTTTTTGTCAGAGTAAAGGCAAAAAAGGAGAGCCAGAGAAGGCTACAGGCAGCGAGATGAAACACTCCGGAAAAGTACTGGAGTGTTTAGGAAGCCATGGAGTGGCATAAAGCCAAAGACGTGAGGATAAGATAAGATAAGATAAGATAAGCCTTTATTAGTCCCACAACGGGGAAATTCCAGGATTGCAACAGCACAGGGATAGCAACACTCAGAGCAACAATCAGAAGGCAAGAAAAAAAGTAAGCAAGCAAGAGCAGCTAATATACCTATGTACATATTACTATAAAATATATATATATACACACACACAGACACACAGTACAGAGCATTGTAGCTGGATGGAATAAATATATGAATATATAAACACACAGTGCAGAGCATTGTAGCTAGATGGAATAAATATGTAGATATATAAACACCCACAGTACGGAGCATTGCAGCTAGGTGGAATAAATATGTAAATATATAAACCCACACAGTGCGGAGCAATGTAGCTAGATGGAATAATATGTAGATATATAAACACACAGTGCGGAGCATTGTAGCTAGATGGAATAAATATATAAATATAAACACACCCAGTGCGGAGCATTGTAGCTAGATGGAATAAATATGTAAATATATAAACACACACAGTGCAGAGCATTGTTGCTAGATGAGATGAAACAGCATAACCGTCTACTTAGTTATCCTACATGGTATGATTATGTGCCCATACATATTCTCACCCTCCATAGCGACCGGTATTTTCCTAGTTGTATGCCGGAGGGGACCATTGTGTAAGTATATTGCATCTTTTGCATTCAAAAAACTATTAGTTTGTTACGTCTTTTTGCTATCTCTGCGAGCAGCCCTGCTTAGGTTGTACAGTCTGACAGCCGTTGGTAGGAAGGACCTGCGAAACCTCTCGGTTGTGCACCTGGGATGATCTGCTGCTAAATGAGCTCCTCAGTGCATTCAGTATGTCCTGCATAGGGTGGAACTCGGACTCCAGCAGAGATGACAGTTTAGCCACCGTCCTTCTCTCTCCTATCTCCTCCACCGGATCAAGGTGCTGCCCCAGGACAGAGCTAGCTTTCTTGATCAGTTTGTTCAGTCTCTTCCTATCGGCTGCAGTAATGCCACTGCCCCAGCAGACCACTCCAAAAGTGATGGCTGATGCCACCACCGTGTCATAGAATGTCTTCAGCAGCACCCCTTGTACACCAAAAGACCTGAGTCTCCTCAGCAGGAACAGCCTGCGCTGTCCCTTCTTGTAGAGTGCGTCAGTATTGTGTGACCAGTCTAGTTTATTGTTCAGATGAACACCCAGGTACTTATAGGATATCACCATCTCGATGTCTGTTCCCTGTATATTTACTGGTGCTGTGAGGGGTTGCCCATGCCTGCGGCAGTCCACCACCAGCTCCTTAGTTTTCCTCGCGTTGATCTGGAGGCAGTTCCGATGGCACCAGTCCACGAAGTCCTGGATAAGCCCTCTGTACTCAGCTTCATCTCCATTGGAGATGAGGCCAGCGATCGCAGAGTCATCAGAGAACTTCTGTAGATGGCAGTGTGTTGTGTTGTGTGAGAAGTCCGCAGTATACAGAGTGAACAGGAAGGGAGCCAGCACCGTTCCCTGGGGGGCCCCCGTGCTACCGATGATCGTGTCAGACACACAGTCCTGGGTTCTCACAAACTGAGGCCGGTTCGTGAGGTAGTCCAGGATCCATGATGACAGGTGCTGGTCCACCCCTGCGCGCAGCAGCTTGTCCTTCAGGATCATTGGTTGGATGGTGTTGAAAGCACTGGAGAAGTCAAAGAACATGATCCTCACCATATTCCCGGGCTTCTCCAGGTGGGACAGAGAACGGTGAAGGAGGAAGATCACCGCATCCTCCACCCCACGAATACGGGGGTGGATAAGGATAAGGATACGAACTAGAGCACATGTGAGGGTAAGCTAATGATTGCTAATTCTAGTTTGCTACAGTCATTCAGTCAAGTCCCCGTATTGCATTGTAATGGTGGCAAGTTATCGCTATTAGGTATTAAAATATGTATACTGTGTGACAATCTCCCTCATGGATCGTCACCTTATCGTGGTGGGGGGGTTTGCGTGCCCCAGTGATCCCAGGAGCTATGTTGTCCGGGGCAATTTGCCTCTGATAGGGTCACCCAAGACAAACTGGTCCTGGGTGAAGGGCCAGACTAAGAACAATCCAACAGACTCTCATGATAAATTCTATATCAAGGATTCAGTATACCCCGCCCGGTATGGGGTTACCGGGGCCCCACCCTGGAGCCAGGCCTGGGGGAGGGGCTCGAAGGCTAGCGTCTGGTGGCTGGGTTTTCACCCATGGGACCCGGCCGGGCTCAGCCCGAAGGAGTTACATGGGTCCGCCCTCCAGTGGGCTCACCACCTGCAGGAGGGATCATGGGGGTCCGGTGCTATGTGGATTAGGTGGCGGTCAAAGGCGGAGACCTTGGCGGACTGATCCCGAGCTTTCTAAACTGGCTTTTGGTACGTGGAATGTCACCTCCCTGGTGGGGAAGGAGCCTGAGCTGGTGTACGAGGTTGAGAGATACCGGCTAGACATAGTCGGCCTCACCTCAACACACAGCTCCGGTTCCGGAACCAGTCTCCTGGAGAGGGGCTGGAGCTTGGCCTTTTCTGGAGTTGCCCCGGGCGAGAGGCGACGAGCAGGGATGGGTATTCTTGTATCCCCCCACCTTGCTGCCTCTATATTGGAGTTTTTCCCGGTGGACGAAAGGGTTGCTTCCCTGCGCCTTCGGGTTGGGAAACGGGTCCTGACCATCATTTGTGCCTATGCACCAAATGATGTTTCAGAGTACCCACCCTTTTTGAAGTCTGTGACTGGGGTCCTGGAGGGTGCTTCTCTTGGAGACTCCATTGTCCTACTGGGGGACTTCAATGCGCACGTGGGCAACGACAGTGAAACATGGAGGGGGGTGATTGGGAGGAACAGCCTGCCCGATCTGAACCCGAGTGGTGTTCAGTTACTGGACTTCTGTGCTAACCATAGTTTGTCCATAACGAACACCATGTTCAAGCATGAGGGTGTCCATATATGCACCTGGCACCAGGACACCCTAGGTCGCAGGTCGATGATTGATTTTGTTATCGTGTCATCAAACCTGCGACCGTATGTCTTGGACACCCGGGTAAAGAGAGGTGCAGAGCTGTCAACTGATCACCACCTGGTGGTGAGTTGGATCCGATGGCAGGGGAGGAAGCCATTCAGACCTGGTAGACCCAAACATATAGTGAGGGTGTGCTGGGAATGTCTGGCTGAGGCCCCTGTCCGGGAGGTCTTCAACTCCCACCTCCGGAAGAACTTCAACCACATTCTGAGGGAGTCTGGAGACATGAAGTCTGAATGGGCCATGGTCTCCACCTCTGTTGTTGAAGCGGCGGCCCAGAGCTGCGGCCGCAAGGTGGTCGGTGCATCTCGTGGTGGCAACCCCCGAACCAAGTGGTGGACACCAGTGGTGAGGGGGGCCATTAAGCTGAAGAAGGAGTCCTATCAAGCTTGGTTGGCTTGTGGGACTCCCAAAGCAGCAGAGGTGTACCGGCAGGCCAAGCGGAGTGCAGCTCGGGTGGTTGCTGAAGCAAAAACCCAGGTATGAGAGGAGTTCAGTGAGGCCATGGAACAAGACTTTTGGTTGGCCTCAAAGAGATTCTGGCAAACTGTCCGGCGGCTCAGGAGGGGAAAGCAGCTCCCTGTCCACATTGTGTATGGTGCGGATGGGGCACTATTGACTTCGACTGGGGATATCGTCGGGCGGTGGAAGGAATACTTTGAGGATCTCCTCAATCCCACTGATACGCCTTCCACAGAGGAAGCAGGGTTTGGGGATGAGGGGGATGACTCGCCTATCACAGGGGCTGAGGTCGCCAAGGTGGTTAAAAATCTCCTTGGTGGCCGGGCCCCGGGGGTGGACGAGATTTGCCCTGAGTACCTCAAGGCCCTGGATGTTGTAGGGCTGTCATGGTTGACATGCCTCTGCAACATTGTGTGGAGGTCGGGGGCAGTCCCTTTGGCATAGCAAACTGGGGTGATGGTTCCTCTCTTCAAAAAAGGGGACCGGAGGGTGTGCTCCAACTTTAGAGGGATCACACTCCTCAGCCTCCCTGGGAAGGTCTATGCCAAGGTTCTGGAGAGGAGAGTCCAGCCGTTGGTCGAACCTCGGATTCAGGAGGAGCAATGTGGTTTTCATCCTGGCCGTGGCACAATGGACCAGCTCTTTACCCTCTCGAGAATTCTTGAGGGTTCGTGGGAGTTTGCCCAACCAGTTTACATGTGTTTTGTGGACTTGGAGAAGGCATTTGACTGCGTCCCTCGTGGTTTTATGTGGGGGGTGCTTTGGGAGTATGGGGTACCGGGCTTGTTGTTACAAGCTATTCGGTCTCTGTACGACCATTGTGAGAGCTTGGTTTGTATTGCCAACACTCGGTTGGACTCATTTCCAGTGAGAGTTGGACTCCGCCAGGGCTGCCCTTTGTCACCAATCCTGTTCATAATTTTTATGAACAGGATTTCTAGGTGCAGCCAGGGAACAGAGGGTGTCATGCTTGGTGACCACAGGATCTCATCTCTGTTGTTTGCAGATGATGTTGTCCTGTTGGATTCATCCAGCAATGACCGACAACTCTTGCTGGGATGGTTTGCCGCTGAGTGTGAAGCGGTTGGGATGAGAATCAGCACCTCCAAGTCCAAGTCCATGGTCCTCAGCCGGAAAAAGGTGGATTGTCCTCTCTGGGATGGGGACAGGCTCCTGCCCCAAGTGGAGGAGTTTAAGTATCTTGGGGTCTTGTTCACAAGTGAGGGGAAAATGGAGCCAGAGATTGACAGACGGATCGGAACAGCATCTGCAGTGATGCGGACGTTGTACCGGTCTGTTGTGGTGAAGAGGGAGCTTAGTTCTACGTTAAAGCTGTCGATTTACCAGTCAATCTACGTTCCTACTCTCACCTATGGTCACGAGCTTTGGGTAATGACCGAAAGAACAAGATCGCGGATACAAGCGGCTGAAATGAGCTTTCTCTGTAGGATTGCTGGACTCACCCTCAGAGACAGGGTGAGGAGCTCGGTCATCCGGGAGAGGCTCAGAGTAAAACCGCTGCTCCTCCACATTGAAAGGAGTCAGTTGAGGTGGTATGGGCATCTGATTAGGATGCCTCCTGGACGCCTCCCACTTGAGGTGTTTCAGGCACGTCCCACTGGGAGGAGACCCCGGAGCAGACCCAGGACTCGGTGGAGAGACTATGTCTCCCAGCTGGTCTGGGAACGCCTTGGTATCCTCTCTGAAGAGCTGGAGCAGGTGGCTGGGGAGAGGGAAGTCTGGGCTTCTCTGCTTGAACTGCTGCCTCAGCGACCTGGACCTCCGGAAAAGCGGTAGAAGATGGATGGCTAGATGGATACTGTGTGTGTGTGTGTGTGTGTGTGTGTGTGTGTGTGTGTGTTTCAGATGGCTCTCTTGTGGTAAAATTATCACTTCAAACTGTGGGTCTGGTTGTTCAACCGAGCCTTCCAGTGGTGGGATGTCACCCCAGCTTCACAAACGTGCAGTGGTTGCAGAACTTCAGAATGTCTGTAGAAACGTTTAGCTTCCCGTACAACAAATTGCTCTGATCTGTGTGAAAATCATGGAGAGACTGTTGAGACGTCATGGGATGTTATCTGTTCCAGCAGCACTCGAGTCTGGTGGTGTCATGGTAAAAAGTGATCAGCTGCCAAAAATTGATCACCAGGTGCCATATTTTAGTTATGGGGTTATATTAGCCATAAAATATACATTTCAACAGGTATACAGTACTGAGTTAGGTATAATAAGGTATACTGAACAATTATGATGCATTTTTAAGTCAAAACAAACTTGATCTTGGATTAAAAACAATTAAAATAGTGCAGTCACAAGGTTACATGGAGAAATACATGGATTTACTAGATATGTACATGTAGATACTGTATAAATATATATTCTCTGCTTCAACGATGTACTATACATGTATTCATTTAGTAATTCACAGGAATTTTGACAATAAACTTTTGTACATTTTGCAGATGTGTCTCCACTTTTGTTTGTGTTATTTGTGAAGGTTACCAACAAGTGACATAAATTAAATACTAAAGACTGGAAAAGCAGTATAAGAATAATCCAGCGGTTTGAGAAATCACTTTTGGTTTGGTGTAAGTCTGTCAACAAAATTATGAACCATAAAGCAGTTTGTGTTAAAATGTTAAATCCCATTAAACCCTAGCCCAGGGGTGTCCAATCATGTGCCATGGAGGGCCAAGACCCTGCAGGTTTTCTCTTCTACCCAGTCTCTTCAGCAGGTGTTTTCATTTATCAGCAATCACTGGGAAGAAATTCAGTGGAATCTGCTGTTGAAGACACTGGTTGGAGTTAAAGCCTGCAGGGTTTACTTCCATGGCACATGATTAGACACCCCTGCCCTAACCCATTATTAGGAAATACAGATATTAATATGGCACAGAATTCCTCCATATACTGGTACTATCACTAAAGTGTCCAGTGTCTTCTGCACTGACACATCCAACAACACAGTCTTCAGTAAATAAGATAATTGTTTTTGGTTACTTTTTCTTAAAAATGAGCCATTATTTTCAACATCACTGATAAATGGTTTGTACTGTTGACTCTTTTCACAGCGGTGTCTTAACAGACAAAATTGAAAATCATGATGCAAACACATAAGTCACTAAATTGTTTATTACAATCACCAGCAAAGTCCAGATTATTCAGAATGTGCAAAATTCAAATTCTAAACTGTAAAAACAAAACAAAAAAAAAAAAAAAACTTGGGATAGGTCACACACACTGGCTACTCATTGCCTTCACAAGGTGGCCCAGCACACCAAGGAATGCTCAATTGAAGGCAGCATTCTGAGCCATCTCCTTCCTTCACAAGGTAGTTTCATGCTCCCTTGCCTCACTGAGAAGAAACTGGATGTGCCGCTCACACTGGTCCCGGTTCAGCAGCTCTTCAGCCTGCATCTCTGTAAACAGTGACGTAAGGTCCAGTTTGGGGTGGATCGTTTTCCTCTTGCCTAGATGAAAGACAGAAATGGGTGGTGGTTAATCAAAGCAAGTTTAAAACATATATTTGGGAAATACACTTGTTGCTAAAAGTCATTGGTGGAATGTGACAAAAAAGTACTTTGTTGTTGTATTTAACCACAATTTTCATGTAGCTGCGCTTCAGGAAAGTAGATCTTACAAGGTCTGGGTTACATTTAAAATCATTTTTTACTGTGGCCTCAGCAATCAGAATATAATGGTGACTGAACAACTCCCATTCCTCAAAGTGCAAGATACACTATTATGAATATAACTCACAAAAGATCACACAAATAAGTGATATGAAAAAAAAAAAACAAGCGGTTTTTAAACAGTGGCTAATATTGGATGTCCCATTCATTTTCAATTATTCTGTAATTAATATTCCCACAATCAAATAAATCTTAATTCAGTCCCTTTCATATTAAGTGGAAATTGTCCTACTTTAGTTTTGGCACTTTTTTTCTGTACTTTAACTTAAAAAGCAAAGGATTTGAGTACTTTGTCCACCACTACTAAAAATCAATGGGGTGTGCAACTTTATGACTTACCAGTCATAACACATTGCTGTATCGTGCTACGTTGTGGTCTCAAAGTAGATCCTGGTTGGACTCTAGAATGAAAATACACACAACTTAAGTACATGCACAGCACAAAAGTGCAACTTGTAAAAAAACACCTTTTAAACCAGGATTACCACTAGCTTATTTCGTCAGATGTTGTCAACACAAGCGCAAAATACAAACAGAGCACGGAGTTAGCATTGATGGCTAACTAGCTAGCTCACTGTCTGCATACAGGAGACAACGGTGTTGTTTGTTCAAAGTGAGCTTTCCACCACTGGGATAAATAACCTAAAAGATGCATCATATCACATCACTCACCATCCTCTATCGTGGTTTTCAATTGTCATGGTTGGGTCGACGCCAGTGTACCTCCCATTATTTGCCAGTCGGTGGCCGTAAATTCATTTTGGGTGGCTCCGTCTAGTTCCCTCTGGATTCCCTCATAAGTCAAAAGGCACAGAAAAGTCTGTTGGACCACAGTGTTGATTTCTGTGAAACCATTTCTATCGTTGTGTTTGTACTGACGTTTGCTCGCTTGCTTGTGGACAAATTTTTGCAAATGGCAGCTGAAGATTCTGTTGAAGACATCGCTCTCATGATGTTATGCCCTGACCAATCAGTGGCCTGCAGTCTGTTGATGTCACACTTTCAGCTCGACTCAGCACGGCTGGAACCTCAGTGAAGTCGGTCCAAAAGAAGTACTGGGTACAAGGTATCAGGTTCTAATGGAAAACCCTACAAAGTGCGCTGAATCGAGGCGAGTAGGGCTAAGCAGGTACTAGTGGAAAAGGGGCTTTACCATAACTGAACGAATCATTTAGGAAATGGTGGCTATTTCATCCCCCGCTTCCAAATCATGTACACGTCATTGACTAGTATCTCTCCTAGTCTTCTACAGCCTATTACAGCCTCGCAAACCTGGAGCTCTGGAAGGAGCTGCTTTTATTAGACAAGTCATTCACAAAAGGATCCTCCTGCCTGACCTGCAGGAACCAGGAAGTAAACAATGGATCGATTCAACACGGCAAAATGAAACAGCGAAAATGATTTTGAAGTGAGAAATACAGTGGGGAAAATAAGTATTGAACATATCTGTATTTTTTTCAATACACATATTTCTGATGGAGCCATTGACCTGAGATCCCAGTAAAATACTGGCAGAACACAGTTTGGTCAGATGTAGTGTTGGGAGTAACGCGTTACAAAGTAACACGTTACTGTAACGCCACTACTTTTGCAGTAACGTGCTGTGTAATGAAATTACTGTTTAAAAATTCAGTAACGCCTCACAGTTACTGAAATTTGATCAGATGCGTTACTTGCGTTACTCATTTTATTAATATAGATAGATATTTTTAGCGCAAATAAATATAAACTGATCCTACGTAGCTGGCGCAGACGTCAGTCTCCTCCGCGGGTCGGTTTCCTGTCCTGCTCACACTGCAACCCGGTGGGAAGAAATGACGTGGTGGTGGCGACTTCTCATATCGAGCCCTGATCACCTGTTGTCCGAGCGGTGAGTAACCCCTAACAGCTCCTACCTCTGTGGTTAAACATGAGTATTTTTTGAGCAAGAAGCTTGCATTTAATGTCCGCATTAAATGCATTTAAAGTTTTCTTATGCACAGAGAAAAAGTGACTGATTTGTTGCAGTAAAGAACAGCTTCTTGTAAGTGGTAAACTTTCATTTATCTGTGCTTTCTATTTTATTTTATCTCATTCATTTACATGTTGTTGTGATATGCAACTATTTCATGGAAGTAAATCCTCTAAGTATGCATTTTTAATGGGCTGATCCAGGAGTGTCAAATATATGGCTCATGGGCCAAAAACGGCCTACCAGGGGGTCCAAAATTTTCTCTGTGAATTCAAAGCTTTATTTCTCGTAAATTTCTGGCTTTCTACTGATTACAACAGTTTGTGTAAATCTGAGACATTTTTTCTCTGTAAGATGAGATTTTTTTTCTTCATCAGTTTTCTTTCTTCTTTTTTCTGATGAGAACAAGGGGCCCTTGATCTTGCTGTGTGCAAGATGATTTAAGTATGCATTTAAAAGTAACATCAAAGTTACTTTTCCAAGTAACTAGTTACTTTAATCATGCAGTAACTCAAAAGTAACTCAGTTACTTTTGAAAAGAAGTAACTAGTAACTGTAACTAGTTACTATTTTTTAGTAACTTACCCAACACTGGTCAGATGAGACCAAAATTGAACTTTCTGAATGCCACAACACACAGCATGTTTGGAGGAGAAGTGGCACTGCACAACCCATCATGGTGTGGGGGTGTTTTTCAGCACATGATACAGGCAGACATCATGCAATTGATGGAAAGATGAATGGACAAATGTACAGAGACATCCTTGATAAGAACCTGTTGCCATCTGTCAAGATGCTGAAGATGAAATGAGGGTGGCCATTTCAGCAAGACAATGATCCCAAACACACAGCCAAGGATGCTTTCAACTGGCTCCAGAGAAGGAAAATACAGCTGCTAGAATGGTCCAGTCAGTCACCTGACCTGAATCCAATTGAAAATCTCTGGAACAAACTGAAGATCAGAGTTTATAGAAGACACCCACGGAACCTTCAAGATTTGAAGACAGTTTGTGTGGAAGAATGGGCTAAAATCACTCCTGAGCAATGCCTGTGCCTCATTTCTCCATCCAGGGGGTGTCTGGAAGCTGTTATTATCAACAAAGCCTTTTCTACTAAATATTAAATGAATTTCCCCAAGCGTGTTCAATACCTACTCCCTGTGTCATTCCACTATATTAAATATAACTTGTTTTGTGAACACAGTTGCCTTGATTTCTTTGTATATGTGGATTACTTGGGTTGTTACTGATATCTCGGGAAAATCTCAGGTCAATGGCTCTATCAGAAATATGTTTAATGAGGAAAATGTTGATGTGTTCAATACTTATTTTCCCCACTGTATAACATTTAGTTGCTGAATCTGTTTTTATATGACGCACACATCTGCTTGTTTAAAAGTTTTTAGTTGACTCAGGTCAACAGCTGAAAAAATTGTGCGCAATCTGCCCAGAATGTGCCATAAAGCTTTCCACATAGACAATGAATGGGGAGCGGAAACAAACGCTAATCAGTAGACAGCACTGATTCGCTGTCTGCACCGCAGCTGTACTGAATCTGTGACACACTGACTAAACATGTTTGCTGTTTTAGCCAACTTTCTCACAAAAATGGTAAATGTTATTTGTATAACTCTTGTCATACACAAAATCCCCAAATGAAAGTGCTTTATAGTAAAAGAAAGAAACTTAAAAATTATGCACTCTCTGATCTCACCTTGGTCCCTGTTTATACTCCATGGTAAAATCTGTAATATGACAATAAGTGGGACAATAAAGAAACTTCAATGCAGGCTAATGGCATACTGTATGTGAGCTCTGATTGAGTTGGCTGCTTAAACTGCTGGAATCGGACTTAGCAAGTCTAAGAACATGAACGAGATCAGTTAAAAAGACTTTTAAAAAAATCATAATAAAATCTGTGGTCATATCTAACAATTGTCAAGCAAACCTCTAAAATCCCAGACTCATAAAAGGTGTCTGTCTACCATCTTTAAAGGCAAAGCACAAATCCAAGCCACCTTGCCTGGCTGCTGCTTCGTTCAGCTGCCTCATTCACATTCTCAGTACATGAACGTGTACTGAGGAGCAGAGACCGACACCCCGGCTGCTGTTTCATTCAGTTGCCTCCCTCACGTTCTCATCAGTTCAGTGAGTGAGTGTACTGAAGAGCAGTGAAGGAGCGAGCCTCACCCGCTCAGTTGCGTTTTTCAGTTTATTGAGTGGCAGTCAGTTAGAGCTCCAGTACAGCACTGAGTGATTCAGTGTACGAATCTTTAGAACAGATTTTTTTAGTGAACGAACAGAAGTGATTCAATACATTTTAGTGAACTGTTGATCTAATCACTACTCAGAAATCTGGTACAAGCCCCTCCTCCGACTCCTCTGCCGCATGTGAATGCAGTGGCAGAAGTGAGTAGAGATCAGTAATGGCCTGTTCACCAATAAGACACTAAATCATGATAATAAAAACAAGCATTGTCTGTGAACAAGGCCATGGCTTACAATCTTCATGATTTCATTGGTTTGGTCTCTCTTCTGGGTCTCGACTGTGGAGCACAGATTTGAGTTGTGTACGTTGATACGTGACTGGTGGGTGGGCCAAACAAGCTCTGAGCTGTCACCAAGCTTAGTGATTGGTTGCACAAACTAACTAACTATGGGGTACCCCCCCACAGCAGCCACGGACAAACACAGCGCTCGACTAGAGCAATTAACAGGACAGTGAGATGTGTGTGTTGAGATCAATAGGCAGCCTTCCTGTGCTTAGTTCAGGCACCAGCATCCTGTGGATATGTATGACGCAAATGCAAACATTCATGCTTCCTGCTCGCATTGTGGTACAAATGTCACATGTCTGAATGCATTTCCTTTGATGATAAAATGCCTTTGATGTATTGTCCGTTGCTGGGTATTTAAGTGGCTGAATTCATATGTTCACCCTCTGTTCTTCTTCTGACTGCTTCTGACTACAGCTCATGAGAGCCTGAGAGCGATCCCCAGCATGCTTATACAGCAGCTGGGGTGAGCTCCGTGATGGCGATGATTTGATCAATAAACTTCATTAAAACTCCAGACGCCGTGTCTTATTTTAACATCGCCACACTGGTGACCCCGCAGACGCACACGCTTTGTGCAACGCAACCTTCTGGTCTGGACAACCACCCTGGCGACCCGACGCTGAAAAGAACACGCTGCCAGCAAACGCAGCACCCGGCAGTGATTCTCCGACGACAAGCGAACGCGGCAGCCCGACTGATCTGCCCTTCCTTTCTGCTTTAGGGAGACTTTGACGCTCTTCGGAGACCACCCACGACCGGGAAAGCTGAGGAAATTTCATGGTGAGGTCTGCACGCCTAGATCGGCACATCCACGCTGGACCGGCCGCTCTCACAGCTCCTGACACACGATTCTGTGTCTCCACACGAGAGCGCACACACCTTGCCCTCTCTCCACGACGGTGGCCCATGGCCGACGGAGAACGCGTGGACATGAACGCACCATGACTTCATTAAAACTCCAGACGCCGTGTCTTATTATAACATCGCCACATAACTAACTAACCTGCACTTATATAGCGCTTTTCTAGTCACAAAGACCACTCAAAGCGCTTTCATTAATACTAACCCTCTATTCTAAGGGCCTATAGGAAACAAATATCTAGGGACAATTTAGAACAGCCAATTAACCTAACATGCATGTTTTTGGCATGTGGGAGGAAACCGGAGAAATCCCGGAGTAAACCCACGCAAACGGGGAGAACATGCAAACTCCACACACAAAGGCTGCAGTGAACAGTTGAAACATGTAAAGAAGGTAAAAACATCTCCTTTCTATTTTTGTCTTTAATAAGAACAAAAGGTAAATAATTAAAGAAGACAAAATGAACCTACTTGAGCTATGAACAATTGGTTGCACTATTCACGGATTCCTCCTCTTTAGAGATCATGACTCCCCCCCCCTCTTTATATGCCTGTCTCTGAAGACGGGGTGTATTATTGTACTGTATGATGTCTGCCCGTCCATCTGTCTGTATGAGTTTGTCCAGCTAACTCCTCCCACAGTTTTTAAGCTAGGACTTTTTTATATCACACAGTGTTTGTCGTCCCCCTCATCCACAAGCCCTGCTTCCTCTATGGAAGCTGTGTCAGTGGGATTGAGGAGATTCTCGAAGTATTCCTTCCACCACCCGATGATATCCCCAGTTGAAGTTAGCAGTGCCCCATCCACACCATACACAGTGTGGACAGGGAGCTGCTTCCCCTTCCTGAGCCGCTGGACAGTTTACCAGAATCTCTTTGAGGCCGACCGAAAGTCTTGTTCCATGGCCTCACCGAACTCCTCCCACACCCGAGTTTTTGCTTCAGCAACCACCCGAGCTGCACTCCACTTGGCCTGCCAGTATTCCTCAGCTGCTTTGGGAGTCCCACAAGCCAACCAAGCTCGATAGGACTCCTTCCTCAGCTTAATGGCCCCCCTCACCACTGGTGTCCACCACTTGGTTTGCGGGTTGCCACCACGAGATGCAGTGACCACCTTGCAGCCACAGCTCTGGGCAGCCACTTCAACAATGGAGGTGGAGAGCATGGCCCATTCAGACCCCATGTCTCCAGACTCCTTTGGAATGTGGTCAAAGTTCTTCTGGAGGTGGGAGTTAAAGACCTCCCAGACAGAGGGCTCAGCCAGACATTCCCAGCACACCCTCACTATACGTTTGGGTCTACCAGATCTGAATGGCATCCTTCTCTGCCATCGGATCCAACTCACCACCAGGTGGTGATCAGTTGACAGCTCTGCACTTCTCTACCTGAGTGTCCAAGACATACGGTCGCAAGTCTGATGACACAATAACAAAATCCATCATCGACCTGTGACCTAGGGTGTCCTGGTGCCAGGTGAACATATGGGCACCCTTATGCTTGAACATGGTGTTCATTATGGACAAACTGTGGTTAGCACAGAAGTCCAATAACTGAACACCACTCGGGTTCAGATCGGGCAGGCTGTTCCTCCCAATCACCCCCCTCCAGGTTTCACCGTCGTTGCCCACGTGTGCATTGAAGTCCCCTAGTAGGAGAATGGAGTCTCCAAGAGGAGCACGCCCCAGCACCCCAGTCACAGACTCCAAAAAGGGTGGGTACTCTGAACCATCATTTGATGCATAGGCACAAATGATGGTCATGGTCAGGACCCGTTTCCCAACCCGAAGGCGCAGGGAAACAACCCTTTCATCCACCGGGGAAAACTCCAATATAGAGGCAGCTCTTCACCCCTTGCCCGGGGAAACTCCAGAGTAGGCCAAGCTCCAGCCCATCTCCAGGAGACTGGTTCCAGAACCAGAGCTACTGTATGTGTTGAGGTGAGGCCGACTATATCTAGCCGGTATCTGTCAGCCTCATGCACCAGCAGGCTCCTTCCCAACCAGAGAGGTGACATTCCACGTCCCAAAAGCCAGTTTAGGAAGGCTGGGATCAGACCGCCAAGGTCTCTGCCTTTGACCGCCACCTGATCCACATAGCACCATCACAGGGGCTGAGGTTACCAAGGTGGTTAAAAAGCTCCTTGGTGGCCAGTCCCTGGGGGTGGATGAGATTCATCTTTAGTACCTCAAGGCCCTGGATGTTGTAGGGCTATCATGGTTGGCATGCCTTTGCAACATTGCATGGAGGTCGGGGACAGTGCCTTTGGCATGGCAAACCAGGGTGGTGGTTCCTCTCTTCAAGAAAGGGGACCGCAGGGTCTGCTCCAACTTTAGAGGGCTCACACTCAGTCTCCCTGGGAAGGTCTATGCCAAGGTACTGGAGAGGAGAGCCCGGCCGTTGATCAAACCTCGGATTCAGGAGGAGCAATGTGGTTTTTGTCCTGGCTGTGGCACATCAGACCAACTTTTTACCCTCTCGAGAATCCTCAAGGGTTCATGGGAGTTTGCCCAACCACTTTGCTTGTGTTTTGTGGACTTGGAGAAGGCATTCAACCGCATCCCTCGTGGTTTTTTGTGGGGCGTCCTTCGGGAGTATGGGGCATCAGGCTTGTTGTTACAAGCTATCCAGTCTCTATATGACTGTTGTGAGAGTTTGGCTCATATTTCCAACACTCGGTTGGACTCATTCCCAGTGAGAGTTGGACTCTGCCAGGGCTGTCCTTTGTCATCGATCCTTTTCATAATTTTTATGGACAGGACTTCTAGATGCAGCCAGGGAATGGAAGGTGTCATGCTTGGTGACCACAGGATCTCATCTCTGCTGTTTTTGCTGTTCTGCAGATGATGTTGTCCTGTTGGCTTCGTCCAGCAATGACCTACAGGTCTTACTGGGACAGTTTGCTGCTGAGTGTGAAGCAGGTGGGATGAGAATCAATAGCTCCAAGTCCGAGTCCATAAGTATATTTAAGTATCTCGGGGTCTTATTCACGAGTGAGGGGAGAATGGAGTGAGAGATTGACAGACAGACGGGAGCAGCATCTGCAGTGATGCAGATGTTGTACCGGTCCATTGTGGTGAAGAGGGAGCTAAGCTCTAAGGCAAAGCTGTCAATTTACCAGTCAAGCTACGTTCCTACCCACACCCATGGTCATGAGCTTTGGGTAATGATTGAAAGAATGAGATTGCAGATACAAGTGGCTGAAAAAAGCTTTCTTCATAGGATTGCTGGACTCACCCTTAGAGATAGGGTGAGGAGCTTAGCCATCCGGGAGAAGCTCAGAGTAAACCACTGCTCCTCCACATTGAAAGGAGCCAGTTGAAGTGGTTTGGGCATCTGATCAGGATGCCTCCTGGACGCCTCTCACTTGAGGTGTTTCGGACACATCCCACTGGGAGGAGACCCTGGGGCAGACCCAGGACTTGCTGGAGAGACTTTGTCTCCTAGTTGGTCTGGGAACGCCTAGGTATTCTCTCTGAAGAGCTGGAGCAGGTGGCTAGGGAGAGGGAAGTCTGGGCTTGTCTGTTTGAACAGCTCCCTCCGTGACCCGGACCTCCGGAAAAGCGGTAGAAGATGAATGGATGGATGGATGGGCAGTGTTTGTACATGCATTGAAGATGTGCATATTACTAGGATTTTGATTTTGGATCATTTTTTGTGAAACTTACAGGTGTTATAATTTTATAATTTTTTCAATGAAATTTCAGAAACGATTACATGGTTTGTCCAGGTAACTCCTCCTACAGTATTCAAGCTAGGACATTTTCATTTCACACAATGTTTGTACGGGGGGGGGGGGGGGCTGAAAAGTTCAGAGTTGTCAAATTTGACCAAATGTGGTTTATTTTTCAACATAGTCTCCACTTCAGTCCACACACCTTCCATCAGTATTGCAGTGTTTGGAACCCTGCGGTTGAAAAATAAACCACATTTGGTCAAATTTGACCACTATGAACTTTTCAGTCCCCTCTCGTACATGTAATGAAGCTGTTCATATTGTATGGGGTTAAATGATTTTCTGATAGTTTCTCAAAATTTGTTCTACTTTGAAATGAAGATTGTTTGCTTTATTTAAACTCCTTGGAATTACTTGGTTATTAGTTTTATTACAGATCTAGAGTATATTGATTCTTAAATTTGTAATTGATTTTTCAGTTAAAGGTGTGCTACTTATGCAGTATCGATAATGGCTATGGATGACCGTATAATGTACAGTGTGCATTGCTCTAAATGTATTGAGAGCCAGGAATCTATAGTGACATATATTATAAGGATATAAAACTGTGTTTTTAAACAACAATGCATATCCTGGCTTTAAAGTTGTGTCCTGTGACTGGCTAATGGGACTCAGACTGTAAAATATGACAGAGTCTTACTGTCTTAAAACCTTACATACAGTATTTCACAAAAGTGAGTACACCCCTCACATTTTTGAAAATATTTTATTATATCTTTTCATGTGACAACACTGAAGATATGACACTTTGATACAATGTAGTCAGTGTATAGCTTGTATAACAGTGTAAATTTGCTGTCCCCTCAAAATAACTCAACACACAACCATTAATGTCTAAACCGCTGGCAGCAAAAGTGAGTACACCGATAAGTGAAAATGTCCAAATTGTGCCCAAAGTGTCAATATATTGTGTGGCCACCATTATTTTCCAGCACTGCCTTAACTCTCTTGGGCATGGAGTTCACTGGAGCTTCACAGGTTGCCACTGGAATCCTCTTTCACTCCTCCATGATGACATTATAGAGCTGGTGGATGTTAGAGACCTTGCACTCCTCCACCTTCCGTTTGAGGATGCCCCATAGATGCCCAATAGGGTTTAGGTCTGGAGACATGCTTGGCCAGTCCATCACCTTTACCATCAGTTTCTTTAGCAAGGCAGTGGTTATCTTGGAGGTGTGTTTGGGGTCGTTATCATGTTGGAATACTGCCCTGCGACCCAGTTTCAGAAGGGAGGGGATCATGCTCTGCTTCAGTATGTCACAGTACATGTTGGCATTCATGGTTCCCTCAATGAACTGTAGCTCCCCAGTGCCGACAGCACTCATGCAGCCCCAAACCATGACACTCCCACCACTATGCTTGATTGTAGGACAGACACACTTGTCTTTGTACTCCTCACCTGGTTGCCGCCACACACGCTTGACACCATCTGAATCAATTAAGTTTATCTTGGTCTCATCAGACCACAGGACATGGTTCCAGTAATCCATGTCCTTAGTCTGCTTGTCTTCAGCAAATTGTTTGCAGGCTTTCTTGTGCATCATCTTTAAAAGGGGCTCCTTCTGGGACGACAGCCATGCAGACCAATTTGATGCAGTGTGTGGTGTATGGTCTGAGCACTGACAGGCTGACCCCCCACCCCTTCAACCTCTGCAGCAATGCTGGCAGCACTCATATGTCTATTTTCAAAAGACAAGCTCTGGATATGACACTGAGCATGTGCACTCAACTTCTTTGGTCAACCATGGCGAGGTGTGTTCTGAGTGGAATCTATCCTGTTAAACCACTGTATGGTCTTGGCCACTGAGCTGAAGCTCAGTTTCTGGGTGTTGGCAATCTTCTTATAGCCTAGGCCAGGGGTGGGCAGTGAGGGCCATTCCACTGCAGGTTTTCTGTTCCACTCAGTCCCTTCAGCAGGTGTTTGCTCTGATCAGCTTCAAGGATTGCTAATCATTGGAAACACCTGATAAAGGGACTGGGTGGAACAGAAAAACTGCAGTGGAATGGCCCTCCATGGCACATGATTGCCCACCCCTGGCCTAGGCCATCTTTATGTAGAGCAACAGTTCTTTTTTTCAGATCCTCAGAGAGTTCTTTGCCATGAGGTGCAATGTTGAACTTCCAGTGACCAGTATGAGAGAGTGTGAGAGCGATAACACCAAATTTAACACACCTGCTCCCCATTCACACCTGAGACCTTGCAACACTAACGAGTCACATGACACCGGGGAGGGAAAATGGCTTATTGGGCACGATTTGGACAGTTTCACTTAGGGGTGTACTTACTTTTGTTGCCAGTGGTTTAGACATTAATGGCTGTGTGTTGAGTTATTTTGAGGGGACAGCAAATTTATACTGTTATACAAGCTGTACACTGACTACATTACATTGTATCAAAGTGTCATATCTTCAGTGTTGTCCCATGAAAAGATATAAAATATTTACAAAAATGTGAGGGGTGTACTCACTTTTGTGAGATACTGTATAGTGTTGCTTTATAGAAACAAGCTGATTTCACTTCTTGGGTTTTAATGACATCACAAATAAACAAACCCCACCTTCAGCTCTCCAAGTTAGAAAAAAAAACAACACCCTGACTGCCTTGTTATTTGTGATCTGCTCAATCTAAAAACCTCTATCTAATCAGATTAGGTGCTCATTACGGGCTGAGGTTTTAGGGTGCATGTCCACTAAGCATCTTTTTTTCCCTGCTCTGAGCATCATTTTTCTGTTAATTTTCGATGTAATCCAGCGTTCAATTTGCTCAGTGCCCTCAGCATTAAAACACCCTCAGCAGTGAGCATTTTTTTGTAGTGCGCTCACGGTACTGAAAGTTTTAAAAAAAAGTTCAACTTTTGAAGTGCCGCAGCACCCATCAGTGACACACCTCTCTAATCAGCTGAGCAGAATCAGATTAAAAGTACACCATGATCAATATTTAACAGCAAACACTTAGAGGAATGCATGTTTTCTTACCAGTTTGATTCAATCCAGTGCATTTAGTAGAGAGCTTCAGTGCATAATGTGCGAAAACGTGATGGCAAACTTTGAGTGACAGGTCAAGCGGTTGCTAGGATACGGAGCATAAAGATATTTTTAAAACTGCCAATGAATCGCCAGCAAAATAGGTCTAGAGCTTTTTTACGCACTCTGTGGACATACGGCCTTATTGAGAAGCAACACAGAAATATTTTTTTAATTTACATATATTTATACAGTATATATGTGTGTGTGTGTGTACTGGAGGATGTAAAAATTTAAAATTAATCCCTGGAAAATGATCAATATGGGACCTTTAAAGGAATGGCACTTTTGAGCACTTCAGTGGGGGCTTCATTTTTCAGGTCTGGGCATTGATCAGTTGACTGGGGGGAAAAGTGCATTTTTTTTTTTTTTAAACCACAGCCTTGATTTTCCATTATTCAGATGCAGAACATGTAGGATGTCAATACATGAAAGTATTACAGTGAATTAAAAAAAAATCTTTTACCCTTTGTCAGGTCTGTGGAAGTTAATTGGACATACCAACTTTATTAGAGATTAGCTCTACTGCATGCACAAATATCACCACTCCTGAATAGAAGCAGATCAGTGCTGAACAAAGGCAAGTCTAGGCAGATGTAAATAAATGCCTTGTGGTTTAAATCATTAGCTGCCTGCTCATTCCTGGGAGAGAAAATGAAAATGTGTTGCCAGTAAGGGGGAAGAATCTCTGTATCTGGCTACAATGAAGGAAGCTACAGTTCTTGTACAGCACCATAATTCATGGCATTGAAGCAAAGTAATTAGGTGGTTATTAGGAGGGATATATCATCCATCCATCCATCCATCTTCTACCGCTTTTCCGGAGGTCCGGGTCGCGGAGGCAGCAGTTCAAGCAGAGAAGCCCAGACTTCCCTCTCCCCAGCCACCTGCTCCAGCTCTTCAGAGGGGATACCAAGGCGTTCCCAGACCAGCTGGGAGACATAGTCTCTCCACCGAGTCCTGGGTCTGCCCTGGGGTCTCCTCCCAGTGGGACGTACCTGAAACACCTCAAGTGGGAGGCGTCCAGGAGGCATCCTAATCAGATGCCCATACCACCTCAACTGACTCCTTTCAATGTGGAGGAGCAGCGGTTCTACTCTGAGATATATCAGATATGATCAATTGTGAATTTATCTCAGTAACTATTGAGTAGATAATGTTCAGTGTGACTGTTACTTTGGCTTTATTGTAAGTCAGCAAATTGAATACAGGCTGAAATATTAAATTATGGGCTAAATAGCACTGGCGACATTGTGGGGGAAAATAAACAAATGGTAAAAATGGAGGCTCTAAATTTAATGAAATACTTATGATCCTAAACAGTGACTGGAAATATGTTAGATGTGTTAGCACAAGTCTTGTTACAGTAGCAGTTCTTAGCATTATCTGATGACAAACAGCACACTTTATCTTTTATATGCCCATATAAATATAGTATAGAGTCTTGGGGAAAGTGAAGCCAATGCTGAAGTGCCTAAATTGTGCATTTTGTCTCCTCTCCTACAGATTATTTCTGCCTAAGACTGCAAAGAATGTCTGGTGCTCCTCAATCACATCGTATTAAATAAAGTCCATGCTAAATTTTTTTGCACATTATCATCATATAAGCTAACGTAGGGCATTTCTGATTGGCTTCAACCATGTCACTGGCAAATTGATTGTGCAGCTCCCCTCGCTTCTCCAGGCCTCTCTTATCACACCCATTTTCAAATTGCAACAAGGCTACCAGAGGTCTGGTAAAAAAAAAAAAAAAAAAAGCAGCCACAGCTTCTTACCTCATCAGCAACATTCTCAGTAATGTGATTACAAATTTTCTAGCAGCATTAGCAGGATGATGGTCTGTAGTTTGAGTGAATTCTCTTAAGAGGCAGTTGGCAGTTGTTTTTTATATAAAGGGGGAAGGGGGAATAGTGTTAATATCTTATTTGATACAGCCCTTCGTGTAAATACATCAGAACCTCATTAGAATCATTTGCATTTCAGCTACTGTGAAATGGTCCAGATGCAAAAACCTCTTATCCACTAATAAGAACCGTCCATTTCTTCATTTGTTTGGCATTTTATGTTGTTGCCAGGGCTTGACATCAACACCCACCAACCCGCCAATGGCAGATAGATTTCAGCAGTGGCAGGTAAGACAGCCACTCCCACTAGCCACTTTGGCAAGTTGTAGTTTTCTCAAAAGGCAATTTTAATAATAAACCTGTCACAGTGTGAGACTATGAAACTACAACTCCCGATTTTATTAATGATCAAAACACTTTCGGCCAATCAAAAAACAATCGACCATCACTGTTACCTGTTTTGACAGCAGGGCTGAAATAAATGACAAAGGCTGGGGACATTTATCTACCTGCTTTCAGCAGGATCTGAGTGTGCAATACATGGAGGAAGAGGAGAAATGATAATACACTGTATTTGGATGCATAAAGCGGTCCTCTGAAACAGCTCTATGCATCCAAGCTGAAAGTATTATTATTATAATTATCCTATGATTAATTAGTAGCAAGCCCATGTGATTACGCTTTTGCACTGTGCACTCACTTCATCCTACTGGTGTAAATCCGGAGCAGAGAGAAAAGTCTGGTGAATAATTTCACACGCTTTTTGCTTTTCTTATTTTTTTCTCTGCCAAAGGTATTGGTCTAGTTAAAAAATCCTTTAAGACTGCTGATTGCAGCAGCAGCATAAACTGTCTCATCCTGCAGCAGGAGAACCATATGGGGCTGTGTGAAGTCGGTGTAGTGTGCACAGCTCATGCTTGGTTCTGCTGTTAGAGCGATATTGTTAGAACTTAGAACGATTTTTAAAATGATAATTTTATCATTATCATTACCATGTTTGGTGTGGATAGCCCTTTACCCTCTAAATATGTATTTTTAATGGGCTGGTCCAGGGGCGTCACACATCCAGTATGGCCCACGGGCCAAAACAAAAAAAAGTCTGCCAGGGCATCCACATTTTCTGTGAATTTACAGCTTTCTTTCTAGTAAATTTCTGACTTTTTCTACTGATTAGAATTGTTCATGTAAATTTGAGACATTTTTCTCCGTAAGGTGAGACTTTTTTCCTCATCAGTTTTCTATTCATTCTCTTCCCTTTTCCTGGTGAAAACAGGTAGTGTCCATTTAGGTTAAATCCATCAGCAACTACAGTACTAATAACGTAGTGCAGCCTGAAGGGGTGTCCCAATTCACAGGGGTCATTTTCAGCCGTTAAGGCCCACGGGGTAGGAGTAGGTGAAGGGTACAAATGAGAACTGGGACGGACCCCAAATCTACATGTACTTCACTCTCACATTGCAAATATTTTTACCTCCGCCAAGGAGGTAATGTCATCAGGGTGCTTTGTGTGTCTGTCTGATTGTTAGCAGGATTATGCAAAAACTACTGTATGGATTTTGATGAAATTTTCACCAGAGGTGGCCCTTGGACCAAGGATGAACCCATTATATTTTAGTGATGATCTGAGAGTGCGTACCTCCACCAAGGCTCTTATCTTCTCACAGTGTGGTAGCAAGAATCCTCCAAAACTACTGGATAGACTTTGATGCAATTTTCACCAAACTGCCTCGTGGCCTACACATGAACCCATTACATTTTGGACGTGATTTTAGATATTTTAGAGTTCATTTTAAAATTCTTTTATTTGTTTTTAAACCCTTGAACGGTCTTGCTCCGCCTTACCTCTCTGAGCTTCTGCATCCCTACGCTCCCACCCGGTCCCTTAGGTCAGCTGAACAGCTGCTTTTGGAAGTACCAAAGGTGAGGCGCAAGCTCAGAGGGGACAGAGCCTTTTCGATCATGGCCCCCAGATTATGGAATGATTTACCCCTGGACATCGGACAAGCACCTTCACTGTCCATTTTTAAAACACGTCTTAAAAACACACTTTTACTCCCTGGCCTTCGACCCAGTATGAGATATTGATTTTATTGAATGAAATGGATTTTTATTTTTTTTTATTTATGAATTTATTATTTTATTTTTTTTTACTGTGGTTCTTGTGTTAGCGCCCTTTGTGTTAGTGCCCTGCTTTTATTTTCTCTTGCTGTACAGCACTTTGTGTAGCGAGTGTTGCTTTTAAAGTGCTTTATAAATAAAGTTGATTGATTGATTGTGATCCATGAGGGGCAGAAGGAGCCTTGGTGGAGGTATGTGCTCTCTGAGTGCTTTTCTAGTTCTTGACTGCTTTACAGTATTTACTGCTGTTCATAAATAGACAAGTGTTTCTCTTCTTATTTTTATGTACAGATCATCTCAAAAATTAGAATATTGTGAAAAAGTTCAATATTTTTTGTCACTCATTTCAGAAACAAACACAGGGATGCCATGGTCATTAAACCAGGTTTTGATATTTTTGGCAGTGTGTGGGGGTGCCAAGTCCTAATGGAAAATGAAATCAGCTTCTCCATAAAGCTTGTCAGCAGAGGGAAGCATGAAGTGCTCTAAAATTTCCTGGTAGACGACTGCGGTGACTTTGGTCTTGATAAAACACAGTGGACCAACACCAGCTGATGACGTGGTTCCTCAAATAATCACTGACTGTGGAAACGTCACACTGAACCTCAAGCAACTTAGATTCTGTGCCTCTCCACTCTTTCTCCAGACTCTGGGACTTTGATTTCCAAATGAAATGCAAAATTTACTTCGATCTGAACAGAGGTCATCTGCTGGTGTTTGAATGAATGTGTTTGGAGGTTGTCCAGAACAACCTCTAAACACATTCATGGTGAACTCCAAGGTCAAGGTACATCAGTGTCAGATCGCACCAGCCGTCATTGTTTGAGCCAAAGTGGACTTCATGGGAGACAACCAAGGAGGACACCACTGTTGAAAACAAATCATAAAAAAGCCAGACTGGAATTTGCCAAACTGCATGTTGACAAGCAACAAAGCTTCTGGGAGAATGTCCTATGGACAGACAAGACAAAATTGGAACTTTTTGGCAAGGCACATCAGCTCTATGTTCACAGACGCAAAAATGAAGCATACCAAGAAAAGAACACTGTCCCTACGGTGAAACATGGAGGAGGTTCTGTTATGTTCTGGGGCTGCTTTGCTGCATCTGGCACAGGGTGTCTTGAATGTGTGCAGGGTACAATGAAATCTCAAGACTATCAAGGTATTCTAGAGAGAAATGTGCTGCCCAGTGTCAGACAGCTTGGTCTCAGTCGCAGGTCATGGGTCTTGCAACAGGATAATGACCCAAAACACACAGCTAAAAACACCCAAGAATGGCTAAGAGCGAAACATTGGACTATTCTAAGGTGGCCTTCTATGAGCCCTGATCTAAATCCTATTGAACATCTGTGGAAGGAGCTGAAACATGCCGTCTGGAGAGGGCACCCTTCAAACCTGAGACAACTGGAGCAGTTTGCTCATGAGGAGTGGGCCAGAATACCTGCTGAGAGGTGCAGAAGTCTCATTGACAGTTACAGAAATCATTTGATTGCAGCGATTGCCTCAAAAGGTTGTGAAACAAAATATTAAGTTAAGGGTACCATCATTTTGTCCAGGCCTGTTTCATGAGTTTGTTTTTTAAAATAATTCTGTTGAACCACAATTCAAAAGCACTGTCTGATTTTCATTGGTTAATTTTCATAGAATTTTTATTTATTACCACTTTTGTCAGATTCAAGTTATTTCTGTGACCATTGTGGGTTTTTCTTTCATTAACAGAGGGGTACCAACAATTTTGTCCACGTGTGTATTAACCCCAGGGGGAAATTCAGGGCATCCACCTGGATGGATGAGGCAGCCACAGTACAGCGCCAATCCTGTCACCATTCATACACACATTCACACCTCGTGCCACTTTAGAGTCTCCAATTAACCTAACCTACATGTTTTTGGCCTGTGGGAGGAAACCGGAGTACCTGGGGTAAACCCATGCAGACACGAGGACAACATGCAAACGGCACACGGAAGAGTCACTGATGGTCAGGGGTAGAATTGATCCCGTGACCTTCTTACAGTGCTGCCACAGTGCTAACCACTGTTCCACCGAGCTGCCCTGATCAGATGAACTTCAAATTTATGCAGAAGCTTTAACTCACCTTGGATGAATTCGTTTTTCAGATTCATCTAATGAGGGGCTCCATTTTTTGGGGGGGGAGGGGCTTGTACTTTTTCAGTCCACTTTATGTTGATCAGAGTTCTCATTAGGGGCCCCTGATATGGGGATGTGGGAGTATGTTAGATTGTTCACTGAAACCACTTTCAAACTATTCACTTTCATTGGCGAGCTGCAGTCACGGTTCCATTGGCATAAATTAACACCGCAACAACCCTCCATGGCTTTTTCAAACTTCAAGGAGACACAGGTATCAAGTTTCATGTCCTCACATTGCTGATTTCACAAGAATGTGCCTTGAGCCTGGAAACGGGAGATGCTGGTCACTACCGATTAGATGAGTCACCAACATTTTTACAAAGTCTTAGTTTTGTCGCCCCATGTCAAACTCAGCACAGATCAGTGATTGATTAGAATACACTGATCTGTCTATTATAGTTCAATGATTGCTGCTCTTTGTCCTCCATTTTAACAGACAGGGTTGTAAAATGTACCCAACATTTTACATAATTACCATAATTTAACCGTAACCATAAGAATTTCTTTGCTCAGGAAATGTTGTATTTCTTAACTGTGCACATGATAATAATAAAGCCTTTGAATAATTTGTTTCATATTGGCATTGGTCCGTGTGTTAGCAGGATTACGCTAAAACTACTGGACAGATTTTGATGAAAATGTTACCAGAGGTAACCCTTGGGCCAAGGATAAACCCATTAAATTTTGGTGAATACCTGAAAGTGCATAAAACCACCAAGGACCTTGTGTGAATTTGTGCAGCAGGATTATACAAAAAGTACTGGATGGATTTGGATGAAATTTTCACCAGAGGTGGTCCTTGGGATAGAGAAGAACCCATAACGTTTTGGTGATGATCTAAGAATGCATACCTCCACCAAGGTTCTTATCATCTTACAGTGTGTTAGCAAGAATCCTTCAAAACTACTGAACAGACTTTGATGCAATTTTCACCAAACTGGCTCATGGCCTACACACAAACTCATTACATTTTGGAGGGGATCCATGATGGATGGAAGGAGCCTCGGTGAAGGTATGCACTCTCCGAGTGCTTTTCTAGTTACATACAATTTCACAGTTTAATATAGTATGAAAAGTGACAAATGTAAATATTTCTAACTCTTGTAATAAATTCAGTTTTGCAATCAATAAAGATCCATCCGCCAATTTTCTCCTGCTTTTCCGGGTGTCCGGGTCATGGGGGCAGCAGCTCAAGCACAGAAGCCCAGACTTCCCTCTCCCCGACCACCTGCTCCAGCTTGCTTCCCAGGACAGCTGGGAGACACAGTCTCTCCAGCGTGTCCTGGATCTGCTCCTGGGTCTCCTCCCAGTGGGATGTGCCTGAAACACCTCAAGTGGGAGGCGTCCAGGAGGCATCCTGATCAGATGCCCAAACCACTTCAACTGGCTCCTTTCAATGTGGAGGCGCAGCGGTTCTACTCTGAGCCTCTCCAGGATGACTCAGCTCTTCACCTCATCTCTAAGGGCAAGTCCAGCAATCCTACGGAGAAAGTTCATTTCAGCCGCTTGTATCCGCGATCTCATTCTTTCGGTCATTACCCAAAGCTCATGACCATAGGTAGGGTAGGAACGTAGATTGACTGGTAAATCGACAGCTTTACTTTAGAGCTCAGCTCCCTCTTCACCACAATAGACTGGTACAACGTCCGCATCACTGCAGAGGCTGCTCTAATCAGTCTGTCAATCTCTTACTCCATTCTCCCCTCACTTGTGAATGAGACCCCGAGATACTTAAACGCCTCCACTTGGAGCAGAAGTTTGTCCCCAACCTGGAGAGGACAATCCACCCTTTTCCGGCTGAGGACCATGGACTTGGACTTGCTGATTCTCATCCCAGCTGCTTCACACTCAGTAGTAAACCCTCCCAGGAAGACCTATAGGTCATTGCTTGATGAAGCCAACAGGACAACATCATCTGCAAACAGCAGAGATGAGATCCTGTGGTCAGCAAACATTTTTTCTGTTACACATCTTTACTGATGAGGGTGTCAACAATAAAGATGTGTAACAGAAAAATGTTTTGACCATGTGAATTATTGAGTTATATGTGATACTTATATGTATCACAGTTATATGTCGGGCCGTCGGCGACTCAACCGGCATCCCCACCCTTCCGAGGGCGTGGAGGGTGAAACAGGGCATCCTGGCAGAACTAAAAACAATATCTGCCACAGGTCTGTGGTGGACCACTCCCAGTTACACAGGGTGAGACTGGACATCCTGGCAGATAAACACATCTGTCACAAGGTCTGTGGTGGACTGTGCCAGTTGGTGCATTGTGACATGCACTACACAAAGAGCAGAGATAAACAAACCTATCATCTGGTCAGTCACTGCAACAGATACTGGAGTCAGTTTGTCTTGGCTTGTCCTTGCCACTGATATTACCTTTATCTGCCAAGAATGTGCTGCTAGTCCAGCAAAAGCTAGCAGTACTCAAATACTTGGCAAGCAGTTTCATGAAATGGTCAATCAGAAAGCAACTCATACCGGCTCGGATGCCGCCCGGGCTTACAAGGTCTGCGCTGATCTGTTCACATTCTGACAGGCAGCGAAAAGTAAGCTAGGAGCAGGAAGACAAAAGAAGAGGAAAACAGCAACGTTGAGTGTAGCAGAATGGAATGTACGCACTCTGTTGGACAGAACAACATCACAGCGCCCAGAAAGACAGACCGCGCTTGTGGCCCTGGAAATGAACAGGTACAATGTAGACATAGCTGCACTTAGTGAAACAAGATTGCCTGGATATGACAGCTTGGAAGACCATGGGTACATCTTCTTTTGGAGTGGGAGATCAACTCAAGAAAGGAGAGAAGCAGGAGTGGGCTTTGCAGTTAGAAAGGAGATAGCAGCAATGCTTGATGAGGAACCAGTGCCAGTCAACGACAGGATAATGACTATGAGATTTCCACTACAGCGGAAGATGTACGCCACACTCATCAGTGTATATGCCCCAACAATGACCAACACAGAGGAGGTGAAGGAAGAGTTCTACAGTGATTTACATGAGACTATCAGGCGTGTACCGACTGATGACAGGCTGATACTCGTTGGAGATTTTAATGCCAGAGTTGGTTCGGACGCCGAGAAATGGAAAGGAGTGCTAGGCAGTCATGGAGTAGGCAAGTGCAATGCTAATGGAGAACTTCTACTTGCACTATGTTCAGAGTACAACCTTGTGATAACCAACACTCTATTTAAGCACAAGGACACACACAAGAAGACATGGATGCACCCAAGATCCAAGCACTGGCACTTATTAGACTACATCATAGTCAGGCAGAGAGACAGAAGGGATGTATTGGACACCAGAGCAATGAGAGGCGCGGACTGTGGCATTGATCATGTTATGCTGAGATCTAGATTAAGGATTTGGAAACGAAAACAGCACTGCAGGACGGGTGCGAAGCCACCACGGAAGCTAAACACTAGTGCACTGAAAGGCCAAAAGAAGCAGGAAGAACTTACACAGGAAATGGATGAAAACTTGAAAGACTGGGATAGCAACAACTCAGAGAATGACATAGAAGAGAAATGGGCAACACTGAAGGATACGGTGTATCAGACTGCGAGTGATGTATTAGGCTACCCTGAGAGGAAACATCAAGATTGGTTTGATGAGCAAGATGAACACCTGAAGAAACTACTAGAAGCGAGGAATACAGCTAGGCAGGAAAACCTACAGTGTAACACAAGGTCGAAGAAGAAGAAATACTCAAAGGCTCAGAGTGAGCTACAGAAGTACACCAGAGAGATGAAGTCCAACTGGTGGGATAAAAAAGTGGAGGAACTTCAAACTGCAGCAGACAGGAAGGACATGAAAACATTCTTCACAGGTTTGAGAGAAATCTACGACCCTAAACCAAGAGGATTGATCCAACTAAAGGCTATGGATGGTGAAACAGTTTTGCAGGAGAAAGACAAGATCCTGGACAGATTTGCAGACCACTTTGACCAACTACTAAACAACCCTGGAGATCTCACTGAAGAGGCTAAAGAAGTTGTAGTGCAGCGACCAGCTGTATCAAGTCTGGATGAACCACCAAATTTTGATGAACTAATGGCAGCTATCAGGACAACACAGGATGGTAAAGCTCCAGGAAGGGATGGAATTCCAGCACAAGTGTGAAAATTTGGTGGTGTTCAGCTGACTAACTGCCTGCACAAGCTCATCCAAGAGATATGGGATGCCCAGAAAGTACCTCAAGACTGGAAGGATGCAAGCATTGTGCCTTTGTTCAAGAAAGGTGACAGGAAGGATAGTGGAAATTACCGAGGTATATCACTACTAGCCACTGTTCGTAAGATTCTCTCACGTGTACTACTTAACAGACTCAGTGAACACATCTCGCAGAGTGTACTACTGGAAACCCAGTGCGGCTTTAGAAGTGGAAGAAGCACAATGGACATGATTTTCTGCTTGAAACAGGTTCAAGAAAAGTGTATCGAACAGAACATGCCGCTTTATGTAGTCTTCATAGACTTCAGTAAAGCCTTCGATATTGTTTTGCGACAAGGACTTTGGCAGGTACTCAAGAAATATAGTTGTACAGAGAAGTTTGTCAGCCTGATCGAGGCACTCCATACAGGTATGCAAGCAAACGTGGCAATGAGTGGTTCAGTATCTAAAGACTTTTCAATAAGCAATGGGGTGAAACAAGGGTGTGTGCTGGCACCTACACTCTTCTCGCTGTATCTGGCAGCCATGCTTGAGGTGGCCTTCAAAGACACTTCAGAAGGAGTATACGTTCAAACAAGGAAAGAAGCAGACTTGTTCAATGTGGCACAGTTTAAAGCCAAGAGTAAGACATCGATAAAGATAGTAAGAGAAATGCTCTTTGCCGACGACAGTGCTCTAGTTGCACACAGCGTGGAAGATATGCAATCTTTAGTGGAGAAATTTGCAAGAGCAGCTAGCCAATTCAGCCTCCAAATCAACATCAAGAAGACAGAGTGCTTTTATCAACCACCAAAGTTCCAATTATCAACATCACTACCAGAAGAGATCAGCACTGGTTCAGAGCCACTAGTCAAGTGCAAAACGTTCAAGTATCTAGGGAGTACTGTTTCAGAGAATGCTAGGCTGGAGGATGAACTATCTCTCAGAATGGGAAGAGTGAGCACTGTGTTTGGAAACTTGAGGGAGAGACTGTGGAACAATCGACATGTGTCAATCCGTGTGAAATGCAAAGTGTACAGAGCGACAGTACTGGCTACTCTATTGTACAGTGCTGAAACTTGGACTGTCTACAGAGTGCAGGTAAAGAAACTCCATGCGTACGTGATGAGACACCTTCGAGCCATAATGAACATCTCATGGAAAGACAAGATAACCAACATAGAAGTGTTGAAACGAGCTGGTCTACCATCAATGGAGGACATGCTAATACAGATGAACCTGAGATGGCTCGGACATGTTGAGAGGATGGACCACCAGCGTCTCCCTCGGCAGTTACTCTACTCACAGTTATGCAAGGGCAAACGCAATCAGGGTAGACCAAGGCTCAGATTTAAAGACACTGTAAAAAGAAACTTGAAGAAGTTGGACATAGACAGGAGTTCCTGGCAGCAGAAGGCTAAGGACAGAGCTGTGTGGAGGAATCTGATCAGACCTAAATGAAACAGTCATTGTCGCCCACGACAGACTGCTATGATGATGATGATGATGTGATACTGCTTTGTTTGATTTCTGTGATAAAGATCCATCCATCCATCTTCTTCCAGTTAATCCTTTTCGGGTCGCGGGGGGGGGGGGGGGGCTGGAGTCCATCCTAGCATCCTTGGGCGAGAGGCAGGGCATACCTCGGACAGATCGCCCGTCCATCGCAGGGCCAACACAGAGAGACAGACAACCATTCACGCTCACAGTCATACCTAAGTACAATTTAGAATCCCTAGTTTTGATGCCAATTAACCTAACTTGCATGTTTTGGGCATGTGGGAGGAAACTGGAGAAATCCCGGAGTAAACCCACACAGACACAGGGAGAACAAGCAAACTCCTCGGGGCCTGAGATCGAACCCAGGATCCCCCGGCCAAGGGTGAGTTGCTGTGCTGCCACACTGCTGTCATAAGAAAAACCATGTTATAGCTTGAGTCTTTTTGAAAAGTGATAAAAATATGTATATATGAATAGTATATATGAAAAGTAGACGAAATGGGAATAAACTGCTGTGACGTGGTGATGGTGACACCTATTTCATTGCGTGTCTATCTGTGTTGTCCTTTTCAAATGTCCGCCAAGCTGAGGTGAACTTGCAGGGTCATTTAGCCCACATCAAGGACTGTGGGTAACCCTATTCAGACAACAAAGGGAACCCGGATCAGACTGGGTTTGCCTGGATACTCTGAAAGGTGCTTAACATTCTTTCATTGTTTTTTGCTGTGCATTCTAGACTGAGAAAATAGTATAATAGAGATGGGTGGTTTTTATAGTATGGCTGTTTTGATACCATTTTAGCCACTTAAGATATTCACATTTCTCAGCGTCAGTGTTTGAGTTTTCCACTCTGTTTTCTGCTTCCATGAGGTAAACGGGGCAGCAGCACCAGACATCCCTCCTGTGAGCTCAGCCAGTGCAGCACCACACCCTTCAGGCAGAGGCTATTATCTGAACCTTCATTAGCCATCCACAACCTGGCACGTCTGAACAGAGTTTATGAGGAGGGTGTGAGGGAGAGGAGCCTGCAGGAGCAGGGAGATGGAGAAGATTTAGAAAGAGAAAAAAAGAGGGAGGAGGACAAGGAAGGGGAGGGTGAAAATGAACAGTCATCTTTTCATCAGTCCCTGATGGAAAAGGGGAGGGAAAACATGATTCAAAGGAGGAATATTAGATATGGCGGGGAGATTTATGAGGATTTCTCTCTGAAAGTCTCTCAATCACTAATTTCACTCACTGAGATGAGCTGGTCTCATGCAACATCGAGTAGTTCTGCCAAGAGGTGTCCAACTCCTGAAGGGTCCCCCTCGGTCAAAAAACTTCCCGCATGCCCATCCCCACACTCCCACCCCCGCAGGAACACCCTGCCCTCCGCCACAGTGGTCCCTCCATTTCTTCAGCTTCCTCCATTAGTGAGACGGTCTGTCTCTCACCTCCAGGTCCCATCTTCCAAAAGCAGGACCATGATGTTTCTGCCTCACCCGCCCAGCTCCTCTCCACCCTCCTGTTCCTCCAGAGCACCAACAAGAACGCCGTTTCTTCCTCCACTGCCACCTGCCTCCTCCGTCACCTCCCTGACTGCTCCTCCTGTTTCCCGCTACACTGACAGAAGCAGCAGGTCACCACGTCGCCACTCAGTGCAGCTTGAACAGATAAAAGGAGGAACACAAGGGGCCGTTTAGACCTGAGAGACTGTTTTTCCCTGAAGCACAACCACCCCATCACAGGATCGTTTAACATGAAGTTCAAGCCTGATCACAGAGCTGCAGCTGGGTGGCATTAGGTTAAAGGCTATAACATGGACAAGCAGTGCAATATTCCACAGGATAATTGCCATTTAAAAATCCTGAAGGGACTGTTCACCGCCAAATCCTTTTTAAATGTTTTTTTTTTTCCTGGCTTCTATTGCTATTTATCAGTTTAGATTGATGTCTCTAATTTTGGAGACATTTAGGTACATATATTTTCAGTGATCGGGGGTCTGCAACCTGCGTCTCTCTTTCATTCCTAACTAGTAATGTTGTAGTCAAGATCTCATCAAGACCAAGTCGAGACCAAGACCAACATACAGTGGTCGTGGTCATGGGAGACTCTGGTCTCAGTCTGGTATAGACTACAACACTACTAACTAGTAGTTCCAATTGGATTTGACAAAAAAAAAACAAAAACTAAATTTTTCTGTTTTAAACTTGTAAAGTTACAAGACACAAAGCCTTAAGTTTTTCTACTTTAAAGGTGAAACATGGAGAAATTGTAAGTGATTATTGGCACCACCAGATGGCAGTAACGAACCTTCATCCGCTAGGCTGAAGCAAATTTGATTTACTTTTTACTTTTTCCAGTTTGTCTACTCTGAGTAAACCAGTAATTAACGGTTATTGTTACTTGTTCTGGCCTACTGTAGAAATTTATGTAATTAATTAATTTATGGATTCATAGCTCTGCAATATCTTAATTTAACCTTTTTATTTATACAGGGTAGTTCCATTGAGACGTAAACTCTCTTTTTTAAGGATGCCCTGTTCACACTCAGTTACACATTCACACCTGGAAGCTTCCCAGTACAACCACAGACTGACCTGTGGCCACTGAGCAGCTCCACTGGAGCAGCTGGGGTTAAGGGCCTTGCTCAAGGGCACCACAGTGGGGTTAAGGAGGGTGGGGAAAACACTGCTATGTTATCTGCCCCACCCAGATCTGATCCTGCCAGTTCAGGGATCGATCCCGCGACCTTCAGCTCAGCAGACCACATCCCTAACCATTAGGCTACCACCGCCCTATCATACTATACTTGCCCTATCATATCATACTTGTCGTGACATCAAAATAAATCTTTTACACTCTAATTACATTTTTAGGTATTTCTGGAATATTTGAAAGTAGAAAATATTACATATTCTACCTTTTGAAATTTTCAACAATTATCCAATAATTGTAATTAGAGAGTGTAGAAACAATAGTTATGACCTATGCTGTAAATTAACTTTTTTCCTACCAGCCGAAGTGGTTTGTGGATTCTAGATTCTACCAGCCTCACTCATACCTTTCACCAGCCACCATTTTGGAATTGCAGTTTTATATCTATGTCTTAGAGAGAGAGAGAAATGATTTAATGTGCTAACTGAATATTTATCCATTTTTTATTTCATCTACCTTATATATTGATTGGAACCTTTATTGCTTCAAAGGGAATTTGTCTTGCACTAAGGAGCTACAATAATAATAACCTTAAAGCTACAGTGCTGTGAAAAAGTATTTGCCTCCTTCCTGATTTTTTATATTTTTCATAATTGTCACATTTAAAGTGTTTCAGATCAAACAAATTTTAATATTAGACAAACCGAATAAGTACAAAATGCAGTTATTAAATGATGATTTATTGAGGAAAAAAAAGCTATCCAAACTTACCTGGCCCTATGTGAAAAAGTAATTTCCCCCTTAACCTAACAATTGCTTGTGCCAGTATTGGTGGCAAAAATTGCAATCAAGCATTGTTTTTTTTTTTTTTTTCACAATATCTTTATTGAACCTTTTTTTTTTTTTTTTTTTTTTAACAAACATGATACAAACAATCAAACACTAACACTAAAGTACTACAAAAAAAAAAAATACCCTAAAAACACCAACAACCACCAACAAAATCAAGTCTTCAACAATGCTCCTCTGTTTAGTCTAGACAATCCAATACATTAGTATACATATTATGTTCACCAGTTTGGAATTTACAAGGTCCACACACATCATTCACCTTCTTCTTCAAGAGTTATGTTTAAATTTTTTACATAATCAATAAAAGGTCTCCATATATTCTCAAACACAATTTCCTTTGATTTCAGTATATATGTTATTCTTTCTAATGGAAGGTTTGTTAACATCTGTCTTAACCACTGAGTCACATCTGGTCTATGAGTCTTTTTCCATAATAGTGCAATACATTTTTTGGCATTAAGCAAACTGAGGTCTATGAATGTTCTTTCACTTTTATTGAAATTATGCTTTTCTGGGTACAGACCCAACAAAAACAGTTTAGGATTCAATATGATTTGTTTTGAGATTATTTTTTCAATTGTTACCCTCACCTCCTCCCAAAACATTCTTATTAATCTACATTCCCATAAACAATGAAATAGGGTTCCTTTACTTTCCATGCATTTTGTGCATGTATCTGGTATATTTTTGTTATATCTATTTAACTCCTCCGGTGTAACATACATCCGCATTAACCATTTGAAATGTATCAATTTAAGGCGTGCATTTATTGATTTGGTTTGAGCTTCTGTACAAGCCAATTCCCATTGTTCCTCTGAAATTTCAATTTGCAGATCTTCTTTCCAGTAGTTTAATCTTTTCAGTGAATTTTCTCTTGAAGATAGTGTCAATGAGTTATAAAACTCTGAAATAATACCCTTTCTTTTACTATCTTTCATCATCATTTTTTCCAAGGATGAATAAATAGGTCGAGTGAGAGCTTTATTTTGATTTGATCGAATAAAGTTTCTAAGTTGAAGATATTTAAAAAAATGTGTTCTATTGAGATTAAATTTGATCCTCAGCTCTTCAAAAGACATTATGTTGTCTGCACATGGCAAATATAAATCCTGAATCTTTTGTATCCCTTTTAAATTCCATACTTTAAATACAGCGTCCGCTCTCCCTGGTTTAAAATATTGATTACCCCATATTGGACTAAATTGTGACAATAACTGTGGTTCTTTTAAATAGTTTTTAGCTTCACACCATATTTTGATCATATGCTTTACAAATAGATTTTTAACTTGTTTTTGTAATTTTTTTGCCGAATCTGAGTATATGAATATGGGAAGAGGTAAAGGTAAATTGTATGATTCCATTTCAGTCCAGTGAGGGAGATCATTTGATGAAAAATAATATGTCATAGACCTCAGTTGTGCCGACCAATAATACAACATAAAATTTGGACATTTCAGACCTCCACGATCAAATGGTAAATATAATAAAGACAAACGTAATCTAGCCCTCCTGTTGTTCCATATAAATTCCACTAACTTTTTTTTTATTCTTGAGAATAGATCTAAAGGTGGTGATAAGGGAATGTATTGAAATAAATAAAGTATTTTAGGTAAAATATTACTTTTAAGTATATTGATTCTCCCGATCATCGACATTGGTAGTGACATCCATCTCTGAGTTAACTCATTGATATCTGACATTAAGGCTTCATAGTTGACACTGGCGACTGATTCTAGCTTAGGCATAATTTGGATTCCTAAATATTTAAACTGATTTACAACATTGAATTGATTTACCTCAGGGGCTGGGTAATTTCTCTGGGTCTCATTTAGCATTAATATTGAAGATTTAGTTTTATTTATTTTATATCCTGATATTTCCCCAAAATTCTTTATTAAATTCAACAAGGTTGGAATTGATTTTTTTAGATTCGACATAAACAAAATTATATCATCGGCGTACAGGGAGATTTTATGTTCTGTTGGTCCAACTTTAATTCCATATATTTGTGAATGTAAACGTATTGCTATCGCTAAAGGTTCAATTGCCATAGTAAACAGTAAAGGTGAAAGTGGACAGCCTTGTCGACATCCTCTATTGATTTTTATTGGTTTTGAAATATTGTTATTTGTTAGGATTTCTGCTGTAGCATTATTGTATATTATTTGAACCCATTTTATGAAATTATTTCCAAGTCCAAACCTTTGTAGGACTTCAAAAAGAAAGGGCCATTCAACTCTATCAAAGGCCTTTTCGGCGTCCAATGATAGGAGAGCTGTATCCGGTGCTTCTTTATTAAAATAAATAATATTAAATAGTCTTCTTACATTATGGAAGCCTTGTCTACCCTTTATAAAGCCATTCTGATCTCGATTAATAATATTTGGTAAAATTTCTTGTATTCGTCTTGCTAAAATTTTACAGATTATCTTAAGGTCGGCGTTTAATAGGCTTATTGGTCTCATATTTTCACATTTATTAGAGGGCTTACCTGGTTTTGGCAGCAGTATAATTAAGGCATTATTTATGTATGATGGTAAATTATTATTTTGAAATGCTTCTAAAACCATTTCCAAAAAAGGTTTTATTAATTTATTCTTAAATTTTTTATAAAGGTCAACTGGAAGACCATCTGGTCCTGCACTTTTTCCTGATTTCATATTATCAATGGCTAGCCCAACTTCTTCTTGACTAATTTTAGACTCCAATATCTCCCTGTTTTCATTTGGAATACACGGTATAGATAGTTCGTTCAAAAACCCATTTAGTTTTGTTAAATCAGGTTCATTTTTGGTATCATATAATTTTTCATAGTAATCTCTAAAGGCTCTATTAATTTCTAAAGGATCTATAACTACCTGTCCATTACTTATAATACTGGTAATTGGTGTTTTAATTTCCAATTGTTTAGTCTGCCATGCTAATAATTTTCCTGATTTTTCACCTTGTTCATAAAAAGATTGTTTCAATCTTAGAAGACTCGAGGCAGCTCTATTCGCTGATTTTTTGTCGTATTCAGCTCTCAAAATCAGTAATTCATTCTCCAACCTTGGGTCACTTCCTGCATACACTTTTTCCTGAAGACTTTTTATTTTATGTTCCAATTTAGCTCTCTCCTCTCGAGTCTTCTTAGATTTTGATCCTGTATAACTAATAATATGTCCCCTAATAAAAGCTTTGAAAGCCTCCCACTTTACACATGCTGATGTTTGTGTAGTATTGATGTCAAAGAACTCGTCTATCTGTTTTTCTATATACTTGACAAATTCCTCATCCTGAAGCCATTTATGCTGAAATTGCCATCTACCTGATTCCTTTGTCAATTTTTTATCTACATATATTAGACAACAGGGTGCATGATCAGAAATCACGATGTTATCATAAAAGCAGTTTTGAATCTTGGACCTTAATTCTGTGGAAATCAAAAAATAATCAATACGTGAGAATGTCTTGTAGGTACTGGAATAACAAGAATAGGCTTTAACTTGTGGTTTCATTTCTCTCCATATATCTAACAATCTCAATTCTTTCATAAAATGATTAATAGTCATCCTACATCCAATGTGCGTACAATCCAGTCCTGTTGATCTATCCACACCTGGATTCAATGTACAATTAAAATCCCCTGCTATTATATGTTGCCCTATAAGTGATGATAAGATGAGAAATAAATTAGCAAAGAACTTCTGATCATCTATATTGGGACCATATAAGTTCACAAGATTTATATTTTCTAATAGCAAAGAACCTTGAATGATTACATATCTTCCAAATTTGTCTCCAATTACATTTTTCACCTGAAAAGGAACTGATTTATGTATGAGAGTCATAACTCCCCTGGCTCGGGATGAAAATGAAGAGGTGAATACACTTCCCTGCCATCTACTCCTAATTCTTTTAACATCCTCCTCTATCAGATGAGTTTCTTGTAAAAACACAATTCTTGAACCCATGTCCTTTATTTTATTCATAACTTGTTTAAGTTTTTTTAAATTTTGTAGACCTCTGCAATTCCATGAAGTTAAATTAAGATTAACACTTTGGTCCATGATCAATAGAGAGTTTAGGATTACCTTGCAGTGTAAACATGCTCATACAGAGAAGCAAAAACATGAGTGGTTGAACATTCATCCTACAAACTACACACAAACAAATTTCCCCTTCCCACACTTGTGGCAAACCCCCCAAAATCAAAAGAAAAATTCTGTCTCCCGATATAGCCATCGACCGTTCCACACCCACGGGGAACAGCCTAAGCCACTCCTTCTTCATCCTCCCAATCACCCCAACTCTACTGCTTTTAATGACGTAACATTAACTCTCCTCTGTAGTTTTCCAACTTAACTCCAAAATTTTTAACAACTTTGTACATCATAGTTTTTTTTTTGTTTTGTTTTTGTTTTGTTTTTTTAATATATAATACAATCTATATTTTGTAAACTTACTATTTACTTCAAGTCAGTCAGATGCCTGTGTAAATGCTTAATTATTCTACCTTATATTTTGTTCATGCTTAGCTCCCACCAGTCTCTTCTTCTTCTTTGATCTTCTTGATGAACTCCTGCGCCTCCTCTGGGGTCTTGAAAATGTGGGTTCTGCCCTCATACGTGGTCAGCAGTCTCGCAGGATAGATTACACCATGACGAATCCCAAGGTTGCGCAGCTCCTTACGTATGGGATCAAACTGCTTCCTCAATTGCTGGATTCCTGTGGCCAAATCTGGGTAGAACCGCACCTGCTGGTCCTGGTGTTTAATCTCTCCTTTAGCACGTGCAGCGTTGAAGATCTTCATCCTGTCTCTGTTGCTAAGAAACTTCATAATTAAGGTCGTCGGCGGTCCCTTATCTCTCCATGGGCCAATACGATGTGCTTTTTCCAGAACCACTGCTGATTGCAACTCCTCGCTGCCCAGCACCTCCGGAATCCACTTTTCCAGAAAGGAACATACGTCCCGACCTTCTGATTCCTCTGGAAGACCCACCAGCCTCAAATTATTCTGTCTCGACCGAGATTCCAAATCCAAAATATTATCTTCCAGAGATTTATTTTTTTTTTCCAAAGTGCGCACCTTTAATTGAAGACGGGTGACGTCATCTTCAGCACTAGCGAGACGGAGCTCCATCTGCGCCGTTCGTTCTACACAGTCACCCAATTCCTTTCTTATTCCTTCCAACGCTGTCATAATCCCATCAAATCTAGAGGAAAAGTCCGCTCTCATTGAACTCATGGCAGCCATCAGTGCATCTGCGCCATTCCCCGCAAACATCGCACCGCCGCCAGCCTCCTCCGCCATATATGGAGTTTTGTTTGCTGCGTCACAGACCTGAAAGTCCGTTAATTTGGACTGTTTCGGCGGCTCGCTTTTTCCTTTTCCTGGTTTTCCAGCCTTAGGCTTCGCCGACATATCCTCGCCCAAATGCTGGGATACGTTCTGTCCCAAATGAGAGAGTTATTTGCCGATTTTTTTTTCTCCAGGAGCAGAGCAGAGCGAGACACGTCCGTCCTACGTGGCAGCCATAACCGGAACGCAATCAAGCATTGTTGATTACAGTTGTTACATCATGAATCAACTGTGATTAACCACATTTTTTTAAAGCTAAGTTCAACTTCACTAGCCACACCCAGGCCTGAGTACTGCCAGACCTGCTGAATCAAGAAATCACTTAAATAGAACCTGTCTGACAAAGTGAAGTAGGCAACTGAAATATCTCAAAAAGCAACACATCATGCAGCAATCTAAAGAAATTCAAGAACAGATGAAAAACGAAAACCCAGAACAACAGCTAAAGAACTGCAGGCCTCATTTGCCTCAGTTTGGACACTGGTCCATGATTCAACAATAAGAAAGAGACTGGGCAAAAATGGCATCAATAGGAAAGTTCCAAGACAAAAACCACTGCTGACCAAAATGAATAACAAGGCTCATCTTCCATTTGCCAAAAAACACCTTGATGATCCCCAAGACTTTGGGGAAAATAGTCTCTGCACTGACAAGGCAAAAGTTGAACTTGTAGGACGGCGTTATAGCTGGCGTAAAACTAACACAACATTTCATAAAAAAATATCCATCATACTAACAGTCAAACATGGTGGTGGTAGTATGATGGTCTGGGGCTGCTTTGCTGCTTCAGGACCTGGACGACTTGCCATAATTGATGGAACCATGAATTCTGCTCTCTACCAGAAAATCCAGAAGGGGAATGTCTGACCATCAGTTCGCGACCTCAAGCTCAAGCCCTCCAATGTATCTGAATTAAAACAATTCTGCAAAGAAGAGTGGGCCAAAATTCCTCAACAGCAATGTGAAAGACTCCTTGCCAGTTACCACAAACACCTGACTGCAGTTGTTGCTGCCAAGGGTGGCACAACCAGTTATATTAGGTTGAGGGGCAATTACTTTTTCACATAGAGCCAGGTTGGTTTGGATAGGCTTTTTTCATTTAATAAATGAAATCATTATTTAAAAACTGCATTTTGTATTTACTTGGGTTATCTTTGTATAATATTAAAATTTGTTTGATGATCTGAAACATTTAAGTGTGACAAATATGCAAAAATATAAGAAATCAGGATGGGGACAAATACTTTTTCATAGCACTGCATGCCCTTTAAATGCTCAGAAACAAACTGTGATGTACTGTAAATTCATTAAAACTTATGTCTTTATCATCAGCTCATACAAAATCTCACTGACGAGACTAATTAAAAACTCGGCAGTCACCAACCGCCCTATTGTCTGCTCTCTATTCCTCATTGAAAAATCACCTTTAAACTTTTGGCTTGTGACACAGTTCTCCCCTCTTGTGAAGGCCTTCTGTCATCGCATGCTCTTTTTTTAATGCCACATTTCTGTTTTAAAAAGCTCACCTTCTATATTTAATATCGAGTGTCAGGACAACGGTGCATTACTATCACCTGCAACTCTGAACTGTAACACTATTAATATATAAAGCCTAGAGATTTTTTTTCCATGTGGTTGAGAGCAACAACCTTGGTGCAGAAATGTAATATTCGTTTTTGTCACTGCACAGAGCACTGAGAACTGTGCAACTTTTAAAATGCCTCTTTGCTCGTCAGTGGCACAAGTCTCTAACCAGACAACCAGTTACGCTAAAAGAAAGTCATGAACTGTAGCTCATGTATTTTTACCTACATATGTATAAGCACCCTTGAACATGGCGTTCAAGGGTGAGCATCCTTGAACGAAGCCGAGCGTAAATACAGCACGTTTGACAGGGAGCTGTTAGCGCTCCATTTGGCTGTCCGCCATTTCCAGTTTTGGCTGGAAGGTCGGCGTTTCACCGCTTTTGTCGACCATAAGCCGCTCACTTTTGCGATGTCCAAAATTTCAGAACCTTGGTCGGGCCGGCAACAGAGGCAGCTGGCCGCAATTTCGGAGTTTACCACCGATATTCAGCACGTAGCGGGTAAACTCAACGTAGTGGCAGACTGCCTCTCTCGCGCGGTCACAGCACCGGTGCGCGCGGAGGCAGATTATCCTACCGCAGCCGCAGGGCAAAATGACAGCGCGGAAGCGCACGCGGCCCCAGTTCACGTGGGGATAGATTACGCAGCCATGGCCGCGGAACAGGGTAGAGATGCGGACGTGCGCGCGCTCCAGTCTGGACCAACAGGGTTAAGGCTGGAGAGCAGGTGTTTGCAAACCGGTATGCCCCCCCAATCTGCGATGGGCGACCGCGCCCGGTAGTCCCGGCCGTGTGGCGCCGCCGCGTTTTTGACTCGGTTCACTCCCTGGCGCACCTGGGAGTGCGCGCTTCGGTGAAAATGGTAGCGGAGAAGTTTGTTTGGCCGAGCCTGCGCAAGCATGTGAAAGAGTGGGCAAGGGCCTGCATGGCTTGCCAGCGGGCCAAAATTCACAAGCACACGAAAGCTCCCTTAGAACCGTTCCACATTCCGGCCAAGAGATTCGATCACGTGCACGTCGACCTCGTGGGCCCCCTACCGTCGTCGCAGGGTTTCACACATCTTTTGACAATGGTGGACCGAACCACACGTTGGCCGGAAGTGGTCCCACTGGCATCGACCACAGCTGCAGAGGTGTCTCGCGTTTTTTTGACGGCCTGGGTAGCGCGTTTCGGGGTTCCGTCGGATATTACGTCCGACAGAGGGCCTCAATTTGTCTCTGAGCTCTGGTCAGCGATGGCCAGCAGCTTAGGAGCGAAAATTCATCGCACTACCGCTTATCACCCCCAGGCTAATGGTTTATGCGAGCGTTTTCATAGGTCTTTGAAGGCAGCCCTCAGAGCGTCGCTTACGGATGCAGATTGGGTAAACAAACTACCATGGGTTTTATTGGGGTTGCGTTCTGCACCCAAAGAGGATTTAAATGCCTCCCCAGCCGAGTTAGTTTTTGCACAACCTCTCAGGCTGCCCGGTGAGTTCCTACCAGAGCATCCGGGCTCCCCCCGGCTCTGGGGCCGCTGATCGGCACGGGAGCAGACATGCTCCCGGGCCCCGTTCATCACACTTTTCCACGCGTTTTTGTTCCCAAAGCTTTGAAAAATGCCGAGTTCGTTTTTGTCAGGCACGAGGCTCTGAGACCGACCCTCCGCCCGCCATATGATGGTCCATATAGGGTGCTGGAAACTGGTGATAAGCATTTTGTGCTAGATTTGGGAGACAGGAAAGAGACAGTTAGTATTGACAGACTAAAGCCTGCTTTTGTGATGAACGACGAATCTGTACGGGTGGCGAGGGCACCTTGACGTGGCAGACCCCCCAGGGAATACGTCTCTGAGCCCCCGCAGGGATCAAATAACCACTCTCTTCCTCAGTCAGCAGATTCTTTGCAGGATGGCGCCGCAGGGACAGCGAGACCTGCTTACAGCGGATTCGGAAGACGTCTGAAACCCAGACGGCGTACAGACTGATTTTTGATGGGATCATGTGGTATAGACTATGCTATTGATGTTATCACTGATTTTTGATATGATCATGTGGTATAGACTATGCTATTGAGGTTATCATGTTTTGTGAACTCTGATATACAGTGATCCCTCACTTATCGCGGTTAATGGGTTCCAGAACCAACCGCGAAAAGTGAAAAACCGCGAAGTAGCGTCACCCCTAATGACGTCACCCATAAATAATACGTACGTTCATTCTCTCACTCTCTCTTTCATATGATACGTGTGTGTGTGTGTGTGTGTGTGTGTAAGTGTACATACATATGTAGATGTAAAAGTGTACATAAATATGTTTTTAGAACTCTTTTATTCTTATAACATGATACGTAACTCAAGATGAAGATGATTTACTGCACAGGTTAATGAGAGCTTTACTGCTCCTCAGGTGACGCCTCATCGTCAGGTGCTAGAGGCGCAGCATCGTCGAGGGCAGCTTCCGATAGAGCTGGAGAAGCTGCAGGAGGCGGCGTAGTGGCTCGACGGGAAGACTATTTCGCACAAAATGGCACAAGAGAACAGCAAAAAGTTCCACGCGGCGAGACTAAGCAACACGAGCGATAAAGAGCAATGAATGCGGTCTTCCTTCACTGCATGGGCGTTCGGCAGGGAGAGAAGGTGGGTGAAACGTCTCGGCCAATCAGCTTGCGGGGTGAAACGTCTCGGCCAATCAGCTTGCGAGATTTCCGAGCCGAGCCAACACGAGAACAGCGAACAGAGAGGTGGATTTTTGAGTTGTGCGGGCTCTCCGTGTTGATACCTGATGTTCTAATGTAGTCTACCTGCCTTCTGCTAGCGCCCGCCCATTATTTCTCAATTTTGAATTTTTGATGAATATTTTTGAAAAATCCGCGATGCACTGAGGGCGCAAAAGGTGAAGCGCGAAGTAGCGAGGGATCACTGTATTGTCCATTCTTCGACGTTTGGGGGGGTTATGTAGCTCATGTATTTTTACCTACATATGTATAAGCACTATGGGATGCTTGAGATTGCATGTGTGGATTGACCTCACGTCTTGGATGGAACAATATGTCTGGACCGCCTGTGGATAACAGCAAGAAGACGGAGGTATGGTGATAAGGAGCTGAAAAGACTTCCTGACCTCCTGGGGGCCAGGCGGAGGACTGAAGGACGCTGGGGGAGAGTTATTGTCAATAGGGTGTTTTGACGGTGATATGTGATTCTTCCTTTGTTCTGAGATGTATAAATAAGAAGGTTTTGACTCAGCTCTCTCTCTTCTGTTCTTGAGAGATAGCTGGGGATGTGATAGCAACAATAAAACCTGAATTAAGAAATGATTCAGCCTTGTTATTTCACGCTCCCCACATGAACAGCATTTGAACGCAGAAGTTTGAAGAGATGCATGTTTTCTTACCAATTTGTTGCAATATTGTGCAGTAAATGGAGTGTTTCCGTGCAAATCATGAAGGGCTGAGCTGTGAGTGACAGGTTAAGCTGTTAGAATGCAGGGAACAGATCTTTCACAGTACTCAGGTGCTATTAAGAGAAAGGTCCAGAACACCTGTAGTAAGAAGACCCCCAGTTTTGTTTACAGGTGGCTGGTGGGTTAATTTAGGCATTTACAGCCCCTTTAAAATCATGACTAAGGAACAAATTTGATTTTTAAAAAAATTTGGTAGAAACAAATGTTTTGCTCATCAGTACAAATTTTCTTCCCACAAAAAAGAAAAAAATGCTCAAAATGTTTGGGCCCCCCCCCCCCCCCCGGTAGTTGACTCATCACTTGCACAAATGGAGAAAATTGAGGAGTACAACTTTTTGTCCAGAACCTATGTGGTTATTCAAAGATGATCCACAAACACTGTAGTGAGCACTTCAGTGGAGGAAATATTTTCTCCTTTACACATGCCCCTCCCAAAAGATGGCATCAGTGTCCCTCGATCTTCTTTCAGGTCACACTGAAACAAATGCATCCATCTTTCAGTTTGGAAGAAATAGTAAACTCCAGATTCTGTTAGAATTGACCATGATTCATTATTAAATAATCAAACGGAACTCAATTTTAGAGAAAATGCCCCAAGAAATAAATTACAAAATTACTCGTTATTGTTTCCCCCAGAAAAATCAAAACTAGTCATTCTAACAGCATGGAACAAGTCGAACACTGGATTTGCATCATTGCACTTGGCCTGATCTTAAAAAATGTGCCCAAAATTTCTGGTTTGCCCAGCCTTCTCTGTAAATTACTTTTATTTAATTTGGTTCTTGGCATTTTAAAAATTATATAGGTTTATCTCATGAAGACATATGCCACTCTCTTTGCAAATTTAAAGCAGCGCTATGCAACTTTCTTGCTGTAGGTAGGAACACTGAAAAGACGACGGTCCCAACAGCCAATCACAGGGTGTTTAGTTGGTGGTGGCTAAAGTTGCTCCCTGTGACTGGCTGTTGGGACTGTCGTCTTTTCAGTGTTCCTACCGAGAACACAGCTGTCGCAGGTGACGTGGGTCCACTCCGGCTACGAGGGAAGTGACATGGTCAAAGGTTGATGTGCCATCAAAATTAATTTGGAAACACCATTTTAAAGTGAAAATCTTACATAGTGTTGCTTTAATAGGGAATCCAAAAAAACATTTTATGACTTCTAGAATCTTTTTATAACTACAAAAAAAACCCCAACCCTATTACAATAAAAGAAAAAATAAATACACCCTTTCTTGCAAGTTTTCAAAAGATTTTTGCATTGTCTCCAGTGTTGAATTTCTCTTGAGGCAACTTCCTCTGAACAAACAAGTTCATTTTCATGGCAAAAGGAGTGAAGTAATTTTATTTATTTTTAATATGTATCTACAACAAGGGGGACACAGGCAAAAAACGACTGACAACTTGATGTAAATTAAAACAAACGAAAATAAAACATTTTCAATGCAGATTTCCCACCTTTTTTTCTGATAAGCAACTTTATCGTCTAAAGAAACTTTACAATATAAAGAAATGTACGAAGAAACCTCTTATTTTACTACACAAGACATTTAGGATCTGAAACTACCCTAACATGAGATACAAAGCAACTCCCCATATTCAATACTGCTTTGTCATCAAGAGGAAAATGAGGAACAGAACGGAAAAATCTTTACTCCCGCCCCACCAGAAGTCTTTTCTTAACCCTCCCCACCCCTAAATGTTACACTATTTTACATCAGCACAATAGAAATACAGAAATGACCAACGTTGTGACAGCTTTACTTACAGGACAGGAAGAGAGATTTTAGACTGATTTTTATACAACAGTATTTCAAAGTAAAAGAGAGCAAATGCGTCCTGCTGCACTCTCTACCCACAATTCTGTCCATATCACCCCCCACCCAAAAAAAAAAAAAAAGCATTTCTTTTGCCTCATTTTAAATAGATTTTTTTTTTTAAATCCTTCATTATAATGTATGCTCTTTGGTCACCGGTGTTTTGGATTGAGAGCCAGTGTTCTGTGTACCCTGCTTTTTTGTTTCAGCTGTGTCGGGTCAAAGATGGGGCGATTTTCTTGAAAAGTTCTTCCGCATCGTCTGTCAAAAAATGTAAAAATATGCATGTTTTACCGCTTAAATTTAGACATCCAAAAGCAAAGGCAGAGAAGGGGTAACTATTTTTATTTTTTTTTTGTAGAGAAATGTGTGACAGTGCGTAAGCTCGGCAACATTTTCCACTCCGTTGTCGTGCTTGGACCCCTCGACGCAGTGGCTCCGATGCACAGTTAAAGCCCCACGTTTGTGATGAGGTGAAGTAGCATAATAGTCTATAGCAGCGCCAGTTTCCGTTTCTCGTCATTCATATTATTTCTGAGTAAAAGACACACCATCTCTGGACAAATAAAACACAGTTGCCTTGATTCGGCTCATTTCTGATCAGCTGTCCAAGTTGTGATTTTGAAATATCAAAACATGTCAATGATATCAAAATGCATTTTACAGTATTTACAAAAATTAAATCAAGAGATGGAGAGTTGTAAAAAACAAAAGAATCAGAGGGGTGGTGTGTGTGTGTCAATGCTGGCTGTTGAAGAGGTGATGGGGGGGGGGGGGGCAGAGGGACAAAGGACGCTCATTTACAGTCAACAGAGCATTACCTAACCATCTTTTCTCCTACATAAAAAAATAAACGCAGAAGACCCATCAGCAGATAGCCAGAAATCCTTTCACCACAAGCGACTTAAAAAAAAAACAAAAAACAAAAAAAAAAAACAGAGAGAGCACAGCAAGTACAAGAACAAAAAAACAACAAAAAAAAAAAAAAAAAAACGGCTATGAGTGTGTTGGGAAATTATCCGAATGTACACAGCTGTGACCTCAGTGGGACGCACTAGTAGAAGCAGCATGAGTTGGGGGGGTGGGGGCATTACACCGATGATAACCTCAACACTTTCTGGGCTCGGATAGCCGGGGGTCTTGTTGCGTCAGGGTGGGTCTGCATATTTACACGGTTGCTACTAGTTCTGCAGCTGACAAAAACATAATGATAACACTTAAAAAGTAACAATGATTCGTAAGACAAATTCAAAAGTACATAAATAAATAGAGCTGTGCATTTCATTGCAGGGAAGCTACTAAAGCAGGAGATGCTGCTTCTTCTGGTGTGAGGAACGACCCAACAAAAGAAAGTTGCCAACTGCTGAAAGAGCAGCCACTCCCCTCTCAGGGAGGTGTAATATACTGCTGTTTGGTCACAGCTGGTGGCATCACATAAGCCCCTTCCATATTAGCCTAAATATCACAAAACTCACCATCCCCCCGGGTTTCGTCAATGGTAGGATTGCATTCATCTGGAATTTAGTCCCAGGTCAGTCAAATCTGCAGCAGCTATGGGTTTTTGTCGGCTTCAACACCAATCAGCAGCAATATGGACATCAGACCTTTGTGAACGTGCAAATTTATGCAGCAACGTCAGATGGGGATGTCAAACTCACTTCATGGAGGACAAAGACCCTCCATGTTTACCTCCACCCAGTGCCGTCAAAAGATGAGTCCCTGAATTTCTTCCCCACTGACTGCTGATCAGTGAAAACAACCTGCTAAAGAGACTGGGTGAAGGTAAACCTTGCAGGGTCTCGGCCTTCCATGGAATGAGTTTGACATCCCTGACGTAGGCATTGTGTCAGTAACTGAGGACCAAACCTATCAAACTGGGACAGAAGTGCACACACTGTTTGTGGGTGGGTTCAGTCAGTGCCAAGTCTGCATTGTTTGAGAGAGGGATAAAACCACAAGGTACTGCAGAACAATGAGCAGAGTTAGAGCTGTAAAGGGGCGTGCTGGAAGCAAATCCATGTTTTCCCAACACCAACCAAGGAATTTTAATACCTTAACAGAAAAGTTTCTTTGTGCTTGAACCTAATGATGAGTACAAATGAAAATGGAGTATGAAAATCAGGATGGGAAAAGTGTAAAAAGTAAACAGCACAGTGCATAAATGTGACGGATGATTTACATCACCACCACTTATCTCCTTGTTACTCCTTTTTTATTTACTCTGTGCCTCTTAAATGTTCATTATGTCGTGTTACAGGACAAGATGGTATTTCCAGTGTTCCTGACTGGAAGCTGCATCAGGAATGTTGCTTAAAATCCTGTTTCCAAGTCAAAGTCAGATGGCTCTCACCCATCCCAACTTCACTGTTCAAGATGGCTGTGCCCATGCAGAAAATGTATTATTTATTTGCACTTCTGTGTAGGCCTGTAACAATAACAGCTCACTCGATTAATTGTATGATAATTTTTTAAAAATGCTGGCCATGAAAAGCTGCCATCTACGTGTGTGTTTCTTTATATGATCTGCCAACATTTCAACTAGGGGTGGAACAAAAGATCGATTCAGTGACTGATTGTGATACTTGACACTACTGACGATGCACCGATCCCTAAATGCATGGAGAGATCCTTTATTAATTATATACAGTATATATTCATGTAAATGTTGCATACTCTCTTGGGTTTTACCAGTTGCGTTTTCAGTCCACTAGATGGCGCAAAGCAAGCACCTAGTCAAGTGAAGTCATATCTTGTCTGGCAAGATTTTGCTTTGAAAGTTAGGAAGCAGTTAGCTCAAATGTCGGACCTTTTTTTTGGATTTTATAATAAAGATGGAAGGAAAGAGCTTAGCATGACACACAACCTGCAAAAAGCGCTGCATGAAAAGAAATTTAAAAAAAAAACCACTCAGAACACGCGGGCCAGCACATGTTGGAGCAGCATTAGCGATGGCTAAGCTAAAAAGACACCGACATGGAGCTTTTTCTCCAAGCGCCAAGTAAGTAAAGTTTATTTCTGAAGCGCTTTTCAAAGACATATAGTCACAAAGCGCTGTACTATAAAATGGAATAAAAGGAAGTTGATAGATAAAAAAATTTAAAAGTACAAAAACAAGTTAAAACACACGATTAAAATAATTTTAAAATATCAGACTTAAAAAGCAGTTAAACTGAAACTCAACGGAAACCCTTGTTTAAAAAAAAACAGCTGAGAAATTTTAAGTCCACAGAGTCAGCTGAACGTAGCTGGAGTGGGAGTCCACTGCCCTCCATGTGCATAGAGACCCATCTCTGTGGAAAATGAAGCCCAGAGAATACTTTATTATATGAAAGAGATGCCAACAGTTTTACTTTGGGACATGATTTGAGGTTGAATAAGGTAAAAAATCATTTGAAATATATGGGATTGTGATATCCGATATCGTGATATTGCTGAATCGTGATAGGATCGTATCGTGACCCAAGTATCTCGATCCAAATCAAATTGCGAGATCCCTTGCGATTCCCACCCCTAATTTCAACCGATCATGCTGTCTTCGTCTTTCGTCCCTCTGCATGCTCCCCGTGGGAGGCGGAGCTTATGCTCACACAGCCGGAAAGGTGAAGCGGCGAGATGAAGGGTCCACTCACACTGTCAAGTTTGTCCCGACAGCCTAAAAGTCTGTTTCTTTTTAACAGTGTGATCACTTCGCACAGTGAAGCCTTCAGCGCACGTCATGCACCCGCTTCAACCCGACGCAGCATCAACGTGCATTCCTATTGTGTCACCCAATGAGCACCTCTCCAGAGAAGGAGAGGTGCACGTCCGTGACACAGACCGTAAGAATTGATTGGTCTGCTTTGTCTCCGCCTTCACATTTCCTGGTTTGCGCTGCTGCTTTGCTCTGCCTGTTTGCAGCAGCACAACTTCCAAGGTGAGTCTGTTAAAACAACGGTCCAAATTCAAAAGAATATTGAGGAAGCACATACAGAGCATTTTGAGGCTCGTCATAACCTCAGTAATTACACAGACTGTCAAATAATGGCAGTGGTGGTGGTCGCACGCACCGTTTTCTCAGACTTCTTTTTTTCACTGTGCAATGATCGTATTAAAAGTTGCTTTTTCTTAACATTTATTAACTCCAACTCCATCACAATCTGCTCTTGTCTTGCCACTATTTCATAAACAAAAAACACACGCGAACACAAATCACTACGCACATCGGCTGAAACCCGTTTTGGCAACAGAACAAAGCATTTCATCCAACACAAGAAAAAAAATGCAGATCACTGTCTGCGACGGACATCAGTAATGGTGTCAACGTGATGTGGGTGCATAAATCCAGCTTTAGGTTTTTGCGTAATTGGAGAGATCGGCTTCAACTTTGGCTCGGTTACTCATGTAACACGTTAATGCTACACGCATATGACGCACGATCGGTGCAGCCGTTCTTACTGTCAGTTGTTTTACAACACAGTGACTGTATTACAGATTGCTAGCGGAAAAAAGAACTCAAAATAGATGGTAAGGTCCATTAATTTTTTTCAACTTTCAACTATTTGTATAGCGCCTAATCACAACAAAAGTCATCTCAAGGCGCTAGATACAGTACATAAGAGCAAATCAGATTTGTGATTTGTCCATGAAGTTCAAGTGTTCACTGTGTCGTTCTCTACTGTGCCGTCTCTGAGACCACGTTTATCATAAACAAACTTCGTTTACAGAGGAAGTAAAGCCACATATCTCTGTCATCTATGGCAACGTATAAACAGGTGGGGTACTGACAACCTGTGAGTTCAGGACCACTTGTGAAGGTTGTGGTGACTGCACAGTTCCTGAAGGTTTGGAAGAATGAAAACTTGCTTCCAAAGCCTACTCGTTGGATCTGCTTGTTGTCTTATTTATATATGGCGCAGTGGTGGCCTAATGGTTAGGGATGTGGACTGCCGAGCGAATGGTCGCTGGTTCAAAAAAAAGCTGCATTTCTGTTCTTCCACTACAGACACAGCCGCGAACAGAAAGCCAAAGGAGTGCTTTGATTGGTTTAGATTTGATTGACCTCTCATTTGACTAATAAGAGCCTTGAATTGGGTTTCTGAAACCTTGAAGAACCAATGACTGAAAACCTAGCAAGAAGGAAATGCCTACCAACGACTGCGAATACAACGAGCCAATTGAAGCAGAGAAGTTTGACGATTGACAGTGTGCGTCCCATGCGTAAAATCTGTTTTGGGTAAGCCGCAGTGTGTAACAGTAGCGTTCGCCAGTCTTGTTTTATTACTACTGTTCTTATTTGTTTTGAAAAATCGTTCACCAAAACCGCAATCATGGAAGCGCAAAACCGCAATAATGGAATCATGGTTTGACCGGGTCGCGTGACCAGAACCACGAGTCGTAACAAGCAGACCAGCGTCATGTTCGTCTGACAATGAGGAACAGATGTTCGCCAGCGACACTGCTGTTGTGGACAGGTAAGTGTTATAAGCTAAATTATTCTTTATCACTGAAAATAGTAATCAAAATAACTTTTGACCAATCGGTGATTACAACTGTGCGTCATCGCCACATGATGGATCGTTGACAGACCGTTTTTTTGTGCGCCCCGCCCCGCTCCTCTGTAGCTGGGTGGGGTGGGTGGGGTAGAGTTGTTATCCTCTACATTGCAGATATTTTAGTATAATTTTTATTGCACTGTAGGTTATTTTTTCTTGTAAAAAAAGGCCACACATTTTTTACGTGGCATGCTTCTTTGTGTGTGGTGGGCTTGTTTGTTCATTCATTCATTCATGAATGAATAAACAAGCCCCCCCCACACACACACACAGCCCTGAGAGTCACCTTTCAGTTGAGCCCAAGATGAAGCTTCTATGTTGAATCATTCAAAAATTATAGACGTTTTTCCAAACTGTGCCATTTGGCACAATTTGGCACAGTTCAAAAATGCCTGGGAACAACCTGACAAAAAAAGCTGTGTAATATATTCATTTTTTGTGGTATTGTTACAAAATTTTGACCTCAGCTGGATAACACTTGGTTCTACATTTCTGTTGCATTTTCCAGCCAGTATCTGACAGCTGTGTGTTATTTGCAAGCATTTGTATCTAAAAAAAAAAACCACCCAGGCAAAATTTATTTTCTTCAAGTTCAGTATGTTTAGATGACTGTTACTCAGTGGCAGGAGCACTTAGAGAGATTATGACTGTTTTGCCAAAACATTCAAAGTGTTTTCTTTTAAATGAGACCAACCCCATGAAGATGCTGCAAAGGGTTGAAGAATAGCTTTTGATTTACTTTGGGTACGTTATTTTTAGGCGTTTTTAGGGAAATTGACCAGAGTGCAAGGAGTTAAATGAAAAAAATATATGTTGTTACTTTGCACTGCTAAGACCTGAATAACTATACTACTGTACAAAATGTTTATTTAAGTGCAATTTTTGTTAACAGAACCCAAGTCAATTTTAATTATTAGGGAAGGGAATCACAAAGGACCTCACATGATATGATATGTACGATCACAATGCAATACTATCACGATACTACAATTCCTTAAGTATTACTATACTATATATTATATATATAATTAATAAAGATCAGTATGTTTGTTTAGGGATCAGTGCATCATTGTGAGTGTCATGTATCATGATACTGTGTCTCTGAATCGATACAGTATCACCACCACAAGGTATCAAGAGACATCATTTCCCCCCTTACCCCTGTTATTTGTTTTGGTTTGTTTTATTTGTGTTTTATTTAGGATCAGCGCAGTGGCGGGTGGAGTGGTTAGCACTGCGGCAGCACAGCAACTCACCCTTGGCCGGGGGATCCCTGGTTCGATCCCAGCCCCCGACCAACAGTGATCTGTGTGGAGTTTGCATGTTCTCTGGGATTTCTCCGGTTTCCTCCCACAAGCCAAAAAACATGCAAGTTAGGTTAACTGGCATCAACTGGGGATTCTAAATTGTCCTTAGGTATGACTGTGAGAGTGAATGGTTGTCTGTCTCTCTGTGTTGGCCTTGCGATGGACTGGCGATCTGTCCAGGGTGTACCCTGCCTCTCGCCCAAAGATGCTGGGATAGGCTCCAGCCCCCCCGCGACCCGAAAAGGGTTAAGCGAAAGAAGATGGATGAATGAATGAATGAATGAATGAATGTTTTCCCCCACGTTTCTATTCCAGTGTTTAATGCTGTCCATAAATAAAAGTTCAGAGTTCTTTGGAAAGTTGTACATACTTATTGTATGACTGTATACGGGAAATAAAATGGACTTCACAACAGCAGCAATAATATCGTTTATCACAATAATTTTGGGGAAAATTTATCACCTATCAAAATTTTTTTATCGTTACAGGCCTACTTACACGTCTTGTTGACGCCGTTGTACATGGCACTGCCTAACTTCCATCTCTGAACATGCCACTACAGAGTGTTTATATGCAAATTACTACACACTGCAGTGACTTCGATCAGCGCTGCTAGCAATGACTAACAAAAGAGTAAAGGTTTTTCGGCCTCATTTTGCTGGAAAGCCATCATTTAAGAAGTCTTCTGATGTCCCTGGAACACAGCGTTAGTTCTCGGCATCATCTTGGTGATTTGGACTGGACTCTACACTAGTTGCCACCCTACTCTACACTACTTGTTTATGTTTCTGATGCTGACAGCTATGACCAAGCAGCATTATATTGCGTTACTAGAGAGAAAGTGTTGGAAAAAAGAAGAAGAAGAAGAAAAAAAAAGGACCAATCAGTACCATGATGACTAGAACCTTACCTGCAGGGGACAGTGCGCTCACACTAAGCAACATCCTGATCTGTGTGCACATACTGTCTACATCATAATGATGTGCCCTTTAAAAAAAAAAAAAAGAATTTAGAACCTAATCTTAAAATGATCATAACAATATCCTTAATAACAATAATACAATAATTAAAAATACCAATGATACAATACATATACAAAAAAGAAGAAAAATCATGTTCACTTATAAGCACAACATCTCTGTTACAAATGTACACACATGGAGAACGATGAGTGGGCCAAAGGGATCGTTTTGTCTGATCCCCCCCATCCAATAAGAAAAACATAAAATGTTTAAAAAATTAAAGTCCAAAGTCGTGGTGAGGAAGCTTCCAGGCAGCTGCTAACAGACGCTGCTTCCTTAAGGGGAGGGCTGTGTTATCCAGTCTCCTCTGTCCCCCTTTTCTCTGTCTGTCCCCCTTCCCTCGTTCATTGTCTAGACCCCGACAGAAAGCCGGGGAGTCCGGGGCCAGAGTCAGAGAGGACGCTCTTCCTGTTGTTCTGTGACTGCTTCCTATTCACGCCGGCAGCCATTTTGCATGCTCCAGGAGGGCCTGTCTTAATAAGAGTCCCAGCGTGCTCCAGGGCTGTCCCAGAAGGCTGTGCGGCCATAACGTTCCCGAGTGGGGGGGGGGGGGGGGAGGGAGAGGGCGGTAGGTTGGGTCGCAGTGGATCCCATTTGGGGAGGTAGCGGGAGGGGGAGGGCATGTGTGTGTTTTGGGAGGAAGGGAGGAGGTGGTCCAATCCAAGGTGAATTAAAAAAAAAAATTGGATGTAGGAGAGGGATAAAAAAAATACAAAAAAAGGAAAAAAATAAATTCACACACTCATCGTCATGTTGGGTGAATACTGAAAAGAGAGAGAGGGGAAGGGGGAGGAGGGCACAGATGAGTGGATATGTCACCGACAACATTTAAACACCAGAGGGCGCTCAAACCCAGCCCTGCAAAGCTAGAGGAGGCACGGACTTCTGCAGCCAGGCTCTAACGGGCTGGACTCAAAACAATCAGCAAGAACTCCGATGTATATTTGATGACCAAGGGTGGGTCAGTAAACATTTACATCTGGCTTTGGAAAATAAGATTCAGGAGCAACTTCTTTATACATTTTTGATATGAGATGTTCAGTGTTTTAACTGATAACTTATTAGTACACCAAGATCAGGGGTCTGCAACCACTTCAGTCGAAATCAGAGCCATTTATTGTCCTCAAAAAATCTCTATGGAGCCACAAAACATGTGAACCCCAAAGTGAAGACAAGGTTTTTTCCCCTCCTAAATATGCAACTTTTCTCTCACACATCATTTCTTGTAATTTTGTATTTTCTTAGCCAGACACATTAAGTTACAATTTTTTTCGAATTTATGAACTGTTCTTGAAATTGACAACTTTTTCCATAAATGTGTTATTTGTTTCTGATAAATCTGCAGTTTTTCCCTCATAAATTTACTACTTTCTTTAGGGTAGTGTCACGTGGAGCGGCGAATGCTGAGGAGGGCTCACCAACACTGGCTTTTTCAGGGTTTGTAAAAGGTTGCTTACAGTTTTTTTGCCAATAGTTTTTAGTGTTTCTGCGACAAGAAAAAAAAAAAACAACCTTTTCTGTGACAAGAAAAACATTTCAGCGACAAGAAAAAAAAAGTTTCTGCAAGAAGAAACATTTTTCCTCAGTGGAGCCCCTCTTGCCGGATGCTACTTGGCCCATCTGCAGGGGCGCTGGTCTTGTGGGTTGCTCTGGCTTGGGCGGGTGGGGGCTCTATGCCATTGCCTAACAGCTGTGGTGTGGGCCCCGGTCTGTCCTGGTTGGGGTGGCCTTTGTCGCACGCCCTGCGGTCATGGCCTGTGTGGTCTCACAGTGTGGGCGGCTCCACGGGATGGCGTTCCTTCACATGGTGCCTCGGTGCCGAGCCACGTTCCTTCTATTTTGTATGTGTGTGTGTGTGTTGATTGAAGAAAAATCATTCTGTGACGAGGAAAAATGTTTGCCACCGTAAACTGGCTATGCAACCTTTTACAAACTCTGGTCAAACGCCAACAATCTCAACGTTTGTAAACGTTCCTCAGCATTTGCTGCTACGTGAGACACAGGCTTTACTGAAAACTTGTGCAGTATTTCTTACAAACTGGTAAATTTATAACTTCACTCCCAAAGCCATGAGTTCTACATGTTATGGGGCCAAAGCGCCTCATGCTGCTCTGGTACCACAGGTTGCAGATCCCTGATCCAGCCAATACGCACGTACAGGTATATTACTGAGTGGGTTGAATCCAGATATTAGAGCCCCGCTTCCTGTAAAGCCTGCACACCCCGTGGCTCTCCAGGCCAAGGACAAGAGACCACCACATCTTTACACAATAAAAGGAGCAGTACCCCCCTCCACCTGTTGTGCCCCTAACATATGGCGGAGCAGGTGTACAAGTGTGTTTCGTGTTTAATATACAACAATCCTTTAGTGAAAGGCCAAATGCTTGTAGCAAGCAGTAGACATTTATGTCAGCCAGCTGTAATAACATCACTGATACAGATGATAAACAATGATGTTCTAAGTGATTAGTAAGCGGCTACAATGCAAGCAGAACATAAACTTTATTTACTGTGGAAAAGGCTTTTTTAAAAAAACTTCTAGACAACGAAAGGCTGCCGTGTCCTCCAAGCAGAGGTGGGTAGTAGCAGATTATATGTACTCAAGTAACTCTTTCAGAACATTGCACTTTACTGAGCAGCTTTATTGCAAGACACATGTTACTCTTACTCGAGTACATTTGTGAAGAGAAAGTTTACTTTTACTCTCAGACATTTGGGTGTACTCTGAGTAACTTTAACTGCTTTAAAAAGTTCTTGTTTATACTGCAATAAATTGTTTTGAATTGAAATGAAAAATGCCTTGATGATTTTAGTGCATTTGCAGTTTCACAGCATTTCAATTACAGCAGAGCTGAAAGAATTATGGTTCCATTCTGGCTCCAGAATTATTTATTATTGTCTACTGTTAAATCATTTAGAATTGTTTAGATTTTATTTACTGCAAAAAAAAAGGCATTTAAGAGTTTGAAAAACCTCCCAAATTGGTGAGGGTAAAATCACAAATTTAAAAAATACACCAGCTAATTTATGTGGAAAAAAGTCACAAGTGTATAGGACACAAAGTATAAAACAAGAAAAAAAGTTAAATTTACAATTAAAAAAAACCCATATTAAATGATTTAAAAAAAAACCTGACAATTTATACTAAATTATAAGGAAAAAGTAGCAAACTTAAGAAAAACACGTCACCAATTTAAAGGAAAACACCTGCATATTCATTGGAATTACACGTTTAGGAGAAATACTGTACCTCACTAGGTGGTAACGGTAAAATCGTTATTCACTACTCAAGTAACTTTTTTTAAAATTAATGCTTCCTTTTTTAGTGGCTCCTCTCACACTTGATGAAATAATATGACATCAAGCTATTTTTTACTTGAGTTCAATTTCTGATGACTCTATCCATCTTTGGCTCCAAGAATGTCAAATTAACTGGGCTGTGTCCCACATGACAAAATACTGCAGAACATAACACTTAAATTCAAAGCTAATCTGTAATTATGTGAGACTGATGTATTTCAAACTAGTGTTCTTCAGAGGCTTGTAAACTGACCTGGGTGTTGTAGGATCCTTTCTGGATTGTTATGGGTTCTGTGTTTTAATGTCATATTAATATAATATAAAATACATCATTCGTTGAATGCAAAAGAAATATGGAATGCTGTTGTTCTTGTGGGGGCTTGTTAATTCACAACATAAAATCTTCTCTTTAAACTGACCTTGTAGGGACTGGTTGATTTATGAGGTCATTCATAAAAGTTTGGTCTAGTGAAGAACTTCAAAAAGTGCAGTTTAAACAGGCATCACTTTCAGAACTAAAAAACAAGTGTAAAAGCGTCCAAAACTGGTACCGGTTGAGAAGCACCAGGGCTCGGCAACCTCTACTATGGAAAGAACCATTTTAGGCAATTTTGCATGGAGCCATAAATATAAGATCCACTATAAAAGGAAAAACTGCCCAGTCAATATTAGTAGTTTTCCACTCTTAAATATGCATCATTTCTCGTACCAATTTGAAGAGTTTCTTTAAAAAAAAAAAAAAAGTAACCTTCTCAAAAAACTGATTTTTTTCATAACTTTGCAAAATTTCTCACAAATGTGACTTTTTTTCTTCATAGCTTTATTACTTTACAATATATTTGGTATTTGCTTCCTCTAAATGAGATTTTTCTCTTCATAAATTTGCAAATTTACTTGCAAATTTTCATCCTTTATAGTATAAAATTTCTCTAAATTTGACTTTTTACATACATTTGTAACTTTTTACTGATAAATAATCTTTGTGACTTTTTCCTGTTAATTTTACCACTTAAAAAAACAATTGATTCTTGCAAATTTGTGATTTTTTTTAATTGAAATTTGTGATTTTTCTCATGAATTTATGTCTTCTCACAATGCACCTTTTTTTTAAAAAAAAAAAATGATTTTGCCTTTTTGCAGACCCCTGCTTTAATTAGCCAACACAGCAGAGTAAATAGAAAAAGCCCCACAAATCTCAAACAGGGACAAAACACATTTCTTACCAGAACAAAATCAGTGGTCTGAAATCAACTAAGAAAAATCTCTCTGCTTGCATTCTTGCACTGGTTCATGTCAGGATATGAAGGATAATTGTTAAGGGTCACCAGATGCCAATCACTCGATCTACTCACACTTTCGCTTTGGAATGGGTTCAAAAAGTTGCCGCCCATCTCGCCGTCGTCTCTCGGCGTTCCTGGAGGGTTGTTCATGCCGCCCATGTTATTGGGAGAGCTCTGAAGGGAAAAACAAGGAAAAAACTCAAATGAAATACATCATCTTATTGAGATATAGAAGACTGAGTGTGTAGATAAATCTTTTCGTTACCATAACAGTCAACAAACAAGAGAGGCTGATAGAAATTTTGATATTTTTCTCACCTTTGGCAACCCATCCATATCCCCAGACCCTGAGGAAGTAAAAGGGGAGAAGCGGTTCAGGTTAGCCTGACAGTAAACCAGACCATCAATGAGCAGCTTATTCAGACAGTTTTATTCCTTCCTTTGAATGCGGACTCCTGGGAAAGTTGCAACATAGGAGATAAATCAATACTTATGGTGGGCCATGGTACTGATGAAGTTTTTAAGCTACTTGTATTCATTCAGCTTGGCGTCCACCCACAGAAAAACCTCCAGGTCAGTCCTCTCATCTGTGTCGATCCTGAACTGAGCTAAGCGGTTTTAGCCATGAAACAGAGACTTGTGGATGCTGCTGTGATGTGACCTCGAACACAACCCGGATGCAAACGTGCCCAAGATTCAATACCTCTGCCAAGGAGGTCATGTGATTGAGGTGTTTTGTTTGTCAGTCTGTCTGACTTTTAGCAGGATTATGCAAAAATTACTCAACGGATTTTGATGGAATTTTCACCAGCGATGACCCTTGGCCTAAAGATGAACTAAGTAGATTTTGGAGATGATCCAATGCTGCATACCTCCTCCAAGACCCAATTTTCTCACAATGTGCTAGCAGGACTCTGAAAAACTACTGGACAGATTTTAATGAAATTTTCACCCTGGTGGCCCTTGAATTATGGATGAACCCATTAGAGTTTGGAAGCGATCCATGAGAACATACCTCCGCCAAGGCCCTATCTCGCAATGTATGGACAAACAGAAGGGCGGCAATACAGAAAATGGACGGAAGTATGGACAGATGGTGGGAGGGCCAGAGCCTTGGCAGACGTATGCGTTCTCTGAGTGCCCTCTAGTTGCATGTGAGTTTAGCGACTATCTGGGCAATCACAAAGTAGGAATAGCGATTCTTAAGATTTCTGCAGACAGACAGACAAGTACAGAGCCATGATGTGAGCTCACTTCACCCAATGGGCTAAAAAAACAACTTGAGTTTCTATATACAGTGAGCTACAATGTGCTTAAACCCACCTAGTGATCCGTTCATGTGGTGTGGTTCCATGGCGCCCATAGCTCCCATTGGCCCATCAGGTCCAGGTCCCATAGGGAACTGAAGAAAGAGGCAGACATGAATCATCACTGACTTCAGTGATACAAGGGTGACTGGAAAATTGTAAACTTTATTTTCTCTTTTTCATTTCCAGATTCATTCCTATAGAGGTCAGTGTGGCAGCATTTTATTTCAAATTATAACGTGGTTATTAGCTCTATTTAAACCGTATTATATTTTGCGGGCAAGTCAGTGCCATATTAACCTTTAAAACAACAATTACATTTAAATGTAATGTGAAACAAGGTCAGAAAGTTCAGCATTTTTTCTTTCAAATGAAGTGACATAACATCAGACTCACATTGGGTCTGTTGCCTCCTGGACCAATAGGATTCATCATTGTATAGATGTTTTCACTGGAATTAGTTGAATCTAAGAAAGAATAATAAATTTTTAGCAACAGGTTAGCAAAAAGGCTTTCTATAAGCTGTGAACTCATTTTAAAGTTAAAAAAAAGTACATGTGGGAAATGACAACACTCAGACCGACAGTGCTTGGTTGGTGAAAGGGACACATTCATGCATGTTTAGTAAGGAACAATGGGGCACAGATCTACTTCTAAAACACGTGTGGTAGTGCTGGGGGCATAGTTGGGTGACGCACCACCTGGGCTGGGCATGATGGGAGTTCCCGGAGGACCGCCTCCACCTGGGGGACCCTGGGGAACAAACCAAGGCAAAAGTTTGATCGTTACAGAACGACATTCATGTAGTTTAAACAGGCAGCACATTTAAACAGGTTCACTCACCACGTAGTTGCCTGGAGATGAGGAAGAGTATGCTATCTGTAGGGGAGGAAGAGGAAAGAGTCAGGTCTGAGGGTGGTCATGTTTATTTACACAGGGAGGAAAAGTTCTGCAAGAAATATAGAGTCAGATTGCATTTGTTTAACATGTACAGGAGTGTTTCAGATTATATATAAAAGCAATCATAACACACAATTTCTAAATACTTCAAAAGAAAAAAAATGAACCACTTGCCAAACCTGACTTATTGTACTCAACAAATTTTCAGAGCTCAAACTCTGCCAGTCAAATCAATCCATCATCTAAAAACATAAAGAGTGGATCATGCTGGGCTTCTGTACTAAAGTACCTGAAACAGGAGTGTTTGTACTACTTTAACTACCATTAGCAGTGAATGTATTCATTGTGTACATGAAAATGGATTCTGACTCACAGAATTGGCGTTTGGACCAGGCCATGGTCCCCTTCCTCCAGGACCCCTGTTGAAAAGAGTGATGGAGAAAATCAATAACACAGGGTTACAAAAATAATTTTTTTTGTAAGTTGTCTGTGTTTTTTTCAACTGATTTAAGCCAATTTTGCACCGCTGAATCCGAAAATGACATTCGTTTCTCTCGATCAGGTGTTAAGTAAAAACCTGTACTTACTTACTTAGTACTTACTTAGTACTGTGCATGTACTTACCTTTATATAACGGTAAGTACATGTAAATTGAATGTTACGTTATCATTGTTCATTCAGAGAATTTCAAGACAAAAAAGAATTTTGCATCATATAAAGCTAAAATACCCGTACATGTAAACAAAAACGTATAAAACAACATGTGGCCATAATTCAAAAAAATTGACCTGACTGAGCAAAACCAATGTGATTTTTGGATTCAGCACATCAAAATTGTCCTAAATCAGCTAAAAAAAAAAAAAACTTAGACAATAAATTTGGTGTTGACCAGTGTTATCAAAGAAAAATTAAGCAGAAAGGACAGGACAGGTGGAAAATGGTCACCTCACCCACCCTCACTACTTCTGCTCCTTACATCTTCACTGTTACCCTCTCTCTCTCTCTCTCTCTCTCTCTCTCTCTCTCTCTCTCTCTCTCTCTCTCTCTCTCTCTCTCTCTCTCTCTCTCTCTCTCTCTCTCTCTCTCTCACACACACACACACACGTGTATTCTGTCTTGCTTTTACTGACTTTCATTCTCTTCAGTGCAAACCTCCATCGCTACCACTCCCTACTCTCACATCTTCTCCTTTCGGCTGCTTCCTTTAGGGGTCGCCACAGCGGATCATCTGCTTCCATCTCACTCTATCCCTTGCATCTTCCTCTGTAACACCAACCCTCTCCATGTCCTCTTTCACCACATCCATGAATCTACTCTGCGGTCTTCCTCTTTTCCTCCTGCCTGGCAGCTTCATCTTCAACATCCTTTGTCCAATATCTCCACTATCTCTCCTCTGCACATGTCCAAACCATCTCAGCCTTGCCTCTCTTACTTTGTCTCCAAACTGCTCAACCTGAGCCATCCCTCTGATATACTCATTTGTAATCCTGTCCCTCCTATCCATCCATCCATCCATCCATCTTCTACCGCTTTTCTGGAGGTCTGGGTCGCGGAGGCAGCAGTTCAGGCAGAGAAGCCCAGACTTCTCTCTCCCCAGTCACCTGCTCCAGCTCTTCAGAGAGGATACCAAGGCGTTCCCAGACCAGCTGGGAGACATAGTCTCTCTACCGAGTCCTGGGTCTGCCCCGGGGTCTCCTCCCAGTGGGACGTGCCCAAAACACCTCAAGTGGGAGGCGTCCAGGAGGCATCCAAATAGCAGCACTCTAGCTGCTATCAATCCATCACAAATCACCCCAACACTCGTCTCCACCCACTCCACCTTGGCTGCACGCGCTTCTTCCCCTTTCGTGCATTTTTTATTGCTTCGGATGGCTGACCCCAGGTATTTAAACTCAGCTACCTTCACTACAACTATTCCATGTATCTTTTCCATTACACCTGCCCCCCTCTCATTTACAGACATGTATTCTGTCTTACTTCTACTGACAAGTCATTCCTCACTACAGATCACAATGTGGTAGTCCATGGAGACTTCTGCCCAACCTCATCTTTCAGCCCATGCATCAAGAACGGATCCCTGATGCAATCTGCAATCCCACCCATACCTTGATCTTATCAGTTACTCCTACAGCACATCTCACCGTCGTCTCGCTGTTCTCAAAGATGTCCTGTACCACCCTCACATACTTCTCGTCACTCTTGACTTTCTCAAACAGCACCACAATTCCTTAATGTTAAAGATAATGCAATTCAACAGACTTACATGTTCATTCCTGGCATGGGGCCACCCATGGAGTTGGGAGGAGGTCGCATGCCTCCATAATTCTAAAAAGTAAAAAATTAAAAAAAAAAAGATAAAACTGTGAAACTGCAAAACACAATTAATGACAGAGAAAATGGGTTTGAAGACTAGAGATTCAGTGTTCAGTTTATATTGCAGTAAACATGGTTTTTCACACAAGACATGGGGGCGGCAGTGGCTCAGGAGGTAGAGCAGGTCGTCCAATAACCACATGGTTGGTGGTTCGAATCCCGCTCTCCCCGGATATCCTGCCGTTGTGTCCCTGGACAAGACACTTTACCCCTAATTGCTCCTGGTGGGTCTGGAAGTGCCATGTTAGGCAGCATGCCACCGTCAGTGTGTGAATGGGTGGATAGCAGGATCTGTAAAGTGCTTTGGTCATCAAGGGATGAGAATAAAAACGCTATATAAGTGAATGCCATTTATCATTTCATCCCAAAAAAAGCACAGAAATTTGTTTCTAGTGGGTTCGAACTAGTATTTTATCAACACTGCAGAATATTTGTGCTAGTGAACAATAATCTGGGCCCTGCGATCTGTCCAGGGTGAACCCTGCCTCTCACCCAAAGATGCAGCTCCAGCCACCCCCCCCGCGACCCGAAAAGAATTAAGCGGAAGAAGATGAATGAATGAATGAATGAACAATAATCTGCATTTTAGCAGACTTGCGTCTGCGAAAATATGTTGGACCAATGAGATCCTCCGTTTCTGATGTTCATGTCAAAATATAAAAAAATTATGCAATAACGACCACAATTAATACTTGAACAATCAAATAAAGAACAATACATGGCTCGTGATTGCAAAGAAGGTGGATTAAAATGACATCAGCTTAAGTTGGGTTGGAAAAGTTATACTCTAATCAGGTATGACATTATGTCCACCTGCCTATATTGTGTTGGGCTCCCTTCTGCTGCCAAAACAGCCCTGACCCATCAAGGTCCGGACTCCACCAGACCCCTGAAAGTGCGTTGTGGTATCTGGCACTAAGATGTCAGCAGGGGTGTACTGTAAACCCTTAAACCCCTTGCACTCTGGTCAATTTCCCTAAAAACGCCTAAAAATAATGTACCCAAAGTAAATCAAAAGCTGTTCTTCAACCCTTTGCAGCATCTTCATGGGGTTGGTCTCATTTAAAAGAAAACACTTTGAATTTTTTGGCAAAACAGTCATAATCTCTCTAAGTGCTCCTGCCACTGAGCAACAGTCATCTAAACATACTGAATCTGAAGAAAATAAAGTTCGCCTGGGTGGGTTTTTTTTTTTTTAGATATAAATGCTTGCAAATAACACAGCTGTCAGATACTGGCTGGAAAATGCAACAGAAATGTAGAACCAAGTGTTATCAAGCTGAGGTCAAAATTTTGTAACAATACCACAAAAAATGAATATATTACACAGCTTTTTTCTCAGGTTGTTCCCAGGCGTTTTTGAACTGTGCCAAATTGTGCCAAATGGTGCCAAATGGCACAGTTTGGAAAAACGTCTATAACTTTTGAATGATTCAATATAGAAGCTTGATCTTGGGCTCTAATGAAAGGTGACACTCAGGGTTGTGTGTGTTTGTGTGTGTGTGTGGGGGGCTGTTTGTTCATTCATTCATTCATGAATGAATGACCAAACAAGCCCCCCACACACAAAGAAGCATGCCACGTAAAAAATGTGTGGCTTTTTTTTTTTTTTACAAGAAAAAATAACCTACAGTGCAATAAAAATTATACTAAAATATCTGCAATGTAGAGGATAACAACTCCGGACACGGACCGGACCGTGCGCCGCGGCCCGTCATGTGGCGATGACGCACAGTTGTAATTTACCGATCGGTCAAAAGTCATTTTTATTCCTATTTTCAGGAATAAAGAATAATTTAGCTTATAACACTTACCTGTCCACAACAGCAGTGTCGCTGGCGAACATCTGTTCCTCATTGTCAGATGAACATGACGCTGGTCCGCTTGTTACGACTCGTGGTTCTGGTCACGCGACCCGGTCAAACCACGATTCCATTATTGCGGTTTTGCGCTTCCATGATTGCGGTTTTGGCGAACGATTTTTCAAAACAAATAAGAACAGTAGTAATAAAAAAAGACTGGCGAACGCTACCATTACACACAGCGGCTTAGACAAAACAGATTTTACACATGGGACGCACGCTTTCAATCGTCGAACTTCTCTGCTTCAATTGGCTCGTATTCGCAGTCATTGGTAGGCGGGTCCTTCTTGCTAGGTTTTCAGTCATTGGTTCTTCAAGGTTTCAGAAACCCAATTCAAGGCTATTATTAGTCGAATGAGAAGTCAATCAAATCACTCCTTTGGCTTTCTGTTCACGGCTGTGTCTGTAGTGGAAGAACAGAAATGCAGCCTTTTTTTTTTTTCAGTGCGCTCTGAGACGCACAGTGCGCACTAGGACGCATGAGGACGCAGAGACGTGAACGCCCGCGGTATCCCGGAGTGCAAGAGGTTAATGAAAACTGTATTCCCTGATGGCTGTGGCCTCTTTCAGCATGACAATGCGCTGTGCCACAAAGCAACAAGAGCACTCTGAGACGAGAGCAATATCCCCCGCCTCCGTTTTCTTTGAAGATCCCAATACTTACTGATGGAGAGCAGTTTTCAACTTTTCAATATAACTAGTGCATACCCGTGCATGCCCATAGAAACCAAGTATAAGCAAGTATTTCTGCATGCCCGTAGAAAGCAGGTGTAAGCAAGGGTGTAAGCAAGCACATCAGCACTCGTTCAGTGATGCCTGCCTTTGATCTTTGATGGTGTCATAGCGAGTCCTATGACCTTTGATGATGTCATAGCCAGTCCTATGATTGTAAGTCATGCCTGCATTTGATCTCTGAAGATGTCATAGCGAGTCCTATGATCTTAGATGGTGTCATAGCGACTCCTATGACCTTTGATGATGTCATAGTAAGTCCTATGATCTTTGAGCGAGCCCTATGATCGTGAGATTCCTTGAATTATATATAGAGTGATGATGAGTGATGCCTGCCTTTGATCTTTGATGATGTCATAGCGAGTCCTATGATCGTCAGTGATGCCTACATAGACATTATAGAGAGATCACAGGAACATAGTAGGTGATCATGTAGAGATCATAGGAACATCATAGGCAATCCTACGATCTTTTAGCGAGTCCTATGATCATGACAGACATACTGACAGACACACACACAGATGTGATGGTCTCTATGACGACAAAGACATCAAGGCAGGCATCATAGGACATCATGCAGTCTTTGGTGACTGATGGTCTATATGACATAAAGACATCAGGGATCACCCTGATGTCCTATGATGCAGGCATCGAAGGAACATCATAGGAACAGCATAGGCTCCCCTATGATCGTGCCACACAGACAGACACACAGAGATTTCGTGAATTTATGGTGTCTATGACATCATAAAGACATCAAGGCAGGCGTCATAGAACATCATGCAGTCTCTGGTGAGAGATGGTCTATATGACAAAGACATCACATAGTCAAAGACACCTGTCTATGTCTATATGACGTCATATAGACATATCTATGTGATGGCATCGTAGTCCTATGATGCCTGAGATCATAGGATCATCATAGGATAGCATGCAGACATCCTTGGCCGTCCTATGATGTCCTATGATTGTGACACACAGACACAGAGATTTCTTGAATTTATAGAGTGATGATGACGGCATAGCGAGTTCTGATGTTCACTGTATATGACATCATAAAGACATCCAAGGACAGCATCATATCACGCTGTCAGGCAGGCATCACTGTATAAGGCAGGCTTGATGTATATGACATCATAAAGACAAGAAGGTAGGCTTGATGTCCTGTGATACAGACATCATAGGGACAGCATAGGAACATCATAGGCTCTCCTATGATGCAGACATCATAGGCACATCATAGGCCGTCCTATGATTGTGACACACAGACAGAGATTTCTTGAATCTTGAATTTATAGATAGATTTATAGACAGACAGATGGGTAGATAGAGTGATTACTGTAGCAGAACCAAATTATGATAAGCCCATCATCCACAAATATCCTTGGAGTTATTTTTGATCATGATCTGTTTTTCAATTCACATATTAAATTCGTTTCCAAGACTGCTTTCTATCATTTGTGTAATATTGCCAAGATGAGGAGCATCTTGTCTCAGAGTGATGCTGAGAAACTGATCCATGCTTTTGTTAGCTTTAGATTAGATTATTGTAACTCTTTATTATCAGGTTGTCCTAAAACATCTTTAAAAAGTCTTCAGCTGATCCAAAATGCTGCAGCAAGAGTTTTAACAGGTACTAGAAAGAGAGATCATATCTCTCCGGTTCTGGCCTCCCTTCATTGGCTTCCCATAGAGTTTAAAATTAAGTTTAAAATCCTTCTTCTTACTTAACAAAGCTCTAAACAATCAGGCCCCTTTTTATTTAAAAGATCTGACACTACCCTATTATCCTAACACAGCACTAAGCTCCCAAAATGCAGGATACTTGTAATACTTAGAATCTCCAAAAGTACAATGGGAGGCAGAGGCTTCAGTTATCAAGCTCCTCTCCTGTGGAACCAGCTGTCAATCTGGATTCGGGAGTCAGACTCCATCTCTGTTTTTTTTTTTTTTTTTTATTTAAGTTTTTGTAAAGGGTATACAGGTCGTTACAGCAATGCAGTGTTTACATTTTCATCACATGTTCCCTTATTTTCTGATATCTGACAACATTGGAAGATTAATTCTTACAACACCCCTTATTTTTTTTTTTTTTTAAAGTGAAAGAAAAAGTGAAATTAAAGAGAAAAAAAAACAAAACAAAAAACAAAAAAAAAACCAAACAAACCAGTAAAAAACAAACAAAAAGAAAAAGTAAGTAAATAAAGATAAAAGAGCATCTGAGTAGCATTGGAACAAAGAGCAGAACCATTATTGAAATGGTATTTGTCAAAGATTAGATCTAATGGAAGACACATATGCGGTCCAGGGTTGCCAAAAGTTCATGAACCCATCCATGTCCTGTCTCAGTGCGAATGTCAACTTTTCCATCGAGTAAATGTCTTGGATCACGTTAGTCCAATCTTCAGGTGTAGGACAGTCCTTCAACATCCATTTTTTAGTTAGAGCTTTTTTGCTTGCCAATATTAAAACATTGAATAAGTATTTTTCTCCTCGTCTTTCCAGTGAGTCCGGTAGTAAACCCAAATACAAAGTTACAAAAGAAAAGGGAACTGTAATTTTGAATATTTTCCCCAATATTGTCTGTACATTGGTCCAATATTGGTGGATAACTGGGCATGACCAAAACACATGAAAATGATTTGCAGTCTTTTCACCACACAAGCGCCAACAGTTCAATCCCTTATGGGTAAATTTGATTTGTGCAGGTGTTCTGAAAAATCTTGCCAAGTTTTTCCATCCAAATTCTCTCCACTGCAGGGATGAGGTACTTTTCCATTGCTGTTTATTTAGCTTTTCCCATATTTCCAGATGTAAAGTGAAATTCCCCTCTTTTTCCCATCTCTCTTTTATATAAGATGTGTTGTCTCCTTTTAAGTCTTGAAGACCTTGGTATATTTTAGAAATGTATCTGATCCCTGGGATCCCTTTATATGCCATTAAGAAGACCTTCAGAACACCTGACTGGGCCCTTTCCAAAACCTCCTTTTTAAGTATATTGTTTATGTGGTGTCTAAGCTGGAAGAACCTGTAAAGGTCTTGATTTATTAGGCCTTGTTTTTTCAAATCTTCAAAACTTCTTAAGATTTGCCCTTTAAAAAAATCGTAATATTTTATCAGCCCCTTCTCCTTCCACTTTTTAAATCTGGTGTCTGTTTTATTAGGAGTAAAGTCCTGATCATAGGCGATCCATTGCAGAAGTCGATAGGGCTCTTTAGTTTGATTCTCTCTGACTATCTTAAACCAAATTTTTAGCGGGGTCTCTATCCACGGGTTAGTGTTATTCAAAAGCTTAGGTAAGACATTGTTCCCTATTATCGCCTGTAGGGGGATGTCACTTGTTATTTGGCATTCGATCTCCTTCCATTGTGCAGAGTAGACTGGGTTACATATCTCTACTAAAGTTTTAATTTGTGCGGCTTTAAAGTAGTCCCTGATATTTGGCAGCGCGAGCCCACCTTTGTCTTTGTTTAGCTGTAGGGTTCTATATCTGATTCTAGGTCTCTTGCCCTGCCATATGAATCTTGAGATCCTTCTGTCCAGCTCCTGCCATGTTTTTTTGGGAGGTTCTACCGGTATTGTTTGGAAAAGGTATAGAAGACGTGGAAGTATATTCATTTTGACTGCTTCAATTCTTTGTGCAATACCCAAGAATGGTATCATATTCCATCTTGCTAGGTCAGATTTTATTTTTGTCACCAGTGGATCATAGTTTAGTGATATAATTTTGTTGAGTTGTTTCGGGATATTGACCCCCAGATATTTCATAGATTCCGACTCCCAGTTAGTTTTGAGTTTGCTTAGTGAATAATGATTTGGGTCATAGTTGAATGTTAAAACTTGGGTTTTATGCATATTTAATTTGTACCCCGATAAATCTCCATACTCTGAAAAAACTGAGGTTAGTTCTGGTAAAGAAGTGTCCGGCTGCCCTAGGTATATTAAAATGTCATCAGCAAAGAGTGCTATTTTATGTTCCTTCTGACCAAGTGTAATACCTTGAATTTTTTGGTTTTGTCTTATCCATTGGCTCAGAGGTTCTATGAAGATTGCAAAGAGCAGTGGAGACAGGGGGCAGCCCTGACGACATCCTCTTTCCAGTTCAAAAGATGATGATAAATTACCGTTAATCCTTATTTTAGCTGTTGGTTTTTTATATAATGCCTGTATAGTTCTAATGAAGTTGTTATGAAAATTGAAACTGGATAAGATTCTGTATAGAAAAGACCAGTCAACCGAATCGAATGCTTTTTCAGCATCTAATCCTAATATGACTGCATTTAAGTTATATTTTTTTATATGATGAATTATGTGTAAAGTGCGTCGAATGTTGTCTTGTGTCTGTCTTTGTCTTATAAAACCTGTTTGGTCTAAATGAATTAGGTCTGTCAGTATATTCTCTAACCTTTTGGCAAGGATAATGGTAAAAAGCTTATAGTCCTGATTTAGTACACTGATTGGTCTGTAGTTGGAGCACTCTAGTTTATCCTTTTCAGGTTTAGGTATAACTGCAATGACCCCTTCTCTCCAGGAGGGGGGGATTTCCCCTGTGTGGAGGACATAATTAAATGTTTTCAGGAGGAGAGGAGATAGTTGCTGTTTAAAGGTTTTGTACCACTCTGCTGTATAGCCATCAGCTCCTGGGGATTTGTTAGCTTTAAGTTTCATAATTGCTTTTTCCAATTCTTTAGAATGTATTTCTGACAGTAGTGTTTTATTTTGTGACTCCGTAAGTTGGGGAAGGTTTAATGTGTTTAGGAATGCCTCGGATGCGTTTTTATGTTTTTTGTGGGAGTATAAGTTCTTATAGTAATTCTCGAAGTTTTTAAGAATATCCTGAATTCTGAATTTTATTTCCTTTGATACTGGGTCTCTGATTTTGTAGATTGCTCTTTCTGTTTGATGTTTCCTCAATTTATAGGCTAGCAATTTTGCCGATTTACTGCCTGCTTCATAGTATTTTTGTTTCAGAAATGTAAGTTTCTTCTGGATTTCTATTGTGTAGATCTCATTTATTTGGTTTTTAATTTCCTTAATCTTGAGCGAGTCAGTAGAATGAGTGTTGCCTTTGTGTTCTTTTTCTAGGTTCCTAAGTTCTGACTCTAATGTGGATAGTTTTTCTTGTCTTAGTTTCTTTTGGGTTGCCAGTTTTGCAATAATCTTTCCTCTTATTACAGCTTTACATGCATCCCACAGTATTAAAGGGGATACTTCTCCATTATCGTTATCTTCCAAATATCTGAGAATATCTGACTCCAATTCATCTTTCAATGGTCCTTTCAGGACATTTGAATTTAACCTCCAAGAAAATGTATTATTTGTGTATTTTTGGATATTTAAGTCCATGTAGATCGGACTGTGGTCGGAGAGATCCATCAGTCCTATTTTACATGTTTTTACTCTACCAATGTCTCTATTAAACATAAAAAAATAGTCAATCCTTGAGTAAGATGAATGTGGAGTTGAGTAAAATGTATAGTCTTTTACACTGGGGTTGAGTTCCCTCCACACATCACAGATTCCCATTTCTTTTAGTAGCATCCGAGTCTTCCTGTTTTGGGTGTTATTTTGATGTGGGGAATTACCAGAAGCATCCCAGTATGGATTCAGTCTAAGATTGAAGTCCCCACCACATATCACTAAACCTTGAGCTTTAGTTATCATTAGGTCGAATACATTTTTATAAAATTTCCAGTTAGCCCCTGGGGGAGCATACACATTCAGCAGGGTGATATCTTCTCCCTCTAGCCGCCCAGTTACCAAACTGTATCTCCCTTCTTTATCTTTGTGTTCTGATTTTTTTTCAAATGTAATTTTGGTTGATATCAATGTCGCTACTCCCCTCCTCCTCCCTGATTTATATGAAGATGAAGAGATCATTTTAAACCCTTGTCTACTGAGTTTATTGTGTTCCACGTCTGTTAGGTGGGTTTCTTGTAAAAGTATTATTCCTGCTTTGTCTTTTTTCATTTTGCCTAGAATCTTGGATCTTTTAACTGGATTCAGGATCCCTTTTACATTATATGAAATTATTTTGGTTACACCCTGTTTCTCCATTGTGTTGTTTTGTTTAGTATAACTGTGTGGTGGCCCTCTTTTGTGCTACTCAGAAACTGAAAGAACATTAAAAACAAGAAAAACATTAAGAACATAGTGTAAAAAACTTTAAAACAAAAAACTGTCAAAAGAACTTCCTGAGCTGAGGTCTTTTTAAAGACCCTGTAAGAGCCTTGATGGAGTGAAGGCCCTGAGGGAAATTCCTCAAACTCTGTTACGTGTTGAGGGCCCTCTCGTACCACTGAAAGTAGTCCCATGCTTTTAACGTGAGTTTCAGAACCCAATCCAAACTTGTAATGATTTTTTTTTTTTTTCCTTTTATGCCTAAACCCTGTGAAATTGTGTGCACCCTCCCACCCCCATCACATCAAACATTCACGCAAAAACAGTATTTGTTAGTATGAGCAGAACATGTGGATTATTGTCACATTTCTATTTTAACAAGTTTTTTTTTTTTTTTTTTTATTACAAAGACTTATTTGTTTCAAATAATATGATTGTTCCATGAAATGTTTTACCACATGCTGAATATGCATCTCCTTTAATGTTTGTTACCTTGTATGAGGGGGGTTGGATGTGCGGATTGATTCAAGAGGAAGGGAAAAAAAAAAAAAAAAGGTCGCTATTCCAACCTGAAAACGGATAGTTTATCCGCGACGCTCTGGTGCTGGGTTTCCCGCTGCTGGTCCGTGGATTTTGAGGGTCTTTGTGTTGTCCATGTTTGCGCTTTGATCTTCTCACTCGGGTCTGCTGCGGGTTTAAACACCGTTACCGGGAGCCCTCTTCTCGCCATGTCAGCTGTTGCTTCTTCCGCCGAATTATAGAGACACGTTTCATCGCCGTAGAAGACCCTTAACTTCGCAGGAAATGGTGTCTGAAAGCGCAATTTCTTCTCTCTTAACACCTTTTTCGCGTCATTGTATTCCCTGCGCTTTTTAAGGACCTCCGGGGCGTAATCGTGTTCCACGTAGACTTTTCTCTCCTGGTGCATAAATCCTTTTTTCTGCCAGGCCAGTCTTACAACCTCTTGTTTTATTTTGAAATTGGAAAATCTTACCAACACCGAACGTGGGGGCGCTTCCGCCGCCGGCCTAGCGGCTAATGAACGATGTGCCTTTTCTATCTTCAAGTCGGTGGTTTGTGGAATATCCAATTTCTCTCTTAGTAAGGATTCCACGCATTCTGCCATTGAGTTAAAACCATTTTCGGTTCCTTCTATCAGACCATGAATTCTTATGTTGTCTCTTCTTTGTTTTCCTTCTTGGTCGGTTAGCTTAGCCTCTATAGCTGCTTGTCTTTTGCGTAGGTCCAGCACAGAATCTTCGAGCACTTTTATTCGATCCTCTGTTTCCAAGATTCGGTTCTCGGCCTGGTCCACTCTGCTGTTTGTCCTTTTCAATTCTTCTCTGAATTCCCGAAATTCGGCCGTAACATCTCGGCGAAATCGTCGTAGTTCCTCAAATAGTGATTTCAGGCTAACCCTTTTGTTAGCTATCACCAGCTCCTCGTCTTCTGAACGGGGATCTTCCAGTTCAGATTCTCCGGCCGATACGTGTCCTAGCCTGGAGAATTTCAGTTTCTTCTGTTTTCCTTTAGACATGATGATTTTGTCTTTTGATTTTCACTCCTCCAAAAATCCGTTAAGTTTGATTTTCAAGGTGTTATCCTGGATTGAGTCTGAGAGCTTCAGTGTTAAGCTGCAGTCGCCATGGCGTCCAGACCGGAAGTCCCCATCTCTGTTTTTAATAAACTGTAATGTTTGTTCATTGCTCCCTGTTTGTAAATTAAAAAAAAAAATGTTTTATTATGAAACTATAGACACACTGCAGACCAGTGAGCTACATTATACTGAGATGTAAACATCTTTTTAGTTCATTCATTCATTCATTCGTCTTCTTCCGCTTAATCCGTTTCGGGTCGCGGGGGGCTGGAGCCTATCCCGGCATCTTTGGGCGAGAGGCAGGCTACACCCTGGACAGATCCCCAGTCCATCGCAGGGCCAACACAGAGAGACAGACAACCATTCACTCTCACAGTCATACCTAAGGACAATTTAGAATCCCCAGTTTTGATGCCAATTAACCTAAGTTGCATGTTTTTGGCATGTGGGAGGAAACCGGAGAAATCCCGGAGTAAACCCACGCAGACACGGGGAGAACATGCAAACTCCACACAGATCACTGTTGGTTGGGGGCTGGAATTGTTCCTTTTATGCTTGTGGTTTTTTTTTTTGGTTTTTTTTTGGGGGGGGTGGGGGTGAAGGGGTGGTCAGTGATGAACAGGTGACAAATCAGGAGCTTTTCCTTGAGAATCCTCGGCATGGCATTCTGAACTGTGGGTAATTCCCTTAAGTCAGCATAGACTTAAGGTAAGGGCTCATTTAAGGGCTTGTGAAGTCAGCGAGTGATCAGTCAGCCACTTCCTGATTTCAGATCGGGACAGCCCTTCACGTGAACGCACCTAAAGTCAACGAGTCTGCAAGGGAGAAGAATAAGATTCGGCCTAAGCGATCACAGGGAGTGCCAACTTTGACCCCTGACCTTTTGACCCCAAACCTGTAGTCAGAGGTCATGGTCTCAGAGTGAACCTGTGCACCAGGTTTGGTGACCCTGGCTTTCTTTGTTGTTGAGATATAGTTTTCAGCCATGTTGATGATGACCTTTGACCTTGCAATCTCAAAACCACAGCCACACTTCAGGGTTACAGGGTGAACCTGTGTACCAAGTTTGGTGGCCCTAGCTTTATTCGTACAGTAAAAAGCCATAAGGAATGGTAACCTTAACCTTTGACCTTTTGACCCCAAACCCATAATCAGAGGTCAGGATCCCAAGGTGAACCTGTGTAGCAAGTTTGGTGACCCTAGCTTTCTTTGTTGTTGAGATATAGTTTATAAGGCATTTTGATGTTGACCTTTGACCTTGTGATCCAAAAACCATAGTTATACTTCAGGGTCACAGGGTGAACCTGTGTACCAAGTTTGGGGACCCTAACTTTACTTGCTGTACAGTAATAAGGCATAAGAAAATGCTAACCTTGACCTTTGGACCCCAAACCCATAGTTAGAGGTCAGGATCCCAAGGTGAACCTGTATACCAGTTTTGGTGGCCCTAGCTTTACTCATTTTATAGTAACAGTAAATATAGCCTTTACCATAGTGCAACTGCAATGTTAACCTTGAACATTTGACCCCCTGACCCCAAACCCATAGTTAGATGAGGGTTTAAGTCCTCCAGGATGTGTATTAGACACAACTACTGTATCAATTTGAAAAGCCTACAGCATTTCTTTCAGTAGTTACGGTGTTTAGAAAATTTAGGGAAAAATCTGACCTGACCTTTGACCTCAGTGTCATTCGATGACAGTCAAATTGCAATATGCGCATCATCAGAGTATATCAAACCATGGTACCAAGTTTCAAAACAATCGGACTACAACTGTAGGAGGAGTTGATTTTACAAAAGTGGGACGGATGGACTGACCCATAACATAATCCCCCTTCCGGCAGGGGACAAAAATGGTTCAGGAATAGTTTGAGGAGCACGAGTTTGAGGTGTTGACTTGGCCTCCAAATTCCCCTGATCTCAATCCAATTGAGCATCTGTGGGATGTGGTGGACAAAAATCTATGGAGGCCCCACCTTCAATTTATGGGACTTAAAGGATGTGCTGCTCACATGTACAGCATTTCATTATATAGGAGTGAATGACAATAAAGCATCTTTGCGCAAAACTAGAAAAGTGATGAAGGCTGCAGTGCAGTTGAAACATGTAAAGAAGGTAAAGACATCTTTCTATTTTACTTTTGTCTTTCAAAGGAAAAAAAAAAAAAAAAAAAAAAAAAGATAGAAAAGAAAAGCTTCATAGCAGCAAGGGATGTTGATTTGTTTTACCTGTGGGCCCATGGCCATTCCTCGGGGAGGGTTCATTCTCATTGGTCCACCCATGTTAGGATGTCCTGTAAGAACAGATCCCAGAGTCACATACCAATTCCAACACAAAGCTCATGTAAAGCCACATATGTTCCATTGCTTAAACAACTAAGACATGCCACAGGCATGCTTTATTTTTAATCCCATTAGCTGTATCCCTCTGTCTAATAAAGCTCCAATCTGATGGATGGATGGATAAGTAGTTTCAATAATTGATCATTTGTTTTGTTTGCAGGCCTCAAATTTCTTAAGAAAAACAAAAATGCCTTCAGACTAGGGATGAGCAGATACCACTTTTCAAGTCTGATACGGATACTGTGACTTTGAGTATCAGCCAATACCGATCCACACCCGATACAGTTCCTCTTACCCATGTATAAAAGCAAGACATTTCTGCCTCTGTGTGTGTGTGTGTGACTGTTCCACTCGTATCTCTCGAACCGTTTGTCAGACTGGCCTCAGATTTTAAATGTGGTTTCCTGAGGTTACAAGGGTGTGCATCCCCGAATATGAAGTCGCTCAGTCAAAATATGTACTTTTTATCAATAAAAGTTTAGCTACTGCTCTGTGTCTCTTCATGCCCTGAAGTGTGGATGGGGTTTAGCTCTGTGTGTGTGTGTGTGTGTGTGTGTGTGTGTGTGTGTGTGTGTGTGTGTGTGTGTGCTCTGTAGGCAGCAGATGAGCAGAGCTCTGTATGAGTTTTTCCTGTGAACAAACGCTGCAAATATGCCATTATAGGGTAGCTCCAAGTTAAAATCCTGTTCAATTACTCCCTTTATCACTGGATCGTAATTTTGTGGGCTCCTACTGCACAACAACTTCAAAATTTCGGGGAATGGGTGGGGGGCAGGCACACAGTAACGGCACATTTACTGGATGCTGCAAATTGTTTTTCCCTTTCAATGGCACACCACAAGTCCTGACAGCTGTAATATCTAAAATGTAAAGTTAATACTGACATGACTGGAGCGAAATTAGGGATGGGCACATCGATACTCAAGTATCGATACTTCGATACCAGCTGGTTGATACTTCCCCCTCATGGATCGTCACCTTATCGTGGTGGGGGGGTTTGCGTGCCCCAGTGATCCCAGGAGCTATGTTGTCCGGGGCAATTTGCCTCTGATAGGGTCTCCCAAGACAAACTGGTCCTGGGTGAAGGGCCAGACTAAGAACGATCCAACAGACTCTCATGATAAATTGTATATCAAGGATTCAGTGTACCCCGCCCGGTATGGGGTTACCGGGGCCCCACCCTGGAGCCAGGCCTGGGGGAGGGGCTCGAAGGCTAGCGTCTGGTGGCCAGGTTTCCACCCATGGGACCCGGCCGGGCTCAGCCCGAAGGAGTTACATGGGTCCGCCCTCCAGTAGGTTCACCACCTGCAGGAGGGATCATGGAAGTCCGGTGCTATGTGGATTAGGTAGCAGTCAAAGGCGGAGACCTTGGCGGACTGATCCCAAGCTTTCTAAACTGGCTTTTGGTACGTGGAATGTCACCTCTCTGGTGGGGAAGGAGCCTGAGCTGGTGTACGAGATTGAGCGATACCGGCTAGATATAGTGGGCCTCACCTCAACACACAGCTCCGGTTCCGGAACCAGTCTCCTGGAGAGGGGCTGGAGCTTGGCCTTTTCTGGAGTTGCCCCGGGCGAGAGGCGACGAGCAGGGGTAGGTATTCTTGTATCGCCCCACCTTGCTGCCTCTATATTGGAGTTTTCCCCGGTGGACGAAAGGGTTGCTTCCCTGCGCCTTCGGGTTGGGAAACGGGTCCTGACCATCATTTGTGCCTATGCACCAAATGATGTTTCAGAGTACCCACCCTTTTTGGAGTCTGTGACTGGGGTGCTGGAGGGTGCTCCTCCTGGAGACTCCATTGTCCTACTGGGGGACTTCAATGCGCACGTGGGCAACGACAGTGAAACCTGGAGGGGGGTGATTGGGAGGAACGGCCTGCCCGATCTGAACCCGAGTGGTGTTCAGTTATTGGACTTCTGTGCTAACCACAGTCTGTCCATAACGAACACCATGTTCAAGCATAAGGGTGTCCATATGTGCACCTGGCACCAGGACACCCTAGGCCGCAGGTCGATGATCGATTTTGTTATCGTATCATCAGACCTGCGACCGTATGTCTTGGACACCCGAGTAAAGAGAGGTGCAGAGCTGTCAACTGATCACCACCTGGTGGTGAGTTGGATCCGATGGCAGGGGAGGAAGCCATTCAGACCTGGTAGACCCAAACGTATAGTGAGGGTGTGCTGGGAGCGTCTGGCTGAGGCCCCTGTCCGGGAGGTCTTCAACTCCCACCTCCGGAAGAACTTCAACCACATTCCGAGGGAGTCTGGAGACATGGAGTCTGAATGGGCCATGTTCTCCACCTCTGTTGTTGAAGCGGCGGCCCAGAGCTGCGGCCGCAAGGTGGTCGGTGCATCTCGTGGTGGCAACCCCCGAACCAAGTGGTGGACACCAGTGGTGAGGGGGGCCATTAAGCTGAAGAAGGAGTCCTATCAAGCTTGGTTGGCTTGTGGGACTCCCGAAGCAGCTGAGGTGTACCGGCAGGCCAAGCGGAGTGCAGCTCGGGTGGTTGCTGAAGCAAAAACCCGGGTATGGGAGGAGTTCGGTGAGGCCATGGAACAAGACTTTCGGTCGGCTTCAAAGAGATTCTGGCAAACTGTTCGGCGGCTCAGGAGGGGAAAGCAGCTCCCCGTCCACACTGTGTATGGTGCGGATGGGACACTGTTGACTTCAACTGGGGATATCGTCGGGCGGTGGAAGGAATACTTCGAGGATCTCCTCAATCCCACTGATACGCCTTCCACAGAGGAAGCAGGGTTTGGGGACAAGGGGGATGACTCGCCTATCACAGGGGCTGAGGTCGCCAAGGTGGTTAAAAATCTCCTTGGTGGCCGGGCCCCGGGGGTGGACGAGATTCGCCCCGAGTACCTCAAGGCCCTGGATGTTGTTGGGCTGTCATGGTTGACACGCCTCTGCAACATTGCGTGGAGGTCGGGGGCAGTGCCTTTGGCATGGCAAACCGGGGTGGTGGTTCCTCTCTTCAAAAAAGGGGACCGGAGGGTGTGCTCCAACTTTAGAGGGATCACACTCCTCAGCCTCCCTGGGAAGGTCTATGCCAAGGTACTGGAGAGGAGAGTCCGGCCGTTGGTCGAACCTCGGATTCAGGAGGAGCAATGTGGTTTTCGTCCTGGCCGTGGCACATCGGACCAGCTCTTTACCCTCTCGAGAATTCTTGAGGGTTCGTGGGAGTTTGCCCAACCAGTTTACATGTGTTTTGTGGACTTGGAGAAGGCATTTGACCGCGTCCCTCGCGGATTTTTGTGGGGGGTGCTTCGGGAGTATGGGGTATCGGGCTTGTTGTTACGAGCTATTCGGTCTCTATACGACCGTTGTGAGAGTTTAGTTCGTATTGCCAACACTCGGTCGGAGTCATTCCCAGTGAGAGTTGGACTCCGCCAGGGCTGCCCTTTGTCACCGGTCCTGTTCATAATTTTTATGGACAGGATTTCTAGGCGCAGCCAGGGAATGGAGGGTGTCATACTTGGTGACCACAGGATCTCATCTCTGTTGTTTGCAGATGATGTTGTCCTGTTGGCTTCATCCAGCAATGACCTACAGCTCTTGCTGGGACGGTTTGCCGCTGAGTGTGAAGCGGCTGGGATGAGAATCAGCACCTCCAAGTCCGAGTCCATGGTCCTCAGCCGGAAAAAGGTGGATTGTCCTCTCCGGGTTGGGGACAGGCTCCTGCCCCAAGTGGAGGAGTTTAAGTATCTTGGGGTCTTGTTCACGAGTGAGGGGAAAATGGAGCGAGAGATCGACAGACGGATTGGAGCAGCATCTGCAGTGATGCGGACGTTGTACCGGTCTGTTGTGGTGAAGAGGGAGCTTAGTTCTAAGGCAAAGCTGTCGATTTACCAGTCAATCTACGTTCCTACTCTCACCTATGGTCACAAGCTTTGGGTAATGACCGAAAGAACGAGATCGCGGATACAAGCGGCTGAAATGAGCTTTCTCCGTAGGATTGCTGGACTCACCCTCAGAGATAGGGTGAGGAGCTCAGTCATCCGGGAGAGGCTCAGAGTAGAACCGCTGCTCCTCCACATTGAAAGGAGTCAGTTGAGGTGGTATGGGCATCTGATTAGGATGCCTCCTGGACGTCTCCCACTTGAGGTGTTTCAGGCACGTCCCACTGGGAGGAGACCCCGGGGCAGACCCAGGACTCGGTGGAGAGACTATGTCTCCCAGCTAGTCTGGGAACGCCTTGGTATCCCCTCTGAAGAGCTGGAGCAGGTGGCTGGGGAGAGGGAAGTCTGGGCTTCTCTGCTTGAACTGCTGCCTCCGCGACCCGGACCTCCGGAAAAGCGGTAGAAGATGGATGGATGGATGGATGGTTGATACTTTGGAGTTGATACTTTTTAAAATATTGCGATACCACTATGTTAATACAAAACATGCAATTTGTTTTCACGTCTGAGAGTTTTAGGCATTAAATTTATGTGTGAAAACCATTGAAAACCCAGCCCAAGTATATTGGCTGCCTATCAGACTCTGCACACTGCGCAGCCAAGCACTCCTGTGCAGAGTGAGCTCAGCAGCGTCGGGGGCAGCAGAAATGTTACACCATTCATCCAAATTCTATGGTGATACCAAGCAGCATAAAATTTTAAAAATAAACAAAGTAAGCACTATTTAAGGTTGTAAAATAATAGTGTAAAAATAAATAAATAAATAAAGTTGCAGTGTGAAAAAAAATTACACATATAGGAATGGTGAAACATTTCAGTAGTAAAAAATACTTTAATCCAGTTGAGAATCTTCATTAAATTAAGAAACTGAATTAATTTTGCATTCATTTTAAGTCTTAATTATTTTTATTATAATTGAAACAAGCCATTTTATTTTTATTTACTTTGCTCATTGTTCTATTTTATTATTATTTTATAAGCATTTCTTTCAACTGTTTATGTTCATGAGTTTTATTCATATTGTGCTTGCAATAAAGTTGTTAATGAAACTGCAAATCATGTGAGTTTGGGCAAAAAGTATCGTTCTCAGTATTGAAGAAAACGTCCCAAAAATTAATGCCATCGTATCAAAAGGAAAAATGCTGGTATCGCCCATCCCTAAGCGGAATGGCCAGAGGACCCACAGTTCAGGAGAGGCAAGTCTGTGGTGGCTTTTCCTTCCTGTGGGGTACTGGTGCCACTGGTACTAGCCACGCTGTGTATTAGGGCCCAAGATACTGACAACATCAGTGGGTGAGAGCCCTATTGTAATCGCTAGGATTATTTATTATTAACCTTATTTATACAGGTAATCCCACTGAGACATGAGGTCTCATTTTCAAGAGAGCTGTTTAATCGATCAGTTCTGTTAAAGCAGAGGTGATCACAGTGGTCATCTGGCCTGTAGAAGAATGAAGCTGGTCTCCTTTATTTTTGTGCATAATCATGTCTGAATGATTTAACATTTTATTTTGCTGCACTGCATCAAGGTGAAGTTCTGTCCCCCTCAGTCATTCAGGGCTCAAACACAACGCTGTGTCTGACATTAGGATTTTTCTGCTGAAAATTTTCAGAGTTGCTCGGTGAACTATGCCGTATACCAGCATGCTTCAGGGTGCTCTTAACTTAGATAAAACTTAGCCATAACTGATTCGACATACGCCAGCATATCATATTATAATGCAAGGAATCTCTGTCTGTGTGTTTTCCGTGCATATCTCCCGAACTGTTCATCAGACTGGCCTCAGATTTTATACATACTGTGCTGAGGTTATGAGGGTGTGCATCCCCGAATTTCAGCCTCCTCGGATATGGGGACGTTTAGAAGGGGAAATCTTTACTGAACGTCCATAGGGGCGCTATGGGCGTTCATAGCTATGTCATCATAGATGCACAGATGTTGCCATGGTTACTGTTGCCAAGCAGACACACCATCAAAGATCAAAGGCAGGCATCACTGAATGAGTAGTGATGTCAAAGATCAAAGGCAGGTTTCACCATGGTTACTGTTGCCATGGTAACAGTAATTTTCTGCGGGCATGCAGAAATGCTTGTTACACTTGGTTTCTACGGGCATGCACTAATTTAAAACAATAAAAATACAGAACATACTTTGGTAATGACTGGTTGCATTTTGCACACACAAAAACATAAATCTAAACGTCAAAGAATATATTATAAATCTGACTCAGTTCAGCAATGCTGCTGCTTTTTTTTACTTTAAACTGTGTAACATTGGCAGCATTTCACTGGTCAGGACCATGTAAACATGCATTCTAAAGTTTTAAGTGCAAGTTTATGCAAAACTTTAAAGCTGAGTATTTAACTAAACATTCGGATGAAATTCAAAGTGCCACTTTACGTATGAGGTAAAAAATGCTGTAGCGCTGAAAAATAAAGGAAATAACCCTTTAAGTTGTATTTTTGTCATCCATTATTATTATTATCATCATAAGTATTCTCCTGGTCCTCAATTTATTTAGTAGTGTTTCTTAATTTATTCTCTGTCCATTCTTAGTTTTTAGGTTTGCTCTTATTTTGAAGTCATTCCTACTCCATTTCATGTAGCCTTGTTGTAGTCCTACTTCCAGTTCTCTGTTATGATTTGCTATTTATGTTTGTCACCTACCTCTCCTCAGCTGTAACTCTCCCCCGAAAGGTAAACCCACATTACAGTGCATCCGGAAAGTATTCACAGTGCTTCACTTTTTCCACATTTTATGTTACAGCCTTATTCCAAAAATGGATTAAATTCATTTTTTTCCTCAAAATTCTACACACAACACCTCATAATGACAATATGAAAAAAGTTTTTGAGATTTTTGAAAATTTATTAAAAATAAAAAGCCAAGACATCACATGTACGTACGTATTCACAGCCTTTGCTCAATAATTTGTTGATGCCCCGTTGGCAGCAATTACAGTCTCAAGTCTTTTTGAATATGATACCACAAGCTTGGCATACCTATCTTTGGACAGTTTTGCCCATTTCTCTTTGCAGCACCTCTCAAGCTCCATCAGGTTGGATGGGAAGCGACAGTGCACAGCCATTTTTAGATCTCTCCAGAGATGTTCAATTTAATTCAAGTCCGGGCTCTGGCTGGACCACTCAAGGACATTCGCAGAGTTGTCCTGAAGCCACTCCTTCGATATCTTGGCTGTGTGCTTAGGGTCATTGTCCTGCTGAAAGATGAACAGTCTCCCCAGTCTGAGGTCAAGAGCGCTCTGGAGCAGGTTTTTATTCAGAATGTCTCTGTACATTGCTGCATTCATCTTTTCCTTTATCCTGACTGGTCTCCCACTTCCTGCAACTGAAAACCATCCCCACAGCATGATGCTGCCACCACCATGCTTCACTGTAGGGATGGTATTGGCCTGGTGATGAGCGGTGCCTGGTTTCCTTCAAACATGACGCCTGGCATTCACGCCAAAGAGTTCAATCTTTGTCTCATCCGACCACAGAATTTTGTTTCTCGTGGTCTGAGAGTCCTTCAGGCGGGCTGCCATGTGCCTTTTACTAAGGAGTGACTTCTGTTTGGCCACTACCATGCAGGCCTGATTGGTGGATTGCTGCAGAGATGGTTGTCCTTCTGGAAGGTTCTCCTCTCTCCACAAAGGAATGCTGGAGCTCTGACAGAGTGACCATCGGGTTCTTGGTCACCTCTCTGACTAAGGCCCTTCTCCCCTGATTGTTCAGTTTAGACGGCCGGCCAGCTCTAGGAAGAGTCCTGGTGGTTCTGAACTTCTTCTATTTACGGATGATGGAGGCCACTGTGCTCATTGGGACCTTCAAAGCAGCAGAAATTTTTCTGTACCCTTTCCCAGATTTGTGCCTCGAGACAATCCTGTCTCGGAGGTCTACAGACAATTCCTTTAACTTCATGCTTGGTTTGTGCTCTGACATGCACTGTCAACTGTGGGACCTTATATAGACAGGTGTGTGCCTTTCCAAATCATGTCCAATCAACTGAATTCACCACAGGTGGACTTCAATTAAGCTGTAGAAACATCTCAAGGATGATCAGTGGAAACAGGATGCAGCTGAGCTCAATTTTGATCTTCATGGCAAAGGCTGTGAATACTTATGTACATGTGATTTCTTAGTTTTTTATTTTTAATAAATTTCCAAAAATCTAAAAAAAAAAAAAATTCATGTCATTATGGGGTATTGTGTGTAGAATTTTGAGGAAAAATGAATTTAATCAATTTTGGAACAAGGCTGTAACATAACAAAATGTGGAAAAAGTGAAGCGCTGTGAATACTTTTTGGATGCACTGTATGTCTTTGTTCCTGTCATTTTCCATGCTCCCGTCTGGTTTGTACTTATAAGTTTCATTCTTTTGTTTATGCTTCACTTTTAGCATCTTCCAGCCTCCAAGCTGGAAAAGCAGCAGCTGCTGATGTGCAACAGACTTCCTTCTGTTCGGTTGTTGACAGAATTCAGCATGCTCCTTTATGGTGAAACTTTTACAAGTGTTTTATCAAGTTGATGGTGTTAAAATTGTAAATGCTGGTACCACACAGAAAACATACCGAGGCGAGTCACACAGACAAGCTCCAGTGACACTCGTTGCTTCTGTTTACAGAAGCCACGTACAGCACGGCTGAGAACGTGACTGTGCCTTCATTTCATTATTATTAATGTATCGGATCGATAAATTACTTTTACTCCTTATCAATACCAATCCAGCCATTTTGCCCGGATCGATACCGATACGGCGGCTCGGTTCATCCCTACTTCAGACACACACACACTACAAAATTAGCATCAATTACGTTGTCACTTCATCCACTGAGTTATACCACTACAACAGTTTCTTTACCTTGGGGTCTTGTTGGGTCCAAACTGTTTGGCAGGAGAGGCTGAGATCCCGGGATCCCTCCAGGAGGCTGAAATGGGAACATATGTGAAAACTGATCAAAACACCAGCGTTCTCACTGCAAATGATGTCAAAATTAATAACAAAATGGTGAATAAACAGGAAATAAATTCTAGTTTTGTACCTGATTTGGCATTCGGAGTGAGGGGCGTGGTCCACCAGGATATCGTGGTGACATGAAAGGCTGCAGAGGGAAATGGAGGAAGACGAGGAAGGGGGAAAGGTGGGAGTGGGCAATGTACAGCAAAGGACACAGAAAAAGGCATTTGTTATTGATGAATCCAAAAGCCCTAAATAATGGGAAGCACTGGGGACACAAGGACGGACACAGAGTGGTTCGAGGATGGAGGATGAATCTTGCAGGTTTGGCACATATCAGCCAAAAAAACAAAAACAAAAAACAATGAATGAACACTTGATCATATTGAGAATATCCATTTAAAAGCATGAACATGTGCTTCTATGCGAGAAGGTATAAAAGGCAGTGTTCACACAGCTCTGCCTCCTCTCACTGTGGTGTAAGCTGATTCGCCCTGTGGTCGACCTGGCGTAGTTAGTGACACCTCAGGCCAACAACACCGTTCAAAGCCTTAGCGGAAGTATGTCCACACTCTCTCGCACACAAGACGGAAACCAGAAACCACAAGAATGAAGAGCTGAGCTGCCACAGTTAATGGGCGAAGGCTAGCTTTACCTCTACAGTGGCATGTGTAGCTACTGTGCTGGTAAGAGCAGGAACATGACTGAGGATCAGAATTTTTTTTTAATACATATTATCTAATTGGCAGCTTTAGAAAATCAAACCTTCGATTGTTCTGTGTGCAGACAGCGTCAGAACTTTTCAGTTTTTTCAAATGTGTGATGTGCTTATGGTGCCTGTCCCTTGTTTTATTTATAAGGTGCAAGAAGATGTAAACGGGGGGGGGGGGGCATAAGAATGAAAGAGAAGACAGGGGTACAACCCCCCCTCCCCAGCTGCTCCGGGGGAGGGGCAAGGAGTTAATTATTTACCCCGCTTGGGGGACAGCAGATTCTGGGCCTTGAAGAGGACCGTGCCCTGCTGCTCCTGGATGTTTGGCCTTCATAAAATAACTGGCTAACAGAGGAAGGTGATATCTGTGAAACAAACTAGGGCTCACTAGTGCTCAAGGGGTAGTAAGAGAAGAAGGGAGAGTGCAGGCAGTGAATGGGAAGAAAAAGGTAGTGTGTGGGTGAGGGGGGGTTGGGGTGGGGGGATTTGAGGGAATGAAAGAGAGGGTTGTTTGAGAGAAAGCCTCTTACCTGGCCATGGGGTCCCATCATGGGGTTGCTGGGGTTGTGTGGGGGGGGCTGTGCATGGGGGGACTGCTGAGAGCCGGGTGGTCCCTTTAAGAAAGAAGAGCGATATCAGAGAAGGGAGGGGGCACAACGTGGGTTGACACCTGGAGGAATTAGCCGATCAAAATGATGAGAGGGTGTGGTTGGGGGGGAAGTCAGTGGGAAGTTTTAGTTCGAGGAGGAAGAAGCTGGAAAGTGGACAGTGCTGGACATGTTGGATAAATTCTTTAACATCAGAAGTCAGATAAGGTGACTCCCCCAAAAGCAGCTGTGTTACGGTACGGCTGAGAGGAGTCATTATTCAGACGTGCTATGATGTTGGACAGCCTGATCATGTGTGGCCAACACTAGAGGAGGTGATCTACTGCCGTGTTCTACGCTGATCCACATGATGGCAGTATTGCCCTAGGCTCAGTGCAACAGGACAGGCTGCAGCAGGACAGGCACTAGTTGCAACTTGAGCCAAAAAGAGTGACGCTAACAAAAAAAAAAAAAAGCAAAAACAAAAGGCTGCAGTTAAAAGAGTAAAGCCGTGTTCCTGATTCTGACCCTGTCCTCCTCTGCTGTATTATCACCGACTTCTCACCTCAAGACAAGAGGTTAACAACCTCCAATAAACAAGTCATTATGCAACACTCGTTTCTGCTATGTCACTGTCAGAGCCTTTAGTGCAATATTTGCTTTCCTCTTCCAGTTGTCTGAAGAAAACAAAGGCTCTGGCTGACTGAATGGCAGATGGAATTTCCATGTGAAGACAAAACACATTCATTGCCTGCACCAGTTTGCCATTAAACACTAAAGCCAACAAGTGATGGGACACAATGTTTTCATGGTTTTCCCCCCTCACTATACCACCACAGTGGATTTGAAATCAGCTTACATTTGAATTAAGAATATTGAATTAACCGTTGAGGAGGAATTACAGGAATTTTTGTCTGGTCCTCTATAATCCAGCATATAAATAAACAAAAGGATTATTTTTAGAACTTTGATGAAATTTTTCCCCCTGCTAATGACTGTGTCAAGTCTGGATCTCAACATGAACATCAACAAATGCTGAATTTCCTCCTTTATAAATGCTCTGAGAGGCTTACTATATCCAGGTCCCTTTGTTACTTCCACAGAGGAGGTTACATTTTCCGTGCCATTTGTCTGTTAGCAGGCATACGCAAAAACAACTCACCTGATTCATTCTTTCTTAAACACTGCAGCATTCTCTTATTTCTCAGAGAATTATACATAGAATTTCATGGTGTATATTGAAAGTGGGCATCTATGATTGTGTAGGATCTAACACTTAAGTGTGCTAGCTGTTTGTCTTTTCTCTTTTGAGTGTTTTTATATTGCTACAGTATGTGTTATTATCCATTAAAAAGTGACATTTCACATGACCTAATCAGCCAGTTTTTCACCTTTCGATTAACTGTTAGCTCTTTGTTCCTGATGGACAACAGATGGGGTCTACAGTTTTACAGAAGCAGCTGTAGAATGTAGTAATCTTTTTATGTTGGTATGTTAGGCTCTTCCTTTCTCCAAATTTTTAATCCCCCATGAATCTGACTAAAATTAATGTCAGTCTCACATGTCTAAATCATGACTTATACAAAATAATTTAGATGCTTGTTATGTCTAAGCAGGCCTTTCTGTTCAAGTGTTCCCAGTGGTTTGCATTGTGACAGCAGCCCTCTGCATTACATTCATGAATGCAGAAGGCTTAAATGCAGACTGCATAGGCAGGCAATGACAAATATACAGCTGCATCTCAAATTATTTAACCTCCATTGCAAATAATGCTCATTTTTAAAATTACATACTTTTAGCGGTTTGAAAGATAAAAATCAAACAAGAGACTTTTCAATACTTCACCTTTTTAAACATTTGTTGTTTGATTCGGTTTGCTGCCTTAACCAGTGCTGTGAAAAAGTATTTGCCCACTTCCTGATTTCTTACATTTTTGCTTATTTATCACATTTAAATGTTTCAGATCAAACAAATGTTAATATTAGACTAAGATAACCCAAGTAAACGCATAATGCAGTTTTTAAATGATGAATTAATTTATTAAGGGAAAAAAGCTATTCAAACCTAACGGGTCCTATGTGGAAAAATGACCTCGAGATGACGCTCTCCAATATGGCAGAATTAAAACAATTCTGCAAAGAAGAGTGGGCCAACATTCCTCAACAGCGATATAAAAGACTCAGTGCCAGGTATCCAAATGCTTGAATGCAGTTGTTTCCACCAAGGGTGGGCACAACCAGTTATTAGGTTTGGGGGCGATTACTTTTTCACATAGGGCCAGGTTGATTTGGATAGCTTTTTTCCCTTACTCAGGCTATCTTTGTCTAATATTAAAATTTGTTTGATCTGAAACATGCAACTGTGACAATATGCAAAAATACAAGCATCAGGATGGGGGGAAATACTTTTTTTCCCCCACAGCATTGAAAATGCCAAACTACTAGCTGCTGTGCTAATAAAAGCAAAGTCTGTGTTAGGGAAAAGATTCTTCAACAGAAAATTCTGATGGAAAAAAAAAATAGACTCATAACTAAGAAACTTAACGACCAGATATTAATGGCTTTTCATACGTACAAGTTGTTTTTTTAAAGCACACAACTCAAACTTTTGCTGGTTCCAAAGTCAAACTGTGTGGCTTTACTGCCAAGCCATTTTTCTTAATCATGGTACAATAATGATTTGGAAATATTGGGCATACACACTTTTTAAAAGCATGAGAAAAGGTATTATTCATGTCAGTGCAACACTTGTATCAAAAAGATTTCCAACAATGCACTGCTTCAGCAATGAGCATGAACCATATCTGCACTCAACAGTCAAAGCATTCTGTTACAGTAAAGTCCCTTCAACACAACATGCGCACAAACGCCCAGACACACAAACTCTCGTCCAATCTCACTCCCCCACCAATGTTATAAATAGCACTTCCATGCGTCTCTCGTCACCCTCGCCTCCCCCTCCCCTTGCTTATTCACAGCCGTACTCTCACTTGTCCCCCACCACCATTCTCGTTCTTAGCCAGCAAACACTGAGGTGGTGGTTACACAGCCAGAGAAACAAACACCAGGTCACCGTCCTGGTGCCACCCATTGTCCACATTTTCCTCTCTTCTTATTACTCCTCTGCTCATTCACTCTTCCTTCCCATCCGTCCCTCGCTTACTGTCACTTGCTTTTTCGCCCCTCCTTTTCTCCACCACCTTATCGTGCCTCCTGCCAAATGCCAGTGCTGTCCATCACACTGCTGCCTCACAGAGGATTGCGCGCGTGTGTGTTTGTGAATGTGAGAGCGCATGCTTCTGTGTGTGAGCGTTTCATTCTCTTCACTCTTCAGGCAGCCATCTCCCACACTAAAACCTTTCCCTTCACAGAGCCGGGACAGGTCAGAGACAGACGGAGATGGAGATGGAGGAGTGGAGAGAGGATGAATGCGAGATGGTTGAATCACAAACCGGCTGAATGGCGGACCGGGGAGAGCAGGGCCACAGACGAATGAACAGCAAGAGCTTTGAATGCTCTGGTGAGGGTAAATATCAAAAGTAAAATAAACTATATAGTTTGGAAAAATGTGGGGGGGAAAATAAGAGGAAAGAGTTGGAGACCCAGACTGCAAAGTAGCATCACATGATCAAACTATTGATTTAACTTCAAACAAACGAACTACTACAGCCTGATGGATATTCAAAGCTAATATTAATATTACATACCTGCCAACTTTTAAAACCTGAAAAGCCTAGTAGCTAACCGGGGTCCAGGGGCCACAGGCCCTGGTAGGTCCAGGACAAAGTCCTGGTGGGGGGTTCAGGGGGGTGAAGCCCCCCGATGCCAAACAAATATTAGCATTAAATCAAGTTAAAATGTGGCTAACAACCTCATATTTCTTCAACAATCATGTTTCTATTTTCCTTAAATTGTCAATGCAGATATGCTGATGGAAAAGATCAAGGACAAACTCTATGGTAATATTCTCTTAGTACATAATCATGCATTTAACAAATGTTGATAAATGACATTTCTCTTGACCTTTTCCCTCAGCAAATGTGAAATTTTCACCCTTTCTTGAGCGAATAATACTTCCTGGAAATGCTTTGGACTATTCCTCACGAAAAGACTAATTTTCGTTTGGGTTTCACGCTCATTTGTGATTTTTCTCTGGCAGATTCCATGATGAAAACGTATACAATGCTGACCTAATTCCTTCACGACTCCGCCGAGCCCCGCCGCTGTAACTGGGCTCTGATTCCGGCTCTTATCCAGCTGGGGACCCGGTGGTCCTCCACTGGTCCCCGTCTCCTACCACCGCTGTACTTGAACTCTGATCCGGCTCCCCGTCCAACTGTTGCCTCGGTTAGTTCCTCCGGCGAGCCTCAGTCACCGGGGACAGAGTCGCTTCTTTGTGTCGGTGTTAGGTGCTACGACTAGCTATGGCGTTAGCTATAGCGATAGCGTTAGCTTAGCAAACGCTTCAGGTAAAGCGTAGCAGCGAACCACGAAAAGAAACGCTAATCAGTTTACTCACAGAGCCTGGTGAAAGGCGAATAAAGGGGTATTTCTACTTCAAAAGCTGGTTCAACCAAGGTGGAAATTCAGCCTGTGCATCACAAATGTTGATCCGATATTCGCTGTTGGTTAGTTATTTTAGTGGCAAAATCAGCAACTTTGTCTCAGCACTGAAAAAGTATGACCATCCCGGCCGCCATCGCGTGTTGCTATGTTCTAAATTTAGATACGATTCCTAGCGATGTCGTGTTTGGAATTGCTTTCGTGTTTTTTTTACCATTTAAAATTTTTGACTGAATTTTTAGTGAAAAACCGTAATTTTGATTAATAAAGCCGTAACCCGGAATGGGGTCTTGAAAACCGTAACCACTACGGCAAAACCGGAGTAGTTGGCAGGTATGAATTAGTAAAGAATCAAAGCATAATGTTATAATTTCAAAATATCTGAAATTCTGACTGAACATCAAGATCATCAAATTAAAAAAAAATTAGTCTATTACTAGTTCCACATTTTCTACAAATAAACATCTAAGAAAAATGGATGTTACTTTTTCCCTAAAATGGCTCATGCTTTGGCCAAAGCAATCCTTTTTTCTGCTTTTCACCCCACCTCCTGTCTCTCTTTGCTGCTCAAAGGGTAAAAATAAATAAATAACTGCAAAAGAAAAAAAAAAAAAAAAAGGATGACGCAGATGAGGTTGAGCATTAAAAAGAAGCAAGTTTTGACATGGTGGACAGAGAAATTAGGACATACCTGGAAGAAGCCGGGTGGCATTGGACCACCTGGCATGGCGTCATTAGGAGGCATGTTTCCCATCACTGGACTGGGTGCTGCCGCTGCACTCTGAAGCATAAAACACATTTTTAATCAAATATGGCATTTCACATGCTACTGTGTACTTGCTCTTTTGCTCTACAATCTCATTTACATACAGATGAAACCAGAAGTTTACATACATTGTATAAAAAGACACACAACCTTTTTTCTTACTGGCTGACATTAAATCAGACTAAACTCTTCCTGTTTTAGGTCAGTTATGATTACCAAAATTATTTCTATGTGCTAAATATTTTTTATTTGCTATATAATTTTTGAGATTTTTTTTTATTCATTACCTTCTTCTTAAAGTCAGAAGTTAACATTAGGGGTGTGCCATATTGTATTCACGATAATACTGGTATAAATTTTGATACTGGTGTAAAAATTAGTATCGCGATATTTGGAGTCTGCTGCGTGACAACGTCACACCTTTACAATGCTGACAGAAGTTATAAGAAACGGCAAAACAAACATGGTGCAGGAAGCTGTAGCACAGAAGTCAGACTGTCTACACATCCAGTTAAGTGGAAATATTTAAGTTTCACTTTCTGTTTCAGACTGCTGTCATGTTAAAAAAATGGTGCAGCAATGTGGATAATCTGCCTACATTTTTCCGCACATCAACAACACCGCTAGAGTGGTATTAATGTCGGACAATGTGCTGCTGGAAGTGGATGTAATTGGATTTTAGTTCAGTTTTGGCTGCTTCATTTTGATTTTATTCAACCATCCGAAGATGGTAAAAAAAAAACCAAAACATCCGTTTAGTGCAACGAGAGCCAAAAAGCCCCACAACAGGTCTGTGCAACAAGAGTAATGCAGGTAAAGTTGAGCATAAAACCCAACATCTGTGTGCAGTTAAGATGTTAACAGTTTATATTATTTTATTGTAATATCGATACAGAACTAAAAGACATTTTAAATTAAATCTGAGTTGCTGTTTATAAACTGAAGAAATAAGAGTTTGTTTTGTTTTACTGACTATGTTGAAGGTAAATGAAGCTGACCTGTGAAACTGTCCTTTTTGTACAAATGTAAAAGAAAAAACAGTCTGTAACATTGTGAAAAATATCATTATTGTGAAAATTCACAGAAATATTGTGATATTATTTTTAGGCCATATTGCCCACCCTTAGTTTACATACACTAATATCAGGAAGAGAAATGTGAACCTGGGTCAGTCTGGACCACCCTTGGGTACAACTTCAAGATGCCTGAAGGTGCCAACTTCATCTGTTCAAACAATTATATGCAAATATAAACACCATGGGAATGTCCAGCCATCATACCGCTCAGGAAGGACACAGGTTCTGTGTCCCAGAGATGAACATGTTTTGATGCGAAATGTGCTTATCAAACCAAGAACAAAAGCAAAAGACCTTGTGAAGATGCTGGCTGAAGCTGGTTAAAGAATGTCATTATTCACACTGAAATGAGTCCTGTACCAACATACACTGAAAGCCCACTCAACGAGGAAGAAGCCATTACTCCAAAAGCAACATAAAAAAGCCAGATTACAGTTTGCCAATGTACACAAGGACAAAGACCCTGATTTTTGGAGACATGTCCTGTGGTCCAACGAAACAAAAATTGAACTGTTTGGCCATAATGACCATCGTTACATTTGGAGGAAAAGGGGGAAGCTTGCAAGACTGAGAACACCATCCCAACTGTGAAGTAGGGGTGGCAGTATCATGTTGTGGGGATGTTTTTCTGCAGGAGGAACTAGTGCACTTCACAAAATAGATGGCATCATGAGGAAAGAACATTATGTGAAAACTGAAGCATCATCCAATGACATCAGCCAGGAAGTTAATTAAAGCTTGGGCACAAATGGGTCTTCCAAATGGACAATGACCCTAAGCATATCACCAAATTAGTTACAAAGTGGCTTAAGGACAACAAAGTCAATGTTTTGGAATGGCCATCACAAAGCCCTGATCTCAATCCTATAGAAAATTTGTGGGCAGAGCTGAAAAGATGTGTGTGAGCAAGGCGGCCTACAAACCTGACTCAAGTTACACTAGTTCTGTAAGGAGGAATGGGCCAAAATTCCAGCAAACTATCCTGAGAAGATTGTGGAGGTATACTCAATACATTAGCCCCAAGTCACACAGTTTAAAGGCAATGGTACCAAATACTAAGGAAATGTATGTAAACTTCTGACTTTTAAAGAAAGTAACCACAAATTCTCTTCAGCAAATAGAAATAATTTTGGTAATCCCAACTGACCTAAAACAGGAAAATTTAGTCTGATTTAATGTCAGACAGCAAAGGGAAAAGGTCTTTTTATAAAGTGTATGTAAAACTTCTGGTTTCAACTGCATATGATGTACTAGCAACCAAATTACCACAGAGGGCAGTGTCTGCACCTCCAATCTCAGCATACTTCCACCCCACAATCCATTTATATTTCAAATCAGTAATTCAAAGTATCTTCTCTTGCAACCTTTAAACTGTTGCTTCATCCCTGTAGTAAAGGGAGAGGAAGGAAAGGGCATAACAAACCTCATCTTCTTTCAGATGAGAGAAGAGAAAGACGTTTCAGAGAACCAAACAAAATGTTATTCATGGGCTCTAGAAGAAAACTTTCATAAGGCTTCATTAAAACAAAACTTCAAACAGAGCAAACTACACATCTATGCCATCATAAATGCTAAAATTTTGGAAAAAGTAAAAGTGAGCTATTCTCAGCAACTCAAACCTCATTTACACTGCAGACAGACCAATTACAATATTCTGTATGCATTCTTATACATAACTGATCTCCTGATTTTCTAAGTTATTCTGCATCAGATTTTTCCCTCTATATGAACCATAAAAGTTGAACCTTTGTCCTTTGTAACCGTTTTATTGTAGCTACACCAATCACACTAATGCCAACTTAAGGTCAATGTCTTAGGGGCAGTAGTGGCCTAATGGTTAGGGATGTGGACTGGTGACTGGAGGGTCGCCAGTTCGATCCCTGGACCAGCAGGATCAGATCTGGGTGGGACAGATAACATAGCCGTGTTTGCCCCACCCTCATTAACCCCACTGTGGTGCCCTTGAGCAAAGCCCTTAATCCCAGCTGTTCCAGTGGAGCTGCTCAGTGGCCACAGGTCAATCTGTGGTTATACTGGGCAGCTTCCTGGTGTGAATATGTGACTGTGTGAATGTGAACAGGGCAACCTTGAAAAAGAGAGTTCACCTCTCAGTGGTCCTCCCCTGTATAAATAAATAAATTACACTTGTATACCCTAAAAATATTTTGCACCTCTAATCTGTTGTTATCCATGAAGTGAAGTTAATTACACTGAAATCATTTATGCAGACGTCCCACAAAAAGCATAACTGGTATCACTATAGAGTTAAATAATGGCAAATTTGAAAAGGTTTTAAAGGGCTTATATCATGCAAAATCAACTTTTTTGAGCTTTTAAGCATGTTATAATGTTAATTCCTCACCAAAAACACCCCCAAAGTGGTATTTTGCTCCATTCACGCATCTCTGAGTATTCCTCCTCAACCCTGCTCTCTGAGCTGCTGCTCCGCCCTGTCCCTGATAATGACTGGGTCCGCACGTTCATACGTATGAACGTGGATGAGCCGCCCACTCCAGGAAGTGCCTGTGCTGCCAGCACCGGCCCCAGGCTAACGCACACACCCACTTTCTCTGCGCAGCTAACGGAGCGGTGATCGGCAAAACTCTTTCACTTTAGCATTGACGCTGTGAAGAAGTAGTTCCTCTCGCACCTAATCTGCTCAGTGACAACAACTGTTTGCTTTTTACGTAAGACAATGTCTTCTAAGTTTTCGTGGGCGGAACCCAGCAACACGCTGCAGCAGCCGGCTCAGGGGTTACGTCATGAAATGGGCAGCAGCCACAAGAAGGAGAGGCTGAGCCTCAGAGATCGAGGCATCTTACTTCTGGGTTGGAAAAGTAGCTCGCGAAAATAACTCATATTTCATAAGAAATTCATTCTCCAGTGTACCAAAGGCAATATACTATCACATACATGCATATAGTTTACTCTGAAAGGTTTAAAATAGCATGATATAGGCCCTTTAATTTTGTTTTTCCCAAGTCACAAAAGACATGTCAGCTTTGTGGGAAGTTCCTCTGAAATGTAACATTTACTAAATGTTATCAATTCATAATTTAGAGCACATTTGGGTAAAGCTTTTTTTTTTTTTTGCATTTTCATTTAAACCACTTACATAAAGTAACAAATCATCTACATATACAGTAAGCTGACTGCGTACTATTTTTAAGTCATTTAACATTGATTTGGGAAAACTTTCAGTTTTAGTATTCTTAACAGACAACGGTTTTACATCAGATTTTATTCATCTCATGCATGTAAATTCTAAATAAATAAAAAATTAGGGGGTATGTGATAACAATCTGTGGTCCAAGAACAAAAGCAGCAAACATCTGTAACACTTGAACCATACGTCAGCAGCCGTTTAACTAATCCTCATCATACAACCACGTAATCCAGCGCCATTCCCCGTCTGCTTTTTACATCAGTCTAACAATATGGAAGAGCAAAATCAGAATCTAGAATAGAAGAGGGGGGAGAATGATTCAGCCCGGGAGTTAAATATGATATAACTGTATTCTTGTCAACACACATAGAAGGAGATGCATGTTCAGAGTGCTTACATAAGCAAGCCGGAACAAACACACTTGCACGCAAGCACACACTCACACAGCCGTGCATCGAAGGCTCATGAAGTGCAGCTCTTCAGTACAGAAAGGCAGACAGGGGAGAACCACAGGCTACAGGACAGAAATGGGGGGGGGGGGGGGTTAAGACCCTAGGGATGGAGTAACTCTCACAAATACACACTCTTGTACTTCTTCTGATCCACCAGCATGCAGCAAACACACTACATCTATGTAACATGTACTTTGTGCGGTCAACAAAACAGTTACACACACGTACACACATCCACTCACTGTCCTCGTCTCTCAAGCACACACACATAAAATCTGGGGGGAGGAGGGAATCATTGAAACACAAACGCACGCACGCACACACCTCCCCCCATTCTTTATGCTAATTCTGCTACTGAACATGAGCAGGCCACCGAGTCCCTGGGGAAGAAGCAGGGTAAGCTGCCTCTTTCTCTCCCTTCTTTTTCTTCACACTTTTCTCTCCATCTTTTCTCCTATCGGTGACCCCCACACTCATTTGTCTTAGTACTGGTGCGGGCACACACACACACACACACAGACACACTCATGCACACACACACACCTTGCCTGTGCCCCAACCCTTGTACTATTCCTCCCCATCACCCCCCCCCCCCAGGGTGTCAGCAGCTTGCAGAAGCTGTTGCTATGGAGACAGGTCCTATCTGCACTCTGTCCCCCTGGCATCCCCCGCTCCAGGAACGCAGAGAGAGAGTGAGAGAGCGTGCGCGAGAGAGAGAGTGAACGAGAGAGAGAGAGAGAAGATGCGGGAGAGTGAGATCGAGAGAGCGAGTTAGAAGATACAAGAGTGAGAGAAGAGGAAAGAAAATAAAGATTTCTGCTTTACAATCAATCATTTCTTCACATTACATTCATGGATTACAAATGACAGCTTTTTTCTGCTCAAATGTTCTCTAATTTGCTGATTGAAAATGAATGCAAGCTGAAAGAAAGCAGACCGAGTGCAGTTGCCACCAGCAAATAGGATGGTTGATTTAGTATGCAGTTGGACTTTATTAAAACCAACTGGCCTGGGGAAATACAAAAGGATCCAACAGTGCTTTTTCACTGTTTGTAGTGGCTCATACAGTACTGTCTATATCTACCTTTCTACTTTAATTATCCACATGGAATATGTGCTGCCAGAAAATGTCAAAACAAGACCAATTTCTTACATCAGTATAATTCTAATCTACAGGATTTTGTTGATGTAGGTAAACAATGAGTGAACATACAGAAATAAATAAATAACACTGAAGTGTAAAGACAACAGGTGTGCATCTGGAAAGAAACAAGCAAAATATATGGAACAATCCACAGCAGGTATGTGTACTGCACAGATTAGTCAATATAGTAAATATGAAATCTCTTGCAGAAGATTTTCAGGTAATTTTCAGACAACATATGGGAAAGTCTGTTAAATAAAGGATCCCACAAAAGACCCACCTGGTGGCAACACAATCTGAAAGTGCTTTAATGCCTGACATGCAGTGGGAGAGAAAAGAATCTCTTCCTTTCATCGAAGCCGGCTGAAAGTTCAACAAAACCCACGGGACACATTTTCAAATGCCTGGGAATATTTACACAGTTTAAACTGTAAACTATATTTTAATGGCCTTCCTCAGCAGCACTGCACACTGTCACAGCATCCTGGAGCCATGTCTGCACTAAACTAATATTACCTACCTTATTAATGTTACCTGGCTATCAGCAATATGACATCTAAACTACACAAATTAAATGTACCTAATTGTTGTGCCTACAGTCATGGAGAAATGTAACATTACTGGAATTATTTATAGCATCATCAGTCTCAGTCAGGGGTCTTCAGTGTGTTGCATGCATCAAGACTACTGGGGGCTCGGTAGATGAACGGTTTTCAAAATTAGCAATATATTTGAATATATCTTTTTTGGTATAGAAATTGATCTTTATGTATACAGTGGGGTAAAAAAGTATTTAGTCAGCCACCAATTGTGCAAGTTCTCCCACTTAAAAGATGAGAGAGGACTTCCGGTCTGGACGCCATGGCGACTGCAGCTTAACACTGAAGCTCTCAGACTCAATCCAGGATAACACCTTGAAAATCAAACTTAACGGATTTTTGGAGGAGTGAAAATCAAAAGACAAAATCATCATGTCTAAAGGAAAACAGAAGAAACTGAAATTCTCCAGGCTAGGACACGTATCGGCCGGAGAATCTGAACTGGAAGATCCCCGTTCAGAAGACGAGGAGCTGGTGATAGCTAACAAAAGGGTTAGCCTGAAATCACTATTTGAGGAACTACGACGATTTCGCCGAGATGTTACGGCCGAATTTCGGGAATTCAGAGAAGAATTGAAAAGGACAAACAGCAGAGTGGACCAGGCCGAGAACCGAATCTTGGAAACAGAGGATCGAATAAAAGTGCTCGAAGATTCTGTGCTGGACCTACGCAAAAGACAAGCAGCTATAGAGGCTAAGCTAACCGACCAAGAAGGAAAACAAAGAAGAGACAACATAAGAATTCATGGTCTGATAGAAGGAACCGAAAATGGTTTTAACTCAATGGCAGAATGCGTGGAATCCTTACTAAGAGAGAAATTGGATATTCCACAAACCACCGACTTGAAGATAGAAAAGGCACATCGTTCATTAGCCGCTAGGCCGGCGGCGGAAGCGCCCCCACGTTCGGTGTTGGTAAGATTTTCCAATTTCAAAATAAAACAAGAGGTTGTAAGACTGGCCTGGCAGAAAAAAGGATTTATGCACCAGGAGAGAAAAGTCTACGTGGAACACGATTACGCCCCGGAGGTCCTTAAAAAGCGCAGGGAATACAATGACGCGAAAAAGGTGTTAAGAGAGAAGAAATTGCGCTTTCAGACACCATTTCCTGCGAAGTTAAGGGTCTTCTACGGCGATGAAACGTGTCTCTATAATTCGGCGGAAGAAGCAACAGCTGACATGGCGAGAAGAGGGCTCCCGGTAACGGTGTTTAAACCCGCAGCAGACCCGAGTGAGAAGATCAAAGCGCAAACATGGACAACACAAAGACCCTCAAAATCCACGGACCAGCAGCGGGAAACCCAGCACCAGAGCGTCGCGGATAAACTATCCGTTTTCAGGTTGGAATAGCGACCTTTTTTTTTTTTTTCCCTTCCTCTTGAATCAATCCGCACATCCAACCCCCCTCATACAAGGTAACAAACATTAAAGGAGATGCATATTCAGCATGTGGTAAAACATTTCATGGAACAATCATATTATTTGAAACAAATAAGTCTTTGTAATAAAAAAAAAAAAAAAAAACTTGTTAAAATAGAAATGTGACAATAATCCACATGTTCTGCTCATACTAACAAATACTGTTTTTGCGTGAATGTTTGATGTGATGGGGGTGGGAGGGTGCACACAATTTCACAGGGTTTAGGCATAAAAGGAAAAAAAAAAAAAATCATTACAAGTTTGGATTGGGTTCTGAAACTCACGTTAAAAGCATGGGACTACTTTCAGTGGTACGAGAGGGCCCTCAACACGTAACAGAGTTTGAGGAATTTCCCTCAGGGCCTTCACTCCATCAAGGCTCTTACAGGGTCTTTAAAAAGACCTCAGCTCAGGAAGTTCTTTTGACAGTTTTTTGTTTTAAAGTTTTTTACACTATGTTCTTAATGTTTTTCTTGTTTTTAATGTTCTTTCAGTTTCTGAGTAGCACAAAAGAGGGCCACCACACAGTTATACTAAACAAAACAACACAATGGAGAAACAGGGTGTAACCAAAATAATTTCATATAATGTAAAAGGGATCCTGAATCCAGTTAAAAGATCCAAGATTCTAGGCAAAATGAAAAAAGACAAAGCAGGAATAATACTTTTACAAGAAACCCACCTAACAGACGTGGAACACAATAAACTCAGTAGACAAGGGTTTAAAATGATCTCTTCATCTTCATATAAATCAGGGAGGAGGAGGGGAGTAGCGACATTGATATCAACCAAAATTACATTTGAAAAAAAATCAGAACACAAAGATAAAGAAGGGAGATACAGTTTGGTAACTGGGCGGCTAGAGGGAGAAGATATCACCCTGCTGAATGTGTATGCTCCCCCAGGGGCTAACTGGAAATTTTATAAAAATGTATTCGACCTAATGATAACTAAAGCTCAAGGTTTAGTGATATGTGGTGGGGACTTCAATCTTAGACTGAATCCATACTGGGATGCTTCTGGTAATTCCCCACATCAAAATAACACCCAAAACAGGAAGACTCGGATGCTACTAAAAGAAATGGGAATCTGTGATGTGTGGAGGGAACTCAACCCCAGTGTAAAAGACTATACATTTTACTCAACTCCACATTCATCTTACTCAAGGATTGACTATTTTTTTATGTTTAATAGAGACATTGGTAGAGTAAAAACATGTAAAATAGGACTGATGGATCTCTCCGACCACAGTCCGATCTACATGGACTTAAATATCCAAAAATACACAAATAATACATTTTCTTGGAGGTTAAATTCAAATGTCCTGAAAGGACCATTGAAAGATGAATTGGAGTCAGATATTCTCAGATATTTGGAAGATAACGATAATGGAGAAGTATCCCCTTTAATACTGTGGGATGCATGTAAAGCTGTAATAAGAGGAAAGATTATTGCAAAACTGGCAACCCAAAAGAAACTAAGACAAGAAAAACTATCCACATTAGAGTCAGAACTTAGGAACCTAGAAAAAGAACACAAAGGCAACACTCATTCTACTGACTCGCTCAAGATTAAGGAAATTAAAAACCAAATAAATGAGATCTACACAATAGAAATCCAGAAGAAACTTACATTTCTGAAACAAAAATACTATGAAGCAGGCAGTAAATCGGCAAAATTGCTAGCCTATAAATTGAGGAAACATCAAACAGAAAGAGCAATCTACAAAATCAGAGACCCAGTATCAAAGGAAATAAAATTCAGAATTCAGGATATTCTTAAAAACTTCGAGAATTACTATAAGAACTTATACTCCCACAAAAAACATAAAAACGCATCCGAGGCATTCCTAAACACATTAAACCTTCCCCAACTTACGGAGTCACAAAATAAAACACTACTGTCAGAAATACATTCTAAAGAATTGGAAAAAGCAATTATGAAACTTAAAGCTAACAAATCCCCAGGAGCTGATGGCTATACAGCAGAGTGGTACAAAACCTTTAAACAGCAACTATCTCCTCTCCTCCTGAAAACATTTAATTATGTCCTCCACACAGGGGAAATCCCCCCCTCCTGGAGAGAAGGGGTCATTGCAGTTATACCTAAACCTGAAAAGGATAAACTAGAGTGCTCCAACTACAGACCAATCAGTGTACTAAATCAGGACTATAAGCTTTTTACCATTATCCTTGCCAAAAGGTTAGAGAATATACTGACAGACCTAATTCATTTAGACCAAACAGGTTTTATAAGACAAAGACAGACACAAGACAACATTCGACGCACTTTACACATAATTCATCATATAAAAAAATATAACTTAAATGCAGTCATATTAGGATTAGATGCTGAAAAAGCATTCGATTCGGTTGACTGGTCTTTTCTATACAGAATCTTATCCAGTTTCAATTTTCATAACAACTTCATTAGAACTATACAGGCATTATATAAAAAACCAACAGCTAAAATAAGGATTAACGGTAATTTATCATCATCTTTTGAACTGGAAAGAGGATGTCGTCAGGGCTGCCCCCTGTCTCCACTGCTCTTTGCAATCTTCATAGAACCTCTGAGCCAATGGATAAGACAAAACCAAAAAATTCAAGGTATTACACTTGGTCAGAAGGAACATAAAATAGCACTCTTTGCTGATGACATTTTAATATACCTAGGGCAGCCGGACACTTCTTTACCAGAACTAACCTCAGTTTTTTCAGAGTATGGAGATTTATCGGGGTACAAATTAAATATGCATAAAACCCAAGTTTTAACATTCAACTATGACCCAAATCATTATTCACTAAGCAAACTCAAAACTAACTGGGAGTCGGAATCTATGAAATATCTGGGGGTCAATATCCCGAAACAACTCAACAAAATTATATCACTAAACTATGATCCACTGGTGACAAAAATAAAATCTGACCTAGCAAGATGGAATATGATACCATTCTTGGGTATTGCACAAAGAATTGAAGCAGTCAAAATGAATATACTTCCACGTCTTCTATACCTTTTCCAAACAATACCGGTAGAACCTCCCAAAAAAACATGGCAGGAGCTGGACAGAAGGATCTCAAGATTCATATGGCAGGGCAAGAGACCTAGAATCAGATATAGAACCCTACAGCTAAACAAAGACAAAGGTGGGCTCGCGCTGCCAAATATCAGGGACTACTTTAAAGCCGCACAAATTAAAACTTTAGTAGAGATATGTAACCCAGTCTACTCTGCACAATGGAAGGAGATCGAATGCCAAATAACAAGTGACATCCCCCTACAGGCGATAATAGGGAACAATGTCTTACATAAGCTTTTGAATAACACTAACCCGTGGATAGAGACCCCGCTAAAAATTTGGTTTAAGATAGTCAGAGAGAATCAAACTAAAGAGCCCTATCGACTTCTGCAATGGATCGCCTATGATCAGGACTTTACTCCTAATAAAACAGACACCAGATTTAAAAAGTGGAAGGAGAAGGGGCTGATAAAATATTACGATTTTTTTAAAGGGCAAATCTTAAGAAGTTTTGAAGATTTGAAAAAACAAGGCCTAATAAATCAAGACCTTTACAGGTTCTTCCAGCTTAGACACCACATAAACAATATACTTAAAAAGGAGGTTTTGGAAAGGGCCCAGTCAGGTGTTCTGAAGGTCTTCTTAATGGCATATAAAGGGATCCCAGGGATCAGATACATTTCTAAAATATACCAAGGTCTTCAAGACTTAAAAGGAGACAACACATCTTATATAAAAGAGAGATGGGAAAAAGAGGGGAATTTCACTTTACATCTGGAAATATGGGAAAAGCTAAATAAACAGCAATGGAAAAGTACCTCATCCCTGCAGTGGAGAGAATTTGGATGGAAAAACTTGGCAAGATTTTTCAGAACACCTGCACAAATCAAATTTACCCATAAGGGATTGAACTGTTGGCGCTTGTGTGGTGAAAAGACTGCAAATCATTTTCATGTGTTTTGGTCATGCCCAGTTATCCACCAATATTGGACCAATGTACAGACAATATTGGGGAAAATATTCAAAATTACAGTTCCCTTTTCTTTTGTAACTTTGTATTTGGGTTTACTACCGGACTCACTGGAAAGACGAGGAGAAAAATACTTATTCAATGTTTTAATATTGGCAAGCAAAAAAGCTCTAACTAAAAAATGGATGTTGAAGGACTGTCCTACACCTGAAGATTGGACTAACGTGATCCAAGACATTTACTCGATGGAAAAGTTGACATTCGCACTGAGACAGGACATGGATGGGTTCATGAACTTTTGGCATCCCTGGACCGCATATGTGTCTTCCATTAGATCTAATCTTTGACAAATACCATTTCAATAATGGTTCTGCTCTTTGTTCCAATGCTACTCAGATGCTCTTTTATCTTTATTTACTTACTTTTTCTTTTTGTTTGTTTTTTACTGGTTTGTTTGGTTTTTTTTTGTTTTTTGTTTTGTTTTTTTTTTCTCTTTAATTTCACTTTTTCTTTCACTTTAAAAAAAAAAAAAAATAAGGGGTGTTGTAAGAATTAATCTTCCAATGTTGTCAGATATCAGAAAATAAGGGAACATGTGATGAAAATGTAAACACTGCATTGCTGTAACGACCTGTATACCCTTTACAAAAACTTAAATAAAAAAAAAAAAAAAGATGAGAGAGGTCTCCAATTTCCATCATAGGTATACCTCAACTATGAGAGACAAAATGAGAGAAAAAAAAAATCCAGAAAATCACATTGAAGGATTTTTAATGAATTAATTGGTAAATTCCTCAGTAAAATAAGTATTTGGTCACCTACAAACAAGCAAGATTTCTGGCTCTCACAGACCTGTAACTTTAAGAGGCTCCTCTGTCCTCCACTCGTTACCTGTATTAATGGCACCTGTTTGAACTTGTTATCAGCATAAAAGACACCTGTCCACAACCTCAAACAGTCAGACTCCAAACTCCACTATGGCCAAGACCAAAGAGCTGTCAAAGGACACCAGAAACAAAATTGTAGACCTGCACCAGGCTGGGAAGACTGAATCTGCAATAGGTAAGCAGCTTGGTGTGAAGAAATCAACTGTGGGAGCAATTATTAGAAAATGGAAGACATACAAGACCACTGATAATCTCCCTCGATCTGGGGCTCCATGCAAGATCTCACCCCGTGGGGTCAAAATGATCACGAGAACGGTGAGCAAAAATCCCAGAACCACACGGGGGGACCTAGTGAAAGACCTGCAGAGAGCTGGGACCAAAGTAGCAAAGGCTACATCAGTAACACACTACGCCTCCAGGGACTCAAATCCTGCAGTGCCAGATGTGTCCCCCTGCTTAAGCCAGTACATGTCCAGGCCCGTCTGAAGTTTGCTAGAGAGCATTTGGATGATCCTGAAGAGGATTGGGAGAATGTCATATGGTCAGATGAAACCAAAATAGAACTTTTTGGTAAAAACTCAACCTGTCATGTTTGGAGGAGAAAGAACACCAGACTTACTGTGAAGCATGGGGGTGGAAACATCATGCTTTGGGGCTGTTTTTCTGCAAAGGGACCAGGACGACTGATCCGTGTAAAGGAAAGAATGAATGGGGCCATGTATCGTGAGATTTTGAGTGAAAACCTCCTTCCATCAGCAAGGGCATTGAAGATGAAACGTGGCTGGATCTTTCAGCATGACAATGATCCCAAACACACCACCTGGGCAATGAAGGAGTGGCTTCGTAAGAAGCATTTCAAGGTCCTGGAGTGGCCTAGCCAGTCTCCAGATCTCAACCCCATAGAAAATCTTTGGAGGGAGTTGAAAGTCCGTGTTGCCCAGCGACAGCCCCAAAACATCACTGCTCTAGAGGAGATCTGCATGGAGGAACGGGCCAAAATACCAGCAGCAGTGTGTGAAAACCTTATGAAGACTTACAGAAAATGTTTGACCTCTGTCATTGCCAGCGAAGGGTATATAACAAAGTATGGAGATAAACTTTTGTTATTGACCAAATACTTATTTTACCGAGGAATTTACCAATTAATTCATTAAAAATCATTCAATGTGATTTTCTGGATTTTTTTTTCTCATTTTGTCTCTCATAGTTGAGGTATACCTATGATGAAAATTGGAGACCTCTCTCATCTTTTAAGTGGGAGAACTTGCACAATTGGTGGCTGACTAAATACTTTTTTGCCCCACTGTATAGTTTGGCTCTGCTACTGAAAGAGATTTTTGCTCAGTAAATGTTCTCTAATGTGTGCATACACCCCTGCCCAGATGTGCACATGTAGCCCCTGAGGAATAAGTGGAGGTCTGAAGGTATACTGCAACTTAATATTGGTTACATTTGTTAACACAGGTTGGTAGAATTTAAGTGGTTGAGAGAATACATTAAAAACCATATAAAAATGGAACTTCCTGTCATCCAGCTTGGTGATCAGCAAAAATGGAACTGAGGAGGGAAATGTGGGTGGCAGTGGCTCAGGAGGTAGTGTGGGTCGTCCAATAACCAGAGGGTTGGCGGTTCAAATCCCGCTCTCCCCAGCCATTCTGCCATTGTGTCCTTGGGGCAAGACACTTTACCCACCTTGCTCCCAGTGTCCATGACACTGGGTATGAATGTGTCTAAAAATGTTCAGTAGTGGTCAGAGAGGCTGTTGGCAGCCATGTTACCATCAGTCTACCTCAGGGAAGTTGTGGCTACAGAAGTAGCTTACCACTACCATTGTCTGTCTGCTGAGTAAATAAATAATGGACTCACTGTAAAGCGCTATATAAATACAATCCATTATTATTACCTTCACCAAGGGAGGACGGAGATAATGTTTTCGGTTGCATTGGTTGGTTTGTTTGTTACCAACATAACTCAAAGTTATGAACAGATTTTGATGAAATTTTCAGGAAAGGTGTGTAATGGCATGGGGAACAGATTAGATTTTGGTGGTGATTTGGATCACGATGTGGATGCAGGAATTTTTGAATATTATTTTATATATTAATCTTGCGCTTTTCATGTACTGCCCCTTTAAGACGTGTCCACTCAGTTACGTGTGTGGTCACCCCATATGGCCACGCGCCTCGGCAACCCGGAAGCCAAACACTGCAGAAAAAGTATTGGGGGTGTGTCCACCAAACTCATTTTTCCTGCTGTGGGCAACTATTTTCTATTCATTCTCTATGTAGTCCAGCGTTTACAGTGCTGAGCACCCTCGGTGCTGAGACGCTTTTTAGTGGTGGCTGCTTTTTGTCGTGGTGCTCAGGGCTGAAAAAAGTTGAACTTGTCAGACTACTGTACAGCTGCGCTCGTTAATGACAGACCTTTCTAAGCTGCTAATCAGAATTAAGGAAGGGCGGGACATAGGACACCGGTACAGGAAGACGACAACAGTAGGTGACGGATGGTGGAGAGACTGAACTTTGCTGCATCAAACAACCCAGTACTCTTTGATTTGACACTAAAAGGATATCATGATCAAAATTTGGAAGCAAACGCTTAGAGGAACATGCCCGCATCTGTCGGTGTGCCAGGTGAGCGTTTGTGCCTTTGTCATGATTTAAGGTGGAATTGCCCAGCCCCAACATATGGTCAATACAATTATGAGAGTCTTGTTATTATAATGTAGTCATATAGTTTTTGCTGTCGTTTCTTTGTCTGTTAATAATTATAATAATAATGGATTGCATTTATATAGCAGCTTTCATTCAAATTTTCAGGAAAGGTGTGTAATGGCACACTGGACACGTGATTAGATTTTGGTGATTATCTCAAGATGCATACCTCCGCCAAGGCTCTTATCTTCTCACAGAGTGTTAGCAACAATACTCCAAAACTACAGGATAGATTTGGATGACATTTTCACCAGCGGTGGCCCTTGGCCCAAAGATGAACTCATTAGATGTTGGAGGTGATCCGTGAGTGCATACCTCCGCCAAGGCCCTATCTCGCAATGTACAGATGGATGGCAATATGAATGGACAAAGGGACGGAGGGGAGGAGAAAGGGAGGGAGGGACAGAGCTTGGCAAAGATATGCGCTCTCTGAGTGCCCTCTAGTTATTATTAAGAAATGAAGCTTTTCAAAGCCTCCAGACGCAGATGATTAAAAACAAAGATTTTTAACTTCAGACAAAAACTGGAGTCTGCACCTTATTTTGCTTTACTTTTACCTTTTAATTTGTTAATAAAAGTCTAACAATTTGATAAAACGCCAAAATTTTGAGATAACACAAACTTAAAAAAAAAAAAATCACACTCCAGTTTTGCAGAGATGTGAAACTTCGTTCTACAGATGCGGGGTGGAGAGTGTCCTGTCTCACTTCATTACAGTGTGGTATGGCAGCTGCTCTGCGCTGGCTAAGAAGGCACTGCAGCGGGTGGTCAGTACAGCCAGGAAGATCACTGGGTGCAGCTTCCCATCCATCAGTGACATTTACATCAGATGCTGCAGGAGCAGGGCCTCTGGGATCATGATGGACCATACCCAACCTCCATCTGGACTGTTTGCACCTCTGCCCTCTGGGAGAACACTGTGCAGCATTATTACGAGAACCTCTCGACTGAGGTCCAGCTTCTTTCCTGAGGCTGTCTGAGTAATGAACAGTTCATGAGCATGCCTATTAGCACACACAAGCTCCATATTGCTACTTCTAAGTGCAACTTGTATTTGAAGTGCATTTTTTGCTTGTTTTTTTAGCAGTTATGTTTTTATTCTATTTTTATTCTATTTATTAGTATTTTTTATTCTATAGAATATTCTCTGGGCCTTGAGTACAAATTTTGTTTTCCCATGCCTGTATGTTGGAATGCCAATAAAGCATCATCTCTCATTTCTATTCAGTTGCTGGGTTTCTGTGATAATCACAGTTTGTCCACAACAAACACCATGTTCAAGTAGATGGTGTCCACATTTGCAATTGGTACCATTAGACAGTAGCTAGCTAGCTAGCTAGATATATAGATAGATGTACTTTATTGATCCCAAACTGTGAAATTAAAGTGTAATAGCAGCATGGCACAGTAGACGACCCAACAGAAATACACACAGCATAATGGAAAAAGCGTTACCCAGGGAAGTAAAAATGTTTAGAAAACTTTATATACTACATAGGTTACTGCTAGGTTAAAAAGATGATGATCCTTATGAATCTATGAATAGCACTGACTGTACAAAGAAGAATTATTAGGTGCAGGGTGAAATGTGAGGTACCAATTAGACTGTAAGGTGCAGTATGGCAGCACTGTTATGACCAAAATTCAACAGTAGAGTGAGTTATTGTACAGTGAAATGGCATGTGGCAGAAAAGATTTCCTGTACCAGACTGTTCTGCGGCAGAGCTATAGTAGTCTGATGGAGAAAGTGCTCCACTGTCTGTCCAGTGTGTGGTGGAGAGGGTGATCAAGATTGTCTATGATGGATAACAGTTTGTTCAGTGTCCTCCTCTCCATCCTAGATCACAGGCTGAGGACTGACTTTGTTATTGTGTCATCAGACCTGTGATTGGATGACTTGGACACCAAGCTGAAGAGAGGTGCTGAGCTGTCAACTGATCACCACCTGGTGGTGAGTTGATTCAAATGGCAAGGGAGGATACTATTCAAACCCAGTAGACCCAAACATGTAGTGAGGGTACACTGAGAATATTTTGGAGAGGCCTGTCTTCAACTCCCACCTCCATAAGAATTCTAACCAAATGCTGAGGGAGACTGGAGACATGTCGTCCGAATGGGCCATGTAGCCCACTTCCATTGTTGGAAGCAGCTGCCCAGAGCTTTGGCTGTAAGGCAAACCCTGAACCACATGGTGGACGAAAGAGGTTAGGTGGCACCACGCTGAAGGAGGAGTCCTGCTGAGTTTGGCTGGCCTGTGGGACTCCTGGAAGCAGCTGAGGTGTACCAGCAGGTCAAGGGAGTATGGCCTGGGCTGTTGTGGAAGCAAAAACTGGTAAGGTCATGGAACAAGACTTTTGGTCAGCGTTGAAGAGGTTCTAGCAAGGTGTCTGATGACTCAGGAAGGAAAATCTGCTCCTTGTCACTATTGTGTATAATGAAGATGGGGCGCTGCTGACCTCAAGTGGGGACACTATTGGGTAGTGGAGTGAGTATTTCAAGGATCTCTTCAATCCCACCGACATACCTTCCACAGGGGAAGCAGAACCTGAGATCAAGGAGAATGACACACCCATCAGTGGAGCCAAGGTTGCTGATGTTGTTTAAAAAAATCTTCAGTGGCAGGGTTTTGGGGGTGGATGAGATTCGCCACAAGTACTTCAAGTCTATGGATGTTGTAGGGCTGTCTTTGTTGACATATCTTGAACAACACTCTGTGGAGGTTGGAGACATTGCCTTTGGCATGGCAAAATGGGGTGGTGGTTCCTATCTTCAAGAAGGGGGGCCAGAGAGAATGCTCCAATTTTAGAGGGATCACACTCCTCAGCCTGGGAAGGTCTATGCCAGGATACTGGAAAGAGGAGTCCGGCTGTTGGTTAAACCTTGGATACAGGAGGAACAATGTCGTTTTTGTCCTGGTTGTGGAACACTGGACCAACTCTTCACCCTCTCAAGGATCCTCAAGGGTTTGCGGGAGTTTGCCCAACCAGATTACATGTATTTATGGACTTGGAGAAAGCGTTCAACCACATTCCTTATACAACTGTTTTACGAGTGTGGGTGGTATTACCAGCAGTCCATCAAACTTGTTCCCAGTGAAAGCTGGACTTCATTAGGGCTGCCCTTTGTCACTAATCCCATTCATAATTTTCATGGACAGGATTTCTAGGCACAATCAAGGAACAGAGGATGTCAGCTTTGTTCAGGGTATCTGCAGGTTTAAGGAAGTTAAATCTAAGACTTTTTAAGACCATTTTTAAGGCCACTTTAATCAAATTTAAGACCTTTCATCTGCGAAATAGCAAAAAGTGTGACCACATTGCAAATAGTTTTGTCCACAGATTTAATGGAACTGAAAGTGCTGAAAAATAAATATCAAGATCACAACTCTGTAGACGGAACACAGGCAACTTGTAACAGTCTGAATAATCTGACAATCTTTCAAACAAATATGAAAACGTGCTTGTAGCATTTGACAAAAACAAACATTAAAGAACATTACACAACAAGATCTCTAAAATGAATATAGTTTCTCTCCCATGCTCTCCTCACTCCCATAATTATGGCATGGATCTGAGCTCTGTAGCCTTTGTCTCCAGCTCTGCTTCCATTTGTTTTAATTTGCACAGTTTTTCTTTGTATCTCTTCCTCAGCGTGTTTGATTTTGTGATGAGTTGGGCCATTAAGGTTCCAGTCTTTTCTTCAGCTTCTTCTGCAAGCTGATCAGCATCCCTGTGTAGGCTGGTGGATACCTGGATCAGAGTTTGCCTCTTTTTCTTAAGCTCCTCTAAGTTTTCCTCTGCAGCTTTTCGCTTCTGTGCCTGGACATCAGTGATTTGATTATGTACAGTGTGGAGGCCACAACTCCCCACCACAATCAGCTGAGCCCCCCCACACTGCTCACGCTGCTCTTGTTGAAGCAGTTCCAGGAACTTCCAGTTGACATTGGGTCCATCCATAGAGACAGACAGCAGCTTTTGCAAGTCCAGCTGCTGAGTACATTCCTGAGGACGAAATGAGTGTCATTTATCAAGCAGCATTACAAGGTGCTTAACCTCTTGCACTCCGGGATACCGCGGGTGGTCACGTCTCTGCGTCCTAGTGCATCTCAGTGGGCACTGTGCGTCTCAGTGCGCACTGAAAAAAAAAAGCTGCATTTCCGTTCTTCCAGTACAGACACAGCCGTGAATGGAAAGCCAAAGGAGTGTTTTGATTGGTTTAGATTTGACTGACCTCTCATTCGACTAATAAGAGCCTTGAATTGGGTTTCTGAAACCTTGAAGAACCAATGACTGAAAACCTAGCAAGAAGGACCCGCCTACCAACGACTGCGAATACAACGAGCCAATTGAAGCAGAGAAGTTCGACGACTGAAAGCATGCGTCCCGTGCGTAAAATCTGTTTTGTGTAAGCCACTGTGTGTAACGGTAGCGTTCGCCAGTCTTTTTTTATTACTACTGTTCTTATTTGTTTTGAAAAATCGTTCGCCAAAACCGCATCATGGAATCATTGTTTGACCGGGTTGCGTGACCAGAACCACGAGTCGTAACAAGCGGACCAGCTTCATGTTCGTCTGACAATGAGGAACAGATGTTCGCCAACGACACTGCTGTTGTGGACAGGTAAGTGTTATAAGCTAAATTATTCTTTATCACTGAAAATGGTAATAAAAATGACTTTTGACCGATCGGTAATTACAACGGTGCGTCATCACTACATGACGGACTGTTTTTTGTGCGCCAGGCTCCTCTGTAGCGGGGAAGAGTTGTTATCCTCTACATTGCAGATATTTTAGTATAATTTTTATTGCGCTGTAGGTTATTTTTTCTTGTAAAAAAAAAAAAGCCACATTTTTTACGTGGCATGCTTCTTTGTGTGTGGGGGGCTTGTTTGTTCATTCATTCATTCATGAATGAATCAGGGTGTCTGCAGGTTTTAACAAGTGCAATTTTAGACTTTTTTAGACAATCATGGATTAAATTTACGACCTTCACGACCTCCTTCAGCAAGTCGTTTGCTGTAGCATGGCCCAGAAACTGAGAGCCAACGTACCGGGACTGTACCTGGCCGCCATCCCAGTATCTTATGTGAAGGTCCAGTTGCTTCTTTTTTGATGCGCGGTTCAAACTTTCGTCGAACATTATCACGAAGGGCCCAGACACCTTTGAGATACAATCTTTCTTGACGAACTCTGCTACTCCAAATCAGATGATATAGGCGGTCTTGTCTCTCCCGCATTGGAATGTTTTGGCTACTGTCGAGTCAGGAAACATTGCTTGAAACAGTTCCCCGATGTCGTCATTAGCTCTGTATGACTGGTGTTTAGCCACGGTGTTAAGCACCCACAGAACTTCTGCCTTCATCGTTTCAGTCGAGCCCATTAGATCGCGAATATCATTTGTATTATTTCTTGACGTGCTGCTTGCAACCGAACAGAACTGAGCAATTCCATGAGAGTTGCGTGCTGCATTTGCTGATTCCTGGTGTTTGCTAGCTTTGATGTGTGACTCCAGTGCCCTGACGCCCAGGGTCCCGAGTTTAAGTGTTCTTTTGCACAACGTGCAGTACGCCTCAGTGTCGTCGTTGGGAACGCGTTTGAGCCAGTCTGCAAAGTCATCTCTTGAGAGCCAACTGTCATTAAATTTACATTTGCCCATCTTTTTAGTTTTGTCCTGCTAGTTTTCTCTCCTGCCATTCGCACGTTACTTCACAACTATTCCCGCCTTGCTCGCGCACACAGCTCATTCAGACCAGAGCCAAAATGTTTGCTCCAGCATCCCGTGACGACAGTACATTTCCATTTCACATCTGTAGTTTTATTGTGCGTTCCACTAACAGCAACATTTCATGTAGAACAGGGGTCGGGAACCTTTTTGGCTGAGAGAGCCATGAACACCACATGTTTTTAAATGTAATTCCATGAGAGCCATACAATATGTTTAAAACTAAAAATACAAGTAAATGTGTGCATTTTATGTAATTTCAACACTTTTAAAGTACAATAAGTCTCTGAATTCTTTTTAATAACATTGTTATGCTGTCGCTAATCAATGATGAGTATTTCTTACCATTAATGCGACTTCTGGTGCTCAATATTGGCTGAGCCTGGAGTACCCGGATGTGCAGCAGCTTTTGGGATATTCAAATTCAAACGTTTATTTCAAACTCTGGTTCATATTAAATGCAGAACTGAAACGAGTAGAAAATAAATAAATAAATGCTTAAATTCAGTGGGCCGTCTCGTGTGATCTGAGCTCGTAATGGCCGATGATTCTAAAACTATGCGATCTGGATCAATATTGGCTGAGCCTGGAGTACCCGGATGTGCAGCGGCTTCCGGGATATTCAAATTTAAATTCAAACTTTTATTTCAAACTCAGGGTTCATATTAAATGCAGAACTGAAACGAGTAGAAAATAAATAAATAAATGCTTAAATTCAGCGGGCCGTCTCGTGTGATCTGAGCTCGTAATGGCTGCAACACGGAAGATGATTCTAAAACTATATACAGAGCAGCAGACACTCGGCGCTCTTGTAAAAACAAAATCTTTAAAGTTTAAAGATTTGTCTGCGAGCCAGATGCAGCCATCAAAAGAGCCACATCTGGCTTGCAAGCCATAGGTTCGCCATAGGTCCGTATGGTGGCAGTTACCATAACTGCCACCATAACAGAAAAAAAACTGAATGGCGTGGAAAAGACATATGAACAATACTTAAAAAAAAAACATTAATCCTTTATCGATATTTTGCATTGAAACGTAGGTCTTAAATTACTCAAACTCAATTTTAGACTCTCAGTGCAAAATATCCCTGTATTTTAGACTTTTTTAGGCCTAAAATTGAAAATGTGTAATTTTAGACTTTTTTAGACATCGCGGGCACCCTGATGAATAAACAACCCCCCCCCCCCACAAACACACACACAGCCCTGAGTGTCACCTTTCATTAGAGCCCAAGATGAAGCTTCTATGTTGAATCATTCAAAAGTTATAGACGTTTTTCCAAACTGTGCCACTTGGCACAATTTGGCACAGTTCAAAAACGCCTGGGAACAACCTGACAAAAAAGCTGTGTAATATATTCATTTTTTGTGGTATTGTTACAAAATTTTGACCTCAGCTTGATAACACTTGGTTCTACATTTCTGTTGTATTTTCCAGCCAGTATCTGACAGCTGTGTGTTATTTGCAAGCATTTGTATCTAAAAAAAACACCCAGGCGAACTTTATTTTCTTCAAGTTCAGTATGTTTAGATGACTGTTACTCAGTGGCAGGAGCACTTAGAGAGATTATGACTGCTTTGCCAAAAAATTCAAAGTGTTTTCTTTTAAATGAGACCAACCCCATGAAGATGCTGCAAAGGGTTGAAGAACAGCTTTTGATTTACTTTGGGTACGTTATTTTTAGCCGTTTTTAGGGAAATTGACCAGAGTGCAAGGGGTTAACATGTAGAAATAAAATAGCAGTTAGGAAAAGAATGAAGTACATAACAGTTGCATAAAAATTAAGTATACAATAAAACAGAAATATATATATAACAACAGATAAACTGATGGGCATAACTGCTGCATGGCAATGCCATGTGTAATGTCAAACACAAATGTGACATTTTCAGAAATGTTCTTTTTAAATGTTTTAACACTTAATTTTTCAGTTGAAAAATAAAATTTGTTCTTTATGAAGGATTAAAACAACAGAACTGCAATAATGATAACATCATGTCATCAAGATATATACTGCTCAAAAAAATAAAGGGAACACTTTGAAAACACATCAGATTTTAATGGGAAAAATAAACTGGATATCTAAATTGTGGCAGGCTAGTCCAGTTTACTCAGATTAAAAAGTGTTCCTTTAATCTGAGTAAACTGGACTAGCCTGCCACGATTTCTGTAATTTGGGATTACAGTTTTCAGGGAGAAATAATAATTTAGCTTATAACACCTTACCTCTTCGCAGCAGCAGGGTCCTGGCAAACTTCTCTTCCCCATTGTCAGACGAAAGCGACGCTGGTCCGCTCGTGGATCCCGGTCAAAACATAATTCCATTATTGCCGTTTTGGCGAATGATTTACGACTTTTGTCGTCGGCCTCCGTCGGTCTATGATGACGGAAGAGAATCCTAAACGTCTATTCTGCTGGAATGAGTGCAGGTCCCACTTGTGGGTGTTTTCCACGCTGCTGGGTCTGTAGCAGGTTCATCCAGCGTCCTTTTTTTCATCAGCTACAACAGTAAATCTCTCTTCACCCAGCCCGAACTTCTGTGCTTCAACTGGCTACTGCATTCACAGTAGGCGGGTCCTCCTTCCTAGGTTTTCATTCATTGGTTCTTCAAGGTTTCAGAAACCCAATTCAAGGCTCTTATTAGTCGAATGAGAGGTCAATCAGATGAACTAATCTGTTCGTGTTTTTCAGTGGCGCTTGGACGCCAACACCACCTACATCACCACCATCTGGACTATGCGTCCGAGAGCGCACGAGGGCCCTCGTGCGCCCTAGGACGCAGGGACTTGCCCGCCCGCGGAACAACGGAGCGCAAGAGGTTAAACAGAACAACAACAACAATAACAAGCATCAACGATGTATAACACTTTTTCTTATAAGTTTTCTATTGAGAGAAAAAAAAAAAAGCTTTAGCTAGATTACTGGTAATTTCTTAGTGTGGGGTTCTTACTTACTTGAAAGTGGTGCAGTAAATCCTGAGCTGTTCCGTGGACTCGGATCATCTTTGAAGTAACGGACATGTAGGTCCAGCTGCTTCGTTTTAGTTGTTTGGTTGAGGGTTTCGTCAAACATCAAAGTAAAGCTGTCTTTGTTAACGTCGGTGACGAGAAGTTTAATGATGTGTGGAGCCAAACCAAATTTTGGAATGTAGGCTGATAAGTCTTTACCGCACATAAAGTTTTTAGCGATTTCTGAGTCAGTAAACATAGCTCGGAAAATGTCTCCCGACTCCTTCGTTGGTGCTATAGGACTGGTGTTTGGTTTCTGTGTGCAGACACCACAGTACCTCTGCTTGAAGTGTAGCGGTGGAGCCGAAGGTTGCTCTGAGGTCTGTGGCTGTGGTTTGAGCTGCTGTTGCTGCTGGTATCGGAGACGGAGCTGAAGTCTGTGGTACTGATGAGACGGAACGGTACTGAAAAATGGCAGGCGTTTGTTGGTGGGTTTTTGCAGCCGTTTTGTGCTTCTCGCTCTGCATATGCGATTCCACAGCTTTAATTCCCGTCGAGCCGAGTTTAAAGAGCTTCTTGCACAGCGTGCAACGGGCCTCATAGTTAATTCCATGAACCGGTCTTAACCATGCCGCAAATGTCGGCGTATCCATCCAGCTAAGATTAAATTTACATTTCCCCATGACTGACGTTGCCAACAGCTCCTGAAGTGCAAGCTGCTAACGTGTAAACCTGAAAGTAGCCCCCTCCCCCCACAAACAAATGATTGCTTTTGATTTCACTGTACAACGAAAGAAAATATTGCAATTTTGTTCAATGTGTTTGTGTCATTTTTAAGACCTTTGAAAGACGGATTTAAGGATTAATTGTCATTTTTAAGGATAATTAAGGCCTTAATTTTGGACAAACACATTTAAGACTTTTAAAGACTTTTTAAGGACCCGCGGACACCCAGTTTGTTGGCTACAGGATCTCATCTCTGTTTTTGCAGATAATGTGGCTCAGTTGGTTTCATCATCAAGAAATGACCAACAGATCTTATTGGGGCAGTTTTCTACCAACTGTGAAGATGCTGAGATGAGAATCAGCCCCTCAAGTCCGAGTCCATGGTCCTCAGCTGGAAAAAAGTGGATTGTCCCATCCGGGTAGGAAAAACTACTTGTACTCCAAGTAGAGGAGTCCAAGTATCATGGACTCTTATTCACAAGTAAGGGGAGAATAGAATGGGAGATTGACAGACTGACTGGAGCAGCTTCTGAGGTGGACATTATTCCAGTTGCTGTGGTGAAGACAGAGCTGAGCTCCAAAGCACAGCTCTCAATTTATTGGTCAATTGATGTTCCTACCTTCATCTACGGCCACGAATGTTGGGTAGTGCCCAAAAGAATAAGAACACGGATGCAAGTGGATGAAATGAGCTTTCACTGCAGGGAGCCACTGCTCCTCCACACCAAAAGGAGCTAGTTGAGATAGTTTGGGCATCTAATCAGTATACCTACTGGACACTTCTCAAGTAAGGTATTTTGGGCATGTCCCACTGGGAGTAGTCCCCCAGGGCAAACCCAGGACATGCTGGAGAGATGGCTTTAAGCAATAAAGTGACTTATGGACTGATGTTTTACAAGGTAAATTTGAGGACTTTTCCCAAACTGTCTGGCACAATACAACACTCAGTTGTCTGCCAGCTGTTTAAACTACAAAAATGTTCTAAATATAAATGTACACATAAACCCATACTGTGTTATGAGTGCTAAGATCCTGCCAATTTCCTTGCCTTCTGTGTAGGCGTTGCTGCGAACATGTCTGCACATGTACTCCATCAAGGGGAGTTGCATCAAATTTTGGGCACCGAGGGCATCAGGGAATGTGGGTCCCCGTGTTTGAAAGTTAGTGTTAGTAAACTTATAACCACTAATGTCTTATTAGAATATGTTATGATCAGACCATTACTTTATACAGCAGCTTCTTTTAATCATTTTCTTTAGTCTAATTAACAACTTTTTTTTAAAGCAGTCTTGTAATCTTTAGAATTTTATTTGTTATTTAGAAGTGTTTTTAATAAATATTTGTAATATCTGAGAAACCCTCACCAGTATTAATTTTTTAAAAGCTGCCACCAGCTGCAAAAAGGTTGGAGACCTTTGTCCAAGTATTCATTATTTATATATTAAATGGGTAAACACTAGTTTGTCCTTTTAGTGTCCTTTTAGATCTTAGTGCAGCTTTTGATACTATTGATCATAATATTCTACTTGATAGATTAGAACACTATGTTGGACTTAATGGAACTTCGTTGCAGTGGTTTAGATCTTATTTATCTGATAGGTTCCAGTTTGTTCATGTAAATGATGAGTTTTCTCTTAGCTCAAAGCTTAGTCATGGAGTTCCACAGGGATCTGTGCTTGGCCCTACTCTTTTTAGTTTATATATGCTTCCGTTAGGCAACATTATTAGAAAGCACTGTATACATTTTCACTGTTATGCAGATGACACACAATTATACCTGTCAATGAAGCCAGATGATACTAATCAATTAGCCAAGTTAGAAGCCTGTCTTAAGGAAATCAAAGCTTGGATGACTTGTAATTTCCTGCCATTAAATTCTGATAAGACTGAAGTCATTCTTGTTGGTCCAAAAAACCTTAGAAATTCCTTTCCAAATCAAACTTTCAGTTTGGATGCAGTTACTCTTTCTCTTAATAGCTCTGTGAGGAACCTTGGAGTTATTTTTGATCAGGATTTGTCCTTCAATTCACATATTAAATTTGTTTCTAAGACTGCCTTCTATCATTTGCGTAATATTGCCAAGATTAGGAGCATCTTGTCTCAGAGTGATGCTGAGAAGCTGATCCACGCTTTTGTTAGCTCGAGATTAGATTATTGTAATTCTTTATTATCAGGCTGTCCTAAAACATCTTTAAAAAGTCTTCAGCTGATCCAAAATGCTGCAGCAAGAGTTTTAACAGGTACTAGAAAGAGAGATCATATCTCTCCGGTTCTGGCCTCCCTTCATTGGCTTCCCATAGAGTTTAGAATTAAGTTTAAAATCCTTCTTCTTACTTACAAAGCTCTAAACAATCAGGCTCCTTTTTATTTAAAAGATCTGATACTACCGTATCATCCTAACAGAGCACTACACTCCCAAAATGCAGGATTACTTGTAATACCTAGAATCTCCAAAAGTACAATGGGAGGCAGAGCCTTCAGTTATCAAGCTCCTCTCCTGTGGAATCAGCTGCCAATCTGGATTCGGGAGTCAGACTCGATCTCTGTTTTTAAGAATAGGGCTAAAACCTACCTTTTTGATATAGCCTACAATTAGGGAGGGATCATGTGTTTCTGAACCCTCCCTTAGTTATGCTGCTAATAGGTTTAGTCAGCCGGGGGACCTCCAGTAATGCACTGGGCCTCACTCCTTTCCTCACTCTCTATGAAATATTTTTTTTTTGCTGGTCATTAACATTTGTTTGTTCTCTCCCATAGATTGAGTCCCCATCGTGCTGTTTGCTCTCTACATGTCTGTTCTTTTCTTCTTCTCTGTCCCCTCACCCCCCAGCCAGTCGCAGCAGATGACTGCCCCTCCCTGAGCCTGGTTCTGCTGGAGGTTTCTTCCTGTTAAAAGGGAGTTTTTCCTCTCCACCGTCGCCAAGTGCTTGCTCACAGGGGATCGCTTGATTGCTGGGGTCTTTCTGCAACTGTGGGGGTCCTCCCTACAGTTGATAGTGCTATGAGATGACTGTTGTTGTGAAATGGCGCTATATAACTAAAGTTGAATTGAATTGAATAGTTAAAACCATCCATCCATCCATCTTCTTCCACATAATCCTTTTCGGGTTGCGGGGGGTGGCGCTACAGCCTATCCCAGCATCTTTGGGCAAGAAGCAGGGTACACCCTGGACAGATTGCAGCTCAAAAATTGTCTGAACTGGTAAAGGCAGAGATCACCCATAGCACAAGAACATTTATGTAGTCATGCAAAGCTCTATAATGGCATTCATGGCTCATATTTTGAGAGAAAGCATCCACTGGTTTTTCCGTTTCTAAGAAAACCTCAGAAAGAGCATTAATAAGCAACTTTCGCACCTCAGCTCGCGCAAAGCATCATGGGAACGTGGCTACCAAACATGCTCTATCGATACATTTAATTTATGGAAAGTTCCTGATCTACGAGCATATTGTATGCGTAGGGGTCTTCCCGGTTGTACCCGCAAATGCAAGGATGAACTAGTTGCGCTTGCATTCACGGCCACGTTGCAGAAATTGGCCAAAATGGCCCCCCTGTATGTACGCTGAAATAGCAGGTTTTTTGTTGTCAAAGGACCAGGCACCCTTACTTGCCAGACTCCGAAACGACTACAAAGAAGGTAAGCAAGTGGTTTGACAGCTCAACTCTGGTTTTGTCATTTTGAGTAAATTTCACTACAAGGCATAGCCTGCTTACTTAGATCTATAGGTCGATACTACTATAGTTTAAGTACCACACGTTTCCAATGATTTGCAATTTTATTTTATACCAGCTTACTTATCAATGGCCTTAATTACATGCGTGTGTAGATCAAGCTTCATTGCCAATATACAAAGAACTATATCCTAGATCCAGGCCTGCCTGTCCGTACCTACTACTTCAGGGTTTAGACTCGTGTCAATTAGGCTAGAACTTGAACAATACACAACACTATTTAATTATGTTATAATATAGACTTACTACTTTAATCCAACAATTACGTCCGTCCGGATCCTTCAGCTCCATGGGGAATGTATATAACGTGAATGGCGGCGGACATGTACACACGCTGGTCCCGAAGTTACACGCATGTATGCTGCAAGATTGCTTTTTCCACTGCTCTAGATGATACATGCCATTCCCACACTTCACTATGGCACAATGTGCACCTGGCATAACGGAGATTTAAAGCTTAAAGCAGACTTTAAGCGGCAATTGTTCAGGTGTGACAGTACTGTTTCCATACAAAAGCAAGCCGACTACCGGAATGTTTGGTAGTCGTGAACTTTGAACTCACAGAGTCTGCACATGTGCACTCGTAATGCGAAAGTCGCTTATTGGAAGCCCTGTGACCAGTGACCTTTTATAGATGCCATGCCACTTTCTCTCCCTACACCTCCAATTTCTTTCTACTGCACACCACAAAGGGAAAAATAGACAAACTGATGGATCAGTAGTTATATTATAATTACAACTTCCCTTATTTGATTCTGATTGGGATCTCTCTCTTTTTCTCTCTCTCCCTCTCCGTAAAAATAAACAGATTTGGACCATTAGTCATTTTTGTGAATCTATAATTATATTTAATTTAAATTAGTGTTAAAATGTAGTTTTTTTATTCTTACTCAGGAAATTTATTAAGGGGCTGCTTTTTAATATATGATATGATTTTGACTGTATTAGAAGGTATGTACAGTACTGTGAAAAAGTATTTGCCCCCTTACTGATTTTCTTATATTTTTGCACATTTGCCACACTTAAACGTTTCAGATCAACTTTTATCATTAGAGAAAGAAAACCCAAGTAAATATAAAATGCAGTTTTTAAATGAAAAAAAAATCACAGCACTGTGCATCTAACATTAAAAACACATCATAGCTTGTTATCTGAAAAAAATAAACTTGATCGAAGTTGCTCAATGCTATTTTTTCATTAGGTACTTTGAGTTTAGTGGAATTTTTTGTGTGTGTGTGTGTGTGGGAGGGGTGACGTTAGCTGCTACTTGAGCAGTTATTGTAAAATAATACTTTTTCTTGAGTACAATTTCTGGTTACTCTACCCAATTCTAGTAGCCTTAGTGGTAAACACTTAAAAACAAGTCTGAACTGTGACAGGATTCTCTCTAATGAAACTTGATTCAGTAAATTAGTTAAAGCCACTTCCTTTCATTTGGTGTGAGTGGACTTATCTGATTTAGCCTGTGGAAAGTAGTAGGTTAAGCTCTTTCTTTGGGCAGAAAAAGCTACAGACCTTAATTTCTATGACAAACGTCAAGTCAAAGTAATGGAAACGTTTACAAGTACAGCACAATGTATTTGATGCAAAATATTTCACACTTAAGATTTAATCCAGAGTTGGTAGTTCACCATGTAATGCTTGCTGTTCTTACTCAGTACAAATCCACAATGATGAACTCTTATCAGAGAACAAACCTCTAATGATCTGACTGGCTGATATAGCACTGTATGTAGTTGCACTTATAGAAACTAGCATTGATCCCCCCCTCCCCCCAAATTTCCTTCTACCTCTCCCTCACCCCTAGGACCTACTGGACAGATCAATAGTGCTCAACACATTATTGACCTCCGCCTGATACCTTTCACAGGGATAAAGACAAGAGACATAAACACTGGATGGTGAGTGGAGGTGAGGTACGAAGAGACAGTGGATCTAACAGCGTAGGTGTGTGTCTGTATTTATGTGTCCCTGCCTGGAGAGGTACTAATCTACATTCTGGTTCACGCTGATATGTAGCTCATCACCGTCTCCTTGACCTGCTGTCCTTAGCGCACTGAGAAGGAGGAGGAGGAGTGGGGATGGGAGCTGGAGAAAGCGAGAGGGAAGGAGATGGTGTGGCAATGGGAGGTAAAATAGCTGAGTGTGGTGATCTAGCTAATTTATCAACCCAGTCAAAACAGTGAGTTGTACTTTGGAGCAACAGGATATGGCTGCTCCTCTCAGCATCACGTCTGACAAATACACACTCACAAACACATATGTGCACAATCTCGGAAAACCCAGCTGGTCCTCGGAGCTGGCACAATGCGGGCACACACACTTCCCCCAAAAGCTGCTGCCAAGGTAGCAGTACTGAACCAGACAGGCGGACTTGTGCACACACACCGGATGACAGCACTAATACATGCTGCAGACACAACATCCACTTAGCCAATGCTCCAGAGAGGAGGCAGAGCAGCCAAAAGACAAGTATATGAGAAGAATGAGAACAGCAGAGAGCCATCATATAGTGTTTTTTACATATGAGAACAGCGTATGGCTTGTAGGGTTGGGAGAAATAATCATTTTTCTGATGCATCTCAATGCAGACATCTGAATTGATGCACAAATGTCAAGACTCCAATTATTAAATATTATTAATAACATAATTAATTTGGTCGGAATGAAAAAGTCGGCAGCCGGAACAAAAAGTCAGTGGCCGGAATGAAAACATCAGCGCCAGTACCTGCCTGGACTCTTCATAGCGTGACACAAAAGAAACAAAATGGTGGAGCGGCGTACACAGTCAGCGCCACAGAGATTAAAAGCAAACTTATAGCAGTACTTCGGCTTTTAAGAAGTCGAAGGGAAAAAAGACAACCATATTACACGTTTCTAGCCAGCGGCCGGAGACCAGGATTATTGAGTAAGCAATGTCAAAACTTCCACACAACTTGGAAATGGCAAAGCGAATTACAAAATATATTGACACTTTTATTGCTAAGGATTTACGTCCGTATTCCATTGTCAAGAACCAGGGCTTTCACACCATGATGCACACTGTAGAGCCAATGTACTGTACAATGTACTGTCAATCCCACCCCCTGACCATCAATGACTCTTCCGTGTGGAGTTTGCATGTTCTCCCCATGTCTGTGTGGGTTTACTCCGGGTACTCCGGTTTCCTTCCACAAGCCAAAAACATGCAAGTTAGGTTAACTGGAGACTCTACAGTAAGACTGTGCGATATGACGATCTATATCGGATGACGATATAAAAATGTCTACCATTTCGTAGAATATCGTTTATCTACTAACTAACTAACCTACACTTATATAGCGCTTTTCTATTTAAAATGCACATACCCCCATTTATTCAGTAAAGCTCCTACCTCACCCCTATTTGTCAGCGCCCCATCTCTTCCCCACAGTGTGCGACTGCACGAAGTGGAACAGGTGTGGTGGGTGGCTAGGCTTCAGTCTGGTGGTTGCTAATGCTAACTCCAAACTACCGATTCAGAAAGCTGCTACTCCTGTTTACCAGAGATGTGGGACCATTTTTCATCATGCTGCGTCAAAGAGGACAGTTCGCTAACCTTGTTTTAATGGGAGGTAAGTAATGCTAACAAATGCTAAATGATGATGCTAAGTTGTGCCAACTGGAAACCGTAGCAGACCATTTTTTTTTTTTACATGAAATTACTGCTGGTTTTCTCAGTTTTGTCTGAAAATTTTTTATTAAACCTGCAAAAGCGCATGATAGTGACACATGCACGCAAAATAAATAATAAATAAAATGGGTCAGAGGAGCAAATTGGCTCTTGATGTAGTTTATTTGATTTCTAATCATTTTAATTAGTCAAGTTGCGATAATCAATAAAGTTGAAGTCATCAGATGTATTTTATTACATTACCTTTTGTGTCTTTGATTTTCAGATCATAACCAATCTGAAATATTTTTACTAAGAAGCAAACAGGTTAAATCAAGCCAGAATGGCAGTCTTTAGGTTGCAGGTCTACACTTAAATTTTCATTGATTTAAACTAACAGCTAATTTATATCTGTAGATGGTAGCCATGGGTAATTTTCTCATTTTCAGACATTTTTTTATGTTGTTTGTTTGTTTGTTTTTTGCGCTAGTCTCCTCTGGCTCAGGAAATATTTAACTTATTGATGTTTACTTTTTATTCATATATGATTTAGAAGAAAAACCTGAAGTTTATGGGAATCAAGTCTCAAAGGCACATTACAAAACTATTTTATAACACTGCAAAATTATGAGGGAAAAAGGTACATGTGTAGAAGCATGCTCAAATAATGAGGCTGAGTTTCAGTCATAAAACCAGCTTTATTTGACAGAACGCAGCTTCTAGCATTCTCAAAGCAGGAAAAAGAAAGAATCATACTTCAACCCCCTTTTATACATTTCCAGCATCAGAATTCAAGCCACATGGTGTCTTCAGTCAACATACAGTTACAAAGCATCCCTTTGAAGCTTCACCATTGTCTCTCATTTCTTGATGAACCGGAATACCCTCCGGGGCGTCTTCTGTGGGACAAAGAGACAAATCTCACACTTCCTTGTTACCTCCTGTAGATTCGAGTCCTTAGTCCTTGCAGACGTGACACTCCACAATACACATTCAGTCCTGTCTCTGTGGCAGTGTGAGCCCACAATGTGTGTCGGCCACACATGTAAAAAAAAAAAAGATGGTCCTTTTTATATGATTATCTAAACTGTAGAATTTACAGAAAATGCATATTGTGATATATATCGTTATTGTGATATAAGATGACTTATATTGTGATATGAATTTTTTTTTTTGCCATATCACACAGCCCTACTCTAAAGTGGCTCTAGGTGTGAATGGTGAAGGGATTGGCACTGCACTGTGGCTGCCTCATCCATCCAGGTGGATGCCCTGTAATTTCCCCATTGTGGGACTAATAAAGGATTGTAAATTGTAAATAAATATTTTAAGTGATCATTATAATTTGAAAGACACTTTGAATATACAGTATATACTGTATATACAGTACACACACACACACACACACACACACACACACACACACATATTTTATACACACACACATACATACATACTGTATATATCAGAAGTTATTACAAATGTTTTTACTTTTTTAAATTCAACAATGTAAGGTAAAGAAAGAACCAACCTTTCATCTTCACTCAGGAAATGTCTTTCTTCTTTCTTTGAAGTCATGTTATGACTGCAGCCATTAATTGTTTTACTTATTTGTGTGGGGTGGTCAACTGGTCAATCTTATGTTCCTTGTCTTACATAAAAAAAATTCACAAAGAAAACAATCTTACTCTTCAGCTTCACAAGACAGGTTTCAGAAAGATTCAAGACTTGATGCATGACACTCCTCCACATCATGGGTGGAAAGCAGAATTCTTTTATTTTAAAGGCATACTCGATCATATAATTTGATAATATCCACTTTTAGAAAGTGTAAGGGGCCTGGAACGACTTTAATTAGCAGCCAATATAGCTGACAGTAGAGAAGGAGGCAGACCAGAGGTTGAGGCAAAATGTATTTTGGCACAGTGGCACTTTTCCTGACACAGCAGCAATTTGGAGGATTTTTTCATTTACGGTTATTAAAGATGCTGCATGACATCATTTTGTTTGAATGTTTTTAAAGAAACTGCACCAACACTTCATTAAGTTTAACCATTTTATAAATATTACAGGGATTGTTACTACACTTCAAGGTGCAGTGAAAAATTTGTGCATAAATCACACAACTATGATGTTTAAATATGGGATTTCCTTTTTACAACTGTCATTAATTTTCCTATAGCAGCCAGTAGAATTAGAATTATTGCGTGGACTTGAACAGAAGTAGTGTAGGTCTACTTAAGTCACTTCATTAAAATTATAAATACAACAAGGACTATCTTGTATTTCCTTTGCCCTGAGTCCTGTTTGAAATTTAGACCATTATCAAGCATCTCAACTCTTGTGGTTGTGTGTCTATGCTGTCTACACTGCCCTCTCATCAGCGCTACTAGGCATTGTGGGTAAACAGATAGATTAGCCAATCAATCTTCTCTTAGAAAGGTGGGTAGTAGTGATGGCAGTGAGGGAGGAAGGAAGGAGGGGGTCAGGAAGAAGATGGGGAAAGCATGAGAGCGGAGAGAAAAAAAGAGTTGAGAGGTGAGTGAACGATAAGCTGAGTGATATGGGGGGGCAGACTGGTGTGTTGGTGAGGAAGAGAAAGAAGAAGAAGAATGGGGGTGATTTGAAGTGCAGGGAGAATAGGCATCAAAAATGCAGATGTGGGAGTGTCACAGAGAACATAAAAACTGGAAGAAAATGCGATGTAGACGGGCGGCAGCAGCAGAAACAGCACAAGAGAAGAAGTGCAGCACAAAAAATTTGACACAATGCCTATGGTGTGTTCTGATCACCTAGTAGTTCCCAGAGAAGTGGACTACATGTTCAGCCATGTTAAGCAAGATTCCAAATCATAGGCAGCAAAAGAGAATTCAGTTCATAAGGAAAAGTAAACTGAGCAAGAAAGAAGTAAAAATAGTTCATCACTTCATAGTTAACAAAGACATTACCCATAAGACACTGCACCTCAGTTACTCAAATGCAAGTGAAACAAGCCGTTTTGCTGGTTATTCACAAGCTAAACTAACAGTGGTTTGGCAAGCATAGCCATGTGATACTACTAACTATTGGTGTAAGCGTTAATATCAATCGCTGATCACAGTTAAGTGTCATAGCAATAATAATTACAACATTAAATGCTTTTACTTTAGTAGTACAAAATATCCACAGTAGAAGCAACATGTATTCAAGGTTACCAGGGTAACACATAGGGGTGGCAATCTCTAGAAACCCTCACAATTCGATTCAATTGTGATTCAAAGAGTAAACATTCAAAAATTTTTATTTGTCAATACTTCTATATGTACAGGACATACAGTAGAATTGAAATGCCGTTTCTCTCTCAGTGGTGTGCGCAATATGTAAGACAAGCAGGAATAAGGACTGAAAACAATCTATGTACAGTAATGCTACTTGTAGTGCAAATAAAGGTAAAAACACAGCACACCTATGTACAGTAAACCATAATACCGGTAAATTGCAAGCTCACTGCAGTAACGGGTGAGCAGCCAGTGACAGATTGGTCTAACTAACTACTAACTAACCTGCACTTATATAGCGCTTTTCTAGTCACAAAGACCACTCAAAGCGCTTTCATTAATACTAACCCTCTATTCTAAGGGCCTATAGGAAACAAATATCTAGGGACAATTTAGAACAGCCAAATTAACCTAACATGCATGTTTTTGGCATGTGGGAGGAAACCGGAGAAATCCCGGAGTAAACCCACGCAACACGGGGAGAACATGCAAACTCCACACAGATCACTGTTGGTCGGGGATCGAACCCACGATCCCACAATCCCCCGGCCAAGGGTAAACTGTGCTGCCGCAGTGCTAACCACTGCGCCACCGTGCAGCCCATGCGCAGACCATGCGCAGACCGTGGTCTGCGCATGATCAGTATTGTAGTGACAGACAGCAGCAGGTATGGCATTTGTGCAAATGGCTGCAGTAAGGTGCAAAGACATACAGCAGCAGATGTAGTACTGTTGGTGCGTCAAGTCCTTCTGTGCAAACAGCTGAGGTAGTTATTGTGTGGGTGAGTATGTTGCGGTCCAGGAGTGGCAGAGGTTCAATACATACATTGCTAGGATACATTAAATTGCCAGTTATTGTAGTTTCTACAAAGAAACAGGCATCCACAACCCCCAATTAAATACATAAAGTATCTCACAAAAGTGAGTACACACCTCACATTTTTGTAATTATTTTATTATATCTTTTCATGGGACAACACTGAAGATATGACACTTTGACACAATGTAAAGTAGTCAGTGTACAGCTTGTATAACAGTGTAAATTTGCTGTCTCCTCAAAATAACAACACACAGCCTTTAATGTCTAAACCGCTGGCAACAAAAGTGAGTACACTCCTAAGTGTAAATGTCCAAATTGTGCCCAAAGAGTCAATATTTTGTGTGGCCACCATTACTTTCCAGCACTGCCTTAACTCTCTTGGGCATGGAGTTCACTGGAGCTTCACAGGCTACCACTGGAATGCTCTTCTACTCTTCCATGACAACATCACAGAGCTGGTGGATGTTAGAGACCTTGCGCTCCTCCACCTTCCATTTGAGGATGCCCCACAGATGCTCAATAGGGTTTAGGTCTGGAGGCATGTTTGACCAGTCCATCACCTTTACCCTCAGTTTCTTTAGCAAGGCAGTGGTTATCTTGGAGGTGTGTTTGGGGTCGTTATCATGTTGGAATATTGCCCTGCGGCCCAGTTTCCAAAGGGAGGGGATCATGCTCTGCTTCAGTATGTCACAGTACATGTTGGCATTTATGGTTCCCTCAATGAACTGTAGCTCCCCAGTGCCAGCAGCACTCATGCAGCCCCAAACCATGACACTCCCACCACCATGCTTGACTGTAGGCAAGACACACTTGTCTTTGTACTCCTCATTTGGCTGCCGCCACGCACGCTTGACACCATCTGAATCATGTTGTTTATCTTGGTCTCATCAGACCACAGAACATGGTTCCAGTAATCCATGTCCTTAGTCTGCTTGTCTTCAGCAAATTGTTTGCAGGCTTTCTTGTACATCATCTTTAAAAGGGGCTCCTTCTGGGACGACAGCCATGCAGACCAATTTGATGTAGTGTGTGGCATATGGTCTGAGCACTGACAGGCTGACCCCCCACCCCTTCAACCTCTGCAGCAATGCTGGCAGCACTCATAGGTCTATTTTCAAAAGACAAGCTCTGGACATGACGCTGAGCACGTGCACTCAACTTCTTTGGTCAACCATGGCAAGGCGTGTTCTGAGTGGAACCTATCCTGTTAAACCACTGTATTGTCTTGGCCACCGTGCTGAAGCTCAGTTTCTGGGTGTTGGCAATCTTCTTAAAGCCTAGGCCAGTGATTTTCAACCTATGTGCCGCGGCACACTAGTGTGCCGTGAGAGATCGTTAGGTGTGCTGTGGGAAATTATCAAATTTAACTCAATTACTCATTACTTATTTTACTTAATTACTCAAGTGAGTGGCTATGTTTACATGGACACAAGTAACCGGATTAAAAGCCTGATCGGAATAAAAATGCTTCATGTAAACATGGCAATCTGAATATTCTAACCCGATCACGCTCATTCGGATCAAAATTTCATTCCGATTGAGAGGGGTGGGTTATGCCGATTGTTAATCTGAATGGTGCGCATGAAAACACTTATTCCGAACACAGGGCAGAAAATATGTTTACTGCGCATGTCTGACCACCAGCTGCAAGTCGATGTGACGTATTTCCGCCTTAGCAGCAGCTAGCGGAAAACATAGCGGGAGTAAAACAAAACTGGTCTGTATTGTCCTGCTGTCTCCCTCTTTTCGTCATATGCATAAGTATGTACTTGTAGCTTCATTACGGAGACTAGCAGAAGCAAAAGTACAGTCTGAATAACACAATACAGGTCAATTTCGACACGAAGCGGGGCTCGCCAACACCGGAAGTTGCTTCTTCTTCTACTATTTTTTGAATGTCGAAATGTCGACCTGCGCATGTCAAAATGATTTATTCCGTTCAAATCTGTGACACATGAAAACACACGTCCTAATCAGATCAGCTTTTTCAGGATCCATGTAAACAGTAAAATTCTTATCTGAATTGTAATCAGATTGAAGAAATTTTGCCCATGTAACTGTGGCCAGTGTCAGAGTAATACTCTTTTCTACAGAAGTTCTCTGATGACTCTGCGATCGTTGGTCTCATCTCCAACGGAGATGAAGCTGAGTACAGAGGGCTTATCCAGGACTTTGTGGACTGGTGCCATCGGAACTGCCTCCAGATCAACGCGAGGAAAACTAAGGAGCTGGTGGTGGACTGCCGCAGGCATGGGCAGCCCCTCACAGCACCAGTAAATATACAGGGAACAGACATCGAGATGGTGACATCCTATAAGTACCTGGGTATTCATCTGAACAATAAACTAGACTGGTCACACAATACTGACGCACTCTACAAGAAGGGACAGCGCAGGCTGTTCCTGCTGAGGAGACTCAGGTCTTTTGGTGTACAAGGGGCGCTGCTGAAGTCATTCTATGACACGGTGGTGGCATCAGCCATCACTTTTGGAGTGGTCTGCTGGGGAAGTGGCATTACTGCAGCCGATAGGAAGAGACTGAACAAACTGATTAAGAAAGCTAGCTCTGTCCTGGGGCAGCGCCTTGATCCGATGGAGGAGATAGGAGAGAGAAGGACGGTGGCTAAACTGTCATCTCTGCTGGAGTCCGAGTTCCACCCTATGCAGGACATACTGGATGCACTGAGGAGCTCATTTAGCAGCAGACTACATCATCCCAGGTGCACAACTGAAAGGTTTCGTAGGTCCTTCCTACCAACGGCTGTCAGACTGTACAACCTAAGCAGGGCTGCTCGCAGAGATAGCAAAAAGACGTAACAAACTAATAGTTTTTTTGAATGCAAAAGATGCAATAGACTTACACAATGGTCCTCTCCGGCATACAACTAGGAACATACCGGTCGCTATGGAGGGTGAGAATATGTATGGGCACATAATCATACCATGTATGATAACTAAATAGACGGTTATGCTGTTTCATCCCACCTAGCAACAATGCTCTGCACTGTGTGTGTTTATATATTTACATACGTATTTATTCCATCTAGCTACAATGCTCAGCACTGGGTGTGTTTATATTTATATATCTATATATTTATTCCATCTAGCTACAATGTTCCGCACTGTGTTTTTATATATCTACATATTATTCCATCTAGCTACATTGCTCCGCACTGTGTGTGTTTATATACTTGCATATTTATTCCACCTAGCTGCAATGCTCCGTACTGTGGGTGTTTATATATTTACATATTTATTCCATCTAGCTACAATGCTCTGCACTGTGTGTTCATATATTCATATATTTATTCCATCCAGCTACAATGCTCTGCACTGTGTGTCTGTGTCTGTGTGTGTATATACTGTATATATTTTATAGTAATATGTACATATGTATATTAGCTGCTCTTGCTTGCTTGTTTTTTTTTTCTTGCCTTCTGATTGTTGCTCTGAGTGTTGCTATCCCTGTGCTGTTGCAATCCTGGAATTTCCCCGTTGTGGGACTAATAAAGGCTTATCTTATCTTTTATGTCACTGGATGGCAGCAGATGGCTAATTGCCTGTAAAAAGACAATCGAATTAGAGCTGCACGTGACAGGTCACAGTGACAGTGATGGAGAAGTTTTTGACAAGGGGAAAGGCTACGTCCGAACAAGGCTCTGGACAAAATTGTGACCAAGAAGAAGGCCCTAGTATGAGTGGTACACGAAAGAAAAAAGACAAGACGGTGAGCTCAAGGCAATATAGCGAAAGCTATCTTTCATTCGGATTTATTTTCACCGGGGATGCGACGACACCGGCTCCATTATGCTTGGTGTGTGGTGAGAAGCTATCTAACAGCGCCATGGTGCCAAGCAAGCTTAAACACCATCTCCAAACAAAGCACCCTCCCTCCCTTGACTGTGATAAAAACTAAAAACAGAGAGAGACTGAGAGCTGTTGAGGAAGAGCTCCGTGTGTGTCTTTCTTCCATTCCTGCCAGGATATCAGCTTTGTGTTCATCTAAACAGGCCCAGGGTTCACACTGAGTGAGTATAAATACATTTAGAAACTGTATTGCTAACTATATTTTATTATTTTTACTGTGTTAGGCTATAGAGTGTCATTTTGTGTCATTTTGGTTGGTGGTGTGCCCCAGGATTTTGTCAATGTAAAAAAATGTGCCGTGGCTTAAAAAAGGTTGAAAAACACTGGCCTAGGCCATCTTTATGTAGAGCAACAATTCTTTTTTTCAGATCCTCAGAGAGTTCTTTGCCATGAGGTGCCATGCTGAACTTCCAGTGCCCAGTATGAGAGAGTGTGAGAGCAATAACACCAAATTTAACACACCTGCTCCCCATCCACACCTGAGACCTTGTAACACTAACGAGTCACATGACACCGGGGAGGGAAAATGGCTAACTGGGCACAATTTGGACATTTTCACTTAAGGGTGTACTCACTTTTGTTGCCAGCGGTTTAGACATTAATGGCTGTGTGTTGAGTTATTTTGAAGAGACAGCAAATTTACACTGGTATACAAGCTGTACACTGACTACTTTACATTGTATCAAAGTGTCATATCTTCAGCGTTGTCCCATGAAAAGATATCAAAATATTTACAAAAATGTGAGGGGTGTACTCACTTGTAAGATACTGTAATATATCATACAATACGTCAAAGTCTAGGCATCATAATTGAAATGATCAAAATGCTAGCAGAAAAGCAACTTCATAGTAAGGCTGTAACTGCATCAAATTTTCCTAGAATTTCCCATAATACTGTACTTATAACTGTACAAAAAGAACAATCACTATCAATATATTGTGAAATGGCAACAAGATAACCGAGATACACAATACTGTACAGTGGACATAAAAAGTATATCGGAGTGGTGGCCTAGTGGTTGAGAATCCATCTGGAAGGTTGTGATTTCACACCCTCTCTGGGTCATACCAAAGACCATAAAAATGGCACTTTTCACCTTCTAGCTAGGTGTTCAGCATAACAGACTGTGGACAATTGGTTTTCCAAGCCAGTGTACTCCTAGTCAGTAAGTGATTTGTTTTTGTTGTTTTGTAACAAGGGGGAAGGTGGTGGTATAAATACAAATGTAAATTAAGTACAAATCTGCTAGAATAAAGGTGCAAAAATATGATAAAAGATGCCAGTTTACAATATAAAAAGTCTACAGGTGCATCTCAAATTAGAATGGCAACAAAATGATTGATTTATTTAGGTAATTCAATTCAAAAAAATTAAAACTTCTATATTATATAGAGTCATTACACAAACAGTGATATATTTCAAATATTTATTTTAATTTTGATGATTATGGCTTACAGCCCATGAAAACCCCAAATTCAGTTTCTCAAAAAATTAGAATATTACATAAAATTAATTTTAAAAAATAGTTTGTTTTTTTTTTGACTTCCGGTCTGGACGCCATGGCGACTGCAGCTTAACACTGAAGCTCTCAGACTCAATCCAGGATAACACCTTGAAAATCAAACTTAACGGATTTTTGGAGGAGTGAAAATCAAAAGACAAAATCATCATGTCTAAAGGAAAACAGAAGAAACTGAAATTCTCCAGGCTAGGACACGTATCGGCCGGAGAATCTGAACTGGAAGATCCCCGTTCAGAAGACGAGGAGCTGGTGATAGCTAACAAAAGGGTTAGCCTGAAATCACTATTTGAGGAACTACGACGATTTCGCCGAGATGTTACGGCCGAATTTCGGGAATTCAGAGAAGAATTGAAAAGGACAAACAGCAGAGTGGACCAGGCCGAGAACCGAATCTTGGAAACAGAGGATCGAATAAAAGTGCTCGAAGATTCTGTGCTGGACCTACGCAAAAGACAAGCAGCTATAGAGGCTAAGCTAACCGACCAAGAAGGAAAACAAAGAAGAGACAACATAAGAATTCATGGTCTGATAGAAGGAACCGAAAATGGTTTTAACTCAATGGCAGAATGCGTGGAATCCTTACTAAGAGAGAAATTGGATATTCCACAAACCACCGACTTGAAGATAGAAAAGGCACATCGTTCATTAGCCGCTAGGCCGGCGGCGGAAGCGCCCCCACGTTCGGTGTTGGTAAGATTTTCCAATTTCAAAATAAAACAAGAGGTTGTAAGACTGGCCTGGCAGAAAAAAGGATTTATGCACCAGGAGAGAAAAGTCTACGTGGAACACGATTACGCCCCGGAGGTCCTTAAAAAGCGCAGGGAATACAATGACGCGAAAAAGGTGTTAAGAGAGAAGAAATTGCGCTTTCAGACACCATTTCCTGCGAAGTTAAGGGTCTTCTACGGCGATGAAACGTGTCTCTATAATTCGGCGGAAGAAGCAACAGCTGACATGGCGAGAAGAGGGCTCCCGGTAACGGTGTTTAAACCCGCAGCAGACCCGAGTGAGAAGATCAAAGCGCAAACATGGACAACACAAAGACCCTCAAAATCCACGGACCAGCAGCGGGAAACCCAGCACCAGAGCGTCGCGGATAAACTATCCGTTTTCAGGTTGGAATAGCGACCTTTTTTTTTTTTTTTTTTTTTTTTTCCCTTCCTCTTGAATCAATCCGCACATCCAACCCCCCTCATACAAGGTAACAAACATTAAAGGAGATGCATATTCAGCATGTGGTAAAACATTTCATGGAACAATCATATTATTTGAAACAAATAAGTCTTTGTAATAAAAAAAAAAAAAAACTTGTTAAAATAGAAATGTGACAATAATCCACATGTTCTCCTCATACTAACAAATACTGTTTTTGCGTGAATGTTTGATGTGATGGGGGTGGGAGGGTGCACACAAGTTCACAGGGTTTAGGCATAAAAGGAAAAAAAAAAAAAAATCATTACAAGTTTGGATTGGGTTCTGAAACTCACGTTAAAAGCATGGGACTACTTTCAGTGGTAAGAGAGGGCCCTCAACACGTAACAGAGTTTGAGGAATTTCCCTCAGAGCCTTCACTCCATCAAGGCTCTTACAGGGTCTTTAAAAAGACCTCAGCTCAGGAAGTTCTTTTGACAGTTTTTTGTTTTAAAGTTTTTTACACTATGTTCTTAATGTTTTTCTTGTTTTTAATGTTCTTTCAGTTTCTGAGTAGCACAAAAGAGGGCCACCACACAGTTATACTAAACAAAACAACACAATGGAGAAACAGGGTGTAACCAAAATAATTTCATATAATGTAAAAGGGATCCTGAATCCAGTTAAAAGATCCAAGATTCTAGGCAAAATGAAAAAAGACAAAGCAGGAATAATACTTTTACAAGAAACCCACCTAACAGACGTGGAACACAATAAACTCAGTAGACAAGGGTTTAAAATGATCTCTTCATCTTCATATAAATCAGGGAGGAGGAGGGGAGTAGCGACATTGATATCAACCAAAATTACATTTGAAAAAAAATCAGAACACAAAGATAAAGAAGGGAGATACAGTTTGGTAACTGGGCGGCTAGAGGGAGAAGATATCACCCTGCTGAATGTGTATGCTCCCCCAGGGGCTAACTGGAAATTTTATAAAAATGTATTCGACCTAATGATAACTAAAGCTCAAGGTTTAGTGATATGTGGTGGGGACTTCAATCTTAGACTGAATCCATACTGGGATGCTTCTGGTAATTCCCCACATCAAAATAACACCCAAAACAGGAAGACTCGGATGCTACTAAAAGAAATGGGAATCTGTGATGTGTGGAGGGAACTCAACCCCAGTGTAAAAGACTATACATTTTACTCAACTCCACATTCATCTTACTCAAGGATTGACTATTTTTTTATGTTTAATAGAGACATTGGTAGAGTAAAAACATGTAAAATAGGACTGATGGATCTCTCCGACCACAGTCCGATCTACATGGACTTAAATATCCAAAAATACACAAATAATACATTTTCTTGGAGGTTAAATTCAAATGTCCTGAAAGGACCATTGAAAGATGAATTGGAGTCAGATATTCTCAGATATTTGGAAGATAACGATAATGGAGAAGTATCCCCTTTAATACTGTGGGATGCATGTAAAGCTGTAATAAGAGGAAAGATTATTGCAAAACTGGCAACCCAAAAGAAACTAAGACAAGAAAAACTATCCACATTAGAGTCAGAACTTAGGAACCTAGAAAAAGAACACAAAGGCAACACTCATTCTACTGACTCGCTCAAGATTAAGGAAATTAAAAACCAAATAAATGAGATCTACACAATAGAAATCCAGAAGAAACTTACATTTCTGAAACAAAAATACTATGAAGCAGGCAGTAAATCGGCAAAATTGCTAGCCTATAAATTGAGGAAACATCAAACAGAAAGAGCAATCTACAAAATCAGAGACCCAGTATCAAAGGAAATAAAATTCAGAATTCAGGATATTCTTAAAAACTTCGAGAATTACTATAAGAACTTATACTCCCACAAAAAACATAAAAACGCATCCGAGGCATTCCTAAACACATTAAACCTTCCCCAACTTACGGAGTCACAAAATAAAACACTACTGTCAGAAATACATCCTAAAGAATTGGAAAAAGCAATTATGAAACTTAAAGCTAACAAATCCCCAGGAGCTGATGGCTATACAGCAGAGTGGTACAAAACCTTTAAACAGCAACTATCTCCTCTCCTCCTGAAAACATTTAATTATGTCCTCCACACAGGGGAAATCCCCCCCTCCTGGAGAGAAGGGGTCATTGCAGTTATACCTAAACCTGAAAAGGATAAACTAGAGTGCTCCAACTACAGACCAATCAGTGTACTAAATCAGGACTATAAGCTTTTTACCATTATCCTTGCCAAAAGGTTAGAGAATATACTGACAGACCTAGTTCATTTAGACCAAACAGGTTTTATAAGACAAAGACAGACACAAGACAACATTCGACGCACTTTACACATAATTCATCATATAAAAAAATATAACTTAAATGCAGTCATATTAGGATTAGATGCTGAAAAAGCATTCGATTCGGTTGACTGGTCTTTTCTATACAGAATCTTATCCAGTTTCAATTTTCATAACAACTTCATTAGAACTATACAGGCATTATATAAAAAACCAACAGCTAAAATAAGGATTAACGGTAATTTATCATCATCTTTTGAACTGGAAAGAGGATGTCGTCAGGGCTGCCCCCTGTCTCCACTGCTCTTTGCAATCTTCATAGAACCTCTGAGCCAATGGATAAGACAAAACCAAAAAATTCAAGGTATTACACTTGGTCAGAAGGAACATAAAATAGCACTCTTTGCTGATGACATTTTAATTTACCTAGGGCAGCCGGACACTTCTTTACCAGAACTAACCGCAGTTTTTTCAGAGTATGGAGATTTATCGGGGTACAAATTAAATATGCATAAAACCCAAGTTTTAACATTCAACTAAGCAAACTCAAAACTAACTGGGAGTCGGAATCTATGAAATATCTGGGGGTCAATATCCCGAAACAACTCAACAAAATTATATCACTAAACTATGATCCACTGGTGACAAAAATAAAATCTGACCTAGCAAGATGGAATATGATACCATTCTTGGGTATTGCACAAAGAATTGAAGCAGTCAAAATGAATATACTTCCACGTCTTCTATACCTTTTCCAAACAATACCGGTAGAACCTCCCAAAAAAACATGGCAGGAGCTGGACAGAAGGATCTCAAGATTCATATGGCAGGGCAAGAGACCTAGAATCAGATATAGAACCCTACAGCTAAACAAAGACAAAGGTGGGCTCGCGCTGCCAAATATCAGGGACTACTTTAAAGCCGCACAAATTAAAACTTTAGTAGAGATATGTAACCCAGTCTACTCTGCACAATGGAAGGAGATCGAATGCCAAATAACAAGTGACATCCCCCTACAGGCGATAATAGGGAACAATGTCTTACCTAAGCTTTTGAATAACACTAACCCGTGGATAGAGACCCCGCTAAAAATTTGGTTTAAGATAGTCAGAGAGAATCAAACTAAAGAGCCCTATCGACTTCTGCAATGGATCGCCTATGATCAGGACTTTACTCCTAATAAAACAGACACCAGATTTAAAAAGTGGAAGGAGAAGGGGCTGATAAAATATTACGATTTTTTTAAAGGGCAAATCTTAAGAAGTTTTGAAGATTTGAAAAAACAAGGCCTAATAAATCAAGACCTTTACAGGTTCTTCCAGCTTAGACACCACATAAACAATATACTTAAAAAGGAGGTTTTGGAAAGGGCCCAGTCAGGTGTTCTGAAGGTCTTCTTAATGGCATATAAAGGGATCCCAGGGATCAGATACATTTCTAAAATATACCAAGGTCTTCAAGACTTAAAAGGAGACAACACATCTTATATAAAAGAGAGATGGGAAAAAGAGGGGAATTTCACTTTACATCTGGAAATATGGGAAAAGCTAAATAAACAGCAATGGAAAAGTACCTCATCCCTGCAGTGGAGAGAATTTGGATGGAAAAACTTGGCAAGATTTTTCAGAACACCTGCACAAATCAAATTTACCCATAAGGGATTGAACTGTTGGCGCTTGTGTGGTGAAAAGACTGCAAATCATTTTCATGTGTTTTGGTCATGCCCAGTTATCCACCAATATTGGACCAATGTACAGACAATATTGGGGAAAATATTCAAAATTACAGTTCCCTTTTCTTTTGTAACTTTGTATTTGGGTTTACTACCGGACTCACTGGAAAGACGAGGAGAAAAATACTTATTCAATGTTTTAATATTGGCAAGCAAAAAAGCTCTAACTAAAAAATGGATGTTGAAGGACTGTCCTACACCTGAAGATTGGACTAACGTGATCCAAGACATTTACTCGATGGAAAAGTTGACATTCGCACTGAGACAGGACATGGATGGGTTCATGAACTTTTGGCAACCCTGGACCGCATATGTGTCTTCCATTAGATCTAATCTTTGACAAATACCATTTCAATAATGGTTCCGCTCTTTGTTCCAACGCTACTCAGATGCTCTTTTATCTTTATTTACTTACTTTTTCTTTTTGTTTGTTTTTTACTGGTTTGTTTGTTTTTTTTATTTGTTTTTTGTTTTTTGTTTTTTTTCTCTTTAATTTCACTTTTTCTTTCACTTTAAAAAAAAAAAAAATAAGGGGTGTTGTAAGAATTAATCTTCCAATGTTGTCAGATATCAGAAAATAAGGGAACATGTGATGAAAATGTAAACACTGCATTGCTGTAACGACCTGTATACCCTTTACAAAAACTAAAAAAAAAAAAAAAAAAATAAAAAAAAAAAAAAAAAAAAAAAAAAAAAAAAATAGTTTTTTTTAATAGAAATGTTGGCCGACTGAAAAGTATGTCCATGTACACACTCAGTACTTGGTCGGGGCTCTTTTTGGATTAAATTACTGCATCAATGTGGCGTGGCATGGAGGTGATCAGCCTGTGGAACTGCTGAGGTGTTATGAAGGTCCAGGTTGCTTTGATAGTGACCTTCAGCTCGTCTGCATTGTTGGGTCTGGTGTCTCTTCTTCCTCTTGACAATACTACGTAGATTCTCTATGGGGTTTAGGTCAAGAGAGTTTGCTCGCCAATCAAACACAGTGATGCCATGGTCATTAAACCAGGTTTTGATACTTTTGGCAGTGGCGGGAGGGGGGGGGGGCAAGTCCTGAAGTGCTCTAAAATTTCCTGGTAGACGACTGTGCTGACTTTGGTCTTGATAAAACATAGTGGACCAACACCAGCAGATGACATGGTTTCTCAAATCATCACTGACTGTGGAAACTTCACACTACACCACAGGACAATCTTTATTTTGTGTGTGAAATGACAATAGGCCTATTCTCTTTATCATATTATGCTAATTTACTACCACACTGCAGTGATATGATACCACTCTTGAGTGATTATTGCTTAATTACAACTCTTGTCAATAGTGCTGATGTGACGCTGATTTAAAGGTCAAATTGCATAACCCTAAAACATGTATTAAAATAATACATAAATGAACTGCCATGCATTAAAATGGCTCACTCAAGTGTTTTCTGAATTTGCAGCTATAGTCTAATGTTGGGGGGGTTGATGCATCTTAGTATTGATTCAGAAACTCTAGTATCATGATACTTCATCAAGAATTATTAATAAGTGTTGCAAACACAAACTTACGTATTTAGGTACCACTAGATGGTTCCAAATGCTCACTGTCTTTAGGTCAGCATGGAAAAAGAGTGACCCCTGAGATCTAGCAAGGAGCTGGACAAGACAAAGATTGGGATAGGAAATTGCAATATATGATATTGCAATGCTAAGCGTATCACAAGATCGTGATAGTATCGAATCGTGCAGCCTGTGGTGATTCCCACCCCTAGTCTACTAGGACAAAATTAATGTCACACAATTATTAGTTACTTGCCGGTATAAGTCAGTAAGGTGAACATTAGACAAGAGCAATGTTAAGCCGATACATATATGCATCCCCCCCAAAATATCTTTATCTAATGTTTCTTCTTAAATGCTGGCTTGCAATGTAGTGATCCTCAAAATCCTAAGAAACACTAAACAATACAGTGAATTTTCTTTGTCTTTGGGATGCTTTCTTTTGAAACCAGTAGAAAAGACCTGAGCTCAGAGCCAGACTCGGGGCCAGAGCCAAAATTATTCTACAAGGAGGGGCTGAAAAGTTCATAGTGGTCAAATTTGACCAAATGTGGTTTATTTTTCAACTGCAGGCATCCAAGCGCTGCAACACAGATGGAAGAAGTGTGTGGACTGAAGGGGAGACTGTGTTGAAAAATAAACCACATTTGATCAAATTTGACCACTATGAACTTTTCACCCCCCCCCCCCGATATCCTTAGCTTTATCACCTCTATGTCGCACACCTATATTATCTAGATTTATTATACACAGGGTTAACTGAAAAGGAGGGTGTGAGCCCATCCGCCCTATTTCTGTGGGCTGGCTGCCAAAGATGCCCCCTTCTCACACACACGCACACACACACACACGCACACAAATCCCTGGTTTAGCCTCAACCCAGTGCTGGGATTACCGGATTAGAACTCTATTCCATTATCTCTCCACACTATACAGTGCACACACATGCACACGCACACACACTGCTGCGCTGTCTTGGCCAGAAAGGACAGGCTGAAAACAGATACACTGTCAATCACAACATAACATTCACATGTATCTCTTATGCAGATGTGTGTCATACAGCTACAGTGTCTTCACAAACACAAAACAAAAAAAGAAAAACTACTACTTTACATGATAATAAAGCAACACTGCAGGAGCTGATATTAGAGGGAGTCATTCAGCGAAATATATAAACATAGAAAGTGTTTAAGTGTCATTTCAAAATTAACAGAAACATTAAAAGTAAAATCTGATCACCCAACCTTTGACTTGTGGGCACAATGACATAATTTTTCCTTTAGCATTCAAAACCATTGAATAATTTCCAAGATTTAAACAAGTTAGAGTTGAACAATGTCAGATTTAGAACATTGACTTGAACAAGCTGTAGAAATACTTTGCACATGAACTTGTACATATTGAAAAGGTTTTATTTATATTAGTTTTAAACTTGGGTATTTTTGGGCTGTGTGTCAACAGAGAATGTTTTTTCCCCACACAGAAAAAGCTCCAAACCCGTTTTTCTGGGTGGTTCACAAGCACTCTTAAAAAAAAAAAAAAAATACTGGTTGCTGCGAAGTGACACACTTAGCCTCTTTGTTGTTGAGATATAGCTTATAAGGCATTTTGACCTTGCAATCAATCACAGTTGAGGGTCACAGGGTGAATCTGTGTACAAAGTTTGGTAACTGTACTTTTACTCATTCTATAGTAATGGGTCATGGGGAATGGAACTTTGACCAGTTAACCCCAAACCCACAATCCAAGGTCAGAGTTGAAGTTGTCAAGATTTTTCTTAGATACAACAATGGCATGAATTTGAAAAGCCTACATCATTTATTTCTGTTGTTACTGCATTCACAAGATTTAGGGAACAAGAGCACTCTGAGGCGAGTGCAATATCCCCTGCCTCCGTTTTCTTTGAGGATCCCAATACTTACTGACGGAGAGCAGTTTTCAACTTTTCAATATAATTACTGTGGCAGAACCAAATTATGATAAACGCATCATCCATGGATATACAACAAAGTATACAACCCATAGCTGTAGATCAGGATCCTGAGGTGAACCCGTGTAGCAAGTATGGTGACTCGAGAGCTTTACACGTTCTATAGTAAGAGATCACAGGAAGTGCCAACCTTGACCTTTTGACCCCAAACCTGTATTCAGAGGTTATGGTCTCATAGGGAATCTGTGTACCAGGATTGGTGACCCTAGCCTTCTTTGTTGTTGAGATAAACATTTTAAGGCATTTTGATGTTGACCTTTGACCTTGCAATGCCAAAACCAGTCATACTTCAGGGTCACAGGGTGAACTTGAGTACCAAGTTTGGTGACCCTAGCGTTACTCGTTGGACAGTAATACGGCATAAGGAATGTTAACCTTGACCTGTGACTTTTTGACCCCAAACCCAGGGTTTCCTCTGGTAACATTTCTGTGCAGCGGCCCGCCTCCCTAATGAAGTATGCCGCCACGCCTATGAAAGATTAATTTACGAAAAATTAAATATGAAAGAAATGCTCCGCAAGCGCGCACACGAACAATGCGTGTGATGGTCATCCGTGCAGAAGCGCCCCACCTGACCGGCGCCCGCGTGACCGTTTCTTCAGGCAGAGAGTGTCTCTCTAGCATTGCTGTCCGAGAGAAGCATGAGCTTATTAAAGTACTTTAAACGCGGAAAAAAGTACAAGAGACAAATAGTGGAGGCATTTATGGCGGTTTTAACCTGGTGGTAACTGGAACAACAATGAAGAGTCGCTTAGCTAACATGTCTGGTTAGGCTTCATTGCAGGGAAAGGCAAGAGTGACTGATGAATCGCTGAGGATTTACTTCACCAGCTACTACAATATTAACTAATAATTAATGTTCCCGCTGGAAACGGGAGCAATAATGGAAGAGTCGCTTACCCAAGAGATGTTAGAATTCAAATGCAGCCGGCTTCATATGAAGGGAAAGGCAAGGGGGGACTGATGAATTGCTGAGTTTATATTTCACCAGCCACTACAATATTGTTATGTTTCCAATTATGTACCTGGCAAGTTAAGATGACCAAAATTCACGAAGTCAATGAGTTTAATCCGTCAGCAGCCTTCAGACAAACTGAACGTGCCAGCATTTGGATTTCAAAATAAGGGAGGTTTTTCTTGGCGGTGAGAAGATTTCTAAAAAAACCAAAAAAAAACCCAAACTATAAATATATAGAAATATTATAACAGAAACACGGCATCCTTGGTCATTTAAGTTAATTTAAATCATTAAATACAATTTTATTAATTTTTTTTCTTTGTAATGAGAGTTAAATTATTGTTCTGTTCTGACTGCAAAGTTATGGTCAAAAATATAAATTGTTATAAGGAAAAAGTAAAAAAAACCCAGTCTGTTTCAAATTTATTTAAAAAACAGTAATTTTATTTAAAAAAAACAGACAAAAATAAGCCATAAAACAATCGACAAATTTATAATAAAGTTTCAAATGTACAAGAAAAGTCAATTTTACAAGAGGAAATTACAAATTTGAGGAAAATGGTTTCAAATTTAGATAAATTTACAGAGAAAAGTAGAAAACTATCAGAAAATAGTTATAAATTTTGAAGAAAAACCTCAAACCTTCAAGACTGAAGTCATTACTCAAGTTTTAAGTGGGTGCTCTTTGTACCCTTAACTAGAAATTTTTGGTTGTCTCCTTTAATTTACATGGCACTTGATATCTTCTAACCTGTTTGTATACCACCATAGACAGAGAGAGAAGCTGAATTAGACAGAGCTCAGAGAGGGCAAGATTAGACAGAAGAGAGGAGCCAAGGAGAGGAAAGTGTTCAGGCAGAGGGTCCAGGAGAGGTGAGAGCAGAGGAAGGAGAGAAGGATGACACCACTAGAAAGTCCAAACACAGGACGTCTGGGTGGAACCCCAAATGGCTCAATATTCCAATATTCAAGCCTTGGTTGTACAATACTTCAAACTGTAAGTTCCATATGCACGGCAGTGGCTCAGGAGGTAGAGCGGGTCGTCCAATAACCGGATGGTTGGCGGTTCGAATCCTGCTTTCCCCAGATATCCTGCCGTTGTGTCCCTGGGCAACACACTTTACCCACCTTGCCTCCAGTCTCCATAACACTGGGTATGAATGTGTATAAATGTTCAGTGGTGGTCGGAGAGGCCGTTTGCCAGGATTGGCAGCCACGTTTCCATCAGCCTGCCCCAGGGCAGCTGTGGCTACAGTAGTAGCTTACCACTACAAATGTCTGTCTGGAGTGAATGAATAACGTATCTATAAAAATCATCTTTGAGTGTCTATGATAAAGCGCTATATAAATCTGATGCATTATTATTATTACTGTATATGCAAAGTTACTGTGCAAAATTAAAAAAAAAGAAATAAATAGTATGAAATTAACATATTCATCATACATATGTGTTCCCCCACCCCCACCTCGAAAGATATGTTGCCACCGCGCCAAGGTCTTTAAGCCAGAGGAAAAACTGTAGAAGGGTATGTGGTGTATCCAGTGGACAGAGGAAGGAAGACAAGGAGACTTGGTGGTGGAATGAGGAGGAACAGGAAAGTATTCAAAGGAAGAGACTGGCAAAGAAAAAGTGGGATAGTCAGGGAGATTAAAATAAACAGGAGTATTTGGAATCTAGGTGCATGGCAAAGAGAGAGATGGCAAAGGTAAAGGAAAAGGCATATAGTGAGCTGTATGAGAGGCTGGACACTAAGGAAGGAGAAAAGGACTTGTATCGATTGGCTAGACAGAAAGATCGAGCTGGAAAAGATGTGCAGCAGGTTAGACTGATTAAGGACAAAAATGGTAATGTACTAACAAATGATGAGTGTGTTGAGAAGGTGGAAGGAGTACTTTGGAGCACTGATGAATAAAGAAAATGAGAGAGAGGGGAGGATGGATGAAGGAAATACGGTGAACAATGAAGTCCCGAGGATTAGCAAAGCAGAAGTGAAGGCAGCTTTGAAGAGGATGACGAATGGAAAGGCGGTTGGTCCAGATGACATACCTGTGGAGGTATGGAGATGTTTAGGAGAGATGACAGAGCACTTTTTAATCAGATTAACACAATTTTGGAGAGTGACAGGATGCCTCAGGAGTGGAAAAGAAGTGTCTTGGTACCAATTTTCAAGAACACAGGTGATGCTCAGAGCTGTAGTAACTACAGAGGCACAAAGTGAGCCACACCATGAAGATATGGGAAAGAGTTGTTGAAGCCAAGTTAAGAGGAGAGGTGACAATCAGTGAGCAGCAGTACGGTTCCAAGAAAAAGCACTACAGATGCAATGTTTACTTTAAGAGTGCTGATGGAGAAGTATAGAGAAGGTCAGAAGGAGTTGCACTGTGTCTCTGTGGGTCGAGAGAGAGTATATGATAGGGTGCCAAGACAGAAAGTGTGGTACTGTATGAGAAAGTCAGGAATGGCAGAAATGTGAGGGTGGTGCAGGACATAATAATAATAATAATAATAATAATAATAATAATAATAATAATAAGTTTATTTACAGAGCACCTTTCACAGACAGAGTCACAAAGTGCTTAACATGGTAAAAAACAAAATAAAAACACAGGCACATAAAAAACACAAAGTAGACAGTAAAAGCACATAAAAATACAATCGGCACATAGATAAAAAGCCAGGCTAAAAAGGTGGGTCTTTAGTTGCTTCTTAAATACACCAATGGAAGGTGAAGATCTAAGTTCAAAAGGCAAGGAGTTCCACAGTCTGGGAGCAACAGCAGCAAAGGCTCTGTCGCCTTTGGTTCTGAGCCTAGCACTAGGGACTACCAATAGATTCTGATGAGAAGACCTGAGAGACCTGCAGGGCTGGTATAGAGAGAGCAGGTCACTAATATAAAAAGGTGCCTCTTCATGAATGGCTTTGTAAGTAAGAACAAGAACTTTAAAATCAATTCTATAATTTACAGGAAGCCAATGCAAGGAGGCCAAAACAGGAGTGACATGTATTAGGACAGCGAGACAGTGGTGAGGTGTGCTGTAGCAGTGACAGATGGGTTCAAGGTGGGGTTGGGGTTACATCAGGGATCAGCTCTGAGCCCCTTCTTGTTTGCCATGGTGATGGACAGGCTGACAGATGAAGCCAGGCAGGAGTCTCTGTGGACCATGATGTTTGCAGACGACATTGTGATTTGTAGTGACAGTAGGGAGCAGGTGGAAGAGAACCTTGAGAGGTGGAGGTATGCTCTAGAGCAGGGATGGGCAACTGGCGGCCTGCCCCCTCATCCACTGCGGCCCGCCAGTCCATTTCCAAAAATCAATTATTTATTTATATCACATTTGCCATATTTAGAACCGTATTCTTAAATGCAATTATAAAGTCCGCCAGCAGAGGGAGCGCTAATCGAAACCTAGGTACCAGTGGTCAAGCCAGCTCCTCAGCTGTCGCATTTATTTTTGTTTGGCAGGTGATATGGAGCTCAGAGGCTTTCCTTCTACTTGTGCAGAAAAAGATTTAAAGTTTTAAGGTTTTTCTCTAAAGAGCGTGACTATAGCACTGACACCGTTTCAATCCCATGTCAGCAATAAAAGTTCAAAGACTGTGGTCATTTTAATCTGCTGATTTGTTGCTATTGCTCATTTATACCAGTGGCTCTTAAACTTTTTTTTTGTTTTTATTCCCCATTTTGGGGAGCCAGACAATTAACAAGCCCCTTTTCTTCTTGTTTTTTTTTTTTTTTTTTTTAAATTAATTATCATCCAGACTTTCTCTTTGCTTGTCATTTTGATGAAGAGAGTTTTAAAAATTAGGTCATGAGATAATTTTATCCATCCATCCATCCATCCATCCTCTACTGCTTAATCCTTTTTGGGGGGGCTGGAGGCTATCCCAGCATCTTTTTGGTGAAAGGCAGCGTAATTTTAATTATAATATGATAAAAGACTGAGTAACTTTTATTTTCATTTTTATTTTCAGTTTTAATTGTGAAACTTTTGACTCTGCAGGAAATACCCCCCCCCCCCACCCCACCCCAGAAGGTTAACATGTAAATCTGGCACTCGAGAAGTGAGGAAAAAATTATGTGGCCCTCACTACCACCAAAGTTGTCCATCCCTGCTTTAGAGAGAAGAGGAATAAAAGTCATTAGAAGCAAGACAGAATACATGAGTGTGAATGAGAGGGAGGCAGGTGTAACGGTGAAGATGGAAGGAGCAGAGGTAGTGAAAGTAGATGAGTTTAAATACCTGGAGTCAATCATCCAAAGCAATGGAAAATGCACAAGAGAGGTGAAGAAGAGAGTGCAGGCAGGGTGGAAAGGGTGGAGATGAGTATCAGGGGTGATTTGTGACAGAAGCATCGCAGCAAGAGTGAAAGGGAAGATTTACAAAATGGTAGTGAGACCTGCTATGATGTATGGTTTGGAGATGGTGGCGCTAACAAAAGCACAGGAAATAAGATAAGATAAGATAAGATAAGATAAGCCTTTATTAGTCCCACAACGGGGAAATTCCAGGATTGCAACAGCACAGGGATAGCAACACTCAGAGCAACAATCAGAAGGCAAGAAAAAAAAACAAGCAAGCAAGAGCAGCTAATATACATATGTACATATTACTATAAAATATATATATATACACACACACACACACACAGACATGGAGCTGGAAGTGGCAGAGCTGAACATGTGACATGTGCAGAGGACGGATAGTGGATATATTGGACAAAGGATGTTGAAAATGAAGCTGCCAGGCAGGAGGAAAAGAGGAAGACCACAGAGAAGATTCATGAATGTCGTGAAGGAGGACATGGAGAGGGTTGGTGTTACAGAGGAAGATGCAAAGGATAGGGTGAAATGGAGGCAGATGATCCGCTGTGGCGACCCCTAAAGGGAGCAGCTGGAGGAGGAAGAAGCAGAAGCAGAAGAAGAAGCAGAAGCAGAAGCAGAAGAAGAAGCAGAAGCAGAAGAAGAAGCAGACGCAGAAGAAGCAGCAGAAGCAGAAGAAGAAGAAGCAGAAGAAGAAGAAGAAGAAGAAGAAGAAGAAATGAAAGCTCTGATGTACACATGCACAAAGCAGAAAGAGGGGAAAAACCGATAAAACCAACATGAGCAAGTTACGTTGGCTTTACATCCTGAACATTGGTGCCGGGTTTAATTTGATTAACTGCCCAGCCATATGTTGAAGTAATATTAAAAATATTGAAAAGGCCAATTATTTCAGTGTCATAACTGTCCATTAATGGGGAGAAAAGTGGAATATGAAAAAGTTGCATAAAATTTTCTTGTTGTCCAACCATCTATCATTTTCTTTATTTTTTTTTTGGTCTTCTAAAGCCTCTTTCTATTTCATGATTTAGAAAGCACAGTAGTTGCCTGATTGGCCGTTTATTGATTTTATGCTCACCTTGCACCAGTCTAAAGGGCCATCCACACCAAGCACGATAACTATAAGGCTGCATGTCCACCAAACACGTTTTTTCTGCTGTGGGCGACTATTTTCTATTCATTCTCCATGTAGTCCACCGTTTACAGCGCTGAGTGCCATTGGCGCTAAAACACTCTCAGTGGTGACTGCTACTTGTCGTGGCACTCAGGGTGCTGAGGGCTGAAAAAAGTTCAACTTTTTAGAGTACAGCTGTGCTCATCAATGTCAAACCTTTCTAATCAGCCAATGAGAATTAAGGAAGGGCGGGACATAGGACACCGGTACAGGAAGAAGAGAACGGTACGATGGTGGAGGAGAGCCTGATCCTCCCTGTAACAGACAACTGGTACTCTTTGATCTGACACTAAAAGGATACCATGGATCTAAATTTGAAAGCAAATGGAAAAGAATGTGTCCACATCTGTCGGCATGCCAGGTGAGTATTTGTGCCTTTGTCACGCTTATATTTCAGACAAGTTTGCTGCAGTAGATAATATGGATACTATGTGAATTTGTACAATTGATAACTGCAAAAAAATGGAAATACCTCCAATGTGAAATGTAATCATTTATCGACAGTCATTTACACTATGAATTTAGGAAACTGTGTATTGACCATATCTCAGCTGAGTTTTACAAAAATAGATGTAAAAATAAGCTAAATTTTGACCATAGACTACTCTACTCACCTCACCTCAGAAGGGCAGATGGGCTCTCTGTAATTAGTCTGCAGCCGAGAAATTGACGGTCCAATCTTCTCCAAAACCAGCTCAAACTGACTCCTAGTCAATCTAAAATACTCCTTGAACGGGCACTGTCAAGGCGCACGTCCTGTAAAAGGTGGTGGTACTCTCCACGCTGTTTCTTCGACTGGCTGATGTCATGTACCCAGACTCTTGTTTTCTTTTCCGTGTCACCATATTTTTAAAATTAAATAAAGGTTAAATAAAAATAAGAATGCCGCTACCCCATCAGTAATCTTCAATGATTTTTTTTTTTTTTTTTTTTTAACTAGACCTGTACCTTGGGCAGACAAAAAAAAAAATAAGAAAAGCAAAAAAGTGTGAAATTATTCCCCTCATTTTTTTCTCTGCTCCGGACTTGCACAGGTAGGATGAAGTGAGCACAATGTGGAATCACATGGGCTTGCAAATAATTAATAATAGGCTAATAATAATAATAATAATATTTTCAGCTTGGATACAGAGGTGTTTCAGAGGGCCGCTTTATGCATCCAATTATTTCTCCCTTCCACCTACTGCGCATTCAGATCCTGATGAGAGCAGGTAGATAAACGTTCCCAGCATCTGTCATTTATTTCAGCCCTGCTGTCAAAACAGGTGACGGCATTAGTCGGATGTTTTCTGACTGAAAGTGTTTTTATCGTTCATAAAGTCCCTCTAGAAGTGATCCCAACGATGTTGCCTGCCAATCTGGTTATGGTTATCGCTGTAATGTGGAGTCTGCCATCCACTTCAGTTAGAATGGAGTGGCTCAGGAGGTAGAGCAGGTTGTCCAATAACCGAAAAGTTGGCGGTTCAAATCCCGCTCCCCCTACCGTTATGTCCTTGGGCAAGACACTTCATCCACCTTGCCTCCAGTGTGGTCATGACACTGGTGTATCAGTGTGAATAAATGTTCGGTGGTGGTCAGAGACACCACTGGTGCGGACTGGCAGCCATGTTTCCGTCAGTCCGCACCAGGGGAACTGTGGCTACAGAAGTAGCTTACTGCTACCATTGTCTGTGGAGTGAATGAATAATGGACTCATTGTAAAGGGTCTTTGGGTGTCATGAAAAGCCCTATATAAATGCAATTCATTATTATTAGAACGATTTTTAAAACTATAATTTTATAGCTGCCTTTATCGTGCTTGGTGAGGATGCCCTTTAGATTATAAGATTCTGTAAGTGTGAATATTATTCAAATAGAAGACTTACTAACATGCTATAATTCAAGTTAATCCTAAAGCAAAACATCCTATTTATAATAATTCAGTCTCTAAAATGTAAAGTTGTTTTTCAATTTGGCAGAAACAAACATGAAGTTACACTTTTCCCCTGATTTAGAGACAAAATGTTTTTGTTTGTTTTTTTTAAATCAAGAAATAACCTGGCAATTTCTGATTAACAGCAATGAGAAAATTAAAAAAATATATACAGTATATATCTGACAAATGGGAAGAAATGTGCTGGCACCTTTATACACATCACTGTCTGCTTTAGTTTTCACATAGTTGATCTCACTAATAATACAAGGTCAGGGTTTCACATGCATGTTTTGCCAGATAACTGATTATTTCCATGTAGACAGTAGCTACCAATGTGATTACAGGTGGGGGGGGGGGGAGGAGTGTTGTAGAGCCAACTGTCACTTACATAGTCATGGAAGGCCTTTGCCTCACTCGAGTGTTCACACGTCTCCCGTCGGTCTGGAGCTGCACAGTACAAATCCCAGAATACACTGCAATGAAGGGGGAGAAGAGTTCAGAGGTTACCAAACAGAGCAATACAAGTGAACATGTAACAGCTATTCATAACCCATTCACACACTCTCACCATCTCCCTAGCGCTCTTAAACCACCTCTCACCCACTTGAGCACCACTGCAAGAGGGACACAATGACAGTGTCGCTTCCTCAATCAACCTCTCACTCACTCAGAACACACACACACACACACACACACACACACACACACACACACCACGACAACTGCACAGAGCTCTTTACTTGCATCTATTCCTTTACCCATATCCTTTAACTTGCACCCTAACTGTAACTCAAATAAACACTATCATTGCACAAAGTTTTATTAAAACAAGAGCACCACACACACACATACACACACCGTACATACGCCTGTCCATAGCCATCATCAATAATGCACAGCTAGCACACCTTCAACCGAAACATCAATTACAAATTTAAGATTCAATTTACTCTAGATCTGTAATAAAACAAATGTCTATTTAATTGCAAGGAGTTTAATTAACAATCTACAATTCAAAGTGGAACAAATTTTGAGAAAATAGAAAATATAACAAAATCATTTAACCCCCTACAATATGCACATCTTCAATACATGTACAAACACTGTGTAAAATGAAAAATGTCCGAGCTTGAAAACTGTAGGAGGAGTCAAAAAAATGATGAAGTTCTAAAACCTGTAATTTTCACAAAAATGACCAAAATTCAAAATCCTACTAATATGCACATCTTCGATACATGTAGAAACACAGCGAGTAATAAAACAAGAGCACTCTGCGGTGCAATATCCCCCGCCTCGGTTTTCTTTGAAGATCCCAATATTTTACTGAAGGAGAGCAGTGTTAAACTTCTCCATATATTTACTGAGGCAGAACCAAATTATGATAAGCCTAACCTCCATGAATATACAACAAAATTAATTTTACACAACCCATAGTTGTAAGTCAGGATCCCAAGGTGAACCTGTGTAGCAAGTTTGGTGACTCTAAAGAGTTTTACTTGTTCCTTTACTAGAGGACATAGGAAATACCAGCCTTGACCTTTAACCATTAGACCCCAAACCCATAGTCAGAGGTCAGGGTCTCAGGGTAAGCCTGTGTACAAAGTTTGGTGACTGTAGCTTTACTTGTTCTACAATAGTTCAAACGGAATGTTAACATTGACCTTTGACCTTCTCACCCCAAGACCATAGAGGTCAGGATTCCAACGTGAACATGTGTAGCAAGTAGGAGTGGGCAATATGGCCTAAAAATTATATTTCTACAAATTTTCACGATAATATTGTTCATGATACCACAAATTTTTGATTTTTCTTTTTAGTTTATAAAGAACAATTTCACAGGCCAGCGTTATTTACCTTCAACATACTGTATTTAGTAAAAACAAAACAAAAACTCTTATTTCGACTTCCGGTTATGGCTGCCACGTAGGACGGACGTGTCTCGCTCTGCTCTGCTCCTGGAAAAAAAAAATCGGCAAATAACTCTCTCATTTGGGACAGAACGTATCCCAGCATTTGGGCGAGGATATGTCGGCGAAGCCTAAGGCTGGAAAACCAGGAAAAGGAAAAAGCGAGCCGCCGAAACAGTCCAAATTAACGGACTTTCAGGTCTGTGACGCAGCAAACAAAACTCCATATATGGCGGAGGAGGCTGGCAACGGTGCGATGTCTGCGGGGCGAGGCGCAGATGCGCTGATGGCTGCCATGAGTTCAATGAGAGCGGACTTTTCCTCTAGATTTGATGGGATTATGACAGCGTTGGAAGGAATAAGAAAGGAATTGGGTGACTGTGTAGAACGAACGGCGCAGATGGAGCTCCGTCTCGCTAGTGCTGAAGATGACGTCACCCGTCTTCAATTAAAGGTGCGCACTTTGGAAAAAATAAATAAATCTCTGGAAGATAATATTTTGGATTTGGAATCTCGGTCGAGACAGAATAATTTGAGGCTGGTGGGTCTTCCAGAGGAATCAGAAGGTCGGGACGTATGTTCCTTTCTGGAAAAGTGGATTCCGGAGGTGCTGGGCAGCGAGGAGTTGCAATCAGCAGTGATTCTGGAAAAAGCACATCGTATTGGCCCACGGAGAGATAAGGGACCGCCGAGGACCTTAATTATGAAGTTTCTTAGCAACAGAGACAGGATGAAGATCTTCAACGCTGCACGAGCTAAAAAAGGAGAGATTAAACACCAGGACCAGCAGGTGCGGTTCTACCCAGATTTGGCCACAGGAATCCAGCAATTGAGGAAGCAGTTTGATCCCGTACGTAAGGAGCTGCGCAACCTTGGGATTCGTCATGGTGTAATCTATCCTGCGAGACTGCTGACCACGTATGAGGGCAGAACCCACATCTTCAAGACCCCAGAGGAGGCGCAGGAGTTCATCAAGAAGATCAAAGAAGAAGAAGAGACTGGTGGGAGCTAAGCATGAACAAAATATAAGGTAGAATAATTAAGCATTTGCACAGGCATCTGACTGACTTGAAGTAAATAGTAAGTTTACAAAATATAGATTGTATTATATATTAAAAAAACAAAACAAAAACAAAACAAACAAACAAAAAAAAACTATGATGTACAAAGTTGTTAAAAATTTTGGAGTTAAGTTGGAAAACTACAGAGGAGAGTTAATGTTACGTCATTAAAAGCAGTAGAGTTAGGACTTCCGGGAAGATGGCGGAGAGACATAACACTTAAACAAAGAGCTCTCCCTAGCCGGATTAAAAATCATCGGTAAATGGCCAACTCGACATAAACGAATCAATAAACTAAGGGATGAAAACACGAAGGAACCGGGCACAAGGACAAAAACAGGGTAAAATTGAAGAATTCCTCTCCAACAACGCAGGAAAAACCGCTGTACGCAAAGCCCAAAAAACCGAGATGTCCACAGCAGAGAAAATGGAGGACACCAGACTCGACAACATGAACGCTGGCATCGCCAGTTTGGGTGAAGAGTTGAGAGAATTCAAGCGACAGCTACAACAGGATTTAGCGGCTCTTAAGGAGGAACTGAAAAAAGAAATTAAGGAGGAAATCATGGACCTCCGAAGAGAAATGGAGCGTAAATTAACGGAAAACATGGAGGAGCTGCGCTCCCAGCGGGCGTGTATGACAGAAGCGCAGACCCGAATTTCGGAACTAGAAGATTGGAAAAGCGAGGCAAACGAACAACTACAGACCCTGACGACGCAAACGCAGAGGATGCAGGAGAAAATAAACGACTTGGAGAGCAGATCCCGACGAAGCAATATGCGCATCTTTGGAATTCCGGAGGGCATTGAAGGCAACTCGATGACAAAATTCATGGATCAGTTCTTAAAAAAAGAACTGGAAATACCCGGAGAAACGGATCTGCAGATTCAACGGGCGCACAGAACACCGGCACAGAACCCGAAAACAAACTCTCCACCCAGGTCAGTTGTGGTAAACTTTGTGAAATATGACATAAAGGAAAGAATCCTGACGCAAGCATGGAAAAAAAAGATACGAATCGGCGACAAACAGGTATTTTTTGACCATGACTACCCGACAGAAATCGTGCAGCAGCGGAAGAAATATGCCAATATTAAAAAAACGCTGAAAGAGAAAAAAATTAGATTCCAAACGCCGCTAACGAAAATGAGGATTCATTGGGAGGAAGGCACAAGAACCTACAACACGGCCGAAGAGGCAGCGCGGGATATGCTGGAGCGGGGCCTTGAGGTGAGCGTGCCGAAGGAGACGGCTGGAGCAGCGGCGGCCCTGAACGCACCACGACAGACGGAGTGGAGACGAGTGAACGGCGGAAGAAGGGGGAGAGACGTAGAGCAGCGGGCCCAGGACAAACTACAAGGCTTTCAACTGAAAGCCTAGATCATAACAAAGATTAAGAAAGGCACAGAAGAAATGAAGGCCAAGAAGACAAGGTAAAAGAGAAACAGACGGCTAGGAGAGGTTTAAGTGATATTTGTTGGACATTTCTAGACTTATGACTATTACTTTGATAGTAATTAGAAGTCTAGGGAGGGCCCTTCACTCTGTGAAGACAAACCCCCCACCCACCAACAGGGACCAGTGGGCAGAAGAAAGGCCCAAAGTACGGAGGTCGAGTTTTTTTAATGTGTTTTTATATAAATATGTGTTATTTTTGTTGTTAAAGGGGCTAGGAGCACAAGTTAAAAAAATGGAAAAACATGAATATGGGTAAAAATCTTAAGATAATGACACTAAACGTGAATGGTCTGAACTCACCTGTTAAAAGGGAAAGAATAATAAGAAAATTCAAGAAGGAAAAAGCTGAAATTATATTTATGCAAGAGACACATTTGAGCAAGGCAGAACATGTGAAACTAAAGAGATTTGGCTATAAGAACTCCTACTACAGTTCATTTAAGGGAGGAACTAAAAGGGGGGTTATGATACTAATCTCAAACAAAATACAATTTGAAAGTGAACAGGAAATCCAGGATAAAGAAGGCAGGTATGTAATAATAAAGGGAAGAATAGATGGTATGCAGATCACATTAGTGAACATCTATGCCCCACCAGAAAGTGACAAGGGTTTTTTTCAACATCTGTTTGATCTCATAGCAACACACAGTGAAGGAGTCCTAATTTGTGGAGGAGACTTAAATGCTGTCATGGATCATGAAGTTGACACAACAAGTGTTAAGAAGACAAAAAAACATGTAACAAAGTTCATAAGAACCTCACTGGCAGAAATGGGTATGGTAGACATATGGAGGGACCTACACCCACTCGAAAAAGACTATACACATTATTCAGCAGCCCATAAAGTACACTCTAGAATAGATTACTTCCTTATGAATGAAGGTGACAGACACAGGGTGAGAAATTGTTGGATTGGAGGGGCAGAAATATCAGATCATAATCCTATATACATGGAAATATATTTAAACAATAGAAAACGACAAACAACATGGAAACTTAACGTAGGACTGTTAAATGATGAGAAAATGAAAGAAAGAATAAAAATAAACATAAACGAATATATCCAAGAGAATGACAATGAAGAAGTGGACCCAACAATACTATGGGACGCACTAAAAGCCGTGTTAAGGGGTAAATTAATTGTTGAAACAGGAAAAGCAAATAAGACTAAACTGGAAGCGTATGAACAAAGATGTGAGAGACTGAGGGAATTAGAACGTAAACATCAAAGCACAAATGATCCAAAAATATATCAAGAAATTAAAGAAGAAAAAACAAAGATAAAAGAAACACAAATGGATGAAATTGAAAGGAAAAATAGATATCTAAAGCAAAAATATTATGAAACGGGGCCAAAAGCCACAAAACTGCTGGCAAAACGGTTAAGAAAACAACAAACAATGAATAATGTGTACAAGATTAAAGACCCCACCACAAATAAAACCACAGTTAACCCAGAAAACATCGAAGAAATTTTCCATAATTTCTACCAAGAACTATACTCGCAACCTGAAGAAACAAATACTAAAGATATCAAAAAATTTCTAGACACATTGGACTTGCCATCAATAGGAAATCAACAAAATGAAAAACTAACAGCAGAAATAACAACACAAGAGATCAGAGATGTGATTAAGTCACTTAAAAACGGTAAATCACCAGGTAGTGATGGATACTCATCTGAGTTTTATAAACTGTTTATAGAAGAACTCATGCCACAACTCCTAAAGTCATTTAATTGGACGCTGAACAACAACAAAATACCTCCAACATGGAACGAAGCAATCATTTCAGTTATTTTAAAACCAGGGAAAGATAAAGAACAATGCGGAAACTATAGACCAATCTCTTTATTAAATGTAGATTATAAAATATACACAACAATTATATGTAAACGAATAAAGACATTCTTGACGGAATTGATAGAAGATGATCAAACTGGATTCATAGAGGGACGCCAAACACATGACAATATCAGGAGAACAATACATATAATTAACCAAATACATAAAGAAAAGAAAAGCGCAGTAATAATGAGTTTAGACGCAGAAAAAGCATTTGACAGGGTTAACTGGAAATTCCTATATAATGTACTGGAGCGCTTTGGATTTAACGAAAAATCAGTACAATGCATAAGGACGCTATATCAAGAACCTGTGGCAAGAATCAAGATAAACGGTAGCTTAACAGACAAAGTAAATATACAAAGATCAACTAGGCAGGGATGCTGCTTATCGCCCACCTTGTTTGCTCTGTTCATAGAACCATTGGCTCAAGCTATACGACAAAATAAGAAATTAAAAGGTGTAACAATAAAGGGGGCGGAACACAAGATTGGGCTATTTGCAGACGATATTATAGTTTACCTTGAACAACCAGATAAATCAATAATGGAAATGATGAACTTGATAGAAAATTTTGGAAAATTATCAGGATACAAGATAAACATAACAAAAACACAAATACTGACATTCCACTATAACCCTCTAAACCAGATAACTGATAAGATCAAACTAAACTGGAAGCAAAAAGAAATAAAATACCTTGGAGTGAACATACCTAAAGACCTAAGCAAAATATATAAAGCAAACTATGATAGGATGGAACAAGAAATAAAAAAAGATATTGATAGATGGTCAATCTTAAATATGGATCTGAATTCAAAAATTGAGACAGTCAAAATCAGCATACAACCTAGATTACTTTACCTCTTCCAGGCTATACCAACAGAGATTCCAGATGCCCGATTCTCAAAGTGGGACAGGATGATATCGAGATTTGTTTGGGGAGGTAAAAAACCAAGAGTGAAATATAAAACCCTCCAATTACCAAAAGAGAAAGGAGGCATGGGCCTACCGAGTCTAAAGGAATATTACTACTCAGCACAAATAAGATATATCATATGTTGGTGCGACGAGGGATATGAGGCAAAATGGAAAGAAATGGAAAAGGAAATTGAGGGACTCCCAGTACAAAGCATAATAGGGGATAAAGATGCATATAAGCAAATCAAACAAATAGACCCAATCACTAAATTTACTTTAGAACTGTGGTATAAAATAGTACAAAAATATAATAAAAGGGAAGACATAAAACTATTGAAATGGGTAGCATTTGACAGTCAGTTTGAACCGGCAAAACAAGATAGGGGATACAAAAATCTGGTGAACAAGGGAATCACAGCATGGGGCAATATCGGAAAAAAAGATCTCGGGAGCTTTGTAAATATCAGGAGAAAATTTAAATTAGAAAGATCGGAATTTTTCAGATATCTGCAGATGAGAGATTACTATATGAAGAAGATTAGGCATAACCTCCAAACAGATGTGAACGAGATTATACAACTTATTTTAAGCTCATATGCAGGAAATAAAATAAGAATTATTTCAAAACTATATCAGAAACTTATGACAAACAATCATACAAGTAACTATATAAAGGAGAAATGGGAGAAAGAGCTCAATTTAAACATAACAGAAGAAAGCTGGCAGGAAATATGGAAAACACAACACACATCAACAAATTTAAGGGCATGGAGGGAATTTGGATGGAAAAACCTGATTCGCTTTTTCATTACACCACAGATTCAAGAAAAATATTCAAATACCCAATCTTTATGCTGGAGGGGATGTGGGGCTCAAAATGCAGACCACTCACATATGTTTTGGAAATGCTACAAAATATCATCATTTTGGAAATCTATGCATGTGACAATACAGAGGATATTAGGATATAATATACCAATGAACTGTAACCTGATGTACTTATGTGATCTTAAAAAAGACAGTGTTATACAGGCTGAGGACAGATATCTAGTTAAAATCTTGTTGATTGCATGTAAAAAAACTATCACAAAAAAATGGCGATCAGAAGTTCTTCCTGACCAAGAACAATGGACTGACATTGTTGAGGACATACGTATGATGGAAAAACTAACATATCGACGAAGAATGCAAGAAGGAATATGGGAGAAAAAATGGCGGAAATGGACACACTACAAAGTGCAACAACGAGGCAGAAATTGAAAGAATAACCAAAGACACTGAAAAAACCAGAAGAATTAAGAGATGGAAACTAAAAACTTGATGCTCCAACATTTGTCCCCCCCCTTTTATTTTTTATTTTTTATTTTTATTTTGTTTATTTTTTTTTCTTTTTCCCTACCCTAACCCCTTTGTTTTTTAAATGTAGAATGTGATCTGAATGCATTATATATGATGAAAAATGAATAAAAATCTAAGTTACAAAAAAAAAAGCAGTAGAGTTAGGGTGATTGGGAGGATGAAGAAGGAGTGGCTTAGGCTGTTCCCCGTGGGTGTGGAACGGTCGATGGCTATATCGGGAGACAGAATTTTTCTTTTGATTTTGGGGGGTTTGCCACAAGTGTGGGAAGGGGAAATCTGTTTGTGTGTAGTTTGTAGGATGAATGTTCAACCACTCATGTTTTTGCTTCTCTGTATGAGCATGTTTACACTGCAAGGTAATCCCAAACTCTCTATTGATCATGGACCAAAGTGTTAATCTTAATTTAACTTCATGGAATTGCAGAGGTCTACAAAATTTAAAAAAACTTAAACAAGTTATGAATAAAATAAAGGACATGGGTTCAAGAATTGTGTTTTTACAAGAAACTCATCTGATAGAGGAGGATGTTAAAAGAATTAGGAGTAGATGGCAGGGAAGTGTATTCACCTCTTCATTTTCATCCCGAGCCAGGGGAGTTATGACTCTCATACATAAATCAGTTCCTTTTCAAGTGAAAAATGTAATTGGAGACAAATTTGGAAGATATGTAATCATTCAAGGTTCTTTGCTATTAGAAAATATAAATCTTGTGAACTTATATGGTCCCAATATAGATGATCAGAAGTTCTTTGCTAATTTATTTCTCATCTTATCATCACTTACAGGGCAACATATAATAGCAGGGGATTTTAATTGTACATTGAATCCAGGTGTGGATAGATCAACAGGACTGGATTGTACGCACATTGGATGTAGGATGACTATTAATCATTTTATGAAAGAATTGAGATTGTTAGATATATGGAGAGAAATGAAACCACAAGTTAAAGCCTATTCTTGTTATTCCAGTACCTACAAGACATTCTCACGTATTGATTATTTTTTGATTTCCACAGAATTAAGGTCCAAGATTCAAAACTGCTTTTATGATAACATCGTGATCTCTGATCATGCACCCTGTTGTCTAATATATGTAGATAAAAAATTGACAAAGGAATCAGGTAGATGGCAATTTCAGCATAAATGGCTTCAGGATGAGGAATTTGTCAAGTATATAGAAAAACAGATAGACGAGTTCTTTGACATCAATACTACACAAACATCAGCATGTGTAAAGTGGGAGGCTTTCAAAGCTTTTATTAGGGGACATATTATTAGTTATACAGGATCAAAATCTAAGAAGACTCGAGAGGAGAGAGCTAAATTGGAACATAAAATAAAAAGTCTTCAGGAAAAAGTGTATGCAGGAAGTGACCCAAGGTTGGAGAATGAATTACTGATTTTGAGAGCTGAATACGAAAAAAAATCAGCGAATAGAGCTGCCTCGAGTCTTCTAAGATTGAAACAATCTTTTTATGAACAAGGTGAAAAATCAGGAAAATTATTAGCATGGCAGATTAAACAATTGGAAATTAAAACACCAATTACCAGTATTATAAGTAATGGACAGGTAGTTATAGATCCTTTAGAAATTAATAGAGCCTTTAGAGATTACTATGAAAAATTATATGATACCAAAAATGAACCTGATTTAACAAAACTAAATGGGTTTTTGAACGAACTATCTATACCGTGTATTCCAAATGAAAACAGGGAGATATTGGAGTCTAAAATTAGTCAAGAAGAAGTTGGGCTAGCCATTGATAATATGAAATCAGGAAAAAGTGCACGACCAGATGGTCTTCCAGTTGACCTTTATAAAAAATTTAAGAATAAATTAATAAAACCTTTTTTGGAAATGGTTTTAGAAGCATTTCAAAATAATAATTTACCATCATACATAAATAATGCCTTAATTATACTGCTGCCAAAACCAGGTAAGCCCTCTAATAAATGTGAAAATATGAGACCAATAAGCCTATTAAACGCCGACCTTAAGATAATCTGTAAAATTTTAGCAAGACGAATACAAGAAATTTTACCAAATATTATTAATCGAGATCAGAATGGCTTTATAAAGGGTAGACAAGGCTTCCATAATGTAAGAAGACTATTTAATATTATTTATTTTAATAAAGAAGCACCGGATACAGCTCTCCTATCATTGGACGCCGAAAAGGCCTTTGATAGAGTTGAATGGCCCTTTCTTTTTGAAGTCCTACAAAGGTTTGGACTTGGAAATAATTTCATAAAATGGGTTCAAATAATATACAATAATGCTACAGCAGAAATCCTAACAAATAACAATATTTCAAAACCAATAAAAATCAATAGAGGATGTCGACAAGGCTGTCCACTTTCACCTTTACTGTTTACTATGGCAATTGAACCTTTAGCGATAGCGATACGTTTACATTCACAAATATATGGAATTAAAGTTGGACCAACAGAACATAAAATCTCCCTGTACGCCGATGATATATTTTATTTATGTCGAATCTAAAAAAATCAATTCCAACCTTGTTGAATTTAATAAAGAATTTTGGGGAAATATCAGGATATAAAATAAATAAAACTAAATCTTCAATATTAATGCTAAATGAGACCCAGAGAAATTACCCAGCCCCTGAGGTAAATCAATTCAATGTTGTAAATCAGTTTAAATATTTAGGAATCCAAATTATGCCTAAGCTAGAATCAGTCGCCAGCGTCAACTATGAAGCCTTAATGTCAGATATCAATGAGTTAACTCAGAGATGGATGTCACTACCAATGTCGATGATCGGGAGAATCAATATACTTAAAAGTAATATTTTACCTAAAATACTTTATTTATTTTAATACATTCCCTTATCACCACCTTTAGATCTATTCTCAAGAATAAAAAAAAAAGTTAGTGGAATTTATATGGAACAACAGGAGGGCTAGATTACGTTTGTCTTTATTATATTTACCATTTGATCGTGGAGGTCTGAAATGTCCAAATTTTATGTTGTATTATTGGTCGGCACAACTGAGGTCTATGACATATTATTTTTCATCAAATGATCTCCCTCACTGGACTGAAATGGAATCATACAATTTGCCTTTACCTCTTCCCATATTCATATACTCAGATTCGGCAAAAAAATTACAAAAACAAGTTAAAAATCCATTTGTAAAGCATATGATCAAAATATGGTGTGAAGCTAAAAACTATTTAAAAGAACCACAGTTATTGTCACAATTTAGTCCAATATGGGGTAATCAATATTTTAAACCAGGGAGAGCGGACGCTGTATTTAAAGTATGGAATTTAAAAGGGATACAAAAGATTCAGGATTTATATTTGCCATGTGCAGACAACATAATGTCTTTTGAAGAGCTGAGGATCAAATTTAATCTCAATAGAACACATTTTTTTAAATATCTTCAACTTAGAAACTTTATTCGATCAAATCAAAATAAAGCTCTCACTCGACCTATTTATTCATCCTTGGAAAAAATGATGATGAAAGATAGTAAAAGAAAGGGTATTATTTCAGAGTTTTATAACTCATTGACACTATCTTCAAGTGAAAATTCACTGAAAAGATTAAACTACTGGAAAGAAGATCTGCAAATTGAAATTTCAGAGGAACAATGGGAATTGGCTTGTACAGAAGCTCAAACCAAATCAATAAATGCACGCCTTAAATTGATACATTTTAAATGGTTAATGCGGATGTATGTTACACCGGAGGAGTTAAATAGATATAACAAAAATATACCAGATACATGCACAAAATGCATGGAAAGTAAAGGAACCCTATTTCATTGTTTATGGGAATGTAGATTAATAAGAACGTTTTGGGAAGAGGTGAGGGTAACAATTGAAAAAATAATCTCAAAACAAATCATATTGACTCCTAAACTGTTTTTGTTGGGTCTGTACCCAGAAAAGCATAATTTTAATAAAAGTAAAAGAACATTCATAGACCTCAGTTTGCTTAATGCCAAAAAATGTATTGCACTATTATGGAAAAAGACTCATAGACCAGATGTGACTCAGTGGTTAAGACAGATGTTAACAAACCTTCCATTAGAAAGAATAACATATATACTGAAATCAAAGGAAATTGTGTTTGAGAATATATGGAGACCTTTTATTGATTATGTAAAAAATTTAAACATAACTCTTGAAGAAGAAGGTGAATGATGTGTGTGGACCTTGTAAATTCCAAACTGGTGAACATAATATGTATACTTATGTATTGGATTGTCTAGACTAAACAGAGGAGCATTGTTGAAGACTTGATTTTGTTGGTGGTTGTTGGTGTTTTTAGTGCATTTTTTTTTTTTGTAGTACTTTAGTGTTAGTGTTTGATTGTTTGTATCATGTTTGTTAAAAAAAAAAAAAAGGTTCAATAAAGATATTGTGGAAAAAAAAAACCTCTTATTTCTCCAAGTTATAAACTGCAGCTCAGATTGACTTTAAAGATTTTTTTTAATTCTTTATCAAATATTACAAGAAAATAACAGAACCCAAATCATAAGTGCACTTACGTAGTCGATTTTTTTATGTTGAATAAGCTCACCTGCATCAGTAAGTCTGCGTTGCATGGACGACATCTGGGACTTTTTGGTTTTCATCACATTGAAGGGATTTTTTTTTTTTTTTTTTTTTTTTGGTTTGGGTGGTTGAATAAAAATCAAGCTTAAGCAGCCAAAACGAAAATAAAACTCCAGACACTTCAGACATGAACACCGCTCCAAGGCAAGTGGTGCTCTTGATGTGTTGTACGTGCAGAACAAAATAGGCAGACACACTGCTGCACCTTTTTTTTTTTTTTTTTTTAAACACGGCAGCAGTCTGACACTGCCTTAAAACTAAGACATTTCAGTACAACTTGACACAGATGCTCCGGCCACAGAGTGATAGCTTTCCGCACCATGTTTGTTTTGCCATTTCTATGGTAACATGTTAACTTCCATCAGCAGCGTAACAGTGTGACATGATCACGCAGCTGACCCCAAATATCGCAATACTCATTTTTACACCAGTATCAAAATTTATGCCAGTATTATAGTGAACAATACGATATGGCACACCCCTAGTGGCAAGACTGGTGACCGTAGCTTTCTTTGTTGTTGATATATAGTTTATTTAGTATTTTGAAATTGACCTTTAACCTTGCAATGCCAAAACCATAGTCACGCTTCAGCATCACAGGGTGAACTTTAGTGGCGGGAAAAAAGATCAATTCAGTGATGGATTGCAATTCTTGACACTGGCAACAATGCATCGATCCATAAAAGCATGGATTCATCTTTTATTTAAAAAAAAAAAAATGCGCACGCATATGCTTTTGGGTTATCAGTTAATCGATGGTGTTTTCAGTCCACTAGATGGCGCAAAGCAAACACCCACTCAAGTGAAGTCATAGCTAGTCTCAGTGATTTGCAGTCACAGTTGCCAAGTCCACTTATTATAAGTGACTTTGGGCTCGTTTTTTTCTAAAGTCGCTTGCAAATTTCGTCAGTCACGGGTTGCGGGTTTTTGGGCTTGTTTTTTTAATGTGTAGTTGCTTATTTGGGCTTGCTTTGCTGTCTGTGTGACAGCTCTCTCCCAGCTCAGTTGCACAAGATTATAAACTGTGTCTCTATACCAAGAAGTTTAAAATCTGTTAAACTTTTGGGGAAGTTATTGAGGTAAAAGTGGCCGGCCAGGGGCTTCACTTCTGGCGGCCAATGATCCATCCAGTTTTTCTATAGAGATCAGTGGCCCACCCGACTCCTCTCAGCTCTGTACTCACTAATGGGGCGTGAGCTATCTAGGGTTTCTTTATACAGATCAGTGCATATAAGAAAAGCCTTTATTAGTCCCACAATGGGGAAATTCCAATGGGACCTTAAATTGGGGGGGGGGGGGGGGAATGAATGGCAAGAGCAAAATTATCTTTTGGTCCCGATCAAATTTTGCCACAAGTTACACATATGATGTTTGTCAATTTAAGAGATAATTTTCCACGTAATTAAAGTTGTCAGCTGTCGTGTAATATTTAGTTTTTGTTTAAAGGACTAGCGGACAACAACTCCCATCATCCCACATCACTAAACTGTAATCGTGTTCAGTGCTGTTACCTATGCAGAATGCACATCTGTAGTATCAATCCATGTGGCTCCAATCTAGAAAAATCACTCTTCATCTTAAAGAAATTGTTTCACCCAAAAGTCTGGTCAAGAATTGTTTCCTTCACCTAAGGACCACAGTTTGAAAACACATTCTATGGTAAAAGGGCCGATAAGGATCACATTTCGTGCCAGGAACGGATTCTTTTACGAGTCAAATCCTGAAGCTTCCTCCCCAACCAGGCAGTTTTATGTTTAGAGTACTCTGTGAGATACCCCAGATCCCTTGACTGCATTCCACAAGTCGCTAGGAATTATCCACAGCTCAACATTGTCCCCTTCTGTCAACTCAGGGACATGTTGGATTTAATCAACATTGGAATTTTGGGTTTTATCTGCTGAAATAATTCTTTCTCCTCAAGACTTCATTTTTCCAGGAAATACTGCTCAGAACACTGTTGAAGATGACCGACTGTGCGTTGAACAATGATGGGTTCGAAATGTTTCATTAATCATTGATTTTAAATGTGCTGCATGTTTGAAAATGCTTAAATAAACCTTATTTAAGGTTATTTATTATTTCATGTTAATTATAGAAGAACAAGTTTATAAAAGTGCATGCTCACTGAATGTTAGTCATGAATCAGTGAAGTTAGGTTAGATTTCATATTAAGTACATAATGAATTTCACAGTTAAAATGTGTATATGCCTTCTGAAACTCATGCCAGTCATCTGACAGATACCAGCCAATCCCCAGGCCGTCTCTGTTGGATGACGCCCCTTTCATTCTATTGGTCGGTTACAGACAAAGGACTGCTTTCTTATTGGATCATAGCCCATTCAAATCTCCCACAATGGCCGATAATTCGTTCTTCCTGCTGCCAGTCATATTTTATGATCCAAGGAGCGCGCTCTGTTAAATAGAGAAAACGGCCTAGCAGTTCAGTTAAGTTTTTGTTTCAGTTCAGTTCAGGCTTTTAGTCTTTGTCAAATTTTCTAAAGTTCTTAAAGTTGTCTTTTGTTAAGTCTTTTTCTGTTTTCTGGCATCTGAGAAGAGATCATCCTTTCTTGTTGAGCTCAAACCTTCTTACTTGGAGCCATGTTTATTCTGCTGAACTTTTTCTATTGATTTTCTTTAACTCGCCATTAAAGTGGACTGATGGGGATTTTTGAACTCTTTCCCTCGAAACTGTCTCACGCACATACCTGAGTCTGATTATTAAAACTGTCAATGGTATAGTCAAGTTTCTGCTTGATTTCTTGTGTGTGTGTGTGTGTGTGTGTGTGTGTGTTTGTGGGTCATGGCAGAAGAATTCACAAATATTGAGACTGATTAATGACAGGTTCAGGATTATTTATTAATAAATTTTCCAAGTTGGACTGGTGCCCCAAAAACAAGTTTTCTCCGGTGTGTGCGTGGACTCGAAGTGAGCCTCCGTCTCCACACACACAACTCTAAATATAAATTAAATAATCCTTGTACTTTATCACACTTATAATCAGTTGTTACGTGCTATACGTCTTTTCTTTTGATCAGAGTTTAAAAATTTAATTTAGTCCAAGTTTTTATGTTGACTGTGTTTACTATAAATTTGCTGTTGCTCATGCAGAATGCATATGTATTTTCTTTTAGAGTTTATAAAATTCCATTATTCAATGCTGACTGTGTTTACAGTCAATTCATTGCAAACAAAAATAAATCGATATATCGATATATGTTATCATGCAGCCTCTCTTTTACAATGTAGTAGGTTGCCTGTTGAGCTTTTTTTGGGCTTGTTTTCATAGAGCTGGTCACTTGTTTCTCTTGTGAAACCTGGCAACACTGTTTGCAGCCAGCTTTGAAAATTCATAAGCAGTTAGCTCAAAGTTAGCTAAAATGTCAAACCTTTTTGGATTTTATAACAAAGATGGAAGCAAAGACCTTGACATGACACACAACCGGCAAGAAGCACTGCATGAAAAAAAAAGAAAAACCCTCGGAATACAGCGGGCCAGCACACATCTCGGAGCAGCATTAGCAACAGCTAAGCTAAACAGACACCGGCATGGAGCTTTTTCTCCGAGCATCAAGCAAGTAAAGTTTATTTATGAAGCACTTTTCACAGACATATAGTCACAGAGCAGTGCACAATAAAATGGAAGAAAAGGAAGTTGATAGATAAAAAATATTTTAAAAAAATACAAAAACAAGTTAAAACACAAGATTAACCTCTTGCACTCCGGCAATTTTCCTAAAAATGCCAAAAAATAACATGCCCAAAGTAAATCAAAAGCTGTTCTTCAACCCTTTGCAGCATCTTCATGGGGTTGGTCTCATTTAAAAGAAAACACTGAATTTTTTGGCAAAAAAAAACATAATCTCTCTACGTGCTCCGGCCACTGAGTTACAGTCATCTAAACATACTGAACTTGAAGAAAAAAAATTTGGACACAGTGTTTTTTTGGATACAAATGCTTGTAAATAACACACAGCTGTCCGATCCGGCTGGAAAATGCAACAGAAATGTAGAACCAAGTGTTATCCAGCTGAGATCCAAATTTGGTAACAATACCACAAAAAATGAATATTTTACACAGCTTTGTTCTCAGGCTGTTCCCAGGCGTTTTGGAACTGTGCCAAATTGTGCCAAATGGCACAGTTTGGAAAAACGTCTGTAACTTTTGAATGATTCAATGTAGAAGCTTCATTTTAGGCTCAAAGGAAAGGTCACACTCAGGGCTGTGTCTGTGTGTGTGTGGGCCCCGCTACCAAGGACAGAGTTCGGCCCTCGCTACATGACAGATTACACTTGTTGCATGTTTCCACAGCAATGCTGTCACAGCGGCTCCCCCCCCCCCTCGCTACTGTGTGTGTGTGTGGGGGGGGGGGGGAGGATGGACTTCAGCCATCGCTTCAGCCATCGCTACACAACGGATTAGCCTTATGTGGTGATGTAGGACAGCAGTGCAGTCACCGCGGCTCCCCCCCCCCCTCGCTGCAGAAGAATAGCGGGGGTGGGGGGGCGTTCACAGCCTGTACACTGCGAGCAACCCCTTGTACCGCGGCGCACGAACTTCAGACTTCGTGAACCGCACAGCTGTAATTTACTGATCGGTCAAAAGTCATTTTGGATTACAATTTTCAGGGATAGAGAATAATTTAGCTTATAACACCTTACCTCTTCACAGCGGAGTCTTGGCGAACTTGTCTTCCTCATTGTCAGACGAACGCGACGCTGGTCCGCTCTGGTTCTGGTCTCGCGACTCGATCAAAACATAATTCCATTATTGTGGTTTTGTGCTTCCATGATTGCGGTTTTTGGTGAACGATTTTTCAAAACAAATAACAGTAGTAATTAAAAAAAGACTGGCGAAGGCGTGTGTGTCACTCAGCCTTCGTCGTCAGCCTCCGTCGGTCTATAATGACCATGGAAGAAAATCATAACGTCTACTCTGCTGGAACCAATACAAAATAAGCACCGCCTGTGGCCGAACATGCCGATCCACGAATGGCACTCCCTGTCACACAGGTTGCATTTGTGGATGGTCTCCATGCTGTTGGGTCTGTGGGGCTCTTCCTGTGTCCTTTTTTGATCCGCTGCAGCAGCCAGTCTTCACCCAGCCTTAAAAAAAAAACAGCTCACGAACTTCTCTGCTTCAACTGGCTCACTGCATTCAAAGCGTTGGGAGGCGGGTCCTCCTTCCTAGGTTTTCATTCATTGGTTCTTCAAGGTTTCAGAAACCCAATTCAAGGCTCTTATTAGTCGAATGAGAGGTCAATCAGATGAACTAATCTGTTCGTGGCTGTGTTTGCAGATTTTTTTTTTCCAGTGGCGCTTGGAGGCCACACCACCTACACCACCACCATCAATATCCTTATCATGCGTCATGCGCATGAGGGCGCACAAGTGCGCTCTCGTGCGCCCTCGTGCGCCCTAGGACGCAGAGACTTGCCCGCCCGCGGAACAACGGAGTGCAAGAGGTTAAAATAATCTAAAAATATCAGATTTACCATTAAAAAGCAGTTGAAACTCAACGCAAATCCTCTTTAAACAAAAACGTTTTCAGCTGCTTTTTAAATGAGTCCCCAGAGTCAGCTAGACGTATCTGGAGTCGGAGTCTATTCCAAACACTGTCCACCGCCCTCCCTGTGTGCAGAGACATGTCTCCATGGAAAATGAAGCGCCGAGAATACTTTATTATTTAAAAGAGATGTCAACAGTTTTACTTTGGGACATGATTTGAGGTTGAATAAGGTGGAAAAAATTTGAAATATATGGGATTGTGACACTCGATTATTGCGGTATCGCGATTATCATTGAATTGTGACAGGATCGCATCGTGACCCAAGAATCCCGATCCAAATCAAATCGAGACGTCCCTCATGATTCCCACCCCTAGTGAACCTGTGTACAAAGTTTGGCGACCCTAGCTTTACTTGCTGTATAGTAATAGGGCATCGGTGATGCAAACCTTGACCATTGACCTTTTCACCCCCAACCCATAGTCACAGTTCAGGGTCTAAGGGCGAACATGTGTACCAAGTTTGGTGACCGTAGCTTTACCCGTTCTATAGTAATAATCAGTGTTGGGAGTAACGCGTTACTGTAACGCCACTACTTTTGCAGTAACGTGCTCTGTAATGAAATTACTATTTAAAAATCCAGTAATGTATTAGAGTTACTGAAATTTGATCAGATGCGTTACTCGCATTACTCGTTTTATTAATTATTATGGATAGATATTTTACAGCAAATAAATTAACCCTACCATAACTGGCACAGCCATCAGTCTCCTTCCCCACGGGTTGGTTTCCTGTCCACGGTGGGAAGAAATGCCGTGGCAACTTCTCATATGGAGCCCTGATCACCTGTTGTCCGAACAGCTCCTAACTCTGTGGTTAAACATGAGTATTTTTTGAGCAAGAAGCTTGCATTTGTCCACAGTTGTGTAAATGTGTAAGTTGTGTAAGTAATTGTGTGTAAGTTTTCTTATGCACAGAAAAAAAGGGACTGTGATTTGTTGCAGTAAAAAACAGCTTCTTCTAAGCGGTGAACTTTCATTTATCTGTGCTTTCTGTTTTATCTTATTCAGTTACATGCTGTTGTGATATGCAACTATTTCATGGAAGTAAATCCTCTAAATGTGCATTTTTAATGGGCTGATCCAGGGGTGTCAAACATCGGGCTCGTGGGCCAAAAACGGCCCAACAGGGGGTCAAACATTTTCTCTGTGAATTTACAGCTTTATTTCTAGTAAATTTCTGACTTTCTACTGATTACAATAGTTTCTGTAAATCTGCGATATTTTTTCTCTGCAAGTCTTTTTTTTCTCATCAGTTTTCTCTTTCTTTTTTCTGATGAGAACAAGGGGCCCTTGATCTTGCTGTGTGTGCAAGATGATTTAAGTATGCATTTTAAAGTAAAGTTACTTTTCCAAATAACTAGTTACTTTAGCTGAGTTACTTTTGAGTTACTGCGTGATTACTTTTGAAAAGAAGTAACTAGTAACTAACTAGTTACTATTTTTGCTAACTTGCCCAACACTGGTAATAATACAAATGGAATATTAACTGTGACCTTTTGACCCCCAACCCATAGTCAGTTCAAGGTGCAAGTCACCCAAGATGTTAGATGCAACTATGGTATCAATGTGAAAAGCCTACAACATTTCTTTCAGTAGTTATTGCGTTTACAAGAGTTAGGGAAAAACTGACCTCTCACCTTGATCTCAAGGTCTATAATTCCTGCAAAAATCATCTGATCAGAGTCAAACAGCAATATGTGCATTATCATTGTATATCAAACCATGGTACCAAATTTCAAAACACTTGGAACAAATTGTAGGTGGAGTTTATTTCACAAGACAGCTACTGCCTATGAACTGAGATGAAATAGGACATCATAAGTCAGTGATTATAACTCCTGCAAAAATGATCCAATCTGAGCCAAATTACAACAGGCACATCAGTGTATATCAAACCATGGTACCAAGTTTCAAAACAATCAGAACAAAACTGTAGGGGATGTTGATTTGACAAAGGTGGGAAAGAGACGGACGGACGAACGGACGGACCACCCCATACCCATAATCCCCCTTCGGTCTTAGGGGTGGGGAAAAAGATCTATTCAGTGATGGATCACGATACTTGGCACTTGCCACAATGCATCAATGCATAAACACATGGATCGATCTCTTATTTTAAAAAAAAATGCACACACATATATTTTGGGATTATCAGTTAATCAATGGCGTTTTCAGTCCACTAGATGGCGCAAAGCAAACACCCAGTCAAGTAAAGTCACAGCTTGTCTTGGTGATTTGCAGCCAGCTTTGAAAGTTAGGAAGCAGTTAGCGCAAAGTTAGCTCAAATGTCGGGCCTTTTTTGGATTTTATAACAAAGATGGATGGAAAGACCTTGACATGACACACAACCTGCAAGAAGCGCTGCATATAAAAAAGAAAAAAACACTCGGAATACAGCGGGCCAGCACACGTCTTAGAGAAGCATTAGTAATGGCTAAGCTAACGAGGTACCCGTAAGGAGTTTTTTCTATAAGCGTCACGCAAGTTAAGTTTATTTATGAAGCGCTTTTCACAGACATATAGTCACAGAGCGCTGCACAATAAAATTGAATAAAAGGAAGTTGATAGCTTAAAAATAATTTTAAAAATACAAAAACATGTTGAAACACATGATTAAAATAATGTAAAAATATCAGACTTACCATTAAAAAGCAGTTGAAACTCAGTGGAAAGCCTCCTTAAACAAAAATATTTTCAGCTGCTTTTAAAAAGAGTCCACAGAGTCAGCTAAATGTAGCTGGAGTGGGAGTCTACTCCAAACAGCACCGTCCACCACCCCGGTGCGCAGAGATGCGTCTCTGCAGAAAATGAAGCCCCGAGAATACTTTATCTGAAAGAGATGTCAGTTTTACTTTTGGACATGATTTGAGGTTGAGTAAGGTGAAAAAATTTCAGATATATGGGATCATGATACTCGATTGTCGCGATATCGTGATTATCATCGAAACGTGACAGAATCGAATCGTGACCCAAGAACTGCGACCCAAATTGAATGCTCATGATTCCCACCCCTATTCAGTCTTCAACCGGTGGGGAATTAAAAATAAAAAAAAAAAAAGTACCATCTTAACAACTGTGGGAGGAATTATCTGGATAAACATAGGGACAGACATCATCATACCATAATACGTCCTGTCTTTACAGACGGGCATATAACTAAAACACTGATGGCTCCCAGTTATATATAGGAAGCTTTTTTTTTTTTTAAAGCAGCACCTATTTTGGGAATATTTTGCAGAAATGTTTGTGTCTTGAGTAAAACCACATCGTCCATGACAGAGTAGCTCAATCCGGCCTGATGAAATCACCCCAAACGCGCTCAGATCTGACCAGTGACCTTGACCTTAAGCACAGCCTAGATACAGATTAAGGATGCACAATATACGATATACAGTATATGGGCATGCTATCACTATTGGACGATAGAGCGTTTAAAGTTATCTATCGCCATCGGCAAAAATTTATATTTAAAGCCGACAGAATACTACAGTAGACTGTCTCGAGTGGCGCTCTGCTGGTGACGTTACGCTTTTCACTCGGCGTGAGGGACTGACGTCATTATGTCAGACAAGTGCATCTCAACTAACATGGCTGCTCCCTTCACACCCAGACTCCCACTCTGTACTCCCTGAGCTGTGGTTATTTTATATTACTTTTTATGGTTAAGCGCGCTTGTTGAAGTTATCAAGCATCTTCTACAGCAGAGAGGAATTACTGCACATCAGGAGAATATGTCAAGTTCACATTATGGCACCAGCATTTACGATCTCCTTAGACAAAGGTGGAGGCAACCATGTAAACAGAAATGGCTTGGACAAGAGGGCTCCAAAGAGACTGCTGCCTAGCCTTTTTGTCACAAATGCCGTAGGTCCTGTTGGAAATAAGACTGACACACAAAAACTGGATATATAATCTGGATCATCATTCAAAGGTGGCTACACCCCAAAATCATAGATACCACGGTTGAGCTAGCGTGCTGCTAACTACACTGAAGTGCAAGACAGAGGAGTCCGGTAAGAGCAGTGGAAGTAGATTTTGTATGTATGTGAATAAGGGTTTGTTTACAATCTCTACGGTGATCGATAAGTACTGCTCACTGCACCTGGAGCCATGGGCAGTTTCTGTCTGCCACAGGAGTTTTCTGTTGGCAACAGTGGTCCAGACCGGAGTGGTGGTCTAGTTGGTAGAGCATCTGCCCCACAACCGGGAGGGTCATGAGTTCAAATCCCGGCCGGGTCTAACCTGCCGGGGGACTACAGATGCAAATTAGCAGTATTGCTAAATCTGGCATATTTACATTTGTATTAATGTTCATTAGTATGTAATGTCCCTTTCAAATAAACATTGCATTACACATATCGGTATGGGCCAAAACTTGTTTTAAACTATCGGCATACTGGCTATTAGCAAAAATTCTACTATCGTGCATCTCTATTACAGACCCATTTCGGATGTACTTAAAGTCAAGGTCAATGGCCTAGGAGGAGTCAAGTTTTTTTGTGAAATCACAAATGCTCAGCTCTTCTGACCTTTGATAATGACCTTGGTCTCAACCTGGATGCAGACCTACCTGAGGATCATTGTGAATGAGTTTCATGAGAATCAAGCTGATTGCCTAGTGATTTCTCTAAAATCATGTAAGTGCCCAGATCACCTGACCATTGACTTGGCCTTGAGCGCAACCTGAATGCAGACCTGAGGATCATTGCGAATGAGTTTGGAGAACATCACCTCAATTTCGTATGAGTAGCAGCAATTTTTCTGAAATCACATAAGTGCCCAGATCTCCTGACCTTTGACCTTGACCACAACTTTGATGCAGATCCACCTGAGGAACATTGTGAGTGAGTTTGGTGAGCATTAGGGAAAATACCTAGGAGGACTAGCGATTCCCATGAAATGAGGATGGACAGATGGATGCCACATCATCACATTAGCTCCTTCTGGCTTTGCCAGAATGAGCTGAAGAGACCATTTCCAGAGTTACAATGATTTCAGTAGGTACTGGCCAGTTTTATTCAATCTACAGTTATACATGCAATATGTGTCAGAATCCTGACTTCACAATAGGGATATCATGTAATGTGCAATTTATTGCATATTAAAAAAAAACTCTTGCATTGTGATTTAGGGAAGTGTTAGTGATTAGTTTGGGGTTCTTTTTTTGTGGGGGGGGGTGTACAAAGCTCTAAATTTGCTGTTACAGTATGAACAAATTCAGTTAAGAAAATGTCAGTGAATCTGGGATTTGTGTATAAAACTCCATTCCAGAAATGTCAGACTTCCAAGTAATGTCAGAATAACAAAGCTAGGGGTATGCTTTATCGCACCATTTGCAACAATACCAGTATATATTTTGATACTGGTGTAAAAATGAATCTAACGACATTTTGGAGCCAGCCGCATGCTGCTGATGTAAGTTAGATGCTTCCATGGTTACCAGTATAAACAAACATGGTACGGAAAGAGAGCGGCAGCTCTGAGGGCGAAGTTACCTGAAATAGGACTAGCTGTGTGGAAATGTTTTCGTTTTTAAAGCCGTTTCAGATTGCTGCCATGTTGGGGGAAAAAAAAGGTACAGCAGTGTGGATAATCTGTCCATGAAATTTCAGCACATCACCAACACTGCTCTGGTGTCAAGTTGCCCGTTTTGTTCCATTTTGACCACTTTCAGGTTAAATTTATTCAAGTACCTGAAAAAAACAACAACAACACATTGATCAGTGGCAACGAGAGCCAAAAAGCCTGAGGAGAGGTCCATCTGTCATCTGCATATAAACATATAATCCCCCACATCTAAGTGCTCTTAAGATGTGGAGGTTTATATTATTTTTCTGCTGATACAGAATTAAAAAACATTTAAACACAGTCTGAGCTATAAATAGGAGAAATAATTTTCTTTTGTTTTTACTTAAGATGCTCAACGCAAATAACTCTGGTCTGTGTAACTGTCCTTTATGAATTACAAAGAAGAAAAATTGCACAAGAGAATGCTGTTACCATCAAAATTCACAGAAATGTTGCAAATATAATTTTTTGGCCACATTGCTGGCAATGTTGGCCCAACACAACACCGCATAAGGCAATTTTAGCATAAAATTACCACCATAGTGAAATGTTTTTGCTTGAATGCAGTTAAGGCAGAAGTCATTCTGACCTCATCATTAGGACATCCAACATTCTTGGAATGTGTCATTATTAGGGGTGGGTTCAAAAGATTGATTCAATGATCCGGATCAATCCAAATTTGACTAAGCCAATGTCAATCCACAAAATCAACGGAAGGATTAAGTGGAAGAAGATGGATGGATGGATGGATAGTGCACTGCCCGTAGAACACAAGTATTCCTGTCTGAAACAGGTATCCCAATTAGGCTTTACAGGCCCAAATGCAGGCTCTATTTGAAAGTGGAATACAAAGAGGTGTAGCCTATACAAACACATATAGACAAACACAAGTTAGACTTTGACAAATATGAAAGGGACTAAATGGCACTAAGATTTATTTGATTGTGTGAATATTAATTACAGAATAGCTAAATATTGAAAATGAATGTGACATCCAATATTAGCGACTGTTTCAGATCCCTTGTTTATTTGTTTTGTCAGATCACTTATTTGTGTGACTTTTTATCACTTATATTCATAATAGTGTATTGCACTTTGGGGAATGGGAGTTGTTCAGCCACCACTATAACTATTTTAGTTTATATCATTGTTCAGTGATGGAGTTAAGTGTAATATTGAATTTCTTCTGTGTATCGGCAATAAACGTTTTTAACTTTTTTTAGATACTCGTGCGGGAGGGGGGGGACTCGTGGTCTGCAAAGTACAGTGGTACCACACAGGTGAAGCAACAGCTGGGACTCCCATCTACCACTGACCGGGCAGGCTGAGCTTGCCTCCCTGCGAAGGACCGTGGTCCACCCGGTCGGGCCGCTGCTTCTCTCGGCATGTTCTGTGTTGGATACACTGATGTTCTTTGTCAGACCCGGGTCCCCGCTGACTCTTCACCCAGTCTGCTCACACACCTCGTGTTCCCCACATATGCCAAATTATCCTTTAGACCTATGCAATCATGGCAACTTTATGGTGTAATTTTTTAAGCATTAAATCTTCAGTATTATCTTTTTCTAGTCAAATTAGTCACTTTTGGTTTCCTTGTTTTGCTCACGGAGTGCTGTGGTTACTGATGCCGTGATGCTGCGTATTATCCAATCAGTACGGGGTCAATCTAAAACCCCACCCACACTCCTAGAAGCCACAGCATGAGGAAACAGTGCAGTGGCTAAACTTTTATTGATAAAAGTTACATATTTTAACTGAGCAACTCCATACTCAGGGATGCACACCCTCATAACCTCAGCAAAGCACTTATAAAATCTGAGGTCAGTCTGATGAATGGTTCGAGAGATATGCATGGAGCACACATACATACAGACAGACACACACATACACACACAGATAGAGATATGCTGCATTTACAGATAGATGCGTGGGTTTACTCTGGGATTTCTCTGGTTTCCTCCCACATGCCAAAAATATGCAAGTTAGGTTAAATGGAATCAACTGGGGATTCTAAATTGTCCTTAGGTATGACTGTAAGAGTGAATGGTTGTCTGTCTCTCTCGGTGGGCCCTGCGATGGACTGGAGATCCGTCCAGGGTGTACCCTGCCTCTCGCCCAAAGATTCTGGGATAGGCTCCAGCCCCCCCGTGACCCGAAAAGGATTAAGCAGAAGAAGATAGATGGATGCTTATGTCTGTGAACATCTGCGGTCTTTGAACATTTACCATTTATTTAAAAAAAAAAAAACATTTTGGCTGAGCGCTTTTCTTCATATTTTTTCCTGAAAGTTTATGCAAAAAAAGAAAAAAACAAGAGCACTCCGAGGCGAGTGCAATATCCTCCGCCTCTGTTTTCTTTGAAGATCCTAATAGTTACTGACACAGCAGTTTTCAACTTTTCAATATAATTACTGTGGCAGATGCAAATTATGATAAGCCCATCATCCACGAATATACAACAAAGTATACAACCCATAGTTGTAGGTCAGGATCCTGAGGTGAACCCCTGTGGCAAGTACGGTGACCCTAGAGAGGTTTACACGTTCTATAGTAAGAGATCATAGGGGGTGCCAACCTTGGCCTTTGATCTTTTGATCCCAAATGTGTAGTCAGAGGTTATGGTGTCAGAGTGAGCATGTATACCAGGTTTGGTGACCCTAGCTTTCTTTGTTGTTGAGATATACTTTATAAGACATTTTGATGTTGACCTTGCGATCCCAAAACCATAGTCACACTTCAGGGTCACAGAGTGAACCTGTGTACCAAGTTTGGTGACCCCAGCTTTACTCGTTGTACAGTAATAAGATATAAGGAATGTTTACCTTAATCTTTGACCTTTTGACCCCAAACCCATAGTCTGAGGTCAGGATCCCAAGGTGAACATGTGTAGCAAGTTCGGTGACCCTAGCTTTCTTTGTTGTTGAGATATAGTTTGTAAGGCATTTTGATGTTGATCTTTGACCTTGCGATCCCAAAACCACAGTCACACTTCAGGGTCACAGAGTGAACCTGTGTACAAAATTTGGTGACCCTAACTTTACTCGCTGTACAGTAATAAGGCATAGGGAATGTTAACCTTTGACTTCTTGACCCCAAACCTATTGACGTTTTGCAACTGACGTCCCGCATCACGTGATTTTTGTTGATACCGCCATATTGGACGGCAACTCAGGCGCTGTGTGAGTGCGTTTCAGCATGGCGTCCGCTCAGTCAGATGTGCCGGTTTTGTCCGATGTTGCGCAACTTCTAGATAAGTAGACAAGTGGGTGGCGCGTTTTGGGCCCTCAATTTGTTTCCGAACTCTGGTCTGCGATGGCCCGCAGCCTGGGTGTTACAATTCACCGCACAACTGCGTACAACCCACAGGCCAATGGGTTATGTGAGCGTTTTCACAGATCACTGAAAGCAGCGCTCAGGGCTTCATTGACAGATGCAAATTGGGTAGACAGGCTGCCGTGGGTTTTATTGGGGTTGCGCTCCGTGCCGAAAGAGGATCTAGAAGCTTCCCCGGCAGAGCTCGTTTTTACGCAACCACTACGGCTGCCCGGGGAATTTCTACCAGATAATCCCGCTCTGGGCAGCTCCTCGTCTCAGCTTTTGCAGCGTAGCGCAAACACAGGCACGCTGCCGGGCCCTGCCCACCAGTTTTCCGCATGTTTATGTACCTGATAACCTGATTTATAACCAGGAGTACAGGATTAAAACATGGAGTCATTCAGACTCATGCTCTACCATTTACCAGTGTTTACAATGATATAACATTACATCTATAGACACTGATACATCAGACATACCCGATATAAAATGTTGATTGCATAGCCGCGAGTAAGGCGATGGGCCACCCACCTCCTGCGCCTGTCTTCGTCAGCTGGGAACTGGTAAAACTTCAAGTTGGATCCCTTTTTCTGTCGATTTGTACACCCAAAGGCACAGCAGTGAAACACCATAGTCTAATTCAATGCCAACATAAAATAAAACAAAGATGTAGGTTGAAATCAGGTAAATATATCGAGATCTGGTACACCGCTGAACAGCTGCTGAATGTGCCGTCCACTCACTTTTGCCATCCAATATGGCGGCGTAAACAAAAGGATGTGACGTCACAGCAAATGGTCAATAGTCAGAGGTCAGGATCCCAAGGTGAACCTATATACCAGGTTTGGTGGCCCTAGCTTTACTCGTTTTATATTAATAGTAAATGTAGCATTTCCCATTTACCATAGTGCAAATGAATGCTAACTTTGACCCCAAACCCATAGTTAGGTGAGGGTGTAAGTCGTCCAAGATGTCTATTAGATACAACTACTGCATCAATTTGAAAAGCTACATCATTTCTTTCAGTAGTTACTGTGTTTAGAAGATTTAGGGAAAAATCTGACCTCCGATTTAAAGGTCATCCAATGAGAGTCAAATTGCAATACACACATCATCAGAGTATATCAAACCATGGTATCAAGTTTCAAAACAGTCGGACCAAAACTGAAGGAGGAGTTGATTTCACAACACAGTCACCGTCTATGAAGAGAGATGAAACAGGAGATTATAGGTCAGAGGCTACAATTCCCACAAAAATCATCCGATCAGAACTAAACTGCAATATGCACATCCTCAGTGTATAGCAAACCATGGTGCCAAGTTTCAAAATAATTGGACCAAAACTGTAGGAGGAGTTGATTTCACAAAAGTGGGATGGACGGACCCATAACGTAATCCCCTTTTGGGCTTCGACCAGCGGGAGATTAAAAAAAAAAAAAAAAAAAAAAAATCACTTTCCTTCAAAAGTCATTCAATACTTAATGCTATATTTTAATTTACTGTTGCTTAGACGAGCAAATAAACAACCTCTAGATACAGGATCCTAACTGATAAACCAGTCCAGAGGATATTACCTTGTATGGTTTCAAATTAATATCAATTGTAATAAATAATAATAATATAATAAATTAATATTGAATGAATCATTCTCTTCTACTTAAAGCATGTCCTTGGTCGCATAGCGCTGATGGTGCTCTATGGGGCTGACATTCATCCCTCTGACTCAGCAGTCATAAGAAAAGTTAGATGACATACTACTTTAAGACTATTTAAGGACTATTTACAAGTGTGCTCATTCAAAGCCATTGAATTTTAAATATATATGCACAGCAATAGCTTCAGAGAGCAGTGCTCACTCTCTGAAGCATGCACTGCTGAACTTAACTCTGAACCAAGATGGCAGTAGACACACTGGGTGGTTTGGCAGGCTCCACTGAGGTGTGGGCATCTTTTATCCTTCTGAGCTTTTCTCTCTGCACACTCTACCATCAACTTTTTGGGTTGCTATTTTGGGTTTTTAAGATTAATCTGTGTGATATTCCACATTGTGGCAGTGATAACCAAGCCAGAAAAAGCCTGGGAAGTTCACACAAATTAATACGGACCTGTGTCTCCTGACCTGCAGTTTCCTGCTCTTCTTTCCTGTTTTACTGGCTTGCAATGCACCAGAGATTCATACTGTTAAAAAGCCCCACCACCGGATTTTTGCTGATCCACTGGGCATTTTATCTGAAACGGCACAACTGAACTTTTTTGTACTTGGTTATATCGCAATACAGTGGTACCTCTACTTACGAATTTAATTAGTTCCGGAAGAATTCTCGTAACGTGAAAAATTCGTAAGTAGAGGCGCGTTTTACATGTAAATGCCGTAATCCGTTCCAAGCCCCCAAAATTTGGGCATAAATTTTTTATAAATCGTAAAAACGCATCAAAACATGTAACAAATACATGTTACAATTAGATTACTGCACAATAAACATAAAATGAGAGTTTAAAATGAGAGAAAGAATAATAAAAGAGAAGAATAAAAGAGAAAGAATAATAAAAATTATGTTCATTTACCCTTTAACTGCTATCGTCGTCGACGTCGTCACCTTTTGCCTTCTTTGGTTCATGTTCTGATCCAAGAACGTTTGCTTTTGTCGGCTTGTAAGTGCTTCGTTTTGTTTTAATACCGTGCTGATCGTTGATGTATTACGGCCATATTCTTTGGCGAGATCAACCAAACGCATCCCCTTTTCATACCTTTCGATTATCTCCTTTCTTTGTTTGTATGGACAAAAAAACTCTCTTCTTTTCTCCTTTTCCACTTATCTCCGTCACTTTCTTGGGGCCCATAGCGAATAAATGTTAATTCTGTACTGTACATACACGTAAAACTTTCACCTTGTTCTTAATAAAGTTTTGGAAAAAAAAAAAAAACTTCGTGGCCAATGGGATACCAGGAAGATGCTAGGCGATAGCCAATGGCAGAGCAGCTACAGGTATGTTTACGTTCGGTAAACTACGGAAGCTGCGAGGAGCGCGTACTTTTTTGCCTTTCGTATCCTGAAATTTCGTTCGTAACTAGAGGCAATATTTTCCCGTTGAGGCGTCTCATAACCTGAAAATTCCGTATGTAGAGACGTTCGTAAGTAGAGGTACCACTGTATTCACATGGATTCTCAAAGAGGGCCGAGCTCAAGTAATTGGCCCACTCAGATCTGCAACAAAGGGCAAAAACAGACATTACTTAACCAACATTTTCCTGTTACTTCTCCCATTATCGGGAGATGTCCATCTCAAAGTTAGCTCAAATGTCGGGCCTTTTTTGGATTTTATAACAAAGATGGATGGAAAGACCTTGACATGACACACAACCCGCAAGAAATGCTGCACGGAAAAAAGAAAAAACACTCTGAATACGGCAGGCCAGCACACGTCTTGGAGCAGCATTAGCAACAGCTAAGCTAACAAGACACCAGCATGGAGCTTTTTCTACAAGTGTCACGTAAGTAAAGTTTATTTATGAAGCGCTTTTCACAGACATAGTCACAGAGCACTGCACAACAGAATGGAATAAAAGGAAGTTAACTGATTAAAAATAATTTTAAAATACAAAAACACGTTAAAACACAAGATTAAAATAATTTTAAGATATAAGACTTGCCATTAAAATGCAGTTGAAACTCAATGGAAAGCCTCCTTAAACTTAGAAGTTTTCAGCTTCTTTTTTAAAAGAGTCCGCAGAGTCAGATAAATGTAGCTGGAGTGGGAATCTATTCCAAACAGCACCGTCCACCACCCTCCTTGTGTGCAGAGATGCATCTCCGTGGAAAATAAAGCCCAGATAATACTTTATTATATGAAAGAGATGTCAACAGTTTTACTTTGGGACATGATTTGAGGTTGAGTAAGGTGAAAAAATTTGAGATATATGGGATTGTGATACTTGATTATCGCGATATCGTGATTATCGTTGAATTGTGATAGGATCGAATCATGACCCAGGGATCATGATCTGAATCGAATCGCGGCGGTCCCTCCCGATTCCCACCCCTAGCATAAAGGCTGACAAACATTTGAACTCAACTACCTGTGCTGTACTGAGGCAAGAACAGTTTAAATTCTTTCAAACTGCAAATCATGCCAAAGTCATCTGGAACCCTGAAACGAAGCCAAAAGGAAAATTGGGGAGGGGGGCACTTTAACATCATAAGTATTTTACCAAAAACGGATCAAATACACAACTTACTGGCTGAATCTAACTTGGATTATTTGTGTATATCAGAAAGCTGGATGAATCCAAACATACCCTCTGACCTAATTAAAGTACCAGGTTACATGCGTCTTAGGAGAGACAGGGTAAATGGGTGTGGAGGGGTGTTTTAATATATATTAGGGATCATTTTAAATATTCAATGCTTGTTTGGGCTTGAACATTACTTCATCTGCAAATATGAAATCTAATATAATTGTACTTTATATGTAATCCCCTCTCTCATGATGTCAGTTTCTATAAAGAATTTAAGAATCTTCTCTCTTCTGTTGAAAATTGTCATGAATTTATTCTATGTGGAGATTTCAACATTAACTGGATGGATAAAAAGGCTAAAACAAAATTAACTGTTGAGAAATTTATATATAAACAACTGACTGATAGGCCAACTAGAATCACAAGAACAAGTGAAACTCTATTAGATCTGATTTTAACAAACCATCCTGAGTGAATAATCAGAACGTATAACTTTATTACTGGCTTATCTGATCACAATCTGACAATGACTGCAAGAAAGTTAAATAAAAAGCATTTTATTTATCACAACAAAAATCAAACCCATATAATAACTGGAATACCCAAGGCAAAAATAGCTGAACTTGAACAAGATTTAAAGAAAATAAACTGGGAAAATGTAATCAGACAGTCAGATGTAAATAACAGTGCAAGTAATTTTGCCTCTCTCTTAACCCATTTGCTAAATAAACACACAAAAACCTGGACAGGTCTGCCCAAAAAACACACACTGCCATAGTTTAACAGCAAAATTCTTCGAATAATGAAAAAGCGAGATCTTGCTCTTAAAAAGTCCTTAAATAACAAAAAATAGCTCTGATCACCTAATTTACACTGGTCTGAGGAACAAAATGGTAAGGGAACTGCGTAAAGCAAAAACAATATTTTTTTCTAAAATCATAGAAGCGGCTAAGGGCAATAACAGAAAACTTTGGGAGCAAATAAACGATTATGTAATTCAAATAGACACTCTAAAATTAGCAGCTTAAAAGTAGATAGTAATATTATTCATGAAAGCAAATCTATCGCAAATGCTTTTAATAGCTTTTTTATTGATTCAGTGCAAGAACTGGCAAATTCACACTGGGGAACTCATCACATTTAGAAATAGGTAGTATTGATGAAGAATACTTTAAAATAGAAGAGATAACTGTTGAAGTCAAAAAAGTGATCACAAGCTTAAACAACTCTAAAGCCATAGATATACATAACTTGAACACTGCTTTTAAAAAAAAATAATAAAATAAACATCAGAGCCTTCTGCTGGAGCCAATAACCTACTTGGTAAACCTTTCTATAAGAACAAAAACATTTCCTGAAAGCTGGAAAACTACAATCACTATCCCAATCTTCAAATCAGGTAATACAGAAATAAGTGACTACAGGCCTATTGCCATCCTTCCTGTAGTCTCTAAAATTTGTGAGAAGCTTGTAGCTGAGCAACTGATGGAACATTTAAGATTCAAGATTCAAAGGCTTTATTATCATGTGCACAGTTAAGAAATGCTACATTTCCTGAGCAATGAAATTCTTACTTTGCTCTCCGAATGAATGCCAAGGTAAAAGGTACAGAAACAACAACTCCAATAGGTCATGACACACTAACACAGTAACTCAATCCTAATACTAATGGATGCAAATAACACACACACCAACACACAGTTAGGCAGTAGAGGAATGAAACTGAAAATTCACTGGATGACTAAAATGATAGTGGTATATTGATATCAGAGATGATGTGTGAACCTGAGATGGCATGAACCTACTGTATGTACACTGTGCAAATGAGCATTGTGCAACCTGATTTGAACCTGAGATGGCATAGACTTATGTAAAGTGTGCAAATGAGCACTGTGCAACAAGCAGAGTATAATTACAAATTATTTCTGTAACGAAAGTACCAGCAGACTTCAATTTAGAATTGAATCATTTGCTTCATCCACAACAGTTTTCGTCAGGAAAAAAAAATCTACAGAAATGGCAAACTGTTATCTGCTGGAAAAAATAAAATCTCAATTAGATAAAGGACAACTAGTTGGAGCTGTCTTTTTGGACCTTAAAAAAGCCTTTGACACAGTTAATCACAATATTTTAACTAAAAAACTAAGACATTTTAAATTTCAGCAGAAGCCCTGCAGTGGTTCTTGTCATATTTTGAAGAAAGGCAGCAATGTGTCAAAGTTAATGACATGAAGTCCCATCTACAACTTAACAGCAAGGGAGTACCCCAGGGCTTCATACTTGGCCCAATGCTGTTCAGTATATAAAGTAGTGTGATAAAGTGTTTGCCCCCTTTCTGATTTCTCTTTTGTTGTATGTTTGTCACACTAAAATGGTTCAGATCATCAAACAAATTTAAATATCAGACAAAGATAAAACAAAATGCAGTTTTTAAATGAAGGTGCTTATTAAGGGTAAAAAACAAAAACAAACCTACATGGCCCTGTGCGAAAAAGTGATTGCCCTTCCCATGATAAAACAAATCAACTGTGATTTATCAAACCTTTGAAAAGCGGAGTTCAATTTCTCTAGCCACACCCAGGCCTGATTACTGCCATACCTGTTCTCAATCAAGAAATCACTTAAATGGGACTTCCTGACAAAGTGAAGTAGACCAAAAGATCCTCAAAAGCTCAACACCATGCTGCGATCCAAAGAAATTCAGGAACAAATGAAGAACAAAGTAATTGAGAGCTATCAGTCTGGATAAGGTTATAAAGTCATTTCTGAAGCTTTGGGACTGCAGTGAACCACAGTGAGAGCCATTATCCACAAATGGCAAAAACATGGAACAGTGGTGTTCCTTCCCAGGAGTGGCCGGCTGACCAAAATTACCCCAAGAGCACAATGACGACTCATCCAAGAGGTCACAAAAGACCCCACAACATCCAAAGAAGTGCAGGCCTCTCTCCAGACTCCACCATAAGAAAGAGACTGGGCAAAAATGGCCTGCATAGCACAGTTCCAAGACGAAACCCACTGCTGAGCAAAAAGAACATAAAGGATCATCTCAGTTTTGCCAGAAAACATCCTGATGATCCCCCAGACTTTTGCAAAAATACTCCGAGACGAGAGTATTTTTGCAAAAGTATTTTGTCTCGTCTTTGAGACAAGACAAAAGTTGAACTTTTTGGAAGATGTGTCTCCCATCCGCCGTACAAGCAACATAGCATTTAAGAAAAGGAAATCATACCAACAGTAAAATATGGTGGTGGTAGTGTGATGGTCTGGGGCTGTTTTACTGCTTCAAGACCTGGAAGACTTGCTGTGGTAAATGGAACCATGAATTCTGCTGTCAACCAAAAACTCCTGAAGGAGAATGTCCAGCCATCCGTTTGTGACCTCAAGCAGAAGCGCACTTGGGTTCTGCAGCAGGACAATGATCCAAAACATACCAGCAAGTCCACCTCTGAATGGTTTAACCCTATGAGTGTGTATGTTGCCAAACTGCAACATACCCCCTAGTGGTCAAGAGTGGTAAATATTTTTTTGTCAATAAAATGGTTCAGATTTCCAAGGCTATAACTTGAAAGTGGTAAGAGATAATGGCTTACTGTCAACTAGAAAGATGTAAAATATGATCCAAAGTTTCAGATAGGAATAAATTTATGCATCTAATTTGCATAATGTCGCGGCACCTCTTTAAATTCCAGAACTCAGTCAAAACTGGACTTTGGACGTATTTACACAAAAAATGGTTCAGTCTTTTGACACCATTTTTTGTACAGAGGTACCTCATCATCTTATCTTCAAAGTATATGAACAAGAAATCAGTACATTTAAAAAAAAAAAAAAAAACAGAAATTTCTCACTTACTTTTGACAAAGTCAGAGTGAGAAGACAGGCGCAGTGCCGCGCTCTGCCACTAGGGGCACGCCAATTCTCACACTCAAAGGGTAAAGAAAAAAAAATAGCCTCGTCAAAGTCCTGACCTGAATCTGATTGAGATGCTGTGGCATAACCTTAAAAAGGAGGTTCATGCTCGAAAACCCTCCAATGTGGCTGAATTACAACAATTCTGCAAAGATGAGTGGGCCAAAATTCCTCCACAGCGCTGTAAAAGACTCATTGCCAGTTATCGCAAATGCTTGATTGCAGTTGTTGCTGATAAGGGTGGCCCACCAGTTATTAGGCTTTCGGGGCAATCACTTTGTCACACAGGGCCATGTAGGTTTGGATTTTTCTTTCCCTTAATAATAAACACCTTCATTTAAAAACGGCATTTTGTGTTTACTTGTTATCTTCGTCTAATATTTAAATTTGTTTGATGATCTGAAACACTGAAGTGTGACAAAGATACAAAAAAAATAAATCAGGAAGGGGGCAAACACTTTTTCACACCACTGTCATAAATGATCTCCCAAATTGTTGTCCAAGAGTCAACTGCCAGATGTATGCTGATGACACAATTATCTGCATGTCAGCAAAAACACCCAGTCTGGCAGGGAAAAGTCCGACTCTGGCACTGCAACACATCTCCACATGGCTCGAGTTGTCTCACTTGACCCTCAATGTTAAAAAAAAAAAAAAAAAGTTTCTATGTGTTTTTCGAATAAGCAACAAGTCTATATCTGAAATGTTTGAAACACACATAAAAAATGAAGTAATTAAAGTGGAGAACAATGTAAAATACTAAGGCATTATATTGGATAAACATCTGAAATTTCAAAGTCAAGTAGAGCACATTCGGAAAAAGGTCAAACCATTCAAAATTGTTTTTGTTTGATCATAAAAGGCCCATCACAAAAAACTGTCCAATTATACAAGCATTCAATGATTTTTTTATTTATTTATTTATTTTACATTTATTATACTGCATCACATCATGGTCACAATCTTCCACTTCTACTCTAAAACCGGTTTTGTCATTATACAGTGGTGTAGAAAAAGTGTTTGCCCCCTTCCTGATTTCTCATTTGTTGTATGTCACACTTAAATGTTTCAGATCATCAAACAAATTTAAGTATTAGACAAAGATAACACAAGTAAACACAAAATGCAGTTTTTAAATTAAGGTGTTTACTATTAAGGGAAAGAAAGATCCAAAAATACATGGCCCAGTGTGGAAAAAGTGATTGCCCCTGAAACCGAATAACTGGTTGGGCCACCCTTAGCAGCAACAACTGCAATCAAGCGTTTGCGATAACTGGCAATGAGTCTTTTACAGCGCTGTGGAGGAATTTTGGCCCACTCATCTTTGCAGAATTGTTGCAATTCAGCCACATTGGAGGGTTTTCGAGCATGATCCCCTTTTTAAGGTCATGCCACAGCATCTTAATCGGATTCAGGTCAGGACTTTGACTAGGCCCCTCCAAAGTCTTCATTTTGTTTTTCTTAAGCCATTCAGAGATGGACTTGCTGGTGTGTTTTGGATCATTGTCCTGCTGCAGAACCCAAGTACGCTTCAGCTTGAGGTCACAAGCACAATCCTAGACTACCTCACAAACCGATCACAGTTTCTAAGAATACAGGACTGTGTGTCTGATACCATCATCTGCAGTACAAGGCCCCCCCAGGGAATAGTTCTGGCTCCCTTCCTGTTCGCCCTCTACACTGCTGACTTTTCACACGACACACCACACTGCCATCTACAGAAGTTCTTCGACAACTCTGCAATAGTCAGCCTCATCTCTGATGGAGGATGATGCGGAGTACAGAGAACTTATTCAGGACTTTGTGGACTGGTGCCAACGGAACTGCCTCCAGATCAATGCAAGGAAAACTAAGGAATTGGTAGAGGATGGCCAAAGACGACGACAACCCCCCCACAGCATCAGTACACATCCAGGGAACAGACATTGTGATGGTGACATCTTGCAAGTACCTGGGTGTTCACCTGAACAATAAACTGGAGTGGTCACACAACATCAATGCGCTCTACAAGAAGGGGCAGCGCAGGCTGTTCCTCCTGAGGAGACTCGGGTCTTTTGGAGTGCAAGGGGCACTCCTGAAGACCTTCTACGATTCGATGGTGGCATCAGCCATCACATTTGGAGTGGTCTGCTGGGGCAGTGGCATCACGGCAGCCGACAGGAAGAAACTGAACAGACTGATCAAAAAAGCCAGCTCTGTTCTGGGGCAACGCCTCAACCCAGTGGAGGAAATAGGAGAGAGGAGGATGGTGTCTAAGCGGTCATCTCTGCTGGAGTCCGAGTCCCACCCCATGCAGGACATGCTGAATGCACTGAGGAGCTCATTTAGCAGCAGGCTGTGCCATCCTAGGTGCACGGCGAAGGTGTTCCGCAGGTCCTTCCTACCTACGGCTGTCAGACTTTATAACCTGACCAGGGCTGCTCGTAGAGGTCATATTGAATGTACTAAACATAACAACCTTGCACAATAAATTGTCCCCTCCATTACACAACTAGGACAATATCAATCATTATAGAGGGTGGCAACAACACTGTTGATTCAAATACGAAATATACTGTCTGGGTACAAATTCACATTCTGCAGGGTAACTTAACAAAACGCAATGCTGTTTATTTCATCTAGATGCAATGCTCCTGCACTGTGTATATATCTGTGTACATATATACAGTGGTGTGAAAAAGTGTTTGCCCCCTTCCTGATTTCTCTTTTTTTTTGTATGTTTGTCACATTTAAATGTTTCAGATCATCAAACAAATTTAAATATTAGACAAAGATAGCACAAGTAAACACAAAATGCAGTTTTTAAATGAAGGTCTTTATTATTAAGAGTAAAAAAAAATAAATAAATAAAAAAAAATCCAAACCTACAAGGCCCTGTGTGTAAAAGTGATTCCCCACCCTGTCAAAACAAATTAACTGTGGTTTATCACATCTTTGGAAAGCTGAGTTCAATTTCTCTAGCCACACCCAGGCCTGATTACTGCCACACCTGTTCTCAATCAAAAAAAGTCACTTAAATAGGACCTGCCTGACAAAGTGAACTAGACCAAAAGATCCTCAAAAGCTGGACATCATGCTGTGATCCAAAGAAATTCAGGAACACATGAAAAACAAGGTAACAGATCCATCAGTCTGGAAAAAGTTGTAAAGCCATTTCTAAAGCTTTGGGACTCCAATGAACCACAGTGAGAGCCATTATCCACAAATGGCAAAAACATGGAACAATGGTGAACCTTCCCAGGAGTGGCCGACCTACCAAAATTACCCCAAGAGCACAGCGACGACTCATTCAAGAGGCCACAAAAGACTCCACAACAATGTCCAAAGAACTGCAGGCCTCACTTGCCTCAGTTAAGGTCAGTGTTCATGACTCCACCATAAAAAAAGAGACTGGGCAAAAATGGGCTGCATGGCACAGTTCCATGACGAAAATCACTGCTGAGCAAAAAGAACATTTAAGGCTTGTCTCAGTTTTGCCAGAAAACATCTTGATGATTCTCAAGACTTTTGTGAAAATACTCTGTGGACTGACGAGACAAAAGTTGAACTTTTTGGAAAGTGTGTGTCCCTTTACATCTGGCGTAAAAGTAGCACAGCATTTCAGAAAAGGAACATTATACCAACAGTAAAATATGGTGGTGGTAGTGTGATGGTCTGGGGCTGTTTTGCTGCTTCAGGATCTGGAAGACTTGCTGTGGTAGATGGAACCATGAATTCTACTGTCTACCAAAAAATCCTTAAGGAGAATGTCCAGCCATCTGTTTGTGACCTCAAGCTGAAGCGCACTTGGGTTCTGCAGCAGGACAATGATCCAAAACACACCAGTAAGTCCACCTCTGAATGGCTTAAGAAAAACAAATTGAAGACTTTGAAGTGGCCTAGTCAAAGTTCTGACCTGAATCTGATTAAGATGCTGTGACATGACATTAAAAGCTAGTTCATGCTCAAAAATCCTCCAATGTGGCTGAATTACAACAATTCTGCAAAGATGATTGGGCCAAAATTCCTCCACAGCGTTGTGTAAGACTTATTGCCAGTTATCACAAATGTTGCTGCTAAGGGTGGCCCAACCAGTTATTAGGTTTAGGGGGAAATCACTTTTTCCACACAGGGCCATGTAGGCTTGGATTTTTTTCCCCCTTAATAATAAACACCTTGATTTAAAAACTGCATTTTGTGTTTGTTTACTTGTGTTATCTTTGTCTAATATTTAAATTTGTTTGATGATCTAAACATTTAAGTGTGACAAACACAAAAAAATGAGAAATTAGGAAGGGGGCAAACACTTTTTTACACCACTATATATTCATTTACTGCTTTGGCTAACCAGTTCTTATTGTCTTACTAACTATTGCTCTGAGTGCTGCTATCCCTTTGCTGCTGTAATCCTGGAATTTCCCCATTGTGGGACTAATAATGGCTTATCTTATTGTAGCCAAGTGGATGGGAAGTTAAGCCCCAACTGGTGACGTCCAACCAGGGGTTCAAACCCACAACCTCCGGCTCCACAGCCCAGCACTCTACCTGTGTCGCCAAGAGGGTCAACCCACTTGGCAAGCCAAGTAGGAATGCTTTTTATTGACCCTGTTACATTATCTTATCTTATTCCTGTTTGTTTTTAACATTTTTTTCTGTTCTCTTCGTTGTACTTTTTCTTTTATTCTTTTTTCCAAAAGCCTCCTATGGACTAGTGTTATGAATTAGCATGTACTGCTAAAACACTTTCGGAAAGTATCTGGTTTGTCCAATACATTTGTCTGTCCATATTAGGGATGGGCATAATTAACCGATTAACCGATAATTGATCATTAAGAATTTCACCGAGGAAGTTCATTTTCGTCGACAGTTTTTTTTTTTTTTAAACAATCCGAATGTAGGTTATTAGGCCTAGTGCACGGCCGTCCTCAAACAATGCAATGCATTTAACTGTGCCACTGGCAAAATTTGGGCACCAGGGGGCAACATTACACCATCGCCGTACTCTGGCTTGCCTCAGTTGATACATGCGAGCTTCCGTAGGGCAATCGCCAAATCATGAAGAGGTTGCGGCGAAGTGTTGCGTGGGACCATTTTAATTTAAAAAATGACCAGGTGTACTGCAATCACTGCAATGCAGCATACAAAAGAAAAAAGTAAAAGAAAGAAATATATGTTCCGTTATGTGTCCTGTATGTGTCTCCCGTTATTGTCTGGCTCGCAACTTGAAGCCTCCCTCGTTTGCGCAATGCGCATGTGTTCACGTTTTACTGCAAACTTGTCTTGTTAATAAATTCATCCTCGAAGAAAAACACTCTGTATTTTTTTTATTATTATTAAGATAAGATAAGATAAGCCTTTATTAGTCCCACAACGGGGAAATTCCAGGATTGCAACAGCACAGGGATAGCAACACTCAGAGCAACAATCAGAAGGCAAGAAAAAAAAACAAGCAAGCAAGAGCAGCTAATATACATATGTACATATTACTATAAAATATATATATACACACACACACACACAGACACACAGTGCAGAGCATTGTAGCTGGATGGAATAAATATATGAATATATGAACACACAGTGCAGAGCATTGCAGCTAGGTGGAATAAATATGCAAGTATATAAACACACACAGTGCGGAGCAATGTAGCTAGATGGAATAATATGTAGATATATAAAAACACAGTGCGGAGCATTGTAGCTAGATGGAATAAATACAGTATATAGATATATAAATATAAACACACCCAGTGCTGAGCATTGTAGCTAGATGGAATAAATATATAGATATATAAATATAAACACACCCAGTGCAGAGCATTGTAGCTAGATGGAATAAATATGTAAATATATAAACACACACAGTGCAGAGCATTGTTGCTAGGTGGGATGAAACAGCATAACCGTCTATTTAGTTATCCTACATGGTATGATTATGTGCCCATACATATTCTCACCCTCCATAGCGACCGGTATGTTCCTAGTTGTATGCCGGAGAGGACCATTGTGTAAGTCTATTGCATCTTTTGCATTCAAAAAACTATTAGTTTGTTACGTCTTTTTGCTATCTCTGCGAGCAGCCCTGCTTAGGTTGTACAGTCTGACAGCCGTTGGTAGGAAGGACCTACGAAACCTCTCGGTTGTGCACCTGGGATGATGTAGTCTGCTGCTAAATGAGCTCCTCAGTGCATCCAGTATGTCCTGCATAGGGTGGAACTCGGACTCCAGCAGAGATGACAGTTTAGCCACCGTCCTTCTCTCTCCTATCTCCTCCATCGGATCAAGGCGTTGCCCCAGGACAGAGCTAGCTTTCTTAATCAGTTTGTTCAGTCTCTTCCTATCGGCTGCAGTAATGCCACTGCCCCAGCAGACCACTCCAAAAGTGATGGCTGATGCCACCACCGTGTCATAGAATGACTTCAGCAGCGCCCCTTGTACACCAAAAGACCTGAGTCTCCTCAGCAGGAACAGCCTGCGCTGTCCCTTCTTGTAGAGTGCGTCAGTATTGTGTGACCAGTCTAGTTTATTGTTCAGATGAATACCCAGGTACTTGTAGGATGTCACCATCTCGATGTCTGTTCCCTGTATATTTACTGGTGCTGTGAGGGGCTGCCCATGCCTGCGGCAGTCCACCACTAGCTCCTTAGTTTTCCTCGCGTTGATCTGGAGGCAGTTCCGATGGCACCAGTCCACAAAGTCCTGGATAAGCCCTCTGTACTCAGCTTCATCTCCGCTGGAGATGAGACCAACGATCGCAGAGTCATCAGAGAACTTCTGTAGATGGCAATGTGTTGTGTTGTGTGAGAAGTCCGCAGTATAAAGAGTGAACAGGAAGGGAGCCAGCACCGTTCCCTGGGGGGCCCCCGTGCTACTGATGATCGTGTCGGAAACACAGTCCCGGGTTCTCACAAACTGAGGCCGGTTCGTGAGGTAGTCCAGGATCCATGATGACAGGTGCTGGTCCACCCCTGCGCGCAGCAGCTTGTCCTTCAGGATCATCGGTTGGATGGTGTTGAAAGCACTGGAGAAGTCAAAGAACATGATCCTCACCATATTTCCGGGCTTCTCCAGGTGGGACAGAGAACGGTGAAGGAGGAAGATCACCGCATCCTCCACCCCAATGCCATGCTGGTAGGCGAACTGGAGTGGATCCATCGCTGGTTCCACCAGGGGGCGGAGATGAGCAAGGAGCAGTCTCTCCAGGGTCTTCATCAAGTGGGACGTCAAGGCCACCGGTCTGAAGCTGTTCAGGTCTTTGGGGTGGGAAGTTTTTGGTACAGGTACCACACAAGATGTTTTCCACAGCTGTGGTACCCTCCCCAGTTTCAGGCTCATGTTGAAGATATATGTCACAATCCCACATCTCTATTCTCAATACATAAGAGTACAGTGATCCCTCACTTAGCGATAAAGAGCAATGAATGCGGTCTTCGTTTGCTGGGTGGCCGCTCGGCAGGGAGAGAAGCTGGGTAAAACGTCTCGGCCAATCAGCTTGCGAGATTCCCGAGCCGAGCCAACACGAGAACAGCAAACAGAGAGGTGGATTTGAGTTGTGCGGGCTCTCCGTGTTGATACCTGATGTTCTAATGTAGTCTACCTGCCTTGTTACCTACCTAAAAATGTTAATGATTAACCGATTATTAATCATTAATTCTCCCGACGATCGGCGAAGAAAATTTCACCGAATGCCCATCCCTAGTCCATATTAAATAAAATAAACACTAAATCTATTTTAATTCTAGGGAATGAACCAGCACTCTAATCTTCCTTCTAAATGGGGGACTTCAAAAACTACTCAAATGAAAGATGCTTTAGTTGTCCTTTCTAAGAAGAGATGAGACCATAAACAATTACAGTCTGATGGGACTAAAAGGTAGTCAATAAAGTCTGACAACTTCTAAAACCACAATAAGCTGAACTGATGCATTTGGTTTTTGTTTTAATACAATAAACTTGGGTGGTTTACTTTATTTTCACATCATGATGTTGGGTTTTCACTTCACAACTATGCTGTGCTTGGAGGTGGAAGGAGCATGGCACAGTGGCAGTATTATGATTTTTAGAGAAAATGTGAATAAGACATTGTGGCATATGGAAATGGGTTCCCACTGTCTAAAGAAACAAGTAAAACTGCTAATCAGTTCTTAAGGTGGTGACCTGAAAGGTCAAATCTTAGCCCCAGGCAAAAATTACAGAATGAGGGAGAACCTTGGAAAGAGAGGTGACACAAAGGAAACTGGAATGCAATGGGTTAATCTGCTAAGAACCCCCCTCCCACATGAACAGAGGGGGAAAAGTGGGAGGTGAGGGGTACACAAAGGTTGAGGAGGGGTTGAGGAGGGGGAAGGGAGACGAGGGGTGGGGGTCCGTTCCCTAACCATCTGGATCTATTGTTTCAGAAACAGGAGTGCAGACTGGAGAGCTGGGGTGGGGTGGGGGGTGTAGAGAGGAAGGGAGAGGGTCACACCCTAGTCTGGTCAAGGGTGAGACTGCCAGACCTCCCACCTCTGGAGGTCATTCATAATTATGATTCAGAACAAGTACCTCCAGTGAAATTAAAGCGGTACTGTTCTAGGCCCCTCAACATCTAAATGTGTAAAACAACATAGATGATCTACTGTGCTAAGGGTATTTGCCAAAACTGGGGGAAAACAAAAACAAATGACAGCACAACTTACCACCACCATGAATGGAGAAATCCAGGGGGCTCCCCTAATGTAATATTCTTCTCCCATCGAATCTGAAGAGAAGAGAAGAGAAGAGACGAGAAGAGAAGATTTTTTTTTGAGTTTTAAAAAATCCCTTTATTGCACAATTCAAAAATGTAAGATCACCAATATCATTCCACCAAGTGTCTCACATTTCAAAAGTGCAAACATAACTCATCCCCCTCTCCCACAGAACACAAAATATTCCCTACAGTTCATCTATTGGTGAATACCTCCAAATTGTCCACCATTTTATAGTAAGAGTACTCCACCTGGAGTCTGACTTTTAACAAGGCCTTGAAAACAAACACGGGATCCACATTGCCAGTGTTAGTAGTCCAATTTTTCCTTGTCAGCCAGATGGCAAGTTTAGCAGTACCAGATAGGAAGTTCATCAAAGTGTGCACAGACTTCTTTGCCACTTTATACTTTGGCCTGTAAATAAACAAACCAAAAGAGAAACATTCACCCAAATCATGAAACCACACTTTCAGAAGATCAGAAAGGCCAGATAAACGAAAACATTGAACAAACAAATGCTCCAGGGTCTCAACCTGGGAACAAAACAAACATTCCTCCCCCACATTCGGATCCAGGTGTGCTCTGTATTTATTCGTAGCTATTGCCCCATGGACAATCCTCCACTGGAGATCTGCCGTCCGTTTCTCAATAGGGAGCTTGTACATGGACCGCCAGCTGCCTTTCGGGGAAAATACCGGCCCCCAAAACTCCGCCCACTTCGACTCTTTCACGTCCGTCAGAGAGCGCAGATTCAGAACTTTCACACAGATGTGATACACCGTCTTCGTCCCCACAAACTGGAACTTGCCCAGACGAGGATTTCTGAAGGACAGCAGGTGATCCTCTCCCTCCTGCCACTCTCCCACAGCTGGACTTATGGAAAGGGCAGGAAAGTTGGACACAGTGCCCTCATCCCATTGAGTGGAAAGAGTCCGGTTTTCCACAAATGCTCTAAGCGGTCGTGGCAGGGCAGCACACACTTCTTTCACCACCCTATGCACCAGTCTGACAGATGTAATGTTGGCACTCCGCCGCAGCGTTTCTATCGACGTGGTTGACATCTTCATAAGATGACCAAGCTTGGTACAGCGTGCCTCTCTTAAACAAGTTTGCAGACTAACAGATTGCAGCACTTGAGTGTCCATGAATTGATTGAAAAACAGTGGTTCCTCAAACAGCCACATGCCTGGTGTCTCCTCAGGAATGCGGACTACGGTGAAGACACGCCATGCATGTAAGACAGATGTGTGGAAAGCAGAAAGTCCAGTAAGGTCCACCTCCCCGGACTTCACGAGGAAAAGCTGCTTATCATAGCCCAAGTGGCCAACTCTCCTCAGGAGCAGTTTTGCAGTGTCCATCCAGCAGGGGCCACATCCGTAAAGGAGCCGTTGTGCAGTCTGAAGCCTAAAACAGGCGATCTTGGACTGTATGTCCACCAGGCCCTGTCCTCCCTCGGCAACAGGCAGGTAGAGAACAGCTGCACGGACCCAATGTCGACCAGACCAAAAGAAATCCACGATGATCTTCTGAACCTCCTCAACCAGGCTCCTGGGCGGTGTCAAAGCAATAAGCCTATGCCAAAGAGCCGAAGCGACCAGATTATTGGCGACCAGAACCCTTCCCCTATATGACAGCTGTGGTAGCAACCATTTCCATTTAGAAAAGCGAGCACACACCTTCTCCTTAATTCCCTCCCAGTTCTTGCGTTCGAAGTCCTCAGAACCCAAAAATACCCCCAACACTTTGAGACCGGCTTTCCCCCACAGAAGACCTCCAGGAAGCTGAGGAATGTCCTGATGTGACCACTGGCGCACCAACAGACCCACACTCTTGGCCCAGTTTACCCGTGCAGAAGATGCTTTCTCATCAATAGATAAAATGTCCACCAGACGCTGTACATCCCTGTGGGATGTGATGAAAATGTTGACGTCATCCGCATAAGCAGACAAGACGATTGGACGACAACTGCTGGAGGGCCCTGGCAGAATCAAACCACCCAGCTGAGTGCGCAACCTGCACAGCAAAGGCTCAATAGCCAAGCTATACAGCTGACCTGAGATTGGACAACCCTGCCTTATTCCCCAACGTACAGGGATTGGCCGACTCAGCCTTGCCCCCATCTTTACCAAACACTCAGCTCCAGTATATAGCAGATTGACCCACCTCAAAAACATATTGCCAAAACCAAACCCCTTCAGTGTGGAAAACAAATAAGAATGGTCAACCCTATCAAAAGCCTTTTCTTGGTCCAAAGACATAATACCGAACTCTAAATCATAACATTTACTGAGATGAAGAACGTCACGTACAAGAAAAATATTGTCCATAATGGTTCGGTCAGGAATACAGTATGTTTGATCCCTATCTATGATGAAACCCAATACATTTTTCAGTCTATTTGACAGGGCTTTAGAAAGCACCTTGTAGTCCGTGCAAAGAAGAGCCACAGGCCTCCAGTTTTTAAGCAAGGCCAAGTCCCCTTCCTTAGGCAGCAGAGATAGTACTGCACGCCGGCAGGAGACAGGTAAAGTTCCATTTCTGTAACAGGCAATTAGAACGTCATAAAAGTCAGATCCAATAATATCCCAAAAATGCTTAAAAAAGTCAGAAGAAAGACCGTCAATTCCAGGTGTACGTCCCAGAGCCAAGTCACTTATGGCCACAAGAGAGTAGGTCCAGGGGTTGAAAACACAATCAGCTCATCTCAAATTGTGAATTGCCTCAAATGTAAAGATAGGCACCCCTCTACACTTGTCATCTGCCATTTTTCAAATTCTCTTGCAACTACTACATGTCCATACGCTGCTCCTGTAAAACAATTTATAGATTGCACTCATTTACTTTAATGCATCTAAAGGGAAACATCACACAAAATCCCCAAATATCCACACTTCACTGGATTCACTTAGGTGGGCAGTGAGCATGATCTATTGTAACTTTATAGGACTCCCTTATGAAAAATATATGCAGCACCTTGCGCTCTGTAATTGTGTTTAGCATGTCTGCATTGGTAATGTATGCTGAGAGGATACAAGTAGCTGTAAACATGAACTATAGGAGGGATATTTTATGTACGGCTTAATAATGAAGAAAGTAGTGTTGCATTCATAAGTAATTGAGACTCAAGGGTCGGGTAACAGGTGTTCAAACAGAAGCGTATTGAAGATATACTAGACAGGCAATTTTCACGTGTCATGGGTGACATCTTACCTCAGACAGAAAGGTCTGTGCTGATTTCTGTGCTCCAACATGTAGCAGGTACTCATACACATATAACGCCAACCTAAAAATAAAAGGAAAAAAATTAAATGGTGACCAAATGCAGTATGGTTCAGGACAATCTAATGATCACTGGTCCGTATTTTTCTTTCATTTTGCCATATCACATACAGTAAGAGGTATGATGGAAAGGTGACAGATTAAAAATTAACTAAATCAGCAGTTCATAGTCTTGCATGAAGCAACACAATAACTACTCATTTCTTTATGCACTATTGTTGATTATGATGGTTTAGTTAGGGCAACATGCAAAGCTGGTATGAGGGAGCAAGACAAAAAGGTGACATGTCTGCCTCCAAAAACAGAGGATGAATAAATTATATTTTGTACACAAGCTACTCAAGGTCAATGTTTTTCCCCGGTCAATTCAAAGGTTGAGATTTATATAGTGTGTTCCTTTTCTCAAAGCAAGTTGGATTTGGGATATGTCCAAAAAGTACTTCCAGGTAGGGGTGGGGAAAAGATCGATTCAGTGATGGACTGCGATACTTAGCACTGGCAGCAATGCATCAATCCATAAACACATGGATAGATCTTCTATTTTTTTTTATTTTTTTTTTAAATGCACACACATACTGTATACTTTTGGGTTATCATCAGTTAATCAATGCTGTTTTCAGTCCACTAGATGGCTCAAAGCAAACATCCAGTCAAGTGAAGTCATAGCTTGTCTGGGTAATTTGCAGCCAGCTTTGAAAGTTCTGAAGCAGTTAGCTCAAATGTGGGGCCTTTTTGGATTTTATAACAAAGATGGAAGGAAAGACCTTGACATGACCCACAACCCGCAAGAAGCGCTACACGGAAAAAAGAAAAAACACTCGGAATACGGCGGGCCAGCACACATCTCAGAGCAGCATTAGCAACGGCTAAGCTACAGAGACACTGGCATGGAGCTCTTCCTCCAAGCGTCAAGTGAGTAAAGTTTATTTATGAAGTGCTTTTCAGACATACAGTCACAGAGTGCTGCACAATAAAACGGAATAAAATTAAGTTGATAGATAAAAATTATTTCAAAAACACAACAACACATTAAAACACAAGATTAGAATAATTTAAAAATATCAGTCTTACCATTAAAGTAGAACTGAACTCACCTTTTTGCCAAAAAAGTAGAATAGCAGATTAATTCCTTATTACCTATTGTATTTTTCAACACATAAAAGAAATTTTTAGGCCGTGCGATGGCCAAGCTATAAGCCGATAAACTTTTGCCTCTGGCTGGCAGTGCCAAACAAACCGGAAGTAGTGCAGACGACGCTGCGTGACGTCACAAGTGTGACCCTTATCAAAACAACAATGGCAGATGATAGCAGTTCCAGCAGTCAAGAACACCAGAGTTTTCAGAGTGAAGAGGCATTCAGGATCGGTGACAAGACAGAGGAGGATGCAGGAGTGTCAAGTGAACAGGAAGAGAGCGAGGGAGGCATCGAACCGTACAGATTAGAGCCAGAATTTTCGGGAGATTCCAGCACCGACTCAGACCGCAGCAGTGATGGGGAGGAGAGTCGCTTATTGAATACAGAATGGTGAGTCTTTACTTTGGCATGTTTGGGGTGTCAGGATAAGGAAAATTAACAATAAAAAAGAAAGGGAAAAAAAACCCAGCATTTTTCCAACTTATTACAGTTATCCCTCACTTATCGCGTTTAATGCGGTCTTCCTTCGCTGGGTATAGGCGCTCGGCAGGGAGCGAAGCTGGGTAAAACGTCTCCGCCAATCAGCTTGCGAGATAAAACGTCTCCGCCAATCAGCTTGCGAGGTAAAACGTCTCGGCCAATCAGCTTGCGAGATTCCCGAGCGGGCTGGGGAGCCGGGGAGAGCGGGCTCTCCGTGTTGATACCTGATGTTCTAATGTAGTCTCCCTGCCTTCTCATTAGAACATCAGGTATCAACACGGAGAGCCCGCACAGCTCAAAATCTACCTCTCTGACCACCGCTCCACTCCTCTCCGCCCACCTCTTCACCGCTCGGGAATCTCGCAAGCTGATTGGCCGAGACGTTTCACCTCGCAAGCTGATTGGCCGAGACGTTTTACCCAGCTTCTCTCCCTGCAGAGCGCCTTCTTTATCGCTCGTGTTGCTTAGTGGCACTTTTTGCTGTTCTCTTGTGCCTTTTTGTGCAAAATAGTGCTTGTGACGCCCTTGGAGGGGGGGTGATGCTACTTCGCGGTTTTTCACTTTTCACGGTCGGTTCTGGTCCCCATTAAACACGATAAGTGATGGATCACTGTATATCTAGAAACGCATCGCTTCCCGGTCGCTTTTCCTCCCCCTTTCTTTTCTTTCGTCGCCATGACAGCTTTCCTTGGCCACTGAACAGATCTTCCCAGGTGTTGGAAGTGTTTTGTAGTCGACTATCACGACAAAATGCACCAAAAACAACCAGTGTCGACGTGCTCGCAATGGTAAACATGAGGACTGGGTCACACTCGCGACGTCATGCGGAACTCCGGCTGCGCTTCGGCGGATTTGTCTGATTTTTCAGGGCGGGAAATTCTAAATCGCGATTTTCTCCAAGATTCCGGGATTTGTGGAGGGGGTGCCAATGATAAATTATCTTTATAATTGTATGTACTATCACCCAGTGCCGTTCAGTTCAGTTGTACTTTAAAAAGCAGTTGAAACTCAAAAGCCTCCTTAAACAAAAAATTTTTCAGCTGCTTTTTAAGAGTCCACAGAGTCAGATAAACGTAGCTGGAGTGGGAGTCTATTCCAAACAGCACTGTCCACCACCCTCCCTGTGTGCAGAGACAATCTCCGCAGAAAATGAAGCTCCGGAAATACGTACTTTATTATATGAAAGAGATGTCAATACTTTTACTTTGGGACATGATTTGAGGTTGAATAACGTTAAAAAATTTGAAATATATGGGAACACGATACTCTAATATCATGATAAAAAAAAAAAAAAAGATGGCGGCGCGCCTAGACGCAGCGGCCCCTCTTGGTATCAGCGAGTGTGAGAGTTTTAATCATCCCAGACGTACATTCTGTAAAACTTACAACCGTGAGACCTTATTAAACATCAAGGTACTACACGCTGCAAGAATCGCGGCGATCGGTTGTGATCTGGACATTCTACGCCAGCATGGAATTTTGGCGGAGTCCCCGCTGGAAGCTACCCGGGAGAGGAGGAAGCAGAAGCGGTGCGAGCGCAAGCAAAAGCGAGGAAAAAGGGCCGGGATCCATGCTAGGCTAAAGGCTAACCCCTCCAGACCAGCGGTACCGTCGCTTCTTCTATCAAACGTCCGCGCCCTCGAAAACAAGGTAGACGAGCTGCGTTTGCTGAAAGAAACCCGGAGAGAATGGAGGGACTGCTGTGTGTTTGTTTTCACCGAGACATGGCTCCACGACAACATTCCTGACGAGGCCATTCAGCTGGAAGATATGGCGATGTTCCGGGCCGACAGGGAAACGGCGAGCTCCGGTAAGAGCCGGGGGGGTGGGCTATGCATCTATGTTAACAAGAACTGGTGCGTTAATGCCACGTTAGTGTCTAAACACTGCTCTCCGTTGGCGGAGTTCCTTATTGTTAATTGTCGGCCTTTTTATCTGCCGAGGGAATTCAGCAACGTGTTTGTAGTTGGTGTTTACATAGCGCCGAGCCCTAACGCTAAAGCTAATGCTAAGAAGGCACTCGGGGAACTGCACAATGCAATCAGTAAAATCCAAACGTCACACCCGGACAGTTTTGTGGTGGTTGCGGGGGATTTTAACCACACCAGCTTAAAGACTGTGCTCCCCAAGTTTAAACAATGTGTAGACTTTAAGACCAGAGGAGAGAATATGTTGGACTTAGTGTACACAAACACAGATGCATATAAAGCGTTACCCCGCCCCCATCTCGGCCGTTCTGATCACATGTCCGTGATGCTGGTTCCTGCCTACAAACCTTTATTGAAGCGCAGCAGGCCAGCAGTGAAACAAATCAGGATTTTGCCAGAGAGTGCAACCTCTGCACTGCAAGACTGTTTTCATCACACAGACTAGAGGATCTTCAAAATAGCAGCCTCCCAGGAAGACAGGACAGATGTGGAGGAGTATGCTGATTCGGTCACCAGCTACATCGCGAAGTGCACAGAGGATGTCACTACAGTGAAGACCATCACTGTGCGGGGTAATCATAAGCCCTGGATGACTGCAGAGGTGCGCTCGCTGCTTAAAGCCAGAGATGCAGCGTTCAGAGCGAAGGACAGGATTGCCCTCCGCTCAGCCAGGTCTGCGCTTTCAAAGGGAATTAAGGTGGCAAAGCGCGCCTATGCGGAGAAAATCCAAGGACACCTCTGTGACACTAGGAACACCAAGCAGATGTGGCAGGGAGTTCGGACACTGACGGGCTTTAAGTCTAGGCAGGGGGTCGATGATGACGACGCTTCGCTTCCAGACAGGCTTAACGACTTCTTTGCACGTTTTGAAGCATCAAACTCGACAATCAGAGGGAGGGCCGGCCCACTCCCACCATCGGTCGGACCAGCTTTTACCATTAACACAGCGGACACACAGAGGACCCTATCCAGAATCAACCCACGCAAAGCTGCAGGTCCAGACAACATTCCGGGACGTGTGCTCCGAGACTGCGCGAGCGAGTTGGCGGATGTCCTGACTGACATTTATAACATCTCCCTGAGTCAGGCCATCGTTCCCAGATGCTTCAAGACCTCTATCATTGTACCGGTGGCAAAGAAACCAGTGGTGTCATGTTTGAATGACTATCGTCCTGTTGCACTTACACCAATTGTGATGAAGTGTTTTGAACGGCTTGTCAAACCACACATCACAGCCTGCCTCCCTGCATCACACGACCCGCTCCAGTTTGCATATCGTTCAAACCGCTCCACGGAGGATGCTATAGTCACCACCCTACACTCTGTCATCACCCACCTGGACCAGAAAGACACCTACGCCAGACTCCTGTACATTGATTTCAGTTCAGCATTCAACACCATTATTCCCCAGAGACTGATAGAGAAATTACTCCTTCTCGGCCTGAACACCGCCACATGTCTCTGGATCCTGGATTTCCTGACTGAGAGACCTCAGTCTGTCCGGGTTGGAAACAACATCTCCAACTCTGTCACGCTGAGTACCGGAACCCCTCAAGGCTGTGTACTCAGTCCACTGTTGTTTACACTTCTAACACATGACTGTGTATCCAAACACGAGGGGAACCAGATTATTAAGTTTGCAGATGACACCACGGTGGTGGGACTTATTCAGAGGGATGAGGAATCAATGTACAGGGAAGAAGTGAGAGACCTGGAGGGCTGGTGCAGGGAGAACAATCTGGTGCTCAACGTGGACAAAACAAAGGAGATGATTATCGACTTCCGGCGGTCACAGCCTGAGCACGTCCCTCTCAGCATCGGCGGCCGTTTAGTGGAGAGAGTAGAGAACATCAAGTTCCTCGGAGTGCAGATCTCGCAGGACCTGACCTGGAGCAAGAATTCCTTGGAGATCAGGAAGCGAGCTCAGCAGAGACTACACTTCTTGAGGAAACTCAAACAGGCCTCTCTCCCCATCTGCATCCTCAGGACCTTCTACAGAGGTGTGGTGGAGAGTGTTCTGACGTACTGCATTGCTACATGGTACTCCAGCTGCAGTATGTCAGATAAAAAAGCCCTGCATAGGATAGTCAAGGGGGCGGAGAGGGTAATTGGAGTCTCCCTCCCCTCTGTCCAAGAACTTTTTCAGAACCGTTGTAGGAGCAGGGCACTGAACATTGTCAAGGACCGTTCTCACCCTCTGCATAAACACTTTGAACTTCTTCCATCTGGTAAACGATTCCGGAGCATCAGAGGCAGAACCACCAGACTGATCAACAGCTTCCTCCCACAAGCTGTCAGGATGCTGAACAGCTGACCCGGAATCTCACATACACACTACTGCACCTATGGACATTTTGTATATTATAGTTAGTTATTCTTTTTCCCCCAAGTATGTCTCAGGGATGTGTGAATGGATGGGGGGGTGGGAGCTATGTGGGAGTGTGTCTTAATCATGCTGCTTCTTATATGGATGCCGAGAGAAACGCAATTTCATCTTGCCTGCACTACAGTTGTATGTACAGCAATATGACAATAAAGTTTGATTTGATTTGATTTGATGATATCGTGACTATCACCGAATCATGATAGGATCGAATCGTGACCCAAGAATCACAATCCAAATCAAATCGTGAGGCCCCTCGCAATTCCCATCCCTACTTCCAGGCACTGAAGTGATTTTTTTCATTCCTGAAGTCAGGGGAGTTTGGCCATAGCCAGCTTTCAGAAATCAAAATGAGTGCACCGATGCATCACACATCAACAGAAGTGTAAAATGCACCGTTTACTAGCACTTCTGTTTTATGTCTCCCTTCCAGTGCTGCCTAATTTCCAAACATGTGACTACGGTGTTTTTACATGTAAATTACCTCATAAGGTGTTGTTTTCGGTGGGTGTTGCTCCCCATGGTTAATGACTGACTAGAGAAGATCAATTACCCCACTTGGTGTATTGAAAGATAAAAACAAATAATTTGAATTGCAAATTATAATTTATAAGCCAAAAATGTAAAAATCCTTTTTACACTGGGTTACATCATCCAAATGATGATGAACTATACACTTGACGACAGAATTATGAGTACTATGAACTATGAAAATTACTATATTACTAAAAGTACTATAAGCTCTATACTATAAATACTACGTATAGCTACGAAAATTTCATTTTTTAAAAGTATTTCCCAAGTACTGTTAAACAGCGCAAAGATTATTATTATTTTTTTTTTTTTAAATACAGTTATTCCAAACATCTTAGTTTTATTTTGGATGCTTACATTACTTCACTTTGCATACAGAAACAAAATTATTTCATAAAAACAAAAACTACCAGGGTCAAAATTATGAGCCCCCCTGACACCAATAGTCAAGTGTGTATCCTTTTTGCTGAACAACAGCCTGCAGTCTTTTGTTATAATGTTCAACGAGTCTCACACGTCTCTTGAGCAATCCCAGCTCATTCTCCTCCCCCCCATTCATTCATTCATCTTCTTCCGCTTAATCCTGTTCGGGTCACGGGGGGGGGGGGGGGGGGGGGGGGGCTATCCCAGCATCTTTGGGCGAGAGACAGGGTACACCCTGGACAGATCGCCAGTCCATCGCAGGGCCAACACAGAGAGACAGACAACCATTCACTCTCACAGTCATACCTAAGGACAATTTAGAATCCCCAGTTTGATGCCAATTCATTCTTCTTTGGCAAATCTCTCAAGCTGCTCCAGATTTGATGGTTTTCTAGCGTAGATCTTGGTCTTCAGTTCACCCCACTGATTTTCAGTGGGATTCGAGTCAGGGCTTTGTGCAGGCCAGTCATTAACATACACTTTGGTCATCTGGAGGCAGTTCTTCACCAGGAACAATGCATGTTTAGGGTCGTTGTCGTGTTGGAAGACAAAACGACAGCCCAGAACCAGTTTTGCTGCCAAATGCTTGAGGCTAGGGCTGTGCGATATGACCAAATTTTCATATCATGATAGGTCATCTTATTTGACGATAACGATTATATATCACAATATACATTTTATGTAAATTCTATAGTTTATATATGATAACCAACAAAAAAGGACAATCTCTTTTTCTACATTTTATATTACACACTGAAAAAAAATTAATTGTACAAATTCATCTGTCATTAATTTTATGCACTTCCCCCCCTTAATTTCGCAGTGTTGTTATAAAATTGTTTTTTTATGTGCATTTGCGATTATTTCAATTTTATTCTTTATCACTACTGGACTAATTAAAAATGATTAAAAATCAAGTTACATTTACAGCCAGTTTGTTCCTCTGACACGTTTTAATTTATTTATTATTTATTTAGCGTGTATGCGGCCACTGTCATGCATTTTTGCAGCTTTAGTAATGTTTTTTTCAGCCCAAATTAAGAAACTCGGCAGTGATTTAAACCAGAACAATGGTGTAATACACTATAATGTTTCCTATTAGCGACAAAGTTAGCATCATCATTTAGCATTTGCCGTCTTATAATTAGAGAGAGATGGTGTTAACGTGACTTGCCTCCAATTAAAACGAGGTTAGAGGGCTATCCTCTCTGACACAGCACGGTGGAAAAAAGTCTAACATCCCTGGCTGGCACAAAAGTAGCGGCTCCACAGAAGTAGCGGCAAAACATTAGCTTGCAGTTAGCTGCTGTGGTACACCTGGCACACTGCGGAGGGGGGGGGGGGGCGATGACAAGTAGAAACGGGTATGTCGCTTAAATCCAGATATAAACAATACAGTTTTACATGAAATGGTAGACGTTTTCCATCATGCCACCGATATAGATTAAATTAAATTAATTAAATTAAATCACCCTTATTGTCATTCAACTGTACAACCAATCATGTACAGTAGAACGAGATTGTGTTTTACCTATCTACTGTGTTAATCACACACACCCCAAGTGCAGAATCAGAGGGCCGCTGCTATGCAAGGCGCCACCACAAATTTCCCTCCTCCATTCCATTATTACTGAGCACCAAGCTGGACGGCAGGAAGTTCCACTTTTATATGGTCTTCGGCATGACCCGGCCGGGATTTGAACCCCTGCCTCCCGGGTGTGGGGCGGATGCTCTACCAACTGAGCCACCACTCCGGTAGGTATATATCATCATATTGCACAGCCCTACTTGAGACTTTCTTTCAAAATCTTCCCACATCCTCCTTTCTTCAGGTAAGAGAGAAATATGTTTTGACATTTTATTGCTTTTCTGGTTCATATACTTTGAAGATTAGTTAAAAACATACCCCTGTAGACAAACTGGCGTCAAAAAACTGGACCATTCTTTATGTAAATGTGTCCAAAGTCCACTTTTGACTGAGTTATGTAGTTTATATAGCTGCCGTGACATTATGCAAATTAGATGCATAAATTTATTCCCATCTGAATCTTTGGATCATATTCTACATCTTTTTTATTGACAGTAAGCCATTATATCTTGCAACTTTCAAGTTATAGCCTTGGAAATCTGAACTATTTTATTGACAAAATTTTTTATCACTCTTGACCACTGGCGGGGGGGGGGGGGGGCCTTAAGTTTCCCTGCATTGCCCCAGCCGCCATATGGCATATTTGGCAGTTAAAGGGTAAAGTGTAGGCTTACATTAGCAAAGAGCTCCCTGTGCTACAACTCTTAAAAAAAAGTTCACCTAAAATACATTTAGCATAAATTAGCTTATCGACCCCACAATATATGAGCTAACGTGTAGTTTTACAACACATCCTGTGTTTCAGGGCGTGCTAGTACTTGCTAACAGTAATTTGCCCCCTCATTAAATGTTTAAACTAACCTAACTAACCCCAGTTTAAACTGACGTTAGACATATTGATGACTGTGACTGATGTTAGTGGTTTATTGATGCGTCATTGATGATGTGGTATCTGTCAGAAGATAAGTTACATCATCACAGACAATGCTGCCAGTACGAAATGTGCATTTTAAGTTCACATGCCACAGCAGTCTGACTGAGAGTGAGGAGGAAAATCTTGATGATGAACACTTGTGGGAGGACACAAATCCAATGGATGATGCGGAGTTACCTTGGCCATCAGGTGAGCGCCTTTCTTGTTTTGCTCACTCCCTACAGTTAGTTCTGAATGATGGCTTGAAGGAGGTTAAGGCCATCTCCTGAACCATAGCCAAAACATCAAGATTCACAACTCTATTACACACCAGCTCACAATTCAAAGACAAGTTTAAGGCTATGTTTAACATGGATAAGACTATTACAACAGCAAACAACACTCGTTGGAAGAGCACTTTCAAACAAATACAGACCCTCACAGCTTTGGACCATAAAACCCTGACTGAAATGTGTAGCAAGGCCTATGGGGAAGTAAAGGAAATGACTACAGTTCTTATACCTTTTTCTGAGGCAACTGACCTGACAGGAGGAGAGAGGTCAGTTACTATTAGTACCGTGGTTCCAACTGTCCTCAACTTGAACACGCACCTCCTGAAGATGGAGGACACCCGAATACAGTGCCGGTCATTAATAAAAGCCCTCCACCTGTCTCTGGTGAAAAGATTCTCTGGAATCTTTACAAAAACAAACATGGTCAAACAGAGCGAAAGAGAGGAACCCTTTAAACATGATGTGTACTTTTTGGCTACAATGTTAGATCCACAGTTTGGACTAAGCTGGGTGGATCTGAATCTCACTAATGGAGAAAATACAACATCAGTGAAGAAATTTAGAGATGAACTAAAGAAGACACTGACAGGTTTGTAAAAATTTCACATTCAGTAAAGATTTTTTTTCCCCAATTGCAACTATGAATCTTTAAATGTGTTACATAGCCTTAGGAAGTCTTGACATTAAATGAGTTTTTAATTTCATGCATATGTTTCATGTTACCGTCATAGAATTTTCATATTTTATCAAATGAACCTCCATCCATCCATCTGAACTTAACAGTGTTTTATATTTAACCAGTTATGAACTTGACTGCTGTTGATAAGAGATTGTGAAAATATTTATAATGTCCTGCTTACAGGCACAAAATTACTTGACTGCTAGCTCAGTAATTGTGTTTTTTGCTTATGTTTTTCAGACATGTTGATCTCTGAGGCTGAGAACTTGGTGGACTGTTAAGGAAGTGCTCCTGACTCGGATCCTCCAAATGAAGAATCCCCCAATGACTCACCACCAATCAAATGCCCACGCCGTTTGTCTCACTACAAGGCTCACAAGAAGCACAGCTCAGGCCAGGAATCCAGTATTGTTACACAGATAAGTAAATATTTTGATGCCATCCAGGACTCTGACACCGACCGTGCACTTGTGTTCTGGGCCAAAAACTGTGACAGACTCCCACAACTCCACAACTTGGCAGTAAAGGTGGCATCTGTCCCTGCTTCCTCAGCACCAGTTGAGAGGGTTTTCAGTAGAGGGGGCATCCTCATGGGACCCCATCGTACATGTTTAGGTCACCAAATGTTGCAGTCTGTCATGTTCCTTAAATGCAACCAAATTCTTGTTTCAACATTTTTCTTTTGATGGGACTGTTGAGGACCTATGGACATTTCATGTTAATTACAGATGGTTAAATTCATTTCTACATCTGTGGCGTTTGCATTTGCTGAAAGAAAAGGAAATGCTCGTTATATTCTTTCATGCTCTGTGAATGCAACCAAAATCCTTCACACCGTTTGAAGTTGATGGGACTTTTGAGGATGTCTGCCAATTACAGATGGTTAAATTGATTTCAACAATCTTGTATTTATTTAGAAAACAAACTCATTTATATATACTAGTGCATGTCAAAACATTAGAATATCAAAAAAATGTTCTTGATTTTTCCACAATTTAATTCAAAAAGGCAAATGTCTATATATCCTATATTCATCACACATGAAGTGAAATATTTCAGGCCTATTTTTGCTTTAATTTTAATAATTATGACTTACACACTTCCGGTTATGGCGGCCGCCTAGAAGGACACGTATCACTCTGCTCTGCCCCTGGAAATAAAAATTCGGCAAATAACTCTCTCATTTGGAACAGAACTTTTCCCAGCGTTTGGGTGAGGATATGCCGGTGAAGACTAAGGCTGGGAAATCAGGAGGGGGAAAAATTGAATCGCCGAAGCAGTCCAAATTAACGGACTTTAAAGTTTGTGGCGCAGTAGAAAAAGCTGCGGATATGGTGGATGAAACTAGCGGTGGTGCGGTAACTGCTGCTGCTGACGATGGCGACACAGGTGCAGTGCTGGCTGCCATTAGCTCAATGAGAGCAGACTTTTCCGCTAAACTTGATGGGATTATGGCAGCGTTGGATGCAATGAGAAAGGAGTTGGGTGACTGCGTGGAGCGAGTGACGCAGGTGGAGCTTCGTGTTTCAAGTGCGGAGGATGAAATCAGCGGACTTCAAATAAAGGTGCGCACTTTGGAAAAAAAAAATAAAGATCTGGAAAATAGCGTTCTGGACTTGGAATCTCGGTCCAGAAGGAACAACCTGAGGCTGGTGGGTTTACCGGAGGGAGCCGAAGGTCGTGATTCATGCTCCTTTTTGGAGGGGTGGATCCCGGAGGCGCTGAACAACGCGGAGCTAAAATCATCAGTCGTCTTGGAAAGCTCGCACCGAATTGGCCCACCGAGAGGTAACAAGGCAGCACCGAGGACGCTAATTATGAAGTTTCTCAGCTACAGAGACAGGATGACGATCTCCAACGCGGTGCGGGCCAAAGGAGAAATTAAATACCAAGATCAGCAGGTGCGGTTCTACCCAGATCTGGTCTCAGGAATCCAACAATTAAGGAAGCAGTTTGACCCCATCCGCAAAGAACTGCGCAACCTTGAGATTCGTCATGGAGTGATTCACCCTGCAAGACTTCTGGTCACATATGAGGGCAGAACACGCATCTTCAAGACCCCCGAGGAGGCGCAGGAGCTCATCAAGAAGATCCAGGAAGAGACTGGTGGGAGCTAAGCATGAACAGAATATAGGGTAGAATATTTGAGCATTTAACTGATTAGAAGCATATAACAAGATTACAAAATATAGAATGTATTACATATTAAAAAAAAAAAGTACAAAATTGCTAAAAAATTTTGGAGTTAAATTGGAAAATTACAGAAGAGAGTTAATGTTACGTTATTAAAAGCAGTAGAGTTAGGGTGATTGGGAGGATGAAGAAGGAGTGGCTTTGGCTGATCCCCGTGGGTGTGGAACGGTCGATGGCTATATCGGGAGACGGAATTTTTCTTTTGCTTTTGGGGGGATTGCCACAAATGTGGGAAGGGGGAATTTGTTTGTGTGTAGTTTGTAGGGTGAATGTTCAACCACTCATTTTTTTGCTTTTCTGTTTGAGCATGTTTACACTGCAAGGTAATCCCAAACTCCCTATTGATTATAAATCAAAGCGTTAATCTTAATTTAACTTCATGGAATTGCAGAGGTCTACAAAATTTAAAAAAACTTAAACAAGTTATGAATAAAATAAAAGACATGGGTTCAAAAATTGTGTTTTTACAAGAAACTCATCTAATAGAGCAAGATGTAAAAAGAATTAGGAGTAGATGGCAAGGAAATGTTTTCACCTCATCATTTTCATCCCGAGCCAGGGGAGTTATGACTCTCATACATAAATCAGTCCCATTTCAAGTGAAAAATGTAATTGGAGACAAATTTGGAAGATATGTAATCATTCAAGGATCTTTGCTATTAGAAAACATAAATTTGGTGAACTTATATGGTCCCAATATAGATGATCAAAAGTTCTTTGCCTATTTATTTCTTATCTTATCATCACTTACAGGGCAACATATAATAGCAGGGGATTTTAATTGTACATTGAATCCCAGTATAGATAGATCAACAGGACTGGACTGTACGCACAATGGATGTAGGATGACCATTAATCATTTTATGAAAGAATTGAAATTGATAGATATATGGAGAGAAATGAAACCACAAGTTAAAGCATACTCTTGTTATTCCAATACCTACAAGACATTCTCGCGTATAGATTATTTTTTGATCTCCACAGAATTAAGGTCCAAGATTCAAAACTGTTTTTATGATAACATCGTGATCTCTGATCATGCACCCTGCTGTCTAATGTATGTAGATAAGAAATTGACAAAGGAACCAGGTAGATGGCAATTTCAGCATAAATGGCTTCAGGATGAGGAATTTGTTAAGTATATAGAAAAACAGATGAGTTCTTTGATATCAATACTACACAAACATCAGCATGTGTAAAGTGGGAGGCTTTCAAAGCTTTTATTAGGGGACATATTATTAGTTATACAGGTTCAAAATCTAAGAAGACTCGAGAGGAGAGAGTCCAATTGGAACATAAAATAAAAATTCTTCAAGAAAGAGTATATGCAGGAAGAGATCCAAGGTTGGAGAACGAATTACTGATTTTGAGAGCTGAATATGACAAAAAATCAGCGAATAGAGCTGCCTCAAGTCTTCTAAGATTGAAACAATCTTTTTATGAACAAGGTGAAAAATCAGGAAAGTTATTGGCATGGCAGATTAAACAATTAGAATCTAAAACACCAATTACCAGTATTATAAGTAATGGACAGGTAGTTATAGATCCTTCAGAAATTAATAGAGCCTTTAGAGATTACTATGAAAAATTATATGATACCAAAAATGAATCTGACTTAACAAAACTACATGGGTTTTTGAATGAACTATTTATACCGTGTATTCCAAATGAAAATAGGGAGATACTGGAGTCTAAAATTAGTCAAGAAGAAGTTGGACTAGCCATTGATAATATGAAATCAGGAAAAAGTGCAGGACCAGATGGTCTTCCAGTTGACCTATATAAAAAATTTAAGAATAAATTAACAAAACCTTTTTTGGAAATGGTTTTAGAAGCATTTCAAAATAGTAAATTACCATCATATATGAATAATGCCTTAATTATACTGTTGCCAAAACCAGGTAAGCCCTCTAATAAATGTGAAAATATGAGACCAATAAGCCTATTAAATGCCGACCTTAAGATAATTTGTAAAATTTTAGCAAGATGAATACAAGAAATTTTACCAAATATTATTAATCGAGATCAGAATGGCTTTATAAAGGGAAGACAAGGCTTCCATAATGTAAGAAGACTATTTAATATTATTTATTCTAATAAAGAAGCACCGGATACAGCTCTCTTATCACTGGATGCCGAAAAAGCCTTTGATAGAGTTGAATGGCCCTTTCTTTTTGAAGTCTTACAAAGGTTTGGACTTGGAAATAATTTCATAAAATGGGTTCAGATAATATATAATAATGCTACTGCAGAAATTCTAACAAATAACAATATTTCAAAATCAATAAAAATCAATAGAGGATGTCGACAAGGCTGTCCACTTTCACCTTTACTGTTTACTATGGCAATTGAACCTTTAGCGATGGCGATACGTCTACAGTCACAAATATATGGAATTAAAGTTGGACCAACAGAACATAAAATCTCCCTGTATGCCGATGACATAATTTTGTTTATGTCGAATCTTAAAAAATCAATTCCGACCTTGTTGAATTTAATAAAGAATTTCGGGGAAATATCAGGATATAAAATAAATAAAACTAAATCTTCAATATTAATGCTAAATGAGACCCAGAGAAATTACCCAGCCCCTGAGGTAAATCAATTCAATGTTGTAAATCAGTTCAAATATTTAGGAATCCAAATTGTGCCTAAGCTAGAATCAGTCGCCAGTGTCAATTATGAAGCCTTAATGACAGATATTGATGAGTTACTTCAGAGATGGATGTCACTACCAATGTCGATGATTGGGAGAATCAATATACTTAAAAGTAATATTTTACCTAAAATACTTTATTTATTTCAATACATTCCCTTACCACCACCTTTAGATTTATTCTCAAGAATTAAAAAAAAGTTAGTGGAATTTATATGGAACAACAGGAGGGCTAGATTACGTCTGTCTTTATTATATTTACCATTTGATCGTGGAGGTCTGAAATGTCCAAATTTTATGTTGTATTATTGGTCGGCACAACTGAGGTCTATGACATATTATTTTTCATCAAATGATCTCCCTCACTGGACTGAAATGGAATCATACAATTTACCTTTACCTCTTCCCATATTCATATACTCAGATTCGGCAAAAAAATTACAAAAACAAGTTAAAAATCCATTTGTAAAGCATATGATCAAAATATGGTGTGAAGCTAAAAACTATTTAAAAGAACCACAGTTATTGTCACAATTTAGTCCAATATGGGGTAATCAATATTTTAAACCAGGGAGAGCAGACGCTGTATTTAAAGTATGGAATTTAAAAGGGATACAAAAGATTCAGGATTTATATTTGCCATGTGCAGAAAACATAATGTCTTTTGAAGAGTTGAGGATCAAATTTAATCTCAATAGAATACATTTTTTTAAATATCTTCAACTTAGAAACTTTATTCGATCAAATCAAAATAAAGCTCTCACTCGACCTATCTATTCATCCTTGGAAAAAATGTTGATGAAAGATAGTAAAAGAAAGGGTATTATTTCAGAGTTTTATAACTCATTGACACTATTTTCAAGTGAAAATTCACTGAAAAGATTAAACTACTGGAAAGAAGATCTGCAAACTGAAATTTCAGAGGAACAATGGGAATTGGCTTGTACAGAAGCTCAAACCAAATCAATAAATGTACGCCTTAAATTGATACATTTCAAATGGTTAATGCGGATGTATGTTACACCGGAGGAGTTAAATAGATATAACAAAAATATACCAGATACGTGCACAAAATGTATGGAAAGTAAAGGAACTCTATTTCATTGTGTATGGGAATGTAGATTAATAAGAATGTTTTGGGAAGAGGTGAGGGTAACAATTGAAAAAATAATCTCAAAACAAATCATATTGAATCCTAAACTGTTTTTGTTGGGTCTGTACCCAGAAAAGCATAATTTTAATAAAAGTGAAAGAACATTCATAGACCTCAGTTTGCTTAATGCCAAAAAATGTATTGCGCTATTATGGAAAAAGACTCATAGACCAGATGTGACTCAGTGGTTAAGACAGATGTTAACAAACCTTCCATTAGAAAGAATAACATATATACTGAAATCAAAGGAAATTGTGTTTGAGAATATATGGAGACCTTTTATTGATTATGTAAAAAATTTAAACATAACTCTTGAAGAAGAAGGTGAATGATATGTGTGGACCTTGTAAATTCCAAACTGGTGAACATAATATGTATACTTATGTGTTGGATTGTCTAGACTAAACAGAGGAGCATTGTTGAAGATTTGATTTTGTTGGTGGTTGTTGGTGTTTTTTAGTGCATTTTTTTTTTGTAGTACTTTAGTGTTAGTGTTTGATTGTTTGTATCATGTTTGTTTAAAAAAAAAAAAAAAGGTTCAATAAAGATATTGTGGAAAAAAAAAATTATGACTTACAGCTTTTTGAAATAATTAATGAATCATGATATTCCAATTCTTTGAGATATAGTGTGAGTCGTGAAAAAATTAGAACACCCCATTAAATATTCAGTTCCTTATTAAGAAATGTTCACATATCTGTCTTTTAAACATTTATTTTAGCCATTGTAAGTGGGAATGAATGGGGGGGGGGGTCCTAATGTATTCCTCACTATTTGTTTAGAATTCCGTCACAGAAAATTTGAAAAAAGTCTTTAATTCATTTTTATTGTAGTTGTATTACATGAATCTCCCAGTATTTTTAACACTGATATTACATATCCATATGTCAAAATATGTTTGAAAAACACACAGGTTTATACATGTTGTCCTAATTTTTTCACATGACTGTATATAAGATACTGTATGTGGTCTCAGTCTCAAACTGTCTTGGTCTTGAACCCTTTAAGTCTTGTTCTTGTCTTGGTTTCGGCTCACTTTGGTCTCAGTAATGTCTTGGTCTCGGTTAGTGCAGTCTTGACTACAACACTACTTCAGACATCTCACTAGTTTTCTTTTGGAAATCTTTTGCTTTCTACTTCTGCCAGGCTTGTTCTGTACTGTGTATCTCTCTTCAGATTTCCTGATGATACTTCTCTCTCCAGTTCTTGACACTTGGAAATGCTGTGATAACTTTGTATATACATCTGCTGCTTTGTGAGGATCAACAATTCTCAAGTCTAAACTGATTTATTTTTGGCATGGTGCTTTCTCAAGTGACAGGTCAAACCCTTGCTGATTTTTTTTATACCATGTGTAAATTAGAAGATAACCATCAGTGTTAACTTGATGTTACAATCTTTAAGCATTACATAGTTAAAGCACATCATTGCACAGCAGTGGTTTGTACTATGACTCAACAAAAAGGTAAATTTTTCAAAGGGCTCATAGTTTTGAACCTGGTTGTTTTTGTGAAATAATTTTGTTTCTGTGTGCAAAGTAAAATAATTTGTGCTTTCTAAAGAAAAAACAAGCACACTCTGAGGCAAATGCAATATCCCCCGCCTCCATTTTCTTTGAAGATCCCAATAGTTACTGACGGAGAGCAGTTTTCAACTTTTCAATATAAGTACTGTGGCAGAACCAAATTATGATAAGCCCATCATCCACAAATATACAACAAAGTATACAACTAGGGCTGGGCGATAAAACGATAACTATATTTATCACGAAATAACTTTCTCCCGATAGAGACATAATACATTTTCGATAGAACGTCGATAGAAGTCGTTTGTTTTGTGTTTTGACAGACAGCACGAAAAGCCAATGAAAATGAGAATACGCCACACTGAACCAATCATGTGGCTGGAAGTCACAATGGATTGATGCACACAACAGCGTGCGTCAGCACGTAGGACCAATAACCGAGGCTCAGCACACCTGCTAATATTTGGGCTAGTGCAGCCATGTTGAAGCTGGAGCATGGTTAAAAAGAAAATGATAGAAAACAATGAAAAGTCCAGTGACAGCATTATCAAAGAAGACACTGAAACGTGTCAATGCTCAATAGACGAAGAAATTGTTGAAAAGGGGGGGTCCGAGGAATTCAGTAATGCGGACAGAATGTCAGATTTAAGTGGCTGATTAAAGTAATTGACCCTCGTTACCAACTCCCTGGCCGTAAATATTTCACCCACACAGCACTTTCCCAGCTGTACATGGAATGTTGAGAAACGGTTGAAAAGGAGCTGCAAAGTCTGCCATACTTCGCTACCATGTCAGATTTGTGGTCAAGTTGCACATCTAAACCATATGAGCCTCACTGCCCACTTCATTGATCAAGATTGGAATTTGAAAAGCAAATGTCTTCACACTTTCCTGAAGACTATACAGGTGAAGTCACTGCTTTAGGCCTGACCGAAGCGCTTGCATCCTGGAGACTGTGTGAAGACAAACAATCCTGCATCATGACAGACAGTGGGACAAAGGTGGCAGTGCTTTGGGCATGGTACTTCACTCGGCTATCGGTAAGCTGATGAGCAGAATATCATAAAATATTTGTATTTTATGTTTGTTTTATAATTATTTTATATTTTATAATTATTTAAAATACAGTTGTATAATGTTCTACACTACATTTGTCAAGTTCAACTTCTGACAGAAAATAAATATTTAAAATTAATCTTGTTATAGCTTTACATCTCACTCAGGAGTAAAAAGGAACCTTTAAGCTTGACAGAAATAGTAATTTAACTCATACTGCAATATATATTGATAAATATGAAAAAAAAATTATTGTGACAGGAATTTTTTCATATCGCCTGCCCTATATACAACCCATAGTTGTAGGTCAGGATCCCAAGGTGAACCTGTGTAGCAAGTATGGTGACCCTAGAGAGCTTTATACGTTCTATAGTAAGAGATCATAGGGCGTGCCAACCTTGACCTTTTAACCCCAAACCTGCAGTCACAAGTTATGGTCTCAGCGAACCTATGTACCAGGTTTGGTGACCCTAGCTTTCTTTATTGTTGAGATATACTTTATAAGGCATTTTTGATGTTGACCTTGCAATGCCAAAACCACACCCACACTTCAGGGTCACAGGGTCAAGTTTGGTGGCCCTAGCTTTATTTGTAAAGTAATAAGGCATAAGGAATGTTAACCTTGACCTTTGACGTTCTGATCCCAAACCCATAGTCAGAGGTCAGGATCCCAAGGTGAACCTGTGTAGCAAGTTTAGTGACCCTAGCTTTCTTTGTTGTTGAGATGTAGTTTATAAGCCATTTTGATGTTCACCTTTGACCTTGTGACCCCAAAGCCATAGTCACATGCTGAACCTGTGTACCAAGTTTGGTGACCCTAACGTTCCTCATTGTACAGTAATAAGGCATAGGGAATGTTAACCTTGACCTTTTGACCCCAAATCCATAGCCAGAGGTCAGGATTCCAAGGTGATCCTGTGCACCAGGTTTGGTAGCCCTAGCTTTATGCGTTGTACTTTAATAAGGCATAAGAATTATTAACCTTGATCTTTGACCTTTTAACCCCAAACCCATAGTCAGAGTTCAAGAACGCAGGGTGAACTTGTATAACAGGTTTGGTGGCCTTAACTTTACTCATTTTACATAAAAGTAGTATTATTTCATAGTAATACTAATGTACCATTTACCATAGTGCAACTACAATGTTGACCCCAAACCCATAGTTAGGTGAGGGTGTAAGCTGTCCAAGATGTGCATTAGATACAACTACTGTATCGATTTGAAAAGCCTATATCATTTTTCAGTAGTTACTATGTTTACAAGATTTGGGGAGAAAACTGACCTGACCTTTGACCTCAAGGTCATCTGATGAGAGTCAAATTGCAATATGTGCATCATCAGAGTATATCAAACCATGGTACCAAGTCTCACAACAATCGGACCAAAACTGTAGGAGGAGTTGATTTCATAAAACAGTCCCTGTCTATGAAGTGATGTCAAACAGGAGGTCATGGGTCAGGGGCTACAATTCCCGCAAAAATCATCTGATCAGAACCAAATTGCAATATGCGTATCCTCAGTATATATCAAACCATGGTACCAAGTTTCAAAACAAGCCCAAGAGTTCTTTGACCCCTGTGGGCTTCGACTGGCAGGAGGGATAAAAAATGATGTTAAGAAAAGCTGTGTTAAAAATTCATTGTGCTGTTTAACAGCACTTAAAAATATTTTTTAAAAATCTAATCTTCATAGGGTGGGCTCATAATTCTGTCATCAACTGTATATCCATTAAATTTGCCTGAAAACAAAGGTAAAGGATCTTGGTTTTCAAAGTTGTGGCTGTGGAACACTTTATATACTCTGATATTAGGTCATTTCTTCAGATGGTTGTCAACCATACACAGAAAAAGAATGCATTTTAAAGATGGTTTCATCTACAGTACATCTGGAAAGTATTCACTGCACTTCACTTTTCCACGTTTGGTTATGTTCCAGCTTTCTTCCAAAATGGATTAAATTCAGTTTTTTCCTCAAAATTCTACACACAATACTCCATAATGACAACATGAAAAAAGTCTGAGATTTTTGCACATTTATTAAAAATAGAAAATTAAAAAAAAAAAAAAAAAATCACACGTACATAAGTATTCACAGCCTTTGCTCAATACTTTATTGATGTACCTTTGGCAGCAATTACAGCCTCAAATCTTTTTGAATATGATGCCACAAGCTTGGCACACCTATCTTTGGGCAGTTTTGCCCATTCCTCTTTGCAGCACCTCTCAAGCTCCATCAGGTTGGATGTAAAGCGTCGGTGCACAACCATTTTCAGATCTCTCCAGAGATGAGTTCAATTGGATTCAAGTCTGGGATCTGGCTGGGCCACTCAAAGCCATTCACAGTGTTGTCCTGAAGCCACTCCTTTGATATCTTGGCTGTGTGCTTAGGGTCTTTGTCTTGCTGAAAGATGAACCGTCGCCCCAGTCAAGAGGTCAAGAGCGCTCTGGAGCAGGTTTTCATCCAGGATGTCTCTGTACATTGCTGCATTCATCTTTCCCTCTATCCTGACGTCTCCCAGTTCTTGCCGCTTCTTCTTCTTCCTTTAGATTTGATTGGCAGTTGGCAACCAGCTTACAGGTGCATTGCCACCACTGACTTGATTACCATCACTCTTTATCTTTGTATATAAGGAGTTATGAACAACTCCTTATGTGTGAAAAAATTATCTGTCAGGCTCTGGGAATTCCAGCAAGCAGCATGATGCTGCCTCCACCATGCTTCACTGTAGAGATGGTATTGGGCTGATGATGAGCGGTGCCTGGTTTTCTCCAAACATGATGCCTGGCATTCACGCCAAAGAGTTCAATCTTTGTCTCATCAGATCACAGAATTTTGTTTCTCATGGTCTGAGAGTCCTTCAGGGGACTTTTGGCAAACTCCAGGTGGGCTGCCATATGCCTTTTACTAAGGAGTGGCTTCCGTCTGGCCACTCTACCATAAAGGCCTGATTGGTGGATTGATGCTGATGGCTGTCCTTCTGGAAGGTTCTCCTCTCTCCAAAGACGAAAGTTTGAGCTCTGAGAGTGTGACCATTGGGTTCTTGGTCACCTCCCTGACAAACGCCCTTCTCCCCCGATCGCTCAGTTTAGATAGCCGGCCAGCTCTAGGAAGAGTCCTGGTGCTTTCGAACTTCTCCCATTTACGGAGATGGAAGCCATTGTCCTCATTGGGACCTTCAGAGCAGTAGAAATTTTTCTGTACCCATCCCCAAATCTGTGCCTCGAGACAATCCTGTCTCGGAGGTCTACAGACAATTCCTTTGACCTCATGCTTAGTTTGTGCTCCGACATGCACAGTCTACTGTGGGACCTTATATAGACAGGTGTGTGCCTTTCCAAATCATGTCCAATCAACCGAATTTACCACAGGTGGACTCCAACTAAGCTGTAGAAACATCTCAAGGATGATCAGTGGAAACAGGATGCACCTGAGCTCAATTTTGATCTTCATGGCAAAGGCTGTCAATACTTATATTCATGTGATTTTTTACATTTTTATTTTTAATAAATTTGTAAAAATTAAAAAAAAAAATCACATTGTCATTATGGGGTATTGTGTGTAGAATTTTGAGGAAAAAAGATGAATTTAATCCACTGTGGAATAAGGCTGTAACATAAAATATGTAAAAGGTGAAGCGTTGTGAATATTTCCTGGATCCACTGTATCTTCTTCATATCAGCAGAGCAGTGAGCTGTGCTGCAACCAGGCAGTGCTTTTTTACTGTTGTGGGACTTTCAGGGAGGTACCAGCTGACTGATAAAGCAGAGCAGCAGAATGTTTGTGAGCATTTTAAAACTGTCACATTAAAAATGTTAATTTTGTTTTCAGAACAACAGAAGAATAACACTGAAAAAGTGAGGACTAAGACAGAGGTTCAGAATTAATGACCTGAAGATTATGTTATGAAAATACTAATGCAGTTACATGTAAAAACATCTTCTGTGATACTGCACTATTTTTTATGTTGATACTACAAGTTCTCCATTAAAATGAAACACCAAATACATTGTTCTGACTGCATGAAAAGAAATCTGAAATTACTAACAGTCATGAAAATACAGTATGATAAATCAATGAAAATGCACTATGCCATTATTTCATGGAAAAAAAAGTTGGCTAATTTGGCTAATTTTGTAGGGTTTTACACAACTAGCAAGAAGCTTTTAACTGCTTGTAAAGTTCAGAGAAATTTTCTTTAGACAGTTTCAGTGGAAATGTGGTTATTCAGTCCTATTACCTCCACTTTGATTGCTTCTGGTTGATTGCAAAGTTGGTCATCTGGAGTGTCTGAGGAACAGAAACCATGAAACAAACTGTGGCTAACGTGCAGATAAAGCTCCAGACATTCTAGATAGACCATAAATCCCGCTACAGAGGTTATTGGTTCTTGGAGCCTTGTATAGTTTTTCTGCTACATCTGCACAAACCAATGATCCCTAATTCTCCAAAGTTTTCTTACACCAACAGAAAGTAGACACTTGAAATAAATGAAAAATATCCATTTTTCCCCCTAAAAGCAGAATACACTACTATCAGAAACGCTGAACAAAAACTGCCATTCCTAAGATTTCCAACAATATTTTCAAAGCTCATGTCAGACTTTTTTTTCTCACCTAAATTGCTGCTATTATAACAGCCAGCAATACTTGAAAATGGCAATCCACCAGGGTCTATTAACAGACAGAAGAACCATGCTGTGGAGTGGGAAACCCCTATTGGTCCAACATTGTACTCCTAACTCCTTCACTTAGTCATGTTTAATAGGCCGTTAATGGACCATCAATCGACCAGCAGTGTGGATATGACAGTGCCCTATGTGCCCAGAGCAGACAGTCCTCTGACAGGCCAATAAGGTCCTAATGAGGAGGACGGTAGTTCAGTGTCATAGTCCCCATCATTAGTCAATGAAGTGATCAATAAAATGTGGTTCTGAGGCAATCAGCCTGTTGTCCACTTTGTTTTTAAGCACTGACGGGTCTTTTGCTTCCTTTGTACGAAATGAAAAGATGAAATTAGCATCTTGTTAAACATATTTTGTTCTTTTAAGCCTTTTCACATAATAGATTGGATCAAATTGATTAGAAACATTAATTTAAAATTAATAATTTAATAAGTACAGAATATGAAATTGTAGTACATTAATTATACAAACATGCAAATGAATTAAAAACAATTGATAGAAAAAGCAGTGTTATCTGGAATACTATGACAGCCCCCCCCCCCCACCACCAAAAAAAAAAAAGTCAAGCCATAAATAAAAGCAACTACCACGATGAACTACTAGTGTGCATGAATGGAACATCCTGGAAATTTCAAGCCTTGATTTTGTTTGATGCGTTTGGGGTGTTAGGGGTGGGGGAAAAGATTGTCAACAGTCTAGTATTGTGAAACTTGGCACTTGCGATGATGTATCAATCCCTAAACACAAGTTTCGATCTTTCATGAATTATATATGTGTGAATAGGGCTGGGCAACTAACTGGAAAGAAAATGTTGGGGACATAAAACCGACACAATGTTGCTTGTGTCTGTTTTTTTCAGTTTCTCCCCTCTAACCATTGCGTGCACGTGTATATGACAGCTTTCATGTACTGCCCCTTTAAAATGTCTCCTGCATGTGTGGTCACATACAGTGGGGCAAAAAAGTATTTAGTCAGCCACCAACTGTGCAAGTTCTCCCACTTAAAAGATGAGAGACTTCTCCAATTTTCATCATAGGTATACCTCGACTATGAGAGACAAAATGAGAAAAAAAAAATCCAGAAAATTACATTGAAGGATTTTTAATGAATTAATTGGTAAATTCCTCAGTAAAATAAGTATTTGGTCACCTACAAACAAGCAAGATTTCTGGCTCTCACAGACCTGTAACTTCTTCTTTAAGGGGCTCCTCTGTCCTCCACTCGTTACCTGTATTAATGGCACCTGTTTGAACTCGTTATCAGTATAAAAGACACCTGTCCACAACCTCAAACAGTCAGACTCCAAACTCCACTATGGCCAAGACCAAAGAGCTGTCAAAGGACACCAGAAACAAAATTGTAGACCTGCACCAGGCTGGGAAGACTGAATCTGCAATAGGTAAACAGCTTGGTGTGAAGAAATCAACTGTGGGAGCAATTATTAGAAAATTGAAGACATACAAGACCACTGATAATCTCCCTCGATCTGGGGCTCCATGCAAGATCTCACCCCGTGGGGTCAAAATGATCACGAGAACGGTGAGCAAAAATCACAGAACCACACAGGGGGACGTAGTGAATGACCTGCAGAGAGCTGGGACCAAAGTAACAAAGGCTACCATCAGTAACACACTACGCCGCCAGGGACTCAAATCCTGCAGTGCCCAACGTGTCCCCCTGCTTAAGCCAGTACATGTCCAGGCCCGTCTGAAGTTTGCTAGAGAGCATTTGGATGATCCAGAAGAGGATTGGGAGAATGTCATATGGTCAGATGAAACCAAAATAGAACTTTATTGTAAAAACTCAACTTGTCGTGTTTGGAGGAGAAAGAACACCATACCTACTGTGAAGCATCGGGGTGGAAACATCATGCTTTGGGGCTGTTTTTCTGCAAAGTGACCAAGACGACTGATCCGTGTAAAGGAAAGAATGAATGAGGCAATGTATCGTGAGATTTTGAGTGAAAACCTCCTTCCATCAGCAAGGGCATTGAAGATGAAACGTGGCTGGGTCTTTCAGCATGACAATGATCCCAAACACACCGCCCGGGCAACGGAGGAGTGGCTTTGTGAGAAGCATTTCAAGGTCCTGGAGTGGCCTAGCCAGTCTCCAGATCTCAACCCTATCGAAAATCTTTGGAGGGAGTTGAAAGTCCGTGTTGCCCAGCGATAGCCCCAAAACATCACTGCTCTAGAGGAGATCTGCATGGAGGAATGGGCCAAAATACCAGCAACAGTGTGTGAAAACCTTGTGAAGACTTACAGAAAATGTTTGACCTCTGTCATTGCCAACAAAGGGTATATAACAAAGTATTGAGATGAACTTTTGTTATTGACCAAATACTTATTTTACCGAGGAATTTACCAATTAATTCATTAAAAATCCTTCAATGTGATTTTCGGGATTTTTTTTTCTCATTTTGTCTCTCATAGTTGAGGTATACCTATGATGAAAATTGGAGACCTCTCTCATCTTTTAAGTGGGAGAACTTGCACAATTGGTGGCTGACTAAATACTTTTTTTGCCCCACTGTAACTCAACACCCTGGAAGCTGCATAGTCAGCTCTGTTCAGAAACGGCAGAACACAGTGGAAAAATTAAAACGGCTTGTATTAAAAAGAAAGGCGGTGTCCACACATATAGTATGTTGTGAACATATCTTTAGTTCATCTGAAGGTGCCAAGAAAAAGCAAGTGAAGTGCATGAAACTAACACGAAAATGTGCCAAAGCTAAATCGCTGCTTGCCTCTGACCGGTATCCACATCATCTTGACCATTTACGATGGGAGTGGACAACAAAAATGGACAAGCTAAGGCTATATTTAAGAACCCAATCTGAGACTTGTAAACATTAAGTGGTCATAACATAATCATGGCTGCATAAAGGACTCCCCCAGTGTAGCTAACAATTTAATTAGCTGCTGGCACACGTCACGTGACCCTCAAGAAGTATGAAAATACACACCGACCTCTGCGTGTGACATATGAAATGACAATAAGCCTAATCTTTACTATATTATGCTCATTTACTACCCAATTCATTGATATCACACTCTTTTGTAATTACGAGCATTGTCAGTGAACTATAAGGGAGGGGGGGGGGGGAAACGATATGAAAGGTTCAATTAACCGTGATGCTGATTTAAGGTCAAATTGCCCAGCTGTGTGTGTGAACGATGCAAACTCCCGAGTATCAACTGAGTTTTCAGTTAGTAGATGGTGCAGAGTCAGCAGCCTTGTCAGGTGAAGTCAGTTTTGTCATGAAATTTGATGTCATGTGTACTAATTAAGATAGCTGATGGAGAAATGGCATTGGAGAAAGAACTGCACTGAAAAAGTTTAACTCAAATGTTTTTTTGTTTTTTTTAAATTTAATTTTATAATAAAGACAAATGGGAAAACCTTAGCATGACATACTCAACTCACCACAAGCACAGCACAAAAACACTAAACACTACAAACACAAGGCTGCTGCCTACCCACATCTGCACCATCCTTTAGTAGCATTAGCAGTTGACAGTTGAGCTTAAACAACGCCAGGTAAAAATCAATCAACCCCGTAAATAACCAGCCCAACAAAGTCATTTCCAATCTTTGAGTGAGCCAAGAAGACAACACTCCATCACACATCCCATGTGCAAATGCCTGCATACAGCACAGCAGAACACAAAGGACCCTGCCACATAATTAAGATGCTGGAGCCCAGGCATGTGACCCCTTTCCACTGCTACAGTCATCACCAAACTCCACCAAGAAGTCAAGCCCAAAGCTGAGAAATCCCTGGATGCAGCAGAAAGGACTGCACAAACCTGCAACACATGAAATTTCAGCAGTGAACCTACATGCAACCACAACAGCACACCATCCCATGGAGGACCAAGATCAGGGCTGCACAATTAATCAACTTTTAATTGCGATCACGATTTTGGCTGCCACGATTAAATTAACATGATTGTTGGTGATACTGACAGAATGTGGGCTCTGCTGCATATCGAATCAAGCATTTTCTCAACCAATAGCCAGCCTACCACCAGGGGGCGAATGCACGTTAGGGCAACATTAAGCTGCAGAACTGACAAGCGAGCGCACCCTGTAGTGGCAGCTTCAAGCTTTCAATAGTGGACTGGTGTGAAGGTGAAACGCAAACCAGATGTCGGGAACAGAAGGTGACAGTACAGCAACACGTGGAGGCGAGGAACTAGTGTCTCGAAAGGATCATCATCCGTTGTCTGGACGTGTTTTGAATTCAGGGCAAGTGATGCTGACTAAAAAGAAATTATATGCAAAGAGTGCCATAGAGCTATGTCTGCACCGCAGTGCAACACAACTAATTTATTCAACCACCTGAAAAAACACCACAAACACAAGTACGATAAATGCATGAAGGTTAAAGCGAATGTCACTTCACTAAATCACAGTCTGTGTCCGACGCCAACTCAGGCAACCATAGCATCAACCCTGCACAGAGCTTCACAGTATCCATCCGCCTCCCAAAGACATGCTAAAGTAACCGATGCAATTGTATTTTATTTGGTCAAAGACATGTCTCCACTAAATACTGTATAAGCAACGGAGACTTCAGGAACATTGTCAAAACACTGGACAAGAAATACGTGATCCTCACGTGATTCTCCAAAGTTGCATTACCTACGCTGTTTGGAAAAATACAGATGGATATCACAACTGTTGAGTACTTTACAACTACGACTGACCTATGATCAAGCAGAATAACGGAGCCCTACCTGTCCCTGACAATTCACTACATTGATAAAGATTTTAAAATGGAGAGTTGATGCTTGCAGACACCACTTTTCCCACAAGACCACACAGGAGAAGCTATAGCCCATGGACTGAGGGAAGTGCAATCATCTTGGAGCCTGCAGGAGGAGGGACTAGTCTGCATAACAACAGAGAGTGGATCTAACGTTGTCAAGGCAGCTTCTCTAAATAAATGGGACGATGCTTCAGTGTTTTGGCCACAGGCTTCATCTAGCAATTGGTAAGTATGATGAATTTAAAAAAATGAATTTTATGCAATCTGTGTTTTTCCTAAAATTAATGAATAATTGTGATTAATAATCGTGATTTCAGTATTGATCAAAATAATCACAATCTTTTTGGCCATAATCATGCAGCCCTAACCAAGATCCTCCAACCAAAGAAACAAAAGCGACCGTGGCAAGTTGAAAAGACTGAAATCATTATTATATGAAATAAATGTTGACAATCTTACTTTGTAAACACAATTTGACTTTGAATAAGGGGAACAAGAGCACTCTGAGGTAGGGCTGCAACTAACGATTATTTTGATAGTCGACTAATCTAACAACTACTTTTTCAATTAGATGTACTTTGTTGATCCCAAACTGGGAAATTACAGTGTAACAGCAGCATGACAGTTGACAGCCAAACAACAGAAACACACACGACAGACAAAGGGATTACCCATGGAAAGTAAAAAACTAACACGACTATAGAACCTATATTCATCACAGCTTAATATATGATGACCCGTATAAACACATGAATCATCCCATTGCACAAAGAAGGACTATCAGGAACAGAGTGAAAAGTGATGTACCAGCTAGTCTGTAAGATGCAGTGTGGCAGCATAGCTATGACCAGAATACAACATCATAGTGAGTTATTGTACAGTGAAATTGCATATGGCAGGAAAGATTTCCTGTATCTGGCCGTTCGACAACGAAGCTGTACTAGTCTACTGGAGAAAGTGCTTCGCTGTCTATCTAGTGTGTGGTGGAGGGGGTGATCAGGATTGTCCATGATGGATCGCAATTAGTCAACTAATCGCAATTATTTTTCTCATGTCCATGATCTCTGCTTCCTGTTGTTGAGTGCATATTTTACCTCACCTGCTGTTTAAGCCAGCACACCTGTGAAAATCACCTTGTTGTCAGTCCCTGCTTTAATATAACAGTTTATAAGCAGTTTCCAGACAAAAAAAAAAGGAAAAAAAACAAACAAGAAGCTGTATTAATTATCACAAGTTTAAGGTTATATATCAGCTTATCACAGACAACATAATGCCTAAAGTCAATTAAACAATTGATTAAATATCTGGTGCAGTGGTTTGCACTGCGGCAGCACAGCAACTCACCATTGGCCTGGGGATCCTGGGTTCGATCCCAGCCCCCGACCAAAAGTGATCTGTGTGGAGTTTGCATGTTCTCCCCGTGTCTGCGTGGGTTTACTCCAGGATTTCTCCGGTTTCCTCCCACATGCCAAAAACATGCAAGTTAGGTTAATTGGCATCAAAAACTGGGGATTCTAAATTGTCCTTAGGTATGACTGTGAGAGTGAATGGTTGTCTGTCTGTGTTGGCCTTGCGATGGACTGGCGATCTGTCCAGGGTGTGCCCTGCCTCTCGCCCAAAGATGCTGGGATAGGCTCCAGCACCCCCGCGACCCGAAAAGGATTAAGCGGAAGAAGAAGACAACTGAATTACTGATGGGCGGCGCGGTGGCGGAGTGGTTAGCACTGCGGCAGCACAGCAACTCACCATTGGCCGGGGGATCCTGGGTTCAATCCCAGCCCCCGACCAACAGTGATCTGTGTGGAGTTTGCATGTTCCCCCCGTGCCTGCGTGGGTTTACTCTGGGATTTCTCCGGTTTCCTCCCACATGCCAAAAACATGCAAGTTAGGTTAATTGGCATCAAACTGGGGATTCTAAATTGTCCTTAGGTATGACTGTGAGAGTGAATGGTTGTCTGTCTCTCTGTGTTGGCCCTGCGATGGACTGGCAATCTATCCAGGGCAGGGGTCACCAACCTTTTTGAAACCAAGAGCTACTTCATGGGTATCGAGTCATGTGAAGGGCACCAGCTTGACACACTCCTCTAAAATAACAAATTGTGTGTGTGTGTGTGTGTGTGTGTGTGTGTGTGTGTGTGTGTGTGTGTGTGTGTGTGTAGTAGTAGTAGTAGTAGTAGTAGTAGTAGTAGATTAGTTTATTTGACAGGGACAGTGCAATGTGTGTATACAGATAAATAAATAATTATCAATAACTTAGAGTGGGTAACAGACAAGATCAATATTCAACACTTTATTTTTATTAATCTCAGCAATTGTTCAGATGATCCCTTCTACATTTCATAAAAAAAATGTCCAGTTTTCACCAGTCCCTTTTAACCATAAAAAACTAAACCCTTTTAATTCATGAACTATGTTGAACCATGTTTGAAAAAGTTATGCAACATTTAAGAAAAATCAACTTTCATATTAAATAAATCTTATCACATTTTTAACTGAACAAATCTGCTGCAATTCTGCTCAAAATCTGTTACATTTAATAAACACACTTTTGTGTGTTCTTCTTCACTGGAATTATATCTATACAGTTCTTGCCAAGAATCATGCTTGAGCAACCAGCACTGTCCTTTCATGAGAAGAAGCTAAACAAGCACTGAGAGCGCTTATATGCACGGTGGAGCAGTGGTTAGCACCGCGGCAGCAGTTTACCCTCGGCCGGGAGATCGTGGGTTCGATCCCTGCCCCCGGCCAACAGTGATCTGTGTGGAGTTTGCATGTTCTGGTGGTGAATGTTCTCGTTTTTCATGCAAAAACATGCAGGTTAGGGAGTTAAGGGGCGCTTGCGCACGCAGCGGCTGGTGGCTTGTTACCGGACTGCAGAACAAATCTACCTACGGGTACAAGATAAGTCAAAAAAAAAAAAAAAAAAAGAGGGGGTAGTGAAGTGGCGCTTCGCCATCGCCCCGCAAATGAAATACACGCAGCTTCCTTTCACGGTAGTAAAAAAGAACTCTTCCTCCTGCTCACTTTGAAAATGATAAATTTTCTGTCTTTTTTTTGCCATGTTTTTGGGCTTGGAAACCGCACTGCGCGCACCATCTTAACTGCCCGCTAGCTAAGCTTACGCTCCACAAGCGCGAAGGTTTTGTCATGCGCACAATACTGACCTTTGAACTAGGTCAGAGTTCACCTTAACTTTACGTATAATAAACATATTTTCATTTTTTTTATTTTTAAGACATTGTCATTTTAAAATCTATATAAATGCAAGTGTGATTTAAAAAAATATAAAATAAAAAATAGCGGCAGAAAAAATTACATCTGCAGCTCACTTGCGAGTTGTGCTATTTTTAGAACAGGCCTGCGGGCGACACATGTGGTCCCTGCGGGCGACATGGTGCCCGCGGGCACCGCGTTGGTGACCCCTGATCCAGGGTGTACCCTGCCTCTTGCCCAAAAGATGCTGGGATAGGCTCCAGCCACGCCACCCCCCCCCCCCCCCCCCGCGACCCGAAAAGGATTAAGCGGAAGATGAATGAATGAATGAATGTAGATAGTGAATTACTGATCTGCTCCAACCCACAAACTAAGATTAGGTGGAAGTTTTCTATAAGTGCATTTTTTAACAATATAATTCAGAAAGGTAAACCTTCATATTCAGTATTGACTGCACTTAAGAGTGATATTTCAAGCTGTGTTGATTTAAGTCATTTAGAAAACAAAACAAGTAAAATGCAGACTTTGCAAGGCAGACCTTTCCTATCCTGGCAACACTACAGTGAGCATCTGAAACGACAGCACCTGGGAGCCACGACATTAATGGTTGCTTCTGCTTGGTAAGATTTGGTGAGTAAAGAAAGTTAGCACCGCTTATTTTCAATGGCCAACTGTTTCAAGCTTTAGAAAAATGACAATACTGTCGGTATGTGCTGTTTATGTTCGCTTACCTGTTTGACAATCAGCTCTCTGGCTGCTGAGGGGCTGAGCTGTCATGGCTAACGTGGTGAATGCAGAAAATGACTGAATTACAGGAGTCACCATCCCTTTTTCATCTTCATTAATATTAACCCTCATTCTGAATATTAGTGCATCTGGGTTAATTAGAATATCCCAATTTTAAATTTAATAAATAAAATCCTACAACTATAATCATCAAAATTAAAGGTTTACCTTTCTCAATTACAGTATATTGTTAAAAAATGCACTTATAGAAAACTTCCACCTAATGTCAGTTTGTGGGTTGGAGCAGATCAATAATTCAGTTGTAAGATATTTAATCAATTGTTTAAATGACATTAGGAATATAGGAATAGGAATATTGTATTTATTTCGGATAGTAGAGTACAGGTTAAAAGAAACTGTATAATATAACAACAAGGTCAAATTAGACAAAGACTCCTCCTACTATACAATTCCACGTGAGTTATCCGAAATGGGTGATGGCTGAAGCCGCAGCTTATATTGCCCACCCATATTCCATCCAAGAATTCAAAAGAGAAAAAAGAGAAAACAAGACAAGAGCGATTACAATTTAAAACAAAGCTAAGACAAAATGTGACTGTGAATGTGAATTAGGCATTATGCTGTCTGTGATAAACTGATATATAACCTTAAACTTGTGATAATTAATACAGCTTTCTTGTTTTTTGTATTTAGCTCTGGAAACTGCTTATAAAATGTTATATTAAAGCAGGGACTGACAAGGTGATTTTCACAGGTGTGCTGGCTTAAACAGCAAGTGAGTTAAATATGCACGAGAGCCCCAACGGGAAGCAGAGATGGCGGACATGAGAAATAATCGCGATTAGTTGACTAATCGAAAAAAATAGTTGTTAGATTAGTCGACTACCAAAATAATCGTTTGTTGCAGCCCTAGTTGCAGCTAACAACTATTTTACAGCTCAGTAATTGCCCACTGTAATTGAAGATTGCTCTAGTAAGCTGATACTTTTTTTTTTTTAAAGAAACTTGCATTGACCAACATTTGCGGAACTTTCTTTCCTAAAGAGCAGTAGTAATTGTACCAAACACTCAGTAATACAGGTACACATTTATAAGCGACATTCGCATTACGAGTGCGCATGTGCGGACTATGTGAAGTTCAAAGTTCACGACTACCAAACATTCTGGTAGCCGCCTTACTTTTGTATAGAGACAGTACTGTCACACCTGAACAACTGCCGTTTAAAGTCTGCTTTAAATCGCCGTTATGCCAGGGGCACATTGTGCTGTAGTGAAGTGTGGGAACGGCATGTATCATCTAGAGCGGTGGAAAAGCAAACTTGCAGCATACATGCGTGTAACTTCGGGACCAGCATGTGCACACGTCCGCCGCCATTCACATTATATACATTCCCCAAGGAGCTGAAGGATTCTGATGGACGTAATTGTTGGATTAAAGCAGTAAGTACATTATAACATAATTAAATAGTGTTGTGTATTGTTCAAGTTCTAGCCTAACTGACACGAGTCTAAACCCTGAAGTAGTAGGTACGGACAGGCAGGCCTGGATCTAGGATATAGTTCTTTGTATATTGGTAATGAAGTTTGATCTACACACACATGTAATTAAGGCCATTGATAAGTAGGCTGGTATAAAATAAAACTGCAAATCATTGAAAATGGGTACTTAAACTATAGTAGTACCGACCTATAGATCTAAGTAAGCAGGCTATGCCTTGTAGTGAAATTTACTCAAAATGGCAAAACCAAAGTTGAGCTGTCAAACCACTCGCTTACCTTCTTTGTAGTTGTTTCGGAGTCTCGCAAATAAGGGGTGCTTGGTCCTTTGACAACAAAAAATCTGCTATGTCAGCGTACATACAGGGGGGCCATTTTGGCCAATTTCTGCAATGTGGCCGCGAATACGCGCAACTAGCTCATCCTTGCGTTTGCGGGTACAACCGGGAAGACCCCTACGCATACAATATGCTCGGAGATCAGGAACTTTCCATAAATTGAATGTATCGATAGAGCATGTTTGGTAGCCACGTTCCCATGATGCTTTGTGTGAGCCGAGATGTGAAAGTCGCTTATTGCAATGTTTACTGCATAGAACGGAACTTTAAATGTCACGTTACACCATAAAGTTCCGTTCACTAGCCGTTAGCATCCACTAGTGCTAGTCGCTGGTGGATGCCAATGGTGGTGACTATATGTTTTTTGGTCATATAAGCATAATTAGTGTAGCTGACTACATTCTATTCATCTTAACTTAAAATCTCAATCACGTACCTTGCCTCGGGTGCGTTGGCTGTGCATGATGTGGGATACTTCCTGCCGAGACACTGTAACATTCAACGTTGTAGGATGCTAGCTCGCTGCTCGGCTTTATCATGTACACACTGCACAATGTTTTCCTTCAATCTGAGCTTAAAACAATCCCAGATTTGAGACACTTTTGTCATTTTTTTTTAAATTTTCTTCCTCTTTGCTGGCCCGTCACTATGCCACTCTGACATGGCGCCATTAAACAAATCTGCATTTTGTTTAGGTAGCGTGACCAGAAGAAGGTCATATAGATTGGAAGTGCTACATTAAACGCCACGTTGAAGCATAAATTTTGAATCGAGAAATTTTTGTAATCGAATTATTCAGGTAATCTTGGGCAGCTCGGTGGCACAGTGGTTAGCACTGTAGCAGCACAGTAAGAAGGTCATGGGATTGATTCTACCCCTGACCATCATGGGTTTGATCCCACTCCCTGACCATCGTGACCCTTCTGTGTGGAGTTTGCATGTTCTCCCCGTGTCTGCGTGGGTTTACCCTGGATACTCCAGTTTCCTCCCACAGGCCAAAAACATGCAAGTTAGGTTAACTGGAGACTCTAAAGTGGCCTAGGTGGGAATGGTGAAGGGACTGGCACTGTACCGTGGCTGCCTCATTCATCCAGGTGGATGCCCCAAATTTCCCTCTGGAATTAATAAAGTATACAAAATACAAAAAAATACAAATACAAAATAATTGTTGCAGCCCTAACGCTAACACTGACTTTTGACCTTAAACCCACAGTCAGAGGTCAGTAGGGGTGGGACAAAAGATCGATTCAGTGATGGATCCCAATACCTGACACTACTGATGATGCATCGATCCCTAAACGCGTGGATAGATCTTTTATTAATTATATACAGTACATGTTCATGTAAACGTTGCTCTTGGGTATTCAAAAATACTAATATATTAAGATTTGCAACCAGTTGTGAAAGTCAGGAGGCAGTTAGCTCAAATGTCAGAGCCCTTTTTGGATTTTATAACAAAGATAGAAGATCTTGACATGACACACAACTCACAAGAAGCACTGCAAAAAAACAAGAACACTCTGAGGCGAGTGCAACATCCCCCGCCTCCATTTTTTTTTTGAAGATCTCGATACTTACTGACGGAGAGCAGTTTTAAACTTTCCAATATAATTGCTGTGGCAGAACCAAATAATGATAAGCCCAGCTACAAATAAGTATACAACTAGGGCTGCAACAAACGATTATTTTGGTTGTCAACTAATCTAACGACTATTTTTTTGATTAGTCGACTAATCGCGATTATTTTTGTCATGTCTGCCATCTCTGCTTCCTGTTGGGACTCTAGTGCGTATTTTACCTCACTCACTTTTTAAGTCTGCAGACCTGTGCAGGTGTATGTTAAACTGTAACATACTAGACTAAGACTAAATTAATTTAATATAATATGTTAAAAGGAGCAAAATCCCCTCATGCCCCAGAGTATAGAAACGAGATGAAGACAGAAGTAATGTGGTGAATGCGTGTCTGTGGTTATATTATACTGCTGTAGCTGCTTATAGTTTGGGATTTACGTTTTTAATGTAATAAGTACGTTGCATTAACCATAACTAAATGGCTCTTACATTCATAAGGCAATGTTTTCAGGACTATTCAGATGTTTTAAGAAAAATCTGCGAAATTTTCAAAACTACAGGCTATATGTAGTCTACAACTTTATCAACTTTATCAACTTTACTCTCATCTGCTTGTTATTGTCCTCTCCTAAATTTGTTTTCTTTTCTCATTTTTTTAAACATCTTTTCATAATGGTACTTTTTTTTAAATTTTGAATGCTTTTGGTGACAAATTAGTGACCCTTTGCATGCAAAATTATAACTTTTTTACCTAAAGCCTCATACCTTGTGTTTTTATTCTGAAAAGGTTAAGAAATCAGAAGCAGCACCACACTTAAATTAAGATTAGTCAATCAGTTGTTTTAATAATCAATAGATCAGTTAACTATTACAATCCAAATTTATAATTTTCCTCCCAACTGAAGGTTATAATTACATATATAAATAGTTTGATACCTGTTATTTTAAAATGGTGGCCTACTAAAACTATGGTGGTTTCTGGTTTCCAACAGGGTGGCCTAGAATGAAGTCAAATTCAAGGCCTGAATTTTTGTCCCAGTCCAACCCTCAGTGCACTTAAGATGTGGTGGTTTATAATATTTTCTGGTAATATTTGATACAGAATTTTTTTTTAAAAAGTTTGAAACGCATTCTAAACTGCTCTTTATAAACTGGAGAAATAAGAGTTTTTGTTTTGTTTTTACTGAATACGTTTAACATAATGCTGGCCTGTAAAACTGTCTTCTATAAATTAAAAAAAAAGCCTGTATTCCGTGATACCGTGAAGAGAATCATTATCGTGAAAATTCACAGAAATATTGTGATATTTTAGGCCATATTGCCCACCCCTACTACCACATCACATAAGTATTTTATGTTAATGTCCATTTGAGGAATAATAAGGAAAAACACAAATGAGGGTCAACGTTTTGACCTGTTCTACTAATAACAATGTCAATATTTGCTAATATTTAAATACAGACTGTAAAAGGTATGCTTAAGCAAATGACAGTGGTGCAGAGTGGGAGGTGTCTGTATGTTCCTAGCTTATCCAACACAGAGAGGTGAAATTTTTCAAAGCAAATACTGTACCAATTTTTAATGCTTGCTTCTAAATTGTTTTTATGACACATGAATATGTTTAGGGCTCATCTAAAGGTTAGGGCATGACATGTTTTTTTTGTCAAATATCAGCAATTTTATACATGGAAAAAATACCCTGCCTTCCAAACAGCACTGAATTTTCTCCAATATTGTTAAGTAGGGCTGTGCGACATGATGATGTACAGTGGGGGAAAAAAGTATTTAGTCAGCCACCAATTGTGCAAGTTCTCCCACTTAAAAGATGAGAGAGGTCTCCAATTGTCATCATAGGTATACCTCAACTATGAGAGACAAAATGAGAAAAAAAAATCCAGAAAATCACATTGAAGGATTTTTAATGAATTAATTGGTAAATTCCTCGGTAAAATAAGTATTTGGTCAATAACAAAAGTTCATGTCAGTACTTTGTTATATACCCTTTGTTGGCAATGACAGAGGTCAAACGTTTTCTGTAAGTCTTCACAAGGTTTTCACACACTGTTGCTGGTATTTTGGCCCATTCCTCCATGCAGATCTCCTCTAGAGCAGTGATGTTTTGGGGCTGTCGCTGGGCAGCACGGACTTTCAACTCCCTCCAAAGATTTTCTATAGGGTTGAGATCTGGAGACTGGCTAGGCCACTCCAGGACCTTGAAATGCTTCTTACGAAGCCACTCCTTCATTGCCCGAGCAGTGTGTTTGGGATCATTGTCATGCTGAAAGACCCAGCCACGTTTCATCTTCAATGCCCTTGCTGATGGAAGGAGGTTTTCACTCAAAATCTCACAATACATGGCCTTATTCATTCTTTCCTTTACATGGATCAGCCGTCCTGGTCCCTTTGCAGAAAAACAGCCCCCAAGTATAATGTTTTCACCCCCATGCTTCACAGTAGGTATATGGTGCTCTTTCTCCTCCTAACACGACAAGTTGAGTTTTTACCAAAAAGTTCTATTTTGGTTTCATCTGACCATATGACATTCTCCCAATCCTCTTCTGGATCATCCAAATGCTCTCTAGCAAACTTCAGACGGGCCTGGACATGTACTGGCTTAAGCAGGGGGACACGTCTGGCACTGCAGGATTTGAGTCCCTGGCGGCGTAATGCATTTCTGATGTAGCCTTTGTTACTTTGGTCCCAGCTCTCTGCAGGTCATTCACTAGGTCCCCCCGTGTGGTTCTGGGATTTTTGCTCACCGTTCTCGTGATCATTTTGACCTCACGGGGTGAGATCTTGTGTGGATCCCCAGATCGAGGGAGATTATCAGTGGTCTTGTATGTCTTCCATTTTCTAATAATTGCTCCCACAGTTGATTTCTTCACACCAAGCTGCTTACCTATTGCAGATTCAGTCTTCCCAGCCTGGTGCAGGTCTACAATTTTGTTTCTGGTGTCCTTTGACAGCTCTTTGGTCTTGGCCATAGTGGAGTTTGGAGTCTGACTGTTTGAGGTTGTGGACAGGTGTCTTTTATACTGATAATGAGTTCAAACAGGTGCCATTAATACAGGTAACGAGTGGAGGACAGAGGAGCCTCTTAAAGAAGAAGTTACAGGTCTGTGAGAGCCAGAAATCTTGCTTGTTTGTAGGTGATCAAATACTTATTTTACAAAGGAATTTACCAATTAATTCATTAAAAATCCTTCAATGTGATTTTCTGGATTTTTTTTTTCTCATTTTGTCTCTCATAGTTGAGGTATACCTATGATGAAAATTGCGAGACCTCTCTCATCTTTTAAGTGGGAGGACTTGCACAATTGGTGGCTGACTAAATACTTTTTTTGCCCCACTGTATACTACTTACAAAAAGTTAGGGATATTCGGCTTTCGGGTGAAATTTCAGGATGCACCTAAAATGCACTGTAACCTTTACAAGTGAACTTAATTTGACTTTCTCTAACCTTTTGAATGCACACGTCCAACTGTTCAATGTTTCAGTGCATTCTGCATAACTTGTTCTCTAACAAGGTGTTTAACAGCAAAATTCACAACTGCTTGATCCATGAATCCACCAATAAATTTTCTGCTTCAATGAGAATTGGTATTTAAACAGTCCTCTTCATCATGCTGTTCACATTTTGACATCATGAGACCAAGACGACACCTAACAATTGATCAACAGTACCTCGCCATTGCGAGGCTTCAAACAGGACGTTCTCAGAGGGAAGTGGCCACTGAGCTTAAAATGTCACTCAGGCCTTTTCCACCACAACGGTTCCAGTGCTTAACTGGAGCCAGAGCCTGACTTGGCACCAGTTCTTTGGTTTTTGACTGGCTAAGCACTAGTCCCAGGCTCTCAAAAGTGGTGCGAACCTGGCCCCAACTCCTAGCTGGGCCAGCGCCAGAACTAGCTGACATTGTTAACGTCCACTGCCGTGGGTGTGGTTAACTGACCCGCTTCGAAACATTACAGACCACCATGTTGCATTCCAAACAGCAGAGCAAGCGATGAAACCAAACAGATTTGGAGTGAAGAGGAGACATATTTCCTGGTTCTGTCCCTGGCTTTATGGACATGAGCAGAAATACAAGATAAGCTAGAGGGGACCACTTATCTGATGAACTGTTTTTGGGGACAGGCCAGCCAACCAGGACCATCAGTAACTGCCATGGATGAGTCCGTACAACAAACTGCTCAAAACGCTACTGGTAAGTGTATTGTCTTTAAAATGCCAGAAGTTAATGAATATATACTGTATATCCGCTTGCATTGATATGTAACGAACAAAGTGTGGATATATATAGTTTACTAAAATACTATAGTATTTTCTGTTAGCTATGCTAACAAGCTAACAGTGCTTTTACTACGACCAAATGTTTCTCCTCACCATAAAGAAATGAACAGGCCATCTCTGCTGACAAATACACACACACATATCCCTGCTTGCATTGATATGTAATGGCCAAAGTGAGGATATTTTTTTACTCACTCTTGTGCCTATAGTATTTTTGGTTAGCTATGCTAACGAGCCAACAGTGCTTTTACCAAGAAGACCAAACATTTCTCCTCGCCATAAAGAAATGTACGTTTGAGAAAACTACAACAAAAATCTTAGCGTCTTAGCATCTACTTTGTTAGATGTCCAGTGCAAAATACACTTTTTGTGGTATCAATACTGTGTATAAATGGGTGACTTGCATTGTGTATATGGGAGATTTTTTTTCCTCCCAAAGACGCTAGTAACGTGGTCATTTTTTTTTTTCCACAATATCTTTATTGAACCTTTTTTTTTTTTTAACAAACATGATACAAACAATCAAACACTAACACTAAAGTACTACAAAAAAAAAAAAATGCACTAAAAACACCAACAACCACCAATAAAATCAAGTCTTCAACAATGCTCCTCTGTTTAGTCTAGACAATCCAATACATAAGTATACATATTATGTTCACCAGTTTGGAATTTACAAGGTCCACACACATCATTCACCTTCTTCTTCAAGAGTTATGTTTAAATTTTTTACATAATCAATAAAAGGTCTCCATATATTCTCAAACACAATTTCCTTTGATTTCAGTATATATGTTATTCTTTCTAATGGAAGGTTTGTTAACATCTGTCTTAACCACTGAGTCACATCTGGTCTATGAGTCTTTTTCCATAATAGTGCAATACATTTTTTGGCATTAAGCAAACTGAGGTCTATGAATGTTCTTTCACTTTTATTAAAATTATGCTTTTCTGGGTACAGACCCAACAAAAACAGTTTAGGATTCAGTATGATTTGTTTTGAGATTATTTTTTCAATTGTTACCCTCACCTCTTCCCAAAACATTCTTATTAATCTACATTCCCATAAACAATGAAATAGGGTTCCTTTACTTTCCATGCATTTTGTGCATGTATCTGGTATATTTTTGTTATATCTATTTAACTCCTCCGGTGTAACATACATCCGCATTAACCATTTGAAATGTATCAATTTAAGGCGTGCATTTATTGACTTGGTTTGAGCTTCTGTACAAGCCAATTCCCATTGTTCCTCTGAAATTTCAATCTGCAGATCTTCTTTCCAGTAGTTTAATCTTTTCAGTGAATTTTCACTTGAAGATGGTGTCAATGAGTTATAAAACTCTGAAATAATACCCTTTCTTTTACTATCTTTCATCATCATTTTTTCCAAGGATGAACAAATAGGTCGAGTGAGAGCTTTATTTTGATTTGATCGAATAAAGTTTCTAAGTTGAAGATATTTAAAAAAATGTGTTCTATTGAGATTAAATTTGATCCTCAGCTCTTCAAAAGACATTATGTTGTCTGCACATGGCAAATATAAATCCTGAATCTTTTGTATCCCTTTTAAATTCCATACTTTAAATACAGCGTCCGCTCTCCCTGGTTTAAAATATTGATTACCCCATATTGGACTAAATTGTGACAATAACTGTGGTTCTTTTAAATAGTTTTTAGCTTCACACCATATTTTGATCATATGCTTTACAAATGGATTTTTAACTTGTTTTTGTAATTTTTTTGCCGAATCTGAGTATATGAATATGGGAAGAGGTAAAGGTAAATTGTATGATTCCATTTCAGTCCAGTGAGGGAGATCATTTGATGAAAAATAATATGTCATAGACCTCAGTTGTGCCGACCAATAATACAACATAAAATTTGGACATTTCAGACCTCCACGATCAAATGGTAAATATAATAAAGACAAACGTAATCTAGCCCTCCTGTTGTTCCATATAAATTCCACTAACTTTTTTTTTATTCTTGAGAATAGATCTAAAGGTGGTGATAAGGGAATGTATTGAAATAAATAAAGTATTTTAGGTAAAATATTACTTTTAAGTATATTGATTCTCCCGATCATTGACACTGGTAGTGACATCCATCTCTGAGTTAACTCATTGATATCTGACATTAAGGCTTCATAGTTGACGCTGGCGACTGATTCTAGCTTAGGCATAATTTGGATTCCTAAATATTTAAACTGATTTACAACATTGAATTGATTTACCTCAGGGGCTGGGTAATTTCTCTGGGTCTCATTTAGCATTAATATTGAAGATTTAGTTTTATTTATTTTATATCCTGATATTTCCCCAAAATTCTTTATTAAATTCAACAAGGTTGGAATTGATTTTTTTAGATTCGACATAAACAAAATTATATCATCGGCGTACAGGGAGATTTTATGTTCTGTTGGTCCAACTTTAATTCCATATATTTGTGAATGTAAACGTATCGCTATCGCTAAAGGTTCAATTGCCATAGTAAACAGTAAAGGTGAAAGTGGACAGCCTTGTCGACATCCTCTATTGATTTTTATTGGTTTTGAAATATTGTTATTTGTTAGGATTTCTGCTGTAGCATTATTGTATATTATTTGAACCCATTTTATGAAATTATTTCCAAGTCCAAACCTTTGTAGGACTTCAAAAAGAAAGGGCCATTCAACTCTATCAAAGGCCTTTTCGGCGTCCAATGATAGGAGAGCTGTATCCGGTGCTTCTTTATTAAAATAAATAATATTAAATAGTCTTCTTACATTATGGAAGCCTTGTCTACCCTTTATAAAGCCATTCTGATCTCGATTAATAATATTTGGTAAAATTTCTTGTATTCGTCTTGCTAAAATTTTACAGATTATCTTAAGGTCGGCGTTTAATAGGCTTATTGGTCTCATATTTTCACATTTATTAGAGGGCTTACCTGGTTTTGGCAGCAGTATAATTAAGGCATTATTTATGTATGATGGTAAATTATTATTTTGAAATGCTTCTAAAACCATTTCCAAAAAAGGTTTTATTAATTTATTCTTAAATTTTTTATAAAGGTCAACTGGAAGACCATCTGGTCCTGCACTTTTTCCTGACTTCATATTATCAATGGCTAGCCCAACTTCTTCTTGACTAATTTTAGACTCCAATATCTCCCTGTTTTCATTTGGAATACACGGTATAGATAGTTCGTTCAAAAACCCATTTAGTTTTGTTAAATCAGGTTCATTTTTGGTATCATATAATTTTTCATAGTAATCTCTAAAGGCTCTATTAATTTCTAAAGGATCTATAACTACCTGTCCGTTACTTATAATACTGGTAATTGGTGTTTTAATTTCCAATTGTTTAATCTGCCATGCTAATAATTTTCCTGATTTTTCACCTTGTTCATAAAAAGATTGTTTCAATCTTAGAAGACTCGAGGCAGCTCTATTCGCTGATTTTTTGTCGTATTCAGCTCTCAAAATCAGTAATTCATTCTCCAACCTTGGGTCACTTCCTGCATACACTTTTTCCTGAAGACTTTTTATTTTATGTTCCAATTTAGCTCTCTCCTCTCGAGTCTTCTTAGATTTTGATCCTGTATAACTAATAATATGTCCCCTAATAAAAGCTTTGAAAGCCTCCCACTTTACACATGCTGATGTTTGTGTAGTATTGATGTCAAAGAACTCGTCTATCTGTTTTTCTATATACTTGACAAATTCCTCATCCTGAAGCCATTTATGCTGAAATTGCCATCTACCTGATTCCTTTGTCAATTTTTTATCTACATATATTAGACAACAGGATGCATGATCAGAGATCACGATGTTATCATAAAAGCAGTTTTGAATCTTGGACCTTAATTCTGTGGAAATCAAAAAATAATCAATACGTGAGAATGTCTTGTAGGTACTGGAATAACAAGAATAGGCTTTAACTTGTGGTTTCATTTCTCTCCATATATCTAACAATCTCAATTCTTTCATAAAATGATTAATAGTCATCCTACATCCAATGTGCGTACAATCCAGTCCTGTTGATCTATCCACACCTGGATTCAATGTACAATTAAAATCCCCTGCTATTATATGTTGCCCTGTAAGTGATGATAAGATGAGAAATAAATTAGCAAAGAACTTCTGATCATCTATATTGGGACCATATAAGTTCACAAGATTTATATTTTCTAATAGCAAAGAACCTTGAATGATTACATATCTTCCAAATTTGTCTCCAATTACATTTTTCACTTGAAAAGGAACTGATTTATGTATGAGAGTCATAACTCCCCTGGCTCGGGATGAAAATGAAGAGGTGAATACACTTCCCTGCCATCTACTCCTAATTCTTTTAACATCCTCCTCTATCAGATGAGTTTCTTGTAAAAACACAATTCTTGAACCCATGTCCTTTATTTTATTCATAACTTGTTTAAGTTTTTTTAAATTTTGTAGACCTCTGCAATTCCATGAAGTTAAATTAAGATTAACACTTTGGTCCATGATCAATAGAGAGTTTGGGATTACCTTGCAGTGTAAACATGCTCATACAGAGAAGCAAAAACATGAGTGGTTGAACATTCATCCTACAAACTACACACAAACAAATTTCCCCTTCCCACACTTGTGGCAAACCCCCCAAAATCAAAAGAAAAATTCTGTCTCCCGATATAGCCATCGACCGTTCCACACCCACGGGGAACAGCCTAAGCCACTCCTTCTTCATCCTCCCAATCACCCTAACTCTACTGCTTTTAATGACGTAACATTAACTCTCCTCTGTAGTTTTCCAACTTAACTCCAAAATTTTGAACAACTTTGTACATCATAGTTTTTTTTTTTTTTTTTGTTTTTGTTTTGTTTTTTTAATATATAATACAATCTATATTTTGTAAACTTACTATTTACTTCAAGTCAGTCAGATACCTGTGCAAATGCTTAATTATTCTACCTTATATTTTGTTCATGCTTAGCTCCCACCAGTCTCTTCTTCTTCTTTGATCTTCTTGATGAACTCCTGCGCCTCCTCTGGGGTCTTGAAGATGTGGGTTCTGCCCTCATACGTGGTCAGCAGTCTCGCAGGATAGATTACACCATGACGAATCCCAAGGTTGCGCAGCTCCTTACGTACGGGATCAAACTGCTTCCTCAATTGCTGGATTCCTGTGGCCAAATCTGGGTAGAACCGCACCTGCTGGTCCTGGTGTTTAATCTCTCCTTTTTTAGCTCGTGCAGCGTTGAAGATCTTCATCCTGTCTCTGTTGCTAAGAAACTTCATAATTAAGGTCCTCGGCGGTCCCTTATCTCTCCGTGGGCCAATACGATGTGCTTTTTCCAGAATCACTGCTGATTGCAACTCCTCGCTGCCCAGCACCTCCGGAATCCACTTTTCCAGAAAGGAACATACGTCCCGACCTTCTGATTCCTCTGGAAGACCCACCAGCCTCAAATTATTCTGTCTCGACCGAGATTCCAAATCCAAAATATTATCTTCCAGAGATTTATTTTTTTTTTCCAAAGTGCGCACCTTTAATTGAAGACGGGTGACGTCATCTTCAGCACTAGCGAGACGGAGCTCCATCTGCGCCGTTCGTTCTACACAGTCACCCAATTCCTTTCTTATTCCTTCCAACGCTGTCATAATCCCATCAAATCTAGAGGAAAAGTCCGCTCTCATTGAACTCATGGCAGCCATCAGCGCATCTGCGCCATTCCCCGCAAATATCGCACCGTTGCCAGCCTCCTCCGCCATATATGGAGTTTTGTTTGCTGCGTCACAGACCTGAAAGTCCGTTAATTTGGACTGTTTCGGCGGCTCGCTTTTTCCTTTTCCTGGTTTTCCAGCCTTAGGCTTCGCCGACATATCCTCGCCCAAATGCTGGGATACGTTCTGTCCCAAATGAGAGAGTTATTTGCCGATTTTTTTTTTTCCAGGAGCAGAGCAGAGCGAGACACGTCCGTCCTACGTGGCAGCCATAACCGGAAGTGACGTGGTCATTTTTACTATTTTGGTAATATTTCCATAATCTTGGGCCATTTTTTTTTTTTTTTTTTAAATTTCACTCATGTGTTTAATTGTGTGTTCTGTAACTGTTTTATCTAATCCTTCTCTTACTTTATAGCGCAATAGCCTGGTGGAGCACCTACAATGTCATTGTACTGTACAACTGTACAATGACAATAAAGCGTATTCTATTCCTATTCCTCTATTCCATAATCAGACACGTAAGCTTTGGTAATATTGATATTGAATAAAACTGCCTTCTATGACTGCACATTTAATGGAAGGCGTAAGTTATACACTGCACAAACTAAAACACTTTTTTTGCATTTACAGATTTATCACACCTGGATGATGAGGGAGAACCATCCAGACCTGTGGTGTCCAGCTCACCTTCACCAGCACTAAGCTTGTGCTCCTCCTGCTCTTCCTCCTCTTGTCATCAGACCAGATTAGGTAATATATGTTCAGATCATGACCCATTCACACAAAGGAGGGAGTGAATTAAATCAATTATGCACTTGAATTGAATGCTGTGACGCCACTAACAGTAAATGGATGTTGACTAGACACATTCAATCTTGGATTGATGATTCCTGTGTTTTTCAGTGTGTGGTTGTTTTATATTGCTTCTTATTTTTGTACTTTAAAACTGGGAAACGGAAGTGGGACACAAACATGGACCTCCTTCTAGACTACCTGGAGAGGTCAGATGAGAGACAACAGAAGCAGAGCAGGAGTGATGATCAGCTGACCTCCGCTTTGCTGCAAAGCATCCAGAAGATGGAGGGCAGTACCAATACCCTTGTTGGACTGATGGGACATGTGTCTTTGAGGGACTGTAAAAAAAGTAACTATCACAGCATTGATATTTTTGGCTGTGTGTACATAATATTTCATATGTAGCAGTCTTAAGTTATTGCGCATTTTGTAAATAAAAGCTTTCTTTCTTTAAGTGTTTTTCTGCTTCCACATTAAGTAATTGTTATCCTCACACCAAACATATGCATAAAATGTAAAGCTATTTAGGATAAACAATGCAAATCACTATAACATTATAGCGTAGGGAAGTGAAAGTACTGAATTACTTCACTTAAGTTCATTTTTTCAGGTATTTGAAAATATATCAGGTATTTGTGGACTTTACTCATATTTTTGACAAATTTTTCACATTTTCTAAAAACAAACAGCAACAGACTTTAAAACTATGCACTTTTTTTGTGGAAAGTGTTCCAAGTTGCCAGCTTCAAAAATGATAAATGAGTTCATATTCTTTTGACAACGTACCACATGACATTCTGGACAAGATCATTTCTGGGGAAAGCACTTTTAACTTGTACACTTTAGAGTCTGTCTCTTTTTACCCCTACATTAATAAAAACTTGAGTCAGTACTTTAACCAGAATAGACAACATACAAGTACATAAGGTGCATACCTTTAACAACTCTGTAAATGTGCCTATAAAATACATGCATACACCATAACTACTTCAAAACAGAGTACACTGAGGACCGATTGTCAGCTGAAATTTTTTATTCATTAAAGCTTTTCAACTACTTCACATACAGTGGTGTGGAAAAGTGTTTGCCCCCTTCCTGATTTCTCTTTTTTTTTTATATGTTTGTCACACTTAAATGTTTCAGATCATCAAACAAATTTAAATATTAACCAAAGATAACACAAGTGAACACAAAATGCAGTTTTTAAATGAAGGTCTTTATTATTAAGGGTACATAAATCCAAAACTACATGGCCCTGTGTGAAAAAGTAATTGTCCCTTCCCTGTTAAAACAAATTAACTGTGGTTTATCACATCTTTGGAAAGCTGAGTTCAATTTCTCTAGTCGTACTCAGGCCTGATTACTGCCACACCTGTTCTCAATCAAGAAATAATTTAAATAGGACCTGCCTCACAAAGTGAAGTAGAACAAAAGATCCTCAAAAGCTGGACATCCTGCTGTGATCCAAAGAAATTCAGGAACAAATGAGAAACAAATTAATTGAGCTCCATCAGTCTGGAAAAGGTTATAAAGCCATTTCGAAAGCTTTGGGACTCCAGCGAAACACAGTGAGAGCCATTATCCACAAATGGCAAAAACACGGAACAGTGATGAACGTTCCCAGGAGCGGCCGGCCGACCAAAATTACTCCAAGAACACAGCGACGACTCATCCAAGAGGCCACAAAAGACCCCACAACAGCATCCAAAGAACTGCAGGCCTCACTTGCCTCAGTTAAGGTCAGTGTTCATGACTCCACCATAAGAAAGAGACTGGGCAAAAATGGCCTGCATGGCAGTTCCAAGATGAAAACCACTGCTAACCAAAAAGAATATAAAGGTTCACCTCAGTTTTGCCCCCAAAAAAACCCCAAAACATCTTGATGATCCCCAAGACTTTTGTGAAAATACTCTGTGGACTGACGAGACAAAAGTTGAACTTTTTGGAAGGTGTGTGTCCCTTTACATCTGGCGTAAAAGTAACACAGCATTTCAGGAAAGGAACATTATACCAACAGTAAAATATGGTGGTGGTAGTGTGATGGTCTGGGGCTGTTTTGCTGCTTCAGGACCTGGAAGGCTTGCTGTGGTAGATGGAACCATGAATTCTACTGTCTACCAAAAAATCCTGAAGGAGAATGTCCACCCATCTGTTTGTGACCTCAAGCTGAAGCGCACTTGGGTTCTGCAGCAGGACAATGATCCAAAACACACCAGCAAGTCCACCTCTGAATGGCTTAAGAAAAAACAAATTGAAGACTTTGAAGTGGCCTAGTCAAAGTTCTGACCTGAATCTGACTAAGATGCTGTGGTATGACCTTAAAAAGGGTTCATGCTGTGAAAACCCTCCAACGTGGCTGAATTACAATAATTCTGCAAAGATGAGTGAGCTAAAATTCCTCCACAGCACTGTAAAAGACTCATTGCCAGTTATCGCAAATGTCTGATTGCAGTTGTTGCTGCTAAAGGTGGCCCAACCAGTTATTAGGTTTAGGGGCAATCACTTTTCCCACACAGAGCCATGTAGGTTTGGATTTTTTTTCCCCTTAATAATGAACACCTTCATTTAAAAACTGCATTTTGTGTTTACTTGTGTTATCTTTGTCTAATAGTTACATTTGTTTGATGATCTGAAACATTTAAGTGTGACAAACATACAAAAAAATGAGAAATCAGGAAGGGGGCAAGCACTTTTTCACACCACTGTATGTTATATTTTGTAAATGATATGGCAGGCACTAAACAGGTTATTGCTCCCCACTGTTAAAGTACTCTATTAAAGCTGCCCTAATGTCATCCCCTTCTACACTGGCATGGTCAGGTAGCGGTTGAACTGGAGGCTGACGGTGATCATGTGTGTCTGAGAGTCCAAAGTTGTCACCATGTTCCTCACAAATATCAAGTATGCAGCATATGAGCACCCTTTTCTTGCTCAGCTCCAGTTTGCAGTCATTCCTTGTCAGGAGGGACCTCCATCGTCCTTTCAAGCCGCCGAAAGCAATTTCCACAGCTGAACGTGCACGGCTTATCTGGTAGTTGTAGTTACGTTGTTCAGGGGTAAGTCTGCCTGTATCCAAAAAGGGTTTCATCAGCCACTTCTGCATGGGAACACCTGGGTGGTGAAATCCGGCATTGTGCCAAAACGTGATCACCGTCTACAGGAGCCAGGAGTGCCCGCTTATTAAAGGTGTACTGCCTGGTCTCAGTCCACCTACGTGTCTAAATGTTTTGAGGTTTTATCACATCTGAAAAATTATAGTGTTGGCCAAAGTGTTGCAGTTTGGAAAACAATGTATAGAATTTATCAGATTGCAATTGACTGCAATATTTACGTGCAAAAACATCATTGTTTTGGAGGTACATAGAATATATGTATATTGATACAGCACATATATACATCCAGTAAATCTATGCATTTTTCCATGTAATCTTGTGACTGCATTATTTTTAATTGCTTTTAATCCTAGATCAAGTTTGTTGCGGGTTCAAAATGCATCATAAGTGTTAAATATATCTTATTATACCTAACTAAGTACTGTTTATCTGTTGAAATATATATTTAACGGCTAATACATTGAGTTGCTAGCTGTTAGCATGAGGCCTACATATCTCCCGAGAGAACACTCACACGTGATCTGCATTGTTGTTTATGCAAATCCGACGGCGAACGCTGGGACAGCGCGTGACGTCATCCATTCAGTAACCAGCAGGCTGCAGACAGAACACCCAGATGCTCTTCTCCTCATCTCAGGCGATTTCAACCACGTTTCACTGTCTCCCATTCTGCCCACTTTCACCCAGTATGTCACATGCCACACTAGAGACAATAAAACACTGGATTTGTTCTACGCAAACACTAAGGAGGCGTACACCTCATCACAACTCCCCCCACTTGGGAGATCGGATCACAACTTGGTTCATCTCCGGCCGGTGTACAAACCCCTAGTGCACAGACAACCTCCGGCCATGCACACTGTGGAGTTATGGTCTGAGGAGACAATGGACACTCTAAAGGACTGTTTTGAAGCCACTGCCTGGAAGCAGCTCTGCGATCCACATGGTGAGGACATCGATGGCCTCATTCACACCTTCACGGGCTACCTCAGCTTCTGTGTGGACAAATCCGTTCCCACCAAGACCATACGGCGTCACTCAAACAACAAACCCTGGATCAACCCTGAGATAAAAACACTTCTGAGAGAGAAGAAGAGGATCTTCAGGTCGGGGAACAGGGAGATGCTGAAGTCCGTACAGAGGGAGCTGAGGAGAAAGATCAGAGAAGGCAAGGACAGCTTCAGGAAGAAGATGGAGGACAAGCTGCAACAGAGCGACATCAGCGGGGTCTGGAGAAACCTCAAAACCATCTCGGGGCTCCAGAATACCTCCCCCCAGGCCACGGGGGGCAGGGAGTGGGCGAACAACCTGAATCTGTTTTTCAATAGATTTGACCAACCACCCTCCCCCCTGTCTGCACAACAACCACTGCTGCCTCTAAGAAATCAAGTCCTGCTGCCCACTCCCCACTCCACCGACACCCCCCCCACTCCCAACACACAGCCCCCCATCCTGACCCTGACCAAGACCCAGGTGAGGACGGAGCTGAGGAAGATCAAGGCGAGGAAGGCGTCGGGACTGGACGGCATCAGCGCAAAGCTCCTCAAGTCCTGTGCAGACCAGCTGTGTGGGATTGTGACGTATATCTTCAACATGAGCCTGAAACTGGGGAGGGTACCACAGCTGTGGAAAACATCTTGTGTGGTACCTGTACCAAAAACTTCCCACCCCAAAGACCTGAACAGCTACAGACCGGTGGCCTTGACGTCCCACTTGATGAAGACCCTGGAGAGACTGCTCCTTGCTCATCTCCGCCCCCTGGTGGAACCAGTGATGGATCCACTCCAGTTCGCCTACCAGCATGGCATTGGGGTGGAGGATGCGGTGATCTTCCTCCTTCACCGTTCTCTGTCCCACCTGGAGAAGCCCGGGAATATGGTGAGGATCATGTTCTTTGACTTCTCCAGTGCTTTCAACACCATCCAACCGATGATCCTGAAGGACAAGCTGCTGCGCGCAGGGGTGGACCAGCACCTGTCATCATGGATCCTGGACTACCTCATGAACCGGCCTCAGTTTGTGAGAACCCGGGACTGTGTTTCCGACACGATCATCAGTAGCACGGGGGCCCCCCAGGGAACGGTGCTGGCTCCCTTCCTGTTCACTCTTTATACTGCGGACTTCTCACACAACACAACACATTGCCATCTACAGAAGTTCTCTGATGACTCTGCGATCGTTGGTCTCATCTCCAACGGAGATGAAGCTGAGTACAGAGGGCTTATCCAGGACTTTGTGGACTGGTGCCATCGGAACTGCCTCCAGATCAACGCGAGGAAAACTAAGGAGCTAGTGGTGGACTGCCGCAGGCATGGGCAGCCCCTCACAGCACCAGTAAATATACAGGGAACAGACATCGAGATGGTGACATCCTATAAGTACCTGGGTATTCATCTGAACAATAAACTAGACTGGTCACACAATACTGACGCACTCTACAAGAAGGGACAGCGCAGGCTGTTCCTGCTGAGGAGACTCAGGTCTTTTGGTGTACAAGGGGCGCTGCTGAAGTCATTCTATGACACGGTGGTGGCATCAGCCATCACTTTTGGAGTGGTCTGCTGGGGCAGTGGCATTACTGCAGCCGATAGGAAGAGACTGAACAAACTGATTAAGAAAGCTAGCTCTGTCCTGGGGCAGCGCCTTGATCCGATGGAGGAGACAGGAGAGAGAAGGACGGTGGCTAAACTGTCATCTCTGCTGGAGTCCGAGTTCCACCCTATGCAGGACATACTGGATGCACTGAGGAGCTCATTTAGCAGCAGACTACATCATCCCAGGTGCACAACCGAGAGGTTTCGTAGGTCCTTCCTACCAACGGCTGTCAGACTGTACAACCTAAGCAGGGCTGCTCGCAGAGATAGCAAAAAGACGTAACAAACTAATAGTTTTTTTGAATGCAAAAGATGCAATAGACTTACACAATGGTCCTCTCCGGCATACAACTAGGAACATACCGGTCGCTATGGAGGGTGAGAATATGTATGGGCACATAATCATACCATGTAGGATAACTAAATAGACGGTTATGCTGTTTCATCCCACCTAGCAACAATGCTCTGCACTGTGTGTGTTTATATATTTACATATTTATTCCATCTAGCTACAATGCTCAGCACTGGGTGTGTTTATATTTATATATTTATTCCATCTAGCTACAATGCTCCGCACTGTGTTTTTATATATCTACATATTATTCCATCTAGCTACATTACTCCGCACTGTGTGTGTTTATATACTTGCATATTTATTCCACCTAGCTGCAATGCTCCGTACTGTGGGTGTTTATATATTTACATATTTATTCCATCTAGCTACAATGCTCTGCACTGTGTGTTCATATATTCATATATTTATTCCATCCAGCTACAATGCTCTGCACTGTGTGTCTGTGTGTGTGTGTGTATATATATATTTTATAGTAATATGTACATATGTATATTAGCTGCTCTTGCTTGGTTGTTTTTTTTCCTTGCCTTCTGATTGTTGCTCTGAGTGTTGCTATCCCTGTGCTGTTGCAATCCTGGAATTTCCCCGTTGTGGGACTAATAAAGGCTTATCTTATCTTATCTTAATATAACCCCATAACAACAATATGGCACCTGCCAGTCATTTTTTTGGCAGCTGATCACTTTTTGGCATGACATAACAGGCAACCTCCATCTCGTAATGTGCTGCAACACCATCTATTACAGAACTGACATAAATATTACATTTAAAAGTGTAGTCAATGCTAGCTAGCTGAGCTATAGACTTGAGCTAACAATGGCTGATAACTGAAATATTGATAATTACCGGTCTCATTAAACATAGCCGCCGTTCTCTGCGATTAAGAATAAAACTGTTTTTGGATGGTAATACAGGTTTGGAATAATAAAAGCAGCACTCCCAAAGAGACAACAAACTCCACCATGTTGACAATTGAGCACTGCTTCTTGTTCTCCTCTTTTTACTTCTTCTTCTGTGGTGTTCTGCGGGGTTGCATAAAGACGTTTCACACTACGTAATGACATAGCCCTGACGTAATCCCCGACTCGCTCCATATCGGTGGAAAACCAACTGGTTCTTATGAGGCACTACAGTTGAACTGTTTAAGCACTGGCACAAGCCCCAAAACCAAACTAGCACTGGTTCTTATTTTGGTGTAAATGAGGCAACAGAGTGTCATCAGCCGTTTACAACAGAAATACAGAGAGACTAGAAGAGTCACAGAAAGACACAGAAGTGGACATCCTTTGGCCACATCCCACACCGATGACTGCTTCACTGTGAACAGTGCCCTCCAGAACCGGATGATGAATGCCACTCAATTCCAGGCACATTTAAGGGAGGTGAGAGGCACCCAAGTGTCACATCAGACCATTCTAAACCATTTACATCAGCATGGTCTGCCTGCTAGATGGCCTGCAAGGGTACCTGATCACATCATCAGGCACAGGTGTCATCATCTTGCATGGGCCAGGGAGCATTTACACTGGACAAGGGACCAGTGGGCCTCAGTGCTGTTCTCTAATCATAGTCAATTCACAATGAGCTCAATTGATGGCCGCCAATGATGTTGGAGAAGTCAAGGAGAGTGCTATGCATCAGCCTCTGTTGTCACCAGACAAGCCTTTGGTGGTGGTGGTGGTGTTAGTGTCTGGGCAGGTGTGTCTAGTCAATACAAAACTGCCCAACACCTTGTGAATGGTACAGTGACAAGCCAACACTACCTGAATAACATCATTAATCCAGTCATTGTGCCCCTGCATGAACAACACAGGCCTAATTTCATCTTCATGGACGATAATAAGATAAGACTTCAGATAAGACTGAAGTCATTCTTGTTGGTCCAAAAAACCTTAGAAATTCCTTTCCAAATCAAACTTTCAGTTTGGATGCAGTTACTCTTTCTCTTAATAGCTCTGTGAGGAACCTTGGAGTTATTTTTGATCAGGATTTGTCCTTCAATTCACATATTAAATTTGTTTCTAAGACTGCCTTCTATCATTTGCGTAATATTGCCAAGATTAGGAGCATCTTGTCTCAGAGTGATGCTGAGAAGCTGATCCATGCTTTTGTTAGCTCGAGATTAGATTATTGTAATTCTTTATTATCAGGCTGTCCTAAAACATCTTTAAAAAGTCTTCAGCTGATCCAAAATGCTGCAGCAAGAGTTTTAACAGGTACTAGAAAGAGAGATCATATCTCTCCGGTTCTGGCCTCCCTTCATTGGCTTCCCATAGAGTTTAGAATTAAGTTTAAAATCCTTCTTCTTACTTACAAAGCTCTAAACAATCAGGCTCCTTTTTATTTAAAAGATCTGATACTACCGTATTATCCTAACAGAGCACTACGCTCCCAAAATGCAGGATTACTTGTAATACCTAGAATCTCCAAAAGTACAATGGGAGGCAGAGCCTTCAGTTATCAAGCTCCTCTCCTGTGGAATCAGCTGCCAATCTGGATTCGGGAGTCAGACTCGATCTCTGTTTTTAAGAATAGGGCTAAAACCTACCTTTTTGATATAGCCTACAATTAGGGAGGGATCATGTGTTTCTGAACCCTCCCTTAGTTATGCTGCTAATAGGTTTAGTCAGCCGGGGGACCTCCAGTAATGCACTGGGCCTCACTCCTTTCCTCACTCTCTATGAAATATTTTTTTTGCTGGTCATTAACATTTGTTTGTTCTCTCCCATAGATTGAGTCCCCATCGTGCTGTTTGCTCTCTACATGTCTGTTCTTTTCTTCTTCTCTATCCCCTCACCCCCCAGCCAGTCGCAGCAGATGACTGCCCCTCCCTGAGCCTGGTTCTGCTGGAGGTTTCTTCCTGTTAAAAGGGAGTTTTTCCTCTCCACCGTCACCAAATGCTTGCTCACAGGGGATCGCCTGATTGCTGGGGTCTTTCTGCAACTGTGGGGGTTCCCCCCCTACAGTTGATAGTGCTATGAGATGACTGTTGTTGTGAAATGGCGCTATATAAATAAAGTTGAATTGAATTGAATTGAATTGACAATGCTCCAGCTCATCGGGGTCACATCATTAGGGGACGGATGCTGGAGGCTGCGGTACTTCAAATGGAGTCGCCTGCACTTTTTCCAGACATTGTTTGTGGTGTCGCCCAGGGGTCAGTATTGAGACCTAAACTTTTCATCTTATACATCAATGATATTTGTAATGTTTCTGAACTGTTGAAGATTGTGATGTCTGCAAATGACACAACTGTTCTGGGTACTGGTGAGGATCTACAGCAACTTTTGAATATAATCACTACCGAATTCATTAAAATAAAAGAATGGTTTAATAAAAGTAAATTATCATTAAATTTGAGCAAAACAAAGTTCCTGTTATTTGGAAATAGTAAGACAAGTATCCAAGCAAAGATACAGATAGACAACTTCAATATTGTAAGAGCTCAAGACAATAAATTTTGTTGGTGTGATTACAGATGAAAAAATTTGCTGGAAACCTCACATTAAATACGTACAAGCTAAACTGTCTAGAAGTATTTTGGTCATGAGTAGAACAAAGCACGTACTAGATCAGGAATCACTCCATATTTTCTATTGTTCACTGGTTTTGCCATATTTAAATTATTGTTCAGAGGTTTGGGGAAGTACATATAAAAGTTCATTACAGCCACTCGTTATTTTACAAACAAAAGCAATAAGAATTATCCATGGTGCTGGTTTCCGTGATCACACAAATTGTTCATTTTTATAGTCTAAAAGTTTTAATTGATCTGGTGGAATATAAAATTGCCATAATGTACAACGTAAGGAACAAGTTACAGCCAGTTAACATCTAAAATATGTTCGTTGAAAGACGAAACGGTTATCATTTAATCAGGAGTTACTTTTAAAGACAGTGGGTGTACGAACAACTACGAGAAGCTTTTGTGTTACGATTTGTGGAGTTAAATTTATGGAATGGATTAAATATGGAGTTAAAACAATGTCCAAACATTTTAAGTTTTAAAAAAAGTACAAAAATGAGAAATTGGATAAATACAGGGAGGAAGATGGTTCTGTTAATCACTAGGGTTGGCTGGATGAAAGTCTTTGAGAGTCACTCATGGATTGTATGATCAGTGAGAAGTTGTTTACTCGTTTCATTTTTGAATTTCTATTACTTTATCAAGTAATAAGATTCTGAAATGCATGTTGAGATTTGTTCATTCGCATCCTTGCTGATTAGCTTCCATTTGAAAGAACTCCATTTAAATTGTTTTATTCTTGTTTTTATGTTGTCTTGTTTGAAATAAATGGTATCAATCAATCAATCGTGATATAAGATTACTTATATTGCGATATGAAATTTTGGTCATATCACACAGCCCTATTGTCAAGTATTTCATGTGTACTGTACTTGCTATATACAAAAGGAAAAAGAAGAAAAACTGGGAATCCTTACCCAGCAATATATTGCTCTGAGGTATACTGATGTAAATACAGCAAACTGTTTGACACCTGTCATATTTTCACTCATGAATCCTAGATAATGTTGGTAGAATCTGGTTGGGACATTGCCCTCAATTTTATTTTCACAAATGTAGCACACAACAGGAAATGATCCACTTCCTAAGTTTTTGCACCTCTGGAAACAGTAGGTTTAATTTAGGCAAGAAAAATACCTGCACAGAACAAGGGAACCCACATACAGTACACAGTTGTTATAAACAAACCAGATTATTACTGAGTGCCTGGCACAATTTAGCACACACTCATTTTGTGCCAAATAGCAAAGAGTTAGGTGATGCCTGGAAAATGCATCACACATTCCCATTTTTGCACATATCTCTTGGGTAAAGCTCAGGAGGATGTGTGAAAACACCTCACTTTTTAAGTGGAGTGAGCAAACTGACCAACAGATATCCTATAAGTACCTGGGTATTCATCTGAACAATAAACTAGACTGGTCACACAATACTGACGCACTCTACAAGAAGGGACAGCGCAGGCTGTTCCTGCTGAGGAGACTCAGGTCTTTTGGTGTACAAGGGGCGCTGCTGAAGTCATTCTATGACACGGTGGTGGCATCAGCCATCACTTTTGGAGTGGTCTGCTGGGGCAGTGGCATTACTGCAGCCGACAGGAAGAGACTGAACAAACTGATTAAGAAAGCTAGCTCTGTCCTGGGGCAGCGCCTTGATCCGATGGAGGAGATAGGAGAGAGAAGGACGGTGGCTAAACTGTCATCTCTGCTGGAGTCCGAGTTCCACCCTATGCAGGACATACTGGATGCACTGAGGAGCTCATTTAGCAGCAGACTACATCATCCCAGGTGCACAACCGAGAGGTTTCGTAGGTCCTTCCTACCAACGGCTGTCAGACTGTACAACCTAAGCAGGGCTGCTCGCAGAGATAGCAAAAAGACGTAACAAACTAATAGTTTTTTTGAATGCAAAAGATGCAATAGACTTACACTATGGTCCTCTCCGGCATACAACTAGGAACATACCGGTCGCTATGGAGGGTGAGAATATGTATGAGCACATAATCATACCATGTAGGATAACTAAATAGACGGTTATGCTGTTTCATCCCACCTAGCAACAATGCTCTGCACTGTGTGTGTTTATATATTTACATATTTATTCCATCTAGCTACAATGCTCAGCACTGGGTGTGTTTATATTTATATATCTATATATTTATTCCATCTAGCTACAATGCTCCGCACTGTGTTTTTATATATCTACATATTATTCCATCTAGCTACATTACTCCGCACTGTGTGTGTTTATATACTTGCATATTTATTCCACCTAGCTGCAATGCTCCGTACTGTGGGTGTTTATATATTTACATATTTATTCCATCTAGCTACAATGCTCTGCACTGTGTTCATATATTCATATATTTATTCCATCCAGCTACAATGCTCTGCACTGTGTGTCTGTGTGTGTGTGTGTGTATATATATATTTTATAGTAATATGTACATATGTATATTAGCTGCTCTTGCTTGCTTGTTTTTTTTTCTTGCCTTCTGATTGTTGCTCTGAGTGTTGCTATCCCTGTGCTGTTGCAATCCTGGAATTTCCCCGTTGTGGGACTAATAAAGGCTTATCTTATCTTATCTTATCTATATTACTGAAAAATCAAGCAGTTTGTGTTCTCGACAGATATTTAATGCAGCCTCTACCCTACAAGGTCAGCCAAAGGAATACCTACTGTATGCAACAAACATTCATGCTGTGTAATTATCACAACATTCAGCAACAATACTGCAGTGTTTCCCCTACCATTATATTAGGGGGGCACCCCACCCCCCTCTGAAGGTCAAATTAATTTTATTCAAATTTATTTTCTGTAGAGAGCCAGATCACAACAGAAGTCATTTGTGGTTACCGCTCCTATAGAACAGTTTTATACCTTGTTCTTTTAAACATACTAAATAGCCTTATGTTATTTAGGGCCCCTTTACACAGCATGGAGAATGTTGAGAGACTGGGCGAATTTTTGATCTTTGGGATTGTTTGGGAGATCCTTGTGTGTTTTGGACAGAGTCAAAATTTGGATGAGACCATGGCAACTATGGAGATCACCGATGGATCAAAAAATTGGCCAGATCTCTCAACAATCTCTCAATGATCTCCACCCCTGTGCAAAGGGGGTATCATCTTATTCACACAATGGCCTATCATTTCTGTCTCTACATGGTCGCAATTCTCCTCTGCTCTCTGTATAGTGCACGTCAGAGTTCTGCCCCTATGCGCACTAATGACATTGATCATAAAAATTCATCGAAGAGGAATTTTATTCCATATCGAGAAATTTATTTATCCATTTATTCCACAAATGTAATTGTCGACATATCGTTTAATTTATGTTTATGAACATGCCGTGGAAATGTTCAGTTGTGACTGTTCCAGCAAAGAAAGAGAGAAGCAAATGATTGTGAAACAGAGAAAATCATGAAGAAGACGCCAAAAAAGTGAGGCCTAAACTTCCCAAATATGGGAGTATTTTACCGAAAATAAATAAATGAAACATGCTGAATGTAGATTGTAAACAGAGCTGTCATAGCACTGCAACAATGCATCCAACCTACACCTCCTCCTCCCCGTTGCGCCGTCTCCGGCCACCCGTCTGCCTCTGCTGCCCTCCATCCAGCGATGGATGCCTGAAGTTGGGTTTGCTCTAAACACTACACTAATAAGGTTAGCAAGTTTTAGCGAGTAAAGTTAGTGCTTCTTAAGCCCCTTTTCCCACTAACACCTACTCAGCCCTACACGCCTCGACTCTACTTGGCTTGACATGGTGTGGTTTGTTTTCCATTACAACTGAGTACCACCTCAAGTGGGTGGGTTTTTTACAGGAAGGAGGCCCTCTATCCCGTTATGTTGCTGATATTTTCACTGATAAATAATGTAAAAGATGCTTAAAATCACAAAACGCTCACCATCTTCCCCGTGAGCAGCCATCAGCTCGGAGACATCCTGGTACAGTGGGGCAAAAAAGTATTTAGTCAGCCACCAATTGTGTAAGTTTTCCCTCTTAAAAGATGAGAGAGGTCTCCAATTTTCATCAGGTATACCTCAACTATGAGAGACAAAATGAGAAAAAAAAATCCAGAAAATCACAATGACGGCTTTTTAATGAATTAATTGGTAAATTCCTCGGTAAAATAAGTATTTGGTCAATAACAAAAGTTCAGCTCAATACTTTGTTATATACCCTTTGTTGGCAATGACAGAGGTCAAACGTTTTCTGTAAGTCTTCACAAGGTTTTCACACACTGTTGCTGGTATTTTGGCCCATTCCTCCATGCAGATCTCTAGAGCAGTGACATTTTGGGGCTATTGCTGGGCAACACGAACTTTCAACTCCCTCCAAAGATTTTCTATGGGGTTGAGATAGAAAAGTTGACAGGTGCCTCGCGTGGCTGCCGCGTCATTGGATGCGCCTAACGTGCGCGTCCAATGTCAAGTCAAATTCCTCGTATGTTTACTTGTAAATATACTTGGCAATAAAAGCTGATTCTGAGATCTGGAGACTGGCTAGGCCACTCCAGGACCTTGAAATGCTTCTTACGAAGCCACTCCTTCGTTGCCCGGGCGGTGTGTTTGGGATCATTGTCATGCTGAAAGACCCAGCCACGTTTCATCTTCAATGCTCTTGCTGATGGAAGGAGGTTTTCACTCAAAATCTCACAATACATGGCCCCATTCATTCTTTCCTTTACATGGATCAGTTGTCCTGGTCCCTTTGCAGAAAAACAGCCCCAAAGCATGATGTTTCCACTCCCATGCTTCACAGTAGGTATGGTGTTCTTTCTCCTCCAAACACGACAAGTTGAATTTTTACCAAAAAGTTCTATTTTGGTTTCATATGACCATATGACATTCTCCCAATCCTCTTCTGGATCATCCAAATGCTCTCTAGCAAACTTCAGACGGGCCTGGACGTGTACTGGCTTAAGCAGGGGGACACGTCTGGCACATCTTTTAAGTGGGAGAACTTGCACAATTGGTGGCTGACTAAATACTTTTTTGCCCCACTGTATACCTTTTCATTTCGGGTCACTCCGCCACAGTAGTACCGACAGGGCTGAAAAGTTCATAATTGTCAAATTTGACCAAATGTAGTTTATTTTTCAAGTGCAAGGATCCAAGCGCTGCAACACCGATGGAAAAACTCTGCGCATCGATGAATAAACTGTTAAAAAATAACCACAACTCTTCAGCTTATGAACTTTTCAGCCCCGGCGCCGGCGGAGCGTTCCAAAGTGAAATACCAAGAGGTCTCCGAGCTGATGGCTGCTCACAGGGAAGATGGTGAGTGTTTTGTGATGGTGTTGATTTGTGTGTAGCCATTTATTTCATTGATTATCACAGAAATAATAAAAACTCACGGCCAAATTTACAAATGGCAGTTCTGAATCTTGTGAAGACATCGCTCTCATCCACTGATGTTACACCCTGGTCAATGAGTGGTCTGCAATCTGTTGACATCACATTTTCAGCTCAACTGAGCATGGTTGGAACCTCACTGAAGTACAGTAGATCCCAAAAAAGTACCTGGTACCAGGTACTCACGGAAAACCCTACAAACCAAGTAGAGTCGAGGTGAGTAGGGCTGAGTAGATAGTAGAAAAAGGGTTTTATTTGCAGTGACCAACTGTCTCAGCTTTAGAAAACTGACCACACTGTCAGTATGTGCTGTTAAAATGTTATTTTAACTGTTAAACGCAAACTATAAAGCAGAGTTGTCAATATCACAGCAGCACAGCGCCACATCCATCCTCCTCCCCCTCTTCCCTCTGCTCTGTCTGCCGGCTTAGCTGCCTGTCAGCAGGTCTCTGCTGTGCTCCATCCCGGTGATGAATGAAGTTGGGCCACTTATAAACACCGCACTGGTAAGGTTAGGGAGTAAATTTAGTGCTTACGTATTTTCAATGAGCGACTGTCTCAGCGTTAGAAAACTGACTAAACTGTTAGCATGTGCTGCTTATGTTAGTTGACCTGTCGGACAACAATCTCTCATGGATGATGGTTGCTGACGGCTGAGCTGTTTCAGTTATGCCTGGCTAATGTGTTCAGTGCAGTAAATGAGTGAATTACTGAAGTGCCTTACTCTTTTTCATATTCTCCATTATTGATGCAGTAATATCAGCCCTCATTCCAAATATCAGTGCATCTCAGAAAATTGGAATACCATGATTTGTAATTTAAAAAAAACCCAAAACAAACTATAACCATAATTATCAAAAACAACTTCAGAAAAAGCTTAAATATTTCACTGTATGTGTAGTGAAAGCACTCACATTAGTTGACTAATAGTTTTAAAGCTGTAAACCTAGGAGAAACACTGATATTGCATATCAAGTAGGACTGGGCAATATATCTTCAAAAAATCCTTGATTTTTTTCATGTCACATTTGATTCACAATGAGATGAGATATACAGTGGGGCAAAAAAGTATTTAGTCAGCCACCAACTGTGCAAGTTCTCCCACTTAAAAGATGAGAGACGTCTCCAATTTTCATCATTTCATCATCCTCAACTATGAGAGACAAAATGAGAAAAAAAAAATCCAGAAAATTACATTGAAGGATTTTTAATGAATTAATTGGTAAATTCCTTGGTAAAATAAGTATTTGGTCACCTACAAACAAGCAAGATTTCTGGCTCTCGCAGACCTGTAACAACTTCTTTAAGAGGCTCCTCGGTCCTCCACTCGTTACCTGTATTAATGGCACCTGTTTGAACTCGTTATCAGCATAAAAGACACCTGTCCACAACCTCAAATAGTCAGACTCCAAACTCCACTATGGCCAAGATCAAAGAGCTGTCAAAGGACACCAGAAACAAAATTGTAGACCTGCACCAGGCTGGGAAGACTGAATTTGCAATAGGTAAACAGCTTGGTGTGAAGAAATCAACTGTGGGAGCAATTATTAGAAAATGGAAGACATACAAGACCACTGATAATCTCCCTCAATCTGGGGCTCCATGCAAGATCTCACCCCGTGGGGTCAAAATGATCACGAGAACGGTGAGCAAAAATCCCAGAACCACACGGGGGGACCTAGTGAATGACCTGCAGAGAGCTGGGACCAAAGTAACAAAGGCTACCATCAGTAACACACTACGCTGCCAGGGACTCAAATCCTGCAGTGCCAGACGTGTCCCCCTGCTTAAGCCAGTACATGTCCAGGCCCGTCTGAAGTTTGCTAGAGAGCATTTGGATGATCCAGAAGAGGATTGGGAGAATGTCATATGGTCAGATGAAACCAAAATAGAACTTTATTGTAAAAACTCAACTTGTCGTGTTTGGAGGAGAAAGAACACCATACCTACTGTGAAGCATGGGCATGGAAACATCATACTTTGGGGCTGTTTTTCTGCAAAGGGACCAGGACGACTGATCCGTGTAAAGGAAAGAATGAATGAGGCCATGTATTGTGAGATTTTGAGTGAAAACCTCCTTCCATCAGCAAGGGCATTGAAGATGAAACGTGGCTGGGTCTTTCAGCATGACAATGATCCCAAACACACTGCCCGGGCAACGAAGGAGTGGCTTCGTAAGAAGCATTTCAAGGTCCTGGAGTGGCCTAGCCAGTCTCCAGATCTCAACCCCATAGAAAATCTTTGAAGGGAGTTGAAAGTTCATGTTGCCCAGCGACAGCCCCAAAACATCACTGCTCTAGAGGAGATCTGCATGGAGGAATGGGCCAAAATACCAGCAACAGTGTGTGAAAACCTTGTGAAGACTTACAGAAAACGTTTGACCTCTGTCATTGCCAACAAAGGGTATATAACAAAGTACTGACATGAACTTTTGTTATTGACCAAATACTTATTTTACCAAGGAATTTACCAATTAATTCATTAAAAATCCTTCAATGTGATTTTCTGGATTTTTTTTTTTTCTCATTTTGTCTCTCATAGTTGAGGTATACCTATGATGAAAATTGGAAACCTCTCTCATCTTTTAAGAGGGAGAACTTGCACAATTGGTGGCTGACTAAATACTTTTTTGCCCCACTGTACAACTACAAAAGACAAGGAATTATGATGATTCTTTTTATTTCAAAGAAAACCATTTTTTCCATATTGAGAATCAAAGGCAACCCAAACCTTTTAAATAAAATCTGATCAAAGATGGATCCACAAACTTAGAATTAGGGCTGTCGCGATAACCGCAATTATGTAGTAACACGCTATGGACAAGCCGTTCATGTTTTTGTGTGTGTGGCTAAATCTTGTTCACTTATGTACCCCTATTGAATATTAAATAAATTGTTAAATGTTAAGTGTATTTTTATTGACAGAAGCATGTTTGCAGGGCATAAAGCGTGTTATTTGTACTACTATTGGTAAGATCAGATTGCTTGTGGGGGGATGAGGTGAGAAAATATCCTAAATTTAATAAAACTAGTACATGCCCATGCATACCCGTCCATGCCCGTAGAAACCAAGTATAAGCAAGTATTTCTGCATGCCAGTTGCTGAAGGGTCTCCTCCTGTGTGAGACAGCTGTGTTGCTCACAGCCATGCTGCAGGCATCACTGAGAGATTTCTTGAATTTATAGAGTGCCTTCTGCCTTACTGAGTGAGATTTCCCAATGTGCTGCTTCGAATGGGTGTGGTTTATGATGTGCTCTGCCTATGTGCCGTCATATAGATATCATATCTTTATGACGACATTGCGAGTACTGGCCTGATGTCCTGCTTCAAATGGGTGCGGTTTAAAGTAGTGTGTTGTATTTGGTCTCAGCTTCTCTGTGCCTTGCCTGGCATGCAGCGTTGGCGGCCAGCCAACTATTCCGCATCTCCTGGGTCTCAGCTTGTCTGTGCCGGGTCTCCTCCTGTGTGAGACAGCTGTATCATCGCGAGTCCTGGCCGTCCTATGAGATGTCTATATGACGACATCGCGAGTCCTGGCCATCCTATGAAGTGCTCTATGTGCCATCATATAGACATCATATCTTTATGACAGAGATTTCTTGAATTTATAGAGCGCCTTCTGCCTTACTGAGATTTGGGTGGGGTTTTTTTGGGGGGGGTGGGGGGTGGGGTCCAGTGCACTATATCAGGGGTATCCGACTTTCAAGCGCTCTCTCTTTTTCTGTAATTTGCAGATGTCTGTTTCGTTTTTATAATATGCAAGGGAACATAAAAGAGTTTCAGACTTGCATTGCAATTTTAAAAAAAAATCATTTATATTGCCGTTAGAATCGAAACTATTGGTCGTGTCCCCTCATTTTTCCCAGTTTTTGTGTGACATGAAAATCGCATCAATTTCAAAGTACTGTAAAGTGATCTCTGAGTAACTCTTTCTACTCATTTATGCAAGAGATAACAGAGTTGTAATGCAAATTCAAAATAAAACATTCCCCAATGTGATCGGATCTATGGTTTTTGTACGGCGACCCCTGCAAATTTACTCGTACGACGTAAATTTCCGTGTCCCCGAATTTACGCAGCAACATGCAAGTTATTTGGTAAAGTAACCAGAAAACAGTTAGTGCTGATGCTTTTCACTTTGCACCTTTCAAATCCCAAACCATACACGTAAAAAGGAGATCAGTCTTTGTGAAGCTCAGATGTAGAATATTTCAATAAAATCTCAAACATTTATGACACATCGAATATGGTGTCCTTTAAAAAAAATTTACGTCTTCGGTCTTGGTCGGCCGCGCGCAGCCCCGTCTGGCGAGGTGACCGCCCTGGGAAAGCACTTTTATTTTCTCTACCCCGGATGTGCTCAACCCATGTGGAGAGGATTAACCGTGGTCACTTTATATTGAAGTTATCGAAGGTCCAAACTTCCGTGTCCCGCATTTACGCCTTTTGTGATTTTACGTCTTATCCAACAAACAGGGAGAATTTGAAGGTATGTATACGCGTTATCACATCTTAATATGTCATGAAAATGTAGCTGTTGATGAGTTTTGATGCGTGAAAAATACTGGAAGTGTTGAAGTTGTTTCGTGTAAAACGTGTGCCATTGCAAAGTGCATTGGCACACGGGGAAACAAAAGCCCGAGTGTCCCGTTTACATCTCCATTTACAAGTAGTTGAAGTGAGCGCTCATCCTCAAGAGTTCCTGAACGCGAATGCCGTTACGAAAATAGTTAATAGTTTCATAAACCTGACACAATTGGATAGTGATTAGTCAATTTCATGTGCAGATTTGATCAATTTTAAATTTTGCCACCAATGTCACACATTGGACCCCTAATAAATAAAAACACTCATTTCCCGATGTCCTGCTTCGAATGGGTGCAGTTTAAAGTAGTGTGTCATATTCGGTCTCAGCTTCTCTGTGCCTTGCCTGGCGTGCAGCGCTGGCGGCCAGCTGACTATTCCACATCTCCTGGGTCTCAGCTTGTCTGTGCCGGGTCTCGGCTTCTTTTACTGACAGAGATTTCTTGAATTTATAGAGTGCCTTCTGCCTTACTGAGTGAGATTTCCTGATGTCCTGCTTCGAATGGGTGCGGTTTAAAGTAGTGTGTCGTATTTGGTCTCAGCTTCTCTGTGCTTTGCCTGGAGTGCAGCGTTGGCGGCCAGCTGACTATTCTACATCTCCTGGGTTTCAGCTTGTCTGTGCCGGGTCTCCTCCTGTGTGAGACAGCTGTCTCATCACGAGTCCTGGCCGTCCTATGAGATGTCTATATGACGGCATCGCGAGTCCTGGCCGTCCTATGATGTGCTCTGTCTACGTGCCATCATATAGACATCATATCTTTATGACGGCATTGCGAGTCCCATGATGCCTGAGATCATAGGATCACCATAGGACATCAGGTGACAGACACACAGACACACAGGGATTTCTTGAATTTATAGAGTGCCTTCTGCCTTACTGAGTGAGATTTCCCAATGTGCTGCTTCGAATGGGTGTGGTTTATGATGTGCTCTGCCTATGTGCCGTCATATAGACATCATATTTTTATGACGGCATCGTGAGTCCTGGCCCAATGTCCTGCTTCGAATGGGTGCGGTTTAAAGTAGTGTGTTGTATTCGGTCTCAGCTTCTCTGTGCTTTGCCTGGAGTGCAGCATTGGCGGCCAGCTTACTATTCTGCACCTCCTGGGTTTCAGCTCGTCTGTGCCGGGTCTCCTCCTGTGTGAGACAGCTGTCTCATCACGAGTCCTGGCCGTCCTATGAGATGTCTCTATGATGGCATCGCGAGTCCTGGCTGTCCTATGATGTGCTCTGTCTACGTGCCGTCATATAGACATCATATCTTTATGACGGCATTGCGAGTCCTATGATGCCTGAGATCACAGGATCACCATAGGACATCAGGTGACAGACACACACACAGGGATTTCTTGAATTTACAGAGTGACAATAATGGCTGGATGGGCTCCTTCTGAATGGAGTGTTTATGATCCTGATGATTAAGCTCTGCTACTGCATAGTGCATTGCTTGTCTGCTGTGTGAAAGTGATTTTTCGGACAGCGGCTTTGTCCAAAAATCACTGTGGAGAGACATGGAGACAAGAGCCACATGGGGTCCTGCACGGAGTCTGTCCTGTTTAAATAAGCTGAATGTCGCAGCCGTCTCCACCCAGTCCACACACCCTGTAGTTGAAATGCTGGAGTTACTGCCACTGCTTTATGAAAATTATGGGATTTTTTGTTTGTTTTTCCAGAATCAGCAGTTCATGACTGTAGGAAGGCCTGAGCTCCACACAATTGTCACACATGCACATAAGTTGAGAGCAGAGCTGCAGCGTGTTTCTCAACATAGCTTCCATCATTTGCCACATACTGTAAGTTATGAACCCTGTCTAAATTACAAGACCACAGGGTCCTAAAAACATTCGCAATAATACTGCACTTCGCACTGTTAAGCTATCCACTGTCACCGCAGGGGAAATCTCTCCACAGTGACAGCCCTACTTAGAATAAAGTGCCAACCTTTCAAAAACTTATTATAAAGGATTCCTCTATCATTAAGTGTAATACACAAAGTGCAAACCCACCTTACTACAGTTATCCTACGGCAAAAAGTTGAAAGTGCCCTTAAAATAAAAGGCTCACCTTTTTTTCCCCCCATTTGAATGTCTTTTACATTTTTTTTGATTTATGCCAAAAACAGGCAAGTTAGGTTAATTGGCACCAAACTGGGGATTCTAAATTGTCCTTAGGTATGACTGTGAGAGTGAATGGTTGTCTGTCTCTTTGTGTTGGCCCTGCGATGGACTGGCGATCTGTCCAGGGTGTACCCTGCCTCTCACCCATAGATGCTGGGATAGGCTCCAGCCCCCCCGCAACCCGAAACGGATTAAGAGGAAGAAGATGAATGAATGAATGAATGAGAACAAGTGCATTCTGAGGCGAGTGCAACATCCCCCACCTCGGTTTTCTTTGAAGATCCCAATATGTCACTGAAGGAGAGCAGTTTTCAACTTTTCCATATAAGTACTAGGGCAGAACCAAATTATGAGAAGCCTACCGTCCATAAATAGATGGATGCTGTATACAACAAAAATCGTTGTATACAACCCATAGCTGTAGGTCGGGATCACAAGGTGAACATGTGTAGCAAGTTTGGTGACCCTAGCTTTAGTCGCTCTACCTTGACCTTTGACCTTTTGACCCCCAAACCCATAGGCAGAGGTCACAGGCTCAGGGTAAACCTGTGTACGAAGGTTGGTGACTGTAGCTTTACTTATTCTATAGTAATAGTGCAAAAGGAATGTTAATATTGACCTTAGACCTTTTGACCCCAAACCTGCAGTCAGAGGTCATGGTCTCAAGGTGAACCCATGTGCCAAGTTTGGTGACTCTAGCATTCTTGGTTGTTCAGATATAGTTTACATGCCATTTTGACCTTGACCTTTTGGACAAAAACAAAACATCATAGTCACACTTGATGGTCTCAAGGTGAACTTGTGTACAAAGTCTGGCATAAGTAATGCCAACCTTGACCTTTGACCCCAAACCTATAGTTACAGTTCAGGGTGACAGGGTGAACATGTGTACCAAGTTTGGTGGCCCTCCCTTTACTCATTCTATAGGAATAGTACAAACGGAATGTTAACCTTGATTTTTGACCCCAAACCCACAGTCAGGTCAGGGTGTAAGCCGTCCCAAGATTTGTCTTAGAGACAACTATGGTATCAATTTGAAAAGCCTACATTCTTTCTTTCAGTAGTTATTGTTAAGATTTAAGGAAAAAGAAAGAGTTAGGGAAAAACAGACCTCTGACTTTGACCTCAAGGTCTATAATTCCTGCAAAAAATCATCCGATCAGAGTCAAATTGCAACATTGCGCATCATCAGTGTATATCAAATCCCGGTACCAAGTTTCAAAACATTTGGAATAAAATTGTAGGAGGAGTCAATGTCACAAGACAGTTGCTGTCTATTAACTGAAGTAAAATTGGACTTAAGTCAAGGGCTAAAATTCCTGCAAAAATCATCCTATTAGAGCCAAATTGCAATATGCACACCATCAGTGTACATCAAACCCTGGTATTAAGTTTCAAAACAATCGGAACAAAATTGTAGGAGGAACTGTTTTCACAACAGTGGGCCAGACGGACGGATAGATGGACAGGTAGACAGCCCCATAAAATAATCCTCCTTCGGTCTTCGCCAGAAGGGGTCTTCTTCCGAGTCTGCTGTGTTTAATCTAGCGAAAACTGGGGTAAATGAAAATGAAAAAATATATACATAATAATGAATTGTGTGTGTGTGGGGGGGGGGGGGTCGATTCAGTGGATTTTCATTTTTTTTTTTTAAATCTTTAACAAAAGTATTTGAATACCGTACCAAAAGCCAGTTTAGAAAGGGGCAGCCCTGACTCCGCCAGGGCTGCCCTTTGTCACCGGTCCTGTTCATAATTTTTATGGACAGGATTTCTAGGCGCAGCCAGGGAATGGAGGGTGTCATGCTTGGTGACCACAGAATCTCATCTCTGTTGTTTGCAGATGATGTTGTCCTGTTGGCTTCATCCAGCAATGACCTACAGCTCTTGCTGGGACGGTTTGCCGCTGAGTGTGAAGCGGCTGGGATGAGAATCAGCACCTCCAAGTCCGAGTCCATGGTCCTCAGCCGGAAAAAGGTGGATTGTCCTCTCCGGGTTGGGGACAGGCTCCTGCCCCAAGTGGAGGAGTTTAAGTATCTTGGGGTCTTGTTCACGAGTGAGGGGAAAATGGAGCGAGAGATCGACAGACGGATTGGAGCAGCATCTGCAGTGATGCGGACGTTGTACCGGTCTGTTGTGGTGAAGAGGGAGCTTAGTTCTAAGGCAAAGCTGTCGATTTACCAGTCAATCTACGTTCCTACTCTCACCTATGGTCACGAGCTTTGGGTAATGACCGAAAGAACGAGATCGCGGATACAAGCGGCTGAAATGAGCTTTCTCCGTAGGATTGCTGGACTCACCCTCAGAGATAGGGTGAGGAGCTCAGTCATCCGGGAGAGGCTCAGAGTAGAACCGCTGCTCCTCCACATTGAAAGGAGTCAGTTGAGGTGGTATGGGCATCTGATTAGGATGCCTCCTGGACGCCTCCCACTTGAGGTGTTTCAGGCACGTCCCACTGGGAGGAGACCCCGGGGCAGACCCAGGACTCGGTGGAGAGACTATGTCTCCCAGCTAGTCTGGGAACGCCTTGGTATCCCCTCTGAAGAGCTGGAGCAGGTGGCTGGGGAGAGGGAAGTCTGGGCTTCTCTGCTTGAACTGCTGCCTCCGCGACCCGGACCTCCGGAAAAGCGGTAGAAGATGGATGGATGGATGGATGGATTTGAATACCGATTTAAAAATGATTTATTGCCCAGCTCCAATATCAATTTTAGTAATATTGTGTAGCCCTTGTGTGAACACTACAAAAATGCAACCAAAGACACCTGCAGACTCATCACAAACTGTCTAAATATCTAGTATGCTGAATATCTAGGCCAGTTGCTGATGAGCTACAGAAAATGAGAGCAAGGACACAGGACGAAGAGGTATACAACAATGAGACATGGCAGACAGCACAGCTGTGTCAAGGTGGAGTCAGGAACCTTTCATGAACTTTAGTATGAGCACCTCCATTTCTTTTTCCACGTTTTCTCCCCCAGCCTTATGGCTTTGTTTTTTTAGGGGCATCCAGTCTGAAACTCATGTTTCCTATAAGTGTACACCCTTTTCCATGTCATTTCTCAAATAGGTTTTGATGTCAGAACCTTGTTTTCGATGCCTAGCAGACCGGTCATAGAGAAAGATCATGTAGTGTATGACCCCCTGTCTCCACTCAGTCATATAGTAGCTATAGACTCAAGACTCCTGAACACAAGTCCAAAGGTTGTGTAGTGTGAACTGTACATCTAATCCTAGGACTTTCAAGTCATGTAGTGTAAACCTACCTATGCTTTGTAGATTTTCTCATCTGAAGGACTACTGTATAAACTCTACAGGGTGAAAGGAACAACATTAGTCCATGCCATGGTCTGAAAATCAGCTACAGCTAAAGGCAAATTTAATCAGAGCATACTGAAGACCTGATTCATAAGGCCGGAGCCATTTCTGGTTATACGCAGAGTACGCAAATGCAGTGGGCCCTCCTTTTTTTAATAATAAAGGTGTGATGAAACTGCGGCTGTTGCGATAACCGCAATGACATAATACCGCGCAATGGACAAGCCTACCGCGGAGGATAATGAGCAACAGTGGTGTATAACTCCCTGAAAGGTTTATTATTTTATGCACTGAAGTAAAAAAGCAGGCTTTTATTTTGATAACGGTGGTTTTGTTTTCGCTTCTTGTGCCTGCCTGTGGAATTGTCAGTAAGGCTACAGCACTTAGCAGAGACAGTCGAACTACGAATGTTAATGTTAATCAGTTTATGGACCCGTAATGAAGCACAAGCTCTTAAGGTGTATTCACACCAAAAGCGGAGGGGCAGCGCGAATCCATACAAAGTGAACGGGAAGACGCGAGTACGTGCGAATTTGTGTGGTCGCGCAGTCGCGTCCGTTAGCAGCTAGCTAGCTATGATATTCTGCTGTCACCATTGCAGAGTAAACTAGTTAGAAAATGAAACCCACTCACCGGGAGACAGCAGGACCAGGAACTCTTCAGCTGAATCGGAATTTTGGAGTTATTTACCCACGGTTTCCGGCCACGGACATCCTAGCAAGCTAGCAAGCTAGCAATGTAAACACCCATCATCTGTGACGTTTTGGAGGCTTGAGACGACGTTTTCAGGTAAGCCCCCGGTCAGATAATGTAAACCTAAGCATGACGTTATTTTGGGAATTTCCACAGCAGGTTGAACACAGCTGCAGAAGTTTTTAAGACAACTTTGCCTGTCTGTATCTCACTATTCATGTCTGTTGGCGTGTTTACACTGATTTATAATGTAATTGTGCCACGCGAAAAATTTGCCTGTTCGCGTTTGGTACGAACGCACCTTTACAGTAGTTGTAGTTTATGTGTTTTGCTTAATGTGTACTGTGCTAAAATAAGAAAATAAAACCATCAACTTCACCAGCAGTCAAGACCACTGCCATCACATATTATGGGGATCCGTACATGCAATGTTCACTTTTTTTGTGTGTGTGACTAAATCTCGTTGTTCACTTATGTGCCCCTATTGTTTATTAAGTAAATTGTTAAATGTTAAGTGTATTTTCATTGCCAACAGCATGTTTGCATCTGGTACAGTGGAAGCTTCCATAGCACCGTGTGGGGGACTTTCAAGCCCAGACCTATTCAATAAGTGGCCCAGAACCAACCTCCAAGTGGCCCAGGCCACGCCAAGGAAACATAAATTTAAGAAAAAAAAATATGAAGGAATGACGGTTTGCAAGCACGCACACAAACAACGCGTGACCATCATCCATGTGGAGTTCAGAAGCGCCCCGCCCATGTCAGCGTTCCAGTCGGCAGGCACAGTGTCTCGCCAGCGTCACTGTCCGAGAGAAGCATGAGCTGATTGAAGTACTTTAAATGTGGAAAAAAAAAAATCAGAAGAGGTATGTAAGCAGTGGAGGCATTTATTGTGGTTTTAACCCACTGGTAACAGAAGGAATAATGATGACTCACTTAGCAAACAGGTGTGGTTAGGATTCATATGCAGAGAAAGGCAAGAGTGACTGATGAATTGCTGAGGATTGACTTCACCAGCTACTACCATATTAACTAATAATTTATGTTCATTATTATGTACCTGGCAAGTTAAGATGACCGAAATTCACTAAGTCAATTACCTTAATCCGTCAACAGCCTTGAGACAAACTAAATGTGCCAACATTTAGATTTCAAAATAAAGGAGGTTTTTCCTGCTGTCTGGGTGGTGAGGAGATTTCTAAAATACTATAACTATACAGTGGTGTGAAAAAGTGTTTGCACCCTTCCTTATTTCTCATTGTTTTGTGTTTGTCACACTTAAATGTTTCAGATCATCAAACAAATTTAAATATTAGACAAAGATAATACAAGTAAAGACAAAATGCAGTTTTTAAATGAAAGTGTTTATTATTAAGGGTAAAAAAAAAAATAAAAATCCAAACCTACATGGCCCTGCGTGAAAAAGTGATTGCTCCTTAAACCTAATAACTGGTTGGGCCACCCTTAGCAGCAACAACTGCAATCAAGCGTTTGCGATAACTGGCAATGAGTTAAATTTCTCTAGCCACACCCAGGCCTGATTACTGCCACACCTGTTCTCAATCAAGAAATAATTTAAATAGGACCTGCCTCACAAAGTGAAGTAGAGCAAAAGATCCTCAAAAGCTAGACATCCTGCTGCAATCCAAAGAAATTCAGGAACAAATGGGAAACAAAGTAATTGGCATCTATCAGTCTGGAAAAGGTTATAAAGCCATTTCTAAAGCTTTGGGACTCCAGCAAACCACAGTGAGAGCAATTATCCAGAAATGGTGAAAACATGGAAAAGTGGTGAACCTTCCCAGGAGTGGCTGACCGGCCGACCAAAATTACCTCAAGAGCACAGCAACAACTCATCCAAGAGGTCACAAAAGACCCCACAACAACATCCAAAGAACTACAGGCCTCACTTGCCTCAGTTAAGGTCAGTGTTCATGACTCCACCATAAGAAAGAGACGGGGCAAAAATGGCCTGCATGACACAGTTCCAAGATGAAAACCACTGCTAACCAAAAAGAACATAAAGGTTCACCTCAGTTTTGCCAAAAAAAAAAAAAAAACCCAAAACATCTTGATGATCCCCAAGACACTTGTGAAAATACTCTGTGGACTGACGAGACAAAAGTTGAACTTTTTGGAAGGTTTGTATCCCATTACATCTGGCGTAAAAGTAACACAGTATTTCAGAAAAGGATCATCATACCAACAGTAAAATATGGTGGTGGTAGTGTGATGGTCTGGGGCTGTTTTTCTCCAAAATTTATAACAATTTTCTTAGTTTTCTACTTTTCTTTGTAAATTTATCTAAATTTGCAACACTTTTCCTCAAATTTCAATTTTTTCTTGTAAAATTATTACTTTTCTTGTACATCTGAGACTACTATAAATGCGGATTATTTTACGGCTAATTTTTATCTTTTTTTAAGCCAATCCAACTTTATTTATAACCCTTTTAAAAAAAATGACAGTTGATACAAAGTGCTGTACATCAACGATAAATAAAATATAAAAACAATAAAATACAGCTAAAGCGCAAAACAGCACAAACGAAACAACAGTCATACAATAGAGACTATAAGAACAAATAAAATCAATGTCTCAAACTGGGTCAAAAGCCAGAGAATAAAAATTGGTTTTAAGAGGAGTTTTAAAACTGGACATTGAAGAGGCCTGTCTGATGGACAAAGGCAGATTGTTATAAAATTACTGGGGGTTTTTAAATAAATTTGAAACAGAATGTGGCAATTTGTTTTTACTTTTTTCCTCATACAATTTAAACTTTTGACCATAATTTTGTAAAGCCAGAACAGAACAATAACTAACTCTGAACTCAAAGAAATATAATTATTAAAATTATATTTAAAGAAATAAATTAACTTAAATAACCAATGATGCTGTTATTTCCTCTTATGATATTTCTATATACTTATAGTTTTTTGGGGGTTTTTTAAGAAATCTCCTCACCACCAAGACAGCAGGAAAAACCTCCCTTATTTTGAAATCCAAATGTTGGCACGTTCAGTTTCTCTGAAGGCTGCTTATGGATTAAAGTCCCTGACTTCGTGAATTTCGGTCATCTTAACTTGCCAGGTACATCATAGGGAACATAACTTAATATTGTAGTGGCTGGTGAAATATATCTTCAACAATTCATCAACCCCCCCTTGCCTTTCCCTTCATATGATGCCGGCTGCAATATGAAAGCTAACTACATCTCTTAGCTAACTAACTAACTAACCTGCACTTATATAGCGCTTTTCTAGTCACAAAGACCACTCAAAGCGCTTTCATTAATACTAACCCTCTATTCTAAGGGCCTATAGGAAACAAATATCTAGGGACAATTTAGAACAGCCAATTAACCTAACATGCATGTTTTTGGCATGTGGGAGGAAACCGGAGAAATCCCGGAGTAAACCCACGCAACACGGGGAGAACATGCAAACTCCACACAGATCACTGTTGGTCGGGGGCTGGGATCGAACCCACGAACCCACGATCCCACGATCCCCACAATCCCCCGGCCAAGGGTAAACTGTGCTGCCGCAGTGCTAACCACTGCGCCACCGTGCAGCTAAGTGATTCTTCCATTATTGCTCCCATTTCCAGCAGGTTAAAACCATGATAAATGCCTCCAGTGCTTACATCCCCCTTGTGATTTTTTTTCCCACATTTTAAGTACTTTAACAAATGTTACATATGAGAATTGCACTTTGGGGTTTGCTGTAGCTCAGCCGGGGTTGGGGTGAGTGACGTCAGGTGGGCTACAGCTAGGAGTATATATTGAGCTGTAAGAGCTAAATAAAGTATATTCTATGAACAGCAGAACAAGCTCTCCGTTCTCCGTTATTCAGACATCACAATAAACTCATGTTTCTCTCGGACAGTCACGCTAGCGAGAGACTCTGCCTGACTGGAAAGCTTGCGTGGGCGGGCACTTCTAAACTCCGCGCGGATGACGGCCACGCGTGTTGTTCATGTGCATGCTTGCGGAAAGTCATTGCTTCATATATTTTTCTTAAATTCATATCTCCTCATTAGCGCGGCGGTAATTTTTCTGACGAGGCGGGCCACCACCCAGAAATGTTACCAGAGGAAACCCTGCCACTGTATAGAAATATCATATCCAAAATAACTGCATCTTTGGACATTTAAGTTTATTTATTTCATTAAATACAATTTTATTAATATTTTTTTCTTTGAAATCTGTTAAATTATTGTTCCGCTCTGGCTCTGCAAAATTATGGTCAAAAGTGTAAATTACATGAGGAAAAAAAGTCTAAATATTTTATTTAAATAACTAGACAAAAATTAGCCATAAAATAATCCAAAAGTTTATAATAAAGTCTCAAATGTACAAGAAAAGTCAATTTTACAAGAGGAAATTGCATATTTGAGGAAAATGGTTTCAAATTTAGATAAATTTACACAGAAAGGTAGCAAACTGTAAGAAAATTGTTATAAATTTTGGAGAAAAATCCTCAATCCTGCACGGTGGCGCAGTGGTTAGCACTGCGGCAGCACAGTTTACCCTTGGCCGGGGGATCGCGGGGATCGTGAGATCGTGGGTTCGATCCCTGCCCCCAACCAACAGTGATCTGTGTGGAGTTTGCATGTTCTCCCCGTGTTGCGTGTCTTTACTCCGAGATTTCTCTGGTTTCCTCCCACATACCAAAAACATGCAGGTTAGGGACACGGGGCGCTTGCGCACGCAGCGACCGGCAGCTGGTGGCTTGTCACCAGACTGCAAAACATATCTAACCTACGGGTACAAAATAAGTAATAAAAAAAAAAAACAAAAAAAAAAAAACTTCAAGACTGAAGTCATTACTCAAGTTTTAAGTGGGTGATTTTTGCATGCTTAACTCTACTAGAAATTTTTGGTTGACTGATGTGTGTGTAATGGAATGTGCAGTTATAAAAAGAGGTTCCTACTCACATGTAGTGATTTAAAACAAAACAAACCACAATAGTGGATGTGCAATGTTTGTTAATGTTATCAATCTTTTCCTGGGAGGTTTGTGCACTTAAGTGTTTGACAGTTCATTTTTTTATTCAGCTAAATGCACTTTAAGATGTGCCAAGGTCAGTTATGAGCAGGATGTAGCATATTTTAGTTCAAAAGGGAAATGAATGTTAATACTACTAACAGTGCACAATGAGTTTTTATGCACTTTGAGATATGCCTGAGTAAGCGGTGACCCAAAATGGTTATGTACAGAATTTTACCCCCCCCCCCCCCAAATTCTATTTATTTAATTGTTGTTCAAGAGGAAAAATATTTCTACTACTTCAAGTTCTGCTCAACCCCAGCACTGTTTGTGTTTTTATGCACTTTTGATATGCCTTTGTCATGTACCAAGCGCACATTTAAAACCAAAACAATGAATATTTTTCATCATACTGATCTGTGTTGGTTTGAAATTTTTCATATTCCACAGATTGCTGAACATGTGCGGCCCAGTTGCATGTCTTGTTTTTAAATTGTGGCCCAACTGATTTTGTAATTGAATAGCCCTACTCTAGATGGACTCCTTGCAAAATACAGCCGTGACAGTGAGCACTGAAAGGGCACAAAGTGTGTTATTTCCTTCTGAGCGGAGTGTTTATGATCCTGACAATTGAGCTCCAAGAGCGAAATAACTACTGCATAGTGCATTGCTTGTTTGAACATAGATTTTTCGGACAGTGGCAAAAATCACGGAGCCAAGAGCCACGCAGGGTCGTGTATGGAGGTTGTCCTGTTTAAATAAGCCAAATATCGCTGCAGTCTCCAACCAGTCCACACACCCTGTAGTTGAAATACTGGAGTTACCGCCACTGCTTTATGAAAACGATCCAAGTTTTGTTTTTTGTTTTTTTTAAACAGAATCAGCAGTTCATACCTGTAGGAAGATGGGAGCTGTGCACAACTGTCACACATGCACAAGTTGAGAGCAGAGCTGCAGCAAGTTTCTCACAACTTCCATCATTTGCTAGCTAAGTTATGGACCCTGCTTAAATTACAAGCCCACAGGGTCCTAAAAAATTTGCAATAATACCGCATATCACGGTGTTGAGCTATCCACCGTCACTGCAGGGGAAATTCCTCCACGGTGACAGCCCTAGATCAAACAGATGAATACATCTAGCTCTGATTAATAATTAAAGTGCCAATGTAACTTTTATGAAATTAACTTTTAAGGGTGAGGGAAGGGGATTAGAGTTGGAGGCTACCGTATTTACTTTTGCGAATAGAAAAATCAATTTTCAAGATTTTTTTTTTTTTTTTTTTTTTTTTTTTTTTACATTGTCTAACCCCAAAAAATGAATTTTGATTTAAAATCGATTTATTGCCCAGCCCTATATGGAAGTAGGGGTGTGTCATATCGTATCATTCACGATAATTCCAGTATAAATTTTGATACCGATGTAAAAATGAATATCGCAATATTTGGGGTCTGCTGCATGACGACGTCACACTGCTATGCTGCCAACGGAAGTTGTGTTAACATAGAAATTAGCAAAATAAACATAGTACAAGAAGCTGCCACTCTGTCTGCATCCAGTTGAGTGGAAATATTTAAGTTTCAGACTGTTGCCATGTTAAAAAAAATGGTGCTGCAATGTGGATAATTTGCCTGCATTTTTTCTGCACGTCAACAACACCACTGGAGAGGTGTTAAAGTCAGACAATGTGCCGCTCGAAGTGCCTGTAGTTGTATTTTCATTCCGTTTTGGCTGCTTCAGCTTCCATCACTTAGTATTCTAGCCAATTTCCAGCCAATGTAAAACGTCCCACAAACGGGACATCAAGAATGTTAACAGGTTTAACCACCCAAAGAGGAAGGAAAAAAAAAAAAAATCCGTTCAGTGCAATGACAGCCAAAGAGCCTCAGGAGAGGTCCGTGCAATGAGAGTTACAATGCAGGCAAAGTGATTCAAAATAAAACCTGACATCTGTGTGCACTTAAGATGTAATGGTTTATTTTCTTGTAATATTTGATTCAGAACAAAAAAATATTTTAAACTAAATCTGAGCTGCAGTTTGTAAACTTGAGAAATGAGAGTTTTTGTTTTGTTTTTCCTGAATATGTTGAAGGTATATAACGCTGGCCTGTGAAACTGTCCTTTTCACATAAATTTAAAAGAAAATAAAACCCTGTATAGACAGCCTAAGTCAAACCCTCTCTACTTCCGCATATGGGACCTTGGATCGAAAAAATTTTCCATTAAAATGAATGGCAAGAGCGAAATTATCTTTTGATCCCAATCAAATTTTACCACGAGTTACACATATGATGTTTGTAAATTTAAAAGATAATTTTCCACGTAATTAAAGTTGTCAGCAGTTGTATAATAACAGAGTAATAACAGAGTAATAATAGGGCTGAAACGATTAGTCGATGTCGATAACGTCGATCATAAAAATTTGTTGACGCAGATTTTTACTGTTGACAAATCATTTAATTTTAAAGTTTATATGCATCTCGCAGAAATGTTCAGTTTAACTGTTCCAGCAAAGAAGGGGAACGCATCATGGCGACACGGCAAGAAAATCAAGGAAGAGGCCAAAAGTTTCAAAAGTATAGGAGGATTTTACCAAAAATTAATAAATGAAAGCACCAAGGTGCTGATGCCTCGGTGGAAGTATTCGTTCTTGGATCATCACCAAAATGTTATGGGTTCCTCTCTGGCCCAAGGACCACCTCTGGTAAAAAAGGTCATCCAAATCCATCCAGTAGTTACGGAGTACATGCATGCGCAGTGAAAATAATCTGCAGTTCACATGCCCATAATGTCAGTGGCAGCCAAGAGCCACCAACTGCTGCAATCCAAACACAAAGAAGAGCACGGTGGCAGACGTTTTAAAAGGCAGAAGCGATAGAGGTACGTGAATACAATGACAATCAAGACAAGCAGGAGCTTTCGCTGTTTAATGGCAGAGGAAGAAAACAGACGGGCAAAAAGACGGATGTTTGTTCACCCGGTATTGGCAGATTGCTCAGTACTTTCCTCTGGCGGGAGTTTCCGAGTGCATGTGCGGTACTGTTCCACTAATGGTAACGGTGAGCTATTTTTGTGTTTATTTCAAAAACAAAGCATTATTTTGAAATTCCGGCAAATTAAAAGTCGAGAAAATATGGTGATGCAATCATACAAGCCTTTAGTTCCACTTAATTTTGACCAGGAGAGCTGAAACAGAGAAGTGGACGGACAGATACACACACACAGCCACAAACAGACGCACTCAGTGATTACTGTATGCCTCCGTTTTCACTGAGGCATAATGAAACAAGTCAAATGTAGACTGTAAAGCAGTGGTGATATCACAGCTGCACTAAAGTGATGCATCCATTCCCTCCTCCTCTCTGGCCACCTGTCAGCAGACTGCACCGGTAAGGTTAGCAAGTAATGTTAGCGCTTCTCATTTTCAGTGATCGACTCTCTCAGCTATAGAAGACTGACCACACCATTAGTGCATGCCGTTTAAATAGTTTACCTGTTGTCGGACAATAATCTCTCTTACGATGGTTGCTGACAGCTGAGCTGCTTCCGCTATGCTGGCTAATATGTTAACTGCAGTAAATGGGTGAATTATATGAGAAGTTTACTCTTTTTTTGTATTCTCTATTATTGTCACCATAATATCAGCCTTCATTCTGAACATTAGTGCATCTCAGTAAATTAGAATATCATGATTTGTAATTTAATTAAAAAAGATAACCATAATCATTACAAATAAATTTAAAAATGCTTAAATATTTCACTGTATGTGTAGTAGTGGAGACTCACATTCCTGAACTGATATTTAAAGTGTTTTTTTTAATTTATTTATTTATTTTGGACTGGAAGAAGTGCTTTTAATTTTCGTCTGAAGCCTAATTAAGCTTTTAAACTTCTAGACACACTAAGGTTTCAAACAGGAAGACTAGCTTGTTATTTTCTTTTTTTACTTTAATGAAGTTGAATATTACTCTAGTTTGTTTTTAACACAGTTACAACAGCCTTTATGGAGCAGCAGAGCTGCTCTTTAGAGTTTTTACACTTCAACATCTGTTATTCAATTGTGCTGCTACAAACACTTCTGATTAAGCTGTCAAGTTCAAGTTTCCAACTCATGTTTGATGCATCATTATTTTATTTAGCTATGGAAACGTTTTATGATAGGCTACATTATATTAAGGCAGAGGCTGACAAAGTCATTTTCACAGGTGTGCAGGCTTAAGCAGGTGAGATGACCTGGAGCCCCAAACAGGAGCTGTGCCAGCAGGAAGCTGACTTGGCGGACATGAAAGAAATAATTGCAATTAGTAATCAAAAAAAAAAAAATAGTCGTTAGATTAGTCAACTACCAAAATAATCGTTAGTTGCAGCCCTAAGTAATATTTAATTTTTGTTTAAACAACTAGCGGACAACAACTCCCATCATCCCACATCACTAAACAGGATTACAGTTTAGTGATGTGGGATAATTGGAGGTCTCTATATGATTTACCCGGAAGAGGTAAAGCCGAAAACAAAAACCAAGATAAAGACTGTGCGAGTGGTTGTTTGTTTTTGTTTTTTTAGAGAATTGACTGCTGATATTTCTGGGGTATTTACGTGACCAACAGACACATTTCAGACAGTTAAAACCTACAAACACACCATTTTTCAGCCAATGGCCCATTTAACCTATCCCATCTATAGTGCTCAATAATAACGTGTCCCAGAGCAAGAATGAATCTTGAATGCATCCACCTAATTCAGAACAGACATCCTGCCTGTTGCACAAGTGACCAAATGCTCTTAAGAGGCTAAAGACTGCACCGCTGCTGTGACATACAAACGCCTGACCACTTTAGCCAGGGGAATCTGACCACTTTCTGAGGCTCCGAGCAATTTGTAGGTCACAAAGCTTTCAGTGACCGCTGGTGTAGAGTGTAAGTCACTGCCGCTTGCAGGTCAGCCTACTACTGGGCCACACAGACTAACAAATGCAAAGCACACACACACACTCACACCACACATCATGTGGCGTTTTTACCTTTGTGCTTCACTGTTTGCTGATCACACCGAAACACCTGCAGATTCCTTGGATCTAAACCCGACTTTAAATATGCTGAACTGCCTGCCGAAGGCTTACAGGAAGCTTTAGGATACATAGGTGCTTCAAATATTGATACTGCTTATATCTCCCCATGCACTGCAGGCTTACAGGCTTGCTCAATGCATGCGCACAGTTATGCAGGAGTTTGACGAGCGGGATGAAATAGTTAAGGACTTAGTCTTATGTCTAGGGAGGAGGAAGATCACACTGCAGATGCCCCCCCAAGAGGCTTTCAATGAAATTTTGATGTGTGGTGTGCATGTGCGTTTTTGTGTGGGTTGCAAGAGGGGCAGCTTGTGCGTGCACCTGGCCTACTGCATTATTAAAGCTTCAGAAGCCAGCTCATGGAGGAGGAGAAGTTTAAGGAGAGAGCTACTATTGGATTGTGTAGAAAATGGAGAGGACAGAGAAGTTGCTTTGACTGGAATATAACAGGATATACTCCTCCTTTTCTACAACAGTGAAAACAGTGGGTGGTACAAGGGAGCAGTCAAGTCATGATAGAGGGGGAAAAGAGGGCAGTGATGGTTGTTCTTGACAGACAAAATGTGACATTCATAGAAGAAGGTTAAAAAATCTTTAGTATTTGCCACGTTTAAAGGTCGTTTCACCTGGTGGAAAAATACCCTCCGGCATGCTTGAGCACTCTCTCTCACCCTGTGAGGTGCCCTCTGACCTCCCTACTCACCGGTCCCTTATATGCTCTAAAATGGGACATGGGTGCGTGCATACATTTGCTTCCACAGAGTGAGAAATCTCCCTGATGCACACCTGACATCCTGCCTGAGGCTCCCGACAAAACCCCCTCTTTAAACATGGATGAGTTTGCCCACCATATCTCTCTATTCCGTCTCCATCTTTTTCTCCTCGTCTCTCTCTCTCTCTCTCTCAGCTCTGATGCGAAGCTGAGAGCAGCTGCTTCAGTCCGTCTCAATAATTCAGGACTGAAGTGAGGGATGAGGATTTTGAGGAGCAGCGATGGATAGGAAGTGAGAGTTAGGGAGGCAGACGAAGAAAGACATTAGAAGAGCGACACAGAAGGAGAGAGAGTATAAGGCAGATGGGTTCACAACTGAGCAGAAGGAGGTGCAAGGTGATCTCTATATACACACTAACACGAGTCTGACAATTCTGTCCAACTTCAGTTCTCCCAAGAAGCAGACTGGTCCAGCAAATCAGAATTTGGTCTGTGTGGTCATCTGGTGTGGTTCAGCTTACTTCTGCTATGTGGAATAAAACCAGAAGGATTCTCGTAAATGAAAGATATTCAGTCTTCTCTTAAAACACATCTGGGTTTTTTGAACGTGGGCCTAAATTTCTTGACGGACCTCAAATCTTCAGGTCCATCCATGCAACCATCTTCTACCACTTATCCAGGGGTCCGGGTCATGGGGGCAGCAGTCCAGAGCAGAGAAGACAGACTGCCACCTGGTTCACCCAGCACCACGATCCCCATGATCCCTCCAGCAGGCGGTGAGCCCACTGGACTCATGTGCCTCCTTATAACTTTTTTCCCCCCATAGAGATCCATTGGACTGCTCTTGGTCTAGCCCTTCACCCAGGACCAATTTGCCTTGGGAAATCCTATAACGGGACAAGCTGCCCCTGACAACATAGCTACTGGGATCATGAGAGCATGCGGAGGAGTCTGCAGGTGACTTTGGTAGTGATTCATTTAACTTAGCAGCCATGTACATAGTTGGAAGGAAAAAAAACAAAGTGGCCAAAAAAAAAAAAAAACAAACAGTCTCACATAGCATCACTTTTAGCAGCTTGTGTGTCCCCAAACCAGCAGACTGGTCCAGCAATGGATGAGCAATAAAACCGGAAGGATCACTTCAATGAAAGCTCTTTGCCTCTTCAAACTTTCTGAAAGTGGATCCACGTTTGTTGACACACCTCCCATTTACAGGTGGTTTCTGAAGTGATTAATGAGAGAGCTACTGGCATTGATCATCAAGGAGATGCTTGCAAACAAAGATAAGGACGCGGCACGATTTCAACATTTCCAAAACTTGTCTTTTCGCGTACCTCGTTTGGAAGGAAATCTACTATTTCACACTTTCTCAGACTGAGTGCATAAATGCATTTACTGTAAACAAGAAAACGCCACATGGCACAATTATCTGTTGCAAGAGACCTAAGCGTAAAGCACAACATCCTAAAAGAATGAAGTTTAACGCAAGCCTGAACAGATCGCCATGGGCTTTTGTCAACAAAAGACATTCATCGAAAGAAGTGAGACCAGTTCAGACACTCGAGTGAATTTATCATTTTTTTAAAGAATCCGGTCTCTCGGTATGTAAAACGTTTGCAGGGACGTGTGGGATGCCTCCCCTGATGGAACAACAGGCATCGAGACTGAAGCATGCAGACAAAGGGACTGGAAAGCTACGGCTCCCCTAAGCTAACCCAGTCCAGGTTTGCGGACAGACAGGCGAACATAAAGCCCGGTCTTTGGGGACTTCCGCGGCAGCTCGTCCCGGCCAACGGTTCGCACAGCTTGGGGTGAATAAACGAGCTCGGCGCGGGGCCGTAAAAGTTATGAGGAGCAGCACCCAGATCGGCTCTCCGCAGACCGACCTCGGGAGACGCACGTAGGGACACACTGCATCCACAGCGGAGCCGGTCTACAACGCGTTCCTGTGCTATTTTGTCACAAAGCCCCAAACAGCTGTATCCTACTTATACCTGCAGCGCTTAACGGGAGGGGGGGCTTCAGCACAAAAGCCAGCCAGAACCACAAACACTCGGCAACGCGCTCCGAATGCATTGTTCCCCAACACCGGTGCGAGGGTGGAACTCAAGTGTGGGATCCCCATCGGTGCAACATTTATGCACTGTAACTACAAACATGTGCGGACTATTTAACAAAAAAAAACTACAACCCCATGCTGCAAAACTCTCTCTCGCGCTTATAAACAAGAAATGCAAAAGTGAAAACTGGCTTTGTAGTGTGGCTAGCCGACTGGGCTAACTTAGCAGCCATGCCTGTAGTTGTGGGGAGGCAAAAGAAAGATAAGAGCGGCACCAGAAACGCACAAAGTGGCCAAACACAAAGAGCACTTCTCCCGGAGCATCACTTTTTGCAGCTTGTGCGTCCAGTTCGCAGGCATGACTCCGGAGTGACTTGAAACTGCTTCGCATCAGTTAGCAAGTTTAGCCACACGGTACACGCTCACTCTCTCCGCCGTGTTTCTGTTGTTGTGACAGTGCAATAATTTACTTACTTTTCTCTTGCCTGGCTGTCGGAGGGGACAACAGCTCCTTTACCCTTGCCGTACATCTTGGGAGGCTGTTCTGCTACTTTTGTTTTATCCCACTCGACACCTGTCAAAGTAAGCTACCAGGAAAGCCTACTATCTCCATAGCTACCTAGTTAGTGTTGTCTCCCTATCTCTCCCTTCTTGCGCTCTCTTTGCTCCGGTTTCCTTTTTTTTTCTACATCCCCAACATTGCCCACAAATCAGGCAGGGTTTCAGCCGGGGGGAACTTGAAACAGGCCACTGGTGGAGCGTTTTTTTTTTTTTTTTTTCAATCGCTGTTCCTGGATTCAGCTCACGCCCCCCCTGTTGCGGTGCGGTGGGGGCTTCTTAAAGCCACAGTCACAGTTTTTTGTCTACTTCGCCTGAAGTTCAAATAATCTTCCGGAGGCCTTTATACCCAAGTCTCACATTGCATTTGCGTTCACAGTGCAATGCAGACTTCTTTAAAATAACCGATACTTGCGTTTATTAGGCAAACGATGACATGTGTTGCCAGCTGGTGTGATTTAGCTTTTTATTATAGCCATATGGGCACTTATGGGCCTCCGAACCCATAAGAGGACTCAGAGGGGGGTGCAAAGAGGGCAACTGCCTCCCCTGCCCCGATGAAAAAATAATCTCTGGAGTGGCTAAAACAAAATGAACTTCCCTATTGACTGCCCTTCACATGGGGGGAAATTATCATTGGCCCTTTATGTAATAAATAATTATGGTGTGCCCTTTAGAGAGCAAAAAATGTCTTAATGAATGCCAGTCTAGGTTAAAAAATCTGACATGTACCATATAACGTGATCTGTGGTTCCCTACTTCCCTTCTAACAGAAAAATTGTGCTGTTGTGTAGTCACCTTCATGGTTCCCCCAGTAGGCGATATGTGATTTTTTTAATAAGGGGGGATGGTGGTTGTGGGGGGTATTCACAAATTTAGTATATGATACAAACGTATAAAACATAAATTGAGTACAAATTGACAGTAATAAACGTGCAAAAGTGTGGTAAAGCAGTGTTTTTCAACTAGGGGTCCCGGGACCATTCAGGTGTCTGTGGGAAATTTTCTAATTTCACTTCTTAATTGGTTAAAAAAACCAATTTGTTGTTATTGTACATGGGTGCCTATGGAATCCACTACAATACTTGTAACTTTTTCCTTGAACATCTGGGACTTTTCTAATAATTTTTTTTTTCCCTCAAAAAAAATCCAGTTTTTGTGAAAAAATTAGTTACCTTTCCCCTACACAAATTTACAACTTTTTCTATTAAATTAGCAACTTTTGTCTCATACATTTTCAACATTTTTGTTGTACATTTCCAACAATACTCTCACTGACATATTCAACTGTCCTGTGTAAACCATCCTTGGACTCTTCGTAGCAATGGGGATGGAGGGCAGGCACATGCACAGATAGGCCTCAGGTGGTGCTCTAGCATCGTCATCTTTGCCCTCTTCCCTCTGAAATGCCCTTCTGGACAGCATTTTTTTCTTAAGGTATTATATATTTTAATTTTCCTCCACAGAGACACCAGTTGCCAATCAAATGTGTTTTAATGTCTGACATTTACATCTGATATCCAGTTAACTGTGTACATTTTGTGTAATTTTGCCATATTCTCATTGTACTGTACTACTGTACAATGGCAATAATGTACAATGACAATAATGCCTATTCTATTCTATTCATATAGTTTTTTGTCCTGTTCATATATATAGATATATACACACACACAGAGACACACACACAGAGCGGGGAAAATATGTATTGAACGCATCAACATTTTTCTCATTAAACATATTTCTGATGGAGACACTGATCTGAGATTGTCACCAGATATCAGTAACAACCCAAGTAATCCATACATACAAAGAAATCAAGGCACCTGTGTTCACAAAACAAGTTATATTTAATAAAGTGGAATGACACAGGGAATAAGTATTGAAAGCCCTTGGCGAAATTCATTTAATATTTAGTAGAAAAGCCTTTGTTGGTAATAACAGCTTCTCCTGTATGGAGAAACTAGGCACAGGCATTGCTCAGGAGTGATTTTAGCCCATTCTTACACACAGTCTTCAAATTTTGAAGGTTCCATGGATGTCTTCTACGAACTCTGATCTTCAGTTTTTTTCTATAGATTTTCAGTTGGATTCAGGTCAGGTGACTGACTGGGCCACTCTAGCAACTTTATTTTCCTTCTCTGGAGCCAGATGAGAATTTCTTTGGCTGTGTGCTTGGAATCATTGTCTTGCTGAAATGTCCACCCTCATTTCATCGTCAGCATCAGCGTCAGAGGAACATGTATATTTCAAAAACCTTCAGTGAGAACTACCACCAAGCAACACTGTGTTTCAGTGCAAGGAGTCAAGATTATGGAACAATTTTGGACCTGAATTAAAATCATGTACAACGCTTGGACAATTTAAACAAAAACTAAAGGAAGAAATACTCCAAACATATATACAAGATGACATGTAAAATCACAAAAGGATTGTCATATCCAGTCTGCGTTGTGTTGTTGCTTAGTTGTTTTTTTTTGTCACATTTTGTCTTAGCTTTGTTCTGAATTGTAATCGCTCTTGTTTTTTGTTTTTTTTAAATTCTTGGATGGAATATGGGTGGGCAATATAAGCTGCGGCTTCAGCCATCACCCATTTCGGATAACTTATGTTGAACTGTATAATCAGAGGAGTTATTGTCTAATTTGACCTTGTTGGATTTTCTTTCCCCTTTGTTATATTATTCTGTTTCTTTTTTAATCTCTACTTTTAATCTATCCAAAATAAAAAATAAAGATTCAAAGCATCTTGGCAGATAGCAACAGATTCTTATCAAGGACGTCTCTGTACATTTGTTCATTCATCTTTCCTTCAATTACTATATGAAGTCTGCCTGTACCATGTGCTGAAAAACACCCCCACACCATGATGGGATGTGCAGTGCCATTTCTCTTTCAAACATGCTGTGTGTTGTGGCATCCAAAAAGTTCAATTTTGGTCTCATTTGACCACACTGTGTTCTCCCAGTATTTTACTGGCTTACCCAAATGTTGTACAGCAAACTTTAAACGAGCTTCACCATGCTTTTTCTTCAGCAGTGGAGTCTTGTGAGGTGAGCAGGCATAGAGCCTATGTCAGTTGAGTGCATGACTTATTGTTTTCTTTGAAACAGCAGTACAGTGATCCCTCACTTATCGCGGTTAATGGGTTCCAGAACCGACCGCGAAAAGTGAAAAACCGCGAAGTAGCGTCACCCCTAATGACGTCACCCATAAATAATACGTACGTTCATTCTCTCACTCTCTCTCTCATATGATACGTGTGTGTGTGTGTGTGTAAGTATACATACATACGTAGATGTAAATAAAGTGTACATAAATGTGTTTTTAGAACTCTTTTATTCTTATAACAAGATACATAACTCAAGATGAAGATGATTTACTGCACAGGTTAATGAGAGCTTTACTGCTCCTCAGGTGACGCCTCATCGTCAGGTGCTAGAGGCGCAGGATCGTCGAGGGCAGCTTCCGATAGAGCTGGAGAAGATGCAGGAGGTGGCGTAGTGGCTCGACGGGAAGATTATTTTGCACAAAAAAGCACAAGAGAACAGCGAACAATGAATGCGGTCTTCCTTCGCTGGGTATGGGCGCTCGGCAGGGAGAGAAGCTGGGTAAAACGTCTCGGCCAATCAGCTTGCGAGATTCCCGAGCGGTGAAGAGGTGGGCGGAGAGGAGTGGAGCGGTGGTCAGAGAGGTGGATTTTGAGTTGTGCGGGCTCTCCGTGTTGATACCTGATGTTCTAATGTAGTCTCCCTGCCTTCTGCTAGCGCCCGCCCATTTTTTCTCAATTTTGAATTTTTGATGAATATTTTTGAAAAATCCGCGATGCACTGAGGGCGCGAAAGGTGAAGCGCGAAGTAGCGAGGGATCACTGTACCTGTTAACGCCAGGTCTTTCTGGAGCTCTCCACAAGTGGTCTTTGGCTCTTGGATAACTCTTCTGATAATTCTTTTGACTCCTCTGTCAGAAATCTCACAAGGAGCTCCTGGTCATGGCCGGTTTATGGTAAAATGATGTTCTTTCCACTTCCGAATGATGGCTCCAACAGTGCTCACTGGAACATTCAGCAGTTTAGAAATGTGCCTGTAACCAATGCCATCATTATATTTTGTAACAATAAGGTTGTTTTATTTATTTATTTAAAGAGAGGTCTTCTACCCATCATGAGTTCTTTGTGGCATGACAGTCTGATAGTCACAGACTTTTTTAAATGCTATCAGTCAGGACTTAACCAGCTGAAATTAATTTGCACTGACTGATGGGGGATGGGATGGCTTCCTAAATTCTGATGGATTTCAGCTGGTTTCTTGGCTTTCTATGCCTTTTTGCTCCTCTGTCTCTTTATATGTTCAATACTTATTTCCTGTGTCATCCCACTTTATTAAATATAACTTGTTTTGTGAACACAGTTACCTTGATTTCTTTGTATGTATGGATTACTTGAGTTGTTACTGATATCTGGTGAAAATCTCAGGTCAATGGCTCCACTGGAAAAATGTTTAATGAGAAAAATGTTGATGTGGTCAATGCTTATTTTCTCCAATGTATACACTCTGCTCTCAAAAGTTTTCTGTTGTTTTAGATTTAAAGTAAATTCAGAAGCCCATCCATTTCAATTATAACTAGTTGCCATTTATTGAAATTTAATGTCACACCAGTGGGTAGGATTGAGCCTCCTGATCAACTTTGACCTCTCTGTGGAGTTTATACATATGTTGTCTCTTGCATCAGTTTCCTCTGGGTGCTCTGGAGTTTTTCTGGCATGCATGTTGGTTTAACTGAGGATTACGGTTAGCCATCAGAGTGGATGTGAGAGTGCATAGCTGGCCTTGTGATCGACTGACCTTGACTGTAATGAATAACTATAGCCTGTCATAATTTTCTTTTCATGGACACACCATTCTAAAACATCTCTTACATATTGTCCATTTGATGAACAGAAATATGAGAGCATATTGCATTATGAGACACTACAGAAATGTGTATTCTAGCCATTAGTGCCTAGCAGTAACTTCTATAGAATGCACAAGAACTGCATTAAGTTACCTTGTTAAAACAGAATAAACTGATTTTTTTCTAAATCTGTAAGATTATCCTAAACAATTTCTATATAGAATACATTAGAGTGTCTCACCATTCAGATAGTTTGTGTCACATCAATGTAATAATTTAAAAGGATGATGCATCCATCCATGTTCTTCCACTTAATCCTTTTCGGGTCGCGGGGGGGCGGGGCTGGAGCCTATCCCAGCATCTTTGGGCGAGAGGCAGGGTACACCCTGGACAGATCCCCAGTCCATCGCAGGGCCAACACAGAGAGACAGACAACCATTCACTCTCACATCCATACCTAAGGACAATTTAGAATCCCCAGTTGAATCCAGTTAACCTAACTTGCATGTTTTGTTTTGTTTTTTGGCATGTGGGAGGAAACCGGAGAAATCCCACGCTGATACGGGGAGAACAATCAAACACCACACAGATCACTGTTGGCCGGGGGCTGGGATCGAACCCGGGATCCCCCGGCCAAGGGTGAGTTGCTGTGCTGCTGCAGTGCTAACCACTCCACCACGCGCTGCCCAAGGATGATGCAGCTTTTGCTAATGCAAACTACTTATCAATTGTCATTTGTCAGCAGCGCATGGGTTTGTGCTCTGTCCCTTTAAGAGCGTGTAGAGGACTTTTTCAGAGTATGTGTAGTCTGTATGTGTGCGAGGCAGGGGCAGGCAGCCTGCTCTGTTTTCGAGCTACTAGTTGTGGGAAGGGCACAGCTGACTGTGTCTGTGTACGTGTACGTTTGTGTGCACAAACGTGTGTCTATGTTTGCGTGTAGGCCTCTGTGTGTGTGTGTGTGTGTGTGTGTGTGTGTGTGTGTGTAGGCAAGCGCATGTATCCCCGTGTGCATGAGAGGGAAAAGAGAAGAAAGAGAGAATGAATGTGCACATAAAATTTCAAGAATAACTGAATAAAAGCCAGAAAAGAGACAAAACAATATGAGGGAGGGAGCACTGTTTTAATGGAAGGCCAAAGTGTTCCTTGGCGAACTTGTGAGTAGCAATGCAGACACAATAATGCACTACTCATTTAAGTATTATGATTGTATATCAACCGTCTGATATTGTAATTTCTCAATGCCCTATATATATATATTCAAGGGCGTATTTCTGAAAACTCTTTCTTTCTTTCTTTCTGGTAAAAAAAAAAAAACATTACACAGAATGGCATAGATGGGTGTGATTGCTATGCTCACAAGCTCCCGCATTGTTTTTTGGATATGCGGCAATAAAATGTGTAAAGCTTCCTGATCTGAAAAGGGATTCAAATGCAGAAGTTCCTTCAACTTGCATCCTTTTGAATTGCCAGCAGAGGGCAGCACTTGTGGCTGCAAAAAAGTAAATCCTCTACAGAAGTTTATGGGAAAACGTCAGGTTTTTTTTGCACCATGCCAGCTTCTAGTTTATATCGTAAAGGTTTATATACAGTATATATATATACAGTATATATATATCACATGGAATGATGAAGATTTAGTAAATGGTATTTTATTATTAATGGTATTTTACTTATTAACAAGTTCCACCCCAACCCGTATAACCCACTTGCCATCATGCCACCCTCTTCAGTTCTGGTGCTCTTTTCTTTGCTGATACTTCCGTTGGTTTAGCTCTGGCTAAACCAACTTGTCCACCTGCAAATGAGCTGGATAAATGGCTTTACTTCTGGTGTTTGCACAATTGACCATGGAGCACTGGTTTGTCGTTGAACCTGGCAGTGAGTACTCTGAGGGAGAAGACGGATACTCCCCCTTCTGCCCCATGGTTTGTGGCTACATTTGCCACTAGATCCATCACAAAGCCTGTCCTGTTTGACTGGGTCTGTTTCATTTATGCGGTACACAGAAACCCTAGTGGCACTCCCTGTGTAGCAAGCTATACTAGTCAATCCTATAGAAACCCAGAGGACCACTGGGACAGTTAAAGCTGCTCTCCCAGAGCTGCCTCAAGCTTTTAAGGTGCCGGCCCCATCCTGCTCCAACAATGAGGATTTCCTTGTGGAAAGCCTTGTGGAAGATCTGGTAGACAACATGAAGAGCTTGGAGCTATATGGCGTTATTTTTGTGCCTCATTTCTGAGTAAGGAAGTGGAGATTTTGAGCAAGGAGTTAGACATTTTGAGCACAAAAACATGTTTTTTGCAAGAACTTCAGGTTATAAAGCGTGCGCTGACAATATATTTTCCTCAGATTTCCTCACTGCTCACTCGCGGTGTTTAATTGTGCTCTGCTCACGTCCTCTCTCTCTTGCTCGCTCAACTTCTCTCTCTCTCCTCGCGCTCAACTCTACCTGTGCACTCGCTCAACATGGCACAGTGCTATAAATGTGCCACAATTTCAACCAATCAGGAGTCAAACAGGGCAAATTATGACTGGCTAGTTCTTCCTCCAATAGAACCAGCCAATCATAATTCGCCCTGCACGCCATAGAGCTGCAGTATAGCTGGAATATGCACACCAGTTGACCAACTGCTCTCCCAGGGTGCTGGCTGTGAAGCTAATATCCTCATCAAAAAGCTGACTTCCTCACATGAGGATGAAGATGTGCTGGATATAGGTCATAACATCCACAACTTCTCTGAGGGGGAGGACCGAGAGGAGCTCGATTCAGTCTGAGCCATCTCCCATCCATAGAACCCACACTGGCGGGAACCTTAGTCTAAGAGCATAATCAAAGTGTCTCTGGAACCTCAGTCCTTTTCACAACCCATGCAGTCACCTCTTAATGGCTGGATAGATTGTACTGTACTTAACGTGGGAGCTGCCTGCAGACTGACGACCTCCACAATGCTCCAAACCTATCAAGTTATGCACCTTGCCAAGTTTGCCTCTGCTTTGCCATATGACAGTACTCATACTGCACTCTTAAAGTGTCTGTGACACGATTTAGGAACTATGGATTATATTCAGTATGAATTTATCTTCAATCGTCCATATAGTTGGTTCTTTTGACTTAGAACACTAAATGAGTGGAAAAATATTTCCAAGTGAATTCAAATTTAGTGCCGTGTTGCACTAACGTGATCTCCTGAGACTCGCCTTCCGGATATGACGTCATGAGGTGCAGTTCCTCTCGGCTGATCTGTGTGCTGTCAATGTAAACAAGCTGTTTAGCTTCTATATCAGCGAAGAAATGCCAAAAAGTTGTGTGGCGGCTGGGTGTTCTAATTGCTCCAGTGAACATACAAGCCTGTTCTAATTCCCAAAAGATCCAGATCTTCTTAAAAAATGGGCGAAGCAAGTACAAAGAACAAGGGACAAATGGCAACCAACACCATCTTCCGTACTTTGTAGTGATCATTTCACTGCAGACAGTTTTGAGGAGGCGCCACTGCCATACCTACGGTTTTTAAATGAAAACCCACAGTTCAAGACGATATCAACATATCAAAACAGCGCAGAGAAGCAACAGTGTCTAAACTCGCCCCGAAAAGAGTTTGTGTAATTGATTTTTTTTTTTCACATAAGGCGATCGTGATTTTATTATATTTTTCCACCGAAAGTAAAATCCTCCCCTATGAATTTTGAAGTCGAGTGTTGACTTTACCCCAAATGGAACGACTTTGCATTAAAAAACGTTATATTAATTTTTCAGTTTTCATTTTTATAAATCTCATTGCCTACCAAAACTGAATATCTGAGCATTTTTTTTATTTCCCCAAACACTGGAAATAAAAAAAAATTGAAGCCAAAATTTCTGTAAACCAAACGATTAAATAACGATCGCCTTATGTGGGGAAAAAAATCAATTACACAAACTCTTTTCAGGGTGACTTTTGACACTGTTGTTTCTCTGCACTGTTTTGACACAGGCGATTGTCCATATCAAAACAGCACAGAAATACGGACGATCGCCCATATCAAAACAGCGCAGGGACGCAACAGTGTCAAAACTCGCCTGGAAGCATTCGTGTAATTGATTTTTGTTTCCACATTAGGTGATTGTGATTTTATTATATCTTTTCCGCCGAAAGTAAAATCCTCCCCTATGAATTTTGAAGCTGAGTGTTGACTTTACTCCAAATGGAACAACTTTGTGTTAAAAAAACGTTAAATTACTTTTTTCAGTTTTCATTTTTATAAATCTCATTGCCTACCGAAACTGAATATCTGAGCTTTTCTTTTTATTTCCCCCCACCTAATCGGAGAAAGTTAGATCTATCTGTATATTACCATTCAGTGTTTTGGAGGCGACCGATGTCCATCTCTAACCCTTCACCGTCGGATCCTTCATACTCTGAAACGTGCGAGTCATCGTCGCTTCCTGAACGATATGGTTCAAATAAATAGGGCTGCAGTCCTTCGTTAGAACCAACTCGCTCTTCTTCATCACTTGATCCTGCTTCCTCAAAAACTATTGACAAATCGCTCAAATCTTCGCTGAAATTGCTCACAACTTCTTCCACTTCAGTGTACTCAGCCATGCTTGTTTACATCTTTGGTTCACCTCATTATGTCACAAAAAGGCGGCGGCGTTGGACCCAGTTTCGACAAACGAACATTGCAATAGTCTGCATCACAATGTAATTAATGGTAGTATATGGAAACAAAATTTTATTGAATTTTTTTGTCTACACAGAATAAAAACACAGTAGTTCTTCTTTCTAAAGATGTCTTGGTTGAATTACGTCACAGACTCTTTAAAAGAGTTACATATGACAGCGGATTATGTTCTACGCCCCTCCATTGTGGTAGCTTCAATGTTTAGAAGAGCGATGGTGTGCAGCTTCATGGTTCACCGTCACCTCTGGTTTAATCTCTCCTTCATCTCAGACAAGGACCATGCCTTGTACCTTGATGAGCCTGGGTCCTGGGTCGCTTCCTCATATTTCTCTTGGAGCAGTCTATCAAGGTTATTCAGAAGAAAGTTGAGAAGATGAAGAAAAAGACAGGCTCTCCACTCCATCATCTCCAGGTGGGATTCTAAATGGACCTCTGTTTCTTAAAGTTCCTCTGCTTTTTTTTTTTTGGTCTTTTTCCTGTTGTGCCACTTAGCTGTCCATAGTCATCCAAATAACTTGTGCTTGACTGTGTTCAAGCTTCTCAGGTTTCACTCTCCTCCTTCAGTTGAATGAGCCAGGAGCAAACTATTATCCAAGACTATCCTTTCTCCCTGGGTTGTTAATGCCATTTCCATTGCCTACACAAGCAGAGGCCTTCCTCTGCCCCAGGGTGTCAGTGTGCACTCTACAAGGGGCATGACCACGTCTTGGGCATTGTCTCAAGCTACCAACTGTGCTGCAGTCAGTTGGGTGACACCACAGAGTTTTGTCCAGTTGCAGGCATCCAGTCCTGGCTCCTTTGGCTGTCATCAGGGTGTGATTTGATGTCACATACAGATGTTGCACTGACTGTATCAAGTGTAGGGAAAAGTACAGTTACGCATATAACCACTGTTCCCATTAGGAGGGGAGATCAGTGCAACACACCTTTGCCTCATCGCATGCTGGACTTAGTGAAGAGCACCAGAGAACTCAAGGTTGTGACGTGATGACGGGGAGTTTATAGGGGTGAGGGTGGAGCCCCATCTGCATCATCGCACACTCTGCCAAAATGTGTGATTAGAGGTTGTCTTCAGTGATGCATACATGCACACGGGTGTTTCCTATTATTATGCTGCACTGAGCTCTCCTCCTTAATGGAACAGTGGTTATATGAATAACCTTATGTTTTTGCTTTGTCATTGTTTGCTTATCACATCTGGTTTCAAAAAAGCAAGACAGTAACAGCCTGGTAATGAATCCAGCATCATTCCAATTTAGGTTCACCAACAGTAAAAATCACTCAGGATTTGTACAAAAATCACTCAGTACTCACTACGTTATGTTCATGGATCTGTCACAAACCCATCTCACTTGCTTGGCCATAAAAGGGAAACCACACAGAGGTACCAATTTAAACAACAATTTATTTATTAAAGTGAAACAATAAAAGAAAGTGTTTGTAAGAATCAGTGGTGTGTGCAAGTGTATGGGATGCGTGTAGCAAACACAAACAGCAGACATTCACTAGCCAATCCAACGACCGTATGCCTCTGTCAGGGGCTGCAACTATGCCCAGCGGCAACCCAAAACCAGAAAGCCCACAGGCTACAGACAACAACCAGGGGGCCACCAGCACAACCCCGACCAAGTAACAAAACAGGCAGTAGGCAGAGCACGAGCACAGAAGGCACAGCAGAGAGGCACCCGGCATCCGCCAGAGCAGAATGCTACTGACAGGTGTACAGAGGTGGCTTTTATAGAGCACCTCTCAGCCAGAGGCAGTCCTTCGCAGTTCCGCCTACAACACAGAAAAAAACACAGAGGTCCGACTCCGAAAAGGAGCGGGTTGTAACAGACCGCAAAACATTTCAGGATTTGGCATTGCCGAATGACAGGGATGCAAAATCAGGGCTCTGGGGTATTAACCGGAGAGGTGGCCTTGTAGTAGAGCATCCGCCCCAGAACTGGGAGATCGTGGGTTCAAGCACATACCAAAGACAATATTAAAAAAATGATACTTCCCACCTGGCTTGCTGCTCAGCATACAGTAATAGAATGGGGGGGGGATGGTTGTGGCGACGCCTTGCATGGCAGTGGCCCCCTGATTCTAGATGTGATTGACATTGTAGATGGGGAAACTTAATTTTGTTCTACTGTACATGCTTGGCTGTATGGATTGAATGACAATAAAGTTGGCTTAGTTCCACCCCCCCCCCCACCCACTTCTATACTCAGATTTAAGTGCTTAAGAAATGCAATGAAATAGCATCACTATGTTTGAGATGGTACAGATTTTTGTATTCTGAGATTAGGAATTTAAGCTCTATTTTTACATATTTAAGATAAGATAAGCCTTTATTAGTCCCACAACGGGGAAATTCCAGGATTGCAACAGCACAGGGATAGCAACACTCAGAGCAACAATCAGAAGGCAAGAAAAAAAAAAAAAACAAGCAAGCAAGAGCAGCTAATAAACATATGTACGTATTACTATAAAATATATATATATACACACACACACAGACACACAGTGCAGAGCATTGTAGCTGGATGGAATAAATATATGAATATATGAACACACAGTGCAGAGCATTGTAGCTAGATGGAATAAATATGTAAATATATAAACACCCACAGTACGGAGCATTGCAGCTAGGTGGAATAAATATGCAAGTATATAAACACACACAGTGCGGAGCAATGTAGCTAGATGGAATAATATGTAGATATATAAATCTATTTGTTGGAGGACTTATAAATAAAGCTACTGATCAACACTTCTTTAATCCTTTTATATATAAATGTATTTCAGACATTGGCCAAATTAAATCAAAACCTGTTAAACAGCATGTCGTCTACATCAACAATGTCAAATTGTTCATTTATCTTTTTTTCATTCAAAATATTTACCTTATTGTTGTGTTTTGTAAAAATTAAACTTTTTCCTAAAATGAGATGCATTTATTTACACATTAATCTACCAAAAAAGCTAAGAATGAGAGGCATTTTCATTGTGGTTGTCTTCATACTCTCAGTGAGGAGGATAAAGTGAGATGGGGTGGAGGTAGGTATCTTTTTAAGCGCGAGACCACAGACTCTATCACTGTCTCATCATAGCACCAGTATTGATCCAAGAACCCAGTGATCCCTAGGAACACTGGCTCTTCTTCTTTTGCACAGAATAAACAAAATGCAGCCCTATTATCTGCTCTTCCCTTTCTCCCATATTCCCCATTTTAATCTAACAATATTTATGACTGACAGTATGTTTTTCTGTTCATTCCTCTACCCATCCATAGAATGAACAGTTGTGTTTTTTTTTTACCATAAACATGCGATACTGTATGAAACTGATATAGAGTCAAGGTGACACCAGCTATTCTCATTAATAACATACAGCATACAGCAAGGAAAATAAGTACTGAACACGTCAACATTTTTCTCATTAAACATATTTCTGATGGAGCCATTGACCTGAGATTTTCACCAGATATCAGTAACAACCCAAGTAATCCATACACACAAAGAAATCAAGGCAACTGTGTTTACAAAATAAGTTACATTTAATAAAGTGGAATGACACAGGGAACAAGCATTGAACGCATGAAGAAAAAGTGGTGCAAACAGGCATAGAAAGCCAAAAACCAGTTGACATCCATCAGAATTTAGGAAGCCATCCCATTCCCCATCAGTGCAAATTAATTTCAGCTGGTTAAGTCCTGCCCGATAGCCTTTAAGAAGGTCTGTGAATATCAGTCTGTCACACCACAAAGAACTCATGATGGGTAGAAGCAAAGAGCTCTCTCTAGATCTTTGCAACCTTATTGTTGCAAAATATAATGATAGCATTGGTTACAGGCACATTTCTAAACTGCTGAATGTTCCAGTGAGCACTGTTGGAGCCATCATTCGGAAGTGGAAAGAACATCATTTTACCATAAACCAGCCACAATCAGGAGCTCTTGCAAGATTTCTAACAGAGGAGTCAAAAGAATTATCAGAAGAGTTATCCAAGAGCCAAAGACCAATTGTGGAGAGCTCCAGAAAGACCTGCAGTTAGCAGGTACTGCTGTTTCAAAGAAAACATAATCTATCCAGGTGGATGCCCTGGTGGCTCTATGCCCGCTCAACTTGCAAGACTCCACTGCTGAAGAAAAAGCAAAAAAGCATGTTGAAGCTCATTTAAAATTTGCTGCACAACATTTGGGCAAGCCAGTAAAATACTGGGAGAATATAGTCTGGTCAGATGAGACCAAAACTGAACTTTTTGGGTGCCACAACACAGCATGTTTGGAGGAGAAATGGCACTGCACATCTCATCATGGTGTGGGGATGTTTTTCAGCACAGGGTACAGGCAGACTTCATAAAATGGAAGGAAAGATGAATGGACAAATGTACAGAGACGTTCTTGATAAGAATCTGTTGCCATCTTCCAAGATGTTGACAATGAAATGAGGGTGGACATTTCAGCAAGACAATGACCCCAAACACAGAAAAGGAAGCTCTCATCTGGCTCCAGAGAAAGAAAATAAAGTTGCTAGAATGGCGCAGCCAGTCACGTGATCTGAATCCAACTGAAAATCTATGGAACAAATTGAAGATCAGAGTTCATAGAAGACACCCATGGAACCTTCAAGATTTGAAGATTGTTCACCTTTTGTTCTTATTAAAGACAAAAATAGAAAGGAGATGTTTTTACCTTCTTTACATGTTTCGACTGTTCATTGCAGCCTTTGTCAGAAGTGTCAGCTGATTGCTGCTAGGTGACATTTTATCAGCTGACTTTCGTAGGTGGGGCCAGCCCAGCAGACCTGTCAGATCCACCGAGCCGGCCCCGCTTTCCGCCATCCGATGGTCTCTGGAGAATGTGGTCCCAGGTGTGGGAAAGCATAAAGGCCCTCTCATCCCGGTTCATGCTATCTTTTGCCCGCGTCCTGATTCTATGGCTTCCTTGATCCAGCGTTTGTGTCTGTTGCTCTCCGATCCAATAATTTTTGCATTGTCCCAGTCCATGATGTGATTATTTCTTTTGCAGTGATCTGATATTGCTGATTTTAATGTTTCTTGTTCTGCCTTTTCGTTTTGTGATCTTGTGAGTCGTCCTTGTGTTTCCTTCTCACATTCCTTCTAGTGTTCTTTTTTCCTTGTAGTGAATGATCTTCCGGTTTCTCCAATGTAGGTTTTGTTGCATGATCTACATGACCACCTGGGACCACATTCTCCAGAGACCATCGGACGGCAGAAAGCAAGGCCGGGTCAGTGGATCTGACAGGTCTGCTGAGCTGGCCCCACCTATGAAAGACAGCTGATAAAATGTCACCTAGCAGCAATCAGCTGACACTTCCGACGAAGGCTGCAGTGAACAGCTGAAACATGTAAAGAAGGTAAAAACATCTCCTTTCTATTTTTGTCTTTAATAAGAACAAAAGGTAAATAATTAAAAGAAGACGAAATGAACCTACTTGAGCTACTGTATTTGTAGATTGTGTTGAAGAATGGGTAAAATCACTCCTGAACAATGCCTGTGCCCAGTTTCTCCATACAGGAGGCATCTGAAAGCTGTTATTATCAACAAAGGCTTTTCTACTAAATATTAAACGAATTTCACCAAGCGTGTTCAGTACTTACGTATTCCCTGTGTCATTCCACATTACTAAATATAACTTGTTTTGTGAACACAGTTGCCTTGATTTCTTTGTACTGTATGTATGGATTACTTGGGTTGCTACTGATATCTGGTGAAAATCTCAGGTCAATGGCTCCATCAAAAATATGTTTGAGAAAATGTTGGCGTGTTCAATTCTTATTTTTCTCGCTGTATGTTACATAAATTGAGTCTTGCTATTTTTCATTCACTCACAGTGAAACTGCATTTCCCAGCCTTTGCATGGTAAGGGTCTAAAGGATAAATGTTGAATTCTTTTTCTCAAGTCTTGCTGGAGCCTCTTCTGTAGTTCAACAGAAACAAATCTCAAGTTGTATTTTGTCAGTTTGTCCTCCAAACTTCCACCCTGTCTTCATTCCTCTCTTGCCTCTCTCACTGTCATCTCACTCTTCTTCCTGCTCCTCAACATCGTCATCCTCTCCTCTGACCCACTTTAATGCCTTCTCACCACCATCTCCCTCCATTCCTCCTCATGACATGCACCCACATCCTCCATCTCTCTCGCTTTCTCCTCCCCCCTTCCTGTTCTCCCCTCCATTGCAGTTCTCCTTGTTCATGCTTCTCCACCTTTCTTCCTCTCCATCTCTGCGCCTTCTTCAGTTTCTCCCTCTCCACCCACCCTCTTCTTCTGCTACTTTCGTCCCAAATATCTCAACAAGCTTGTGCAGTCTCTGTGCATATTCTGTTTTTCCCTTCTTCTCTCAGTCTCTCATTACATCTCTATTTTATCTTTTATCTTTGCATTCTTGCTCTTCATCACTCCTACTCTTTTCTCTTCTTTATCAGCCTCCCCGTTCCTCCCTTTTTCCTCACCTTCTGCCCTTCTCCTGCATCTTTCCACCTTGTCTATCCTCCCTCCCTCCTCCTTCCACCATGAGTCATTTTATGTTCTCTCTCTCTCTCTCTCTCTCTCTCTCTCTCTCTCTGCTCCCCTCACTACGCCACAGAGGCATTCAGGACAGACATTCATCAACGGCCCAAGATGATAGATGCTGCTCACCACAGCTCCAGCAGCCAGTTAGCCCGGGGTGATGCCTTATGCATACAGATATCACCTGGCGAGCTGTAGTCTACTGCCTCAACCAGGATCGAATACACACAAATGCTCTCGTTTACACACATACACACTGCGCTGCTTGGTGTCTTAGACTAGCTCTGAGTGGAATGGAAAAGTTTCTTGCATGTAAGAATCCATTGATAGGTATACAGTATTTGCCATTAAGTAAAGTGTATACAAGTGTGCCCGTAAGAGCGTTGGAACGATTTCATCTGTGTGTACATATGTGTGTGTGCGTGTGTGTGTGCTGGAGATTGTTAGGTATGTAAACTCCAGGGGAGTTAGGTTAATTGGGTCTGAAAAAGAGGTGGGTGTGTCTCCCTCCTCTATGACAGGCTTATTTACATAGCAAAGCTGTAATTACCCTAACGAAGCCCCTATCCTATCAGGGAAGAGTGCACACACGCACACATCCACACACTAGTTCCATCCCCAAACAGGTTTGAGCTCAATCATGCCAAACCTGTATTTTTCATCACTCCAGATCCCTCTCAGAAGCATTCCATTCACATGTTCATTTCTAATTGAATGGCATCCTTTGCAGCACCAATCAGTGGGCTTGTTGGGATTTCTCTATTAGAGATCACTGGCTTATAAGAGAGATATGGGACTCTTTCCAGCACCCAGCAATCACTTCCTTCCTTCTCCTCCTCTGTATTCTTTTGGAAAGGACCGGCTTTCTATTTGAGTCACTACAAAAAAATAATATCAACTGAAATCACAATATCAATGTATTGTTATGGATATTGAGATGTGAGAACCACACTGACATTTAAGGGAGGCATTATCTATCAAACTGACTAAAAATATGTTAAAAGTTATACTGCATGTGTGGTGAAACACGCTTGCTGAACCGTTCAACCACAAACCTTCAAAAGTTTTCTGTAACAGGTGAGAATTTCTGAAGGAACTCTTATGTAGTCATAAGGTGTTTCAAAAGAGACGAGGAGCAGGGGTTCTCTTACTTGTTGTTCTCAAACTAACACATTGTCACGATCAGTTTTTGTATGTTATATCATGGGCCAGTTTTTGGAACAACAGATGTAATGCCTGTAAACTTAAAAATCTCACATTTTCATACTTTTTGTTTCTTTGCAAATTTTAGATGTTGCAGCAGGGATCTAAAATTGTACAGAAGAAGAAAAGAAAATCATCATCCTTTAAGCAGCCTCGTGACAACCTGTTAACATATTCAACACATCACAAGATGAAAAGAGCAAGTAATTGTTGTTCTGTATGAGCTTATACAGCTCTGGAAAAAATTAAGAAACAAAAGAGATCACTGAAAAAATGATCACTTTATCTGTTTTTACTATTTATACATATGTGTTTGAGTGAAATGAACAATTTTGTTTTATTCTCTAACCTACTGAAAACAACTCACCCATTTTCCAAGTCAAAATATTATCATTTAGAACATGTACTGACAGAAAATGACAGCTGGTCAAAACAACAAAAAAGATGTTGCCTTTTCATGTGTTTTTTTTTTAGATCAAATAATGTAAAGAAAACAAGTTCATGTTCATTCTTAAAGGAGTCATTGACTGCACTTTTTCCACATTTTAACAGCTCATACATGTCTTAATGAAGTGTTTGTGACATTTTGTTCACATTTTATTTTTTTAATTATTGAAGCAAATTTGTTTTGTATTTTTCCTGGCTTTCTTGAAACACTGATTTAATGCCTATCATTTTAACACTAGAAGTCCCAGAGAGGGGCCATTTGGCCTTTTTGGCTAGAAAACCCATAGGGGGACCATCAAGTGGCCACAAGAGGGCTAATGTCTGGGACTTCTTTAAGAAACATTCTTCACCTATTCAACTCTGGCCTCTCTCTTATGTCAGTTAGCCATTAGCTGGCAAGCTTCTAGCCTCCTTCTAGCTTGGATGAGCGGTGCTGGTTCACTGATCCACAGTCGATGATGTATCTTGCGTCACTCCAGCCCATCTCCCAATAATTTTGCCGTGATTCCACACAAATTTTTAGCACTGCACACCAGGCGGCTCCTCAATCGCCGCAAACGACTTGGCTCAGGACCCAAGACTGCTGGCTGAGCTGAAGCAAAGCTTGCCAAGCCGAACTGCCAAGCCATGGGATCTCAAAGGGCAGTGTCTCACTCTGCAGGATGCCACTCCGTTCCTATGGCCAGCTGGGGGATGCCCTGTCACTGGTGAACCAAGTGGTAACAGGGATGGCTATCAGGGTGACTAAGAACTGAGGAAAATAATAAAAGTCATGGTTGGTGCAAGCATCCTGGTACCAGGGTTAATTTGGGGACTAATAGCTCAAGGGCTAATAAGCTACTTTTAGCACCCCTTCCATCTACATGACAGACAGCTAAGGGGGCCAATAATAGAGCAGTGGGCGGGTCTCAAGGATGGCGGTGCATTGGCTTTGTCAAATCATGACGCTGTGAAGTGTGTAAATGAAGAGGCATATTCATTTCAGACGATTTATTACACACTCACATCTCACAAGCAAAGAACAGACTGACTGGTCACATCAAGCATTCCTCTCTCTATATCAAGTCACACTTCACAAGGTTCAAGGCACTTCCTCATACACAGCATGACATCTACACTACACTTCATTCAACCCCCTCTCACCCACTTGGGCATTCTTCTCCCATATGTATTCATTATCTCTGTCTAAGGTGTGAAATAACCTGAGGCCCACACCGCCCCCCCCCCCCCCAGCATCTTAGATAGAACAATAGAACATCAGTCCACATGCTGTTTCGGCTTCAGTCTCCTCCCATATCTGCTGCAACTGGGGTTTGCCGTCTCCATGGTGCTGCTGTGCCGGTGGGAGGCTGCTGGGAGTGTGTCCGACTGCGGGTGAGCCGTGGGGGGGATGGGGGCGGTCACTCTGTCCGTGTGGCTGCTCTGATGAATCGTTCCCCTGGGGAGGTCTCCATGGGGGTCTTCCACGCCGAGGGGCCCTCGCCAACAGCACTTGCTCATCCGCCACTACAAAGGCGGATTTGAGTCTGTCTATGCCAATTCTCTCCCGTCTACCCCCCAAGTCTAACACAAAATGCTTATCCCCTGTTTCCAACACTCTGAACGGTCCATCATAGGGTGGGCGCAATGGAGGGCGGTGGGCGTCGTGTCTGACGAACACGAATTCCGCATTCTTCAAAGTTTTAGGCACGAAGGCACGTGGAAAACTGTGGTGGGCAGGGCCCAGCAGCGTGCCTGTGTTTGTGCTACGCTGCAAAAGCTGAGACGGAGAGCTGCCCGGCGCGGGATTGTCCGGTAGAAATTCCCCGGGCAGCCGTAGGGGCTGCGCAAAAACGAGCTCTGCTGGGGAAGCTTCCAGATCCTCTTTTGGCGCGGAGCGCAACCCCAATAAAACCCACGGCAGCCTGTCTACCCAATTTGCATCCGTCAGTGAAGCCCTGAGTGCTGCTTTCAGTGATCTATGAAAACACTTGCATAAACCATTGGCCTGTGGGTTGTACGCAGTTGTGCGATGAATTGCAGCACCCAGGCTGCGGGCCATCGCAGACCAGAGGTCGGAAACAACTTGTGGGCACCTGTCAGACGTAATGTCCGACGGGACTCCAAAACGCGCCACCCATGTTGTTAAAAAAGCGCGTGCTACGTCCGTGGACGTGATTGCCGCCAGCGGGACTGCTTCTGGCCAGCGCGTGGTGCAGTCCACCACTGTCAGGAGGTGCGTGCACCCCTGTGATGGCGGGAGGGGGCCCACGAGGTCCACGTGCACATGGTCGAACCTCTTAGCTGGTACCGGAAACGGCTTCAAGGGAGCCTTCGTGTGCCTGTGTACCTTGGCTCGTTGGCACGCCACGCAGGCTGCAGCCCACTCTTTTACTTGTTTGCGTAGGCTCGGCCACACGAACTTCTCTCCCACCATTTTGACAGACGCGCGCACTCCTGGGTGCGCCAGAGTGTGAACCGACTCAAACACGCGGCAGCGCCACGCGACCAGGACTACCGGACGCGGGCGTCCCGTGGAGACGTCGCAGATTGGGGGGGGGGGGCGCCATCTTGCAGCACCCTGCTCTCCAGCCTTAACCCTGTTGGTCCAGACTGGAGCGCGCGCACGTCTGCATCGCTAATCTGCTCCGCGGCCATGGCTGCATAATCTATCCCCACGTAGACTGGGGCCACCACGACACGCGAGAGGCAGTCCGCCACCACATTCAGTTTACCCGACTCATGCTGAATATCGGTAGTAAACTCTGACATCGCGGCCAGCTGTCTCGGCTGCCGGCCCGACCACGGTTCTGAAACCTTGGCCATCGCGAACATTAGTGGCTTGTGGTCTACGAACGCGGTGAAGCTGTGCCCGTCCAGCCAGAACTGGAAGTGGTGTATGGCCAGATGGAGAGCCAGCAACTCTCTGTTGAACGCGCTGTATTTACGTTTGCTGTCGCGCAAAGTTCTGCTGAAAAATGCGAGCGGCTGCCAAACCCCGGCGACGCGATGCTCCACGACTGCCCCTATGGCCATGTCTGAAGCGTCGGTGGTGAGCGCTATCCGGGCCGTCGGGTCCGGATGTGCCAGCAGTGCGGCATTTGCCAGGGCTGCTTTAACTTCTGAGAACGCCCGCTCTCGCTCCGAGGTCCATTCGACTCCATCCGTGGGTTTCTGTCTCTTGAGCGCGTACAGTGGTTGCATGAGCCACGCCACGCGGGGAAGGAAACGGTTAAAAAAATTCACCATCCCCAAAAATTCCTGCAGCGACCTGACCGTCTGAGGCCGGGGAAAATCTGCCACGGCGCGCATTTTGTCAGGCAACGGGATCACTCCTTCTGGAGAGACGCGGTGCCCCAAAAAATCAATCTCCGTCACACCGAGCTGGCATTTCGCCGGGTTGATTATAAACCCGTGCTCCTCCAACCTCCGGCAAACCGTCCTGAGGTGGGTTTCGTGTTCGTCTTCGGACGTACTGGCTACCAGGATATCGTCCAGGTAGACGAACACGAACGGGAGGTCACGCAGCACTGCATCCATCATGCGCTGGAACGTCTGTGCTGCGCCTTTTAACCCGAATGGCATGCGCAGGAACTCGAATAAACCGAACGGAGTTATATACTGCTGTTTTGGGTATGTCCTCTGCGCGCACTGGGACCTGGTGGTAATCGCAGACCAGGTCTATTTTAGAAAAAACGCAGGCTCCGGCGAGGTGAACGGAAAAATCCTGTATGTGGGGAATTGGGTAGCGGTCGTGTGCTGTGGCGTTGTTCAACCTGCGGAAATCACCGCACGGCCGCCACGATCCCTCAGCCTTAGGGACCATGTGTAGCGGGGATGCCCATGGGCTGTTTGATCGCCTGATGATGCCCAACCTTTCCAGGTTGGCGAACTCCTCGCGCGCTATGGCCAGTTTAGCTGCGTCCAAGCGCCGAGGTCTTGCGGTGGTGGTGATAAAGTACTCCACCCCGTGTTTAGCGATGGCCGCCGAAAACGTCGGGACCGTGAGTGCTGGGAACTGAGTGAGCAGTGCGTGGAACTTACCGCTTGGAGTTGTGACGCTGGCTTGTGCTGTTGGCCGGGTCCCTCAAGCTATACAGGGGAGAGATTCAAATGACAGTGCATTAACCAGGCGCCTGTTAGCAACATCTACAAGTAAACCATGTGCACACAGAAAATCAGCGCCCAGGAGCGGGCAACACAGTGCTGCTATGATAAAAGTCCACTTATAAGAGCGGCCATGTAGCGATAAGGTCAGTGTTCTCTCACCGAACGTCTTAATCTCCGAGCCGTTTACTGCCACCATTCCGGGGCCGCTAGGTCCTGCCAGCCGGTCAGCGTAGGACGGCAGAATGACGCTCTTCTGGGCTCCGGTGTCGACAAGGAAGCGTCTCCCCGAGCACGAGTCCGTCACGTAGAGCAGCTTGTTCTCTTCACCGGCGGTCGCAGCTGCTACCGACTGCCGGCCTTGGCGTTTCCTGAGTGCTTGAAGTGGCACAGTGGCGTGCATCTTTGCGCGTTCCCTCCGAAGCGGCGGTGGTAGAAGCAGAGCGTGTCTTTCTGGCGCTCCTTGGCCCCTGTTGCCGCTACTGTCGGTGGCTCCTCGCCTCCCCTGGTCGTCTCGCTGGGCTCCGCTGCCGCCGCGTTGACTGTGATCGCCCTGGTGGTGAGGATGATCCGGTCTGCCTCCTGGGCTAGCGCACGGTAGTCTTGCGCGGCCAGCAACGGTGAATTGGCCAGAACCGCTCTTGCTTCTGTTGGCAGGCTCCGGAGGAAAAGGTGGGCAAACAGAAAGTGCCCGTCGCTCGTGCCCATCAAAGCCAGCATCTTCTCCATCAGGTCTATGGCCGACCCGTCTCCTAACTCGGTCTGCGCCAGGAGCCTCTCCGCTCTCTCACATTCCGAGAGCATGTATCGCCGGATGAGTGCAGCCTTGAGCGCCTCATATTTGCTGCTGGCTGGTGGCTGATCGAGCAGGCTTGCTACCTGTTGGGCTGTGCGGGAGTCCAGCACTGCTACCACATGGTAGAACTTGGTGTCGTCTGCTGTTACTCCCCAGAGGGCGAACTGGGCCTCAGTGTGGTGGAACCAAGAGCGCGGGTTGTGCTGCCAGAAATCTGGTAGCTTGACTGAAACTGCACAAGCGTTGCTGGGGGTTCCAGTCCTGGCTGTCTGCGGGTTGGCTTCAGTGTCTCTGGGGCTTCCCGACCGGGCCGGCTCCGGGGTTCTTGCCTCGTGTTCCATAATACGTCTTGAGTCACCAATGTGGAGTGTGTAAATGAAGAGGCATATTCATTTCAGATGATTTATTACACACTCACATCTCACAAGCAATGAACAGACTGACTGGTCACATCAAGCATTCAAGTCACACTTCACAAGGTTCAAGGCACTTCCTCATACACAGCATGACATCTACACTACACTTCATTCAACCCCCTCTCACCCACTTGGGCATTGTTCTCCCATGTGTATTCATTGTCTCTGTCTAAGGTGTGAAATAACCTGAGGCCCACAACGCATACAATTTACCCGGAAGAGTCAAAAATGTTTCTGGCATTTCTGGGAGAGAACAACGAGACAAAAGCTGTGTGTTTTTAAGAGAATTGACTGTTTTGATATATTTTTTTTTTTATTTAAGTTTTTGTAAAGGGTATACAGGTCATTACAGCATTGCATTTTTTACATTTTCATCACATGTTCCCTTATTTTTTGCTATTTGACAACATTGGTAGGATAGTTATTACAACACCCCCCCATTTTTTTTTAAAGTGAAAGAAAAAGTGAAATTAAGGAGAATTAAATAAAAACAAAAAAAAAACAAAAACAAACGAATAAACAAACAAACAGAACAGCAAAAAACAAACAAACAGAAAATTAAGTAATTGAAAGTAAAAGAGCATCTGAGTAGCGTTGGAACAAAGAGCGGGACCATTATTGAAATGGTATTTGTCAAAGATTAGATCTAATGGAAGACACATATGCGATCCAGGGTTGCCAAAAGTTCATGAACCCATCCATGTCCTGTCTCAGTGCAAATGTCAACTTTTCCATCAAGTAAATGTCTTGAATCACGTTAATCCAATCTTCAGGTGTAGGACAGTCCTTCAGCATCCATTTTTTAGTTAGGGCTTTTTTACTTGCCAATATTAAAACACTGAATAAGTATTTATCTCCTCGTCTTTCCAGTGAGTCCGGTAGTAAACCCAAATACAAAGTTACAAAAGAAAAGGGAACTGTTATTTTGAATATTTTCCCCAATATTGTCTGTACGTTGGTCCAATATTGGTGGATAACTGGGCATGACCAAAACACATGAAAATGATTTGCAGTCTTTTCACCACACAAGCGCCAACAGTTCAACCCCTTATGGGTAAATTTGTTTTGTGCAGGTGTTCTGAAAAATCTTACCAAGTTTTTCCATCCAAATTCTCTCCACTGCAGGGATGAGGTACTTTTCCATCCATCCATCCATCCATCTTCTACCGCTTTTCCGGAGGTCCGGGTCGCGGAGGCAGCAGTTCAAGCAGAGAAGCCCAGACTTCCCTCTCCCCAGCCACCTGTTCCAGCTCTTCAGAGGGGATACCAAGGCGTTCCCAGACCAGCTGGGAGACATAGTCTCTCCACCGAGTCCTGGGTCTGCCCCGGGGTCTCCTCCCAGTGGGACGTACCTGAAACACCTCAAGTGGGAGGCGTCCAGGAGGCATCCTAATCAGATGCCCATACCACCTTAACTGACTCCTTTCAATGTGGAGGAGCAGCGGTTCTACTCTGAGCCTCTCCCGGATGACTGAGCTCCTCACCCTATCTCTGAGGGTGAGTCCAGCAATCCTACGGAGAAAGCTCATTTCAGCCGCTTGTATCCGCGATCTCGTTCTTTCGGTCATTACCCAAAGCTCGTGACCATAGGTGAGAGTAGGAACGTAGATTGACTGGTAAATCGACAGCTTTGCCTTAGAACTAAGCTCCCTCTTCACCACAACAGACTGGTACAACGTCCGCATCACTGCAGATGCTGCTCCAATCCGTCTGTCGATCTCTCGCTCCATTTTCCCCTCACTCGTGAACAAGACCCCAAGATACTTAAACTCCTCCACTTGGGGCAGGAGCCTGTCCCCAACCCGGAGAGGACAATCCACCTTTTTCCGGCTGAGGACCATGGACTCGGACTTGGACCTCATGTGGAGTTGGACCTCCATGAGGAGGACCTTGGTCCTCCTCATGGATCGTCACCTTATCGTGGTGGGGGGGTTTGCGTGCCCCAGTGATCCCAGGAGCTGTGTTGTCCGGGGGCAATATGCCTCTGATAGGGTCTCCCAAGACAAACTGGTCCTGGGTGAAGGGCCAGACTAAGAACGATCCAACAGACTCTCATGATAAATTGTATATCAAGGATTCAGTGTACCCCGCCCGATATGGGGTTACCGGGGCCCCACCCTGGAGCCAGGCCTGGGGGAGGGGCTCGAAGGCTAGCGTCTGGTGGCCGGGTTTCCACCCATGGGACCCGGCCGGGCTCAGCCCGAAGGAGTTACATGGGTCCGCCCTCCAGTGGGTTCACCACCTGCAGGAGGGATCATGGGGGTCCGGTGCTATGTGGATTAGGTGGCGGTCAAAGGCGGAGACCTTGTCGGACTGATCCCAAGCTTTCTTTCTTCTAAACTGGTACTTTTCCATTGCTGTTTATTTAGCTTTTCCCATATTTCCAATTGTAAAGTGAAATTCCCCTCTTTTTCCCATCTCTCTTTTATATAAGATGTGTTGTCTCCTTTTAAGTCTTGAAGACCTTGGTATATTTTAGAAATGTATCTGATCCCTGGGATCCCTTTATATGCCATTAAGAAGACCTTCAGAACACCTGACTGGGCCCTTTCCAAATCCTCCTTTTTAAGTATATTGTTTATGTGGTGTCTAAGCTGAAAGAACCTGTAAAGATCTTGATTTATTAGACCTTGTTTTTTCAAATCTTCAAAACTTCTTAAAGTTTGCCCCTTAAAAAAATCGTAATATTTTATCAGCCCTTTCTCTTTCCACTCTTTAAATCTAGTGTCTGTTTTATTGGGGGTAAAGTCTTGATCATAGGCAATCCATTGCAGAAGTCGATAGGGCTCTTTAGCTTGATTCTCTCTGACTATCTTAAACCAAATTTTTAGCGGGGTCTCTATCCACGGGTTGGTGTTATTCAAGAGTTTAGATAAGGCATTGTTCCCTATTATCGCCTGTAGGGGGATGTCACTTGTTATATGGCATTCCATCTCCTTCCATTGTGCAGTGTTGACTGGGTTACATATCTCTACTAAAGTTTTAATTTGTGCAGCTATAAAATAGTCCCTGATATTTGGCAGCGCGAGCCCACCTTTGTCTTTGTTTAGCTGTAGGGTTCTATATCTGATTCTAGGTCTCTTACCCTGCCATATGAATCTTGAGATCCTTCTGTCCAGCTCCTGCCATGTTTTTTTGGGAGGTTCTACCGGTATTGTTTGGAAAAGGTATAGAAGACGTGGAAGTATATTCATTTTGACTGCTTCAATTCTTTGTGCAGTACCTAAGAATGGTATCATATTCCATCTTGCTAGGTCAGATTTTATTTTTGTCACCAGTGGATCATAGTTTAGTGTTATAATTTTGTTGAGTTGTTTCGGGATATTGACCCCCAGATATTTCATAGATTCCAACTCCCAGTTAGTTTTGAGTTTGCTTAGTGAATAATGATTTGGGTCATAGTTGAATGTTAAAACTTGGGTTTTATGCATATTTAATTTGTACCCCGATAAATCTCCATACTCTGAAAAAACTGCGGTTAGTTCTGGTAAAGAAGTGTCCGGCTGCCCTAGGTAAATTAAAATGTCATCAGCAAAGAGTGCTATTTTATGTTCCTTCTGACCAAGTGTAATACCTTGAATTTCTTGATTTTGTCTTATCCATTGGCTCAGAGGTTCTATGAAGATTGCAAAGAGCAGTGGAGACAGGGGGCAGCCTTGACGACATCCTCTTTCCAGCTCAAAAGATGATGATAAATTACCGTTAATCCTTATTTTAGCTGTTGGTTTTTTATATAATGCCTGTATAGTTCTAATGAAGTTGTTATGAAAATTGAAACTGGATAAGATTCTATATAGGAAAGACCAGTCAACTGAATCAAATGCTTTTTCAGCATCTAATCCCAGTATGACTGCATTTAAGTTATATTTTTTTATATGATGAATTATGTGTAAAGTGCGTCAAATGTTGTCTTGTGTCTGTCTTTGTCTTATAAAACCTGCTTGGTCTAAGTGAATTAAGTCTGTCAGTATGTTTTCTAACCTTTTGGCAAGGATAGTGGTAAAAAGCTTATAGTCCTGATTTAATACACTGATTGGTCTGTAGTTGGAGCATTCTAGTTTATCCTTTTCAGGTTTAGGTATAACTGCAATGACCCCTTCTCTCCAGGAGGGGGGGGATTTCCCCTGTGTGGAGGACGTAGTTAAATGTTTTCAGGAGGAGAGGAGATAGTTGCTGTTTAAAGGTTTTGTACCATTCTGCTGTATAGCCATCTGCTCCTGGGGATTTGTTAGCTTTAAGTTTCATAATTGCTTTTTCCAATTCTTTAGGTTGTATTTCTGACAGTAGGGTTTTATTTTGTGATTCCGTAAGTTGGGGAAGGTTTAATGTGTTTAGGAATGTCTCGGATGCGTTTTTATGTTTTTTGTGGGAGTATAAGTTCTTGTAGTAATTCTGGAAGCTTTTAAGAATATCCTGAATTCTGAATTTTATTTCCTTTGATACTGGGTCTCTGATTTTGTAGATTGCTCTTTCCGTTTGTTGTTTCCTCAATTTATAGGTTAGTAATTTTGCCGATTTACTGCCTGCTTCATAGTGTTTTTGTTTCAGAAATGTAAGTTTCTTCTGGATTTCTATTGTGTAGATCTCATTTATTTGATTTTTAATTTCTTTAATCTTGAGCGAGCCATTAGAATGAGTGTTGTCTTTGTGATCTTTTTCTAGGTTCTTGAGTTCTGACTCTAGTGTGATTAGTTTTTCTTGTCTCAGTTTCTTTTGGGTTGCCAGTTTTGCAATAATTTTTCCCCTTATTACAGCTTTGCACGCATCCCACAGTATTAAAGGAGATACTTCTCCATTATCGTTTTCTTCCAAATATCTGAGAATATCTGATTCCAATTCATCTTTCAGTGGTCCTTTCAGGACACTTGAATTCAACCTCCAGGAAAATGTATTATTTGTGTATTTTTGGATGTTTAAGTCCATATAGATCGGACTGTGGTCGGAGAGATCCATCAGTCCTATCTTACATGTTTTTACTCTTCCAATGTCTCTATTAAACATAAAAAAGTAATCAATCCTTGAGTAAGATGAATGTGGCGTTGAATAAAAAGTATAATCTTTTACATTGGGGTTGAATTCCCTCCATACGTCACAGATTCCCATTTCTTTTAGTAGCATCCGAGTATTCTTATTTTGGGTGTTATTTTGATGTGAAGAATTACCTGTCGCATCCCAGTATGGATTCAGTCTTAGATTGAAGTCTCCACCACATATCACTAAACCTTGGGCTTTAGTTATCATTAGGTCGAATACATTTTTATAAAATTTCCATTTAGCCCCTGGTGGTGCATATACATTCAGCAGGGTGATATCTTCTCCCTCTAGCCACCCAGTTACCAAACTGTACCTCCCTTCTTTATCTTTGTGTTCTGATTTTTTTTCAAATGTAATTTTGGTTGATATCAATGTCGCTACTCCCCTCCTCCTCCCTGATTTATATGAAGATGAAGAGATCATTTTAAACCCTTGTCTATTGAGTTTAGTGTGTTCCACGTCTGTTAGGTGGGTTTCTTGTAAAAATATTATTTCTGCTTTGTCTTTTTTCATTTTGCGTAGAATCTTGGATCTTTTAACTGGATTCAGGATCCCTTTTACATTATATGAGGCTATTTTGGTTACACCCTGTTTCTCCATTGTATTTTCTTATTTAGTATAACAGTGTGGTGGCCCTCTTTTTTGCTACTCAGAAACTGAAAGAACATTAAGAACATAAAAAACATTAAGAACACAGTGTACAAAACTTTAAAACAAAAAACTGTCAAAAAAACTTCCTGAGCTGGGGTCTCTTTAAAGACCCTGTAAGAGCCCTGATGGAGTGTAGGCTCAGAGGGAAATTCCTCAAACTCTGTTACGTGTTGAGGGCCCTCTCTTACCCCTGTAAGTTGTCCCATGTTTTTAACGTGAATTTCAGATCCCAATCCGAATGTGTAATGATTTTTTTTTTTTTTTTTTTTTTATGCCTATACCCTATGAGATTGTGTGCACCCTCCCACCCCCATCACAGCAAACATTCACTCTAATACAGTATTTGTTAGTATGGAGAGAACATGTGGGTCATTGTTACGTTTCTATTTTAACATGATTTTTTTTTTCCCTTTAAATTAAGAAGACATTTGTTTCTAATGCTATAACTGCTCCATGAAAGGTTTTACCACATGCTGATTCTGCATCTTCTTTAATGTTTGTTACCTTGTAGGAGGGGGGTGGAAGTGCAGAGTGACTGAAAAGAGAAAAAAAACCCCAAAAAGGTCGCTATTCCTTCCTGGAACTGGAAAGCTTATCTTTGTAGCTCTGGGGCTGGGTTTCCCGCTGCTGGCCCGTGGATTTTGAAGGTCTCTGAGTGGACCACGTTTGAGCTCTGATCTTCTCGCTCAGATCCGCTGCGGGTTTAAACACCGTTACCGGGAGTCCTCTTCTTGCCATGTCAGTTGTTGCTTCTTCCGCTGAATTATAGAGACATGACTCTTCCCCGTAAAAGACCCTTAGCTTCGCCGGAAATGGCGTCTGAAAGCGTAGATTCTGTTCCCGTAAAACCTTTTTGGCGTCGTTATATTCCCGTCGTTTTTTAAGAACCTCAGGGGCGTAATCGTGCTCCACAAAGACTTTTCTCTCATGATGCATAAATCCTTTTTTCTGCCAAGCCCGTCTTACAACCTCTTGTTTTATTTTGAAATTGGCGAATCTTACCACCACAGAACGTGGGGGCGCTTCCGGGGCTGGCTTTGCGGCTAATGTACGATGGGCTTTTTCTATCTTCAAATCGGTGGTTTGTGGAATATCCAACTTCTCTCTCAATAAGGATTCCACGCATTCCGCCACTGTGTTGAAACTCTCTTCAGCTCCTTCTTTGAGACCGTGAATTCTGATGTTATCTCGTCTCTGTCTTCCTTCTTGGTCAGTTAGCTTAGCCTCCAGCCTTGACTGTTTTCTGTGTAAATCCAGCACAGAATCTTCAAGCACTTTTACTCTTTCTTCAGCTTCCAAGATTCGGTTTTCGGCCTGGTCCATTCTGCTGTTCGCCCTTTTTAGATCCTCTCTGAATTCAAGAAATTCGGCCCGAAATCGTCGTATTTCGTCAAATAGCGATTTCAAGCTAATCCTTTTGTTAGCTAGGCCCAGGTCCTCGTCTTCTGAACGGAGGTCCTCTGGTTCAGATTCTGCAGCCGCTGTGCGTCCTGACCTGGGGAATGTCAGTTTCTTCTGCTTGTGGTTAGGCATGGTGTTATTGTCTTTTGATTTTTAATCTTCCAAAAATCCGTTAGGTCTGATTTTGAGGATGTTTTCCTTGGATTGAGTCTGGGAGTTTCAGCGTTAGGTTGCTATCACCATGGCGTCCAGACCGGAAGTCGTTTTGATATTTTTTTGATAATTATGTGACCAATAGACACATTTCAGATAGTTAAAACCTACAAACACACCATCTTTCAGTCAATGACGGCTTTAAACACTACAATACTTAAGTTTTAACTTACAGACGTGGACAAAATTGTTGGCACCTCTCTGTTAATGAAAGAAAAACCCACAATGGTCACAGAAGTAACTTGAATCTGACAAAAGTGGTAATAAATAAAAAGTCTATGAAAATTAACCAATGAAAATCAGACAATGCTTTTGAATTGTGGTTCAACAGAATTATTTTATAAAACAAACTCATGAAACACGCCTGGACAAAAATGATGGTACCCTTAACTTAATATTATTTTGTTGCACAACCTTTTGAGGCAATCACTGCAATCAAACGATTTCTGTAACTGTCAGTGAGACTTCTGCACCTCTCAGCAGGTATTTTGGCCCACTCCTCATGAGCAAACTGCTCCAGTTGTCTCAGGTTTGAAGGGTGCCTTCTCCAGACGGCATGTTTCAGCTCCTTCCACAGATGTTCAATAGGATTTAGATCAGGGCTCATAGAAGGCCACTTTAGAATAGACCAATGTTTCGCTCTTAGCCATTCTTGGGTGTTTTTAGCTGTGTGTTTTGGGTCATTATCCTGTTGCAAGACCCATGACCTGCAACTGAGACCAAGCTGTCTGACACTGGGCAGCACATTTCTCTCTAGAATACCTTGATAGTCTTGAGATTTCATTGTACCCTGCACAGATTCAAGACACCCTGTGCCAGATGCAGCAAAGCAGCCCCAGAACATAACAGAACCTCCTCCATGTTTCACAGTAGGGACAGTGTTCTGTTCTTGGTATGCTTCATTTTTGTGTCTGTGAACATAGAGCTGATGTGCCTTGCCTAAAAGTTCCAGTTTTGTCTTGTCTGTCCATAGGACATTCTCCCAGAAGCTTTGTGGCTTGTCAACATGCAGTTTGGCAAATTCCAGTCTGGCTTTTTTATGATTTGTTTTCAACAGTGGTGTCCTCCTTGGTCGTCTCCCATGAAGTCCACTTTGGCTCAAACAACGACGGATGGTGCGATCTGACACTGATGTACCTTGACCTTGGAGTTCACCATGAATGTGTTTAGAGGTTGTTCTGGGCTCTTTTGTTACCATTCGTATTATCCGTCTCTTCCATTTTTCATCAAGTTTCCTCCTGCGGCCACGTCCAAGGAGGTTGGCTACAGTCCCGTGGATCTTAAATTTCTGAATAATATGTGCAACTGTAGTCACAGGAACATCAAGCTGCTTGGAGATGGTCTTATAGCCTTTATCTTTAACATGCTTGTCTATAATTTTCTTTCTAATCTCCTGAGACAACTCTCTCCTTTGCTTCCTCTGGTCCATGTTTAGTGTGGGACACACCATGTCACCAAACAGCACAAGTGACTACTTGTCACCCTTTAAATAGGCCGACTGACTGATTACAAGTTTGTAGACACCTGTGATGTTAATTAGAGGACACATCTTGGTTGAACATGTCCCTATGGTCACATTATTTTCAATCTTTTCTAGGGGTACCATCATTTTTGTCCAGGCCTGTTTCATGAGTTTGTTTTTTAAAAGAATTCTGTTGAACCACTATTCAAAAGCATTGTCTGATTTTCATTGGTTAATTTTCATAGAATTTTTATTCATTACCACTTTTGTCAGATTCAAGTTATTTCTGTGACCATTGTGGGTTTTTCTTTCATTAACAGAGGGGTACCAACAATTTTGTCCACGTCTGTAGGAAGAACTCAGAAGTCTGTATTTGTGTAATAACTCTGATTTTTATTCACAGCTTTCTTGCGTCTTACCGTGCTTAGATGATCACCTATTCAGCACAACCTTAAGTATTTTTTCCAGAGCTCTACAGTGATATCATCACTGTATGTCATTGTATTTCATGGGTGTGGAATCATGGGGGGAGAGCTGGTAGGCCCCTTTAGGGTCCCTGAAGGTGTGAAAATGACCTCAGCAAAGTATTTAGCGTTTCTGACTGACCACTTTCTTCCATGGTACAAAGAGAAGAACTGTGCCTTCTGCAGCAAAATTATCTTCATGCATGACAATGCACCATCTCATGCTGCAAAGACTACCTCTGTGTCAGTGGCTGCTATGGGCATAAAAGGAGAGAAACTCATGGTGTGGCCCCCATCCTCTCCTGACTTCAACCCTATTGAGAACCTTTGGAGCATCCTCAAGCAAAAGATCTATGAGGGTGGGAGGCAGTTCACATCAAAACAGCAGCTGTGAGAGGCTATTCTGACATCTTGCAAAGAAATTCAAGCAGAAACTCTCCAAAAGCTCACAAGTTCAATGAATGCAAGAATTGTGAAGATTATATCAAAGAAGGGGTCCTATGTTTACATGTAACTTGGCTTGTTAAGATGTTTTTGATTGAAATAGCTTTTGATTTCAGTAAATATGACCTCCTAAAGCCGCAAATTCAACAAATGACCATTTTCAGTTCTTTACAACCAATAAAATGTTTTGAAACTCTTGTGCATAATAATTTGGAACAGTGCATTTTGAGTTTTTTTTCTAGTTTTGCAAAAAAGTTATCATTGAGAGGTTTGTTCAATAAAACTTGAATTATGCTCTAACAGTTGATGACTTGAAAATTATACTGACTGTCATTTGCATTGACTATTTAAGAAAATCAGGGAAAATATCATTTGTATAATAATTTGGAAAGCGGTGTATGTACACAGTTATATACGTACACAGTGCAGAAGCATTGCAACTAGATGGTATCAACAGCATTACAGTTAGTTAAATTACCCAGCAAAATATAAATATGGACCCAGACAGTATATTTCACATATGAATAAACAGTGTTGTTGCCACCCTCGATAATAATTGTAATTGTATAAGTTGTGTTTTGGAGGGGATGATTTCTATTGTGCAAAGTTGTGACGTTTAATACGGCCTCTATGAGCAGTGCCAGTAGAAGTCTGTAAAGTCTGACAGCCGTAGGTAGGAAGGACCTGTGGAACCTCTCCCTCGAGCACTTAGGATGGCACAGCCTACCACTAAATGAGCTCTTCAGTGCATTCAGCGTGTTCCACATAGGGTGGGACTCGGACTCCAGCAGAGGTGACAGCTTAACCACCATCCTCCTCTCTCCTATCTCCTCCACTAGGTCGAGGCATCACCCCAGAACAGAGATGACTTTTTTGATCAGCCTGTTCAGTTTCTTCCTGTTGGCTACCGTGATGCCGCTGCCCCAGCAGACCACTCCAAATGTGATGGCTGATGCCACCACTGAATCGTAGAAGGTCTTCAGGAGTGCCCCTCGCACTTCAAAAGACCTGAGTCTCCTCAGGCGGAACAGCCTGTATTGCCCTTTCTTGTAGAGCGTGTTGGTGTTGTGTGACCACTCCAGTTTATTGTTCAAGTGAACACCCAGGTACTTGTAAGATATCACCATCTCAATGGCTGTTCCGTGGATGATTACCGGTGCTGTGGGGGGTTGTTCACGCCTGCAGTAGTCCACTACCAGTTCCTTGGTTTTCCTCGCATTGATCTGGAGGCAGTTCCGCAGGCACCGCTCCACAAAGTCCTGGATAAGTCCTCTGTACTCCACGTCATCCCCATCGGAGATGAGGCCAACGATTTCAGAGTAATCAGAGAACCTCTGTAGATGGCAGTGTGGTGTGTTGTGTGAAAAGTCAGCAGTGTCGAGGATGAACAGGAAGGGAGCCAGAATTGTTCCCTGGGGGACCCCCATACTGCAGATGATGGTGTCAGACACACAGTCCTGGGTTTTCACAAACTGTGGTCGGTCTGTAAGGTTGTCCAGGATCCACAGTGACAGCTGCTGGTCCACCCATGCACACAGCAGCTTGTCCCTCAGGATCACTGGTTGGATGGTGTTGACAGCACTGGAGAAATCAAAGAACATGATCCTCACAGTGCTCCCAGGCTTCTCCAGTTGGGACAGGGAACGATGTACGAGGAAGATCACTGCATCCTCCACCATGCTGGTAGGCAAACTGAAGTGGGTCCATTGCTGGTCCCACCAGGAGGAAGAGGTGGGTGAGGAGCAGCCTCTCCAGGGTCTTCATTAGGTGTGATGTGAGGGCCACTGGTCTGTAGCTGTTCAGGTCCTTGGAGTCTTCGGCACGGGTACCACACAAGATGTTTTCCACAGCTGTGGTACCCTCTCTAGCTTCAGGCTCAAGCTGAAGATGTGCTCTACAATCCTGCACAGCTGGTCTGCACAGGATTTGAGGAGCCTAGAGCTGATGCCATCTGGACGAGCAGCTTTCCTTGCCTTGATCTTCTTCAGCTCAGCTCTCACCTGGGTCTTAGTGAGGGACAGACTGTGGCAGGGGGGCTGTCTAGAAGGGGGGGATGTTGGGTCTGTAAGGGAAAAAACAGCAGGGGATGTGCACTGAGAACTGGAGGATGTAAGAAAGGGGCAGAGGGGGCAGTGGACAGCGGGACTAGATGAAGGTGGAAGCAGCAGGGGTTGGAGGGCGGGCGGAGCAGAGCGTAGCTGGTCAAACCTGTTAAAAAAACAGGTTCAGGTCATTCACCCACTCTCTACCCCACACAGCCTGGGTGGACGTATTCTGGTGCCAAGAGACCGTTTTGAGGCCTCTCCAGACACCACTGACGTCATTCTGCTTCAGCTTGTCCTCCATCCTCTTCCTGTAGCTGTCCTTCCCCTCTCAAATCTTCCTCCTTAGCTCCCTCTGTACGGACTTCAGCTCCTCCTTGTTTCCCAACCTGAAGATCCTTTTCTTCTCCTTCAACAGTGTCTTTATCTCAGGGTTGATTCAGGGTTTGTTGTTTGAGGCTGCATTCACACCAGGATAGTCCGGGGGTCTCAGTTCGACTTGGAGGGAAATGGCGAGAATTTTCACACTTTCGACCAAACTGCTTGGACAACGTTGTGCAGTTACAACAGCTGCTCGTTTGTGGCGCTGTAGTCGAAACCACCAATGACCAGGAAGAAAAATTCTCGGCGAAGAAGAGAAATCCGGCTCATCGATTGGCTAGGACCAAAAAGGGAAATCCAGTGTTATGCCGAGAATTGCTCGCTTGCCAAGAATTGCATCCCATCAACCAAAACTATAAAATATAACACTACAGCCAGGCTTGTAACCATTTGTGCATTTTTTAGAAGTACCCATCATACATTTTTAGAAGTAAAAGTTGTTATTACCTCTAGTAAATTATCTTTAAATTATGTTTATTCGCCAGACGTTTTAGTGTTTCGAAGAGGGTTAGAAGTAATAGTGATCCAACTCCGCATTTTACAATGTTGAGATTTTGCATTTATGCATTATTGGTAAAAAGGGTAATCACCTTTTCAAAGTTGTATTGACTTTGACTAACACTAAACACCTGCTTGCAATGATGGGATGCAATTCTCGGCAAATGAGCAGTTCTCAGCATAACACCGTTCCTTTCAGCTGGGTTGTTTGTCCGCCACAAATAAATAAAAATAAAAAGGTCCGCTGTCTGTATAAACCCATGTGCTGCCATCATGTCACTAAACATTTTAAAAACATTGGTATTCTTGTGTGTAGCCACAAGCAGCTGAGAAATCTGGTCCTCAGACCAAATATCTATCAGAGCCTGCATCTCCTCACTACTCACTCCTCAATACTCCAAGTCCAAGAGACTTTTTTTTAACTTTTCTCCTCGGCTTTCTCCGGTAAAAGTATTTCTTGGATCTGCGCGGTTGTCTTTATTGTTATTTTCTATCCAAAATGGAGGCAGAAGGACTGGGAGCTCTTGAGCTGAATTGGGATGTTGGATTTATTTACCCCCTCCTCATGGATCGTCACCTTATCGTGGTGGAGGGGGTTTGCGTGCCCCAGTGATCCCAGGAGCTATGTTGTCCGGGGGCAATTTGCCTCTGATAGGGTCTCCCAAGACAAACTGGTTCTGGGTGAAGGGCCAGACTAAGAACGATCCAACAGACTCTCATGATAAATTGTATATCAAGGATTCAGTGTACCCCACCCGGTATGGGGTTACCGGGGCCCCACCCTGGAGCCAGGCCTGGGGGAGGGGCTCGAAGGCTAGCGTCTGGTGGCCGGGTTTCCACCCATGGGACCCGGCCGGGCTCAGCCCGAAGGAGTTACATGGGTCCGCCCTCCAGTGGGTTCACCGCCTGCAGGAGGGATCATGGGGGTCCGGTGCTATGTGGATTAGGTGGCGGTCAAAGGCGGAGGCCTTGGCGGACTGATCCCAAGCTTTCTAAACTGGCTTTTGGTACGTGGAATGTCACCTCTCTGGTGGGGAAGGAGCCTGAGCTGGTGTACGAGGTTGAGCGATACCGGCTAGATATAGTCGGCCTCACCTCAACACACAGCTCCGGTTCCGGAACCAGTCTTCTGGAGAGGGGCTGGAGCTTGGCCTTTTCTAGAGTTGCCCCGGGCAAGAGGCGACGAGCAGGGGTGGGTGTTCTTGTATCGCCCCACCTTGCTGCCTCTATATTGGAGTTTTCCCCGGTGGACGAAAGGGTTGCTTCCCTGCGCCTTCGGGTTGGGAAACGGGTCCTGACCATCATTTGTTCCTATGCACCAAATGATGTTTCAGAGTACCCACCCTTTTTTGGAGTCTGTGACTGGGGTGCTGGAGGGTATTCCTCCTGGAGACTCCATTGTCCTACTGGGGGACTTCAATGTGCACGTGGGCAATGACAGTGAAACCTGGAGGGGGGTGATTGGGAGGAACGGCCTGCCCGATCTGAACCCGAGTGGTGTTCAGTTATTGGACTTCTGTGCTAACCACAGTCTGTCCATAACGAACACCATGTTCAAGCATAAGGGTGTCCATATGTGCACCTGGCACCAGGACACCCTAGGTCGCAGGTCGATGATCGATTTTGTTATCGTATCATCAGACCTGCGACCGTATGTCTTGGACACCCGAGTAAAGAGAGGTGCAGAGCTGTCAACTGATCACCACCTGGTGGTGAGTTGGATCCGATGGCAGGGGAGGAAGCCATTCAGACCTGGTAGACCCAAACGTATAGTGAGGGTGTGCTGGGAGCGTCTGGCTGAGGCCCCTGTCCGGGAGGTCTTCAACTCCCACCTCCGGAAGAACTTCAACCACATTCCGAGGGAGTCTGGAGACATGGAGTCTGAATGGGCCATGTTCTCCACCTCTGTTGTTGAAGCGGCGGCCCAGAGCTGCGGCCGCAAGGTGGTCGGTGCATCTCGTGGTGGCAACCCCCGAACCAAGTGGTGGACACCAGTGGTGAGGGGGGCCATTAAGCTGAAGAAGGAGTCCTATCAAGCTTGGTTGGCTTGTGGGACTCCCAAAGCAGCTGAGGTGTACCGGCAGGCCAAGCGGAGTGCAGCTCGGGTGGTTGCTGAAGCAAAAACGCGGGTATGGGAGGAGTTCGGTGAGGCCATGGAACAAGACTTTCGGTCGGCTTCAAAGAGATTCTGGCAAACTGTTCGGCGGCTCAGGAGGGGAAAGCAGCTCCCCGTCCACACTGTGTATGGTGCGGATGGGACACTGTTGACTTCAACTGGGGATATCGTCGGGCGGTGGAAGAAATACTTCGAGGATCTCCTCAATCCCACTGATACGTCTTCCACAGAGGAAGCAGGGTTTGGGGACGAGGGGGATGACTCGCCTATCACAGGGGCTGAGGTCGCCAAGGTGGTTAAAAATCTCCTTGGTGGCCGGGCCCCGGGGGTGGACGAGATTCGCCCTGAGTACCTCAAGGCCCTGGATGTTGTTGGGTTGTCATGGTTGACACGCCTCTGCAACATTGCGTGGAGGTCAGGGACAGTGCCTTTGGCATGGTAAACTGGGGTGGTGGTTCCTCTCTTCAAAAAAGGGGACCGGAGGGTGTGCTCCAACTTTAGAGGGATCACACTCCTCAGCCTCCCTGGGAAGGTCTATGCCAAGGTACTGGAGAGGAGAGTCCGGCCGTTGGTCGAACCTCGGATTCAGGAGGAGCAATGTGGTTTTCGTCCTGGCCGTGGCACATCGGACCAGCTCTTTACCCTCTCGAGAATTCTTGAGGGTTCGTGGGAGTTTGCCCAACCAGTTTACATGTGTTTTGTGGACTTGGAGAAGGCATTTGACCGCGTCCCTCGTGGATTTTTGTGGGGGGTGCTTCGAGAGTATGGGGTATCGGGCTTGTTGTTACGAGCTATTCGGTCTCTGTACGACCGTTGTGAGAGTTTGGTTCGTATTGCCAACACTCGGTCGGAGTCATTCCCAGTGAGAGTTGGACTCCGCCAGGGCTGCCCTTTGTCACCGATCCTGTTCATAATTTTTATGGACAGGATTTCTAGGCGCAGCGAGGGAATGGAGGGTGTCATGCTTGGTGACCACAGGATCTCATCTCTGTTGTTTGCAGATGATGTTGTCCTGTTGGCTTTATCCAGCAATGACCTACAGCTCTTGCTGGGACGGTTTTCCGCTAAGTGTGAAGCGGCTGGGATGAGAATCAGCACCTCCAAGTCCGAGTCCATGGTCATCAGCCGGAAAAAGGTGGATTGTCCTCTCCGGGTTGGGGACAGGCTCCTGCCCCAAGTGGAGGAGTTTAAGTATCTTGGGGTCTTGTTCACGAGTGAGGGGAAAATGGAGCGAGAGATCGACAGACGGATTGGAGCAGCATCTGCAGTGATGCGGACGTTGTACCGGTCTGTTGTGGTGAAGAGGGAGCTTAGTTCTAAGGCAAAGCTGTCGATTTACCAGTCAATCTACGTTCCTACTCTCACCTATGGTCACGAGCTTTGGGTAATGACCGAAAGAACGAGATCGCGGATACAGGCGGCTGAAATGAGCTTTCTCCGTAGGATTGCTGGACTCACCCTCAGAGATAGGGTGAGGAGCTCAGTCATCCGGGAGAGGCTCAGAGTAGAACCGCTGCTCCTCCACATTGAAAGGAGTCAGTTGAGGTGGTATGGGCATCTGATTAGGATGCCTCCTGGACGCCTCCCACTTGAGGTGTTTCAGGTATGTCCCACTGGGAGGAGACCCCGGGCAGACCCAGGACTCGGTGGAGAGACTATGTCTCCCAGCTGGTCTGGGAACGCCTTGGTATCCCCTCTGAAGAGCTGGAACAGGTGGCTGGGGAGAGGGATGTCTGGGCTTCTCTGCTTGAACTGCTGCCTCCGCGACCCGGACCTCCGGAAAAGCGGTAGAAGATGGATGGATGGATGGATTTATTTACCCACGGATTCCTGCCACGGACGTGCTAACAAGGCTAGCAAGCTAGCAACGGAAACACACATCAAGTTTTCAAGGCAGGGACAACTTTTTCAGGTGAGTGGCAACTTCGCCAGTCTGCATCTCACCCAGATGGTGAATTCATGCCTTTTCATGTATTTACATGGAGTTATAATGTAATTGTGCTGCATCCGTTCACGTTTGATGTGAAGGCACCTTTACGGTAAAGGCCACTTTCTTTTCTCACTACGTGTTGCTGTGGTTACACAAACGCCAATGGGCATGTCCACCCTTTTGTCCGCTGGATACTCTGTTTGCATTCACACGGCAAGCAAAGCACACCAGACTTTGTTTGCAAGTGAACTGAGATCCCCCGTTTTCAAGGGGACCAGACTTGGCTTGTTTGGTGCGCACCAGAGTTCCAACGTTCATTCAGATGTCACCAAATGAACTGTCACTAAACAGATGTCACTAAACGAACGAGTCCGGACCAAACAGTGGTTGTGTGAATGCGCCCTGAGAAACACTGTATGGTCTTGGTGGGTACGATGTTCTTCTGTTGATGTCCTCACCATGTGGATCTCAGAGGTGCTCCCACGCAGTGGATTCAAAACAATCCTTCAGAGCGTCCTCCGCCTCCTCGGACCATATTCTCACTGTGCGGGTAAAAGGAGGTTGTCTGTGTACCAGGGATTTGTACACAGGCAGGAGGTGAACCAGGTTGTGATCAGACCTTTCAATGGGGGAAGGGGTGATGAGGGGCCTCCTTTGGTGTTTGCATAAAATAAGTCCAGTGTTTATTATTGTGGATAAACCTTGAATCAAAGAGAGAGAAGTCAAAGTAAAATGTATAGACATGGACAAATTTGTTGTTGCCCTTCTGTTAAAGAAATAAAATCCCACAATGGCAACTGAAATAACTTGAAACTGACATAAGTAATAATAAATAAAAATTTTCTGAAAACTAATTAATGAAAATCAGACATTGCTTTTGAATTATGGTTCAGCAGAATCATTTTAAAAAAAACAAACTAATGAAATTGGCTTGGACAAAAATGATGACACCCCAAGAAAAGACCAATAAAAAATAAACTGACTGATTGAATTGAAAATAATTTGACCATAGGGACATGTTAAACTAAGTTGTGTCCTGTAATTAGCATCCCAGGTATCTTCAAACTTATAATCAGTCAGTCTGCCTGAGGGTGAAAAGTAGTCACTATGCTGTATTCTATCATGGTGTGTACCGCACTGGACATGGACCACAGAAAGCTAAGGAGAGAGTTGTCTCAGGAGATTAGAAAGAAAATTAACAAGCATGTTAAAAGTAAAGGCTATTGGACCATCTCCAAGCAGCTTGACGTTCCTGGGACCACAGTTGCCAATATTTTTTAAAAAGTATAAGGTTCATGGGACTGTAGCCAACCTCCCAGGATATAGACACAAGAGGGAATGCAACCCCAGGTTGATCATAAGAATAACGTACAGTGGATATAAAAAGTCTATACTCCCTGTTCAAATGCCAGGTTTTTGTGATGTAAAAAAATGAGACCAAGATAAATCATTTCAAAACTTTTTCCACCATTAATATGACCTATAATTTGCACAACCCAATTGAAAAACAAACTGAAATCTTTTAAAGGGAAAAATAAAAAATAAAAAACTTACAATAACCTGGCTGCATAAATATGCACACCCTCTTATAACTGGGGATGTGGTTGTGTTCAGAATTAAACAATCACATTCAAACTCATGTTAAATGGGAGTCAGTACACACCTGCCACCATTTAAAATGCCTCTGATTAACCCCAAATAAAGTTCAGCTGTTCTAGTAGGAAGTCAGCTCCGAGATTGGGGCAGCGTTCCGTCGCGTTCTTGACCCAGTAGTCAACTGCAACATTAAAGGGGTTTGGCGTGGCGACGCATCCCTGCTGGACTCTTGAGGTGGTGACAAAAGGGTCTAACATGTCACCCTCGGCGCAGACCCTGTAGTGTCTGGGGGGGCTCGGGCCAGTCTCCAGCCCGGGGGATGGGAGCGCTGGCCTCTCAGTGCCTGAGGCCCGGGAGTTGGCGTTGGCTGGTCCGGGGGCGTGGGTCCGCCGCACTGGCCGCTTGGTGGCCTGGCCTCCCTCGGCCATCCCTCCTGGGGCAGACGGCTGACTGTCCTGGGGCTTGTTGGTCTTGGGACATTTGTGCTCTGTGGGGGTTGATGGCGTTGTCCTGCTTGCTCGGGGTTTCCGGGGGGGGGGGGGGTGCTGTGACTGGCCACCCTCTTCGTATGTTTCCTGGCAAACCAGTCACATGCACACATTTATTTTGCGTGTGCTCTCATACACACGCACATGTATGCACACACACATACAGTATGTCTCTCCTTTAACATGTGCAGATACCAGACTCGTGTTGAGACCTCTTCAGTGGAAGAAACAGTCTGTCTTCTGTTTGTTTCTGTTGTGTTAGTCTGTTTGTCTTCTTTATTCATCTCCCTTTTCTCCCCCCCTTTCCCCCCCCCCGTTGGGCCCTTCATGAGTAAAACAATTTAAATAAAGTTTTAAAAGTTATTACAAGAGGAGTTTATAAACAATATACAGTACATATACTGTATATGTACTGTATACAGCTCCTTTTGGCAAAGTAAATTTGTTTGACACAATAAGGGTGACATGATTGTAGGACCCAGGAGACAGACGCTGACACGAGTAGATTAATTTGACAATTATTTATTGATTAAGTGAAGAGTGTTGCGTGTGTGAATGAGTGAGTGAGTGCGTAGCAGTCTGGCCACTGGAGCTGAGCGGTTCTTGCTGCGACCTGGCAACCCTGGAACACACAAGCACAGGATGTTATTACGGTTCATGCGAACGGGAAGCTGAGGCTTGTGCTGCTTACTTGCAGGTGCCGCTGCGAGAGTCCTGCTGGCTCTGTGTCCTGGTGCAGCATGGTGCGTGTGGTGTTCGGTGCTGAAGAGGTGAGGAGGAGATCCGAGGAGGAGGAGATGACGTCCCGTTATCAGGGGTGGTGAGTCCGCCGCCAGGGAGGTCCACCTGTGCACAGGGGAGAACACTTTGATAGGGTGAGTGATGCTGTAGCTTACGTGGCGTGGCTTGGCGTGACGACTTGGTTCCAACTCTGGCTTGAGGTCGTATCCTTGACGCGTTGCGAAGCAAAGGCGACAGACGACTCCGTACAGAGCAGTCCGAGACACTGGCTTTTAAAGCCTGCTGATTACCAATGGCAGGTGTGTGCGCAGCTGAAGTTAATGACGGCCCAGCGGCCGCCATGACAGTACTCCGCCCTCTAGAGGTGCCTCCAGGCACCTGCCCTATCCTACCTGGATGCGCCCGATGGAAATCGCGGATCAACTGCTTGTCAAGGCTCAACGCTGGGCGAATCCAGGAGCAATTCTCAGGCCCAAAACCCTCCCAGTCCACCAAATACCGAAGACCCCGGCCTCGCCGGCGGACATCCAAGATGGCAGTTACCCCCCAAGCCGGGTGGCCGTCGATCATCCTCAGGGGGGAAGGAGCCGCGGGGGGCGGGCACAGAGGATCAGAGATGTGGGGCTTGACCTGGGAGACGTGAAAGGTAGGGCAGATGCTCATAGAAGAGGGAAGAGCAAGGCACACAGACACAGGGTTGATAATACGTGAAATCACAAAAGGGCCGATGAAGCGCTTAGTCAGCTTGCGCTTCTCGGCCGGCACATTGATATTCTTGGTGGACAACCAGACCTTCTGACCCACCTTATAGTCCGGGGCGGGCCTCCTGTGACGGTTGGCCACCTGGATATTACGTTCCATGGTCCTGAGGAGGGCTCTGCGGGCGATGGTCCAGATTCGCCGACAACGCCTAGCGTGAGCCTGCACCGAAGGGACAGCCACCTCCTTCTCCTCCTCCGGGAACAATGGTGGATTATACCCCGGAGACGCTTTAAAAGGGGACATCCCAGTAGCTGAGGACACCGTGGTGTTGTGTGCGTACTCGATCCAGGGTAGGAACGTGCTCCAGGAAGAGGAGCAGGAAGAGATGACACAGCGGAGCGCAGCCTCCAGCTCCTGATTGGCCCGTTCGCACTGGCCGTTGCTCTGTGGGTGGTACCCAGATGAGAGGCTAGCCGTGGCCCCCAGCACCGTGCAGAACGCCTTCCAGACCTGGGACACAAATTGTGGACCTCGATCCGATCCGATATCAGCCGGGATACCATGAAGACGGACCACATGCTGCACTAGAAGGTCTGCCGTCTCCCGCGCTGAAGGCAACCCCCGGAAAGGCACAAAGTGTGCCGCCTTGGAGAAACGGTCCACTATCGTTAGGACTGACGTGAAGTAGTGGGGGGCAGGCCGGTCACGAAGTCCAAAGCCACATGGGACCAGGGGCGGGAAGGAACCGGTAGAGGGTGAAGAAGACCCGCTGGGGGGGAAGATGACGATTTCCTGGTGGCGCACTGGGCGCAGGCCCGGACATAGCTGGTAACATCCTTCCTCAATCCTGGCCATCACAAGGTCTCTGGAGCAGGTTGATGGTGCGGGCAATTCCCGGATGACACGCCAGCTTAGACGCGTGACCCCATTGGATGACCTCGCTCCTGACAGGAGGGGGAACGAACAAACAGCCCGGGGGACCCCCACCCGGGTCAGGCTCAGTCTCCTGCGCTCTCCTGACCTTGTCCTGGATCTCCCACGACAGGGTGCCCACCACACAAGACAACGGCAGGATAGTCTCCTCCTGATCCCCGGTGGTCTTCGTGTCAAACTGTCTCGAGAGGGTGTCAGACTTGTCGTTCTTGTTCCCCGGCCGGTAGGTGATGGTAAAATTGAACCGGCCGAAAAAAAGAGACCAGCGAACCTGGCGAGCATTCAACTGTTTGGCCGTCCGGAGATACTCGAGGTTTTTATGATCCATCCAGACGACGAACGGCTGGGCAGACCCCTCCAACCAGTGCCTCCATTCCTCCAGGGCAAGCTTCACGGCCAGCAGCTCCCTATCACCGATGCAGTAGTTCCTCTCTGCGGGCGTCAGGCGGTGGGAGAAGAAAGCACATGGCCGGATCCTACCATCCACCGGGGAGCGTTGGGAGAGGACCGCTCCAACTCCCGAATCCGAGGCATCCACCTCCACTAGACACTGCAGAGCTGGGTCCACCTGGGTCAGGACGTGGGCCGAAGCAAACTCCTCCTTCAACCTCCCGAACGCTGTGGCAGCCTCCTCGCTCCAATGAAAAGGAGTCTTGAGGGACGTGAGGGCGGTCAGGGGATGGGCGATGATCCCAAGTTCGGCACGACCCGGCGATAGAAATTGGCAAAACCCAGGAACCCCTGCAACTGTTTCCTGGACGTGGGCCAATCCACCACCGCCTTGACCTTGGCCGGGTCGGGAAGCACCTGATTGCGGGCAATAATGAAGCCAAGAAAGGAGGTCTTGTCGGTGTGAAACTCACACTTCTCGGCTTTGACAAACAGCTGGTTCTCCAGGAGGTGCTGCAGGACCCGTCGCACATGCACCTGGTGCTCCTCCAACGTGCGTGAAAAAATGAGGATGTCATCGAGGTAGACAAACACGAAGGAGTTAAGGAAATCCCGGAGGACGTCATTAATTAAATGCTGGAAGACGGCCGGAGCGTTGGTTAACCCAAACGGCATCACCAGGTATTCAAAATGGCCGCTTGGGGTCCGGAACGCCGTCTTCCATTCATCGTCCTCCCTGATGCGCACCAGGTGGTACGCGTTACGCAGGTCCAGCTTCGTGAACCAAGATGCCCCCTGGAGGGAGTCAAAAGCCGAGTTCATCAGTGGCAGCATGTACTTGTCCTTGATGGTGATCTCGTTAAGCCCTCGGAAGTCGATGCAGGGACGCAGCGAGCCATCCTTCTTTCCAACAAAGAAGAAACCCGCTCCCACCGCCGAAGAAGATGGACGAATAATCCCAGAGCTTAGGGACTCCTTAATATAAGTGTCCATAGCTTCGCGCTCTGGGGCAGACAGGCTGTATAGACGACTTGCCGGAAGAGGGGCCCCTGCCCTGAGGTTGATCGCACAAGCATAAGGACGGTGGGGGGGGGGGCAGCGCCCGTGACTTGCTGAACACCGCTCCCAGATCGTGGCAGACCTCTGGTACCATGGACAGGTCCGGGGGCGGCGTCAAAGGCGGGGACACCGATACTGAGGGAGCACACGCTGCAGACTGGAGGCAGGCACTCAAACAAAAAGAGCTCCATGCGGTGATACTTCCAGCTTGCCAATCAAATGAGGGGTTGTGGAGCCGTAGCCACGGGTACCCCAGGATCACAGGCGAAGAGGAGATGGGCAACACCAAGAAACGAATCTCCTCCCGGTGGTTTCCAGAGACTATCACTGACACGGGGGCCGTCTGGTGGGTAACAGAGGTCAGTGACGTCTTGGGACAGTGTGACGAGATTGACAGGTGGGCAAAGAGGTTGACAGCTGAGGCCCAGCTGGGTTGCCAGGTCTCCGGAGATGAAATTCTGCTCAGCTCCAGAATCAACAAGGGCGTGTGTTGTGTGTTCCTTGTGTTTATAAATTAGCCTAATGGGGACACGGCAGCTAGTGAGGGTTTTTTTCTGTTTAACGTCCGTGAATCTCCCTACTGGGATCCACGAACCTCCCCTTTTAACCGATTAGGACATTCAGCTACCCCGTGAGACCCATTGCCACAATAAAAACACAGGCCCAGATCCCTCCGGCGCTGTCTCTCAACCGCCGAAACTCCCGATTGTCCGATAACCATATCCTCTTTCTCCGGAAGTTCTTCTGACGGGGGCAGAGCCAGGAGAGGCGACCTAGCGGAGCGGGGGCGTGGTTTACTCGAACGGCTAACGGCCCTCCGTTCGGCTGCTTGCTCCTTCAGCCTACTGTCCAAACTAATGGTGAGGGAAATTAACTCACCTAACCTGTCTGGTTTATCCCGTGCCGCTAGTTCATCCCTCAGCTCCGAACTAAGGCTGCGGAGGAAAATGCTGCAAAGCGCTGGCTCCCCACACCCAACCTCAGCGGCTAACACCCGGAAGTCTACGGCATAATCGGCGGCAGAGCTACTGCCCTGCCGAAGGCTAAGCAGCCGATCAGTTAGCACCGCGCCCCAGTCTGTATGATCAAACACCTCTAAGAATTCTGCCACAAACTGCTGGTAAGTCAAAAGGGAATAGTTGGGTTTAGCCATAACAGTGTAGGCCCAAGCTAACGCCCTTCCCTCGAGCAGGTTAGAAATGTACCCAATTTTGCTGTGATCTGTGGGAAAATCTCCCGGGACGCGGTGAAACACTGTTTCGCATGAAACAAAAAGCCCCGTGCTTCCCCGAGTTTTCCGCTAAAGCGGGCGGGGGTAGGCATGGGAGTGAGACGAGGTAATGATGGCTGGTGTGTTTGGCTAGCAGGTGAGACTACAGGGGCTGATGAAGCCCCAGTGGCCGGGGGGAACGCCTGGCGTCCTTCCAGGCGATCCAGCCGGCTGTTAACCTGAGTTAGCTGGTTTAGAATAACTGTCTGTTGGTGAGCGATTAAGTCTACTCGAGCGCTAAGGGTGTTGATGCGGCGTGCCAGCGTGCTGTCTACTGGGTCATCTTGACGGAGTCGTACTGACATGATTGTAGGACCCAGGAGACAGACGCTGACACAAGTAGATTAATTTGACAATTATTTATTGATTAAGTGAAGAGTGTTGCGTGTGTGAATGAGTGAGTGAGTGCGTAGCAGTCTGGCCACCGGAGCTGAGTGGTTCTTGCTGCGACCTGGCAACCCTGGAACACACAAGCACAGGATGTTATTACGGTTCATGCGAACGGGAAGCTGAGGCTTGTGCTGCTTACTTGCAGGTGCCGTTGCGAGAGTCCTGCTGGCTCCGTGTCCTGGTGCAGCGTGGTGCGCGTGGTGTTCGGTGCTGAAGAGGTGAGGAGGAGATCCGAGGAGGAGGAGATGATGTCCCGTTATCAGGGGTGGTGAGTCCGCCACCAGGGAGGTCCACCTGTGCACAGGGGAGAACACTTTGACAGGGTGAGTGATGCTGTAGCTTACGTGGCGTGGCTTGGCGTGACGACTTGGTTCCAACTCTGGCTTGAGGTCGTATCCTTGATGCGTTGCAAAGCAAAGGCGACAGACGACTCCGTACAGAGCAGTCTGAGACACTGGCTTTTAAAGCCTGCTGATTACCAATGGCAGGTGTGTGCGCAGCTGAAGTTAATGACGGCCCAGCGGCCGCCATGACAAAGGGAAGCAGATTTCTGTTCTGCTCACCTAGCTGCCTGACAGGATAAGGGGAAAGAAAAGAGATTTGGTATGGCGATGCATCCCTGCCAAACTCCTGAGGTGGTGACAAAAGGGTCTGACATATCACCCTCGGCGCGGACCCTGCATGTGGTGTTAGAGTAGAGTTGCCAGAGGGTGTTCCTGTCTAAGAAGTCGAAGGCAGCTTTGAGGTTGATGTAGGCCATATAAAGAGGTTGGCGATACTCCCTCCTATAGGCGTAATTTATGGGGGGGTTGGAGGGGTTGTAACTCTCCCCATAAAATCATATCCAGCCAATATAACCCCCAATAATCATATAATTATAATTAATAAAAAATATATCTTCAAGTGAGTATGAAGAAGTTGTCATTTTTTTCATTTGCAAGCAATGAAAAGTAACATTTCTAATAATCACACAATGTATCCCCCCCGCTGCAGCCTTGGTATTACCCAACCGGTCCTTGGGCCTTCTCTCAGTCAGAGTCAGTTAAGGGCAGCTGGTGGCCGCAGCAGGTGGGGATGGTCGTCTAGAATGCATTCAGCTCAAAAGTGAGAGAAAATGAAAAGAGCTCCACAAGGGCAACAAACCATTTTAAATTGGTTGTCAAATAAAAGGACAAACCCCTCTGTCCAAAACAAGGTAAATGTCATATTGATTTAGCTCGTGAATTGTTGTCTGAAGTTAGCTGGTTGCTAGTTTGCTAATATGAGTTTCGCCCAAAGATGCTGGGATAGGCTACAGCCCCCCCCCCCCCCCCCGTGACCCAAAAAAGATTAAGCAGAAGAAGATGGATGGATGGATGGATGGAGTTAAAGCTATGGGAGAACACTCAGAGGACTGGGAGGAGACCCCAGGGCAGGCCCAGGACTCGCTGGAGAGACTGTCTCCCAGCTGGTCTGGGAACGCCTTGGGATCCTCTCTGAAGAGTTGGAGCAGGGGGCTGGGGAGAGGGAAGTCTGGGCTTCTCTGATCTGCTGCCTCCATGACCCGGACCTCTGGAATAGTGGTCGAAGATGGATGGATGGAGTACACCACAGAATAAATGTGCTGCCTGATTGGATTTAGCTGATCTGAGAAACGATTAACTTTTCTCATGCAAATTTGTTCTTTACATTTTATTAATCATTCATAAAATGTGATCAGAACGGATTTGTTCGTCAACTGTTAAAGTGAAATTTATTTGTTTCAGCATTCATCATCCATCAAAATGTCAGTAGCTCCGAACATTTATCAAGTACAAACAAAATCTACTCCTACCACTGGTCCTTAAATATAAATGCGTTTAAATATTGCTTGTCATCCCCACAGTATTCAAGTTAACCATAAACTGTTCTGTATTTTCAAAATGTCATGATTTTGATAATTATAAAATTAAATTAAAAGGCAAGTTTTACCACTTTTGATTACTAAGTCACTCTGAAGGCTATTCTTAAATATTCACGTTAAAAGAAATTGATTATTTTCCCTGCAGATCATTTTCAAATCTTCTGTCGACAGTCAAAATACCACAACTGCACAACAGAATATCTAAACAAATATATAAGAAATAAACACCAAATAGATGAATGAAAGAATAGATGCATTTCATATTCCTCAATAATAGATGCATTTCATATTTCCCAGACTGTGGGGAGAGATGAGAGCTGATTAATGAGAGAAGGGAGGAAGGGAAGTGGAAAGACAAATCTGCCACTTATGTGAGTTGAACAGAGAATGCAATAGAGACCTAGCAGGAATAGACAAACCAACAGGATGAGGCTGGCAGAGAGTAGGAGAGGGAAGGAGCTGGGTGGTGTCTGACCGGGTGGAGACAGGCAGCTGAAGCGGGGTGAGGATGATGGAGCAGGTGAGCGCACAACAATCCCTGAAGACGCACCGCACTGATGGCAGCAACCTGGGAAGGAGAAAAAGGAGAGGAATTAGACATAAATCCTCTGAAAACAACATTAGTTCGCTTGCTTGTGTTTCGGGCAGTATACCCAACTAGCCAGCGCTGAAGCCTCCGCTTGATGGTCCTTTTATGCACTGGCAAGGAAGGAGTGGCAGGTGTGTCCAATCACGCAGGTGTGCTGATTGAGTAAGGAGTCGGAGAATTCTTAACAGGAAGGAGGGGGCGTGAGCTCACCTGAACATGACATTAAAATCATATTTCTAGTTTTCCATTCCCATTTTATTCAATCATGAGACAGCAGTACACAAATTAGGCAGTGACCAAACACTGAGATATTGATGGCTTTTTATCACTGTATAGTGATTTATCTCCTATTATAACAAGATTCATCACCTTAACTGTCATCATCCACAGCTCACGGGCTTCCACCTCTGCCACTGCGGAGATGACCGGCATCCCGTGGAGCTGTGCCCAGTGAAGCCAAACGGGGAAGTCCGCGAGTCACTATAGGGGGCCTCGCGGACTCTAACCGATCCAATCCCCTATCTTCTTGCACACTGCCCATACGTTTCTGCCACAACTCCACCGGGCATTCCACTCACGCACTGGTGGATTCCGGGACAGAGCAGAATTTTATTTCTAAGAGCCTGGCAACCCGTTTGGGCATACCCTGCCAACTGCTGCCTAACCCCCTGAACTTGGTGATGCTCTCACGCTCTTCTCTGGGCACAGTTACACACCGCACTAAGCCAGTTCCCATCATCGTCTCCGGCAACCACCAGGAGGATCTGACCCTCTACATCCTGACCTCCTTGTCGGACCGTGTCATTCTGGGTTACCCCTGGCTGCGGCTGCATAACCCTGTCCTGGATTGGAGAACCGGCAGCGTCCTGTCCTGGAGCACCTTCTGGCTGGGCACCTGCCTCCAGTCAGCAGCTTGTGCTCCATCTTCCCCTCTCCTGGCCCCGGTCTCTGAGCCCCCGGACCTGACTCTGGTGCCGCAGGAGTTCCATGACTTGGGGGCAGCATTCAATAAGTCCAGAGCCTTGTCCCTTCCGCCGCATCGACCCTACGACTGTGCAATTAACATCCGCCCGGGGGCGCCCCTGCCATCTGGCCGCCTATACAGTCTCTCTGCACCGGAACGCGAGGCGATGGATACTTACATTAAGGAGTCACTCAGTGCTGGGATCATCCGCCCCTCCTCGTCCCCGCTTGGCATGGGTTTCCTCTTCATGGGTAAGAAGGATGTGTCCCTACGTCCCTGTATTGACTTCAGAGCATTAAACGACATCACGATTAAGGACCGCTACACCCTGCCGCTCATGGTCACCACTTTCCACTCCCTTCAGGGGGTGACCTGGTTCACCAAGCTTGACCTCCGCAGCGCCTACCATCTCGTTAGGATCCGGGAGGGAGACGAGTGGAAGACGGCCTTTAGGACACCCAGCGGCCACTTCGAGTATCTCGTGATGCCGTTCGGGCTCACCAACGCACCTGCCGTCTTCCAGCGCCTTATAAACGATGTTCTGCAGGACTTCCTGGGAGTTTTCGTCTTCGTCTATCTCGACGACATACTCATCTTCTCCAGATCATGTGAGGAGCACCAGGCCCATGTGAGGCGAGTCCTGCAATGTCTGCTGGAGAATCGTTTGTTCATTAAGGCAGAGAAGTGTGAATTCTACGCCCAGACCACCTCCTTCCTGGGGTTCGTGATCTCCCACAATCAGATCCTCCCCGACCCCGCTAAGGTTAAAGCGGTGGTCGAGTGGCCCACGCCGACCTCAAGAAAGCAGGTGCAGCAATTCATCGGGTTCGCTAATTTCTACCGGCGCTTTGTCCCCAACTACAGCGCCATTGTCTCCCCCCTGACCCGCCTCACGTCATCTAAGGTGCCTTTTCAGTGGTCTGAGGAAGCGGCTACCGCCTTTAAGGCTCTCCAGGCGGAGTTCTCGTCCTCCTGGGTCCTGACCCAGGTTGATCCCGCTCTTCAGTGTCTGGTGGAGGTCGACGCATCCGACACAGGGGTGGGAGCGGTGCTGTCCCAGCGATCACCGGTGGATGGTGTCAAGCGGCCCTGCGCCTTCTTCTCCAGGAAGCTATCAGCGGCAGAACGAAATTATGACGTCAGCAACAGGGAGCTCCTCGCGGTCAAACTCGCCCTACAGAAGTGGCGTCACTGGTTAGAGGGGGCAGCCCAGCCTTTTGTGGTCTGGACAGACCATAAAAACCTCGAGTACTTGAGGTCAGCGAGGCGCCTGAATGCCCGCCAGGCGTGCTGGTCCCTATTCTTTACTCGCTTTAACTTTACCATCACGTACCGTCCAGGCTCGAAGAATGGGTTGCCCGACGCCCTGTCCAGACAATTCGCCCCAGAGGGTCCAGAGAAGTCCGAGCATACCATCCTGCCCGATTCATGCGTCGTGGGGGCGATTGCATGGTCCATCAAGGACAAGATTCTGAAGGCTCAGGAGGCGGAGCCGGATCCCGGCGGGGGGCCAGAGAGGAGGCTGTATGTTCCTTCGGCGGTTCGGGGTGAAGTGATCCACTGGGCCCACACCTCCAAACTCTCCTGTCACCCAGGCATCACCCACTTGGTGAGTTGGCTGCAACGTTCGTTTTGGTGGCCGGGTCTTCAGAAGGATGTTACCAACTATGTCCGGGCCTGTCCCCTGTGTGCCACCGGCAAGTCTCCGAACTCTCCACCTGCGAGTCTACTCCAGCCCCTGCCGGTTCCGGGCAGGCCCTGGTCACACATCGCCCTTGACTTCGTCACCGGACTTCCTGTCTCTAACACCTATGACACGGTTCTGACCATTGTGGACAGGTTCTCCAAGGCCGCTCACTTTGTGCCTCTTCAGGGTCTTCCTTCGGCGCGTGAGACGGCCGATCTCCTGGTCCAGCATGTCGTCAGGCTGCATGGGATTCCGCTGGACGTGGTCTCGGACTGAGGTCCGCAGTTTGTCTCCCAGGCTTGGAGGAGCTTCTGCAGCGCCTTGGGGGCTACAGTCAGTCTCTCTTCTGGTTATCACCCCCAGTCCAATGGGCAGTGCGAGCGCACGAACCAGGGGTTGGAGGCCGCCCTGCGCTGCGTAACATCGTCCAACCCTTTGTCTTGGAGCTCCTACCTGACCTGGGTGGAATACGCCCATAACTCGGCCCGGTCCACTGCTACTGGGGTGTCACCTTTTTGAGCGTCCTTGGGGTATGACCCCCCTGTTTTCCCTGAGCAGGAGGGTGAGCTGGCCGTTCCTTCGATCCAGGCGCACATCAGGCGCTGCCGGAGTGTGTGGACCAAGACCAGAGACGCGCTTTTACGCACAGCGGCGCGCAACAGATCCACCGCCAATCGCCACAGAAGGCTGGCTCCTGCCTACCAGGTGGGTCAGCGGGTTTGGCTCTCCTCCCAGGACATCAGCCTAAAGGGTGAGAAGAAGAAGTTGGCACCGAGGTTCCTCGGCCCCTTCACCATCTCCAAGATTATCAACCCGGTGGCTGTGCGTTTGGCCCTCCCCCGCTCCCTTCGTGTGTGTCCCACTTTCCACGTCTCTAAGATCAAACCTGTCCTTTCCAATTCACTCTGCCCTCCTCCTAGGTCCCCTCCTGCACCTAGGATGATCGATGGTGACCCGGCGTGGGGCGTTACTGCCATCCTGGACTCTCGGCGTCGGGGTCGTGGGCTGCAATATCTGGTGGATTGGGAAGGTTATGGCCCGGAGTGGAGATCCTGGGTGCGCTCTTCGTGGGTGTTGGATCGTGACCTCATCGCGGAGTTCCACCGGACACACCCAGGTAAGCCAGCGCCAGGAGGCGCTGGTAGGGCGGGGGAGTACTGTCATCACCCGCAGCTCACGGGCTTCCACCTCAGCTGCGCGCACACCTGCTCCTCATTAGGCGCAGCTATTTATTCCATTCTGCCCTGAGCTGCGGCCTGGAGCCGTCTGTCTCCCTGCGTAGTCAACTCAGCAACTTCCTCCTCATCAGGCCTGCTGACGACTCGTCTGACACGTAAGCTGTCATTATTGCCTTACCTTCTCCCATTCAGACTTCCCCTGTGCACAGGTGGATTCCTTGGCGGCGGACTCTCTCTCCCTCGTCACGCTGCTCCTCTACCTCGCTGCATCATCCCGGACGCACAGCAGGACGCTGTCTCCCAGGCTTGGAACTTGCCACGCCAGCCACCGCGCCGCTACAAGTAAGCACAGTACATCTTCACTCTCCCGTGTGGTTGCCCAGCTAATCCCTGCTCTCCTCTCTTATAGGGTTGCCTGGCCGTACGGCGTACTGCTTTGTCCTGACTGCATCCTCCACCCACATCACACTCATATCTCACATACACGCATCCACACACAAACATTGCTGCAAATAAAGCTTTCAAATCTGTCTGAGCCTGCATGCGTGTTTCCTGGGCCGAACAATATGTCATTAACACTGTACCTTTTGAGTTTGCTGGTGTTTAAGGGTCCATTTGCAATAAAGATAGCACTAAAAATATAAATAAATTCATAAATAAAAAGTTGCAATGCTTCTTCCAGCATTTTTTTCTTGCAACATTTGTCACCTCCTCCAGCTTGTTGCTTTTCCTGTATGGTTACTTCCGTGCTGAATATATGTGTGTGTATGTATATATATTATATATCAACTAAAAGCAAATTATAAACCCATTTAAAGTTAGAGCTGTCCTCACTACCAACTTTTGGGGCTCCAAATATTCTGTCCAATCTTTTTCTCCCTTAATAAACTTCATCAGTGTTTTATGTAGCATTGTGATGTTTCTAATGTCACTTTTTCGTGTGTGGAACTTTTTTATGCCTCGTTGAAACTGAGAGGCATACGGTAGTCAGTTAGTGCGTCTGTTTGTGGCTGTATGTATGCGTGTGTATCTGTCCGTTCGCCTCTCTAGTTCAGCTTGCCCGGTCCAAGTTAAGTGGAACTAAAGGCTTGTACCATTGTATCACCATATTTTCTCGACTTTTAATTTGCCAGAATTTCGAAATAACACTTTGTTTTTGAAATAAACACAAAAATAGCTCACCTTTACCGTCAATGGAGTAAGTGTTCAGCAATCCGCCAATACTGGGTAAACAAATGTCCGTCGTTTTGCCCGTCTGCTTTCTTCCTCTACTACTAAACGGCAAAAGCTCCTGTTATCTTGATTGTCATTGTATTCACGTACCTCCATTACTCCCACCATTTAAAATGTCTGCCATAGTGCTTTTCTTCTGTGTTTGGATTGAAGCTGTTCAAATTAATTTAGTGGCTCTTGGCTGCCGCAGACAGTATGGGCATGTGAACTGCAGATTATTTTCACTGCGCATGCGTGTACTCCAAAACTACTGGATGGATTTGGATGAAATTTTTACCAGAGGTGATTCTTGGACTAGAGAGGAACTCATAACATTTTGGTGATGATCCCAGAATGCATACCTCCACCAAGGCTCTGGCACCAAGGCATCAGCATTTTGGTGCTTTCACTGTCATAGTTTTACAGCTTTTCCTGTAAATCAGAGACACTTTTTTCTTGTAAATGTGCCTACTTTTTGGATAAATATGTAGTATTTCCCCTATGTTGTTTCCCCCCTAAATTCAATTTCTCACAAATGTAGCATTTTTCTCAAATTTGTCATGGAAAATAAGGCTTTTTCCTTACATATTTGCAGAATCATATAAATTTCAGATTTTTATTTTTTTTTACTATCATCAAGTTGCTACTTTTTCTTGTGAATTTATACTATTTTCCCCTAAATTTGCATGTTTTTTTTTTCCTGGTAAATTTGGTAAAGGTAAATTAGTTATTTACCTTTTTTTTGGAGGGGGGATACCTGAATCCTAAATTTGAAAATTGAATGTCATTGTAAAAAAATTAAATGTCTAGATAATGAATCCAGAGTAAGTTTTAAATACCAGGATGATTTAGTCACAAATCTACTCACAGATTTACTATTATTTCATGAATGAAACAGCACACCTATGGTGTAGTGTGCTGTGTTCATAAAGCCTCTGCAGGCAGGCTAACTGTTACCCTTGTCATAGTCTAGCTGACTAAATCGTAGTAGTGTCCTTAGTTCATCTGCTTGGTAAGAAATAGCCACATGGTGGCAAGTGGTGACATCATAAATTAATGAAAAATCATTAGTCTTGTCAAAATAAATGTGTTAATCAGCACAACTGATTAATAACAAAATAAAAGGAGTTAAGAATAATGGTGATTAAGCCTCATTCAGTGGCTTAATTAACCTCAGTTAACACTGATTGCACTGTTAAGATGCTATTAAGAGGGAAGAAGGGTAAAGAATATTTCACATCTTTCCAAGTTTTTAGCATTGAAAAATCTAGCACGAATTACATCCTCCAAAATTATCCATGAAGTACCATGAAGTAACTAAGCTTTTTATATCAGGAGCAAGAATGTGGCAGCAGCAGGGTGAATCACGAAGGAGAGGAGAGAGGAGGTAAAGGTAACCAGAGAATCAGCACAGGTGTCAAGAGGGAGAGAGAGACAGTACTGATGACTAGAGAGAGAGAGGAGGCACAGGAGGCACACACGACCAGGTAACAATAGTCAAAACTCGATTTCTGCCAGTGCTGAAATAATTAATGCATAATGGGTATTAAGTAGGGCTGCTGCTTCATATTGGCATAGACTATTACAAGGCTGAATATATATTTGGTAATTTGGGGAAATATTTTTACAACTTTTACTAATATGGGAATGCCAAAATAAAGTAGGTAAATTAGCCTTGTCCTTTTATCAAAGTTAATGATTTTGTACTTTTCCTCCACACTAGGATACATACTGTATACTGTCATTTTTTGCTTAAAAAAACATTTTCCTTTAAATATGAAAAAGAGGACACTGGAGACAAATACATGTACTGATGTGCTGATAGTCCTGTAATAAAAAGGTTTTTAAAAAATCCTTAAACAGTCAGAGATTTCACCCCCCCCCCCCCCAATGTTTGGAAACAAAGTTACACCATTGCTCCCCTCATTGCTGCACCAGGACACTCAAGACAAGGATGCAGTCCGCTGTGGACCAGCGAGGGGTGACCGGATGATGTGGTGCTTTTCGCCATGCATATACTGTAGACATAATTGCTGAGGCACTGGAGCTGCTCGTAGAGGAAGGATCACCCCTGGGCCTCACCATCAGCTGGGCAAAGACAAAGATGCCCTTAGTTATGCTGCTAATAGGTTTAGTCAGCCGGGGGACCTCCAGTAATGCACTGGGCCTCACTCCTTTCCTCACTCTCTATGAAATATTTTTTTTTTGCTGGTCATTAACATTTGTTTGTTCTCTCCCATAGATTGAGTCCCCATCGTGCTGTTTGCTCTCTACATGTCTGTTCTTTTCTTCTTCTCTGTCCCCTCACCCCCCAGCCAGTCGCAGCAGATGACTGCCCCTCCCTGAGCCTGGTTCTGCTGGAGGTTTCTTCCTGTTAAAAGGGAGTTTTTCCTCTCCACCGTCGCCAAGTGCTTGCTCACAGGGGATCGCCTGATTGCTGGGGTCTTTCTGCAACTGTGGGGGTCCTCCCTACAGTTGATAGTGCTATGAGATGACTGTTGTTGTGAAATGGCGCTATATAAATAAAGTTGAATTGAATTGAATTGAAAGATCCAGTCACTGTCAGACTTCTTGCTACCACCACCACAAGTCATCATCATCAGCAATGAGCCGGTTGAGATTGTCACTGACTCTGTCTACCTCAGATCTAAGATCACCAGCAACTGCTCATCAGACCCAGAGATCACTCGCCGCTTGCAGCTGTCTCGCAGTGCTTTCGGCCGCCTCCAGAGAGTCTGGTGGAGCGGGAAAATCCGCACATCCACAAAGTTGTGAATCTTTAAGACCTGTGTGAGTCCCGTCCTCCTTTACGGATCCAAGACCTGGACCCTCTCCACCACAACCACCCACCATCTGGATACCTTCCATTGGACCTGCCTCCATAACATCCTCAGCATCCGATGGTTCCGCCACACCACAAACGATGAGGTTTACAAGGGGGCTGGCTTCCCCATCCCCATCTCCACCATCATCAGAAGACGGAGGCTGCGGCTCCTTGGCCACGTGGCCAGGTTGGAAGATGGGACACCGGCCAAGAAGGCCCTCTCTGCCAGCACTCGTCCGCCCCACCCAGGGCTGGCATCGCCCCTGAGATCGGCCCAGACTGTCCTGGATGACCCAGGTCACAATGATAAGACCTCTGGCTGACCTCATTGCCCTAGCCCAAGATCACCCTGCCTTCAGACAATTGGCTGCAATGGCCACTTAAGTGGCCAGGCAAGGATTAAGTTAAGTAAGTTCTAATAGGCTTTTCCTGACATTTTTGTAGTCACATCTTACAGCACAAGCCATGGTCCACAGAGAGTTTCCAAAGCATCAGAGGGATCCCATTGTTCAAAGGTATCAGTCAGGAGAAGGGTACAAAAGAATTTCCAAGGCATCAAATATACCATGGAACACAGTGAAGACAGTCATCATCAAGTGGAGAAAATATGGCACAACGGTGACATTACCAAGAACTGGATGTCCCTCCAAAATTGATGAAAAGATGAGAAGAAAACTGGTCAGGGAGGCTGCCAAGAGGCAGACAGCAACATTGAATGAGCTGCAGGAATTTCTGGCAAGTACTGACTGTTTAGTACATGTGACAACAATCTCCCATCTTCTTCATATGTCTGGGCTATGGGGTAGAGTGGCAAGATGAAAGCCTTATCTTATGAAGAAAAACATCCTACATTTTGCAGAAATGCATTGGAAATCTCCCAAATGCATGTGGGAAAATGTGTTATGGCCCGATGAAACCAAGGTTGAACTTTTTTGCCATAATTCCAAAAGGTATATTTTGTGCAGGCAGCACGGTGGTGCAGTGGTTAGCACTGTATCAGCACAGCAAGAAGGTCACAAGATCGATCCCACCCCTGACCACTGGTGACCCTTCTGTGTGGAGTTTGCATGTTCTCCCCGTGTCTGCGTGGGTTTATTCCAGGTATACCGGTTTCCTCCCACAGGCCAAAGACATGCTGGTTCGGTTAATTGGCATCAAACTGGGGATTCTAAATTGTCCTTAGGTATGAATGTGAGAGCGAATGGTTGTCTGTCTCTCTGTGTTGGCCCTGTGATGGACTGGCGATCTGCCCAGGGTGTACCCTGCCTCTCGCCCAAAGATGCTGGGATAGGCTCCAGCCCCCCCGCGACCTGAAAAGGATTAAGCGGTCGAAGATGGATGGATGGATGGATATTTTGAGCAAACACAACACTGCTCATCACCAAAAGAACACCATACCTACAGTGAAGCATGGTGGTGGCACCATCATGCGTTGGAGCTGTTTTTCTGCAGCTGGAACTGGGGACTTAGTCAAGGTGGAGGGAATTATGAACAGTTCCAAATACCAGTTAGTGATGGCACAAAACCTTCAGGCTTCTGCTAGAAAGCTGAAGCTGAAGAGGAACTTCATCTTTCAGTACAACAATGACCCAAAACACACATCTAAATCAACAAAAGAATGGCTTCACCAGAAGAAGATTAAGGTTTTGGAATGGCCCAGCCACAGTCCATACCTGAATCCGACTGAACATCTGTGGGGTGATCTGAAGAAGGCTGTGCACAGGAGATGCCCTCACAATCTGACAGATTTGGAGCATTTTTGCAAAGAAGAGTGGGCAAATATTGCCACATCAAGATGTGCCACGCTGATAGACTCCTACCCAAAAAGACTGAGTGCTGTAATAAAAGCCAAAGGTGCTGTAACAAAGTATTAGTTTAAGGGTGTGCATATTTATGCAACCAGATTATTGTAAGTTTTTTATTTTTTGTTTTTCCCCTTGAAAGATTTCAGTTTGTTTTTCAGTTGGGTTGTACAGGTTATAGGTCACATTAATGGTGGAAAACATTTTGAAATGATTTACCTTGGTCTCATTTTTTTACATCATCAAAACCTGGCATTTAAACAGGGGTGTGTAGACTTTTTATATCCACTATATGTTGTAGAAAAAGAGCCTAGGAAACCATCCAAAATCATTCAAGCTGAACTCCAAGGTCAGTGTATGTCGCTTTCTAATGGCACCATGGGTCATATTTTGATCAATAAAAGACTACATGGAAGATGATCAGGAAGGCTCCACTACTGGCAGAAAAACATTAAAAAGCCAGCCAAAATGCATGCTGACAAGCCCCAAAGTTTCTGGGAGAATGTCCTTTGGACTGATGAGATGAAACTGGAGCTTTTGGGCCAGTCACATCAGCTTTATATTTATGGAAGGAAAAATAAAGGATACAGAGAACACTGTACTTACTCTGAAACATGGAGGAGGCCCAGTTATGATCTGGGGCTGTTTTGCTGCTTCTGGCAGAGGGTGTTTTGAATTGGTTCATCCCACAGTGCCAGTTCTGCTTATCAAAAGTGGCCCACTGGGCGGCTTGCATTTTCTGTGTGGGGTGCAATAAAATCTCAAAACTATCAAGACATTCTGGAGTGAAATGTGCTTCCCAGTGTGAGAAAGCTTGGACTTAGTTGCAGGTCATGGGTCCTCCAATAGGCTACTTACTCAAAACACACAGCTAAAAACACCCAAGAATGGCTAAGAACAAAACGTTGGACTATTCTGAAGTGGCCTTCTATGAGCCCTGATCTAAATCCCATTGAATATCTTTGGAAGGAGCTGAAACATGCAGTCTGGAGAAGGTACCCTTCCTGAGGCAGCTGGAGCAGTTTTCTTATGAGAAGTGGTCCAAAATACCAGTCGACAGGTGTAGAAGTCTCATTGAGAGTTACAGAAATCGCTTGATTGAAGAGATTGCATCAAAAGGTTGTGCATCAAAATATTAAGATAAGGGTGTCATCATTTTTGCTGGGCCAATTTCATTAGTTTTTTAAGTGATTATATTGAACCACAATTCAAAAACAATGTCTGATTTACATGAGCAAATTTTCAGTTTTAGTTTTGTCAGTTACAAGTTATTTCAGTGACCATTGTGGGATTGTCTTTCTTTAACGGAAGCATTCCAACAAATTTTTCCATGTCTGTACTTAAGTGATTGAAAATAGTATTGAGTACATTGTCAGTCAAAAAAAATTCAGTCAAAGTTATATACGTACATGTCTTTCTGTTATAATCGGGTGAGTGCGCTCCCCCTCCCTTCTGTGGGAGGTCCTTCATCTCTTTCCCGGCTCCGCAGGTCATCAACGCACCTGCGTGAGTGGATGCACCTGCTGCCTCTTCACTGCCAGCGCTTAAAAGGACCAGTTTGTGAATGCTTCAGCGCTGGACCGTTGGGTACTGTTGCCTTAAGCTAAGGTTTGAAATTATTTACTGAAGTTCAGCCTATTCTCCCTTCTCCGCCTCTCTCCCCAGGTTGCTGCCATCTCAGCAGTGCATCCCCGGGATTGCAGTGTGCTTGCCTCCTTTCATCGCCATCATCTCCCTGGACTGCCTACTCCACCCGATCAGACTCTCCCCAGCTCCTTCCCTTCCTCACCTTCTGCCAGCCCTGCCCTGCTGGCTCCTCCAATTCCTCGCTGGGTTTCCCTGCTGGGCTCTCTGCTTATCTCTCATAAGAATTATCTCATCATTTGCTCATTTATCCCGGTTAAATTCCTCTCCTCTAACCAGCTCTCATCTCTCTCCCCTACAGGCAGTGTGCTCCCTCGGCGTGCATCGCTTTCTTTACTGTTGTGTGTTTTTTCAATAAAATTGTGTTCAACGTTTTACCCCACATCTGAAGTGTCTTCCTCTGGTGTTAGCTGCCTTGCACGTGAGCTTCTCACTATCAGTCATGACAGAACGTTCCAGCCATGACCGAAGCTCAGCAGGCGCTGCATCAGCGGGGCACTCCGCCCTTTACCGATTAGACGCCACAGAGCAGCAGGTGGCTTTGCTAACCGAACAGCTGCAATTACTCAACAGCTGACCACAGACGCCAACCACCTCTGCCAAATGTCTTGTTTGGGTCCTCCCTCTCCACCTGCGATCCCAGTGGGTGCTATCATCTGCCGTACCATCTCTGTTCCTTCACCTGCCCCGTATGCGGGAGAGGTGGGGAAATGTAAGAGGTTCTTGCTCCACATTTGTCTTTATCTGTGGCAGATGGGTGGGGGGTACCCGGACGACACCTCGAAGATCCATTTTATGACCTTCCTGCTCCAAGACTGGGCACTTAATTGGGCTCAGTCCATTTACGGTAGCACCAAGGGCCCTAACTTTTCCTTTGATTGATTTGTTCAAGAGTTCTCCTGGGCATTCGATCATTCAGAGAGCAAGGGGAATATCATGAGCCATCTAATGTTACTCCGACAGAGGAATCGGTCTGTGGCCGATTTCTCTGTGGAGTTCCAAGTCATCGCGGCAGACTTTGGGTGGAATGATGTTGCTTTACGCAGCGCCTTCCTCCAGGGTCTGAATGCCAACCTCTGTGACGACCTGGCAGTTCATGCAACCCCCTCCTCTCTGGATGAGCTCATTGAACAAGCCGTCAGTCTAGACAACCGGTACCGCGAGCGCACGAAAGGACCAGAAGGCTTTCTTCAGTCCATCCGTCTCATGTGCACCCCCCCGGCTACTAGCTCTATCAAGCCCGATTCCTCCTCCGAATCCACGGTGCTGGGTCAAGCCTGCTTGACTACGGAGGAGCACAAACGTCGGAGGAAGGCTAGTGCATGCATGTATTGTGGCTCTTTAGAACATAAGCTACCTGACTGCTCGGTGAAACCAAAAGACGTGGCTCATCAGTAGCCATGGGGGGTCTGGCGGGCGGTCACTCAACTAATCCCCCTAGTAACTTTTCGCTCTCGGCTCTTATCCAGTTACCGGGGGCTGAGAAGACGGTCTCGGCGTTAATTGATTCAGGGGCCAAGCAGAACTTTATTTCATTGCGGCTCGTACAGGAGATAGGTATACCCACTGTTAAACTGCCGGCTTCATTAAACGTAGCGGCCCTATCTGGCTGTAACCTAGCCTCCGTTACTGAGTGCACGGAGCCGGTTTCCGTCCTTCTTTCCAGGAACCACCGGGAGTCTCTCTTGTTCTTCATTCTCCCTAGTTCATCCTCCCCGGTGGTCCTGGGTTATCTTTGGCTCCAGAAATACAACCCTATTATCAATTGGACACAGAATTCAATTTCCTCCCAGAGTCCCTTTTGGTTATCCTCCTGCCTCAGTTCAGCCGCCTGCTCACCTTCACTTCCATCACCTCCCTTCCAGTGGAGCTGTCGGACCTCAGCCTCATGCCTGAGGTCTACCATGACCTTGGGGAGGTCTTTAGCAAGTCAAGAGCACTTTCTTTACCACCACACCACTCTTATGACTGTGCTATCGAACTCCTCCCAGGTGCACGGTTACCGTCCAGCTGGCTCTACAGCCTTTCTGGGCCGGAAAGGGAGGTGATGGAAAGTTACATCAAGGACTGTCTGAACGCCGGCCTCATTTGGCCCTCTTTGGTCTCTCTTGGGGCGGGGTTTTTCTTTGTCGGGAAGAAGCATGGATCCCTACATCCGTGCATCTACTACCGTGAGCTAAACGCAATAACTGTTAAGGATAAGTATCCTCTGCCCCTAATCAATTCCGCGTTTGAGCTCCTTCAGCACGCGCGGATATTTACTAAGCTTGACTTGCGCAACGCATACCATTTAGTTCGCATACACGAGGGGGACAATTGGAAGACGGTGTTCAAAACACATCTGGGGCACAATGAATATCTAGTGATGCCGTTTGGGTTCACTCATGCCCCCGCCGTCTTCCAGCGCATGATTAATGATGTCCTCCGCAATATGGTTAATCAATTCGTTTTTGTATACCTCAATGACATTTTGATTTTTTCCCGCACGCCAGAGGAACACAGAGTCTATGTCTGGGCTGTGTTACAATGGCTCCTGAAAAATCAGCTCTTTGTGAAGGGCGTAAAGTGTGAGTTTTCCACCTGCTCCGCTTCCTTCCTGGACTTTATTGTAGTGGAAGGGGAGCTGAGGGCCGACCAAGCCAAGGTGAAGGCAGTGCTTGATTGGCCTACCCCGCAGTCTAGGAAACAGCTCCAATGCTTTTTGGGCTTTGATAATTTCTACTGTAGGTTTATCAGAAACTACAGCAGGGTTGCTCAGCCCCTGACTCAGCTGACCTCGACCAAAGCTCTCTTTAAGTGGTCTGAGGCAGTGGAGCAGGCCTTCGCTGAATTAAAAGCCCTGTTTTCCAACACACCCATCTTGGTGCAGGTTGACCCTCAGCTCCACAGTTTGTTGTTGAGGTGGATGCTTCTGACTCAGGGGCGGGCACTGTCCTCTCGCAGCATCCAGCCTCTGATCAGAAGCTCCACCCATGTGTATATTTCTCTTGGCGGTTAACTCTGGCCGAGAGGAATTACGATGTAGGAGACCAAGAGCTGCTGGCCATTAAATTGACTCTTGAGGAGTGGAGGCGCTGGCTGGAGGGAGCCATTCATCCCATCATTGTGTGGACTGACCACAAAAAACTAGAGTACTTAAGGTCGGCCCGCAGGTTGAACTCCAGGCAGGCCCGTTGGCCCCTCTTCTTCCTTAGATTCAATCTGACGATCACCTACCGGCCTGGGTCACATAACATTAAGCCTGATACTCTCTCCCGCCAGTTCGCCTCCGACCTCTCGTCTTCCTCTTCTCCTCGTGAGCCCATTGTGCCCTCATCCTGCATTCTTGGCGCCCTCTCATGGGAGATTGAGCAGAGGGTTTGGCAGGCCCAGTCCACTGAGCCCAAGCCCAACAGGGGCCCTGACGATCGTCTGTTTGTTCCATCCGCCCTACGCAGTGATGTCATCCGGTGGGGGCATACCAGCCACTCACTTTGCCTGTCACCCCGAGATCTTCCGTACTATTAATCTGGTGCAGTGGGTGTTCTGGTGGCCTACACTGCGGACGGACAGACGGGACTACGTCAAGGCCTGCCAAGTTTGTGTTATGAACAAATCAGACTCTTCACCCCCTGCCGGTCTCTGCACCCCCTGCCGGTTCCCAGTCGCCCTTGGTCACACATTGCCATGGACTTCGTTACAGAACTTCCTCCCTCGCAGGGCAACACGGTCATCTTCACCATTGTAGACCGCTTCTCTAAATCCATCCACTTGGTGCCCCTTCCCAAGTTGCCCTCTGCGTCGGAGAATGCCAATCTTCTCACCTCTCGTGCTATCCGCCTTCATGGTATCCCTCTGGACATTTTGTCTGACTGGGGTCCCCAATTCACCTCCCAAATATGGAAGTCCTTCTGCCGTTCTCTGGGCACCGTGGTCAGTCTCACTTCCGGTTACCACCCTCAGAGCAACGGGCAGGCTGAGCGTGCTAACCAATCCCTGGAGGCCGCCCTGAGATGTGTGGGTTCCTGCAGCCTGTCCACTTGGAGCACCCATCTGACCTGGGTGGAGTATGCCCACAACTCTGCCGTCTCTTCAGCCACTGGGTTAATGGCATTCGAGGTGTCTATGGGCTACTCTTGCCCCCTGCTGCCAATGGTGGAGAGGAACATCCGTGGGGGCCCACGCTCGCTGCTGCCGTCACTTGTGAAGATCCACTCGAGCTGCCCTTCTCTGTTCGGCCAAGCAGAATCGCCAGTATACGGACCGCAGGCGGGTCCCTGCGCCCAAGTATGCAGTGGGTCAGAGCATGTGGTTGTCGGCGGATCAGGTTCCTGTGAAGACAGAGTCTAGAAAGCTGTCACCTCGCTTCCTTGGTCCCTTTCCCATCTTGAGGATCATCAATGATGTGACAGTCCTTCTGAAACTACCGCTGACACTCCATATCCACCCCACGTTCCACATATCCAAGATCAAGCCCCTCTCCGTCAGCCCTCTCTGCCCCCCCCCCGAAGCTGTCTCCTCCTCCTTGGATCCTTGACGGTCAGACCACCTATACCGTCCAGAGGATTCTGGATGTTCGCCACCAGGGTCAGGGCCTACAGTACTTGATTCATTGGAAAGGCTACATACCGGAAGAGAGATCATGGATCCCCGGTTCCTATTTCCACGACAAGGGGATGGTCCGAGCCTTTCACCAGGCTCATCCCAACAAGCCCGGTGGGTCGCCAGGAGGCACTCCTTGGGAGGGGGGGCACTATTATGATCGGGTGAGCGCGCTCCCCCTCCCTTCTGTGGGAGGTCCTTCACCTGTTTCCCGGCTCCGCAGGTCATCAACGCACTTGCATGAGTGGACACACCTGCTGCCTACTTCACTGCAGCACTTAAAAGGACCAATTTGTGAATGTTTCAGCGCTGGATCGTTGGGTGCTGCTGCCTTAAGCTAAGGTTTGAAATTATACAACATAACAAAAATAATTTTTTTGTAAATTTTCTGTGTTTTTTCAACTGATTTAAGACAGTTTTGCACCGCTGAATCCAAAAATGACTTCCGTTTCTTTTGATCAGGTCAGGTTTTTATGCTAAGTTGTAAGAAGTTGTACAGCAGTTGTACAGTTGTACTGTAAATTGAATAGTAGACACTGATAAGATGGGCAACATCTTGTCCTCCATATCTTCCTGCCCAGGCTTGAATCCTACCAACGCCCAACGCTGGAAGGTAGAACACCGGATCACTGGAGAGGACACTCCAGCTTCGCCTTTGGCGTAGACAAAACACGGGGAATGACAGTTACCGGTTATAAGCCACTGCTCAATTGGCGTAGAGCGTGGCGCCAGGGGTTGTTCCCGACGGTGGGAGGGATCATCAGATCTCACTGGACAGCTACCGCCCGCCTCAAGCTGGGCAGCCCCCAGCCAATAAGGTGTTGTCCCGCCACAGCTTGCTTTCCTCATTGGGTGCATGGGGATAAGGAGAAATCCAAACAGCAGGCTGAGAACCTTCGCACCAGGCAAGACAATAAAACAAAAGAGACCAACTCTAAAACTGGGAACTTGGAACGTCCGCACTATGATGACAGGACTCGCTGCTAACCTCAAGGACATCAACGACACCAGGAAGACTGCCATCATCAATAATGAGCTGAAGAGACTAGGAGTGGATATCGCCACTCTCCAGGAAACACGGTTAGCTGATGCAGGCACACTGAGAGAGAAGGACTACACGTTCTACTGGCAGGGAAAGGGCAGTGACGAACACAGGGAACACGGAGTGGGCTTCGCAGTGAAGAACACTTTGCTGAAGATGGTGGAACCGGGCAGCACTGGCTCTGCACGACTCCTCACCCTCCGCCTGAACACCACTGAAGGCCCAGTCACCCTCGTCAGTGTGTATGCCCCAACACAGACAGCCACACCAGAGGAAAAAGACGAGTTCTACGAGAATCTCGCAACAACTGTCAGGATCATCCCCAACTCTGAACAACTCATTCTCCTTGGAGACTTCAATGCCAGAGTGGGTGCTGACCCTGACTCCTGGCCCTCCTGTCTTGGACCTTTTGGTGTGGGCAGAATGAACGACAACGGACAGCGGCTGCTCGAGTTCTGCACATATCACGATCTGTGCATCACAAACTCGTTCTTCAAGACCACGTCCCAACACAAGGTTTCCTGGCAACATCCGCGCTCAAAGCACTGGCACCAGCTAGACTTGATCCTGACCAGGCGCACCTCACTGAAGAACGTGCTAATCACCCGTTCGTTCCAGAGTGCAGATTGCGACACAGACCATTCATTGGTGTGTTGCAAGGTCAAGCTGCAGCTGAAGAAATTCCATCGTGCTAGACAACCTGGAAAGGCACGGATTGACACCAGCAAGATGGCCCAACCAGAACTTGTTGAGCAGTTTGCCTCCACCTTTGAGAAGGAACTTGGTGTACCACAAGGAGGAGAATCTGCAAAGCAGAAGTGGGAAGAGCTACGAAACACCATCTACCGCACAGCCTTGGCTACCTTTGGGAGGAAGACCTCGAAGTCACAGGACTGGTTTGATGCCAAGTTGACCGAGATGACCCCCGTCATTGAAGCCAAGCGCTCAGCACTTGCTGAGTACAAGAAGTACCCAAACGAGAAGAATCTCCAGATTCTCAGGGCTGCGAGAAGCAAAGTTCAGCAGACTGCTCGGCGCTGTGCCAACGAGTACTGGACTCAGCTCAGCCAAGACATTCAAACCGCTGCCATAACAGGGAACATCCGTGGTATGTACGATGGCATCAAGAAAGCACTTGGTCCGGCTCAGAGCAAGACGGCCCCCCTCAAATCTTCCACTGGGGAGATGATCACAGAGAAGAACAAGCAGATGGAGAGATGGGTGGAACACTACTCCGACCTCTACTCTAGACAGAACACCGTGACACCGTCAGCCCTTGATGCCATCGACTGCCTGCCATCCATGGACGAACTTGACGCCGAGCCAACCATCGACGAACTCAGTAAGGCCATTGATAGCTTGGCCGCTGGCAAGGCACCCGGCAACGACGGCATACCCCCTGACCTGTTCAAGCACTGCAAGACCGCCCTACTGCTGCCATTGCATGACGTCCTCTGCCAGTGCTGGAAGGAAGGTGCCGTACCACAGGACATGAGGGACGCCAAGATCATCACCCTCTATAAAAACAAAGGGGAGAGAAGCGACTGCAACAACTACAGGGGCATTTCCCTCCTCAGCGTTGTTGGCAAAGTCTACGCACGAGTTGTTCTCGTTCGTCTACAGAAGCTTGCCGAACGTGTCTACCCCGAGTCTCAGGGTGGCTTCCGCGCTGAGCGATCGACGGTAGACATGATATTCTCCATCCGCCAACTCCAGGAGAAATGCAGAGAACAGAACATGCCTCTGTACGTCGCCTTCATCGACCTCACCAAAGCGTTCGATCTGGTCAGCAGAGAGGGTCTTTTCAAGATCCTGCCAAAGATAGGATGCCCACCAAAGTTGCAAAGCCTCATCGAATCATTTCACACCAACATGCAGGGGATAGTGCAGCACGATGGCAACGTCTCAGAGCCATTCAACATACGCAGCGGAGTGAAACAGGGCTGTGTACTTGCGCCAACCCTCTTTGGGATTTTCTTTGCTATGCTCCTGAGGCATGCCTTCAGCACAGCAACAGAGGGAATCTACCTGCACACAAGATCTGACGGCAGGCTTTTCAACCTCGCCCGCCTGAAAGCCAGAACCAAAGTACGCGAGGCTCTAATCAGAGACATGCTGTTCGCAGACGACGCTGCAGTCGCAACCCACACACAGCAGGAGCTTCAGACCCTGATGGACCGCTTCTCCCAGGCATGCAAGGACTTCGGGCTTACCATCAGCCTGAAGAAGACTAACGTCTTGGCGCAAGGCACGGAAGCACCACCAACCATCACCATTGATGACTACAAGCTGGAGGTCGTGAATCAGTTCACGTACCTGGGGTCCACGATCAGCAACAACCTCTCCCTTGATACAAAGATCAACAAGAGGACTGGAAAATCAGCCTTCACACTCGCTCGCCTCACCACACGAGTGTGGGAGAATCCCAAACTCTCTGTCAAGACGAAGATGGCAGTGTACAACGCCTGCGTCATCAGCACACTGCTCTATGGGAGTGAGACGTGGACAACATACGCCCGGCAGGAAAAGAGACTGAACTCCTTCCACTTGCGCTGCATTCGCCACATCCTGGACATATCCTGGCAGGACAAAGTGCCCAACACAGAAGTTCTGTCCCGCGCCGGCCTTCCCTCCATGTTCACTCTACTCAGGCAGCGCAGGCTCCGCTGGCTAGGCCACGTTCACCGTATGGAGGATGGCAGAATCCCCAAAGACGTCCTCTATGGAGAACTGGCAACTGGCAGGAGAGACGTTGGCCGCCCACAGCTGCGCTTTAGAGACGTCTGCAAGAGAGACATGAAGGCCCTGGATATCAACACAGAGCGCTGGGAGGACCTTGCAACGGACCGCTCCAAATGGAGAGGCACCCTGACCACACAGCTCAAGGCGGGTGAAGAGAGACTGACTGCTGCAGCAGATGAAAAAAGGACCCGCAGGAAGAACCGCCACAGACCCAGCAGCACGGAGACCACCCACAAGTGTGACCTGTGTGACAGGGACTGTCATTCGCGCATCGGCCTGTTCAGCCACAGGCGGTGCTGTTCCAGCAGAGTAGACGTTTAGGATTCTCTTCCATGGTCATCATAGACCGACGGAGGCCGACGAAGACACTGATAAAGGTAAGCACATGTAAATTGAATGTTACATCATCATTGTTGAAAATTCAGAGAATTCCAAGAAAAAAAAAGAATTTTGCATCACATAAAGCGAAAATACCCGTACATGTAAACAAAAACGTAAAAAGCATGTGGCCATAGTTCAAAAAGTTGACTTGATTGAGCAAAACCAATGTGATTTTTGGATTCAACACATCAAAATTGTCCTAAATCAGCTAAAATAAACTTAGACAATAAATTTGGTGTTGACCAGTGTTATTTACTGAAGCTCAGCCTAATCTTCCTTCTCCTCCTCTCTCCCCAAGTTGCTGCCATCTCAGCGGTGCATCTCCAGGATTGCAGTGCACTCACCTGCCTTCATCGCCATCATCTCCCTGGACTGCCTACTCCACCCGATCAGACTCTCCCCAGCTCCTTCCCTTCCTCACCTTCCGCCAGCCCTGCCCTGTTGGCTCCTCCAATTCCTCGCTGGATTTCCCTGCCGGGCTCTCTGCTCATCTCTCATAAGAATTATCTCACCATTTGCCCATTTATCCCAGTTAAACTCCTCTCCTCTAATCAGCTCTCGTTTCTCCCCCCAATAGGTTGTGTGCTCCCTTAGCGTGCATCGCTTTGTTTACTGTTGTGCATTTTTTCAATAAAATTGTGTTCAATGTTTTACTCCGCGTCTGAAGTGTCTTCCTCTGGTGTTAGCTGCCTTACACGTGAGCTTCTCACTATTAGTCATGACACTTTCAACCTTTGTCATTGTAGAAACTGCAAACATTAAAAATACAATTTGATAAATGTCTTTTTTTAAATAGTCCATAGATGCAAGAAAATGGTGTCTATTCCAACTTTGAAAATCTAGACATTTTGTCTCACTTCATGACAGGGGCGGATTTAGTCCATTTGGGGTCTAAGGCAAAGACAGAAATAAGGCCCTACTTTTTCTTTGTTCTGCACTTTCTTTTCACTTTTTTGGGTATAACTTAAATTTTTATAATATCGATTTTAAAATTGTAATGGAGTAGGTGCTATATAAGCACTAGCTTCAGCCTACACCCTTTCGGTTGTTCTTGCGTGTCCTACATATTTTTAATTGTTTAGATTGTATGTTCATTACCGAATAAAATTCACATACATTCATTCATTCAGTCAGGCCTTACTGACATCCTACCTGAAACTTATTGTCCTCAGAAGTCTTCAAATGATGATATCATTCAGGTATCAGGAATTGCATCTGTAGTAAACCAAAGAAGTTTAAAGTGACACTACATGAGGAAAAAAGGCCAGAGTTACAAAAAAAACCTGATTACTGAGAAAGTCATAAAATTTTGTGGAAAATGCCATTCAGAAGAATAAAGAGGAAAATTTACATGGAAAAAATAAAAGAATAATTGCATTGTTTTTTGAAAAAATGTCTCCAAACCAACTGCAATGATGTTTGTGGTGGTGGGGAGTTAACAGTTTGCACATTTACAGCTCAAGTAACTTAATTATCTAGAGACATCCTGTTTTTGTATTGAAGTGAATTACTAACCTCAAATCTTAACAAATGCATTAAATATAGGTTCTTGTGTGTTATTAAAAAACAACAACAATTCACATGCAAGATCTGTTGTTTGTTTGTACATACCCACATTTGCCAGCAGGGTCCTGCTCACGGTCTGCTATTGGTCCATTTTGCAGAGGCATCCATTGTGCTCCCTCCTCTGTACTATGTAGACACTAGGGAGAATATAACACACAAAAAATTAGGATAAATACAAAAGATATTAAACAGGCCCTCTCTGAACTAAATTGCAATGCTCTTTGTCTGTCCGGTGCTTAGGTCATAATGATGGGTCATCTTCAAGAACAAACTGGTCAGACTCATGGTATATAGTTCCCTCATCTCCTCCTCTGTGAAGGGCAGCCGTTGACGCAGCGGACATGTCATTTAAGCAACATGGGCTAGCAGCCGTGGTACTGTATACAACAGATATAGGTCAAGTAGACCCCTGACCAAGGGAGCACCCCAATTGGACTCCAAGTACATTTTAAATCCAGTGATTTACAAACTGATTCATAAGTTTCTAAAGCCTCATTCAGAACATTATAGTCCCACATACCTATTCTGTGGATTCTCATCTGGGGGCAGCCAGCTGTGACGAACAGCAGCGGTGGAAAAGAGAAGCCTTTTGAAAGCAGAAATGGAGACAAAACCTTCTCTGGGTCTTTTAATACATATACTGTATATATGTATATATTCTTTTACACTTTTTGGTGACTATAATGTTCTGAATGAGGCTTCAGGAAAATATGAATCACTTTATAAATCACTGGATTGAAAATGTACTTGAACATAATACAAATTAGATCCTGGGGTCCACTTGACCTGATCCCTCCTGCAGTTACGTTGCCAATGCTACTACAAATGCTATGAACAAAATAATAAGTCACATTTGCTCTGTCACAGGTTTTAATGTCATGTCTCATCATGTAATGCTACTACCATCTCAAACGTTTCTCAGAAACTGTGCCTTCACTCAATAACTGTACAACAGATTTTTGAAATAAGGGCTGACCCAGCTAGCTAGTTGACCTAGCACAGGCTATTAACAATTCCAAGTTTATGAACTTTTATTGCACATAAACAAGAAAAAAGCTGATGAAATAAAACAAGATTACAGACTACAGAATCTACCTGTTAACTTAAGTGGTAAAATGACCAAAACAATGGCCAGTCACTAACTTACCCAGGATTATTAAGCAGACACTTCGTGAAATGAATGGTGGTCTATGGGAAAAGCTCCATTGTTTGGAAGTATTTGCTGCTCCATGACCCACATGACTTCCACCTTTCACAGTTTCTGTAGAAGTCTACTGGAGTGTCGCAACTCTCAATTATATAGCGCTGAGATATGTGGAACAGTCCAACAGTCTGAGAAGAAGGGGGGAGGACATTATGTTCTTGATTTGGCTTGGCGTTTTTATAAATATTCGTGTTTCTATATTTTGTCGGACATCACGTTAAATATGCTAAACATTTTTTAAAAAATATTTGGGGCTTCTAGTAGATCGGGGCCTAAGGCAACCGCCTACCTTTGCCTAATGGTAAGTCAGCCTCTGCTTCATGATACCCAAGCACGCAGATATTCTTACTTGGGAACGCTAAAGCAATGCAAACTAGAAAAGCACTCGGAGAGCGCAGACCTCCGCCAAGCGCCATAGTTCCCCCCCATACAGTGTTTGTGTGTACGTTTTCAGATTCGTTGAACATGAAAACATATGACTAGCAATTGGATTGACAATGATAGGATTAGTGGTTCAGTAGTTATTCAGGAAAATGACATTTTCCGTAATGGCGGCCACAGTTCCGCCCATACAGTGTTTGTGTGTACGTTTTCAGATTCCTTGACCACAAAAACATATGACTAGCAATTGGATTGACAATGATAGGATTAGTGGTTCTGTGGCGGAACCCCCACAACAGACTGGGACATGGAGAGCGCGCATCTGGAGCGATTAACAGAACAATAGGCAGCCTCCACTGTGTCTAGCTCCTTCCGCTGGTATCATGCTGTTTTGTATGACTCAAATGCAAACATTCATGCTTCCTGCTCTTAATGTGATGCAAATGTCCCATGCCCTTCATGCATTGTCTGTAACTGGGTATAAATACCACATATGTTCTGTAACTCATTCTCTCTCATTCCTTCAACTGCTGCTGACACACACACTCTGTGTCTCTTTGCTGGAGAGCCTGAGGACCCCGCTCCAGTCTGCTCACACTAAGGCTGGAGCGGAGTTCCTATGATGGCGGTATGATTTAATAAACTTACTTAAAACCTTCACGTCACCTTTATTTTATCATCCGCCATAGTTCAGTAGTTATTCACGAAAATGGCATTTTCCGTAATGGCGGCCACAGTTCCCCCCATACAGTGTTTGTGTGTACGTTTTCAGATTCCTTGACCATGAAAACATATGACTAGCAATTGGATTGACAATGATAGGATTAGTGGTTCAGTAGTTATTCACGAAAATGAGAGTTTTTCTCAGTTGTTTCCATGGCAGCGGCTGACACAGTCGAGGTTATGCTGATGTTTTAACTTTAATGGGACTTTTTTTATATGCTTGCAAAATGTGTTCTGTTCCTTCTTCCAATATTTTGTTTCTGAAACAAAACAGAACAGCTGGAAATAGCCATTAGGCCTATATGGTTTTAGCCTTGTCAAAATAAAATTGGAATTGAGCCAAAATGGATTAACAGCTCAGGTTTCATTAGTGTGGTTTCTCCTTTTATTAGACAGATAAATGTACTTTTACTTATCACAAGCTGGGAAATTACAGTACAGTATGACCTGGCCAGGACTTGAACTCGTGACCTCTCAGTTGTGGAGCAAATGCTCTACCAGCTAGGCCACCACTCATCTTATTGCTTGAGTAACAGCCAGAAGTGCATTTTTTTTTTTTCATATTTAGGCCTATACTTTTTTTTTTTTTTTTGGTGTGTGTGTGTGTGTGGGGGGGGGGGGTATGAGCTTTAGCTGTTGCTTTTCCCAGTAATGTTTGTTTTATAAAAATCATCACATTGACTTTTCAATAAATTAATAGAATATAAATTGTAAAGGCATATGTTTTTTGGTAACTTCTGCCTCTTACTCCCAGCTGTGACCAAAAAAATAAAATGAAAAAAAAAAAGTTATAATATTGTGAAAAAGTAAATAACTTTCTTCTTCTTTTAGATTTGATTGGCGGTTGGCAACCAGCTTACAGGTGCATTACTGCCACTGACTTGATTATCATATTCTGCACTATCACTCTATATATAATTCAAGAAATTTCTGTGACGATGTCATGATAGATTGGATGCATGCGCACGCAGCGACTGGCAGCGGGTGAAAAAAGTTTGACGTCTGTGTCTCTGTTTTTATGCACTTTAATGTGTTTTAACGTAATTCTCTGTGCTGTTTTTGTCCTTGAATGTTTGTGGACTATATAACAAAGAGCTCCCTGGTTCCATCAGTATGGATTTCCTTCTTGTTTTTGTCATTTCTTTCCTACCGGCTCTTTGACTTGGAGGTAAGCGGGATCGCGATCTCGCCGGGAAGAATACAGTGTTCCAGAGACACGTTACTGCATTTAAACATGGATAATGCAGCATCTGTGTTTGAGTCTGTGCCGCAACTGCCGGACTTTATTTTAAGAGATTTTCATGGACACAGCAATGAAAACAGAGACAAGAGGAGGAAACGCGGAAAGCGTGGAGGCGTAAGATTAAGCCTGAGGAGGCGTCAGCTTAACCGCATTCTTCTTCCTTCCATTATTATAGGGAACATACAATCCCTGAGAAATAAAGTGGATGAAATTCAAGAAAGTGTCCGATATCAGAAGGATTTCAAGAACTGCTGTGTCATGGCTTACACGGAGACATGGCTTACGGCACATGACCAAGACCCAGACCTGTGTATTGATGGCTTTGGAGCCCCACTTCACTTGGATCGACAGGAAGAGGTAACGGGGAAATGTCAGGGGGGTGGCGTATGTTTATATATTAATAAACAGTACTGTACATCCGTCACGGTCAGAGAGTGCATCTGTACGCCAGATGTGGAGCTGCTGTGTCACTATGCCCTTTTTATCTGCCCCGCGAGTTCCCCCAACTTTTCATAACGACTGTGTACATTCACCCAAGGGCAGATGCTGCCTCCGCCTCCAGCACCGTCTTTGATGTGGTACAGCGGTTGCAGTCGATTTCCCCAGAGGCTCCAAATTTCATAATTGGGAATTTTAACCATGTGTCTCTATAGAAGACACTTAAAAACTTTTATCAGTATGTCTCCTGCCCAACCAGGCGAAAAAAGACATTGGACCTGTGCTATGGATCCATAGAGAGGGCCTATAAATCTCTTCCCCTTCCTCCTTTAGGATCCTCAGATCACAACTGTGTACATTTGCTGCCACATATAAAACTGCTCTCAAAAGAGAGAAGACAAAGACCAGGGACATAAACGTTTGGACAGAGGATTCAGTGCACTGCCTCCAGGAATGCTTTAACTGTACAGACTGGGAGGTGTTCATGCTAGACTGCGGAGATGATTTGGACTCTTTAGTGGACGTGACATGCTCATACATGGCTTTCTGCAGAGACATGATCGTTCCACATAAACGTGTCAAAATATATCCCAACAACAAGCCATGGGTTACAAAATCAGTTAAATCCTGCTTACAGAGGAAAGCACTTGCCTTTAAACAGGGGGTTGCTTCTGAGCTGCAGGTTGCCACAAAAGAGCTGAAGGCCGAAATTTTAAGAGCAAAACAGAATTATAAATCAGAGTTGGAAAGCAAGATGGCAGCAAACAAGCTTGGTTCGGCCTGGGCCAGTATGAAAACTATTGCAGGCCTTCAGAGCACAGAGCGCAGTAATCGTGTGTTTTTAGATGGTTTTAATTCAGACACAGAGCTGGCTAATGCTCTTAACTGTTTTTATGGTCGTTTTGATTAATTTGATTTTAGCACAGAAACCCAAAATTTGAAACAGAAACTCAAAGAGAATCAGCACTTTAATATTGAGGTGCAGGATGTTAAAAGGGCGTTCTGTGCTGTAAAAGTGAACAAAAGTCAGGGCCCTGATAATATACAGTATGTGGTTGCTTGGTAAAGTCCTGTGCACACAAACTGAGTCTTGTGTTTCACTACATTTTCAATAAGTCCTTACAGACACAACATGTGCCTAAGGTCTGGAAAGATGCTGTGGTTGTCCCCGTTCCAAAATTCAGCTGTCCAAAAATGGTAAATGATTTTAGACCAGTTGCTTTGACCTCAATTTTAATGAAAATTTTTGAAAAACTGGTCAGATTTGAGGTCCCAAAGCAGACTGAGCATGCATTGGATCCTTTGCAGTTTGCCTATAAGCCTCACAGAAGAGTGGAGGACGCCACTGTCACTCTGTTTAATATGCTTTTTAAACATCTGGATTTTAATGGGACACACGCCAGGCTTTTATTTGTGGACTTTTCTTCTACCTTTAATACAATCCAACCTCATATTGTAGTTGAAAGGCTCCTGCAACAATTTGATTTGAGTAATAATCTGGTGGGTTGGATTCTGGATTTTTTAACCAACAGGACACAGAGAGTTAGGGTCAATGGTACATTGTCTGACCAAAAGTGTTCTTCTACTGGCTCTCCTCAGGGGTGTGTGTTGTCACCACTACTCTTCATCCTGTACACAAACATGTGTCGGAGCAGACATGACAACAGACAGATTATAAAGTATGCTGATGATTCAGTTGTTGTCAGTCTCCTCCAGGATGGTGAGAGTGGCCACGGCCCAGTAGTTGATGATTTTGTCCACTGGTGTGAGGATTCCTACCTGCAGCTGAATATGACAAAAACTAAAGACATGATTATTGACTTTAGGAGGAAAACTCCCAGGCACAAAGTCACTGTACTAAAAGGCCAGACCACTGAATGTGTACAATCCTACAAATATCTTGGGACGATTATTGATAGTAATTTGAACTTTGAAGAGAACTGTGAAAGGGTGTGCAAAAACGGTCAGCAACATTTGCATTGTTTAAGGAAACTTGCACGCTTCCAAACTGACCGAACCATAATGACAGTGTTTTATCGGGCTTTTATTGAAATCTGTTTTATCATTTTCTTTAGTGTCATGGTTTGGCCAGACAAAACTGAAAGAGGAAATCCTTGGATCAGGTTGTTAGATGGTCCAGTCGCTTGCTTGGTGAGTCACAGCTGAGCCTGACATCCCTGTACACCAGACAGGTACAGAGGATTGCTACCTCCATTTTAAATGATGGCTCCCACCCTTTGCACTGCCACCTTCAGCTTCTTCCCTCCAGACGGAGGTTTGCTGTCCCAAAAAGTAAAACCCAGCGCTACAAAAACAGCTTTGTTCCGCTGCTGTTAAAGAGTTGAACAGGATGTAACAATATATTACACATAATTTAGTTACTTATTTATTAATTTGATTTTATATTTACATATTTTTGTAGGTTTTTATTGGGGTTCTAAATCTTTTATTGGGTTTTAGACTTTTGTGTCTTTAACCTCTTTGACTAGTCTTTAACTTTCTAATATGACCCTTCTCTCTTACTGTATCTCGTTTTTTCTCTTATTTCTTTGTCCTATGTCCTGATTGATGGAGCCTTGAGTACTTTTATCATGTTTATAGTCAGCTTCATGTGTGCCTGTGTTTGTGTTCGTGTTGAATGTAATTGTGGTTTGTAAATATGGATGTCACCTGACTGCAAAACAAATCTACCTACGGGTACAAATAAAGTAACCTGAACCTGATGGATGTCACAGTGTTTTCTTCTTCTTCTTTTAGATTTGACTGATGGTTGGCAACCAGCTTACAGGTGCATTACTGCCATGTACTTCGCTCTATATCATCACTCTGGCCAAACTGTCACAATGTCTTCTTCTTCTTTTAGATTTGATTGGCGGTTGGCAACCAGCTTACAGGTGCATTACTGCCACGTACTTCACTTCCTCTTCTTCTTTTAGATTTGATTGGCAGTTGGCAACCAGCTTACAGGTGCATTACTGCCACTGACTTGATTATCATCACTCTATATCTTTGTATAAGGAGTTCTTATAAGGAGTTCTGAATAACTCATGTGTGAAAAAATTATCTGTCCTTGGACTGTGTCCTCGGCGGCGTCAACATCACTCTATATATCACTGACTGCAACATACTTCACTTCTTCTTCTTCGTCTTTTAGATTTGATTGGCGGTTGGCAACCAGCTTACAGGTGCATTACCGCCATGTACTTCGCTCTATATCAGGGGTGGGCAGCGAGGGCCATTCCACTGCAGATTTTCTGTTCCACCCAGTCTCTTCAGCAGGTGTTTGCTCTGATCACCTTCAAGGATTGCTAATCAGTGAAAGCACCTGCTGACGAGACTGGGTGGAATAGAAAACCTAGAGTGGAATGGCCCTCCATGGCACATGATTGCCCACCCCTGCTCTATATCATCACTCTATCTGGTCAGGAGCTGAAGTCCTTCTATCATCATTGCTGTGCCCAATCAAACCTCAACTCTATCTTCAGACATCACTCTTCTTCGTCTCCTCGTACTTTACTCTATATCATCACTTCACTTTGCCACGGCCAAGATGTCAGCCACCCAGGCCGGTCTATCATGTACTACCCACGTACTTCTTCTTTTAGATTTGATTAGCTGTTGGCAACCAGCTTACAGGTGCATTACCGCCACTGACTCAATTCTTCACATAAGGAGTTCTTATAAGGAGTTCTGAACAACTCCTTATGTGTGAAAAAAAATTATCCGTCCTTGGACTGTGTCCTCGGCGGCGTCGACCAGTACTTCCTCTTCTTTTAGATTTGATTGGAGGTTGGCAACTAGCTTACAGGTGCATTACCGCCACTGACTTGACCATCATCACTCTATATCTTTGTAAAAGGAGTTCTTATAAGGAGTTCGGAACAACTCCTTATGTGTGAAAAAATATCCGTCCTTGGACTGTGTTCTTGGCGGCGTCAATAGCTGTGCCAGCCAGCCGGCAGGTTCACTCTTCTTCTTCTTCTTTTAGATTTGATTGGCGGTTAGCAACCAGCTTACAGGTGCATTCTTCTTCTTCTTCTTTCGGTTACTGGCGGGTACCGCCACACACTCCATATATGTCTGTTTTTCTGTGTGTCTGTTTTTCCTCATAGCTTTGTGACGTTTTCCTTTTTTTCAAAGGAGCAGGACCTCTTAGGCTTCTAATTTATTTATCGCCAGTTCTCCTCTTCTTCTTCTTCTTCTTCTTCTTCTTCTTCTTCTTCTTCTTCTTCTTCTTCTTCTTCTTGGTTACTGGTGGATAGCAAACAACTGAAAGGTGCATACCGTTCACTCTCTATCATCACTCTATATATCTTCTACTTGACTACTTCCTGTCACAATGTCACGATCATAGGACTCGCTAAAAGACCATAGGATTCGCCTGATGTCTATATGATGTCTACATGACATCATATAGACACCAGTCATAGACACACTCGCGTTACGATCATAGGACTCACTATGACATCATCAAAGATCATAGGAACTCGCTATGACATCATCAAAGATCAAAGGCAGGCATCACAGATCAAAGGCAGGCATCACTCATGATCACAGGACTCGCTATGACATCATCAAAGATCAAAGGCAAGCATCACTCATGATCATTGGACTCGCTATGACATCATCAAAGATCAAAGGCAGGCATCATTCACGATCATAGGACTCACTATGACATCATCAAAGATCATAGGACTCGCTGTATATATCCACTACCGTTCAAAAGTTTGGGGTCACTTAGAAATTTCCTTATTTTTGAAAGAAAAGCACTGTTTTTTTCAATGAAGATAACTTTAAACTAATCAGAAATACACTCTATACACTGCTAATGTGGTAAATGACTATTCTAGCTGCAAATGTCTGGTTTTTGGTGCAATATCTACATAGGTGTATAGAGGCCCATTTCCAGCAACTATCACTCCAGTGTTCTAATGGTACAATGTGTTTGCTCATTGCGTCAGAATTCTCCAGATTACCTCAACAAATTAACAGCTAGAATGCCAAAGGTCTGCAATGCTGTAATTGCTGCAAATGGAAGATTCTTTGACGAAAGCAAAGTTTGAAGGAAAAAAATATTATTTCAAATACAAATCATTATTTCTAGCCTTGTCAATGTCTTGACTACTGTATATTTTCTATTCATTTTACAACTCATGGTGGTAAATAAAAGTGTGGCTTTTCATGGAAAACACAAAATTGTCTAGGTGACCCCAAACTTTTGAACGGTAGTGTATATGGTATCTACAGCCGTGGACAAAATTGTTGGTACCCCTCTGTTAATGAAAGAAAAACCCACAATTGTCACAGAAATAACTTGAATCTGACAAAAGTGTTAATAAATAAAAAATCTATGAAAATTAACCAATGAAAATCAGACAATGCTTTTGAATTGCTTTTGAAATGCTTTTGAAAATACCGGCCGGGTCATGCCAAAGACCATATAAAAGTGGAACTTCCTGCCGTCCAGCTTGGTGCTCAGCAATAATGGAACGGAGGAGGGAAATCTGTGGTGGCGCCTTGCATAGCAGCGGCCCTCTGATTCTGCACTGGGGTGTGTGTGATTGACACTGCAGATAGGTAAAGCACAATCTCGTTCTACTGTACATGATTGGTTGTATGGTTGAATGACAATAAGGGTGATTTAATTTAATTTAATTTAATTTAATTGTGGTTCAACAGAATTATTTTAAAAAACAAACTCATGAAACAGGCCTGGACAAAAATGATGGTACCCTAAACTTAATATTTTGTTGCACAACCTTTTCAGGCAATCACTGCAATCAAACGATTTCTGTAACTGTCAATGAGACTTCTGCACCTCTCAGCAGGTATTTTGGCCCACTCCTCATGAGCAAACTGCTCCAGTTGTCTCAGGTTTGAAGGGTGCCTTCTCCAGACGGCATGTTTCAGCTCCTTCCACAGATGTTCAATAGGATTTAGATCAGGGCTCATAGAAGGCCACTTTAGAATAGTCCAATGTTTCGCTCTTAGCCATTCTTGGGTGTTTTTAGCTGTGTGTTTTGGGTCATTATCCTGTTGCAAGACCCATGACCTGCGACTGAGACCAAGCTGTCTGACACTGGGCAGCACATTTCTCTCTAGAATACCTTGATAGTCTTGAGATTTCATTGTACCCTGCACACATTCAAGACACCCTGTGCCAGATGCAGCAAAGCAGCCCCAGAACATAACAGAACCTCCTCCATGTTTCACAGTAGGGACAGTGTTCTTTTCTTGGTATGCTTCATTTTTGCGTCTGTGAACATAGCGCTGATGTGCCTTGCCTAAAAGTTCCAGTTTTGTCTCGTCTGTCCATAGGACATTCTTCCAGAAGCTTTGTTGCTTGTCAACATGCAGTTTGGCAAATTCCAGTCTGGCTTTTTTATGATTTGTTTTCAACAGTGGTGTCCTCCTTGGTTGTCTCCCATGAAGTCCACTTTGGCTCAAACAACGACGGATGGTGCGATCTGACACTGATGTACCTTGACCTTGGAGTTCACCATGAATGTGTTTAGAGGTTGTTCTGGGCTCTTTTGTTACCATTTGTATTATCCGTCTCTTCCATTTTTCATCAAGTTTCCTCCTGCGGCTACGTCCAGGGAGGTTGGCTCCAGTCCCGTGGATCTTAAATTTCTGAATAATATGTGCAACTTTAGTCACAGGAACATCAAGCTGCTTGGAGATGGTCTTATAGCCTTTACCTTTAACATGCTTGTCTATAATTTTCTTTCTCTCCTGAGACAACTCTCTCCTTTGCTTCCTCTGGTCCATGTTTAGTGTGGTAAACACCATGTCACCAAACAGCACAGTGACTACTTGTCACCCTTTAAATAGGCCGACTGACTGATTACAAGTTTGTAGACACCTGTGATGTTAATTAGAGGACACATCTTGGTTGAACATGTCCCTATGGTCACATTATTTTCAATCTTTTCTAAGGGTACCATCATTTTTGTCCAGGCCTGTTTCATGAGTTTGTTTTTTAAAATAATTCTGTTGAACCACAATTCAAAAGCAGTCTGATTTTCATTAGTTAATTTTCATAGAATTTTTATTTATTACCACTTTTGTCAGATTCAAGTTATTTCTGTGACCATTGTGGGTTTTTCTTTCATTAACAGAGGGGTACCAACAATTTCGTCCACGGCTGTACGTATATAGCTATTGACGCCGCCGAGGACACAGTCCAAGGACGGATAATTTTTTCACACATAAGGAGTTGTTCAGATCTCCTTATAAGAACTCCTTATACGAAGATATAGAGTGATGATAATCAAGTCAGTGGCGGTAATGCACCTGTAAGCTGGTTGCCAACTGCCAATCAAATCTAAAAGAAGAAGAAGAAGATGTCATACAGACATCATAGGCTCATCACAGATCAAAGGCAGGCATTACTGAACGAGTGGTGACATCAAAGATCAGAGGGTAGGTCTCTGTCTGTCTGTCACAATGTCTTCTTCTTCTTCTTCTTTTAGATTTGATTGGTGGTTGGCAACCAGCTTACTGATGCCACGATCAAAGAACTCGCAAAAAGGTCATAGGACTTGCTGTGAGATCAAAGGCAGGCATCACGCACGATCATAGGACTCGTGAAAAGATCATAGGACTCGCTACGACATCATCAAAGATCAAAGGCAGGCTTCACTCATGATTATAGGACTCACTAAAAAGATCATAGGACTCGCTATGAGATCAAAGGCAGGCATCAGAACAAGTGGTCACCAAAGATCAAAGGCAGGCATCACAGAACAAAGGCAGACATCACTGAACGAGTGGTGACGTCAAAGATCAAAGGCAGGTTTCACCATGGTTACTGTTGCCATGGTAACAGTAACTTTCTATGGGAATGCACGGGTATCGGGTATGCACAGGTATGCTCTAGTAATCCCAAAAGATAAATTTTAGCACATGCTGCTCATGCAGGCAGTGCAGGTTTGAGTCCTGGCTGGGGCAAGCTTGCCCACGACTCTCTCCTCTGCCATTTCCTGTCCATCGTCTTCACTGTCTGACAAATAAAGGCTAAAATACCCAAAATATAATCTTAAAAAAATAAACTTTCATGTACCCAGTAATGATTACATAAACATGTATTTTCACTTTTTTAAATTTAATTTTGATTCTAGTATTAGTTTCTGTTATTAAATTACAAATCATGATATTCTCATTGCATTAGTAAATGCGAGTTTCCAAATGAGTTACTCACCCATTAAATTGAGGAATGGAGGCGACAGAATGGTGTTTGTCCATTTTCATGTGGACAGGACTTGTTTTTAATAAATGGGGGGGGGGGAGAGACTACCCATGTAAGTGTGAACTAGGTCTTAGAGACCAAAATGGACACACTCGTGCTTCTTCTTCGTTCGGCTGCTCCTGGTCGCCACAGTGTATCATCACCTGATATCGCAATGATCTACATCGTGGGGGCATGGTGTTGGACTTCTCCACCCAGGGGACAATGGACCGAAGGAGGTGTCACCGGGGGATATCAAGTCAGACAGTAAGGACTATGCACCCCCTGGGGTGAGGAGTAAATGCCGGAGACAAAAAGTGTGTTGGAGCGGAGCTGGCATTATTTTATGTTAATGTGCCACACAATTCTTTGTTCAGACAACAATGGTCCATAACCATTGTTGTCGGAAGTGCGGGTCTCGATGCATGGGAATAAAGGTATAAAGGTGGAATGCACAGAGATCCAAGAGTCTTTTTTGCTGTAAAATATGTTGGAGGAAGAATAAAGTAACTGTGACATCCAGCTCATTGTCTCACCTGCCTCCTTTCTCCACAGTGGTGACCCCAAGACGTGTCATGAAAAGCGAGCCAAGCACTGCCCCGGAGACTGCCTGGAGGGAGAGCGCCAGTGCCACGTGCGTGGTCCCAATCAAGCTCCCAGGCTTCTGGCTTCACAACCCGACCACGTGGTTTTTGCACATAGAAGCCCAGTTCGCACTCCGCTGGATAACAATGGACATACCAGGTATTACTATGTGGTCGCTGCACTGGATGCGCACGGCACACAACAGGTGACGAGCCTGCTCCAGGAGCTGCCAGCCCAAGGAAAATGTAAGACACTCAAGAGGATGCTTCTCCAGCGCTATACCCTTTCTGACAGTGAGAGGGCAGAGAGACTCCTAACGCATTTGGAGTTAGGGGACAAATCAGCAGTAGAGCTGATGGAGAGCATGTTGACGCTGAGGGGGAAGGACAATGAATCTTTCCGGTTCACCCACTTGTTCCTCAGGAACCTACCGGCTACAGCGAAGGCGATCCTGGCCAACTCGCCACAGCTGGTTGCTAAGGACTACTGCGCCCTGACACAGGAAGCGGGCCGCATCATTTCAGTGACCAGAACTCTCAGCGTGCAGACAGTCCGGTAGTCAGGACGGACACCAGAAGACGAAGGAATGGGGCGATTTGTTTTTATCATTGCCGTTTTGGCTTAAATGCCCAATGCTGCTTGGTGCCATGCCAATCCAAGAAGCCAGGAAGACGACACTTTCGGAATTCAGTGGCAGCTGCAACCGATGGCAACAGGAACAGACTGCTTTATGTCACGGACACACGTTCGGGGAGACGGTTTTTGGTGGACTCCGGCTCCCAGAAGAGCCTCACTCTGCCAGTCAACGCAGACAGGGGGGCAGGACGCAGCAGTCCCGAGCTCACGACCACCAAAGGATCCACCATCTGGACATTTGGCAAGTGGACTCTGACAATATGGTTACACGGATGCAACTTTCAGTGGGACTTTGTGATAGCTGCATGTTCCGTCCCCATTTTAGGAGCAGATTTTCTATGCACTTATGGATTGTTAGTCAATGTTGCTAATAGGAGATTAGTGGACGCTGTCTCTTTTACCTCACTGCCCTGCACAGCTTGGGGAGCTGGCTTGACAACACTGGCTAACGTTATAGCTCCAGGGGGTAAGTACCAACATTTGCTCGCACAGTTCCCAGCACTCACGGTCCCGACTTTTTCAGCTATGGTAACAAAACACAGGGTCGAGCACTTTATAACGACGAAAGGCCGGCTGGTGTTGGCACGTCCTCGGCGTTTAGACGCAGCTAAACTGGCCAGCGCACGAGAGGAGTTTGCCAACTTAGAACAGTTGGGCATTGTCAGCGCTCCAACAGCTCGTGGGCATCCCTGCAACACATGGAGCCTAAAGCTGACGGGTCGTGGCGACCGTGCGGCGATTTCCGGTACTTGAACAACGCTATGGAACATGATCGCGATCCTAGTCCACACATCCAGGATTTTTCTGTGCACCTGGCTGGGGCACGTGCTTTTTCCAAAGTGGATCTGGTCCATGGTCACCACCAGGTCCCGGTGCGCATGGAAGACATTCCAAAAACAGTGGTAGCAACTCCTTTTGGCCTTTTTGAGTTTTTACGCATGCTGTTCAGATAAAAAGGCACGGCACAGACCTTCCAGAGGATGATGGATGCAATGCTTCACAACTTGTCCTTCATTTTTGTCTACCTAGATGACATCCTGGTAGCCAGTGTATCCGAGAAGGAGCACATCGCCCATCTCAGGACAGTTTTCCAGAGGTTGGAAGCACATGGGTTGATAGTTAACCCGGTGAAGTGCCAATTCGGTGTTCCAGTGATTGACTTTTTGGGCTACTGCATTTTGCCGGAGGGCACAATCCCATTACCGGACAAAGTGCACGCTGTGTCAGACTTTCCGTGCCTGCAAACCATGAGGGCACTACATGAGTTTTTGATAATGGTTAATTTTTATAACCGGTTCCTTCCCCGGGAAGCCCAGCTGATGCAGCCATTGTATGCTGAACTTAAAAAAAGAAGCCCACGGAAGCCATCGACTGGACTCCCAAGCGAGTCCAGGCTTTTACTGATGCCAAAACAGCACTTGCGGATGCCTCGTTGTTAGCCCACCCAGACCTGTCTGCATGGATAGCGCTCACTACAGACGCATCTGACATTGCCATAGGGGCAGTAGTGGAGTAGTAGGGCAGTAGTGGAGTAGTGGAGCAGAGCATCTCAGGTTCATGGCAGCTGCTCGCATTTTTCAGCTGCACTTTGCGCGACAACAAACTCAAGTACAGCGCGTTTGATAGAGAATTACTGGCTCCCCACCAGGCGATGCACCATTTCCAGTTCTGGCTGGGGGTGTGTGAGTTCACCGCATTCGTGGACCTCAAGCTGCTGATGTATGCAATGGCCGAGGTCTCGGAACCATGGTTGGCCCGGTAGCAATGGCAGTTGGCTGCAATTTTGGAGTTTACAACCGACATTCAACATGTCGCTGGTAAACTCAACGTTGTGGCCGATTGCCTGTCGTGTGCGTTAATTGTCCCGGTCTACATGGGAATAGATTTCCCTGCCATGGCCGCGGAGCAAGACGGGGACACGGACATTTGCACGCTCCAGTCTGCGCCAACGGGGTTTAGGCTGGAGAGCAGGGTGGTGCAAGAAGGGTTCCCTCCCTTGCTCTGCGAAGTCTCTACCGGCTGCCCGTGCCCGGTGGTTCCAAGTTCTTGGCGCTGTCGTGTTTTCAAGTCGGTCCACTTCCTTTCGCACCCGGAAAGGGTGCTTCAGTGAAGCTAATGGGGGCGAAATTCGTCTGGCCATGCTTGCGCAAGGACGTGAAAGAGTGGGCTGCAGCTTGCATTGTGTGCCAAAGTGCACAAGCACACCAGAGCCCCCCTCGAGCTGTTCCAAATCCTGGCCAGGAGGTTCGACCACGTCCATGTGGATTTGGTTTGACCCCTCCCGCCGTTGCAAGGTTTTACGCACCTCTTAACAATCGTGGACCACACCATGCACTGGCCTGAAGTGGTCCCGCTGGCTTCTACCACGTCCGCGAAAGTGGCGCGCGCTTTTTTGTCGGCTTGGGTTGCATATTTCGGCTCTCCATCAGACATCACGTCCGACAGGGGTCCACAATTCATTTCAGAACTCTGGTCTGTGATGGCCCAGAGCCTGGGGGTCAAAATTCACTGCACTACCACGTACAACCCCCAGGCTAATGGGTTATGTGAGCGTTTTCATAGGTCGCTTAAAGTAGCGCTCAGAGCTTCGCTCACGAACACAAATTGGGTCGACCGCCTGCCCTGGGTTCTTTCAGGGTTGTGCTCTGCACCTAAGGAGGATTTGGCAGCCTCCCCGGCAGAACTTGTTTTTTTCTCAGCCGCTGCGGATCCCCAGAGAGTTTTTACCGGAAAACCCCGCGGCCAAGGCTGATCCACCCATGCAATTTTTACACAGTACAGAGGCTGTGAGTGTACTGGGCCTGGCCCACCATTGTTTTCCCCGCACATTCATCCCAAAAAGCTTGCAGAGTGCCACTTTTGTTTTTGTCAGGCATGATGCGCACCGGACCCCGCTGCGCCCACCTTACGACGGACCGTTCAGGGTGTTGGAACCTGGGGCAAAGCATTTGTGTTAGACTTGGGGGGACGTAGAGAAACCATCTGCATCGACATGTTGAAGCCTGCTTTTGTGTTGGCAGACGAGCAGGTGGTGTTGGCCCAAGCTCCCCAGTGCGGACACCCACCGTTGGTAGCTCCGCAAGTTGGTAATCCCTTGGCAGGGACCTGTGTTCACGAGGCTGATGTGTCCCCCCCTTTTCCCTCCACAGACTGATGTGCCCTCCTGTTCACCCCACCAGCAGGGTGGTTCGACTGGATTGGTGACCCCCTGCTACAGCCGCTATGGGCGCCAGCTCAAGCCCAAAGGATGGGGGGTTAGTGCCCTTTCTGGGTGATCGGGGGGGGGGGCGCTGTGTGGGGGCATGGTGTTGGACTTCTCCACCTAGGGTACAATGGACCGAAGGAGGAGGTATCACCGGGGGGTATCAGATGGGACAGTAAGGACTATGTGCCCCCCGGGGAGAGGAGTAAATGCCGGAGAGAAGAAGTGTGTTGGAGCGGAGCCGGCATTATGTTAATGTGCCAAACAATTCTTTGTTCAGACAACAATGATTATGGCTGGAAGTGCGGGTCTCGATGTATGGGAATAAAGGTATAAAAGAGGAATGCACAGAGACCCAAGAGTCTTTTTTGCTGTTAAATATGTTGAAGGAAGAGTAAAGTAACTGTGTCATCCAGCTCATTGTCTCGCCTGCCTCCTTTCTCCACAACATGTTGATTTGGCAAGAATTTTGGTTTACGCCAGTTACCCTTCCTGTCACAACCCTCCCCATTTACCCAGGCTTGGGACCAGCACAGGGAGTAGGCTACACTGGCTTGTGCTCCCCCATATGGCTGGGTAACCAACTTTCCTTCCTGTTATATATTAATATGATGTATTATTGTGTGATGAGGGTGGTGGCTCCACCTTTCCAGTTCCGCCACCACCCAGAGTATAAAAGGCTGATGCGGAAGAGGCACGGTCTCTTTTGACCTTCGCCTCTGCCTGTACAGGAGTGCCTGGTGTCTGTGAGTCGCACAATAAAGTCAAGTAATATTGCACCTCCGGCCTGGTTATTGTGACATTGATTATGGAAATAACATTTGGTGACAAGGATAAAAGTATGGATAAAGGTATTTCGGGCATTCCACCATTTCTGGAGCTTCCTGGCTAGCTGCCAGTGCCGTGGGAGAGGTAGTTTGCCGCATTCAAGAATTATCTGGTGGCACTGAACCTCGGTGAGTTGGAGAAATTGCGTGCATGGGCAATATTGGTCCATAATCTTGGCATGGAGGGACAGTGCATTCTTAGCACATTGGGAGCGAGGGACAGTTTTGAGGACAAGGTTTGGCTTATTGCGTGCTACTTTTGCGCACCTGAGAATGTCATAGTCCGGAAGATCCAGTTCCGACAGCGCCGCCAGTGGGCTGGAGAGTCAGTGCAGCCGTATGCTGCTGACCTGTGCCAACTGGCTGGGTGTTGCCAGTTTGGGACTTTAGAGGAAGCGATGGTCCGCGATCAGTTGGCGGAGCACACGTTGTGTGCAGCAGCACGGTCAAGGGTCCTTACCCATTCTGGTGAACTGACGTTGTCCAAAGTGGTGGCGATAGCCCAACAGTTTGAAGCAGCAGATAAACTGTCACGGGACCTTGGTCAGCGAACAGTGTTGGGGCAACCCGACTCACAATCAGCGGCGCAGGCTGTAGACCCGGATAGCGATGACAGCATGGAAGACAGAGAAGAATACTCTACTGCTATAAAAATTAGGTCCACCCCTGGGTCGCCAAAGTGTTTTGGCTGCGGGTCTACCAAGCACCGGTACAAGGCAAGAGAATGTCCGGCAAAAGGCAAACGCTGTGGCAAGTGTGGACTCCTAAATCATTTCGCCAGGGTCTGTAAAAAGTTTGAGTGAGGAGAATGACGACGTGAAGTGGATTTCCCCGCCATGACTCCTACGGTTATTCACACTGTATCCCTGAGCGCAGAAGGCCGTACATATTTAACAGTTACTTTGGACGGTGAGGACATGTCGTTGTTGGTGGACACGGGCACGGTGAGGTCTGTGTTCAACTGGCCTACTGTGAGTTTTTTCCCCTACCATCGTGTGAGAGGTCTGTCAATGCCATTATGTGGTATGGCAGTAATAGACTGTCCATCGTGGGTTTGCTGGAGCTGACGGCGAGGTACAAGACAGCGGTGGTGTCAAACATACAGTTTGCGGTGACCGCGAGTGGGTTGAATGTGATGGGCTGTGATCTGTTTTATGGACTTCTCAATTACCAGCAGCAGTGGAGAGGAATGGTCGGGCTGTGGTTTGTGGGACTGGCCGGTTCCGTGAGTGGTCGATGATGCGGTTTGGGACGATACATGGCCTAGTATTCTGGGAGATGGACAAGACAATTACCACCCAGGGCCATCAGGGCAGGGTTCCGGTGCCAGGGCCCATGTTACCTTAGGTGAGGGAACTGGGCGGTATGGTGGAATGCCCGTAATGGCGGGTGAAGCTGTGAAGACGACCCCTTCTCCTTCTGGGGTTCCGCCTGGAGATACCAAGAAGCATGGGGCTGCAACGGCTACGCCAGTGTTCAAAGTGAAAGAGAGTGGGGCGTGACTGGCAAGCACGGGAAACAGACGTGTCACACAGGAATACTGCAGGCTGAGTCGGGCTTCGCGGAGGGTCGCCAGTGTGGGGCAACCTGGTATGGAGGCCCAGTTGAGACATCGTGGACATGGGAAGTCGAGTTGAGCTCCTTTAGGAGTCGGTGACGTGGTTCAGCCCAGAGAGGAGGCTCGGCTGAGAAATGTCCACGAAAAGAGGAAGCGATGGGAGGACCAGGGGCGGCTGAAGGTGATGGCTGCTCGGGAGGACGGATACCTTTGCCTGTCAGATGACTCATGGAGATACCCCAATGAACTGCGGTGCGTAATCAAGGAGAAGGAGGTGTCGGGGCCTTGACGTGGCTCATCTCCAGGGACAAAGAGACGAAGGAGCTCTGGGCGGGATCTGCCAGACAAGTCCCCCGGGGGGTGGCTTCTCCATCAAGGCTGTACGGTAGCAAGGGGCGATGGGTTGGATTAAGTGTGAATTGCCCGGGCTATGTAGTTAATATGTTTCTCAAAGTAGACTGCTATAACAGGTGTCCATGTAAAAAAAAAAACAACACCCATGTAATGTGTGTGTCACCATGTTTAGCGGTGTGTATTACTGTGGGGTTTGCCCGGATTGGGGGTGGTATAATTGGGAATGTTATAGTGGTGCATGAATGTGAATGTTAACTGGTTGTTTGTTTGTTTGTTACATTGAATTTTTACCCTTATGTAGATAAGTTTATGGGGTTATTTTGTATTATAATAGGAACATGGCACTATTTCATTTTATGGACTTTTGCTATTAGGGACGGCAGAATAATCCGTCTGGCTGTGTGGAGGTGGGACGGTAGTCCACCTGTCTCCCTTTAGTTTTAGTTGTTTGTGTGCATGGATAGGCCTATTTTATTTGTTTGTCATTACAGCGTGATACTAAATTTGGGAGGGCCTAATCATTGTGTATGTGTTTTGGACTTTTCTAAAGTGGGGGGAATGTTATATATTAATATGATGTATTATTGTGTGATGAGGGTGGTGGCTCCACCTTTCCAGTTCCGCCACCACCCTGAGTATAAAAGGCTGATGCGGAAGAGGCATGGTCTTTTTTGAGCTTCTGCCTGTACAGGAGCACCTGGTTTCTGTGAGTCGCACAATAAAGTCAAGTTCTATTGCACCTCCAGCCTGGTTATTGTGACATTGGTTATGGACATAACACTTCCCTCATTCTATTATGCTGAGCACCAAGCTAGAAGGCAGGAAGTACCTTTTTTTTTTTAATATGGTCTTTGGTATAACCCAGCCAGGACTTGAACCCATTACCTCCCAGTTGTTGCGCCAGATGTTGTTTAGCTTTATTTATTTATACTGCGCTACATCACAACAGAGGCTGTCTCATGGCGCCAGAGTGCAGAGAAAAACCCCACAGTCTCAGAAAAACCCAGCAATCAGACGATCTCCTATGAGCAAGCACTAAGCGACAGTAGAGAGGAAAAACTCCCATTTGGCAGGAAGAAACCTCTAGCAGAACCAGGCTCAGGGAGGGGCAGTCATCTGCTGCGACTGGCTAGGGGTGAGGGGATAGGGAGGATGGAGAGGACAGACATAAAGAACATTACAGTAAAGGTGCCAAGTGGGCTGCACGGTGGCGCAGTGGTTAGCACTGCGGCAGCACAGTTTACCCTTGGCCGGGGGATCGTGGGATCGTGGGTTCGATCCCAGCCCCCGACCAACAGTGATCTGTGTGGAGTTTGCATGTTCTCCCCGTGTATGCGTGGGTTTACCCCGCGATTTCTCCGGTTTCCTCCCACATGCCAAAAACATGCAGGTTAGGTTAATTGGAGACTCTAAAGTGGCCCTAGGTGTGAATGTGTGTGTGAATGGTTAAGGGATAGCGCCGTATCATGGCTGCTTCATCCATCCAGGTGGTGGATGACCCTCAATTTCCCCTCTGGGGATCAATAAAGTATACTAAATCTAAATCTAAAATGTACATTATTGGAGGTCAACCAGCAGTATGGATCAAAAAACAACAGAACAAAAGTGGGGATAAAAGACACAAAATCCCTCCTTAAACATAAGCTATATTAAAAAAGAAGGATTTTACCCTGTTCTTAAAACCAGAGACCAAGTCTGACTCCCGGACCCAGAGTGGTAACTGGTTCCAGAGAGAAGCGGCTTGGTAGCAGAAGGCTCTGCCTCCCACTGTACTTTTGGAGATTCTGGGCACCACAAGTAAGCCAGCATTTTGGGAGCGTAATGCTCTATTAGGATGGTAAGGTAATATCAGATCTTTTATATATTGGGGGGCCTGATTATTAAGAGCTTTGAAAGTAAGAAGAATGATTTTAAACTTGATTCTAAATTCTATGGGAAGCCAATGAAGGGAGAACAGAACCGGGGAGATATGATCTCTTTTTCTAGAACCAGTTAAAACTCTAGCAGCAGCATTTTGAATCAACTGAAGATTTTTTAAGGATACTTTGGGACAACCAGATAATAACAAATTACAATAATCTTTTTGGGTGCATGCGCACGCAGTGACCGGCAGCTGGTGAAAAAAGTCCGTCGTCTGTGTGTGTTTTTATGTACTTTTATATGTTTTTACGAAATCCTCTGTGTCGTTTCTGCCCTGGAGTGTTTGTGGACTGTATGGCGAAGCGCTCCCTGGTTCCAACAACATGGACTTCCTTCCCTTTCTTGCACTGCTGCTACTTTTCCTCCGTCTCTTTGTCTATGAGCTAAACGCGTTCGGCATCATGGCGGGCAGGATACATTATTCCAGGGACATGTTGCTGCATTTAAACACGGTTGATGCAGCGGCTGTGATTGAGCCTAAGCCGCAACTGCCTGACTTTATTTTGAGAGACGTTCATGGACATAGCGGTGAAAAGAGAGACGGGAGAGACAGCAGAAGGAAGCACGGAAGGCGTGGAGGTGTGAAATTGCGCCTGAGAAGACGTCAGTTTGGTAACATTCCTCTTCCTTTGATGATTTTTGGGAACGTACAGTCTCTGAGAAACAAGGTGGATGAAATTCAAGGGAATGTACGCTACCAGAAGGACTTTAAGAACTGCTGTGTCATGGCTTTCACGGAATCTTGGCTTATTGCGCATGACCGAGATGCAGACATGTGGATTGACGGCTTTGGAGCCCCGCTGCGCTCAGATCTGCAGGAAGAGGTAACGGGGAAATGTCAGGGGGGCGGCGTATGTTTAAACATTAATAAGCAGTACTGCACATCTGTCACGGTCAGAGACCGCATCTGTACACCCGATGTGGAGCTGGTGTCTGTGTCACTATGCCCCTTTTATTTGCCTCGCGAGTTCCCCCAACTTTTCATCACAACTGTGTACATTCACCCGAGGGCAGACGCTGACTCCGCCTACAGCACAATCTTTGATGTGGTCCAGCAGCTGCAATCGATTTCTCCAGAGGCGCTAAACTTCATTCTTGGGGATTTTAACCATGTTTCTTTAAAGAAGACACTTAAAAACTTTTATCAGTATGTCTCCTGCCCAACCAGGCGAAAAAAGACATTGGACCTGTGCTATGGATCCATAGAGAGGGCCTATAAATCACTCCCCCTTCCTCCTGTAGGATCCTCAGATCACATCTGTGTACATTTGCTGCCCACATATAAAACTGCTCTCAGAAGAGGCAAGGTGGAGACCAGAGACATTGATGTGTGGACAGAAGATTCAGTGCACAGCCTCCAAGAATGCTTTGACTGTACAGACTGGGAGATGTTCACACTGGCCTGCGGGGATGATTTGGACTCTTTGGTGGACGTCACATGCTCATACATGGCTTTCTGTAAAAATAAGATCGTTCCACGTAAACGTATCAAAATATATCCCAACAACAAACCATGGGTTACAAAATCAGTTAAATCCTGCTTACAGAGGAAAGCACTTGTCTTTAAACAGGGGTCTGTTTCTGAGCTACAGGTTGCCACAAAAGAGCTGAAGGCCGAAATTTTAAGAGCAAAACAGAATTATAAATCAGAATTGGAAAGCAAGATGGCAACAAAGAAACTTGGTTCAGCCTGGGCCAGTATGAAAACTATTGCAGGCCTTCAGAGCACAGAGCGCAGTAATCGTGTGTTTTTAGATGGTTTTAATTCAGACATAGAGCTGGCTAATGCTCTTAATTGTTTTTACGGTCGTTTTGACTCCTTTGATTTTAGCACAGAAACCCAAGATTTGAAACAGAAACTCAAAGACAATCAGCACTTTAATATTGAGGTGCAGGATGTTAAAAGGGAGTTCTGCGCTGTAAAAGTGAACAAAAGTCAGGGCCCTGATAATATATGTGGGCGCTTGGTAAAGTCCTGTGCACGTGAACTGAGTCCTATATTTCATTACATTTTCAATAAGTCCTTACAGACACAACATGTGCCTAAAATCTGGAAAGAAGCTGTGGTTGTTCCCGTTCCAAAATCCAGCTGTCCGAAAACGGTAAACGACTTTAGACCAGTTGCTTTGACTTCAATTTTAATGAAAATTTTTGAAAAACTGGTCAGATGTGAGGTCCTAAAGCAGACTGAGCATGCATTGGATCCTCTGCAGTTTGCCTATAGGCCTCACAGAGGAGTGGAGGATGCCACTGTCACTCTGTTTAACATGCTTTTTAAACATCTGGATTCTAATGGGACACACGCCAGACTTTTATTTGTGGACTTTTCCTCCGCCTTTAATACAATCCAACCTAATATCTTAGTTGAAAGGCTCCTGCAGCAATTTGATTTGAGTAATAATCTGGTGGGTTGGATTCTGGATTTCTTAACCAACAGGACGCAGAGAGTAAGGGTCAATGGTACATTGTCTGACCCAAAGTGCTCTTCTGCTGGCTCTCCTCAGGGGTGTGTGTTGTCACCTCTACTCTTCATCCTGTACACAAACGTGTCGGAGCAGACATGACAACAGACACATTATAAAGTATGCTGATGACTCAGTTATTGTCAGTCTCCTCCAGGATGGTGAGAGTGGCCATGGCCCAGTAGTTGACGATTTTGTTCACTGGTGTGAGGATTCCTACCTGCAGCTGAATACGACAAAAACTAAAGACATGATTATTGACTTTAGGAGGAAAAATCCCAGGCACAAAGTCACCGTACTAAAAGGCCAGACCACCGAATGTGTAAAATCTTACAAATATCTTGGGACGATTATTGATAGTAATTTAAACTTTGAAGAGAACTGTGAAAGGGTGTGCAAAAAGGGTCAGCAACATTTGCATTGCTTGAGAAAACTTGCACGCTTCCAAGTTGACCGAACCATAATGACAATGTTTTATCGGGCTTTCATTGAATCTGTTTTATCCTTTTCTTTAGTGTCATGGTTTGGTCAAATAAAACTGAAACAGAGGAAATCCTTGGATCAGGTAGTTAGATGGTCCAGTCGTTTGCTTGGTGAGCCACAGCTGAGCCTGACATCCCTGTACACCAGACAAGTACAGAGGATTGCTACCTCCATTTTAAATGATGACTCCCACCCTTTGCACTGCCACTTTCAGCTTCTTCCCTCAAGATGGAGGTTTGCTGTCCCAAAAAGTAGAACCCACCACTACAAAAACAGTTTTGTCCCTGCTGCTGTCAAAGAATTGAACAAGCTGTAACAATATATTGCACATAATTTAGGTACCTATTTATTAACTCCATTTTATACTTACTTATTTTTGTAGGATGTCACTTGGGTTCTAAATATTTTATTGGGTTTTAGACCTTTGAGTTTTTAACCTCTTTGAGTAGTTTTTAACTTTTGATATGGCCCTTCTCTCTTACCTCTGGTTTTTCTCCCATCTCTTTGTCTTTTTATACCCTGATTGATGGAGCCTTGAGTATTCTTATCATGTTTATAGTCAGCTTCATATGTGCCTGTGTTTGTGTCTATGTTGAATGTAATTTGTGGCTTGTAAATATGGATGTAACCAGACTGCAAAACAAATCTACCTACGGGTACAAATAAAGTAACCTGAACCTGAACCTGAACCTAATCTAATTGAGAGCTGACAAAGGCGTGAATCAGTTTCTCAGCATCATTTAGAGACAAGATGCTACTGATCTTGGCAATATTGCGTAGATGATAGTAGGCAGTCTTAGAAACAATTTTAATATGTGAATTAAAGGACAAATCTTGATCAAAAATAACTCCAAGGTTCCCCACAGAACTACTCAAAGTAGTAGTAGTAAATTAAAGGCATAATTTGAGAAGGAATTTCTAAGATGTTTTGGGCCAACAAGAATGACTTCAGTCTTATCAGAATTTAATAGTAGAAAATTACAAGTCATCCAAGCTTTGATGTCCTTAAGACAGGCATCTAACTTGGCTAATTGATTACAATCATCGGGCTTCATTGACAGGTATAGTTGTGTGTCGTCTGCGTAACAGTGAAAATGTATATAGTGCTTTCTGATGATATTGCCTAATAGGAGCATATATACTGTGCACTAAAAAGAGTAGGGCCCAACACAGATCCCTGTGTTGTCCCACTAGGTCACCACCACTCCAGTATAGACACACTCATGCTACTTCAACCAAATAGAAAGTTTAAGGTGATAACTGTGGTGTGTGAGTTGTGTGTGTCTAGATGTCGTGCCTACCCACAGGGTGACGTCAGGCGGGCATGGCCCATTCCGTATATAAACCCCAAGTTCAGTGTAATAAAGTTAGTTGTTTGCTGCATGAAGACACGCCTCATTCTCCGTTATTATCGGACATAACATTTGGCAACGAGGAGTTTAATGGAGGCATGGTGGTTGCCTCGGCCGTTGGGGCCATTTCTGGAGCACAAGGGGGAGCCTGCAATCCTTTGGCCGGAGTGGAGAGCCTCATTTGAGTAGCATATTGGGGTGCTGGACCTACACAAGCTGGATGGGAGACGTCGGCGGGTGCTCCTGGCCCACAATCTCAGCGTAAAGGGCCGAAGGATCCTCGGTGCTCTGGGTGGAGTGGACCTCTACGAGGATGCTGTAGAGTGGCTGGCCAGGCACTTCGACGGTCAGACGAGGGCTGTGAAGCTGCGCGTGATGGAGATTTTGGCGCCAGGAACTGATAGGCTAAATGCGCGCCAAGACAAGGCTGAGGGTGTCAAGCTGGGCCTCGACGCGGGACCGGGACCGGGACCGGGAGTTGAAGAGTCCCCAAATGCCAAGGTCAGCGAGCCAGCCATCGAGCCCAGCTTGACCCGGGACCATGGCACAGGCGGGTCAGACGGCGCGATGTGCGAGAATGGTGGAGAGGTGGCGCAGCAGGATGCAGAGGCGATGCAGCAGGAGTCGGCCCCGCTGTTGGAAGCTGTACAGTGGGCGAGCGGGACCGTGCAGGCCGAGGACTTCGGGGAAGAGCAGCAGCCGGGCATGATGACAGCGCAGTGGAGCACCAACACCGAGAGCATGGGATGCAGCGGTGAGGAGCCTAAGTCGGTGAGCAGGCCTGACGAGGGTGATGGTGCGTGCCCCGAGGAGGAGCAGCGGCCGCAGGACATGGTGACAGCGCAGCAGAGCACCGGGACTGAGAGCGCTGGATGCAGCGGCGAGTAGCCCGGGTTGGTGAGCAAGCCCGGCGAAGGTAATGGTGCGGGTCCCAGAGGTGAGCGACAGCAGCCACAGGACACGGTGGCAGCGAGCAGCGCTGACAAGCTGGTTTCGGCGGTCCCCGGAGCATGACCACGGGGGGTCGGAGTGTTCGGGGCCAAGAGAAAAGAGAGTGGAGTGGGGCAATTTGGCACAGTTCTGCAGAGCGCCAAACGGCATTGTTGACACGAGAGATTGGACCGGGTCGGCGGGATGGCACTACACAGAAGGGAGGTCCGAAGACAACGTGGTGGGCATGGGAGACCGTGTCGGGTTTCCCTGCGGGTCGACGGTGGGGTTCGGCCCAGAAAGAAAAAAAACAGTCTGGAAAGGTGGAGACAGCCTGGCCAGACAGGGGTGTTTTGACCCTGGGGGGTGGCCGTGGCCAGACTTGAGAATGCCGTGGGGATGCCCAGGCCCTCCGAGGCTGTTATGTGAATGGTGGCTACCCAGAGACTATGGTGTTACCATATGGAGTTTTTTTTTTCTTGTGTAAATAATGTGTGTATATATATGTGTATATTTGATGCTGGTGTGCATGTGTATGAGTGAGAATATGGGATTAATTTTACTTTTCAGAGACAAGGTCCGGTTTGGTTGTTTTGTGTGAATGTGATAGGTTGTTTTATTACTATATGTTACCCTCCTTGTTCTTAGTGTGTGAGTCGGGTTATCAGATTTGGGTGGGTTTCCTGTATGCTTAATTTTTTTTGAGGGGGGAGGATGTGGTGTGTGAGTTGTGTGTGTCTGGACGCCGTGCCCACCCACAGGGTGACGTCAGGCGGGCACGGCCCATTCTGTATATAAACCCCAAGTTCAGTGTAATAAAGTTAGTTGTTCGCTGCATGAAGACTCGCCTCATTCTCCGTTATTATCAGACGTAACAATAACCCCAAAATCTGTTTCTGTTAAACAGAGAATAGAAATAAATTGTTTATTCAAAGTACGTCTTACAACTTAAAATTTACCTCAAACATTGCTAGCTGTTGAACAACAGTGTTGGTGGTTTTTCCCCTTCCTTTTAACAATGTATATTCAAGTCAAACTGGTACCTTTACCAAGTAGTCTCATTGCCTTGCTCGGAATCTGCCCTTTCCTCTTTCTGCACTTCCTATTCCAACAGGAATTTAATCTTTGAAACCATCGTTGTTTTTCCTCTCCCCTATTTTTACTGCTGCTGCTGCTTGGAAGACCACAGACTGCCTCTGTATGCTGATGCCCCCCACCCCCCCATCTCCTCCTCAGAGCCCATCTCTCTCTCTCTTTCTCTCTGTATCTCTATTTCTCATTTCTCCAACTCTCACATGCTCATTGGTGTTCTTCTCTCTGTCTCTCCTCCACTGCACTCTGTCCTCATCTCTCCTCCTCCTCTCTTGTTCTCCCCTTTACCCCTTCTGACACACACACACACACACGCACGCACACACACACGCACGCACACTCCTTTCCCCCTCCTGTCTGTCTGCTGCCTCGTACGTGCCACAGATTCAGATGGCAGTCAAATGGTAGAGGGAGACGAATACGGAGACACATGCATGCAATTACATGCTTGCGCAGTCTCCCTCTCTTGCACACACGCACGCACACACACTTACACACACACAAGTGCAACTGCACACGCGCGTGGACACACATCTCTACTAAGACACACACCTGCAAACACCAGTGCACACTTTTACAAGAACATACTGTGATGCCATAAATTCAAGTATTTCAGTCACCTCCCTCAGTCAGTTTTTTTTTTGGGGGGGGGGGGGGTATTACTCCTCGAGCACAAAGCTATCAGAAAACAGAATGCAGGAAATATTAATGAGAGTAGAGACTTTTTGTGAGAGATTAAAAGTGAAGAAAGACCAGAAACAATTTGGAAAATGCTGCAGTGAGTTGAAATTAGTGTCAAAAAGTAGACCTTTGAGCATCAGTGTGCCTATCACAAAAGTAGTATATGATAGTATTTTTTTTTTTTTGCTTTGACTGTGTTGTTAATGTTTAGGTGAGTGGGAGATAGCAACACCAAAAGAAAGAGAAAAGGGGGAGGGGGTGGAGATAGAGAGAAAAACAGAGATGAAGGAGGTCAGTCTAAGCTTATGATGTGGAGAAAGGAGGCAGGCGAGGCAACGAGCTGAACGATACAAAAATTTTATTCTTCCTCCAACATAACTTACAGCAAAAGAGAATCCTGGGTCTCTGTGCATTCTAACTAACTAACTAACTAACCTGCACTTATATAGCGCTTTTCTAGTCACAAAGACCACTCAAAGCGCTTTCATTAATACTAACCCTCTATTCTAAGGGCCTATAGGAAACAGATATCTAGGGACAATTTAGAACAGCCAATTAACCTAACATGCATGTTTTTGGCATGTGGGAGGAAACCGGAGAAATCCCGGAGTAAACCCACGCAACACGGGGAGAACATGCAAACTCCACACAGATCACTGTTGGTCGGGGGCTGGGATCGAACCCACGATCCCACGATCCCCACAATCCCCCGGCCAAGGGTAAACTGTGCTGCCGCAGTGCTAACCACTGCGCCACCGTGCAGCCCATTCCTCTTTTTTTTATCTTTATTTCCATGCATTGAGACCCGAAACTTCCGACCATAATACATTGTTTGAACAAAGGATTGTGTGGCACATTAACATGACATAATGCCGGCGCTGCTCCAACACCCTTCTTCTCTCAGAGGCTCCGGCATCTCTTACGCTCCCTGGGGGGCGTATAGACCCAACAGTCCCGTCTGATACCCCCCGGTGACACCTCCTCCTTCGGTCCATTGTTCTCCCCTTCCCCCGCCTTCTCTGTGTGGAGAAACCCTCCACACCATGCCCCCACAATGAAACATTTTCTAACCTAACATGGCCTATTTCTGACAGGGTAGGACTGTAGACTAAAGCCTGCTTCATGCTACATTTCCCTATAGTCCGCTGTGGTCTGTGTACGCTTTGGACGAGCCAGGCACGCACGTGGCACTGCTCATGATCACTTTTTCATCTACCCAGGTCAAGCAGTTGACGCATGCACACAACCATCATTTGTAGTTTCACTCCTGCCTGATAGGTGGCGCCAAGGCGCTTACGTACCACGATTTTCACCAACAAAGAAATAGCGGACTTCTTCACAAAGTTGCTCTTTAAATAGAGTCCATTTCTGCTGTTTGACTTCCCGGTTTTCACTCCTTTTCCACGAAGATGCTGCTGCCGCTGTGAAAGAAAGTATGTATGTATGATTCATGTATGTTTTTATTCTCGTTTTCCGCCTCCTCGTTGTCTTCTTCGTCTACTGAAGTATGCTGTGCCGACATCGCCACCTCGTGAATGGGATGTTCAGTCTTGCGCATGCGCTGCGCTTTTCAACGCGTTCAGGTTGTGGACACGCAGCGCGGTCACAAAATTTGGGCTGCACGCGGTCGTCCGTGGTTGAGCACTGCGGACACTAGCGGAGTGGAGACGATGATGTAAATTTCGTCACACGAGGTTTCCGGTTACGCAGAGGTGTAGCATGAAGCAGGCTTTACAGTCAGGCACACAAGTTCCCATGGTTGACAGCAGCATGCCTTTAGGGACCGACACATATAAATACACACAAAAAGATGCAAGCAGAGACCAGTTCTGAAAGTTAATAATGTACACTTAATTCAGAGGCACAAGGCCTCTTTTTTTTTGAAAACTGAGAAAATGTTACATTTGTTTGTTTTTAATCCCTGCAATTGTGCAAAGTGTGCTACGTGGCAAATTATAGTGCAACATTTTTGAAGATCATTAACTACTGTTATATATATAGGAAGCAAATGTCAGAAGTGCTTAGCTTTGCTTGGCATAGAGGATCGTCGGCCTCCGTCGGTCTATGATGACCATGGAAGAGAATCCTAAACGTCTACTCTGCTGGAACAGCACCGCCTGTGGCTGAACAGGTCGATGCGCACCGGTGTTCTACTTTCCAGCGTTGGGCGTTGGTAGGATTCAAGCCTGGGCAGGAAGATATGGAGGACAAGATGTTACCCATGCAGCATGTCCCCCCTCTCCACGTCACTGATGAATCCAAAGGAACAGCAGGGCTGCTATAGTTTGGCACCAGCACCATCGCAGGAGCTGCCAGAACGATGTTGAGCACAACAGAGAACTGCCTTAGGGGCTCCGACTCCGGATTTTTCCTCAGTGTTGACTCCCGAAGCCTTTCCCGTGACCGGGTGTGCCGCAAGGCAGCAGAGGTTTGAAATCAGGGTTTACCTTCCCCTAGATGGGCTACCTTCCCAGGTTGATGAGCCACCATCTACCCGAAGCATCCGGTTTTAAGGCGCCAGAGATCCGCCCTCGCCCCTTCTCCTATTAGTAAAAGCAGTTCCGCTGGGCTTAGAGACTAAACCACATGGGCAGGCTAGGAGTTGGACTTAGTTGTCAGAGGCTTTTTGAGACGCACGCCGTAAGGAGCATTTTATGAGCACTGGGAGCTTAACCCCAGTGCCGCTCCTGGCTATGACAACCTTGGAACCGGCATGGAGGATGGATCAGAGGGAAACTGCTAGCCTGCCTCCGTTCAAGTAAAGAAAATCAATCATTTCTTTAAATGTGTTCTTATGCCATAGTGTGAAATACTAAGTTATATTATACACTAAATAGATAGGTAGATAGATACTTTATTTCGAACAAAAAAGTATAACAAAAACAAAACAAATGACAAATGCAATAAAGTAACAGTATACAGTGTTCGAAAGGGAGGAGGAAGAAGTGAACACTTATTAATTCCATCTCCTCTTTTCCATAAATACACCCATGTGAATTATATACAAATTACCACATTTAAGACCCCAAGTAAACAATTAACTGTATTTTGTACATATCAACATTAACACCCATCCATCCTAACATACATTGATGTCCATACATCAAAACCAGCCTCAAACAACACAGATAGATAGATAGATAGATAGATTAGTTTATTTGACAGGGACAGTGCAATAAACATAGACAATTAATCAATGACAATCAATCTGATGTGTTGCACATAGAGTGTATAGCTATTAGCTAATTTGCAACTCTTGTCCCTGGATGGGCTTTAGAAAAGAGAATCAAGTAAAGAAAAGACAAAAAAAATACACAATAACCACATACATCAATGCAAAAAGATTATAAATACACAATTATAAATATTATAAATATTATAAATACACAAATATAACAACCTGACTCACATTTGCCTATTTCAGGCCTCCCTCCCTTCATCACTCACTATAAACAAACACATTCATTCCTTCCCTTCATTCACTCTCACCTTGTAGACAATCAATTCATACATGAGTACATTCTTGTTTATTTTTCAGCCAGTTTTTAACCTTTTTAGTGAATGTTTTAAAGTCCGTTATTATTTTAATTTCATTTGGCATTGTGTTCCAGATATACACAGTGCTGTCCCACCCACCATTCCATAGTGTCCCATAGTGTCCCAGAGTGAGCATAGTGAATCGTACATATAAATACTACCCTTCTAACATACAGTATATCCTTTCAGCAAATAATGTTTATACCTCTTTTTGAATTGAACTCTCTTTGTACATAGTTTCAGTTCCGGCTCCAGACTGTTCCACAAATCCACCCCACAGACAGATATGCACATACTTTTCTTGGTTGTTCGTATCTTGGGTTTTGTAAAGTTTAAGTCTCCTCTCAAATTATGATCATTGTCTCTTTTTTTAAATATTTTTTGTATATTAGTTGGGAGTAGATTATTAATTGCCCTGTACATTACTTGTGCTGTCTTAAATTTAACTAAATCGATGAACTTTATGACATGTGACTTTAAGAACAATGAATTGGTATGGTCTCTATATCCTACATTATTTATTATCCTTATAGCTCTTTTTTGTAATGTGCATATTGACTGTAGGTTGGTCTTGTAGGTGTTTCCCCAGACTTCTACACAGTAGTTAAGATAAGGTAGAAACAATGAATTGTACAGTAAGACCAATGATTTATAGTCCAAGATGTGTCTTGTCTTCCCCAGTATGCCTATACATTTTGCTAACTTGGCTCAGATGTGACTGATGTGAGGTTTCCAGCAGATTTTATTGTCTAACGTCACCCCCAGAAACTTATTTTCCTGTACTGTTTCCTGTTTCTATTCTGGTATTATCTATCGTTACCATTATTAACTAAGAAAAAATTATTATTAAGAATAAGAATAAGAATTATTACTAAGAAAAAATTGTTTTCTTTCTTTTAAAGATCTCCAAAGTCCACATCAACAGGGCAGATTGTGCAGTAATTTGGACATTTGGACATATGGAGGACAAGCTGCAACAGAGCGACATCAGTGGGGTCTGGAGAAACATTAAAACCATCTCTGGGCTCCAGAATACCTCTCCCCAGGCCACGGGGGGGGGGGGGGGGGGGGGGGGGCAGGGAGTGGGCGAACAATCTGAATCTGAATCTGTTTTTTAATAGGTTTGACCAACCGCCCTCCCCCCCCGACTGCACAACAACCACTGCTGCCACTGAAGACATCAAGTCCTGCGGCCCACACCCCACTCCACCAACACCCCCCCACTCCCAACACACAGCCCCCCAACTTGACCCTCACTAAGACCCAGGTGAGGACGGAGCTGAGGAAGATCAAGGCGAGGAAGGCGTCGGGACCGGACGGCATCAGTGCAAAGCTCCTCAAGTCCTGTGCAGACCAGCTGTGTGGGATTGTGGAGCACATCTTCAACCTGAGCCTGAAGCTGGGGAGGGTACCACAGTTGTGGAAAACATCTTGTGTGGTACCTGTACCAAAGACTTCCCACCCCAAAGATCTGAACAGCTACAGACCAGTGGCCCTGACGTCCCACATGATGAAGACCCTGGAGAGACTGCTCCTTGCTCACCTCCGCCCCCTGGTGGGACCAGCAATGGATCCACTCCAGTTCGCCTACCAGCATGGTATTGGGGTGGAGGATGCGGTCATCTTCCTCTTTCACCGTTCTCTGTTCCACCTGGAGAAGCCTGGGAATGCAGTGAGGATCATGTTCTTTGACTTCTCCAGTGCTTTCAACACCATCCAACCGATGATCCTGAAGGACAAGCTGCTGTGCGCAGGGGTGGACCAGCACCTGTCATCATGGATTCTGGACTACCTTACAAACTGGCCACAGTTTGTGAGAACCTGGGACTGTGTGTCCGACACGATCATTGGTAGCACGGGGGCCCCCCAGGGAACGGTTTTGGCTCCCTTCCTGTTCACCCTTTATACTGCGGACTTCTCACACAACACAACACACTGCCATCTACAGAAGTTCTCTGACGACTCTGCGATCGTTGGCCTCATCTCCAACGGAGATGAAGCTGAGTGCAGAGGGCTTATCCAGGACTTTGTGGACTGGTGCCATCAGAACTGCCTCCAGATCAACACGAGGAAAACTAAGGAGCTGGTGGTGGACTGCCGCAGGCAAGGACAACCCCTCACAGCACCAGTAAACATCCAGGGAACAGACATTGAGATGGTGACATCCTACAAGTACCTGGGTGTTCATCTGAACAATAAACTAGACTGGTCACACAATACTGACGCACTCTACAAGAAGGGACAGCGCAGGCTGTTCCTACTGAGGAGACTCAGGTCTTTTGGTGTACAAGGGGCGCTGCTGAAGACATTCTATGACACGGTGGTGGCATCAGCCATCACTTTTGGAGTGGTCTGCTGGGGCACTGGCATTACAGCAGCCGATAGGAAGAGACTGAACAAACTGATCAAGAAAGCTAGCTCTGTCCTGGGGCAGCGCCTTGACCCAGTGGAGGAGATGGGAGAGAGAAGGATGGTGGCTAAACTGTCATCTCTGCTGGAGTCCAAATTCCACCCTATGCAGGACACACTGAATGCACTAAAGAGCTCATTTAGCAGCAGACTACATCTGCTCGCAGAGATAGCAATAAGACGTGACAACCTAATAGTATTGAATGCAAAAGACGCAATAGACTTACACAATGGTCCCCTCCAGTATACAACTAGGAAAACACCAGTAGCTACGGAGGGTGACAATATGTATGGGTACATAATCATACCATGTAGGATAACTAAGTAGACGGTTATGCTGTTTCATTCCGTCTAGCTACAATGCTCCGCACTGTGTAAGTTTATATATTTATTCCATCTAGCGACAATGCTCCGCACTGTGTGTGTTTATATATTTACATATTTATTCCATCTAGCTACAATGCTCCGCACTGTGTTTATTTATATATTCATATATTTATTCCATCTAGCTACAACGCTCCACACTGTGTGTTTATATATTCACGTTTATTCCATCTAGCTACAATGCTCCACAGTGTGTTTATATATTCACGTTTATTCCATCTAGCTACAATGCTCCGCACTGTGTGTTTATATATTCATATATTTATTCCATCTAGCTACAATGCTCCGCACTGTGTGTTTATATATCTATATATTTATTCCATCTAGCTGCAATGCTCCGCATCGTGTGTCTATATATTTATGTTTATATGTACATATGTATACTCGCTGCTCTTGTTTTTTTTTCTTGCCTTCTGATTGTTGCTGTGAGTGTTGCTATCCCTGTGCTGTTGCAATCCTGGAATTTCCCCATTGTGGGACTAATAAAGGCTTATCTTATGTTATCTTATCTTTGTTCAACAGGAGATCTTTATTGTTTCTGTCTTGGTTAGGACCTCTGTGGTTTGCACATGGCATTAACGCACTGATTTGATTTGCAAATTTATACTTGAAATTTATACTTTCATTTGTACCTAGCTACATTTAATGTTTAAGGAAAGCATCAGGATGAGGATTTAAACTTGAGTCTTCTTTGTGCTTACTCGGTGCTCCTCAATATCCTTATCGTTATGTTACAAATGACAACTTGTGTACATACACTCCTGTAAAAAAAAAACCATTCTGGTGGATATAAGTCCTCTATAAAAACAAATCTACATTGTCTAAAATGGTATCTTATGCCCTTATTTTCTACACCCCCCAACTTTTTTTACAGTTTGGTGTCAAAACCTTTTCAATGATCCTCGTCCTTCAAATGCCAGAATGTGTGAATAGACCCACCTACATCCCACAAGGCTAATGGCAACTAGTGGTACATTAAACAGAATAAATCCTGCGATAAAAAAGACTTACTGGTTGAAGGGCATGCCCAGTTGTATGCACGGTGGCCCAGGATAATGACTGAAACTGCATCTGTCCTTAAAAGCAGTTTAATGGTAAAAACCCATTTTAATTTGGGTCAGGTTTTCAAAGCAGCTGTCCAAAAATGCTAACTGGCCCTAGAGGCTAACTTCAGTCAGGCCAGAGACAGTTCTTAGTCGCGACTGTCTCAACACTACTAACCTGTTATAGTTTTGTCACTAAAAAAGTTCTGTCTAAACTTGCTTTTTTCCAAAAATTCCATAGCAAAACATGTTACAGACCATGTTAACAAGAGAATAAACTCAATTTTTGGTGGTGTCACTTTAAGACCAGGGGAAAAATTAGAAGTATTTGCATTTTGCGCTGGTGGATCAAAACCAGGTTGTAAATAGAGCTTCAAATGCAAAAAGAAGTAACAGGATCAAGAGACAAAAAAATAGAGCATAGGCAATTGAAAACTGCATTTAACTCAAACAGGCTGTTCATCAGCTGAAAAAACAAAACAGAACTGAAAGTGTCTAGAAAGGACTCAGTAGTGAGAAGCCCCACCATTCTTGTTGATCATTTCAAAAATTTGTTTAGGCACGCTTGATGTCAATGTTTCCAGGAGGTGGGTGTGTGTGGGGGGGGAGAGGGGGTTTGCTCCATACGGTGAAGATGACTTCACGAAGGGCATCTATTTTTTCCACCATTCTTAAGATTTTGTACAGGAGTACATTTGAGTTTCTCTGTGAAGGATCCAGCTAGGGTTGATAACGCCTTGATTTGCGTCCCAGCAGCAACTGACGATGGCTCAGCACTCTTAATTCTCTATGGCTTCACTCACTGATTTGATGGCCTTCCTCCATGACGCTCCAAATGTCCCACAAATCCTTTACAACCAACCTCTTCAGGCTCTCAGGTGGTCTTCCAGCCTTTTCCCCAGCACTTCTCTATCAGTTCTTGGTACTTTGAATGCTTTATTTCTTCTTAGTCGCTTCCTCCCTATGCTCCTCCATATGCACCACAAGTCCCAGCATTATTAGTTGCTGTGTCTTCTCTGAAATTATGATTGTGTCTCATGGGAGTGATGTAACAACAATGTGAGATGGAAATTTCAGTCTGCCTAGGTCAACATGCTTGGGTGCTTTAAACAGGAGGCCTGAACTCATATTAGGCTGCTGACGGGGCTTCTGTCCAGTCTTCACAAAGGCTATGCCTTGATGATACTTTCTGGTGTGGATGGCCATGGCTACACTCTTGGTAAATGCCTTTAGCACTTGGTCATGGCTCCAGTGGTGGCCAAGGGCCTTTGGGCAGCTACTGGGGAGGTGGTCCAAGGACCCTCTTCCAGAGCAAAAGGGGACATCAAGGTGTTTCAGTTTTATCCTAGATGTGTAGGTTTGCCAGTCTGGGTAGGGTACCATAGACAACTTGCACAAGGAGTCAAACCTGATGAAAGTCTTTCTGAATGATGGTTGACCAGGTAATCATGTGTTGCAGTATACTCTCCCACACTGTCCACACACCATGCTGCTGGAGTCTCACAGTTCTGTTCACACAGTCTTCCTCCATTCCTGCTCAGGCTTTTCCCTGAATGAAATGTTGTCTTTCTTGTCTGCTGTGAGGTACGTGTACTGTACTGTGTGTGTTTTCGTGTATACTGTTTGTGTGTGTATGTTGTTTTCGTGATGCTGCAGCACAAAATTTTCCGCAAGGGGACAATAAATAAATAACTGATTGATTGCCCTGGGCCTTGTTCGATTTGCGTCTTTGTAAAGTATCCAAAGCCACTCAGCCCCTTTTGTCTTAGGTGTGATTCTGCCAACTCCACTCCCTCAATTTCTGCCCTGTCCTCACCCCAGTGCCCGCTGGTGACGCTTTTTGGTCTCTGGAGTTCCTATACTGTAGGGCCTCTCTTGTACGGGCAACCATGAACTCTTCAGTAAGTCCACTGGATAGAAGCTGTAAGATGTTGCTACTCCCATACAGGGCTGCATTACTGAGGTTGTGGGAAAGACCCAGCCATTTATGGAGAAACCCACTGATTTTCCTATCCAGAGTTTTTACTGTGGTCAGTGGAACTGCATAAATCTCAAGGCAGGCTTGAATGTTGGCAAATCCTTGCCTTGAAACAGAGAGACACGTTTGACTTGTCAACTCTAGTGAGCCAGGCTTCAGTGTCTTTTTTGATCTTCTGAACAGGAATGGTGTCTTTTAGACTCAAGTTGAAGAGCTTCCCCAGAGTCTTAACTGATTACTCAGCCATGGAGGAGATGGTAGTTCCAGATAGCTAGAAGCAGAATTTGTCAACCACCTTGCCTTTCTTCAGCATCATGGATCTTGACTTGATGGGGTTAAAACTCATAGTAGCCCAGAAGTTACAAATGACAACTTGTGTACATATTTGAGTTTCCAACAGCACTATGAGATGCCCTGAGAATTTGAATGAGTAGTTGATGTTAAAAAAGTGAATTATTGGAAAAACATGGATTGTCCATGGAATTCCTATACAAAGAAAGAAATGTTTCTTTGGATTTTTGTACCTTAAAATGAAACTGTAAAAGCAATAATTTGAATTATATATTTTAATCCATCCATCCATCTGCTTTTCAAGAAAAATCAATAAGTCTAGTAATGCCATTAACTTATTTCTCACAATGACCCAGAGTATATGCTTTTGAAGAAGTGGGCATCTGTCTGTTTACAGAACAGAACAACATTTTGATTTCAGTCATTACAATTTTCCCAGTCAACCTCAAAACCTTCTGTAGCACTGTTATGATAGATATTTATAATTGATGAAATACAAACAGTAGTTTTGCAACATCAGTAAATGGTTTATATCCCAGGGTTGAGAAAGAAAGTCTTTTAGTAAAAATGAGCCCTTAAAATAATCATTTAACCTGGACACTCAAGGAGACTACCCATCTGTTAATGGGATAAATTCATATTTTTGGCTATTCTGATTGATCATTATTAATATCCTCCTTTCTCAGTAGAGCCCTGCAATTCCGAGGTCCAGTCTGTCACAGTTCTCTCTGAGCCCCCCTCAAAGCTAAATTCTCAGCTAAGCCTCAGCCCCACCCGAGGCACATGTAAAGGAAAAAAGAACAGACTAAACCACAAAAGGAAAGCGAGAAAATCTAATTCTTGGCACTATTTTTAAAAAAATATTACTGTAACTACTGTAATCTTCTGTATAATGAAAACACAGATGGGGAAAAAACACGACCAAAAGAAATATAAACCAGACCATGATAGAATAGCTCATTCTGGCTTGATAAAACCAATCTGGGAGTGTTCAAATCTCCAGACTGTTGACCTTGAAGTTGAGCACAGCCTAGATGCACACCCATCTAGGATGCGCTTAAAGTCAAGGTCAATGTCCTAAGAGGAGTAACGTTTTTCATGAAATCATGAATGCCCACATCTCTTGAACTTTGATAATGACAGTGACCTTGACGTCAGCTTGGATGCAGACCTACCTGAGGGTCATTGTAAGTGAGTTTGGTGAGAAGCAAGGTAATTTCCTAGGTGAAGTAGTGATTTTTCTGAAATCATGTCAGTGCCCTGATCTCCTAACTTTTGACCTTGACATTGAACTTAAGCACAACCACAATGCAGACCCTCCTGAAGATCCTTGTGAGTGAGCTTAGTGACCACTGGGGAAATTGCCTAGGCGCAGTAGCAATTTTTTTGAAATCACTAGCGCCCAGATCTCCTGACCTTTGACCTTGTCCTTGACATTAAGCACAATTTGGATACAGACCCACCTGAGGATCATTGTGAGTGCGATTGGTGAGCATCAGGGCGATTGCCTAGGAGAAGTAATAATTCCCGTGAAACATGGATGGACGGACGTATGTACAGATTGACAGATGACATGTCATCACATTAACTCCTCCATTTCAGCTTCTCTGAAATAAGCTAACAAAGAATAGACAATGAAAAACAGTCTCTTTTCAGTTGGCTTAGTTCCAGTACATTGTGAAACAAAAAGATGACAAGAAGTGAAGTTATTCAAATGATCTAGTTGTCCAAAAACAAACAAACAAACAAACAAAAAAAAACACATTTTAAAATGTTGTCTTGATGATAAAGTTTTCCATCCTGACTGTGCTGCTCTTCAGCACTATGTTAAGACTCAGCTCTATTATCTTCCTATCCTTGATAAAAGTTTCTGTACACTTTTATATAATAATTTTCATGCTGCTCCTTCCTCAAACTTTGCACAAACTTTTGCCTTGCATGACCAATTGAGCTGCACTTTGCACACTAAGGGGGCAGATTTCCTAACATGCTGCGCCATCACAAAACCCTGCTTTGGCGTTAAAAAACTACTGTTGAGGTTTAATAAAGAATGCAGGGCAAAGTTAGCAGTGGAAAGGCGTGGACTATGTTAATTTTGCACCTGGCCTTATTGCATATGTATTTGTGGGAGTTGTCATGTCAACTCACAAATTTGAGGGAGGGGAGTATTTAAATGACTGGCACAAGGTGATTTACTAAGGTTAGCGGTTGTCAGTATCCTGCTAAATGCACCAGGATTTAACATCCAAAAAAAGCTTGTCTTAATTCATCTGTGCCTGATGACAACAATCGCTGGTGCCGAGACACCGGCAAGAATTGAGGGCGCGTAGCCAGAGAGAGAGAAGCTTCTCCCTGCATGTGACCTTATTTGGCATGACAGAACAGATTAATACGAACAGAAACTATCTCACAGAGATTAGTGTTGTGCTGAACTGGACATCAGCTGGCAGAGGATTTTAAAAAAAAATAATTCATTTGTTTATATATAGCATAATAATAATAATAATAATAATAATAATTTATTTAATTTATAACACACTTTACATCTTGGGGCAAAATCTCTCCACAAATAGGATTAAGTGTCATGAATCACTCGTTTCACGGGCGAAAGTAGGACGCCAAACGCTCTGTGTGAGCTTGCACATTTATTAACATAAAAACAGACAAGAACGTAAACATGCAAAAACTAAATGATGAAGTGCAAGGCAAATACAAAATGACAAACACTGGAGGAGAGTGGAGCTCAACGTTGAGGGGTACAGAAGCCAGGGGACACCTGGCCAGGGGCAGAATCCAGCTGGAGCTCTCCCAAAAGCAGTGGGGCTCACGGCTGGAAATAAGGGATAAACATACCTGGGCGGAGCTCACCTGCTCTCCTCGACAGCTGGACCCAAACACACTCAGTAGCCTGTTCCTGAGGACAGGTACATGTGGTAGAAGGACACAACAAACCACAGAGGTTTGCCGAGGCCCTTAAATGCAATACATAATCAATGACAGGTGTGGATACATGAGCGGAGAACATAACAGAATGAATAACAGCTGTGCAGCTCCAAACAGTTTGACAGCCGGAAGCTGCACAGTGCTGTCAAAATAAAACACAAACTGGAAACCATAATGATACAAACACAGCAGAACCCCAAAATGTACATAATAATACTACTGACATAATGTCCGGCTCAGGAAACATGCACGCAGGCTCAGGGAAGATTCAACAGCTTTATTTAACAAGCAGGCGTGTATGGATGGATGTGTGAGATATGGATATGTGATGGGGGTGAACGCCGATGCACAGGAAGCAGAGCAGTGCGCCGTACAGCCGGGCAACCCTATGGAGAGAACAGAGGACAGGGGTAAAGGGCACCACACCTAGACAGGTATAATGAGCAGATTGCTGCTTACTTGTAGGTGACGGGTGGCTGGCGTTGGCCAAGGGAGACGCCCGGGAGACAGCGTCCTGCAGAGCCTGTGACAACGATGAGGACAGGATGGCGATGACGGGATATCCGCCGCCAAGGAATCCACCTGTGCACAGGGGAGAAGACTTGCAAAGGTAAGGAGTAAGATGCTTACGTAGAAGTGTAGTTTAGCTGTCGTTTGGAGACGATCCAGCTGCGAAGATGTGCCGATGCGAACAGACGGCTCCAGACCGCTGCACTGGGCTGAGTGGGCTAAATAGCCTGTGGCTGTCGAGGCGCAGGTGTGCGCGCAGCTGAGGCAGATGATGAGCGGCGAGTCGTGACAGTACTCCCCCCCCCCCAGCAGCGCCTCCTGGCGCTGGTTTGTCTGGGTGCGCCCGGTGGAACTCCGTGATGAGACTCCTGTCCAACACCAAGGAAGAGCGCACCCAAGACCTCCACTCAGGGCCGAATCCCTCCCAGTCCACCAAGTACTGCAGCCCGCGACCTCGGCGCCGGGAGTCCATGATGGAGGCAACTCTCCAGGCCGGATGGCCGTTGATCATCAGAGGCACGGGCGGCGCCGCGGGCGGAGGACAGAGAGGATCGGAGACCACAGGCTTGATCTTTGACACGTGGAAGGTGGGACATATGCGGAGGGAGGGGGGGAGGGCCAGACGCACAGCCACCGGGTTGATGATTTTTGAGATGGTGAAAGGGCCAATGAAGCGTGGGGCCAGCTTCCTCCTCTCAGCCTTGAGGTTGATGTCTTGAGAAGATAACCAGACTCTTTGGCCCACCTGGTAGGCAGGGGCCGGTCTCCTGTGGCGGTTCGCCGTGGAGCTGTTGCGTAACAGCGCATCGCGAGCTCTGGTCCACAGACTCCGACAGCGTCTCAGGTGCGCCTGGATGGAGGGAACGGCCAGCTCGCCCTCTTGCTCCGGGAATAAAGGTGGGTTGTACCCCAAGGACGCCTTAAAGGGGGACATCCCCGTGGCAGAAGACTGTGCCGTGTTGTGGGCATACTCCACCCAGGCCAGGTGCGCGCTCCAGGACGACGGGTTGGAGGAGGTGACGCAGCGCAGGGCAGCTTCCAGTTCCTGGTTGGCACATTCACACTGCCCATTGGACTGCGGGTGGTGGCCGGAGGAGAGGCTTACCGTGGCCCCCAGAGCATTGCAGAAACACCTCCATACCTCAGAGACAAATTGGGGCCCCCGATCAGAGACGACGTCCACCGGTATCCCATGCAGCCTGACCACGTGCTGGACTAGAAGGTCCGCTGTCTCCCGCGCCGTAGGGAGGCCCCGGAGCGGCACGAAATGGGCAGCCTTGGAGAACCGATCCACGATGGTCAGCACAGCGTCGTAGGTGTTGGAGACCGGAAGACTGGTGACGAAGTCGAGGGCTATGTGAGACCAGGGCCTGCCAGGGACCGGCAGGGGCTGGAGCAGACCCGCGGGGGGAGAACTACCTGACTTGCCAGTGGCACACACAGGGCACGCCCGGACGTAGTTGGTGGCGTCCTTCTGAAGCCCCGGCCACCAAAAGCAACGCTGGAGGAGATCCACAAGCCGGGAGACACCAGGGTGACAGGCGAGTTTGGAGGTGTGAACCCAATGAATAACCTCCCCCCGGACAGTTGATGGAACAAAGAGCTTCCCTTCTGGTCCGCCGCCAGGGTCTGGTTCGGTCTCCTGCGACCTCCGGATCTTGTCTCTGATGGACCAGGAAATCGCCCCCACAACACACGAGCTGGGCAAGATGGTATGACCCGGCTCCTCCGAAGTCTCAGGGGCAAACTGCCTGGACAGGGCATCGGGCAGGCCGTTCTTAGAACCAGGGCGGTAGGTGATGGTAAAACGGAACCGGGCGAAGAACAAGGACCAGCGCGCCTGGTGGGCATTCAGTCATCTGGCAGATCTTAGATATTCCAGGTTCTTGTGGTCCGTTAACACCACGAACGGCAGGGCAGCCCCCTCCAACCAGTGGCGCCACTCCTGCAGGGCGAGCTTGATGGCGAGAAGCTCCCTGTCCCCGACGTCGTAGTTGCGCTCAGCCGGAGACAGGCGCCGTGAGAAGAAGGCGCAGGGTTGCTTGACCCCATCGGTGGGTGATCGCTGGGACAGCACTGCCCCCACTCCCGTATCAGACGCGTCGACTTCTACCAAGCACTGCAGCACGGGGTCAACCTGGGTCAGGACCCGGGAAGAGGAGAACTCCGTCTTCAAAGCCTGAAAAGCCGCTGCAACCTCTTCGATCCACCGGAAGGGGGTCTTGGGAGAAGTGAGGCGGGTCAAAGGGGCAACGATGGCACCGAAATTGGGCACAAAACGGTGGTAAAAGTTGGCAAACCCAATAAACTGCTGCACCTGCTTTCTGGAGGTCGGCGTGGGCCACTCGACCACCGCTTTAACCTTCGCGGGGTCCGGAAGGACTTGGTTGTGCGAGATTACGAATCCTAGGAAGGAAGTGGTCTTGGCGTAAAACTCACACTTTTCGGCCTTGACATACAGCCTGTTCTCCAGCAGCCGTTGTAGGACCCGCCTCACGTGGACCTGGTGTTCCTCCTGTGATCTGGAGAAGATGAGGATGTCATCCAGGTACACGAACACGAAGAGGCCTAGGAAATCACGTAGGACGTCGTTAATGAGGCGTTGAAACACAGCGGGGGTGTTGATCAGCCCAAACGGCATTACCAGATACTCGAAGTGACCACTAGGTGTTCGAAAGGCCGTCTTCCACTCATCCCCCTCCCGGATCCGGACGAGGTGGTAAGCACTGCGGAGATCCAACTTGGTGAACCAGGTCGCCCCCTGGAGGGAGTGGAAAGTGGTGTCCATTAATGGCAGGGTCTAGCGGTCCCTCTCCGTGATGTCATTAAGGGCCCGAAAATCAATACGGGGCGGACTGACCCATCCTTCTTCGAGACGAAGAAAAACCCTGCGCCGAGCGGAGACGAAGAAGGGCGGATGATTCCAACGTTGAGTGACTCCTTGATGTAGCTGTCCATGGCCTCCCGCTCCGGCGCTGACAGGCTGTAAAGGTGTCCGGATGGCAAGGGCGCCCCCGGGCGGATGTTGATGGCGCAGTCGTAAGGCCGGTGAGGAGGGAGAGACATCGCCCTGGACTTACTGAACACGAGGCCCAGGTCATGGAACTCTGAGGGCACCAGGGTGAGATCCGGAGGCGCGGCGTCCGAGGCCGGAGGGGGAGAGGACGGGGCGCAGGCTGCGGACTGAAGGCAGGTGCCCATGCAGAAGGAGCTCCAGGCAGCGATTCTTCCTGTCTGCCAATCCAGCACTGGGTTGTGCAGGCGCAACCAGGGGTAGCCTAAGATGACAGGCGACACAGAAGAGGATAGTACATACAAGGTAAGATCCTCCTGGTGATTACCTGAGATTATCACAGGGACCGGCTGGGTGCGATGAGTCACTTGTCCAAGGGGCACACGGGAGAGGGTGACCAGGCTGAGAGGAGTGGCCAGAGGGTGGCAGGGGATGCCCAATTGGGTTGCCAGGCTCTTTGAAATGAAGCTCTGCTCTGCTCCTGAGTCCACCAGTGCGTGTGTGAGGTGCCCCGTGGCATTGTGACAGAATCGAATGGGCAGAGATAAACTTGTGAGAGGATTCGACCGGTTAGAGTCTGCGAGACCCCCTATTGTGACCCGCGGAGCTCCCCGTTTAGGCTTCACCGGGCAGTGCTCCACGGTATGCTGATCGCCTCTGCAATATATGCAGAGGCCCAGCTCCCGTCGGCGCTGTCTCTCCGCTAGGGGGAGCCCTGACCGGCCTACTACCATTGCCACCGACTCCTCAGAGGGCTCTGGAGCGGGTAACGCCAGGGGGCAAGACTGGGGCATGCGGACGGAACCTACACGCGAGCGGACAGCCGACTTCCACTCGACAGCCCGTTCGCGCAGCCTGTTGTCTACACTAATAGCCAGGGAGATCAGCTCCGACAGGCGTTCCGGGAGATCTCGACCGGCCAACTCATCCCACAGACCAGAGTTGAGGCTGCGGAGGAAGATGCTACAGAGTGACGCCTCACCCCAGCCTACCTCCTCCGCTGCAACCCGGAAGTCAATAGCGTAATCCGCCGCTGACCGGACTCCCTGTTGGAGACCAAGGAGCCGGTCAGCGAGGACGCTATCATGCCGGGAATGATCGAATACCTCGAGGAAACTCCGCACGAACTGGTCATAGGAGAGGTTTGCGTAGCTGGGCTTCGACATGACGGCGTAAGCCCAAGCTAGCGCTCGCCCCTCCACAAGATTAGCAATGTAACCAGTCCGGCTATGGTCTCAGGGAAAATCTCCGGGAACACGCAGAAACACCAACTCGCACTGCAAGATGAACCCCCGGGCTCCGCCAAGCTTACCGCTGGAGCGGGCGGGGGTTGGAATCGGCGTGAGTCGAGTAGGAGGAATTACCTGCTGGGGGTCCACACGGTCTAACCGGTGAGTAATGTTCATTAATTGATTTAAAATCACCTGCTGTTGGTAGGCTATTGAATCCACCCGAGCCTCGAGGGTGGAAAATTGGCGTGCGAGCCCGCTGTCTGCTGAGCCGCTTTGCTGGAGCCGTACTGACATAATGTCCGGCTCAGGAAACACGCACACAGGCTCAGGGAAGATTCAACAGCTTTATTCAACAAGCAGGCATGTATGGATGGATGTGTGAGATATGGATATGTGATTGGGGTGAACGCCGATGCACAGGAAGCAGAGCAGTGCGCCGTACAGCCGGGCAACCCTATGGAGAGAACAGAGGACAGGGGTAAAGGGCACCACACCTAGACAGGTATAATGAGCAGATTGCTGCTTACTTGTAGGTGACGGGTGGCTGGCGTTGGCCAAGGGAGACGCCCAGGAGACAGCGTCCTGCAGAGCCTGTGACGACGATGAGGATAGGATGGCGATGACGGGATATCCGCCGCCAAGGAATCCACCTGTGCACAGGGGAGAAGACTTGCAAAGGTAAGGAGTAGGATGCTTACGTAGAAGTGTAGTTTAGCTGTCGTTTGGAGACGATCCAGCTGCGAAGATGTGCCGATGCGAACAGACGGCTCCAGACCGCTGCACTGGGCTGAGTGGGCTAAATAGCCCGTGGCTGACGAGGCGCAGGTGTGCACGCAGCTGAGGCAGATGATGAGCGGCGAGTCGTGACAACTACAGATACAAAATGACAAGCATTAAACAGGAACCAAATGCATCAGACATGACAACAAGGAAACAAGCAGACAGAAACACGCTAAACTAGACAGGAAACTGGGCACAGCGCCCACCCGTGCCCCAGGATCATGACATTAAGAACAAAAATAAAAGCAGATATTAAGTACATACAATGACACACCAGGACATCCCTGGTGAGAATTGCTCTCAAATATTTTATCTGGTAAAATAAAGGTCAAATAAATAAAATGAAAAAGCTTTCCTAAATAATGAATTCATATCCATAGAATAATACAGCCCTTTCTACCTGGAGTGGACAAAAGGAGCACAGATCTGTCCCTTGACATTGCAACATTGTAGTAACTCAGTGACAGAAGTCTCTGCTGTGGCTGTCTGAGGAATAAGTGAAATCGTGTGTGTTTAATTTTATGATGTTCCAGACTTTGGAAAAGATAAAACACACATACAGCATTTATGAAAAGTCATGGACTGGGAGACCTGTAGATTTTGTTTAAACAAAGTTATTCACATAATAAAACCCCAGAGTCTCCATCAGACCATCTTGACAGTTCTTGTGTTAATAAAATTAACACACTGGTCAGTAATCAATTTATGAGTAGTTCTTAATTTATACATATTAAGGCTGCGTGTCCACCAAATGCGTTTTTTGTCACCCAACCACCCTGAACGTCTTTTTTCAGCGTTTGTGTGCTGCGCTCTGGAAAAATAAAAGTCTGTACCCTGCATCCCAGCAACACCTTGTCACTCGCAGCTCATCACTTCTGCTTTTCCTATGGTCAGACTTTCTACTTATTTTTTAATAGTCTCTAAATAGCAATGGACAGGAAATGTATTCTAGCATTGGTAGCAGCTCTGGATGCAAAATATGATGACACGGAAAACAGGAGTCTGAGACTGTACCAGCGTCCTATGTCCCATCCTTCCTTATTCTGATTGGCTGCTTAGAAAGGTCTGACATTGGCAAGATCAGCTGCAGTCTGAAAAGTTGAAATTTTTTCAACTCTTGAACGCCCTGAGTGCCGCAACAAAAAGCAATCACCACTGAGAGCGTTTCAGCACGACTACATACAGAATGAATAGAAAATAGTCGCCCACAGCTGAAAAAAACACATTTGGTGAACACACAGCCTAAACAAAGGAGTCTGCCATGTGAAATGAAAATCAAAGCGTTGATATATTATCAACAAAAATAAACGATTTTATTGGGGTTTGTGCTTAAACAAAAGCTTAAAAAAAGCTTAAAAAATATTTATATATATATATATATTATGCTCCTCCAAACTGGCTGTGCTTTTGTTGATGACCTGCTTCCTCATCAGGTGTGCCTGTGTGCAATTTTGCAGTGCTCTTGGTGGATGGGTGGTCATTATTGAAATGAAGTGACTGTGTCTGTGTTCATAACTTTGTGTGTTGTTAATAGATCACTGGCAAAAATTGGCCTCTCCCTGAGGTGCTCTGTCTAATTTGTGCACTCGCTAATTTGCAGTGCCTTAGTAAATCTGCCGCTGCTGTCACCTGAAATTTGGTTGAGTGCAAGAGCTCTAGCAGCTGATCATGTCATCACCCGTAGCTCACGGGCTTCCACCTCAGCTGCGCGCACACCTGCTCCTCGTTAGTGTGCTGCTATTTATTCCATCCTGCCCTGAGCTGCAGCCTGGAGCCGTCTGTCTCCCAACATCGAAATCTCCCAGCAGCTTCCTCCTCATCAGGCCTGCTGATCTACGCTAAAGGACACGTAAGCTGTCATTATTGTCTGCTCATCTTCTTCTATCAGCCTCCCCTGTGCACAGGTGGATTACCCGGCGGCGGACTTACCCTCCATCATCCCGCCGCTCCTCTGCCTCACCGCTTTGCCCGGACGCACAGCAGGACGTTGTCTCCCAGGCTTGGGACCTGCCAACGCCAGCCACCGCATCTCTGCAAGTAAGCACAGCTCTAGATCACATTCCCGTGTGGTTGCCTAGCTAACCCCTTTTCTCCTCTCCCCCATAGGGTTGTCTGGCCGCACGACGTGCTGCTCTGTCCTGGCTTGCATCCTCCACCCGCATCACACACTAATCTCTCACACACGCATCCATACACTCACCTTGTTGTTTAAAAAAAGCCGTCAAATCTACCTGAGCCTGCATGTGTGTTTCCTGGGCCGACAATATGTCAGTACGGCTCCAGCAAAGCGGCCCAGCGGACAGCGGGCTCGCACGCCATTTTTCCACCCTCGAGGCTCGGGTGGATATGATAGCTCACCAACAGCAGGTGATATTAAATCAATTGACATTAATTACTGACCGGTTAGACCGCCTGGATCCTCCACGGTCCTTCCCTCCGGGTCCTCCTGGTGCCGCGGCTCCGGCTGTCTCCTCGGCCGGCCAGCCTGGCTCGGGGGCGCCAACCCGTCTCACACCCATCCCAACCCCCGCTCGCTTCAGCGGGAAACTCGGTGGAGCGAAGGGGTTTATCCTGCAGTGTGAGTCGGTGTTTCTGCGCGTCCCAGGGGATTTCCCCTCAGACCACAGCCGAATCGGTTACATGGCCAATCTTCTCGAGGGGCGAGCGTTAACTTGGGCTTATGCCGTAATGATGAAGCCCAGTTACGCTAACCTCTCGTATGACCGGTTCGTGCGGGACTTTCTAGAGGTTTTTGACCATTCCCGTCTCGACAGCATCCTCGCTGACCGGCTTCTCGGTCTCCAACAGGGAGGCAGGTCAGCGGCGGAATACGCGGTCAACTTCTGGGTGGCAGCGGAGGAGGTGGGCTGGGGGGAGGCATCTCTCCGCAGCGTTTTCCTCTGTAGCCTCAACTCTGGTCTGAGGGATGAGCTAGCTGGCCGGGACCTCCCAGGGCGACTCTCTGAGCTAATCTCGCTCACGATTAGCCTGGACAACAGGCTACGTGAGCGGGCTGCGGAGTGGAAGTCTGCCAGCTGCTCGCGCGGAGCTTCCCTCCGCCCAGCTCAGTCTCGCCCCCTGGCGTTACCGGCTCCGGAGTCCGCTGATGAACCAGAGCCCATGGCTATTGCGGAGTGTATTGCGGAGATGACCAGCATCCCGTGGAGCTGTGCCCGGTTAAGCCAAACGGGGAGGTCCGCGAGTCACTATAGGGGGCCTCGTGGACTCTAACCGGTCTAACTCCCTATCGTCTTGTACACTGCCCTTACGGTTCTGCCACAACTCCACTGGCACTCCATTCACGCACTGATGGATTCCGGGGCAGAGCAGAACTTTATTTCTAAAAGCCTGGCAACCCGTTTGGGCATACCATGTCAACCACTGCCTAACCCCCTAAACTTGGTCACTCTCTCCCGTTCTCCCCTGGGAACTGTTACACATCGCACGAAGCCAGTCCCCATCATAGTCTCCGGCAACCACCGGGAGGATTTGTCCTTCTACGTCCTGCCCTCCTTGTCGGACCGTGTCATCCTGGGATACCCCTGGCTGCGGCTGCATAACCCAGTCCTGGATTGGAGGACCGGCAGCGTCCTGTCCTGGAGCACCTTCTGCTTGGGCACCTGTCTCCAGTCAGCGCCCTGCGCACCGTCCTCCCCTCCATCAGCGCCCATCTCCGAATCTCCGGACCTGACCCTGGTGCCGCAGGAATTCCACGACTTAGGGGCGGCGTTCAGTAAGTCCAGAGCCTTGTCTCTTCCCCCGCATCGACCCTACGACTGCACGATCAACATCCGCCCGGGGGCCCCCTTGCCGTCAGGCCGTCTGTACAGCCTCTCTGCACCGGAGCGAGAAGCAATGGACACGTACATTAAGGAGTCGCTCAGCGCTGGGATCATCCGCCCCTCTTCGTCCCCACTTGGCACGGGATTCTTCTTCGTGGCAAAGAAGGATGGGTCCCTACGCCCCTGTATCGACTTCAGAGCCCTGAACGACATCACCATTAAGGACCGTTACACACTGCCCCTTATGGACACTGCCTTCCACTCCCTCCAGGGGGCGACCTGGTTCACCAAGTTTGACCTCCGCAGCGCTTACCATCTCGTTAGGATCCGGGAGGGAGACGAGTGGAAGACGGCCTTTAGGACGCCCAGCGGCCACTTCAAGTATCTCGTGATGCCGTTTGGGCTCACCAACGCACCTGCCGTCTTCCAACGTCTAATCAACGACGTCCTCCGGGACTTTCTGGGAGTGTTCGTCTTTGTATATCTGGATGATATACTCATCTTCTCCAAGGCACGAGATGAACACCAGGCCCATGTGAGGCGGGTCCTGCAACGGCTGCTGGAGAACCGGCTGTTTATTAAAGCTGAGAAATGCGAGTTTTATGCCCGTACCACCTCCTTCCTGGGGTTCGTCATTTCGCATAACCAGATCCTCCCCGACCCCGCGAAGGTTAAAGCGGTGGTCGAGTGGCCCACGCCCATGTCCAGGAAGCAGGTGCAGCAGTTTATTGGCTTCACAAATTTCTACCGGCGCTTTATCCCTAATTTCGGCACCATCGTCTCCCCCCTGACCCGCCTCACATCATCGAAGGTGCCTTTCCAGTGGTCCGAGGAAGCGGCCACCGCCTTCAAGACCCTCCAGGTGGAATTCTCGTCCTCCCGGGTCCTGACCCAGGTCGATCCTGCGCTTCAGTGCTTAGTGGAGGTTGACACGTCTGACATGGGGGTGGGGGCGGTGCTGTCTCAGCGCTTGCCGGTGGATGGAGTCAAGCGTCCCTGCGCCTTCTTCTCTCGACGGCTGACGGCGGCGGAACGTAACTATGACGTCGGCGACAGGGAGCTTCTCGCTGTCAAGCTCGCGCTAGAGGAATGGCGTCACTGGTTGGAGGGGGCAGTCCAACCCTTTGTGGTCTGGACGGACCACAAAAATCTTGAGTACCTGAGGTCAGTGAGGCGTCTGAATGCCCACCAGGCGCGCTGGTCTCTAGTTTTTGCTCGTTTTAACTTCACCATCACGTACCATCCAGGCTCGAAGAATGGGCTGCCCGACGCCCTCTCCAGGCAGTTTGCCCCCGAGGGCCCAGAAGAATCCGGTCATACCATCCTGCCCGAGTCGTGCGTCTTAGGAGTGATCACCTGGCCCATTAAGGACAAGATCCTGGACACTCAGAAGACGGAATCGGATCCTGGCGGGGGGCCGGAGAGGAGGCTCTTTGTTCCATCTGCAGTTCAGGGTGAGGTGATCCATTGGGCCCACACCTCCAGACTCGCTTGTCACCCCGGCATTACCCGCCTGGTGAGTTGGCTGCAGCGCTCATTTTGGTGGCCAGGTCTCCATAAAGACGTTACCAACTATGTCCGGGCCTGTCCCCAGTGCGCAACCGGCAAGACTCAGAACTCTCCACCTGCGGGTCTACTCCAGCCCCTGCCGATCCCGGGCAGGCCCTGGTCGCACATCGCCCTTGACTTCATCACCAGTTTACCAGTCTCTAACACTTATGACACGGTCCTGACAATTGTGGACAGATTCTCCAAGGCCGCCCATTTTGTGCCTCTTCAGGGTCTCCCTTCAGCACGCGAGACGGCCGATCTACTGGTCCACCATGTCGTCAGACTGCATGGTATCCCACTGGACGTGGTCTCGGACAGGGGTCCGCAGTTTGTCTCCCAGGTCTGGAGGAGTTTTTGCAGCCCCTTAGGGGCCACGGTGAGTCTCTCCTCAGGTCACCATCCCCAATCCAACGGGCAGTGTGAGCGCACGAACCAGGAGTTGGAAGCCGCTCTGCACTGCGTAACATCCTCCAATCCTTCGTCCTGGAGCTCCTACCTGACCTGGGTAGAATACGCCCATAATTCGGCCCAGTCCACGGCAACTGGAGTGTCACCCTTTGAAGCGTCCTTGGGGTATAACCCCCCTGTTTTCCCTGAGCAGGAGGGTGAGCTAGCCGCTCCCTCCGTCCAGGCGCACATCAGGCGCTGCCGGAGGATTTGGGCCAAAACTAAGGACGCGCTTTTACGCATAGCGGCGCGCAACAGCTCCACCGCCAATCGTCACAGGAGACCAGCTCCTGCTTACCAGGTGGGTCAGCGGGTGTGGCTGTCGTCTCAAGACATCAACCTGAAAGGAGGAAAGAAGAAATTGGCCCCGAGATTCCTCGGCCCCTTTGTGATCTCCAAAATCATCAACCCGGCGGCTGTGCGTTTGGCCCTCCCCCCCTCCCTCCGTGTGTGTCCCACTTTCCACGTCTCCAAGCTTAAGCCTGTTGTGTCCAATTCACTCTGCCCTCCTCCTAGGTCTCCTCCCGCGCCTAGAATGATTGACGGTGACCCGGCGTGGGGTGTTACTGCCATTCTGGACTCCCGGCGTCGGGGTCGCGGGCTGCAATACCTGGTGGATTGGGAGGGCTATGGGCCAGAGTGGAGATCCTGGGTGTGCTCTTCGTGGGTGTTGGATCCAGACGTCATCGCGGAGTTTCACCGGACACACCCAGGTAAGCCAGCGCCAGGAGGCACTGGTGGGGGGGGGAGTACTGTCATCACCCGCAGCTCACGGGCTTCCACCTCAGCTGCGCGCACACCTGCTCCTCGTTAGTGTGCTGCTATTTATTCCATCCTGCCCTGAGCTGCAGCCTGGAGCCGTCTGTCTCCCAACATCAAAATCTCCCAGCAGCTTCCTCCTCATCAGGCCTGCTGATCTACGCTAAAGGACACGTAAGCTGTCATTATTGTCTGCTCATCTTCTTCTATCAGCCTCCCCTGTGCACAGGTGGATTACCCGGCGGCGGACTTACACTCCATCGTCCCGCCGCTCCTCTGCCTCACCGCTTCGCCCGGACGCACAGCAGGACGTTGTCTCCCAGGCTTGGGACCTGCCAACACCAGCCACCGCATCTCTGCAAGTAAGCACAGCTCTAGATCACGTTCCTGTGTGGTTGCCTAGCTAACCCCTTTTCTCCTCTCCCCCATAGGGTTGTCTGGCCGCACGACGTGCTGCTCTGTCCTGGCTTGCATCCTCCACCCGCATCACACACTAATCTCTCACACACGCATCCATACACTCACCTTGTTGTTTAATAAAGCCGTCAAATCTACCTGAGCCTGCGTGCGTGTTTCCTGGGCTGACAATATGTCAGATCAGCTCCTTCATTCAACCCCCTAAAATAACTGACCAATGAAAATTTATCCAACTAAGATTTTTCTCCTTCGCTAAAACTTAGATGACTATAAAGAGGTTCCCCATACCTTGAGAATATCAGAACTTAAAATTAATCTCTGGGAAATGAACAATTTTGGACCTAGGCCTCCCTGGAACATTCAGGGTTCTGCAGCAAACTGCCTAATTTCACTTCTTATTTAATTCTGGATTTTCAAATCAGTTTGATGGAGTATCCGAGTCTACAGGCACCTGTTATGTCCATAACCCGTATTTCAATAACGAGGCCGGAGGTGCAGTAAAACATACGTTTATTGATGAGCTCACAGTGTGATACAGGTGCTCTTGTATAGGCAGAGGTCTGGTCGTAAAGAGACCATGCCTCTTCCGCATCAGTGTTTTATACCCAGGGTGGTGACGGAACCGGAAAGGTGGAGCCGTCACCCATATTACACACACAATATGAAATGTATCATATTTGATACATCACATCCCCCCCCCCCGTAGAAAAGTCCAAAACACACAAATTAGGCCCCCCCAAAATTTGTGACCCGATTCACACTTGAACAATGAACAAAATATTTAGGCCTATCCATGCACACAAAACAACTAAAACTAGAGGGGGACAGGTGGACTACTGTCCCACCTCCACATGACTAGATGGATTATTCTGCCGTCTTTGTCCATATATAGTCCATGAAAATAAAAGAAACTGCCGTGTACGTAAAATACGAAAATAATCACATGAACTTTAATACATACAGCAAATTCAATTTCATCCATTACACAGTCAATATTTACGTTCCCACCCTGCTGCAAACACACCCAACAAAACCACCCCATAACCCGGGCAAACTACACAGTAATGTACACTTTAAGCATCACTTGTTTTTTTTTTTTTTTTTTTGTACATAGGTAACTCACGTAGCACTCAAGGCAAGAACATATTGACTACGTACAGTAGCTCAGGCAATTCACAACACTATATGCAGTTTAGCACATCACCCCCTTTGCTAACATACAGTCCCAATGGAGTACAGTAGCCACCCCCCGGAGACCCGTCTGGCGGATCCCGCCCAGAGCTGCTTCGTCTCTTCGCCTCTGGAGATGAGCCACGTCGGAGTCTCGACACCTCCTTCTTATCACTGATGCGCCACAGCTCGTTGGGGTGTCTCCATGAATCATTGGACAGCTGGAGATAGCCATCCTCCAGAACAGCCACCACTCGCAGCCGCCCCTGGTCATCTCGTTGTTTCCTCTTGTCATGGGCCCCCCTTAGCCGTGCCTCCCCCCGGGCCGAACCACATCAGCGACCCACAGGGGAGCTCGACTTGGCTACAAATGTCCACGACATTTAGACCAAGTTCCCTCTCTAGGTTGAACCGCTCCACCGACCCAATACGATCCCCGATTCGGCCTCCAGTGTTGCTGTGTGGCACGTCTGTCCACAATGCCAGCCGGTCCTGCCCCGCTCTCTTTTATTTTGAACGCCGGCGAAGCTGTTGTAGCCCCTTGCTTTTCAGTATCTCCAAGCCGAACTCCTGAAGCAGAGGGAGCTATCCTCTCGGCTCCATCCGCCGTAACGGGCGTTCCACTGTGCCACCCAGTTCCCACATCCAGGACAACTTGGACTCTGGAACCAGAACCCTCCCGCGATGGCCCTGGATGGAATTGGTCCTGGTCATCTCCCAGAATACTAGGCCAGTCTTTGTCCCATACCACATTGTCCTCCACGCTTGGAACCGGTTGGTCCCACAAACCACAGCCCGACCACTCCTCTCTGATGCCACTGGTGATCATGAAGTCCAGTCCGTAGAACATGTCGCAGCCCATCACATTCAACCCGCACCACGAATTGGACTTTGGACATCACTGCCAACTTGTATCTCACCGTCAACTCCAACGAACCCACGATAGCCAGCTTATTACCTTCGTAGCCCAAATATAACATTGACAGTCCTCTCACTCAGTAATATGGGAACAAACTCCTCACAGTAGGCCAGTTCAACACAGATGCCACTGCTCCTGTGTCCACCAATAACGGCACTTCCACGTCGTCCAGCATCACATTACAATAAATCCGCCCATCTGTGCTTGGGGAGATGGTGTGAACAACCGTAGGAGTCATGGTTGGGGAATCCACTTTGCGTCGTCGTTCCCCTCACTCAAAGTTTTTACAGGCCCTGGCGAAATGGTGTAGGAGTCCACACTTGCCACAGCATTTGCCCCACGCCGAACACTCTCTTGCCTTATATCGGTGCTTGGTGGACCCACAGCCAAAACACTTTGGCGATCTCGGGGCGGACCTAATTTTTATAGCGGTAGTGTATTCTTCTCCATCATCCACGCTGTCGTCGCTATCCGGGTCCACAGCCTGCGCCGCCGATTGTGGTTTGGTATGCCTCAATGTAGTTCTTTCACCAAGGTCCTTGGACAGTTTTTCCGTTGCTTCAAACTGTTGAGCTATCTCGACTGCTGTGGCTAACGTCAGTTCACCGGAGTACATGAGGAGCCTTGACCATGCCGCAGAACACAGTGTGTGCTCCACCAACTGATTGCGGACCATTTCTTCCTCCCAAGCTCCAAACTGGCATCCCCCAGCCAGCTGATGCAGGTCTGCGACGTATTGCTGCATTGACTCTCCAGTCTGCTGGCAGCGCTGCTGGAACCGAATCCTCCGGACTATGACATTTTCTGGAGCGCAAAAGTAGTGCGCCATTAGCCCGACCACGTCGTCAAAACTATCACTCTCACCCAATGTGCTGAGAATTCGTTGTCTCTCCATGCCGAGATTATGGACCAAAATTGCTCATGCACGCAGTTTCTCCAATTTGCCGAGGTTTAAGGCCACCAAATAGTTCTGGAATGCTGCATACCACCTCACCCAGGGAACTGGCGGTTTGCCCAGGAGCTCCAAAAATGGCCGAATACTGGAAACACCCTTATCCATACCTTTATCCTCGTCGCCAAATGTTATGTCCATAACCCGTACTTCAATAATGAGGTTGGAGTTGCAGTAGAATGTAGGTTTATTGATGGACTCACAGTGTGATACAGGTGCTCTCGTATAGGCTGAGGTCTGGTCGTAAAGAGACCGTGCCTCTTCCGCATTTGCCTTTTATACCCAGGGTGGCGGTGGAACTGGAATGGTGGAGCCGCCGCCCATATTACACACACAACATGAAATGCATCATATTTGATACATCACAGCACCCAGGCAGGCACCCATGCAACACAACAGCAACTTATTTGGACCAATTAAAAAGTGAAATTAGACAATTTCCCATGGAATCCCGAACATTCTGTGAAACCCCGGCTGAAAAACACTTTTGGTGATAAGGTGTCTGTGCACATTCTTAAAAGAGACAGATAAACTAATTACAGTGATCCCTCACTTATCGCGGTTAATGGGTTCCAGAACCGACCGCGAAAAGTGAAAAACCGCGAAGTAGCGTCACCCCAATGACGTCATCCATAAACAATACGTACGTTCATTCTCTCACTCTCATATGATACGTGTGTGTGTGTGTACGTGTACATACATACGTAGATGTAAACAAAGTGTACATAAATATGTTTTTAGAACTCTTTTATTCTTATAACAAGATACGTAACTCAAGATGAAAATGATTTACTGCACAGGTTAATGAGAGCTTTACTGCTCCTCAGGTGACGCCTCATCGTGAGGTGCTGGAGGCGCAGGATCATCGAGGGCAGCTTCCGATAGAGCTGAAGCTGCAGGAGGCGGCGTAGTGCCTTGACGGGAAGACTATTTCGCACAAAATGGCACAAGAGAACAGCAAAAAGTTCCATGCGGCGAGACTAAGTAACACGAGCGATAAAAAGCAATGAATGCGGTCTTTCTTCCCTTCATGGGTGCTCGGCAGGAAGAGGAGGTGGGTGAGACGTCTCGGCCAATCAGCTTGCGGGGTGAAACGTCTCGGCCAATCAGCTTGCGAGATTTCCGAGCCCAGCCAACACGACAACAGCGAACAGAGAGTTGTGCTGCTCTCCGTGTTGACACGTGATGGTCTAATGTAGTCTCCCTGCCTTCTGCTAGCGCCCGCCCATTATTTCTCAATTTTGAATTTTTGATGAATATTTTTGAAAAATCTGCGATGCACTGAGGGCGCGAAAGGTGAAGCGCGAAGTAGCAAAGGATCACTGTAGTAGGAACTGTCAGAGTCACTATATGTTTAGCGCCGTACCGTGGCTGCTTCATCCATCCAGGTGGATGCCCTCAATTTCCCCTCTGGGGATCAATAAAGTATACAAAATAAAAAAAAAAAAAAAAATAATTGTACTATGGCGCATATTTAGGGCGCATATATGGCATTCATATTCACCCACATATACCTAGTAGGCATGACGGTGCATATTCTGGAAGCTTCACGTCTCAATGGCCAAAGAGGACCTGACCCTGCAGAGACCTACGGCAGGTGTGAAGTTGGTCTTTTAGGGGACGGGAAGTGGGAGAGAATGTCCCAGCAGGAGCCCCGGAGGCTAGAAGGATGAGAGAGACAATGGAGACGCCAAGGTGCCTCGGGGGCTGTATGTTTACTCAAGGACTGTGGGTTGGGGGTGTGTTATTTGATGTTGGGGGTTTTGTGTCTTTGGAGGGTATAAGAACTGTGAAGGATGATTGTTCTACCTCTTTTCTGAGATTCTGTTCTTGTTGGAGGATGTGACCTCTCAATAAACCAACCCTGAGAAATAAACCCAGTCTCGTCTGTGAAAGGCATCCTCTACAGTACTTTTAAAAAAAGGGCGGTGCGGTGGAGCAGTGGTTAGCACTGCACCAGCACAGCAACTCACCCTTGGCCATGGGATCCCTGGTTCGATCCTAGCCCCTGACCAACAGTGATCTGTGTGGAGTTTGCATGTTCTCCCTGTATCTGTGTGGGTTTACTCCGGGATTTCTCCAGTTTCCTCCCACAGGCCAAAAACATGCAGGTTAGGTTAAATGGAGACTCTAAAGTGGCCCTAGGTGTGAATGTGTGTGTGAATGGTTAAGGGATAGCGCCGTACCGTGGCTGCTTCATCCATCCAGGTGGATGCCCTCAATTTCCCCTCTGGGGATCAATAAAGTATACAAAAAAATGTTAACAGAGGAAGAAAATTGTGCTGAATTTACAGTGGAAATTTTGTTTTTCCTTCTGAGCACACTTGCATTAAATACAAAATAGCTACACGTAAATGTGATTTTTTTTCCTACATTAAGGCAAGTCTTCATCCAATGCCTCACAAAGGCATAGTCTTACATTTGGTATGAAATCAGGAATGTAATAATTTTCACAGTTTGTTGTTTGCTTATATGAGAAGAATTTACAACATGAAGTGCTCAGTTTTTTATTTATGTTTGACCTGAAAGCTCACAACGGGAACATACTGTATGTTGCCTTGGATGTCAAATTGGATCCAGATTGTGTATCCTTTAAAAAAAGATGTTTGAATAGTTATAAGACCTTTTTTTTTTTAAAATCAGACATAAACATGAGTACACCATAGTATAACTGGCAGCACAGACAGTCTACAGATGTTATCTTCTTTGAACAACTAGAGTAATCTCGGACAATATTTTTCTGTCACTCAGACTGGGAACGTCTGTCATAACTGACCATGACAATGTTGCCCCTCTAATACTGTACATCTTGCTGCTGTTAATACATGAAAAGTAACTCATATTAAAGGTCTGACTTAATGCGTTTCTTCCACATGTTGACAGTTCCCACGGGTCTTAATGAGATGCCTGTGACTATCATGATCTGTGCATGGTCGTTGACCATGTCCACGCTTTCTGTTGATTTTTGGGATTTATATCACCGTTTGCACTCTGTTATTGTTAGTTTTCCCTGTTCTAATTAGTTCTAGATCCACTTTTTATTTTGAAAGGTTCCTTTGTTTTTTTCCTGTCTGGCCATTTCTCTCCTATATGTTATTGTTTAGTCTTTGATTAGTTCCCAGCTGTCCTTTGTTTAGTTAATTTTTGTGTCTCTATTTATAGTAGCAATTTTCATTCCTCAGCACTGCAACATTATATGTAGGTGTGTGTTGAGTCTAGATATGGAATGTTCCTCCGGCTGCCATTCTCATGTGCACTGTAGGTTTGCCTTCTCTGCCGAGCACCACCTTTGTGTTTCACAGCCCTGTGCTGTCTTTTGATCATTAGTTGATACACTGCATTCCAAATTGTTATGCAAATAGGATTTTAGTGTCATAAACATTAATTTTTTTTTCAATTAAACTCATGGATGGTATTGTGTCTCAGGGCTCTTTGGATCACTGATATCAATCTGAATGAATGAATGAATCTTTATTTTGGATAGATTAAAAGTAAAGATTAAAAAAAGAAACAGAATAATATTACAAAGGGGGAAAGAAAATCCAACAAGGTCAAATTAAGATAAGATAAATAAGATAAGATAAGATAAGCCTTTATTAGTCCCACAATGGGGAAATTCCAGGATTGCAACAGCACAGGGATAGCAACACTCAGAGCAATAATTAAGATGATATGAAAAATATAAATAAGAGTAGAGGATATACATACTACACATAAATATATAAATATACACTACCGTTCAAAAGTTTGGGGTCACTTAGAAATTTCCTTATTTTTGAAAGAAAAGCACTGTTTTTTTCAATGAAGATAACTTTAAACTAATCAGAAATACACTCTAATATCTAATATACATTGCTAATGTGGTAAATGACTATTCTAGCTGCAAATGTCTGGTTTTTGGTGCAATATCTACATAGGTGTATAGAGGCCCATTTCCAGCAACTATCACTCCAGTGTTCTAATGGTACAATGTGTTTGCTCATTGCATCAGAAGGCTAATGGATGATTAGAAAACCCTGTGCAATCATGTAAGCACAGCTGAAAACAGTTTAGCTAGTTAGAGAAGCTATAAAACTGACCTTCCTTTGAGCAGGTTGAGTATCTGGAAAAAATTATTATTTCAAATACAAATCATTATTTCTAACCTTGTCAATGTCTTGACTATATTTTCTATTCATTTTACAACTCATGGTGGTAAATAAGTGTGACTTTTCATGGAAAACACAAAATAATTGTCTGGGTGACCCCAAACTTTTGAACGGTAGTGTATATACAAAGTGCGGAGCATTGTAGCAAGGTGGAATAAACAGCATAACCGTCTACTTAGTTATCCTACATAGTATGAATATGTACCCATACATATTGTCACCCTCCCTAGCGACTGATATTGTCCTAGTTGTATACTGGATGGGACCATTTGTGTAAGTCTGTTGCGTCTTTTGCATTCAATAGTACTAGGTTGTCATGTTTTTTTGCTATCTCTGCGAGCAGCCCTGCTTAGGTTATACAGTCTGACAGCCGTAGGTAGGAAGGACCTGCGAAACCTCTCGGTTGCGCACCTAGGATGATGTAATCTACTGCTAAATGAGCTCCTCAGTGCGTTCAATATGTCCTGCATAGGGTGGGACTCGGACTCCAGCAGAGATGACAGTTTAGCCACCATCCTTCCCTCTCCTATCTCCTCCACTGGGTCAAGGCGTTGCCCCAGGACAGAGCTAGCTTTCTTGATCAGTTTGTTCAGTCTCTTCCTATCGGCTGCTGTAATGCCGTTGCCCCAGCAGACCACGCCAAAAGTGATGGCTGATGCCACCACTGTGTCATAGAATGTCTTCAGCAGCGCCCCTTGTACACCAAAAGACCTGAGCCTCCTCAGTAGGAACAGCCTGCGCTGTCCCTTCTTGTAGAGTGCGTCGGTATTGTGTGACCAGTCTAGTTTATTGTTCAGATGAACACCAAGGTACTTGTAGGATGTCACCATCTCAATGTCTGTTCCCTGTATGTTTACTGGTGCTGTGAAGGGTTGTCCTTGCCTGCGGCAGTCCACCACCAGCTCCTTAGTTTTCCTCGCATTGATCTGGAGGCAGTTCCGATGGCACCAGTCCACGAAGTCCTGGATAAGTCCTCTGTACTCAGCTTCATCTCCATTGGAGATGAGGCCGACAATCGCAGAGTCGTCAGAGAACTTCTGTAGATGGCAGTGTGTTGTGTTGTGTGAGAAGTCCACAGTATACAGGGTGAACAGGAAGGGAGCCAAAACCGTTCCCTGGGGGGCCCCCGTGCTACCGATGATCGTGTCAGACACACAATCTCGGGTTCTCACAAACTGTGGCCGGTTAGTGAGGTAGTCCAGGATCCATGATGACAGGTGCTGGTCCACCCCTGCGCACAGCAGCTTATCCTTCAGGATCATTGGTTGAATGGTGTTGAAAGCACTGGAGAAGTCAAAGAACATGATCCTCACCTCATTCCTGGGCTTCTCCAGGTGGGACAGAGAACGGTGAAGGAGGAAGATCACTGCATCCTCCACCCCAATGCCATGCTGATAGGCGAACTGGAGTGGAATTAGACAATAGCGAATTAGACAATAACTCCTCTGATTATACAGTTCAACATAAGTTATCCGAAATGGGTGATGGCTGAAGCCGCAGCTTATATTGCCCACCCATATTCCATCCAAGAATTCAAAAGAAAAACAAAACAAGAGCGATTACAATTCAGAACAAAGCTAAGACAAAATGTGACAAAAAAACTAAGCTACAACACAACACAGACTGGATATGGCAATCCTTATGTGATTTTACATGTCATCTTGTATATATGTTTGGAGTATTTCTTCCTTTAGTTTTTGTTTAAATTGTTAGTTCGCCAGGTGAATCCAATTAAAGGAAAACTACTGAAGAAGGATGTTCCACATTATTAACCATGCCACAGGTTTCAAGCAATATGAGAAAGGAAAGAGGATCTCTCTGCTGCTGAAAACCGTCAAATTGTGCAATGCCTTGGAGAAGGTATGAAAACATTACATTTTTCCTGAAAACTTAAGTGTGATCATCGGACTGTGAAGAAATTTGTGGGTGAGAGAGAGCAACTACTAAAATGCCATTACAAAGCAGCAAACAGGTATTTGAAGCTGCTGGTGCCTCTGTAATCCCACGAACCTCAAGGTGTAGAATCCTCCAAAGGCTTGCAGTTGTGCATAAACCTACTATTCGGCCACCTAACCAATGCTCACAAGCAGAAACGGTTGCAGTGGGCCCAGAAATACATGAAGACAAATTTTCAGACTTGTTTACTGACGAGTGCCGTGCAACCCTGGATGGTCCAGATGGATAGAGTAGAGGATGGTTGGTGGATGGCCACCATGTCCCAACAAGACTGTGACGTCAGCAAGGAGGTGGTGGAGTCATGTTTTGGGCCAGAATCATGGGGAGAGAGCTGGTAGGCCCCTTTAGGGTCCCTGAAGATTTGAAAATGACCTTGGCAAAGTATATAGAGTTTCTGACCGACCACTTTCTTCCATGGTACAAAAAGAAGAACCTGCCTTCTGGAGCAAAATTATATTCATGCATGACAATGCACCATCTCATGCTGTAAAGAATACCTCTGTGTCACTGGCTGCTATCGGCATAAAAGGAGAGAAACTCATGGTGTGGCTCCCATCCTCTCCTGACCTCAACCCCATTGAGAACCTTTGGAGCATCCTCAAGCAAAAGATTTATGAGAGTAGGAGGCAGTTCATATCAAAACAGCAGCTGTGGGAGGCTATTCTGACATCTTGCAAAGAAATTCAAGCAGAAACTCTCCAAAAACTCACAAGTTCAATGGATGCAAGCATTGTGAAGGTTATGTCAAACAAGGGGTCCTATGTTAGCATGCAACTTGCGCTGTTAAGATGGTTTTTGATTGAAATTGCTTTTGATTTCAATAAATATGACCTCCTAATACTGCAAATTCAACAACTGACCATTTTCAGTTCTTTACAACAAATAAAATGTTTTGAAACTCTGTTGTGCATAATAATTTGGAACAGTGCATTTTGAGTGTTTTTTATTTTCGCAAAAAAATAGTTATCACTGGGAGTTTTGTTCAATAAAATTTGAATTATGCTCTAATGCAGGGGTGTCCAACCATGTGCCATGGAGGGCCAAGACCCTGCAGGTTTTCTCTTCTACCCAGTCTCTTCAGCAGGTGTTTTCACTTATCAGCAATCAGTGGGAAGAAGTTCACTGAAATCTGCTGTTGAAGACACTGGTTGGAGGTAAAACCTGCAGGGTCTTGGCTCTCCATGGCACATGGTTGGACACCCCTGCTCTAATGGTTGATGACTTGAAAATTATTCTGACAGTCAACTGCATTGATTCTTTAGGAAAATCAGAGACGAATATCATTTGCATAATAATTTGGAATACGGTGTAAAACGTTCTTGCATCTGAGTCCTGCCTGCCTTAAGAGTTGTTCTTTCCTGACTACTGGAGGCATTCCTCACAGTGACATACTTGAGTCAGATTGCCTTTAATTATTTAATTATTGCATCATCATTGTGAATCATCTTTTGTAGCCTTCCTCAGAACATCTCATTTCAGTGCATGTCTTTTTAAATACTCACGAGCCCTAGTTAACTCTAAGTTGCTAAATGTCATAGACTAATGTTAGCTGGCCAGCTCCTATCTCAGGAAGCAATGAGAGGTGTGGACTGTGGTACTGATCATGTTATGCTGAGATCTAAATTAAGGATTTGCATACAAAAACAGCACTGCAGGATGGGTGCAAAGCCACCATGGAAGCTAAACACTAGTGCACTGAAAGGCCAAAAGAAGCAGGAAGAACTTACACAGGAAATGGATGAAAACTTGAAAAAGTGGGACAGCAACAACTCAGTGAATGACATAGAAGAGAAATGGGCAACCCTGAAGGATACGTACGGTGTATCAGACTGCGAGTGATGTATTAGGCCACCCTGAGAGGAAACATCAAGATTGGTTTGATGAGCATGATGAAAATCTGAAGAAACTACTAGAAGTGAGGAATACAGCTAGGCAGAAAAACCTATAGTGTAACACAAGGTCAAAGAAGAAGAAATACTCAAAGGCTCAGAGTGAGCTACAGATGTACACCAGAGAGATGAAGTCCAACTGGTGGGATGCAAAAGCAGAGGAACTTCAAACTGCAGCAGACAGGAAGGACATGAAAACATTCTTCACAGGTTTGAGAGAAATCTATGGCCCTAAACCAAGAGGATTGATCCAGCTAAAGGCTATGGATGGTGAAACGGTTTTGCGGGAGAAAGACAAAATCCTGGACAGATTTGTAGACCACTTTGACCAACTACTAAACAACCCTGGAGATCGCATTGAAGAGGCTAAAGAAGCTCTAGTGCAACAACCAGCTGTGTCAAGTCTGGATGAACCACCAAATCTTGATGAACTAATGGCAGCTATCAGGACAACACAGGATGGTAAAGCTCCAGGAAGGGATGGAATTCCAACAGAAGTGTGAAAATTTGGTGGTGTTCAGCTGACCAACTGCCTGCACAAGCTCATCCAAGAGATATGGGACGCTCAGAAAGTACCTCAAGACTGGAAGGATGCAAGCATTGTGCCTTTGCTCAAGAAAGGTGACAGGAAAGATTGTGGAAATTACCGAGGTATATCACTGCTAGCCACTGTTGGTAAGATTCTCTCACGTGTACTACTGAACAGACTCAACAAACACATCTTGCAGAATGTACTACTGGAAACCCAGTGCGGCTTTAGAAGTGGAAGAAGCACAATGGACATGATTTTCTGCTTGAAACAGGTTCATGAAAAGTGTATCAAACAGAACATGCTGCTTTATGTAGTCTTTTATTGAATCAGTTTTATCTTTCTTGTTAGTGTCATGGTTTAGAAACTTGCCCCTCAAAGACAGAAACTCACTGGCCCAGATCATTAAATGGTCCAGTCGTCTTATTGGGGGGGAGTCACAGCTGGGTTTGGAGGCCCTGTACACCAGGCAGGTACAGCGGCTGGCCACCTCTATCACAGCTGATGACTCCCATCCCTTGGCCAGTGAGTTCCAGCTTTTACCCTCTGGGTGGAGGTTTAAAGTCCCAAGATGCAGAACCACACGGTACAGGAACAGCTTTGTTCCTGCTGCTATAATTCTTTTAAACAGGCCTTAATGCATTTTATTTAAACTCTTGGGTCTGGCCTTTTTACGTGGTTTATCTTATCTACTATTTTATTGGTCCCTGGTGTGGTAAAATGCTTTTATCTGGCTTACTATGGGTTTTATGGGTATTTTTTAATAATATCTTAGTGATATTTATTGATTTTATTTATTTTAGTTGGCTTTTTTATCTATTTATTTTAGTCTTTTTAACCATGTTCAGTAAGTTTCTGGAGTACCTGTCCATGTCTTTAGTCTGTGCTGTTCTTAAATTGTCTGACGTATGTGTCCTGTGTTTTTAATGTTTTGATGTTCAAAGTTGTGTGTTTGAGATGCCCTCTCCAGACTGTAAAAAGAATCTACCTACGGGTATTAATAAAGTCACCTTGAACCTTGAACTATAAACCTCTTCATAGACTTCAGTAAAGCCTTCGATACTGTTTCGCAACAAGGACTTTGGCAGGTACTCTGCACGGTGGCGCAGTGGTTAGCACTGCGGCAGCACAGTTTACCCTTGGCCGGGGGATTGTGGGGATCGTGGGATCGTGGGTTCGATCCCAGCCCCCGACCAACAGTGATCTGTGTGGAGTTTGCATGTTCTCCCCGTGTTGCGTGGGTTTACTCCGGGATTTCTCCGGTTTCCTCCCACATGCCAAAAAACATGCATGTTAGGTTAATTGGCTGTTCTAAATTGTCCCTAGATATCTGTTTCCTATAGGCCCTTAGAATAGAGGGTTAGTATTAGTGAAAGCGCTTTGAGTGGTCTTTGTGACTAGAAAAGCGCTATATAAGTGCAGGTTAGTTAGTTAGTTAGTTAGGTACTCAAGAATTATGGCTGTACAGAGAAGTTTGTCAGCCTGATCGAGGCACTCCATACAGGTATGCAAGCAAACGTGGCAATGAGTGGTTCAGTATCTAAAGACTTTTCAGTAAGCAACGGGGTGAAACAAGGGTGTGTGCTGGCCCCTACACTCTTCTCGCTATATCTGGCAGCCATGCTTGAGGTGGCCTTCAAAGACACGTCAGAAGGAGTATACATTCGAACAAGGAAAGAAGCAGACTTGTTCAATGTGGCACAGTTTAAAGCCAAGAGTAAGACATCGATAAAGGTAGTAAGAGAAATGCTCTTTGCCGACGACAGTGCTCTAGTTGCACACAGTGTGGAAGACAATGCTAGGCTAGAGGATGAACTGTCTCTCAGAATGGGAAGAGCAAACGCTGTATTTGGAAACTTGAGGGAGAGACTGTGGAACAATCGACACGTGTCTATCCGTGTGAAATGCAAAGTGTACAGAGCAACAGTACTGGTTACTCTATTGTATGATGCTGAAACTTGGACTGTCTACAGAGTGCAGGTAAAGAAACTCCATGCGTACATGATGAGACACCTTCGAGCCATAATGAACATCTCATGGAAAGACAAGATAACCAACATAGAAGTGTTGAAACAAGCTGGTCTACCATCAATGGAGGACATGCTAATACAGATGAACCTGAGATGGCTTGGACATGTTGAGAGGATGGACCACCAGCGTCTCCATCGGCAGTTACTCTACTCACAGTTATGCAAGGGAAAACACAATCAGGGTAGACCAAGGCTCAGATTTAAAGACACTGTTAAAAGAAACTTGAAGAAGCTGAATATAGACAGGAGTTCCTGGCAGTGGAAGGTGAAGGACAGAGCTGCGTGGAGGAATCTGATCAGACCTAAATCTATGATGATGATGATCTCAGGGATCTAACACACCATGAGCTAACTAACTTACTTTAAATTTGTCTTAAAGAATGAATGAAAGAATTCATCACTGGTGGACAGGCTGACACGATGTAACACTTAGATCCAGGAGCAGATACGGAAAACAACGTTTAAGGTAAGTGAAATAATTATCTTTATTGACAATAATGTAGTAATATTGCAAAGGTGAAGAGGATCTGGCAACCCTGTAGGGGAGAGAGCAGAGACAACGGTAACTATATGTAATTGTGACAGGGAGATTAATATTGTTCTTATTCTTACAGGTTTCTTCCGGTGGAAGCAGTGGGGAATGAGAGCAGATCCTGTGATGGTGGACGCAGGTGAGTGGGTTCGAGGGAAAGGCTGGCTAGGCCTGAGTGCTGGGAAAAGGGGGATGGTCACAGTGGTGATATGTGGTGGTAAGTCAACTTACTTGGGGAGGTGATGATGTGCACAGTCCAAGAATACCCTAATCCAATCCGTTAAGCAATTTCCAGAGTCCAAAGGCAGGTAGGGGTCAGACCATGGCAGACTTAATCAGGGCAGGCAGACAAATCCAATACAGAAGGCAGACAGAGGGTCTAGAAACAGGCAAGGGTCAGATTATGGCAGGACAAAAGCACAACATTAAACAGGTTAAGCTCAGAGCAGGCTACAGGCTAGTTGTGGGTCAGACATGACCAGGCAGAGTAATGGGACAGCGTCCTATTTATCATCCCACACTGATTGGTGGCAGGTGGTGCTTGCAGCTGCAGGGAGAGGTGCTCAATCAGTGGAGGAAGGAGGGAGGCAGAGAGACAGAGCAGACAGGAACCCTTACAGTACCCTCCCTCTCAAGGGATGCTTCCTGGCATAACTCTGGGCTTATTGAGGTGTTGTTGGTAGAACTCGTTGATCAAGGTGTTATAATGTGGGGATCCACAACCTCTCCTCCGGGCTATATCCTCTCCAAATGACAAGGAACTGGATGCCGCGTCCCCTGTGGTGAGAATCCAGGATGTGTGTTACTGTTTATACCAGCCTGCCATCAACCATCTTCAGGGGTGGAGGTGGCTTTGATAGGGGGCATAGAGAGCTGGTGAAAACTGGCTTGATGTGTGACATGTGAAAGGTGGATGGACCCGGAGAGAAGAGGGGAGGTTGAGCCTGACAGACGTGGGGTTGATGATGGCCTTGATGGTGAATGGCTCGATGAACCGGGGGGCGAGCTTCTTGGAGTTGCTCTTGAGGGGGAAGTTCTTTGCTAAAGGCCAGACCCTCTGACTGACCACGTAGGCTGGAGCCAGTCGCCTTTTCCTGTTGGCCCACCTGGAGTTCTTCTGGATGGATTTAAGCAGGGCTGCTTTAGTGTCTTCTCCAATAGTGCCTGCATCTGGACATGTGGGCCGCGATGGGGGGACCGCGACTTTTTTGTCTGAGATAGAGTGTGTGTATGTGTGTGTGTGTGTGTGTGTGGGGGTTATACCCCAGTGAGGCCTCGAAGGGGAAGAAGCTGGTGGCTGCAGACGTGGCCGAGTTGTGGGCATATTCTACCCATGGCAGGAATGTACGCCACGATGATGGGTCTTCGGCAATCATGCAGCGGAGCATGGCCTCCAGCTCCTGGTTTCCCACTCGCTCTGCCCATTGCTCTGCGGGTGGTAGCCAGAGGAAAGGCTGACCGTGGCCCTGATGGCTCTACAAAAGTCTCGCCAAACTTGAGCGATGAATTGGGGGCCACCGTCAGACACAATATCCACGGGGATGCCGTGTAGATCACGTGGTTGGACAGAAGTTGCACCGTCTCCAAGGCAGACAGGAGTTTCTTCAGTGCGATGAAGTGTGCTGCCTTGGAAAATCTGTCCACCACAGTGAGAATCACAGTATGTCCATTGGAGGGGGGCAATCCTGTGATGAAGTCCAGGGCAATGTTGGCCCAAGGGCGGTTGGGGACAGGAAGGGGCTGGAGAAGTCCAGCAGGAAGGGAAGTAGGGGTCTTCCCTGTGGCACACTGAGGACAGGCCTTAATATAGTCCTGGACATCTCTCTCCATCGCAGGCTAATAGAAATAGCGCCGCAGAGAGGACAAGGTGCGCACAATTCCTAGGTGGCAAGAGAGCTTGGTACTGTAGCGTGAAGCCAGTGGATTACGTCACCCTTGACCACCGTAGGGATGAACAGCCGACCTGGTGGACCCCCCCCCCCCCATGTACTGCACCTCTCGGACCTGCCCTGAATATCCCAAGTGAGGGCCCCAACCACAACTCCCTCTGGGACGATGGTCTCTGCTGTAGAGGTAGATGAACTGGCAGCGAACTGGCAGCAGAGCGCATCAGGCTTGATGTTTTTTGACCCTGGCCTGTAGGTGAGGGAGAACTGAAACAGGGTGAAGAACAGGGCCCATCTGGCTTGGTGGGAGTTCAAATGTTTGGCAGAGCGGATGTATTTGAAGTTCTTATGGTCTGTTCAAACAAGAAAGAGCAAGACCGACCCCTCAAGTCAATGGCGCCATTCCTCCAGTGCCAGTTTCAGGGCAAACAGCTCTCGATCCTCGATGTCATAATTGCTCTCAGCTGGAGACAGTTGACGAGGGAAATATGTGCATGGGTGGATCTTTTGTTGGTTTTCAAGCGCGGTGACAAAACAGCCCCCATGCCTGTGTCAGAAGCATCAACCTCAACAATAAATTGGCGCTCAGGGTTGGGCAGGAGTAGGGTAGGGGCCTCGGGAAAGTGGGTTTTGAAGAAGGTGAATGCTTCCTGTGCTTCCTGGGTCCATTGAAAGGGAACCTTGGGGGATATAAGGGCGGTAAGTGGATGGGTGATGGAGCTGTAATTCTGACTGAATCGTCGGTAGAAAATGGTGAATCCAAGCAACTGTTGGAGCTGTTTTCTGTATGATGGAATGGGCCAACCAGTTACAGCTTGGACCTTGAATGGATTGGGCTTGATGCTACTAGGTTAAATTATAAAGCCCAGAAAAGTGGTGGTGGTATGAAATTTGCACTTTTCTGCTTTAACATACAACTGATTTTCGAGGAGGCATTGGAGGACCATACAGACATAGACTTGGTGCTCTTCCAGCGAGCGAGAGAAGATGAGTATGTCATCAAGGTAAACAAACACAAATGTATTCAGGAAGTGCCGAAGTATGTAGTTTACTAACCACTGGAATACTGTGGGGGCGTTGGTGAGCCCAAGTGGCATGACGCAGTATTCAAACTGACCCAAATGTGTGGAAAAATTTTTTTTCAACTCATCGCCCTCCCTGATCCGGATAAGGTGCTAGGCATTCCTAAGGTCAAATTTAGAGAAAAATTGTAGCTCCCTGGACTTGGTCGAAGTCCGAATTGATGAGGGGGAGCTGGTATTTGTCCTTCATGGTGATATTATTCAGTTCTCGAAAATCGACATGGGGCGTAGGAAACCATCCTTTTTTCCCACAAAGAAAAACCTGCACCCAGGGCTGATGAGGAGTGACGGATGAGGCCAGTGCTAAGCAACTCCTTAATGCATTTCTTCATGGCCTCCTTTTCGGGAGCTGACAGGCTATATAGATGACTGGAGGGTAATTTAACTCCCTGCTGGAGTTCTATGGCACAATCATAGGGCAGGTGAGGGGGAAGTGACGTGGCCTTGACCTTACAAAAACGGGTGCTAAATCATGGTAAACACGGGGAACCTTAGAGAGATCAGGGGGCTCAGTGTCAGAGGCCTTGAGTAAAATGGAAGATGAATAGGCTGCTGACTGGAGACAGGCAAACATACAGAATATGCTCCAAGAACGGATGACATCCTGATTCCAGTCAATAATGGGGTTGTGAGTGTATAACCATTGGTATCCTAAGACTATGGGTGAAGTGGAGGCCGGAAGAACAAAAAAGGATAATTTCTCCCGGTGGTTACCAGAGATGAGCAGTGCTAATGGAACCATGTGTTTTATTACCTGGCAGAGGGGCTGGCCAGAGAGAGCAATAATGTTCTGGGGTTGAGGGAGCTGGGTGCAGGGAATTTTAAACTCGGTTGCCAGACTCTCAGAAATAAAATTTTGTTCAGCCCCAGAGTCAATTAAGGCTGAGCTAACAAACTCGGTGGTCTGGAGCATTACGGGCAAGACAAGGGGATTTATAGGGACATTATTGACTCTACCCATCAGTGCCCCTATTTTGACTGACAGGCTGAGCCATTTACTTTCCCTGGGCACTGATTGGCAACATGGTTAGGTTGGCCGCAGTACAGATATAGACCTTTATCATGCCACCGCTGTTTTTCGTCCGGAGTTAATTTGGACCGCCCAATGGCCATGGGCTCCGAGGAATCAAGATTAGCAGTGGCTGCCGACAATGCGTGGAGCTGTGGATGCAGTGGATTGACGTGTGTAGTGGAGCAAGATGCACGTCGCTGCTCCATCGAGCGTTCACGCAGTCTATTGTCCAGCTTGATGACTAATGAAATCACGGCATCTAGCGACTTCAGTTCATCCCAAAGGTGGGCGAGCTCGTCACAAAAGCAAGGACTGAGACTGTGAATGAACACAGACTGTAGCACAGTGTCATCGCACCCCACTTTGGCCGCAAATACCCGGAAGCTGACCATGTGTTCTACTGCAGAGCTTAGCCCCTGGCAAAGGTTACGTAACCGAGCGGGAACATTGCCCTCCCGGTTGGAGTGATCAAAAAACAAAGCAAACTCGTTGGAGAACCGGGCATAGGTGTAAAGGTGGTAATCAAGCCCCTGGATTAATGCCTGAGCCAGTGAGAGCACGCGCCCATTGAGGAGCCCCGCCACAAAGCTAATGGGGCTCTGATCTAAGGAGAAATCCTCCAGCACCCGGTTGAACACACGCTGATACTGAAAAAGAAAACCGCTTGCTTCCCCCAGCCTCCCCGAATAATGGGAGGGCAAGGACACAGGAGGGGAGCGGGCCTGACAGGGTGACGCAAAGTGAGGCGCGGCAAAAGACGCCGTCACAAGCCTCAAGTTTAATTGAGCTGAGTGATACAACCTGACATTTGTAACATTTGGTCCTGCATAAAACCTGGTTTTGAAAAGTAACTTTGTCTACACACTGCTCCAGAACATCAAGTCGGGCTATGACAGTTGTCATGGCCGTGCCCGCTGGGTCTGCATGCTGGTCGCGTGCTGACATGGTGTAACAATTAGACCCAGGAGCAGACACAGAAGACAACATTTCAGGTAAGTGAAACATTTATCTTTATTAAAGATAAAGATAAATGACATGGTGGTCTAAGTGTTACACCATGTCAGCACGCGACCAGCATGCAGACCCAGCGGGCACGGCCATGACAACGGTCATAGCCCGACTCGATGTTGTAGAGCAGTGTGTAGACGCTGGGGATGGAGTCCTTCAGCGCAGGTGAGTGGGTTAGAGGGAAAGGCTGGCAAGGCCTGAGTGCAGGGGAGAGGGGAATGGTCACAGTGGTGATATTTACTTTTATTTTATTTTGTGTACTTTATTGATCCCCTGAGGGAAATTCAGGGCATCCACCTAGATGGATGAAGCAGCCATGGTACAGCGCCAATCCCTTCACCATTCACACACACATTCACATCTAGGGCCACTTTAGAGTTTCCAATTAACCTCACTTGCATGTTTTTGGCCTGTGGGAGGAAACCAGAGTACCTGGGGTAAATTCACGCAGACATGGGAAGAACATGCAAACTCCATACAGAAGGGTCACCGATGGTCAGAGGGGTGGGATCGATCCCATGACCTTCTTACTGTGATGCCACTGTGATAACCACTACGCCGTACGGTAGTAAGTCAGCTTACTTGGGGAGGTGATGATGTGCACAGTCCAAGAATATTCAAATCCTATCCATTAGGCAATTTCCAGAGTCCAAAGGCAGGTAGGAGTCATGGCATACTTAACCAGGGCAGACAGACAAATCCAATACAGAAGGCAGGTACAGGGTCTAGAAACAAGCAAGGGTCAGATTACGGCAGGACAAAAGCGCAAGGTTAAACAGGTTAAGCTCAGAGCAGGATACAGGCTGGTTGTGGTCAGACGTGACCAGGCAGAATAATGGGAGAGCGTCCTAGTTATCATCTCCCACTGATTGGTGGCAGGTGGTGCTTGCAGCTGCAGGGAGAGGTGCTCAATCAGTGGGGAGAGAGGGAGGCAGGGAGACAGAGCAGACAGGAACCCTTACACAGGTATTTGTGGTTTCAGTGGTCAATAGGATAATCCCAGGAGCACAACTGAGGATTTGCAAGTGATGTCAGTAGCCATGTGCTGTTTGTTTTGGGCACCACATTGGTAGGCAAGTTTTGGGAAAGGAAAAAAAGAAAATCGTTTATCATGTCATGCGACATTATTTTATCAGAATACACAAAATGTCTTACTAAACATCATCTGGAATGTTATAGAAGGGTTGCACTGATATCCCACGCATCACGTGTCTTTTGTTTACTGCGCCATTTTGGACAGCAATGACCAGTCAGTCACCAAATGGAAGCGTGAGTCAGTGTAATGAACGAGATAAATGGCTACACAGAAATCAACACTGTGGTCCAACGACAAGGTGCAGACTTTTCTATGCTTGGTAGCTGATTAAAAAAATCCAGAGGGAGCTAGACGGAGCGACCTGAAATGAATTCATGGCCACTGACCGGCGAAGGCAGATGGGAGGCAGAGTGGAGAAAGAGTAAGCTACATGGCAGAGTGGTGTCGACCAGACCTCGGCATCATCATTGTTAAAAACAGTGATAGAGGATGGTGAGTGATGTGATATTATGCATCTTTGCCATTATTTATCCCAGGGGTGGAAAGCTCACTTTGAACAAACAACACCGTTGTCTCCTGTATGCAGACAATGAGCTAACTAGTTAGCCATTAATGCTAACTCTGTGCTCCACTTGTATTTTGCCCTTGTGTCGACAACATCTGATGAAATAAGCGAGTGTTAATCTTGGTTAAAAAGCTTTTTTACATGTTGCACTTTTGTGCTGTGAATGTACTTAAATTGTGTGTGTATTTTCATTCTAGAGTCCCACTGCAGGCTGAAGATCCACTGAACCAGTGTCGTGCCAAAAAATGATCGGCTGCCAAAAAGTGATCACCAGCTGCAGGAGCCGGGAGCACCCGCTTATTAAAGTTACTGCCTGGGCTCACTACTTCACTGTCTGTAAATGTTTTGAGGTTTTATTGCATCTGAAAAATTATAGTGTTGGCCAAAGTGTTTGCAGTTTGGATAACAACGTATAGAATTTATGAGATTGCAAGTGATTCCAATATTTATGTGAAAAAACCTCGTTGTTTAGAGGATACACTGTAATTGGCCATTGTTGACGCAGAGAATATATACACTACCGTTCAAAAGTTTGGGGTCACTTAGAAATTTCCTTATTTTTGAAAGAAAAGCACTTTTTTTCAATGAAGATAACTTTAAACTAATCAGAAATACACTCTATACATTGCTAATGTGGTAAATGACTATTCTAGCAGCAAATGTCTGGTTTTTGGTGCAATATCTAGATAGATGTATAGAGGCCCATTTCCAGCAACTATCACTCCAATGTTCTAATGGTACAATGTGTTTGCTCATTGCGTCAGAAGGCTAATTGATTAGAAAACCCTTGTGCAATCATGTTAGGTCTGCAATGCTGTAATTGCTGAAAATGGAGGATTCTTTGACGAAAGCAAAGTTTGAAGGAAAAAATTATTATTTCAAATACAAATCATTATTTCTAACCTTGTCAATGTCTTGACTATATTTTCTATTCATTTTACAACACATGGTGGTAAATAAGTGTGACTTTTCATGGAAAACACAAAATAATTGTCTGGGTGACCCCAAACTTTTGAACGGTAGTGTATGTATACAGTATCTACATATATATATCCAGTATATCCATGTATTTTCCATGTAACCTTGTGACTGCATTATTTTAATTGCTTTTAATCCTACATCAAGTTTGTTTCAGGTTCAAAATGCATCATAAGTGTTAAATATATCTTATTATCCCTAACTCAGTACTGTTTACCTATTGAAGAAATATATATTTTACGGCTAATATAACCCCATAACTACAATATGGCACCTGGCAATCATTTTTTGGCAGCTAATCACTTTTTTGGCACGACACTGGGACCAGTGTGAGCGGCACATCCAGTTGCTTCTCAGTGAGACAAGGGAGCATGAAACTACCTTGTGAAGGGAGGAGATGGCTCAGAATGCTGCCTTCAATCAAGGGTTCCTTAGTGTCCTGGGCGACCTTGCAGAGGCGATGAGTGGCCATCGTGTGACCCATTCCATGTTTTTTGTACAGTTTAAAGTTTGAATTTTGCACATTTTAAATAATCTGGATTTTGCTGCTGATTGTAGTAATTTAGTGACATATGTTTACATCATGATTTTCTATTTTTTCTGTTAAGACACCGGTGGCAAAAGAGTCAACAGTACAAACCATTTATCAGTGATGTTGAAAATAATGGCTCATTTTTAAGAAAAACTAACCAAAACAATTATTTTGTTTACTGAAGACTGTACTGTACTGTTGGATTATACAGTGCAGAAGACACTGCACACTTTAGTGATAGTACCAGTATATCGAGGAATTCTGTGCCATATTAGCATCTGTATTTCCTAATTATGAGTTAGGGTTTAATGGGATTTAACATATTTTAACACAAACTACTTTATGATTCATAATTCTGTTGACAGACTTACACCAAACCAAAAGTGATTTCTCAAACTGCTGGATTATTTAGACAGCTTTTCCAATCTTTTAGCGTTTAATTTATGTCACTAAATCTTGGTAACCTTCAAAAATAAAACAAACAAAAGTGGAGACATATCTGCAAAAGGCACAAAAGTTTATTGTAAAAATTCCTAGTGCAATACAAAAGGAGTACATAGTACATGATTCATGCATAGAATATATATGCATACAGTATCTATATGTATATATCCAGTAAATCCATATATTTTCCATGTAACCTTGTGACTGCATTATTTTAATTGCTTTTAATCCTAGATCAGGTGCGTAGCCAGGATGGGGGGTGGGGGTGGGGGTGGGGGTGGGGGTGGGGGTGGGCTGAGGAAAAAGGGAGGAAAAAGAGAAGAAAAATGTAAATAAAGAGCAGGCTTTGAGTAGTTTGCATTGAAAATGTTAAGAAATCTGTAGTTGACAGGGGGCTGTAGTTGACAAAACTAAAGCTTTGCCCCGGGCGAACACCCCGGGTGTTCAGAATGGTGGTGGTGGTTGGGGTTCAGCCCCCCCTTCACAAATTCCTGGCTACGCCACTGTAGATGAAATTTGTTTTGGGTTAAAAATACATCATAATTGTTAAATATATTTTATTATACCTAACTCAGTACTGTTTATCTGTTGAAATATATATTTTATGGCTAATATAACTCCATAACTATAATATGGCACCTGGCGATCAATTTTTGGCAGCTGATCACCGTTCACCATGCCACCACCGGCTGGAGTGCTACTGGAACAGGTGCATCCCATGATGTCTCAACAGTCTCTCCATGATTTTCATACAGATCAGAGCAATTTGTAGCACAGGAAGCTAAGCATTTCCTCAGACATTCTGAAGTTCTACAACCACTGCATGTTTGTGAAGCGGGGGTGACATCCCATCACTGGGAGGCTTGGTTGAACAATCAGACCCACGGTTTGAAGCGATAATTTTGCCACAAGAGAGCCATCTGAAACACACACACAGAGCATACATATTTTAGTACCTAATAGCGATAACTTGCCGTGATTACAATGTAGTACAGGGGACTTATTAATGACTGTAGCAAACTAGCATTAGCAATCATTACCTTACCCTCACATGTGATCTAGTTTGTATCCTCATGTCTTTCGCTTTATACTGCTCCATGGCTTCCTAAACTCTCCAGTACTTTTCCATAGCGCACCCCTGTGCTGCGTGGGTTTACTCTGGGGGCTCCGGTTTCCTCTAACAATCCAAAGACATGCATGTTAGGTTAATTGGTTGTTCTAAATTTTCCCTAGATATCTGTCTCCTATAGGCCCTTAGAGTAGAGGGTTAGTGCTAGTGAAGCGCTTTGAGTGGTCTTTGAGATTAGAAAAGCGCTATATAAGTAGATGTCCTTATCCCTTATAGTGTTTCGTTTCGCCGCCTGTAGCCTTCTCTGGCTCTCCTTTTTTGCCTTTACTCTGACAAAAAGCCAGCGAGCAGCAGGTTAGCCTCGATATCCATCTTGTGTTTTGCTTGTCACATCCAAATGATGTTGTGGGAGTGTCGGGCCGCCTTGGTGTAAAGATCTCACACACTTAAGGTGTTATTCAGTTGTAATGGAAAACGAACAACACTGTTGAGTCGGGCTGAGTATGTGCTAGTGGAATTATTATTTTCAACACAGGGCCCATGCTATTTGCCGTCCAATATGGCAGACAAACAATGTGGCACGTGACCAATGACGTCATGTGCAGCCCCTCTATAGAAAGAAAATGGTGTGATTAAGGATCACAATCTCACGACTTTGTTCTGTAGAGGCTTGAAGCTGGGTGGATGGTGGAAGCTGTCATTCAGCTGAGTAGGCTGCATGCATTTTAAAAATTGGTAATAGTTAAAGAGTGGCAACAAAATATACTCACTGCCAATGAAAATTCAACACTAAAAAAGTTTGATATTTTTACAAATTTTTATGGAAATGATCAATTAAAGGATACAAATTACTTTTAATCATCTTCAAAACAATATCAGAGATCAACAAATGAAAATCCGTGTGTCAACAATTTTCAAAATCACACAAAACAGAAGCACCCTGACTTTCTGAAATCACAACAAAATGTCTGTCTTAAAAACAAAGTTCAATATGGAATATGGCCTCCATTTGCATTAATGCAGGCAGTAATATGCCTCCGCATGGACCTCACAGGCCTTCTAATATTGTCCTGGGGAATACATATATTGCTACTCCTCCTGCAGTACCACAACCAGTTCCAGTCTGTTCTGTGTCACCGGTCCTCTGGCTGAAACGCGCCGCCCAAGTTGCTCCCACAAGTGTTCAATGGGGGATAAATTTGAAGAATAAGAAGGCCAAGGAAGGACATCAAAGTTCTGTTGCTGCAGGTACTCCCTGGTGACTTGGGCAGCATATGGACGAGCACTGTCCTGCTGGAACACCTGGAGGTCAGGGTGGTCCCGAAAGAAGGGCGTCCCAACAGATTGCAGAATGTGGTCAATATACCACTGGGCAGTTAAAGTGCCATCAAGGATGACCAACTGTGTCCTGTAGTTACCTGAAATGCCAGCCCACACCATGACGCCAGTGCCGCTCCATTGGTTGACCTGTCGGACACAACATGGGGCCCTGGACTGACAAAATCGGGATTCATCAGAGAAAAGAGCAGTGTTCCACTGTTGTAGGGTCCCCCTGTTGTGCTGACGAGCCCACTCGTGGTGATTTTGTTGCCGCTCTGCCATCAGGATCCTTCCTTGAAAGGGTCTTCAAGCTCATACTCTACAATGACGGGGCTCCGTCGCTGGGGCAGACCTCCCTACGCAATTTTTTCAGTTTCTGGATCATATCAACACCAGTTTCCCCCAACACAGCCTAAACTAGTGATGCACCGATCTCTCAGAGTGCCTCCACTGCCATTCATAAGGTAGCTGGAGCTGACCAGCTGGTCAGTTGCAGGCAGCGACACAACCCGTCTGCCTCATTCTTCTGCAACTGAGCCCTACTGATTCAAAACCATATAATGGCTACAGTATTTCTGGCTGTTCTGTTTTCTTTTCAGACACAAAATACTGAAAGAATGAATAGTACATACACTACCGTTCAAAAGTTTGGGGTCACCCAGACAATTATTTTGTGTTTTCCATGAAAAGTCACACTTATTTACCACCATGAGTTGTAAAATGAATAGAAAATATAGTCAAGACATTGACAAGGTTAGAAATAATGATTTGTATTTGAAATAATATTTTTTTCCAGATACTCAACCTGCTCAAAGGAAGGTCAGTTTTATAGCTTCTCTAATTCAATTCAATTCAATTCAATTCAACTTTATTTATATAGCGCCATTTCACAACAACAGTCATCTCATAGCACTATCAACTGTAGGGGGGAACCCCCACAGTTGCAGAAAGACCCCAGCAATCAGGTGATCCCCTGTGAGCAAGCACTTGGCGACGGTGGAGAGGAAAAACTCCCTTTTAACAGGAAGAAACCTCCAGCAGAACCAGGCTCAGGGAGGGGCAGTCATCTGCTGCGACTGGCTGGGGGGTGAGGGGACAGAGAAGATGAAAAGAACAGACATGTAAAGAGCAAACAGCACGATGGGGACTCAATCTATGGGAGAGAACAAACAAATGTTAATGACCAGCAAAAAAACAAATATTTCATAGAGAGTGAGGAAAGGGGTGAGGCCCAGTGCATTACTGGAGGTCCCCCGGCTGACTAAACCTATTAGCAGCATAACTAAGGGAGGGTTCAGAAACACATGATCCCTCCCTAATTGTAGGCTATATCAAAAAGGTAGGTTTTAACCCTAATCTTAAAAACAGAGATCGAGTCTGACTCCCGAATCCAGATTGGCAGCTGATTCCACAGGAGAGGAGCTTGATAACTGAAGGCTCTGCCTCCCATTGTACTTTTGGAGATTCTAGGTATTACAAGTAGTCCTGCATTTTGTTAGGATAATACGGTAGTATCAGATCTTTTAAATAAAAAGGAGCCTGATTGTTTAGAGCTTTGTAAGTAAGAAGAAGGATTTTAAACTTAATTCTAAACTCTATGGGAAGCCAATGAAGGGAGGCCAGAACCGGAGAGATATGATCTCTCTTTCTAGTACCTGTTAAAACTCTTGCTGCAGCATTTTGGATCAGCTGAAGACTTTTTAAAGATGTTTTAGGACAACCTGATAATAAAGAATTACAATAATCTAATCTCGAGCTAACAAAAGCGTGGATCAGTTTCTCAGCATCACTCTGAGACAAGATGCTCCTAATCTTGGCAATATTACGCAAATGATAGAAGGCAGTCTTAGAAACAAATTTAATATGTGAATTGAAGGACAAATCTTGATCAAAAATAACTCCAAGGTTCCTCACAGAGCTATTAAGAGAAAGAGTAACTGCATCCAAACTGAAAGTTTGATTTGGAAAGGAATTTCTAAGGTTTTTTGGACCAACAAGAATGACTTCAGTCTTATCTGAATTTAATAGCAGGAAATTACAAGTCATCCAAGCTTTGATTTCCTTAAGACAGGCTTCTAACTTGGCTAATTGATTACTATCATCTGGCTTCATTGACAGGTATAATTGTGTGTCATCTGCATAACAATGAAAATGTATACAGTGCTTTCTAATAATGTTGCCTAACGGAAGCATATATAAACTAAAAAGAGTAGGGCCTAGCACAGATCCCTGTGGAACTCCATGACTAAGCTTTGAGTTGAAAGAAAACTCATTATTTACATGAACAAACTGGAACCTATCAGATAAATAAGATCTAAACCACTGCAACGAAGTTCCATTAAGTCCAACATAGTGTTCTAATCTATCAAGTAGAATATTATAATCGATAGTATCAAAAGCTGCACTAAGGTCTAAAAGGACAAGTACAGAAACTAGTCCATTATCAGATGCAATGAGGAGGTCGTTAGTGACCTTCGCTAAGGCTGTTTCAGTACTATGATGGATTCTAAACCCAGATTGAAACTCTTCAAGTAAACCATTTCCCTGCAGGTGGTCGAATAATTGCGTAGCAACAACTCTTTCTAAGATTTTTGAAATGAAAGGGAGATTAGAGATTGGTCTATAGTTAGCTAAAGCTCCTGGATCTAGCGTTGGCTTTTTGAGTAAGGGTTTAATTACAGCTGTTTTAAAAGCCTGCGGTACATGGCCTAAAGTTAATGAAGAATTGATTATATGAAGAATAAAGCTACCAATAAGTGGGAAGACTTCTTTAAATAACCTAGTAGGAATAGGGTCTAAAAGACAAGTTGAAGGTTTGGATGAGGAAACTATTTTGTCTAACTCACAAAGGTCGATTGGAGTAAAGTCATCAAGACAGACATCAAAAGAAGGAGTTGTAGTAGTTACAGTATTTAAGTTAACTGTGGGAAGAATCTGATTGATTTTATCTCTGATGGATGAAATTTTATTATTGAAAAAGTTCATAAAGTCCTGACTAGTAAGCTCTAAGGGAATGCTAGGATTGACAGAGTCCTGACTCTTTGTCAACCTGGCTACAGTACTGAAAAGAAACCTGGGATTATTCTTGTTCTCTTCCATTAATGCAGAGTAATAACTTGTTCTAGCTTTTCTAAGAGATTTTTTATAAATTAAAAGATGATTTCTCCAAGCTAAATAGATTTCATCTAAATTAGTAGAGCGCCATTTTCTTTCTAATTGACGAGTCTTCTGTTTTAAGCTACGAGTTTCTGTGTTGAACCAAGGAGTTAGAAATCTCTGATTAGACTTTTTCTTTTTTAAGGGGGCCACCAAGTCTAGAGCCTGATGCAGAGAAGCTGAAACACTATCCACCATGTTATCAATTACAGAAGGAGCAAGCTGTCTATAGCTTATTTCCGTTGTGTTGACACATGGCATAGAGGAAACAATCTGCATAAATTTGGAAACAGCATCATCTGAGAGGTATCTACTGTAATAATATTTTTCTTTAGGAGCCAAATAGTCAGAAATGGTAAAATCAAAGGTTAACAGACAATGGTCTGACAGTACAGGGTTATGAGGAGACACTACCAGATTTTCTATTTCTATGCCATATGTCAGAACAAGGTCCAATGTATGGTGGAGGTAATGAGTAGAATTTCCTACTTTCTGAGAAAACCCAATCGAGTCTAATATTGAATTAAATGCCACATTAAGGCAGTCACTATCTACATCCACATGTATATTAAAGTCCCCTACTATAATTATTCTATCAGATTTCAGCACTAAATCAGCTAAGAAATCAGCAAATTCGGATAAAAATTCTGAGTAGGTTGATGGGGGACGATAAACTATGGCAAATAAAATTGGGTTTAACCTAAAATTGCTAAAGTGCCCAATACTGAGGACCAGGCCCTCAAAGGAATTATAACATGTTTTTTGCTTTACATTAACTAGTAATTTGGAATGGTAAATTGATGCTACTCCTCCTCCACGACCAGAACTTCTGGGATTTTGACAGTTTAAATAACCAGAGGGAGTTGATTCATTTAAACCAACATAATCCTCTTGCCCTAACCAAGTCTCTGTAAGGGAAATTAAATCAATCTGATGATCAATTAACAGATCATGGACTAACAGAGACTTGGGAGTTAGAGACCTAATTTTAGTAAACCACATTTAATTTTTAAATTATGAGGAGGAACAGAGGCCAAATCATTCAATTTAGAGGCTTTATGTTTAATTTGAGTTTTACCAATATTTTGCTTTATCACTTTGGGATGCTTATACATTATATTTTTATTTACTTTGGAGGGAGCAGACAACGATTCTCTGATGGGGAAGACAGGGGCTAAGCTGAGGGGTGGCGGATGAAGAGGAGCTGCAGAGAGGCGTGTAAGACTGCGACTCTGCTTCCTGGTCCCAACTCTGAGTAGTCATGGTTTTGGAAATTTGGATAAAAAAGATGCCAGATTGTTAGATAAATGAGAAGCACCATCCAAAGTGGGATGAATGCTGTCTCGTCTCATAAGACCAGGTTTTCCCCAAAAAGAGCTCCAATTGTCAATGTAGCCCACGTCATTTTTAGGACACCACACAGACAGCCAGCGGTTCAAGGATGACGAGCGACTAAACATGTCATCAACAACTAAACATGTCATCAAACCTCTAACCAGCTAAACTGTTTTCAGCTGTGCTAACATGATTGCACAAGGGTTTTCTAATCATCCATTAGCCTTCTGACGCAATGAGCAAACACATTGTACCATTAGAACACTGGAGTGATAGTTGCTGGAAATGGGCCTCTATACACCTATGTAGATATTGCACCAAAAACCAGACATTTGCAGCTAGAATAGTCATTTACCACATTAGCAATGTATAGAGTGTATTTCTGATTAGTTTAAAGTTATCTTCATTGAAAAAAAGTGCTTTTCTTTCAAAAATAAGGAAATTTCTAAGTGACCCCAAACTTTTGAACGGTAGTGTAGATTGAGCAGACATACTTTAATGCAAGGTTATGAATCAGTGATATATTTTATGTCTACATTGGTTTTCCAGGCTCAACTTGAAGATGATGACCTTGACCGTGGCCACAGGTGGAAGAGCCCAAGGTCAGCCTGTACACCAAGTTTGGTGGCCACAGTGCTTTTAATAGCTTATAGACTCATAAAGAAATTATTAACACATTTTGAGCTTGTATGACCATGACCTTTGGACCCCAAAATATAGCCACATGTGCTAGTCCCAAAGCCAACCAGCAAATAAAGGGTCAGGGTTCAATTGAGATGAGCAAAGGCACACAGCAGTTAGGGAGCAGCCATCTTGTGGATGATTAGATTTCCCCCTGACAGGGGAGCACTTTTTGTCTTTTTATCATAATTAAAATACTGAACTGTGAATTGATTGGACCAGCTGCTGCCCTGGGCTGGCTGAATTAACACTCAGAGAGCTACAAACACTTGATGCATGGAGATCATCTGGAGAGGGGGAAGACCATATTCTCTCTTCATTGATATGACCTCACACATTGGATCTGCAACACTGTGAGTTGACAAATTTTGTTATATAGATATAATGTTGCAACGTTGCAGTGTGGGTTGGGGTTTTTAACAGTTGACAGTAAATACTATATCTCCATCTTAAAGCTTTTTGGTATTTTTTTCATTTTCATTCTTATTTTAATCATTTATCACATTTTTTTTGTCATTTTGTTTTTGTGACATAGAGATCTCGACAAAAATACAGTAAGAGACCACTGGAAAATCTTTTGAAAACTAAAGGGCACTCAGAGAGCACATACCTCCGCCAAGGCTCTGTCCCTCCCTTCCTTTGTCCTCCATCCCATCCCTTTGTCCTCCGTCCATATCACCATCCATCTGTACATTGCGAGATAGGGCCTTGGCGGAGGTATGCACTCCCAGATCACCTCCAACATCGAATGAGTTCATCTTTGGGCCAAGAGCCACCTCTGGTGAAAATGTCACCTGAACCCATCTATGAGTTTTTGCATGATCCTGCTTGGGTGGCAATGGCTCAAGAGGTAGACCAGGTCATCCAATAATGAGAGGGTTGGCGGTTCGAATCCTCCTCTTCCTAGCCATCCTGCCATTGTGTCCCTAGGCAAGACACTTTACCCACCTTGCCTCCAGTGTCCATGACACTGGGTATGCATGTGTATAAATGTTCGGTAGTGGTTGGAGAGGCCACTGGCGCAGATTGGCAGCCACGTTTCCGTCATTCTGTCCCAGGGCAGCTGTGACTACAGCAGTAGCTTACCACTACCATTGTCTGTCTGTGGATTGAGTGAATAATGGACTCATTGTATAGCGCTTTGGGTATCTTGAAAGGCATTATATCAATCCATTATTATTTTTAGGGCCTGAGCCACTGACAACGTCAGTCGGCGAAAGCCCTATTGTAATTGCTCAGCTCGAAGAAATTCTTCCGCCTAAACAAATGAATTTTTCACCGTCTGGATGTTAACCAAAATGCAATTTTTTTGGCAGACCCCTCAGACCGGGTGAAAAATTCGATAAACTGGAAAACATATGTGCCCCCCCACCCCTAATTTTTGTGGGTGGGGCCAAACCTACAAGGTCTATGGAGACTGGAGACCATAAACTTTGCCGTACAGACATAAAATTTGGGTGAGGTGTGCATCACCTCAAGACATGCAAAAAATATAATTGTGGCCCATACCCACCACCAACAGGAAGGCCGCCATCTTGCCTCAAAGTCACCCAACCTCCAATTCGGAAAAAAGTCACACCTCACATTTGAACAAACTAGTCCTAGGGACCTCCTCCGATTGAGCTCATTTTTACATGGCGGCATCTATAGGCATTGGCCATTAAAAAATGTATAAATTAAGTCAAAATCTCAAAAGGTGTGGCCAGGGCGCCATGGCGAAGTTTGACTCCTCCCCTTACAACTTCAAACAGCTGTCACTTGGGCAAAAATTGTCCGATGTCCCCCAAACTTTCCATGATGGAAAATAGTCCTACCCCAAACACGTCAACATTAAAATACCTGACAAAAGATATAGCGCCACATAGTGGTTAACGAAAGAATTGATGCAAACTGTTTTATTTATTACTAACGCGTCACTTGCCAGACTGACGTGAAATTTTCTGAGATTAATCACACCACTGGAATGATCATAACTGCACATCAACTTTAGCATGACGTCACACGTGTTACCATGGACACGCCCTCCTCGCCATTCAATCCTTGATCTTTTTTACAGGATTAGGAATGACCTGGAGTCATGAAATCTTGAACATAGGTTGAGGTGACTGTAATATATAGTCCTATATGGGTGGACAACACATAACTGATAGGTAAGTGTTGCCATGGCGACATGGCGTACGCTGACTCTTTGCCATGGAATATCAAAAACTTGCAAATTGGACAAACTTCATCTGATTTCCACCAATTTTTCAACAATGGATATGACTCCCTCCCCAAACATGTCTATGTAAAAATAATAAACAAAAGTTATAGCGCTAACTTGTGGTTAGAGCAACAGACACTTGCAAATTGGACAAACTTTGTACGATTTTCACATAATTTTGCACATTCGATATTAGTCCCACTGCAAACACATGTATATAAAAATAATAAACACAAGTTATAGAGCCCCTGGATGGTTAAAGGAAGAATTGCTGACAACTCTTTTATTTATTACTCACGCGCTGCTGGCCAGAATGACGTGAAATTTTCTGAGATTCATCAGACCAAAGGGATAATCATAACTGCACATCAACTTTAGCATGACGTCACACCTGTTACCATGGATATGCCCTCCTCGCCATTCAATCCGTGAGCTTATGGGGAGGGGTGGGAAGGTCCCAGAGTCATGAAATTTGGAACATACGTTGACATGACTGTCATATATAGTCCTATATGGGTGGACCACACATAACTGACAGGGAAGTGTTGCCATGGCGCCATGGCGAAGTTTGACTCCTCCCCTTACAAAATCAAGCAGCTGTAACTCGGGCAAAATTTGACCGATGTGCACCAAAGTTTCCATGATGGAAAATATTCCTGCCCAGAACACGTCTACATCAAAATACCTGACACAAGATATAGCGCCACCTACTGGTTAATGAAAGAATTGCTGAAAAGTTTTTTATTTATTACTCACGTGCCACTAGCCAGAATGACATGAAATTTTCTGAGATTCATCAGACCAAAGCGATGACCAAAGCAATGATCATAACTGCACATCAACTTTATCATGACATCACACATGCTACCATGGACACACCCTCCTTTCCATTCAATCCTTGAACTTGGTTGTAGGATTAGGAACGACCTGGAGTCATGAAATCTTGAACAAAGGTTGAGGGGACTGTCATATATAGTCTTATATGGGTGGACATTACATAACTGATAGGGAAGTGTTGCCATGGCGACATGGTGAAGGTTGACTCCTCACCATGAAACATCGGAAAGTTGTATCTTGGACAAACTTTGTCTGATTTTCACCAAATTTTCGATAATGGATAATAGTCCCACCCTAAACACTCCTATATAAAAACAACAAAAGTTAGAGCGCCGCCTAGTGGTAACAACATCAGACCCTTGTAAATTGGACAACCTTTGGACGATTTGCATCAAATTTTCTACGATCAATATTCGTCCTGCCCCGAACGTGTCTATATAAAAATAATAAACAAAAGCTTTAGCGCCCCTATTGATTAAGGGAAGAATTGCTGAAAACTGTTTTCTTTCTTTTTCTCTCACCAGCAGAAAAAATGACATGAAGGAATAACTAGGGCTCATTGACAGTACATGTACATAGCACAGAGCTGTTTCCATGGTGACCAGCATGCTTCGATAGCTTCCTTGCAATGCAAAACTTGACAGTTACATCTCAGACAATCCTCCTCTGATTTGGACCAAACTTTGCACAAGTCATTCTGATCCCACTCTGAACACAATTGTATATCAATATTCAAAAAACTGTCACACCAGCACCTACTGCTGACGTGAGGTACTGCACAAAATTGTATCAAATTTTGCGCAAAGACCAGTAGTCACAATGACATGACATTTTCAGTGGTTTCTCAGAGTGCATTGGACTACCCTCAGTGGAAGTCACTTTTGTCCTGCGATAAGCACAGTTGCCATGGAAACCCACTCCTTGCCTTTCAAAAACAGACACGTGTACACTGGACAAACTTGGTACAATTTCCACCAAATTTTCTATGATCGATATTAGTCCTGCACCGAATGTGCACCCCACTGATTACAGGAAGAATTTCTGAAAACTGTTTTCTTTCCTTTTTTCTCACCAGCAGAAAAAAATGATATGAAGGAATGACTAGGGCTCATTGACAGTACATGCTCATAGAACAGAACTGTTTCCATGGTGACCAGCATGCTTCAATGGCTTCCTCGCAATGCAAAACATGACAGTTACAGCTCAGACAATCCTCGTCTGATTTGGACCAAACTTTGCACAAATCATACTGATCCCACTCTGAACACATCTGTATATCAATATTCACAAAACTGTCACACCACCACCTACTGCTGACATGAGGTACTGCACAAAATTGTATCAAATTTTGCGCAAAGACCAGTAGTCATAATGACATGACATTTTCAGTGGTTTCTCAGAGTGCATTGGACTGCTCTCAGTGGAAGTCACTTTTGTCCTGTGATAAGCACAGTTGCCATGGAATCCCATTCCTTTCCATTCAAGACATTTTTTACATGGTTTACTTTATTTACCAGAGTGGTGGCTCAGTTAGTAGAGCATTTGTCCCACACCCGGGAGGCAGGGGTTCAAATCCCGGCCGGGTCATGCCAAAGACCATATAAAAGTGGAACTTCCTGCCGTCCAGCTTGGTGCTCAGCAATAATAGAATGGAGGAGGGAAATTTGTGGCGGCGCCTTGCATGGCAGCGGCCCTCTGATTCTACACTTGGGGTGTGTGTGATTAACACAGTAGATAGGTAAAACACAATCTCGTTCTACTGTACATGATTGGTTGTACAGTTGAATGACAATAAGGGTGATTTAATTTAATTTAATTTAATTTATTATTCCCGCAGCCCTTGCGGTGACAACAGGAAATTTTCCGAGACAGCAAGGTACGACGGGCGCTCGACTGCGCGGGTGCGTGGGGGGTGAAGGACCGCTTACACCTGCTTGCAGGTTTAATTATTATTATTATGATTATTATGATTATTATTACTATTATTATTATTATTATTATTATTATTATTATTATTATTGCCTCTGCCAAGGGGAGAGTAATGTTTTTAGTGGCGTTGGTTGGTTTGAGGGTTTGAGAGTAGAACCACTGCTCCTCCACATTGAAAGTAGCCAGCTGAGGTGGTTTGGGCATCTGATCAGGATGCCTCCTGGACACCTCCCGCTTGAGGTGCTTCAGGCACATCCCACTGGGAGGGGACCCCGGGGCAGACCCAGAACTCAGACATTTGTACCACTGGTGAAATTTTCATCAAAATCCATCCAGTAGTTTTTGCATAATCCTGCTAACAGACAGAAAAACAAGCAGACGGACACACAGACGAACCACCCCAATTACATTACCTCTTTGGCAGAGGTAACAAGACTGTCATAATTGTATTGACCATACACTGGGGCTGGGCAATTCCACCTTAAATCAGCATCATGGTTTATTGATTCTTTCAGGTTGGTTTTCTTTTTTTTCCCCTCCTCTTTTCTCCCTTGCAGTTTACTGACAAGGTTCATAATTATTAAGCAATATTACACAACAGTGAGGTATCATATCACTGCAGTGTGTAGAATCCATCCATCCATCCATCCATCTTCTACCGCTTTTCCGGAGGTCCGGGTCACAGAGGCAGCAGTTCAAGCAGAGAAGCCCAGACTTCCCTCTCCCTAGCCACCTGCTCCAGCTCTTCAGAGAGGATACCAAGGCGTTCCCAGACAAGCTGGGAGACATAGTATCTCCAGCGAGTCCTGGGTCTGCACCGGGCTCCCCTCCAAGAGGGACGTGCCCGAAACACCACAAGTAGGAGGCGTCCAGGAGGCATCCTAATCAGATGCCCATACCACCTCAACTGGCTCCTTTCAATGTGGAGGAGCAGCGGTTCTACTCTGAGCCTCTCCTGGATGACTGAGCTCTTCACCCTGTCTCTGAGGGTGAGTCCAGCGATCCTACGAAGAAAGCTCATTTCAGCCGCTTGTATCTGCGATCTCATTCTTTCGGTCATTACCCAAAGCTTGTGACCATAGGTGAGGGTAGGAGCATAGATTGACTGGTAAATCGACAGCTTTGCCTTAGAGCTCAGCTCCCTCTTCACCACAACAGACCGGTACAACATCCGCATCACTGCAGATGCTGCTCCAATCCGTCTGTCAATCTCTCGCTCCATTCTCCCTTCACTCTTGAATAAGACCCCAAGATACCTAAACTCCTCCACTTGGGGCAGGAGCCTGTCCCCAACCCGGAGAGGACAATCCACCTTTTTCCAGCTGAGGACCATAGACTCAGACTTGAAGGTGCTGATTCTCATCCCAGCCGCTTCACACTCAGTGGCAAACTGTCCCAGTAAGAACTGTAGGTCATTGCTGGATGAAGCCAGCAGGACAACATCATCTGCAAACAACAGAGATGAGACCCTGTGGTCACCAAGCAAGACATCCTCCGTTCCCTGGCTGTGCCTAGAAATCCTGTCCATAAAAATTATGAACAGGATCAGTGACAAAGGGCAGCCCTGGCGGAGTCCAACTCTCACTGGGAATGAATCCGTTCGAGTGTTGGCAATACGAACCAAACTCTCACAACAGTCGTACAGAGACCAAATAGCTCGTAACAACAAGTCCAATACCCCATACTCCCGAAGCACCCCCCCACAAAAAACCACGAGGGACGTGGTCAAATGCCTTCTCCAAGTCCACAAAACACATGTAAACTGGTTGGGCAAACTCCCACGAACCCTCGAGGATTCCCGAAAGGGTAAAGAGCCGGTCTGATGTGCTATGGCCAGGACGAAAACCACATTGCTCCCCCTGAATCCGAGGTTCGACCAACGGCCGGACTCTTCTCTCGAGTACCTTGGCATAGACCTTCCCAGGGAGGCTGAAGAGTGTGATCCCTCTAAAGTTGGAGCACACCCTCCGGTCCCCTTTTCTGAAGACAGGAATCACCACCCCGATTTGCCATGCCAAAGGCACTGCCCCCAACCTCCACGCAATGTTGCAGAGGTGTGTCAACCATGACAGCCCAACAACATCCAGGGCCTTGAGGTACTCAGGGCAAATCTCGTCCACCCCCGGGGCCTGGCCACCAAAGAGATTTTTAACCACCTTGGCGACCTCAGCCCCTGTGATAGGCTAGTCGTCCCCCTCGTCCACAACCCCTGCTTCCTCTGTGGAAGGCGTATCAGTGGGATTGAGGAGATCCTTGAAGTATTCCTTCCACCGCCCGACGATATCCCCAGTCGAAGTCAGCAGTGCCCCAACCGCGCTAAACACAGTGTGGACAGGGAGCTGCTTCCCCCTCCTGAGCCATGGGACAGTTTGCCAGAATCTCTTCAAGGCCGACCGAAAGACTTGTTCCATGGCCTCACCGAAATCCTCCCATACCTGAGTTTTTGCTTCAGCAACCACCTGAACAGCACTCTGCTTGGCCTGCCGGTACATCTCAGCTGCTTCGGGAGTCCCACAAGCCAACCAAGCTTGATAGGACTCCTTCTTCAGCTTAATGGACCCCTTCACCACTGGTGTCCAGCACTTGGTTCAGGGGTTGCCACCACAAATTGCCCCGACGACCTTGCGGCCGCAGCTCTGGGCTGCTGCTTCAACAATGAGGTGGAGAACATGGCCCATTCAGACTCCATGTCTCCAGACTCCCTCGGAATGTGGTTGAAGTTCTTCTGGAGGTGGAAGTTGAAGACCTCCCGGACAGGGGCCTCAGACAGACGTTCCCAGCACACCCTCACTATACGTTTTGGTCTACCAGGTCTGAATGGCATCCTCCCCTACCATCGGATCCAACTCACCACCAGGTGGTGATCAGTTGACAGCTCTGCACCTCTCTTTACCCGAGTGTCCAAGACACACGGTTGCAGGTCTGATGACACGATAACAAAATCGATCATCAACCTGTGACCTAGGGTGCCCTGGTGCCAAGTGCACATATGGACACCCTTATGCTTGAACATGGTGTTTGTTATGGACAAACTGTGGTTAGCACAGAAATCCAATAACTGAAAACCACTCGGGTTCAGATGGGGCAGGCCGTTCCTCCCAATCACCCCCTTCCAGGTTTCACTGTCGTTGCCCACATGCGCATTGAAGTCCCCCAGTAGGACAATGGAGTCTCCAAGAGGAGCACTCTCCAGCACCCCAGTCAGAGACTCCAAAAAGGGTGGGTATTCTGAACCATCATTTGGTGCATAGGCACAAATGATGGTCAGGACCCATTTCCCAACCCGAAGGCGCAGGGAAACAACCCTTTCGTCCACCGGGAAAAACTCCAATATAGAGGCAGCAAGGTGGGGGGATACAAGAATACCCACCCCTGTTTGTCGCCTCTCACCCCGGGCAACTCCAGAGTAGGCCAAGCTCCAGTCCCATGGGTGGACACCCGGTCACCAGACGCTAGCCATCGAGCCCCTCCCCCAGGCATGGCTCCAGGGTGCGGCCCCGGTAACCCCATACCGGGCGGGGTACAGTACCCTGAATCCTTGTTCTAGTATTTATCATGAGAGTCTGTTGGATTGTTCTTAGTCTGGCCCTTCACCCAGGACCAGTTTGTCTTGGGTGACCCTACCAGAGGCAAATTGCCCCGGACAACATAGCTCATGGGATCACTAGGGCACGCAACCCCCCCCCCCCCACGATAAGGTGACGATCCATGAGGGATCGAGCATAATAGAACAGGCGTATTGTGATTTTACAAACAAAAAAAATTAACATTGTCTAGTGCTGAAGTTTACTGTGTTTATATACCGTGTGGGTCATGTGCCTGCAACAACATCCTTGTCTGGCGTCCGGAGTTACGTCCGTCTTAAACCAAACACTTTGCTTGCTTTTTCTTGGTGTCTTCAGATGAAATAATGTCAATCATCACATACTATGTGGATGAAGACCACATTTGTTTTCATTCCAAACCATTTTATACTTTTTCTGCAGTGTTTGGCTTCCAGGTTGTGGAGGTGTGTGGTCCTGTAACTCAGTGGACATGTCTTGCACCTGTGGCTGTGGCGCAGGCGTAGTGTGACCGACTACTGATTGGAGGATCAGGGGCTTGATTCCCGCTCTGTCTGCAGTCTGCATGCTGAAGTGTCCTTGAGCAAGACACTGAACCCACAGTTGCTCATGGTGGATCAGGCCAGTGCCTGTGCATGACAACTCTGCTGCCATCAGTGTGTGAATGTGTGTGTGAATGGGTGGATAGCAGGATCTATAAAGCGCTTTGGTCATCTAGAGATGAGAAAAAAGCGCTATATAAGTGAACGCCATTTACCATTTAAAGGGGCAGTACATGAAAAGAGCCCTCTTAATATATAAAATAATATTTTAAAAATTCCTGGATCCAGATCATGATCCAGATCACTGCCAAAATCTAATAATCTGTTCCCCATGCCATTACACACCTTTCCTGAAAATTTCATCAAAATGTGTTCATAACTTTTAGAGTAATGTTGCTAACAGACAGACAAACCAACAAACAAACCAACCAACCAACGCCGGCAAAAACATTACCTCCTCCCTTGTCGGCGGTAATTAGTATCTCTACATGTATGACAGCCATTCAAGTATCTGTTGAATTTCAACACAAGGACACCTCTACTTAAGGAAGTACTGATTAGATGACCATCTAAGCATGGTAAGATGCATGAAAGCTGTGCATAATCAGAGTTACTCCATAAATACAGATTTCTGAGTTCTTCCTACATTAAATTAAGTACTATAGTGTTTAAGAATAAACATGAACTTGTTTACAACGCATTATTCGATCTAAAAGCACATTTAAAAGCAACATCTTTTTGTTGTTTTGGCAATTTGTCATTTTCTGTAAATAAATGCTCTGTAGTTTCTGGGCTACTGGCCATGCCCAGCACTTTTCTGTGTTCTGTATATTCTTGGTTCTTCTCCTTCTCCTCCTTCTTCTTCTTATCAATGCTTAGTTGTCCTAGATTCTGTGCTTGGTTTTATTTTGAAAGCATTCCTGTTGCATTTCCTATTCTTTTATTGTTGTAGTCCTCCTTCCAGTTTGGCATCATGATTTACCATTTATGTTTTGTTACATAACTCCCATCAGCTGTTCCTCATTTATCATCATTAGTGGCTTGTATCTAATCTCCTTTCTTTCCTCTGTTCCCTGCTTGAGTTAAAACAATGTAATGTTCTTGGTTATCCTGTCCATGATCCAGTCTGGTTACTTTTCCATTGCATCCCAGTTCGTACCTTTGGTTATTGTTTTGGATTTATGTTTAGTTGTGCGTTTCCAGCCCTCGAGCTGCACCCTTAATTTCTTATTAAACAACTGAAAACTCGTGCCTTCATTTGGGTCCGTCCTCTCTGCCTCCCCGTCAGACTCCAACATAACAGTAACTCACAGCCAGACAGGACCCAGCAGGATGAGGTCATTCAGTGTGCACATGGGATGGGAGCTATGCTCAACAGGTGGGAGCTGTGCTCAACAGCGATCCAGATCGATCAGCTGGTGGCAGTGGCTCACACCGCTTTCACCCCAGAGGACTCCTTGGGGTACCTGGACAATGTTGCGGCTGTAATTACTAACTAACTAACTAACCTGCACTTATATAGCGCTTTTCTAGTCACAAAGACCACTCAAAGCGCTTTCATTAATACTAACCCTCTATTCTAAGGGCCTATAGGAAACAAATATCTAGGGACAATTTAGAACAGCCAATTAGGAGACATCCAAGACTGAGGAATTTCCCTGAGGGGGCGGCACTTCTCTCTTTCAGCAGTTACTACAGGGGTTGGCGAGGAGTTCCCCGACTGCTTGCCCATCTCCGCTACTCAAGCAGCGATCTGTCCGTCATGGACATCAGGGAGTTTGTCAGCCATGACTGGAGGGGTTTTGAGGGAACCTGCTCGGTGTTTGGGGGCCCTGTGTGGAATGGGGGCCTGGACAGACGCTGCTCCTCCCGGTGTTCAACTCCAACTGCCTCCAGGCCTACACCAGTCACTGAATCTTCAGTTTTCCCGGCATTCACCACTCCTTTCCAGCTTACTGCAGCCTCTTCCCTGGTGATCGCCATGGCTAAAACCCTGGTGACTGACTTGGCCATGGCACTGCCGAGTTTCCCCATCTCTTCCTCCACCAGTGATCCCTTGTCACAGCCGAGCTCCTGCATCAGCATCTGGCTGCCTTCCAGAACCTGTGCCAGTGGCCAAGCACCCCCTGGTTCCAGTCTCAGATCCACGTTGCTCTCCAGCTCCAGTGCCAGCTTCACGCCGCTTCTCAGCTGCTGTTTCCCTGGAGTTCTCTGCAGCCACGATGGAGGATCCAGTTGGGTCACCCGCAGCAGCTTCAGTAGCAGCAGAGCAGGGAGAAAAACAAATACCCATTTCTCATTTTTTAACATCTGTGGGAAAGGTGTCTTGCCTTGTTCCAGAAGCAGAGTTTCAGTTACAGTTATCTCCATCTACAGGTTGACAGGTCTCTCTTGAAAATGAGACCTTCTGTCTCAGTCAGACTACCTGTACAAATAAAGGTTAAGAAAATCTATTGTCACTGAGCCCCCACCACCTGTCTCTGCTGCCATCCCTGTTAATTCACCATCACCAATCTCTGTCCTCTCTCCTCCGCCTGAGGTTGTCTCCTCCTCTGCTCCCATGCCAGAGGTGATGGTCTCCTCAGTGGTTGTACCTTCTCCTTAGATCTCCTCAGCAGCTGCACCTCCTCTTCAGGTCTCCTCAGCAGCTGTGCCTCCTCTTCTGATCTCCTTGGCAGCTGCCCCTCTTCAGACCTCTTCATCGGCTGCTTCTCTCCAGACCTCATCAGCTACTTCTTTCCAGACCTCCTCATTGGCTGCTCCGCCTGAGGTTGTTTCTCCTGCAGTTTCTCCCGAGGTCGTTTCTCCTGCAGCTCCACCCGAGGTCGTCAAGCCTGCTGCAGCGCAGCCTGGTTCTTCGTCGACAGCAGAGCAGGAAGGAGTAAGCTAAATTCAATTCAATTCAATTCAATTCAACTTTATTTATATAGCGCCATTTCACAACAACAGTCATCTCATAGCACTATCAACTGTAGGGAGGACCCCCACAGTTGCAGAAAGACCCCAGCAATCAGGCGATCCCTTGTGAGCAAGCACTTGGCGACGGTGGAGAGGAAAAACTCCCTTTTAACAGGAAGAAACCTCCAGCAGAACCAGGCTCAGGGAGGGGCAGTCATCTGCTGCGACTGGCTGGGGGGTGAGGGGACAGAGAAGAAGAAAAGAACAGACATGTAGAGAGCAAACAGCACGATGGGGACTCAATCTATGGGAGAGAACAAACAAATGTTAATGACCAGCAAAAAAAAAAAAAAATATTTCATAGAGAGTGAGGAAAGGAGTGAGGCCCAGTGCATTACTGGAGGTCCCCCGGCTGACTAAACCTATTAGCAGCATAACTAAGGGAGGGTTCAGAAACACATGATCCCTCCCTAATTATAGGCTATATCAAAAAGGTAGGTTTTAGCCCTATTCTTAAAAACAGAGATCGAGTCTGACTCCCGAATCCAGATTGGCAGCTGATTCCACAGGAGAGGAGCTTGATAACTGAAGGCTCTGCCTCCCATTGTACTTTTGGAGATTCTAGGTATTACAAGTAAACCTGCATTTTGGTGCTCTGTTAGGATGATACGGTAGTATCAGATCTTTTAAATAAAAAGGAGCCTGATTGTTTAGAGCTTTGTAAGTAAGAAGAAGGATTTTAAACTTAATTCTAAACTCTATGGGAAGCCAATGAAGGGAGGCCAGAACCGGAGAGATATGATCTCTCTTTCTAGTACCTGTTAAAACTCTTGCTGCAGCATTTTGGATCAGCTGAAGACTTTTTAAAGATGTTTTAGGACAGCCTGATAATAAAGAATTACAATAATCTAATCTCGAGCTAACAAAAGCGTGGATCAGCTTCTCAGCATCACTCTGAGACAAGATGCTCCTAATCTTGGCAATATTACGCAAATGATAGAAGGCAGTCTTAGAAACAAATTTAATATGTGAATTGAAGGACAAATCCTGATCAAAAATAACTCCAAGGTTCCTCACAGAGCTATTAAGAGAAAGAGTAACTGCATCCAAACTGAAAGTTTGATTTGGAAAGGAATTTCTAAGGTTTTTTGGACCAACAAGAATGACTTCAGTCTTATCTGAATTTAATAGCAGGAAATTACAAGTCATCCAAACTTTGATTTCCTTAAGACAGGCTTCTAACTTGGCTAATTGATTAGTATCATCTGGCTTCATTGACAGGTATAATTGTGTGTCATCTGCATAACAGTGAAAATGTATACAGTGCTTTCTAATAATGTTGCCTAATGGAAGCATATATAAACTAAAAAGAGTAGGGCCAAGCACAGATCCCTGTGGAACTCCATGACTAAGCTTTGAGCTGAGAGAAAACTCATCATTTACATGAACAAACTGGAACCTATCAGATAAATAAGATCTAAACCACTGCAACGAAGTTCCATTAAGTCCAACATAGTGTTCTAATCTATCAAGTAGAATATTATGATCAATAGTATCAAAAGCTGCACTAAGATCTAAAAGGACAAGTACAGAAACTAGTCCATTATCAGATGCAATGAGGAGGTCGTTAGTGACCTTCGCTAAGGCTGTTTCAGTGCTATGATGGATTCTAAACCCAGATTGAAACTCCTCAAATAAACCATTTCCCTGCAGGTGGTCAAATAATTGCATAGCAACAACTCTTTCTAAGATTTTTGAAATGAAAGGGAGATTAGAGATTGGTCTATAGTTAGCTAAAGCTCCTGGATCTAGCGTTGGCTTTTTGAGTAAGGGTTTAATTACAGCCGTTTTAAAAGCCTGCGGTACATGGCCTAAAGTTAATGAAGAATTGATTATATGAAGAATAAAGCTACCAATAAGTGGGAAGACTTCTTTAAATAACCTGGTAGGAATAGGGTCTAAAAGACAAGTTGAAGGTTTGGATGAGGAAACTATTTTGTCTAACTCACAAAGGTCGATTGGAGTAAACTCATCAAGACAGACATCAATAGAAGGAGTTGTAGTAGTTACAGTATTTAAGTTAACTGTGGGAAGAATCTGATTGATTTTATCTCTGATGGATGAAATTTTATTATTGAAAAAGTTCATAAAGTCCTGACTAGTAAGCTCTAAGGGGATGCTAGGATTGACAGAGTCCTGACTCTTTGTCAACCTGGCTACAGTACTGAAAAGAAACCTGGGATTATTCTTGTTCTCTTCTATTAATGCAGAGTAATAACTCGTTCTAGCTTTTCTAAGAGATTTTTTATAAATTAAAAGATGATTTCTCCAAGCTAAATAGATTTCATCTAAATTAGTAGAGCGCCATTTTCTTTCTAATTGACGAGTCTTCTGTTTTAAGCTACGAGTTTCTGTGTTGAACCAAGGAGTTAGAAATCTCTGATTAGACTTTTTCTTTTTTAAGGGGGCCACCAAGTCTAGAGCCTGATGCAGAGAAGCTGAAACACTATCCACCATGTTATCAATTACATAAGGAGCAAGCTGTCTATAGCTTATTTCCGTTGTGTTGACACATGGCATAGAGGAAACAATCTGCATAAATTTGGAAACAGCATCATCTGAGAGGCATCTACTGTGATAATATTTTTCCTTAGGAGCCAAATAGTCAGAAATAGTAAAATCAAAGGTTAACAGACAATGGTCTGACAGTACAGGGTTATGAGGAGACACTACAAGATTTTCTATTTCTATGCCATATGTCAGAACAAGGTCCAATGTATGGTGGAGGTAATGAGTAGAATTTCCTACTTTCTGAGAAAACCCAATCGAGTCTAATATTGAATTAAAAGCCATATTAAGGCAGTCACTATCTACATCCACATGTATATTAAAGTCCCCTACTATAATTATTCTATCAGATTTCAGCACTAAATCAGCTAAGAAATCAGGAAATTCGGATAAAAATTCTGAATAGGTTGATGGGGGACGATAAACTATGGCAAATAAAATTGGGTTTAACCTGGAATTGCTAAAGTGCCCAACACTGAGGACCAGGCCCTCAAAGGAATTATAACATGTTTTTTGCTTTACATTAACTAGTAATTTGGAATGGTAAATTGATGCTACTCCTCCTCCACGACCAGAACTTCTGGGATTTTGATAGTTTAAATAACCAGAGGGAGTTGATTCATTTAAACCAACATAATCCTCTTGCCCTAACCAAGTCTCTGTAAGGGAAATTAAATCAATCTGATGATCAATTAACAGATCATGGACTAACAGAGACTTGGGAGTTAGAGACCTAATATTTAATAAACCACATTTAATTTTTAAATTATGAGGAGGAACAGAGGCCAAATCATTCAATTTAGAGGCTTTATGTTTAATTTGAGTTTTACCAATATTTTGCTTTATCACTTTGGGATGCTTATACATTATATTTTTATTCACTTTGGAGGGAGCAGACAACGATTCTCTGATGGGGAAGACAGGGGCTAAGCTGAGGGGTGGCGGATGAAGAGGAGCTGCAGAGAGGCGTGTAAGACTACGACTCTGCTTCCTGGTCCCAACTCTGAGTAGTCATGGTTTTGGAAATTTGGATAAAAAAGATGCCAGATTGTTAGATAAATGAGAAGCACCATCCAAAGTGGGATGAATGCTGTCTCGTCAAATAAGACCAGGTTTTCCCCAAAAAGAGCTCCAATTGTCAATGTAGCCCACGTTATTTTTAGGACACCACACAGACAGCCAGCGGTTCAAGGATGACGAGCGGCTAAACATGTCATCACTGGTCAGATTGGGGAGGGGCCCAGAGAATACTACAGTGGCAGACATCGTTTTTGCAAACTCACACACCGATTCTATATTAAGTTTCGTGACTTCCGACTGCCGGAGACGGATGTCATTAATGCCGGCGTGAATAACAATTGTGGAATATTTACAGTTACTTTTAGCCAGCATTTTCAAATTTGACTCGATGTCGCCTGCTCTGGCCCCAGGAATGCATGTGACTATGGCTGCTGGAGTCTCTAGGTTCACGTTTCTGACTACAGAGTCGCCAATGATCAGAGTTTTTTCCTCAGCGGGTGTGTCGCTGAGCGGGGAAAAACGATTAGAAACGTGAACAGGTTGGTGGTGAACCGGGGCTTTGCGACTAGGCTTCCTTCTCACCGTCACCCACCCAGTCTCCTCGCTGCTGAGGAGAGCCGGGGAACCGGTGACAGGGGGACCTAAGCTAGCTAGCTCCGCTGCAGCTAATGGGCGTCCGTCGAGATTAACTGGCGCAGACGGTGTTTCAATGCAGCGGAGCCGGGATTCCAAATCAGACAACCTCGCCTCGAGCGCCTCAAAAAGACAACATTTATTACATTTACCGTTATCACTAAAAGAGGCAGAGGTGTAGCTAAACATCTGACAGAGAGAGCACACCAGAGGAGAGGAAAGAGAGCTAGTAGCCATAGCTAGTGGCTCGAGAGCTGGAGAGCAAACCACACAGGCAGACAGCAAAACAGGAAGTGACGATCAACACGACGAAGTGACGATCAAACTTTCGTTTGAAAGTTAAAGTTAAATACTATTTCAGTCTTTATATCTTCACATAGAAAGTCTTGCCTTGCTCCCAGCGAGGGGTACCAGTTTCGGCAATCATCTGTTGCTGAACCCTCACCACCTGTCTCTGCTGCTGCCAATATTGGTTCCACTATACCAGGGGCCGGCAACCCACGGCCCCGGGGCCACATGCAGCCCTTCAGCCCCCACACTGTGGCTCCCTGCAGTTATTATCTCAAAACATAATTATTTTATTTTTCAAATTATTGTTTATTGGATACATTTCTCAAAGGAAACATACACTTTCATGAACATTCATTCATTCATTCATTCACCTTCTTCCGCTTAATCCTTTTCGGGTCACGAGGGGGCTGGAGCCTATCCCAGCATCTTTGGGCGAGAGGCAGGGTACACCCTGGACAGATCGCCAGTCCATCGCAGGGCCAACACAGAGAGACAGACAACCTTTCACTCTCACAGTCATACCTAAGGACAATTTAGAATCCCCAGTTTTGATGCCAATTAACCTATAAAAATATATATATTTTTAAAATTATTAATTATGTTGTGAACCATGTGTCACATCCAACAGTGGCTCACACGCACAGAGTGCCTCTGTGCAGCGCATGTGAAGAGCACAGACAGCAGCAGCTTCTTGCTTATCCTCCCCACTCTCGGTAAGACATGAACAAATCCAGAAAAAGTAAAATCACAGAAGAAATTAGTTTAATTCTGTCTGGACAGATTCATTTGCATTCATGTATGGTTGTTATGTGGTGAGAATTTCTCCACAAGAACACAAACAAGGAGAAAAACAGCCACCTCATTAGTGTCTATAGGTCGATAGAAATTCTTAAATGTGATTACCTAAAATCAAAGCCTTAATTGTCCTTAAAAATCAGAAACAATCCTTGAATTCCTGCTCAATAAACTTTAAAATTAATAGCCTGCGCTATAAATGCTGGATTCACCAGACATGACCGTTCTGAATTAGTGTCAATTTCTTTTCACCATCACAGCTCAATACTTCCAGAGTTATGCAAAAATAAAAGCCCTTTATAGCAATTCAATTTTAAGAATGGTTGTGTCTGTTATGTTGTTTTATTACGAAATGTCATCAACCGGATATACTAGTCTGAAATCACCAACCTACAACCGACAATTTTCCCCCACAATTTATAAGTAAAAGGGAAAAAAGAGGAGAGAAGATTCTTTGACAGTGATATAGAGGTGAGCCATTAATCAGTTATTCATTTTCTCATTTTGTACTGGGTTCTGGACCTCTCCCTATCTCTCTGCACATTTTGCTGCTCTGCAGAATGAGATAAAAATGTAAATAACAAACATGTACTTCTTGAGCAGTCTGTAATTCTATGCACCCTGATTACATTCCATCTAACAGCATACCTACATATTTAGGATTGTGGGTCTATGTTGTACCTGAAGGTTCCTGCTCTGTGTCTGACTGAATTCTGCACATCTCAGCTTCTGGACAAGTAGCACTGCTGCTGTTGCTTCCTTCTCCACCTTTTCAGATAAACAAAAGCTCTATTTTTAGTTTAGCTGACTGCTGTTTGTATTCAACCAATTGCTAAATATATGTTCTAGAGAAAAAAAAAATCACAATATTGTTCTATAGGCTACATTAAGGTCCAAAATAAGATACAGTCTGTGGTGTTTGGACGTGGTGGCATGCTGTAAGGTGACGAATTCACGTGGCGAACTGGCCGTGGTGCAGGATGGCACCACCCTTCTGTATATAGTTGAGTCATGTGTTTAATCAAGCAGAGTTCACTTCACGTCCGTTGTCAGCACCTCATTCCCAGACACAACAATGGCAACAAGAATAAAAACAACAATAGTGCAACCCGTGGAACCATTCCTCGCTCAACCAGGTGAGCCACCAATTTCCTGGCCCCTCTGGCACAAGAAATTCCAGACTTTTATTGTCGCTGCAGGCTTTAACGAGGCTATCGACGAGAGGCTAAAGCGGGTGCTAATCAACAGTCTTGGTAGCGAAGGGCAGCCTGTGTTCCACTCTCTCGGCCCTGTGAGCACATACGAGGACTGTGTTGCTGTGATGGACAGACATTTTGCTAACACATGTACTCTCATGGTGCGAAGAGTCACTTTCAACCAACGTTGTCAACGTGTGAATGAGATGACCTATCAGTATGTCACCGAGCTCCGTGTCCTGGCGAGCATGTGCGTCTTCGGCCGCTTAGAGGAAGAGCTGGTACGTGACAAGCCAGCGGAGCATGCTAAGAGCGAGTAGCTGCGGGAACAGCTGATGCAGGCAGAGAACGACCTGAAATTAGATGAGGCTATGAGGATGGCATCCCAAATGGAAACGGCCATCCAGCTATCAATGCAGCTAACGCCGCCTAACCAACAAGCCCCTCGTCTGGCCCCACGAGCACAGGCCGTCACCACCGCCATCCAGCCCTCCAACCCTCCAACCCAGCATCTCCCCACTACAACCAGAGGAAGAAGGATAGGAAACGGGACACCATGGGTGAGTGCCTACCCTACAATGACTGTGGTTCATCTAGACACCTGACTCAATCACCCGCCTGAAATGCTACTGCTGTAAGAAGCTCAACCACTATGCGAGAGTTTGCCACTCAACCTTCGCAAATTCAATGGTCCGCCCATGAGGCTCAACCGCCATTCATGCAGTCGGTGCCCAAAGCTGGCCCTTCAAGTGATGCACAGTGGAGCTGGACGGTGTCAACGTGCCGCTGCTACTGGATACGGTGGCCTTGAGGTCCCTTCTGAGCATGGCTACGGTCAGGAAACTGTTTCCCTGGAAGGCCATCACAGCGAATGCAGACAAGTTATTCGGCTACAGGCACATCAGAATCAGCATGGTAGGTACGGTCACCTTTTCTATACACTGCGGCCCTAAAACCATTCTGTTGTTCACCTTCCAAGTGACGCACCAGGGGGCTGACCTGCTGGACCTCGATCTGATCAGTGAGCTGGGTTTCTCCATCACCAACCCAATGGGCTCTACCGTTCCGACAGTTTCCTCATCCTGGTGGCACCATTGGCCGACGCTCTTTGTGGGACTGGGCTGCCTCAGCTCTTTCAACCACCGACCGCTCATTGATCTGACGGTGTCACCAAAAATTCAGTCTCTCCACCAACTCCCCCTCGCATTGTGGGATGATGTCACGGCGGAATTGCAGAAGCTCTTAGACGCCAGCATCATGGAGCGGGTCAACGCTTCCCTCTGGATCTCCAACTTGGTGGTGGCAAAGAAGAGGTCAGGTGGCCTAACACCATGCATTGACCTCAGAATGGTAAACAAGGCAGTGATCCCCAACAAATATCCCCTGCCCACGACGGAGGATCGGACGGCGGTGTTCCATGGCTCAAGAGTTTTTTCCAAATTGGACCTCCACCAAAGCTACCTGCAGTCCCCCTTCATCCAGACAGCTGCAACCTAACAGCCTTTGTCACCCACATGGGAGTGTTCAGGTACACCCGCATGCCTTTTGGCCTCAGTTCCACCTGAGCTGTTTTCAAAAAACCATGGCTACTATATTCGCCGGTCTCCCAGGGGTGGTGGTGTACTTAGATGACATCGTGGTGCATGGTGCAACATTGGCCTCCCATGATGTCTGCCTTGCTAAGGTAATGGAGGTGCTAGCAAAACACAGCCTCACACTCACTGGGGAGAAGTGCCTCTTTGAAACAATCAGAGTTTGTGGGTTTCCGCCTGAGACCCCTGCACTCAAATGTCGAGGTGGTACTGCAGCTACCCGAACCATGATGCCCCACAAAGCTCTCTTCCTTTTTGGACATGGCGAACTTTTATGGGCGCTTCATTCCCCGTTACTCAGAGATGACAGAACCACTGTATGCCCTCCTGAAGCAGGATGCACCCTGGGTGCTCTGCCGCCATCAGCCAATGGAAAATACAGTTCACCTCTCCACCAGTACTCGCCCAGTTCGACCTACAGAGCCCCACGTTTGTGACATGTGACATCTCCAACACAGCAGTAGAAGCCATTCTGTTGTAACTTCAAGGGGGGACTGAGCACCCAGTGGCATTCACCTCAAGGTCACTCACTTCGAAGTACTCAGTACTGAGTACTCAGAAGTACTCATTGGGGGAGAGGGAGGCAGTGACATGCATTTAGACGTGTGAACGCTGGAACATGTACCTGTATGAATGACGCTTCACACTGCGGACAGTCCATAAGGCCCTCACGGCGCTGCTGGAAACATCGGGGTCTGGGCACAAACCCTGCACATCTACAGGTGGATAGAAAGGCTACAAGCATATAACTTCACCACCCAGTTCATGCCGGGAGGAGAAAACGTAGTGTCGGACCTACTGTCCTGGGCCACACCTAACCCCACACTGAGTGTCGAACAGGACCCCTTAGAGCCTGAATTGATCCACATGCTGCATGGCCCACTTCAGAATGCTGTCTCCTTGCAAGAGCTCCAGGCTGCATCTGAGCAGGATCCAGTACTAACCCAGCTCCGCACCTTCATTCACGAGGGCTGGTCACCCAGTGTACTAGAAGAGCTAGCGCCCTTCCACAGAGTCAAAGACAACCATACTGGAATGATGTCTGCATGGCAAGGGGGCTCTGCATGGTAATCCTGGAGGCCGCTGAAGGGCCGCAACCTGACTATGGTACACAAGGGCCACCTGGGCATCGTCAGAGTCAAACAGCGGTGTAGGAGCTCAGTCTGGCGGCCAGGCATCGACAAGGACGTGGCGATCATGATGAAAGACTATACGCCCTGCCTGGCCAGTGGAAAAACTGGTGTACCACCACCCCTGCTCCTGTAGCCACTGCCATAGCCATCAACCCCGTGAAAACATGTCCAATTGGACACATTCAGCAAACTGCATGCACCCCCCACACACCCTCGTACCAATGCTTTCTATTAGTGGCCTACGATCTCCACTCAAAATGGCCCGAGGTGTTGCCCACCGGCTCAGTCACCACTGACATAGTCACCGATTTCCTCGCCTCCCTTTTCGCCTGCTGGGGTGTGCCAGATGCAATCACAACAGACAATGGACCACAGTTCACCTCAGTGGACTCCGTGACCTTTGTGGGAGGAAGGGGCATTAAGCACATAAGGACTGCCTTCTACCACCCTCAGGTGAATAGGGTGGTGGAGAGGTTCAACCAGACCCTCAAGAACAGTCTCAGGGCACACCTAGCGGATGGGCTCTCATTTTCGGCCACACTACAGAGCACCCTGCTACATTACAGGGCGATGCCTCACGCCACGATGGTCAGCTCCCCAGCTCTACTAATGCTAGGATGTGAAATGTGCCTTCCCCTGGACCGATTACGCCCCCCATCGGACGCTACCCCGACAGAAATGCTCTCACCTAGGGGGAGGAAGACCAAACAGCAGCAACGTATGAAGCAAATATTTACCTCTGCACATTAGACAAGTACCTTCACTGTCCATTTTTAAAACCCACCTTAAAATACACTTTTACTCCCTGGTCTTCGACCCAGTGTGAGACATTGATTTTATTGAATGAAATTAATTTTTATTTTTATTTATTTACTTTTTACCTTTTACTTTATTGTTTCTATTGACTGTGGTTTCTACTCATGCCGTTTTATATTGTTTTTGTTGTATATTGTTTTTGTGTTAGTATCCTGCTCCTTGCTTTTATGTTTATGCCTCGGTGAAACTGAGAGGCATATGGTAGTCAGTTAGTGCATCTGTTTGTGGCTGTATGTATATCTGTCCGTCGGCCTCTCTGTTTCAGCTCGCCCGGTCAAAATTAAGTGGAACTAAAGGCTTGTATCAATCAATGTATCACCATATTTTCTTGACTTTTAATTTGCCACAATTTTGAAATAATGCTTTGTTTTTTAAATGAACACAAAAATAGCTCACCTTTACCAACAATGGAACGGTACTGCATATGCGCCCAGAAACTCCTGCCAGAGGAAAGTACTCAGCAATCCGCCAATACTGGGTGAACAAATGTTGAGTCTTTTTGCCTGTCTGTTTTCTTCCTCTGCCACTTAACAGCAAAAGCTCCTGTTCGTCTTCATTGTCATTGTATTCACATACCTCCATTGCTTCCGCCATTTAAAATGTCTGCCACTGTACTCTTCTTCTGTGCTTGGATTGCAGCAGTTCAAATCAGTTTGGTGGCTTTTGGCTGCTGCCAACAGTATGAGCATGTGAACTGCAGATTATTTTCACTGTGCATGCGTGTACTCCAAAACTACTGGATGGATTTGGATGAAATTTTTACCAGAGGTGGTCCTTGGGCTAGAGAGGAATCCATAACATTTTGGTGATGATCCCAGAATGCATACCTCCACCAAGGCTCTTCTTACAGTGTGTTAGCAAGAATACTCCAAAAGTATTAGATGGATTTGGATGAAATTTTTACCAGAAGTGGTCCTTGGGCTAGAGAGGAACCCATAACATTTTGGTGATGATTCAAGAATGCATACCTCCGCCAAGGCTCTGGCACTGAGGCATCAGCACCTTGGTGCTTTCATTATGCCTCGGTGAAATTGAGAGGCATACAGTAATCAGTTAGTGCATCTGTTTGTGGCTGTGTGTATCTGTCCATCCGTCTGTCTGTCTGCCTCTCTGTTTCAGCTTGCCCGGTCAAAATTAAGTGGAACTGGAGGTGTATATCATTGTATCATATGTAGCGTGAGCAACTGGATTCCAATTTATAAAATTATTCTTTGATGACGAGAAATCGTTCCACTCAAAAGTCTGTTCATAACCTCCTCCTCTTCACCCAAGACCGGAGCTGTGAAACCCTATGCCATTGAACATAAAGTGGACAAGTTAATCCCTGCTCAAGATCCGGAGTCATTCCCTTTCAAATCCATTTTCCAAAAGAATGCCAAAGTGACAGCCTGATGTTCCACAGACTCTTGATGACTAAGATTTCTCTTATTAAAACTCAAAAGTCCAACAGTACCCTCCAATGAATAACACAGGAATATTTTCCATGAGGACTGAATGTTTTCTCTCTGAAGTTAAACTATGAATTGTGAACAATGAAATAACTTAGCCTTCTCCACAGACGTCAGCTATTGAAGATATGACTGGACCCTGTGATGGACAATTATGGTTTGAAATGCTTTTATTGATATGATTACCTCCGCCAGGCCGAAAGGCCAGGAGGAGGTTATGTTTTTGCCGGGGTTTGTCTGTCTGTCTGTCTGTCTGTTGGTTAGCAAGATAACTCAAAAAATCTTGGACGGATTTCCATGAAACTTTCAGGCGTTGTTGGAAATGGTACAAGGAAGAACTGATTAAATTTTGGGGGTGATCCGGTTCACCGTCTGGATACAGGAATTTTTTAAAGCATTTTTCATTCAACACTGTGACATACAGCCATTTTCAACATGTGCGCAGGCGCAATGGAGGGCGCTGGTCGTCGTGTCTGCAACACAAACTCTGCGTTCTTCAACGTTTTAGGCACAAAAGGACGCGGAAAACACTGCTGGCCTGGGCCCGCCAGCGTGCAACTGCAAAACCTCACACGGGCAGCTGTCCGCCGACGGATTCTTTGGCAGAAATTCCCCGGCCAGCCATAGGAGCTGCGCATTTGGCAGAAATTCACCGGCCAGCCATAGGCGCTGCGCAAAAACGAGCTCTCTGCCGGCGAAGCTTCTAAATTGTCGTTTGCCGCGGAGCGCAACCCCCAAAACAATAATATTGTAGCGAACTCAATATGAGCACCCTGTTTGGCTTGCCAAGTGGGTTGACCCTATTGGCGACACAGGTAGAGTGCGAGACTCCGGAGCGGGAGGCGTGAGTTCGAACCTCCCGGTGGGACGTCGCCATGTCGAGCAGCACGTTACAATATAATATAAAACCCACGGCAACCTGTCTACCCAATTTGCATCCGTCAGTGGAGGAGATGGACACAACAGCAACACTTCAGTTTATTACCTCCGCCAAGGAGGCAATGCTTTTACTACTGAACCACTAATCCTATCACTATCAGATTGATTGTCATTGATTAATTGTGTGTTTATTGCACTGTCCCTGTCAAATAAACAAATAACCATTGTGAATCCAATTGCTAGTCATATGTTTACATGCTCAAGGAATGTGAAAACGTACACACAAACACTGTATGGGGGGAATTGTGGCGCTTGGCGGAGGTCTGCGCTCTCCGAGTGCTTTTCTAGTTTGGTATGTGTTTCTTTATTTTCAGGAAGAATTAATTTTGCATGCCTACTATAATTATCACATTTACAATGTAGACACATTGTTTGTTCCTTTATTAAATAGAATATTTTAGTCACTAAAGTTTTAAAGAATTTATGCTTTAATGGGCAGCATATTTGTTTTAGGATGATTGCACTTTTCATATCAAAGCTTATGCATCCTTCTATCTATCCCTGGGTACATTCCAAAAACTGTGAACTGACCAATCAGCTTCCAAGTCTCCATGCATCTCCTTATTAGTCAGCTTTATGACCTCTGCTGAAACAAAGAAACTCAGTGCAATTGGTCAAAACTTTACACTAATGGCCAGATCCAATCCTGATCTTTGAATGTAATTGGTCAAGCTCAGTTGTCATAAAATTTATTGTGCCATCCTGCCACACCTTACCAGTTGAAAAAAACCTTTCCTTTTTCTCCAGTTGCGAATTGTTGACTCTTGAAGAAGCAGTTTCTGCTTCCCCCCTTTTTTTCTAAGCAGGCCTGGAGGGTATGCTCTGTGTAACTTTTTCCCCTTTTTTTCTTTAAAATTCACCTTTTCCTATTTTACTCCTTTTTTCCTTAAAGGGTACCTGTGGTGGTCGTCTAAACGCATTCAACTTGAAAACATTAGGCAAAGTATTCGTTATTTGGTTAAATAATTAACCTGCTCCTTAATAATAAAACCTGCTCCTTAACACCTGCTCCTTAACACCAGCAAAACCAAGGAGCTCATAGTGGACTACAGGAAGGAGAGGGAAGAGACACATGACCCCATCCATATCAATGGCATAGCTGTTGAACGTGTCCTCAGCTTCAAATTCCTGGGGACCCACATCTCGGAGGACCTGTCCTGGTCAGTTAACACCACCAGCCTGATCAAGAAGGCCCATCAGCGCCTCTTCTTCTTGAGGACATTGAAGAAGAACCATCTGTCAACTGACATCCTGGGCAACTTCTACCGCTGCGTGATAGAGAGCACCCTGACCAACTGTATCACAGTCTGGTATGGGAGCTGCTCTGTAGCTGACCGCAAGGCGCTGCAGCGGGTGGTGAAAACTGCCCAACGCATCACAGGGACTCCACTTCCAGCTATAGAGGACGTCTACAGGAAAAAATGTCTGCGCCGGGCACGCAGCATTCTTAGGGACTCCAACCATCCTGCTCATGGACTGTTCCAGCTTCTTCCCTCCAGAAGACGTTTCAGAAGCCTTCGGACTAGAACCAGCAGGTTTAGGAACAGTTTCTTTCCAACAGCTGTCACGTTATTGAACTTAGTTCCCCGCTGACTCTCTTACAATCATCTTTTACCATCCTCACCTGTACATAACTGCATAACTACATAACTACATCTAACTTATTGCACATTATTTGCACATAACAGTACTCTTAACTTTCTGCACTGCTGCATATATTTGCATATATTTGCTTAAATTGCACATACTGTTAATTACCGTATATACTGCACTGCTGTCCTTTGCACTTCTGATTGGATGCTAAACTGTGTTTTGTTACCTTGTATTCATACATGTGTAATGACAATAAAGTTGAATCTAATCTAATCTAATCTAATTATTGCCAGCCATATACCACTAGAGAAATATGCAAATACGACCACAGGCATGGCCAGCCATTGAAAACTCTGCGCGCAGCCATGACACATGCGGATGTGACGTCATTTCGTTGATACTGAAAAGTCAATACTCCGTCTGTATGAGCGACTAGGGTGCTGTTGTGAGTGTTTTTATTCTATTATGGCTGAATTGTCGGACTCTGAGGAAGAATTCGTCCAACATGGCTACAGGTTTGAGCCAGAAAGGTCTTCTGAGGGTGAAAGTGACGAAGTGGTCCTCACACACAACGCAATTTCGTCTGAAAGGAAACGTCTGTGCCCTGTTCCGAGATTGCACAATCACTTTTCCGCTACGATCTTCTGACAAGGTGAGCTGGGTTTGGGTACACAAAAGAAGTGTTTATCTTTGTTTTTTCGCTTATTATTGAGACATCCAAAGGCTTTACATTCCGCCATGTTGCGATATCCATATCGCATTGTATGTTTTTGTTGTTACAAGAGCGCCGAGTGTCTGCTGCTCTGTAGAATCATCTGCCGTCTGGCGGCCGTTACGACCTCAGATCAGACGAGACGACCCGCTGAATTTAAGCATTTATTTATTTAATTTTCTACTCGTTTTAGTTCTGCATTTAATATGAACCCTGAGTTTGAAATAAACGTTTGAATTTGAATTTGAATATCCCGAAAGCCACTGCTCATCCTGGCACTCCAGGCTCAGCCAATATTGATCCAGATCGCGGTATCCACGCTACTACGTCACAGGAAGCGTCCTGGCAGGCCATGTAGCCGCTAGTATGGCTGCACCCATGTTTTGCTGACATAGCTGAACCAGCGCATCAGCAATGGATTTATATCACATTGCTTTGAACTTGAACTTGAACTTAAACTTGAACTAGAACGTGAGACAGGGGCTCAATATAATATCTTTTTTTTCCCGACCACCACAGGTACGCTTTAAATTACTGTGCTAAGAAGATTTTGTTTGGTTTTACCAAGCTTAAATCAACTTTGTTCTGACCACAACACATTGGAAGAAACAGATTTGTGATTTGTTTTTTTATTTATCAAGTTTGATTTTCTGATCGGACTTTGAATGATAAACAAATATTATCTGGAATTTGACAACCTGGCCAAACTCCTTTTTCTGTGCATAAACAGGCATTGGCCAACGTGATGAGCATCCAGCTTCTATGTTTGTGATCCCCAGGAGAAGGGCCCGAGCTGTTTTGTGGCAGAACCTGCCTGCCATTTTCTCTCAACAGAATCACGCACATCCAGCTGGACCAAGATTGGTACCGGACCACCTGCTGCCACCAGGGGACACAATCTGACTATGCCGTGCTGAAGGTCTGTTGTCCAAATTAAATTTAATTCTTCAGAATATTCCCGTTATAAGTTCTATAAACCGAACATCTTCAACCTCCTTTCAGAACTTCAAATGCATTTATCTTTTCATTAATCTCCATTCCTTTTCAGAGTAACACAAATTTTCCTTTTTATAAAATAGTTTAATCATCATTTTCTTCATAAAATTGCGTCCATTTTTCTTAACCAAAGCTATTTTAGGGTTTCTCATTTTCCATTACAGTGCCAATTTAAGCTATAGTTTTCTTTGGTTTCACAAATGTTTGATAATACACTTTATGCTCAGTAATCCATTAACTGTCTAATGTGCTTATGATACATGTTGAATTCACTGTCTTAAATTCATCTGAATGTGTTAATCTATCCTGAAATTTCTTATTTAACTATTAAAAAGACATATGGGAGTTATTGTTTGATTTCATGTTCATCCTCTTGATTAAAAGCAGACAAGAACTCACAGGTTTTTCAGACCGATTCATTATTGGTACAAATACAGAATTACTGTATTAAAGGGCCTATATCATGCTATTTTAAGCCTTTCAGAGTAAACTATATGCATGTATGTGATAGTATATTACCTTTGGTACACTGGAGAATGAATTTCTTATGAAATATGAGTTATTTTTGCGAGCTACTTTTCCAACCCGGAAGTAAGATGCCTCGATCTCTGAGGCTCAGCCTCTCCTTCTTGTGGCTGCCGCCCATTTCATGACGTAACCCCTGAGTCGGCTGCTGCAGCGTGCCGCTGGGTTCCGCCCACGAAAACTTAAAAGACATTGTCTTACATAAAAAAGCAAACAGTTGTTGTCACTGAGCAGATTAGGTGTGAGAGGAACTACTTCTTCACAGCGTCAATGCTAAAGTGAAAGAGTTTTGCCGATCACCGCTCCGTTAGCTGCGCGGAGAAAGTGGGTGTGTGTGTTAGCCTGGGGGCGGTGCTGGCAACACAGGCACTTCCTGGAGTGGGCGGCTCAGCCACGTTCATACGTATGAACTTGGGGACCCAGTCATTATCAGGGACAGGGCGGAGCAGCAGCTCAGAGAGCAGGGTTGAGGAGGAATACTCAGAGATGCGTGAATGGAGCAAAACACCACTTTGGGGGTGTTTTTGGTGAGGAATTAACACTATAACATGCTTAAAGGCTCAAAAAAGTTGATTTTGCATGATATAGGTCGTTTAATAAAATTGTCCATTGTTTTGGACTGGTGCCCCACAAGCTTATGTGTGTCGGTCATGAAAAGAAATCTCCAGTCCTACTCACATGCATATTTACATTAATACTTGTACCAACAATAAAGTACTACTACACGCCATATTTTCTCGACTTTTAATTTGCCAGAATTCCGAGACAAGGCTTTGTTTTCAAAATAAACACAAATTTAACTCACTATTTCTGTCAATACAGCCACAAAAAAGGTATTGTAATAACTATGCTGAGCCACTAGAGACAGCAGTGCAACTTTTTTTTACAGCACATGATGGACCACTTCCGTGACATCACTAGGTTAGTTAGTATGGTGCTGGGTTTGTGCTCAGTGGTCTGCATTAGCTACTGTGTAGAGTTTTTACAAACACCAGGCTAATGGAGGATTATTAGACCAAAATTAAAAACAGATGTAAGGGCGGTCATTATTATATTACTCCGACTGTAGTGGTATATTTTATGTGGTCAAAGTGAGGAGAGATCGCCTGCTTTATTTTATAACATCTTCAACACCTGACTGATGTCTGTATTGAAATGACGGCGCTGCTGTTAGCCGTGATGCTCACATGTGCAAAGATCTTTTATATTAACAATGAGACGGGGGGGTGGGGGGTTGAGTCAGAGGGACTGATGGTTCATCAGAAAAAAAGGTCTCAGGTCTGATCCTACTGTTCTCTGATTTTTTTTCTCTGATAAAGACTGGTGTCCACAGATCACTGCACAGACTGTTAGCATAGAGGTAATGAGTGCTAACATCACCAGGTTAATGGATGATCATTAGACCAAACTAAAAACAGATGTAGGGGCGGTCATTATTATACTACCCTGACTGTAGTGGTATTGTAGCAGACACAAAATGCATATTGTAGAGACAAGGATGAGTCAGACAGCGTCTCAGCCAGGATGCAGTGGTTAAACATAAGAGGACAATAGTCAGGGTGTGGAGAATGTGCGGAAGGATGAGACTGAGTTTATTCCTCAGGTTCAGCTTTATTCACAATCACATACTCCAACAATTTCAAAGCAGGAAAAAGAGGATGAATCATCTCACATCTGTCTTTTATACCCCGGACATCAAAACTGCAGTCACATGGTGTTTAATCAAACATACAGTCACATGGTACTTAATCCCAGTCACAATGTAACTCCTCTGATCTTCACACCATCGTCCCTTAGTCTCCGGTGGTCCGGAAATCTCTCCAGGTCATCTCCTTGAAACAAAAGCCAAATCTCACTGTTGTGTTCGTGTTCGTTGAGGAGAGAAGAGACTTGCAGTTGAACCAACGTAACTTTATTTTTTAGCGGCAGCTCACACAGACACTTTCATGTCGGCTCCCATGTTGGCCGTTTCTTATTCTACTGAGTGCATCATTCCAACAAGCGGTAACAAGGTAGCAGCGACGCCTAGTGGTAAACACTGATCATTACATCCCCCTTTCTTTGAGGTGAATAAACATTAATAAACATTGATGCAAAACAGTGTATATGTATTCAGTATGAATGGACTAATACAAAACACAAATTTCAGTTCTCCCTGAATCAACATGCCCAAAGAAATTAACATCTGTTACATTTTTCTTATTCTTTGCTTTTTGCTTTTTTTTTTTTTTTTTTTTCTTATAAGTCCAACCTATCTGGTTTCTTTATTTCTCGTTTTGATCTTCTCGGTTCATCTTTGTCAGGTGGAACATTTGCTTCACAGTTCATAAGAGGTGTGGTTGTGGGAGATTCTGGGTGAGCATTATTGGGCCCACCAGGTGCTTGTGGAGTCTTGAGGAGACTGCGGCGATTGCGCCTGAGCACCTGTCCATCCTCGGTTCTCACTGTGAATGATCTTGGAGCAACTTCCTGTAATACAACTCCTTTAGTGTTCCAGCCAGATGCATCCTCGATCCTAACTGGGTCGTTGTTGGCCAGTGGAGAGAGTGGTTTGGCTGAAGTGTCATAGAATGTCTTTTGTTTCAGTTTCTGCTTCTCAAGCTTGTTTCTGAGTTTTGTATCTTTCCTTTGTGAAGTAGCATTTGGGTAGCTGGGAAGCGTTGTACGCAGCTTTCTGTTCATTAGTAGCTCAGCAGGTGACAGTCCGCACTGAAGTGGAGAGGCGCGGTAACTGAGTAGAGCCAAGTATGGATCTGAGTTGCTGTCTGCAGCTTTCTTAAGCAGTTGCTTCAGAATGTGGACGCCTTTTTCTGCTTGTCCATTTGATTGTGCATAGTGTGGGCTTGACGTCACATGCCGAAATTCATACTGTTCTGCAAACTGCTGCCATTCCCTGCTACTGAAACATGGTCCATTATCTGTCACCACAATGTGTGGGATGCCATGCCGAGCAAATGTGGATTTGGTATGAGTGATCACACAGGCTGATGTAGTGCTTGAGAGTAGTGCCATTTCTGGAAAGTTGGAAAAGTAGTCCATGACTACTAAGTAGTCTTTGCCTTTAAGGTGAAACAGGTCTATCCCTACTTTGTGCCAAGGGGATGCAGGACTTTCAGATATCACCATTGGCTCTTTGCTTTGTTTACTTCGGTGTTTCTGGCACGTTTCACAACTACTCACAAGCGTCTCGATGTCTTTGTTTAGTCCAGGCCAGTACACTGACTCCCTTGCTCTCCTTTTACATTTTTCAATCCCAAGGTGTCCTTCATGTATCCTGTTTAACAAATCTGGTCTTAGAGCCTCAGGGATGACTATTCTTCCTTTCTTCAGTAATAGTCCATCAACAAAACTGAGATCTCCTCTGACATGGTAATAGCGAGGGCAAGATCCTGCAGGCCATCCCTCGTCCATGTTCTGAATGACACGCTGTAGCTCGGTGTCCTGTGATGTCACCTCAGCTATTTGTTTCGACTTTGTGTCAGATACTGGCAGAGCACACGACACCATGTTGATGTGATTTTCAATATCCTCATCTGTGGAACTCAGACACTTTTCAGCAGGTGCTCTGGACAAGGCATCTGCGAGTATCAGGTGCTTTCCCGGTGTGTAAACCAGTTCAAAATCGTACCTTTGCATTTTCATCATTAGGCGTTGGATCCGTGGGGACATTTCGTTAAGATTCTTCTTGATAATGGAGACGAGTGGGCGGTGGTCAGTTTCCACAGTAAAAGACAGCAGTCCATAGACATAACTGTGAAACCGCTCCAGCCCGTAGGAAACGCCTAAACACTCCTTTTCAATCTGGGCATATTTGCATTCAGACTTTGTCATAGCCCTTGACGCATAGGCTACTGGTTTCCAGTACTCTCCTTCTGCCTGTAGGAGCACTGCTCCGATGCCATCTTTGGACGCGTCAGTTGACACTTTGAGCTTTTTCCGGTGGTCATAGTAGGCTAATGCTGGTGCTCTGGTAAGAGTTTGCTTAAGTCTTTGCCACTCTTGCTCATGTTTTTCGGCCCATTTAAAGTCACAGTCATTGTGTAAGAGCTCTCGGATGCATGACGTCTTTGCTGTGAGGTTGGGAATAAATTTGCCTATGAAATTTACCATTCCCATGATGCGTAACACGCCCGTTTTGTCTGTTGGTCTTGGCATGTTCAGTATTGCTTTCACCTTATCGCCATCTGGTTGTATGCCTTGAGCTGTGAGTTTGTCTCCGAGGAAGAGAATCTCTTGTACTGCAAACTCACACTTGGCTCTATTGAGTTTCAGCCCGTACTTCTGAATGCGCTCCATCACTTTGTTAAGTCTCTGGTTGTGCTCTTGGAGAGTCGAGCCCCATACAATAATGTCATCTATGTAAACTCTGACTCCCTCTAGGCCTTCAATGATCTGTTCCATCGCTCTGTGGAATATTTCTGGTGCAGATTTTATTCCAAATGGCAGCCTAAGAAAACAGTATCTACCGAAAGGTGTGTTAAAAGTACAGTACTTAGTGCTGCTCTCATCCAGTTTTAACTGCCAGAAACCCTGAGAAGCGTCGAGCTTTGTGAAGTAGTTAGCTCCTGCCATCTCACTGACTATTTCCTCACGTGTGGGGATTTGGTAGTACTCGCGCTTAATGTTCTCATTTAGATCTTTTGGGTCCATGCACATTCTCAACTCACCGTTCTTTTTCTTTGTGACGACAATCGAGTTGACCCAGTCTGTGGGCTCCTGCACCTTTTTGATCACGCCCAAGTTGGTCATCCTGTCCAGTTCTCGTTTGAGGGCTTCACGCAGTGGAGCTGGGACCCTACGTGGTGCGTGCACAACTGGTTGGGCGCCTTCTTTTAGCTGGACTTTATATGTAAAGGGCAGTGTGCCAAAACCTTTGAACACATCAGAAAAGTTTTGCACAATAGCGTTAGTGTCACACTTGGAATCTGATTCAATGCAGTACACTCTTTTCACTAACCCTAGCTCTTCACAGCTTTTATCACCCAACAGTGATTCACATTTCTCATTCACAACAGAAAAGTTTACATTGTGCACTTTACCTTTAACAACAACATTCAGTTTACAGGTACCAAAACACTGTATGGGTTGCCCATTGTAATCTTTCAACCCTGATTTCTTTCTGTATATGTGTGGCTTAACCTGCATTTCCTTTACATCAGACATGCTAATGAGGTTAGCTTTTGCACCAGTGTCCAGTCTCATAGTGACGATAGTCCCGTTAACCAGCAGAGGAGTGGTCCACTTGTCCTCATTGGTAATGCTGTTGACTTTTTCTTCTTCATTTTCACAGTCAACGATGCCCACAAAGAAAGTGTCACTTAAGTCTGTGTCTTCGACTACATTCACGTTTTTGCCTTTCTTTCCTTCCTTTCTTTTGGTGAAGCATTGCTTGGCAAAATGATTCTTTCCATGGCAGTTGGAGCATACTTTACCAAACGCTGGGCATTGCTCTGGCTTGTGCTGTAATCCGCAACGCTTGCAGAAGAACGTGGGATCCTCGGTCCGCTGTGCAGTCCCGGCCCGTGAGCGACGCCTCCCGCTCTGAGATGACACGGCGCCGACCGCTGCTCCTTCACTCGGAGGTGTGGCGCCTGGCATGCCGCAGAACGTTTTCATGTGCTTCTGGGACAGTTCGCTTGCCTGGCAGAGTTTAACAGCCATCTCCAGCGTCAACTCCGTCTCACGAAGCAGTCTCTCTCGTAACTTTTTGTCCTCAACACCAAACACAATTTGATCTCTGATCATTGAGTCCTTCAATGTCCCAAAATTGCAGGATTGTGCTTTCAAACGGAGAGCTGTCAAAAAACTGTCAAAGGGCTCACTCTGTTGCTGCATACGAGACCTAAACATGTATCTTTCATATGTCTCGTTTTTCTTAGGAGTGCAGTGAGCATCAAACTTAGCGAGCACGACATCCAGCTTATTTGGGTCTTCACCCGTTCCGAACACGAACGTGTTGTACACTTCAATGGCCTGTGGCCCCGCTAAGTTCAGCAAAAGTGCTACCTTTCTCAGGTCCGGCTTCGTGTCCAGTCCCATGGCCGTGACATACAAGTTGAACTGCTGCTTGAATGCCCGCCATTTTTCATCCACGTTACCTGCCAATTTCAGGTTTTCCGGCGGCTTCAACTCCATGACGACTTCTCACATGGTCGCTCAGTTCATGCAGTTTACTCCTGGTACCATGTTGTGTTCGTGTTCGTTGAGGAGAGAAGAGACTTGCAGTTGAACCAACGTAACTTTATTTTTTAGCGGCAGCTCACACAGACACTTTCATGTCGGCTCCCATGTTGGCCGTTTCTTATTCTACTGAGTGCATCATTCCAACAAGCGGTAACAAGGTAGCAGCGACGCCTAGTGGTAAACACTGATCATTACACTCACACTCTCCCGTTACCTCTTGGAGGCTCAGTCCCTTTGTTCCCTGAGACGTGCAGCACACAATCAACACACAGCAATATATTTGTGGAGCATATGTAACCAACATATGTGCCCACAAGGGGTGTCATGGGGAGTTGGCAAGAAGAGAGAGATGGGGGTTCAAGGGGAATGTATTGTGTTGTTAGATGTCATGCAGTGTGATGTGAAATGTCATGCAGAGGTGAGATGATCTGTTGGGATATAAGGAGAAACTGTGCTTGGCTGTATCATGCTTTTTCTGCGTATGACTGATGTGAGAGTGTTAATAAACTTCGTCTGTTCGTAAACCTGCCTCCTCATTTCCCACACTCTCCACAGTATATTTTATGTGGTCAAAACGAGGAGAGATTGCCTGCTTTATTTTGACATCTTCAACAGCTGACTGATGTCTGCAATGAAATGGCGGAGCTGCCGTTAGCTACAATGCTAATGTGTGTAGCAATCTTTTATATTAACGATGAGACTGGGTTTTTTTTTTTTGAGTCAGGGACTGATGGTTTATCAGACACAAAGGTCTCAAGCATGAGCCTACTGTTCTCTGATTAAGTCTGGTGTCCACAGATCACTGCACAGACTGTTAGCATACAGGTAATGAGTGCTAACGCCAGTTCAACTCTTCAACTAAACTCTTTAGGCTGGGCAGAAAGTACCTCCTCAGTGGTGATTTATATGAAATAGATCACCACTGTTTTCTATTCTTTTTAAATGTAATAATTAGTTCATGTACGCATGTGCAACAATTCATCAGTTAATAAACAGCTTTCTTGCCTTTCATGATGACCCCTAATATCATTGCAGTCTTTGGGATAAAAAAAAAGAAGCTTTTTCTCCCTCTGGTAAAAAAAGAAAAAAAACCTGATCATTTTAACACGAACTTGGATTTTACTTCCATCCAGATAAATGAATTAAAAAATACTTCAACTAAATCCAATTTACCAAGAACACAAATCAGTTATTTTATTGATGTTGTCATGAGGATGAGTGCGGCGTGTCACCGGGCTCAGGCTCTTAATTTATTTCAGATTATTTTCTGTATGTGTCCAGTGTTGTGTTATTCTCCTGTATGTTGGTTTATGATGTCTCTGGTGGTTTATTGTTCCGCTAGTTATTTATGTTCTTAGCACTATTATTCTTTTGCCAGTTTCTGTAGTTTAGGAGTTATAGTTTGTTTTTCTGTGACACAAGTGCCCTACCTCCTCTTCCAGACACTCCCACCCTGTCATCTGCTCACTGTCTGTTCTCTAGTCGTCTCAGCTGTGAGTAGTTGCATAATTAGGTCACCTGCTCGCTCATGCTCCCCGCACCTGCTGCCTATTGTTTCATCTGGTTCCCGTGCTATTTAAAGACTGTCATGTTGTTTTCTTACTGCGGCAGTGTTGGTTAAAATTCTCTTCCTCATCGCCACCAGAGCCCAAATCCTGCTCTGGTGAGTTTGTCTCAAATCATCTCAGTCTGTAAGATTTTTCTGTGTCTGTTCTTGGACTTTGTGTTGTGCACTTTTTGGGACTTGTGGTTTTTTTTGTGTGTAATAAATTCCACTAACTGCAGTTCAGCGCATGGGTCTCAGTTCTCTGCCCTGAGAGGCAATTCATGACAATCTGTCCTTCCACATTTCTCTCCTTAAAACCATACCTACCCAGAACCTCCTATTCACCTCTGTTCCCTTCACCTACATGCTCATTAAAGTCCGCTCCAATTACCACTCTCTCCCCCCAGGAACATTCTCTACCACTTCATTCAATTTACTCCTGAGTTCTTCTTTCTCTTCTACCTGACATCCAACTTGTGGGACATACGCACTGACAACATTCAACATCACACCTTCGACTTCTAGCTTTAAACTCATGATTCTGTCTGACTACCTCTTTACCTCTTGAACACTCTTCACATACTCTTCCTTCAAGATTCCTCCTGCTCAATTTCTCTTCCTATCAACACAATGGTAGAACAGTTTAAATCCACTTCCAATGCTTCTATCTTTGCTTCCCTTCCATCTGGTTTCTTGAACAGACGGTATACATATCTACTTTCCTTGTCTCCATCATATCAGCCAACTTTCTGCCTTTACCAGTCATAGTCCCTAAATTTAAAGTCCCTACTCTCACCTCTACACTTCTGCCTTTCCTTTCCTTTCCTTTTCTCTCTCTCCCTCCTACCACGCTTTCCCCCTGTCCTCCTCCTCGATCTTAGACCAACAGTAGCCCAATTCCACTGGTACACAGTCAGTTAACAGCACTGGTGGCGGTCGTTGTTAACCCGGGCCTTGACGATCCGGTATGAAAGTTTCATTCATCATGATCCGCATGTTTGATATAGCAAAGGCTTTACGTCGGATGCCCTTCCTGACACAACCCTCATTTACCTGGGCCTGGGTCCGGCACAAGGAGTACACTGGCTTGTGCACCCCTGTGGCTGGGTTTCTTAAAAAGATATAATAAAATCAAATGTAAAAGACTGTAAAGATGTAAAAAAATGGGCATGTAACATTTGTTATGTTTAAATGCTGAAAATCAATATAAATAAAAGCAGTATAAATGGAATACTGAAGTGATTAGAAACAACTGCACAATTATGTTATTTTAGCAATCACAAAAATATATACTACTCATAAAAGGTTAGGAACGTTTTGCTTTCAGGTGAAATTTATGGAAAATGTAAAAAATCCACACCACAGTAATATTATATCATGAAAGTAGGGCATTTAAGTAGAAGCACGCAATGGTGAGTTCCTCATCTCAAACAAAAGCCAACAACAGTGGTGGGTATACAACAACAAAAAATGTTAGTGTCTCAGTAACTTGTCATGTGCCCTTGAGCGTCAATTACAGCTTCACGACGACGTCTCACACTGTTCACAAGTCGACTTATTGTCTGCTGAGGCATGGCATTCTACTCTTCTTGAAGGACGGCCGTCAGGTCATTGAGGTTGTGGGTTACAGGGTTACGAGCCTCTTCGTCATCTGCTCACTGTCTGTTCTCTAGTCGTCTCAGCTGTGAGTAGTTGCATAATTAGGTCACCTGCTCGCTCATGCTTCCCGCACCTGCTGCCTATTGTTTCATCTGGTTCCCGTGCTATTTAAAGACTGTCATGTTGTTTTCTTACTGCGGCAGTGTTGGTTAAAATTCTCTTCCTCATCGCCACCAGAGCCCAAATCCTGCTCTGGTGAGTTTGTCTCAAATCATCTCAGTCTGTAAGATTTTTCTGTGTCTGTTCTTGGACTTTGTGTTGTGCACTTTTTGGGACTTGTGGTTTTTTTTGTGTGTAATAAATTCCACTAACTGCAGTTCAGCGCATGGGTCTCAGTTCTCTGCCCTGAGAGGCAATTCATGACAATCTGTCCTTCCACATTTCTCTCCTTAAAACCATACCTACCCAGAACCTCCTATTCACCTCTGTTCCCTTCACCTACATGCTCATTAAAGTCCGCTCCAATTACCACTCTCTCCCCCCAGGAACATTCTCTACCACTTCATTCAATTTACTCCTGAGTTCTTCTTTCTCTTCTACCTGACATCCAACTTGTGGGACATACGCACTGACAACATTCAACATCACACCTTCGACTTCTAGCTTTAAACTCATGATTCTGTCTGACTACCTCTTTACCTCTTGAACACTCTTCACATACTCTTCCTTCAAGATTCCTCCTGCTCAATTTCTCTTCCTATCAACACAATGGTAGAACAGTTTAAATCCACTTCCAATGCTTCTATCTTTGCTTCCCTTCCATCTGGTTTCTTGAACAGACGGTATACATATCTACTTTCCTTGTCTCCATCATATCAGCCAACTTTCTGCCTTTACCAGTCATAGTCCCTAAATTTAAAGTCCCTACTCTCACCTCTACACTTCTGCCTTTCCTTTCCTTTCCTTTTCTCTCTCTCCCTCCTACCACGCTTTCCCCCTGTCCTCCTCCTCGATCTTAGACCAACAGTAGCCCAATTCCACCGGTACACAGTCAGTTAACAGCACTGGTGGCGGTCGTTGTTAACCCGGGCCTTGACGATCCGGTATGAAAGTTTCATTCATCATGATCCGCATGTTTGATATAGCAAAGGCTTTACGTCGGATGCCCTTCCTGACACAACCCTCATTTACCTGGGCCTGGGTCCGGCACAAGGAGTACACTGGCTTGTGCACCCCTGTGGCTGGGTTTCTTAAAAAGATATAATAAAATCAAATGTAAAAGACTGTAAAGATGTAAAAAAATGGGCATGTAACATTTGTTATGTTTAAATGCTGAAAATCAATATAAATAAAAGCAGTATAAATGGAATACTGAAGTGATTAGAAACAACTGCACAATTATGTTATTTTAGCAATCACAAAAATATATACTACTCATAAAAGGTTAGGAACGTTTTGCTTTCAGGTGAAATTTATGGAAAATGTAAAAAATCCACACCACAGTAATATTATATCATGAAAGTAGGGCATTTAAGTAGAAGCACGCAATGGTGAGTTCCTCATCTCAAACAAAAGCCAACAACAGTGGTGGGTATACAACAACAAAAAATGTTAGTGTCTCAGTAACTTGTCATGTGCCCTTGAGCGTCAATTACAGCTTCACGACGACGTCTCACACTGTTCACAAGTCGACTTATTGTCTGCTGAGGCATGGCATTCTACTCTTCTTGAAGGACGGCCGTCAGGTCATTGAGGTTGTGGGTTACAGGGTTACGAGCCTCTTCACGGTGACTCAGCTGATCCCATAGGTTTTCTGTGGGATTCAGGTCTGGAGAAAGTGCAGGCCACTCCATTTGAGGTACCCCAGCCTCTAACAGCCGTTCTCTAGTGATGCGACCTTGATGAGTTGGAGCATTGTTGTCCATGAATGGCAAGAACCAAGCAGACTGCCCGTAAATCTACTGGAGGAAAAGCCCCCAAGCTGGCCACCAAGGCTGCTCGGAAAAGCGCTCCGGCCACCGGCGGAGTGAAGAAGCCTCACCGTTACAGGCCCGGTACCGTGGCTCTGAGAGAGATCCGTCGCTACCAGAAATCCACGGAGCTGCTCATCTGTAAGCTGCCCTTCCAGCGCCTGGTGAGGGAGATCGCTCAGGACTTCAAGACCGACCTGCGCTTCCAGAGCTCCGCCGTCATGGCTCTGCAGGAGACCAGCGAGGTCTACCTGGTGGGTCTCTTCGAGGACACCAACCTGTGCGCCATCCACACCAAGAGGGTCACCATCATGCCCAAAGACATCCAGCTGGCCCGTCGCATCCGCGGAGAGAGAGCTTAGACTTTCTGCTGCACATCCACCAACCACAATGCTCCGCACTGTGTGTCTATATATATATATATTTATAGTAATATGTACATATGTATACTAGCTGCTCTTGTTTTTCTTGCCTTCTGATTGTTGCTCTGAGTGTTGCTATCCCTGTGCTGTTGCAATCCTGGAATTTCCCCATTGTGGGACTAATAAAGGCTTATCTTATCTTATCTTATCTTATGAAGATGAAATTAGGCCTGTGTTGCTCATGCAGGAGGGGCACAATGACTGGATTAATGATGTTATTCACGTAGTACCGGCTTGTCACTGTTCCATTCACAAAGTGTAGGGCACTTCTGTATTGACTAGACACACCCAAACTGTAACACCACCACCACCAAAGGCTTGTCTGGTGACAACAGTGGCTGATGCATAGCGCTCCCTTGAAGTCTACAACATTGTTGGCAGCTATTATTTCTGCTCATCGTGAATCGACTTTCATCAGAGAACAGCACTGAGGCCAACTAGTCCCTTGTCCAGCGAAAATGCTCCCTGGCCCATGCAAGATGATGACGCCTGTGCCTGGTGGTGTGGTCAGGTACCCTTGCAGGTCGTTTAGCATGCAGACCACACTATGGAAACAGTTTCGAATGGTCTGACGTGACACTTGGGTGCCTCTCACCTCTCTTAAATGTGCCTGGAGTTGAGTAGCATTCACCATCCGGTTCCACAGGGCACCGTTCACAATGAAGCGGTCATCAGCGTGGGATGTGGCCAAAGGATGTCCACTTCTATGCCTTTCTCTAACTCTTCCAGTCTCTCTGTATTTCTGTTGCAACCTGCTGATGACACTCTGTGACACTCTAAGCTCAGTGGCCACTTCCCTCTGAGAACATCCTGTTTGAAGCCACACAATAGCGAGGTAGTGCTGATTAATTATTCGGTGTCGTCTTGGTCTCATGATGTCAAAATGTGACCAGCATGATGAAGAGGACTGTTTAAATACTAATTCCAGTTGAACCAGAAAATTTATTAGTCGATTCACGGGTCAAACACCTGTTGTGTTCACTCACTCACAAGCTCACTTCCGCTTCTAAGAGAGAGCAGACGCTTTTCTTCCCTCTCCCTCCTAATCCTCTCCCTTCTGATCCCAGCTTGCAATGTCACTCTTCTCCTGGCTGAATCTTAATCCAAATGGAAATTATGGATCTGGAAAGCGGCTTATATGCGATTGTCACCTTTAAAAGAAGAAGCGGGTCAGGGGGAACCCAAGGGAGACTCATGGCATTGGAACTCATGTGTCTGTGTGATTCGACTGAGATTGAACTGATCACAGGATCTTCTGTTCTGGCCCCTGGAGTTTTCCTAGTGTATCGAAATTATCTGGGTGAGCTAATCAAATGCGGACCCCGGCGTAGCTCCCTTAACAAATTCAACAATTCGTCCAGCTGGGGGGAGCACTGACTGTCAGCGGCAGGATTAACATGGAATTTACTACCTGGCATGCATTGAAGAGAGAACGAACTCTCTGGACATGTTTTACCTATGTTTCGGTAGGTGGATAACATCTGTGGATCGCTGAGTGCTCTCCAGAGAATGATCTAAAGTATGATTCAAGCCTGTATGAAATTGAAGCACAGAATCGAAGAGAGAGAAATTTTTTTTATTCTCTGAGTGCACTGTGCAGATTTGACCTTGTGTTTTGGTACCCTTGTTTACATTCCTCCTCGATAAGATAACGCCAGAGAAGTGGCTTATGTCTACCCATACATCAACAATCAGTTGTTGTCGTCAGCGGATTGGTCTCTCGAGGACAATGCCCACGTGCCTTCTGCAAGGAAGAGGAAAAGAGAGACAGACTCTGATCTCTGGTCTTGTTTATAAGTCACATGATTATAACATCTATCCACTGCCTGGAGGCGCCCTCTGCTGCCCACTAACAACTGTTACACTCACACTACACAATGACATGCAAATATACACACACTGCTCTCCCTCCCTCTGCTGTGTGATTGTATCTATTGTCTGCTAATGCATGAGGGTTTTTTTCTGTGTAGTCAAAATTTGGCTCATATACGAGCGTTTATTCTGATTACTATGTTTTTTCTCTCTCCTATTGTGTTTTCCTCCCCCTCCCCTCCCCTCTTTACCTCCACTGTTGACAGGCGCCTTGTATGGCGACGCGTCATTGGATGCGCCTAACGTGCGCGTCCAATGTCAAGTCACATTCCTCGTGTGTTTACTTGTAAATATACTTGGCAATAAAGCTGATTCTGATTCTGATTCTGATTCTGATTCTGTGAATTTTGCCGTTAAGCACCTTATTAGAGAACAGCAAGTTATGCAAAATGTACTGAAACATTGAACAGCTGGGCATGTGCATTCAAAAGGCTAGAGAAAGTCAAATTAATTTACCTGTAAAGGTTATAGTGCATTTTAGGTGCATCCTGAAATTTCACCTGAAAGCTGAATATCCCTAACTTTTTGTGAGCAGTGTACATGTTGCACTTGGATGTAATTTTTGTGCATTTTTAAAAAAAAAATATATACAGTATATACACCCGCACATACATAAAATAACTGTATATTAACATACTGGTAAAACCTCAAGACATTGCTCATTCTGGGAAAGCGTAATTCAGTATTAATCTGTAACCTACATCACATGCACTACCTACCCAAACTCCAGCTGCTCTATGGTCATGAACGGATGCAAGCCTTTCACTACAAACTTCATTGCAGCTCCTTGTGCAGCTAGTGTCAGTGGGTTTTCCTGGCAAGAAGCGGAGAGCAAGCAGGTTGGTAAAGCCCCAGAGCTACCTGTTGCTGTCACTGTCTAAAAAGGATGAGATCATATTTAAATATCAGACGTTTTTAGTTGGGTTTTGTGAGTTAAAAAAATGATTAAAGTTAGCCTGCAAGGCTGCTAGCATTGCGCTAATATACAACTACTAATAATAAGCTAATATTTCCGTCACTAACAAAGGTGCTGCTGTTTGGGAATCAGGTGCAGGCGCACTTTGTACACTGTTGAACACATTGCAGTCTTTCATTTTTCCTGTGCAGTGTGGCCAACTCCTCAGTAAGGAAAGTAGTTATTGGCTGTCCTAAAAGTCACCAGGAGTCGCTAAATGATGTCATCCTCTAATTTACATAATTGACAATGTGCACGTAATTGTAATGGATGCTGTAGAGACCCCAGTTACATGGTCATAATAAACTGATTACTGGGAATAAACCAATAATGGCAATAATTAGTTTTGTCGTGTTTACATGCACTGAATAAACGGATTATTGGAGGGTTAGCTGCCAGAGAGGTTGTAGGGAACCCACGCTGGGATAATCATCTCAGACTGGAAGCAGAGGGGAGGGGAATATTCCCTCTGCCGGTAGAGCGTGGGGGATTAAATGGAGGACAGTACGTATTGTAATGTGTAAATGTATTGTGATGCAAGATTTCAGGCAACAGGGGGAAGGAATGGAGTGATATAAAAGGAGAGACCCTGTTGTTTTGAAAAAGGTCTTTTTCTTGTATGAATGCAGTGAGAGAGAGAAATAAAGTCATCTGTCGTGCAGATCTGGTTTCTTTATTTGCACTCTCCACACTGGTGACCCTTGATGAATTATGGAACACGAGGCAAGAACCCCGGAGTCGGCCCAGATGGGAAGTCCCAGCAACGCAGCAAGCATCCCAGAGACGGCCCGGATGGGAAGCCCCAGCAACGCGTGCACTGTTTCGGTCAAACTATCGGACTTTTGGCTGCACGACCCGCGGTCTTGGTTCCACCACACCGAGGCTCAGTTCGCCCCCCGGGGAATAACGGCAGATGACACCAGATATTACTATGTGGTCGCAGCGCTGGACACTCGCACGTCTCAGCAAGTAGTGAGCCTTCTCCAACAGCCTCCAGCCCACAATAAATACGGGGCTCTCAAGGCCGCGCTGACCCGGCGCTACACACTCTCGGACTGTGAGAGAGCAGAGAGGCTCTTGAGGCGCTCTGAGTTAGGAGATGGGTCGGTGGTCGAACTGATGGAGAAGATGTTGGCGTTGATGGGCACGGACGACGGGCATTTTCTGTTTGCCCACCTTTTCCTCCGGAACCTCCCAACAGAGGCAAGAGCGGTCCTGGCCAACTCGCTGTTGCTGGCCGCACGCGACTACTGTGCGCTAGCCCAGGAGGCAGATCGGATCATCCTCACCACCAGAGCCCTCACAGTGAACGCGGCGGTGTCGGAACCCAGCGAGACGACCAGCGGAGGCGAGGAGCCGCCGACGGTAGCGGAAGCGGGGGCCAGAAAGCGCCAGAGAGACACGTTCTGCTTCTACCACCGCTGCTTTGGAGAGAATGCACACAGATGTGTTGCCACCATGCCAATTCAAGCGTTCGAGAAACGCCAAGGCCGGCAGTCAGTAGCAGCTGCGACCGCCGGTGAAGAAAACAAGCTGCTCTATGTGACGGACTCGCGCTCAGGGAGACGGTTCCTCGTAGACACCGGCTCCCCAAAGAGCCTCATCCTGCCGTCCAACGCCAACCGGCTAGCGGGAGCTAGCGGCCCCGAGCTGATAGCCGCAAACGGCTCGGACATTAAGACTTTTGGTGAGAGGACACTGACTGTATTCCTACACGGCCGTATGTACGAGTGGACATTCGTCATAGCGGCATGCAGTTTCCCGATCTTGGGAGCTGATTTTCTGTGTGCACACGAGTTGCTAGACGATGTTGCTAACAGACGCCTGGTTAATGCAATGTCTTTTGATTCTCTCCCCTGTACAGCTCGAGGGGCCGGGCCAACAACACTAGCCAACGTCACAGCTCCAGGCGGTAAGTTCCATACACTGCTCACTCAGTTCCCAGCACTCATGGTCCCAACATTTTTGGCGGCCATCACTAAACACGGGGTGGAACACTTCATCACCACCACTGGGCCGCCTGTTTTCGCACAACTTCGGCGCCTGGACGCAGCTAAACTGGCCATAGCGCGCAAAGACTTGGAAAGATTGGGCATCATCAGGCGCTCAAACAGCCCATGGGCATCCCCGCTAAACATGGTTCCTAAGGCCGAGGGATCGTGGCGACCGTACAGAGATTTCGACAGACTGAATAAGGCCACAGCGCATGAATGCTACCCGATTCCCCATATTCAGGATTTTTCAGTTCGCCTTGCCGGGGCACGCATTTTTTCTAAAATTGACCTGGTCCGCGGTTACCACCAGGTCCCGGTAAGCGCGGAGGACATACCCAAAACAGCGGTAATAACTCCATTTGGCTTTTTGGAGTTTTTACACATGCCCTTCGGATTAAAAGGCGCGGCACAGACATTCCAACGCATGATGGAGGCGGTGTTGCACAATCTGCCGTTTGTGTTTGTCTACCTGGATGATATCCTGGTGGCCAGCGCGTCCAAGGACGAACACGCAACCCACCTCAGGATGGTTTTCCGGAGGTTGGAAGAGCACGGGTTAATAATCAACCCAGCGAAATGCCAGTTCGGCATGACGGGGATTGACTTTTTGGGGCACCGCATCTCACCGGAGGGAGCGATACCCTTTCTGGACAAGGTGCGTGCCGTGGCAAATTTTCCCCAGACTCAGACAGCCAGGGCGCTGCAAGAGTTTTTGGGAATGGTTAACTTTTATAACCAGTTCCTCCCCCGCGCAGCTCAGCTCATGCAGCCATTGTACACTGTGCTCAAGAAATGGAAGCCGGTGGACAGAGTCGAATGGACTCCGGAGCGGGAGCAGGCATTCTCTGAGGTTAAAACAGCCCTGGCAAATGCCGCACTGTTGGCGCACCCAGACCCAGCGGCCCAGATAGCGCTCACTACCGACGCCTTGGACGTGGCCATAGGGGCTGTCGTGGAGCAACGCGTCGCCGGTTCTTGGCAGCCGCTCGCTTTTTTCAGCAGGGCTTTGCGCGACAGTGAGCGTAAATACAGCACGTTCGACAGAGAGTTGCTGGCTCTCCACTTGGCCATACGCCACTTCCAGTTCTGGCTGGAAGGGCACAGCTTCACTGCCTTCGTGGACCACAAGCTGCTAACGTACGCGATGGCCAAGGTTTCGGAACCATGGTTGGGCCGGCAGCAGAGACAGCTGGCCGCGATCTTGGAGTTTACAACCGATATTCGCGCGCAGTAGTGGCCCCAGTCTGCATAGGGATAGATTATACAGCCATGGCCGCAGAGCAGTTTGGCGACGCGGACGTGTGCGCGCTCCAGTCTGGACCAACAGGGTTAAGGCTGGAGAGCAGAGTACTGCAAGACGGCAGCACCCCCCCAATCTGTGATGTCTCCACGGGATGCCCGTGCCTGGTGGTCCCAGTTGCTTGGCGCCGCCGAGTGTTTGAGTCAGTTCACGCTCTGGTGCACCCAGGAGTGCGCGCGTCAGTCAAAATGGTGGAAGCGAAGTTCGTATGGCCAGGCCTGCGCAAACAAGTGAAAGAGTGGGCTGCAGCCTGCGTAGCGTGCCAACGAGCCAAAGTGCACAGACACACGAAGGTCCATTTGGAGCCGTTTCGTATACCGGCTAAGAGGTTCGACCATGTTTATGTGGACCTCGTGGGCCCCCTCCCGCCATCGCAGGGGCTCACACACCTTTTGACAGTGGTGGACCGCACCACACACTGGCCAGAAGCAGTCCTACTAGCGGCAACCACGTCCGCGGACGTGGTGCGTGCCTTTTTGACAACATGGATGGCACATTTTGGCATCCCGTCGAACATCACGTCCGATAGGGGCCCGCAGTTTGTTTCCGACCTCTGGTCTGCGATGGCCCGTAGCCTGGGTGTAGCAATTCATCGCACAACCGCGTACAACCCACAGGCCAATGGGTTATGTTTCCATAGGTCACTGAAAGCAGCGCTTAGGGCTTCGCTTATGGATGCAAATTGGGCAGACCGGTTGCCGTGGGTCCTGTTAGGGTTGCGTTCTGCACCAAAAGAGGATTTGGGGGCTTCCCCGGCAGAGCTTGCTTTTTCTCAGCCACTGCGGCTCCCCGGGGAATTTTTACCAGATAATCCCGTGCCGGACAACTGTCTGTCTCAGCGTTCGCAGCATAGCGCAGATACAGGCACGCTACCGGGCCCGGCCCACCACTGTTTTCCACGCGCTTTTGTGCCAAAAACTTTGAAGAACGTGGCATTCGTGTTTGTCAGGCACGATGCCCACCGCCCCCCATTGCGCCCACCCTACGATGGCCTGTTCAGAGTGCTGGAACCAGGGGACAGACATTTTTTGTTAGATTTGGGGGGGTCGTCGGGAGAAAATATGTATAGACAGACTTAAGCCCGCCTTTGTGGTGGCGGACGAGCAAGTGATGTTGGCTCAGGCCCCTCGGAGTGGAAGACCCCCCTGAGAACTCCCCAGGTAGAAGATTCAGCAGAGCAGCCACATGGGCAAGTAGAATGCCCCCCCCCCCCTCGCCATTGCCCACCCGCAGACAGACACATCCCCAGGAGCCCCCAACCGGTAGAGCAGCGCCGCGGAGTCGAAGGTCCCTCGTTACAGCAGATATGGGAGGAGACTGAAGCCAAAAGGACGTGAGGGTTGAAGCTCAGTCTGAGACTCGGGGGGGGGGGGGGGTGTGTAGGGAACCCATGCTGGGATAATCATCTCAGACTGGAAGCAGAGGGGAGGGGAATATTCCCTCTGCCGGTAGAGCGTGGGGGATTAAATGGAGGACAGTACGTATTGTAATTTGTAAATGTATTGTGATGCAAGATTTCAGGCAACAGGGGGAAGGAATAGAGTGATATAAAAGGAGAGACCCTGGTGTATTGAAAAAGGTCTTTTTCTGTGTATGAATGCAGTGAGAGAGAGAAATAAAGTCGTCTGTCGTGCAGATCTGGTTTCTTTATTTGCACTCTCCACAAGGTATTTTTAACTGAGGCCCTTTCCAATTCCACCCAGCTGGAATCAAGAGCATCCCTCTTCATCCAATATAGCAATGTTTTAATATTTGCTGCCCAGTAATAATAGACTATGTCAGGTCAGGCATTGGTTTGCTTGCTACCGAATAACCAAGAAAACCGGTACTACCTGTCTCATGGGTCGGGCCTCAACCGGCAACCCCGCCCTTCCGAGGGTGTGGAGGATGAAACTCCTGGCAGCGGAGGGCGACAAGACAGAGCTGCGTGGAGGAATCTGATCAGACCTACTGTAAATGAAACAGTCATTGTCGCCCCCGATAGACTGCAATGATGATGATGATGATGATGAAACCACTTGAGTTAATGACAACAGTTACATGGTCTATATTGGATTATTCTGTTTACATGGCCACTTGAATGATCAGATAACTCCAGAAATCCAATCATAACCGGTTTATTCATGTACATGTAAACATGGTCAATGTTGTGGGAGAGAAAAAGTGAGTAAAAACACCTAAATATGTTTAGAACTACAAATGAACTTTCTTCTGTCAGTTCTTGGTTTTTAATGTCACATTTCCAATCCCCCTCCTTCAACTGGGCTTGGGATGGCAAAAGTGACCCAAAAATACACCATTCCAAATTATTATGCAAATGATATTTGTCTCTGATTTTCCTAAATAGTCGATACAAATGACAGTCAGTATAATTTTCAAGTCATCAACCGTTAGAGCATAATTCAGATTTTATTGAACAAACCTCCCAATGATAACTATTTTTTTGCAAAAATAAAAAAAACCCCTCAAGATGCACTGTTCCAAATTATTATGCGCAACAGAGTTTCAAAACATTTTATTGGTTGTAAAGAACTGAAAATGGTCATAAGATAAGAGATAAGATAAGCCTTTATTAGTCCCACAACGGGGAAATTCCAGGATTGCAACAGCACAGGGATAGCAACACTCAGAGCAACAATCAGAAGGCAAGAAAAAAAACAAGCAAGCAAGAGCAGCTAATATACATATGTACATATTACTATAAAATATATATATACACACCCACACACAGACACACAGTGCAGAGCATTGTAGCTGGATGGAATAAATATATGAATATATGAACACACAGTGCAGAGCATTGTAGCTAGATGGAATAAATATGTAAATATATAAACACCCACAGTACGGAGCATTGCAGCTAGGTGGAATAAATATGCAAGTATATAAACACACACAGTGCGGAGCAATGTAGCTAGATGGAATAATATGTAGATATATAAAAACACAGTGCGGAGCATTGTAGCTAGATGGAATAAATATATAGATATATAAATATAAACACACCAAATTCATGTGTTGAATTTGCAGCTTTAGGAGGTCATATTTACTGAAATCAAAAGCAATTCAATCAAAAACATCTTAACAGGCCAAGGTACATGTTAACATAGGACCCCTTCTTTGATATAACCTTCACAATTCTTGCATCCATTGAACTTGTGAGTTTTTGGAGAATTTCAGCTTGAATTTCTTTGCAAGATGTCAGAATAGCCTCCCACAGCTGCCGTTTTGATGTGAACTGCCTCCTTCCCTCATAGATTTTTGCTTGAGGATGCTCCAAAGGTTCTCAATAGGGTTGAGGTCAGGGGAGGATGGGGGCCACACCATGAGTTTCTCTCCTTTTATGCCCATAGCAGCCAATGACACGGAAGTATTCTTTGCAGCATGAGATGGTGCATTGTCACGCATGAAGATAATTTTGCTACGGAAGGCACAGTTCTTTTTGTACCATGGAAGAAAGTGGCCAGTCAGACACTCTATATATTTTGCCAAGGTCATTTTCACACCTTCAGGGACCCTAAAGGGGCCTACCAGCTCTCTACCCATGATTCCAGTCCAAAACATGACTCCGCCACTTCCTTTCTGATGTCACAGCCTTGTTGAGACATGGTGATCATCCACCAACCATCCACCCCTCCATCCATCTGGACCATCCAGGATTGCATGGCACTCAAGACTGTTTGAAAATTAGTCCTCATGTATTTCTGGGCCCACTGCAACCGTTTCTACTTGTGAGCATTGGTTAGGTGGCTTAATACTAGGTTTATGCGCAACTGCAAGCCCTTGGAGGATCCTACACATTGAGATTCTGTCATGATTCAGAACAGGGTTAGACTCAAACGCAGAGCTGCCAGAACAATCACTCACTCAGATACAGTTTCACAAGTTTATTGATAACACAACAGAAAATAAAAGTGAATAAACTAAAGAAAACAAAACACAAAAACGCCAACTTAAGTTTCCAACAAGACAGATGCCCCCTAGAGCGCATGTAGCCTACGGGAGAGAGCAGACAGAGGTTATTAGGGACAGATTCTCCAAAGTGACAATAATGTGGGAAAGCACACTTACTATTAGAGCAGCGGAGTCCAGCGGGGAACTCCTACAAGGACCAGGGCACAGGGAGAAGGCAGAGACCTGGGTGGACGTCGTGGATCTTCCTGGTCAGGTGAGCGTGATCAGCTCCAGAGACACACCTGCGGGAGGCAGCAACCTGAAGAGCAAGAAACACAAGATGAGTGCACAGGTTACTCTATAACACTGAGCTAAAAGTTTGACTTACAGTAAATCGTGGCTGCAAACCCAGATGATCCAGCGATGAGCTCTCCACACACTGGATTTTAAATACGCTGGCTCATCAGATGCAGCAGGTGTGTAATCAATTCAACTTTCAATTCAATTCAACTTTATTTATATAGCGCCATTTCACAACAACAGTCATCTCATAGCACTATCAACTGCAGGGGGAACCCCCACAGCTGCAGAAAGACCCCAGCAATCAGGCGATCCCCTGTGAGCAAGCACTTGGCGACGGTGGAGAGGAAAATCTCCCTTTTAACAGGAAGAAACCTCCAGCAGAACCAGGCTCAGGGAGGGGCAGTCATCTGCTGTGACTGGCTGGGGGGTGAGGGGATAGAGAAGAAGAAAAGAACAGACATGAAGAGAGCAAACAGACATGTAGAGAGCAAACAGACATGTAGAAAGCACAGGTGTGTCCAATCTTCCGGCGCAGGAAACCAGGAACAGGAGGAAGGGGGAGCACGCTCGCCTGATCATCACAGTTTCATGGGACTCCAGAGGCACCAGCAGCTTCAAATACCTGTTTGCTGCATTGTAATGGCATTTTAGCAGCTGCAGTTTTAATCCGATGAATTTGTCTGGCAGAAACCTTCCTATAGCTTTTATCAGCACAAACCCTTCTGTGCTCTGAATCAGCCACAAATTTCTACACAGTACAATGAACACGCTTAAGTTTTCATGAAATATCTAATGTTTTCATACCTTGTCCAAGGCACTGCACTATTTGACGCTTTTCGGCAGCAGAGAGATCCTTTATCTTTCCCATATTGCTTGAAACCTGTGGCATGCTTAATGATGTGGAACATCCAGTAGTTTTCCTTTAATTGGGCTCACTTTGCAAACTAATTGTGACAGGTGTCTGAGATTGATATCACTGATCCAAAGAGCCCTGAGACACAATACCATCCATGAGATTAATTGAAAAACAAAAAATTGAATGTTTATGACACTAAAATCCTATTTGCATAATAATTTGGAATCTGGTTTCCACTTTGCTGGAGTTTGTAAAGATTTTTCCCCCATTTTTTCATTTAATTTTTGCACATGCATGGTTCATTTGCAGTCCGAATGCGGAGGGGTGAACATCTTCTGCTCGGACTGTAGCTGAGAGTGACTGCTGTACATGGAATCAGTGGCCTGTGAGTGCTTTGGGATGGAGGAGGTCCCCAGGGCAGCACCCGCTGCTCATTGAAAAGAGTGAGAACAATATGTGCTTTCCTATCAGTCTCCAAAAGTCTCCAATAACACCAGCAAAGGTTGCTAGGTTTGTCACTAGTCACTTTTTTGTAAGAGTCACTAGAGGGGTCCGAATACTCGCTAAATATAGTGACAAAGTTGCTAAGTTGGCAACACTGATACCATGCTGCCTCATAAAGAGATGGTTCAACTCATGTTTATCATATGCCATCTGCTCGTATTTACCATATGCTTCCGCCATTATCCCACAGTAGTGACGGCGTCATGGTGTTGCTTGGTAATGGCAGCGGGTGATGTCATGGCACATGCCGTTTTTTAAAAAAACACAGAAGCGTTTAAACCCACAACATCGGTTCCTGTTGGGAACTGGTTCTTAATTCCCATCCCTATTTAGGAAACTTGACTGGAGTGGTGGCTAAGTGGTAGAGCATCCACCCCATGTGGGTTCAAGGCCCAGCTGGGTCACACCAAAGGCTATATAAAAATAGTACTTCCTGCCTTCTAGCTTGGTGTTCAGCATAGTGGAATGGTGGAATGAAACTTGGTTACCCAGCCACAAGGGGGAACAAGCCCGTCTATTCCCTTAGCTGGCCTAAAGCCTGGATAAATGGGGAGGGTTGTGTTTGGAAGGGCATCCGGCAATATCCATTGATGCAATGCTGTGGCGACCCCAAAAGGCGAGCAGCCGAAAGGGGGGAAAAAAAACTGAACAAGGAACTTGATATAAAATCAAAAGCTGAATACAAATGAGAAGGTGTAAAGGGGTTCAGGATTTTTAGATTGCTCAAAAGTTAGCCTAATTGTTAACTGATATCAATTCTTTTTTTAAACAGATTTTATTTCGATGAGCATTCTTTCTGCAGGATGTTTGCAAGTCATGGACCACACCTGCAGTCATTTCAGATCTATTCAGATCCCCATCAGATGTTAGCAGCTATCTATCCCGACTGATAATGTAAACCTAAAGCATGACGTTATTTTGTGGGATGTCCACAGTAGGTTGAACACTGCTGCAGAAGTTATGAAAGCAACTTCGCCTGTCTGCATCTTACCCAGACGGTGAATTCATGTCTATTCATGTATTTACATTGAGTTATAATGTAATCGTGCTGTGCGAAAAATTCGCCTGTTTGCGTTTGGTATGAAGTCACCTTTATAATTCACTGGGTCAAAGGGAGACGTTCATGTTATCAGAAATGGACACAAATGGTGAGTGGTTTTATCCAGAGATTCATAGCTCTATTTCTTTATTGTTCTTCCTGAACAGGTCTGTCTGAGTGTCTGGATGCATGTGCTGTTTACTGTCTTGCCCCTTTGGCCAGAGCTACAGGGCCTCCTTTTCCCCAGTGCAGGGCCCCTACCTTTCTCTCCTTTTCTGTCTTTCCCATATTCTCAGCCATTCAGTCTATCCTCTCTGTCGATCTTTGGCGTTCTCTCCCTCACGGCTCGCTCTCCTCCTCCTTCCCTGTCCACACACTCGCACACACATTCACACACCCATTCCATCCTTTTGCCTTTGCTCACTGCCCATATCTTTCTCCTTTCTCTCTGCGCCCCCTCCACCTTCATTCCTCCCCCCTACCCCCACCATCCCGCATCTTTCTGAAACCCAGTGTGTGTTCTACCACACACACACACACACACACACACACACACACACACACACACACACACACACACACACACACACACACACACAGAGAAACTGGTGCTTTACCTCCCCTAGGAGTTGTTCTTAACTCGCTGACTACGGCACGCTCTGTGTACGAGCCTAAGAGTCTGCCTGTGTGCACATGAATGTGTTAATGCAGACCGTGCGCGTGGTGGTGGTGGGGGGTAGCATGTTTTTGTGTGTCTGGCTGCTGACTCCACACATGATCCCCATTAAAGGCTGGCGGGAGTACACACACACACACACACACACACACACACACACACACAATTTCATCTGCGCACATACAGGTACATGTGCATCCACCAAACGCGCACATGTACTGTTGGGGTTCTGTGGGGCCCGATCCCATTTCACCCCTGAGGCTTTTCCAGCAACATGGGGCCAATGTTGGAATGGTGCTCTGATTCTTTTTTTTTTAAATTCCCCAAAAATCAGGTTCTCAGACATTTAAACTAAGCCTTTCTTTCTTTCTTTCTTTCTTTCTTTCTTTCTTTCTTTCTTTCTTCAGCTCCAGCAACACCAAAAATTGGGGGTGTGTGGCTAATGTCATCAGCATGTAAAGCCTAAACTCATTCCTAGACAATGACAAGTTTTCTAGGAAATCAGATGTGTTTTTGAGCATAAATGAGAGTTTTGAGGCTTTGTTTAGCAAATATGATAGTAATGATTAGGGGAAGCTGAAGAGTATTTAATGGAAACAAAGATAAAAAAATAGCAAAATGCAAGCTCAAAATGCAAACTCAAAATTCAGCGCAGGGTGCTTTAGTTAGGCCTTCTTTAGGGGTGCTGTAGCACCCCTAAATTTAAACTCAGCACCCCTAAAAATTGGAGTGAGAAAAGTTGTGATTATATATAGGGCTGAGCAATATGAAAAAACCATAAATGTTTTCATATTGATCGATATACAGTAGATATAAGATAAGATAAGATAAGCCTTTATTAGTCCCACAATGGGGAAATTCCAGGACTGCAACAGCAGAGGGATAGCAACACTCAGAGCAACAATCAGAAGGCAAGAGAAAAAAACAAGAGCAGCAAGTATACATATGTACATATACATACATATACACACACATATATATATATATATATATATATATAGACACGGTGCGGAGCATTGTAGCTAGATGGGATATATATATAAATATATAAACACAGTGCGGAGCATTGTAGCTGGATGGAATAAATATATGAGTATATAAGCACAGTGCGGAGCATTGTAGCTAGATGGAATAAATATGTAGATATATAAACACACACAGTACGGAGTATTGTAGCTAGATGGAATAAATATGTAAATATATAAACACACACAGTGCGGAGCATTGTAGCTAGATGGAATAATATGTAGATATATAAACACACAGTGCAGAGCATTGTAGCTAGATGGAATAGATATATGAATATATAAACACACAGTGCGGAGCATTGTTGCTAGATAGAGTAAATATATAAATATATATATAAACACACAGTGCGGAGCATTGTATCTAGATGGAATGAAACAGCACAGCCGTCTACTTAGTTATCCTACATGGTATGATTATGTACCCATACATATTCTCACCCTCCATAGCGACCGGTATTTTCCTAGTTGTATACCGGAGGGGACCATTGTGTAAGTCTATTGCATCTTTTGCATTCAAAACTATTAGGTTGTCACGTCTTTTTGCTATCTCTGCGAGCAGCCCTGCTTAGGTTGTACAGTCTGACAGCCGTAGGTAGGAAGGACCTGCGAAACCTCTCGGTTGTGCACCTAGGATGATGTAGTCTGCTGCTAAAATGAGCTCCTCAGTGCATTCAGTATGTCCTGCATAGGGTGGAACTCGGACTCCAGCAGAGATGACAGTTTAGCCACCATCCTTCTCTCTCCTATCTCCTCCACTGGGTCAAGGCGCTGCTCCAGGACAGAGCTGGCTTTCTTGATCAGTTTGTTCAGTCTCTTCCTATCGGCTGCTGTAATGCCAGTGCCCCAGCAGACCACTCCAAAAGTGATGGCTGATGCCACCACCGTGTCATAGAATGTCTTCAGCAGCGCCCCTTGTACACCAAAAGACCTGAGTCTCCTCAGTAGGAACAGCCTGCGCTGTCCCTTCTTGTAGAGTGCGTCAGTATTGTGTGACCAGTCTAGTTTATTGTTCAGATGAACACCCAGGTACTTATAGGATGTCACCATATCGATGTCTGTTCCCTGTATATTTACTGGTGCTGTGAGGGGTTGTCCTTGCCTGCGGCAGTCCACCACCAGCTCCTTAGTTTTCCTCGTGTTGATCTGGAGGCAGTTCCGATGACACCAGCCCACGAAGTCCTGGATAAGCCCTCTGTACTCAGCTTCATATCCGTTGGAGATGAGGCCAACGATCGCAGAGTCATCAGAAAACTTCTGTAGATGGCAGTGTGTTGTGTTGTGTTGTGTGAGAAGTCCGCAGTATAAAGGGTGAACAGGAAGGGAGCCAAAACCATTCCCTGGGGGGCCCCCGTGCTACCGATGATCGTGTCGGACACACAGTCCCAGGTTCTCACAAACTGAGGCCGGTTTGTGAGGTAGTCCAGGATCCATGATGACAGGTGCTGGTCCACCCCTGCACACAGCAGCTTGTCCTTCAGGATCATCGGTTGGATGGTGTTGAAAGCACTGGAGAAGTCAAAGAACATGATCCTCACCGCATTCCCGGGCTTCTCCAGGTGGGACAGAGAACGGTGAAGGAGGAAGATCACCGCATCCTCCACCCCAATGCCATGCTGGTAGGCGAACTGGAGTGGATCCATCGCTGGTCCCACCAGGGGGCGGAGGTGAGCAAGGAGCAGTCTCTCCAGGGTCTTCATCATGTGGGACGTCAAGGCCACCGGTCTGTAGCTGTTCAGATCTTTGGGGTGGAAAGTCTTTGGTACAGGTACCACACAAGATGTTTTCCACAGCTGTGGTACCCTCCCCAGCTTCAGGCTCAGATTGAAGATGTACTCCACAATCCCACACAGCTGAGCTTTGCACTGATGCCGTCCGTTCCCGATGCCTTCCTCGCCTTGATCTTCCTCAGCTCCGTCCTCACCTGGGTCTTAGTCAGGGTCAGGTTGGGGGGCTGTGTGTTGGGAGTGGGGGGGTGTTGGTGGAGTGGGGAGTGGGCAGCAGGACTTGATGTCTTTAGAAGCAGCAGTGGTTGTTGTGCAGTCAGGGGGGAGGGCGGTTGGTCAAACCTATTGAAAAACAGATTCAGATTGTTCGCCCACTCCCTGCCCCCGTGGCCTGGGGGGAGGTATTCTGGTGCCCAGAGATGGTTTTAAGGTTTCTCCAGACCCCGCTGATGTCGCTCTGTTGCAGCTTGTCCTCCATCTTCTTCCTGAAGCTGTCCTTGCCTTCTCTGATCTTTCTCCTCAGCTCCCTCTGTACGGACTTCAGCATCTCGCTGTTCCCCGACCTGAAGATCCTCTCCTTCTCTCTCAGAACTGTTTTTATCTCAAGGTTGATCCAGGGTTTGTTGTTTGAGCAACACCGTATAGTCTTGGTGGGAACGGTGTTGTCCACACAGAAGCTGATGTAGTCCGTGATGGTGTGAGTGAGGCCATCGATGTCCTCACCATGTGGATCGCAGAGCTGCTCCCAGGCGGTGGTTTCAAAACAGCCCTTTAGAGTGTCCATTGCCTCCTCAGACCATAACTTCACTGTGTGCATGGCCAGAGGTTGTCTGTGCACTAGGGGTTTGTACACCGGCCGGAGATGAACCAAGTTGTGATCCGATCTCCCGAGTGGGGGGAATTGTGATGAGGTGTACGCCTCCTTAGTGTTTGCGTAGAATAAGTCCAGTGTTTTATTGTCTCTAGTGTGGCATGTGACATACTGGGTAAACGTGGGTAGAATGGGAGACAGTGAAACATGGTTGAAATCACCTGAGATGAGGAGAAGAGCATCTGGGTGTTCTGTCTGCAGCCTGCCAGTTACTGAATGGATGACGTCACGCGCTGTCCCAGCATTCGCCGTCGGATTTGCATAAACAACAATGCAGATCACGTGTGAGTATTCCCTCGGGAGATATGTAGGCCGCATGCTAACAGCTAGCAACTCAAAGTCTTTGCTGCAGTGTCGTTGTTTAACAGTGATATGTCCCGGTCTGCACCAGTTGTTGTTAACATACATTATCACTCCACCGCCCCTTGCTTTGCCACTGTCTGATGTTCGGTCTGCCCGTATCGCGTGGAAACCCTCCAGTTCAATGTTAGCATCTGCTGCTAATTCGGTTAGCCAAGTCTCTGTGAATAGATACAGACTACACTCCCGGTATATGCTATCGTAGCGGGAGATAGCCGCTAGCTCATCTACCTTTCCCAGTAATGATCGTACATTCCCCATAACAATGGATGGAAGGGTGGGTCTGTACCTTATATTTCTTGCCTTCCGCCTTACTCCAGCCCGGCACCCACGGCGTTTTCGCCTCAGTTCTCCCGGTATGTCGAGTTTTTCCGTTAGCACCGGGTGGCGGTTGAGTGCTAGCAGCTCTTCCCTGCTGTACCGTCTCCTGCTATAAACAGTAGCTCCGTCCACCGGCTCGGGAGACATTTGGGGCGATCTGTGTGTCCGGGATATAAATGGAGTGAAAAGTGTGCCGGATCAGAGAGTTGTCACTGGATCAAAAGAGAGAGGAAGGGAAAAAAAAGACTCAGAATTGAGCCGCTGTTGCAAAAGGCAGCCGACTCATGTGGCGCCGGAAGTGAAAAAAAAAAATAGATAAAAAAAAATAGATTAAAAAAAAAAATAAAAATAATAAAAAAAAAAATATATATAATAAAATATATATATATATATATATACATCCATCCATCCATCCATCTTCTACCGCTTAATCCTTTCGGGTCGCGGGGGGGCTGGAGCCTATCCCAGCATCTTTGGGCGAGAGGCAGGGTGCACCCTGGACAGATCGCCAGTCCATCGCAGGGCCAACACAGAGAGACAGACAACCATTCACTCTCGCATCCATACCTAAGGACAATTTAGAATCCCCAGTTTTGATGCCAATTAACCTAACTTTGCATGTTTTTGGCATGTGGGAGGAAACCGGAGTGCCCGGAGTAAACCCACGCAGACACGGGGAGAACATGCAAACTCCACACAGAAGGGTCACCGATGGTCTGGGGGTGGGATCGAACCCACGATATATATATATATATATATACAGTATATATATATACTATATATATATACATATATATACACTGTGTATACTGTATATATACTGTATATATACTGTATATACTGTATATATATATATATATATTTTTTTTTTTTTTTTTATTGCGATATGAATAAAATCACTATTTCTGTCAAGCTTAAAGGTTCTTTTTTACTCCTAAGCGAGATGTGAAACTATAACAAGATTAATTTTAAATATTTATTTTTCTGCCAGAAGTTGAACCTGATAAATTTAGTGTAGAACATTATACAACTGTATTTCAAATAATTATAAAACATAAAATAATTATATAACATAAAATAATGAATATTTTATAATATTCTGCACATCAACTTACCAATAGCTGAGTGAAGTACCATGCCCAAAGCACTGTGGCCTTTGTCCACTTGTTTAATGATGTGGCCTTCACTATATTTGTCCCGCTGTCTGTCGTGATGCAGGCTTGTCTTCACTCAGTCTCTAGGATACAAGTGCTTTGGTCAGTCCTAAAGCAATGATTTCACCTGTATGGTCTTCAGGAAAGTTTGAAGACATTTGCTTTCCAAATTCCAATCTTGATCAATGAAGTGGGCAGTGAGGCTCATAAATGGTTCAGATGTGCAACTTGATCACAAATCTGATGTAGTAGTGAAGTATGGCACACTTTGCAGCTCATTTTCATCAGTTTCTCTGCATTCCGTGTACAGCTGGGGAAGTGCCATCTGAGAGAAATATTTATGACCAGGGAGGTGGGAATGAGGGCCAATTACTTCAATCAACTGCTTAAATCCGACATTCTGTGTGCTCAACAGGATGGCGCTGCTTCAGATGGTAAAAAAAAAAAAAAAAAGATTTGTAGTGTTACCTGATTTTGTGGGAACATGCTTGACAGTTTGCAGTGCACACTAACCTGCTTCTTGTCACACTTTAAATTGACAAAATATCTCCACATTAGTGAATTCCACAGACCCTTCTTTTCAGCAATCGCCTTGTCTATTGAGCATTGGGTAGCGTCTGTTTCAGTGTCTTCTTTGGTAATGATGTCACTGGACTTTTCATTAATGTTTTCTGTCATCTCCTACACAGCTGTGCTAGCCCAAACATTAGCAAGTGTACTAAGCTAATCCCTGGCTACGTGCTGGTTATACGTGCCTATGCATGCTGTTGTGTGCGTCAATCGAACATGACTTCCAGCCATATGATTGGTTCGGTGTGGTGTATTCTCATTTTCTTTGGCTTTTCGTGTTGCCTGTCAAAACACAGAACAAATGAGTTCTATCGAAGTTCTATCGAAAATGTTATATGTCTATATTGAGGAAAAGTTATTTTGTGATAATTATCATTAACATTTTATCGCCCAGCCCTAATTATAATACTTTATTTCATCTTTGACAAACTGAAATAACATCCAAAAGATATTCTGTCATGACCCTCCTCGTGCGCTTTTATGCAGCGCACCGAGGAGTGAGGGGGAAGGACAGATTTAGGCGCAGGGTTACACTACAGACACATTTATTAACAAAAATGGCAAACAGTTCCAAAATAGAGACATACAAAAACGGTTCAGGGTACACTAAGGGGCTCACACGACAGGCGTGCAGTGGGCAGACCACAGTGTACAGTGGCCACAAGACAAACCATACAAAAGCAAAGCTGACGTACAAAAAGATGACAATGTTCACTTCAAGACTCACATGATGGGACGTGCAGCGAGCAGACCACAGTGAACGGTGGCAAAACACAATGTAGACAATACAATAGTCCAGCAATGCTTGCCTGGCAAAGAGCTGCTTAAGTACAAGCATTGCTGGCACAGACAATTGGGTGCATCTGGGCGAAGCATGGGAAAGGCCATCACCGGAGTGGAATCAGCTGGCTGTCATGAGAGAGGGGGCGTGGTTGGACCGGCAAGTGTCAGAGAGCGGCCACACGAATGTAGGCCAAAGGAGGCTGCCTCACAGCTGCCGGCCAGAACAGTGGCTACAGGTACAGAAAAAATAAACTAGTGACATAGAAACTACAAGAAAGATAAGGCAATACACAAATACACAGATAAACCTGAGCCACAGCAGGTCAGAACCGAGCCCAAAAGACAACCGGCTTGGTTCATGACAGAGCCCCCCTCTCAAGGGGTGGATTCCAAACACCCACGGCAACATCATAAGGAAAGGACCCCCCCCCCTTCCCCAGCAGGAATAACAACCAATGAACCCGGGTGGGAGGTAGGGGGAACAGGCAAGGAGGGAACACAATACACCCCGCCTAGGGCCCACAACAGAAAACACACTTAATCCCCCCAAGTCCAAAGGCGTGGAGGCTCAGGAGGCCGCCCAGAGTCCCAGGCCCAGCAGACAGTCCAGCAAACAGAGTCCAGTGGCTTGCTGGAAAACACGGGCCACCTGGCCCAGAGACTGAGTCCTTCTGGTGGTCGGCCAGTGCTGTTGAGTCACCAGGACCAGAGGGGTGGAGCAGGAGGCAGCCTACCCACCGGGAGGCTCACTGGTGGGTGACCAGACCTTAGGAAGGGAACCCCCACGGCATTAGACAGGGAGAAGGAGGGTACAACGACATCAGGCTGAGGAGCGGAGGCCCTGGTGTCCTCAGGCCAACCAGCAGCACCCTCGGTGGTCCCGGCTTGAGACACAGCTGCACCCGCAGTGAACTCTGGCTGGAGCTCTGCAGCACCCGCGGTGGACCCCAATTGGGCCAACGCTGCATCCCCGATGGGCCCCGACCAGGCCAACAATGCACCCTCGGTGGACCCCAGCTCTGCCAACGCTGCACCCGTGGTGGCTCCTGACTGGAGCTCTGCAGCACCCGCGGTGGCTCCTGACTGGAGCTCTGCAGCACCCGTGGTAGCTCCCGGCTGGAGCTCTGCAGCACCTGCGGTGGCTCCCGGCTGGAGCTCTGCAGCACCCGCGATGATTCCCGGCTGGAGCTCTGCAGCACCCACGGTGACTCCCGGCTGGAGCTCCGCAGCACCAGACCAACGCTGCACCCGCAGTGGACCCTGACCGGGCCAACGCTGCGCCCTCAGTGGAACCAGCACTTCCGCTTCTGAGAGAGAGCAGACGCTTTTCTTCCCTCTCCCTCCTAATCCTCTCCCTTCTGATCCCAGCTTGCAATGTCACTCTTCTCCTGGCTGAATCTTAATCCAAGTTGTTAGGGTCGTCGGCAGCGGTGGAGCCTGGCGAAGGGAGTTCAGATGCAGCAGTGTGCTGCACCTGACTCTCTTCACCTAGAGCCAGATAAGATCTCTTTGACACTAACATTAGAAATACAAGAGAGATAACTTGCCTGAACTCGAGCTCCACTGTCGCCCAGGACTCCGTCGAACCTGGCGATGAGATCTCGGGCCTGGCTTCCAAGAGGTCCAGCTCTGGCTGCCATTCTGCTGCGGCCATCTCTACAGCTGGCAAGATGGTGGTGGCAGTCCCGTGGCTCCCCGGCAGCGGCTGCAATGCTGGAGACTCCTCCGGTGTGGTTGCTGGGGAACAGCTCTGTGTTGGCTCCGGAGCGGAATCCTCCAAAGCCACTGGCTCCTCAACTGTCCGATGGCTCTGACCTTGGGCCAACGGGTGCTCAGGAAAAAATGGAGGAGACATGGAGAGTGGAGAAGACTGGAAGGAGGATTACACACCCTCCATACAGCAAACCAGGAGGCAACTGCTTGGCTTGAGGACTTTGCATTCGCTAATTAAATAAACTGTTTTTTTATTTATTATTTTACTTCATGCAGCCTTGCATCTGGTGACATATACAGTAGTGTGAAAAAGTGTTTGCCCCGTTCCTGATATCTAATTTTTTTGTATGTTTCAGAGAGAATCAGAATCAGAATCAGAATCAGATTTATTGCCATTGTTCATGTAGTACACAAACTAGGAATTTGTCTCGGTGCCATGCTGCAACATTAAAAACATGATGAGATAAAGAGATAAACTAAAAAACTAAAAGACTAAAAACATGCAATAAGTGTAGAATAATAAGTAATAATAATAATAATAATAATGAGTAATACTAGTCAAGGCAGATTTAAATAAATTAGCAAGTAGCAGATAATATGGGGTACCACAGTGCAGTCGATAATGCAACAGAAAAACAGTGATGAACGACATGAGCTGCTGTATATAGTGCACAAGAGTCAATAAGTCACTTAATGTTCAGCAGTCTGATGGCAGAGGGAAAAAAGCTGTTCATGTGCCGGGAGGTTTTAGTCTGAATGGACCGAAGTCTTCTACCTGAGGGGAGGGGGGCAAACAGTACGTGACCAGGGTGTGAAGGATCGGCTATGATCCGGCCTGCACGCCTCCGGGTCCTGGAGATGTACAGGTCCTGGAGAGATGGGAGCTTGCAGCCGATGTTTGTCACACTATCATCAAACAAATTTAAATATTAGACAAAGATAACACAAGTAAACACAAAATGCAATTTTTAAATGAAGGTCTTTATTATTAAGGGGAAAAAAATCCAAACCTACATAGCTCTGTGTGGAAAAAGTGATTGCCCCCTAAACCAAATAACTGGTTGGGCCACCCTTAGCAGCAACAACTGCAATCAAGCGTTTCTGATAACTGGCAGTGAGTCTTTTACGGTGCTGTAGAGGAATTTTGGCCCACTCATCTTTGCAGAATTGTTGTAATCAGCAAGTCTTCCAGGTCCTGAAGCAGCAAAACAGCCCCAGACCATCACACTACCACCACCATATTTTACTGTTGGTATGATCCTTTTCTGAAATGCTGTGTTACTTTTATGCTGGATATAATGGGACACACACCTTCCAAAAAGTTCCGCTTTTGTCTCGTCAGTCCACAGACTATTTTCCCAAAAGTCTTGGGGATCATCCGGATGTTTTCTGGCAAAACTGAGATGAGCCTTTATGCTTTTTTTGCTCAGCAGTGGTTTTCATCTTGGAACTCTGCCATGCAGGCCATTTTTGCCCAGTCTCTTTCTTATGGCGGAGTCATGAACACTGACCTTAACTTAGGCAAGTGAGGCCTGCAGTTCTTTGGATGTTGTTGTGGGGTCTTTTGTGACCTTTTGGATGAGTCATCGCTGCGCTCTTGGGGTAATTTTGGTCGGCTGGTGACTCCTGGGACGGTTCACCACTGTTCCATGTTTTCGCCATTTGTGAATAATGGCTCTAAATATAGTTTGCTGGAGTCCCAAAGCTTTAGAAATAGCTTTATAACCTTTTCCAGACTGATAGATCTCAATTACTTTGTTTCTCATTTGTTCCTGAATTTCTTTGGATTGGAGCATGATGTCTAGCTTTTGAGGATCTTTTGGTCTACTTCACTTTGCCAGGCAGGTCCTATTTAAGTGATTTCTTGATTGAGAACAGGTGTGGCAGTAATCAGGCCTGGGTGTGCTAGAGAAATTGAACTCAGCTTTCCAAAGATGTGATAAACCACAGTTAATTTGTTTTAACGGTGTGTGGGGGTGGGGGGGTGGGGTGGGGGGCAATCACTTTTTCCACACAGGACCATGGAGGTTGGGATTTTTTTTTTTTACCCTTAATAATAAAGACCTTAAATTTGTTTGATGATCTAAAGCATTTAAGTGTGACAAACATACAAAAAAAAAAGAGAAATCGGGAAGGGGGCAAACACTTTTTTCACACCACTGTATCTGTACTGTTATCAAGTGGCCACTCTTTTACACAATGTTGTAGGTTGCCTGTTGGGCTTTATTTGGGCTTGTTTCCATTGAGCTAGTTGCTTGTTTCTCTCGTGAGATCTGGCAACACTGCTCCTGGGCGTATTAGAGAAACACCCACTAACTGGAAGCCTTTTTTGTCATGGGATGGCCCTCACGAGCCATCAATAAGAGACGCTATAGGCCAGCCGGTGAGTTGCACAGTTTATTAAAGGAGGAAATAATGATAAAGTAATGAGCCACGGGGGGCTAAAACACACTAACACTATAACACAGGCTACGATAAAGAGGAACAGAAACACAATGAACACACTTACAGATAATGGAATAATCAGCACGGAGGCTGGGCGAGGAATGTCTGACGGAACAGATGAGGAACCTCTGACAGAGTCTGACCGTGGAAAGTCTGACGGAGTCTGACGGAGACTGTAGCGATGCTCAGCCCTTAACTGATCCCTTAAATAGGGCTCAGCTGGGACAGCTGATGGCAATCAGAGCAGAGAGCTCCGCTCTGACAGCTGGAAGCCCCTCCAAGCACTGTCACAATAAGAGCTCGGAGAGCCATCGGGGACACACACATATCAGCCGGGAGGAAAATACCGCATGGTCCGAGCACGGATGAAATCGGCGCTCGAACCACGACAGTACTCCCCCCCGAGGCGGCGAACTCAGGATGCCGTATGACACCCAAGCCCCCCTCCCCACCCCACCCAGGGTGGGAGGATGGGGGAAAGGCCTGGAGGGTGAGAACCAGGAAAGACAAAAAAAACCAAAAAAAAACACAGGGAGCAAACGAAGCAATTACAGAGCATGGTAAAACAAAAACACAATACTCCATAACGCACAGATGGTACATAGACCTGACAAAAAATGCAAATAACAGAGAGAGGCCTATGACTAAAATACATAGGCCCATGGGACACAAAGTGGTCAAAACCAATCATCCCTCAGCCAGGAGAGGGGAGAGGGAGAAAAAAAAGACACACTAACAGCGGTGAATACATGAATCAACATAGAGCAACATGACAATACACCCAAGTGGCCTTAATATTTAATGGAAATAAGAAACACACGGGGAAGATGGCAGGCAGAGTCCAATGACATAGGAACAGTTCTGGTGGTCTCCCTGCGTCCAATGTCCAAATAGTCAATAGAAGGAAAAGGGAGTGTTCGGGCGGCCTACCCCAGTCCCAGGCCCGGAGAGACGGAACCTCCGGCGGCCAAACCAGGTTGCCCAGTAGGAAGCACAGTTCGTCGGGTGGCCGACCCAGCATGCCAAACCGGCGAAAAGGCTCACCAGGCGGCCGACCCGCATCACTCAGCCACCAGGACCGCAGGGGAAAAATTGAAGACGGCCTCGCTGGAGAGGGGAAAGACGAGGGAGAGCCAGGCCAAATATTGAGAACCCCAATGGCCCCCAGTGGAGATGAGTTGGAGGAAGGAAGATGATGATGACGAGCCAGTCCAATGGCAGAAGATCTGCAGCTCCCTCACCGACCTTGAATCAAACCGGCACTGCACCCCTGTTGGACCCCAATCGGGTCAGCGCGGCGTCCACGACGGACCCCGATTGGGCCGGAGCAGCACTCGTGATGGACCCTGATTGGGTCTCGGCTGCACCCATGTCGGACCCTGATTGGGTCTCGGCTGCACCCATGTTGGACCCTGACTGGGTCTCGGCTGCACCCATGTCAGACCCTGATTAGGTCAATGCCGCACCCACGATGGACCCCGACTGGGTCGGCGCAGCACCAGAAATGACCTCCAACCCTGGACCCGGAACTTCCAGCACAGCGACCGGAAATGACTCCGTACTGGTGACCCTGGGAGAAGGCTCAGGAGAAGGAAAAGAACTGGGATCAGGATCACCGGTAGCGACAGGGCCCAGTGAGATGAGCTCGGATGCAGCGGATGGCTGCACCTGGCTCGTCCCCCCAAGAGACAGGCAAAAATGCTCTAGAATAGATAGAAGGAAGACAAAATAGAGCACTTGCCTGTACTCAAGTTCTGTCGCCGTCCAGGACTTCAACAATCCGGGTTCCGAAGGCAGAAGGACGTCATCTGGCTCCCACTTGGCTATGGCTGGCCCTGCAGTCAGCATGATGCTCATCACAGTCTGAGAACCCTCCAACGCTGATGTCCACGCCGACGACCTGCACGGCGTGGTAGCAGGGGATCCTCGACCTGCTGGATTGGACTGTTCTTCCGTGGAGACCCGGGGACGCTTCACCGTCGGCGCAGGCTCCAAACAGCAGTCCATTCTCCTCCTCTGCCCATGACGTGGCTGCGGGGCTGGAACCAGGCTATCCAGGGCTGCAGGCTCCCTCCTCGTCCGGCGGCATAGGCCTGGTGCCGCGGAACGCTCAGGGGAAGGAGACACAAAGGTAGCAGGCCCATTACTAATTCCTGCAGCAGGTGGAGGGAGTTCAGGGGACTGTGAACCCCGAACTCCGCCCCCAGGAATCAAGCAAGACAATTCATCTAATGTGGGAACAGAATGAAAAGTTGCAGTGGACTTCGTTCCTCCCTTGCCTCGCTGGATGGTGACGGAGGGCCCCCTGGAAGGATGAGGAGGAGCTGCTCGTGGTGGACCCATGACAGGCGTCGCCGAAGCAGGACTCATTGCACTCACAGCAGCCGAGGAAGACGTCGAGGAGGAGGGGATGACAGCCGAGGCGATCCGGGCACCAGGAGCTGACGGAACAGCAGGGAGAGGTGACCCGGGGAGAGAGGCTTCGGGAATTCCCTCCTGACGAGACGTAGGAGCGACAGCTGTCGGAGAGGTAGAGTTTTTTTGGCGGCCCGGAACAGGATCCGGACGGGGTTCTTGCTGAGGCTTCCTGTCAGCAGTGTGACGGCAGTTACTGGCAGAGGGCGGGGCGAAGGAGAGGTTTGGGAAACGCTGCTCCTGTGCGGAAACAGAATCGAGCAGGTCGGCGTACTCTGGATAGTCATGTAACGCCGGATTCCTCTCCACCAGCCTGACTGCCGCCGTCACATGCTTCATAATCTGCATGGGGTGAACAGCGGAGCGAGCCGCAGCCACTCAGTCCCAGATGGAAACAGCTGACTGCTGTAACTCCTCTGGGGGAATCCCGACTGACGTCACTCTCTCTCGGGGATCACCCCTGGGCGGTGCAAACTCCTGGCCTGGAACAGGGACAGGAATGGGATCCTGAAGCGAGGAGCAAGGATGCCTCCTCTTCGGCTACCTGCTGGGGTTTCCCTCCAGCCCACGGAGTCTCTCCCGGTGTGCAGTGATGTCAGCCTTCCTCGCCGTGACTTCCGGGTGGTTGGAGTAGCGGGGAAGGCGATTGATAATATCCTCAGCAAGGTCCAGGTGCCGGCATACATCGCTGGGAGTGTCATAGAGGCCGGCAGTGAAGATCGTTCCATCGATGTAGTCCAGGGCCTCCACCAGCTCGTAGCCCAGGCTCCGAGCGCGGACCCTGCATGACGACATGATTTCCCAGCACACAGGTACCCAGACAGGGAAAAACAAAAGTCCAATTTAGGCAAAACTCACGGCAACCGGCGTCTCAGTCTGGCTGCAGTCTACTGTCATGGGATGGCCCTCAGGAGCCATCAATAAGAGACGCTATAGGCCAGCCGGTGAGTTTCACAGTTTATTAAAGGAGGAAATAATGATAAAGTAACAAGCCACGGGGGGCTAAAACACACTAACACTATAACACAGGCTACGATAAAGAGGAACAGAAACACAATGAACACACTTACAGATAATGGAGTAATCAGCATGGAGGCTGGGCGAGGAATGTCTGACGGAACAGATGAGGAACCTCTGACGGAGTCAGAGTATAACCTGTTTCCAGTGCAACTCTGTTCCTCATGGTTTCAAAATTCAAGTAAGTTACAACTTCTTTTCCCAAATGGGACTTTGGTGATACATCTGGTATAGTCGTGGCATTATCAGAGGTTATATCTTTCAATAGGTCTGTAAGCCTTACTTTGATAAAACCTGCTTCAATGAAATTACTTCCACATACTCCTAGGATAAGATGAAATGAGTCACCATCTTCGAGGCGGCTAGGCTTATTGGCAAAGTTTTCCACAACCAACACCAATGGGTTCAGGGGTCCACCGTCATATCTTGGAGCTCTAATCAAATATATTTTATTTTTATAGTTATCCCAGCCCTGTGGATAGATGCCATGGGAATACTCCTCTTTCCCAGTAGACCAATAGAGCCCTTTGAGTTTTTGACACATGTCCCCTATGTGTATACATACAAAAATAACTATCTATCCAGTAAGTTTGTGGGCCTGATCCACATCTGATCACGTGACACAAATCAATAGTCACCACAGTACGTTTCCCAATCTGAGTATGTATTTCAAGTTTTGAACCTCTTTTGTCACCAAATACTGTGTATACCCCATGCTCCCCATGCTTAACTGCATAAGTCTCATCATTGTGGAGAATTTTTCACCAGACAACTGGGAAAGATGAGATCAATGCTAGGAGCAACAAAAGGCAGAAAGTTGCCCTAGTGGAGCAGTTAGGCAATGTGGGAGACACCATTTTAGCCCATATTTGCCATGTCTTCGGCAGTTTGCAATAAAAGTTGGTTTGGCTCAGCTGCTCTTGCACAATGAGTCACGTGAATCCAATTACTGAGCCTTCCTTTTTTCCAGACCTGTACTGCATGTGATGTGGCTTTTATCACTTTAAAAGGTCCTTGCCACTTAGGTGAGTCCCAATGTGGTCTCACTACTTTTTGCTACACTCAGTCACCAGGTTCCAATGGAGCAGTGTGTCCTTGTTGAGGATGTCAGGAACCTGTTGAGAGAGAGCTTCAGATATTTTTCTGAGACTCTTAATGTACTGTGACAACTCTACAGCTTGACTATTTCTAGGAGTCAGAGGTGAATCAACAAATGGTTGTGGCATCTTTCTCCCTGTTAGCAGCTCATGAGGAGTCAGGCAGAGCGTCGTGCTGGAGGTAGATCGCAGTGCCATCAGCGCTAATGGCAATGCATCAACCCATGTCATGCCTGTCCCCATGCATTGTTTGGTTAGCATTCTTTTCAGTGTACCATTTACTCTTTTAACTAGCCCTTGGGAGGATGGATGCACCACAGAACCAAACTTATGCCTTAAGCCTAAGGCATATTCAACTTCCTTCAAATGTTTGTTTGCAAAATGTCTGCATTTGTCTGATCTGATCACTCTCGGAAACCCATGCCTAGGAATCACTTCCTCCGTTAGCCATTTAATCACTTCCTTTGCACTCTCTGTTTTGCATGCTTTAGCCTCAACCCATCTTGAAAATGTGTCCACACACACCAAAGGATGTCTGTAGCCTCTGCATCTGTTTTCTGGACCCATGTCTGTAAAGTCAATCACAGTGTCTTTCCATGGCCCTTCAGGGGCTGGAAAAGCTCCCATAGAAGCCTTTAACATGTGTTTGGGATTGAACTTATGGCATGCTTCACATTCAGAAACAATTAGTTCTGCAACCTCAGCCAAATGTGGATGCCACCAATGTGCTTCTGTCAAAGCAGAGATTTTTGTTTTTGAGACATGGCCTTTCAAGTGTGCTTCTTTACACAACAACAACACCTTAGCTGGGGCTACTAGCCTTTCATAAGTTGATCTCCACAAACCTTCTTCATCCTTCCTTTCTCCTTTCTCTAGCCACCTACTCTTTTCTTCAGGACTTGCCTTCTCTTGTAGCTGCTTGAGTTCCTCCTCACCCAATTTCATGTACTTCTGATCTTACCATCATACTTGCCTGGGTAGCATAACCACCTGCTTGCTTAGCAGCCAAATCAGCAGCTTCATTTCCTTTGGCTACAACAACATTTCATTTTTGATGTCCTTTGCACTTCAAAATTGCTACTGTTAGAATAATTTTGAGCTTAAATTATTCAAAATCACAAATCAGGCGGAAAGCTGGATTTTATATACATTTATTACAAAAATATAAGGAGTCATCCCAATGGCCACTTTGGGGGAGAGGTTACAAAGCATGGCATTCAGACACACCTAGAATCTCTAAAGGATCCATTCTTCTAAGTCTGATATATATATAGGTAGGAGAAAGGAGAGGGAGGATGAGGATAAGGGAAGGGACAAAATGGGACAGTCCTGATAATCTAAAGCTTATCTGTGCAGACGTCACAGACACTCTAGAGACAAGAATGTAAATCTAACAGATTTACAAACATATCATATTTCAAACGTATCAGATATTCACTGTCTACTGAAGCATTAAGTATGTATCTAAATGCTATGATAATTCCACATTTTCTTTACTGTATGACCAGTTGGTCACAGGCGTGTAAATCTGCCCTGAGGCCTCTGGAATCATTATACAAATATTCTGTCAAGATTCATGACAAGAAAAGACGAACGTTCCATCACTGCCCAATCCTGTCCAAATATAACCTGTTGAGCTTTGAAAATCTAATCATGTATACAAATGTGTGTCTTTTGTTTAAGGTGATCCATAACTCTGCTGCTCCTCCCTTAAAAAGGTTTGTTTCATTAAGTTCTGTAAATACATCTCGGACAACTCGATCAACAGCACGTGGCGAGTGCAGGATTCCTAAGCACAAGACAACATTAGCAAATTCAACATTTTCATGTGCGGCTATGCGACAGTGGAACATGTTACCAACAGAGTTACTTGCAGTTAAGGACTATCACACATCTTCACGCTTGGTGAAAAAACAGTTAATCTCTAAGCAAACCTGTGTCCGTAATGTACTGTGATGTAAAGATGTTAGAGTGTGTGATGACGACAGTGGGACCAATAAGATTCAGTGGTTGGATGTGAAAAATTGTTTATATAAGATAAGATAAGATAAGATAAGATAAGCCTTTATTAGTCCCACAACGGGGAAATTCCAGGATTGCAACAGCACAGGGATAGCAACACTCAGAGCAACAATCAGAAGGCAAGAAAAAAAACAAGCAAGCAAGAGCAGCTAATAAACATATGTACGTATTACTATAAAATGTATATATATACACAGACACACAGACACACAGTGCAGAGCATTGTAGCTGGATGGAATAAATATATGAATATATGAACACACAGTGCAGAGCATTGTAGCTAGATGGAATAAATATGTAAATATATAAACACCCACAGTACGGAGCATTGCAGCTAGGTGGAATAAATATGCAAGTATATAAACACACACAGTGCGGAGCAATGTAGCTAGATGGAATAATATGTAGATATATAAATATATAAACACACCCAGTGCTGAGCATTGTAGCTAGATGGAATAAATATGCAAATATATAAACACACACAGTGCAGAGCATTGTTGCTAGATGGAATGAAACAGCATAACCGTCTACTTAGTTATCCTACATGGTATGATTATGTGCCCATACATATTCTCACCCTCCATAGCGACCGGTATGTTCCTAGTTGTATGCCGGAGGGGACCATTGTGTAAGTCTATTGCATCTTTTGCATTCAAAAAACTATTAGTTTGTTACGTCTTTTTGCTATCTCTGCGAGCAGCCCTGCTTAGGTTGTACAGTCTGACAGCCGTTGGTAGGAAGGACCTACGAAACCTCTCGGTTGTGCACCTGGGATGATGTAGTCTGCTGCTAAATGAGCTCCTCAGTGCATTCAGTATGTCCTGCATAGGGTGGAACTCGGACTCCAGCAGAGATGACAGTTTAGCCACCGTCCTTCTCTCTCCTATCTCCTCCATCGGATCAAGGCGCTGCCCCAGGACAGAGCTAGCTTTCTTAATCAGTTTGTTCAGTCTCTTCCTATCGGCTGCAGTAATGCCACTGCCCCAGCAGACCACTCCAAAAGTGATGGCTGATGCCACCACCGTGTCATAGAATGACTTCAGCAGCGCCCCTTGTACACCAAAAGACCTGAGTCTCCTCAGCAGGAACAGCCTGTGCTGTCCCTTCTTGTAGAGTGCATCAGTATTGTGTGACCAGTCTAGTTTATTGTTCAGATGAATACCCAGGTACTTATAGGATGTCACCATCTCGATGTCTGTTCCCTGTATATTTACTGGTACTGTGAGGGGCTGCCCATGCCTGCGGCAGTCCACCACCAGCTCCTTAGTTTTCCTCGCGTTGATCTGGAGGCAGTTCCAATGGCACCAGTCCACGAAGTCCTGGATAAGCCCTCTGTACTCAGCTTCATCTCCATTGGAGATGAGGCCAACGATCGCAGAGTCATCAGAGAACTTCTGTAGATGACAGTGTGTTGTGTTGTGTGAGAAGTCCGCAGTATAAAGAGTGAACAGGAAGGGAGCCAGCACCGTTCCCTGGGGGGCCCCCGTGCTACTGATGATCGTGTCGGACACACAGTCCCGGGTTCTCACAAACTGAGGCCGGTTCGTGAGGTAGTCCAGGATCCATGATGACAGGTGCTGGTCCACCCCTGCGCGCAGCAGCTTGTCCTTCAGGATCATCGGTTGGATGGTGTTGAAAGCACTGGAGAAGTCAAAGAACATGATCCTCACCATATTCCCGGGCTTCTCCAGGTGGGACAGAGAACGGTGAAGGAGGAAGATCACCGCATCCTCCACCCCAATGCCATGCTGGTAGGCGAACTGGAGTGGATCCATCGCTGGTTCCACCAGGGGGCGGAGGTGAGCAAGGAGCAGTCTCTCCAGGGTCTTCATCAAGTGGGACGTCAAGGCCACCGGTCTGTAGCTGTTCAGGTCTTTGGGGTGGGAAGTTTTTGGTACAGGTACCACACAAGATGTTTTCCACAGCTGTGGTACCCTCCCCAGTTTCAGGCTCATGTTGAAGATATACGTCACAATCCCACACAGCTGGTCTGCACAGGACTTGAGGAGCTTTGCGCTGATGCCGTCCGGTCCCGGCGCCTTCCTCGCCTTGATCTTCCTCAGCTCCGTCCTCACCTGGGTCCTGGTCAGGGTCAGGATGGGGGGCTGTGTGTTGGGAGTGGGGGGGTGTTGGTGGAGTGGGGAGTGGGCAGCAGGACTTGATTTCTTTAGAGGCAGCAGTGGTTGTTGTGCAGTCAGGGGGGAGGGCGGTTGGTCAAATCTATTGAAAAACAGATTCAGGTTGTTCGCCCACTCCCTGCCCCCTGTGGCCTGGGGGGAGGTATTCTGGAGCCCCGAGATGGTTTTGAGGTTTCTCCAGACCCCGCTGATGTCGCTCTGTTGCAGCTTGTCCTCCATCTTCTTCCTGAAGCTGTCCTTGCCTTCTCTGATCTTTCTCCTCAGCTCCCTCTGTACGGACTTCAGCATCTCCCTGTTCCCTGACCTGAAGATCCTCTTCTTCTCTCTCAGAAGTGTTTTTATCTCAGGGTTGATCCAGGGTTTGTTGTTTGAGTGACGCCGTATGGTCTTGGTGGGAACGGATTTGTCCACACAGAAGCTGAGGTAGCCCGTGAAGGTGTGAATGAGGCCATCGATGTCCTCACCATGTGGATCGCAGAGCTGCTTCCAGGCGGTGGCTTCAAAACAGCCCTTTAGGGTGTCCATTGTCTCCTCAGACCATAACTCCACAGTGTGCATGGCCGGAGGTTGTCTGTGCACTAGGGGTTTGTACACCGGCCGGAGATGAACCAAGTTGTGATCCGATCTCCCGAGTGGGGGGAGTTGTGATGAGGTGTACGCCTCCTTAGTGTTTGCGTAGAATAAATCCAGTGTTTTATTGTCTCTAGTGTGGCATGTGACATACTGGGTGAACGTGGGTAGAATGGGAGACAGTGAAACATGGTTGAAATCGCCTGAGATGAGGAGAAGAGCATCTGGGTGTTCTGTCTGCAGCCTGCTGGTTACTGAATGGATGACGTCACGTGCTGTCCCAGCGTTCGCCGTCGGATTTGCATAAACAACAATGCAGATCACGTGTGAGTGTTCTCTCGGGAGATATGTAGGCCTCATGCTAACAGCTAGCAACTCAATGTCTTTGCTGCAGTGTCGTTGTTTAACAGTGATATGTCCCGGTCTGCACCAGTTGTTGTTAACATACATTATCACTCCACCGCCCCTAGCCTTGCCACTGTCTGGTGTTCGGTCAGCTCGTATCATGTGAAAACCCTCCAGCTCAATGTTAGCATCTGCTGCTAGTTCAGTTAGCCACGTCTCAGTAAACAAAAGGAGAGAGCACTCCCGGTATGTGCTATCATAACGGGAGATAGCCGCTAGCTCATCTAACTTTCCCAGTATCGACCGTACATTTCCCATGACAACAGATGGAAGGGAGGGTCTGTACCTTATATTTTTTGTCCTCCGCCTTACTCCAGCCCGGCAGCCGCGGCGTTTTCGCCTCAGTTCTCTCGGTATGTCGAGTTTTTCCAATGGGACCGGGTGGCGGTTGAATGCTAGCAGCTGTTCTCTGCTGTATCGTATCCTGCTATAGACAGTGGCTCCGTCCACCGGCTCAGGAGACATTTAGGACGATCTGTGTGTCCGTGATATAAGTGGGGTGAAAAAAAAAGACGGATCAAAAGAGAGAGGAAGGGAAAAAGACTCGGAATCGAGCCGCTGTTGCAAAAGGCAGCCGACTCGTGTGGCGCCGAGAGAAAAAAACTCCATCCATATGGATGGAGTTATAAAATGTATTATTGTATGTTTTAGTTCTTATCAATGTTTTGGGTTCTTATCAATGTTATTAATGTCTGTTTTAGTTTTTAGCAATGCTTGGTTTTAGTTTTTTAATCAATGTTTGGTTTTAGGTTTTTTTTTTTTTATCAATGCTTACTTGTAGTTTTAGCAAATGTTTGCTTTTATTAATGCTAACACCAGCCTGCCCAGGGACTACAGGTGGAAATTAGCACTAGTGCTGTAACCTGGTACAATGCATCTTTCCTCTTTAAGGTCAATGTATATTGTGCATGTCCCTGCATAAATAAAAAAAAAAATTAAAAAAAACCAGAACGTTTATAAAACACTAATCTATGTAAGCTGAGGAGTTCCTGTGCATTCCTGTGACTTGAAACAGGACATGTCAGAGAGATTATAAAAAGTGGCTTAGATCATTCCTTACGCATGTACTGACCCTGTACTGATCTTCAGTCTGAACTCTCTGGAATTGCTCACAGAAACATGCCAAGAATATATTAACTTTTCCTATATGGAATGCACATATAAACATTAAACCTGGCATATGAAAGGTATGATACTTCTCAAATATAATAATACATTATTAATATCAATAATAATGTAGATAATATGGAATTTTTCTATCATATTCCCCCTTGATGCTTAATAAAGCATCAGGATGAAAAGAAAAATAAAAGTAAAATAACGTGAATGAATGAATATAAGGATATGTGTAAGAATTTACATGCTGTTATGTGTCCTTGCAAGTTAAAATGTGTATAGAACATATCAACAGTGAATATGTGTAATGTGACCAAAATTAATCTCAGACAGTGCCAAATAAGAACTTAGAAAATAATATGAAACAGCCTTAACCTCTTGCACTCCGGGATACCGCGGGCGGTCATGTCTCTGCGTCCTAGTGCGCACTGAAAAAAAAAAAGCTGCATTTCCGTTCTTCCACTACAGACACAGCCGCGAACAGAAAGCCAAAGGAGTGCTTTGATTGGTTTAGATTTGATTGACCTCTCATTTGACTAATAAGAGCCTTGAATTGGGTTTCTGAAACCTTGAAGAACCAATGACTGAAAACCTAGCAAGAAGGACCCGCCTACCAACGGCTGTGAATACAGCTAGCCAATTGAAGCAGAGAAGTTCGACGATTGAAAGCGTGCGTCCCGTGCGTAAAATCTGTTTTGTGTAAGCCGCTGTGTGTAATGGTAGCGTTCGCCAGTCTTTTTTTATTACTACGGTTCTTATTTGTTTTGAAAAATCATTCACCAAAACCGCAATCATGGAAGCGCAAAACCGCAATAATGGAATCATGGTTTGACCGGGTCGCGTGACCAGAACCACAAGTCGTAACAAGCGGACCAGCTTCATGTTCGTCTGACAATGAGGAGCAGATGTTCGCCAGCGACACTGCTGTTGTGGACAAGTAAGTGTTATAAGCTAAATTATTCTTTATCACTGAAAATAGGAATAAAAGTGACTTTTGACCGATCGGTAAATTACAACTGCGCATCATCGCCACATGACGGACCGCGGTGCACGGTCCGGTCCATGCGGCGCGGTCCGTCATGTGGCTCCTCTGTAGCGGGGGGGTGGGGGGGGGGGGAGTTGTTATCCTCTACATTGCAGATATTTTAGTATAATTTTTATTGCACTGTAGGTTATTTTTTCTTGTAAAAAAAAGCCACACATTTTTTATGTGGCATGCTTCTTTGTGTGTGGGGGGCTTGTTCATTCATTCATTCATTCATGAATAAACAACCCCACACACACACACAGCCCTGAGTGTCACCTTTCATTAGAGCCCAAGATCAAGATTCTATATTGAATCATTCAAAAGTTATAGACGTTTTTCCAAACTGTGCCATTTGGCACAATTTGGCACAGTTCAAAAATGCCTGGGAACAACCTGAGAAGAAAGCTGTGTAATATATTCATTTTTTGTGGTATTGTTACAAAATTTTGACCTCAGCTGGATAACACTTGGTTCTACATTTCTGTTGCATTTTCCAGCCCATATATGACAGCTGTGTGTTATTTGCAAGCATTTGTATCTAAAAAAACACCCAGGCAAACTTTATTTTCTTCAAGTTCAGTATGTTTAGATGACTGTTACTCAGTGGCAGGAACACTTAGAGAGATTATGACTGTTTTGCCAAAAAATTCAAAGTGTTTTCTTTTAAATGAGACCAACCCCATGAAGATGCTGCAAAGGGTTGAAGAACAGCTTTTGATTTACTTTGGGTACGTTATTTTTAAGCGTTTTTAGGGAAATTGACCAGAGTGCAAGGGGTTAAATTATATTGCAACCTTCAAAAACATCCTCAGGCCAGTATCGCCCCTCTCACCATCCTCATCATCATAGTGATGATGAGGATGGTGTTCCCACAGGAACACCTAGTGAGGTGTTCCTGTGTTAACGTATCGTTACTTCCTGTGTTGCTGGCTGTCTGTGGTTTGCTCCCCTCATTCTCCTGAGGATTTTGCCTTTAATTGTATTTTAATCACTTTTTTCCATCTACCGTTAGCTCTCACTTCTGTTTATCAAGCCTCTTGCACCTGTGTGCGCACTCAATGTCATCTAATCACCCTCTTTAGCCTTCTGTTCACCTTTCATCTGTGTTTTTGTTAGCTTCGGGTTAGACACTAGCTATGGCTACTAGCTCTCCTTCCTCTCCTCCTCTGGTGTGCTCTCTGTCAGATGTTTAGCTACACCTCTGCCTCTTTTAGTGATAATGGTAAATGTAATAAATGTTGCCTTTTTGAGGCGCTCAAAGCGAGGTTGTCTGATTTGGAATCCCGGCTCCGTTGTATTGAAACACTGTCTGCACCAGTTAATAACGACGGACGTCTCCTAGCTACAGCAGAACTCCCTAGCATAGGGCGGCCTGTTAGTGGTCCTCTGGTCCTCCTGAGCAGCGAGGAGAATGGGTGGGTGATGGTGAGAAGGAAGCCTAGCTGCAAAGCCCCGGTTAACCACCAACCTGTTCATGTTTCTAATTACTTCCCCCGCTCAGCGACACACCCGCTGAGGAAAAAACTCTGATCATTGGCGACTCTGTAGTCAGAAACATGAACCTAGAGACTCCAGCGGCCATAGTCAAATGCATTCCTGGGGCCAGAGCAGGCGACATCGAGTCAAATTTGAAAATGCTGGCTAAAAGTAACTGTAAATACTCCACAATTGTTATCCACGCCGGCATTAATGACGTCCGACTCCGGCAGTCGGAAGTCACAAAACTTAACATGGAATCAGTGTGTGACTTTGCCAAAACAATGTCTGCCTCTGTAGTATTCTCTGGGCCCCTCCCCAATCTGACCAGTGATGACATGTTTAGCCGCTTGTCATCCTTCAACCGCTGGCTGTCTGTGTGGTGTCCTGCAAACAATGTGGGCTACATTGACAATTGGAGCTCATTTTGGGGAAAACCTGGTCTTATTAGACGAGATGGCATCCATCCCACTTTGGTGTGTCTCATTTATCGAACAATCTGGCATCATTTTTATCCAAATTTCCAAAACCTTGACAACTCAGAGTTGGGACCAAGAAGCAGAGTTGCAGTCTTACACGCCTCTCTGCAGCTCCTCTTCATCCGCCACCCCTCAACTTAGCCCCTGTCTTCCCCATCAGAGAATCACTGTCTGCTCCCTCCAAAGTAAATAAAAATATAATGTATAAGCATCCCAAAGTGATTAAACAAAAAATTGGTAAAACTCAAATTAAACATGAAGCCTCTAAATTTAATGATTTGGCCTCTGTTCCTCCTCATAATTTAAAAATTAAATGTGGTTTGTTAAATATTAGGTCTCTAACTCCAAAGTCTCTGCTAGTCCATGATCTGTTAATTGATCATCAGATTGATTTAATATCCCTTACAGAGACTTGGTTAGGGCAAGAGAATTATGTTGGTTTAAATGAATCAACTCCCTCTGGTTATTTAAACTGTCAAAATCCCATAAGTTCTGGTCATGGAGGAGGAGTAGAGACAATTTAGCATTCCAAATTACTAGTTAATGTAAAGCAAAAGACACGTTATAATTCCTTTGAGGGCCTGGTCCTCAGTACTGGGCATTTTAGCAATTTTAGGCTAAACTCAATTTTATTTGCCATAGTTTATCGTCCTCCATCAACCTACTCAGAGTTTTTATCAGAATTTGCCGAATTCTTAGCTGATTTAGTGCTGAAATCAGATAGAATAATTATAGTAGGGGACTTTAATATACATGTAGATGTAGATAGTGATTGCCTTAATTTGGCATTTAATTCAATATTAGACTCGATGGGGTTTTCTCAGAAAGTAGGAAATTCTACCCATTATCTCCACCATACGTTGGACCTTGTTCTGACATATGGCATAGAACTAGAAAATCTGGTAGTGTCTCCTCATAACCCTGTACTGTCAGACCATTGTCTGTTAACCTTTGATTTTACTATTTCTGACTATTTGGCTCCTAAGGAAAAATATTACTACAGTAGATGCCTCTCAGATGATGCTGTTACCAAATTTATGCAGATTGTTTCCTCTATACCATGTGTCAGCACGGAAATAAGCTATAGACAGCTTGCTCCTTCTGTAATTGATAGCATGGTAGATAGTGTTACAGCTTCTCTGCATCAGACTCTAGACATGGTGGCCCCTTTAAAAAAGAAAAAGTCTAATCAGAGATTTCTAACTCCTTGGTTAAACACAGAAACTCGTAGCTTTAAACAGAAGACTCGTCAATTAGAAAGAAAATGGCGCTCCACTAATTTAGATGAAATCTTTTTAGCTTGGAGAAATCATCTTTTAATTTATAAAAAAATCTCTGAGAAAAGCTAGAACAAGTTATTATTCTGCATTAATAGAAGAGAACAAGAATAATCCCAGGTTTCTTTTCAGCACTGTAGCCAGGCTGACAAAGAGTCAGGACTCTGTCAATCCTAGCATTCCCTTAGAGCTTACTAGTCAGGACTTTATGAACTTTTTCAATAATAAAATTTCATCTATCAGAGATAAAATCAGTCAGATTCTTCCCACCGTTAACTTAAATACAGTAACTACTACAACTCCTTCAATTGACATCTGTTTGGATCAGTTTACTCCAATTGACCTTTTAGAGTTAGACAAAATAGTTTCCTCATCCAAGCCTTCAACTTGTCTTTTAGACCCTATTCCTACCAGGTTAGCTAAAGAAGTCTTCCCATTTATTGATAGCTTTATTCTTCAAATAATCAATTCTTATTAACTTTAGGTCATGTACTGCAGGCTTTTAAAACTGCTGTAATTAAACCCTTACTCAAAAAGCCAAAGCTGGATCCAGGAGTTTTAGCTAACTGTAGGCCAATCTCTAATCTGCCTTTCATTTCAAAAATCTTGGAAAGAGTTGTTGCTACACAATTATTTGACCACTTGCAGGGAAATGGTCTATTTGAAGAGTTTCAATCTGGGTTTAGAATGCATCATTGTACAGAAACAGCCTTACTGAAGGTCACTAATGACCTCCTGATCGCATCTGATAATGGACTTGTTTCTGTGTTTGTCCTTTTAGACCTTAGTGCAGCTTTTGATACTATCGATCATAATATTCTACTTGATAGATTAGAACACTATGTTGGACTTAATGGAACTTCGTTGCAGTGGTTTAGATCTTATTTATCTGATAGGTTCGAGTTTGTTCATGTCAATAATGAGTTTTCTTTCAACTCAAAGCTCAGTCATGGAGTTCCACAGGGATCTGTGCTAGGCCCTACTCTTTTTAGTTTATATATGCTTCCGTTAGGCAACATTCTTAGAAAGCACTGTATACAGCCATGGACAAAACTGTTGGTACCCCTCTGTTAATGAAAGAAGAACCCACAATGGTCACAGAAATAATTTGAATCTGACAAAAGTGGTAATAAATAAAAATTCTATGAAAATTAACCAGTGAAAATCAGACAATGCTTTTGAATTGTGGTTCAACAGAATTACTTTTAAAAACAAACTCGTGAAACAGGCCTGGACAAAAATGATGGTACCCCTAGAAAAGATTGAAAATAATGTGACTGTAGGGACATGTTCAACCAAGATGTGTCCTCTAATTAACATCACAGGTGTCTACAAACTTGTAATCAGTCAGTCGGCCTATTTAAAAGGTGACAAGTAGTCACTGTGCTGTTTGGTGACATGATGTGTGCCACACTAAACATGGACCAGAGGAAGCAAAGGAGAGAGTTGTCTCAGGAGATTAGAAAGAAAATTATAGACAAGCATGTTAAAGTTAAAGGCTATAAGACCATCTCCAAGCAGCTTGATGTTTCTGTGACTACAGTTGCACATATTATTCAGAAATTTAAGATCCACAGGACTGTAGCCATCCTCCCTGGACGTGGCCACAGGAGGAGACGGATAATATGAATGGTAACAAAAGAGCCCAGAACAACCTCTAAACACATTCATGGTGAACTCCAAGGTCAAGGTACATCAGTGTCAGATTGCACCATCCGTCGTTGTTTGAGCCAAAGTGGACTTCATGGGAGACGACCAAGGAGGACACCACTGTTGAAAACAAATCATAAAAAAGCCAGACTGGAATTTGCCAAACTGCATGTTGACAAGCCACAAAGCTTCTGGGAGAATGTCCTACGGACAGATGAGACAAAACTGGAAATTTTTGGCAAGGCACATCAGCTCTATGTTCACAGACGCAAAAATGAAGCATACCAAGAAAAGACACTGTCCCTACTGTGAAACATGGAGGAGGTTCTGTTATGTTCTGGGGCTGCTTTGCTGCATCTGGCACAGGGTGTCTTGAATCTGTGCAGGGTACAATGAAATCTCAAGACAATCAAGGTATTCTAGAGAGAAATGTGCTGCCCAGTGTCAGACAGCTTGGTCTCAATCGCAGGTCATGGGTCTTGCAACAGGATAATGACCCAAAACACACAGCTAAAAACACCCAAGAATGGCTAAGAGCGAAACATTGTATTATTCTAAAGTGGCCTTCTATGAGCCCTGATCTAAATCCCATTGAACATCTGTGGAAGGAGCTGAAACATGCCGTCTGGAGAAGGCACCCTTCAAACCTGAGACAACTGGAGCAGTTTGCTCATGAGGAGTGGGTCAAAATACCTGCTGAGAGGTGCAGAAGTCTCACTGACAGTTACAGAAATCGTTTGATTGCAGTGATTGCCTCAAAAGGTTGTGCAACAAAATATTAAGTTAAGGGTACCATCATTTTTGTCCAGGCCTGTTTCATGAGTTTGTTTTTTAAAATAATTCTGTTGAACCACAATTCAAAAGCACTGTCTGATTTTCATTGGTTAATTTTCAGAGAAGTTTTATTTGTTACCACTTTTGTCAGATTCAAGTTATTTCTGACCATTGTGGGTTTTTCTTTCATTAACAGAGGGGTACCAACAATTTTGTCCATGTGTGTACATTTTCATTGTTATGCAGATGACACACAATTATACCTGTCAATGAAGCCAGAGGATAGTAATCAATTAGCCAAGTTAGAAGCCTGTCTTAAGGAAATCAAAGCTTGGATGACTTGTAATTTCCTGCTATTAAATTCAGATAAGAATGAAGTCATTCTTGTTGGTCCAAAAAACCTTAGAAATACCTTTCCAAATCAAACTTTCAGTTTGGATGCAGTTACTCTTTCTCTTAATAGCTCTGTGAGGAACCTTGGGGTTATTTTTGATCAAGATCTGTTTTTCAATTCACATATTAAATTTGTTTCTAAGACTGGCTTCTATCATTTGCATAATATTTCCAAGATTAGGAGCATCTTGTCTCAGAGTAATGCTGAGAAACTGATTCACGCTTTTGTTAGCTCTAGATTAGATTATTGTAACTTTTTATTATCAGGTTGTCTTAAAACATCTCTAAAATGTCTTCAGTTGATCCAAAATGCTGCAGCAAGAATTTTAACAGGTACTAGAAAGAGAGATCATATCTCTCTGGTTCTGGCCTCCCTTCATTGGCTTCCCATAGAGTTTAGAATTAAGTTTAAAATCCTTCTTCTCACTTTCAAAGCTCTAAACAATCAGGCCCCTTTTTATTTAAAAGAACTGATATTACCCTATTATCCCAACAGAGCACTATGCTCCCAAAATGCTGGATTACTTGTAATACCTAGAATCTCCAAAAGTACAATGGGGGGCAGAGCCTTCAGTTATCAAGCTCCTCTCTTGTGGAACCAGCTGCCAATTGGGATTCGAGAGTCAGACTCGATCTTTGTTTTTAAGAATAGTGTTAAAACCTTCCTTTTTGATATAGCCTACAATTAGGGAGGGATCATGTGTTTCTGAACCCTCCCTTAGTTATACTGCTATTAGGTTTAGACAGCCGGGGGACCTCCACTAATTGCACTGGGCTTCAATCCTTTCTTCAGTCTCAATTAATTAATTAATTAATTAATTTTTTTTTGCTGGTCATTAACAACTGTTTGTTCTCTCCCATAGATTGAGTCCCCATCATGCTGTTTGCTCTCTGCATGTCTGTTCTTTTCATCTTCTCTATCCCCTCACCCCCCAGCCAGTTGCAGCAGATGACTGCTCCTCCCTGAGCCTTGTTCTGCTGGAGGTTTCTTCCTGTTAAAAGGGAGTTTTTCCTCTCCACCATCGCCAAGCGCTTGCTCATAGGGAATCGCCTGATTGCTGGGGTCTTTCTGCAATTGTGGGGGTTTCCCCTGCAGTTGAAAGTGCTATGAGATGACTGTTGTTGTGAAATGACACTATATAAATAAAGCTGAATTGAATTGAATTGAATTGAATATTAAGGACTCACACAAGAAAAATCTGAAGTTATAAAAATCATTACCAAGTTTATGATGAGACTTCTCCATTAAGAGAAACATTAAAGGTGACGGACAGTGACATTTTTTTATTGAACCAATCAAATGATTGTATGAAAATATTCCATTCTGCCCATTCCCCTGATTTAATATGTGTCACCATCCTCCATAAATGGCATTATTTGGTCATAGCCCATCTTTCACTCAGTGATGCTGCAGTACCGCCATCTCCCGATAGGTGCGGGCAGTCGTGACGTCATTTCGGTTTGGCCGAGAGGGTTATGTTGCCTGCCTGTGCTGTGAGCCTCATCAGAGAAACCTTCCCATCTCATCACTACAAGGGATTTTGCCTACCAAGATTAGATTTGTGAACAATGTTATTTAAATAAAGTTTTGTAAAATCATATATTGAGTTTCTTAATGTTCATGTCAATGTTATAATTCTCATAGTTCAGCATTCATCAAAGTCGCATGTCATATACATTTCAATAATTTTTCTACCATTTTATGGTATAAATTTTGATTTACATAAAAGTCCTGTTCATCAGCTTCCTCTGCTTGGTCAGAAACATCAACACTATTTTAAGGTTGAGTGACAGTTGATAAAATCTGCAAAAAAAGTAGATCATCATAATTTTATCCCAGAGGTCTCAAATGCGCAACACGGGGAGAACATGCAAACTCCACACAGCTCACTGTTGGTCGGGGGCTGGGATCGAACCCACGATCTCATGATCCCCGCGGTCCCCCGGCCGAGGGTAAAACTGTGCTGCCACAGTGCTAAACCACTGCGCCACCGTGCAGCCAATTTGCAGTGAATATTAAATGCGGTATGGGGATGTGCTGACGAGGCGCAGGTGTGCGCGCAGCTGAAGCCGCTGAGGCGTGGCGAGTCGTGACACAAATTGCATCTTATTCTCGAAATTGCTGTCAACGAAATGTGTACTGCACATGTTGGGTGTTTTACCGACATTAGTCCATTTTTTTTCGCGTTTTCTGAACGAATTTCACCCATGCCGTTCTGATTTTCCCAGGGACGGGAAATTCAAAAACACTCACAGCATACTCCTCTGGTATAACGTCGCACCCGTAGACAACACAACGACAAACCATAATTAATTTGATTCCTGAAATCCTAATGTTAATAAATAATCTATTTGTAATCCACAAGTATTCCGAGAAAAATCGGAATACTTGGCCACTGACCGTGTGCCTAACCGAAATGACGTCGCACAGTCAGTGGCCATTTTAGCCGCTGATCTTGGCTGGGTCAGACAGCTCTCCACAACAGCGTACTTCAAGAGCGCATTGTCACCTCATGCGACATACGTTGACACCAAAACATGTGGGGTTCAAATTAGCTCGTCTCAGACAACAATTTGAGCTATGATTTAGCGATATTGAATTTTCGTCTGTCCATTGCCTTTAACTTCTATGAGTAGCTGAGGTATTAATTTGACTATTTGCATCATTTTCATGGATAGAAATAGAACAATAATCTCCTATAATAGGGCCTCCACCCCTACGAGTGGTAATTAGTCGATCAAGGACCATTCTATCCTTTGTTATAATTTTGTAAATAATTGTAGTCTACAATTAAGTGTTTTAATCTCTAAGGTATTTTGTTTCCACTCTCACTCAAAGAAACAATGAACAAAAACCTCAGTCCTGTACTTTCCACCTGAGATTGCATTCATGCTTCATAAATGGCATCATGTGGTAGAAAAGCATCTCTCTTCACCCTGCCCACCTGCCCTGCCGACATGAGGGTACGATCAGTTGCCAAAACGGGGTACACAGATCTGCCCAGTGTCCAGCCAAATGCGAATACGCCCAATGACTCAATGACCTTTGACAATGTAAATCCTCGGTATAATACTTGCTCGCTTCGTTGGTCAAGCAGGGTACAGGGTACAGGGGAGAGACGCACTGTAAGTCGTTGCATACTCAGAGAGTGTTAAGCTGTTGGAAAGTGGACATCCCCACTTCAAAAAGAGGAGTTCCCTCATGAAATTCACCTTGCATTTGCAGAGTAAGGAGTGTCATCATGTTTCTAATCAGTGGAGTGATGTGTTGTGTCAGGTGTAATTTAAAATGAAGTTTGCTATGTTATTTCTGTATATCATCATAGCAGTCTGTCAGGGGCGACAATGACTGTTTCATTTAGGTCTGATCAGATTCCTCCACACAGCTCTATAATTCGCCTTCCGCTGCCAGGAACTCCTGACCTTGTTTCTGTATATAGCCTTTCTTAAAAAACCAAACAGCCTGTAGTAGCTGCATTATTTTAGCAATAAAGATATTTTGCCTAACTGTTAGTGTTATTAAGGAGCAAACATAACAATTCTCTACAGTGTATAAGCAATGGAACAACTTATGTTAATGTTGTTAATGTTAATGTTAATGTTGTGTTAATGTTGATATGTACAAAATATAGTTAATTGTTTACTTGGGGTTTTAAATGTGGTAATTTGTATATATTTCACATGGGTTGTATTTATGGAAAAGAGGAGTTGGAATTAATAAGTGTTCATTTCTTCCTTCTCCCTTTCAAACACTGTATACTGTTACTTTATTGCACTTGACATTTGTTTTGTTTTTGATTTACTTTTTTGTTCCAAATAAAGTATCTATCTATCTATCTATCTATCTATCTATCTATCTATCTATCTATCTATCTATCTATCTATCTATCTATCTATCTATCTATCTATCTATCTATCTATCTATCTATCTATCTATCTATCTATCTATCTATCTATCTATCTATCTAACTTAATAACCAATATTAAGTATTACTAGAGGATGTTGAGGATGATAAGGTAACAACACTAACCACACTTTTCTTTCCCTTGTATTTTTTCCCTTGTCATGATAAACAAACAGCCTGCTTCTCTGTTAGCAGAGGCTGTTACTGGACACCAAGTCATCAGCTGACACTTGCATAGAGAAACACCTTCCTCTTATGTTAGGGTTGGCACTGACCCGTTTTAGTTTTTAAATGCATAAAAGAATCACTTAAAATTTGTTTATTGCATCAAGGCTTTTTGACTTTGTCAGGAACCTTGATTTCAACAAAATTAAACAAAAAATTTTTTTTTCACTACATTATAAAATGCTCTGGTTGAAATTATATCCTTTGTGGTGTTAGGGTCAGTTTCGACCCAGTTATAAAAATAAGATTATAAAGCAATAATTAGAGCCAAAATTGAAATCAGAAGTGCACTGTCAGCCTAATAAGGTAACCAAGAGGTGACAAAAAAATTGGATGATAGGTTATTGTTTTTAGTGTATTTTAAAGCTGATCTAAGACACGGGTCGAAACCGACCCGTTAACACCGGGGATGGTAACAGAAAGCTAACACAGGAGGAAGGTTAAACAGTCATTTGTTGTTTTCTTTTTTTTTTTTTTCAAATAAGTATAAGGAGTCAATAAAAGTCAGTGAGATGTCAAAAATTTGAAAAAAGTAGCTCAATGTTTTTCATTTTCCAAAGAAAAAAACTGGAGGGAATGAAAATATTGGCTTTAAAAATATGTAAATAGTCCATCACGTACGCAACATTAGAGTGAAAATCCACAAAGCTAGACTGAAAGAGAAAAAAAAGTAAAACTCCAAAACTTTGCAAAAATACCCATATATAGATTTTTTTCTTCCCTTTTACCAAGTTTTCACACACAAATCAGTAGCTACACACCCTTTTCTATTTTTCTCCTTTTCTTCTCTCTCTCTCTGCCTTTTTCTTTCACCCAAAGACACACACACACACAAACACACACAGAGAGAGAGAGAGAGAGAGAGAGAGAGAGAGAGAGAGAGATGTTCTCATTTTGCTTTATCTCCACAAGGTCATATAATAAAGACTTTTAAGTTTATACCAAAACCCAAAACAGCATGAAAAGTATTTCAATTGATCTCCAAAACTGACAACTTTTAGCGGAAAAAACATACATATGGCAACCCCACACTGTGTGAAGCTCCCCTTTTGTTTTGTTTTTTTCACACTGCCGTGAAAGCACAACACCAGTCCACTCCTTTTGCTCAAGGCTACTATTTTCAAATACCTATAATTTTAAACACTTTTCAAAAGGATCACAATTAACTAATCAATCCTTTTATGCTCCACAAATATCACAAAAAATCACAAACATCAATTTCACACCCTATTCACGCCGTCTCCGTGGGAACTCTGTCTCTGTTTCACACCGGAACGGATTTCATGTTTATCCAGTGCTTCAACAAACTTCCAAAATAAAATCTACCTTTTTTGGGGTTCACGTAACCTCCCCACAAATGCTGAAGGTCCAAACTACTGGACAATAAGCAGAAGTGGTCATAAAAGGCACAAATCTGTCCCCGAAAATTTACTTCTCTGGGATCACGTGACTTTTCCACAGGACGTCAAGAGCCTAGTTATTTAGACAATAAAATGTCTGCGGTTAAAAGAGCATGAATCTTTCCTTTTTTTCTTTGCATGCAACTTCCCTGACCTCCAACACACTGACAGGGCGTAGAAAGCAGCAGATTCTGGGAATCTCCCCAGGTCTTGCGATAACAGTCACCGTTTGCAGAGGAAAAACCTCATTCCTCCCAAGGGATTATTACGATATCGCTCACTGTGGGCAGAAATGACCCAGCAATCAAGCCGCAATATTACACCCCAACAGCATCTGCGATGTACAACCGGTCCGGGCAATCTCACTATCTTTTATCCATAAACAACAACAAATGTACTTACATCCAAGCTGCCTGCAGGATTCTCAGATCCGTCACCCAGTCAGTTCCAGCACCCCGGTCTGAAATGCCTTCACTACAGTAACACTGAACCTTTTTTTTTCACTCAGCCTGGGAAGGTCTTTTTTATCAGCTGTGCACTTGCTGAAATCAAGCAGAGGCATCGGAAATACAGAGATATGTAGATCCGCTGTTCGGAGCGCCAAAATGCTAGAATAATTTTGTGCTTAAATTATTCAGTCAAAAATCAGGTGGAAAATTGGATTTATGTACATTTATTACAAAAATATAAGGAGTCACCCCAATGGCCACTTTGGGTGAGAAGTTACAAAGCATGGCATTCAGACACACCTAGAATCTCTAAAGGATCCATTCTTCTAAGTCTGATATATATAGGTAAGAGAAAGGAGAGGGAGGATGAGGATAAGGGAAGGGACAGAATGGGACAGTCCTGATAATCAAAGCTTATCCGGGCAGACGCCACAGACACTCTGAAGACAAGAATGTAAATCTAACAGAACGCTCATAAAACACTAATCTATGTAAGCCATTCCTGTGATCCGAAACAGGACATGTCAGAGAGATTATAAAAAGTGGCTTAGATCATTCCTTACGCATGTACTGACCTTGTACTGATCTTCAGTCTGAACTCTCTGGAACTGCTCACAGAAACATGCCAAGAATAAATGAACTTATCCTATATGGAATGCACATATAAACATTAAACATGGCGTATGAAAGGTATGATACTTCTCAAATATAATAATACATTATTAATATCAATAATAATGTAGATAACATGGAATTTTTCTATCAGCTACCCTCTTTGGTTGACCCATGGCCTCCAACAGCTCAACCATTTCAGTTAGGTGTCTAATTGGTGTGTTAGTTGAAGTGAGGAATCCTTTTCTTTTCCATTGTGGCAAATCAACATGTGCAGCCTGGTGAGCATAAGCTGAATCAGTGTATATGTTTGCCTCTTGTTGTTTTGCATATTGACATGCTTTAGTGAGGGCTACAATTTCAGCTTTATGAGCAGAGGCAGGCTGGTCTACCGTTTCTGCCTCTACAGTTTGAAACGCACCTGTCTCTTCATCATATTTTACAACTGCAAATGAAGCACTCAAAGATCCATCTGTTTTCCTGTAGCAACATCCATCACAAAAAAAAAAAAAATCAAATTTGGATGTTCAAGTTAATTTGCTTGAAGATTTGGCACAGCTTTCATGTCTGTTTCCACAATTGCACAACAGTCATGAGGTTCACCTGTGAGCACGTTCTCTGCCATGTTTGTGCCTTCATTCATTTCATTCATTCATCTTCTTCCGCTTAATCCCTTTCGGGTCACGGGGGGGCTGGAGCCTATCCCAGCATCTTAGGGCGAGAGGCAGGGTACACCCTGGACAGATCGCCAGTCCATCGCAGGGCTAACACAGAGAGACAAACAACCATTCACTTGTGTAAGTGACATTTGGTGCTTGTAGTATTCTTTTCAACCTTTGTGTTCTTTTGGCTGAAAGTGTGAACAACACACTTTGTAGATATGAAGCTACTCCGTGCATTGTGTGCACAAACACAGTGTGTTGCATGGTAAAGTGACAAGTTTTCTCCAATGCTTTAGCTATCACGGCAACATGACGTATGCATGGTGGATGTACTCTTTCTATGTTATCTAATGGTGAACTGTAGTACATTAGAACTGACCTTGACCCTGCACCTTCCCCCTTCTGATACAGCATGGCATTTACAAATCCGTGCTGTTCAGAAATGTCCAAATGAAATGGGGAAGCGTGGTTTGAGTGAACATGCATGTGACATCAGTTGTTTTAGTTCAATGAACGCACCCTCGGCTGAGGTAATTTACTGCAATGGTGATGTGAGATTTTTGTGTCCTGCTTCTTTAAGAAGATCACGCAGGGGTTGATTGAGCGCAGTGTAATTTGGGACAAAATTCCTGCTGTATCCGGTAAGACCCAAAAAAGACATAATTTCCCCCACAGTGCGTGGTTTGGGGTGTGAGAGAATTGATGACCTTTGTGATGGAGACAACACAGAGTTGCAAGATGTTTAGCCTGCCCAAATAGTGAACTCTGGGGCGACAACATTGTACCTTTTTGCAGCTTTGTTTGTAGCCTTTCTGGTAAAGATGTTTCAAAAGGATCTCCATGGCTGAAAGCACAGAGGAAGCAGTAGGGCCTGCTAATAGCAGATTATCAACATACTGCAACAACACTGTACCAGGGGGCAGGAATAAATCCTGAAAATGTTGTCGCAGTATGTGATTAAAAATGGCTGGTGAGTCTACAAAACCTTGTGGTAGCCTGCTGTATGTGTATTGTTGACCCTGATAGGTGAATGCAAAAAGGGGCCTGCTATCTGCATGTAATGGAATGCTGAAAAAAGCATTAGAAATGTCCACCACAGTGAAAAATTTATGCTGTGGTGTAATGCTATTCAGGAACAGATAAGGATTTGGAACAGTGTAGTTCGTAGGAGAGACGACTGAGTTCACGCATCTCAGGTCATGGACCATCCTGTAGTCCGTTTTGCCAGGCTTATCTACAGGAAGAATTAGTGTGTTCCATGGAGACTGTGTTGGCACTAGAACCCTTGCTTGGAGAAGGCCCTGTATTGTTCCTGCTATGCCTGTCTCCTTCTCTTTTGTGAGAGGATACTGTGCTCTCCATATTGGTTGAGCATTTGCTTCCAATGAGATTTTGACTGGTGAACACTTAATCAGACCAACGTCCGCAGAGCAGTCTGACCATAGAGTGGGGGGCAGAGCATCCAAAAGTAAACCAGAATCTGGATGGTCAGTGTTTTCTCTGTCATGTGTTCTGTCTAGGTGCAATGTTTGTGGAGTGGCGTGAATTGTGACATTGCATGAAATGCGATAACAGTCAGCGGATGGAGAATAATGTAAGTCCCTACGCTGTGTGACAAACCAGCCAGTCAACCTAAGACAGTTTTTCACCATTGGTCCCAGTGCCCTTGCCTCCTCCCCTGCAGACACCCCCAGTGTAACATGGGGTGCAGCAGTGTCCGAGAGGGCATACAGAGGCAACAAGTCTTTGTCCAGATAAACTGTAGCAGCGACTCCTTGTGGACCCACATAAATGTCTTTACACACCAAGTCCTGTACCCCCACCAAAGTCTTCCACTGATGATCATACAGTTCCTGATCATCATGTGAATAGTTCATTGTACAATGGAGTGGATCATATGGGGGGTCATAAGGTCGAACAGAGTCAATCCATGGAGTCCATGAAATATATCTGTCCACCAATTGATTTTTGTCAGGGCTCACATCATTCAACTGCAGCCACCTCACAGTTGCAAAAGAGGTTTGATCTTTTGTGTCTGTTTCCTGTATTTGCAGCTGTGCAGCATTTAGGGAAGTAAACAAATCTGATGTGCACAGGAGCATAGTCCCATCTGGTAGACACAAAACAGTCCCAGTAGAAGCAAAATAGATATGTGCCCTCACTTTCAGAAGCACATCTCTCCTCAGAAGATTTACCGGACAGTCTGGAGAATACAGAAAAGAGTGGACAAAATCCAGTCCAGCCAGTGAACAATTGAGTTGTACTGAGAAAGGGAGATGTTTTGGGGTCCTAGAGATGCCAACCACCGATGTACAATTAGTGGACCGGGGTAAAGAAGTTGATATTGATGAAAAGCGAGCCCCTGTGTCCACCATAACTTCATAAGTCTTGTCGCCTACCATGAGGGATAGCATTGGATCAGAAAGTGCTATCTGCTCTGTGCGGCTTTCTCATCATTGTTGACTAGGCATCATGCTGTGATTGGGAGCCATGTATGATTGCTGAGGCAGCTGTGTCTGATGTGGCTGATCTGGCCACACTGGGTGCTGGAGGTGGAGTGGTTGTGTATGGGTACCAGTTACACCCTCTTCCAGGGGCTGAAGCTGTACAGTCATGAGCCCAATGGCCTAACCTTCCACATTGATAATAAATGTTTGGTGGAGCAGTTGATCTCATGCTGCCTCTGTATGCACCGCTTCCACGCCCCCTTTGTGGTGGGTGGGACCATTGCTGTTGAGGTGCCAACACAAAGGGCTCAGCCGGAACAGGACCAATAATGGTCTGAGGGGTTGTCACTGTAATGGCTGGAGCCTGTACAGCATTTTTTTGTTTTTTATCCTTATTTGTCACATCCTCAGCTGCTTTTAGCTGGGCTTTTACCAGCTGGTTAGACAGATCTGCTGTTTCTGTCTCTTTTTCATCTTGTTTTTTTGTTATATTGTCTCACATAGTGATGCACATGAGACAGCCATTCTGCCCAGGGGTGGGTGTTTAAACCCACAACTGCTTCCAGAGTGGCTCTAACAGGTTGTGGGACTGATGTCTGAACAACATTGTGGAATACCACCTGTGTAGTTATGTTATTGTATGGATTTTCTCCAGTCATGTCAGTCCAAAGTGCCAAACACCTGTCCACATAGGCTTCTGCTTCCTCACCTTTTTTCATAGGAATGTTTATTAGTTCAGCACTAGTGAGATCTACAGGGAACATTCCTCTCATTACTGCAACAATGTTATCACTGTGCTTCCTGAATGGAGCCTCATCAGGCTCATTTGTGGTGCCAGCCTCTTCCTCTATGTGTTTGAGCACAGAGGCTGAGGTGTGAGTCCTGATATCTGCTAAACACAAACGGTAACCAACTGTGGCCTTCTGCATGGCTCTGATCCATGGGGATGCTCCCGAGGTCAGTGGAGGCAATGTGTTACAAATGCCTTTAAGGTCCTTAAAGGACCATTCAGAATATTGTGCTGCCCCAGGTTCAGTAGCTATCATGGGCATGTTCCTGTAATCTACCTTAGGTATGACACCTTCTTGTAAACGCGTGCGCTGAGGTGCCTTTTCAGTCAGATTTTCTATTGTTGACCCATAATCATCATATTTCCATTGTTTTTGTGTGCCTGTGGGAAGGTTTTTATCTGTGTAGTCAGTGATTTTCCTGGGGGTAACTCCCTCACCAGTACTTGACATGTTTCCTAGCCTAGTTAAAGTCTGGCTCAAGTGTTTATTAAACTCACGTGAATAGGCGTCAACAGTGCCTCCATCTGCTTTTTGGCTTGTTGTCAGGGTGGAGGTAGTAACTGCTTATGATTTGTTTGGAGTCTCCACCTCCTCTACCTCCTGCCTGTCATAAAGGTGATTATGTTGGTCTGATGGCTCTGTAGGTGTTAGGTGATTAATAACCTGATGCACTGTGCCTGCAGCCTTTTTGCTGTCCGTTACGGTCAGCATTGGCCTCATGTGAAGCACTCCTGTTACTGCATTTACCAAATCATGGTTTTCGTGAACATATGCAGTGAGAGGCATCTGCTTTGACAGCAGGCTCATGCATTCTGCATATGGACTTGACTGTGACACACAAGAAGCTGGAGGAGTTGTTGGAGGAGATGAGGCAACTTCCTCATAATGAGGTGGTTTCTCGCTGTCCTCCTTTTGCCTAAATTGCTGTAAGATCACCTTCCCAGAATCAGTTATCAGTACCTGACCTTCCTTCAATGCAGCTACTATTTTAGGAATGAAACACACAGCCCTAGCCTTTTTCTTCTCTTGTTTCCTGCAATCTATTTTTAATTTTTCCAAATTTAGGATTTCCTGCCTTAACATAATATTCCTCAGCAGTGAGGTAACTTTGTATGATTATCTACAGAATTTCTACATTTGCTTGACTGAGGCATGTTTTTTTCTGACCCTGGAACAAATCTCTGACTCCTCATATTCTCCACCCACTGCTGAAATTTACTCACCTTGTGGAGGAATAATCAAGTGAGATGTGACGAGCTGGAAGGTTGCAGAGTTTTATTTTTCTCCATCATAATGAGACACACTTGTAGCGTTGTGTGCTACTGTGCTGCACTGTGTTGTGCTGCGTTCTGCTGTGCTGTGTTATGTACTGAGGCATGTATCGTCAGCTCTTTTATATGTTATACAAACAGAGAGAATGCATGGCACATTAGCATATTGATATATATATATATATCAGTCAATACATATGATTAGCCTGACCAACTGGCACCCGGACATCTTCTCCTTAATCCGGGGATGTATAAACAACAGTCCATTGTTCTGGTTGTCCCCCCAGGGGGTCTCTGTCCGTATGTGAATGGTACTCTGCTTCTTTTGGACCTTCTGAGTGTGAGGATGAATGTCTCCCCATCGGGGACAGCAAACGGCTAAATTCCCCTTGTGCACCGTGGCTGAGAAACCCATACAAAGTCCTGTGTGCAGGCTGCACATCTGCTTTAGGTGCGTGAGCAGCACTGAAGGTTCCGAGGCTGGCGATCGGCCGTGTTTCTCGGGCATGTGCAGTGGCAGCGGCGCTGTATCGGTCTGTGGAGCTGGCTTGACCCTGTGCGTGGCGCGTGCTTGGCGCAGTGACCACTTAGCTGGCAGTTGCGCTGTCCTCATAATCCTGCGGTGTGCGTGCGGGGCTTCTGTGCGTGGGAGGTCGGCTGCCGTGAGTTGAGTCAGATTCAGGGAGCAGTCGGCACCGATGTCCTTCCCCGTTCAGGCTGCTTCCTTTGGCTCGCTCGTGTCGCTGTTCATAGTGTGTGCTGGTCCCAGCGCTGCGCTCCGGAGCGCGTGCTCCGGTGAGGATGAAGAGGTTGCAAGCATTCTCTGGTCCTCTGTGTCCATAGCACGGTGAGAGGGAGCAGACGGTCATTCTCTCTCGTCAGGTCACCAGTGTGGACGAATAAGCTCAGGCGAGGGACGCACCATGACACATGCTGGGGCTTCCTGTCCGGGTGATCTCCGGGGTGTTCGCCTTGTGTTCCATTCTTCGTCAAGGGTCACCAGTGTGGAGGAATAATCAAGCGAGATGTGACGAACTGGAAGGTTGCAGAGTTTTATTGTCCTCCATCATAATGAGACACACTTGTAGCGCTGTGCACTACTGTGCTGCACTGTGTTGTGCTGTGTTCTGCTGTGCTGTGTCGTGTACTGAGGCATGTATCGTTAGCTCTTTTATATGTTATACAAACAGAGAGAATGCATGGCACATTAGCATATTGATATACATATCAGTCAATACATGTGATTAGCCTGACCAACTGGCACCCGGACGTCTTCTCCTTAATCCGGGGATGTATAAACAATAGTCCATTGCTCTGGTTGTCCCCCCAGGGGCTCTCTGTCCATATGTGAATGGTCCTCTGCTTCTTCCGGACCTTCTGAGTGTGAGGATGAGTGTCCCTGTAGATTGTGGTGGGTCACCACAACCTCCCTTTTTCTGTCAGACACATCTGTCTGCCTTTCAATCGCCTTATCTGTTTTCTCACATATCTCCTTCACAGTAAAAAATGGTCTTGAATGCCATAGGTATCAGATTCTCCTATACAAACTATGGAGAGAAAAAGTTAGCATATATTTACAGCCCTAGGGCCTAAACTCCAATTTTTCAACTCCTTACAGGGAATTGCAGCCTCTACAAGCTTCTACCTGTTGTTCTAATAACACAGGTGGTAGAGCGCATGGCCTGCAATGCCAGTGGGTTGCAAATTCTTTGTTTCTGTTAGACCAGAAAAAAAATACATTCCCCAGGGGCTTTTAGCCTTTATTTCCCAAACCTCACAATTACACTGCCTTTTATTCCAGACAACCAGAAATGGGAATTCAGGATTAGAGCTAACCCCTTCACCCTACACCACTCTTTGTGTCTTAAAATGGGATATAAGAAGTAAACCACCCACACATTTATCCCCACAAAATTCACAGAGACGAGACAATGTCAACATACACAATATGGACAATATCTGCATAAGTGGTTGTGTGATTTGTGTCTTTTCCTGCCACTGTTGTAGCAGGAGATCGTCACTTCCTTGTGGTAACGTATCGTCACTTCCTGTTTTGCTGTCTGCCTGTGTGGTTTGCTCTCCAGCTCTCCAGCCACTAGCTAGCCACTAGCTATGGCTACTAGCTCTCTTTCCTCTCCTCCTCTGGTGTGCTCTCTCTGTCAGATGTTTAGCTACACCTCTGCCTCTTTTAGTGATAACGGTAAATGTAATAAATGTTGTCTTTTTGAGGCGCTCGAGGCGAGGTTGTCTGATTTGGAATCCTGGCTCCGCTGCATTGAAACACTGTCTGCGCCAGTTAATCTCGACGGACGCCCATTAGCTGCAGCGGAGCTAGCTAGCTTAGGTCGAACTGTCAGCGGTTCCCCGGCTCTCCTCAGCAGCGAGGAGACTGGGTGGGCGACGGTGAGAAGGAAGCCTAGTCGCAAAGCCCCAGTTCACCACCAACCTGTTCACGTTTCTAATCATTTTTCCCCGCTCAGCGACACACCCGCTGAGGAAAAAACTCTGATCATTGGCGACTCTGTAGTCAGAAACGTGAACCTAGAGACTCCAGCGGCCATAGTCCAATGCATTCCTGGGGCCAGAGCAGGCGATATCAAGTCAAATTTGAAAATGCTGGCTAAAAGTAACTGTAAATACTCCACAATTGTTATTCACGCCGGCATTAATGACATCCGTCTCCAGCAGTCGGAAGTCACGAAACTTAATATAGAATCGGTGTGTGAGTTTGCAAAAACGATGTCTGCCACTGTAGTATTCTCTGGACCCCTCCCCAATCTGACCAGTGATGACATGTTTAGCCGCTCGTCATCCTTGAACCGCTGGCTGTCTGTGTGGTGTCCTAAAAATGACGTGGGCTACATTGACAATTGGAGCTCTTTTTGGGGAAAACCTGGTCTTATGAGACGAGACAGCATTCATCCCACTTTGGATGGTGCTTCTCATTTATCTAACAATCTGGCATCTTTTTTATCCAAATTTCCAAAACCATGACTACTCAGAGTTGGGACCAGGAAGCAGAGTCGCAGTCTTACATGCCTCTCTGCAGCTCCTCTTCATCCGCCACCCCTCAGCTTAGCCCCTGTCTTCCCCATCAGAGAATCGTTGTCTGCTCCCTCCAAAGTGAATAAAAATATAATGTATAAGCATCCCAAAGTGATAAAGCAAAATATTGGTAAAACTCAAATTAAACATAAAGCCTCTAAATTGAATGATTTGGCCTCTGTTCCTCCTCATAATTTAAAAATTAAATGTGGTTTATTAAATATTAGGTCTCTAACTCCCAAGTCTCTGTTAGTCCATGATCTGTTAATTGATCATCAGATTGATTTAATTTCCCTTACAGAGACTTGGTTAGGGCAAGAGGATTATGTTGGTTTAAATGAATCAACTCCCTCTGGTTATTTAAACTGTCAAAATCCCAGAAGTTCTGGTCGTGGAGGAGGAGTAGCAACAATTTACCATTCCAAATTACTAGTTAATGTAAAGCAAAAAACATGTTATAATTCCTTTGAGGGCCTGGTCCTCAGTGTTGGGCACTTTAGCAATTTCAGGTTAAACCCAATTTTATTTGCCATAGTTTATCGTCCCCCATCAACCTATTCAGAATTTTTATCCGAATTTGCTGATTTCTTAGCTGATTTAGTGCTGAAATCTGATAGAATAATTATAGTAGGGGACTTTAATATACATGTGGATGTAGATAGTGACTGCCTTAATGTGGCTTTTAATTCAATATTAGACTCGATTGGGTTTTCTCAGAAAGTAGGAAATTCTACTCATTACCTCCACCATACATTGGACCTTGTTCTGACATATGGCATAGAAATAGAAAATCTTGTAGTGTCTCCTCATAACCCTGTACTGTCAGACCATTGTCTGTTAACCTTTGATTTTACTATTTCTGACTATTTGGCTCCTAAAGAAAAATATTATCACAGTAGATGCCTCTCAGATGATGCTGTTTCCAAATTTATGCAGATTGTTTCCTCTATGCCATGTGTCAACACAACGGAAATAAGCTATAGACAGCTTGCTCCTTCTGTAATTGATAACATGGTGGATAGTGTTTCAGCTTCTCTGCATCAGGCTCTAGACTTGGTGGCCCCCTTAAAAAAGAAAAAGTCTAATCAGAGATTTTTAACTCCTTGGTTCAACACAGAAACTCGTAGCTTAAAACAGAAGACTCGTCAATTAGAAAGAAAATGGCGCTCTACTAATTTAGATGAAATCTATTTAGCTTGGAGAAATCATCTTTTAATTTATAAAAAATCTCTTAGAAAAGCTAGAACGAGTTATTACTCTGCATTAATAGAAGAGAACAAGAATAATCCCAGGTTTCTTTTCAGTACTGTAGCCAGGTTGACAAAGAGTCAGGACTCTGTCAATCCTAGCATCCCCTTAGAGCTTACTAGTCAGGACTTTATGAACTTTTTCAATAATAAAATTTCATCCATCAGAGATAAAATCAATCAGATTCTTCCCACAGTTAACTTAAATACTGTAACTACTACAACTCCTTCTATTGACGTCTGTCTTGATGAGTTTACTCCAATCGACCTTTGTGAGTTAGACAAAATAGTTTCCTCATCCAAACCTTCAACTTGTCTTTTAGACCCTATTCCTACCAGGTTATTTAAAGAAGTCTTCCCACTTATTGGTAGCTTTATTCTTCATATAATCAATTCTTCATTAACTTTAGGCCATGTACCACAGGCTTTTAAAACGGCTGTAATTAAACCCTTACGCAAAAAGCCAACGCTAGATCCAGGAGCTTTAGCTAACTATAGACCAATCTCTAATCTCCCTTTCATTTCAAAAATCTTAGAAAGAGTTGTTGCTACACAATTATTTGACCACCTGCAGGGAAATAGTTTACTTGAGGAGTTTCAATCTGGGTTTAGAATCCATCATAGTACTGAAACAGCCTTAGCGAAGGTCACTAACGACCTCCTCATTGCATCTGATAATGGACTAGTTTCTGTACTTGTCCTTTTAGATCTTAGTGCAGCTTTTGATACTATTGATCATAATATTCTACTTGATAGATTAGAACACTATGTTGGACTTAATGGAACTTCGTTGCAGTGGTTTAGATCTTATTTATCTGATAGGTTCCAGTTTGTTCATGTAAATGATGAGTTTTCTTTCAGCTCAAAGCTTAGTCATGGAGTTCCACAGGGATCTGTGCTAGGCCCTACTCTTTTTAGTTTATATATGCTTCCGTTAGGCAACATTATTAGAAAGCACTGTATACATTTTCATTGTTATGCAGATGACACACAATTATACCTGTCAATGAAGCCAGATGATAGTAATCAATTAGCCAAGTTAGAAGCCTGTCTTAAGGAAATCAAAGCTTGGATGACTTGTAATTTCCTGCTATTAAATTCAGATAAGACTGAAGTCATTCTTGTTGGTCCAAAAAACCTTAGAAATTCCTTTCCAAATCAAACTTTCAGTTTGGATGCAGTTACTCTTTCTCTTAATAGCTCTGTGAGGAACCTTGGAGTTATTTTTGATCAGGATTTGTCCTTCAATTCACATATTAAATTTGTTTCTAAGACTGCCTTCTATCATTTGCGTAATATTGCCAAGATTAGGAGCATCTTGTCTCAGAGTGATGCTGAGAAGATGATCCACGCTTTTGTTAGCTCGAGATTAGATTATTGTAATTCTTTATTATCAGGCTGTCCTAAAACATCTTTAAAAAGTCTTCAGCTGATCCAAAATGCTGCAGCAAGAGTTTTAACAGGTACTAGAAAGAGAGATCATATCTCTCCGGTTCTGGCCTCCCTTCATTGGCTTCCCATAGAGTTTAGAATTAACTTTAAAATCCTTCTTCTTACTTACAAAGCTCTAAACAATCAGGCTCCTTTTTATTTAAAAGATCTGATACTACCGTATCATCCTAACAGAGCACTACGCTCCCAAAATGCAGGATTACTTGTAATACCTAGAATCTCCAAAAGTACAATGGGAGGCAGAGCCTTCAGTTATCAAGCTCCTCTCCTGTGGAATCAGCTGCCAATCTGGATTCGGGAGTCAGACTCGATCTCTGTTTTTAAGAATAGGGCTAAAACCTACCTTTTTGATATAGCCTACAATTAGGGAGGGATCATGTGTTTCTGAACCCTCCCTTAGTTATGCTGCTAATAGGTTTAGTCAGCCGGGGGACCTCCAGTAATGCACTGGGCCTCACTCCTTTCCTCACTCTCTATGAAATATTTTTTTTTTTTGCTGGTCATTAACATTTGTTTGTTCTCTCCCATAGATTGAGTCCCCATCGTGCTGTTTGCTCTCTACATGTCTGTTCTTCTCTTCTTCTCTATCCCCTCACCCCCCAGCCAGTCACAGCAGATGACTGCCCCTCCCTGAGCCTGGTTCTACTGGAGGTTTCTTCCTGTTAAAAGGGAGTTTTTCCTCTCCACCGTTGCCAAGTGCTTGCTCACAGGGGATCGCCTGATTGCTGGGGTCTTTCTGCAACTGTGGGGGCCCCCCCTACAGTTGATAGTGCTATGAGATGACTGTTGTTGTGAAATGGCGCTATATAAATAAAGTTGAATTGAATTGAATTGAATTGAACTGTTGGTCTGAATCACTTTTTTTTAACCTTAACCAGTTTAACTATATTTAGAGGGTCCTTACATAAACCCGCATCTGGTTATTTATACCAGAGGGACCTTATCATATAGATTAACCCCAGATTAATTTTAACAAACTGGTGATACAGTTATTCACTATTTGTTGTTATTTTAGAGTCTCATACTGTATCTCTTTATTTTCATTATTCTTGTATTACTCACTCTTTGATTAAATTTGAGAGACTTGTAATTATTCTTACTAGTACATACCCATGCATGCCCATAGAAACCAAGTATAAGCAAGTATTTCTGTATGCCCGTAGAAAGGAGGTGTAAGCAAGGGTGTAAGCAAGCACATCAGCACTCATTCAGTGATGGCTGCCTTTGATAGGTATATCATATGATGTATATGATGGGGTATATGATGTCCTATGATCGTGACAGACAGACAGACAGACAGACAGACAGACAGACAGACAGACAGACAGACACACACACACACACACACACACACACACACAGACAGATTTCTTGAATTTATAGAGTGATAAAGTGATGTTACTCACTCAGTGATGGAATTTGACAGTCTTGTAATGATTAGAGTTCCTTATCTATATGCTCACTTATTGATGTAAAAATAAGATGTCATTCTGTATTAATCCTCATCTGTTTTAATACTCCTTTTTTTCTGTAAAAGGCAGCTTATTAATCTGACCCTAAAATTACCAGTGACTAGGCAGTTCAGTAATATTATCCCAAAATACAAATGATTAAAATATTCTCTGCATGTTCTTGATTTTTCAAAAAATGACATTAAAATCTCAAATTTCTGTTAAAAATTAAAATGATCAAATTCTTGATTTCTGTAAAATTATAATTATGACAAAAAGACTTAATTCCACTGAATATTGCAGACAAACCTACAGAGATTTGTTTAAAAAGGTTCCCTGCTCACCTTGTTAAAATGGGCCGGCCCAGAGTTGTCTGCAATAGACAGATGAAAGCTTTTAGTCTGGTCACCTCCGATGCCTGCCAACTGGCCAATCACATCGGCGATCACCAAGTTGTAAAAACTCTTTCTTCTTTCACTCTGTAAGAGTGTGTTCAAAAATTGAACAGTTAGCAAAACCATATGAAATGCATCAGAGATTTAAGAATCACAAGAGAGATGCTATTTCACACTTACAGTATCTGATTTATTATTCTTGAATCATGCAGAGAATATCACAGCTGTGGACTGTCTCAGCATGATTTGCCGAAAGCCCCGAAAAATAATAAAATTGAGTACATATGTCTTCTGGTCTGGGGCGTTCCTCAGGCCCCAACAATGGCTCCCTTCTTTGGGAATGCTGACTCCATCAGATGTCTTCTCCAAACAATGGCTCTCTTCTCCTCTGCAAGGTCGCCTGGCCAGGTGCATCCTGCTGACGCTCCTATCTCTTATCGCAACCCTGAACAAGTTCATCTCCCCCCGGCTATTTGTGAGCAAAAGCAGCCCATTGTTTGCCAAGCGATAAGGTGTGTGTGTGTGTGTGTGTGTGTGTGTGTGTGTGTGTGTGTGCAGAGCTAACCTACATCTTGTTATGTTCAGTGTGAAGCAGTGTGAGTGACTTCATACAGCAAAAGCACATTTGTGTAAACAATATTTAATATCCTAGCTTATGTAAACATTTCTACCACAGATACATAGGAAGTCTTGATGTAAAACAAGGCTTTCATATGTAAATGCAATAAGAGGTTACAGTAATTGTTACCGTCAGTTTGTTAAAATTAGTTGGACTAATCTCCATAATAAGCTATCTGTTACAACTCGCCGCTCATTAGCGGCGCCAGCTGAGCGCACACCTGCACCTCGTCAGCAGCGTGGCATATAAGCCACTCTGACCTGGGCCTCGGCCTGAAGCCATCTGTTCCCTTCGGCTACTTGCTTCAGAGGAACCCCCTCGCCAACCAGCAAGATTACCCGCGTAAGCATACCTCGTCTTGTGTTCCAGTTTCTCCCCTGTGCACAGGTGGATCTTCCCCGGCGGCGGACTCCGCCTCTGCATCACCATCTCGTTGCTGCTGTCAGGTGCATCGTCAGGTTGCTGTCTCCTGGACTCGCCCTTGTGCACGCCTGCCACCTGCCCTGCCAAGTAAGCCAACAAATCCCTTGTTACCTGTTGTACTGGTTTGGTGCCCATCACCTTCTCCCTGTGCTCTCTCCCCAGGGTTGTCTGGCTGTACGGTTTCCTGCCTCCGTGCCTGGCGCTGACGTCCGCCATCAGTACATCCACATACCACAGAGGCGCATCCACACACACACTTGCTGTTAAATAAACTGTTAAACCTATTCTGAGCCTGTGTGTGTGTCTCCTGAGCTGTGCATTATGTCAGTACGGCTTCAGCAGAGCGGCTCGGCGGACAGCGGGCTCACACGCCGTCTCACCATCTTTGAGGCTCGAATAGATTTGATAGTTCATCAACAACAGGTGATGCTGAATCAATTGATTAAGATTACTGACCGGTTAGACCGCCTGGACCCCCGTCAGCCGTTCCCCCCGGCTCGTCAGGGAGGCGCAGCTCCAGCTGCTCCAGCGGCCATCCAGCCTGCTCCGGGTGTCCCAGCCCGACTCACACCTATCCTGACCCCCGCCCGCTTTAGCGGTAGGCTTGGTGGAGCGCGGGGGTTCATTATGCAGTGTGAGTCGGTGTTCCTGTGCGTCCCCGGAGATTTTCCCTCAGACCACAGCTGAATTGGCTATATAGGAAATCTCCTGGAGGGTCGTGCGCTCACCTGGGCTTATGCCGTAATGGCGAAGCCCAGCTACGCCACCCTCACCTATGGCCAGTTCATTAACCTATTCCTGGAAGTCTTTGATCACTCTCGTTTTGAGAGTGTCCAGGTCGATTGCCTCCTCAGCCTTCAGCAGGGGAGCCGATTGGCCGCCGATTACGCCATTGACTTCCGGGTTACAGCGGAGGAGGTTGGCTGGGAGGAACGCGCCCTCTGTGGCATCTTCCTCCGCAGTTTAAACTCTGGTCTGAGGGATGAACTGGCTGGTCGGGATCTCCCTGAGACATTTGCGGAGCTAATCTCTCTCACCATCAGCTTGGATAACCGGCTGCGCGAGCGCGCCTCGGAGCGGAAGTTGCCTTCTCGCTCGCGGGGTGCCTCGTCACGCCCGTCCCAAGCTCGCCCCCTGGCATTACCACCACCGGAGGTTTCCGAGGAGTCAGAACCTATGGTGATGGGCCGGGCAAAGCTCCCCCTAGCGGAGAAACAACGCCACCGTGAGTTGGGTCTCTGCATGTATTGTGGAGACAACCAGCACACTGTGGAGCGTTGCCCGGAGAAGCCCAAACGGGGAGGTCCGCGAGTCACTGTAGGGGCCCTCACGGACGCTAATCAGTCAGTTCCTCTCACTCATTTGTCGCTGCCCATCCGTTTCTGCCACAACATCACAGGGCATCTCACTCATGCACTGGTGGACTCAGGCGCGGAAGGCAGCTTCATTTCACAAAGCCTGGCAACCCGATTGGGCATCCGTTGCCAGCCCCTTAAAACTCCTCTCACCCTCATCAATCTCTCCCGTGCATCCCTGGGGAAAGTGACCCACCGGACAAACCCCGTCTCTGTCATCGTCTCAGGAAATCACCGGGAGGAAATCTCCTTTTACATCTTGCCATCCTCTGTGTCTCCGGTGATCCTGGGTTATCCGTGGCTCCATCTCCATAACCCCGTCCTGGATTGGAGGACCGGAAGGGTGACAGCCTGGAGTACCTTTTGTATGAGCACCTGCCTCCAATCCGCTGCCTGCTCTCCATCTTCTCCTGCCGTGGTCAAGGATGCCGCGCCCCCGGACCTCTCCTTGGTGCCCGCGGAGTTTCACGACCTGGGCACGGTCTTTAGTAAGTCCAAGGCGATGTCTCTTCCTCCACCCAGGCCTTACGACTGCGCCATAAATCTCCGCCAGGGGGCCCCTCTTCCCTCGGGACGTCTCTACAGCCTGTCAGCGCCGGAGAAGGAGGCTATGAACACCTACCTTAAGGAATCTCTCAGTGCAGGTATTATTCGCCCATCATCATCTCCATTAGGTGCAGGGTTCTTCTTCGTGGGCAAGAAGGATGGCTCTCTTCGTCCATGCATCGACTTCCGTGCCCTCAATGACATCACGGAGAAGGACCGTTACACCCTGCCCCTGATGGACACTGCCTTCCACTCCCTCCAGGGGGCGACCTGGTTTACCAAGCTGGATCTCCGCAGCGCGTACCACCTCGTCCGGATCCGGGAGGGAGATGAATGGAAGACAGCCTTCCGTACCCCGAACGGCCACTTTGAATACCTGGTCATGCCGTTCGGGTTAACCAACGCTCCAGCCGTCTTTCAGCGCCTGATTAATGGCGTTCTCCGGGACTTCATTGGTCTGTTTGTGTTCGTTTACCTGGATGATATTCTCATCTTCTCCAAGTCCAGGGATGAGCACCAGGTGCATGTGAGACGGGTCCTTCAGAGGTTACTGGAGAATCGGTTGTATGTGAAGGCGGAGAAGTGCAAGTTCTTTGCCAAGAAGACGTCATTTCTCGGGTTTGTCATCTCCCATGACCAGGTGCTCCCACCACCCAGCTAAAATTAAAGCGGTGGTAGATTGGCCGACTCCCACATCTAGAAAGCAGGTGCAACAATTCATCGGCTTTGCCAACTTCTACCGCCGCTTTGTGCCCAACTTTGGAGCCATCGTCGGCCCTCTGACCCGTCTCACCTCCCCTAAAACCCGGTTCCAGTGGACTGAAGAGGCCGCGGTGGCCTTCCAGGCGCTGAAGGCGGAGTTTTCATCCTCCCGGGTCCTCAGCCAGGTTGATCCCTCTCTGCAGTGCATCGTGGAGGTCGACGCCTCGGATACAGGGGTGGGGGCGGTGTTGTCTCAGCGGTCACCTGCTGATGGGGTCAAACGGCCTTGTGCCTTCTTCTCCCGGCGCTTGTCCCCGGCGGAACGCAACTACGACGTGGGGGACAGGGAGCTTCTCGCCATCAAGCTCGCACTCCAGGAGTGGCGTCACTGGCTGGAGGGGGCTGTCCTGCCCTTCGTGGTGCTAACGGATCACAAAAACCTGGAATATTTAAGAACTGCCAAGCGTCTGAATGCCCGCCAGGCCCGTTGGTCCCTGTTTTTTGCGAGATTCCGTTTCACCATCACATTCAGGCCGGGCTCCAAGAACGGACTCCCTGACGCCCTCTCCAGGCAATTCTCCCCTGAAGACTCGGGGGGCGCTGTACACACCATCCTGCCCAGGTCGTGCATCGTGGGGGCCGTTACCTGGGAGATTGAGGATAAGGTCCGGAAGGCACAGGAATCGGAGCCAGACCCTGGCGGCGGACCAGAGGGGAGGTTCTTCGTTCCATCCTCCATTCGGGGGGAGGTCATCCATTGGCTTCACACATCCAAGCTAGCCTGCCATCCTGGGACCTCCCGAATGATTGACCTGCTCCAACGCTCCTTCTGGTGGCCGGGACTGCGCAAGGACGCTGCCCGCTACGCCCGGGCCTGCCCCATCTGTGCCACCAGTAAAGCCGGCAACTCCCCCCCTGCGGGTTTGCTCCAGTCCCTGCCCGCTCCTGGTAGGCCCTGGTCGCACATCGCATTGGACTTCGTCACCGGTCTCCCCGTCTCTAACAACTTCGACACTGTCCTGACCATCGTCGACCGCTTCTCCAAGGCCGCCCACTTCGTGCCATTGCGGGGGCTCCTCTCTGCTTTGGAGACGGCAGATCTTCTCATCCAACACGTAGTCAGGCTGCACGGGATACCAGTTGACGTGGTCTCCGACCGGGGTCCCCAATTCACCTCGGACGTCTGGCGGGGTTTTTGCAAGGCATTAGGAGCCCAAGTAAGCCTCTCCTCCGGCCATCACCCCCAATCTAACGGGCAGTGTGAACGGACCAACCAGGAGCTGGAGACTGCTCTCCGCTGCGTCACCGCCTCGAAGCCTGCGTCATGGAGCAAACACCTTGCCTGGGTGGAATATGCCCACAACACCACTCGCTCCTCAGCCACTGGGATGTCCCCCTTCAAGGTGTCCCTGGGTTACGACCCCCCTCTGTTCCCCTCGCTGGAGAACGAGTCGGCAGTCCCCACGGTTCAGGCTCACCTCAGGCGGTGCCGCTCCATCTGGACAGCTGCGCACAATGCGCTTTTACGCACGGCAGAGCGCAATAAGGCCACGGCAGATCAGCATAGAAGACCTGCTCCTGCCTACCAGGTTGGCCAACCGGTCTGGGTATCCACGCAAGATGTGAACCTGAAGAGTGAGAGGAGGAAGTTGGCTAAACGTTTCATGGGTCCATACCCCGTCACCAAGATTATCAACCCGGTGGCTGTGCGTGTTGCTACTCCCCCCTCCCTCCACATCCATCCCACCTTCCACGTCTCCAAGGTGAAACCGGCGGTGTCTGATCCCATCTGCCCTCCTCCTGCTGCGCCGCCCGTGCCTCGGATGATTGATGGCCATCCGGCTTGGACTGTCTCTACCATCTTGGACTCCCGACGCCGGGGTCGCGGGCTACAGTATTTGGTGGACTGGGAGGGTTATGGTCCAGAATGGAGGCAGTGGGTTCGCTCCTCGTTCGTGTTGGATCGCTCTCTCATCACCGAGTTTCACCGGAAGCACCCCGATAAACCATCGCCAGGAGGCGCTGCTAGAGGGGGGAGTACTGTTACAACTCGCCGCTCATTAGCGGCGCCAGCTGAGCGCACACCTGCACCTCGTCAGCAGCGTGGCATATAAGCCACTCTGCCCTGGGCCTCGGCCTGAAGCTGTCTGTTCCCTTCGGCTACTTGCTTCAGAGGAACCCCCTCGCCAACCAGCAAGATTACCCGCGTAAGCATACCTCGTCTTGTGTTCCAGTTTCTCCCCTGTGCACAGGTGGATCTTCCCCGGCGGCGGACTCCGCCTCTGCATCACCATCTCGTTGCTGCTGTCAGGTGCATCGTCAGGTTGCTGTCTCCTGGACTCACCCTTGTGCACGCCTGCCACCTGCCCTGCCAAGTAAGCCAACAAATCCCTTGTTACCTGTTGTACTGGTTTGGTGCCCGTCACCTTCTCCCTGTGCTCTCTCCCCAGGGTTGTCTGGCTGTACGGTTTCCTGCCTCCGTGCCTGGCGCTGACGTCCGCCATCAGTACATCCACATACCACAGACACGCATCCACACACACACTTGCTGTTAAATAAACTGTTAAACCTATTCTGAGCCTGCGTGTGTGTCTCCTGAGCCGTGCATTATGTCACTATCACTTGTTCTGATTCTGGACGCGGGGTCAGGGAAAATAGCCTCTATATGGAGTTAAGCTGGTCATGAAGCGGCAGGGACATATTCACAATAACTCTCTGTAAATATTGTGCACGTTGATGTTGTATGCGGCATATTGGTGATTGAACTAAAACAGCCGCACTTTCCACCGTGCAGGAAATGGGGACGAGTCCGTGTCTTTGTTTGGGGGGGGGGGGATTTCACCCGCTTGCCTGAGTTGAACTGAGAGATTGTGTTTAAAGCATGATAACAGTTACTGAGAGGAGATTATTTAACGTAACAGTGTTGAATTGAACACTAAGTTAAAGTTGTAAGATTATTCTTGCATGAATAAAGCTGAGTTTGGGGGAGACGGCTCTCCAGTTTCTTTGAAAAAACAAGGCGTGGTTTGTGGTCAACAGACTTCGTAGCAACAATGCGTGTTCACATTTGTGCGTGACTGAAACAGCCATGTGGCATTCTGTTGCATGAGAACTGCGCATGTGTAGATTAAGCAGTGTAAACGCCATCTTGAGAATCACCAGGGTGAGTCAATCCTGGGCGCCATCTTGTAGCTGTGGCAGCTAGACCACCTTCAAGCGACGTCACCGTGTCGCCTCCTCCTTGAGTGCACAAGGAACTGCCTCCATCTTGTGGTCAACTATAAGAATTGTATTCTTTTGTACATTTACCTCCAAATTGAGCTTCCAAGTTAACTTTAAAGGAAATTTATCCAATAATTTTGGGGACCTTAGTATCTCTCTGGCTTAAAGGGAGCCGCTGCTTTAAGACCGTGTGCATGGCTGAACAAAGTCCTCCCACACTGGCTCAATAGTGGGTTTGATGCAGTGAGGCAACACAGAGGCTACCCCCAATCAGATGGAGAGTGAAGAGGTTCAACTTTAATATGGACAGAGGAGAGAATAAAAAGATTTATTCCTAATTATAAAAGGGAATATGTTGTTGTGAAAATCTTTCTTCTTCTTCTTTTAGATTTAATTGGCGGTTGGCAACCAGCTTACAGGTGCATTACCGTCACTGACTTGATTATCATCACTCTATATCTTTGTATAAGGAGTTCTGAACAACTCCTAGGTTGAGAATATATAAAAAATAGGGGTAATTCAAACACTACTGAAGAAAAGGGGAAAAATATGGAGAAAAATAAATGTTGGGAGATTGTTATTGTTGTGTGTGTATGGTGAAGTGAAGTTTGCTTACTGAGAATGGACAGAAATGGAGAAGGAAGTTTGGTTTTAGAGGAAAATTAAAGGCTGATGAATGTGAAAGTTTTGTGCAGGATATAAGGGGAAAGTATGGACTGAAACGCAGGAGTGATTGGAAAAAGGGAAGAAAAAACGTAAGAATGAGAGACTGACGCTGCAACGGTGAGATAAAAAAATAATAAGCATGACAAAAATGAAAAAAGGAAAAAAGATGCTGGAAAGTGGTTTGTCTGTTTCTCCATTAATCTGAGACAATGGTGGTGGCTGTGGTTCTGGGCCGGATCTACCTCCCTACCCTGCGGCCATGTGAGTTCCTCTTCAGACCTACTTGAATTGGCTGCGGCCACCCCCTCCGTGCCATCGCCTAACGACCCCCTCCTCCCTCCGTGAGTACAGCAGAAAAAAGAAGGGACATCGAATGACGGGACAAAGATGATCAAACCAACCACATGCAAGTAAAAATACATTATATTGTTGTTTTTCCCATTTACTTTTATGATAACGTCTCAAGTATTGGATCTCATTCAAGAACATTTTAGTGTTAGTCTGTGTAAATCATGTGCATTTTGGCAGGAAGCTGTGTTAGTACTAAGCCACTCCAGATTCAACAAACTGCTCATAAGTTCTCCAAGCATGCGTAAACAGCATTCGTGAATCATCTGGAGTCAGTACATGTTCACGAGAATTGAAGATTGCATAACTGACGCCTAAAACTACCACTTGTCACTTTTCACAGTAACTAACCAGCAGTTTCATTCACTAAAAGTCTAAGAGAAAGAGAACAGGAAAAAACCCAGTGAATCTGGAGTTCTCTTTGCAACGACCAACATGAAGACACAGCATAAGCTTGAATGTAATGCTATGTTGTAAAAACTATTTTTACTGTCTTGGGACGGCATTATTTTAAACAACTATGGCATAAAATACACCTGAAATTGGATTTCAGATGGGCACCGTGATCTGCTTTCAAAACTGTACATATCCATATTGCACTGAGCTGAGACTCTCCCACATTGCAAAGCATTATGACACATTTCAACAATATGGGTTTAGAATGTGTGTGTAAAAAGCAATAGAAAATTACTCTAGCTAAAATTCACAGTATAGTGTAGAAATAAAGATTACTGTTTTCCTTATTTTTCCAACGCTGCACCCTAACCCAGAAGCAAGGTGCACACTTCATGTCAAAGCAATAAAAATCAGAATTATATCCATCTGATCCTATGTGAGTTGATTAATTAGCGATCATCCAAACATTACTGTCATGCCGGACAAGACATTTCTCACTGCACTGTCCTACAGAATAATGGAGCAGTGTGTTATGTTACTGGGAAAACAACATTTTGAATCTTTTTGCATCTGATATGATTTGGACGTAGATGAAATGATAATGTTTTAATCATCCTTAATTATTTTTAATTATAACCTGAATCAAAGTATAAAATGTAGTTTATAGGGATTAAACTCCTAGGCTTGATTCAGACAAATAAAATATAATTATTTAGTGAAAACTAAGCTTAGAATAACAGCAAACTACACAAAACTTCTGGATCACTTGTAAATTTTGCTCGACATCGTACTAAATTTCAAGATATTAACAGATTGGTGTACTGTGTCTGAAGATTGAGAATCTAGGTATGAAAGGAAAATAAAAATTTAAAGAAAAACCTGCACTTATTTATGTGATTGCTGACCCACGGGGGCCTGGAGTTCCCCATGAATCTGTGTTTTATCAAGGGAGAAGGGGGAGGGGGAGGAGGAGGAGGACAGCACTGGAGGAGGAGGGGTCATGGCCAAGGAGGGAACACACCCCCACAGTGGAAATGAGTGCATCAGTGTGGACAATGGGGTCACTGGCAAAGAGAGTGTCCCCAAAGGCAAGACAGGCCACTGGGAAGGGGAGGAGCCAATGAGCCACATCCACTACAATAAAACTGGACTGCATGATTAAGGCTAAAACAGATAAGTGGACTCAATTCTACACATATACCGAAAATTGACATAGCAGACATCTTCTATTTACTTGAGTTTGATCTAATGTTAACAATATAGTGTTTACCTGAAGTAATGTTTGAAGTTCAAGGTACTCCGATTAAATCTGTGTGGCACAGGTGCATGTAGAGCAGTAATTTCAATGACATTCAGGGCTTTTCAAAGTCAGAAGGAAAAGTAACAGTTAAAATCTGCAAATGGCAAACTAACAGTAGAATATCTATTAAAATCTGTGAAAGTAAAGGATCCTATTACCGGTAACATTGTTGAAGGGTGTTTCATTTTGTCAGAGGCTACCCACATGTTAAGGAATTGAACATAGTTTATGAGACTTCCAAACTGAAATACTGATACTCACTCGACCTGGTCATGGCGGACCATATTCAATGATGTCAGACCTGTGTAGAAGAGCTACACAAAATTTTACATCCATAGTTCCTACTGATTGGCGATCTACAAACCAATATCATTGTACCATATACTATAGGCAATTGAACGAATCTGATCCAAATAATGAACAAACATTTTTTGCAAATTCATCCTCCAGATTGTTCATAAAAACTTGTACTGGTCACCAAAGGGATGTGTGGGAGCAGCTGTTGTCTTATCTGATGAGGATAAGAGACATTTTAAACAATGGGGGATTCCACACATCTCACTGGTTAGACCCAAGCACATGAATTGGAAAAATGTTGGACATTTTGTCACCTCTGCTGAGGAATCTAGCCATCTATGGGAAGCCAACATCTGACCTTAAGATAGAATATTCTTCTAAATTAGAAACATATGCATTGTCACTTAATTGGGTAACCACAGCACAAAAGGCTGTACACAATTGACACCCAGAAATCTCCATGACAAATCTTAACATTAACAGAAGAGGATGAGCGAATTTGAAGCAAATTCTAAATTCATTATGGTAAAAAGATAAAACAGATGTTGGTCTAATGAAAGGGGGCAGGGTCTGTCACTGTAACATCAAAGTCACACTATAGACCATATAAATGACAATATCCTCTCCGCCCAGAAGCTCAAAAAGGTGTTAAACAGGTCATAAAAAAGCTAAAATCAGCAGATGTCATAGTGTCATGCTCAGCCTCCCCATTCCTGTGGGAAACATCCTGATGATGCAGGACCAGCAGGAATTAACAAAGCTATAATTCTTTGTGCTCATTGTGTACCAGGATCACACACATTGTTGAATGACCTGGAACTCAAATGCAATTTTTCACAGTAGTAGTCATTAGCAATGTGTTTCTAGTATACCAGTACACCCAGATCATCAATTCTGGTTTGCATTCATATCTGAAAACAAAAAGTACACACTCACCAGACTACCACAGGGGTACTGGGAGTCTATTACAAATTTTTCTCAGGCAATGTCAGCAAATCTTGCACATTTTAAACCTTCTAATAGAAACCAATTACTCCTATGACATATTGTTGGCATCTCCTGATGAAGAAATATGCAAACAAACATATCTCCGCAGACTGGAGTCTATAGGTGATTAAATAAAGGTGCTGTTTTTAATCAAGGTTCCCAAAATTATACCTGACCAAAGGGTAAACCTGTGATGATTCTCTCTGCCTGCCTAATTCTCCACAGCTGCACGCACACCTGCTCTCCCTCATCACAGATGCTATTTAGGCCGTGCTGCCCACAGATCAACGTGGAGTCGTCTCACTCCTTGGTCTGATGAGACCGGTACTCATCTTCGCCCTCTTCTGAGTCATTGTCTTCATAGTCTACGTTCTCCTAAGAATCTCGCTTCTCTTCGTCGTCCTCCTGGAAGGGCTACGTCTCCACGACACATAAGCCATCCTCTCCTTCACTATTATTCTATGCTCTATCCCCTGTGCACAGGTGGAGATCCGTGGCGGTGTACCTCTCTCCCCTGGCGGCGGACCGAGCGGCACTACACCGCACTGTATCACCATCATCTCCATCCACAGCCGGGACAGTGGATGCTGTCTTCCTGGCTGGAGCCTTCGGGACCAACCTGAGCCTGTTCTCCATCTCATTGACAGTAAGCTCCACACATCACTGTACATTCCCTCCCGAGTCAGACACTAATCCTCTTTGTCTCTGCTCATCCCTAGGGTTGCCAGGCTGCATGTTGCTCTGTTTGCCCCGGCTGCACATATACACATATACGCATGCACACTCTACACATAATAAAGATAATTGAATCTACCTTTGAGTCTGTGTCTGTTCACTGGGTCCTAAAACCATGTCAGTACGACTCTGCCAAAATGACCCAGCAGACAGTGCGCTAGCGCGCAAAGTTAACACCTTGGAAGCTCGAGTAGATCAGTTATCTTACCAGCAACAGGAAATACTCACCCGGCTGGTCCAAATTAATTCCCGGTTGGATTGCCTGTTGGGTCCCCAGGCCTTTCCTCCAACCTCAGGTAGCACCTCTCCTCCCGCTAGCTCCCAACCTGCTCAGTCTCCATCATCCTGTCTGACACCGATTCCCACGCCCACTCGCTTTAGCAGCAAGCTAGGGGAGGCTAGGGGTTCCTACTACAGTGCGGGATAATTTTTCAACGGGTGCCCGGGGACTTTCCCACTAATCACAGCCGTATAGGCTATGTAGTTAATCTCCTAGAGGGATGGGCCTGGGCTTACGCAGTGATGGCTAGGGCAGACTATGCTAATATGACTTATGACCAGTTTGCCATCGAATTTAACGAGGTGTTCGACCACCCCGACTGTGGCAGTGTGCTTACCTCCTGGCTGCTTAACTTAAGGCAAGGAACCAAGTCCGTAGCCGACTATGCCGTGGAGTTCTGGGTGGTGGCTATGGAGGTGGGATGGGAGGATGCCTCACTTTGCAGCATCTTCATCAGTGAGCCTTAGCCCTAGCCTGTGGGATGAGCTAGCCTGCTTAGAGAAGCCCAATAGATTAACCAAGCTCATCTCTCTAGCTATTAGCCTAGATAATCGGCTAAGGGAGCGGGCCACCGACCATAAGGCTTCCGGTCGCTCAGGCACCCAGTTTTGCCGCTCCCTGCAGCCCCCCCCCCCCGCTGGCCCTACCTCCCTCTGATTCCCTTGATTCCCCCGAGCCAATGGTAATGGGACAGTCTAAACTACTGTTAGCGGAGAAACAGCGCCGCCGCGAGTTAGGGTTGTGCCTCTACTGTGGCAGCGAGGAGCATGAGGTCGCCACCTGCCCCATATGGCCAAAAGAGGGAGTCCGTGCGTCGCAGTAGGGGGACTCACGGACTCACCTCAAGGCAATCCCCTCACTAGATTCCTTTTACCCATCCGTTTTGTTCATAACCAGATTGAGATAGCCACACACGCTCTAGTGGATTCAGGGGCCGAGCAGAGCTTTATTTCTGGGAAACTGGCAACCCAGTTGGGGCTCCTGTGTCATCAGTTAAAGACTCCCCTGAAACTTATCGCCCTGTCTAAAGCCCCACTGGCAATGGTATCTAAGCAGACAGTTCCAGTTTCTGTCGTAGTGTCTGGGAATCATCAGGAACAGCTCAGGTTGTTCATGCTGCCAGTGTCCACTTTTCCTGTTCCTCGGCTACCCCTGGCTTCGGTTACATAATCCTTCCATTGACTGGCGCTCAGGGAGCGTAGTCTCCTGGAGCTTTTCTGTCTCAGTGCCTGCCTTCAGTCCGCTGCTTGCTCGCCATCCATGCCCCTCAGTGTCCCCGTCACCCCCCCCCCCCCCGATCTGTCCAAAGTCTCCCTAGAATATCATGACCTGGGGGCCGCTTTCAGTAAGACCCAAGCTCTATCTCTTCCCCCCCCACCACCCAAAAGATTGTGCCATCAACCTCTGGGCTGGCGCCCCGCTACCATCGAGTCGGCTTTACAGCCTGTCATCACTGGAGTGGGTGGCTAAGGAGTCATTAAACTCTGGCATAATCCGGCCTTCATCCTCGGCGGTGGGGGCGGGCTTCTTCTTCGTGGGCAAGAAAGACAGCTCGCTGAGGCCCTGCATCGACTTCTGGGAGCTCAATAATATCACTATCAAGGACAAATACATGCTCCCCTTGATCAATACAGCATTTGATTCCCTCCAGGGGGCCTCCTGGTTCACCAAGCTTGACCTCCGCAACGCTTACCATCTGGTGCGGATTCGGGAGGGTGATGAGTGGAAAACAGGGTTCCGGACCCCTAGCGGTCATTTCAAATATCTCGTTATATCGTTTGGACTGACCAATGCCCCCACCGTATTCCAGCGCCTAATTAATGATGTGCTGATGGACTTTTTGGGCTCATTTGTCTTCGTATACTTGGATGACATCCTGATTTTTTCTCAGATCTTGGATGAGCACCGGATGCATGTGAGGTGAGTTTTGCAGCAGCTGCTTGAGAACAAGCTCTTTGTGAAAACTGAGAAGTGTGAATTCCAAGACATCATTCCTTGGATTCATCATTTCTCACAATGAGGTCATCGCGGACCCTGAGAAGGTAAAGGCGGTGGTAGAGTGGCCAACTCCCTCTTCCCAGAAGCAACTCCAACAGTTCCTGGGGTTCGCCACTTTCTACAGCTGCTTCATCAGAAACTATAGTATTATTGGACAATTTAAACAAAAACTAAAGGAAGAAATACTCCAAACACATATACAATATGACATGTAAAATCACATAAGAATTATCATATTCAGTCTGTGTTGTGCTGTTGCTTAGTTTTTTGGGGGTTTTTTTGCCACGTTTTGTCTTAGCTTTGTTATGAATTGTAATCGCTCCTGTTTTGTTTTCCTTTTGAATTCTTAGATGGAATATGGGTGGGCAATATAAGCTGCGGCTTCAGCTGTCACCCATTTCGGATAACTTATGTTGAACTGTATAATCAGAGGAGTTATTGTTTAATTTGACCTTGTTAGATTTTTTTCCCCTTTGTTATATTATTCTGTTCTTTTCTTTTAATCTTTACTTTTAATCTATCCGAAATAAAGGTTAATTCATTTATTGCCCTGCCTCTGACCCGTCTCACCTCCTCCAAGGTGCCCTTCCGGTGGACGGAGGAGGCTGAGGCGGCCTTTGTTAACCTGAAGTCTCAATTTTCCTCTTCTCCGATATTGGCACAGGTGGATCCTGCACTGCAATGCCTGGTGGAGGTGAACGCCTCCAACTCTGGCGTGGGAGCCGTGCTTTCCCAGCGCTCCCCGGTTGATGTTAAGATCCGCCCCGTGCGTTCTTCTCCCGCCGCCTTTCCCCGGCGGAGAGGATGCATGCACTATGAATCTGAGTCTGTGATGTATGAAAAGAGTCATAAGTATGTAAAAATTAATTTTCTGGACAGTCAGCAGAATCTTTTCAGTTAACCAACCAGTAATCACAGAAGAAATACTATTTCTCACCTTAACTTTATTGAACCACGCAAGGAGTCAACATGGCCACGGATCCTCCCAGCTCTGTCCTGGGAAGACCCCGAAAAAAGAAAATTCAATTCAATTCAACTTTATTTATATAGCGCCATTTCACAACAATAGTCATCTCATAGCACTTTCAAATGTAGGGGAAACCCCCACAATTGCAGAAAGACCCCAGCAATCAGGCGATCCCCTGTGAGCAAGCGCTTGGCGACGGTGGAGAGGAAAAACTCCCTTTTAACAGGAAGAAACCTCTGGCAGAACCAGACTCAGGGAGGGGCAGTCATCTGCTGCGACTGGCTGGGGGGTGAGGGGATAGAGAAGATGAAATTAACAGACATATAGAGAGCAAACATTAAAGGAGTGAAGCCAAGCACATTATTGCAGGTCCCCCGGCAGTCTAATTCTATTAGCAGCATAACTAAGGGAGGGTTTAGAGACACATGATCCCTCTCTAATCGTAGGCTATATTGAAAAGGAAGGTTTTTACCCCATTCTCAAAAACAAAGATCAAGTCTGACTCCTGAATTCAGATTGGTAACTGGTTCCACAGGAAAGGAGCTTGATAGCAGAAGGCTCTGCCTCCCATTGTACTTTTGGAGATTCTAGATATTAAAAGTAATCCAGCATTTTGGGAGCATAGTGCTCTGTTAGGATGATAGGGTAATATCAGATCTTTTAAATAAAAAGGGGCCTGATTGTTTAAAGCTTTGTAAGTGAGAAGAAGGATTTTAAACTTAATTCTAAACTCTATGGGAAGCCAATGAAGGGAGGCCAGAACCGGAGAGATATGATCTCTCTTTCTAGTACCTGTTAAAACTCTTGCAGCAGCATTTTGGATCAACTGAAGACTTTTTAAAGATTTTTTTAGGACAACCTGATAATAAAGAGTTACAGTAACCTATTCTAGAGCTAACAAAAGCGTGGATCAGTTTCTCAGCATCACTGTGAGACAAGATGCTCCTAATCTTGGCAATATTACGCAAATGATAGAAGGCAGTCTTAGAAACAAATTTAATATGTGAATTGAAAAACAGATCTTGATCAAACTCATTATTGACATGAACAAACTGGAACCTATCAGACAAATAAGATCTAAACCACTGCAGCGAAGTTCCATTAAGTCCAACATAGTGTTCTAATCTATCAAGTAGAATATCATGGTCGATAGTATCAAAGGCTGCACTGAGATCTAAAAGGACAAGAACAGATACAAGTCCATTATCAGATGCGATAAGGAGGTCATTAGTGACCTTCACTAAGGCTGTTTCAGTACTATGATGGATTCTGAACCCAGATTGAAACTCTTCAAATAAACCATTTCCCTGCAAGTGGTCAAATAATTGCGTAGCAACAACTCTAAGATTTTTGAAATGAAAGGCAGATTAGAGATCGGTCGATAGTTAGCTTAAACTCCTGTATCGAGTGTTGGCTTTTTGAGTAAGGGTTTAATTACAGCAATTTTAAAAGCCTGTGGTACATGGCCTAATGTTAAAGAAGAATTGATTATTTGAAGAATATGGCTGCCAATAAATGGGAAGACTTATTTAAGGGTGAATGTATTGTGATGTTAACCCCTTGCACTCTGGTCAATTTCCCTAAAAACGCCAAAAAATAACGTACCCAAAGTAAATCAAAAGCTGTTCTTCAACCCTTTGCAGCATCTTCATGGGGTTGGTCTCATTTAAAAGAAAACACTTTGAATTTTTTGGCAAAACAGTCATAATCTCTCTAAATGCTCCCGCCACTGAGTAACAGTCATCTAAATATACTGAACTTGAAGAAAATAAATTTCGCCTGGGTGTTTTTTGGATACAAATGCTTGCAAATAACACACAGCTGTCAGATCCGGGCTGGAAAATGCAACAGAAATGTAGAACCAAGTGTTATTCAGCTGAGGTCAAAATTTTGTAACAATACCACAAAAAATGAATATATTACATAGCTTTATACTCAGGTAGTTCCCAGGCGTTTTTGAACTGTGCCAAATTGTGCCAAATTGTGCCAAATGGCACAGTCTGGAAAAACGTCTGTAACTTTTGAATGATTCAATATAGAAGCTCGATGTTGGGCTCTAATGAAAGATGACACTCAGGGCTGTGTGTGTGTGTGTGTGGGGGGGGGGGTGTTTATTCATTCATGAATGAATGAATGAACAAACAACCCCCCACACACAAAGAAGCATGCCACGTAAAAAAATGTGTGGCTTTTTTTACAAGAAAAAATAACCTACAGTGCACTAAAAATTATACTAAAATATCTATAATGTAGAAGATAACAACTTGGGGGGCCCCCCCCCCCCCCCCCCACTACAGAGGACGGACATCACCCGGTGCGCCGCGGTACGGTGCGCCGCGGTCACGGTGCGCCACGGTCTACTACTCACAGTTGTAATTTACCGATCGGTCAAAAGTCATTTTTGATTACAATTTTCAGGGATAAAGAATAATTTAGCTTATAACACTTACCTGTCCACAACAGCAGTGTCGCTGGTGAACTTCTCTTCCTCATTGTCAGACGAACATGACGCTGGTCCGCTTGTTACGGACTTGTGGTTCTGGTCACGCGACCCGGTCAAAGCATAATTCCATTATTGCGGTTTTGCGCTTCCATGATTGCGGTTTTGGCGAACGATTTTTCAAAACAAATAACAACAGTAGTAAGAAAAAAAGACTGGCAAACGCGTGTGTGTCACCCAGCGGCTAAAACAAAACAGATTTTGCAAGGGAGGCACGCTTTCGAACTACTGTGCTTCATTTGGCTTGCTGTATTCGCAGCCGTTGGTAGGCGGGTCCTTCTTGCTAGGTTTTCAGTCATTGGTTCTTCAAGGTTTCAGAAACCCAATTCAAGGGTCTTATTAGTCGAATGAGAGGTCAATCACATCTAAACCAATCAAAGCACTCCTTTGGCTTTCTGTTCGCGGCTGTGTCTGTAGTGGAAGAACGGAAATGCAGCTTTTTTTTTTTTCAGTGCCGTGTGCGTCCTAGGACGCCCTCGTGCGCCCTAGGATGCAGAGACGTGTCCGCCCGCGGTACACCGAAGTGCAAGAGGTTAAATGTCATGCAGTGTGATGTGAAATGTCATGCAGATGTGAGAAGAGCTGTTGGGTTTAAAGGAGAAACCGTGCTTGGCTGTATCACGCTTTTTCTGTGTATGACTGATGTGAGAGTGTAATAAACTTCGTCTGTTCGTAAACCTGCCTTCTCATTTCCCACACTCTCCTCACTGGTAGGAATAGGGTCTAAAAGACAAGTTGAAGGCTTGGATGAGGAAATTATTTTATCTAACTCTAAAAGGTCAGTTGGAGTAAACGTATCTAAACAGATATCAATTGAAGGAGTTGTAGTAGTTACTGTATTTAAGTTTATGGTAGGAAGAATCTGACTGATTTTATCTCTAATAGATGAAATTTTATGATTGAAAAAGTTCATCAAGTCCTGACTAGTAAGCTCTAGGGGGATGTGAGGATTGACAGAGTCCTGACTCTTTGTCAGCCTGGCTACAGTGCTGAAAAGAAACCTGGGATTATTCTTGTTCTCTTCTATTAATGCAGAGTAATAACTTATTCTAGCTTTTCTAAGAGATTTTTTTTTTATAAATTAAAAGATGATTTCTCCAACCTAAATAGATTTCATCTAAATTCGTGGAATGCCATTTTCTTTCTAATTGACAAGTCTTCTGTTTTAAGCTACAAGTTTCTGTGTTAAACCAAGGGGTTAGAAATCTCTGATTGGACTTTTTCTTTTTTAAAGGGGTCACCAAGTCTAGAGTCTGATGCAGAGAAGCTGTAACACTATCTATCATGCTATCAATTACAGAAGGAGCAAACTCTCCATCGCTTATTTCCGTTGTGTTAACACATGGCATAGAGGAGACAATCTGCATAAATTTGGTAACAGCATCATCTGAAAGACATCTGCTGTCGTAATATTTTTCTTTAGGAATCAAATAGTCAGTAATAGTGAAATCAAAAGTTAACAGACAATGGTCTGACAGTACAGGATTATGAGGAGACACTACCAGATTTTCTGTTTCTATGCCATATGTCAGAACAAGGTCCAATGTGTGTTGGAGATAATGGGTAGAATTTTCTACTTTCTGGGAAAACCCCATCGAGTCTAATATTGAATTAAATGCCTTATTAAGACAGTCACTATCTACATCAACATGTATATTAAAATCCCGTACTATCTGATTTCAGCACTAAATCAGCTAAAAATTTGGCAAATTCAGATAAAAACTCTGAGTAGGCTGAGGGAGGACGGTAAACTATGGCAAAGAAAATTGGGTTTAAGCTAAGATTGCTAACATGCCCAATACTGAGGACCAGGCCCTCAAAGGAATTAAAACATGTTTTTTGCTTTACATTAACTAGTAATTTAGAATGGTATATTGCCGCTACTCCTCCTCCACGACCAGAACTTCTGGGATTTTGATAGTTCAGATAACCAGAGGGAGTTGATTCATTTAAACCAACATAATCATCTTGCCCTAACCAAGTCTCTGTAAGGGATATTAAATCAATCTGATGATCAATTAACAGATCATGGACTAGCAGAGACTTGGGAGTTAGAGACTTAATGTTTAGCAAACCACATTTAATTTTTAAATTATGAGGAAGAAGAGAGGCCAAATCATTAAATTTAGAGACTTGATGTTTAATTTGAGTTTTACCAAATTTTTGTTTAATCACTTTGGGATGTTTATTACATTGTGGCACATATGTTGGTTACATATCCTCCACAAATGTATTGCTGTACGTTTATTGTGTGCTTCACGTCTCATGGAACAAAAAGGACTGAGACTCTGGGATTCAGCAGAAGAGTGTGAGATTCGGCCTTTGTTTCAGGGAGACGGCCTGGGGAGACGTCCGGACCACCAAGAGACTAAAGGACAATGGTGTGAGGTCAAAGGGGTTACTTTGTGATCGGGATTAAGTACCATGTGACTGTATGTTTGATTAAACACCATGTGACTGCTGTTTGGTGTCCGGGGTACATAAGCCCTGTTGGGAGATGAAACTTCCTCTTGACTTGCTTTGAGATTGTTGGAGATGTGATCTGTGAATAAAGCTGAATCTGAGGAATAAACTCAGCCTCATCCTTGAACACATTCTCCACACTGGTGACCTTATGACGTAAAATGAGCAGAAATAATTCTCCCGAGCGGGGCTCGGCAGACGCCAGCCTAATGGCTGCCTCCACACTTCGGCTGCCCGACTTCTGGCAGCATAGTCCGCACTCCTGGTTCAGCGCGGTCGAGACGCAGTTCAACCTCTGGGGAATCTCGAAGGATGACACAAAATTCTACCATGTGGTGGCTAAGCTGGACAGCCACACAGTACAGAGGGTCGAAGACCTGGTCAACCACCCACCGGACAGCGACAAATACAGCGCATTGAAAGCTGCGCTTATCAGCCATTTCACCCCCTCGGTGCAACAGCGAGCAGAGGGGCTCCTGGCGTTGACGGAGTCGGACAACGACAGACCCGTAGACCTGATGGTCAAAATGCTGAGGCTGAAAGACTCCGAGGACTGCAAATTTATCTTCGCCCACCTTTTCCTCCAGACCCTGCCACCAGCGGTGAGAGTTACCCTGGCAGATTCACCCCGGTTGGCCAAGCGAGACTACCACGGGCTGAGCAAGGAGGCGCAGCGACTCGTCGACGCCCACAAGCGGAGCGCAGTTTCGGCTGCAGCAGCGGAGCTAAGAGCGACGCCCGGAGACAGCATGGGGCCAGTGGTTGCAGCACCAGACGCACCGACGATGGCAGCAGTCAGCACCAAGCGACACGGAGCGGGCGACGTCCTTTGCTTCTATCATTGCCGCTTTGCAGAGAGGGCACACAAGTGCCTCCCACCGTGCCACTTCAGGCGTTCGGGAAACGCCAAGACCGAGGGTCGGTAGCGGCTGCGGCCCTCGGGGACGAGAACAAGCTGCTCTACCTGATGGACGCACGTTCGGGGAGACAATTCCTCGTGGACACAGGCTCCCAGATGAGCTTCATCACGCCTTCCTACGCAGACCGGCTGATGCCGTCCGAGGTTCCCCAGGTGTCAGTGTCAGCAGCGAACGGCTCAGCTATTAAGACCTTCGGTGAGAAGACTCTGCTTCTGTCTTTGCAGGGTCGTTCATTTGAGTGGACTTTTGTTGTAGCTGCAGTCAGTTTCAACATGTTAGGGGCTGATTTCTTGTGCTCACATGATTTACTGGTTGATCTTGCTAACAGACGTCTGGTTAATGCACTGTCTTTTCACTCTATTCCCTGCACAGCACGAGTGGCACCGCCAACTGCACAAGCCAACGTCACAACTGTGGGTGGTAAGTTCCATGCACTCCTCACTCAGTTCCCAGCACTAACAGTCCCAACGTTTTCGGCGACAGTGGCCAAACATGGGGTGGAGCATTATATCACTACCACCGGGCCGCCCGTTTTTGCAAAAGCTCAGCGCCTGGACTCAGCTAAACTGACCATAGCGCGCGAGGAGTTTGCCAACCTGGAAAAACTGGGCATCATCAGACGTTCGAAAAGCCCCTGGGCTTCACCATTGCACATGGTCCCAAAGTCTGATGGCTCGTGGCGACCTTGCGGTGATTTCCGCAGGTTGAATAATGCCACTGCACACGACCGCTACCCGATCCCACACATTCAAGATTTTTCGGTTCATTTGGCGGGGGTGCGCATTTTTTCTAAAATAGATTTAGTGCGCGGCTACCATCAGGTTCCAGTACGTGCCCAGGACATACCCAAAACAGCGGTAATAACTCCTTTTGGGCTTTTTGAGTTTTTGCGCATGCCTTTTGGACTCAAGGGGGCCGCGCAGACGTTCCAGCGCATGATGGACGCAGTGCTACGCGACCTCCCTTTCGTGTTCGTCTACTTGGATGACATTTTAGTAGCCAGCACATCCGAAGACGAACATGAAAACCACCTCATGGCAGTTTTCCGGAGGCTGGCAGAGCACGGGTTAATAATTAACCCAGCGAACTGTCAGTTTGGGGTAGCGCAGATTGATTTTTTGGGGCATCGCGTTTTGCCAGAAGGAGCGGTCCCTCTGCCCGATAAAGTGCGCGCAATAACAAATTTTCCCCAACCTCAAACGATCAAAGCATTACAGGAGTTTTTGGGAATGGTTAATTTTTATAACCGTTTCCTCCCAAGCGCAGCGCAGCTCATGCAATCATTGTACGCGGCACTAAAAATCCAAAAACCCACAAATAAAATTGAATGGTCTCCTGAGCGGGAGCGCGCATTCTCTCAAGTCAAAACAGCTCTGGCAAACGCGGCTTTGTTGGCACATCCAGTTCCAACAGCCCGCATGGCCCTCACCACTGACGCGTCCGGGGACCTGGCAACCGCTCGCGTTTTTCAGCAAAACCTTGCGCGATAGCGAGTGAAAATACAGCACGTTCGACAGGGAGTTGTTGGCCCTACACTTGGCCATCTGCCATTTCCAGTTCTGGCTGGAAGGGCGCCGTTTCACCGCGTTCGTGGACCACAAACCGCTGACTTTTGCGATGGCCAAGATTTCGGAACCTTGGTCGGGCTGGCAGCAAAGACAGCTGGCTGCGATATCAGAGTTCACCACCGATATCCAGCATGTCGCGGGTAAACATAATGTAGTGGCAGACTGCCTCTCGCGTGCTGTGCCGGTGCCAGACCACGTGAGGGCAGACTCTGCAGCCATGGCCGCGGGCCAGGGTAGCGACGCGGGAGCGTGCGCGGCCCCGGTCCGCTTACGGTTAGATTATGCAGCCATGGCCGCGGAGCAGGTTAGCGATGCGGACATGTGCGCGCTCCAGTCTGGACCAACAAGGTTAAGGCTGGAGGACAGGGTGCTGCAAATGGGTATGCCTCCCCTAATCTGCGATATCTCCACGGAATGGCCATGTCCCGTAGTACCAGCTGCGTGGCGCCGCCGCGTTTTTGACTCGATCCATTCTCTGGCGCACCCGAGGGTGCGCGCATCGGTCAAAATGGTGGGGGAGAAATTTGTATGGCCGGGGTTGCGCAGACAGGTCAAGGAATGGGCGACAGCCTGCGTAGCGTGTCAGCGAGCCAAAATACACAAACACACTAGAGCTCCTTTGGAACCTTTTCACATTCCGGCTAAGCGCTTTGATCATGTGCATGTCGACTTGGTAGGCCCCCTTCCGTCGTCACAGGGGTACACACACCTTTTGACGATGGTGGACCGCACCATGCGTTGGCCGGAGGCGGTCCCTCTGGTATCAACCACAGCGGAGGAAGTGGCGTGCACGTTTTTAACGGCTTGGGTAGCACGCTTTGGAGTTCCGTTGGACATAACGTCTGACAGAGGTCCTCAATTTGTTTCCGAACTCTGGTCATCGATGGCCCACAGCCTAGGGGTAAAGATCCACTGCACCACCGCGTACAACCCCCAGGCTAACGGTTTATGTGAGCGTTTTCATAGGTCACTGAAAGCGGCCCTCAGAGCGTCGCTCACGTATACAAATTGGGTTGACAAATTACCATGGGTCTTATTGGGGTTGCATTCTGCACCTAAGGAGGATTTGCAAGCCTCCCCGGCTGAATTAGTTTTTGCACAGCCTCTCCGTCTGCCCGGGGAATTTCTCCCCGATAATCCTGCTCCAAATTGCCCCCCCGCTCAGCTGTTGCAGAGCGGCACAGGATCAAACACGCTTCCTGGCCCGATTCATCACAGTTTCCCACGCGTTTTCGTGCCGAAGGCTTTAAAAAATGTGGAGTTTGTTTTTGTGAGACATGATGCTTGTCGCCCCAACCTGCGCCTGCCTTACGATGGGCCGTACAAGGTGCTGGAAACAGGAGAGAAGCATTTTTTGCTAGATTTGGGAAACAGAAAAGAATTGATTTGTATAAACAGACTCAAACCCGCTTTTGTTTTGGCGGATGAAGAGGTTCAGTTGGCGAGAGCCCCCCGTCGCGGTAGACCCCCTAGAGGGCATTCTACAGAACTCCCACAGAGATTGACTAACAGTTCTAATCCACAGGAGCAGGAAGACGCTGCGGAAGCAGCAAAGCCGGCTTTCAGCAGATACGGCAGGAGACTGAGAGTTAAGCAACTGGTGGATTGATAGGTAGTAATGTTATTATGTCATGTGTCTCTGGTTATGTTTGTCCCATTTTAGACGTTTGGGGGGGGTCATGTGGCACATATGTTGGTTACATATCCTCCACAAATGTATTGCTGTACGTTTATTGTGTGCTTCACGTCTCATGGAACAAAAAGGACTGAGACTCTGGGATTCAGCAGAAGAGTGTGAGATTTGGCCTTTGTTTCAGGGAGACGGCCTGGGGAGACGTCCGGACCACCAAGAGACTAAAGGACAATGGTGTGAGGTCAAAGGCGTTACTTTGTGATTGGGATTAAGTACCATGTGACTGTATGTTTGATTAAACACCATGTGACTGCTGTTTGGTGTCCGGGGTACATAAGCCCTGTTGGGAGATGAAACTTCCTCTTGACTTGCTTTGAGATTGTTGGAGATGTGATCTGTGAATAAAACTGAATCTGAGGAATAAACTCAGCCTCATCCTTGAACACATTCTCCACAACATCATATTTTTATTATAATTTTGGGGGGAGTAGACCAAGGTTCTCTGATGGGGAAGACAGGGGCTAAGTTGAGGGGTGGCGGATGAGGAGGAGCTGCAGAGAGGCATGTATTTATCAAGTTATGTTGTATTTGTCTTGGGTTATAATGTTTTGGGTAACGGGAGACAGACACAATCTCTGTGGGGTTATGAATTGAAGATTGATCTAAACAGTGAGAATTATTTGAATTAATAGGATTAATATGAGAAGTGGAAGCAAAGAAGGGCTGGTTGGCAGACCCAGGAACTTTGGGGTGAGTTAACGCACCAGATTTCAGTCATTGTATTAAAAAACGCCGAATGGAATAGAACAGATTGTCCTTTAAAACACGTGCACCAAGTCTATTTGGATGGATGCCATCTGGCCTCATAAATGATGGGCGGTTCCAAAACACGTTGAAATTGTCTACAAAATCAATGTTAAAAGTAGGACATGCAGAACACAACCAGGTATTAAGGCTGAGAGTTCTGCTAAAATAATTGCAACCTCTTCTAAAAGGTGCCAATGGCCCAGAAATAAACACACGTCTGCCACAGTTCATAAGAGTGGACAGAAGGCTCCTGAAGTCTCTCTTTAAGATCTCCGACACTTCATCTGGGGTGTTGTTGCATCCAACATGCACAATGACAGTTTTAGCGTGGGGGTATTAATTTAATAAGTCAGGGGTAAGAGCTTCAGTGTCTGACACTTTAGCCCCAGGAAAACATTTAGTGACACAGTACCTGCTTCTGATGTTCCTCATTATCAAATCACCAATTACCAGCGTCGTCTGGGGGGCTTTGTCGATGGTTTCTGAAGTGGTGGATAGTTTTGCCGTTGTTGCAATGATGGTGGGGTGATGCGCTCTCTTCTTTTTGGAGCTGGTGTATAGTTTGGCACACCTAAAGTAGTTTTAATCCGGGGCTTGCGGGGTTGGGCCGCTGCTGAAGGAGGAGGGGCGGCCATGGTAAGATGATTAACGTCCAGGTGGGGGAAATCTTCCAGGGAAAGGATATCGAATCTGTCTTCCAGCAAAAGGGGAAGGGAGGAGGCGCGGCCATGTCTGGTCAATTCCCGACGTTTGCTAGTTGCTAGACGTTTGCTAGTTGGCCCAACCAAGGTCCAGGGCGTGCATTGAGGCTGTGAAGAGCCACCCGGGGCTTTGGGTTTAGCTCTGAGCTGAAGCCAGTGTTTAGTGTTGGGGTCCTGGACAGCTGAGGTGACCGGAGCAGGGGTGGAAGTGGATGGCGATGTGCTAATTTCACCCAGGTAAGTAGCTGTCTCTGCTAGCTGCGAGTCAGTCGCCAGGGCTGATGTCCACCCAAAAAATATAGTATCCAGGTGGTCTTCAGCCTTCCGAATCTTATAGAGGTTGGAGAGTCTCAATTCCAAGAAATCCCTCCTACATAGGGCAGCACGGTGGTGCAGTGGTTAGCACTGTTGCCTTACAGCTAGAAGGTTTCAGGTTCAAATCCCCAGGCTGGCAGGGGTAGGAACCTTTCTTTGTGGAGTTTGCATGTTCTTCCTGTGCTGCGTGGGTTTACTTCGGGGGCTCCGGTTTCCTCCCACAATCCAAAGACATGCATGTTAGATTAATTGGTTGTTCTAAATTGTCCCTAGATATCTGTCTCCTATAGGCTCTTAGAATAGAGGGTTAGCACTAGTGAAACACTTTGAGTGGTCTTTGAGACTAGAAAAGCGCTATATAAGTACAGGTCCTTACATATAGCTTCTGAGTTGGTGGGTGTTACTTTCCAGCAACCCATGTCCATTGTTTCAAAGTAGGTGAGCTCTTTTTATGACTTCCATCCTGTCCAGATGTCTTCTCTCTCCTGTTGCTGCCTTTATGGCTTTATGTCTTCCTCTCAGCATCCATGTTTTCTCTTCAGCCTTACACATGCCCATATATGGAAACAAGAACAAAGACTTTCCTGTGAAACTATTATGTGTGAGTGCGTGTGCGCTTAGTATGTGTGTATTATGTGTAAGCAACTAGTGTTTATGTGTGACTGGTAAATGTGTGGGTCTGACTTGCATATTTGTGTGTGTGTGTGTGTGTGTGTGTGTGTGTGTGTGTGTGTGTGTGTTTAAGGGATATGTGTATGCAAGCACTTTGTATAATTTCTAATTAACTAAATCTTCCCTATTTATTTATTATAACAAGTACATGTGCACTCCTCCATGTAACTGGGCTGATGTGTTCAGTCGCACAGGACCCAATGACTACTTTAACATCTATCATAAATTAAGAAAACACATATACATTATATAGTCACCCTACCATGGGGCATGTGCTGCGAACATGAGCTTCTCATATGGCTGTAAGGAATGCACAATTTGTAACCCTATTAGAATAACTAAAACATCTCTGAAGTTGTCGGACACTGGACAATATTATGTTGGAGTACATGTACTTGCAAAAGACCCCTTAGAGAGCGTAGGCATGGTCTACTATTGAATGAATGAATGAATGAATGAATGAATGAATGAATCTTTATTTATTTCGGATAGATTAAAAGTACAGATTAAAAGAAACTGAATAATATAACAAAGGGGGAAAGAAAATCCAACAAGGTCAAATCAGACAATAACTCCTCTGATTATACAGTTCAACATAAGTTATCCGAAATGGGTGATGGCTGAAGCCGCAGCTTATATTGCCCACCCATATTCCATCCAAGAATTCAAAAGAAAAACAAAACAAGAGCGATTACAATTCAGAACAAAGCTAAGACAAAATGTGACAAAAAACTAAGCTACAACACAACGCAGACTGGATATGACAATCCTTATTTGATTTTACATGTCATCTTGTATATATGTTTGGAGTATTTCTTCCTTTAGTTTTTGTTTAAATTGTCCAAGCGTTGTACATGATTTTAATTCAGTTCCAAAATCGTTCCATAATCTGACTCCTTGCACTGAAACACAGTGTTGCTTGGTGGTAGTTCTCACTGAAGGTTTTTGAAATATACACGTTCCTCTGAAATGATATTGTTTCTCCCTTATTTGGAACAACTTTTGGGATATTTGTGGGCAGTGATAGATTCTTCACTTTAAACATTATTACTGCAGTTTTAAAGTCAACCAGATCTTTCAACTTGAGAGCTTTTAATTTAAGAAAAAGTGGGTTTGTTGGTTCCCTGTAAGCAGCTTTGTTTATTATTCTAATAGCTCTCTTCTGAAGCATAAAGACTGGATATATGTTTGTTTTATATGTATTTCCCCATACTTCAGTACAATATGTCATGTATGGGAGTATTAGTGAATGATACAAGGTATATAGTGTGGGTTGATTCAGCAAATATTTCACTCTGTGGAGTATTGCAATTGATTTGGATATTTTACCTATAATATAATTAATATGTGACTTCCAACACAGTTTATTATCAATTATTACTCCAAGAAATTTAGTTTCGGATACCATTTCAATCTCTACACTATTTACGCTGAGTTTAGATACTAAGTTGTGATGGTTGTTAAAAACTATAAATTTTGTCTTACTTAAATTGAGCGTCAATTTGTTTGAATCATATATCAAACATATATCCACTCTTTATGCTTCAAAAGAGAGCTATTAGAATAATAAACAAAGCAGCTTACAGGGAACCAACAAACCCACTTTTTCTCAAACAAAAAACTCTCAAGTTGAAAGATCTGGTTGACTTTAAAACCGCAATAATAATGTTCAAAGTGAAGAATTTATCACTGCCCGCAAATATCCAAAAGTTGTTCCAAACAAGGGAGAAACAATATCACTTCAGAGGAACATGTATATTTCAAAAGCCTACAGTGAGAACAACCACCAAGCAACACTGTATTTCAGTGCAAGGAGTCAGATTATGGAATGATTTTGGACCTGAATTAAAATCATGTACAACGCTTGGACAATTTAAACAAAAACTAAAGGAAGAAATACTCCAAACATATTTACAAGACGACATGTAAACTCACATAAGGATTGACATATCCAGCCTGTATTGTGTTGTAGCTTAGCTTTTTTTTGTTTTTTTTGTTTTTTTTTTCTTTTTTTCTCTGTGACATTTTGTCTTAGATTTGTTTTGAATAGTAACCGCTTAACTTAGCTTAGTTTTCTTTTTTTTTCTCTCAGTCACATTTTGTCTTAGCTTTGTTTTAAATTGTAATCGCTCTTGTCTTGTTTTCTCTTTTTTCTCTTTTGAATTCTTGGATGGAATATGGGTGGGCAATATAAGCTGCGGCTTCAGCCATCACCCATTTCGGATAACTCACGTGGAATTGTATAGAAGAAGGAGTCTTTGTCTAATTTGACCTTGTTGTTATATTATACAGTTTCTTTTAACCTGTACTGTACTATCCGAAATAAATTCATTCATTCATTCATTCATTCAATCAAACCACAGTTTAAGCTTTCCTAATTCCTTTCCGAGTGTATCCAAATGTTGTTCCAAATTGCTTCCACTGCATAATAGATTAGTGTCATCGGTAAACAATATTAAATCCATTTTTTCTGAAACTTTACATATATCATTTATATACATATTGAATAACAATGGCCCCAAAACTGAACCCTGTGGGACTCCACAAGTAACCTTCAGTAACTGTGAGTTTTTGTTACCAACACATACATACTGATATCTATTCTTTAAGTAACTACATAACCAGGACAGTGCTACCCCTCTAATACCACAATTTTGTAGTTTCTTTAATAATAAATTATGATCCACTGTATCAAATGCTACTATTCATCCTAATCCTAATCGTGACACAGTTACTAGTTATTTTTAAGCCATAACACTATATTGAAACACACACCAAGATATGTAGAACAGGTATTTACAACTAACTATTGGTGAAGATATGCAGAGTTCCTTGCTAGTAGGACAAATAAAACAAATTTCTCCTGCTCAGGACTTAGGAACATTTCAAACAGTTCCTCCAAACCATCCTCTGCAGTCGTAGTCCCAGCGTCAATGGCGCCAGGGCAGAACAGCACCTTTGAACTAAATGGAGGATGGTGGCTATGTGGGCATATGGTCTACTCACACCTGCCCTCTAATTGGGAGGTGTCTGCGCCCCTGTAAAACTGACTGACCACGCTATCATGATGTATCTGGATTAAGTCAGACAGTCTGGGCATTGAAAGAGGGACCTGGAGTACAAACCACATGATGCAGTCTGAGCAGCGGATATACCAGTTGAATTTAAACATTGGGGTGTTGGCCAAAAGGTTACACTCGCACTATTTCCTTGGACAGGGGTTGGTAAGAATATTCTTAGGACTGAGTTTGGCCAAGATACTGCATATAAACCCGATGTCTTCACTGTCTGGCTACAATCCTTCTTTGGACGGTGGGCAGGAGTGATAAAAAAAAACAAAACATAATATTATCCTTTAGGATTGGATTTGCCATCCTTATGTGTGTAAGATGTTGCTGCATTCCCTGTTGTAGAGGCCTTACTGAAAAAAACAGTGTGCTGTTGGTGCACACCAGTATCTCATAATAGCTCAGCAGGAGGAGAACGGCAAGGATTCAAGTGATGACGACTGTCAGGTTCAAATCATGTCTACCAGTGTCTCTGCAAGGAAAAAATGTTGGTATTGACAATATGCCTATAATGACTAAAGCATGATGTAACAGCTGAAAATTGTGTAAATACATTTATTGGAAGTTTTTTAAGTTTTTATTTTTGATATTGAAATTGTAATACTGAATGTTTGTAAATGATGACTCATTTACATACAAGTTAGGTTAATTGGCATTAAACTGGGGATTGTAAATTGTCCTTAGGTATGACTGTGAGAGTGAATGGTTGTCTGTCTCTCTGTGTTGGCCCTGCGATGGACTGGCAATCTGTCCAGGGTGTACCCTGCCTCTCGCCCAAAGATGCTGGGATAGGCTCCAGCCCCCCCGCGACCAGAAAAGGATTAAGCGGAAGAAAATGGATGGATGGACTCATTTTTATGATTGCCAAAGGTAGTAGAAATGAGGTGAGAATTTTTCCTGTATAAATGCGCAAAGAATGAAGACTGAAAAGAAATTGCATTAAAATGATTACTCATGAAAGTATATACTGCTTATAGGTTTTTCACTCATCACACATGAAAATAACATCAAGTGTCTGATGCCTGTTTATCATAGTTACTGACTCCATAAAATGGAGTCAAAAGAGGAATTGCTATAATAAATAAACAGTGAAGATTAGTTAATTATATATTACACAAAGTGCTTGCATACACATATCTTTTAGACCCACACATACACTTTTCACACACACACACACACACACACACACATACAAACTCCACAGGAAAGTCTCTGTTCCTGTTTCCATATATGGGCATGGTGAGAGACAGGAAACAACAGGATAAAGGCCATAAAAACGAGGAGACCCTGGGAGCCATCTGGATGCCAAGAGGACAGTTTGGACAATGGACATGTATTGTTGGAAAGTTACTGGGAAATGCCCACTAACTGGAAGCCTTTTTATAGCAGTGCTGTGCTTTGTTCTGGGTCCTTTCCAGGAGAGAGAGCTGGAGAGGATCCGCGGCTGTGTACACTGACTCCCTGCATGGTTCAATAAAAGTTAAGCTGAGAAATAGTATGTCTTCTGTGATCATTGGTTGGTTAACTGAAAAGATTCTGCTAACTGTCCAAAATTAATTTTTACAATACAAAATCAAAAAGTTATAACAAAATGTCAAATATGTAAGGAAAAACTGTAAATTTATTATTTCTATTTTTTTCAATTATTGGTTTATTTAAAGGGACAGTGCTCATCAATAAATGGAGAACAATTCTGTAAATAATCCAGAGTTAGCTAAAAAGCTAATTTTCATCTGTTGTCCCTGGTCAGATGTACAAAGGCAACCTAAAAACAAAATCAACACTTTTAGATAGACTCTAAGAGAGTCTGCAAATAGTGAATCACTTGGTTGGAAGCTAAAGCACATAATAAAAGTAGTATGAAAAACTGTCAAATTTACAGGAAAAAATGTCTACAATTTTTGGAGGAAAAACCTTCAATTTATTAGAATGAAACATCAAATGTACAAAGATGCAAGTTTACACAAAATGCAAAATTTGGTGAAAATGTTATACATTTAAGAGAAATTCCTCACAATAGAGTGTGAGGAAAATTATTACCCACTATTCAAGTAACTTCTTTTAGTAATTTTTGGTGACAATCTTACTTGAGTAAATAATACTGTAAGGTAAAACTACTTTTAATTGAGTACAAAATCTGGCTGCTCTCTCCACCTGTGGTCCATGGACAGGTAAAATGTAGCTGATAGATAAAGATATCAGACAGTGAGCAGACCAAGTTTGTGGTGATATTCCACCTATTATACATTGCTGATAGGGAAATTTTATTTTTGTATCTGCTGATGCCTCAGAGTCTGTGTGAAATGTACAAGGTCGTGGCAGCTGGACATTTATCTCTTTGTTTTCATACACATGTACTGTATTGTTATGAGTATGTCTGGGAAGGACACAGCTTGGAAGAACCAGCCTGAACTAGATTTTCTCTCATGGACAGTCTTGAGATAGCAGGATGCTTAAATGACTGAAAGTTGTGTGTGTGTATCAGAATAAGTGCGGAAGCAACTCTGAGGTGTCTTCTGTATTGTTTTCCACTGGCTAGTGCAAATTAAATTTGCTGAAACTTTAATCCTGCCTGATTTTTTGACTACTGATTGAAGAAATTTATCCAACATACTTGGCGCACCGAACAAGAGACTCCAGAAATCTTTTTCCACACCTGCAGTGCTTTGGACCATTCTCACAGTCAGTATATGGGCTGCTGAAAAGACCTCCCGCCCGCCTTCCAATTGGAGCGGTTTGTCTGAAGTGAGGAGACAACAGAGGCGGTCTGGAGCACTGGGGTGGAGAGGGTGACGGAGTTGAACAAAGGCAGATTGAAATGAGTAAATTTAATTATTAATGGTTTATAGGCGGTCCGGTCATTGTAATTATGTGTAAAAGCTGAGATATAGTACCGTCGGTTTGAGTCTGGTCGGGTAAAAGTACCGCGGGTATAGCCTGTTCGGTGAAAAATGCATTTTTACCAAGGTTAGTTTGAGTCTAATCTGGAAAGTGACCAGCGTGTCAGCAGTGTGTGGATGGATACAGAGTACCAGAGAGTGATATCAACAGCCGAAGAAAAAAATAGAAGAAAAAACAAAATAGAGAAAAACAGGGAAAAAAACAGTTATAATAAGAAATAGCTTTAAAATATAAGACAAATAACTTTAATATAAAAGGGATAACCTTAATATAATAACAATAACTAAAATGCCATAAGAAATAACTTAAAATAAGCTTAAAATAGAATAAAATAGCCTTTAGACTAAGATAAAATAATAAATAAACTAAAATAAATAACTGCAGTTTGTTTTGTCTGGTCGTTCATGTGTTTGTGTGTGTGTGTTTTAATAAATAAGGTCTTTACGGTTTTGTTTTGATGAAAAATGGGCAGCTGCCACGGCAGAGGCAGAGACCACGAGAGGTAGGACGACAGTGAGACTTGCGACGTGGCAAAAGGAATGAGAGGATGTTTTCCGGGTTGTTATGGTTGTGAAGCGCAAAAGTGCATTAATGAGATTTTTGTTTGACGGGGGACAGCAGATTTGTGCATGGGAGAGATAAGGATGGTGCTCGGTATGTGGGAAAGTGGCGAAAATATTTTGCTTTTCAAGGCTGCGGAAGGAGATTGACTGTGAAATCCTTGGGTTGCCAGTTGTGGTTATTATAAGTGGCTTTGGGATTGTTTTCTAACGTGTATGTGCTTATTTGGGATTGCTATGGTATGTGTGTGTATGTGTGTGAGAGAGGACTAACTTGTCACACTGAACTGGGGATTTTGGTAAGATGAAATGTATTAGATATCTCAAGATAATTTTGACAGTAATTTCTTTTTGTTGTGCAGTTTTCTGTGGGATTTTGCTTGCTTTATGATAGTTTTTACTTGTGTTAAGCAATTTAATCTTGCTTTGTTGGCAGATGTTTTTTAAAATTATTTTTAACTAACATTATCCATTGCCTGAACTTTTTTTTTTTGCTTTTTTTTAAATAAAATTATCTGCTGGCAGAGCAGGAAAATTGATTTTTTGGATTGCTTGGGTTGGGGCTGACTTGGAGCTTGTGAAGGGATGGAATATTGGAAAAATCTCAAAGTAAGAGTGTGAGCCCTTACAGCAAATCCCATATGTAAAAATATATGAGGCAAAAATATAAAATATATAATAAAAGTGTCTGGCTGATGCCTATTTGGTATGAAATGGGTTTTCCACATGGAGGATCATTTAGTCTCCATCAATTACATTATCTGAAAGAAAAGTTAGATGAGAAAAAGCAGAAAATAAGAATGTATGATAAATAAGAGAGTGCCTTCCATCTAAATAAATTATGACATCATATACATGAAAAGTAAATTACTATCATATGACATTGTGTGAGAATGTGTTTGTATGAAAATGTGTGAGAACGTGTACACAAGAAGTTATAATAGTGAAAACAAAAGCCTATTTGCTAACTATATAGTTGATATATATTTTGCCAACAGTATCTGGTTTGAATCAATTAGAGGTGTGGGCTATTAAAATACTCATATGATCCCAAGCATTAGAGCAAAGTCAGAAGGATTTGAAATAAATAAATATTAGGGGGAAAAAAACAAAACAAAAACTGAAACTAGGGCCCTATGGATGTATTTTTCTTTAAATGAATGTGTTTTCTTCTTTTGATTTTTATTTTTCTCTTCTCGACATACCTTTTTGCCAGTTTTGAATTTTTAGTCATAATTCTGTGGCTCACATTATACATATTATTTCCATTTTTTTGTTACAATCCGAGTGCCGGTTCCGTCCGCACTCGGATCTTATATCATCATTTCCAGGCTTTGACAGCAAAGGATTCCTTCTAGATCCCCGGGCTCTTATTGTGACAGCGCCCGGTGGAGCTCCCTGCTGTCAGAATCAACAGCTGTGCTGCATTCGGGGTCATTAGTGACCGGGGTTAAAAGCAGGCGCTGAATGCACCTCGATGCAGCAGCCTCTGTTAAGGTACGTTCTGTTATGATATCTCCTGTTATAATACGGTCTGTTATGATACCTTCTGTTAAGATACCGTCTGTTATTCTTCTGTGATTCTACCGTCACATCGTCTGACGCATCGGGCGTTCCCCGGCTCAGACGCTGTTCATTCATCATCCTTTGTAAGTTATCCTGTGATTGTCCTACCCGCACTGTTGTGTGTATTATTCTCTGTTCCTGCACTTCCTAATAAAACATCACTGCAACTCACTGGTGACTGCTGGCGTCTTATGGTGGCTCGTGAGGGCCACCGTGACAGTAGACTGCTGCCAGTACGTCCGGAGAGGGGCGTCTCGCCGAGACGCCATTCACCGTGAGTTTAGCAGTATTGGACTGTTGCTCTTACCTGTCTGGGTTCTGTTGCTGAAGCATGCCGTCGCGGAGGTCCCGCACTCAGAGTCCGAGCGATGTCCTAGCAGACGCCCTCGAGTGCGTGGACGAAATCCTTAACACCGCCTCCCTCCTCGACTTCAGCAGCGATGTGCACCGGTACCTGAACCAAGCTGAGGAGGTCCTCGACTATCTCCCCCGCTTCGCCGACCATCCCGAGGTGGTTGGACATTGCTGCACAGCGCGAGATACTCCACAGGGTGGAAGGAAATCCCGGCAGGAAGCCGAAGAGGAAGAAACGCCGTCCCTTGCTTCGGGGTCCTGCTCCTGCCTCCGTTCCGGCCTGGGAATTCACACCATCCAGAGGTCTTTCTCCATTCAGCATGACGTCACTCGGGATTCCCCCGGAGGAGCTGCAGCTGACAGCAATCAAGGTCCGGGACCGAGTGGCTGCTGCTCGCTCCGCTGTGCATCCGTCTATAATCATTAAGCATGTGATGGCGGCAGTTAGACTGGTGGAGAGGAATCCAGAGCTGCTTGATTTCTCCGAGTTCGACGCCCTCCTCGCCTCTGTCTCCGCACAGGAGCGGCGGTTCCCGGACCTCACCTTCGCGTCGCCTTCCACCAGAGACCGTCGTAACCTCCATAACCCTCCTCAGCATGAACCCCGTCCGGATCCAGCTCCGGGTCGCCGCAAGGGCTCAATCCCTCGCACAGCTGTCTCTCCTGCGCCTCGTCAGAGGGGATTTCCCGCAGCCTCATCTCCCCCCAGGCCATCTCCCGCTCTCTTGTCAGCGTCCCGTGCCCGGCTCATTTCGGCTGTCGCCCCCTCTTCCTCAACACATCCCCCGGCTGCTGTGTGTGCTCAGAGTCCAGCCCTGGCGAGTCCCGTCCCGGAACCATCTCCAGCGGATCCACCTCGTCCTTCCAGGAGGCCCGCTGTCACCGTCCAGCGGGGAAAGGGAGGAGCAACGTCTGCTACAGCAGGCACCACTCAACCTTCAGGAGACAGGCAAGTCCAAGTTCATTCACACTCTCGTTATTGTGATTTGCTCTGTCAGACTCCTGGAGGTGGAGTTCAGAGTTCGCAGCTCCCCGAGCTCCCACCACCTGCTGTGGCTGAAATTATTAACCCCGCATCCTCTGTGTCTCCCTCCGCTGAGCAGTCCTTGACGCCAGGCCAACGTCGCTGGATGAGGAGGGGGCCTGCAGTTCTGGAGAGCCTGGTTCTGGTTCCGCAGCCACGTCGTGGGTGGAGGAGGAGGGCGGACTGCAGCATGGAACCTGCGCCGACGAGGAAGCGTCCCCGGGGCTCCACGGATGAGCGGTCCGGTCCAGCTGGTCAAGGGTCCCCTGCCACCACGCCATGCAGGCCGTTGGCGTGGGCTTCGGTGCCGGAGGATCCAGGAGCTGCGCGTACCATCATGCCAGATGCGGAGCCCGCCGTAGCTGAGTGAGAGCCTGAAGACGACCTCCTGCCGTCAGAGCCCGGATCGTCGAAGTCCTGGACGGCGTCAGAATTCGAGATCAGGCAAGTGCTCTGTTTTGTCTTTCTTTACTCCATCTTAGAGCATTTTTGCCTGTCTCTTGGGGAGGCGAGCCGGGTGCGGCCACCCACTACATCCGAGCTTGTCTTGCCGGGTTCTGGCGCTGCCGGTGATCCTGATCCCGGTTCTTTTCTCTCTCCCGAGCCTTCTCCCAGGGTCGCCGGCACGGAACTGAATTCGCCCGCTGTGCCAGAGGTTCCGGGTTTGGGGTTGGAGGTTGGTCCTGGTGCGGCGCCTACCCAATCGGGGTCCTTCGCGGGAGCAACCGCGACCCAATCGGGGTTCGACGAGGATGCGGCACCAGCAGTTTCCAGGTTCGGTGAGGGAGCTGCAGATCCCCTGCCGCCGGATACTGGACGGGCTCATCTCCATCATCTCAATCATCACCATCGTCACCCTCCTCGTTCTCCTGAGGAGCGCAACCCATCTCCACCTGGGGCCGTTGGGGTTCCGAACGTTCCGCCCGGTTCTCCCTCCTCTTTCCCTTCTCCAGCGAGACCGCCGGCTACTTCCCCCCTACGGTTCTGGTGGGCAAGCGATGCGGGTCGGCCGCCTGAAGGACTGCCGCGCCCATTTGGCTCTCTGGACCGGCCTCCCGACCCATTGGACCCCCTGTTTGGCGACCTGGTCCGGCCGCCTGAAATTTACTATTTCCGGGCATGGGACTGGGGTAGGCCACCCGAACTGTCCTTTCCCCCCCTGCCTGCATTGTGGCCGCTTGATGCCGGACGGCCCCCTGAACTTTCAGCCTCCATGCCTCAGAGCCAGGACCGCACTCATCCCGGGTTTTTTCATTATAGTCGTGTCTGTAAGCTTTTGGGATGTGCGGGGGGGGGGGGGCTGATATGTGATTTTGTATCTCACTCTTTTTTTTTCTTAGCTGTGATTGGTGTTTTTTTTTTTCTCCCTCCTCTATCTAATGTCCACTTATTGTTTAAAACAGATATTTGTATTGCCTGTTGGGTTCTGTCCCTGTTACCCACACGTAAGGGAGTATTGTTTTTTTTTTTCTCTCTCTCTCTCAACCTGTCTCTGTAGTTGCTTTGTTGGTCCCCTGTTATCATTTTGTTCTTTTTGACTCTCTCTCTCCTGCCGGCGCCCCATCCGCCCACCCTAGGGGGGTGGGGGGAGGCTTGGGTGTTACTTGGGCCGTTCAGGAGCTCGGCCTTGAGAGGGAGGTACTGTTACAACCCGAGTGCCGGTTCCGTCCGCACTCGGATCTTATATCATCATTTCCAGGCTTTGACAGCAGAGGATTCCTTCTAGCTCCCCGGGCTCTTATTGTGACAGCGCCTGGTGGAGCTCCCTGCTGTCAGAGTCAACAGCTGTGCTGCATTTGGGGTCATTAGTGACCGGGGTTAAAAGCAGGCGCTGAATGCATCCCGATGCAGCAGTCTCTGTTAAGGTACGTTCTGTTATGATATCTCCTGTTATAATACGGTCTGTTATGATACCTTCTGTTAAGATACCGTCTGTTATTCTTCTGTGATTCTACCGTCACATCGTCTGATGCATCGGGCGTTCCCCGGCTCAGACGCTGTTCATTCATCATCCTTTGTAAGTTATCCTGTGATTGTCCTACCCGCACTGTTGTGTGTATTATTCTCTGTTCCTGCACTTCCTAATAAAACATCACTGCAACTCACTGGTGACTGCTGGCGTCTTATGGTGGCTCGTGAGGGCCACCGTGACATTTTTTTGTTGAACTTGTGACTTTATTTAAAGTCCAAGGGTGCAGAAATTCATATAGCCCTAAGCAGAAAACATGTTTTATTTTATTTTATTTTATTTTGTTTTATTTTAGGTTAATTGCAGTTCATAAAGCAAACATGAAACTCCCATCACATTATTCTGCACAAGCAGCTGAATTAATTGCTCTAAATAAGACTTGTAAATTAGGCCAGGGAAAAGCACTCACAGTATACACTGACAGTCAATACATTTTTTTTTTTTTTTGCACAAGGCCACACAGGAAATCTGTCACGCCGCGCCGCTCATCAACGGCGCCACCTGCTCACACACCTGTCAGTCATCAGCGGCGAGGGATATAAGCCGCCTCGCCCTGAGCTTCGGTCTGAAGCCGTAGACTTCATTTCCCTTCCATGGGCTTCTACCACATTCTCTTCAGCATCCTCGTCACCGGTAAGAAAATCACTTACCTCATCTCTCCAGTCTGCTCCCCTGTGCACAGGTGGATTCCTCGGCGGCGGACAATCCCGTCCCTCGTCTCTCCTCGCTGCTGCACCGAGCCCTGCAGGTGGCTGTCTCCCGGGCTTCCATCCTTGAAGCGCCAGTCATCTGTCCTAACAAGTAAGCTTCTCTCCCTCGCCTATTCTCCTCCTGTGTTGGTGTGTGCTCATCACCCTGTGTCTGATTTCTCCCATAGGGTTGCCGGCTGAACGGTCTCCTGCCTCTGGGTCCGAAGCAGACGCCACCACCAACACATTAACATTCCGCAGACACGCACCCAAACATCCCTGTTGTTAATAAACAGTTTGAACTACTCTGAGCCTGTGTGTGTGCGTCTCCTGAGCCGAACGTTATGTCAGTACGGCTTCAGCAGAGCGGCTCGGCAGACGGCGGGCTCGCACACCGGTTTACCATCCTCGAGGCTCGGGTGGATCAGATTGTTTATCAGCAACAGGTGGTTCTTAATCAATTATTAGAATTAACTAACCGATTGAACCGCTTGGACCCCCAACAGCCGTTCCTCCCGACTCGCCAGAGTGGCGCGGCTCCTGCTGTTCCAGCGGCCGTCCAGCTGGCTCCAGTGGCACCGGTTCGGCTCACACCGATTCCGACCCCCGCCCGCTTTAGCGGTAAGCTCGGCGGAGCGCGGGGGTTCATTATGCAGTGTGAGTCCGTGTTCCACCGTGTGCCCGGAGATTTTCCCTCGGATCACAGCCGAATTGGTTACATAGGGAATCTTCTGGAGGGGCATGCGTTAACTTGGACCTACGCCGTAATGGCGAGGCCCAGTTATGCCACCCTCACCTATGATCAATTCGTGAGGCGCTTTCTGGAGGTCTTTGACCATTCTCAAACCGAAACGGTCCAGGTCGATCGGCTTCTCGCTCTCCAGCAGGGAAGCCGGTCGGCAGCGGACCACTCGGTCGACTTCCGGGTAGCGGCGGAGGAATTGGGCTGGGAGGAACGCTCCCTCTGTGGCCTGTTCCTCCGCAGCCTCAATAGTGATCTGAGGGATGAACTGGCTGGTCGGGATATCCCTGGGACGCTAGCGGAGCTGACGTCCTTAGCGGTAAGTTTGGATAACAGGCTGCGCGAGCGCTCCTCGGGGCGGAAGTCTTCTTCTTCTCGCCCTCGTGGAGCCTCGCCGCACCTGTTCCAAGCTCGCCCCCTGGCGGCGCCGCCAGCATCGTGCCCCGAGGAGTCGGAGCCGATGGTGACGGGCTGGACTAAACTTTCCCCTGTGGAGAAACAACGCCGCCGTGAGTTGGGCCTCTGCATGTATTGCGGAGGCGACCAACACACCGTGGAGCGTTGTCCACGGAAAGCCAGTCGGTGGGGTCCGCGAGTCACTGTTGGAAGCCTCGCGGACGTCAATCGGTTAGGATCACTCACCCAATTGAAGCTGCCCATCCGTTTCTGCCATAACCCCACTGGGCACCTCACCCACGCACTGGTGGATTCGGGCGCAGAAGGCAGCTTCATTTCACAAAGCCTGGCAACCCGATTGGGCATCCGCTGCCAGGCACTCAACACTCCCATCTCCCTAGTCCACCTCTCCCGTGCCACCCTTGGGAGAGTGACACATCAAACTGTCCCCCTACCGGTCATCATCTCGGGAAACCACCGGGAGGAGATGACCTTTTACGTCCTTCCCAACTCTGTGTCGCCCGTCATCCTGGGGTATCCCTGGCTCTGCCTTCACAATCCGGTCCTGGATTGGAGATCAGCTGGGGTATCGGCATGGAGTACATTTTGCCTGGGCACCTGCCTCCAGTCCGCTGCCTGCTCGCCGTCCGCTCCTCCCCCCGCGACGGACGCTGCACCCCCGGACCTGTCCCTGGTGCCTCCGGAGTTTCACGACCTGGGTATGGTGTTCAGTAAAGCGAAAGCTATGTCTCTTCCCCCTCATCGGCCCTACGACTGTGCCATCAACCTCCGCCAGGGGGCGCCGTTACCTTCTGGTCGGCTCTACAGCCTGTCAGTGCCGGAGAAGGAGACGATGAACACATATCTGAAGGAGTCATTAAACGCCGGGATAATCCGCCCATCATCGTCACCCGTGGGGGCGGGGTTCTTCTTCGTGGGAAAAAAGGATGGGTCCCTCCGCCCTTGTATCGACTACCGGGCCCTCAATAATATCACGGAGAAGGACCGTTACACCCTGCCTCTCATGGACACTGCTTTCCACTCCCTCCAGGGGGCGACCTGGTTCACCAAGCTGGACCTACGCAGCGCTTACCACCTCGTCCGGATCCGGGAGGGAGATGAGTGGAAAACGGCCTTCCGTACCCCGAACGGCCACTTTGAATACCTGGTGATGCCGTTCGGGTTGACCAACGCTCCTGCAGTCTTCCAGCGCCTCATTAATGACGTCCTCCGGGACTTCATTGGCCTTTTCGTGTTCGTCTACCTGGACGATATTCTCATCTTCTCCAAGTCCAGGGATGAGCACCAGGTCCACGTGAGGCGGGTCCTCCAAAGGCTGCTGGAGAATCGTCTGTACGTAAAGGCAGAAAAGTGTGAATTTTACGCCAGGAGTACGTCCTTCCTGGGGTTCATCATCGCCCACGAAAAGGTGCTCCCTGACCCAGAGAAGGTAAAGGCGGTGGTGGAATGGCCTACACCTGCATCCCGGAAGCAGGTGCAGCAATTTGTTGGCTTCGCCAATTTCTACCGCCGCTTTGTCCCCAACTTCAGTACCATCGTTGGACCACTGACCCGCCTCACGTCCCCGAAGGTCCCGTTCCGGTGGACCGAAGAGGTCGCTGCCGCCTTTGAGGCGCTGAAGGCGGAATTCTCCTCCTCCCGGGTCCTTCGCCAGGTCGACCCCGCGCTGCAGTGCATCGTCGAGGTAGACGCTTCAGACACGGGAGTGGGAGCAGTGCTGTCCCAGCGGTCACCGGACGATGGCGCCAAACGACCGTGCGCCTTCTTCTCCCGGCGCTTGTCCCCGGCGGAGAGGAACTACGATGTGGGGGACAGAGAGCTCTTGGCCATCAAGCTCGCCCTGCAGGAGTGGCGCCACTGGCTAGAGGGGGCGAACCTGCCGTTTGTGGTCCTTACGGACCACAAGAACTTGGAGTATTTACGATCTGCCAAGCGCCTGAACGCCCGCCAGGCGCGCTGGTCTCTGTTTTTCGCCAGGTTCCAATTTTCTATCACCTTCAGGCCTGGCTCTAAGAACGGCCTGCCTGACGCCCTCTCTAGGCAGTTCACTCCCGTGGAATTGGAGGAGACGCCCCACTCCATCCTGCTCAGGTCGTGCGTCGTGGGAGCCATCTCGTGGGATATCGAGGCAAAGATCCGGAAGGCACAGGAGGTGGAACCTGATCCTGGCGGCGGACCGGAGGGAAGACTGTTCGTCCCATCTGCGGTCCGAGGAGAGGTCATCCACTGGCTCCACACCTCCCGGCTCACCTGTCATCCCGGCACCTCCCGGATGATCAGCCTTCTCCAACGGTCTTTTTGGTGGCCAGGCCTGCGGAGGGATGCAGCCCGCTACGCCCAGGCTTGCCCAGTCTGTGCCACCAGCAAGTCAGGAAATGCCCCTCCTGCGGGTCTGCTCCAGCCTCTGCCCGTCCCCGGCAGGCCCTGGTCGCATATCGCACTGGATTTCGTCACCGGACTCCCCGTTTCCAGCTCCTTTAACACCATCCTGACCATCGTGGACCGTTTCTCCAAGGCGGCACACTTCGTCCCCCTGCGAGGTCTCCCTACCACCCTGGAGACGGCGGGCCTCCTCATCCAACACGTGGTCAGGCTGCACGGGATTCCGGTGGACGTGGTCTCGGACCGGGGTCCCCAATTTTCATCCGAGGTTTGGAGGTCCTTTTGCAACGCCATCGGAGCCAAGGTGAGCCTCTCCTCCGGCCATCACCCCCAATCTAACGGGCAGTGTGAGAGGACCAATCAGGAGCTGGAGGCTGCGCTCCGCTGTGTTGCAAGATCCAAGCCGACGTCACGGAGCAACCATCTCGCCTGGGTGGAGTACGCCCACAACACCGCCCGCTCTTCTGCAACGGGGATGTCCCCCTTCAAGGTGTCCCTGGGTTACGACCCCCCGCTGCTTCCAGCGCAGGAAAGCGAGGTAACTGTCCCGTCAGTTAGGGCGCACGTGAGGCAGTTCCGCTCCACCTGGGCCGCCGCGCGTCATGCGCTTTTACGCACAGCGGAGCGCAACAGGACCGTGGCGGACCGGCGTAGAAGACCTGCCCCGGCGTACAGAGTTGGGCAACTTGTCTACGTTTCCACCCAGGACGTCACCCTAAAAGGCGAGAGGAGAAAGCTGGCACAGCGCTTCATGGGTCCCTTTCCCATCACCCGGATCATCAACCCGGTGGCTGTGCGCGTGGCTATTCCCCCCTCCCTCCGCATCCATCATACTTTCCACGTGTCGAAGGTGAAGCTGGCAGTTACCGACCCCCTTTGCCCTCCTCCTGCAGCGCAACCCGCACCCCGGATGGTTGGTGGCCATCCGGCCTGGTCCGTCTCCTCCATCCTGGACTCCCGGCGCCGGGGTCGTGGGTTGCAATACTTGGTGGACTGGGAGGGCTATGGGCCCGAGCATCGACAGTGGGTGCCCCCGTCGTTTGTGTTGGACCCATCGCTCATCGCGGACTTCCACCGAGCGCACCCGGATAAGCCATCGCCAGGAGGCGCTGCTAGAGGGGGGAGTACTGTCACGCCGCGCCGCTCATCAACGGTGCCACCTGCTCACACACCTGTCAGTCATCAACGGCGAGGGATATAAGCCGCCTCGCCCTGAGCTTCGGTCTGAAGCCGTAGACTTCATTTCCCTTTCATGGGCTTCTACCACATTCTCTTCAGCATCCTCGTCACCGGTAAGAAAATCACTTACCTCATCTCTCCAGTCTGCTCCCCTGTGCACAGGTGGATTCCTCGGCGGCGGACAATCCTGTCCCTCGTCTCTCCTCGCTGCTGCACCGAGCCCTGCAGGTGGCTGTCTCCCGGGCTTCCATCCTTGAAGCGCCAGTCATCTGTCCTAACAAGTAAGCTTCTCTCCCTCGCCTATTCTCCTCCTGTGTTGGTGTGTGCTCATCACCCTGTGTCTGATTTCTCCCATAGGGTTGCCGGCTGAACGGTCTCCTGCCTCTGGGTCCGAAGCAGACGCCACCACCAACACATTAACATTCCACAGACACGCACCCAAACATCCCTGTTGTTAATAAACAGTTTGAACTACTCTGAGCCTGTGTGTGTGTGTCTCCTGAGCCGAACGTTATGTCAAAATCACGCCTCCGCATCCCTTTTTTTGACATTAACAGAACAACTATCACATGACATGCTCACTAATGCCCAGGAAACATCACCACAAGCTGCAGTTTACCCCTGGATAAAAAAAGGGGGGGCAACATTTGACAACATAATAGTATCATTTATCAAGGTATATATTATGACCTAATGTACCCTTTTCATTGCACTTAATAATCTTATAATTCTAGACATTTTTTAATCAGTTTCAAGGAATCACATATTTTAATTGTATTAAGACAGTAACCTCACAGACTGACACCCAAAACAGAGAAACAGCAGCGTTGTATTTAAGTCCTAGTTTTAATTTCCATGTGGATGATATACGAACAGAATATATGTCTCAGGAATCTTTTTCCCCTTGGAATTTTTGTTTTTTTAGGGGCAAACTGAACCATGGCAGACCAGTGCTATCTTTATTGTCTAATTGCTTCCCTCACCCCAGTATCATCACCCAGTGTCAACACTGACGTCATCACCAATTCCATCCATCAACCAGCACTACAGCATGCACACTTCCTGAATGACCAGCTCTCTGGCACAACAGATTAAGAACTCTCTTACTAGTCACTGGTGAGTGGCTGAAGACAACAACAGGCCAGTATTGCTTTGCTTGTGGCAATTGCCTGTAATCAAGAACGGCTGAGTGACAAACATAACTCCACCTCTGTGTGCTTTGTTTGTGGCAATCGCCTCCAAGAACTGCCGAGTAACATAACCCCACCTCTGTAAGTGGGCCATGGACATTTTCTGCTCTATGTGTGTGTGCCGAAGATATGATAACAGCTAAGAGCCGAAGAACGGACAAAGACAACGATAAGATGGACATTCTCTGGGTGATGAAGAGAGGGACAAATGGACACTGTTTGCCATGGTTTACTAGCCCAACAGATAAAAAAGGAAAAAAGAAAACCCTGTGGTAAAACGCACCTACACCAACAATTTTTTTTGTTTGTTCATTTTGTTGTTTGTTTTTCCTGTCAACATGATATATTTTTAAATGTAGGACAATAGTCAGACAAAGTACATGCACATTTGAGATATAGTTTACAGTTATGAGTATACAAATGCACTAGCACATGGTAATAAGTATTTCTTAAGTAATCACACCCTTACTTGTACAAAAGAATAGTAATGATAATAATAATGCCCTCAGGCTTTATTGGTTACACACCAGACAGATTACAGACCAGAACTGAAGTAGACAGATGAACGAATGTGTGAATGAGTGAACAAATGCTTGATGAGCTGCAAACCAGAGAGAGAAAAGTTTTTAAACCACCGGTGTTGATAAATTTTAATCAAAAGTTATGTGCAACATTATTTAAAATTGCAGCCAATGAGTTTGAGATAATGGTTAACCTTTTAACATTTAAATATACTTCCAAAGTATAAAATGTAAAAGTATATGCTTATATTTGAATTTCAAAATGATAATTACTAAAAGTTTTATCTAAACCATGCATGGAATAAATATATTTTGAGATCAAAATGACAAAAACAGAAACTGAAGAGCTCTTCCATTGCCTGAAAACTAAGAATCTTACTCATACCCTTCTCAGATTTCTGCCTTTAGAAAAATGACTGTTTTTCTCGTTAAAGGACAAACTTGAGCATAGATTATGGAGAAAATCTTGAAAATTGGCATCCAGACGAGGCAGTCCTGTGAACTGTATGATTAATTAATTTCACAAAATGTTGATCAACAAAGTAGAAACTGCAAAGTCTAACAAGTAATTAGAGTATTTTGACTACATGGCCATAAATTGAAATAAGTTAATTAGAATTTGTTTTGTAAAGCAAAGATTAATCTGAACTATGGTATGTGATCACATACAAAATTTAAAAGAAAATGATTATTAAGTGACAATTTTTTTAAAAGATAAATAAAATGACATCACAATAACAACAACTATGATACTTGGATACAATAGTTGTTGTTTTTTTTTTGAGACACTGAGACCTTAGTTTTATTAGAATTCATGTTCTAAGTTCAATTCAATTCAACTTTATTTATATAGCGCCATTTCACAACAACAGTCATCTCATAGCACTATCAACTGTAGGGGGAACCCCCACAGTTGCAGAAAGACCCCAGCAATCAGGCGATCCCCTGTGAGCAAGCACTTGGCGACAGTGGAGAGGAAAAACTCCCTTTTAACAGGAAGAAACCTCCAGCAGAACCAGGCTCAGGGAGGGGCAGTCATCTGCTGCGACTGGCTTGGGGGTGAGGGGATAGAGAAAATGAAAAGAACAGACATGTAGAGAGCAAACAGCACGATGGAGACTCAATCTATGGGAGAGAGCAAACAGATGTTAATGACCAGCAAAAAAAAAAAAAATATTTCATTGAGAGTGAGGAAAGGAGTGAGGCCCAGTGCATTACTGGAGGTCCCCCGGCTGACTAAACCTATTAGCAGCATAACTAAGGGAGGGTTCAGAAACACATGATCCCTCCCTAATTGTAGGCTATATCAAAAAGGTAGGTTTTAGCCCTATTCTTAAAAACAGAGATTGAGTCTGACTCCCGAATCCTGATTGGCAGCTGGTTCCACAGGAGAGGAGCTTGATAACTGAAGGCTCTGTCTCCCATTGTACTTTTGGAGATTCTAGGTATTACAAGTAATCCTGTATTTTAGGAGCATAGTGCTCTGTTAGGATAATACGGTAGTATCAGATCTTTTAAATAAAAAGGAGCCTGATTGTTTAGAGTTCTGTAAGTAAGAAGAAGGATTTTAAACTTAATTCTAAACTCTATGGGAAGCCAATGAAGGGAGGCCAGAACCGGAGAGATATGATCTCTCTTTCTAGTACCTGTTAAAACTCTTGCTACAGCATTTTGGATCAGCTGAAGACTTTTTAAAGATGTTTTAGGGCAGCCTGATAATAAAGAATTACAATAATCTAATCTCGAGCTAACAAAAGTGTGGATCAGTTTCTCAGCATCACTCTGAGACAAAATGCTCCTAATCTTGGCAATATTACGCAAATGATAGAAGGCAGTCTTAGAAACAAATTTAATATGTGAATTGAAGGACAGATCTTGATCAAAAATAATTCAAAAATAATTTAAAAATAAGTGACAGTGATATTCAGTGTTTCGTGAGATGTTTTGACACCATCGTTAAGTAAAGATAATATTGATGCAGGATCTGTGATGACTCGCTCTCAGCTGCGATCATCCTCAGCTGGGCGTACACCTGCCTCTCATCAGGGCAGTCCTACTTAAACCCACTCAGCCCGCTGGCCTGCACTGAGCCGTCTGTCTACCAGGCTATGAAGCACGTCTCCTGTCTTCCTCAGCCATCCCTGACTCTATGCTCAGCCTCGCCATCTCGGCATCAACTCCCGGAGGATCTCTCCATCATCACAAGTAAGCCAACCTCTACTCACCTGTCTTTCCACTGCTCCCCTGTGCACAGGCGGAATCCCGCGGCAACGGACTCCATCCTCTCCTCACCATCACCGCTGCAACTGCCACGACATTGGGACCGAGGGCGCTGTCTCCCTGGACAACGGGTGATCACCATCTCCCTGCAACAAGTAAGCCGTAGTTTACACCTAAGCATGAGCCCAGCTAACACCCTGCTAATTGTTTGTCTGCTCCGTTTATAGGGTTGCCAGTCTGCACGGCGCTCTGCTCCCTCCCAGCTGCTCAGAGTCTCCAGCCAGCATACACATACACTCCACAGCACATTCACGCACTCACACAACCATTGGGTTAAAATAAAGATAACGAAATCCATTTCTGAGCCCGTGTCTGCACCCTGGGCCAGCCATTATGTCATTACGGCTCAGTCAAAATGACCCAGCGAACAGCACGTTAGCACTACAGTTAAACAACTTAGAGGCTCATGTGGATCACATTGCTTACCAGCAGCAGGTTATCTTAAACCAGTTAACCCAAATTAACAGCCGGTTGGATCGTCTGACTGGACAGCAGGCGTTTCCACCGGCGTCCATCGGCACCACAGCTCCCGCTAGCTCCTCCATTAGCCAGCCTAGTGACTCCGGTTCCCACACCCTCCCATTTTAGTGGAAAGTTAGGGGAGACGCGTGGCTTTCTCCTCCAGTGTGAGATAGTGTTCCAGCGGGTTCCAGGCAACTTTCCCACTGAGCATAGCCGGATTGGTTATGTGACCAACCTCCTGGAAGGGCGAGCGCTAGGTGGGCATACGCAGTTATGGCGAGGACAAACTATGCTAGCTTAACCTATAACCAGTTTGTGGACGAGTTCAGCAAGGTATTCGACCATTCTGACCTAGACGATATGCTCACCACCCGGTTGTTAAACCTTCGGCAGGGGGGTAGGCCCGCGGCTGACTATGCTGTCGATTTCTGGGTGGTGGCAGCCGAGGTTGGGTGGGAGGATGCTTTGCTATGTAGCATTTTCATAAGGAGCTTAAACCCTAGTCTACGGGATGAGTTGGCCCAGTTAGATAAGCCAGATAAGCTCTCATCACTAATCTCCTTGGCCATCAGTTTAGACAATAGGCTCAGGGAGCGGGCAGCTGAGCGGAAGGCGTCCGGTGGCTCAAGTGCCCAGACCGTGCGCTCTTCCCAAGCCCCGCTTTTAGCCCTACCTCCCATTGAGTCGACTAGGACACAGGAGCCTATGGTAATAGGGCGGACCAAACTCTCCCAAGCAGAGAAACAGCGCCGTAGGGAGCTGGGGTTGTGCATGTATTGTGGGGAGGAGGACCACGACCTAGAAAGCTGTCCCGTTCGGCCAAAAGGGGGAGGTCCATGCGTCGCAGTAGGGGGACTCACGGACTATCCTCGGCCAAATCCCCTCTACAAGTGCACATTACCTATTAGGTTTACACATAACAGGACTGATTACTGCACTCACGCCCTGGCTGACGCCCTGGCTGGCGGAGCAGAGCTTCATCTCGGGGGAACTGGCAACCCGTTTGGGGCTTCCCTACAGTCCTTTAAAGGCCCCCTTTCGGCTCATTGCTCTGTCTAAGGCGCCCCTGGCTATAGTGACTGAACAAACGGCCCCAGTCTCAGTGATTATCTCTGGCAATCAACGTGAGGATCTCAGTCTGTTTGTCCTGCCGGTCGCCTCATCCCCGGTCATCTTGGGCTATCCATGGCTTCGACTCCACAACCCATCCTTTGATTGGAGAACAGGAAGTGTGGTGTCCTGGAGTTCTTTCTGCCTCAGCACGTGTCTCTAGTCCGCCGCATGTGCCCCGTCCACGCCGCTGGCCTCGCCTCCTCCCAATCTGTCCAGGGTGTCCCCCGAGTACCACGATCTAGGGGCGGTGTTTAGTAAGGCCAAGGGGTTGTCGCTTCCTCCCCACTGGCCCTATGACTGTGCCATTAATCTCCGGGCTGGGGCTCCGCTGCCTTCAAGTCACCTGTACAGCCTGTCGGCGCCCGAGCAGGAGTCATGGAGGCCTACATTAAGGATTCCCTCAGCTCAGGCATCATTCGCCCTTCATCTTTGGCGGTGGGGGCCGGGTTCTTCTTTGTTGGGAAGAAAGATGGGTCCCTGAGGCCGTGCATTGACTTACGTGCTCTCAACGACATTACCATCAAGGATAAGTACACGCTGCCCTTGATGGATACGGCCTTCGACTCTCTCCAGGGGGCCTCAATCTTCACCAAGCTGGACCTCTGTAACGCCTACCATCTGGGAGGGAGGGGGATGAGTGGAAGACTGGTTTCCGGACCCCAAGCAGCCACTTTGAATACCTGGTGATGCCATTTGGGCTGATCAACGCTCCGGCCGTCTTCCAGAGACTGATCAACGATGTCCTCCACGACTTCCTGGGGTCTTTCGTCTTCATTTATTTGGATGACATCTTGATCTTGATCTTGATCTCCTTGGAGTAATAATTGATAACAAACTGTGTTGGAAGTCACATATTAATTATATTAAAGGTAAAGTCTCCAAATCAATTGCAATATTACACAGAGTGAAATATTTGCTGAATCAACCCACACTATACACCTTGTATCATTCATTAATACTCCCATACATGACATATTGTAATGAAGTATGGGGAAATACATATAAAACAAACATATATCCACTCTTTATGCTTCAAAAGAGAGCTATTAGAATAATAAACAAAGCAGCTTACAGGGAACCAACAAACCCACTTTTTCTTAAACAAAAAACTCTCAAGTTGAAAGATCTGGTTGACTTTAAAACCGCAATAATAATGTTCAAAGTGAAGAATTTATCACTGCCTGCAAATATCCAAAAGTTGTTCCAAACAAGGGAGAAACGATATCACTTCAGAGGAACATGTATATTTCAAAAGCCTACAGTGAGAACAACCACCAAGCAACACTGTATTTCAGTGCAAGGAGTCAGATTATGGAACGATTATGGACCTGAATTAAAATCATGTACAACGCTTGGACAATTTAAACAAAAACTAAAGGAAGAAATACTCCAAACATATTTACAAGACGACATGTAAACTCACATAAGGATTGACATATCCAGCCTGTGTTGTGTTGTAGCTTAGTTTTTTTTTTTTCTCTCTGTGACATTCTGCCTTAGATTTGTCTTGAATAGTAACTGCTAAACTTAGCTTAGCTTAGTTTTCTTTTTTTTTTTTTTTTTTTTTTTTTCTCTCAGTCACACTTTGTCTTAGCTTTGTTCTAAATTGTAATCACTCTTGTCTTGTTTACTCTTTTTTCTTTGAATTCTTGGATGGAATATGGGTGGGCAATATAAGCTGCGGCTTCAGCCATCACCCATTTCGGATAACTCACGTGGAATTGTTTAGTAGAAGGAGTCTTTGTCTAATTTGACCTTGTTGTTATATTATACAGTTTCTTTAACCTGTACTGTATTATCCGAAATAAATAAATTCATTCATTCATTCATTCATTCATCTTCTCCCGATCCCTGGATGAGCACCGCGTCCATGTGAGGCGGGTCCTGCAGCGTCTCCTGGAGAATCAGCTTTATGTCAAAGCTGAGAAGTGCGAGTTTCACACTGCCCAGACATCATTTCTCGGCTTCACCATTGCCCACAATCAAATCATCACGGACCCCGACAAGGTGAAGGCCGTTGTGGACTGGCCTACTCCCTCCTCCAGGAAGCAGCTGCAGCAGTTCCTTGGGTTTGCCAACTTTTACCGGCGCTTCATTAACAAGTACAGTGTCATCGCTCTCCCTCTCACCCGTCTTACCTCTCCGAAGACGCCCTTTCGGTGGACGGAGGAGGCTGCGGCCGCGTTCGCTGAGCTCAAGACCCGGTTCTTGTCCTCCCCCGTCTTGACCCAAGTGGACGCGCTACAGTGCTTGGTGGAGGTGGATACCTCTGATTCCGGGGTGGGGGCCGTGTTGTCTCAGCATTTTCCAGTGGATGGGGAGGTCCGGCCCTGCGTATTCTTCTCCCGCCGTTTGTCTCCAGCTGAGAGGAATTATGACATCAGGGACAGGGAGCTCTTGGCGGTTAAGCTCACGCTGGAGGAGTGGCGTCACTGGTTGGAGGGGGCTGCCCAACCCTTCATCGTTTGGACTGATCATAAAAACCTGGAGTACCTCAGGACGGCCAAGTGTCTAAACGCCCGCCAGGCCAGCTGGTCTTTGTTCTTGGCCGCTTACCATCACCTATCGCCCCGTGTCTAAAAATACCAAGCCGGATGCGCTGTCCAGGTAGTTCTCCCCTGACACGGCAGAGGCGCCCGTCCTTCCCATCCTCCCATCTTCGTGTGTCGTGGGCGCCCTCTCGTGGGAGATCAAAGAGAGGGTCCTGAAGGCGCAGGAGGCAGAACCGGACCCGGGCGGGGGGCCAGTGGGGAAATGGTTCATTCCTTCGGCTGTTAGGGGCGAGTTAATCCATTGGGGCCACTCTTCTAAACTGGCTTGCCATCCGGGGGTGTCCCGCAGGATTGAGGTCCTCCAGAGGTCATTTTGGTGGCCATCGCTGTGGAGGGACGTCACCGATTACATCTGCGCCTGCCCCCAGTGTGCCACCGGCAAGACACCCTCCTCTTCTCCGGCGGGGCTGCTTCACCCTCTTCCAGTTCCTGGCAGACCTTGGTCACACATTGCCGTGGACTTTGTGACCGGCCTTCCCCCGTCTGATCGTCACACCGCTGTGCTCACAGTGGTGGATCGCTTCTCTAAGGCCGCCCATTTCATTCCCCTACTGGGACTCCCCACGGCGAAGGAGATGGCGGATCTGCTGGTGTGGCATGTCGTCAGGCTCCATGGGATACCGCTGGATATCGTCTCTGATCGGGGGCTGCAGTTCGTGTCGCAAGTCTGGAGGTCTTTCTGTAATGCCCTGGGGGCTACGGTGAGCCTGTCCTCTGGCTATCATCCCCAAAGTAATGGTCAGTGTGAGAGGGCCAACCAGGAGCTGGAGGCCGCGCTGCAGTGTGTGGCTTCGTCTCACCCGGCCTTGTGGAGTTCCCAGCTTCCATGGATCGAGTATGCCCACAATTCCACGGTGCCATCGGCAACCGGCATGTCTCCATTCGAGGCATCCTTGGGCTACAATCCTCCGCTCTTTCCCGAAGAGGAGGGGGACGTCACTGTGCCTTCGGTCCCGGCCCATTTGAGGTGTTGTCGGCGGATTTGGAGGTTGGTCTGGATGGCTCACTGGCACACGGCGGAGCATAACTCCAAGGTTGCTAATCGCCGCAGGAGGCCGGCTCCAGCTTACCAGGTGGGTCAGCGGGTTTGGCTCTCTACTCAGCACATTAACCTCAAGGGTGAAAGGAGGAAATTGTCCCAGCGGTTTATTGGACCATTCCCCATCACCCGGATCATTAACCCTGTGGCTGTGCGCCTGTCTCTTCCTCCCTCCCTCCACATCTGTCCCACCTTCCATGTGTCCCAGATTAAGCCTTTTTTCTCCAGCCCTCTCTGTCCTCCTCCCAGGTCCCCACCTCCGCCAGTGGTGATCGATGGTGACCCAGCATGGAAGGTCACCTCCATCCTGGACGTCCGACGCTGGGGTCGTAGCCTGCAGTACCTGGTGGACTGGGAGGGGTATGGCCCGGAGTGGCACTCCTGGGTGCATCCATCCTTTGTGTTGGGCAAACAACTCCTCAGGGACTTCCACTGGACGCACCCAGGTAGGCTAGTGCCAGGAGGCACCCCTCGGGGGGGGGGGGAGTACTGTGATGACTCGGTCTCAGCCGCGATCATCCTCAGCTGGGCGCACACCTGCCTCTCGTCAGGGCAGGCCTACTTAAACCCACTCAGCCCGCTGGCCTGCACTGAGCTGTCTGTCTACCAGGCATGAAGCACGTCTCCTGTCTTCCTAAGCCATCCCTGACTCTACGCTCAGCCTCGCCATCTCGGCATCAACTCCCGGAGTATCTCTCCATCATCACAAGTAAGCCAACCTCTACTCACCTGTCTTTCCACTGCTCCCCTGTGCACAGGCGGAATCCCATGGCGGCGGACTCCATCCTCTCCTCACCATCACCGCTGCAACTGCCAGGACATTGGGACCGAGGGCGCTGTCTCCCTGGACAACGGGTGATTACCATCTCCCTGCAACAAGTAAGCAGTAGTTTACACCTAAGTGTGAGCCCAGCTAACACCCTGCTAACTGTTTGTCTGCTCCGTTTATAGGGTTGCTCTGCTCCATCCCAGCTGCTCAGAGTCTCCAGCCAGCATACACATACTCTCCACAGCACATTCACGCACTCACACACAACCATTGGGTTAAAATAAAGATAACGAAATCCATTTCTGAGTCCGTGTCTGTTCCCTGGGCCAGCCATTATGTCAGGATCCTTTCTATCAGCATGCTTAATCAAAATGCAGGCACCCCTGATGACACACTGTCAGTGGGACAAGGCCTCAAGACAATCTGAATGAAATATAGTTTGATTCTAAAGTAAAGTGACTATTGATGTTTTGAAGTTTGATTTTTAGAGACTGGACTTAGATGACCTGATTATTATGTTTAGAATGACTTCAGATGACACTGACAATCTACCTTCTCCTACCTTTTCTGTTTGGTTTGTTTGTTTTGTCCTGAATTGCTTATGTTTGTCTACCTCCCCTTGGGGTGATGTAGGGAAAAAAAAAAAGAAAAAAAGGTGGGGGGACAATATCTGGAATATTCTTTAGGAACAGTGTCCTTATTTATTGGCTCCCCCCCCCCCCCATTTTTCCCTATATATTCACTTTGAGACAATAAGTTTGTAAATCTTATTAATTTAGAGACAAAAGTGATTAAATTTTGGTTGATTTAAAATACATTGTTATAAAAGAAGACACTTAATGTTTGAAGAATAAAAGTGATTGGGGATTATCAATTGTTGATATAGGTTAAATTATTTGGAAAGCAAACAAATTAAATTATAGCAAATTTAACTTGGAGATATATATATATATATGTAGTATATATATATATATATACTGTATATATATATATATATATATATATATATATATATATATATAGAAAGAGAGAGAGAGAGAGAGAGAGAGTTTTTGATTTTTCAACACACCTTTATTGTCACAAGTTCAACACAAAAACACTTCAACTAAAAGCAGCAATGAAAAGTAAATTAATTCACTGACAAGAAATCAAAGACACAAGCAACTAAATGAAGAAAACTAAAACAAAAACTTGCTTCTTACATCAGAACCACACCATAGGTAATTTTCCCCTCCTTAACACAACACAGGATGTGCTTTAAGCACCACATAGCCTCACAAGTTCCAACGTTTTGCATCAGATGATAGTAATTGTAATCAATCATTATTCGAGTCTTGATCATGCTTACCAGCATGTCTTTTACGTTACAATCCAGCATTTGGTCAATTTTTCTTTTTCTGCTAACATAAATAGCCATTTTGGCCTGACCCAGGATGAAATTTAAAAGTTCACTTATTTTCTTGCTTCTCTGTCTATATGGAAAACCCAAGATAAAAATCTGCAGGGAAAAGACTTCTCCAAACAGATAAAACAGCTTCCCCAAAAAAACAAACAACAATTGCAGTCTGTTACAGTCCAGAAAACAATGGAACACAGTCCCTTTCGGAGGACAAAATGAACAAACCTCAACAACATTTGGGTTCAAAATAGAGATAAAAGCATTTACAGCCACAGCAACATGTAAAACTCACCATTGCAGGTCTCCAACCTTCTTAGTTAATGGTGGTTTATAGAGTGCTCTCCAGGCAGGCCTCACCTCTGAACCCAAACCCAAGTGTTGACTCCATGGTGTATCAGCTCGACCTTTTAATTTATTCACTTTTAGAACTTTCACCAAGAGTCCATACATTTTTTTTTTTTTACCAGAAGAGTCACAAAAGTTAATGTGTTCAGAGTTTAAAAACACACCAGTGCCATCTTTAAAATCAGGAGATAAAACACTAAAAGGAAAAGGCTCATCAGCAGTTTGCACAGAGTTTTTGCAGTGTAAAACAATAGCAGAGTGTTCTTCTGCGGAGAGGCAGTCTCTCCAATCTTTCAGCAAGTTCATTATAACTCTGACTGAAGAAATCCCAAGAGCCGAGCACAGGGCAACAGCATTGCCCAGGTTAGGACCACATAAGTTCACCAAGTGTCCGAGCGTTGTAACCTTTGCAGAAAGGAACTTTTTTAAAACAGAAGGTCCTAAAACATTGCCCACATCAAAACGGGTCCCAAACACAAGTAGTTCCTTTAAAAGCCAAAAAGGTGACAAGGAAGCCTGGGGAGACTTCTTTTTCAAAAGTCCCTAGATTTTAAAAGCACTTTGATAAAACTGGGGAAGTTCTGGGAGTTTTTGGTTCTTTAAGTCCATTAAAAACAATGACTCCTCTAGTCCCAGCCCTCCACAGCGAGTCAGGACAGCTCTGGCAACAGGTCTCCACACAAGGTCGAGAGGGCCACTCATCAGTTGCTGAATGAACTGCAGGCGAAAGACGGCCCCCCTGCTGGCCAGATGGATGAGTCCTTGACCACCTTCTTCCCTAGGTAAAAACAGGATGCTCTGTGGAACCCAGTGAAGACGGTCCCAGAAAAAGTCCACAACTATAGATTGTATTCTGGCCAGCAAACTGGTTGGAGGGTCCAGACAAGGCAGTCAATGCCACAGCATTGAAGCAATCAAGTTGTTGATGATTAAAACACGACCTCTGAAGGACAAGTTTGGCAAAATCCATTTCCATTTTTTTTAATCTTCCTTCAACTTTTTCAAAAAAACACTCCCAATTTTTCCCAGTAAAAGTCTGATTTCCTAAAAGCACACCAAGATATTTAAAACCACCTTGTGTCCACGAAAGGCCACCAGGTAGGGCAATTTTTTGTAGTCTACCCCCATCACAACAACTTCACTCTTACCCTAATTTACTCTCGCTGAGGAGCACTCACCAAAAAAATTAACAGTTCTTTTGTAGTCAGTACAGAGGAGGGCCACTGGACGCCACTTTTTAATGTCTTTCAAGTCGCCTTTCTTGGGAAGGAGGGTGAGGACTGCTCTCCTACAACTTAGGGGCAGGTGACCCTTCCGCAGACTGTCAGACAGTACTTTCAGCAAGTCCTCACAGATCTCAGACCAAAACGCCCTGTAGAACTCCAATGGTAGACCGTCTATTATTCATTCTAGAAGCAGACCTGACGCTTTCATAGCTGACCAACTCCCCCACAGCCAGACTACATTCTTCCACTGAGCAGCTGAAAGCCGGAGCCAGTTTGACAGCATGCCGGCGTGTCAGTTTCTCGAACCTGGAGCCTCACTCTAAAACCATGCTGACCAGCAAAGCTGGCAGCAGAAACCCCCCTCCCAGATCACCTACCCCACCCCAGCTACAGAAAACAACGAAACTTAAGATTATTTAACAAAAAAACACCTTAAACACAAAAAGATAGAGAAAAGTTTGAAACAACTCACTCACGCTGTCACACGCTCCCAGCTCGCACTCACGACCATGCCCACTCAGAGACAGAGAGAGACAGACACACACAGAGAATTTTTGTATGCCTGATAACAATGGGACTTTCTACATTAATAAATTAATAAGTTAAAAGGGTATTTTACTGAATCTTTCACTTCCGCCCTCCAGAGAGAGCAGTCGCTTCTTCTCTTCTCTCCTGCTCCCTGCCTCTCCCTCCCTAACTGACTGGATCCCAGCTTGCTATTGTCTGTGTCTGCGTGGCTCTCTACTGGTGATTCATCCGAACGAAATTATGGATTTAGTAAGCTGGGCTTTGAACACAATCGACACTGTCTTCTCAACGAGGAAATCAGGTCCGGGGGAGCCCATCTGTCCTGCAGGCACTACTGCTGCGGGTTATATTAAAGACATATAATTGGAAACTTATGTGTCTGTGCGATCTTTCAATTGAAGATATAGAAGATATATATCTATTTGGCGCTACGGTCTCAGGACTTCTACTGATCGGCTTTGGGATAGTCCTGGTGTATCGAAAATTAAAGAAGATGGACAGAGCTTATCAAAAAGCTGACCCTGCGAAGCTCTTTCATCAATTCGACCAGCTGGGGAGGACTCTGATAGCGGTTAATGGAGAACTGAACAGAAAGATTGAAAACATAACGGTGGCGCTAAAAGCTCTCCAGGATATGATTTCAAAGCCTGGCAACGATGGAATTATGGAGCACTGAACCCATAAGAGAATGGAAAGTTTTTCTCTGAACGTCAGTGCTCATTCGACCTGTTTTCGGCGCCCTCAGCACTCAATCCTCCTGGATGAAGATAACAGTATAAATGTTGATTTTCCCCTTCATAAACATCTGGTGCACAGTATCTGAACTCTCAAGGACAGCGCCAAGTGTCTGACTCAGAGAATTCCATCTGCCGTGCTCAAGGACATGTGCCTCTGACTTTCAGATACTAGTCATAACATCTGCTGAGAGAGAGATCTTTGCTGTCCACTAGTAACTGATAACTGACACCCCTTGCATCCAACACACACACGACTGACCCATTTATACTGATGAAAGACACACATTCACTGTTCTCTCTACTGTTGCTGTTTGTTAAGTGTGATTCATTGTCTGCTAATTGTGCACTGAGGGTTTTTTTCTGTGTGATCATAATTCGGCTCACTTGAGCTTATTGAGCTTACGAGCGTTTTTTTGATAACTATGTTTTTTCTCTCTGCCTATTGTTTTTTTCCTTGACCCTTGCCCTCTATTCCCCTCCTGTTGACAGGCGCCTCGTCATGGCTTGTCGTGTCATTGGGATGCGCCTTTCAGGCGCGCCCAATGTCAAGTCAAATTCCTCGTATGTTTACTTGTTTACTTGTAAATGTGCTTGGCAATAAACTTTATTCTGATTCTGATTCCGAATCCTTTGATAACTTGGTAGGATGAATGAGGGACTTTGTTGAATTTAAACCAAAGTTGATGAATTTAATGACCTTTTAACAGATTGGTATACACAGGAAAAAAAACAAAGCTGAAGAAAGTTAAATACTGACATAAAATGTGAATATATTATGGGTAAATGAAATCTAGAAAATTACTGGTTGAAACATTCATTATGTGTCTGAGGAAAATTCAGACCAAGGGACCATCAAGCAGGTAACTGTCTATTTTAATTTGAGGTAAACTCTTACTGGTTGCGTGAACACTGACTAAAATCCTAAGCTTAATCTGCCACCTTTAATCCATCCCGTCATAGACACAACTAATATGTGAATGATGACAACCCTATAAGCTTGCCTTGCCATGTCTACCGTTGAAACATAACATTGTTTGCACAATAACACATTTCAAATGAATTGGGTTTAGATTGTATACAGGTAAGTGGTAAGTATTTGGAGATATGGTTGTTTTTGTTTTGTTTTCTCCATAAGTAAAAGCAGTAAACAAAATAAAACTAAGAAGATGCTTCTTCTACTGGTGAGTTAAATTTTACTTTTTACAAGATTAAAGTCCACCTCATGGATCGTCACCTTATCGTGGTGGGGGGGTTTGCGTGCCCCAGTGATCCCAGGAGCTATGTTGTCCGGGGCAATTTGCCTCTGATAGGGTCTCCCAAGACAAACTGGTCCTGGGTGAAGGGCCAGACGAAGAACGATCCAACAGACTCTCATGATAAATTGTATATCAAGGATTCAGTGTACCCCGCCCGGTATGGGGTTACCGGGGCCCCACCCTGGAGCCAGGCCTGGGGGAGGGGCTCGAAGGCTAGCGTCTGGTGGCCGGGTTTCCACCCATGGGACCCGGCCGGGCTCAGCCCGAAGGAGTTACATGGGTCCGCCCTCCAGTAGGTTCACCACCTGCAGGAGGGATCATGGAAGTCCGGTGCTATGTGGATTAGGTGGCAGTCAAAGGCGGAGACCTTGGCGGACTGATCCCAAGCTTTCTAAACTGGCTTTTGGTACGTGGAATGTCACCTCTCTGGTGGGGAAGGAGCCTGAGCTGGTGTACGAGATTGAGCGATACCGGCTAGATATAGTTGGCCTCACCTCAACACACAGCTCCGGTTCCGGAACCAGTCTCCTGGAGAGGGGCTGGAGCTTGGCCTTTTCTGGAGTTGCCCCGGGCGAGAGGCGACGAGCAGGGGTAGGTATTCTTGTATCGCCCCACCTTGCTGCCTCTATATTGGAGTTTTCCCCGGTGGACGAAAGGGTTGCTTCCCTGCGCCTTCGGGTTGGGAAACGGGTCCTGACCATCATTTGTGCCTATGCACCAAATGATGTTTCAGAGTACCCACCCTTTTTGGAGTCTGTGACTGGGGTGCTGGAGGGTGCTCCTCCTGGAGACTCCATTGTCCTACTGGGGGACTTCAATGCGCACGTGGGCAACGACAGTGAAACCTGGAGGGGGGTGATTGGGAGGAACGGCCTGCCCGATCTGAACCCGAGTGGTGTTCAGTTATTGGACTTCTGTGCTAACCACAGTCTGTCTATAACGAACACCATGTTCAACCATAAGGGTGTCCATATGTGCACCTGGCACCAGGACACCCTAGGCCGCAGGTCGATGATCGATTTTGTTATCGTATCATCAGACCTGCGACCGTATGTCTTGGACACCCGAGTAAAGAGAGGTGCAGAGCTGTCAACTGATCACCACCTGGTGGTGAGTTGGATCCGATGGCAGGGGAGGAAGCCATTCAGACCTGGTAGACCCAAACGTATAGTGAGGGTGTGCTGGGAGCGTCTGGCTGAGGCCCCTGTCCGGGAGGTCTTCAACTCCCACCTCCGGAAGAACTTCAACCACATTCCGAGGGAGTCTGGAGACATGGAGTCTGAATGGGCCATGTTCTCCACCTCTGTTGTTGAAGCGGCAGCCCAGAGCTGCGGCCGCAAGGTGGTCGGTGCATCTCGTGGTGGCAACCCCCGAACCAAGTGGTGGACACCAGTGGTGAGGGGGGCCATTAAGCTGAAGAAGGAGTCCTATCAAGCTTGGTTGGCTTGTGGGACTCCCGAAGCAGCTGAGGTGTACCGGCAGGCCAAGCGGAGTGCAGCTCGGGTGGTTGCTGAAGCAAAAACCCGGGTATGGGAGGAGTTCGGTGAGGCCATGGAACAAGACTTTCGGTCGGCTTCAAAGAGATTCTGGCAAACTGTTCGGCGGCTCAGGAGGGGAAAGCAGCTCCCCGTCCACACTGTGTATGGTGCGGATGGGACACTGTTGACTTCAACTGGGGATATCGTCGGGCGGTGGAAGGAATACTTCGAGGATCTCCTCAATCCCACTGATACGCCTTCCACAGAGGAAGCAGGGTTTGGGGACGAGGGGGATGACTCGCCTATCACAGGGGCTGAGGTCGCCAAGGTGGTTAAAAATCTCCTTGGTGGCCGGGCCCCGGGGGTGGACGAGATTCGCCCCGAGTACCTCAAGGCCCTGGATGTTGTTGGGTTGTCATGGTTGACACGCCTCTGCAACATTGCGTGGAGGTCGGGGGCAGTGCCTTTGGCATGGCAAACCGGGGTGGTGGTTCCTCTCTTCAAAAAAGGGGACCGGAGGGTGTGCTCCAACTTTAGAGGGATCACACTCCTCAGCCTCCCTGGGAAGGTCTATGCCAAGGTATTGGAGAGGAGAGTCCGGCCGTTGGTCGAACCTCGGATTCAGGAGGAGCATTGTGGTTTTCGTCCTGGCCGTGGCACATCGGACCAGCTCTTTACCCTCTCGAGAATTCTTGAGGGTTCGTGGGAGTTTGCCCAACCAGTTTACATGTGTTTTGTGGACTTGGAGAAGGCATTTGACCGCGTCCCTCGTGGATTTTTGTGGGGGGTGCTTCGGGAGTATGGGGTATCGGGCTTGTTGTTACGAGCTATTCGGTCTCTGTACGACCGTTGTGAGAGTTTAGTTCGCATTGCCAACACTCGGTCGGAGTCATTCCCAGTGAGAGTTGGACTCCGCCAGGGCTGCCCTTTGTCACCGGTCCTGTTCATAATTTTTATGGACAGGATTTCTAGGCGCAGCCAGGGAATGGAGGGTGTCATGCTTGGTGACCACAGGATCTCATCTCTGTTGTTTGCAGATGATGTTGTCCTGTTGGCTTCATCCAGCAATGACCTACAGCTCTTGCTGGGACGGTTTGCCGCTGAGTGTGAAGCGGCTGGGATGAGAATCAGCACCTCCAAGTCCGAGTCCATGGTCCTCAGCCGGAAAAAGGTGGATTGTCCTCTCCGGGTTGGGGACAGGCTCCTGCCCCAAGTGGAGGAGTTTAAGTATCTTGGGGTCTTGTTCACGAGTGAGGGGAAAATGGAGCGAGAGATCGACAGACGGATTGGAGCAGCATCTGCAGTGATGCGGACGTTGTACCGGTCTGTTGTGGTGAAGAGGGAGCTTAGTTCTAAGGCAAAGCTGTCGATTTACCAGTCAATCTACGTTCCTACTCTCACCTATGGTCACGAGCTTTGGGTAATGACCGAAAGAACGAGATCGCGGATACAAGCGGCTGAAATGAGCTTTCTCCGTAGGATTGCTGGACTCACCCTCAGAGATAGGGTGAGGAGCTCAGTCATCCGGGAGAGGCTCAGAGTAGAACCGCTGCTCCTCCACATTGAAAGGAGTCAGTTGAGGTGGTATGGGCATCTGATTAGGATGCCTCCTGGACGCCTCCCACTTGAGGTGTTTCAGGCACGTCCCACTGGGAGGAGACCCCGGGGCAGACCCAGGACTCGGTGGAGAGACTATGTCTCCCAGCTAGTCTGGGAACGCCTTGGTATCCCCTCTGAAGAGCTGGAGCAGGTGGCTGGGGAGAGGGAAGTCTGGGCTTCTCTGCTTGAACTGCTGCCTCCGCGACCCGGACCTCCGGAAAAGCGGTAGAAGATGGATGGATGGATGGACAAGATTAAAGTGAGAGCAGACAGCAAATGAAAGAATTATGATTTAATAATGTTAAATGCTCTTGTCTTAATCCTAATTGTCACGCCGCGCCACTCATCAGCGGCGCCAGCTGCACGCACACCTGCACATCATCAGCGGCGAGGGATTTAAGCCGCCTCGCCCTGGGCTTCGGCCTGAAGCCGTCAGACTTCACTACGGATTGCTGTGAGTTCCCTCTCATTCTCAGCAAACATTGCGGTAAGAAGATCTTACCTTTTTCTCCTCCAAGTCTGCTCCCCTGTGCACAGGTGGATTTCCCGGCGGCGGACTATTCCTCTCCATCGCCTGTTCCTCGCTGCTGCACCGGGCTCTCCAGGTGGCTGTCTACCGGACCTCGTTCCTTGCTGTGCCAGTCATCCGCCCCTTCCAAGTAAGCTCCTCTCCTACTTGTAAATCTCCTGTGTTGGTGTGTGCCCGTCACCCTTCTCCCTGTGCTTTTCCCATAGGGTTGTCCGGCTGTACGGTCTCCTGCCTCTGTGCCCAAAGCAGACGCCGCCACCAACACATTCACATCTCGCAGACACACATTCATACACCCTTGTTGTCAATAAAGCTATTTGAGCTACTCTGAGCCTGTGTGTGTGCGTCTCCTGAGCCGTGCATTATGTCACTAATGATCTGTTATCTATTATGCCCTCTGAGTTACAGTTTTGTATGAAAAGAGCTATACAAATATAGCTTTGATTGACCGATTAACCGATATGATCTGATAATACATTTGCAAATCTGGTCAAGTTTGGAGTAAAGCCTCATTATCGGCTGAATGAGTGTGTGTGTCAAAAGGAGTGACCTTGGCACACTACACTGTTTGAAGGTTGATAAGACCATGAGACTCATTGAGGAGACTGAATAACTAACCAATGTGCAGATCAAATTGTTATATATTGCACTGATGCACCATTTATTTCAAACTTAGAGAATAAAAGCGGTCCTGTCTGCTACTGCTTAATCAGTTTGAAATATTATAATTGTAAGAAAAATAAAAACAAAGCACCATTGGATTTTGCAAGCAAAACTTATATTCTTTTTTCCATCCTCTCAGGCGGAGTGTAGGAGGAGACTGACGAAGACAAGGAGGGCCCAGATTGCCATCGTGGGGACATTGTCAAGATGCTGACGGCTTCATTTCAACAAGCAATAATTCGAGTGTGACTATACAATGGAAAGAGGATCATTTGCCTGAAATCACGCGACAAAGGTCCTGTTGATGACCTTCACAGCTGTCAGAGTTGCAGAAAGAGCTACCTGGATCTACAGCGGGGAATCAACCATTGCAAAAAGGTCCCAAATCCAGGACTCATCAGCAGTGCCAACCAACCACTAGTGAACCCTTTTGCTGGTCACCTGGCAAAGTGATTAAAGCAGTGGAACAAAGAATGGTTAAAAGCATGGTTTTAGATGCCATAAGTTATTACTTTTCTTTTATGATGCCTTTTAGGGCATCAACAGGGGGAACATGATAGGAAAATTTTATTTTTGTATCTGCTGATGCTGAGTCTGTGTGAAATGTACAAGGTCATGGCAGCTGGACATTTATCTCTTTGTTTTCATACGCATGTACTGTATTGTTTTGAGTATGTCTGGGAAGGAGACAACTTGGAAGAACCAGCCTGAACTAGATATTCTCTCATGTACAGTCTTGCGATAGCAGGATGCTTAAATGGCTGAAAGTTATGTGCGTGTATCAGAATAAGCGCGGAAGGGACTCTGAGGTGTCTTCTGTGTTGTTCTTCATTGGCCAGTGCAAATTAAATTTGCTTAAACTTTAATCTTGCCTGATTTTTTGACTACTGGTTGAAGAGATTTTTCCAGCAACTGCTGTCAGATTTTCTTTTCCGCATTTAGCCAACGTTCTGTCCAGTAGGAGTTCCACTGATGTCAGTAAGCTGCTTGGATCTTTAAATGTTTCTCATGGCCCAATAAAAGTCAGTGTTAAAATCATCTTAGCCATTCCTGGTGCTCTGCACGTGTGACTATTGAAAAACAATTTTGATATACACCAGAGTTGTTTTGTGTCATAAATCGCCCATTTCACGGGCAGAACAGGACACCAAACGCCATCTGTGAGTTTGTGACATTTATTAAAGTAAAGATGAACAAGTAATGCAACACAACACTTATAAATAAAGAAGGGAAAACATGCGCCGGAGGAGAGCGGAGCTCACGACCAGGAGGAGGTAGAACAGCCAGGGGAAATGACGGCTGAGGTGCTCGGGGATGCCAGGGAATAGAGACAATTGCAGCTGGAGCACACCCGAGGAACAGCGGGGCTCACGGCTGAGGGAATGGAGGGGAAAAGACAAATTTCCTGGTCGGAGCTCAGCGCGATCTCCTCAACGGCTACGGCCGACAACACACTCAGATTCTTGGTTATCATCTGAGGACGTCACAGTAGGGCACGACAACGGGGAAGATTGTCGTGCCCTTAAATACCATCCCATGATGGAAAACAGGTGTGGATACATGAGTGGAGAAAGTAACAGAATGAATGACAGCTGTGCAGCTTGCGACCCAGTTTGACAGCTTGAAGCTGCACAGTGCTGTCAAAATAAAACACAAACCGGAAACCATAATGAAACAACAACAACACAACCCCAAAATGTGAACAATACTACAAACACAAAATGACACAATAACTAGAAAAAGAAACAAACAGACAGAAGAAGGCTAAACTTAACTGAAGACTGGGCACGGTTCCCACCCATGCCCAGAATCATGACATTTTGTCTGTTTTGTTAATTTCTGAGAATTGATCAGCTTTTCTTTCTCAAGCAAATTTGGTCTTTGCATTGTGTTAATGACTGGGTGTGGTGTGCTGTGTTCATAATGCCTCTGCAGGCAGGATAACTGTTACCCTAGTCACAGTCGAGCTGGCTAAATCACAGTAGTGTCATTAGTTCATCTGCTTGATAAGAAATAGCCACATGGTAGCAAGTAGTGACATCATAAATTAATGAAAAAACATTAGTCCTATCAGAATAAATGTGTTAATTACCACAACTAATTAATAACAAAATAAAATGAGTTAAGAATAATGGTGATCAAGCCTCATTCAGCGGCTGATTGCACTGTTAAGATGCTATTAAGAGGGAAGAGAGGGTAAAGAATATTTTACATCTTTCCACGTTTTTGGCATTGGAAAATCTAGCATGAATTAAATCCTCCAAAATTGTCCATGAAGTGCCTCTTTTAAACCATTTGAACATTAACTGAGCTTTTTTTTTTTTATATCAGGAGCAACCAGCTTACAGGTGCATTACTGCCACTGACTTGATTATCGTCACTCTATATCTTTGTATAAGGAGCTCCCACAAGAAGCCAACCGCCAATCAAATCTAAAAGAAGAAGAAGAAGAAGGAGAAAGAATGTGGCAGCAGCAGGGTGAACCAAGGAGGAGAGGAGGCAAAGGTAACCAGAGAATCAGCATAGGTGTCCAGAGGGAGAGAGAGACAGTACTATGGACTAGAGAGCGAGAGCGAGGGGAGGCACAGGAGGCACACATGACCAGTTAACAACAGTCAAAACTTGATTTCTGCCAGTGCTGAAATACTTAACACATGATAGAGGGTACATGCATGATGTCACCAAACAGAACTCATGGCAGTTACAAAACAATGAGTAACAAAAATGAGTGGCAGCATAAGGGTGTATGCAGTAAAACACAAAAAAGACAATATTCAGTCACAACAGTACACAGAGTGCCTGCTTGCATTGCAGAGAGCTAATCTTATCATTCCATCCTGTATTAATTGACAAAAAATAGATAAATATTTAAATGCTCAAAACTAGTTCTCCACTTGTGTGTGCTGTTACCCAGACATCACTACATTCAAGTAAACAGTGTGATATTAACGTCTAAAGTAAAAAAAGGTACTCGGCATACTGATGTGACTAAGTATTTTGTGTGATTTTCATGTTTTCCTGCATACAAACTAAAGCTGAAACATGTGTTTGCCACTCAACACTGCGTAACTATGGTAACTGCCCTGTAACTGGCAAGAATTCTGTTCCAATGCATCCCCTCGATAGGTATTAAGTAGGTCTGCTGCTTCATAGTGGCATAGACTATTACAAGACCGAATATATATTTGGTAAATCAGCAAAATAATTTTTACAACTGTTACGAGAATGAGAATAAGAAAATAAAGAGGTAAATTAGTCTTGTCCTTTTAGCAGTGTTAATGATTTTGCACTCTTCCTCCACACTAAAATACATTTTTGATTTTAAAAAATCATTTTCCTTTAAAAATGAAAACGAGGACACTGGAGACAAACACCTGTACGATGTGCTGACAGTCCTATAATAAAAAGATTTTTAAAAATCCTTATACGGGCAAAGATTTCACACCCCCCCCCCCCCAATGTTTAAAACAAAGTTATGCCCTTGTATTAATCAGTAAAGTAAAAAATAGTCACAAACACACAGAAAATTTGAGTGAAAGTAAAAAAAAAAAAGCATCTGTCAAAAACAGTTTCTTGAGTAGCACCTCTTAAATTTAAAGCTGTTTGAAATATTCACTCGTTCTCCATATAGTGTACTATATAGTGAATCAGCCATTTTGTAGTGCTGTTCGAAATCTTAACTGAAAACTTCATTCACTATATTGTGACGTAGCAGGGTTCACACAAAGAAAGAGGAGCAAGATGGTTGTGATGAACAGGCTTTATTTACACACCACCAACCCCCAACCTCCACTTAGTACGCAGAGCAGTGGAGGTCATTCCCACAGACCTCTGTTTACATTACGGTTACACACACATGATACATCTTGCCCTAATCCTGCTAAACACTGCTGGGTCATTATAATGCAGTTATAATGACACAGCAGTATAACCCAGAAATAACACATTTAACACACACAGTAACGTTTCAAACTGGCAAAGCATGCTGGGAAATCCCTGGCCCCCTTAAAATGGCCCCGACGTTACACTGCCCCCCCCCCTGGACTGGTTTCTGTCCCCAGAAAAATTAAAGTCCAATTTAAAAGTCCAATACAAACTCATCCAGGTGTCGGGGCGGTCTTCGGCGCCGGTGGCCAACACGTACAGGCCCCCTAGTGTCCATCCGGGTCTCGGTCGGGGTATCGGGCCGGGATGGAAGCTCCGGTCCGTCCACCAGCGGTGCAGATGGCCGATACGGGGCGAGACGGTCACGATGAAGGACCACAACCCGGTCCCTTTTTCTAAGCCTCACCCTGTACACCACATCTGACAGTCTCTCCAGGACCACGCATGGCCCCGACCACTGGCTCGCCAGCTTCGGTGATCGTCCTCTCTTCCTCTCAGGGCAGAAAACCCAGACTCGATCCCCCGGTGCAAAGTCCCTCCCCTGGCAGCGGGAGTCGTATGCCCGCTTCTGCCGACCCCCTGCCGCTGCCAGGGCCTCTCGAGCCAGCTCGTGCACCGTGTGGAGACATTCTTTCAAACAAAAAAAATAATCCAATCCGGGTTTTCCTTCCACCTCCGGCTCGGGGGGGCAACCGAATACCAAATCCACCGGTGTGCGCAGCTCGCGTCCAAACATGAGCGCCGCAGGGGTGCACCGGGTAGATTCCTGAGCTGCCGTCCGGTACGCCCACAAAACAAAAGGCAGGTGCAGGTCCCAGTCTCGCTGTCGCTGGTCCACTAGGATAGCGAGCTGGGTGGTGAGGGTCCGGTTGAATCGTTCGACCAGGCCGTCGCTCTGTGGATGCAGTGGGGTGGTCCGGGTCTTCCGGATGCCCAGCCGTTTGCAGACCTCTCCGAAGACCTCCGCCTCGAAGTTCCGACCCTGATCGCTGTGCAGCTCCTCCGGTGCGCCAAAACGACAGAACATTTCATCCACCAGCTTTGATGCCGTCGTAGTGGCGCTCTGATCCGGGACCGTGTACGCCTCTGGCCACTTAGTGAAATAATCCATCGCGACCAGCACGTAGCGGTTCCCCCGGTCCGTGGTTGGGAAAGGGCCCAGGATGTCCACTCCCACTCGCTCCATCGGTGCTCCCACCCGGTACTGCTGCAGGGGAGCGTGGGATCGCTGAGTTGGTCCCTTCTGAGCTGTGCATGTGTCGCAGCGATGAACGTGGAGCTCCACGTCCTGATGACAGCCAGGCCAGTAGAACCGGGCCCGAAGGCGCTGCAGCGTCTTTGTCACCCCGAAGTGGCCCGCTCCTACCGCCCCATGAACCAGCTGGAGTACTTTGGGCCGGAGTCGACGAGGAACCAGCAGCTGCCAAATGTGCCGCTGCCCAGCTGGAGTCTGCCACTGTCTATACACCACGCCCTCGTGACAGCGGAGGTTGGCCCACTGGGAGTGCAGGGCCTTAGTCTCTGGGTCCAGCGGTGACACAACCTCCCAGGCGGGCCGCTGTCCTGCGTCCAGCCACTGCCGAACCCGCGAAATGACCGGGTCTCTGTCCTGCTCGCTCTGCAGCTGCTGCGTGCCAAGAACCTCTGTGACGTCATCGCTGGGGAGAACTGCCTGATCATCTGAGGAGGGGCTGTGCATCGCTGCGTTATTCCTGCTTGCAGCGGCTCGGAGAGCGGCAGCCCGTGGGGCGATTTGGTCCCGATCTTCAGCCCGTTGACAGTGACGACACTCCTCTGTCGCGCAGGGGCGCCGAGACAGCGCGTCAGCGTTGGCATGGAGGCGGCCTGCCCGATGCACAATCTGGAAATTATAATCCTGCAGTGCCTCCAGCCACCTCGCCAACTGTCCATCCGGTTCTTTGAAATTTAACAACCAGGTCAGGGAAGCGTGGTCCGTCCTGAGCTGGAACCTCCCCCCGTACACATACGGGCGGAAGTGACGCAGTCCTTGAATGACAGCCAGCAGCTCTCTGCGGGTCACACAGTAATTTCTCTCGGCTCTGCTGAGAGTGCGGCTGAAGAAAGCGACTGCCTGCTCTCCGTGTTCTCCCTCCTGGGATAGCACCACCCCGATGCCCTGGTTGCTGGCGTCCGTGTCCACAATGAAAGGGCGGCTCGGGTCAGGATACCGCAGGACGGGGGCTCTGATGAGCGCTGCGCGAAGCTGGCAGAAAGCAGCAGCGCAGCTGTCACTCCACCGGAACAGGCGTCCTTTCTGCGTCAGCTGATGCAGCGGGCTGGCAATGGTGGCGAAGTCTTTCACAAACTTCCTATAATAGGAGGCCAATCCAAGAAAACTCCTCAGTTCTCCAACGTTCCGCGGCACCGGCCAGTCTCTCACTGTTGCCACTTTTTCCGGGTCAGTGACGACCCCCGCTGCGCTGACGACGTGGCCCAAAAAGGTGGTCTCTCGCCGGAACAGGTGGCATTTCCTAGGGTGTAACCGTAGCCCCGCCTGCTGGATGGCTCCCAGCACCTCTCGGAGATTTGACAGGGCGCTGTCAAAATCAGCTGCATGCACCAGCAGGTCATCCAGGTAAACAACGCAGCGACTCCGTGGCACGTGAGCCAGCACTCGCTCCATCAAGCGTTCAAAGGTGGCCGGAGTGTTGCAGAGTCCAAACGGCATCACTTTAAACTGGTACAGTCCCTGCCCGATGGAGAAGGCTGTTTTTTGGCGGGCCTCGGGTGACAGCTCTACCTGCCAATAGCCGCTGCGTAGATCCAGCGAGCTGAACCAGCTGGAGCCGGCGATGTGGTCCAGTGCGTCATCGATGCGGGGCAGGGGGTAGGAATCTTTCCTGGTGGCATCGTTCAGGCGTCGGTAATCCACACAGAACCGCCACGACCCGTCCTTCTTCTTGACCAGCACCACAGGCACTGCCCAGGGGCTGTTAGAGGGCTCAATAACATCTGCCTCCAGCATTTCTCGCACTTTTTGTTCCGCCGCTGCCCGCCTTGAAAAGGGCAGCCGGCGTGGGTGGAGTCGAATCGGCCTGGCCTCACCGGTGTCGATCTCGTGCTGCACCAACCCGGTCCGGCCGCATTCCTCATCCTTCGCAGCAAAAACACCCACGTAATAGTCCAATAGCTCCCGCAGCTGGCGTCTCTGTTCCGGGTCCAGCCCGCTGCAGCTCCGCTGAAATAATTCCTCCACTGCCTGCTGCGTCTCCGCTGACACGTTGACCCCTCCCCTTGCTGTCCCTGTGTGTGCTCGTGCTCCCTCTGTCCGCGCTGGTGACGTCATCGTGTCCAGTCCTCGCGGTGACCTGCCTGGTCCGGTCTGTCTTGGCGATCCCTCGATCGTGCGTGCCCCCGTGTCCCTTCTCTGGGTTCTGCTGTGGAGCGTGATGGTCCGGTTTCCCAGCTGGAGGGAAGGTCCGGTGGTGTCGATCTTGGCACGCCAGGCTGTGAGCAGGTCTAGTCCAATAATACAGGGGTCTTGGATGTCAGCCAGCCAGAACGGGTGTCTTATGTTCTGACCGGCCACCCCCACCACCAGCACTCTCCGCCCCTTCAGTCGGGCGCGCTCACCGGTAGCTGTGGTGACGCAGCGCTCGGTGGGTTCCCACCCCCGCGGAGCCGTCTTGCTCGTGCCCGGCAGTACGCCCGGTCGAACCAAGGAGATTGTAGAGCCGGTGTCAATCAGGGCCCGGATCGACGTCTTCCCCAAGCTGCACTGTAGATAGATCCCTGGAGAGTGTCCAACTCGGCCCACGCGCGGTGCCGGCTCCTCGGGGGAAACATCTGCTGGAGGTGGCCTGTCCCCGTTCACGCCACCTCGCTCTAGTTTAACGCCGGCGAGGGGCCGGTTTGTCATGGGGTGGGTGCGGGGCAGTATCGCGCGATGTGTCCCATCTCTCCGCAGCGGAAGCACCCTTCCTCGCGCCGCCGAGGCCATCTTCTCCGTGGACGCGCCGCTGTGGTCTGCCGTAATTCCTCCTCCTCCCCCTCGCTCTCCATCGTAGCCTGGTAGGTTCTCCGGCTGTGCGTTGCTGCTTCAGCGGTGCGACTTATTAGCGGCTCTGCCCGCTCTGCTTCTGCCACTGCAGTCTTCCAGTCGCTCGCGGCGTGGAGCCGTACGTGGCTCTGGAGCTGGGCCAGGCGGAGACCTTGGATGAAGCTCCGGAGGGCGAGCTTCTCTACTGCCTCCGGCGCGAACTCTGGGTAGCTGCGCCGGGTTAACAGCCATATATCTGCAGCGTAGGCTCCTAATTTTTCCTGGTGGTTCCGGCGGCGGTGGGTCAGCTGTTCTTGGGCGTGCTCAGCGTCCGCTATTCTCCCAAATCGTCTCTGGAGCGCCCCTTGTAGTGCTGGCCAGCTGTGGTGCTCCCCGGGCCGGAGATCAGAGAGCGTGCAGAGGGCTTTCCCTTCCAAGGCCAGCGCGACCTGTACGGCGGTTTCCTCTGGTGACCAGCCGTTCAGCGCCGCAGTCAGCTCGACCTGTGTCAGGTAGTCATCTAATGTGGCTTCGTCGTTGAAACGGGGAATCTTGGCCCGCTGCCGAACAGGTGGGGTGGTCGTTTCCTGATCGATCGCCACCCTTGATCGCCGTGGGGTCGCCAGCCCGTGCTGTCCTAAGAAGGGTGGAACGTTTGCTCTGTTCTGCCCGCTCTGTCTTGAAAAAGACAGGAGGCGGGGTGCGCTGGCCCCGTCAGGTCCGCCGCTCCGTTCGTCCCGGCTCCGGGCTCCCGGTGGTGATGCCTCGGTCTCATCATCCATCATCAGCTGAGCAATGGCCTGCTCCAGCTGCTGGATCTCCATTCTGATCGCTTCCATTTGCTCCATCCCACTTCTGACACCAGTGTGACGTAGCAGGGTTCACACAAAGAAAGAGGAGCAAGATGGTTGTGATGAACAGGCTTTATTTACACACCACCAACCCCCAACCTCCACTTAGTACGCAGAGCAGTGGAGGTCATTCCCACAGACCTCTGTTTACATTACGGTTACACACACATGATACATCTTGCCCTAATCCTGCTAAACACTGCTGGGTCATTATAATGCAGTTATAATGACACAGCAGTATAACCCAGAAATAACACATTTAACACACACAGTAACGTTTCAAACTGGCAAAGCATGCTGGGAAATCCCTGGCCCCCTTAAAATGGCCCCGACGTTACACTATAGTACACTCAAAACATCCCGCATTGCATTTTGAAAAGTAGTGTAGAACGGATGGCCATTACATTAGCCAGTGTATCCCATAATGCATTGTGCAGCCAATGGAGCAGTGAGAAGAGAGCTTCACATCACAACATAAACTATCTTAAGATATTTATATTTATTAATTCAGCAAAAATAATTTGATTTAATACATATTTACTACAAATTACATGCAGGTATTCATTTTTTACCACGGTTTGTCTGTTATATTTTACTGTCTCGCCATGATGATGTCATTAACCGCGTTGTGAAAACAAGCCCAGTAGTGTCCGATAGCTGTTAATTTTATTGTTATCTTGAGTTTACAATATAGTCCACTATATCTAAATTCACTATATAGCGAGTCGGGAGTGAGTGAGTGAGTGAGTGAACATTCCGAATGCAGTCTAAGACTACTATTTTAATAAATGTATATTTTTCACATTAATGTGCAACTTTTTTCTCAGAAATTAGATATTTTAATGTATATTTGATATATTATTCTCACATTTTTCTCATATATTTAAGACATTTTCATTGTTAATATACCTCCTAAATGTCATAAATTTGCATTTATTTTTGCAATTGTAAATGTATTACTTTTTTTAAAAGAAATTTACCTTTTTCTCACAAAATTGAAAATTTTGTCATTTACATTTGTAATATTTTATTTGTAAATGTGCAATGTTATTCATGTAAATTTGCAGCTTCACTGACACCAGCTTGGGAGTTTTCCCTCTTAAATAATAGGAGTAATGAAGTGGAGATCAAAATTAGAGAGCAGTGTAGTAATACTTGATTTATTCTAGCATATGTTATTCGCCATTGTTCAAAAATTGACAGAATATCAGCTGTGGCAATACCACTGCTGTACTAGCATGATTTTTAAATAACCAAGGGACTTCAACACAAACATTTATTTTGTTTAAAAAAAAACCAAAAAACAGTGAGCAAAATTTGAGAGCAGTGACCACTGTGTCAGAAGAGAAGATTTAACCCTTGGGGATCCAGGGTGTAACTGGACGATTTTGACTGCTTTTGATTTTACCTTAATATTTCATATTAAAAACTGTTTACCTTGCCTTGTTTGGTGTCATTTGTTTCAGCACAACCTCACATGTGAATTCAGTTATTTTTTTTTTTTTTTCATTTTTGCATGCTGTATTAACACACTGGACCTAAAATCATGCATAAAACAAAAGTTTGAGTATGAAAAAGTTTGATTTTTTTTTTTTTTTTTTTTACTGTGAAACCCACAAACATGTCTAACAAACCATGTTTATAACTCAGGATGCAAATATAAATTGTAAATTGTTTGTTTGTTTTTTTTTCAACTTCCGGCGTCACACGAGTAGGCTGCCTTTTGCAACAGCGGATCAATTTCTGCCTATTTCTACTTACTATCTGGCTCTCTTGCAAATCTTTATGATCCAGTGTCACCTTTATTCCATCCGAACACGCAGATCGCCCAAATATCTCCTGAGTCAGCGGACGGAGCCACTGTTTCTGGCAGGAGGCAGTACAACAGGGACCAGCTGTTAGCACTTAACCGGCCCATGATGCTAACGCAAAAACTCGACATACCGGGAGAATTAAGACGAAAATGACGTGGGTGTCGTGCTGGAGTAAGACGGCGGGCAAGGAATATAAGATACAGACCCGCCCTCCCATCTGTCATTATGGGGAATGTACGATCGTTACTCGGAAAAACAGATGAGCTAGCGGCTATCTCCCGCTACGATAGCTTATACAGGGAGTGTAGTCTGATGCTATTCACAGAGACGTGGCTAACAGAACTAGCAACAGATGCTAACATTGAAATGGAGGGTTTCCATGCAATACGGCCAGACTGAACACCAGACAGTGGGAAGGCAAGGGGCGGTGGAGTGATGATGTACGTCATTAACAACTGGTGCAGACCGGGACATATCACGGTTAAACAACAACACTGCAACAAAGACATTGAGTTGCTAGCTGTTAGCATGCGGCCTACCTACCTCCCGAGGGAATACTCACACGCGATCTGCATTGTTATTTATGCAAATCCGACGGCAAACGCTGGGACAGTGCGTGACGTCATCCACTCAGTAACTGGCAGGCTGTAGACAGAACACCCAGATTTTTTTATTTATTTATTTTATTTGTTTATTTGACAGGGACAGTGCAATAAACATAGACAATTAATCAAATGACAATCAATCTAATGTGTTGCACAAAGAGTGTATAGCTGTTAGCTAATTTGTAACTCTTGTCCCTGGATGGGCTTTAGAAAGAAGAAACAAGTAAAAAGAAAGAAGGATAAGGAAAAGAAAAAATGAAAACAGAATAAACAATAACCACATACATCAATGCAAAAAAGATTATAAATACACAATATAAAAACCTGATTCACATTTGCCTATTTCAGGCCTCCCTCCCTTCCCTCCCGTCTCTGCTCTTCTCCTCATCTCAGGCGATTTCAACCATATTTCACTGTCTCCCATTCTATCCACGTTCACCCAGTATGTCACATGCCACACTAGAGACAATAAAACACTGGACTTATTCTACGCAAACACTAAGGAGGCGTACACCTCATCACAACTCCCCCCACTCTGGAGATCGGATCACAACTTGGTTCATCTCCTGCTGGTGTACAAACCCCAAGTGCACAGACAACCTCCGATCATGCGCACAGTGAAGTTATGGTCTGAGGAGGCAATGGACGCTCTAAAGGACTGCTTTGAAACCACTGCCTGGGAGCAGCTCTGCGATCCACATGGTGAGGACATCGATGGCCTCACTCACACCATCACGGACTACATCAGCTTCTGTGTGGACAACACTGTACCCACCAAGACCATACGGTGTTGCTCGAACAACAAACCCTGGATCAACCCTGAGATAAAAACACTTCTGAGAGAGAAGAAGAGGATCTTCAGGTCGGGGAACAGGGAGATGCTGAAGTCCATTCAGAGGGAGCTGAGGAGGAAGATCAGAGAAGGCAAGGACAGCTTCAGGAAGAAGATGGAGGACAAGCTGCAACAGAGCGACATCGGTGGGGTCTGGAGAAACCTTAAAACCATCTCTGGGCACCAGAATACCTCCCCCCAGGCCACGGGGGGCAGGGAGTGGGCGAACAATCAGAACATGTTTTTTAATAGGTTTGACCAACCGCCCTCCCCCCCAACTGCACAACAACCACTGCTGCCTCTGAAGACATCGAGTCCTGCTGCCCACACCCCACTCCACCAACACCCCCCCACTCCCAACACACAGCCCCCCAACTTGACCCTCACTAAGACCCAGGTGAGGACGGAGCTGAGGAAGATCAAGGCGAGGAAGGCGTCGGGACCGGACGGCATCAGTGCAAAACTCCTCAAGTCCTGTGCAGATCAGCTGTGTGGGATTGTGGAGCTCATCTTCAACCTGAGCCTGAAGCTGGGGAGGGTACCACAGTTGTGGAAAACATCTTGTGTGGTACCTGTACCAAAGACTTCCCCCCCCAAAGACCTGAACAGCTACAGACCAGTGGCCCTGACGTCCCACATGATGAAGACCCTGGAGAGACTGCTCCTTGCTCACCTCTGCCCCCTGGTGGGACCAGCGATGGATCCACTCCAGTTCGCCTACCAGCATGGCATTGGGGTGGAGGATGCGGTGATCTTCCTCCTTCACCGTTCTCTGTCCCACCTGGAGAAGCCCGGGAATGCGGTGAGAATCATGTTCTTTGACTTCTCCAGTGCTTTCAACACCATCCAACCGATGATCCTGAAGGACAAGCTGCTTGCGCAGGGGTGGACCAGCACCTGTCATCATGGATCCTGGACTACCTCACCAACCGGCCTCAGTTTGTGAGAACCTGGGACTGTGTATCCGACACGATCATTGGTAGCATGGGGGCCCCCCAGGGAACGGTTTTGGCTCCCTTCCTGTTCACCCTTTATACTGCGGACTTCTCACACAACACAACACACTGCCATCTACAGAAGTTCTCTGACGATTCTGCAATCGTCGGCCTCATCTTTAACGGAGATGAAGCTGAGTACAGAGGACGTATCCAGGACTTCGTGGACTGGTGCCATCGGAACTGCCTCCAGATCAATGCGAGGAAAACTAAGGAGCTGGTGGTGGACTGCCGCAGGCAAGGACAACCCCTCACAGCACCATTAAACATACAGGGAACAGACATTGAGATGGTGACATCCTACAAGTACCTGGGTGTTCATTTGAACAATAAACTAGACTGGTCACACAATACCGACGCACTCTACAAGAAGGGACAGCGCAGGCTATTCCTACTGAGGAGACTCAGGTCTTTTGGTGTACAAGGGGTGCTGCTGAAGACATTCTACGACACGGTGGTGGCATCAGCCATCACTTTTGGAGTGGTCTGCTGGGGCAGTGGCATTACAGCAGCCGATAGGAAGAGACTGAACAAACTGATCAAGAAAGCTAACTCTGTCCTGGGGCAGCGCCCTGACCCAGTGGAGGAGATAGGAGAGAGAAGGATGGTGGCTAAACTGTCATCTCTGCTAGAGTCCGAGTCCCACCCTATGCAGGACATACTGAACACACTGAGGAGCTCATTTAGCAGCAGACTACATCATCCTAGGTGCACAACCGAGAGGTTTTGCAGGTCCTTCCTACCTACGGCTGTCAGACTGTATAACCTAAGCAGGGCTGCTCGCAGAGATAGCAAAAAAATGTGACGACCTAATAGTTTTGAATGCAAAAGACGCAATAGACTTACACAATGGTCCCCTCCAGTATATACAACTAGGACAATATCGGTCGCTACGGAGGGTGACAATATGTATGGGTACATATTCATACTATGTAGGGTAACTAAGTAGACGGTTATGCTGTTTATTCCATCTTGCTACAATGCTCCGCGCTTTGTATATATATTTATGTATTTATGTGTATGTATGTATATCCACTGCTCTTATTTACTGTATATCTTCTGTATCTTCTTAATTATTGCTCTGAGTGTTGCTATCCCTGTGCTGTTGCAATCATGGAATTTCTCCATTGTGGGACTAATAAAGGCTTATCTTATCTTATCTTAAATTTCAAAACTTATGTAAAAACAGCAACAAAGTTCTATACAACTATTTACATGAAAATGCAGGCAGTGCTCAGGCGTTTTTCTGTACAACTATTTACAAAGCAATCGTGTCACAAAAAGATGACACTGTGGAGGATGGAATCAGATGAGACACGAGCTGACGACACACAACTTTATTATACTCCAACAAAAAGAACAGACAGACTAAATCCTGGGTGCCAGCACGAACTCCTTTATACAACTTTATTCCCGCCTTTGGCTCCCAGGGTGAACACACTGACACATGCGTCAGAGACATTTTACACACATCCATATACACGTCACAGAGCATGGCTAATACAATACTTTTGCACCCCGGAGTCCTCAGGTGTAAAAAGCGTCATACTTCTCTACAATACATCCCACACCTGGCACAGCGGGGGCGAAGGTGCATCTTTATTCAGTTCAATACCCCTCTAGCGCTCTGGCGCCTGTCTCACTTCTTCCCCCCACTACCATCTCTCCTTTCCTTCCCCCCCATGCCCCAAAGTCCTGGGTGGAGTACCATCTACTATTGTGTCACCACAACACAACTTATTTGTGCCACTCAAAAAAGCAGTTCCTGTCCACAACAACGCACATACTGTATATATACACATACAGTGTTTGCCCCTTTCTTAAATGTTTCAGATCATCAAACAGATTTAAATATTAGACAAAGATAACACAAGCAAACACAAAATGCAGTTTTTAAATGAAGGTGTTCATTACTAAGGGGGAAAAAATCAAACCTACATGGCCCTGTGTGGAAAAGTGATTGTCCCTTAAACCCAATAACTGGTTGGGCCACCCTTAGCAGCAACAACTGCAATCAAGCGTTTGCAATAACTGGCAATGAGTCTTTCACAGCACTGTACAGGAATTTTGGCGCACTCATCTTTGCAGAATTGTTGTAATGCAGCCACATTGGAGGGTTTTCGAGCATAAACCACCTTTTAAAGGTCATGCCACAGCATCTCAGTCAGATTCAGGTCAGGACTTTGACTAGGCCACTCCAAAGTCTTCATTTTGTTTTTCTTAAGCCATTCAGAGGTGGATTTGCTGGTGTGTTTTGGATCATTGTCAAGCTGCAGAACCCAAGTGCACTTTAGCTTGAGGTTACGAACAGGTGGCCGGACATTCTCCTTCAGGATTTTGTGGTAGACAGCAGAATTCATGGTTCCATTTACCACAGCAAATCTTCCAGGTCCTGAAGCAGCAAAACAGCCCCAGACCATCACACTACCACCACCATATTTTACTGTTTTTAAATGAAGGTGTTTATTATTAAGGGCAAAAAAAATCCAAACCTACATGGCCCTGTGTGAAAAACTGATTGTGCCCCCTGTTAAAACATAAATTAACTGTGGTTTATCACATCTTTGGAAAGCTGAGTTCAGTTTCTCTAGCCACACCCAGGCCTGATTACTGCCACACCTGTTCTCAATCAAGAAATCACTTAATAGGATCTGCCTGACAAAGTGAAGTAGACCAAAAGATCCTCAAAAGCTAGGCATCATGCTGCAATCCAAAGAAATTCAAGAACAAATGAGAAACGAAGTAATTGAGATCTATCAGTCTGGAAAAGGTTATAATGTGGTGGACACAATACACATGGCACTCCACCCAGGGCAAGGGGGTTGGTGGGGGAGAAGATAGAGATGCTAATGGGGAAAGGAGCCAACCAAAGAAAGATGTGACTTTTGCCCCCTGCCGCGCCAGGCTGACACCTGAGGACGCAGGGGTGCAAATGTATTGTAGCAGACTTGTTTACCTTTTGTTCTTATTAAAGACAACAATAGAAAGGAGATGTTTTTACCTTCTTTACATGTTTCGACTGTTCACTGCAGCCTTCGGCAGAAGTGTTCTCCATACTTGGACACTATATATATATATGTATATATATATATATATATATATATATATATATATATATATATATATATATATATATATTTGTGTGTGTGTGTAACCCAGCTGAGAAAATGACCCTTTTTCTTACATTTCATTTGCGTCAATGCATTTGTGTGATTTTATTTTGAAAAACGTTTATTTTGAAAAGAGGAAGCGTGATCCTCGTTATCCAACTTTTGTTTTCCTGTTTCATGGTCACGTTGGGTGATCTTGACCTTTTTATTTGTTAAGAGCGATATTAGTCCCGCCTTCCGAGCAGAGCATTGAGTCATGAACCAGTTTTTCAGTTTTTTTTTGCACTCTGAGAATGAACGAGAGAGGCTGTAGACGGTCCGTGTAAAAACCTGTGGGTCGTCTTGGTGAGTTTAATGTAGAAAAGTGTTATAAATAAATCTAAACACTGTCCAGATGCTAATTTGAAACATTTATTGTCCTAAGTTGATGGAAGCACGAGCTTGAGAGGCCGTGTGGCTGTGTCCCTTGCTGTGTTCACACTGATACCTCATCTTGGTGAGTGAAAACCAAGTGCATGCTAAAGAAAGCATGCTAGCGCCATGCTAATGTTAGCATTATGCTAATGCTAATCGCTAGCGAATCTTTTCTGTTTAAAAGCAATGGAAAAGGCTATTTTTTTGTTTTCTGTATGGTTTTTCCAAATGTGATTTCAGTTCACAACAGTATAATGAAGTACTTTTAGTTCTTTTTGCACTATTTCTGGTCGAATGTAATGTTTAGTTCGATGTTAAAAGCACATTTTTGTTGGTTTTCTATGTAAATTCATAGGTTATGCTAAACCCAGTAACTCAGACAGGGTTTTACTGATTTTAAAAGGGAATATTGGAAGTAATGGGACAGTATATTCCCTGGTCATGTGATAAATTAATTGTATTTCATTTTATTATTTAGCGAATGCAAAGTCCTTAAGCCAAGCAGTTGCCTCCTGGTTTGCTGTATGGAGGGTGTGTAATCCTCCTTCCAGTCTTTGGAGCGGGCAAGCCTCTATGATGTGTTCCATTGTTTGCTCCTCTCCACATGCGCACAGTGGGCTAGGGCTACTGCCCCATCTGTGAAGGCTGGCCAAGCAGGGGCCATGTCCAGTCCTGAAGCGATTGAGTGTAGACCACTGTCTCCTTGGGAGGTTGGTGCCCGGGACCTGTTGGTTGGGGTTTATCACCAGCTATTTGTTTGGGACCTCCTTGGTCTCCCATTCCTCTTGCCAAGCTGTCTGGATGGTAAAGTCAGCTGGGGGAGGGTTTTTCCAAATCGGCCATCTGGATGAAAGTCGGGCAGTGGGTGGGGTGTAGATATCTGCATGGATTGGTAAGTGAGGAGAATCTTTAACTTTTTGGAGCATCCTTTGAGTTAATGCTGCTCGCCGGATGTGTGGAGGGGCTATGTTTGACAGTACAGAGAGCCAGGGGAGTGGTGTTGAGTGGATTGTTCCAGTTATAGTTCTCATGGTTGAGTTGAGCTGGGTGTCTACATGGTGTGTGTAAGATGACCTGGACCAGACAGGGGCACAATATTCTGCTACAGAGTATGAAAGGGCCAGTGCTGAGGTGCGCAGGGTGGAGACTGCCGCCCCCCATTTTGCACCAGCGAGCTTGCAGAGCAGGTTGTTTCGTACCTTCACCTTAGCAGCCGTCCCCTTTAGATGTTCCTTGAAGGATAAGGTCCTATCAAGGGTCACTCCAAGATAAGTTGGATTTGGGGCATGCTTAAGCTTGAGTCCGCTCAGGTGGATGTTTAGGTGGATTGTATTTCATTTCATGATTTACAAAGAAAAGGTTAAAAAGTGAATAATTTAATTGGTTAAAAATATTAATCATAATTTCATGGTTAAATAATGTAGAGATAAAAAGAGAAATTCATTTATTTGGTTACATGAGTTAAAAAAAAGTATTTCATGTACTACAAGAGAGATTTTGAGTTAAAAAAACATGCATGTAAGATGTAAAATGTAAGATATTACTATATTACTGGATTATAACAATGGTAATATGAGAGAAGAATTTAAACACTAAGCTATAGTGATATATGAGAAGAGATTGAAAAATGCATTACTTTAGCTGTATACAATAATACCATTATTGTTGTGCAGGCTAGGTTTTTTGTTGCCGATTAAGAAACTTCTGGATCCTGGATTCTCTCCGGACGGAGATGGCGAGCCTGAACCAAGACCTGAACCAAGATCTCGATTGAAGAACATCCTTCCTCTCTCCAGTGCACAAAAATCAAAGTGGTAACAACTTAAACTGCCGCTTTAAAAAAAAAGGAAAAGAAACCTGAACTTTGAAATAAAAGATATCTTGACTGGTCAAACGACTAAAAAAAAAGACAAACAAACACTGAGCTCAGTAGGACATTTTTGGGGTTTTATTTCATGCCGGCCGTTGTTATTACTGTGTATTTGTAAATTGTTACCTCCGCCAAGGAGGTTATGTTTTCATCGGCGTTGGTTTGTCTGTCTGTCTGTCTGTCTGTTTGTTTGTTAGCAACATAATTCAAAAAGTTATGGACGAATTTTCATGAAATTTTCACAGATTGTCAGAAATGGGGTATCCTACAGATGATTACATTTTGGTGGTGATCCGGATCACCGTCCAGAAGAAAACTGCCATTACACAAAATGTGATTTTCGTGAATAACTACTGAACCACTAATCCTATCATTGTCAATCCAATTGCTAGTCATATGTTTTCATGGTCAAGGAATCTGAAAACGTACACACAAACACTGTATGGGGGGAACTGTGGTGCTTGGCGGAGGTCTGCGCTCTCCGAGTGCTTTTCTAGTTTTTATTTTGTTTTCTTTATCTTTAAAAATAACAGCCATCATTGCTCATTTCTTGCCTCCAGCTATTTTATTCCACACTTATTTTATTTCCTATTCTAATCCTTACGAACCTAGCAACTGGTCTACACTTAAGAATTACTTTTACCTAATTAACGTAAGGCAAGGGTTACAATAAGCTGTGGCGAGCCAGCCAGGAGCCTTTTTCTTCTTTCCCTTATGTTATTTCAAGCCTATAACGTCCCCAAAATGGATATTGTTGAGCGTGAATCTGTGAAAGTTCCAAATGCAGTGATAGTGAGTGAAATCGCTGGAGATGAGCAACTTGATGAAGTCACTGAGTTTTTGAAATGGTATGGATCGATTTCAAGAGTCATAAAAGTAGCAGATAGTAAGTCTGAGTTTTCCCAGAGTGCTATTTTTGAGTATAACTCGGGTATTGCTGTTGAAGCTCTTGACCCATTGCCATGTACCCATGTATCTGATAGTGGAGCTAGCTATATGATACAATCTCTTGCCAGTGTTTACACACACCGTGTAGGGAACGATATGACCAAGTCATATCTCACTGACATTAAAAACCTAGCGAAGATGAGTGGCAGAGATTTTGCAGATGTCCTGAAAGACATGATGTCACAGATTTCTGAGTCAATCCAAGAACCTGAAAATGATCAATCAGAGCAAGTTAAGTTACCTGATAACTTACCTGAAGCTTCCTTGGATGAACCTCAACCTCAGCCTTCTGCAGCTGAGTCCAGTATTCAAGGTGCACAACCAACTAACCATTCAAATCACACTGCGAGCACCCCAGCTCAAAGTATGCCCACCATTTCTGCACATGATTTAAATCCTCCAGAAGTGCAACGTGTGGTAGTTGAGCACATTGTAAAAAGGGAAGATTCTTCCGTGCAGCCGTTTTCACAAAAGCTCAGAGCTTTTTCTGGCAAAGACCTCCGACCAACTTATGAGCCAGATTATGATACCTGGCGCTCCAGTGTAGAATTAATCTTGACTGATCCTGCTATGTCCAAACTGCAACAATCCCGAAAGATCACTGAGTCTCTTTTACCCCCAGCAGCTGATGTAGTCAAGCACTTGAACCCCAACAGCTCACCATCAGAATACCTTCAGCTGTTAGATTCTGCTTATGGTACAGTTCAAGATGGCGGAGAGCTTTATGCCAAGTTTCTTGACACCTTCCAAAACACAGGTGAGAAACCCTCGTCATACCTACAACGTCTTCAAGTAGCTTTGACTCACACTGTAAAGCGTGGTGGTGCTTCAAGCCAGGATTTTGACAGGCTGCTTGTCACACAGTTTTGTCGAGGTTGTTGGGATGACTCCCTTTTAACTGCACTCCAGTTAAAACAAAAACGAACAAATCCCCCAACTTTTCCTGATTTGCTTCTCTTGCTACGTACTGAAGAAGACCAAAATGCTGCCAAAAACTTGCGAATGAGACAACATTTGAGCAGTTCAAAACAAAAAGTGACATCCCACGTGCAAACTGTGCAATGCAGTTCAGATGAAAATAAGAACAATATCATGTTAAACTCAGTTCAAGAACTCTCAAAACAAGTTGCAGAAATTCAAACTCAACTAGTAAAACTAACTGCAAAACCAAAAGCTCAAAACTCAAAAAGTACACCCAGTACAAAGCCAAAAGAGAAACGAAAGCTGAATAAAGTGACAAAGGAACCCACAGAACAAACGGTCAAAATTCAAAGTACCCCACCCAAACCGTGGTACTGTTTCCAATGTGGAGAGGATGGCCACATCAAGCCGAACTGCAAAAATGAACCAAACCCAGCTTTAGTTACCAAAAAGCGTAAGCTGTTTAAAGAGAAACAAAAGAGATGGGAGTCTGAAAATCCCGTAGCTAATAAAGATCGGTTAAACTAAGAACAGTCTCTATTATGGGGCAAATGGGGACTGTAGCCAGACAATCATGTCCCACTAAGTACAAGAAACGCGCTAACCTTAAGCAGTCTGTTACTAACCCACCTAAGTATAGTCTACCAAAAGGGTTAGTTGGCTCCAAATGCACAGCTGTAGTTAGCATTTCTGATGTTAATGTGCATTGTCTTCTTGACTCAGGGTCACAAGTGACTACAGTCACCAAGTCATTTTACAAACAGAACTTTCCCGATAAAAACCTTAAACCACTCTATGACCTTTTAGAAGTAGAGGGCGCTGCGGGTCACCCCGTCTCCTATTTAGGTTATATAGAGATGTGTATTACCTTTCCAAAAGACTTCTTATACACAGAGATTAACATACCAACCTTAGCTCTCGTTGTTCCAGATGCCAATCCTAATAGTCAGACACCAGTGTTAGTGGGAACAAACACACTTGATGTTCTTTATGAAAAGTATTTAGACATCAAGACTCCTGATTACTTACCTAGTCCTTACGGTTTTAGGACACTGTTGAAAACTCTCGAACTAAGACATACAAAGAACAAAGATGGGAACATTGGATTAGTTACCTTGTCAGGCAAAGCTCCAGCTGTAGTTCCAGCAGGTAAAACTGTAGTTGTACTGTAGTTTTAGAGAGCACTGAGTCACGTACCAGTTTTTCAGATTTTTTTTGCACTCTGAGAATGAACGAGAGAGGCTGTAGACGGTCCGTGTAAAAACCTGTGGGTCCTCTTGGTGAGTTTAATGTAGAAAAGTGCTATAAATAAATCTAAACACTATCCATATGCTAATTTGAAACATTTATTGTCCTAAGTTGATGGGAGCACGTGCTTGAGAGGCCGTGTGGCTGTGTCCCTTGCTGTGTTCACGCTGATACCTCATCTTGGTGAGTGAAAACCAAGTGCGTGCTAAAGAAAGCATACTAGTGCCATGCTACTGTTAGCGTTATGCTAATGCTAATCGCGAGTGGATCTTTTCTGTTTAAAAGCAATGGAAAAGGCTATTTTTTTGTTTTCTGTATGGTTTTTCCAAATGTGATTTCAGTTCACAACAGTATAATGAAGTACTTTTAGTTCTTTTTGCACTATTTCTGGTCGAATATAATGTTTAGTTTGATGTTAAAAGCACATTTTTGTTGGTTTTCTATGTAAATTCATAGGTTATGCTAAACCCAGTAACTCAGACAGGGTTTTACTGATTTTAAAAGGGAATATTGGAAGTAATGGGAATGTGGGGAGCGTGAAATAAGGAGACTGAATTTATTTCTCAATTCAGGTTTATTGAAGATTTCACATCCCCAGCATTCTCTCAAGACAAGAAGAGAGTGAACTCCCCAAAAAACCCACATTTATACATAGAACATCAGAGGCAAAATCACACATTGTTGCCAAACCCCCCATTGACAATAATTCTCCCCCCGAGTCCCTTTGTCATCCGTCTGACCCCAGGAGGTCAGGAAGTCTTCTCAAAGTCTTATCACGGCACCTCCGCCTCCTGCCGTTATCCTCAGGAGGTCCAGACGCATTGTTCCATCCAAGACGTGAGGTCAAACAACACATGCAGTTCTAAGCATCTCACTCCTGTGCTTATACATATGCAGTCAAAATATGTGAGCCACATAACCCCCCCCCCCCGCCCCCAAACGTCAAAGAATGAACAATATAGCATAGTCCACACAACATGATAAAATCACACATCAGTCCGTACGCCGTCTGGGCTTCAAACGTCTTCCAAACCTGCTGTAAGCGGGCTTCGCAGCCCCTGTGGCGCCGTCTTGCAGTGAATCTGCTAACTGAGGATGAGAATCGTTATTTGATCCCTGCGGGGGCTCCAGGACATGCTCCCTGGGGGGTCTGCCAGGTCGAGGAGCCCTCGTCACCTGTACAGACTCGTCGTTCATCACAAAAGCAGGCTTTAGTCTGTCAATACTAACTGTTTCCCTTCTGTCCCCCAAATCTAGCACAAAATGTTTATCACCCGTTTCCAGCACCCTAAATGGACCATCGTAGGGCGGGCGCAGGGCCGGGCGCATAGCCTTGTGCCTGACAAAAACAAATTCGGCATTTTTTAAAGCTTTGGGAACAAAAACACGCGGAAAAGTGTGATGAACGGGGCCCGGAAGCATGTATGCTCCCGTGCCGATCAGTGGCCACTGAGCCGGGGGAAGCCCCGGCGCCGGATGATCCGGTAGAAACTCGCCTGGCAGCCGGAGAGGCTGCGCGAAAACCAACTCCGCTGGGGAAGCCTTTAAGTCCTCTTTGGGCGCAGAACGCAACCCCAATAAAACCCATGGTAGTTTGTTTACCCAATTTGCATCCGTAAGCGACGCTCTGAGGGCTGCCTTCAATGATCTATGAAAACGCTCGCATAAACCATTAGCCTGGGGGTGGTAAGCGGTAGTGCGGTGAATTGTCCGACGCATCAGTGGTGAGCGCTATGCGGGCCGTTGGGTCAGGATGGGCTAACAACGCAGCGTCTGCCAGGGCTTTTTTTACCTCCGCGAATGCGCGCTCCCGCTCCAGGACCAATCGATTGCATTGGAGGGTTTTTGCTTTTTAAGCGCGGCATATAGTGGTTGCATGAGCTGCGCTGCGTGGGGAAGGAAGCGGTTATAAAAATTCACCATTCCTAAAAACTCCTGTAACGCTTTGACCGTTTGTGCCCGGGGAAAATCTGCCACCGCGCGCACTTTGTCCGGTAGCGGAACCGCCCCTTCTGGGGAAACGCGGTGCCCCAAAAAATCGATCTGCGCCACCCCGAACTGACACTTGGCTGGATTGATTATTAACCTGTGCTCTCCCAACCTCCGAAAAACCGCAGTGAGGTGTTTTTCGTGTTCCTCCTCGGATGTGGATTGTCCATTTTCAACATGTGTGCAGGCGCAATGGAGGGCACTGGTCATCGTGTCTGATGAACACGAACTCCGCATTCTTCAAAGTTTTAGGCACAAAAGCACGCGAAAAACAGTGGTGGGCCGAGCCCGGCAGCGTGCCTGTGTTTGCGCTATGCTGCAAAAGCTGAGACGGGCAGCTGTCCGGCGCAGGATTATTTGGCAGAAATTCCCCGGGCAGCCATAGGGGCTGCGCAAAAACAAGCTCTCTGCCGGGGAAGCTTCCAAATCCTCTTTTGGCGTGGAGCGCAACCCCAATATAAAACCCACGGCAACCTGTCTACCCAATTTGCATCCATCAGTGAAGCCCTGAGTGCTGCTTTCAGTGATCTATGAAAATGCTCGCATAACCCATTGGCCTGTGGGTTGTACGCGGTTGTGCGATGAATTGCAACGCCCGCAGCCTGGGAGTTTGGAGATGAACACAACAGCAACACTTCAGTTTATTACCTCCGCCAAGGAGGTAATGCTTTTACTACTGAACCACTAATCCTATCATTGTGAATCCAATTGCTAGTCATATGTTTTCATGGTCAAGGAATCTGAAAACGTACACACAAACACTGTATGGGGGGGAACTGTGGCGCTTGGCGGAGGTCTGCGCTCTCAGAGTGCTTTTCTAGTTACCTCCGCCAGGCCGAAAAGGCCAGGAGGAGGTTATGTTTTTACCAGGGTTTGTGTGTTTGTGTGTTTGTCTGTCTGTCTGTCTGTCTGTTGGTTAGCAAGATAACTCAAAAAGTCTTGGACGGATTTCCATGAAACTTTCAGGCGTTGTTGGAAATGGTACAAGGAAGAACTGATTAAATTTTGGGGATGATCCGCATCACTGTCTGCATACAGGAATTTTTTAAAGCATTTTTCCACACTGTGACATATGGCCATTTTCAATATGTGCGCAGGCGCAATGGACGGCGCTGGCCGTCGTGTCTGACCAGCACAAACTCCGCTTTCTTCAACGTTTTAGCCACAAAAGCATGCGGAAAACACTGGTGGCCTGGGACCGCCAGCCATAGGCGCTGCGCACATTGCGCTGGTCGTCGTGTCTGACCAACACAAACTCCGCGTTCTTCAACGTTTTAGGCACAAAAGCACGCGGAAAACATTGCTGCCCTGGGCCCGCAAGCGTGACTGCTTTTGCGCCACGCTGCAAAACCTGACACGGACACCTGTCCGCTGCACGATTATTTGCCACAAATTCCCCGCCCAGCTATAGGCGCTGCGTAAAAACGACCTCTCTGCCGGGGAAAATTCTAAATTCTGTTTTGCCGCGGAGCGCAACCCCAATATAATATAAAACCCACGGCAACCTGTCTAACCAATCTGCATCCGTCAGTGGAGGAGATGGACACACCAACACTTCAGTTTATTACCTCCGCCAAGGAGGCAATGCTTTTACAACCGTAAAACGGGGCTATAAGGGACGGCGGGGTAATATGGGACACTTTTCTAAATGTAATTCTGCTTTTTTAATTTTGCTTCCGCCTAGATTTGATGAAGGATTCATGGATATTTGACAATAACAACACAACTCAGCGTCCTGCTCAAAATAAAAAAAGCAGAATTACATTTAAAACATTTCCCAGAAAAGTGTCCCTTATCAACCCGCCGTCCCTAATAGCCCCGTTTTACACTACTGAACCACTAATCCTATCACTATCACATTGATTGTCATTCAATAATTGTCTGTTTATTGCACTGTCCATGTCAAATAAACAAATAATCATTGTGAATCCAATTGCTAGACATATCTTTTCATGCTCAGGGAATCTGAAAACGTACACACAAACACTGTATGGGGGGAACTGTGCCGCTTGGCGGAGGTCTGCGCTCTCCGAGTGCTTTTCTAGTTGGGGTTGCGCTCCGCGGCAAAACAGAATTTAGGAGCTTCCCCGGCAGAGAGCTCGTTTTTGCGCAGCGCGTATGGCTGGCTGGTGAATTTCTGCCAAATGCGCAGCGCCTATGGCTGGGCGGGGAATTTCTGGCAAATAATCCGGCGGCGGACAGCTGCCCGTGTCAGGTTTTGCAGCGTCGCGCAAACACAGGCACACTGGCGGGCCCAGGCCACCAGTGTTTTCCGCGTGCTTTTGTGCCTAAAACGTTGAAGAACGCGGAGTTTGTGTTGGTCAGACACGACGACCAGCGCCCTCCATTGTGCCTGCGCACATGTTGAAAATGGCCGTATGTCACAGCGTTAAAAAAATGCTTTAAAAAATTGCTGTATCCAGACGGTGACGCGGATCATCCCCAAAATTTAATCAGTTCTTCCTTGTACCATTTCCAACAACGCCTGAAAGTTTCATCGAAATCCGTCCAAAAGTTTTTGAGTTATCTTGCTAACCAACAGACAAACAGACAAACAGACAAACAAACCCTGGCAAAAACATAACCTCCTCCTGGCCTTTTCGGCCTGGCGGAGGTAATAATTGGACATGTGAATCTGTAGAATGCATTATGGATGTGGACTTGAATGAATCTGCAACTTTTTTCTCATTGTTTTGCAACTTTTTAAATGTAATTTTGTAACCTTTTTTCATTAATTTGCAACTTTTTTCATTTAAATTTGCAACTTTCTTTTTCATGAATTTGCATATTTTTTCTCATTATTTTTTTTGCAGTGTTTTTAATATAATGCAACATTTTTGTAAATTTGCAACTTTTCTTTAATTACCTCCGCCAGGCCGAAAAGGCCAGGAGGAGGTAATGTTTTTGCCGGGGTTTGTCTGTGTGTTTGTCTGTTTGTCTGTCTGTCTGTCTGTCTGTCTGTCTGTCTGTTTGTCTGTTGGTTAGCAAGATAACTCAAAAAGTCTTGGACGGATTTCCATGAAACTTTCAGGCGTTGTTGGAAATGGTACAAGGAAGAACTGATTAAATTTGGGGGATGATCCGGATCACCGTCTGGATACAGGAATTTTTTAAAGCATTCTTTAACACTGTGACATACGGCTATTTTCAACATGTGCGCAGGCGCAATGGAGGGCGCTGGTCATCGTGTCTGACCAACATAAACTCCGCGTTCTTCAACGTTTTAGGCACAAAAGCACGCGGAAAACACTGGTGGGCTGGGCCCGCCACCGTGCCTGTGTTTGCACGACGCTGTAAAAGCTGAGACGGGCAGCTGTCCGCCGCCGGATTATTTGGCAGAAATTCCCCGGCCAGCCATAGGCGCTGCGCAAAAATGAGCTGCTCGGCAGTGTGCTGTGTGCCTGTGTTTGCGCAACGCTGCAAAAGCTCAGACGCCCAGCTGTCCGCCGCTGGATTATTTGGCAGAAATTCCCCGGTCAGCCATAGTAGCTCCGCAAAAAGAAGCTCTCTGCCGGGGAAGTTTCCAAATCATCTTTGGCCGCGGAGCGCAACCCCAATAAAGATAAAGATTAGATGTACCACGAAGGTCGAGTGCAAGCAAGATGTTTGTGTCTGTGAACATTCCGTCTTTTGGCGAGTTGATACGTAACAATGTTTACAGTTTGATGAGAAGGTTGCTGCCATGTAACAATCATCTTATTTCAGCAATTGTCAACTCGTCACTCACACTTCACTCCAGCATTTGGAAGTGGTGGCGTTCCATTTTATACTGAGTCCAATATTGTATGTTATTGTTGTTACAAGACCGCCGACTGTCTGCTGATCTGTATATACTTTTATTTATTTATTTATTTATTTATTTTCTACTCCTTTTAGTTCTGCATTTAATATGAACCCTGAGTTTGAAATAAACGTTTGAATTTTGAATAAAACCCACGCCAACCCGTCTACCTAATTGGCATCCGTCAGTGAAGCCCTCAGTGCTGCTTTCAGTGATCTAAAACGCTCACATAACCCATTGGCCTGTGGGTTGTACGCAGTTGTGTCATGACTTCTTTTGTTTTTTCTTTTGAATTCTTGGATGGAACATGGGTGGCCAATATAAGCTGCGGATTCAGCCATCACATATTTCGGATAACTTATGTTGAACTGTATAATCAGAGGAGCTATTGTCTAATTTGACCTTGTTGGATTTTATTACCCCCTTTGTTATATTATTCACTTTCTTTTAACCTGTACTCTTAATCTATTCGAAATAAAGATTAATTCATTCATTCATTCAATTGCAATGCCCCCAGCCTGGGAGTTTGCAGATGTAGGACATGGACACAACACCAACACTTCAGTTTATTACCTCTGCCAAGGAGGTAATGCTTTTACTACTGAACCACTAATCCTATCATTGTGAATCCAATTGCTACTCAGATGTTTTCATGGTCAAGGAATCTGACAACGTACACACAAACACTGTATGGGGGGAACTGTGGCGCTTGGCGGAGGTCTGCGCTCTCCGAGTGCTTTTCTAGTTTTTTTATTTTTTGCAGTAAGACCAACTATTTTTTAGAAACGCGCTCGTTGCAGTTTCTCTAGGAGTTTCAACCTTTTTTGGTCTGAGCTAAAATACGCTAGGGGTGCCAACTCTACTTTTTGAAATCAAGCAATGATTCCAAGGGGTTAAAACCTTTTGGCCAAGCTATGCGTAACGGGGTAACTCTACTTTTCTAGGGACCTCAAATAAATACTTGCCACTGCGGAGTTAAACCGATTACCCAAACTCTAATATCATAAATTCAAGACCATATCTCAGTTTCATTCCACAAATAAATTCACACGTGCATGAGTATTTAATCTCTACAGAAAGGGCTGTCCCCAAAGGGACAGGCAGAAATTTATTGAAAAAGGTTTTCTGCTCACCTCTTATCATGTTGCGGCCGCAAGTCTGTAGAGAAAAAACCCTCACACTGTTTGCAAAACCAAAACTAAAATTTAGCCTCGTAACCGGGTGGAAACACCAAATTGTTGAGTCTAACATACCTTAAACCCCAGTTCTTTGATACGACGGCCAAATAACCAGGCTGAGAGATGAAGTATATTTTCCTTTTTTTACTGAAAGTGAGATATGGTTACAGGCAGCGCTGGGACACACCTCTTTAGGCAATTCCTGGTGAGAGTGTACCACCCCAAAATGGAGCCCTATGGTTTTTATAGCCTGACCACCCCCCTCATGCAAGAGGGAGGGGTTTTTACCTCATTGTATCTGTAACATATTTTAAACTTACGTGTCAGCTCAGCTGTGTACAGAGCTGATTCTAACCGATTTCAACGAATGAATTATGGGGTGTAATCTAAACTCTGCAGTGTAGCGTGTAAAGCAAGCAGATAAAGAAGTGTGAGAGAGAGAGAGAGACAGAGAAATCAAGTCAATTTATCAGCATCACAAAAGACCCCACAGTAATATCCAAAGAACTGCAGGCCTCACTTGCCTCAGTTAAGGTCAGTGTTCATGACTCCACCATAAGAAAGAGACTGGGCAAAAATGACTTGCATGGCACAGTTCCAAAACAAAAACCACTGCTGAGCAAAAAGAGCATAAAGGCTCATCTCAGTTTTGCCAGAAAACATCATGATGATCCCCAAGACTTTTGGAAAGATACTCTGTGGATTGATGAGACAAAAGTTGAACTTTTTGGAAGGTGTGTATCCCATTACATCTGGCGTAAAAGTAACACAGTATTTCAGAAAAGGAACATCATAACAACAGTAAAAAATGGTGGTGGTAGTGTGATGGTCTGGGGCTGTTTTGCTGCTTCAGGACCTGGAAGATTTGCTGTGGTAAATGGAACCATGTATTCTGCTGTCTACCACAAAATCCTGAAGGAGAATGTCCCGCCATCTGTTCGTGACCTCAAGCTAAAGTGCACTTGGGTTCTGCAGCTTGACAATGATCCAAAACACACCAGAAAATCCACCTCTGAATGGCTTAAGAAAAACAAAATGAAGACTTTGGAGTGGCCTAGTCAAAGTCCTGACCTGAATCTGACTGAGATGCTGTGGCATTGTGGGAATGTGAAAATGATGAGACAGATTTCTCTCACAGCAGCTTTATTCACATTCACCAACATCTCAACGAAGAAAGAAGGCATTACAGGGAACTCTCGTCCTTAAATACCAGGACTCTCACAGTTCACAAGTCACATGCATCACAGGTCACATTGCATTATAATCACCAGTAACAATGCATCTCCTCTCTGTAATATCACCCCCACAGTCTACAATGCATCTCCTCTTTAATCCTCTGATAACACCCCCACAGTCTCAAGACCTGCATACCAAAGGTAACATCATCTCAGCTTCCTGTTATCTCCAAGGAAGCTCTGTCTTTGTTCTGATCTAAAATGTGAGGCCTTACATCAGTCACAAAGTAGGTCACATATGTGTGGCCACACCACACCAGCCCCCCCAAACATTTTAGAACAAACAAGAGAATAACAGCATGCATGCCGTGATAGAATCAATACACATCAGTCTGCATGCTGTCTAGGCTTCAGTCTCCTGCCGTATCTGCTGTAGCCGGGATTCCACGTCTCCGCAGCGCTGTCACGCTGGGGGTTTGCCGTCTGGGGGTGGAAACCTTTTGTCAGTCCCTGCGGGTGTTCTGGGGAAACATTACTCTGTGAAGCCCCCCGTGGGGGTCTACCTCGCCGCGGGGCCCTTGCCAACAGCACTTGCTCGTCCGCCACCACAAAAGCGGGTTTGAGTCCGTTTATGCCAACTTTTTCTTTCCAACCCCCCAAATCTAGCAAAAACTGCTTGTCCCCTGATTCCAGCACTCTGAACAGTCCGTCATAAGGTGGTCGCAGCGGGGTTCGATGCGCATCGTGTCTGACAAAAACAAACTCTGCGTTCTTCAAAGCTTTAGGCACAAAAACGCGCGGAAAACTGTGGTGCATGAGGCCGGGCAGCGTGCTTGATTCTATGTTACTCCGCAACAGCTGAGACGGGGAGGTGTCTGGCACCGGATTATCTGGGAGAAACTCCCTAGGCAGCCGAAGTGGTTGTGCAAACACAAGCTCCGCTGGGGAGGCTTCTAAGTCTTCTTTAGGTGCAGAACGCAACCCCAATAAAATCCACGGTAACTTGTCTACCCAATTTGCATCCATCAGTGACGCTCTGAGAGTCGCTTTGAATGACCTATGAAAGCGTTCGCATAACCCGTTAGCCTGCGGATTGTACGCGGTTGTGCGGTGAATTGTGACACCCAGGCTGCGGGCCATTGTCGACCAAAGTTCGGACTCAAATTGAGGGCCTCTGTCGGACGTAATGTCCGACGGAACTCCGAAACGCGCCACCCAAGCTGTCAAAAACGCGCGCGCTACCTCCTCGGCCGTGGTTGATGCCAGCGGAACCACTTCAGGCCAGCGCGTGGTGCGGTCCACCATTGTCAGAAGGTGTGTGCACCCCTGCGACGGCGGGAGGGGTCCCACGAGGTCCACATGAACGTGATCGAACCTCTTGGCCGGAATGTGAAACGGCTCCAAAGGAGCCCTCGTGTGCCTGTGTACTTTGGCTCGTTGACACGCTGTGCAGGCTGCTCCCCACTCCTTAACTTGTTTGCGAAGACTCGGCCACACAAATTTCTCTCCTACCATTTTGACCGACGTGCACACTCCCGGGTGTGCCAAAGAATGAATCGAGTCAAAAACGCGGCGGCGCCACGCAGCCGGTACTACTGGACGCGGCCATCCAGTGGAGACATCGCAGATTAGGGGGGGGCATACCGTCTTGCAGCACCCTGTTCTCCAGCCTTAACCCTGTTTGTCCAGACTGGAGCACGCACACATCCATGTCACTAACCTGCTCCACGGCCATGGCTGCGTAATCTATTCCTACGCTGACTGGGGCCGCCACGGCACGTGAGAGGCAATCTGCCACTACATTCAGTTTGCCCGCCACATGCTGAATATCAGTGGTAAACTCTGAGATCGCGGCCAGCTGTCTCTGCTGCAGGCCTGACCATGGTTCGGAAACCTTGGCCATCGCGAATGTTAGCGGCTTGTGGTCCACGAACGTGGTGAAACGGCGTCCTTCCAGCTAGAACTGAAAGTGGCGGATGGCCAAATGGAGAGCCAGCAGCTCCCTGTTGAACGCGCTGTATTTACGTTCGCTATCGCGCAAGGTCCTGCTGAAAAAGGCGAGGGGCTGCCAAGCCCCGGCTACATGCTGCTCCACGACCACCCCTATGGCCACATCTGACGCATCAGTAGTGAGCACTATGCGGGCCGTTGGGTCTGGGTGTGCCAACAACGCAGCCTTTGCCAAGGCTGCTTTTACCTCCGAGAACGCTTGGTCCCGCTCCAGGGACCACTCGACCTTATCCGCGGGTTTGCGTTTTTTGAGCGCGGCATACAGCGGCTGCATGAGTTGCGCCGTGCGGGGGATAAAACGGTTATAAAAATTCACCATTCCCAAAAACTCCTGTAACGCCCTGACCGTCTGCGGCCAGGGAAAATCTGCCACCGCGCGCACTTTGTCAGGAAGCGGAACCGCTCCTTCGGGGGAGACGCGGTGTCCTAAAAAATCGATCTGCGCCACCCCGAACTGACACTTTGCTGGGTTGATTATTAACCCGTGATCTCCCAACCTCCGGAAAACTGTGGCCAGGTGTTTTTCGTGTTCATCTTCGGATGCGCTGGCTACCAAAATATCATCCAAGTAGACGAACACGAAAGGGAAATCGCGAAGCACCGTGTCCATCATGCGTTGGAACGTCTGTGCAGCCCCTTTAAGCCCGAATGGCATGCGCAAAAACTCGAAAAGGCCAAATGGAGTTATTACCGCTGTTTTGGGTATGTCCTCAGTGCGCACTGGGACTTGGTGGTAACCGCGGACCAAATCTATCTTAGAAAAAACACGAGCCCCTGCCAAATGAACGGAAAAATCTTGGCTATGCGGGATTGGGTAGCGGTCGTGCGCTGTAGCATTGTTTAACCTGTGGAAATCCCCGCAAGGTCGCCATGATCTGTCAGCCTTCGGGACCATGTGTAGCGGGGAAGCCCACGGACTGTTTGAACGCCTGATAATTTTTTTTTTTTTTGACTTATTTTGTACCCGTAGGTAGATTTGTTCTGCAGTCCGGTGACAAGCCACCAGCTGCCGGTCGCTGCGTGCGCAAGCGCCCCTTAACTCCCTAACCTGCATGTTTTTGGCATGTGGGAGGAAACCGGAGAAATCCCGGAGTAAACCCACGCAAACACGGGGAGAAAATGCAAACTCCACACAGATCACTGTTGGCTGGGGGCAGGGATCGAACCCACGATCTCATGATCCCCGTGATCCCCCGGCCGAGGGTAAACAGTGCTAACCACTGCGCCACCGTGCACCATGCCCAACCTCTCCAGGTTGGCGAACTCCTCGCGCGCTATGGCCAGTTTAGCTGCGTCCAAGCGCCGAGCTTTTGCAAAAACGGGTGGTCCGGTAGTGGTAATAAAATGTTCTACCCCGTGCTTAGCGACTGTTGCCGAAAATGTGGGGACCGTGAGTGCTGGGAACTGAGTGAGCAGTGTGTGGAACTTACCGCTTGCAGCTGTGACATTGGCTTGTGCTGTTGGCGGGGCCACTCGTGCTGTACAGGGAATAGAATCAAAAGAAAATGCATTAACCAGGCGAGATCAACCAACAAACCATGTGAGCACAAAAAATCAGCCCCCAACATATTGAAATTCACTGCTGCTATAACAAAAGTCCACTCAAATGTACGGCCGTGTAGAGACAGAAGCAGAGTCTTCTCACCAAAGGTCTTAATCTCCGAGCCGTTCGCTGCTGCCACCCCGGGACCTCTGGAACCCACTAGCCTGTCCGCGTAGGAAGGTGTGATGAAACTCAACTGGGAGCCTGTGTCCACGAGGAAATGCCTCCCCGAGCGTGCGTCCAACAAGTAGAGCAGCTTGTTCTCCTCTCCGAGGGCCGCGGCTGCTACCGACCCCCGGTCTTGGCGTTTCCCGAACACTTGAACTGGCACGGTGGTACACATTTGCGTGCCCTCTCTGCGAAGTGGCGATGGTAGAAACAAAGGACGTCTCCTCCGCGTTCCCTGGCTCCCGCCACCGCCGTCGTCGGTGGGTCTGCTACTACTGCCCCTGGCCCCCTGCCATCTGCCGTCGTCGTGCCGAGTTCCGCTGCTGTGGCCGTGGCCGCGCGTTGTTTGCTGGCGTTGACAATTCGCTGCGCCTCCCGGGCCAGTGCTCGGTAGTCCCGCTGGGCCAACAACGGCGAACTGGTCAGGGTCGCTCTCGTCGCTGACGGTAGGGTCCTGAGGAAGAGGTGAGTGAAGATGAAGTGGTCGTCATCTGAGCCTTTCAACCTCAACATCTTCTCCATCAGATTAATGGGCGTGTCATCTCCCAACTCAGTCAGCGCCAGGAGTCCCTCTGCTCGCTCCTCGACGGAGGGGGTGAAGTGCTGGATGAGTGCAGCCTTCAACACGCCGTATTTGTCGCTGTCTGGCGGCTGCTCGATAAGGCTCTCCACATGCTGAGCCGTGTGTTTGTCCAGTCTTGCGACTATATGGTAGAATTTTGTGTCGTTGACCGATATTCCCCGGAGGTTGAATTGTGCCTCAACCGCGTGGAACCAGGAGCGCGGATTGTTCTGCCAGAAGTCCGGTAGCTGGACCGTAGCGGCATTCGCTTGGCTGGGGGCTCCTGACGAGGCTGGCCCCGGGGAACTCTCCTGTTGCTGCATGCTACGTCTTGGGTCACCAGTGTGGGAATGTGAAAATGATGAGACAGATTTCTCTCACAGCAGCTTTATTCACATTCACCAACATCTCAACGAAGAAAGAGGGCATTACAGGGAACTCTCGTCCTTAAATACCAGGACTCTCACAGTTTACAAGTCACATGCATCACAGGTCACATTGCATTATAATCACCAGTAACAATGCATCTCCTCTCTGTAATATCACCCCCACAGTCTACAATGCATCTCCTCTTCAATCCTCTGATAACACCCCCACAGTCTCAAGCCCTGCATACCAAAGCTAACATCATCTCAGCTTCCTGTTATCTCCAAGGAAGCTCTGTCTTTGTTCTGATCTAAAATGTGAGGCCTTACATCAGTCACAAAGTAGGTCACATATGTGTGGCCACACCACAGCATGACCTTTAAAAGGTGGTTCATGCTCGAAAACCCTCCAATGTGGCTGCATTACAACAATTCTGGAAAGATGAGTGCGCCAAAATTCCTGTACAGTGCTGTGAAAGACTCATTGCCAGTTATTGCAAATGCCTGATTGCAGTTGTTGCTGCTAAGGGTGGCCCAACCAGTTATTGGGTTTAAGGGACAATCACTTTTCCACACAGGGCCATGTAGGTTTGATTTTTTTCCCCCTTAATAATAAACACCTTCATTTAAAAACTGCATTTTGTGTTTACTTACGCACCTGTGTTTACTTACGCACCTGTTCTCGCTCTTCAGCCAGCGTACTTAAGGAGGCTCTCTCCACGCATTCAATGCTGGCTCGTCTGGGTATACTGCCCGTCAAAAGACAAACAAGTATTATTTGACAAGTGATGACACGTCATCTCGTCTTGTTTTCCTCTCCTCCTCAGGTTGCTGCCACCGTGCAGGTGTGTCTCCAGGACTGCGCGTGCTCTCCTGCCACATCTCCACCTTTCCTCGGCTTCCAACCTCCACTCGGTCAGGCACCATCAGCTCATTTCCCTCACGAACCAGTAGGGTTCGTCTGTTTCCCACTGGGGTCCTGCCAGTTCTTCCTCAGAACCCAAGTAAGTGGCAATTTGGCTTGCCCATTTCCCCTTACTCTGTTCCTCCTCTCACAGCTCTCATCTTCTCTCTGCAGGTGGATTCCTCTGGCGAGTGACTGTTTCTATAGCTGTGCGTTTATTTTGAAAATTAATAAACTTTCAAACATGCCCCTTCATGTGGTTGTTTTCCTGTGCTGTTGCATCGTGCACGTGAGCTGTCAGCTTATTGAACCATAACAGTATTAATCCACTGTACTTCTAGTCTAGAATGGAGCGATGATGTCTGATATAAATGAAATGCAATTATAAGTTTACTAAACTTACTAAAGAATCAGTTATTTCTAGTGACAATAATTTATTATCATATAAACCTTTCTTCCTGTTAAAAGGGAGTTTTTCCTCTCCACCGTCGCCATGTTTTTGCTCACAGGGGATCGCCTGATTGCTGGGGTCTTTCTGCAACTGTGGGGGTTCCCCCTACAGTTGATTGTGCTATGAGATGACTGTTGTTGTGAAATGGCGCTATATAAATAAAGTTGAATTGAATTGAATAAACAAGAACATGATTAAGCGGTAGAAGATGAATGAATGAATGAATGATTTCCATCCAGTTTGTGAATCAGTGAAATCAAAAGTAATCCAATGAGTACCAGAACTATGCTTCAGTAAAAGCTTTTTTCTTGTTTGCTTCTAAAAGTAAAAAGTATCCAACAATAAAACTACAATATTATGGAAAACTTGACTACATGTACTTGAGTAATGTAACCCATTCTCTTACATTTTCTGACACAGAGGTGCATGTGTAAACACAAATGTCTGATTCAGTCAGATGGGAGATTATCCAGTCTGACCAGTCACACCAAGATCACACAGCCCATGTGATACCAGACTCCATAAATTAAACAAGCCTTAAAGTGTTCACTATTATTGAATGGGTATCACCTTCTGTGAGTTTACTCTCTCACCTAAACTACAAAAAATATTTCAGTCATGCCTCTAAAACAGAGGGATAGTGCTTAATTTATAAAGAATAGATAGATAGATAGATAGATAGATAGATAGATAGATAGATAGATAGATAGATAGATAGATAGATACTTTATTTCGAACAAAAAAGTATAACAAAAACAAAACAAATGACAAATGCAATAAAGTAACAGTATACAGTGTTCGAAAGGGAGGAGGAAGAAGTGAACACTTATTAATTCCATCTCCTCTTTTCCATAAATACACCCATGTGAATTATATACAAATTACCACATTTAAGACCCCAAGTAAACAATTAACTGTATTTTGTACATATCAACATTAACACCCATCCATCCTAACATACACTGATGTCCATACATCAAAACCAGCCTCAAACAACACAGATATACACAGTGCTGTCCCACCCACCATTCCATAGTGTCCCAGAGTGAGCATAGTGAATCGTACATATAAGTACTACCCTTCTAACATATATCCTTTCAGCAAATAATGTTTGTACCTCTTTTTGAATTGATTTCTGTTTGTATGTAGTTTCAGTTCCAGCTCCAGACTGTTCCACAAATCCACCCCACAGACAGATATGCACATACTTTTCTTGGTTGTTCGTATCTTGGGTTTTGTAAAGTTTAATTCTCCTCTCAAATTATGATCATTGTCTCTTTTTTAAATATTTTTTGTATATTAGTTGGGAGTTGATTATTAATTGCCCTGTACATTACTTGTGCTGTCTTAAATTTAACTAAATCGATGAACTTTATGACATGTGATTTTAAAAACAACAAATTGGTATGGTCTCTATATCCTACATTATTTATTATCCTTATCTCTATACGAATTGGTATAGAGACTATACCATGGATTTCTATCTTCTATTTCACTTACAGAACCACTGTTGTTTGTTTCTGTTGCCACTATTGATTTTGCTAATTCAGGACCAGCATTTACAAAAAATTTATTGAAACCACTGACCACATCCTCCATATTATTTATCAAATTGCCATTTTCAATAAAATATTCTGGATAATTAGGTTGATTACTAATAATCCCATTGAGTACTTGCCATATTCCTCTTAAGTTATTTTTATTATCCTCTAATATTCTGTTGTAATATTCTTTCTTACAGGTCCTCATTATATTAGTAAGCTTATTTTTATATGTTTCATATTTGAATCATTTTATTAGAATCCTTTTATTTACTTTAATTTCCATATTGACGACTTCTTCTGATTTTTTTTGTTATGTTTTGTGGTTATTTTGTACTGGATTAAGCAAAATGGGTAGACATAAATGCACTTTACTTCAGTCTACACCTTTTTCTTTCTGTGCTTTGAAATGGTTTTTTTTTTTCGTTTCTTTGACTGCAAGTTTGATGTTTACTTTTGTAAGACCCGAAAAGGATTAAGCGGAAGAAGATAGATGGATAGATGGTTGGATGGATAGATGATAGTTATTTACTTTGTTTTAGTTTTTGATGGATGCACAGAAAGATAACTAACTAACTAACACGAGAGAGAAATAGATTAACTAACATAAGAGAAAAATAGAAAATATAAAGTTAAAATGTTTCAGTGTTTGATGTTAAAACAAAGTTCAATTCAATTCAATTTCAATTCAACTTTATTTATATAGCGCCATTTCACAACAACAGTCATCTCATAGCACTATCAACTGTAGGGGGGACCCCCACAGTTGCAGAAAGACCCCAGCAATCAGGCGATCCCCTGTGAGCAAGCACTTGGCGACGGTGGAGAGGAAAAACTCCCTTTTAACAGGAAGAAACCTCCAGCAGAACCAGGCTCAGGGAGGGGCAGTCATCTGCTGCGACTGGCTGGGGGGTGAGGGGATAGAGAAGAAGAAAAGAACAGACATGTAGAGAGCAAACAGCACGATGGGGACTCAATCTATGGGAGAGAACAAACAAATGTTAATGACCAGCAAAAAAAAAAAAAAAAAATTTCATAGAGAGTGAGGAAAGGAGTGAGGCCCAGTGCATTATTGGAGGTCCCCCGGCTGACTAAACCTATTAGCAGCATAACTAAGGGAGGGTTCAGAAACACATGATCCCTCCCTTATTGTAGGCTATATCAAAAAGGTAGGTTTTAGCCCTATTCTTAAAAACAGAGATCGAGTCTGACTCCCGAATCCAGATTGGCAGCTGATTCCACAGGAGAGGAGCTTGATAACTGAAGGCTCTGCCTCCCATTGTACTTTTGGAGATTCTAGGTATTACAAGTAATCCTGCATTTTGGGAGCGTAGTGCTCTGTTAGGATAATACGGTAGTATCAGATCTTTTAAATAAAAAGGAGCCTGATTGTTTAGAGCTTTGTAAGTAAGAAGAAGGATTTTAAACTTAATTCTAAACTCTATGGGAAGCCAATGAAGGGAGGCCAGAACCGGAGAGATATGAGCTCTCTTTCTAGTACCTGTTAAAACTCTTGCTGCAGCATTTTGGATCAGCTGAAGACTTTTTAAAGATGTTTTAGGACAGCCTGATAATAAAGAATTACAATAATCTAATCTCGAGCTAACAAAAGCGTGGATCAGTTTCTCAGCATCACTCTGAGACAAGATGCTCCTAATTTTGGCAATATTACGCAAATGATAGAAGGCAGTCTTAGAAACAAATTTAATATGTGAACTGAAGGACAGATCCTGATCAAAAATAACTCCAATGTTCCTCACAGAGCTATTAAGAGAAAGATTAACCGCATCCAAACTGAAAGTTTGATTTGGAAAGGAATTTCTAAGGTTTTTTGGACCAACAAGAATGACTTCAGTCTTATCTGAATTTAATAGCAGGAAATTACAAGTCATCCAAGCTTTGATTTCCTTAAGACAGGCTTCTAAATTGGCTAATTGATTACTATCATCTGGCTTCATTGACAGGTATAATTGTGTGTCATCAGCATAACAATGAAAATGTATACAGTGCTTTCTAATAATGTTGCCTAACGGAAGCATATCTAAACTAAAAAGAGTAGGGCCTAGCACAGATCCCTGTGGAACTCCATGACTAAGCTTTGAGCTGAAAGAAAACTCATTATTTACATGAACAAACTGGAACCTATCAGATAAATAAGATCTAAACCACTGCAACGAAGTTCCATTAAGTCCAACATAGTGTTCTAATCTATCAAGTAGAATATTATGATCGATAGTATCAAAAGCTGCACTAAGGTCTAAAAGGACAAGTACAGAAACTAGTCCATTATCAGATGCAATGAGGAGGTCGTTAGTGACCTTCGTTAAGGCTGTTTCAGTACTATGATGGATTCTAAACCCAGATTGAAACTCTTCAAGTAAACCATTTCCCTGCAGGTGGTCAAATAATTGCGTAGCAACAACTCTTTCTAAGATTTTTGAAATGAAAGGGAGATTAGAGATTGGTCTATAGTTAGCTAAAGCTCCTGGATCTAGCGTTGGCTTTTTGAGTAAGGGTTTAATTACAGCCGTTTTAAAAGCCTGCGGTACATGGCCTAAAGTTAATGAAGAATTGATTATATGAAGAATAAAGCTACCAATAAGTGGGAAGACTTCTTTAAATAACCTGGTAGGAATAGGGTCTAAAAGACAAGTTGAAGGTTTGGATGAGGAAACTATTTTGTCTAACTCACAAAGGTCGATTGGAGTAAACTCATCAAGACAGACATCAATAGAAGGAGTTGTAATAGTTACAGTATTTAAGTTAACTGTGGGAAGAATCTGATTGATTTTATCTCTGTTGGATGAAATTTTATTATTGAAAAAGTTCATAAAGTCCTGACTAGTAAGCTCTAAGGGGATGCTAGGATTGACAGAGTCCTGACTCTTTGTCAACCTGGCTACAGTACTGAAAAGAAACCTGGGATTATTCTTGTTCTCTTCTATTAATGCAGAGTAATAACTCGTCCTAGCTTTTCTAAGAGATTTTTTATAAATTAAAAGATGATTTCTCCAAGCTAAATAGATTTCATCTAAATTAGTAGAGCGCCATTTTCTTTCTAATTGACGAGTCTTCTGTTTTAAGCTACGAGTTTCTGTGTTGAACCAAGGAGTTAAAAATCTCTGATTAGACTTTTTCTTTTTTAAGGGGGCCACCAAATCTAGAGCCTGATGCAGAGAAGCTGAAACACTATCCACCATGTTATCAATTACAGAAGGAGCAAGCTGTCTATAGCTTATTTCCGTTGTGTTGACACATGGCATAGAGGAAACAATCTGCATAAATTTGGAAACAGCATCATCTGAGAGGCATCTACTGTGATAATATTTTTCTTTAGGAGCCAAATAGTCAGAAATAGTAAAATCAAAGGTTAACAGACAATGGTCTGACAGTACAGGGTTATGAGGAGACACTACAAGATTTTCTATTTCTATGCCATATGTCAGAACAAGGTCCAATGTATGGTGGAGGTAATGAGTAGAATTTCCTACTTTCTGAGAAAACCCAATCGAGTCTAATATTGAATTAAAAGCCACATTAAGGCAGTCACTATCTACATCCACATGTATATTAAAGTCCCCTACTATAATTATTCTATCAGATTTCAGCACTAAATCAGCTAAGAAATCAGCAAATTCGGATAAAAATTCTGAATAGGTTGATGGGGGACGATAAACTATGGCAAATAAAATTGGGTTTAACCTGAAATTGCTAAAGTGCCCAACACTGAGGACCAGGCCCTCAAAGGAATTATAACATGTTTTTTGCTTTACATTAACTAGTAATTTGGAATGGTAAATTGTTGCTACTCCTCCTCCACGACCAGAACGTCTGGGATTTTGACAGTTTAAATAACCAGAGGGAGTTGATTCATTTAAACCAACATAATCCTCTTGCCCTAACCAAGTCTCTGTAAGGGAAATTAAATCAATCTGATGATCAATTAACAGATCATGGACTAACAGAGACTTGGGAGTTAGAGACCTAAAATTTAATAAACCACATTTAATTTTTAAATTATGAGGAGGAACAGAGGCCAAATCATTCAATTTAGAGGCTTTATGTTTAATTTGAGTTTTACCAATATTTTGCTTTATCACTTTGGGATGCTTATACATTATATTTTTATTTACTTTGGAGGAAGCAGACAACGATTCTCTGATGGGGAAGTCAGGGGCTAAGCTGAGGGGTGGCGGATGAAGAGGAGCTGCAGAGAGGCGTGTAAGACTGAGACTCTGCTTCCTGGTCCCAACTCTGAGTAGTCAGGGTTTTGGAAATTTGGATAAAAGTGGTGAAGATAAACAGGGCCGGATTGAGGAGGTTGTGGGCCCCTGGGCTAGAGCAATTTTTGGGGCCCTCCCACATATTATTGATGAGAGTATGATATGCAAAATGGTAAATGGCGTTCACTTATATAGTGCTTTTTGACATAATGCACCGCTCAGGAGACACACACGCAGGCTCAGAGTAGCTCAAATAGCTTTATTAACAACAAGGGTGTATGAATGTATGTCTGCGAGATGTACATGTATTGGTGGTGGTGTCTGCTTCGGGCACGGAGGCAGGAGACCGTACAGCCGGACAACCCTATGGGAAAAGCACAGGGAGAAGGGTGACGGGCACACACCAACACAGGAGAAGTTAAAAGTAGTGATGAGCTTACTTGGAGTGAGCAGATGGCTGGCACAGCAAGGACGAGGTCCGGTAGACAGCAACCTGGAGAGCCCGGTGCAGCAGCGAGGGAATGGAGACGGAGAGGAATGGTCCGCCGCCGGGAAATCCACCTGTGCACCGGGGAGCAGACTTGGAGAGGAAAAGAGGTAAGGGCTTCTTACCGCGATGCTTGCTGAAGTGTTAGAGGTTACTCACAGCAATCCAGCGAGTGAAGTCTGACGGCTTCAGGCCGAAGCCCAGGGCGAGGCGGCTTAAATCCCTCGCCGCTGATGATGTGCAGGTGTGCGTGCAGCTGGAGCCGCTGATGAGCGGCGAGGCGTGACAGTACTCCCCCCTCTAGCAGCGCCTCCTGGCGATGGTTTCTCCGGGTGCGCTCGGTGGAACTCAGTAATGAGGGATGGGTCCAACACAAACGACGAGGGTACCCACTGCCGATGTTCAGGCCCATAGCCCTCCCAGTCCACCAAGTACTGCAACCCACGACCCCGGCGCCGGGAGTCCAGGATGGAGGAGACAGGCCAGGCCGGATGGCCATCAATCATCCGGGGCGCGGGTTGCGCAGCAGGAGGAGGGCAAAGGGGGTCGGAGACTGCCAGCTTCACCTTGGATACGTGGAAGGTGGGATGGATGCGGAGGGAGGGGGGAATAGCTACACGCACAGCCACCGGGTTGATAATCCTGGTGATGGGGTATGGGCCCATAAAACGCTGTGCCAGCTTCCTCCTCTCGCCCTTTAAAATTACGTCCTGGGTCGACACATAGACACGCTGACCAACTCGATACGCTGGGGCAGGTCTTCTGTGCCGGTCCGCCACAGCTCTGTTGCGCTCCGCCGTGCGTAAAAGCGCATTGCGCGCTGACGCCCAGATGGAGCGGAACTGCCTGAGATGCGCCCGAACTGAGGGAACAGTCACCTCACTCTCCTGCGCTGGGAACAGCGGGGGGTCGTAGCCCAGGGACGCCTTAAAGGGGGACATCCCTGTAGCAGAAGAGTGAGCGGTGTTGTGGGCGTATTCAACCCAGGCGAGGTGGTTACTCCAGGACGTAGGTTTGGACGCCGTGACGCAGCGGAGCGCAGCCTCCAGCTCCTGGTTGGTCTGCTCACACTGCCCGTTGGTTTGGGGGTGATGGCCGGAGGAGAGGCTCACCTTGGCTCCCAGGGCGTTGCAGAATGACCTCCAAACCTCTGAGGAAAATTGGGGCCCCCGGTCCGAGACCACGTCCACCGGAATCCCGTGCAGCCTGACCACGTGCTGGATTAGGAGGTCCGCCGTCTCCAGGGCGGTTGGAAGACCTCGTAGGGGGATGAAGTGTGCCGCCTTGGAGAAGCGGTCCACGATGGTCAGGACGGTGTCGAAGGTGTTTGAGACTGGGAGTCCGGTGACAAAATCCAGGGTGATATGCGACCAGGGCCTGCCAAGGACGGGCAGAGGCTGGAGCAAACCCGCTGGAGAGGCATTACCTGATTTGCTGGTGGCACACACTGGGCAGGCCCGGGCGTAGCGGGCAGCGTCCCTCCGCAGGCCCGGCCACCAGAAGGACCGTTGGAGGAGGTCGATCATCCGGGAGGAACCAGGGTGGCAGGTGAGCTTGGACGTATGCAACCAGTGGATGACCTCCCCCCGAACCGTGGATGGCACGAACAGCCTCCCCTCCGGTCCACCGCCAGGGTCAGGTTCCACTTCCTGCGCCTTCCGGATCTTGCTTTCTATGTCCCAGGTGACGGCTCCCACGACGCACGACCTGGGTAGGATGGTGTGGACCGTGTTCTCCGACTCCTCAGGGGCAAATTGCCTAGAGAGGGCGTCGGGCAGGCCGTTCTTGGAGCTAGGCCTGAAGGTGATGTTGAAGCGGAACCTGGCAAAGAACAAGGACCAGCGCGCCTGGCGGGCATTCAGACGCTTGGCAGATCTCAGGTACTCCAAGCTCTTGTGGTCCGTCAGGACCACGAACGGCAGGTCCGCCCCCTCTAGCCAGTGACGCCACTCCTGCAGCGCGAGCTTGATGGCGAGGAGCTCTCTGTCCCCCACGTCGTAATTCCGTTCCACCGGGGACAAGCGCCGAGAGAAGAAGGCGCAGGGCCGTTTGACTCCATCACCTGGCGACCGCTGGGATAGAACCGCCCCCACTCCTGTGTCCGAAGCGTCCACTTCCACGATGCACTGCAGCACTGGGTTGACTTGGCTAAGGACCCGGGAGGAGGAGAACTCCGCCTTCAGCGCCTGAAAAGCAGCCGCGGCCTCTTCGGTCCACCGGAACGGGACCTTAGGGGACGTGAGGCGGGTCAGCGGGCCGACGATGGTGCCAAAATTAGGGACGAAGCGGCGGTAGAAATTTGCAAACCCGATGAATTGCTGCACCTGTTTTCTCGATGCAGGTGTGGGCCACTCCACCACCGCCTTCACCTTCACTGGGTCCGGAAGCACCTGGTCGTGGGAGATGATGAACCCGAGGAAGGATGTTGTCTTAGCGTAGAATTTGCATTTTTCGGCCTTCACATACAACCGGTTCTCCAGCAGTCTTTGGAGGACCCGCCTCACATGGACCCGGTGCTCGTCCCTGGATTTGGAGAAGATGAGGATGTCATCCAGGTAGACGAACACAAAAAGGCCAATGAAATCCCGGAGGACGTCATTAATTAGGTGCTGAAAGATGGCTGGAGCGTTGGTCAACCCGAACGGCATCACCAGGTACTCGAAGTGGCCGTTCGGGGTACGGAAGGCTGTCTTCCACTCATCTCCCTCCCGGATCCGGATGAGGTGGTATGCGCTGCGTAGATCCAGCTTGGTGAACCAAGTCGCCCCCTGGAGGGAGTGGAAGGCGGTGTCCATGAGGGGCAGGGTGTAGCGATCCTTCTCCGTAATGTCATTTAGGGCGCGATAGTCGATGCAAGGACGGAGGGAACCGTTCTTCTTGCCCACAAAGAAGAATCCTGCCCCCAGTGGTGATGAGAGTGCCCCTGGCGGATGGCCCCCTGGCGGATGTTTATTGCACAGTCGTAGGGTCTGTGTGGAGGAAGAGACATCGCCTTGGACTTGCTGAATACCATACCCAGGTCGTGAAATTCCGATGGCACCAGGGATAGGTCCGGGGGCGCAGCGTCCGTAGGTGTTGGGGAAGAGGACGGAAAGCAGGCAGCGGACTGTAAACAGGTGCTCATACAAAATGTGCTCCATGCCGACACCCTGGCGGACTTCCAATCCAAGACGGGGTTGTGGAGGCATAGCCAGGGGTACCCCAGGATGACGGGCGACACAGAGTTGGGGAGGACGTAGAAGGTTAATTCCTCCCGGTGGTTCCCAGAGATGATAACGGGAACAGGGATGGTCTGATGTGTTCCTCTCCCCAGGGAGACATGGGAGAGGTTGACTAGGGCGAGAGGAGATTTGAGAACTTGGCAACGGATGCCCAATCGGGTTGCCAGGCCTTGTGAAATAAAACTGCCCTCCGCGCCTGAATCCACCAGTGCGTGGGTGAGATGCCCAGTGGAGTTGTGACAAAATCGGATGGGCAGCTTCAATTGGGAGAGTGGATGTAACCGATTGATGTCCGCGAGGCCCCCTACAGTGACTCGCGGACCCCGCCGTTTGGCTGTCCGTGGGCAAAGCTCCACCGTGTGTTGACTATCTCCGCAATACATGCAGAGATCCAACTCACGGCGGCGTTGTCTCTCCGCAGGGGGGAGCTTTGTCCAGCCCGTCACCATCGGCTCCGACTCCTCGGGGCGCGATGGTGGCGGCGTCGCCAGGGGTCGAGCTTGGAACAGGCGCGACGAGGCACCACGAGAGCGAGAAGAAGACGACTTCCGCCCCGAGGAGCGTCGCGCAGCCTGTTATCCAAACTGATGGCTAGGGACGTTAGCTCCGCTAGAGTCTCCGGGATGTCCTGCCCAGCCAGTTCATCCTTCAGATCATCATTGAGACTGCGGAGGAAAAGGCCGCAGAATGAACGTTCATCCCAGCCCAATTCCTCCGCCGCTACCCGGAAGTAGATTGCATAGTCCGCTGCCGACCGGCTTCCCTGCTGGAGGCTGAGAAGCCGATCGACCTGGACAGTCTCGGTACGAGAGTGATCAAAGACCTCCAGGAACTGTCTCACGAATTGGCCATAGGTGAGGGTGGCATAACTGGGCCTCGCCATTACGGCGTAAGCCCAGGTTAGAGCTCGACCCTCTAGGAGATTCCCAATATAGCCAATTCGGCTATGATCTGAAGGAAACTCTCCGGGCACACGGTGGAACACAGACTCACACTGCATTATGAACCCCCGCGCACCGCCGAGCTTACTGCTAAAGCGGGTGGGGGTCGGAATGGGCGTGAGCCGATCCGGTGCTACCGGAGCTGACTGGGCGGCCGCTGGAGTAGCAGGAGCCGCGCCACCCTGACGAGCCGGGGGGAACGGCTGTTGGGGGTCCAAGCGTCCCAATCGGTTAGCGATAATGGTCAATTGGTTAAGAACCACCTGTTGCTGGTAAGCTATTTGGTCCACTCGAGCCTCGAGAGTGGAAAGTCGGCGTGTGAGCCCGCCGTCTGCCGAGCCGCTCTGCTGAAGCCGTACTGACATAATGCACGGCTCAGGAGACACACACGCAGGCTCAGAGTAGCTCAAATAGCTTTATTAACAACAAGGGTGTATGAATGTATGTCTGCGAGATGTACATGTATTGGTGGTGGCGTCTGCTTCGGGCACGGAGGCAGGAGACCGTACAGCCGGACAACCCTATGGGAAAAGCACAGGGAGAAGGGTGACGGGCACACACCAACACAGGAGAAGTTAAAAGTAGTGATGAGCTTACTTGGAGTGAGCAGGTGGCTGGCACAGCAAGGACGAGGTCCGGTAGACAGCAACCTGGAGAGCCCGGTGCAGCAGCGAGGGAATGGAGACGGAGAGGAATGGTCCGCCGCCGGGAAATCCACCTGTGCACAGGGGAGCAGACTTGGAGAGGAAAAGAGGTAAGGGCTTCTTACCGTGATGCTTGCTGAAGTGTTAGAGGTTACTCACAGCAATCCAGCGAGTGAAGTCTGACGGCTTCAGGCCGAAGCCCAGGGCGAGGCGGCTTAAATCCCTCGCCGCTGATGATGTGCAGGTGTGCGTGCAGCTGGCGCCGCTGATGAGCGGCGAGGCGTGACACTTTTTACTCATCTCTGGATGACCAAAGTGGTTTACAGATCCTGCTGTCTACCCATTCACACATACAGTACATTCATACACTGATGGCGATGGAGCCGCCATACAAGGCGATATGCAATGGCTACGTTTACATGCACGGTAATAAATTGTTTATAATCAGATTTTTGGTGTTATCTGATTAAGTAGTAATGTAAAAATAACAAACAGATAAAAGGCAATTATTGTATTATGAGAAATTACATTAACACACATGGTTTATTGTCCAATAATCAATTTATTCACTGCATGTAAGCATGTCAGATCTGATTATTACCATTATCTGATTATTCCTAGTTATCAGATTGTTGTGGCCATGTAGCCAGGGTCATTGATGGATCAGCTGAACCTTCAAGGTCCTAAATTACTTAATAAAGGGAATGACCACAAAGTTTTAGGTTTAACTTGAATAACAGAAAAATACAGTACCATCAGGACTAACAACTGACGAAATGTCTTGTACCATCCCACAACTTTAATTAGGTGCTGCTGCACTGACCACAAGCACAAATGAGCCATGAAACCATTACAAAAAGAGAACAGTCTGCACTGTACTGCAACAGTGACTGGCTTCCTGATTTCCTCAGTCAATCAGACAAATGTGAAAAAAGGCAACGCTAGCATCAATGAAGCAATATGACGTCACAAAGCAGTATCAGTTATTCAAAATGTTATACTGTAAAATTCATAACAACTGTACTGTCTAAGCTTTATAATGGAAAAAGGAACATCAACACTGGAAAGACTGGAAACTGTGGCAAAACAACACAGGGGCCCTTAGAGGAGGAAAAAAAATTGCTACATGTGCAACAAATAAAACAATACGAACAACCAGTGGAAGGAGAATATCGATATAGAATGTAGAATATATTGTCTTGAAACATACTCACCATTTGTAAGTTTGTGATTGAAATGGCACTTGGAGAAAAAACATTTCTGCTGTTTGTAGGAATGTTCAGATGCTCTACTATCAAGATAAGATAAGACACATCTGTATAAGTCCCACAATGGGGAAATTACAGGATTGCAGCAGCTATGGGTGGCGTTAGGCCTTTTTTAGGGGTGCTGTAGCACCCTTAAATTGAAACTCAGCACCCCTTAAAATTGGAGTGAGAAAAGTTGTAATTATAAAATTTTAGTTCATCTTTGATAAGCTGAAATAACATCCAAAACATATTCAGCACTAGTTTGTCATTTAAACGTTTTAAAAATGAAAATGAAAACACACCCCCGCCACGCAAATGGTATGATCCCTCCTCTCACACACGTTCTCTCCCCTGTATCTGCGCACCTGCAGCCCTGGCGCACACACACAGGGCCGTCCCTCTCTATCCCAACAGCGCGAAAAGTGAGGGGACAGGAGCTCTTCTACAGGTAACACTCATAATGATGTATGACGTCAGCCTCAGCTGGAATATTCTGCAACATTTTGAATAGTTTTTGAGTTTGTCTGAATTTATTCAGTAAGAGTATGATGCACACCTGCAAGGTTTCAAAGTACGTGAGGTTCTCACCTGGGGTGGGGGTTGGAAAATAGGCTATTAATAGGCTATAAATAGCCCATAATATAACAGAAAATACTGCATCTTTGCTAATTTTATTTTTGATTTTAATTTATGAGGAAAACCTCACAAATTTATGAAAGTAAAGTCTCAAATATACAAGAAAAAAGCCCTAAATTAGCGCTAAACACAAATTATGAGAAAAACTTGATATAAAAAAATCTTTCAAATTTACAAGGAAAAAGTTGGAAATTTAGAATAAAACTGCCATAAATCTAGGAGAAAAACCTCAAACTGTCTAGACTAAAGTCACATCCCAGCAACTTCTTAACCATTATGAGGTAACTACTCATGTATATTTGAGTGATAATATATAAAGATAACCTACGTTTACTTGTGTACAGCTTCAGGCAACTCCACCACCTAAATTAGAGAATTTTTTTAATTGAAAATGTGGAAAATTTTTATTTGAATTTGGAGAGTTATCGAAAATTACCAACTTTTTCTTATGATTGTTTTTTATTCCATATATTTATTCCATCTAGCTACAATGCTCCGCATTGTGTGTTTATATATTTATATGTACATATGTATATTCGCTGCTTTTTTTTTCTTGTCTTCTTGATTGTTCCTCTGAGTGTTGCTATCCCTGTGCTGTTGCAATCCTGGAATTTCCCCATTGTGGGACTAATAAAGGCTTATCTTATCTTATTCTTTTTTAATTATACTTTATAAGAAAATTCATGAATTTTGAAACTTTGTGAAAAAGTTTTGCTCATTGAATTTCTGACCTTTGCATCATAAACTGGCATCTTTTTTTCTTCTGTCTTTGCATTTTTGGCTCAATAATTTTCCATCATCATTCCATTGATTTTTTTCCTTAATTTTTTTTTTATTATTGCAAATGAGCTACATTTCTCTTGTGATTTTCTGACTTTGTCTCAACAGTTTATTAATTTTCTTTTTCTTAATTTATTGTGGCTTAGGGTCACAGAAATGGAGCTAGGCACCAACCCTATACACCATATGGTGTTCCACATGCTGTGGAAGGTGACTTACTTACTTTTTAATGAATTTATTAATAACTGTAATTGTACATATGTGAATTTTTTCCTCATTAATTTGCAACTTTTGCCACAAATTTGTAACTTTTATCTTTTAAATTCACCAGAGTGGTGGCCTAGAGCAGGGGTTCATAACCTTTTTGACCTCGGTGCCCAAATTTTCCAGTAAAAAGTGGCCCGTGGCCCATTCAAATATTAATATTGTATTGGTTTAATAACTGATCTCATGCCTAGTTTGATTTGTATTCTATGACTAAATCAAATCTACTTACAGCTTAACAAGTTAAAACCTTGTCATAAAAGGCATGATACAATGTGATCATCCCATTTATTTATTATCTGTATGTAAACCTGCACATACAACAAGAACAAACAAAACAAACAGTTGCCAATTCATGGAACAACTCAAGCTGCTATAAGAACAGAAATTAAATAAAGTGCAAATAAAGTTTAAATAAAGTGCAAATGAAAAAATGCAGCCTTTTAATCTGTGAATGAATTTGATTCATTTTTCATTCATTCATTTTTGCCTGGCAGAACAATAACAGTCACAACAGTCCAAGCTACAACTTCCTTTTTACATTCACCTCTTCCAAACAGGCTGTAACAATTCATGAAAGATATCAAGCTGCTACAAGAACAAATTTAAAGGCTCAAGTAAAGCTTAGCACAAAAAATAGATTAAAATAAATTAATAACAGAAGTTTCAAAGCAAATAAACTTTAAATAAATTTTAAATAAAGTGCAAATGAAAATATAGCTTTATAACCTGTGAATGAATTCGATTCATTTTTTCATGGCATGCTATATGTCTGAGGCCATGTCCATGATACCATGACTCATTGTATCGTTTTAGAGTGGGATGGTCAGCAACCTCTCCGATCATCTCACGGCACATAACCACAGCGGCAGGCAGCCGCTCTACTACGGTGAATGCCTACTCTGTGTAACACGTCTGGCCACCAGGTAGCTGGCTTTCAAAGCACATTTAGAGTTACCAGTCAGTGACATGACAGACCGTTTCTGCATCTGTAGCCCATGTTCTTTTCTCTTGAAAGATTCCACCAGCTTTCCCACAAGCGTTGGATGCTTCGTTTCTAAAGGCACTTTTCCACTAGCCCAGCACACCTCGGCACGTCTCGATTCACTTTGACACAGTTCGGCTCGCTTTTGTCTCCATTACAACCGTGTTAAGCTGGGGTGGGTGGGATTTCTATAACAGCGAGGCGGCGCCACACTCCCGTGACGTAGAACACGCGACCCAAGCAAAACATAACACATACAGCTGTACAAGGCGACTCCTCGGTCTGTGGCTTTTTTCACCGTAAATGCCAAAAAGGACCGCCAGACAAGGGTACAGGCAGCGAGATGAAACACTCTGGAATAGTTCTGCAGCTTCTGGGAGAGCCAAAGACGTGAGGATACAAACTAGGTCATATATGACGGTAAGCTAATGTTGCTAATGCTAGTTTGCTATAAGTACGTCGTACTACACTTTAATGTCTGCAAGTTATCGCTGTTAGGTACTAAAATATGTATGCTGTGTGTGTTTCAGATGGCTCTGTTGTGGGGAAATTACTGCTTCATTCGGTCTGGGCGTTCAGCACAGCCTGTCACGGATGTCATCAGCCTGTCACTGATGTCAGCACAGCTTCACAAACGATCAGTGGTTATAGAGCTTAAGAATGTCTGTAGAAACGTTTATTTCCTGTACAACAAATTGCTCTGATCTGCGTGAAAATCATGGAGAGACTGTTGAGACATCATGGACGTACCTGCTCCAGCTGCAGAGTCTGAGGTGGTGTCATAGAAAAAAATGATCAGCTGACACAACTTGATCGCCATGTTAATAACTATATTAGCCACAAAATATATATTCAAAAAGTAAACAGTACTGAGTTAAGTATAATAAGATATATTTGACAGTTATCATACATTTTAGGCCAAAACAAACTTGATCTAGGATTAAAAGCAATTAAAATAATGCAGTCACAAGGTTACATGGAAAATACTTGATTTACTAGATACATGTACTGTAGAAATATATATTCTCTGCATCAACAATGTACTAGACATGCATTCATGTAGTATTGCACTGGGAATTGCACTGACAATAAACCTCTGAAGTTTTTGCAGATGTCTCTTTTTTTATATGTGAAGGTTACCACCATGTGGCATAAATTAAATACTGAAAGACTGGAAAAGCTAAGAATAATCCAGCAGTTTGAGAAATCACTTTTGGTTTGGTGTAAGTCTGTCAACAGAATTATGAACCATAAAGCAGTTTGTGTTAAAATGTTAAATCCTATTAAACCTAATTCATGGGCTTCCAATCATGTGTCATGGGGGGCCAAGACCCTGCAGGTTCTCTCTTCTACCCAGTCTCTTCAGCAGGTGTTCTCACTGATCAGTCAGTGGAAGAAGTTCAGTGGAATCTGCTGTTGAAGACATTGGTTGGAGGTAAAGCCTGCAGGGTCTTGGCCCTCCATGGCACATGATTAGACACCCCCGCCCAAACCCATTATGATGAAGAGCGGATGCTAATATGACCCAGAATTCCTCCATATACTGGTACTGTCACTAAAGTGCGCAGGGTCTTCTGCGGTGGCACATCCAACAATACAGTCTTCAGTTAATAAAATAATTGTTTTGGTTACTTTTTTCTTAAAAATGAGCCATTATTTTCAAGGTCACCGATAAATCCTTTGTACAGTTGACTCTTTTCCCACCGGTGTCTTAACAGACAAAATAGAAAATCATGATGCAAACACATAAGTCACTAAATTGTTTATTACAATCAGCAGCAAATTCCAGATTATTCAGAATGTGCAAAATTCAAACTGTAAAAAAAAGACTGGAATGGTCACACACGGCAGCCACGCTGCCTCACTGAGAAGCAACTGGATCGGCCCCTTGTACTGGTCCTGGTTCAGCAGCTCTTCAGCCTGCATCTCTGTAAATAGTGAGGCAAGGTCCAGTTGGGGTGACAGTTTCCCTCTTGCCTAGACAAAAGACAAATGGGTGGTGGTTAATTAAAGCAAGTTTAAAACATATTTGGGAAATACACTTGTTGCTAAAAGCCAGTGGTGGAATGTGAATTAATGAATGAATCTTTATTTCGGATTGATTAAAAGTAAAGATTAAAAGAAAATAGAACAATATAACAAAGGAGAAAAAAATCTAACGAGGTCAAATTAAACAATAACTCCTCTGATTATACAGTTCAACATAGGTTATCTGAAATGGGTGATGGCTGAAGCTGCAGCTTATATTGCCCACCATATTTCATCCAAGAATTCAAAAGAAAAACAAAACAGGAGGGATTACAATTTGAATGTGACAATAAAGTACTTCGTTGTTGTATTTAACCACAATTTTCATGTAGCTGCACTGATGTAAAGTCGATTTTACAAGGGCTGCGTTACATTTAAAATCATCTGTTTTTACTGTGGCCTCAGCAATCAGAATGAATTAATACATTCACTTGAATGGAATATCAAATCAAATCAAATCAAATCAAATCAAATCAAACTTTACTGTCATATTGTTGTACATACAACTGTAGTGCAGGCAAGATGAAATTGCGTTTCTCTCGGCATCCATATAAATAGAAGCAGCATGAATTAAGACACACTCCCACATAGCTCCACCCTCCACCCCCACCCCCCCATCCATTCACACATCCCTGAGACATACTTGGGGGAAAAAAACTAACTAACTATAATATACAAATAATATACAAAATGTCCGTAGGTGCAGTAGTGTGTATGAGAGATTCCGGGTCAACTGTTCAGCATCCTGACAGCTTGTGGAAGGAAGCTGTTGATCAGTCTGGTGGTTCTGCCTCTGATGCTCCGGAATCGCTTACCAGATGGAAGAAGTTCAAAGTGTTTATGCAGAGGGTGAGAACGGTCCTTGACAATGTTCAGTACCCTGCTCTTACAACGGTTCTAAAAAAGTTCTTGGACAGAGGGCAGGGAGACTCCAATTACCCTCTCAGCCCCCTTGACTATCCTCTGCAGGGCTTTTTTGTCTGACATACTGCAGCTGGAGTACCATGTAGCAATGCAGTACGTCAGAACACTCTCCACCACACCTCTGTAGAAGGTCCTGAGGATGCAGATGGGGAGAGAGGCCTGTTTGAGTTTCCTCAAGAAGTGCAGTCTCTGCTGAGCCCGCTTCCTGATCTCCAAGGAATCCTTGCTCCAGGTCAGGTCCTGCGAGATTTGCACTCCGAGGAACTTGATGTTCTCTACTCTCTCCACTAAATGGCCGCCGATGCTGAGGGGGACGTGCTCAGGCTGTGACCGCCGGAAGTCGATAATCATCTCCTTCGTTTTGTCCACGTTGAGCACCAGATTGTTCTCCCTGCACCAGCCCTCCAGGTCTCTCACTTCTTCCCTAGACATTGATTCCTCATCCCTCTGAATAAGTCCCACCACCGTGGTGTCGTCTGCAAACTTAATAATCTGGTTCCCCTCGTGTCTGGATACACAGTCATGTGCTAGAAGTGTAAACAACAGTGGACTGAGTACACAGCCTTGAGGGGATCCGGTGCTCAGCGTGACAGAGTTGGAGATGTTGTTTCCAACCCGGACAGACTGAGGTCTCTCAGTCAGGAAATCCAGGATCCACAGACATGTGGCGGTGTTCAGACCGAGAAGGAGTAATTTCTCCATCAGTCTCTGGGGAATAATGGTGTTGAATGCTGAACTGAAATCAATGTACAGGAGTCTGGCGTAGGTGTCTTTCTGGTCCAGGTGGGTGATGACAGAGTGTAGGGTGGTGACTATAGCATCCTCTGTGGAGTGGTTTGAACGATATGCAAACTGGAGCGGGTCGTGTGATGCAGGGAGGCAGGCTGTAATGTGTGGTTTGACAAGCCGTTCAAAACACTTCATCACAATTGGTGTCAGTGCAACAGGACGATAGTCATTCAAACAGGACACAACTGGTTTCTTTGCCACCGGTACAATGATAGAGGTCTTGAAGCATCTGGGAACGATGGCCTGACTCAGGGAGATGTTATAAATGTCAGTCAGGACATCCGCCAACTCGCTCGCGCAGTCTTGGAGCACACGTCCCGGAATGTTGTCCGGACCTGCAGCTTTGCGTGGGTTGACTCTGGTTAGGGTCCACTGTGTGTCCCCTGTGTTGATGGTAAAAGCTGGTCCGACCAATGGTGGGGGTGGGCCAGCCCTCCCTCTGATTGTCGAGTTTGATGCTTCAAAACGTGCAAAGAAGTCGTTAAGCCTGTCTGGAAGCGAAGTGTCGTCATCATCGACCCCCTGCCTAGACTTATAGCCCGTCAGTGTCCGAACTCCCTGCCACACCTGCTTGGTGTTCCCAGTGTCACAGAGGTGTCCCTGGATTTTCTCCGCATAGGCGCACTTTGCCGCCTTAATTCTCTTTGAGAGCTCAGACCTGGCTGAGCGGAGGGCGATCCTGTCCTTCGCTCTGAAGGCTGCATCTCTGGCTGTAAGCAGCAAGCGCACCTCTGCAGTCATCCAGGGCTTATGATTACCCCGCATAGTGATGGTCTTCACTGTAGTGACATCCTCTGTGCACTTCGCGATGTAGCTGGTGACTGTATCAGCATACTCCTCCACATCTGTCTTGTCTTCCTGGGAGGCTGCTATTTTGAAGACCTCCCAGTCTGTGTGCAGAAAACAGTCTTTCAGTGCAGAGGTTGCACTCTCTGGCCAAATCCTGATTTGTTTCACTGCTGGCCTGCTGCGCTTCAATAAGGGTTTGTAGGCAGGCAGCAGCATCACGGACATGTGATCAGAACGGCCGAGATGGGGGTGGGGTATCGCCTTATATGCATCTGTGTTTGTGTACACTAAGTCCAACATATTCTCTCCTCTGGTCTTAAAGTCTACACATTGTTTAAACTTGGGGAGCACAGTCTTTAGGCTGGTGTGGTTAAAATCCCCCGCAACCACCACAAAACTGTCCGGGTGTGAAGTTTGGATTTCACTAATCGCATTGTGCAGTACCCCGAGTGCCTTCTTAGCATTAGCTTTAGCATTAGGGCTCGGCGCTATGTAAACACCAGCTACATACATGTTGCTGAATTCCCTCGGCAAATAATGTGGCTGACAATTTACAATAAGGAACTCCGCCAACGGAGAGCAGTGTTTAGACACTAACGTGGCATTGACGCACCAGTTCTTGTTAACATAGATGCATAGCCCCCCCCCCCCCCCGGCTCTTACCGGAGCTCGCCGTTTCCCTGTCGGCACGGAACATCGCCATATCTTCCAGTTGAATGGCCTCGTCAGGAATGTTGCCGTGGAGCCATGTCTTGGTGAAAACAAACACACAGCAGTCTATCCACTCTCTCCGGGTTTCTCTCAGCAGACGCAGCTCGTCCAGCTTGTTTTCGAGGGAGCGGACGTTAGAGAGAAGAAGCGACGGTACCGCTGGTCTGGAGGGGTTAGCCTTTAGCCTAGCATGGATCCCGGCCCTTTTTCCGCACTTTTGCTTGCGTTCGCTCCGCTTCCGCTTCCTCCTCTCTCGGGTAGCTTCCAGCGGGGACTCCACCAGAATTCCATGCTGGCGTAGAATGTCCAAATCACAACCGATCGCCGCGATTCTTGCAGCGTGCAGTACCTTGATGTTTAATAAGGTCTCACGGTTGTAAGTTTTACAGAATGTACGTCTGGGAAGATCAAAACACTCAAAACTCTCACACTCGTTGATGCCAAGAGGGGCCCCTGCGTCCGAGCGCACTGCCGCCATCTAGTAGAAAGATATAGTACTTATATATCTTATATAAGTACTTTAACTGAAGGTGTGCATCACCGAGTATGGAGTCGCTCAGTCAAAATATGAAGTTTTTATCAATAAAAGTTTGTCTTGTCTGTAAAAGTGTCTCTTCTTGCCCTGGCTTCATGTGTGGGCGGTGTTTTGTACTAGCATTGCTAAAATATAAAAGGAAGCACTACAATGGGTCTCAAATATTTGTAATGTGTCCTGTTACTAAATGAGTTTATTGATGATAGACTATAAACTACACATATAAAGTAAATTATATTGACGACTGAACATCTCACATTCGTCAAAACATACAGTTATGAACATAACTCACAAAGGATCACACAAGTGATCTGACAAAAAAATAAATACATTAACAAGCGGTTTATTTTACAGTTGATGTGCCATATTCACACAATCAAATAAATCTCAGTTCAGTCCCTTTTATATTAAGTGGAAATTGTGCTACAGTGGTACCTCTACTTACCAAATTAATTCGTTCCGGAAGTATTTCCGTAACGTGAAAATTCCGTAAGTAGAGACGCGTTTTACATGTAAATGCCCTAATCCATTCCAAGCCCCCCAAAATTCGGGCATAAATTTTTTATAAATCATAAAAACGCATCAAAACATGTAACAAATACATGTTACAATTAGATTACTGCACAATAAACATAAAATGAGAGTTGTAATTTAAAAAAACAAAGACTAAAGTATAAAGTAAAGAATAATAAAAATTATGTTCATTTACCTTTTAACTGCTATCGTCGTCGTCGTCACCATCGAAATGACAGAGAGGCCTTTGGAAGGAGTCATAGCTTTTAGGGCTTCCTTTTGTTTTAATACCGTGCCGATCGTAGATGTATTACGGCCATATTCTTTGGCGAGATCAACCAAACGCATCCCCTTTTCATACCTTTCTATTATCTCTTTCTTTGTTTGTATGGACAAAAAAACTCTCTTCTTCTTCTTTTCTCCTTTTCCACTTATCTCCATCACTTTCTTGGGGCCCATAGTGAATAAATGTTAATACTTTACTGTACACACACGTAAAACTGCCCGAACACTTCGTGGCCAATGGGATACCAGGAAGATGCTAGGCGATAGCCAATGGCAGAGCAGCTTCAGGTATGTTTACGTTCAGTAAACTATGGGAGCTGCGAGGAGCGCGTACTTTTTTGCCTTTCGTACCCTGAAATTTCTTTCGTAACAAGAGGCAATATTTTCCCGTTGAGGCATCTCGTAACCTGAAAATTCTGTATGTAGAGACGTTCGTAAGGAGAGGTACCACTGTACTTTGCTTTTGACACTTTACCTATAAAAGCAAAGGTTTTCAGTACTTTCCACAGTGGCGAGGTAGGTTGTGGGGAGGCTGATTTCCTCTTGCCTAGATGAACAACAGAAATGGATGATGGTTAGTTTCAAGCAAGTTCAACACTTATACAGGCACATCTCAAAAATTAGAATACCATGAAAAAATTCAATATTTTTTTCACTCATTTCAGAAAGTGAAACCCATATATAGATTCATTACAGGGACAGTGATATATTGAAAGTGTTTATTTTAATATTGATGATTACGGCTACAGCCCAAATTAACCAACACCTCAGCGGCCAACATTTATATTTAAAAACTATTTTTTAAAGTTAATTTTATGTAATATTCTAATTTTTTGCCAAATTGAATTTGGGGTTTTCAGGGGCTATAAGCCATAATCATCAAAATTAGAATAAATAAACGCTTGAAATATATCACTGTCTGTGTAATGAATCTATATAATATACGGATTTCTCTTTCTGAAATGAGTGACAAAAAATATTGAAGTTTTTCATGATATTCTAATTTTTGGAGATGTAACTGTATTAGGGAAATACACCTGTGAAAGTCAGTGGTGGGATGTGACAAAAATGCTTCGTTTCTCTGACAAGCACTGCAAGATCCACAGAATAGGTGTGTGGGTCTGTTCTGACGCTTTAGAAAATTATATGAATGACTTTATAAATCACTGGTTTGAAAAAGCAATTTTAATATGACGAGATTTCGGCTCCTGTGGTTCATTTCACCAGTATCCACAATATAAACACTGAGGGCAGCTAACCCCTGGCATGTGGAAACACATTCTAGCATTAAATTGCACACAATTTAATGCGCAGCACCAAAGTGCAATACGTACACAAACCAGGACTTTAACCAGGATTAACATATTTCATCGTTTTGCTCTCACAAGCGAATATTTAGGAGAAAACAAGTGCGAATCAGCAGTTGGTACTAGCTAGCTACTAGCTAAAAATCGTTAGCTAACACTCGTTAGCCAGCACAGAACAGCGCTGTATGGCTCAAAAAAAGTGAGCTTACCACCAACAGGATAAATAAGCGAACAGATGCACATTATTACAAATCACTCACCATCGATGGTTCTCTCACGTTCGTCTTCAGCTTGTCTGTAGTCCAGTTCTATGCTGGGCTGCCATCTGTATCGGTCCGGGTCACTCCTCACTGTGGATCTGCCACCAAGCAGAGAAAACTCCGCACCTCTTCGTTGGACCACGGTGTAGAGTTCCGCAAAACCTACAACGCTGTCTGTATTAATATCGTATTTACTCCGTGACCGAGTTAGTCCGTGAAATATTGCAAATGGCGGTCGTCTGTAGATTCATCAGAAGACGGTCGCTTTCGTGACGTTACGACCTGACCAATCAGCGGCGACCAGTCTTTTGTCGTCACAACACGGCACGACTCAGCACGGTTGAACCCTGCCCTTGAGCGGGGACGAAAATCGCGGCTGTTAAACCGTGTTGGGGCTAGTGGAAAGAGCTACAAAGCGTGCTGAGCTGTCCCGTGTTGGGCTAAGCGGGGCTAATGGAAAAGACCCTTAAGTGGCGCTTTAAATTTGAAGGCTTGAAGGCTTCATTTGATATACTCCACACACTGGGCTCTTGGCTCTGCCTCATTTCCTCCATTCACAAAGCCGTACCTAATGAAGTCAGGATTGTACTTGTGCAAAATTTTACCCTTTTGGGCAGGTTTACCATCATCTTCGCCGTCATTTTTTCTTTTTAAAAACTTTTCGGTAACTTTATCTTAGGGTTAGCGGCTGGCTGAGTGTCTTCTTCTGTTTACATTGGAGCTTGTAAACAACTGACGCATTACCGCCACCAATTGGTGGGAAGCTGTATTGCAACTGAGTGTCTCATGGACGTCAGTGTCATACAGTATATGAATATGATGTGTTATTGTGTGATGAGTATATATGTGGTATATGTATATATATATATATATATATATATATATATATATATATATATATATATATATATATATATATATATATATATATATACATATACATATACTGTATATATATGTGGTATAAAAGACCAATGCGGAAGAGGCACGGTCTCTTTTGACCTTCGCCTCTGTCTGTACGGGAGCGCCTTGTGTCTGTGAGTCACCAATAAAGTTGAGTTCTATTGCACCTCCAGCCTCATCATTGGATTACAGATTATGGATATAACATTTGGCCATGAGGATAAAAGTATGGCTAAAGGTATTTCGGCCAGTCGGCCATTTCTGGAGCTTCCTGGTGAGCCACTGGTGTCACGGGAGAGGTGGTTTGCCACATTCGAGAATTATCTGGTGGCACTGAACCTCGGTGAGTTGGAGAAATTGCATGCGCAAGCAATACTGGTCCAAAATCTTGGCATGGAGGGACAGTGCGTTCTTAGCACATTGGAAGTGAAAGACAGTTTTGAGGATGTGGTTAGGCTAATGGTGCACTACTTTCGCGCCCCGGAAAACGTCATAGTCCGGAGGATCCAGTTCCAACAGCGCCGCCAGTGGGCTGGAGAGTCGGTGCAGCGGTATGTTGCTGACCTGTGCCAACTGGCTGGGGGTAGCCAGTTTGGGACCTGAGAGGAAGAAATGGTCCGCGATCAGTTGGCGGAGCACACGTTGTGTGCAGCAGCGCGATCAAGACTCCCTACCCATTCCAGTGAGCTGACATTGGCCAAAGCGGTGGAGATAGCCCAGCAGTTTGAAGCAGTGGACAAATTGTCAGGGGACCTTGGTGAGAGAACAGCGTTGGGGCAACCCGACTCACAATCAGCGGCGCAGACTGTAAACCCAGATAGCGATGACAGTGTGGAAGACAAAGAAGAATACGCTACCACTATAAAAATTAGGTCCGCTCCGGGGTCGCCAAAGTGTTTTGGCTGCGGATCTACCAAGCACCGGTACAAGGCGAGAGAATGTCCGGCAAAAGGCAAACGCTGTGGCAAGCGTGGCCTCCTAAATCATTTCGCCAGGGTCTGTAAAAAGTTTGAGCGACGGGAGCGACAACGTGAAGTGGACTTCCCTGCCACGACTCCTACGGTTATTCACACCGTATCCCCAAGCACAGAAGGCCGTACATATTTGACAATTATGTTGGATGGCGAGAATGTGCCGTTGTTGGTGGACACGGGCACAGTGAGGTCCGTGTTGAACTGGTCTACTGTGAAGAGTTATTTCCCCTGCCATCGTGTGAGAAGTCTGTCGACGCCATTTTGTGGGTATGGCGGTAATAGGCTGTCCATCGTGGGTTTGCTGGAGCTGACGGCGAGGTACATGACAGCGGTGGTGTCCAATATACAGTTCATGATGACCATGAGTGGGTTGATTGTGATGGGCTGTGATCAGTTTTATGGACTGGGCTTCTCAATTACCAGCAGCAGCGGAGAGGAATGGTTGGGATGTGGTTTGTGGGACCGCCCGGTTTCGCGAATGGTCGACGATGCAGTTTGGGACGACACATGGCCTAGTATTCTGGGAGATTGACAGGACAATTTCCACCCAGGGCCATCAGGGCAGGGTTCTGGTGCCAGGGCCCACATTACCTTAGGTGAGGGAACTGGTTGGCATGGTGGAACACACATAATGGTGGGTAAGGCTGTGAAGACAACCCCCTCTGCTTCTGGGGTTTGGCCTGGAGATACCGAGAAGCATGGGGATGCTACGGCTACACCAGCATTCAAAATGAAAGAGAGCGGGGCAGGACCAGCTGGCACGGGAAACAGACGTGCCACACAGGAACAGTCCAGGCCAAGTTGGGCTTCGCGGAGTGTCACTGGTGTGGTGCTGCCCGGTGAGGAGGCCCGATGGAGACATCGTGGGCATGGGAAGTTGAGACGAGCTCCTTTAAGAGTCGGTGATGTGGTTTGACCCAGAGAGGAGGCTCGGCTGAGAGGTGCCCACAGAAAGAGGAAGCAACGTGAGGACCAGGGGCAGCTGAAGGTGATGGCTGTTCAGGAGGATGGATACCTTCAGCTGTCAGATGACTCATGGAGACATCCCAAAGAGCTGCGGTGCGTTATTGAGGAGAAGGAGGTGTCGGGGCCCCGACGTAGCTCACCTCCAGGAACAAAGCGATGAAGGAGCTCTGGGCGGGAACCACCAGACGAGTCCCCCGGGGGGTGGCTTCTCCATCAAGACTGTACGGTAACAAGGAGCAATGGATTGGGTTAAATGTGAATTGTCCAGGCTAAGTAGTTGACATGTTTCTCATAATGGACTGCTATAACTGGTGCCCATGTGAAAAAATACCCATGTAATGTGTGTGTCACCATCTTTAGGGGTGTGTATTACTGTGGTGTTTGCCCGGGTTGGGGTGGTATCATTGGGAATGTTATGGTGGTGTATGAAGGCGCACGTTAACTGGCTGTGTGTTTATTGCATTGAAATTTTTCTTCTTTATGTATATAAATTCATGGGATTATTTTGTATTATAATAGTAACACGGCAGATTTTATTTCACTGACTTTTACTATCAGAGATGGCAGAATAATCACCATCTGACCATGTGGAGGTGGGATGGCAGTCCACCTGTCCCCCTCTAGTTTTAGTTGTTTGTGTGTATGGATAGGCCTATTTTATTTGTTGTCATTAGGGCGTGACTCGGGTATTAAATTTTGGGAGGGCCTAATTAGTGTGCATGTGTTTTGGACTTTTCTAAAGGGAGGTGTGTCATATATGAATATGATGTGTTATTGTGTGATGAGGGTGGTGGCTCCACCTTTCCGGTTCCGCCACCACCCTGGGTATAAAAGACCAACGTGGAAGAGGCACGGTCTCTTTTGACCTTTGCCTCTGCCTGTATGGGAGCACCTGTATCACATTGAGTTCATCAATAAACCTACGTTCTACTGCACCTCCGGCCTCATTATTGAAGTACGGGTTATGGACATAATATTTGGCTATGAGGATAAAGGTACGGATAAGGGTGTTTCCAGTATTCGGCCATTTTTGGAGCTCCCGGGCGAACCGCCAGTTCCCTGGGTGAGGTGGTATACAGCATTCCAGAACCATTTGGTGGCCTTAAACCTCGGCGAATTGGAGAAACTGTGTGCACGAGCGATTTTGGTCCATAATCTTGGCATGGAGGGACAACAAATTCTCAGCACATTGGATGAGAGTGATAGTTTTGACAACGTGGTTGAGAATCACTGGCCTAGAGGCAGAGCATCTGCCCCACAACCGGGAGGCCGGGGTTCAAGTCCCAGCTGGGTCATGCCAAAGACCATATAAAAATGGAACTTCCTGACATCCAGCTTGGTGCTCAGCAATAATGGAATGGAGCAGGGAAATGTTGGTTACCCAGCCACAGGGGGTGCACAAGCCAGTGTACTCCCAAGCCCGGATAAAATGGACAGGGCTGTGTTAGGAAGGGCATCCAGCGTAAAAACCCTTGCCAAATCAACATGCGGATCATTGCAATATTAGGTGATGATATGCTGTGGCGACCCCGAAAAGGAGCAGCTGAAAGACAAAAAAAAAATCTTTTAGATTCAAGGTTGTTTTTTTCTTGTAATTTTGCATTTATTTCTCTCATGAATTTAGGACTTTTTTTTTTTTTAAAAATGTGCATTTGTCCCTATAAATTTGTTACATTATTGTAGTAAAATTGAAGCTTTTATTGTATATATGTTTGTGATGTTTTTTTCCTTGTAATTGTTTGGCTTTTTCTCAAAGATTTGCCCCTTTGGAAAATTCTGAGACTTTAAAATTATGACAAAATATTTATCCAAAATAGATAGTGTTATGATCCCTCGTGCACCATTACGTGGCGCACGGAGGGGAGAATGAACCTCGCAGGTTATACTCCAGAATCTACTCCACGCGCAGGAGTAGATTCGTGCACTTTATTGACAATCCCAAATAATAAGTCCAGCAAAACAGTCACGCTAATAAACACAGAGGGTTGGAGTGATTGGCTTAAGGCGACCAGACATACAGGGATGCCACCTGGATGCTCTACAGCCCGGGGAGGAGAATGCCTAGTGCCGCAGAGCTGCTGTCGGCACGGGGTGAAAGGCAAACTTGAACTTACGGTGCTGGAGCAATCCGGGGCTGTCCGTGTAGTCTGGTGGATGAGGATGAAACAGGCAGAAGATAATCCGTTGGAGTGATTACTTACAAACACGAAGGTACACGCTGCCATGTATGGAGCACAATGCTCCGGCGGTCTCTTCCTACTAACACAGCGTTTAAGTAATCATAATACTAATGAGGGAAGAGACCGCCGGTGTGAGGATGTCGTGGGCTGAACATAACTGATACCATGTGTGTATGAGTGAGTGTCTTAGCCTGTGAATGGGAGTGAATGAAGTGTGTGTGTGTGTAAGTGTGTGAAACACCCATAATATGGAACAGCTGGTGATACTGACAGGAGGAGGGGGCGTGCCCGAGCTGTCAGGGAGCGGAGGACCCAAAGAACTCCCTGAGGTGCCTGATGGCAAATAGAGAGACGGGTCAGAACTGGGTTTATGACAGAAAATTTCTCTGTTTTCTTTTTTTCTCCAAAACCACAGGGATTCACTTGTTAAGGGCAAAAGTGGGATAATTCTGTCCTCTGTTATACCATGGTTGTGATGGTTGAATGTTGCTACTTAACAAATTGGACCAAAAATGCCAGGGTCGATTTTTTTTGTCCCAGTCCAGCCCTGGCTAAGGCAGCTAGTCACAAACATTTTTCTTTAATGGTTCCATTGTCAATCATCCACTATGTGCTGCTTGAAGCAGCTGAAGCTCGTGGGTGCAAACAGGGTGTCTGACCCACACCCTATCCGCTACATTCAGGTAATGTTCTTTCACACAATGCCTCCTGTCAAAGAAGTCCTTCATCCGCCGTTGCCGGTCCGAGACTCTGTGCCTCAGTGCCCCCGAATCCTCATTGCACTCCCTTCAAGCCAGCCCCAGTTGTCTCACCGGAAGCAGCAACTCCCTTCCTAGCACCAGCGCCGCCGGGGAGCGCCCCGTTGTGGCATGCACCGATGCCCTATAATGGAGTATGGTGTTTTGCAGAGCATCGACAAATGAAAACCCATCAGCCAGATGGGCCCTCAACCCATTCTTTAAAGTCCTATTAATTCTCTCCACACCAACATTAGCCTGTGGGTGGTACACCGCTGTTCGGATGTGCTTAATCCCACTCGCCCACAGGAAACTCCCAGAAGCTTCCGAAATAAACTGCGGGCCATTGTCCGTTGTCACTGAAGTCAGGGTCCCCCATCTAGCAAACAGCGATGACAGGAATCCCGTAATGACCTCCGTCGTCACTGAGCCTGTCGGAAGCACTTCTGGCCATTTAGAAAACAAGTCGTACACCACCACCAGGAACATGCTGCCCAGGGGGGCCGCGTGCAGTTCACCACAAATGTCCAGTTCGATGTGTTCCCAGGGCCCCTCCGGGTAAGCGATCGGCCGGAGAGGGGGTGGTGGTGGTCTACCAGTCTTTCCACTCTCTAGGCACGGGACACAGTTTCTGACCATCGTCTCAATGTCTTTGTTTATCCCTGGCCACCAAACTGAATCCCTGCCCCGCTGCTTGACTTTAACCACCCCAAGGTGGCCCTCATACAGAATGTCCAGCACACATCCTCTCAGCGCCTCCAGAATCACAGCACAATGACACCTTGTTCCAGCAGCTGAACTCATCTCTGAAGAAATGGAACAGAGCCAGGACCCCTGGCGCTCCCACTGGCCAGCCCTCTCTGATTGCCACACGCAGTCTGTTCATCACATGGTCGTTCTCTAAAATCTCTAAGTTCTTCAGGAGACACAATGTCCCAGAGAGTCCCACGCAGGGCGTGGACCAGTTCTGTCTTGACAGGGTCCACGGTTTCCACATCTGGTACCAGCACACACGTCGGGGCCCTAGACAGCAGGTCCGCCACGACGTTGTCCTTGCTCAGAGTGTACTTAGTCTCAAAGTTGTAAGTCCTGAGTCTCCTGGACCACCTGTGGATATGCAGCAGCCTGTGGCCCGACCCCGAAGTCTCCAGCAGGGTCGTCAACGCCCGATGGTCTGTCCTCAACGTGAAGCACTGGCCATAGAGGTACTGTACATATGCCATCTCTCACAGGCCCACACAGAGACCAGCACCTCCCTCTCACCAACAGCGTACTTCCTCTCAGCCCCTGACAGAGACCTTGACGCGAAAGTGACCAGACACTCTGTACCATCCTGCACCTGAGACATTACTGCCCCCAGGGCGAAACCAGAAGCGTCACAGGTCACGATCGTAGAACAGTTCGGGTCAAAATGGGCCAAGACCGGGGGCGAGATGAGCTGCCGTTTCAGTTTCCTCACAGCCGCCAAGCAGACAGGAGTTCAAACCCAAGGTGCGTCCTGTTTCAGCAGCGCTCTGAGTGGCTCAATCATTTCAGAATACCTCAGAATGAATTGTCCATAAAAGTTCACCATTCCCAGGAACGATGAGATCTCCGCCGGCGAGGAGGGGTCTGCGAGGTGAAGCACCACCTCCACGTTTGAAACCAAAGGCTTCAGTCCATCTCCCGACAGCTGAAAACCCACAAAGTCCACCGCCTCTGTGGCCAGGACACACTTGTCACTGTTCAGAGTAACCTCGTGTTCCTGCAGTCTCTCCATGACCCTCTCCAGCCTTCTGTCATGTTCTTTGCTCAACGCCCCGTGCACCACAATGTCGTCGAGGTACACGACTACCCCCTTCAGGCCGGCTAATATGGTAGCCATCACCTTCTGGAAGCAGGTCGGCGCTGAGCTCAGGCCAAAAGGCATCCTTGTGTACCAGAACACCCCCATGTGCGTCACGAAAGCTATTAGGTTTCTGCTGTCCGGGTGTAACGGCACCTGCAGGTAGCCCTACCAGAGGTCCAACTTCGAAAAGACTTTCGCCCCACTGAATGTCGCCGTCAGCTCCTCCATAGTAAGCAGCGAGTATTTATCCAGGACAACCGCTTTATTCACCGCTCTAAGGTCGATGCAAGGCCTAATGCCCCCCCTTTCTTCTTTGCCACCTCAAGGTTGGAAATCCATGGGAAAGCATTGGCTTTCTTGATGACACTTGACTCCAACAGCTGAGTCAGCTCCGCCGACACCTCTGCCCACAGCGCCAGTGGGAGAAGCCTCAACAGTTGAATCTTTAGCGTAACGCTCTCATTCACCAAAGGTCGGTGATAAAATGCGTCATTGTGGCCTAACCCACAAATAGCTTCGGCCAGCAGAGGCGCCAGTCCGCACCCATGGACAGCACCCGCGAGCCCTCAGGGTCCGTTATGAAAAATCCTAACTGTCCTAACAGGTCCACCCCCAGCAGGTCGGTCCCCTGACGTGCCACTTGGAACGTAAAGTTAGGGACCCTCTTCAACCCGCAGGTCACCTCAAAGTCCGCCGTGCCCACCATTTCGATCTCCGCGTGGCCGTAGCCAAAAAGTCTCACTGCTCCTCCCTTAATGTGTTTCGTGGGAACAGACGCCGCAGGGTTGGGAGGCTGAGAATCGACCTTCCAGCCCCCGAGTCTACCATAAGCGACACGTCAACTCCGTCCAGTTGGAGGACGTACCACTTCAGCGGGCCTTTCCCCATCCTTGCAGCGTGAACTTGAGCCGGCCCTCCGGGTCTTCCCACCCGCAAGGCAGCTCACCTCTTCCTCTTTCTCCTCCCCCAACTATGCTGACCCATCAGCGCGCCAACTTCCGCATCTGGCGGGAAATTGCGCTTGGGCAACCCTTGGCTAGCCTCAGCCCTCTGCTCCAACTGGGCCACTGCGTCTTCTCTCCTCGTCAACTCCAGCATTTCCCCCCCATGACGTCGGCTCCGCAGCCAACAGCAGCTTAGCTGTTAACTGTGAGCATCTGGCGCCATGCGCTAACTTGCCCTTAACCAGTCCATATTCATGGGGCCCAATGTTGCCTTTACGTGCTAGGCAAAGAAGGTCCAATAAAAACGGGCTCAGTGACTCACCCTCCCATTGCTGTCTCTCATAGAATTTCCACCGGCTCTCCGAGACTGTCGAGGGGTCGTCGAACACCTTGTCCAACACCCTTAAGCATTCCTCCAGCGAACCATCCTGGCACCAACCAAGAGCGATTCTCTGACCCTCGGTGTCGAGGTGATGGAGTAAAACGCTCTTCAGTTTTTCCTCGTTGGCCGAGCCCAGGCCCGCCGCTGTTACGAACGCCTCAAAACTCTCTTTCCTTTGAGGCCATGACACAGTCGGTAAACCTGGGTGTTCCAGAAAGACAGGCATGTGCCCAGTGCACGCCGCCATTATTGTCCTCGTCACCAATTGTTATGTCCTAAAATAACCACAAGCTGGAGGAGAGCTAGAAGGAACATTCTCTTTATTATTAACAGGAACTCTTATATTTATATGTCCAGCTGTAGCCCACCTGACATCACACCGCCCCTCCCAGACCAGGCTACAGCAACCCCAAAGGTACAATTCACTATGTTATAATCATATACCATGTTCACTAACTATAAGCCAGGGAGGAGATATATGAAAGATGATAATGCTAACAAAATTGTGTGTGTGTGTGTGTGTGCGCGCATGCTCAGCACCCCTAAAACTCTGATCCTAGAACCGCCCCTGGCAGCAGTAAAGGAATAGCAGCACTCAGAGCAATAATGAACAAGATAAGATAATAAATAAGAAAAAAAGTAGGGTAGAAAACAGTACATATACAGCAGGGAAAATAAGCATTGAACACATCAACATTTTTCTCATTAAACATATTTCTGATGGAGCCATTGACCTGACATTTTCACCAGATATCAGAAACAACCCAACTAATCCATGCATATAAAGAAATCAAGGCAACTGTGTTCACAAAACAAGTTATATTGAATAAAGTGGAATGACAGGGAATAAGTATTAAACACATGAAGAAAAAAGAGGTGCCAAAAAGCATAGATAGCCAAGAAATCAGCTGAAATCCATCAGAATTTAGGAAGCCACCCCATCCCCCATCAGTGCAAATTAATTTCAGCTGGTTAAGTCCTGACTAATAGCCTTTAAAAAGGTTTGTGAATGTCAGATTGTCACACCACAAAGAACTCCTGATGGGTAGAAGCAAAGAGCTCTCTCTAGCCCTTCCAGACTTATTGTTGCAAAACATAATGATGGCAATGGTTACAGGTGCATTTCTAAACTGCTGAATGTTCTAGTGACCACTGTTCGAGCCATCATTCAGAAGTGGAAAGAACACCATTTTACTATAAACCGGCCATGACCAGGAGCTCCTTGCAAGATTTCTTACAGAGGAGTCAAAAGAATTATCAAACAAGTTATCCAAGAGTCAAAGACCACTTGTGGAGAGTTCCAGAAAGACCTGGAGTTAGCAGGTACTGCTGTTTCAAAGAAAACAATAAGTAATGCACTCAACTGACATGGGCTCTATGCCCACTCACCTCGCAAGACTCTATTGCTGAAGAAGAAGCATGTTGAAGATCGTTTAGTTATCTGCACAGCATTTGGGCAAGCCAGTAAAATACTGGGAGAATATAGTCTGGTCAGATGAGACCAAAATTGAACTTTTTGGATGCCACAACATACAGCATGTTTGGAGGACACAAGCATCACACATCAGCCCCAAAACACCATACCAACAGTGAAGTTTGGAGGTGGGAGCATTATGGTGTGTGGGTGTTTTTCAGCACATGATACAGGCAGACTTCATATAACTGAAGGAAAGATGAATGGACAAATATACAGAGACATCCTTGATAAGAACCTGTTGCCATCTACCAAGGTACTGAAGATGAAACGAGGGTGGACATTTCAGCAACACAATGATCCCAAACACACAGCCAAAGAAACTCTCAACTGGCTCCAGAGAAGGAATATAAAGCTGCTAGAATGGCCCAGTCAGTCACCTGACCTGAATCCAACTGAAAATCTATGGAACGAACTGAAGATCAGAGTTCACAGAAGACACCCTCAGAGCCTTCAAGATTTGAAGACAGTTTGTGTGGAAAAATGGGCTAAAATCACTCCTGAGCAATTCCTGTGCCTAGTTTCTCCATACAGAAGGAATCTGGAAGCTGTTGTTACCAACAAAGGCTTTTCTACTAAATATTCAATGAATTTCAGCAAGCGTGTTCAATACTTATTCCCTGTGTCATTCCTCTTTATTAAATATAACTTGTTTTGTAAACACAGTTGCCTTGATTTTTTCTGTATGTATGGATTACTTGGGTTGTTACTGACATCTGGTGAAAATCTCAGGTCAATGGCTCGATCAGAAATATGTTTAATGAGAAAAATGTTGACGTGTTCAATACTTATTTTCCCTGCTGTACATATATACACAGTATATATAAACAGTGCAAGAACATTGCAGTTAAAATGGTATTTACAGCATTAACATCCTTATTCTGACAGCTCTCAGGTCCTTCTTTGGCCCCATATTCCCGGTGTGTACGAATCTTTGACACTTCCAACAGGTGTTTTACAACTTCAGTGACCCGGAGCCTCTGTGGCTGGAAAAGTTATGCCCTCTGTGATTAACGGATTTTCAGACAGCAGCTCTGCCAGTGCAGCCTGTGTTTGCATTTGTAATGCTAGCATTTTTACAAACATCTTGCTGTGACTGTAATGTCATGTCCGCTGCGCAGTTTGCGCAGCGAACATATGAAATAGCAGCAAGCCCAAAACGCAGAGTAAGTAACATGTTTATTTACAGTGGGTGGATGTGTAGAATGTCCAAATACAGTCACACTGGCAAAGGGGAAGACACCCGGCAACAAACTTAGTTGTTTCAACAGGAATGCCTAACGCGCTGCAGTTAAGCAGGAGTGGAGAAAAAGGCATGAGGAAAGACTTACTACGGTGTCGGAGTGGAAAGGCTCTGAGGGAACAACACGATTCAGTCTGAGGGAAAACCAACAGAAGCAAGTCTGGTTGTCCAAGGTTGACATTGCTAAGTTGCCACAACAGCTGGTCACATTCTGGACTGGGACTGGGTGCCTCCAATAACCACCTCGTCCGGAACCTCGGTGACCTCCACTTGCAAACCTGGATCCACGGACTCATCCGGTGATGGAGGACCCTCTCCGACGACTCTGGAAATGGACTCAAGAGAGGGGGAAGGGTCAGGGTCGCTGGCAGCAGCAGTGCCCGGCGAGGCGAGCTCAGGTGTAGCGTTTGGCTGCAGCTGGCTCTCCTCAACTAAAGCTAGGCAAAAATGCTCAATAATGGAAAGGAGAAAGACAAAAGAGAGCATTTGCCTTAAGCTCAAGCTCTACTGCTGTCCAGGACTTCGGTGATCCGGGCGACATCCTCCCAGGTTCGGCCTCCAAGAGGTTCCGCTTGGGCGCTGACTCTGCTGTGGCGGCCTCCACAGTAGGTGTGATGGTCACTGCAGTCTTAGCTCTCCCAGCTGTCATGATCCATGCTGGTGACTCCTCAGGCGTGGCGGCTGGAACCTGGTTCACCGTGGCTACGGGGGACCCCCCCCCCCCCCCCGGACCTCTGGCTCCTCCTGATCCTGGCTGCTCTGCTCCGGCAGGCACACAAAGGGGAGAGGAGAGAGGGCTGGTGAGTAGTTTTTAACAGCAGCAGGCGGGGGGAGCTCAGGGGACTGCTTTCCCTGACCCTCCCTACCGGGGATCAGGAAAGACATTTCATTATTAATATGAGTCAGATGAAAATGTGCTTGCCTGTTCTCTTGGTTTATGGTGTAAATTGCAGCTGCTGCTGTTTGGGCGTCTTCACCCGTCAGTACGGGAGGGGCGGCGCTTGGCTCCTTAGAGGAAGGTCTGGGAGCCGCCCCCCTAGCCACAGAAATGGGAGACCCTGGTGAGGAAAGCAAGCACCCCACTGCCGCCGGCGAACAACCTGAGGAAGAAGACCTTGCAGTGGATACGGAGGGAGATCCTGCAGACAGGACTGCTCGGGACTGATGATCCGCTGCAGAGGTGACTGAGCTCAGTGTGGAAGAAGTTGGCAGGGCTGGATTGTTCCTCCGGGATTCCGGGTGCTGCCGATGTTGCCGACCTGGTGGATGCCATCTTGGAACGAGCAATGGAGGAGAGCGTTTCTGTTGGGGTTTTCTTTGGAGATTTCCCTCCTTTGCCACCATTCTCACGTTGAAGCACAGCTATCAGAGAGAGCCTCTCCCGACCCTCAGCGTGCTCCTAGAGCTGAGGGCACCAATGAGCTGCAGCTTCAGTGAGTCCCAGAAACCATGATACGTCTCTCGGGGTGGAATATAGGCGTGCCATGGAGATCAGGCCGTCCACCTCCATGAGTGCGTGGCAGCATTCCAACCCGAGATGCATTGGATAGCTGCGTCCTTCAGCTGTATCCATCCTGGACTTCAAACCAGGTAAGGGCAATACACAAAAATGAGTAACATGTTACTTGCTGCTTGGGCTCCTTTTTGGTGGCAACTTACTGTCATGTCCGCTGCGCAAACTGCGCAGTGAACATATGAAATGGCAGCAAGCCCAAAACACAGAGTAAGTAATGTGTTTATTTACAGTGGGTAGATGTGTAGAATGTCCAAATACAGTCACACTGGCAATGGCGAAGACACCAGGCTACAAACGTAGTTGGCTCAACAAGAATGCCTAATGCGCTCCAGTTAAGCAGGAGTGGAGAAAAAGGCACGAGGAAAGACTTACTACGGTGTCGGAACGGAAAGGCTCTGAGGGAACAACACGATTCAGTCCGAGGGAAAACCAACAGAAGCGAGTCTGGATGTCCAAGGTTGACATTGCTAAGTTGCCACAACAGCTGATCACATTCTACCCTATAAATACACAACCCCAGAATGAGGGCAAATGGACACAGCTGTGTGGCCACCCGGTGCGAGACTGATTGAACAATGTGTGTGCGTGAGTGTGTGTATGTGTGTGTGCATGCATGAGTGTGTGTGTGTGCATGAGTGTGTGAGTGTGTATGTGATGAACCATACCGCTGGTGGATGCCTGGTGAGGAGGAGGTATGGTTGTGGGACTGATGGAGAGCAAGGCTCAATCCATCAGCTGGAATTAATAATCAATAATTAAACCCAACAGCCACAAGTCATGATCGGGGTGACGACCCTGAACAGACATGTAAAGTTGACGGCTGTCTGGCACTTAAGAAAATTCTGTCAATTTAGGAGTCTTTTTTTTAAAAAAAACCCTTGTCACGGTCACCTTTTTTTTCTTCTTTTTTCTCTTTTCAGTGTTGCTATGATACTTCCTAATGTCTGCCACTGTAGCGGGTGGATTCAACCCCCCCCACAACACAGAGACAGAACACAGAGACAGTCAGCTCGCACTCCTGGGTTTTTTCCGCTGCATGCTGCGTTTACAGCTGTGAGGTTAAAGTGTCATCCATGCATTGTGTTCATGCATCCTGTCTGTACCTCTGATATGCAAATGCCCAGATTGACTGCTGTGAATGTCTTTGATGTATTGTCTGAGTTGAGTATATATGCTGCACTGTGCTGTAAATCTGCCTCTCATTCTGATTCTGCAACTGCTGGACACACACACCGTGTGTCTCCTCTCCTCTTTGAGAGCTGGAGGAATGAGGCTTCAGCCTGCTCACACTATGGAGCTGGAGCCGAGTTCTGATGAAGGCGGATGATAATAAAGCTATTAAAAATCCAACGCTGCCTTTATTCCATCATCCTCTTTACCACTATAATTCATTCATTCATTTATCAAGAAATTCACTACTGGCCCACGTCCAACGTTTATCAGGTCAAATGTCAATTCTAAACCTTAAGCAGACGGGATTGATGTGCACCTCAACAAATAAAAATTTTATACGCCAAAACAAACTGTCCAATAAACGGTGGACATGTCAGAATTAGAAAGACCAAAAAAAAAAAAAATAGTTTCTTTTGGGGCCCCACACAAGCTGGGGCCCTGGGCTACTGCCCTGGTAAGCCCTTGTTATAATTTGGGTATAAGATAAACAAGGTTCTCCAATAATGCATACAGTTAGCAGCATATAAATATAAACTTTGAAGCACATTTCTTAATAAGAGTATAGAATTAATTCATCATTTTACCTAATATTGACTTGTTTATTCCTTTAAAAATACAATAAGTAAGGGTATTTCTACCTCTTACCTTGAACAAAAGTTAGCCAAGAGTGAACTTCCCAGCTTTCCCATTCTCTACTCATTAGATGGGATTTCAAAACAGCAACAAGGTGAGTTTTCATATAAGGGCCTTTAAATGTGCTGAGACAAGATTCTGACCTCCTGACCAGTAGGTGTCACACTTACTCTTGGACTAACTGGCTGGTAGAGACACGTGACATCAACCCAATCATGCTATTGGCTGTGACTGGCTGTCACATCTTCATCGGCCATAGATACAGTATGTAAACATTAGATGAAACATACACGTACATAGCTGATTTATATGATTACAATAAATATTAATTGATCTAATCCAGCCCCATTTCCTGCCGGAGCTGTCGGCAAACATGTTGCTCTCAAGCGATGTAGGCAACAACGGGATCCTTACACAAACTCCCAAAGGATGCACTTTAGAGAAAAGTGGCAAAAATGTATTTTTACGGACATTCCAGAGGATTTTAGCCCACACTTATTGCATTGTTCTGGTCATTACACTACGGATTCATTCCAAAACCTTGGCAAGTATACCTTAGGTGTCATCAAAAAGCTTATTCTTAAGGATACCACTGTAATGCATGCAGGGATGCTGTAAAATGCCTAAACATTAAAAATCTAATACCACCATGATTATGGAGAGAAACAGTCAGATTACATATTATATTCAGCCACATAGCACATGTAATGGGCAAGCCACAGGACTGGCAGACCACATTTTTCATATCTGGAGTATAGACCCACAGTGTACTGACCAAAGTCCAAAGACCCAGGACTGGCCAAAGTAACATAATAGGTGTACATAATAGGAATAGGTGTACTTAGGGCTGTCGCGGTAGAGGAATTTCCCCTGTGGTGACGGTGAACAGCTCAATACCGCGGTACGTGGTATTATTGCAAATGTTTTTAGGACCCTGTGGATTCGTAATTTAAACAGGGTTTATAACTTAGGTGGCAATTGAGGGAAGCTGTAAGTCTCGCTGCAGCTCGCTCTCAACTTTATGCGCATGTTGTACAACTGTGCGGAGCTCCACTCTTTATGCAGGCATGAACTGCTGATTCTGTTAAAAAAAAAAAAGATAATTTTCATTAAACAGTGGCGGTAACTAAAGGTGCATTCACACCAAACACGAACGGATGAATTTTTCTCACAGCACGATTGCATTATAACTCAATGTAAACACACAAACAGACCTGACTTCCCCTTCTGAGTGAGATGTAGACAGGCGAAGTTGCCTTTATAACTTCTGCAGCTGTGTTGAACCTGCTGTGGAAATTCCCAAAATAACGTCATGCTTAGGTTTACGTTATCTGTCTGGGGGCTCACCTCAAAATGTCGTCTCAAGTCTCCGAAACTTCATAGAACATAGGTACTTTCGCTGCTAACTTGCTAGCTTGTAAATGTCCGTGGTCGGACACCGTGGGTAAATAACTCCAAAATCCGATTCAGCTCAAGAGTTCCTGGTCCTCCTGTCTCCCAGTGAGTGAGTTTCATTTTCTAACTAGAAAAGCACTCGGAGAGCGCAGACCTCCGCCAAGCGCCACAGTTCCCCCCATACAGTGTTTGTGTATACGTTGTCAGATTCCTTGACCATGAAAACATCTGAGTAGCAATTGGATTCACAATGATAGGATTAGTGGTTCAGTAGTAAAAGCATTACCTCCTTGGCAGAGGTAATAAACTGAAGTGTTGGTGTTGTGTCCATGTCCTGCATCTGCAAACTCCCAGGCTGGGGGCGTTGCAATTGAATGAATTAATTAATTAATCTTTATTTCGAATAGATTAAGAGTACAGGTTAAAAGAAAGTGAATAATATAACAAAGGGGGTAATAAAATCCAACAAGGTCAAATTAGACAATAGCTCCTCTGATTATACAATTAAACATAAGTTATCCGAAATATGTGATGGCTGAATCCGCAGCTTATATTGCCCACCCATGTTCCATCCAAGAATTCAAAAGAAAAAACAAATGTAGTCATGACACAACTGCGTACAACCCACAGGCCAATGGGTTATGTGAGCGTTTTAGATCACTGAAAGCAGCACTGAGGGCTTCACTGACGGATGCCAATTAGGTAGACGGGTTGGCGTGGGTTTTATTCAAAATTCAAACGTTTATTTCAAACTCAGGGTTCATATTAAATGCAGAACTAAAAGGAGTAGAAAATAAATAAACTAGAAAAGCACTCGGAGAGCGCAGACCTCCACCAAGCGCCACAGTTCCCACCCATACAGTGTTTGTGTGTAGGTTTTCAGATTTCTTGACCATGAAAACATATGACTAGCAATTGGATTCACAATGATAGGGTTAGTGGTTCTGTAGTAAAAGCATTACCTCCTTGGCGGAGGTAATAAACTGAAGTGTTGCTGTTGTGTCCATCTCCTCCATGTGCAAAGTGCCAGGCTGCGACCTGTCAAGGCATACCTCATGCCTTCCTTATTGGGGGGAGGGGCTTTCACACCTGTACTGAGTACTTAAAAACTGTATTTATCGGCAGATGAAAGAAAACTGTAGCAAAAACCAACTAACAAACAAACAAAAACTAAGCAAACAGCAACTGCAACATGAACTATTTCCAACATATTTATTCAAATGTACACTTATATGGACACAATGTTGTGCCATAACTTTTTGGTATTGTGAAAATAATAAGCCAAGTAGCACCAAAAAATGGAGTGCTGTTGCTGTCAGGAAACAATGTTGGCACCAAATCACTGAAGTGATCTGCCACCACTGGGGGTAGATTGTGCTCTGCCACAAAATGACAAAACATCACTTCTGCTAGTGATGCATTGGATTTGGAAGGCGTCGGTTCTGTCACTGGCTGAAAATGTTCATCCATCGATCAAATTTGGCTACACAGTTTTTGTGGCGCTGTGTAGCAAAGTGCGACTTGAGGTGGTAAATCCCTGATGCAGTCACTTTTAGCATTAGAGTGACACATATCAGGCGCAGCATTACTGGCGCCGGGATTCCTCTCTGTTCCGGAGCCGCAGGACAAAAGAAGGTGCGATAATGGTTGCCGTGGGTTTTATTGGGTTTGCGCTCCGCGGAAAAAAGAGGATTTGGAAGCCTCCCCCGGCAGAGAGCTGGTTTTTGCGCAGCCCCTATGGCTGGCCGGGGAATTTCTGCCAAATAATCCGGCGCCGGACAGCTGCCTGTGTCAGCTTTTGCAGCGTAGTGCAAACACAGGCACTCTGGCGAGCCCTGCCCACCACAGTTTTCTGCGTGCTTTTGTGCCTAAAACTTTGAAGAAGGCGGAGTTTGTGTTCATCAGACACGACGACCAGCGCCCTCCATTGCGCCTGCGCACATGTTGAAAATGGCTGTATGTCACAGTGTTGAAAAGTGCTTTAAAAAATTCCTGTATCCAGACGGTGAACCGGATCACCCCCCAAATTTAATCAGTTCTTCCTTGTACCATTTCCAACAACGCCTGAAAGTTTCATGGAAATCCGTCCAAGACTTTTTGAGTTATCTTGCTAACCAACAGACAAACAGACAGACAGACAGACAAACAGACAAACACACAGACAAACCCCGGCAAAAACATAACCTCCTCCTGGCCTTTTCGGCCTGGCGGAGGTAACTAGTTTACTCTGCAGTGGTGATAATTTTACTCCGTCTGCTAGCTAGCTAGCTGCTAGCGTAGCTAGAAAAATCTCATTCAAACAAGCTGCTCTCAGAGCTCATACAGTCAGGAGCATACACACTCTGCTCAGAAGGAAATAACACGCTTTGTGCCCTTTCAGTGCTCACTGTTAGGGCTGTATTTAACAAGGAGTCCAAACGCTTTCACCACTAACTGCCTGCTTTAGCAATTTATTTAATAATCAATAGGGGCACATAAATGGACAATGAGATATAGCCACACACACACACAAAAAAAAGTGAACACCGCGGTTGGTCGTTTTCCTCTGCGGTAGGCGTGTCCATACCGCGGTATTACATAATTGCAGTTATCGCGACAGCCCTAGGTGTACTCTTCGTTCTTTTGATATTTTGTTTCTAAAATGAAAATATAACAACTGGAAATAGAAGTTATATGGTTTTGGCCTTGTCAAAAAAAAAATAAATAGAAATTTAGCCAAAACGGGATAACAGATCTGATTTTGTTAGTTGTTAATGTTGTTGCTTTTTTTTTTTTTTTTCATTTTATTTATTTGTTCACAGCTGGAAGTAAGACCCAGAAGTTATGAAAAAACATGTGCCTTTACACTTTGTAATGTGTTAATTTATTGAAAAGTCGATGCAAGAAGTTCTATTTAAAACAAACATTATTGACAAAAGAAACAACTACATCTGATACTTTACAAAAAAAGATAAGTAGGTCTAAACCTGTAACCAAAACAATAAAACTAACAAAATCAGATCTGTTATCCTGTTTTGGTTCAATTCCAATTATATTTTGATAAGGCCCAAACCCTATAACAGCTATTTCCAGTTCTGATTTTGTTTCAGAAACAAAATATTGAAAGAACAAAGAGTACTCAGATTTTGATGATGTCAGAATTTGAAATTAAGCCACGAAAAAGGCAATAAATAGGACTTTAATATGACTTAACTAAAGACCAATCTGGGAACTATTTTGTGTGTTGCATCATTGTGTGGTACTGCCATTTCTGCAGTGGCAGATGATAAGCATCTGCTGCTGCTTTCTGACAACAGAATGAGAAGTTGGATTCACAGTGTCTGTGGCAAAAATTAACTGTATTACTATGAACTGTTTTAAATTATTGAAATTGCTTTTAATATCACAGAGATTCTGTTTAAACAACTTAAAACCTACAAGTGAATCTGCCACCCACAACTTTTAGACTGAATAAGTAATATTAATCTTTTGGAAAGGTTGTCAATGTTTTTACTATTTTCACCAAGGAGGTATTGTTTTTGCCGGTGTTTGTCTTTTTGTTTGTTTGTCTGTTAGCAGGATTATGCAAAAACTACAGGATAGTGTAACGTGCTGCTCGACATGGCGACGTCCCACCGGGAGATTCGAACTCACGCCTCCCGCTCCGGAGTCCCGCACCCTACCTGTGTCGCCAATAGGGTCAACCCACTTGGCAAGCCAAGTAGGGTGCTCATATTGAGTTCGCTACACTACTCCCCTCTGGTTCTCGACATCGTCCCGATGTCAGCGCCCCATTACTGCTTTGGACAGGAGATCCCACTTCTGACACCAATGTAACGTGCTGCTCGACATGGCGACGTCCCACCGGGAGATTCGAACTCACGCCTCCCGCTCCGGAGTCCCGCACCCTACCTGTGTCGCCAATAGGGTCAACCCACTTGGCAAGCCAAGTAGGGTGCTCATATTGAGTTCGCTACACTACTCCCCTCTGGTTCTTGACATCGTCCCGATGTCAGCGCCCCATTACTGCTTTGGACAGGAGATCCCACTTCTGACACCAATGTAACGTGCTGCTCGACATGGCGACGTCCCACCGGGAGATTCGAACTCACGCCTCCCGCTCCGGAGTCCCGCACCCTACCTGTGTCGCCAATAGGGTCAACCCACTTGGCAAGCCAAGTAGGGTGCTCATATTGAGTTCGCTACAATAGATTTGAATTAAATTTTCAGCAAAGGTGGCCCTTGGCCTAAGGACAAACCTATTAGATTTTGGTAATGATTTGCGAGTGCATTCCTCCAACAAAGCCCTTGTTTGTATTTGTGCAGTAGGATTAGATAGATAGATGCATACTTTATTTCAAACAAAAAAGTAAAACAAAAACAAAACAAATGACAAGTGCAATAAAGTAACAGTATACAGTGTTCAAAAGGGAGAAGGAAGAAGTGAACACTTATTAATTCCAACTCCTCTTTTCCATAAATACAACCCATGTGAAATATATACAAATTACCACATTTAAGACCCCAAGTAAACAATTAACTATATTTTGTACATATCAACATTAACACCCATCCATCCCAACATGTGCTGTCTCATGTGCTGTCCCACCCACCATTCCATAGTGTCCCAGAGTGAGCATAGTGAATCGTACATATAAATACTACCCTTCTAACATATATTCTTTCAGCAAATAATGTTTATACCTCTTTTTGAATTGATTTCTGTTTGCACATAGTTTCAGTTCCGGCTCCAGACTGTTCCACAAATCCACCCCACAGATAGATATGCACATACTTTTCTTAGTTGTTCGTATCTTGGGTTTTGTAAAGTTTAAGTCTCCTCTCAAATTATAATCATTGTCTCTTTTTTTTAAATATTTTTTGTATATTAGTTGGGAGTTGATTATTAATTGCCCTGTACATGACTTGTGCTGTCTTAAATTTAACTAAATCGATGAACTTTATGACATGTGACTTTAAAAACAATGAATTGGTATAGTCTCTATATCCTACATTATTTATTATCCTTATAGCTCTTTTTTTGCAATGTGCATTTTGACTGTAGGTTGGTCTTGTAGGTGATTCCCCAGACTTCTACACAGTAGTTAAGATAAGGTAGAAACTGTCATGGCGGCCTCTGGGCCGTCATTGGCATCATTAACTCCAGCTGTGCACAGATCCACAGGTGTTAATCAGCAGCTGTTAAAAGCCAGCGTTGCTGACAGCCCGGCACGGAGTCGTCTGTCCTCCTCGTCTGAGAAAGAACCAGAACTCCGTTCTCTGGCCTCGTCAAGGTATTCTCTTGTCTCGTCAGAATCTGTCTCGTCAAGAATTGTCTTGTCAAAAACTGTCTTGTCAGAAGCTGTCTTGTCAGAAGCTGTCTTGTCGGAAGCTGTCTCGTCTCAAGCTGTCTCGTCAGAAGCTGTCTCGTCAGGAACTGTCTCGTCAGGATCTGCCTCGTCAGAATCTTCTCTGGTCTCGTCTAGAACGTCTCTCGCCTCGTCAAGGACTTCAGTTCAAAGTCAAGCACGTAAGAGAGCTGTTTGCTACTCTACTCCTAACCTCTACCCCTGTGCACAGGTGGACTCCCTTGGCGGCGGACCTGCGTCCCCAGCTGACGGGGTTACGCCAACTCGCACACGTAGCGGTTCGCTACCACCACGACTACCGGTACGTCTGGCTCCACAAATTCCTGAATTGTTACTGTATCAGTTACAGGAGTACTGGCCACCGTTACCGGTGGAGTTTGTGTCATCGTCATCTGTTGTGTCATCGTCACCACGCTCTGTGGAATCACTCACCTCGTCATCGTCTGGATTGTCATCGTCACCACGCTCTGTGGAATCACTCATCTCGTCATCGTCTGGATTGTTATGGTCACCATGTTCTGTGGAATCACTCGCCTTGTCATCGTCTGGATTATCATCGTCACCACGTTCTGTGGAATCACTCGTCTTGTCATCAGCTGGTTTGTCATTGCCCCGGTCTGTGGTGTCACAGCCGGAGTCACTGGAAGACCTGTCCTCGTCTCAGTCACAGGTGGAAGCCCCAGCTCGTTCCCGGACGCCTTCACCTCCACGTTGCACGGCCGCTGGGTCTCAGCAGGACGTAACCTGTGCTTCTCCCAAGTAAGCCTCACTACTGATAGCTTGTCATTAGCGTGGGACAAAAGTAATTGTCTGTGCTTATATGTTCCAGGGTTGCCGGGTCTCCGTCCAGAGTGCTCAGTTCCAGTGACCAGGATACTATCCACGCGCTCACACTTGCACTACACACCCTTTCACTCTAATAAAGATTATTGTTCACTAATTTGCCCGTGCCAGTGTCTGTCTCCTGGGTCCCGAAACATGTCAGTACGACTCCGTCACGTTGACCCAGCGGACAGCTCACTGTCGCGCTTAATTAACACTCTTAGCGCCCGGATAGATTTGCTAGCCCACCAGCAGACAGTAATCTTGAATCAATCAACTCAAATTAATGGTCGGCTGGATTGTTTGGAGGGACACCAAACGTTTCCCCCGACCGCAAATACCTCAACCCCTGCAGGCCTAGCGTCAGGACTTGCTAACACCTCCTCGTCCTCTCGCCTCACTCCTATTCCAACACCTGCCCGGTTCAGCGGAAAACTCGGAGAAGCTCGAGGATTCATTTTACAGTGTGAATCAGTTTTTCTGCGTGTGCCGGGGGATTTTTCTCTCAACTCTAGCCGGATAGGCTATGTCATAAATTTGCTGGCAGGCAGAGCCTTGGACTGGGCATATTCGATCATGGCTAGACCTAGCTATTTTCTGCTTACCTACCAGGAGTTTGTGTCTGAATTTCTGTCTGTATTTGATCACACGGATAGGGGAGAGGTGTTGACAGAACGTTTTTTAAGCCTACAGCAGGGAAAGAGATCAGCTGCAGATTACGCCATTGACTTCCGGGTTTTGGCCGCAGAGATTGGGTGGGGGGAGCCATCTCTTTGTGGCATTTTTCTACGCAGCCTTAGCGATGAGCTAAAGGATGAGTTAGCGGCACGGGATAAACCACATAACTTGCAAGATTTAATTGCTTTAGCAGTTAGTATCGATAGTAGGTTAAGGGAACGGGCGGCTGGTCGGCGAGTTACTTCCCGTCCGGTTAAACCCCGCCCTCGTGTCCCTGTCTCTCTTCCTCTCGCTTTACCCGTGTCAGAGAAGGCCCCGGATCAGGAAGCCATGATTGTTGGTCATTCTAAGGTGTCTGCAGCTGAGAAACAGCGCCGTAGGGATCAAGGCCTGTGTTTCTATTGTGGGAAGGAGTCACATGGGGTTTCCGAATGTCCTAGTAAGTTAAAAGGGAAGGCCCGTGGATCGCAGTAGGGGGATTCACGGGCAAGAACACAGAGGAACCCCTTACTTGTTGTCATTTACCCCTCAGACTCATTCATACTCACACAGAACACTCTACACTAGCGTTAGTTGATTCTGGAGCTGAGCAAAATTTCATTTCTAGAGACCTGGCAACCCGGATGGGCCTTAGTTGTCAGACTTTAGAACCCCCTGTCAGACTGATTACCCTGTCGAAGGCGTCGTTGACTACCATTAACCTTCAGACAGCACCTGTGTCTATAATTGTCTCAGGTAATCACAGGGAGGAGATTCAGTTCCTTGTGCTGCCCGTTTCCTCTTCGCCCGTTATTCTGGGATATCCCTGGCTGCGCCTACATAACCCCACTATTGACTGGCAAGCTGGGAGAATAACGGCATGGAGTACGTTTTGCCTTAGTGCCTGTCTCCAATCAGCGGCGTGCGCCCCATCTGTGAAAGTGCCTCTGCCCGATTCATCTCCACCGGATTTATCTAAGGTACCTGAGGTTTATCACGATTTGGGGCAAGTGTTCAGCAAATCTCGGGCGTTGTCTTTACCCCCCCATCGTCCGTATGACTGCGCCATTAATCTGAAGGCTGGGGCCCCTCTACCTGCTAGCCGCCTTTACAGCCTATCAGCCCCGGAGCGCGAGGCCATAGACACTTACATTAAGGAATCTTTGGCCTCTGGTATTATTCGCCCGTCGTCGTCGGCCGTGGGGGCCGGATTTTTCTTTGTTGGAAAGAAGGACGGTTCACTACGCCCCTGTATTGACTTCCGGGGGTTGAATGAAATAACGGTCAAGGATAAATATACACTGCCCTTGATGAACACTGCGTTTGACTCCCTCCAGGGGGCATCATGGTTTACTAAACTGGACCTCAGGAATGCTTACCATCTAGTGCGCATTAGAGAAGGTGATGAGTGGAAAACGGCTTTCCGGACCCCCAGCGGTCATTTTGAGTACCTGGTAATGCCGTTTGGGTTAACTAACGCCCCAGCCGTTTTCCAGCGTTTAATTAACGATGTACTACGGGATTTCTTGAACTCATTTGTTTTCGTTTATCTCGATGATATCCTCATCTTCTCCCGCACACTAGAGGAGCATCGGGTGCATGTCCGCAGAGTATTACAGTGCCTCCTGGAGAACCAGTTGTTCGTCAAGGCCGAGAAATGCGAATTTCATACCGATCAGACTTCGTTCCTTGGATTTATTATTGCTCGGAACCAGGTGCTTCCTGACCCTGCCAAGGTCAAGGCAGTGGTGGAATGGCCTGCACCCACCTCCAGAAAGCAGCTTCAAGGGTTCCTGGGGTTTGCTAATTTTTATAGGTGGTTTGTGCCTAACTTTGGTAATATTGCCCGTCCTTTGACTGCTCTCACCTCCCCTAAGATTCCATTTTGCTGGAGTAAGGAAGCAGCCGATGCATTTGAGAAGCTCAAGAGGGAGTTCGCCTCGGCCCGAGTCCTTACCCAGGTGGACCCGAAGCTTCAATGTTTGGTGGAGGTGGACGCGTCTGATGCGGGAGTTGGAGCAGTACTCTCCCAACGATCTCCCATGGATGGTAAGATTCGCCCTTGTGCTTTTTTCTCTCATCGTCTCTCCCCTGCAGAGAGGAACTACAGCATCGGGGACAGGGAGTTACTGGCTGTGAAATTGGCTTTGGAGGAATGGAGACATTGGCTGGAGGGGGCTGCTCAGCCGTTCGTGGTTTGGACTGATCACCGTAACCTGGAGTACCTCAGGACGGCTAAGCGCCTGAATGCATGCCAGGCTCGCTGGTCCCTCTTCTTCGGCCGGTTTAATTTTACCATCACGTACCGGCCGGGAAGCAAGAACGGTTTGACCCCCCATCCTCCGAGGATCAGGAGACCCCTATCCTGCCGCCTTCCTGCGTCGGGGGCGCCCTGTCCTGGGGAATCTACAAGACGGTTCGCCAGGCCCAGAAGACTGAGCCGGACCCTGGGGGGGGGGGGGGGGGGGCCCGGGCCGCTTATTTGTTCCACGCGCTGTCCGAGGCAAGGTGATTGAGTGGGGTCATGCTTCCAAGTTGGCTTGTCATCCTGGAGTGGGTCGGACTGTGGATCTTCTTCAAAGGACCTTCTGGTGGCCAGGGTTGCGGAAGGACGTTGTTGGCTACATCCGGGCCTGCGCTCAGTGCGCCACCGGGAAGACGACGTCATCTCCCCCAGCAGGCTTACTACATCCGTTACCTGTTCCTTCACGCCCTTGGTCTCATGTAGCAATGGACTTTGTGACTGGGTTACCCACTTCAGATGACTACACCACAGTATTAATCATTGTTGACCGGTTCTCGAAGGTGGCCCATTTTGTGCCACTTCGGGGTCTGCCTTCGGCCCAGGAGACTGCGGACCTCCTGGTGCAACACGTGGTACGTCTTCATGGCATCCCTGCGGATATTGTGTCCGATCGAGGACCCCAGTTTGTATCTCAAGTTTGGAAGGCCTTCTGCACGGCACTAGGAGCCACTGCCAGCCTCTCTTCTGGCTATCACCCCCAAAGTAATGGTCAGTGCGAGAGGGCTAATCAGGAGCTGGAAGCCGCCCTCCGTTGTGTCATCTCCTCCTGCTCATCTTCCTGAAGCAAGTTCCTTCCCTGGATTGAGTACGCTCACAACGCTACGATCTCCACGGCCACGGGCGTCTCCCCATTTAAAGCCTCTTGTGGGTTTGATCCTCCGTTGTTTCCTGAGGAGGAGAAGGAGGTAGCGGTTCCTTCTGTCCAGGCACATATTAAACGCTGCCGGCGAGTGTGGCTCCTCGCTCGCAAAGCTTTGTTGAAAACTACTGAACGTAATATCCAGGTGGCCAACCGGCACAGGAGACCCGCCCCGGAGTATAAGGTGGGTCAGAAGGTTTGGTTATCTACCCGGAATATTGGTGTGCCGGCTGAAAAGCGTAAGCTGACTAAACGCTTTATTGGTCCCTACACCATTAATCGTATTGTTAACCCTGTGTCTGTGCGCTTGTCTCTCCCCTCTTCAATGCGTATCTGCCCCACCTTTCATGTCTGCCAGGTCAAGCCGTACGTCTCTGACCCCCTGTGCCCTGCTCCCGCGGCACCCCCACCCCCAAGGATGATCGATGGCCATCCGGCCTGGGGGGTGACTGCCATCTTGGATGTTCGTAGGCGGGGTCATGGCCTTCAGTATTTGGTGGACTGGGAGGGCTTTGGACCGGAGGATCGGTCTTGGATTCGCCCATCGTTGATCTTGGATAAGCAGCTGATTCGCGACTTCCACCGGGCGAATCCAGGTAGGATTGGGCAGGTGCCTGGAGGCACTGCTAGAGGGGGGAGTACTGTCATGGCGGCCTCTGCGCCGTCATTGGCATCATTAACTCCAGCTGCGCACAGATCCACAGGTGTTAATCAGCAGCTGTTAAAAGCCAGCGTTGCTGACAGCCCGGCACGGAGTCGTCTGTCCTCCTCGTCTGAGAAAGAACCAGAACTCCGTTCTCTGGCCTCGTCAAGGTATTCTCTTGTCTCATCAGAATCTGTCTCGTCAAAAACTGCCTCGTCAGAAGCTGCCTCGTCAGAAGCTGTCTTGTCAGAAGCTGTCTTGTCGGAAGCTGTCTCGTCTCAAGCTGTCTCGTCAGAAGCTGTCTCGTCAGGAACTGTCTCGTCAGGAACTGCCTCGTCAGAATCTTCTCTGGTCTCGTCTAGAACGTCTCTCGCCTCGTCAAGGACTTCAGTTCAAAGTCAAGCACGTAAGAGAGCTGTTTGCTACTCTACTCCTAACCTCTACCCCTGTGCACAGGTGGACTCCCTTGGCGGCGGACCTGCGTCCCCAGCTGACGGGGTTACGCCAACTCGCACACGTAGCGGTTCGCTACCACCACGACTACCGGTACGTCTGGCTCCACAAATTCCTGAATTGTTACTGTATCAGTTACAGGAGTACTGGCCACCGTTACCGGTGGAGTTTGTGTCATCGTCATCTGTTGTGTCATCGTCACCACGCTCTGTGGAATCACTCACCTCATCATCATCTGGATTGTCATCGTCACCACGCTCTGTGGAATCACTCACCTCGTCATCGTCTGGATTGTTATGGTCACCACGCTCTGTGGAATCACTCGCCTTGTCATCGTCTGGATTATCATCGTCACCACATTCTGTGGAATCACTCGTCTTGTCATCAGCTGGTTTGTCATCGCCCCGGTCTGTGGTGTCACAGCCGAAGTCACTGGAAGACCTGTCCTTGTCTCAGTCACAGGTGGAAGCCCCAGCTCGTTCCCGGACGCCTTCACTTCCACGTTGCACGGCCGCTGGTTCTCAGCAGGACGTAACCTGTGCTTCTCCCAAGTAAGCCTCACTACTGATAGCTTGTCATTAGCGTGGGACAAAAGTAATTGTCTGTGCTTATATGTTCCAGGGTTGCCGGGTCTCCGTCCAGAGTGCTCAGTTCCAGTGACCAGGATACTATCCACGCGCTCACACTTGCACTACACACCCTTTCACTCTAATAAAGATTATTGTTCACTAATTTGCCCGTGCCAGTGTCTGTCTCCTGGGTCCCGAAACATGTCAGAAACAGTGAATTGTACAGTAAAAACAATGATTTATAGTCCAAGATGTGTCTTGTCTTCCCCAGTATCCCTATACATTTTGCCAACTTGGCCCGGATATGACTGATGTGAGTCTTCCAGCAGATTTTATTGTCTAGCGTCACCCCCAGAAACTTATTTTCCTGTACTGTTTCTATTCTGGTATCATCTATCGTTACCATTATTTCATGATTTATTTTATAATTTCCAAACAACATAATCTTTGTTTTTTTCAGACTTAGAGACAATTTATTTTTGTTGAACCACTGCGCTAACCTTTTCATTTCAGTTGTGACCACCTCTAAAACCTGCTGCAAATTCTCACCAGTGCAAAGGATATTTGTGTCATCCACAAACAAAATAAATTTCAGAATTTTTGATACTTGACATATGTCATTTATATACAAGATAGAGTTTGGGTCCCAAAACTGACCCCTGGGGCACACCACAAGTGATGTCCATGAAGGGTGATTTGTGCTCACCAATTTGTACAAATTGTTGTCTGTTGCTTAAATAACTTTCCACCCAACTCAGTCCGACCCCTCTTATCCCATACCTTTCCAGTTTCCTTAGTAGAATTCTGTGGTCAGTGGTGTCAAAAGCTTTCTTTAAATCTATAAATACTCCTACAGCAAACTTTTTTTTATCTATACAACTAGTAATTTCTTCAATAAGTTCGATCAGTGCCAAAGATGTAGATTTATCTGCTCTAAAACCATACTGGCTGTCTGTAAGGAGGTTGTGTTTTTCAATGAAATCATCCAGTCTCTTAGTGAAGATTTTTTCAAGTATTTTGCAGAATTGTGAGAGTAAAGAGACTGGCCTGCAATTTGTGAAATAATGACTGTCTCCCGTTTTGTATAGTGGTATTACTTTTGCTATTTTCATTTTGTTTGGAAATTTACCAGTTTGAAATGACAGATGTGGGTGAGTGGCTTAACAATTCCTTCCATTACTTTTTTCACTATTGTCATGTCAATTTCATTCCAGTCCGTTGATTTTTTTGTTCTTAAATTTACTCACAGTCTCGATAATTTTCTTTTCAGTAACTGCACACAAAAAGATTGTGTTTGGATTTCTATCTTCTATTTCATTTACAGAACCACTGTTGTTTGTTTCTGGTGTCACTATTGATTTTGCTAATTCAGGACCAACGTTTACAAAAAATTTATTGAAACCACTGACCACATCCTCCATATTATTTATCAAATTGCCATTTTCAATAAAATTTTCTGGATAAGATAAGATAAGATAAGATAAGATAAGATAAGATAAGCCTTTATTAGTCCCACAACGGGGAAATTCCAGGATTGCAACAGCACAGGGATAGCAACACTCAGAGCAACAATCAGAAGGCAAGAAAAAAAAAACAAACAAAAAAAAAAACAAGCAAGCAAGAGCAGCTAATATACATATGTACATATTACTATAAAATATATATATACACACACACACACACACACAGACACACAGTGCAGAGCATTGTAGCTGGATGGAATAAATATATGAATATATGAACACACAGTGCAGAGCATTGTAGCTAGATGGAATAAATATGTAAATATATAAACACCCACAGTATGGAGCATTGCAGCTAGGTGGAATAAATATGCAAGTATATAAACACACACAGTGCGGAGCAATGTAGCTAGATGGAATAATATGTAGATATATAAAAACACAGTGCGGAGCATTGTAGCTAGATGGAATAAATATATAGATATATAAATATAAACACACCCAGTGCAGAGCATTGTAGCTAGATGGAATAAATATGTAAATATATAAACACACACAGTGCAGAGCATTGTTGCTAGGTGGGATGAAACAGCATAACCGTCTATTTAGTTATCCTACATGGTATGATTATGTGCCCATACATATTCTCACCCTCCATAGCGACCGGTATGTTCCTAGTTGTATGCCGGAGAGGACCATTGTGTAAGTCTATTGCATCTTTTGCATTCAAAAAAAAAAAAAAAAAAAAAAAAAAAAAAAACTATTAGTTTGTTACGTCTTTTTGCTATCTCTGCGAGCAGCCCTGCTTAGGTTGTACAGTCTGACAGCCGTTGGTAGGAAGGACCTACGAAACCTCTCGGTTGTGCACCTGGGATGATGTAGTCTGCTGCTAAATGAGCTCCTCAGTGCATCCAGTATGTCCTGCATAGGGTGGAACTCGGACTCCAGCAGAGATGACAGTTTAGCCACCGTCATTCTCTCTCCTATCTCCTCCATCGGATCAAGGCGTTGCCCCAGGACAGAGCTAGCTTTCTTAATCAGTTTGTTCAGTCTCTTCCTATCGGCTGCAGTAATGCCACTGCCCCAGCAGACCACTCCAAAAGTGATGGCTGATGCCACCACCGTGTCATAGAATGACTTCAGCAGCGCCCCTTGTACACCAAAAGACCTGAGTCTCCTCAGCAGGAACAGCCTGCGCTGTCCCTTCTTGTAGAGTGCGTCAGTATTGTGTGACCAGTCTAGTTTATTGTTCAGATGAATACCCAGGTACTTGTAGGATGTCACCATCTCGATGTCTGTTCCCTGTATATTTACTGGTGCTGTGAGGGGCTGCCCATGCCTGCGGCAGTCCACCACCAGCTCCTTAGTTTTCCTCGCGTTGATCTGGAGGCAGTTCCGATGGCACCAGTCCACAAAGTCCTGGATAAGCCCTCTGTACTCAGCTTCATCTCCGCTGGAGATGAGACCAACGATCGCAGAGTCATCAGAGAACTTCTGTAGATGGCAATGTGTTGTGTTGTGTGAGAAGTCCGCAGTATAAAGACTGGGCTGCACGGTGGCACAGTGGTTAGCACTGCGGCAGCACAGTTTACCCTTGGCCGGGGGATAGGTGGGATCGTGGGTTCGATCCCAGCCCCCGACCAACAGTGATCTGTGTGGAGTTTGCATGTTCTCCCCGTGTTGCGTGGGTTTACTCCGGGATTTCTCCGGTTTCCTCCCACATGCCAAAAACATGCATGTTAGGTTAATTGGCTGTTCTAAATTGTCCCTAGATATCTGTTTCCTATAGGCCCTTAGAATAGAGGGTTAGTATTAATGAAAGCGCTTTGAGTGGTCTTTGTGACTAGAAAAGCGCTATATAAGTGCAGGTTAGTTAGTTAGTTAGTTAGTAAAGAGTGAACAGGAAGGGAGCCAGCACCGTTCCCTGGGGGGCCCCCGTGCTACTGATGATCGTGTCGGAAACACAGTCCCGGGTTCTCACAAACTGAGGCCGGTTCGTGAGGTAGTCCAGGATCCATGATGACAGGTGCTGGTCCACCCCTGCGCGCAGCAGCTTGTCCTTCAGGATCATCGGTTGGATGGTGTTGAAAGCACTGGAGAAGTCAAAGAACATGATCCTCACCATATTCCTGGGCTTCTCCAGGTGGGACAGAGAACGGTGAAGGAGGAAGATCACCGCATCCTCCACCCCAATGCCATGCTGGTAGGCGAACTGGAGTGGATCCATCGCTGGTTCCACCAGGGGGCGGAGATGAGCAAGGAGCAGTCTCTCCAGGGTCTTCATCAAGTGGGACGTCAAGGCCACCGGTCTGAAGCTGTTCAGGTCTTTGGGGTGGGAAGTTTTTGGTACAGGTACCACACAAGATGTTTTCCACAGCTGTGGTACCCTCCCCAGTTTCAGGCTCATGTTGAAGATATACGTCACAATCCCACACAGCTGGTCTGCACAGGACTTGAGGAGCTTTGCGCTGATGCCGTCCGGTCCCGACGCCTTCCTCGCCTTGATCTTCCTCAGCTCCGTCCTCACCTGGGTCTTGGTCAGGGTCAGGATGGGGGGCTGTGTGTTGGGAGTGGGGGGGGTGTCGGTGGAGTGGGGAGTGGGTAGCAGGACTTGATTTCTTAGAGGCAGCAGTGGTTGTTGTGCAGACAGGGGGGAGGGCGGTTGGTCAAATCTATTGAAAAACAGATTCAGGTTGTTCGCCCACTCCCTGCCCCCCGTGGCCTGGGGGGAGGTATTCTGGAGCCCCGAGATGGTTTTGAGGTTTCTCCAGACCCCGCTGATGTCGCTCTGTTGCAGCTTGTCCTGATAATTGTCCTGTCCTGTCCTGTCCTTGATAATTAGCATTCTTAGGTCGATTACTAATAATTCCATTGAGTACTTGCCATATTCCTCTTAAGTTATTTTTATTATCCTCTAATATTCTGTTGTAGTATTCTTTCTTACAAGTCCTCATTATATTAGTAAGCTTATTTTTATATCTTTTATATTTGATCTCAGCCTCCACCGTTCTGCACTTAATGAATTGTTTATATAATGTATTCTTTTTTTTTACATGCATTTAATAACCCCTTGGTGACCCAAGGGATATTTTTGTTTTGTTGTCTGTCACTGTATTGTTTTATAGGACAGCTTTTATTGTACAATGATTGAAATATTTGTAAAAATTTATCATATGCTTTATTTATATCATTTTCATCATAAACTATCTTCCAGTCTTGTATTAATAATTCCTTTGCCAGTAAATACATAGATTCTTCAGTTCTTATTCTTTTATATTTAATATTTTTGGTATACTTTTTCTTCGTATAATCACATTGATAGACAACAAAAATCGGCAGGTGGTCACTGATATCATTCAGTAAAAGCCCACTCATGATATTATTTTCCATAATGTTTGTGAATATGTTATCTGTGTGACGTGATTCTGCTAGGTCCGGTAATTGTTGGATGTCAGCCCCAACTGTACATTGTGTTGATAAATTCTTCTGTCAAACTATGTTGTTTTGAATTCATAAGATCTATATTGAAATCCCCACAGATGAACATAACTTTATGAGTTAGTTTTGCATACATTTTTTCCATCCAGTCCTTAAATAAGTCAATGTTTGACCCAGGTGTTCTATATACACAGCTCGCTACTATATTCTTCACATTGTCCAGACAGATTACTATTGTAATACATTCAAATAAATCATCCACAGTTACTGACAGATTTTCAACAACCTTGTATTGCAAGCTCTTGTCAACATAAATTGCAACTCCTCCTCCTTTTTTCACTTTTCTATTTATATAATTTAATTCATAGCCATCCATGGTAAAATCCACTCCTTTCTCTTCACTGAGCCACGTCTCTGACATTGCCACAATATTGAATGGCTCTTTAAACTGATGTAAATAATCTTTAATGTTATTAAAGTTGGCATAGAGACTTCTGCTGTTGAAGTGGATCATAGAAATATTGAAATCAGATGTGACCATTGTGTTAAACTGTTAATCCGTGTAGTAACTACAGTCATTATTGATGGAGCTAAATAAATTATTATCAGGGTCTATGTTATATTCCATGTCCTGTGGGTTGTGATCTGTATATTCAAAAACTTTCAGCTCCTGTTGTTCCTGTTTGTTGATCTTTTGTTTCATGTTGTTAAATGTCCATATGCAGATGAGTAATCCTTCAGTGTCCTACAATTGTCTCTTGTTGCTGTTGACTCCAGTACATAATATTCATTGATATTTGTCCAGTTCCATAATATTTTGAATGTTAATGACCTTGGCTTCTTCAGGTGAGTCATTTAATTTTATGTATATTTTACAGTTTGATGTCCAGGTGTTTTGAATCTTTTTCTGCTTTCTCAGGTATCTTGCTTTTCTGGCTATTTCTGCGTTTTCTTTTGTAAGGTGCTTGTTTACCGTATTTTTTGGACTATAAGGCGCACTTAAAATCCTTTAATTTTCTCAAAAATCGACAGTGCGCTTTATAATCCGGTGCGCCTTATGTATTAATTCTGGTTGTGCTTACTGACCTCGAACCGATTTTATGTGGTGCACGGCGCTCAAAAATCTGTCAAAAATGTTTTAGTACAACTTTGGTAAGCTACGAAGCCGAACCGCTTGATGGATTGTCGGAGCATTACGGTAGTCAGGAGCCTCGCGGAGTAATATGTGCTTCAACATAATGGCCGGATGGCTTTTTCCACAAATCTCCATCCCTATTGATCTGCCACTCCATGCGCGCCCATCTCACCGATACTGTCAAAACCCAAGTGAAGCAAACTAATTCGGAGCTTGCCATCATTCCGGGTGGATTAACCAAAGAACTCCAACCGCTATATTGGTGTCAACAGGTCATTCAAAGTTAAATTGCTAGCGAGTTACACCACTATCTGCCAATGGATCGTGGATCGAAACTGCTCCTGTTTAGCTGTAATTAATATTCAAAAGTGATATTTTCTGGACGAAAGAATTCAAGCGTCCCCCGCATTTGTTTGCATTGTTTACTTCTCGGGGCTGCCGCCGGAGAGCGAGCCGTATTGAGTACCGAGCGAGTACCGAGCGAGTATCCTGGCCACTATGGCGATGTAAACAGCCACGGACCAAAAAACGTACATTTGCTCGTGGAGCAGGTCATTCACACTCGCAGACAATCGCACTATATGTGTCTATAATGGCTATAGATAGGATTTTCTTTCCATGCATGCAAAAAAAAAAAAATTCCCAGATCTGACTACCTCACGAGGTAGTCGATACCCAAAAGCCGATGGTGTATAGAACACGTATATTAGGATTTGTATGTGAAATTTCAGCATTGAAACTGCTCCCGTTTAGCTGTAATTAAATATTCAAAAATGATATTTTTGGGACGAAAGAATTCAAGCGTCCCGGCATATGTTTACTTATCAGGGCCGCTGCCGGACAGCGAGCCGTATTGAGTACCGAGCGAATACCCAGCGAGTATCCTGACCAATATGGCGATGAACAGCCACGGACTAAAAACGTTCCGCCTAATCGTGGAACAGGTCATTCACACTCGCAGACAATCGCGCTATATGTGTCTATAATGACTATAGATAGGATTTTCTTTCCATGCACGCAAAAAAAATTTTTTTTCCGGCTCCGACTACCTCGCTTTAATGCGCCTTATAATCTGGTGCGCCTTATGTATGAAAATAGACCATCAAATAGACCGTTCATTGATAGTGCGCCTTATAATCCGGTGCGCCTTATAGTCCCAAAAATCCGGTATATAGATGTTCGTTCCTTTCAGTTTCCTACCTTGTTTTAGCAGCGCAGTCTTGTGTTTTCTATTCACAAACCTCATGATCACAGCCGGTTTGTCGCTGTTTTTCCTGGGCAGAGAGTGGCAGGCCTCAATAGTGTTACAGTCCAGCTGGATTCCTTTGGACTGCAGGAAGGCCGCCACTTGTTGCTCCGTGGATTCATCTTCCAGCGCGTCGAGCCTCCCTTCCCTGTCCGCGGCCACCGCCCGAGCATTTGATCGGGGTTTAATGTGGAGCCCCGTGATGATCACGTCGTTCACCCGGGTGTGCTGCTCCAGGTCCGACACTCTGCTCTCCAGATACGCCAGCCTCTTATCCTTCTCTGCGTTCTGGATCCGCAGCGCTTTCACCTCCTCAAGCAGGTCCAGGATGTTTTTTTGCTGCAGCTTAACAGCAGAAATCTCTTCAGCCAAGAAGTCGAGAGATCTTTTAATGTTGTCCACCTCCTCAGTCTGCTGAGCTTTCTTGGGACCCATGATCCCAGCTAATGTACGTTGACTAAACAGATTACACAAAAACTACTGTATGAATTTTGATGAAGTTTTCACCAGAGGTCATCCTTTCACCAGAGGTCACCAGAGGTCATCCTTTGGCTACAGAGGAACCCAGAACATTTTGGTGATGATCCAAGAGCATGTATAGTTTTTTATTTCTTTTATTTTATCATGTTTAATGTTGCAGCATTGCACCGAGACAAATTCCTAGTTTGTGTACTACATGAACAATGGCAATAAATCTGATTCTGATTCTGAAGAGCGCATACCTCTACCAAGGCTCTATCGTCTCTCAATGTGTTGGCAAGATTACTCAAAAACTACTGGTCAGAGTTTGATAAAAAATTTTCACCAGAGGTGGCTCTTCGGCTACACACGAACCCATTACATTTTAGAGGTGATCCATGAGTGCATACCTCCACCAAGGCTCAATCTTCTAGCAGTGGCTTAGCAGGATTATGCAAAAACTACTGGATGGATTTTGATGAAATTTTCACCAGAGGTGGTCCTTCGGCTACAGTTTGAACCCATTAGATTTTGGAGGTGATCCATAAGCGCATACCTCCACAAAGACCCTATCTTGCAATGTATGGAGGGATGGAGACAGGGAGGTATGGTCAGATGGATGGACAAAGGGAGGGAGAGCAGGAGCCTTGGTGGAGGTATGTGTTCTCTGAGTCCTTTACTAGTTTAGAATGAAATGTGGACATTATTGTCTGTGTTGATAGTTACATTCAATCCAACAAAACATAAAGCCGCTACGGTTGTTCTTTTTCTGTTTCTTTGATGTTTATTTTGTGGTCATTAAGATGGGGAAAAGGAACAATTAATTTTAAGTTTCACAATAGCTCTACAGCTATTGAAGAATACTCCCGCAGCCCCCAGAGATTGCCTGGGATTATACAGTAGCAAGGATTTACCTGGACAATTGCCCAGAGCCCCAGCTTGTAGGAGGGCCCCAAAAGAATTTGTTTTCACTTGTCTTACTACCTCTACAATGCCAGATGTTTACTGGAGGGTCTGCTTGATGTTGTTACGGCCCTGGCCATTGGTTTGTGGGGTTTTTTCTGTGTTCTGTTTGGTGTTTTTGTACTGGAGTGAGTTATCTTCTTTATAGAGGATCTTCGCCAGCACAGCGTGCCACAGCTGGGCAGTAGTTGCTGGAGATTTATTTAAGTTTTTTGTCAAGTTTTTATTAGTTGAAATGTACATTTGTTACACCTGCCCAATTTAATTGGTTTAGAGTAGCTATTTGGCAGTGATGAACATTGAATGTGGGCCAGTAGTAGGGAACCATACCATCCTGGTGGACATAAGGAAGTCTAGCAGTGTGGGGGCATGGTGTTGGACTTCTCCACCCAAGGAACAATGGACTGAAAGAGGAGGTGTCACCGGGGGGTACCAGACGGGGAGAGGAGTAAAATGCCGATGCCGCTGGGAGAGGAAGAGTGTCGAATCGGCGCCGGCATTATGTTATGTTAATGTGCCACACAGTGGCACACAGTTCTTTGTTCAAATAACGTGTTATGGTCGGAAGTCCGGGTCTCGATGCATGGAAATACAGTTATAAAAGAGGAATGCACAGAGACCCGGGTGAGCTCTTTTGCTGTAAATATGTTGGAGAAAGAATAAAGTAACTGTGTCGTACAGCTCGTTGGCTCGCCTGCCCTCTTTCTCCACAACAGCACTGCCCATAAGGGAAAGAAGGAAAAAAGAAAAGGACCAATGTAAGAAAGAGGTGCTAAAAAGACTTAATTGACAGAATTTTTAAAAAACAGTCAACAATAATTATTAGTAATTTAGGACTGCAAAGGTGAAACTGATCTTGCTGTAATCCCCCGAAAAAATATGTAGGGAGGGTCCCAGAAATTAATGATGTGTCAGTCATGAATGAAACAGTTCTTAGAGCCGGATCTTTGAAGTGAACAATCAGCCACTTTTTTTCCTCTATTTTTTTTTTTTGTCCAAGCAGCATGTGATTGGTCAACTACAGTACGTGCTATGTCATCATGTCGGTGTGTCTGCATTAAGCAAGAAGGAAAGAGGGAGGTGTTACAGACATAGCACACTGAGAGAGCTAGAGAAACAGTAGGGAGGGAGATGAGAGAGAACAGCCATTGCAGAGACTGCGTGAAACGCAATAAATTTGGATGCATTTCAATTGCATGGATAATACAAAGGCAGAGTGTAGAGTATGCAAGTTCATATCCAGAACATTGTTATCCACTGTGGCACGAACAACATCCACAAAAGACAATCTCAACTGTTAAAACAGGACTTCAGCACACTCACTGACTCACTTATAGACACCAATAAAAGACTGATTATCTCCGGACCTCTGCCATCACCCCATTTCGGAGATGTTAAGTTCAGCCGGCTGTGCCAGCTGCACACCTGGCTGATGGGACTGTGCAGGGTCAGAGGAATTCTCTAACTTCTCATCTTTTCATAATCACCTGTATCTTTTTAAAACAGATCATTTACACCCCAGTCATAACGATTAATTTAATCTGTCTACCAATATTAATCTTACATTACAGTCCTGTACCAATTATCATTCATGCTGCTTGCCACCAAACAGTCCTATAACCAAAGTGTTTAAATAGTTAAATACACCGCAAAAAGTAAAAGTCAAGTCACCAAAAAATTGAGGCAAAATAATTTGAAATTTAAAAATGCCACAATCACCTCTCAGAATTTAACAATCAAATGGGATTTATTAAACATTAGATCCCTTGCCTCAAAATCTTTACTAGTACATGACTCAGTAATAGATAACCAAATTGATTTATTTGCACTTAAGAAACATGGTTGCATGAGGAGGACACTGTGCAGCTGAATGAATCTAATCCCCTCCCAAATTACTTTAATTTTCAAAAAAATAGAACAACAGGAGGAGATGGAACGGCAGTAATCACTCATTCCAAAAGGAGATAGGAGAGAGGAGGATGGTGACTAAGCTGTCATCTCTGCTGGAGTCCGAGTTCCACCCCATGTGGGAAGTCTTTGGTACAGGTACCACACAAGATGTTTTCCACAACTGTGGTACCCTCCCCAGCTTCAGGCTCACAATCCGACACAGCTGGTCTGCGCAGGACTTGAGGAGCTTCACGCTGATGCTGTCCGGTCCCGAGGCCTTCCTCGTCTTGATCTTCCTCAGCTCCGTCCTCACCTGGGTCTTGGTGAGGGTCAAGTTGGGGGGCTGTGTGCTGGGAGTAGGGGGTGGGGTGTTGGTGGAGTGGGGTGTGGACAGCAGGTCTCAATGACTTTAGAGGCAGCAGTGGTTGTTGTGCAGTTGAGGGGAAGGGCAGTTGGTCAAACCTATTAAAAAACAGGTTCAGATTGTTCGCCCACTCCCTGCCCCCTGTGGCCTGGGAGGAGGTATTCTGGAGCCCAGAGATGGTTTTAAGGTTTCTCCAGACCCCACCGATGTCGCTCTGTTGCAGCTTGTCCTCCATCTTCTTCCTGAAGCTGTCCTTGCCTTCTCTGATCTTCCTCCTCAGCTCCCTCTGTACGGACTTCAGCATCTCCCTGTTCCCTGACCTGAAGATCCTCTTCTTCTCTCTCAGAAGTGTTTTTATCTCAGGGTTGATCCAGGGTTTGTTGTTCAAGCAACACCGTATGGTCTTGGTGGGTACAGTGTTGTCCACACAGAAGTTGATGTAGTCCGTGATGGTGTGAGTGAGGCCATTGATGTCCTCACCATGTGGATCTCAGAGCTGCTCCCAGGCAGTGGTTTCAAAACAGTCCTTTAGAGCGTCCATTGCCTCCTCAGACCATAACTTCACCGTGCGCATGACCAGAGGTTGTCTGTGTACTAGGGGTTTGTACACCGGCAGGAGATGAACCAAGTTGTGATCCGATCTCCCGAGTAGGGGGAGTGGTGATGAGGTGTACGCCTCCTTAGTGTTTGCATAGAATAAGTCCAGTGTTTTATTGTCTCGAGTGTGACATGTGACATATTGGGTGAATGTGGGCAGAATGGGGGACAGTGAAAAATGGTTGAAATCACCTGAGATGAGTAGGAGAGCATCTGGGTGTTCTGTCAGCAGCCTGCCAGTTACTAAGTGAATGGCGTCACGCGCTGTCCCAGCGTTCGCCGTCGGATTTGCATAAATAACAATGCAGATCACATGTGAGCATTCCCTCGGGAGATAGGTAGGCCGCATGCTAACAGCTAGCAACTCAATGTCTTTGTTGCAGTATTGTTGTTTAACCGTGATATGTCCCATTCTACACCAGCTGTTATTGACATACATTATCACTCCTCCTCCCCCTGCCTTCCCACTGTCTGGTGTCCGGTTTGCCCGTATTGCGTGGAAACCCTCCAGTTCGATGTTAACATCTGTTGCTAGTTCTGTTAGCCACGTCTCAGTAAACAACATCAAGCTAATCTCTCTGAAGACGCTCTCGTAGCGAGAGATAGTCGCTAGCTCGTCAGTCTTATTGAGTAGCGATCGTACATTCCCCATAATAACGGATGGGAGGACGGGTCTGTACCTTATATTCCTCGCCCACCGTCTTACTGCAGCTCGACATCCACGCCATTTCCATCTTATTTCTCCCGGAATGTCGAGTTTTTGCGTTAGCATCGTGGGCCGGTTAAGTGTTAACAGCTGGTCTCTACTGTACTGCCTCCTGCAATAACAGTGGCTCCATCCGCTGGCTCAGGAGACATTTGGGCGATCTACGTGTCTGTGATGGAGTTGCCGAATCAGAAAGATTAGCAAGAGAGCCAGATAGTAAATAGAAATAGGAAGAAATTGATCCGCTGTTGCAAAAAGGCAGCCTACTCGTGTGGCGCCAGAAGTACCAAAAAAAGTGTTTGCCCCCTTCCTGATTTCTCATTGTTGTCATGGGCAGCGAGAGAGCGCCCTTCCCCTCCTGCCGCACATTCACCAATTCATCATTGCCCGAGGCAGAGGACACACCTGCGCCCGCTCATCAGCCAGTGTACTTAAAGACGCCTCCTCCGTGCAGTCGACGCTGGGTCGTCTGGGTATACTGCCCTAAATTCAGGCAAGCAAGTCGTTTATGCTAAGCTTTAGACACATTGTCTAAACTGTGCTCTCTTGTGTTGTTTCAAGTTGCTGCCATTGTGCGGGTGTGTCTCAGGACTGCATGCGCTCTCCTGCCACCTTCCCAGCAACATATCTTCACCCGGTCAGGCACTCCAAGCTCATTCCCCCTTCCCTACTGGTTTGTTTATTCCCCGCTGGAGTCCTGCCGGTCCTCTCTCGGAGTCCTGAGTAAGTGGCAATTTGGCTCACCCATTTCCCTTTCTCTGCTTCTCCGCAGACAGTTCTCGTTTTTCTCTCCGCAGGTGGATTGAATCTTCTGGCGAGTGGCTGTTTCTCTAATGTACTGCTGTTTTCTACATTTAATAAATTATTGAATGTTCCCCCCTTGTGTGGTTCCGTCTTGTGCTTGCATCGTGCACGTGAGCTGTCAGCTAATCATGACAATTGTTTTGTATGTTTGTCACAGTTAAATGTTTCAAATCATCAAACAAACTTAAATATTAGACAAAGATAACACAAGTAAACACAAAATGCAGTTTTTAAATGAAAGTGTTTATTATTAAAGGAAAAAAAAATCAAAACCTACATAGCCCTGTGTGAAAAAGTGATTGCTCCCTAAACTTAATAACTGGTTGGGTCACCCTTAGCAGCAACGACTACAATCAAGCGTTTGCGATAACTGGCAATGAGTCTTTCACAGCGCTGTGGAGGAATTTTGGCCCACTCATCTTTGCAGAATTGTTGTAATTCAGCCACATTGGAGGGTTTTTGAGCATGAACCACCTTTTTAAGGTCATGCCACAGCATCTCAATCGGATTCAGGTCAGGACTTTGACTAGGCCACTCCAAAGTCTTCATTTTGTTGTTTTAAAGCCATTCAGAGATGGACTTGCTGGTGTGTTTTGGATCATTGTCCTGCTGCAGAACTCAAGTGCGCTTCAGTTTGAGGTCACAAACAGATGGCCAGACACCCCAGACCATCACACTACCACCACCATATTTTACTGTTTGTATGATGTTCCTTTTCTGAAATGCTGTGGTACTTTTATGCCGGGTGTAATGGGACACACACTTTCCAAAAAGTTCAACTTTTGTCTCGTCAGTCCATAGAGTATTTTCCCAAAAGTCTTGGGGATCATCAAAATGTTTTCGGCAAAAGTGGGACAAGCCTTTATGTTCTTATTGCTCAGCAGTGATTTTCATCTTGGAACTCTGCCATGCAGGCCATTTTTGCCCAGTCTCTTTCTTATGGTGGAGTCTGGAGTGAGACCTGCAGTTCTCTGGATGTTATTGTGGGATCTTTTGTGACCTCTTGGATGAGTCGTCGCTGCGCTCTTGGGGTAATTTTGGTCGGCCGACCACTCCTGGGACGGCTCACCACTGTTCCATGTTTTCACCATTTGTGGATAATAATCAATGTGGTTTGCTGGGGTCCCAAAACTTTAGAAATAGCTTTATAACCTTTTCCAGACTGATAGATCTCAGTTACTTTGTTTCTCATTTGTTCCTGAATTTCTTTGGATCACAGCATGATGTCTAGCTTTTGAGGATCTTTTGATCTACTTCACTTTGTCAGGCATGTCCTATTTAAGTGATTTCTTGATTGAGAACAGATGTGGCAGTAATCAGGCCTGGGTGTGGCTAGAGAAATTGAACTCTGCTTTCCAGAGATGTGATAAACCACAGTTAATTTATGTTTTAATGGTGGGGGGTGGGGGATCACTTTTTCACACACGGCCATGTAGGGTTGGATTTTTTTTACTCTTAATAATAAACACCTTCATTTAAAAACTGCATTTTGTGTTTACTTGTGTTATCTTTGTCTAATATTTAAATTTGTTTGATGATCTAAAACATTTAAATGTGACAAACATACAAAAAAAAAGTGAAATCAGGAAGGGGGGAAACACTTTTTCACACCACTGTACTTATATTATGCCGGGTAATTTAACAAACTGTCATGCTGTTGATACCATCTAGCTGCAATGCTCCTGCACTGTGTATATAGCTGTGCACATATGTATATTAATTACTGCTTTGGCTAACCACTTCTTATCTTATTACCTTATTAACTATTGCTCTGAGTGCTGCTATCCCCTTTGCTGCTGCGATCCTGTATTTCCCCATTGTGGGACTAATAAAGGCTTATCTTAAAATATTAACAAATTTTAAACGTAAATTTTCCAATAAATCATTAGAATCTTTAGTCTTACAAATCACTCACCATAGTAAAATGAATCCAATGCCTCAGCCAATCCTATTAGCTGTAGCGTATCGCCCACCAGCCCCATACACTGAATTCCTTACTGAATTTTCACAATTTTTATCTTACCTTTTTCTAATCTCAAATAAATTACTTAAGTAGGTGATTTTTTTTAATATTCACACTGATATGGAAGACAATAATCTTAATAAATGATTTAATTCAATTCTTCAGCCATTCTGTATTTTACAACATGTCCAAAACCCTATTCTTTTTCTAGGTCACTCCCTCAGTCTGGTGCTGTCATATGGCAAGGATATTGACGATTTAACTATATTACCTCATAACCCTGTTCTGTCAGATCACTTTCTGTTAATGTTTGAATTCACCATTGTAGATTATTTGATGCCCAAATACTATTATCGTAGGTTTCTCTCTGATGGTGCTGTAGCTAAATTTAAAGAAATCATTTCCTTACACTCACTTACACCATGCGACACTAAAACAGAGTCTGATCAATATTTTAATTCTCCTATGTTAGATCATATCGTTGATTTGTTGTCTTTTAATGTGTTATTCGGTGTTTGTGTTGTGTTGGATGGATGTGTATTAGGTCCTTATGCTGCTTGTTTATACTGTCTTTATTTGTTGTTGCTTTTTACTTTTATTTTTCTTTTAACTTGTATTTCTTCTTCAAAAGTCCAACCGGGGACAGGAGCTGCAAACTAGCGTAATGCTATATACTCTTTGTGCAGAACATCAGATGTTCTATATGATCACTATGTTTCACTGCATTGTCCCTGTCAGGGTCTGAGCATGGGCTGGGGACCATGCTCCCGCTTTAATTTTTTTTTTTTTTTTCATTCTGTCCCCCCCCCCCCCCCCCCGCTTCAGTTCAGTTGTTTTTTTGAATTTTCTGTATTTATTAGTATTCATTATCACAGTCATGTTATGTTCTTTATTCTGGTCTGGGGTTAGAGTTAATGTTTTTGATTCTGTTTATTATTATCACTTCTCTTGGTTGTATATCCCCTGGTCCTGTGTTCATGTTTTGGTTTGGCTTTTGTCTCTGCCCTCATGTTCCAGTCTCTGTAGCCACTCCCTGCTGTCTCTGATTCCCCTGATTGTTCCCATCTGTCTCGTGTTGTCTTGATTGCTCCTCTGTCCCTATATATACACCAGTGTTCAGTCCATGTCAGTGGTGGCATTCTTGTTTCCCATTTGTGTGTTCCCCATGCTTCCGTCCAGTTTGTTCCTGCTCTGTTGAGAATTATCCTGCCTGTAAAAGTCTGCCGAATTTGTTTCAGTTCAGCCCATGTGCTGCTTTGTTTTCTGTTTTTTGTTATGAAATAAATCATGGTCTGCCAAAGTCACCTCGCAATTGGGTCCTCTTCCTCGCCCCAGAGGGGCTTTCCTGACAGTCCCTGATAAATAAATGAATAAATAAATAAAATTATGTGACAGATGTGCTACAGTCAGCATTAGACTCAGCAGCCCCTCTAAAAAGGAAAAAAAAAAAAAATCTAATCATAGATCATTAAACCCATGGTACAACACAACAACCCAAAATTTAAAACAGGAAACTTGGAAATTAGAAAGAAAATGGCATTCCTCCAAATTAGACAAATTTTACTTAGCATGGAAAAATATATTATTAATGTACAAAAAATCTTTAAAGAACTCTAGAACATATTATTCATCATTAATCAAAGAAAACATAAATAATCCTAAATTTATTTATTATAATAATAATAATAATAATAATAATAATAATAATAATGACGGATTAGATTTATATGGCACTTTACATGTCAAGTGACATCTCAAAGCGTTAACAGTGAGTCCATTATTCATTCTTTCCAGATAGACATTAATAGTGGTAAGTTACTACTGTAGCCACAGCTGCCCTGAGGCAGACTGACAGAAATGTGCCAATCTGTGCCAACGGCCTCTCCGACCACTACCGAGCCTTTATACACATTCATACCCAGCATCATGGACACTGGAGGCAAGGTCAAGAGTACCTGGATGCAGTGGCAATATGGCCGCCAAGTCATCTGTGTACCGGATCTGGGGACCAAAAGTAACAAAGTTCCATGGAAAGGACGCCCTCCTGTGAGCTGGAGACAGGAAGTTGTCCACGTAGCAGCCAGGAAAACAAAATGTAACATTATAATCGGCTAAAAAACATTAAAATACAGCATTTAAAAATGACTTGAAAGGTTTTTTATAAATCTGTTGCTAAGATAGAAAAAAGAAATGCCTTAACTCTCTGAGTGTGACTGTCGCCGAATTGCGACATAACCCCTGGTGGTCAAGAGTGGTAAATATTTTTGTCAATAAAATACTTCAGATTTCCAAGGTTATAACTTGAAAGTGGTCAGAGATAATGGCTTACTGTCAATTAGAAAGATGTAAAATTTGATCCAAAGTTTCAGATAGGAATAAATTTACGCTGTGGTGCACATATGTGGGTTTCATATGCTTCACATGTGTATTACTGTATGCTTATTGTATGCTTCACGTCTCAGAGGAACAAAAGGTCTGAACCTCCTAGGGGTAACAGGAGGATGTGAAGTCTGGCCTTTTGTATGCAGAGAGATGGCCTTGAGAGATTTCCTGACCACCAGGACTTTAGGTGGAGACGAGAAGACCTGGAGGGGGATGCATTGTGATTTGGGATTAAAAGACAATGTGACTGTGTGCTTTGATGTCCTGGGGTATAAAAGGGACAGATGTTGGGGGATTCCTTTCTCTTTCTGTTTTTGGATGTTGGAGAATGTGAATGTGAATAAAACTGGACTTGAGAAATAAACTCAGCCTCGTCCTTCCATACTTCTCCACACTGGTGACCCTAAGACGTATCATGAGCGGAGACGAATCTCCCGAGCCAGACTCGTCAGGAGCCAGCCAAACGAATGCGGCCACAGTTCAGCTATCGGACTTCTGGCCAAACAATCTGCGCTCCTGGTTTAACGCAGTCGAGGCACAGTTCCACCTCCGGAGGATTTCGGTAGACGGCACAAAGTTCTACCATGTGGTTGCAAAGCTGGACAACCACACAGCCCAGCGAGTGGAGAGCCTGATCAACCACCCACCGGACAGCGACAAGTACAGCACGTTGAAGGCTGCACTCATCCGTTACTTCACCCCCTCGGTGGAGGAGTGAGCAGAGAGGCTCCTGGCGCTGACTGAATTTGAGAGCGACAGACCTGCAGACCTGATGGGGAAGATGTTGAGTTTGAGAGGCTCCGAAGATGATAACTTCATCTTCACCCACCTTTTCCTCAGGACCCTACCGTCAGCGGTGAGAGTGACCCTGGCCAGTACACCACTGTTGGCCCGACGAGACTACCACGAGCTGGGCCAGGGGGCGCAATGACTCGTCGACGCCAATAAACGGCGCGTGGCTACGGCTGCGGCAGTGGAGCCAAGCGCAACGTCCAGAAAGGGCAGGGGGCCAGAGGCTGCAGCACCAGACTCACCGACGATGGCGGTGGCAGGGGCCAGGAAACACGGAGCAGACGATGTCCTTTGCTTCTACCATCGCCGCTTCGCAGAGAGGGAACGCAAGTGCATTCCACCGTGCCATTTCAAGCGCTCGGGAAATGCCAAGACCGGGGGTCAGTAGCAGCTGCGGCCCTCGGAGAGGAGAACAAGCTGCTCTACTTGAGGGATGCACACTCGGGGAGGCATTTCCTCGTGGACACGGGCTCCCAGCCGAGTTTCATCACACCTTCCTACGCTGACCGGCTGGCGCCTTCCAGTGGTCCCCGGGTGTCAGCAGCGAACGGCTCGGCGATTAAGACCTTCGGTGAGAGGACTCTGCTTCTGTCTTTACATGGCCGTACATTCGAGTGGACTTTCGTCATAGCGGCAGTCAATTTCAACATGTTAGGGGCTGATTTTTTGTGCTCACAGGCTTTGTTGGTCGATCTTGCTAACAGACGCCTGATTAATGCACTCTCTTTTTATTCTATTCCCTGTACAGCTCGAGTGGCCCCGCCAACAGCACAAGCCAACGTCACAGCTGCAGGTGGTAAGTTCCACACACTCCTCACTCAGTTCCCAGCACTCACGGTTCCAACATTTTCGGCTACCATGGCTAAACACGGGGTGGAACATTTTGTTACTACCACCGGACTGCCCGTTTTTGCAAAAACTCGGCGCTTGGATTCAGCTAAATTGACCATAGCGCGCGAGGAGTTCGCCAACCTGGAAAGGTTGGGCATCATCAGGCGTTCGAAGAGCTCATGGGCTTCACCGCTTCACATGGTCCTGAAAATTGATGGCTCGTGGTGACCTTGCGGTGATTTCCGCAGGCTGAACAACGCTACAGCGCACGACCGCTACCCGATCCCGCACATCCAAGATTTTTCAGTTCATTTGGCGGGGGCGCGCGTTTTTTCTAAAATAGACTTGGTACGCGGTTACCATCAGGTCCCAGTGCGCGCTGAGGACATACCCAAAACAGCGGTAATAACTCCTTTTGGGCTTTTCGAGTTTTTGTGCATGCCATTTGGGCTTAAAGGCGTGGCGCAGATGTTCCAACACATGATGGACGCAGTTTTGCACGATCTCCCTTTCGTGTTCGTCTACCTGGACGACATATTGGTAGCCAGCGCGTCCGAAGACAAACACGAAAACCACCTCACGGTAGTTTTCCGGAGGTTGGCAGAGCACGGGTTAATAATTAACCCAGCGAAGTGTCAGTTCGGGGTGACGCAGATTGATTTTTTGGGGCATCGCATCTCCTCAGAAGGAGCAGTCCCTCTGCCTGACAAAGTGCGCGCAGTAACAAATTTTCCCCAACCACAAACGGTCAAAGCGTTACAGGAGTTTTTGGGAATGGTGAATTTTTATAACCGTTTCCTCCCCCGCGCAGCACAGCTCATGCAACCATTGTATGCTGCACTAAAAAAACAAAAACCCACAAATAGAGTCGAATGGTCTCCTGAGCGAGAGCGTGCATTCTCTGAAATCAAAACAGCCCTGGCAAACGCTGCGTTGTTGGCACATCCAGTCCCAGCGGCCCGCATGGCGCTCACTACTGACGCGTCAGATGTGGCCATAGGGGCGGTTGTGGAGCAGTATGTAGCCGGAGCCTGGCAACCGCTCGCCTTTTTCAGTAAGACCCTGCGCGATAGCGAACGAAAATACAGCGCATTCGACAGGGAGTTGTTAGCTCTCCACTTGGCCATTCGCCACTTCCAGTTCTGGCTGGAAGGACGCCATTTCACGGCGTTTGTTGACCACAAGCCGCTGACTTTCGCGATGGCCAAGATTTCAGAACCTTGGTCGAGCCGGCAGCAGAGACAGCTGGCCGCGATATCGGAGTTTACTACCGATATCCAGCATGTGGCGGGTAAACTTAATGTAGTGGCGAACTGCCTCTCGCGCGCCGTGGCGGCTCCAGCCCACGAGGAGGTAGATTCTGCAGCCATGGCCGCGGAGCAGGTTAGCGACGCGGAACTGCGCGCGGCCCCGGTCCGCGTGGGGATAGATTATGCAGCCATGGCCGCGGAGCAGGTTAGCGACGCAGATGTGCGCGCGGTCCAGTCTGGACCAACAGGGTTAAGGCTGGAGAACAGGGTGCTGCAAGACGGTATGCCCCCCCTAATCTGCGATATCTCCACTGGGTGGCCGCGTCCTGTGGTTCCAGCCGTGTGGCGCCGCCGCATTTTTGACTCGATCCATTCTCTGGCGCACCCGGGAGTGCGTGCTTCGGTCAAAATGGTAGGAGAGAAATTTGTATGGCCGAGCCTGCGCAAACAAGTTAGAGAGTGGGCGGCAGCCTGCATGGCTTGTCAGCGGGCCAAGGTTCATAGACACACGAGAGCTCCCTTGGAGCCGTTTTACATCCCAGCTAAAAGGTTTGATCATGTCCACGTGGACCTCGTAGGCCCCCTCCCACCCTCACAAGGGTGCACACATCTTCTGACAATGGTTGACCGCACCACGCGCTGGCCGGAAGTGGTTCCGCTGTCGTCAACCACAGCCGAGGAGGTTGCACGCGCGTTTTTAACGGCATGGGTAGCGCGTTTTGGAGTCCCGTCGGACATTACGTCCGACAGAAGCCCTCAATTTGTTTCCGAACTTTGGTCAGCGATGGCCCGTAGCCTGGGGGCAACGATCCACCGCACGACCGCGTACAACCCGCAGGCTAATGGGTTATGTGAACGTTTTCACAGGTCACTGAAGGCGGCTCTCAGGGCATCGCTTACGGACGCAAATTGGGTGGACAAGCTACTATGGGTTTTATTGGGGTTGCGTTCTGCACCTAAAGAGGATTTAGAAGCCTCCCCAGCTGAGCTAGTTTTCGCACAGCCACTTCAGCTGCCCGGGGAATTTCTCCCAGATAATCCAGCACCAGAGTGCTCCCCGGCTCAGCGGTTACAGAATAGCACGGTCCCGAGCACGCTACCTGGCCCCGTTCACCACAGTTTTCCACGTGTTTTTGTGCCTAAGGCTTTAAAAAATGCGGAGTTTGTTTTTGTCAGACATGATGCCCATCGTCCGCCTTTACGCCCACTTTATGACGGACCATATAGAGTGCTGGAAACAGGGGATAAGCATTTTTTGCTAGATTTGGGGGGCAGAAAAGAAATGATTGGCATTAACAGGCTCAAACCCGCTTTTGTGGTAGCTGACGAAGTTGTGCAATTGGCTAAGGCTCCTCGGCGCAGCAGACCCCCTAGAGAGCATTTCCCAGAACACCCACAGAGGTTGACTAACAGTTCTAATCCCCAGGCAGCAGCTCCACAGCAGGAAGACGCCGTGGAAGTGGTACAGCCTGCTTACAGCAAATACGGGAGAAGGCTGAGGCCCAAGCGACACGTGGACTGATATGTAGTGATTTTATTATGACATGCAATCTGTGGTTATGTTGTTCCATCTTAGACGTTTGGGGGGGGGGGGGGTCATGTGGTGCACATATGTGGGTTTCATATGCTTCACATGTGTATTACTGTATGCTTATTGTATGCTTCACGTCTCAGAGGAACAAAAGGTCTGAACCTCCTAGGGGTAACAGGAGGATGTGAAGTCTGGCCTTTTGTATGCAGAGAGATGGCCTTGAGAGATTTCCTGACCACCAGGACTTTAGGTGGAGACGAGAAGACCTGGAGGGGGATGCATTGTGATTTGGGATTAAAAGACAATGTGACTGTGTGCTTTGATGTCCTGGGGTATAAAAGGGACATATGTTGGGGGATTCCTTTCTCTTTCTGTTTTTGGATGTTGGAGAATGTGAATGTGAATAAAACCGGACTTGAGAAATAAACTCAGCCTCGTCCTTCCACACTTCTCCACAACGCATCTAATTTGTATAATGTTGCAGCAGCTCTTTAAATTCCATAACTCAGTCAAAATTGGACTTTGGACATATTTACACAAAGAATGGTTTGGTCTTTTGACACAGTTTTTTTGTACAGAGGTACCTCATAATCTTATCTTCAAAGTATATGAACAAGAAGTCAGTACATTATTAAAAAAACACAGAAATAAGTCACTTACTGGCAACTAACGGGACTCGCTCGCTGCTGTGATTGTTGCATTTTCACCCATTGTGGTCGTTATTTTGTGTCCTGTCGGTCATTTACGCTCTCTACTACATCTACAAAGTCTTATGATATATGTTTGTTTGTTTATATGTATTTCCTCATACTTTTTATCAATCAATCAATGTTTATTCCGGACAGATTAAAAGAAACAGAATAATATAACAAAGGGGGAAAGAAAATCCAACAAGGTCCAATTAGACAATAACTCTGATTATACAGTTCAACATAAGTTATCCGAAATGGGTGATGGCTGAAGCCGCAGCTTATATTGCCCACCCATATTCCATCCAAGAATTCAAAAGAAAAACAAACAAGAGCGATTACAATTCAGAACAAAGCTAAGATAAAATGTGACAAAAAAAAAAAACAACTAAGCAACAACACAACGCAGACTGGATATGACAATCCTTATGGGATTTTATATGTCATCTTGTATATATGTTTGGAGTATTTCTTCCTTCAGTTTTTGTTTAAATTGTCCAAGCGTTGTACATGATTTTAACTCAGGTCCAAAATCATTCCATAATCTGACTCCTTGCACTGAAACACAGTGTTGCTTGGTGGTAGTTCTCACTGAAGGTTTTTGAAATATACATGTTCCTCTGAAATGATATTGTTTCTCCCTTATTTGGAACAGCTTTTGGATATTTGGATATTCTTCACTTTAAACATTATTACTGCAGTTTTAAAGTCAACCAGATCTTTCAACTCGAGAACTTTTAATTTAAGAAAAAGTGGGTTTGTTGGTTCCCTGTAAGCAGCTTTGTTTATTATTCTAATAGCTCTCTTCTGAAGCATAAAGACTGGATATATGTTTGTTTTATATGTATTTCCCCATACTTCAGTACAATATGTCATGTATGGGAGTATTAATGAATGATACAAGGTATATAGTGTGGGTTGATTCAGCAAATATTTCACTCTGTGTAGTATTGCAATTGATTTGGATATTTTACCTTTAATATAATTAATATGTGACTTCCAACACAGTTTATTATCAATTATTACACCAAGAAATTTAGTTTTGGATACCCTTTCAATCTCTACACCATTTACACTGAGTTGAGATACTAAGTTGTTGTGATGGTTGTTAAAAACTATAAATTTTGTCTTACTTAAATTGAGCGTTAATTTGTTTGAATCAAACCACAGTTTAAGCTTTCCTAATTCCTTTCCGAGTGTATCCAAAAGTTGTTCCAAATTGCTTCCACTGCATAATAAATTAGTGTCATCGGCAAACAATATTAAATCCATTTTTTCTGAAACTTTACATATATCATTTATATACATATTGAATAACAATGGCCCCAAAACTGAACCCTGTGGGACTCCACAAGTAACCTTCAGTAACTGTGAGTTTTTGTTACCAACACATACATACTGATATCTATTCTTTAAGTAACTACATAACCAGGACAGTGCTACTCCCCTAATACCACAATTTTGTAGTTTCTTTAATAATAAATTATGATCCACTGTATCAAATGCTTTTTTAAGATCCAGGAATACCCCAACTGAGTACTCTTTATTTTCAACGGCAGTTGATATTTTTTCTATAAATTCCATTAGAGCAAATGCAGTTGTCCTCTTGTGTCTGAACCCATATTGCTGCTCACACAATAAATTATTCTTCAGTATGAAGTTGTCAATTCTCTCATAAAATATTTTTTCAAGTATCTTGGAAAATTGCGGCAATAGTGAAATTGGTCTATAGTTTGAAAGTTCCCCTCTGTCACCCGTCTTGTATATCAGAATTACTTTAGCTATTTTCATTGCATTGGGAAATATACCTGTTTGGAGAGATAGGTTACAGATATATGTCAGTGGTTTCACTAAGCATTCAATAATAGTTTTGACTAAGAGCATGTCAATACCATCACAGTCCGTAGATGTTTTACTTTTAAACGATTTAACAGTTTCAATGGCCTCTCTCTCGTCTGTGTTCTTTATGAAAATGGAGTCTTTTATAGCAGTGTTTTTGCTTATTGTATCACCTGCAGGTGCCGTAATGGGTATTTCTCGAGCCAAATTAGGACCAATGTTAACAAAAAAGTTATTAAATTCATCTGCAGGTGAAGCTGCATTCACACTCTGAGTTGTTTTATTATTTTTTGAAAAACTGGTTGGGTAGCTTGTATTTCTGTTTTTATTTCCAAGAATATTGTTAAGTATTGTCCATGTATTTTTAATATTGTCTCTGTTTTTCTCCAGTTCTTTACTGTAATAGTCTCTTTTACTACATCTTTTTATATATGTTAACTTATTTTTGTATGTTTTATACCGCTGCTCTGCTTCTTTTGTCCTTTTCTTTAGAAAAGCTTTATATAATAAATTTTTCTTTTTACATGCCTTTTGTAATCCTTTGGTTAACCATGGTTTATCTGCAAATTTATGTTTAAGCTTTTTCTTTACTAATGGACAATTTTTTTCATAAACAGTGGTTACAATGTTTATAAATGTGTCATAGGCTTCATTTACATCTGATACATAGACTTTTGTCCAGTCTTGCTTCAGCAAGTCTTCTTTGATTATCCCACATAAATTTTGCTTGTATCCCGTGGCTACTTTCCGTGTACAAAGCTGTCTGACTGATGGTGACAATGACTGATCGTGGCCATATTAGCTTTCTGAGCTAAAAGAAGGGAATACAGGAAAAGGAAATGAGGAGTTCTTCTTTGGTGTATTACGTGTCATCCATTGAGTCCTCCAACGGATGTCTGCCACCTTCTGAAACTGGCAGATCAGTGCAAATCAGTTCAAATCCCCAATGCAGCCGGCAATGTCAGAGTGAAATGACAGGTGCAGTGCTGCGCTTTGCCACTAGGGGCACACAAATTCACACACTCAGAGAGTTAAAACAGCAATATGGCCACCGAGTCATCTGTGTACCATATCTGGGGACCGGAAGTGACACAAAGTTCCATGGAAAGGACACCCTTGTGTGAGCTGGAGACAGGAAGTTGCCCATGTAGCAGGCAGGAAAACAAAATGTAACATTATAATCGGCTAAAAAACTTTAAAATATGGCGTCCTTTCCAAGGAACTTTGTGTCACCTCCGGGCCCCAGATACGGTCCCCAGATCTGGTACACAGATGACTTGGCGGCCATATTGCCATTTAAGGCATTTTTTTTTTTTATCTTAGCAATAGATTTATATAAAAAAATCTTTTCAAGTCATTTTTAACCTTTTAACTGGCACCACACGGCACCTGGGGCAACGCAAGGCCCCTAGTGGTCAAGAGTGGTAAAAATTTTTTGTCAATAAAATAGTTCAGATTTCCAAGGCTAAAACCTGAAAGTTACAACGGCTTATATATTATATAACGGCTTACTGTCAATTAGAAAGATGTAGAATATGATCCAAAGTTTCAGACAGGAATAAATTTACTCATCTAATTTGCATAATGTTGCGGAAGCAATATAAATTACATAACTCAGTCAAAAATTGACTTTGGACACATTTACACAAAGAATGGTCCGGGTTTTTTTTTACACCGATTTGTCTACAGGGGTATGTTTTTATCTAATCTTCAAAGTATATGAACCAGAAAATCAATAAAATGTCAAAACATATTTCTCTCTTACCTGTTACCAGGAAGGGGGGGGGGGGCTCACCCACCCACATGACCGGTCAGTTTTCGTCCATCGTAGTCGATGTTTGTGTGTTTGCTCATCCATTTACACCATGTGCCACATCTACAAACTCTTATGATTACCCCACATGAATTTTGTTTGTATTACGTGGCTATTTTTTCTATTTGGTGCATTATTCCTGTGGGAATCCATGCCGCTCGTGGGCGCCACCATCTTGGTAATGGGAGCTCAGTTTTTTTGTCCATCATGGTCGATGTAACACGTTTATTTAGTAATTTACACCCGTGTACCACATCTACAAACTCTTATGATTTCGTCGGCCTCCATCGGTCTATGATGACCATGGAAGAGAATCCTAAACGTCTGCTCTGCTGGAACAGCACCACCTGTGGCTGAGCAGGCCGATGCACGAATGGCAGTCCCTGTCACACAGGTCGCAGTTGTGGGTGGTCTCCGTGCTGCTGGGTCTGTGGCGGTTCTTCCTGCGGGTCCTTTTTTCATCTGCTGCAGCAGTCAGTCTCTCTTCACCTGCCTTGAGCTGTCTGGTCAGGGTGCCTCTCCATTTGGAGCGGTCCGTTGCAAGGTCCTCCCAGCGCTCTGTGTTGATCTCCAGAGCCTTCATGTCTCTCTTGCAGACGTCTCTAAAGTGCAGCTGTGGGCGGCCATCATCTCTCCTGCCAGTCGCCAGTTCTCTGTAGAGGACGTCTTTGGGGATTCTGCCATCCTCCATACGGTGAACGTGGCCTAGCCAGCGGAGCCTGCGCTGCCTGAGTAGAGTGAACATGGAGAGAAGGTTGGCGCGGGACAGAACTTCTGTGTTGGGCACTTTGTCCTGCCAGGATATGTCCAGGATGTGGCCAATGCAGCGCAAGTGGAAGGAGTTCAGTCTCTTTTCCTGCCGGGCGTATGTTGTCCACGTCTCACTCCCATAGAGCAGTGTGCTGATGACGCAGGCGTTGTACACTGCCATCTTCGTCTTGACAGAGAGTTTGGGATTCTCCCACACTCGTGTGGTGAGGCAAGCGAATGTGAAGGCTGATTTTCCAATCCTCTTGTCGATCTCTGTATCAAGGGAGAGGTTGTTGCTGATCGTGGACCCCAGGTACGTGAACTGATTCACGACCTCCAGCTCGTAGTCATCGATGGTGATGGTTGGTGGTGCTTCCGTGCCTTGCGCCAAGACGTTAGTCTTCTTCAGGCTGATGGTAAGCCCGAAGTCCTTGCATGCCTGGGAGAAGCGGTCCATCAGGGTCTGAAGCTCCTGCTGTGTGGGGGTTGTGACTGCAGCGTCGTCTGCGAACAGCATGTCTCTGATTAGAGCCTCGCGTACTTTGGTTCTGGCTTTCATGCGGGCGAGGTTGAATAGCCTGCCGTCAGATCTTGTGTGCAGGTAGATTCCCTCTGTTGCTGTGCTGAAGGCATGCCTCAGGAGCATAGCAAAGAAAATCCCAAAGAGGGTTGGCGCAAGTACACAGCCCTGTTTCACTCCGCTGCGTATGTTGAATGGCTCTGAGACGTTGCCGTCGTGCTGCACTACCCCCTGCATGTTGGTGTGAAACAATTCAATGAGGCTTTGCAACTTTGGTGGGCATCCTATCTTTGGCAGGATCTGGAAAGGGCCCTCTGTGCTGACCAGATTGAACGCTTTGGTGAGGTCGATGAAGGCGACGTACAGGGGCATGTTCTGTTCTCTGCATTTCTCCTGGAGTTGGCGGATGGAGAATATCATGTCTACCGTCGATCGCTCAGCGCGGAAGCCACACTGAGACTCAGGGTAGACACATTCAGCAAGCTTCTGTAGACGAACGAGAACATCTCGTGCGTAGACTTTGCCAACAACGCTGAGGAGGGAGATGCCCCTGTAGTTGTTGCAGTCGCTTCTCTCCCCTTTGTTTTTGTAGAGGGTGATGATCTTGGCGTCCCTCATGTCCTGTGGTACGGCACCTTCCTTCCAGCACTGGCAGAGGACGTCATGCAATGGCAGCAGTAGGGCGGTCTTGCAGTGCTTGATCAGGTCGGGGGGTATGCCGTCGTTACCGGGTGCCTTGCCAGCGGCCAACTATGAATGGCCTTGCTCAGTTCGTCGATGGTTGGCTTGGCATCAAGTTCGTCCATGGATGGCAGGCAGTCGATGGCATCAAGGGCTGACGGTGTCACGGTGTTCTGTCTGGAGTAGAGGTCGGAGTAGTGTTCCACCCATCTCTCCATCTGCTTGTTCTTTTCTGTGATCATCTCCCCAGTGGAGGATTTGAGGGGGGCCGTCTTGCTCTGAGCCGGACCAAGTGCTTTCTTGATGCCATCGTACATACCACAGATGTTCCCTGTTATGGCAGTGGTTTGAATGTCTTGACTGAGCTGAGTCCAGTACTCGTTGGCACAGCGCCGAGCAGTCTGCTGAACTTTGCTTCTCGCAGCCCTGAGAATCTGGAGATTCTTCTCGTTTGGGTACTTCTTGTACTCAGCAAGTGCGGAGCGCTTGACTTCAACGACAGTGGTCATCTCGGTCAACTTGGCATCAAACCAGTCCTGTGACTTCGAGGTCTTCCTCCCACAGGTAGCCAAGGCTGTGCAGTGGATGGTGTTTCGCAGCTCTTCCCACTTCTGCTTTGCAGATTCTCCTTCTTGTGGTACACCAAGTTCCTTCTCAAAGGTGGAGGCAAACTGCTCAACAAGTTCTGGTTGGGCCATCTTGCTGGTGTCAATCCATGCCTTTCCAGGCTGTCTAGCACGATGGAATTTCTTCTGCTGCAGCTTGACCTTGCAACACACCAATGAATGGTCTGTGTCGCAATCTGCACTCTGGAACGAACGGGTGATTAGCACGTTCTTCAGAGAGGTGCGCCTGGTCAGGATTAAGTCCAGCTGGTGCCAGTGCTTTGAGCGCGGATGTCGCCAGGAAACCTTGTGTTGGGGTTTGGTCTTGAAGAACGAGTTTGCGATGCACAGATCGTGATATGTGCAGAACTCGAGCAGCCGCTGTCCGTTGTCATTCATTCTGCCCACGCCAAATGGTCCAAGACAGGAGGGCCAGGAGTCGTGGTCAGCACCCACTCTGGCATTGAAGTCTCCAAGGAGAATGAGTTGTTCAGAGTTGGGGATGATCCTGACAGTTGTTGCAAGATTCTCGTAGAACTCGTCTTTTGCCTCTGGTGTGGCTGTCAGTGTTGGGGCATACACACTGATGAGGGCGACTGGGCCTTGAGTGGTGTTGAGGCGGAGGGTGAGGAGTCATGCAGAGCCATTGCTGCCCAGTTCCACCATCTTCAGCAAGGTGTTCTTCACTGCGAAGCCCACTCCGTGTTCCCTGTGTTCGTCACTGCCTTTTCCCTGCCTGTAGAACGTGTAGTCCTCCTCTCTCAGTGTGCCTGCGCCAGCCAACCGTGTTTCCTGGAGAGTGGCGATATCCACTCCCATTCTCTTCAGCTCATTATTGATGATGGCAGTCTTCCTGGTGTCGTTGATGTCCTTGAGGTTAGCAGCGAGTCCTGTCATCATAGTGCGGACGTTCCAAGTTCCCAGTTTTAGAGTTGGTCTCTTTTGTTTTTTTGTCTTGCCTGGTGCGAAGGTTCTCAGCCTGCTGTTCGGACTTCTCCTCATCCCCATGCACCCAATGAGGAAAGCAAGCTGTGGCGGGACAACACCTTATTGGCTGGGGGCTGCCCAGCTTGAGGCGGGTGGTAACTGTCCAGTGAGATCCAATGATCCCTCCCACCGTCGGGAACAACCCCTGGCGCCGCGCTCTATGCCAATTGAGCAGTGGCTTATAACTGGTAACTGTCATTCCCCGTGTTTTGTCTACGCCAAAGGCGAAGCTGGAGTGTCCTCTCCAGTGATCCGGTGTTCTACTTTCCAGCATTGGGCGTTGGTAGGATTCAAGCCTGGGCAGGAAGATATGGAGGACAAGATGTTGTCCATGCAGCATGTCCCCCCTCTCCACGTCACTGATGAATCCAAAGGAACAGCAGGGCTGCTACAGTTTGGCACCAGCGCTGTCGCTGGAGCTGCCAGAATGATGTTGAGCACAACAGAGAACTGCCTTAGGGGCTCCGACTCCGGATTTTTCCTCAGGGTTGACTCCCGAAGCCTTTCCCGTGACCGGGTGTGCCGCAAGGCAGCGGAGGTTTGAAATCAGGGTTTACCTTCCCCTAGATGGGCTACCTTCCCAGGTTGATGAGCCACCATCTACCTGAAGCATCTGGTTTTAAGGCGCCAGAGATCCGCCCTCGCCCTCGCCCAATAACCCTGTGTGTATAAGACCAGCTTATACACACAGGGTTATTGCCACAAAATAACCTAAAATAACATAAAATAATATCAGCAGTCTGTACGTGTTACATAAATCCGTTAAAAATACGTACTGCTGCTGGGAAAAACTACGATTAAACCTGGTAGTCCGGGTTTTATGGGATCTGTACCGCTTTCCCGAGGGGAGCAAGTGAAAGAAATCATGGCCTGGATGAGTGCAGTCTTTAATGATGGCAGTAGCTCTGTTGAGGTACCGAGACCCGGAAATCTCTTCCAGAGAAGGGAGAGAACAGCCAGTGATTTTTTGCGCAGTCTCGATCACTCTCTGGAAGGCTTTGCGGTCTGCGGCTGAACAGCCCTCATACCAAATCGTGATGCCATATGACAAAATGCTCTCAAAAGCAGAGCAATAAAATAAAACCAGCAACTGTGCATTCAGGCCATTCTTCTTGAGGAGCCTCAGAAAGTGTAGACGTTGTTGAGCCTTTTTTTATCGTAGGTATGGTGTTAACTGCCCAGGTAAGGTTGTGAGAAATATGAACACCCAGAAACTTAAAAGCCTCCACCCTCTCCACACACTCCTTGCCTGTATATAGAGGAGGCTGCTCACTGCTATGCTTCCTAAAATCAATAATGAGTTCTTTTGTTTGGTTTTTTTTTGTATTCAATAGCAGATTATTATCTGCTGTTGAAAAGAAATGTTGAAAATGTTGAAAAGAAAGCTAGCTCTGTCCTGGGGCAGCGCCTTGACCCAGTGGAGGAGATAGGAGAGAGAAGGATGGTGGCTAAACTGTCATCTCTGCTGGAGTCTAAGTCCCACCCTATGCAGGACATACTGAACGCACTGAGGAGCAACTCTTATGATTATCCCACGTGAATTCTGTTTGTATTACGTGGCTATTTTTTCCCGTTTCATGCAGTTTCAGTCATCATCGCTGCCGCGATGACCAAACATGGCGGCATCCACATTGGTGTGTGAGCTCAAAGCAGAAAAAGGAATAATAATAATGAGGATTTCTTCTCCTTTGCTATATTCCATATCAGCCATGATTCCTTCGGCACGTGTCTGCCACCTTCTAAACTGTCAGATCAATAGAGATTAGTACAAATTCTCAGTATAGCCAGGTGACGTCAATAAGTTGACACGTGCAGTTGCTGCGCTGTGCCACTGGGGGCACGCGACCCGTCCATTTAATCTGGGCAGTTAGAGGGTTAAACGCTGTATTTTAATGTTTTTTAGCCGATTATAATGTTACATTTTATTTTCCTGGCTGCTACGTGGGCAACTTCCTGTCTCCAGCTCACACGAGGCCGTCCTTTCCATGGAACTTTGTATCACTTCCGGTCCCCAGATCCGGTACACAGATGACTCGGCGGCCATATTGCTGCTGCATCCAGATGGGTCTCGGCAAGGCGGGTAAAGTGTCTTGCCCAGGGACACAATGGCACAATGGCTGGGGAGAGTGGGATTCAAACCGCCAACCCTCTGGTTATTGGGTGACCTGCTCTACCTCCTGAACCACTGCCGCCCATATTTCCCTCCTTTGTTCCCTTTTTTGCTGAGCACCAAGCTGGATGGCAGGAAGTTACATTTTTATATGGTCTTTGGCATGACCCAGCCAGGACTTGAACCCTGACTTCCCGGTTGTGGGGCAGATGCTCTACCTCTAGGCCACCACTCCGATGTGGTCACTGATGTGGTCACTCCGATGTGGCCACCACTTTGATTTTTATACTGTGATAGAAATGCTTAGATAAGTTAGGTATTGAATATATATTTTTAATACACAAAGTGCTCTGCATGAAATGTCAGTTAAAAGGTCTTGCAGCTTACACCTGCTTACATAACTGGAACGGGTTTTTTTTGTTTTGTTTTTTTAGCTCTGCACTCATAAAAGCTTTGCAAATGAAGAATTGCTTCTGCTTACCCATAGAAAACATGGGTTAACCCTTTGAATGTGAGAATTTTTGTGCCCCTAGTGGCAGAGCGTGGCACTGTGCCTGCCTTCTCACTCTGACATGATCACCTGCATTGAGAATTTGTACTGATTGTACTGATTTGACAGTTTCAAAAGGTGGCAGACATCGGTTGGAGGACTCAGTGGATGACACACAATACACCAAAGAAGAAGAACTCCTCATTTCCTCTTCCTTTGTTTGTAGCAGTTAGCACAGAAAGCTAATATGTCCGTGATCGGTCACCACCACGTTTTGTCGGCTTTGTATGCTGAAAATAGCCGTGGGATACAAGCAGAATTTATGTGGGATAATCATAAGACTTTGTAGTTTTTATATTACCGACAGAATGCAAAATAAGGACCATAATGGGTGAAAACGCAGCGACCACGCCAGCCTCCCTTTGTCAACAGACTGTACAACAGTAAGTGACTTATTTCTATTTTTTTTTAAATGTACCGATTTCTTTTTTATATACTTTGAAGATAAGATGATGAGGTATCTCTGTACAAAAAACGGTGTCAAAAGACTGAACCATTTCTTGTGTAAATATGTCCAAAGTTCAGTTTTGACTGAGTTATGGAATTTAAAGAGTTGCTGTGACATTATGCAAATTAGATGAGTAAATTTATTCCTATCTGAAACTTTGGATCATATTTTACATCTTTCTAAATGACAATAAGCCATTATCTCTGATCACTTTCAAGTTATAGCCTTGGAAATCTGAACTATTTTATTGACAAAAAATATTTACCACTCTTGACCACTAGGGGTTATGTTGCAATTTGGCAACAGACACACTCAAAAGGTTAATGTCCCTGGGGAAAGGGTCGCAACATGTAGAAGCTATACGAAGGAAACAGGATACGAAACCAGGCAAGGGGCAAGGAGAGGAGCGGCTGAGTTGAATCCAGGGCAAGGCGTCTGCCTGGCGGAAGGAGAAAGAAGAATTGGAACCAGACAAGTGAAACCAGACAGCAGTAGCAGGACATCTGCCTGAGCCATTCCAGGAGAAGAGATGCTTCATGGAAATACCCAGCTCACAAGAAGACAGCTGATTGCGAGGGTGAGGGCAAGATCCTCAGATTGACAGACTTTATATACTCTATGCTTTTGTTTCTTGAGGTCTTATTCGCTATCAGAATGTGCTGGCATGAAGACCCACAGCTGTGATATTCTTTGCATGCTTCAAAATAAATCAGAAGTTATGAAATACAATTTCTTATGTGATTTCTAAATCCTCTGATGTAACTTAATGGTTTGTGCTGACTGACCATTTTTTGAATACACTTTACAGAGAAGAGAAAGAGAAAACTTCTACAACCTGGTGACCCCGACGTGATTGGCCGAGTTTGCCTACTCCATTGAGGCATCGGAGGTGACCGGACAGAAAGTTTTTGCCTGTCTCCTACAGACAATTCGGGGCTCCTCATTTCACAAGGTAAGCAGGAAGCCTATTCTAAATTCCTGTAGAATTCAAATCAAAATCAAATCAAATCAAACTTTATTGTCATATTGCTGTACATACAACTGTAGTGCAGGCAAGATGAAATTGCGTTTCTCTCGGCATCCATATAAATAAAAGCAGCATGATTTAAGACACACTCACACATATCTACACTCCCCCCACCCTCACCCCCCATCTATTCACACATCCCTGAGACATACTTGGAAAAACTAACTAACTATAATATACAAATAATATACATAATGCCCGTAGGTGCAGTAGTGTGTATGAGAGATTCCGGGTCAACTGTTCAGCATCCTGACAGCTTGTGGAAGGAAGCTGTTGATCAGTCTGGTGGTCCTGCCTCTGATGCTCCGGAATCGTTTACCAGATGGCAGAAGTTCAAAGTGTTTATGCAGAGGATGAGAACGGTCCTTGACAATGTTCAGTGCCCTGCTCCTACAACGGTTCTGAAAAAGTTCTTGGACAGAGGGGAGGGAGACTCCAATTACTCTCTCAGCTCCCTTGACTATCCTCTGCAGGGCTTTTTTGTCCGACATACTGCAGCTGGAGTACCATGCAGCAATGCAGTACGTCAGAACACTCTCCACCACACCTCTGTAGAAGGTCCTGAGGATGCAGATGGGGAGAGAGGCCTGTTTGAGTTTCCTCAAGAAGTGCAGTCTCTGCTGAGCCCGCTTCCTGATCCCCAAGGAATTCTTGCTCCAGGTCAGGTCCTGCGAGATCTGCACTCCGAGGAACTTGATGTTCTCCACTCTCTCCACTAAACGGCCGCCGATGCTGAGGGGGACATGTTCAGGCTGTGACCGCCGGAAGTCGATAATCATCTCCTTCGTTTTTCCACATTGAGCACCAGATTATTCTCCCTGCACCAGCCCTCCAGGTCTCTCACTTCTTCCCTGTACATTGATTCCTCATCCCTCTGAATAAGTCCCACCACCGTGGTGTCGTCTGCAAACTTAATAATCTGGTTCCCCTCGTGTCTGGATACACAGTCATGTGTTAAAAGTGTAAACAACAGTGGACTGAGTACGCAGCCTTGAGGGGATCCGGTGCTCAGCGTGACAGAGTTGGAGATGTTGTTTCCAACCCGGGCAGACTGAGGTCTCTCAGTCAGGACATCCAGGATCCACAGACATGTGGCGGTGTTCAGACCAAGAAGGAGTAATTTCTCCATCATTCTCTGAGGAATAATGGTGTTGAATGCTGAACTGAAATCAATGTACAGGAGTCTGGCGTAGGTGTCTTTCTGGTCCAGGTGGGTGATGACAGAGTGTAGGGTGGTGACTATAGCATCCTCCGTGGAGCAGTTTGAACGATATGCAAACTGGAGCGGGTCGTGTGATGCAGGGAGGCAGGCTGTAATGTGTGGTTTGACAAGCTGTTCAAAACACTTCATCACAATTGGTGTCAGTGCAACAGGACGATAGTCATTCAAACAGGACACAACTGGTTTCTTTGCCACCAGTACAATGATAGAGGTCTTGAAGCATCTGGGAACGATGGCCTGACTCAGGGAGATGTTATAAATGTCAGTCAGGACATCCACCAACTCGCTCGCGCAGTCTCGGAGCACACGTCCCGGGATGTTGTCCGGACCTGCAGCTTTACGTGGGTTGACTCTGGTTAGGGTCCTCCGTGTGTCTGCTGTGTTGATGGTAAAAGCTGGTCCGACCGATGGTGGGGGTGGGCCAGCCCTCCCTCTGGTTGTCGGGTTTGATGCTTCAAAATGTGCAAAGAAGTCATTGAGCCTGTCTGGAAGCGAAGCGTCGTCATCATCGATCCCCTGCCTAGACTTATAGCCCGTCAGTGTCTGAACTCCCTGCCACATCTGCTTGGTGTTCCTAGAGTCACAGAGGTGTCTGTGTCTGGATTTTGTCTGCATAGGCACGCTACACCGCCTTAATTCCCTTTGAGAGCGCAGACCTTGCTGAGCGGAGGGCGATCCTGTCCTTCGCTCTGAAGGCTGCATCTCTGGCTGTAAGCAGCGAGCGTACCTCTGCAGTCATCCAGGGCTTATGGTTACCCCGCATAGTGATGGTCTTCACTGTAGTGACATCCTCTGTGCACTTCGCGATGTAGCTGGTGACTGTTTCAGCATACTCCTCCACATCTGTCTTGTCTTCCTGGGAGGCTGCTATTTTGAAGACCTCCCAGTCTGTGTGCAGAAAACAGTCTTTCAGTGCAGAGGTTGCACTCTCTGGCCAAATCCTGATTTGTTTCACTGCTGGCCTGCTGCGCTTCAATAAAGGTTTGTAGACAGGCACCAGCATCACGAATATGTGGTCAGAAAGGCCGAGGTGGGGGCGAGGTATCGCCTTATATGCATCTGTGTTTGTGTACATTAAGTCCAACATATTCTCTCCTCTGGTCTTAAAGTCTACACATTGTTTAAAGTTGGGGAGCACAGTCTTAAAGCTGGTGTGGTTAAAATCCCCCGCAACCACCACAAAACTGTCCGGATGTGAAGTTTGGATTAAGCTAATAGCATCGTGTAGTTCCCCAAGTGCCTTCTTAGCATTAGCGTTAACCGTTAGCGCTCGGCGCTATGTAAACAGCCGCTACAAACACATTGCTGAATTCCCTCGGCAAATAATATGGCCGACAATTTACAATAAGGAACTCTGCCAACGGACAGCAGTGTTTAGACACTAACGTGGCATTAACACACCAGTTCTTGTTAACATAGATGCATAGCCCACCGCCACGGCTCTTACCGGAGCTCGCCGTTTCTCTGTCGGCTCGGAACATCGCCATATCTTCCAGTTGAATGGCCTCGTCAGGGATGTTGTTGTGGAGCCATGTCTCCATGAACACAAGCACACAGCAGTCCCTCCACTCTCTCCGGGTTTCTCTCAGCAGATGTAGCTTGTCCAGCTTGTTGTCGAGGGAGCGGACGTTAGAGAGAAGGAGCGACAGTACTGCTGGTCTGGAGGGGTTAGCCTTTAGCCTAGCATGGATCCCGGCCCTTTTTCCACGCTTTTGCTTGTGTTCACACCTTCTGCGCTTCCTCCTCTCTCAGGTAGCTTCCAGCGGGGACTCCGCCAGAATTCCATGCTGGCGGAGAATGTCCAAATCACAACCGAGCGCCGCGATTCTTGCAGCGTGCAGTACCTTGATGTTTAATAACGTCTCACGGTTGTAAGTTTTACAGAATGTACGTCTGGGAAAACATTCAAAACTTTCACACTCGCTGATGCCAAGAGGGGCCGCAGCGTCCATGCGCGCTGCCATCTGCACATACCACATAATTGTCTGTACTATTCAGCCAAAGTAAGTCTTTTTGTCATAATTATAATTTTACAGAAATTAAGAATTTGATTATCATAATTTTTAACAGAAATTTGGGAATTTAATGTCATTTTTTGAAGAATTAAGAACATGCAGAGAATATTTTAATTATTGACACTCTGTGATGATAGGAGTGAATTGTTTAATCATCAATACATTTTCAGGGTCAGATTGGTAAGCTACCTTTTTATAGAGAATAAGAGTACCGATACTGAAAAGAATTTGTGAATGGAAATAATGGGCATTTAAGGAATTTACGACATACTGAATTGTGTCATTATAAGAAATCCAACACAATATGAGACAAGAACCTAAGTACCATCAAATGGTGAGCTATTATGTTTGGTCAGTCTGATAAAATCAGCTGAGCTGATCTTTATATCAAGCTATCAATGGTTTTGATTCCGGACGTGGGGTCAAGGTAAATAGCCTCTGTTATAGAGTTAGACTGGTGAAGAAAGCCCATAATAATGAGCGGCAAAGGAAAAGACACACAATCACACAATTGTTTCTGCAGAATTTATGTATGTTATGTATGGTGACATTGTCTTGTCTCTGTGAATATTGTGGGGATAAAACTGTGTGGGAGGTTATCCTCTTATAATCTCAATTTAAGGCACGAAGAGTGGTGTAGGGGGAAGAGGTTAGCCCTGATCCCAAATTCCTGTTTCTGGTTGTCTGGAATAAGAGGCAGTGTAATTTTGAGGGTTAGGAAATAAAGGAAATATTTTAAAACCATTTTTTACTGTAAAGGAGATATGTGAGAGGACAGAAAAGACTATTGAGAGGCAAGCAGATTTAGCAGACAGAATAAAGGAAGTGAGGAAATTTCAACAGTGAAAAAAAGAGGGAGGTAGAAGAAGTGTGTGCAGGCACACACACACACACACACACACACACACACACGCACACACACACACACACGAGTGAAGAAAGAATGCAGGAGAGAGAGAGACTGAGGAGTGAGGGTCTTGTTTGAAGCCGCAGGCACACAAAAGTAAAAAAATATAAGTTAAAAGACACAACACTAAAAGACCAAGTGGACAAACATAGATTATAAAAAAAAGATAACAAAAGAATCTGTGAATAAAGACTAATAATTAAACTAGAAGTCTCCTGTTTTTTGATTAAGTAACAGGGAGAGTTGATGAGGAATTTTGACATACAAATAACAATAAGTAAACAAATACATAATTGAGAAAAATAATATAATTAATGAATAAACAAATTAAATAGAATATAGCAAATTAGTAGAAGAAATACAGTTTTTGTTGGCTGTCAAATAGCTTACTCTGAGCCACATCATTTCATTAAGTAATACTCAAGGAATTTTAGATAACAGCTAACAGAATTAAAAGGGAAAAAAATTAAAAACTTAATACCAATAATAATGGATGATAGGAGCTGGCAAATTAGGGTGGCAGTGGCTCAGGAGGTAGAGCAGGTCGTCCAATAACCGGATGGTTGGCGGTTCAAATCCCGCTCTCCCCAGATATTCTGCCGTTGTGTCCCTGGGCAAGATACTTTACCACCAATTGCTCCTGGTGGGTCTGGACAGCGCCATGTTGGGCAACTATGCAGCCATCAGTGTGTGAACTGGTGGATAGCAGGATTTGTAAAGCGCTTTGGTCATCTAGAGATGAGAATAAAAGCACTATGTAAGTGAATACAATTTACAGATAAATTAATGAATAAAATGATGTATAAAAATGCAAAAACTATTGCAAACAATGATGAGTTGTCAGTGGCTTGGGTCCTAATAATAAATAATAATAATATACAAGTAAGAGTATTAATAATAATGATAAGAAGGGGCAACAGGAATTTTTGATAATCATGTGGTTTTCTTGTGGTGTTATATAAAATAACATTATAGGAAACTGTGGAAGAGAAAAATCATACGCTTTAAAACTTATGATTCTTCCCACAATTCATAGTGCTAAAAAGAAATAACACCTATAGAGTCACTAGGTCAGCACGGTCACCCTTATGACAATCGGGGGTAGAGGAGAAGGAGTCCCTTAGCAAATCAGAAATAGCTGCCACCTCCACCCCCTCACTAAAATTGGAAATAGGAAATGAGAGGGATGATGTAGGAGTGGCAATGAGTAAATTACAAAGGTCTTTAGCAGGAGCTAGAGCTAGTCTATAAAAATTTATCTGTTTCTGGGGGAAACACCCCTAAGAAAATCACTGACTACACAGACAAAAATGTATCATCACCCTCAGGCATACAAAAACAGTGGAAATTTGTTGATTATGGGTTGACAATGGAAAATTTGACCCAAAAGGCACCTCAGTGCACATGTTTACAATCAGGCACCATATCTAAAGTTGATTATAAGCATATGCCCATGATAGCTACTGAAACTGGGGCAACTCAATATTCTGAATTGTCCTTTAAGGACCTTAAAGGCATCTGTGATACATTGCCTCCATTGACTTCGGGAGCATTTCCGTGGATCAGAGCTATGCAGAAGGCCACAGTTGGTTGCCATTTGTGTTTGGCAGACATCAGAAGGATAGTTGTGACCCATGCCTCGGTTTCTTTGCTCAGAAACATAAAAGAAAAGGTGGGTACAACAAATGAGCCTGATGAGGCTCCATTTAGACTACACAGTGATCATATTTTTGCAGTAATGAGAGGAATGTTCCCTGTAGATCTCACTAGTGTAGAATTAACAAACATTCCTATGAGAAAAAAGGAGAGGAAGCAGGAGCCTATGTGGACAGGTGTTCGGCACTTTGGGATGACATGACTGGAGAAAATCCCTGAAATAACCTAACTACACAAGCGGTATTCCGCAATGTGGTTCAGACATCAGTCCCACAACCTGTTAGAGCCGCTCTGGAAGCAGTCGTGGGTTTAAACACCCGCCCCTGGGCAGAATGGTTGTCCCATGTGCATCACTATGGGAGACAATATAATAAAAAGCAAGATGAAAAAGAGACAGAAACAGCAGATGTATCTAATCACCTGGTAAAAGCCCAGCACAAAGCAGCTGGGGATGAGGTAAAAAAGGATAAAAAAAAACAAAACAATACTGTACAGGCTCCAGCCGTTACAGCGGCAACCCCTCAGTCCATTATTGGCCCCATTCCTGCTGAACCCCTTGTGTTGGTCCCTCAACGACAATGGTCCCGCCCACCTCAAAGAGGGCGTGGAAAAGGTGCATACAAGGGAGGCATGAGACCATCACGCCCACCTAGTGACATGTGCCTGCGTTGTGGAAAAAGAGGTCATTGGTCTTGTGGCTGTACAGCTTCATCAACTGCTCCACCAAACATGTGGTATCAATGTGGAAGGTCAGGACATTGAGTTCGCCACTGTACAGCATCAGCCCCTGGAAGAGGACGTGGGAGAAGTGTGTACAGAGGAAATAGAAGACCACCTGGCCTGCCACAGGACACGTGCCTACAGTGTGGCAAAAGAAGCCATTGAGCTCGTGATTGTAGAGCTCCACTTTCTGACAGAGGAATTGTCTGGACAAACCATGCACCCACCCCACCTCCAGCACCCGGGGTGTGGCCAGATCAGCCACAGTAGACACAGCTGCCTCAGCAATCACATATGGCTCCCAACCACAGCATGCACGATGGGAGACAAGACTTATGGAGCTATGGTGGACACAGGGACTCACTTCTCATCAATATCAGCTTCTCTACCCCTGTCCACTAACTACACATCAGTGGTTGGCATCTCTGGGACCCCGAAACGTCTCCCTTTCTCAATACCACTGAACTGTTCACTGGCAGGAACTGTATGATGATCAGTAGGAGACTTTGATGGTACAGGACTTGGTGTGCAAGAACATTTGTGTGGGTCCACAAGGAGTTGCTGCTGCAGTCTATTTGGACAAAAGACTTGTTGCCTCTGTATGCCCTCTCGGACACTGCTGCACCCATGACACACTGGAGGTGTCCGCAGGGGAGGAGGCAAGGGCACTGGGACCAATGGTGGAAAACTGTTTTAAGTTGACTGACTGGGTTGTCACACAATGTAAGGACCTACATTACTCACTATCTGCTGATTGCTATCACATCTCATGCAATGTCACAATTCAGGCCACTCCACAAACATTGCATCTAGACAGGACACATGGGAAAGAAAACACTGATCACCCAGATTCTGGTGCACTTTGTGGAGTTCTGCCCCCCACTCTGTGGTCAGACGGCTCTGCAGATGTTGGTCTGATTACCTGTCCACCAGTCAAAATCTCATTGAAAGCAAATGCTCAACCAGTATGGAGAGCACAGTATCCTCTCACAAAAGGGAAGGAGCTAGACATAGCTGGAACAATTCAGGGTCTTCTTCAAGCAGGAGTCCTAGTGCCAACACAGCCCCCATGGAACACACCAGTTCTTCCTGTAGAGAAGCCTGGTGAAATGGACTACAGGATGGTCCATGACGAACAATACAGTTCAAATTCTTATCTGCTCCTGAATAGCATTACACTACAGCATAAATTTTTTGCTATGGTGGACATTTCTAATGCTTTTTTCAGCATTCCACTGCATGCAGCCAGCAGGCTCTTTTTCATTCACCTATCAGGGGCAGCAATACACATACAGCAGACTACCACAAGGTTTTGTTAACTCACCAGCCACTTTTAATCACATACTGTGTCAACATTTGTAGGATTTATTCTTGCCCCCTGGTACGTTGTTGCTGCAGTAAGTTGATGATCTGCTATTGGAGGGCCCAGCTGCTGCCTCCGTGGTTTCAGCTATGGAGATCCTCTTGAAACATCTTCATCAGAAAGGCTACAAACTAAACCGTAAAAAGGTCCAGTGTTGTTGCCCCAGAGTTCATTATTTGGGCAGACTAATTACATCAGACGATTCTGCGGTGTCACCATCACGAAGGTCATCAATTCTCTCACCCCCTGAATCGTGCACTGTGAGGGAAATTATGTCATCTTTGGGTCTCACCGGCTACAGCAGGAATTTTGTCCCAAATTACACTACACTCATCCAACCCCTACGCGATCTTCTTAAAGAAGCAGGACACAAAAATCTCACATCACCATTGCAATGGACTACTTCAGCCGAGCGTGCATTCATTGAACTAAAACAATTGATGTCACATGCGTGTTCACTTACACCACCTGATTATACTTCCCCATTTCACTTGGATAATTCTGAACAGCACGGAATTGTAAATGCCGTGCTGTATCAGAAGGGGGAAGGTACAGGGTCAAGGTCAGTTCTAATGCACTACAGTTCAACATTATATAACATAGAAAAAGGTCATCCACTGTGCACACGTCATGTTGCCGCAATAGCCAAAGCATTGGAGAAGACTTCTCACATTACCATGCAACTGTAACTGAGGTCATCCTGCGCAGTTCGCCCACTCGGGACACGAACCCGCGACCTACCAGTCAACTACACAGTTCGAGCATGGGAGACACAGCACGATCGCGCTGAGCTAAAGGTCCGACTGATAGCTCAGCGCTACCGATACTGTATGAGGCTTTTCGGGAGGGAGGTTTTACTAACGTTCTATGCCGAACAGTGCTAGTTGGCATCCGTTACACTCTCCCCCTTAAACCTCACTCCCATCCCGGGTTCACGGCACCAGTGTAACTGAGGTCATCCTGCGCAGTTCGCCCACTCGGGACACGAACCCGCGACCTACCAGTCAACTACACAGTTCGAGCATGGGAGACACAGCACGATCGCACTGAGCTAAAGGTCCGACCGATAGCTCAGCGCTACCGATACTGTATGAGGCTTTTCGGGAGGGAGGTTTTACTAACGTTCTACGCCGAACAGTGCTAGTTGGCATCCGTTACACAACACACTGTGATTGTGCATACAATGCATGGAGTAGCTTCATATCTACAAAGTGTGTTGTTCACACTCTCAGCCAAAAGAACACAGAGGTTGAAAAGAATACTACAAGCACCAAATGTCATTCACACAAGTGAAGGCACAAACATGGCAGATGACATGCTCACAGGTGAACCCCATGACTGTTGTGCAATTGTGGAAGCAGACATGAAAGCTGTGCCAAATCTCCAAGCAAATGTAATTGAACATCCAAATTTGAATCTTTTGTGTGATGGATGTTGCTACAGGAAAACAGGTGAATCTTTGAGTGCTTCATTTGTAGTTGTAAAATATGATGAAGAGACAGGTGCTTTTCAAACTGTAGAGGCAGGAACGGTAGACCAACCTGCCTCTGCTCAAAAAAGCTGAAATTGTAGCTCTTACTAAAGCATGTCAATATGTAAAACAACAAGAGGCAAACATATACACTTATTCAGCTTATGCCCACCAAGCTGCACATGTTGATTTGCCACATTGGAAAAGAAAAAGATTCCTCACTTCAGCAAACACACCAATTAGACACCTAACTGAATTGGTTGAGCTGTTGGAGGCCATGGGGCAACCAAAGAGGGTGGCAATTTTGAAGTGCAAGGTACATCAAAAAGGAAACACTATTGTAGCTAAAGGAAATGAAGCTGCTGATTTGGCTGCCAAGCAAGCAGGTGGTTATGTTACTCAAGCAAGCATGATGGTACAGAGAGAAGATCAGGAGCACATGAAACTAGGCACAGGAAATTAAGCAGTTACAGGAGAGAGCAAGTCCTGAAGAAGAGTAGGTGGATAGAGAAAGGAGCAGGGAAGGATGAAGAAGGTTTGCGGTGATCAGCTGATGGAAGGTTAGTAGCCCCAGCTAAGGTGCTGTTGTTGTGTAGAGAAGCACACCTGAGAGGCCATGTCTCAAAAACAAAAATCTAAAATACTGTGATTGATTTTACCGAAATGGGCCTGGAGAACAGATGCAGAGGTTATAGATAGCTGTTGGTGTGTGGACACATTTTCAGGATGAGGTGAAGCTAAAGCATGCAAAACAGAAAGTGCAAAGAAAGTGATTAAATGGCTGATTGAGGAAGTGACTCCTCGGCATGGGTTTCCAAGAATGATCATATCAGACATTTTGTAAATAATCATTTTAAGGAAGTTGAATGTGCCTTAGGCTTAAGACATAAGTTTGGTTCTGTGGTACATCCATCCTCCCAAGGGCTAGTTAAAACAATGCTAGTCAATCAATGCATGGGGACAGGCATGACATAGGTTGATGCATTTCTATTAGTGCTGATGGCACTGCATCTACCCCCAACAGACACTCTGCCTGGCTCCTCATGAGCTACTAACAGGGAGGGGGATGCCTGGACCATTTGTTTCACTTTTGACTCCTAGAAACAGTCAAGCTGTAGAACTGACACAGTATTTCAAGAGTCTAAAGAAAATATCTGAAGCTTGCTCAACAGGTTCCGGACATTCTCAACAAGGAGATGCCACCCCACTGAAACCTGGTGACTAAGCACTGGTTATGAGCCTGATGCATTTACTGCATGGTTGCAGTCAATATTTGGATGTTGGGCAGGTGTGGTACGCTCAGTAATTTTGATTAAAGTTATCTCACTAGCAGTGATACTCATAGTGGGCTGCTACTGTATTCCATGTCTGAGAACGCTGCTGGAAAAGATGTATAGTTACAGCCCTGTCCAAAGAGTCGATCCAAAGGATGATGGCTCAAGTCCAAGAGGAGTCTAAGTCTCTTCTCCACGACAATGATAATTGTAAATCTGAGAATGACAGTGATGAAGGAGAAGCTATTGTTTGAAATGTATATATATATATATATATATATATATATATATACAGTATACGTATATATACTGTATATATATATATATATATATATCCACCAGGCCCACCTGGTGGGTCTCTTCTTCGCTAAGGGGGTCACCATCATGCCCAAAGACTTCCAGCTGGCCCGCTGCATCCGCGGAGAGAGAGCTTAGACTTTCTGCTGCACATTCACCAGCCATAATGCTCTGCACTGTGTGTCTATATATATACATTTATAGTAATATGGACATATGTTTACTAGATGTTGTTTTTTCTTGCCTTCTGATTGTTGCTCTGAGTGTTGCTATCCCTATGCTGTTGCAATCCTGGAATTTCCCCATTGTGGGACTAATAACGGCTTATCTTATCTTATCTTATCTTTATATACGTATATATACACTACCGTTCAAAAGTTTGGGGTCACCCAGACAATTATTTTGTGTTTTCCATGAAAAGTCACACTTATTTACCACCATGAGTTGAAAAATGAATAGAAAATATAGTCAAGACATTGACAAGGTTAGAAATAATGATTTGTATTTGAAATAATAATTTTTTTCCTTCAAATTTTGCTTTCGTCAAAGAATCCTTCATTTGCAGCAATTACAGCATTGCAGACCTAACATGATTGCACAAGGGTTTTCTAATCATCCATTAGCCTTCTGACGCAATGAGCAAACACATTGTACCTTTAGAACACTGGAGTGATAGTTGCTGGAAATGGGCCTCTATACACCTATGTAGATATTGCACCAAAAACAGACATTTGCAGCTAGAATAGTCATTTACCACATTAGCAATGTATAGAGTGTATTTCTGATTAGTTTAAAGTTATCTTCATTGAAAAAAAGTGCTTTTCTTTCGAAAATAAGGAAATTTCTAAGTGACCCCAAACTTTTGAACGGTAGTGTATATCATGTCTTTCTGCTATCCACTGTTCTATCCACTGTACACACATCCAACATTACACACATGCATATGAATCAACATGAAAAGGGGATGCGCTGAAGGCACCCTCCTACGGTTCTTACTTCTTGTGCTTTTTTACAGGTATCATCAAAATATTGTGCTATTTGCGGTCATGCAATCAGAACAGATGTGAAGGTTTAAAGCTCTGTTGTATGGCAGGTCTTGAGGCCCGGATACAGCATACATGAACAGTAATATCTTCTGACTTGAAATGTTTTGCTTGCTTATCATTTATTCATATTACTGTGTCTTAATTCATTGATAAAAGTTATGTTAAACGCCACCAGGCAGAGGGGCGGGTAGGAGAATTTTTGCCTGTAAATATGCATCAATGAATAAAAGAAATGCATAAATATGATTGCTTAATGACATATATCTGCCAACAGGTTTTTCGCTCGTGCCATAATCAATGAATAAAGCAATATTCTGGGTCTGTGTGTTAATGTACCTGCCATAGGATATCGGCTCGAAAGAGGGAATTCTGTGATAGAAATGCTTAGATAAGTTAGGTATTGAATATATATTTTTAATACACAAAGTGCTCTGCATGAAATGTCAGTTAAAAGGTCTTGCAGCTTACACCTGCTTACATAACTGGATGTGGGTTTTTATTTTTTAGCTCTGCACTCAAACACCCAATATAAGCTTTGCAAATGAAGAATTGCTTCTGCTTACACATAGAAAACATGGGTTAATGTCACTGGGGAAAGAGTCGCAACATGTACAGTAGAAGCTGTACGAAGAAAACAGGATACAAAACCAGGCAAGAGGCAAGGAGAGGAGCGGCTGAGTCGAATCCAAGGCAAGGCATCTGCCCGGCTGAAGGAGAAAGAGGAATTGGAACCAGACAAGTAAAACCAGACAGCAGTAGCAGGACACCTGCCTGAGCCATTCCAGGAGAAGAGATGCTTCATGGAAATACCCAGCTCACAAGAAGATAGCTGATTGCGAGGGTGGGGGCAAGCTCCTCAGACTGAGAGACGTTATATACCCTATGCTTTTGATTCTCGGGGTCTTCTTCGCTATCAGAATGTGCTGGTATGAAGACCCACAGCTGTGATATTCTTTGCATGCTTCAAAATAAATCAGATAAGTTATGAAATACAATTTCTTATGTGATTTCTAAATCCTCTGATGTAACTTAATGGTTTGTGCTGACTGATCAATTTCTGAACACGGTTTACAGAGAACAGAAAGAGATAACTTTTACAATACTATGGCCAGACTAATTAGCTGTCAAGATTCAGTTAAATCCAGAATCCCCCCTGAGCTTAATAGTCATGATTTCCTGGACTTCTTTACCAACAAAATTTGAGCTATTAAAGATCAAATTCATATAATCTTTCCACAGATATTGCATATTACAGACCTAATGCAACTGCTTTAAATGATCTCAGTTTAGACAGTTTTACACCAATTGATCTTTCAGATCTACTAAAATTAATCTCCTTGTCCAAACCATCAGTGTGTTTATTAGATCCTATTTCCACTAAGCTGCCTAAACAAATCTTACCGTTCATTAGTCGTCCACTTCTTCACATTATTAACTCATCTTTAACCACAAGCTATGTGCCCCAAGCATTTAAGATCCTTGTAATTATGCCAAAACTTAAAAAAAGCAACAGCGGATCATCTTGTTTTAGCTAATTATTGGCCAATCTCTAATCTTCCTTTTTTCTCAAAAATCTTGGAAAGAGTTGTTGCAAATCAACTATGTGACTATTTACTAAGTACAGTACAGTTAATTCCCCAATTGATGACATTAGTCACTATGGAGGCAGGCCAAAACGAATGTTTATGATCCTGCAGAACTCAGATTTGGACTGGGTAACCTTTTTTGCCTGTTCAGATGTTGCACCCATCCGGTTGCCGATCTTCAGCCAGGGATCTCTATAATATTTCTTGCAATGCAAATGAAGCCTTTTTCGTAAGACTGGTGTTTTTACCCCTGCACACATGAGCAATCCACTTGAGATACTGCACTGTGATAAAATTTTGGACAGCCACAGTCTTTGTCAATTTAAAAATATCTTCATTGGAAAAAACAAAGTGAAATGCATCTTCCTCATCATCACAAGCCTTCTGGCGCCAGCCTCCTTTCACCATACTTCTTAGGCATTGTGTCCAGCATACTTCAAGTCTAGCAATTTGCCTCTCATTAGGGAACCACACTTGAGTGCCACAGAGAAGTCTAGACCGAACGCATGCTTCTACGATCTTTCATCTCGTGTATATGGATACCCTGCAATCGGTCAGCATATCACGTAGCTCATTGAACTTTGCTATTGCACTGGCCAGTTCAGTAAAGCATCCCTCCTCCACACTGATAACAATCTGACCAAGATAGCAAAATGTGTCACATTCTCAATGGCATGACCTTCTATAGAAAACAAGGTTGTCTGCTTTGCAAGGGCTTGGTCATTGAACACTTGAGTCTTAGTTTCCTTGAAAGATATTGTTAGCCCAAAACGCTTACACGTCTCATTGAAGATACTCAAACCTTTTTCCACCTCACGAATGGACTTAGAGAACAAAGCAACAAGATCCACTTCACAACTTCTGTCCTTTGCAACCGGCCCTGACAGCGCTGTTCTCTATTAGTACAAAGATGTGGTATGTTGTATTCAAGATTAATTTCCCATCTGCCAGGAAAAACCTTATCAATCTCACTGGCTGCAACTTTTAGGCCAAAGTCAAAATAATAGTTGAACAGACAAGGGGATTCTTGGCCTCCCTGGCGGCATCCTGTACATACATCAAACTTGGACTTTATCCCACTGATGGATGCTGTTGTGTTCATGCAAAGTGCTCGTAATATCGATGTGAGCCGTGCTGCGCCTGTTCGTATAGTCACCACTTGAAGGAGGAAATCACAAGGAACATGATCATACACAGAACTCAGGTCAGTATAAGTGACGATGAGAGGGCCACCAACCTTGTCAATTACTGACTTCAAAATAAATATTGCATCTGTTGTTGATCGATACTGGCAGAAACTATATTGGGCTTCGTGAATGTGTGTTTCATACGTTTCCTTAAAACGGTTTATGATGATTTTTGCGAGAATACGACTCATATTTGCTCCAATGGAAAGGCCACAATAGTTCTCAGTGACACTCAGTTTACCCTTCTTATATAAACAGATAATACCATACCATACCAAATTTATTTATAAAGCACATTTAAAAACAACAAAGATGACCAAAGTGCTGCACAGTAATAAATAACCTAAACTACATATAGACAAAAAAGATAAGTAAAAGACAGTAAAAATGTAACATGCAGCATAAAAAGAAGCAACTCACAACAAGTGTAAAATTGTTGTAAAAAAAAAAATAATATAGAAGTGAAGCCATGAGACAGGGGCCTATACAACTGTTCATATCAATACCATCAGAGATAGGATCACACTAATTAGGTATTTACTCTCATTATATTTTAGATACTTGGGTTTACCTTATCCGTTACTGTGCTTTTGTTGTTCTTAAAGCTTTTCAAAACATCACAAACTTCCTCCTCGTCTGGTGCCTCTTCATCTATATACTGTATATTGTGTGTGACTATTTACTAAGAAATAATTTATTTGAAGAGTTCCAGTCAGGTTTTACAGTTCATCATAGTACTGAAACTGCTCTAGTTAAAGTTATTAATGATTTACTGACAGCATCTGATAATGGACTTGTTTCTATACTTGTAGTTTTAGATCTAGTACAACTTTTGACACTATTGACTATAAGATTTTATTCCATGACTGGAACATTCTTTAGGCCTTAAAGGAGCACCTTTGCAGTGGTTTAAATCATATTTGTCAGATAGACTTCAGTTTGTTCATGTCTGATGAGCCATCTTTACTCATAGAACTCACTGAAGGAGTCGTACAGGGCTCTGTGTTAGGAACAATACTCTTCATTATACGTATATATACAGTATATATAATGAAGTATATAAATATATACTAAGTGTATGAAATATATATGTATGAAATATATATATATATATATATATATATATTTTTTTTTTTGGGGGGGGGGGGGGTTTGTATACTTTATTGATCCCCAGAGGGGAAATTGAGGGCATCCACCTCGATGGATGAAGCAGCCACAGTACGACGCTATCCCTTTACCATTCACACACACATTCACACCTAGGGCCACTTTAGAGTCTCCAGTTAACCTAACCTGCATGTTTTTGGCCTGTGGGAGGAAACCGGAGAACTCCCGGAGTAAACCCATGCAGACACGGGAAGAACATGCAAACTCCACACAGATCACTGTTGGTCAGGGGCTGGGATCGAACCAGGGATCCCATGGCCAAGGGTGAGTTGCTGTGCTGCTGCAGTGCTAACCACTGCGCCACCGCACCACCCATATGCTCCCCTTAGGTGATATTATCAGAAACACGCCATAAATTTCCACTGTTAGGCTGATGATACACAGCTGTACCTTTCAGTGAAACCAGAAGACACAAACTAATTGACAAGACTACATGCATGTGTTAAAGATATAAGAACCTGTATGAACTATAACTTTTTACTAGTTAGACAAAACCGAAGTTATTGTAATTGCCCCCAAAAACATCAGAAACTCTGTCTCTGATCAGATACATAGTTTAGATGGTTTTTCCTTAGCTCCTAGCACCACTGTCAGGAATCTTGGAGTCATTTTTGATCAGGATTTGTCAAATCTCTAAAACTGCTTGCTTCCACTTACGAATCATTGTTAAAATTAGGAACATCTTGTCCCAAACTGATGCAGAGAAACTAATGCATATCTTTGTCACTTCTGGATTAGATTATTGTAATTCACTACTGTCAGGTTGTCCTAAAAATGTGTTTGTGCACTGTGTTTTATCAAGTCCAAAGTCAGCACAGCCATCTTCCAGGACATTTTAGAGCATTTCATGCTTCCCTCTTCCGACAAGCTTTATGGAGATGCTGATTTCATTTTCCAGCAGAAATTAGTACCTGCTCACGCTGCTCATAGTGCAAAAAGGATGCATATGTGTGCGACACATGGGCACATACATACCATATATGTGTTCGCATGCTGTAGAACATCCACTAACCATGATTACAATGTTGATTACACTGGTCAACACCAAATTTATTGTCTAAGTTGTTTTTTTTTTTAGCTGATTTAGGACAATTTTGATGTGCTGAATCCAAAAATCTCGTGGGTTTTGCTCAGTCAGGTCAACTTTTTGAATTATGGCCACATGTTGTTTTATACATTTTTGTTTACATGTATGGGTATTTTCGCTTTATATGATGCAAAATTCTTTTTTTTTGTCTTGAAATTCTCTGAATTTTGAACAATGTATGGGGTACCCCCCCACAGCAGCCACGGACAAACACAGCGCTCGACTGGAGCAATTAACAGGACAGTGAGATGTGTGTGTTGAGATCAATAGGCAGCCTTCCTGTGCTTAGTTCAGGCACCAGCATCCTGTGGATATGTATGACGCAAATGCAAACATTCATGCTTCCTGCTCGCATTGTGGTACAAATGTCACATGTCTGAATGCATTTCCTTTGATGATAAAATGCCTTTGATGTATTGTCCGTTGCTGGGTATTTAAGTGGCTGAATTCATATGTTCACCCTCTGTTCTTCTTCTGACTGCTTCTGACTACAGCTCATGAGAGCCTGAGAGCGATCCCCAGCATGCTTATACAGCAGCTGGGGTGAGCTCCGTGATGGCGATGATTTGATCAATAAACTTCATTAAAACTCCAGACGCCGTGTCTTATTTTAACATCGCCACAAATGATGACATAACATTCAATTTACATGTACTTACCTTTATATAAAGGTAAGTGCATGCACAGTACTTCGTAAGTACTAAGTAAGTACAGGTTTTTACTTAGCACCTGATCGAGAGAAACAGATGTCATTTTCAGATTCAGCAGTGCAAAATTGCCTTAAATCAGTTGAAAAAACACAGACAACTTACAAAAAAATTATTTTTGTAACCCTGTGTTATTTAAAAGCCAGTTTTTAAGATGAGTTTTGAACGAGTTTAATGTGGAAAGTTCTCTGATTGCAGGTGGTATGTTGTTCCATAGCTTGTATGAGGCAACAGTGCTAAACACTGCACCACCAAGATCCTGGATTAGGTTTAGGGAAATGGTTATGGTTGGGATTAAAGTAGGAAATGCTGTAATTTATGTATTATGCAGAACTAGAAATGATCGCCAAGTCACTTCATGTAAGTAATTTCACAACCATTGTATGTCACTTGTTCCCAAAACCTAAATTTACCTTCTTATTCCTGCTGATATAACAGTGTCATGAAGCTGCATGCGAAAACCAAAAAATGTGTTCAGATAAACAGATGAAATTACTTACAAAAACAAAAACTGGCATGTCATTCATCCAAGTTTCCACTATATCAGGCTGGGTAAATGGGAGCTAACAATAGTGTTCTAGTCAAGATGGCTCCAAGAGCAGCGTATACCAAGACTTTAAGGGTTGAGACCGATTAAAGACCAGGACCACTATGTATACATGTACATCTTGGCCTTGACTTGGGCTTGAGCCCTAAAGTCTTGGTTTTGTTCTTATCTTGTTTTGGCCTTAGTGTGCTCTTGACTACATTGACACACTACGAGAAGTATGGGAGTCACACACTGGATTTAGGGGAAACCATAATAGGCACTCACATTTTAAAAGTATAGATGAGAGAGGATGCATGTATGCCAGACTAAACATAAACACCTGCAGGTATACACTTCTGAGCTTGGGAATCTTTCCATTGTGGCACCCGTCAAACTTGGTAGGTAGCAGCCGATGTTCAGAGTGGAGCTGGACTGATGTTCAGCATTAGATTAAACACAGACAGGAAAAAATGCAGCCACGCTGATTTGCAGACTGATGAGCTAATGCCTGCTTCTCTACAGGGGGATGCAAGAACATACAGATTTTCCCACATGCTATTCAGTATTGCCAATATATGCAGCAAAAAAACAAAGGCAGCCTGACAGATAATCAGTCTTAAGTCCTCATCTAAACTACACCCAGTCTGTCCAATGCCTGCTGGCTCTGGGGATTGTGCTGGACTTTTAATCCACTTAAAAGCAGAGGACCTCTGCTGATGTTTCCAAGGGCCTTGACCCACGTTGAATGTGCACCCGCATGCACGAAAACAATCACCGGCACACATCTGTATTTCAATACAACAAATGCGAGCACAGCCACTGCTCATAAACATGTATTAAACTGAATGCACAAATTTTAAAGGCAGCGCTGAGATAGATTGATCACAGAATTTACAACAATAACCAAATCTGGTCCGATCTTTGGATGGTCCCAGGCCCGCAAGGGAAACTCTCATTTAAAGGTATAGCCTATACGGAAGGCTGATGGATTGCTGAGGCTCATCCCAACACTGAGTGGATTTATTGAAGAGGGGTCAACGGTCATCCCAGCATTGTTCAACTCCACTTTCTACTCCTGCTCTGTTATACAGTGTCAGATTTCTCAATCTTTAATATGACATTAATTTGGAATTTGTGGATTTTTTTTTTCCTCAGCTGAAAAATAAATAACTCAGTCAAACATATATGTACACTACACTCTTCATAATAATGTGGAGGAAATCATCAAAATTAGCAATAAAAATATTTTTCTTCATGTTAAAATGGTCAATGCTGTTCTGCCGGCACACTGTCATACTTTTTTTCTCTTCTTGCACCAACGTTCGTCGTTATCTAATTTGAAATGTACTAATTCCTTATTCTTGCGGAGGGAGGGTGAGCGGCTGACTTGAACAGCTGCTTCATGACCCAAAAAACTGTCAGTCTTTCCCTGGAATAAATTGTGGAATATACCATCTTTGGGTACAAGGGGGGGGGGTCTCAAAACGTGCATTTCCTCGCTGGTGCAAAATAAAAGCTCGTGCGCTGAATATTGTGGGATCGAACGCCCCTATTATGGCGCTGTATATACAAATTTCTGGAAGGCAAGGTGTATTTAGAGACAAGCAGGCGTCGAAATAAAGGCGTGCTCTAAATGAACCTCCCCTGTGTTTCGCCGGTGAGTTTCTAGAGGACCCATAGTAGAATCAATTCAGCGAGAGGGGAGCTTGAAACCGTCCACTCATGCTTTCCACCGAGTCTGAGAGAAACACAGTAAGAAGGAAACACACAGACCAGGCGGCTGCACTACATGCTCACAACAGGCAGGACCGTCACCATCATCGTCAACCAAAAACAGCAGCACCGTCTCTCTGCATAACCGTGCCACGCCACTGAACACCGTGCACATCTGTGAAATGTATGTGTCACTCCTGGAATATGTTTGGAAGGGCTCATTCTCATTGTAGTGTGGCGACTTGAAACCTCCCCCTCAAAAAAAAAAAAAAAGTAAATCTTAATAATAAAATTTTGTGTTGTTAAAATAACTACACACAGAAACGACATTATGTCATATTCTTTGATGTAGTTTCCCAGCTTCAGTGCTTGACCTATAGATGGTATGGTATGGTATGACCAATCTGAAAAGTGATGCCAATGTGGAAGTCTCTGGGCTGTAACAGCTGGCATTAGTTGGAGATTTAAAAAAAAAAAAAAAAGTTGCGACAAATACGCAAGTTAGCGTCAATTTTCACTTGGAATCACATTAAATTGGCATATTTGCCTAGGTCGTGCAAATATTACATTTGTAACGTGCTGCTCGACATGGCGACGTCCCACCGGGAGATTCAAACTCACGCCTCCCGCTCCGGAGTCCCGCACCCTACCTGTGTCGCCAATAGGGTCAACCCACTTGGCAGGCCAAGTAGGGTGCTCATATTGAGTTCGCTACACATTAATGTCACATGAACTTTCGGTGAATTTTGGGCCAAAATTCAGTGAGTTTGCATGCATGCCATGTGCGTGTTGTATGACGTTGCATGACAAAATACTGTATTTCTTTGAACTTACGACAGTCCCACAACCAGTGTTGAGAGTAACGCGTTACAAGTTACTGTAACGCCACTACTTTTGCAGTAACATGTTGTGTAATGAAATTACTGTTTAAAAATTCAGTAATACGTTACAATTACTGAAGTTTGATCAGATGCGTTACTCGCAACATTAATATGGATAGATATTTTTAGCGCAAATAAATGAATATACAAACTGACCCTACTGTATAGGGATAGGCAATACCAGCATTTTTCCTTTCAATACCAATAATTTATGGGACTTTTTCTTCAATACTGATACTTTTTGCCCCTTAAAGGAACATCACATGATTGCAGTTTCATTAACAACTTTATTGTAAGGGCAATAGGAAATATGAATAAAACTCATGAACATAAATACTTGAAAGAAATGCTTATAAAATGATAATAAACTAGAGCAATGAGTAAAGTAAATAAAAATAAAATAATTTTCCCATTATAATAAAAATAATTAAGACAAAATGAATGCAAAATTAATTCAATTTCTTAATTTAGTGAAGATTCTCAGTCATCCAGGCAGGTAAGTATGCTGTATGAAAAGCTCAGTCAACTTAGCTCAGTTTATGCTCAGTTTATAAATATATATATATATATATATATATATATATATATATATGCTATGGGATTGCTGGGTTTTATCTATTATCTTTATTTGCACTACGTGTAGCATTACTGTGAATAGACTGCTGTTGTTGTTTTTCATCCTTATTCCTTCTTTTCTTATGTATTGCTTACACCATTATGAGAGAGAGAGAAACAACATTTCATTTTTCCTGTATGTCCTGTACGGATAGAAGTACTGACAAATAAAAATCTTTGAATACTTGAATCTTTGAATTTATTTATTTATTTTTACACTGTTATTTTACAAACTTAAATAGTGCTTATTTTGCTTATTTTTTTAAAAAATTCTGCTCCTTGGTATCACCATAGAATTTGGATGAATAGTGTAACATTTCAGAAGTGAAAAATACTTGAATCCAGTTGACTTGACTGAGCTCTCATACAGTATTCAGTTTCTTAAATTGAAAGATCAACATATTGCTCAAGAACCTGGATTAAACCATCATCGCCATCACTAGCGGCATCATCATCATCCTCAACATCAGTAGCAATATTGCTCACACCCATCCATACTGCTGTCTAAGCCATCCATACTTCTTCTGCCGCCCATGATGGCGACACTGCTGAGCTTACTCTGCATGGGAGTCATTAGCCATGTTTACATGGACACAAGTAACCAGATTAAAAGCCTGATCGGAATAAAAATACTTCATGTAAACACGTCACTCTTAATATTCTGACCCAATTGCACTCATTTGGATCAAAATTTCCTTCCGATTGAGACAAGTGGTTTATGCCAATTGTATGCATATAAATATTTATTCCGAAGTTTGGGCAGAAAATATGTTTACTGCGCATGTGTGTATGTCAGCCACATGTCGACGTGACGTATTTTCGCATTTACAGCAGATAGCGGAAGACATGGCGGGAGTAAAACAGAAGTGGTCTGTATCATCCTGCTGTCTCTCTCTGTTCATCATATGCATAAGTATTTTACTGGTGGACTTGTAGCTTCATTACAGAGACCAGCAGAAGCAAAAGTACAGTCTGAATAACACGATACAGGTCCATTTCAAAAAGAGAGACACGAAGTGGGGTTTGTTTACATCGGAAGTTGCTTCTTCTTCTACTATTTCTGGAATGTCGGATAATTGTGCGCATGTCAAAATGATTTAGTCCGTTCAAACATGTGACATATGTAAACGCACATCCTAATTGGATCAACTTTTTCAGGATCCATGTAAACAGTAAAGTTCTGATCTGAATTGTAATCAGATTGAAGAAATTTTGCACATGTAACCGTGACTAGTTAGTGCTTGACTGAGGCTGCACAGTGTGCAGTGAGTCTTTGGCTCTGACACCTGATAGGCTGCCATAATCATGTGACACCGCAGACCATCTCTAAAATATGTCTGGGTTGGTTTTTCATCAGTTTTCACACAAATTTAATGTCTAAAACTCTCAGAAGTGAAAAAAAATTGTACGTTTTGTATTGACACAGTGGTATCGCGATATTTAAAAATGTATCAACTCCAAAATATCGACCAGCTGGTATCAAAGGAACGATACTAGAGTATCGATACGCCCATCCCTACTACCGTATCTCAGACGAGCCATCAATCGATGTGACCTGTTGTAAACGCCTGAATCTTCTTCATTACTGAGCTGAGGAAAAGATGGAGCTACTTTGTTTTTGTGGACATACACAGATTATTTTTCCCTAGTCACAGTTAAGGACAAAAGGATATTGGTGGGTTGCAAGCTAAGTGCTGATGGAGTCCTGCTGCAATCTTCAGAAGCTCCTGAAAACAAGCTCTGACAAAGCTAGTGCTAAATAACTGGCTATGCTAACAACTAACACCTGTGAAGTGGATCTACTATCTGAACAGCCGCAGTGGGATGTAAAGTGGAAATACTCTTATCTGAACACCCACAGCTGGATTTCAATTACAGGTATGCACCTGGACAGTTTGTGACTCAGCATGAATTAAACGGACTGATTGCCAGATACGTCATTATGAAGACTGATATCATCAGTGACTTTCCATCAGACAGCTGAAACTGTGATCCACTGACGTTAAAACACATTTACCTGCTACCTGGATAAAGATTATTCAAAAATGGATTTTGATCTCCAAAAGGCATTTGAGGGACTGGATCATGTCTCTGTCACAACAGATATTTGGACTGTAGAAAATGAATGTTTTCTTTGGGTCACTGCACATCGGATTAATCCATAACATAAAGGTAAGATAAACATGGACAGCTTTCATGTCCCACACACTGACACATGTGCAGCAACACCAACATTAAAGAACTGTCTGCGAAGCTTTGTCTGAAATAGTCTGCTTTCAGCCTGCCATTAATAAGCCTGTAATGTAATCCATTAATTAAATTATCTTGCTATGTGTGCAAGACAATTTAAGTATGCTTTTAAAAATAACGGGAAAGTTACTTTTCCAAGTAACTAATTACTTCAATCATGCAGTAATTGGTAAAGTAACTCAATTACTTTTAAAAAAGTAACTAGTAACTGTAGTTACTAATTTTTAGTAACTTGCTCAACACTGCCCACAACAGCTGCATGAATCCCGTGCTACACTCGCAATACAATTATCTGTGACAATTGCCAAATTGGGACCATATCTCTTCATTTCATCAGTCATTTTATCATCAGACGCCAAGCTAGATCGACCACAGAGAAGAAGTGCACCGACTGCTGGATTCAGCTGAGTCCTCCAGTCCAGATATAGCAGGCCCTCGGACTAGCCCTGCTTCCTCTGTAGGGGCCTGTGGGGCAGGGACAGCAGTTATCTCTAGCCCTGACTTTCTTGTCCTAGGTTGGCATGGTGACACTGTCGGTTGCAGCTTTTATCAGCATGTGCTAGAAAATGGCCAGGACTATTTCACATGTGGAATGTCTTGTTCTTTTTGTCTCCAATCAGTCACAATTTTGTATCGGTCCCCAACCCCTTGCAAAGTTGTTTAAGTTTAATTGCGCTTTGTGACTTACAGAAACTAAATTGAAAAGGGTTCGAGACACTTGCAATGACACTGCGACTACAAATTTTTTTGAGCATGTTCAAAATTCTTGTGACACGAGATTAAGGCCCTGCAACCCACGAGAGGAAATTGTGAACCCTCGTTAACATTTGGAAACTCCCTTGCGAATGCTGTTGTCCATCTAGTTGCCAGCTGTTGCAGCCCAGTGAGATACAACCGCGCTATTATCTTAAAAGAGGCATTCTATGTAATGGCCAGTAGATGGTGACACCTGTGGTTGCACAACAAGTCCAATTCAATTGAAAGTTGTAGAAAATAACACACTGGATTCGTGTACTAAGACCCTTGGCCAATGATGTTGTGATTATTATTAATGCTGAATAATACTTATAATAACTTTGCACATTATTGTCTGAAGTAAAAGAATAAAGCAGGGTATTTTTAATTAATCATCAATGTTTCCCCCGTACAGTGTGGCTGTTTTGACATCTTTGATATCTTTATTAATTAATTTATCATTCATCATTGTGAATGATATATCGTTCATCATTTTATCCTTTGAGTTTTTGAAGAATAAATCCTCTCTTTTTTTAGGAATGAAAAAAAAATACAAAACAAGAAAGTGGTAAATGCCAGATTTTTATTTGGATCCACAACATATCCTACACTTGCATAGCCAGCTTTAATAAGCACATTTTAAAATCAAGTTCTGTGTGTGTAATTCTAAGAGAAATTTTTAAACTAGAAAAGCACTCATAGAGCGCATACCTCCGCCAAGGCTCCTTCCGTTTCTCATGGATCACCTCCAAAATGTAATGGGTTTGTGTGTAGGCCTATAGCCACTTGTGGTGAAAATTGCATCAAAGTCTGTCCATCAGTTTTGGTGTATTGTTGCTAACACACTGTGAGAAGATAAGAGCCTTGGCTGAGGTATGCATTCTGAGATCATCACCAAAATATAATGGGTTCCTCTCTAGCCCAAGAACCACCTCTGGTGAAAATGTCATCCAAATCCATGCAGTAGTTTTTGTGTAATCCTGCTGCACAAATACAAACAAAGCCCTTGGTGGAGGTATGCACTCTCAGATCATCACCAACATCTAATCATCTGTTCCCCGTGCCATTACACACCTTTCCTGAAAATTTCATCAAAATGCGGTCATAACTTTTGGAGTACTGTTGCTAACACACTGTGAGAGGATAAGAGCCTTGGCTGAGGTATGCATTCTCAGATCATCACCAAACTATAATGGGTTCCTCTCTAGCCCAAGAAGCACCTCTGGTGAAAATTTCATCCAAATCCATGCAGTAGTTTTTGTGTAATCCTGCTGCACAAATACAAAGAAAGGCCTTGGTGGAGGTATGCACTCTCAGATCATCACCAAAATCTAATCATCTGTTCCCCGTGCCATTACACACCTTTTCTGAAAATTTTGTCAAAATCCGTTCATAACTTTTTGAGTTATGTGGTAACAGACAGACAGACAGACAGATAAACAGACAAACCCCAGTAAAAACATTACCTCCTTGGCGGAGGTAAAAATGGATCTGTCACTTGATTTGGACCATTACAAAACCAACTGAGTTCGCACTATGGTCCAACTTCCACCCCTCCATTAAATTTAATGTTATTCTGCTAACAGGCAGACAGACAGAGAAAGAGAGGCAGAGAAACTGCATCAAAAACAACCTCTGCATAGGAAATAAAGATCTGCAAAACCCTTAATGTCAGAGCTTTTACACTAGTGTGAATAAAAGAAAACAGTCCATTTAATCCCCCCCCAACACTTTTAGAGTATTTGTTATGTTTTTAAATAAAGAAAATGAAAACTATATTAATTTTTCTCTGACTACAGTTACTGTAGGAGGGCAAGTACAGCCTGTTATAGAGTTCTGCGAGGTTACACTGTCAACACCAAAATACAACTTGGATGGAGCACAAAAGTGAAAGTGTCAGTGAGATTAGTTGTTGTTTTATTAGCACATTACACACGTTTGTTGTCATTGTTAATACGAAAAAAATGATTTTATTTTCTTTATTTAAAAAAACCACTTAATCTACCTCTGAAAAGTACAAAAATCTTAAATGCAAATGGAGTTAATGTGATAGTTACAGTGTATTTCCATCATTTCTATGCCACATATTCAAAATGCAATTCATCTTTTTTAAAGTTTGGTATTGGTCATCTCCATATTGTATTTTCTATAGATGTTATGAATGCAGATGAAACTTTAGTCTTCACTTAATCATTCTTATGTTCTGGGTGGTACGCTGCAATAACTCTTTGTTTACATGGGCAATGGTACACAAAGTGCTTGCTTTTTTTTTACATTTTAGCCACAAATTCCTCAGATTAACTCTGTACATGAGCATGAAAGATAATATTAATCTAATAAATGGTGACAGACACAAGAATAATCCCAACAAATCCCATTCACAGAACTGTTTATTATTTGATCATAGACAAAGTGAACATCTGCTCAAAATGTAATTTTACATTGGCTAAATACATATGCCTATATACACAGCTTCCCACTCAATTTGCACACAAGCAATCCTAATAGCTCTGCCAGGCTGTCTGTTATTTCTTTCCACTGCTCTGCTCCATAGAATCAGGTGGATGTGCCTTGCTCAAAGGCATCAGTTTACTGACAAAAGAGATATTGGCAATGTCATTGTAGAAGTTACCCAACATTATTGCCAAAAGACGCCTTAGCTTCTAGGTTAAAAAAAAAAAATCTATGTTTATAAATTCCTACTTGCTGAGTTTACAAAAAATAAAGATACTGGGCATCAAGACTGATACAACTAGGTTGATAGATATTTTATATCTGTTTCCATGTAGAGGTTTCATTCTTCGAGTATTCATGGATCTTTGTCTATTTGTATGCATTACTTGTAATCCTCATTTGTGTTTGCTTCATTAGGAGGTGTGCTTCCATGCCACCAGCCCACTCACCAAAGTCACCTTCATGGGTGGCTCCATCGTAGGAGCATCCTTCAGAATGTAACAGATTAGCTTTGCAGGAGGGGATGTTGATGAGGTCATCACTTCCCAAGGTCACACCGACACAACTAGCTATAGGCCCGCTGGCGTTAAAGCCCCCCCAGCTCTTCAGATCCAACAGAGCCCTGATACTACCTCCTGCCTGCATGCAGATCTGAATAAGGCCGAATAAACCATATCCTACAGCATAAGCCTCATTGTAATACTGGGTGATGGAATAGGCTGCTTTGGTTCTTCAGGCTTCGCTCACTCTGAACAGACTTGGGAAAACACAGTGCGTGTCACTTAAAGCATTGCTTAGCTCATAGTTTTTTGAATCTAATATGCTTCTGCAGTGTGCTATGTAGTTAAGCTCTGTTATGCAATGACTGATGATCAGATGGGTTCTTGAAGATTATATCACTTCACTGTGTTCATGCATTTGAATATAACTAACTGGACTGAACACATGCAATAAATGCACACAACACACAAAGGTTTCCAGTTAGATTTATCTGTGGTCGCTCCAAGTAGTCACCAAAGTAATGACTGCTGGCATTTATTTTTTTTTTTTTGTGAGAGGACCAAATCATTGATTGAATAAAACTACTTAATAGAGCTAAAAAAAAGTAACTGAAATAAAACCAAAACAGACGTGGATGTAAAACCGATATAATCTTGCTCATGTTTTTGTTTTTTTTTTTTGGGGGGGGGGGTCCCCTCTCCCTGCATAGAGCTTTCACATTCTGCCCCTTTAAAATGTGACTCCACAGCCCAGCAACTACTCAGTCAGCGCTGTTTGGAAGCAGCAGAACACGGCATAAAAATTAAAATAGCTTGTATTGAAAAGAAATGCAGTGTCCGTCCACATAGTATGTGATCATTGACATTCTATTTCCTCTGAAGATGCCAAGAAAAAGTGAGCAAAGTGCACTTAAACTAACACGTTAATGCCCCGAAGCTAAATCACTGCTAGTAGCTATCTGCATCGGCTCAACCGTTTTACAGCGGGAATGGACGACAAAATGGACGAACTGAAGTTGGATTTAAGAACCCCAATCAGAGATTCGTAATCCCTATGTGGTTATAATATAGTCATGGCTGTGCAAAGGACTCCCCCTACGCAGCTAGCAAGCTAATTAGTCACCACTGCGAGTCATGTGACCCACAAAAACTCAAGAGGTATGTACATAAACACTGACTTCTGCAATAGACAATATTCAGTTTGGTTACATGTTGTAGGAAATTATTATATTATGCTCATTTACTACTGAATCACCACAGTGATATATTCATTGATACCACACTCTTGTGTAATACTGCTTAATTATGCACCTTGTCAGTGAATTCTAAGGGAGGAGTTAAAAAAATCAACAAAAAAACAAAACCGACGTGACAGGTTCAGTTAACCGTTATGCTGATTTTTAAGTTCAAATTGCCCACCCCTACTGCTTATGCTCTTCTTTGTAATTGGCAGTTGCCATTTTTCATTCCTCACTTTTCTCCCTCCTCTTGGGCTATGGAACTGCTCCATCAGTGCAGTAAGCATGCAAAAGATGGACTTACTGTATCTCCACTAATGTTCTTCCACTGATTCTCTATGGAAGGCAAATCTCCCTGCTCTACATCTCTTTCTTTCTTCCCCTCCCCTCATGAGACAATGAACACATTGAGGCAAATCTGTTTCCACAGCCTGCGAATGAGAGACAGCCAGATTTGTTTTGCATGAGTGTGCACACACACGTACGCAAGTGTGTTTGTGCAAGAGAGATAAAGAAAAATCTGCGCTCGTGCGTGGACACACATGTATATATGTTTGAGGAGCTTGCGTCATGAGTTCGCCATGTGAGTCACCTGCTCTTGTGTAGGGCCTTTAAGTGGTGAGTAAGAGCCGTCTACCCTGTCTCATCCATCCACATCTGCGCTGCTTGGGGCCACGAACACACAGCCAGAACTTCACCACCTCCTCCTCCTCTGCCCAACAGGTTGTTCTGTCATTAATGAATGACTGATGAATGTCTGCCAGTCTGACACCTGAGACAAACATTAGGTCATAATCACCTGCCTCGCCATTATTCCAGGGAAATCAGTAGAACACATTTTCCTGTCTCATTTGCTGGTGCCTTTTCTGTCATAAATCTCATCGGGAGACTTGACTCAATGACTGTATTTGAGTAAAAAGCTCTGTCCAGGACTGTCTTCTTTGGTGGCCTGCTGGGATAATTGCATGTGAGGCACTGGAGAGGATGGAGAACAGCAGTGCAGAAAGGGAAAGATGGGTAAACATAAGAGTGACGTGTGCAGTTGATGACTAACACAGTAGTGACTCCTGTGCACCAGCTTTCTTAAAGAATGCTGGAATAAAGGCTTCTGTGGAGGCTGTAATTATTCTGTACTGAAGAACATGTACAAATGCTTTTTAGCTATTATACTGCAGTTCATAGTGCTGGCAAGGGTGAAATATTAAGATTTAGACCCTTTGTTTATTTCGTTTTTTATATATAAGCTGTCAGTGATAAAGGAGTTCATGTACATGGAAAGAAAGAAAGAAAGAAAGGAAGATTTTGCAGCAGTGTGCAGCTGTTTTTGAACTTCTTCCACCACCTAGTGGTTAAGCATATGCTGTTACATAGAAATAATCCCCCTCACTGTGAATGTGAGCCAATGAGATCATAGGTCTGCTCATTAAAGATTTCTCCTGACACATTTCCCATGGACTGAGGGGAATGAAACTTGGCACAGTTATTAGTCTTTCTCTACATAGATACCACCAAGGGTCACTCACTTCTCCCACTGCTTTATGTAGCTGTGGAGACCTTGCCTGTAGAAGTCTGCAGGTTGTGTCGGAAGCCACAACTTGACCTCTGAAATCAGCATTTCATCATCTTGGAAGTGCTTTCCTTTCAAAAATGACTTCATGGTTGGAAAGAGATGGAAGTCAGATGTTGTGAGGTTGGGAGAGTAAGGGGGGTGAGAAAGGATTTTATAGCCAGAGGACCGTGCTTCCATCTGGGCAGCATGTGAGTTTTGAACCAAGATGTTGTCTTGCAGGAGGCGGACACCTGTGGTCAGCATGCCACACCTCTCTGCAGCAGTGAAGCACAGTAAGTTCTGGTAATTGTGGTACTCTTTGCCAGGAAATCCATCAATACTCCATGCTGGTCCTAACAGACCATGACCTTGCCCATCAAGGGTTGGACGCATTCCTTCTTCAAAGGTGGTAATTATGCCTCAATTGCTTTGACTGGGTTTTACTCTCTGGATCATAGTGATGAACCAGTGTTTCAGCCTGCGTGATTAGTCTGATGAAGAAGTCCTCCTGGTTTTCTTGGCACATAGCCAAAAGAGCCTGGGAGAACATGACTCATTCCTGCTTCTGGAAAGGTGTGAGCAATTTCAGCCTCCTACAATAACAGAAAGTGAGTCGGGGGAAATCTTTAATGAGCAGCCTCCTTAAGTTAAAAGAGAATTTGAATTAATGGTGTAAAAAAAAATGTACAATTTAAAAGTTTAATTGAATTTATTTTCATAAATACAGATGCTGTCAACTGCACAATAAAAAAGATAAAAGGCAGCTTCAAAAGAAACTGCAATGAAACAAAATGAGCAAGACTTTATTAAAGTGCTCATTTCAACATTTCTGTACAGAAAAATCAAACAGAGAAAAAAATTATTAAAAATGATGGCATAAAAGGTCATTTTGTAAATTTGAAGAGACATAATCACAAAAATAACATTTAATTAAATAGTAGTATTATTCTGGTTTAGCCTTGGCCAGTTTAAGGTCACCAACATATGCCGTCTGAATATCTTGAGTGACAGCAGCTGGAGGAGGACATTTCTTCCTCTTCAAAGTTCCCAAATGGATAACATGTGCAGTGTCCCGGGATACTAGAGATCCATGCATGCAGTGATATGTAAGAGTTTTTATTTAATGCTCTTCATCTCCTCTTGAAAAGCAGTACCACTCAGGAAACTATTCAATACTTGATGCCATGGTGAATTGTGTCCTCGTCCTATGTGGCTCCATCCTCATCGTCCCCCTCTTGTTCTGGCAGGCTGCCGGGGCAGGGCTCCATGGTAACAGCAACGCCCATGCCGCTGCGCCCCACAGGCATGTCAGTGATGCACGTCCATTCATTACTTTCCGGGCAGTAGCGCTCAATGCTGGCCAAGAAGCCATTCACATTATACCCTCCTGGATGCACACACAAATGTTAACAGTTTGGTTAATGAAGCTGTTAATAAACAAATTAGCAAACTGTTCAACGTTTGTATCAATGAATAATTAAATTCAATTATTTTGTCCTTAAGCAATTCATTTCTCAGCTCCTAATTGGATTAGTAAGTAGATTTTTTTTTTTTCAAAAAGGCAAATTTTCCCTTTTGATTTGCAGTTGATTTAATTTGCTGATGCAGTTTTATTATTCCCTCTTGACGTGACATTTAATTTGCCTGCTGCATATCTACTCTTAGCATTTGAACCATACAGTACTTCTATTGACTACTCCATTTAATTAAACAACACTGAGTCAGTGAGTCACAATAGAAAAAAAACAAACCAAAACAGCGCACAGCCCACTCTGTAGAGACAGGATCACCTACTGACCTGCTTAACCAATCAGTCAGAATTATTTAACCAAGTAATGAGTCTCTGTTGAGGCATTTATTAGCAATTAAATGTATTAAAATGATCAAAAGTCATATCATACTATTACCAGTGATAAGCTAGGAGCAGCATGTTTACTCAGCACTTGCTTAATCTTAGAAAAATAATGTATGCAGGATGTGAACGTGATACAGTTTATGCATAATCGGTGTGCACACAGAACAATGCGTGCAAAATACAAGCCATTACTGTTTTAGTTTTCTTCCCATTAACTGCCAGAGCTTTCAGGATGGCACTGTGATTGGCGGTGCAACTAACCAAATACAAAGATGCGTCCCTGGTGGACTGCTACTCCATGTGCACTGCGGCAGTGCTTCATGGAGGCCCGGGGCTCCCACGTGTTCCTCGCTATGTTGTAGCGTTCCACGGAGCACATCTGGTCCTGCCCATCATAACCTCCCATGGCGTACAGGTAAAAGTTCACACACACCAGTCCTGCAACGATAAATAAATAAGACTCACAAAGATCAGCCAGAAAATTCCTAGGATTCTTTAGGTACTACTTAGCATAAAATGATATTGTATACTCTCTGTATATTCTCAGACATGTAATATATGGAAGAACTGATGTGATTGATGATTATACCACTTAGAAGCCATGAAGACCACCCATAATTAAGAACAAATACACATGCAATGTAAAATGTAAAATTGTGTTTTGTAAGAAAAAAACTCCACAAACCTTCTATTATGTGACTGTTTACATGCAAATAGAAGAAAAGTTGTTAATAAGTAAGCTGCAGAGGTGGACAGATTAGCCAGAAATTGTACTCAAGTAAAAGCAGGGTTACTTTATGATATTTACTCAAGTATTAGTAAGAGTAGTCACCACAAAAATGACTTGAGACAGAGCAGAAAAGTACAAAAACGTTACTTGAGTAATGACTACAAATATTTTTGATTCCTTTGTCATAAATTTGTGAACTTTTGTCATAAATTTATGAACTTTTTTTTATAAATGTGATGTTTTTAAACATAACTTTGTAACCTTTTCTATTTAAATATATATAGCTTTTTATTCTTGTGGATTTGAGACTTTACTCTCAAAAAATTGCAATTTATTCTCATAAATCTGCTACTTTTTCCTATAAATTTGCAACTGTTTTGAGAGAAAATTGTGACTTTTTCCACGTAAATTTTAAATCAGAAATCAAAAGCAATAAATGTAACAAAGTAAAAGTGCAGTTTTATCTTCATAAACTTATTCAAATAGAAGTATCCTATAATGGAACAGCACAGTAAAGTTCAATTTTGTTGAAGAGTTATTCAGCTACATGTGCTTGAGTAAATGTACCTAGTTACTACCCACCTCTGTGTGAAGTTTAAGGTCATATTTTCATAAAGAAAGCCACTATAAACTTTAAGGATATGTCATTTATGTTCTGTGCCACTGTTTACATTTTGTAGAAAATCGGGAGCACAACATCCCAGCAGGCGGTGCTTCTAATAAACAGCCTATGTGCTGGATGTGATCATTCAACTCTTCGACCACATGCATGGGCACATCTACAGACTGTGGATGTAAGCAAGTGGCGGTGGCAGAAAAAGCAACTGAAAATTGGAAAAAAGATGTAGCTATCCATTAGTGAACAGCACAATTTTTTCCAGCTTTCAAGCAAGCCAAAAAACAAACAAATAAAAAACCAAAACTGCACTTAGAAAAAAAAGGCAAAGTAAAAAGAGAGCGTTATCACAGAGAGCACAAATCCATGTCAATATGATGAACATATTTATGCAGTAGAGAGAACGCTGTGATTTCTGTTTTAAGACAGACAAGCTGACTGTTGCAGTGCTTGTTTTGATTGTGTACAGTATGTTGTTCAACTTCATTTATCTACCATGCTGAAAGTTTAGGGTTCAGCTAAGCAAAGCTAAAAAGAAGCAGAAAAATCAAGGGTGGTTCCAAGTGTAGTTTTGTCTGAGTAAATCAAAGTATATAAGATACTGGAGTTTTGCAAAGAGAACAGCAGGGAATTACATTAATAGTAAAAAAAAATGGGGAGGGGGAATGCAAATTGTGTATTAGAAACTTACGCATGTATGAGACGACCAAAGCAATAATCACAAACTTCAGCTTTAATGGTTAGCTAAACACAACCCCAATTCCGGTGAAGTTGGGACGCTGTGCAAAACATCAATAAAAACAAAATACACCGATTTAAAAATCCGGTTCAACCTATATTCAATTGAATATACTATAAACACAAAATATTTTATGCTCAAACTGATAAAACTTTATTGCTTTTTTTTTTTTTTTTGCAAATATTCACTCATTTTGAATTTGATGCCTGCAACACATTCCGAAAAAGCTGGGGCAGGGGCAAGAAAAGATTGTGAAAATTGAGGAATGCTCAAAAAACACCTTTTTGGAACATTCCACAGGTGAACAGGTTAATTGGAAGCAGGTGAGTGTCATGATTAGTTATAAAAGGAGCATCCCTGAAAGGCTCAGTCGTTCATAATCATGGATGGGGCGAGGTTCACAACTTTGTCAACAACTGCATGCAATCCAACAGTTGAAGAACAACGTTTCTCAACATACAATTGCAAGGAATTTAGGGATTTCATCAGCTACAGTCCATAATATAATCAAAAGATTCAGAGAATCTGGAGACATTTTTGCATGTAAGCGGCAAGGCCGAAATCCACCATTGAAAGCCTGTGACCTTCGAGCCCTCAGATGGCACTGCTTCAAAAACAGACATCATTCTGTAAAGGATATTACCACATGGACTCAGGAACACTTCGGAAAACAATTTTTAGTTAACACAGTTCATCACTACACCTACAAACGCAAGTTAAAACTCTACCATGCAAAGCAAAAGCCACATATATCAACAACACCCAGAAATTCCACTGGCTGCTCTGGGCTCAAGCACATCTGAGATAGACTGATGCAAAGTGGAAAAGTGTGCTGTGGTCTGACGAGTCCACATTTCAAAATGCTTTTGGAAACCATAGACATCATATCCTCCGGGCTAAAGAGGAAAAGGACCATCCAGATTGGTATCAGCATTAAGTTCAAAAGCCAGTATCCGTGATTGTGTGGTGGTGTGTTAGTGCCCATGGCATAGATAACTTGCACATCTGTGAAGGCACCATTAATGCTGAATGGTACATACTGTACAGGTTGTGGAACAACACTGAAATGTGTGGCACATTGTGAAGTGCAAAATACGACAACAGAGACCCTGGACTGATGTGCAACTGAAGTCATATATCAAGCAAGAATGGGAAAGAATTTCACCTACAAAGCTTCAACAGTTAGTGTCCTCAGTTCCTAAACACTTAAGTGTTGTTAAAAGGAAAGGTGTAACACAGTGGTAAACATGCCCCTGTCCAGCTTTTTTGGAACGTGTTGCAGGCATTAAATTCTAAATGAGTGAATATTTGCAAAAACAATAAAGTTTATCAGTTTGAATATTAAATATCTTGTCAGCAAAATGTACAGGTGATGACTTTCCTGCTTGACTTCTTAGCTTGCCACACCTCCTTCGGTGCCCTTGGGGTCAGCTGCAGGGTCATCAGCTGGAGCCACCGATCACTGATGTTTCTCCCCCTATCTAGTACATCTCCCAGTGGGGGGGGGGGCATGGTCGAACGGGGACGTCCTCCCGCCACCCCCTACAACTGACCTTACTGGGGTGCCTTACCCCACATGCTATCACTCCTCTGAAGTCACAGCCAGTGACTTGCCTTCTCAGCCTTTTCCGCTAGCTCTTTGATGGTCCTCCGTAACCCTGCCCCCGAGAGACCAACTTCCCACAGGAGACAAATTATTGACCTTCCCACAAAGTCCCTACATCCAGCTTCCACTGGGTGGATAGTTGCAGCCCAGCCTACTTCCCTACACTCTGCTTCTAGTGCTGGTATCCCCTCCTCCCAAGGGACAGTGAGTTCGATGATGGTGACCTTGCGTATAGCTGAGAACCACACGACACAGTCTGGTCTGAGTGTAGTCTCTATAATCTCTGGTGGAAAAACCAGCTGCCTGCCCAGGTCAACCTTCATCTCCCATGCCTTTCCAGGGATAAGCAACAATGTTCCCCCTGTTCCTGGCTTCTGAAGGACCTCCCCTGCTCTTACAAAGTGCACAAGCTTTTGCTGGGCTGGTGTGGCATCTGCAGTGACCCTGCTCTTCTCCAGAAACTCCGCTAGCTTGAACAGCGCTTGGTTGCGTCTTCACCTGTAGCGTCCCTGTGTCAGCGCCACTTTACACCCCGACAGGGTGTGTTGGAGTCCTGTGCTGATGACACTGCACAAGGGGCACTTGTCCTCATTTCCATACCAGCAGGAGAGGTTGCAGGGCCTATGTAGTGTATTCAATTGAATATAGGGTGAAAAGGATTTTTAATAAATCATTGTATTTTGCTTTTATTTACGTTTTACACAACATCCCAACTTCACTGGAATTGGGGCTGTAGGTAGGGATGAGCCAATGCCATTTTTTCAAATCCGATATTGATACTGTGACTTTAAGTGTTGGTCGATACCGATCCAAATCCGATACCGCTGTAATTACATTGTACCGTCCAATTGTACCGTCTGTAATTACCCTTGGTTCACAAATGAGGCGAGGTGACTTGTAACACAGCTTTATTGACTTACTCACACTGAGAGCTACTGACAGATCACCAGCTAAGCTCAGGCGAGTTAAGAGGCCGTAAGATGGCCGACCCCGGCCTTACATAGGGTGGCCCAGTGACGTCACAGGAGATGAACGTCGCCACCCAGAACTTCACAGTAAAAGAACTATATGATACTATATAAACCCCCCCCCCAAAAAAAAAGTCCAAAACCACTCACTCAATTAAGACCCTCCCCAATTTGGGACCCAAATCACGCACTAATGAACGAAAACTAATATTTCCAAATGGCCTAACACACACACACACACACACACACACACACACAAACCTAAAATAGGGCGGATGGGTGGACTGCTGTCCTTCCCGCATGGCAAGGTGGATTATTCTGCCACCTGCTAAAGTAGGTCAAAGTCCATTGATAACTAAATTGTATGCTGTGCTCCTAAACTAGAGCAAAAAAAAAATAAATAATAATAATCCCTCATATAACACTTTTTTTAAACAACATCAGAACTTCAACATATACTATTTACAACCCAAGTCTTCATGTAAAAAAGACATAACTGGCGTGGGTGCCCAGGGCACCTTCTCAGCAGATGCGCCCCTGGAAACAGCCGGTCTTTGGGGTGACGGCTGGCCCTCCGGACGCTGAAGTCGCTCCTCTTCACCCTCGGCCTCATCCCACATTCAGCCTCGTTTCCCTGAGTCTTCTCCCGGGCACACCGAAGCCGATTTGCATGCCACACCGAGCTGTCAGACAGCCTGAACTGCGTTGCGCCCAGTTTGTCCACTATGCGCAGACACTCACCATGCTCCTCAGGTTGTCATCTGGCCCATTTTCGCTGCGGATGTTCCTCATCTCGGCTCCGAACCCAATCCAGAACCCTCAACGGGGCCCGGCTCAGCTTGAGACATTGCTGTTGAGCACACTGATCCTCCATGCTTCTCCGTCCTGCCCCAACCTCTTCTAATACCACTGTATTGTTCACTATCGTAGCCGGAGACTCTCCGTCCTTCCCCAGCCAGGTTCCGGAGGCATCTGGGGCCAGCCTATTGGTGTCTCTCATTGGTCTAGGTACCGACCCTGGGCAAAATTGGTCCTGTTTGACCGCCATGGCGCCCGGCAGTTCTTCAGCTCACACCGTGTGGATGGTTGTCAGGGACGGGCGGAGTGATTTTTTCCGTGGGCTCTCCAGGTTAAATCCACGGCAGACCCTGGCAAAATGGTTCAAGCGACCACATCTGTTACAACGTGCTTCTCTCGCGGGACAGTCCTTAGCCTTTTTGCGGTGCGTTGCAGACCCAGAGCCCATGCAAAGGGACTTTCCCAGGGCTGACCCCCGGCTAGTAGCGTTGGCTTCCGTCTCCTCACTGTCCAAGCTATCTTCGCTGTCCAGGTCCGTGGCATTTGCCGCGGTAAGAGGCTCTAGCGGCTGCTGTGACTGGCACCCGGTTTGCTCTAGAGCTAGCTTGTCTGCGGATTCCATTTGGAGAGCTAGCTTGACAGCTCTGGCTAATGTGAGTTCACTTGGTGCCGTAAGTAGCTTAGCTCACAATGTGCAATACAAGTGTGTTCCGTCAGCTGGTCACGAATCATTTCCTCTTCCAGTGCTCCAAAACGGCACTCGCTAGCCAGCTGCCTCAAGTCAGCGACAAACTGCCGGACGGGTTCACGTACCTGTTGACGTCACTGTCCTCCAGACCGTCATGTTATCCAGGGTGTCGAAATGGCTAGCTAGCAACCCTGCTACCTCTTCATATGTATCGGCAGCACCGGCCGTTCTCAGGATCCACTGGCCCTCTATGCCCAAATTGTGAACCAACAGCGTCCGGGCTCTCAGCTTGTCGAGCTCCCCGAGACCCAGTGCAGCAACGTAGTTCTGGAAGGCCTCAAACCACCTAGGCCAGGGCACCGGCAGGTCTCCAGGCACTTTGACAAAAGGGCGGACAGGGACAATGCACGCCTCCATGGTTTAATCCGACGTCACCAATGTTGTGTCTGTAATTACCCTTGGTTCACAAAAGAGGTGAGGTGAGTTTGAACACAGCTTTATTGACTTATTTTTTTTTTGTATACTTTATTGATCCCCAGAGGGGAAATTGAGGGCATCCACCTGGATGGATGAAGCAGTCATGGTACGGCGCTATCCCTTTACCATTCGCACACACATTCACACCTAGGGCCACTTTAGAGTCTCCAATTAACCTAACCTTACTCACGCTGACAGCTACTGACAGATCACCAGCTAAGCTCAGGTGAGATAAGAGGCCGTAAGATGGCCAACCCTGGCCTTACATAGGGCGGCCCGGTGACGCCACTGGAGGTGAGTGTCACCGCCCAGTACTTCACAGTAAAAGAACTATATGATACTATATAACAACCTCCTCTCTTATTTAAAACAATAAAAGTACAGAACATACTTTGGTAATGACTGGTTGCATTTTGCACAGATACTGTATGTGACCCGTGCTGGCAAAATGAGTCACTTTGAGGAAATTATCAAAACTGAGGTAACGTTTTTTCCATATTCTGTATTGAAAGACCTTCAACATGATACTGTATTTAATTTGTAAGAAGTGGGCAAAAATGGGTGGTGCGGTGGCGCAGTGGTTAGCACTGTGCCAGCACAGCAACTCACCCTTGGCCATGGGATCCCTGGTTCAATCCCAGCCCCTGACCAACAGTAATCTGTGTGGAGTTTGCATGTTGTCCCCGTATCTGCATGGGTTTACTCCGGTATTTCTCCGGTTTCCTCCCACAGGCCAAAAACATGCAGGTTAGGTTAATTGGAGACTCTAAAGTGGCCCTAGGTGTGAATGTGTGTGTGAATGGTTAAGGGATAGCGCCGTACCGTGGCTGCTTCATCCATCCAGGTGGATGCCCTCAATTTCCCCTCTGGGGATCAATAAAGTATACAAAATCAAAAAAAAAAAAAATGGACTCGGAAAAAGACAATTTGTTTATATTTTGGTTAGGTTTAAAACTCGCGTTTGACTGGTTGGTCGTTATGTCTTCCACAAAAACATATATATTTTTAGAAAGTAAATTTTCTAAACTTTCCAATGATACCAGGCACTCATGGGGGTTCTCCTGGGACCTGCCGCTAACAAACAAAGAAAGAGTCATGATTTTTGATTTCTTGTGCCTGCAGCTCGTAATGACGTGGTGCGCATTCCAACTCATTCTGCCAGCATGGGTCACATATAAAAAACATAAATCTAAAAGTCAAAGAATATATTACAAATTTGACTCAGTCCAGCAATGCTGCTTTTTTTAAATTTTAAACTTTGTATCATTGGCAGCATTTCACTGGTCAGGACCATGTAAACATGCACTCTGAAGTTTTAAGTGCAAGTTTATGCAAAACTTCAAAGCCGAGTATTTAAGTAAACATTCAGATGAAATTCAAAGTGCCACTTTATGCATGAGGTAAAAAATTCTGTAGATCTGAAAATAAAGGAACTAACTCTTTAAGTTGTATTTTTCTCATCCATTATAATCATCATAAGTATTCTCCTGGTCCTCGGTTTATTCAGTAATGTTTCCGATATTATTCTCTGTCCATTCTTAGTTATTAGGTTTGCTCTTATTTTAAAGTCATACCTGTTCCATTTCATGTTCATGTAGCCTTGTTGTTGTCCTGCTTCCACTTCTCTGTTATGATTTGCTATTTATGTTTCTGTTACCTACCTCTCATCAGCTGTAACGCTCCCCCAAAAGGTAAACCCATGTTATGTCTTTGTTTCTGTATTCCAGCTCCGGTCTGGTTTGTACTTTAAGTTTCGTTCTTTTGTTTATGTTTCACTTTTAGTGTCTTCCAGCTTCCGAGCTGGAAAAGCAGCAGCTGCTGATGCGCGATACACTTCCTTCTGCTCGGTTCTTGACATCATTTGACATACTCCTTTACCGTGATACTTTTGCAAGTATTTATCAAGTTGGTGGTGTTAAAATTGTAAACGCTGGTACCACACAGCAAACATACTGAGGCGAGTTCCACAGACAGGGTCCAGTGACACTCATTGCTTCTGTGTACAGAAGCCACGTGCAGCGTGGCTGAGAGTGTCTTCACGCCTTCATGTTAATATTATTAACATATAAGATTGGTAAATTACCTTTATTCCTTACCAATACCAATACAGCCATTTTGCCTGGATCGAACTGATACGACGGATCGGATCGGCTCATCCATAGTTGTAGGTAAAATGGTAAATGGCGTTCACTTACAGTATATAGCGCTTTTTACTCATCTCTAGATGACCAAAGCACTTTACAGATCCTGCTATCCACCCATTCACACACACATTCACACACTGATGGCAGCAGAGCTGCTAAGCACCGGTGCTGGCCTGACCCACCAGGAGCAACTGGGGGTTCAGTGTCTTGCTCAAGGACATTTCAACATGAAGACAGAGCAGGAATCGAACCACTGATCCTCCGAATAGTAATCGGCTGCACTACACCTGCGCCACAGCCTCCCTAGGTAGATATAAACATGTTGGTATGTTCTATAATCATGGGCATGACATTTTTCTATTATTTGTGTGTATTTACCCCTTGAAATTTATTTTAGACCCAGTGACAAGAGCTGATGAAGACTATGCATGCATACAAAATTTTTGTTTGTTTATTTTTCACGATTGTGTAAACATTTACTAAGTGATAATGTACAAAGGTCAAAAAAATACCTAAATGCAACATACAAAATTTGTAAAATGCCGTGGAAAAACAGATACACACACTAAAACCTCACCCAGTCCACTGCGTATAGAGCTCATGGGAGCCAATTGATGCCAGGTGTTGGTCTCAGGCTGGTATTTCTCAGCTGTGTTCCAGCGGTTTTGTCCATCATATCCTCCCACCACATACAAAGCCCCGCTGCATGATGCCACACCAGCTCCCAGGCGGGGAACAGACATCGGACAAACAAACGACCAGCGATTAGAGTCAGGGTCCCACCTGCAAACCAAGCAGCAGTTTTGAGGCATGTGTGGTGCTCAGTGTGCTGATAATGTGTTGACTCTTCCTAATGGCATTACGTATTAGTCAGTTATGATAATGAAATTAATGTATCAGGGCTTTAAACTTTAAACTGATTGAGAAAAGAGCAGCTGTGCTTGGCAACCTTCTCAGTCGACACACTCGGCCAACTTTAAGTGGATTAAACTAAGCTGGCGACCATGTTTGGCAACTAAGGACAAGCTTTATGAGAAGCCAAAGATGTTGCAACACGAATGAGTTCAGAAAGACAAGAAAGTCCCCTGGTGTCTCTGGAGAAAACTAAGATTAAAGACATGAGGCTTAAAAAAGGGCAACACGGACATTATAATGTATTTAAATTAACAATTTGAAACTACTGTGTGTTTTTAACCTGTTTTAAGAGTGCATAATGACAAACATCACCAACAACACTGGTTTTATTTTTTCCCTTGATAAACAGATTTCCTTAAGAAAAGAGGACAAAGTACATACGTCAGCATTTACTGTATCTAACCAAAATAGGAAGAGGCTATCTGTGAACATCTACCACTGTTTATTGAAATGAAGGCGGCAAGAGTAATTGCAGCGTTCATATGAGTGAAAATAAGGATAAATTAAGAATTTATTCATGTGTTACTCATGATGCTACAGTCTCTAGGGTAGGTTTTAGTTGTTGATGCTGGGCAACAAGGAAAACAAATTCCCCTACTGCTGTACACTTAAAATACTGAAGGTGCTGGACCAGGAAAATTTAGCCATATTGCCTTTAATCAAATTATATACAGTGGTGTGAAAAAGTGTTTGCCCCCTTCCTGATTTCTCATTTTTTTGTGTTTGTCACATTTAAGGGCAGCGCGGTGGAGGAGTGGTTAGCACTGCGGCAGCACAGCAACTCACCCTTGGCCGGGGGATCCTGGGTTTGATCCCAGCCCCCGACTAACAGTGATCTGTGTGGAGTTTGCATGTTCTGCCCGTGTCTGCGTGGGTTTACTCTGGGATTTCTCCGGTTTCCTCCCACATGCCAAAAACATGCAAGTTAGGTTAACTGGCATCAAAACTGGGGATTCTAAATTGTCCTTAGGTATGACTGTGAGAGTGAAAGGTTGTCTGTCTCTCTGTGTTGGCCCTGCGATGGACTGGCGATCTGTCCAGGGTGTACCCTGCCTCTCGCCCAAAGATGCTGGGATAGGCTCCAGTGCCCCCACGACCCGAAAAGGATTAAGCGGAAGAAGATGAATGAATGAATGAATGAATGTCACATTTAAATGTTTCAGATCATCAAACAAATTTTCAATATTAGACAAAGATAATACAAGTAAACACAAAATGCAGTTTTTATATGAAGGTGTTTATCATTAAGGGTAAAAAAAAATTCAAACCTACATGGCCCTGTGTGAAAAAGTGACACCCCCCCCCCCGTGAAAACATACAGTGCATCCAGAAAGAATTCACAGTACTTCACTTTTTCCACATTTTGTTGTTACAACCTTATTCCAAAAGGGAATAAATTCATTTTTCCTCAAAATTCTACACACAATACCCCATAATGACAACGTGAAAAAAAGTTTTTTTGAGATTTTTGCACATTCATAAAAAATAAAAAAACTAAGAAATCACATGTACATAAGTATTCACAGCCTTTGCCATGAAGATCATAATTGAGCTCAGGTACATCATGTTTCCACTGATCATCCTTGAGATGTTTCTACAGCTTAATTGGAGTCCACCCGTGGTAAATTCAGTTGATTGGACATGCTTTGGAAAGGCACATACCTGTCTATATAAGGTCCCACAGTTGACAGTGCATGTCAGACCACAAACCAAGCATGAAGTCAAAGGAATTGTCTGTAGACCTCCGAGACAGGATTGTCTCGAGGCACAAATCTGGGTAAGGGTACAGAAAATTTTCTGCTGCTTTTAAGATCCCAATTAGTACAGTGGCCTCTGTCATCCGTAAATGGAACAAGTTTGGAGCCACCAGGACTCTTCCTAGAGCTGGCCAGCCATCTAAACTGAGCGATCGGGGGAGAAGGGCCTGAGTCAGGGTGGTGACCAAGAACCTGATGGTCACTCTGTCAGCGCTCCAGCGTTCCTCTGTGGGAAGAGGAGAACCTTCTAGGAGGACAACCATCTCTGCAGCAATCCACCAATCAGGCCTCTATGGTAAAGTGGCCAGACGGAAGCCACTCCTAAGTAAAAGGCACATGGCAGCCCACCTGAAGTTTGCCAAAAGGCACCTGAAGGACTCTCAGACCATGAGAAACAAAATTCTCTGGTCTGATGAGACACAGATCGAACTCTTTGGTGGGTGTGAATGCCAGGCGTCATGTTTGGAGGAAACCAGGCATCACTCATAACCATGCCAATGGTGGTGGCAGCATCATGCTGTGGGGACGTTTTTCAGCGGCAGGAACTGGGAGACTAGTCAGGTTAGAGTGAAAGACGAATGCAGCAATGTACAGAGACATCCTGGATGAAAATCTGCTCCAGAGCACTCTTGACCTCAGACTGGGGCGACGGTTCATCTTTCAGCAGGACAACAACCCTAAGCACACAGACAAGGTATCAAAGAAGTGGCTTCAGGACAACTCTGTGAATGTCCTTGTCAGCCAGAGCCCAGACTTGAATCCAATTGAACATCTCTGGAGAGATCTGAAAATGGCTGTGCACCGTCGCTTCAAATCCAACCTTATAGAGCTTGAGAGGTGTTGCAAAGAAGAATGGGTGAAACTGCTGAAAGATAGGTGTACCAAGCTTGTGGCATCATATTCAGAAAGTCTTGAGGCTGTAATTTCTGCCAAAGATGCAACAACAAAGTATTGAGCAAAGGCTGTGAATACTTATGTACATGTGATTTCTTAGTTTTTTATTTTTAATAAATTTGCAAAAATCTCAAAAAAATTTTTTTTCATGTTGCCATTATGGGGTATTATGTGTAGAATTTTGAGGAAAAAAATGAATTTAATCCCTTTTGGAATAAGGCTGTAACAAAACAAAATGTGGAAAAAGTGAAGCACCGTGAACACATTCCAGATGCACTGTAAATTAACTAAGGTTTATCACATCTTTGTAAAGCTGATTTTAATTTCTCTAGCCACACCCAGGCCTGATTACTGCCACACCTGTTCTCAATCAAGAAATCACTTCAATAGGACCTGCCTGACAAAGTGAAGTTGAATGAAAGATCCTCAAAAGCTAGACATCATGCTGCAATCCAAAGAAATTCAGGAACAAATCAGAAACAAAGTAACTGAGATCTAGCAGTCTGTAAAAGGTTATAAAGCCATTTCTAAAGCTTTGGGACTTCAGCGAACCACAGTGAGAGCCATTATCCACAAATGGCGAAAACATGGAACAATTCAACTTTATTTTATTTATATAGCGCCATTTCACAACAACAGTCATCTCATAGCACTATCAACTGTAGGGGGGGACCCCCACAGTTGCAGAAAGACCCCAGCAATCAGGCGATCCCCTATGAGCAAGCACTTGGCGACGGTGGAGAGGAAAAACTCCCTTTTAACAGGAAGAAATCTCCAGCAGAACCAGGCTCAGGGAGGGGCAGTCATCTGCTGCGACTGGCTGGGGGGTGAGGGGATAGAGAAGAAGAAAAGAACAGACATGTAGAGAGCAAACAGCACGATGGGGACTCAATCTATGGGAGAGAACAAACAAATGTTAATGACCAGCAAAAAAAAAAAAATATTTCATAGAGAGTGAGGAAAGGAGTGAGGCCCAGTGCATTACTGGAGGTCCCCCGGCTGACTAAACCTATTAGCAGCATAACTAAGGGAGGGTTCAGAAACACATGATCCCTCCCTAATTGTAGGCTATATCAAAAAGGTAGGTTTTAGCCCTATTCTTAAAAACAGAGATCGAGTCTGACTCCCGAATCCAGATTGGCAGCTGATTCCACAGCAGAGGAGCTTGATAATTGAAGGCTCTGCCTCCCATTGTACTTTTGGAGATTCTAGGTATTACAAGTAATCCTGCATTTTGGGAGCGTAGTGCTCTGTTAGGATGATACGGTAGTATCAGATCTTTTAAATAAAAAGGAGCCTGATTGTTTAGAGCTTTGTAAGTAAGAAGAAGGATTTTAAACTTAATTCTAAACTCTATGGGAAGCCAATGAAGGGAGGCCAGAACCGGAGAGATATGATCTCTCTTTCTAGTACCTGTTAAAACTCTTGCTGCAGCATTTTGGATCAGCTGAAGACTTTTTAAAGATGTTTTAGGACAGCCTGATAATAAAGAATTACAATAATCTAATCTCGAGCTAACAAAAGCGTGGATCAGCTTCTCAGCATCACTCTGAGACAAAATGCTCCTAATCTTGGCAATATTGCGCAAATGATAGAAGGCAGTCTTAGAAACAAATTTAATATGTGAATTGAAGGACAAATCCTGATCAAAAATAACTCCAAGGTTCCTCACAGAGCTATTAAGAGAAAGAGTAACTGCATCCAAACTGAAAGTTTGATTTGGAAAGGAATTTCTAAGGTTTTTTGGACCAACAAGAATGACTTCAGTCTTATCTGAATTTAATAGCAGGAAATTACAAGTCATCCAAGCTTTGATTTCCTTAAGACAGGCTTCTAACTTGGCTAATTGATTACTATCATCTGGCTTCATTGACAGGTATAATTGTGTGTCATCTGCATAACAATGAAAATGTATACAGTGCTTTCTAATAATGTTGCCTAACGGAAGCATATATAAACTAAAAAGAGTAGGGCCTAGCACAGATCCCTGTGGAACTCCATGACTAAGCTTTGAGCTGAAAGAAAACTCATCATTTACATGAACAAACTGGAACCTATCAGATAAATAAGATCTAAACCACTGCAACGAAGTTCCATTAAGTCCAACATAGTGTTCTAATCTATCAAGTAGAATATTATGATCAATAGTATCAAAAGCTGCACTAAGATCTAAAAGGACAAGTACAGAAACTAGTCCATTATCAGATGCAATGAGGAGGTCGTTAGTGACCTTCGCTAAGGCTGTTTCAGTACTATGATGGATTCTAAACCCAGATTGAAACTCTTCAAGTAAACCATTTCCCTGCAGGTGGTCAAATAATTGCGTAGCAACAACTCTTTCTAAGATTTTTGAAATGAAAGGGAGATTAGAGATTGGTCTATAGTTAGCTAAAGCTCCTGGATCTAGCGTTGGCTTTTTGAGTAAGGGTTTAATTACAGCCGTTTTAAAAGCCTGCGGTACATGGCCTAAAGTTAATGAAGAATTGATTATATGAAGAATAAAGCTACCAATAAGTGGGAAGACTTCTTTAAATAACCTGGTAGGAATAGGGTCTAAAAGACAAGTTGAAGGTTTGGATGAGGAAACTATTTTGTCTAACTCACAAAGGTCGATTGGAGTAAACTCATCAAGACAGACATCAATAGAAGGAGTTGTAGTAGTTACAGTATTTAAGTTAACTGTGGGAAGAATCTGATTGATTTTACCTCTGATGGATGAAATTTTATTATTGAAAAAGTTCATAAAGTCCTGACTAGTAAGCTCTAAGGGGATGCTAGGATTGACAGAGTCAACAAAGAACAGTGGTGAACCTTCCCAGAAGTGGCTGGCCAACTAAAATTACCCCAAGAGCACAGCGACAGCTTATCCAAGAGGTCACAAAAGACCCCACAACAACATCCAAAGAACTGCAGGCCTCGCCTCAGTTAAGGTCAGTGTTCATGACTCCACCATAAGAAAGAGATTGAGCAAAAATGGCCTGCATGGCACAGTTCCAAGACGAAAACCACTGCTGAACTGCTGAGCAAAAAGAACATAAAGGCGCATCTAAGTTTTGCCAGAAAACATCTTGATGATCCCCAAGACTTTTAGGAAAATACTCTGTGGACTGATGGGACAAAAGTTGAAATTTTTGGAAGGTGTGTCCCACTACATCCAGTGTAAAAGTAACACAGCATTTCAGAAAAGGAACATCATACCAACAGTAAAATATGGTGGTGGTAGTGCAATGGTCTGGGGCTGTTTTGCTGCTTCAGGACCTGAAAGACTTGCTGTGGTAAATGGAACCATGAATTCTGCTGTCTACCAAAAAACTTTGAAGGAGGATGTCCGGCCATCTGTTCGTGACTTCAAGCTGAACCGCACTTGGGTTCTGCAGCAGGACAATGATTCAAAACACACCAGCAAGTCCACCTCTGAATGGCTTAAGAAAAACAAAATGGAGACTATGGAGGGGCCTAGCCAAAGTCCTGACCTGAATTTGATCGAGATGCTGTAGCAAGACCTTAAAAAGGTGGTTCATGCTCGAAAACCCTCCAATGTGGCTGAATACAACAATTCTGCAAAGATGAGTAGGCCAAAATTCCTCCACAGCACCGTAAAAGACTCATTGCCAGTTATCACAAACACTTGATTGCAGTTGTTGCTGCGAAGGGTGGCCCAACCAGTTATTAAGTTTAGGGGGCAATCACTTTTTCACACAGGGCCATGTAGGTTTGGATTTTTTTCCCCCTTGATAATAAACACCTTCATTTAAAAACTGCATTTTGTGTTTACTTGTGTTATCTTTGTCTAATATTTAAATTTGTTTAATGATATGAATCATTTACAGTGGGGAAAAAAGTATTTAGTCAGCCACCAATTGTGCAAGTTCTCCCACTTAAAGATGAGAGGGGTCTCCAATTTTCATCATAGGTATACCTCAACTATGAGAGACAAAATGAGGAAAAAAAAAATCCAGAAAATCACATTGAAGGATTTTTAAAGAATTTATTTGCAAATTATGGTGGAAAATAAGTATTTGGTCACCTACAAACAAGCAAGATTTCTGGCTTTCACAGACATGTATCTTCTTCTTTAAGAGGCTCCTCTGTCCTTCACTCGTTACCTGTATTAATGGCACCTGTTTGAACTCGTTATCAGTATAAAAGACACCTGTCCACAACCTCAAACAGTCAGACTCCAAACTCCACTATGGCCAAGGCCAAAGAGCTGTCAAAGGACACCAGAAACAAAATTGTAGACCTGCACCAGGCTGGGAAGACTGAATCTGCAATAGGTAAGCAGCTTGGTGTGAAGAAATTAACTGTGGGAGCAATTATTAGAAAATGGAAGACATACAAAACCACTGATAATCTCCCTCAATCTGGGGCTCCACGCAAGATCTCACCCCGTGGGGTCAAAATGATCACGAGAACGGTGAGCAAAAAACCCAGAACCACACGGGGGGACCTAGTGAATGACCTGCAGAGAGCTGGGACCAAAGTAACAAAGGCTACCATCAGTAAGACACTACGCCGCCAGGGACTCAAATCCTGCAGTGCCAAACGTGTCCCCCTGCTTAAGCCAGTACTTGTCCAGGCCCGTCTGAAGTTTGCTAGAGAGCATTTGGATGATCCAGAAGAGGATTGAGAGAATGTCATATGGTCAGATGAAACCAAAATAGAACTTGTAAAAACTCAACTTGTCGTGTATGGAGGAGAAAGAACACCATACCTACTGTGAAGCATGGGGGTGGAAACATCATGCTTTGGGGCTGTTTTTCTGCAAAGGGACCAGGACGACTGATCCGTGTACAGGAAAGAATGAATGGGGCCATGTATCGTGAGATTTTGAGTGAAAACCTCCTTCCATCAGCAAGAGCATTGAAGATGAAACGTGGCTGGGTCTTTCAGCACGACAATGATCCCAAAGACACCGCCCGGGCAACGAAGGAGTGGCTTAGTAAGAAGCATTTCAAGGTCCTGGAGTGGCCTAGCCAGTCTCCAGATCTCAACCCCATAGAAAATCTTTGGAGGGAGTTGAAAGTCCGTGTTGCCCAGTGACAGCCCCAAAACATCACTGCTCTAGAGGAAATCTGCATGGAGGAATGGGCCAAAATACCAGCAACAGTGTGTGAAAACCTTGTGAAGACTTACAGAAAACGTTTGACCTCTGTCATTTCCAACAAAGGGTATATAACAAAGTATTGAGATGAACTTTTGTTATTGACCAAATACTTATTTTACAGAGGAATTTACCAATTAATTCATTAAAAATCCTTCAATGTGATTTTCTGGATTTTTTTTTCTCATTTTGTCTCTCATAGTTGAAGTATACCTATGATGAAAATTGGAGACCTCTCTCATCTTTTAAGTGGGAGAACTTGCACAGTTGGTGGCTGACTAAATACTTTTTTGCCCCACTGTAAGTGTGACAAACACAAAAAAATGAGAAATCAGGAAGGGGGCAAACACTTCTTCACACCACTCTGTGTGTGTGTGTGTGTGTGCATATACATATATATACATATATATATATATATATATATATACACTACCGTTCAAAAGTTTGGGGTCACCCAGACAATTATTTTGTGTTTTCCACGAAAAGTCACACTTATTTACCACCATGAGTTGTAAAATGAATAGAAAATATAGTCAAGACATTGACAAGGTTAGAAATAATGATTTGTATTTGAAATAATAATTTTTTCCTTCAAACTTTGCTTTCGTCAAAGAATCCTCCATTTGCAGCAATTACAGCATTGCATACCTAACATGATTGCACAAGGGTTTTCTAATCATCCATTAGCCTTCTGATGCAATGAGCAAACACATTGTACCATTAGAACACTGGAGTGATAGTTGCTGGAATTGGGCCTCTATACACCTATGTAGATATTGCACCAAAAACCAGACATTTGCAGCTAGAATAGTCATTTACAACATTAGCAATGTATAGAGTGTATTTCTGATTAGTTTAAAGTTATCTTCATTGAAAAAAAGTGCTTTTCTTTCAAAAATAAGGAAATTTCTAAGTGACCCCAAACTTTTGAACGGTAGTGTATATACTGTATAAGTAAAAGGAAAATAAGTATTGAACATGTCAACATTTTTCTCAGTAAACATATTTCTGACAGAGCCATTGACCTGGGATTTTCACCAGATATCAGGAACAACCCAAGTAAACCATACATACAAAGAAATCAAGGCAACTGTGCTCACAAGTTATATTTAATAAAGTGGAATGGCACAGGGAATAAGTATTGAACACGGTTGGTGGAATTCATTTAATATTTAGTAGAAAAGCCTTTGTTGGTAATAACAGCTTCCAGATGCCTCCTGTATGGAGAAGCTCAGCACAGGCATTGCTCAGGAGTGATTTTAGCCCACTCCTCCACACAAACTATCTTCAAATCTTGAAGGTTCCATGGATGTCTTCTATGAACCCTGATCTTCAGTTCGTTCCATAGATTTTCAATTGGATTCAGGTCAGGTGACTGACTGGGCCATTCTAGCAGCTTCACTGTCCTTCTCTGGAGCCAGTTGAGAGTTTCCTTGGCTGTGTGTTTGGGATCATTGTCTTGCTGAAATGTCCACTTTTATTTCATCTTCAGCATCTTGGCAGATGGCAACAGGTTCTTTTCAAGGATGTCTTTGTACATTTGTCCATTCATCTTTCCTTCAGTTATATGAAGTCTTCCTGTATCATGTGCTGAAAAACACCCCCACACCATGATGCTCCCACCTCCGAACTTCACTGTTGGTATGGTGTTTTGGGGCTGATGTGTGATGTTTGTGTCCTCCAAACATGCTGTATGTTGTGGCATCCAAAAAGTTTCTTTCTGGAGCTCTCCACAAGTGGTCTTTGGCTCTTGGATAACTCTTCTGATAATTCTTTTGACTCCTCTGTCAGAGATCTTGCAAGGAGCTCCTGGTCATGGCTGGTTTATGGTAAAATAATGTTCTTTCCACTTCCAAATGATGGCTCCAACAGTGCACATTGAAACATTCAGAAGTTCAGAAATGCATCTATGACCAATGCCATCATTTTGTTTTGCAACAATAAGGTTGTGAAGGTCTAGAGAGAGCTCTTTACTTTTACCCATCATGAGTTCTTTGTGGTGTGATAATCTGATATTCACAGACCTTTTTAAATGCTATCAGTCAGGACTTAACCAGCTGAAATTAATTTGCATGTGTTGAATCCTTATTCCCTGTGTCATTCCACTTTATTAAATATAACTCGTTTTGTGAACATAGTTGCCTTGATTTCTTTGTATACGGATTACTTGGGTTGTTACTGATATCTGGTGAAAATCTCAGGTCAGTGACTCCATCAGAAATATGTTTAATGAGAAAAATGGTGACATGTTCAATACTTATTTACCCCGCTGTGTGTGTGTGTGTGTGTGTGTGTGTGTGTGTGTGTGTGTGTGTATACACTACCGTTCAAAAGTTTGGGGTCACTTAGAAATTTCCTTATTTTTGAAAGAAAAGCACTGTTTTTTCAATGAAGATAACCTTAAACTAATCAGAAATACACTCTAATATCTAATATACATTGCTAATGTGGTAAATGGGGCTGCACGGTGGCGCAGTGGTTTAGCACTGTGGCAGCACAGTTTTACCCTCGGCCGGGGGACCGCGGGGATCATGAGATCGTGGGTTCGATCCCAGCCCCCGACCAACAGTGAGCTGTGTGGAGTTTGCATGTTCTCCCCGTGTTGCGCGGGTTTACTCCGGGATTTCTCCGGTTTCCTCCCGCACACCAAAAAAAACCATGTAGGTTTAGGGCGCTCGCGCACGCAGCAACCAGCAGCCGGTGGCTTGTCACCAGACTGCAAACCAAGTCTACCTACGGGTACAAATAAGTAACAAAAAAAACCAAAAAAACCCCCCAAAAACTATTCTAGCTGCAAATGTCTGGTTTTTGGTGCAATATCTACATAGGTGTATAGAGGCCCATTTCCAGCAACTATCACTCCAGTGTTCTAATGGTACAATGTCTTTGCTCATTGCGTCAGAAGGCTAATGGATAATGAGAAAACCCTTGTGCAATCATGTTAGCACAGCTGAAAACGGTTTAGCTGGTTAGAGAAGCTATAAAACTGACCTTCCTTTGAGCAGGTTGAGTATCTGGAAAAAAATTATTATTTCAAATACAAATCATTATTTCTAACCTTGTCAATGTCTTGACTATATTTTCTATTCATTTTACAACTCATGTTGGTAAATAAGTGTGGCTTTTCATGGAAAACACAAAATAATTGTCTGGGTGACCCCAAACTTTTGAACGGTAGTGTATATATATATATATATATATATATATATATATATATATATATATATATATATATACTGTATATATATATATATATATATACACAGTGGGGCAAAAAAGTATTTAGTCAGCCACCAATTGTGCAAGTTCTCCCACTTAAAAGATGAGAGAGGTCTCCAATTTTCATCACAGGTATACCTCAACTATGAGAGACAAAATGAGAAAAAAAAAATCCAGAAAATCACATTGAAGAATTTTTAATGAATTAATTGGTAAATTCCTCAGTAAAATAAGTATTTGGTCACCTACAAACAAGCAAGATTTCTGGCTCTCACAGACATGTAACTTCTTCTTTAAGAGGCTCCTCTGTCCTCCACTTGTTACCTTGTATTAATGGCACCTGTTTGAACTCGTTATCAGTATAAAAGACACCTGTCCACAACCTCAAACAGTCAGACTCCAAACTCCACTATGGCCAAGACCAAAGAGCTGTCAAAGGACACCAGAAACAAAACTGTAGACCTGCACCAGGCTGGGAAGACTGAATCTGCAATAGGTAAGCAGCTTGGTGTGAAGAAATTAACTGTGGGAGCAATTATTAGAGAATGGAAGACATACAAAACCACTGATAATCTCCCTCAATCTGGGGCTCCACGCAAGATCTCACCCCATGGGGTCAAAATGATCGCGAGAACGGTGAGCAAAAATCCCAGAACCACATGGGGGGACCTAGTGAATGACCTGCAGAGAGCTGGGACCAAAGTAACAAAGGCTACATCAGTAACACACTATGCCGCCAGGGACTCAAATCCTGCAGTGCCAGACGTGTCCCCGTGCTTAAGCCAGTACATGTCCAGGCCTGTCTGAAGTTTGCTAGAGAGCATTTGGATGATCCAGAAGAGGATTGGGAGAATGTCATATGGTCAGATGAAACCAAAATAGAACTTTTTGGTAAAAACTCAACTTGTCGTGTTTGGAGGAGAAAGAACACCATATACCTACTGTGAAGCATGGGCATGGAAACATCATACTTTGGGGCTGTTTTTCTGCAAAGGGACCAGGACGACTGATCCGTGTAAAGGAAAGAATGAATGGGGCCATGTATCGTGAGATTTTGAGTGAAAACCTCCTTCCATCAGCAAGGGCATTGAAGATGAAACGTGGCTGGGTCTTTCAGCATGACAATGATCCCTAACACACCGCCCAGGCAACGAAGGAGTGGCTTCGTAAGAAGCATTTCAAGGTCCTGGAGTGGCCTAGCCAGTCTCCAGATCTCAACCCCATAGAAAATCTTTGGAGGGAGTTGAAAGTCTGTGATGCCCAGCGACAGCCCCAAAACATCACTGCTCTAGAGGAGATCTGCATGGAGGAATGGGCCAAAATACCAGCAACAGTGTGTGAAAATCTTGTGAAGACTTACAGAAAACGTTTGACCTCTGTCATTGCCAACAAAGGGTATATAACAAAGTACTGAGATGAACTTTTGTTATTGACCAAATACTTATTTTACCGAGGAATTTACCAATTAATTCATTAAAAATCCTTCAATGTGATTTTCTGGATTTTTTTTTTCTCATTTTGTCTCTCATAGTTGAGGTATACCTATGATGAAAATTGGAAACCTCTCTCATCTTTTAAGTGGGAGAACTTGCACAATTGGTGGCTGACTAAATACTTTTTTGCCCCACTGTATATATATATATATACTGTATATATACTATATATAACAGCTAGCTTAAATCAGTAAAAAAAATCCCACATCTTTAAATTTAAAACTCACTAATTACAGTGGATATAAAAAGTCTACACACCCCTGTTCAAATGCCAGGTTTTTGTGATATAAAAACAGTGAGACCAAGATAAATCATTTCAAAACTTTTCCCCCCATTAATGTAACCTATAACCTGTACAACCCCATTGAAAAGCAAACTGAAATCTTTTAAGGTTAAAAATAAAAAACTTACAATAACCTAGTTGCATAAATATGCACACCCACTTATAACTGGGGATGTGGCTGTGTTCATTAACCAACCACATTCAAACTCATGCTAAATGGGAGTCAGCACACACCTGCCACCATTTAAAGTGCCTCTAATTAACCCCAAATAATGTTCAGCTGTTCTAGTAGGCTTTTCCTGACATTTCTGTAGTCACATCTTACAGCACAAGCCATGGTCCGCAGATGGCTTCCAAAGTATCAGAGGCATCTCATTGTTCAAAGATATTGGTCAGGAGAAGTGTACAAAAGAATTTTCAAGGCATTAAATATACCATGGAACACAGTGAAGTCAGTCATCATCAAGTGGAGAAAATATGGCACAACAGTGACATTACCAAGAACTGGACGTCCCTCCAAAATTGATTAAAGACAAGAAGAAAACTGGTCAGGGAGGCTGCCAAGAGGCCGATAGCAACACTGAAGAAGCTGCAGGAATTTCTGGCAAGTACTGACTGTTAGTACATGTGACAACAATCTCCCATCTAGGTGGCAAAATGGAACCCCTATCTTGCAAAGAAAAACATCCAAGCCCAGCTACATTTTGCCAAAACACATTTGAAATCTCCCAAATGCATGTGGGAAAATGTGTTATGGTCTGATGAAATCAAGGTTGAACTTTTTGGCCATAATTCCAAAAGGTACAGTATATTTTGTGCAAACACAACACTGCTCATCACCAAAAGAACACCATACCTACAGTCAAGCATGGTGGTGGCAGCATCATGCTTTGGAGCTGTTTTTCTTCAGCTGGAACTGGGGCTTTATTCAAGGTGGAGGGAATTATGAACAGTTCCAAATACCAGTCAGTATTGGCACAAAACCTTCAGGCTTCTGTTAGAAAGCTGAAGATGAAGAGGAACTTCATCTTCCAACACGACAGTGACCCAAAGCACACATCCAAATCAACAAAAGAATGGCTTCACCAGAAGAAGATTAAGGTTTTGGAATGGCCCAGCCAGAGTCCAGACCTGAATCCGATTGAACATCTGTGGGGTGATCTGAAGACGGCTATGCACAGGAGATGCCCTGACAATCTGACAGATTTGGAGCGTTTTTGCAAAGAAGAGTGGTGGATATTCCACATCAAGATGTGCCACGCTGATAGACTCCTACCCAAAAAGACTGAGTGCTGTAATAAGAGCCAAAGATGCTGCAACAAAGTATTAGTTTTAAGGGTGTGCATATTTATGCAACCAGGTTATTGAAAGTTTTGTATTTTTCCCCTAGTTTTGAAATGATTTATCTTGGTCTCATTTTTTTACATCACAAAAACCTGGCATTTGAATATGGGTGTATAGACTTTTTATATCCACTGTGTGTGTGTGTGTATATATATTAAATATATATACTGTACAACCACAGTACAATAACTACTTACATAAAGGTTGCAAATGAAAATTGAGGCTATGGATTGTAAGAAGTACTATGCAGCTCTTTTTATAGATTTGTCCAAATTTACAGTGGACCATAGGGATTTAAAAGACATGCTGTAGAACTTTGTTTTTTTTGAGTCTGTTGTCGTCTGGTTTGGTTCTGGTGGAACACAATATGTTCACTCAGCCAGATCTTCTTCCTTTCCACATATAATATAATAGTATATTATATATACATATAATTTGTGTAATAACACAACATAACAAAAATAATTTTTTTCTAAGTTGTCTGTGTTGTTTTCAGCTGATTTAAGACAATTTTGAACCGCTGAATCCGAAAACAACATCCGTTTCTCTCGATCAGGTCAGGTTTTTATGCTAAGTTGTAAGCAGTTGTACAGTTGTACTGTAAATTGAATAGTAGACATTGATAAAGGTAAGTACATGTGAATTGAATGTTATGTCATCATTGTTGAAAATTCAGAGAATTTCAAGAAATAATAAAAAAGAATTTTACATCACATAAAGCGAAAATACCCGTACATGTAAACAAAAACATAAAAAAACATGTGGTCATAGTTCAAAAAGTTAACCTGATTGAGCAAAACCAATGTGACTTTTGGATTCAGCACATCAAAATTGTCCTAAATCAGCTAAAAAAAAACTTAGATAATAAATTTAGTGTTGACCAGTGTAATTTAACAAATGCTGACTTCCATTTTCAAGCTGGTGATATGCTCATTTACTGCCCATCTGTCACTTTGTCAAACCTAGGAAAATCTGCTGTCTGTATTTATTTTAAGGTCATAATTTCAAATTGGTTTTAAATGACAAAAAAAATAAAATAAATCCATGATTATTTTTAACTGACAAAGAGCTATCAGCTGATCTTCCCAGAATCAAGACAGCGAAGAATCTGAACTTGAACTGGTGACTTCCTACAGGTACATGGGTATAGATTTTGATGAGAATTTGTCTTTTAACTCTCATATTGATGGTCTGATCACCAAGTTGAAAATCAAATTGGGTTTCTTTTTCAGAAACAAATCTTGTTTCTCCCTCAAAGTGAGAAAACACCTGATTTCCACAATTTTTTTTAACCTCTCCTAGACAATGGAGAGCTTCTTTTTATGAATGTACCTGAAATATACTTAAAGAGGTTGGATACTGTTTGCCACTGTGGTTTTAAGGTTTATTACTGGTTGTAGAAATTGTGTTTATCACTGTACTCTGTATGAGCTTCCATCCCTCCATGTTCGCAGACTCTCACAAGGATTGGCATTTGTCTACAAATCTATTCTCGGGCCTGCTCCCAGTTTTTCTCTGTATATACATATGTAAAAACATCAGCTACATGGTCTATGGTCACAGAGCTATGTACAAATGTCTGTCCCCAGAGTGAGAACAGAGTTTGGGAAGAAGCCTTCAGATATGCTGCTCCTTTTCCTTGGAATGACCTGCAGAAGGAACTGAACTATCAGGCCTCGTTACATTGGGTGAATTTTTGGCCAGACTGTACTTGTCCGTCGCAGTCACATTACACCATATAAATACAGAAGTAGTCTTTTCAGTAATTTGTAGTACTTTTGCTGTATAATCCAACCAAATAACAAACTCAGTTATACACCACTGATCTGTAGCATCATATTTAATGAACGGCTCTGAAAGCTCCACCAACCCTTTCATTTATCTCTCTGCAAGAAAGAAAATATGCCCATTTCCTGAATAGAAACTATTTTAGCACTAGAATCTTTGCATAGGCAAATGACATGAGGTATGACAACAAGCAAGAGTCAAGATGAGCAGGTTGGACAGCATGTACTCTGACTGGTTAATGATTAAAAGGATGCTGGTTCTGTTGTTGGCTCAGGGTGTTTTCCAGCTGTAAACTGCTGATAAGGAGCGTGGCTGATATCAAAACGTCTGCCCTCTAATGTTGGCACAATGCCCCTAATAAAAAAAAAATGCTAAATTGGGCCATCCTGCCAACAATGACCTTGCACTATAAATGCTGGAAGTTTCGCATCTGCAGTGAGGAACACATCAGGGGCAAATTATAAAACATCATGTCTACTTGGAAGGTACAACTCCCTGCTGAGTCTCTTACATGCTGTTTTGATTCATTTGGGAAGTGTCTCGACAAAAAGAACCCTTTTCTGCCAGCTATTATTACTATAAATACTCTAATCTCATTTGGTGTGTTTCACATTAGATTTTCAATTCAATAGTTTTATCAGCTTTTATTATATTTAACAGCTTTTGGGAAAGTTTTCAACCAGTGTCTGATGAGTCTTAATAATTCTCTCGAGACTAGAATCTAAGATTTTTTTTTTTATCTTTAAATAGAAAAAGAGATAAAGGTTACATTCAAAATAGAGTTCTAACAGTATCATTAGAGGGAGTCATTCTCTGATTCATGTTGGTGAGTGAAACTGCGATGAAGCATTAAAATCCTCCTGGCAGCCTCAATATATAAAGTATTCCTAACCAGATATATTACTGGGATTTTGACTGAAAGAACGTATGCTGTTTTTAGTCAGGAAAAGGGGAATACCAGCAAACTCCTTGAATAGTAGCTATTCAACTGATTGCTCTTGTGCCATTATCCATACTTACTCCGAGGTAAATGCACTTGATCTTTCCAACTGTGCACAGGAAGGAAAATTTGTGTCTGCACATTCAGATCAGTAAATAAATCGTCATTAAAGTCAAACGAGTTTTGAAGTGAAGCCTTAGATACATAAATCCTTGTGCATACACAGCGAACACCTCAGAAGTGCCTCACCTCTCCACGGTGCTGTGATGTATCGATCCATGGGAACCTCCAACCGCATAGATGCAGGCCGTCCACCACGCCCACCCAACCCTGTTCCTGGGAACGTGAGGGAGGCTTGTACGCTCCACTGGTTGGTCATGGGATTGTAGCAGTTCACAGCATAGACTCTGTACTGATGGAGGCGACAGGTTCCTTCCTCCAATCTGCATTCAGAAAGCACAAATTACATCAAAGTTAAAAGTACGTAAATCTCATTGACTCCTCTTGCACAGAAAAGACTGTATGGTGATTTTTAGAGATTTTTAACAGTTATGAGTTCAGCGTTAAGAATAACATTTTAACCAGACCGTCAGTGATGGAGTAGCTCATTCTGAACTAGCAAATGAGATAATCCAGATGCAGATCCATCTAAGGATCATTGTGTGAGAGATTCATCTTGGCAGTTGCCTAGGAGGAGGAGTGATTTCACAACTTGTGGATGGACAGATAGATAGCAAGTTTGATGATGAAAGGGTATCCAGAACATCCTTTGATGGTGAAACTCACCAGAATCGGTGAGAGTTCCAGAAATTACCTTTGGCAGGCATTCCATTAGATCAACAGGTTACACCAAACATACTTAAACCTAAATAGGATAAATTAAGATAAGCCCAACATTTATTTTTAAGCAAGGTTCAACTTAATGAGTAATTAAATGGTTGAAATACACAGTATATTTTAGATGTCATATGCACTTATTTCACATGTTAACAGTTTCCAGTGAGTCCATTATCCATTTACTCTAGACAGACACAGATAGTGGTAAGCTGCCTCTGTAGCCACAGCTGCCCTAGGGCAGATTGTCGGAAATGTGGCTGCCAATCCATACCAACAGCCTCTCTGACCACCACCAAACATTTATTCACATTCATGCACTAGTGTTATGGACACTGGAGGCAAGGTGGGTAAAATGTCCCAAGTGCCCAAGGACACAACGGTAGGATGGCTGGGAAGCGTGGGATTCAAACGACCAACCTTCTGGTTATTGGATGACCCACTCTATCTCCTGAGCTACTGCCACCCCACCTCTAACATGCTTTGGTCAAAATACTTCCAAGGTTGAAATATTACAGCAATATTTTCCACCCAGATTAAACACCTGTAGTCATAGTGACAACAGTGCATGTTTCATTAAATGCTACTGAGCCCCAGTTTACCTTAACCTCTCTTTTTTTGTCATTGCTGAGCGCTATTGATGCCATGCTAATGTTAGTGCTTAGCCTTTGGCTGTCGGCCTGAGCTAATTAATGTAAAATTGTCTTGATATGAGAATATAAAGGCCCAAATGAAGCATCACTGGGGAAAGGGGTGGGTGGTTTGAGTGGTCAGTAGCACAGAGCCAGTAACTGGGCTATAACAAGAACAGAAACGACCCTGAATGACTGACTTACTAATTTGCTAACTCTAAGGGATCCAGAAGTGTTAGCTAAGCTAGGGTAGCAATCAGTGTGATTAAAGGGCTATTGAGGCCAGTACATTAAAAATTAAGCCAGAATGACATGAGATATATTGTCGACTGTGGATCAATAAAACTACTGGGAATACGGATATCTAAGCAGGGTGAGTAAAATATATAAGGGAAGAGCCAAAAAAACTGTGATCGCTACGCTAACTCTGTAGTAGCACTGTTGGTGTATGGATTTAGGTGCTCACAGTGATACTACCATTGTCATTAAATAGATGGAGATAGGGCTGTGCGATATGACGATATATATCGGATGACAATATAAAAACATCTATCGTTTCATAGAATACTCTTTATCGTTTATACCATGATTTAAAATGCACATACTCCTGTTTATTCAGTAAAGCTCCTCACCACTACTTGTCAGCGCCCCGCAGTGTTGCCAGATGGGAAATGCTGAAGCATCATACCAATGGCTTAAAATTATCGTATTTTGAGTAAAATTACCGTATTTTGAGGAAAAATTATCGTACACTACCCATTTTCATTCTGACGTAGCTCAGGACCATCTGCTTAGTAACATATTATCACAGAGCGTGCAAAGTTACAGCCATAATGCAGTGGTTACCTTTAAATAATCTAACAGTCATTTGAAAAAGCACCTCTACCTGTGTGGAGGACAGGTTTGAGCCTGCACTTACAGCCCAAAATATCAGTCGTACTTAACTAATATCTTCTATATGAAATTCTGTTGAATCATCATATATCAAGGTCTTTCCTCATAAAGAGTTTGAGAAGTACTCTGTTTGTCACTCTATAAAAGCAAGAAATCTGTGTGTGTCTGTCACATTCATAGGACATCATAGGACGGCCTATGAACTCAAGGCATCATAGGACACATAGACAAATGTGTCTTTATGATGTCATATAGACCATGTGACAAATGTGTCCTTATGATGTTATATAGACCATGTGTCTTTGAACTCAGGCATCATAGGACACATAGACAAATGTGTCTTTATGATGTCATATAGGCATGTGTCTGAACTCAGGCATCATAGCACACATAGACAAATGTGTCTTTATGATGTCATATAGACCATGAACTCAGGCATATTAGGACGCGATGCCTATATGATGGCACATAGACAAATGTGTCTTTATGATGTCATATACATCAAGCCCACGGCACATAGACGAATGTGTCTTTATGATGTCATATACATCAAGCCTGCCTTCATGTCTTTATGATGTCATATACAGTGACAGACATCAGGCAACATGTCTTTAAGATGCCATATACATCAAGGCTGCCTTCATGTCTTTATGATGTCATATACAATGAGTCCATGCCGGAAAGTCTCTATTTGCTCAGATCTATTTTCATGATCCTGTCCATGAACTGGAATTACGACGCACCTATCCCTCAACCAGTGGTCTCAAAGAAGAAGAAGAAGAAGAAGAAGAACCAGCTGGAGAGCAAGAGAATGATGACAACTGCTGCACGTCAGAAAAGATGCCGTGAAGATGAAACACCTGAGGTTCCAGCACTACATCGCACCCGTCTGAGACAAGAGGACACCCTTCACCAGCATAGGGTATGACAGACTTTAAAGCACGTTTCTACGACATCATACGCCTATGATCTCTGCCTCATCATCATAGCGCATCCTATGAACTCAGGCATCACAGGACGACTCGTCACGGCTACATGATGGCAAATGTGTAACCTTGACGAATGCCAGTCTGCACTACAAATGTGTAAAATGCCAAACAAAGCGCTGATTTTCTCCAGGTGCTCCGGTTTCTACAGGCATGCACGGGCCTTCCTGAACAGGGTCGAAAGCCACTTTTTCAGGATCGTGCCCATGACCTGGAATTATGATACACCTATCCCTCAACCTGTGGTCTGAACGAAGAAGAAGAAGACCCACCAGATGGAGAGCAATAGAATGAGGAGAACTGCTGCACGTCAGAAAGGATGCCATGAACATGAAACACCTCAGGTTCCAGCAGTACGCCGCAGGCATGACTATGAACAACACAGCCGTCTGAGACAGGAGGAGACCCTTCAGTAGTCTGAATGAAGAAGAAGACCCACCAGATGATGTCTATATGACGGCACATAGACAGAGCACATGACTCCCTACAAGACATATAGACACAGGTAAGCAACATAACACAGAACAGTGACAGGCAGGAGAAGAAGTAACAAGCAGGAGCAAACAGCCCCAGATGGCGGGGCATATTTTGTGTAATTTTTATGTTTTGCTGCATATAAAAGCCATCACATGTGATTGCCACTTAGTGCTGTGTTGCTATACCAACTGTCCTGTAACTGGCAAGAATTCTGTTCCAATGCATCCCCTCTACGGACATGCATGGGTTTCTACGGGCATGCATGGGTATGCACTAGGAATAAACAATCAATCCACCTACACTACTGCTAAAATGCTTCTGATAATTGAAGCAGAAACCTGTTTCAGTTTTATTGAGATCTTTAAGTCAGTGACATTTTTGCGGACATTTGCACGTTGCAGCAGCGACAGAAAGCTTTAGTACTAATGCCAACAACAGGTTTGAACCACCCAGTAAAACTAGGGTCTGTGGCCCCCCCACTTCGTTTCTCAACCTGCTTGTTATGTTGCTTACTTGTTGACTCTGCTGTGCCTGCATTAGTGCTGTAACGTAAATGAACTGAACGTACTGTACTGAATCACTCACTGGAGCTGTACTGGAAGCCAAGGATCAGCAGCTCAATCCCCCATCTGAGCAGCAAATGAGCCTTGCCCTCTCGGTTCAGCAGACTCTCAGTTTGGCTGAGATGGTAGGACAGTTGGAGCTCCAATACAGCACTGAGTGATTCAGTGTACAACTATTTATAACTGATCTTTTTAGCTTGTCTCAGCACGTTTCATTGAACTGTGGATCCCATCACTAACCTTCATACAAGGCTGGCTCTCTCCTACTGCAACACAAGTCTTCCGTCTTCTTTTCTAAACAGCCTGTGCACATGAGACGATGCGTAAAAACAAACGTAGTATGTATGCACAGGATCCGTATTCTGATTGTGTGTGCTAATGTATTAACGTAGCCATGTAATGAAGGGGTCAAATTATTGTACATTAGGGGATTTTTGAAATTATTGATTGGATATCGTACAGAGGGCAAAATTACCGTACAAATACGTTAATTATCCTATGTCTGGCAACACTGGTGCCCTGTCTCTCCCACCGCAGTGGGCAACTGCGCACAGCAGAACAGGTGGGCTGCTAGGCTTCAGTCCGGTGCATGCTAATGCTAACTCCATACTAGCGGTTCAGATAGCTGCTACTCCTGTTTGCCGGGGAAGTGGGACTGTTTTCCATTGTGCTGCGTCAGAGAGGATAGTTCGCTAACCTCGTTTTAATAGGAGGTAAGTAACGTTAACAACATGTTTAATTATAAAATGCTAAATGACAATGCTAAGTTGTGCTAACTAGAAACCATAGCAGACTGTTTCTTTGGTTTAAACTGCTGCTGAGCTTCTTAGTTTTGCCTGAAAAAAATGTATTAAAGCTGCACAAGTGCATGATGGTGGCACATACACACAAAATAAACAATAAATAAATTAAAATGGGTCAGAGAAGCAAGTTAGCTCTTAATGTAATTTGATTTCTAATCATTTTAATTAGTCATGTAGTGATAATGAATAAAGATAGTCATCACATGTATTTTATTACATTACCTTTTGTGTCTTTGATTTTCAGATCATGACTGTTATAACCCCTTGTGTGCCATTACGCAGCACACTGAGGGACGAATGAAAAAAACCCAAGAGCAGTAGTTCTGTGCACTTAAACCCTACATATAGTCCAGCAAACAGTCTTGACATGAACAGAGGATTGAAATGACTGCAATAGCGGCCACCAGACAAACAGGGACACCACCCGGATGCTCAACAGCTCGAGGAGGGAAATGCCTAGTGCTGCAGAGCAGCTGTCAGCACGAGAACAAAGGTAAACTTAACTTATGAGCTGGGGCTATCCACGGTGGTCCGTGTTGTCCGGAGGATGAAGGCTAGACAAGAACAGCTGCTTACGTTAGTAAACTACAACAGTCTATAGCGCAAGAGAAGACAAGTTCGTCAGGCTGAAAATACACGAAGGGAGTGAAGGCTAACATACACGCTGCTGTGTAAGAAGTGCAATTGTAACCCAGTGTTAAAAACGTGGATGGAATTATGAATGTCGATACCGCTTTAAGAAGAAAGGGGGACATTCATTTCACAATGGGACTAGATAGTTTAACGTGAATTAAATTATAAATATTGATACCGCTTTAAGAAGAAGGGGGGACATTCATTTCACAATGGGAGTAAATAATTTAAATATGAATATTTAAACAAATATATATTCATAAATAGTTAGGAACGTTTTCTAGAAAGTTCTGATAAAGTTCCTAGTATGTGTGTTGGTATTTTGAGTAACCAATGGCTGCGCCGTTGCTGGGTCACACCAGCCAATGGGTTAAGTGCTCTCTCCCTGGGTCTGGAATGGCTTGCATTTTTGGCTCAGTCACGCCAGAGAGCGAAAGACACAGACCAGAGAGAGAGACTGTCCTTGGTGATATGGCGACGCTAGCGTGCTGGTAGCAGCCTTTGCCTGGATAAAACCCTTGAAATTGGTAAGCCTAAACCAAAATGAGAAATGAGACATTGCAGTATTGCCAAATTCTAATGCCCCGTCTATTAAATTTTAAGATTGGGATCCAAAGGCTGTCGACACCGTTGAGTGCGGGAACCCCATTGACGCACGAGCCACTTAGCATGGTGAGTGCTATTTATTCATTGTGTATGTGGATGCTAACCGCTAGCTTAAAAACGCTAGCCGCGATGCTAAATTCTGCTAGTTTTTTCATCAGAAAAAGCTATTTTTCAAGGCTTGTAACGGTTAGCAAAGGGTCCCAATTCCCTTGCCCTTGATTGTTGTTTAATGGTGAATGATGGTGAACCTGTGATTTATATGTGTTTTAAAGTGCGGAAATGGTGATAAATTGTTGTGCTAGCTTAATGTAATGGTTAGCAAACAGTTTATTTCACTTGCCATTGAGTGTATTTAATAGTGAATATTGCATCTATGGTTTAGAGGTGTTTTGAAAATATTGTTTGTGTACAACTTAGAAATATTTTGTGATAAGCTTAGAGCAGTAGCTCATTTTTGTGTTCTGACCTATTTTATAGGTCAGGTTCTTTTTTTTTTCTTTCTGTGGACTGGTTTGACCAGAGCGTGGATCTCCAAATCTGGATGGCGAGCCGAAGCCCCGAGTCCTTAGAAACTGCTAGAGGTGATCCCACTGGTCACCTGGAACAGATACACCAAGAACTGTGAATATTGTGACTATATTTTGGAGACCTTTATTGTTATTTTCTTTTTATTATTGTGACAAGTGTGTGTTGTTGTTGGTTTTTTTTGATTGTACATATTTGTAAATAATACACATTTGTTAAAATAATATATATAGTTGCAAGTTCTATACGGCTGTGTATGTGTCATCTGTTGTTGCACCTCCCAGGCTCCTACGAACCCAGAGTCGGTCTGACCTTGCCCAATTATCCCTCTGCCCAGGTAGAAAAGTTAAGGTAACTACATTGCCATAACACAATACTACCAAAAAGGGTACTACACCTAAAGTAAGTAGGGTGAGTGGGTGTTAGTAAGGGTTACACACAAAAAAATCTGGCGAGCGCAGGTGTTAGTGGGTGTTACCCTGTTACCCAATCCCAGTGGTATTATACTCTGTGTGTTACAGTGGTGTACGGCTGTAATTAAACCCTTACTCAAAAAGCAAACGCTGATCAGGAGCTTTAGTTAACAATAGACCAATCTCTAATCTCCTTTTCATTTCAAAAATCTTAGAAAGAGTTGTTGCTACGCAATTATTTGACCACCTGCAGGGAAATGGTTTACTTGAAGAGTTTCAATCTGGGTTTAGAATCCATCATAGTACTGAAACAGCCTTAGTGAAGGTCACTAATGACCTCCTCATCGCATCTGATAATGGACTGGTTTCTGTACTTGTCCTTTTAGACCTTAGTGCAGCTTTTGATACTATCGATCATAATATTCTACTTGATAGATTAGAACACTATGTTGGATTTAATGGAACTTCGTTGCAGTGGTTTAGATCTTATTTATCTGATAGGTTCCAGTTTGTTCATGTCAATAATGAGTTTTCTTTCAACTCAAAGCTTAATCATGGAGTTCCACAGGGATCTGTGCTAGGCCCTACTCTTTTTAGTTTATATATGCTTCCGATAGGCAACATTATTAGAAGGCACTGTATACATTTTCATTGTTATGCAGATGATACACAATTATACCTGTCAATGAAGCCAGATGATAGTAATCAATTAGCCAAGTTAGAAGCCTGTCTTAAGGAAATCAAATCTTGGATGACTTGTAATTTCTTGTTATTAAATTCAGATAAGACTGAAGTCATTGTTGTTGGTCCAAAAAACCTTAGAAATACCTTTCCAAATCAAACTTTCAGTTTGGATGCGGTTACTCTTTCTCTTATGCATCTCGTGGTGCACCTTGGTGCATCTCGTGGTGGCAACCCCTGAACCAAGTGGTGGACAAAGTGGTGAGGGGGGCCATTAAGCTGAAGAAGGAGTCCTATCAAGCTTGGTTGGCTTGTGGGACTCCCGAAACAGCTGAGGTGGTTGCTGAAGCAAAAACCCGGGTATGGGAGGAGTTCGGTGAGGCCATGGAACAAGACTTTCGGTCGGCCTCAAAGAGATTCTGGCAAACTGTCCGGCGGCTCAGGAGGGGAAAGCAGCTCCCCATCCACACTGTGTATGGTGCGGATGGGACACTGTTGACTTCGACTGGGGATATCGTCAGGAGGTGGAAGGAATACTTCGAGGATCTCCTCAATCCCACTGACATGCCCTTCCACAGAGGAAGCCGGGTTTGGGGGGATGAGGGGGATGACTCGCCTATCACAGGGGCTGAGGTCACCAAGGTGGTTAAAAATCTCCTTGGTGGCCGGGCCCCGGGGGTGGACGAGATTCGCCCTGAGTACCTCAAGGCCCTGGATGTTGTTGGGTTGTCATGGTTGACACGTCTCTGCAACATTGCGTGGAGGTTGGGGGCAGTGCCTTTGGCATGGCAAACCGGGGTGGTGGTTCCTCTCTTCAAAAAAGGGGACCGGAGGGTGTGCTCCAACTTTAGAGGGATCACACTCCTCAGCCTCCCTGGAAAGGTCTATGCCAAGGTACTGGAGAGGAGAGTCCAGCCGTTGGTGGAACCTCAGATTCAGGAGGAGCAATGTGGTTTTCGTCCTGGCCGTGGCACATCGGACCAGCTCTTTACCCTCTCGAGAATTCTTGAGGGTTCATGGGAGTTTGCCCAACCAGTTTACATGTGTTTTGTGGACTTGGAGAAGGCCATTTGACCGCGTCCCTCATGGATTTTTGTGGGGGGTGCTTCGGAGTATGGGGTATCGGGCTTGTTGTTACGAGCTATTCAGTCTCTGTACGACCGTTGTGAGAGTTTGGTTCGCATTGCCAACACTCGGTCGGAGTCATTCCCAGTGAGAGTTGGACTCCGCCAGGGCTGCCCTTTGTCACCGATCCTGTTCATAATTTTTATGGACAGGATTTCTAGGCGCAGCCAGGGAATGGAGGGTGTCATGCTTGGTGACCACAGGATCTCATCTCTGTTGTTTGCAGATGATGTTGTCCTGTTGGCTTCATCCAGCAATGACCTACAGCTCTTGCTGGGACGGTTTGCCGCTGAGTGCGAAGCGGCTGGGATGAGAATTAGCACCTCCAAGTCCGAGTCCATGGTCCTCAGCCGGAAAAAGGTGGATTGTCCTCTCCGGGTTGGGGACAGGCTCCTGCCCCAAGTGGAGGAGTTTAAGTATCTTGGGGTCTTGTTCATGAGTGAGGGGAAAATGGAGCGAGAGATCGACAGACGGATTGGAGCAGCATCTGCAGTGATGCGGACGTTGTACCGGTCTGTTGTGGTGAAGAGGGAGCTTAGTTCTAAGGCAAAGCTGTCGATTTACCAGTCAATCTACGTTCCTACTCTCACCTATGGTCACGAGCTTGGGGTAATGACCGAAAGAACGAGATCGCGGATACAAGCGGCTGAAATGAGCTTTCTTCGTAGGATTGCTGGACTCACCCTCAGAGATAGGGTGAGGAGCTCAGTCATCCGGGAGAGGCTCAGAGTAGAAACCGCTGCTCCTCCACATTGAAAGGAGTCAGTTGAGGTGGTATGGGCATCTGATTAGGATGCCTTCTGGACGCCTCCCACTTGAGGGTGTTTCAGGCACGTCCCACTGGGAGGAGACCCTGGGGCAGACCCAGGACTCGGTGGAGAGACTATGTCTCCCAGCAGGTCTGGGAATGCCTTGGTATCCCCTCTGAAGAGCTGGAGCAGGTGGCTGGGGAGAGGGAAGTCTGGGCTTCTCTGCTTGAACTGCTGCCTCCGCGACCCGGACCTCCGGAAAAAGCGGAAGAAGATGAATGGATGGATGGATACTCTTTCTCTTAATAGCTCTATGAGGAACCTTGGAATTATTTTTGATCAAGATCTGTCCTTCAATTCACATATTAAATTTGTTTCTAAGACTGCCTTCTATCATTTGCGTAATATTGCCAAGATTAGGAGCATCTTGTCTCAGAGTGATGCTGAGAAACTGATCCACGCTTTTGTTAGCTCAAGATTAGATTATTGTAATTCTTTATATCAGGCTGTCCCTAAAACATCTTTAAAAAGTCTTCAGCTGATCCAAAATGCTGCAGCAAGAGTTTTAACAGGTACTAGAAAGAGAGATCATATCTCTCCGGTTCTGGCCTCCCTTCATTGGCTTCCCATAGAGTTTAGAATTAAGTTTAAAATCCTTCTTCTTACTTACAAAGCTCTACACAATCAGGCTCCTTTTTATTTAAAAGATCTGATACTACCGTATTATCCTAACAGAGCACTACGCTCCCAAAATGCAGGATTACTTGTAATACCTAGAATCTCCAAAAGTACAATGGGAGGCAGTGCCTTCAGTTATCAAGCTCCTCTTCTGTGGAACTAGCTGACAATCTGGATTCGGGAGTCATACTCGATCTCTGTTTTTAAGAATAGGGCTAAAACCTACCTTTTTGATATAGCCTACAATTAGGGAGGGATCAGGTGTTTCTGAACCCTCCCTTAGTTATGCTGCTAATAGGTTTAGTCAGCCGGGGGACCTCCAATAATGCACTGGGCCTCACTTCTTTCTTCACTCTCAATGAAATATGTTTTTTTGCTGGTCATTAACATCTGTTTGTTCTTTCCCATAGATTGAGTCCCCATCGTGCTGTTTGCTCTCTACATGTCTGTTCTTTTCATCTTCTCTGTCCCCTCACCCCCCAGCCAGTCGCAGCAGATGACTGCCCCTCCCTGAGCCTGGTTCTGCTGGAGGTTGTCTTCCTGTTAAAAGGGGAGTTTTTTCCTCTCCACCGTCGCCAAGTGCTTGCTCACAGGGGATCGCCTGATTGCTGGGGTCTTTCTGCAACTGTGGGGGTCCCCCCTACAGTTGAAAGTGCTATGAGATGACTGTTGTTGTGAAATGGCGCTATATAAATAAAGTTGAATGAATTGAATTATACAACGCTCCGGCGATTTCTTCCTACTCTAACGGCACTTAAGTAATAATCATACTAATGAGGGAAGAGACCGCCGGTGTGGAAGAGCATGAGCTGGATAAAGTGAAAATGTGTGCATGAGTGAGTGTCTGAGTATGTGAATGAGGTGTGTGTGTGTGTAAGTGTGTGATACACCAATAATGAGACACAGCTGATGAAACTGACAGGAGGAGGGGGCGTGCCCGAGCTGTCAGGGAGCGAAGGACCCAAAGGGCTCCCTGACGGGACAACATAGCCACGGTGTCAGAACTGGGTTTGGGTCCACCAAAACCAGGTTCATGACAGAGCCCCCCCCCCCCCCCCAAGGGGTGGAAACTAGACACCCAAGTGCCACCAGCAGTAAAACACAATAAACGCAAAAGAACCCTCTTCAACGGACAACCACCATCCAGGGTGAGAGGTGGGGGAAAACAGGTTAGGAGGGAAGCAACCAGTCCATCATACAAAAAATAATATACAAATATAGTGCGTAGAACCTCCTAACCAACCCAACTAAGGACACTAACCCCCCCTCCCCAGGAGTCCAAAGTTCAGGGGGCCGACCAGAGTCCCAGGCCCCAGACATGGCAAGGGATGACTGATCGGGTGGCCTGCCCGAGTCCCAGGCCCAGTAGGTGGCCCGCTGAACAGCGTCAGGTGGCCTGCCAGGACCAACGGGCCACCCGGCCCGAGAGCCAAGTCTTTCGGGTGACCGACCAGCATGGTTGAGCCACCAGGACCGGAGGGGAAGGCAAAGAGGTAGCCCACCCACCGGGGACCTGAGAGGTAGGTGGCCCAGCCAAGGGATAGTAGCCCCCCCCCCCCCGCCCTCTGAAGCTTGGAGCAGGGGGACCGTAGCGCCTGCGATGGTCCCGGTCTGGGACATAGCTGCACCCGATGGTCCTGGTCTGGGACAGCTCTGCACTGGCGGTGGACTCCGGCTGGAGCTCTGCTGCACCCGCAGTGGGCTCCGGCTGGAGTGCCGTTGCACCTGCAGTGGCCCCCATCGGGGACCTCATTGCTCCCGCGGTTGCCTCCCCAGCGAGGGAGGAAGGATTCCTTACTGACCCCGGTGCTGAACCCAGATCCTCGGTGGCCTCAAGAGCGGTTGGCTGCTCTCCGGCGACCCTAGCAAGGAGCTCCGAGCCCAGAGGGAGAGAGAAAGAGACCGAGTCAGGGTTGCCGGCAGCGGCAGAGCCCGGTGAGGTGGCCCTGAGGGCTACTGTGAGCTGCCCTGGGCCCCCCTCACTATGAGTCAGGCAGTGTGACTTCAAAATAGACATAGAAGACACTATGGAGCACACTTGCCTGAACTCGGGCTCCACCGCCATCCAGGACTCCGGCGACTTAGGGTGCGCAGGTTCCATCGGGCCACCAGGTGCTGCATCCACGTTGACCTCTACCGGGGCGGCTGGGCTCACGTTGTTGTCTGCGGACAACCCAGGTTGTGGCGGCTCCTCTTTGGCAACTCTAGGAAGGAGCTCCTCCTCTAGGAAGGAGCTCCTCACTTCCGCCTCCAAAGAGAGCAGACGCCTTTTTGCTTCTCTCTTGCTTCTGACTTTTTTCCTTCCCCCCCCAACTAACTGGATCCCAGCTTGCTGTCGTCTGTCTGCGTTTTTACTGCTGATTATCGAAAGAAATTATGGAATTGATAAGCTGGGCTTTGAACGCAATTGACACTATCTTTTCAACGAGGAAAAGTGCCCCGGGGGAGGTTGTTTGCCCAGCAGGAACGGCTCCAGCGGGCTATTTACGGGAGACAAGTAATTGGAAGCTCTTGTGCCTGACTGATCTTTTTATCGAAGATGTAGAAGATCTTTACGTCTTCACTGTAATGGTGATTGGGATCGTTCTGATTGGATCTGGAATCGTCCTGGTGTACCGCAAATTGTTGAAGATGGATACAACCTATCAAAATGCTGGCCAGGCGAGGTATATCCATCAAATTGAAAAAATGGAAAGGACCCTCATAGCGACAAATGGAGAACTGTCTCGGAAGGTGGATTACGTCATGGTTTCGCTTAAGGACATCCAAGATAGATTCAACACCCAGCAATGAAGGATTATGTACTGAATCTGCAAGAGAATATAAAGTTATTCTCTGTGTTCAGTACCATTCGGCTTCATCCGGCTCCCTCACAAAAAATCCTCCTGATAATCTGCAGTCTTTGTTTCAAAACATTGAGCTCAAGGCCTTGGACAGGCAGCTGCTTGGCCAAGGACAAAAAACTGCCAGCAGTTAGACACAACATCTCCTGCCAAAGAGTCCTTGTTGTTCTTACTGATACAACACTCACACTCCAACATTACAATCATATTGATCCACACAACTGACGATAAAGATGACTCACACACTGCTCTCTCTGTGTCTTGTGAACTTTTTGGTCTGCTGATTGTGCATTGAGGGCTTTTTTTTTTCTTTGTAATCATAATATTGATCATATGTGACCACTATTCTGAGTCAATGATTTTTTTGCTCCTTCCTATTGTATTATTCTTATGCCACCTGTACCCTCCTGTTGGCAGGCGCGTTTCAGATGCTGCCGTGTCACCGGAAATGCAGGTTCATTTTCAGTGTCAAGTCAAATCCCTCGTATGTTATCAGTGATCTGTTATCAGCGATCTGTTATCAGTATCTGTTAATGTACTTGGCAATAAATCTTTTCTGAGTGAGTTCTGAGTTCTGAGCTCGGAGAAGACGAGAAAGGACAGACAGTTAGGGCCGCTGGCAGCGGCAGAGCCCGGCGAAGGGAGTCCAGATGCAGTTGTGTCCAGATGCACCCGACTCTCCTCCCCAAGAGCCAGGCAAGATCTCTCAAAAACTGACAAGAAAACTATAGGAGAGATTACTTGCCTGTGCTCGAGCTCCACCGCCGTCCAGGACTCCGACGATGCCAACAATGATGCCCGGGGCCCTGTCGGCTGGAGGTCTGGTCCGGGGGATGACTCTGCTGCGGCGCACCCCGCAGCAGGCATGATGTGATGGCAGTCTCGGTGCCCCCATGCACCGTCTTCCACACCACTGGCTCCTCTGGCGTGGCGGCCGGGGACAGCCTCACCGCTGGCCCAAGAACTGGACTCTCCAGAACCACAGGTTCCTCTCCCCTCGAGTGACCTGGTTCCGGAGCCGGCGAACTCGTAGGGGCACACAAAGAAGGTTGGAAAGATCAGATGAGGGGCTACCAAATACCACTGGGGCAGAGCACTCAGGGAACTGCAAACCCCGAGTCTCCTGGCCAGGAGACAGGCAAAATTTTTCATCAAAAGTCTGAGTTAAATGAGGAAGGACTTGCCTGTCCTCCTGGTTCTGGATGTTCCCAGTGGCCTCCGAGGCGTCTCCTCTCCTCTCTGAGCGCTCTTTCTCGATCCGATGGTCGATGAGAGCGAACAAACCCAGTCTCTTCCCTTCCGTCATCAAACCCGTGGATTGGGCGGCCCCCGGCCCGGAGGATGGAACAGTCACAGCCAGCAAAGCGCATTCTCGTTCCTCACTCTCACAGCACTCCTCCTCTATCTGGCAGTCTATTAGGCGAGCAAACCCAGTCTCTCCTCCTCCATCACGTCCGTGGATTGGGCGGGCACCGGACCAGAGGATGAACCAGTCTTGACCAGCGAAGTGCATCCTCATTCCTCCCTCTCGCGGTGCTCCTCCTTGATCCGGCGGTCAATCTGAGCAAGCAGGGACTGTCTCTCTTCCTCTGTCATCACATCAGGGGACGGAACGTGCCCAGGCTCGAGGGAGGACGCTGAAGTGGGAGAGCTGCGGAAGGAGGGTGTCTTCTTCCGTTGTGAGCGCTTCTTCCAATGGGAGGATGGCTCTGATGTCAGGGAAGCCCACTCTGGCTCCACGTCTGGCGGGGGAAAGAGGAAGGAGAGGATGTCATCCACCCTCGGAACGACCCAGAGGCTGGGATGACTCCATATGATGTCCTCTGTGGTGAGCCGCACCAGCCGAATGTCCTTGGGAGACTGCGGCCACTGAGCAGAAAAGAGCGCCTGCTCCAGCAGGTCCTGCGCCCTCAGCATCTCGTCTGTCCAGACCACCATTGTGTCACTCAGAGGAAGAGAAAAAAAGGGAAAAGAGTGAAAGGGATAAAAGAAAAAAAACGCACGGCTACTCTGCTGGGTTTTCTTTTGCTGGCCGGAGCATTCTGTTATAACCCCTCATGTGCCATTACGCAACGCACCGAGGGAGGAATGAAAAAACCCATGAGCAGGAGTAGTTCTGTGCACTTTATTAACATAAACCCCACTTATAGTTCAGCAAACAGTCTCGACATGAACAGATGATTGAAATGATTGCAATAGCGGCCACCAGACAAACAGGGACACCACCCAGACGCTCAACAGCTCGAGGAGGGAAATGCCTAGTGCTGCAGAGCAGCTGTCAGCACGAGAACAAAGGCAAACTTAACTTACGAGCTGAGGCAACCCAAGGCGGTCCGTGTTGTCCGGACGATGAAGGCTAGACAGGAACAGCCGCTTATGTTAGTAAACTACAACAGTCTATAGCGCAAGAGAAGACAAGTTCATCAGGCTGAAAATACATGAAGGGAATGAAGGCTAACATACACAGAGGTACACGCTGTTGTGTAAGAAGTGCAATGCTCCAGCGATTTCTTCCTACTCTAACAGCGCTTAAGTAATAATCATACCAATGAGGGAAGAGACCGCCGGTGTGGAAGAGAGTGAGCTGGATACAGTGAAAACATGTGTGCATGAGCATGAGTGAGTGTCTGAGTATGTGAATGAGGTGTGTGTGTAAGATAAGATAAGATAAGCCTTTATTAGTCCCACAATGGGGGAAATTCCAGGATTGCAACAGCACAGGGATAGCAACCACTCAGAGCAATAATCAGAAGGCAAGAGAAAAAAAAAAAAAAAAAAAAAAACAAGAGCAGCAAGTATACATATGTACATATAAATATATATATACTGTATATATATATATATATATATATATATATATACACACAGTGCGGAGCATTGTAGCTGGATGGAATAAATATATGAGTATATAAACACACAGTGCGGAGCATTGTAGCTAGATGGAATAAATATGTAAATATATAAACACACACACAGTGCGGAGCATTGTTGCTAGATGGGATGAAACAGCACAACCGTCTACTTAGTTATCCTACATGGTATGATTATGTACCCATACGTATTCTCACCCTCCATAGCGACCGGTATTTTCCTAGTTGTATGCCGGAGTGGGACCACTGTATAAGTCTATTGCGTCTTTTGCATTCAATACTATTAGGTTGTCACGTCTTTTTGCTATCTCTGCGAGCAGCCCTGCTTAGGTTGTACAGTCTGACAGCCGTAGGTAGGAAGGACCTGCGAAACCTCTCGGTTGTGCACCTAGGATGATGTAGTCTGCTGCTAAATGAGTTCCTCAGTGCATTCAGTATGTCCTGCATAGGGTGGAACTCAGACTCCAGCAGAGATGACAGTTTAGCCAACGTCCTTCTCTCTCCTATCTCCTCACTGGGTCAAGGCACTGCCCCAGGACAGAGCTAGCTTTCTTGATCAGTTTGTTCAGTCTCTTCCTATCGGCTGCTGTAATGCCACTGCCCAGCAGACCACTCCAAAAGTGATGGCTGATGCCACTACCATGTCATAGAATGTCTTCAGCAGCGCCCCTTGTACACCAAAAGACCTGAGTCTCCTCAGTAGGAACAGCCTTCGCTGTCCCTTCTTGTAGAGTGCATCAGTATTGTGTGACCAGTCTAGTTTATTGTTCAGATGAACACCCAGGTACTTATAGGATGTCACCATCTCGATGTCTGTTCCCTGTATATTTACTGGTGCTGTGAGGGGTTTGTCCTTGCCTGCGCAGGTCCACCACCAGCTCCTTAGTTTTCCCTCGCGTTGATCTGGAGGCAGTTTCCGATGGCACCAGTCCACGAAGTCCTGGATGAGCCCTCTGTACTCGGCCTCATCTCCAACGGAGATGAGGCCAACGATCGCAGAGTCATCAGAGAACTTCTGTAGATGGCAGTGTGTTGTGTTGTGTGAGAAGTCCGCAGTATAAAGGGTGAACAGGAAGGGAGCCAAAACCGTTCCCTGGGGGGGCCCCCGTGCTACCGATGATCGTGTCGGACACACAGTCCCAGGTTCTCACAAACTGAGGCCGGTTAGTGAGGTAGTCCAGGATCCATGATGACAGGTGCTGGTCCACCCCTGTGCACAGCAGCTTGTCCTTCAGGATCATCGGTTGGATGGTGTTGAAAGCACTGGAGAAGTCAAATAACATGATCCTTACCGCATTCCCCGGGCTTCTCCAGGTTGGACAGAGAACGGTGAAGGAGGAAGATCACCGCATCCTCCACCCCAATGTAAGTGTGTGATACACCAATAATGAGACAGCTGATAAAACTGACAGAAGGAGGGGGCGTGCCCGAGCTGTCAGGGAGCGGAAGACCCAAAGATAAGATAAGATAAGATAAGCCTTTATTAGTCCCACAACGGGGAAATTCCAGGATTGCAACAGCACAGGGATAGCAACACTCAGAGCAATAATCAGAAGGCAAGAAAAAAAAACAAGAGCAGCGAGTATACATATGTACATATAAACATAAATATATAGACACACGATGCGGAGCATTGCAGCTAGATGGAATAAATATATAGATATATAAACACAGTGCGGAGCATTGTAGCTAGATGGAATAAATATGTGAATATATAAACACACACAGAGTGCGGAGCATTGTAGCTAGATGGAACAAATATGCAAACACATAAACACACACGGTGTGGAGCACCGTAGCTAGATGGAATAAATATGTAAATATATAAATAAACACACAGTGTGGAGCATTGTCGCTAGATGGAATAAATATATAAATATACAAACACACACAGTGCGGAGCTATTGCAGCAGATGGAATGAAACAGCATAACCGTCTACTTTAGTTATCCTACATGGTATGATTATGTACCCATACATATTGTCACCACTCCGTAGCTACCGGTATTTTCCTAGTTGTATACCAGAGGGACCATTGTGTAAGTCTAATTGCATCTTTTGCGTTCAATACTATTAGGTTGTCACGTCTTTTTGCTATCTCTGCGAGCAGCCCTACTTAGGTTATACAGTCTGACAGCCGTAGGTAGGAAGGACCTGCGAAACCTCTCGGTTGCGCACACTAGGATGATGTAGTCTGCTGCTAAATGAGCTCCTCAGTGCATTCAGTGTGTCCTGCATAGGGTGGAACTCGGACTCCAGCAGAGATGACAGTTTAGCCACCATCCTTCTCTCTCCCATCTCCTCCACTGGGTCAAGGCACTGCCCCAGGACAGAGCTAGCTTTCTTGATCAGTTTGTTCAGTCTCCTTCCTATCGGCTGCTGTAATGCCACTGCCCCAGCAGACCACTCCAAAAGTGATGGCTGATGCCACCACCATGTCGTAGAAAGGGCTCCTGAAGCGCCTGATTGGAAAAATAAATAGTGAAACAGGCCAAAATAGCCACGGGTGTCAGAACTGGGTTGAGTCCACCAAACCCAGGTTCATGAGAGACCACTATAATAAAGTTCACGGGAGCTTTTTTCACTTTCTGGTCTATATCCCTATATAAGTTTCTGGATGTGTGTGCTCTTAACCTTTATTTAGTCACTCCATATTGATGTGCAAAAGCACTGAGAAAGTGACTTTTCATATGTCCCCTTTAAGTGCTTGACAAATAAAAACAAAATAACTTGCACAGAGAGACACTGTACCACTAGATGTTAAATGAAAAAAAAGTTTTGTTTTTTTATCCTTGATCTATCCATAACAGTCAAATAACTTAAATTAGGAATAATAATAAAAACAACAAATAAAAATAAATAAATCATAATGTGGAAACAAAACTAATCAACCAGACTGTTCAGTGATGCAATAACCCACGCACGCACCCATGGTGAGGTGGCTTTTGGTTACTACAGCCCACGTCTGTGGAACAGTCTGCTGGAGAACATCCCAGAGCTGCCAAGAATGTTCATGCTTTTTAAAAGCAGGCCTCAAGACCTACTATTTTAACTTAGCTTTTGATTAGTTTCCTCTTTTGTCTTAATTTATGATTTTAAACCTATTTATGTCACAATTATTTATTTTACTGCAAATTACTAATACTAATGAATTTATGTATGGACTGTATTTAAGTGTTGTTTTATTCTTCTATTCATCTAACTGCCTAGTCTTTTTTATCAGCAAATTATCTTATTATTTATCAGTGACTGTTTTTTTTATTTTTTTATTACCCTGTCCAATCTTCGGCGTTTCCTCATAAGGAGCCCTCCCCATGGGGAACTGTGCATGTTTTCTGGCTGCAGGGTCCTGGCCTGTGATTTCCCTTGGTCTACCCGGCTGAGGGGATTGTACACTGCGGCACCACACCTGCAGTGTCGACCCTCAGATTGGACTTGGGGGGGGGGGGTGTCTTAGAGGTGGTGTTCCTGTAGCCGTAGACTTGGCACTTTTCCTGCTGGCGATGGCTCCCTTGTGATAGTGCTTCCATACTTGGATCCTCAGTGCTCAGCCAAAAGCCATAAGTTTTACACTGATGAAAGTTTCTTTAGGTGTGTGGGTGGGTGAATTGTGTTTTATTTCAATGTGTGAAGCACTTTGTGTTGCATCTTTTTGTGCAAAAAGGTTATATAAATAAAGCTAATGATTTGATTTGAACTCATTCTGGCCTGACAAAATCACCCTGGGATGTCATGGGCAGCGAGAGTGCGGGCCCCTTCTTCCGTTCATCTCTCCTCAGCTCATCAGCACACCTGAGTGACAAGACACACCTGCGCCCTCCTCATCAGGCAGCGTACTTAAGAAGGCATCCTTCAGTGATTCAACGCTGGCTCGTCTGGGTATACTGCATTAAAGACAGCAAGTCACGTTCACACTGGTGAAAGAAATTACTAACCTGTGTACTTTTTTCTCCTTGTTCAGGTTGCTGCCATCATGCGGGTGTGTCGCTGGGACTGCGCACGCTCTCCTGCCACATCACCAATCACTGACAGTTAACCTCCATCCGGTCAGGCACCAACAGCTCATTCCCCACCCTGCTGGTTTGTCTATTCCCCGCTGGAGTCCTGCCGGTGTGCTCCCTCAGAGCTCACGTAAGTGGTAATTTGGCTCGCCCATTTTTCCCTTACTCCATTCCTCCTCTCACAGCTCTTGTCTTCTCTCCACAGGCTCCTTCCTCTGGCGAGTGATTGTTTCTGTAGCTGTGCGAGGATTTTGTGCTATTTAATGAAGTACCTCAAAGTGTACCAATTGTTTGATTGTCTCTTTGTTGCTGCATCTCGCACGTGGGCTGAATTACTCTATCAATCATGACACTGGGAGTGCTCAGACTGACCATTGACCTTGACCTTAAAGTACAGCCTAAATGCAGTCCCATCTATCATGTGCTTAAAGTCAAGGTCACTGGCCTAGGAGGAGTATCGTTTTTTTGTGAAATCATAAGTGCTCAGCTCTCCTGACCTTTGACCTTGACACTGAGCACAACATAGATGCAGGTGCACCTGAGGATCATTTTTGAGTGAGTTTAATGAGCACTGGGGGAAAATGCCTAGGAGAAGTAGCGATTTTTCTGAAAGAACATAAGTGAACAGATCTCCCGACCTTTGACCTTGACCATGACCTTGAGTACACCTTGATGCAGATACACCTGACAAACATTGTCGAGTTTGGTGAGCATCAGGCAAATGCCTAAGGGGAGTTTCGATTCCTGTGAATATGGAAGGATGGAGGACAGAAGCCATGTCATCATATTTCATTCCTTCCAGCTATGCTGGGATGAGCTAATAAAAAAAATGAAAATGTCTCTTGGCTAAGAGCTGGCTTCCATCTTTTACTTGAAAGTACTAGCTCATTTGCAACCGACACATCACTATGGAAAACTTGCTGAAAAAATAGAGCTCCTAGAAGCAGAATACGTCAAAGGTTCCAGAAATTGCTTTTGCTTATGTTCACTTTGACTAGTGTTCCAGCAACCCAATGGAAGCAGCACCACAGCAATGGCTAATTTTGTCTTTGCTGGCATGAGCTAAAAATGCCAACTTACAGTGTAGAGCAACCCAAACAGAGAACAGGCTCCCAGACCACTGCATGGTGTTTCCATGTCAGCCAGCTTTATCCAGACATTTCTCTCGGGATCATAAGCCTCCATGGTTTTCAAAGAATGCTGTCGGTATCTGAACAGAGAAAAGAATAAAGTAGTTTATAGGAATGAATGTGACTTTTTCTTGTAAACAAGCATATCTTTCAGAAACATTTTTGAAAATGCATGTTAAAACACCAACATAATGGGCATCCTGTTACAGTGCAATGCTCTGCCTGAGAAACCTTGAGACATGGTATCCACATGGACATTACTGCATACCACCAGAATTAGCTTTGTGTAATCCACGCACACCCCCTGTACATTCAGTGGCAGCAGCCTCTCCCGAAAGGACAGTCTCTTCTGCCACACAGCTAAACCTGCTTAGATATGTTTGGGTGGGCAATATAAGCTGCGGCTTCAGCCATCACCCATTCGGATAACTCACGTGGAATTGTATAGTAGAAGGAGTCTTTGTCTAATTTGACCTTGTTGTTATATTATACAGTTTCTTTTAACCTGTAATGTACTATCCGAAATAAATAAATAAATTCAATAAATTCAATTCAATATGTGAACAAGAGCCCAAGGCATCAACTTGATCTGTAAACTCAAACAATTCCAAATTATAAGGGGATGTGTTTGCAACAACGCCAGATCTACCAAGGCCAATCCCAACAGCCACAGGATGCAAAGGATCTGCCACCAGCGTCCTGGTTGCAAAAATCTCCAGGACAACCCAGAGCTGTCAATGATGGCTTATGAGAGCATTTATAGCTGTATGAGTGTTTGGCAGAAGATAAAGAGAAGCACACAAAGTTCAATTTAAAAAGAACTAACTACAAATTTTAAGGTTTTTGATGCACAATCAGCATAATTAATGAAGGGCTGTTTAGAAGAAGAGGACTCATACATGAACCAGCATGTATGGGCCCACTAAAAGCCTCTAGGTGGCAGACTTAAGTCACTTTCTGGATTTATGAGCGTATCTAAACAAATACAACCTGAACTCATTAGCAGGATAAGTGGTGCCTCCATAGTTTATGATTATCAAATTAGAAACAGGTTTTAAAATGTTTCCTGTAAGCCCACAAAGTATCTCACTAAAACCAGTAAGAACACATAGTATTATATTCATAAACTACCCGCCGGCCATATAAATGAGTTGAGTTCCTCGAATTTGGTGCGGGAGGAAGCCTCCTTAGTGTCATATCCTGGAAGATCTTAGACAAAAAGTCTCTACACGAATTGGCCTGGGATTAAAACAGAAGAGCAGCAAATTTAACAATGATCTTTTAATATCCCAATACATTATAATCAAATATCAGCAACATATGAGCTTTTGTTTGTACAAACCTCATGTTGATTTCAATAAGAATCATCCAGAGAAATGTGGTTTACCTTGATGAGGATGGGTGCAGGACTTGCAGCTGTATTCTTCAGGAATTTAGGAGGCAGTGCATAGATATGAACGGCATTTAACAGAGCATGCAGATACTAGAGCTCGGCCCTCCATATCATAGCCAAAACCACGTCAGTACAGGCTTTATACACCTGACACAAACAGTAGCTGTTAGAAGCATCACAGTATTGCACAATTTGCAAAAACCAGTCCAACAAAAGTTTTTTTCTCCTTTTTTCCCTTTTTTTCAACAAACAAAAGTTTTTAAAAACAACTCATCTGAAGAATTTTACTGCTGAAATTGCTTGCTACATGGCTCGGAGCTAAGTTTTCTTTTAATTTAATGCACACACCTCAGACTCCACAGAGACACTTTGATACTGTCCTGACTTATGAGCTCCAACAGCTGGCAGTTAGAGGAGACTGAAGAACTCATCTTCTTTGGTCACCTAGGACAGAGCAGTACAGTCACAAACATTCTATTTACTGAGGTATTTTAGGTGTCAATCATTTTCCCAACTGCTTAATTCCTTTTTGAGTCAGCCCGGGGGCGGGGGGGGGAGCCTAAAATGGTACACCCTGGACCAGTTTGCCAGTCCATCAAAGGGCCAACACCAGAAACCATACACACTCACATTCATACCAATGGACAATTTGAATTCCCAGTTGACCGTGGGAGTACCCAAAGATTAACCCGACACAGACACGGGGGAGAACATGCAAACTCCACACAGATAGGCAGCCGCTGGCCTTGACTTTTACTGTGAGGCAACAGTACTGCACCACCAAGCTCCCCAGGTATTTTAGAGTACTACAAAAAATATATACATTATAGCAAGCTAATGTGTGTACTTTGGAAGGATGACGAGGAGTTTGCAGGTGCAGGGACCTGCCCTACCAGCCAAATTGCCTGTAGAATTTAGCTGGAGGCTTTATTAGCAACTTGGCGAGTGGGATTTTTATTATGGCAAGTCTTCACAAAAGAAGCTAAATATTAAATTTTACTTTAGTTGTCTTAAGTAATAATAATTCATTTTCTATGAAAAAAGTAGAAAATGTATGATAAATTTAAAATTAAGTATTAAAAAAAAATCACAAATTTGCCACTTTAAAAGGGGAAAAAAGAAGATGAAAACTCACAGATTGCAAGAATTAAGGTTGCAAATTTATACTCTTAAAAGGTATATACAAATTTACAATTAAAAGAACATACCTACATGAGCAAGTCAAATTTATGAACAAAAAAAACCCCTGCATATTTGTGAGAAAGAAAAATGCCACAAATTAATGGGGAATCGTTACAAATTTATGATAAAATTGGCAAATAGCTACAAAAGATTGAACAATTATAAAAACACACTAAGATGGTAAACTTCTGAGTGTTTGGTGGTCAAAATTCAAGCAAAGATGTGTAAGAAACTTAGGGCTGTTACAGGAAGCTGATGATTTTAGATTTCTTTCAAAGGGTGTTCTACCAAATTGAGGGTGTCAATAATTTTTTTCCAGTCATTTTTTGGACTTCTGCGTGGAATGGCTCAGGTTTAGCGGTTTGTGTGTGTGTGTGTGTGTGTGTGTGTGTTATTCAAGCAAAACAAAATAAACAAAACATGAGAATACCAAAATATTTGTAATTACAACAATTTTCTGGGAGAGAGTCTGCATTATCTGACAGAAATGCGTGGGTTCCAATAATTTTAGCCACAAACGGTATAATGTTTCCATCTTGTTTTTTTAAGAACTGAAGACGTTATTTATGGGCCACCTTTTGCTAAGTGTGAAGTACCATAGGAAAAAGACACCATTATTATATTGTAAACACATATATTCAAGTTTGAATAACACAGTTGTGCAGTAAAAATCTGTTTTTTCTTTAGTGTGTCTGGCGACTAACCTCACTGAAGTGGGTATTGATGTACTCCCGGCTCCACTGGTGCAGTTCTGTGCAACCGATCTCCTCTGCAAAGCGAGAAATGCCGATGACATTTCCCGGTTCCAGATGTTTCTTCAGGTAATCACAACATGCTTTGGACACGTCATCCATCTGATACCTTTTAGAGCATAGCAGGAAAAGGAGGCAGCAGTACATTACATATATATACAGTACGTACGTACATACGTATTTTTGTGCCTTGCATTTTTTTTTTTTTTTTTTTGCATATAACTATACATTTACAGTGGTTGGCAGCCTCTTTGACCAGCTTTCATCAATTTTGGAGGACCAGCCAGTTCTTGGTAACATCACTGTTCTCCCATATTTTCCTCCAGCTGAACTTTATTTGTAGGTAATCAGTCTTTTTAATTGGTGGGTAGTATATATACCCCGAAATACTGAATGTTGCAATGAAATCAAAAGATGCTTCAACTAAGTATTATATAGTATATATATATATATATATATATATATATATATATATATTTATATATATATATATACAGTGGGGTAAAAAAGTATTTAGTCAGCCACCAATTGTGCGAGTTCTCCCACTTAAAAGATGACAGAGGTCTCCAATTTTCATCATAGGTATACCTCAACTATGAAAGACAAAATAAGAAAAAAAAATCCAGAAAATCACACTGAAGGATTTTTAATGAATTAATTGGTAAATTCTTCGATAAAATAAGTATTTGGTCAATAACAAAAGTTCATCTCAATACTTTGTTATATACCCTTTGTTGGCAATGACAGAGGTCAAACGTTTTCTGTAAGTTTTCACAAGGTTTTCACACACTGTTGCTGGTATTTTGGCCCATTCCTCCATGCAGATCTCCTCTAGAGCAGTGATGTTTTGGGGCTGTCGCTGGGCAACACAGACTTTCAACTCCCTCCAAAGATTTTCTATGGGGTTGAGATCTGGAGACTGGCTAGGCCACTCCAGGACCTTGAAATGCTTCTTACGAAGCCACTCCTTCGTTGCCCGGGCGGTGTGTTTGGGATCACTGTCATGCTGAAAGACCCAGCCACGTTTCATCTTCAATGCCCTTGCTGGTGGAAGGAGGTTTTCACTCAAAATCTCACGATACATGGCCCCATTCATTCTTTCCTTTACGCGGCTCAGTCGTCCTGGTCCCTTTGCAGAAAAACAGCCCCAAAGTATGATGTTTCCACCCCCATGCTTCACAGTAGGTATGGTGTTCCTTCTCCGCCAAACACGACAAGTTGAGTTTTTACCAAAAAATTCTATTTTGGTTTCATCTGACCATATGACATTCTCCCAATCCTCTTCTGGATCATCCAAATGCTCTCTAGCAAACTTCAGACAGGCCTGGACATGTACTGGCCTAAGCAGGGGGACACGTCTGGCACTGCAGGATTTGAGTCCCTGGCGGCGTAGTGTGTTTCTGATGTAGCCTTTGTTACTTTGGTCCCAGCTCTCTGCAGGTCATTCAATAGGGCCCCCCATGTGGTTCTGGGATTTTTGCTCACCGTTCTCGTGATCATTTTGACCCCACGGGGTGAGATCTTGTGTGGAGCCCCAGATCGAGGGAGATTATCAGTGGTCTTGTATGTCTTCCATTTTCTAATAATTGCTCCCACAGTTGATTTCTTCACACCAAGCTGCTTACCTATTGCAGATTCAGTCTTCCCAGCCTGGTGCAGGTCTACAATTTTGTTTCTGGTGTCCTTTGACAGCTCTTTGGTCTTGGCCATAGTGGAATTTGGAGTCTGACTGTTTGAGGTTGTGGACAGGTGTCTTTTATACTGATAACGAGTTCAAACAGGTGCCATTAATACAGGTAACGAGTGGAGGACAGAGGAGCCTCTTAAAAAAGAAGTTACAGGTCTGTGAGAGCCAGAAAATCTTGCTTGTTTGTAGGTGACCAAATACTTATTTTACCGAGGAATTTACCAATTAATTCATTAAAATCCTTCAATGTGATTTTCTGGATTATTTTTTCTCATTTTGTCTCTCATAGTTAAGATATACCTATGATGAAAATTGGAAGACCTCTCTCATCTTTAAGGGGGAGAACTGCACAATTGGTGGCTGACTAAATACTTTTTTGCCCAACTGTATATATATTAAATATAAGTGGTGTAGACGATTAAAACTTGTAATCGCGATTAATCTTAGGAATGTTGCGTTAATCGCGATTAATAATGTGTCAATCGTGTGTTTTCCCATTCACATACAGTGTACCTTAAGTTGGTAATTTTTCAAGTTTCTCATACTGTTATACATGGGAGTGGACAAATATGCTTGCTTTCTTCACCTGCAGGTTTATTAATGCTCTCAACATATTCAAAATGATACAACTATCCAGAATATTCTCCAGAAAATCCTCAAAAGTACTACCACATGTACAAAAAACAACAGAATGCCAGGGCTCAGTAACGTCATTGCAACACAACTACAGTCCCATAGCAAACATTCACCAGCTGAACACAAATCAATGGACCTCGTGTGTCACAACAGACACAATTTCCCTTTTAATAGAAAAATTGTAAACATAAACAAACAGCTATCTCACACATGTCGTCACCAACCACGCAGCAAAAACGCATTACAGACACAGCTTGAGAATTTTAGACTGCTGCTCACCTACCGATAGTTGGACCCAAAACTATGAAACAAGTGAGTGTCTGTCCTCAGCTGCTGGCAGCCGCTACACCCATAGCACATAGCTGTTTACTGCTAGCTAGCTTTCAAAGAAGAAAAACCGACATCCAGGCGAAGTTTTGGAGGTGGCTGTGACAATTATCCAGGTGAGAGCTCCGACAGATAACGTTGTAAACTTAAACATGACAGCATTTTGGGGATTTCCACGATAGTGATCCAGCTTGTTTGACTTTACAGTGTCAACTGCCGTTGAAAAGAAAGAGTATTCAGTTGGGGTATTCCTGGATCTTAAAAAAAGCATTTGATACAGTGGATCATAATTTATTATTAAAGAAACTACAAAATTGTGGTATTAGGGGGGTAGCACTGTCCTGGTTATGTAGTTACTTAAAGAATAGATATCAGTATGTATGTGTTGGTAACAAAAACTCACAGTTACTGAAGGTTACTTGAGAAGTCCCACAGGGTTCAGTTTTGGGGCCATTGTTATTCAACATGTATATAAATGATATTTATAAAGTTTCAGAAAAAATGGATTTAATATTGTTTGCTGACGACACTAATTTATTATGCAGTGGAAGCAATTTGGAACAACTTTTGGATACACTAGGAAAGGAATTAGGAAAGCTCAAACTGTGGTTTGATTCAAACAAATAAACGCTCAATTTAAGTAAGACAAAATTTATAGTTTTTAACAACCATCACAACAACTTAGTATCTAAACTCAGTGTAAATGGTGTAGAGATTGAAAGGGAATCCGAAACTAAATTTCTTGGAGTAATAATTGATAATAAACTGTGTTGGAAGTCACATATTAATTATATTAAAGGTAAACTATCCAAATCAATTGCAATACTACACAGAGTGAAATATTTGCTGAATCAACCCACACTATATACCTTGTATCATTCATTAATACTCCTATACATGACATATTGTACTGAAGTATGGGGAAATACATATAAAACAAACATATATCCAGTCTTTATGCTTCAGAAGAGAGCTATTAGAATGATAAACAAAGCTGCTTATAGGGAACCAACAAACCCACTTTTTCTTAAATTAAAAGCTCTCAAGTTGAAAGATCTGGTTGACTTTAAAACTGCAGTAATAATGTTTAAAGTGAAGAATCTATCACTGCCCGCAAATATCCAAAAGTTGTTCCAAATAAGGGAGAAACAATATCATTTCAGAGGAATATGTATACAGTATTTCAAAAACCTTCAGTGAGAACACCAAGCAACACTGTGTTTCAGTGCAAGGAGTCAGATTATGGAACGATTTTGGACCTGAATTAAAATCATGTACAACGCTTGGACAATTTAAACAAAAACTAAAGGAAGAAATACTCCAAACATATATACAAGATGACATGTAAAATCACATAAGGATTGTCATATCCAGTCTGCGTTGTGTTGTAGCTTAGTTTTTTTGTCACATTTTGTCTTAGCTATGTTCTGAATTGTAATCGCTCTTGTTTTGTTTTTCTTTTGAATTCTTGGATGGAATATGGGTGGGCAATATAAGCTGCGGCTTCAGCCATCACCCATTTCGGATAACTTATGTTGAACTGTATAATCAGAGGAGTTATTGTTTAATTTGACCTTGTTGGACTTTCTTCCCCCTTTGTTATAATATTCTGTTTCTTTTAATCTGTACTTTTATCTATCCAAAATAAATAAAAAATAAATAAAGATTCATTCATTCATTCATTCATTCATTCATGTCTGCATGGTGCGCACAGTGTCTGTCACTACCCAGAATGGCTTCCGTAGCTCTGTACGGAGTGCAGTTCAGGCCAAAAAAAGTACTGTTCGTGCTTTCAGCTGTTAACTGCAGTGAACCGCGATCACAAAATTTGTCACCGTTAACAGGGGCAAAGCGTTAATGGGCGATTAACGCGATAACGCCAACACCACTAATACACACACACACACACACACACACACACACACACACACACACACACACACACACACACACAGAGCGGGGAAAATAAGTATTGAACACATCAACATTTTTCTCATTAAAAACCTTTCTGATGGAGCCATTGACCTGAAATTTTCACCAGATATCAGTAACAACTCAAGTAATCCATACATACAAAGAAATCAAGGCAACTGTGTTCACAAAACAAGTTATATTTAATAAAGTGGAATGACACAGGGAATAAGGATTCAACACATGAAGAAAAAGAGGTGCAAAAAGGCATAGAAAGCCAAGAAACCAGCTGAAATCCATCAGAAATTAGGAAGCCACCCCATCCCCCATCAGTGCAAATTAATTTTAGCTGGTTAAGTCCTCAATGATAGCATTTAAAAAGGTCTGTGAATATCAGATTGTCACACCACAAAGAACTCCTGATGGGTAGAAGCAAAGAGCTCTCTCTAGACCTTCGCAGCCTTATTGTTGCAAAAACATAATGATGGCAATGGTTATAGGCGCATTTCTAAACTGCTGAATGTTCGAGTGACCACTGTTCGAGCCATCATTCAGAAGTGGAAAGAACACCATTTTACCATAAACCGGCCATGACCAGGAGAAATACCAGAAAAGTTATCCAAGAGCCAAAGACCACTCATGGAGAGCTCCAGAAAGACCTGGAGTTAGCAGGTATTGCTGTTTCAAAGAAAACAATAAGTAATGCATTCAACTGACATGGGTTGTATGCCCGCTCACCTCGCAAGACTCCATTACTGAAGAAAAAGCATGTTGAAGCTCATTCAAAGTTTGCTGCACAACATTTAGGCAAGCCGGTAAAATACTGAGAGAGTACAGTCTGGTCAGATGAGACCAAAATTTAACTTTTTGGATGCCACAACACACAGCATGTTTGGAGGACAAATGGCATTGCACATCAGTCCAAAAACACCATACCAGCAGTGAAGTTTGGAGGTGGGAGCATCATGGTGTGGGGGTGTTTTTGAGCACATGGTACAGTCAGACTTCATATAATTGATGAAAAGATGAACAGACAAATGTACAGAGACATTCTTGATAAGAATCTGTTGCCATCTGCCAAGATGCTGAAAATGAAACGAGGATTGAAATTTCAGCAAGACAGTGATCCCAAACACACAGCCAAGGAAACTCTCAACTGGCTCCAGAGAAGGAAAATAAAGCTGCTAGAATGGCCCAGTCAGTCACCTGACCTGAATCCAATTGAAAATCTATGAAACAAACTGAAGATCAGAGTTCATAGAAGACACCTACGGAACCCTCAAGATTTGAAGACAGTTTATGTGGAGGAATGGGCTAAAATCACACCTGAGCAATGCCTGCACCTAGTTTCTCCATACAGGAGGCGTCTGGAAACTGTTATTACCAACAACGGCTTTTTTTTTTTACTAAATATTAAATGAATTTCACCAAGCGTGTTCAATACTTATTCCCTGTCTCATTCCACTTTATGAAATATAACTCATTTTGTGAACACAGTTGTCTTGATTTTTTTCTGTGTATGGATTACTTGAGTTGTTACTGATATCTGGTGAAAACCGCAGGTCAATGGCTCCATCAGAAATATGTTTAATGAGAAAAATGTTGACGTGTTCAATACTTATTTTCCTCACTGTATATATATATTAAATAAGATGGTTCCACCAAACACATTTTTGTTTTTCTATTCAATTGTCCAGGTTATATGTCCTATCAAAGGTGGAGTTGATTTTAAAATGATTAATCGTAGTCCTAATTTTTTACATCACAAAATCCTGAAATTTAACAGGGGTGTGTAAACTTTTTACATTCACTGTACTTTTTTTGCATATTCTTGGATGTTTTTGCATTCTCACTGCTGTAACCACTTGAATTTTCCCACTGTGGGACAAAGAAAGGTGCTTTCATTCATTTAGTTCTCATCTACACGTATCATCTAAGAACTTAACAGCTGTTAAATGCATTTATTGAACATTTTGATAAACTTATGCAAACAAAGAGCACTTGTTTTAAAAAATATTTACCTCATAGCTGCCAAAAGCACATGTAGCACACACCTCTCTCCCACAGTGATGTGGGAGGTGTATGCAAAGTCAATGAGTCTTCCTACCACCTCGGGGGAGACATCGCGCAGCGTGACCTCCGAGGCGGCGCTCTCTCTGAAACTGTTGGTGAACATGGCTCTGAAATAAGGGCTACAGGCAGCCAGCACCAGCTTGTGCACCTGGAAAACAAATCGTATATCTGGTCAAAGAAACTGGAGACTTAAAACAAGAAAACAAGGAGTAACAGTTAATAATCTAGTTATCCATCCATTCATTTTCTTGGCAGCTTATATTGCTCTGGTCACAGAGGGGGTGTGAATCATATCCCAGTTATTATAGGACAGATCACCAGTCCACCACAGTGCCAACACCCACAAACAGACAACTACACACTCTCACAAAGGTCACAAAACTAAGTGCTCCCTGTTTTCGCCAATCCTCATTTGATATAGTCGAGTCAAAGTTTCTTAAGGATTTCATTTATAATTAAACATTAATAAATTAACGTGGACCCAGTATTGTGGTCAGATCTTTAATCTGAACTGTAATATTTTTGGTTTTTCTAATGCTCATAATATGACTTGAAATTGAATAAATTGGCCATTTTTTTAAAATTGCAGTGTATTGTGATAAACCTAGGCCTTTTTCCTTGCAAATCTGAAACTATTTAATCACAAATTTGCAACATTTTTCTTGTAAATTTGAGATTTAAGTCTTATCAATTGTGAGATTTTTCTCTTAAATGTGTTAGTCTGACGAAAATAAATTACCCACATGTACCATAAAATAATAGTCTAATATAAGTCCAAGTCTAATAAAAATCCATCCATCCAGCCATCCATCCATCCATCCTTCCATCCATCCATTCATCCATCTTCTACCGCTTTTCCGGAGGTCCGGGTCGCTAAGGCAGCAGTTCAAGCAGAGAAGCCCAGACTTCCCTCTCCCCAGCTACCTGCTCCAGCTCTTCAGAGAAGATACCAAGGCGTTCCCAGACCAGCTGGGAGACAGAGTCTCTCCACCGAGTCCTGGGTCTGCCCCGGGGTCTCCTCCCAGTGGGACGTGCCCGAAACACCTCAAGTGGGAGGTGTCCAGGAGGCATCCTAATCAGATGCCCATACCACCTCAACTGACTCCTTTCAATGTGGAGGAGCAGCGGTTCTACTCTGAGCCTCTCCCGGATGACTGAGCTCCTCACCCTATCTCTGAGGGTGAGTCCAGCAATCCTACGGAGAAAGCTCATTTCAGCCGCTTGTATCCACGATCTTGTTCTTTCAGTCATTACCCAAAGCTCATGAACATAGGTGAGAGTAGGAACGTAGATTGACTGGTAAATCGACAGCTTTGCCTTAGAACTCAGCTCCCTCTTCACCACAACGGACCGGTACAATGTCCGCATCATTGCAGATGCTGCTCTGATCCGTCTGTCAATCTCTCACTCCATTCTCCCCTCACTCGTGAATAAGACCGCAAGATACTTAAACTCCTCCACTTGGGGCAGGAGCCTGTCCCCAACCCGGAGAGGACAATCCACCTTTTTCCGACTGAGGACCATGGACTCAGACTTGGAGATGCTGATTCTCATCCCAGCCGCTTCACACTCAGCGGCAAACCGTCCCAGCAAGAACTGTAGGTCATTGCTGGTTGAAGCAAACAGGACATCATCTGCAAACAACAGAGGTGAGATCCTGTGGTCACCAAGCATGACACCCTCCATTCCCTGGCTGCGCCTAGAAATCCTGTCCATAAAAATTATGAACAGGATCAGTGACAAAGGGCAGCCCTGGCGGAGTCCAACTCTCACTGGGAATGAGTCCGACTGAGTGTTGGCAATACGAACCAAACTCTCACAATGGTCGTCGAGACCGAATAGCTCGTAACAACAAGCCCGATACCCCATACTCCCGAAGCACCCCCCACAAAAAACCACGAGGGACACGGTCGAATGCCTTCTCCAAGTCCACAAAACACATGTAAACTGGTTGGGCAAACTCACCCTCCGGTCGCCTTTTTTGAAAAGAGGAATCACCACCCCGGTTTGCCATGCCAGAATCAGAATCAGGTTTATTGCCATTGTTCATGTAGTACACAAACTAGGAATTTGTCTCGGTACAATGCTGCAACATTAAACATGATAGGATAAGAGAAATAAACTATACATGTAATAAAGTGTAGGATAAGATTAAGTGATACTGGTCAACAGTTAAAATATATATATTAGCCAGCAGCAGATACTGTGGAGAACTATATAGTGCAGTCGGTAATGCAGGAAGAAAACAGTGATGATTGACATGAGTCTGGTTGAGCTGCTGTACATGGTGCACGAGAGTCAATAAGTCACTTAGTGTTCAGCAGTCTAATGGCAGAGGGGAAGAAGCTGTTCATGTGACGGGAGGTTTTAGTCTGGATGGACCGAAGTCTTCTACCAGAGGGGAGGGGGGCAAACAGTACGTGACCAGGGTGTGAGGGATCGGCTATGATCCGGCCAGCACGCCTCCGGGTCCTGGAGATGTACAGATCCTGGAGAGATGGGAGCTTGCAGCCGATCACCTTCTCAGCAGTGCGCACGACGCGCTGCAGCCTTAGTCTGTCCCTGGCAATGGCTCCTGCGTACCACACGGTTATGGAGGTGGTGAGGATGGACTCGATGATGGCTGTGTAGAACTGCACTAACATCTTGGTGGGTAGCTTGAGCTTCCTCAGCTGCCGCAGGAAGAACATCCTCTGCTGGGCTTTTTTGATGAGTGAGCTGATGGTCAGCTCCCATTTGAGGTCCCTGGTGATGGTAGTGCCTAGGAAGCGGAAGGAATCAGCAGTGGTGATGGGAGAGCCTGAGAGGGTGAGGGGGGGCAGAGGAGTAGTGACTTTCCTGAAGTCTACAATCATCTCCACTGTCTTCAGAGCGTTCAGCTGCAGGTTGTTATTGCTGCACCAGGAGCCCAGCTGGGCCACCTCTCTCCTGTAGGCGGACTCGTCGCCGTTGGATATGAGCCCGATGAGGGTGGTGTCGTCCGCCAAACTTGATCAACTTGACAGACTGGTGGCTGGAGGTTGCAGGAGTTGGTGTAAAGGAGAAGAGTAGGGGGGAAAGTACACAGCCCTGGGGTGATCCGGTGCTGATGCTAGTATAGTCTGAGACAGTCTTTCCCAGCCGCACATGCTGCCTCCGGTCCGTCAGGAAGTCGATGATCCACCTGCAGAGGGAGTCAGGCACGTTGAGCAGGGACAGCTTGTCCCGGAGCAGAGCGGGGCGGATGGTTGTTGAATGCGGAGCTGAAGTCCACAAACAGGATCCTGGCGTAGGTTCCCGGGGAGTCCAGGTGCTGCAGGATGGAGTGGAGGGCCAGGTTGACTGCATCGTCTACAGACTGTTGGCTCGGTAGGCAAACTGCAGCGGGTCCAGGAGAGGGGTGGTGATGGACTTGAGGTGGGACAAGGACCAGTGCGCTCAAAGGACTCCTTGACTACAGAGGTGAGCCGCTACAGGTCTGTAGTCATTAAGTCCAGTGATCCGTGGCTTCTTGGGGACGGGATGATGGTGGAGGATTTGAGGCAGGACGGCACGTGGCATAACTTAAGGGAGGTGTTAAAAATGTCTGTGAATACAGGAGCCAGCTGTTTCGCACAGAGTCTCAGGGTGGAGGGAGACACGCCCGTCTGGGCCCGGGGGCCTTGCGCGGGTTCAGTCTGGAGAACTGTTTGAGCACATCCTGCTCACTGATGATAAGGGAGCGGGGGGGAGGGAGGGGGGGGGGTGCCTTAAAATGAAGTAGGGGAATGTGGAGGCTGTGGAGCTGGAGGGAGGGGGGAGTTGGACACAGATGACGAGGTGTCAAAACGGGCATAGTGTTGGGACAGTCTTTGACAAAGGGCTTTGTCATCCTGACCTTTAGGAGCCTTAGGTCGATAGTTGGTGATTTGCCTCAGTCCTCTCCCCACGGAAGCCGAATCATTAGCAGTGAACTGCTGCTGGAGTCTCTCTGAGTATAGAGATTTAGGCCCTCTTCAGCTCTCTGTTAAACCGGTATTTAACCTCCCTGTAGCAGTCCCTGTCCTCCACTTTTCAGCGCTGCTTCCTTCTCCTTCCTGATCTGTCTGAGCTTTGCTGTGAACCAGGTTTGTCATTAGAGTAACTCACCCTGGTGCGTGATGGAAGAATGTTCTCAGTGTCCGTGTTACTCATCCAGATCACGCGTGGCTCCTTTAAGCATGCCCCAGTCAGATATTTCCATGCACGTTTCCAGCTTCTCCTCAGCATCACTGGTCCATATCTTCGTAGTGCTCACAACAGGTTTAGTGAGCTTCAATCTCTGTCTGTATGTGGAATGAGGTGAACCATCACGTGATCAGATAATCCCAGCGCAGCTCGAGGGACAGCGCGATATGCGTCTTTCACTGTGTGTAACAGTGATCCAGTGTGTTTAATCCTCTGGTGGGGCATTTAATAAACTGTTTGTAGCGGGGGAGATCGTGGCTCAGATTGCACTGATTAAAGTCGCCAGCCACAATAATCAGCGAGTCTGGAAAACTCCGCTCTGTGTGTTGAATGTGATCCGCGAGCACGCGCTGAGCTTCGCGCGTGTCCGCGTCGGGAGGGGCGTTACACAGCGATCATTATAAAAGAAGCAAACTCCCGCGGGGAATAGAAGGGCTTGCAATTGATAACAAGAAATTCCCAAGGCAGGAGAACAGTGTTTGGAAATTACCGTTACATCAGAGCACCAGCTGCAGTTGATGTAGAAGCAGACACCGCCTCCTGTGGTCTTGCCGGAAAGCTCTGTGTCACGATCAGCACGGAAGAGCTGAAAGCCGTCGAGGCGCAGCGCGCTGTCCGGTATATTTTCCCGGAGCCAGGTCTCAGTAAAGCAGAGGACAGCTGAGGAGGCGAGGTCCTTTAAAACGCATCAGCAGTCTCAGTTCATCTACCTTGTTAGAGAGAGAGTTGGTATTGGACAGAAATATGCCAGGCAGCGCCGTTCGCGAGCCCTCTCCTGCGAAGCCGCACGAGAGCGCCCCGCTCGTCTACCTCTCTTTCGCCGTCTCACTTTCCGAGCCAAACAATAAACCAGATCGGCGGCAGGGGCTAGAAAAACGGGGGAGGAGGTCCGTGGGGGTGAAAGTCCTGATATTTAGAAGTTCTTCACGGGTATAAGTGCAAGCAGACACACAATTGACAAACAAAAACAAACAAAGAGCGCAGCGAAGCACCATGTCGACCGCTGTGGGCGCCATCTTGGATCTAAGATGGCCAGTGCCAAAGGCACTGCCCCCAACCGCCACGCAATGTTACAGAGGTGTGTCAACCATGACAGCCCTACATCATCCAGGGCCTTGAGGTACTCAGGGTGAACCTCGTCCACCTCCTAGGCCCGGCACCAAGGAGATTTTTAACCACCTTGGCGACCTCAGCCCCTGTGATAAGCGAAGTCATCCCCCTCGTCCACAAGCCCTGCTTCCTCTGTGGGAAGGCGCTATCAGTGGGATTGAGGAGATCCTCAAAGTATTCCTTCCACCGCCCGACAATATCCCCCAGTCAAAGTCAACAGCGCCCCATCCGCACCATACACAGTGTGGACAGGGAGCTGCTCCCCCTCCTGAGCTGCTGGGACAGTTTGCCAGAATCTCTTCGAGGCCGACTGAAAGTCTTGCTCCATGGCCTTACCGAACTCCTCCCATACCCGGGTTTTTGCTTCAGCAACCACCCGAGCTGCACTCCGCTTGGCCTGCCGGTACACCTCAGCTGCTTCGGGAGTCCCACAAGCCAACCAAGCTTGATAGGACTCCTTCTTCAGCTTAATGGCCCCCCTCACCACTGGTGTCCACCACTTGGTTCGGGAGTTGCCACCATAAGATGCACCGACCACTTTGCGACCGCAGCTCTTGGCCGCTGCTTCAACAATAGAGGTGAAGAACATGGCCCATTCAGACTCCATGTCTCCAGACTTCCTCTGAATGGGGTTGAAGTTCTTCCGGAGGTGGGAGTTGAAGACCTCCCGGACAGGGGCCTCAGCCAGACATTCCCAGCATTCCCTCACTATACGTTTGGGTCTACCAGGTCTGAATGGCATCCTCCCCTGCCATCGGATCCAACTCACCACCAGGTGGTGATCAGTTGACAGCTCTGCATCTCTCTTTCCCTGAGTGTCCAAGACATACGGTCGCAGGTCTGATGACACAATAACAAAATCGATCATCGACCTGTGACCTAGAGTGTCCTGGTGCCAGGTGCACATATGGACACCCTTATGCTTGAACATTGTGCTCACTATGGACAAACTGTGGTTAGCACAGAAGTCCAATAACTGAACACCACTTGGGTTCAGATCGGGCAAGCCGTTCCTCCCAATCACCCCCTTCCAGGTTTCACTGTCGTTGCCCACGTGCGCATTGAAGTCCCCCAGTAGGACAATGGAGTCTCCAAGAGGAACACCCTCCAGCACCCCAGTCAGAGACTCCAAAAAGGGTGGGTACTCTGAAACATCACTTGGTGCATAGGCACAAATGATGGTCAGGACCCGTTTCCCAACCCAAAGGTGCAGGGAAGCAACCCTTTAGTCCACTGGTGAAAACTCCAATATAGCGGCAGCAACGTGGGGGGGATACAAGAATACCCACCCCCGCTAGTCGCCTCTCGCCCAGGGCAACTCCAGAAAAGGCCAAGCTCCAGCCCCTCTCCAGGAGACTGGTTCCGGAAACGGAGCTGTGTGTTGAGGTGAGGCCGACTATATCTAGCCGGTATCTCTCAACCTCGTACACCAGCTCAGGCTCCTTCCCCACCAGAGAGGTGACATTCCACATACCAAAAGCCAGTTTAGAAAGCCTGGGATCAGTCCGCCAAGGTCTCCGCCTTTGACCGCCACCTAATCCACATAGCACCGGACCCCCATGATCCCTCCTGCAGGTGGTGAGCCCACTGGAGGGTGGACCCATGTAACTCCTTCGGGCTGAGTCCGGCCGGGTCCCATGGGTGGAAACCTGGCCACCAGATGCTCGCCATCGAACCCCTCCTCCAGGCCTGGCTCCAGGGTGGGGCCCCAGTAACCCATACTGGGTGGGGTACACTGAATCCTTGATCTAGAATTTATCATGAGAGTCTGTTGGATCGTTCTTAGTCTGGCCCTTCACCCAGGACCAGTTTGTCTTGGGTGGCCCTATCAGAGGCAAATTGCTCCGGACAACATAGCTCCTGGGATCACTGGGGCACGCAAACCCCCCACCACAATAAGGTGACGATCCATGAGGGGCTAATAAAAAATCATATAAAGAAAAAAGTAAACAATAATAAATTGAATATTTCCACCAATAGCCAAGTTAAAAATAAAAAGCTTAATTCTGTTACATAATCAAATTGAAGTTTGTTTCTGAATGATCAAAAAACTATCAAAGTAACTCAAAGGGCCATTTTACGACAATCTAGTCAACAGTTTATTGTCTAAGGCGCACAGCACATGTATGGGCATGTCCAAGTTCATTTCGCTATTATAGCAGCACAAAAACAAATTTTGTACTGGTGCAAAGTGCAAAGAGGCTGTCTTAATGCTCTTAATTATTCAAAGGTGTGTTTGGGCATAAGATGTAATAAACCAGTCACTGTCTTTGCTCTCATTCCCTTTAATAAAAAGGGGTGCAAGAGCTAAGGTGTAATACTAATATGATGCCATTTAAATGGGAGGACAAATCCTTTATGTGTTGGGGGCAATGCAAGCTCATTCACAAAGTGAAAATTGTCATGGCCCGAGCGCCGATCTCGTCCGCGCTCGGGTCATGCAGTATTTTCCTCCCATTCGGTAGTATTTCTTATGGTCCCGCAGGGCTCTTATTCTGACAGCATCTCTGCGGGGCTTCCGGCTGTCAGAGCGGAGCTGGCTGTGACAGCTGGAATCATGGAGTTGATGACTGCCTCATCAGCTGTTTCATCCCTGGCCCTATTTAAGGGAGCAGCGTTGGTTACTCCGGGCTGCGACCTCGTCTGACATCATCTGACAATTCTCGTCTGATATTCATCGTCTATATTCTTCACAGTAAGTGCTTTCTCTGGGACTCTGTAGCCCATGTCTAGTTATAACCTTAGTTGTGCTTTTGCCCCCCCGTGGCTCCTTATTTTGTCATTTGTGTTCCTTTAATAAGTTATACAAGCTCATCGGTGGCCAGTGGTGTTTTATTTGCGGTCCTCATGGACCGCAGCATGACAAAAATGTGTTTAAGATAAGATAAGCCTTTATTAGTCCCACAATGGGGAAATTCCAGATTAAGATTCCAGCATGTGGTGTCCCACATGCTGTGGAAGGGAATTAATTAACTTAACTTATAACTCTTAAAAAGGTTGTAAATTTCTGAAAAAATATCATAGATTACATGTAAAAAGACAAGCTTCAACTCAGCTGTTTTATATTTATTTTGGCCAGAAATGGATCAAAAGGCTCTTTCCACAGAAGAGGTTGCCAACCCCTGTTGTAGGTAAAAATTATATTTATCAACAGTTCTATTAATAAATTACTACAGTGTATAATGTGTATATTAATAATAATAATAAATAATGCATCAGATTTATATAGTGCTTTTCACACTCAAAGATGCTTTACAATGGATACATTGTTCACTCACTCCACAGACAATGGTAGTGGCAAGCTACTTACTGTAGCCACAGCTGCCCTGGGGCAGACTGACGGAAAGTGAATATTTTAAGTACTTAGTGGCATTTTCATTTTATCTGATAACTTCTGACTGCTTTGCCTCATTCAGGCATTTGTACTGTGGCAGTATCAAATTTGAGTACACAAATTTACAAAATGTGGATTGTGTTTTTCTAAAGAAATAGTCCAACAAATCTCACATATTGTGTGAAGACTGTGCACACATCTGGGACTCTAACTGAAGACATCCTTGAGTGACATAAAAATATACTTGTATTCTTATTTTTATGACACAAAAATGGTAAAGACTGTATTTAAAGTTGAACGGCTTGGACCACTACCTTAAAGTCCACTATCTTTTCCTTGTATGAGACATGCAGTACCAGGTCGCACAACAGCTCCTGCTGTCTGAACTCATCCATAACCTTCAAGGATCTGGAAGCATGGGTTTCTACGGTGTAGTCAAGGTACCCTGATCCACGCATAGATGGAACCACGATAGCTGGGAAATGAGAGTCTAGTGTAGGAGGTCTCTTCTTCCTAGGGCAATGCATTCTGGGACGTGTCTGGGGTCACTCCTTTTTGTTTTCCAGTGTCTAGTAAAGTCTTATGCAGTTCAGTTTTAGTTCTTATCCCATTGGGGTCAGTCCATCAACAGAGGACACTCCTTTGGTCTCATTAACGTCAAGGTGAGCAGATGTGCTTATTTCCTCCATTTGCAATACTTAATAACACAAAAATCTCAAGAAAATAGTGATGTAAAAAATGTATCACTTTTATCCATTGGTGATCATGGCCAGAGGCAACTGGTATAGCAGGCAGTCTGAGGAAAAAGCTACTTGTTGCAAATATAAGATCATGGTGTGTGTTTCTCTGCACAGATATGGTATATACACAAGCTTATTGACTGATGGTGAATCACTAAAGACTTGCTCATGCACATATCTGAGCTCCGACATGGCTGCCCGTATTTGTTCCAGTTCAGAAAATTCCTGAAGGACAATCACACCATGATCATTAGATTTCTGTTATTCCTCATTTTTCAACTTTGAGGTTTTTGAAAATAATCCAGTTTGATATTCCAGAGAGTTTCTTGCCATTTGGTGGTCCACAGGAGAAGAGGAAGAGGTTGGTGAATATCAGCAGCTATAATCAGCAGTGATGTAGTTTGAGCCTTTTCTCACATGTTGTGATGTTTGTCCTGTAAAGAAGAGAAAAAAAAGAAAAAAGATGAGGATGAGAGATTTTTAGTGATTTAATTTGAAGCTAATAGGGCATCACATCAACACTGAATTCAAGAGTGGAGTGTGACTCAGTCACTCTTACAGTACGTGTCCACTGGACCCATTGTTTTTCCGCTTCCTATTCAGCATCGATGTGAAATGCAACAGTGAAGCTGCTCAGTGGCCACAGGTCAGTCTGTGGCTGTACTGGACTGCTTCTGTGTGTGAATGCGAATAGGGCATCCTTGAAAAAGAGAGGCTGCCTCTCGTTGGACCTCCCTGTATAAATAAAAGTTAAATAAATATGGTGGTGTGAAAAAGTGTTTGCCCCCTTCCTGATTTTTCATTTTTTGGTATGTTTGTCACACATTAATGTTTTAGATCATCAAACAAATTTAAATATTAGACAAAGATAACACAAGTAAACAAAAATGTAGTTTTTTTTAATGAAGGTGTTTATTATTAAGGGAAAAAAAAAATGATTGCCCCCTAAACCTAATAACTTGTTGGGCCACCCTTAGCAGCAACAACTGCAATCAAGCATTTGCGATAACTGGCAATGAGTCTTTTACAGCACTGTGGAGGAATTTTGACCCACTCTTTTCAAGGTCATGCCAGAGCATCTCAATCGGATTCAGGTCAGGTGTTATGGATGGCTCTCACGAGCCATCAATGAGACGCTGCAGGCAGCCGTTGAGTTCGTACATTTATTAAATGAAGACAGAATGACAAAATAATAAGCCTTGTGGGGCAAAACACAAATAAAGACAAGACACTTACATATGATCAGCGAGGGCGGAACCTGAACGCTGGGAAGAACTGACTTCGGGGTTAGGGAAGCCAGACTGGAAGGCAGGCGAGGTCGCAGCCCCAAGCAAACAGAGCTGCTCCCTTAAATAGTGCTGAACTGATTAATCAGCTGATGAAGGATCATCAGCTGATTGGAATCAGGCCATCCAGCGGGGGCTCCACTGACAGCCGGAAGCCCCACTGAGACGCTGTCATAATAAAAGTCTAGAGGTGCGCCAGAGGAGAGAACGGAGAACTACCACACAGCCCGAGTGCCGACAGAGTCAGCACACGGACCATGACAGTTGCCCCCGTTCACGACACGGATTCTAGACGCGGTGTAACATTGGGCTCCCCCCAACTGGGAGGCCAACAAGACCACCCCAGGGAGGGAGGAGGGGGAAAAAGGCCGAGGAGGGTTAGACCTGGTGACAAGGGTGAAGACAGAAAATACAACAAGGAGACACTGCAGAGCATGGGAAAACACAAAAAATACTCCATAATGCACAGGTGGATACTAGACAGAATAATAAGATAAGATAAGATAAGCCTTTATTAGTCCCACAATGGGGAAATTCCAGGATGGCAACAGCACAGGGATAGCAACACTCAGAGCAACAATCAGAAGGCAAGAAAAAAACAACAACATGTAGAGGATGTGCTCAATGATGAGGCTGGGTTTATTTCTCAGGTTCAGTTTTATTATCAGAACACATTCTCTATCAACCTCCAAGCAAGAAAAGAGACAGATCACAGTCACATCACTTCTCTTATACTCCGGAACATCGAAACTCAAGTCACATGGTGTCTGAGCAAACATACAGTCACATTGTAACCCCTTTGATCCTCCACCATTGTCTCTCAGCCTTCGATGGTCCGGGAATCCCTCCAGGGCCTCTCTCTGAGTCAAAGGACAAATCTCACACCTCCTTGATACCTCCTGCAGGCTCAGTCCTTTTGTCCCCCAAGACATGAAGCACACAATAAACATTCAGCAATACATTTGTGGAAAATATGTACCCAACATATGCGCCACATAACCCCCCGAAAACGTCTAATATGGGACAACATAATCAGAGATGCATGGCATAAAAAAAACATTACCACATAACAAAAATTCAATCCACCAGTTGCCTAGGTCTAAACCTCCTGCCGTATCTGCTGTAAGCTGGCCTTGCTGCTTCTGCAGTGTCTTCCTGCACCTGTGGATTAGAACTGTTAGCCAAACTCTGTGGGGGTTCAGGAGAAAGCCTTCTCGGTGGTCTACCGCGACAGGGGGCTCTCGCCAACTGCACTTGTTCATCAGCCAAAACGAAAGCAAGTTTAAGTCTGTTTATACAAATCAACTCCTTCCTGTCTCCCAAATCTAGCAAAAAATGCTTCTCTCCTGTTTCCAGCACTCTGAAAGGGCCATCATAAGGTGGCCGCAAATTTGGGCGATGAGCATCATGTCTAACAAAAACAAACTGCATTTTTTAAAGCCTTCGGCACAAAAACGCGTGGGAAACTGTGATGAACCGGACCAGGGAGTGTGTTTGATCCTGTGTCGCTCTGCAACAGCTGAGCGGGGGGGGCAATTTGGTGCAGGGTTGTCGGGGAGAAATTCACCAGGTAAACGGAGAGGCTGTGTAAAAACTAACTCAGCTGGGGAGGCCTGCAAATCCTCCTTAGGTGCAGAACGCAACCCCAATAAAATCCATGGAAGTTTGTCAACCCAATTTGTATCCGTAAGCGACGCTCTGAGGGCCGCTTTCAATGACCTATGAAAACGTTCGCATAAACCGTTAGCCTGGGGGTTATACGCGGTAGTGCGATGAATCTTCACCCCTAGGCTGCGGGCCATCGATGACCAGAGTTCAGAAACAAATTGAGGACCCCTATCGGACGTTATGTCCGACGGAACTCCAAAACGCGCAACCCAAGCTGTTAAAAACGCGCGTGCGACTTCTTCCGCAGTGGTGGATGCCAGAGGAACCGCTTCTGGCCAGCGCGTGGTGCGATCCACCATCGTCAAAAGGTGTGTGCACCCCTGTGACAACGGAAGGGGGCCCACCAAGTCGACATGCACATGATCAAAGCGCTTAGCCGGGATGTGAAAAGGCTCCAAAGGAGCTCTAGTGTGCTTGTGTATTTTGGCTCGCTGACACGCTACGCAGGTTGCCGCCCACTCCTTGACCTGTTTACGCAACCTCGGCCAAACAAATTTCTCACCCACCATCTTGATCGATGCACGCACCCCGGGGTGCGCCAGGGAATGGACCGAGTCAAAAATGCGGCAACGCCACGCGGCTGGTACCACGGGGCGTGGCCGACCCGTGGAGACATCGCAGATTAGGGGAGGCATACCCATTTGCAGCACTCTGTCCTCCAGCCTTAACCCTGTTGGTCCAGACTGGAGCACGCGCACATCCGCATCGCTAACCTGCTCCGCGGCCATGGCTGCATAATCTAAACCTACGCGGACCGGGGCTGCGTGCGCTTCCGCGCCGCTACCTTGGCCCACGGCCACGGCTGCAGAGTCCGCTCCCATGGGGCCTGGCGCTGCCACAGCACGCGAGAGACAGTCTGCCACTACATTATGTTTACCTGCGACATGCTGGATATCGGTGGTGAACTCCGATATCGCGGCCAGCTGTCTTTGCTGCCGGCCCGACCAAGGTTCTGAAATCTTGGCCATCGCAAATGTTAGCGGCTTGTGGTCCACAAACGCGGTGAAACGGCGCCCCTCCAACCAGAACTGGAAATGGCGAATGGCCAAGTGTTGGGCCAAAAGCTCTCTGTCGAACGCGCTGTATTTTCGCTCACTATCGCGCAAGGTTTTGCTGAAAAACGCGAGCGGCTGCCAGGTCCCTGCTACAAACTGTTCAATGACCGCCCCCACCGCTAAATGGGAAGCGTCAGTGGTGAGCGCCATGCGGGCCTTTGGGACTGGGTGTGCCAACAAAACCGCATTTGCCAGGGCTGTTTTGACTTGGGAGAATGTGCGCTCCCGATCCGGAGACCATTCGATTTTATTTGTGGGTTTTTGCTTCTTAAGTGCAGCATACAATGGTTGCATGAGCTGCGCCGCGCTTGGGAGGAAACGGTTGTAAAAATTAACCATTCCCAAAAACTCCTGTAACGCTTTAACCGTTTGAGGTCGGGGAAAATCCGTTATTGCGCGTACTTTATAGGGCAGAGGGACCGCTCCTTCTGGTGAAACGCGATGCCCCAAAAAATCAATTTGCGCCACCCCAAACTGGCACTTCGCTGGGTTAATTATTAACCCGTGCTCTGCAAGCCTCTGAAAAACCTCTGTGAGGTGGCTTTCGTGCTCGTCTTCGGACGTGCTGGCTACCAAAATGTTGTCCAGGTAGACGAACACGAAAGGAAGATCGCGTAGAACCGCGTCCATCAAACGCTGGAATGTCTGCGCGGCGCCCTTTAATCCAAAAGGCATCCGCAAAAACTCAAAAAGCCCGAAAGGAGTTATTACCGCAGTTTTGGGTATATGTTGAGCGCGTACTGGGACCTGGTGGTAACCACGCACCAAGTCTATTTTAGAAAAAATGCGCGCCCCCGCCAAATGAACCGAAAAATCTTGGATGTGCGGGATCGGGTAGCGGTCGTGCGCTGAGGCGTTATTCAACCTGCGGAAATCACCGCAAGGTCGCCACGAACCATCAGCCTTTGGGACCATGTGTAGCGGTGAAGCCCAGGGGCTTTTAGAACGTCTAATGATGCCCAGTTTTTCCAAGTTGGCGAACTCCTCGCGCGCTATGGCCAGTTTAGCTGAGTCCAAGTGCCGAGCTTTTGCAAAAACTGGCGGCCCGGTGGTAGTGATAAAATGTTCCACCCCATGTTTAGCCACTGTCGCTGAAAACGATGGGACTGTGAGTGCTGGGAACTGAGTGAGCAGTGCGTGAAACTTACCACCTGCGGCTATGACGTCGGCCTGTGCAGTCGGCGGAGCCGCCCGGGCTGTGCAGCAAATAGAGTGAAAAGACAGTGCATTAACCAGACATCTATTAGCAAGATCAACCAATAAACCATGTGAGCATAAAAAATCAGCACCTAACATGTTGAAACTGACTGCTGCTATGACAAAAGTCCACTCGAATGTTCGGCCGTGTAGAGACAGGAGCAGAGTCTTCTCCCCGAAGGTCTTAATCGCAGAGCCGTTCGCCGCCGACACCAGGGGACCACTGGAAGGCGCCAGCCGGTCAACGTAGGAGGGTGTGATGAAACTCAGCTGGGAGCCTGTGTCCACCAGGAAATGCCTCCCTGATCGCTCGTCCCTCAGGTAGAGCAGCTTGGTCTTTTCGCCGAGAGCCGCAGCTGCTACCGACTCCCGGTCTTGGCGTTTCCTGAGCGCTTGAACTGGCACGGTGGAATGCACTTGCGTGCTCTCTCAGTGAAACGGTGATGGTAAAAGCAAAGGACGTCGCCCGCTCCACGTCTCCTGGCCTCCGCCGCTGCCGTCGTCAGTGAGTCTGGTGCTGCAGCCTCTGGCCCCCTGCCATCTCCGGCTCAGCTCTGCTGCTGCGGCCGTGGCCGTGTGTTGTCTATGAGCGTCGACAAGCCGCTGCGCCTCCTGGCTCAGCTCGTGGTAGTCTCGTTGGGCCAGCAGCTGTGAACTGGCCAGGGTAACTCTCACTGCTGACGGCAGTGTCCTGAGGAAAAGGGGCGAAAATAAAACCATCATCTTTGGAGTCTCTCAAACTCAGCATCCTCGCCATCAGGTCTGCAGGTCTCTCGGCCTCGCCTTCAGTCAACGCCAGGAGCTTCTCTGCTCGCTCTCCCAGCGAGGGGGTGAAGGAACGGATGAGAGCCGCTTTCAATGCGCCGTACTTGTCGTCGTCTGGCGGGTGGTTAATCAGGCTCTCTACCCGCTGGGCTGTGTGGCTGTCCAGCTTCGCAACCACATGGTAGAATTTCGTGGTGTCTGCCGAAATTCCCCGAAGATGGAACTGTGCCTCGACTGCGTTAAACCAGGAGCGTGGGCTATGCTGCCAGAAATCAGGTAGCTGGACTGTGGTAGCTGCATTAGCCTGGCTGGCTCCTGATGAGTCCGGTGCAGAAGAATCGTCACCGGCCATAATTCGTCGTAGGGTCACCAGTGTAGAGGATGTGCTCAATGATGAGGCTGGGTTTATTTCTCAGGTTTAGTTTTATTATCAGAACACATTCTCTATCAACCTCCAAGCAAGAAACGAGACAGATCACAGTCACATCACTTCTCTTATACTCCGGAACATCGAAACTCAAGTCACATGGTGTCTGAGCAAACATACAGTCACACTGTAACCCCTTTGATCCTCCACCATTGTCTCTCAGCATTCGATGGTCCCGGAATCCCTCCAGGGCCTCTCTCTGAGACAAAGGACAAATCTCACACCTCCTCGATACCTCCTGCAGGCTCAGACCTTTTGTCCCTCGAGACGTGAAGCACACAATAAACATTCAGCAATACATTTGTGGAAAATATGTACCCAACATATGTGCCACAAACAGCTAGTAAACATATGTACATATTACTATATATATATATATATATATATATATATATATATATATATATATATATTTAAGTGTATATATATATATATAGACACATTTATATATAATAAATGCAAATAAGGGAAAACTAAGCCTACAGGCCACAAACAGAAAACCCGGGTCTAAAGACCAAGATACACAGTTCCCGAGAAAACACATATCATCCCCCAACAGAGGAAGGGAGGGAGAGAAAAAAACACACTAAATAGCATTGAAATCCTACAGTTTAAATCCATTCAAACAAACTGTTACAGGCCACAAAAGGACATCGCCCAGCCTACAGAAAGAACAATCACAACAGAGGGGGAAAAAAAAAAACCACACGCTAGGGAATGGTGAAATACCCAGTTCATTAACAAAACACCAGCACATCCCAAAAGGTTACAGCAGAGCAAAGACAAAAAACCAGGGATGACGGCAGGCTGAGCACAACGGCATGAAAGCCAATAGTTCGGGGGGGCCGCCCTGCATCTAGCATCCAAATCGCTGGCAGGGGGAAAAGGAACAGTTTGGGCGGCCTACCCCAGTCCCAGGCCAGGAAACACAGTACTTCTGGCAGCTGGGGCAGATCGCCGAACGGAAGGGAAAGTTTGTCGGGTGGCCGACCCAGAACGCCAAACGGACGAGGCAGTCCTCCAGGCGGCCGACCCGCATCACTCAGCCACCAGGACCGCAGGGGAGAAAATGAAGACGGTCTCCCTGGAGAGGGGGAAAACGAGGGAGAGCCGAGCCGAATATGGAGAACCCCAACGGCACCCGGTGGAGATGAATTGGGGGAAGAATGATGGGCCATCCAGCATCAGGCAGCAGAGGATCTGCAGCTCCCTCACCGACCTTGAACCGAACTGGTGCTGTGCCCCTGCTGGACCCCGATTGAGCCCGAGCTGCACCCACGACGGACCCCGATTGGGCTGGAGCAGCACCCACGACGGACCCTGATTGGGCCGGAGCAACACCCACGAAGGACCCCGATTGGGCTGGAGCAGCACCCACGACGGACCCTGATTGGGCCGGAGCAGCACCCACGACGGACCCCGATTGGGTCGCGGCTGCACCCACATCGGACCCCGATTGGGTCAATGCTGTACCCGCGATGGACCCCGACTGGGTCGGCGCAGCACCAGGGATGACCTCCAAACCTGAACCCGGAACCTCCAGCACAGCAACCGGGATTGACTTCACACCGGTGACCCTGGGAGAAGGCTCAGGAGAAGAAGAAGAACCGGGATCAGGATCACCGGTAGCGACAAAGCCCAGTGAGACGAGCTTGGACGCAGCGGACGGCTGCACCTGGCTCGTCTCCCCGAGAGACAGGCAAAAATGCTCTAGAACAGATAGAAGGAAGACAAAATAGAGCACTTGTCTGCACTCAAGTTCTGTCGCTGTCCAGGACTTCGATGATCCGGATTCCGAAGGCAGAAGGACGTCCTCTGGCTCCCACTCAGCTACGGCGGGCCCCGCAGCCGGCATGATGGTTCCCACAGCCTGAGGACCCTCCAACGCTGATGACCACGCCGACGACCAGCACGGCAAGGCGGCAGGAGATCCTCGACCTGCTGAGTCGGACCGCTCCTCAGTGGAGACCCGGGGACGCTTCATCGTCGGCACAGGCTCCAAACTGCAGTCCGCTCTCCTCCTCTGCCCATGAAGTGGCTGCGGGGCTGGAACCAGGCTATCCAGGGCTGCAGGCTACCTCCTCGTCCGGCGGCATAGGCCTGGCGCCGCAGAATGCTCAGGGGAAGGAGACACAAAGGCAGCAGGTCCATTACTAGTTACTGCAGCAGGTGGAGGGAGGTCAGGGGACTGTGAACCTCGAACTCCGCCCCCAGGAATCAAGCAAGGCAATTCACCCACTGTGGGAACAGAATGAAAAGCCACTTGCCTGATCCGTAGAGGCCCGATAGAACCTGCTGCAGTGGCCTTCGTTCCTCCCTTTCCTCGCTGGATGGTGACGGAGGGCCCCCTGGAAGGACAAGGAGGAGCCGCTCGTGGTGGACTGACGACAGGCTTCGCCGAAGCAGGACTCATGACACTCACAGCAGCCGGGGAAGACGTTGAGGAGGAGGGGATGACAGCCGAGGCGATCCGGGCACGAGGAGCTGACGGGACAGCAGGGAAAGCTGACCCGGGGGGAGAGGCTGCGAGAATTCCCTCCGGACGAGACACCGAAGAGGCAGCTGATTGGGAGGTAGAGTTCTTTCGACAACCCGGAACAGGATCCGGACGGGGTTCTCGCTGAGTCTTACTGTTAGCAGTGTGACGACGGTCACTGGCAGAGGGCGAGGCGAAGGAGAGGTTGAGGAAAGGCCGCTCCTGCATGGAAATAGAGGTGAGCAGGTCGGCGTACTCTGGATAATCACCTAGCTCCGGATTCCTCTCCACCAACCCGACTGCCGCCGTCACATGCTTGATGATCTGCATGGGGTGAATGGCGGAGCGAGCTGCAGCCACTCAGTCCCGGATGGAAACAGCTGTCAGTTGTAACTTCTCCGGGGGAATCCCGACTGACGTCTCACTCCTTAGGGGATCACCCCTGAGCGGTGCCAACTCCTGGCCTGGAATGGGGACAGGAATGGGATCCCAAAGTGAGGAGCGAGGATGCCTCCTCTTCGGCTTCCTGCCGGAGTTTCCCTCCAGCCCACGGAGTCTCTCCCGGTGAGCAGCGATGTCCGCCCTCCTCGCTGTGATCTCAGGATGGTCAGCGTAGTGAGGATGGCAGTTGATGGTTGCCTCAGCAAGGTCCAGGTACCAGTGCAAGCCCCCGGGGAAGCGATGGCTACGAGCGTTGGAAAGGATTCCGTCGATCTCGATGAGAGCCATAATTAGCTCGTAGCCCATGCTCGTAGCATAGCCCCTGAGCGGCGGCGCCATCTCCCAGCACGCTGGTACACTGAACAGGGGAACTTCAAGTCCAATTAAACAAACTCACGGCCACCGGCATCTCTTTGGGCTGCGACCTACTGTTACGGATGGCTCTCACGAGCCATCAATGAGATGCTGCAGGCAGCCTTTGAGTTTGTACATTTATTAAATGAAGACAGAATGACAAAATAATAAGCCTCATGGGGCAAAACACAAATAAAGACAAGACACTTACATATGATCAGTGAGGGCAGAACCTGAACGCTGGGAAGAACTGACTTCGGGGTTAGGGAAGCCAGACTGGAAGGCAGGCGAGGTTGCGGCCCCGAGCAAACAGAGCTGCTCCCTTAAATAGTGCTGAACTGATTAATCAGCTGATGAAGGATCATCAGCTGACTGGAATCAGGCCATCCAGCGAGGGCTCCACTGACAGCCGGAAGCCCCGCCGAGATGCTGTCATAATAAAAGTTTAGAGGTGCGCCAGAAGAGAGAACGAAGAACTACCGCACAGCCCGAGTGCCGACAGAGTCAGCACACAGACCATGACATCAGGACTTTGACTAGGCCACTCCAAGGTCTTCATTTTGTTTTTCTTAAGCCATTCAGAGATGGACTTGCTGGTGTGTTTTGGATCATTGTCCTGCTGCAGAACCCAAGTGTGCTTCAGCTTGAGGTCACGAACAGATGGCCGGACATTTTCCTTCAGGATTTTTTTGGTAGACATCAGAATTCATGTTTCCATTTACCACAGCAAGTCTTCCAGGTCCTGAAGCAGCAAAATAGCCCCAGCCCATCACACTACCACCACCATATTTTACTTGGTATGATGCTCCTTTTCTGAAATGCTGTGTTACTTTTACGCTGGATGTAATTGGACACACACCTTTCAGAAAGTTCAACTTTTGTCTCGTCAGTTCACAGAGTATTTTCCCCAGAGTCTTGGGGATCATCAAGATGTTTCCTGGCAAAACTGAGACAAGCCTTTTTCTTCTTTTTGTTCAGCAATGGTTTTCATCATGGAACTCTGCCATGCAGGCCATTTTTGCTCAGTGTCTTTCTTATGGTGAAGTCATGAACACTGACCTTAACTGAGGCAATTGAGGCCTGCAGTTTTTTGGATTTTGTTGTGGGGTCTTTTGTGACCTCTTTGAGTCGTTGCTGTGCTCTTGGGGTAATTTTGGTCGGCCAGCCACTCCTAGGACGGTTCACCACTGTTCCATGTTTTCGCCATTTGTGGATAATGGCTTTCACTGTGGTCCACTGGAGCCCCAAAGCTTTAGAAATGGCTTTATAACCTTTTCCAGATTGATAGATCGCAATTACTTTGTTTCTCATTTGTTCCTGAATTTCTTTGGATCGCAGCATGATGTCTAGCTTTTGAGGATCTTTTGGTCTACTTCACTTTGTCAGGCAGGTCCTATTTAAGTGATTTCTTGATTGAGAACAAGTGTGGCAGTAATCAGGCCTGGGTGTGGCTAGAGAAATTGAACTTGGCTTTCCAAAGATGTGATAAACCACAGTTAATTTATGCTTTAACAGGGAAGGGGGGGCAATCACTTTTTCACACACGGCCATGTAGGTTTGGATTTTTTTTTACCCTTAATAATAAACACCTTCATTTAAAAACTGCATTTTGTGTTTACTTGTGTTATCTTTGTCTAATATTTAAATTTGTTTGATGATCTGAAACATTTAAGTGTGACAAACATACAAAAAAATGAGAAATCATGAAGGGAGCAAACACTTTTTCACAACACTGTAAATACTAGTTCATGCATGAAGTGTTAGAAATACTTTACACTGAGTTTTTTTTTAAAGATATGAGATTCACAATCCACCATGTTGTCTGGGAGCTTCAGTCTGTGGAAGACCACCCACGGTCGGATCCATCAACCAGTCAGGTATAGCCTGCATGTTCTCAGCAGCAGGAGGAATGAGAGTCCTTCCCCTGGGACAAAGCTTTTTGACTACTGGTTTTCCATAAAGTCTTATTTTCTGTCACTCCACCTGATTACGCCTATCCCCACACCCCAATGCATCCCCCATGTGATGCCTTCCGACAAAAAACGGACCAGTGGACATGTATCATTACTAGCAACTTTGGCTGATTCTGCTATATACTGTATATGTAGCTAGACTCAAAATTTTCAACCATTTAACTATTTAAATGATTCTTGTGTGATTTGTTTTTGTTGTTTTTTTGCATCAGCTAAAAACTTGCAAATTTTGAAAATGAACACAAATAAATGGAGGTTGAATAATTTCATGTCCAAATACTATATGCATACATATATGTATAAACATTCTCCACAAAAAGACAACTTAAAGGGGTCACTGATTGCAATTTTTTTCCACATTTTAAGCACTCACACGTCTTAATAAAATGTTGGTGACATGCTTTGTTCACATTTTCTTTAATTTAATTATTGCAGCAAATTTGTTTTGCATTTTCCCCGCCTTTCTTGAAACACACTGATTTTAAGCCTATCAGAAGCATCCTTCACCTATTCAACTCTGCCCTCCCTCTTATGTCACTTAGCCATTAGCTGACTAGCTTTTAATTCAATTCAATTCAATTCAACTTTATTTATATAGCGCCATTTCACAACAACAGTCATCTCGGTGGCGCAATGGTTAGCACTGCGGCAGCACAGCAACTCACCCTTGGCCATGGGATCCCTGGTTCGATCCCAGCCCCTGACCAACAGTGATCTGTGTGGAGTTTGCATGTTCTCCCCGTGTCTGTGTGGGTTTACTCCGGGAGTTCTCCGGTTTCCTTCCACAGGCCAAAAACATGCCAGTTAAGTTAATTGGAGACTCTAAAAGTGGCCCTAGGTGTGAATGTGTGTGTGAATGGTAAAGGGATAGTGCCGTACCGTGGTTGCTTCATCCATCCAAGTGGATGCCCTCAGTTTCCCCTCTGGGGATCAATAAAGTATACAAAATAAAAAAAATTAAAAAAAAACATCTCATAGCACTTTCAACTGTAGGGGAAACCCCCACAATTGCAGAAAGACCCCAGCAATCAAGCAATTCCCTGTGAGCAAGCGCCTGATGATGGTGGAGAGGAAAAACTCCCTTTTAACAGGAAGAAACCTCCAGCAGAACCAGGCTCAGGGAGGGGCAGTCATCTGCTGCGACTGGCTGGAGGGTGAGGGGATAGAGAAGATGAAAAGAACAGACATGAAGCGAGCAAACAGCACGATGGGGACTCAATACCATGGGGACTTCTAGCCTTTAGCTTCCTTCTAGCTCGAATCAGCGGCATGGGCTCAGATTGGGGAGCTGCCAGCGAGACCGGAATTCCGTGGAGTGGAACACTGCCCTTGAAGATCCCGGGGCTTGGCAACTCAGCTTGGCAGCTCCTCCTGGGGAAGCTGCCTGTGAGTTGCAACTGAGCCCCATGGGTGGCAGTACTTGCCACTCTGTGGGATATGAGAATAATAGCGCAAGCGGAGAATTTCCGTAAAGCTTAAAAGACTTTTCTCAGTCACCAACAAATGTAAGTAATGTACTTAGTGAACCAGGGGGTAACAGTGATGGTTGGGTGGCTAAGATCTGAAGAAAATAACAATATAAGCCGTGCTTGGTCCAAGCCTCCTAACACCAGCGTTAGCTCAGGGGCTAATACCTTTAGCTCCCCTTCCATCTACATGCTAGTGCAGTGTTATGTTTGACATTGCTGTGCCAATGCTGCTTTAAGGTTGGCATTGTTACGACATGCTGTGTTTTGTTTGTTTATGTTTTACATCAGTACATTTCATGACAGATATACATTCTTCCCATTAGGCGGGCTTGGGTGTGAGTTGTTGTTGTTGAGTGGTAGATTTAAATGGAGCACGCTCCGACTGGAGCTGTGTGTATTGTGTCGTTATTCCCACATAATACTGGTGACAAGGATAGCTGGCTCTTCCCTGCCCCCACCCTCTCCTTTCCTGGCCCTTCTTGAAGAACCACCCATACCATAGATCTGCTGGTTTGCTTCATTTGAAACGCATCTCTTAGCTGCAGGCTTGGACGACGATCCGAGAGGAGAAAACCCACACTGCTGCTGCACTGTATTGGGACAGAGGGAGAGCGAGTGCTTGGAACTCGTTTGGAATTGGTGAGTCAATCTCCCAATATGTGGCCAACCTACGCGGCTTAGCTAGCCTATGCAAGTTCGGGGCACTGCAAGATGAAATGAAACGGGATCAGCTCATCCAACACGTGAACTGTGACACAATTAGAGACTAACTGTTGCTAGAAAAGCATGATTTGACACTAACTCAGACCATTCAGATACAAGTAGAGTCTGAAAGAGAGCACTGCAAGTAGAGTCTGCATTGGAATGTGCAGCACGCCTGTCTTCACCCGCCTTTTCACCACAAAATGAAACATCCCATCAGCTCCATTAGCCCCCCAGACAGTGTCCAAGTAGCTTCACAGCCTTGCGATCACTCGCAGCAGGCGTGTGGAAATTGTGGCTCATCCACACACAATTCTATAGCACAAGTCTGTCCAGCCCGTGGGAAAACCTGCTCCAATTGTGGGAAGCTCAGTCATTTCCATAAAGTGTGTAGGTCTGCTCCAGTCAGAGGCCGCCAACCACGCCCAGCAGCCCCACTGATGGTCATACACAATGTCCGCTCAGGACGAGTTTCATTCAAAACCTGTTCACTAACAGATGAGGAGTCACTTTACCCCTCCTCCTTGACACAGGCGCCACTGTGTCGCTGCTGAGCTAGGTGACATGGAAAAGTTTCGTCACAAGAAAAAGCGAGGACATGGGCCCAACCCACATCCTGCCAACTAACATTAGAGTATTAGAATAAAGTCACAAATTTAGATGAAAAATATGCATATTTATGAGAAAAAAATCAGCAAATTTATGAGAGAAAATTTGAATATTTACATGAAAAAAGATCTATCCTAGAAGTTAGAAGTGCAAATTTATTAAAAACTAAATTTAGAGGGAAAAAATTGTCTGCTAATTCTGACAGTAAAACAACTAAGTGGCTAGCAACTCTGGAAAACCACTAGCTACAGCGGCTGCTGAGCACAAAAGTTAATGTCAAGCCTTGGAAGCTACTATAAATAAAATTTCATAAATATGCTATTTTTGCTGAGTAAAATGGAACAAGAACATCTCACAATTCAACTTTCACTTCCTCTGAGCTTTAAAAAAAGGAAAAAAAAGATGTGTTTTTATCAGTTTTCACTCAGTACTTTAAATATAGTTTGTCTAGAGAAGCCAGGCAAAGGAGATAAAGCTTTTTCATTCTCGTTAAAAGGGTCAGTTGAGTGAGTCACTGCGCGAGAGTCACTAAGGAGTGACAAAGACGCATCAGAAAACAGACAGCTGAGACACAAAGAAAGCACAACAACACTATTTAAAACCACAGAATGTATGTAGGAATTCAAACACAAACAGAGGCTTTATTCTTTCGCAGACTGTAAGTGTGAGGTGACTGATTACTCATTGCGTATAAAAAAAATAGTCCCATATGTCAGCGCTCACATCTGTACAAACTGTAACATGTTTGACGGATAATAATTTAGTACATGCCAAGAAGGATTCAACACATGAAAAAAAAGAGGTGCAAAAATGCATAGAAAGCAAAGGAACCAGCTGAAATCCATCAGAATTAAGGAAGCCATCCCATCCCCCATCAGTGCAAATTAATTTCAGCTGGTTAAGTCCTGAATGATAGCCTTTAAAAAGGTCTGTGAATATCAGATTATCACACCACAAAGAACTCATGATGGGTAGATGCAAAGAACTCTCTCTAGACCTTCGCATTGTTGCAAAACATAATGATGGCATTGGTTACAGGCACATTTCTAAACTGCTGAATGTTCCAGTGAGCACTGTTGGAGCCATCATTCAGAAGTGGAAAGAACATCATTTTACCATAAACTGGCCATGACCAGGAGCTCCTCACAAGATTTCTGACAGAAGAGTCAAAAGAATTATCAGAAGTTATCCAAGAGCCAAAGACCACTTGTGGAGAGCTCCAGAAAGACCTGCAGTTAGCAGGTACTGCTGTTTCAAAGAAAATAAAAAGTAATGCACTCAACCGACATGGGCTCGATACCCGTTCACCTCGCAAGACTCCACTGCTGAAGAAAAAGCATGTTGAAGCATGTTTAAAGTTTGCTGCTTAACCCCTTGCACTCCGGTCAATTTCCCTAAAAACGCCAAAAAATAACGTGCCCAAAGTAAATCGAAAGCTGTTCTTCAACCCTTTGCAGCATCTTCATGGGGTTGGTCTCATTTAAAAGAAAACACTTTGAATTTTTTGGCAAAACAGTCATAATCTCTCTAAGTGCTCCGGCCACTGAGTTACAGTCATCTAAACATACTGAACTTGAAGAAAATAAATTTGGCCTGGGTGTTTTTTTGGATACAAATGCTTGCAAATAACACACAGCTTCAGATCCGGGCTGGAAAATGCAACAGAAATGTAGAACCAAGTGTTATCCAGCTGAGGTCAAAATTTTGTAACAATACCACAAAAAATGAATATATTACACAGCTTTTTCCTCAGGTATTTCCCAGGTGTTTTTGAACTGTGCCAAATTGTGCCAAATGGCACAGTTTGGAAAAACGTCTAACTTTTGAATGATTCAACATAGAAGCTTCATCTTGGGCTCTAATGAAAGGTGACACTCAGGGCTGTGTGTGTGTGGGGGGGGGTTGTCCCCCCCCTCGCTACAGAGGACGGACATCGGCCATCGCTACATGACGGAATAGACTCGTGGCGATCGCGGCGCAGTCACCGCGGCTTTCCCCCCCCTCGCTACAGAAGAGTAGCGGGGGGGGCGTTCACGGTCCGGACGCGGCGCACGAACCGTGTACCGTGGCACACGGACTTCGGACTTCGTGCGCCGCATAGTTGTAATTTACCGATCGGTCAAAAGTCATTTTTGATTACAATTTTCAGGGATAAAGAATAATTTAGCTTATAACACTAACCTCTTCACAGCAGCAGTGTCCTGGCAAACTTCTCTTCCTCATTGTCAGACGAACGCGACACTGGTCCACTCGTGGTTCTGGTCTCGCGACCCGGTCAAAACATAATTCCATTATTGCGTTTTTGCGCTTCCATGATTGCGGTTTTGGCGAATGATTTACGACCTTCGTCGTCGGCCTCAGTCGGTCTATGATGACCATGGAAGAGAATCCTAAACGTCTATTCAGCTGGAATAAAAAAAAAAAGCACCGCCTGTGGCTGAACAGGCCGATGCGCGAATGGCAGTCCCTGTCACACAGGTCGCACTTGTGGGTGGTCTCCGTGCTGCTGGGTCTGTGGCAGGTTCTTCCTGCGGGTCCTTTTTTTCATCTGCTGCAGCAGTCTGTCTTCACCCAGCCTTACACAAAACGGCTTGCGAACTTCTGTGCTTCAATTGGCTCGCTGCATTCACAGCGTTGGTAGGTGGGTCTTTCTTGCTAGGTTTTCAGTCATTGGTTCTTCAAGGTTTCAGAAACCCAATTCAAGGCTCTTATTAGTCGAATGAGAGGTCAATCATATCTGATCTGTTTGCGGCTCTGTCTGTAGTGGAAGAACGGAAATGCAGCTTTTTTTTTCAGTGCGCGCTTGGACGCACGAGGGCGCTCTCGTGCGCCCTCGTGCGCTCTGGGATGCAGAGACGTGCCCGTCCGCGGTACACCAGAGTGCAAGAGGTTAACATTTAGGCAAGCCAGTAAAATACTGGGAGAATATAGTCTGGTTAGATGAGACCAAAATTTAACTTTTTGGATGCCACAACACACAGCATGTTTGGAGGAGAAATGGCATTGCACATCAGCCCAAAAACACCATACCAACAGTGAAGTTTGGAGGTGGGAGCATCATGGTGTGGGAGTGTTTTTCAGCACATGGTACAGGCAGACTTCATATAACTGAAGGAAAAATTAATGGACAAATGTACAGAGACATCCTTGATAAGAATTTGTTCTCATCTGCCAAGATGCTGAAGATGAAACAAGGGTGGACATTTCAGCAAGACAATGATCCCAAACACACAGCCAAGGAAACTCTCAACTAGCTCCAGAGAAGGAATATAAAGCTGCTAGAATGGCCCAGTCAGTCACCTGACCTGAATCCAATTGAAAATCTATGGACTGAACTGAAGATCAGAGTTCATAGAAGACACCCATGGAACCTTCAAGATTTGAAGACAGTTTGTGTGGAAGAATAGGCTAAAATCACTCCTGAGCAATGCTTGTGCCTAGTTTCTCCATACAGGAGGCGTCTGGAAGTTGTTATCATCAATAAGAGGCTTTTCTACTAAATAGTCAATGAATTTCACCAAACGTGTTCAATACTTATTCCCTGTGTCATTCCACTTTATTAATTATAACTTGTTTTGCGAACACAGTTGCCTTGATTTTTTTGTATGTATGGATTACTTGGGTCGTTACTGATATCTGGTGAAAATCTCAGGTCACTGGCTCCATCAGAAATATGTTTAACCTGTTGCACTTCTGTGTACCGCGGGCGGGCATGTCTCTGCGTCCTAGAGCGCACGAGGGCGCACGAGAGCGCTGCGTCCTAGAGCGCACTGAAAAAAAAAAGCTGCATTTTCGTTCTTCCACTACAGACACAGCCGCGAACAGATTAGATATGATTGACCTCTCATTCGACTAATAAGAGCCTTGAATTGGGTTTCTGAAACCTTGAAGAACCAATGACTGAAAACCTAGCAAGAAGGACCCGCCTACCAACGCTGCGAATGCAGCGAGCCAATTGAAGCACAGAAGTTCGAAAGCTGTTTTGTGTAAGGCTGGGTGAAGAGAGACTGACTGCTGCAGCAGATGAAAAAAGGACCCGCAGGAAGAACCGCCACAGACCCAGCAGCACGGACACCACCCACAAGTGCGACCTGTGTGACAGGGACTGCCATTCACGCTTCGGCCTGTTCAGCCACAGGCGGTGCTTTTTTTTTTTTTAATTCCAGCAGAATAGACGTTTAAGATTCTCTTCCATGGTCATCATAGACCGACGGAGGCCGACAACGAAGGCTGGGTGACACACACGCGTTCGCCAGTCTTTTTTAATTACTACTGTTATTTGTTTTGAAAAATCGTTCGCCAAAACCATAATCATGGAAGCGCAAAACCGCAATAATGGAATTATGTTTTGACCAGATCGCGAGACCAGAACCACGAGTCCGTAACAAGCGGACCAGCATCGCGTTCGTCTGACAATGAGGAAGAGTAGTTTGCCAGCTACGCTGCTGTTGTGAACAGGTAAGTGTTACAAGCTAAATTATTCTTTATCCCTGAAAATTGTTATCAAAAATGACTTTTGACCGATCGGTAAATTACAGCTGTGCGTCATCGCCACATGACGGACCGCGGCGCAATGGGCGATGTCCGTCCTCTGTAGCGAGGGGGGGGGACAAACCCCCCCCCCCCCACACACACACACACAGCCCTGAGTGTCACCTTTCATTAGAGCCCAAGATGAAGCTTCTACGTTGAATCATTCAAAAGTTACAGACGTTTTTCCAAACTGTGCCATTTGGCACAATTTGGCACAGTTCAAAAACACCTGGGAACTACCTGAGAACAAAGCTGTGTAATATATTCATTTTTTGTGGTATTGTTACAAAATTTTGACCTCAGCTGGATAACACTTGGTTCTACATTTCTGTTGCATTTTCCAGCCCGGATCTGAAGCTGTGTGTTATTTGCAAGCATTTGTATCCAAAAAAACACCCAGGCCAAATTTATTTTCTTCAAGTTCAGTATGTTTAGATGACTGTTACTCAGTGGCGGGAGCACTTAGAGAGATTATGACTGTTTTGCCAAAAAATTCAAAGTGTTTTCTTTTAAATGAGACCAACCCCATGAAGATGCTACAAAGGGTTGAAGAACAGCTTTTGATTTACTTTGGGCACGTTATTTTTTGGCGTTTTTAGGGAAATTGACCAGAGTGCAAGGGGTTAATGAGAAAACCGTTGACGTGTTCAATACTTATTTTCCCCGCTGTACATATATACACAGTATATATACACAATGCAAGAGCATTGCAGTTAAAATGGTATTTACAGCATTAATGTTCTTATTCTGACAGCTCTCAGGTCCTTTTTTGGCCCAGTACTCCTGGTGTGTATGAATCTTTAACATTTCCAACGGGTGTTTTACAACTTCAATGACCCGGAACTTCTGTGGCTGGAAAAGTTATGCCCTCTGTGATTGATGGATTTTCAGACAGCAGCTCTACCAGTGCGTCGTCCTGTGTTAGCATTTGTAATGCTAACAGTCTGATAAGCATCTTGCTGTGACTGTAAATGATGAGATGGCTTCCTAAATTCTGATGGATTTCAGCTGGTTTCTTGGCTTTCTATGCCTTTTTGCACCTCTTTTTCTTCATGTGTTGAATACTTATCCCCATGTCATTCCACTTTATTAAATATAACTTGTTTTGTGAACACAGTTGCCTTAATTTCTTTGTATGGATGGATTACTTGGGTTGTTACTGGTATCTGGTGAAAATCTCAGGTCAATGGCTCCATCAGAAATATGTTTAATGAGAAAAATGTTGGCGTGTTCAATAATTATTTTTCCCGCTGTAAATGCAGTTTGTTATGCTATCCTTGCACTCTTCAGTGGCATGGAGGGATGGCAGCTTAGCATGGGGGGTGATTTGGGTCTTTTGCTAACAAGGGGATGGTATCCCTTCATCCCCCATCAAATTGCCTACTGCTCAGGTACCCCATCTCCTAATTACTCAGGAGGAGGTTGTTCAGTTAGACAATCAGGAGGATAAGGAAATAACCACAAATCTTAATGCTGCAACATGCATACATGCTGTTGTCAATCTAAACAATAATATATTACAATAATGTGTAACAGTATATCCAGTCATGTCCGTTCAGTGTTAGTAATGATATCATAGAACAAAAAAAGATGAATATTTGACTGCATTTTGTGTAATTTCCCCATATAGATTTTTTTCTCCTGTTCATATGTGTACTCAAAGATAATATTTATAAGTTAAGGTACTATGTTGTTCCTTGTTCACTGTGTATTAATGAAATCTACAGGTCGCAACTGATAGATGTACTGGCCTATAGGAAACACAGATGCTAATTAGTGCTGACATTGTGAATTAAAAAAGTTTTGTGTACAGCATATTTCACATTCATAAACTCAAGGTACTAAATATTAGAGCCCAACCCTTAAAAATCTAAAATTATTAAATAAATCCACCTTATTCCTAGGCCCCATGATGCCTTGTGTGAATTGTGGTAGCAACTTCTGGTACTAGTTTAGAACGTATTGTTGTCACTGAAACGGGACACTTTTCCTTGTTAAAAAACAATGACTTTGGCATCAAAAAATGTGGGAACATGGCCTTTTGCACCTCAAAAACAGTAATATAATCACACCACATCCCACGACTATGGAGGGACGAGAAGATAACCTTAAAAAGTGGCCAGTAGCTCCGTGGACAGCAGCTCCATTAGTTAGCTCCGCTGCTAACATGCTAACGTTGTAAACAAATAAAAGCTCTGAGATAATATCAATGTTTCCACCGCAATAAAGTTGGCATCAATTTGTTAAAATATGTTGGACATAATCAAATTTACCTCAGAGCAGACGTAGAGTCTAGTCAGAGCCACAGAGAACCACAACAATGTGCTTGGGCGTTTTAAATTTGGGGTAAAACGTCAGATCTGTGACATTCATACAGGTGAAAACATACCTGGTGCTGCTGTGTCTGTACCACCGACCACACGAACAATCTTTTAGTTTTCAGTGCATGATTTACTCATTGCTGTTGAAGCCACAGATTTAGCTGTGCTTATCTGTGACGAGCCTCACATCATGAACAGCAGCAAGTACCAGAACTACGCAAAAACATTCAAAAATACAAAAACTACAAGTGCTGAAATTAGCTGCCACTTGAGTGCAAAACACGTATGTGGACTATACATAAAAATGAATTTGAAAAACTTTTAAAAATGCTATTTTAAATGCCCCTGCTACTCCACTCTTACTGACTGATTTAACACTAGGCCAGCCGAAACCAGAAGCTCCGCCCATAATCGTTTCTACAGCGGCACCCCCAGGAATAAGGTGGATACCAGGTTAAAAATTTTTAATGAATAGCAAATAGTTTTGTTTCTGTAAAATTTTTATGCTACTGAATTGATTTTCCAGTTTGTCATTTGTTTTTCACTTTTTCATTTATTTGACTGATGGGTTTACTGAGGTGAACTATTATTTAAGTTCTATATTCTTATCAAAACATGACTGCAATAGTTGGATAGAAATAGAACTTTTGCTCCAATTTCTTCCACTTGACAAAAAAAAAAAAAGTGGGCTGGTCTTGGCCATGAAACTCCCGGGTTAAAAACTGGTCCCACTCCGGCCCTGCCCTCAGTGTAAGTGGAATGTACTGGCTGTTATTCTAGATGCGAACTACTTACCCTACCCCAGCCAGATACAGTTTCAAAGCAGTGCTTTAAGGATTAAAAAACCCCCAAATATGGTAAGTAATTTCTCTACTACCTTGCACAGGCACCAGCTGAAATTAGCACTCTTACAAAAAAAAAAAAAACAATTTAACATTCACTTTTGTTAGCTTCTTGGGGCTAAGTTTCAAAAGTCAGTGACTCAAAGACTTCCTTGTTTAAAAAAAAAAAAACACTTCAGCGATGTGGAACAGAAAAATTTATTGGCATTTTTATGGTTTTTTGTAAGGCTCAAATCTGTAATGTAAAGAGGGCTTATCCAGGACTTTGTGGACTGGTGCCATCGGAACTGCCTCCAGATCAATGCGAGGAAAACTAAGGAGCTGGTGGTGGACTGCCGCAGGCAAGGACAACCCCTCACAGCACCAGTAAATATACAGGGAACAGACATCGAGATGGTGACATCCTACAAGTACCTGGGTGTTCATCTGAACAATAAACTAGACTGGTCACACAATACTGACACACTCTACAAGAAGGGACAGTGCAGGCTGTTCCTACTGAGGAGACTCAGGTCTTTTGGTGTACAAGGGGCGCTGCTGAAGACATTCTATGACACGGTGGTGGCATCAGCCATCACTTTTGGAGTGGTCTGCTGGGGCAGTGGTGTTACAGCAGCCAATAGGAAGAGACTGAACAAACTGATCAAGAAAACTAGCTCTGTCCTGGGGCAGCGCCTTGACCCAGTGGAGGAGATGGGAGAGAGAAGGATGGTGGCTAAACTGTCATCTCTGCTGGAGTCTGAGTTCCACCCTATGCAGGACATACTGAACGCACTGAGGAGCTCATTTAGCAGTAGACTACATCATCCTAGGTGCACAACCGAGAGGTTTCGTAGGTCCTTCCTACCTACGGCTGTCAGACTGTACAACCTAAGCAGGGCTGCTCGCAGAGACAGCAAAAAGACGTGACAACCTAATAGTATTGAATGCAAAAGACACAATAGACTTACACAATGGTCCCCTCCGGTATACAACTAGGAAAATACCGGTCGCTATGGAGGGTGAGAATATGTATGGGTACATAATCATACCATGTAGGATAACTAAGTAGACGGTTATGCTGTTTAGTCCATCTAGCTACAATGCTCCGCACTGTGTATATATATTTATATATTTATGTGTACATATGAGATGAGATGAGATGAGATTCAACTTTATTGTCATTACACATGTATGAATACAAGGTAACGAAACGTGACTTGGCATTTGGGCACGCTCTGCAGAGCGCATCCAAGGCCGGGGCAGCCGCTAGGCGCCAGTCATATGTATATTCACTGCTCTTATTTTCTTATCTTCTAAATCATTGCTCTGAGTGTTGCTATCCCTGTGCTGTTGCAATCCTGGAATTTCCCCATTGTGGGACTAATAAAGCCTTATCTTATCTTATCTTATCTTAAACTCAGGAAGGATTTGCAGCTGGACTTAGGCTGGCTTCATGCTTTGTATGTTTACAATGCATTTACAATTTGGACAAGGCCGGCGCACATACAGCTATATATGCCTCATTTGAACCCACTGTTCATCCAAGCGTTGGAGGCATGTGGATAACAATCATCTGCAGTTTTACCCTAGTCCAATAGATCGCGCAAATGCACTGACACGCCTGTTTGTTCACCAGCTGCAGTGGTGTGAAAAAGTGTTTGCCCCCTTCCTAATTTCTCTTTTTTTTTGTATGTTTGTCACACTTAAATGTTTCAGATCATCAAACAAATTTAAATATTAGACAAAGATAACACAAGTAAACACAAAATGCAGTTTTTAAATGAAGATGTTTATTATTAGGGTAAAAAAAAAATCCAAACCTACATGGCCCTGTGTGAAAAAGTGATTGCCCCCCATTAAAACATAAATAAACTGTGGTTTATCACATCTTTGGGAAGCGAAATTCAGTTTCTCGAGCCACACCCAGGCCTGATTACTGCCACACCTGTTCTCAATCAAAAAAATCACTTAAATAGGACCTGCCTGACAAAGTGAAGTAGACCAAAAGATCCTCAAAAGCTAAACATCATGCTGCGATCAAAACAAATTCAGGATCAAATGTGAAACAAAGTAATTGAGATCTATCAGTCTGGAAAAGGTTATAAAGCCATTTCTAAAGCTTTGGGACTCCAGCGAACCACAGTGAGAGCCATTATCCACAAATGGCGAAAACATGGAACAGTGGTTCAATTAAGGTCAGTGTTCATGACTCCACCATAAGAAAGAGACTGGGAAAAAATGGCCTGCATGGCAGAGTTCCAAGACGAAAATCACTGCTGAGCAAAAAGTACATAAAGGCTCGTCTCAGTTTTGCCAGGAAACATCTTGATGATCCCCAAGACTTTTGGGAAAATACTCTGTGGACTGATGAGACAAAAGTTGAACTTTTTGGAAGGTGTGTGTCCCATTACATCTGGCGTAAAAGTAACACAGCATTTCAGAAAAGGAACATCATACCAACAGTAAAATATGGTGGTGGAATTGTGATGGTCTGGGGCTGTTTTGCTGCTTCAGGACCTGGAAGATTTGCTGTGGTAAATGGAACCATGAATTCTGCTGTCTACCAAAAAAACCTGAAGAAGAATGTCTGGCCATCTGTCCGTGAGCTCAAGCTGAAGCACACTTGGGTTCTGCAGCAGGGCAATGATCCAAAACACACCAGCAAGTCCACCTCTGAATGGCTTAAGAAAAACAAAGTAAAGACTTTGGAGTGGCCTAGTCAAAGTCCTGACCTGAATCCTATTGAGATGCTGTGGCATGACCTTAAAAAGGTAGTTCATGCTTGAAAATTTTGATTTAGAAACCCTCCTCCAATGTGGCTGAATTACAACAGTTCCGCAAAGATGAGTGAGCCAAAATTCTCCCACAGCACTGTAAAAGAATCATTACCAGTTATCGCAAACACTTGATTGCAGTTGTTGCTGCTAAGGGTGGCCCAACCAGTTATTAGGTTTAGGGGGAATCACTTTTTCACACAGGGCCATGTAGGTTTGGATTTTTTTTCCCCCTTAATAATAAACACCTTCATTTAAAAACTGCATTTTGTATTTACTTGTGTTATCTTTGTTTAATATTTAAATTTGTTTGATGATCTGAAACATTTAAGTGTGACAAATATACAGAAAAATGAGAAATCAGGAAGGGGGCAAAGACTTTTTCACACCACTATACATAAAAGAAGAAAAGCAAGAGCCACACGGATTTTAACAATGACTATAGCGACTGCATGAATACTACTTTTACTGGTAATCATCTTTTCTTTCTCTTTCTCTGATATTATTAAACTTATCAAGTTTCTTTTTAATTCATCTTTGTCTTCGCACGTTGTGTCAGTGGCACCACCATTTGAACGGGAGGTTGGATCTTGCATATGTGCATTAAGCACACAGTCAACACAGCCACAATATTATGGTTGCACACAGTCGCAAAGAGACCCCATGGAGCCTAGCGGACTGGAGAGAATGACATAATGCACGGCTCAGGAGACACAAACGCAGGCTCAGGGTAGATTTAACAGCTTTATTGACAACAGGGATGTGTGGCTGCGTGTCTGTGGAATAACAATGTATTGGTGGTGGCGTCTGCGTCAGGCACGGGGGCAGGAGGCCGTACAGCCGGACAACCCTATGGGAGGAAGCAGAGGGAGAAGGGTAACGGGCACCACACCAATACAGAGGATAATAATGGTTTAGCTGGCTTACTTGGTTACGACAGGTGGCTGGCGTTGACAAGGGCGGAGCCTGGGAGACAGCGACCTGCAGTGCCTGTGGCAGCAGCGTAGAGACAGCGGCGAGATGAGGAAGTCCGCCGCCGGGGAAGTCCACCTGTGCACAGGGGAAAAGGCTGGAGGAGAGAGGTAAGGGGAGCTTACCCAGATAATCTTGCTAGCAGGCTTGAGTACCGTAGTAGCAAATGGTGCCGAAGTTGAGAGACTGCTTCAGGCCGAAGCCCAGGGCAGAGTGGATTAAATACCTCGCCGCTGACGAGGAGCAGGTGTGAGCGCGGCTGGCGCCGCTGATGAGCGGCGAGTCATGACAGTACTCCCCCCTCTAGCAGCGCCTCCTGGCGATGGTTTCTCCGGGTGCGCTCGATGAAACTCAGAGATGAGGGACCGGTCCAGCACCAGCGAGGAAGGCACCCATTGTCTCCACTCGGGTCCATAGCCCTCCCAGTCCACCAAATACTGCAACCCGCAACCCCGGCGCCGGGCGTCCAAGATCTCAGAGACAGTCCAGGCCGGATGGCCACCAATCATCCGGGGAGCGGGGTGCACCGCAGGTGGAGGGCAGAGGGGGTCAGAGACCACCGGTTTAACTTTGGAGATGTGGAAGGTGGGATGGATGTGGAGGGAAGAGGGAATAGCCACACGCACAGCCACCGGGTTGATAATCCTAGTTATGGGAAATGGGCTGATGAATCATTGGGCCAGCTTTCTCCTCTCACCCTTTAGGTTGACGTCCTGTGTGGATACCCAGACTTGTTGTCCCACCTGGTAGGCAGGGGCAGGTCTCCTGTGCCGGTCCGCCGTGGATTTATTGTGCTCCGCCGTGCGTAAAAGCGCATTGCGCGCCGTAGTCCAAAGGGAGCAGCACCACCTGAAGTGCTCCTGGACAGAGGGGACAGCCAACTCGCCCTCCTGCGCGGGGAATAGAGGTGGATCATAACCCAGGGATGCCTTAAAGGGAGACATCCCGATGGCAGAGGAGCGAGAGATGTTGTGGGCGTACTCCACCCAGGCGAGGTGAGAACTCCAGGACGTGGGCTTGGATGTAGTAACGCAGCGGAGGGCAGCCTCCAGCTCCTGGTTAGTCCGCTCACACTGCCCGTTAGACTGGGGGTGATGGCCGGAGGTGAGGCTTACTTTAGCTCCCAGGGCGTTGCAAAAGGACCTCCAGACGTCCGAAGAGAACTGGGGGCCACGATCGGAGACCACGTCGACCGGGATTCCGTGCAGTCTGACCACATGTTGGATGAGGAGGTCCGCCGTCTCCAAGGCTGAGGGGAGTCCACGTAGGGGCACAAAGTGGGCGGCCTTGGAAAAAACGGTCAACGATGGTCAGAACTGTGTCGAAGTTGTTGGAGACAGGGAGCCCGGTGACGAAGTCTAGGGCGATGTGCGACCAGGGCCTGCCAGGGACGGGCAGGGGCTGGAGCAGGCCCGCAGGGGGAGCGTTACCTGACTTACTGGTGGCGCAGACGGGGCAGGCCCGGGCGTAACGGGCGGCATCCTTCTGCAGACCTGGCCACCAAAAGGATCGCTGGAGGAGGTCGATCATCCGTGAAGCTCCAGGATGGCAGGTGAGCTTAGAGGTGTGAAGCCAGTGAATAACGTCCCCCTGGACGGCAGATGGCACGAAGAGCCTCCCCTCCGGTCCGCCGCCCGGGTCCGGTTCCGACTCCTGCGCCCTCCGGATCTTATCCTCTATGTCCCAAGAAACAGCCCCTACGACGCACGACCTGGGCAGGATGGTGTGAACAGCGTCTTCTGTGGCCTCCGGGGCAAATTGCCTGGAGAGAGCGTCGGGCAGTCCGTTCTTGGAGCCAGGCCTGTAAGTGATGTTGAATTTAAACCTTGCAAAGAACAGGGACCAGCGCACCTGGCGGGCGTTCAGACGCTTGGCAGATCTTAGGTACTCCAAGTTCTTGTGGTCAGTTAGGACCACAAAAGGCAAGGCGGCCCCCTCCAGCCAATGACGCCACTCCTGAAGCGCAAGCTTGATGGCTAGAAGCTCTCTGTCCCCCACGTCATAATTACGCTCCGCCGGGGACAGGCGTCGAGAGAAGAAGGCGCAGGGTCGCTTGACTCCGTTGGCTGGAGACCGCTGGGACAGCACCTCCCCCACCCCCGTGTCCGAAGCGTCCACCTCCACTATGCACTGCAGCGCGGGATCGACCTGGCTGAGGACCCGGGAGGAGGAAAACTCCGTCTTCAGCGCCTGGAAGGCCGTTGCGGCCTCTTCAGTCCACCGGAACGGGGTCTTAGGGGAGGTGAGGCGGGTCAGAGGCCCGACGATGGCTCCAAAGTTTGGGACAAAGCGGCGGTAGAAATTGGCGAACCCGACGAACTGCTGAACCTGTTTCCTAGAGGTAGGTGTGGGCCAATCCACCACCGCTTTAATCTTCGCTGGGTCCGGAAGCACCTGGTCACGGGAGATGACGAACCCCAGGAAGGAAGTTGTTTTGGCGTAGAATTCACACTTCTCCACCTTGACATATAGACGATTCTCCAACAGTCTCTGCAGGACCCGCCTCACGTGGACCCGGTGCTCATCCCTGGACCTGGAGAAGATGAGGATGTCGTCCATGTAGACGAACACAAACAGGCTGATGAAATCCCGGAGGACGTCATTAATGAGGCGCTGGAAGACGGCTGGAGCGTTGGTCAACCCAAACGGCATCACAAGATATTCAAAATGACCGTTAGGGGTGCGGAAGGCTGTCTTCCACTCATCTCCCTCCCGGATCCGGACGAGGTAGTAAGCGCTGCGGAGATCCAGCTTAGTAAACCAGGTCGCCCCCTGGAGGGAGTGGAAGGCGGTATCCATGAGGGGCAGGGTGTACCGGTCCTTCTCCGTGATGTCATTGAGCGCTCGATAATCAATGCAAGGACGAAGGGAGCCGTCCTTCTTTCCCACGAAGAAGAACCCTGCGCCTACTGGAGAGGAAGATGGTCGGATAATCCCAGCGCTGAGCGACTCCTTCAAGTAGGTGTTCATGGCCTCCTTCTCTGGCGCTGACAGGCTATAGAGGCGTCCTGAGGATAGGGGCGCCCCCTGGCGGATGTTGATGGCACAGTCGTAGGGCCGGTGAGGAGGCAGAGACATCGCCTTGAACTTGCTGAAAACTGCACCCAGGTCGTGGAACTCTGAAGGCACAAGGGTGAGATCCGGGGGCGCGGTGTCCTTGACTGTGAGAGGCGAGGACGGGGCGCAGGCAGCGGATTGGAGACAGGTGCCCATACAGAAGGTGCTCCAAGCTGACACTTTCCCAGTCTTCCAGTCCAAGGCGGGGTTGTGGAGGCGGAGCCAGGGGTATCCGAGAATGACAGGAGTGACCGAGGTGGGCAGGACGTAGAAGGAGATATCCTCCCGGTGGTTTCCTGAGATGATCACCGGAATGGGAGATGTTCGGTGGGTCACCTTTCCCAGGGAGACTCGGGAGAGATTAACCAGGGCGAGAGGAGAGTCGAGGGGGTGACAACGGATGCCCAATCGGGTTGCCAGGCTCTGTGAAATAAAGCTACCCTCCGCGCCTGAATCCACCAGTGCATGTGTGAGGTGCCCAGTGAGGTTGTGACAGAAGCGGATGGGCAGCGTCAAATGTGTGAGGGGATTTAACCGATTAGCGTCCGCGAGGCCCCCTACAGTGACTCGCGGACCTCCTCATTTGGCTTCTCCGGACAATGCTCCACCGTGTGCTGGCTACCCCCGCAATACATGCAAAGGCCCAGATCACGGCGGCGTTGTTTCTCCGCCAGGGGGAGCTTTGTCCGGCCCGTCACCATCGGCTCCGACTCCTCGGAGACCTCCGGCGGCGGCAACGCCAGGCGGCGAGCTTGGGGCAAGCGCGCAGAGGCGCCCCGCGAGCGAGAAGACTACTTCCGCTCTGAGGCGCGCTCGCGCAGCCTGTTATCCAAACTGATGGCTAGGGAAATCAGCTCTGCCAGTGTCTCCGGGATATCCCGGCCGGCCAGCTCATCTCTCAGCCCAGAGTTTAGACTGCGGAGGAAGATGCCGCAGAGCGCACGCTCTTCCCAGCCAACTTCCTCCGCGGTAACCCGGAAGTCGATCGCGTATTCGGCCACTGATTGGCTCCCCTGTTGGAGGCCGAGAAGGCGGTCGACCTGGACACTGTCCAAACGCGAATGATCGAACACTTCCAGAAATTGTCGCACGAATTGGCCATAGGTGAGGGTGGCGTAGCTGGGCTTCACCATAATGGCGCAAGCCCAGGTAAGCGCACGACCCTCCAGGAGATTACCAATATAGCCAATCCTGCTATGGTCTGAGGGAAAGTCTCCGGGAACGCGAAGGAACACGGACTCACACTGCATGATAAAACCCCGAGCTCCACCAAGCTTACCGCTAAAGCGAGCAGGAGTGGGGATTGGTGTGAGCCGTGCCGGCGCACCCGGAGCGAGCTGGACAGCCACCGGAGCCGTGGGAGCTGCGCCACCCGGACGAGCCGAGGGGAACGGCTGCTGGGGGCCCAAGCGGTCTAATCGGTTAGTAATAATAGTTAACTGATTTAATATCACCTGTTGTTGATGGGCTATTAAATCCACCCGAGCCTCGAGGGTGGAAAGACGGCGTGAGAGCCCGCTGTCTGCCGAGCCGCTCTGCTGAAGCCGTACTGACATAATGCACGGCTCAGGAGACACACACGCAGGCTCAGGGTAGATTTAACAGCTTTATTGACAACAGGGATGTGTGGCTGCGTGTCTGTGGATAAGAATGTATTGGTGGTGGCGTCTGCGTCAGGCACGGGGGCAGGAGGCCGTACAGCCGGACAACCCTATGGGAGGAAGCAGAGGGAGAAGGGTAACGGGCACCACACCAATACAGAGGATAATAATGGTTTAGCTGGCTTACTTGGTTACGACAGGTGGCTGGCGTTGACAAGGGCGGAGCCTGGGAGACAGCGACCTGCAGTGCCTGTGGCAGCAGCGTAGAGACAGCGGCGAGATGAGGAAGTCCGCCGCCGGGGAAGTCCACCTGTGCACAGGGGAAAAGGCTGGAGGAGAGAGGTAAGGGGAGCTTACCCAGATAATCTTGCTAGCAGGCTTGAGTACCGTAGTAGCAAATGGTGCCGAAGTTGAGAGACGGCTTCAGGCCGAAGCCCAGTGCAGAGTGGATTAAATACCTCGCCGCTGACGAGGAGCAGGTGTGCGCGCGGCTGGCGCCGCTGATGAGCGGCGAGTCATGACAGAGAATGATGAAACTTATGTCATACAAGCCTCACGCTCAAGCATAAAGCATAAAGCCAGGTTTAAACCCTAAGCAATATATTTAGCACTGCCCTTCATTCTCAACCAACCTTTTTATGCAGATTTCTGTGTACTTGAAACATACGTCACATTTATCACATCAGAGGGAAGGAACATGATGACAGTCATCACATAAATTGGAGGACTTGTTACCTGATGATGTTTTTGTGTATAGTTTGTAACTGAATTATCTGTCAAAAAAGGATGCTAATGTTTGCTACAACCCTTCTTTAGTTTAGACAAGTAGAAATTTTAGCATCTCATTTGCATGTGTAAACTGTAAATTTAATTAGCATTTATCTACTGTATGTGGCTGTACTGCACCCATAAAGTTTATGGATGAAGCTTGCTGGCTAATGCTGATAACCGAGGATTACAAAGGGCCTCAAATAAAAAGACATAGCAACACCAAACACTAAACCTTCAAAATACAGAATCTACAATGTGACTGCATAGTCACTGCATATAGTAAACAGAGTCTGGACTGTTCACTGATTTTTTTTTATAATATATTCCTGTTTTGTTTAAATTCTATAGCAATTTTTCTTGCATGGCTGATGATTTTTATAGCCAACTCTTTAGCGTAGACTGTGGATTTTCAAATATTCAGTGTGTTTAATGTTACTAAAAAGATTTTGTTTAAGGAAAAATTAAGAAAAAACAAACAAACAAACAAAAAAACCCAAAGCAGGTCCAGAGTGGAGTCAATAATTATCTCTGGTGTTTAGTGCCTAAGACTTGCTATTCCGTATCAAGTTATTAGAGCTATATGTCTCCCCATCTGAATCTTTTTGGGGTCTCCATACCTTTCACCTGTTCATTTGTCTTGGCATCAGACTCCACTATTTTAATCTATTTTGCATTGTCAAAAGTCAGAAAGGCATAGTTAATGCACAGGAAAACGATCTTAAACGTTCAGTCCACTTCCAAGCTGTTTTTTGAACCATTATCACTTCACTATGTTAAATAACACAGCCAACTGGTTTGGTTGTGAATAGGAAGCTTGTCATGCATATGCAAGTGTATGTATGCTCCTCTATCATAAAGGCACAGAGTTGTTGCCTAGACACTCAAGATGATTACCACTTCACTTTATACACATAGCTAGAATAACAGTAGCCAATGAAAAGTGTTAAGTCCAACAAGCAGAAGGCTTAACAGTACTTTGTGAAGACTGTCCTCCTAACAGAAAACACACTATATGATTGTTTTCACCAGCAGGTCTCACAACCTGTATGTTCATTTTGACATTAATCGATCTTTTGTGGTTGTGTAAGAAATGGCATGAAGTGACATGGTAGAGGGTTTCAGTTGTAAGATTTGTAAAAAAAAAAGACACTCGTTATTTCCTAAACTTAACAACTTTTCTGACCTGAACCACCTAAAGATGTACTGTACATGTAATGCCTAAATGAAGTTATCAATGAAAACAGCAATAAGTCACAAATGAGGAAGTGAAAATAAACACAGACGCCAGTGGAAAAAAAAAGCAAGATGGGAATGTGAGCATGGGCCACCAGCATCAGAGAATGATTTCTAGTACTGTTCACCATCTCCCATGACCTCTAGACAAGTATTTAACTAGTTTTCAAGCTGTGAAATGTGGTGAAACATGGTGATGTCTACTACCACCTCACCCCCCATCAGTTGGGGCAGATGACTACCCTTCCCTGAGCCTGGCTGTGCTGGACACTTCTTCCTGTTAAAATTGAGTTTGTCTGTTAGTCTGCTAAATTTGAGTTTTGTCCTCCTTCACTACATCCGTCACTACATCCATGAATCTCCTCTGTGGGCTTCCTCTTTCACTCTTGCGCAGCAGCTCCATCTTCATCCTTAGTCCAGTATATCCACTATCCCTCCTCTGCACATGTCCAAACCATCTCAGTCTTGCCTATCTTACTTTGTCTCCAAAATGCTCAACCTGAGCTGTCCCTCATTTCTAATCCTGTCCCTCCTAGTCACTCCCAATGAGAATCTTAGCATCTTCAGCTTAGCTTTCTGTCTTTTCGTCAGTGCCACTGTCTCCAAATCATACATCATAGCAGGTCTCACTGCCATGTTGTAGACCTGCCATTTCAGTCTAGCCGCTATCCTTCTGTCACAGAACACTCCTGACACTTCGTGGTAAGGAACAGAAAAAATATTTTTTCATATTAGTTGGAAGACTTTATGACTTAATCCAACATAATCTATCTGCACAATGTAAACATCCACTATAGCAGCTAGCAGCTCATCCATCCAACTTGGGGTAGCTGTTTACTAGGCAAGGAGGCTTATTTCTGATAGTTTTTCCACCATTGCCAACTTAAAGGCCTATACATACTCTGCAAGAACAGAGAAATTTGCTCTCTCTTCCAGGGCTGCAAGAACAAAATGATGTCATTTTGTTCTTGCAGCCTTGGTTTGGGAGTTCTTGCAGCTTGTTCTTGACACATCATCATAGCCGAACTTTTTCCTTGCATTGTGTCCAAGAACTATTGTGTGACTGGTCAGAAATTTGAATTTCCCAGGAGTTCTGCACTTGAGTTTCTTGTGAAGTATGAAATGTCTTGGGCAGAAAGAGCTTTGCTCTTGTTCTTGCTACCTCAAGAAAAAGAAAAAAATTCTCTGTTCTTGTGGAGTATGTAAAGGCCTTAAGTCTAAAGAAATGTGAATGCCCAGTGCTGCACACCACAGCCTGCGTATATACATGTAATAGAAGCGTTTCCTGCTGATGCGTCACGCTGATGATGTACTACAGCATAGGGACATAATGGTACTTGTATTTGGATTTGGATTTTTCGGTACGCCACCCACAGTATGGTTCAGATGCGTACCAAGGTACAACACGGACTATATTGAGTGACAGACAGAAAGTGTATCTGTCATACCATGCCCCTTCCTCCTCTCAGTTTCCCCGTCTCCAGACACCTGTCAGTAGACTTCCGCAGCATTGCGCCCCGGTGAAGAATGACTGAAATTGGGCCACTTCTAAGCACAACACCAGTAAGGTTAGTGAGGTACAAACAAACAAAAGGTAAATAATTAAAAGAAGACAAAATGAACCTACTTGAGCTATTATGTGCTAACATTACCTGTCAGACAATAATCTCTCTTGAATGATGTTTGCTGATGGCTGAGCTGTTTCATTTCTGCTGGCGAAATGTTAACTGCCACTAAACGAGTGAATTACATGAGTAGCTTACTCTTTTTCATCTTCTCTATTATTATCGTTGTAATATCAGCCCTCATTCTGAATATTAGTGCATCTCAGTAAATCAGAATACCATTATTTGTAATTTAATTTAAAAAAGATAACCATAATTATCCCCATAAATAAATTAAAACAGCTTAAATATTTTGCTGCATGTATAGTGAAGACTCACATTTCTTATTTGCAAACTGTTATGTTGGACTGGAAAAAGTTCTTTCAATTTCACTTCTGAAGCCTAACTATTAAACTTTTAAACTTCTAGACCCAGCAAGATTTCAAACAGGCTGGACTAGTTTATTTTCTCCATCCATCTTCTTCCGCTTAATCCTTTTCGGGTCGCGGGGGGTTGGAGCCTATCCCAGCATCTTTGGGCGAGAGGCAGGGTACACTCTGGACAGATCGCCAGTCCATCGCAGGCTTTTTGACTTTAATGGAGTTGAATACGATTACTCCTGTTTGTTTTGAACAGTAGAGTTACAACAGCCCTGTATGGTGCAGTAGAAGCTGATATTTGAGTTTTATTTCTTTAGTTTTTGGGTTAAAAGACCAAACTTTAATGTCTGTTATTTAATTGCATTGCTACAAACACTTTTGATTAAGCTGTAAAGTTCAAGTTTCAAACTCATGTTTCATGGGTCATTATTTTATTTAGCTATGGGAACTTTTTATAATAGGCTGTTAAAACTTATATTGTTGCACTTGTCTGCATCAGTCATTTCCTAAATAGAGAATTTATGTATTGTATACATTTTAATTTTGTTTATTTGAGAATATTTTTTTTATTGGAGAATTTACTGCTGGCAGTTTGCAGGGGGGTTTTTTTGTCAGTAAAGCTGTTCCCCCTTACACAAAAGAAAAGCAGTTTTATGTTTTGCATTTTGTTCCCTTACTGTACCGAAAATGAACCGAACCATGACCTTAAAACAAAGGTACGTAGTGAACTGTGATTTTAGGCGTACTGTTACACCCCTACTACAGCATATGATAGAAGTGCTTTTTAGTTTCAAAAGGGAGATAATTGAAGTTTTCTGAATTGAGATGAATCAAAATGTACAAAGTTTAACCTTAAATCCCTGCACACTTTTTGTTATGATTGCCCTTTTCAGGGCATGAATGAGGCACCAAACGCCAGCAGTGACTTTGCTTATTTATTAACAAAAAGTAACAAAATAATGTGCCACGAGGGGCAAAACACATACACTATACACAACCTCACTGGGAGATAACGTGAGACACAAAGAATAAATGCAAACACTTACATATGAGTATAGCGAGGGCGAAACCTTACACTGTAGAGAGACTGGAGCCGGGCGTAGGGACTCCAGCCTAAGTTGGGTGAGATCGCAGCGAGCAATGACCCTTGCTGGCGACCTTAAATAGTACACCGAAACACAAATACAGTAACAAACAGGTGAGGAGAGAAAGTAATTACTAAAGCACAATCAGCTGTGACAGGCCAGGCACAGACTGACAGGCAGAAGTCCTGCCGCAGCACTGTCAAAATAAAAGCACAATCATAAAGACATAAACATGACTAAAAGCATACACAGAAAAAAGGATAATAATCAGGAGACCCGAGCACGGCACAGAACCGCACTCGGGATCATGACAGTACCCCTACCTTAAGGGGTGGATCCCCAGACTCCCCACAGTAACATCAAAAAGAAAAGGAGAACCCCCACCACCACCACCACCACCACCAAACAGCAACAACTACAAAAACCAACCCCGGGAGGGTGGCGAGGGGATCCAGGCCCGGAGGGAGAGACACAAAAAAAAAATCATAACCATCATCAACAACAAAAATATAAAAGGAACTGGGTCATACATAATAAATAAAGAAACAGTTCAGGTGGCCTCCCAGCGTCCTGGCTCTACCCGACCACCAAGTAGAAAAGGCTGGGCGGCCAACCAACACCCCAGAGACCCCAACTACCAAAAAAGAGTTCAGGGGACCGACCGAAATCCCAGGAACGCCAAACAGCCAGATGGAATGAGTCGGATGGTCTGCCTGAGAACCTAGACCACCTGACCCGGAAGCTCAGTCTTTCAGGCGGCCAGCCAGTGTTCTTCAGCCACCAGGACTGGAGGGGGGAACCGGGAGGCGGCTTACCCACCGGGAGGCTCACTGACAGGAAGCCGCGCCAGGGGAGAGGAACCCCAATGGCGTCTGGTGGCGGAGAGAGGAGGGGGACCATGACAGTGCCAGGCTGGAGTTTAGCAGCACCCGCGGTGGACCCCGGGTGGGCCAACGTATCACACGTGGTGGCTCCAGGCTGGAGCTCAGCAGCACCCGTGGTGGACCCCGACAGGGCCAACGCTGCACCCACGATGGACCCAACCCAGGCCAACGCTGCACCCATGGTGGACCCAACCCGAGGAGGGACCCAAATGACGGCCTCGGGCAGGGGGGAAGCAGCGCCCTGGGCGACCTCCAGAGGTGAACCCGGACCCTCAGGGACGTCAGATGGAGCTGGATCATCTCCGGTGACCCTGGAGGAAGGCTCAGACACAGCAGAGAGACACAAGGGGTCAGGGTCACCGGCAGCAGTGGAGCCCAGTGAGACGAGCTCGGATGCAGTGGGCAGCTGCACCCGGCTCTCCTCCCCAAGAGACAGGCAGGATTGCTCCAAAATAGAAAATAGAAAGACAAAATAGAGCACTTGCCTGATCTCGAGCTTCACCGCCGTCCAGGACTCCGGCGATCCAGGTAACGAAGGTGATACGGGCTTGGTCATCAGGAGGTCAATCTCAGGTTCCCACTCAGCTGCAGGGGCCACTGCAGCCAGAATGATGGTCTCAGCAGTCCTGGAACCCCCTGGCACAGTAATCCACACCGATGGCTCACTTGGCGTGGCAGCAGGAGGTCCGTTACTTGCTGGGCCTGAATTCTGCTCACTGGAGACCCGGGGACGCTTCATCGTCGGCTCAAGCTCCAAATGGCTGGCAGCCCTCCTCCTCTGTCCATATCGTGGCTGTGGGGCTGGGACCAAGTTCACCAGGGCTGCAGGCTACTCCCTCATCCAGCGGTCTACTCCAGGTACCGGCGAACACTCGGGGGGTATAGGAGGAGACACAGAGGTAGCAAGTTCAGTTTCAGTGGCTGCAGCAGGTGGAGGAGGCTCAGTGGACTGCATAACCTGAGCCCCACCCTCAAGAATCAGACAAGGTAATTCATCAAATTGAGGAAAAGAATGAAAAAACATTTGCCTGTTTACCTGGGATTCGATGGTTCCTGCTGCAGTAGGCTCGGTTCTTCCCTCTCCCGTAGAAATAGTGATGGTGGGATCCTCAGGAAGACAAGGAGGAGCCGCCCCAGCAGGATCGTGACGGGCGGGACCGGAGAAGGAACCACAGGGCTCGCAGCAGCACCGTAGAGGAGGGAGGAGTGGCCGAGGCAGTCCGGGGTAGAGGAGCTGGCGAAACAGCAGAAAAAAAGAGACCCGGAGGCTGAGGCTGCTGTCCTCACTCTCTGCCGTGGCGAAGAGAAAACAGCTGGCTGGGAGACAAGGGAATTTTTCTGGCGGCCCGTAGTAGGATCCAAACGGGATCCCCGCGGAGAATTGACCCGGTCAAAAAACTCCCTCCCCTTTGGAACGGCCATGTCCCAGGAAGGAGATGGATTCTGAGCAGGGCGGCGACGTCTTCTGGCTGGAGGTGAGGCTAAATTCAAATTGGGAAACATCGCTGCTGCTCTGAAACTGAGGTCAGCAGCTCGGCGAACTCAGAAAAATTATTTAGCCCAGGATTTGCCTCCACCAACCTAACAGCTGCCACCATGCTCTCAAGAACTTTACCGGAGTTGTAGGAAGAGAGAGCTTCAGCTACACGGCCCCTGATGAGTTCAGCTGCCCACTGTTCATCTTCACTGGGACCCCTGGCTGCCCTCCTCCTCCGCTGCGCAGGAAGACGGTCTTTTGTTGGAGCAGATACGGGAGCTGGAAGCGTGGCAGGAACCTTATAAAGAGCCGAGGAACGGGAGTGCTTCACCGTTGGCCCCCTCTTGGGCTTCCTGGAGAGTTTCTGGTCCAACTCACGGTTCTTCTGTAGAAGCGCCGATAGCTCAGCCATCCTCTCCCTGCCCTCAGCGTGATCAGCAAGGCGCGGATGATGTTTGACAGCCGCCTCCGCGAGGCCCAGGTACCATAATGTGTCTTCGGGGGAACGATCACAAGCTATGGCTAGGAGGTTGTCTATTTCTATTAGAGCCTGGACGAGCTCAAAACCCAGGCTCATGGTATACCAAGTGGTGAATGACGCCATGACCTCCCCCCGAAAAAGAAACGCTGGCACCAGGTTAAGGAAAAAATACAGAGCTAAAAACAAAACTCACTGTGGCTGGCATCTCACTTGGCTGCGATCTACTGTTATGATTGCCCTTTTCAGGGCATGAATGAGGCACCAAACACCAGCAGTGAGTTTGCTTATTTATCAACAAAAAGTAACAAAATAATGTGCCACAAGGGGCAAAACACATACACTATACACATCCTCACCGGGAGATAACGTGAGACACAAAGAATAAACACAAACACTTACATATGAGTATAGCGAGGGCGAAACCTTACGCTGTAGAGAGACTGGAGCCGGGCGTAGGGACTCCAGCCTAAGTTGGGCGAGATCGCAGCGTGGAATGACCCTTGCTGGCGACCTTAAATAGTACACCGAAACACAAATAACAAACAGGTGAGGAGAGAAAGTAATTACTAAAGCACAATCAGCTGTGACAGGCTGGGCACAGACTGACAGGCAGAAGTCCTGCCGCGGCACTGTCAAAATAAAAGCACAATCATAAAGACATAAACATGACTAAATGCATACACAGAAAAAAGGATAATAATCAGGAGACCCGAGCAAGGCACAGAACCGCACTCGGGATCATGACACTTTTCCATTCCTCCATCTTCTTTCACTTACGTGGGGGTCCAGGTCGCGGGGGAGCAGCCCAAGAAGAGGACATGTACTTACATAGCGCTTTTCTAGTCACAAAGACCATTCAAAGTGCTTAACTAGTTTGTAGACTAACCTTCTATTCTAAGGGCCTATCAGATACCTAGGAACAATTTAAAATCACCAATTAAACAAACATCCATGTCTGGGTTGTGAGAGGCAACCAGAGACCCCGGAGTAAACAGATACAGCACAGGGAGAACATGCACACTCCACGCAGAAAAGCTCCTACCCCTTCCAGCATGGGGATTCAAACCTGGAACCTGCAAGCTGTGAGGGAACAGTGCTAACCACTGTACCACTATGCTGTCCCAAGAAGAATGGCCCAGACTGCCACCCAGTTCACATAGTAGCATGATCCCCGTGATCCCTCCTGTGGGTGGTGAGCACACTGGAGGGCAGACCCATGTGGCTAGTGTAACTTTTTCATGGGGATCTACTGGGCTGCTCTTGGTCTGCCCCTTCACCCAGGACCAGTTCATCTTAGGAGACCCTGCCAGGGGCAAAATGCCCCTGACAACATAGCTCCTGGGATCATTAGGGCACTCAAACCTCTCCACCACAATAAGGTGGTGATCCATGGAGGGGCCCTACACACTTTTATTGTACATAATTGGTTTACAACTACTGTAAATATGCTGTATTTCTGTGCAGAGCCTCTTTGGTACAAAAGAGCAAATCTAGACCAACTGTTTGTCTACCAAACACAAAATCTCTGCATTCCAGTTGACAGCTTGAAGCAGAACAAATCAACTTCTGAGTTGGAAAGGACTTCTGTTTTTCAGTCTGTTATGTTACGTACATATCTTTTTATCAATGTAGGGATCCTAACAATCAATAAACATGTAAGGAGCAGACCATTTTCTACCACTGAGGGGCAAAATCAGTTTTTGCTGCTTCGTCAACTCTACAGACTTCTGATAATGATTTACAGAACACCAGTTTTGTGCTTTCCTATGTCACCAGCATGAATAAAATATGACAAAGCACTAGAGAAAGTATTGGCTTGGAGTGAAGGACTGCAACTTTTGCAGAATTGCACAATCAAATCCACTCAGCCTTGAGTTAACGCACATATCACCCTGCAGTCAGTCGGCCTGTTTGCTGGTCATATGACCATAAGTGTGAGATCAAGAGGGGGTAGATCAGCATGAAGAAAGGAGAAATTTTCAGAAGGAAGTTTGCATCAGCTACAAAAGTGGCAGAGACATAAATTACTGCATACAGACAAAGGACGATATGAGTGACAGGTTGGTTTAAACATAGAGTAAGAGTCATTCATACATTAGTTTTTTTCCATTATGGCCCACAGTGCTTAAATATATCCCTCTTGATCAGGTTTGCTGGAATTTTAACAGTGACCTACTTTGTGAACACACTGCAAAGGTTGGCTACTTTATAAGAATTGCTCAAGTCCTGCAGGAGTGCTGAGAAAGCATGGACATTATCCGACTGATTATTGATTTAAATTGGATTTTGAAAGGATTGTTTGACCAAGGTTCTAACCATTGACACTGCAGGTCAATGGTTCGAACCATTCTAACGTAAACTGTTAGGTTTACTTACATTTAATCCTAAGTGGCCTGAATTCACCCCAGAATTGAAGAAAATCTGTAGCATTTATAGAATGCAATAAGTATTTCTGACACAATCCACAGTGTTTGCCTTTGTAACTGATTGGTGTGCAAGGCTGACTGTTTTTCATACAGGGGCTGAAAAGTTCACAGTGGTCAAATTTGACCAAATATGATTTTTCAACATAGTCTCTCCTTCGGTCCACACACTTCTTCCATCGGTGGAGCAGCGCTTGGATCCTTGCGGTTGAAAAATAAACCATATTTGGTCAAATTTGACCACTAAGAGCTTTTCAGCCCCCCCACCCCCCATACATCACAGGCCTTTCTGGTGCAGAAGAAATAAGAAAGGCAAAGAGTTAACCATTGACTTAGTGCATCTGTTGGCAAGTTGCATGTCAATGAGTGCAGTAAACTGCTGACTCCTGCCAGTGTAATCAGCTTTAGTCTGCTAGAACTGTACAGTATGACATAATACAGAAGTGTGGATACCTTATTGACCTTTGCAAACAAGAACCTTTTTTACAGCAGCCATGGTGAAAATGAAAGTTAATAAAGACTTAGGTAATGTCATTAACAACACCTCTGTCTCCCTACTGTTTTTGGATAAAATCTGGTGAATATTATCTTTGTTTCCACTGCAGGAACCTATTATGTACTGTAGAAACTCCACCCTTGGTAACCCAGCCACAGGAGGTGCACAAGCCAGTGTACTCCTAGTACCGGTCCCAAGCCCGGGTAAATGGGGAGGGTTGGGTCAGGAAGGGCATTCACTGTAAAACCTTTGCCAAATCAAACATGTGGTTCATGATGAATAAGACTTCCATACCGGATTGGTCGAGGCCCGGGTTAACAACGACCGTTGCCAGTGCTGTTAACCGACAGGGTGTTGGTGGAAACTGGGCTGCTGTTGGTTGAAGATTGAGGAGGAGGAGAGGGGGAAGCTGTGTTAGGAGGGAGAGAGAGAAAAGGAAAGGTAGAAGTGTGGAGGTGAGAGTAAGGGTAAAGCCCTCATCTGGAGGGACTACATTGGAGGGACTACATTAAATGGAGGGACTTTAAATGTAGGGACTACATTGTGGTGCCCCCTAGGGTGTGGTACAGGAGTAGTATGGCCAACTACTGATTGGAGTTTGAGGGGTCTGATTCCCACTTGGTCTGCAGTCTGCATGTCGAAGTGTCCTTGAGCAAGACACTGAATGACCAGTTGCTCCTAATGGGTCAAGCTAGCGCCTGTGTATGGCGGGTCTGCCGCCATCAGTGTGTGAATGTGTGTGTGAATGGGTGGACAGCAGGATTTGTAAAACACTTTGGTCATCTAGAGATGAGTAAAATGCACTATATAACTGAATGCCATTTACCATTTACCACTAACTATGACTGATAAAGGCAGAGAGTTGGCTGATATGATGGAGAGAAGAAAGGTAGATATACTGTGTGTTTAAGAAACCAAAGGGAAGGGAAGGGAAGGGAAGGGAAGGGAAGCAAGGCTAGGAGCATTGGGGTGGATTTAAACTGTTTTACCATGGTGTAGATAGGAAGAGAAATGGAGTCGGAGTAATCTTGAAGGAAGAGTATGGGAAGAGTGTTCAGGAGGTAAAGAGAGAGTCAGACAGAATCATGAGTTTGAAGCTAGAAGTCAATCAATCAATCAATCAATCAATCAACTTTATTCATAAAGCACTTTAAAAGCAGCACTTGCTACACAAAGTGCTGTACAGCAAGAAAACATAAAAGCAGGAAGGGGGGCACTAACACAAAAACAATATAGAACCACAGTCAAAATAAAACAAAATAAAATAAAAGGTTAAATAAATAAAAATCCATTTCATTCAATAAAATCAATGTCTCACACTGGGTCAAAGGCCAGGGAGTAAAAGTGTGTTTTAAGACGGGTTTTAAAAATGGACAGTGAAGGTGCCTGTCTGATGTCCAGGGGTAAATCATTCCATAACCTGGGTGCCATGATCGAAAAGGCTCTGTCCCCTCTGAGCTTCTGCCTCGCCTTTGGCACCCCCAGAAGCAGCTGTTCAGCTGACCTGAGGGACCGGGTGGGAGCGTAGGGATGCAGATGCTCTGAGAGGTAAGGCGGAGTAAGACCGTTCAAGGATTTAAAGACAAATAAAAGAATTTTAAAATGAACTCTAAAATGCACGGGCAGCCAGTGTAGTGAAGCTAAGATGGGTGTGATGCGATCTTTTCCACGTGTACCTGTTAAAAGATGAGCTGTGGCATTTTGAACCAGCTGCAGACGCAAAAGAGATGACTGGCTGACACCGGCGTAAAGTGCGTTACAGTAATCCAGCCGAATGAAATAAAAGCATGGATTACTGTTTCCAGGTACGGTCTACAGAGAATGGGTTTTACTTTTGCTAAACGTCTTAGATGAAAGAAGCTGGATTTTACCACGGAACGAATCTGAGTGTCTAATTTAAAATCACTGTCCATGATGAAACCAAGGTTCCTAACTGTGGATTTCACGTAAGGAGTGAGGGGGCCCAAGTTTACAGGAGGGGGCCCACAGGGGCCACTAGGTCCAAACACAATCACTTCTGTCTTCTTATCATTAAAATTTAGAAAGTTTAGGGCCATCCAAGACTTGATGTCTTCAATGCATGCCAGGAGTGGGTTTACTGATGAGGCAGCTTTTTGTTTTAAAGGGACATATAACTGACAGTCATCAGCATACAATGGAAGGAGATACCATGCTTTTTAAAAATGGAACCCAGCGGAAGTATGTACAAAGAAAAAAGCATGGGCCCTAGAACTGACCCCGTAGGACCCCATATGGCAGAGAAGTCAAAGGTGTGATGTTGAATGCTGTCAGTGTATATGCCCCACAAGTTAAATGTCAGGTAGAAGAGAAAGAGGAATTCTGGAGTAAGTTGGATGAAGTGGTAGAGAGTGTTCCCGGGGGGGAGCGAGTGGTGATTGGAGCAGACCTTAATGGACATGTAGGTGAAGGGAACAGAGGTGATGAGGAGGTTCTGGGTAGGTATGGTCTTAAGGAGAGAAATGTGGAAGAACAGATGGTTGTGGATTTTGCTAAGAGGATGGAAATGGCTGTGGTGAACACATATTTCAAGAAGAGAGAGGAACATCGGGTGACTTACAAGCGTGGAGGAAGGTGCACACAGGTGGACTACATCTTAAACAGAAGGAGAAATCAGAAAGAGATGGGAGACTACAAGGTGGTGGCAGGAGAGAGTGTAGCTAGACAGCATTGGATGGTAGTCTGTAGGATGACTTTGGAAAGCAAGAAGAGGAAGCAAGTGAAGGCAGAGCCAAAGATTAAGTGGAGGAAGTTACAGAAGGAAGAAGGTCACACAGAGTTCAGGAAGGAGTTGATACAGACTCTGGGTGGTAGGGAAGAATTACCAGATGACTGAAAAAGTACAGCAAAAGTATTAAGGGAAACGGGTAGAAAGGTATGTGGTGTGTCTTCTGGACAGCGGAAAGAAGACAAGGTGACTTGGTGGTGGAATGAGGAGGTACGGGAGATTATTCAAAGGAAGAGGTTGACAAAGAAAGAGTGGGATAGTCAGGGAGATGAAGAAAATAGACGGGAGTATTTGAAATCTAGGTGACAAAGGCAAAGGAAAACGCATACAGTATAGTGCGTTGTATGAGAGGCTGGACACTAAGGAAGGAGAAAAAGACTTGTATCAATTAACTGGACAGAAAGGATGTGCAGCAGGGTAAGTTGATTAAGGGCACTGCAGTATAAAAACAAGTGATGAGAGTGTGTTGAGAAGGTGGAAGGAGTACTTTGAGAAGCTAATGAATGTAGAAAATGAGAGAGAAAGAAGGACAGATAACAGAAAGATGGTGAACAAGAAAGTCCCGGGGATTAACAAGGCAGAAGTGGGGGCAGCTTCGAAGAGGATGAAGAATAGAAAGGCGATCGGTCCAGATGACATAACTGTGGAGGTATGGAGATGCTTAGGAGAGATGGCAGTGGACTTTTTAACCAGACTGTTTTAACACAAACTTGGAGAGTGAGAGGATGCCCGAGGAGTGGAGAAGAAGTGCTGAGGTACCAATTTTCAAGAACAAGGGTAATGCTCAGAGCTGTAGTAACTACAGAGGCATAAAGTTGATCAGCCACACTATAAAGGTATGGGAAAGAGTTGAAGCCAGGTTAAGAGGAGAGGTGACAATCAGTGAGCAGCAGTATAGTTTCACCAGGGATTGGCTCTGAGTCCCTTCTTGTTTGCCATGATGATGGACAGGCTGAGAGACGAGGTCAGGCAGGAGTCTCCGTGGACCATGATGTTTGCAGACGATACTGTGATCTGTAGTGAGAGTAGGGAGCAGGTGGAAGAGAACCTAGAGAGGTGGAGGTATGCTCTGGAGAGAAGAGTATGGAGAGAAGAAGAATGAAAATCAGTAGAAGCAAGACAGAATACATGTGTGTGAATGAGAGGGAAGCAGGTGTAATGGTGAAGATGCAAGGAGTAGAGCTAGTCAAGGTAGATGAGTTTAAATACCTGGGGTCAACCATCCACAGCAATGGAAAATGCACAAGACAGGTGAAGAAGAGAGTGCAGGCAGGGTGGAGTGGGTGGAGACGAGTGTCAGGGGTGATTTGTGGCAGAAGGATAAATAGTAGTTCGAGTGAAAGGGAAGATTTACAAGACAGTAGTGAGATCTGCTATGATGCATGGTTTGGAGATGTGTCACTGACAAAAAGACGGGAGGCCATGCTGGAAGTGGCAGAGTTGAAGATGCTAAGATTCTCATTGTGAGTGAGTAGAATGGACAGGATTAGAAATGAGTATATCAGAAGGACAGCCCAGGTTGAGCGGTTTGGAGACAAAGTAAGAGAGTCAAGGCTGAGATGGTTTGGACATGTGCAGAGGAGGGATGGTGGATATATTGGACAAAGGATGTTAAAGATGGAGCTGCCAGGCAGGAGGAAAAGAGGAAGACCACAGAGAAGATTCATGGATGTAGTGAAGGAGGACATGGAGAGGGTTGGTGTTCCAGAGGAAGACACAAGGGATAGGGTGAGATGGAGGCAGTTGATCCACTGTGGCGACCCCTAAGGGGAGCAGGCAAAAGAAGAAGAAGAAGAAGGAACTCCACTCTTGGCGAGCATCTGCACCGCAGGAACCGCCTTCTTCAGGGAAAGTTTTGAGGAACCCGTAGGGGTTGAAATAAGTCCCTAGTCTGGGGTAGGTACCTTAGAGTGGGCCCAAAAAGATGCTGGACAGGACTTGGGATGGACTAAGCATCATGACATAAATAATAATAAAAAAGAAGCCAACAACAAGTGCCAAAATGTCACAAGAAAAAGATCATAGTGAAAATCTAATGCTTAAAAATTTTAAATCTAAGGCTGCTGTGGTTGCAGAGGAGCATTCAGATCAATTTTCTGCATATGCTGTCATGCAATGCAAGCATCGGGAAGACACAAGCATTACAGCAGAGGGGCAGGGCACAGGACCGGCAACTTGTGCTCTCCGTAGCGGGGATGTGGATCGACAAGGCCAGCCAGCAGGTCCCACGCAGTCCACTCTAATTTCATGCATAATCATTTATATATGATTTCAGTTATTTTAACCACTTGCGCTCCGTTGTTCCACGGGCGGGCAAGTCTCTGCGTCCTAGGGCGCAGGAGGGCGCACTCGTGCGTCCTCGTGCGCTCTCTGACGCATGGTCCTCATGGTGGTGATGTAGTTGGTGTTGGCGTCCAAGCGCCACTGAAAAAAAAAAGCTGCAGACACTGCCGCAAACAGATTAGTTCATCTGATTGACCTCTCATTCGACTAATAACAGCCTTGAATTGGGTTTCTGAAACCTTGAAGAACCAATGAATGAAAACCTAGGAAGGAGGACCCGCCTACTGTGAATGCAGGAGCCAATTGAAGCACAGAAGTTCGGGCTGGGTGAAAAGAGATTTACTGTTGCAGCAAATGAAAAAAAAGGACGCTGAACGAACCTGCTACAGACCCAGCAGCATGGAGAACACCCACAAGTGGGACCTGCACTCATTCCAGCAGAATAGACGTTTAGGATTCTCTTCCGTCATCATAGACCGACGGAGGCCGACGACAAAGGTCGTAAATCATTCACCAAAACCGCAATATTGGAATTATGTTTTGACCGGGATCCACGAGTGGACCAGCGTCGCGTTCGTCTGACAATGGGGAAGAGAAGTTCACCAGGACTCTGCTGCTGTGAAGAGGTAAGGTGTTATAAGCTAAATTATTATTTCTCCCTGAAAACTGTAATCCAAAAATGACCTTTGACCGATCGGTAAATTACAACTGTACGGCGCACGAAGTACGAAGTGCGTGTGCCGCGATAAACGGTTCATTTGCCGTGTTCGGACCGTGAACGCCCCCCCCCCCCCCTGCAGAAGAGGAGCGGGGGGGGGGGCGTTCACGGTCCGAACACCCCCCGGTCCGCGGGGGGAAGCCGCGCTGACTGCGCAGCGGTCGCCACATAGCCATATGAGTCTATTCCTTCATGTAGCGATGGCCGTCCTCTGTAGCAAGGGGGGGACAACCCCCCCCCCCACACACACACAGTAGCGAGGGGGGGAAGCCGCTGTGACAGCGTTGCTGTGGAAACATGTAACGAGTGTAATCCGTCATGTAGCGAGGGCCGAACTCCGTCCTTTGTAGCAGGGGGGGGGGACAACCCCCCCCCCACACACACACACACAGACACAACCCTGAATGTGACCTTTCACTAGAACCCAAAATGAAGATTCTACATTGAATTATTCAAAAGTTACAGACGTTTTTCCAAACTGTGCCATTTGGCACAATTTGGCACAGTTCCAAAACGCCTGGGAACAGCCTGAGAACAAAGCTGTGTAAAATATTCATTTTTTGTGGTATTGTTACAAAATTTGGACCTCAGCTGGATAACACTTGGTTCTACATTTCTGTTGCATTTTCCAGCCGGATCGGACAGCTGTGTGTTATTTGCAAGCATTTGTATCCAAAAAAACACCGTGGCCAAATTTATTTTCTTCAAGTTCAGTATGTTTAGATGACTGTAACTCAGTGGCCGGAGCACGTAGAGAGATTATGGTTTTTTTGCCAAAAAATTCGAAGTGTTTTCCTTTAAATGAGACCAACCCCATGAAGATGCTGCAAAGGGTTGAAGAACAGCTTTCGATTTACTTTGGGCACGTTATTTTTTGGCGTTTTTAGGAAAATTGCCCGGAGTGCAAGGGGTTAAATGTATGCTGTCACGGTCCAAACTGTCAAATGATTATGTCATGAACAAAACCTCAAGAGATCGATGAGTCCTATCCCCACAATGGAGATGAGACAGGTGAGTAGCTCTGATACAGGAAGGGCCCTTACCAAAGCTCCCATCCTCTAAAACTGGTTCCTGGTTCCTGGAGTGGAAACAGGGCTATTTTGTACAACCGCAAACTTCAATGACTGTGCATCTTTTGAAATGTTCCATTACAGCAGAGATAAAGGTGATTCTACTGTGGCGTCTGTTGGCTTGGGTCAAAGGTTGCTCGACAGAAGGAAGATTACAGCAGGATCGAAGCACAAAAGATTACACCTGAGGCATGCTGTTTGTTTTTTTTTAATCATTTTAGAAGCTCTAGTAGCCTTCATCATCTCCTCAGGGCAAGGGTCAACTTTTCAATTTCAAGAGCAATAAACTGGAACTCCACTTAAACTGAATGGGTTCTTCCTTTCCATCTGCATGTCTGATGGCATCCAGTATGGTAGTTTTTCCATAAAATTGTTAAAAGAAAAGATGGCATTGTTTAGACTGAGAGGAAAATATTTTGGCATCAAGCAACTCCAGAGTCTCTCTTTTTTTTTTGCGGTCGAGTCTCCTTGGGAACAAGTGTTCCTTTCTTGGCTTATACAGGACAGGGGTTGCCACTCCTTTCTGCCCGCCTTTCTCCATTCTATTATGCTGAGCACCAAGCTAGAGGGCAGAAAGTACCATTTTTACCTGGTCTTTGGTATGACCCAGCTGGGATTTGAACCCTACCCTCGCAGGTGTGTACCAACTGAGCCACCACCCCGGTCGAAGATTCTCTGCTGAAGACATTTAACAGCAAACTCCAGTTGAGTGTTGCATACTGCAAAACCCACTCCAGAGTAACGAGCACAACTGGAGCCTCATGTCCACAATCTTTCCATATCAGAAAGATGAAATCACATAAACAACTAGAAAAGCACTTATAGAGCGCATACCTCCGCCAAGGCTCCTTCCGTTAGTCATGGATCACCTCCAAAATGTAATGGGTTTGTGTGTAGGCCTATAGCCACTTGTGGTGAAAATGGCATCAAAGTCTGTCCATCAGTTTTGGAGTATTGTTGCTAACACACTGTGAGAAGATAAGAGCCTTGGCTGAGGTATGCATTCCCAGATCATCACCAAAATATAATGGGTTCCTCTCTAGCCCAAGAACCACCTCTGGTGAAAATTTCATCCAAATCCATCCAGTAGTTTTTGTGTAATCCTGCTGCACAAATACAAACAAAGCCCTTGGTGGAGGTATGCACTCTCAGATCATCACCAAAATCTAAATATCTGTTCCCCGTGCCATTACACACCTTTCCTGAAAATTTCATCAAAATCCGTTCATAACTTTTTGAGTTATGTTGGTAACAGACAGAGAAACAGACAGACAGACAGACAAACCCCAGTAAAAACATTTACCTCCTTGGCGGAGGTAATAAAAGTATCCCCTTATCTTAAAAAGCTTAAAAAGCATGTAAAAGGAATGTGGCAACGAAGCAATAAAACAGTTTTAAAAAACTGAATTGTCTGACATTGGCTTTCTTACAACGGAAACACTAAAAATAATTATTCTTACAGCAGGCCTCTAATTAAAAATACTTTCAGATCAAATTCATTCCTTATGAACATGCAGTTCTGATGTGTAAAGATGTCATTTATTGCAGTTTTTTTCCACATTTCAACAGCTCACTCGTCTTAATGAAATGTCTGTGACATATACACAGTAAGAAGGTTGTGGGTTCAATCCCACCCCCTGACCATTAGTGACCCTTCTGTGTGGAGTTTGCATGTTCTTCCCGTGTTTGCGTGGGTTTACCCCGGGTACTCCGGTTCCCTCCCACAGACCAAAAGCATGCAAGTTAGGTTAACTGGAGACTCTAAAGTGGCCCCAGGTGTGAATGTGTGTGGAATGGTGAAGGGATTGGCGCTGCACCGTGACTTCCTCATCCATCCACGTGAATGCCCTGAATTTCCCTTTGGGATTAATTAAAGTATACAAAATACAACACACACACACACACACACACACACACACACACACACACACACACACACACACACACACACAGAGTGGTGTGAAAAAGTGTTTGCCCTCTTCCTGATTTCTCATTTTTTTGTATGTTTGTCACACTTAAATGTTTCAGATCATCAAAGAAAATTAAATAATAGACAAAGATAAAACAAGTAAACACAAAATGCAGTTTTTTAAATGAAGGTGTTTATTATTAAGGAGGAAAAACCTTCCCAGGAGTGGCCGGTTGACCAAAATTACCCCAACAGTGCAGCAACGACTCATCCAAGAGGTCACAAAAGATCCCACAACAACATCCAAAGAACTACAGGCCTCACTTGCCTCAGTTATGGTCAGTGTTCATGACTCCACCATAAGAAAGAGACTGGGTAAAAATGGCCTGCATGGCAGAGTTCCAAGACGAAAACCACTGCTGAGCAAAAAGAACATAAAGGCTCGTCTCAGTTTTACCAGAAAACATCTTGATGATCTCCAAAACTTCTGGGGAAAAAACTTTGTGGACTGATGAGACAAAAGTTGAACTTTCTGAAAGGTGTGTGCCCCATTACATCCGGTGTAAAAGTAACACACCATTTCAGAAAAGGAATATCATACCAACAGTAAAATATGGCGGTGGTAGTGTGATGGGCTGGGGCTGTTTTGCTGCTTCAGAACCTGGAAGACTTGCTGTGGTAAATGGAACCATGAATTCTGCTGTCTACCAAAAAATCCTGAAGAAGAATGTCCGGCCATCTGTTCGTGACGTCAAGCTGAAGCACACTTAGGTTTTGCAGCAGGACAATGATCCAAAACACAACAGCAAGTTCACCTCTGAATGGCTTAAGAAAAACAAAATGAAGACTTTGGAGTGGCCTAGTCAAAGTCCTGACCTGAATCTGATTGAGATGCTGTGGCATGACCTTAAAAAGGTGGTTCATGCTGGAAAACCCTCCAATGTGGCTGAATTACAACAATTCTGCAAAGATGAGTGGGCCAAAATCCCTCCACAGCGCTGTAAAAGACTCATTGCCAGTTATCGCAAACACTTGATTGCAGTTGTTGCTGCTAAGGGTGGCCCAACCAGTTATTAGGTTTAGGGGGCAATCACTTTTTCACACAGGGCCATGTAGGTTTGGATATTTTTTTTACCCTTAATAATAAACATCTTCATTTATAAAGTGCATTTTGTGTTTACTTGTGTTATCTTTGTCTAATATTTAAATTTGTTTGATGAGATGAAACATTTAAGTGTGACAAACATACAAAAAAATTACAAATCAGGAAGGGGGCAAACACTTTTTCACACCACTCTGTGTGTGTGTGTGTGTGTGTGTGTGTGTGTGTGTGTGTGTGTGTGTGTGTGTGTGTGTGTGTGTGTGTGTGTAGTTCAAATTTTCCTTAATCATTGCAGCAATTTTTTTTTCCTTTCTGAGAACAGCTGGTTTCAGTGCTTGTCCATTTAAAATCGCTCACACCTCATTCAACTCTGCCCTTCTCATACATCACTATTGTTAACATTAGCTGCCTGTAGCTGCCTAGCTCAGAGTCAACTAATGTAACTTTGTCTCAAAGACTGAATGACATAATGCAGGATTCAGAGTAGGGTTTGTGGTTTTAGTGGTTGATAGATTATGACCGGCCCCTGGACTACAATAAGCACAAAAGCACGCGAATGAGTGGCTAAACTGCTAGCTTCAGCTATCTGCTTTGAATGACATTCTGAGAAAATAAAAGTTTAACTATGCTAAAATAACATCTAGAATGTCATATATGATCAAGTGCTGTTCGATGAACAAAGATTCCAGTGGGGGTGAATAGAATTTATAGAAAACAGATATGAAAACCGGCCGGGTCTAGGTCTGTTGTCACCTCCTCCCCACTGAGGTGAGTTGTGACGGTGTCCGGAGCTGGGTCGGACCACCTAGCATGACAACGCTAACAGTTCAATGTAAAATCACGGTGAAAATATAACAAAATAAGCCAGAATCACATGAGATATACTGTATTACACTGGTCAACACCAAATTTATTGTCTAAGTTTTTTAGCTGATTTAGGACAATTTTGATGTGCTGAATCCAAAAATCACATTGGTTTTGCTCAGTCAGGTCAACTTTTTGAACTATGGCCACATGTTTTTTACGTTTTTGTTTACATGTACGGGTATTTTCGCTTTATATGATGCAAAATTCTTTTTTATTTCTTGAAATTCTCTGAATTTTGAACAATGATGACGTAACATTCAATTTACAGTACTTACCTTTATCACTGTCTACTATTCAATTTACAGTACAACTGTACAACTGCTGTACAACTGCTTACAACTTAGCATAAAAACCTGACCTGATCGAGAGAAACAGATGTCATTTTCGGATTCAGCGGTGCAAAATTGTCTTACATGAGTTGAACAAACACAGACAACTTACAAAAAAATTATTTTTGTTATGTTGTGTTATCGATTGTGGAGTGCTGAACCAGGTGGGAACAGGGATGTCTATTATGGTGAGTGAAATCTAAAGAAAATAGCAATATAAGTTCATACAATGGTGTGAAAAAATGTTTGCCCCCTTCCTGATTTCTCATTTTTTTGTGTTTGTCACACTTAAATGTTTCAGATCATCAAACAAATTTAAATGTTGGACAAAGATAACACAAGTAAACACAAAATGTAGTTTTTAAATGAAGGTGTTTATTTTTAAGGGGGAAAAAATCCAAACCTATATGGCCCTGTGTGAAAAAGTAATTGCCCCCTAAACCTAATAACTGGTTGGGCCACCCTTAGCATCAACAATTGCAATCAAGCGTTTGCAATAACTGGCAATGAGTCTTTTACAGCGCTATGGAGGAATTTTGGCCCACTCATCTTTGCAGAATTGTTGTAATTCAGCCACACTGGAGGGTTTTCCAGCATGAACCGCCTTTTTAAGGTCATGCCACAGCATCTCAATCAGATTCAGATTTTTTGTTAGACAGCAGAATTCATGGTTCCATTTACCACAGCAAAACAGCCCCAGACCATCACACTACCACCACCATATTTTACTATTGGTATGATGTTCCTTTTCTGAAATGCTATGTTACTTTTACGCCAGATGTAATGGGACACACACCTTCCAAAAAGTTCAACTTTTGTCTCGTCAGTTCACAAAGTATTTTCCCAAAAGTCTTGGAGATCATCAAGATGTTTTCTGGCAAAACTGAGACGAGCCTTTATGTTCTTTTTGCTCAGCAGTGGGTTTTGTCTTGGAACTCTCCCACACAGGCCATTTTTGCCCAGTCTCTTTCTTATGACACTGGCACAACAGCCTCTACAAGAACTCTTTTTAAAGACTGTTATGCTGTTCTTATTGCTGCTGTGTTTTTTATCGTTTCCCTGATACCCCTACCCCTCCTTATTTTATACAGACCCGCTTGTGTGACTGAAATAAACATTAATTATTATTATTATGGTCGAGTCATGAACAGTGACCTAAAATGAGGCAAGTGAGGTCAGCAGTTCTTTGGATGCTGTTGTGGGGTCTTTTGTGACCTCTTGGATGAGTGGTCGCTGCGCTCTTGGGGTAATTTTGGTCGGCCGGCCACTCCATGGAAGATTCACCACGGTTCCATGTTTTCGCCATTTGTGGATAATGACTCTCACTGTGGTTCGCTGGAGTCCCAAAGCTTTAGAAATGGCTTTATAACCTTTTCCAGACTGACAGATTGCAATTACTTTGTTTCTCATTTGTTCCTGAATTTCTTTGGATCGCAGCATGAGGTCTAGCTATTGAGGATCTTTTGGTCTGCTTCACTTTGTCAGGCAGGTCCTATTTAAGTGATTTCTTGATTAAGAACAGGTGTGGCAGTAATCAGGCCTAGATGTGGCTAGAGAAATTGAACTTGGCTTTCCAAAGATGTGATAAACCACAGTTAATTTATGTTTTAATGGGGGGGGGGGATCCCTTTTTGACACAGGGCCATGTAGGTTTGGATTTTTTTTACCCTTAATAATAAACACCTTCATTTAAACACTGTATTTTGTGTTTAGTTGTGTTATCTTTGTCTAATATTTAAATTTGTTTGATGATCTGAAACAATTAAGTGTGACAAACATACAAAAAAATGAGAAATCAGGAAGGGGGCAAACACTTTTTCACACAACTGTAGTCCGAGACAAGGAGATATAGTCCACTAAGTGATTAATACACAACAACCTACAACTTTAATTACACGGAAAATAATATTTTAAATTGACAAACATCATATGTGTGACTCATGGCAAAATTCAATGGGTATTGAAAAATAACTTCTCTCTTGCCATTCATTTCCATGGAGATTTTTTTTCAAAGTAAGGTCCCATATACAGTGCATCCGGAAAGTATTCACAGCGCTTCACTTTTTCCACATTTTGTTATTTTACAGCCTTATTCCAAAATGGAATAAATTCATTTTTTTCCTCAAAATTCTACACACAAAACCCCATAATGACAATGTGATAAAAGTTTGTTTTTTTTTTAGATTTTTGCAAATTTACTGAAAATAAAAAAAACTAAGAAATCACATGTATTTAAGTATACACAGCCTTTGCCATGAAACTCAAAATTGAGCTCAGGTGCATCCTGCTTCCACTGATCATCCTTGAGATGTTTCTACAGCTTAATTGGAGTCCACCTGTGGTAAATTCAGTTGATTGGACATGATTTGGAAAGGCACACACCTGTCTATATAAGGTCCCACAGTTGACAATGCATGTCAGAGCACAAAGCAAGCATGAAGTCAAAGGAATTGTCTGTAGACCTCCGAGACAGGGTTGTCTCGAGGCACAAATCTAGGGAAAGGTACAGAAAAATTTCTGCTGCTTTGAAGGTCCCAATGAGCAAAGTGGCCTCCATCATCGTAAAAGGAAGAAGTTCAGAACCACCAGGCCTCTTCTTAGAGCTAGCCGGCCGTCTAAACTGAGCGACAGGGGGAGAAGGGCCTTAGTCAGTGAGGTGACCAAAAAACCGATGGTCACTCTGTCAGAGCTCCAGCATTCCTCTGAGGGAAGAGGAGAACCTTCCAGAAGGACAACCATCTCTGCAGCAATCCACCAATCAGGCCTGTATGGCAGAGTGGCCAGACGAAAGCCACTCCTTAGTAAAAGGCACATGGCAGCCCACCTGGAGTTTGCCAAAGGGCACCTGAAGTACTCTCAGACCATGAGAAACAAAATTCCCTGGTCTGATAAGACAAAGATTGAACTCTTTGGCGTGAATGCCAGGTGTCATGTTTGAAGGAAAACCAGGCACCACTCATAACCACACCATTGGTGGTGGCAGCATCATGCTGTGGGGATGTTTTTCAGCGGCAGGAACTGGGAGACTAGTCAGGATAGACGGAAAGATGAATGCAACAATGTACAGAGACATCCTGGATGAAAACCTGCTCCAGAGCACTCTTGGCCTAAGACTGGGGTGACAGTTCATCTTTCAGCAGGACAACGACCCTAAGCACACAGTCAAGATATCAAAGCAGTGGCTTCAGGACAACTCTGTGAATGTCCTTGAGTGGCCCAGCCAGAGCCCAGACTTGAGTCCAATTGAACATCTCTGGAGAGATCTGAAAATGGCTGTGCACCGACGCTTCCCATCCAACCTGATGGAGCTTGAGAGGTGCTACTAACTAACTAACTAACCTGCACTTATATAGCGCTTTTTCTAGTCACAAAGACCACTCAAAGCGCTTTCACTAGTACTAACCCTCTATTCTAAGGGCCCATAGGAAACAGATATCTAGGGACAATTTAGAACAGCCAATTAACCTAACATGCATGTCTTTGGATTGTGGGAGGAAACTGGAGCCCCCGGAGTAAACCCACGCAGCACAGGGAGAACATGCAAACTCCACACAGAAAGGTTCCAACCCCTGCCAGCCTGGGGATTCAAACCAGGAACCTTCTAGCTGTAAGGCAACAGTGCTAACCACTGCACCACCGTGCTGCAAAAAGGAATGGGCCAAACTGCCCAAAGACAGGTGTGCCAAACGTGTGGCATCATATTCAAAAAGACTTGAGGTTGTAATTGCTGCCAAAGGTGCATCAACAAAGTATTGAGCAAAGGCTGTGAATACTTATGTACATGTGATTTCTTCATTTTTTTATTTTTAATAAATCTGCAAAAATCTAAAAAAAAAACAAAAAACCTTTTTTCAAGTTGTCATTGTGGGGGATTATGTGTAGAATTCTGAGGGCAATTATGAATTTAATCTATTTTTGGAATAAGGCTGTGACATAACAAAATGTGGAAAAAGAGAAGCGCTGTGAATACTTTCCAGGTGCACTGTATAGAAGTATAGCGGGTGTGACTTCGGCTGTTTTTTTTGTTTTTTTTAAAAGAGAAGTTTGTTTTGATATTGTTTCAATAATCACGTGACTGATAGACATATTTACCAATCTACAAACATCATTTTTCAGGCAATGACCTGTTTAATGTACAGTAAATGATGTAATATTTTATTTATTTTTGAGTTTAACCCTGCAGAACCCAAGAACCCTTTTCTTCTTTGGAAAATTATGAACTATGCATTAAATGATTGCTATAAGTTCACTGAACACCAAAATATCCACTTTTTCAATTTTAACCCTTTATTCCCTAATTTAGGATTAGGGCTAAATTTGACCCATTGGGCTTTAGGCGTATCATTTCAAAGAATCATAATAACAAACACTGTCAATGCAAACTATTTTAAATTTAGGAAAATAATCAGTCAACCACACAACTACATTTAACAATGTTGGGTTTTTTTTTTTGCTTTATTTGTTGCATGTTAGAACTGGATTTCAAATGTACAAACACACTTTGACCAATGGAAACAAGAACACAAGGCCAAAATCATGACTGAAAAAAAAAACTAACACCATGGGTCTTTGCTTATCCAAAAATCTGTTCTGCTAGATAGAGGAACTCACACTAGACATTGTGGTAGTCTTTGAAACAATTTCTTTTTTTGTTGATGCAGAGAGGAACTCCACATTTTTCAAAGTGCATTTCAGTTTTGAGTTCCTTGCACACAGCACATCGACTGCGCTTTTCCTCCTTGACAGGCCAATGGGCGATTTGGTCAAAACGAGCATCTGCACTCTGACAAACTCGAACAAATCTTGGTGGTGGCGGGGAGGAGGGGCCAGGAGTTGGTGGCCTACCCTGCCTTCTTGCTGTTCCAACTTCAACCAAGCCTTGAGCAACCAAACTCTGAAACTTGCGAAGTTTGAGTACTGACGTACTCCAGACATTTGAACTAATCCCATCCTGAGATACATTCCTAGAACTTGTTCTATCTCCTTTACTGAAGTGTCTACACATTTCCCATGCTTTTGAACACTGTGTTGATTGGTATGCTCAACAATATTTTCCAACATATCAAGGGAAACAAAGCATCGAAAGTAAACCAGTGGCGTGTCTGTCGTGGCATCCTGGTACGACTCAACCTGTTCACCTTGAAAGTTCATATCAGGCAACTCAAAGCCTTTCTTTCACCACCTGTAAGTTTTTGTGGCACGATTTGGTTCCATCTATGGGATAGCAGTCTCGGCAAACGGCACATCTTCATCACTGGACGAGTCATTGGACGAGTCACTGTCTTGGGCAGAAGATTCACCACCATCACTTTCATGTGGTTGAAACAATTCATCAGAATCACTATCGCTGTCCAATTCAGGGCCAAAGTCACTATCATCAGCTTCAAGTTGCTCCAATACTTGTTTTACAGTGAACTTCCTCTGTTGCTTTCCCTGTTGCTTTCCCTGTCCTGAAAAAGGAGCGGCCATACTCCCTGAAAAGATATAGGTATTTACTTTATTAGTCTCTGGCCCTGTACTACCGAGGTAACTTAGTAAAATATATTATACTATGGCGCATATTTAGGGCGCATATATGGCATTCATATTCACCCACATATACCTAGTAGGCATGACGGTGCATATTCTGGAAGCTTCACGTCTCAATGGCCAAAGAGGACCTGACCCTGCAGAGACCTACGGGAGGTGTGAAGTTGGTCTTTTAGGAGACGGGAAGTGGGAGAGAATGTCCCAGCAGGAGCCCCGGAGGCTAGAAGGATGAGAGAGACAATGGAGACGCCAAGGAGCCTCAGGGGCTGTATGCTTACTCAAGGACTGTGTGGGTTGGGGGGTGTTATTTGATGTTGGGGGTTTTGTGTCTTTGGAGGGTATAAGAACTGTGAAGGATGATTGTTCTACCTCTTTTCTGAGCTTCTGTTCTTGTTGGAGGATGTGACCTCTCAATAAACCAACCCTGAGAAATAAACTCAGTCTTGTTTGTGAAAGGCATCCTCTACAATGCAAATGAATTTATTTTAAGGCTTTAGCCAAATACAGGACTGTCACCATTTTCCATCTACAAAGTCACTCAAAGAACCAAAGGGTCATTTTTGACCTGACATTTTTTTTTTAACCCATACACCCAGAGGGTCATTTTTGACCCATCATTTTTTGAACTAGCTCAGAGTCGCTAATTTATCCAAAAAGAATATAAAACGTACTTCTAGGCATTCTGCAGGCTAATACTAAATAGATTAACAAAAAGTACACAATTTTACCAACCGTTGGTTTGCTGAGAAGACGATTTTCTTTGGGTAGGTTTCCAGCTCAACAAAACAGCATGTGGTCAGCCAGCTTGTCACTACCACTCTGGCTCATGTCAGTTCAATATTCATCCACTAGGTGTCTCTATGCAGGGGTCAGAAGTGGCACGCTGAGCGTTTGAAGTTAAATTTGACAATTTTTTTAATAGTTTTGTTCATTTTGGGTAGCAGCAATTAACAGCGGCCAAATTTGACCTCGTGGGTTCTCCAGTGTAAATATCCAATAGTCAGAACAGGATATAAAAAAACTGGCAACAGTTCAAATATTTATAGGTGAAGGGGAAATGAGCATTTTATGCAGTTTAATATCATTAGAAAAACATTTTGTGAATATTTGACTAGTTCATTTTTGACTAACCTAAATGTTCAAGAAAAAAAGCTGTATTAAGTATTTTTACCTGTTGCTCCAGAGCCATATGTGATTCTTTTACTCATAAGTGACTGTAATTATATCATAAATTTACAAGAAGTTTCACAAAAAAATGACAAATTTACCTTATTAAGGGCCAACAATTACAAGAAAATGCTGCAAATTTATAAAAATTACGTTTTTTGAAATTACAATTAATTGTAAGTGCAAATATAGAAGTAAAAAGTTGGATATGCAGAAACACAATCTCAGATTACCAAAATAGTTTCAATGAGGCAAAAATTTATCAACATAGCAGCAAATTTAAGAGAAAAATCATGACAAAAATAAAAGATTTGACAAGAAACTAAAAGAAAATTTACAAACTTACAAGGCACAAATTTCAGTGTAAGTCGCCAATATAAAATTACAAAAAATGAAGGTAAAATTGCTATAAACAGGTTTACATTTACATGAAAAGTTTTAAGAAAAATCTTTCCTTATTAATACTGACAGGTCAGTTTATTCTTTTAATTAGGCTGTTCATAAATCATTTTAAGACTTGAGTTTTCGGTCTCCACGACTGGACAAAACTGCCCAAAATGGCTCTTCACATTAGTTGAGTTTCAATTCCCTTTGCGCGCCACGGAGGAAATGAAGACTCCACAGCGAACCCGAGCACAAACCGCCCGAGAACCCTGCACCATATGCCCTGCACGACGTGAACATCGTTATTGTCGCGATATGTCAGTGAAATCACGAGTGCTGCTGAAAGATTACCAAAATAAAAAAATCACCGTGATTTTTCACGGGGCTCATCGCTCTCCTCCGCTCTGTGTTTATTTGGTTCCAGCTGCAGATTCACTGCCCCCCTCCCTCCCCCAGCACTTGAACCACAGATGTTCAACTCAACACAAACCAAAGAACCAACCCGGGGGAACTTACGCAAGAGCTGTCCGGCCACAGGAGTTGCTGGTCGGTGTTTCAAGCCCCACGGCCCCCTCCGGGAGAAATGTGCGGAGCGTTGTCGCGGCTCTCCGTCCAAATGGGTGAGGTGGTGGTGGCTGTGGCGGCGATGGGAGGAGGAGGAATTTAGTACGCCAACATGACTCTGCAACTTTTTCAGTCCGCAAACATTGTGTAGGGAACAGCTGCTGCGCCTGTTAAGAGACACAGCAACAAGTCACAGGCAGCATTTCTCAAACTGAAACTAAATCAAGACCATGACGGAACACCAGCTTTGGTAAATATAAAATAAAACAGCATACATACAAAAAACATACCTAAAACATACAAAGAGGAAACACCCCAAATCAATATCCCCCCCCCCCCCCGTAAACACTCAGGAAAACTGGCTGCTGAAAAAATCCACAGCAAATTTATGAAAAGTCTGAGTGATGAGCGAGAGAAAAACGTCTCTGGATTTCCGTGTTCGTCCTTCATGAATCATCTTGGCAAATATTAATGTGACTATTTGATTGTTAGGCAGTTACACGCATGCACGCACACACACAATACCAAACTTACACTTCTACTTTAATGACACGGGGGAAAAACATGTACCCCCCCCCCCCATATGACATGCTGCTTAGATTATTGGCAATTAATGGAACTATAATATTCTATTATTGAAGGTACTGCAAGGAAAAATTGTGAATTCTTATTTTATGATGTGCTCCTTTTTCTCAGAGCTAGTCAGTTTGGGGCATACCACACATATGCTTCTGGGCTGTGAAGCAGTGATGTAACATTTGCGAACGATTTGGTCTAATGCACTAGTTCTTATGGGTGAATGAACTACACTGCATCACTTAGGAAAAGAGGGATCCAACTGTGTGATGCATCTGCAGTGTCTGAATCTTGTACACATAAATGACAGCTAGCATTCCTAGCCTATTTACAGTCTTTAATAGCCACATAAGTGGTCTACCAAAGCACGTCCTGCAGGATGTAAACAGATCCAACATAGCACCACCTCAACAATAAATTTTCTCTAATATCTTGAAAAGAGGGCAGCAAAAGACAATTCTGAAAACATATGAGGCGAGAAATATATTGTTTAGTTGCTTTTTCTGTATTTTATGTGACACACACATCTGCTCTTTTGAAAGTTCTTAACCAAAAAACAAGCTATGACGTGCCCAGTGTTTCACATCGACAATGAATGGGAAATGGAGAGGAGAAATCATATATTGATTCACCTCCTCTGTACTGAATCAATTACTGGGAGAGTTCCCCTGAACTAACGTTTAATGTAGTAGGGAGATAATGAGTTATTTAGGCTTACAGAGCCAGATTAACACAGATGCACATCTTCAACATTGCAGCCGTCCACTCTGTTCAGCTGCCTCTCAGTTGAGCATACTGGTGAGCAGTGAACAAACCCCACCCTCTCCATTCAACCGCTTTTTTCACTTCGGTGGTTTCCAGTACAGCGCTGAGTGATTCTGTGAATGAATATTTTGAACAAGTCATTTTAGGGTACACTCTGGATTGAATCAGTATGTTTGTCATAATCTGCTTGGAAGGCAGATGTGGTTTTGATGTAGTACCCAAGGCACAGGCAGAACGATGGTGCAATGAATTTTATTGACAGAAAACTGAGGAAAACAAATGACAGCTCGGGGGCTGCAAACCAAACTAAAACAGAGGCGCAAATTGAGTGGAGACAAGGCAGGATTACTGACAAGGACGAATGACTACAAATGAATGACAATGACACCAGATGGAGCACAAGCACAAACTGACATAAATAAGGGAACATACAATTACATGGGCGCAAGACAGCTTAGAGACAATCAGGGTAAACCGTAACACATGCGAGGGAAAGTGGATATGGGTACAGAACACACGAGGGACTGACAATAATAGGTAAACAAGTACAAGGGATACACATAAGACTTGCACAGGAGACTAGGGGGACACAGAGAACAATGACAGTGGGGCAACAGGGACGACACGACAGACGAAGGACTGGGGAGCACAAAGGACAATCACAAAAGAGCACAAAAGGCAAAATAATGACAGGAAAAACACAATGGTATCAAAAAATAAATTTAGAGCGTGGACCATGCCCAGATCATGACAGCCCCCCCCCACCCCCAGGGCAGATTCTAGACACCCCCAGAACAGACAAAGAAAAACAACAGGCCAGGAGGGAGGAGGGGGAATGAAGGTCTGGAGGGAAAAAGTCTACACAACACAAAACAAAACAGTCCATCGGGTGGTCGGTCAGAGTTCAGGGTCCATCACCCGGAAAACACGGCATGTTGGGGGGCCGACCAGAGTTCAAGGATGCCCAAACCAAGGAGCAAAGTGGGTCAGGGGGCCACCCAGGGTCCATGGGCCCCCAAACCAAAAAACACAGTGAGTCTGGTGGCCACCCAAAGTCCATCGGCCACCAGATGGAGGAACATAATGCCACAAGGACATTGAGTCCAGGGGCAGCAGCTGAACAGCAGCGACCTCAGGCGGTGATGGTGGAGCGGACTGCTCAGATGACCAGGGTGGACTGGGCTGCTCCGATGAACCAGGTGGAGCGGACTGCTCCTACGAACCAGGCAGACAGGACTGCTCCGATGATGGTGAAGGTGGAGCGTGCAGCTCGGACGATGGCGAAGGTAGAGTGTGCAGCTCGGACAATGGAGAAGCTGGAGCATGCAGCTTGAACGATGGCGATGGTGGAATGGGCTGCTCCTGCAAACCAGATGGAGCAGGCTGCTCCAATGAACCATGTGGAGCAGACTGCTCCGATGAACAAGGCGGAGCGGATTGCTCCTACAAACCAGGTGGAGAGGACTGCTCCGACGATGGCGAAGGTGGAGCATGCAACTCAGACGATGGCGAAGGTAGAGCGTGCAGCTCGGATGATGGAGAAGATGGAGCGTGCAGCTTGGACGATGGTGATGGTGGAGCGTGCAGCTCGGACTACGGCTTAGGTGGAGTGTGCAGCTTGGGCGACGGCGAAGATGGAGTGTGCAGCTTGGATGATGGCGAAGGTGGAGCGTGCAGCTTGGACGATGGCGATGGTGGAGCGTGCAGCTCAGACTATGGTGAAGGTGGAGCATGCAGCTTGGACGATGGCAAAGGTGGAGCATGCAGTTCGAATAACAGCGAAGGTGGAGCATGCAGCTCAGACGATGGCAAAGGTGGAGTGTGTGTGTCACGAGCCGAGCCGGCTTGGCTTTCCCCGGCTCAGGCTCGATCCCTCTGTGGGTTTGGTTTCACTGTTTATGTGCATTTTGTGTATTTCTGTACTTATTCTATTACCATAGCCACTGCCTGACGGGCAGCTGTTAGTCAGCATCTGTGATCTATTTTCTCCCACACTGCTGACAGTCTGCCGGTCCAACCACGCTCCCTCGCTCTCCCTATTGCCATCAGCTGTTCCCAGCCCCGGTAATTATCTTTCCTGTGCCTCCTCCAGGTGTTCCCAATTTGTGTGGCCAGCGGCGTTTGTGTTTTAGCAGCTCTTCACTGGACAAATGCCGCTGGGTCATTGTTCGAGTCACTTTCGTTCTCCATGGTGTGACCATCACGTCTGGAAGGACACTTGGATTATGATCACGGAGAGAATTGGACTTTCTGGACTGTTCCTACTCGTGAGTAAACTGTTTGCGTTTCTCCGTGCGGTTGCTGCTATGCTGGACCAGAAGCATTTCCCCCCTTGCAGTAATTCTGCTACGCTTCTGGTGGCGGTTCTCCCTGCAGCATAACTGCTACACTTAGGCTGTTGCCCAGTTTGCGTTCCCCCGAGGAAGCTGAACTCCCCATAGTCTTCCCTGCTCTCCTGAGCGCGTTCATATGGTATTGCAAGCTACTTGTTCATCTGTATCACTTAATCTTATCCTACACTTTATTACATGTATAGTTTATTTCTCTTATCTTATCATGTTTAATGTTGCAGCATTGTACCGAGACAAATTCCTAGTTTGTGTACTACATGAACAATGGCAATAAACCTGATTCTGATTCTGATTCTGATTCTGATTCTGTATTTGTGAGCAGAGTTTGTCAATAAATGTGTGTGTGGTGAACTCCTGCGCTTAAATCCTTCCATCGTTCTCCTCCTCCGTGCACTATGGTAAAGCACACAGAGAGTTTTTGACAGAATGACCCAGCCCGAAAAGAGGATTTAGCAGGTTCACCCACACATCCCTTTTTACCTTTTTGTGTGTCATTTCTTGAACTGTTTTTTCACCCACCGGTTGTGCCCCACTATGCCTTCGGCGTGCCACTCCCATGCCGGCTGGAGGAAAATAGCGGCGAGTCGTCCCACGGTGGAGGAAGAATGGGTGGCGACCTTCATCGAGGACTTTATGGATGAGGCCCATGAAGCCCGCGGACCCAAGGTAAAGTGGAGCAGCCTGGACGCAGCAGACGGAATTCTGGAAGCGCATCCTGGTCTCTGGGATTACCCCCAGTACGTGGGCCTGATCGCTTCAGTCTATGCGCTCCAGCGCACGTTTCCTGGTGTGGGGAGAGCGGCATTCCTCGCAGAGTCCAAGTGGGAATGCGCTCCACAGTCTTCAGCCGTTCTCTCCTCCACTTTTCCATCAGTGTTGGCCACCCATAGGCAGCATCATCCCGTGAGGAACCGCTGGAAGAAGCCCTCCTCTTCAGCAGCAGCCATCATCGTTTCAGCCACCGAGAGGTCCGCTGGATTCACCCCGGCCATGCCTACCTCTGTCGTCAGGGAGACGGCTCCTCCAATAGTCTGCAGAGGGGTCCACGTCATCGCTGGCATGGAGAGGGACGAGTTTCTGCCCTTTGCAGCTGTGGATGTCATCAACCAGGATGACAGGCAATTATTTTTTCATTCTAAATCATTCACTAACACTGAATCTTGCCTGTCTCCCGAGGGAGAGGTCCACTATCTGCAGTCCACTGGATCCTCTCCTCCAGCTGCAACTAATGATTGTTTCCTTCCCCTCTCCATATCTCCTTCTTTAATTTCTGAGGGGCTGCCAGTCCAAGAACTGGCCCACCTGACGATGGAGGAGGTTGAGGCCCTGGATGATCCTGACCAGGAGCCCACACGGAGGTGTTTCCCTGCAATCACACCGGTGGACGAAGAGTGGGTGAATGTGCTTGCCTTCGTCAAGAAGGAGCGCCATGAGAGGGAGGTCCAAGGACGCACTTCTGCAGCTGTGAGGGTTCCACCTCCTACGCCTGCTCAACCCCCGGATTCGCCTTCAAACGAGGAGGGGGGCGAACCTGCTCACCGCAGTCAATGGCCGTGTCGAGAAGGAGAGTCAGAGGACCAGGACTGCAACCACCATCACGCCTGCTGCGGGGACCGCTGCAGCAGAGTCACCCCCTGGACCAGACCCCCACCTGATGGGATCCGGACCGTCACCGTTGACAGCGTCGGAGTTCTGGACGGCGGTAGAGCTCGAGCACAGGCAAGTTATCTCTCCTGCTGTTCAATTGCCTATGATTGAGAGATCTTGTCTGGCTCTTGGGGAGGAGAGTTGGGTGTGGCTCTCGGCCACACCTGGGCTTCTCTCGCCGGACTCTGCCGCTGCCGGCGACCCTAGCCTTTCCTTCTCTCCCTTGCCAGTCAAGCCCCTCACTAGGGTTGCCAGAGAGGAGCTACCATCACCGGGGTTGTCAACTGACAACAACGGGACGTTGGCAGCCCCAGAGGAGGTCGACAGGGGCACAGCGCACAGCATTGGGCGTGATGACGGAGGCTACGCACCCCAAATTGCCGGAGTCCTGGACAGCTGTGGAGCCCAAGTTCAGGCAAGTGTGCTTCATTATGTCAATACCTCAAATGTCAATGTCACACTGCCCGACTCATGGCGAGGAGGGCCCGGGGCAGCTCATAGTAGCCCTTGGGGCCGCCTCACCGGGCTCTGCCGCTGCCGGTGACCCTGACCGGGTCTCCTTTTCTTTCCCTCCGGGGTCAGAGCCCCCTGCCAGGGTCGCCAGAGAGCAGCTGACTTCGCCAGAGGCCGCCGAGGATCGGGATCCAGCGCCAGGTGGTGTTAGGAGCACCACCTCCCTCGCTGGGGAGGCCACTGCGGGAGCAATGAGGCCCCCAGTGGGGGTCACCGCTGGTGCAACGGTGCTCCAACCGGAGGTCACCGCAGGTGCAGCTGAGCCTCAGCCAGAGGTCACTGCGGGTGCAGTGAGGCCCCCGCCAGAGTCCATTGTGGGTGCAGCGGAGCCGGCCTGGTTGGGGGCCATCGTGGGTGCAGCGGAGCTGGCCCGGTCGGGGTCCACCGCGGGTGCAGTGAAGCCGGCCCGGTCGGGGTCCACTGTGGGTGCAGTTGCGGACCACCCTGAGGACGCGGTGGTCCCCTTATCCCTGCCCGATGCCGTGGAGGTCCCCTTTCCCTGGCCCTGTTACCCACCAGTGAGCCTTCTGGTGTGCAGACTGCCTCCTGCTTCACCCCTACGCTGGCCGGCTGCCAGAAGAATTGACTTCCCAAGTCAGGCGGCTCATGTTTTCCAGCAGGCTGCTGAATTTGGTCCACCGGACCTTCTGCTGGGCCTGGGACTCTGTGCGGCCTCCTGAGCCCCAACGCCCATGGACTTGGGGGGGGGTTAATCGTGGGCCCTGGGTGGGCATTGTGTTCCCTCCTTCCTGTTCCCACTACCGCCCACCCAGGTTTCTTGTTGTTTGTTGTTGTTGCAACTGTTGTGGGGGGGGGGGGTCTTTTTGATGTTGCCTGGGGTGTCTGGGAATCCACCCCTTAAAGGGGGGGCCCTGTCACAAGCCGAGCCGGCTTGGATTTCCCCAGCTTGGGCTCGATCTCTCTATGGGTTTGGTTTCACTGTTTATGTGCATTTTGTGTATTTCTGTCCTTATTCTATTACCATAGCCACTGCCTTACTGGCAGCTGTTAGTTAGCATCTGTGATCTATTTTCTCCCATGCTGCTGACAGTCTGCGGGTCCAACCACACCCCCTCGCTCTCTCTAGTTCCATCAGCTGTTCCCAGCCCCTGTAATTATCTTCCCCGTGCCTCGCCCAAGTGTTCCCAATCTGTGTGGCCAGTGGCATTTGTATTTTAATGGCTCTTCGCTGTACAAACGCCACTGGGTCATTGTACGAGTCACTCTCGTTCTCCATGGTGTGACCATCACGTCGGGAAGGACACTTGGATTATGCTCGCAGAGAGAATTGGACTTTCTGGACTGTTCCTACTTGTGAGTAAACTGTTTGCGTTTTTCCGTGCGGTTGCTGCTACGCTGGACCAGAAGTGTTTCCCCCCTTGCAGTAATTCTGCTACGCTTCTGGTGGCGGTTCTCCCCGCAGCATAACTGCTACGTTTCTGGTGGCAGTTCTCCCTGCAGCATAACTGCTACACTTAGGCTGTTGCCCAGTTTGCGTTCCCCCGAAGAAGTTGAACTCCCCGTAGTCTTCCCCGCTCTCCCGAGCATGTTCATATGGTATTGCAAGCTACTTGTTCATCTGTATTTGTGAGCAGTGTTTGTCAATAAATGTGTGTGTGGTGAACTCCTGCACTTAAATCCTTCCATCCTTCTCCTCCTCCATGCGATATGGTAAAGCGCACGGCGAGTTTATGACAGTCTGGCTCGGACAATGGTGAAGGTGGTGCATGCAGCTCAAGCGAAGAAGTCTGGCAAACGGGAAACCTAGATGATGATGAAGGCTGGCGAGCAGCGTGCTCGGGAGCCTGGGACTCCACCCCTGCTGCAGCCACCTCAGACAGGGAGGAAAAAACATAGATGGGTGTCGGGTCAATACAGGTACCGACAGTGGAGCCCGGTGGAGGGAGGCCAGAAGCAGATTGGATTTGCAACTGGGTTCCCCTGTCAGGAGTAAGGCAAGACTCTTTAAGTATAGATGTTAAAATTACTAAAAAAGTACTTACCTTAACTCCCACTCCACTGCCGGCAAGGACCCCGATGATTCAGCTGATCCAGTGGCAGCAGCCTCAAACATCGCTGGTGGGGCTGATGTGATGGCCTCTGGAGACGCTGGCAGAGCAGCTGAAGAGATGGTCTGCTGAGCAGTGGTCGCCGACGTCGGGGAGGAGAGGAGGACAGCAACAGCAGAGAAGCGGAACTGTCAGGGGGGCCGGCGTAACGTTTGGGGACGAAGAAGCTGACGGGACAGCCGATGAGGAACTAGAAAACAAGGAGGCTGCTGCTAGAACTCTCTGGAGTGGTGAAGGAGCAGCTGCTGGAGAAGTGAGGCTGGATTCTTGCTCTGCTGCCACTGACATTGCTGCTGGGGCTGCCATGGGAAAATCAGGTGAAATGCTTGGTGTGGCAGCGGAGCGTACCTGGTGGGGAGCAGCTGGGAGGTGGCGAGGAGCAGGCGTCAGGGAATGACATGGAACAGAGGCTGGAGCTGACAAGAGACGAGGTGGAGGTACCTGAGCTGGAGGGTGGCATGGAGAGGATCCCGGAGCTGGAAGATGGTGAGAAGCGTGAGATGGTGAGAAGCAGGAAATGCATCTTCTTTGGCACAGGCACAGACAGAGGAGAGCTTCTCACCAGCCTGCAGAGCATTTGCTGTAGATTGGGGACCGAGATTAGGAGCCTGGTGAGTCCTGGGTATCTTCACAGGATGAGGTATGCCTCTATAACCTCCACTGCGCCATCCAGGAATCTCAGGACTGCCTCAGGAGTGTGGGAAGTGCAGGAACCCAAAATAAAATCTTCGATAAGCCACGCAGCCGAACACTCATCCTTATCCAAGCCGAAAGCACTAAAGTTCGTGCCTGCTGAGTCCTTCTTTGCTGGTGTCATACTGTCATAATCTGCTTAGAAGGCAGATGTGGTTTTGATGTAGGACCCAAGGCGCAGGCAGAACGATGTTCCAGTAAATTTTATTGACAGGAAACTGAGGACAACAAACAATAGCTCGGGGCTGCAAACCAAACTAAAACACAGAAACAAACTGACTGGAGACAAGGCAGGATTACTGACAAGAACGAATGACTACGAATGAACAACGATGACACCAGACCGAGCACAAGCACAAACTGACATAAATAGGGGAACTCACAATTACATGGATGCGAGACAGCTGGGAGACAATCAGGGTAAACCCTAACACACACGAGGGAAAGTGGATATGGGTACAGAACACACGAGGGACTGACAACGATAGGTGAAAAGTATAAGGGATACATATGAGACTTTGCACAGGAGACTAGGGGGACACAGAGAACAATAACAACAGGGGCAATGGGGATGACACGACAAACTAAGGACCAGGGAGCACAAAGGACAATCACAAAGGAGCACAAAAGGCAATAATGCAAATAATGACAGGGAAAAAACAATGATATCAAAAAATAAGCTTAAAGCGTGGGCATGATCCCCAGACCATGCCCAGATCATGACAATGTTTTAGTGAACTGTGGATCCCATCACTACTGCAAAGTAAGACCAGCCTTGGCAAGACCAGCTTGAAGCTGTACTTGAAGGATTGGCTGCACACAATTACTATGCAGCAGCAATTGTGTAAAAGTATACAATTCATTAGCATTTCTGTTGTATATGTGTCTTTTAGTCTTTTGTATACAATACCGCCCAACTTCTATCTCTCAAGATACTCTACAGTGTTTTTATTAGGGCTAGGAATTGGTTACAAAATTTTAACAAATTAATTGCACATATTCTTTAATTGATAAAATTGCAGTGAAGAAACAATGAAAAATAAGTATTTTTAAGCAACTTCTAATTGCTTTTTTTCCATAAAATCTACCCGTGACCCTCATATTTAACAAAAATACAGGTAGCGCAACATAAACACTTGATAATCATGAATGTATATTATATTAAAACATTTTATGATAGCTATTTGAAATATTCTTTTTCCATTCATTATAAAGGGGGAGTCAATTTTTCTGCAAAACTACAATTTTTACCCCTTCAGCCTTTTAGAGGCTGTGCAACTTCATCAGCAACTTCAACACTTACCTTGTGAACATGATAACTAGAGAAAGAAAGGACGTACGCTTTTCAAGTCAATACCATAGTTGTATCTATGAAAAATGTCAGACGAGTTTGTATTTGGGTGACCTTGACCATAACATCTTACTAGACTGGCTAAAAAACTGGGGGGGGGGGCTTTCTGGTACAGCAGTTAGCTGGTTTGAGTCCTATTTAAAAGATAGGGACTATTTTGTGTCACTAGGTAACTACAAATCCGAGCAAACAAAAATAACCTGTGGAGTTCCTCAAGGTTCCATTTTGGGACCTTTGCTTTTCAACATCTATATACTCCCACTAGCTCAAATCATAAAAAACATTACCATAATTATGCGGATGATACACAAATCTACATAACCGTCTCACCAGGAGACTATGGTACAGTTAAAACCCTGATCAAATGCATTGGTCAATTTAAAGAGTGGCTGTGCCAGAACTTTCTTCAGTTAAATGAAGACAAAACCAAAACAATAGTTTTTGGAGCCAAAGAAGAAAGACTCAAACATAGTACTCAGCTACAATCAATAATGCTAAAAACCAACAGCCAAGACAGAAATCTGGGTGTGGTTCTGGACTCAGACCTGAATTTTAACAACCACATTAAGATAGTAATGAAATCAGCCTATTGTAACTTAAAGAACATAGCGAGGATTAGAGGTCTGATGTCTCAGCAGGATCTAGAAAAACTTGTTCATGCATTTATCTTCAGTAAACTGGACTACTGTAATGCTGTCCTCACAGGTCTCCCTAAAAAGTCCATCAGACAGCTGCAGTTGTTTCAGGATGCCACAGCTCGAGTCCTCACTAAGACCAAGAAACTAGATCATATAACTCCAGTTCTCAAATTTTTACACAGGCTTCTTCTCTGTCAAAGAATAGACTTCAAAATACTGCTGTCGGTTTATAAAGTTCTGAATGATATAGGGCCAAAATACTGTACATTTCAAATCTGCTAGTCCATTATGAACCATCCAGAGCCCTCAGATCATCAGGGTCAGGCCTACTATTTATGCCCAGAGTTAGAACCAAACATGGTGAGGCAGCGTTTAGTTTTTATGCCCCTCACATATGGGACAAACTCCCAGAAAGCATCAGGGCTGCTGAAACTCTCAGCTGCTTTAAATCCAGGTTAAAAACTCTCTTATTTGACGTGGCCTTTCAGTAAAACAATTGTTAATTTCCTACAATGCACTGTAAATTTTTATTTCTGTCGTATTCTATTTTAGTCTGCTTTTGTTTTTCTTTAATTTACTTCTGAGTTTGCTTTTTAATTCTTATGTTGTGGAAGTGTGAAAATGACGAGGCAGAGTTTATCTCACGAGTCAGGTTTATTCACATCTTCCAACATCAGCAAAACAGAAAAAGGAAAAAACCCAGACCTTCGTCCTTTAAATACCTAGGACTTTCAAAGCTCACAGTCACAATGCATTTAATCCCAAGTAACAATGCATCCTCTCCCACAGTCACAAAGCATTTAATCCCAAGAAACAATGCATCCTCTCGTAGATCTTATCACCTCCACCTAAAGTCTCTGGCAGCCAGGAAATCCCCCAAGGCCGTCTCTTTGCATACCAAAGACTAAACTTCCACATCCTCCTGTTATCTCCAAGGAGACTCAGTCCTTTGTTCAATCTGAGATGTGAAGTCTAAAGTGATATAACCATGTGCATATGTGTCCCACATGACCCCCCCCCCCCCAAACGTCTAAGATGGAACAACGGAATAACAGTCTGCATGTCATGATAAAATCATTACACATCAGTCCACGTACTGCTTGGGCCTCAGTCTCTTCCCGTATCTGCTGTAAGCGGTCTTCACCACTTCCGCGGCGCCATCCTGCTGGGGGGCTGCTGTCTGAGGGTGGGAACTGTTAGTCAGTCCCTGTGGGTGTTCTGGGGAATGTCCCCTAGGGGGTCTGCCGCGCCGAGGAGCCCTGGCCAACAGCTTATCCTCGTCCGCCACCACAAAGTCGGGTTTGAGCCTGTTTATGCCAATCTTTTCTTTCCTGCCCCCCAAATCTAGCAAAAAATGCTTATCCCCTGTTTCCAGCACTCTAAATGGTCCATCATAAGGTGGTCGTAGTGGCGGGCGATGGGAATCGTCTCTGACAAAAACAAACTCTGCGTTTTTTAAAGCCTTAGGTACAAAAACGCGTGGAAAACTGTGGTGAACGGGGCCAGGCAGCGTGCCTGATTCCGTGCCACGCTGCAACTGCTTATCTGGCGCAGGATTATCTGGGAGAAATTCCCCGGGCAGCCGAAGTGGCTGTGCAAAAACTAGCTCAGCCGGGGAGGCTTCTAAATCCTCTTTAGGTGCAGAACGCAACCCCAATAAAACCCACGGTAGCCTGTCTACCCAATTTGCATCCATAAGCGACGCTCTGAGAGCCGCTTTCAATGACCTATGAAAACGTTCGCATAGCCCATTAGCCTGCGGATTGTACTCGGTTGTGCGGTGGATCGTTACCCCCAGGCTGCGGGCCATTGCTGACCAAAGTTCAGAAACAAATTGAGGGCCTCTGTCGGACGTAATGTCCGACGGGACTCCAAAGCGCGCTACCCATGCTGTTAAAAACGCGCGCGCCACCTCCTCGGCTGTAGTTGACGCCAGTGGGACCTCTTCCGGCCAGCGCGTGGTGCGGTCTACCATTGTCAGAAGGTGTGTGCACCCCTGTGACAGCGGAAGGGGGCCTACGAGGTCCACGTGGACGTGATCGAACCTCTTAGCCGGGATGTGAAACGGCTCCAAGGGAGCTCTTGTGTGTTTGTGTACCTTGGCTCGTTGACAAGCCACGCAGGCTGCCGCCCACTCCTTAACTTGTTTGCGCAGGTTCGGCCATACAAATTTCTCTCCCACCCGGGTGCGCCAGAGAATGAATCGAGTCAAAAACGCAGCAGCGCCACGCGGCCGGTACCACAGGACGCAGTCGCCCAGTGGAGACATCGCAGACTAGGGGGGGCATACCGTCTTGCAGCACCCTGTTCTCCAGCCTTAACCCTGTTGGTCCAGACTGGAGTGCGCGCACGTCCGCGTCGCTAACCTGATCCGCGGCCATGGCTGCATAATCTATCCCTACGCGGACCGGGGCCGCCACGGCGCGCGAGAGACAGTCTGCCTCTACATTCAGTTTACCCGCCACATTCTGAATATCGGTAGTAAACTCTGAGATGGTGGCCAGCTGCCTCTGTTGCCGGCCTGACCACGGTTCTGAAACCTTGGCCATCGCGAATGTCAGTGGCTTGTGGTCAACGAACGCGATGAAACGGCGTCCCTCCAGCCAGAACTGGAAGTGGCGAATGGCCAAGTGGAGAGCTAACAACTCCCTGTCGAATGCGCTGTATTTTCGTTCACTATCGCGCAAAGTCCTGCTGAAAAAGGCAAGCGGTTGCCAAGCCCCGGCTACATGCTGCTCCACAACCGCCCCTATGGCCACATCTGACGCGTCAGTAGTGAGCGCTATGCGGGCCGTTGGGTCTGGATGTGCTAACAACGCAGCGTTTGCCAGGGCTGTTTTGACCTCCGAGAATGCTCGCTCTCGCTCCGGAGACCATTCGTTTTTATTTGTGGGTTTTTGTTTTTTTAGTGCGGCATACAATGGTTGCATGAGCTGCACTGCGCGGGGGAGGAAACGGTTATAAAAATTCACCATTCTCAAAAACTCCTGTAACGCCTTGACCGTTTGTGGCTGGGGAAAATTTGTTACCGCGCGCACTTTGTCAGGCAGAGGAACCGCTCCTTCTGGAGAGACGCGATGCCCCAAAAAATCAATCTGCGTCACCCCGAACTGACACTTCGCTGGGTTGATTATTAACCCGTGCTCTCCCAACCTCCGGAAAACTGCCATGAGGCGGTTTTCGTGTTCGTCTTCGGATGCGCTGGCTACCAAGATGTCGTCCAGGTAGATGAATACGAAGGGGAGATCGCACAACACCGCGTCCATCATGCGTTAGAATGTCTGCGCAGCGCCTTTAAGCCCAAATGGCATGCGCAAAAACTCGAATAGGCCAAACGGAGTTATCACCGCTGTTTTGGGTATGTCCTCAGCGCGCACTGGGACTTGGTGGTAACCGCGGACGAAGTCTATCTCAGAAAAAACGTGTGCCCCCGCCAAATGAACGGAAAAATCTTGGATATGCAGGATTGGGTAGCGGTCGTGCGCTGTGGCGTTGTTCAACCTGCGGAAATCTCCGCAAGGTCGCCACGAGCCATCAGCTTTTGGGACCATGTGAAGCGGGGAAGCCCATGGGGTGTTCGAACGCCTGATGATGCCCAACTTTTCCAGGTTGGCGAACTCCTCGTGTGCTATGGTCAGTTTAGCTGAATCCAAGCGCCGAGCTTTTGCAAAAACGGGCGGTCCGGTGGTAGTAATAAAATGTTCCACCCCGTGTTTAGCGATGGCTGCTGAAAATGTAGGAACCGTGAGCGCTGGGAACTGAGTGAGCAGTGTGTGGAACTTACCGCTTGCCGTTGTGACGTTGGCTTGTGCTGTGGGCGGGGTCACTTGGGCTGCACAGGGAATAGAATAAAAAGAAAGTGCATTAACCAGGCACCTGTTAGCAAGATCAACCAACAAACCATGTGAGCACAGAAAATCAGCCCCCAACATATTGAAATTCACTGCAGCTATGACAAAAGTCCACTCAAATGTACGGCCATGTAAGGACAGAAGCAGAGTCCTCTCACCAAAGGTCTTAATCTCCGAGCCGTTCGCTGCTGACGCCCCATGACCTCCGGGACCCGCCAGCCGGTCAGCGGAGGAAGGCATGATGAAACTCACTTGGGAGCCTGTGTCCACGAGGAATTGCCTCCCCGAGCGCGCATCCGTCAAGTAGAGCAGCTTGTTCTCTTCACCGAGGGCCGCAGCTGCTACCAACCCCCAGTCTTGGCGTTTCCCGAGCGCTTGAACTGGCACGGTGGTATACATTTGCGTGCCTTCTCTGCGAAGCGGCGATGGTAGAAACAGAGGGTGTCTCCTCCGCGATCCTTGGCCCCCGCTGCCGCCGTCGTCGGTGGGTCTGTTACCGCCGTCTCTGGCCCCCCGCCATCTCCGGCCGTCGCGCTGAACTCCGTCGCTGCCGCGGTGGCCGCGCACTGTTTGCTGGTGTTGAGAATCCGGTGCGCCTCCTGGGCCAGCGCGCGGAAGTCCCGCTGGGCCAACAACGGCGAACTGGCCAGGGTTGCTCTCGTGGCCGACGGTAGGGTCCTGAGGAAAATGTGGGTGAAGATGAAGTCGTCGTCGTCTGAGCCCCTCAACCTCAGCATGTCCTCCATCAGGTCAATGGGCGTGCCATCTCCCAAGTCGTTCAGAGCCAGGACCCTCTCCACTCTCTCCTGGACTGAGAGAGTGAAGCGCTGGATGAGCGCAGCCTTCAACCCGCTGTATTTGTCGTCGGCCGGTGGCTGCTCCAAAAGGCTCTGCACATGCCGAGCCGTGCGGTTGTCGAGCTTGGCAATTACATGGTAGAACTTCGTGTCATCTACCGTTATCCCCCAGAGGGCCAACTGTGCTTCGACCAAGTGGAACCAGGAGCGCGGGTTGTCTCGCCAAAAGTCCGGTAGCTGGACGGTAGTGGCATATGCTTGGCTGGGAGCTCCTGACCTAGCTGGCTTGGGGGAATTTCTTTCACTCATGATACGTCTTAGGGTCACCAGTGTGGAAGTGTGAAAATGACAAGGCAGAGTTTATCTCACGAGTCAGGTTTATTCACATCTTCCAACATCAGCAAAACAGAAAAAGAGGAAAAAACCCAGACCTTCGTCCTTTAAATACCTAGGACTTTCAAAGCTCACAGTCACAATGCATTTAATCCCAAGTAACAATGCATCCTCTCCCACAGTCACAATGCATTTAATCCCAAGAAGCAATGCATCCTCTCGTAGATCTTATCACCTCCACCTAAAGTCTCTGGCAGCCAGGAAATCCCCCAAGGCCGTCTCTTTGCATACCAAAGACTAAACTTCCATATCCTCCTGTTATCTCCAAGGAGACTCAGTCCTTTGTTCAATCTGAGATGTGAAGTCTAAAGTGATATAACCATGTGCATATGTGTCCCACAATGTACAACTTGCTCTTATGCTTTAAAGAGTCTGTGACATAATTCAACCAAGACATCATTAGAAAGAACTACTGTGTTTTTATTCTGTGTAGACAAAAAAAAAATCAATAAAATTTTGTTTCCATGTATTACCATAAATTACATCGTGATGCAGACAATTGCGATGTTCATTTGTCGAAATTGGGTCAAACGCCACTGCCATGTTGTGACGTAATGAGGTGAACCAAAGATGTAAAGCAGGGCTGAGTATACTGAAGCGGAGGAAGTTGTGAGTGATTTCAGCGAAGATTTGAGCGATTTGTCGATAGTTATTGAGGAAGAAACAGGATCGAGTGATGAAGAAGAGCGAGTTGGTTCTAAGGAAGGACTGCAACCCTATTTATTTGAACCATATCCTTTAGGAAGCGATGATGACTTGCATGTTTCAGAGGTTGAAGAGTCCAACAGTGAAGGGTTAGAGATGGACATCGGTCGCCTCCAAAATACTGGATGGTAATATACAGACAGATCTAAATTTCCCCAATCGGGTGGTCGGGGAAATTAAAAAAAAGCTCAGATATTCAGTTTCAGTAGGCAATGAGATTTAAAAATGAAAACTGAAAAAAGTATAACTTTTTTTTAACACAAAGTCATTCCATTTGGAGTAAAGTCAACACTCGGCTTCAAAATTCATAGGGGAGGATTTTACTTTCGGCGGAAAAATATAATAAAATCAAGTGTGATAATTTTTTTTCTCTTGTCGGAGAAATTCTGGTCACATCAGCGGGTTTGTAAACAAAACTATTAAATAACAATTGCCTAATTGTTAAAAATCTTGACTCATATGTTATACAACATTATTTATGGGTCTTTACCTCCATAATGTACAGACATATATTGATTTTTTTTTCCACATAAGGTGATTGTTATTTAATTGTTTGGTTTACAGAAATTTTGGATTCAATTTTTTTTTTATTTCCCCGATCAGATGGTCGGGGAAATAAAAAAAAAAAAAAAAAAAAACTCAGATATTCAGTTTCGGTAGGCAATGAGATTTATAAAAATGAAAACTGAAAAAGGCAATATAACGTTTTTTTAACACAAAGTCATTCCATTTGGAGTAAAGTCAACACTCGGCTTCAAAATTCATAGGGGAGGATTTTACTTTCGGCGGAAAAAATATAATAAAATCACGATCGCCTTATGTGGAAAAAAAAAGATCAATTACACAAACTCTTTTCCAGGCGAGTTTTGACACTGTTGCTTCTCTGCACTGTTTTGATATGTTGATATCATCTTGAGCTGTGGGTTTTCATTTAAAAACCATAGGTATGGGAGTCGGTTTTCGAACCTGTTTGCAGCAAACTTTCAAGCCTAAAGATTCCTGTATAGCAGGCACCTCCTCAAAACTGTCTACAGTGAAATGATCGCTACAGAGTACAGAAGATGGTGTTGGTTGCCATTTGTCCCTTGTTCTCTGTACTTGCTTGGCCCATTTTTTAAGAAGATCTGGATCTTTTGGGAATGAGAACAGGCTTATACGTTCACTGGAGCAATTAGAACACCCAGCCGCCATGCAACGTTTTGGCATTTCTTCGCTGATATAGAAGCTAAACAGCTTGTTTACATTGACAGTACACGGATCAGCTGAGAGGAAACTCACCTCATGACATCATATCCGGAAACGAGGCGAGTCTCTGGACATCACGTTAGTGCAACATGGTGCTAAATTTGAATTCACTTAGAAATATTTTTCCACTTATTTAGCGTTTGAAGTCAACAGAACCAACTATGTGGACGATTGAAGATAAATTCATACTGAATATTGATCCATAGTTCCTACATCGTGTCACAGACACTTTAATGTTTGACACTTTGAATTGTCTTATACACGAAATGTGCTGTACAAATAAACTTGCCTTGCCTTTTGGTCAATCTTGCGATAACTACAGAAAGAAATTATGTAGCCTTTTCAAATCAATACCAGTGTATCTAAGACAAATCTTGGATAGCTTAGACCCTGATCTCTGACTATGGGTTTGGGGTCAGAAGGTCAAATGTCAAGGTTAGCATTCTGTATGCCCTTTTACTATAGAACAAGTAACGCTAGTGTCACCAAACTTTGTACACAGGTTCACTTTGTAACCCTGACCTCTGACTATGCTTCTGGGATTGCAAGGCCACAGGTTAAGGTCAAAATGACATATACACTACATCTCAACAACAAAGAGGATGAGAACTATCACTGGCTGTGCCGCTAGTATTTTTTAATATTGTTGTTACATATCCTGTTTTATTTTGAAATGTCAAAGAGGGAGTCAGTGCTTCTATTTGAACAGCTACAGATCAGTGGCCCTGACATCTCACATGATGAAGACCCTGGAGAGACTGCTCCTTGCTCACCTCCGCCCCCTGGTGGGACCAGCGATGAATCCACTCCAGTTCGCCTACCAGCATAGCATTGGGGTGGAGGATGCAGTGATCTTCCTCCTTCACCGTTCTCTGTCCCACCTGGAGAAGCCCGGGAATGCGGTGAGGATCATGTTCTTTGACTTCTCCAGTGCTTTTAACACCATTCAACCGATGATCCTGAAGGACAAGCTGCTGTGTGCAGGGGTGGACCAGCACCTGTCATCATGGATCCTGGACTACCTCACTAACCGGCCACAGTTTGTGAGAACCCGGGACTGTGTGTCCGACACGATCATCGGTAGCACGGGGGCCCCCCAGGGAACGGTTTTGGCTCCCTTCCTGTTCACTCTTTATACTGCGGACTTCTCACACAACACAACACACTGCCATCTACAGAAGTTCTCTGACGACTCTGCGATCGTCGGCCTCATCTCCAACGTAGATGAAGCTGAGTACAGAGGACTTATCCAGGACTTCGTGGACTGGTGCCATCGGAACTGCCTCCAGATCAATGCGAGGAAAACTAAGGAGCTGGTGGTGGACTACCACAGGCAAAGACAACCCCTCACAGCGCCAGTAAACATACAGGGAACAGACATTGAGATGGTGACATCCTACAAGTACCTGGGTGTTCATCTGAACAATAAACTAGACTGGTCACACAATACTGATGCACTCTACAAGAAGGGACAGCGCAGGCTGTTCCTACTGAGGAGACTCAGGTCTTTTGGTGTACAAGGGGCGCTGCTGAAGACGTTCTACGACACGGTAGTGGCATCAGCCATCACTTTTGGAGTGGTCTGCTGGGGCAGTGGCATTACAGCAGCCGATAGGAAGAGACTGAACAAACTGATCAAGAAAGCTAGCTCTGTCCTGGGGCAACGCCTTGACCCAGTGGAGGAGATAGGAGAGAGAAGGATGGTGGCTAAACTGTCATCTCTGCTGGAGCCCGAGTCCCACCCTATGCAGGACATACTGAATGCACTGAGGAGCTCATTTAGCAGTAGACTACATCATCCTAGGTGCACAACCGAGAGGTTTTGCAGGTCTTTCCTACCTACGGCTGTCAGACTGTATAACCTAAGCAGGGCTGCTCGGAGAGATAGCAAAAAAACGTGACGACCTAATAGTATTGAATGCAAAAGACGCAATAGACTTACATAAATGGTCCCCTCCAGTATACAACTAGGACAGTATCGGTCGCTACGGAGGGTGACAATATGTATGGGTACATATTCATACTATGTAGGATAACTAAGTAGACGGTTATGCTGTTTATTCCATCTAGCTACAATGCTCCGCACTGTGTATATATATTTATTCCATCTAGCTACAATGCTCCGCACTGTGTGTATATATATTTAAATATTTATATGTACATATGTATATTCGCTGCTCTTGTTTTTCTTGTCTTCTTGAGTGTTGCTATCCCTGTACTGTTGCAATCCTGGAATTTCCCCATTGTGGGACTAATAAAGGCTTATCTTATCTATCTTATCTTATTTAATGTAACTATCCTACCTATCTCAATCCTTAAGAACAAACAGCAACTCTTAATGGACTGACTGAGCTCCTGATCTTATTGGTAATTTTTTTTCACTTTATATTGGAGTGTGTGTTTTTCTCCACTCCCTCTGACAGAAACTCTCCCTCTTTGCATACTTTTGAGGGAGCAGCCCCAATCAGTAATGCTACGTCAGGTGTGTGTGTGTGTGTGTGTGTCTACGTATGTGTGTCTGCATATGTGTGCATGTTTTAAGTGGGGTTTGTGCATACGGAATGAGGTCACCATGAGTAAAGTGGAGATTTAAATGCTGGAAAAAAAACCAGGGCCAGCTGCTGAAACAAACCAGTCACCACTGTCGACACCACCTCAAGGAGTGATCTGACAGTATCAATTTTTAAAAAATGAATTGGCCCACATTAATTGAAAAAGTTAATGTGTTAATATTCCCAGCCCTAGTTTTTGTACAAAAATTTAATGGAATGGAATGCTGTAAACTGGGCTGTGATGTAATTTCATGAACTGATTTTCAATATACACACTATTAGTGACACTTTATGGTCACAGAGTTCACTATACTCCCATTAACTCCATTCATACCGTTCACAGCCCATCGGCTTTGAGAGGGTCCTCACTGCTAAACATAGAATGGGGCAGGGTCAGATGTGGGTGAGGATGGATTTCCAGTGGTGTTATTTAGGCTTAGGGATCAAGTGAAAATGGTTCCAAGGCACAGTCAGATGTACAGCCATGCTTTTTTAGTCGCTAAAACCGTGCTTACAAAAGTTCCATACAGTTGTACAAAGAGAACTCTAAGGAATTGCACTTCACTCCACCTGGGAACTATAATGTCCGCTGCCTTATTTTGCCACCATTTTTGGAAGCACTCAGAGTAACATATTAACTACACCTTATTTGCACTGCATGATTCCGTTCTTCCCTTGATAAATTGAATCCAGATCAAAAGTCACCACAGGCCCTTTCATACATTTGTAGATGCAAGGTTTGAATCATTAAAAACTGTTTTTACACCAAAATTATGTCATAATATTTTTGTGTCTCATCAGACACTCCCTATTCTGTGTCCAGTGTAATTTACAGAGTGATACAAAGCAGCCTAATGGGTACTTACAGTGGGGCAAAAAAGTATTTAGTCAGCCACCAATTGTGCAAGTTCTCCCATTTAAAAGATGAGAGAGGTCTCCAATTTTCATCATAGGTATACCTCAACTATGAGAGACAAAATGAGAAAAAAAAAATCCAGAAAATCAATTCCTTCATGCAGATCTCCTCTAGAGCAGTGATGTTTTGGGGCTGTCGCTGGGCAACACGGACTTTCAACGCTCTCCAAAGATTTTCTATGCGATTGGGATCTGGAGACTGGCTAGGCCACTCCAGGACCTTGAAATGCTTCTTACGAAGCCACTCCTTCGTTGCCTGGGCGGTGTGTTTGGGATCATTGTCATGCTGAAAGACCCAGCCACGTTTCATCTTCAATGCCCTTGCTGATGGAAGGAGGTTTTCACTCAAAATCTCACGATACATGGCCCCATTCATTCTTTCCTTTACACGGATCAGTCGTCCTGGTCCCTTTGCAGAAAAACAGCCCCAAAGTATGATGTTTCCACCCCCATGTTTCACAGTAGGTATGGTGTTCTTTCTTCTCCAAACACGACAAGTTGAGTTTTTACCAAAAAGTTCTATTTTGGTTTCATCTGACCATATGACATTCTCCCAATCCTCTTCTGGATCATCCAAATGCTCTCTAGCAAACTTCAGACGGGCCTGGACATGTACTGGCTTAAGCAGGGGGACACGTCTGGCACTGCAGGATTTGAGTCCCTGGCGGCGTAGTGTGTTACTGATGTAGCCTTTGTTATTTTGGTCTCAGCTCTCTGCAGGTCATTCACTAGGTCCCCCCGTGTGGTTTTGGGATTTTTGCTCACCGTTCTCGTGATCATTTTGACCCCACGGGGTGAGATCTTGTGTGGAGCCCCAGATCGAGGGAGATTATCAGTGGTCTTGTATGTCTTCCATTTTCTAATAATTGCTCCCACAGTTGATTTCTTCACACCAAGCTGCTTACCTTTTGCAGATTCAGTCTTCCCAGCCTGGTGCAGGTCTACGATTTTGTTTCTGGTGTCCTTTGACAGCTCTTTGGTCTTGGCCATAGCGGAGTTTGGAGTCTGACTGTTTGAGGTTGTGGACAGGTGTCTTTTATACTGATAACAAGTTCAAACAGGTGCCATTAATACAGGTAACGAGTGGAGGACAGAGGAGCCTCTCAAAGAAGAAGTTACAGGTCTGTGAAAGCCAGAAATCTTGTTTGTTTGTAGGTGACCAAATACTTATTTTACCGAGGAATTTACCAATTAATTCATTAAAAATCCTTCAATGTGATTTTCTGGATTTTGTTTTTTTCTCATTTTGTGTCTCATAGTTGAGGTATACCTATGATGAAAATTGAAGACCTCTCTCATCTTTTAAGTGGGAGAACTTGCACAATTGGTGGCTGACTAAATACTTTTTTGCCCCACTGTAAATCCATTCAATGAACAGAAACACTGGTAACAAGATTGACGATCCTTGTGACAGTAAAGAAAGACAATAGTCTGCTTGAAACATTTCTTGAGTGTTGTAATCACCTGTTTCAAGGTTTATAGTTCTCTGCAAACCAAAGACATGCAGGTATAAATAAAGATAAAGTTTTAAATTTCTACACTTTTTATGAAGAATGGAGCATTGTTTCACACAGGTCTTAGAGTAACAGCAGATAGTCTGTGTAAGTACAACAGCAAGACAGAGGGATAAACCATCACTACAGTGCCCAGTCTGTTAAATAACATTTTAGTGCTGCATTTTGAAGAGTGTGTGCGTGTGTGTGCATGTATATATTTATAAATGCAAGAATTCTTTGTCTGTTGGTGTGTTTGTTTGTGTGTGTGTTCCTCACATATCTCTTAAACTGCTCATCAGACTGACCTCAGATTTTGTAAGTGGTTTACTGAGGTTACAAGGGTGTGCATCCCCGAGTATGGAGTTGGTCAGTGAACATATGTAATATTTATAAATAAAAGTTTAGCCACCTCTCCGTTTCCTTATGTTCTGACTTCTAGAAGTGTGGGTGGGGCTTTGGATTGACTCCGTCCTGATTGGATAATATGGCATCACGACTAGTCACCAGAGTGCTCCCCAAACAAACCAAGGAAGTGAAAAGTGACAAATTTGACCAGAAAAAGAGAATACTGATGATTTAATGCTTAAAAAAAATTAAGCTGTAATATTGCCGTTATTGCATCGCTCTAAAGAATAACTCAGCATATTGATGGCTGAAATGCAAATCCTCCTATCTGCAGAATTTTCTGATTTGCAGATTTCACTTTGGATGATGAGAACAAGGAAGGCTACTCATATCCTCATAAACACATGAACAAAATTGTTGGTACCCCTCTGTTAATGAAAGAAAAACCCACAATGGTCACAGAAATAACTTGAATCTGACAAAAGTGGTAATAAATAAAAATTCTATGAAAATTAACCAATGAAAATCAGACAATGCTTTTGAATTGTGGTTCAACAGAATTATTTTAAAAAGCAAACTTATGAAACAGGTCTGGACAAAAATGATGGTACGCTTAACTTAATATTTTGTTGCACAACCTTTTGAGGCAATCACTGCAATCAAACAATTTATGTAACTGTCAATGAGACTTCTACACCTCTCAGCAGGTATTTTGGCCCACTCCTCATGAGCAAACTGCTCCAGTTGTCTCAGGTTTGAAGGGTGCCTTCTCCAGACGGCATGTTTCAACTCCTTCCACAGATGTTCAATAGGATTTAGATCAGGGCTCATAGAAGGCCACTTTAGAATAGTCCAATGTTTCGCTCTTAGCCATTCTTGGGTATTTTTAGCTGTGTGTTTTGGGTCATTATCCTGTTGCAAGACCCATGACCTGCGACTGAGACCAAGCTGTCTGACACTGGGCAGCACATTTCTCTCTAGAATACCTTGATAGTCTTGAGATTTCATTGTACCCTGCACACATTCAAGACACCCTGTGCCAGATGCAGCAAAGCAGCCCCAGAACATAACAGAACCTCCTCCATGTTTCACCGTAGGGACAGTGTTCTTTTCTTGGTATGCTTCATTTTTGCATCTGTGAACATAGAGCTGATGTGCCTTGCCAAAAAGTTCCAGTTTTGTCTCGTCTGTCCATAGGAAATTCTCCCAGAAGCTTTGTGGCTTGTCAACATGCAGTTTGGCAAATTCCAGTCTGGCTTTTTTATGTTTTGTTTTCAACAGTGCTGTCCTCCTTGGCCGTCTCCCATGAAGTCCACTTTGGCTCAAACAACGACGGATGGTGCGATGTGACACTGATGTACCTTGACCTTGGAGTTCACCATGAATGTGTTTAGAGGTTGTTCTGGGCTCTTTTGTTACCATTTGTATTATCTGTCTCCTCCTGCGGCCACGTCCAGGGAGGTTGGCTACAGTCCCATGGATCTTAAATTTCTGAATAATATGTGCAACTGTAGTCACAGGAACATCATGCTGCTTGGAGATGGTCTTATAGCCTTTACCTTTAACCCCTTGCACTCCGGTCAATTTCCCTAAAAACGCCAAAAATTAACGTGCCCAAATTAAATCAAAAGCTGTTCTTCAACCCTTTGCAGCATCTTCATGGGGTTGGTCTCATTTAAAAGAAAACACTTTGAATTTTTTGGCAAAACAGTCATAATCTCTCTAAGTGCTCCGGCCACTGAATTACATTCATCTAAACATAGTGAACTTGAAGAAAATAAATTTGGCCTGGGTGTTTTTTTGGATACAAATGCTTGCAAATAACACACAGCTTCAGATCCGGGCTGGAAAATGCAACAGAAATGTAGAACCAAGCGTTATCCAGCTGAGGTCCTAATTTTGTAACAATACCACAAAAAATGAATATATTACACAGCTTTGTTCTCAGGTAGTTCCCAGGCATTTTGGAACTGTGCCAAATTGTGCCAAATGGCACAGTTTGGAAAAACGTCTGTAACTTTTGAATGCTTCAATGTAGAAGCTTCATTTTGGGCTCTAATGAAAGGTCACACTCAGGGATGTGTCTGTGTGTGTGTGTGTGGGGGGGGGTTGTCCCCCCCCCGCTACAGAGGATGGACATCAGCCATCGCTACACAACGGATTAGCCTCATGTGGCGATGTGGGACAGCAGCGCAGTCACCGCGGCTTCCCCCCCCCTCGCTACAGAAGAATAGCGGGGGTGGGGGGGGCGGCGTTCACGGTTTGGACGCGGCGAACAACCCCTTGTACCGCGGCGCACGAACTTCAGACTTCGTGCGCCGCACAGTTGTAATTTACCGATCGGTCAAAAATCATTTTGGATTACAATTTTCAGGAATAAAGAATAATTTAGCTTATAACACCTTACCTCTTCACAGCAGTGTCCTGGCGAACTTCTCTTCCCCATTGTCAGATGAACGCGACGCTGGTCCGCTCGTGGTTCTGGTCTCCCGACCCAATCAAAACATAATTCCATTATTGCGGTTTTGTGCTTCCATGATTGCGGTTTTTGGTGAACGATTTTTCAAAACAAATAACAGTAGTAATTAAAAAAAGACTGGCGAAGGCGTGTGTGTCACTCAGCCTTCGTCGTCAGCCTCCATCAGTCTATGACCATGGAAGAAATCATAACGTCTATTCTGCTGGAACAAAAACAAAATAAGCACCGCCTGTGGCCGAACATGCTGATGCGCGAATGGCACTTCCTGTCACACAGGTTGCATTTGTGGATGGTCTCCGTGCTGCTGGGTCTGTGGGGTTCTTCCTGCGGGTCCTTTTTTTTGATCTGCTGCAGCAGTCAGTCTTCACCCAGCCTTAAAAAAAACAGCTCGCGAACTTCTGTGCTTCAATTGGCTCACTGCATTCACAGCGTTGGTAGGTGGGTCCTTCTTGCTAGGTTTTCAGTCATTGGTTCTTCAAGGTTTCAGAAACCCAATTCAAGGCTCTTATTAGTCGAATGAGAGGTCAATCAGATGAACTAATCTGTTCGCGGCTGTGTCTGCAGCTTTTATTTTCAGTGCGCGCTTGGACGCCATACACCACCTACATCACAATCTCCATCATGCGTCCTAGAGCGCATGAGGGTGCTCTCGTGTGCCCTCGTGCACTCTAGGACGCAGAGACTTGCCCGTCCGCGGTACAACGGAGTGCAAGAGGTTAACATGCTTGTCTATAATTTTCTTTCTAATCTCCTGAGACAACTCTCTCCTTTGCTTCCTCTGGTCCATGTTTAATGTGGTACACACCGTGTCACCAAACAGCACAGTGACTACTTGTCACCCTTTAAATAGGCCAACTGACTGATTACAAGTTTGTAGACACCTGTGATGTTAATTAGAGGACACATCTTGGTTGGACATGTCCCTATGGCCACATTATTTTCAATCTTTTCTAAGGATACCATCATTTTTGTCCAGGCCTGTTTCATGAGTTTGTTTTTTAAAGTAATTCTGTTGAACCACAATTCAAAAGCATTGTCTGATTTTCATTGGTTAATTTTCATAGAATTTTTATTTGTTACCACTTTTGTCAGATTTTGTCAGACTGGAATGAGGAGTGGTTGGATGGGCTCCACTTTTAGCCTCTATATTTTCTTGCTTATCTACTTCTTACTGTTATCGTGTGTCTGGACTTGCAACAAGAAGGGTTTTCCGGTCAATTCAACTAAAGGTGAGTCTACAAAGCTTTATTTATATGGATATGGACATGGTTATTTCACCCTGTACTCTATCTGGTCCTCAAAAGGCCTGAGGAAAAGCATCAAAAATAAGGCAAACATGGCTGCTAAGCAAATAACACAATATGGCAGAGGCTATACAGTTAAAGTACTGTTAGTACTGCTACTTCTGGCAGGGGATATTCACCTTAACCCTGGACCTGCCACTATCAAACAGCAGGCCACTGGGTTAGCACAAACATCTGAGCCGGCGGATTGGTTGTTGCTGTCAGCGGCCCAGCTAACACCTGAACCAGCTGATCGGCTGCAGCTGTCAACGGCCCCGCTAACACCTGAGCCGGCTGATCGGTTGCTGCTGTCAACGGCCCCGCTAACATCTGAACCGGCTGATCGGTTGCTGCTGTCAACGGCCCCGCTAACACCTGAACCGGCTGATCGGCTGCAGCTGTCAACAGCCCCGCTAACACCTGAACCACTTGAACCAGCTGATCGCCCGCTGCTGTTAACGGCCCCGCTAACACCTGAGCAGGCTGATCGCCTGCTGCTGTCAACGGCCCCACTAACATCTGAACCGGCTGATCGGTTGCTGCTGTCAACGGCCCCACTAACACCTGAACCGGCTGATAGGCTGCAGCTGTCAACGGCCCCGCTAACACCTGAACCAGCTGATCGCCCGCTGCTGTTAACGGCCCCGCTAACACCTGAGCTGGCTGATCGGTCGCTGCTGTCAACGGCCCCGCTAACATCTGAACTGGTGGAGCAGCATAATGCTGGTCTTCGCCTCAGTACAGCTGGACATAGTGAGTCGGGTGAGTTGAATTGCACTGGACAGACTCACATATCTGATCCTGCTGTAAACAGCTGTGCTACGTCCAAACCTTTGAAAGCAGGAGCAGTCAAACAAAATGCAAATGAGGTGAGACCTGAAAACCGAGCTGTACAAAGGCAAAAACAACATCTATTCTTCCAAACTGTTAATCATGCACGAGTTCTTTGGGATACAAAGGCTAAACCAAAGGGGATCCTCGGCGGACATTTAAACATACGGAGCATAATCCCCAAAACAGATGAGATTTCGGTGTTGTTGTTGGACTCAAATCTGGACTATCTTTGTCTTTCAGAAAGCTGGCTACACAGGAACATAGACACTAATATGATCGATATTGTGGGTTATCAGTGTTTTAGAAAAGACAGGCAGGTAGGGAGGGGAGGAGGTGTTTTAATTTACATCAAGGAGAAATTTAAATGTCAACTGGTTGATTTGAATACTTCACTTGAATGTTTAGCTGTTAATGTACACTACCGTTCAAAAGTTTGGGGTCACTTAGAAATTTCCTTATTTTTGAAAGAAAAGCACTTTTTTTCAATGAAGATAACTTTAAACTAATCAGAAATACACTCTATACATTGCTAATGTGGTAAATGACTATTCTAGCTGCAAATGTCTGGTTTTTGGTGCAATATCTACATAGGTGTATAGAGGCCCATTTCCAGCAACTATCACTCCAGTGTTCTAATGGTACAATGTGTTTGCTCATTGCGTCAGAAGGCTAATGGATGATTAGAAAACCCTTGTGCAATCATGTTAGGTCTGCAATGCTGTAATTGCTGCAAATGGAGGATTCTTTGACGAAAGCAAAGTTTGAAGGAAAAAATTATTATTTCAAATATAAATCATTATTTCTAACCTTGTCAATGTCTTGACTATATTTTCTATTCATTTTACAACTCATGGTGGTAAATAAGTGTGATTTTTCATGGAAAACACAAAATAATTGTCTGGGTGACCCCAAACTTTTGAACGGTAGTGTATGTCTCTCACCGGTAATGAATTTCAACATTGCAGTATTGTACAACCTACCGTCATACAATTCTTCTTTTTATAATGAATTAAGTGATCTGGTTAAACAACTTGAGAGGTGCAGAGAAACAATATTTTATGGTGACTTTAATATTAACTGGTCTGATATAAAGAACAAACAGAAACTGAAAAGTCTCATGACTAAATTTAATTACCAACAAATGATCAAAGGACCCACCAGGATAACCAAACAATCTAGAACACTTATTGACATGGCATTTGCTAATAAACCAAAACGAATAACCAGAACCTATAATCTTGTAACTGGTCTCTCAGATCATAACATGGTTCTTGCTGTCAGAAAACTTACTAAAAAGCGACTACAGTATTTTGGGGGAGTTGATATTGACAAGGTAAATTTTATTATTCCCAAATCAAAAACTGCGGAGTTTGAACATCGCTTAGAGAATCAAAATTGGGAGCAGCTCATGTCAATATATGAAGTAGATGACTGTTGTAATTTTATAACTGCACCAATCACAAAGTCTATAGATAAATTTACAAAGCAAATTAAAAGTAGACAACAGAAGATTAACCTACCATGGTTAAATAATGAAATAAGAAAACTTATGAAGAGGCGAGACTCTGCATTGAAAACATCATTAACCTCTAAACTACAAAATGATCAGCTCGTTTACAAAAGTTTAAGAAATAAAGTGGTACAAGAGCTGCGTAAATCAAAAGCATCTTATTACAATAAATTGATAGAACATGCAAAGGGTAACAACAGTTCCCTATGGAGGCATTTAAATAACTTAACCAACAAAAAAAATGATCAGAAGGGGGTAAAGGAACTTAGAATCAATGGCAAAACCATCAGTGATAATGCTACATTGGCAAATAAATTTAATTCATATTTTGTGGAGTCAGTGGAAGAATTAACAAAAAACTTTGTGCTGCCAAATGTGCTCAACAATACTAAACCAATACTCTCAACAGTTTCTTTTCACATTAATGAGGTAAATGAAGATTTAATTGCTGGCATTGTTAAAACACTGTCAAACTCAAAAACTAATGATATCTACAATATGAGCACTTCCTTTCTCAAAACGCACAGCAAAATATTAATCAAACCACTGACTCATCTCATTAATCTCTCCATTAGGTTCTGTACATTTCCATCTGGCTGGAAAAAAGCTGTCGTCATACCAGTTTTTAAATCGGGTAGTAAAGATGATATATGTAATTACCGCCCAATCTCTATTTTAAAAGTCCTGTCTAAGGTTCTTGAAAAAGTTGTAGCTACACAGCTGATAGACTATCTACAAGACGGTCAACTTCTTTATCCACACCAGTTTGGTTTTAGACCAGGATACTCAACAGAAACAGCAAACTGCTGCCTTATTGAAAATGTCAAACAGTCCTTGGACAGGGGTAATGTAGTGGGAGCTGTTTTTCTGGATCTCAAAAAGGCTTTTGACACTGTAAACCACAGCTTGCTTTTATCCAAAATGGTATCTTTTAACTTTTCTCCCAATACAATAAAATGGTTTGCATCTTATCTTCAGAACAGAGAACAGTGTGTAAAAGTTCACCAGGATAAATCCTTCCTTTTAAATAATTGTATGGGTATCCCACAAGGGTCCATTCTTGGTCCTTTACTTTTCAGCATTTTTATTAATGACCTGCTATTACACTGCTCAGCTGCAACATGTCAACTTTATGCAGATGATGCAGTTATTTACACAGCTGCTAAGACTCCAGCTCAGGCTGCAGACGTCCTGTATGTAAGCATGGTTGATGTCCAAGAGTGGCTCATTCAGAACCATCTACTGCTGAACCTTCAGAAAACAGTTTCAATGTGCTTTTCAATCAAAAAATGTAATTTGCAACATTTTAAAGTTAATATACATGATCAAGATATTAGTTCAGTTACAGAATTCAAATACCTTGGCATTGTACTAGATCCTCAACTCAAATTTAATCTTCACATAAAGAAGATTTCTAAAACAGTAAAAAAAAAAAAATCGAATTGCTTTAAATTAATTAGACATTACATACCACACCAAGCAGCCGTACTGTATATGCATTCTATGGTTTTTTCACATATATCATACTGTCTGACAGTTTGGGCTCAAGCAGCTCCTTCTACAATAAAACATATAGGTTCATTATATAATCAAACTCTAAAAATTCTGGATAAAAAGCCCATTAGGTGGCATCATTGTTATATTCTAAAAAAAAATATAATCTACTGAGTTTTGAGAGTTTCATTGACCTTTGTTTTCTGAAATTAATTTTTAAATGTTTCCATAAATCAGCGCCAGAGCCACTTGTTGGATTCATCCAAAGACAGGACAGCAGCAGAGCCACCAGGAGTTCTGTTAACAATAACTGTAAAATATTCCACCGCAGAACCACATTTGGACAAACAGCTTTTTCTATAAAGGGCAGTCATATCTGGAACACAATGCCAAATGAAATCAAAATAATAACGGATTTTAAAACATTTACTACAAAGGTTAAAAACTGGCTGAAAATGTACCCATGTATAAAATGATTGTCTGCAGGGTGTGAGTGAAGAAGGGAAGGCAAATGTGTAACAGGCATTTTACTGTAACAGGCAAATGTGAATCAGGTTTTTATATTGTGTATTTATAATTTTGTTTGCATTGATGTATGTGGATAATGTTTATACTGTTTTCATTTTGTTTTTTCTTCATCTTTTTCTTTTTTTCTCTGTTTCTTTTCTCTAAAGCCCATCCAGGGACAAGAGTTGCAAACTAGCTTAATGCTATACACTCTATGTGCAACACATCAGATTTTCTTTTTTGTCTATGTTTATTGCACTGTCCCTGACAAATAAACAAATAAAATAAAAAATAAAAAAATAAATTAAGTTATTTCTGTGACCATTGTGGGTTTTTCTTTCATTAGGTCTTTTCACTTCCGCCCTCCAAAGAGAGCAGACGCTTTTCTTCCCAGCTCCGGCTCCCTATCTCTCTCTCCCTCCCTAACTGACTGGATCCCAGCTTGCTATCGTCTGTCTGCGTGTCTTTACTGCTGATTTATCTAACGAAATTATGGATTTAATAAGCTGGGCTTTGAACGCAATTGACACTGTTTTTTTCAACGAGGAAATCTGGCCCGGGGGAGCCGATCTGTCCCGCAGGAACTGCTGCTGCGGGTTATTTAAAGGACACAAGCAATTGGAAACTCTTGTGCCTGTGTGATCTTTCTATTGAAGATATTGAAGATTTATATCTTTTCAGAGCAATGGTCATCGGAATTCTACTGATTGGATTTGGGATTGTTCTGGTGTACCGCAAATTGAAGAAGATGGATAGAGCTTATCAAAAAGCGGACCCGGCGGAGCTCACCCATCAAATTGACCAATGGGCAGGACTCTGACAGCGGCCAATGGAGAACTGTACAGGAAAATGGATTACATCACGATCACGCTGAGAGCTGTCCACAAATCGATTTCAACGCCTGGCCATGAAGGAATTGGAGCACTGAATCCGTAAGAGAATAGAAAGTTTTTTCTCTGAAGTCAGTGCTATTCGACCTGTTCTTTTCGGCACCCTCAGCACTCACTCCTCCAGATAATCAACAGTATATTTATTTTCATAACACTGGCGGGCAGCATCTGACTCTCAAGGACAGCTGGCTGGCAAAACTATTCCATCTGCCGTGCTCAAGGACACGTGCCTTTGCTTCAGACTGTAGTCATAACATCTGCTGAGGGAGAGACTATTGTTGTCCTCCAAACTGATTTGCCACTGATTGCATCCAACTCACACATACTGATCCACTATACTGACTGTTGAAGATATACACTCACTGCTCTCTTTGTGTCATTGTGTGGATTCTATTGTCTGCTAATTGTGCATTGAGAGTTTTTTTCTTGTAATCATAATATCGGTCATATATGAACTTTATTCTGATAAACAATGCTTTTTTCTCTCTCCTACTGTGTCTACCCCCCCTTCCCCCCACTGCCTTCTGTTCCCCTCCTGCTGACAGGCGCCTCCACGGCTCGCCGCGTCATTGAGAATGTCATTTATGACGTTTTCAGTGTCAAGTCAAATTCCTCGTATATTTACCTGTTATTTACTTGTAAATGTGCTTGGCAATAAACTTATTCTGATTCTGATTCTGATTCTGATTAACAGAGGGGTACCAACAATTTTGTCCACGGCTGTATCATATACTCATATCCAGTGTTGGGATACTGTAACTGTACAGTGTTGGGATTACTGTAACGCCACTACCTTTTCAGTAACGTGCTGTGTAACGAAATTATTGTTTAAAAATTCAGTAATGCATTACAGTTACTGAAATTTGATCAGACGCATTACTCGCATTACTCGTTTTATTAATATGGATAGATATTTTTAGCGCAAATAAATACAAACTGACCCTACGTAGCTGACGCAGCAATCAGTCAAAGAGCCTCTTCACTGCTGCAGCCAGCAACCACAAATGGAGCTTGCTCCTGCTGGGGAAAGATGAAGCTACTTTGTTTTTGTGGAAATAGATTATTTTTTTTCTTTGTCACGATTAAGGACAAAAGCATATTGGTGGGCCGTGTGGGACCGACTGCAATCTTCAGAAGCGCCTGAAATCAGCAACAACATCAAAGATAGTGCTATGCTAACACTGCGTTATTAGTGGATTTACGCTATCTGAACAGCCATGCTGGTTTTCAACCACAGGTATACATCTGGACAGTTTGTGACCCAGCAAGAATTAAACTGACTGATTGCCAGATATGTCGTTACAGAATGAAGATCTGATATGTCATTTCCCATCAGACAGTTAGAGACTGTGATCCACTAAAGTCAAAATACATTTACCTGCTACCTGGATAAAGATTATCCAGAAATGTGTTTTGATCTCCAAAAGGAATTTAAGAGACTGAATCATGTTTCTGTCACAGCAGACATTTGGACTGTGGATAATGGACATTTTCTTTGGATCGCTGCACATCGGATTCGTCGGCCTCCGTCGGTCTATGATGACCATGGAAGAGAATCCTAAATGTCTACTCTGCTGGAACAGCACCGCCTGTGGCTGAACAGGCTGATGCGCACCGGTGTTCTACCTTCCAGCGTTGGGCGCTGGGCGTTGGTAGGATTCAAACCTGGGCAGGAAGATATGGAGGACAAGATGTTACCCATGCAGCATGTCCCCCCTCTCCACGTCACTGATGAATCCAAAGGAACAGCAGGGCTGCTATAGTTTGGCACCAGCGCCGTCGCAGGAGCTGCCAGAACGATGTTGAGCACAACAGAGAACTGCCTTAGGGGCTCCGACTCCGGATTTTTCCTCAGGGTTGACTCCCGAAGCCTTTCCCGTGACCGGGTGTGCTGCAAGGCAGCGGAGGTTTGAAATCAGGGTTTACCTTCCCCTAGATGGGCTACTTTCTCAGGTTGATGAGCCACCATCTATCCGAAGCATCTGGTTTTAAGGCGCCAGAGATCCGCCCTCGCCCCTTCTCCTATTAGTAAAAGCAGTTCCGCCGGGCTTAGAGACTAAACCACACGGGCAGGCTAGGAGTTGGACTTAGTTGTCAGAGGCTTTTCGAGACGCATGCCGTAAGGAGCATTTTATGGGCACTGGGAGCTTAACCCCAGTGCCGCTCCTGGCTATGACAACCTTGGATTAAATCAACCAACATCGGATTAAATCCATAATATTAAAGGCAAGAAACATTGATAACTTGTGTTGCCAACTCACTGTTTTGGAGTTATTCTCACTCTTTTTCCCTCTCTCTCACTCCACAAACCCTATTTCTCAGTCCAAAATGAAGAAATTACTGGCAATTTCGTGTTGATTTTCTTCAGATTTTTCCCACAATAAGAGCTCTCAAGACAGGATAAAGCAGACTGAACATGTTCTAAAAGCTCTGTCTGAAACAATCTGTTTTCTGCCTGACATTAATAAGCCCATAATGTAATCCATTAATTATCTTACTATATGTGCAAGATGATTTAAGTGTGCATTTAAAAGTAATGTGAAAGTTACTTTTCTGTCATGATTCAGAACAGGGTTAGACTCAAACACAGAGCTGCCAGAATGATCACTCAGACTCAGATAAAAGGTTTCACAAATTTATTGAAAACAAACTCAACAGAAAATAAAAGTGCACAAACTAAGGAAAAATGAAACACAAAAACGCTAACTTAAATTGCATACAAGACAGGTGCCCCCTGGAGCGCACATAGCCTTTGGGAGAGAGCAAACAGAGATTATTAGGGACAGATTCTCCAAAGGGAGAATAATTGCGGGAGAGAACACTTATTGTGAGAATAGCAGGGTGCAGCAGGGAACTCCTGCGAGGACCAGGGTAAGGCAGAGACCTGGGTGGACGTCTTGAGTCTTCTTGGTCAGGCGAGTGTGATCAGCTCCGGAGACACACCGGCGGGTGGCAGCAACCCGAGGAGCAGAGGACACAAAGGTGAGTGCACAGGTAACCCAATGGTAACGAGATAAAAGTTGACATTTGGCGTGGTTGCAAACCCAGACGATCCAGCGATGGACTCTCCACACGTTGGATCTTAAAAACACTGGCTCATTAGATGCAGTAGGTATGTAATCACGCAGGTGTGTCTAATCCTCCGGAGCCGGGAAAGCAGGAACAGGAGGGGAGGGGGAGCACGCTTGCATGATCATCACATTTTCCAAGTAGCTAGTTACTTTAATCATGCAGTAATTGGTAAGTAACTCAGTTCCTTTTGAATAGAAGTAACTAGTAACTGTAACTAATTACTCTGTTTTAGTAACTTGCCCAACACTGCTCATATCTGTCTGCAAGACGGTCCTGTCCTTTATTGTGACAGAAAATTATTCTGATGAAAAAAAAATAGCATAACATTCTACAAGAAAACAATTTTTTTTTTTCAAAAAAACTGCATTTTTCAGATAGGACGTTCGATATGTGGAGAACACAAGGTGCACAAATGCATGGGGGGAGGGGGCAGTCGCCTGACCAGCTTACGGCTGTCCTTCCCAGGGAGCCAAGCCCAGCCTGCACAACTAATGGGATGGCGTCTCGGCTGCTGCTTCACCTGTGTGCCACTGTCCTTTGCGACACCGCAGGTTCAACATGGCACTCCTCCCGGTGTATGGCTATCTAAAAATTAAAAGTTAATAATAATACCACCATGATCGCAGAGCGGAATGGCCAGATCAATTGCATATCATATGCGAACACATATGCACACGTTGACTAAATGGTGACCGTGACAAAAAACACCCAAATAACGAAATAAATCATTTTTTATTTACTGACAAATGAGCAACGCTGATGCAACAGTTGCAAATGGGTCATTCGGCTATGTATAATAATGTTGGGTGTTTTGTACTTATAATATTGCTAAAATATAAAATGATGCACTACAATGGGTCTCAAATATTTGTAAATGTGTCCTCTTATAGTACTATGAATTTATTGACGATACACTATAAACTAAAACAATTATAATGATGACTGAACAACTCCTATTCCCCAAAGTGCAAGATACAACACCTATGAGTATAAGTCATAAAAGATCACACAAATAAGTCTGACAAACAAATAAACAAGGGTTCTTAAACAGTAGCTAATATCTGATGTCCCATTCATTTTCAATAATTCTATAAATAATATTCACACAATCAAACAAATCTTAGTGTTCAGTCCCTTTTATATTGTGTATATACTGTATATATATACAGCGAGGAAAATAAGTACTGAACACATCAACATTTTTCTCATTAAACATATTTCTGATGGAGCCATTGTCCTGAGATTTTCACCAGATATCAGTAACAACCCAAGTAATCCATACATACAAAGAAATCAAGGCAACTGTGTTCACAAAGCAAGTTATATTTAACTAGAAAAGCACTCATAGAGCACATACCTCCCCCAAAGCTCCTTCCGTTTCTCATGGATCACCTCCAAAATGTAATGGGTTTGTGTGTAGGCCTATAGCCACTTGTGGTGAAAATGGCATCAAAGTCTGTCCATCAGTTTTGGAGTATTGTTGCTAACACACTGTGAGAAGATAAGAGCCTTGGCTGAGGTATGCATTCTCAGATCATCACCAAAATATAATGGGTTCCTCTCTAGCCCAAAAACCACCTCTGGTGAAAATTTCATCCAAATCCATGCAGTAGTTTTTGTGTAATCCTGCTGCACAAATACAAACAAAGCCCTTGGTGGAGGTATGCACTCTCAGATCATCACCAAAATCTAATCATTTCTTCCTTGTCCCATTTTGGACTTGTCCTGAAAATTTCATCCAAATCCGTTCATAACTCTTTGAGTTATGTTGGTAACAGACAGACAAACGGACAAACCCCAGTAAAAACATAACCTCCTTGGCGGAGGTAATAAAGTGTAATGACACAGGGAATAAGTATTGAACACGAAGAACAGAGTCGCAAAAAGGCATAGAAAACCAAGAAACCAGCTGGCTCCATCAGAAATATGTTTAATGAGAAAAACGTTGATGCGTTTAATACTTATTTTCCCCACTGTGTGTGTGTATATACGTACGTACATATATATACAGTGGGGTGAAAAAGTGTTTGCTCCCTTCCTGATTTCTCATTGTTTTGTATGTTTGTCACACTTAAATGTTTCATATCGGCAAACAAATTTTAAATATTAAGCAAAGATAACACAAACACAAAATGCAGTTTTTAAATAAATGAAGGTGTTTATTATTAAAGGGGGGGAAAAAATCCTAACCTACATGGCCCTGTGTGAAAAAGTAATTACCCCCTAAACCTAATAACTGGTTGGGCCACCCTTAGCAGCAACAACTGCAATCGTTTGCGATAACTGGCAATGGGTCCTTTACAGTGCTGTGGAGGAATTTTGGCCCACTCATCTTTGCAGAATTGTTGTAATTCAGCCACATTGGAGGGTTTTCCAGCATGAACCACCTTTTTAAGGTCATGCCACAGCATCTCAATCGGATTTAGGTCAGGACTTTGACTAGGCCACTCCAAAGTAAGGGATAAGGGCCTGTACTTATATAGCGCTTTTCTAGTCTCAAAGACCACTCAAAGCGCTTCACTAGTACTAACCCTCTATTCTAAGGGCCTATAGGAGACAAATCTAGGGACAATTTAGAACAACCAATTAAGTCTTCATTTTGTTTTTCTTAAGCCATTCAGAGGTGGACTTGCTGTTGTGTTTTGGATCATTGTTCTGCTGCAGAACGCAAGTGTGCTTCAGCTTGAGGTCACAAACAGATGGCCGGACATTCTCCTTCAGGATTTTTTGGTAGACAGCAGAATTCAGAGTTCCATTTACCACAGCAAGTCTTCCAGGTCCTGAAGCAGCAAAACAGCCCCAGACCATCACACTACCACCACCATATTTTACTGTTGGTATGATGTTCCTTTTTTGAAATGCTGTGTTACTTTTAAGCCAGATGTAATAGGACGCACACCTTCCAAAAAGTTCAACTTTTGTCTCGTCAGTTCACAGAGTATTTTCCCCAAAGTCTTGGGGGCTCATTAAGATGTTTCCTGGCAAAACTGAGATGAGCCTTTATTGTCTTTTTGCTCAGCAGTGGTTTTCATCTTGGAACTCTGCCATGCAGGCCATTTTTGCCCAGTCTCTTTCTTATGGTGGAGTCATGAACACTGACCTTAACTGAGGTAATTGAGGCCTGTAGTTCTTTGGATGTTGTTATGGGGTCTTTTGTGACCTCTTGGATGAGCCGTCACTGCGCTCTTGGGGTAATTTTGGTTGGCCAGCCACTCCTGGGAAGGTTCACCACTGTTCCATGTTTAGTCATTTGTGGATAATGGCTCTCATTGTGGTTCACTAGAGTCCCAAAGCTTTAGAAATGGTTTTATAACCCTTTCCAGACATATAGATCTCAATTACTTTGTTTCTCATTTGTTCCTGAATTTCTTTGGATCGCAGCATGATGTCTAACTTTTAAGGATCTTTTGGTCTACTTCATTTTGTCAGGCAGGTCCCACTTAAGTGATTTCTTGATTGAGAACAGGTGTGGCAGTAATCAGGCCTGGGTGTGGCTACAGAAATTGAACTCAGCTTTCTAGAGATGTGATAAACCACAGTTAATTTATGTTTTAACAGGGGGGCAATCACTTTTTCACACAAGGCCATGTAGGTTTGGATTTTTTTTACCCTTAATAATAAACACCTTCATTTAAAAACTGCATTTTGTGTTTAGTTGTGTTATCTTTGTTTAATATTTAAATTTGTTTGACGATCTGAAACATTTAAGTGTGACAAACACAAAAAAATGAGAAATCAGGAAGGGGCAAACACTTTTTCACACCTCTGTGTGTGTGTGTGTGTGTGTACGCACAACTTCACACAACTTAACAAAGTTAAAGAAACAGTTAAACATGAACAATGGCAATAAACCTGATTCTGATTCTGATTCTGATTCTAAAAAGGTCAGTTTCTTCAGAAATGTTTTAAGTGAGATTTATAATTTCTTTATAAACACAAGTAGGGAAATTCTGGTATTGATTAGGTGCCCTGTAAGAAAAAGAAACACTGAAAGAACTCTCTAAAGAATTTATACTCAGCTATATTGTGAAGCTTAAAAAAGATTTTTAGATTAAGGAAAGTTTATTTTTGTTTAATTATTAAGGGTTATTATCATCTTTAATCCAAGTTTTCTTGTTTCAGTTCATGGTTGCTTGCACATTCTAAATTCACTTTATGATCCTTGTGTAATTGTCTTATGTTTAGCAAAAATATGATTAACAGTTCTCTAGTCATGGTACCCAGAACAGGAATTGAATAAGATTATTCTGATCAAAGCTTAAAGGACTACTTTTAATGTTCTCTCTTGTGAGCTCCTTTTGTCTCTTGAATGAATCCTTGGAATGATTGCCTTCTCCGGGTCCTTGTCTCAGACATACTGTATAAGAACATATTGTGAACACATCAAACACAACCACACTTTACATATATCTTGATATCCCCGAGGTGACAAGCCACACCTTTGGCAAATATCCACGCTGGTCATGCTTGATTTAAATCCAAGACAATAAGTACAGTGCTCAGTGTGAGTACAGTGAATCTGTGCAACCACAGACTGTCCTCTGATATACCCAGTGAAGGACAAATGTCTTCCCATGTTTATTTAAGTCATTTTAAAAGTTAAAAATACTTTTGCAAATTCACATACTTTTTTCAAAGCAAGGCAATATGTCTTCACTTTTTGCCCCCTTTTTTATTGGTGCTTATGAATATTAATCTAGTTTGTAATTGCTTTGAAGCTTCATTCAAATTTTGTCAGCCGGAAGGCAGTTACAGTTGAGTGTGCTTTTGCACAGCTGCAAATTCCCAGCGGCGTCATCTGAGGCAGTGTTTCCTCTGGCTTAAAGACCTTGGCGCGGTGGCAACATATTTTTCCGGGGGTGGGGCAGAAAATACATGACACTATTGTAACCAGAATATGTTAATTTTATACTATTTATTTCTTTTTTTTAAACTTGGCACAGGAACTTTGTATATGGAACTTGCCATTTGAAGTATCGTACCACCGAGGCTTGAATGTTGGAATATTGGGCCAGTTGGGGTCCCACCCAGACATCCTGTGTTTGGACTTTTTACTGGCGTCATCCTTCTCTTCTTCCTCTGCTCTCACCTCTCCTGGACCCTCTGCCTGCACACTTTCCTCTCCTTGGCTCCTCTTTTCTGTCTCATCTTGCCCTCTCTGAGCTTTGCCTAATTCAGCTTCTCTCTCTGTCTATTGTGGTATACAAACAGGTTAGCCCCTTGCACTCCGGGCAATTTTCCTAAAAATGCCAAAAAATAATGTGCCCAAAGTAAATCGAAAGCTGTTATTCAACCCTTTGCAGCATCTTCATGGGGTTGGTCTCATTTAAAAGAAAACACTTTGAATTTTTTGGCAAAAAAAAATATAATCTCTCTACGTGCTCCGGCCACTGACTTACAGTCATCTAAACATACTGAACTTGAAGAAAATAAATTTGGACACGGTGTTTTTTTAGATACAAATGCTTGCAAATAACACACAGCTGTCCGATCCGGCTGGAAAATGCAACAGAAATATAGAACCAAGTGTTATCAAGCTGAGATCCAAATTTGGTAACAATACCACAAAAAATGAATATTTTACACAGCTTTGTTCTCAGGCTGTTCCCAGGCGTTTTGGAACTGTGCCAAATTGTGCCAAATGGCACAGTTTGGAAAAACGTCTGTAACTTTTGAATAATTCAATGTAGAATCTTCATTTTAGGCTCTAATGAAAGGTCACACTCAGGGCTGTGTCTGTGTGTGTGTGTGGGGGGGGGTCGTTCCCCCCCCCGCTACCAAGGACGGAGTTCAGCCCTCGCTACATGACGGATTACACTCCTTGCATGTTTCCACAGCAACGCTGTCACAGCGGCTTCCCCCCCTTGCTACTGTGTGTGTGTGTGGGGGGGGGTTGTCCCCCCCCTCACTACAGAGGACGGCCATCACTACATGAAGGAATAGACTCATATGTCTATTCCATATGTCTATTCCGCTCTGACTGCGGCTTCCCCCCGCGGACCGGGGGCGTTGGGACCGTGAACGCCCCCCCCCCCCCCGCTGCAGAAGAGGAGCGGGGGGGGGGGGGCGTTCACGGTCCGAACACGGCAAATGAACTGTTTATCGCGGCGCACGAAGTACGAAGTGCGTGCGCCGTACAGTTGTAATTTACCGATCAGTCAAAAGTCATTTTTGGATTACAGTTTTCAGGGAGAAATAATAATTTAGCTTATAACACCTTACCTCTTCACAGCAGCAGAGTCCTGGCGAACTTCTCTTCCTCATTGTCAGACGAACGCGACGCTGGTCCGCTCGTGGATCCCGATCAAAACATAATTCCAATATTGCTGTTTTGGTGAATGATTTACGACCTTTGTTGTCGGCCTCCGTCGGTCTATGATGACAGAAGAGAATCCTAAACATCTATTCTGCTGGAATGAGTGCAGGTCCCACTTGTGGGTGGTCTCCATGCTGCAGGGTCTGTAGCAGATTCGTCCAGCGTCCTTTGTTTTCATCTGCTGCAGCAGTAAGTCTCTCTTCACCCAGCCTGAACTTCTGTGCTTCAATTGGCTCCTGCATTCACAGTAGGCGGGTCCTCCTTCCTAGGTTTTCATTCATTGGCTCTTCATGGTTTCAGAAACCCAATTCAAGGCTTTTATTAGTCGAATGAGAGGTCAATCAGATGAACTAATCTGTTCGCGGCTGTGTCTGCAGCTTTTTTTTTCAGTGACGCTTGTACGCCAACACCACCTACATCACCACAATCTGGACAATGCGTCCGTGTGCGCACGAGGGTGCAGGAGTGTGCCCTCGTGCGTCCTAGGACGCAGAGACTTGCCCGCCCGCGGAACAACGGAGCATAAGTGGTTAGAAAATATCAAGTGTCATGTTTTGTCCCGCAGGATTTTTTTTTTTGTCATGGTTTACATAAATGACAAAAAATATGTGTATTTTTTTGTATTTTTATTCTAGTGTTTCTTTTTTTCCATTGAGAGAGTAGGGAAGGGAAGGGAAAAAAATTCATAATAGTAATTTACTCATGCATACTTAAATTATATGATCAAAGGTGGGTATAGTAGCCAGAAATTCTACTCATGTAAAAGCAGTGCTTTGAAATTAATACTTAAAAGCAGACAACCAAAAATTTCTAGTTGAGTTAAGGGTACAAAGAGCACCCACTTAAAAACTTGAATAATGACTTCAGTCTTGAAGGTTTGAGGTTTTTCTTCAAAATTTATAACAATTTTCTAATAGTTTTCTATATTTCTCTAAATTTATCTAAATTTGAAACCATTTTCCTCAAATTTGTAATTTCCTCTTGTAAAATTGACTTTTCTTGTACATTTGAGACTTTGTTATAAATTTGTGGATTATTTTATGGCTAATTTTTGTCTGTTTTTTTTAAAATAAAATTACTGGGTTTTTTTTTAAATAAATTTGAAACAGACTGTGGTAATTTTTTTTTTTACTTTTTCCTTATAACAATTTACATTTTTACCATAATTTTGCAGAGCCAGAACAGAACAATAATTTAACTCTGATTTCAAAGAAAAAAAATATTTAAAAAATTGTATTTAATGAAATAAATTAACTTAAATGACCAAAGATGCAGTTATTTCTGTTATATTTCTATACATTTATAGTTTTGTGTTGTTTTTTTTTTTTTTACAAATCTTCTCACCACCCAGACAGCAGGAAAAACCTCCCTTATTTTTGAAATTCAAATGTTGGCATGTTTAGTTTGTCTGAAGGCTGCTGATGGGTTAAAGTCAATGACTTCGTGGATTTTGGTCATCTTAACCCCTTGCACTCCGGGCAATTTTCCTCAAAATGCCAAAAAAAACCGTGCCCAAAGTAAATCAAAAGCTGTTATTCAACCCTTTGCAGCATCTTCATGGGGTTGGTCTCATTTAAAAGAAAACACTTTGAATTTTTTGGCAAAAAAAAAACATAATCTCTCTACGTGCTCCAGCCACTGAGTTACAGTCATCTAAACATACTGAACTTGAAGAAAATAAATTTGGACACAGTGTTTTTTTGGATACAAATGCTTGCAAATAACACACAGCTGTCCGATCCGGCTGGAAAATGCAACAGAAATGTAGAACCAAGTGTTATCAAGCTGAGATCCAAATTTGGTAACATTACCACAAAAAATGAATATTTTACACAGCTTTGTTCTCAGGCTGTTCCCAGGCATTTTGGAACTGTGCCAAATTGTGCCAAATGGCACAGTTTGGAAAAACATCTGCAACTTTTGAATAATTCAATGTAGAATCTTCATTTTGGGCTCTAATGAAAGGTCACATTCAGGGCTGTGTCTGTGTGTGTGTGTGGGGGGGTTGTCCCCCCCCGCTACAAAAGACGGAGTTCGGCCCTCGCTACATGACGGATTACACTCCTTGCATGTTTTCACAGCGGCTCCCCCCCCCTCGCTACTGTGTGTGGGGGGGGGGTTGTCCCCCCCCTCGCTACAGAAGACGGCCATCACTACATGAAGGAATAGACTCATATGATTCCCCCCGCAGACCGGGGGGCGTTCGGACCGTGAAGGCCCCCACCCCCGCTCCTCTTCTGCAGCGGTGGGGGGGGGGGAGCGTTCACGGTCCGAACACGGCAAATGAACCGTTTATCGCGGCGCACGCACTTCATACTTCGTGCGCAGTACAGTTGTAATTTACCGATCAGTCAAAAGTCATTTTTGGATTACAGTTTTCAGGGAGAAATAATAATTTAGCTTATAACACCTTACCGCTTCACAGCAGCAGAGTCTTGGTGAACTTCTCTTCCCCATTGTCAGACGAGCGCGATGCTGCTCCGCTCGTGGATCCCGATCAAAACATAATTCCAATATTGTGGTTTTGGTGAATGATTTACGACCTTTGTCGTTGGCCTCCGTCGGTCTATGATGACGGAAGAGAATCCTAAACGTCTATTCTGCTGGAATGAGTGCAGGTCCCACTTGTGGGTGGTCTCCATGCTGCGGGGTCTGTAGCAGATTCGTCCAGCGTCCTTTGTTTTCATCTGCTGCAGCAGTAAGTCTCTTTTCACCCAGCCTGAATTTCTGTGCTTCAATTGGATCCTGCATTCACAGTAGGCGGGTCCTCCTTCCTAGGTTTTCATTCATTGGCTCTTCATGGTTTCAGAAATCCAATTCAAGGCTCTTATTAGTCGAATGAGAGGTCAATCAGATGAACTAATCTGTTCGCGGCTGTGGCTGCAGATTTTTTTTCAGTGGCGCGTGGACGCCAACACCACCTACATCACCACAATCTGGACTATGCGTCCTAGGATGCAGAGACTTGCCCGCCCGCGGAACAACGGAGTGCAAGTGGTTAACTTGCCAGGTACATAATAATGAACATAAATTGGTTAAAATTAACTAAGGTAAAGGTTAAAACCAGCTCCTTTTCATTCTTATCTGAAATAAGAAAAACAAAAAACTAATAATTAAAAAGAAGACAAAATGAACCTACTCGAGCTTTTAACCACGTGTTAGCTAAGCGACTCTTCCATTATTGCTCCCATTACCAGCGAGTTAAAACCATGATAAATGCCTCCAGTGCTTACATACCTCTTCTGCTTTTTTTCCACGTTTAAAGTACTTTAATGAGCTCATGTTTCTCTCGGACAGTCACGCTAGTAGTAGTGTAGTAGTGTAGTAGTAGTTGTGTTCACGCAACTGGAACATGCGGGTGGGGTGCTTCTGAACTCTGCGTGGATGACAGTCATGCGCATTGTTCATGTGTGCACTTGCGGATCGTCATTCCTTCATATATTTTTCTTAAATTTATATTTCCTGGTTCCAAGGTTGTCATAGCCAGGAGCGGCACTGGGGTTAAGCTCCCAGTGCTCATAAAATGCTCCTTATGGCGTGCGTCTCGAAAAGCCTCTGACAACTAAGTCCAACTCCTAGCCTGCCCGTGTGGTTTAGTCTCTAAGCCCGGCGGAACTGCTTTTACTAATAGGAGAAGGGGCGAGGGCGGATCTCTGGCGCCTTAAAACCAGATGCTTCGGGTAGATGGTGGCTCGTCAACCTGGGAAGGTAGCCCCTCTAGGGGAAGGTAAACCCTGATTTCAAACCTCTGCTGCCTTGCGGCATACCCGGTCACGGGAAAGGCTTCGGGAGTCAACCCTGAGGAAAAATCCGGAGTCGGAGCCCCTAAAGCAGTTCTATGTTGTGCTCAACATCATTCTGGCAGCTCCTGCAATGGCGCTGGTGCCAAACTGTAGCAGCCCTGCTGTTCCTTTGGATTCATCAGTGACGTGGAGAGGGGGGACATGCTGCATGGGCAACATCTTGTCCTCCATATCTTCCTGCCCAGGCTTGAATCCTACCAACGCCCAACGCTGGAAGGTAGAACACCGGATCACTGGAGAGGACACTCCAGCTTCGCCTTTGGCATAGACAAAACACGGGGAATGACAGTTACCGGTTATAAGCCACTGCTCAATTGGCGTAGAGCGTGGCGCCAGGGGTTGTTCCCGACGGTGGGAGGGATCATCAGATCTCACTGGACAGCTACCGCCCGCCTCAAGCTGGGCAGCCCCCAGCCAATAAGGTGTTGTCCCGCCACAGCTTGCTTTCCTCATTGGGTGCATGGGGATAAGGAGAAATCCAAACAGCAGGCTGAGAACCTTCGCACCAGGCAAGACAATAAAACAAAAGAGACCAACTCTAAAACTGGGAACTTGGAACATCCGCACTATGATGACAGGACTCGCTGCTAACCTCAAGGACATCAACGACACCAGGAAGACTGCCATCATCAATAATGAGCTGAAGAGACTGGGAGTGGATATCGCCACTCTCCAGGAAACACGGTTGGCTGATGCAGGCACACTGAGAGAGAAGGACTACATGTTCTACTGGCAGGGAAAGGGCAGTGACGAACACAGGGAACACGGAGTGGGCTTCGCAGTGAAGAACACTTTGCTGAAGATGGTGGAACCGGGCAGCACTGGCTCTGCACGACTCCTCACCCTCCGCCTGAACACCACTGAAGGCCCAGTCACCCTCGTCAGTGTGTATGCCCCAACACAGACAGCCACACCAGAGGCAAAAGACGAGTTCTACAAGAATCTCGCAACAACTGCCAGGATCATCCCCAACTCTGAACAACTCATTCTCCTTGGAGACTTCAATGCCAGAGTGGGTGCTGACCACGACTCCTGGCCCTCCTGTCTTGGACCTTTTGGCGTGGGCAGAATGAACGACAACGGACAGTGGCTGCTCGAGTTCTGCACATATCACGATCTGTGCATCACAAACTCGTTCTTCAAGACCAAGCCCCAACACAAGGTTTCCTGGCAACATCTGCGCTCAAAGCACTGGCACCAGCTAGACTTGATCCTGACCAGGCGCACCTCACTGAAGAACGTGCTAATCACCCGTTCGTTCCAGAGTGCAGATTGCGACACAGACCATTCATTGGTGTGTTGCAAGGTCAAGCTGCAGCTGAAGAAATTCCATCGTGCTAGACAACCTGGAAAGGCACGGATTGACACCAGCAAGATGGCCCAACCAGAACTTGTTGAGCAGTTTGCCTCCACCTTTGAGAAGGAACTTGGTGTACCACAAGGAGGAGAATCTGCAAAGCAGAAGTGGGAAGAGCTGCGAAACACCATCTACCGCACAGCCTTGGCTACCTTTGGGAGGAAGACCTCGAAGTCACAGGACTGGTTTGATGCCAAGTTGACCGAGATGACCCCCGTCATTGAAGCCAAGTGCTCAGCACTTGCTGAGTACAAGAAGTACCCAAACGAGAAGAATCTCCAGATTCTCAGGGCTGCGAGAAGCAAAGTTCAGCAGACTGTTTGGCGCTGTGCCAACGAGTACTGGACTCAGCTCAGCCAAGATATTCAAACCGCTGCCATAACAGGGAACATCCATGGTATGTACGATGGCATCAAGAAAGCACTTGGTCCGGCTCAGAGCAAGACGGCCCCCCTCAAATCTTCCACTGGGGAGATGATCACAGAGAAGAACAAGCAGATGGAGAGATGGGTGGAACACTACTCCGACCTCTACTCTAGACAGAACACCGTGACACCGTCAGCCCTTGATGCCATCGACTGCCTGCCGTCCATGGACGAACTTGACGCCGAGCCAACCATCGACGAACTCAGTAAGGCCATTGATAGCTTGGCCGCTGGCAAGGCACCCGGCAACGACGGCATACCCCCTGACCTGATCAAGCACTGCAAGACCGCCCTACTGCTGCCATTGCATGACGTCCTCTGCCAGTGCTGGAAGGAAGGTGCCGTACCACAGGACATGAGGGACGCCAAGATCATCACCCTCTACAAAAACAAAGGGGAGAGAAGCGACTGCAACAACTACAGGGGCATTTCCCTCCTCAGCGTTGTTGGCAAAGTCTACGCACGAGTTGTTCTCGTTCGTCTACAGAAGCTTGCCGAACGTGTCTACCCCGAGTCTCAGTGTGGCTTCCGCGCTGAGCGATCGACGGTAGACATGATATTCTCCATCCGCCAACTCCAGGAGAAATGCAGAGAACAGAACATGCGTCTGTACGTCGCCTTCATCGACCTCACCAAAGCGTTCGATCTGGTCAGCAGAGAGGGCCTTTTCAAGATCCTGCCAAAGATAGGATGCCCACCAAAGTTGCAAAGCCTCATCGAATCGTTTCACACCAACATGGAGGGGATAGTGCAGCACGATGGCAACGTCTCAGAGCCATTCAACATACGCAGCGGAGTGAAACAGGGCTGTGTACTTGCGCCAACCCTCTTTGGGATTTTCTTTGCTATGCTCCTGAGGCATGCCTTCAGCACAGCAACAGAGGGAATCTACCTGCACACAAGATCTGACGGCAGGCTTTTCAACCTCGCCCGCCTGAAAGCCAGAACCAAAGTACGCGAGGCTCTAATCAGAGACATGCTGTTCGCAGACGACGCTGCAGTCACAACCCACACACAGCAGGAGCTTCAGACCCTGATGGACCGCTTCTCCCAGGCATGCAAGGACTTCGGGCTTACCATCAGCCTGAAGAAGACTAACGTCTTGGCGCAAGGCACAGAAGCACCACCAACCATCACCATTGATGACTACAAGCTGGAGGTTGTGAATCAGTTCACGTACCTGGGGTCCACGATCAGCAACAACCTCTCCCTTGATACAAAGATCAACAAGAGGATTGGAAAATCAGCCTTCACACTCGCTCGCCTCACCACACGAGTGTGGGAGAATCCCAAACTCTCTGTCAAGACGAAGATGGCAGTGTACAACGCCTGCGTCATCAGCACACTGCTCTATGGGAGTGAGACGTGGACAACATACGCCCGGCAGGAAAAGAGACTGAACTCCTTCCACTTGCGCTGCATTCGCCACATTCTGGACATATCCTGGCAGGACAAAGTGCCCAACACAGAAGTTCTGTCCCGCGCCGGCCTTCCCTCCATGTTCACTCTACTCAGGCAGCGCAGGCTCCGCTGGCTAGGCCACGTTCACCGTATGGAGGATGGCAGAATCCCCAAAGATGTCCTCTATGGAGAACTGGCAATTGGCAGGAGAGACGTTGGCCGCCCACAGCTGCGCTTTAGAGACGTCTGCAAGAGAGACATGAAGGCCCTGGATATCAACACAGAGCGCTGGGAGGACCTTGCAACGGACCGCTCCAAATGGAGAGGCACCCTGACCAGACAGCTCAAGGCGGGTGAAGAGAGACTGACTGCTGCAGCAGATGAAAAAAGGACCCGCAGGAAGAACCGCCACAGACCCAGCAGCACGGAGACCACCCACAAGTGTGACCTGTGGGACAGGGACTTTCATTCGCGCATCGGCCTGTTCAGCCACAGGCGGTGCTGTTCCAGCAGAGTAGACGTTTAGGATTCTCTTCCATGGTCATCATAGACCGACGGAGGCCGATGTAAAAATATTTCCTGTGGGAATGGCAGAAATTTCTCAGGTGTGGAGGGCCGCCACCGGGAAATGTTACCAGAGGAAACCCTGTGAGGTGACTTTCAGGATGTCTGCGCGTTGTTGCTGTGGCATTTTTCTTTGTGCTTGGTATACCACACCCAGCGACACTAAGAAAAAAAAATTAGCTGCAAAAAGGTGGCCAAGGTGGGTTACATAACATAGTGGTAGCCACTTAGGTCATGGGGTCAACTTCCTTGAACATTTTGAAGACAGCACCTTACCAAAGATGCAGTTAAAAAAGGTGGAATATTTTTGTAAATTCTCTCTTCTGTGCAATTTTACCCTCCCCAAAGCTTGAGACTCGAATCATATTTTGTTGGGGTTTTTTCTCATTTATATTACTATTTCCGTATCTTCCTTAGAGCAAACTCAGCCTAAATGCATTCATATTGTAATAAAATGTCTTATCTGAAGTTACAGAGAACACCACTGTCATTCTGTGTAACCTGCTTTGTTGCCTGTAATGCCTTTATGAGGGATGAGTCACATTTGCTGACTTAACATGCCATTAAAGGTGTGGTTAGTGCAGGAATGCCTGTGTGTATGCCTATAAATATTTATCGTTTTTTTTTTTTTTTTTGCAATGAAACCTTTTAATCATACTGTTGTTTTACAGTGGCGAACCACGGATCCTCTCCATAGATCGCCACCTTATCGTGGTAAAGGGGTTTGAGTGCCTGAATGTTCCAAGGAGCGTATTATCGGGTAAAACTTGCCCCTAGTAGGGTATCCCAAGACAAAATGGTCCTGGGTGAAGGGCCAGACTAAGAGCGGTCCAGTAGAGCCCCATGAAAAATGTTACATCAAGGACCCAGTGTACCCACAGGAGACACATGAGCCCACCCTCCAGTGGGCTCTCCACCTGGAGGAGGGATCATGGGGATGATGGTGCTATATGAACTGGGTGGAAGTCTGGGCTACTCCGTCTGAACTGATATCCCCATGACCCAGATCCCTGGACATAGGCGTAATTTATGGGGCGGATGGGGGTGGTGGTGGTTGTAACCGCCCCCCCCCCCAAAAAAAAATCAAATCCATCCAATATACCCCCCCCCCATAATCATATAATTATAATTTTAAAAAATATCTACAAGTGAGTATGAAGAAGTCATTTTTTCATTTGCAAGCAATGAAAAGTAACGTTTCTAATAATCAAGACAATGTACAGGTACATCTCAAAAAATTAGAATATCATGAAAAAGTTCAATATTTTTTGTCACTCATTTCAGAAAGTGAAACTCATATATTATATAGAGTCATTACACAGAGAGTGATATATTCCAAGTGTTTATTTATTTTAATTTTGATGATTATGGCTTACAGCCCATGAAAACCCCAAATTCAGTTTCTCAAAAAATTAGAATATTACATAAAATTAATTTTTAAAAATAGTTTTTAAATAGAAATGTTGGCCGACTGAAAAGTATGTCCATGTACACACTCAATACTTGGTCGGGGCTCCTTTTGGATTAATTATGGCCCTTTTCCACTAGCCCCGCTTAGCCCAACACGGCACCGCTCAGCCCGCATTTGAGCATTTTCCATTAGCCCCAGCACCGGTTAGCAGGCGCTATTTTCGTACCTGATCGAGGGCAGGGTACAACCGAGCTGAGTCGGGCCGTGATGTGACGTCAACAGACTGGTCGCCGCTGATTGGTCAGGTCGTAACGTCACGAAAGTGACTGTCTTCTGTTCAGTGTACACGACCACCATTTGTAATTGTAAATTGTAAACTGAAAAAAATGAAAAGCGATTACCGAGCAATAAAGGACCACAACGGTCGAAGTGGAGCGAATCGGAAGGACTGGAAGTGGTTCGAGCAGATGGGCGCGATCTACGGACATAGGCCTGCTAGCAATGGCAGAGACATTGGGCTCGACACGGCCACGGTCACGCCATTTGAAACCGTGGATGGTGAGTGGTGTTTTGATATTGCGCGTCTTTTCGCCAATTTATCCTTTCAGTGGCAAGCTCACTGTTTTTAAGCAATAGGAAGGTTGTTAGATTGTGGGTAATGGTTGTTACCGAGGATTGCTAGCCAGCTAATAGCTAGCGAGCTACCTATTGTTTTGCAGCCAACTGCTGATTCACGCTTGCTTTGTGTTAAGTATTCGCGCGAACAAAACGCTGAAGTATGCTTATTGTATTCTGGTTAAAAACTTTTGAGTTTTGTGTACATGTTGCACTTTGGTGATGAGGTTTACACTGCGTGCATATTCTTTCTAGAATCACTGTTCATATCACAGGGGTCCACCTCAGTCGACATGGACCCACCGGACTCTCCTGCGTCTGCCGGAGCGCCAGAAGCTGAATCGACACCGATGTCAGCCACATCACCAGCTCCATCAGCATCTTGCGCGTCACGTTCAAGTGCTGGTAAGGCACAATAACCACCCTTTTTTTTTTTGTGGATACAGGTCTAGCGGACTCCAGGGTCCAAAATCTCAACTAGAAACAAGTTATTTACAAAACTGATTAATGTAATTTCCTATAGCTGCATATTAATGAATTTAAAATGTCTTTGTACATGTACTAAAAGGTGATTCTTGGGTCTTCACTTATCGGTGGTCAACAACCCAGTCCCATTTTTAGGTGTGGTGATGGAAGTACTGTTGTAACTCCTGTTTTAGAAAAACAGGTGAAGCTCATGAACTGCCGTTCAAATCAACATGCTTCATTGAAATGCTTCACGTCAGCTGACTGTATTAACCCATTCAGATTTCTGAGGCCACAATACAAGCAAATATTTTAAACATAACCCATCCATCCATCCATCCATCCATCCATCCATCCATCCATTTTCTTACTCTTAATCCTTTTTAGGTTGCAGGGGGGCTGCAGCCTATCCCAGCACCCTGGGGGTTGCAAAATCCGCTCTACTGAGGAGCAGCAACATGACAGTTCAGCTTACATACAGCAATGAAGCATAATATAATAGTGACATCCCACCACTGGCTTTCACCAGTGTAATTCCATAATATATGTTGTGATCCAGCTTTAACCACTTGCACTCCGTTGTTCCGCGGGCGGGCAAGTCTCTGCGTCCTAGGACGCATGAGGGTGCACAAGAGCGCCCTCGTGCGCGCTTGGACGCATGACGCATGATGGTGGTGATGGTGATGTAGTGGCGTCCAAGCGCCACTCAAAAAAAAACTGCAGAGACAGCCGCGAACAGATTAGTTCATCTGATTGACCTCTCATTCGACTAATAAGAGCCTTGAATTGGGTTTCTGAAACCTTGTAGAGCCAATGAATGAAAATCTAGGAAGGAGGACCCGCCTACTGTGAACGCAGGAGCCAACTGAAGCACAGAAATTCAGGCTGGGTGAAGAGAGATTTACTGCTGCAGCAGATGAAAACAAAGAACGCTGGACGAATCTACTACAGACCCCGCAGCATGGAGAATAGATAGATAGATTTGTTTATTTGACAGGGACAGTGCAATAAACATAGACAATTAATCAATGACAATCAATCTGATGTGTTGCACAGAGTGTATAGCTATTAGCTAATTTGCAACTCTTGTCCCTGGATGGGCTTTAGAAAGGAGAAACATCTTAAAAAAAAAAAAAAAAAAAAAAAAACACTCACAAGTGGGACCTGCACTCATTCCAGCAGAATAGACGTTTAGGATTCTCTTCCGTCATCATAGACCGACGACAAAGGTCGTAAATCATTCACCAAAACCGCAATAATGGAATTATGTTTTGATCGGGATCCACGAGCCGAGCAGCGTCGCGTTCATCTTACAATGGGGAAGAGAAGTTCGCCACGACTCTGCTGCTGTGAAGAGGTAAGGTGTTGTAAGCTAAATTATTATTTCTCCCTGAAAACTGTAATCCAAAAATGACTTTTGACCGATCGGTAAATTACAACTGTACTGCGCACGAAGTATGAAGTGCGTGCGCCGCGATAAACAGTTCATTTGCCGTGTTCGGACCGTGAAGGCCCCCCCCCCCCCCGCTGCAGAAGAGGAGCGGGGGGGGGGCGTTCACGGTCCGAACGCCCCCGGTCCGCGGGGGGAAGCGTATGAGTCTATTCCTTCATGTAGCGATGGCCGTCTTCTGCAGCGAGGGGGGGGGGACAACCCCCCCCCCACACACACACACACAGTAGCGAGGGGGGGGACAACCCCACACACACACACACAGTAGCGAGGGGGGGGGCGCTGTGAAAACATGCAAGGAGTGTAATCCATCATGTGGCGAGGGCCGAACTCCCGTCTTTTTTAGCGGGGGGGGGACAACCCCCCCCCCCCACACACACACACAGAGACAGCCCTGAGTGTGACCTTTCATTAGAGCCCAAAATGAAGATTCTACATTGAATTATTCAAAAGTTACAGATGTTTTTCCAAACTGTGCCATTTGGCACAATTTGGCACAGTTCCAAAACGCCTGGGAACTACCTGAGAACAAAGCTGTGTAAAATATTCATTTTTTGTGGTATTGTTACCAAATTTGGATCTCAGCTGGATAACACTTGGTTCTACATTTCTGTTGCATTTTCCAGCCGAATCGGACAGCTGTGTGTTATTTGCAAGCATTTGTATCCAAAAAAACACTGTGTCCAAATTTTTTTTCTTCAAGTTCAGTATGTTTAGATGACTGTAACTCAGTGGCCGGAGCACGTAGAGAGATTATGTTTTTTTTGCCAAAAAATTCAAAGTGTTTTCTTTTAAATGAGACCAACCCCATGAAGATGCTGCAAAGGGTTGAAGAACAGCTTTCAATTTAGTTTGGGCACGTTATTTTTTGGCATTTTTAGGAAAATTGCCCGGAGTGCAAGTGGTTAACAACCATGCCTTTCTGTCTTTCCATCTAGCCAAGAGGAAAAGGGACAACTCCATCGCTGACCTTCCATCAGTGATGGTCCAAATGCATGGTGATGAGATGCGGCTCCTGGAACGGCACCATGAGGAGTGCAAACAACACCATCAAGAATACATGCAGCATTTGCGAGATGTGGCCGTAGATGTGCGGGCAGATGCGCGTGAAGCCCAGGAGCAGGACGTTGCCTTACGAAGGGAAGAGCTTGCAGAGATGGCTACATTCAACTGAGATTTCATGACCCAATTTGGCAGGCTTGTTGACGCACTTAACAGTCGGCGTGTGTAACCATGTCTCCCCACGCCCAGTCTGTTTGTTTGTTTGTAAATTGAGCTTCTGTAATAAAATGGTAGTGTTTGCATCATAAGTGTGGTTTGTCTGTTATGACACCGTATGAGAAAAGCCAATAATTACATACACATTCCATTCTCTGTTCAGTCCACATGCTGCTGTTCGTCAGGTCAGGTGTATAGCATTCTAATGGTAATTTAATTTTTAACAACACAACAAAACATAATGTCTTGGTAAGTTGTTTATGTTTTTTTTTTTTTTTAATTTTAGACAAATTTGCACCGCTGAATCAATTTCTCTCGATCGGGTACAGTTATAAGCAGTTGTACAGGTGTACTTTAACTTCAACAGTAGACACTGATAAAGGTAAGTACATGAAAATTGAACGTTGCATCACCATTCAAAATTTCATAAAATAAGAAGGAATCTAGCATCTAGCAAAAAGTTGCCACTAATAACAGTAGACACATCGGAGAAGGATACACAACTGTGTTTTTGTTGCCCACAACTGTTGTTACCAACAAGTTGTCGTGCTAAATTTATATTAGCTTTTCAAAAATATTAAAAATCCTTTTGTAAGTAAAAGTGGGATACCATTACATGGGAATATGACATGTTGCACCACATGATTTATTGTTCAATTTGCATTTCCACCAAAGCAAAAGTGGCTTGTCTAGCTGCATTTTTTGAACATGGCCTGTGCGGTGTTTCTGCATGTAATTACCCGTACCTTAACAGATAAGCGTTATGAACAACAGAGGACACGTAGATGAAAAAGGCACAACATTTTATTTACAAAACACAGATGTTTTACATTTGTATGCACATAAATATGGATGAAATTAAATTTCTACCTATTGCTACACAAGTACTGCATCACAGCATCTCGTATATCACCACCCTGCTCCTCTGCTCCCTGTGCCGCTGCCACCACTTGTTCATCTACTGCATCATCCAATGTAGTGTCAAACGTCTCTCCATGACTCTCACACAGATTATGCAGAGCACAACAAGTCAGCACCATAGATTTCGCCAGTTTCATGTCACAGTCATTTCAGAAAATCCTCACCTCGTAATCATCCATTTTTTTTTGGTGGAGGATTTCGTCGCGCACTTCACGTCACGAGAGTGTGGCGCCACCTTGCTGTTCAAGAAATCCCACCCACTGCAGGCATGTCAGCAGTAATGTGGAAACGCAATCAAGGCTGAAACGAGTCGTTGTGAGCCGTGTCGTGTTTGCCAGTCGGGGCTGAGTGGGGCTAGTGGAAAAGTGCCTTTACTGTATAAATGTTGCGTGGCATGGAGGTGATCAGCCTGTGGCACTGCTGAGGTGTTATAAAGGTCCAGGTTGCTTTGATAGTGACCTTCAGCTCGTCTGCATTGTTGGGTCTGGTGTCTCTCATCTTCCTCTTGACAATACTCCATAGATTCTCTATGGGGTTTAGGTCAGGAGAGTTTGCTGGCCAGTCAAACACAGTGATACCAGGGTCATTAAACCAGGTTTTGATACTTTTGGCAGTGTTGGGGGGTACCAAGTCCTGCTGGAAAATGAAATCAGCTTCTCCATAAAGCTTGTCAGCAGAGGGAAGCATGAAGTGCTCTAAAAATTTCCTGGCAGCGATGAGGAAGAAGCCACCCCACCCCCCGTGGCCCCAAGCTGGGGGACAGTTGCACCCACGGAGGTCCCGGTCCGGGACAAGGCAGCACCCATGGAGGCTACAGGCTGGAGCTTAGCTGCACCCGCGATGGTCCCGGACTGGGACATAGCAGCACCTGGGGTGGACCTCGACTGGCCCATAGATGCACCCATGGTGGACCCGACTGGGCCATAGTTGCACCCACGGTGGAACCTGGCTGGCCCCCTACTGCACCCGCGGTGGGCTCCAGCTGGAGCTCCACAGCACCCCCGGTGGGCTCTGGCTGGAGCGCTGCAGCATCCGCAGTGGGCTCCAGCTGGAGCTCAGCAGCACCTGCGGTGGACCCCGGCTGGGCCATCGCTGCACCCACGGAGGCCCCAGGTTTGGGCGGAACCCCCGCGTTGGTCTCCACCAGAGAAACTGGACCTTTGTCGTCCTCCGGGAGTTGGACAGGATCTACAGATACCCCTGGCGATGGTGGATCCTCTCTAGTGACCCTAAGAGAAGACTCAGGAACAACAGGAAAGAAACAGTGGTTAGAGTGGCCGGCAGCGGCAGAGCCTGGTGAGGTGAGTTCATATGCAGCCGAGGGCTGCACCCGACTCTCTTCACCAAGAGCCAGGCAAGATTGCTCCAACTCTAAAGGGAGAGAGAGAAATGAGAGCACTTGCCTGGACTCAAGCTCCACTGCCGTCCAGGACTCTGATGATCCCGACGACGACGTCTTGGGTCCGGCCTCTAGGTGGTCCAGTTCAGGTGCTGACTCTGCTGCGGCGGCCTCTGCAGCAGGCATGATGGCGATGGCAGTCCCAGTGCCCCCAGGCGAATTCCCCCACGCAGGTAGTTTCTCCGGCATGACGGCTACAGGTCCACTCCGTGCTGGCTCTGGTCTATGATCCTCCAGGGCCACAAGCTCCTCCACTGTCCGGTGGCTTGGTTTCAGCAGGCACTCGGGAAGAAAGGAAGGAGACACAGAGGAGATCAGTGAGTCTTTAATAATAGCAGCAGGGGGAGAGCATTCAGGTGACTGCCTAAGCTGAGGCTCTCTTCCCGGGAGACAGACAAGGTTCATCATTATTATAGGAAATGGAATGAAAAAACACTTGCCTGACCTCCCGGGCCTGGATGTTGTCTGCTGCTGGTGGCGAGTTGTCCTCCTGTTCCGCCGCCACGGCCATCCTAGGCCCCCCAAAGGATAGTGGAGGAGCCAGCTCAGCTGACACGGGAGTGGGCGTGTTGAGGGAAGCCCTGGAGATCCCTTTGGCAGCTGGAAAGGACATCTTGACGACGGAGACTACGGCTGAAGTGGAGAAGGCGCAGGCTGACATGACAGCTGGCTCAGAGGAAGGCTTCACCACAGAAGTGGTCGGGCATGACGTCTGGAATTCGGCTGCCGACGAGGTGATGGGCTTCTCACAGCATGTTGATGCAGAGTGATCTACTCACCGTGGTGTAGGCTCCTCAATGACTTCTGGCTCCCTCCATGTCTGGGTGCTCTCTCTCGGGACCGGCAGGGAATTAAGGGAGACAGAGGAAAAAGATTGAGGAGCGGGGACAGCAGCTGACTGGGGAGCTCCAGCAGATTGTAAAACCTGGAGCTCCTTCACAGGAATCTGGCTAATAACATCAAGCAACAGTGCAAGAGATTGAATTGCCTGAATTCCTGACAGGTGATAACGTCAGCTGCTGTATTGGTGCCATGCTCCTTCTCCCCGGGAGTAGGACGGGAGGTCTGGTGGGGAGAAGAGGACACCAGCTTGGGAGGCGAGTGATGAGCTTTCGGCCTCCAGGAGTGCTTCTTCGGTTGCCTCGGTGGTACTGCGGAGGACCTTCTCACTGCTTCCTCGAAGCGCTGCCGTGAATCACAAATTTGGGTGAGCAGTAGCACCAGCCCCGGATGCTTCCAAAGGCTGAGACACGTCTGCATCACCCTGACAGCAATGTCCAGTAAATAAAAATTTATTTCCGGAGAGTGAGTGGTATGAGTCCAAGAAGTGAAGTTCACCACTCGCTCGGCCACTGCACACTCCTCCGGGTTAAGTCCAAAAGGTGAAAAATCCATGATGGAGGGACTACAGGCAGGTGAGAAAAAACACAAAAGGTGAAAAAACACATGCACACAATGCCTTCGCTGGATTTTAAACTGGCCGGATTATTCTGTTGTGATTTCCCATGCGCTGCATAAAAGCACACGGAGGCAAGAGACAAATCCACACGCAGGAGATGTTGTGTGCAATTGATTGTGCAAAAACAAGAAAGCAAACAGTCCAACAACAATAGAAAATACCAAAATGGTGAGGAGTCTCTGGGAAGCTCATGAGATGCTACTCAGCTCACCAGTGAGTAAGCCCAGGGAACCCAAAGTGCTTCAGGCAGAACTGACAGTGGGGGAAAGGCAGCCTGGACACCTGAGTGCGTCCAAGACGAGACTGGAAGCGGCGGGCACAGGAATACTCACTGGGGCCGGGAACAGAGACGTCCGTGGATGAAATCCCAGAGCCAACCTGCAAAAACAGAAGAGGAGAAAACAGATGGCACGCAGAGGGAAGCGGTACCGAAAACAGGCAGGGTGTCTAGTCATGCATGCATCGAAACAACAGGAATGAACACTGTGAAGTACACACTGGCTCAAAAATAATCTGGCAATTCACTCCCGTGGTCACAGGCCTAAAATAATGCCACACATAATGACGGAAGTGAATGCAGGTGTGAGTAATGAGAGGGAGCATGTGTATGTGTGTTTGCGTGCATGAGCAGAGGTGTGAACACCAATAATGACACACAGCTGATATCACTGACAGGAGAGGGAGGCGTGGCTGAGCTGTCAGGGAGCCAAGCGAACACCAGAGGCTCCCTGAGAGCACCTGATGGCAAATAGGAAACAAAAATACATACACAAAAGACCAAGTAGCCACAGCGTCATGGAACTGGGTTTGAAACCATCAACCCCAATTCATGACAATTTTATTTAATCACGAGACAGCATTATACAAATTAGGTAGTGATCAAACACTGAAATATTGATGGTTTATTTTCATCACTGTATAGTGATTTAGCACCTAGTATAACAAGACTCATCACCTTAACACCATAACTTTTGAGTTTGTTGGTGTTTAAGGGTCCATTTGCAATAAAGGGAGCACTAAAAATATAAATAAATTGATAAATAAAAAGTTGCAATGCTTCTTCCAGCATTTTTTTTTCTTGCAACATTTGTCATCTCTTCCAGCCTGTTGCTTTTCCTGTATGGTCACTTGTGTACTGAATATACGTGTATATTACACAGGTACATCTCAAAAAATTAGAATATCATGAAAAAGTTCAATATTTTTTGTCACTCATTTCAGAAAGTGAAACACATATATTATATAGATTCATTACACAGAGAGTGATATATTCCAAGTGTTTATTTATTTTAATTTTGATGATTATGGCTTACAGTCCAAGAAAACCCCAAATTCAGTTTCTCAAAAAATTAGAATATTACATAAAATTAATTTTAAAAAATAGTTTTTAAATAGAAATGCTGGCCAGCTGAAAAGTATGTCCATGTACACACTCAATACTTGGTCGGGGCTCCTTCTGGATTAATTACTGTATCAACATGGAGTGGCATGGAGGTGATCAGCCTGTGGCACTGCTGATGTGTTATGAAGGTCCAGGTTGCTTTGATAGTGACCTTCAGCTCGTCTGCATTGTTGAATCTGGTGTCTCTCATCTTCCTCTTGACAATACTCCATAGATTCTTTATGGGGTTTAGGTCAGGAGAGTTTGCTGGCCAGTCAAACACAGTGATGCCATGGTCATTAAACCAGGTTTTGATACTTTTGGCAGTGTTGGGGGGTGCCAAGCCCTGCTGGAAAATGAAATCAGCTTCTCCCTAAAACTTGTCAGCAGAGGGAAGCATGAAGTGTTCTTAAATTTCCTGGTAGACGACTGCGCTGACTTTGAGCTTGATAAAACACAGTGGACCAACACCAGCAGATGACATGGTTCCTCAAATCATCACTGACTGTGGAAACTTCACACTAAACCTCAAGCAACTTTGATTCTGTGCCTCTCCACTCTTTCTCCAGACTCTGGGACTTTGATTTCCAAATCAAATGCAAAAGTTACTTTTATCTGAACAGAGGTTATCTGCTGGTGTTTGTCCACTGCAATATTTAAATTTATTTGATGATCTGAAACATCTAAATGTGACAAACATACAAAAAAATGAGAAATCAGGAAGGGGACAAACACTTTTTCACGCCACTGTGTATGGAATGTAAATAGCCTGGCAGCTAGCCATGTCCTGTCTAGTGTTTATATAGACAGTCATGTGAAAAAATTAGGACACTCCGTTAAATATTCAGTTCTTTATTAAGAAATGTTCACATATCTATGTCTAACCTTGTTTTTGTTTTTATTTGCATTTTTTAACATTTATTTTAACCATTTTAAGTGGGGTGTCCAAATTTATTCCTCAGTTTGTCGAGAATTACATTTTACAAAAAATTTGAAAAAAGTCTTTCATTCGTTTTTAGTTGTATTACATGAACCTTCCAGTATTTCAAACATTGATATTAAATATCCATATGTCCAAATATGTAAAAAAAAACAAAAAAACAACAACACAGTCTTGTACAGGGTGTCCTAATTTTTTCACTTGACTATATATATATGTACACACACACATACACGCGTGTGCGCGCGCATGTGTGTGTGTGTGTGTGTGTGTGTGTCCACTTATCGTGGACAAAATTGTTGGTACCCCTCTGTTAATGAAAGAAAAACCCACAATGATCACATAAATAACTTGAATCTGACAAAAGTGGTAACAAATAAAAATTCTATGAAAATTAACTAATGAAAATCAGACAATGATTTTGAATTGTGGTTCAACAGAATTATTTTAAAAAACAAACTCATGAAACACGCCTGGTCAAAAATGATGGTACCCTTAACTTAATATTTTGTTGCACAACCTTTTGAGGCAATCACTGCAATCAAACGATTTCTGTAACTGTCAATGAGACTTCTGCACCTCTCAGCAGGTATTTTGGCCCACTCCTCATGAGCAAACTGCTCCAGTTGTCTAAGGTTTGAAGGGTGCCTTCTCCAGACGGCATGTTTCAGCTCCTTCCACGGATGTTCAATAGAATTTAGATCAGGGCTCATAGAAGGCCACTTTAGAATAGTCCAATGTTTCGCTCTTAGCCATTCTTAGGTGTTTTTAGCTGTGTGTTTTGGGTCATTATCCTGTTGCAAGACCCATGACCTGCGACTGAGACCAAGCTGTCTGACACTGGGCAGCACATTTCTCTCTAGAATACTTTGATAGTCTTGAGATTTCATTGTACCCTGCACACATTCAAGACACCCTGTGCCAGATGCAGCAAAGTAGCCCCAGAACATAACAGAACCTCCTCCATGTTTCACAGTAGGGACAGTCTTCTTTTCTTGGTATGCTTCATTTTTGCATCTGTGAACATAGAGCTGATGTGCCTCGCCAAAAAGTTCCAGTTTTGTCTCATCTGTCCATAAGACATTCTCCCAGAAGCTTTGTGGCTTGTCAACATGCAGTTTGGCAAATTCCAGTCTGGCTTTTTTATGATTTGTTTTCAACAGTGGTGTCCTCCTTGGTCGTCTCCCATGAAGTCCACTTTGGCTCAAACAGCGACGGATGGTGCAATCTGACACTGATGTACCTTGACCTTGGAGTTCACCATGAATGTGTTTAGAGGTTGTTCTGAGCTCTTTTGTTACCATTCGTATTATCTGTCTCCTCCTGCGGCCACGTCCAGGGAGGTTGACAACAGTCCCGTGGATCTTATATTTCTGAATAATATGTGCAATTGTAGTCACAGGAACATCAAGCTGCTTGGAGATGGTCTTATAGCCTTTACCTTTAACATGCTTGTCTATGATTTTCTTTCTAATCTCCTGAGACAACTCTCTCCTTTGCTTCCTCTGGTCCATGTTTAGTGTGGTACAAACCATGTCACCAGACTACTTGTCACCCTTTAAATAGGCCGACTGACTGGTTACAAGTTTGTAGACACCTGTGATGTTAATTAGAGGACACATCTTGGTTGAACATGTCCCTATGGTCACATTATTTTCAATCTTTTCTAGGGGTACCATCAGTTTTGTCCAGGCCTGTTTCATGAGTTTGTTTTTAAAGTAATTCTGCTGACCCACAATTCAAAAGCATTGTCTGATTTTCATTGGTTAATTTTCAAAGAATTTTTATTTATTACCACTTTTGTCAGATTTAAGTTATTTCTGTGACCATTGTGGGTTTTTCTTTCATTAACAGAGGGGTACCAACAATTTTGTCCACGGCTGTATGTCATGAACCCTCCCGTGCGCTTTTACACAGTGCACAGAGAGGGGAGGAATAATAAGGATTTTCGTGCAAGGGTACACGACACACATTTATTAACATAAAGACCAAAGACTCATGGTGGCTCCCAGCTGGAGCTCTGCAGCACCCGCGGTGGACTCCGGCTGGAGCCGTGTAGCACCTGTGGTGGACTCTGGCTGGAGCCGTGTAGCACCCGTGGTGGACTCCAGCTGGAGTCATGTGGCACCCATGGTGGAGCCCGGTTGGGCCCCCGCTACCCCCATGGTGAGTGGGCCAACCCACAGGAACACCAGGCTGAGGAGGCGGGAGCCCTGACGACCTTGGCAGGAGGAGTTGGAGCACACAGAGGGGAGGAATAATGAGGATTTACATGCAAGGGTACACCAACACACATTTATTAACAAAAAGACCAATGACAAACAGTTCCTGAAGGTGAAGACTTACAAAAAGGTACGAAAATACATTTACAGTTGGTGTTCGGGGGCTGGCATTGCCCCACGAACGCATGAGGAGAGACGTGTACCCACGCTGGCGTCCCACAGCTGGAATTGCTATGAGAGCGCAAGAGAACCACGGACTGCGCGGAGTGGATATACGTCGTAATGGAGCTGACAGTTCACTGATGAAACACACAATCAGTCAGTCAAAGACCCAGCGTGTGTGACTGGCAGAAGGCTGCTTAAGTACGCGCACTGCTGGTGATGATGAGATCGCGGGCACCTGAGCGAGAGCGGAGAGATGGCACAGGGAGTGGAAATAGCTGGTGATAATGAGTGAGGGGGGCGTGGTTGGACTGGTAGCCCGTCAGCCAGCGCTCATAGGAGAGTGAGCCAAAGAGAGCTGACTCACAGCTGCCAGCCAGAGAGCAGAGACTAAGGAAAAGGAAGCACACTGAAATACACAGTAAACACACATCAACAGCAGCACCTAGCCCCACAGGGAGGTCAGGATTGAGCCAGGGAAACCAAGCCGGCTCGGCTCCTGACACACACACACACACACACACGCACGCACGCACGCACGCACGCACGCACACACACACACACATATATACATATATGTATATATATATATGCACGAGAAGGGGTTGAAAGTTCATAGTGGTCAAATTTGACCAAATGTGGATTATTTTTCGACTGCAGGGATTCAAGCGCTTCAACATGTGTGGACCGAAGGGGGGATTATGTTGAAAAATGAGCCACATTTGGTCATAATTGAACACTATGAACTTTTCAGCCCCGCCTCGTATCAATGGCCATTAAGGATGTCACAAATGGGTTGATGTAACACAGGGGTTTCCTGGGGCCCTGGAACGTTGAAATTTCTGTGGGAAATTTTCTAATTTCACTTATTAATTAGTCCAAAAACTTAAATAACTTTAAACTAAGATTGAACCATTTAAAAAGAACACAGCTCTACAACTGGCATAAGAAAGGGCAGTGCATATCATCATGAAAACATCATCCCAAATGTAAAGTATGGTGGATGACCATCATGATTTGGGCCTGCTTTGTTGCATCAGGGCCTGTCCAGCTTGCAATCATTGATGGGAAGATGAATTCTTAAGTTTATGAAAAAAATCTTCAGGATAATGTGAGAATGTCTGTACACCAGCTGACATTCTATAGAAGTTCTACGTTCTGCCGGGAAGAATGAGCTAAAAATCCTTCTGAACGATGTGTAAATCTGATCCACAGCTACAGAAAGTGCCTGGTTGAGGTTATTGCTGCCAAGAGGGGCCAAGCAGTTATTAATTCAAGAGTTCACATACTTTTTCCACCAGTGCTATGGTTTTCCATAAAGACATGAAAGATCACAAATTTTTTTGTGTTATTTTAGACACATTATATTTGTCTATTAAGAATGGGCGCGTGACGTCACCCGACGGGAAAAACCGCAAGGAACTGTGGGAAAAGTGTCTGCCTGTCTGTGTTTAGTAGTGAGCAAAGGATGCAGTTAAGCTGAAGTTTTTGAGAGGGTTGCTTCAGTCTGTTATTTATTTATTCGGATAAAAATGACACTGAATATGGTATACAAACATAGAAAATGTAAATATACATATAAAACGTCATGCAAAATCCAGGATGACACACAAAAGTGAAAACACTTATTTCCAATGTGGTCCTTTCAATCACATTATTATTCATCCAAATACCATGCAACGTTAGAATGAAGAAGTTTTGCTGCAACAAATGCAACAACTGCTCTCACGATTGGCGTGGAAAAAGATTGATAATGGCGTAAAATTTTTTTTACTTCCCGACTTGGAAGAAAAGTGGAGAGAATCGGGTTTCCGAGCTAACAAAGAGGCATTGGATGGAATGGATTGTAGCGGTCAGAAGGAAAGATGTCAGCTTGGAAAATATTTCTGCACACATGGTCTTGTGTTCATGGCATTTTCACGAAGGTACGTTGTGATTTAAAAAGTAATAAAGATGATACGCACATCACACAGTCCACCTGGTCGGGTACTGGACCCCAAAAAACGTATCAGAAAAATCAAACACGATCTGCAAACTGAAAAGCTCCCATTAAGTATTTGTTATTTATCAGTAACGTTTTAGGCCACCTCCTCAGACCGGTTGGACTAAACAGCGAACGGGACCCCAACCCCCTAGAAAACATCCAAATAAATCATAAATCATTTTTTAATGGGACACTAAAAGACAACCAATCGCCCCAAAAATCAATTAAATTTTTTTTTAATATTTAACGACTGACATAATTATCAGACCCAGGGAACACACGCTCAGGCTCAAGTGAATACAATTATCCTTTATTTATTCTCAGTGAGTGTGTGAGTGTGTGAATGCGTTGTATGTGCAGTGTTTGAGGTGGTGAAGAATAGTGCTGGTGTCGTGACCGGGGGAGAGCAGAACGCCGTTCAGCCTGGCAACCCTATAATGACACAAAGCACAGGGGTTAGCACCGTTCACCAATATCAGAGCGTGGTAATGACTGGGGCTTACTTTGCAGATGGACGTAGGAAGCTCAGGGCTCAGGGCTCAAGGGCTGCGGCCAGGGAGACAGCGTTCTCGACCCACGCCGGAATTGGGTTGGAGGCCCTGCAGGATTGATGGAGGCTTGTTCTGCAGCCGAGAGGAGCAGATTCCACCGCCGGAGGAATCCACCTGTGCACAGGGGAAGACGGCTAAGAAGATGAGTAAACGACAGGCTTACTTGAAGCGAGGAGACAATTCAGGTCTTAGGAAGACGAGGCCAGGGAATTGGCTGCTGACGAGAGACGTATTCTGCAGGCAGAAAGACAGACGGCTCCATGCCGGAACACAGGCAGAGCAGGCTATAAAGCCTGTGGGAGATTGGGAGCAGGTGTGCGTGCAGCTGTAGTAGATAATGGCCCAGACGGAGCCATAACAGTACCCCCCCCCCCCCCCGAGAGGTGCCTCCTGGCACCTGGCCCAGCCTACCTGGGTGTGTCCGGTGGAAGTCCCTGATGAGGTGTTTGTCTAACACGAATGACGGACGTACCCAGGACCTCCACTCGAGGCCATGCCCCTCCCAGTCCACCAGGTACTGCAGGCCACGACCCCATCGGCAGACGTCCAGGATGGCGTTGATTTTCCAAGCTGGGTCGCCGTCAATCAACACTGGTGGAGGTGGAGTCTTGGGAGGGGGACAGAGGGGGCTGGAACAGACGGGCTTAACCTGGGAAACATGGAACGTAGGACAGATGCGGAAAGTGGGGGGGGAGAGCCAGGCGCACAGCCACAGGGTTAACCACACGCACAATAGGGAAGGGGCCAATGAAACGTTGAGCCAACTTCCGTTTTTCAGCTTTCAGGGCAATGTGCTGAGTAGACAGCCAAACCTGCTGACCCACCTGGTACTGAGGAGCCAGTCGTCTGCAGCGATTCGCGGTCCTGGTGTTACGCTCCGCCGTGCGAAGAAGGGCCCTGCGAGTGGCTGTCCAGAGCCGGCAACAGCGCCTCAAGTGGGCGTGGATAGATGGTACCGCCACTTCCCCCTCCTCCTCGGGAAAAAGCGGAGGGTTGTAGCCCAGAGAGACCCTGAAAGGAGACATGTCGATCGCCGAGGACACGGTTGAGTTGTGGACATACTCAATCCAGGGGAGATGGCTGCTCCAGGATGAGGGACTGGAAGCGATGACACAACGCAGAGCAGCCTCCAGCTCCTGATTGGCCTGCTCGCACTGCCTGTTGCTTTGCAGATGATAACCGGAAGACAAGCTCACCGTTGCCCCAGTGCGTTGCAGAACACCTTCCAAACCTGGGATACGAACTGGGGACCCTGATCGGAGACGATGTCGGTGGGAATCCCATTGAGGCATACAACGTGCTGCACCAGCAGGTCTGCCGTGTCCAGTGCCGTAGGGAGCCCCTGTAGTGGAACAAAGTGGGCAGCCTTGGAAAACCGATCCACGATGGTGAGGACAGCGGTGTAATGGTTGGAGGAAGGGAGGCCAGTCACGAAACCCAGCGCTATGTGGGACCAAGGTCTGCTGGGAACCGGCAACAGGTGAAGAAGACCGGCCGGCGGAGAAGAAGATGTCTTCCAGGTGGCGCACTGAGCACAGGCGCGGACATAGGCAATGACGTTCTTCCGGAGCCCCGGCAACCAGAACGATCTCTGCAGGAGCTCCACTGTGCGAGTCACCCCCGGATGGCACGAAAACTTGGAGGAATGGGCCCAGTGGATCACCTCGCCCCAGATCGACGAGGGAACAAACAGCCGCTCTGCGGGTCCTCCACCCGGATCGGGCTCAACCTCCTGCGCCCTCAAGACCCTCTCCTTGATGCCCCACGAGAGGGCGCCGACGACACAGTATGCTGGGAGAATGGTGTGTTCGTGCCCCTCAGCCACATCCGAAGCGAATTGCCTGGAGAGGGCATCCGGTTTGGCGTTCTTAGCCCCAGGGCGATAAGTAATAGTAAAATTGAAACACCCGAAGAACAGTGACCAACGGGCCTGACGGGCATTCAGCCGCTTGGCGGTCCTCAGGTATTCCAAATTTTTATGGTCAGTCCATACCACAAAGGGCTGAGCGGCCCCCTCCAACCAGTGACATCACTCCTCCAGGGCGAGCTTCACCGCCAGGAGCTCCCTGTCACCGATGTCATAATTCCTCTCCACTGGGGACAAACCACGTGAGAAGAATGCACAGGGATGGATCACCCTGTCCACGGGAGAGTGCTGGGAAAGAACTGCCCCCACCCCGGAGTCAGAAGTGTCCACCTCAACCAGGCACTGAAGGGAAGGATCCACCTGCGTCAGGACACGGGAGGACAAGAACTCCCCCTTGAGGGTGGTGAATGCCACTGCAGCCTCCTCCGTCCACCGAAAAGCCACCTTGGGGGTCATGAGACGGGTCAAGGGGAGAGTGATCACACTGTAATTAGGCACAAAACGGCGATAGAAATTGGCGAACCCCAGGAACTGCTGGAGTTGCTTTCTTGACGAGGGGGGGGGGGAGCAATCTACCACCGCCTTAACCTTCTCAGGGTCAGGGAGAATCTGGTTGTGGGAGATGATGAATCCGAGAAATGAGGTTGTGTTGGCGTGGAACTCACACTTCTCGGCTTTTACAAACAACTTGTTCTCCAGGAGCCATTGGAGGACCCATCTCACGTGGACCCGATGTTCATCTAGTGACTGGGAGAAGATGAGGATATCATCCAGGTACACGAAGACAAGGGACCCAAGGAAGTCCCGGAGAACGTCGTTAATGAGGCGCTGGAAGATGGCCGGAGCGTTGATCAACCCAAACGGCATCACGTGGTACTCAAAGTGGCCTCTTGGGGGTGGTAGGCATTGCAGAGGTCGAGCTTGGTGAACCAGGAGGCCCCCTGGAGGGAGTCGAACACTGTGTCCATAAGTGGGAGGGTGTATTTGTCCTTCACGGTGATGTCATTGAGGGCCCTGAAGTCGATACATGGTCGCAGGGAGCCATCCTTCTTGCCCACGAAGAAGAACCCCACCCCCACCGCCGAAGAAGAGGGCCGGATGATGCCCGAGCTGAGAGACTCCTTGATGTAGGTATCCATTGCCTCCCGCTCCGTAGCCGAAAGGCTGTAGAGGTAGCTCGACGGCAGCGGGGCACCAGCCCGGAGATTGATGGCACAGTCATAAGGACGGTGGGGGGGAAGGGACAGCACCTGCGACTTGCTAAATACCGCCCACAGGTCGTGGTATTCAGACGGCACCTTGGACAGGTCAGGAGGAGGAGGGGCGTGAGGGGCCAGGGACACTGACAGAGAGCATGCTGCGGACTGCAAGCACGCACTGAGGCAGAATGAGCTCCACGAGATGACACTCCCCATTCGCCAGTCGAAGGAGGGGTTGTGGAGCCAGAGCCAGGGGTAGCCCAGAATGACCGGAGACGTTGAAGAGGGCAACACAAACAAATGCAGGTCCTCCGGATGGTTGCCAGAAATGATGACTGACACCGGGGCAGTTTGTTGAGACACCGTTGCCAGAGGAGCTTTAGACAGGGCAACAAGCTTTAGGGGAGACTGAAGTGGATGGCAGGGAAGCCCCAGTTGGGTTGCCAGGTCCCCTGATATGAAGCTCTGCTCAGCCCCCGAGTCAATCAGTGCATGTGTGGCATATTCAGTCTGTTTGTAAATAAATCTGATTGGTAGGAGACACTTGGTGAGGGGATTAGACTGAGATGAGTCCGTGAGTCCCCCTACTGCGATGCACGGACCCCCTCTTTTGGCCGAACGAGGCAAAACTCAACCTCATGCTCGTCACTACCACAGTACATACACAATCCTATCTCCCTGCGGCGCTGCTCCTCGGCTAACGAGAGCTTGGACCGCCCAACCACCATAGCTTCCTGACCGTCTAGAGACTTGGATGAAGGCAGGGCCAACTGAGACGACTGAGGGGAGCGATGAAACTGGGCACCCGAGCGACCGGAAGCTCTTCGCTCGGCTGCCCGCTCCCTCAGCCTATTATCCAAACTAATAGCTAAGGAAATTAGCCCAGTGAGTCTCTCCGGCTTATCTAGGTGGGCTAGTTCATCCCGCAGGCTAGGGCTTAAGCTCCGAGTGAATATGCTACAGAGCGAGGCATCCTCCCATCCAACCTCCGCTGCCACCACCCGGAAATCGACAGCATAGTCCGCGACAGACCTGCCCCCCTGTCGAAGATTTAGCAGCCGAGTGGTGCGCACACTATTACGGTCAGAATGGTTGAATACCTTGTGGAAATCTGAGATGAACTGCTGGTAGGTTAAATTAGCATAGCTAGGTTTAGCCATTACAGCATATACCCAAGCTAGCGCCCTGCCCTGCAACAGATTAGTCACGTAGCCTATACGACTATGCTCTGTGGGAAAATCCCCCGGAACCCGCTGAAAGACCGTTTCGCACTGGACAATGAACCCACGGGCCTCCCCGAGCTTGCTGCTGAAGCGAGCGGGCGTGGGGACCGGTGTTAGCCGGGCCAAGGGGACCTGACTAGCCTGGCTAGGAGGGGAGCTAACGGGAGCCGGCATACTCCTGGAGACCGCAGGAAACTCCTGTTGCCCATCCAGATGATCCAACCGGTTGTTAATCTGCGCTAGCTGGTTGAGGATTACCTGCTGCTGGTAAGCTAATTGATCCACCCGAGCCTCTAAGTAGTTAACCTGGCGTGCTAGCGCGCTGTTCGCTGGGTCGCTCTGATGGAGCCATACTGACATAATTATCAGACCCAGGGAACACACGCTCAGGCTCAAGTGAATACAATTATCCTTTATTTATTCTCAGTGAGTGTGTGAGTGTGTGAATGCACTGTATGTGCAGTGTTTGAGGTGGTGAAGAATAGTGCTGGTGTCGTGACCGGGGGAGAGCAGAACGCCGTTCAGCCTGGCAACCCTATAATGACACAAAGCACAGGGGTTAGCACTATTCACCAATACCAGAGTGTGGTAATGACTGGGGTTTACTTTGCAGATGGACGTAGGAAGCTCAGGTTGGCTCAAGGGCTGCGGCCAGGGAGACAGCGTTCTCGACCCACGCCGGGATTGGGCTGGAGGCCCTGTAGGATTGATGGAGGCTTGTTCCGCTGCCGAGAAGAGCAGATTCCGCCGCTGGAGGAATCCACCTATGCACAGGGGAAGACGACTAAGAAGGTGAGTAAACAACAGGCTTACTTGAAGCAAGGAGACGATTCAGGTCTTAGGAAGACGAGGCCAGGGAATTGGCTGCTGACGAGAGATGTATTCTGCAGGCAGAAAGACAGACGGCTCCGTGCCGGAACACAGGCAGTGCAGGCTAAAAAGCCCATGGGAGTTTGGGAGCAGGTGTGCGTGCAGCTGTAGTAGATAATGGCCCAGAGGGAGCCATGACAACGACAAGTGGCCATTCTTGTAGTAAGATAAGATAAGATAAACCTTTATTAACTAACGTTATACAAAATGCCCAAATAGTGCATTAAATTATATCTAATGAGACCAAGTGACATCGAGTCAACTAACGGGACACATTTACAAATATTCAAAACCTATTGTAATATATTCCTTGAGATATAATTTAATAATTTTGGCATTTTGTGTCCTGTTTGGCTACGATCGTTGTTTAATCCAAATACTTACCAGACATTTAAAAAGCCATCATTACATCTCGGTCATGAAGTAAAAAAAAAAATGTACATGAGCAGTCAGAGATGATTGAAACTGCATCACCAGTTGTTGCCGAGCAGAGCTCACAGGTACATAAAGCAATGCTGCAAAAACTACCCGCTGTTCTATCATGCTGATAAAACTATCACAAACAAAAAAAAACCTGGACACAAACCGTTACACGCAGCGCTGGAGTTCCCCTTCTGTGCGCACTGGAAGGGCGCACGTTGCCTTCATTACTGCACGAATTTAATATCAGCTGGGGACTGAAGTCCATAGAATGTTTGGTATTGCTAAATTAAGCAGATTCTGCTCTTTCAGGTGACTATAAAAACATCACTGTCCTGATTTAGTATGTTTTTATAGCGGCTAATTATATCGGTAATTTTTTTCGGTGTGCCAGCACAAGCGTCAGATTTAATCACACTGCCGGATTAGTATTTCATGTCTTGTTGGTAATAATGTGTATATACTTATCAATCGGCTGCACGGTGGCGCAGTGGTTTAGCACTGTGGCAGCACAGTTTTACCCTCGGCCGGGGGATCGCGGGGATCATGAGATCGTGGGTTCGATCCCAGCCCCCGACCAACAGTGAGCTGTGTGGAGTTTGCATGTTCTCCCCGTGTTGCGTGGGTTTACTCCGGGATTTCTCCGGTTTCCTCCCGCACACCAAAAACATGTAGGTTTAGGGCGCTCGCGCACGCAGCGACCAGCAGCCGGTGGCTTGTCACCAGACTGCAAACCAAGTCTACCTACAGGTACAAATAAGTAACAAAAAAAAAAACAAACAAACAAAAACATCATATGGATAATTTGAACATAAATCCAGCATTTTGTTAGAAATGTCTGTAGTTGCAGACTCAGGGACCCATGCTGCAGAAAATTGTGTACAAACAATGACTGCTTACCTTTGTGCAAACAGTCGTTTGCCCAGAATGTTTGAGGCGGCCGGGCCCATCCATTGCTTAATTGAACATGAGCCTCTAGTGATTTATAGTTACCTCCGCCAGGCCACAGGCCGAGGAGGTTATGTTTTTGCCGGGGTTTGTCTGTCTGTTTGTCTGTCTGTTTGTCTGTCTGTCTGTTGGTTAGCAAGATAACTCAAAAAGTTTTGGACAGATTTCGATGAAACTTTCAGGCGTTGTTGGAAATGGTACAAGGAAGAACTGATTAAATTTTGGGGATGATCCGCATCACCGTCTGGATACAGGAATTTTTTAAAGGATTCTTTAACATTGTCAGATACGGCCATTTTCAACATGTGTGCAGGCACAATGGAGGGCGCTGGTCGTCGTGTCTGACGAACACGAACTCTGCGTTCTTCAAAGTTTTAGGCACAAAAGCACGCGGAAAACAGTGGTGGGCCGGGCCCGGCAGCGTGCCTGTGTTTGCACTATGCTGCAAAAGCTGAGATGGGCAGCTGTCCGGCGCGGGATTATTTGGCAGAAATTTCCCGGGCAGCCGTAGGGGCTGCGCAAAAACAAGCTCTCTGCCGGGAAAGCTTCCAAATTTTCTTTTGCCGCGGAGCGCAACCCCAATATAAAACCCACGGCAACTTGTCTACCCAATTTGCATCCGTCAGTGAAGTCCTGAGTGCTGCTTTCAGTGATCTATGAAAACGCTCGCATAACCCATTGGCCTGTGGGTTGTACGCGGTTGTGCGATGAATTGCAACACCCGCAGTCTGGGAGTTTGGAGATGGAAGAGATGGACACAACAGCAACACTTCAGTTTATTACCTCTGCCAAGGAGGTAATGCTTTTACTACTGAACCACTAATCCTATCATTGTGAATCCAATTGCTAGTCATATGTTTTCATGGTCAAGGAATCTGAAAACGTACACACAAACACTGTATGGGGGGAACTGTGGCGCTTGGCGGAGGTCTGCGCTCTCCGGGTGCTTTTCTAGTTTTTAAATTGCTCATGGGTTTATGCATTCACCCCACAAACTAGGTAGGCAAACACATCTGACACCCTGACTTGAGGCAGTTGGTCGAGTGCTCTATTTCTTGTGCTCATATGGATCAATCTTGTTTATTTCTTAAATTTTTTTTAGAGGTAGCGCTCCTTTGCTTCCTTATTCAGCTTCTCTGAATAAGGAATTAAAATATTCTGTTTGCTCCGTTCCATCGCACATATGTCTGTTCATTAGCAGTTGCCTAGACTACAGGTAAACAAAGAAGCCAGAGCATGACAATGGCGACAAAGGCCCAGAATGCAGCACGGCATGACGTCAATGCCCATTCTCTATACCTTTGATTTAGATGAAGATCAGATCACATTTTATAACAATGCAGTAAACCATGAAATTCCAAAAGGTTCACATACTTTTTCTACTTTTTATTTATTTTGCAAAAGTTTAAAAATTACAGTAAAAACAAATATGAGCTAACATACAGACATCTTTTTCTTCTGGCTGCTCCCTTTAGGAGTCGCCACAGCAGATCATCTGCCTCTATCTCACAATATCCCTTGCATCTGAATGAATGAATGAATCTTTATTTTCAGATAGATTAGATTAAACAAAGATTAAAAAGAAAGGAACAAAATAATAGAACAAAGGGGAAAAAAAATCCAACAAAGTCAAATTAAACAATAACTCCTCGGATTATACAATTCAACATAAGTTATCCAAAATGGGTGATGGCTGAAGCTGCAGCTTATATTGCCCACCCATGTTCCATCTAAGGATTCAAAAGGAAAATAAAATAAAAGTGATTACAAATCAGAACAAAGCCAAGACAAAACATGACAAAAACTAAGCAACAGCACAACACAGACTGGATATAATAATCCTTATGTGATTTTACATATCGTTTTGTATTGTATTGCTTGGAGTATTTCTTTCTTTAGTTTTTGTTTAAATTGTCCAAGCGTTGTACATGATTTTAATTCAGGTCCAAAAGCGTTCCACAATCTGACTCCTTGCACTGAGACACAGTGTTGCTTGGTGGTAGTTCTCACTGAAGGTTTTTGAAATATACATGTTCCTCTGAAATGATATTGTTTCTCCCTTATTTGGAACAACTTTTGGATATCTGCGGGCAGTGATAGATTCTTCGCTTTAAACATTATTACTGCAGTTTTAAAATCAACCAGATCTTTCAACTTGAAAGTTTTTAATTTAAGAAAAAGTGGGTTTGTTGATTCCCTGTAAGCAGCTTTGTTTATTATTCTAATAGCTCTCTTCTGAAGCATAAAGACTGGATATATGTTTGTTACTTCCGCCAGGCCGCAGGCCAGGAGGTTATGTTTTTGCCGGGGTTTGTCTGTCTGTCTGTCTGTCTGTTGGTTAGCAAGATAACTCAAAAAGTTTCGGACGGATTTCGATGAAACTTTCAGGCGTTGTTGCAAATGGTACAATGAAGAACTGATTAAATTTTGGGGATGATCCGGATCACCGTCTGGATACAGGAAGTTTTTAAAGGATTCTTTAACATTGTGACATACGGCCATTTTCAACACACAGGATGCAGAGAATCACCGTGCTGCAGCGACATAAGAAATGCAGCGACTCAGGCGCTATTTTTTTTTTATTGATTTTTTTTCTTATTACCTCCGCCAGGAGGTTAGGTTTTTTTTTTTTTTTAAAGAAGATCTGCTCGATTTTGCCAGTCATGCCTCGTTCAAAGTGTAAAAGTGTGAAACAGAGAAGGCAACACAGTGCAGAGTGCATGAGAAAGAAAAGGCAGGGAGCTAACACAGAGGATGCTGACAATCACCGTACGGCAGCGACAGAAGAAATGCAGCGACTCAGGCAAGTCCTATCCCCACATGCTATTGAAGCTCATCGACCTTAGTTTTATTTTTTATTTTTTTTATTGATTTTTTTTCTTATTACCTCCGCCAGGAGGTTATGTTGTTTTTTTTTTTAAAAGAAGATCTGCTCGATATTGCCAGTCATGCCTTGTTCAAAGTGTAAAAGCTAGTCATATGTTTTCATGGTCAAGGAATCTGAAAACGTACGCACAAACACTGTATGGGGGGAACTGTGGCGCTTGGCGGAGGTCTGCGCTCTCCGAGTGCTTTTCTAGTTTTATATGTATTTCCCCATACTTCAGTACAATATGCCATGTATGGGAGTATTAATGAATGATACAAAGTATATAGTGTGGGTTGATTCAGCAAATATTTCACTCTGTGTAGTATTGCAATTGATTTGGATATTTTATCTTTAATATAATTAATATGTGACTTCCAACACAGTTTATTATCAATTATTACTCCAAGGAATTTCATTTCGGACACCCTTTCAATCTCTACAGCATTTGCACTGAGTTTAGATACTGAGTTGTTGTGATGGTTGTTAAAAATTATAAATTTTGTCTTACTTAAATTGAGCGTCAATTTGTTTGAATCAAACCACAGTTTGAGCTTTCCTAATTCCTTTCTGAGTATATCCAAAAGTTGTTCCAAATTGCTTCCACTGCATAATAAATTAGTGTCATCTGCAAACAGTATTAAATCAATTTTTTCCAAAACTTTACATATATCATTTATATACATATTGAATAACAATGGCCCCAAAACTGAACCCTGTGGGACTCCACAAGTAACCTTCAGTAACTACTAGTTTTTGCTACCAACACATACGTACTGATATCTGTTCTTTAAGTAACTACATAACCAGGACAGTGCTACCCCCCAATACCATAATTTTGTAGTTTCTTTAACAATAATTTATGATCTACTGTATCAAATGCTTTTTTTAAGATCCGGGAATACCCCAACTGAATACTCTTTATTTTCTACAGCAGTTGATATTTTTTCTATAAATTCCATTAGAGCAAATGCAGCTGGCCTCTTGTGTCTGAACCCATATTGCTGCTCACACAGTACATTATTCTTCATTATAAAGTTGTCAGTTCTCTCACAGAATATTTTTTCGAGTATCTTAGAAAATTGTGGCAGTAGTGAAATAGGCCTATAGTTTGAAAATTCCCCTCTGTCACCCGTCTTGTATATCGGAATTACTTTGGCTATTTTCATTGCATTGGGAAATATACCTGTTTGGAGAGACAGGCTACAGATATACGTTAGTGGCTTCACTAAGCATTCAATCATAGTTTTGACCAGAAGCATGTCAATACCATCACAATCCGTAGATGTTTTACTTTTAAATGATTTAACAGTTTCAATGACCTCTCTCTCGTCTGTGTTCTTTATGAAAATGGAGTCTTTTATAGCAATGTTCTTGCTTATCACCTGTAGGTGCCGTAATGGGTATTTCTCATGCTAAATTAGGACCAATGTTAACAAAAAAAGTTATTAAATTCATCTGCAGGTGAGACTGCTTTCACACGCTGTTGTTTTGTTTTGGGGTTTTTTTTGAAAGATTGGTTGGGTAGCTTGTATTTCTGTTTTTATTTCCAAGAATATTGTTAAGTATTGTCCATGTACGTCTTCCTCTGTAGGTAAAACCAACCCTCTCCATGTCCTCCTTTACTACATCCATGAATCTTCTCTGCATTCTTCCTCTTTTGCTTCTAATTGGCAGCTCAATCTTCAACATCCTTTGTCTATTGTAATCTCTTTCCCTCCTCTGCACATGTCCAAACCATTTCAGCATTGCCTCTCTTACTTTATCGCCAAACCACTCAACCTGGGCTGTCCCTCTGATATACTCATTTCTAATCCTGTCTCTCCTAGTCACTCCCAATGAGAATCTTAGCATCTTCAACAATGCCACTTCCAGCACCGCCTTGCCTGCCTCTCTCTCATTCGTACACACTAGTGCATTGCCCCTAGAACCAAGTATTCCTGTCTGAAACAGGTATCCCAATCAGGCTTTCCAGGCCCAAATGTAGGCTTTGTCTGAAAGTGGAATACAAAGAGGTGTAGCCTATATATAGGCAATCACATGTTAGACTTTGAGAAATATAAAAGGGAGTAAATGTCACTAAGATTTATTTGATTCTGTGAATATTAATTACAGAATACCTAAATACTGAAAATGAATGGGACATCCAATATTAGCGACTGTTTCAGATCCTTTGTTTATTTGTTTGTCAGATCACTTATTTGTGTGATCTTTTATCACTTATATTCATAATAGTGCATCTTGCACTTTGGGGAATGGGAGTTGTTCAGTCATCATAATAATTATTTTAGTTTATATCACTGTTGAGTGATGGAGTTCAGTGTAATATTTAATTTCTTCTGTGTATCATAAATAAACTCATGCAATACTTAAGACACGTTTACAAATATTTGAGACCCATTGTAGTGCATCATTTTATATTTTAGCAATATTTTCTTATTAAAAGGTTTTTTAAAACTGTAATCAACCAAATTAACTGCAAAACAGCCAACATTATTATACACAGCAGAAAGACCTGTTTGACTGCAACTGTTGCATCAGTGTTGCCCAGTTGTCAGTAAGTATTTAACTAAAAATGATTTATTTTGTTAGTTGGGTGTTTTTGTGTCCTGCATTTAGGCCCTGTCATACCAAATGATTTAGGCAGCATTTGCAAAACGTATGAAAAATTTGTAGAATACACTGGCGTATATCGAATCAGTTATGGCTAAGTTTTGTCTACGTTAAGAGCACCCTGAAGCACGCTGGTATATGGCGTAGTTCATCGAGCTCCTTTGAAAATTTTCCAACGTATCCAGCATCTGGTTGATACGTCCCATGTTCTTGGAGCAAAGGCTGTAGGGAAGTTACGCGTTCATTCACACAGTTTACTTGTCAGCAACTTATAGGCTACGGTCACACTGCAGGTCTTAATGCTCAATTCCGATTTTTTTGCCGAGATCCGATTTTTTTGTGTGGGCGTTCACATTATAATTTAAATGCAACCCCCATCAGACTCCAGTGTGAACGGTCTAGAGCTATGAAGTGACCCGCTGTACAGAAGAAAACGTAACATCAGACACAGCGTTGTGTTTGAGCCCCGAATGATTAAGGGGGACAGAACTTCTTCACCTCGATGCAGCGCAGCAAAATAAAGTGTTAAAATCATTCAGAAATTATTATGCACAAAAATAAATGAGGCCAGCTTCATTCCTCTACACGCCAGATGATCGCTGTGATCAGCTCTGCTTTAACAGAACTGATCGATTAAACGGCTCTCTTGAAAATGAGACCTCATGTCTCAATGGGATTACCTGTATAAATAAGGTTAATAATAAATAATCCTAGTGATTACAATAGGGCTCTCACCCACTGATGTCGTCAGTGGCTTGGGCCCTATATATCGGTGCTGGCTCCCTTCCTGTTCACTCTTTATACTGCAGACTTCTCACACAACACAACACACTGCCATCTACAGAAGTTCTCTGATGACTCTGCGATCGTTGGCCTCATCTCCAATGGAGATGAAGCTGAGTACAGAGGGCTTATCCAGGACTTCGTGGACTGGTGCCATCGGAACTGCCTCCAGATCAACGCGAGGAAAACTAAGGAGCTGGTGGTGGACTGCCGCAGGCATGGGCAGCCCCTCACAGCACCAGTAAATATACAGGGAACAGACATCGAGATGGTGACATCCAATAAGTACCTGGGTGTTCATCTGAACAATAAACTAGACTGGTCACACAATACTGACGCACTCTACAAGAAGGGACAGCGCAGGCTGTTCCTGCTGAGGAGACTCAGGTCTTTTGGTGTACAAGGGGCGCTGCTGAAGTCATTCTATGACACGGTGGTGGCATCAGCCATCACTTTTGGAGTGGTCTGCTGGGGCAGTGGCATTACAGCAGCCGATAGGAAGAGACTGAACAAACTGATTAAGAAAGCTAGCTCTGTCCTGGGGCAGCGCCTTGATCCGATGGAGGAGATAGGAGAGAGAAGGACGGTGGCTAAACTGTCATCTCTGCTGGAGTCCGAGTTCCACCCTATGCAGGACATACTGGATGCACTGAGGAGCTCATTTAGCAGCAGACTACATCATCCCAGGTGCACAACCGAGAGGTTTCGTAGGTCCTTCCTACCAACGGCTGTCAGACTGTACAACCTAAGCAGGGCTGCTCGCAGAGATAGCAAAAAGACGTAACAAACTAATAGTTTTTTGAATGCAAAAGATGCAATAGACTTACACAATGGTCCCCTCTGGCATACAACTAGGAACATACCGGTCGCTATGGAGGGTGAGAATATGTATGGGCACATAATCATACCATGTAGGATAACTAAGTAGACGGTTATGCTGTTTCATCCCATCTAGCAACAATGCTCTGCACTGTGTGTGTTTATATATTTACATATTTATTCCATCTAGCTACAATGCTCCGCACTGTGTTTTTATATATCTACATATTATTCCATCTAGCTACATTGCTCCGCACTGTGTGTGTTTATATACTTGCATATTTATTCCACCTAGCTGCAATGCTCCGTACTGTGGGTGTTTATATATTTACATATTTATTCCATCTAGCTACAATGCTCTGCACTGTGTGTTCACACTGGCTTTTCCCTGCACTGTGTGTTCATATACTCATATATTTATTCCATCCAGCTACAATGCTCTGCACAGTGTGTCTGTGTGTGTGTGTGTGTATATATTTATTTTATAGTAATATGTACATATGTATATTAGCCGCTCTTGCTTGCTTGTTTTTTTCTTGCCTTCTGATTGTTGCTCTGAGTGTTGCTATCCCTGTGCTGTTGCAATCCTGGAATTTCCCCGTTGTGGGACTAACAAAGGCTTATCTTATCTTATCTTATAAACAGCATGGCTAGCAGGGATGGGCGATACCAGCATTTTTCCTTTCGATACAATATCATTAATTTATGGGACTTTTTCTTCGATACTGATGCTTTTTGCCCCTTAAAGGAAAATCACAATTGCAGTTTCATTAACAGCTTTATTGCAAGGGCAATATGAATAAAACCCATGAACATAAATACTTGAAAGAAATGCTTATAAAATGATAATAAAATAGAACAATGAGCAAAGTAAATACAAATAAAATGAAATATAATTCAATTATAATAAAAAACAATTAATACTTAAATGAATGCAAAATTAATTCAGTTTCTTAATTTGGTAAAGATTCTCAATCATTCAGGTGGGTAAGTACAGTATATTGTATGAAAACTCATTCAAGTCAACTGGATTCAAGTATCTTTTACTTCTGAAATATTTCACCATACATCCAAATTCTGTGGTAATACCAAGCAGCATATATGTGTAATTTTTTCATAATGCAATGTTTTGTTTTTAATTTTAATTTTATCATTTATTTATTTATTTATTTATTTATTTATTTATTTAATTTTACACTATTATTTTACAAACTTAAATAGTGCTTATTTTGTTTATTTGTCAAAATTATGCTGCTTGGTATCACCATAGAATTTGGATGAATGGTGTAACATTTCAGAAGTCATACTTCTGCCTGCGACGCTGCTCTGCTCACTCTGCTCTACACTGGAGTCAGTGACTGCTTGACTTGGCTGCCAGTGCGCAGTAAATCTTCGGCTCTGACATCTGATAAGCTGCCATAATCATGTGACACGGCAGACCTTCTCTAAATCATGCCTGGGCTGGTTTATCACTGGTTTTCACGCATAATTTTAATGTCTAAACCTCTCAGAAGTGAAAACAAATTGCATGTTTTGTATTAACACGCTGGTATCGTGATATTTAAAAAACTATCAACTCCTCTCAGTTTAACTTTTTGTCAAAATGTTCTTTTCTTTGTTGTTGAGGTTGTTATTTGTTTGTCTGTTGTAGCTAATTTTTTTTGAAGTTCTTAGGTCATTGTTGTATGTTATGTGCATTTTTTCACCACTTACTAACCTTTATGTCTGTTTTCTCTCATTCTTCTGGTTTATAGGGAATAACTTTAAGTACATGCACCCCATTTGCTTGCAGTTGCAGATAAAGGGAACAGAGACATCATGCGCACACACCCAATCATATATGTGTAGGTGTATATTTTACACACAACATACTGTATATACACACATATGCATACATTACAGACATATAATCACATAGGCACATTTAGTTAGTCTTTAGTATCCTACATAATCAGTTCGTGAAAACATGTCCACATTTAAGTTTGTCACGTGGAACATACATGGAATTGGTACCAGGGAGAAGAGGCTAAAAAGGCTAAAAGTTTTTAATTGACTGAAGGATCCACAGGCAGACTTGTGTTATTGCAGGAGACACCCTTCATTGGCCTCCCTTCATTGGCTTCCCATAGAGTTTAGAATTAAGTTTAAAATCCTTCTTCTTACTTACAAAGCTCTAAACAATCAGGCTCCTTTTTATTTAAAAGATCTGATACTACCGTATCATCCTAACAGAGCACTACGCTCCCAAAATGCAGGTTTACTTGTAATACCTAGAATCTCCAAAAGTACAATGGGAGGCAGAGCCTTCAGTTATCAAGCTCCTCTCCTGTGGAATCAGCTGCCAATCTGGATTCGGGAGTCAGACTCGATCTCTGTTTTTAAGAATAGGGCTAAAACCTACCTTTTTGATATAGCCTACAATTAGGGAGGGATCATGTGTTTCTGAACCCTCCCTTAGTTATGCTGCTAATAGGTTTAGTCAGCCGGGGGACCTCCAGTAATGCACTGGGCCTCACTCCTTTCCTCACTCTCTATGAAATATTTTTTTTTTGCTGGTCATTAACATTTGTTTGTTCTCTCCCATAGATTGAGTCCCCATCGTGCTGTTTGCTCTCTACATGTCTGTTCTTTTCATCTTCTCTGTCCCCTCACCCCCCAGCCAGTCGCAGCAGATGACTGCCCCTCCCTGAGCCTGGTTCTGCTGGAGGTTTCTTCCTGTTAAAAGGGAGTTTTTCCTCTCCACCGTCGCCAAGTGCTTGCTCACAGGGGATCGCCTGATTGCTGGGGTCTTTCTGCAACTGTGGGGGTCCTCCCTACAGTTGATAGTGCTATGAGATGACTGTTGTTGTGAAATGGCGCTATATAAATAAAGTTGAATTGAATTGAATTGAATTGAACATGTCTCTAAGTCGTCTGTAGATGCGCTCACCTCCCCAGAATTCCCCCACATGTACTCAACCGGCTTTAATTTTCAACAAAGGGGGGCAGCTATACTGGTAAACAGAAGAATACGCTTTGTTGTGAATAATACCATAACAGATCCGGAAGGTAGATTTATAATACAAAATATTTCAGTTCAAAATTTGCATCTATGTATTGCAAGCATTTATGGCCCAAATGTTGATGACCCATCGTATTTTCACACTTTTTTCACTTCTCTTTCTGAGCACTTGGACGCTACACTCATAATAGGAGGATACTTCAACCTGGTATTAAACCCTGCAATCGACAGGCTCAGTGCATCGGGGAATTACCGAAAATGGCAGGCTGCTGATACTCTCAAGCAATGCGTGAACGATTTTGGTCTTTGCGATGAATGGCGTTCACCTCTTCAGGTGTCTGAACTCCAGGAGGTACTTAAGCACATCCCAAACAACAAAGCTCTGGGACCAGATGGTTTTCCAGTAGAATTTTATAAAGAATTTTGTCCTGTGAGGCTCCCGGTTCGTTCTTGCTTTAAAACTCAGTTTAGAGCTGATGTTTTGAGCTGTTGCTTTGTAACTACCGCTGGAGAGTGAACCTGCTCGTGCGGAAAAAAGAGAAATTGCCAGTCTCATAACTTAATATTGTGGTGGCTGGTGAAGAAATCAGTTCCCTCACACTCCGGGAGAACAAAGGGATTTCTCCCACGTGTTTTTTTTTTTTTTTTTCCTACGATCACAATCAACGAACATTGGCCGGGATCATGGGTCCCAAGAAAGCTCAGCAGACTGAGGAGGTGGACGACATTAAAAGAGCGCTGGACTTCTTGGCGGAAGAGATTTCTGCTGATAAGCTGCAGCAAAGAAACATCCTGGACCTGGTTGAGGAGGTGAAAGCGCTGCGGATCCAGAACGCCGAGAAGGACAAGAGGCTGGCGTATTTGGGGAGCAGAGTGTCGGAACTGGAGCAGAACACCCGGGTGAACGACGTGATCATCACGGGGCTCCACATTAAACCACGATCGTACACGCGAGCGGTGGCCGCCGACAGCGGAGGGAGGCTCGGTGAGCTGGAAGACGAATCCACGGAGCAACAAGTGGCGGCCTTCATGCAGTCCAAAGGAATCCAGCTGGACTGTAACACCACAGAGACCTGCCACCCTCTGCCCAGGAAAAACGGCGACAAACCGGCTGTGATCATGAGGTTTGTCAACAGAAAACACAAGACTGCGCTGTTAAAACAAGGTAGGAAACTGAAAGGAACGAACATTTACATAAATGAGCACCTCACAAAAGAAAACGCAGAAATAGCCAGAAAAGCAAGATACCTGAGAAAGCAGAAAAAGATTCAAAACACCTGGACATCAAACTGTAAAATATACATCAAATTAAACGGATCACCTGAAGAAGCCAAAGTCATTAACATCTGTAATATTATGGAACTGGACAAATATCAATGAATATTATGAACTGGAGTTGACAGCAACAACAGACAATAGGACACTGAAGGATTATACTCATCTGCTACAAGACATTTAACAACATGAAACAAAAGATCAACAAACAGGAACAACGGGAACTGAAAGTTTTTGAATATACAGATCACAACCCACAGGACGTAGAATATAACATAGACCCTGATAATAATTTATTTAGCTCCATCAGTAATAACTGTAGTTACTACACGGATGAACAGTTTAACACAATGGTCACATCTGATTTCAATATTTCTATGATCCACTTCAACAGCAGAAGTCTCTATGCCAACTTTAATAACATTAAAGATTATTTACATCAGTTTAAAGAGCCATTCAATATTGTGGCAATATCAGAGACGTGGCTCAGTGAAGAGAAAGGAGTGGATTTTACCATGGATGGCTATGAATTAAATTATATAAATAGAAAACTGAAAAAAAGGAGGAGGAGTTGCAATTTATGAGATGATGTTGACAAGAGCTTGAAATACAAGGTTGTTGAAAATCTGTCAGTAACTGTGGATGATTTATTTGAATGTATTACAATAGAAATCTGTCTGGACAATGTGAAGAATATAGTAGTGAGCTGTGTATATAGAACACCTGGATCAAACATTGACTTATTTAAGGACTGGATGGAAAAAATGTATGCAAAACTAACTCATAAAGTTATGTTCATCTGTGGGGATTTCAATATAGATCTGATGAATTCAAAACAACATAGTTTGACAGAAGAATTTATCAACACAGTGTACAGTATGGGCTTACATCCAACAATTACCGGACCTAGCAGAATCACGTCACACAGTGCCACACTAATAGATAACATATTTACAAACATTATGGAAAATAATATCAGGAGTGGGCTTTTATTGAATGATATCAGTGACCACCTGCCGATTTTTGTTGTCTATCAATGTGATTATAAGAAGAAAAAGTATACCAAAAATATTAAATATAAAAGAATAAGAACCGAAGAATCTATGTATTTACTGGCAAAGGAATTATTAATACAAGACTGGAAGATAGTTTATGATGAAAATGATATAAATAAAGCATATGATAAATTTTTACAAATATTTCAATCATTGTACAATAAAAACTGTCCTATAAAACAATACAGTGACAGACAACAAAAAAAAATATTCCTTGGGTCACCAAGGGGTTAATAAATGCATGTAAAAAGAAGAATACATTATATAAACAATTCATTAAGTGCAGAAAGGTGGAGGCTGAGATCAAATATAAAAGATATAAAAATAAGCTTACTAATATAATGAGGACCTGTAAGAAAGAATATTACAACAGAATATTAGAGGATAATAAAAATAACTTAAGAGGAATTTGGCAAGTACTCAATGGGATTATTAGTAATCGACCTAAGAATGCTAATTATCCAGAATATTTTAATGAAAATGGCAATTTGATAAATAATATGGAGGATGTGGTCAGTGGTTTCAATAAATTTTTTGTAAACGTTGGTCCTGAATTAGCAAAATCAATAGTGACAACAGAAACAAACAACAGTGGTTCTGTAAATGAAATAGAAGATAGAAATCCAAACACAATCTTTTTGGGTGCAGTTACTGAAAAGGAAATTATCGAGACTGTGAGTAAATTTAAGAACAAAAAAATCAACGGACTGGAATGAAATTGACATGACAATAGTGAAAAAAGTAATTGAAGGAATTGTTAAGCCACTCACCCACATCTGTAACCTATCATTTCAAACTGGTAAATTTCCAAACAAAATGAAAATAGCAAAAGTAATACCTCTATACGAAACAGGAGACAGTCATTGTTTCACAAATTACAGGCCAGTCTCTTTACTCTCACAATTCTCCAAAATACTTGAAAAAATCTTCACTAAGAGACTGGATGATTTCATTGAAAAACACAACCTCCTTACAGACAGCCAGTATGGTTATAGAGCAGATAAATCTACATCTTTGGCACTGATTGAACTTATAGAAGAAATTACTAGTTGTATAGATAAAAAAAAGTTTGCTGTAGGATTATTTATAGATTTAAAGAAAGCTTTTGACACCATTGACCACAGAATACTACTAAGGAAACTGGAAAGGTATGGGATAAGAGGGGTCGGACTGAGTTGGGTGGAAAGTTATTTAAGTAACAGACAACAATTTGTACAAATTAGTGAGCACAAATCACCCTTCATGGACATCACTTGTGGTGTGCCCCAGGGGTCAGTTTTGGGACCCAAACTCTTTATTTTGTATATAAATTACATATGCCAAGTATCAAAAATTCTGAAATTTATTTTGTTTGCGGATGACACAAATATCCTTTGCACTGGTGAGAATTTGCAGCAGGTTTTAGAGGTGGTCACAACTAAAATGAAAAAGTTAACACAGTGGTTCAACAAAAATAAATTATCTCTAAATCTAAAAAAAAACACAGATTATGTTGTTTGGAAATTATAAAATAAATCATGAAATAATGGTAACGATAGATGATACCAGAATAGAAACAGTACAGTGTGGCGGTTCGGTTAACCCCCACAACAGACTAAGGACAGTCAGCTCGCTTCTCTTGGTTTTTTCCGCTGCACTACTGAGATGTAATGTGCCATTCATGCTTTGAGATGTTAATGTGCCATTCATGTATAGTGTTCATGCGTCCTGTCCTTACTGTGACCTAGAGACTGAGATCAATACGTAGATGTGCCTTGTAACCTCTTTGTCCTGCAAGCTGGAGCAGAGGCCAGCAATCTGCCTATTGTTATGTATGTCTCTTAAATGCAAATGTCTCAACTGCTGTGAATACCCTTTGATGTATTGTCTGAGTTGGGTATAAGTACTGCAGTGAAATCCATGTTCTCTCTCTCGCTCTCACTCACACTTCTACTGCTGCTGCTGGACACACAGACTGTGTGTCTCTCTTCTCTGAGAGCCGCTGGGCTCGCTCCCGGCGCGCATGCACGGCGCCGGGAGTGGAGCTCATGACGGCGGTATGATTTAATAAAACCTACTTAAAACCTCAGCATCGCTGCTTATTTTATCATGCCGCTTCAACAGGAAAATAAGTTTCTGGGGGTGACGCTAGACAATAAAATCTGCTGGAAACCTCACATCAGTCACATCCGGGCCAAGTTGGCAAAATGTATAGGCATACTGGGGAAGACAAGACACATCTTGGTCTATAAATCATTGGTCTTACTGTACAATTCACTGTTTCTACCTTATCTTAACTACTGTGTAGAAGTCTGGGGAAACACCTACAAGACCAACCTACAGTCAATATGCACATTACAAAAAAGAGCTATAAGGATAATAAATAATGTAGGATATAGAGACCACACCAATTCGTTGCTTTTAAAGTCATATGTCATAAAGTTCATCGATTTAGTTAAATTTAAGACAGCACAAGTCATGTACAGGGCAATTAATAATCAACTCCCAACTAATATACAAAAAATATTTTAAAAAAGAGACAATGATCATAATTTGAGAGGAGACTTAAACTTTACAAAACCCAAGATACGAACAACCAAGAAAAGTATGTGCATATCTGTCTGTGGGGTGGATTTGTGGAACAGTCTGGAGCCGGAACTGAAACTATGTACAAACAGAAATCAATCCAAAAAGAGGTACAAACATTATTTGCTGAAAGGATATATGTTAGAAGGGTAGTATTTATATGTACGATTCACTATGCTCACTCTGGGACACTATGGGACACTATGGAATGGTGGGTGGGACAGCACTGTGTATATCTGTGTTGTTTGAGGCTGGTTTTGATGTATGGACATCAATGTATGCTAGGATGGATGGGTGTTAATGTTGATACGTACAAAATACAGTTAATTGTTTACTTGGGGTCTTAAATGTGGTAATTTGTATATAATTCACATGAATGTATTTATGGAAAAGAGGAGATGGAATTAATAAGTGTTCACTTCTTCCTTCTCCCTTTCGAACACTGTATACTGTTACTTTATTGCATTTGTCATTTGTTTTGTTTTTGTTATACTTTTTTATTCGAAATAAAGTATCTATCTATCTATCTACCCAGCCATCACCCCTGACCCAGAACCCACTTTTTCTCCACCCATAGATAAACAGCTCTCCCTTTTCTCACCCATAACCACTGATGAACTTTCCAAAATACTCTCCAGCATGAAATCATCTACATGCCCCCTGGACCCCATCCCCTCCCCCCTTATCAAAGCCTGTCTCACCCCTCTTGCCCCCCTTATCATCGACACCATCAACTCCTCCCTGACCACTGGCATTGTCCCCCCATCACTTAAGATTGCTGCCATCACCCCCCTCCTTAAGAAACCTGGCCTGGACTCTGACGACCCCAACAATTTCAGACCTATCTCCAACCTCCCATTTCTGGCTAAAATATTGGAAAAAGCTGTTGCCACCCAACTCAAGAAACACCTCCTCTCCAACAAACTCTACGAAACATTCCAATCTGGATTCCGTTCTCACCACAACACTGAAACCACCTTCCTCAGGGTCACCAATGACCTCCTGCTCGCCTCTGACTCTGGCTCCCTCACCATTCTTCTCCTTCTCGATCTCAGCGCTGCTTTCGATACCATCAATCATTCCATCCTGCTCCGTCGTCTGCTTTCTATTGGCATCACTGACTCCGCCCTCTCTTGGTTCACCTCCTACCTGTCTGAGAGATTCCAGTACATCTCCATCAACAATCATAAATCACGCACCACCCCCGTCTCACACGGTGTCCCTCAAGGCTCTGTGCTCGGTCCAACCCTTTTCACTCTCTACATGCTTCCGCTTGGTCACATCATTCGTCAACATGGTCTTCACTTTCACTGCTACGCCGACGACACCCAGCTGTACATCTCCTCTAAATCCATCAACCCCGCCATTCTCTCCACCATCACCAACTGCCTTACAGACATAAAAACCTGGATGACTAACAACTTTCTCAAGCTAAACAGCAATAAAACAGAAATCATCATTTTTGGACCAAAATCTCTTTTACCCTCTTCCCAGAACTTTTCATTCCAAATCGATGGTCACTCAGTCACCCCCTCCCCCCTGGCCAGAAACCTCGGCATTATCATGGTCCCCACCCTCTCCTTCAAATCTCACATCAACCATATCACCAAAACAGCATTTTTTCATCTTCGTAATATTGCACGCCTCCGTCCAACCCTCTCACCCTCTGCTGCTGAAATACTCATCCATGCCTTCATCACCTCCAGACTTGATTACTGTAACAGCATTCTGTATGGACTTCCTTCCACCATCCTCCAAAAACTACAGTATGTCCAAAACTCAGCCGCCCGCCTACTTACTCACTCCCGCTCCAGAGACCACATCACTCCTCTCCTCCGTCAGCTCCACTGGCTCCCCATTCAACAGCGCATCAACTTCAAGATCCTCCTCATCACCTATAAAGCTCTTCATAACCTCGCCCCCTCATACCTAACGGACCTTCTGTCTCGTCATTCTCCCACTCGTCTCCTCCGCTCTGCTGACGCTCACCTTCTTACCCCCATCACCAAGACAAAATTCCGCACCCTGGGTGATAGATCATTCGCCATTGCCGCACCAACCCTGTGGAATTCCTTGCCCCTTCACATCCGGTCTGCCAACACACTTGCTTCTTTTAAAAGTGAACTCAAAACCCATCTTTTCAAATCTACCTACAAAAACTGACTGCCTCTTCTACCTATGTGTACCTACCTTGTCTGTTTACTCGTCCTCTATATGTTTGTCCCTATGCTGCTTTGTAAAGCGTCTTTGAGTATTTAGAAAAGCGCTATATAAGACTGATGTATTATTATTATTATCTAAAGAAGATAATGTTAATCCCTCCAAATATGAATTTGGCTAGTATTATCCTGCTCCTTAAACCTGCAAAAGAACCTACGCTTCCATCCAGCTACCGTCCCATCTCACTTATGAATGTCAATCTTAAAATAATTTGCAAAGCTCTCACCAAAAGACTGAAAAGGATAATTCCGTTTATTATATACCCTGATCAGACAGGTTTCATCAAGGGTTGGCACTCGGCTAATAATACACGCAGGCTATTTAATTTAACAGACTACTGCAAGATCAATAACGTAGAAACTACAATCCTGTCCCTGGATGCAGAGAAAGCCTTTGACCGTGTTAACTGGAAATTTCTTTTTATGGTGTTAAACAAGTTTGGGTTTGGTTCATCTTTCATAAACTGGATTAAAACACTACTGTATATAGCTGTCCAGCTGGGTCTGTCCGAACAAATGATCAGACTTCCCGAAGCTTTATTCTCCAGAGAGGTACTAGGCAGGGGTGTACACGCTCTTCCTTACTTTTTACCATCTTTATTGAACCATTAGCAGCAGCCATACAACAAAATGTTGATATCAGAGGTATCCAAACTGGAGAAGAAGAACACAAGATAAGTCTTTATGCTGATGATGTTTTGACTTTCCTTGAAAACTCACAAAGATCTCTTCTTCAGACAGTGATAATGATGAAAATTCATCAATGAGCGCCAGACTACTCTATTAACTAGGGTAAATCAATAGTTCTACCTATAAATTGTAATTTCTTAAATACATCAGCTATGTATCAGCTTGTGTCTATGTTGAATGTAATTTGTGGCTTGTATATATGGATGTCACCAGACTGCAAAACAAATGTACCTACAGGTACAAATAAAGTAACCTGAACCTGAACCTGAATACAATCAGGTAATATTAAATATTTAGGAATAGATATTTCCCCCAGGTTCTCAGAGTTATTGCGACTAAATCACATTCCCCTTTTAAAAACAATACAAGACAACCTTACGCGCTGGAGGACATTACCTTTATCATTAATGGGAAGAGTCGCAACTGTTAAAATGATGGCCCTTCCTAAAATCAACTATTTGTTCTCAGTGATCCCTACCCAACCATCAGTGGTCTGGTTTAAGTCTCTAGACTCAAATATAAGTAATTTTTTATGGAAGGATAAACCATCACGGATTAGTTTAAAAACTCTTCAAAAAGCAAAAGCGTGTGGAGGCTTAGATCTACCAAATTTTTTAAATTACATTTTAGCCAGTAAACTGCAGTTTGTTTCAAAATGGACAAAATCAACCCCACTAGGAAACCCATGGCTAGATGCCGAACAGTCTCTCTGTGGGTTGCTAAATATCTCTGACTTACCTTTTATAAGTCCCTGTATTAAATGCCATGACTGTTTTAAAAGTATTAATATCAGCTCCTCTCTGACGGCTTGGTGGAAATTTTTTAAAATAACGGGGTCTTCACTTGTCCCCTGTAAACTCACGCCCATTTGGAATAATCCTGGTATCTTGCAACAAAAGAGGACATTAAAATTTCCACTATGGCAAGAGAAGGGAAAAATAACTTAGAACATCTTATTCAAGGTGGAAATTTTATCCATTTTCAGGAGCTAGTGTCACAGTACGACATCAGTGATAAAAAGTACTTTGAATGCCAACAGCTTAAATCCATAATAAAAGCAAGATTTAATCTTAATCAGACAGATTTAGAGGTACCAGTTAAGGTGGCAGAATTTCTAAATCTTCATTCCCCTAAATTGATATCGAAAATACATGGACTATTATCAAAGCTGGATGAGTCCGTATCTCTTCAAATATCAAAATGAGAGACAGACCTATCAATCAATAAGGAGGAAAGTTTCTGGACACAAATACTGTATGTTTAAACACTTTTAAGATGACTAAAAACTCTAACTTACAACTTATACAGTATAAAGTTCTACATAGAATTCATTACACAGGACAAAGGATGTTCAAAATAGGCCTGAGTCACACAAATATCTGCTCTCACTGTACCAGCAACATCCCGGATAGCTATATGCATGGTATGTGGTCCTGTGCACCAGTTCAAAAGTTCTGGCAGAAGACATGTGAGGACTTGTCGGCATGGCTTGGGTATAGTGTCCCATCCTCACCCACACTTTGCATATTAGGTGATTTAAGTGAAATAAATATAGATGCAAGGATGTCACACATGGTTCTCACTGCCTTATGCATCGCAAAGAAAACTATCCTCATGAACTGGAAATCAAGAAGTAACTTATGCATGACTTATAATAACTTACTATTAGATTATATTAGCCTGGAGAGATTGTCAGCGTCCTCAAACAATCAACTGGCAGAATTCAATTCTCTCTGGTCCCGGCTTATTAATTCTATAACCTGAGGGGTGGCGGGTGGTGGCTTGCTCTCCATGGCGCCTCTGGCAGCTGGCTGCGCCCCGACTGCAGGTGTCCAGGGGGCCTGTTCTGGGGTGGCCGTTTGTCTGGCCGGGGGAGGGGGGGTCGGGGGGGCTGTGGGGTTGGCTGGCGGGGGTGGGCTGTGGCCCCCGGCCGGCTGGCCTCACCTCCCACGGGGGTCTGGGTCTGGCCCTGGGCCCCTGATGCTGGGGGGGGGGGGTTCCCCCCCCCCGGGCCAGGGTCGGGTGTGTGCCGGGGGTACGGGTTGGTCCCGGTGCGTCCTTGCGCGGCGGGGTCGTGTTTTCCCCGGGGCCTTGGCAGCACCCTGGGGTAGGTGCCTGCATCCTGGGTCACCCCCCACCCCCCGTCCACTGGGGTCTGCGGATGTGGGTGTGCATGTGTGTGTGTGTATGTGTGTGAGAGTGGGTGTGAGTGGGAGCTTGTGTATGAGCGGATGCGGAAGTGGGTGTGTGTGTTGTGAGTGGGCAGGTGGGGCTGTGTGTGGGTGTAGGTGGGCATGTGTGATGGTGGTTGGGGGTACGTGTGTGTATGGGTGCAGTTACCTGTGGGTGGATGTCTGGGGGTGGAGGATGTGTGTATGGGTAGGAGAACTTTGTTGGGTGGCAGGGGTGAGGCAGTCCATCTAGTGGCATGGGGGTTGGCGTTTCGGGGCCTGCTTGTCCCGGTCGCCCTGCTGTTGTGTCGCGGGGTGAGTCGCTTTGTTGCATTGGCTCTGGCGTCATTGGCGGTGGGTGTGTCAGTGCTTGGGGGTGGTTGGGGGGGCCATTGGCGCGGGTTGGTGGCCGTGTTTCCATTAGGTTGCTCCGGGGTGGCCGTGGCTGCGGGGCAGCCTGCTGCTGTCGGTGTGCGTCTGGGGTGGGTGGTCGGTGGGCTTGGATGGGCGGTAGGGGGTGTTGCTTGGCATGTGGGCCACCATGTGGGTCCGGCCCATTGTTCACTATTGTGACTATTGTTGTCCATGCTTGTGTGTGTAAGATGAGTGGGAATTGGTATGGCTGCCCCATCATGTTTGTGGTGCTGGGACCGCCGGGGTGCGATGCTGGTGGGTCCTGGGCTGCTTGCACCGGTGGCCCTCGCCCTGGTTTGGGATTTGGGGGCAGTGGGTGGCCTCATGAACCAGTCTGCAAGCTGGCTTCTGGGGGGAGGGGCGCCTCGCTTTTAGACCGCCTCCCTCCCAGTCTTATTTTCCACCTTCCCCCTCCCCCTGACTCTGGGTGGAATATACATCTTCTTGGATACATTTAGGGCTTTGGGGTGGGGGTGTGCCGCACTGTATCAGCGAAGGGGATGCCTTTGCTGTGCGGTGGGGCTGCACTCACCTCAATTTTAATAGCATTTTAGACACTGAGGGCTTGAGTGGATGGGGCCCCACTGCCCATCGCAGTGGCAAGCAGTGCTCCAATCACTATCCCCCCAATTTTAATTGCACTTTGGTAGTCCACACATTTGCACACAATTACATCATATAACCAACACACACCCTCCATGTTTTGTGTGGGGGGAGGGGGGTGGGGGTCTTCCCCCACCCCTGTTGCCCTCCTCCTGCTGGGGGCATGGGGGCCCGGTGGGGAGCCTGGGACCCATCATGTTGCCAACATCCCTGGGTGCTACTGAATGTATAAATACAACCAAGGGAGTGAGAGGTGGACTGAATATGAGCGTAAGTGAGAGTGAGGGGGTGATGAATGGAGGTGGTGATGGTGGGTCGGTTTTGTGCGGCGCTTTGCATGTCGGGTGGCATCTCGGAGCACCTGCGGTGGTCTGCTGATCAGTCACTCAGGTGGGCGCCGGGGGTAGGGGTCTGCTTCTGTGACCGGTGCTGGTGGCCTCCCCAGTCACTGCCAGGCACTGGTGCGTGTTGAGGCTCGTTGCATCTACTTCGCAGCCGCCTTATGAAACAAGCGTGAATGAGGGGTGAGTTTGAATGGGTACAGGAGTGAGAGAGAATGGGTTGGTCCGGGTGAGTGAGAGGGAGTTTAGTGCATATGAGTGTGCATGGGAGCATGTGGGTGTGAAGGTGTGGGGAGGGGTGTGTCTGTGAGTCGGGAGGTGCTGGATTAAGGGGGGTAGTGCCTCTCGGTAATGTGGGCTCCCCTGGGCGGGGGGACTTCTTTGGGCATGGGGTTCCCCGGGGTGTGCACCGGTGGCGCTGGGGTAGGCCCGCTGTGGGGGTGCCTGGGGGGGGCGCTCGCGCTGGGGGGTCGCGGGCCGGTCTCCGGCCCGAGGGGTGGGGTCACTGGCCTCCTGGTGCCTGGGGCCCGGGGGCGGGTGTTGTCTCCGCTGGAGGGGTCGGGGTCAGGCGGGCCTGGGAGTGCGGGCTTGCCGCGCTGGCCACCGAGCAACCTGGCCTCCCTCGATTGTCCCTCCGAGGGCGGATGGCTGGCTTTCCTGGGGCTTGCTGACCTCGGACGTTTGTGCTCTGTGTTGGTTGGTGGCGCTGCCTTGCCTGCTCAGGGTTCCCGGGAGGAGAGCTTCTGTGACCGGCCCTCCACTTCGTATGTTTCCTGACAAACCACTCACATGCACACATTTATTTTGTGTGGGTTCTCATACTGTATATACAGTGGGGTAAAAAAGTATTTAGTCAGCCACCAATTGTGCAAGTTCTCCCACTTAAAAGATGAGAGAGGTCTCCAATTTTCATCATAGGTATACCTCAACTATGAGAAACAAAATAAGAAAAAAAAATCCAGAAAATCCCATTGAAGGATTTTTAATGAATTAATTGGTAAATTCCTCGGTAAAATAAGTATTTGGTCAATAACAAAAGTTCATCTCAATACTTTGTTATATACCCTTTGTTGGCAATGACAGAGGTCAAACGTTTTCTGTAAGTTTTCACAAGGTTTTCACACACTGTTGCTGGTATTTTGGCCCATTCCTCCATGCAGATCTCCTCTAGAGCAGTAATGTTTTGGGGCTGTCGCTGGGCAACACGGACTTTCAACTCCCTCCAGATATTTTCTATGGGGTTGAGATCTGGAGACTGTCTAGGCCACTCCAGGACCTTGAAATGCTTCTTACGAAGCCACTCCTTCGTTGCCCGGGCGGTGTGTTTGGGGTCATTGTCATGCTGAAAGACCCAGCCACGTTTCATCTTCAATGCCCTTGCTGGTGGAAGGAGGTTTTCACTTAAAATCTCACGATACATGGCCCCATTCATTCTTTCCTTTACACTGATCAATCGTCCTGGTCCCTTTGCAGAAAAACAGCCCCAAAGTATGATGTTTCCACCCCCATGCTTCACAATAGGTATGGTGTTCTTTCTCCTCCAAACACGACAAGTTGAGTTTTTACCAAAAAGTTCTATTTTGGTTTCATCTGACCATATGACATTCTCCCAATCCTCTTCTGGATCATCCAAATGCTCTCTAGCAAACTTCAGACGGGCCTGGACATATATTGGCTTAAGCAGGGGGACACGTCTGGCACTGCAGGATTTGAGTCCCTGGCGGCGTAGTGTGTTTCTGATGTAGCCTTTGTTACTTTGGTCCCAGCTCTCTGCAGGTCATTCACTAGGTCCCCCATGTGGTTCTGGGATTTTTGCTCACCGTTCTCGTGATAATTTTGACCCCACGGGGTGAGATCTTGCGTGGAGCCCCAGATCGAGGGAGATTATCAGTGGTCTTGTATGTCTTCCATTTTCTAATAATTGCTCCCACAGTTGATTTCTTCACACCAAGCTGCTTACCTATTGCAGATTCAGTCTTCCCAGCCTGGTGCAGGTCTACAATTTTGTTTCTGGTGTCCTTTGACAGCTCTTTGGTCTTGGCCATAGTGGAGTTTGGAGTCTGACTGTTTGAGGTTGTGGACAGGTGTCTTTTATACTGATAACAAGTTCAAACAGGTGCCATTAATACAGGTAACGAATGGAGGACAGAGGAGCCTCTTAAAGAAGAAGTTACAGGTCTGTGAGAGCCAGAAATCTTGCTTGTTTGTAGGTGACCAAATACTTATTTTACTGAGGAATTTACCAATTAATTCATTAAAAATCCTTCAATGTGATTTTCTGGATTTTTTTTCCTCATTTTGTCTCTCATAGTTGAGGTATACCTATGATGAAAATTGGAGACCTCTCTCATCTTTTAAGTGGGAGAACTTGCACAATTGGTGGCTGACTAAATACTTTTTTGCCCCACTGTATGCACGCAGACATACACGGACAAGTGTCTCTCCTTTAACAGGTACGGGAAACCAGACTCGTATTGAGACATCTTTGGTGGAAGAAGCAGTTTGTCTTTTGTTTGTTTTAGTTGTTGGTTTGTTTGTTTTTTTGTCTGTCCCCCTCCCTTTTCTTTCACCCTCCACACACTTCCTTTCCCTCTTCCCCATCCTATCAGGTCTTCCATGGGTAAAATAATTAAAATAAAGTATTAAAAGTTATTACAGGAGGCGTTTACAACAATATACAATACACAGTTAGGTACTGTATAAGCTCCTCTTGGCAAAGTAAATCTGTTTTGGCACAATAAGGCTGCCAGATCCCTGTTCTGCTTGCCTAGCTGCCTGACAGGACGGGGGGGTGGGGGGGGAGTATCAACTCCAAAGTATCCATCAGCTGGTATCAAAGTCACACCCATCCCTAGCGACTAGTACCAGTGGCACTGGTACCACACAGGAAGGAGAAGCTGCCACAGACTCCCCTCACCTGGACTGTGGGTCCTCTGGCCATTCCGCGCCACAGTCATGTTAGTATTAATTTTACATTTTAGATATTACAGCGGCCAGGACTCATGAGGCCCTTTTCCACTCGCCCCGCTTAGCCCAACACGGGACAGCTCAGCACATGGTGTGGTGTTTAAAGGGGAAAAGGAATTTGCAGCATCCAGTAAATGTGCCGTTACTGTGTGCCTGCCTGTGTAACGGTTTCAGCCCCCACCCCCCCACCCCCGAAATTTTGAAGTTGTTGTGCAATCGGAGCCGACAAAATTACGATCCAGTGATGAAAGGAATAATTGAACGGGTTTCTAACTTGGAGCTACCTTATAGTAGATAGATAGATGTATTTTATTGATCCCAAACTGGGAAATTACAGAAGAATAATATATAATATAATGGCAATATAATGGCATATTTGCAGTGTTTGTTCACAGGAAAAACCCACACAGAGCACACACAGCTCAGCTGCTGCCTCAGTGTGCGCATGTGTGCGCGCGCGCACACACACACACACACACACACACACACACACAGAGCTAACCCCCACCCACACTTCTGGAAGCTAGGGCATGAAGAGAGAGCAGTGACAGAGTGGTGGCTAAACTTTTATTGATAAAAATTACATATTTTCACTGAGCAACTCCATACTCGGGGATGCACACTCTTGTAACTTCAGCAAAGCACTTATAAAATCTGGGGTCAGTCTGATGAACAGTTTGAGAGATATGTGAGGAACACACACACACACACACACACACACAAACAGACAGATATCTTGCATTTATAGATAGATGCATTGTGGCTTGCTTCCACAGACTTTTATTCCTCTCTAGAGTGCAACTCCACCTCTCCAGGTTCTCTTCTACCTGCTCCCTACTCTTACTACAGATGGTAAATGGCATCCACTTATATATTTTGATATATTTTTCTCATCTCTTGATGACCAAAGCACTTTACAGATCCTACTATCTATCCATTCATACACACACTCACACTCTGCAGAGCTGCCATGCAAGGCGCTGGCCTGACCCACCAGAAGCAACTTGGGGTTCAGTGTCTTGCTCAAGAACACTTCAGCATGCGACTGCAGAGAGAGTGGGAATCGAACCACTGACTCTCCAATCAGAAGTCAGCCACATTACACCTGTGCCACCACAATATCATCTGCAAACATCATGGTCCATGGAGACTCCTGCCTGACCTCATCTGTCAGCTTGTCCATCACCATGGCAAACATACAGACGGTCATATAAAGCATAAATAGAATATCATTTTATTAACAGTTTTCATCAATCAGTATAAAGAACATAATTTATTTGAGCTATGCTGCTTTCCTTTATCTCTCTAAATGCTCACCACCAACTACTACAAGCAGTATTTGACTTTCTAGCTAATTGCTCCAAGCTTCTCACTGGCTACTGTGGCCAGCAGCAGATTTGATAATAACCAGAGGGTGCTGTCTGCTGCCTTGGCTAAGGTTTGCTTTCTCTGAGTACATTATTGTTATACACAGAAAAAGTCACTATACACAGTTAGGCTTAATTGTGCTATCAAAAATTCAGCAGTGTAATTTAAAGCTACTGGCAATAAAAAAGAATAAATTAATAAAATACCTAAAAAGGACCAAATTCATCTTTAAACTTTACAGGGTTAAACTGGCAATCTTGCATATTCCACCTTGAATAAAGGTGATTGCATTGAAAACACCTGAACAGACGAACAGCTGCAACAGTTTTTCAAAAGACTTGAGTAGCCAGTCTTTTTTTTTTTAAACAAGGAAGTAATTAAAATGTACAAGACCATGGTGACACAGCACAATTGCAGACACGTCATTTCAAAAAGAAGCTTCTCATCTTTCCTGTTTTAAATCCCCTTCTATGCCTTCTCCTCCCATCATTAGCTCCATCTCACTTTGCACCCATTCTCTTTTTATGTCTTTACACCCATATTTAGCTATCTCTTTACATGTGTCCAATTGTTGCTGTTTCCCCTCTGCTCATACTAGACAAAGTTTAAACAATTCAGATTGCATTTGTTTAACATTAGCCTGAGAAACAGGGCTGAGATCTCGACCTTCTTCAGTAAAACTGTGCTGCCATCTGCTGCTTAAAGACAGAAACACAAGTCAAAGTAAAAACCAAAATAAAGCTACACTATATTTCCCAAAGTATTGGGACACCCCTCCAAATGAATGGGCACCAATGAGCAAAGCAACGTCCATAAAAACATGGATGGGTGAGTTTGGTGTGGAGGAACTTAACTGGCCTGCACAGAACCCTGACCTCAACCCGACAGAACACCTTTGGAATGAATTAGAGCGGAGACTGTGAACCAGGCCTTCTCATCCAACATTGGTGCCTGACCTCATAAATGCACTTCTGGAAGAATGATCAAACATTCCCATAAACACACTCCTAAACCTTGTGGAAATCCACCCTTTTCAGCTATCACAGCATGAACTCTTCTGGGAAGGCTTTCCACAATGTTTGGGAGTGTGTTTATGGGAATTTTTGACCAAGTGCATTTGTGAGGTCAGGCACTGATGTTGGGCAAGAAGTCCTGGCTCGTAGTCTCTTTTTTCAAAAGGTATTATAGCGTTTCCCCCACGGAGACACCAACTGCCGATCAAATGTGTTTTAATGTCCAATAATGACATTTTGACATCCAATTAATTCTGTATGACTTTCACTGCACACACGCACACCATGCCACAGCATCAGCCTGCAGCATTTCTGCATCTCCTGTCCATCAAGTGCTGAGAGCCGGCCAGGGTAAGCCTGGGCATTTATCGTTATTGTTGTGAAAGTACATGCAGTAGGTGATTTGCTGTTTTTGTGGGGGTTTTTTTAACAATTTTAACAGTTATTCCTACCATACAGTACAAAAGGAATAACTGTAATCTCAGAATAAATTTGCAAGAATAAAGGTGAAAAAATATGATAAAAGACACTAATTTACAATTTAAAAAGTCACAAATTTACTATAAGCAAGTGTGGTTTATGAGAAAAAAGTTGTATTTTCATGAGAAAAAAATACAACTTCCAAATGGGGAAAAACCCCCCACACATTTCCAAGAAAAAAGTCACAATAAAGTCACAAATTTAAAAGACAAGAATTGTCAGTTTTCTAGACCATTTTTATGTTTGTTGACTCGTTGTCCAATTTTCTCACCACTTAGTGAGGTTTTTCTAGTAAACTTAAACATTTTTCTTGGAAAGTTATAGCTGTTTTTGATAAATTTGCAACTTTTTCCTGGCAGATGTGTTACTTCTGTAATGTATACTGCTCAAAAAAATAAAAGGAACACTTTGAAAACACATCAGATTTTAATGGGAAAAAATAAGCTGGATATCGAAATTGTGACAGGCTAGTCCAGCTTACTCAGATTAAAAAGTGTTCCTTTAATCTGAGTAAACTGGACTAGCCTGCCACAATTTCGATATCCAGCTTATTTTTTCCCATTAAAATCTGATGTTTTTTCCTCAAATTTTCATGATTTTTCTTGTATATTAGCTACTATGCTTTCACTGATATACTAATTTGCTCTGTATAAATTATACTTGTCCTCTTTATTAGGATGGAGGGTGGCAGGTTAACAAAATGGGATGAGTTTGACTCATTTTGCTGACAAGATGAATGGCATCCCCCCTCAAATTGCCTACTGAGTACATGCTTCAACACCATACAGACAGCCTCATGTCACTGACAGAACATGTGTGTTATCTTAAAAGTAAATTACAATAACTTCAAAGCATTGGCAGAAAATGAGAAAACTCTGATAGGTTATCATACAGTAATTAGTCTCTTTTTCGGGCAAACAGTGAAACTTAGGTGAAGAGGAACTTTTTAATTTTTTTGCAAAGATTTATTTATTTCAATGGAGGTTTAATATTTTATTTATTGAAAGAAAAGCCTTTTTTCTTGATTTATTTATTTTGAACAGATATTCCTTTTTCAATGGAAGCTGTAAATTCTTTGTCATTGACCTGTTGGCATCTAAATACATAATTAATGATGAAGACCATGGTCTTTGTATGAGTTGATAATTTTGTGGAAATCGGTGGTCTTTTAAATATCTCCATGAGTGTATAGGTATTAGATATATCAAGTAAGTACAGTAAAATTTGCACTACTGTATGCAACTTTACTTTTCAGAATTTAGGAGTGCCCTTTTTTGGTTGAGCACCTACTTCCTGAAATGTCTGTGCATGTCACTGAGCTCGCTTTTTCTTCTCTGTGTAGTGAAGAGAATATCTGACCTGATTATAAATTTCATGTTTTTACTGCCCATACACTGTTGAAGAAGAAGAAGAAGAAGAAGAAGAAGAAGAAGAAGAAGAAGAAGAAGAAGAAGAAGAAGAAGAAGAAGAAGAAGAAGAGTTTTCTCCAGCTAAGCTGCTTTGAACCCTAATAGGTAAATATACACAATTCCATTTTCATTTGATCGAGTGAACCCGGGCTCCCACAACGCTGGCCCTCCAACCCTCTCAGTCTGACTCTGCGGACAGCTCTTCTGGCAGGCAGCCCATGTTGTCCTGCAGTTGATCAATACAAGTATCTGTGAGATAACTGATGGAGGTGGTGCCATGTTTGGGCAGCCAAAGCAGAAGATCGCTAGCAAGTTCTTTGCTGCGCCAACAGTGACTGACTAAGTGCAACCTTCTCTCCTGGATGGTTTTGGATAAGGGTGGTATAAATCAGTAGAGGTTTTTGTTTGTTAGATGGTCTTTCCAGGAGACATTTAAGGCTGCTCTCAACATTCGTGCAAAGACTCCATCGAGTGAGGATTGAAGTTTAGAAGTCAGTGTCTAGAACGTTAATCCACAGACCAGGACAGATTCAGTGGTGGCACAAAAGAAGCTCTGTTTAAGGTCTGCAGGTAGGTTAGATTTTCAGACTTTGTCCAGGCTGTTTAGAGCTCCCCACACTTTTCCATACACGGCATTCAGCATCCCTCTTTGTGGAGGTAATATTGCTTCTGAGATAGATGAAGTAATTGGTCTTGTTAATGCCATCATCGTCTAACGACTCAATGGGATTTTCTGCATTGTAGGACATGTATTCTGTTTTGCAAGCATTGATGCATAGGCCTACTGAACATTCTGCTTCTTCAACAAAGTGAAGTAGAATGTTTGCATTTTCTATATTGTCAGCAAAGAGGATAAGATTGTCAGTATTTTCTGTTCCAGATAACGTGGACTCCTGATCTTTTTTAGAGTGAGCCCGAGTTCTTTATAATGATAATGCATCGGATTTATAAAGCTCCTTTCATGGACACTCAAAGACACTTTACAATGGATACATTATTCATTCACTCCACAGACACACAGTGATAGCAGTAAGCTACTGCTGTAGCCACCACAGATGCCCTGGGGCATCCAGGTGGCTACCAATCTGCACCAACAGCCTCTCCGACCACTACCAAACATTTATACACATTCATACCCAGTGTCATGGACACTGGAGGCAATGTGGGTAAAGTGTCTTGCCCAGGGACACAATGGCAGAATGAATGGGGAGAGCAGGATTCAAACCACCAACCCTCCAATTATTGGATGACCTGCTCTACCTCCTGAGCCACCGCCGCCCCATCTATGCATGTGCATCTGCTGAGATTCATAAGGTATAGTCTAGACAAACGACAAACAGGTATGGGACAAGCACGTCCCCTTGTTGGACACCCGATAATCTCCATCTGGAGAGCAAACCATGGACCGGGTGTTTCTATACAGCATCATGATTGCGTTGATTGTTTCCTGAGGGATGCCATAAGCATGAAGAATATCAACCTTTTTCATGATGAATAGAGTCAAATGCTTTGGAGAAATCTATAAATAAGAGGACAGCTGATAAATTACTGGCCTTCACTCCTCCAATTATACACATTCTGAAAGCATAGACACATACATGGCATATCACAGATGTGCAGCTGACATATCTGCAGCAACTGTATCATGCTATCATATCAATATGAACAATATCTTTGTGGAATGTTTCCAGCACTTCTCTGAATCTGTGCCATGAAAAATTAAGGCAGTTCTGAAGAAAACTAGGAAGGCGTAATTAATAGGAAGGTGTGTACCTAATAGGAAGATGTGCCTTTCATTTCAAAAATCTTAGAAAGAGTTGTTGCTACGCAATTATTTGACCACTTGCAGGGAAATGGTTTATTTGCAGTTTCAATCTGGGTTTAGAATCCATCATAGTACTGGAACAGCTTTAGTGAAGGTCACTAATGACCTCCTTATCGCATCTGGTAATGGACTTATTTCTGTACTTGTCCTTTTAGACCTTAGTGCAGCTTTTGATACTATCGATCATAATATTTTACTTGATAGATTAGAACACCATGTTGGACTTAATGGAACTTTGTTGCGGTGGTTTAGATCTTATTTATCTGATAGGTTCCAGTTTGTTCATGTCAATAATGAGTTTTCTTCCAACTCAAAGCTCAGTCACGGAGTTCCACAGGGATCTATGCTAGGCCCTACTCTTTTTAGTTTATATATGCTTCCACTATGCAACGTTATTAGAAAGCACTGTATATATTTTCATTGTTATGCAGATGACACACAATTATACCTGTCAATGAAGCCAGATGATAGTAATCAGTTAGCCAAATTAGAGGCCTGTCTTAAGGAAATCAAAGCTTGGATGACTTGTAATTTCCTGCTATTAAATTCAGATAAGACTGAAGTCATTCTAGTTAGTCCAAAAAACCTCAGAAATACCTTTCCAAATCAAAACTTTCAGTTTGGATGCAGTTACTCTTTCTCTTAATAGTTCTGTGAGGAACCTTGGAGTTATTTTTGATGAAGATCTGTGTTTTAATTCACATATTAAACTTTTTTCTAAGACTGCCTTCTGTCATTTGCGTAATATTGCTAAGATTAGGAGCATCTTGTCTCAGAGTGATGCTGAGAAACTAATCCACGCTTTTGTCAGCTCTAGACTAGATTATTGTAACTCTTTATTATCAGGTTGTCCTAAAACATCTTTAAAAAGTCTTCAGCTGATCCAAAATGCTGCAGCAAGAGTTTTAACAGGAAAGAGAGATCATATCTCTCCAGTTCTGGCCACCCTTCATTGGCTTCCCATAGAGTTTAGAATTAAGTTTAAAATCCTTCTTCTTACTTACAAAGCCCTAAATAATGAGGCCCCTTTTAATTTAAAAGATCTGATACTACCCTATTATCCTAACAGAGCACTATGCTCCCAAAATGCAGGATTATTTGTAATATCTAGAATCTCCAAAAGTACAAAGGGAAGCAGAGCCTTCAGTTATCAAGCTCCTCTCCTGTGGAACCAGCTGCCAATCTGGATTCGGGAGTCAGACTCGATGTCTGTTTTTAAGAATAGGGTTAAAACCTTCCTTTTTGATATAGCCTATAATTAGGGAGGAATCATGTTTCCCCTGAATCCTCCCTTAGTTATGCTGCTAATAGGTTTAGATAGCCGGGGGGGGGGGGGGGGGGGCTCCAACAATGCACTGGGCTTCACTCCTTTCTTCACTCTCAATAAAATATTTTTGCTGGTCATTAACATCTATTTGTTCTCTCATAGATTGAGTTCCCATTGTGCTGTTTGCTCCCGACATGTCTGTTCTTTTCTTCTTCTCTATCCCCTCACCCCCCTAGCTAGTCGCAGTAGATGACTGCCCCTCCCTGAGCCTGGTTCTGCTGGAGGTTTCTTCCACCATAGCCAAGTGCTTGCTCACAGGGGATCGCCTGATTGCTGGGGTCTTTCTGCAATTGTGGGGGTTTCCCCTACAGTTGAACGTGCTATGAGATGACTGTTGTGAAATGGCGCTATATAAATAAAGTTGAATTGAATTGAATTGAATTAATAAAATGACAAGAAATGCACAGTACATTTTGGCTACAGGTTTATGGAAAGTGATAAAACCAATATCAGGCATAAAATAATTTTAAACTCTCCTAATGTGGCAAAATGAGTAACATCAGCTAAGCCCTGCTTCAAATCTGATGTTTTATACAGGGAACATCTGCATTTTCCCTGCATTTCTTAGAAGTATGTTTTCAATCGAGTGTTAAATAAACATGAGATGAGGATGAGGGAGCATTCATGCTCTCCCACACCTGGATTCCATCCTCCAGAGACCACCTGGTGACGGGAGGCGTGGCTGGTGTGGTGGAGCTGTCACGTCCATCAGGCTGGACACCATAAGGAAAACAGCTGATAAATGACAGGTCACAGCAATCAGCTGACAGTTCTGAAGATGACTGCAGGTGTCAGTCGAAACATGTTAAGGTAAAAAACAAACATCTTGTACCTTTTTGTCTGACAAAAAGGAAACTGTAAATTAATTATTAAATAAAACGGTTGGATTGTCAACAATTTGCACCAAATACAGTACAATAGCAATAAGGCTAAGAGTTACAATATTTTTCAATTCAGTAATAACTGTTACAGTAAAAAAAAAAATACTTATTTTAATTTAATGTTGTATTTAACTTGGACAATGCATAATTATCAAAATTCCAGGAAATATGCCTAAATTAGAATGTATCTTCCCAAAAGCCAGTTTCGAAAGCCGGGGATCAGACCGCAAAGGTTTCTGCCTTCGACCGTCACCTGGTAAGCACTGTACTGGACCCCTACGGTCCCTCCTGCAGGTGGTGAGCCCACTGGAGGGCGGGCCCATGTAGCCCCTTCGGGCTGAGCCCAGCCGGGTCCCATGAGCAGAAACCTGGCCACCAGGCGCTAGCCATTGAGCCCTTCCCCCAGGCTTGGCTCCAGGGTGGGGCCCCGGTAACCCCATACCGGACGGGGTACACTGAATCCTTGATTTTTTTGGTTATCATAGGAGTCTACTGGACTCCCATGAGCTTGTCTTGGGGACAAGCTCCTGCCACAAGTGGAAGATTTTAAGTATCTCAGGGTCTCATTCACAAGAGAAGGGAGAATGGAGCGAGAGATTAATAAATGGATCGGAGCAGCCTTTGCAGTGATGCGGACATTGTACCGGTCTGTTGTGGTGAAGAGGGAGCTGAGCTCTAAAGCAAAGCTGTAGATTTACTAGTCAATCTACATTCCTACCCTCACCTATGGTCATAAGCTTTGGGTAATGACCGAAAGAATGAGAGTGCAGATACAAGCAGCTGAAATGAGCTTTTGCCATAGGTATTACTGGACTCACCCTTAGAGATAGGGTGAGGAATTCAGTCATCCGGGAGAGGCTCAGAGTAGAACTACTGCTCCTCCACATCAAAAGCACCAAGCTGAGGTGGTTTGGGCAACTAATCAGGATGCCTCCTGGATGGCTCCCACTTGAGGTGTTTCAGGCTCGTCCCACTGGCAGGACACCCCGGGGCAGACCCAGGACATGCTAGAGAGACTACGTCTCCCAGTTGGCCTGGGAACATCTTGGTGTCCTCTCTGAAGAGCTGAATCGGGTGGCTGGGGAGAGGGAAGTCTGGGCTTCTCTGCTTGGGCTGCTGCCTCCATGACCCGGACTTCCGGAAAAGCGGTAGAAATTGGATGAATGGATGGATGGATAGAATGTATCTTTAGTTGCTGAAAAGATGTTATACAGTCATCCTTACAGGAAAACATCTAATTACACTGTGTTCCAAATTAGTATGCAAATGATATTTGTCTCTGATTTTCCTAAATACTCGATGCAAATGACAGTCAGTATAATTTTCAAATCATCAACCGTTAGAGCATAATTCAAATTTTATTGAACAAACCTCCCAGTGATAACTATTTTTTGAAAAAATTAAAAAAAAATCAAAATTGTTCCAAATTATTATGCTCAACAGTTTCAAAACATTTTACTGGTTGTAAAGAACTGAAAATGGTCATTTGTTGAATTTGCAGCATTAGGAGGTCATCTTTACTGAAATCAAAAGCTATTTCTATCAAAACATCTTAACAGGCCAAATTACATGTTAACATAGGACCCCTTCTTTATAACCTTCACAATTCTTGCATCCATTGAACTTGTAAGTTTTTGGAGAGTTTCTGCTTGAATTTCTTTGCAAGATGTCAGAATAGCCTCCTACAACTGCTGTTTTGATGTGAACTGCCTCCCACCCTCATAGATCTTTTGCTTGAGGATGCTCCAAAGGTTCTCAATAGGGTTGAGGTCAGGGGAGAATGGGGGCCACACCATGAGTTTCTCTCCTTTTATACCCATAGCAGCCAATGACACAGAGGTATTCTTTGCAGCATGAGATGGTGCATTGTCATGCATGAAGATAATTTTGCTATGGAAGGCATGGTTCTTCTTTTTGTACCATGGAAGAAAGTGGTCAGTCAGAAACTCTATATACTCTGCCAAGGTCATTTTCAGACCTTCAGGGACTCTAAAGGGGCCTACCATCTCGCTCCCCATGATTCTGGCCCAAAACATGACTCTGTCACCTCCTTGCTGACGTCGCAGCCTTGCTGGGACATGGTGGCCGTCCACCAACCATCCACTACTCCATCCATCTGGACCATCCAGGGTTGCATGGCACTCATCAGTAAACAAGACTGCTTGAAAATTAGTCTTCGTGCATTTCTGGGCCCACTGCAACCGTTTCTGCTTGTGAGCATTGGTTAGGGGTGGCCGAATAGTAGGTTTATGCACAACTGCAAACCTCTGGGGGATCCTACACTTTGAGGTTCGTGAGACTCCAGAGGCACCAGCAGCTTCAAATACCTGTTTGCTGCTTTGTAATGGCATTTTAGCAGCTGCTCTCATAATCCGATGAATTTGTCTGGCAGAAACCTCCCTCATTATGCCTTTATCTGCATGAACCCATCTGTGCTCTGAATCAGCCAGAAATTTCTTCACAGTACGATGATCATGGTTAAGTTTTCATGAAATATCCAATGTTTTCATACCCTGTCCAAGGCATTGCACTATTTGATGTTTATCCAGCAGGAGAGAGATCCTTTTTCTTTCCCATATTGCTTGAAACTTGTCTTCGTCGTCGGCCTCCGTCGGTCTATGATGACCATGGAAGAGAATCCTAAACGTCTACTCTGCTGGAACAGCACCGCCTGTGGCTGAACAGGCCGATGCGCGAATGGCAGTCCCTGTCACACAAGTCGCACTTGTGGGTGGTCTCCGTGCTGCTGGGTCTGTGGCGGTTCATGAAACCTGTAGCATGCTTAATAATGTGCAACATCCTTCTTATGCAGGTTTTCTTTAATTGGGCTCACCTGGCAAATTAATAATGACAGGTGTCTGAAACCGGTATCAGTGATCCAAAGAGCTCTGAGACACAATACCATCCATGAGTTTAATTGAAAAACAAAAAATTGAATGTTTATGACACTAAATTCCTATTTGCATAATAATTTGGAACATGGTGTAAATAGAAATTAGTAGTAAATTATAACATCCTCTCAAAGGAGAACATAAAAACTGTGTGTTTATATACTCATATATTTATTCCATCCAGCTACAATGCTTCGCACTGTGTGTCTATATATATATATTTATATTTATATGTACATATGTATACTTGCTGCTCTTGGTTTTTTTTTTTTTTGTTTTTTTCTCTTGCCTTCTGATTGTTGCTCTGAGTGTTGCTATTCCTGTGCTGTTGCAATCCTGGAATTTCCCCATTGTGGGACTAATAAAGGCTTATCTTATCTTATCTTATCTTATCTTAAAATAAACAAGATTATTACAGTTATTAGTATTATTATCATGCCTTAAAAGAGAAACCTAAAAGGAGGAGAAGGTGCGTTGCAAAGTGGCTTGCAGGTGCACAATGATATAAAGCTGGTGGCTGGTGACAGTGTTAAAGGAAAACCCATCTACATGGAATATATTTACCAGCTAAGCCTTTTTTACTTTTACAATGTGAGGAAACAGTATATATTAGGAGAAAATATTGTGTTTTAACCAAGTGTCTATGATCCATTATGCAAAATAGTTTTCACGTGGATATTTATATTTAACAATTAAAACTTGAAATCATCATAGTCGCATTCATGCCCTTTCAGCTCTAATAAACAGTTATACGTAGAATCAGTACTCAGAGTCAAGAAGTGGAGGACCACTCAGACGTCATGATCTTCTTTTACTCTATTTAATAGCTTTTTATGGTTTGATGCGTGATGCCCACCATCAACAACACATTGGGTCCAGATGGGAGGAGGCAGAAGAAGAGGCAGAGTGAGAAAGAAAGAGTGAGCGAGCACAGTTGATGTACATCTGTCATGCATTATTGCTGTGAATGCCAGCGCTGCTATCCTGGCTTTAGAAACTATTTAAGGAGGGAAGGAGTTGATGGGTCCTCCTTAAATCACAATCTGATTCCTCCTCCTCAGTGTAGCTCCTTTTTAGTGACTGTATCAACACACAGGCAATTAAACTCTCTCTCTCTCTCTCTCTCTCTCTCTCTCTCTCTCTCTCTCTCTCTCTCTCTCTCTCTCACTCTCACACACACACACACACACACGCACACACACAGAGCTTTTAAAACACCAGTGCTTTCCTCCACACCATTCCCGTATGAATTCCTCAGGAAGGAGTCAGCCTTCTTCATTCCTTTGGACACAACTTTTCCTTAACAAGGTACTGATGGTCTTGACCTCCTCTTCAAACAAACCCTTCCCTCCAATCAGCTAGGATTGTGGAGCTGGGGCTCAGCCGAGGCCTGTGGGTATTACAGAGGAAACGTCCTGATTCTCCCTGATTACTCCCTCCCTCCCCCCTCTCCTTCTGTCTGTCTCTCTCTTCAACCCCCCCCCCCCCCCGGTTCTCTTCAAATATCTTCATCTCAGTGGCTGCATACTCCTCTATTGTCTCACAATCCAGTCACATTTTTTTTCTTTTCTGTTTTTGTCTGCTCACTGCATTTTCTTCCTCCTCTTGCCTGTCTCCAACTGGTTATTTTTTGTTCACTGCTTTGAGTTTTAGAGTATATTGGTGATTAACTTTTTTAATGGAAGTCTTAATGATGTTTGTCCAGCTGACATGGTAAGATAAGATGCTCAGTTTATCCTCAATGGGTATCAGAATGTTTATTATTATTATTATTATTATCATCATCATCCCTACAGCTATTTGATTTTCCCACAAATTCTGTTTTTGAGGGTCAGCCAATCAGAAGATTGCTGGTTGTAAAGGAAAATGACCATAAACACAGAATAGTTAAAATGGCTTATTTCTGGTAGGGACTGAGCCAGGCAGATGTAGCAAGGCCAAACAGGACTTTTTTTTTTGGGGGGGGGGGGGGGTGAACCTGTCAAAGCTACTCAGGGCAACTCAAAAATAAAAACATGGAGCTCGAAAATGGGCACAGTGCAGTTATCATCCCACTTTATTTTTGCAGAGCTGTGTTGGGATTTTTTTTTTTAAAAAATGTCCTATTTTCTGTAACTTATTTATACTATATATCTCCTGTACTCATATTTTTTTAGGTTGGAGTTTGCATGCTCTCCCAGTGCTTGTGTAGATTGACTGACTATGTATTCAGATTTCCTCCCACAATCCAAAGCCATGCCTTTATGCAGAGGCAATTCTAGAGTCTCTTGGGGCCCTAGGCAAAAATACACAGGGGCCCCCTCCAACCGGTGTTCATCACACTTATATAATAATAATCCGATACTAAAAAATATTTGAAATAAAACAACATGAGTATTGGTGTCCTTACCGTGGCAACCAGGTACTCAACCCGGTCACATCAGGACCAGCAGAGGCAGGACACACTAATCTGCTCTGAGCTAAATTAACTACTGTATTATTTGCACTACTTACCACTATCTTTCTTTGTTCTTTGCTTTGTTCTTGTCACGAACAGTGACAAAGCAAAGGTACGACACAGCATGTGTAATGGCTACGCATTGGAGGGAGAAAGTGTAACACTTATACAGTGTCCTGTAATGGACAAATGTGTCAAATGCATGCATGGTCACTGGACTGACATTAATATTGGCTTTCTCTGTTGAATGAGGTGCTTGTCATTCGATACAAGAGGCTTTTAGTTAAAAACCTTTTTTACTCATATGTTTTGAACTAAAAACAACTTCAGGAACCTAGTGAGCTGTATCTAACGCCTGTCTTCAGCAGTAAGGCGTAACAATTTTAATAACAATGATTACAAAATACAGTGTGAGCAGGAAACAAAATACCAGTTTATAAAAGGTGGAGCAAGCTGTTCCGTTTTTTTAAAGATTACAATGTTTATAGGTGTTGTTTATTGACTCCAGACTATTAACTGGATAAAATGCGGCAGAATATTTTTTTTTTCAGACAACTTGCATTTGAAATCCCTTATTGCAGCAGAAGCAAGTGCAGTCTGAAACCGCACACTTCTCCCAAAATCATCAGAGCTTAAAAAAAATAAACAAAAATCCTCCATTAATAATACTATTAATCCAGCACACTTCAAACTGACAGCCAGGAACAACTCATGTACTTCTGATCACAGGCAAACTTGCAAGTCATCGGGCACTGATCCTAACTTTTTTTCTGTTACAAGCTTTTTCAGTCAGTAGCAGCACACAGATGTGGGGCGACACACTGAAGGGTTTTTGTCCACTTTGCTCTCTCATGTCACCACCAAGCCCAAGCGGGCATCTCTCAGTCGTGACATGTCCACGTGCTTCGTGTTTCATGATTGGTCCATCTCACCAACCACCCCAGTCCTCATTGATGTGTGCTGTAATTCTTTCCATCTTAAAGGGAAAAAGAATCAAATCATGTTGCCTTCATGGAATAAACATGGAGACACTGTTTCAGTAGTGTATGCTGCAACCCGTGTGGGGACAGACCTGACATGAAATATGCAGAATCACATCTGAACGGTTTAGCTGTTTGACTGAAAAATGAAAGAATCTCAATATTTTTATGTTTTTTTTTCTTCAAAATCAGTTATTTGATCTCTTATTATAACATAATTTTATGGTTATGGGTTTAATTAATACTTGCATATTTAATTGTAGAAAACTCACAATATAGATGAGCTTCAATCTCCCTTGAGCACCCAGCTCCATGTGATATTAGGGGGCCAGACCTGGGGTTAGGAACCATGGCCTTATATTATGGAAGAAAACCCCAATAATACTGTATATTGTAGTTACATGTGAATTTTGTATTCTCTCTTGCACCATGCAGTTCAAACATGCAAGTAGTGTAGAGGAAGACATTGTTTTTCAGTGCTAAGGTAAATTTTTAAGAAATGAAATGAAGATCTGCATTTGAGCTTGTGTGAAACTGATGGAACTACACATATGTGCCACTGGTTTACACGATGTGGCTCCAACAAAAGAAATGTAAAGCCTCCTGTCCTCGCATGACTGAGCAGAATTCTCAGTCTTCAGGATTGTCTCAGCTGCTCTTTTGATCTTTCTGACTCTCAAAATGTTTGCCAAAGTCTCTGCTGCGTCACTGCCTTCGCTCATTGTCTCTGGTGTTCCAGATTAAGGCCTGATGACATAGGCGAATATTTAACTTCACTGTTGGGGGGAGGGGCAATAAACAGAACTTTTTCTCAAGAGTAAATACTGAAGGGTACACTAATGGCCCTTTTCCACTAGTGTCAGTTTGTCCCAGTTCGGTTCGGTATGGTAGGCTTTTTCATTAGGGACTGTAATGATTACTGTCCCGAGTTTTGGGACCTGCTGGAGAATGGTTCTAACCATGCCGTACCGACCCAAAAATGTGGCGTAAAAACACTGCAGGCCACTGATTGGTCCAGGCATAACGTCATGAGAGCGACGCTTGAGGCTGAGTTACAGAATCTCGAGCCGCCATTTGCAAACATCCGTCCGTGAGCCAGCTAGCAAGCAAGCGTCGGTATAAACAACAACGAAAGAATGGCTTCACAGAAATCAGACCCACAGAAATCAACACCGCGGCCCAACAGAGTTTTCTGTGCCTTTTGGCTGATGACAGAATCCAGAGGGAAGTAGACAGAGCCACCAGAAATGAATTTACGGCCGCGGCGCACCCAACTTCAGCAGTTGAAAGCCGGGATGTTAGGATATAGAGGATGGTGAGTGATGTGATATGATGTGATATTATGTATCTTTTACGTTATTTATCCCAGCAGTGGAAAGTTCACTGTGAACAGACTACAAAGTTGCCTGTTGTGCAAACAATGAGCTAGCTAGATAGCTGTCAATGCTAACTCCGTGCTCTCCTTGTATTTTGCGCTTGTGTTGACAATATCTGATGAAATAAACTAGTTGTAATCCTGGTTAAAAAGGTGTTTTTTACATGTTGCACTTTTGTGCTGTGCATGTATTTAAGTTGTGTGTATTTTCGTTGTAGAGTCCGACCAGCATCTGCTGTGACACTGGCAACGTTTGGCACGACACAGCAATGTCTTCTGACTGGTAAGTTGCACATCCCGTTATTTTTTCAGTAGTGTTCGACAGATTACTAAAATCCTTTGCTTGTTAAGGTAAAGTATAGGTGAAGTGCCAAAATTAAAGTAGCACAATTTCCACTTAATATGAAAGGGACTGAACTGAGATTTATTTGATTGTGTGAATATTAATTACAGACAATAGTAGCCACTGTAAAATAAACCGCTTGTTTATTTATTTATTTTTTTTGTCAGATCACTTGTGTGATCCTTTGTGAGTTATGTTCATAATAGTATATCTTGCACTTTGGGGAATGGGAGTTGTTCAGTCACCATTATAATTTAGTTTATATGTGTAGTTTATAGTCTATTGTCAATAAACTCATGCAGTAACAGGACACATTACAAATAGCTGAGACCTATTGTAGTGCTCCCTTTTATATTTTAGCAATACAAGTACAAAACACTGCCCACACTTGAAGCCAGGGCGACACAGCCGTGACAGAGCGGTGGCTAAACTTTAATTGATAAAAATTACATATTTTGACTGAGCGACTCCATATTCGGGGATGCACACCCTCAGTTAAAAGTCCTAGATTCCATTCAACTGAAGGTATCAACTCATTCTGATTGCTGAGGCCACAGTAAAAACAAATGATTTTAAACGTAACCCAGCCCTTGTAAAATCTACTTTACTGAAGCGCAGCTACATGAAAATTGTGGTTAAATACAACAACAAAGTACTTTATTATCACATTCCACCACTGGCTTTTAGCAACAACTGTATTTTTCAAATATGTTTTAAACTTGCTTTAATTAACCACCACCCATTTCTGTTATGATCCCCCGTGCGCTGCGTAGAAGCGCACAGAGGGAGGAATAAAAACCCATGTGCAGGAGATAATTGTGCATATTTTAATGACAGAATGATTTAACAGTACAAAATAACAGATGAGCTTGCACAGGTAATACAAGGACGTCCTCCAGGACGCTCTACAGGACTGGTGAGTAAAACACAGACAAATGTTCCAAGGCAGACGGAACTGTGGGAGCGGAACGGATTAGGAGCCCGGGACAAGAACCGCCAGGACAGCTAGACGGCTGGGGCACAACAGCTTGTACTCACGCAGGCTGGAACTGTCCGAGTAAGTCCGAATGATTATCCAGATGTGAGAAAACAACCAGTTACAGATTAACTCGCCACCCAGTGTGATGTGGTACCGTAGAGAGCAGGCAGGACATCTAGACATGAGTGGTGGCAAACATACACTGAGGGGAACAGCAACAGTGTAGATCCACAATGGCCCTGTTATGTATGAGATATGGGTGTCTGGGATGCCATGCCCACCCACAGGGTGACATCAGGTGGGCATGGCCCACTCTGTATATAGTTGAGTGTTCTGCCTAATAAAGTTCAGTTGGATGTCCCTCAAGAAGGTCTCCGTGCTGTGTGATGTACGATATAACAATGGGATGAAATAATGAGTTATTGAAAAGGTCTAACAATTCTAATAACAGTATGTAAAAACAATACGGAGGATATGGTGGGACCAGGGGAATCCGACTGTTTAATTAAAACAAAGCATCGCGAAGGCTCACGGCGGGTGTTGACGCGATGTGATTTCTGCCCAGTGCTCTGAATGTCAAAGTGAAGAAATTCATGGGATGGGAGCATACTGGCTTAATCAGCGACTGTTGCGTTTCTAGAAAACCCGGGTGAGCCATTGATTTCGTGGCTGTTGTGGAGACGTGAAGTTGAAGAATATGTCAACTCACTGGGTCTCCCTCGGCTTGACGGGAGACAGTGCCGGGCCCTCCTGGCCCGTAACCTCGGCATGGAGGGCCGAAGGATTCTCGACTCGCTGGGCACGAGTGAGGGCTATGTGGAGGCCGTCGGGCACATGGAAGTGCACTTCGCGGAGCAGACGAGGGCCAGAGAGCTGCGAGCAAAGGAGCTGGTGGTGTAGACACAACGGAGCTAGTTACTGTAGCTTGGGAGAGCTAACGGCTCAGTCAAAGCCTATGGACAGGCTAGCTGACAGGCTAGTTTCGCGCCAAAACAAAGCTAAGGGCGTGGAGCTGGGGCTCGAAGCAGAACCGGGGCCACTTGTGGAGGAGCCCTGGCCACTGATGACAGCGGACAAGGTGTAGGCGTCGCACACCCCGAAGGATGGTCGGGACCGCAGTGGGTGGTGAAGCTGGACGGCGTGAGGGTGCCTATGTCGACAGCCACCACCGCCACGCGCTCCATCGTGAGTGAGGCCTGGGTTCGGAGGCTCACACCCCAGTGCCCAGATGTGGTGGAACTGCCGGTCGACGAGGATGACGAGGTAATGGCAGGAGTATCTCACTGACGGTGCAGTACGGCGAGAAGACCCTTCCTGCGTTTAGGTTCCAGGTGGCATGCCGGGGCGAAAATGTGATGGGGTGGGACCTGTTTGATGAGCTGGGTTTCACTCTTGAAATCGGTGGACACACGGTCAGTGGCCCAGAACCAGTTCGCACAGGCTTTGTGGTCGTGGGTGCGGCCGAGGATCACAGTGAGAGTGAAACAGACAGCGAATGGGACTCAGGGAGCTCGGATGGTGAAGATAAAATGGAGGATGAGCAAGACCCAGAATTGCCCCCACCCCTTGAGCAGCCAGAACCGGAGCAGAGAGAGAGAGAGCCCAAGTTAGGCGAGATCAATATCGGCGGAGAGGTGGCGCAGCAGGAGCTAGCCCTGCCGCTGGAGGCCAAGCAATGGTTAAGTGAGACCAGGCAGGCTGACGGCCTCGGGGAGGAGCAGCAGCCGCAGGACATGACGACAGTGCAGCAAAGCACCAGCACCGAGAGCACTGGATGCAGCGATGAGGAGCCCGGGTCAGTGAACGAGCCCGGCAAAGAGGATGGTGCGTAGCGGGACACCTGGAGCGAGGGGGCCGAGAGCAGTGACGATGTGCCCGGGTCGGGAGATGGACCCGACGGGAGTGTCACCGAGAGCCCTGAGGGACAGCAGCTACAGCCAGACATGGTTGACGGTGCGGTTCAGGACATGAGCTGGTCTGGCGAGCTGTGAGGTCATTGTGACTGGAGTGACGATAACACAGCCAGGGTTGACCCCGGTGCCAGTGGCCGCGTTGCCCTTGGTGTGGGAACCGGACGGCACTGCGGGGTCCCCGTGAATAGGGCTGCCAAGGCTGAAGGACAAGGGAGCGGAGCAGGACAAATTGGTTCGGTTCTGCGGAGTGCCAAACACCTTCGTCGGGGTAGGAGTTTGGACCGGGTCGGTGGGACAGCATGACACAGGAAGGAGGTCCAGAGACAATGTGGTGGGCATGGGAGACCGGGTCGGGTTCCCCTGCGGGTCGGCAGTGAGGTCCGGCCCAGAGAAGAAAAACAAGTTTTGGCGGTTAGAGACATTTTGGCCAGGGAGGGGTGTTTCGACCCTGGGGGGAGGCGGCGGCTGGACTTAATGATGCTGTGGGGATGCCCAGGCCCTCCGTGGCTGTATAGAAGATGGTGGCGGCAAAGGGACATGTTCACCAGGGAGGGGGGTTTCGACTCTGGAGGTGGACAGAGGCCAGGGGCGCATATGCTGTGGGGGTGCCTGGGGCCTCCAAGGCAGTTTTGTGGATGGTGGCTGCCCAGAGACATTGGGGTTACCTGAAATTTTTCCTTATGTGAATACCTGAATATATATGTGAGAAGATGTGTAGTTTATATATATATTTGATGCTGGTGTGCATGTGAGTGAATGTGTGTAATATAGAATTATTTTATGTATTTTAAAGAGAAGTGGTCCATTTTGGTTATTTTTGGTGTGAATGTGGTTATTACAATATAATATTCTCCTTGTTCTTAGTGCGTGATTCGGGTTTCTAAATTTGTGAGGTTTGATTGTGTGTGTGGCTTCACAGTTTTCTAAAGGGAGGAGGAATGTTATGTATGAGATATGGGTGTCTGGGATGCCATTCTCACCCACAGGGTGACGTTAGGTGGGCACGGCCCACTCTGTATATAGTTGAGTGTTCTGCCTAATAAAGTTTAGTTGGATGTCCCTCAAGAGGCTCTCCGTGCTGTGTGATTTACGATATAACAGGTCCGGCAATCTCTTTTCACAGATACAGAGCTTAAAGTAATGCCAGTACTAATGAGGAAAGAGATTGCCGGTGTGAGTAATGACAGTAATAGTGTATATGACAATAAAGGCACTTTGACTTTGACTTTGACTTTGACTTTGATATGTGTGTGAATGTGCGGAGCAAGCGAAAACCAATGACAAGACACAGCTGATAGCACTGACAGGAGGGAGAGGTGTGGCATACAAATACACAAAAGAGTCAAAAAGCCACAGCGTCACAGAACTGGGTTTGAGACCATCAAATCCAAGTTCATGGCACATTTCTGGCTTTTGTCTAGGCAAGAGGAAAACGATCCACCCCAAACCAGACCTTGCGTCACTATTTACAGAGATGCAGGCTGAAGATCTGCTGAACCGGGACCAGCTTGAGCGTCACATCCAGTTGCTTCTCAGTGAGGCAGCGTGGCCGGCGTGTGTGATCCATTCTAATTTTTTTTTTTTTTTTTACAGTTTGAATTTTTTACATTCTAAATAATCTGGAATTTGCTGCTGATTGTAATAAACAATTTAGTAACTTATGTGTTTGCATCATGATTTTCTATTTTGTCTGTTAAGACACTGGTAGGAAAAGAGTCAACAGTACAAACCATTTATCAGAGACTTTGAAAATAATGGCTCATTTTTAAGAAAAAGTAACCAAAAACAATTATTTTATTTACTGAAAACTGTATTGTTGGATGTGCCAGTGCAGAAGAGACTGCACACTTTAGTGATAGTACCAGTATATGGAGGAATTCTGGACCATATTAGCATCTGTATTTTCTAATAATGGGTTAGGGCAGGGGTGTCCAATCATGTTCCATGGAGGACCAAGACCTGCAGGCTTTACCAATGTCTTCAACAGCAGATTCCACTGAATTTCTTCTGTCGATTGCTGATCAGTGAAAACACCTGCTGAAGAGACTGGATAGAAGAGAGAACCTGCAGGGTCTTGGCCCTCCATAGCACATGATTGGACACCCCTGAGTTAGGGTTTAATGGGATTTAACATTTTAACACAAACTGCTTTATGACTCATAATTCTGTTGGCAGACTTACACCAAACCAAAAGTGATTTCTCAAACTGCTGGATTGTTCTTAGACAGCTTTTCCAATCTTTTAGTATTTAATTTGTGTCACTTGGTGGTAACCTTCACACATAAAACAAAAGTGGAGACAGATCTGCAAAACGTACAAAGGTTTATTGTCAAAATTCCTAGTGCCATACTAAATGAATACATGTATAGTTCACTGTTGATGCAGAGAATATACGTATATTTATACAGTATCTACATGTAGTCAGCAATACTCGATATGATATATATCCAGTAAATCAATGTATTTTCCATGTCACCTTGACCTTATTTTAATTGCTTTTAATTCTAGATCCAGTTTGTTTTGACTTAAAATGCATCATAATTGTTAAATATATCTTATTATACCTAACTCAGTACTGTTTACCTGTTGAAATATATATTTTACGGCTAATATAACCCATAACTACAATATGGTTCGTGAAGCTGGGGTGACATCTCATCACTGGGAGCCTGTGTTGAACGCCCAGACCAGTGGTTTGAAGAGATAATTTTGCCACAAGAGAGCAATCATTAGCTTACCTTCATATGTGATGTAGTTCATATCCTCATGTCTTCCGCTCTATAGGGTTTCCTAAACGCTTCAGTACTTTTCCAGAGTGTGTCGTCTCACCACCTATCAGGTTCAGGTTCAGGTTACTTTATTTGTACCCGTAGGTAGATTTGTTTTGCAGTCTGGTGACATCCATATTTACAAGCCACAAATTACATTCAACATAGACACAAACACAGGCACACATGAAATTGACTATAGACATGATAAAAATACTCAGGGCTCCATCAATCAGGGTATAAAAAGGCAAAGAGATGGGAGAAAAACCAGAGGTAAGAGAGAAGAGTCATATTAAAAGTTAAAAACTAGTCAAAGGGGGACTTCCGGGAAGATGGCGGAGAGACATAACGCTTAAACAGAGAGCTCTCCCTAGCCGGATTAAAAATCATCGGTAAATGGCCAACTCGACATAAGCGGATCAATAAACTAAGGGATGAAAACACGAAGGAGCCGGGCACAAGGACAAAAGCAGAGTAAAATTAAAGAATTCCTCTTCAACAACGCAGGAGAAACCGCTGAACACGGGGCCCAAAAAAACGAGGTGACCGCAGCAGAGAAAATGGAAGACACAAAACTCGATACCATGAACACTGGCATCGCCAGTTTGGGTAAAGAGTTGAGAGACTTCAAACGGCAGCTACAACAGGATTTAGCGGCTCTTAAGGAGGAGCTGAAAAAAGAGATTAAGGAAGAAATTATGGGCCTCCGAAGAGAAATGGAGCGCAAGCTAGCAGAAAACATGGAGGAGCTGCGCTCCCAGCAGGCGTGTATGACAGAAGCGCAGGCCCGAATATCAGAGCTGGAAGATTGGAATAGCGAGGCAAGCGAACAGCTGCAGACCCTGACGGCACAAATGCAGAGGATGCAGGAGAAAGTAACCGACTTGGAGAGCAGGTCCAGACGGGGCAATATACGCATCTTCGGGATCCCGGAGGGCATTGAAGGCAACTCGATGACGAAATTCATGGATCAGTTCTTAAAAAAAGAGCTGGAACTGCCCAGCGAAGCGGATCTGCAGATTCAACGAGCGCACAGAGCCTCGGCACAGAACCCGAACCCACGCTCTACACCCAGGTCAGTTGTGGTAAACTTTCTGAAATATGATGTAAAGGAAAGAATCCTGACACGAGCGTGGAAAAAAAAGATACGAATCGGCGACAAGCAGATATTCTTTGATCATGACTACCCGGCGGAAATTGTGCAGCAGCGGAAGAAATATGCCAACATTAAAAAAACGCTGAAAGAAAAAAAATTAGATTCCAAACGCCGCTAACGAAGATGAGGATTCATTGGGAGAACGGCGTAAGAACCTACAACACAGCCAGAGAGGCAGCGCAGGACATGATGGAGCGGGGCCTTGAGGTGTACGTGCCGGAGGAAACGGTAGGAGCAGCGGAGGCCCTGAACGCATCACGACAGACGGAGTGGAGGCGAGTGAACGGCAAAAGACGGGGGGAGACGTGGCGCAGCGGGCCCAGGAAAGACTACAAGGCTTTCAACTGAAAGCCTAGATTATAACAAAGATTAAGAAAGACACAGAAGAAATGAAGGCCAAGAAGACAAGGTAAAAGAGAAACAGACGACTAGGAGAGGTTTAAGTGATATTTGTTGGACATTTCTAGACTAATGACTATTTCTTGGATAGTAAATACAGGTCTAGGGAGGGCCCTACACTCGGTGAGGACAATCCCTCCACCCACCAACAGGGACCAGTGAGCAGAAGAAAGGCCCAAAGTACGGAGGTCGAGATTTTTTAATGTGTTTTTATATAAATATGTGTTATTTTTGTTGTTAAAGGGGCTAGGAGCACAAGTTAAAAAAATGGAAAAACATGATTATGGGTAAAAATCTTAAGATAATAACACTAAACGTGAATGGTCTGAACTCACCTGTTAAAAGGGAAAGAATAATAAGAAAATTCAAGAAAGAAAAAGCCGAAATTATATTTATGCAAGAGACACATTTGAGCAAGACAGAACATGTGAAACTAAAGAGATTTGGCTATAAGAACTCCTACTACAGTTCATTTAAGGGAGGAACTAAAAGGGGGGTTATGATACTAATCTCAAATAAAATACAATTTGAATGTGAACAGGAAATCCAGGATAAAGAAGGCAGGTATGTAATAATAAAGGGAAGAATAGATGGAATGCAAATCACATTAGTGAGCATCTATGCCCCACCAGAAAGTGACAAGGGTTTTTTTCAACATCTGTTTGATCTCATAGCAACACACAGTGAAGGAGTCCTAATTTGTGGAGGAGACTTAAATGCTGTCATGGATCATGAAATTTATACAACAAGTGTTAAGAAGACAAAAAAACATGTAACAAAATTCATAAGAACCTCACTGGCAGAAATGGGTATGGTAGACATTTGGAGGGACCTGCACCCACTCGAAAAAGACTATACACATTATTCAGCAGTCCATAAAGTACACTCTAGAATAGATTACTTCCTTATGAATGAAGATGACAGACACAGGGTGAGAAATTGTTGGATTGGAGGGGCAGAAATATCAGATCATAATCCTATATACATGGAAATAAATTTAAACAATAGAAAACGACAAACAACATGGAAACTTAATGTAGGACTGTTAAATGATGATAAAATGAAAGAAAGAATAAAAGTAAACATAAATGAATATATCCAAGAGAATGACAATGAAGAAGTGGACCCAACAATACTATGGGATGCACTAAAAGCCGTGTTAAGAGGTAAATTAATTGTTGAAACAGGAAAAGCAAATAAGACTAAACTGGAAGCATATGAACAAAGATGTGAGAGACTGAGGGAATTAGAACATAAACATCAAAGCACAAATGACCCAAAAATATATCAAGAAATTAAAGAAGAAAAAATAAAGATAAAAGAAACACAAATGGATGAAATTGAAAGGAAAAATAGATATCTAAAGCAAAAATATTATGAAACCGGACCAAAAGCCACAAAACTGCTGGCAAAACGGTTAAGAAAACAACAAACAATGAATAATGTATATAAGATTAAAGACCCCACCACAAATAAAACCACAGTTAACCCAGAAAACATCGAAGAAATATTCCATAATTTCTACCAAGAACTATACTCGCAACCTGAAGAAACAAATACTAAAGATATTAAAAAATTTCTATGCACATTGGACTTGCCATCAATAGGAAATCAACAAAATGAAAAGCTAACAGCAGAAATAACAACACAAGAGATTAGAGATGTGATTAAGTCACTTAAAAATGGTAAATCACCAGGTAGTGATGGATACCCATCTGAGTTTTATAAACTGTTTATAGAAGAACTCACGCCACAGCTTCTAAAGTCATTTAATTGGACGTTGAACAACAACAAAATACCTCCATCATGGAACGAAGCCATTATTTCAGTCATTTTAAAGCCAGGGAAAGATAGAGAACAATGCGGAAACTATAGGCCATTTATTAAATGTGGATTATAAAATATATACAACAATTATATGTAAACGAATAAAGACATTCTTGACGGAATTGATAGAAGATGATCAAACTGGTTTCATAGAGGGACGCCAAACACATGACAATATCAGGAGAACAATACATATAATTAATCAAATACATAAAGAAAAGAAAAGCGCAGTAATAATGAGTTTAGACGCAGAAAAAGCATTTGACAGGGTTAACTGGAAATTCCTATATAGTGTGCTGGAACGCTTTGGATTTAACGAAAAATCAGTACAATGCATAAGGACGCTGTATCAAGAACCTGTGGCAAGAATCAAGATAAACGGTAGCTTAACAGACAAAGTAAATATACAAAGATCAACTAGGCAGGGATGCTGCTTATCGCCCACCTTGTTTGCTCTGTTCATAGAGCCACTGGCTCAAGCGATACGACAAAATAAGAAATTAAAAGGTGTAACAATAAAGGGGGCGGAACACAAGATTGGGCTATTTGCAGACGATATTATAGTTTACCTTGAACAACCAGATGAATCAATAATGGAAATGATGAACTTGATAGAAAATTTTGGAAAATTATCAGGATACAAGATAAACATAACAAAAACACAAATACTGACATTCCACTATAACCCTCTAAACCAGATAACTGATAAGATCAAACTAAACTGGAAACAAAAAGAAATAAAATACCTTGGAGTGAACATACTTAAAGATCTAAGCAAAATCTATAAAGCAAACTATGATAGGTTGGAACAAGAAATAAAAAAAGATATTGATAGATGGTCAATCTTAAATATGGATCTGAATTCAAAAATTGAGACAGTCAAAATCAGCATACAACGTAGATTACTTTACCTCTTCCAGGCTATACCAACAGAGATTCCAGATGCCCAATTCTCAAAGTGGGACAGGATGATATCGAGATTTGTTTGGGGAGGTAAAAAACCAAGAGTGAAATATAAAACTCTCCAGTTACCAAAAGAGAAAGGAGGAATGGGCCTACCGAGTCTAAAGGAATATTACGACTCAGCACAAATAAGATATATCATATGTTGGTGCGACGAGTGATATGAGGCAAAATGGAAAGAAATGGAAAAGGAAATTGAGGGACTCCCAGTACAAAGCATAATAGGAGATAAAGATGCATATAAGCAAATCAAACAAATAGACCCAATCACTAAATTTACTTTAGAACTGTGGTATAAAATAGTACAAAAGTATAATATAAAGGAAGACATAAAACTATTGAAATGGGTAGCATTTGACAGTCAGTTTGAACCGGCAAAACAAGATAGGGGATACAAAAATCTGGTGAACAAGGGAATCACAGCATGGGGCAATATCGGAAAAAAAGATCTCGGGAGCTTTGTAAACATCAGGAGAAAATTTAAACTAGAAAGATCGGAATTCTTCAGATATCTGCAGATGAGAGACTATTATATGAAGAAGATTAGGCATAACCTCCAAACAGATGTGAGCGAGATTATACAATTCATTTTAAGCTCATATACAGGAAATAAAACAAGAATTATTTCAAAGCTATATCAGAAACTTATGGCAAACAATCATTCAAGTAACTATATAAAGGAGAAATGGGAGAAAGAGCTCAATTTAAACATAACAGAAGAAAGCTGGCAGGAAATATGGAAAACACAACACACGTCAACAAATTCAAGAACATGGAGGGAATTTGGATGGAAAAACCTGATTCGCTTTTTCATTACACCACAGATTCAAGGAAAGTATACAAATACCCAATCTATATGCTGGAGGGGATGTGGGGCTCAAAATGCAGACCACTCGCATATGTTTTGGAAATGCTGCAAAATCTCATCATTCTGGAAATCTATACATGTGACAATACAGAGGATATTAGGATATAATATACCAATGAACTGTAACTTGATGTACCTATGTGATCTTAAAAGAGACAATGTTATACAGGCTGAGGACAGATATCTAGTTAAAATCTTGTTGATTGCATGTAAAAAAACAATCACAAAAAAATGGCGATCAGAAGTTCTTCCTGACCAAGAGCAATGGACTGACATTATTGAGGACATACGTATGATGGAAAAACTAACATATCGACAAAGAATGCAAGAAGGACTATGGGAAAAAAAATGGCGGAAATGGACACACTACAAAGTGCAACAACGAGACAGATACTGAAAGAATAACCAAAGACGCTGGAAAAACCAGAAGAATTAAGAGATGGAAACTAAAAACTTGATGCTCCAACATTTGTCCCCCCCCCCTTTTTTTTTTTTCTCCTTTTTCTTTTTTACTCTAGCCCCTTTGTTTTTTTTAAATGTAGACTGTGATCTGAATGCAATATATATAATGAAAAATGAATAAAAATCTTAAGTTACAAAAAAAAACTAGTCAAAGGGGTTAAAAACTCAAAGATCTAAAACTCAATAAAATATTTAGAACCCAAGTAACATCCTACAAAAATAAGTAACAATAAAATGGAGTTAATAAATAGATACCTAAATTATGTAAGATAAGATAAGATAAGATAAGCCTTTATTAGTCCCACAACCGGGAAATTCCAGGATTGCAACAGCACAGGGATAGCAACACTCAGAGCAACAATCAGAAGGCAAGAAAAAAAACAAGCAAGCAAGAGCAGCTAATATACATATGCACATATTACTATAAAATATATATATACACACACACACACAGACACAGTGCAGAGCATTGTAGCTGGATGGAATAAATATATGAATATATGAACACACAGTGCAGAGCATTGTAGTGCAATTGTGCATATGTGCAATATATTGTTACAGCTTGTTCAACTCTTTGACAACAGCAGGAACAAAGCTGTTTTTGTTGCGCTGGGTTCTACTTTTTGGGACAGCAAACCTCCGTCTTGAGGGAAGAAGCTGAAAGTTGCAGTGCAAAGGGTGGGAGTCATCATTTAAAATGGAGGTAGCCATCCTCTGTACTTGTCTGGTGTACAGGGATGTCAGGCTCAGCTGTGACTCACCAAGCAAACGACTGGACCATCTAACTACCTGGTCCAAGGATTTCCTCTGTTTCAGTTTTATCTGACCAAACCATGACACTAAAGAAAAGGATAAAACAGATTCAATAAAAGCCCAATAAAACATTGTCATTATGGTTCGGTCATTTTGGAAGCGTGCAAGTTTTCTCAAGCAATGCGAATGTTGCTGACCCTTTTTGCACACCCTTTCACAGTTCTCTTCAAAGTCTCACCACCTATGGCCTTCTGCCCTCCTTTTACTGTCCTTTTCTGCCTTTACTCTGACGAAAAAGCCAGACAACACAGTCACCTCGTATCCTGCCATCTTGTGTTTTGCCTGGGTCACTTGTTTTACATAAGGGGAGGGTTGCACTGCCTCCCTGTAACAAATCCCACCCACATCAAGTGGTACACTGGTGTAATGGAAACACAAGCGGACCGAACTGAACTGAACTGTACCGTACTGTACCTGGCCAAACTGACACTAGTGGAAAAGCACCATAATAAGTATTATTGTAGGCAGAGCCTACAATAATTTTAGCCCTCTGGGGCCCCTATACAAGACTGTGATTTGGGGGCCTATGTTTTTGTAATGAGGAAGAGTCTAAATTAAAATGAATACATTTAACATTAAAAAATCTCCCATTACAACAAACATATTAAAAAATAAATATGGGTCATTGTACAGATCAACAGAAAAAATATTAGCAAGCATCAATATGAACAATGCAAATTTAGAAGAAAAAAAATGGAATTTATAACAAAAAGCAACGCAAAATTATGGGAAAAAAGTTTCAGCTTTACAAGAAAGAAGTTGTACATGTACAAGAAAAATTATTTAAAAAATTATGAGAAAAAATAGCAAACAGAAAAAAGATGCAAATTTATGTCAAAAAAATTGTACATTTATAAGAGAAAAGCTGCAAGTTTACAAGAAAAGGAACAAATTTATGAGGAAAAGTTGCAAATTATGAGAAGAAAGTTGCAAATTTACAGGAAAAAGGGAACTAATTTACAGATAAAAATGGAAATTAATAAGAAAAAATAGAAATTTACAAGAAAAAAGTTACAAACATACAAAAAATACCAAATTTATGAGAAAGAATTGCAAGTTTATAAAAAAAATCAAATTGCAAGAATGAAGTTTTAAATAAAGTTTTATGTGACTAATTTTTGAGAAACATGTTTGTTTGTTTTTTTCTTCGATTTTGTGTACTTTACTGATCCCCAGAGGGGAAATTGAGGGCATCCACCTGGATGGATGAAGCAGCCACGGTACGGCGCTATCCCTTAACCATTCACACACACATTCACACTTGGGGCCACTTTAGAGTCTCCAATTAACCTAACCTGCATGTTTTACCTGCAGCCTGCAATTAATCTTACCTGCATGTTGCAAATTTATAAGAAAAATGTTGCAAATAAAGTAAGTTGTACATTCATGAGACAACAGTTGCAAATTTACAAGAAAAAAGGAACAAATTTAAGAGAAAAAGGAGCAAACTTATGAGGAAAAAGTAGCAAAGTTATGAGAAAAAACTTGTAACAGTACAAGAAAAAGTAGCAAAAGTTAAAAATACACAAGACAAAATATTTTTTACATTTATGCTTAACATTGGTGCTTCAAATGCATTTTCTTCAGGAATCTAACATGATATAGAAAGGTTTCTGATGATATTGGGGGGGGGATTCTCTCTTTTTTCCAGGATGGGGGGACAGGTCCTCATCGAGTTATGCCTATGCCTGTTGGGTTCAGAAATCTGGTATTTGCATGACACTCTCCACGGAAAAGCCTAAAAGTACTCTAAAATGGTAAAAAGCCATTCTGACTGTCCACCGTAAATCAACTCTTCCAACCATGACACACTGAATAAGCTCAACAGCAAACTGACAGGAAAAACTGATACAGCAGCCACAACCGTGTCACAAAATTCCTCTCACATTTCCTGTAAAGTACCCACAGTGCAAAAGCGGGAACTGTCCCTCAAACAAGGGTCCTGTCTGAGTGAGGAGAAAGGGGGACATTGTAGTCAGGGACCCAAAGGTCATCACGCCTGTTATAGGCTGACACTTGGTGTAGACTTCCTGCTGACTCACTGCTGTTCCAACCAGAGGAGGACAACCAGGACTAACTTGTATACGTCCTCGGCCACACATTAGTCAAACATTAGTCACAGCGCCTATTTAGAAGTTGAACATGAAGAAAGTTTTTGTTCTTCAGGCAAACTCAGGGGCCCAAATGTGGATCTCTTAATCACAATGTGACTTAAAGTGACAGCCTGTTTCCATCTAGAGCTGACAGAAGGAGGATTTCTGTGTCAGCCGGGTTTCACTGAGGAGGAGAGCAATTCTCTCATGTACAAAATGTCCTTATGAGCCGAGGTGGGTAGGGTGATGACTCAAGTAAAAATATCATTACTTTTTGAAATTAATTCAAATGTGGTTCAGAACAGTCACGGAAAAAAAGTTATTTGAATAAGAGTATACGTAGGTCTAAATGTATTTTTTGAATTATTCCAATCATTTCAACAATATGCATATATTTTAAATTGCCAAATCTACACATTTCCTGTTCAAATACGTACAAGGGAGAGAGGCCAGGTGAAGCAGCAACAAACACAGCCTCAAAGGGATTGTGCAGTCCTTCACAGCCCAGTTAGAGCTTGTGCAAGATGCACGTTCCTGGTGACAGCTCTGTGTATGTCCATCCATCCATCTTCTTCCGCTTAATCCTTTTCGGGTCGCAGGGGGGCTGGAGCCTATCCCAGCATCTTTGGGCGAGAGGCAGGGTACACCCTGGACAGATCGCCAGTCCATCAAAGGGCCAACACAGAGAGGCAGACAACCATTCACTCTCACAGTCATACCTAAGGACAATTTAGAATCCCCAGTTTGATGCCAATTAACCTAACGTGCATGTTTTTGGCATGTGGGAGGAAACCGGAGAAATCCCGGAGTAAACCCACGCAGACAAGGGGCGAACATGCAAACTCCACACAGATCACTGTTGGTCGAGGGCTGGGATCGAACCCAGGATCCCCCGGCCAAGGGTGAGTTGCTGTGCTGCCGCAGTGCTAACCACTCTGCCACATGCTGTCAAAAATGTAATCTTTGTCAGAGCTTTTATTGTGAGTCCTCCTTTTCCATAGTCTATGTAATGTACTTAACATGTGTGTATAACATATTTAGTCTTCTTAATCTGACATAAAACTTTAGTTAAAAATCACAATCAGAGGCTGTGCAGTAATGTTGCTCAAATGGGGGGGGGGGCATGCTTGAGCACCGTAGGGGTTTGTACTTGCTCTTCTTCTTCTACGCTAAGGCTAAATGCCAAATTAGCCAACGACAAAATCCAAAAGTCAAGTGTACTGAGGACTCCGTTTATGCTTTTATTTTATACAGACTGAAAAAGGAAAATTTTATAGCTAAACTTAAAAAATTCTCAAAATTGGACTTTCAATCAAAACTGGCAGTAATCTCGATTGAGACAGAGAGACTTTTAAAAGTCAAAGAAGACAAGGAGGACTTTTACGGCAAAGTCACTGAGATTTTTGTCCAGAGGGATAGGCAGATGGATTTTATTTACAAGTAAAGGTAGCATGCATACTTGTTTTATATACTTAAATTTGTATTGAATTTTGGAGCTACAGGGCAGAAATACGCTCTCTGAGCCACTATAATTTTAGTTCTTCCTTGGCCTGAAACCACCATATTAGCGATCGATGAAGAAGAAGAAGCCTGAAACCAGTAGTCCATACACCGCATCCCAAATTATTATGCAAATAGGATGTTAGTGTCATAAACATTCCATTTTTTGTTTTTCAATTAAACTCATGGATGGTATTGTGTCTCAGGACTCTTTGGATCACTGATATCAGTCTCAGACTCCGGTCATAATTAGTTTGCCAGGTGAGCCCAATTAGGAAAACTATTTAAGAAGGATGTTCCACATTATTAAGCATGCCACAGGTTGCAAGCAATCACCATCATCATCATCATTATCATAGCAGTCTGTCGGGGGCGACAATGACTGTTTCATTTAGGTCTGATTAGATTCCTCCATGCAGCTCTGTCCTTCGCCTTCCGCTGCCAGGAACTCCTGTCTATATCCAACTTATTGAGATGAGATGATGAGATGAGAGATACTTTATTTTGAACAAAAAAGCGAAAAACAAAACAAATGACAAGTGCAAAAGAAGTGACCATGTACAGTGCTCGAAAGGGAGAAGGAAGAAGTTAACGCTTATTTACTCCAACTCCTACACTTATTTACTCTATATTCTTCAGGTTTCTTTTTACAGTGTCTTTAAATCTGAGCCTTGGTCAACCCTGATTGCATTTGCCCTCGCATAACTGTGAGTAGAGTAAATGCCAAGGGAGACGCTAATGATCCATCCTCTCAACATGTTCAAGCCACCTCAGGTTCATCTGTATTAGCATGTCCTCCATTAATGGTAGACCAGCTCGTTTCAGCACTTCTATGTTGGTTATCTTGTCTTTCCATGAGATTTTCATTATGGCTTGAAGGTGTCTCATCATGTACGCGTGAAGTCTCTTTACCTTCGCCCTGTAGACAGTCCAAGTTTCAGCACCATACAATAGAGTAGCCAGTACTGTTGCTCTGTACACTTTGCATTTTACATGGATAGACACATGTTGATTGTTCCACAATCTCTCCCTCATGTTTCCAAACACAGCACTCGCTCTTCCCATTCTGAGAGATAGTACATCCTCCAGCCTAGCATTCTCTGAAACAGTACTCCCGAGACACTTGAATGTCTTAGACTTGACTAGTGGCTCTGTACCAATGCTGATCTCTTCTGGTAGTGATGTTGATAACTGGAACTTTGGCGGTTGATAGAGGCACTCTGTGTTCTTGATGTTGATTTTGAGACTGAATTGGCTAGCTGCTCTTGCAAATTTCTCCACTAAAGATTGCATATTTTCTGCACTGTGAGCAACTAGAGCAATGTCATCGGCAAAGAGCATTTCTCTTACTACCTTTATCCCTGTCTTACTTTTGGCTTTAAACTGTGCCACATTGAACAAGTCTACTTCTTTCCTTGTTTGAATGTATACTCCTTCTGAAGTGTTTTTGAAGGCCACCTCAAGCATGGCTGACAGATATAGCAAGAAGAGTGTCGGCGCCAGCACACACCCTTGTTTCACCCCATTACTTACTGAAAAGTCTTTAGACACTGAACCACTCATTGCCATGTTTGCTTGCATACCTGTATGGAGTGCCTCAATCAGGTTGACAAACTTCTCTGTACAGCCATATTTCTTGAGTACCTGCCAGAGTCCTTGTCGCGATACAGTATCAAAGCCTTTACTGAAGTCAGTGAAGACTACATAAAGCGGCACATTCTGTTCGATACACTTTTCTTGAACCTGTTTCAAGCAGAAAATCATGTCCATTGTGCTTCTTCCACTTCCAAAGCTGCACTGGGTTTCCGGGAGTATATTCTGCAAGATGTGCTCATTGAGTCTGTTCAGTAGTACATGTGAGAGAATCTTATCAACAGTGGCTAGCAGTGATATACCTCGGTAATTTCCACAATCTTTCCTGTCACCTTTCTTGAACAAAGGCACAATACTTGCATCCTTCTAGTCTTGAGGTACTTTCTGGGCATCCCATATCTCCTGGATGAGCTTGTGCAGGCAGTTGGTCACCTGAACACTACCAAATTTCCACACTTATGCTGGAATTTCATCCCTTCCTGGAGCTTTACCATCCTGGGTTGTCCTGATAGCTGCCATTAGTTCATCAAGATTTGGTGGTTCATCCAGAGTTGATACAACTGGTCATTGCACTAGAGCTTCTTTAGCCTCTTCAGTGAGAGCTCCAGGGTTGTTTAGTAGTTGGTCAAAGTGGTCTGCAAATCTGTCTAGGATCTTGTCTTTCTCCTGCAAAACCGTTTCACTATCCATAGCCTTTAGTTGAATCAATCCTCTTGTTTTAGGGCCGTAGATTTCTCTCAGACCTGTGAAGAATGTTTTCATGTCCTTCATGTCTGCTGCAGTTTGAAGTTCCTCCGCTTTTTCATTCCACCAGATGGACTTCATTTCTCTGGTGAACTTCTGTAGCTCACTTTGAACCTTTGAGTATTTCTTCTTCTTCGACCTTGTGTTACACTGTATATTTTCCTGCCTAGATGTATTCCTCACTTCTAGTAGTTTCTTCAGATGTTCATCATGCTCATCAAACCAATCTTGATGTCTCCTCTCAGGGTGGCCTAAAGCATCACTCAATGGATCACCATATCAGGATCTCTCTGATGCCAAAAAGCGTCAAATAGTGCAATGCCTTGGAAAAGGTATGAAAACATTAGATATTTCATGAAAACTTAAGCATGATCATCATACTATGAAGAAATTTGTTGCTGATTCAGACCACAGATGGGTTCGTGCAGAAAAAGGCATAATAAGGAAGGTTTCTGCCAGACAAATTCATTGGCTTAAGAGAGCAGTTGCTAAAATGCCATTACAAAGCAGCAAACAGGTATTTGAAGCTGCTGCTGCCACTGGAGTTCCACGAACCTCAAGGTGTAGGATCCTCCAGAGGCTTGCAGTTGTGCATAAACCTACTATTCGGCCACCCCTAACCAATGCTCACAAGCAGAAATGGTTGCAGTCGGCCCAGAAACACATGAAGACTAATTTTCAAACAGTCTTGTTTGAAAAACAAGAAACTCATGGTGTGGCCCCCATCCTCCCCTGGATGCCATACCATTTTCAGTTCTTTGCAATCAATAAAATGTTTTGAAACTCTGTTGTGCATAATAATTTAGAACAGTGCATTTTGAGTTTTTTTTTTTTTATTTTTGCAAAAAATAGTTACCATTGGGAGGTTTGTTCAATAAAATTTGAATTATGCTCTGAATGCACCTTTACTCACACTCATTCACACTCACCCACTCTCACACTGACTGATTGACTGACTGACTGACTGACTGACTCACTCACTCACTCACTCACTCACTCATTCACTCACATAAAGCCATGTTCCCCTCCTCAACCCATCCAATCATAAAACCCTGCAAACATATCCCAAGGCACCATCCAGTAGACCGGTAAAGCTGGGCATGAAACCAGAAACCAGCTCCCAAACTGACTCCAGAAGCCACCCACTCCCCCAAGATCCCACCCCATGGCGAGGGGCACCAGGCCATGCAGCCCAGGACCCGCCAACGCCACACCCCAGGGCACCACCAGCACCATAGGCTAGTGACCTCCCACCCCTGCCCGGTGGCCAAGTAAGCAAACCCACCCCAGGCCCTGGGGTTTGTCCACCCCTCAGCCCCCGTTCCCCCCGCATCATATCCCCCCCTTTTTTTAAACACAGTGATACACCTACACAAACACAAGCACACACCCCTACACACATACAAATGAAATCCGAAGTAGTGAAGTAGCTTTCTGGAACACTTTAGAGTAGGACTACTTTAGGACTACTCTTAAGATGCCTTCAGACCAAACGCAAATGGGCCGTGCAAATACATATAAAATCAATGGAAAGAGGTAAGCTCCTGATTCTTCTGTCTCCAAGTGAGTGTCAGGGTGCTTTCACACCTGCAGGCTTTAGTCCGTTTCAATCAAAAGTTTGTTTTCTCCTTTAGTGCGGTTTGTTTTGTCTGGAGAGAACACAGTAATCGCACTCAAGTGTGTACCAAAACAACCGTACCGAGACCACCTGAAAGAGGTGGTCTCGGTTTGAATTAAATGGTGAACTCTGGTGTGGTCCTGCAGGTGAGAAAGCGACCATACTAAAACGGGACCAGTGGAAAACTGTAAAACATTTTATGTCACTGTACATACCTGATAGATCTTTGAAAATATCTGTGGCTGAGCACGTCACGGTTCTGGAGGATTAATGAATGTTAACATGTTATTTCCCATCCACAGCAGTGCTTCATTTTCAAACTGTACGATTTGCCAAAAGTGGTATATGCATGTATGTAATAAACGATAACCAGGGCAATGAAAACCCACTGTAGATTACGCTAGAATTTGTATTATTTTCTCCCAGAAATACATAAATACACGGTAGTCATTCTGCTTCCTGTATTTACCTTTCCTGTTCTCGCGGCAAAAAAAAAATCTGACCAATAAGAACAGAGAACGTTCTGACGTAAGTCTCGCGGGATTTAACGTGAAGCAGTTTGGTCTGCTTATGGTCTGCCTCAATTTTTGCCTGCGTGAAAGGGGACCGAACTGAGGAGACAATGACACAAAGTAACAAACTTGTCAACTGATTTGGACCAAATTAAACGAATTTAGGTGTGAAAGCACCCTCAGTCTCATTTTCAAACTAGTTTACTCTCCAGTGTTGATACTTTTACTCCGGTGATGACAGAATGTCAGGGCTAGCGCCATCCCTTGGATGTGAATGCATGAATGTGCAAGGTTCGCATGTGCTCACTTCTTTCCATTGAAACGGGCTGCCCGTTCGCGTTTGGTCTGAAAGCACCATTACTTGTATATCAGTAATTATTATCCTGAAGTAAGGCTACTTTGACTTGGGCACAATTTCTGGCTAACCTACCCACCTCTGACATTAGAGAACTATTGTTTTCCCAAGATCTTGAGATAATTTTGTTATCTTGAGATCTCAAGAAAATGATCTTCTGTCTTGGGAAAACTATGAAAATAAGTGGTACAGAGGTATACACTCTCAGATCATCACCAAAATCTAATGAGTTAATCCTTAGGCCAAGGGCCACCTTTGGTGAAAATTTCATCCAAATCTGTCCAGTAGTTTTTGCATAATCCTGCTAGCAGACAGACAAACAAGCAAACAAACTAGAAAAACACTCAGAGAGTGCATACCTCCTCCAAAGCTCCTTCCATCCCTCATGGATCACTTCCAAAATGTAATGGGTTTGTTTTGGAGGATTCTTGCTAACACAGTGTGAGAAGATAAGAGCCTTGATGAAGGTATGCATTCTCAGATCATCACCAAAATGTTATGGATTGCTCTCGAGTCCAAGGACCACCTCTGGTGAAAATTTCATCCAAATTCATGCAGTAGTTTTTGTGTAATCCTGCTGTACAAATGCAAACAAGGTCCTTGGTGGGGGTATGCACTCTCAGATCATCACCAAAATGTGATGGGCTCATCCTTGGCCCAAGGGCTACCTCTGGTGAAAATTTCATCAAAATCCATCCAGTAGTTTTTGTGTAATCCTGCTAACAGACGGATGGCCAAACAGACAAACCACCCCGATTACATAACCTCCTTGGCAGAGGTAACAAACGCCGACAAAGACATAACCTCCTTGGTGGAGGTAATAATTATAATTGTATTAGACGTGTATTGGAAGGGAATGATCCCTACTGTGCAAAGTAGTGGTGTTATGTATAGTCTCTATGAGCAACGCAGATTGTAAAGTCTGACAGCAGCAGGTACTAAGGGCATGCGGAACCTCTCCCTCGAGCACTTAGGATGGTGCAGCCTGCTGCTAAATGAGCTCCTCCGTGCATTTAGTGTGTTCGCATGGGGTGGGACTTGGACTTCAGCAGAGATGACAGCTTAGCCACCATCCTCCTCTCTCCTATCTCCTCCATATACTATGGAAGCCCTAGAAGGTCATATGTTCATACTATTTACAAACCTCAGTTCCAGTGAGGTTGGGACATTGTGTAAGGTATAAATAAAAACAAAACACAACTGCATACACTACAAAGACAAGATTTTTTTCAGATAAGATATGTTATTGTTCATTGTTTTTTTTTTTTGTTTTGTTTTTTTGCAAATAGTCACTCATTTTGAAATTGATGCCTGCAATACATTTCAAAACAGCTGAGACTGTCACGGGAGCCTCTCCGAGGCAGGGAAGGTGAAGACCCAAATGCCAGGCAAATATGATAAAACATGATTTATTTACTGACAGAACAAAAAACAGAAAATAAAGCAGCGCAAACAAAAGCGAAAACATGGCAGATTTCTGACAGGCAGGGTAATACTAGACAAAGGCACAAACAGGCAAGACAGAGGTGTGTAATCACGCCAACACAAGACAAGGATGCCACACCAGACAAAGAATGACACACACATATATAGACAGGGGGATAATTAGCAGACCACTAGGAACAGGTGGGTACAATTAGGGATAATTAGAGACAGCAGGGAGTGGCTATAGGCAGGGAAAACATGAGGGACTGAGACAAAGGGGTAAACATGAGGCATGAACAGAGGACCAGGAGAGAAAGAACCACAACAGGGGCTAAGACAGAGATAAGGACCACAGTGACAAACACTTTGAACATAACTGGCCAAAATAATAATAATAAACATGATGACTAGAAGTTCATGACTAAAAAGAAAACAGAGAAACAAACTAACAAAGGGCGAGGACATGACTGAACTCATGTCATGAGAACAACAGAAGGATCAAAGATGAACATAAAGTGAGGACATGAGCACAGCCATGTCCAAATCTTTACAGAGACAGGTGCAACAGAAGACTGGGAAAGTTGAGGAATGTTCAAAAAACACCTTTTTGGAACATTCCACAGATGAATAGGTTAATTGGAAACAGGTGAGTGTCATGATTGGGTATAAGGAGCAGTGTTGGGCAAGTTACTAAAAAATAGTAGCTAATTACAGTTAATTACTTCTTTTCAAAAGTAACTGAGTTACTTTACCAATTACTGCATGATTAAAGTAACTAGTTACTTGGAAAAGTAACTTTCATGTTACTTTTAAATGCATACTTAACCCCTTAGCATTCCTGCCAATTTCCAGCCAATATGAAACGTTCTCTGGGTGGAAAACTAGAATTTTAAGAGGCTAAGAAAGAAGATCTTTCATTATTCACCATCACACATTGTTTGTCACACAGATAAGAGAAAAACATTGCATGGCCAGATTAGAAAAATTGATTAAATATTTTTTTTGTAACTAAAATGTAATGATTCACTACATCAAAAGTTTTGTTTTTTTTAGGTCCAGTAAAACAGCAACCACAGCCTGACCTTGAGCTATTGACTTTTCTTGTTTTTAATATGTTTAATCAAGTAGGAGTTAGCACTCTCAGCTGAATAATTTGGTCAGAAGCCATAGAGTGGATGTAAGTAATTATTAGACTTCATATACTCCAATAATTGTGTAGCAACAGTTTTTTTTCCCTAAAATTTTGGAGAAAATTGATAATATCCTAACACACACACATATCTGATTTACAGCTCTAGATTTAAATCCCTTATCATTTTAGCCAGTGTCCAGTCAATGTAAAACATTTCACGGGTGGGACATCTTTCACACAGAGCAAGATAATTTAATTAATGGATTACATTACGGGCTTATTAATGTCAGGCTAAAAACAGACTGTTTCAGACAGAGCTTTTAGAACATGTTCAGTCTGCTTTATCCTGCCTTGAGAGCTGTTGTGAGAAAATCTGAAGAAAATCAACATGATATTGCCAGTAATTTCCTCATTTTGGAGCGAGAGTTGGCAACTCTGCATAAAGCTGTCCATGTTTATCTTACCTTTATGATATGGATTTAATCCGATGTGTAGTGATCCAAACAAAATGTCCATTATCCACAGTCCAAATGTCTGCTGTGACAGAGACATGATCCAGGCCCTCAAATTACTTTTGGAGTTCAAAGTCCATTTTTGAATAATCTTTATCCAGATAGTAAGTAAATGCATTTTAATTTCAGTGGATCACAGTCCAGCTGTCTGATGGAAAGTGTTATCACGTCTTAAGTCTGGAACGGCATGTCTGGCAATCAGTCGGTTTAATTCTTGCTGGGTCACAAACTGTCCAGATGCATACCTGTGCTTGAAATCCAGCCGTGGGTGTTGAGACGAGTATTTACACTTTACCTCCAGTCATGGGTGTTCAGAATACAGTAGATCCACTTCACGGTGTTGTTAGCATAGCATATCACTAGCTTTGTTGGAGCTGAAGATTGCCATAAGTCTCAACCGCACTTTAGTTTACAACCCACCAATATGCTTTTGTCTTTAACTGCAACAAAGGAAAAATAACCTGTCTATTTCCACAAAAACAAAGTAGCGTCATCTTTCATCCACGAAGCACCGCTATGAGGCCAGGGAGTGTCCGGCGAGAGGGAAACGCTGCGGCAAGTGCAAACTCTTACATAATTTCGCCAGGGCATGCCACAAGTTCGAGCGAGGGAGTCCAAAACACAAGAAAGATTCTCCTGCTCCCACAGTTATTCACACTGTGTCCACAAGTACCAATGGACGCTCCTACTGTATGGTGGAGCTGGACGGGGTAACAGTACCATTGCTGATCAACACGGGAGCAGTGGGCTCTGTGTTAAATTGGGCAACCGTGAGGGAATGGGATGTGATTTGTTTTATGGCCTGGGCTTCACCATCAAGAGTGGTACTGGAGAGGAGCGGTCGGGCTGCGGTTTGTGGCGTCCAGTGAGGGCACTGGGCGGCACGGCGGGACACTTGCGAGGGACCAGTGGACGTGGAGTCACAACGGCAAGGGCGGCAGTGGAAATGAAAGCGGTCGGGGCAGGGCCGGCTGGCACGGTAGAACGGCGTGGCAAACAGAAACACTGTAAGCCAAGTAGGGCTCCTCTGGAATTTGCGGATGTGGTCCGGGCCCCGGAGGAGGCAGGGTCGCGGAGGATTCTGGTCAAGCGTTGGATGGAAGAACACCAGGGTTGGCTGAAGGTGGTGGCAGTACGGGAGGATGCCTATCTCTAGCTATCAGATTGCTCATGGAGGCATCCGAATGAGCTGCAGCATGCCTGGGAGGAGATTGGTGGGCTTGAACCTGAACAAGGGACATCCCCAAGGGTGATGAAGAGGAGGTGCACTGGTGTCGGATCAGCCAGCGGTGACATGGTGGGTGGTCCTTCACCTGGGGCTGACTGATGGTTGGACGGTTCGCTGAAGAAACAGAAGAGGGACCAGGGATATGTTTTGATGTTTAATTTGTTCTAAGTTGTAAAAAAATTAAAAAAAACACTCAAATTTATTGGTCGGCTATGTTCAAGGGGGTATTTCTTGCATGTATTGTCTAGATTAAGGCACAGTGGTATTTTGTGTTATATGGTTTGTTGTGGTATGTAAGTGGCAGAATAATCCACTTCGCTGTGTGGGGGTGAGAAGGCAGTCTACCCGTCTCCCCCTAGTTTAGTTTTTTTAGTATGACTGTGTTAGGCCATTTTGTTATGTTACTGTCTTTAGAGTGTGTTTCAGGTTCCAAATTAGAGTGGGTTAGAATTGTATGTGTGGCTTTACGTTTTTTTTTGGGGGGGGGGTTTGGGGGGGGATGTTGTGTTGTGGTTTGGGAACCTTTATTTGTGAAACATTGGTGGTGGCTCCACCTTTCTGGTTCCTCCCCCACCCAGAGTATGAGAGCAGTGAGCGGAAGGGGCGGTCTCTTGCCCACCTTTCTGCCTGGCAGGATGCTATTGTAGTGTGAAAGGTCTCCTAATAAACCTGTGTTCAGCTCAACACCTGGCCTCGTCCTTGGCTCCTATCACTGACGTAACACCGTGCACACTGAGTTTTTATGGACTTTGAGATATTCCTAAGATGTGACCAAAATAGTTATTTACAGAATTTTTTTCATTCTATTTATTTAATTGTTGTTCAAAAGGAAAAAAATTCTACTACTTCAAGTTCTGCTCAACCCCAGCCCTGTTGTTGTTTTTATGCACTTTTGATGTGCCTTTGTCACGTGCCAAGCACACATTTAAAACCAAGACGATGAATAAAAAGTACATATTTTTCATCATCTTGATCAGTGTTGGTTTGAAATTTGTCATATTCAATAGATCACTGAACATGTACAGCCCAGTTACATGTCTTGATTTCAAATTGTGGCCCAGCTGATTTTGTAATTGAATAGCCCTGTTATAGAGTGTTGTTCAAAGGAAAGGTGATGTAACACAGTGGTAAACACGCTCCTGTCCCAGCTTTTTGGGAATGTGTTGCAGGTATCAGATTAAAAAACAAGACTGAATATTTGCAAAAAAAACCAAAAACCAAAACAAAACAAAAAAGTTTATCAGTTTGAACATTAAATATCTTGTCTTTGTAGTGCATTCAATTGGATATAGATTGAAAAGGATTTGCAAATCATTGTATTCTGTTTTTATTTACTTTTTACACAATGTGCCAACTTCATTGGATTTGGGGTTTACCATCCATCCATCCATCTTCTTCCGCTTAATCCTTTTCGGGTCGCGGGGGTGGGGGTGGGGGGCTAGAGCCTATCCCCAGCATCTTTGGGCAAGAGGCAGGGTCCACCCTGGACAGATCTCCAGTCCATCGCAGGGCCAACACAGAGAGACAGACAACCTTTCACTCTCACAGTCATACCTAAGGACAATTTAGAATCGATTTGGGGTTTACTTTTTTACTGTTTTCCCACGATCACAAGGTAGTTTTCTTGTGATCTTGGGAAACCAATATTTATTATCTTGAGATCTCAAGAAGATTATCTCGTGATCGCGGGAAAACAGTGAAAATAAATAGCATTAAGGGCATCCATAATAAACAGATTTTCACCATGACCAATATTAACCTTCCTCCTGTGTTAGCTTTCTGTTACCATCCCCGGTGTTAATGGGTCGAAACCGACCCGTGTCTTAAATCAGCTTTAAAATACACTAAAAACAATAACCTATCATCCAATTTTTTTTGTCATCTCTTGGTTTCCTTGTTAGGCTTCCTTATCCATTAAAATGTTGGGTTTAATATTTTTGTGTGGGTCTCTGGTGTGGCGGTTTGAGATAACCCCCACAACAGACTGAGACAGACACAGCGCTCGGCTAGAGCAAATAACAGAACAGTGAAATGTGTGTATTAATGTCTACAGGCAGCCCCGCTCCTTCTGGCTTGTTCCGGCTCAGTACTGTGATGTTAATGTCCCATTCATGCATTGTGTTCATGCTTCCTGTTCCCACTGTGTCTCTCAAATGCAAATGCCATACCTACTGCTGTGGATGCCTTTCATGCATTGTTTGTAACTGGGTATAAATACCGCACATATTCTGTAACTCACTCTCACTCTGACTACTGCTGCTGACACACACTCTGTGTCCCTTTGCTGGAGAGCCTGAGGACACACACACCAGCCCGCTGCACAAGGGCTGGGGTGGTGTTCCTATGATGGCGGCATGATTTAATAAACCTATTTAAAACTTCTCATTGCTGCCTTATTTTATCATCCGCCATATTGGTGACCCCGAGGACGCACACGTTTTGTGCGACGCAACCTTCTGGCTTGGACAGCCACGCTGCCGGCGAACACAGCACCCGGTGGTGATGCTCCGACGACAAGCGAACGCAGCGGCTCCCTTCTGCTTCAGTGAACTCTCCGGACATCACCCACGACCGGGAAAGCCGCAGCAAACTTCATGGTCGGATCTGCACGCCTAGATCGGCACATCCACACTGGACCGGCCGCGCTCACAGCTCCTCCACACGAGAGCGCACGCATCTCGTCCCCTCTCCCCAATGGCGACCTCCATGGCCGACGGAGAATGCAGCGCGTGGACCTGAAAGCACCATGGCCAAGCGAGTGACAAAGATCGTCTCCTCCCTCTCACCGCTCCAACGCATCTACACGAGCTTGAGGGACAAAGATCGTCTACCCACTTTCACCACTCCAACACAACTACAACAGGGATGATTAAGCTCCCTGACCCTGGCTCTCCCTCTCCAGCAGGCCCACCCACGCACAGAACCCCGGCACACGCACCGGGGAGTTACGAGGACGGCGCACCACGCACGGGACACATACGGCTCCACTGACCGCCTTCCTTCTTCGCCGCTGCACACTGGCCCTTCAGGCTTGCTCGTACACCTGAGGCACGCACGCAGCTTGCTCACTGGATTTTATGGTCTTAGCCATGGCGCACAACAGGGATTCGGCAGTCTGCGGTCCCCGAAGGCTTTAAGGTTGTGCCCGCACCTAAAGTCAACACGCCAAGTCCCTTTGCTTTTATTTTTTTCTTACAGCCGCCCCTGTTTTCTTCATGGCTGCTGTTTATCCTCGCCGCTCCTTTTTTCTGCACGGCCGCTATTAATCCTTGCAGGACTTAATCACGAGAGGAGCCAGTGACTAATTTTTCTTCTTGTGGATTTCCGCACGTTCAACGGGACAGCCCCTCAACATCGCGGACCAACAAGCAATTTTTGCGCGGCTCAGACGATTTCACCGTCCAGGGCCGGCACTTACTACCCCCCACCCCCCTCCACCTCCACCTGCACAGAGCTTTTCCTGCTTGCTGCCAAAACCGGACTATCGAGGTCTCGGCCCCCTGCCGAGCCCTCTGGGGGGGAGTGTGTGGCGGTTTGAGATAACCCCCACAACAGACTGAGACAGACACAGCGCTCGGCTAGAGCAAATAACAGAACAGTGAAATGTGTGTATTAATGTCTACAGGCAGCCCCGCTCCTTCTGGCTTGTTCCGGCTCAGTACTGTGATGTTTATGTCCCATTCATGCATTGTGTTCATGCTTCCTGTTCTCACTGTGTCTCTCAAATGCAAATGCCATACCTACTGCTGTGGATGCCTTTCATGCATTGTTTGTAACTGGGTATAAATACCGCACATATTCTGTAACTCACTCTCACTCTGACTACTGCTGCTGACACACACTCTGTGTCCCTTTGCTGGAGAGCCTGAGGACACACACACCAGCCCGCTGCACAAGGGCTGGGGTGGTGTTCCTATGATGGCGGTATGATTTAATAAACCTGCTTAAAACCTCTCATCGCTGCCTTTATTTTATCATCCGCCATATCTGGGCCTTTTTTTTTTATCAGTATACCTCTCGATTTCAATTAAAAAAAAGAAAAATTAACCTCAAGAGAATCATATAAATAAATAAAAGGTTGTTGTGTTACCTGAATATCACTGAGGGGTATAGAACACATCTCTGAAATGAATTTGTTGGATTTATTTTTCATTTTAAAATTAATAACTATAGTAACATCTATGGTGTTATTGGTCAGTTTCGACCCATATATATTTTCTACAAGAAAATGCAAAAAAAAAAATATTTTTGTCAGCAATAGAACTTTAATATAAACACACTGAAACACAGAACAAGTCATAACACAAAATTTTGGTTTGCAAGTTCAAACAAACAATCATTTGAAAGGTCTGAAGTGACATTGTTGCCCGGAAAATATTTCTGCCTGTCGATGCGTCCCAGAGACTATCGGTGGCCTCATTGCAGGATCTGTACACTCCAGCAAGAAGAACACCAATGAAAGCATCAAGGTATTCCTCATCAATGTCTTTCCAGATGTCGCCATGGACTTTTTTTCCCTCCAGGTTTGTCATAGCAATGATGACTCTTTTTTATTGACAATGGCACAAATAGCTCAAAACATGTTTTTATGTCAATGACTCTGGTCACAACAAACCTTGTGATACCAGGGGTCATTTTGATGACATTTTCAGCAGCTGCCCTGCCATGTGCATGTTGAGGTACTAAACTCCAAAAGATCCTACCATTTTTTTTGACTTGAATCCTTCAGCAGGAGCAGCCTCAGCACCAGTGACCTCCTCATCAGACTCAGATGTGTCTGTGTCTTCTGGCTGATACTCCACATTGTCCTCTTCCTCAGAAACTTGCTCCTCTGTATCGCTATGCTGATCTGTGTCTTCTCCCTCATTTTCTCCAAAAATGTTATCTAGAACTTGGCTCACCGTAAATCTTCTTTTCATTTTTGCATGCTGCAAATTGGAGATGTGCCCTCTGCAAGTTAAATGAGTGAAGTGACCTCACATGTCTGGACATGCCCGTCTTTGTTTGTTTTGTTTTTTTGCAGCTATACTGGACAAATGAGCATCCCCTGAAGCTCATGATTGGGAGAGGAGGTGGCTGTCAGTGTGTTGGCTGACAGTGCACTTATGATTTCAATTTTGGCTCGTTTATAATCTTATTTTTATAACCTTGTCGAAACCGACCCTAACACCACAAAGATAAGATAAGATAAGCCTTTATTAGTCCCACAATGGGGAAATTCCAGGATTGCAACAGCACAGGGATAGCAACACTCAGAGCAACAATCAGAAGACAAGAAAAAACAAGAGCAGCGAGTATACATATGTACATATAAATATATAAACACACAGTGTGGAGCATTGTAGCTAGATGGAATAAATATATAAATATATAAACACACACAGTGTGGAGCATTGTAGCTAGATGGAATGAACAGCATAACCGTCTACTTAGTTATCCTACATGGTATGATTATGTACCCATACATATTGTCACCCTCCATAGCAACCGGTATTTTCCTAGTTGTATAACGGAGGGAACCATTGTGTAAGTCTATTGTGTCTTTTGCATTCACTACTATTAGGTTGTCACGTTTTTTTGCTATCTCTGCGAGCAGCCCTGCTTAGGTTATACAGTCTGACAGCCGTAGGTAGGAAGGACCTGCGAAACCTCTCGGTCGCGCACCTAGGATGATGTAGTCTGCTGCTAAATGAGCTCCTCAGTGCGTTCAGTATGTCCTGCATAGGGTGGGACTCGGACTCCAGCAGAGATGACAGTTTAGCCACCATCCTTCTCTCTCCCGTCTCCTCCACTGGGTCAAGGCGCTGCCCCAGGACAGAGCTAGCTTTCTTGATCAGTTTGTTCAGTCTCTTCCTATCGGCTGCTGTAACGCCACTGCCCCAGCAGACCACTCCAAAAGTGATGGCTGATGCCACCACCGTGTCGTAGAATGTCTTCAGCAGCGCCCCTTGTACACCAAAAGACCTGAGTCTCCTCAGTAGGAACAGCCTGCGCTGTCCCTTCTTGTAGAGTGCGTCAGTATTGTGTGACCAGTCTAGTTTATTGTTCAGATGAACACCCAGGTACTTGTAGGATGTCACCATCTCAATGTCTGTTCTCTGTATATTTACTGGTGCTGTGAGGGGTTGTCCTTGCCTGCGGCAGTCCACCACCAGCTCCTTAGTTTTCCTCGCGTTGATCTGGAGGCAGTTCCGATGGCACCAGTCCACGAAGTCCTGGATAAGTCCTCTGTACTCAGCTTCATCTCCGTTGGAGATGAGGCCAACGATCGCAGAGTTGTCAGAGAACTTCTGTAGATGGCAGTGTGTTGTGTTGTGTGAGAAGTCCGCAGTATAAAGGGTGAACAGGAAGGGAGCCAAAACAGTTCCCTGGGGGGCCCCCGTGCTACTGATGATCGTGTCGGGCACACAGTCCTGGGTTCTCACAAACTGTGGCCGGTTAGTGAGGTACTCCAGGATCCATGATGACAGGTGCTGGTCCACCCCTGCGCACAGCAGCTTGTCCTTCAGGATCATCGGTTGGATGGTGTTGAAAGCACTGGAGAAGTCAAAGAACATGAACCTCACTGCATTCCCGGGCTTCTCCAGGTGGGACAGAGAACGGTGAAGGAGGAAGATCACCGCATCCTCCACCCCAATGCCATGCTGGTAGGCGAACTGGAGTGGATCCATCGCTGGTCCCACCAGGGGGCGGACGTGAGCAAGGAGCAGTCTCTCCAGGGTCTTCATCATGTGGGACGTCAGGGCCACTGGTCTGTAGCTGTTCAGATCTTTGGGGTGGGAAGTCTTTGGTACAGGTACCACACAAGATGTTTTCCACAACTGTGGTACCCTCCCCAGCTTCAGGCTCAGGTTGAAGATGTGCTCCACAATCCCACACAGCTGGTCTGCACAGGACTTGAGGAGCTTTGTGCTGATGCCGTCCGGTCCCGACGCCTTCCTCGCCTTGACCTTCCTCAGCTCCATCCTCACCTGGGTCTTAGTGAGGGTCAGGTTGGGGGGCTGTGTGTTGGGAGTGGGGGGGTGTTGGTGGAGTGGGGTGTGGCCAGCAGGACTCGATGTCTTCAGAGGCAGCAGTGGTTGTTGTGCAGTCGGGAGGGGGGGCGGAAGGTGGTTGGTCAAACCTATTAAAAAACAGGTTCAGATTGTTTGCCCACTCCCTGCTCCCCGTGGCCTGGGGGGAGGTATTCTGGAGCCCAGAGATGGTTTTAAGGTTTCTCCAGCAGCTTGAAAGGACAACAAAGGACATAATTTCAACCAGAGCATTTTATAATGTAGTGAAAAAAAATTTTTTGTTTAATTTTGTTGAAATCAAGGTTCCTGACAAAGTCAAAAAGCCTTGATGCAATAAACAAATTTTAAGTGATTCTTTTATGCATTTAAAAACTAAAAAAGGTCGGTGCCGACCCTAACACAAGAGGAAGGTAAAAGGAGTTAAAATATCCTCTTTGTAACTTTTTTGTTATCAGCTGCCAGTTTTCTAGATGAATGTCCTGCAAGCTGAAACTATAAGGAATGATTTATTTTAAGCCACAAGCTCTGCAGCTCCCAGGCTGAACTGCCGCCACGTGAACACCGCTGGCACACGCGACATGAAAACAGGCAACATCAAAAGATCTCAGACTGATCTGAGAGCAGTGGGACTTCAAGCTACAGTTATTAATGGCGTTACTGTACAAGTCTGTCAGTGAGCAGCAGAAAATATCACAGCTGAACTGAGACTAAATGAGGCGCACGGTTTCAAAAAAAAAAAAAAGTAGATGTCAGAAAAAAAAAAAAGTTCAGATTTGGCAACTTTTCCTGTAACACGCAGTGACTCAACAGCCTCCTATGGAGAAAAATTGTAAAGCAGAGACCTGGGGCATGGAAAGTAACCGAGTGATTCAGTGAAAGTGAATGGCCATAACCATCACTCAGTTATGGGGGTGGTGGGTGGGTGCTTCGAAAAAAGGACTTCGGGAAAAGTGCAGGGAAAGGACGGAAAGAGGGGGGAATGACTGGCGACTGTGTGGGAAGACAAGACGGAGAGAGAGAGAGAGAGAGAGAGAGAGAGAGAGGAGGGGCTTAAAAAGTATGAACTTGTGTATGATTTAGCTGCAGGAAGCATTAAGAAGGGGAAAGAGCGCAAAGGGGACGCGCTATGCTCACTTTTCACACTCCAACGAGGACGGCTGACTCCACGGCTCATCTGAAGTGACTTTTTCCACTCGGTCACGCTGTTTCTTGCGCCCTGCTACACTCCTCCGCGAGACTTGCCTCGTTGATAAAAAAAAACAAAACAAAACAAAACTTGGGAAGCGGGGCAGTCCCCCCCCCCCACCACCACCACCACCTCCAACCTCTTCTTGTCTGCCGTGCGTAATTTCTATCCAAGCATCGCGACACCAGGACGAGGGATCAACACAGACATCAGAGTCACAAGTGGTCGGGGGGAAAAATGAAAGCCGTGCTGGACTTCTGCTTGGTTTTCCTCGTGCTGCACACTCCCGGCGTGCTGTCCCTGTCCACACGTAAGTTCCAGGCGGATGTCCATCGGTGCGCAGAAGCCGCGGTGTAGTTAGGGACTATCGGGGTCCGGTTCTGGACCGCCGCCGCGGTGTGACACTGTGATCCGAGTGTAAACAGCGCCATGTGACACCATGCCGTTTCTGCGCGATAATTGTTGTAAAAATGACTTCAGAATTGTGATAATCAAGTTTATGAGGATGTTTTAGTGGTTTACAGTAGATACAGTAGCCAGAATTTACTTAAGTAGCAATATAAAGTATTTGAGGAAGAGGAGGAACGTATTGATGAGCAACTTTGATTAGTTTTACCCAATTTTTAGAATAAAGAAAAAGTTATTAAGCGTTTAGGAGAAATAAAATACATACTATCCATATGGGATCCACATTATACCACACTAATAAACAGTAAACAGTAAAAATGTTTCAAATCATCTCTTTGTTCACCTGCCATCCCCTTCCCATCCCCATAAGGAGTGCAAGGATACCATAGCAACCAGCTACAGTTATTACATGGACTCAAGTGATTTTTTTTTAAAAAAAAAAGTGCAGTGGTTAGCACTGTTGCCTTACAGCTAGAAGGTTCCCGGTTCGAATCCCCAGGCTGGCAGGGGTTGGAACCTTTGTGTGTAGAGTTTGCATGTTCTCCCTGTGCTGCGTGGGTTTACTCCGGGGGCTCCGGTTTCCTCCCACAATCCAAAGACATGCATGTTAGGTTGACTGGCTGTTCTAAATTGTCCCTAGATATCTGTTTCCTATAGGCCCTTAGAATAGAGGGTTAGTACTGGTGAAAGCGCTTTGAGTGGTCTTTGAGACTAGAAAAGCGCTATATAAGTGCAGGTTAGTTAGTATTTCCGTGACTTGTGCGGAGTTTGTATGATTTCCCTCAAGCTAACACTTCTTAGAGGAAAATGTCACAAATTGGTGAGCATCGCTGCGGATCTTCAAGATTTTTCTTTTTGAAGATTTACGAGAAGTGAATTTCACAGAGAAAAGTGTCAAATTTATGAGTTCATCTTTGCAAATTTGTGTGGGGGAAAGGGGTAACCACTTCATCACAAGAAGTGGCAACTTTCTAGGAAACTGTTATTAGATTTATCGGGGGGGGGGGGATCACAAAGTTGCCAGGGAAAAGCTGCAGTTAATACAGGAAAAAAGTTACGAATTTTTCAACAATGTTGCAAGTTTTCAAGAAAAAAAAAAGCCTCACATATTGGAAAATTTATGAGGAAAAAAAGAGTCTAAAACTTATACAGATGTGCAGCTTCAGTTCTTGTGAATTTGTGACTTTATTCTTGTGAATTTATTATTCTGGTTTTCTTGAAAATCTGTTTTGCCCCCTGCAGTTCTGAGTTGCTTTCCTCACAGATTTATAACATTTTTCTCATAAATTTGTGACTTTTTAAAATGTAAATTGGTATTTTTCTTATATTTTCTGCTCCTTTATTCTTGCAAATTTACTTAATTTACATTTATGCATTTGTAGCATTCCCCTTGTTAAAAATTAACAAATCACCTACTGTATATGATTATAAATTTACTAGCTGGCTAAAGAGTCAGTCAGCATTCAATCAGCACAAGCAACATGCATTTCTAGTCAGTTTTTAAATAGGTCACATTAAAAAGTAGCTCAAACAGTTTGACCAAATGTAACTGAACTATATTGCAGGAGTTTCATTATAAATACAGCCAGATAAAAGTGAAGAGACTGCTTCAATAAAACTGCTCAGAAGAGTAAAGTTTTGTGAAAAGTTACCTGGATTAATATCACCGGTTTCTATCCAGTTCTGGGCGTAAGTAACTTGAATTATTGTAAAGATAATAGACACAGTGATAGAAGTGGTATAACATTATTCTAGAAACTTCCAAATACACGATTACAAGTTTGATGAGATAGATGTTTATTTTGGAAAAAATCAAGCCAAAAACCATGATATATGTATTTAACTAAATCAAATTACAACTGAAAATTTTAATCCACAAAACTATATCATAAAAGCCTCTAAGAGAAATGTATTAAACTTTGATAAAATGCAGATTTATTTTTTTTTTGTGATAATGTTAATTCCACAGATTCTTTTCAGAGTTTTCTTACATAAGTAAAGGTCACCACATCCACTCTGGCTCATTTTTAGATACACACACACACACACACACACATGCAGGACAAATGCCACTTTCTGGCCTCTTGACAGCCCCTGTTATTGATGTGCTTCTGCTGTTGTATACTGGTTGTGTCCCTGCAGAGAGAAGTCATCTCCCAGGAGGCTGAATTTCAACAAGTCTGCCCATAATTCCTTTAACACATGGAGAGCATGCACCGAAAGCGGTGACATCATCCGCTCGAGTTGTGGAGAATGTTAACCGCCAGCTTAATGCACAATAACGTAAATAAATCAAAGTTATGTCCGTTTCCCCCGTTAAGTAGCTGGATTAGTTTTTATGGCCAGCTCACTGGCACACAGCAGCTCCTCAGAGGTTCTCCTGCTATCCGTCCTGTTTGAAAGGCACCAATAAAAGGAAGTACAGTTTTAGAGGCTTAAAGGAGACAATGGGCCCTGATCATAAGCCTCCCCACTGTTTATTATAGAGCCTAATCGGTCGTTACACTTTTATTCACTGTAATGATGAATGGTGCTTCTCCTTTGCTCGGTGTGCTGTGGTTTACACATGCCGCAAAGTGAAACAGTTAAATGTGGAATTTTCTTACAAACATATAATTACTTTTCATTGCACCTCATAATCTCTTTAGGTTTACATATCCAGTGAACAAGTGATTTGATAGATTTTTTTTTTACTTAAAAAAAACACACAATAGAAGCTTTTCACCTGCTTATTGACCTCCCATTATGTCTATCATTGGAAATCTTAAATTCCAAAAATGTAAATCTGCAAACGCAAGCAAACAACAACAGCAACAAAAGGAAAAAAAACCCCTGATAGATCCACTGGTCCTTCCTTTTGGGTGACATCGCATGCCTTATTTCCACTAAACATTGCGTGACTCCTTTCACCTGCATGGCTGTCAAAACGTTCCACTCGTACGTTGGAACTATTGTAAAGCAGAAAGAAGAGAGTAAAGGCTTTCTTTCTTTTGCTGCTGCATAGAGTGTGAAGAGCCAAAAACAGAGGTTGTCATGTAGCTTTGAAGACTGACAAGCTTAAGTCCACATAAGTCTCCCTGCAGGCTCTAAATCAGGCACCAAACCCCTCTTTGTCCTAAATCATTTCCCCCATTTCAACCTGCCCACTGTATAACTCCATCCTTCACTGCAGAGTTAAGCTCATCCCCCTCCCCGATGAGCACCGGGCTTCTGGCGGCCCCAGCCTCTCCAAACAAATAATATTTTACAAACCATCTTCTCCAGGGAGAGTGCGGAGTTGAGACAATAAACAGCAGTAATTGTGTCTATCAGTGAACTGCGAAGGGAGATGTGTTAAAGGGGCTTCGCACCCCGCTCCAGGGCAGCGCCCCGTCCTCGGCGCCTGGAATACATAAACACTGATTGTTATTCAGCTGGATCCCAGCGCGCCTTCGTCCACTGTATCTGGTGTCAAAGACAACCAGCCTCTGTGCGTGTGCTTGTTTGTGTTAATATGTGTACATAAATGCGTGGAAATGTTGTGTCAAAGCTCGAGATGGGGTTACGATATTAATATCGGAGCGGAGTTACAGCTGAATTAGCGTCTTCAAAGGCGGCTTCTCCACAAAGGGCCACACAATGTCTGTCAGCGTAAGGTGGCTGGCAGCTGAATGGATGTGGCCTCCGGCGCAGATCTGTAGTGGTCTGACAAAGTATTGACACTCTCACTCAGTGTTCGTCACTCATTTCTTCAAAGACCCACGGTCTGAGGGAAACAAGCTCTTCTCTTCACTCTTCAATCCTCTGCTTTTGTCCTTTTATCGTTTTGTTCACTTGTAGGGAGATCAAAAAGCCGCTCGATTCCTTTTGCTAGTAACTTTTATACAAAATAAATACTCCGTTCAATCATCGTTAGATAAGTGAGAGAGAGAAAACGTTGGAAGCCGTGACAGTGAAGAATAGAAATAGAAAAGAATGCGTTACTATTGATGTTTTTGCACAGCTTAGCTCAGAACAGTGTTCTCACACTTAAAAATCAATCAAAAAATTCTAAAAGAAAACTGCCAAACTAAATGTACACCCACCAGAGTAGTGTTGTCATCAAAACCGGTCCAAGAGCCTATCGAGACCTGATTGCAGAAAGAGCAAGACTTTAAAAAGTTAAGAACAAGTCAAAACCAAGACCACTGTGTGTGAAGGGCTCTGTCTTCACTTTGCTTTTAACCCCCTTCATCTTGTCTTGGTCTTGGGAGACTCTGGTCTTGATGAGGTCTTGACTACAACACTACAACAGACACCTTTTGACCACAAAATGAATGTATACAGTGCTGTGAAAAAGTATTTGCCCCCTTCCAGATTTTTTATATTTTTGCATATTTGTCACACTGAAATGTTTTAGATCATCAAACATATTCTAATATTAAACAAAGATAACCTGAGTAAATCCAAAATGTAGTTTTTAAATGAGGAGTTTATTTATTAAGGGAAAAAAGCTATCCAAACATACCTGGCTCTATGTGGAAAAAGTAATTGACCCCCTTGTTACATCATGAATTAACTGTGATTAACCACATTTTTTGCAAAGCTGAGTTCAATTTCACTAGCCACGCCCAGGCCTGATTACTGCCAGATCTGTTGAATCAAGAAATCACTCAAATAGAGCCTGTCTGACAAAGTGAAGCAGGCTAAAATGTCTCAAAAAACAGCACACTATGCTGCAATCTAAAGAAATTCATGAACAGATGAGAAACAACAACATAGATCAACATGTTAAGAACGCAGGCCTCACTTGCCTCAGTTTGGACACAGGTCCGTGATTCAACAATGAGAAAGAGATTGGGCAAAAATGACATCCATGGGAGAGTTCAAAGATGAAAACCACTGCTGACCAAACAGAGCACAAAAGACTCGTCTCACATTTGCCAAATAAACATCTCAGTGATCCCCAAGTCTTTTGGAAAATATTCTGTGGGGTGACGAGACAAAAGTTGAACATTTTTGGAAGGTGTACATCCCATTACATCTGGTGTAAAACTAACATAATATTTCATAAAAAGAACATCATACCAGCAAACGTGGTGGTGGGGGTAGTGTGATAGTCTGGGGCTGCTTTGTTGCTTCAGGATCTGGACGACTTGCTGTAATTGGTGGAACCATGAATTCTGCTGTCTACCAGAAGATCCTGATGGAGAATGTCCGGCCATCAGTTTGTGACCTCAGGCTGTGGGCATTGGTGGCCTAATGGTTAGGGATGTGGACTGATGAGTGGAGAGTCGTGGGTTCGATCCCTGGACCGGCAAGATTAGGTCTGGGTGGGACAGATAACACAGCAGTGTTTTCCCCACCCTCCTTAACCCCACTGTGGTGCCCTTGAGCAAGGCTCTTAACCCCAGCTGCTCCAATGGAGCTGCTCAGTGGCCACAGGTCAGTCTGTGGTTGTACTGGGCAGCTTCCAGGTGTGAATGTGAACAGGGCAACCTTGAAAAAGAGAGGTTGCCTCTCAGTGGAACTACCCTGTATAAATAAAGGTTAAATGAAAATTTAAAAAAATCAAGCTGTCCAATGTGGCTGAATTAAAACATTTCTGCAAAGAAGAGTGGGCCAAAATTACTCAACAGCGAAGGAAAAGACTCACTGCCAGTTATCACAAATGGTTGGTTGCAGTTGTTGCCACCAAGAGTGGCACAACCAGTTATTAGGTTTGGGGGTGATTACTTTTTCACATTGGGCCAGGTAGGTTTGGATAGCTTTTTTTCCCTTAATAAATGAAATCATCATCTAAAAACTGCATTTTTTTTATTTACTTGGATTATCTTTGTCTAATATTAAAATTTGTTTGATGATCTGAAACATTTAAGTGTGACAAATATGCAAAAATATAAGAAATCAGGAAGGGGGCAGATATTTTTTCACTGCACTGTATGTACAGAATCTTGCATGCACAAACCCTGTAGTAAGTTTGGTGTTGATATCTGAAGTCGTTTCTTGTTTTGGAATAAAAAAAAGTGATTTGGTGACTTTGACCTTTTGACCCTAAACACATAACCAGAGGTGAGGCCCCCAAGGTGAACCTGTGCATCAAGGCTGGTACGCCATAGCTTTGCTTGCTCTTAAATTAGAGCATGAACAAACAGACAGAGGGCTCCACAGATAGCAACTGCTCCACTAATGGGTTAAAAACAAACGATTGCCCCGCTGTTGTTAATGATGTGGTGTAGAATTTGAGCTAATGCAACAAACATAACATGCAAAGAGTCCGGCTAACTGCTCTTGCAAGTCCAGTCTGCAGCCACTCCCAGACCAGGTCTAAAAATGCCAAACCAGTACCAGTATTTTTCCTCATGTTATGTATAAGAGATAAACGTTCCTTCGCATTCAGAGTTGCTCGTCTCTTCATGTGAGTGTGATAAAATACTCCTTTTTTTTGGTGAAATGAATGTTTCTGTCTGCAGAAAAACAGCAGAGGGCTACAACAGCAAGAAAGCAACATAGCCTGAAGGAGATTAGAAACATAAGCTGTGGATGTTGAATTCATCAAAGATTCAGCAGTTATCAAAAGTTCAACCGTTTTATATTTAATATTGGCAACAAATTGGTCCAGACAAGCCCATTAACAGCAAGAATATGTGCAGCGAGGGGGTTTGGAGTAGAAAATTATCTCCAGGATTTATAACAGGGAATGACTGCTCTTATATTAAAGAGGAGAAAATCTGTGTATGTTGCATTTCAGTTAATAACTAAAAATGCCTACATGCTTGAGTAAATTACCCCCCAACTAGTGAAACAGGTTGATGATGTAGGTTGAGTCCCATGAGCGATTTTCCTTCTGTTGTGATGTAAAAATTCCGGGGGTGGAAATAAATCTCCTGAATGGATGTTTTAACATGACCGGAAACAAACATGAAATTCCTAGATCTGAAAGGAGACCCGACTTTCTATCGTGCAATGGTGTGGGGACACCGGTATCCGGTGCTAGGTTTTAGAAGATTCTCTTCAGTAAATCTACCAGTGGTGCTAATGTTAGCTGTGATGCTAAGAGGCTGCAGCAGTACTCGGCTTGCGAGCACATGAGCTGCAGCCTGTTATTGCTCCATGTTTCTGTGAGAGGCAGTGATGTGCACACAGTTCAGGTGAAAAAGGACGGGATCTCGAAACCTGTGTAAAGTTGGTCTCCCCACCCCATGCAAAGCTCCCAGAATATTCTGTTATTTGTGCTTTGTGCCACTATAATTTTCATTTGTGCCATTATGGTTTTTTAGATATTAAAGGTTATTTTAGAGGTCATTCTGAGGTCAATCAGCCCCCCAACTTGCTCCAAATTGACCTGAAATGGCCTCTTTTGATTGTGCTGGTTGGTGCCGTTAAAAGTTTTGTGCTGCTATGGTTTTTTTAGATTTATATTTTCAGGCAGTGATGTCACCAGCCCCCCCAACTTGCTCCAACTTGACCTGAAACGGTCCCATTTGTCTCATGTTGGGGGGCTGGTGACATCATCGCCTAAAAATAAAATTTGTAATATATTAAAAAAAACACAGCGGCACAAACGAAACTTTTAATGGTTCAAACCAGTACATCCAAAGCACAAACAAATGAGACAATTTCAGGTCGATGTGGAGCAAGTTGGGGAGCTGAGTGACCTCAGAATGACCTCTAAAATAATCTCTAAAAAAACTACAGTAGCACAAGCGAAAATTACAGCGGCACAAACCAGCACAAACGAAGCACAAATGACTGAGAATATTTTGGTGGAGTTTTGCGTGGGCTGGGGGGGCCAACTTCACTCAGGTGACCAAGAAGGTTGACTGGATCAGTGGCACCGTGACCAAAGTGGAACTGAAGGCAGGGCTTGTTGGAATTTCCTCGTTTGTTTAAGACGGGGTCTCAAATCATGGGCCATAGAGAGCCAAGACCCTGCAGGTTTTCTCTCTATCCGGTGTCCTCGACATGTGATTTCACCAAATTCTTGATTGCTGATCAGTGGAAACTGAAAACACCTGCTTCAGCGACTGGCTTGCTTGGCCCTCTATGGCATACGATTTGAGACCCCTGGTTTAGGAGATTAAATAAATAAAGGCATTGTGCATTTCTCCATGAAGTGAGCATTTTAATAGTTTAATGTCATGCATGTGATCTATTGAAATATTTAAGATTAAAGCCCGCAAAAACAGAGTGTAGGGTGTAGAGTTGTAGCCTAATGGTTACGACACATACCACAAGAGCATGTTGTTTAAGCACAGTGTTCCCAGCCAGAGTGATCTTTCTTGCTCTTCAATAAATAAAGGCCCCTTCGCACAGCACAAAGATTAAAGCTTCGAAAAGCCATTTCTGTATAAATGTGTGGGAGACCCTTGTGTGTTTTGTACCGAGTCAAAACTTTGATGAGATCGTGGGGATCACTGAAAGATCATTGACAGATCTTGGTGATCACTGGGTGCTCACTGAAAGGTCGTTGAGAGATCTGGCCATTTTTACATTGCTCAACGATCTCTCAGTGATCTCCACCACTGTGTAAAGGGGTATGAATAAATAAAGGACTAAATAAAGACACTTTATATGGGCCTAACAAATTTCAAAGTAAAAGTTCCAGTGTTCTGTTACCAAAAAGGCATTACATTTTCTAAGTGGAAACATAGGAAAATAGTGTTTTTTTTTAAACTCTATCACAATATATTTCTGGCCTCAGTGGAGGACTGTGCCCTCTAGGCCAACTTTTCTCAGTTTTTTGTTTATGCTTACTTTAAATTAATATAAGCTCTTTTACTGCTGTGTAGCAAAAGAGAAAACTAACCTCAGGAGAAGTGGGGAGGGGAGTCCCAGAAACAAATTATAAAGGATTCTGATCATATATCTGTCAACCCTTCAGATCCGTGCTGGTAAACACTAGTTAAGCCTCTGTTTAACCGAGGGATTATGACTCAATTCCTTACTGTTATGGAAGATTGGGAAAAAAAAAGGACGATGTTAACTGTAAACTGTCAATGTGAGAGGGTGAACAGCCAATCACAGCAGGCTCTAAATCTAATGAAAAGATACCAGGCTCATTTGTTGGGCCATTTCAAAGTTTTGACCTGAATATTAGCTCTGCTAACTTGGCACCACTGGAGCCAAGAAATACTGAGCCTGAGACTGCAGTGCTGGAACCGTTGGGTCTGGAATGAGACAGAAATATGTTAGCTAAAGTTGGAGATGACTTGGGGGAGATCAGATAAGGCTGCGACTGCAGGATTGTGATTGGGCATAAGGGAGGTTATGCCTAGCTGTAATGAGGTTTTTTTTTTAATCATATTGAAAATTGAAGTTCTAGCAGTCAGTGGTATCGTTTTTTAAATTTCTCTTACGATGTCATCACCCCCTTTCTGTCTCCCTCCTTCAGATGTAGCAGTCATCTACCCTCAGGACCCTGTGCTTCGCATCGGCTCCAATTTGACAGCCAGCTGCTGGGTCCACCCCGACCTCGGCGTCCACGCCAGCTCTCTGTTCTGGACACTAAATGGTCAACAGCTGCCCATCTCCCTCTACAGAGTGCTCAGCCCAACCAACCTCAGTGTGACGCTGGCAGGACTCAATGCTTCCAGGCAGACATCCGGCGACAACCTCGTCTGTCACAACCACAAGGGACACATACTGGCTGGCTCCTGTCTGTATGTTGGGAGTAAGTTTAATTTTCACCACTAATGCTCTCATAATTTTATCTCTCTTTTGATTTACTGTCATTTTGATTCACTAAAAGGAGATTCAGGAGAGGACTTAGAACACAATATAATACCAACTATGTTAGAGGAATTACGTGGAAATGGGAATAAAGGGAAACAATGAGGAAGTGGTGGGCTGATTTTTAAGTGTCCCTGCACGGTTGTAGCTGTATTTTATGTTTAGTTCAGACCCAGAGAAAGGCCTCAGTGAATGTGTCTCTGTGAGGCGCTCGGACCACCTGTGTGATCCATTACTCACATTATCATTCATAGGGCATATAGCTGACATTTTGCACACATACAGTATAAACACATGTTTGAGAAGTACCCTTCACATTTTATTTCTAAATGGAATTTATTAAACTTGCTAATATGGTGCCAAACAAAACCCCACTTTTCACTTTTTTTTTTGTTTTGCTTTGCAGGAAGTAACTAACAGTGTAGAGACCAGAAAACTCTATAGAGATCTAACTTTTTTAAACATAGTTTAATCATCTCTGAAGAAATTAAGTGACTCCAATCCAGATTTAACTGAACATGTGGTCCCACACTGGAGGTCTAACAACCATGTCTTTGAATTGTGGGAGTAAGCCCTTGCACGCAAGGAGAGGACATGCAAACTCCACACGGAAGGGCTCGAAGCAAGGCAGTTTTGCTTTTGAGCCATTTAGTGCTAACCACTGATCTAGCATGTTACTTTATTTAAATTGTCAGGTAACCATTAAGAATGTGCATAATCTTGGCCAAGAAATATTCAGACACATAAAACCACAACAAGTGGGGAGGCAGCAGAGGGATTTGGCTGGACTTCGTTTTAAAGCTTACAAATTTCAGTATAAGATGTACTTATAGTGTAATTACAGTATAATAAAGCTGCTTAAAGGGAATAAAGGGAACTAAATTCATCCTGAAAGTTAGTTGATGTCAGGCCAGGTATGATGTAGGCAGAATGTAATTACAATGAAATTGCTCTGCTGGGAGAGCATCAATATGCCATAATTGCGCTAAAAGTACACCGTAATAAAAGTAGAGGCATTTCTCATACATATACAGCTCTGGAAAAAATTAAGAGACCACTGCAAAATTATTACTTTATCTTATTTTACTATTTATATGTATGTGTTTGAGTAAAATGGGCAGTTTTGTTTTATTGTCTAACCAACTGCAAACAACACACCAAAATTCCAAGTCAAAATATCATCATTTAGAGCATTTATTTACAGGTAAAGGCAGAGAGTTGGCCAATATGATGGAAAGAAGAAAGGTAGATATACTGTGTGTTCAAGAAACCAGAGGGAAGGGAAACAAGGCTAGGAGCACTGGAGGGGGATTTAAACTGTTCTACCATGGTGTAGATAGGAAGAGAAATGGAGTAGGAGTAATCTTGAAGGAAGAATATGTGAAGAGTGTTCAGGGGGTAAAGAGGGACTCAGACAGAATCATGAGTTTGAAGCTAGAAGTCAAAGGTGTGATGTTGAATGTTGTCAGTGCGTATGCCCCACAAGTTAGATGTCAGGTAGAAGAGAAAGAGGAATTCTGGAGTAAGTTGGATGAAGTGGTAGAGTGTTTCCAGTGGGGAGAGAGTGGTGATTGGAGCGGACTTTAATGGACATGTAGGTGAAGGGAACAGAGGTGATGAGGAGGTTTTGAGTAGGTATGGTTTTAAGGAGAGAAATGTGGAAGGACAGATGGTTGTGGATTTTGCTGAAAGGATGGAAATGGCTGTGGTGAACACAAACTTCAAGAAGAGAGAAGAACATAGGGTGACTTACAAGACTGGAGGAAAGTGCACACAGGTGGACTACATCTTATGCAGAAGGAGAAATCTGAAAGAGATAGGAGGCTCCAAGGTGGTCGCAGGGGAGAATGCAGCGAGACAGTATTGGGTGGTAGTCTGTAGGATGACTTTGCAAAGCAAGAAGAGGAAGACAGTGAAGGCAGAGCCAAAGATTAAGTGGGGGAAGTTACAGAAGGAATAAAGTCGCACAGAGTTCAGGAATGAGTTGATACAGGCTCTGGGTGGTAGGGAAGAATTACCAGATGACTGGGAAAGTACAGCAAAAGTATTGAGGGAAACGGGTAGAAGGGTATGTCGTGTATCCAGCGGACGGAGGAAGAAAGACAAAGAGACTTGGTGATGGAATGAGGAGATACAGGAAAGTATCCAAAGGAAGAGGTTAGCAAAGAAAAAAATGGGATAGTCAGTGAGATGAGGAAAGTAGACAGGAGTATTTGGAGTCTAGGCACATGGCAAAGAGAGAGGTGGCAAAGACAAAGGAAAAGGCATAGAGTTGTATGAGAGGCTGGACACTAAGGAAGGAGAAAAGGAATTGTATCGACTGGCTAGACAGAGAGATCAAGCTGGAAAAGATGTGCAGCAGGTTAGGTTGAGATAGATCGATAGATAGATAGATAGGTAGATAGATAGATAGATAGATAGATAGATAGATAGATAGATAGATAGATAGACAGACAGACAGACTGACTTTATTGATCCCAAACTGAGAAATTACAGTCAGAAATGGTAATGTACTAACAAATGCTGACAGTGTGTTGAGAAGGTGAAAAGAGTACTTTGAAGAGCTGATGAATAAAGAAAATGAGAGAGAGGAGGATGGATGAAGGAAAGATAATGAACAAGGAAGTCCCGAGGATTAGCAAGGCGGAAGTGAGGGAAGCTTTGAAGAGGATGAAGAATGGATAGGTGGTTGGTCCAGATGACATACTGTACCTGTGGAGGTATGGAGACATTAAGGAGAGATGACAGTGGACTTTTTAAGCAAGATTGTTTAACACAATCTTGGAGAGTGAGAGGATACTGGAGGAGTGGAGAAGAAGTGTTTTGGTACCAATTTTCAGGAACAAAGGTGATGCTCAGAGCTGTAGTAACTACAGAGACATAAAGTTGACCAGCCACACTATGAAGATATGGGAAGGAGTTGTTGAAGCTGGGTTAAGAGGAGAGGTGACAATCAGTGAGCAGCAGTACGGTTTCATGCCAAGAAAGAGTACTATAGATGCAATGTTTACTTTAAGAGTGCTGATGGAGAAGTATAGAGAAGGTCAGAAGGAGTTGCACTGTGTCTTTGTGGATCTAGAGAAAGCATATGATAGGGTGCCAAGTGAGGAAGTGTGGTACTGTATGAGGAAGTCAGGAGTGGCAGAGAAGTATGTGAGGGTGGTGCAGGACATGTACGAGGACAGCAAGACGGTGGTAAAGTGCACTGTAGGAGTGATGGATGGATTCAAGGGGGGGGTGGGATTACATCAGGGATTGGCTCTGAGTCCCTTCTTGTTTGCCATGGTGATGGACAGGCTGTTGTCTGTTGTCTTTTAATGTCAGCAACAATTTGCTTAAGATTTTTTTTATTGTGCCTTTATTGAGAGTGTTTTAACCTTTGGACTTATTTGATGGTTTGGCAATGCTACGGAGGCACAGAAAAAGACTCTCTGAAAAACAGCCTCCATTGCCAGTGGAATAATTTGTAGTTCTCTTCCCAGGCTGGAGATCCTGTATAGGGAAAGAACTATGAAAAAGGCCCGTGGCATTGTGGAGGCTTGGATGCACCCATTGGCTTCATCTTTTGAATTGCTGCCTTCTGGACGTCGGTATCAGCCACCTCCCTTCACAAAAAAACATTCTCTTTTTTCCTTCGTACCCCAGGCTATTAAGTTTTTAAATGCCAAATGTCTGCTGTGAGGTGCGTGTACTGTGCTGTGTGTGTTTTTGTGTATGTTGTTTGTGTGTATGTATTTTCGTGATACTGCAGCACAAAAATTTCCCCAAGGGCAATAAGTAAATGATTGAATGATATTGATTGATGACCATGATGTTTGCAGATGACATTATGATTTGCAGTGAGAATAGGGAGCAGGTGAAAGAGAACCTGGAGAGATGGCGGTATGCTCGGGAGAGAAGAGGAATGAAAGTCAGTAGAAGCAAGACAGAATACATGAGTGTGAATGAGAGTGAGGCAGGTGCAATGGTGAAGAAAGAAGGAGTGGAGGTAGTGAAAGTAGATGAGTCTAAATATCTGGGGTCAACCATCCAAAGCAATGGAAATGGAGAAGCGTAGCAGCAAGCATGAAAGGGAAGATTTACAAGATGGTAGTGAGACCTGCTATGATGTATGGTTTGGAGACAGTGGCGCTGACAAAAAGACAGGAGGTAGAGCTGGAGGTGGCAGAGTTGAAGATGCTAAGGTTTTCATTGGGAGTGACTAGGAGGGTCAAAATTAGAAATGAGTATATCAGAGGGAGAGCTCAGATTGAGCAGTTTGGAGACAAAGTAAGAGAGGCAAGGTTGAGCTGGTTTGGACATGTGCAGAAGAGGGATAGTGGATATATTGGACAAAGGATGTTGAAGATGGAGCTGCCAGGCAGGAGGAAAACAGGAAGACCACAGAGAAGATTCATGGATGCATTGAAGGAGAACATGGAGAGGGTTGGTGTTACAGAGGAAGATGCAAGGTGATAGGGTGAGATGGAGACAGCTGATCGGCTGTGGCAACCCCTAAAGGGAGCAGCTGAAAGAAGAAGAAGAAGAAGAGCATTTATTTACAGAAAATGATAACTGGCCAAATCAACAAAAAAGTTGTTGCTTGTGGATGTGCTTTTTGGGACTTTGTGTAAAACGTAAATAAAAATAAAATGCAATGATTTGAAAATCTTTTTCAACCTATATTCATTTGAATACACTACAAAGACAAGATAGTTAATATTCAAACTGATAAACTTAATTGATTTTTTGCAAATACTCACTCATTTGGAATTTGATGCCTGTGACAGGTCTCAAAAAATCTGGGACAGGGGCATATTTACCACAGTGTTACATTACCTTTACTTTTAACAACCCTCAATAAGCATTTAGGAACTGAGGACACTAACTGTTGAAGCTTTGTATTGAATTCTCTCCCATTCTTGCTTGATGTACGACTTCAGTTGCTCAGCAGTTTGGGGTCTCCATTGTTGTATTTTGCACATCATAATGAGCCACACATTTTGAAGAGGAGACAGATCTGGACTGCAGGCAGGCCAGTCTTGTACCCGCACTCTTTTACTACAAAGCCACATTGCTGTAACACGTGCAGAATGTGGCTTGGTATCGTCTAGCTGAAATAAGCAGGGACATCCGTGAAAAAGACGTTGCTTGGATGGCAGCATATGTTGCTCCAAAACCTGTATGTAACATTCAGCTTTAATGGTGCCTTCACATATGTGCAAGCTACCCATGCCATGGGCACTAACACACCCCATACCATCACAGATGCTGGCTTTTGAACTTAAAGCTAATAACAATCTGGATTGTTGTATTCCTTTTTAGCCCAGTGGATACGATGTCCATGATTTCCAAAAACAATTTGAAATGTGGACTCGTCAGACCACAGCACACTTTTCCACTTTGCGTCAGTCCATGTCAGATGAGCTTGGGCCCAGAGCAACTAGCAGCATTTCTGGGTGTTGTTGATATATGGATTTTGCTTTGCATGGTTGGTTTTTAACTTGCACTTGCAGATGTAACGACAAACTGTAGTAATTGGTTTTGCAAAGTGTTCCTGAGCCCACATGGTAATATCCTTTATAGAATGATGTCAATTTTTAAAGCAGTGCCACCTGAAGGATTCAATTCAATTCAATTCAACTTTATTTATATAGCGCCATTTCACAACAACAGTCATCTCATAGCACTATCAACTGTAGGGGGGGGACCCCCACAGTTGCAGAAAGACCCCAGCAATCAGGCGATTCCCTGTGAGCAAGCACTTGGCCACGGTGGAGAGGAAAAACTCCCTTTTAACAGGAAGAAACCTCCAGCAGAACCAGGCTCAGGGAGGGGCAGTCATCTGCTGCGACTGGCTGGGGGGTGAGGGGATAGAGAAGAAGAAAAGAACAGACATGTAGAGAGCAAACAGCACGATGGGGACTCAATCTATGGGAGAGAACAAACAGATGTTAATGACCAGCAAAAAAAAATATTTCATAGAGAGTGAGGAAAGGAGTGAGGCCCAGTGCATTACTGGAGGTCCCCCGGCTGACTAAACCTATTAGCAGCATAACTAAGGGAGGGTTCAGAAACACATGATCCCTCCCTAATTGTAGGCTATATCAAAAAGGTAGGTTTTAGCCCTATTCTTAAAAACAGAGATCGAGTCTGACTCCCGAATCCAGATTGGCAGCTGATTCCACAGGAGAGGAGCTTGATAACTGAAGGCTCTGCCTCCCATTGTACTTTTGGAGATTCTAGGTATTACAAGTAATCCTGCATTTTGGGAGCGTAGTGCTCTGTTAGGATAATACGGTAGTATCAGATCTTTTAAATAAAAAGGAGCCTGATTGTTTAGAGCTTTGTAAGTAAGGAGAAGGATTTTAAACTTAATTCTAAACTCTATGGGAAGCCAATGAAGGGAAGCCAGAACTGGAGAGATATGATCTCTCTTTCTAGTACCTGTTAAAACTCTTGCTGCAGCATTTTGGATCAGCTGAAGACTTTTTAAAGATGTTTTAGGACAGCCTGATAATAAAGAATTACAATAATCTAATCTCGAGCTAACAAAAGCGTGGATCAGTTTCTCAGCATCACTCTGAGACAAGATGCTCCTAATCTTGGCAATATTACGCAAATGATAGAAGGCAGTCTTAGAAACAAATTTAATATGTGAATTGAAGGACAAATCCTGATCAAAAATAACTCCAAGGTTCCTCACAGAGCTATTAAGAGAAAGAGAAACCGCATCCAAACTGAAAGTTTGATTTGGAAAGGAATTTCTAAGGTTTTTTGGACCAACAAGAATGACTTCAGTCTTATCTGAATTTAATAGCAGGAAATTACAAGTCATCCAAGCTTTGATTTCCTTAAGACAGGCTTCTAACTTGGCCAATTGATTACTATCATCTGGCTTCATTGACAGATATAATTGTGTGTCATCTGCATAACAATGAAAATGTATACAGTACTTTCTAATAATGTTGCCTAACGGAAGCATATATAAACTAAAAAGAGTAGGGCCTAGCACAGATCCCTGTGGAACTCCATGACTAAGCTTTGAGTTGAACGAAAACTCATTATTTACATGAACAAACTGGAACCTATCAGATAAATAAGATCTAAACCATTGCAACGAAGTTCCATTAAGTCCAACATAGTGTTCTAATCTATCAAGTAGAATATTATGATCGATAGTATCAAAAGCTGCACTAAGGTCTAAAAGGACAAGTACAGAAACTAGTCCATTATCAGATGCAATGAGGAGGTCGTTAGTGACCTTCGCTAAGGCTGTTTCAGTACTATGATGGATTCTAAACCCAGATTGAAACTCTTCAAGTAAACCATTTCCCTGCAGGTGGTCAAATAATTGCGTAGCAACAACTCTTTCTAAGATTTTTGAAATGAAAGGGAGATTAGAGATTGGTCTATAGTTAGCTAAAGCTCCTGGATCTAGCGTTGGCTTTTTGAGTAAGGGTTTAATTACAGCCGTTTTAAAAGCCTGCGGTACATGGCCTAAAGTTAATGAATAATTGATTATATGAAGAATAAAGCTACCAATAAGTGGGAAGACTTCTTTAAATAACCTGGTAGGAATAGGGTCTAAAAGATAAGTTGAAGGTTTGGATGAGGAAACTATTTAGTCTAACTCACAAAGGTCGATTGGAGTAAACTCATCAAGACAGACATCAATAGAAGGAGTTGTAGTAGTTACAGTATTTAAGTTAACTGTGGGAAGAATCTGATTGATTTTATCTCTGATGGATGAAATTTTATTATTGAAAAAGTTCATGAAGTCCTGACTAGTAAGCTCTAAGGGAATGCTAGGATTGACAGAGTCCTGACTCTTTGTCAACCTGGCTACAGTACTGAAAAGAAACCTGGGATTATTCTTGTTCTCTTCAATTAATGCAGAGTAATAACTCGTTCTAGCTTTTCTAAGAGATTTTTTATAAATTAAAAGATGATTTCTCCAAGCTAAATAGATTTCATCTAAATTAGTAGAGCGCCATTTTCTTTCTAATTGACGAGTCTTCTGTTTTAAGGTACGAGTTTCTGTGTTGAACCAAGGAGTTAGAAATCTCTGATTAGACTTTTTCTTTTTTAAGGGGGCCACCAAGTCTAGAGTCTGATGCAGAGAAGCTGAAACACTATCCACCATGTTATCAATTACAGAAGGAGCAAGCTGTCTATAGCTTATTTCCGTTGTGTTGACACATGGCATAGAGGAAACAATCTGCATAAATTTGGAAACAGCATCATCTGAGAGGCATCTACTGTAATAATATTTTTCTTTAGGAGCCAAATAGTCAGAAATAGTAAAATCAAAGGTTAACAGACAATGGTCTGACAGTACAGGGTTATGAGGAGACACTACAAGATTTTCTATTTCTATGCCATATGTCAAAACAAGGTCCAATGTATGGTGGAGGTAATGAGTAGAATTTCCTACTTTCTGAGAAAACCCAATTGAATCTAATATTGAATTAAATGCCACATTAAGGCAGTCACTATCAAAGTCCCCTACTATAATTATTCTATCAGATTTCAGCACTAAATCAGCTAAGAAATCAGCAAATTCGGATAGAAATTCTGAGTAGGTTGATGGGGGACGATAAACTATGGCAAATAAAATTGGGTTTAACCTAAAATTGCTAAAGTGCCCAATACTGAGGACCAGGCCCTCAAAGGAATTATAACATGTTTTTTGCTTTACATTAACTAGTAATTTGGAATGGTAAATTGTTGCTACTCCTCCTCCACGACCAGAACTTCTGGGATTTTGACAGTTTAAATAACCAGAGGGAGTTGATTCATTTAAACCAACATAATCCTCTTGTCCTAACCAAGTCTCTGTAAGGGAAATTAAATCAATCTGATGATCAATTAACAAATCATGGACTAACAGAGACTTGGGAGTTAGAGACCTAATATTTAATAAACCACATTTAATTTTTAAATTATGAGGAGGAACAGAGGCCAAATCATTCAATTTAGAGGCTTTATGTTTAATTTGAGTTTTACCAGTATTTTGCTTTATCACTTTGGGATGCTTATACATTATATTTTTATTCACTTTGGAGGGAGCAGACAACGATTCTCTGATGGGGAAGACAGGGGCTAAGCTGAGGGCTGGCGGATGAAGAGGAGCTGCAGAGAGGCGTGTAAGACTGCGACTCTGCTTCCTGGTCCCAACTCTGAGTAGTCAGGGTTTTGGAAATTTGGATAAAAAAGATGCCAGATTGTTAGATAAATGAGAAGCACTATCCAAAGTGGGATGAATGCTGTCTCGTCTCATAAGACCAGGTTTTCCCCAAAAAGAGCTCCAATTGTCAATGTAGCCCACGTCATTTTTAGGACACCACACAGACAGCCAGCGGTTCAAGGATGACGAGCGACTAAACATGTCATCACTGGTCAGATTGGGGAGGGGCCCAGAGAATACTACAGTGGCAGACATCGTTTTTGCAAACTCACACACCGATTCTATATTAAGTTTCGTGACTTCCGACTGCCGGAGACGGATGTCATTAATGCCGGCGTGAATAACAATTGTGGAATATTTACAGCTACTTTTAGCCAGCATTTTCAAATTTGACTCGATGTCGCCTGCTCTGGCCCCAGGAAAGCATTTGACTATGGCCGCTGGAGTCTCTAGGTTCACGTTTCTGACTACAGAGTCGCCAATGATCAGAGTTTTTTCCTCAGCGGGTGTGTCGCTGAGCGGGGAAAAACGATTAGAAACGTGAACAGGTTGGTGGTGTACCGGGGCTTTGCGACTAGGCTTCCTTCTCACCGTCACCCACCCAGTCTCCTCGCTGCTGAGGAGAGCCGAGGGACCGCTGACAGTGGGACCTAAGCTAGCTAGCTCCGCTGCAGCTAATGGGCGTCCGTCAAGATTAACTGGCGCAGATGGTGTTCCAATGCAGCGGAGCCGGGATTCCAAATCAGACAACCTCGCCTCGAGCGCCTCAAAAAGACATTTATTACATTTACCGTTATCGCTAAAAGAGGCAGAGGTGTAGCTAAACATCTGACAGAGCGAGCACACCAGAGGAGGAGAGGAGAGAGAGCTAGTAGCCATAGCTAGAGAGCAGATCACACAGGCAGACAGCAAAACAGGAAGTGACGATACGTTACCACAAGGAAGTGACGATACGTTACCACCATTGATTGAAGGTCACAGGTATTCAATGTTGATTTTCGGCCTTGCTGCTTACATGCAGAAATTTCTCCAGATTCTCTGAATCTTTTGTTGATATTATGGACTGTAGATGATGAAATCCCTAAATTCCTTACCATTGTACTTTGAGAAACTGTCCTTAAACTGTTGGAGTATTTGTCAATGCAGTTGTTTACAAAGTAGTGAATTTCAGTCCATCCTTGCTTGGGAACAATTGAACCTTGCGGGGATGCTCCTTTTATACCCAATCATGACACTCATCCGTTTCCAATTAACCTGTTCACCTGTGAAATGCTTCAAAAAGGTGTTTTTGGAGAATACCACAACTTTTCCAGTCTTTTGTTGCCCCTGTCCTAGCTTTTTTGGAACATCTTGCAGGCATCAAATTCAAAATGAGTGAATATTTACAACAACAACAAAGAAACCCCAAAACAATAAAGTTTATCAGTTTGAACATTAAATATCTTGTCTTTGTAGTGTATTCAATTGGCATATAGGTTGAAAAAGATTTTAAATTATTGTATTTTGTTTTTATTTACGTTTTACACAACTTCGCAACTTCATCAGAATTGGAGTTGTAGATCAAACAATGCAAAGAAAATAAATTCATTTTCATTCTTAAATACTACAATACTTAAGTTTTAACTTAGGAAGAACTCTGAAATTTGTATGTGTGTAATAACTCTGATTTTTATTTACAGCTTTCATGTGTCTTACCATGCTTAGATAGATAGATAGACAGACAGACAGACTTTATTGATCCCAAACTGGGAAATTACAGTGTAACAGCAGCATGACAGTAGACAACCAAATGACAGAAACACACACAGCATAATAGACAAAGGGATTACCCATGGAAAGTAAAACTACTAAAAAAGCTTATCTACATCATAGGTGAATAGATGATGACCTGTATAGATACATGAATCATACCCGCTGTACAATGCAGGACTATCAGGTGTAGGGTGAGATGTGAGGTGTACCAATTAGACTGTAAGGTGCAGTATGGCAGCATAGTTTTGACCAGAATACAACATCAGAGTGAGTTATTGTACAGTGAAATGACATGTGGCAGGGAAGATTTCCTGTAGTAACCGTTGGACAGCGAAGCTGTAGAAGTCTGCTGGAGAAAGTGCTCCGCTGTCTGTCCAGTGTGTGGTGGAGGGGGTGATCCGGATTGTCCATGATGGATCGCAGTTTATTTAGTGTCCTCCTGTCCACCACAGTCTCAAAGGTCTCCAGCCTGAGACCAATTACAGAGCCAGCCCACTTGATAATGTCAAGTCTGTTGGTGTCGCTGGCTCTGATACTGCTACCCCAACAGACAGCAGCAAAGAAGATGGCGCTGGTGACAATGGTCTGGTAGAAAAGCTCCAGCATCCCGCTGCACATGTTGAAGGATCTCAGCTCTCTCAGGAAGTAGAGTCTGCTCATCCCCTTCTTGTGTGCCGCATCGGTGTTGAATCTCCAGTCCAGCCCATTGCTGATCATGACACCCAGGTATTTGTAATCCTCAACCACCTCCACATCCTCCCCCCTAAACTGCAGTGGCTGAGAAGGCTTCCTCTTCTTCCTGAAGTCAGTCACCATCTCTCTGATCTTGCTGATGTTCAGCCTCAGGTGATTCTGCTCTGTCCACTCCACAAATCTGTCTACCAGTGCCCTGTACTCCCCCTCCTCTCCCCCTCCTCTCCACCCCACAACAGCTGAGTCATCAGAGAATTTCTGCAGGTGGCATGACTCAGTGTTGTACTGAAAGTCAGTGGTACATAAGGTGAAGAGAAAAGGAGAGAGCACAGTCCCCTGTGGAGCTCCCGTATCACTAACCACCACATCAGACAAGACACTGCCCAGCCAGACAAACTGTGGCTACCTGTCAGGTAGTCAGTAATCCAGGAGATCACAGAGCTGTCAACCCCCTTCACCTCCAGCTTCTCACCCAGCAGCAGTGGCTGGATGGTGTTGAAGGCACTGGAGAAATCAAAGAATGTGATTTTTGACATAACGTTCGGCTCAGGAGACGCACACACACAGGCTCAGAGTAGTTCAAACTGTTTATTAACAACAGGGATGTTTGGGTGCGTGTCTGCGGAATGTTAATGTGTTGGTGGTGGCGTCTGCTTCGGACCCAGAGGCAGGAGACCGTTCAGCCGGCAACCCTATGGGAGAAATTGGACACAGGGTGATGAGCACACACCAACACAGGAGGAGAATAGGCGAGGGAGAGAAGCTTACTTGTTTGGGCAGATGACTGGCGCTTCAAGGATGGAAGCCCGGGAGACAGCCACCTGCAGGGCTCGGTGCAGCAGCGAGGAGAGACGAGGGACGGGGTTGTCCGCCGCCGAGGAATCCACCTGTGCACAGGGGAGCAGACTGGAGAGATGAGGTAAGTGAACTTCTTACCGGTAAAGAGGATGCTGAAGAGAATGTGGTAGAAGTCCATGCAAGGAAAATGAAGTCTACGGCTTCAGGCCGAAGCTCAGGGCGAGGCGGCTTTTATCCTTCGCCGCTGACGAGTAGCAGGTGCGTGAGCAGGTGGCGCCGCTGATGAATGGCGCGGCGTGACAGTACTCCCCCCTCTAGCAGCGCCTCCTGGCGATGGCTTATCCGGGTGCGCTCGGTGGAAGTCCGCGATGAGCGATGGGTCCAACACAAACGACGGGGGCACCCACTGTCGATGCTCGGGCCCATAGCCCTCCCAGTCCACCAAGTATTGCAACCCACGACCCCGGCGCCGGGAGTCCAGGATGGAGGAGGCGGACCAGGCCGGATGGCCACCAATCATCCGGGGCGCGGGTTGCGCTGCAGGAGGAGGGCAAAGGGGGTCAGTAACCGCCAGTTTCACCTTCGACACGTGGAAAGTAGGATGAATGCGGAGGGAGGGGGGAATAGCCACGCGCACAGCCACCGGGTTGATGATCCGGGTGATGGGGTAGGGACCCATGAAGCGCTGTGCCAGCTTTCTCCTCTCGCCTTTTAGAGTGACGTCCTGGGTGGAAATGTAAACAAGCTGCCCAACTCTGTACGCCGGGGCAGGTCTCCTACGCCGGTCCGCCACAGTCCTGTTGCGCTCCGCTGTGCGCAATAGCGCATGGCGCGCGGCAGCCCAGGTGGAGCGGAACTGCCTGAGATGGGCCCTAACTGACGGGACAGTTACCTCACTCTCCTGCTCCGGAAACAGCGGGGGGTCGTAACCCAGGGACGCTTTGAAGGGGGACATCCCTGTAGCAGAAGAGCGAGCGGTGTTGTGGGCATATTCAACCCAGGCAAGATGGTTGCTCCAGGACGCGGGTTTGGATCTGGACACACAGCGGAGCGCAGCCTCCAGCTCCTGGTTGGTCCTCTCACACTGCCCGTTGGATTGGGGGTGATGGCCAGAGGAGAGGCTCACCTTGGCTCCGATGGCGTTGCAGAAAGACCTCCAAACCTCAGATGAAAACTGGGGGCCCCGGTCCGAGACCACGTCCACCGGAATCCCATGCAGCCTGACCACGTGTTGGACGAGGAGGTCCGCCGTCTCCAGGGCAGTAGGGAGGCCTCGCAGGGGGACGAAGTGCACGGCCTTGGAGAAGCGGTCCACGATGGTCAGGATGGTGTCATAGGAGTTGGAGATGGGGAGTCCGGTGACGAAATCCAGAGCGATGTGCGACCAGGGCCTGCCAGGGACGGGCAGGGGCTGGAGCAGACCCGCTGGAGGGGCATTTCCCGACTTGCAGGTGGCACAGATTGGGCAAGCCCGGGCGTAGCGGGCTGCATCCCTCCGCAGGCCTGGCCACCAAAAGGACCGTTGGAGGAGATCTATCATCCGGGAGGTGCCAGGGTGACAGGTGAGCTTGGAGGTGTGGAGCCAGTGGATGACCTCTCCTCGGACCGCGGATGGCACGAACAGCCTCCCCTCCGGTCCGCCGCCAGGGTCAGGTTCCACCTCCTGTGCCTTCCGGATCTTGCTCTCAATGTCCCACGAGATGGCTCCCACGACGCACGACCTGGGCAGGATGGAGTGGGGCGCCTCCTCCGACTCCACGGGGGCGAACTGCCTGGAGAGGGCGTCAGGCAGGACGTTCTTAGAGCCAGGCCTGAAGGTGATGGAAAATTGGAACCTGGCGAAGAACAGGGACCAGCGCGCCTGGCGGGCGTTCAGGCGCTTGGCAGACCGTAAGTATTCCAGGTTCTTGTGGTCCGTGAGGACCACAAACGGCAGGCTTGCCCCCTCCAACCAGTGGCGCCACTCCTGCAGGGCGAGCTTGATGGCCAAGAGCTCTCTGTCCCCCACATCATAGTTTCTCTCCGCCGGGGACAAGCGCCGGGAGAAGAAGGCGCACGGTCGCTTGGCGCCATCGTCCGGTGACCGCTGGGACAGCACTGCTCCCACTCCCGTGTCCGAGGCGTCTACCTCTACAATGCACTGCAGCGCGGGGTCGACCTGGCGAAGGACCCGGGAGGAGGAGAATTCCGCCTTCAGCGCCTCAAAGGCGGCAGCGACCTCTTCGGTCCACCGGAACGGGACCTTCGGGGACGTGAGGCGGGTCAGTGGTCCCACGATGGCACTGAAGTTGGGAACAAAGCGGCGGTAGAAATTGGCGAAGCCAACAAATTGCTGCACCTGCTTCCGGGATGCAGGTGTAGGCCATTCCACCACCGCCTTTACCTTCTCTGGGTCGGGGAGCACCTTATCGTGGGCGATGATGAACCCCAGGAAGGACGTACTCCTGGCGTAAAATTCACACTTTTCCGCCTTAACGTACAGACGGTTCTCCAGCAGCCTTTGGAGGACCCGCCTCACGTGGACCTGGTGCTCATCCCTGGACTTGGAGAAGATGAGGATATCGTCCAGGTAGACGAACACGAAAAGGCCAATGAAGTCCCGGAGGACGTCATTAATGAGGCGCTGGAAGACTGCAGGAGCGTTGGTCAACCCGAACGGCATCACCAGATATTCAAAGTGGCCGTTCGGGGTACGGAAGGCCGTTTTCCACTCATCTCCCTCCCGGATCCGGACGAGGTGGTAAGCGCTGCGTAGGTCCAGCTTGGTGAACCAGGTCGCCCCCTGGAGGGAGTGGAAAGCAGTGTCCATGAGAGGCAGGGTGTAACGGTCCCTCTCCGTGATATTGTTGAGGGCCCGGTAGTCGATACAAGGGCGGAGGGACCCATCCTTTTTCCCCACGAAGAAGAACCCTGCCCCCACGGGTGACGATGATGGGCGGATAATCCCAGCACTTAATGATTCCTTCAGGTAGGCGTTCATCGTCTCCTTCTCCGGCGCAGACAGGCTGTAAAGGCGACCAGAAGGTAAGGGAGCCCCCTGGCGGAGGTTGATGGCGCAGTCATAGGGCCGATGAGGGGGAAGAGACATAGCTTTCGCTTTGCTGAACACCATACCCAGGTCGTGAAATTCTGGGGGCACCAGAGACAGGTCCGGGGGTGCAGCGTCCGTCGCAGGGGGAGGAGCGGACGGAGAGCAGGCAGCGGACTGAAGGCAGGTGCCCATACAGAACGTACTCCATGCCGAGATCCCAGCTGATTTCCAATCCAGGACCGGATTGTGAAGGCGGAGCCAGGGATACCCCAGGATGACGGGCGACACAGAGTTGGGAAGGACGTAAAAGGTCATCTCCTCCCGGTGGTTTCCCGAGATGATGACCGGTAGGGGAACAGTTTGATGTGTCACTCTCCCGAGGGTGGCACGGGAGAGGTGGATCAGGGAGAGGGGAGTGTTGAGTGCCTGGCAGCGGATGCCCAATCGGGTTGCCAGGCTTTGTGAAATGAAGCTGCCTTCTGCGCCCGAATCCACCAGTGCGTGGGTGAGGTGCCCAGTAGAGTTATGGCAGAAACGGATGGGCAGCTTCAATTGAGAAAGTGATCCTAACCGATTGACATCCGCGAGGCTTCCAACAGTGACTCGCGGACCCCACCGACTGGCTTTCCGTGGACAACGCTCCACGGTGTGTTGGTCGCCTCCGCAATACATGCAGAGGCCCAACTCACGGCGGCGTTGTTTCTCCACAGGGGAAAGTTTAGTCCAGGCCGTCACCATCGGCTCCGACTCCTCGGGGCGCGATGCTGGCGGCGCCGCCAGGGGGCGAGCTTGGAACAGGTGCGGCGAGGCTCCACGAGGGCGAGAAGAAGAAGACCTCCGCCCCGAGGAGCGCTCGCGCAGCCTGTTATCCAAACTTATCGCTAAGGATGTCAGCTCCGCTAGCGTCCCAGGGATATCCCGACCAGCCAGTTCATCCCTCAGATCACTATTGAGGCTGCGGAGGAACAGGCCACAGAGGGAGCGTTCCTCCCAGCCCAATTCCTCCGCCGCTACCCGGAAGTCGACCGAGTGGTCCGCTGCCGACCGGCTTCCCTGCTGGAGAGCGAGAAGCCGATCGACCTGGACCGTTTCGGTTTGTGAGTGGTCAAAGACCTCCAGAAAGCGCCTCACGAATTGGTCATAGGTGAGGGTGGCATAACTGGGCCTCGCCATTACGGCGTAGGTCCAAGTTAACGCACGCCCCTCCAGAAGATTCCCTATGTAACCAATTCGGCTGTGATCCGAGGGAAAATCTCCGGGCACACGGTGGAACACGGACTCACACTGCATAATAAACCCCCGCGCTCCGCCGAGCTTACCGCTAAAGCGGGCGGGGGTCGGAATCGGCGTGAGCCGAACCGGTGCCACTGGAGCCGGCTGGACGGCCGCTGGAACAGCAGGAGCCGCGCCACCCTGGTGAGTCGGGAGGAACGGCTGTTGGGGGTCCAAGCGGTTCAATCGGTTAGTCAGTTCTAATAATTGACGAAGAACCACCTGTTGCTGATAAACAATCTGATCCACCCGAGCCTCGAGGATGGTAAACCGGTGTGCGAGCCCGCCGCCTGCCGAGCCGCTCTGCTGAAGCCGTACTGACATAACGTTCGGCTCAGGAGACGCACACACACAGGCTCAGAGTAGTTCAAACTGTTTATTAACAACAGGGATGTTTGGGTGCGTGTCTGCGGAATGTTAATGTGTTGGTGGTGGCGTCTGCTTCGGACCCAGAGGCAGGAGACCGTTCAGCCGGCAACCCTATGGGAGAAATTGGACACAGGGTGATGAGCACACACCAACACAGGAGGAGAATAGGCGAGGGAGAGAAGCTTACTTGTTTGGGCAGATGACTGGCGCTTCAAGGATGGAAGCCCGGGAGACAGCCACCTGCAGGGCTCGGTGCAGCAGCGAGGAGAGACGAGGGACGGGGTTGTCCGCCGCCGAGGAATCCACCTGTGCACAGGGGAGCAGACTGGAGAGATGAGGTAAGTGAACTTCTTACCGGTAAAGAGGATGCTGAAGAGAATGTGGTAGAAGTCCATGCAAGGAAAATGAAGTCTACGGCTTCAGGCCGAAGCTCAGGGCGAGGCGGCTTTTATCCTTCGCCGCTGACGAGTAGCAGGTGCGTGAGCAGGTGGCGCCGCTGATGAATGGCGCGGCGTGACAATTTTCACAGTGTCTCCTCTGCCATCCACGTGCAAATGGGCTCATTGCAGCAGGCAGATGACAGTGTCTTCAACTCCTAAATGGGGCTGATATGCAAACTGCAGAGGATCCAGCCACGTCCAGGATCCAGGGCAGCACGGTGGTGCAGTGGTTAGCACTGTTGCCTTACAGCTAGAAGGTTCCTGGTTCGAATCCCCAGGCTGGCAGGGGTTGGAACCTTTCTGTATGGAGTTTGCATGTTCTCCCTGTGCTGCGTGGGTTTACTCCGGGGGCTCCGGTTTCCTCCCACAATCCAAAGACATGCATGTTAGGTTAATTGGTTGTTCTAAATTGTCCCTAGATATCTGTTTCCTATAAGCCCTTAGAATAGAGGGTTAGTATTAGTGAAAGCGCTTTGAGTGGTCTTTGTGACTAGAAAAGCGCTATATAAGTGCAGGTTAGTTAGTTAGTTAGTTGGTCTTCACCTGCGGCCTCAGGTGGGTGAAGATCAGTCTCTCCAGGACCTTCATCACATGAGATGTGAGGGCAACTGGTCAATAGTCATTCAGGTCAGATGTACTGTAGATGACTTCTTGGGGACAGGAACCAGGCAGGACGTCCTCCACAGCACCGGTACTCTCTCCAGACTCAGGCTCAGGTTGTACAGGTGTTTCAGTACCAAAGCTAGCTGGTTGGCACAGGTCCTCAGGATCCTGGCAGAGATGCCATCAGGGCCCACAGCCTTCCGCTGACGGAGTCTCTCCAGCTGTTTCTCAACCTGGTCTGTAGTCACAGTGATGTGAGGGAGGGGGCTGGTGTCCCTCGAGGAGGGTGAGGGGGGTGGGGGGGCATGGAGAGAGGTGCTGCACAGGAGGGTAGGGGGATGTGTGGAGGTCTGGCTGTGTTGTGGGGGTGACAGGAGGGTGGGGGGAAGGGGTTGGGGGAGGCCTGGCTGTGTTGTGGGGGGGGCAGACGGTGAGTTGAACCTATTAACTCTTTAGCTGTCCCAGTCGCCGTATGGCAGCTGTGGTGGTTAAAGGGTGGTAAAGGCCCCTAGTGGTCAAGAGTGGTAAAAAAAATGTTGTCAATAAAATAGTTCAGATTTTTAAGGCTATAACTTGAAAGTTGCAAGAGATAATGGCTTACTGTCAATTAGAAAGATGTAGAATACGTATGATCCAAAGTTTCAGATAGGAATAAATTTATGCATCTAATTTGCATAATGTCACGGCAGCTATATAAATTACATAACTCAGTCAAAAGTGGACTTTGGACACATTTACACAAAGAATGGTTTGGTTTTTTTTGACTCCGTTTTGTCTATAGGGGTATGTTTTTATCTAATCTTCAAAGTATATAAACCAGAAAATCAATAAAATGTAAAAAAAAACCCCATAAATTCGTGACTTACCTGTGGCCGGGGGGGGGGGGGGACTCGCTCACGTGACCGGTCCGTTTTCACCCACCGTGGTTGTTGTTTTGCGTTTGGTCGGTCATTTATGCTCTCTAACACATCTACAAACTCTTGTGATTATCCAACGTGAATTTCATTTGTATTATGCGGCTATTTTTCCTGTATGATGCAATTTCTGTGACACTCCATGACGATGATGGGCGCAGCCATTTTGGTGTTGTGAGCTCAGTTTTTGCACATTGTGGTCGTTGTTTTGCGTTTGGTCGGTCATTTACGCTCTCTACCACATCTACAACTCTTATGATTATGCCACGTGAATTTCATTTGTATTATGCGGCTATTTTTCCTGCATGATGCAGTTTCTGTCAGGATCGTGGCCGCCATGACCATCATGGCGGCGGCCACATTGGTGTTGTGAGCTCAAAGCAGAAACAGGAATAATAATAATGAGGATTTCTTCTTGCGCATGTGTCGGCATCTGTTGTCGTCTGTTTGAAACCTCGGTCACTCTTACACATTTATTTATTTTACCTACTCCGTTTTAAATTTTTATCTTTTTTTCATTGATTTTAACTTTCTATCTAGTGATATTAACTTTTTAAACTGGAGCTAGAACTTTATTGATTGGCTATATTGAGCATACAGCTCCCAACGGCTGGACTGTTTATGTTTTTAGTCAAAAATGGACATGACAATGCCTGGGGATGATAAAATTCTCCTACAGAAAGCACAAAAGAAAATTGCTGACCTGGAGGAGGATATCCGATGACTCTCTGATGAACTGCAGCAGAAAAACACGCTCCTCTCCAACTTCAGCTTACGTCTTCCTCTGCTGTCACAGGCAATGAGTCTTTTAGCCGCCCAGAAGTCCAAAAAAAAAAGGCCTTGAGTGACTCAGCCCTCCAAGACACAGTTGCCTGGGACCCCTCCGCCTGTCCACGGCCCTCGTCCTGCTCAACGCCGAATCAGATGGCCTGGTCTGAGGTGATGGTCTGGGGCAGGAAAAAGGCCTCAGATGCGTCAACCACCAGCCCTCCTCTGCCCGTTTCCAACCGCTATGAGGCTCTGGCAACGGCTGATAATCCACCTTCCACCGATGCTCCAGCTTCATCGGTTCCAGTTTGCCCGGGCTCCACACGACGTGCAGCCCCCGCTGACGTCGCACCGGTCCCTTCGCTGGAAGACCTGGTGGTCTTTCCTCCGCTGAGGACTGACAGCAGTGGGGCGGCTGGCATGACCCCAGCCGAGCCACAGCAGCTCCAGCCCCATTCTGGAGAGTCCTGTGCCCGATGTATGATCCTGAGGGATGCTGTTCGCTGGCACTCCGGGAGGTCACACTGCACGGAGCAGTCGGGGAATCCCTCCTCCGGTTCTTCGCTGCCCTGCTCGTCAGCTGGTGAGGTAAGGGGCACCACCTGCCCCAACGACGGGAACCCCACTCTGCCGCCACCTGACTGCACTGACTCTGCCGAGGGACCCTGCAACCCAACCACGATGATCGTCGGTGACTCCATCATCAGGCACATCAGGTATTTTAACTCTATCACTCACTGTTTCCCAGGAGCTACTGTCCCCGACCTTTTAGAAAAGCTCCTGGATCCTGCTGCAGTCACAACCTCCTTCCATCATACGGATTATTATTCTTGTAGGGACTAACGACACTACCCCCAGACAGTCTGAAATCACTAAAAATGACTTCTGCAAACTTTTTAATACTTTATCAAACAGCGGAAAGTCTGTTTTTATTTCTGGCCCCATTCCCACACTGCGTCATGGATCAGACCATTTTAGCCGTATTGTTGCCCTCTCAACTTGGCTCAAGTCCACCTGCAGCAGCAACATTAATTTTATTGACAATTTTAACTTGTTTTGGGGCTGCCACGATCTCTATAAATCTGACGGCATACATTTAAATGCATCAGGTAGCCGGCTTTTAGCAGCAAACCTGATGCATATCATTCAAACCACAACACGCAATTGACTGTTTACATCCCACGACCCCTCCCCTCGGGATCCACTCACATCTCTGACCCCCAGTAAGACTATCCAGCACGAGCCCTCTTTTTGTCAGTCTCCACCATCTGGTCTGGAAATCAATTCACTACCCACCTTCCCCATTAGGACATTGATCACAGACAGACCTCCATCCATAAAACATACAGTTTACAAGAACTCACGCCCACGCTGCCTACTTTCTGTGGATTAGTCTCCAAACAATAATCCACAGAAAACAAATTACCCATCCATAAATAACTCACCACCTACCTTAAATATGGCTCTTTTAAATATACGGTCACTCGCTAACAAGACTTTGATCATCAATGACCTGATTTTAGATAATAAGATTGACTGTTTATTTTTAACAGCGACATGGCTTGGCACGGATGCACCAGCGGTTCTCACTGAGGCATCCCCACCAAATTTTAGTTCAGTTTTTTCCATAAGAAACGGCAGGAAGGGTGGGGTACTGCATCAATTTTTTCTTCCTCACTTGCAGTACAGCAAATTTTACTTGATCAATATACCGCATTTGAGCTTGAGAGCCTGAGCTTTTGTCTTTAGCAGCCCCACAATTTTTTGCGTCACAGTTTACAGACCACCCAAATACTGCCCTGTTTTTATCAATGAGTTCTCTGAGTTTTTTATCAATAATCCACTCCTCATATAATTTTATTCTCATTTCTGGTGATTTTAATCTACACATTGATAAGCAGGGCGACCATATGTCAGAAGATTTTAATGACCTGCTCACGTCCATGAATTTTACTCAACATGTCATACAGCTGACTCACAACAGGGGACGCACTCTGGATCTTGTCATTAGCCATGGCCTGCCCACGAGTGTGTCCTCTGTTGTTGACTTGGCTGTATCTGACCATTACTGTGTGTTTTTTAACATCACTGGTTTTATGCAACGGGAGACCTCAGTGCGAACTGTGAGGAAGCACCATCTGACACCTGAAGTGGCTGCTGATTTTATCAAACTCTTACGCAACACTCCCCCAGTTATTTCACCTGCATCGTGTGATTTTATTGTTGATAATTGATAATTTTAACAGTAAATTAAGATCAGCTATTGACAGAGTTGCCCTAATAATCACAAGGACAGTTAGGAATAAACCAAAGCCTCATGGAGAAATAACCAAATCCAAAAATTGAAAAGAGAGTGCAGGATGGCTGAGAGGAAATGGAGGAAAAACAAATTAACTATCAATTACCAAGTACTACAGAATAAATAAAAAATATACAATAATGCAGTCAAGATATTGAGCACTGGGTATTTTTCCAACATAATCTCAACCCATAACAATAACCCTAAAGTCCTTTTTGCAACTATTGATCAGTTAATCAACCCAGATTTTAATAAAAACACAAACCTGCCATCAGACTCTCTCTGTGAGAGTTTTGCAGACCACTTCAGGTGCAAGGTTGATTCTAATAGATCCAACATTTTATCTGACCAGAAGACTGCTTTTAATGGAATCTTGGACTCACCTTTAGCTGAGGAAACGCTGGACTGTTTTGCCCTGGTTGATGCTACGATGCTTGGTAGAGTTTTCTCCCAGGTAAACTTGACCTCCTGCCTTTTAGATCCGATCCCCACATCACTTTATAAAACATTTTATGGATTCTTTGAACATGAGATTTTAAACGTTGTAAATTGCTTTCTTCAGACTGGTGTTTTCCCCGCTGCCTTTAAAACAGCTGTGGTGAAGCCCCTTTTGAAGAAGAGTAATTTAGATCCTGATATCCTCAGTAACTATCGACCTGTATCCAACTTACCGTTTTTAAGTAAAGTTTTAGAAAAAATAGTTTTTATCCGGTTAAACAATTTTCTTATGGACCGCAACATTCTTGAGAAATTTCAGTCTGGTTTTAGGACAAACCACAGTACCGAGACAGCCCTTTTAAAAATCGTTAATGATATCAGGTGTAACATGGACTCCCACAAATTGTCAGTCCTGGTGCTGCTGGATCTCAGCGCTGCCTTTCATACAGTAGATCACCACATTTTATTACGCAGATTCAATCACCTGGTGGGCCTCTCAGGTACTGTTCTTGAATGGTTTCATTCCTATCTCACAGATCGCTGCTATTTTGTAAGTATGGATACATGTTCTTTGACAATCCATGAAATCAAGTGTGGGGTACCCCAAGGTTCAATTTTAGGGCCAATACTTATTAATCTTTATATGTTATCACTTGGGGATGTTATCAGGAGACATGGCATCAATTTTCAAAGCTATGCTGATGATACTCAACTGTACATTACCACGTCTCCTGGTGACACAAAACCAATTAATCCCCTTTTGAACTGTATTTTAGATATAAAGTCATGGATGGCAGAGAACTTCCTACAGCTCAATCAGGGCAAAACAGAAGTTTTAATCATTGGTCCTGAAGACAACAGAGAGAAACTTCTACCAAAATTGCTAGGTCTAAAACCTACACATTTTGTCAAGAACCTGGGCATTCTTTTAGACTCTGACTTTAATTTTATTTCACACATTAAAAATGTAACAAAAATTGGATTTTACCATCTTAGGAATATAGCCAGAGCCCGCCCTTTTCTCTCTCTTGCCAGCGCGGAGGTCTTGATGCATGCTTTTATTACTAGTCGTACGGTATATACTATTGTAATGCCCTGCTCTCTTGTCTTCCTCAAAAAAGAATATCACATCTCCATCTGCTCCAAAATTCAGCAGCACGAGTGTTAACGAGGACCAAGAGGCGGGTGCATATTACGCCAGTTTTAGAATCGCTGCATTGGCTCACCGTTTTAGGATCGATTTTAAGGTTCTCTTAGTAGTTTTTAAATGCCTCAGTGGTCTTGGGCCTTCTTATCTATCTGAGCTGCTCTTATCTTATGAGCCCTCACAAACCCTGAGGTCCTCTGGTACTGGCCTTTTAATGGTTCCCAACGTCAAGACCAAGACCTTTGGTGAAGCTTCCTTTCACTATTATGGTCCTCGTCTGTGGAACAGCCTGCCAGAGAGCCTCAGGGCTGCAGAGTCAATAGATGTGTTTTAAGAACAGGCTCAAGACCCACCTTTTTAATTTGGCTTTTAATAAACCTGTTTAACTATTACTGAAGTAGTCATTTATGCTCCATTGTTTTATGTTCTTTTTGGCGCCATTTGTTCTTAGATTTTCTCATCTTCTTATTGATGTGTTTAGTTCATTTTTTTTAAAGTATGGGTTTTTTAGTTCCTGTTTTTATGTGTTCTTAGTTCTTTTTGTACCTTTTTAAATTTTGGCTTTTAACAAGCCGTTTAACTATTATTGAAGTAGTCATTTATGTTCCATTGTTTTTACATTCTTCTTAGCTCCATTTGCTTTTAGATTTTCTTATTTTGATGTGTTCTTAGCTCAGTTTCTAAGTATGGGTCTTTAGTTCCTTTTGCTCTTTGTGTTCTTAGTTTTATTTTGTATTTGTGTTTTACCTCCAGTGTTTCCTCAGGATGGTTGCTCCTTCATGTGGTGCCTCGGTGCCGAGTAATGTCTCCTTTATTTTATATGTGTGTAAGAGAAGTAGGGGGTGCTATATGTGCATGTGTGTGTTGTGTTTGTGGGTATGTTTATGGGAGGGTTGGAAGGGGTGGGGCTGTATCATGTAAAATATGTAATTAAATGTGTCTATTGTTTTTATCTATGTAAAGCACTTTACGCAGCATCTAATGTTTTAAAAGTGCTATACAAATAAAGTTTGATTGATTGATTGATTCTTTGCTGTATTCCATGTCAGCCATGATTCCACCAACGCGTGTCTGCCACCTTCTGAACTGTCAAATCAGTACAGATCAGTACAAATTTTCAGTATAGCCGGGGGACGTCAGTGAGTTGACAGATGCAGTTGCTGTGCTGTGCCAGTGGGGGCACGCGACCCATCCATGAAATGTGGACAGTTAAAGAGTTAAAAAACAGATTCAGCTCATCAGCTCTTTCAAGGCTCCCAGATGTCTGTCTGACTCTCCCTTTGCACCCAGTTATTTGTTTCATTCCGGTCCACACATCCTTGGTATTATTTTGTCTGAGTTTATCCTCCAACTTTCTCCTGTAATTGTCTTTACACCTCCTCAGCATCTCTCTCAATTCGTGCTGCACTCACCTCAGTTTCTCCTTGTCTCCGGACCTAAAAGCTCTCTTCTTCTTGTTCGGAAGTGCTTTCAGGTCACTGGTGACTCATGGTTTGTTGTTGGAGAAACAGTGTATGGTCTGAGCTGGCATGGTTGTGTCTTCACAGAATGTGAATGCAGTTGGTCATATTGTCCATGTCCACCCCATGTGGTTCACAGAGTAAGCTCCAGTCTGTTGTCTCGAAACAGTCCTGCAGTGCATCAGCAGCCTCCTGTGTCCACCTCCTCACAGTCCATGTATAAGCAGGCTGCCTTTGCACAAGGGGAACGTATTTGGGTGATAACATGACCATGTCAGTGTGCCGATTTGCTAATGGGGGTAGAGCTGTGGCACTATATGCATCTCTGACATTGGCATACAATAAATCTAGTGTTTTATTTTCTCTGGTGGGACAGTCAATAAACTGGTGAAAGTTTGGTAGTGTTTTTCCCAATGAGACATGATTAAAATCACCCGTGATGGTCATAAATGCGTCAGGGTGCTTCTCCAGTAATGTGGCAGTAGTGAAGCTGATGATGTCACAGGCCACTGCTGCGTCAGCTGACAGAGGGACATAGACGATAATTACCAGGGCACACGTATATTCTCGAAGCATATAATAGGATCTCATACTCACAGCCAGCAGTTCATTGTCCGGGCTGCAGCGCTTTTTCTTCATATAAATGTGTCTAGGATTACACCACCTTTCATTCACAAGAAGTGCCAATCCTCCTCCCCTCTTTTTTCCGCTACTTATAACGTCCCTGTCCCACCAGATAGTCTTAAAGCCAGGTATCGCTACGTTAATATCCGGGATCTGTGAGTGTAACCACGTCTCGGTAAAACACATGATACTACACTCACGATACTCCTTTTGCGTCCTGACCAGTGCTGTGAGCTCATCTGCTTTGTTCCCTAGCGACCTAACATTCCTGGTGATGAACATCGCTACAGCTGGTTTATGCTTCATTCTCCTCATCCTCACTTTAGCTTCCGCCCTTCTTCTGTGGCGTTTCCTCCTGAGCTCATGCGGGATGAGGGGCTTTGCTCCCGGCAGTGACACCGGCCCCCTCATCGCAGTCAGCTGGTCGCATGTGTAAACAATGCGTCTGTCCCACCTCTGTTGTTCTCCATTGCTCCAAGGAAGATAAAAAATAAGAGAAAGACCAGGACTAAAATAGAAAAAACTTGGTCCAGTCGTTAATCCGAGTCTTTCTACTGAGCCCTGGTGAAAAAAAGACGCACTGTATACAAGAATAAGCAAATAAAAACACAAAGACACGAGACAGTTGCTGCTGATACAGCCACCTCTACTTCTGGTGCCTTAAAAAACAAAAGATGATCACCTAAGCGGTACCTCCTTAATACTCAAACTGAATGGCTGCCATAAATGTAGAGACATTAATTTGTGAAAGCTTTTGCAGTGGTCTCTTATTTTTTCCAGAGCTGTAGTTCCTTCTATAAAAGTGATCAAAGAATAGCGTTCACGTGCCCATTATTAATGTCTAATTACAGTGTAGTTATCCTCTATTTATAACACACTCTATTTTAAATAGAATTTACTCTTTGAATGCACTGTAATTTACAGTGTGTTCTATAAAGTAATACTGACAAAAATAAATGTTATTAGCTAGCTGAATGTAAGCTTCACTTAATACTATTACTACTACGACTACTACTATTACAAGATGATGATAATAATAATAATAATAATAATAATAATAATAATCCACTCATTGTGCCACTTTAATAGGTACACCTGCTCAACTTCTTGCTAAGGCAAATATATAATTAGCCAATCACATGCCAGCAACTCAGTGCATTTAAGCATGCAGACATAGTCAAGAAGAGCTGCTGAAATTCAAACTGAGCATCAGTATAAAGAAGAAAGGTAACTGAAATGACTTTGAATGTTGCATGGTTGTTGGTGCCAGATGGACTAGTGTGAGTATTTCAGAAACTGCTGATCTGCTGGGATTCTCACGCACGGCCATTTCTAGGGTTTAGCGAGAACGGTCTGAAAAAGAGAAAATATCCACTAAGCAGCAGTTCTCTGGGTTCAGATGCCTTTAGTTTATTTGAAAAGGGACAATGCAATTTCATAAAACACATGATTGCACATGGTTAAAAAAGCCAGAATTAGCCAAAAGGCTAGTTTTCATCTGTAGTCCCCTGGCCAAGATATAAAAAAAGCAGTAAAATGCGTCTACAAGAAAAAAAAACATGGTTAGACATTTAAGAGGGCACTAATATAACAAATAACATATACATAACAAACCGTACATTTAATCACAACCCACAACCCACGCCTTGTTGTTACCCGTGGTCAAAGGAGAATAGCCAGACTGGCTGTAGGTGGCAGAAGACAACAGTAACTCAAATAACAACTCGGTGAACTAAGGTATGCAGAAGACCATCTCTGAAGGTACAACACATTGACTTTTGAAGCAAATGGGCTATAGCAGCAGAAGACCTCAACTGGCGCCACTGATGTTAGCTAAGAACAGGAAAATGAGGCTACAATTCACACAGACTGACTAAAATTGAACAATAAACAATTAGAAAAATGTGTCCAGGTGTGAGTCTCAGTTTTTACTGCAACATCCAGATGCTGGGGTCAGAATTTGACATTTACCGGAGTGGTGGCCTAGTGGTAGACCCGCCCCTCAGCCGGGAGGTCACAGGTTCAAGCTCTGGCCGGGTCATACCAAAGATCATATAAAAATGGTACTTCCCGCCCTCTAGCTTGATGCTCAGCATAATAGAATGGGGGAAGGAAAAATTGTAACCCACGGGCAACAGATGGAAATTAGCCACTGGCTACAATCTGGCAAGTTTACATCGATTGATATCAATGTTCATCAACTTGCACTGTCCTTAAAAACTCCAATTTACAATTTACAACAAGAAAGAATGGATGCTTGCATGGAGCATCATGGATGTACAGCCAACAATTAAGGCAGTTCTGAAGGCAAAAGGGATCCAACCCAGTAATAGCAAGGTGTACCAAAAAAGTAGCTGTTGAGCGTATGAGAGCCAATACCTACTTCTGTCATCGTTCATAATTTTGTCAGCCTGTTTGTCAGTTAGAGCATAAAAGAATTTGACAGACGAATTGTCAAGGTATCAATATGCATCAAATATGTACGAACATTCATGAAATCAATTATACAAGCTGTTTTAGCTGGAATTCGCGTTGATGTTTTATCTTATGCAAGTCTTTAAACTGTGACTGGTGTTCATTAACTGTGATATTTTGATTGTCCGCATATCAAAACAAGTTTAAGGAATGTTGTGGTTGTTTGTTGCCCTGCTGCTTTAAAGATGTTGCTCTTGCTATTTGCTTTATTATTATTGTTGATGAGAATAATTAAAGGAACTTCGAAATAGGAGCCACATTGCCTTTTAAACAGCTATTTGAAGGAATAACAGAGCAAAATTTCCCTATAAGAAGGTCAAATAGAACTTTTATTTGTGATTTAAAAAAACTTTTTTAAGCTTCTCACACAGACAAAAAAAGACACATTAGTGATTTAGTACACTGACTTCTAGAAGTCATGATTGGGATCATAATCTCTGTGTGACACTGGTGTTGAGCACCTTGTGTTCTGAGAGATGAAGAACATTGGCAGGGATCCAGCGTCTGACCAAATCAGTGCAGCAGCTCACATAGACACACAAACCACTGAAGAGGGAAAAAAAAAAGCAATTTCTGAGGAACATCACTAGAGGGTGAGTAATGACTGGAAATAACTTTGTGCCCTAGCTGACCTTTATATTTGTCCCTGCTTCCTCTGTTCCCTAAATTTCCACCTCCTTTCTCTGTTCCTCATCACCTGTTTTCATTTATCTCTCCCCTTTGCCATTTTTCTTCCCATCTCCACCTGTCTGTGTCCCAGTGCCTCCAGAGAAGCCAGTCAATCTGACCTGCTGGTCCAGGAACACCAAGGATCTCACTTGTAGATGGGCTCCAGGAGGGAAAGGAGAGACTAATATCAGCACGCAGTACAAACTCAAGTACAAACTGAGGTATATTTCAGATGCATTTTGCTGTAATGAAACCTTTAGTTTCATGTTTTAAAGTTACATAAATAGATGAATTTTCCAAGCTTGGGTGATTCTGTTGACTTATTAATCAAATGAGCAAGGCATGGCTCATATACACTTTAATTCCATTTTTTAGCTGATTCCAAAGAGGGCAAAATGTCCGTCGTCCGTCCATCAGTTTGTCCATTCACATTTCATGGGAATCACTACTTCTCCGAGGCAGTTGCCCCGATACTCACTAACTCCATGCGTAGTGATCCTAAGGTGGGTCTGCATCCTTGTTGTTCTCAAGGGGGGGGCCTTGAGGTGGTTTCATCAGGCTGGAATGCACTCCTCCTTCATTGACGGTCTGGTTTTCATTAGATCTAATACTGCATTAGTATGTTGATGGAAGGTGGTAGATAGACAAACAGAAGCTCAGTTAATTTAAGTGGGATAAGGATGGAAAATTCTAGAAAGTTCTACAAAGTACTGTCAATGTCTTGTCTGTGGTAGGTGAGGACCCAAGAGCACCATGCAACCACATAAGACCGAGGATTGAGGCAAGCAAAGGTTTTTATTATATAAGATATAATAATGCAGCTGGACCTGCTGAGCAGGGAAACAACTCCTGTAAGGAGGAGAAGAAGGAGATGGGTAAGTGAAGGAAGTTTAACTAGGGTGTGGGTTCTTGTTTGGGAGAAAGGAGTGTCTTTCAGAGGGGGGTCTCCAACTAGTAGGTCACAGGCCACAAGAAGTCCTGAGGTGAGAGTGGGGTTAGGGGGGACTGTGCACTAGGAATTGCTGCTACTTGATACTGGGGTCCAGGGTACGAGGCGTCTAATCAGGCTACAACAACTCCAAGTAATGGCATTTAGATATGTATCCTCCAGAGATCCCAAAGGGCTTGTAGTGATGAACATGAGTTCCAGGAGGTCCTGACATGAGGTGGTTAGTTCAGGGTGCAAGAAACTTAGAGTATCTTACTTGGAAGTTAATCCGGGGATTCCAGTTCAGGGAAGTAGGCAGTAAGAGGAGGACAGGTAATTGGGTGAGCATGCTTTAGCACAGTAAGATTTTGGCAGCAAGGTAATGTTTGTCCTGGAGAACAGAAGTAGAGATTGGGTGTGTGGGAACCGGAGAGGTGAGGCAAGAAACTGCTTACAGCCTTGGAGGTCACAAGGAAAAGGTTTAGCACATGACTGTCCCATGACGATCCATTCTCAAACTCAGGCTTTCAGCCCGTGATCACCTGCACTTGAGGGTGATTACCCAGCTGCCACCACTTAGCCTCCTGGGCTCCTGATGAAAGAGTTATGTAACCAAACATAGAGTAACATGGTGCAAGAGGGTGCACTGCTTACCCAGATCCATGACAGTCGTTAAAAATTGTCATCATTCAACATAGCAACATTCCCATCTACTGCTGTCATCTACTCTTTGGCACAGTTATTCCTGTGCTGTTGGTGGTAGAACGGTTTTTAGCAAATTCCAGGAAAGGCGAAATTAGTTTACGCCACGACGGTGTGTCCATCTTGTGGCTGTCCATCTAGTTGTCCTTCTAAGCACAAATTTGTGAAAATCGCTATTTCACCTGGGCAGTTGTCCGGATGCTCACCAAACTAATACACAGCGATCCTCAGTTGGATCTGCATCCAGGTTGGGCACAAAGTCAGTGTCAAGATAAAAGGTCACTAGCTATGAGTACACATCATTTCAACTTTGATTAGAGAAGCGAAGGCTCGTGGTTACATCAGGACCAATATGCTGCTGAGTCACCGATGGTTTGGTTTTTACCGTGGTCATGTGAATGCAGCGTTAGATCATCACACAAACATCAACAGTCCTATGGACACCATCACAACCTTTGGTGAGAAGCTTTTTTCTTTCTGTTGCTGCACTATGATTGGACAGTCGGGGAGGAGTGTGTAGAAAAAAAGGGCTTTTGAAGCAGATAAAAGTGTTCAAAACCCCAAAATGTTGCCAAGTTCAAATTTATGAAAACATTTACCTAATACACCCCATTCCAATTGTTTCCAGTCAAAATCAACATATTTCATGAGATTTTTTTACGATACTGACATGCCAGGAAACAAGCTTAACATGAAATAGAAACAAAAACAAATACTTTATCATTTTGGCAGGCCTTATTGTTTAAGAAAAACAGCTTCAGTAATAGCTGGAAGGTAGAAGGCTTTAAAACAGTGAAAAAGTCAAATTTCTTGAGAAATTTTATATGGTTTAGGTTTATATGAGGGTAATAGATTTTTGAAAACACGTTTCAGATGGGATGTAAGCTGTATTCACATTTTTGAATAATTGAGTCGTCAAGCTAAATAGACCTGAAGGGAAATGATGACATGCAGTACCCACATGTGTGCCAAATGCATCATGTTCCACACAGATTTTTAAACAAATACTTGTCCAGAGTTGTTTCACCCTTTTTTGCCTCTCTCAGATGGTACGGTACAGAGAAGGAGTGCAGGGATTACACCCACACACAGCCATACTCCTGCAGCATCACCCAAGACCTGCACCTCTTCACACCCTACGAGATCTGGGTGGAGGCCTCCAACCAGCTAGGCTGGGCCACCTCTGATGTCATCACCCTTGACATTCTAGACGTGGGTGAGTGTGAGAAGAAATTAACTTTGACTCTTTTGCTTTGATCTGGATGTCAATGAAGCCTTAAGCTATATTATATGATGATAAATACCAACCTCAGAATGAATCATTATTATTCAGGTTACCTATGGTGTGTTTACAGCCATCAAGCACTTCTACTATGGTATGAATGAGGGACTTTCCTTTATTTTTATTCTTTATATAGAGATAAGCATTTGTAGACAGCTTCAACGTAAAAAGTAAACCTCATGAATAAGAAACCACATGACATTAGAAATAAACGATCAAGGAACATAAAATGATTTTGTAATTTGTGGTCAAGTTTATTTGATTAAAATTCTGTCATAAAATCCCAGTTTTCAGTGACTGATCCAAGATTAGATAGGTGATATTAAATTATATTATGTAGATTAAGTTATGCAGCTCATTAATTTGACCTGTTATTCATAATTCATTTTAAACGCATGCCTTCCAGTACTTTTGTTATTATTATTATTATTATTATTATTATTATTGATACTGATATTAATGCTGCTATTACATTATTTAATTGTGCTTGTTTAATGTGTGTCTACCCACATTTTGAAGTTTTACAAAAGATTATAAAGATATTTTGTCATTTTAAAGCCTAACTAGAGGGCACTCAGAGAGCACATACCTCTGACAAGGCTCCGTCCCTCTCTCCCTTTGTCCTCCTCTATCCCTTTGTCCGTCCATATCGCCATCGAGCTGTACATTGCAAAATAGGGCCTTGGCGGAGGTATGCACTCACGGATCACCTCCAGCATCTAATGAGTTCATCTTTGGGCCAAGGGCCACCTCTGGTGAAAATGTCATCCAAATCCATCCAGCAGTTTTTGCGTGATCCTGCTAACAGACAGAGACACAGACAGCAAAAACAATATGACTGCATTATATGACTACATTATAATAACAAGACTGTCATAATTGTATTGACCATACATTCCAGTGAATTTTTCACTTACTCAGGGTCATGTTATAGTCATCCAGTGAATTTCCAATTTTCATTCTTCTTGTTTCCTCTAGTTTTAACTGCTTTAACTGTCCTAATTGCTTTTAATGTGTATTTATGAGTATTTAGTACTATGGTGTGTTTATTACCTTCATTAGTATTGATGTGTATTTATTACCTTGGCATTCATTTGAAGAGCAGAGTAAGAATTTCATTGCTCAGGAAATGTTGCATTTCTTAACTGTGCACATGATAATAAAGCCTTTAAATCTGGAATCTTGAATTCGACCTTAAATCAGCATCATGGTTTATTGAATCTTTCAGGTTGGTTTTCATTTTTTTTTTCCTTCTTTCTTCTCCCTTACAGTTTACTGACAAGGTTCATAATTATTAAGTAGTATTACACAACAGTGCAGTATCATATCACTGTGGTGCGTCGTAAACGAGCGTAATAGAACGGGCCTATTGTGATTTCACAAACAAAAAGATTAAACATCGTCCAGTGCTGAAGTTTACTGTGCTTACATACCGTGTGGGTTGTGTGGCTCGCATCGTTATCTGCCGGCCAGAGTTATGGTTGCATGCACGCCAAACCCCGTCTTAAAGTGTACACTTTACTTGCTTTTTCTTGGCATCTTCAGAAGAAATAATGCCAATCATCACATACTGTGGATGGAGACCACATTCCTTTTTGTTCCAAGCCATTTTACTTTTTCTGCAGTGTTTGGTGGTAAAACTGCACTGCTTGCAGGTTGTGGAGGTGTGTGGCTCTATGGCGTGGCCACACACGTAACTCCATGGACACGTCTTAAAGGGGCAGTACATGAAAAGCGCAATATTAATATATAAGGTAATTTTCAAAAAATTCTTGGCTCCAGATCGTGATCCAGATCACCACCAAAATCTAATCATCTGTTCCTTGTGCCATTACACACTTTTCCTGAAAATGTCATCAAAAGCCGTTCATAACTTTTTGAGTATTGTTGCTAACAGACAGACAAACAAACAAACCAACCAACCAACAAACCAACATCAGCATATTATATACATTTATTATAGGGTTGGGAAATGATCATTTTTTTAACTAATTAATTGCACATTTTCTATAATTGATTATGGTTGTTAAAATTACAATGAAGAAGCAATGAAAAGATGTATTTTTAAGCACTTTTAATTGCATTTTTTTCCCCATAAAGTATACCTGTGACTCCCATATTTAACAAAAAATGTGTACTGAATTAAAACATTATGATACCAATTTATAATGTTCTTTTTTGGTTCATTATAAAGAAGGAGTCAATTTCTCTGCAAAATTACTATTTTTAAAATTGTTGTCGCATTTGGTGTTTTATTTGAAACGTCAAAGAGGAAGTCAGTACTTCTATTTAAGGTAACTTTCCTAATTAACTCAAGCCTTAAAAGTACAACCAAACTGAGCAATTCTTAATTGATTTCCAGAGCTCCCAGCCTTTATGGTGAGTTAGAAGCTTTTATTCACTTTATATTTAGTGTGTGTTTTTCTCCGCTCACTTTGACAGAAACTCCTTCTGTTCATACTTTTGAGTGAGCAGCTCTAATCAATAACACTACATCAGGTGTGTTTGTGTATGCATGTGTGCGTGCTTTACGAGAGGTTTGTGCACACAGAATGAGGTCGCCCTGAATACCGGAGGATCAAGACTTTCTCTTGTTTTAAGCTGAGCCAGATGCTGAGACAAACCAGTCACCACTAGCGATACCACCTCAGGAAGTGACCTGACATGCGCTAATTGGCCCACATTAATCTAAAAAGTTAACATGTTAATAATCCCAGCCTTATCTTGATTTTTTTTAAAAGTCAGAAGTGGGCATATTTGACCTACAGTGTCCTGACTGAGTTTGCAAAATGGTGCACAACACATGTCAAAAAGTACATGTGGAAAACAAAAGGGCCGAAAAAATTTCTGTTGAAATACATTGAATAACCACCAGTAAAATTGTGCTTCTGGAGCTTTTTCTCCTGCTTTTCTAAACAATAGGAAACTTATGGAAACAGAGATCCTGGCCTTACTTGGTATTTACTGACTACACTGGAAACCTCCCAGAATTTGACCGTTAGTCTGTGGGAACAAAGATTTGACCCCTGTGGTACTCTGCCCTGTTACCCCTGAATTTCTCCATCTTTTCAGTCCATTAGGGTTGCCTCACTTTTGTTTCGACAGACAGTGTTGTGTGGCGTCTGGCCTTTGGAGAAAGTTGCTCACAAGGATTCATCTGGCTTCACGCAGATAGGAACGTTCCCTTTTTAAGCTTTGTTATGTGGCCTGTTGCCTAGTTTAGGGAGGCTTAAACTAACGGAGCATGCAACGAGATGGAATTTATCACTCATTTACCACACACACAAACACTCACATGTGTGCTCACACCTGGATGGACAGGAGTAGGTGTGTATGTGATGCGTGGAAACACCCTCTTCTTTTGATGAGCTCATTTTCTCCTTACTCATGCTCATTGCACACACATACACACTCACAAACATGGGAAACCGAACTATAACCCCCTTTCATGTAGTGGTGGAATGTTCCAGGCTGATCCTCGGACCTAATCCCCTTTCTGAGGCGGCTCCAGACCCTCGAGGCCAGAAAAGTTTGGGCTTTGAGGCTTTGAGGCTTTAAGAGTTGGACCTGAAATAATAAAATCTGATTAGCCTGGAATTCTTCACCTGGTTCACTCCTAGCATGGCCCCACTGGTGCCGGGGAAATTTACCAGAAGGAGACAACAATATATGGCGTTTCAGAGATGAACGTGTCACTGGCAGGGAAACAGGCGTCCATCAAAGTGTAATCCCTTTTTTTGCTCTCTAATGTATGCACGCTCACACCTGTTTACACACCCCGAGGGCCGGGCAGGGCCGGGCAGGGCCTGGTAACAGTGTAGAAACAGAGACCGGCAGAGTGTGGGCGTTCTCTGTTTTGGTTGTGCACAGGTTTCAGTGAGTGTGCGTGAAGTCGCCTCGGCTGTCAGTTTCATTCAAGACGTTTCCAGCAGCAGCAACTGTGAGCCATAAAAGAGAGCAACCACACCTGCGTGGAGCTGCTGTGACTCACTGCTGTCTCTGGTCATGTCCAATCAGTTATGAAGACGAGGTGGAAACACCTCCAGTTCGCTCTGCATTCCTCAGTCACGGGGATCCCCATGAACCAGAGAGGCTAGAGGGAACTTGTACTGCAGTGATGACGTGTTGAGGGGAGACATATGTTAACAGTGATTCATCGGTAATTTGTCATGTCTCACTGACTTTTATTGCCGAATGCATATGATGCGTAGAATATCACACAGCTCGTCATCGCCTCTAACTTAACTCTAGATCACAAGCATAGTTTTGTTATCGCTGAAGTTTTTGACTTGTTGACTTCTGATATAATTAAGCAAAAAGAACAGTAAAATGAGGTTGGAATTACAGGAAGATGGCTTTTAGGTTTTCCAGTTTAAAGGTGACCTTCTGTCTTTGAATGAGATTCAGTTCTAGCATCATGGAGAGAAATAAGTTTGAGTATTTTAAAGTCTTTAGTGCACCAGTCTGCAGTCCAGAGTCACATGTGTCTCTTTTGTCCATAACCAGTGCCTCCATGTTCAAAAACAATTCACAAATTCATGAAAAAAACTGCCGATTTACTTGAAAAAATGTTGCAAATTATGAGCAAGCTTTATAAATCTACAAGAAATTCCAAATCAGAGAGTGCAAATCTCCACTATATTAAATTTTTCCCTTTCTTCTATTTTAATTTCTCCCAACATTCTATTCACCATTAGCAGACTACCCCCTCTACTGCTGACCATCAAAACATCCATTAATCATTTTTCTCCTCTTTGGAATCTTTAAAAAAAATTAGGAGGCTGAGAGTAAGTCATGTCACCCCCAAAAGCTAATGAATGGGTTGGTCCTTAGTGTATTTGCAGTCTGTGCCGAAAATTTAATGAAAATCCATCAATAACTTTTTTAGTTATGCTGCTAATACACACACATGCAAAGATAGCCAAACAAATGTAAAATATATCTCCTTGCTTTTGAAAAATGTGCAAATTTATTTTTAAAAAATGCACTATTACATGAAAAGTATTTCATAGGAAAAAAACTGGCCTATTTTTAATGTTGCTGAGGAGTTTATAGTTATAACTTGACTGTTTTACCTACATTTTAAGATAAGATAAGATAAGCCTTTATTAGTCCCACAATGGGGAAATTCCAGGATTGCAACAGCATAGGGATAGCAACACTCAGAGCAACAATCAGAAGGCAAGAAAAAACAACATCTAGTAAACATATGTCCATATTACTATAAATGTATATATATAGACACACAGTGCAGAGCATTATGGCTGGTGGATGTGCAGCAGAAAGTCTAAGTTCTCTCTCCGCGGATGCAGCGGGCCAGCTGGAAGTCTTTGGGCATGATGGTGACCCCCTTAGCGAAGAAGAAACCACCAGGTGGGTCTCGCTGGTCTCCTGCAGAGCCATGACGGCGAAACTCAGGAAACGCAGGACGGTCTTGAAGTCCTGAGCAATCTCCCTCACCAGGCGCTGGACGGGCAGCTTACGGATGAGCAGCTCCGTGGATTTCTGGTAGCGACGGATCTCTCTCAGAGCCACGGACCTGTGACGGCGAGGCCTCTTCACTCTGCCGGTGGCCAGAGCGCCTCTCCGAGCAGCCCTGTGGCTAGCTGTCTCCTGGGGGGCTTCTTCCTCCAGTAGATTTTACGGGCGGTCTGCTTGGTTCTTGCCATCGCTCTTTATTATTCTGTCTTATATTTCTTTCACGCCGCCTAAACTCCAGCCCGGCACCCGCTTCGTTTTCGCTACAGCTCCCGGTATGTCGAGTTTCCCATTAGCACCGGGCGGCGGCCAAGTGCTAGCTAGCACTAGCTCCTCCCCGCTGTAATGTCTCCCGCTGCAAACCGTGGCTCCGTCCGCCGACCCGGGAGACCCCCGGGGCGATCCGTGCGTCCGTGATATATATACAGAGTGAAAGGTGTAGAAAGAAGAAGGAAGATAAAAAAAAGGCTGTTGCAACAGGCAGCCGACTCGTGTGGCGCCGCCGGTCCGGCGGAACCGGAACCGGAATCAGGATAAGGATCCAGTATTTCATGTTTTTTCCAAGTGAAGACCCAATAGCAGAACACAACCACACAGAGACAGAGGTTGAGGCAAGAGAATGATTTTTATTAAACTACTGTATGTACTAAGTTGTGCAGATCCCACGGCACAGCGAGTTTGATTCCTGTGGGGAGGAGAGAAGGGAGATGGGTGAATAACAGGAGTTAAGTGATGGTAAGTATTGATTGTGTTTGCAGGTGAGGGTTCTTATTTTTGGGAGTTGTGGCATTTTGCACATGATGGCCTTCAACCAAAAGGTTGCGGGCCCGAGGGTCCTGGGGTAAAAGTTTATTATGAAGGAATATATTGGTAAGCAGAGCCGTTACTTGGATTCCAGGGGATTGCTTGGGTCCAGGTGAGGATTTTCCAGTGAGGAGCTAGGCCGCTGCAAGAGGTCCTGAGGTGAGATTGATCAAGAGTTATTGTTCCTTACTTGCGTGATCCAGAGGAGGGGGAGTCCAGGTGTCGTTTCCAGAGAGAGGGAGGTAGAGTAACCAAGAGTGGGCAGGTTCCTGGGTGAGCATGCCAAAGCCAGAGAGGGTAGGCATAGGATAGGTAGACATGCAGGCAAGGCTTAACCTGCAGGACAGGGAGTAGAAGTTTGGTGTGCAGGAGTCAGCTTACAGATTGCAAGAAATCAGCCTTGCGTTCAGTTGACAAAACAGTTTGCCGAACATAGTTTGCAAGGCGAACTGACCTAATTGAACAGGCAGTTCTTGGTAAACGTTTTTTCTGTTCGGCTTGCACATTCTGTAGTTGTGTAGATCTATGGTCCTCTGTCTGCCGGTAGAGGACCCTAGTAACTACGGCGTAGTCTGTAGCCTACTTCAGCTTCCTTACCTATGAATTCTCCGTTATACCCCCACCAAAAACAATATTTTATGCGTGATATTGTTTTACTTACAAAATGACATAATCTCTACTCTTAAATTGATGGAATTGCTCTGAAAGTAAAAGAAAACAAAAAAATATCGCAAACTATCTTACCTAGCTGCCATCTTTGTTCGCTACGCGAGCCACCTCCACAAGCGTTCGGCCAAAGAGAAAACGGTTCGCAGCAACTGTGTCATTCAGTAACGGAAGCTAACGAACAGTTCCGAACAGTTGCAAACTGTTTTGTCAACTGAACGCGCCCCAGCTTTCTGTCCTGGAGATCACAAGGAGAAGGTTTACCACATGACAGTCCCATGTTGATCAGCATTCCAACTTAAGAAGCTTAAATAGGCATGTGCCTGTGATCATCCACAGGTGAGGGTGATCATCCAGCTGCTGCCAGTTAACCTCCCAGGCTCCAGATGCAAAAGTTATGCAACCAACAAAGAATAACACAGTGCAAGATGGTGCAGCGCTCACCAAGATCCAGACTTTTGACTACAAAAATACATCAAATTGGTTCTTTCCATAGTAGAGGTTGGGTAGGAAGGTCACTGTAATCAGACAGCAGACCATCTAATTGTTAAAGAATGTTAAAAAAATATCTATGGATGAAATAAAACATAAAATACACAAGATTAAGTGTATGCTTTTTAGTTTTTGAATTGATTGAGCTGTAGATGTTTCAACGCATGCAACTTTAAATGTGTTTTTAAATCATCCAACTAAAAAGGCTGTACTGAAGCCGCGAAAATGGATACAAATATACGTAATTAAGGTTTGGTACTAACCATTATTTATATCCAACTGCATATGCACGCACACACACACACACACACACACACACACACACACACACATATATAGAGATATATATTATATGTGTGTGTGACTCGTACTGGCAAAATGCATCACAATGATGAACTTTTCAAACCTGAGGTATTGTTATTTTCATATTCTGTATTGAAAGACCTTCAAAATGGTATTTAATTTGTAGGAATTGGGCAAAAACTGACCAGCAACAAGCCGATTTTGTTTATGTCATGGCTGGTTTGAAAACTCGCAATCGATCAGTCTTGAGTTACGTCGTCCAGAAAAACGTGTATTTTTAGAAAGTAGGAGTTCCAAGCTTTACAATGATACCAGGCACTGACGGGAGTTTTCCCGGGACTTGCCGCCAGCAAAGAAAGAAAGAATCATGATTTTTGACTTCTGGTGCCTGTAGCTCGTAATTACCCGGTGCGCATTCCGACTAATTTTGCCAGCATGGGTCACACACACACACACACACACACACACACACACACACACATATATATGTATTCTCTCCATTGTTTAGAGAGTAAATGTTTTTCTAAGATGAATAACAGCATGTTCCATCATGGAGTTTACTTTTTAAACTTCTGGTGACCAGAAACAAAAACCTCTTGCTTGCTCATGTCATCTTCACCCCCCCCACCCCCCCACCCCAACTTCCCCTCCTCTAAAATTGTTCCCATCTTCTTCCTTCCCTTGGGTCTTCTTGTTTGTTTACTCGTAAGGCAGTAATGACATTCAGAAAAACTTGAAGTTGATATTGAAATGATCTCAAAAGCCCCAAAAGAGAATGCGAGTAGAGTTAAAATAATGGTTAGTCACTGCGTGTTTGTTTGTCGAGAAGATAATTGTTGTCAGATGAAACGGTCTCCTCGCTTGCTCAAGTCAAGTCTTCAGAAACAAGAAGGCACCCAGAGACCACGAACCTCGGCCAACTCTGAACAATCCTTCAATGTGTTGCTACTCATAAAGACATCACTCCTACTGCTTTAAATTTAAGCTGAAATGATTTCTTCACTCGGCGAACATTAACTTTATAAACATAGCCAACAGCTTTTATAGTAACTGCTAAAGTGATTATTCATATTGCGTAATGAGGAGAAACTATAATGTGATTTTGTACATTTGAGGCAGCCCTCATGAACAGTTTAGCAACTCATTGTTTTGATTTTATGGTCCACAACTTTACTGTTTTTAATTCAGCCTCGGTGCTCTCATCAATTTTATTCAGCCACAGCAGGCAGATGGTTTTTGTAAAAATGCTCTAATAAAAATCTGTGCCCTATTTGCCCTCCACAAAACAACAGACAGACAATGCTAGTAATGAAAGAGGAACGGTTTTACGGGAATTCACTTTAAAAGAAATAAAAGGAGCGTACAATGTACTGTGAATAAACAACAGTTTGCAATTTTATGGTGTTGGTATGGTTTATGGTGCTGTGCTGTAAGTGTTTCTTTATGATAATGTTGGCTGTAAGGTTGCTGTTATTCCCTTATTTTAGTATCTCTATTTTATTCTCTGCAGTAAAAAATGTCCTCTCCCTCTGTTCTTACCCTTGCCTTACTTGGACCATGATAACATGCCATGATCCCCCTGTTTCCTGTTACTATAATTAATGTTTTATTGAGTCAGTCCCTCCAGGATTTCACGGGATGTTTTTATGGTCGTTGCGGCCCAAAAAGTCTAAATTCGCAGGAGATTTTTTAAAAGATGCGATGTTTTGAGAGGTTTTTTTTTTGCACTAAAAGTTGTGGAAAGAATTACAAATTTTGAAGCAGATAGTTTTTTTTTTTTTTCCATTTTACTACAGTGATATTCTATATATAACAATACAAGAAAAGCTCAGGATTGTCAAAAATTTCCTATTACAGTGATTTGTAAATTAAGCAGAAACTTCTGCTATACAGAAAAACTCGTGTGCAACAGCAAATACAGACTTTAACACAATATCCATTACAGCAGTTAAATTGCATTGAATGCATGTTAAAGAGTATAGATTTGGAAATTATTGTCAGCACCTTCATTTGAAAGCTCCCTGCAGTCCCCAGCCACTCGGTACCGAGCAGAGAGGAAAAAATAAATAACTTATTCTGTTGCTCTATATTGTCGATCTTCAGGCTGATGGCTTACCATCAGCCTGAAGAAGACTAACGTCTTGGCGCAAGTCACGGAAGCACCACCAACCATCACCATCAACGACTACAAGCTGGAGGTCGTGAATCAGTTCACGTACCTGGGGTCCACGATCAGCAACAACCTCTCCCTTGATACAGAGATCGACAAGAGGATTGGAAAATCAGCCTTCACACTCGCTCGCCTCACCACACGAGTGTGGGAGAATCCCAAACTCTGTGTCAAGACGAAGATGGCAGTGTACAACGCCTGCGTCATCAGCACACTGCTCTATGGGAGTGAGACGTGGACAACATACGCCCGGCAGGAAAAGAGACTGAACTCCTTCCACTTGTGCTGCATTCGCCACATCCTGGACATATCCTGGCAGGACAAAGTGCCCAACACAGAAGTTCTGTCCCGCACCGGCCTTCCCTCCATGTTCACTCTACTCAGGCAGCGCAGGCTCTGCTGGCTAGGCCACATTCACCGTATGGAGGATGGCATAATCCCCAAAGACGTTCTCTACGGAGAACTGGCGACTGGCAGGAGAGACGTTGGCCGCCCACAGCTGCGCTTTAGAGACGTCTGCAAGAGAGACATGAAGGCCCTGGAGATCAACACAGAGCGCTGGGAGGACCTTGCAACGGACCGCTCCAAATGGAGAGGCACCCTGACCAGACAGCTCAAGGCAGGTGAAGAGAGACTGACTGCTGCAGCAGATGAAAAAAGGACCCGCAGGAAGAACCGCCACAGACCCAGCAGCACGGAGACCACCCACAAGTGCGACCTGTGTGACAGGGACTGCCATTCGCGCATCGGCCTGTTCAGCCACAGGTGGTGCTGTTCCAGCAGAGTAGACGTTTAGGATTCTCTTCCATGGTCATCATAGACCAACGGAGGCCGACAATATTGTCGATCGGAGTCTGTGTTTTCTGAAAAAAAAAATAGACAATATTATCTCTCTTTCTGTGCCTAACTCCTACCTGTTCGTCTGCTGCACATCTTGACACACATCTTTCTCATCAGACACTCATCTTTCATTTACGGTGGGGGGGGGGGGTGCGTTTGTCCGTGTCCAGACCGGAGATTCACAGTTTTAAAACTCATGACAAGATTGATAAGATGTAATAATGATTTTACCTCTAAAAATGTATAAAATGTTCAAACACTGGCTATAGTGTTAGATTTAGTCGTTTTGTTTGTGGTTTTACGGCGTCTCTCCTCACGCACGCTTCCATGATGGGGTGCTTTTGGAGCAGGTGGACATTTTTCAACCCAAACCCAGCACTTCGTACACACAATCAGGACGGAGACGTGGTGAGACGTCTACCGACAGGCTGGGGGAGACAGAGAAAGGGACGGTGATGGAAACCTTGCGGGTGAGTGTTTTTTTTTAAAATCACACACTCTGTTTTTGCTAATGTGTTCTGTTAACACTCACTGTAAACACAGAAGTGAATGCGGCGCAGCAACGCATTTGACTGGTTAGACTGAGTGTTTGAGCACCACTCAGGGATAAATTTGATTGGTGAAATTGGCGGAGGTTGACGAGGATTGGCCAAAATTGCGGGAAAGTTGCAGTGATTGAACAAAGTTGCAAGGTTGCGCAATACTCGCGCTGATTGGCTGATTTCGTGTAAATTGACGCAATCACAACATCACGAAATCCTGGAGGGGCTGATTGAGTGCCCTGAATGTGAATGCTGACCTAATCTACTAGGTCAGTAGCCTCGGTCATGGTTTATAAAATTCTTAACCAGACATTAATACTGTTCCCAGGACATACAGTATTTGAAACTAAATAATGGGATTGAAGTAAAAGACCCAGCTGCTGCAGTTAGTGGATTTTTGCCTTTTTTTTGTTTCACTCACCTGGAGCTCATCATGTCCCCGGCGCGCTGGCCTCCGCCAATTAAAGGGAGATCGGCAGTGGTGTCCCTGAGCCTGGAGGAGGAGTGGGCTGCTGACTTCATCCAGAGTTTTGTGGATGAAGCTCTCACCACCCGTGGACCAAAGAAGACCTGGGAGAGTGTAAATGGAGCAGTGGTGATTATGGAGGCACACCCCAGCTTGTGGAAATATCCCCAATACGCGGAACTGCTGTCCATGGTCTCCTCGCTTCGGCGGTCTTTTCCCAGGTTGACGATAGGGCTGCCTCCAGCAGGACCGAACCCGTCGCAGAGGTGCTTTCCGCAGCAGATGTCCTTCTCCTCTCCCTGTTTGATAGCTCCGGCTCCAGCATCTATGTCGCCAGCTCCATGACGCCGCCATCCAGACCGCCGGAAGAATGCCTCCACCTCCTCTCCAGCCGCCCCTCCTTTGCCGCGGCAGAAAACTCCCGCAGCAATCTCTTCTGATTTTTCTTCTCCGGCTGTTCCGTCAGCCAACCCCTCCGCTGCTGCTTCCTCTCCCTCCTCCTTGGCGATTCCTCCAGCTGTTGAAGGACTGGTCACCTCCTTCTGTGCCAGACACCGTTGTGGTTTCCCCTCCTGTGCCGGACGCCGTCATGGTTCCCCCTCCTGTGCCAGACGCTGTCGTGGTTCCCCCTCTTCTGCCGTTGTCCTTCCCTCCGTTGGGCCTCCCCATGGGGGAGCCACCTCCTGGGCCACCCCTTCAGTTTAGGTGGTTGAAAATCTCTGGTTGACCGCCTGACGGACTGAGCCGTTGGGTTGGGTGGCCCGTATTCTCTGGCAGGCCACCCGACTCATACCACCCCGCCGTCTGTCAGGTCTGGGACTTTGGCCAGCCGCCTGAACTGTTTAGTTCTTTGGCCTAGCGGGACTGGTTTTGTCTGGTATGGGTCCTGAGCAGGCTTGTTTCGTTCCCTCCTAGCCTGTTCCCCCCACCACCCACCCTGGGTGGGTTATTGTTGTGCTCCTGTTGGGTGTGGGTGTGTGTGTGTGTGGGTTCTTTCTTTTTCTTTTGGTGTTACCCTGGGGTGTTTGGGACCCACCACTTGAGAAGGGGGCTCTGTCACAAGCTGAGCACTAGAGGTTCCGCCATGCTCAGTCTTGTGGCTTTTTCTCTGTATTTATATATTTGTTGTATTTTTGTGCCTTTTGGTTTTGTTATTCCTGCATGTTTTTTATTTTCCTGTTTATGTCTGTTTTACTATATTCTGATTCTGTATTAATTGGTTCCTATTTCTCAGTTGTACTTGTTTATATTTTATTCTAATTCCTTATTATTGAGGTTGACAGCTGTCAGGGCATTTCCTGGTTGGTGCTCCGTGTGGGCGTGGCCCTGTCAGCTGTCAGCTGGTGCGCTCTCCTCTCATTACTTCCAGCTGATCCAAATCATTAATCATTGTTATCCTTTTGCCCACTCATGTGAACCCACACCTGTCATTACTTTTGTTATTTGTTCTGAGCATTTGTTCTGGGACTGCATTTTCATTTCTTGGCACGGCAGTCTTAATGATCCTTCCTCCTTGTCACCAGAGCCCTGTCCCTGTTCTAGTGAGTTCATTCTGATTCTCTTTTCGTAAGTTACCTTGTTATCTTTTTGGATTTTTTGCGTTGGTGCACTTTGGAACTTTATGTTTTGTTAATAAATGCCACAAACTGCAGTCGGCATCTGGGTCTGTCTCTCTCTGCCTTGAGGGGCAAATCATGACACCCACTATACCCTCAGGTAGAATTAAATCATCTGATTATGACTGATTTTTAAATATTGCTAGATATTGTAATATAATAACAGTTTTTAGTATATGCCTGTTGAACATTTTGTGGTATGATGATGTCCGTATGACTTGTTTGGCTAACTCCTCCCACAGTTTTCAAGATACCGTTTTTTTTTTATTTCAGTGTTTGTACATGTATTGAAAATTGTCACGGTGGCCCTCACAAGCCACCATAAGACGCCAACAGTCACCAGTGAGTTGCAGTGATGTTTATTGACAGGTGCAGGAACAGAGGGTGATACACATGACAGTGCAGGTAGGACAATCATAGGATAACACACGATGAATGGTTAACGTCTGAGCCGGGGAGCACCCGATGCGCCAGACGAAGTAACAACGAAGGTAAAGTCTCACAGAATGTACCTTATAAGACGATAAACGGGAGCATTAACAGGAGATTCCCAGGTAGGGTAACAGAGGTTAACAGGGATAAACAGAGACTGCCGCATCGGGGAGCATTCAGCACCTGCTTTTAACCCTGGTCACTAATGACCCCGATGCAGCACAGCTGTTGACTCTGACAGCAGCACAGCTGTTGACTCTGACAGCAGGGAGCTCCCCCGGGCGCTGTCACAATAAGAGCCCGGGGAGCTAGAAGGAACACTCTGCTGTCAAAGCCAGGGTAAAGATGATATAAGACCCGAGTGCGGACGGAACCGACACTTGGGCTATGACAGTATTTCCCCCTCTAGGCCGAGCCCCTGAGCGGCCCAAGTAACACCCAAGCCCCCCCCACCCCACCCCACCCTAGGGTGGGCAGATGGGGTGCTGGCAGGAGGGAGAGGGACAAAAAAGGATGAGACAATAACAGGGGACCAACAAGGCTATAGAGACGGGTAGATAGGAGGAGGAAAAAAAAAAACATACTCCCTTAAATGTGGGTAACATAAATAGAACCAGACAGGCAATACATATATGGGTAAACAACAAATTGACATTAGATGGAGGAGGGAAAAGAACTACCAAATACAGCTACGAACAAGGAGTGAGCCCCAAAAATCACAAATCACCCCCCCCCCCCCGCACACCCCAACAGTTTCACAGACATAATGAGAAACCCCGGGAAGAGTGCAGTTCTGACCCTGAGGGATGGAGGCAGAAAGTTCGGGGGGGCCGTCCGGCATCAAGCGGCCACAAAACAGGCAGGGGGAAAAAGGACAGTTCAGGCGGCCTACCCTGGTCCCATGCTTGGAAGCAGAAAGTTTCAGGCGGCCGGATCAGGTCGCCAAACAGAGGGTCCAATGTGTCGGGAGGCCGACCCAGAGAGCCAAATTGGCGCGATAGTCTTTCAGGCGGCCGACCCACATCGCTAGCCCACCAGAACCGTAGGGGAGAAGTAGCCGGCGGCCTCGCTGAAGAAGGGAGAGACGAGGGAGAACCAGGCGGAGCGTTCAGAACCCCAACGGCCCCAGGTGGAGATGGGTTGCGCTTCTCAGGAGGACGAGGAGGATGACGATGGTGGTGAGGATGAAGAAGGGGATGAGCCTGCCCAGCATCCGGCGGCAGGGGGTCTGCAGCTCCCTCACCGAACCTGGAACCTGCTGGTGCTGCACCCACGTCGGACCCCGATTGGGCCGGAATCGCACCCGTGGTGGACCCTGATTGGGCCTCCGACGCACCCACGTCGGACCCCGACTGGGCCAAAACCGAACCCACGGTGGACCCCGATTGGGCCTCTGGTGCACCTGCGATGAACCCCGACTGGGTCGGTGCAGCTCCGCTGACGATCTCCGCCCCCGAACCTGGAACCTCTAACTCAGTTACACCGACCCGTTCCACGCCGGCGACACTGAAACAAAGCTCAAGGACAGGAAAACCAGGATCAGCATCACCGGTGCAACGGAACCCAGCGAGACGAGCTCGGGCGCAGCAGCCGGTTGCTCCTCACTCGCCTCCCCGAGAGGCAGGCAAAAATGCTCAACAACAGGGGACAGAGACAGAAGAGGGAGCACTTGCCTGCACTCGGGTTCCGTTGCCACCCAGGATTCCGACGATCCAGGTTCTGGGCGACTCTCTTCAGCAGACTCGGATTCAGCTGCGTCGGGCTCCGCAGCTGACAAGATGTTATCGGCAGCCTGAGGTTCCTCCCACGCTGCTGTCCACGCCGATGACCCGTATGGCGTGGGGGCAGGGGACCCTCGACCCACTGGCTCGGACCGCTCTGGTGAGGAGACCCGGGGACGCTTCTCCGTCGGCTCAGGCTCCGGGCCGCAGTCCGCTCCTCTCCTCCATCCGCGGCGTAGCAGCAGGGCCGGATCCAGGCTTTCTAGCGCTGCAGGGGCCCTCTTCGTCCGACGACGCTGGCCTGGCGTCGTGGACCGCTCGGCGGGGGAGAACACAGAGACAGCAGGTTTAATTATTTCATCCACAGCAGGTGGAGGGAGCTCGGGGGGCTGCGAACCCCGAACTCCACCCCCAGGAGTCAGACAAGGCAGAACAAAGTCAAGATGTGACAAATTATCGTGCACTTGCCTTCCTCCCGGGGCTGAGATGGTTCCTGCTGTGGGGGACGTCGTTCCTTCTTCTCCCCGCTGGATGGCGACAGAGGGCCCCCTGGGAAGACGAGGTGGGACCGCTCTCAGAGGTTCGCTGACGGGATACGCCGGCAGCGAGTCCAGCCAGGGATTCTGCTGAGGGTTGCCCGCGCCGTTACGCCGACGTCGTCGTCGGCCCCCAGACGGCGCGTACTCCTGGACCTGCTCCGGGACGGGAACGGGACACCAATGCGGGGAGTGAGGATGCCTCCTCCCCTGCTTCCTGCTCTTCTCCTCCAGTCCACGAAGTAACTCGCGCTGAACAGCGAGTTCCTCCCACCTCGTTATCACCTCCGGATGATCGTCATACTCGAGGGGGAGGTTGTCCAGAAACTCCTCAGCGACGTCCAAGTGCCAGCGCATGTAGCTGGAGGTGGCATCAAAAGTAGCGGCGAGGAACGCCCCGTCGGCGTACTCCAGCGCCTCCGCTAGCTTTCTGTCCAGGCGTCGACCGCGGCCCCTGGATGACGGCATTCTCCCAGCACAGGCACTCAGACAGAGAGGAACAAGTCCAATACTGCAACCTCACAGTGAATGGCGTCTCAGTGCGACACCCCTTCTCCGGGCGTTCTGGCGGCAGTCCACTGTCACGGTGGCCCTCACGAGCCACCGTAAGACGCCAACAGTCACCAGTGAGTTGCAGTGATGTTTATTGACAGGTGCAGGAACAGAGGGTGACACACATGACAGTGCAGGTAGAACAATCATAGGATAATACACGATGAATGGTTAACGTCTGAGCCGGGGAGCACCGGATGCGCCAGACGAAGTAACAACGAAGGTAAAGTCTCACAGAACGTACCTTATAAGACGATAAACGGGAACGTTAACAGGAGATTCCCAGGTAGGGTAACAGAGGTTAACAGGGATAAACAGACTGCCGCATCGGGGAGCATTCAGCACCTGCTTTTAACCCTGGTCACTAATGACCCCGATGCAGCACAGCTGTTGACTCTGACAGCAGCACAGCTGTTGACTCTGACAGCAGCACAGCTGTTGACTCTGACAGCAGGGAGCTCCCCCGGGCGCTGTCACAATAAGAGCCCGGGGAGCTAGAAGGAACACTCTGCTGTCAAAGCCAGGGAAAAGATGATATAAGACCCGAGTGCGGACGGAACCGACACTCGGGCTATGACAAAGATGTGCATATTGCCGGGGGTTAAATGGTTTCCTGATATTTTCTGTAAATTTGTTCCACTTTGAATTGTACATTGTTTTCTTTGCTTAAAATCCTTCCAATTACATGGTTATTAGTTTTATTACAGATCTGCACTATATTGAATTGTGCATTTGTAATTGATTTTCTGTTGTTTTTTTTTGGTGTGCTAGTTATGCACTATCGATATTGGCTATGGACAGGCATATAATGTACCATGTGCGGTGCTCATGTTTTCCTTGGTACACAGGTATCATTGGTTAATTGCAAGTTACGCCCAAAACACGCCTCTGAATAATAAAGAGAATTAGGGCAACCTTTTTACATCTTTCACTACCACAAAATCATTTTGTGTTTTGTTTTTTTTTAACCATTGTAAAGCAAAATGGACTTGGACATGCCCATAAAAGATGTTTGCACTTGTGACATACTTTTGACTAGACCATCCATCATAATAGGTCATTGTTTACAGATTTTGATAAGGGACCATTCAATTAGATTTTGTGGGTAATCTTGACTCATGGCTATTTTAAAGCTTATGGGAAAATTAGTGCAGTCCCTTGACAGATGATTTGCTGGTTGCCAGGAAAGGGGACTTGGTAGAGGTTTTCACTCTCTGAATGCTTCCTAGTTTTGTCATGTTTTGTGCATCTTTACCTCCGCCAGGCCTCAGGCCAGGAGGTTATGTTTTTGCCAGCATTTGTCTGTCTGTTTGTCTGTCTGATGGTTAGCAAGATAACTCAAAAAGTTTTGGACGGATTTCGATGAAACTTTCAGGCGTTGTTGGAAATGGTACAAGGAAGAACTGATTAATTTTGGGGATGATCCAGATCACCGTCTGGATACAGGAATTTTTCTAAAGGATTCTTTAACATTGTGAGATACGGCCATTTTCAACATGTATGCAGGCGCAATGGAGGGCGCTGGTCATCGTGTCTGATGAACACAAACTCCGCGTTCTTCAAAGTTTTAGGCACAAAAGCACGCGGAAAACAGTGGTGGGCAGGGCCCGGCAGCGTGCCTGTGTTTGCGCTACGCTGCAAAAGCTGAGACGGGCAGCTGTCCGGCGCGGGATTATTTGGCAGAAATTCCCCGGGCAGCCATAGTGGCTGCGCAAAAACAAGCTCTCTGCCAAGGAAGCTTCCAAATCCTCTTTTGCTGCGGAGCGCAACCCAAATATAAAACCCACGGCAACCTGTCTACCCAATTTGCATCCGTCAGTGAAGCCCTGAGTGCTGCTTTCAGTGATCTATGAAAACGCTCGCATAACCCATTGGCCTGTGGGTTGTACACGGTTGTGCGATGAATTGCAACGCCCGCAGCCTGGGAGTTTGCAGATGGAGGAGATGGACACAACACCAACACTTCAGTTTATTACCTCCGCCAAGGAGGTAATGCTTTTACTACTGAACCACTAATCCTATCATTGTGAATCCAATTGCTAGTCATATGTTTTCATGGTCAAGGAATCTGAAAACGTACACACAAACACTGTATGGGGGGGAACTGTGGCGCTTGGCGGAGGTCTGCGCTCTCCGAGTGCTTTTCTAGTTTAATTTGTTTTGCTATGTCTTTTGTTGTTTTGTTGCTTACTTTTGTAATTATTTTAGCATGATTTTGGCATGTTTATGGGTATATTATGATGTTCTTTTAGACTTAGACGGGCTTTATTGTCATTCAGTAGCCAACAAGTGTACACAGAACGAATTATTGGTGCAGTTGGCTCAACACAGGATTAAAATGAAATAAAAATGACAAAAAATATATTATCATATAAGAATATAAAAGAATACTATAAAGTGTAATAGTAAAAGTGCAGTAGTAAAATGACCAATATAAGTGGCATGTTTTCATTTACAGTTAAGCAGCTTGATAACCTGGGGAAAAAAGCTGTTGCAAAACCTGTTGATCCTGCACCAAATGCTGCAAAACCTCTTTCCAGAGGAAAACAGGGAGAACAGTTTGTGATGGGGCTGTGAGGAGTCACTGATTATGTTCCTGGCTCGGGACATGCTTCACTTTGTCACTGTGGCATGACATCAACCTTGGTATACTTTACTACCATCTCTGGTAAATTACGATATGATGGTTTATTTTTGACAGCATAATACAGATGTAGCACCAACTAAAACTGATGGTGTAACAGCTGATAGAGGTCATTCTTACAAATACTTGCACATTGACACTGATGACACATCAAATGTGAAAAACGATGCAGCAGAGAAGGTTTTTCTTGTGACGGCTAAATAAATTTGATGTGGATTGATACTTTCTTCAGCTTTCTATGGCTCAGGGCTGTGGAAACGAAATAAAGGTATCATGAAGATCAGATTCACCTAAGTTGAAGCTCAGTAGCAGCAACAAAATATTAAAACAAATAGAACTTCTGGATATCAGAAGTGCTTTGTCCCTGCTGCAGTCTGTTTTTTTAATTGTAATTGGTACACATTAAGTAACCTATAATGAATTAGCACTGTTTATTGCAATGTAGATATGTGTTGGGTTCGGACATGGAACATGGAAACCTGTTTTAAAGGGGATGTATTATGCACTTTTTTCCACATGTTGATACAGTTCTCAGAAGGCTTAATGAAATGTCTGTGATATGCTTTAGTCAGAATACCTTGTGCTTTAATTTTTCCCACATTTTCCACCCAGCTTAATCAGTCTTCCCCAGAATGACCCATTTCAGTGCACGTGTCTTTAAACACTCATGTGAGATTGTAAAAGTTAAGGGTGTGTTGTGCGATTGGTTGATACATTATGAGGAATCTCTGGGGTAAAATAAGCACAGAAAAAAACCCAGAATGAGCGAATGTCTAACTTTGCTAATGCTAGGTGACCTGAGCTATTGGCCTCTCTCTACTGAGGTGATGTCAAATGCCGTAGACTACTCGACCACAGCTGCCTCACCAACCTATCCCTAGTGGCTCGATCTGCCGGCCTATTACGGTGAAACTATATGAATAGAACAACCCAACAGTCAATATATTATCGATTGTTGGGTTGTGGACCAGGTGGGAACATAGCTATCTAGTGAGGGCTGATAGCTAAGCTAGTGCTAGGTGGCGTGACCTATCAGGTTCTATCCCCTGAGACGATCTCTAATGCAGTACACAGACTGCCCCAGGACGCCCAGCCAGGCTAACGATAGCAGGTCAGTCCACCAGCCTATCATGGCTAGAATATAACAAAATAAGTCAGAATGAGGGAAGATATTTTAGCAACTGTGGACTGGTGAAAAATCCGTGAACAGGGTTGTCTAGTGGAGTGACTAGCATTGAAAGAAAATAGCAATTAAAACCACTGTTGCTAAGCTGACTCCATAGTAGCCCCGTTGATGTGGATGTAGATGCTTAAGGGGATCCTCCCATCATGGTATCATTTCAGTGAGCTCTGAATCTCATGTTACAAACTGAAGCCAAATTTGAGGTCAGTAATTTAATGAGAGGTACTAAGACCAAGTGGACCCTAACAAAGCATTTTTCAGAGTTTTTCTGTTAATAGCCACTCCTGTTACCCAAATGTGCAAAAGCACTGAAAAAGTGAACTTTTCTTGATAAATCACAAATTAATTGTGTTTTGAGATTTTAATTGTTTAGTTTTATGTGCAGTTCTCTTGTTTGTTTTTTTCACCTGTTGGCCAAATGAACTCCCTTCTTGGATAATAAAGTTAACCTATATCTGAACCGGATATTGATCATTTTTAACCCTCTCCCTACTTGTCCCTCCAGTGACCACAGACCCTCCAGCAGGTGTGACTGTCAGCCGAGTCGGGCAGCTGGAGGACCAGTTGAGTGTTCGCTGGGAGGCCCCACCCGCTCTCAAAGACTTCCTGTTTCAGGCCAAATACCAGATCCGCTACAGGCTGGAGGGCAGCCAGGACTGGAAGGTGAAGGACAAGGACGCACAGTTTTAAGGATGTAAATCTGTCCACGTTGTCTCTTCTATGTGGCTGCTCTGCCGTCACAGCTGCTTCCCATCCTAAATGTTGTAATCACCTCTGATCTAGTCTGATTGAGGCCTCCTCTGCCAGAGGAGTTAATGATCAGGGCGGTCAAAATTTTTCATTAGTCATAAATCAAGAAGCCGAGCTGTGATCAAGAAGAAAGCACTGGCCAAAGCCACTGTGTGTGCACGCCTGTACGAGCCTTTAATGAATGAAAAACAGAGCGTAAAACCTTGAGCCACACAGATGGCGCTTCCCAGAAATCATTTTCCTCTGGGTAAGACTGAAGATTCTCCTGTAATTAAGGGGGAGTTACACCGATGTAATGTAAGCAAGTCTGTACTCGCAAAGTGGAAAAAAAGAAACACAAGGGGAGCGGCGAGGCGGAGGAGGGATGATGGCGTTTCGAAGGTGGAGAGTGGAGACTCAAATCCAAGTGGCTTTTAAGGGTTGATGGTGAAAACAAAGCACCATTTCCCGCTGAACCGGCCCTAATCATGAGGTCATGCTGAGGAATGGAGGGATACATCTCAGCTGTTAATGTCTTCAATATGCCTGCAGGACGCTCAGCTGTAACGTCTGCCTATTTGGCTCCCCCACATCACATCATTAGCCCTTGTGATTCCTGTAATTTCCATGTTCTGTTTTGTGTTTGAGTCCCTCTTAACAAGTGTTTACAGACAGGATGCCAGAGAGAGAAAGTGAGGATTATTAGACAAGATTATTAACTGCGGCATGTGCGCGTTTGTTTCTTTCTTTTTTGCCGTCTGTCTGTGTTTTTGAGTACCTGTGTGCGCTGCTGCTGTGTGTGTGTGTGTGAGTGTGGACAAACCCAGCTCTGTAATAAATAATAGGGAACAGATTTTACCCAGCAGGCACAGTTACATTAAAATACTTTCATAAACATGCTGATCAGCGGCCACCAAACAATGTGGAGTTCATGCATGTTTAGATCTGTACATGGTTTGCGGTCGTGTTTTTTGCATCTTGATTCTGTCCTGTGTTTTAGTTTGTGCCCATTGGTATTTAATACTGCGGTCAGACCTCCAGCGCTCAGCCCCTCTGTGTTTGTGTCTTTTCTTTGTTGTGTAGGTGATGGATGATGTTGGCAATCAGACCTCTTGCAGACTGGCCGGACTGAGACCTGGAACTGTGTATTTCGTCCAGGTACGGTGTCCAGGCGTTACATAATGCACCGGGGCGTCGGTCAGGGTTTCACCGTTTCTAAATGTTGTGTTTTCCCCCAGGTTCGCTGTAACCCCGTGGGCATCTACGGCTCTCGCAAAGCTGGGATCTGGAGTGAGTGGAGCCACCCAACTGCAGCTTCCACACCCCACAGCGGTGAGCGCTCTCCCACATGGTCGTATGAAGAGCCAGTCAGAGGCCAAATGTTTTAAGAGCACTTTTGGCCCTTTAAAGAGGCCATTTGATGCACTAAAATTAGTTTCATATCACACAGTTTGTGCCCACTGGTGAAGAAACTGTATCAAGTTGCCACTCCGTTGCTAATGATAATTTCACAGAGGAAACATTAAACTCAAAATGACTTCAGTGGTAATTCAGCTGATATCAAACTACTCTACGGAGCCAGCAATATGTAAAAATATGTTGAAAAATTATAACTTGGTGTGTTTACAGCTGAGATAAATTAAATTATCTCATTACCCTTGATGTGTAAATGCAAGGACGTACCCCCCCCCCCCTCCCCCATAAAAGTGGCCTAGGCCTGGGGCCACCATGGGCCCCTCCATCTAATAGCTTTCAGAGTGCACATTGTTTTTAAAGAGACAGTGCTTGTAGACAGTTATACTTTTGGTTCAGTTTCTATCCCCATTATAGTTGATACGGAAACAAAGACATCCCCGTACAACATACTTTAACGCTCTGTGTACCACTGCTCCCTGTCTTTCTGCTGCCATGTAGAAATGAAACCTGACACTGGTAGGGAGAACGTTGAGAGCGTCCTGACATCAGCGCATAGTGACTGGATATTTTGCGGGGAGGCGTTTGCTTCTGGGGTTACTGTGAGTGGCTGAGTGCCACCTAGTGCAGACACAGACATAAACGGAGCAATTTCGGAGAGAAATATGATACATCCATACTACTAGGTATGACAAAACTGAAATGTCACGGATTACAAACACGTATTGAACTGATGGTTCTGTACTGACCAATTCAGTTTTGTACCAAGAACCGTGGCAGCTTTGCTGCTAAATCAGCCTGCATGCTGTCCATGACCTGACAGTGGCTTCATGATTTGTGAGTCTGTGAGGGTTAACAGTGGAAATGGGACATGCCACTCTGCATTTGATGGGACGGAATAGTCCAGATTGCATTGGTCTATTTTAATCCATCCATCCATTTTCTTAACTGCTTAATCATTCATTTCTAAGGGCAGTTTATCCCCAATTGATGCCAATTAAATTAGCATGCATGTGTTTGGAATGTGGGAGGAAACCGGAGTACCCAGGTGGAACATACAAACTCCAGACAGGTAGGTCTCAGCTTTCCAGCTCTTGGGTTCAAACACAGGACCTTTTTGCTGGGAGTCAACAGCACTAATCACCACCTCAACAAGCTGAACTGTTTTAATATATTTTCAAATCAACAGTCAGTGTCATATTTTACCTGTTCTGAACAGTTGTTAATCAACGGTATCCTTATGACTCTGTTGCTATACTTTCACTTCGAATGCAGTCATGTAATCTGTGGAAGATGGCATTTAAACGTGTTTTAATTGGAGTAATGCGAGTTTGACTTAATCAAAAGATAAACTGCATGTACTGTAACCTTCGTCAAACCAAATATTACAATATCAAAATGGACTTTAACTGTGTTCCAACAGGTTGCAAACAGAAAATTTTCTTTTAAATCAAGTGATCAAATAATCAGTAATGTCTGAGCACTTGTGTTTGCCATGCTGAGTATAACGTGTATAAAGTTGTGAGCACTTGTGGTCGTCGTCTCCCCAGACATAACTGCTGTGTTTAATGTTATCATAACTGAATAACTGGAATAAAGACCACAACTATGAAAACAAAAACCCAGTTCATAGCTTTTTCTGCCAGAATTTCTGCATGTTAAAAAAAGAAAATGCTCTTTGCAGAAACCAGTCCCCACTTTTTTCTATTTCTTTCATTGCTGTAAGTGTTTCTCATTTTTTACCCTAAACTGAATGGCATTGGATTATAGTGAAGTGCAGTGGAAATCAATACTATGTATTAATACTTGATTTATTCTGAAATATTGTTATTTTTCATCCATCCATCCATCCATCTTCTACCGCTTTTCCGGAGGTCCGGGTCGCTGAGGCAGCAGTTCAAACACAGAATCCCAGACTTCCCTCTTCCCGGCCACCTGCTCCAGCTCTTCAGAGAGGATGCCAAAGCGTTCCCAGGCCAGCTGGGAGACATAGTCTCTCCAGCATGTCCTGGGTCTGCCTGGGGTCAGTGGGACGTCCCCAAAACTCCTCAAGTGGGAGGCGTCCAGGAGGCATCCTGATCAGATGCCCAAACCACCTCAGCTGGCTCCTTTCAATGTGGAGGAGTAGTGGCTCAATACTGAGCCTTTCCCGGATGACTGAGCTTCTCACCCTATCTTTAAGGGTGAGTCCAGCAATCCTACGGAGAAAGCTCATTTCAGCCGCTGGTATCTGCAATCTCATTCTTTCGGTCATTACCCAAAGCTCATGACCATAGGTGAGGGTAGGAACGTAGATTGACAGGTATATCAACAGCTTTGCCTCAGCTCAGCTCCCTCTTCTCCACAGCAGACCGGTACAATATCTGCATCACTACAGATGCTGCTTCGATCCGTCTGTCAATCTCGTGCCCCATTCTCCCCTCACTCGTGAATAAGACCCAAGATACTTAAACTCCTCCACTTGGGGCAGGAGCTTGTCCCCAACCCAGAGAGGGCAATCCATTCTTTTCTGGCTGAGAACCATGGACTCGAACTTGGAGGTGCTGATTCTCATCAGAGCCGCTTCACACTCAATAGCAAACCGTCCCAGTAAGACCTGCAGGTCATTGCTCAATGAAGCCAACAGGACATCATTTGAAAACAGCAGGGATGAGATCCTTTAGTCACCAAACTTGACACCCTCCGTTCCTTGGCTGCACCTAGAAAGCCTGCCCATAAAAATTATGAACAGGACTGGTGACAAAGGGCAGCCCTGATGGAGGCCATCTTTCACTGGAAACGAGTCCAACTGAGTGTTGGCAATATGAATCAAAGTTTTGCAATGGTTGTATAGAGACAGGCTAGCTTGTAGCAGCAAGCCCAATACCCCATACTCCTGAAGCACCCCCCATAAGAGGCCACAAGGCTGCACGGCTGCACGGTGGCGCAGTGGTTTAGCACTGTGGCAGCACAGTTTTACCCTCGGCCGGGGGATCGCGGGGATCATGAGATCGTGGGTTCGATCTCAGCCCCCGACCAACAGTGAGCTGTGTGGAGTTTGCATGTTCTCCCCGTGTTGCGCGGGTTTACTCCGGGATTTCTCCGGTTTCCTCCCGCACACCAAAAACATGTAGGTTTAGGGCGCTCGCGCACGCAGCGACCAGCAGCCGGTGGCTTGTCACCAGACTGCAAACCAAGTCTACCTACGGGTACAAATAAGTAACAAAAAAAAAAAAAAAAAAAAAAAAGGGGCATGATCAAATGCATTCTCCAGTTCCACAGAACACATGTGGACTGGTTGGGAAAACTCCCTCGAACCCTCGAGGATTCTCGAGAGTGTAAAGAGCTGGTCTAATGTGCCACGGCCAGGACAAAAACCACATTGCTCCTCCTGAATCCAAGGTTCGACCAACAGCTGGACTCTCCTCTCCAGTACTCTGGCATGGACCTTCCCAGGGAGGCCAAGAACTGTGATTCCCCCTAAAGTTGAAACACATCCTTTGGTCTCCCTTCTTAAAGAGAGGAACCACCACTCCATTTTGCCATGCCAAAGGTATTGTCCCCGACTTCCACGCAATGTTGCAGAGGCATGTCAGCCATGACAGCCCTACACCCCCGAGGCCCAGCCACTAAAGAGTTTTTTAACCACTTTGATGACCTCAGCCCCTGTGATGGGTGAGTCAACCTACTCATTCTCAAGCTCTGCTTCCTCTGTGGAAGGCGTGCCAGTGGGATAGAGGAGAATCTCAACGTATTCCTTCCACCGCCTGACGATATCCTCAGTTGGAAGTCAGTAGCACCCCATCTGCACCATACACAGTGTGGACAGGCTGCTGTTTCCCCCTTCTGAGTTGCCAGACAGTTTGCCAGAATCTCTTCGAGGCCAACCAAAAGTCTTGTTTGATGGCTTCACTGAACTCCTCCCACACCCGAGTTTTTGCTTCAGCAACCACCCGAGCTGCACTCCGCTTGGCCTGCTGTTACACCTCAGCTGCTTCGGGAGTCCCACAAGCCAGCCAAGCTTGTTAGGGCTCATTCTTCAGCTTAATGGCCCACCTCACCACTGGTGTCCACCACTTGGCTCAGAGGTTGCCACCACGAGATGCATGGACACCTTACAGCCGCAGCTCTGGGCAGCTGCTTCAACAGTGGAGTTGTTAGAGAACAATGGGCCATGTTCTCCACGAACATGGCCCATTCAGACTCCATGTCTCCAGACTTCCTTGGAATGTGGTCGAAGTTCTTCTGGAGGTGGGAGTTGAGACCTCCGGGACAGGGGCCTCAACCAAATGTTCCAAGCACACCCTCACTGGGTCCACTGACCACCACTCAGGTTCAGATCGGGCAGGCCGTTCCTCCCAGTCACACCCCTCCAGGTTTCACTGTCATTGCCCACGTGGGCATTGAAGTCCCCCAGTAGGACAATGGAGTCTCCAGGAGGAGCAGTCTCCAGCATCCCAGTCAGAGACTCCAAAAGGGTGGGTACTTTGAATCATCATTTGGTGCATAGGCACAAACGATGGTCAGGACCCATTTCCCAACCCGAAGGCACAGGGAAACAACCCTTTCATCCACTGTGGAAAACTCCAGTGTAAGATGCAGCAAGGCAGGGGGGATACAAGAAAACCCACCCCTGCTCGCTGTCTCTCACCTGGGACAACTCCAGAGTAGGCCAAGCTCCAGCCCCTAATAACCAAGGTACTTTAACACAAACATTTATTTTGTGAAAAAACAAACAAAACAAAAAACAAAACAAAACAGTGAGTAAAATTAGAGAACAGTGACCACTGTGTCAGAAGAGAAGATTTAAACAATGTTTTTTTTTCGGGCTATAGGATTCAAAAATTAATAGGAAGTGTAGAGGTCCTTGCTTTGAATGACTTAAGCATATCTGCGCCCACAGGACATTTGCCACGAGTTACACATATGATATTTGTCAAGTTAAAAGATAATTTTCCACATAAATAACATTGTAGGTTGTCATTTAACTGTTAAAGCATAAGGTTGTGAAAATACATAAAGGAAAAGACTACAAACACAGACTCCGACACAGTCCTCTGGATTAGCTGCAGCTCTCAACACTATACACGTGTTTGGTGACGTGTATAGTTTGAGACATGAGATGTCGTCCACTAAGCAGTTTCGCAAAAACTAAATATTACTTTTTTCCGGTTCCGGTTCCGCCAGACCGGTGGCGCCACACGAGTTGGCTGCCCGTTGCAACAGCCTTTTTTTAATCTTCCTTCTTCTTTCTACACCTTTCACTCTATATATATATATATATATCACGGACACACAGATCGCCCCAAAGGTCTCCCAAGTCGGCGGACGGAGCCACCGTTTACAGCGGGAGACGTTACAGCAGGAAGAGCTAGTGCTAGCTAGCACTCAACCGCCACCCGGTGCTAACGGGAAACTCGACATACCGGGAACTGTAGGGAAAACGACGCGGGTGCCAGGCTGGACTTTAGGCGGCGTGCAAGAAATATAAGACAGAATAATAAAGAGCGATGGCAAGAACCAAGCAGACCACCCGTAAAATCTACTGGAGGAAAAAGCCCCCCAGGAAGCAGCTAGCCACCAAGGCTGCTCGGAAAAGCGCTCCGGCCACCGGCGGAGTGAAGAAGCCTCACCATCACAGGCCCGTGGCTCTGAGAGAGATCCGTGGCTACCAGAAATCCACGGAGCTGCTCATCCGTAAGCTGCCCATCCAGCGCCTGGTGAGGGAGATCGCTCAGGACTTCAAGACCGACCTGCGCTTCCTGAGCTTCGCCGTCATGGCTCTGCAGGAGGCCAGCGAGGCCTACCCGGTAGGTCTCTTCTTCGCTAAGAGTCACCATCATGCCCAAAGACTTCCAGCTGGCCCGCCGCATCCGCGGAGAGAGAGCTTAGACTTTCTGCTGCACATTCACCAACCATAATGCTCCGCACTGTGTGTCTATATATATATATACTGTATATATTTATAGTAATATGTACATACACTACCGTTCAAAAGTTTGGGGTCACCCAGACAATTATTTTGTGTTTTCCATGAAAAGTCACACTTATTTACCACCATGAGTTGTAAAATGAATAGAAAATATAGTCAAGACATTGACAAGGTTAGAAATAATGATTTGTATTTGAAATAATATTTTTTCCTTCAAACTTTGCTTTCGTCAAAGAATCCTCCATTTGCAGCAATTACAGCATTGCAGACCTAACATGATTGCACAAGGGTTTTCTAATCATCCATTAGCCTTCTGACGCAATGAGCAAACACATTGTACCATTAGAACACTGGAGTGATAGTTGCTGGAAATGGGCCTCTATACACCTATCTAGATATTGCACCAAAAACCAGACATTTGCAGCTAGAATAGTCATTTACCACATCAGCAATGTATAGAGTGTATTTCTGATTAGTTTAAAGTTATCCTCATTGAAAAAAAGTGCTTTTCTTTCAAAAATAAGGAAATTTCTAAGTGACCCCAAACTTTTGAACGGTAGTGTATGTTTACTAGCTGTTCTTGTTTTTTCTTGCCTTCTGATTGTTGCTCTGAGTGTTGCTATCCCTGTGCTGTTGCAATCCTGGAATTTCCCCATTGTGGGACTAATAAAGGCTTATCTTATCTTATCTTTTATTATATGACAGAGCAACGTCTTGCTCAAGCTTTAGTAGCCAAAGAGCTGAACAGTTACGAAATAGATATAGCCGCTCTTAGTGAGACCCGACTGCCTCTCTATGACAGCACAGTTGATCATGGCTACACCTTCTTCTGGGGTGGAAGAGACAAAAATGAAAGACGTGAAGCTGGAGTTGGCTTTGCCATTAAGAATTTGATTGCTCAGAAGTTGGAACAAGACCCGACACCTATTAATGGCAGGATAATAACACTGCGTCTTCCTCTGGAGAGGTGTGCATATAGAATAGAATAGGCTTTATTGTCATTGTACAGTTGTACAGTCCAACAAAATTGTGGGTGCTACACCAGGCTACTGCGCAATGAAGTGAGAGAGAAGGATTAGATAAAACACGGTTACAGAACACACGGTTTAACACACGACTGAAATAAAAATAGCCCAGGATTATGGAAATACAGTATATACAGGTATGGTAGTGGCTTGACGGAAAGAACTATGCACATAAGAGTGCAGAATACACAATTGAACACCCAATTGAGTAAAATGGCCCAAGGATTATGGAAAATATACATAGTAGTGGTTTCACGGATGGGTCAATATACATCAGGGGTCACCAACTAAAACTGTAAAAGTCCGATAAGTAGGTCCTCCTCCCCAGCCGAGGTCCGAGCTAGGTGTGGGAATCTTTAGGCACATCATGATTCAATTATGATTCAGAATTCTGATTTAATTCTAAAACCTCAATGCATATTGACACTTTTTTTTTGTATTCAAGATTTTTCCCTCCCACTGTGTGACAACTTGGCCCTTTTAAAGCGAAGTATTTACAGTGACCCATGAATTTACTTCCAGCATCTTTCATTAAAATAAATGGAAGAGAAATCTGGCGCATGGATAAATTTATTTCAAAATGTGCTTTTAAAAGCTGCCATCATTTCATTGACATTCTTTCAGAAGACCACAGCTGTTTACAGACAGGCCAGTATCGTTTGACGTGCTTTCACACATTTTATTAAGCTCATGTTTTAGTTGCTTTTAGCTTTATATTAATTTTTACATAAAAAAATTAAAATGAATTCTTTGCTCAATTTCAAACAATCCGTAATATAAAATTTTATAATATAGGAGAACACTAAATGTGTTTGTTGACTCCAAATAATAGGTCTAAAATTCTAAAATCTACAACTAAAATCCTAAAAAATGTTTTCCAGGAGAACACAAACTAAATTGTATTGCATTTTTCTTTATAGATTAATATCTAAAAAAACAAAAAGTCCACCTCTACACAATATTTTCAGTGCAGAAAAAACTGTTTCAAACTGTAAGACAAAAATAAAAAAAGACACAAAATTTTAAAAAAAAATCTCAATAGTAAACTCTGTTACAGCATGGATGAAGCTGTAACTCCATGATTACAGGGAGAGGGGAGGTGGAACGTTTCATGTTTAGTAACACACTGAGCTTTTTCTGAGTTTTTATGCAATATCAGAGGCTACAAAAAGGACCTCCGTACCAGCGACCTCACCTCTGCATCCCAGCATGGACTACTGTCAGCAGGATAGAGGAAGACGTACCCCAGTAAATGCATTCAATTTCACAACAGTGCTTCATTTTGTGGGTATAGGACTGAAACAAAAAGGGGAGTCTGCAGCAGGAGGAGAGCGCCCAAGGACTCATGCCATAATCTGTCCAGGCGGTCGCCAATGCAGCATTTCAGTTCCACATTTTTCCTCTTTTTTCCTCACAAAAGTAAAATGGTCTTCCTTTTCCCCAAATTGTATCAAAAGGCTTCAGGGTCCGGATGGAGGACCCTTGGGGTCCGGATCCAGACCGTAGTCCGCCAGTTTGGTGATCCCTGATATACATGAAAGTGCGGAGTGCAAAGACAGGTGTGTTATTGTGATAATTAAAAAGGTCCTTAGTTCTGTGCATGTGAGCGTTCGGAGGGAGAGGGGTGGGGCCTCTGACTATTTGCAGTTGGGAGGGCCCAGGGGAAGAAACTGTTTGTCAGTCTGGAGATGTGGGACCTGATTGATCTGAACCGTCATCCAGAGGGGAGCAGGTCAGACAGGTGGTGGGTGGGATGTGTGGGGTCTCATGTAATGGCCTTGATCTTTCTGAGACAAGAGGAACTGGAGATGTCCTCCAGGGAGGGCAGAGGGCTGCCGATGATTTCTTTGGGCGGTGTTGATGACCCTCTGCACAGCCTTCCTGTTCTCAGCCATGGAGCTGGCGTACCACACACCCAGGCAGTAGGTGAGCATGCTCTTCACTGAGCAGCGATAGAAGGCCAGCAGCAGCTTCTGGTCCAGGTTGTTCTTCCTCAGGACACGGAGGAAGTGCAGCCGTTGCTGGGCTTTCTTCACCAGGGGTGTTGACAGTCCAGGAGAGGTCAGAGGAGATGTGGGTGCCCAGGAACCTGAAGGTGGGGACAGTTTCCACGCAGTCGCCATTTATTGGGGGGGGGGGGTGGTCCTGTCTGTTCTTTCTGAAGTCCAGTATGAGTTCTTTGGTTTTTTGGACATTCAGTTTCAGGTTGTTTGCTTGGCACCACAGCAATCATGCCACTATAATCAGTACTTATGCTCCAACAATGACAAACCCTGATGAGGTGAAGGAAGAATTCTATGACAGACTGAGCGATGTTGTGAGACAAGTCCCTAATAAGGATAATGCTAGAGTTGGGAAAGACGAAGAGAACTGGCCTGGAGTGATTGGCCGACATGGAATTGGAAAGTGTAACTCAAATGGTGAACTCTTATTAACCTTCTGCTCAGAGTATAGCCTCATCATCACCAATACCATGTTCAGTCACAAACTCCACCATAAGACCACATGGATGCATCCTAGGTCAAAGCATTGGCACCTCTTGGACTATGTGATCACCAGACAGAGAGATCGGAATGATGTACTGAATATCAGAGTGATGAGAGGTACTGACTGCTTTACTGATCATAGCATGATAAGGTCATCAATTGCCTTCAAGAACAGATAGACAAGACTATAGGAGAGCTACAACACAATGAGCCAAGGCTAGAAGACCAATGGAGCATACTGAAGACAGCCGTATTTAACACCGCTGAAAAAGTCCTTGGATGACCAGAGTGGAGACACCAGGACTGGTTTGACGCGAATGATGAGAAGCTGATAGCCTTGCTCGAGAGAAGGAGCACAGCAAAGATAAAACTCCTGCAGATTAACACAAGGGTCAACACAGTGAAATTAGTGGAAGCCCGGAGTAGGCTTCAGCAGTACACTAGAGAACTGAAGGCCCAGTGGTGGGAGAAGAAAGCTGAAGGATTACAACTTGCTGCAGACATAAATGATATGAAAGAATTATTGTTATGACTGTTACAAGATCCCAGCGCATGCCGTTTCCTGAGCTCCAGAGCTGTGCCATGTCAAAACACGCCACTGAAATATCATTAAACAACGCACTTCTGATAAAAGACCTTGTTTTTCCTGATCAAAAGCGGATTCTCATGAAATGCACTATAATAGTACATTAGATGCACACCGCCATACCTCTTTGACATGAGGCACCTCCTCCGACCTCATAGCGGGCACGCTGTCTACTGGTAATTTGATGGCGTGGTGCAAGGCGTAAAAAACAGACAATGCGCTGACAGAAAATAACAAGAACACTGGCGCACGGTGGAAAGTCTGTCTGTAAAGTGCACGGATGACCGTCAAAATAGGGCCCTTAAAGTTTTTGATCATATCTGATCCGATCTTGGGGTGAAAGCTCATCGTAACGTTGATATGGCATGTTGTTTCAATGGTAAAGTGCCAAAGGGTTTTAGCACCTCCACACGTCTTTTCCGCGGGAGTGAACCCACCAAGTACCCAGACAGCTCTGTAGTAGATTTTTTCTTTTAATACGTGTGCAGAATTATTTTTTCTTAGTTTTTTCAGCTTTTAACATAAACTACCAGTCAAAAATTTGGATACACCCGCACATTAATTTTCAGTGGGTAGGTGTGTCTAAACTTTTGATTGGTAATGTATCTCTTTTAGTTATGTTTCTAATTTGGATGTCCACATAGGCAGTTGTATAAACATTGGCTATTCTTCCACACACAGCACAAAGTAACTCCATTTCATAAACAAAAATATCATTCTTTCATCATCTTCGTATGTAATCTTCTTAGCACTTACTGATTTATTGTCACTTAAGTGGAGGATTTAGCATCACAAGCTACTTACATGTCTCATTGAGCCGGCTGTAATGGTAACAGTTCATCTGCAGTAATTTTTTCCCACATTTTCAAGGTAAATTTATGCAAAAGCAGGCCCAGTTGTGTCTTTTTCCTTCCCCTACTAGTAATCCTTAATCCCATTCAAACTCATTCTCCCTGTGTCTTCATTCCTGCAGAGCGACTGATGTCGGGCTCCTGTGATTCGAAGTCCAGCAGCGATTCCAACTCCACCCTGCGCAGGGAGCTGAAGCAGTTCTTCGGCTGGGTGCGGAAACATGCCTACGGCTGCAGCAGCATGTCCATGAAGTTGTATGACCAGTGGAGAGTGCTGATGCAGAAATCCCACAAAGTTCGCAACCAGGTAGGTAAGCATCACTAATGCAGAGATGAAGCAGTCGCACTCATGCAGCATTCCAGTACACTCTGAGAACGTTTTGTAAAAGCTGATCTGTGAAATGTTGTGTCTTTAATTCAGGTTCTCCACGGGGATAAATCCTAGCACATGCTGACTTTACTCGCAGAAAACAAGTCAAGTTAAGAACTGAGTGAATGTGATTTGGTTTTTTTTTTTTCCTCTTTGTGTAGGAGAAATAAGAAAAAAGAAATGGTGTTCTTATATAAGAATTAAAAAAAGACAATTACCTTTGAATATTTGGTGTGGACAGCTGTGACCATGAGAGGAGAGCCAAAGAAGAAAGCAGAATATTCTTCATTTTCTAGTCAAAAGAAGCACACACAGCTGGGAAGGACAAAGAAGGTGACCTGCTACCATCTCATGGGAAGAATGCAACCTCTATACTTTATCAGTTATAGCACAAATAGCTCAGACATCGGTAAAGACAATTTTATTTCTTCAAAGTGTGCGTTCAAGACAGATTCACCTGAAAGTATTCTGTGACATTTTGGGCTTTTTCCTGTGGATCCAAAGCACCATCTAGTGGCTGCTCATCATCCATGACCACTCCAGTCTCAGCCTTCACTGTGGTCCCAACAAGCTATCCTGCAGTATTTGTAACTCATGCTTTGTTAAATAGGTGCCAAACTGGCTCACTGAGTGACAGTATGTGACTGATGGTGTTTTTGTATGGAAATGTTTTACTGCCTTTATTTTTGTACTGAATTGTATTAGCATATTTAAAGTATAAAGTTATGTTTTGATTTTTAAATTATGTTTAGTTAGTAAAGACTGTACAATGACTGAAGTTGTTACCACTCTCTAATGATGTTCTATAAAAATGTTGTCAGAAACATGAGGTTTGGAATCTGCTCTTTTCACACTACAGAAGTGAAGTAATGAAAATACACAAGTAGGCTTCTCCTTGTTCTGGTTAGTTTGTCCTTCCAAACTCTTTATTGGTTGTTTTAACCTTATAAAATACAGCCATAGGTCACATATACTATTAAAATATTAAAATGCTCATTCATTTACAGGCTAAACTAACAAAAAAAGACACCCTGACTGCCTCTGTACTTCTGATTGGCTCAGTCAAAGAAATCATAATATAAATGAGCAGCCCAAAAACTGACTCTTTCAGACTAAAGGTTAAAGACAGTTTTTTTTGGTAGTTGCTGGTTGGTGGCACATATATATGCCCTTAATGTCAAGATATTAAACACAAGTCAAGTTACTTAAAATTTTGTGTCAATAGACTGATACTTACCCCTAAAGTGATTTTTGTAGTACACACTATATAGTACATAGTGCATAAAATTACCTATACATCAATCCGGTGACCAATTTGTGCGTTACACCATCTTGTGGCACTGCCATTACTGCGGTGGCCAGTGAAAAATGATTAGCATTTGCTGCTGCTTTCTGAGAGCAGCGTAGGAATTTGGATTCATGACATTATATAATGACAGCTTTTTAGGTAAATGTCCTTAACCATCTTACGTTACTGCATTATTGAACTGTGTCATGTCACTAAAATGACATTTATTATTTTTTCCATCCATCCATCTATCTTCTACCGCTTTTCCGGAGGTCCAGATCACGGAGGCAGCAGTTCAAGCAGAGAACCCCAGACTTCCCTCTCCCCAGCCACCTGCTCCAGCTCTTCAGAGAGGATGCCAAGGCATTCCCAGACCATCTGGGAGACATAGTCTCTCCAGCGAGTCCTAGCTCTACCCTGCGGTCTCCTCCCAGTGGGACGTGCCCAAAACACTTCAAGTGGGAGGCGTCCAGGAGGCATCCTGATCAGATGCCCATACCACCTCAACTGGCTCCTTTCAATGTGGAGGAGCAGCGGTTCCTCTCTGAGCCACTCACAGATTACTGAGCAAGATACTTAAACTCCTCCACTTGGGCCAGGAGCTTGTCCCCAACCCGGAGAGGACAATCCACCTTTTTCCGGCTGAGGACCATGGACTGAGACTTGGAGGTGCTGATTCTCATCCCAGCCACTTCACACTCAGCGGCAAACCGTCCCAGTAAGACCTGTAGGTCATTGCTGGATGAAGCCAACAGGACAACATCATCTGCAAACAACAGATATGAGATCCTGTGGTCACCGAGCATGACGCCCTGGCTGCGCCTAAAAATCCTGTACATAAAAAATATGAATAGGATCTGTGACAAAGGGCAGCCCTGGCAGAGTCCAACTCTCACTGAGAATGAGTCTGACCGAGTGTTGGCAATATGAACCAAACTCTCACAACGGTCATATAGAGACCGGATAGTTCGTAACAACAAGCCCGATACCCCATACTCAGGAAGCACCCCCCACAAAAAACCACAAGGGACGCGGTTGAATGCCTTCTCCAAGTCCACGAAACACATGTAAACTGGTTGGGCAAACTCCCACGAACCCTTCTCAAGAGGGTAAAGAGCTAGTCCGATGTGCCACAGCTAGGACCAAAACCACATTGCTCCTCCTGAATCCGAGGTTCGACCAACGGCCGGACTCTCTTCTCCAGTACCTTGGCATAGACCTTCTCAGGGAGGCTGAGGAGTGTGATCCCTCTAAAGTTGGAGCACACCCTCTGATCCCCTTTTTTAAAGAGGGGAACCACCACTCTGGTTTGCCATGCCAACGGCACTGTCCCCAACCTCCACGCAGTGTTGCAGAGGTGTGCCAACCATGACAGCTCTATATCATCCAGGGCCTTGAGGTACTCAAGGCGAATCTCGTCCACCCCTGGGGCCTGGCTACCAAAGAGATTTTTAACCACCTTGGCGACCTCCGCCCCTGTGATAGGCGAGTCATCCCCCTCGTCCACAAGCCCTGCTTCCTCTGTGGAAGGCGTGTCAGTGGGATTGAGGAGATCCTCAAAGTATTCCTTCCACCGCCCGACGATATCCCCAGTCGAAGTCAGCAGCACCCCATCCGCACCATACACAGTGTGGACAGGGAGCTGCATCCCCTTCCTGAGCCGCCGGACAGTTTGCCAGAATCTTTTCTATGCCAACCAAAAGTCTTGTTCCATGGCCTCACCGAACTCCTCCCACACCTGAGTTTTTGCTTCAGCAACCACCCAAGCCGCACTCTGTTTGGCCTGCTGATACACCTCAGCTGCTTCGGGAGTCCCACAAGCCAACCAAGCTTGATAGGACTCCTTCTTCAGCTTAATGGCCCCCCTCACCACTGGTGTCCACCACTTGGTTCGGGGGTTGCCACCATGAGATGCACCAACAACCTTGTGGCCGCAGCACTGAGCAGCCACTTCAACAATGGAGGTGGAGAACATGGGCCATTCAGATTCCATTTCTCCAGACTCCCTCGGAATGTGGTTGAAGTTCTTCCAGAGGTGGGAATTGAAAACCTCCCAGACAGGGGCCTCAGCCAGACGTTCCAAGCACACCCTCACTATACGTTTGGGTCTACCAGGTCTGAATGGCATCCTTCCCTTGCCATCAGATCCAACTCACCACCAGGTGGTGATCAGTTGACAGCTCTGCACCTCTCTTTACCCGAGTGTCCAAGACATATGGTCGCAGGTCTGATGACACGATAACAACATCGATCATCGACCTGCAACCGAGGGTGTCCTGGTGCCAGGTGCACATGTGGATACCCTTATGCTTGAACATGGTGTTCATTATGACAAACTGTGGTTAGCACAGAAGTCCAATAACTGAACGCCACTCGGGTTCAGATAGGGCAGGCTGTTCCTCCCAGTCACACCCCTCCAGGTTTCACTGTTGTTGCCCACATGTACATTGAAGTCCCCCAGTAGGACATTGGAGTCTCCAAGAGGAGCACCCTCCAGCACCCCAGTCTGTTACGACCCGAGCGCCGAGTTCTGTCTGCGCTCGGGCCACACACAGCTCGTTGCCGGCCTTGACAGCTGTGGGTTGTATTCTGGCCTCACCGGGCTCTTATTGTGAAGGCGCTCAGTGGGGCTTCCGCCTGTCAAGGGCGGTCAGCTGTCTGTCATCACTGCTCGTTAGTGTTCGCCTTTATAAGGCGGGCACTGACGGCAGTTATACTGCGGGAGCATAAGTCAACCTAAGTCAACCTAAGTCAACTAATCGTCCTCATTCGTCATCAGACCTTCATGTCAGGTTCGTTAATATTCTTGTCTTGTCATAGTTTAGCTCGTAGTGGCTGGGTTAGCCCTATGAGCCCATGTACCTCGTAGTATGTTTACCCTTAGCGGCTCATAGCCTATGTCTCGTCTTGTCCTGTCCTGTGAATAAACATCTTGCAAGACTCACCGGTGGACTCTTGGCGTCTTATGGTGATCCGCGAGGATCGCCGCACATGACAGTATGCTTCCGCCCCCAGACGTCTAAACAGAGACGCCCGACGTCTAAACACAGACGCCAGACGCCTAAACACAGACGCCACAATGAGACGCCTTTTTACCGTGAGTTTTTGCTGTTGTGTGGTGTTTTCCCCAGTAGTTGGACTTGGCAGGGAGATGTCCGCCAGCGAGGGTGATTATTGGCCGGAATGGCTGGAGGAGGTTGACGGTTATCTGGCAGAAGCCGCCCGTCTAGGACCCACTGCCAAGGCCGAAAATTACTTGTTCCTCGCCCAGCGGGCTGTGCACAGTTACTACCTTATCTATACTCTGGAAGGGAAGAAGAGGTTAGCTTGGATTGTGGCACAGCGCTCATTGAGGGGTCAAATTCTAGCATCTGGCGCCCCCCCCAGTCCCAGCGTCAGGTGTTCCTGGGCCTTTTGCCGCTCCATTGGCCAGTAGGCCCCTTAGCCATGTTCCTACCGAGCCCCAACGAAAATCCCGTCTGGATCCAGCTCCGGGTCGTCGGAGGATCCCAGCCTCCCTGTTGGCCGCATCATTCACATCACAACAGAAGGGAATCCCCGCAGTCGCTGCCCACGGGCCATCTGTTCCTGCTGCGCTGTCAGCTCCTCGTGCCCGCGTCGCCCCGGCTACCGTGCCCTCCTCTTTGACGTCACCCCCAGCGGCTAGGAGAACTGGGAGTCGTGCCTTGATGAAACCCGTCAGCTATCCTTCTCGTGCGGCTCCTCCTCGTGTCCATGAGGAGCCTGTCGTTTTTCCCCGGAGGGGTAAAAGGAAGACTCCACCTGCTACAGCAGGCACCAACTCTTCTCCAGGAGAAAGGCGAGTGCAAGTTAATTTATTACACCATAATTGTAAGCTGCCTTGTCTGACTCCTGGGGGTGGAGTTCGGGGTTTGCAGCCCCCCGAGCTTCCACCACCTGCTGTAGCGACTATAACTAAACCTGCTGCCTCTGTGTAGCCCTCCTGTTGAGCGGCCCGCGACACCAGGCCAACGTCGTCGGGTGAAGAGGGGGCCTGCAGTGCTGGAAAGCCTGGATCCAGCCCTGCAGCCACGTCGTGGATGGAGGAGAGCAGCAGACTGCGGCCCGGAGCCTGAGCCGACGACAGAGCATCCCTGGGTCTCCTTGCCTGAGCGGTCCGAGCCAGTGGGTCGAGTGTCCCCTGCCCCCACGCCAAACGGGTCATCGGCGTGGACTTCAGAGCGGGAGGAACCTCAGGCTACAGACGACATCATGCCAGCTGCGGAGCCCGACGCAGCTGAGTGGGAGCCAGAAGACGATCTCCTCCCATCTGAGCCAGGATCGTCGGAGTGCTGGACGGCGTCAGAACCCGAGATCAGGCAAGTGCTCTGTTTTGTCTTTCTCCTCTATGTCTTAGAGCATTTTTGTCTGTCTCTCGGGGAGGCGAGCCGGGTGCAGCCGTCCACTGCATCCGAGCTTGTCTCGCCGGGTTCTGGCGCTGCCAGTGATCCTGATCCCGTTTTTTTTTCTTCTGAGCCCTCTCCTAAGGTCGCCGGTGCAGAGCAGGTGCCAATCGCTGTGCCGGAGGTTCCAGGTTTGGAGTTGGAGGTCGTTACTGGTGCGGCCCTGATCCAATCGGGGTCCATCGCGGGTGCAGCATGGGCTCAGTCCGAGCTTGTCACCGAAGTGGCTCTGACCCAATCGGGGTCCGACGCGGGTGCAGCTATGACCCAATCGGGGTCCATCGTGGGTGCAGCGTCAGCTCGTTCTGAGCAGGTCACCGAAGTGGTTCTGACCCAATCGGGGTCCGACGCTGGTGCAGCTATAACCCAATCGGGCCCCAGTGGAGATGCAGCGCCGGCATGGTCCACAGACGGTGGAGGAGCTGCAGACCCTTCACCGCCGGACTGATTACGGGCTCGTCCTTGCCTTCTAGTCCCTCTACAAAGTCATCGCCCCTGCACATCATCGCCAGGGGCAGTGGGGGTCCCTGTTCACTCGCCCCGGCTCTCCCAAGTTTTGTCCTCGTCAGGGAGGCTGCCGCGGGCTGCCTTCCCCCTGGACTGGTGGCTGAGGGACGTGGGTCGGCCGCCTGGGGAACTGCTTCGCCGGTTTGGCGCCCCGGGTCGACCAGCCGACTTGTTATGTTTTTTGCTGGGCGACCTGGTTCGGCCACTAGAGAAGTGGACGTGCTGGGCTTCGGACTGTGGTGAGCCGCCCGGTCATGTCCCACCCCCCATAACCACCCGTTGGCCGTTGGACTCAGAGAGACCGCCTGAACTGTTCCTGTGGCACCTGGTCTCCGCCAGGTCAGCATAAACTGTTGGGGGGGTAGAGGTCATTTTCTGATGATATTCTGACCCAGTAATTGGTCTGTGGTTTTTTTTCTCTCCATGATATCCTCTGCTATTTTCTGTAATTGCTAGTTGAGTATTTAATTTAATCTGAGTATTTGGTATCTCTTGTCATTGTCCTGTGTTTAGTTGTTTTTCTTGCCGGGTTTTGACTTTGTTATTGCACTGTTTCTGGGTTTGGTCTCTCTCCCTCTGGACCAACCCCCAGCCACCCACCCTGGGGGGGGGGGCAGGGTGTGCCGTGGGCACTCTGAGCCCGCCCTTGGAGGGAGGGTACTGTTACGACCCGAGCACCGGGTTCTGTCCGCGCTTGGGCCACGCACAGCTCGCTGCCGGCCTTGACAGCTGTAACTGAACGCCACTCGGGTTCAGATAGGGCAGGCTGTTCCTCCCAGTCACACCCCTCCAGGTTTCACTGTTGTTGCCCACATGTACATTGAACTCCCCCAGTAGGACAATGGAGTCTCCAAGAGGAGCACCCTCCAGCACCCCAGTCTGTTACGACCCGAGCGCCGAGTTCTGTCTGCGCTCGGGCCACACACAGCTCGTTGCCGGCCTTGACAGCTGTGGGTTGTATTCTGGCCTCACCGGGCTCTTATTGTGAAGGCGCTCGGTGGGGCTTCCGCCTGTCAAGGGCGGTCAGCTGTCTGTCATTACTGCTCGTTAGTGTTCGCCTTTATAAGGCGGGCACTGACGGCAGTTAGACTGCGGGAGCATAAGTCAACCTAAGTCAACTAATCGTCCTCATTCGTCATCAGACCTTCATGTCAGGTTCGTTAATATTCTTGTCTTGTCATAGTTTAGCTCATAGTGGCTGGGTTAGCCCTACAAGCCCCTGTACCTCGTAGTATGTTTGCCCTTAGCGGCTCATAGCCTATGTCTCATCTTGTCCTGTCCTGTGAATAAACATCTTGCAAGACTCACCGGTGGACTCTTGACGTCTTATGGTGATCCGCGAGGATCGCCACACATGACACAGTCAGAGACTCTTAAAAGGGTGGGTGAACCATCATTTGGTGCATAGGCACAAATGATGGTCAGGACCCATTTCCCAACCCGAAGGCACAGGAAAACAACCCTTTCGTCCACCGGGGAAAACTCCAATATAGAGGCCGCAAGGCAGGGGGATACAAGAATACCCACCCTTGCTTGCCGCCTCTCCCCCGGGGCAACTCCAGAGTAGGCCAAGCTCCAGCACCTCTCCAGGACACTGGTTCCAGAACCGGAGCTGTGTGCTGAGGTCAGGCCGACTGTATCTAGCCGGTATCTCTCAAACTCATGCACCAGCTGAGGCTCCTTCCCCACCAGAGAGGTGACATTCCACGTCCCAAAAGCCAGTTTAGGAAGCCTTAGCTCAGACCACCAAGGTCTCTGCCTTCCACCACCACCTGATCCACATAGCACCAGACCCCCATGGTCCCTCCTGCAGGTGGTGAGCCCACTGGAGGGCGGACCCATGAAACTCCTTCGGGCTGAGTCCAGCCGAGTCCCATGGGCAGAAACCCAGCCACCAGGCGCGACCCATCGAGCCCCTTCCCCAGGCCTGGCTCCAGGGTGGGGCCCCGGTAACCCCATACCGGGCAGGGTACACTGAATCCATGTTTTAGCATTCATCATGAGAGTCTGTTGGATCGTTCTTAGTCTGGCTCTTCTCCCAGGATCAGTTTATCTTGGGTGACCCTACCAGAGGCAAATTGCTCCGGACAACATAGCTCCTGGGATCACTAGGGCACGCAAACCCACCACCACGATAAGGTGACGATCCGTCATGGAAAATAATTATTAAAATTAATTAATTTATAATATTATTATTATAGTATAGTATTATAGTAATATTATTATTTTATTATTATTATTATTATTATTATACATCTTGCAGTGAAGTTGTGGAGGGTATACTGTTTTTTGACCCATCCGTCAGTTTGTGTGTTTGACATTTTATGTTGTGCACCACTACATTTCTCATCAGAATAACTTCAAATTTATACTGAAGCTTTACCTCATCAATACCTTAGACAAGTTCGATTTTGACATACATCTAATGAGGGATTAATCTTCAAGGTTAACCAACAACTAAAAGGACTTGAATATAAACTTTTATTTCTGCTGAAAAAGACACAAATTTCTTTGGCTACATGCCAGGTTTACAGTGGATATAAAAAGTCTACACACCCCTGTTCAAATGCAAGGTTTTTGTGATGTAAAAAAATGAGACCAAGATAAATCATTTCAAAACTTTTCCCTCCATTAATGTGACCTATAGCCTGTACAACCCAATTGAAAAACAAACTGAAATCTTTTAAGGGGAAGAATAAAAAATTTACAATAATTTTTGCCTAAATATGCACACCCTTAAACTAGTACTTTGTTGCAGAACCTTTGGCTTTTATTACAGCACTCAGTCTTTTTTGGGTAGGAGTCTCTCGGCATGGCACATCTTGATGTGGCACTATTTTACCCACTCTTCTTTCCAAAAACGCTCCAAATCTGTCCGATTGCGAGGGCATCTCCAGTGCACAGCCCTCTTCAGATCACGCCACAGATGTTGGATCGGATTCAGGTCTGGACTCTGGCTGGGCTCTTCCAAAACCTTAATCTTCTTCTGGTGAAGCCATTCTTTTGTTGATTTGGATGTGTGCTTTGGGTCATTGTCATGCTGAAAGATGAAGTTCCTCTTCATCTTCAGCTTTCTAGCAGAAGCCTGAAGGTTTTGTGCCAACACTGACTGGAACTGTTCATAATTCCCTCCACCTTGACTAAAGCCCCAGTTCCAGCTGAAGAAAAACAGCCCCAAAGCATGATGCTGCCACCACCATGTTTGACTGTAGGCATGGTGTTCTTTTGGTGATGAGCAGTGTTGTGTTTGCCAAAATATACCTTTCGGAATTATGGCCAAAAAGTTCAACCTTGGTTTCATCAGACCATAACACATTTTCCCACATGCATTTGGGAGATTTCAAATGCGTTTTTGCAAAATGTAGCTAGGCTTGGATGTTTTTCTTTGTAAGATAAGGCTTCCATCTTGCCACCCTAGACGGGAGATTGTTGTCACATGTACTAAACAGCCAGTACTTGCCAGAAATTCCTGCAGCTCCTTCAATGTTGCTGTCAGCCTCTTGGCAGCCTCCCTGACCAGTTTTCTTCTTGTCTTTAATCAATTTTGGAGGGACATCCAGTTCTTTGTAATGTCACTGTTGTGCCATATTTTCTCCACTTGATGATGACCGTCTTCCCTGTGTTCCATAGTATATTTAATGCCTTGGAAATTCTTTTGTACCCTTCTCCTGACCGATACCTTTGAACAATGAGATCTCTATGATACTTTGGCAACTCTGCAGATCATGGCTTGTGCTGTAAGATGTGACTACAGAAATGTCAGGAAAAGCCTACTAGAACAGCTGAATTTTATTTGGGGTTAATCAGAGATGCTTTAAATGGTGGCAGGTGTGTGCTGACTCTTATTTAACATGCGTTTGAATGGGGTTGGTTAATTCTGAACACAGCAACATCCCCAGTTATAACAGAGTGTGCATATTTATGCAAACAGGTTATTATAAGTTTTTTACTTTTTATTTTTCCCCTTAAAAGATTTCAGTTTGTTTTTCAATGGAGTTGTACAGGTTGTAGGTCACATTAATGATGGAAAAAGTTTTGAAATGATTTATCTTGGTCTCATTTTTTTACATCACAAAAATCTGGCATTTGAACAGGGGTGTGTAGACTTTTTTATATCCACTGTATATTCACATCAAGATTCAAGATTTCTTTATTGTCATTTAGTATGTGCATGCACAAAAAAAAATGAAATTATGATCCCCCAGCATAACACAGTACCACAATATACATAGAGAATAAGTTTAAAAACAACAGCATAAAAAATAAAATACAACAATAAAATATCAGTTAAATACTATGGTCAGACCAACCTACAAGTTTAGCAGAGGTGAGGGGTAGGAAAAGCAATTGGCAGGGGAATAGGGCACAGTCCATTTATAATCCTGACTGCATGTGGAAAAAAACTGTTCAACATTCTGGCTGTCCTGGCCTGAAGACATCTGTACCTCTTCCCTGAGGGCAGAAGAGAGAACAAACTGTGGGAAGGATGGTAGCAGTCTTTAATGATGTTAACAGCCCTGTTAGCACAGCGTTTATTGTAAATCTCTTCCAAGGAGAGGAGGGGGACACCGGTGATCTTACTGGCTGTTTTTACAACCCTATTCAGCAGGTGCTTCTCTAAAGCTGTGCAATTCACAAACGAGGTAGTCAGGTCATATGAAAGGACCGGTTCCAGAGTGCCTCTGTAAAAAGTGGTGAGGAGCTGAGTGGGAAGACCTGCCTTTTTTTAGCCACCGGAGAGGGTGGAGTCGCTGATAAGCCTTTTTAATAATGGCTGTGGTGTTGGTGTTAATGGTCATGTTATCTGCAAGGTAAGTCCCCAGAAACTTAACATTGTTCACCCTCTCCACAAAAGTGCCCCAATAGACAGCGGTGTGTGGCGGTACTTGCTCACCTTCCTGCAGTCGATCACCATCCCCTTAGTCTTCTCCACATTAAGGTGGAGATTATGTAATCTGCACCATGTTGTGAGCTGGTCCACCTCCCTTCTGTATGCAGACTCATTGTTTTCATTAATCAGACCAACTGCCATCAAATCATCAGCAAACTTAATGATGTGATTGGTGCTGAATGTGGCAGTGCGGTCATGAATGAGCAGGCTAAAAGGCAGGGGGCTCAAGACACAGTCCTGAGGAGATCCTGTACTCACACTTCTGATGTTTGAGATAGAACTGTCCACCTTTACTCACTGCTGCCTCTGCATCAGGAAGTTGAGAATCCAGCCCCATGTGCTAAGGTCCACCCCCAGCAACCGCAGTTTTTCCACCAACTGATCAGGATTTGTCCTTCAATTCACATATTAAATTTGTTTCTAAGACTGCCTTCTATCATTTGCGTAATATTGCCAAGATTAGGAGCATCTTGTCTCAGAGTGATGCTGAGAAGCTGATCCACGCTTTTGTTAGCTCGAGATTAGATTATTGTAATTCTTTATTATCAGGTTGTCCTAAAACATCTTTAAAAAGTCTTCAGCTGATCCAAAATGCTGCAGCAAGAGTTTTAACAGGTACTAGAAAGAGAGATCATATCTCTCCGGTTCTGGCCTCCCTTCATTGGCTTCCCATAGAGTTTAGAATTAAGTTTAAAATCCTTCTTCTTACTTACAAAGCTCTAAACAATCAGGCTCCTTTTTATTTAAAAGATCTGATACTACCGTATCATCCTAACAGAGCACTACGCTCCCAAAATGCAGGTTTACTTGTAATACCTAGAATCTCCAAAAGTACAATGGGAGGCAGAGCCTTCAGTTATCAAGCTCCTCTCCTGTGGAATCAGCTGCCAATCTGGATTCGGGAGTCAGACTCGATCTCTGTTTTTAAGAATAGGGCTAAAACCTACCTTTTTGATATAGCCTACAATTAGGGAGGGATCATGTGTTTTCTGAACCCTCCCTTAGTTATGCTGCTAATAGGTTTAGTCAGCCGGGGGACCTCCAGTAATGCACTGGGCCTCACTCCTTTCCTCACTCTCTATGAAATATTTTTTTTTTGCTGGTCATTAACATTTGTTTGTTCTCTCCCATAGATTGAGTCCCCATCGTGCTGTTTGCTCTCTACATGTCTGTTCTTTTCTTCTTCTCTATCCCCTCACCCCCCAGCCAGTCGCAGCAGATGACTGCCCCTCCCTGAGCCTGGTTCTGCTGGAGGTTTCTTCCTGTTAAAAGGGAGTTTTTCCTCTCCACCGTCGCCAAGTGCTTGCTCACAGGGGATCGCCTGATTGCTGGGGTCTTTCTGCAACTGTGGGGGTCCTCCCTACAGTTGATAGTGCTATGAGATGACTGTTGTTGTGAAATGGCGCTATATAAATAAAGTTGAATTGAATTGAATTGAATTGAACTGCCCTGGAATGATGGTATTAAATGCAGAGGAGAAGTCAATGAAGAGGAGTCTAACATAGGTATTCCTTTCCTCCAGATGTGATAGGGTGAGGTGATGTACAGAGGCGTCTTCGGTTGAGTGATTAGCTCTATATGCAAACTGCAGGGGGTCCAGTTCTGGAGGGAGCTGGGCCTTAATGTGCTGCAAAACAAGATCAGATGAGAGCTTGCATTATATTGTTCAGTGAGAACTCTGATATGGGGATGCGTGGGGAATGTGAGCTTACTCACTAAGGTTCTGTCATTATCATAGATGTTGAATTTATTCAACTTAAAAGCCACAACTGAATGTGTCACCCACATCTCTTAAATATCACACAGTTAGGGCTGGATGACATGGCCTAAAATAAAATACCTGATTTTTTTCAAGCAACATTGGATTTTCGATTTTAATTGGTATTTTGAGATTGAAGACAAGGAATTATTTCAAATAGAAGGTGTGTTTCAGTCTTAGAGAGATCACACTCCTCAACCTCCCTAGGAGAGTCTATGCAAAGGTACTAGAGAGAGTCCAGCCATTGGTTGAATCTCATATTCAGGAAGAGCAATGTGGTTTTTGTCTTTGTTGTGGCACATCGGACCAACTCTTTACCCTCTCAAGGATCCTTGAGGGTTAACAGGCATTTGCCCAACTAGTCTACATGTGTTTTGGGGACTTGGGGGAAGCATTCAACCGTGTCCCTCGTGGCTTCTGGGGGTGCTTTGGAAGTATGGGATATTGGGTTCATTGCTACGAGCTATGCATCTATGCCACAGTTGTGAGAGTTTGGTTCGTATTGCCAACATTCAGTGAAACTTGTTCCCAGTGAGAGTCGGACTTTACCAGGGCTGCCTTGTATCACCAATCCTGTTCATAATTTTTATGGACAGAATTTCTAGACGGAGCCAAGGAATGGAGGGGGTCATGTTTGGTGGTCACAGGATCTCATCTCTGCTGTTTGCAGATGATGTGATCCTTTTAGCTTCATTGAGCAATGACCTACAGGTCTTACTGGGACAATTTGCTACTGAGTGTGAAGCAGCCAGGATGAAAATCAGTGCCTTGAAGTCTGAGTCCATGGTCCTCAGCTGGAAAAGGGTGGATTGTCCTCTCTGGGTTGGGGTCAAGCTCCTGCTCCACGTGCAGGAGTTCTAAGTATCTCAGGGTCTTATTTATGAGTGAACGGAGGATGGAATGGGAGGTTGACAGACGGATTGGAGCAGCATCTGTAGTGATGCAGGTTTGTACTGGTCTGTCGTGGTGAAGAGGGGGCTGCGCTTCAAAGCAAAGCTGTTGATTTACCAGACAATCTACACTCCCAGTCAAAAGTTTGGACACACCTACGCATCCATTTTCAGTGGATAGATGTGTCTAAACTTTTGACTGGTACTGTACATTTTTACCCTCATCGATGGTCATGAAATTTGGGTACTAAATGAAAGAATGAGATCACGGATACAAGTGGCTGAAATGATTTTTCTCCATGGAGTGGCTGGACTCACCCTTAGTGATATCAGCTCAGTTATCCAGGACAGGCTTAGAGTAGAGCTGCTACTCCACATTGAGGATGTCTCCTGTACGTCTCCCATGTGAGGTGTTTTGGGCACGTCTTCCTGGAAGGAGACTCCGGGGCAAATCCGGGACATGCTGGAGAGACTATATCTCCCAGCTGGCCTGGGAACGCCTTGACATCCTCCTTGAAGAGCTGGTGGAGGTGGCTGGGAAGGGAAGTCTTGGCATCTCTGCTCAGAATGCTGCCTCTACAACTCAGACCCCAGGATTGGTGGATGGATGGATGGATATTGGTGCCTCCCCATGCATATGCAGCAAAATTTTGGACATAAATCAGGCTTGATTATAACTGCCACATATGATCTCTACCACCATTAAAATGTACAAACAAATCCAAAATGGACTATTCATTCATTCATCTTCTTCCGCTTAATCCTTTTCGGGTTGGAGGGGGGGGGGGGCTGGAGCCTATCCCAGCATCTTTGTGCGAGAGGCAGGGTACACCCTGGACAGATCGCCAGTCCATCGCAGGGCCAACACAGAGAGACAGACAACCATTCACTCTCACAGTCATACCTAAGGACAATTTAGAATCCCCAGTTTGATGCCAATTAACCTAACTTGCATGTTCTTGGCATGTGGGAGGAAACCGGAGAAATCCCGGAGCAAACCCATGCACACAGATCACTGTTGGTTGGGGGCTGAGATCGAATCCAGGATCCCCCGGCCAAGGGTGAATTGCTGTGCTGCCGCAGTGCTAACCACTCCGCCACCGCGCCGCCTAGAATGGACTAGTGGTAACAAAAAGTGAAAAATGTTTGCATAAACAAATTTATCCAAGGTTTAACAAATGCTGAACACAAGACATGACCACCTGCTCCTAAATCAAATGACACAGTTTTTAATCTTTGGTTTTGCAATCTGTGAAAGATCATTTAATATCTGTGACTGATCTCCTGCTAACAGACTTGTAGATGGCAATAAAAATCAGAAACCTGCATTGTGTCTCCTAACAATGATGTATGTCTGCTTGTTGCATTGTCACAGTGCTTATTTGAGAAACTTGAGATGTTAGTTGTGTTTCATTGGTTACTGAATATTTAATCACTGTGGGGTTTTTTCTTGCTCATGGCTGTGCTCTAAAGGCTTTAGTTACCTCTGCATCAAGGGAATGAGCAAGAGAGTGTAACATTGTCCAGAGCTTTTCACAAGGAGAACACACATCTTTGTGTCTGCCAAAAGTTAACTCTCTTCAGGGCTTTTCTGACACACTTGACACTTTTCAGATGATAGCTGGGTACTAACCAGCAGTCAATGTGACCCACAGAGGGAAATGAAGGAGATTTCTGGCAGCAAACCCTTTTTAGGTCAGATGTTCTTCAGCCCAGGAGATCAATTTCAAATGCAGTGACACATCTTTTCACAGATTAAATATGTTAACTAAAAAAATGCATCAGATTTTTTTATATCAATATCAGTAAAATATGCTTCAACCTCCAGGTGGAGAAATACAGTAAAATCCAGGCAGCAGTGAAATTATGTCAAGAGGCACTTCATTACAATTTTAAATCATTTTAATTCCTTGTTAGGTTAAAGGACATAACAGAGGTTGCTGGAAGTTACTTATAATTTCTGGCTCCACCATTTTATTATTAGACATTTTTCAGTTCAAATTACTTTACAAAGACTACTTTCTTCCATCTGGCTGCCACTGCTAACAGGGCAGCGGTGCTCACTGTTTGTTATGAACATGTAATGACGATCCCCCCTCCCCCAAAAAATGACATCATGTAGTAAAAAAAGAGTAAAATAATTCATCAGAAACTGCTTTAATATAGAGGGAGTCATTTTATTCCTTTAGGATGTTATGATCCCTTGTGCGCCATTATGTGGCTTTGAGGTCATCCAATCAGCTTTTGCTGGATGTGCCTAGGTCAAGGTATAAACATTGGGGTGACCGAGCCTTTTCTGTTGCCGCCCCCAGGCGCTGGAATAATCTCCCCCCTGACCTACGTGCTATCTCTGACCTGGCCCTTTTTAAATCAGAACTTAAGACATATTTTACTTATTACTTATTTTACTTATTTACTTACTTATTTTACTTAAGACATTTTTACTTCATTCACATTATATCACTGAATCTGAGTTCACATTGAAATACTGTGTGACTGTATATTTTTTCATATATTTCTGCAAAGTGTGGTTAGTCTGAGTAAATAACTACATATATTCCTGTATATATTTGCATCCTTTTATAGAAACATGGACAGACTGTAATTTACTGTACATACTCTGTTGTCATTGAATCCTTATTTAAATCCTCCACCTGAACAATGAGAGCAAGTTTTTAGCCAAAGTCAAATTCCTTGTATGTGTTGTGCATACTTGGCCAATAAAGCTGATTCTGATTCTGATTCTGATATTTGTTTAGGATGGCTTTTAATACCCAGTAGTGGTGATATTTGTCTTTATTTTTAGTTTAGTTTAGTTGTTTGGTTTTTTTTGTTTTTAATGCTCTGTGTGTTTTTAATGCTGTTTATTTTCTGTAAAGCACTTTGGTCACCTATGGGTTGTTTTAAAGGGCTATATAAATAAAGTACATTACATTACATTATGCAGTGCACAGAGGGCAGAATGAAAAACCCAAGAGCAGGAGTAGATTGGTGCACTTTATTTAACAAAAATCCTAAACTTGTCCAAAAACAGTCATGCCATAAACAGAGAGTGGGAATGGTTGCACTTAAGGCCACCAGACTTACCGGAACACCACCTGGATGGTCTACAGCCCGAGGAAGGGAATGCCTAGTGCCCCAATGCTGCTGGAGGCACAAAGAGAAAGGCAAACATAAACTTACGGCTGGAGCGATCCGCGGTCGTCTGAGCAGTCTGGTGGATGAAGATAAAGCTGGAACAGCCGCTTACACCAACTAGCTTACAGCAGTAGCGTAGTGTAAGAGAAGAATACTTTGGTCAGGTTAAAAGTAAACGCAGGTAATGACAACTGGCATACACGGAGGAACACACTGCTGTGTATGAAGTGCAGTGCTCCAGCGATCTCTTCCCACTAACACAGCGTTTAAATAATCATGATACTAATGAGGGAAGAGGCCGCCGGTGTGAAGGAGCATGGGCTGGACAAATTGAAAACGTGTGCCTGAGTGAGTGTCTGAGCGTGTGAATGGAAGTGAGTGAGGTGTGTGTGTGTGTGTGTGTGTGTGTGTGTGTGTGTGTGTGTGAAACACCAACAACAAGACACAGCTGATGACACTGACAGGAGGAGGGAGCATGCCCAAGCTGTCAGGGAGCGGATGACCCAAAGGGCTTGCTGAAGCGCCTGATGGAAAATAAATAGTAAATGAGCCAAAATTGCCACGTTGTCAGAACTGGGTTTGGTTCCACCAAACCCAGGTTCATGACATAGAGAGTTATTTATGTCATCCAAGTGTATGATACCAAAATTATTTCTATTTGCTAAATATTTTTTAGGGAATTTTTTAATGACTTTCTTCAATGTCAAAAGTTTGCATATATTTCATTAGCATTTGGGTGCATTGCCGTTAAACTGTATGACATTGATCAAACATTTTGGGTATCCTTCCACAATCTTCTCACAATAGTTTGCTGGAATTTTGGCCCATTGCTCCTGACAGAAATGGTGTAACTGAGTCAGGTTTGTAGGTCACCTTATCTTTTCATCTTTTACATCTTTTCAGCTCTGCCCACACATTTTTGATAGGATTGAGATCAGGGCTTTGTGATGGCCATTCCAAAACACTGACTTTGTTATCCTTAAGCCACTTTGTAACTAATTTGATGGTATGCTTAGGGTCACTGTCCATTTGGAAGACCCATTTGACTTCTTGGCTATTGTCTTGAGATGTTGCTTCAATATTTCTACATAACGTTCTTTCCTCATGATGCTACCTATTTTGTGAAGTGCACCAGTCCCTCCTGCAGCAGAACACCCCCACAACATGATGTTGCCATCCCATGCTTTACATTTGGGATGGTGTTCTCAGGCTTGCGAGCTTCCCCCTTGTTTCCTCCAAACGTAACGATGGTCATTATGGCCAAACAGTTCAGTTTTAGTTTCATCAGACCACAGGACATGTCTCCATGTGTGCATTTGCAAACTTCCTCGCTGGGGGATCTTTCAGCCCATTTTGGTAGAGGATTTGTTTTACTGGGGATAATGACAGTCTTTTACCATCTTCAGCCATCATCTTCACAAAGTCTTTTGCTTTTGTTCTGGGGTTGATGCGCACATTTCACACCAAAAAATATTTATCTCTGGGACACAGAACCTGTCTCCTTCCTGAGCAGTATGATGACTGGATATTCCCATGGTGTTTATATTTGCATATAATTGTTTGAACAGATGAACATGGCACTTTCAGGCATCTGGAAGTTGTACCCAATGATGAACCAGACTTGTGGAGGTTCACATTTCCCTTCCTGAAATCTTGACTGATTTCTTTTTGATTTTCCCATGATGCCACACAAGGAAGCATCCACAGGTTTGCCTCCAATTAACTCAAATGTTGTCATTTAACCTATCAAAAGCTTCCAAAGACCTGACATCATCATCTGGGCTTTCCCAAATTGTTTCAAGGCATAGTAATTTTAGTGTATGTAAACTTCTGGTCATTGTGCTAGCATCATGATGGCCCCTGAGGCAGACGTGTTTGCTCTCTCCATTCTCGAATGCCGGCTTTTTCTTCTTTTTTGCATGTTTGCTGCTCTTTCTGCAGTGCATAAATGTCATGCACTGCTAACATACGACCGACAGGCATTGCTGGACATCGCTAAGACAAGCAGCCATATGGAATTCACTGGCTTTATACCACCCGAATTACAATACATTGTCCGCTCCCACAGCAATCACCACCACCCCTAGGAAGACCCCGAAGTACCAAGCCCGTGTGAGCATGCTGACCCCAAGAGAACGCTTCGGAAGCGGCATCGCAAGCGAGGCAAGAGAAGGGGGGGGCTACATGCTAGGCTAAAAACTCGCGCTAGCCGCCCACCACTACCTAGCCTCCTGCTAGCCAACGTACGGTCTCTGGAAAACAAACTGGACGAGCTAAGAGTAGGATTGAAGACCAGCGGGAGATAAGAGAGTGCTGCACTCTAATTTTCTGTGAGATCTGGCTCTCAGACAAAGACCCTGAGTGCGTGATTCAGCTACAGACCCACTCCATACATTGGGCAGACCGGACATCAGCCACGGGTAAGACAAGGGACGGGAGGGGGGGGGGGCGCGTGTGTGTGTTTATAAACAACTCGTGGTGTGGAGATGTACAGACTGTTTATAAGCACTGTTCGCCTGATGTGGAGTTTTTACTGCTGAAATGCCGCCCCTATTATCTACCGAGGGAATTCACTGCTGTGTTTTTGGCCGCTGTTTACATTCCCCTGCGAAGCAACTATACAGCAGCACTCCGCAACCTCCATGACATCATCAGTGCATTAGAGACGTCCCATCCTGATGATGTTTTTATTGTTGCTGGTGACTTTAACCAGTGCAATTTACGGACTGTACTTCCCAATATTACCAGCATGTGGACATTCCCACCCGTGATAACACACTGGACCATGTTTACACAAACATATGCGGTGCATACAGAGCGGCACCCCACCCCCACTTCGGACAGTCAGATCATATCTCCCTGTTTATGTACCCGGCCTACACACAAAGACTAAAACAAATAAACCCTGTTGTTAAACAAATTAAACGCTTGACTCCAGAGGCTGAGAGCACCCTGCAAAACTGTTTTGCCCGGACAGACTGGGACGTGTTTAAAGCTGCAGCCACCCAGGAGGACTCTTCTCTAAACATAAATAGAGGACTATGCTGAACATGTAACTGGGTACATTAGTACTTGTGTTGATACCATCGTACCCACCATACAAGTCAGGAAGTTCCCCAACCAGAAGCCCTGATCAGCAGTCAGGTGCGTCAGATGCTGTGTGCTCGCTCTCTTGCATTTAAATCAGGCAATGAAGGCGAGTACAAAGCTGCAAAGTATGGACTGAGGAAGGCTATAACAACAGCCAAGAGGCAGTACAGAGAAAAGCTGGACAGCCTCTACTCCACTCCTGACCAGGGGTGCATGTGGCAAGGCCTGCAGCACATCACAGACTACAAGAGAACCAACAGCAATACCACTAGCTCCACAGACAGCCTGCCGGTTGATCTCAACATCTTTTACCGGTTGATCTCAACATCTTTTACACCCGCTTTGAGACCTCCAGCTACAGTGCAGAGGGGACACACACACACACACACACACACACACACACACACTCATCAGGCCAGGTAAACAAAGCACTGAGGAATATCAACCTCTGCAAGGCAGCGGGACCAGACAACATCCCTGGGTGGGCCCTCAGAGCATACCCTGCCGAGCTGACTGATGTTCTCACATCCATCTTTAACCGCTCTCTCAACCAGAACATAGTCCCCTCCTGCTTGTACTGTACGTACATAGTCTCACCCTGTCTCATGTCCTAATGTGTATTTATTAGTATTAACATTTAGTATTAAGGTGTGTTTATTACCTTTATTAGTACTGATGTGCATCTATTTCCTTGGCATTTGTTCAGAGAGCAGAGTAAGAATTTCATTGCTCAAGAAATGTTGCATTTCTTAACTGTGCACATGATAATAAAACCTTTGAATCTTGACTCTTCTTACTTTGAAGATAGTAATAAAAAAAAATCTCAAAAAAAATTATCAAATATAAAAATTATTTATCAAATAGAAATAAATTTGATCATTCTAACTGACCTAAAACAGGAAAAGTTTCATCTGATTTAATGCCAGAGACGGGAGAAAAGGTTGTTTGTCTTTTTATACAGTGTATGTACACTTCTGGTTTCAAGTGTATATACAGTAGCTCTGGGGGGAAAAAAAATCAAAGAAACCATTGCAAAATTATCAGTTTGTCTGGTTTTCTATTTATACGTATGTGTTGGAGTAAAATTAACTTTAAAAAAAAATCTCTAATCTACTGAAAACAACTCACCCAAATTCCAAGTCAAAATCTCGTGATTTAGAGCATTTATTTACAGAAAATGACAACTGGCCATCCATCCATCCATCCATCTTCTACCGCTTTTCCAGAGGTCCTGGTCGCGGAGGCAGCAGTTCAAGCAGAGAAGCCCAGACTTCCCTCACTCCAGCCACCTGCTCCAGCTCTTTAGAGAGGATACCAAGGCGTTCCCAGACCAGCTGGGAGACATAGTCTCTCCACCGAGTCCTGGGTCTGCCCCGGGGTCTCCTCCCAGTGGGACGTGCCTGAAACACCTCAAGTGGGAGGCGTCCAGGAGGCATCCTAATCAGATGCCCATACCACCTCAACTGACTCCTTTCAATGTGGAGGAGCAGCGGTTCTACTCTGAGCCTCTCCCGGATGACTGAGCTCCTCACCCTATCTCTGAGGGTCAGTCCAGCAATCCTACGGAGAAAGCTCATTTCAGCCGCTTGTATCCGTGATCTCGTTCTTTCGGTCATTACCCAAAGCTCGTGACCATAGGTGAGAGTAGGAACGTAGATTGACTGGTAAATTGAAAGCTTTGCCTTAGAACTCAGCTCCCTCTTCACCACAACAGACCGGTACAACGTCCGCATCACTGCAGATGCTGCTCCAATCCGTCTGTCGATCTCTCGCTCCATTTTCCCCTCACTCGTGAACAAGACCCCAAGATACTTAAACTCCTCAACTTGGGGCAGGAGCCTGTCCCCAACCCAGAGAGGACAATCCACCTTTTTCCGGCTGAGGACCATGGACTCGGACTTGGAGGTGCTGATTCTCATCCCAGCCGCTTCACACTCAGCGGCAAACTGTCCCAGCAAGAGCTGTAGGTCATTGCTGGATGAAGCCAACAGGACAACATCATCTGCAAACAACAGAGATGAGATCCTGTGGTCACCGAGCATGACACCCTCCATTCCCTGGCTGCGCCTAGAAATCCTGTCCATAAAAATTATGAACAGGATCAGTGACAAAGGGCAGCCCTGGCGGAGTTCAACTCTCACTGGGAATGACTCCGTCCGAGTGTTGGCAATACGAACCAAACTCTCACAATGGTCGTACAGAGACCGAATAGCTCGTAACAACAAGCCCGATACCCCATACTCCCGAAGCACCCCCCACAAAAATCCACGAGGGACGCGGTCAAATGCCTTCTCCAAGTCCACAAAACACATGTAAACTGGTTGGGCAAACTCCCATGAACCCTCAAGAATTCTCGAGAGGGTAAAGAGCTGGTCCGATGTGCCACGGCCAGGACGAAAACCACATTGCTCCTCCTGAATCCGAGGTTTGACCAACGGCCAGACTCTCCTCTCCAGTACCTTGGCATAGACCTTCCCAGGGAGGCTGAGGAGTGTGATCCCTCTAAAGTTGGAGCACACCCTCCGGTCCCCTTTTTTGAAGAGAGGAACCACCACCCCGGTTTGCCATGCCAAAGGCACTGCCCCCGACCTCCACGCAATGTTGCAGAGGCATGTCAACCATGACAGCTCAACAACATCCAGGGCCTTGAGGTACTCAGGGCGAATCTCGTCCACCCCCGGGGCCCGGCCACCAAGGAGATTTTTAACCACCTTGGCGACCTCAGCCCCTGTGATAGGCGAGTCATCCCCCTCGTCCCCAAACCCTGCTTCCTCTGTGGAAGGCGTATCAGTGGGATTGAGGAGATCCTCGAAGTATTCCTTCCACCGCCCGACGATATCCCCAGTCGAAGTCAACAGTGTCCCATCCGCACCATACACAGTGTGGACGGGGAGCTGCTTTCCCCTCCTGAGCCGCCAGACAGTTTGCCAGAATCTCTTTGAGGCCGACTGAAAGTCTTGTTCCATAGACTCACCGAACTCCTCCCATACCCGGGTTTTTGCTTCAGCAACCACCCGAGCTGCACTCCGCTTGGCCTGCCGGTACACCTCAGCTGCTTCGGGAGTCCCACAAGCCAACCAAGCTTGATAGGACTTCTTCTTCAGCTTAATGGCCCCCCTCACCACTGGTGTCCACCACTTAGTTCGGGGGTTGCCACCACGAGATGCACCGACCACCTTGCGGCCGCAGCTCTGGGCCGCTGCTTCAACAACAGAGGTGGAGAACATGGCCCATTCAGACTCCATGTCTCCAGACTCCCTCGGAATGTGGTTGAAGTTCTTCCGGAGGTGGGAGTTGAAGACCTCCCGGACAGGGGCCTCAGCCAGACGCTCCCAGCACACCCTCACTATACGTTTGGGTCTACCAGGTCTGAATGGCTTCCTCCCCTGCCATCGGATCCAACTCACCACCAGGTGGTGATCAGTTGACAGATCTGCACCTCTCTTTATTCGGGTGTCCAAGACATACGGTCGCAGGTCTGATGATACGATAACAAAATCGATCATCGACCTGCAACCTAGGGTGTCCTGGTGCCAGGTGCACATATGGACACCCTTATGCTTGAACATGGTGTCCGTTATGGACAGACTGGGGTTAGCACAGAAGTCCAATAACTAAACACCACTCGGGTTCAGATCGGGCAGGCCGTTCCTCCCAATCACCCCCCTCCAGGTTTCACTGTCTTTGCCCACGTGCGCATTGAAGTCCCCCAGTAGGACAATGGAGTCTCCAAGAGGAGCACCCTCCAGCACCCCAGTCACAGACTCCAAAAAGGGTGGGTACTCTGAAACATCATTTGGTGCATAGGCACAAATGATGGTCAGGACCTGTTTCCCAACCCGAAGGCACAGGGAAGCAACCCTTTCGTCCACTGGGGAAAACTCCAATATAGAGGCAGCAAGGTGGGGCAATACAAGAATACCCACCCCTGCTCGTCGCCTCTCGCCCGGGGCAACTCCAGAAAAGGCCAAGCTCCAGCCCCTCTCCAGGAGACTGGTTCCGGAACCGGAGCTGTGTGTTGAGGTGAGGCCGACTATATCTAGCCGGTATCTCTCAACCTCATACACCAGCTCAGGCTCCTTCCCCACCAGAGAGGTGACATTCCACGTACCAAAAGCCAGTTTAGAAAGCTTGGGATCAGTCCGCCAAGGTCTCCGCCTTTGACCGCCACCTAATCCACATAGCACCGGACCCCCATGATCCCTCCTGCAGGTGGTGAGCCCACTGGAGGGCGGACCCATGTAACTCCTTCGGGCTGAGCCTGGCCGGGTCCCATGGGTGGAAACCCGGCCACCAGACGCTAGCCTTCGAGCCCCTCCCCCAGGCCTGGCTCCAGGGTGGGGCCCCGGTAACCCCATACCGGGCGGGGTACACTGAATCCTTGATATACAATTTATCATGACAACTGGCCAAAACAACAAAGATGTTGCTTTTTGATGTGCTTTTAGATCAAATAATGCAAAGAAAACAAGTTCATGTTCATTTTTAAAAACTACAATATTTAAGTTTAAACTTAGGAAGAGCTCAGAAATCTGTATTTGTGGAATAACTCTGAATTTTATTTTATTCTGATTTTATTCACAGCCTTCATGCATCCTACCATGCTTAGATGATCACCTAATTAGTTCCTCCTTGAGTAGATTGAGGTGTCCTTGTGTTGGAATTCAACTGATACTCAGAATGAATGGCTGCCATTGTTGCACCCTTTGAAAGACAGGAGTCAGTCTTCTGTTTGACAATTTTATTATTCCCGGTTCTGTGTATTTTTTTCTTTATAATTGTTTGTCCGAGCAACCGGGTCTGAAAAATAAGACAGCCTTCATGCATCCTACCATGCTTAGATGATCACCTAATTAGTTCCTAATTAGGTGTGTGTCCCATTACATTCACGCCAGATGTAATGGGACACACACCTTCCAAAAAGTTCAAGTTTTGAGTATTTTCCCAAAAGTCTTGGGGCTCATCAAGATGTTTTCTGGCAAAACTGAGACAAGCCTTTATGTTCTTTTTGCTCAGCAGTGGTTTTCCATGTGTATGTGGTCAAACCTCATGGCTGGAATCTGAAATGGCTCGAGTGGGGCTTTGGTGTGCTTGTACACTTTAGCTTGCTGGCACGTGATGCACGCTGCAGCCCATTCTATCACATCCCTACGTAGGCAAGGCCAGACAAATTTGGACCCCACCAGTTTAACAGGCGCACACGCCGGGATGTGAAAGGGAGTGGACGGACTCTTCTGTCAAGAGCTCAGAACCACCGAGTGGGGGGCGGCTGGTGGAGACATCGCAGAGCAAAGGGGGGCACCCTTCTTGCACCACTCTGCTCTCCAGTTTTAATTCAGTAGCTGCGGACTGGAGCGCGCAAATGTCTGCGTCCCCGGTTTGGTCGGCGGCAATAGCAGGAAAATTTATCCCCATGTAGACTGGGGAGACTAACGCGTGTGACAGGCAGTCAGTCACGACATTAAGCTTACCGGCTATGTGTTGAATGTCAGTAGTGAACTCAGAGATTGTGGCCATGTGCCAGTGCTGCCAAGCTGACCACGGTTCTGAGACTTTGGACATTGCATACGTTAGTGGTTTGTGATCGACAAACGTGGTGAACTCGCGGCCCTCGAGCCAAAACTGGAACTGACGCGTAGCCGGGTGGAGGGCCAACAACTCCCGGCCGCAAGTGTTGTATTTACACTTGCTGTCGTGCAAAGTATGGCGAAAAATGCGAGTGGCTGCCACGAACCGGAGACATACTGCTCCACCACTGCCCCTATCCCTATCGCGACGTCAGACACGTCTGTGGTGAGCACTATCTGCATTGACGGGATTGGGTGGGCCAGCAGAGTCGCATTAGCGAGCACCCTTTTGGCATTTGTGAAAGCCTGAGCCCGCTCAGAGGTCCAGCCGATGCTATCCGTGGGCTTCTTTTTTTTGATTGCGCCATACAGCAGTTGCAGCAGCTGTGTTGCCCAGGGGAGAAAACGGTTGTAAAAATTAACCATCCCCCAAACTTCCTGCAGCGCCTTCATGGTCTGTGGACACGGAAAATCCAACACTGCATGCACTTTATCCGGCAGCAGGATCGCGCCGTCTAGCAAGATGCAGTGGTCCAAACTGGCATTTTGCTCTGTTAACAGTAAGCCCGTGTGCTTCCAACCGTTGGAAAACTTGTTTGAGGTGGGCGAGGTGCTCCTCCTTTGACGTACTAGCCATCAAAATGTCGTCCAAGTAGACAAAAACGAACGGCAGGTCCCGGAGCACTGTGTCTATCATGCTTTGAAAAGTTTGCGTTGCGCCTTTTAATTGAACAGCATGTGTAAAAACTCAAAAAGGCCAAAAGGAGTTATTACTGCCGTTTCAGGAATGTCCTCTGTGCGAACCAGGACCTGGTGGTACCTGTGGACCAGATCCACTTTTGAAGAAATGCACGTGCCGGTCAGGTGCACGGAAAAATCCTGGATGTGCGGAATGGGATACCGGTCATGTTCCGTGGCATCGTTCAAGCATCGGAAATCGCTGCAAGGCCGCCACGACCCATCGGCCTTAGGCACCATGTGCAGGGGAGATGCCCACGGGCTGTTGGAGCACCAAACGATGCCCAATCACTCTAAATTAACAAATTCCTCACACACACTGGCTAGTTTAGCTGCATCCAGGCGGCGAGGGCACGCAAACACAGGCAGACCTTTCGTTGTGATAAAATGTTCGACCCCGTGTTTGGTTACCGCAGCAGAAAAGGTGGGAACCATGAGTGCCGGGAATTTGGAAAGAAAATGCTGGTACTTACCCCCTGGAGCTAGAACATTAGCGTGTGTTGGTGCCCCAACTCCCTGAGCTATGCAGGGCAAGGAGGAAAAAGAAACAGCGTCCACTAAGCGTCTGTTTGCAACATCAACCAGCAATCCTTGAGCACAGAGAAAATCCGCACCTAAGATGGGAACTGAACATGCAGCTACAACAAAGTCCCACTGGTGATTGTGCCCATGTATACATACAGTCACCGTCCTTTCTCCAAACGTCCTGATGTGGGATTCGTTGGCGGCCATAAGAGCCGGACCGCTGCCTTCTGCCAACCAGTCTGCGCTGACTGGCAAAATGAGGCTCTTCTGGGAGCCGGAGTCTACCAGAAAACATCTCCTAGAACGAGTGTCCGTTATGAAAAGCAGCTTCTCCCTGTCGCCGGCAGTTGCAGCTGCCGCCGACCACTGGCTGTCTCGTTTCCCAGCTTTCTTGAAGTGGCACAGTGGCAGACAATGTTGCACTTCCTTACCAAAACAGCGGTGATAAAAACACAGCGTCCCTGTCCGGTGTCTCCGGGTGGCCATCCCTGACACCACCATTGGCTCCCCAACCTTGCTGGATTCTTTTGGAGATCCCGGTGTCACTGCGTGCACGCTGAGAGCCCTATTTGCCAGGATGATTCCGTCTGCTTCTTCTGCCAACGCATGATAGTTCCAGCACCGCCAGCAGCGGTGAGTTAGCGAGAATCACCCTCGCTGTAGCCGGTAGGTTCCTGAGGAAGAGGTGGGTAAACAGGAAAAATCCGTCATCTTTACCTATTAGTGCAAGCATGCTCCCCATCAGTTCCACAGCCGATCTGTTACTTAACTCCGAGTTTCTCTGCCCTCTCCCCATCCGAAAGGGTATGATGTTGCACCAGTGTTTGCTTGAGAGCGTCGTATTTACCCTGGGTTGGCGGGTCTTGGAGCAGGCTCATGACTTGTTGTGTGGCGCATGCGTCCAGTGCAGCTACCGCATGATGGTACTTTGTGTCGTTTGTTGAGACTCCGCAGAGGGCAAACTGGGCTTCCATGTGAATAAACCAAGTGGCCAGGCTGTGAAGCCAAAAGTTCGGGAGTCTGACTGCAGCAGTGCATACAGCGGTGGGAGCCTCCAGCGGGAGTGTCTCCATGGTGGTGTTCGGTGCGTGTTCCATTTCACATCTCTAGGTCACCAATGTGGAGGAAGTAATCAGATGAGACCACGAGCTGATGACACCGACTTTGTTTCTCCTCCATCAAATATAAAAGACTGCCTCTGAGTGCCAGAGCGATCTCGCTTATACACTTATCCCCGCCTCTCTGGCACCCAAGGTAAGCACATGAACATGCACGCTGCGAAACATGCACACACATCCACCTACACATTAACATACATCACAAAGCAGGTCTTGATACAATACATTCACACCCCTGTGTCCTCAGGTGTGAACCTGGCACAGCAGGGGCGGAAGGCACATCTTTCTTTGGCTTATTATCCCCTAGCGCTCTGGCGCCCTTTGGCGCTCTTCTCACCTTTTCCCATTACCATTTCTATCTTCTCCCCTCACCAACCCCCTGTCCTAGGTGGAGTGCCATGCCTATTGTGTCCCCCACAGTGTTACTTTTACGTTAGATGTAATGGGACACACACTTTCTAAAAAGTTAACTTTTCAGTCCACAGAGTATTTTCCCAAAAGTTTTGGAGATCATCAAGATGTTTTCTGGTGAAACTGAGGCGAGCCTTTATGTTCTTTTTGCTCAGCAGTGGTTGCTGTCTTGGAACTCTGCCAGGCAGGCCATTTTTGCCATTTTCTCTTTCTTATGGTGGAGTCATGAACACTGACCTTAACTGAGGCAAGTGAGACCTGCAGTTCTTTGGATGCTGTTGTGGGATCTTTTGTGACCTCTTGGATGAGTCATCGCTGCACTCTTGAGGTAATTTTGGCTGGCTGGCCAATCCTATGAAGTCTTATAAAGCCTTATAAACCCACTACTAAAGCTTTGAGACCGGCAACCCACAGTGAGAGCCATTATCCACAAATGGCGAAAACTTGGAACAGTGGTGAACCTTCCCAGGAGGGGTGGGCTGACGGAAATTACCCCAAGAGCGCAATGACGATTCATCCAAGAGGTCACAAAAGACCCCACAACAACATTCAAAGAAGTGCAGGCCTCACTTGCCTCAGTTAAGGCCAGTGTTCATGACTCCACCATAAGAAAGAGACTGGGCAAAAATGGCCTGTATGGAAGAGTTCCAAGACGAAAACCACTGCTGAGCAAAAAGAACATAAAGGCTCATCTCAGTTTTACCAGAAAACACCTTGATGATCCCCAAGATTTTTGGGAAAATACTCTGTGGAATGACAAGACAAAAGTTGAACTTTTTGGAAGGTGTGTGTCCCATTACATCTGGCATAAAAGTAACACAGTGTGGTGACCCACCACAATCTACATGGACATTCATCCTCACTCTCAGAAGGTTCGGAAGAAGCAGAGGACCATTCACATACTGACAGAGAGCCCTTGGGGGGACAACCAGAACAATGGACTATTGTTTATACATCCCCGGATTAAGGAGAAGACGTCCGGGTGCCAGTTGGTCACGCTAATTATATGTATTGACTGATATGTATATCAATATGCTAATGTGCCATGCATTCTCTCTGTTTGTATAACATATACTGTAAAAGAGCTGACGATACATGCCTCAGCAGCACACACAGACAGCAGCACAGTAGCGCACAGTGCTACAAGTGCGTCTCATTATGTTGGAGGAAATAAAACTCTGCAACCTTCCAGCTCGTCTCATCTCACCTGAATTTATTCCTTCATACTGGTGACCCAACGTGTCATGGTGTGCCCCTCGCCTGAACATATTGCTCCACACTGGTGACCCGACGAGAGAGAATGACCATCTGCTCCCTCTCACCGCGCTGTGGACACAGAGGACCAGAGAACGCCTGCAACCTCTTCATCCTCAACAGAGCACGTGCTCCAGAGCGCAGCGCTGGGACCGACACGCACCATGAACGGCGACATGAGTGAGCTGAAGGAAGCAGCCTGAACGGCACTGAACAAGGTGTTAGTGATGCATATATATATATATATATATATATATATACTGTGTATATATATATATACTGTATATATATATATATATATACTGTATATATATATACAGTATACTGTATATACAGTATACAGTATATACAGTATATAGATAGATATATACACTGTATGTATATATGTGTATATATATATATATATATATATATATATATACTGTGTGTATATACAGTATATATATATATTGGGGGGTGTGGGGTGTCAGGGAGAGGTAGTACCTTTGACAAGGGGGGCACGCCATGTCCTTTCCAGGGCAGCTCGCCTGCCACTGGTCCTCACCTGACACTCAACTTTCACCTGTGGCTCCTTGAAGCTGTCGCATGCAACAGTGGCCACCCCCTGGACAACAGCTTTGGCGAGCCGGCTGAACCAGGTGAAGGTAGCTGACAGGTCTATAACCCTCAGTGAGTTAGGCTTGGGCCATGTCAACTCTATTGCATGCAAAGACTGACTCTCGGCAGAATGAGCGGAAGAGATCACTGCGATCCAACGGTTGTGAAGGCGATGGCAGCAAGTGTCGTGGAGCGCCTAGAGCCGGACATGGCACCGATAGAAGTCCTGGTCATCCACTGCAGCCTGGCAGCCTCCCATCATAACGGTTCCCCGTGCCACTGGATCAAGACTCCCCAGGCCGAGAGAGTTGGATTGCCCCTGTGCAACGGTCTTCTCACTATAAAGCCTTCATGCACAGGTCTTTTTTGCAACTCATTACTAATCTGTCAACTCACACCCCTCAAGTCCTGCGGCATTGGGCGTGTGGCGAAGCAACAGGTGGAGATGATCACTGGCGGTTGTAGTCACAAACTTGCACGCAGGCGGTCCATGGGCAAGTGGTCACTCTGCTCCTGAATCCAAGGACAACAGGACAGTTCGGCAGCACCTGTGGGTGACTGGGCAGCCTCTTTAGGACAGCACTGCCCACCCTCACATGAGGGATGGGGCTAGAAAAGGTGCCCCAGACAAATGCTTGCCCTTTTAGCATCTGGTCAGCTTACCGCAGTTGACAGACTCATCCTTACAGCGGCCGAACAATACAAAAGAACGAAAAACTCAAGAGGTTCATTTTGGGAGCCTGGAATGTCTGAACACTTGTGGATAGAGCTGGTACATTGAGACCGGAGAGAAGAACAGCGCTCGTTGCAAAAGAGCTCCAGCGATATTGGATAGATATTGCTGCACTCAGCGAAACCCGCCTTGCTGATGAAGGGTCCCTGAGAGAAGAGGGAGGTGGGTACACTTTCTTCTGGAAAGGAAAGCTGCAAGCTGAGGACAGGATACATGGTGTTGGATTTGCCATTAGAACAGCACTGCTGAAGAACATACCAGCCCTGCCAGTGGGAATCAGTGAGCGTCTTATGAAATTGCGCATTCTTCTCAGCAAGTCCAGATACCTCACAGTCATCAGTGCATACGCTCCTACGCTCACCTGCCCGGATGAAGACAAAGAGCAGTTCTATGAACACTTTGACCAGGTCATCAGGTCAACCTCTCAGAGTGACAAACTTGTTGTGCTTGGCGATTTCAACGCTTGAATAGGAAAGGACCCCAGCAACTGGGAAGGCGTTCTGGGCAGACACGGAGTAGGCAAGATCAACAACAATGGCCTGCTCCTCCTCAGTAAGTGTGCAGAACACAGCCTTTGCATCACTAACACCTTGTTCAGGATGGCAGACAAGTACAAGACCACCTGGATGCACCCGAGGTCAAAACACTGGCACATGATCGATTTTGTCATTGTACGCCAACATGACATCAGGGATGTCCGAGTGACCCATGCCATGAGAGGTGCTGAATGCTGGACTGATCACAGGTTGGTCAGGGCTGTAATGACACTGCACATCGCTCTGCCTCACAGAAATCGACCCAAGACTGTCAGGGCCTCCTACAATGTCACCAGACTGAAGAATCCAATCTGTCTGACAGAGTTCCAAGAAGCACTTGACGAAAAACTCCAAGATGGTCTGACATCCGAAAGCAGCTCCGAGAAATGGTCCTCCTTCAAAGATACTGTCGCTGAGACTGCAAAGGAAGTGCTCGGAGCCAAAACAAGAACCCATGAAGACTGGTTCGACGGAAACGATGACAAGATCAGAGAAGCCCTCCATACTAAGAACAAGGCTTACATCGAGTGGCAGAACAACCCGTTCTCCGTCTCCAAGCGTGAAAGATTCAAAACTCTGCGGGCAAAAGTCCAGTCCGACCTTCAACTGATGCAGGACCAGTGGTGGCAGGATAAAGCGGCCGAAGTCCAGCACTACTCGGATACCCACAATTCCAAGAAATTCTTCAGTGCTCTGAAGACAGTCTTTGACCCCTCCGTGTCTGGCTGCTTCCCGTTGCTGTCCTCGGACAGTTCAACCCTGATTAAAGACCAAGAGGGCTTGATCAAGCACTGGCAAGAGCACTTCAGTAATCTGCTTAACCGACCCTCATCAGTTGACGCAGACACACTGAACCAGATCCCCCAGCAGCTAATGCAAGACTCGCTCGCAGAACCCCCGTTCATAGACGAAATTAAGAAGGCGATCCTTCAGACAAACTCGGGCAGAGCGTCGGGAAAGGATGGCATTCCTGCCGAGATCTACAAGGCAGCAGGCCCCAACGCCCTTGAAGCCTTTCATGATGTCCTGCTGAGTATCTGGGAAAAGGAGGAGATGCCTGATGACTTCCGTGATGCCTTGATTGTCTCCATCTACAAGAACAAGGGAAGCAAATCTGACTGTGGCAACTACAGGGGCATCTCCCTCCTCTCTTTTGCAGGGAAGATCTTTGCCAGAGTCATACTCAACAGACTTATCACAGTATCAGAGCAGAATCTCCCAGAGGCACAGTGCGGCTTCAGGCCTGGCAGAAGTACTGTTGATATGATTTTTGCCATGAGACAACTCCAAGAGAAGTGCATTGAACAAAACATGCCCCTATTCTCTGTCTTCATAGATCTGACCAAGGCTTTTGACACAGTCAATAGAGAGGCCCTCTGGACAGTCTTAGAGCGTATCGGATGCCCCCCAAAGTTTATATCGATGATCAGGCTTTTCCACGACGATATGACTGGCCAGTTCATCTCCAGCAGGAATGTGTCGGAAGCCTTTGCAATCAGCAACGGTGTGAAGCAGGGCTGTGTCCTAGCTCCAGTCCTATTTAACGTGTTCTTCACCTGCATGCTGTCCCATGCCGTCCAAGACCTGGTGAAGAGGGTCTACATTCGCTACCGTTTAGATGGCTCCCTCTTCGACCTGCGTCATCTCACTGCCAAGACAAAGAGCCTGCAAACCCTCTTCCAAGAAGTCCTCTTTGCTGATGATTGCGCCCTTGTAGCCCACACAGAATCCGACCTGCAGATGATGTTAGACCGCTTCTCTGAGGCTTCAAAGCTCTTCGGCCTGACCGTCAGCCTCGGCAAGACGGAGGTGCTTCACCAACCTGCACCAAACATTCATCCACCTGCACCCAATATTGTCATCGACGACACACCACTTGCCAATGTTGAACATTTCAAGTACCTGGGAAGCACCATTTCCTGTGATGGCTCCCTGGACAAAGAAATCGCCTCTAGAATCTGCAAGGCTAGCCAGACACTGGGCAGACTCCGCACTTGAGTGCTCAACCAACACAGTATCCGGTTATCAACGAAACTGAAAGTTTACAATGCTGTGGTACTCTCCTCCCTCCTCTACGGTTGTGAAACATGGACGCTGTATCGCAGACAGGTCAAAAAGCTGGAGTACTTCCACATGCGAGCTCTCCGCTCCATACTCGGAATCAGCTGGCAAGACCACAACACCAACTTAGAGGTCCTGGAGCGTGCCAACAACACCAGCATTGAGGCCATGCTTATTAAGGCCCAACTTCAATGGGTGGGGCATGTCATCCAAATGGAGGAGTTTAGGATGCCAAGACGCCTGATGTATGGTGAGCTCCAGCTCGGCAAGAGAAACCGAGGCCGCCCAAAGCTGCGATACAAAGATACTGTGAAAGCAAACATCCAGTGGTGTCACGTCAAGCCATAGAAACTGGAGGAGTGTGCTATGGGCGGACCAGAATGGAGAGCCTTAATCCACAAAGCTGCTGCCAACTATGAAGAAGCACGATGCCAGAAACTCACTGATGCCAGAGAAAAGCGACACAGAGCTGCATCAGCAGTGATTACAACAACGGACTTTCAATGCCCCCACTGTTCAAGACTCTGCGCAACCAGGCTAGGACCACAGAGCCACCTTTGCGTGCGTCGATGATCCGATGAACAACCACCAACCAACATATATCTATATCTATATCTATATCTATCTATTTATCTATCTATCTATCTATATCTATATCTATCTATCTATCTATCTATCTATCTATCTATCTATCTATATCTATATCTATCTATCTATCTATCTATCTATACATATTCAAAAGTTTGGGGTCACTTAGAAATTTCCTTATTTTTTAAAGAAAAGCACTGTTTTTTTCAATGAAGATAACTTTAATCAGAAATACACTCTAATATCTAATATACATTGCTAATGTGGTAAATGACTATTCTAGCTGCAAATGTCTGGCTTTTGGTGCAATATCTACATAGGTGTATAGAGGCCCATTTCCAGCAACTATCACTCCGGTGTTCTAATGGTACAATGCGTTTGCTCATTGCATCAGAAGGCTAATGGATGATTAGAAAACCCTTGTGCAATCATGTTAGCACAACTGAAAACAGTTTAGCTGGTTAGAGGAGCTATAAAACTGACCTTCCTTTGAGCAGGTTGAGTATCTGGAAAAAAATATTATTTCAAATACAAATCATTATTTCTAACCTTGTCAATGTCTTGACTATATTTTCTATTCATTTTACAACTCATGGTGGTAAATAAGTGTGACTTTTCATGGAAAACACAAAATAATTGTCTGGGTGACCCCAAACTTTTCAACGGTAGTATATATGTATATATATATATATATACGGTTCCGGTTCCGCCGGACCGGTAGCGCCACACAAGTAGGCTGCCCGTTGCAACAGCCTTTTTTTTTATCTTCCTTTTTCTTTCTACACCTTTCACTCTGTATATATATCACAGACGCACGGATCGCCCTGGGGGTCTCCCGGGTCGGCGGACGGAGCCCCGGTTTGCAGCGGGAGACGTTACAGCGGGGAGGAGCTAGTGCTAGCTAGCACTTGGCCGCCGCCCGGTGCTAATGGGAAACTCGACATACCGGGAGCTGTAGCGAAAACGACGCGGGTGCCGGGCTGGAGTTTAGGCGGCGTGCAAGAAATATAAGACAGAATAATAAAGAGCGATGGCAAGAACCAAGCAGACCGCCCGTAAAATCTACTGAAGGAAGAAGCCCCCCAGGAGACTGCTAGCCACCAGGGCTGCTTGGAGATGCGCTCCGGCCACCGGCAGAGTGAAGAGGCCTCGCCGTCACAGGCCCGTGGCTCTGAGAGAGATCCGTCGCTACCAGAAATCCACGGAGCTGCTTATCCGTAAGCTGCCCGTCCAGCGCCTGGTGAGGGAGATCGCTCAGGACTTCAAGACCGTCCTGCGTTTCCTGAGCTTCGCCATCATGGCTCTGCAGGAGACCAGCGAGGCCCACCTGGTGGTCTCTTCTTCGCCAAGAGGGTCACTATCATGCCCAAAGACTTCCAGCTGGCCCACCGCATCCGCGGAGAGAGAGCTTAGACTTTCTGCTGCAAATTCACCAACCAACCATAATGCTCTGCACTGTGTGTCTATATATATATACATTTATAGTAATATGGACATATGTTTACTAGATGTTGTTTTTTCTTGCCTTCTGATTGTTGCTCTGAGTGTTGCTATCCCTGTGCTGTTGCAATCCTGGAATTTCCCCATTGTGGTACTAATAAAGGCTTATCTTATCTTATCTTATCTTATATATATATATATACTGTATATATATACATAAAAGGCACATGAAGAATCTGACCAGAGTACAGCTTCGTCACCTGCGGCAAATACTTAATATTGTGGAGAATGGGGAAAGATGAGGCTGAGTTTATTTCTCAAGTCAGATTTATTCACATTCTCCAACATCATCCAAACACAGAAAGAGAAAAAGAGAATGAATCTTCCAACATCTGTCCCTTTTATACCCAGGACATCAAACATACAGTCACATGGTACTTAATCCCAGTCACAATGTAACTTGCCCCCGATCTTAACACACTCCACCTCTCAGTCTCTGGCCGCTGGGCGAAATCCCCCAAGGCTATCTCTTTGCATGCCAAAGACTAAACTTCACACCCTCGTGTTATTTCCAGAGCGGCTCAGTCCTTTGTTCCGTCTCAGATGTGAAGCCTAAGGTGGTATTGATAACCGCGGCACATCCGGGTAACTGCGTGGTCACGTGGCGCGGAAAAGTCATAGCGCAGTGAAAACAAACCCACGTTGCAGTGTCGGAGGTGTGATAAGTTAGTTGGATTGGGTCGATTTCTGCGTTAAAATGTCGTCATCATGCGTGATATACGGCTGCACCAACCACAACATGATGAAAGACAGAAAGTTGAGTTTCTACAAGCTTCCTAGTCGAGACAGAAGCCCTGAGAGGAGAAACAAATGGATAGCATCATGCAAACAACAGAATGATGATGGGAGCAAGTGGTCTCCAGCCAAAAGCAGGGTTGTGTGTTGTGACCACTTTAATCGCAAAATCTTAGTTTTTATTTTGTGCGTGTGTGTAATCTGTGAAGAATGCAATCATTGCATTAGCCAGAAATACATCACATTTTAAAGTTGATACCTGGAAGCGTAATATAGATGCATCAATCCTACCCTTTTTTTTACTAATAATATATTCCAGGGAAGCCAGTCAAGAAGGACATGGAGCATCCTGACTACATTCCCTGCATATTGCCATCACAAAAAGGTAGCTATGAGCATGCCAAACAACAACTGCAGAGGTATGAGAGGACAGAAAAGAGGAGAAAACTTGAAGACAATACTGGTAAAATCACCTGTTTTTATTTTCCATGTGTGTTCATGGCCTTACCAACTCCCGTATATATAATGTTTTGAAATACTGTTATCATCATGATGTCTGTAGTCTGGCGTTGTAGCGTGATTTCGCCGTGGGATCGAGCGTATTGCTGTACTCGTGCGCCATGGTAGCATGGAAAGCAAGCGGTGATAGCGGACACATGGGTTTGTTTTCACTGCGGTCTATTTTTGGCAGCAGCCGTCACGTGACTGTGACGTTGCCTCGCGGTTATGAATACGTATGAATCATGCAGTCATATACATATGTGCATATACGTATGTGCCCCACAATATTACCTGGCAGGATAGAGTTCCTGATGTGGAGTAAGTAATGAAGCCCTCATTACCTCCGCCAGGCCGAAGGCCAGGAGGTTATGTTTTTGCCAGCGTTTGTCTGTTTGTCTGTCTGTCTGTCTGTCTGTCTGTCTGTCTGTCTGTTTGTCTGTCTGTTGGTTAGCAAGATAACTCAAAAAGTTTTGGACGGATTTCGATGAAACTTTCAGGCGTTGTTGGAAATGGTACGACGAAGAACTGATTAAATTTTGGGGATGATCCGGATCACCATCTGGATACAGGAATTTTTTAAAGGATTCTTTAACATTGTGAGATACGGCCATTTTCAACATGTGTGCAGGCGCAATGGAGGGCGCTGGTCGTCGTGTCTGACAAACACAAACTGCGCGTTCTTCAAAGTTTTAGGCACAAAAGCACGCGGAAAACAGTGGTGGGCAGGGCCCACCAGCTTGCCTGTGTTTGCGCTACGCTGCAAAAGCTGAGACTGGCAGCTGTCCGGCGCGGGATTATTTGGCAGAAATTCCCCGGGCAGCCATAGGGGCTGCGCAAAAACCAGCTCTCTGCTGGGGAAGCTTCCAAATCCTCTTTTTTTCCGCGGAGCGCAAACCCAATAAAACCCACGGCAACCTGTCTACCCAATTTGCATCCGTCAGTGAAGCCCTGAGTGCTGCTTTCAGTGATCTATGAAAACGCTCGCAGCCTGGGACTTTGCACATGAAGGAGATGGACACAACACCAACACTTCAGTTTATTACCTCCGCCAAGGAGGTAATGCTTTTACTACTGAACCACTAATCCTATCATTGTGAATCCAATTGCTAGTCATATGTTTTCATGGTCAAGGAATCTGAAAACGTACACACAAACACTGTATGGGGGGGAACTGTGGCGCTTGGCGGAGGTCTGCGCTCTCCGAGTGCTTTTCTAGTTACATCATTTGTTTGGTTTGGCAAAGGCCATGCTCTATGGAGAACTGCGTAGCAGCAGCAGGAAGAGTGGAGATCAGAAGCTAAGATATAAGGATGTCATCAAGAGATATCAGAAAAATGCACATATAAACCCTGACACCTGGGAAATGACAGCAAGTGACAGGAAGAAGTGGAGAGTATTAAGAGCATCTCCGCCATCGAGGAAAAGAGACACAGTCAATATGTGCGAGTTCAAGAGAGAAGACACACCAGAGCAGCAACTGGATTGGCGTGAACACTTTGCAGGTGATTCTGCCACTCACATGCGGGCTATACGGCCCACCACCGCTCTTGCAAAATCTAACATTATCAAGCCATCATCAACATCAATGGACTACCGTATATATACAGTGGATATAAATTGTTCTTAGGTATGACTGTGAGAGTGAATGGTTGTCTGTCTCTCTGTGTTGGCCCTGCAATGGACTGGCGATCTGTCCAGGGTGTACCCTGCCTCTAGCCCAAAAGATGCTGGGATAGGCTCCAGCCTCCCCGCGACCTGAAAAGGATTAAGCGGAAGAAAATGAATGGATAATAAAGTCTACACACCCCTGTTCAAATGCCAGGTTTTTGTGATGTAAAAAAATGAGACCAAGATAAATCATTTCAAAACTTTTCCCCCCATTAATGTGACCTATAACCTGTACAACCCAACTGAAAAACAAACTGAAATCTTTTAAGGGAAAAATTAAAAATATTAAATTAGAAAACAAGGGCCCAGTCCAATCAGTCACAAATGACATGGGTTAGGTTGACGTTAGGGTTACTTGTTCTTGACAATGACCCCACCAGTCCAGAGTATTCATTACATAAATTCTCAGGTTGTCAGTTACCTATTTGTGATTTGAGACTATTCTAAGTCCTACCATTTTTGATCGCATGTGTACTGAGATGATGTTACTTAAGCATACATACTCAGATCCTGCAGTGCAGAAACCCAATGCCTTAGACTGGGGTGACAAATTAACTTTATTACATGTTACAGAAGTTTGAAATTCTACATGAACAGAAAACCTTTCCTCTGGATGATGAATGGCAGCATGATTTGCTGCGCAGAGACACATATCTCTAAAGTGTTTTTCTTCCAAACAATCAGTCATTCTTCTCTCTTGAGCCTTGACTTTTCAACACACATTTTTCCTGTCACACCATGGCCTTGGTCAAGATAGGATTTCTTCACCTCAAAGTCATGAATAATTCAGCATGGGAGGATGCAGCTCACCTGAAGACAGCCAACCAAGAAAAGGGATAAGTCAGCAGTGACAGCACAGAGCAGAAGACAAGAGAGGAGGAGGAGGAAAGTAAATTGGCAGAGTATGGAGGAGGAGGTGAAGAAACGGCCCATTATCTCTGCTCGAGAAAGAGGTCAGTTTGAGACATTTGTATGATTGTGTGTGCATGTATGTATGTGTGTTTTTATATCCCCATGGACTGCATCATAGTTGAACTTTTTGGTTTGCTATGGAATCTCTCACAGTGTTATACATTCATTGCTCCATTCTTGTTTGAGATTTCAACCTTGTTTAGATTTCATTCTCCAAAGAAGCGGAGGAAGCACGTTAAAAAGCATAACCATAGAAAATAAGTCAAAGAACTCCATATGGAAATAATCAGAGACAATGCTGCTGGAGCCAGAGAGCATGTGGGTGTGCTATACTGCTGCTCTGAGCTGAATCTGTTGCATCATTTTCACCACCATCCTCCTCCTCCGCTTCCACCTCCTCACTGATAGGCCCGGGCCCCGGACGCTACAGTCTGCCCCCTACAGTCGGATACATCAACCATGACTTCACCAAGCCCAGCAGCCCCGCATACACCCTCCACAGTCGCATGAGCAGTGCTAGTGAGTTTCCAAAGGTTGATTTTAAGTGTTATATCTCATGATTGTACATAAGTGACCCAGTTTTAGTCACTGAAGTTACATTAAAATTGTTGGATCATAAGGGTAAATATGTCACATTAGCAAATGCTTACACCTTATATACATTGCGTTTCTCTAGTGTTCTCTGTGGACTCCAGCCCAGGACCAAGGTATCACGTTGATGCCAAGGTCACCCGCTTTGGCCGGATGGAGACACCATCCTACTCCATTCTGGGCAGAGGAAAACGCATAGTCAGTAAAGGTGATTACAACTAAAAAATGGCATTTAGTGCTACTTGTCCTTCATCTAGTTTTTGGTCAGATATATTCCGTATAATCTGAAGTGCATATAGTACTCTATTTCTGTAAGAGTGATTCTTTTTCTAACCAGTTTTAGTTTATGTTTGAAGGGAAGCTATTCCAGACCCCTGGTCCAGGGGCCTACAGCCCAGAAAAGGCTCCGCCTCTCAATGCCCACCGCAGACCTCCATCATATACTATTGGATTACGAACAAGATACCGCTCCGTAGATACTGTACCAGCACCCAACAGGTAAGGTCAGGAGAAAGCACAGCTGCTGTTGTTCTTTATTTTCCTCTTTATCAATAAAACATGAGCATCATCAATTCTACAGAGACTGTCCTCCAACAAAAAAAAAAAAGACTTAAGTACTTAAATAAGTTACATAAGTAGTGTATTAGAAAGTCAGGAGTCGCAGAGAAGTTTGTGAGGGTTTTGCATGACACGTATGACGACAGTGTTGCAATCTACCCTCTGGGTAGATGAGGGTTTGAAGGGAGGACTCATGGCACAGACAGAACTTCGGTGCAAAGATGTTAATTTATTACAAAAACTCAAAGGAACAAACAAGAGGCACAGCATGAGGGCTGGAAACTATTTCAGGACTATAAGGCTAAAATAAACTCACGGAGTAATATTGAGACACACGGGAAACACAGTGGAGAACACGATGGAAGAAATGACATACTACAATGACCCAACACAGAGCACAGTCACAGACTCACATATACAGGGAGACTAATCATTACAGATGCAGGACAGCTGGGTGAACAATTAAGGGCTACAGGTGCAGAGAACAGGATGGGTGGGCTGCACAGACAATCAGACATAGGATGCAAAAGAAACATGACAATGAACATACAGGAAATCAGTACAGGAGCAATATCGAGAGGGCGGTGGCTAGAGGTATGGAAAACATGAGGAGCTGGAACAATAGGTAAACAGATACACATAGACACAGGACCCAACAGGGGATGACACAGAAGACAATAACAAGGGACTCAGGGGAACACAGATGGCAATAAATGCAAATGATAATCGTACATAATTACTGGCAGAACGAAAATAAACACAAAGCATGGGCATGATCCCATGATCCTGCCCAGACTATGACAGACAATGAGATGGTGGTGAGGTGTGTTGTAGGAGTGACAGATGGATTCAAGGTGGGGGTGGGATTATATCAAGGATCAGCTCTGAGCTCCTTCTTGTTTGCCATGGTGATGGACCAGGTGACAGACGAGGTCAGGCAGGAGTCTCCATGGACTATGATGGTCACAGATGACAATGTGATCTGTAGTAAGAATAGGGAGCAGGTGGAAGAGAATCTGGAAAGGTGGAGGTATGCACTGGTGGAAAGAGGAGTGAAAATCAGTGGAAGAAAGAATGCATGTGTGTGAATGGGAGGGAGGCAGCTGTAATGGTGAAGATGCAAGGAGTAAAGGTAGTGAAGGCCGGTGAGTTTAAATACCTGGGGTCAACCATCCAAAGCAATGGAAAATGTACAAGAGGGGTGAAGAAGAGAGTGCAGGTAGGGTGGGGTGGGTGGAGGCAAGTGTCAGGGGTGACTTGTGACAGAAGAATAGCAGCTAGAGTGAAAGGGAAGATTTACAAGATGGAGGTGAGACCTGCTATGATATATGGTTTGGAGATGGTGACACTGACAAAAAGACAGGAGGCAGAGCTTGAGGTGGCAGAACTGAAGCTGCTAACATTCTCATTGTGAGTGACTAGGAGGGACAGGATTAGAAATGAGTATATCAGAGGGACAGCTCAGGTTGAGCGGTTTGGAGACAAAGTAAGAAAGGCAAGGCAGAGATGGTTTTTGTCATGAATCACCCTTCAGGGCAGAGAGGAGAGACCCACACGCTGGACTGCAGTTTGTGACATTTATTAACAACAACACAAAATCCCAAAAGGTGCAAAAACAGAAAATCCAGACAGAAAAACTAAGCAGACTTACAGCACACCAGAACAGGGCCAGGATTCTGGTGGAGATGAAAACTGAGACGTTGGCAAAGATAAATGAAAATAACAGCCCGTAAATAAAGCTAGAAACAATCAAACACAAATAGTACCCAGTGTGAATCACATGAGCGGGCTGGGGAGAAAATGACAATCAGCTGTGAGTCATGAGGAGAGGAGGTGGGGCTGACAGTTTGACAGGGGCACCACCCACAACCTGGCAGTATCCCTGATGACTGCAACCCCCCAAGAGAGAAAGAAAGAGAAGGCACTGGCACAAATAAAGACAAATAAACCCAAAATACACTGAACGTAAACAGGAAAGTAAATCATACAAAGAAACAATACTGAATATGTGAAAACAAACTAGAAATAACATAACAGGCATAGAACTGAAAATACCACATTATACAAATAAGGAAAAACAAAAGGCAAAAAGACCAAGCATGGTGGAAAGAAGAAGACTTGTGTTTTTGAAAAAGATGGCTGCTAGTGGTTGTGATAGTAATTACATGCAGTGAGACGGTGGAGGTTAAAGGTGTAACGTGGTGTGAATAGACCTTCACCCTGTAATTTTAAGCACCTATAATTGTACATTTAACTAGTAAAAGATCTATATTGGCAATCTAGAAGTGAACTTCAAATCTTTGAGTGAGGAAAACAATGGGATTTAACTCAGGTCAGGGGAGCAGAAAGAGACTTTTAGGGCTTTTGAAATTAGTAAACTGTGACCAAGTTCAAGGTGGTACATTTAGTCATGTTCTGAGGTCAAGAACCTACACTCTGTGTCAAGAATTGTCCCTCTGGGAAGAAAGGAGAGACCCACGCACTGGACTGCAGTTAGTGAGATTTATTGAAAAAAAAAAAAAAAACTAACACAAAGTCCCAAACAGTGCTCTAACACAAAATTCAAACAAACGAGCAAACTTACAAATAAAGTGCACCAGAGCAAGGGCTGGGCTATGGTGGAGACAAAGGAACAGAACTCAAGACAGTGGCAATCAGAAAAGAAAATCGCAGCACTTCGATAATGTTGGTCCAGAAACAAATGAAACAGGTGTGGGTCACATGAGTGGGCAGATGGTAACAATGATTAATAATTTGGGCCAGCTAGAAGCAATAAGAGGGGAATAGGGTGCTGACATCTGACAGGGACCACACCCATGCAGAGCAAAAACCCGGAAAAGCCACTGACAGCTGTCAAGCCCGAGGGAGAACACAACAGAATACAAATATGAGATGGCAAAAATAAAGACAAATAACCTCAAAAATGTAATTAACAAACTATAATGAACGTAAATAGGAAAATAAATCATACTAAGAAACAATGCAGAATATGTGACAAATCAACCAAGGATAAAATAATAGGAATTGCAACTCAAAACGACAACACAATACAAATATGAAAAAAGACCAAAAGATTGAGCCCGGTGGAATTCCCCCGTGCTCAGATCGTGACACTCTTTTTATTTTTCAGTTGGAGGACTTGCTGCCTCAACATATTCTCTAGCGTGTGGGTTCCAGTGTAAAGCCTTATAAAAGCACTATGAATGTTTCTATTGATCAATAATGTTTCTGCTTCAAAGCCAGACTGTGGCACTGAGACAAAAGACAAAGGTTTCTCATCCTGTAAGTAGTGCAGTATCTATTGTCATATACAGGTACTAGTAGAAAGCAAGATCATTTTAAAACCAAACTCAAGAAATCATCAATAATCATTTTAAATCAGAAGACACATTTCTTCATCCTAAATGTCTCCATCTTTATTCCACTAGCTACAGTCTCCCTAACCTGCTGGGTGGTCACATTCCTCATAAACCTACCAGTGCCAGATACAGCTTTTCTGGCCGGAGGAAAGTTGGAGCCCCCTCTGAAGATCTTGCTACAACTCCTGGACCAGGAAAGTACAACAGCACCGACCCAGACATTTACCGCCAACGCCAACCATCCTTCACCATGCAGGGTCGGACTAAGAGGCCCAACTACTCCTCCGCTATTCCTGGCCCGGGTGCATACAGTCCAGAAAAGTTCTATCTGCACCTTCCCAAACCTCCGGCCTTCCCCATGGGCATCAGACACTCTGAATTTGTCACCCCACTTGTGGTAAATGTAATCGATTGACAATATAATTGAGGCACTTCAGCAGCTTTATTTTTAGCTGGAGTTTTACATAATTTTACCTTACAATATCACTCAAGGAACAAAAAGTATTATAAAAAAACACACACACACTGAAACTGAGGACTGTACACTTTGCATGTAAAGTCCACAGACAGTATTTCTTTATAAATAAAATAAATAATCTTTGTTTGCATTGTTTGTGCAGTTAAAGTAACAACACTACTAACATTCACTTCAGCACTAGCTTAACAGGAAAAAGCTGCATTTATAAAGAAAAGGAAGTGAGAAGAAGTCCCTATGGTTTTGTTTTTGACATCGTAATGTTAACAGGTGAACTCCAGTCGCTGCACTCGCCCAGACCCAGCAGGTCTTGAGCGCACACCTGGAACAGGTAGGTCCTCCCTGGGCACAGACCCTTCAGTTCAACTGAGGTGTTCTCAGATGGACCCAGCTAGAGGAGAAAATGCAAAAACACATTCATAGTCAGCAGTGTGGTAGAGGTTTGTGTGAGCTGATGAAATACTAGACAGTTCTGTACAGGAAACTAAGGGGGGGGGCATGTCCCCCCTAACTTGGAAAAAACAGAGAATTTTCCCCCCTCATACCATCATAAACCTTTATGTATCGTATTACATTACTGAATAAAATGCATTTGAAGCACCAATGCTAAGCATAAATGCAAAAATATGCTTTTTCTTGTAAATTTGTAACTTTTTATTGTAAACTGTTTTCTAGTAAATTTGTGATGTTTTTTCTTGTAAATTAGCAACTTTTTCCCCCTCATAAACTTGCTGGCTTTTTTTCTTCATAAATTTCCTGCTTTTTTTCTGGTAAATTTACAACTTTTTCCTTATAATTTTATTTTTTTTTCCTCATAAATTTGTGACTTTTTTCTTATAAATTTCCAACAAATCTGAAAACTTTTTCTCATGAACATGCTACTGTTTTCCTTGTAAATTTGCATTTTTTTCCCTCAGAAATTCACTACTTTTTTTTCTTATAAACTGGCTGTTTTTGTGTGTAAATTTGCGACTTTTTTCTTGTAAATGTTCAACTTTTTGTTGTTGTTTTGAAAGTCATATGGATGCTGGTAAATATATATTCTATGTAATGGTTTAATTTTTTTTTTTTTTTTTTTTTGTATTCATCCAAATTACCCCCCTATTTTAAAGGATTTAAACTCTTCTCAATTCCAAGAACATGAACCCCCAAACACAATCTTGCACAGGTCCCCCAGAAAGCTAGAAGCAGCTCTGACTACAATGATATTTACAGTGTCAGCTAAATATTTGCTCTTGAGAAAATGCTCTGTTTATTGTCCCCAACAGTGAAATGAAATATCCGCCCATGCATATAAGATGAAGTGACAAGACTGGGGAAAATATAAAGACTAGCAGTACACAATCCCCAATGGATAATTGCAGCAAGTCTACAAAAAATAAGTGAATGGGTTTTCAACAGATCATCCAACGACACCTTACAAGATAACATTTTAAAAAGTGGCATAGCATAACTGAGACAGAAATAAACAATGAAGTATATTTGGCGGGAAGTCTGGAAATTTTCAAAAACTTTTCAGCGCAGCCAAAAAAAGTTCTGCTGTTTTGAACATCAATGTGTGTTATCTGTTTTTATACCACACATGTCAAGCTGTGGTAAAAAGGCATTCAGCAGTTTTTTTGTTGTTGTTGAGTCTTCTTACACTGACAGACTTTGGGGTACCCTTGTTTTCCCACTGGTACACGATGTAGTATTGTAGGGGGAAGATGTCCAGGTTTTTCCAGGTCAGAGGAGGAGACCACTGCACCAGAATGTTTCCGTTCTGAGGGGAAACCCGGACATCTACGGGAGGGTCTGGCTTCACTGCAGACAGACAACAGAGATTTAGATGAAAACATACTGTAATCCAATATAATAGTTTTTTTTAGATTGTGCAATGCATTATTTAATTTCTCACCTATATCCTCCAGCATAAAACTTGTCATGTAAGAGCTACTCCCAGAATGCACTGCTGTGATATTGATGATGTAGTCAGTGAAGAGTTTTAGATTGGGCAGGTGGCAAAGCCAAATCTGAAAATATCAAATAAATTAAAATAATAATTATTTAATCAAAATCAAATTTATTTTAAGCATTTTACATTAGGGCTGTGATTGACATTGGACTTTCCCAACATGATTATAATGTCCAGGGATATCATGATAATGATATTATGATATCTGTCAAAAATGTGAAAAATAATCAGAAGAATCCTAAGAGTCAAATTGATCTTTGCTTATTGTTTGTTTTGGTACATTCTGTATGTATAAATGTACCAAAGCTAGGCCAGGGAATTGATTAAAAATTAACAATTGCACATTTTCTATAATTGTGATTAATTGCTAAAGTTACAATGAAGAAAAAATGAAAAAGTATTTTAAACAACTTCTAATCACATTTTTTCATAAAGTATTCCTGTGACTTTTAAATTCAACAAAAATACTGCTAGACGAGCAACAAAAAAGACTTGATAATCAATCAATCAGTCAACCTTTATTGTCATGATGCTATGCATACAACTGTAGTGCAAGCAAGATGAAATTGCGTTTCTCTAGGCATACGTATTGTAAAAAGAACATAGTTTAAAAACACACTCACACACCCCCTCACCCCCCACCCCGACAGCCATTCAAGTATCCTGAGACACATTTGGCTATTCCATTAATGTTCACTTATACATTGATTCTTCATCCCTCTGAATAAGTCCCACCACTGTGGTGTCATCCGCAAACTTAGTAATCTGGCTCCCCTCGTGTCTGGACACACAGTCATGTGTTAAAAATGTAAACAACAGTGGACTGAGTACACAGCCTTGAAGGGATCCAGTGCTCAGCGTGATGGAGTTGGAGATGTTGTTTCCAACCCGGACAGACTGAGGTCTCTCGGTCAGGAAATCTAGGATCCAGAGACATGTGGTGGTGTTCAGACCGAGAAGAAGTAATTTCTTCATCATTCTCTGGGGAATAATGGTGTTAAATGCTGAACTGAAATCAATGTACAGGAGTCTGGCAAAGGTGTCTTTCTGATCCATGTGGGTAATGACAGAGTGCAGGGTGGTGACTATAGCGTCCTCTGTGGAGCAATTTGAACGATACGCGAACTGGAGCGGGTCATGTGATGCAAGGAGGCAGGCTGTGATGTGTGGTTTAACAAGCCATTCAAAACACTTCGTCACAATTGGTGTCAGTACGACAGGACGATAGTTATTCAGACAGGACACAACCGCTTTCTTTGCCACCGGTACTATGATAGAGGTCTTAAAGCATCTAGGGATGATGGCCTGACTCAGGGAAATGTTATATATGTCAGTCAGGACATCCGCCAACTCACTCGCGCAGACTCGGAGCACACATCCTGGGATGTTGTCTGGACCTGCAGCTTTAAGTGGGTTGACCCTGATTAAGGTCCTCCGTGTGTCCGCTGCGTTGATGGTGATAGCTGGCCCCACAGATGGTGAAGATGGGCCAGCCCTCCCTCAGATTGTTGGGTTTGATGCTTCAAAACGTGCAAAGAAGTTATTGAGCCTGTCTGGAAGCAAAGCGTCATCATCATCGACCCCCTGCCTAGACTTATAATCCGTCAACGTCCGTACTCCCTGCCACATCCGTTTGGTGTTCCCTGTGTCACAGAAATGTCCCTGGATTTTCTGCGTGTAGATGCGTTTCGCTGTCTTAATTCCCTTCGCGAGCGCAGACCTGGCTGAGCGGAGGGCAATCTTGTCCTTAGCTCTAAAGGCTGCATCTCTGGCTGTGAGCAGCGAGCACACTTCTGCAGTCATCCAGGGTTTATAGTTGCATAATCATATTCAATTAAAATATTATAGCAATTTGTAACATTGCTTTTCAGTTCATTATAAAGAGGGAGTTGATTTCTCTGCAAAACTATTATTCTTACATTTCATGTTTTATTTTGAAACAGTCAAAGAGGAATGGATCGTCATGGATCCATGAGGATCGTCATGGACGATCCTCATGGATCGTCACCTTATCGTGGTGGGGGGGTTTGCGTGCCCCAGTGATCCCAGGAGCTATGTTGTCCGGGGCAATTTGCCTCTGATAGGGTCTCCCAAGACAAACTGGTCCTGGGTGAAGGGCCAGACGAAGAACGATCCAACAGACTCTCATGATAAATTGTATATCAAGGATTCAGTGTACCCCGCCCGGTATGGGGTTACCGGGGCCCCACCCTGGAGCCAGGCCTGGGGGAGGGGCTCGAAGGCTAGCGTCTGGTGGCCGGGTTTCCACCCATGGGACCCGGCCGGGCTCAGCCCGAAGGAGTTACATGGGTCCGCCCTCCAGTAGGTTCACCACCTGCAGGAGGGATCATGGAAGTCCGGTGCTATGTGGATTAGGTGGCAGTCAAAGGCGGAGACCTTGGCGGACTGATCCCAAGCTTTCTAAACTGGCTTTTGGTACGTGGAATGTCACCTCTCTGGTGGGGAAGGAGCCTGAGCTGGTGTACGAGATTGAGCGATACCGGCTAGATATAGTCGGCCTCACCTCAACACACAGCTCCGGTTCCGGAACCAGTCTCCTGGAGAGGGGCTGGAGCTTGGCCTTTTCTGGAGTTGCCCCGGGCGAGAGGCGACGAGCAGGGGTAGGTATTCTTGTATCGCCCCACCTTGCTGCCTCTATATTGGAGTTTTCCCCGGTGGACGAAAGGGTTGCTTCCCTGCGCCTTCGGGTTGGGAAACGGGTCCTGACCATCATTTGTGCCTATGCACCAAATGATGTTTCAGAGTACCCACCCTTTTTGGAGTCTGTGACTGGGGTGCTGGAGGGTGCTCCTCCTGGAGACTCCATTGTCCTACTGGGGGACTTCAATGCGCACGTGGGCAACGACAGTGAAACCTGGAGGGGGGTGATTGGGAGGAACGGCCTGCCCGATCTGAACCCGAGTGGTGTTCAGTTATTGGACTTCTGTGCTAACCACAGTCTGTCTATAACGAACACCATGTTCAAGCATAAGGGTGTCCATATGTGCACCTGGCACCAGGACACCCTAGGCCGCAGGTCGATGATCGATTTTGTTATCGTATCATCAGACCTGCGACCGTATGTCTTGGACACCCGAGTAAAGAGAGGTGCAGAGCTGTCAACTGATCACCACCTGGTGGTGAGTTGGATCCGATGGCAGGGGAGGAAGCCATTCAGACCTGGTAGACCCAAACGTATAGTGAGGGTGTGCTGGGAGCGTCTGGCTGAGGCCCCTGTCCGGGAGGTCTTCAACTCCCACCTCCGGAAGAACTTCAACCACATTCCGAGGGAGTCTGGAGACATGGAGTCTGAATGGGCCATGTTCTCCACCTCTGTTGTTGAAGCGGCAGCCCAGAGCTGCGGCCGCAAGGTGGTCGGTGCATCTCGTGGTGGCAACCCCCGAACCAAGTGGTGGACACCAGTGGTGAGGGGGGCCATTAAGCTGAAGAAGGAGTCCTATCAAGCTTGGTTGGCTTGTGGGACTCCCGAAGCAGCTGAGGTGTACCGGCAGGCCAAGCGGAGTGCAGCTCGGGTGGTTGCTGAAGCAAAAACCCGGGTATGGGAGGAGTTCGGTGAGGCCATGGAACAAGACTTTCGGTCGGCTTCAAAGAGATTCTGGCAAACTGTTCGGCGGCTCAGGAGGGGAAAGCAGCTCCCCGTCCACACTGTGTATGGTGCGGATGGGACACTGTTGACTTCAACTGGGGATATCGTCGGGCGGTGGAAGGAATACTTCGAGGATCTCCTCAATCCCACTGATACGCCTTCCACAGAGGAAGCAGGGTTTGGGGACGAGGGGGATGACTCGCCTATCACAGGGGCTGAGGTCGCCAAGGTGGTTAAAAATCTCCTTGGTGGCCGGGCCCCGGGGGTGGACGAGATTCGCCCCGAGTACCTCAAGGCCCTGGATGTTGTTGGGTTGTCATGGTTGACACGCCTCTGCAACATTGCGTGGAGGTCGGGGGCAGTGCCTTTGGCATGGCAAACCGGGGTGGTGGTTCCTCTCTTCAAAAAAGGGGACCGGAGGGTGTGCTCCAACTTTAGAGGGATCACACTCCTCAGCCTCCCTGGGAAGGTCTATGCCAAGGTACTGGAGAGGAGAGTCCGGCCGTTGGTCGAACCTCGGATTCAGGAGGAGCAATGTGGTTTTCGTCCTGGCCGTGGCACATCGGACCAGCTCTTTACCCTCTCGAGAATTCTTGAGGGTTCGTGGGAGTTTGCCCAACCAGTTTACATGTGTTTTGTGGACTTGGAGAAGGCATTTGACCGCGTCCCTCGTGGATTTTTGTGGGGGGTGCTTCGGGAGTATGGGGTATCGGGCTTGTTGTTACGAGCTATTCGGTCTCTGTACGACCGTTGTGAGAGTTTAGTTCGCATTGCCAACACTCGGTCGGAGTCATTCCCAGTGAGAGTTGGACTCCGCCAGGGCTGCCCTTTGTCACCGGTCCTGTTCATAATTTTTATGGACAGGATTTCTAGGCGCAGCCAGGGAATGGAGGGTGTCATGCTTGGTGACCACAGGATCTCATCTCTGTTGTTTGCAGATGATGTTGTCCTGTTGGCTTCATCCAGCAATGACCTACAGCTCTTGCTGGGACGGTTTGCCGCTGAGTGTGAAGCGGCTGGGATGAGAATCAGCACCTCCAAGTCCGAGTCCATGGTCCTCAGCCGGAAAAAGGTGGATTGTCCTCTCCGGGTTGGGGACAGGCTCCTGCCCCAAGTGGAGGAGTTTAAGTATCTTGGGGTCTTGTTCACGAGTGAGGGGAAAATGGAGCGAGAGATCGACAGACGGATTGGAGCAGCATCTGCAGTGATGCGGACGTTGTACCGGTCTGTTGTGGTGAAGAGGGAGCTTAGTTCTAAGGCAAAGCTGTCGATTTACCAGTCAATCTACGTTCCTACTCTCACCTATGGTCACGAGCTTTGGGTAATGACCGAAAGAACGAGATCGCGGATACAAGCGGCTGAAATGAGCTTTCTCCGTAGGATTGCTGGACTCACCCTCAGAGATAGGGTGAGGAGCTCAGTCATCCGGGAGAGGCTCAGAGTAGAACCGCTGCTCCTCCACATTGAAAGGAGTCAGTTGAGGTGGTATGGGCATCTGATTAGGATGCCTCCTGGACGCCTCCCACTTGAGGTGTTTCAGGCACGTCCCACTGGGAGGAGACCCCGGGGCAGACCCAGGACTCGGTGGAGAGACTATGTCTCCCAGCTAGTCTGGGAACGCCTTGGTATCCCCTCTGAAGAGCTGGAGCAGGTGGCTGGGGAGAGGGAAGTCTGGGCTTCTCTGCTTGAACTGCTGCCTCCGCGACCCGGACCTCCGGAAAAGCGGTAGAAGATGGATGGATGGATGGATGGACAGTCAAAGAGGAAGTCAGTGCTTCTGCCAAAGGCAACTTTCCTAATTATCCTAACCCTTAAAAGTACCAAACAGAACAATTATTACCTGATTTCCAGAGCTCTTGATGCATCAGGATTACTACTGCAACACCACATCATCAGAAAAGGTACAATTAACCTGTCTCACAACAGTCCCCCAGCCCACTCGCTTTCATCATCATCATAGCAGTCTGTCCGGGGCGACAATGACTGTTTCATTTAGGTCTGATCAGATTTCTCCATGCAGCTCTGCCCTTCACCTTCCACTGCCAGGAACTCCTGACCTTGTTAACCCAGGCAACGTCTGAGCTGGTATGAGTTGCTGTCTGACTGACCATTTCATGAAACTGCTTGCAAAGTATTTGAGTACCACTAGCTTTTGCTGGAGTAGCGACATATTCTTGTTGATAGAGGTATTATCAGTAGCAAGGACAGGCCAAGACAAACAGACTCCAGTATCTGTTGCAGTGACTGACCAGATGATAGGTTTGTTTATCTCTGCTCTTTGTGTAGTGCATGTCATGATGCACCGATTGGCAAAAGTCCACCACAGACCTTGTGACAGATGTACTTATCTGCCAGGATGTCCAGTCTCACCCCGGGTAACTGGGAGTGGTCCACCATAGACCTGTGACAGATATTGTTTTTAGTCCTGCCAGGATACCCAGTTTCACCCTCCACACCCTCAGAAGGGCGGGGTTGCCGCTTGAGTCACCGACGGCCCGACTCATGAGACAGGTAGTACTGGTTTTCATGGTTATCCGGTAGCAAGCAAACCAATGCCTGACCTGACACATTCGCTCTATTAATATTTATTCACTTATTGGAGTGTGGTTTTCTCAGCTCTCTCTGACAGAAACTCTCCCTCTTTTCATACTTTTGAGCCAACAGCCCCAATCAATAACGCTACATCAGTGTGTGTGCATATGTGTATTAAGTGGGGTGTGTGCTCAGAATGAGGTTTTCCTGAGTACTGGAGGATCAGTAATGGTGTAAATTTAAATGCTGAAAAACAAGATTACTCTTGTTTTAAGTTGAGCCAGCTGCTGAGCCAAACCAATCACCACTGCCTGACACCAGGTCAGGGAGTGACCTTAGAGCATCATTGGAAAAAAAAAAAAAGAATGTGTTTATATTCCCAGCCATAACAAAAATATACAAAAAGAACAATTTAACCTACTGTATTGTGAAAATGCATATTAAGTTATATTTTTGTAAATATTTTATATTAGGTTTTACATGTTCAAAAAACAAACAAAAAAAATCCACATTGACACTTCTATTTTCTTATACTAATTAATAAACCAATTGAAAAATCAAATATTGTAAAGGGACTTCCGGGTGCAACTTACATCTATCTTCTTGGGTTGGTTAGACCAACCCCGTACAATAGGTTGGGCTTGTATGCGACTGTCTGATTGGCCAGTTTAACTGTGACGTGAACAGGCCATCCGCTATTCATTTTAACTGTCTCCTAATGTGTACTATAAAAAGTGTGTGTGTGAGTGTTGGTTTGGGTGTGTAACTAAAGTAATAGACCTGACTAAAAGAAGTGAGAGAGAGAGAGAGAGAGAGAGAGAGAGAGAGAGAGAGAGAGAGAGATAGAGGAAAGAGGGCTCTATAGCTCTGCCTACTTCCTGTTTACCAGAGTTTAACACAACGTATTTGTTCATAAGAATGCAAACAAAATATGTACAGAATATGTATAGAGCATAATGGGAGATTACCTACAGAATTATTATTTTGGCACTCTAACTTTTCATAACCCTTTCAGATGGATCAAACTGGGGATTCTAAATTGTCCTTAGGTATGACTGTGAGAGTGAATGGTTGTCTGTCTCTCTGTGTTGACCCTGCGATGGACGGCGATCTGTCCAGGGTGTACCCTGCCTCTCGCCCAAAGATGCTGGGATAGGCTCCAGCCCCCCCCCCCCACCCCCCCCCCCACCCCCGCGCGACCCAGAAAGGATTAAGCAGAAGAAGATGGATGGATGGATGGATGGGTAGGATGATGACTAAAGCACAACAACTATGAGAACTATGCTGTCATCAGCACATTATAATTTTCCAATGACAAGGCTATATTTTCCCATCACACTGACATCCTGTTTCTCACAGAATCACAAATTAGAAATTAGACAGTTCTCTATAGCAATTTTCTCAAAAAGAAATGTGAAGAGGGGTTTTCCATAATGTCATGTAATCATCTGTATACCAGCAATATAATGAAAATTTAAGAAAACAGTCACAAGCTGCATTATCAGCAGATCCCTGATCAAAAGGGGAAAAGTTGTACCTGTTCAGAGGTGGAAAACGATGCTGAGATCTGAGGAGAGGATGGAGAGTGAGGAGGGATGAGAAGGCAGTGCTCAGTGCTGTTCTCTCTGTGTCTCTCCCTGGGAAAAAGAAACATTAATGCTCCTTTAAGTGAACCCGAAAAATGTGCCTTTTTTTTTTTTTAGCCATTATAAAATGTTTACCTATAGGTGGCAACATAATGCGTTGAAGGGGGAACTGAAGGTTCAGACCAGGCACAAAAGGTCTCATTTGGATAGTTTGCACACCAGCACTGCACCGTGGGAGTGGAGGGAGGCTCTGGCAGGAGGAATTATATTTTGTGATTTGGAAAAAAGAAATACAGGAAATCCTACAAGATGGCATCTACATCTGAGAGTTTGATTTGAAAGCCTTTTTTTTTTCTTTCTTGTAACAGTTGCATAGCATCTGCATACATTTGGTGTATTGGTGCAGTTGGTGGCTCATCAGCTTACCACTTAAAATTGAATTAGTGGAAGGAAGTACTAAAATGTTAAAGTAGAGTAACAGCATAACAGTGACATTTCTAAAGAGAAAGAATTTCAAGAGCAACGTCACACCACAAACAGCTGATTTTTCAAAAGGTTATAACATGAAGACAAAACTGTATCCAGGACTTTTTTTCTTTACACAGAAATTAAGATTTTAAAAAATAAGAAAAATAAGGAAAATCAGCAGTGAATTGATAATCGTATCGCTCTGAACAATATACAGTGCATCTGGAAAGTATTCACAGTGCTTCACTTTTTCCACTTTTTATGTTACAGCCTTACTCCAGAATGGATTAAATTCCTTTTTTTCCTCAAAATTCTACACACAACACCCCATAATGACAACATGAAAAAACTTTTGTTTTTTTTTTTAGATTTTTGCAAATTTATTAAAAATAAAAGACTAAGAAATCACATTTACATAAGTATTCACAGCCTTTGCTCAGTACTTTACTGATGCACCTTTCGCAGCAATTACAGCCTCAAGTCTTTTTGAATATGATGCCTCAAGCTTGGCACACCTATCTCTGCAGTTTTGTTCATTCCTCTTTGCTGCACCTCTCAAGCTCCATCAGGTTGGATGGGAAGCGTCGGCGCACAGCCATTTTCAGATCTCTCCAGAGATGTTCAATTGGATTCAAGTCTGGGCTCCAGTTGGGCCACTCAAGGACATTCACAGAGTTGTCCTGAAGCCACTCCTTTGATATCTTGGCTGTGTGTTTAGAGTCGTTGTCCTGCTAAAAGATGAACCGTTGCCCCAGTCTGAGGTCAAGAGTGCTCTGGAGCAAGTTTTCATCCATATTGGCTCCGAACTTCTTCCATTTACGGATGATGGAGGCCACTGTGTTTATTGAGACCTTCAAAGCAGCAGAAATTTTTCTGTACCCTTACCCAGATTTGTGCCTCGAGAACAATCCTGTCTCGGAGGTCTACAGACAATTCCTTTGACTTCATGCTTGGTTTGTGCTCTGACATGCACTGTCAACTGTGGGACCTTATATAGACAGGTGTGTGCCTTTTCAAATCATGTCCAATCAACTGAATTTACCACAGGTGGACTCCAATTAAGCCGTAGAAACATCTCAAGGATGATCAGTGGAAACAGGATGCACCTGATCTCAATTTTGAGCTTCACGGCAAAGGCTGTGAATACTTATGTATATGTGATTTATTAGTTTTTTATTTTTAATAAATTTGCAAAAATCTCAAAAAACTTTTTTCATGTTGTCATTATGGAGTATTGTGTGTAGAATTTTGAGGAAAAAAATGAATTTAATCCATTTTGGAATAAGGCTGTAACATAACATAATGTGGAAAAAGTGAAGTACTGTGAATACTTTCTGGATGCACTGTAAATTATTACCATAACTAATTCCAAGATTTCATACTGTATAAGATTGTCTTTTTAGTTCAGGTATTTGTACAGGGTAAATACATAAATAAATACATCTCCTCCACCACAATATAGAAACTACAGGTCTATGTATTCACTCCCAGGGAGAGATGGGTAACAGCAACAATTTGTACTTAAGTACTAGTAACACTACCTTATATTAACAGGAGGGCACTCAGAGAGCGCATACCTTCACCAGAATGTAGATGTATTTGTCTGTCCATCTATTTGTTAACTGGTTTACACAAAAAAACTACTGAATGAATTGGATGACATTTTCACTAGCGATGGCCCCTGGGCTACAGATGGACCTATCAGATTTTGGAGGTGTTGGTACCAGATGGGCTTGGGCTGTCGGATCTGCTTAGGGCCTGCGCCTGCTAATGACGGCTCAGTCAAAGTCTGTCTTTTTTAATTATATTGTTAAAAAATAGTTAACTTTTTCACAACAATGTAGCTTACTGAGATTCACTAGTATGTGGAAACTTGAGAAAAGCCCCATCAAAGTTAAAGCAGCAGCACAACCTACTGCATTGACCATTGCCATGGAAACAATGGCGATAAACTCTGTTGCAGTCCATGTGAAAACTTTCACCGGAGTCTGCAAAAATCTTCACTCTGAAAGGAGTTTTTAAAAAGTCGGTTTTCGTACCCAAAACAGTGTTTGCGTGTGGATGAAGAGTGAAATGCATAAAAAGCAACATTTAAAAAAATATCCATTTATGTGGCCAAGGCCATAAATAGATACAGTAGGTAATTATATTTCATCTGTAAAAGATGAAAATGACACAAAAGTTCTTATCCTTATAATAAAACATTTAACATGAAAGACATTTTTTTAAACCACACATGCGAAAGCTCATACGGACCAATCACAATGTGCCACATCATCAAAACAGCCATACAGCCAATCACATTCTGCAATGTCATGAGCAGGCGCAGGCCCTGAGCAGATCTGACATCCCGAGCCCATCCGGTACCTACATCAGGTCTGGATGCAGATTCTGGTTCACTTTTACACTTTCTTTAACATTGCAAGATAGGGCCTTGGCCAAGGTATGCGCACATGGACCACCTCCAAAATCTAATGGGCTCTTCCGTAGCCCAAAGGCCACCACTGGTGAAAATTTCATCAAAATTCATCCAGTAGTTTTTGTGTAATCTTGCTAACACAAAGACAAAAACAAACTGGCATGATCACACTGTCGCCTTGGCAGAGGGAATTACTCAGGTATAAGCAAGAGTAGCATCTACTGAAAGAGTTACTTAAGAAGGGATTAACAGTTTGGGTTTTACCATTATGTGAGGTTTTTCTCATAAAATTCATTCCTTTTTTCCCTGGTATTTGAGACTATTTCTGACAGATTCACTACGTTTTCCTCTATAGCACAACTTTTTTGAGATTGCAGCTTTTCTTGTACTTTACATTTATATTTTTTCATTTGTAAATGTGCAACTTTTTTCTTGTACATTTGTAGCATAACTTAGTAATTTGGTATTTCTATGATATGACATAAACATTTAAATATATAAAATTAAGACCTTGTTCATTAATATCAATGTTAACTAAAATAATTTAATTCTTCTGGACAGTCAGTTTTACTTTAGATCTATCAGAGAATAAAAACTTTTTATTTTAACTATTTTCAAATATACTGGAGAAAAAGCAGTAGGCAGTTTGAGTGGGGATGTCATCCCCGTTGTTAGCAAAATGACCAGAAACCATTCCCCTTGTTAACCTGTCATCTCCCCACCCCCCTTAAAGAGTGCAAGGATGTTTACAGTACAACTGAAGATGTCAGTGAGAGTTTAGTTACAAATGAACAATTTCTTTTGAAAATTTATGAGAGAAAAGCTGCAAATTTATTAGATTTATTTTTTTCAAAATTATGAGTATATAGTTGCAAATTTATGTGGAAAAGAAAGTACACAAATTTATTGCAACAAGTGGCAAATTTGTAGGAAAAAGGGTATTAAATCTACTGGAAAAGTCACAAATTTATCAGGAAAAAGTTGCAAGTTTATAGAATAAGTTATCAGTTTCCAAGAAAAATGTCAGGAGTCTAAGAGAAATAAAACCTTGCAATTTGGTGAGAAAATGATAAAAAAGTTAAAAAAGTTAAAAAAAAAAAGACATACAAATGTACAGTTTCGTTCTTGCAAATTTGCTTATTTTTTCTTGTAAATTTGTGAATTTATTCTTGCAGATTTATGACTTTCTTGGAAATTTGTTTTCCTTTCTCATTGTGTTTTTTTCCTCTCACGAATTTGTGACTTTTCTCATAAATTTGGGATTGTGTTAAATTTGTGACTTTTTAATTGTAAATCTGCATATTTGTCATATTGTTGCATTTTTATTCAAGCAAATTAGTACTTAATTTAAATTTATTAGTTTGTAGCTTCTGCTAAATTACTGAATACCCCCACACACCACCATCCCCCTTGGTGAAAAATAAATCACCTACAGAGTTTTCTTCACAAATGCACTTGAGTAAAAAGTGTCCAACTGTAAAGTTCAATTTTGTGAAAAAGTTAATCGAGTACATGTAGTTGAGCAAATGCAACTGGTTACTACCCACCTCTGCTCCCTGGTGCTCCAGTTATTCTCAGCAGGTCCAAAGCTTGGCTCCCCAGAACACACGACAGTAGAATAACGGTGACACACCCACTGCCAGAAACAGCTGCCATCATTGCCTCAGAAGAAGAATTGTTTGATAAAAGCAGCTCTGTAAGTTTAATTGTTATTCCTTGATTCTTTTAGAATAAAAAAAAGCGTTGTCTTTCCCCCCCTATATTCTTTAATTCGCTTTCTTTCTAGTTCACTCTGTTCTACATGCCATGGATCAACACATAGCCTGCATTTCACTTTGGCGACTGCTCTTCTGTGTGCTTGAGTGGTAGCTAATAAGGGCTTTAAAAACCGCAAAAAGTCCAAAATGAAAGAGGAACAACTCTGGTATACGAGGGGGATTTCATAAAAACTGTTTCATGTTGTGTCACATCTGTACAGGTTTTCTTATGTCATGAATGAAAAACTTTGGTGACACGCTCTAATACTGAATTTGAACTGTCCACAATTTATTTACCAATTCAGGGAAGTCACATGGTACACATATTTACAGGCAAGAGTGAGTACAATTAAAAAGTAATAAAAAGTCCCTGTGATGTCATCTGTTGGTGCACTCAGGTACTCTCCTTTGGGATTTCATGCTCTAGCTGGACAACTAGAGCACACATTCAGAAACAGCATCTCGTTTTAAACCATTAGTCCGTGTGAATTTACGCTCAAGTTCTGCCTCTACGGTCCACCTCTGTCTTCGGTACATCCCACAGTCTCACCAGATGAGACATTTCCTCGTTTCTCTCTGAGAGGCCACAAAAGTTTCTTGTTGATCAGCCCGGGGAGGGAGACTCTGTGGAGGTTCCAGTTCACTGTGGGAGTTCCCTCTCTGTGTAAGGAAATGCCGTGGAGTCCCTCGCTGCTGGGAGGTTTCAGAGACGTGAAGGCCTTACTGATCCAGTTGTTCTTCGCTTCCTGGAGGTCGTTGGCCAGGATTCCCTTCTGATGCTCCAACTCCTGAGTCACAATAACATGGTTAAATATGCTGATTAGGCATTTTGTTAAAAAGTATCTATGACTAATACAATTTTTTAATTAAGTACCTTTTCACTTCTAAAAAAAGGTACACATATATTAAGAGTGCTGGAATCGATCTATAAATGCAAGAAATCTCGGTCTTTGTGTGTGTGTTCCTCAGATAGCTCTCAAACCGTTCGTCAGACTGACCTCAGATTTTATAAGTGCTTTGCTGAGGTTACGAGGGTGTGCATCCCCAAGTATGGAGTTGCTCAGTGAAAATATGTAATTTTTATCAATTAAAGTTTAGCCACCACTCCGTTTCTTCATGCCCTGGTTTCTAGAAGTGTGGGTGGGGCTTCGGATTGACTCCGTACTGATTGGATAATACGCAGCATAACCACCAGTCACCAGAGAGCTCTGCAAACAAACCAAGGAAGTGAAAAGCGACATATATGACCAGAAAAAGAGAATACTGATGATTTAATGCTTAAAAAATTATACTGTAATGTTGCCGTGATTGCATAGTTCTAAAGGATAATTTGGCATGTTGATGGCTGAAAAGCAAAACCTCCTATCTGTGGGATTTTCTGATTTGCAGATTTCACTTTGGATGATGAGAACAAGGAAGGCTGCTCATATCTGTCTGCAAAACAGTCCCGCCCTTTATTGTGACAGAAAATTATTCTGATGAAAAAAAAAAAAACATAGCATAGCACTCTGCAAGAAAACAAAAAGGTTTTTTTTTAGTTTTCTCAAAAACGTGCATTTTTCACATAGGAGGTTTTGCGTTTTGGCCATTGATATGGGGAGAACATGAGGTGCAGGGGTATGTGTGTGTGGGGGGGGGCAGCTGCTGGACTGGCTTATTGCAGTCCTTTCCAGGGTGCCAAGCCCAGCCTGCCCAATTAACAGGACAGCGTCTCAGCTGCTGCTTCGCCTGTGCTTCACCCGTGTGCCACCGCTGTCCTTTGCAACACCGCAGGTTCAACATGGCGCTCCTCCCGGTGCACGGCTATCTAAAAATTAAAAGTTAATAATAATACCACCATGACTGCAGAGCGGAATGGCCAGATCAATTGCATATCATATGCGGACACATATGCGCACACTTTGACTGAACAATGACCGTGACAAAAACTGCCCAAATAATGAAACAAATCATATTTATTTACTGAAAAATGGACAACATTGATGCAACATTTGCAGCCAAACGGGTCATTCTGCTGTGTATAATAATGTTAGGTGTTTCGTACTTATAATATTGCTAAAATATAAAAGGATGCACTACAATGGGTCTCAAATATTTGTAAATGTGTCTTGTTATAGTACTGCTTGAGTTTATTGATGGTACACTATAAACTACACATATAAACTAAAACAATTATAATGATGGGCGCATGTGCACGCAGCAACCGGCAGTGGGTGAAAAAAGTTTGACATCTGTGTCTCTGTTTTTATGCACTTTAATGTGTTTTAATGTAATTCTCTGTGCCGTTTTTGTCCTTGAATGTTTGTGGACTATATAACGAAGAGCTCCCTGGTTCCATCAGTATGGATTTCCTCCTTGTTTTTGCACTGTCGCTTTTTTCCTACCGGCTCTTTGTCTTGGAGGTAAGTGCAATCATGCCGGGAAGAATACAGTATTCCAGAGACATGATACTGCATTTAAACATGGGAAAAGCAGCATCTGTGTTTGAGTCTGTGCTGCAACTGCCAGACTTTATTTTAAGAGATTTTCATGGACACAGCGATGAAAAGAGAGACAAGAGGAGGAAACGCGGAAAGCGTGGAGGCATAAGATTAAGCCTGAGGAGACATCAGCTTAACGGCATTCCTGTTCCTTCCATTATTATGGAGAACGTACAATCCTTGAGAAATAAAGTGGATGAAATTCAAGGGAATGTACGATATATATATATTTTTTTTTTTTTTTTTAAAGAAGAAAAAGGGCTGCACGGTGGCGCAGTGGATAGCACTGCGGCAGCACGGTTTACCCTTGGCCGGGGAATCGTGGGATCGTGGGTTCAATCCCAGCCCTCGACCAACAGTGATCTGTGTGGAGTTTGCATGTTCTCCCCGTGTTTGTGTGGGTTTACTCCGGGATTTCTCCGGTTTAAAAACATGCAGGTTAGGTTAATTGGAGACTCTAAAGTGGCCCTAGGTGTGACTGTGTGTGTGAATGGTTAAGGGATAGCGCCGTATCGTGGCTGCTTCATCCATCCAGGTGGTGGATGCCCTCAATTTCCCCTCTGGGGATCAATAAAGTATACTAAATCTAAATCTAAAAAAAATATCAGAAGGACTTCAAGAACTGCTGTGTCATGGCTTACACGGAAACGTGGCTTACGGCGCTTGACCGGGATGCGGACCTGTGGATTGACGGCTTTGGAGCCCCACTTCGCTTGGATCGACAGGAAGAGGTAACGGGGAAACGTCAGGGGGGCGGTGTATGTTTATATATTAATAAACAGTACTGTATATCTGTCATGGTCAGAGAGCACATCTGTACACCCGATGTGGAGCTTCTGTCCGTATCGCTACACCCCATTTATCTGCCCCGCGAGTTCCCCCAATTTTTCATAACGACTGTGTACATTCACCCGAGAGCGGATGCTGACTCTGCCTCAGCACCGTCTTTGATGTGGTACAGCGGTTGCAGTCGATTTCCCCAGAGGCTCCAAACTTTATCCTTGGGGATTTTAAGCATGTTTCTTTAAAGAAGACACTTAAAAACTTTTATCAGTATGTCTCCTGCCCAACCAGGCGAAAAAAGACATTGGACCTGTGTTATGGATCCATTGAGAGGGCCTATAAATCACTTCCCCTTCCTCCTTTAGGATCCTCAGATCACAACTGTGTACATTTGCTGCCCACATATAAAACTGCTCTCAGAAGAGACAAGGCGAAGACCAGAGACATAGACATGTGGACAGAGGATTCAGTGCACTGCCTCCAGGAATGCTTTAACTGTACGGACTGGGAGGTGTTCACACTGGCCTGCGGGGATGATTTGGACTCTTTGGTGGACATCACATGCTCATACATGGCTTTCTGTAGAGGTATGATCATTCCACGTAAATTTGTCAAAATATATCCCAACAACAAGCCATGGGTTACAAAATCAGTTAAATCATGCTTACAGAGGAAAGCATTTGCCTTTAAACAGGGGGATGTTTCTGAGCTGCAGGTTGCCACAAAAGAGCTGAAGGCCGAAATCTTAAGAGCAAAACAGAATTATAAATCAGAGTTGGAAAGCAAGATGGCAACAAAGAAGCTTGGTTCAGCCTGGACCAGTATGAAAACTATTGCAGGCCTTCAGAGCACAGAGCGCTGTAATCGTGTGTTTTTAGATGGTTTTAATTCAGACACAGAGCTGGTTAATGCTCTTAATTGTTTTTATGGTTGTTTTGACTCTTTTGATTTTAGCACAGAAACCCAAGATTTGAAACAAAAACTCAAAGACAATCAGCACTTTAATATTGAGGTGCAGGATATTAAAAGGGCATTCTGTGCTGTAAAAGTGAACAAAAGTCAGGGCCCTGATAATATATGTGGGCGCTTGGTAAAGTCCTGTGCACATGAATTGAGTCCTGTATTTCACTACATTTTCAATAAGTCCTTACAGACACAACATCTGCCTAAGATCTGGAAAGATGCCGTGGTTGTCCCCGTTCCAAAATCCAGCTGTTCTAAAACGGTAAACGACTTTAGACCAGTTGCTTTGACTTCAATTTTAATGAAAATTTTTGGAAAAACTGGTCAAATTTGAGGTCCTAAAGCAGACTGAGCATGCATTGGATCCTTTGCAGTTTGCCTATAGGCCTCACAGAGGAGTGGAGGATGCCATTGTCACTCTGTTTAACATGCTTTTTAAACATCTGGATTTTAATGGGACACACGCCATGCTTTTATTTGTGAACTTTTCTTCCGCCTTTAATAATACAATCCAACCTCATATTTTAGTTGAAAGGCTCCTGCAACAATTTCACATTGTCACAGTCACATTGTCTGACCAAAGGTGTTCTTCTACTGGCTCTCCTCAGGGGGGTGTGTTGTCACCACTACTCTTCATCCTGTACACAAACATGTGTCAGAGAAGACCTGACAACAGACACATTATAAAGTATGCTGATGATTCAGTTATTGTCAGTCTCCTTCAGGATGGTGAGAGTGGCCACGGCCCAGTAGTTGATGATTTTGTTCACTGGTGTGAGGATTCCTACCTGCAGCTGAATACAACAAAAACTAAAGATATGATTATTGACTTAAGGAGGAAAACTCCCAGCACGAAGTCACTGTACTAAAAGGACAGACCACTGAATGTGTACAGTCCTACAAATATCTTGGGACAATTATTGATAGCAATTTAAACTTTGAAGAGAACTGTGAAAGGGTGTGCAAAAAGGGTCAGCAACATTTGCATTGTTTAAGGAAACTTGCACGCTTCCAAATTGACCGAACCATAATGATAATGTTTTATCGGGCTTTTACTGAATCTGTTTTATCCTTTTCTTTAGTGTCATGGTTTGGTCAGATAAAACTGAAACAGAGGAAATCCTTGGATCAGGTAGTTAGATGGTCCAGTCGTTTGCTTGGTGAGTCACAGCTGAGCCTGACATCCCTGTACACCAGACAGGTACAGAGGATGGCTACCTCCATTTTAAATGATGACTCCCACCTTTTGCACTGCAACTTTCAGCTTCTTCCCTCCAGACGGAGGTTTGCTGTCCCAAAAAGTAAAACCCAGCGCTACAAAAACAGCTTTGTTCCTGCTGCTGTCAAAGAGTTGAACAAGTTGTAACAATATATTGCACATAATTTAGTTACCTATTTATTAATTTCATTTTATATTTACTTATTTTTGTAGGTTTTTTATTTGGGTTCTAAATCTTTTATTGGGTTTTAGACTTTTGAGTTTTTAACCTCTTTGACTAGTCTTTAACTTTTTAATATGACCCTTCTCTGTTATCTCTTTGTTTTTTTTCTCTTATCTCTTTGTCTTATGTCCTGATTGATGGAGCCTTGAGTACTTTTATCGTGTTTATAGTCAGCTTCATGTGTGCCTGTGTTTTGTGTTCATGTTGAATGTAATTGTGGTTTGTAAATATGGATGTCACCTGATTGCAAAACAAATCTACCTACAGGTACAAATAAAGTAACCTGAACCTCAACCTGATGACTGAATAACTCCCATTCCCCAAAGTGCAAGATACAACACCTTTGAACATAAGGCATAAAAGATCACACAAATCAGTGATCTGACAAACAAATAAACAAGGGTTCTTAAACAGTCGCTAATATTGGATGTCCCATTCATTTTCAATAATTCTGTAATTAATATTCACACAAATAAGTCTTAGTGTTCAGTCCCTTTTATATTTGTCAGAGTCTAGCATGTGTGAGTTCCTACATACTGTATAGGCTACACCATTTTGTATTCCACTTTCAAACACAGCCTACATTTGGGCCTGTAAAGCCTAATTGGGCTACGTGTTTTCAGACAAGAATACTTGCTTTCTACGACCATGCACTAGCACAAATAAATTTAATTTCCCCATTAATTTACTGTTCTACTTCATAGCACATTTTAACATTTTTCAATAATGATATAAAGTACAAATACAATATAAAATACAATTCCTGAGTGAAGTGCTTATTAATGTCTTTAATAAGTAGTTAAGCAAACAAAGCATTTACGTTTTGAAATGCTTTAAAGTGATTGTAGTTTTATTTCTGTATCCACAATAATCATCTATTCTTTGTGAAGCAAATATGAAATTAAAGGGGTCATTGACTGAAAAACTGAGTGTTTGTTGGTTTTAACTGTCTGAAATGAGTCTACTGGTCACCTAATTATCCAAATATTTTCAAAACAGTCAATTCTCTTAAAATAAAACACAGCCTTTATCTCGTTTTTCTCTTCCAAAAACGCCAGAAACGTTTTTGACTTTTTTTGTGGAAATCGTTAACGTCACATTTAGAAAAAGCCAACTCACCGCCGTCCTTGAGACCAGCCCACTGCTCTGTTATTGGCCCGCCTAGCTGTCTGTGATGTATATGGCCTAAGTCATGCCCCCTCTACTTCCACATATCGGACCTTCCATTGAAATGAATTGCAAGAGCGAAATTGTCTTTTAATCCCCATCAAATTTTGGTCAGTGGTTCGATTCCCACTTTGTGTGCAGTCTGCATGTCAAAGTGGCGCAGTGGTTTAGCACTGTGGCAGCACAGTTTACCCTTGGCCGGGGGATCGCGGGGATCATGAGATCGTGGGTTCGATCCCAGCTCCCGACCAACAGTGAGCTGTGTGGAGTTTGCATGTTCTCCCCGTGTTGCGTGGGTTTACTCCGGGATTTCTCCGGTTTCCTCCCGCATACCAAAAACATGTAGGTTTAGGGCGCTCGCGCACGCAGCGACCAGCAGCCGGTGGCTTGTCACCAGACTGCAAACCAAATCTACCTACGGGTACAAATAAGTAACAAAAAAAAAAAAAAAAGTGTCCTTGAGCAAAACCCTGAACCCCCAGTTGCTCCTGGTGGGTCAGACCAGCGCCTATGTATAGCAGCTCCACTGCCATCAGTGAGTGAATATATGTGTGAATGGGTGAATCGCAGGAACGGTAAAGTGCTTTGGTCATCTACAGATGAGAAAAAGCACTATATAAGTGAGCGCCATTTACCACTTCTTCTTCTTCTTCTTCTTCTTCTTCTTCTTCCTATCTGGTACTGCTAAACTTGCCATCTGGCTGACGAGGAAAAATCGGGCTAGCAACGCTGGCAGTGTGGATCCGGTGTCTGCTTTCAAGGTCTTGTTGAAAGTCAGACTCCGGGTGGAGTTCGCTTACTATCAAATGGTGGACAATTTGGAGGCATTCGTCAATAGATGGACTGTAGGGAACGTTTTGTGTTCTGTGGATCAGGGGGATGAGTTATGTTTGCACTTTTGAAATGTGACACACTTGGGCCAGTGATATTGGTCTTTTTGCATTTTTGGAATGTACAATAAAGCCTTTTTTTTTAAAAAAGTCTTCTTCTTCTTCTTCTTCTTCTTCTTCTTCTTCTTCTTCTTCTTCTTCTTCTTCTTCTTCTTCTTCTTTCAGCTGCTCCCTTTAGGGGTCACCACAGTGTATCATCTGTCTCCATCTCACCCTATCTCTTGCATCTTCCTTTGTAACACCAACCCTCTCCATGTCCTCCTTCACTAAATCCATGAGTCTTCTTTGTGGTCTTCCTCTTTTTCTCCTGCCTGGCAGCTCCATCGTCAACATCCTCTGTCCAATATATCCCTCCTCTGCACATGTCCAAACCATCTCAGCCTTGCCTCGCTTACCTTGTCTCCAATTTTTTCTTGGGTCGCCACAGCATATCATCACCTGATATTGAAATGAGCCACATGTCGATTTTTATGCCGGATGATCTTCATGACGCAACCCTCCCCATTTATCTGGACTTGGGACTGGCACAGAGAGTACACTGGCTTGTGGTCCCCCTGTGGCTAGGTAACCAACTTTTCTTCCACCATTCTATTATGCCAAGTATCAAGCTAGATTTTTATGTAGTCTTTGGTACAACCCAGCCAGGGCTTGAACCCACAACTTCCTAGTTTTTGGGGCAAATGCTCAGCCACTAGACCCCCACTAAGGTACCATACTTATATGATTACAATAGATACAGCAAACAATTGTGCATCCTTCGTCTTCTTCTTGATTTGATTGGCAGTTGGCAACCAGCTTACAGAGGCAATCCTGTTATTGCAATGCTGAAGGTGCCATCAGCCATTATAATTACCTACAGAATACTGTGTCTCTGTTTGCCATGAAAATGTTATCCATGTCCTATCTAGAGTTTATGTACTGTATATACATTAGTGGTGTTGAATGAATAACATTTTTAATCGTGATTAATCTTTTGGAATGTTGAGTTAATCGCGATTAATAATGCGTTAATCGCATGTTTTCGCATACAGATACAGTGTACCTTAAGTTGATAATTTTTCAAGTTTGTCATACCGTTAGGAACATGGGAGTGAACAAATATGCTTGCTGTCTTCACCTGCAGGTTTATTAAGGTGCTCAACATATCAAAAATGACAAAAACTATCCAGAATATTATCCAGAAAATTCTCAAAAGTATTATTGCATGTGCAAACAACAGAATGCCAGGGTTCAATAACATCACTGAACAACAACCAGCCAGCAGCCACAAAAGGAGGTTGCTCTTTCTCTCATAGCAAATCAATCAGCTTTATTTATAAAGCACTTTAAAAAGCAACACTCGCTACACAAAGTGCTGTACAACAAGGACACAAAAAAACATAAAAGCAGGGAGCAGGACACTAGCACAAAAACAATATAAAACCAACAAGACAATATAAAACTCAGCATGACTAGAAACCACAGTCAATAAAATCAATAAAATAAAAGGTAAGAGAAGCAAACATGCACCACTTTTAAGAAGATCAACACAAAACCTTGTGTGTCAATAAAACACAATTTCCCTTTTAGCAGAAAAACTGCAAACATAAACAAACAACTATCTTGCCACGACACCCCACCATGCTGCAAAAACAGCAGGGGAGTGAACGGACATCAGGAACACTGCTTGAGAATTTTTTTTAGACTGGTACGCATCAACAGTTGGACCCAAAGCTATGAGGATGAAAACAGGCAAATTTCTGTCCGTGTCAGCTGCTGGAGGTCAGCTACAACCTAGCATGTAGTTACTAGCTAGCTAGCTTCCACAGAAGAAAAACCCAACATCCAGGTGAAGTTTTGGAGGAGGCTGTAACAATTATCCAGGTGAGAGCTCTGACAGATAACATTGTAAACTTAAACATGACAGCACTTTGGGGATATCCATGGCTGTAATCCAGCTTGTTTGACTTCACAATGTCTGCATGGGCACAGTGTCTGTGGCCAGAACGGCTTTGGTACGGAGAGCCACTAGGCCAAAAAGTACTGTTTGCGCTTTCTGCCGTTAACTGCCGTTAACTGCCATTAACCGCGATCACAAAATTTATCGCCGTTAAGGGGGGCAAAGTGTTAATGGGTAATTAATGCAATAACTCCAACACCACTAATATACAGTATATCTATGTTACGGGCCACTGAAGTCTCATCCAGCTTCTCAGATGTAAATTATTATGATTATTTTAGACCCATAAACATTTTTAAACTATTTTTTTCCATCAATATACTATAATTTTTGCAGACTATTCTTCTTCTTCTTCTTCTTGGAGGTGGATTTAAACTGTTCTACCATGGTGTAGATAGGAAGAGAAATGGAGTAGGAGTAATCTTGAAGGAAGAGTATGTAAAGAGTGTTCAGGAGGTAAAGAGGGAGTCAGACAGAATCATGAGTTTGAAGGTAGAAGTCAAAGGTGTGATGTTGAATGTTGTCAGTGTGTATGCTCCAAAAGTTGGATGTCAGGTAGAAGAGAAAGAGGAATTCTGGAGTAAGTTGGATGGTGGTAGAGAGTGTTCCCAGGGGGGAGAGAGTGGTGATTGCAGCGGACTTTAATGGACATGTAGATGAAGAGAACAGAGGTGATGAGGAGGTCCTGGGTTGGTATGGTCTTAAGAAGAGAAATGTGGAAGGATAGATGGTTGTGGATTTTACTAAAAGGATGGAAATGGCTGTGGTGAACACATACTTAAGAAGAGAGAGCAATATAGGGTGACTTACAAGAGTGGAGGAAGGTGCACACAGGTGGACTACATCTTATGCAGAAGGAGAAATCTGAAAGAGATAGGAGACTGCAAGGTGGTGGCAGGGGAGAATGTAGCTAGACAGCATAGGATGGTAGTCTGTAGGATGACTTTGAAAAGTAAGAAGAGGAGGAGAGTGAAGGCAGAGCCAAAGATTATGTGGGGGAAGTTACAGAAGGAAGAAGGTCACACAGAGTTGATACAGGCTCTGGGTGGTAGGGAAGAATTACCAGATGACTGGGAAAGTACAACAAAAGTACTGAGGAAAACTGGTAGAAGAGTATGTGGTGTATCCAGTGGACAGAGGAAGGAAAACAAGGAGACTTGGTGGTACAAGAAAGTGTCCAAAGGAAGATGTTAGCAAAGAAAAAGTGGGATAGTCAGGGAGATGAAGAATGTAGACAGGAGTATTCAGAATCTAGGCGCATGGCAAAGAGAGAGGTGGCAAAGGCAAAGGATAAGGCATATAGTGAGTTGTATGAGAGGCTGGACACTAAGGAAGGAGGAAAGGACCTGTATCGATTGGCTAGACAGAGATCGAGCTGGAAAGGATGTACAGCAGGTTAGACTGATTAAGGACAGAAATGGTAATGTACTAACAAATGATGAGAGTGTGTTGAGAAGGTGGAAGGAGTACTTTGAAGAGCTGATGAATAAAGGAAATGAGAGAAAGGAGGATTGATGAAGGAAAGATAATGAACAAGGAACTCCTGAGGATTGTGCAAGGCAGAAGTGAGGGCAGCTTTGAAGAGGATGAAGAATGGAAAGGCTGTTGGTTCAAATGACATATCTGTGGAGGTATGGAGATGTTTAGGAGAGATGGCAATGGATTTTTTAAAAAGATTGCTCAATACAATCTTGGGATAGTAAGAGGATGCCCGAGGAGTGGAGAAGAAGTGTTTTGGTACCAATTTTCAAGAACAAAGGTGATGCTCAGAGCTGTAGTAACTACAGAGGCGTAAAGTTAATCAGCCACACTATGAAGATATGGGAAAGAGTTGTTGAAGCCAGGTTATGAGGAGAGGTGACAATCAGTGAGCAGCAGTATGGTTTCATGCCAAGAAATCATACTACAGATGCAATGTTTGCTCTGAGAGTGCTGATGGAGAAGAACAGGTACATCTCACTAAATTAGAATATCATCAAAAAGTTGATTTATTTCAGTAATTCAATTCATAAAATGAAACTCATATTTTATATAGATTCATTACAGACAGAGTGATATATTTCAAGTGTTTATTTATTTTAATTTTGATGGTTATGGCTTGCAGCTCATGAAAATCAGTTTCTCAAAAAATTAGAATGTTACATAAGATCAATTTTAAAAAATAGATTTTTTTTTAAATAGAAATGTTGGCCGACAAAGTATTTTCATGAATACACTCAATACTTGGTCAGGGCTCCTTTTGCATGAATTAATACTGCATCACTGTGGCATGGCATGAAGGTGATCCACCTGTGTTACTGCTGAGGTGTTATGAAGGCCCAGGTTGCTTTAATAGTGTCCTTCAGCTCATCTGCATTGTTGGGTCTGGTGTCTCTCATCTCCCTGTTGACGATACTTCATAGATTCTGTATGGAGTTTAGGTCAGGAGAGTTTGCTGGCCAGTAAAATATGGTGATACCATGGTCATTAAACCAGGCTTTAGTACTTTTGGTAGCAGTGTGGGCAGATGTCAAGTCCTGCTGGAAAATGAAATCAGCATCTCCATAAACCTTGTCAGCAGAGGGAAGCATGGAGTGCTCTAAAATGTCCTGGTAGACAGCTGCATTGACTTTGGACTTGATAAAACACAGTGGACTAACACCAGCAGATGACATGGCTGCCCAAATCAGGTGCCAAGTCCTGTCACTTGGAAATCAAGGTCCCAGAGTCTGGAGGAAGAGTGAACAGGCACGGAATCCAAGGTGCTTGAGGTCCAGTGTGAAGTTTCCACAGTCAATGATGATATGTGGAGCCATGCCATCTGCTGGTGTTTTTCCACTGCGTTTAATCAAATCCAATGTCAGTGCAGCCATCTAACAGGAAATTTTAGAGCACTTCATGCTTCCCTCTGCTGACAAGCTTTATGGAGATGCTGATTTCATTTTCCAGCAGGACATGGCACCTGCCCACACTGCCAAAAGTGCAAATACCTGGTTTAATGACCATGGTATCGCTGTGCTTGATTAGCTAGCAAACTCTCCTGACTTAAATCCCATAGAGAATCTATGGTGTATTGTCAAGAGGAAGATGAAATACACCAGACCCAATAATGCAGATGAGCTGAAGGCTGCTATCAAAGCAACCTGGGCTTCCATTACACCTCAGCAGTAACACAGGCTGATCGCCTCCATGCCATGCTGCACTGATGCAGTAATTATGCAAAAGAAGCCCCAACCAAGTATTGAGTTTGTACATGAACATACTTTTCAGTCGGCCAACATTTCTATTAAAAATCTTTTTTTTTTAATTAATTTTATGTAATATTCTAATTTTTTGAGAAACTGAATTTGGGGGTTTCATGGGCTATAAGCTATAACCATCGAAATTAAAAGAAATAAACACTTGAAATATATCACTCTGTGTGTAATGAATCTATATAATATATGAGTTTGTTACAACTCACTCTGGGCCGTCATCTGCCTCAGCTGTGCGCACACCTGGGAGTAATCAGCCTCGGTCTATATAGCCCGTGCTGCCTAGAGCTTTGGCACGGAGCCATCTGCTATGATACGCTCTTCGTCCTGCGCACGCCCTGATTCCGCTCAGCCCTGCGCTACATCGTTGGACTCTCCGTTGGCACGTAAGCTCAACAAATTCCAACCTTACCTCTCCTCCCAGGCTCTCCCCTGTGCACAGGTGGATCCCTCCGGCGGCGGTTCTCTCCCTCGCGGCGGCGGAACTGCTCCTCTCTCCACGCCGCGCATCACAACGCTTCACCGGGTGCGCTCAGCAGGCGCTGTCTCCCTGGCAGGTGGCCCAAAGCCGACGCCAACTCCAGGACATCTGCAAGTAAGCCCTGTTTATTCTCCATCCATCATAACACGGCTGAAATTAACACCTGTGTTTGGTTCTGTCTCTAGGGTTGCCAGGCTGTACGGCGCTCTGTTTCACCCCCGGCTGCAGCTCGTTCACCCACACAACATTCACACACCGCATACATGCACCCACACACCTGCTGGTTATTCAATAAAGATCATTGTATTGAACTTGAGTCTGTGTGTGCATATTCCCTGGGTCCGACATTATGTCAGTACGACTCCGTCAGAGTGACCCAGCGAACAGCGGGCTCACACACCGCTTTAACATCTTGGAGGCTCAAGTTTACTAAATTACTTACCAGCAGCAGGTTATTCTGAACCAGCTAGGTCAGATTAACAGCCGGTTGGATCGCCTGGAAGGACAGCGGGCATTCCCTCCAGCCCAGAGCAGCAGGCCAGCTCCCATTAGCTCCCCACCTAGCCAGGCTAGCCCGGGCGCGCTCACGCGTCTCACGCCGATCCCCACGCCCACGCGCTTCAGTGGGAAGCTCAGGGAGGCGCGGGGTTTCATCCTCCAGTGTGAGACAGTGTTTCGGCGCGTTCCCGGAGACTTTCCCTCCGATCACAGCCATATCGGTTACGTGGTGAATCTCTTGGAAGGGCGAGCATTAGCGTGGGCTAATGGCGAGACCCAGCTACGCTAATCTCTCCTACGCCCAATTTGTCCGAGATTTCCATGAAATATTTGACCACTCAGATCATGATAGTGTGCTAACCACCCATTTATTAAACCTTCGCCAGGGTAGTCAATCGGTGGCCGATTGCGCTGTCGACTTCCGGGTGGTAGCGGCGGAAGTTGGGTGGGAGGATGCTGCACTTTGCAGCATCTTCACCCGTAGGCTGAGTCCTAGCCTACGGGATGAGCTGGCCTGCCTAGATAAGCCTGAGCGGCTCACCAAGCTCATTTCTCTGGCCATTAGCTTAGATAATAGGATGAGGGAGTGAGCGGCCGAACAGAGATCCTCCGGCCGTTCGAGTAAACCTTTTCGCCGCTCCTCCCAGTCTCCCACCTTGGCTCTGCCCACGTTAGAGGGCCCGGTTGACTCTGAGGCCATAGTGATGGGACGTACTAAAATCTCACAGGCAGAGAGACAGCGCTGCCGGGACCTGGGTCTCTGCATGTATTGCGGGGATGACCAGCATGACATCGAGTCCTGCCCGGTTCGGCCAAAGAGGGGGGGTCCGCGAGTCACTATAGGGGGTCTCGCGGACTCATCCCAATCTAATCCCCTATCCAAATGTCTCCTACCTATTAGGTTTTGTCACAACCGCACTGAGTTCCTCACACACGCACTGGTGGACTCGGGGGCTGAACAGAGCTTTATTTCTAAAGAACTGGCCACCTGATTGGGGCTCTCCTGCCAAGCTCTGCCAAACCCCCTTAACGTCATCACCCTGTCAAAGGCTCCCTTAGAGAAGGTAACGCACCGGACTGCCCCGGTTGCGGCCATCATTTCAGGGAACCATCGTGAAGATCTCAGGTTGTTCGTCCTCTCCACCTCGGCTGCCCCGGTCATCCTGGGTTACCCATGGCTGCGCTTGCACAACCCCACCTTCGACTGGCAGACTGGCAGCGTTCTCGCCTGGAGCCCATTCTGTTTGAGTGGTTGTCTCCAATCGGCAGCCTGTTCTCCTGCAGTCCCCCTCTCCCCCCCCGCCCTTCCACCCCCCGACTTGTCCAGGGTACCTTCGGAATTCCACGACCTTGGAGCGGTGTTCAGCAAGGCCCAGGCGTTGTCTCTCCCCCGCCACCGCCCGTACGACTGCGCCATCAACCTCCGCCCGGGCGCCCCCCTGCTGTTGAGCCGCTTGTACAGCTTATCAGCTCTGGAGTGCGAGGCTATGGAGGCGTACATCAAGGAGTCGCTCAGCTCGGGCATCATCCGGCCATCGTCATCACCGGTGGGGACAGGATTCTTCTTCGTGGGAAAGAAAGACGGTTCTCTTCGCCCCTGCATCGACTTCCGGGCTCTAAATGATATTACCATCAAGGACAAATACACCTTACCTCTGATGGACTCTGCCTTCGACTCCCTCCAGGGGGCCTCCTGGTCCATGAAATTGGACCTCCGCAGCGCTTACCATGTCGTGCGGATCCGGGAGGGCGATCAGTGGAAGACGGGATTCTGGACCCCCAGCAGCCACTTTGAGTACCTTGTCATGCCGTTTGGGCTCACCAACGCTCCGACCGTCTACCAGCGGTTCATCAATGATGTCCTCCGGGATTTCCTGGGGTCCTTCGTTTTCATCTACCTGGACGACATCCTGATCTTCTCTAAATCCCGGGAGGAGCATCAGGTTCACGTGAGGCAGGTCCTTCAACGGCTGCTCAAGAACAAACTCTTCGTGAAGGCCAAAAAGTGCGAATTCTACACCGAGAAGACCTCCTTTCTAGGTTTTATCATCTCGCACAACCAGGTCATTCCGGATCCAGAGAAGGTGAGGGCGGTGGTGGATTGCCCCCCCCTCCCCCCGCCCCCGTTGTCAAGGAAACAGTTGCAACAATTTCTGGGGTTTGCCAATTTCTACCGGCGGTTTGTGCCCAAATACAGCTCAATCGCCGCCCCCCTGACCCGCCTCACCTCCCCTAAGGTGCCGTTCCGGTGGACAGAGGAGGCTGCGTCGGCCTTTGCGGCCCTGAAGGCGGAATTCTCCTCGTCCCGGGTCTTGACGCAGGTGGACCCCACGTTGCAGTGTCTGGTCGAGGTGGATGCCTCTGATTCGGGGGTGGGGGCAGTACTTTCACAGCGCTCCCCAGTGGACGGAATGATCCACCCCTGTGCCTTTTTCTCTTGGCAACTGTCACCCGCTGAGAGGAACTATGACATCGGCGACAGGGAACTCTTGGCAGTCAAGCTCGCGCTGGAGGAGTGGCGGCACTGGCTGGAGGGGGCCTAGCTACCCTTTGTGGTCTGGACGGATTATAAGAACCTGGAGTACCTGAGGATGGCTAAGCACCTGAATGCTCGACAGGCACGTTGGTCCCTGTTCTTTGGGCGCATCCAGTTCACCATCACCTACCGCCCGGGGTCAAAGAACGCGAAGCCAGATGCCCTGTCCAGGCAGTTCACCTCGGAGGCCGCTGAGAAGCAAGAGCACACCATCCTCCCGGCCTTGTGTGTCGTGGGCGCCCTCTCCTGGGCCATCAGGGATAAGGTCTTGAAGGCCCAAGAAACCGAACCGGACCCGGGCGGAGGTCCTGCCGGGAGACTGTTCGTACCATCTGCTGTTCGGGGTGATGTGATCCACTGGGCCCATTCTTCCAAATTCGCCTGCCACCCTGGGATCTCCAGATTGGTGGAGTTGCTCCAAAGATCATTCTGGTGGCCAGGGCTTCGGAAGGACGTCATCAGCTACGTTTGTGTCTGCGCCCAGTGTGCCACCAGGAAGACGTCTTCTTCTCCGCCGGCTGGCCTTCTTCACCCCCTGCCGGTCCCTGGGAGGCCGTGGTCTCATGTGGCGCTGGACTTCGTAACCAGTCTCCCGGTATCCAACACGTTCGACACCGTGCTGACCATCGTGGACCGCTTCTCAAAGGCTGCCCACTTCATTCCCCTGCATGGGCTTCCAACAGCACGTGACACAGCGGATCTTCTGGTGTAGCACGTCGTGTGCCTGCATGGGATCCCCGTGGACATCGTCTCTGACTGGGGCCCACAGTTCGTCTCCAGTGTGTGGAGGAGTTTTTGTAACGCTTTGGGGGCTACAGTGAGCCTGTCCTCTGGTCATCACCCCCAGAGCAACGGGCAGTGCGAGCGGGCAAATCAGGAGCTGGAGGCCGCTCTGCACTGCGTCATCGCCTCCAGCCCATCATCATGGAGCAGTCATCTGCCTTGGATAGAATATGCTCATAACCTAACTGTCTCTTCTGCAACCGGTATGTCACCTTTCAGGGTGTTGTTGGGCTATGATCCCCCGCTGTTCCCTGAAGAAGAGGGGGAGGTGGCCGTACCATCAGTCCACGCGCACCTGAGGCGCTGCCGTTGGCTATGGGCTGCTACTCGCCAGGCCCTTTTACGAACAGCAGAGCGCAACACCAGGGCGGCGAACTGGGACAGGAGACCTGCTCCGCAGTATCAGGTGGGTTAGCAGGTATGGTTATCGATGCAGCATATTAACCTGAAGGCTGAAAAGAGGAAGTTGGCCAAACGCTTTATTGGGCCCTGCCCTATTGTTAAGGTGGTGAATCCTGTGGCTGTGTGTCTGGCTCTCCCTCCTTCTCTGCGTGTTTGTCCCACGTTCCACGTCTCGCAGGTCAAAACCGTGATCTCTGCCCCCCTCCTCGAGCCCCACCTCCATCCGTGTTGATCGACGGTGACCCGGCTTGGACGGTCAACTCCATCCTGGACGTCCGACGCCGGGGTCGCGGCTTGCAGTACTTGGTGGACTGGGAGGGGTATGGCCCCGAGTGGAGGTCCTGGGTGCGCCCGTCGTTTGTGCTGGACAAACGCCTTATTAAGGACTTCCACCAGGCGCACCCAGGTAAGCCATCGCCAGGAGGCGCTGCTCAGGGGGGGAGTACTGTTACAACTCACTCTGGGCCATCATCTGCCTCAGCTGTGCATACACCTGGGAGTAATCAGCCTCGGGCTATATAGCCCGTGCTGCCTAGAGCTTTGGCACAGAGCCGTCTGCTATGATACGCTTTTCGTCCTGCGCACACCCTGATTTCGCTCAGCCCTGCGCTACATCGTTGGACTCTCCGTTGGCACATAAGCTCAACAAATTCCAACCTTACCTCTTCTCCCAGGCTCTCCCCTGTACACAGGTGGATCCCTCCGGTGGCGGTTCTCTCCCTCACGGCAGCGGAAGCGCTCCTCTCTCCACGCTGCGCATCACAACGCTTCACTGGGTGCGCTCAGCAGGCGCTGTCTCCCTGGCAGGTGGCCCAAAGCCGACGCCAACTCCAGGACATCTGCAAGTAAGCCCTGTTTATTCTCCATCCATCATAACACGGCTGAAATTAACACCTGTGTTTGGTTCTGTCTCTAGGGTTGCCAGGCTGTACGGCGCTCTGTTTCACCCCCGGCTGCAGCTCGTTCATCCACACAACATTCACACACCGCATACATGCACCCACACACCTGCTGGTTATTCAATAAAGATCATTGTATTGAACGTGAGTCTGTGTGTGCGTGTTCCCTGGGTCCGACATTATGTCAGTGTTTCACTTTTTGAATTGAATTATTGAAATAAATCAACTTTTTGATGACATTTTAATTTATTGAGATGCACCTATATAGAGAAGGTCAGAAGGAGTTGCACTGTGTCTTTGTGGATCTACAGAAAGCATATGATAGGGTGCCAAGAGAGGAAGTGTGGTACTGTATAAGAAAGTCAGGAGTGACAGAGAAGTATGTGAGGGTAGTGCAGGACATGTATGAGAACAGCAAACGGTGGTGAAGTGTAGGAGTGAAGGATGGATTCAATGTGGGGGTGGGATTACATCAGGGATTGGCTCTGAGCCCCTTCTTGTTTACCATGGTGATGGACAGACTGACAAACGAGGTCGGGCAGGAGTCTCTGTGGACTATAATGTTTGCAGACGACATTGTGATCTGCAGTGAGAGTAGGGAGCAGGTGGAAGACACCTGGAGAGGTGGAGGTATGCTCTGGAGAGAAGAGGAATGAAAGTCAGTAGAAGCAAGACAGAACACATGGGTGTGAATGAAAGGGAGGCAGGTGCAACGGTGAAGATGGAAGGAGTAGCGGTAGTGAAAGTAGATGAGTTTAAATACGTGGGGTTAACCATCCAAAGTAATGGAAAATGCACAAGAGAGGTGAAGAAGAGAGTGCAGGCAGGGTGGAGTGGGTGGAGACGGGTGTCGGGGTGATTTGTGACAGAAAAGTAGCAGCAAGAGTGAAAGGGAAGATTTACAAGATGGTATTGAGACCTGCTATGATGTATAGTTTGGAGACAGTGGTGCTGACAAAAAGACAGGAGGTGAAGCTGGAGGTGGCAGAGTTGAAGATGCTAAGACTTTCATTGGGAGTGACTAGGAGGGACAAGATAAGAAATGACTATATCAGAGGGACCACTCAGGTTGAGCGGTTTGGAGACAAAGTAAGAGAGGCAAGGCTGAGATGATTTGGACATGTGCAGAGGAGGGATAGTGGATATATTGGACAAAGGATGTTGAAGATGGAGCTGCCAGGCAGGAGGAAAAGAGAAAGACCACAGAGAAGATTCATGGATGCAGTGAAGGAGGACATGGAGAGGGTTGGTGTTACAGAGGAAGATGCAAGGGATAGGGTGAGATGGAGACAGATGATCCGCTGTGGCGACCCCTAAAGGGAGGAGCCGAAAGAAGAAGAAGAAGAAGAAGAAGAAGCAGAAGAAGTGTTGCTGCAACTTTGCAACTTCTGTTGTGCCCCCATCAACTCTGGTCTTAATCATTTTCCAGTGCAGCTTCAACTTCAAAAGTTTTAGTGACAAAACAACTGAAACTGAGCAGTTTGGCCTCCACCAGAAAACAGGTGTTTTTACCTTGAAGTATCACGACCAACTTTTGCATTTTGGAAAACAAGTGACCTCTAGTGGTTGTGAAAATAGCTACATGAAGTTACATGGTGGAGTGTTATAGCTGCAATCTGTTTAAAGTCAACAATCACCCTAGCCCAACCCCTTAGCGCAATCCTAACTACCAGTAAATGTGTATTTAATACTTAATGTGGTAGAAGTGAACACAGACAGGAACACACACACAAAAAAATGCTCTAATTGGATTCAAACTCCCAAATCTTGGATGGAAAAGAGGTTTTTAGTCATATCGGCCACCCCCGGTCACCTACATGTGAGGATTTGCAGACTTTTAAAAATGTGAAAAGTGGTGAAACATGGTGATGTTACGGTGTGAATGGACTGAATTGGGCTGCAGTTCATTTTGTGACCAAAATGTGTCACTAAAAGTTCAATACAATCCCTTCACTGGCATAGATGCCAAGTCTGCTTATTATAAGCTACTTTGGGCTTGTTTTTTTCTAAAGTCACTTCCAAATCTCGTCAGTCGTGGGTTGCGGGTTTTTGGGCTTGTTTTCAATGTGTAGTTGCTTATTTGGGCTTGCTTTGCTGTCTGTGTGACAGCTCTCCCAGCTCGGTTTTGCAAGATTATAAACTGTGTCTCCATACCACGAAGTTCAAAATCTGTTAATTTTCGGGAAACTTATTGAGGTAAAAGGGGCTGGCCAGGAGCTTCACTTCTGGCAGCCAATGATCCATCCAGTTTTTCTACAGGGATCAGTGGCCCACCCGACTCTACTCGACTCTGTATACGCTTTTGGGGCGTGAGAGTATCCAGTTGTTTTTTTCTTTATACAGATCATTGCATATGGGACCTTAAATTGAAAAAAATTCTCCATTGAAATAAATTGCAAGAGCAAAATTATCTTTTAATCCCAGTCAAATTTTGCCACGAGTTACACATATGTTTGTCAATTTAAAAGATAATTTTCCACGTAATTAAAATTGTTGGCTGTCATGTAATATTTAGTTTTTGTTTAAAGGACTAGCGGACAACAGCTCCCATCATCCCACATCCCTAAACTGTAATCGTGTTTAGTGCTGTTACTTATGCCGAATGCACTTCTATTCTTTTGATCAGAGTTTAAAAATTTTATTTATTCTGTTTTTATGTTGACTGTGTTTACTATAAATTTGTTGTTGCTTATGCAGAATGCATATACATTTTCCTTTAATTAGAGTTTACAAAATTCCATTATTCATTGCTGACTGTGTTTACAGTCAATTTACTACAAACAAAAATAAATCAATATATCGATATATGTTATCAAGCAGCCTCTCTTGGTAGGTTGCCTGTTGGGCTTGTTTTGGGCTTGTTTCCATAGAGCTGATCGCTTGTTTCTCTCGTGTAACCTGGCAACACTGTTCATGGTCCCTTCAGTGGTCACATGCTTCCAGCTATTAAAGCAACACTCCGTAAGATTTTCACCTTAAAATAATGTTTCCAAAATTATTTTGACAGTACATCAACCTTTGACCAGTTGAATGTCATTTCCCCCCACGTCCAGTCACAGGGCACAGTTTTAGCCAGCAACCAAGCACCCTGTGATTGACTGTTAGAGCTGAGATCATAGTCTCCATGGTTGTAGTCTTTTCAGTGATCCTACCCAGAACAAGATAGTTACATAGTGCTGCTTTCAAAGGTCTGCTTGTGACATTTGAGGAGGATATTGTATCATTGCTGATGTCACCAAATTGCCTGAATTCGCAAACACTCTGGTGGCCTGGACCCACCTGAATCTTGCATTTGGCCTCCACCAACTCGAGTTTGGACTGGGCCAGTTCCTGCTCCAGTTGCTTCAACTGGGCCCTGAGGAGCTCTTCATCCTCATCCCCATCCTTCTGGTTCTCGCTTCTCCGCTCATCCTGCCTAGGAGTTGCATGGTCCTCCTCCCTGACTGTCATCTCTTGGTCTTCCATCTGGGCTCCTGCTTCAGAGCGCTGACCTACATTGGACAGTTCATCTGATTTGACAAAGTGTTGACAGCTGGGGCAAGCCTTTATCACACTCTACAAGGGGAAGGGTGAGAGATACAAGCGGGAAATGAGACAAGACAAAACTTTTCTGTCCCAAACATGACAGCCAATATCACCCTGCTGCTATAGGTGATTCCTAATGAGAAACTGAAGCCACTGAAGCGTGTGAGACAATTTATGATATGGAAAAATATTTTAAACCTTTAGTGTTTAAGCAATTTTCTCTGAGTCCAAATTAAGCACTGCAGCAGTAAAGGGAGAGATAAAAGTGAAAGAGATGACAGCAGAGCTCCATGGGGAAGCATGATACTCTCACCTTGAGTGAATCTAGTTCCTCTTTGTGGGCAGATTGCTGCTTCTCCAGACGGTTCGTCAACTGAGAGCAGATCTGAGAGAGAGAGCGCATCTGATTTTATGTGCCATTAAGCAAAACATCAGCAGGAGCAATTTGATAATTACACAAAGTTTTTGATTGCAACTATAGAGCTGTCACTTCTCCATACCTGCTTATAATCCGTGATGATACCTGACGACCTTTTGACTTCCTGCTCGGCCTTCTCCAGCTCCCTCCAAAACACCTCCTTCAGCTATGAGAGAAAAATTCAATTTAATGTCCACAGTCATCATAAAATGCTGCACAATCATCAGAAAATGCATATCGATACCATTGCAGCTTCCTCTTCTTTTCCTTGCCTCTCCATTTCTGTGGCCTGCAGGCAATTTCTGGTCTTTGCAAGATCTTTGGTTAGCTCGAGCACTTTGTCCTCCGCCTGCAAAAACACAAAACAATAAGCTCAAGATGCTTTTCCTTTTTTTTTTTTCTGGTCATCAAGAATGCATTTTCTTATACTAGGTCAGCAGATTTCTACAATCAGTTCAATTAATAAACAGTGAAACACATCACCAATGCTACAAAAGTACCAAGAGCTATTGTGATCAAGTGGAGGAAAAAAATGCTGATATGCAACTGTTTTATAAAGGTTACAGTTTAGCAGTGTCTTCAGAGGCTTCCCCAGGCTTTTGTAAAGGGCAGTAATTAATTGTACCTTGTCCAGAGCGCTCCTCAGGGCAACCTTACTGGTGATCAGTTTGCAAGCCAGGCTGTCATTTTCCTGCTCCAGACGGTGGCTGGTCTGCTGAAGCCGGCGGTTTTCATTCTGCAAACCACATAAAAATCTCAGTCCCTAAAAGAATATTTTGTGCTGAAATGGCAAAAAAATGAGAGTTAAGTTGTAAAGGTTTCCAACCAGACACTTGTCCAAAGGGTCTTCATCGTCCATTATCTGAAGGCGGCTCTCCTTCAATTTAGGCTTCTTTGTCGGCACCTGAAGGCAAAAGAGTTGAGGCTCATTAAATACAGTTGTGTGGAAAAACTGTCATGTTTGACTGAGATGAAAGAGGGAATCTCCACCATGCAGATATTGTGCTGGATGATGGATAATAAGCACAACAAATCAAGACCAGGCTTCAGTGAGCTATCCAAATTGGGATAGTAGCATGATAAAATAAGCACATAAGGAAATGATCATTTAGAATTTATTGGGGGATAAAAGTGGAGAGAAGGCCTGAAATGACAATCTCAAACATCAAATTAAAATGAATATTCTGATTTTATTTGGTTATAACTTAAATCACAGATGTGTCAATGAGGAATATCCTTTTAATGCAGCTGAGCTCATGGTTTGTTTGTTATTTTGGTCAATCAGCAAATAATTAAAGGCTTGTAAAATTTCACTTTTATACCTGCAAGTGCAAATCCAAAAACTGCTAACCCAGAAATAAAATTTACATATTTTCCTCTTGGTTGCAGCAACATTTATTCATTTGGATAATTCTGAAGGAAGCTGTTTTCTTAAGTATAGTAGTAGATTAGTTTATTTGACAGGGACAGTGCAATAAACATAGACAATTAATCAAAGACAATCAATCTGATGTGTTGCACATAGAGTGTATAGCTATTAGCTAATTCGCAACTCTTGTCCCTGGATGGGCTTTAGAAAAAAGAATCAAGATAAAAAATATACACAATAACCACATACATCAATGCAGAAAAATTATAAATACACAATTATAAATATTATAAATATTATAAATACACAAATGTAACAGCCTGACTCACATTTAACATAAATATTATAAATATTATAAATACACAAATATAACAGCCTGACTCACATTTAACACATATAACATAACTCACATTTGCCTATTTCAGGCCTTCCTCCCTCCGTCACTCACTATAAACAAACACATTTATTCCTTCCCTTCATTCACTCTCACTTTGCAGACAATTAATTCATACATGAGTACATTCTTGTTTATTTTTCAGCCAGTTTTTAACATTTTTAGTGAATGTTTTAAAGTCCGTTATTATTTTAATTTCATTTGGCATTGTGTTCCAGATGTGACTGCCCTTTATAGAGAAAGCTGTTTGTCCAAATGTGGTTCTGCGGTGGAATATTTTACAGTTATTGTTAACAGAACTCCTGGTGGCTCTGCTGCTGTCCTGTCTTTGGACGAAACCAGCAAGTGGCTCGGGTGCTGATTTATGGAAACATTTGAACGTTAATTTCAGAAGACAGAGGTCAATGAAGCTCTCAAAACTCAATAGGTTGTATTTTTTTAAAACATTACAGTGATGCCACCTAATGGGCTTTTTGTCCAAGATTTTTAGGGTTTGATTATATAATGAACCTATATGTCTTATTGTGGAAGGGGCTGCTTGAGCCCAGACTGTCAAACAGTATGATATATGAGAAAAAACCATAGAATGCATATACAGTGCAGCTGCTTCGTAAGGTATGTAATATCTAATTAATTTAAAGCAGTTCAGATTTTTTTTTACTGTTTTTGAAATTTTCTTTATATGAAGATTAAATTTGAGTTGAGGATCTAGTACAATGCCAAGGTATTTGAATTCTGTAGCTAAACTGATGTCATGATCATGTATATTAACTTTAAAATGTTGCAGGTTACATTTTTTGATTGAAAAGCACATTGAGACTGTTTTCTGAAGGTTCAGCAATAGATGGTTCTTGAGGAGCCACTCTTGGACATCAACCATACTTGTAGACAGTACATCTGCAGCCTGTGCTGGAGTCTTGGCAGCTGTGTAAATAACTGCATCATCTGCATAAAGTTGGCATGTTGCAGCTGAGCAGTGTAACGGCAAGTCATTAATAAAAATGCTGAAAAGTAAAGGACCAAGAATGGACCCTTGTGGGATACCCATGCGGTTGTTTAAAAATGAGGATTTATCCTGGTGAACTTTTACACACTGTTCTCTATTCTGGAGATAAGATGCAAACCATTCTAATGTATTTGGGGAGAAGTTAAAAGATACCATTTTGGATAAAAGCAAACTGTGGTTTACAGTATCGAAAGCCTTTTTGAGATCTAGAAAAACAGCTCCTACCACATTACCCCTGTCCAAGGACTGTTTGACGTTTTCAATAAGGCAACAATTTGCTGTTTCTGTTGAGTATCCTGGTCTAAAACCAAATTGATGTGGATGAAGAAGTTGACTGTCTTGTAAGTAGTCTATCAGCTGTGTAGCTACAACTTTTTCAAGAACCTTAGATAGGACTGGTAAAATAGAGATTGGGCGGTAATTGCATATATCGTCTTTACTGCCTGATTTATGAACTGGTATGACGACAGCTTTTTTCCAGCCTGATGGAAATGTACTAGACCTAATGGAGAGATTAATGAGGTGAGTCAGTGGTTTGATTAATATTTTGCTGTGCATTTTGAGAAAGGAGGTGCTCATATTGTAGATATCATTAGTTTTTGAGTTTGACAGTGTTTTAACAATACCAGCAATTAACTTCTCATTTACCTCATTGATGTGAAAAGTATCTGTTGGAAGTATGGAATTTGTGTTGTTGAGCACATTTGGCAGCACAAAATTTTTTGTTAAGTCTTCCACAGAGCCCACAAAGTGTGAATTAAATTCATTTGCCAAAGTAGCCTTGTCACTGACGGTCTTGCCATTGATTCTAAGTTCCTTTACCCCCTTCTGATCGTTTTTTTTATTAGTTAAGTTATTTAAATGCCTCCATAGGGAACTGTTGTTACCCTTTGCATGATCTATCAGTTTATTGTAATAAGATATTTTTGATTTTCGCAGCTCATGTACCACTTTATTTCTTAAACTTTTGTACACAAGGTGATCATTTTGTAGTTTGGAGGTTAGTGATGTTTTCAGTGCATAGTCTCGCCTCTTCATAAGTTTTCTTATTTCATTATTTAACCATGGTAGGCTAATCTTCTGTTGTCTACTTTTAATTTGCTTTGAAAATTTTTCTATAGACTTTGTGATTGTTGCAGTTATAAAATTACAACAATCATCTACTTCACATGTTGACATGAGCTGCTCCCAATTTTGATTCTCTAAGTAATGTTCAAACTCCTCATTTTTTGATTTGGGGATAATAAAATTTGATTTGTCAATATCGACTCCCCCAAAATACTGTAGTCGCTTTTTAGTAAGTTTCCTGACAGCAAGAACCATGTTATGATCTGAGAGACCAGTTACAAGATTATAGGTTCTGGTTATTCGTTCTGGTTTATTAGTAAATACCATGTCAATAAGTGTTCTGGATTGTTTGGTTATCCTGGTGGGTCCTTTGATGATTTGCTGGTAATTAAATTTAGTCATGAGGCTTTTCAGTTTTTGTTTGTCTTTTTTATCAGACCAGTTGATATTAAAGTCACCATGAATTATTGTTTCTCTGTTCTTCTCAAGTTGTTTAACCAGATCACTTAATTCATTATAAAAGGAAGAGTTGTGTGATGGTGGGTTGTACACTACTGCAATGTTGAAATTCATTACCGGAGAGAGACATACATTAACAGCTAAACATTCAAGTGAAGTATTCAAATCAACCAGTTGACATTTATATTTCTCTTTGATGTAAATTAAAATGTATTACCTGTATTGATGTATTACCTGTAATAACAGAAATAAATACAACAACAAGAAAGTCTTCAATTAAATCACAACTTGATGACCAAAAAACAAACATGGGAGTGTCTACAGATATGAAAGGGTTGACCAATCCGACAAAACCTTTTCAGATGAACTCAAATTCGTTGCGGTTGTGGCACACGTATAGACTGTGATAGACCTCGGATGGTTTGCTTCCTGCTATTGCTGTCATGTCTTGTCATTTTATTTGATATGAGATGGAATTTAGAACCCTCAATTAAATGTCAGAGATTAGCCGTAGGATTTGGGAAAGGGTATGGTTAAAAAGGCAATAAATATCTAGATACTCATTTAAAAAATGGAAACAAATTATGGATTAATATCTTTTCTCCAATTGTTGATAAATGACACAGATTTCCATACCTGTAGCTGCTGCCTTTAAGATACAGCATTAATAGAACGTACTAGCCAATCAGATCTGAGCCATATCTGTATCATTCTACACTTATGTCTCAGCAGGAAAGTCTTCAGTGAAATCACAACCAGATTACCAAAAAACAATTAAAAAACCCACTAGACTTGTTTCAGTTTCTTGTAAAAGTTATTTTCCTCTTTACATTCATCAACAGTATTTCTATGAAACGAAAAGGACTTTATGTAGCACAATTGAGTTATAGGTGAGGCCAGTGTGTAGTGTGATCACACACACACACACACACACATATATATATATATATATATATATATATATTTTTTTTTTTTTTTTTTACTCTAAGAATGTTGTAAAACACTTGAGTTATAATTCAAGTGAAAAAAGAAACAGACAGATTGACAATCTACCTACTTGTAGAAAACACTAAAATCTAATCAAAAACATACTTGTTTCTAAGAATTTTCTTACTTAAATACATTTGATTTGAAATCAGTTTTATTTCTGGCAGTAAAATAAGCAGCACTTGCCTCTTCTTGGTTCTCTCCTCAGCAGGTGGGTCAACAAAGGGTGTGAAGCCCAATTACCTGCTCAAGAGCAAACTATTCAGCAAGAGGGATGGAGGATTTAAATTGAAGCAATGCTTATTTAAGCAAGTGTTTTTTTTTTATACTGTAATATTAATCCTGAATAACCAATAGGCTTCTTGAAGATATTCGGAATATCTATAAATGTTAATTAAATATGTCATGAAGACTCAAATGCTGGACTGTGAATTGTGTGTATATATATATATTTATAGTAATATGTACATATGTACAGTATATTGGCTGCTCTTGCTTTTTTTTATCTTGCCTTCTGATTGTTGCTCTGAGTGTTGCTATCCCTGTGCTGTTGCAATCCTGGAATTTCCCTGTTGTGGGACTAATAAAGGCTTATCTTATCTTATCTTATCTTAAACACAAAGTTCAAAAGTGCACAAACAAACAATGCCAGAATAGACGTGGAACTCACGTCTGGAGGTAACGAGAATAGCATGGGATGCACACTGGGTAACAAAGTTACAATGGTGAAGGACACCAAGCTGAACTACGGGACAGCATCCCTTATATAGGACAAGGAGGAAATTAAACCAAATAATAAACTGGTGTGGGCAACAGGAGTGAGGATAATGAGCAGAAATACAAACAGCTGAGGGTAACCGCAAAATCTGGGGATCAATAAAGTACACAAAATCAAATTTAAAAAAAATGAGCTAGAAGATAACAGAAGTAAGCAAAGGACAGTGTCAAAATAAAAGCACAGAAGGAACAAGGTAACTAACTATGGAAAAGAGGCAATACAAAGCAAGATCCAGACCAGATAATACAAAGGAAGAAAATAATAAACCCACTAAGGCAAGGACAAGGTTAAAACAAATAATAATTAATACCAAAACTACCAAGAGAGAACTAAAGACGAAGGCAGAGAAGGCTCAAACTCAAACACAGGACAGTATGATTTATAATGCCAGATAATCTATAAACATAGAATAATAATGCAGAAGACTATGACGACCAAACTGAGATTACGATAACAAAACAAACAGAACAAATGGCAAACTCAAATAACAAAATACAGACAAGACCAAACTCAAATACAGCAATGAAACTGAGATGGGGAAAGTACAGAAAATAATCAGAATAAGCTGAAAGCATGAGCACGGTTCCCCAACCGTGCTCCGCATCACGACAAAATAATTAGATTATTATGTGCTACTGAAATCCCTCATATAGGCTCCCTGGGTAATGCAGGCAGTTCAGGGTTCTTAATAATAAGGAGGTTGTGGTTTGAGCCTGACACTCCTGGTTGGGGTATGCTCGGGTAAACATTGTTGCCAGATATACGATAATTATTGTATTTACACGATAGTTTTAGGGCCTATACGATATATGATCAATAGTTTTAAAAAAGGCCAAATATACAATATTTTTGGCATTTGTGTGCACCCCCCAAAAACAAACAAACAAACAAACATTCATTTTGACTTATTTGAACACCCGTGTTCTGCGTGGGTTTACTCCAGGATTTCTCCGGTTTCCTCCCACATGCCAAAAACATGCACATTAGGTTAATTGGCATCAAACTGGGGATTCTAAATTGTCCTTAGGTGTGACTGTGAGAGTGAATGGTTGTCTGTCTCTCTGTGTTGGCCCTGTGATGGACTGGCGATCTGTCCAGGGTGTACCCTGCCTCTCGCCCAAAGATGCTGGGATAGGCTCCAGCCCCCCCGGCGCCCCGAAAAGGATTAAGCGGAAGAAGATGGATGGATGGATGGATGAACACCCACACATCACCAGAAACTGATGCCTGCTCATAACTGATCAGCTCATACCTGGATGGCTCCTCCTCACCGCCAAATGTGCCAATCACATCAGCAGGTTAGCTCACGTTTGTTTGTGCAGCTGCACTGGCACCACAACAAATCAAAAAAAAAAAATCAGTGAACATGAGTTTGGCCTTGTACGAAAAAAATACTAAAAGAAAAGAGTCTGGCAGCACAGACATGAACAGCAGAAAGAAAACAAAGCAACTCCACCGGGCACAGCAGCTTTATTGCCCTGCCTGGGAGTTGGACCCTACATTTAAGGACAGAAGCAGTGGTTGTGCAATGAGGTGCAATTCATTGTGTGAGTGGACATGTTTAAGTGTGATAACGCGTAAAGCAGTTGTTTCATTTAAATGGCTGAGTCTCTGTGTTTATTCCTTAGGTTACTGCAGATCCATGCAGATAGAATAGCTTTGTTTTTAAATGCACTGTCCTAACTTACGATTTCTCAAATTATTTTAGTACAGTACATACAATAGTTGGGTCAAAATATGATAATTTTAAAGCGATGTACGATATTTCTTTATTTCTCATCTGGCAATACTGTCAGCTAATTCTGTATGCATTTTACATGCTCAGAATGAAGCTGAAATTGAATATCTGTGTGGATGGGCGAATGAATGTGTCTGCTAGCTAAAGTCAAGTGCTTTGAGTGGTGAGTAAGGCTAGAAAGGTGCTCTACAAATACAGGTGCGCTTAGTCTGCCGTGACAGTAAGAGAGTAAAGTCCAACTTTAATTTGATGTTATTTTCTATCCTACAAAAATTGAAGGATCATGCTGGTGTTAAAAAATTACATTTGTTTTATGAAAGGAAAAAAAAAAGTCTGACAACCTGGATATGTGAGTTCTACTTGTGAAAACATGAAAGATACTATTTTATCTGTAATTGTTTAAATGTTAGCTTGCTGCTTGTGTTTTTAGCTTAAGCTATAGGTTGTAATTTAAAGAAAGCTTCTATTTCATTCATTCTCTTTTTCACCTGCCAGGTCATGATTTATGGGGAAATATATATATATATATATATATATATATATATATATATATATATATATATATATATATATATATATATATATATATATATATACGTATATATATATATAGTAGCATTTTTTTAATGTGTTTTACAATGGGGAAGGTCTGTCTAGTTCTATAAGGGCACAATCGCCATCTCACCCTTTCAGAAGCCGGGAGCTGCCAAGGTTGCTACTGTCTTGTTTTCATTCGGTTTTCTCAAGATCATATAAGTTTCTCAGTATTCTGGAATAAACTTCTGTGTTATCATGGAATCACAGCTCATTTTTGTGAGAAAATGGAAAGAAAAAAGACTGTAGCAACCATGGCCTCAATACACTGAGAGAAAACAAATGCAGAAAAGTCATCATAATTTAATCTTGAGGTCCCTTTTATTAAAAAGCTGAGTAATCACAGTGGTCTTCTGGTGTGTAGAGGAATAAGAGAAACTGGACTGTCTTTAGTCTTCAGGAACATTTATTAACATGTGGAGTAGAATACAAAGAGTGGTTGCAGCTCCTCTCTTTTCAGAGTAAACAGACTCGACTCTGCTGAAGGACTGACTGGCGCTCAATACTTGTGCAGACTCAGATAGGGCTGAAAAACCGGTACTGTGATGATGTCACTTTCTGACGTACTATCACCATAACAACAATATTAACACAATGAGTAAGGATGCAAATGAATAATTCTCAACACCCCCACTCAACCTTAGCTCAGGTGGTTTATGCTACATGCCCACTGGTCCAGATTTTTCAGAAAGGAATCCGCATACCGCAACTTATGAGGCACGGAAAAGGGGTGTGTAGCGTAGTTCTCGGCTAGGCAGAGTCGAGCAATGTGGGAGGAAATACTGGAATAGCCATTATTAACCATGAGCAGATTGTTTTTAATAGTGCTGGTATGTTTGCGCTACAAAAGGCGACTTTGTCGTTGTCGCCTCCGGTTTTGGGTTCACCCAATCCTACAGACCTGCACAATGCTTGTCAAATTTGACCACCTGGTTTGTGAGCTTTGGCTGGATGAGCCCATGTTCCACTGCTCTCCACGCCTCGTTCCTTTGTATGTTGTTTCCATATGACGCCATATGACGGCATATATACGACTATAATATACGACTGGTCATATATTATTGGGTTGCCTAAAAGAGTGGTTATTAATTTCTCCTTCAAGTCTTCACACAACAACAGGTAGCGTACAGATCTGCCCCCCCCCCCCCCCCGTATTCTCATCTAGCTGGCTGGTTGATTGGATTGGCAGACGAGTATGGCTGTGGGCGGTCTCCAGCTCTCTGCTGCTAAAGGACAATATGGCATCCTTGCTCTCCATATATGTCTCATATCTTTAAAACAAACCAGCAAAAAGTGTTTCTAACATAATTTTGTGTGAGAAATAGTAGGTTCAGCTAATGAATCCATCATTATTTGACATCTAAAATCGCTGGTTTAAAAGTTCAGGACAAGAGTGCTGCCTCCGGTTCATGACGGCGAAGGCTGACATTCCTGCTCTGTAACTTAAAGCATTTGCAAACTGTTATCTTGGACTGGAAGAAGTTCTTTTTATTTTCATCTGAAGCCTAACTGAACTTTTAAACTTCCAGACCCAGAAAGGTTTTAATAAGATGGACTGTTTTCTTTTTTACTTTTATGGATTTTAATGTTACTCTAGTTTGTTTTGAACATGCAGAGTTACAACAGCTTTCCATGGTGCAGCAGAAGCTGCTTAGTTGAGTTTTTGCATTTTATTTTTGGGTTAAAAGACTGCATTTTAGTTTCTGATATTTAATTGTGTTGCTCCAAACACTTTTTATTAAGCTGTCAAGTTCAAGTTTCCAACTTGTTTCATGGGTCGTTATTCTATTTAGTTATGAGAACTTTTTATTATACAGGTATATCTCAAAAAATTAGAATATCATGAAAAAGTTCATTTTTTGTCATTCATTTTCAGAAAGTGAAACCCATGTATTATATAGATTCATTACACATAGAGTGAAATATTTCAAGCCTTGATTTCTTGAAATTTTGATGATTATGGCTTACAGATAATGAAAACCCAAAATTCAGTGTCTCAGAAAATTAGAATATTGTAAAAAAGTTCAATATTGGAAAATCATGGTGTCACACCCTAATCAGCTAATTAACTGAAAACACCTGCAAATATTTCATGAACCTTTAAATGGTCTCTCAGTCTAGGTCAGTAGGCTACACAATCATGGGGAAGACTGCTGACTTGACAGATGTCTAGAAGACAGTCATTGACACCCTCCACAAGGAGGGTAAGCCACAAAAGGTCATTGCTAAAGAAGCTGGTTGTTCACAGAGTGCTGTATCCAAGCATATTCGTAGAAAGTTGAGTGGAAGGAAAAACTGTGGTAGGAAAAGGTGCACCAGCAAACGGGATAACCGCAGCCTTGAGAGGATTGTCAAGCAAAATCATCTGCAGACAGCGTCTCAGTCAGGAGGCAGTGATTAAACTTAAGAGATTAATAGGCAAGGACGTCCTGGGAAGTTGGCAGGAAGAGGGAGATGGGGGTTGAAGTGAAATGTATTGTGGAGCTGGATATCATGCAGTGTGATGTGAAATGTCATGCAGATGTGAGATGATCTGTGGAGCTTATAAGGAGAAACCTGGTTTGGCTGATTCATTGCTTTTCTGTGTATGAATGTTGAGAGTGTTAATAAATTTCGTCTGCTCGTAAACTGGCCTCCTCATTTCCTACACTCTCCACAGTATCAGCATTTTCTACTTTCTTATTATTTTGCTGAAATACTGATCAGAAACAGATTTGTGTTGATAAAACACAGGGTTAAGCTAACATAATCGTGAGAGTAGTTGGGCACACTCCCTCTCTATAGGAAAATATGATTTAAAATGTTAATTTTATGCACACTTTGTGCTTTTTAGTGAAGCAGGCATTCAGCACCTGTCTTGGGTGGAGAATAGGAGCAGAAACGGAAGAGATGATCACCTTGCTGAATTCTGTGCAGCAAATGACTTAGTTATAAGGAATATTACCTGCAAACATCATCCACGTCATTTGTACATATGGGTAAGTCCAGATGACAGAGTGAGAAATCAGATTGATTACATCATGATCAAGAGACGTTGGAGATTAAGTATATTAAATGTCACAAACTCTCTGTGCGCTTCTCCATAGCGTATGGAGGAGAGGAATGAATAAACGCAAGAGTGACAGTGGATGGCACACGTTTATTAACAAACACAAAGAAAAGAAGTCCAACAATGTCCATAATACAGAGAGATGAATATGCTGAGATGAGGGCCACCAGACAAACAGGGAAGCTACTCGGATGTTCTACAGCCGGGGAGGAGAATGCCTAGTGCTGCCGAACTGCTAAATGCACAACAGGGAAAGGCAACAGCCTAGTGCCGACGCAGCGATAGCACAAAAGGAAAGGCAAGTAAACACTTACGGCTGGAACAAATTCAGAGCTGTCTGAGTAGTCTGGTGGATGAGGATAGGAAGCTGCGGCAGCCGCGAACACCCAGGGATTGATCATCGGAAGATGTCGGGCTGAGAATGTGAAGGGAGTGATACGCCATTCATGGAGAGCTAGCTGCCATGAACGAGGGTGAATGCCCCGACAATCTCCTTCCTCTGGAGCAGCCAATAAATACTCCAGAAGCTAACGAGGAAAGAGATTGCCGGTGCGAGAAGGCGTGGGCAGAACTGATTGGCATCCGACGAGTGAGAGCGTGTGTGAATGAGAGTGAATGGAGCGTGTGCATGTGTGTGCGCACGTGTGGGTGTGTGTATGTGTGTGAGCACCCATGATAGTGCAGGTGATGGAGCTTGACAGGAGGAGAGGGCGTGCCAGAGCTGTCAGAAGGACACTAAGACAAATTATAACAGAGGCCAAACCCGGATTCATGACATTAAATAAATGTGAAAACAAGACCAGGTGCTGACTGTGGAAGTGATCATCAAATGCTGGTCTGCAAAGTGAAACTGAAACTGAAAAGAAATAAGTGCATGACAGCCCCAATCCGTTGTGATGCATCATCTATTCCAGAAGAGTTCACAGTTGAGGTCACCAACAAGTTCAGTCCTCTTATACAACTGAATGAAGGGGAGTTCACGCTAAACAAACTGTGGGAAAACATGGGGGATATCATGAAAACAGCTGGACAGAGCCATATACCAAGAAAACACAGACAGAAACAACAATGGCTGAGCAAAGAGGCCACAGAGAAAAAATTGGCAAAATGTAAACATGATGATGATTAATGGAGAAAAGTTGACGTGGAATTCTCAAGAAAAGTTATAGAAGACAAGAACAAGTATCTTGAGTCCAAATGTCAAGAGCTTGAACAGAATGGTAACAACTCAAAGAAAATCTACCAACTTGTGAAAGATATGACAGGAAAATGGACTGCACAAACAGATGTTATCAATGACAAGGATGGGAATGCTCTCACACAGGATAATGATATAAAAAGAAGATGGGCAGAACACTGTGAATGTCTGTACAAGAAACTTGACCATGATGAAGAAGTATTGCATAGTGCAGTGAATGAAAACAAACCATCACCACTCAAAAAAGAAGTGATACAAGCCCTAAACCAGTTATCAAATGCAAAATCACCCGGAGTAGATGAACTTCCAACAGAACTATGGAAGGCATGTGGCAAAGAAGGAATCAACTTACTAGAGAGACTGTGTAAGATGATAATGGAACAAAACTGACCTACAGACTGGTGCCATACTGTATTTGTACCTATGTACAAGAAGGGTAAAATGAAGGAATACAGCAACCACAGAACTATCAGTCTCGTAGCACATGCTAGCAAGATTCTCCTGAAGATAGTAGTCAGCAGGATCAAGAACAAGTACTCTGGAGAGACTGCTGCAAAACGAGCTGGTTTTGTCACAGGTAGAGGAATCAGAGAACACATTGTGAACGTGAGACAGATCATAGAGAAATGTAAAGGACACAACATACCACTATATATGTGCTTCATTGATTACATCATGTCAAGAATGGGTTTCCCAGCACACATAGTCTCCCTCATGAGCAGACTGTATGAAGACCAAGAATCAACAGTGAGAACAAACAGTGGGTTCACTGAGTGGTTCAAGATTAGCCGTGGAGTAAGACGGGGATGTATAGCATCACCCATTCTGTATAATATACAGTATATGCAGAAGACATCTTGAGGACAGCTCTTGAGGACAAAGAATGGAGTATCAAAATTGGAGGTGTAAGAAGGAACAACCTTAGATGTGCAGATGATACAACCTTAATGACATCAAACAAAGAACTGTGACAGATGTTATCATCTGTGAAGACGGCAAGCAAACCTAGAGGACTCCTTCTGAATGTAAAGAAGACCAAGGTCATGGTGGTTGATAACAACAGAACAGATTATTCAGATTTCATGTTGACTGGTGAGAAGATAGCGGAAGTTGAAGAATTCAACTACCTAGACTCTCTCATCACAAATCAAGGTGGCTGCAGACCAGAAATCAGATGACTCTAGCTATGGTCCACACCGCAACAATGAATATGTCAACCATATGGAAAAGCAGAGGAGTCAGCATCAAGCTCAAGATATGCTTGCTACGAGCAACTGCCTTTGCCATTGCCTCAAATGGATGTGAATCTTGGAGTATGACTAAGGCAGACCAAGAAAGGGTAGATGCTTTTAAGATTTGGGCCTATCAGAGAGTGTTGAGAGTGCCATGGACTGCTAAGAAGACAAACAATTTGGTCCTGGAAAAGACTGGTGAAAAGCTGATGCTGAGGAAGCAAATGGCGATCAGGAAAATGACATACTTTGGTCATGTAGTACATCATGGAGGGTTTGATATAAACATTATACAGGGTTTTATAGAAGGAAGAAGACAACGACATTGGACCTATGCTATGGATCTATAGAGGCGGCCTTTAAATCACTTCCCCTTCCTCCTTTAGGATCCTCAGATCACAACTGTGTACATTTGCTGCCCACATATAAAACTGCTCTCAGAAGAGAAAAGATGAAGACCGGGGACATAATGGTCTGGACAGATGATTCAGTGCTCTGCCTCCAGGAATGTTTTAACTGTACGGACTGGGAGGTGTTCACACTGTCCTGCGGAGATGATTTGGACTCTTTGGTGGACGTGACATGCTCTTACATGGCTTTCTGCAGGGATATGATTGTTCCACGTAAACGTGTCAAAACATATTCCAACAATAAGCCATGGGTTACTAAATCAGTTAAATCCTGCTTACAGAGGAAAGCACTTGCCTTTAAACAGGGGGATGTTTCTGAGCTGCAGGTTGCCACAAGGGAGCTGAAGGCTGAAATTTTAAGAGCAAAACAGAATTATAAATCAGAATTGGAAAGCAAGATGGCAGCAAAGAAGCTTGGTTCAGCCTGGGCCAGTATGAAATCTATTGCAGGCCTTCAGAGCACAGAGTGCAGTAATCGTGTGTTTTTAGATGGTTTTAATTCAGACACAGAGCTGGCTAATGCTCTTAATTGTTTTTATGGTCGTTTTGATTCCTTTGATTTTAGCACAGAAACCCAAGATTTGAAACAGAAACTCAAAGGCAATCAGCACTTTAATATTGAGGTGCAGGATGTTAAAAGGACGTTCTGTGCTGTAAAAGTGAACAAAAGTCAGGGCCCTGATAATATATGTGGACACTTGGTAAAGTCCTGTGCACATGAACTGAGTCCTGTGTTTCACTACATTTTTAATAAGTCCTTACAGACACAACATGTGCCTAAGGTCTGGAAAGATGTTGTGGTTGTCGCTGTTCCAAAATCCAGCTGTCCTAAAACAGTAAATGATTTTAGACCAGTTGCCTTGACTTCAATTTTAATGAAAATTTTTGAAAAACTGGTCAGATTTGAGGTCCTAAAGCAGACTGAGCATGCATTGGATCCTTTGCAGTTTGCCTATAGGCCTCACAGAGGAGTGGAGGATGCCACTGTCACTCTGTTTAACATGCTTTTTAAACATCTGGATTTTAATGGGACACACGCCAGGCTTTTATTTGTGAATTTTTCTTCTGCTTTCAATACAATCCAACCTCATATTTTAGTTGAAAGGCTCCTGCACCAATTTGATTTGAGTAATAATCTGGTGGGCTGGATTCTGGATTTTTTAACCAACAGGACACAGAGAGTAAGGGTCAATGGTACATTGTCTGACCAAAGGTGTTCTTCTACTGGCTCTCCTCAGGGGTGTGTGTTGTCACCACTACTCTTCATCCTGTACACAAACATGTGTCAGAGCAGACCTGACAACAGACACATTATAAAGTATGCTGATGATCCAGTTATTGTCAGTCTCCTTCAGGATGGTGAGAGTGGCTACAGCCCATTAGCTGATGATTTTGTTCACTGGTGTGAGGGTTCCTACCTGCAGCTGAATACGACAAAAACTAACGATATGATTATTGACTTTAGGAGGAAAACTCCCAGGCACGAAGTCACTGTACTAAAAGGCCAGACCATTGAATGTGTGCAATCTTACAAATATCTTGGGACGATTATTGATAGTAATTTAAATTTTGAAGAGAACTGTGAAAGGATGTGCAAAAAGGGTCAGCAACATTTGCATTGTTTAAGGAAACTTGCACACTTCCAAATTGACCAAACCATAATGACAGTGTGTTATTGGGATTTTATTTAATATGTTTTATTCTTTTCTTTAGTGTCATGGTTCGGTCAGATAAAACCAAAACAGAGGAAATCCTTAGACCAGGTAGTCAGATGGTCCAGTCGTTTGCTTGGTGAGTCACAGCTGAGCCTGACATCCCTGTACACCAGACAGGTACAGAGGATTGCTACCTCCATTTTAAATGATGACTCCCACCCTTTGCACTGCAACTTTCAGCTTCTCCCCTCCAGACGGAGGTTTGTTGTCCCAAAATGTAAAACCCAGAGCTACAAAAACAGCTTTGTTCCTGCTGCTGTCAAAGAGTTGAACAAGATTTAGCAATATATTGCACATAATTTAGTTATCTATTTATTAATTTTTATTTTATATTTGTTTATCTTTGTAGGTTTTTTACTTGGGTTTTAAATCTTTTATTGGGTTTTAGACTTCAGACTTTTATTGAGTTTTTAATCTCTTTGACTTAGTTTTTAACTTTTTTAATATGACCCTTCTCTCTTATCTCTTTGTTTTTTCTCTTATCTCTTTGTCTTATGTCCTGATTGGTGGAGCCCTGAGTACTTTTATCGTGTTTATAGTCAGCTTCATGTGTGCCTGTGTTTGTGTTCATGTTGAATGTAATTGTGGTTTGTAAATATGTGTCTAAAAGAATGTCACCTGACTGCAAAACAAATCTACCTACGGGTACAAATAAAGTAACCTGAACCTGAACCTTAATGAGGGAGACCAGCAACATCATGGGCAGATGACATCAAGATATGGACCAGTTTAGATTTATCAGCTGCCAGCTCTGCTGCAAGGAACAGAAGGCAATGGCGAGAACTCGTCAAGGCCATCACAGCGCTTATTGTACCATCAGACTGAGACAGACAGGAGCAGAAACAGAGAACACCAAAAATGCTGAGACAGAAAACTGCTACCCTGCCAAAATTAAGAGAATAATTCATAAGAGAGGAGAGAGTGCGGTGGAAACAGAACGGCCTATCATGACAATCTACTCAAAAGTGTAATGTCAAAAGTGCAAATATCATTTATGGGTGTGTTCAAGTTCATTTTGCTCTTACAACCATGGAAGACAGCAGGAAAAGTGCAAAACTCTCTTAATTATTCATGGTGAGAGTAATTAGACAGACTCCAATGTGCCTTTTAAATTGCCCCTTGGGGATAAATAAAGTTCTTTTTGAATTTGAACTCCCTCTCTATTATAGGAAAATATGATTTAAAATGTTAATTTTAATCTTTTTTAAAATCTTAATTGTAATCTGTCAAGATGATTGACAGGCTTCAGATTTTTCTGTCACTGCTCAAAAAATCTGTCAATGACAGAGAATTTTCAGTTAACACAATCTCTTGTCTAAAGTCACTGCCACATTATCAGTCACTATTTAAGAAAAACAAATGCACAGTTCAAAATTACTTTATAATCCTACACCTATGACCACTAACAAGCAAGACACAATTACACAAAGGAAGAATAAACATCTGAGATTACTATGTTAACATAGCAGATATACTGGACACTATAATCTACAAATCATTTGTCATTTGTAAAGTAAATCTTAAATAAAATGTGTATAAACATACTCATTGATTGTTTTAATGTTGTAACTGATTGATTCAATAAATTTTAGAGTTAAAATGACCACAAATTCAGGTTTTTGTCAACTCCGTCAGGTCCACTTCACCTCCTTCAGATTCATATTTTGATCATTTTGCATTATGATATTATTTTGTCAAGGATTGTTGGTCATATGTGAAAATACAATCTGTCTCCTCCTATCATTATGATGTTTTCAAATTTAAAAATAATTTTGGTTTATGTTGAAGTAAACTGAATATTCTAATATACAGTCCATTAAAAAAGCTTTGACAAAAACCTTCATAATACTTGTATAAAAATATATACAGTGCTGTGAAGAAGTGTTTGCCCCCTTTCTGATTTCTCATTTTTTGTATGTCTGTCACACTTAAATGTTTCAGATCATCAAACAAATTTAAATATTAGACAAAGATAACACAAGGAAACACAAAATGCAGTTTTTCAATGAAGGCGTTTATCATTAAGGGTAAAAAAAATCCAAACCTACATGGCCCTTTGTGAAAAAGTGATCCCCCCCAACCTTAAAACATAAATTAGCTGTGGTTTATCGCATCTTTGGAAAGTTGAGTTCAATTTCTCTAGCCACACCTGTTCTCAATCAAGAAATCACTTAAATAGGACCTGCCTGACAAAGTGAAAAAAGATCCTCAAAAGCTAGACATCATGCTGCGATCCAAAGAAATTCGGGAACAAATGAGAAACAAAGTAAGTGAGGTCTATCTGTCTGGAAAAAATTATAAAGCCATGACTAAAGCTTTGGGACTCCAGTGACCCGCAGTGAGCGCCATTATCCACAAATGGTGAAAACATGGAACAGTGGTGAACCTTCCCAGGAGTGGCCGGCCGACCAAAATTACCCCAAGAGCACAGCGACAACTCATCCAAGAGGTCACAAAAGACCCCACAACAACATCCAAAGAACTGCAGGCCTCACTTGCCTCAGTTAAGGTCAGTGTTCATGACTCCACCATAAGAAAGAGACTGGGCAAAAATAGCTTGCATGGCAGTGTTCCAAGACGAAAACCACTGCTGAGCAAAAAGAACATAAAGGCTCGTCTCAGTTTTGCTAGAAAACATCTTGATGATCCCCAAGACTTTTGGGCAAATACTCTGTGGACTGATGAGACAAAGGCTGAACTTTTTGGAAGGTGTGTGTCCCATTACATCCAGCGTAAAAGTAACACAACATTTCAGAAAAGGAACATCACACCAACAGTAAAATATGGTGGTGGTAGTGTGATGGTCTGGGGCTGTTTTGCTGCTTCAGGACCTGGAAGACTTGCTGTGGTAAATTGAACCATGAATTCTTCTGTCTACCAAAAAATCCTGAAGGAGAATGCCCGGCCATCTGTTCGTGACCTCAAGCTGAAGCACACTTGGGTTCAGCAGCAGGACAATGATCCAAAACACACCAGCAAGTCCACCTCTGAATGGCTTAAGAAAAACAAAATGAAGACTTTGGAGTGGCCTAGTCAAAGTCCTGACCTGAATCCCATTGAGATGCTGTGGCATGACTTCAAAAGGGCATTTCATGCTCAGAAACCTTCCAGTGCGGCTGAATTACAACAATTCTGCAAAGATGAGTGGGTCAAAATTCCTCCACAGCGCTGTAAAAGACTCATTGCCAGTTATTGCAAATGCTTGATTGCAGTTGTTGCTGCTAAGGGTGGCCCAACCAGTTATTAGGTTTAGGGGGCGATCACTTTTTCACACAGCGCCATGTATGTTTGGATTTTTTTCTTTCCTTAATAATAAACACCTTCATTTAAAAACTGCATTTTGTGTTTACTTGTGTTATCTTTGTCTAATATTTAAATTTGTTTGATGATCTGAACCATTTAAGTGTGACAAATATGCAAACAATTAGAAATCAGGAAAGGGGCACTTTTTCACACCCCTGTATGTTTTAGACTTAGTTACCACCTAACCTTCTGTTACCCATAATTTCTTTTCCCAATGAATTCATGTTTCTTACTGTGAACTTTGGTTCCGTTTCAGCCACCAAACAGGCAAGAATCTCCTCTTCACTCATCTGTTCAAAATCGCAGGCATCAAAGGCTGTCACTGTGGACACCTCCTGCATCATCTTGCCCAGATATGCAGCTGCAGGAGTTGATTCCACTCAGGTATAAAGAAGAAATTGAAAAATGTAAAAAAGAAAAAAAAATAAAAGTCCTGTAGGTTGTCTGTGGAAATATCAGGTTTACATCACAATAGCATCCAAAGTAAAGAGAATCAAAAACTGTAGCCGTCTTGTTTTTCCTTGCAGGGACAAAAGCGAAATGTCAGTCCAGCCTGTGAGTATAAACAGGAAACAAGAGGATAAAGTCCAAGTTGATCGATGGAAGCTCTGCTTATTGTCCAAGGTTGAGTAACAGAAGAAAATATGGGCATCAAAAAATATCTCAATTCTACTGAGGAGTAGTCAAGTGTCTTCCAGTGTCAGTTGCTGTATAACAAGTGTTACAGGTGCATTTGGGCAGTAACAGGTTCAACTGGGTTTAAATGAGAGCAAGCCTGACAGTCTTAAACACACCCACAACAGGTTTGCTTTTCTTATCACCTCACCTGTCCACTCCCTGTCTCACACACATGCATACACAAACAACAAATTCTTTCGTCATTGCACCTTTCAAGAAAAAACCGCCTGCCATACTCTGATTTATTCAGTGAAAATGAGCTCACGCTGATTTTTTTTTGTCAGACACGTTGCTATTTATATACTTCCTCTCCTTCGTTTTTTGGGGTTCACACTTTCACCCCATGAGGCCGCATGTAAACGGGTCAGACTCCTAGTGCTTGTGTACTCTATGTAAAGAGTTTATGAATGATCTGGTATTTGTCATATGTCACCCTGGGGTGTTGGCGTGACACCCGCCTGTTGTTCCATTACTGTCATGGGCCATGGAGCTTAGTAGGGCAAGAAACGGGTCCAGCAGGTAAAGCATTAAAATACCACAGCATGAACAAAGGGGATTCTGCACCAACACCCGTAGACAACTCCCGCTTTTTCCTCCGCTGATTCCATGATGTCATGAAGTTTCTCGTGATTTCTCTCACTTTTTCCCATTCCCTATGTCATTAGTTTCATTTCTTAGCCAAGTCTCTCTTCCTTTCCTTTAAGACTGATTGTTTCCACCTTTCAATTTGTCTTTCATTTTGACTCAAGTTTTTATGCATATCCTTGTTTGATTTTTCCACGGTTTCTGCTCTAATGCAATGTCTCTGGTTTTCTCTTCTCTTCCTTTTACTAGAAACTGATTTCACCATCTCATGAATCTACTGTCTGAGTCACAGCCACAAAAGAAAGACAGTAAAAGTCCAGGCAGATATACAAACATTTATTTTCCTTAAAAAAACACATAATTTTGTGAAACATGGTGGATTTTTTTTTTTTTTTTTTTTTTACGGTATTGAGAAATCTGAAATAATTTTCTATAAATGCAGTAAAGCAAAGATTACAGAAACAGGAACTTCTTTTCAGTGGAGCAAATGTGTGAGCACAAAAACAAACTCTTACATCAGATTATGGAGATGATGTTGGTTTTATGCAAGTGAACACCAAAGCTGAGTGGACAACAAAATTAGTAAAGGGAGATCTTTTAGGCCCTGCGATGAACTGGCGATCTGTCAAGGGTGTACCCCGCCTTTCGCCCAAAGATAAGTCCCTCCCCCAGGCCTAGCTCCAGGGTGGGGCCCCAGTAACCCCATACCAGGCGGGGTACACTGAATCCTTGTTCTAGCATTCATCATGAGAGTGCATAATGTGACAGAAAATAGAAGCATAACAAGTCCACTTTAAGTTAAAAAAGGGCAGTTTTCACACATAATTCAGTACTCCATTATGAACAAGCAAGAGTTAGGTGAAGGAAAATGAGGTAATCTAAAATGGCCCAATAAAGCTACTGGATTTCTAAACAAACTGATGTGGTAATAAAGTGGTAAACTTACAGTCATGTGAAAAAATTAGGAGACCCTGTATAAGCCTGTGTGTTTTTTTTAACATATTTGTACATATCGATATTTAATATCAGTGTTAAAAATACTGAGATTCACGTAATACAACTAAATAACTAAAAATGAATTAAAATTTTTTTTCAAATTTTCTGTGAAATGTAATTCTAAACAAATAGTGAGGAATAAATTAGGACACCACCATCTTTTTAGGACATCCCCACATTCATTCCCACTTAAAATGGCTAAAATAAATGAAAAAAAAATGTAAATAAAAACAGAAACAAGGTTAGACATAGATATGTTAGCATTTCTTAATTAAGAACTGAATATTTAAGGGGGTGTCCAAATTTTTTCACATGACTACGTATATTTTGTCTTCGAAACGTTATCTTTCTACACGTTTTCACACTCTTAGTTCAGTCTTTTTCCATTGTTTCTCTCTATTAGAAACACAAAGCAATACCAAAAGGAAACTAAATGAAGAAAAACTCCAAGACTAACATACACCTACAGAAGAAAACAATCATCCTTTACAAATATAAATGCAGTAGATTCAAACATACACTGTAATAATACTGCATGTTATTACTGTACTGTTGCAGAAATGATGGATTAACAACTTCACCTTCAAGATCAGTAAAATATGGTACATGATCATCTCAGCTGTAACATTTCTAAGATCTATGGAAATCTAATTCTGTAAACATAAAAAGGTAAATACATAAACTTCTCTGGAAGACACTGCAGGTCAACCTCCTTGTACTGCAGTACTACTACTACTACTGATGTTGAAACAGCAGCTTTCTTCTGAATAAAATCAATTAAGCTCCATTTGTAGCGTCTACAGTCAACAAATCACTACTTCTAATTAAAAAAATGTTAGCCCTCATGTATGCTGGAAGGGACGGGGATGGTGGGATAAACACCAGCATTAACTGCTCCACCAGACAGGGGTCCTGCTTGAATTTTAGATTTTCAACTAGTTATATACAAAAAGTTAAGAACACAATAACAAGCACATACAGTATGTCTCTATGCAATCATAATTAACTTTGAAGTTCCTTTTAAGATTCCTGCTCATTGAATGAAAATCAATACCGAAATGTCTCTACTGCCAAGAGATTCATCAAAAGACATCAGCATAAACACATATATTGTAGGATGTATGTCATTTTTGCTGCTGGGGAAAGAAAGCATCTTTTTTTTAATGTAATTGGGGTCCTGTAAAGCCAGGATTATAGTTTGTGCTTGGGTCAAAGTGGTGTATACTTCATCATCAATGAGTACCCTTGAGGCTCTGAGCAGACTCTGCCTGCCTTAATGCTTTTTTGTCACCACTCAGACACGACACTATGATGAAACATCTGTCTGTGCATCCTTATATGAAACCAAGTGGGCCTAAAATAGAAAAATATCAAGAAATGCGGTCCATGTGCATGCTCTATAACAAAGCCTAATTGATGTAAAATGGCAGTGTCTTTAAATTTTCCATTTCAATGCTAATTTGATTCTGGTTCATGTTGCAGCTTCCAAGGACTCTTGCATGGATTTGTTGCAGTGTAGTTTATAGTTCACTTCCTTGTGACTGAAATAAGCGTGTAAAATAATCTCAGCATGTGTGTGTTACTGTGCTGTATCCCAATTCATTACCTGAACGGTCATGTGCTGGAGGAGCTAGGTGTGTGTGTGTGTGTGTGTGTGTGTGTGTGTGTGTGTGTGTGTGTGTGTGTGTGTGTGCGCAATTACAATGAAGCAAAGGTCAGACATCGGTGCTGTAGGGGCGTGGAGGGGGAGGAAACATGTCCGTTGGGTTGTGGTAACTCAGAGGGGACGATTGCTTGGGGTGGACGGGCAGAGGAAGAGAGACAGAAGGGTTCTCGTAGTAGGTATGGAAGCCCAGCCGCTCCCCTCCATTTCGCATGTCATCTGTGAGTCCAGAGCGGAGGGGGTACGGCGAGCAGGTGGGGCAGTGGTTGTGGTGAGAACCCAAGTCCAGCTGGTCCAGTGAGACGGGGGTAATTGCCGTGCCGTCCATGGCGAGGGCGTTGCAGGCATTGCAGGGGAAGTGGGAGAGAGGGTCGGGCCCAGCCACGGAGCCCATGTCCACCTCCGACTCATTTTTCTTACAGCAGTAATACTGCAGAGTGAGAGGAAATAGAAGCCTTTAGTTCAGTTGCCTACTATCAAGATACGATTGTTATGAATCCTTCCATAAGAACATAATTAGTGATGCAGTTTCCTGTCACACTAAGATTCACCTCCACTACTAGCTCACAGCTAGTGGAGGAATTCTTCTCTGGGTCAGAGGTTAGAGTGTGAGGTTGTTGATCACGGGGTCTGTAGTTCAAATCCGGCATGACTACATAGGTGTGAGTCTGCCTTGCCTAACAGTGAAAAGGGCAATAGGTGTGTGTCCATCTTGACAATAAAGTTCCAGGGTAAATAGGTGATTCTAGCCGTGGCCTAGTAGGGAGAACCGAGCAGGGAGTAGGGACTACAGCTGAAGTACACTGTGGATCGGAGCGTCGCTTGAGACATCAGACAGAGCACGGGTACAAACTGACATAAATAGGGTAACTGATAATAAGGGGAAACACGGGACAGCTGGAATCACAATTAGGGGCTGACCGGTAACACACATGAGGAACAGTGGCTATGGGTATGGAAACAAGAGGAGCTGGAACAACAGAAAATACACACAGACCCAGGACCAAGCAGGGCATGACACAGAAGACCAAGACAGGGGATTCAGGGGAACACAGAGGACAATAAATGCAAGTGATAAATCATAAATAATTACAAAACCAAATCAGGGGAGCACAGAGAAGACACAAATAAACATAAAGCATGGGCAAGGACAGAAGGCCAAAGGCCACATCATAACAATACTCACTGTAAACATGGAAGTGAGTGCGGTGCAGCAATGCATTTGATTGGTTAGACTGAGCATTTGAGAGCTACTCAAGGACAAATTTGATTGGTGAAATTGGCTGATGAGGATTGGCCAAAATTGCAAGAAAGTTGCGGTGACTGGACAAAATTGCATGGTCGCGCAAAAGACATGGCCAACCAGTGTTTTCGTGTGAATTGACGCGATCGCAACATCGCGAAATCCTGGAGGGACTGTATTATCATGTGGGCTCAGGAACACTTTGGAAAACCATTGTCAGTTAACTCAGTTCATCACTAAATCTACAAGTGTAAGCTAAAACTGTACTATGCAAAGCAAAAGCCATAAATCAACAACACCCAGAAATGCCACCGGTTGCTCTTTGCCCAAGCTCGTCTGAGATAGATTTATGCAAAGTGGAAAAATGTGCTGTGGTCTGACAAGTTCACATTTCAAATTGTTTTTGAAAATCATGGACATTGTGTCCTCTGGGCTAGAGAGGAAAATCGTTAAGTTCAAAAGGTGATGTAACACAGTGGTAAACATGACCCTGTCCCAGCTTTTTTGGAACGTGTTGCAAACATCAAATTCAAAATGAGTGAATATTTGCAAAAAAAAAAACAAAACAAAAAACCCCCCCATCAACTCCAGTGAAGTTGGAGTTGATGTCATACAAACATTGGAGGTGCTTTCCAATCCACAGTGTACTTCAAAAACATTCGCTACCCCTGGTCAGTTCTCAGTTCACCTTGAATTGAACACCTTCTGCTACATACAGTTTGAAATCTTACTTAATATGGCTGAATACCTGGTGCAGTCCACTTCATAGGGCACTATTTGGCGATCAGAATGCACCCAGAGTTTCTTACACTTCTACAGTGTAATTCTGGATCACTATTATTTTGGTAATTGATCCAGGTCTCTCGGATTGGAAGGGTTCCTTTCCCAACTGATGTTTTGAGAGCTCTCCCACAGGTGGAATTTCTAACTGGACTTATTGCTGACCAATTCACAACTCTCCCATGCTTTATCTTAAACCATTGAGTTCTTTTTGAAGAATACTTTGGGTTATTGTCCAACTATAAAACCCACGTCCTGGCTTTTTGACACTGTAACTTACATTCACCCCAAAATTCTTTGGTAGTCTTCAGATTTGTATGGCATGCATACAGTCAAGATATTTAATGCCTTAAGTAGGAAAGAAATCCCAAGACATCAGTGAACCTCCACCATGTTTAACTATAGGGATGTGTTCTTTTCTTTGAAGGTCTCATTTTATGTGCTTTACCAAAACGCTTTATTTTAATCTCATCTGTGAACTGAACATTCTCCCAGAAAGGCTTCCTCAAGTAAGTTTTAGCAAACTGCAATCAGGCTTTTTTTTTTATCTATTCTGTGTCAGCAGTGGGGTCCTTGTGGGTCTGCTACCATAGTGTCCCTTTTCAATCAGATAACAGGTAGTGCAAGCTGACACTGTTGTACCCTCTGCCTGCAGGTCAGCTTGAATTTGTTTTTAAGCCGATTAAAGTTCTTTAACCACCAATTGAACAATCCTATATTGTGATCTTTCAACAAATGCTCTTTTCCTTCACATCCAGAGAGATTAGCTACAGTGCCATGGGCTGGAAACTTCTTAACAGTGTTGCACTCAATGGACAGGAACATTAAGATTCTGGAGATGGACTTGTAGCCTTGAGACTGTCCTCGCTTTTCCACATTTTCTATTCTCAAATCCTCAGACAATTCTTTGCGTTTCCTTTTCTCTGTGCTTATTATGGTGCTCAACACAAAGGCTGAGTAAACTATTCTCCATTTTAACTGGTTTGTGTGATTTCTATATTGTCAGCACCTGTTAATTGCTACAGGTGAGTTTAATTACAAATTAAAGGAGTATCATGCACTTGAAATACAATCATTTTGAAAAGGTGTCAATATTATTTTTGAAATTATTTTGAATATCTTAGGGTGCTTTCACACCAAAATTAATTTATTTTGGTCCGAATCAGTTGACAAGTTTGTTACTTTGTATCATTTTCTCCTTGGTTCAGTCCCTTTTCACACAGGCAAAAATTCAAGAACACTAAAGTGCTTCACGTTAAATCCCGCAAGACTTATGTCAGAATGTTCTCTGTTCTTATTGGTCAGATTTTTTTGAACAGGAAAGGTAAATACAGAAAGTAGGATGACTACTGTGTATTTATGCATTTCTGGGGAGAAAATAATGCAAATCGTAGCGTAATCTACAGGCCCTGGTAATCTTTTATTACATTTGTGCAAAAACCACTTTTGGCAAATTGTACAGTTTGAAAATGAAGCACAGCTACGGATGGAAAGTAACATGTTAACGTTCATTAATCCTCCAGAACCACGATATGCTCAGCCACAGATATTTTCAAAGATCCATCAGGTATGTACAGTGGCATAAAATGTTTTACAGTTTGCCGCTGGTCCTGTTTTAGTGTGGTCAATTTCTCAACTGCAGGACCGCACCAGAGTTTGCCAGTTGATTCGAATCGAGACCACCTCTTTCAGGAGGTCTCAGTATGGTTCCTTTGGTGCCCACCCGAGTGCGATTACCATGTTCTCACCAGACAAAACAAACCACACTAACGGAGAAAACAAACTCGAGTTTGATTGAAATGAACTAAAGCCTGTAGGTGTGAAAGCACCCTTAGACTTGGATTTTTTTCTCAGTTTTTTGTGTTGTTCCAATGCAAGCAAAAGAAACAGACAGGAACATACTAAAGCATTTGTAATGGCAACAATTTCACCAGAGAAAATGGTGTGTTATCTGACAGACATACAGAAGTTCCATCCATCCATCCTATGGATCACAATTCCCACTAATGAATTAAGTAGTTTAAAGGTCCCATTCACTGGTACATTGTGTGTTTGTGGGTTTTAACCTTTTAAAATGCTTACTTCAGTCATATGACTCTCTCTTCACTTAGAAATAATAATATTTTAACATTTTGGCAGAATGGTCCAAAGTCAGTTCAGCTCTTCCAGAATCTTTTTCCCTCCATCAGTAACAAAAAATGAGCTGGTCCCATCACTGCAATAGGCTATGATGATTCAATCCCCATCCAGAAAGTGAGCCGAAGGGTTTATCTTCAGAACTCACAGTGCTACTGTGAAGTAAGCTGACCAAGTACGGTTTATATTAATTTTCTTTAAATTTTCTTTAAATTCCAGTCACAGTCCAGATGCTTCATTTAATTCATTCTTTAAGACAAATTTACATTAGTTGGCTGAGGCTGTGTTAGCTACTCAAGCTAGGAGCTAGCCAGTTCACATTAGTCAGTGACATTAGCAACATGTCAGGCACTATGTAAGCATGTAAAGAGACATGCACTGAAATGAGCCATTCTGAGGAAGGCTACAAAAGATGATTCACAATGGTGTTACAATAATTAACAAGAGCACTCTGAGGCAAGCGCAATATCCCCCGCATCAGTTTTCTTTGAAGATCTCAATACTTACTGACGGAGAGCAGTTTTCAACTTTTCAATATAATTACTGTGGCAGAAACAAATTATGATAAACCCATCATCCACAAATATACAACAAAGTATACAACCCACAGTTGTAGGGCAGGATCCCGAGGTGAACCTGTGTAGCAAGTTTGGTGACCCTAGAGAGCTTTACACGTTCTATAGTAAGAGAGAATAGGGGGTGTCAACCTTGACCTTTGACGTTTTGACCTCAAACCTAGAGTTAGAGGTCATGGTCTGAATCATCTCCACAATCATCACCAATCCTCTTCTGGATCATCCAAATGCTCTCTAGCAAAGTTCAGACGGGCCTGGACATGTACTGGCTTAAGCAGGGGGACACGTCTGGCACTGCAGGATTTGAGTCCCTGGCGGCGTAGTGTTACTGATGGTAGCCTTTGTTACTTTGGTCCCAGCTCTCTGCAGGTCATTCACTAGGTCCCCCGGTCCCCCCCCCCCCCAATCACAATCATCTCCGCTGTCTGAAGACAGCGGAGATGATTGTGAACTTCAGGAAAGTCACATCCCCCCTGCCCCCCCTCACCATCACAGGCTCTCCCATCACCTTTGCAGATTCCTTCCGCTTCTTGGGCACCACCATCACCCGAGACCTCAAATGGGAGCCAACCATCAGCTCCCTCATCAAAAAGGCCCAGCAGAGGATGTTCTTTCTGCGGCAGCTGAGGAAGCTCAAGCTACCCACCAAGATGTTAGTGCAGTTCTACACGGCCATCATCGAGTCCATCCTCACCTCCTCCATAACTGTGTGGTACGCAGGAGCCACTGCCAGGGACAGACTAAGGCTGCAGCGCGTCGTGCGCACTGCTGAGAAGGTGATAGGCTGCAAGCTCCCATCTCTCCAGGACCTGTACATCTCCAGGACCCGGAGGCGTGCTGGCCGGATCATAGCCGATCCTTCACATCCTGGTCACGTGCTGTTTGCCCCCCTCCCCTCAGGTAGAAGGCTTCGGTCCATTCGGACTAAAACCTCCCGGCACATGAACAGCTTTTTCCCCTCTGCCATCAGACTGCTGAACACTAAGTGACTTTTGACTCTCGTGCACTATGTACAGCAGCTCAACCAGACTCATGTCAATCATCACTGTTTTTCTGTTGCATTATTGACTGCACTATGTGGTACTTCACATTATCTGCTACATGCTAATTTTTTAAAACTGCCTTGACTAGTACTACTCATTATTACTAGTATTATTATTATTATTACTTATTATTACTTATTTTTCTACACTTATTGCACGTTTCTAGTCCTTTAGTTTTTTAGTTTATCCCTTTTTCTCATTACGTTTTTAATGTTGCAGCATGGCACCGAGACAAATTCCTAGTTTGTGTATCACATGAACAATGGCAATAAACCTGATTCTGATTCTGATTCTGATGGTCTCAGAGTGAACCTGTGTAACTGGTTTAGTGATCCTAACTTTTTGTTGTTGAGATATAGTTTATAAGCCGTTTTGATGTTGACCTTTGACCTTGCAATCCCAAAACCATAGTCATACTTCAGGGTCACAGAGTGAACCTGTGTGCCAAGTTTTGTGACAATAACTTTACTTGTTGTACAGTAATAAGGCATAGGGAATCTTAATCTTGACCTTTGACCTTTTGACCCCAAACCCACAGTCAGAGGTCAGGATCCCAAGGTGAACTTGTGTACCAGATTTGGTGGCCCTAGCATTACTGGTTGTACAGTAATAAGACATAAGGACTGCTAACCTTGACCTGTGACCTTTTGACTCCAAACCCATAGTCAGAGGTAAGGATCCCAAGGTGAACCTGTGTAGCAAGTTTGGTCACCCTAGCTTTCTTTGTTGTTGAGATATAGTTTAGTCACACTTCAGGGTCACAGGGCGAACCTGTGTAGAAAGTTTTATTGACCCTAGCTTTACTCATTGTACAGTAATAAGGCATAAGGAATATTAACCTTGACCTTTGCCCTTTTGACCCCAAACCCATAGTCTGAGGTCAGGATCCCAAGATGAACCTGTGTACCAGGTTTTGTGGCCCTAGCTTTACTGGTTGTACAGTAATAAGGCATAAGGACTGCTAACCTTGACCTTTGACCTTTTCAATCCAAACCCATAGTCAAAGGTCAGGATCCCAAGGTGAATCTGTGTAGCAAGTTTGGTGACCTTAGCATTCTTTGTTGTTGATATATAGTTTATAAGCCATTATGATGTTGACTTTTGACCTTGCAATCCCAAAACCATAGTCATACTTCAGGGTCACAGAGTAAACCTGTGTACTAGGTTTTGTGGCCCTAGCTTTACTCGGTGTACAGTAATAAGGCATAAGGACTGCTAACCTTGACCTTTAACCTTTTCAATCCAAACCCATAGTCAAAGGTCAGGATCCCAAGGTGAATCTGTGTAGCAAGTTTGGTGACCTTAGCTTTCTTTGTTGTTGATATATAGTTTATAAGCCATTATGATGCTGACCTTTGACCTTGCAATCCAAAAACCATAGTCACACTTCAGGGTCATAGGGTGAACCTTTGTAACAAGTTTGGTGACCCTAGCTTTACTCGTTGTACAGTAATAAAGCATAGGAAATGCTACCATTAACCTTTGCCCTTTTGACCCCAAACCCATAGTCAGAGGTCAGGATCCCAAGGTGAACCTGTATACCAGGTTTGGTGGTCCTAACTTTACTTTTTTTTTTATAGTAATAGTAAATTGGAATTTCCTGGAATTTCCCCATTGTGGGACTAATAAAGGCTTATCTTATCTTATCTTATCTTATCTTAAATGTAGCATTTACCATTTACCATAGTGCAACTGCAATGTTAACTTTGAACTTTGACCTTTGACCCCTTGACCTCAAACCCATAGTTAGGTCAGGTGTAAATCGTCCAAGATATGTATTAGATACAACTAACTGTATCGATATGAAAAGCCTACATTATTTCTTTCAGTAGTTATTGTGTTTAGAAGAGTTAGGGGAAATCTGACCTCTGACCTTTAACGTCAAGGTCATCCAATGAGAGTCAAATTGCAATATGCGCATCATCAGAGTATATCAAACCACGGTACTAAGTCTCAAAACAATCGGAACAAAACTGTAGGAGGAGTTGATTTCACAAGACAGACACTGTATTACACTGTAAGTATGTCACAAACATTTCATTAAGACCTATGGGACATGTCAACGTGTGGAAAAAGTGAAGTAAATGGGACCTTTGAATAAAACTTTACACTAGTGTAAGATTATTTAAAACCTTGCTCTTTTATATGAATGATTAACATGCACACAAACCCCATGTACACAAAGATACCTGGAGTCTACAGTAACAGAGAACTGCCACAATGCACAGCAGTATCACTCCGGCAAGAATTCCTCCGGCTATAACAATGGTTCCCGCTGACATTCGACCAGCTCTCCATCAAACCCTTCACGGGGGTCAAAACAGAGAGAGACAAGAGGAAAACAATGACAGAAATGGAAATTTGAAGGAAAAAAATAAGCCTGCAACTGGCATCAGAATGTTAGTAGTGCAGAAATGTGTTACAGAATATTCAGCATACTTACGTCCAGCAAAGGTTTCTAGTGCCTGAAAAGATAACCAACATTAGCTGAATTAGTATATTCATGTCATAGTGATGTAACTGCAACTGATGAAACAGACTGTAACTAGATAGTTTTCACACAGCTAATCAAACAGATGAGTTATTTTAGGCCCTACAAATACAGATGTGTGATGTCAGTGTAAAGTCTCAACATTAACCTCCAGTAAAGCATTAAGACACTTTGGCACTGACTCTGTAAGCCTTTGAGAGTGAATAAATGTCATTAGTCATGTCCTCAAATGCAGTCTAATAGTGTAGTGGAGATGAGTAGCTTTAGAATCTGTCATAGGCAAGACTGGTGATTGGAGACCAGTGTAAGCCTGCTCTTATTCATTCTCTCATGAAACCATTTAGTCAGCCCTGATGAACCATATGGGAAGTGTTTGAACTTACAGTGCTGTGAAAAAGTATTTGCTACTCTTGCTGATTTCTTATATTTTTGAATTTTTGTCACAAACAAATTGTAATATTAGACAAAGATAACCTGAGCAAATACAAAATGCATGTTTTAAATGATGATTTCATTAATTAAGAGAAATAAGCTATCCAAACCTACCTCACCCTATGTGACCCCCCCCCCCCGTTCCCCCCACCCACGTGGCAAAAACTGCTGCTGACCAAAGGACACAAATGCTTGTCTCATATTTGCCAAAAACCATCTTGATGATCTTTTTATACTTTTGGGAAAATATTCTCTGAACTGATGAGACAAAAGTTGAACTTTTTGGAAGGCGTGCGTCCAGTTACATTTGGTGAAAACAAACACAGCATTTCATAAATAGAACATTATACCAGCAGTCAAACATGGCGGGGTAGTGTGATGGTCTGGGGCTGCTTTGCTGCTTCAGGATGTGGACGACTTGCAGTAATTGATGGAACCATGAATTCTGCTCTCTACCAGAAAATCCTGAAGGAGAATGTCTGGCCATCAGTTCTTGACCTCAAGCTCAAGCCCTCCAATGTGGCTGAATTAAAACAATTCTGCAAAGAAGAGTGGGCAAAAAAATCCTTAACAGTGATGTAAAAAACTGATTGCCAGCTATCGCAAATGCTTGATTGCAGTCGTTGCTGCCAAGGATGTCACAACCACTTATTAGGTTTGATTTGCTTTGGTTTAATGTTTATTTGAAAGGGACATTACATATTGAACATTAATACAGATGTAAGTATGCCAGATTAAGCAATTTGCATCTGTGGTCCCCCGGTGGGTCAAAAAAACACCAACAAACAATCATACACGAGAAGAACATCTGCAATAAAACTGTACAAAGTGGATATGCAAAAGTGCAAGAGTTAAAGTGCTCCAAAACAAAACATTCAAATGTCACACAAGTGAAGTGCTGTATCTGCATGTACACACACATGCACCCAAGCACCTCACAACAACAACAAACAACAGCAACAAACAAGAGGTGAGGCATATGTGTGTGATGCACAGGCACATACACAGCAGGGAAAATAAGAGCCAGTGACCTGAGATTTTCACCAGGTATCAGTAACAACCCAAGTGATCCATACATACAAAGAAATCAAGGCATCCGTGTTCACCAAACAAGTTATATTTAATAAAGTGGAATGACACAGGGAATAAGTATTGGACATATGAAGAAAAAAGAGGTGTAAAAAGACATAGAAAGCCAAGAAACCAGCTGAAATCCATCAGATTGTAGGAAGCCACCCCGTCCCCCATCAGTGCAAATTAATTTCAGCTGGCTAAGTTCTGCATGATAGCTTTTAAAAAGGTCTGTGAATATCAGATTGTTACACCACAAAGAACTCATGATGAATGGAAGCAGAGAGCTCTCTCTAGACCATTGCAACCTTATTGTTGCAAAATATAATGATGGCATTTGTTACAGGTGCATTTCTAAACTGCTGAATGTTCCAGTAAGCACTGTTGGAGCCATCATTCAGAAATGGAAAGAACATCATTTTGCCATAAACCGGCCACAACCAGGAGCTCCTCACATGATTTCTGACAGAGGAGTCGAAAGAGTTATCAGAATAGTTATACAAGAGCCAAAGACCACTCATGGAGAGATCCAGAAAGACATGGAGTTAGCAGCTACTGCTGTTTCAAAGAACACAATAAGTAATGCACTCAACTGACATGAGCTCTATGCCCGCTCACCTCACAAGACTCCATTGCTGAAGAAAAAGCAGGTTGAAGCTTGTTTAAAGTTTGCTGCACAACATTTGGGCAAGCCAGTAAAATACTGGGAGAATATAGTCTGGTCAGATGAGATCAAAATTGAATTTTTTGGATGCTACACCACACAGCATGTTTGGAGGAGAAATGGCACTTCACATCAGCCCAAAAACACCATACCAACAGTGAAGTTTGGAGGTGGGAGCATCATAGTGTGGAGGTGTTTTTCAGCACATGGTACAGGCAGACTTCATATAATTGAAGGAAAGATGAAGGGACAAATGTACAGAGACATTCTTGATAAGAACCTGTTGCCATCTGCAAAGATGCTGAAGATGAAACGAAGGTGGACATTTCAGCAAGACAATGATCCCAAACACACAGCCAAGGAAACTCTCAACTGGCTCCAGAGAAGGAAAATAAAGCTGCTATAATGGTCCCGTCAGTCACCTGACCTGAATCCAATTACAAATCTATGGAATGAACTGAAGATCACAGTTCATAGAAGACACCCATGGAACCTTCAAGATTTGAAGACAGTTTGTGTGGAAGACTGGTCTAAAATCACTCCTGAGGAATGTCTGTGCCTATTTTCTCCATACAGGAGGCCAACAAAGGCTTTTGTACTAAATATTAAATGAATTTCGCCACACATGTTCAATACTTATTCCCTGCGTCATTCCACTTTATTAAATATAACTTATTTTGTGAACACAGTTGCCTTGATTTCTTTGTATGTATTGATTACTTAGGTTGTTACTGATATCTGGTGAAAATCTCAGGTCAATGGCTCCATCGGAAATATGTTTAATGAGGCAAATGCTGACATATTCAATACTTATTTTCCCTGCTTTATATGTGCATGCCGCAGAGCAACCACTAGTTATGCATACAGTTTTGGTTGTTTAAAAGCCGATTTTTAAGATGAGTCTTAAAAGTGTTTAATGTGGTATGTTCTCTGATTGCAGATTGTACATTATTCCAAATCTTGGTGCCCCTCACTGATAGCACAGGTTGAGCAAATGTGGTGTGTCTGTGGGGGACCTCACAGTCTCCTCTAGTGATTGCTCTGGTGGTTGTACCAGTGACAGTCCTCAGTTTAACATATTCTCTCGGGGGTGGTGGTGCATAGCCATTTACGTAATATTTTATAAATTGAACAGGCAAATTTTAGAGTTTAATAATTTTCAAAAGACAGAAAATTGTATTTCTTGTAAATGTGACAACAATGAGATGTGGGATCTTTCTTATCACAGATTTTTATGGCGTTTTTGTGTAAGGATTCAATGGGTTTGATTATGGTAACACCAATGAGTGTCCAGTTGGTAAAACAGTAATCGATGTGTGAGAAGATCATTGCATGCAGAAACATTTTGGCTGCATTAACTGTCAGCCATGGTCTAATTTGTTTTAGAATTTCTCAGATTGAATTTGATTATGTTTTAAATTTTTTTATGTGTTTTTTAAAAGTTAATGAAGAATCTAAAATCATGCCAAGGTACTTAAATTCCTCAACTAATTGCAGCTCCTCCCCTTTTAAGAAAATGTTTGAGTTTGTAATATTTGATGGTTGTTTGGTAAACATCATGCAGTTTTTTTAGTGTTTAGTAGGAGACATGAATTATTAAGTCAGTTATGGATTGAAGTCATCGCTGTTGTAAGAAAACAGGCAGCTTCTTTTGTGTTTTTTGCAGGTGTGAATATTACCATGTCATCTGCAAACATTTGTATATGAATATTTCTGCATGCACTGGGTAAATCATTTACAGTATGTATGTATAGGGAGAATAATATTGTCAGTATGGATCCTTGTGGGACACCCATTTGACATTTCAAATATGGCAGTTTGACACTGTTGACCATTACGCAATGCTGTCAAGGTTAAATAGGTTTTCATCCATTTGATAGCTTATTCTGAAAAATTAAATGGAGTAACTTTGGCTAAAAGGATATTGTGGTCAACGGTGTCAAATGCCTTCTTCAGACCTAAAAACACAGCACCTACACAATTGCACTTATCTAAAAAAAGATTTAGTTTTCTCTAAAAATAAACTTATTGAAGCCTCTGTTGAATGGTGGGCACAGAATCCAAACTGTGCGTGATGCAGGAGGGTGTTCTCATTATTCAAATGTTCACATAATAATGTAGCCACCCATTTTTCTATTATTTTGGAGATAACCGGTAAAATGCTGATTGGTCTGTGGTTGTTTATATCAGTTTTAATCCCTGTTTTGAAAATTGGTCTCACCACTCCCACCTTCTAAGCAGTTGGGATGACAGCATGTTTGATTGACAGACTGATTAAATGAGTAATTGGACAGATGAGAGATTCTTTCTGTTCTTTTAAAAAAATTGGTATTAAGACCATGTTCATCTTTTATTGTCATGCTCGGGGCATGGCCTGGGACCGTGCCCACGCTTTACGTTCATTTTGGTCTTTGTTTTTCCTTGTTATTATTATTAATAATAATGCATCAGATTTATATAGTGCTTTTCATAGACACTCAAAGACACTTTACAATGGATACATTAGAGAGGTAGGGTAGTACTTGTACACACCCTTTATCTAATTTTGACAGGTGCCACGCCCCCTGACCTGACCCTGACCCCGCCCCGTGACCGCGCGTAATTAGGCTGTCAATCAAAAGTGTTTTGAAAACATAATCTTTGACCCTGGTAATTAGGTTGTCAATCAGAAGTGTTTTGAAAATATGACCTTTGATCCCAAACTTCTTGTCAAACTGACAGATTGTGATTTTAATCTGTTGTCCATATGTGGGTTAGCGTGAGAGTGGAATGTTAACAATGTCTTTTACACACACACACACACACACACACACACACACACACACACACACGCACACGCACACGCTAAAAACGCTTTAAAAAGCACAGACACAGCAGCGGACATCAAACCACCATCAGCAAAAACCCTGCATCACCATGAGCAACCCAAAGAGAAACTACATCACCAGACATATCGCGCTTACCTCTGCGAAGTCGGGTTCAGATCCTTCAAAGTTTTGGGGTCCTCAATCCAAAATTAAAACCTCGGTCGTCGAACTAGCGGGAGAACGGCTCGCTCCAACCCCCGCAATCTCAACAGCCCTTGCAGACCCCGAAGATCCTACAGCCCGAGCAGACCCTAGCGGCCCCGGGACCCGTGCAACGCGCAGAGACCCCGGAGCCTCTGCTGCCCGTGGAGATCCCAAAGAGCCAATACCCTCTATGAACCGTAGATCTTCCAGACACCGACAATATAGACCATCCTAAAACCCCGAGTCCCACGGATATCGGGTGTTACTGTGGGGGGTGTCTGATCCCACACCCTTCACATACATTTTCGGGTGCTAAGTTTCTGATACAGTTTGTAGCATTAGATTTCTTTTGTTTTTTTACTTGTCACACATTTTATCCTGTGTAGATGTTAGTTTTAGGTTATTTTTAAGAAATTGTTGTTACATCTTTGATCAGAAGTGTTTTTCACACATCCATCGCTACGTTGTTACGATGGTATAAAGATGTTTAATTAAAAGAAGCTGAAAAAAGATCCTCTGTCCTGTCTTTTTTTCTCATTCTGATTTCATCATGTCAGAGACACGCTTCATGAAAATGGTGTATTACAACCCCGCACACCCAGGTAGCTTCGGAGGTGCAAGATGAAATGGGGGAGAAGGTTGGAGTCGAAAGGGTCAAAAAGTTTTTATCTGAACAGGATGCTTACACCTTACATAAACCCACCAGAGTACATTTTCCTAGAAACAAAGTTTTTGTTCCACGACCGTTAAACCAATTTCAAGCTGATCTATGTGATATGCAGGCTTTAGCCGAATATAACGACGGATACAATTATTTATTAACAGTTATAGATGTATTTTCCAAGAAGGCGTATGTATGGGCTCTGAAGAGAAAGACGGCCGCCGAGGTGGTACGGGCCCTTGAATCCATTTTTGAAGAAAGCCAAATACCCGTCAAACTACAAACCGATGCGGGAAAAGAATTTTTCAACAAAAGTTTTGAGGCTTTAATGGAAAAACATGGTATAACACATTTTTCCACGGCCAGCGATCTCAAGGCCTCTGTGATCAAAAGGTTTAATTGCACGTTAAAAGGCAGAATGCGGCGGTATTTTACAGCCAACAACACACTGCGGTACCTCGACATCTTACAAGACTTGGTGGCGGGGTACAATCGAGGTTATCACAACAGTATTAAAATGGCACCTACGCAGGTGACCGTCGAGGACACAACCCAAGTGTTTCAAAACCTGGATGGCACACCCCCAGCTCGACAGAGCAACTGATTAAAGATGAATTTTAAAAAGGGGGACTCTGTCAGGATATCAAAGTTGAGGGGGGTGTTTGATAAGAAATATGAACAGAGTTTTACGGATGAAGTGTTTACAGTGTCCGAGTGCATCCCCTGCGACCCCTCATCTACAAACTGAAAGATTATGACGGAGAACCGATTCAAAGTTCATTTTATGAGGTGGTGCTGCAAGAAGTAACGCTGGACCGTGACAGAGTCTACCATGTGGAGAAGATTCTAAAACATCGTACTGTCAAAGGTGAAAAGCAGGTGCTGGTTCGGTGGAAAAATTGGAAATTTAACAGTTGGGTCAAGGCCTCTGATTTAAAAAACATATAGACATTCACATGCACCCCTGAGCGCAGTGCTTACGGTCATTCCATCATGTACGGATCTAAATATGAAAGTTTTTTCATCACTCTACCTTCCAACACCAGTTTTGATGTTTTTAAAGACAACACAAGTTCCAGTTTTCACGTGGATTTGGCACAACATATCGATTTAGAAGGTCCGTGGGAGGTTGCTTTGACGGAAATTTCATACCCACACATTTGGTATAACCTAGCTCAAAAAGATGCCTACTTTTATTGGGGAGCAAAACCACAAGAATCAGAAACAAAGACTAAAATGCATTATCAACGGATTATAGGCGGTTATTACAATGATATAAATCGGTTCAGGGCTGAGCTGGAAGGGTTCTTTAGAAAAATTAATTCTCATATTTATGTGGTCTACAGCAACATTTGGAAAAGAATGGGTTTCCAGAGCGGAAGTCAAACTCATGTACGCTTTGACGCGCCGGCGGCTTACATGCTGGGTGTCGAACCGGGAGAATGGTTCAAGTTTGATCGGAAGTTGGCACCCTATCCGGCCGATTTGAAGGCCGGAGTTTAGCACATGTACTGTTACAGCGACGTGGTATGTCTGCAATTAGTGGGGGACTCTTACTCACCGCTCCTGAGAACGATCAATATTGAAGGAACGTACGATGACTTTATCACAAAGCATTTCAATCCACCTTATTATTTACCAGTAGCAAAACAGCACATTGAAACCATCCCCATGGAGATAAAAATGGATCAAAACAAACCAGTGGAATTTACCTACGGAAGACTATAGTGACGCTTCACTTTAGACCTAAACCTTGAATAAACAACGTATATAACGTGTCCATCCACACACACGCGCATCATTTGGTCTACAACCGCCATTGCGCAGTGGATATCGGTGTGTGATCAGACGCGCTAAGTTACAACGTCTCAACAAACAAAATGACTCTCGCAGGTCTGAGGGAGGATCCCCACCATTTTGTTCATTATTATGAGAATCAAGTAAGGGGTGCTTTACCGAGGTTTTACGGAGCACCCGTCATGTATGGACGAGGTATCGGCTCACTATTTTCAAGACTGTTCCATTCTGTAGCCCCTCTGGTGAAGAAAGGTTTCACCATCACGAATCCACATCTTAAAACGGCAGCTAGTGGCATCGCATCGGACGTGTTTAACCAAGCGGTGGGAAAAATGATGAATAAAGACTTGGAACAAGAGGGCTCGGTATTATGATCTTGTCACACAGATCGAGGAAGCGACCCCCCAGCGAGTGTGTCTCATCACTCTCCCATAAACACACCGGTCCTAAAAAGATAAAATCAGTTGGGAAAAGTAAGCGGGTGATGAGGAAGTCCGAAACGCAGATATATTTTAAGCAAAAGTTTTTGAACAAACTAAACCGGAAAAAACATGGCGCTGTTACATCAAAAATCTCCCAAATGCACCCTGGCTGAGTTGAATTTATTTTCAGCGCCTATGATGCAGCTCTGTGGAGGATAAAATCTACACAAAAATTTCCCCCATGTCGGCCATCACTGATGGAAGTCCTATAGAGTTTTTCATCCTCAGAGATGGGAAGAAGTACCTCGATATGAACGACACCCTGCTGCACCTCCATGTGAAAATTACCAATGCAGACGGTACGAACTTGGCAGACGGCGCGGCGGTGGGCCTCATCAATTACCCTCTAAATACAATTTTCAGTCAATGCGACATGATCCTGGGAGATAGATTGATTTCACAATCCATCACCACACACCCCTACTGAGCCTTAATTGAGATGATACTGAACTATTCCAAGGACACGCTCAAGAGCCAATTTAGCGCCGGCCTTTTTTACAAAGATACGGCCGGAGCTGTAGATTCTATCGTGACCGTGGACGGCCCTAATGCGAGTTTAAATAAAAGAGCCCATTTTACCACCAATTCTCGCAAAGTGCACATGCTCGGTCCTCTTCACGAGGACATATTTTTTTGTGAGAGGCTCATGCTGAACTCTGTCGATTTGAGAATCAAACTAACCCACGCCAACGATGCTTTCTGTCTCATGGAAGCCGGCGATTTCACTTTCCATTTGAAAATATTGGGGGCATCTCTATTTGTTAAAAAAGTGTCCGTGTCCCCTGAGGTCAGATTAGGCCACGCCGCAGCCCTAATGAAAGGCAATGCGCTCTACCCCTCTCACGCGTCAATGTAAAAACATACTCCATCCCACAAAATTCTAGGATGTGCAACCAGGAGAATCTGTTTCTGGGGGCCATTCCCAAATACGTGGTTCTGGGTATGGTGCATCACGAGGCTTTCATGGGGAGAAGAGACCTATCGCCTTTCAATTTTATTCACAACAATGTGGAATATCTGGCTTTCTGTCAGGACGATCGACAGATCCCCGCCAAGGCTTTCCAACCTCAGTTTAATAACCAACTCTCTGTTAGGGAATTTTACATGTTCCTGGCGACAGGGAGACATCTTAAAGATTTACCTCTCATTATCAACAGAGAGGAATTTAACAACGGGTGCACCCTGTTTGTGTTTAATCTCGCCCCAGGGGATGACAACGACGCCTTGTCCACCGTCTCGAACGGTAATTTAAGACTGGAGATGAGATTTAGAATGGTCCTGCCCCACACCACGACGCTGATAGTCTATGCCTGTTACGATTCTATTCTGGAAATTAACTCTAAAAGAGAAGTGCTGGTGGACTATTACTAGGAACATGAATAATATTCAACTGGAGAGTCTTCTGCGTCGTCTGCTAGGAGATGTGTTTTGTGGGGTGTGGCCCTCCAATCAGCTACTGTCGTTGACCCCCGCCTACTTCGTCATCAACACACATCCCACACACATGCCTGGAGAACACTGGTTAGCCATCACCCTGGAAAAGGACGATGAAGCCACCTTTTTTGATTCTTACAGGTTTCTGCCCGATTTTGTTCTTTACAACTGTTTAAAAACTGTCTTGTGTAGAAACTTAGGATAAAGAGTGTATGAGATATACACTCTGTGATGATATAGAGTGTATGTTTGACAACTGTGTTACTAATACCATGAATAATTACCCTTTTTGTAATTTTATATTAAAGAAAAAAAGACTGTACGCTTGAAATGTATGATGAATAAACATTTTATTGTTAAAAAAAAACAGAAAAAGATGTGTGGTTTACAATTATATCTAATCTCAAAGTTATCTTCTTAAGGAGTGGCCCATCGAGGGGAGAGTTTCTTTTGTCTTCTATTCCTCTGCGTTCTAGTCTCATATTCAGACTCTTCCTTCTCACGGGGTGTGATCCAGGTTGGGGACAGCAGAAGTTTCTTTTTTTTCTCTCTGGCACGGCGTACATCTCAAGGTTTTTCAATCTCAAATTCAGACTCTTCTTTCTCACGGGGTGTGATCCAGGTTGGGGACAGCAGAAGTTTCGTTTTTTTCTCTCTGGCATGGCGTACGTCTCGAGGTTTTTCAAAACCCGCATTGGCAATGTTGCTCACATTCGTCTTAAGAAGTCGATATTGATCACGTGCTTGTGGGCTGCTCACAGCCGATAAAGGAATATTGAGTTCAGACAGAGTGTTTAAAAATTTCAACCACCTCGCAGGTACGGGGGATTGGTGTTTTTTATAAAGGAGTGAGAGGTGTTTGAATAAATAAATCATATGAGACCCTTTCAAGGCCTCGCCCTTGTAAACAAACTCCTCCTTTGAATTCCACCCCCCATAACTCTGGGGCAATTTCCTCAGGATGTATTCGGCGTTCTTACGATCATGCATGGGGAGGTTTTGCAGAACCTCTTCAACCATAACGTCAAAATCTAAACCGTCACTGTCATGGCTGCCAATTTACACACATGTGCGCACACCTGCCTGTCATTATTCTCTGGCTATATATGTATACCGTCAGGTCCTATGCTCTGTGCGGAGTCATCTGTTTCCTTCTCCAGAAACCTGCTACAGCTTCCTAGCCTCACGGAGCTTCTTCTCATCGGGCATCCCAGCCTCAACTGTTACCTGTCCGGGCCTGCACCTCCTGGACTCATCCTCTATCAAGTAAGCCACCATCTTACCTTCTCACCTTGTCCTGGTCCCCTGTGTACAGGCGGAGATCAGTGGCAGCGGATTCCTTTCCCCTGGCGGCGGACTCTCCCATTCCCCACACTGGCGTTCAGCTCCCCGGCTACCCTGTGGGCACTATCCTCCTGGCTGTGGCTCCTGTGCTACCTGCACTTCTCTCTACCATCTCTGACAGTAAGCATAGAACTATCAGGTGCTCACCTTACCTGCACAGCAGCTTACTCTCCCTTTGCTTCTCCATAGGGTTGCCAGGTTGTATGGTGCTCTGCTAGCCCCAGCTGATTCACCAACTCACACTACATACATATAAACATACATACACGCACCCACTCACGTCCACTATTATCAATAAAAGGTTAAGTGTGTCAGCTCCGAGTCGTGTCTGCTCTTTTGGGCCACTAGAACCATGTCAGTACGACTCCACCAAAGTGACCCAGCAGACAGCGCGCTAGCGCGCAGGATGAACAACTTAGAGACTCGAGTCGACCAGTTAGCCTATCAACAGCAGGTTATGCTGACACAGTTAGCTAAGGTAACTGATAGGCTAGATCGTCTGGTTAACCCACAGGTTTTCCCTTCAGTTCCCGCTAGCTCCACCGCTTTGTCAGCCTACACCAGGTCCCGCATCACGGCTCACTCCCGTCCCAACTCCCACCCGTTTTTGTGGAAAACTGGGGGAAGCTAGGGGGTTTCTTATGCAGTGTGATATTGTGTTTCAGCAGGTACCGGGGGATTTTCCCACTGACCATAGCCAGATAGGTTATGTCATTAATTTGTTAGAGGGACGGGCTTTGGCGTGGGCTTATGCTATAATGGCTAGGGCTAGTTATGCTTCTCCAATGTATGCTCAGTTTGTTAGTGAGTTCCAGGAGGTGTTCGGTCACTCTGACCGTGCTGATGTGTTTACCTCCCAGTTGTTTAATCTTCGGCAGGGAGCTAGAGCTGTCGCCGATTATGCCGTGGGCTTCTGGGTGGTGGCCACGGAAGTAGGGTGGGAGGACGCCTCACTGTGTAGCATTTTTGTCAGAAGCCTGTGTCCTAGCCTACGGGATGAGTTAGCCCGCTTGGATAAGCCCTCTACGCTACACGAGCTAATTTCCCTAGCTATCAGTATTGATAACAGACTGAGGGAGCGGGCGGCCGAACAGAGAACTTCCGGTTGCTCGGGCGGGCAGTCTCGCCGTTCCCTACAGCTCCCCCTGTTGGCCCTTCCAGCTGCTGAGTTCCCGGATGACCCGGAGCCTATGGTGGTAGGTGGGTTTAAACTGTCATCAGCGGAAAGACAGCACCGCCGGGAGTTGGGGTTGTGCATTTATTGTGGGAGCGAGAAGCATGAGGTCATGTCCCAAGCGGCCAAAAAGGGGAGCCCGTACGTCGCAGTAGGGGGACTCATGGACTCACCTCGGAAAAAAAACCCTCTCCCATTTCATGATTCCTGTTCTCTTTAGTTATGGTCATAGAGAGACAAACACACATGCACTCATTGATTCAGGGACCGAGCAGAGCTTTATTTCTGGGGAACTGGCAACCCGGTTGGGGCTTCCCGTCCAGCCTTTAGAGACCCCCTTGAGACTTGTTGCCCTGTCTAAAGCCCCTTTGGCCACAGTCACTCAGTGGACCGCCCCAGTATCTGTCGTTGTATCAGGCAACCATCAGGAGGAGCTTAGGCTGTATGTTTTACCAGTGTCCTCCACCCCAGTTATCCTCGGCTATCCCTGGCTTCGCCTGCACAACCCTTCTATCGACTGGCGTTCAGGGAGTGTTGTTTCATGGAGCTCGTTCTGCCTGAGTGCCTGTTTGCAGTCTGCTGCGTGCTCGCCTTCCGTGTCTCTGAGTGCACCTGCCCCCCCCCCTCCCGATTTGTCCAAAGTGCCATCAGAATATCACGGCTTAGGGGCTGTCATCAGCAAGTCTGAGGCCCTTTCCCTTCCCCCTCACCGCCCGTATGATTGTGTGATCAACCTTCGAACTGGTGCTCCTCTGCCATCTAGCAGACTTTACAACTTGTCTGCCCCAGAGCGTACAGCTATGGACACATACATCAAGGAGTCTCTGAGTTCAGGCATTATTCGGCCATCTTCATTGGCGGTGGGGGCGGGGGGTTTTTTTTGTCGGAAAGAAGGATGGCTCACTAAGGCCGTGTATTGACTTTCGGGAACTTAACAACATAACCATTAAAGACAAATACACTCTCCTGCTCATCAATTCTGCCTTTGATTCCCTCCAGGGGGCCTGTTGCTTCACGAAGTTGTATCTGCACAATGCCTACCATCTGGTGCGGATCCGGAAGGGCGATGAATGGAAGATGGCCTTCCAGACCCCTAGTGGGCATTTCAAATATCTGGTCATGCCGTTCGGGCTGACCAATGCTCCTGCCGTCTTCCAACGTTTGATCAATGATGTGCTGAGAGACTTTTTGGGCACGTTTGTATTTGTCTATTTAGATGATATTCTGATCTTTTCCCAGTCTATGGATGAACATCGTGTGCACGTGAGGCGGGTACTGCAGCGGCTGCTGGGAAAACAAACTCTTCGTGAAGGCGGAGAAGTGTGAGCTCCAAGTCTCCCGCACCTCCTTCCTTGGCTTTGTCATCGCCCACAACGAGATCATCCCCGACCCAGCAAAGGTAAAGGCGGTGGTGGAGTGGCCCACTCCCTCGTGCAGGAAGCAGCTCTTACAGTTCCTGGGGTTTGCCAGCTTTTACCGCCGCTTTATTCAGGACTACAGTCACATTGCTCTTCCACTAACCAATCTGACCTCTACTAAGGTGCCTTTCCGGTGGATGGAGGAGGTGGCTGCGGCTTTTTCCTTCCTGAAGACCAAGTTTTCCTCCTCCCCTATTTTGACGCAGGTGGACCCCGCGCTCCAGTGTCTGGTGGAAGTGGATGCATCGGACTCAGGGGTCTTATCTCAGTGTTTCCCGAAGGATGGCAAGATACACCCCTGCGCCTTCTTCTCCCGTTGCCTATCCCCAGCTGAACGCAACTATGACATCGGCGACAGGGAGCTGCTGGCAGTCAAACTCGCATTGGAGGAGTGGCGTCATTGGCTGGAGGGCGCGTCACAGCCGATTGTTGTTTGGACCGATCATAAAAACCTGGAATATCTCCGGACGGCCAAGCGCCTGAACGCTCGACAGGCCCGCTGGTCCCTCTTCTTTGGTCAATTCAACTTCATCATTACCTACCACCCAGGGTCGAAGAACATGAAACCAGACGCCCTGTCCTGCCAGTTTGCCCCGGAGACGGTGGAGATGACCAAACATCCTATTCTCCCCTCTTAGTGTGTCGTGGGCGCCCTCTCCTGGGGTATTAAGGATAAGGTCCTGAGAGCACAGGCTGACGAGGCTGACCTGGGCGGAGGTCCAGCGGGAAAGTTCTTTGTCCCATCGGCCGTTCGGGGGGAGGTTATTCAGTGGGGCCATGCTTCCAAATTCGCATGCCACCCGGGAAGGGCGTGCACAGTGGCCCTTCTGCAGAGGTCTTTTTGGTGGCCTTCTCTCCAGAAGGACATGGTGGACTACATACAGGCCTGCCCCCAGTGTGCCGCTGGCAAGACGTCTTCTTCTCCACCTGCCGGGCTGCTCCACCCCCTTCCCATCCCTAGCAGACCGTGGTCCCATGTGGCTCTAGACTTTGTCACCGGTCTCCCAGCGTCTAATCAGTATACGACCATCCTCACTCTGGTGGACAGATTCTCCAAGGCTGCCCATTTCATCCCCCTGCGAGGCCTACCCACAGCTAAGGAGACGGCGGACCTTCTTGTCAAGCATGTGGTCAGGCTGCATGGGATACCTCGGGACATCGTATCCTATCGGGGCCCCAGTTTGTCTCTCAGGTCTGGAGGTCTTTCTGCGCCGCGCTGGGAGCTACGGCTAGTCTGTCATTGGGGTACCATCCTCAATCCAATGGACAGTGTGAGCGGGCTAATCAGGAAATGGAGGCAGCGCTGCGGTACGTTGCGACCAAGAACCCATCATCATGGAGCACTCACCTCCCCTGGATTGAATACGCCCATAACACCACTGTCTCCTCTTCTATCGGCATGTCTCCTTTTGAAGCCTCGCTGGGCTATAATCCCCCACTGTTTCCAGAGGAGGAGGGGGACATTGCTGTGTCCTCGGTTCGTGCACACTTGAAGCGCTGCCGTCGGATCTGGAGGGCAACCAGGGCGGCACTACAACGGACGGCGGAGCGCAACACTTCGGTGGCCAACCGGCGCAGGGTCCTGTCTCCCGCCTACCAGGTGGGCCAACAGGTATGGTTGTCCACCAAGCACATTAATCTGAAGGCTGAAAGGAAGAAGACGGTGCAACGGTTCATTGGACCTTTCCCTATTAGCCGGATTATTAACCCTGCCTCTGTGCGCCTAACTCTCCCCCCATCTCTCCGCATCTGCCCAACCTTTCATGTTTCTCAGGTCAAGCCCATCTGCTCCAGCCCTTTGTGTTCTCCTCCCGAGTCTCCACCTCCACCAATGGTGATCGACGGCGACCCGGCATGGCCAATCACCGCCATCTTGGACGTTCGTCGCCGGAGTCATGGCCTGCAGTACCTGGTGGACTGGGAGGGCTACAGGCCAGAGTGAAGATCCTGGGTGTGTCCCTCCTTCATGCTGGATAAACAGCTCATCAGGGACTTCCATCGGACGTACCCAGGGAGGTTGGAATTACCGCCGAGAGTCGTGTCGTTGGGGGGGGAGAACTGTCATGGCTGCCAATTTATACACCTGTGCACACACCTGCCTGTCATTATTCTCTGGCTATATATACCAACAGGTCCTATGCTCTGTGCGGGGTCATCTGTTTCCTTCTCCAGAAACCTGCTACGCCAAACCTTCGTCAAGCTTCCTAGCCTCACGGAGTTTCTTCTCATCGGGCTTCCCAGCCTCAACTGTTACCTGTCCAGGCTTGCACCTCCTGGACTCATCCTCTATCAAGTAAGCCACCATCTTACCTTCTCACCTTGTCCTAGTCCCCTGTGTACAGGCGGAGATCTGTGGTGGCGAATTCCTTTCCCCTGGCAGCGGACTCTCCCATTCCCCACACCGGTGTTCAGCTCCCCGGCTACCCTGTGGGCACTATCCTCCTGGCTGTGGCTCCCGTGCTACCTGCGCTTCTCTCTACCATCTCTGACAGCAAGCATAGAACTATCAGGTGCTCACCTTACCTGCACAGCAGCAAACTCTCCCTTTGCTTCTCCATAGGGTTGCCAGGTCGTATGGTGCTCTGCTCGCCCCAGCTGATTCGCCAACTCACACTACACACATATACAGTAAACATACATACACGCACCCACTCATGTCCACTATTATCAATAAAAGGTTAATTGTGTCAGCTCCGAGTCGTGTCTGCTCTTTTGGGTCACTAGAAGCATGTCAGTCACGCATGCTGCGGGATGATGCGGGAGCACCCTTGGTGGATAATGCGCGGGTACTGTCAGCAGATGAGACACGAGCACATTCACTCTCACCACCCCCACCAACACCTGATAGGGATAGGTGGTCAGGCTCCCGCTGCAGAGTCAACGTTACCCACCGTTGCTCGTTATGATCCTGTTTCATGAGCGTGAGGTATCTCTGCAGTAAAGTGTCATTCTTTTTAATTTTCTCATAAGCACTCAAGCCCGGTTCGTTTAATACGGCTCTCATTCTGGAGTCCAAATCATCCTCTGCATTTTCTCTGACGGTCGTTGGTCCGATCATATGGTTTAACTGTTGGGGTGTGAGCAGAAACATCTTCTGCGCCTTCTTCAAAGTCATCTTTTTTATTTTTAATTTCTTCTCACCAGTCCACCAATAAGATCCCCGATCATGGGCACCACAGCAGATAGCAGAGGCAATAGAAAATCGCTCGACTGTTTTTTCAGAACCTGGTGTTTGCGTTTTAAACTAGTTTTCTTATCGGCCAACAGTCTGATAATTTTTTTTCCGCCTTTGTAGTTTCTTGAACTCACAATCGGACAATGGAATGTTCCCTTTTAAAAGATTCAGAACGATTTCACACAATGTCTGAATAAAGTCCGGAGAGCTGTGGATGAGAATATCCCTGCACTTTTTGGGGGAGGCGTGGTACAGCACTGTGAGTAAAATCGTGTTTCTCTTCATACGTGCAGACATGATAAACTAGGCTGATGTTTTGGGCACAAAGACGGTCAACCTCTCACAAGGAAATATACCCGTCCTCAGCCTGTATTGTTCTGGACAGGAGGGTGTGAGGTCTACAATTAAATATCCGTGGGGGTCAGAATCAGAATCAGAATCAGATTTATTGCCATTGTTCATGTAGTACACAAACTAGGAATTTGTCTCGGTGCAATGCTGCAACATTAAACATGATAAAATAAAAGAAATAAACTATACAGTACATGCAATAAAGTGTAGAATAAGAGTGAGTAATACTAGTCAGCAGTTAAAATATATTAGCGAGCAGCAGATAATGTGGAGAACTATATAGTGCAGTCAGTAATGCAGGAAGAAAACAGTGATGATTGACATGAATCTGGTTGAGCTACTGTACATAGCGCACGAGAGACAATAAGTCACTTAGTGTTCAGCAGTCTGATGGCAGAGGGGAAGAAGCTGTTCATGTGACGGGAGGTTTTAGTCTGGATGGACCGAAGTCTTCTACCTGAGGGGAGGGGGGCAAACAGTACGTGACCAGGGTGTGAGGGATCGGCTATGATCCGGCCAGCACGCCTCCGGGTCCTGGAGATGTACAGATCCTGGAGAGATGGGAGCTTGCAGCCGATCACCTTCTCAGCAGTGCGCACGACGCGCTGCAGCCTTAGTCGGTCCCTGGCAGTGGCTCCTGCGTACCACACGGTTATGGAGGAGGTGAGGATGGACTCGATGATGGCTGTGTAGAACTGCACTAACATCTTGGTGGGTAGCTTGAGCTTCCTCAGCTGCCGCAGGAAGAACATCCTCTGCTGGGCCTTTTGATGAGGGAGCTGATGGTCGGCTCCCACTTGAGGTCCCTGGTGATGGTGGTGCCTAGGAAGTGGAAGGAATCAGCAGTGGTGATTGGAGAGCCTGTGAGGGTGAGGGGGGGCAGAGGGGTTGTGACTTTCCTGAAGTCCACAATCATCTCCACTGTCTTCAGAGCGTTCAGCTGCAGGTTGTTGTTGTTGCACCAGGACACCAGCTGGGCCACCTCTCTCCTGTAGGCGGACTCGTCGCCGTTGGAGATGAGCCCGATGAGGGTGGTGTCATCCGCAAACTTGATCAACTTGACAGACTGGTGGCTGGAGGTGCAGGAGTTGGTATAAAGGGAGAAGAGTAGGGGGGAAAGTACACAGCCCTGGGGTGATCCGGTGCTGATGCTAGCAGAGTCTGAGACAGTCTTTCCCAGCCGCACATGCTGCCTCCGGTCCGTCAGGAAGTCGGTGATCCACCTGCAGAGGGAGTCAGGCATGCCGAGCAGGGACAGCTTGTCCTGGAGCAGAGCGGGGCGGATGGTGTTGAATGCGGAGCTGAAGTCCACAAACAGGATCCTGGCGTAGGTTCCCGGGGAGTCCAGGTGCTGCAGGATGGAGTGGAGGGCCAGGTTGACTGCGTCGTCTACAGACCTGTTGGCTCGGTAGGCAAACTGCAGCGGGTCCAGGAGGGGGGTGGTGATGGACTTGAAGTGGGGCAGGACCAGGCGCTCAAAGGACTTCATGACTACAGAGGTGAGCGCTACAGGTCTGTAGTCGTTAAGTCCAGTGATCCGTGGCTTCTTGGGGACAGGGATGATGGTGGAGGATTTGAGGCAGGACGGCACGTGGCATAGCTTAAGGGAGGTGTTAAAAATGTCTGTGAAGACAGGAGCCAGCTCTTTCGCACAGTGTCTCAGGGTGGAGGGAGACACGCCGTCCGGACCGGGGGCCTTGCACGGGTTCAGTCTGGAGAACTGTTTGAGCACGTCCTGCTCACTGATGACAAGGGCACGGGGGGGAGGGGGGGCGCCTTTGATGAAGTAGGGATCGTGGAGGCTGTGGAGCTGGAGGGAGGGGGGGAGTTGGACACAGATGATGAGGTGTCAAAACGGGCATAGTGTTGGGACAGTCTTTGACAAAGGGCTTTGTCATCCTGGCCTTTAGGAGCCTGAGGCCGATAATTGGTGATTTGCCTCAGTCCTCTCCACACAGAAGCCGAGTCATTAGCAGTGAACTGCTGCTGGAGTCTCTCAGAATACACAGATTTAGCTCTCCTCAGCTCTCTGTTAAACCGATATTTAACCTCCCTGTAGCAGCCCCTGTCTCCACTTTTCAGCGCTGCTTCCTTCTCCTTCCTGATCTGTCTGAGCTTAGCAGTGAACCAGGGCTTATCATTAGAGTACCTCACCCTGGTGCGCGATGGAAGAATGTTCTCTTCACAGAAGTGGATATATGAGTTCACAGTGTCCGTGTATTCATCCAGATCATGCGTGGCTCCTTTAAACATGCCCCAATCAGTTATTTCCATGCACGTTTCCAGCTTCTCCTCAGCTTCACTGGTCCATTTCTTTGTAGTGCTCACCACAGGTTTAGTGAGCTTCAATCTCTGTCTGTATGTGGGAATGAGGTCGACCATCACGTGATCAGATAGTCCGAGCGCAGCGCGGGGAACAGCGCGATATGCGTTTTTCACTGTGGTGTAACAGTGATCCAGCGTGTTTATTCCTCTGGTGGGGCATTTAATAAACTGTTTGTAGCGGGGGAGATCGTGGCTCAGATTGCTCTGGTTAAAGTCGCCAACCACAATAACCAGAGAGTCTGGAAAAATCCGCTCCGTGTGTTGGATGTGATCCGCGAGCACGCGCTGAGCTTCGGCGTGTCCGCGTCGGGAGGGACGTACACAGTGACGAGGATGAATGAGGCGAACTCCCGCGGGGAATAAAATGGCTTGCAGTTAATAAAAAGAAATTCCAGGGCGGGAGAACAGTGTTTGGAAATTACCGTTACATCAGAGCACCAGCTGCTGTTGATGTAGAAGCAGACTCCGCCTCCTGAGGATTTACCGGAGAGCTCTGTGTCACGATCAGCACGAAATAGCTGAAATCCCTCGAGGCGCAGCGCGCTGTCCGGTGTATTTTCCCTGAGCCAGGTCTCGGTAAAACAGAGGGCAGCCGAGGAAGAGAGGTCCTTAAAACGCATCAGCAGTCTTAGTTCATCTACCTTGTTAGAGAGAGAGCTGGCATTGGACAGAAATATGCCAGGCAAAGCCGTGCGCGTGCCTCTCTTGTGGAGCCGGACGAGAGCGCCCGCTCGTCTTCCTCTCTTTCGCCGTCTCACTTTCCGAGCCAAGCAAGCATGAACCAGATCGGCGGCAGGAGCTAAAAAAAACTGGGAGTAGGTCCGTGGGAGTGAAAGTCCTGATATTTAGAAGCTCTTCACGGGTATAAGAGCAGGCAGACACACAACTGACAAACAAAAACAAACAAAGGGCGCAGCGAAGCACCATGGCGACCACTGTGGGCGCCATCTTGGACTTTTCTTTTCTCTGGTGGCATCGTCAAAACTCTCTAGGAAGAAGGCCTTTTGTGATAGGAAGATTTGACGTGCTAATATATCTACTTGTAGTTTATCCTGTGGGTTTTTAAACATCACCAGATAACTGCTGTTCAGACTAATGGTGCGGCTGTATTTACCCTTATGGAACACATTTTGCATCAGCATCATGACGCTCATGTTTCTATGATGCCTGTACTGGGTAAAAATTCTTACTACTTCAGGATGGTCAGAGGCTTGAAAAATAGCAACGTCGAGAATAATCAAGTGTTTCTGATCGGGAGGAAACAGGTTTTCATCTTCAAAAGAATCAGGGAGTCCTTCACCAAATTTTATTCTTTCATTCATCTTCTGCAGTTCACTGTACATAGGCTGATGACACGTATAAATCCATACAATGTTTTCAGGTACAATATTTACAATGTGTTCACAGTCTTCCAGTACCTTTGAAACAAAATAAGTCTTGCCACAACCGCTCAGTTCCACCACCAGACATGAAAATGGAAAGGTGAACCTAGGATCAAAATCAATCTCCTCTATCTATTGGGTAAGATGTGACATTTTTTTCCTGAAAAAAAATCTAATAACCAAAAGACAGAGTGGTCCCGTCCCTAAAGAGACGTCTTTTATTGTACACAACTCTGAACTTTTTCTGAAATGACAAGTTTCTCAATACAAACCCCCTTTTGTCACGTCCTATGTTGTATTGTGGTGTCTCAATCACTCTCTCTCCCGAATTTGTCATGTAATCCTCCACCAACTCTCTGACGCTGTCAAAATTGACACACTTGCAACATGATTGGGTTTCCGTGATACCTCTGACCTTCATGACGACCTTCTTTTTGTTCCTCGTTTGGTAGGTGTAACTCTTGGGGCCTGCGAATACAAATTCCTGAATGGTATCCCCATCCAACTCATCCGTCAAATCCCCCAGATAATTACCCACCTCCAGAGGCATCTCACCGTTCTTTACCATGTAAATTAAACTATCCGTGTCAATGTAAAGAATCCTCTCTTGCAGTTTCTCCAGAAAACTGTACAGCTTCAGACACACATGGGCTGTGGTAAAGGCGGCTATAAAGATGTTATTAGTTTTACCGGGGGGGTAGAATGCAGCGATCGTTATATTTCCACCTAAGCAGAGCTTCGTCGTCATCCAGAACATGAAAGTATTCCACCTTGTATTTACTCGAAAACAAATAGGTGAAAAACTCTTCAGGTTCTGAGATTACAACGGTCTGAATCAGATTATCTCTCTGTGCAAATTTCCCCCCAAACGAGTTCAAAATCAGTTTTGAGACGCGGCGACGGAGTGGATTCTCTTGTATTTTATCAGTGTCTAACAGAATGCCCTGATGACTGTGATAGTCCCTGATGTATCTGTCCTTGCTCTCCTGACCGGTGACATCTGGGGGGTAACCCGATGCTTCCTGTTTTTCTTTTAGAAATGTGTGTATGTAATCTGCAAACACCGCATTGCTACTTTGATCAAAATGCCACACCTCTGTGATTTCACCCACCCTGTACCCCAGCTCCAGGGCTTTGTTAAACTCCACAGTGACCCAGACCCCCGTCAATGCTCTCGCCTCGTTGCCATGCGTGCAAACACCATCTTGATGGTTGATTTTTGCGCACGTCCAACACAGTGGAAAGGTTAATTTACCTTCTGAACTTTTGTAGGGTAGAACGGGAAAAAAGAGGCTGCAGGGTGGGTAGACAGTAGCTCTGATTAAGCCAAAATAGTTTCAACCAGAAGCACATGCCATAGCATGGGTCACCCTTTCTCTCAAGCCGGTGAAGACGGCTGCGTTTTGCGCTGAAGGCCTGGTGTTAATCAGCTGTGCCGAATGCTCAACGTCGACTCCGGGCTACTCGTGGTCCGTTAAGACCACCGGATCCTCCTCAGAACGTCGGATTTCATCCAAAGCGCCCAATAGACTGTCTTGATCATCGTCGAATTGATGCCTATTCTCTCTGATGCCTCTTCTAAATCTGTAAGTACATTTCTTTTTTTCAATGACCATTCATAATGTTTTATAGATGCAATAATGATCTTTACATACTGGAGAGAGTGATTACCCCCGGCAGGATACCTTTTAAAAAGACAGAAAACATGATTTAAAAGCAGTTCTGACTCTGAGACAGATGATGAGATAAATGCTTTATAACATAAAATAATAGCAGCTTTATCTGTATAAGACTTTTCACAGACCAGTCACAAAAACAGATAAAACAGTTGATTCGAGTAATTACTAAAATAACATCATTAAAACTTACCAGCGTAGCTTGGTGGAGAGTGTATTTCAGCGTGCGTTATAATTTCTAAAAAATTAGTCAAGTTTTATTTAACAATACAGAGAAAAAGTTTTTTATAAAGTTTTGAAAGTCAATTATCACCTCTCATCTTGCCTGTGTCACATTCCTTTGGGTGTGAAGATGCGTTTCGGGGGGGGGGGGAGTTCATTGATACTTATAGACAAAACGAAGACCCCCTATAGGGGATTGGGGAAAAGCTTTGGAGTATGGGTGACCAAGGTGTAAAAACAATGGTGCGGGGGTTTCACAGATGTGAAAACCAATTTTTCACCCCAAGTGATATGTGATTGTCGGTGTGAGTGAGTGTGGATTGATGTGTGGCAGTGAGATGTTGTTTAAAGCCCGTGGGGGGTGTCAGCCAGAGGAATGTTAAATTTGCTACCGTAAAAATAAACCACACTTTTAAATGATAAAGTTTTGAAGAAAAAAAAAAAGAGTAAATCTTTGATTGTTAGTGCTATTAAAAGTGTTAGAGATAAACGTTACATCCTTCCATAGAGGTTTTAGGTGGTGATATCAAACACACATATAAACACATGCTGGTTGTTTCAAATATTGAATAAAAATAATTTAACCATTTGTAAATATCATGTACAAGTTGTGGGGTGTTTTACAGAATTGTTTCACGCAGACAATCCTTAGAAGGCTGTTGTATGGTCATTTTAAAAATGTAAACCCTGGTCATCCCTAAATTACCAACAATACTTGCTTTTGCATTTTAATGATTAAATTAATCTATGAGCTTCATACATTGCCTGTGGCAACCAAGGATGTTTTAACTGTATGGTTATTGTGTCATCTGTGTTTTTGACTTCTGCAAGCTGACACTGTGAGACACTCTGACCAGTGTGTGTGTGTTGGTTAAGCCTGAGGGGGATCTCATCATTGGTGTTTGACTTTTTTTCCTAGACAAATTTGCTCCTTTTCTCCTACTGACTCAGCAAACATCCTACAGTCACTCAGAAATGCAAAATATGTGTTTAAAAAGTGCAATTTGTATCAGTCAGCCTAACAAGTAAACTATTGCAACACTGAGTCGTGTGAATTAATCACCATAAGCAATCTCCCTCTGCTTATGCAACAGCAGCAGCAGCAAATGTGTCTGTTTTATTGGCAGCAATGCAGACCAAGGTCTCACTACAGTTGTACATGCACAGAATGACCCATAAAGACATACACTACCGTTCAAAAGTTTGGGGTCACTTAGAAATTTCCTTATTTTTGAAAGAAAAGCACTGTTTTTTTCAATGAAGATAACTTTAAACTAATCAGAAATACACTAGCAATGTATATTAGATATTAGAGTGTATTTCTGATTAGTTTAAAGTTATCTTCATTGAAAAAAACAGTGCTTTTTCATAGTCATGTGGTAAATGACTATTCTAGCTGCAAATGTCTGGTTTTTGGTGCAATATCTACATAGGTGTATAGAGGCCCATTTCCAGCAACTATCACTCCAGTGTTCTAATGGTACAATGTGTTTGCTCATTGCGTCAGAAGGCTAATGGATGATTAGAAAACCCTTGTGCAATCATGTTAGCACAGCTGAAAACAGTTTAGCTGGTTAGAGAAGCTACAAAACTGACCTTCCTTTGAGCAGGTTGAATATCTGGAAAAAATTATTATTTCAAATACAAATCATTATTTCTAACCTTGTCAATGTCTTGACAATATTTTCTATTCATTTTACAACTCATGGTGGTAAATAAGTGTAACTTTTCATGGAAAACACAAAATAATTGTCTGGGTGACCCCAAACTTTTGAATGGTAGTGTACCTCATTCCTCATATTTTCAATGAGGTCTAAGTCTGAGTTCTGGCTCCTCAGATATCTCTGAATGAATGGTGCAGCCCTGTGACAGTGTGGGTCAATATGGGTGCATGCTTTCGTGTTAAGATCAAATAGGCCTGTTTGCTCAGGTCAGTGTGCCCCTAAAACCCTTATCTAAATGTGCAGAAGATGATGTTGCAGTTTTTGTAAGAGTCTAATTTGTGGTATTGTCACACAAAAGTCTGCCTTAGGTCCTGCAGCATGTGTACAGCCTTTGCTCCACAAGGACATTTAACGTGTGCGTGTGTAGCTTTGGAATGTGGATGAGCCATGGAGTAACACAATATCTTCCAGTCTGCCCCATTGAACAACTGTTTTGGCTGAGAGAATGGTTGTGGTTGTGTTTTTAAATTGTTTTACGGATACTGATGTCTGTGTTTTTTTGCAAATTGAAGCCGCTATAAACATGTCAGTTCTGACGAGTAATTTTGTCATCATTAACATTCCATTGCCCCATATGGCTGGAGATCAACCGACATTCAAAATGAATCCTGCTATAAACATGTCATCTTAATGAGAAGTTTAGGTCATTAACATTCCATTCTCAATAAACATGTCATCTTGATGAGAAGTTTTGGATCAAAGGTCATGTTTTCAAAACATTTTTGATTGACAACCTAATTACATGGGTCAAAAGTTATGGTTTCAAAACACTTTTGATTGACAGCCTAATTACATGAGTCAAAGGTTATGTTTTCAAAACACTTTTGATTGACAGCCTAATTACGTGGGGTCACGGGGCGGGGTCAAGGTCAGGTCAGGGGCATGGCACCTGTCAAAATTAGATAAGGGGTGTGTACAAGTACTATCCTACCTCTTTTACATTACTCATTCACTCCACAGACAATGGTAGTGGTAAGCTACTACTGTAGCCACAGCTGCCCTGGGGCTGACTGATGGAAATGTGGCTGCCAATCCTCTGACCACTACCGAACATGTATACACATTCATGCCCAGTGTCACAGAAACTGGAGGCAAGGTGGGTAAAGTGTCTTGCCCAGGGACACAATGGCAGGATGTCTGGGGACAGCGGGATTTGAACTGCCAACCCTCTGGTTATTACATGACCTGCTCTACCTCCTGAGCCACTGCTGCCCACATTTTCCTCCTCTGCTCCATCCGTAAAATCACTATTGTACATTTTTTTTTCCATAATCCTTGGGCCATTTTACTCAATTATGTGTTCTGCACTCCACACTCTTATGTACATAGTTCCACCCGTGAAGCCACTACCATACCTGTGTATATACCAAATGGGCTATTTGTTATTTTTACTTTTACCTTTACCTCAGTCGTATGGTTAATCATGTGTTCTGTAACTGTTTTTACTTCAACTTCTTCTCACTTACTTCATTGCACAGTAGCCTGGTGGAGCACCCACAATTTTGTTGTGCTGTACAATTGTACAATGACAATAAAGCCTATTCTATACTATTGTATGATGCTCATTTATGTTTACTGTTAGTATTATTGTCCTTGTGTCTTTAGTCATGTTGTGTCATCCCTCATCTGTCCTTAGTGTCATTATTGTGGTCTCTGTGTTTCTCCTGTCTCAGTCCAAGGTTGTGTGTGTACCTGTTTACCTATTGTTCTCAGTCCCTCAGGTTTCCATACCTATAGCCATTTTCCCTCATGTGTAACTGTTCAGCCCTGTCTCCCAGCTGTCTTGCATCTTAGTAATTGTTCCCTCCACTATATATGTTAGTCTTGGATTGTACTCTGTGTTGCATTACTGTTGTCATTTGCCCTGTCATGTTAGTCTTGCTGTGATTATTCTTACCTTGTCTAAGCCTTGCCATGCTTTGTGTGTTTTTGCCTTGCCTAACCTTAGTTTGTTTCAGCCCTCGTGCTGCCTTTGCTTTGTCCTGGAGTTTTTTGAGTTATGTTTAATAAATCATCTTCATTGCACCATGTTCCTGCCTGCAACCTTGGGTCCTACTTCCACACCTCATCTACCTGGAAGGCAGATTATGACAGTATGACCTCTGTTACAAGCCACTTTCTGGGCCAAGGCCAGAATTGCCTATTCAGCCTGGGATCACCAAGTCCGTTTCAACCTCATGTCAAGGTGGACTAGCCTATAGTCATTTTCACCCACAAGCAAGGTAGACTAACAGCTACACAGTTTCTTTTGCACACAGGCAAGGCAGACATACACCTATATCCCAGGCCGGGATTTGGACCCATGACACCATGATCTCAAAACCTCTCACTCTACCACTGATCCAAAGAGGAATTCCTCTCTAGCACTTGGCTAGTAGTGGAGATGTACCCTAAGGTGTCAGGAACTGCACCACTAACTAATTCCCTATGGAGGGGGCTGTAACACCTACCCCCTTAAGGAAGCGATGCAGGTGTCAAATCCAAAACAGGACTCAGCAGGCAGGTGGAGGGTGGCAGCTGGTGGCCCCGATGCAGATGTGATATGGGCAATCCAGCTGATTAGGGGCTTTGTTTTGGATGCCCACACCTCCCACATGGTGTAATGGGTGCATACTCCAGCCTTCGGAGCTACTCCGAGCTGACTGAGCTGCTCACCATCGTCCCCAACCTCCACAGGGCACATTGGGGGCTGGTGAGGAAATTCACTGGGGCAACGGAGTTTCTGCTAATGATGCAGCGTCTCCTGATGCTACGTGTCCACTGGTTCCATTGTTTTTCTGCTTCTCATGCATTGTGTATTGGAAACGCAACAGAAAGCATTTGGGTCCAGACCGGTGAAAACCGGACTGTTGTGTGCCGAGTCATCCGTGGGTTCCCCTACAGCTCATTTGCATAAACATTACAATCGGTCATGATTTTTTCCATACGGTCATACACCGGAGGTAGCGCTCTCGTCCTGAACTTTTAAGCCAGTGGTTTTTGATGTCAAATAACAACAGATTCATTAACTGAACCCACTATTTTGGGCACAAAGTGATGTTAGAAACACTTTTGGTTGGTTTGTTTTAAATATATGGAGACCAACGATGCCATGTTGTCTGGTAGCAGCCGAGAGCTGAAGACCGCCCACTGGTGGATCCGTCAACCAATCTAGTGAACCAGCCAGCTGGCTCATGTGCCTGCACCAGTCCTACCTTCAACCCTCATCTGCAGGGAAGGCAGAAATATGACAGTTGCTTTTGAGCTATTCAATGAGCTGATGATATTTGCAACTTCATTCTCGGTATTTCTAATATACTGAAAACTGGTTGTGTGGGGTTAATAGGACTAAAATTGTGATCAGGTGGATTAAATGAATGGGATTAAACGAATGGGATATTTCTAGCACAGAGGCCGCAGTTGTAAATAAGAATGCATTCTTAGTCTGTCTTTCCTGGCTAAATAAAGGTTAAATTAAAAAAAAAATGAAATGAAAAAGTTGTTAACCACTTGCGCTCCGTTGTTCCGCGGGCGGGCAAGTCTCTGCGTCCTATGACGCACGAGCGTGCGCATGACGCATGATGGTGGTGATGGTGATGTAGTAGCGTCCAAGCGCCACTCAAAAAAAAACTGCAGAGACAGCCGCGAACAGATTAGTTCATCTGATTGACCTCTCATTCAACTAATAAGAGCCTTGAATTGGGTTTCTGAAACCTTGAAGAGCCAATGAATGAAAATCTAGGAAGGAGGACCCGCCTACTGTGAACGCAGGAGCCAATCGAAGCACAGAAATTCTGGCTGGGTGAAGCGATATTTACTGCTGCAGAAGGACTCTATACGAATCTCCTACAGACCCAGGCTCACCCAGCAGCATGGAGAACACCCACAAGTGGGACCTGCACTCATTCCAGCAGAATAGACGGAGGCCGACGACAAAAGTCGTAAATCATTCACCAAAACGGCAATAATGGAATTATATTGATCGGGATCCACGAGCGGAGCAGCGTCGCGTTCGTCTGACGCGTGGGAAGAGCTGTTCGCCATGACTCTGCTGCTTTGAAGAGGTAAGGTGTTATAAGCTAAATTATTATTTATCCCTGAAAACTGTAATCCAAAAATGACTTTTGACCGATCGGTAAATTACAACTGTACTGCGCACGAAATACGAAGTGCGTGCGCCGCGATAAACGGTTCATTTGCCGTGTTCGGACCGTGAACGCCCCCCCCCACCCCGCTGCAGAAGAGGAGCGGGGGGGGGGGGGCACGGTCCGAACGCTCCCCGGTCCGCGGGGGGGAAGCATATCAGTCTATTCCATCATGTAGCGATGGCCCTCTTCTGTAGCGAGGGGGGGGGCGTTCACGGTCCGTTCACGGTTCCCCCCCCACACACACACACACAGTAGCGAGGGGGGGGGGAGCCGCTGTGAAAACATGCAAGGAAAAAAAAAAAAAAAAGAGTGTATTCCGTCATGTAGCGAGGGCCGAATTTGGTCCTTGGTAGCGGGGGGGGGGGAACGACCCCCCGCCCACACACACACACACAGACACAGCCCTGAGTGTGACCTTTCATTAGAGCCTAAAATGAAGATTCTACATTAAATTATTCAAAAGTTACAGACGTTTTTCCAAACTGTGCCATTTGGCACAATTTGGCACAGTTCCATAACGCCTGGGAACAGCGTGAGAACAAAGCTGTGTAAAATATTCATTTTTTGTGGTATTGTTACCAAATTTGGATCTCAGCTGGATAACACTTGGTTCTACATTTCTGTTGCATTTTCCAGCCGGATCGGACAGCTGTGTGTTATTTACAAGCATTTGTATCCAAAAAAACACTGTGTCCAATTTTTTTTTCTTCAAGTTCAGTATGTTTAGATGACTGTAACTCAGTGGCCGGAGCACGTAGAGAGATTATGTTTTTTTTGCCAAAAAATTCAAAGTGTTTTCTTTTAAATGAGACCAACCCCATGAAGATGCTGCAAAGGGTTGAATAACAGCTTTCGATTTACTTTGGGCACGTTATTTTTGGGCATTTTTAGGAAAATTGCCCGGAGTGCAAGTGGTTAAACTCTGTAGCAATGACCGTGGGATTCTGTACCAATTTGCTATTAATGTTATGTTCCATGTCTCAGTCATCTTTTTTGTTCTGTTTATTTGTCAATTTGTTAATATTATCCCAATTTTTTTTTGCCATTTCCTTTTGCATTTTCGATAATCGTTATAAAAAAAGTTTGCCTTAACCTTCCTCCGAGTTTGTGTTACCTTATGTCTAGCAGATGTAAATTTTTGTCTGTTGTTAAACTTGATTCTAGAGCTGTTTAAAGAAGCTGATCTCTGCTCTTCATTAGTTGTAGACATTCAGAGTTGAGCCATGGTAAATTGATTCTTCTTCTGTTATTTCCTTTTTTTTTGAAAATGCCGCAATTGTGATGGCTCGCTCCAGCTGATTATGATTCACAGCTGCACACACACCTGTTCTCCATCACTGTCAGGCTATTTAACCCACTCTGCCCTCAGATCGGCGCGGAGCCGTCTGATCTCTTTGGTTCACTGAGACTACTCTCGTCTTCGCCTATCTCCAGAGATTTCTCAGCCCTCGTTGTTTTCCCGGAGTCATCCCTGGCTTCCTATTCTCCTGGAAGAAGCAACTCTCTTCAACCAAGTAAGCCATCCTGCTACTCACCTTTTCCTCGCTCATCCCCTGTGCACAGGCGGAGTTCCGTGGCGGCGGAATCCTTCCTCCTTGGCAGCGGACTGAGCCCCATCTACGTTTCCAGCTGTACTGTGATGACAGGCGCTGTCCTCCTGGCTGGAGCCTATGGACCAACCTGAGCATGACACCATCCCAGCAAACAGTAAGCCCCTGTCATTCTCGCACGTTTCCACCTGGACGTCTGCTGCCTCTGCTCTGTCCATAGGGTTGCCAGGTTGCACGGCGCTCTGCTCACCCCCAGCTGCCACGTCATCACTGATTCACACACAAACACATACACGCACGCACACACCAGTTAACACAATAAAAGATAATTGAATCTATCCTTGAGCTTGTCTGTTTACTGTGTCTATACATCATGTCAGTACGGCTCCGCCAAAATGAGCCAGTAGACAACGCGCTAGCATGCCGAGTTAACAACTTAGAAGCTCGGGTAGATCAGTTAGCTTACCAGCAACAGGTTATTCTTTCCCAGCAGGTTCAAATTAATGGTAGACTGGATGGTTTGACAGGTTCACAGTTCCCTCCACCAGCCCCAAGTAGCACTTCTGCTCCCGCTAGCTCACCACCTAGCCAGGTTTTCCCTTCCCGGTTAACACCTGTTCCCACTCCCACTCGCTTTAGCGGTAAGCTAGGGGAGGCTAGGGGTTTCCTGCTTCAATGTGAGACAGTGTTCCAGCGTGTGCCCGGGGATTTCCCCACAGATCACAGTCGTATCGGCTACATAGTTAACCTATTGGAAGGGCGAGCGTTAGCCTGGGCTTATGCTGTGATGGCTAGGGCAAGCTATGCTAATCTAACTTATAGCCAATTCATCAGCAAATTTAATGAGGTGTTCGATCATTCGGACCGTGACAGTGTGCTTACCACCCGGCTATTGAATTTAAAACAGGGTAGCAGGTCCATAGCGGACTATGCCCTAGATTTCCGGGTGGTGGCTGCGGAGGTAGATTGGGAGGACGCCTCGTTGTGCGGCATTTTTGTCAAGAGCCTTAGCCCTTGCTTGCGGGATGAGCTGGCTTGCTTAGAAAGACCAGATAGGTTAACCGAGCTTATCTCCTTAGCTATTAGCCTCGATAACAGGCTGAGGGAGCGGGCGGCCGAGCACAGGACTTCTGGTCGCTCTGGTTCCCAGTTTCATCGCTCCCTACAGCCTCCTCTATTGGCCCTGCCTTCCCTAGATTCCTCGGATGTGCCAGAACCTATGGCTGTAGGGTCATCCAAGCTTTCTTTGGTGGAGAAACAGTGCCGCCGGGAGTTAGGGTTATTTCTCTACTGTGGCAGTGAGGAGCATGAGGTAGTGTCCTGTCCCATTTGGCCAAAAGAGGGAGTCCGTGTGTCACAGTAAGGGGACTCACGGACTCTCCTCAGTTAAATCCCCTCACAAAATTCCTTCTGCCCATTAGGTTCATACACAATCACAGGGAGATTGTCACTCAGGCCTTGACTGATTCGGGGGCTGAGCAGAGTTTCATCTCGGGGGAACTGGCAACCCAATTGGGACTCTTGTGTCAACCCTTGAAGACCTCCCTCCAACTTATTGCCCTGTCCAAAGCTCCCATGGCAGTAGTATCCAAGCAGACCGCCCCGGTGTTAGTCATCGTATCTGGGAACCATCGGGAGGAGCTCAGGCTGTTTGTGTTGCCGGTTTCCTCCTCTCCGGTTATCCTGGGCTATCCCTGGCTTTGGCTTCACAACCCCACAATCAACTGGCGCATGGGGAGCGTGGTTTCGTGGAGTGCTTTATGTTTGAGTGCCTGTCTGCAGTCTGCTGCCTGCTTGCCGTCCATGCCCCTGTCTTCTCCTGCCACTCCTCCTCCTGATCTGTCCAGGGTTCCCCCGGAGTATCACGACCTGTGGGCCGCATTCAGTAAGTCCAAAGCACTGTCTCTTCCCCCCCACCGCCCACATGACTGTGCCATCAGTCTTCGGGCTGGAGCCCCGCTGCCGTCAAGCCGTCTCTACAGCTTGTCAGCTCCGGAGCGGGAGGCGATGGAGTCTTACATTAAGGAATCGCTTAACTCCGGCATCATCCGTCCTTCGTCTTCACCGGTGGGGGCAGGATTTTTTTTTTTGTTGGAAAGAAGGACGGCTCCCTCAGGCCGTGTATCGACTTCCGTGCCCTGAATAACATCACCATCAAGGACAAGTATACTCTCCCCCTGATGGACACGGCGTTCGATTCTCTCCGGGGGGCCTCCTAGTTTACCAAATTGGACCTTCGCAACGCTTATCATCTGGTGCGGATCAGGGAGGGTGATGAATGGAAGACTGGCTTTCAGACCCCTAGTGGGTATTTCGAGTACTTGGTGATGCCGTTCGGGCTGACCAATGACCCTGCTGTCTTCCAGCGCCTGATTAATCACGTTTTGAGGGATTTCCTGGGCTCATTCGTCTTTGTGTACCTGGATGACATCCTGATCTTCTCGCAGTCCTTAGACGAGCATCAGGTACACATGAGGCAGGTTCTGCAGCGGCTTCTGGAAAACGAACTTTATGTGAAGGCCAAGAAGAAGAGTTTCACGCCCCCCAAACGTCGTTTCTTGGCTTCATCATCTCTCATAATCAGATCATCCCTGACCCCGGCAAGGTAAGAGCGGTGGTAGATTGGCTCGCCCCCACCTCCAGGAAGCAGCTCCAACAGTTCCTGGGGTTCACCAATTTCTACCGCCGCTTTATCCAAAACTACAGCATCACTGCTCTTCCTTTGACCCGCCTCACTTCCCCCAAAGTGGCCTTTCATTGGTCAGAAGAAGCTGAAGTGGCGTTCTACACATTAAAATCTCAGTTCTCATCTTCTCCTATTCTGACACGGGTGGATCCCGCCCTTCAATGCCTGGTGGAGGTGATCAATGGTGAGATCTGCCTCTGTGCGTTCTTCTCCCACTGTCTGTCCTCGGCAGAGCGTAACTATGACATCGGTGACAGGGAGCTCCTGGTGGTCAAGCTCGCCCTGGAGGAGTGGCGTCACTGGTTGGAGGGGGCCACCCAGCCATTCATCGTCTGGACGGACCATAAAAATTTGGAATAGCTGAGGACGGCCAGACGTCTGAATGCTCGTCAGGCCCGCTGGTCCCTGTTTTTTGGACGTTTCAATTTCACTATCACCTACCGCCCCGGGGCCAAGAATACTAAGCCGGATGCGCTGTCCAGGCAGTTCTCCTCAGATGCTGCGGAGGTGTCACAGCATCCCATCATTCCCTCATCCTGCGTTGTGGGCACCCTCTCGTGGGGTATCAAGGAAATGGTCTTGAAAGCGCAGGAGGCTGAACCGGACCCGGGTGGGGGTCCAGCGGGGAGGTTGTTCGTTCCTTCTTCCATCCGGGGTGAGGTTGTTCATTGAGGTCACTCCTCCAGACTCTCGTGCCATCCGAGGAGGGCTCGCACGGTGGAACTCCTCCAGTGGACGTTCTGGTGGCCTTCGCTCTGGAGAGATGTCGCTGAGTACATCCACGCCTGTCCCCAGTGCGCCACCGGTAAGACATCTTCATCTTCTCCAGCTGGTCTGCTCCACCCTCTTCCTATTCCCGGCAGACCCTGGTCCCACGTCGTCTTGGATTTCATCATCGGTCTCCCACCGTCTAACCATTGCACCGTCATCCTCACGATCGTGGACAAATTCTCTAAGGCCGCCCACTTTGTCCCCCTACAGGGGCTGCCTACGGCTAGGGAAACAGCCGATCTGCTCATCCAGCACGTCGTGAGGTTGCACAGCTTCCCCACGGACATCGTCTCTGATCGGGGTGCTCAGTTTGTGTCCCGGGTGTGGAGATTGTTCTGCAACGCCCTAGGAGCCACGGTGAGTCTGTTTTCTGGTTACCACCCACAGAGCAACGGGCAATGCAAGCGTGCTAATCAGGAGCTGGAGGCTGCGCTGCGGTGCGCCGCCACTGCGAACGCAGCATCTTGGAGTGCCCATCTCCCCTGGCTCAAGTATGCCCACAACACCATCGTGTCCTCGGCTATCGGCATGTCCCCATTTGAGGCCTCCCTGGGATACAACCCCTGCTGTTTTCCAAAGAGGAGGGGGACATCACTGTACCGTCTGTTCAGGCTCGCCTGCGGCGCTGTCGTCAGCTATGGAGGGCGACCCGGGCTGCACTTCGCCGCACAGCAGAGCACAACACCACGATAGCCAATTTTTCTCAGCCCTCGTCATTTTCCCCAAGTCATCCCTCATTTCCTATTCTCCTGGAAGAAGCAACTCTCTTCAACCAAGTAAGCCATCCTGCTACTCACCTTTTCCTTGCTCATCCCCTGTGCACAGGTGGAGTTCTGTGGCGGCGGAATCCTCCCTCCTTGGCGGCGGACTGAGCCCCATCTCCATTTCCAGCTGTACTGTGACGACAGGCGCTGTCCTCCTGGCTGGAGCCTACGGACCAACCTGAGCACGACACCATCCCAGCAAACAGTAAGCCCCTGTCATTCTTGCACGTTTCCACCTGGGCATTACTAACGTCTGCTGCCTCTGCTCTGTCCATAGGGTTGCCAGGTTGCATGGTGCTCTGCTCATCCCCAGCTGCCACGTCATCACTGATTCACACACATACATGCACGCACACACCAGTTAACACAATAAAAGATAATTGAATCTATCCTTGAACTTGTGTCTGTTTACTGGGTCTATACATCATGTCAGCAATAACCTCTTTGATTTTCGTTATAAAAAAATCATTGCTGTAATTTATGTCATTTGAAGAGGTGATTTCCTTCCATTCAGTTTCATTTATTGCCATTGTTATATTTTGTTGTTGTTTTTTTAACTTACTATGTTAACTGATGACTTTTTAAATGGATTTGAAAGCTGTTTCTGTGGAAGTTTTCTTGTTGCTAATATTATATTGTGGTCGGACAGTCCTATTAAAAGTTTATAAGTCTGACAGATTCTTTCAGGTCTATTTGTAAAAAATAATTTTTATTAAAATTGAATTTTTACAATTCAATTTTGGTTTTTGACTGGCTTGTGACTCTGGTTGGTTTATCTATTAACCGAGGTAAGTTATAGTGATCTGTAATTATTTTTAGATTTCTCCTATCTTTTTTGTCATCCCAGTTTATGTTAAAATCACCCAATAAGATTAATTCATTTTTAAGATGTGGCAAAAGATGCACATCACTCACAGACTCTTCACAATCTTCTTGAGAGTCAACACAATCAGGAATTAACCAGTTGTCAACACAGTGATGATTATCATTGTGAGTGGCAAAGTGACAATGACCCTGATGGAAATTTCTTCACAAGCAGTGAGAATAGTTGCCAATACTATACAGAGGAGCAGTTTAACCGAACTATTAAAACTGAAAACAAACTTTCAGTAATCCACTTCAACAGTAGAAGTTTATAAGCCAATTTTGACAATATCGAACAATATCTCAGTCAGTTTACAGAGACATTTAATACAACAGCAGTATCTGAAACCTGGATGAACAATGAAAGGGGTAAAGACTTTGGTATTGAAGGATATGAAATGGTTTATCAAAATAGGAAAAATAAGACTGGAGGAAGTGTAGCTCTGTTTGTGGATAAGAGAGTTCATTTTAAGGTGATGAGGGAAACATGCACAGTTGTGGACAATCTTTTGGAATGCGTTACAGTTGAAATTATTATGGACAAAAAGAAAAATGTTAAAATAAGTTGTATATACAGAGCACCAGGATCTAGTATTGAAGCATTCAACAGCTGGATGGAAGACAAATTCACAAGCATTACAGAAAAAGTCATGTTTATATGTGGGGATTTCAATATTGATTTGTTGAATCCTAACAAACATAAACTAATAGACAACTTTATAAATACTATGTACAGTCTGTGTTTATACTCCAAGGTCATTAAGCAAGGTCAAATCACTTCTCATTGTGCTACACTTATTGACAACATATTTTCAAATAACTTGGATAACAATATGGTGAGTGGGCTACTGATAAATGATACCGGTGACCATCTACCTGAATTTCTGGTTTATGATGATAACTACAAGAAATTTTCTTGACAAAAATTATATTCTTAAACAACTCTGAACAGAACTGATGATGGATGGACTAAAGAATTTATTGGAACAAAACTGGGATGCAATATACAAAGAAAGAGACATTAATCTAGCCTATAAGTATTTTTTGACATCTTTATGTCTCTGTATGATAAAAACTGTCCAGTAAAACAGTTTAATGGGAAACAAAAACAACAGAATAAAACCTGGATGTCAAAAGGAGTGGAAAAATAAATGCAAAAAGAAAAATACATTATACAGAGAATTTATCAAATGTCAAACTAAAGAAGTGGCAAATACATACAAAAATATAAAAATAAATTAACAAATAATATGAGACATTGCAAAAAGCAATATTATAGTAAATTATTAGAAGATAAAAAAGACAATATTAAAAGGGTCTGGAACATATTGAACACTCATATTTGAAATAGTCCAAAACATGATAATTTTCCTTTACATTTTGTTGAAAATGACAAGGTTATCAGTAACATGAAGGAAACTGTTAATAAGATCAATTAATATTTTGTCAATATTGGACCTACCTTAGCAAGAACTATTCCTGACAATGCGTTTGTCACGGTACTGAGCACGGGCGGGGAATCATTCTCAGTCTTTAAGTTTATTTATGCCATTTTCTGTATCTCTGTTTATTTTGAATTTTTCTGTGTATTTGGTTATCTGAGTTGTCCTTTTGTTGTTGTATTGAGTTTCCTATTATTTCATCCTAGTGTGGTCATGTCATGCATTTCTGTATTTTGTTCTCTGGGTTATTTGTCTCTTGTTTATTTATGAGTCATCTTGTGTTCTTAGTTTTGCCACCATAGTCTGTTTCTTGTAGTTGTGTACTCACGTTATCCAGTTTTGTATTTTATTTTTCTGCCTGTTTGTTTTACAGCCTCCTTCGTCCTCACTTTAGTCTTTTGTTTTACATCTAGCAGTCTTATCATTTACTGTTATCTGGCCTTTGAGTCATGTTTGCCCCTCCAGAGCAGAGAAACAGACCCAGTAACACTGAGCCTTTTTTTTTTTTTTACTCAGCCTGGGAAGGTCTTTTTGTCAGCTGTGCACTTGCTGAAAACAAGCAGAGGTGCTGGAAAGATGGCGATATGTGGATCCGCTGTTCGGAGCGCCAAAATGTTCGAATAATTTTGAGCTTAAATTATTCAAAGTCAAATAATCAGGCGGAAAGTTGGATTTATGCACATTTACTATAAAAATAGATATCCAGTTTCACCTCAATGGCCATTTGAGGGGGAGATTACAAAGCATGGCAATCAGGCACACCTAGACTCTCCAAAGAATTCATTTCTTTAGGTCTGATATATATAGGTAGGAGAAAGGAGAGGGAGGATGAGGATAAGGGGACGAACAGAACGGGACAGTCTTGATAATCAAAGCTTATCCGGGGAAATGTCACAGACACTCTGGAGACATGAGGTCATGGAGACATGGACATGAGATTCATAAAACTAACAGAATGTCCATATACCTAATCTCTACCACTGATCTATACAGGCTGAGGAGTTCCTGTGCATTCCTGTGAACCAAAACAGGTCATGTTGAAGAGATTATAAGAGCAGCTTAGATCATTCCTTACGCATGTACTGATCCTGTACTGAATTCTCTGAAGGCCAATAATTGCTCACAGAAACATACCAAGAATATATGAACTTATCCTATATGGCATGCACATATAAACATTAAACATGGCATATGAAAGGCATGATATTTCTCAAATATAATAATACATTATTAATCACAAGAATAATGTAGATAATATGGAATTTTTCTATCATATACCCCCCTTGATGCTTAATAAAGCATCAGGATTAAAAGAAAAAATAACAAAAGTGGTAGTAAAATAAAGTGAATGAATTAATATAAGGATATGTGTAAGAATTTACATGCTGTTACTTGTAAAGACAAGTTAAAAATGTGTGTAGAATATGACATTAAGAGTGAACATGTGCAGTGATTAAAATTAATTTTAGACGGTGTCAAATAAGAACATAGAAAATAATATGAAACAGCCTTAAATTATATTGCAACCTTCAAAAACCCTTAGGTCAGTATTACCCCCCTTTCACCATCATCATCATCATATTAAGGACTCACACAAAAAAAATTTGAGGTTATAAAAATCATTACCAAGTTTATGATGAGACTTCTCCATTAAGAGAAGCACTAACTTCTATGAGTATCTGAGGTATTAATATGACCATTTGCATCATTTTCATGGATAGAAGTAAAACAATAATCTCCTATAATAGGGCCTACACCCCTACGGGTGGTAATTAGTCAATCAAGGACCACTCTATCCTTTGTTATAATTTTGTAAATGATTGTAGTCTACAATTAAGTGTTTTAATCCCTAAGGTATTTTGTTTCCACTCTCACTCAAAGAACTGTACTTTCCATCTGAAATTGCATTCACGCTTCATAAATGGCATCATATGGCAGAAAAGCATCTCTCTTCACCCCGCCCACCTGCCCTGCCAACAAGATGAGGGTACGGTCAGTTGCCAAAATGGGGTACACAGATCTGCCCAGTGTCCTGGCCAAATGTGAATATGCCCAATGCCTGAATGACCTTTGTCAATGTAGATCCTTGGTATAACACTTGCTCGCTTCGTTGGTCAAGCAGGGTAGCAGTACAGGGGAGAGATGCACTGTAAGCTGGAAAGGAACATCACCACTTTAAAAAGAGGAGCTCCCTGATGAAATTGACCTTGCATTTGCAGAGTAAGGAGTGTCATCATGTTTCTCATCAGTGGAGTGATGTGTTGTGCCAGGTGTGATTCAAAATGAAGTTTGCTATGTTATTTCTGTATATAGCCTCTCTTAAAAAACCAAAACTGCCTGTAGTAGCTTCATTATTTTAGCAATAAAAGATATTTTGTCTAACTGTTAGTGTTGTTAAGGAGCAAACATAACAACTCTTTATAGTGTATAAGCAATGGAACAACTTAATAACCAATGTTAAGTTTTACTAGAGGATGATGAGGATGATAAGGTAACAACACTAACCACACTTTTTTTGCCTTGTATTTTTTCCCTTGTCATGATAAACAAACAGCCTGCTTCTCTATTAGCAAAGGTCGTTACTGGACACCAAGTCATCAGCTGACACTTGCATAGAGAAACAGTTAAACAGTCATTTGTTTTTGGGGTTTTTTCCCAAATAATAAAGGCTTATCTTATCTTATCTTATAAGTATACTATATATATATATATATATATATATATATATATATATATATATATATATATATATATATATATATATATATATATATATATATATATATATATATTGAACAGTCTCTTGCTGAGGGTTTCAGGTGGGGTAAAACGTTAGATGCACCCAAGTGCCATGTCCTTCGCTTTTCACGGCTGTCCAGGTCAGCCAGATAACCTTTGTGCTATCCTTGCCAGGGAGTTTTGGTCCAGTTTCCTGTGATGACCAGATCCCCTGGTTTGCCCAAGAGATGGGTGCACCTCCCACGGTTCCTTCGTCACATGGTCCTTCCTGGGAAGGGCAGTATTGATGACATCGCTGTCAGTTGTCATTCTTTGCAAATAATCACCCAGAAACCCTTCCTCATCACTTAAGTCAAATGGCTTCAATAATAGCGTTTGTCATTCACAAGTTCCCTATTTTTCTTATTTGTGTATTAAACTAATCATGTAGATTGTTGATGGTAGGCTAAATGGTTTCCTAGGTAAATGTTTGGTACTGATAATTTAGGAACTTCACTTAAATGTGACATGATTTGATTTACAAAGTGTATTCCAGTTCCATTTCTAAGTAAATCATTTCAGCTATTGTAAATCTTGATATTGTTTCAGTTAAGGGTTTCAGTGTCACCATAGCAGTATTCAGATTAGTGCAGGGAAAGCCTTTGCATATTCAATAAGTACGTAAATAATTTCTAAACATTTTTACCTTCACTCTTATTTAGCTCAATGAAATTCATGCAAGGGTTTTGAAAAGACTAAGTTTATGCAGGGAAGATCAAATTATTTTGCTTTGAGCTCCCTAAAGCATTGTTCCTTTAATTAAGAATCTGTATTGTCTTTGTAGTAGATTCTAAATTAAGTCCCACAGTAAATATAAATTCAGCATAAATTGGACTTTTCTTAGACATTTGGAACTTTTCTCATAAATTTGCATAGTTTCCGTTTTCCTTATCAGTTTACCTTGTTTCTTATAAACATGATATTTCTTTTTACAATAATCTGCAAATATTTTCTTAAATATTTGAAAAATTTATTGATGTAAATTTTTAACTTCTCCTATTGAATTCTTGGTCTTCTTGGTCTGAACACCGCCACATGTCTCTGGATCCTGGATTTCCTGACTGAGAGACCTCAGTCTGTCTGGGTGGGAAATAACATCTCCAACTCTATCACGCTGAGCACCGGATCCCCTCAAGGCTGCGTACTCAGTCCACTGTTGTTTACACTTCTAACACATGACTGTGTATCCAGACACGGGGGGAACCAGATTATTAAGTTTGCAGACGACACCATGGTGGTGGGACTTATTCAGAGGGATGAGGAATCAATGTACAAGGAAGAAGTGAGAGACCTGGAGAGCTGGTGCAGGGAGCACAATCTGGTGCTCAACGTGGACAAAACGAAGGAGATGATTATCGGCTTCCGGCAGTCACAGCCTGAACACGTCCCTCTCAGCATCGGCGGCCGTTCAGTGGAGAGAGTGGAGAACATCAAGTTCCTCGGAGTGCAGATCTCGCAGGACCTGACCCGGAGCAAGAATTCCTTGGGGATCAGGAAGTGGGCCCAGCAGAGACTGCGCTTCTTGAGGAAACTCAAACAGGCCTCTCTCCCCATCTGCATCCTCAGGACCTTCTACAGAGGTGTGGTGGAGAGTGTTCTGACATACTGCATTGCTACATGGTACTCCAGTTGCAGTATGTCAGACAAAAAAGCCCTGCAGAGGATAGTTAAGGGAGCTGAGAGGGTAACTGGAGTCTCCCTCCCCTCTGTCCAAGAACTTTTTCAGAACCGTTGTAGGAGCAGGGCACTGAACATTGTCAAGGACCGCTCTCACCCTCTGAATAAACACTTTGAACTTCTGCCATCTGGCAAACGATTCCGGAGCAACAGAGGCAGAACCACCAGACTGATTAACAGCTTCCTTCCACAAGCTGTTAGGATGCTGAACAGTTGATCCGGAATCTCTCATACATACTACTGCACCTACGGACATTATGCATATTATTTGTATATTATAGTCCTGGTTAGTTTTCAAGTATGTCTGAGCTGCTCTGTCGCTGACCGTAAGGCGCTGCAGCGGGTGGTGAAAACCGCCCAACGCATCACAGGGACTCCACTTCCAATTATAGAGGACGTCTACAGGAAAAGATGTCTGCGCCGGGCACGCAGCATTCTTAGGGACTCCAACCATCCTGCTCATGGACTGTTCCAGCTTCTCCCCTCCAGAAGACATTTCAGAAGCCTTCGGACTAGAACCAGCAGGTTTAGGAACAGTTTCTTTCCAACAGCTGTCACGTTATTGAACTTAGTTCCCCGTTGACTCTCTTACCATTATCTCTTACCATCCTCACCTGTACATAACTGCATAACTACATAACTACATCTAACTTATTGTACATTATTTGCACATAACAGTACTCTTAACTTCTGCACTGCTGCATATATTTGCATATATTCGCTTAAATTGCACATACTGTTAATTACCGTATATACTGCACTGCTGTCCTTTGCACTTCTGATTGGATGCTAAACTGTGTTTCCTTACCTTGTATTCATACATGTGTAATGACAATAAAGTTGAATCTAATCTAATCTAATCTAATGTCTCAGGGAAGTGTGAATGGCTGTGGTGGGGTGTCGGGTGAGGGTATGTGTGAGTGTGTCTTAAATTATGTTCTTTTACTTATATGGATGCCGAGAGAAATGCCATTTCATCTTGCCTGCACTACAGTTGTACGTACAGCAATATGACAATAAAGGTTGATTTGATTTGATTTTGATTTGATTTGAATGTTGTGATTTCATTGCCAAGCGGTTTCATCTATATTTTTCTCTTCATAATTGATCATTTATTGATAATTTTATGTACTCTCTATTTTTATGAGGATTGCTAATTATTTTTTCTAATTAATTTCTTTGGTACCCCCCACCCCCCGGTGCATGGAGATGCACATGCATCAAAGTTACAGGGTATTTGCTTGATGGGTAGTGTCTATTCATTAGAAGGAAGTGTGTTACCACTTTTTATGTATTACACACAGTTAATTTAGATGAAAATTTGTGAGTAGTATAGCTCCTTCAAAATGAGGTTTCAATAGTCATAGCTTCTTCTGTGCATGTCGTCTCTTGACTTAGTTTAAAAAGTAATATAGCTGTCTGTGCAGATTTGATGTGATTTAGCATTTAGAGCGACCATTCTAAGTTAGTCACTTAGATCACATCTGTCAGTCCAATTGAACACAGACATGTTGAATTTGTGTAAGTGAATCCTTGTAAAAGGTTGTGTCACATTCATTCAGTCAATGGAAAGGTGGATATATTGCCTAATTAGAATTTGGCGTAATTTTGTACAAGGAATGCCTTATTTTATATATTCCTTGGTAAATTATGGGGTGGACTGTAGTCCCGAGGCCCAGCTCGGCCGAGGCTAAGCACCGGGAGCACAGAAAACACAAGTATTCCTTACTACTGTCACATTTCTGAAATGTGATATTGTCACACCATTATGTGGCGAGTGGCATCATTGCAAGGTGTGAGATTGCAATGTGTCAGATGTATCCTGCAGTGTAAAGTCACATAAACACTACATGTTTAAAGTCAAAGTCATTTAAATTGATATGCTTTATGTCATTTGTTCTACTTAGCTTCAAAAATGCTTGTCAACTAAGAGGTCCTTCCCCCCATGGTCGCCCCCTCCAGCCAATGAGCCCGTCACCCACACACTGTCCGGCCTCCTCACATCTCCCACAAAGATAAAATGTTGGTGCCATCCTGCAACGAAAATTTTGGGGGAAACCTCATGGCTTCCCCGTCTGCACGTCAGTACTTACATCAACAGGAGTCCAAATTTTATCACCTCTCAAACTGATTTTACTAATGTTCCAGAATGAAGAATAGCAGAAAAACCTTAAAATTACACCTAAAGCTTCCACAATTTGAATGTGATTTTGCTATTCACAACAAGTATTCGCTAAATATTCTGTGAATCAGTAAATGTTTTACCAGTTGACATGGGCAATCACTGGTTTAGGATTATGTTTAAACAAAACAGTGTCATATATTAGAAGCCTTAAACCAATGCAACATTTAGAATTAGTAACTGCAAGTGCAGTTACTAATTAGTAACTGCAAGTGCCTTTCCTGAGAGGCAGAGATCACAGAGCAGCTCTGTGTTTTCAGGAATTTATGGCACAGGACCACAATCTGTGGGTTGTTTTTTTTTTTTTCCCAAATCCTAAAACCTGTCAGACCTTGAGCCTCCTTCTTTTTATTACAAATATCTGAGTCTTTTGAAGGCTGATTCTGTCTGTTTACCATCACCTTATCTAGATCAGTCTGATACAAGCTATATTATTTTTCCCCCTTCTCTTCTACAATGACAGACTGAGGATCAAAATATAAATAAGATTGCATATGCCATTTATTAAAAAGTGAGTTTGGTGTTATTGAAACAAAGCAACAATATGACATAGAATTACCAAAACCTGTGTTTGATAGTCAGTAGACTCTGGCAAATCATATGCACAAACACAGTACTCATCAACCTCTTCTGTGCTTTGAATCATGTAATATAATGTGTGCACAAGGTCTTCAGTGATTAGGCATTATTAGGTGACAGCATGATATTGTAATATTCAGCTAATTTCATCATTGTCATGCTGGTAGCATTGATTAAGATGCAAGCAATTGTACTTAACTTAGATGTTCAGCCGCCTTTTGGGTGTCGATGAGAGGATGACACGGACAGTGGCAAGGCTGGGTCCCAGAGGCTGGTCGTGGGGAAGGAAAACCCCCTTTAAGATCGTTAGTCCTGTGTCCTTTTTTCCCTGTAAAGTTCACTGTTATGCTTCAGTCAGAGAAATAAGGCAATTGAGTCAATAAAAGTCAGTGATACGTCAAAAAATTGAATAAAAGTAGCTCAATGTTTTTCATTTTCCAAAGACAAAAATGGAGGAAATGAAAATATTGGCTTTAAAAATATGTAAATAGTTTATCACGTACGCAACATTAGAGTCAAAACCCACAAAGTTAGACTGAAAAAAAGTAAAACCCCAAAACTTTGCAAAAAATACCCATATATAGATTTTTTTTTCCCCTTACACTCCTCTTTCTCTTCTTCTCACTCAAACACAAGGGCCCAAAAATACACCACACATACACACATGCAGCACAGTTCTGTTATCTCTCCAAGGTTACTTTCGGGCAGCTGTTTACACAGAGTAACAGAACAATAGCCTTAAAACAAGCTTGAAATGGCAACCCCAAAACTTGGAAAAAAAAAAACAAAAACAAATCTGGCAACCCAACGTTCTCATGTCAACTTTTTTCCCTACCACAATGAAAACACAATACAATTTCTCACCCAAAAGTATAATTTCAAACGTCCACATTTTTAATCATTTCCCAAAAGGATAATAAGCAATTAACCAAGTGTTTTATGCTCCACAAATACCAGAAAAAATCACAAACAATTTTACAACCTGCTCTTTCCGCCTCCGTGGAGAGCTCTGTCATGTTTTCACACAGGAGCAGATTACACAGAGACAAAACAAACCAGACTGCAGTAACTTTTATCCAGCGCTTCAACAAATTTTCAAAATAAAATCTACCAGTATTTCAACAGTCACATAACCCCTCCGCTGTGTGCCAAAAGCCCCAGTAAGACCTCCTCCCCCGGTATCTTGCAATAGTTCACCGTAGGGGGGAAACCCCATGGGCAATAAGCAGACACAGTAAGGGCATGAATCTTCCGTGAAAAAAACCTCTTCTTCAGGGTCACGCAACCTTCCCATGAAATGCTGAAAGTCCAGACACCTGGACAATAAGCAGATGTGGCCAAAAGGCACGAATATGTCCCTGAGAATCTACTTTTTTGGGTCACATAACCCCCCAACGATATGCTGAGAACTTAGTTTTTAAGCAATAAAGCAGTCGTGGCTAGGGGCATGAATCTTCCCTACTTGTGCGCAACTTCCGACACCTCCACCGCACTGACACAAAGTTCAGAGAGCAGCGAACCCTGGGGTCCTCCCCAGAATCTCGCGATAACGCTCACCATGGCAGAGGAAATTTTATTCCTTCTCAAGGGGTCTTGCAAAATGGCTCACCGTGGGCAGGGGAAACCCAGCGATTAGGCCGCAATAATGAACTTAAGCAGTATCTGCGGTGTCCAACCGGTCAGGGTAATCTCACTGTCTTTTATCCATAAACAACAACAACAAATGTACTTACATCCAAGCCGCCTGTAGGATTCCCAGATCCGTCACCCAGTCAGTTCCAGCGCCCCGGTTCGAAAAGCCTTCACTGCAGTAACACTGAGTCTTTTTTTTTTTTTTTTACTCAGCCTGGGAAGGTCTTTTTGTCAGCTGTGCACTTGCTGAAATCAAGCAGAGGTGCCGGAAAGATGGTGATATGTGGATCCGCTGTTCGGAGCGCCAAAATGTTAGAATAATTTCGAGCTTAAATTATTCAAAGTCAAATAATCAGACGGAAAGTTGGATTTATGCACATTTATTATAAAAATAGATATCCAGTTTCATCTCAATGGCCATTTGAGGGGGAGATTACAAAGCATGGCATTCAGGCACACCTAGAATCTCCAAAGAATTCATTTCTTTAGGTCTGATATATATAGGTAGGAGAAAGGAGAGGGAGGATGAGGATAAGAGGAGGAACAGAACAGGACAGTCCTGATAATCAAAGCTTATCCGGGGAAATGTCACAGACACTCTGGAGACATGAGGTCATGGAGACATGTGGTCATGGAAACATGGACATGAGATTCATAAAACTAACAGAATGTCCATATGCCTAATCTCTACCACTGATCTATACAGGCTGAGGAGTTCCTGTGCATTCCTGTGACCCAAAACAGGTCATGTCGAAGAGATTATAAGAGTAGCTTAGCTCATTCCTTACGCATGTACTGATCCTGTATTGAATTCTCTGAAGGCCAATAATTGCTCACAGAAACATACCAAGAATATATAAACTATCCTACGTATATGGCATGCACATATAAACATTAAACATGGCATATGAAAGGCATGATTTTTCTCAAATATAATAATAATAACAAGAATAATGTAGATAATATGGAATTTTTCTATCAGAGTATATGGAGAAAAGTATGTCTGTTGCCTCCGAGTGATTTCATAGGCTGGGGCATGCTTCCATCATGCACACCGCACCATCCCGACTCTCATGAACCTTCTCGGGAGCACGGGAGGCCTGTGTCAGTGACCAAATGCTCTCCAGGACACACATCGCTTGCCACTTCACATCATCCAGGTCGGACATGGTGCTTCCATGTGAAGGGGGGAAAAGCAAAAAGGAGAAAAAAAATGTACAAACATGGCAGCTGGGTTCTTATTTCTGGCGGCACTGTTCTGTCATGTTTGCCCCTCCGGGGCAGAGAAACAGACCCAGGCGCTGAATTGTGTTTGTGCCACCACGCTATCATCATCATCACTCTATCATCATCAATCTATCACTCTATCACTCTATAAAAGCAAGAAATCTCTGTGTGTCTGTCTGCCTGTGTGTGTCACGCTTCACAGGACATCACAGGGCGGCCTATGATCTCTGCCTGAACATCACAGGACGGCCTATGATCTCAGGCATCATAGGACACAAATGTGTCTTTTGATGTCACATAGACCATGTGTCTGTGCCATGTGTCTTTTGATGTCACATACTGTAAACCATGTGTCTGTGTCTTCTGATCTCTGCCTGAACTTCATAGGACATCCTATGGTCTATGTGACATCATAAAGACACATTACTTTTTGCTCAGATCTATTTTCATGATCCTGTCCATGAACTGGAATTACGACACACCTATCCCTCAACCAGTGGTCTCAACGAAGAAGAAGAAGAAGAAGACCCACCAGATGGAGAGCAATAGAATGACGACAACTGCTGCACGTCAGAAAAGATGCCATGAAGATGAAACACCTGAGGTTCCAGCAGTACACTGCACCCGTCTGAGACAGGAGGACACCCTTCACCAGCATAGGGTACGACAGACTTTAAAGCACATTTATAGGACATCATAGAACGGCCTGTGATCTCTGCCCCATCATCATAGGATGTCCTATGAACTCAGGCATCATAGGATGACTTGTGATGCCTACATGATGGCAAATGTGTAACCTTGATGAATGCCAGTCTACACTACAAATGTGTAAAATGCCAAGCAAAGTGCTCATTTTCTCTGGGTGCTCCTGTTTCTTGGTTTCTACGGGCATGCACGGGCCTTCCTGAACAGGGCTGAAAGCCACTTTTTCAGGATCGTGCCCATGAACTGGAATTACAACGCACCTATCCCTCAACCAGTGGTCTGAACGAAGAAGAAGAAGACCCACTAGACTGAGACCAATAGAATGAGGAGAACTGCTGCACGTCAGAAAGATGCCGTGAACTTGAAACACCTCAGGTTCCACCAGTACACCATAGGCATGACTGTGAACAACACAGCCATCTGAGACAGGAGGAGACCCTTCAGCAACGGGCATGCAGAAATACTTGCTTATACTTGGTTTCTGCGGGCAGGGACGGGTATGCACAGGTATGTGCATGTGTATACTAGTCTATTAAAGAAAACAACATAAAGTCCAAAAGGAGCCAAAAATACAAAGAGCAAACAAGGAAACTTACTGAGAGAGTGCTCCAGAGCAGACTAACTCAGGAGGGGATGAGAGAATATACGGAGGGGTAAGTCCACACAAATCCAAAGCAAACATCAGACAACTCAACAGTGCCGCAAAAACAGAATGAACAGGCTGTGCTTAAATAATAACAGACTAACCACCCAAGTGCTCACAGAGTGTGGGTTCGCATGAGCAGGCAAAAGGGGATACAAATGGTAATTAAGATCCGCTGAAGAGGTGAGGGAGAAGCAGCTGGACTTGACAGCTTGACAGACAACGCGCACACTAAGTGCAACCCGGAAGTGTCGTCTGACAGCTGCCAGCCCACAGAATAAATGTGAAACATAAACATGATCCAAAAGTAGACAAGAAAACAATTACCAATCAAACAAGGCATGGCCAAAATAACTGAAAATACAAACAGAAAAATAAAAAGCCGTAACAACTAAAAGGCACAAGAATACAATAAACACATAAATACCCAGAAAGAGCCACGAGACTGGGTCGGGCAGAAAATCCAGAACCCAGCTCATGACATTTTGTTTTTGTTTCATTAGTTGTTATGGGTTGCTTGTGCATCTTCTGTTTTGGGTTTCCTGTCTGTCCTTAGTCATTATGATTAGTGTCTTCTTGTTCATATAATTGCTTCTTTCTCTTATCTTATCATGTTTAATGTTGCAGCATTGTACCGAGACAAATTCCTAGTTTGTGTACTACATGAACAATGGCAATAAACCTGATTCTGATTCTGAATCTTCTGATTCTTGATTTTCAGTTATCACGGTTAGTGCTTTTATTTTAATGTCATGTTCATGACATGAGCAAGCAAGCATGCTCTTGCTTGCTTGTTTTTTTTTTTCTTGCCTTCTGATTGTTGCTCTGAGTGTTGCTATCCCTGTGCTGTTGCAATCCTGGAATTTCCCCGTTGTGGGACTAATAAAGGCTTATCTTATCTTATCTTATCTTATCTTATCTTATGTTTGTTTACTTCCTGCTGTCAAACCCTGTTCCCGGGCTGTCACATTTGTTTGTGATTTGTTCTGATTATCTTCACTCATAACCCCACACCTGTTGTTTATTTGGTTTGTCCCTATTTAAAGACTGCTGTGTGGCTTCCTCCTCACAGCAGCCTTCTGATATTCAGACGTAATTCCTGCATCAAAGTCATCCCGCTGTATAAAACTGGCAACAAGCATCTCTTCATAAATTATAGGCCTGTGTCCCTTCAGCCAATACGGCTTTAAAACAAACCGATCTACATCATCAACTTTAATAGATGTTGTAGAAGAAGTTTATTTTTTTGATCTCAAGAAAGCATTTGATACCATTAATCATGAAACACTATTCATTAAGATGGAAAGACTGGGTATAAGGGGTGTAGCTTTGGATTGGCTCAGAAGTTACTTAAAAAACAGACGACAATTTGTGAAGATGGGTGAATGGAGATCAGAATGCTTGGAATTTCCCTGTGGAAATTCCCCATTGTGGGACTAAAAGGCTTATCTTATCTTATCTTATCTTATATTGTTTGTAGTGTACCACAAGGGCCAGTTCTAGGCCCAAAGTTGTTTAACATCTACAGTATATTAATGACATATGTAAAACATCAGATTTTTTAAAATTTATTTTATTTGCGGATGATACAAATATTTGGGGTTCAGGGGTGAATTTACAGCAACGTTTGAACAGGATCACAACAGAAATTAGCAAAATTAAGAAGTAGTTTGACATGAACAAGCTTTCATTGAATCTAGAGAAAACAAAATACATGATATTCAGTCATACTAGTGTGAAAAGAACTTGTTTACAAATAGAAGGGTTCAAATTAGAAAAAGTGCAGAAAATTAAATTTCTAGGGGTGATAATTGATGAAAAAAAATTGCTGGAAGCCTCATGTTAAGTTTTTGAGAAACAGGCTGTCTAAAAATATTTCAGTTCTTTTCAAAGCTAAGTATATTATCAATCAGAAATCACTGTTTGTTTTGTACTGCTGTTTAGTTCTGCCATTTTTATGTTACTGTGTGGAAGTTTGGGAAAATACTTACGGATCAACTCTGCTGCCACTGTATTTGTTGCAAAAAAGGGCCATCAGAATTATTCATCAGGCACTATCCAGGGAATGAACAAATGCACTTTTCTCACAATCAAGACTGCTAAAGCTCTACGATCTTATTGAATTAAAAACTGCAGTAATGATGTACAAGGTGTGGAATAATTCATTGTCCAATACAATCCAGATTTTTTTTTAATTACAGAGATGTGGGCTATAACTTTAGGGGTAAATTGAATTTTAGGCAACAAAGTCTCAGCACAACTAAAAGAAGCTTCTCTATCACCAGTGTCCATGCTGGAACACGTCGGGTGGCTTCCCCGTGTTCCAGCACCAATGACGCAGGAGAAGCAGCCATTTGGGCAGCCTCCCAGCATCCCAAGGTCAACGAGTCACGGGAGCTGAGGGGTGGCATCCTTCTGGGAAGGGCGGCCGATCAGCGGGAGCCTCCCGCGACGTCCAACGCCCCCCAACAGTCCCTGAAGAAGGTGAGGGACCCATGGCGACCTCAGGGGAGGGTGCAGCACCCGCGGCAGCCCCGAGCTGGGGCATAGCAGCACCCGCGGTGGCCCCAGGCTGGGGTGCAGTAGCACCCGTGGCGGTCCCAGGCTGGGGTGCAGCAGCACCCGCGGTGGCCCTGGGTTGGGGCATGACACCCACACTGACTCTGGACTGGAACAGGGTTCCCATCAGCCCCAGGTTGACCCATGAAGATCTCAGGTACAGGAGACAGCCAACCAGCGGGACCTTGGGCAGTAGCGCCGCACCCACGGCGGCCCCGGGCTGGGGCACCGCAGCACCTGCAGCAGCCCCGGACTGGGGCATCGCTGCACCCGCAGCGGCCTCAGGTGGTGAGTCGGCAACACCCTCGGAGACCCTAGACAGTGGGGCAGCAGTGCCCTCGGAGACTCGAAACAGTGGGACAGCAGCACCCTCGGGGACCATGGACAGTGGGATGGCAGCACCATTGGGGATCAAGCACGATGGGGCAGCAGCACCCCAGGGACCATGGACAGCAGGACGGCAGCACTCTTGGGGACCAAAAATGGTGGGACATCAGGACCCTCAGAGACCAAACGCGCCGGGATGGCAGCATCTGTGGTGGCCTCAGATGGAGGCGTCGCACCTACGATGACTTCAGTGACCCTAGATGGTGACTTGGACGCAGGGACAGGGACACACACACCAGGTCAGGATCACGGGCAGCAATGGAGCCCGGTGGGGAGGGCTCAGGTGCGGCTGACAGCCGCACCCGGACCTCCCCACCTAGAGCCAGGCAAGATCTCTCTAACACAGAGAATGTGAAAACAAGAAAGAGCACTTGCTTGAGCTCGAACTCCACCGCCATCGAGGACTCCGGCGATACTCTAATGACAAACCCTGGTTCACAGCTAAGCTCAGACAGATCAGGAAGGAGAAGGAAGCAGCGCTGAAAAGTGGAGACAGGGACTGCTACAGGGAGGTTAAATACCGGTTTAACAGAGAGCTGAAGAGGGCTAAATCTGTGTACTCAGAGAGACTCCAGCAGCAGTTCACTGCTAATGATTTGGCTTCCGTGTGGAGAGGACTGAGGCAGATCACCAACTATCGGCCTCAGGCTCCTAAAGGTCAGGATGACAAAGCCCTTTGTCAGAGACTGTCCCAACACTATGCCCGTTTTGACACCTCGTCATCTGTGTCCAACTCCCCCCCTCCCTCCAGCTCCACAGCCTCCACATTCCCTACTTCATTTAAGGCACCCCCCCCCCCTCCTCCCCCCCTCCCCTTATCATCAGTGAGCAGGATGTGCTCAAACAGTTCTCCAGACTGAACCCGCGCAAGGCCCCCGGCCCAGACGGCGTGTCTCCCTCCACCCTGAGACTCTGTGCGAAACAGCTGACTCCTGTATTCACAGACATTTTTAACACCTCCCTTAAGTTATGCCACGTGCCATCCTGCCTCAAATCCTCCACCATCATCCCTGTCCCCAAGAAGCCACGGATCACTGGACTTAATGACTACAGACCTGTAGCGCTCACCTCTGTAGTCATGAAGTCCTTTGAGCGCCTGGTCCTGTCCCACCTCAAGTCCATCACCACCCCTCTCCTGGACCCGCTGCAGTTTGCCTACCGAGCCAACAGGTCTGTAGACGATGCAGTCAACCTGGCCCTCCACTCCATCCTGCAGCACCTGGACTCCCCGGGAACCTACGCCAGGATCCTGTTTGTGGACTTCAGCTCCGCATTCAACACCATCCGCCCCGCTCTGCTCCGGGACAAGCTGTCCCTGCTCAACGTGCCTGACTCCCTCTGCAGGTGGATCATCGACTTCCTGACGGACCGGAGGCAGCATGTGCGGCTGGGAAAGACTGTCTCAGACTATATTAGCATCAGCACCGGATCACCCCAGGGCTGTGTACTTTCCCCCCTACTCTTCTCCCTTTACACCAACTCCTGCACCTCCAACCACCAGTCTGTCAAGTTGATCAAGTTTGCGGACGACACCACCCTCATCGGGCTCATCTCCAACGGCGACGAGTCCGCCTACAGGAGAGAGGTGGCCCAGCTGGCGTCCTGGTGCAGCAATAACAACCTGCAGCTGAACGCTCTGAAGACAGTGGAGATGATTGTAGACTTCAGGAAAGTCACTACTCCTCTGCCCCCCCTCACCCTCTCAGGCTCTCCCATCACCACTGCTGATTCCTTCCGCTTCCTAGGCACTACCATCACCAGGGACCTCAACTGGGAGCTGACCATCAGCTCACTCATCAAAAAAGCCCAGCAGAGGATGTTCTTCCTGCGGCAGCTGAGGAAGCTCAAGCTACCCACCAAGATGTTAGTGCAGTTCTACACAGCCATCATCGAGTCCATCCTCACCACCTCCATAACCGTGTGGTACGCAGGAGCCACTGCCAGGGACAGACTAAGGCTGCAGCGCGTCGTGCGCACTGCTGAGAAGGTGATCGGCTGCAAGCTCCCATCTCTCCAGGATCTGTACATCTCCAGGACCCGGAGGCGTGCTGGCCGGATCATAGCCGATCCCTCACACCCTGGTCATGTACTGTTTGCCCCCCTCCCCTCTGGTAGAAGACTTCGGTCCATCCAGACTAAAACCTCCCGTCACATGAACAGCTTCTTCCCCTCTGCCATTAGACTGCTGAACACTAAGTGACTCTCGTGCACCATGTACAGCAGCTCAACCAGACTCATGTCAATCATCACTGTTTTCTTCCTGCATTACCGACTGCACTATATAGTTCTCCACAGTATCTGCTGCTGGCTAATATATATTTTAACTGTTGACCAGTATCACTTAATCTTATCCTACACTTTATTACATGTATAGTTTATTTCTCTTATCTTATCATGTTTAATGTTGCAGCATTGTACCGAGACAAATTCCTAGTTTGTGTAATACATGAACAATGGCAATAAACCTGATTCTGATTCTGATTCTGATCCTGGCTGCGATGTCTCGGCACTCTCCTCCAGGCTGTCCACACCTGGCACGACCACCTCAGATGGGCTGACAGATGCTGGAGGAGACCTCACCCGCAGTGCCGGCTCCTGTGCCCCTGAATCCAGGGGACACACTACTGTCGGTTCAGGACCCAGGGCTCAGGTGGTGCCTTCCTCTTGTCACGGACGTGGCTGCCGGGCTGCTGGTTTCCTTGCCATCCGGCGGCTCCTCCCCAGGAATGACAGATTAATGGAGGCCACCAAAGAACACAGGGGAGAGGGAGGTGAGGGTGAGTAAGTTGCAGCAGATGATGAGGTCTCAGCCCAATTTGGCAGCAACTGCTGAGCCTCATCACCAGGAATAAGGCAAGGCGTATCATGAAAAGAGAAGGACTGAAAACCCACTTGCCTTACCTCCCGGGGCACAATGGTTTCTGCTGCAGCATCGAGATCTAACGAGGCTCCTCTGTAGGTCTCAGACGATGTCTGGGAAGAAGCCAGAGGCTCGGGTCTCTGACAACGGAGGCAGGACACTGGAGCTCGAGGCTGTCGAGTTGCCGGTGGCGCCGAAGTCCAGGAATGCCCTCCCGTCGGCCCGGGCTTCAATTCACGGAGTGGGTTCCTGCCGCGATACTCCCGTCACAAGTCCTCCGACAAAAACACCCTCTCCCTTCCGTTGGCGTGCAACACAAGCTTCGGGTGGCACTGCATCACCGCCTCTGCCAGGCTCAAGTTGCACAAAGAGTCTGTAGGGATGGGAGATGCGCGAGCAGAGGTGATGTATCCATCCATTTCCTGGAGCAACACGCAGAGCTCCCACCCCGAGCCTCAAGAAAACTCTCTCGCCTGCTGACATCTCAGCAGACGAAGGATGGCAGGGAGAAACAAAAAAAGTAGTCAAAAGAAGAAAATGGCAAACTCAGAGGCTGGTGTCCAGGTGGTCGTGTCCTTCTGTCATGAACGCTCATTTCACAAGCGTAATTAGGACACTAAACGCACTCTGAGTTTGCACATTTATCAACATAAACACAGACACAAACACAAGATGCAAATCCTGAACAATAAAGTGCATGGCAAGGATAAACAGAACATGAACACAAACGCTGGAGGAGAGTGAGGCTTTACGTCCAGGGGGACATGGAGCCAGGGGACGCCTGGCCAGGGGGCAGAATCCAGCCGGAGCTCATCCCGAGATTGTGAGGCTTACGGCTGGAAAAAGGTATAAGCGTACCTGGACGGAGCACACCAACTCTCCTCGACAGCAGAGCCCCAACACACTCAGTATTTCCACTGAGGACGGGCATAGCAAGTAGAAGGACATGAAAAACCCCCAGGGCTTTGCCGTGCCCTTATATACAAACATAATCATTGAGAACAGGTGTGGATGCCTGAGTGGACAAAATAACAGAATGGCAAACAGGTGTGCAGCTCCGGCCAGTTTGACAGCTGGAAACTGCACAGTGCTGTCAAAATAAAACAAACCAGAAATAATAATGATAGAAGCACAACAGAAATCTAAAGTGAGAACATGACTAAAAATACACAAAGAAACAACAGAAAAGGACTAAACTAAACTAAAGACAGGGGCCGGCACCCCCTGTGCCCCCGGATCATGACATTCAGTATGTGGTGTGAAATTATGGAATAGCTTGAAAGAAGATGTGAAACAATGTCCAAACATTACACAATTTAAAAAGAAATACAAGAATTTGATTTTCAAAAAGTATGAAGAACTATAAAATAGAGGCTATTATGTTAACATAAATATATGTTTTGGTGTGTGAGACAGTGTGACGTTGAGGAGATGTTGACTGTTTTTTTGTTATTTGAAAATGTGGTCTTGGGAGGTTAGGACTAGATACAGTGGTGTGAAAAAGTGTTTGCCCCCTTCCTGATTTCTCACTTTTTTGCATATTTGTCACACTCAAATGTTTCACATCATCAAACAAATTTAAATATTAGACAAGGATAACACAAGCAAACAGAAAATGCAGTTTTTAAATGAAGGTGTTTATTATTAACGGTAAAAAAAAAAAATCCAAACCTACTTGGCCCTGCGTGAAAAAGTCCCCCCCCCCCCATTAAAACATAAATTAACTGTGGTTTATGGCATCTTTGGAAAGCTGAGTTCAATTTCTCTAGCCACACCCAGGCCTGATTACTGCCACATCTGTTCTCAATCAAGAAATCACTTAAATAGGACCTGCCTGAGAAAGTAAAGGAGACCAAAAGATCCTCAAAAACTAGACATCATGCTGCAATCCAAAGAAATTCAGGAACAAATGAGAAACAAAGTAATTGAGCTCTATCAATCTGGAAAAGGTTATAAAGCCATGACTAAAGCTTTGGGACTCCAGCGACCCACACTAAGAGCAATTATCCACAAATGGCGAAAACATGGAACAGTGGTGATCCTTCCCAGGAGTGGCTGGCCGACCAAAATTACCCCAACGAGCACAGCAACAACTCATCCAAGAGGTCACAAAAGACCCCACAACACTTGCCTCAGTTAAGGTCAGTGTTCATGAATCCACCATAAGAAAGAGACTGGGCAAAAATGGCCTGCATGGCAGAGTTCCAAGATGAAAACCACTGCTGAGCAAAAAGAACATAAAGGTTCCTCTCAGTTTTGCCAGGAAACATCTTGATGATCCCCAAGACTTTTGATAAAATACTCTGTGGACTGACGAGACAAAAGTTGAACTTTTTGGAAGGTATGTGTCCCGTTACATCTGGCATAAAAGTAACACAGCATTTCAGAAAAGGAACATCATACTAGCAGTAAAATATGGTGGTGGTAGTGTGATGGTCTGGGGCTGTTTTGCTGCTTCAGGACCTGGAAGACTTGCTGTGGTAAATAGAACCATGAATTCTGCTGCCTATCAAAAAATCCTGAAGGAGAATGTCCGGCCATCTGTTCGTGACCTCAAGCTGAAGTGCACTTGGATTCTGCAGCAAGACAATGATCCAAAGCACACCAGCAAGTCCACCTCTCAATGGCTTAAGAAAAACAAAACGAAGACTTTGGAGTGACCTAGTCAAAGTCCTGACCTTAAAAAGGCGGTTCATGCTCGAAAACCCTCCAATGTGGCTGAATTACAGCAATTCTGCAAAAATGAGTGGGCTAAAATTCCTCCAAAGCACTGTAAAAGACTCAGTGCCAGTTATCGCAAACGCTTGATTGCAGTTGTTGCTGCTAAGGGTGGCCCAACCAGTTATTAGGTTCAGGGGGCAATCACTTTTTCACACAGGTCCATGTAGGTTTGGATTTTTTTTTCCCTTAATAATTAACACATTCATTTAAAAACTGCATTTTGTGTTTACTTGTGTTATCTTTGTCTAATATTTAAATTTGTTTGATGATCTGAAACATTTAAGTGTGACAAATATCACTCTATAAAAGCAAGAAATCTGTGTGTCTGTGTGTGTGTCTGTCACATTTATAGGACATCATAGGACAGCCTATGATCTCTGCCTGAACATCATAGGACGTCCTATGAACTCAGGCATCATAGGACGACTCGCAACGCCTATATGATGGCACATAGACAAATGTGTCTTTATGATGTCACATACACTACCGTTCAAAAGTTTGGGGTCACTTAGAAATTTCCTTATTTTTGAAAGAAAAGCACTGCTTTTTTCAATGAAGATAACTTTAATCAGAAATACATTCTAATATCTAATATACATTGCTAATGTGGTAAATGACTATTCTAGCTGCAAATGTCTGGTTTTTGGTGCAATATCTACATAGGTGTATAGAGGCCCATTTCCAGCAACTATCACTCCAGTGTTCTAATGGTACAATGTGTTTGCTCATTGCGTCAGAAGGCTAATGGATGATTAGAAAACCCTTGTGCAATCATGTTAGCACAGCTGAAAACAGTTTAGCTGGTTAGAGAAGCTATAAAACTGACCTTCCTTTGAGCAGGTTGAGTATCTGGAAAAAATTATTATTTCAAATACAAATCATTATTTCTAACCTTGTCAATGTCTTGACTATATTTTCTATTCATTTTACAACTCATGGTGGTAAATAAGTGTGACTTTTCATGGAAAACACAAAATAATTGTCTGGGTGACCCCAAACTTTTGAACGGTAGTGTAGCTTCCAGCCCGTTCTCTTCACAGCTGCTCGGACTGCTCACCCTCAGGTTCACCACCGTGTATCTCAGAGAGAGAAATGAGAAGGGGAAAAAAATAATGAAAATGTGATTATTATTACAGATGTGATAGAACATTTTTAAAGTCAGCGTCAAATAAATTCTATTACAGATGTCATGTTCCTACTCAACATAAGAAATTGCTTGGTTTTCTGTAAACTCATATTTCACTCCTTACATCAGCTTTAATTGAGAAAACAAATCATTAAAGAAATGACGGGACTGTAAAAGTTATTTTAAAGGAAATGATTCAACAACGTCACACCGTGATGTTTTCATATTACTGACATTAGTTGAAAAAATTGTCTGAACTTTAGAGAAACCAATTTAACATTGATAAGTTATTAACATATGAATCATGGAACCATGGAACCACCAGTATTGGAGCCCATCGGAAAAAATAATGTGACAAAACACAAGCTTTAAGAATCAAATGTTGCCATGTTCGGAAGTGTTAAAGTGTTAACAATGAAACTGCTGCATAATTTAAGGGCAAAACTTACTTGTAAAATGCTTTTTTTTCTCCTGCTCTTCAGTTCTGATGTTAACTGCCAGTTTCTTTGACTTCAGAGGAAGCTCTGCTGTGATTGGTGCGTTGCACTTGAGCAATATGGGAATTGTAGCTTTTACCAATGAGCTGTAAACTACAGGAAGACTACAGTGGGGTAAAAAAGTATTTAGTCAGCCACCAATTGTGCAAGTTCTCCCACTTAAAAGATGAGAGAGGTCTCCAATTTTCATCATAGATATACCTCAACTATGAGAGACAAAATGAGAAGAAAAAAAAAAACAGAAAATCACATTGTCTGATTTTTAAAGAATTTATTTGCAAATTATGGTGGGTAATAAGTATTTGGTCAATAACAAAAGTTCTTCTCAATACTTTGTTATATATACCCTTTGTTGGCAATGACAGAGGTTAAACGTTTTCTTTAAGTCTTCACAAGGTTTTCACACACTGTTGCTGGTATTTTGGCCCATTCCTCCACGCAGATCTCCTCTAGAGCAGTGATGTTTTGGGGCTGTCGCTGGGCAACACGGACTTCCAACTCCCTCCAAAGATTTTCTATGGGGTTGAGATCTGGAGACTGGCTAGGCCACTCCAGGACCTTGAAATGCTTCTCACGAAGCCACTCCTTCATTGCCCGGGCGGTGTGTTTGGGATCATTGTCATGCTGAAAGACCTAGCCACGTTTCATCTTCAATGCCCTTGCTGATGGAAGGAGGTTTTCACTCAAAATCTCACAATACATGGCCCCATTTATTCTTTCCTTTACACGGATCAGCCGTCCTCGTCCCTTTGCAGAAAAACAGCCCCAAAGCATGATGTTTCCACCCCCATGCTTCACAGTAGGTATGGTGTTCTTTCTCCTCCAAACACGACAAGCTGAGTTTTTACCAAAAAGTTCTATTTTGGTTTCATCTGACCATATGACATTCTCCCAATCCTCTTCTGGATCATCCAAATGCTCTCTAGCAAACTTCAGACGGGCCTGGACATGTACTGGCTTAAGCAGGGGGACATGTCTGGCACTGCAGGATTTGAGTTCCTGGCGGCGTAGTGTGTTACTGATGGTAGCCTTTGTTACTTTGGTCCCAGCTCTCTGCAGGTCATTTACTAGGTCCTCCCGTGTGGTTCTGGGATTTTTGCTCACCGTTGTCATGATCATTTTGACCTCACGGGGTGAGATCTTGTGTGGATCCCCAGATCGAGGGAGATTATCAGTGGTCTTGTATGTCTTCCATTTTCTAATAATTGCTCCCACAGTTGATTTCTTCACACCAAGCTGCTTACCTATTGCAGATTCAGTCTTCCCAGCCTGGTGCTGGTCTACAAAGTCCCTTTTGCACTAGCCCAGCATGGTACAGCACAGCATGCTTGGTAGGTCTTTGCACTAGCCCCAACACGCTTTAAGAGCAGCGAATCTCAGCCCCGCTCAAGGGCAGGGTCCCTCCGTGCTGAGCTGTACCGTGTTTTGACGTCAAAAACTTTGGTCGCCGCTGATTGGTCAGGTCTTAACGTCACGAAAGCACTGTCTTCATTGAAATCTGTACGACCGCCATTTGCAATCACGGACTAACTCAGTCACGGAGTATTTACGATATTAATACAGACAGCGTTGTAGGTTTTGCGGAACTCTACACCGTGGTCCAACGACGAGGTGCAGAGTTTTCTCTGCTTGGTGGCAGTTACACAGTGAGGAGTGACCCGATGGCTGGCCAGCATACAACTGGACTATAGACAAGCTGAAGACAATCATGAGAGAACCAACGATGGTGAGTGATTTGTAATAATGTGCATCTGTTTGCATCTTTATCCTGTTGGTGGTAAGCTCACTTTTTTGAGCCGTTATACAGTGCTGTTCTGTGCTGGCTAATGTTTTTTTTTGCTAGTTAAATGCTAATGCTAACGCTAGCGCTAGCTAGTACCAACTGTTGAATCACGTTTCTTTTCTCCTAAATATTCGCTTGTGAGAGCAAAACGATGAAATATGTTAATCCTGGTTAAAGTCCTGGTTTGGGTTTTGTATTGCACTTTGGTCCTGGGCATTTAATTGTGTGCAATTTAATGCTAGAATGTGTTTCCACATGCCAGGGTTAGCCTCCCTGTTGTGGATACTGGTGAAATGGACTAAAGGAGCCGAAATCTCGTCATATTAAAATAGCTTTTTCAAACCAGTGATTTATAAAGTCATTCATATAATTTTCTAAAGCGTCAGAATAGACCCACACACCTATTCTGTGGATCCTGCGGTGCTTTTCACTCATTTCAGAAAGAGAAATCCGTATATTATATAGCTTCATTACAGACCGTGATATATTTATTTATTTTAATTTTGCTGATTACGGCTTACTGCCCTGAAAACCCCAAATTCTATTATGCAAAAAATTTGAATCTTACATAAAATTAACTTTAAAAAAAATATTTTTTAAATAGAAATGTTGGCCACTGAGGTGTTGTTTAATATGGGCTGTAGCCATAATCATCAATATTAAAATAAACACTTTCAATATATCACTGTCCCTGTAATGAATCTATATATGGGTTTCACTTTCTGAAATGAGTGACAAAAATATAGAATTTTTTCATGGTATTCTAATTTTTGAGATGTGCCTGTATATGTATGGAACTTGATTGAAACTAACCAACATCCATTTCTGTCGTTCATCTAGGCAAGACGAAATCAGCCGCCCCACAACCTACCTCGCCACTGTGGAACGTACTGAAATCCTTTGCTTTTATAGGTAAAGTGTCAAAAGCACAATTTCCACTTAATATAAAAGAGACTGAACTGAGATTTATTTGATTGTGTGAATATGGCACATCAACTGTAAAATAAACCGCTTGTTAATGTATTTATTTTTTTGTCAGATCACTTGTGTGATCCTTTGTGAGTTATGTTCATAACTGTATGTTTTGGCGAATGCGAGATGTTCAGTTGTCAATATAATTTACTTTATATGTGTAGTTTATAGTCTATCATCAATAAACTCATGAATGTATTAATTCATTCTGATTGCTGAGGCCAAAGTAAAAGCAGATGATTTTAAATGTAACGCAGCCCTTGTAAAATCTACTGAAGTGCAGCTACATGAAAATTGTGGTTAGAGGAGTTATTGTTTAATTTGACCTTGTTAGATTTTTTCCCCTTTGGTATATTATTATGTGCGTTTTTTCGCCAATATAATCGGTAATCGCTATTCAGCTCTATCACAGCACACTGTGGAATCACGCTTTTCTTTTATGTATACACGTGAACAATACGCTGAAATAAGCTTATGTAATCTGTTTAAAAAATATTGTCTTTTCTGTATATGTTGCACTTTTCGTGCTGTATTTTATTGTGTGCATTTTCCTTGTAGAATCACTTTTAACATCCCATGGGTGCGCTGCGCCAGAACACCCGGACTCTCCAGCGTCTGACTACGGAGAATATGAATGTGTCCCGCCGACACCGGTATCATCCAGATCACAACCTCCATCACAAGCTCCATCACGAGCTCCATCACCATCTCCATCACCAGCCCCTTCAGTATCCGGGATCTCTCGTTTAAGTGCTGGTAAGGCACAGTGAACATGAGATTATCCCCCTTTTTTTTTTGATTAAGGTTATTTCTGATAGCAGCATATTAAGGAATTTTATATGTCTGTGTCCAAAACAATTTGTGTTGTTCTGTTCTCGTTAAACAACACAGTCACACTTTTAGGTGTGGTAGTGTGCTGGTGGAAATACTTTTGGAAGTCATAATATACCAAAACAGATACAGCACATGAACTGACTTTCAAAATGAACATGCCTCATTAAAAAGCTCCACGTCACTTTGATTAAGCCATTTTTATTAACCCATTCCTATTTATGAGTCCACAATACAAAGAAAATCTTTTAAAGATCCATCCATCTATCTTTTTGCACTTAAATCCTTTTCGGATTGCATGGGGGGATGTTCACTATCACAGCACCCTGTGAGTTGCACAGTCCTCTCCATTGAAGTGCCGAAACATGACATTTGAGCTTAAATACAGCAACGAAGCATAATAATCCCACCACAGGCTTTCACCAGTGTAATTCCATAGTATATTTTTTGATATGTTTAGATACAGCATATGTAACCACCATGACTTTGTCTGTCATCTAGCCAAGAGGAAAAAAACGAAACTCCATATCGGACATAGCATCTGTGATGACACAGGTGCATGAGGATGAGATCCGTCTCCAGGAAAGGCTGCAGAAGATGCAGGAGAGGATGCAGGAAAGGCTGCAGGAGAGGCAGGAGCGTCAACATCTTGAGCGCCACGAGCAGCTCGAAAGACACCATGAGCAGCAAAACATATACAATAATCAATACTTGCAGCATTTGCATGAGGTTGCTGCAAACACGCGGGTAGCCCAGGAGCAGGATGCCGCCTTCCGAAGGGAGGAGCTGACAGAGAGGGCTGCCTTCAACCAATCCTTCCTGGCACAGTTTGGGAGGCTTGTTGACGCACTGAGTGGTCGGCGTGTATAACATATATCGCTTAATGTTGTTTTTTATTTTAAAAGTCTTTTTTTGTTAATATTTGATATATAATAAAAGGGAAGTGTTTTGGATCAAAGTGTGGTTTGTCTATTATAACACTGTTTTAGAAAAACGCATAATTACTTAAGGCCCTTTTCCACTAGCCTCACTTAGCCCTACATCGCACCACTCAGCCCGCTTTAGGCACTTTTCCATCAGCCCCAGCACCGGTTAGCAGGTACTTTTTTCGTACCTGATCCAGGGCAGGGTCTAACCGGGCTGAGTAGGGCTGAGTAGGGCTGTGATATGACTTTAAGAGACTGGTCGCCGCTGATTGGTCAGGTCGTAACGTCATGAAAGCGACTTTTTCTGCTGAATTTACTCCACGACCGCCATTTGTAATTGTTCAGCCAGTGAACACAGTGCGCCCCTTTAATACGGTATATTATATTAATATACTGTATAATATACTTATATAATAATATACTCCTAATATTATATATTAGGAGGTGCCCAATTTTCTTTCTATATTAGGCGACGATCGCATCCAGCGCGAGTTGGACGGATCTACTTGAAATGCAGGTGTCCGAGCAGATGGCTTCCCAAGGGCACATCCGTACTGCCAAACAGTGTCGGGAGAAGCTGAAAAAGCTGAAAAGCGATTACCGAGCAGTGAAGGACCACATTGCTCGAAGTTCAGCGGATCAGAAAGAGTGGAAGTGGTTCGCTGAGAGACATTGGGCTCGACACGGTCACTGTCACGGCCACCGTCACGGTCACGGCCTTGGAAACCGTGGATGGTGAGTGTTGTTTTGATATTGCGCATCTTTTCGCCACTTGATCCTTTCTGTGCCAAGCTCACTGTTTTTAAGAAATAGGAAGGTTGTTAGATTGTGGGTAATGGTTGTTACTGAGGCTTTCCTATTGTTTTGCAGCCAACTGCAGATTCACGCTTGCTTTGTGTTAAGTATTAGCGCGAACAAAACGCTGAATTACGCTTATTGTATTCCGGTTAAAAACTTGAGAGTGTTGTGTACATGTTGCACTTTGGTGTTAAGTTTTAAATTGCGTGCATTTTCTTTCTAGAATCGCATTTCATATCACAGGGGTCCACCTCAGTGGACATGATGGACACAGCGGACTCTCCTGGCGCTGCGTCTGCGTGTGCGTCTGGCTGAGCGCCAGCTGATTTGACTCCCATATCAGCCACATCACCAGCTCCATCTGGATCACGTTCAAGTGCCGGTAAGGCACAATAACCACAATTTTTTTTTTGGTTGAAACAGGTCCAGCAGCGGAAACCAGGGTCGAAAATCCATCCATCCATCCATCCATCTTCTACCGCTTAATCCTTTACAGGTCACGGGGGGGCTGGAGCCTAACAAGTTATGTACCAAATTGATTAATGCAATTTCCTGTAGCTGCATATTAATTAATTGAAAATGTCTTTTTAAATGTGCAAAAAGGTTATTCTTTGGTCTTCACTTATCGGTGTTCCACAACCATTTTTAGGTGTGGTGATTGGTGCTGTTGTAACTCCTGTTTTAGAAAAACAAATAAAGTGCATGAACTGCCGTTGAAATCAACATGCTTCATTGAAATGCTTCGCGTCAGCTGACTGTATTAACCCATTCAGATTTCTGCGGCCACACTACAAGCAACTAGTTTAAACATTACCCATCCATCCATCCATATTCTTAATCTTAATCCTTTTTAGTTTTGCAGGGGGGCTGCAGCCGAAGATAGCACCCTGCGTGTTGCAAAATCTGCTCTACTGAGGGGCAGCAACATGACAGTTCAGCTTATATACAGCAGTGAAGCATAATATCCATCCATCCATCCATCTTCTACCGCTTTTCCGGAGGTCCAGGTCGCGGAGGCAGCAGTTCAAGCAGAGAAGCCCAGACTTCCCTCTCCCCAGCCACCTGCTCCAGCTCTTCAGAGGGGATACCAAGGCGTTCCCAGACCAACTGGGAGACAGTCTCTCCACCGAGTCCTGGGTCTGCCCCGGGGTCTCCTCCCAGTGGGACGTGCCTGAAACACCTCAAGTGGGAGGCGTCCAGGAGGCATCCTAATCAGATGCCCATACCACCTCAACTGACTCCTTTCAATGTGGAGGAGCAGCGGTTCTATTCTGAGCCTCTCCCGGATGACTGAGCTCCTCACCCTATCTCTGAGGGTGAGTCCAGCAATCCTACGGAGAAAGCTCATTTCAGCCGCTTGTATCCGCGATCTCGTTCTTTCGGTCATTACCCGAAGCTCGTGACCATAGGTGAGAGTAGGAACGTAGATTGACTGGTAAATCGACAGCTTTGCCTTAGAACTAAGCTCCCTCTTCACCACAACAGACCGGTACAACATCACTGCAGATGCTGCTCCAATCCGTCTGTCGATCTCTCGCTCCATTTTCCCCTCACTCGTGAACAAGACCCCAAGATACTTAAACTCCTCCACTTGGGGCAGGAGCCTGTCCCCAACCCGGAGAGGACAATCCACCTTTTTCCGGCTGAGGACCATGGACTCGGACTTGGAGGTGCTGATTCTCATCCCAGCCGCTTCACACTCAGCGGCAAACCGTCCCAGCAAGAGCTGTAGGTCATTGCTGGATGAAGCCAACAGGACAACATCATCTGCAAACAACAGAGATGAGATCCTGTGGTCACCAAGCATGACACCCTCCATTCCCTGGCTGCGCCTAGAAATCCTGTCCATAAAAATTGTGAACAGGATCGGTGACAAAGGGCAGCCCTGGCGGAGTCCAACTCTCACTGGGAATGACTCCGACCGAGTGTTGGCAATACGAACTAAACTCTCACAACGGTCACAAGCATAATATAATAGTGACATTCCACCACAGACTTTCACCTGTGTAATTCCATAATATATGTAGTGATCCAGCTTTAACGACCATGCCTTTCTGTCTTTCCATCTAGGCAAGACGAAAACAGACAACTCCCATCGCTGACCTTACATTAGCGATGGTCAACATGCATGACGAAGAGATGCGGCTCTTGGAACGGCAACATGACCAGCGGCAAGAATCAGGAGTACATGCAGCATTTGCGACAGGTGGCCGCAGATGTGCGGGCAGATGCGCGTGAAGCCCTGGAGCAGGACGCTGCGTTACGAAGGGAAGAGCTCGCAGAGATGTCATCGCCCAGTCTGTTTTTTTGTTTGTAAATTTTGCTTCTGGAATAAAATTGTATTGTTTGCATCAAAAGTCTGGTTTATCTGTTATAACACCGTATGAAAAAAGCCAATAATTACATACACATTCCATTCTCTGTTCACTCCACATGCTGCTGTTCATCAGGTCAGGTGTATAGCCTTCTAATGGTAATTTAATTTTTAACAACACAACGAAACGTAATGTCTTGGTAGGTTTTTTTTAAATTTTAAACAAATTTGCAATGCTGAATCCATTTCTCTTGAACGGGTACATTTTTTAGGTTATAAGCAGTTGTACAGGTGTGCTTGAACTTGTAGACACTGCTAAAGGTAAGTACGTGTAAGTTGAATGTTGCATCACCAGTCAAAATTTAATAAATTAAGAAGGAATCTAGCAAAAATTTGGCACTAATAACAGTAGACAAATCGGACAAGGATACACAACTGTGTTTTTGTTGCACACAACTGTTGTCACCAACAAGTGCAAAATTTATATTCCCTTTTCCCAAAAATTAAAAATCAATTTGTAAGTAAAAGTGGGAGACCTTTACATGGGAAAATATGACATGTATCAGCACATGATTTATAGTTCAATTTGCATTTCCACCTAAGCAAAAGTGGCTTGTCGAGCTGGATTTTTGTGAAGATGGCCTGTGCGGTGTTTCTGCATGTAATTACATACCTGTCAAGTGATACGGTTTCGCCGTATTTTAATACGGGGAAAATGCAATTTTAGCAAATACGGGTGTATTGCCATTTCTGTACGCCAAAGAGAAAAATATACGGGAAAAAAAATTGAAAGTGTGGGGAGGAACACGTCGTGTGTGACCCCCACAGCATACGGGGCTGTCAGAACGCTCAGCGTGAGCAATTATCACAACAGAAGTGTGGACTCATCATTAGGCTGATGGCTTCGCACCTTCTTAACAGATAAGCGTTATGAACAAGAGGACAGGTAGATGGACCATGCACAACATTTTATTTACAAAAAACATTTTTGAAATATGTGTGCACATAAATGTGGACGAAATAGACAAGTATTGCACCACAGCATCTCGTATTATATTGTAACATGCAGCTCGACATGGCGATGTCCCACCGGGAGGTTTGAACTCACGCCTCCCGCTCCAGAGTCCCACACGCTACCTGAGTCGCCAATAGGGTCAACCCACTTGTCAAGCCAAGTAGGGTGCTTATATTGAGTTCGCTACAATATCACCACCCTGCTCCTCTGCTCTCTGTGCCGCTGCCACCACTGGTTCATCTACTGCATCATCCAATGTAGTGTCAAACGTCTCTCCATGACTCTCACACAGATTGTGCAGAGCACAAGAAGTCAGCACCATAGATTTAACCAGTTTCATGTCACAGTCATTCCTCCCTCCTTCTCTCCTCGTCATCAGCCATTTTGTTTGTTGTGGAGGATTCAGTCGCGTGTTTCACGTCACGAGGGTGTGGCGCCGCCTGCTGTTCAACAAATCCCACCCACAGCAGGTGTGCCAGCAGTAGTTGAAAAGCAACTGAGGCTGAACCGAACCGACGTGAGTAGAGCCGGGTTTTCATTCGGGGCTGAGCGGGGCTAGTGGAAAAGCGCCTTTATACATTCCATTGCCTAGTCTTATCCAAATGATGCTGTACATCCTGTCAGGTATCAACCGTTGTAAAGGTAATGTAATTGTGACCTATACAACAAAACAGAAATGTTTTTGTAAGCTTTCTCTTCTTTTTATTGAAATATCATAAAAAATTATGACCACAGGAGCCAGTTGTAAACTTTGGGTACATTTTTTAAGTTAACTTGGAAGAAGTTGTACAGTTGGACTTTAAAATGCAGCAGGAGAGACTGATAAAGCTTAAAGTCAAAGTAGGTAAAAAGGTAAGTCAATTTAAATTGAATGTTCTATTGGCATTCCAAATTCTGAGAATTACAATACTTTAGGAGTGTAGCATCATATAAACGGAAAATACCAATAATGTTTAAACGTTGACATGAAGTTGAAAAACATGAGTTTTTTTATTCAGTACATACAAAATGCCCTTGGATTTAAAAACAATTACAATTTGGTGTTGGCCAGTGTGCCACTGTCTCATTATTTAAACTGAATAAAAAAATGTTTCAGCTCATTATTTCAAGGTCATTTGGCAGTTACATCAAACCAAGCCTGACTTGTGTAGTTGCAGAATTTTTATCAGAGAGTTTCTCCAGTTTTTGAGCATTTAATATCTGTCCCTTATCTGTCCCTTATCAGTTAAATAACAGCAGACAGATTGGCAAAGGATACACAATTGTGTTGCTCAAAAACGGTGTGCCCCACTGTGGTGCTACCTTTTGTAAATCTGTCATTTTTACAAATATTTATACTTATTTTGAAAGTAAAAGTGGGATAGGATTACATTGAAATATAACCTATTTCTAGTAATGTTTCCTTTTTACAAATATTTACACTTATTTTGTAAGTACAGGTAGGATACAATTAAATTGAATTATAACATTTTTAAAAATGTGCACTTTTTAAAATTAAACTTATTTTGGAAGTAAAAGTGTGATAGGATTAAATTTAAATATAAAACGTTTCTCAACTAAATGTGTGCTTCTTAAAACTATTTGAAATTTTTTTAAAATTAGTAGTGTGATAGTCTTAAAGTTAAGCAGTTTCTAAACATAATTCCTAGGTCAATTTGCAGTTCCAGCAAAAGGAAAGGTGTGTTATGTTGCTGCTGCATTTTTTTGCAGACCACTTCGCCGGTTTTTTGCCATGTAATTAGCCGTCCCTAAAAAAATAATAAACATTATGAAAAACATAGGAGACATATGAAAAGTGCACAACATTTTATTCATTAAACACAGACCTTAGACCTATGTACACACATGAATAATTACCAAATTCTAAGTATAATTATTGTTACACAAGTAATGCATCACAACATCTTCAGAGGTTTATTGTCAGTGCAATTCCCAGTGCAATACGACATGAATGCATGTATAGTACATTGTTGATGCAGAGAATATATATTTCTACAGTACATGTATCTAGTAAGTATTTTCTATGTAACCTTGTGACTGCATTATTTTAATTCCTTTTAATCCTAGATCAAGTTTGTTTTGGCATAAAATGCATAACTGTCAAATATATCATATTATACCTAACTCAGTAAAGTTTACTTTTTGAATATATATTTTGTGGCTAATATAGTTATTAACATGGCGATCAAGTTGTGTCAGCTGATCATTTTTTTCTATGACACCACCTCACTCAGTGCTGCGGAAGCAGGTACGTCCATGATGTCTCAAACTGTCAACAGTCTCCATGATTTTCAAGCAGATCAGAGCAATTTGTTGCAAATTTGTTGCACAGGAAATAAACGTTTCTACAGACATTCTTAAGCTCTATAACCACTGATCGTTTGTGAAGTGACAGGCTGATGACATCTGTGACAGGACAGGTTCGCCCAGAGTGAATGAAGCAGTAATTTCCCCACAACAGAGCCATCTGAAACACACACAGCATACATATTTTAGTACCTAACAGCGATAAATTGCAGACATTAAAGTGTAGTACGACGTACTTATAGCAAACTAGCATTAGCAAAATTAGCTTACCGTAATATATGACCTAGTTTGTATCGTCACGCCTTTGGCTCTCCCAGAAGCTGCAGAACTATTTCCAGAGTGTTTCATCTCGCTGTCTGTACCCTTGTCTAGTGGTCCTTTTTGGCGTTTATGGTGAAAAAAGCCACAGACCGAGCAGTCGCCTTGTACAGCTGTATGTGTTTATGTTTTGGTTGGGTCGCGTTTTCTACGTCACGGGAGTGTGGCGCCGCCTGCTGTTATAGAAATCCCACCCACCCAAGCTCAACACGGTTGAAATGCGGTGCTAGTGCGGACAAAAGCATACCGAACCATGCTATGCTGTACCAAAGTATGCTGGGCTAGTGCAAAAGTGGCTCAATTTTGTTTCTGGTGTCCTCTGACAGCTTCTTGACAGTCTTGGCCATAGTGGAGTTTGGAGTCTGACTGTTTGAGGTTGTGGACAGGTGTCTTTTATACTGATAACGAGTTCAAACAGGTGCCATTAATACAGGTAACAAGTGAAGGACAGAGGAGCCTCTTAAAGAAGAAGTTACAGGTCTGTGAGAGCCAAAAATCTTGCTTGTTTGTAGGTGACCAAATACTTATTTTCCACCATAATTTGCAAATAAATTCTTTAAAAATCCTTCAATGTGATTTTCTGGATTTTTTTTCTTTCATTTTGTCTCTCAGAGTTGAGGTATACCTATGATGAAAATTGGAGACCTCTCTCATCTTTTAAGTGGGAGAACTTGCACAATTGGTGGCTGACTAAATACTTTTTTGCCCCACTGTATATGTTGTTCTTTATCTTCAAAAGTAAACAGCAAAACGTGTCTGAAAAGAAAAGATAAGAAAAGATAGATACAACCAACCAACCACCCACACAGACACATTGCCTGATTACCGTTTGCCTCCGTTTTCACCGAGGCATAATTAAGTAGTACTTGCACCACCACAGAAATCACTTCCCGTATGTCAAATAATTTTATAAAGCAGTCAATTTCATATGAACATTTAAAGTCATTTGAAGTGACAGAAAAAAGTTCCTACAGAGTCATCATAAATGGTTTCCTATATGTTTAGAGTGTGGTCCTAACATGGTCCATTATAACAATTCTGTGTTAATACAAAGTATTGTTTTCTGTGTAGGGCAAATATTAAATAGAGCTGTTTTAATCCAAACTGTCACTTTTTTCATATTCCACAAGTAATCATTCCAATAACTGAACAAATGCAACCCTGCTAACATTTACTAGTGTGCTGTGCCACCGCAAAACCCTGTTTTGGCATTAAAAACCTACTGTCGAGATTTACTAAAGGGCGCAGGGCAAAATTAGTGGTGGAAATACGTGGACTTTGTTAATTTTGCACCTGGCCTCATTGCATATGTTTTTATGGGAGTTGCCATGTCAAAGTGCAAATTTGAGGGAGGGAAGTATTTAAATGCCTGGTGCAAGGTGATTTACTAAGATTTGCGGTTGTCAGTCTCCTGCTAAATGTGCCAGGATTTAACACCCAAAAAAGGCATGTCTTAATTTATCTGCGCCTGATGACAACGATCATTAGCGCATGGCCAAAGAGACAGAAGCTTTTCTCTGTGCGTGACTTTATTTGGCATGACAGAAGAACAGATTATAAGGTCTCACAGAGATCGGTGTTATGCTGAACTGGACATCAGTCGGCTTTTGTTTTTAATTTCATTTGTTTATACTGTATATAGCCTACTACATGAATTTGCATCCATAAAATAGGCTATAGGAGCCCTTGCTACCTGCAGTGGACATACAGATGTCAGCTGATAGTGACTTTTTTCTCTTTTCTGTAGAGGTTCAGACTCGGACTCTGGAGTTTTCCCATCAGTTCCCCCTTGCTCTTGAAGCAAAATCTTCCACATTGTCAATTTTCTTCATTTTTTTCTTTAACTATATTTCTATATTTACATTTTTTTCTTTTTGCTGTGCATAAAATATTAATTCAATTCCCCCTTCTTTCCATTTCTCTCTCCCAGTTCAGGTTGCACAATATAGGAGGAAAACAACAATGACATTATTAACAAAAAGAGTGCACAGATCCATAGAAATGTCCCCTGAAATTTCAACACTGTAACTCAATGCCATTTATAAAAAGTTGTGAACTGGGAGACCTGTAGATTTTGTTAAAACAAAGGTATTCACATAATAAAACCCCTCAGACCATGTTGATGGTTCTCATGTTAATAAAATAAACAAGTTGGTTAAATAATAAATTTATTCATGAGTTGTCCTTTTTTAAATGAGATACAAATGCTTCATTTATACATATTAAACAAAAGAGTCTGCCATGTTAAATGAAAATCTACATTTTGAAATATGACAAACAAAAATTAACTATTTTAGTGGGGTTTGTGCTTAAACAAAAACTTAAAAAAAGCTTTATATATTATGGCCCTCTGAACTGGCTGTACCTGTGGTGATGACCCACTTCCTCATCAGCTGTGCCTGTGAGCAATTTTGTGGAGATCTTGATGGATGGGTGGTCATTATTGAAATGAAGTGTCTGCGTCTGTGTTCATAATTTTGCGTGTTGTTAGTAGATCACTGGCAAAATTCATATATTTATTCCATCCAGCTACAATGCTCTGCACTGTGTGTCTGTGTGTGTGTGTGTATATATATATATTTTATAGTAATACGTACATATGTATATTAGCTGCTCTTGCTTGCTTGTTTTTTTCTTGCCTTCTGATTGTTGCTCTGAGTGTTGCTATCCCTGTGCTGTTGCAATCCTGGAATTTCCCCGTTGTGGGACTAATAAAGGCTTATCTTATCTTATCTTATCTTAAAATTGGCCACTCCCTTAGGCACTCTGTCTAAATTGCACACTCACTAATTTGTGTGGCCTTAGTAAATCTGCCCCCAAAAGGGCCATAAAGTCTCTTTCTCAAAATACTGGTATCAAATGTAATATTTAGATATTTTCAGAGAATGAAAGCTTAGAGCAATAGATAAAACTTTACTATCCCAGAAGGAGAATTATTTAAAATATTTGAATAAAAAGAACTCAATGTATCAAAAAGACAAGGCCAGGACTCAGAAGAGCAAGGCACCTACATTAGAAGACAGTGGAAGAAGTAAAGATGGAAGAATGTAAGAAAGTAGGAAACCATGACAGACATGTGGAGGGTTACTCTCAAAACCGCCAATCACAGGATCTCCTGCAGAAAGATAAAAAAAGCTTTGGTCAAGTGGAGAATGTATGCTAGGCATACATATTGTATGTACAGTACATTGTAGCAGTTAATTGATTATATGCATACGATAAAGCAAAACAATCATTAGCCACAGTTACATGTGCAAAATTTCTTCAATCTGATTACAATTCAGATCAGAACTTTACTGTTTACATGGATCCTGAAAAAGTTGATCTGATTAGGACGTGCGTTTCCATGTGTCACACATTTGAACAGACTAAATCATTTTGACATGCGCACAATTATCCGACATTCCGGAAATAGAAGAAGAAGCAACTTCCGATGTAAACAAACCCCACTTTGTGTCTCTTTTTGAAATGGACCTGTATTGTGTTATTCAGACTGTACTTTTGCTTCTGCTGGTCTCCCTAATGAAGCTACAAGCTCAGCAGTACATACTTCTGCATATGGCGAACAGAGGGAGACAGCAGGACGATACAGACCACATTTTACTCCCGCCATGTCTTCCGCTAGCTGCTCTAAAGGTGGAAATACATCACGTCGATGTGTGGCTGACGTACAGACATGCGCAGTAAACATATTTTGTACCCAAACTTCAGAATAAGTGTTTATATGCGCACCAATTGGATTAACAATCGGCATAACCCACCCATCTCAATCGGAAGGAAATTTTGATCCGAATGAGTGTGTTCGGGTCAGAATATTCAGACTGGCATGTTTACATGAAGCATTTTTGTCCCGATCAGGCTTTTAATCTGGTTACTTGTGTCCATGTAAACATGGCTAATGATGAAGTAGCTGATTCCAGCCTAATAAACACACCCTGAGGTCACCAAGAACCTTTGCTTTTCACTCAAATACAGGTACATCTCAATAGAGGGTATGCATATAATGTCACTGTACAGAACTCATGGCAGTTAAAAAACACTGGCAAAAACGAGTGGCAGCATTAGGGGGTATGCATTAAAACACAAAAAAAATACAGTATTCAATTACAGCAGTACACAGAGTACCTGCTTGAATTGTGGATAGTTAATCTTATCATTACATTTTGTATTAATTGACAAAAAATTAAATAAAGAAATAATTAAAGGCTCTGAATCAGTTCTTCACTTACCATGTGCCACATGGGCTTTACCCACAGTCTTAGCCCACACATCATTACAGTCAAGTAAATGGTGTGGTATTAACATCTACAGTAAAAAGAAGGTACTCTGTCCACTGCTGTGACTAAATATTTTGTGTGATTTTATGTTTTGCTGCATACAAAAGAAAGCTGTCACGTGATTGTCACTCAGTGCTGTGTTGCTATGGTAACTGTCCTGTAACATCCAAGAATTCTGTTCCAATGTATCCCTCTATAAAAGAGAATGTTATTGAAAAGTTGATTTATTTCAATAAAGGTGTATTCAGACCAAACACAAAGTGAATTTTTCACACAGTGTGAATACATGTAAAGTTAATGTAAACATGTGGAAGATACGTAAATATGTGTATTCGTGTCCAAGGGATAGCGCTAGCTAGTAATGGCCTTGAGATTCTGCTGTCACTAGAGTAAAAGTATCAATATTGGGGAGTAAACTAATTTTAAAATGAGACTGCCACTCACCTGCAGACTGATGGACCAGGAGCTCTGCAACTTAATCGGAGTTATTTATCCACAGACTCCTGCCATAGACATGCTAGCAGGCTAGCAATGTAAACAACCCATCATCCAGGTGAAATTTTGGAGGAAAGGACAATTTAATTTTTTTCAGGTCAGATAATGTAAACCTAACCATGACAGTATTTTGGGGATTTCCACAGCAGGTTGAACACAGCTGCAGAAGTTATAAAGGCAACTCCTCCCATCTGCAACTTGTTCGGACAGTGAATTCACATCTATGTATCTGCGTGTTTACATGGAGTTAACATGTAATTGCACCATGTGAAAAATTCACTCATTCGTGTTTTGTTTGAACACACCTTCATTCAATTCAAAAAATGAAACTCCTATATTATATAGATTCATTACACACAGTGATATATATTTCAAGTGTTTATTTCTTTTAATTTGGATTGTTATGGCTTACAGCTCATGAAAACCCCAAATTCAGTTTCTCAAAAAATTAGAATATTGTGAAAAAGTTCAATATTGTAGACTATTGTAGACTGGTGTCACATTCTAATCAGCTAATTAACTTCAAACACTTGTAAAGGTTTCCTGAGCCTTTAAATGGTCTCAGTCTGGTTCAGTGGTCTACACAATCATGGGGAAGACTGCTGACTTGACAGCTGTCCAGAAGACCGTCACTGACACCCTCAAGGTCTTTGCTAAAGAAGCTAGCTGTTTGCAGGATGCTGTATCCAAGCTTATTAACGGTAAGTTAAGTGGAAGGAAAAAACGTGGCAGAAAAAAGGTGTACAAGCAGCAGGGATAACCACAGCCTTGAGAGGACTGTGAAGCAAAGCCTGGGCTGCAGGCCACCGTGCGCCACCTAGGCTGCACGGTGGCGCAGTGGTTTAGCACTGTGGCAGCACAGTTTACCCTCGGCCGGGGGATCGCGGGGATCATGAGATCGTGAGTTCGATCCCAGCCCCCGACCAACAGTGAGCTGTGTGGAGTTTGCATGTTCTCCCCGTGTTGCGTGGGTTTTCTCCGGGATTTCTCCGGTTTCCTCCCGCATACCAAAAACATGTAGGTTTTAGGGCGCTCGCGCACACAGCGACCGGCAGCCGGTGGCTTGTCACCAGACTGCAAACCAAATCTACCTACGGATACAAATAAGTAACAAAAAAAAAAAGCCTATTCAAGAATTTGGGGGAGATTCACAAGGAGTGAACTACGGCTGGAGTCAGTGCTTCAAGAGTCATCACACACAGACGTATTCTGGACATGGGCTACAACTGTCACATTCCTTGTGTCAAGTCACCCCTTAACCAGAGACAGCATTAGAAGTGTCTTACCTGAGCTAAGGAGAAAATAGACTGGACTGCTGCTAAGTGGTCCAAAATCCTCTTTTCAGATGAGATTACATTTTGCATTTCATTTGGAAAGGCATGTCATCTGCTGGTATTGGTCCACTGTGTCTTATCAAGTCCAAAGGTAGTGCAGCCATCTACCGGGAAATTTTACAGCACTTCATGCTTCCGTCTGCTGACAAGGTTTATAGAGATGCTGATTTCATTTTCCAGCAGGATTTGGCACCTGCCCACACTGCCAAAAGTACCAAAACCTGGTTTATTGACCATGGTATCACTGTGGTTGATTGGCCAGCAAACTCTCCTGACCTAAACCCCAAAGAGAATCTATGGGGTACTGTCAGGAGGAAGCTGAGAGGCACCAGACCCAACAATGTAAACAAGCTGAAGGCCGCTATCAGAGCAACCTGGGCCTTCATAACACCTCAGCAGTACCACAGGCTGATCACCTCCATGCCACACCGCATTGATGCAGTAATTCATGAATGAATGAATGAATGAATGAATTTATTTATTTCGGATAGTACATTACAGGTTAAAAGAAACTGTATAATATAACAACAAGGTCAATAGAAGCTAAAGAAGCTAGCTGTTTGCAGGATGCTGTATCCAAGCTTATTAACGGTAAGTTAAGTGGAAGGAAAAAACGTGGCAGAAAAAAGGTGTACAAGCAGCAGGGATAACCACAGCCTTGAGAGGACTGTGAAGCAAAGCCTGGGCTGCAGGCCACCACTAGCTTCTTCTGTCAAAAAGGTCATGCAAAAGGAGCCCTGACCGAGTATTGACTGTGTACATGGACATACTTTTCAGTCAGCCAACATTTCTATTAACCCTTTAGCTGTCCCAGGTGCCGTATGGCGACTGTAATGGTTAAGGGGTAAACATAACCCCTAGTGGTCAAGAGTGGTAAAAAAATTTTGTCGATAAAACTTATAACTATAAAAGCTATAACTTGAAAGTTGCAAGAGATAATGACTTACTGTCAATTAGAAAGATGTAGAATATGATCCAAAGTTTCAGATAGGAATAAATTTATGCATCTAATTTGCATAATGTCACGGCAGCTATGTAAATTACATAACTCAGTCAAAAGTGGACTTTGGACACATTTACACAAAGAATGGTTTGTTTTGTTTTGACACCGTTTTGGTTACAGGGGTATGTTTTTTTTTATCTAATCTTCAAAGTATATGAACCAGAAAATCAATAAAATTAAAAAAAAAATATATTCATCTTACCTGTTGCAGGGGTGGGGGGGTGGGGGGGCTCGCTCGTTCACGTGGCCGGTCCGTTTTCGTCCATTGTGGTCAATGTTTTGCGTGTGCTCGGTCATTTACACTCTCTACCACATTTACAAACTCTTATGATTATCCCATGTGAATTTCGTTTGTATTACGTGGCTATTTTTCCTGCTTGATGCATTTTTCCTGTGAGAATCCATGATGACGTGGGCGCCGCCATCTTGGTGCTGGTAGCTCAGTTTTTCGCCCATCGTGGTCATAGTTTCGCGTTTGGTCGGTCATTTACACCCTCTAACACATCTACAAACTCTTATGATTATCCCACGTGAATTTAATTTGTATTACATGGCTATTTTTACTGTATGATGCAGTTTCAGTCAGAATCGCCGCCGCTATGACCGATCATGGCGGCGACCACATTGGTGCTGTGAGCTCAAAGTGAAAAAAGGTAAAAGAATAATGAGGATTTCTTCTTCTTTGCTGTATTCTATGTCAGCCAAGATTCCTCCAACGTGTGTCTGCCACGTTCTGAACTGTCAGATCAATACAGATCAGTACAAATTCTCAGTATAGCTGGGGGACGTCAATAAGTTGACAGGTGCAGTTGCTGCGCTGTGCCACTGGGGGCGCACGACCCGCCCATTTAATGTGGACATTTAAAAGGTTAAAAAGCAATTTAAAAAAAAATTATTTTATGCAATATTCTAATTTTTTGAGAAACTGAATTTGGAGTTTTCATTAGGTGTAAGCCATAACCATCAAAATTAAAGGGCCTATATCATGCTATTTTAAGCCTTTCAGAGTAAACTATATGCATGTATGTGATAGTATATTACCTTTGGTACACTGGAGAATGAATTTCTTATGAAATATGAGTTATTTTCGCGAGCTACTCTTCCAACCCGGAAGTAAGATGCCTCGATCTCTGAGGCTCAGCCTCTCCTTCTTGTGACTGCCGCCCATTTCATGATGTAACCCCTGAGTCGGCTGCTGCAGCGTGTCGCTGGGTTCCGCCCACGAAAACTTAGAAGACATTGTCTTACGTAAAAAAGCAAACAGTTGTTGTCACTGAGCAGATTAGGTGCGAGAGGAACTACTTCTTCACAGCGTCAATGCTAAAGTGAAAGAGTTTTGCCAATCACCGCTCCGTTAGCTGTGCGGAGAAAGTGGGTGTGTGCGTTAGCCTGGGGGCGGTGCTGGCAGCACAGCCACTTCCTGGAGTGGGCGGCTCACCCACGTTCATACGTATGAACGTGGGGACCCAATCATTATCAGGGACAGGGCGGAGCAGCAGCTCAGAGAGCAGGGTTGAGGAGGAATACTCAGAGATGCGTGAATGGAGCAAAATACCACTTTGGGGGTGTTTTTGGTGAGGAATTAATATTATAACATGCTTAAAAGCTCAAAAAAGTCGATTTTGCATGATATAGGCCCTTTAAAAGAAATAAACACGTGAAGTATATCAAGTCCCAGCCGGGTTATGCCAAAGACCATAAAAAAATGGAACTTCCTGCTGTCCAACTTTGTACTTAGCAAAAATGGAACGGAGGAAGGAAATGTGGGCGGCAGTGGCTCAGGAGGTACAGCGGGTTGTCTAATAACCAGAGGGTTGGCGGTTCAAATACCCGCTGTCCCCAGACATCCTGCCATTGTGTCCTTGGGCAAGACACTTTACCTGCCTTGCCTCCAGTGTCTGTGACACTGGGCATGAATGTGTATACATGTTTGGTAGTGGTTGGAGGATTGGCAGCCACATTTCCATCAGTCTGCCCCAGGGCAGCTGTAGCTGCTTACCATTGTCTGTGGAGTGAATGAATAATGTACCCATTGTAAAGTGTCTGTGAAAAAGCACTCTATAAATCTGATGCAATATTATTATCACTGTCTGTAATGAATCTACATACAGTAAGATATGAGTTTTATTTTTCATATGAAATAAATCAACTTTTCAATGACATTCTGATTTATTGAGATGCACCTGTACATGTATATAACCTACTAGGCCCTTGAAATGACACATACTTAGAGTATATCTATGACCCTGACATTCAGCTTTAGTATAACCTGGATGCAGACCCACCTGAGGATCATTGTATGTGAGTTTGGTGAGCATCCAGTCAATTGCATATGAGTAGCTGCAATTACTGTGAGTTTAGACAATATGGGTGGATGTAGTTCGATGGAATAATGTAATTTATCCTTTGCTGTAATTAGCTAATAAGATGAGCTAAAATGCACCCTTATTGATCAGCAGATGGTGAAATTTGGTTTTCACAATGGCAAAAGGGTATAAAGAAATATACAGATATTGGAAAAAAATAAATACAAGCATACACAACGAAAACAATAAATTCAAAGCTAAGCTGTTCACTGTTTAAAGATGACAGAGATGGCAGCCCCTACTTCTTGATAAAGACATGTAACATCAAACCAGTTATGCTACTGGCTGTATGGCTGTGACCGGCTTCGAGATGGTTAGCTATTTGGCTAGTCACGTTACATATACATAGCTTACTTACATGATTGCTATAAAATACATCAGACAATTGTTTGTGCATCCTATTATCACAATGCTGCAGGTGCTGTCAACCATTATAATTACCTACAGAATATGGCACCTCCATTTGCCATGAAAATGTTAGCCATGTCCTATCTGATACACACACACACACACACACACACACACACACACACACTCTGAGTCATGTGAAAAATGAATGACAGTCTTGTGAAAAAATTTGGACGCCCCTTTAAATATTCAGTTCTTTATTAAGAAATGTTCACCTATCTGTGTCTAAGCTTGTTTTTGTTTTTATTTGCATTTTTAAACGTTTATTTTAGCCATTTTAAGTGGGAGTGAATGTGGGGGTGTCCTAAAAAAGGGTGTTTTTTTGGGGGGGGTGTCCTAATTTATTCCTCACTTTGTTTAGAATTACATTTTACAGAAAATCTGAAAGAAACTCTTAAATTCATTTTTAATTGTTTAGTTGTATTACATGAATCTCCCAGTATTTTTAACATTGATATTAAATATAAAATATCCATATGTCCAAATACAGTGGTGTGAAAAAGTGTTTGCCCACTTTCTGATTTCTCATTTTTTTGTATGTTTGTCACACTTAAATGTTTCACATCATCAAACAAATTTAAATATTAGACAAAGAAAACAGACGTAAACACAAAATGCAGTTTTTAAATGGTGTTCATTATTAAGGGGAAAAAATCCAAACCTACATGGCCCTATGTGAAAAAGTGACCCCCTCCCCCACGTTAAAACATAAATTAACTGTGGTTTATCACATCTTTGGAAAGCTGAGTTCAATTTCTCTAGCCACACCCAGGCCGTGATTACTGCCACACCTGTTCTCAATCTACAAATCACTTAAATAGGACCTGCCTGATAAAGTGAAGTAGACCAAAAGATCCTCAAAAGCTAGACATCATGCTGCGCTCCAAAGAAATTCAGGAACAAATGAGAAACAAAGTAATTGAGATCTATCAGTCTGGAAAAGGTTATAAAGCCATTTCTAAAGCTTTGGGACTCCAGCGAACCACACTAAGAGCCATTATCCACAAATGGCGAAAACATAGAACAGTGGTGAACCTTCCCAGTAGTGGCCGGCCGACCAAAATTACCCCAAGAGCACAGCGACGACTCATCCAAGAGGTCACAAAAGACCTCACAACAACATCCAAAGAACTGCAGGCCTCAACTGCCTCAGTTAAGGTCAGTGTTCATGATTCCACCATAAGAAAAAGACTAGGCAAAAATGGCCTGCATGGCAGAGTTCCAAGACGAAAACCACTGCTCAGCAAAAAGAACATACAGGCTCATCTCAGTTTTGCCAGAAAACATCTTGATGATCCCCAAGACTTTTGGGAAAATACTCTGTGGACTGACGAGACAAAAGTTGAACTTTTTGGAAGGTGTGTGTCCCATTACATCTGGCATAAAAGTAACAGCATTTCAGAAAAGGAACATCATACCAACAGTAAAATATGGTGGTGGTAATGTGATGGTCTGGGGCTGTTTTGCTGCTTCAGAACCTGGAAGACTTGCTGTGGTAAATGGAACCATGAATTCTGCTATCTATCAAAAAATCCTGAAAGAGAATGTCCAGCCATCTGTTCATGACCTCAAGCTGAAGGGCACTTGGGTTCTGCAGCAGGACAATGATCCAAAACACACCAGCAAGTCCACCTTTGAATGACTTAAGAAAAACAAAATGAAGACTTTGGAGTGGCCTAGTCAAAGTCCTGACCTGAATCCGATTAAAATGCTGTGGCATGACCTTAAAAAGGCGGTTCATGCTTGAAAACACTCTAATCTGGCTAAATTACAACAATTCTGCAAAGATGAGTGGGCCAAAATTCCTCCACAGCGCTGTAAAAGACTCATTGCCAGTTATCGCAAATGCTTGATTGTAGTTGTTGCTGCTAAGGGTGGCCCAACCAGTTATTAGGTTTAGGGGGCAATCACTTTTTCACACAGGGTCATGTAGGTTTGGATCTTTTTTCCCCTTAACCTGTTGCACTCCAGGATACCGCGGGCGGTCACGTCTCTGCGTCCTAGTGCGTCTCAGTGCGCACTGTGCATCTCAGTGCGCACTGAAAAAAAAAAGCTTCATTTCCATTCTTCCAGTACAGACACAGCCACGAACAGAAAGCCAAAGGAGTGTTTTGATTGGTTTAGATTTGATTGACCTCTCATTTGACTAATAAGAGCCTTGAATTGGGTTTCTGAAACCTTGAAGAACCAATGACTGAAAACCTAGCAAGAAGGACCTGCCTACCAATGACCGCGAATACAACGAGCCAACTGAAGCAGAGAAGTTCGACGATTGAAACGCGTGCGTCCCGTGCGTAAAATCTGTTTTGCCTAAGCCGCTGGGTGACACACATTGAGACCTGTGTGTAACGGTAGCCTTAGCCAGTCTTTTTTTATTACTACTGTTCTTATTTGTTTTGAAAAATCGTTCGCCAAAACCGCAATCATGGAAGCGGAGATGGTTTGACCGGGTCGCATGATCAGAACCACGAGTCCGTAACAACCGGACCAGCTTCATGTTCGTCTGACAATGAGGAACAGATGTTCGCCAACGACACTGCTGTTGTGGACAGGTAAGTGTTATAAGCTAAATTATTCTTTATCAATGAAAATAGTAATAAAAATGACTTTTGACCGATCAGTAATTACAACGGTGCGTCATGGCCACATGACGGACCGTTTTTTGTGCACCGAGCTCCTCTGTAGCGGGGGGGGGGGGGGAGTTGTTATCCTCTACATTGCAGATATTTCAGTATAATTTTTATTGCACTGTAGGTTATTTTTTCTTGTAAAAAAAGGCCACACATTTTTTATGTGGCATGCTTCTTTGTGTGTGGGGGGCTTGTTTGTTCATTCATTCATTCATTCATGAATGAATAAACAACTCCCCCCCACACACACACAGCCCTGAGTGTCACCTTTCATTAGAGCCCAAGATGAAGCTTCTATGTTTAAGCATTTAAAAGTTATAGACGTTTTTCCAAACTGTGCCATTTGGCACAATTTGGCACAGTTCAAAAACGCCTGGGAACAACCTGAGAAAAAAGCTGTGTAATATATTCATTTTTTGTGGTATTGTTACAAAATTTTGACCTCAGCTTGATAACACTTGGTTCTACATTTCTGTTGCATTTTCCAGCCAGTATCTGAAGCTGTGTGTTATTTGCAAGCATCTGTATCTAAAAAAACACCCAGGCGAACTTTATTTTCTTCAGATTCAGTATGTTTAGATGACTGTTACTCAGTGGCAGGAGCACTTAGAGATATTATGACTGTTTTGCCAAAAAATTCAAAGTGTTTTCTTTTAAATGAGACCAACCCCATGAAGATGCTGCAAAGGGTTGAAGAACAGCTTTTGATTTACTTTGGGTACATTATTTTTAGGCGTTTTTAGGGAAACTGACCAGAGTGCAAGGGGTTAATAATAAACACCTTCATTTAAAAACTGCCTTTTGTGTTTACTTGCGTTATCTTTGTCTAATATTTAAATTTGTTTGATGATCTGAAACATGTGCGTGACAAACATACAAAAAATGAGAAATCAGGAAGGGGGCAAACATTTTTTCACACCACTGTATGTACACACACACACACACACACACACACAAAGTTAGGGATATTTGGCTTCTGGGTGAAATTTATGAAAAATGTAAAAAGTTCACGCTACAGTGATATTACATCGTGAAAGTAGGGCTTTTAAATAGAAGCATGCAATGGTGATTTTCTCATCTCAAACAATTTATTGAAACAAAAGCCAACAACAGTGGTGGGTATGCCACAACAAAAAATGTCAGTGTCTCAATAACTTGTCATGGCCCTTGAGCATCAATTACAGCTTGACAACGACGTCTCATGCTGTTCACAAGTCGCCTTATTGTCTAATGAGGCATGACATTCCACTCTTCTTGAAGGCTGGCCCTCAGGTCACTGAGGTTGTGGGGTGCAGGGTTACGAGCCTCTACAGGGCGACTCAGCTAATCCCATAGGTTTTCTATGGGATTCAGGTCTGGAGAAAGTGCAGACCACTCCATCTGAGGTACCCCAGCCTCCAGCAGCTGTTCCTTAATGATGCGACCTCGATGAGCTGGAGCATTGTTGTCCATGAAGATGAAATTAGGCCTGTGTTGTTCATGCAGGGGCACAATGACTGGATTAATGATGTTATTCAGGTAGGATGTTATTCAGGCATGTCCCACTGGGAGGAGACCCCGGGGCAGACCCAGGACTCACTGGAGAGACTACATCTCCCAGCTGGTCTGGGAACACTTTGGTATCCTCTCTGAAGAGCTGGAGCAGGTGGCTGGGAAGAGGGAAGTCTGGGCTTCTCTGCTTGAACTGCTGCCTCCGTGACCCGGACCTCCAGAAAAGTGGTAGAAGATGGATGGGTGGATGGATGGATGGATAGATGGATGGATGGATTCAGGTAGTACCGGCTTGTCACTGTACAAGATGTAGGGCAGTTCTGTATTGACTAAACACACCTGCCCAGACTGTAACATGGTGACAACAGTGGCTGATGCATAGCGCTCTCCTTGACATCTCCAACATATTTGGCAATCATCATTCCTGCTCAACGTGAATCAACTTTCATCAGAGAACAGCACTGAGGCCCACTGGTCCCTTGTCCAGTGTAACTGCTCTCTGGCCCATACAAGACAATGATGCCTGTGCCTGGTGTGGTCAGGTACCCTTGCAGATTGTCTAGCCCGCAGACCACGCTGATGTAAACGGTTTCAAATGGTCTGCCGTGACACTTGGGTGCCTGCCACCTTCCTTAAATGTGCCTGGAGTTGACTGGCATTAATCATCCGGTTCCGCAGGGCACTGTTCACAATGGAGCAGTCATCAGCGTGAGATATGACCAAAGGACGTCCACTTCTATGGATTTCTGTGACTCTTCCAGTATCTCTATATCTCTGTTGCAACCTGCTGATGACACTCTGCGACACTCTAAGCTCAGTGGCCAGGTACTGTTGATCAATTGTTAGGTGTTGTCTTGGTCTTATGATGTCAAAATGTGAACAGCATGATGAAGAGGAGTGTTTAAATACCAATTCTATTTGAACCAGAAAATTTATTGGTCAATTCATGGATCAAACACCTGTTGTGAATTTTGCCGTTAAGCCCCTTGTTACAGAACAGCAAGTTATGCAAAAGGTACTGAAATGCTGAACAGCTGAACATGTGTACTCAAAAGGTTAGAGAAGGTCAAATTAAGTTCACCTGCAAAGGTTATAGTGCATTTTAGGTGCATCCTGAAATTTCACCTAAAAGACAAATATTCTGAACTTTTTTTTTGAGTAGTGTATAAGTATATATACAGTATGTGTGTGTGTATTACTGGCCACTGGCATCTCGTCATCCAACTGCTCAAATGTAAATATTATGATTATTTTGGACCTGTAAAAATATTTTAAAGTATTTTTTCATCAATATATTATTTTTTGAAGACCATAACTACTTTAATTCTGGACCTTTCTAAACATTGTGTTGATGTATTATTTTTTTTAAATATTTCTCTTCATTAAAATACTGTCTAGTTCATCTTTAATATAAAGTATGTCTATATTTTACAGAACCATAAATAATGTAACTGTGCCAGAGTTTAAGTATATACAGTATATATCACAGATTAAACAAAATATAAATTAATAATAAAACTGTTTTTGCAACATTAGTGTACACAATATGTCCCCTGGATTATCATGGCATACAGCAAAATCTGTACCTGCAGCTATAAACGCGTGAATACACTGCACATAATCACGCCCCCTGTGCTGAATTCTAATAGCGTGGATACAAAATGACTCTCTGGATGCGGATGGATTAACACGCTGAATGCAGCAGCACCTACAGGGCACACTAACCATATGTGTGGCTTGATATGCAGTACAGTTTCAGCATATTAAATCTGATCATGAACATGCATCACTTGTCATTGAGGGTTACTGTGACTGATCCAAAAGCACCTCTCAGAGCCGCATGAATAATTGGCATCATGAAATCTGCTGGATAATGTATGCTGCATGTAGTCAGGGGAGCACAATGAAATTATGAGTCTGTTGAGAGCTTGTGAAAACATAATGTGATGCAATTAACATGCATAATAGTATAAAAGGAAGAAAACAGATTTATTCTATACTACAGGTGACAATTATTGTAGTCTATAAGAAAAAGCTGTAATTGGAAATGACTCCCACTGCAGCAAAAATGGTGCAAATGAAAGACTATAGTACGTATACACAAACACTATTTATTTCCAGACAGCAAACAGGGCACAGCCTTAAGTATGGATTCTTATAAACAGATTTATCTGACAGAAAGCACCAAATTTGCAGTGTGCCAAAGAGGAAAAATACTGTATAAATATGGAGGCCTTAATTTATTTTTACTGACAAAACAACCAAATGAGCGCGCTCGGTGAGAGTGACCTTACATCAGCATATAAGCTTCATGGTTTTGACATTCATTTACACTAATTTACTTGTCTGAGTTTCAGCAGAATTATTCATTTTAAGCACTGTCATTATGGCAAATACAACACCAGCCAACTCTGTTCAGCGTGATTAACTGAAACATCTAGATATTTCTCAGCAGAGGAACACCATTTAATTACGGCAATTAAACGTATGAAAAAAAAATGAAGCTCCTTTCTCATTACTGAAGTATTAATGTAATTTTCTAAAAGCCACAAGCCTCCCAAAGCAATAATTTGCAGGGAATTAAAGTCTTAGCACCTAATGACATGATTTAAAATGCTCTGTCACTTGATATGTTGACAGAGGAGGTTGGTAGAGATCCTGATCTAGGATTTAAAAGCTCCTTTTTTGTATACTTTATTAATACTACAGGGAGATTGGGGCATCCACCTGGATGGATGAGGCAGCCAGGGTGCGGCGCCAATCCCTTCACCATTCACACCTAGGGCCACTTTAGAGTCTCCAATTAACCTAACTTGCATGTTTTTTGCCTGTGGGAGGGAACCGGTGTAAACCCACACAGACACAGGGAGAACATGCAAACTTCACACAGAACGGTCACTGATGGTCAGGGGGTGGGATCGATCCTATGACCTTCTTACTGTGCTGCCACAGTGCTAACCACTGCGCCACCGAGCTGCCCTTCCCTCCATTTCTCTTTTTGTTTCCTTTTAATTGTCAGATGTAGGGAGGATCGAGATAAGCTCACTCTTATCATGTAACACTGAGTAAGCAGGAGTCTGTTTAAAATGCATATTTACAAAGAGAAGTGTTTTAGAGCATGTGATCCTCCCTGACACACAGCTCTCTCGCTGCAGTATCTTGCATTGCGTCACCACACTAAATTATATACACCACGGGCCACAGTAATGTCTTTAAAAGCAATGTGAAGTCTCTCTTGCTCCCAATTTCTCCATCTCTTCCTTCTCCATCTCCCTGTTACCTCTTCATGCCACTTTGTGCTTCTTTTCTGCCATTCACTGTTTGAACTATGTTCTTCTCTACCACAGTTTGCATTACCTTTTCTCATACTGTGAATTTAAATTTGTGTATAAAGCTAATGTAGCACACTAATACAAAATGTGTAGCCTTTGCTGGTGTATGCCATGGAGTTTTTCTAAAAGCTAAAATAAGCAATGTTGACTTGTATGCAGCCAAATTATGTAAGATCCAACAAGTCCTCCAACTAATAAAAAAAGATTATTGATAGTTCTTCACCTGAAAATATTTCATGTGCCATCTCAAAGATGATGAAGTCACTGTTTTTCACAGCATTTCCCCATTTTAAAAGCTATTAAATCTGAGTAAATGGGCATAGACGACTGTTTCCTTTCAATGCCTCAATCGAGACTCACAACCAGGTTGAGAATATACTTACTTTAGGCATTAAATGCATATTTTAGGTGATTAAAGTTAGGGTAATGGGATGGGTGAGGCTTTCAAAATTTTTGGCTAAATTTATGGTAATGTTAATAATAATAATAATAATGAATTAGATTTATATGGCACTTTACATACACAGGGCAGTGCGGTGGCAGTGGTTAGCACTGCGGCAGCACAGCAACTCACCCTCGGCCGGGGGATCCTGGGTTCGATCCCAGCCCCCGACCAACAGTGATCTGTGTGGAGTTTGCATGTTCTCCCCGTGTCTGCGTGGGTTTACTCTGGGATTTCTCCACTTTCCTCCCACATGCCCAAAAACATGCAAGTTAGGTTAAGTGGCATCAAAACTGGGGATTCTAAATTGTCCTTAGGTGTGACTGTGAAAGTGAATGGTTGTCTGTCTCTCTGTGTTGGCCCTGCGATGGACTGGTGATCTGTCCAGGGTGTACCCTGCCTCTCGCCCAAAGATGCTGGGATAGGCTCCAGCCCCCCCACGACCCGAAAAGGATTAAGCGGAAGATGACGGATGGATGGCACTTTACATATCAAGGGACATCTCAAAGCGCTTACAGTGAGTTCATTATTCATTCACTTCAGACAGACATTGATAGCAGTAAGCTACTTCTGTAGCCACAGCTGCCCTGGGGCAGACTGACGGAGACAGCCGTGCCAACGGCCTCTCCGACCACTACCGAACATTTATACACATTCATTGACACTGGGTATGAATGTTAGGGTGAGGATTAGAAAAAGGTTAGGGTATAGTTAATAATTTTAATTTCCAATTGTGACACAATTCCAAAACAACAACAACATGGAAACAGGTGATGCAGTGGCTAGCACTGTCGCCTTACAGGTAGAAGGCTCCTGATTTAAATCCTCAACTGGTAGGGGTAGAAACTTTTCTGTGTGGAGGTTCTATGTCCTCCCTGTGCTGTGTGGGTTCACTCTGGGCTCTGGTTTCCTCCCACAATCCAAAGACATGCGTGCTAGGTTAATTAGTGATTCAAAATTAGCCTTAGTTGGCATACAGCGGGGAAAATAACTATTGAACACATCAACATTTTTCTCATTAAACATATTTCTGATGGAATCATTGACCTGAGATTTTCACCAGATATCAGTAACAACCCAAGTAATCCATACATACAAGGAAATCAAGGCAACTATGTTCACAAAACAAGTCTGAGTAGGGGGTTCTCCACCCAGAGTCGGAAGCCGGGGGGGAGATGGAACAGAGGACTGAAGGAGGAAGTGGCACCGGGGGGTTTCAGATGTAACAGAAAGGACTAGCCATACCCTGGAGAGTCAGGAGACACCAGAGTTCGCTAGAGTATGAGAGGGAATGAGAAGCAGGGTTTGTGTTCTGTAATGCTGATGTGCCAGACAGGCTTTGTGCACTGTGTGTATTGTCTTTGGCTCCCTGGGTCTCATGAGGCAGAAATAAAGTGGTATAAAAGGAGGTGCCCAGAGACCCCGGGGAGAGTCTTTTCTGTGTTTTATGTTAGAAGGTGAATTAAGTTTGTGTGTCATCCAGCTCGCTGTCTCATCTGCTTTCATCTCCCACATTGGTGACCTTAAGACGTGCAATGGAGAACAAGCCAAGCACCGCCCCGGAGACAACCCAGAGGGAGAACACCAGCGTGGCATGCGCTGTCACAGTCAAGCTCCCGGACTTCTGGCTTCACAATCCGACCACTTGGTTTCTACATGTGGAAGCCCAGTTCGCACTCTGCAGGATTTCCACAGACAACACCAAATATTATCATGTGGTCATTGCGCTGGATGTGCGCGTCACACAGCAAGTAATGAGCCTGCTCCAGGAGCCATCAGCCCAGGGAAAATATGACGCGCTCAAGCAGATGCTGCTTCAGCGATATACCCTGTCAGACAGTGGGCAGAGAAACTCCTCACGTGCTCACAGTTGGATGACAGATCAGCTGTGGAGCTGATGGAGAGCATGTTAGTGCTGAGGGAGAAGGACAACACACCCTTCCTGTTCGGCCACCTCTTCCTCAGGAACCTACCAGCTACAGCGAGGGTGATGCTGGCCAACTCACCGCTGTTGGTGTCCAAGAACTACTGCGTCCTGGTGCAAGAAGTGGACCGCATCATCCGAGCAAACAGAACTCTCAGCATGCACGCAATGACACCAGCAGCCATGAAGGACTCCAGCGAGGTCAAGGAGCCATTGGGGTGGCTGGGACGGATGCAAAGAGACATAGGAATGGGATGCTCTGTTTCTATCACCACTGGTTTGGCTCAAATGCCCAATGCTGTCTGCCGCCGTGCCAATTCAAGAAGCCAGGGAAATGGCACAGCCAACAGTCAGTAGCAGCTGCGACAGGAACAAGATGCTTTTCATCACAGACGCACGTTCTGGGAGACGTTTCTTCGTGGACTCTGGCTCCCAGAAGAGCCTCATTCTGCCGGACAGTGCGGACAGGTCGGCAGAAGGCTGTGGCCCCGAGCTTACGGCCGCCAACGGATCCAACATCAGGATGTTTAGCGAACGAACGTTGACAGTATGCTTACACGGATGCAATTACCAGTGGGACTATGTGGTAGCTGCATGTTCGGTCAACATTTTAGGCGCTGATTTTTTATGTGCATACAGATTATTAGTCGATGTTGCCAACAGATGTTTAGTGGGTGCTGTTTCCTTTTCCTCCTTGACCTGCACAGCTCGGGGAGTTGGGCCAACAACACATGCTAACGTTATAGCTCCAGGGGGTAAGTACCAGCATTTGCTTTCACAGTTCCCAGCACTCACGATTCTGATTTTTTCTGCTACGGTAACCAAACACGGGGTCAAGCATTTCATAACAACAAAAGGTCCACCAGTGTTTGCACGCCCTCGGCGCCTGGATGCAGTTAAGCTGGCCACCGCGCACAAGGAATTCACTAACTTAGAGTAACTTGGCATCATTAGATGCTCCAACAGCGTGTGGGCATCCCCGCTACACATGCTGTCCAAGGCTGATGGGTCATGGCAACGGTGCGGCGATTTCCGGCGCTTGAACAATGCCACGGAACCCGAGCAACCCAGCTGCTGCAAACGTTGTACGCCGCGCTCAAAAAAAAAAAAAAGAAGCACGTGGAAAACATCGACTGGACCCCCGAGCAAGTCCAGGTTTCCTTAGATGCCAAAACAGTACTCGCTAACGCCACCTTGCTACTCCACCCTGCCCCGTCAGCGTGGATAGCACTCACCACGGACACGTCTGACGTTGCCATAGGGGCAGTGGTGAAGCAGTACGTCTATGGTTCGAGGCAGCCACTCACATTTTTCAGTCGTACTTTGCGCAACAACAAACGCAAATACAATACGTTTGACAGAGAGCTGTTGGCCCTCTACCTGGCGACGCGCCACTTCCAGTTTTGGCTAGAAGGGTGCGAGGGTGCGAGTTCACCACGTTCGTTGATCAAAAGCCCCTAATATACGCAACATCCAAAGTCTCAAAGCCGTGGTCGGCCCGGCAGCAACAACATTTGGCAGTGATCTCGGCTTTCACGACCAACATTCAACACATAGCCGGTAAACTTAATGTCATGGCAGACTGCCTGTCGTGTGTGTTAGTCTCCCCGTCTACATGGGAATAGATTTCCCTGCCATGGCCGCGGAGCAAACCGGGGACACAGACATTTGGGCGTTCCAGTCCGCGCCTACTGGGTTAAAACTGGACAGTGTGGTACAAGAAGGAGAAGGATGCCCTCCCCCCCTTGCTCTGCGACGTCTCCACCAGTCGCCCATGCCCAGTGGGTCCAAGCTCTTGGTGCCGCCACATTTTTGAGTCAGTCCACTCCCTTTCACATCCCGGTGAGCGCGCCTCGGTTAAACTGGTGGGGGTGAAATTTGTCTGGCCTCACTTGTGCAGAGACATGAAAAAGTGGGCTGCAGCGTGTGTCACGTGCCAGCGGGCCAAAGCGCACAAGCACACCAAAGCCCCCCTCAAGTCGTTCCAAATCCCGGCCAGGAAGTTCGACCACGTCCATGTGGATTTGGTGGGCCCCCTCCCGCCGTTGAAACGTTTCACGCACCTTTTGACAATCGTGGACCGCACCATGCGTTGGCCTGAAATGGTCCTGCTAGCTTTCACCACGTCCGCGAAAGCGGCTCGTGCTTTTTTGTCAGCTTGGGTTGTACAGTTTGGATCCCTGTTGGACATCGCTTCCGACAGGGGTCCACAGTTCATTCTGGAACTCTGGTCTGCGATGGCCCAGAGCCTGGGGGTCAAAATCCACCACACTATCGTGTACAACCCCCAGGCTAATGGGTTATGCAAATGTTTTCATAGGTCGCTTAAGGCAGCGCTCAGAGATTCACTCATGGCCTGCCTTGAGTCCTGTTAGGTTTGTGCTCCGTGCCTAAGGAGGATCTGACAGCATCCCTGGCAAAACTTGTTTTTTTCTCAGCCGCTGCGGATCCCCGGTGAATTTTTACCGGAAAACCCCGCACCTGGGACCGACCTGCCTGCGCAATTTTTATACAGTACAGAGGCTGCTAACATGCTGGGCCCGGCCCACCATTGTTTTCCCCGCACCTTTGTCCCAAAGAGCTTACAGAGCACCAAGTTTGTTTTTGTCAGGCACGATGCACACAGAACCCCACTGCGCCCACCGTATGATGGACCGTTCAGGGTGTTGGAAACTGGGGTAAAGCATTTTGTGTTAGACTTTGGGGGGCATAAGGAGACCATCTGCATTGACAAACTGAAGCCCGCTTATATGTTGGCAGACGAGCAGGTGGTGTTGGCCCAAGCTCCCCGGCATGGACGCCCACCGACGGTGGTTCCGCAAGTTGGTGTTCCCTCGGTAGAGAACTGTGCTCGCAAAGCTAACCTGCCCCCCCCCCCCTTCACAGACCAATGTGCCCTCCCACACACCTCGCCAGGAGGGCACTTCAACCGGACCGGCGACCCCCCGCTACAGCCGCTATGGACACAAGGGACCGGGGGGGTTAGTCCCCTTTCTGGATGTTCCGGGGGGGACTGAGTGGGGGGTTCTCCACCCAGAGTCGGAAGCCAGGGGGGGCGGGGGACAGAGGACTGAAGGAGGAAGTGATACCGGGGGGTCTCAGATGTAACAGAAAGGACTAGCTGTACCCTGGGGAGTCAGGAGACACCAGAGTTCCCTAGAGAGGGAGTGAGAAGCAGGGTTCGTGTTCTGTAATGTTAATGTGCCAGACAGGTTTTGTACACTGTGTGTATTGTCTTTGGCTCCCTGGGTCTCATGGGGCTGAAATAAAATGGTATAAAAGGAGGCGCCCAGAGACCCCAGGAAGAGTTTTTTCTGTGTTTTATTTTGGAAGGTAAATAAAGTTTGTGTGTCGCTCAGCTCGCTGTCTCACCTGCTTTCATCTTCCACAAAGGTTCTATTCTGTGTCTTCTTTGAACTCTGATCTTCAGTTCATTCCATATATTTTCAATTGGATTCAGGCCAGGTGACTGACTGGGCCATTCTAATAGCTTTATTTTCCTTCTCTGGAGCCAGTTGAGAGTTTCCTTGGCTGTATGTTTGGAATCATTATCTTGTTGAAATGTCCACCCTCATTTCATCTTCAGCATCTTGGCAGATGGCAGCGAGCTCTTATCACGGATGTGTCTGTACATTTGTCCATTCATCTTTCCTTCAATTATATGAAGTCTGCCTATACCATGTGCTGAAAAACACCCCCACAATATGATGGGATGTGCAGTGCCATTTCTCCTCCAAATATGCTGTTTGTTATGGCATCCAAAAAGTTCCAGGGTTCCACCACACCACAAACAATGAGGTCTACAGGAGAGCAGGCTGTCCTATCCCCATCTCCACCATCATCAGAAGAGGCTGCGGCTCCTCAGGCCACGTACCCAGGCTGGAAGACGGGACACCGGCCAAGCAGGCCCTCTCCGCCAGTGCTTGTCTGCCCCCCCAGAGCTGGCATCGTCCTTGAGGTCGGCCCGGACTGTCCTGGACGAGCCAGGTTGCAATGATAAGACCTCTGGCTGACCTCATCACCCTAGCCCAAGATTTCCCTACCTTCAGATGATTGGCCGTAACAATCACTGAAAATGGCCAGGCGAGGTTTAAGTAAGATGGGGATGGGATGGCTTTCTAAATTCTAATGGATTTCAGCTGGTTTCTTGGCTTTCTATGCCTTTTTGCATCTCTTTTTCTTCATGTGTTCAATACTTATTCCCTGTGTCATTCCACTTTATTCAATATAACTTGTTTTGTGAACATAGTTGCCTTGATTTCTTTGTATGGATAGATTACTTGGGTTGTTACTGATAACTTGTGAAAATCTCAAGTCAATGGTGCTATCAGAAATATGCTTAATGAGAAAAATGTTGATGTGTTCAATACTTATTTTCCCCGCTGTATGCCAACTAGGGCTAATTTTGAATCACTAATTAACCTAGCACGCATGTCTTTGGATTGTGGGAGGAAACCATTACTTATTTTCTCCGCTGTATGTCTTTGATAAACCTCAGAATAGAAGGGTAGCATAGTTACTAGCGAAATGCTTTGTGTGGTCTTTGAGATTAAACAAAATGGAGCCTAGTCTCATCAGAAGTATAGAGAAGGTATGTGTGAGCACAAAAAGTATTAGAAACACAGTAATAGGTATGAGCAGGTGAGTAGTAGAAACAGCGGCTCCCAGGGTTGAGGAAAATGAGTGAGAGGAAATTTTGAAATGTTAAAGATGTGAAAATGTTGAGAGTCCTCACCCACATTTTTTCTCCTAACCCTAACAATTAGTGGAGGGAGTGCCTAACCCTAGCCATCTTCCTAACCAGCACAAAAATGTGTATTTAAAAGTGAAAAGTGAACATAAAAAGACCCTTGGCTTGTTGAATGAAAGTGCTAGGTTTTGTTGTACTGACAAGCATCCCTTACCCTCCTCCATATGAGAATTAACTAGACTTGAAAAGGTGTGTTGTGTTGCACATGGACAGTAACAAATTTTGTGTAGTATGAATAGTACATTTTTTATAGTTCTTAGTATAAATAATGAATTTTTAATGAGTGGAACCCACATTATTACCCATGCCAAAAGAGCCAAGGCGTGGGTAGGGCGGTTGCCTCTGCCTGTCCATTTGTTTGTTTGTCCTTTTGTCTGTGTGGACTGTAACCTGAGAAAGAATGAAGCTAGAGTCACCAAACTTGGTATACAGGTGCTTAGCAAGTGTTGCTATGTTTTTGGGGTCACAAGGCCAAAGGTTGAGGTCACAGGGTCACAAAAGATCAGAACTGATTTTGGTCAATAGTGGCTTTATTATTAGAGCTAAGGGGAAGAAATTTCTGCACGTTAGAACAGTGTCTTGAGCATAACACACACAACACGTCATGTGTCAAATGACCTTGAACTTGGCTTTGACCTTGAGGATCAATAGGGTCTGAAATTAGGTCACTAAGTCACCAAGTTTCCAGTTTACATTCTGGCTTTAAACTTGCCTTATGGTGCCTTTATGATTAGGTTTAGCGCTAGAAGAATTTGAATACAGGCTATACTGTCATACAACATCCAAATATAAAATTACTTTGACCCTGCTTTTGAACCTGAGGATTGGTAGGGTCTGATTCTAGTTAATCTGAACATTCCCATAACAACAGGGAGTGAGATACTTTGAATTTACCATTGACTTCCACCCCCAATAAGAATAGGGCTCCAGGGTGTGGGTCTGCATCTTTGTTGAATGCAGTTCTAGTTTATACTACTTTTGGTAACAAATGCAGGTTCTTATCCTTACAGCCAATATCATTTATTGGTGTATTCAGGCACATTTAACTGAAATACATAATTTGGATGATCTAACTTGTTATGTCTGGAAATGATAGGAAGTGGACACGTCCACGTGTTGAGGTTTACTTTATTGAACTTAGCTTAACAAGCTAGTCGACAGTAGGTACAGAGGGTGTAGCACAGGAAGGCAGAGCATCAAAGAGAGCATCCAGCCCAGGTAGCAATCTTAAATACCCACCAGCGTGATGATGTTACCTGTGCGTGCATGCGGTTGCAATGCGGTGCGTCGTGCCATTCCCTATATGCCACATTTACCGCTCACCCTTGGAAAAAAACCCAGAACACAATATGGCGAATTTAGCCTTAGCGAGGGCAATAAGTACACATTGTAGCTGGCATATAGGCTAGCACACAGTTGGACATAACCACATAATGTGAAGTAGCTTAGCATAAACAGCTGACTAGGAACACAAAATTTTGTTAGCACATCAGGTTACTGCATAGCTGACTGCACATACATATGGCTTGGCCTGTTGGCAGATGGTAATGCTGAACATATGCACATATGTGAACTGACTAAGCAAGAACAACCGACTTTGAACACATGAAATTGTTAGCACGTCAAGGTTGGAGCAAAGTATGAAACACACATACAGTATATGATGTGGCCAGATGGGCCGATGCAATGGTTAGTGTATTGCTTGATGTAAAACAATATGAATACTTGACTGGACCAGTGTAGAAACCACCTAAAGCTCATTTCAGTCATAACAATTTTATATTTGTCTTAACTTGGGTAACCGGGTAGACTGCTGGTGTCGCAGCATGATCATGGATTATTCTGCCACTTTGAATGGACCATGCTCTGACTGAACATACTTGTAAACATAGAGTCAGTAGCAGTTCAAACCTCGGGGGGGTCTCTGTCGAGCCCGTGGTGGGTCTGGCCCTGGCGGCGCTGGCTCCAGCGATACTGGGTGCCACCTCGCTGGAATCGTGTCTTGCACGTCAGCAAAGTCCCAGTCCAGGTCCCACATTGGCTGGGTCGGCTCAGTTGTTGCATCTTGGTCCAGGGCAGGTGGTGGTGTTACCTTTCGCAGATGCCATTGTGAACCATCAGCCATTTGGAAAGTGGCTGGTCCAAGTTGCACGATGATCTGCATCAGCAGTGATGCTTGTGCGGGTGGTTGGATCGGCAGATCCGGACCCAGTCAAGCACTGTGAGCGATGATTGTTTCTGCTTCACAAGGCACTGCTGCTGCTCTCTCATCCCGTGGCTGGTGAATGGTATTATTGCTGGTCATGGCAGTGGGATGGTCTCACTGTCCACAGGATGAACCCCAGGTTCACCCGGGTTCTGCGTCAGTAGTCAAACAGAGACCCAAGTGATCTGTAATGGTAAAACCCAACTCCCAGGATGTTGTCACTGAGGCTCGTCACTTGAAACGTGAATGCTGGGAGGACTCTCAACCCGTAGCAAACCGACAGAGTAATGGTTCCTACCATGCTGATCTTAGTGTATCTGTACCCCAACAGCTCTACGGCATCTGGCTTGATTGGATGCCGAGGGAAGAATTTCCTCATCGTTGTCTCATCCACCAGGGACCTCGTAACAGCTGTGTCTAGCAGCAGTGGTAGACTGATGCCATCCAATTCCACTGTGCACCACTTGTATGGCATGTTACTGCAGAATGAATGATGGTTGGAATGGACCAAGTGAGTGAGCTGGGTGGCGGGCTTGCTGGGGCTGAGGGACAAACTTTGGTGAAATGATTTAGCTTACCACAGCATTAGCACCTCTGCCCTTTGGCAGGGCAAGAGGGTGCACACGTCCAGCGCGAGGAAGAGCCACAGTTACCACATAGTTGGTGTGCTGCAATATCCTGTCATCCCACGATGTTCACTTCGGGGTTCTCCTGAGAAGATGTGAGGTCGACAGTCTCAGCAGCTGGGGTAACACCCTGTGCTAGTGGATCTGATTATGGGGAGCGTTGTTTGGAAGCTCCTAGCTGCAATGCTAATTGAGCGGCTGCTTCTAGTACCTGGGATGCTAACTCCACTGCCTTGTCCAGGGGCAGATCGTCAGGCATCATCAGCAGCTTCTCCCGCAGCTTTGGGTTGGTGGTGTGCTCCGCTAACTGGTCTCACACCATCTCTTCTTACAGTTGTGCAAACCTGCATGTACTCGCCAAACAACGAAGGTCAGCGACATACTGCTGGACCGACTCACCTGCTTGCTGTCGGCACTGGTGAAACTTGAGTCGTCTGACCATCACACTCTCGGGAGTGGTGAAATATCAGGCCAACAAAGCAACACACTCGTCATAGGTATCCGCTGGGCCTAGCATTCTGAAGACACGTTGTCCCTCGCTGCCAAGGATGTGAATCAGCAGGGTGCGCAGCCTAGGCTTGCTACCTTTAGCCAGGTCAATGGCGGACATGAACATCTCGAATGATTCCAACCAACGAAGCCAAGGAATGGGTAGCTCACCTGGCATGGCGAGGAAAGGTGGTAGAGGTGCCAGCAACACTTCCATTATCCAAGTTTCTCCTTGATAATGTCATTTGTCTCCTCGTCACCAATTGTTATGTCTGGAAATGATAGGAAGCAGAAACATCCATGTGTTGAGGTTTACTTTACTGAATTTAGGTTAACAAGCTAGTCAAGAGTGGGTACAGAGGGTGTAGGACAGGAAGGTAGAGTGCTAAGGAGAACGTCTAGCTAGGGCAGCCATCTTAAACACCCCACGTCATGATGACGTCACCCGTCCGTGCATGCGGTCACAACGTGGTGTCACATGTGGGCTCACATTAAAACATATTTTTATTCTTCAAGTTTTAAATTATAATGAGCACTTCAAATTAGTTCATTCATTCATTCATTCATCTTCTTCCGCTTAATCCTTTTCGGGTCGCGGGGGGGCTGGAGCCTATCCCAGCATCTTTGGGCGAGAGGCAGGGTACACCCTGGACAGATCGCCAGTCCATCGCAGGGCCAACACAGAGAGACAGACAGCCATTCACTCTCACAGTCACACCTAAGGACAATTTAGAATCCCCAGTTTGATGCCAATTAACCTAACTTGCATGTTTTTGGCATGTGGGAGGAAACCGGAGAAATCCCAGAGTAAACCCACGCAGACATGGGGAGAACATGCACACTCCACACAGATCACTGTTGGTCGGGGGCTGGGATCGAACCCAGGATCCCCCGGCCAAGGGTGAGTTGCTGTGCTGCCGCAGTGCTAACCACTCCACCATTTTATTATACAAGTTGGGAATCAGTCTACTCAAGCAAATTAACCAACACAGTAATTTCCACGTTAAAATATTGCAGTGAAATGTTCATAGATGGAAGGTGGGCAGTATAACTATACCTCTCACTTGTTTGAGAACAGTCTTTATTGTACAGTTAGTTTCAGATTAGAGTGTTTCCAGCAAAGTGGAAAGACAAACAAAATGAAAGGCAGATTCTGGAGGACTTGACTAAAGGATTGTCACAGTATTGTATCCAACACAGTTCATGTATGACTCCTACTGGCTTCATAGCTGTCTGATTCAACAGAAACACAGATGCACGCACACACGCGTGCGCACACACACACACACACACACACACACACACACACACACACACACACACACACATACGCACGCGCGCACACACACATTCACACAACACCAATAAATCTTTAGATTTAACTGTGGCTTGAATAAAGGGATCTGCCAAAAATCCCTTCAAGATGCTTGACTTGGATGAGTGACACAAAGGAAGGTGGACGAGACAGACTCAGAGGAGCCGGCAGGGATCTGATTTCCACAAAACAAACCTCCTTAAGTCATTATGGCTACCATTCCCAGGTGACCTGTACACTGTAGTCATACAGCATGTATCTGTCAAGTGAGCTTCAGTCACACAAAGTGAAAGATCCATTTTTCACTGTACAAGAGGGAAGAGCTCAGGGGGAAAGTGTATCACAGAGGTTTGCAGGGATTTTGAGGGTTGTCAAAAGTGTGAAGTTTATGCATGCTGGAGACTGAGAGAGACCCCTGGTGAGTTGGTAGTGGGTCATCGTAGCAGTTCAATTCAATATTAATTAGCTGATTTCACCAATAAGTTAGAAAAGTTAAAGAGGAATCTCTGTGGCTGAAGCATTAGACCAATAAAGTGCAGTACCTCAAATCACCACTTGAGTTAGGTTCAGAAAATGAGTAAAAACCCAGCGACTCATTTTGAAATACACAACTGAATAATTGAATAAAATATTCTGCAGCTTGGAGCTCTGAATAATTAGAATCAGTGATGAAAAACAGGACTTTTCAGATGCAATGATGGTAGAATTAAACACGCATTAATATTAAGGCTGCAGCTAATGATTATTTCGGTAGTCAACTAATCTAACAGCTGTTTTGGGGTTTTTTTGATTAGTCAACTAATCACGATTATTTCTGTCATGTTTGCCATCTCTGCTTTCTGTTTGCATGACTCCTGTTAAGGGCTCCAGTGCATGTTTTGCCTCACCTGTTTAAGTCTGCACACCTGTGATTATCACCTTGTTGTCAGTCTTTTCCTTAATATGATTAATATAATGTTTTATAAAACAAGTCCCCATAGCTAAATAAACATGAATTTGAAACTCAAATGCAGTCTTTTTTATTTTACTTTTGTTCGTATTAAAGACAAAAAATGAAAGATGTTTTTTACCTTCTTTACATGTTTCGACTGTTCACTGCAGCCTTTGTCAAACGCAGTTTTTTAGCCCAAAAAATAAAGTGCAAAAACCCAAATAGCAGCATAATTTTAAAATCAAACAATGCATCAACAATAAAATTCCACATCAAATTTTTATGATTGCCACCTTTGACTATGTCGACTAATTGTTTCATCCCTAATTAATTTGAATTGGGAACACCCCCCTGCATCGCGCACAGTTTGGGTTTCCTGCCCACCATTCAGCAAAGTCTGCAATAAGCTTGTTTTTAGAGAAAGCTAAATCTGTTTTTGGTAAGTGCAATCGTGTAGGTGCTGTATTTTTTAGATCTGAAGAAGGCATTTAACACCGTTGACCACAACATCATTTTAACCAAACTTACTCAGTTTAATTTTTCAGAACACACTATCAAATGGATGAACTCCTATTCAACCAGTAGACAGCAATGTGTCATGATCAACAGTGTCAAATCGCCATATTTGAAATGTCAAATGGGTGTCCCACAAGGCTCCATACTCGGACCAATAGTATTCTCCTAATACATAAATGATTTACCAATTGCATGCAGAAACATTCATATACAAATGTATGCAGATGACACGGTAATATTCACACCTGCAAAAAACACACAAGAAGCTGCCTGTATTCTTACAACAGCGATGACTCAAATCCATGACTGACTTAATAACTCATGTCTCCTACAAAACACTAAAAAACTGTTTGCATGATGTTTACCAAACAACAATCAAATATTACAATCTCAAAACATTTTCTTAAAAGGGAAAGAGCTGCAATTAGTCAAGGAATTTAAGTACCTTGGCATGATTTTAGATTCCTCATTAACCTTTAAAAAACATCAAAAAATCTCAAACATAATCAAATTCAATCTGAGAAATTTTAAACAAATTAGACCAGGGGTGCTCAACCTGGGGCTCCTTGAACGTTCAGGTTTCTGTGGGAAATTTTCTAATTTCACTCCTTAATTGGTCCAAAGATTTGCAAATAATTTGCTGTTGTTGTGCATGGGTGCAAGGGTGCCTACAGAACACATGCACAACAATGACAAATTATTTGCAAATCTTTGGACCAATTAAGAAGTGAAATTAGAAAATTTCCCTCAGAAACCTGAATGTTCCAGGAGCCCCAGGTTGGGCACCCCTGAATTAGACCATCCCTGACAGTTAGTGCAGCCAAACTGTTTCTACATGCAATCTGCTCACACATCGATTACTGTTTTACCAACTGGTTTCTCACTGGTGTAACAATAATCACACACATTGAATCTTTATACAAAAAAGCCATAAAGATCCATCCATCCATTTTCTACCACTTTTCCAGGGGTCCAGGTCATGGAGGCAGCAGCTCAAGCAGAGAAGCCCAGACTTCCCTCTCCCCGGCCACCTGCTCCAGCTCTTCAGAGAGGATACCAAGATGTTCCCAGGCCAGCTGGGAGATGTAGTCTCTCCAGCATGTCCTGGGTTTGCCCCGGGGTCTCCTCCCAGTGGAACGTGCCAGGAACATCTCAAGTGAAAGGCGTCTAGGAGGCATCCTGATCAGATGCCCAAACCACCTCAACTGGCTCCTTTCGATATGGAAGAGAAGCAGTTCTACTCTGAGCCACTCCCAGCTGACTGAGCTCTTCACCTTATCTCTAAGGGTGAGTCCAACAATCCTATGGAAAGCTCATTTCAGGCACTCGTATCCGTGAGCTCATTCCTTTGGTCATTACCCAAAGCTCATGACCATAGATGAGGGTAGGAACATAGACTGACCAGTAAATTGACAGCTTTGCTTTGGAGCACATCTCCATCTTCACCACAATGGACCACTACAACGTCCGCATCACTGTAGATGCTGCTCCAATCCGCCTGTCAGTCTCTCACTTCATTCTCCCCTCACTTGTGAATGAGACCCCAAGATACTTAAACTCCTCCACTTGGTACAGGAGCTTGTCCCCAACCCGGAAAGGGCAATCCACCCTTTTCTGGCTGAGGACCATGGACTCAAACTTGGATCCCTGGCAATAAAAATCTTTGATAAGAAAGATCTCACATATCATTGTTGTAACATTTACAAAAAATACAATTTTCTGTCTTTTGAAAATTATAAAACTCTCAAATTTGCCTGTTCACTTTATAAAATATTAAATGCTATGCACCCCCCTCCCCCGGGAGAATATGTTAAAATGAGGACATCGGCAAGAATCACCAAAGCAATCTCTAGAGGAGACTGGAAGGTCCCCACAGACGAACCACATTTGGTCAATCTGTGCTATCAGTGAGGGGCACCAAGATCTGGAATAATATACCACCTGCAATCAGAGAACATACCGCACTAAACACTTTTAAGACTCATTGTAAAAATTGGCTTTTAAACAACAAAAACTGTACCCATAACTTGTGGTTGCTCTGTGGCATTGAAGGAAAACACTGTGCAGTGTGTAAATGGTAAAGCTGAGCGGTGAGCTAGCATCCTACAATGTCGGCTGTTACAGTGTCTCGGCAGAAAGCATCCCACATCATGCACAGCCAGCACACACTAGACAAGGTACGTGATTGAGATTTTAAATTAAGATGAATAGAATGTAGTTAGCTACGCTAATTATGCTTATATGACCAAAAAACATATAGCCACCGCCGTTAGCATCCATTGCAGCTAGTGCTAGTGCATGCTAATGGCTAGCAAACTGAACTTTATGGTGTAATGTACCGTTTAAAGCTACGTTCTATGCGATAGACATTGCAATAAGCATTGCAATAAATGTGTACCTGTGTTACTGAGTGTTTAGTATAATTACTACTGCTCTTTAGGAAAGAAAGTTCCACAAATGTTGGTCAATGCAAGTTTCTTTAAAAAAAGTATCAGATTACTCGAGTAATCTTTGATTAGAGTAAGCAGTAAAACAGTCGTTAGCTGCAGCCCTAATTGAGTGTTGATGTATAAATCAAAAATATAATGCTTTCTGTTACGACCCACTTTCTAGGCCAAGGCCAGAATGCCTATTTCTGTTTCAACCCATTTTCTGGGCCAAGGCCAGAATTGCTATTCAGCCTGGGATCTTCAAGTCCATTTCAGCCCTTACGCCAAGGTGGACATACCTAGTCATTTTCACCCTACCAGGCAAGGTAGACATACACCTATAATGCTACATGTCCACTGGTCCAGATTTTTCGGAAAGGAATCCGCATACTGTAACCTCTGAGATGCGGAAAAGGAGTGTGTAGCATAGTTCTCGGCTAGGCGGAGTCGAACAATGCGGGAGGAAATACTGGAATAGTCATTATTAACCATGAGCAGATTGTTTTTAATAGTGCTGGTATATTTGGGCTACAAAAGGCGATTTAGTCGTCGTCGCCGCTGGTTTTGGGTTCACCCAATCCTACAGACCTGCACAATGCATGTCAAATTTGACTGCCTGGTTCGTGAGCTTCGACTGGATGAGCCCATGTTCCACTGCTCTCCATGCCTCATACCTTTGTATGTTGTTTCTATATGACGGCAAGGACTGGTCACATAGTATCGGGTTGCCTGAAACAGTGGTTATTAATTTCTCCTTCAAGTCTTCACAAGAACAGGTAACGTACAGATCTGCTTGTCTACCCGCCCCCCCGTGCCGCCCTTACCTCTTGTCTTCTCCAGCTGGCTGGTTCACTGGATTGGTCGATGGGTCCGGCTGTGGGTGGTCTTCAGCTCTTCGCTGCTACCGGACAATGTGGCATCTTTGGTCTCCATATCTTTAAAACAAACTGGCGAAAAGTGTTTCTAACATCATTTCGTGCAAGAAATAGTAGGTTCAGTTAATGAATCCATTGTTATTTGACCTCAAAAACTGCTGGTTTAAAAGTTCAGGACAAGAGTGCTGCCTATGGTTCATGACCGTACGGAAAAAATCTTTACCGAGGGAGATCTTTATGCAAATGAGCTGTAGGGTACCTACGGGCGACTCAACACAACAAGTATGATTTTCGACCTCTCCACACCCAAATGCTTTCCGCTGCGATTCCAATACACAATGAATGGGAAGCGGAAAAACGACGGAACCAGTGGGCACGTAGTATAAGTCTCTTTCACCCTCAGACAAGGTAGACCTATAGGTCTCTCACACACAGGCAAGGCAGACATACACCTATATCCCAGGCTGGGATTTCAACCCATGACACCGTGATCTGAAAACCTCCTACTCTATGACTGAGCCAAAGAGGACTTCATCTACTAGAACAGGGCTAGTAGTGGAGGTGTACCTTAAGGCGTCAGGAGACTGCACCACTGATTAATTCCTTATGGAGGGGTATCCGTAACAACGTATTTCATAATTTTTTAAAAAAGATTTCTATGTTGGCAAACACTGGGATCATTGCATTGTACTGTACTGGCTACATCACATCACATTTAGTACAATAATCATTGCTACAGCATGTACATGAATAACATGCTCTTTTGTTACTTCCCTCTCATTCACATGCAAAAGTGACAAAAAGAGTTTATTAGAAAAATAATTGAGCTTTTGTTCAGGTTGCCATGAAATCCTCTTATTGCGACCTCCACAGTGTTTGAAATGCTGAGAGAGGTGGAGAGGTTTCGCACTCCACTTGCAGAGCTATATTTAGCAGTTTTGTCATCTCTTAACACAGTGAAAAGCAAGAGACGAGAGGCGGAAGAGCGAGGTGTCATATTTTAATTTGTTTTCACTGTGGGAAACGTTGCGTGCAGTTGGCTACACGCAGATGTGAAAAAACCCACACACATGAAGTAGGTGCACATTCACACACTTGCCATCAAACATATCCCTGAATGAATACAGAAGAGGTAAAAACACTGCTTCCCTCTTACGTTTCATGTGGGACAATGTGGTGACTGATCTGGGTTTTCCAACTAGGAGGCTCTTCCTCCATGTGATGCCTGAGTTGACTATGAAAACTCAACAATCTGAGAAAGAATCCACTGAGGGGAAAAACCCTGAGATGCAAGATACAGTAACGAACAGCAGTAGTTGACTGGATAAGTAATCACATATATAAGCAATATCAATAATAATAATAATAATAATAATAATAATTAACAATTCTGTCAATCTGTGGCTAGCATTAGCTTAGCTCACCTTAGCACCCTCAGAAGTTTTGTTGAAAAGAATGAAATATTAATACAATCCATCTGTTCAACATCTAAAGTTTGTGTTCTGATAGGATTTCTGTTTTCATATACAAACCCACATTCCAATGAAGCTGGGGCACTGTGTAAAAACGTAATAAAAACAGAATACAATGATTTGCAAATCCTTTTCAGCCTATATTCAATTAAATACACCACAAGGACAAAATACTTAAATCTAAAGAATTAAAAAAAAAAAAAAACCTAGTGCTCCTTCTTTTAAACCTGAGACTTGGAACAAGTTCATTTGTCCATAAAGTGTCGAGGAATGGTTTTTATCACGGCATTGTAAGCGGAGGACAGATGATGTCTTTGTCCCCCTCCTCTGTTGAGGGAGGGCCGTTCCACTTTAACATAGATGGCTTCCTTAACACCTCTTTCAAACCGTCCCTCTTCTCTATCCAAAATGTGCATATCTTGATCTCGAAAGGTGTGTTGTTTTTGTTGCAAGTGAGTATAGACGGCTGAATTTTGTCCAGACAAATATTCTCTCCTATGCTGTGACATACGTTTGCAGAGCTGCTGTTTTGTTTCCCCGATATAAAGATCATCATACTCCTCACTACATTTGACAGCATATACCAGGTTGCTCTTTTCATGTTTTGGTATCTGGTCTTTGGGATGAACCAACCAATGTTGCAGAGTGTTCCTGGGTTTCAAATACACAGGTATGCTGTATTTGGAGAAAATCCTGCAAAACTTTTCAGACAGCCCAGCCACATATGGAATGACTATATGCTTTCTCCTGATTTTACACTCCATTTCTCCTAGAGGCCTAGAATTCTTTTTCGTTTCCTGTGAGTTTTAATGAAAGTCCAATCTGGATAACCACACTATTTTAAAGCTTGTTTTATATGGACATGTTCCTTTTCCTTAGCTTCTGAATATGTGGGTATAGTTTCTGCACGATGTTGCAATGTACTAATCACTCCCGGTTTGTGCTCAAGTGGGTGGTGTGAATCAAACATGAGATACTGATCGGTGTCGGTAGGTTTTCGGTACACCTCAACATGAAGTTCACCCCGTTCACCAACCTTTATCCCACAATCCAGAAACGGGAGTTTGTTGTCCTTCATATCCTCCTGGGTTAACTTGATGTGATTGTCTATTGAATTAATGTCCTCTGTGAAGGGGTTGATTTCCTGGGTCTTCATTTTCACCCAGGTGTCATCAACATATCTAAACCAGTGAGTAGGAGGAACTCCCTTATAGGTATCCAGCACCCTTCTTTCCACCTCTTCCATGTAGAGATTAGCAACAATGGTGGAAACCGGAGGGCTCATGGCACAGCCAAAACAACACACTTTTCAAGAACAAGATGTGCACATTTTGGACAGAGAAGAGGGGTGGTTTGAAAGAGGTGTTAAGGAAGCCATCTATGTTAAAGCGGAACGGCCCTCCCTTAACAGATGAGGGGGACAAAGACATCATCTGTCCTCCGCTTACAATGCCGTGTTAAAAACATTCCTCGACACTTTATGAACAAATGAACTTGCTCCGAGTCTCAGGTTTAAAGGAGGAGCACTAGGTTTTTTGTTTTTTTTTTCCTTCTCCTTTTCTCCTCCTTGGTCACATACCACGGACTACATTCATTTTTTTTACTACAGTTCTCACAAGTCATGTGACCCCCTTGCAGATTATTCATTGGCCAGAGACACTTCCTGCTACAGTCTGACAACTGATGATGGTGTTCAGATGAACACTGAAACGTCTTGTATTTTAATTACTTTTTAGTCCAGTGTTTTTAATAAAAAATTCCTTTTGAAAGTTGGTGATTAATTACAGTTAATTATAGAAAAATGTGTAACATTTTAGTCAATGCATTGCCCTACTAAAAATTTAAATTATGACCTTTTGCTTTTCAAATTTTTGATCAGTACAAAACACAAAGATTAAACCTACTATTTTGTGGTGGCAGCAGAGACGTTGGACATTTTTAAAGATGGGACATATTACGGTATGATGATGGCCATCCATCTGTCCATATAAGTTTGTCCAGCAAACTCCTTCCACAGTTTTCAAGCTAGGACTTTTTTTAAAGTTCATGTAGGGTTTGTACATGCACTGAAGATGTGCATATTATAGAGATTTTGATTTTGGATTATTTCTGTGAAAATTATATAGGTTTAAGCCATTTTTTGAATAAAATTTCAATAGAGGGTGGTTTGTCCAGCTAACTCCTCCTACAGTTTTTAAGCCTGGACATTTTCATTTCACAGTCTTTGAACATGTATTAAAGATGTGCATATTGTAGGGATTAAAGGATTTTCTGATTTTTTCTCTGAATTTGTTCCACTTGCAGTTATAGATTGTTTGCTTAAAATCCTTGAAATTACATGCTTATTAGATTTACGTATTACAGATCTAGAGTATATTGAATCTTGAATTTGGAATTGAGTTTTCTGGTTGAAGGTGGGCTAGCTATGTACTATCGATGGCTATGGACGGGCGTATAATGTACCGTGTGCGGTGCACTTTTTTATTGTTGTCTGTCGGTCAAACCAAAGCCTCAGCATGTCCTGTCAGTGAATGGTCTAGTATCAGTTTGCCGGCAAGAATATTCTGGTTTCCAATGCACACCAAAATTTAGAAAAACAATTCACGAATTTATGGAGAGACATATACTGTCACCATGGGTTGAGATGCCGTCTCGGCACTGAGCCCATGTTTTCCCTCATCCCTGCCTCCCATTGAGCAGCGTCTCAGCTGGCCCCCAGCTGGCAGCATTATGGACGGCTGGGGCCAATTAGTCTTCATCAGCTGGGGCGCTGCCAATGAGGATAAATAGGAGCAGCCTCGATGACTCGGGGCTGCGACATAAGCACTGCTAGGCTGAAGCCCCTTCGTCTGGTGTCAGCCTCAACTCCCCTTGCAGCATTCCTGTGTTTGTATCCCGCTGTGAGGATGTACGTCTTGCTACCCCCACGTCCGGTACGAGCTGCTTACCTCTGCGCTGTGCAACCTGTGAGTGTACCTCTGCATGAGTATCTGTGCTCTCCTCATCCCTTATCCCTTACCCAAAATAAACCATCTCGACTCACTGGCTTGTCCCTGGCTCTGATTGCCCGGCTCCCTAGAGCCGGATATGACAGTATGTCGCAGCCAGAAGAGTTGCCGGCGGCCGTGAGTCGCTGTGGAAATGTACCTTTCTGTCCGGGTGTCAGCGCTGCTAGCATGCCGTTTCCCAGGAGTCACTTCCGGCGCCAGGGCGACGAGCTAAGGTCCATCTCGGAGGCTGTCGACGGGACATTCTTCACCCTGCACGACGCCTCCAACGCGAGACGCTGGCATCCGGGCCGTGCTGAGGAACTCCTGGACTGTCACCCTCACTCTCTGTACCATCTGGAGGACAGTGCCAGGATAGACGTTGCAGGTACACAGCGAGAGAAGCTCCACGGGGTGGATGGAAATCCCGGCAGGGAGTCGAAGTGGGCGACGTCTTTCCCCGCTTCGGAGTCCCGTTCCTGCCGCCATTCCAGTCCGGGAGTTCGCGCCAACCAGAGGACTTCCCCCGACCTGCGCCACGTCACTCGGGATTCCCTTCTAGGAGCCGCAGCTGACAGCAGTTATGTCCGGGGTCGAGTGGCTGTCGCGAGCTCTACTGTGTTTCCTGTCACCACCTTCAGGCATGTGGCGGCGGCAGTGAGATTGATGGTGAGGACTTCAGGGCTACGAAGCTTTCCCGTGCTCGACGCCTTCCTCGTCTCGATCTCCGATCTGGAGCGGCGAATCCTGGGTTTCCCCCTCGCTTCGTCCCCTGGGAGTAGTCGTCATCACATCGCCGAGTCACCTCTGCACGAACCTCGTCCGGATCCAGTTCTGGGTCATCGTCAGGACCGTTCCTCCCACGCAGCTGTCATCCCTTCGCCTCGTCAGTGTGGAGATCCTACAGCCTCGTCCCCTGAGCCTCGTTCCCCCGCTGTCATTCCTGGACATTCGGGCTGGCTCACCCCGGCTGTTTCCCCCTCCTCCTCGACGCGCTTCCTGACCGCTGTGTGTGCCTGGAATCCCGGCCTGGTGAGCTCTCTGCTGGAGACAACGCGAGCGATCCTCAGACGAATTCCCGGGGGGTCCTCCGTTATCGCCGGGCGGGGAGAGGAAGAAGCAGATTCCACTACAGCAGGCGATACTCAACCTCCAGGGGGCAGGCAAGTCATTGTTTTTTCACACCTGCTTAATGATTTGCTCTGTCACATCCCTGGAGGAGAAGTTCAGGGTTCGCAGCTCCCTGAACTCTCCCCACCTGCTGTAACCTGTTTTCCTAATCCCGCATCCTCTGTGTCTCTCTCCGCCGAGCGGTCCCCGGCTCCGGGTCAACGTGGTGGGATATGGAGAGGGCCTGTGGTTCCGCAGCTACATTGCGGACGGAGGAGGGGGACTGACTGCTGCGTGGAGTCTACGCTGACGACTGAGCGTCCCTGGGTCTCCATGGAGGAGCGGTTCGGTCCAGCGGGACGAGATTCTTCTGGCTTCACGCCGAGTGGGTCGTCGGCGGGGTCACCTGAGCTGGAGGGATCTCAAGCTGCGCTGACCATCGTGCTGGCTGCGGGGCCCGACGCGGCTAGATGGGAGCCTGACAACGACCTCCTGACGACGGATCCTGGATCTTCGCAGTCCTGGACGGCGTCAGAACCCGAGATCAGGCGAGTGCTCTCCTTTCTTTTCTCTCTTTTTATCTTTGAGCACTTCAGCCTATCTCCAGGGGAGACGAGCAGGGTGCAGCCGCCCGCTGCGTCTGAGCTCGTCTCGCCGGGTTCTGGCGCTGCCGGTGATCCTGATCCCGGTTCTGTTTTCTCTTCTGAGCCTTCTTCCAGGGTCACCGGCGAGGAGTTGCTGTTCCTCGTGGTGCTGGAGGGTCCGGGTTCAACGTTGGAGGTCGGTTCTGGTGCAGTGTCCAACGTGGGTTCGCCCGAGACCCAATCGGGGTCCAACGTGGGTTCGCCTGAGGCCCGATCGGGGTCCGACGTGGGTGCTGCCCCAGTGTTGTCCAGGTCCGGTGAGGAGGTGGCCGTTTCCCTGAGGCCCGCCGCCCTCGTCATCGGCTCTCCCCTGAGCCTCTTCCACCGGGATCCGCTCTGACCCTTCGTCCGTCTCAACGGTCCTGGTGGTTGAGTGATGCGGGTCGACGACCCGACCCGCAAAACTTTCGGTTCGGCGATCTGGTTTCCCCCCACTGGTCTGTGTTTGCCTTTGGGCGGCCTGGTTCGGCAGCCGTTGGACTGGATTCCTGGGATCTGGGTCCAGAGTTCGCCGTCCGAACATTTCTCTTCCCCTGATTCGCCAGCTGGACAATGGGCGGGGAGATCTCCGGAGCCATCTCGGCTATTTTTGGACTCTGCCTGCCATACACCTCGGGTGTCACTTTTTCTTTTATCGTTATTAAGGTCACTTGGGTGTAATGTCTGTCCTGTTGGTGGATGTGTATTTATAGTGCTGTGCGTTTTCCTTCCCTCGTACCCAGCATTTTATTTTTTGTACCATGTTTTTAGTCTCGTTTTTGCATTGTAGAGTTATGTTTTGTTCCCTTTCAGACCATACTCTGCAGTTGCCCATTCATTCCAGTCACTTTCATTTCTTTAGGTGACTGTGGGTATTTATATATTCATGTGTGTGGGTTTTTCTTTGCCTGCACTCAGTATTTCTTTTTTATGCCCTGTTGGTTCATTATAGAGTCATGTGCCTTGTTTTCCGTAACACCATGCTCTGTAATTGTCCATTTGTTCCAGTCACCCTCACTTTTCTTGGTGACTGTGTGTATGTACTTATATTGGTGCTGTGTATTGTGTTTTCCCTTTATTTGACCATACTCAGCATTTTTTGCCCTGTACCTTTTTGGTGGTTCTTTTTTTTTTTTTTTTCTTGCTCTGGGTCACGCATGGTTGGTACTCTCTGGGTAGTATGTAACCGGCGTGCTGACCCAGTTCTTCTCCCCATCTGTACCTGGGTTAATTGTTCTGTTGTCAGTATTGTATTTGGGTTTTTCTTTCCCGCTACCCTACATTGCCCCATTGGTGTTGTCCTTCCCTTGGCTCCTTCCCCTCCGGTCCGCCTCCCTTCCTCCCACCCTAGGTGGGGGGGGGGGGGGGGGCTGGGATGTTCCTGGTCGTTCAGGAGCCCGACCTTGAGGGAGGGGCTCTGTCACCATGGGTTGAGATGCCGTCTCGGCACTGAGCCCATGTTTTCCCTCATCCCTGCCTCCCATTGAGCAGCGTCTCAGCTGGCCCCCAGCTGGCAGCATTATGGACGGCTGGGGCCAATTAGTCTTCATCAGCTGGGGCGCTGCCAATGAGGATAAATAGGAGCAGCCTCGATGACTCGGGGCTGCGACATAAGCACTGCTAGGCTGAAGCCCCTTCGTCTGGTGTCAGCCTCAACTCCCCTTGCAGCATTCCTGTGTTTGTATCCCGCTGTGAGGATGTACGTCTTGCTACCCCCACGTCCGGTACGAGCTGCTTACCTCTGCGCTGTGCAACCTGTGAGTGTACCTCTGCATGAGTATCTGTGCTCTCCTCATCCCTTATCCCTTACCCAAAATAAACCATCTCGACTCACTGGCTTGTCCCTGGCTCTGATTGCCCGGCTCCCTAGAGCCGGATATGACATATACAGTAAGCAGAATTATCTAAAGTGTGTCCAGAGTGCTTTGGTTATGGGCAAATGCACCTAGTGGTGGTCCTTTCTATAGGTAAGTGTAAAGGGATGGCATTACTCATTTTCTCACTGTTGCATCTGTCCTCTTTTTTTTTTTTTTTTTTATGAGTATGTCCTCATGTCATTCGAGAGACAACATTTTGCTTCCACGACCCAGACAGCATGCCCATGTGGGCCCCACTGTAGGATAAATCTGGGCTGTTTTATGGATACCATGTGGGTTTGTCCGCGGGTTTCATGTTGGTCCCATCTGTTTACCCACATGGACTTTACGTGTGCATTAAAGCCATCTGGGCCCCACATGGGTTTAATGCAGGTGAGCAGGTTTCAGTAACACTAGCGCCATAGGCAAAATTACAAAAATAAATAAATAAATAAAAATCACAAATTTATGAGAAAAAAATGAAAATTTATGAGGAAATTGAGCATTTATGACAGGGGTGTCCAATCATGTGCCATGGAGGGCCAAGGCCCTGCAGGTTTTCTCTTCTACCCAGTCTCTTCAGCAGGTGTTTTCACTGATCAGCAAACAGTGGGAAGAAATTCAGTGAAATCTGCTGTTGAAGACACTGGTGGGAGGTAAACCCTGCAGGGTCTTGGACCTCCATGGCACATGATTGGACACCCCTGATTTATGAGAAAAAAGTTGCAAATTTACAAAAGAATAGTAGCAAATGTATGAAAAAAGTCACAGACTTACAAGAAAATAGCAAATGTATGAGAAAATAAGTTTGAAAACAGGTAGACAGGTAAAGTCCACGTGGGCAAACACAGATGGGACCAACATGGAACCCATGGACAAACCCACATGGGACCCATAAAACAGCCCAGATTTAACCTTTGGTAGGGCCCACATGGGCATATTGGCTGGGGACTTTTGTAACTGTCACAGTATTTCTGGTATTTTAAGATGACCCTCATTTTTTTTTTTTACTTGAAGTCAAATGATACTTCCACTTCAGGCAATCAAACCCCAATGTCCCATGTAACAGGAAGGAATATTCACCACCTTGAGCAGCATTAGGCCTTTTTTAGGGGTGCTGTAGCATCCCTAAATTGAAACTCAGCACCCCTAAAAATCGGAGTGAGAAAAGTTGTGATAATGAAATTTTAGTTTGTCTTTGACAATCTGAAATAACATCCAAAACATATTCAGTAGTTTGTTTTTAACTTTTTAAAAATTAAAATGAAAACACCCACCACCACACAAATGGTATGATCTCTCCTCTCACACATTCTCTCCCCTTTACCTGCACACGCTGGAGCCCTGGTGCACACACACACAGAGGTCCCTCCCTATCCCAACAGTGGGAAAAGTGAGGGGACAGGAGGCTGCTGCAGCTCTTCTACAGGTAAAACACTGATAATGATGTATGATGCCAGCCTCAGCTGGAATATTCTGCAACATTATGAATAGTTTTTGGGTCTGTCTGAATTTATTTGGTAAGAGTATGATGCATACCTGCAACAATTTGGTTTCATAGTATGTGAAGTTTTCACCTGGACAGGGGGTCGGAAAATAGGCTATTAATAGGCTATAAATAGTCTATAATATAACAGAAAATGCTGCATCTTTGCTCATTTTATGTTAGATTTTTAATTTGAGGAAAAACCTCACATTTATGAGAGCAAACTCTCAAATGTACAAGAAAAAAGCCCTAAATTAGCACTAAACACAAATTATGAAAAAAGGTTGATTTAAGTGGGAAAAAATCTTTCAAATTTACAAGGAAAAAGTAGTAAATTTAGAATAAAACTGCCATAAACTTAGGACAAAAACCTCAAACTGTCCAAACTAAAGTCACAGCTCAGTAACTTAACTATTTTGGGGTAATTACTCTTATGTACATTTGAGTAATAATATGTATATAAAAATAACCTACTTTTACCTGTGTACAGTTTCAGGCTACTCCACCACCTAAATTAGAGCTTTTTTTTAAAAAATTGAAAATGTGGAATATTTTTATGTCAATTTAGAGAGTTCTCATAAATTACCAACTTTTTCTTATGATTATTTTTTATTATTTTTTAATTATAGACTTTATAAGAAACTTCATGAAATGAGAAACTTTGTGAAAAATTTTGCTCATGGATAAACATTTTTTTCTTGAATTTGTGACTTTTGTGTCATAAACTGGCATCTTTTTTTCTTCCGTCTTTGCATTTTTGCCTCAATAATTTTCCGTCATCTTTCTATTGATTTTTTCCTTAATTTTTTTAATTATCGTAAATGAGCTACATTTCTTTTGTGATTTTCTGACCTTTGTCTCAACAATTTATTATTTTACTTTTTCTTAATGAATTCATTAAATCTTTTAAATAACTTCCTGTATTTACATTCTCAATGACTGTAAATGTACATATGTGAATTTTTTCCTCAAATTTGCAACTTTTGCCGTGAATTTGCAACTTATCTTTTAAATTCAAGTTTGTTTTTCTTGTAATTTAGCATTTTTTTTTCTCTCATGAATTTAGTACGTTTTAAGCAAATGGGCATTTGTCCTTATAAATTTGTTATGCTATTCTAGTAAATTTGAAGCTTTTATTGAATACTAGTGCACTGCCCATAGAAAGCAAGTATTCTTGTCTGAAAACTGGTATCCCAATCAGGCTTTACAGGCCCAAATGTAGGCTGTGTTCGAAAGTGGAATACAAAGAGGTGTAGCCTACAGTATATGTAGGGAATCACACGTTAGTGTCATATGGGGTGAGACGCCATGCTATCCGGCGCTCAGGCCATATTCCCCCCTCAACCCGGCTCTTATTGTGACAGCGTCTCAGCGGGCTCCCAGCTGTCAAGCTCTACGAGACGGCTGGAGCCCAATTAACCCTCATCAGCAGAGGCGCTGTTAACCGGTATTTAAGGGAACAGCTCCGATCATTCGGAGCTGCTCATTATCCACCATTATCCACGTTTTTCTCTGGTGTGGGTAAAGCTGGAACCCCTTCGTCTGGCGCCAGCCACCTGCTCATCTTTCTGCATTATATGTAAGTGTTATCCTCGTATTGTTATTTGTGTTTTGGCCCCACGAGGCCCTGTTCCTTTGTTCCTTTTTCCTCATTATAATAAACATCGCAAACTCACTGGTCCGCCCTCGGCTCTCATTGTATGGCTCGCGAGAGCCATACGTAACAGTAGGTCACAGCCAAGCGAGTTGCCGGCGGCCGTGAGTTTGCCGTTTTGGACTTGTTTCTTCCCTGTCTGGGTGTCTGCTCTGAGAGCATGCCGTCTCCCAGGAACCACGTTCGGCACCTGGGCGACGAGCTAACGACCGCCTTGGAATATGTCGACGGGACGCTCTTCACCACCTCCCTGTACGACAACCCCAACGATAGATGCTGGCACCTAGATTATGCTGAGGATCTCCTGGACAGACTCCCTCGCCACTCCAACCACCCTGAGGTCTGTGCCAGGAGGGACGCCATTGCTGCACAGCGAGAAATGCTCCGTGGGTTGGAGGGAAATCCTGGCAGGAAGCCGAAGAGGAGGAGACGTCACCCTTTGCTTCGGAATCCCGCTCCTGCCTCCGCTCCGGCCCGGGAGTTCGCGCCATCCAGAGGGCTTTCCCCATCCAGCACGACGTCACTCGGGATTCCCCTGGAGGATCTGCAGCTGACTGCAATCAAGGTCCGGGACCGAGTGGCTGCTGCTCGCTCCGCTGTGCACCCGTCCTTAATTATGAAGCATGTGGCGGCGGCAGTTAGACTGGTGGAGAGGAATCTAGGGCTGCGTGACTTCTCCGAGTTCGACGCCCTCCTCGCCTCTGTCTCTGCTCAGGAGCGGCGATTTCCGGGTCTCACTTTCGCCTCGCCCCCTGTGAGTAGCCGTCGTCACACTGCCAATTCACCTCAGCACGAATCCCGTCCGGATCCAGTTCCGGGCTGCCGCAAGGTCTCATTCCCCCACGCAGCTGTCACTCCTGCGCCTCTTCTGAGGGGAAATCCCGCAGCCTCGTCTCCCGAGCCACCTCCCCCCGCTGTTAAGCCAGCGCTCCGGGCCCGGCTCATCTCGGCTGTCGCCCCCTCCTCCTCGACGCGCTCCCCGGCTGCTGTGTGCATCCAGAATCCTGACCTGGCGAGCTCCATCCCAGAATCATCACGAGCGGCTCCCCGACGTCCTCCCAGGGGGTCCTCCGTTACCGCCCGGCGGGGAAAGGGAGGAGCAACGTCCGCGACAGCAGGCACCATCCAGCCTCCAGGAGACAGGCAAGTCCCAGTTCATTCACACTCACCTTGTGATTTGCTCTGTCAGACTCCTGGAGGTGGAGTTCGGGGTTCGCAGCTCCCCGAGCTCCCACCACCTGCTGTAGCTGTAATTATTAATCCTGCATCCTCTGTGTCTCCCTCCGCTGAGCGGTCCCCGGCACCAGGCCAACGTCGTGGGATGAGGGGGCCTGCGGTTCTGGAGAGCCTGGTTCCGGTTCCGCAGCTACGGCGTGGGCGGAGGAGGAAAGCGGACTGCTGCGTGGAGCCTACGCTGACGACGAAGCGTCCCCGGGTCTCCACGGAGGAGCGGTCCGGTCCAGCGGGACGAGGTTCTCCTGCCACCACGCCATGTGGGCCATCGGCGTGGGCACCGGTGCCGGAGGACTCACAAGCTGCGCATTCCATCATGCCAGCTGCGGAGCCCGACGCAGCTGAGTGGGAGCCTGACGACGACCTCCTGACGCTTGAACATGAATCTTCGCAGTCCTGGACGGCATCAGAACCCAAGATCAGGCAAGTGCTCTCCCTTATCTTTCTCCTTCTCATTTTAGAGCACTCTAGCCTGTCTCTACTGGAGATGAGCTGGGTGCAGCTGTCCGCTGCGTCCGAGCTTATCTCGCCGGGTTCTGGCGCTGCCGGTGATCCTGATCCTGGTTCTGTTCTCTCTCCTGAGCCTTCTCCCAGGGTCGCTGGCGAGGAGCTGCCATCGCCCGCGGTGCCAGAGGTTCCTGGCTCGAGATCGGAGGTCGGTTCTGGTGTGGCGCCGACCCAATCAGGGTCCGACGTGGGTTCTACGGAGGCCCAATCAGGGTCCGACGTGGGTTCAATAGAGACCCAATCGGGGTCCAACGTGGGTTCGGCACCAGCGATGTCCGGGTCCGGTGAGGGAGCTGCAGATCCCCTGCCATCAGACATTGGACCACCTCGTCATCATCTCCCCCCCAAGCTTCTTCCACTAGGGCCCATTTGGTCCTCTCACTTTAGTTCCGGCTCTCCCTCGTTATCTTCCTCTACTGGAAAGCCGTTCCCTCTCTCTCCCCTACAGGCCTGGTGGTTGAGCGATGCGGGTCGGCCGCCAGAGGGTCTGCCGTGCCCATTCGGCTCGTTTGTGCGGCCGCCCGACCTATTGGACTTCCTGTTCGGCGATCTGGTTCGGCCTCCCAAGGAACTGTGTCTTCTGGCCTGGGGTTCGGGTAGGCCGCCGGAACTTTTCCCTTCACCCCTGTTGGCGGTATGGATGCTGGGTGCGGGGAGACCCCCTGAACTGAATTTCCTTTGCTGTGCTTGTGTTTTTGGGTGGGTACAGCTAAGTCCTTGTTACTGCTCCACGTTTAGCGTGTTGTTTTTTTTTTTCTCCTCCCCTCCTGTTTGAGGGATGTCTGTAATTGTTAGTTTTCGCCCTTGGGAGTTTTCCCTCTCATTTTGCTGTCTCCGGGGTTGGCTTTCTTTGAATTTGCCTGTATATTGTTGACTATGGAGTATTGTGGGGGGGGGGGGGGGGGTTTCCCTGTGTCTCAGGCTGTTTTTGCCACAATTATCCTCCTCCTAAATGTTTTTTTTTTTCCTTTCTCTTTCTCACGTTGTGGTCTATGGAGTATTGTGGGATTTTTTTCCCTGTGTCTCAGGCTGTTTTTGCCACAGTTATCCTCCGCCTGAATGGTTTTTTTTCTCTCATGTGTGGTTTATGGAGTATTGTGTTTGGGATTTTTTTCCCCCTCGTACTCTGTATTGATTTATTGGTTGCTGATTTTCCTTTTTCTGATTCTCTCCCTCCTGACCTGCGCCCCATCCACCCACCCTAGGTGGCGGGGGGGGGGGGGGGGGGGTGGGTGTTACGGGCCATTCGTAGTCCGGCCGTGAGGGGAGGGCTGTGTCATATGGGGTGAGACGCCGTGCTATCCGGCGCTCAGGCCATATTCCCCCCTCAACCCGTCTCTTATTGTGACAGCGTCTCAGCGGGCTCCCAGCTGTCAAGCTCTACGAGACGGCTGGAGCCCAATTAACCCTCATCAGCTGAGGCGCTGTTAACCGGTATTTAAGGGAGCAGCTCCGATCATTCGGGGCTGTGACCTCACACCATTATCCACGTTTTTCTCCGGCGTGGGTAAGGCTGGAACCCCTTCGTCTGGCGCCAGCCACCTGCTCATCTTTCTGCATTATATGTAAGTGTTATCCTCGTATTGTTATTTGTGTTTTGGCCCCACGAGGCCCTGTTCCTTTGTTCCCTTTTCCTCATTATAATAAACATCGCAAACTCACTGGTCCGCCCTCGGCTCTCATTGTATGGCTCGCGAGAGCCATACATAACAGTTAGACTTTGACAAATATGTATAAAAGGGACTAAATGGCACTAAGATGTATTTGACTGTGTGAATATTAATTACAGAATACCTAATTATTGAAAATGAATGGGACATCCAATATTAGCGACTGTTTCAGATCCCTTGTTTATTTGTTTGTCAGATCACTTATTTGTGTGATCTTCTATCACTTATAGTCATAATAGTGTATCTTGCACTTTAAAGAATGGGAGTTGTTCAGTCACTATTATAATTATTTTAGTTTATATCACTGTTCAGTGATGGAGCTCAGTGTAATAGTGAATTTCTTCTGTGCATCATCAGTAAACTCATGCGGTGCTATAACAGGACACGTTTACAAATATTTGAGACCCATTGTAGTGCATCAGTTTATATTTCAGCAATACTTTGTTATTAAAAGGTTTTTAAAACTGTAATCAACTCAATTAACTACAAAACACCCAACATCAATAAAGTACATCTATTTATTATTGTACACAGCAGAAGGACCTGTTTGACTACAACTGTGGTATCAGTGTTGCCTATTTGTCAGTAAGTATTTAACTAAAATAATTTATTTCGTTATTTGGGTGTTTTTGTGTCCTGCGTTTGGTCATTAAGTCATTCCGGCTATTCAGCTCCACAATCATGGCAGTATTAAGTTTTGAATTTTTAGATTCTCGTGCGGGAGGGGGGGACTGGCGGTCCTGCAAAGTACAGTGGTACCACACGGGTGAAGCAGGTACTCCAGTCTACTACTGACTGGGCAGGCTGGGCTCTTTTGTCGCTGTTTGCACTACGGGTAGCATTACTGTACATAGACTGCTGTTGTTGTTTTTCCAGCCTTATTCCTTTTGGTTTTTTTATATTGCGCACACCACTGAAGAGAGAGAGAGAAACGCCATTTCAGTTCTCCTGTATGTCCTGTACGTAGGTATAGCAGTATTGACAAATAAAAATCTTGAATCTTGGACGTGCCTCCCCGCGAAGGACCGTGTTCCGCCCGGTTGGGCTGTTGCTTCTCCCAGCATGTTCTGTGTTGATACACCGGTATTCTTTGTCAGACCCGGGTCCCTGCCGACGCTCCACCGAGTCTGCTCGTGCACCTCATGTTCTCCACATATGGTGAATTATCCTTTAGACCTACGCAATCACGGTAACTTTATGGTATAATTTTTTTTAAGTATTAAATCTTCAGTATTATTATTATCTTTTTCTAGTCAAATTTGTCATTTTTCACTTTCTTGTTTTGTTCAGGGAACACTGTGGTGACTGACAGGTTGTGATGCCACGTATTATCCAATCAGCACAGAGTCAACCCCAAATCCCACCCACACTTCTTGAAGCCAGGGCATGAAGAGACACCGAGTGGTGACAGAGCAGTGGCTAAACTTTTATTGGTAAAAATTACATATTTTGACTGAGCGACTCCATAATCGGGGATACACACCCTAGTAACCTCAGCAAAATACGTATAAAATCTTAGGTCAGTTTGATGAACGGTTCAAGAGATATGTGTTGAAAAGACACACAGATAGACACACACACACAGATTTATAGATAGATATGTTTGTGATTTTTTTTCCCTTATAGTTGTGTGGCTTTCTCAAAGTTTTGCACCTTCAGAAAATTTTGAGACTTTAAAATTATGACAAAATATTTATGCAAAATAGATAATAAAGCAACTTTCCTTCTTTAAAACCACAGGGATTCACTTTTTAAGGGCAAAAGTGGAATAATTCTGTCCTCTGTTAGACCATGGTTGTGATGGTTGAATGTTGCTCCTTAACAAACTGGACCAAATATGCCAGGGCTGATTTTTTTTTTGTTCCATTCCAGCCCTGGCTAAGACAGCTAGTAGCAGACGTTTTTCTTTCATGGTTGCATTGTCAGTCAACCACTGTGCGCTGTTTGAATTTGAGAGAAAGAAACTGTTGTCGTTTTGGTCTAAGCAGAATTCTAAATCCAAGCTGTCACTAGCTCAAGTAGGTTCATTTTGTCTTCTTATAATTATTTACCTTTTGTTCTTATTAAAGACAAAAATAGAAAGATGTTTTTACCTTCTTTACATGTTTCGACTGTGCACTGCAGCCTTTGTCAGAGGAGTGACTCTTCTGACGAAGGCTGCAGTACACAGTCGAAACATGTAAAGAAGGTAAAAACATCTTTCCATTTTTGTCTTTAATAAGAACCAAGCTGTCACTGTTTTTATGTATCATCACGTACCATGTCCACTAACTAGAAGCCAGGGAGGAGATGTATGAAAGAGAACTCTTACAAAATTGTGTGTGTGTGTGTGTGTGTGTGTGTGTGTGTGTGTGTGTGTGTGTGTGTGTGTGTGTGTGTGTGTGTGTGGTGGAGCTCCTTGGGTGCTCAGCACCCCGAAAGCTCTGATCCTAGAACTGTCCCTGCTCATCATTACACTTATCTGGAATTGGGGGCACCAAAAGTATTCTTTTTAAGGATAGCAAATGGCTCAAGAACATAGCATATGTGTCCATGTCTTTATGCCGTATTCATGTGCTACAGTTAGCCACCAACCCCAAATCATGGTGACTATCAGGCTATTTGGAGAGAGAATCTATTGTGTTGAAAGCTGGATATCATCACTCTTTCCTTTCGTATTTAAGGAGGCAGTCGATATTGATGAATGGGAAACTTCCATTCAAAGTAAAGACTGAAAGAAATTATTTTACCACGGCTGATAGACACGAAGAAGAAGATGATCACACATGGAGCATAATAGAGGAGGAGAGAGTGGTGATACCTGAGTGGCTCCCTGATATATTCATTCTTAAATAATGATATGAATATTTCGTTGAGGTGGCCTCCTACTATGTGCTGGAAGTCATTGCAAGCCTCTGCAATTTTAAAGCCCTTCAATTATTCAAGCATCATTCCTTTAACAATATTTTTCCATCACAGAGCAATTTAGCCAGGTAGTATAATCTGGACTTCTTTTTTTTTTTTTTTTTTGCCTTGGCCACCTCTGAAAGCACTCATCTCAGCGTGTGAGGTGAGGATAGGGTCGCCCACTACCACAGCAGGAGAAAACCATGAGAGGAGTGGCGGGGGGGAAGCTGGAAGATTTAATTTTCAAATACTTTAAATGGAATTCAGTCATCTCTTTCTTCCATATGACTGACTTTGTGAACCCTCAATCTGGTTTGAATGTGTTACCACCTGTCCCCATTACCTCAGTGTAATTTCTTTTGGATGACTTCTCGCATGAGAACGAGGTTGCTAAACTAAAAAAAAAAAAACAAAAAAAAAACAGTTAAATTTCACGCAGATTGTGCCAAAAATAGGGAAATCACTGCAATCCAAATGAGCTGTAGAGATCGCAGTGAAAGATACACAGAGACAGCTGCAACATAAGTCAGCTTTCTCAGTTTGCCTAGAGGTGAAGGAAGGAGATCAGAGACAGCAGGTGAACAACCTTGTGGCAAAAGGTTTGGAGTTTCCTTTCTTAACAACACACCTATGGCTAATAAACATGCCCGCCCTACCTGTGGAAGTCACCGCGTGTGGGAAAGCATCCTCCACTGTGCTGCAGAGCCCCCCCTGGAGAAAGAAAGAAAAGACAAACAAGACATATCAGTTACAAGCATGATTTGAAGAGGTGCCTGGGGGCGCCAGCAGTGATGTGGTCAGCACTGCGGCTGCGGCAGATGAGCAGCTGGCCTCCAGAGGGCCAACAAAGTCAGTCCCCGAGTTCCCCTTCATTCCTGTTAGAAATTCATCTGGTGCCATCCAACGCTCTCCTGACACTATTAATCACCTCATGCACACATTTATAATTCATATCCATAATAAATATGCAGTGTGAACATATTTGTCCAGTCTTTCTTGCTACTTTAAACTATTAAAATAATCGCACAGCACCCCAATACAAACAGGCACACGGTTTAATAAAGTGTTAGAAGACCAAATCCGTCTCCTCTCACCTTAGTTTCAGTCATGAATAATGGCAAAGGCACAATACAGATGACATTTTTGCAGGATAAAAGCATACAAACAAAGCAGACGCTTATTACTTAAACTGAATTAGTGACTAGAGGTCGATTTAGCAGCTATGACATCACTCACTGGCCTCATTATACTTAATTAAGCGGATGAATTGGTGCGCAGAGCCGTTAAGTGGCGCATGGATGACCGTAAATCGCGGACTCCTTACCTTCCACACCGCAACAACCTGTTAAAAAGACGGTTCCTCGGTCTTTTCCAGAACTGTGGTTTGTCCGTATAGTCCGTCTCCACGCACAATAAAGTCCAGTGACAGCGGTCATTAAAGGCGCTCGGTGCCCTCCTGCGCTCGCCTCACCACTGTAACCATGGCGTCATTGTCCGCTGTCGGTAACCCCCTCCTCGCCCCTGGTCCACTCGCATCCAGGTGCCGGTGAGGCCCTGGGGGTGGGGGGTGGAAATCTCACGGCACCCTCCACGTCCTCCTCCGTGAAGCGCTGGGCGGATGAGGCGAGGCAGCGGCGCGGACTGTCGGGGAAGGGGCGGTTCAGGCACCCGCTGCCGCCGGTCCCGGTGCGGGGCGGGGTGGGGGAAAGAGGTGGAAGGGAGAGGCGATGTCAGCTGCGCCGCCTGGGCTCCCCTCACTGGTGCCGATGAGCAGCGGAGGGTCGTCACCGTGTCTGTGATCACGCAAAAATGCTCTAGTGATGTAGTCGAGATTCAGTTAGAAATGTTTAATTAACATCCTTAAAACATTACTTTTGAATTTTGGAAATATTGCCTTTACGTGACACCATCTCATGATCTTGAGTGCTAAAGGGACCCTGAACCTGTCAAAACCGCTTAATATCTAAAGTTTTTCTTATATATATTTTGAGTAGCCACTGGTAGCTAAGCATAGCCTACACTCAAGTAACTTTTTCAATAATTCCGGTACAGTGTGTAAAATTTGGGGGCAATCTAAATTCTGAAATTTGATGTACTATAAAATCTTAACTTTGTTTCCATAATCATGTTGTGTGGTGTGTGTGTGTTGCCGTACATACCCTATGTGAGACGTCAGGCGGGCTACGGCACTCTGTATATAGTTCTGTGTTCCTGAATAAAGGTTCAGTTCGCTACATAGCACAAGACACACTCCACCTATTATTTACCGACATAATATTTTGGCAACGAGAGAAAACCATGGAGGTGTGTGGGCTACCTTCACCACTACCGCTGTTTCTGGAGTGTCCCGGAGAGCCAGCGGTCCTGTGGCCGGATTGGATAGCGATGCCTGGGGTATACATTGCTGGGCTGGGCCTGGGTAGACTGGACGGGGACCGAGGACAGGTACTTCTGGCCCGTCGTCTCGGCGTGGAGGGTCAGAGACTTCTCCGCAAGTTGGGAAAGATGGAGCTTTGTGCGGATGCTGTCGGGCAGCTGGCTAGAAATTTTGCCGACCATTCAAGGGACAAGAAGCTGGGTCTGTGAGCAGCAAGACTGTTGGCGCCAAGGGGAGCTAAGCTAGTTAGCTCGGAGGAGCTAAAGGCTCAGTCTGTGGCAACCGGACAGTTAGCCACAATGCTACGTGTGCGCCAAAACCGAGTTACATGCTACCAGCTGGGTATCCACTGGGGGATCAGAGCTCCTGGTTACTGACAACAGTGATCCAGCCGAGGAGCTTAGCACGGTACATGACCGTAGCACTGGTGATGTTGACGGCACGGTGAGCAGCGACAGCAGAGGGGGAGAGCAGCAGCCGCAGTCTTCCCCGCAGCTGGAGTCCGGGCAGCGGGAAAGCAGGAGCAAGCGGGCTGAAATCCCCGGGAAGCAGCAGTGACAGCCGGGCACAGAGGCAGCACAGCGGAGCGCCTTGGACAAGGGTGCTGGGAGCAGTGGCGAGGCGCCTGGGTCGAGGAGCAGCACCGACGAGCGAGCTTTGGTTTTCCCCGGAGCATGGCCACAGGGGGCCGGAATGTTTGGAGCTACAATGGCAGCACCTGCAGCGGTTCTGAAGACGGTCGAGAGCGGACCGACAGGCACGGAGGGACTGCTTGCCGGGCAGCAGCACTGCAGGCCCAGACGAGAGAAGCGGTCGAGGATGAGGAGAAGGCACATTCTCACCGGGGAGGTCGGCTTTGATCCCAGGGGCAGGCAGCGGACAGGGGTGCGCATGCCGTGGGGCTGCCCTGGTCCTCCGAGCCAGTTTTATCCTTGGCTGCCCATAGACTGTGGTGTGGCATAAATGACTATACGGTAAATATGTTTATATGATTGTGTGAGGGTATGAATGTGTTGTTGTGGGATTATTTTACACATTTTGAGACACACAGTGATATTTTAGTTGTTTTGGGTGAATGTGTTAGGCTATTCCATTTCACTGTTTCCCGTTATTTCCCTTAGTGCATGATTCGGATCCTAAATTGGGGTGGGTCTGAATTGTGTATATGTGTTTTGAACTTTTGTAAGGGGGAGGGGAGACCTCTCTCATCTTTTAAGTGGGAGAACGTGCACAACTGGTGGCTGACTAAATACTTTTTTGCCCCACTGTATACAGCAGCGGACAGCGCACAGACGATACTCACAGTGCGGGGACAGGCCGAGTCGTTCCAGCGATAATCACGAGCACACATGAACACAGTCCTTACTGACGTGATGGTTGACGGCGGAGAACGACCATTCAACACGTACAATAATCCAGCGGCGTTTGTCTAGCAAAGAGCTGCTTTTGTACAAACATCGTTGGCGTGGCAAATTGGGAACACCTGGGCGAGCGCGGGAAAGATGATTACCGGGGCGAACAGCTGACTGTCAGAAAGAGGGGGGCGTGGCTGGACAGGCCAGCACGACAGCTGCAGGCAGGAACAGAAACGGTGCACGGACACGAAAACAACAAGAAACCAAAACACAACTCCACACAATAGACCCACTGCCTGAGCCACCAGGATCGATCAGAACCGAGCCCACAGGAAACACGGGCTCGGTTCATGACACCATTAAATTATCCAGTAGTGTGTATACGTATATTAGCAGTACATTTCACAGTAGAATGAATACAGTATCGTTGCACTCTTCACTGATAATGATACTAACAGTGGATTTTGCTATGTCTGGAAATGAGTGTGGACACGTCCACGTATAGGGCTGTCTACGCTTACGTCACCGATCTCATGAACGTGCAGAACGATGCGGAGGTATCAAAAAGAGATGATTTCAATGCATTTCTAAGGCAGTGTTAGTTAAATTTAAACACAGAAAATGTCGAACTGGTGTACAACTGGCTCGTGTAGCTATCACTCTCTTATGAAAGCTGGTGATATCAATCAGAATACAATTTTTTTAGATTCATATCAGCCACCAGAGTTGACCAAAGGAGGATTTTGTGGGCTGCCTTTTCATATGAGTTGGCTGAGGGATGGTATAACAAACGTCTCCGTCTGGCCACAAATGGAGATTGCCCCTGCTGCAGGTATGGCTGTTTACCAAACTATAACTCTTATTTATCATTAAAAGTAACTTGCCTACACTTAAAGTGAATGTGAACATGCGAAAAACACCCGAATTTGCATCAGAGGGAGTTAACAGCTAAAATAGCATTAGCATAGAAACGTTTCGGATCGGTAGAAATATGAATTCCAATTTGAGCTGTTTATCAGCCTCAGAGTAAACATATTAACGCCGCAATTAAAATAGTTTAAAAATAAGACTGACACCCACCTGCTGATAAATGGACCAAAGCTCTGTAGAGCTGAAACAAAAGTGTCGGGATTAACAGAACAAACCAGTGCATCTTTTTTTTTTTTTACCAATGTAAACAAACCACGTGTCCCACATGGGAGACAGGAGGCTGTTTTTCCTGTGAGCTCTGGTGGATAAATTTTGCAAACCTAAACATGACGCCTTTTTGGGGATTTCCACAGCAGGTACAATTTATTTTCTATTATTGGAGTGTTCCGCCAAAGTACAGCCAAGCTGGCGCATTTATTCGTTGTTACAAATATTAGTAAATATTGTTTCTGGACACTCTGTTGAATCCACATACTGGCTGGTAGACAGTAGGGACACTTTTTCAGAACACAAAATTAAAGTTTTTGATCATATCTGATCCAATCATGCGGTGAAAGCTCGTCATAATATTGATATGCTGTATTGTTTCATTGGTAAACTGCCGGTTTTTGTTACCTCTGTGCTTTGGCATTCACGTGAAGTACCCAGATGTGTAGACAGCTCTATTGAGGTTAGCTTTATTAGATATTAGCACAAGAGAGTGATACAGACAATGGGTAGATGATAGTAGGTAGGGTACCAAGAGAGAAGGCTGGCCCTGGGCAGCCATATAATATACCCCTGATGTGCTGACGTCACATGTGGATACATGCTACCACAGCTACCGGATTTCCCATATATCACATTTACTCCCCCCTTGAAAAGCTTAGAACCATGTAGATTAGCCTTAGCAAGGGCGGTAAGTATACAAACATGCATGTAAATATATTGGTTAATGTAAAACTGAATATGCATAACTGGGCTGACATACAGAACCAGCTAAGGCATATATCCAACCATAACATTTCTAACTAGGCAACCGGGTAGGCTGCCGGTGTGCCCACAAGGTCATGTGAGTTATTCTGCCACTGAAAAAACCATGCATTGACTATCAATGTATTTAAAATCAGTAACATAGTTCTCAAGATGAATGGGTCTCCATCGGACTTGTACCAAGCGGGACTCGGGCTGCCCTGGGTTGGGTGGTTCCAGCGAGTGCCTCGCTGGAGCTGCGCACCGTTTGTTGGCGAAGTCCCAGTCAGGGCAGGCTGGCTTGGCCGCAGTCCGTTGAGCAGGAGCAGGAGGTGGTGTCATCCTTCCGCGGCAGCTGGCGCACCGTCGTGGCCCATCATTCAGAAGAAAGGTGACTGGTCCTAGCTAAGCGGTGATCCGCGGAAGGACTGCAGCTTGTACGAGCAATCGGGTTGACGTACCCAGATCCAATTAAGCACCATGACTGGAAGGTGCTTCGCTCAGTGTTCCTTCTTCATGAAATGTTGTTGTTGTTCTGCAACCCTGTTGTTAGGGGAGAGTGCCACCGCTGGAGTGTCATCTGATGGAGGAAGTGGCCGGTTCTGTTCAGCTGCGGCTTGCAACTCCTGCAGTGATGCGGTAGCTCAAGGAGGCTCACGCTGCATGAGATGCTTCTGACGTTGCTTTTCCGTCCCGCTGCCGGGGAAAGGCGCCATTACTGGGGTATCATCTGGTGGGTCGTCTGGTGGAAGACATAGAGTCAGGCCAGTCTTGCCACTGACGGGGTAGGCCTTACCTTCTTCTGGGTCCTGCGTGACTGTGGATGTGGACTGGAGCTCCTGTGGTGGCTCCGGGTGTTGTGTGGACGCAGTCTGGAGCTCCTGTGGCAGCTGCGGGCCTACAGGGTGCTGCTCAGTGTGCGGAGCAGAGAAGGAAGTGGTTGCGTCCACAGTGCCTTTGATGGAGAAGCCCACTTCGCGGAACAAATCCCACCCCAGGATATTATCGCCATGGTATGTCACCTAGAACAGGAACACTGAGAGAGTTCTGTCACCGTAGTGCACTGAGAAGGTGACACTTCTGCTGGTCTTGGAGCATCCATCAGCCGGCAGTTTCACCGCATCTGGTCGCCAGGGAGTAAGCCTTCTAATCGTGGCTTCATTTACCAGGGACCTTGAGACAGCAGTGGCTAGCACCACTGATATACTGATGCCGTCCAGCTTCACTATGCACCGCTGTGCTGACCAGATCTCGGGGCCCACAAAGTTGATGTTGTCCATGCTGGACGTGGGGTTGAAGGGCTGAGCAGCCGGGGCAATGGCCTGTACCAGTGGAGCTGAATGTGGGGAGTAGGGTTGCCAATCATCCCATTTTAGCCAGGACGTTCTGTTTATTGCGCTAAATATGTTTGTCCCAAGCGGATGTGTGTTGTCCCGTGTATTCAAGGCCACCTTAATGAATGGGCTAGGCTAGGTTGAAGCCCAGAAGCCAACGAAGATCCTATGCCTATCATGAGCCAATGAAAAAGATCACATTGTTGTTAATTGGTCATATTCTATGTCCATCACTTGATATTCATTTGTGGCTGCTGACTGGTCTAATTTACAAGTGCCCCACATGGGTACCACGTAACAATAGCCTATCAGAGGAATTGTTTTGACATGTGACGATGCAATGTGAAAAGTAAGAAGTAATTAGCTCAGTCAAAATGTTTGGAAAAAAGGTTGAAAGTGGCGTTCATAAAATTATTGAGAGGAAAAGAGTTTAGGGAAAACGAATTGCTCAAAAAATCCCGAAGCGTAAAGGACTTTTCTAAGCTGGAGCATCGAGTGGAGGAGGCTGCTACTTGCTACGCCCAGGAGACGTGGGCCATTAAAGCACTCACCTGAGGGAGAAGAGCGAAGGGAGAAGAAAGGCCATGATTGCTTACATCCATTATTGGGAGTACAAAGTAACGCGTTACTGTAACGTCGCTACTTTTGCAGTAACGTGCTATGTAAAGAAATTACTGTTTAAAAGTTCAGAAAAGTATTACAGTTACTGAAATTTGATCAGATGCATTACTTGCATTACTCATTTTATTAATATGGATAGATATTTTTACTGCAAATATACAAACTGACTCTATGTAGCTAACGCAGCTATCAGTCAACGTATTGCAAAGAGCCTCTTCACTGCTGCAGCCAGCAGCCACAAGGAGAACTTGCCCCTCCTGGGAAAAGATGAAGCTACTTTGTTTTTGTTTTGTTTGTCACGCCACGGGGCTGCACGGTGGCGCAGTGGTTAGCACTGTGGCAGCACAGTTTACCCTCGGCCGGGATATCGCGGGGATCGTGAGATCGTGGGTTCGATCCCTGCCCCCGACCAACAGTGATCTGTGTGGAGTTTGCATGTTCTCCCCGTGTTACGTGGGTTTACTCCGGGATTTCTCCGGTTTCCTCCCACATACCAAAAACATGCAGGTTAGGGATACGGGGCGCTTGCGCATGCAGCGACCGGCAGCTGGTGGCTTGTCACCAGACTGCAAAACAAATCTACCTACGGGTACAAAATAAGTAATAAAAAAAAAAATAAGGACAAAAGCATATTTGTGGGACGTGTGTGACTGACTGGACTCTTCAGAAGCACCTGAACAGCAACAAGATCAAAGCTAGTGCTATGCTATGCTAGCACAGTGTTATTAGTAGATTTGCTATCTGAACAGCCACGCTGGATTTCAAGCACAGGTGTACATCTGGACAGTTTGTGACCCAGCAAGAATTAAACCAATTGATTGCCAGATATGTTGTTACAGAATGAAGCTCTGATAACAGTCATTTTCCATCAGACAGCTGTGACTGTGAACCACTGAAGTTAAAACACATTTACTTGCTACCTAGATAAAGATTATTCAAAATTGGATTTTGATCTCCAAAAGGAATTTAAGAGATTGGATCATGTCTCTGTCACAGCAGACATTTGGACTGTGGATTATGGACATTTTCTATCAATCACTACACATCGGATTAAATCCATAATATTAAAGGTAAGAAACATTGACAGCTTAATGCAGTGTTGCCAACTCACTCTTTTGGAGTGAGTCTCACTCTTTTTCCCTCTCTCTGACTCCACAAACCCTATTTCTCACTCCAAAATGAGGAAATTACTGGCAATTTTGTGTTGATTTTCTTCCATTTTTTCCACAATAAGAGCTCTCAATGCAGGATAAAGCAGACTGAACATGTTCTAAAAGCTCTGTCTGAAACAGTCTGTTTTCAGCCTGACATTAATAAGCCTGTAATGTAATCCATTAATTAAATTATCTTGCTATGTATGCAAGATGATTTAAGTATGCATTTAAAAGTAACGTGAGTTACTTTTCCAAGTAACTAGTTACTTTAATCATGCAGTAATTGGTAAAGTAACTCAGTTATTTTTGAAAAGAAGTAACTAGTAGCTGTAACTAGTTACTATTTTTTAGTAACTTGCTCAACACTGCTTACATCAGACAGCTTTGCGTGGGACAGTGGACTCCGAACTTGATAAAAAGTAGACTGTATCAAGCATGCATCCATAGAGTATGACGATATTCATCAGCTGGACTTAAAGGGAATAATGAAGGATTTTTCTTTGAAGAAGGCCAGAAGAAAGAATTTCTAAAATGGTAAGATATGCTATTTGCAGTGCTTTCCAGCCACCTGTGCAGGTTTTTCATTGCTGTTTTTGCTTGAATCAGGAATACTTCACTGATGTAATTTTGTGCTGAAGGCAGTATCTGTAAAAAGGGAAATCTCAGTAAGATAAAATATCCTAAATCAAGGCTTTATGCTTGTTTTTCTCTCACAAGATAATGTTGACAAGACAAGAATTTCTTTTTGTTGTGCAGTTTTTTGTAAGATTTTACTTGCTTTACGAAAGTTTTTATTTGTGTTAAGTAATTAAATCTTACTTTGTTGGCAGATGTTTTTTTTCTAATTTTAACTAGAATTATCTATTGCCAGAATTTTTTTATTTATTTTTTTTGTCTATTTTAAGTAAAATAATCTGCCAACAGAGCAAGAAAATTTAACTTTTCAAATTGCATAAAACAAGTTAAAACTATTGGAAAGCATGTAAAATTTTCTTACACATAAACTGCACAGCATGAATAAATATCTTGTCAGACAAAAAAACAAGCATAAACAGCCTTATTTGTTTCATTTTACTTATATTTGACTTTTTGCCATGTAGCTGTGTTTTCTAGCTCAAAGTTGCATTATTTCTTAAAGCGAAACAAAAGTGAGGCTCAGGAGGTAGAGCAAATCGCCCAATAACCGGAGGGTTGGCGGCTCAAATCCCCCTCCCACCATCTTGCTGTTGTGTCCTCGAGCAAGACGCTTTACCCACCATGCCTCCAGTGTGTTCATGGTTCATGACACTGGTGTATGGATGTGAATAAATGTTTGGTGGTGGTTAGAGATCATTGGCATAGATTGGCAGCCATGTTTCCATCAGTCTTTCCCAGGGCAGCTGTGGCTACTGAGGTAGCTTACCACTATCATTGTCTGTGGAGTGAATGAATAATGGATTCATTGTAAAGTGTCTTTGGGTGTCATGAAAAGTGCTATATAAATGCAATCCATTATTAAAAATATAGATATTACACATTTTTAAACTGAGATTCTGTATTCTTTAAAATCTGAAATTTCTAGGTATACAGTGGGGTATTTTTTTCCTTGTGGTATTAAACGTGACATTGAATAACAGTATTTTTAAGGTATTATCAAGTGGAAAAAAATCCCAGCATTATGGCAACACTAATGTCCACAACATCGTGGCACAGAGCAATAGTTAAAACCCTCTGTCCCTTATTTGGCTGTGAGAAAGTTGGCAACCCTAGTGGGGAGCGCAGGTCAGAGCCCACTAGCTGCAATGCTAACAGCCGTTAACTCTAGCTCTAGCTGGGATGCTAATTCCACCATGTCTGCCAATGGCAGGTCATCCCACATCTCCTGCAGCACCCACCGTATCTCCGAATTCCAGGTGTACCTCTCTGCTGATGACTGTGCCAGACACACAGTCCTGGGCCCTCACAAACTGTGTATGGTCTGTGAAGTAGTCCAGGATCCAAGATGACAAGAGCTGGTCCACCTCTGCACACAGCAGCTTGTCCCTCAGGAGCACTGACTGAATGGTGTTGAAAGCACTGAAGAAATCAAAGAACATGATCCTCACAGTGCTCCCAGGCTTCTTCAGGTGAGACAGGGGGTCCTTCTCCATATAGGTGACCATGTTGGACCATCATCATGTTTTGTTTTGGGTTTTTTTTGTCAAACTTTAATTGCACAAAAGGCTTCTACATGTTCTCCTACATACTTTAGAAGAGGGTGATGGCTAATAAAAATGTTTATTAGTTGCATTTTCAAAGCTGAATTCTAGATTTGCTGAATATTACACATGGCACCTGAGTGGTTTTATTGTAGGATATTTTTTATTTACTTACTCAATTCAATTCAATTCAATTCAACTTTATTTATATAGCGCCACTTCACAACAACAGTCATCTCATAGCACTTTCTTTCTTTCAAAGGTCTTTTTATTGTTATTAAGTGAAGTGTCAATACAAAATACAATACAAAGTATTGGAAATTTTCATTTTTGTTTTTACCAAACAGCACAAAAATAGAATTTAAAACTAACAAATGTGCATGCTTCAAGAACAAAAAAAAAAAAAAGGAAAAAATTAAGTAAACAATAATAATAATAAAAATACCAAGAGGGAAGAGAAAACTCATAGCACTTTCAACTGTAGGGGGAACCCCCACAGTTGCAGAAAGACCCCAGCAATCAGGCGATCCCCTGTGAGCAAGCACTTGGTGACGGTGGACAGGAAAAACTCCCTTTTAACAGGAAGAAACCTCCAGCAGAACCAGGCTCAGGGAGGGGCAGTCATCTGCTGCAACTGGCTAGGGGGTGAGGGGACAGAGAAGATGAAAAGAACAGACATGTAGAGAGCAAACAGCATGATGGGGACTCAATCTACGGGAGAGAACAAACAGATGTTAATGACCAGCAAAAAAAAAAATTTCATTGAGTGAAGAAAGGAGTGAGTCCAAGTGCATTATTGGAGGTCCCCAGGCTGACTAAACCTATTAGCAGCATAACTAAGGGAGGGTTCAGAAACACATGATCCCTCCCTAATTGTAGGCTATATCAAAAAGGTAGGTTTTAACCCTATTCTTAAAAACAGAGATCGAGTCTGACTCCCAAATCCAGATTGACAGCTGGTTCCACAGGAGAGGAGCTTGATAACTGAAGGCTCTGCCTCCCATTGTACTTTTGGAGATTCTAGGTATTACAAGTAATCCTGCATTTTGGGAGCGTAGTGCTCTGTTAGGATGATACGGTAGTATCAGATCTTTTAAATAAAAAGGAGCCTGATTGTTTAGAGCTTTGTAAGTAAGAAGAAGGATTTTAAACTTAATTCTAAACTCTATGGGAAGCCAATGAAGGGAGGCCAGAACCGGAGAGATATGATCTCTCTTTCTATTACCTGTTAAAACTCTTGCTGCAGCATTTTGGATCAGCTGATGACTTTTTAAAGATGTTTTAGGACAACCTGATAATAAAGAATTACAATAATCTAATCTCGAGCTAACAAAAGCGTGGATCAGTTTCTCAGCATCACTCTGAGGCAAGATGCTCCTAATCTTAGCAATATTACATAAATGATAGAAGGCAGTCTTAGAAACAAATTTAATATGTGAATTGAAGGACAGATCTTGATCAAAAATAATTCCAAGGTTCCTCACAGAGCTATTAAGAGAAAGAGTAACCGCATCCAAACTGAAAGTTTGATTTAGAAAGGTATTTCTAAGGTTTTTTTGGACCAACAAGAACGACTTCAGTCTTATCAGAATTTAATAGCAGGAAATTACAAGTCATCCAAGCTTTGATTTCCTTAAGACAGGCTTCCAACTTGGCTAATTGATTACTATCATCTGGCTTCATTGATAGGTATAATTGTGTATCATCTGCATAACAATGAAAATGTATAAAGTGCTTTCTAATAATGTTGCCTAACGGAAGCATATATAAACTAAAAAGAGTAGGGCCTAGCACAGATCCCTGTGGAACTCCATGACTAAGATTTGAGTTGAAAGAAAACTCATTACTGACATGAACAAACTGAAACCTATCAGATAAATAGATCTAAACCACTGCAACGAAGCACTACTCTGTAGCTACTCAGTAGCCTGTACATTTATGAAGAAAAACCTTTTCCTTCACTGAAGTGCATTTGGTCATATTCAAGCTGACTTGAATGTGACTTGAAAACTGGTTAAAATGTTTTTGTTTATACTGTAATAGCTTGTTCTGGTCATTTTACTGAATTCATATTTTACTTCTTTGAATGCATCTTTGAGACCATAGTGGTGACCTAGTGGTACAGCATCTACCCAACAGCCAGAAAGTTGTGGGCTCAATCCCAAGCTGCGTCATGCCAAAGACCATATACAAATGGTACTTTCATAATAGAATGGGTAAAAGAAAGTTGTTTTCCGAGCCATGGCCAGTGTACTCCATATGTTGGTCCCAAGCCCAGGTAAATGGGGAGGGTAGTGTCAGGAAGGGCATCTTGCATAAAATTTCTGCCACATCCAGTAATAACATGCGGACCCTGCAACTATGCAGGACTAATGTGAGAAGGAAAAAAATATTTCACTGAAATCTTTCTAGATAGATAGATAGATTTGTTTATTTGACAGGGACAGTGCAATAAACATAGACAATTAATCAATGACAATCAATCTGATGTGTTGCACAGAGTGTATAGCTATTAGCTAATTTGCAACTCTTGTCCCTGGATGGGCTTTAGAAAGGAGAAACAAGTAAAAAGAAGAAAAAAAAAGGAAAGAAAAGGAATACACAATAACCACATACATCAATGCAAAAAACATAAATACATTATAAATACACAATTATAAATATTATAAATATTATAAATATTATAAATACACAAATATAACAACCTGACACACATTTGCCTATTTCAGGCCTCCCTCCCTTCGTCACTCACTATAAACAAACACATTCATTCCTTCCCTTCATTCACTCTCACCCTGCAGACAATCATTTCATACATGGGTACATTCTTGTTTATTTTTCAGCCAGTTTTTAACCTTTTTAGTGAATGTTTTAAAGTCCGTTATTATTTTAATTTCATTTGGCATTGTGTTCCAGATGTGACTGCCCTTTATAGAGAAAGCTGTTCTGAATCAACTTTTTGATTTATTACTGTCTGTTTATTCATGTGATTTAGATTGTTACCCTGAATTTACACTGACTCCGGATGCAGTACTTTACAGCTGTGATCTGGCCTCCACAGCAAATAGTTCCCATTCTCATCAATTTTCTAATCCCCACCTGGTCCGGACCACTGTGGAATGAATCCGGATAGTCAGATTCAGTTTGCTAATGAAGCGCAACAAGTCTCTTTTTGACAGATGCTGGGTGCAATCTACAAGGAAATCCCACGGCATCTTGTGGAATTTAATAGCCGTTGGATCATTAAAAATGGTTTCAGCATCATCCGTTATTTTCTGAGGTCTACTCCTCCACCACTGTGTCAGAGAAGGTAAAAACTTGACTTAACATACAAATGCTTCACAGAATTAAAATATAATGAGTTACTTACGTTTTATTTAGAGCCCAAAAATCTAGGTGAGGAGCCGCCGCTCTATCACACTTCCTTGTTGTTATCACATGATTGTGATCGGTTCATCTCGATCACTCACGGGTCTTTCTCAAGAGCTTGCATCATTTTGTATAATTCTTGTGTGATCTTGTATTTCAAACTGTTCTCATCCATGCCACTGCAAAACACAAACGGATTTAGTAGGGATGAACGCAAGAGTCCATCCGCACTGCATCTGCAACGTACTGCATCCGGAGTCAGTGTAAATCCTAGGTTAGAGGTTGCATGTTGACACATTATGTTTATTTTAATCTATTTTTCATTTCATTTCAACCAGACTGACACATTTTGTCATGGCGCAACCTCCGACAAACGGGAATAATTGACTCCTTAAGGCAGGTAGAACTCCAGGTGCAAAAATGATTTATTTAGTACAAAAAATAAATGCCCCACACGGGCTGAGAAAATGAAGACAGCCCAAACGGCTGAGAACTCACAACAACAGGGTGTCAAATAGTCCACAAACATGATGAACAAACCGGAGGAATAATCCTGTAATGATGCCCCAAAGAGAAATGAAAACCGCAGGTATATATAGAGACACAGAAATTAACTAACGCTGGACAGCTGGGTAACTAATTAGGGTCAAATGAAAACACATGAGTGGCTGGAGGAATGGGAGGATTATGGGAGAGACTAGAAAACAACTGAACTAAGAAAATGAAGATTACCCAACAAACTAATGATAACAGAGTTATGCAAACATTTAAAAAAATAACAGAAGGCGTGAACAATATGTCCAACTCACAGCAGTGCCCCCCCCCCCCCTTTAAGGGTGGATTCCAGATGCCCAAAAGCAAAACAAAAAACACCTTAATCAGGCAGGAGGAGGGGGACAAAGGCACAGCGGGGCAAAACAAGGACACAAATAACAGAAAAAATTTCATCAGGTGGTCAGTCAGAGCCCCAAGACCACCAACAGGAGGAACATGGCACATCTGGTACCCTACCAAAGTCCATGGACCACCAGACAGAGAAACACGGCAAGTTGGGTGGCCTACCTGAGTCCAAAGGCCACCAGACTTGGGATCAAGGTGGGTCAGGAGGCCTACCCAAATCCACAAGCCACCTGATGGATGAACATGATGCGCTGGGTGGACTACTAAAGTCCATGGGTCACCAGATGGGAGAAAACACAGGAGCCTTCTGCTCTAAAAATAACACAGGAGCCCTCTGATCTGAAAATAACACAGGAACCTTCTGCTCTGAAAATAACAAAGGAAGTTTCTACTCTGAAAATATCATAGGAGCCTTTTCCTCTGAAAATATCATGGGAGCCTTTTGCTCTGAAGATAACATAGGAGCCTTTTGCTCTGAAGAAAATATAGGAGTTTTTTGCTCTGAAAATAACATCATGGGAGCAATTTGCTCTGAAAACAACAACATAGGAGCTTTTTGTTCTAAAATACAAAATGGAAGCTTTTTGCTTTGACGATAACCACACAGTAGCTTTCTGCTCCGAAGATGAAAATAACAACACGGGAGCTTTCTGCTCTGAAGATAGTACCTGAGGGGCATTCGTTGCAGGGGCCAACAGCAGCCGAGAAGCAATGACCCCAGGCGGCAAAGGTGGAGTAGACTGCTCGCCCTCTGGAACTGCGATGGGTGAAGTGGACTGTTTGAACCCCGGAACTGTGATGGGTGGAGGTCTCCTGACCTCTTGCACAATGGGTGGAGGTCTGCTGACCTCTTGGACAATGACCGGAGCGTGGTCCTCCTGCAGCTCCATCCTCGACACGGTCACCTCGGACGATGGAGGGAAACAGGAGGTCTGTGAGGTGACACCACAGTCATGAGCAGCAGAGACTGGCAGGGAAGACTCAGCAGCTGGTGGAATGTGTGCTTGGGTCCCCCCACCAGGAACAAGAAAAGACTTTTCTAAAATGATGGTGGAGGAAAAATGAAAAGGTACTTGCCTTAACTCCTGGTCTCCTGCTGCCGGGGTGATGACCTCAGGATGAACTGCTGATGAGATGACTAGTGGAGCAGGCACTGGAGTTGAGGAGTGACGAGGAGCCGGAACTGGAGTTGAGGAGCGACGAAGAGCTGGAGGCACACAGCGACGTGGAGCCAGAACTGGAGGCACATAGCAACGTGGAGTTGGAACTGGAGGCACACAGCAACATGGAGCAGGAACTGGAGCTAGGGGGTTATGAGGAGCCAGCACTGGAGCTGGGATGTGCATCAGGTTGATGGCTGAAGATGAAGCATACAACACCATCCCAGATGCAGGCACCTCGGATGGGGAAGGAGAAACATTGGCAGGCATCATGTCCATACCAGGTAAAATGGCAACAGAAACAGGTGACGGAGGCTCACCAGTGAATGGTGACTGCCACTGCGAACCTCCGTCTAGTACCAGGCAAGACCCCACTTCAATAGGTGTAAAAACAGAAAAAGGTATTGCCTGGCCTGCTCTGCTGCTTCTGAAGCCACCCCAGGGAACCCCAAAGAGGAAACAGCAGCGGGCAAGGGCACCAATGTAGAAGATGGAGAAGCCAGCACTGCAAACGTGATGACACGATGCTATGGAGGAGAGGAGAGCAGCAACAACAGATGAGGAAGAGGAAGGAGCTGATGGAATAGCCCATGAAGCGCTCGGGAGCAAAGAAGGGGCTGGTGCTGAATTTCTCTGATATGGCGAAGGAGCTGCTGCTGGGGCAGTGACTATGATTTCCGCTCCGCTACTGCTGAGGGCACCGCTGCTGCTGAGGGCACCACTGCCGTCGTGACTGTCAAAGAATAACCAGGTAAAATGCTTCGTGTGGTGGCGGAGTTTGTCTGGCAGGGAGCAGCCAGGAAGTGGCGCAGGACGGAGGCTGGAGCTGGTGGAAGGTGGATAGGAGGTACCGAAGCTGGAGAGCAGCATGGAGAGGATCTCAGAGCTGGAGAATGGTGAGAAGCTGAAGGCATCTGCATCAGGGGATCCTTCTTCATTGGCACAAGTACAGACGGGATAGAGCTTCTCACCAGCCCATGGAACATATGTTGTAAATTATGAACAGAGATGAGGAGACCCGTGAGTCCTGGGTAGCTCTACAGGCTGGGGTATGCCTTAATTACCTCTGCCACGCCTTCCAGGTACCTCAGGGCTGCCTCGGGAGTGTGGTAGGTGCGGGAATCCGAAACAAAATCCTTGATGAGCTGCGCAGCCCAACACTCCTCATCCAGACCGTAAACACTAAAGCCCATATGCACAGAGTCCTTTGGTGGCATCATTCTGTCATGGAGCAACCTCCGGCAAACAGGAATAATTGACTCCTTAAGGAGGGTAGAACTCCAGGTGCAAGAATGATTTTAGTACAAAAAATAAATGAAGCATGTGGGCTGAGAAAATGAAAAGAGCCCGAACAGCTGAGAACTCACAACAACAGGGTGTCATATAGTCCACAAACATGATGAACAAACCAGAGGGATAATCCTGTAATGATGCCGCAGGTATATATAGAGACACCGAAATTAACTAACACAGGACAGCTGGGTAACTAATTAGGGTCAAATGAAAACACACGAGTGGCTGGAGGAAGGGGAGGATGACGGGAGAGACTAGAAAACAACAGCTGAACTAAGAAACTGAGGATAACCCAGCAAACTAATGATAACAGAGTTATGCAAACATTTTAAAATAACAGACGGCGTGGATAATATGTCCAACTCATAACACATTTACAGTTGCAATCAAAATGATTCAATTTCCTCTGCAAATTAGTAGCTGTTTGCAATAAACAAATCAAACAAGAACAATTTAAATAGCTCAACACAACTAATATTATAAGTAGTTTCTCCAAATTCAACACAAAATGCCACTTTTAATGACTACTGTAGTCTAAAAATTATTCAACCCCTTCATGACAAGCATCTTTAGTACTTAGTAGAGCACCCTTTTGCTGTTATGACTTGCTGCAAATGTGATGCATAGCCAAAAACCAGCTTCTGGCAGCATTCCTGAGGAATCTTGGCCCATTCCTCATGGGCAAAGACCTCCAGTTCACGAATATTCTTGGGTTTGCATGCTGCAACCTTCTTTCTCTTTCGGCTGCTCTCTTTTGGGGTTGCCACAGAATATCATCACCTGATATTGCGATGATCCGCATGTTAATTTAACAGGGATTTTTATGCCTTATGCCCTTCCTGCCCCAACCCTGCCCATTTATCCGAGCTTGGGACCAGCACAGTTTGTACCCTTGTGGCTGGGTAACCAACTTTCTTTCCACCATTCTATTATGCTGAACACCAAGCTAGAAGGCAGGAAATACCATTTTTATATGGTCATTGGTATGAACTTTTTAAAAAAGCTCCCACGAATTCAGGCTTTTTGGGCCGCAGCAATCATAAAAACATCCCGCAAAATCCTGGAGGGACTGAACATACTCCTGTTGAGTTGGTACTGCAGAAGTCCCCAGATCAAAATGTAGCCAAAGCCGGCAGCTAGCCAGTGGCTAGTAGTTAGCATGCTAGCAATTTAACACACTTCACTTCATTTTTCTTTGCATTTTCAGATGAAACAAAAAGTCCATCACCACAAAGGTATTGTGGTTTGTTAATCGAGACAATACATCAAACTCTAGCACTGCCTATTTTTTTTAAACAGACATGAAATCGCTTCATGATATTTATACAAGAGCAGACTGTAAGTTGAATAAAGTTTTTTCAGAAGGGTGGGACTTCCGTGTAGCGTTAACCCTTTTCTGGTTCTAATTTATAAAATCATTCTTTGCTGAAGAAAATTGTTTCAACTCAAAAGTCTGGTCATGAACTGCTTCTATCATCCAACAAATAAAATACAAATAAATTAATTCATATTCTTTCTCTCAAGACAGTATCCGCTGCTGAAGACGTGGTTGAACTCTTGGGATGGACAATGTGGTTTCAAATGCTTTTATTGATGTGATTTGATATGTGTTGCTTTATTTTCAGGAAGAAGTTAATTTTTGCATGCTTACTATCACAAATTAATTACAGTTACAATGTAGAGACATTATATTTCCCTTATTTTTGAGTAGAATATCTTAGTCACTAAAGTTGGAGGAACTTATGCTTTATTCAGCGCACATACTTTGGAAGGGGGTCTCACTTCTCATATCAAATGTCTCTTTCCCTGTTATGAATTTGCTGCCCTTCTGGGGCAGCAGAGACAAGAACCCACACGCAGTAAAGTGTTGTGCGTAATTTATTGAACATAAAAAGTAATAACAGCTCCAATGAGTGAACAAAGCATAGATTGAAAATAACACTCAGTGGTTCAATGGAGATACGAGTAATGGGAATGAGACCCAGGACGCTTGCAGATGTAACTGCAAAGCGGAAGAGGAAAATAGAGAAAAACCCAGGTTTTGCCAGACGAAACTGGAACGGTGGGAAACAGTACTTACAAAGAACTCAACAGAGCGGTCCATGCTCTGGAGTGGGGAGACAATCCAATGAACCGGCGAGTAGTAAGGGAACAAACAGAGTTTAAATAATGCAAGACATAATCAACTAAGAGAACCCAGGTGTGAGAGTGTGAGTGAGTGTGTGTGTGTGTGTGTGTGTGTGTGTGTGTGTGTGTGTGTGTGTGTGTGTGTGCGTGCGTGCGTGAATGGACTGAGTGAGCACAGGTGTGATAAGAGTGTGAGGGAGTGTGCATGCAAGAATGTGTATGTGAGTGTGAGTGCGTGGGCTGAGCTGAGTGGAGACAGGCAATAACAAGATGCAGCTGTCAAGTACCTGACAGGACAGGGAGGCGTGGCAGTCAGACACAAACTAAATAAACACACACCCGTATGCAGACTAAGTAATAATATACGTGACACAACAGATCAAACAGTAAAGAGCAAATATTGAGCACCAAAATATAACAGAACGTGGATAACAGTGAAACACAATATGGAACTCAAAAAGTAACATAAAGCACAGATACTGAGAACAGAGAACTGCCGGGAAGCCAAGTTTGAGAGAATCCCCAGCTCGGCTCATAACATCCCCCTCCTTTCTCTGCTCTTTGAGAGACAATAGCTGGACTTTAACTGACCAATAGAGCTCCAGGCTCCCTTGCATTTCCATTTTTAGGTTGAGTTTATGACTTCTGCTGGAAAAAGAAGCAATGTAATTGGGCCAGCTCAAGTTCCATGAAATTCAGTGAGATTCTGCCACACCCGGAAAAAATTTCCTTAGTTCAGTTTTGGGGCGCTGGTCACGCTGTAAGGAGCAGACGTCTCTGCTCTTCCTTTTTTTTTTTTTCTATCTTCCAAGTAAGGCCCAGAGCCTGTCATGCTCTGTGAAAATTCTGTTTCTTTTCTTTAAAATTAATTTTTCTTATTTAAACTTTTTTTCTTTAAATTACCGTGCAAGAAGATTTTGTTTGATTTTCTGTAAGCTTAAACCATCTCATTTAAACCACCAACATCGGAAGAAATGGATTTGTGAGGTAGTTTTTCCTAAGTTTGAATTTCTGATGGGACTTTGTGCAATAAACTAATTCCTTCTTCCGTGCATAAGAGAAGACCTCGCCCAGTTTGCTGAAGAACAGCCTGATTGCGATCTCAGATGCACGGCCTTGGGGGAGAATCTGTCTATCAGCCTCTCCATCAACAGAATTCATGGACATCCAGCTGAATCAAGGTTGGCATGTGGGGGCCCTGCTGTCACCAAGGGATGTGATCTGACTCTGTGGCTGACGGTCTGTTGTTTAATTTAAACTTAATTTTTCAAAATATTCCTGGTATAAGTTCTTTTAACTTAATTTCATGCAAACCCCCATTAGAATTTCAAAATGCATTTTGTCCTTTCATTAATTTACATTCTTTTTGAGAGTAACACAAATTTTCCATTTTTCTAGATAGTTTACTCATCATTTTCTTCATAAAATTGCATCCACTTTTCTTAACCAATGCTATTTTATTGTTTTCCAATTTCCAGTATACTGACAAATTAAATTACGGTTTCTTTGGTTCCACAAATGTTTGATTCACATGTGATATTCCGTAACTCAGCCTATGATGCCCATGATACATGTTGAATTCTCTGTTTTAAAGTTATCCAAATGTGTTAACCTAGTCTGACATTTCTTATTAAACTATTGAAAGACATATGGGAGTTATTGTTTGAGTTCATGTCCATCTTCTTGATTATCAGCAGACAAGAACTCACGAGGTTTTTTTTTTTTAGACTGATTCATAGTTGATACAAATAAAGAATTGTTAATAAAATTGTCCATTATCTGGAATGGAGCCCTACGAGGATCTGAGTGTAATGAAAATAAATCTTCAGTCCTACTCACATTCATATTTACATTAATACTTGTACCAACATTAAAATACCTATAAACCCATAAATCCACTACATTCGCATCAGGTAAGAAATGTTTTCAAACAGTGCCTCACTGTGGAAATTAAAGTATTCAACACAATATTGCAATTGTCACTAAGAGTTAGTTGACAGTAAATCAGTGTTAGTAATTAACTGTTACATGAATACCTTTGAAGCAGAGTGATACATATCCAGTGAAGTTAAAGTGCAATTATCGTGGATTTTAGTAACTCCTGAAATCCCTATTGCCAATCATATTGCTCGGTTGGAACTAACTGATGGATAAAATGTTATAACCAGAGCTGAGACAGAAATTGTACTAAAGAAAAAGCACTTTATGATTTTAATTAGTCAAGTATTAGTAAAAATAGTCATCAAGGAAATTATGTGAGTAAGAGTCGAAAAAAAGTGTCCACTTTTTAGTTCGTCACTACCCACCTCTGTTAGAAATTCTAGCAATAGGTTTTCTTCTCAAGTATGGGAGTAACTAATCTCTTTTACTATGGTACACATTACTGCAGTTATGACACAAATATACTAAATTTGTCCTAAAGCAGCTGGATTCAATTTCACACTCCTGTAGGACAGAAAAAAATCCATCTTCATTATGGTGAGATGCATGCAAGTACAGGAAGAGTGAGTAGTCTGACCTTTTGTGTCTTTCTGTGCACATTTTCCAGCTCTGGCTGTCAGAATTTGTGCCATTCGATGTTCAGTATATGTTAGCTGGCAGTCATGCAGCATGTCTTTGAAATAGGGAATACACTGAGAATGCTGAACACGAGTCTGTCTCAGCTGTACTCTACTGAAGTGTGACTCCAGAGCTACAATGGTCAGTACAATGTGTAATGGTCTCTTGACCTCATATAACAACTTCTAAACCATTCAGAGTCTGTAGTGGACTTCTTTACACTTTCTTTTCAGTGCTTAGTATGGTTCGACACGAGGAGCAAGATTTTTTAAACACTGATATAAGAAATACAATCCACTTGACTTTTTTTATTTATTAAAAGTTAAAGGGTTGTTGAATTGTAAATGATATCTGAAGGCAAATATCTAATAAAATTTTGCATTTAAAAGTGTGCAAATGTGGAAAAAATGTAAAAGAAATTTAGGAACTAGGGCACAATAAAGAATTGGGTGGGATGAAATGCTGTAGTTTTGAAAGCAAAATGGTTACCCATTTTTATTTGGTATTTAAGATGCATCTTTAATTTTAGAATGACGTTTCACAATATGTAAGTGGAAAAAAGTAAGACCTTTTCAGAGATTGCACTCAGCAGAGATACAAACCCCTCCCACTCCCCTGCATACTCAGACAACAGCTCTGAGCAGTGCTCCCATTGCTTTCTTATCTTTCAAAAGATATGGAGAGATATACACAATGCAAGGATATGCAAACCTTGACATCTGACCCCAAAACCACAACCACAGGTCAAGTTTGGAGACTCTAGTTTCATTTGATCTGGAATTGAGCACAGATGACCTTATGGCTTTGACCTTTGACCTTCTGACCCAAAAAAAAGTAGGTTAGCGTGAGCAGACCTCAAGTTCAATCCCTGTACCCAGTTTGGTGAGCCTATTCCCTGTGGATCTTAGACTAGAGTGATGGACGTGGACACATGAACAGACGGAGTGGCTTGCTAAACCCCTGCACAACTTTGTAAGTGTGGGTAATAACAGCATGAGTTGCATATTTAGTATCAGTGGTCCTCTTGTGGATGCACATGTAAGATGTTGCATGTGCACGAATGGCTCTACACATCACATGGATGCTATTACTTGAAAAAGATCCTCCTCTTTTCAAAGGAAGAGATTTCAGAAAAGTATTTCAACTTTTGTTGTTCAGGCTACAGGACACTTTTTTTCAGCCTGTTTATTAAGAAAATATGTGTTTCTGGATCTTGTTAGTATGTTTTTTTCTACAAATTATTTGCAAATCACCCTGAAAAATAGATTATTACTCACAAATTGTATAACTTTGCCCACTGTGCCATTAGTATAGAAGTATCTTCCCTATCTTCACCTCTAAAAGACCTTTTCAACACTCTTTTTTCATACTACTAATAATTAAGAATACTTGTGATGTTCCATTGCCAAATGTGATTTCTGAGATCTGAAAAACTGTGTCTCTCTCAAATGTAGGGTTTATAGTAAGAGAAGACAGTGGATAAAAGCTTAAGGCAGTCTTTGACATTAAAGACTTTCAAGAGACTGTTATGTATTTAATATTTATTTTTAATTCTATAGCATTTTTTAAGCATAATTTATAAGTGTGTAATGTCAAAATAAGCATTGAGATAGGAAATGTACAGTATAAAACTGGCATTCACCTCATAATTTTCTCCTGCTACTACCTGATACAAACTGATATCCTAGTGATAAAAAAAAAAGTGGTTTTGCACCTTGCGCCAATGCTTTCCTTAATTTCTTCAGCGCATTGTCTAGTTTTCCACTGTTTTCTGGTTTTCACCACCCAATTAGGAAATGACTCTGTGCGCATCTTGCTCTTGTAGGATTTGACTGAATTTGACTGATTTCAAGTGTGAGATGTTATGTCCAAAACCAACACTCCAATAATGAGGCCGGAGGTGCAGTAGAACGTTGTCATGTGTGTGCGTAATTGTGCACACACAAATTAATAATTAATACGAGCCCAAGATGCTGGTGAAGTGAACGTGTTTATTAAAAGAAAGGGGAAAAACACAAATTACGCAAAATGTTCAATGGAAAAACAGTCTGATACACAAGGTGATGGATGTCCGAGCTCAGTTGGCAGGGGGAGCCCCACGCGCTCCTAGATGGGACTGGCCAGCGGACAGGAAGGGCTAATAACAAGGGAAAGATTTACAAAGGCATCGGAGCGCAGCTGGCTCTGGGAAAAACAACACCTGAGCAGTCCGAAGGGACGGGAACCAACAGCTCCAGGACATCAACGTAGACCTGTGTAGAGGAGACTGGAATGACTTTCTGACTAAAGACTAGTCACAATTGACTGTTGCCGCCACACTGAGTCCACCACCCAACAAGTATAAGTACCCAGAGGGCTAACGATATCAAGTGGATGCAGGAGTGTGGGAGAGCAGGTGCATGAGTGACTGTGAGTCAGAATGGACGTGTGTGTGTGTGTGTGTGTGTGTGTATGTCTTTGCATGTGTGTGTGTGTAAGCCTAAGCGTATGTGCATGTATGAAGGAGTATGCTTGAGTGCGTGCAGGTGGGAAAATAAGTATGTAGAAAACAAGGAGGAGGGCAAATAATAATAATATACAACAGATGACAGCATAAACTGGTAGATGCCTGGCAGAGAGGAGGAGGCGTGGCCATAGGCTGACAGGGAGCCAGGCTCAGGCTCCAATAACTGCCAGCTGGCGATAATTATCAAATAATCTGAAACTACAGCCACAATCACAGAATGGAGGCTGACGCCTCAGCCCCGTTCGTGACAGAGCCACTCCCTCAAGGGGTGGAAACCAGACACCCACCATACCATCAAAACACAAAAGAAAAACCTGCCCCCCTCACCCACAAAACCATCACCACTAACCAGGGCGGGAGGTGGGGGGAAACAGGTCAGGAGGGAACAACCAGAAACTATACACAAACAGCACAAGAACAAAATCTCCAACCCCAAAACCAAAGTTGAACCTTCCCCAAACCCAAGAGTCCCCAAGTTCAGGGGGCCGGCCAAGGTCCCAGGGCCCACGAACGGCCATGTGAACCAGGCCAGGTGGCCAAGTAAAGTCCAACACCAGCCGGACAGACAGGCAAGGTGAGTCGGGTGGCCTGCCTGGGAAAAAAGGCCACCTAACCCAACGGCACAGTCTGTCAGGTGGCCGGCCAGAGTTCTTCAGCCACCAAGCCAGATGAGACGGGCTGGGAGATGGACCCCCCATAGGGAGACCCAGTCCTTTGGGCAGCCGGCCCACATAGTTGAGCCACCAGGACCGGAGGGGCAAGCAAGGAGGCGGCCTACCCACCAGGAGGCTAAAAGGTGGGTGGCTGCACCAAGAAAGGGGGGCCCCAGCAGCTACTGGTGGCAGGACCTGGTGGACCATGGCGGTGCCCAGCAGAAGTAGGAGGTACACCCAGCAGGCTTCCAGAAGGAACAAGGAGACCCCGGTGACCTCAAGCTGGCTGGCTGCACCCTTGGTGGTCCCAGCTTGGGACAGGAGCTCGGTCGCCCCCCGGTGGACCCGGACTGGGCCATGGCTGCGCTTGCAGTGGTCCCGGCCTAGGACTGGAGCTCGGTTGCACCCACGGTAGAACTGGACTGGACCATGGCTGCACCCGCGGTGGTCCCAGCCTGGGACAGAGTTGCACCAGCAGTGGTCCCAACCTGGGACTTCATTGCTCCCACAGTGAGCCCCTACTGGGCCTGTGTTGCACCCATGGAGGACCCCGACCAGGTCATGGTTGCACCCACTGTGGAACCCGGCTGGGCCCCTGCTACACCTGCGGTGGACCCCGGCTGGGTCACTGCTGCCCACTCGGTGGGACCCGGCTGGGCCAACGCTGCACCCTCGGTGGACCTCAAGCTGAGGCACAGTCCCCATGGCGGACCAAGGCTGGAGCAGAGCACCCACGTGGGACTGACGCTGGGGCGTGGCACCCACGATGTTCCCCAACCGGGACATAGCACCCACGGAGACCCAGGCTGAGGCAGAACCCAAACAATGGCCTCAGGCAGACGGGGAGCTGAATCCCGGCCAACCTCAGGGTTACAAAAATAATTTTTTTGTAAGCTGTCTGTGTTTTTTTCAACTGATTTAAGACAATTTTGCACTGCTGAATCCAAAAATGACATCCATTTCTCTCAATTAGGTCAGGTTTTTATGCTAAGTTGATTTTTAAAAAATCTGATCTTCTGACTAAATTGATTACATTTTTGTGACATTATCGGTTGATTTTTGTTAATATTTCTCATCCGAAATAGATTTTTAAGAGAAAAAATCGTTTTCTAACACAATTTATTGATTAAATGTTACAAACTTTGATTACTGTAAATTGAATAGTAGACACTGATAAAGGTAAGTACATCTAAAATTGATTGTTACATCATCATTGTTCAAAATTCAGAGTTTCAACTTCCATTTATTCGAACCTCTAGAATGCGCAGTGGCAGGGATGTCTCTCTTCAGAGTCCAACAGTAATCAGCCATCATGACAATTTATGACATCATGTCATAAATTGGGGCATGCAAACTCTTCAGAGTTTGAGAAATTTCAAGAAATAAAAAAGAATTTTGCATCATATAAAGTGAAAATACCCATACATGTAAACAAAAACGTAAAAAACAACATGTGGCCATAGTTCAAGAAGTTGACCTGATTGAGCAAAACCAATGTGATTTTTGGATTCAGCACATCAAAATTGTCCTAAACCAGTTTAAAAAAACTTTAGACAATAAATTTGGTGTTGACCAGTGTTATCAGAGAGCAGGTCTGAAATCAACAGCGTATTATCAACCGCTATTTCAGCAGCGCTTTTAGATGGCACGGACACGCACTACTACATCAGGGGTAGAATTTCTATGTCCCTTATTTTGCTGGACTGATTTTGTAAAAATCTGTCATAATAACATACCTGATCTTTTATTTATTAATTCATTCATTGGCAATCTGTCCAGGGTGTACCCCACCTCTCCCCCCAAAATGCTGGGACAGGCTCCAGCCCCTCACAACCCATAAAGGACCGTAAAGAAGATGAATGAACTGTAATCTTAAAGAGAATTACTATGGCGGCACAAAAAATAAGGAGCGAACTGAGAGTTTTTAAGTAGGTTTATTAAATCATACCGCCATCATAGGAACTCCGCTCCAGCCCTTGTGTGAGCAGACTGGAGCGTGTCCTCAGGCTCTCAGCAAAGAGACACAGGATGTGTGTGTCAGCAGCAGTTGAAGGAATGAGAGACAGATTTACAGAATAGTGCAGCATATATACCCATCTACAGACAATACATGAAAGGCATTCACAGCAGTAGGTATGGGCATTTGCATTTGAGAGACACACATAACAATAAGGAGATTGCAAGAGGTTACAAGGCACATCTACATATTGTCATCAGTGTCTAGACACAGTAAGGACAGGAAGCATGAACACAATGCATGAATGGCACCTTAACATCACAGTAGTGAAACGGAAAAAGCCAGAAGGAGTGGGCTGTCTGTAGACATTAATACACACATTGCCGTGCCTGTCCCAGTCTGTTGTGGGGGTTATCCCAAACCGCCACAATTACACACATTAAGCAGTCATCTATTTATTTATGCTGTCCTTAAGTGAACAAGATGTGGGTCACTGGTTTGGTTTTTTTTTTTTTTGACTTACAGTGATGTGAAAAAATGTTTGCCCCCTTCCTGATTTCTTATTTTTTTGTATGTCACACTTAAATGTTTCAGATCACCAAACAAATTTAAATATTAGACAAAGACAGCACAAGTAAACACTAAATGCAGCTTTTAAATGAAGGTGTTTATTATTAAAGGTAAAAAAAAAATCCAAACCTACATGGCCCTGTGTGAAAAAGTGATTGTCCCCTCTGTTAAAAGATAAATTAACTTAGGATTATCACATCTTTGGAAAGCTGAGTTCAATTTCTCTAGCCACACTCAGGCCTGATTACTGTCACACCTGTTCTCAATCAAGAAATCCCTTAAATAGGACCTGCCTGACAAAGTGAAGTAGACCAAAAGATCCTCAAAAGCTAGACATCATGCTGTGATCCAAAGAAATTCAGAAACAAATGAGAAAGAAAGTAATCGCGATCTATCAGTCTGGAAAAGGTTATGAAGCCATTTCTAAAGCTTTGGGACTCCAGCAAACCACAGTGAGAGCCATTATCCACAAATGGCAAAAACATGGAGCAGTGGTGAACCTTCCCAGGAGTGGCTTGCCAACCAAAATTACCCCAAGAGCGCAACGGCGACTCGTCCAAGAGGTCACAAAAGACCCCACAACAACATCCAAAGAACTGCAGACCTCACTTGCCTCAGTTAAGGTCAGTGTTCATGGCTCCACCATAAAAAGAAAACTGGGCAAAAATGATCTGCATGGCAGTGTTCCAAGACAAAAACCACTGCTGAGCAAAAAGAACATAAAGGCTCATCTCAGTTTTGCTAGAAAACATCTTGACTTGACCCAAGACTTTTGGGAAAATACTCTGTGGACTGACGAGACAAAAATTGAACTTTCTGGAAGGTGTGTGTCCCATTACATCCGCCATAAAAGTAACAGCATTTCAGAAAAGGAACATCATACCAGCAGTAAAATATGGTGGTGGTAGTGTGATGGTCTGGGGCTGTTTTGCTGCTTCAGGACCTGAAAGACTTGCTGTGGTAAACTGAACCATGAATTCTGCTGCCTATCAAAAAATCCTGAAGGAGAATGTCCAGCCATCTGTTCGTGACCTCAGGCTGAAGCGCACTTAGGTTCTGCAGCAGGACAATGATCAAAAACACACCAGCAAGTCCACCTCTGAATGGCTTAACAAAAATAAAATGAAGACTTTGGAGTGGCCTAGTCAAAGTCCTGACTTGAATCCCATTGAGATGCTGTGGCATGACCTTAAAAAGCCAGTTCATGCTCAAAAACCCTTGAAAGTGGCTAAATTACAATTCTGCAAAGATGAGTGGGCCCAACCAGTTATTAGGTATGGGGGCAATCACTTTTTCACACAGGGCCATATAGGTTTGGATTTTTTTTTCATTAATAATAAACACCTTCATTTAAAAACTGCATTTTGTGTTTACTTGTGTTATCTTTGTCTAATATTTAAATTTGTTGGATGATTTGAATGATTTAAGTGTGACAAACATACAAAAAAATGAGAAATCAGGAAGGGGGCAAACACCACCGTAACTACTGTTCTTCCATGTTTGTGTAAGAGTTTGAACAAGGCTGTGCTCATGTTCTCGCTTTATGTTCATATTTGTTCTTTCTGTTATCTTTGGGACATAAGTTCAGTCCATGTCCTCGCCCTTAGTCATGATGTTTTCTCTATGTTCCCTGTCTTAGCCTTAGTTTAGTCATTGTGTTTATTTTCATTATCATGTCTCTAATTATGTTCCGTAGTTTTGTTTCTGCCCCTGTGTTCATGATTATTATTATTATTATCTTGGTCCCGTGTTCATGTCTCTTATGTATCCTCCATTCCTGTTTACCTTTTGTCTCAGTCCCTCATGCCTCCTGTATCTGTAGCCATTCCCTGCTGTCTCTGATTGCCTCTGATTGTCCCCACCTGTTCTGTATTGTCGTGATTACCCACTGTCTATATATGCCTGTATCAGTCTGTGTCAGTTGTGGCATCCTTACATCCTGTTGGTGTTGTTCCACACTTCTGTCTTAAGTATTCGTAGTTTTTGATTTAGTCCTGTTATTTTTACATGCCTGAGTGTTTTGCCAGTGAGTTTTGTTCTGTCAGTTTGGTTTTGAGTTTGTTTCCAGCCCATGTGCTGCATTTTATTTTATGTTAATAAACCAGCAAACTAAGAGTTTCCACATTTGGGTCCTCTCTTCTGCCCAGTCCAGGCACATACCCTGACATGCTGTCGTGCAGCAGGACCAATCTGCTCTATACTGGGAAAAGAGCTGTGACCACAGCCCAGGAGGAGAGCTGGCAGGTGCAATGCAAAACCGACAATCATCATTTTCTAATTAAGACAGTTTTAAAATTTTTTTAACCTCCAGTTCACTAATCATTCTTTTAACAGAATGATTCAAAATGAAAGCATCCTGACAGTTGTTTTGAGTTAAAACACAACAATTTTACATTCGAGAGAGGAGATTACCTCGGGAAAGAGAAAGACTGGGATAAACTCTGAATTGCACATATCTCATCCATGCATAATTATCTTTAAGCCTCCCCACTTTAAGCTCCCCACTGCGAGCAGGGCTGTGGAGGGTTGTGTGATTTATTTCATGTTACACCCCAAGCACACCTCTGAATAATTAAGAGCATTAGAACACCCTGTTTGCACTTTGCACCCAGTGCAAAATTCATTTGTGTGCTGCTATAATAACAGAATGGATGTGACACACCCATAAATGCACCTGTCACCTGAGACAATAGACTGTCAACAGGACTGCTGTAATAGATCCATACAAGTAAATTAGCATATACTGTATGTAAACCTGTGATGTGCTGAGCAGGATGATCTGGTCTCTGAATTGAAGGAAACAGGAGCTGCTCTATGTAATGCATCAATGAAACAAAGACAATAATACATAATTCATGCCCTAATGTTAATACTGCAGTCCTCAGAGATATATATTCCATCTGTGTTAAACATCACTGTAAGGCAACCTAAAAAACAAATGCACAAGCTTCAGCACAACTTAAGATTCAAAGATTTTATTTGTCAGTACTACTATACGTACAGGACATTCAGGAGAACTGAAATGCTGTTATTCTCTCTGCAGTTTCTCTGCAGTTTCTCTATTAAAATGCTAGCAGTGCTGCAGTACTTGGTTGCCTTTAAAGAGGTCAATGACTGCACTTTTTCACATTTTAACAATTCATTCGGGTCTTGATGAAATGTTTGTGACATACAGTATATTGGTCAAATTTTCATTAATTATTTAATTATTGCAGCAAAATTGTTTTTAATCTTTTCCAGCCTTTCTGAGAATGCCTTGTTTCAGTGCTTGTCTTTATAACTGTAAAAGACTGCATTCAACTCTGCTCTCTCTCTCTTATGTCACTATTCGTAACCTTAACTTCTAATCTTAGCTTGGATTTAGCCTGAGCCAAAATTTGTTCATCTACCAACATCTGACCATATACATTGCTCTTAAGGTACCTATGTTTAGACTAAATCTTATTTTGTTGTGTCTAACACCCCTTTGCTTCAGGAAAAGCCACTTAATTTAATATTACTGCTAACCCTTGCCTCAAGTATCCCAAGCTCTGCACTGCCCTGTGCAGCTGATTCAGTGTTGCCAGATAGACCATAATTATCGTATTTATACGATAGTTTTAGGGCCTATACAATATATGATCAATAGTTTTAAAAAAGGCCAAATATACGATAGTTTTGGCATTTCTGTGCATCCCCCCAAAAAACGTCATTTTAATTTATGTGAACATCCACACATCACCAGAAACTGATGCCTGCTCATCGCTGATGAGCTCATACCTGGCTGGCTCCTCCTCACTGCCAAATGTGCCTCATCAGCAGTGCTTAGCTCATGTTTGTCTACGCAGCTATATTGGCACCACAACAAATAAAAAAAAATCAGTGAACATGAGTTCAGACTCGGAGGAAAAAATGGACTAATAGTGTCCAGCAGCACAGACATGAACACTGGTAAGAAAACAAAGCACCTCCACTGGGCACAGCAGCTTTATTGCCTTGCCTGGTAGTTGGACCCTACATTTAAGGACAGAAGCAGCAGTTGTGCAAAGAGGTGCAATTCACTGTGTGGGTGGGTGGGTGTAATTGGGACAATGCATAAAGCAGCCGTTTCATTCAAATAGCCAAGCCTCTGCGTTTATTCCTTATGTTACTGCAGTTCCATGCATATAGAATAGCTTTGTTTTTAAATACACTGTCCTAGTCTGTGATTTTTTTCAAGTTATTTTAGTACATATGATAGTTTGGGTCAAAATACAATAATTTTAAAGTGACAGGATGATATTTCTTCATTTCCCATCTGTTGTGGCTAAGAATGAGGTGCTGACAGCGGACGTGAACTGAACTCTCCTTTATTGAACACACAACTCACTATGTACAGAAGGGTCGTGCCGCCCTAAGCCACGTGATGACATCACCTACGGCACACCACCACATCCAAACACTACATTCACCCCCCCCCCCCCGCTTAAAAAACCCAAAGACCTTTACACAGCTAACTGGCCACCTGGTTAGACCACCAGTATGCACGCATGACCGAGTGGATTTTTCTGCCACTGTTGTCGGTCACGTCCTTAGCTACACATAAGAGTCCAAACTTCAAAAGTTAGTCATAAAACCCTTTAGGTGGCGGGGTCTCTGCTGAGCCCGGGCCGAGCAGTGCTTGTGCTGTGTCTCCGCCGCAGGCTCCGGTGGACGGTCTTCGGGGATTGTGGGCTTTGTGTCGCCGAAGTCCCAGCCTGATCCCGTTGTGTCCACAGCTGTCTCCTGATCCGGGATCGAAGTCGGTGTCACTTTTCTAAGGTGATTGGTGAGCCACCGTGACCCATCAGCGAGATGAAAGGTGACTGGGCCCAACTACGCTGTGATCGGCATCAGCCTTGTCCAAAACAATTGCAGCTTGTGAGCGCATTTGGGGTGCCGGATTTGGACCCAATCCAGTACTGCAAGCCTGGGTCACTTTGCCCGGTGTTTCTTGTCAAACCTTTGCTTCATGCGTTGCTGTTGTTCAACCACCCTCCCCCCAGGTGAGGGCATTTCTGTTGGGGTAGCGTCCGATGGGGGGCGTAGTCGGTCCAGGGGAAGGCACACCTCACATCCTAGCATTAGTAGGGTCAGGGTGCTACTCTTTGGGGCGTGAGGTGTCGCTCTGTAATGTAGCGCAGTGCTCTGTAGTGTAGCCAAAAATGGGAGCCCATCCGCTAGGTGTGCCCTGAGACCATTCTTGAGGGTCTGGTTGAATCTCTCCATCTCCACATTCCCCTGAGGGTGGTAGAAGGCAGTTCTTATGTGCTTAGTTTAGTTTAATTTATTGGTTTATTGGTTTATTTGTCAGGGACAATGTACAGAAAAAACACTATTGCCTTTTCCCCCCACAAAGGCCGCAAAGTCTGCTGAGGTGAACTGCGGTCCATTGTCTGTTGTGATTACGTCTGGCACACTCTAGTGGGTGAAAAGTGAGGTGAGGAAATCGGTGATTACGTCGGTGGTGACTGAGCCAGTGGGCAAACCTCGGGCCATTTTGAGTGGAGATTATAGGCCACTAACAGAAAGCGTTGGTGCGGGGGGCGCTATGCAGTTCACCGCATATGTCCAATTGGACATGTTTTCATGGGCCCAATGGCCATGGCTGTGGCTGCAGGGGTGGAGGTGGTGGTACACCAGTTTTTTTGCTGTCCAGGAAGGGCATACAGTCTTTCACCATGATCCCACATCCTTGTCAATCACTGGCCACCAGACTGAGCTCCTATACCGCTGTTTGACTCTGACAACACCCAGGTGGCCCTCGTGTACCATGGTCAGGATGCAGCCCTTCAGCATTTCCAGGATTACAGTGCAGAGCCCCCTTGCCCCACAGACATTGTTCCAATATGATAGATTGTCTCTGACTTTGTGGAAGAGTGCTAGCTCTTCCGGCATGCTGTGTTGCCAGCCCTCACAAATGAAGGTGCACAGCTGGGTTAGTACTGGATCTTGTTCAGATGCAGCCTGGAGCTGATGCAGGGAGATGGCGGTCTGAAGTGGGCCATGCAGCATGTAGACTAGTTCAGGCTCTAAGGGGTCCTGGTCGACACTCAGTGTGGGGTTAGGTGTGGACAGTAGGTCCGCCACTACATTTTCTCTGCCCACCGTGAACTGAGTGGTGAAGTTATATGCTTGTAGCCTTTCCGACCACCTGTAGATGCGCAGAGGTTTGTGCCCTGACCCCAATGTTTCCAGCAGCGGCGTGAGAGCCCTATGGTCTGTCTGCAGTATGAAGCATCGTCTATACAGGTACATGTGCCAGCATTCGCACGCCCAAATGCATGCCAGCACCTCCCTCTCCCCACTGAGTACTTCCGCTCGGCTGACATGAGTGACCTCGAGGTGAACGCCACTGGGCGCACGGTCCCCCCTTGAAGTTACGACAGAACGACTCCTACTGCTGTGTTGGAAGCATCACATGTCACAAGCGTGGGGCTCTGTAGGTCGAAGTGGGCGAGTACTAGTGGAGAGGTGAGCTTTGTTTTCAATTGGCTGATGGCAGCGGAGCATGGCAGGGTCCACACCCAGGCTGCATCCTGCTTCAGGAGGGTGCACAATGGCTCTATCATCTCTGAGTAAAGGGGAATGAAGCGCCCATAAAAGTTTGCCATACACGAAAAAGATGAGAGCTGTGCGGGGCATGATGGTTCGGGTAGCTGCAGTACCACCTCAGTGTTTGAGTGCAGGGGCCTCAGGCCCTCGGCTGTCAGGCGGAAACCCACAAACTCGATGCTCATTGCTCCAAAGATGCACTTCACCCCGTTGAGTGTGAGGCCATGTTTTTCTAGCACCTCCATTACCTTAGCAAGGCAGGTGTCATCAGAGGCCAAAGTTGCTCTGTGCACCACAATGTCATCTAAGTAGACCACTACGCCTGGGAGACTGACGAAGATGGTAGCTATGATTCTTTGAAAACAGCTCGGGGCGGAACTGAGGCCGAAAGGCATATAGGTGTACCTGAACACTGCCATGTGGGTGACGAATGCTGTTAGGCTGCGGCTGTCTGGGTGAAGGGAAATCTGCAGGTAGCCTTGGCAAAGGTCCAGTTTGGAAAGAACCTTCAAGCCATGGAACGCTGCCATCAGTTCCTCCGTCGTGAGCAGGTGATATTTGTTGGGGGTCACCGCCTTGTTCACCATTCTGAGTTCAATGCATGGTCGCAGGCCACCCGACTTCTTCCTTGCCACCACCAAGCTGGAGATCCAGGGGGAAGCGTTGACCCGCTCGATGATGCTGGCATCTAAGAGCCTCTGCAGTTCTGCCATGACGTCGTCCTGCAATACGAGGGGGAGTCGGCGGAAAGGCTGAATTTTTGGTGACACCGTCAGATGAATGAGCGGTCAGTGGTTGAAAGAGGTGAGGCAGCCCAGTCCCATGACGAGCGTTGGCCAGTAGTGCTGCCAGGATGAGGAAACTGTCAGAACAGCTTAGCCCATTGGGTCGGTGATGGAGAAGCCCAACTCACTGATCAGATCGATACCCAGCAGGTTGGCCCCCTGGCGCGTCACTTGGAAGGTGAACGACGGAATGGTTTTAGGGCTGCAGCATACAGAAAAGGTGACCATCCCTACCACGCCGATTCTTACGTGCCCGTAGCTGAATAAATCCTCCGTATTAGCTGTGATGGTCTTCCGAGGAAACAGTTTCCTGACCGTAGCCACGCTCAGAAGAGACCTCAAGGCCGCCGTATCCAGTAGCAGCGGCACTTCGACACCGTCCAGCTCCACTGTGCACCATTTGAACCATCAGTTTTTGGCGCCAACTGTGTGAATGGCGGTTGAGCCTGATGGGCGGGCCGTTGAATTTGCGAAGGTTGAGCAGCAAACTCTAGCAAAGTGGTTGAACTTCTTACAGCAGTAGCATTTCAGCCCTCTGGCTGGGCAGGTGGGTGATTGAGTCTGGTGTCTAGATGAACCACAGCCATTGCAGGGTAGGCACTCACACGTGTTGTCCCATTTCCTACCATTCTTCCTCTGGCTGTAATGGGGAGATGCAGGGTTGAACGCTGGATGGCGGTGGTGACAGCCTGTGCTCATGGGGCCAGATGAGGGGCTCGTTGGTTAGGCAGCGTTAGCCACATTGACAGCTGGATGGCCAATTCCATTTGGGATGCCATCCTCACAGCCTCATCTAATTCCAGGTCATTCTCCACCAGCATCAGCTACTCCCGCAGCCACTCACTCTTAGCATGCTCCGCGAGCTTGTCACGTACCAGCTCTTCTTCTAAGTGGCCAAAGGCATACATGTTCGCCAGGACAAGGAGCTTGGTGACATACTAATGGGTCGTTTCGTCCACATGTTGATGGCGCTAGTTGAAAGCGATTCTTCGTGCCGTGAGATTACGTGTGTCGGCGAAATGTCTGTCCATCACAGCAACACAGTGCTCATATGTGCTCGCAGAGCTGAGAGAGTGGAACACACATTGCCCCTCGCTAGCGAGACTGTGGATTAGCACCCCCTTTACCCTCTCGTCGCTAGCAGTGTTTAGGCCAGCAGCGTTGATAAAAGTATGGAATTTCTCATGCCAGCTGGGCCAGGGGATAGGTGGCTCACCTGGCAGAGCGAGGAACAGTTCCACAGGTTGCACTATTGTCGTCTTTATCCTCGTCACCATTGTTGTGTCTCAAGTTGTGTTCACACCAAACGTGAATGGGTAGTGCGAATCCATAGAAAATCAATGGGAAGACACGATTACAAGCGAATTTTCGTCGTCACACATTCGCATCCGCTAGCTAGCGCCACTAGCAGCTAGCTAGCTAGCGGACGTAGTAAAATTACCACCATTGCAGAGTAAACTAGTTAGAAAATGAAACTCACTCACCAGGAGACAGGAGGACCAGGAACTCTTCAGCTGAATTGGGTTTTTGGAGTTATTTACCCACAGTTTCCAGCCAGGGATATCCTAGCAAGCTAGCTAGTAACGTAAACATGGGATCATCTGTGAAGTGTTGGAGGCTTGAGACATAATTTTCAGGTGAGCCCCCTGTCGGATAATGTAAACATAAGCATGACGTTATTTGGGGAATTTCCACAGCAGGTTGAACACAGCTACAGAAGTTTTAAAGACAACTTCGCCTAGTCTGCATTTCACTATTCATGTCTGTTGGCGTGTTTACATTGCATTATAATGTAATCGTGCTGCACAAAAAATTTGCCTGTTCGCATTTGGTGTGAATGCACCTTAAGAATGAGGTGCTGACAGCATATGTGAACCGAACTCTGCTTTATTGAATAGGCGGGGTGGCGCCGGGTGGCACCGCCCTGCACCACGGCCAGTTCGCCACGTGATGAAGTCACCTACAGCATGCCACCACATCCAAACACCTCACCATCTGGCAGCACTGAGCTGATTCCCACAAGCCTCTTTGCTCTGCCCATGGTTCTGGCTGATAGACTGAAGACTTCTGTTCCGTCGCTGCTCGGCTTACATTTATTATGTCATTAATGTCCTGTGGCAAATCCACAACAGTCGATTTTACTTTTTGGACTGAAAAGATATAAAGGCTGTGGGTTTTTTAAAGAGAAGTGCACATTTTGTTAAATTTTTTTGATAATCCTGTGACCAGTAGACACCTTTCAGAAGGTTAAAGTTTATGAAACCACCATTTTCAGTCAATAACTTAGGGCTAAGAAGTAAATTTTATATCTTTTGTTTTGTTTTTTAACACTTTAAGAATTGAAAATAACAACAAATCCTTTTTCATTTTAGTTGCATAATACTTTTGGATTAATAATAGTTAAATATTCAGTTGAACTGAATTAGGTGTATTAATTTTATTTGTTCATCAATAAATTTAATGCTGCAGGGACAGAATTTGCCTATCTAGAAGGCACTCAGAGAGCACATACCTCCAACAAGGCTCCATTCATCCATCTGTCCTTCCCACCCTCATCTCATCCCTCCGTACATCTGCCTTGGCAGAGGTATGCACTGTCAGATCACCTCCAAAATCTAATGGGTTCATCCGTAGTCCAAGGGCCACCTCTGGGAAAAATGTCATCAAAATTCATCTAGTTTTTACATAATCCTACTAACAAACAGACAAACTGCCCAGATCACATTGCCTCCTTGGCGGCGGTAATAACTGTCACTGTGGTGTAATGAGGAGATTTAAACTTGCTTAAGTGCAATCTGATCACCAAAATAACTGGTGTGTTTAGTATTTCCCTGCATCTCTGTGCTTCTCTGGTTAATTTAAGCTAGCTTTGTAGCAGGGGGCTGATGAAGGGAGGCCAGTGGGGAGCTCTAAGATTACCGCTCAAATTGAATAAAGGAGTCGACACATTACAGCAGCTTAGATGATACACCCCACTGCACTGATTAACTCAAAACCAGCACAGCATTATAGAAGCCACATAGAAACAGGAACAAACACAAAGCACACAAACTAAGCGCATAAACCTGGCCAGCTCCCCTCTTTAACACCGTCTTCATCTCCATTTACCTTTCCTCTCATTTTCTCTCTGCTCCACAAGCACATGGCTCACAACCACTCATTGTGGCTTATGCCTCATGATTTGAGTTCATTACAGCCTTGGCAGGGTTTCTCAGATGAAATTAGAATGACAACAGCAATGACACACAGTGCTGCAGTGGAAAGTTTACACAGAGTGTTATGGAGAGCATATGTGTGTGTGCACACGCTAAACAAATCTAATCTAATCTCCTCTGATTCATGGGCAAGCTTGTCTGCATGCATTTGTGATACATATCCACTTTGTGTATATGGTTGTTCTAAGAGATGGAGACAGAAAGCAAATGAGCGGGAATGGTTTCTGACAGCAGAACACAGTATGAGTACAACTCCCTGAGACAAAGTCACAGAGCCTTTCTTAGCAGGGCCACCAGTGACTGTTGACAGCACAGGCTGGGTTCATTTACTAGCAGTAGAGTATGACACAGCTACATAGCCCAAAGGCTGAATTTTGACTTTGTGATCCCAAGAAGCACTGAGGCACTGCTCTCTGCTGCACAGGCAGACAACACAGAAAAGCTCATTTTCATTTTCCTCAAAAGCACAGACAGCAACAGAGAACATAAGCTACAGAGCTGCATGTATCCTGTTCCAACTACAGATTTTCCTGCAGTTAAATGGTTTCTTTAGGAGAGAAAAAAAAAGTTGCTCAGTCCTTATTCATGGTTATATTTGTATTTGTAAATAAATGTATTTATAGTCAGCTGACTATGCCAAATTTTTGATATCCAATTGCCATGGCCACAAAGCATATAGTATAACCATTGATGATTAAAAATCTGTGTGGAGCTGAAAAACATTTTAGAACTAAAATTAATACAAATGTGCCAAGTTATAAATGGTCTGTCAACTTTGTTAATACGTGATTTTTTTTCTATCAAATATATGACTGCTTTCTCTTAAATTTGTTTTGTGTAAAATTCCAACTTTATTGTTCACAAATTTTGCTATTTTTTTCACAAATCCATATTTATTTATTTTTTTTGGGGGGGGGGGGGTTGCTGCAAAGCTGTCAATTTACTGCTCAATCTACATTCCTACCTTCACCTATGGTCATGAACTTTGGATAATGACTGAAAGAAAGAGATCACAGATACAAGTGGCTGAAATGAGCCTCTTCCATTGCTGGACTAACCCTTAGCGATAGGGTGAGGAGTTCAGTTATCCGGGAGAGGCTCAATGTAGAGCCGCTGCTCCTCCACATTGAAAGGAGCCAGCTGAGGTGGTTTGGGCATCTAATTAGGATGCCTCCTGGATGTCTCCCACTTCACGTGTTTTGGGCATGTCCATCAGGGAGGAGACCTCAGGGCAGACCCAGGACACATTGGAAAGACTATGTCTCTGGGCTGACCTGGGAGCCCCTTGGTGTCCCGGTCCCCTCTGAAGAACTGGAGCAGGTGGCTGGGGGGAGGGAAGTCTTTTTTTTGACCAGCTTATTTCCATTTTTTCTTGTCAAAGCCACAGTTATCAACAGAAGAGCTACATGTGGCCCCACGGTCACTGGTTGCATATGCTTGACTTAAGGATAGAAAAGTGAAGTCAGTATAGAATTACATTCTTCTTAATAGTCAGTAGAGTTCTATTTTTGTTTAAAAGAATAAAATTCTGATTTTTGACCTGTGACATTTGATTTAAAGAAATTCATGTTTATTTTGTAATCTATCACCACATTTGGAGTAAAAGTATCACAAGCCCACACTATGTACCTATGGGCTGCTGTCTAGGGAGAGCAGGTGTGAGACTGTAACATATTTTAAAATTGTCATTGATTGAGAAATTGTGTTTTTATAGGTTTTATCATTCTGAAATGTGTCTGTTGGTCTTGTGACCATTCATTCATTCATTCATTCATCTTCTTCCACTTAATCCTTTTCGGGTCGCGGTGGGGGTGGAGGCTGGAGCCTATCCCAGCATCTTTGGGCGAGAGGCAGGGTACACCCTGGACAGATCGCCAGTCCATCGCAGGGCCAACACAGAGAGGCAGACAACCATTCACTCTCACAGTCACACCTAAGGTCAAATTTGAATCCCCAGTTTTGATGCCAATTAACCTAACTTGCATGTTTTTGGGCATGTGGGAGGAAACCGGAGAAATCCCGGAGTAAACCCATGCAGACAACGTGCAAACTCCACACAGATCACTGTTGGTTGGGGGCTGGGATCGAACCCAGGATCCCCCGGCCAAGGGTGAGTTGCTGTGCTGCCGCAGTGCTAACCACTCCGCCACCAAGCCGCCTTGGTCTATCAAAAAAAAAAATATATCAAAGCACTCACTTCTCTAAAACAACACACAGCCTTTATATCATTTTTGTGTCTGAGAAGCTGTTTTAACTCTTCCAGGTTTGTTCCTGTATATCAAGAAAAGGTAAGCCCAGCCCTATTATTGGCCAACCTAGCAGTCTGTCTATTAGTGGGGAGCCAAAGGCGTTACTGCTGTGTTGGGTTTTAGGGACCTTTATTGTGTGACATGGGTGGTGGCTCCTCCTTTCTGGTTCCACCACCACCCAGGGTATAAGAGAGCAGTGAGAGGGAGGGGCGATCGCTTGGCCTCCTCTCTGCCTGGCGGGTGCGCCTGTAATGTGAGAAGGAGTCACTAATAAGCGTGTGTCCAGTTCAACACTCATATACACTACCGTTCAAAAGTTTGGGGTCACTTAGAAATTTCCTTATTTTTGAAAGAAAAGCACTTTTTTTCAATGATGATAACTTTAAACTAATCAGAAATACACTCTATACCAGTGGTTCTCAACTGGTCTGACTTTGGGACCCACCATCACCCCTCAATGACAAGCCGCGACCCAAATCAAAGATTTTCAAATTCTCAAATTTACTGAATGTAAAGATTGTGCATTTTGAACCTGAGGCAGAAGAACAGAATATCAAAGTATACAAACACAAAACAAATTTAATGATTAACCAAAATGACCAGTAAGTGGCAATACAACAGAGGGAACAATTCCCTTTAATGCTGAATCAGCTGCATTTTAAATTAAAAATTAAACAAAAAGTGCAATTCAAAAGAATTCAAGTCTCAAAATTGACTTTTCTTCTGATTGTTTTTTCAGTATTTACCTACTGATAAGGTTATGTGCTTTGAAGAAAATGAAGGAACACTCACTAAAACCTGTAACAGTGACATCATAGACCTGAGTCTTGAGGAATTAATGGGAGAACTGGGGATGTTTTTTGCTCTTGACAAGAGTCTCAGTGTCTGGAGTTATATTAGACCAGGGGTCACCAGCCTTTTTGAAACCAAGAGCTACTTCATGGGTATCGAGTCATGTGAAGGGCACCAGCTTGACACACTCCTCTAAAATAACAAATTGTGTATATATATATAAATAATTATCAATAACTTAGAGTGGGTAACAGACAAGATCAATATTCAACACTTTATTTTTATTAATCTCAGCAATTGTTCAGATGATCACTTCTACATTTCATTAAAAAAATGTCCAGTTTTCACCAGTCACTTTTAACCATAAAAAACTAAACCCTTTTAATTCATGAACTATGTTGAACCATGTTTGAAAAAGTTATGCAACATTTAAGAAAAATCAACTTTCATATTAAATAAATCTTATCACATTTTTAACTGAACAAATCTGCTGCAATTCTGCTCAAAATCTGTTACATTTAATAAACACACTTTTGTGTGTTCTTCTTCACTGGAATTATATCCATACAGTTCTTGCCAAGAATCATGCTGGAGTAATAACCAGCACTGTCCTTTCATGAGAAGAAGATAAACAAGCACTGAGAGCGCTTATATGCACGGTGGCGCAGTGGTTAGCACCGTGGCAGCAGTTTACCCTCGGCCGGGGGATCGCGGGGATCGTGGGTTCGATCCCTGCCCCCGGCCAACAGCGATCTGTGTGGAGTTTGCATGTTCTCCCCGTGTTTGTGTGGGTTTACTCCGGGATTTCTCCGGTTTCCTCCCACATGCCAAAAACATGCAGGTTAGAGAGTTAAGGGGCGCTTGCGCACGCATCGACCGGCAGCTGGTGGCTTGTCACCGGACTGCAGAAGAAATCTACCTACGGGTACAAAATAAGTCAAAAAAAAAAAAAAGAGTGGGCCACAGTCGCACCGCAAATGAAACACACGCAGCTTCCTTTCACCGTAGTAAAAAAGAACTCTTCCTCCCGCTCACTTTGAAAATGATAAATTTTCTGTCTTTTTTTTTTTTGCCATGTTTTTGGGCTAGGAAACAGCACTGCGCTCACCATCTTCACTGGCCGCTAGCTTACGCTCCACAAGCGCGAAGGTTTTGTCATGCGCACAATACTGACCTTTGAACTAGGTCAGAGTTCACCTTAACGTTATGTATAATAAACATATTTTCATTTTTTTTTATTTTTAAGACATTGTCATTTTAAAATCTATATAAATGCAAGTGTGATTTTAAAAAATAGCGGCAGAAAAAATTACATCTTAGAAGCAGCTCACTTGCGAGTTGTGCTATTTTTAGAACAGGCCTGCGGGCGACTCATGTGGTCCTTGCGGGTGACTTGGTGCCCGCGGGCACCGCGTTGGTGACCCCTGTATTAGACAAAGCAACTCTGAGGTCATGCTCAATGTCCAGTCTGTTTCTCTGTTTTGTCTTCAACTGAGCCACAGCTGAGAAGCCACACTCACAGAGATAGGTAGTGCTGAAAGGTAGCAAGGTTCTTACTGCTCGAATGGCAAGAGAAGGATACTCGCTCATCACAGTGCTGCACCAGAACTGCGAGAGGCTTACCTCTGTGAACCTCTTTTTCAGCGTGTGGTCACATGATAGCTCCACCAGCTGACTCTCTTCATTGCTTGGCAACGTAACGCTTTCCATGTCGATTCCAAAGGGATCACGTATCCAGTCCGTTTCGCCATGCTCAATTAGCATATACAAACAAACGTTGCGAGTCTTCTTCTATGGTGAGAAATATGGTGTCGCCCGCCACCTACTGCCATCTACTGTTACGGAGTGTGAATGACACTATGTTGATTTATTTCTTGATATTTTATTTGCCCAGGCAAAGGCCCATGACCCACTGAAAACAGGTCCGCGACCCACTTTTGGGTCGCGACCCACCAGTTGAGAATCACTGCTCTATACATTGCTAATGTGGTAAATGACTATTCTAGCTGCAAATGTCTGGTTTTTGGTGCAATATCTACATAGGTGTATAGAGGCCCATTTCCAGCAACTATCACTCCAGTGTTCTAATGGTACAATGTGTTTGCTCATTGCGTCAGAAGGCTAATGGATGATTAGAAAACCCTTGTGCAATCATGTTAGGTCTGCAATGCTGTAATTGCTGCAAATGGAGGATTCTTTGACGAAAGCAAAGTTTGAAGGAAAAAATTATTATTTCAAATACAAATCATTATTTCTAACCTTGTCAAAGTCTTGACTATATTTTCTATTCATTTTACAACTTATGGTGGTAAATAAGTGTGACTTTTCATGGAAAACACAAAATAATTGTCTGGGTGACCCCAAACTTTTGAACGGTATTGTAAATTTAATGTTATGTCATCATTGTTCAAAATTCAGAGAATTTCAAGACATAAAAAAGAATTTTGCATCATATAAGGCGAAAATACCCGTACATGTAAACAAAAACGTATAAAACAACATGTGGCCATAATTCAAAAAGTTGACCTGATTGAGCAAAACCAATGTGATTTTTGGATTCAGCACATCAAAATTGTCCTAAATCAGCTAAAAAAACTTAGACAATAAATTTGGTGTTGACCAGTGTAATGATCAAAAGAATGAGATCACGGATACAAGCGGATGAAATGAGCTTTCCCCATAGGGCTGCTGGACTCACCCTTAGAGACAGGGTGAAGAGCTCAGTCATCCGGGAGAGGCTCAGAATAGAAATGCTGCTCCTCCACATCGAAAGGAGCTAGTTGATGTGGTTTGGGCAACTGATCAGGATGCCTCCTGGACGCCTCCCACTTGAGGTGTTTCGGGTATGTCCATCAGGGAGGAGACCCCGGGGCAGACCCAGGACATGCTGGAGAGACTACGTCTCCCAGCTGGCCTGGGAACGTCTTGGTATCCTCTCTGAAGAGCTGGAACAGGTGGCCGGGGAGAGGGAAGTTTGAGCTTGAGCTGCTTGAGCTGCTTGAGCTGCTGCCTCTGCGACCCAGACCTCCAGAAAAGCGGTAGAAAATGGATGGATTCCACTTTCCACTTCAATTCCACTTTATTTATATAGTGGTTCAGGAGTTAGAGTGGGTCATCCAATAACCACATGGTTGGCGGTTCGAATCCCGCTCTCCCCGGATATCCTGCTGTTGTGTTCCTGGGCAAGACACTTCACCCCTAATTGCCTCTGGTGGGTCTGGAAGTGCCATGTTAGGTAGCATGCTGCCATCAGTGTGTGAATGTGTGTGTGAATGGGTGGATAGCAGGATCTGTAAAGCGCTTTGGTCATCAAGAGATGAGAATAAAAGCGCTATATAAGTGAATGCCATTTACCATTTTTATATAGCGCCATATCACAACAAAAGTCATTTCATAGCACTTTCAATGTAAGGAAAACCCCACAATTGCAGAAAGACCCAGCAATCAGACGATCCCCTGTGAGCAAGCACTTAGCGACGGTGAAGAGGAAAAACTCCCATTTAACAGGAAGAAACCTCTAGCAGAACCGGGCTCAGGGAGGGGCAGTCATCCACTGCGACTGGCTGGGGGTGAGGGGATAGAGAAGATGAAAAGAACAGACATAAAGAGAGCAAACATTAACGGTGAGAAGCCAAGTACATTAATGGAGGTCGCCCGGCAGTCAGAATCTATTAACAGCAAAACAAAAGGGGGGTTAAGAAACACAAGATCCCTCCCTAATTGTAGGCTATATTGAAGAGGAAGGTTTTTACCCTATTCTTAAAAACAGAGATCGAGTCTGACTCCCGGACCCAGAGTGGTAACTGGTTCCACAGGAAAGGAGCTTGATAGCAGAAGGCTCTGCCTCCTGTTGTACTTTTGGAGATTCTAGGTATTACAAGTAATCCAGCATTTTGGGAGCGTAGTGCTCTGTTAGGATGATAGGGTAATATCAGATCTTTTATATATAAGCGGGGCTGATTATTAAGAGCTTTGTAGGTGAGAAGAAGGATTTTAAATTCTAAACTCTATGGGAAGCCAATGAAGGGAGGCCAGAACCGAAGAGATATGATCTCTCTTTCTAGAACCAGTTAAAACTCTTGCAGCAGCATTTTGGATCAACTGAAGACTTTTTAAAGATATTTTTGACAACCTCATAATAACGAGTTACAATAATCTAATCTAGAGCTAACAAAAGCGTGGATCAGTTTCTCAGCATCATTCAGAGACAAGATGCTCCTAATCTTGGCAATATTGCACAGATGATAGAAGGCAGTCTTAGAAACAAATTTAATATGTGAATTGAAGAACAGATCTTGATCAAAAATAACTCCAACGTTCCTCACAGAACTATTCAGAGTAAGAGTAGCGGCATCCAAATTAAGAGTTTGATTTGGAAAGGTATTTCTAAGGTTTTTTGAACCAACAAGAATGACTTCAGTCTTATCTGGGTTTAAGAGCAGAAAATTATAAGTCATCCAAGCATGATTTCCTTAAGACAGGCATCTAACTTGGCTAATTGATTACAATCATCGGGCTTCATTGACAGGTATAATTGTGTGTCGTCTGCGTAACAATGAAAATGTATACAGTGCTTTCTAATGATATTGCCTAACGGAAGCATATATAAACTAAAAAGAGAATCAGAATCAGAATCAGAATCAGAATCAGGTTTATTGCCATTGTTCATGTAGTACACAAACTAGGAATTTGTCTCGGTACAATGCTGCAACATTAAACATGATAAGATAAGAGAAATAAACTATACATGTAATAAAGTGTAGGATAAGATTAAGTGATACTGGTCAACAGTTAAAATATATATTAGCCAGCAGCAGATACTGTGGAGAACTATATAGTGCAGTCGGTAATGCAGGAAGAAAACAGTGATGATTGACATGAGTCTGGTTGAGCTGCTGTACATGGTGCACGAGAGTCACTTAGTGTTCAGCAGTCTAATGGCAGAGGGGGAGAAGCTGTTCATGTGACGGGAGGTTTTAGTCTGGATGGACCGAAGTCTTCTACCAGAGGGGAGGGGGGCAAACAGTACATGACCAGGGTGTGAGGGATCAGCTATGATCCGGCCAGCACGCCTCCGGGTCCTGGAGATGTACAGATCCTGGAGAGATGGGAGCTTGCAGCCGATCACCTTCTCAGCAGTGCGCACGACGCGCTGCAGCCTTAGTCTGTCCCTGGCAGTGGCTCCTGCGTACCACACGGTTATGGAGGTGGTGAGGATGGACTCGATGATGGCTGTGTAGAACTGCACTAACATCTTGGTGGGTAGCTTGAGCTTCCTCAGCTGCCGCAGGAAGAACATCCTCTGCTGGGCTTTTTTGATGAGTGAGCTGATGGTCAGCTCCCATTTGAGGTCCCTGGTGATGGTAGTGCCTAGGAAGCGGAAGGAATCAGCAGTGGTGATGGGAGAGCCTGAGAGGGTGAGGGGGGGCAGAGGAGTAGTGACTTTCCTGAAGTCTACAATCATTTCCACTGTCTTCAGAGCGTTCAGCTGCAGGTTGTTATTGCTGCACCAGGACGCCAGCTGGGCCACCTCTCTCCTGTAGGCGGACTCGTCGCCGTTGGAGATGAGCCCGATGAGGGTGGTGTCGTCCGCAAACTTGATCAACTTGACAGACTGGTGGCTGGAGGTGCAGGAGTTGGTGTAAAGGGAGAAGAGTAGGGGGGAAAGTACACAGCCCTGGGGTGATCCGGTGCTGATGCTAGTATAGTCTGAGACAGTCTTTCCCAGCCGCACATGCTGCCTCCGGTCCGTCAGGAAGTCGATGATCCACCTGCAGAGGGAGTCAGGCACGTTGAGCAGGGACAGCTTGTCCCGGAGCAGAGCGGGGCGGATGGTGTTGAATGCGGAGCTGAAGTCCACAAACAGGATCCTGGCGTAGGTTCCCGGGGAGTCCAGGTGCTGCAGGATGGAGTGGAGGGCCAGGTTGACTGCATCGTCTACAGACCTGTTGGCTCGGTAGGCAAACTGCAGCGGGTCCAGGAGAGGGGTGGTGATGGACTTGAGGTGGGACAGGACCAGGCGCTCAAAGGACTTCATGACTACAGAGGTGAGCGCTACAGGTCTGTAGTCATTAAGTCCAGTGATCCGTGGCTTCTTGGGGACAGGGATGATGGTGGAGGATTTGAGGCAGGACGGCACGTGGCATAACTTAAGGGAGGTGTTAAAAATGTCTGTGAATACAGGAGCCAGCTGTTTCGCACAGAGTCTCAGGGTGGAGGGAGACACGCCGTCTGGGCCGGGGGCCTTGCGCGGGTTCAGTCTGGAGAACTGTTTGAGCACATCCTGCTCACTGATGATAAGGGGAGGGGGGGAGGTGGGGGGGGTGCCTTAAATGAAGTAGGGAATGTGGAGGCTGTGGAGCTGGAGGGAGGGGGGGAGTTGGACACAGATGACGAGGTGTCAAAACGGGCATAGTGTTGGGACAGTCTTTGACAAAGGGCTTTGTCATTCTGACCTTTAGGAGCCTGAGGCCGATAGTTGGTGATCTGCCTCAGTCCTCTCCACACGGAAGCCGAATCATTAGCAGTGAACTGCTGCTGGAGTCTCTCTGAGTACACAGATTTAGCCCTCTTCAGCTCTCTGTTAAACCGGTATTTAACCTCCCTGTAGCAGTCCCTGTCTCCACTTTTCAGCGCTGCTTCCTTCTCCTTCCTGATCTGTCTGAGCTTAGCTGTGAACCAGGGTTTGTCATTAGAGTAACTCACCCTGGTGCGTGATGGAAGAATGTTCTCTTCACAAAAGTGGATATATGAGTTCACAGTGTCCGTGTACTCATCCAGATCATGCGTGGCTCCTTTAAGCATGCCCCAGTCAGATATTTCCATGCACGTTTCCAGCTTCTCCTCAGCATCACTGGTCCGTATCTTCGTAGTGCTCACAACAGGTTTAGTGAGCTTCAATCTCTGTCTGTATGTGGGAATGAGGTGAACCATCACGTGATCAGATAATCCCAGCGCAGCTCGAGGGACAGCGCGATATGCGTCTTTCACTGTGGTGTAACAGTGATCCAGTGTGTTTAATCCTCTGGTGGGGCATTTAATAAACTGTTTGTAGCGGGGGAGATCGTGGCTCAGATTGCACTGATTAAAGTCGCCAGCCACAATAATCAGCGAGTCTGGAAAACTCCGCTCTGTGTGTTGAATGTGATCCGCGAGCACGCGCTGAGCTTCGCGCGTGTCCGCGTCGGGAGGGGCGTACACAGCGATCAGTATAAAAGAAGCAAACTCCCGTGGGGAATAAAAAGGCTTGCAGTTGATAACAAGAAATTCCAAGGCAGGAGAACAGTGTTTGGAAATTACCGTTACATCAGAGCACCAGCTACAGTTGATGTAGAAGCAGACACCGCCTCCTGTGGTCTTGCCGGAAAGCTCTGTGTCACGATCAGCACGGAAGAGCTGAAAGCCATCGAGGCGCAGCGCGCTGTCCGGTATATTTTCCCGGAGCCAGGTCTCAGTAAAGCAGAGGACAGCTGAGGAGGCGAGGTCCTTAAAACGCATCAGCAGTCTCAGTTCATCCACCTTGTTAGAGAGAGAGTTGGTATTGGACAGAAATATGCCAGGCAGCGCCGTTCGCGAGCCTCTCCTGCGAAGTCGTACGAGAGCGCCCGCTCGTCTTCCTCTCTTCCGCCGTCTCACTTTCCGAGCCAAACAATAAACCAGATCGGCGGCAGGGGCTAGAAAAACTGGGAGGAGGTCCGTGGGGGTCAAAGTCCTGATATTTAAAAGTTCTTCACGGGTATAAGTGCAAGCAGACACACAATTGACAAACAAAAACAAACAAAGAGCGCAGCGAAGCACCATGTCGACCGCTGTGGGCGCCATCTTGAGCAAGGAATAGGGCCTAACACAGGTCTGTCACATTGGCTGAGACGCCGTTGTTATCCGGCGCTCAGGCCATATTCCTCCTCAGCCCAGCTCTTATTGTGACAGCGTCTCAGCGGGCTCCCAGCTGTCAACCTCTACGGGACAGCTGGAGCCCAATTACCTCTCATCAGTTGAGGCGCTGTCAACCAGTATAAAAGGGAGCAGCTCCGATCACTCAGGGCTGTGACCTCGCACCATTATCCACGCTCTTCTCCGGCGTGGGTAAGGCTGGAACCCCTTCGTCTGGTGCCAGCCACCCGCTCGTCATTCAGCATCGTGTGTAAGTGTTTACCATTGTTGGATCGTTTGTGTTTTGGCCCCACGAGGCCCTGTTCCTTTGTTCCTTTCCCTTTATTGCAATAAACAACGCAAACTCACTGGTCTGCCCTTGGCTCTCATTGTATGGCTCGCAGAGCCATACGTAACAGTAGGTCACAGCCAAGCGAGTTGCCGGCAGCCGTGAGTTTGCTAAAGTGGACTTCGTTCTTCCCTGTCTGGGTGTCTATTCTGGGAGCATGCCGTCTCCCAGGAGCCGTGTTTGGCGCCTGGGTAATGAGTTAGCTACCGCCCTGGAGTATGTCCACGGGACGCTCTTCCCCGCCTCCCTCTACGACAATCCCATCGACATACGCAGACACCTAGATTACGCTGAGGTTCTCCTGGACAATCTCCCTCGCTACTCCATCCACCCTGAGGTCTGTGCCAGGAGAGACGCCATTGCCTCACAACGCGAGATTCTCCGTGGGCTGGAGGGAAATCCCGGCAGGAAGCCGAAGAGGAGTCGTCGTCACCCCTCGCTTCGGGATCCCGCTCCTGCCTCCGTTCCAGCCCAGGAGTTCGCACCATCCAGAGGTCTTTTCCCATCGGGCACGACGTCACTCGGGAATCCCCCGGAGAAGCTGCAGCTGGCAGCTGTCAAGATCCGAGACCGGGTGGCTGCTGCTCGCGCTGCGGTTCATCCATCCGCCATCATTGAGCATGTGACGGCGGCAGTTAGACTGGTGGAGAGGAATCCAGAGTTGCGTGAGTACCAGAGTTTGCCGACCTGCTCGCTTCTGTCTCTGCGCAGGAACAGCGATTCCCGGGTCTCACCTTTGCCTCGCCCCCTGCAAGAAGCCATCGTCACACCAGTCGTCAACCTCAGTACGAATCCCATCCGGATCCCGTTCTGGGTCGCCGCAAGGTCTCAATTGAGATTGAGATTCCCCACACAGCTGTCGCTCCTGCGCCTCATTGGGGGGAAACCCCGCAGCCTCGTGTCCCGAGCCATCTTCCCCCACTGTTACATCAGCGCACCGGGCCCGGTTCATCTCGGCTGTCGCCCCCTCCTCCTCGATGCATTCCCCGGCTGCTGTGTGCACCCAGAGTCCTGACCTGGCGAGCTCCGTCCCGGAATCATCACGAGCGGCTCCCCGACGTCCTCCCAGGGGTTCCTCCGTTACCCTCCGGCGGGGAAAGGGAGGAGCAACGTCCGCCACAGCGGTCACCATCCAGCCTCCAGGAGACAGGCAAGTCCCAGTTCATTCATCCACTCATTGTGATTTGCTCTGTCAGACTCCTGGAGGTGGAGTTCGGGGTTCGCAGCTCCCCGAGCTACCACCACCTGCTGTGGCTAATTGTTAACCCCGCATCCTCTGTGTCTCCCTCCGCTGAGCGGTCCTCGATGCCAGGCCAATGTCGCGGGATGAGGAGGGGGCCTGCGGTTCTGGAGAGCCTGGTTCCAGTTCCGCAGCTACGCCGTGGGCGGAGGAGGAGAGCGGACTGCAGCGTGGAACCTGCGCCGACGATGAAGCGTCCCCGGGTCTCCACGGAGGAGCGGTCCGGTCCAGTGGGTCGAGGTTCTCCTGCCACCACGCTGTGTGGGCCATCGGCGTGGGCACCGGTGCCGGAGGACTCACAAGCTGCGTGCACCATCATGCCAGCTGCGGAGCCCGACGCAGCGGGCTGCGGAGCCTGAGGACGACCTTCTGCCGTCTGAACCTGGATCTTCGCAGTCCTGGACGGCGTCAGAACCCGAGATCAGGCAAGTGCTCTACTTTGTCTTTCTCCTTCATATATTAGAGCATTTTAGCCTGTCTCTCGGGGAGATAGAAAGATAGATTAGTTTATTTGACAGGGACAGTGCAATAAACATAGACAATTAATCAATGACAATCAATCTGATGTGTTGCACATAGAGTGTATAGCTATTAGCTAATTTGCAACTCTTGTCCCTGGATGGGCTTTAGAAAAGAGAATCAAGTAAAGAAAAAAAAATACACAATAACCACATACATCAATGCAAAAAAGATTATAAATACACAATTATAAATATTATAAATATTATAAATACACAAATATAACCAACTCTTGTCCCTGGATGGGCTTTAGAAAAGAAGAATCAAGTAAAGAAAAAAAAATACACAATAACCACATACATCAATGCAAAAAAGATTATAAATACACAATTATAAATATTATAAATATTATAAATACACAAATATAACAACCTGACTCACATTTGCCTATTTCAGGCCTCCCTCCCTTCGTCACTCACTATAAACAAACACATTCATTCCTTCCCTTCATTCACTCTCACCTTGCAGACAATCAATTCATACATGAGTACATTCTTGTTTATTTTTCAGCCAGTTTTTAACCTTTTTAGTGAATGTTTTAAAGTCCGTTATTATTTTAATTACATTTGGCATTGTGTTCCAGATGTGACTGCCCTTTATAGAGAAAGCTGTTTGTCCAAATGTGGTTCTGCGGTGGAATAATTTACAGTTATTGTTAACAGAACTCCTGGTGGCTCTGCTGCTGTCCTGTCTTTGGACGAAACCAGCAAGTGGCTCAGGTGCTGATTTATGGAAACATTTGAACGTTAATTTCAGAAAACAGAGGTCAATGAAACTCTCAAAACTCAATAGGTTGTATTTTTTTAAAACATTACAGTGTTGATGAGCCGGGTGCAGCCGCCCGCTACGTCCGAGCTTATCTCGCTGGGTTCTGGCGCTGCCGGTGATCCTGATCCCTGTTCTTCTCTCTCTCCTGAGCCTTCTCCCAGGGTCGCCAGCGAGGAGCTGCTGTCGCCCACTGTGCCGGAGGTTCCAGGTTCGGGATTGGAGGTCAGTTCTGGTGCGGCGCCGACCCAATCGGGGTCCGATGCTGGTGCTACCGAGACCCAATCGGGGTCCGTCGCGGGAGCAGCCGCGACCCAATCGGGGTCCAATGAGGGTGCAGCACCAGTGGTGTCCAGGTCCGGTGAGGGAGCTGCAGATCCCCTGCCATCGGGCACTGGACCGGCTCATCATCATCTTCATCCCCCTCTTCACCATCGTCACCTGAGTCGCTCTCATCTTCCCCCCAAGCCTTCTCCACCAGGGCCCATATGGACCTCTCAGTGTAGGCCCGGCTCGCCCTCATTATCTCTCTCCACAGGGAAGCCATTGCCCTTCTCTCCCCTATGGGTCTGGTGGCTGGGCGATGCGGGTCGGCCGCCAGAGGGACTGCCGTGTCCATTCGGCTCTTTGGTTCGGCCACCAGACCTATTGGACTTTCTGTTCAGCAATCTGGTCCGGCCGCCCGAGACACTGTTTTTTTCTGGCCTGGGATTCAGGTAGGCCGCCTGAACGTTTCCCGTCACCCCTGTCGGCGGTTTGGACACTGGGTGCGGGGAGACCCCCCGAACTGAATTATCTCTGCTGTGCCTAGTCTTTTGTGTTTTTGTCAGGGTGCAGCCATGTAATTTCTCATAATTGTTTCACGTTTAGCGTGCCTTTTTTTTTCCTTCCCCTACTGTTTGAGGGATGCCATGTATCTGTTAGATTTCGCCCTAGGAGCCTCTGCTCTCGTTTCAAGGTCCCCTGGGTTGATTTTCTTTGTGTCTGTCTATATATTGTTATGGGCATTTCATGGAGTATTGGGTTTTCCTTTTTTTCCTCTTTCCCATGCTCTGTGATTATTTCATTTGTTCCCAGCCTAAGTAGTGTTTTTTTTTTTTTCCTTCCGTCCGCGTATGGTTGCCTGTTTTGGAGTATTGTGTGGTGTTCTTTCCCATGCTCTGTAATTGTTTCATTTATCCCTTGTCAATATTGTATTCTCTTTTCTTTTTTTTTTTCTCTCGGGCTACGCATTAGCATTTTATGGGGTATTGTGCTTCTTTTCCTCATACTCTGTAAGTGCTTCATTGATTCCCTGTTTATGTTGTTTTTTTTTTTTCTCTTTTCCCATTTACGCCCTCCTGGCCTACGCCCCATCCGCCCACCCTAGGTGGTGGTGGGGGTGGGGGGGGCTTGGGTGTTACTTGCCGTTCAGAGCCCGGCCGTGAGGGGGGGGGGGGGGCCTGTGTCACATGGGCTGTGACGCCATTGTTATCCGACGCTCAGGCCATATTCCTCCTCAGCCCAGCTCTTATTGTGACAGCGTCTCAGCGGGCTCCCAGCTGTCAACCTCTACGGGACAGCTGGAGCCCAATTACCTCTCATCAGCTGAGGCACTGTCAACCAGTATAAAAGGGAGCAGCTCCGATCACTCGGGGCTGTGACCTCGCACCATTATCCACGCTCTTCTCCGGCGTGGGTAAGGCTGGAACCCCTTCATCTGGTGCCAGCCACCCGCTCGTCATTCAGCATCGTGTGTAAGTGTTTACCATTGTTGGATCGTTTATGTTTTGGCCCCACGAGGCCCTGTTTCTTTGTTCCTTTCCCTTTATTGCAATAAACAACGCAAACTCACTGGTCTGCCCTTGGCTCTCATTGTATGGCTCGCAGAGCCATATGTAACAAGGTCCCTGTGGAACTCCGTGACTGAGCTTAGAGTTGGAAGAAAACTCATCATTGATTTGAACAAACTGAAGTCTATCGGACAAATAAGATCTAAACCACTGCAGCAAAGTTCCATTTAGTCCAACATAGTGTTCTAATCTATCAATTAGAATATCATGATCGATAGTATCAAAGGCTGCACTAAGATCTAAAAGGACAAGTACAGAAACGAGTCCATTATCAGATGCGATAAGGAGGTCATTAGTGACCTTCACTAAGGCTGTTTCAGTGCTGTGATGAACTCTGAACCCGGATTGAAACTCTTCAAATAAACCATTTCCCTGCAAGCGGTCAAACAATTGCGCAGCAACAACTCCTTCTAAGATTTTTGAAATGAAAGGCATATTAGAGATTGGTCGATAGTTAGCCAAAACTCCTGGATTCAGGGTTGGCTTTTTGAGTAAGGGTTTGATTACAGCAATTTTAAAAGCCTGCGGTACATAACCTAAAGTTAATGAAGAATTAATTATTGACATAACGCACGGCTCAGGAGACACGCACACACAGGCTTAGAGTAGTTCAAATAGTTTATTAACAGCAGGGGTGAATGAGTGTGTGTCTGCGGGATGCAGATGTGTTGGTGGTGGCGTCTGCTTCAGGCACAGAGGCAGATGACCGTTCGGCCGAGCAACCCTATGGAGAGAGCACAGGGAGAGGGTGACGGGCATACACCAACACAGGATGAATTATGGCAAGAGAAGATCTTACTTGAGTTGTCAGGATAGCTGGCACAGCAAGGGGAACGTAGCCCGGGAGACAGCCACCTGGAGAGCTCCGTGCAGCAGCGAAGGATGGGCGATGGAACGGAGACGTCCGCCGCCGGGGAATCCACCTGTGCACAGGGGAGCAGACTGGAAAGGAGGTAAGGGTTCTTACCCAGAATAACGATGCTGAAGAAAGGAATGCTCACGGCGGTGAGGGAACGAAGTCTGACGGCTTCAGGCCGAGCCTCCGGGCGAGGCGGCTTTTATCCTTCGCCGCTGATGAGGATCAGGTGTGTGAGCAGGTGGCGCCGCTGATGAACGGCGCGGCGTGACAGTACTCCCCCCTCTAGCAGCGCCTCCTGGCGATGGCTTATCCGGGTGCGCTCGGTGGAAGTCCGCGATGAGCGATGGGTCCAACACAAACGACGGGGGCACCCATTGTCGATGCTCGGGCCCATAGCCCTCCCAGTCCACCAAGTATTGCAACCCACGACCCCGGCGCCGGGAGTCCAGGATGGAGGAGACGGACCAGGCCGGGTGTCCACCAATCATCCGGGGCGCGGGTTGCGCTGCAGGAGGAGGGCAAAGGGGGTCAGTGACTGCCAGCTTCACCTTTGATACGTGGAAGGTGGGATGGATGCGGAGGGAGGGGGGAATAGCCACGCGCACAGCCACCGGGTTGATGATCCGGGTGATGGGGAAGGGACCCATGAAGCGCTGTGCCAGCTTTCTCCTCTCGCCTTTTAGGGTGACGTCCTGGGTGGAAACGTAGACAAGTTGCCCAACTCTGTACGCCGGGGCAGGTCTTCTACGTCGGTCCGCCACGGTCTTGTTGCGCTCCGCTGTGCGTAAAAGCGCATGACGCGCGGCGGCCCAGGTGGAGCGGAACTGCCTCACGTGCGCCCTAACTGACGGAACAGTTACCTCGCTCTCCTGCGCTGGAAGCAGCGGGGGGTCGTAACCCAGGGACGCCTTGAAGGGGGACATCCCCGTTGCAGAAGAGCGGGCGGTGTTGTGGGCGTACTCCACCCAGGCGAGATGGTTGCTCCATGATGTCGGCTTGGATCTTGCAACACAGCGGAGCGCAGCCTCCAGCTCCTGATTGGTCCTCTCACACTGCCCGTTAGACTGGGGGTGATGGCCGGAGGAGAGGCTCACCTTGGCTCCGATGGCGTTGCAAAAGGATTTCCAAACCTCGGATGAAAATTGGGGGCCCCGGTCCGAGACCACGTCCACCGGGATCCCATGCAACCTGACCACGTGTTGGACGAGGAGGCCCGCCGTCTCCAGGGCGGTAGGGAGACCTCGCAGGGGGATGAAGTGTGCCGCCTTGGAGAAACGGTCCACGACGGTCAGGATGGTGTCGAATGAGTTGGAAGCTGGGAGCCCGGTGACGAAATCCAGTGCGATGTGCGACCATGGCCTGCCAGGGACGGGCAGAGGCTGGAGCAGACCCGCTGGAGGGGCGTTTCCCGACTTGCTGGTGGCACAAATTGGACAAGCCCGGGCGTAGCGGGCTGCATCCCTCCGCAGGCCCGGCCACCAAAAGGACCGTTGGAGGAGGCTGATCATCCGAGAGGTGCCGGGATGACAGGTGAGCCGGGAGGTGTGGAGCCAGTGGATGACCTCTCCTCGGACCGCAGACGGAACGAACAGTCTTCCCTCCGGTCCGCCGCCAGGATCAGGTTCCACCTCCTGTGCCTTCCGGATCTTGTCCACAATGTCCCAAGAGATAGCTCCCACGACGCACGACCTGGGCAGGATAGTGTGGGGCGTCTCCTCAGCCCCCGCGGGGGTGAACTGTCTAGAGAGGGCGTCAGGCAGGCCGTTCTTGGAGCCTGGCCTGAAGGTGATAGAGAACCGGAACCTGGCGAAGAACAGAGACCAGCGCGCCTGGCGGGCATTCAGGCGCTTGGCAGATCGTAGATACTCTAAATTCTTATGGTCCGTCAAGACCACAAACGGCAGGTCTGCCCCCTCTAACCAGTGGCGCCACTCCTGTAGGGCGAGTTTAATGGCCAGGAGCTCTCTGTCCCCCACATCATAGTTCCTCTCCGCCGGGGACAGGCGCCGGGAGAAGAAGGCGCACGGTCGCTTGGCGCCATCGTCCGGTGATCGCTGGGATAACACTGCTCCCACTCCCGTGTCCGATGCGTCCACCTCCACAATGCACTGCAGCGCGGGGTCGACCTGGCGAAGGACCCGGGGGGAGGAGAACTCCGCCTTCAGCGCCTTAAAGGCAGCATCGACCTCTTCGGTCCACCGGAACGGGACCTTCGGGGACGTGAGGCGGGTCAGTGGTCCGACGATCCAGCTGAAATTCGGGACGAAACGGCGGTAAAAATTGGCGAAGCCAACAAACTGTTGCACCTGCTTCCGAGATGCGGGAGTAGGCCACTCCACCACCGCCTTCACCTTCTCTGGGTCCGGGAGCACCTGGTCTTGGGCGATGATGAATCCCAGGAAGGATGTGGTCCTAGCGTAAAACTCGCACTTCTCAGCCTTCACATACAAACGATTCTCCAGCAGTCTTTGAAGGACCCACCTCACATGGATCCGGTGCTCGTCTCTGGACTGAGAGAAGATCAGAATGTCGTCCAGGTAGACGAACACGAAGAGGCCGATGAAATCCCGGAGGACGTCATTGATGAGGCGCTGAAAGACGGCAGGGGTGTTGGTCAGCCCGAACGGCATGACGAGATACTCAAAGTGGCCGTTCGGGGTACGGAAGGCTGTTTTCCATTCATCTCCCTCCCGGATCCGGACGAGGTGGTAAGCGCTGCGGAGATCCAGCTTGGTAAACCAGGTCGCCCCCTGGAGGGAGTGGAAGGCAGTGTCCATGAGGGGCAGGGTGTAACGGTCCCTCTCAGTGATGTCATTAAGTGCTCGGTAGTCAATACAGGGACGGAGGGAACCGTCCTTCTTCCCTACAAAGAAAAACCCCGCCCCCACGGGTGATGACGATGGGCGGATAATCCCAGCGCTCAGTGATTCCTTCAGGTACGTATTCATAGTCTCCTTCTCCGGCGCCGACAGGCTGTAGAGCCGACCAGAGGGCAGGGGGGCCCCCTGGCGGAGATTGATGGCACAGTCATATGGTCGATGCGGGGGAAGAGACATAGCTTTTGACTTGCTGAATACCATACCCAGGTCGTGAAAATCTGGGGGCACCAGTGACAGGTCCGGAGGTGCTGTATCCGCCACAGGAGGAGCCGCGGACGGGAAGCAGGCAGCGGACTGAAGGCAGGTGCCCATGCAGAAGGTACTCCACGCCGACACCCCAGCTGACCTCCAGTCCAGGACAGGATTGTGGAGGCGTAGCCAGGGATACCCCAGGATGACGGGCGACACAGAGTTGGGCAGGACGTAGAAAACCATTTCCTCCCGGTGGTTCCCTGAGATGATGACTGGGACAGGAATGGTTTGATGGGTAACTCTCCCAAGGGAGGCACGGGAGAGATGGACCAGGGAGATGGGGTGTTTGAGCGCCTGACAGCGGATGCCCAATCGGGTTGCCAGGCCTTGTGAAATGAAGCTGCCCTCTGCGCCCGAATCCACCAGTGCGTGGGTGAGGTGCCCAGTGGAATTGTGGCAAAAACGGATGGGCAGCTTTAATTGAGTGAGGGGACTTTGCCGATTGACGTCCGCGAGGCCCCCTACAGTGACTCGCGGACCCCACCGTTTGGCTTTTGTGGGCAAAGCTCTACCGTGTGTTGATTGTCTCCGCAATACATGCAGAGACCCAACTCACGGCGGCGCTGTCTCTCTGCCAAGGAGAGCTTTGCCCAGCCCGTCACCATCGGCTCCGACTCCTCGGGGCACGATGGTGGCGGCGTCGCCAGGGGGCGAGCTTGGGGCAGGCGTAGCGGAACTTCTCGAGGGCGAGAAGCAGACGGCTTCCGTCCTGAGGAGCGCTCGCGCAGCCTGTTGTCCAAGCTGATCGCTAATGAGGTTAGCTCCGCTAATGTTCCGGGGATATCCCGTCCAGCCAGTTCATCCCTCAGATCACTATTGAGGCTGCGGAGAAACAGGCCGCAGAGGGAGCGCTCCTCCCAGCCCAGTTCCTCCGCCGCTACCCGGTATTCGATGGCATAATCCGCGGCCGACCGGCTTCCCTGCTGGAGAGCGAGAAGCCGATCGACCTGGACCGCCTCGGAACGGGAATGATCAAACACCTCCAGGAAGCGCCTCACGAACTCGGCATAGGTGAGGGTGGCATAACTGGGTCTCGCCATAATAGCGTAGGCCCAAGTTAAAGCACGCCCCTCCAGGAGGTTCCCTATGTAGCCGATCCGGCTGTGATCTGAGGGAAAGTCTCCGGGCACACGGTCAAACACGGACTCGCACTGCATCACAAACCCCCGTGCTCCGCCGAGCTTTCCGCTAAAGCGGGCGGGGGTCGGAATTGGTGTGAGTCGGGCCGGTGCCACTGGAGCTGGCTGGACGGCCACCGGAACAGCAGGAGCTGCGCCACCCTGAGGAGCCGGGGGGAACGGCTGCTGGGGGTCCAGGCGGTCCAATCGGCCAGTGATAATTATCAATTGATTCAGGATAACCTGCTGTTGATAAGCAATTTGATCCACTCTAACCTCGAGAGTGGTAAGCCGGTGTGCGAGCCCGCCGTCCGCCGAGCCGCTCTGCTGAAGCCGTACTGACATAACGCACGGCTCAGGAGACACGCACACACAGGCTTAGAGTAGTTCAAATAGTTTATTAACAGCAGGGGTGAATGAGTGTGTGTCTGCGGGATGCAGATGTGTTGGTGGTGGCGTCTGCTTCAGGCACAGAGGCAGATGACCGTTCGGCCGAGCAACCCTATGGAGAGAGCACAGGGAGAGGGTGACGGGCATACACCAACACAGGATGAATTATGGCAAGAGAAGATCTTACTTGAGTTGTCAGGATAGCTGGCACAGCAAGGGGAACGTAGCCCGGGAGACAGCCACCTGGAGAGCTCCGTGCAGCAGCGAAGAATGGGCGATGGAACGGAGACGTCCGCCGCCGGGGAATCCACCTGTGCACAGGGGAGCAGACTGGAAAGGAGGTAAGGGTTCTTACCCAGAATAACGATGCTGAAGAAAGGAATGCTCACGGCGGTGAGGGAACGAAGTCTGACGGCTTCAGGCCGAGCCTCCGGGCGAGGCGGCTTTTATCCTTCGCCGCTGATGAGGATCAGGTGTGTGAGCAGGTGGCGCCGCTGATGAACGGCGCGGCGTGACAATTATATGACGAATACGGCTACCAATAATTGGGAAGACTTTTTTAAATAACCTGGTAGGAATAGGGTCTAAAAGACAAGATGAAGGCTTGGATGAGGAGATTATTTTATCTAAGTCTAAAAGGTCAATTGGAGTAAACTTATCTAAACAGATATCAGTTGAAGGAGTTGTAGTAGTTGCTGTACTTAAGTTTACGGTGGGAAGAATCTGACTGATTTTATCTCTAATAGATAAAATTTTATGATTGAAAAAGTTCAAAAAGTCCTGACTAGAAAGCTCTAGGGGGATGCGAGGATTGACCGAGTCCTGACTCTTTGTCAGCCTGGCTATAGTGTTGAAAAGACACCTGGGATTATTCTTATTCTCTTCTATTAATACAGAGTGATAACTTGTTCTAGCTTTTCTAAGAGATTTTTTATAAATTAAGAGATGATTTCTCCACGCTAAATAGAATTCATCTAAATTATTTCTTTCTAACTGACAAGTCTTCTGTTTTAAGCTATGAGTTTCTGTGTTAAACCAAGGGGTTAGAAATCTCTGGTTAGACTTTTTCTTTTTTAAAGGGGCCATCAAATCTAGAGTCTGATGCAGAGAGGCTGTAACACTATCTACCATACTATGAATTACGGAAGGAGCAGGCTCTCCATCTTTTATTTCCGTTGTGTTGACCTATGGTATAGAGGAGACAATCTGCAAAAATTTGGTAACAACATCATCTGAAAGACATCTGCTGTAGTAATATTTTTCTTTAGGAGTCAAATAATCAGAAATAGTGAAATCAAAGGTAAACAGACAATGGTCTGACAGTACAGGATTATGAGGAGACACTACCAGATTTTCTATTTCTATACCATAAGTCAGAACAAGGTCCAATGTGTGGTGGAGATAATGGGTAGAATTTTCTACTTTCAGGGAAAACCCCATTGAGTCTAAAATTGAATTGAATGCCTTATTAAGACAGTCACTATCTACATCAACATGTATATTAAAATCCCCTACTATAATTATTATATCTGATTTCAGCACTAAATCAGCTAAAAATTCAGCAAATTCGGATAAAAACTCTGAGTAGGCCGAGGGAGGACACGGTAAACTATGACAAAGAAAATTGGGTTCTGACATAATGTCTGGCCCAGGAAACACGCACGCAGGCTCAGGATAGATTTAACAGCTTTATTCAACAAGCAGGTGTGTCTGAATGGATGTGTGAGGTATGTGTATGTGATGGGGGTGAACGCCGATGCGCAGGAAACAGAGCAGTGCGCCGTACAGCCAGACAACCTTGTGGGTGCAGGTGGCTGGCGTTGGCCAAGGGAGAAGCCCGGAAGACAGCGTCCTGCAGAGCCTGCGACGATGATGAGGATTGGGTGGCGATGACGGGGGAATCCGCCGCCAGGGAATCCACCTGTGCACAGGGGTGAAGACTTGGAGAAAGGTAAGGTATGCTTACGTAGGATTGAAGTCTCGCTGGTAATCAGGGGTTGATACACGAGCGAAGAAGTGCCGATGCGAACAGACGGCTCCAGACCGCTGCACTGGGCTGAGTGGGCTAAATAGCCCGCTGCTGACGAGGCGCAGGTGTGCGCGCAGCTGAGGCAGCTGATGAGCGGCGAGTCGTGACAGGTTCAAGCCAAGATAGCCAACATCCCCCACATTGAGGACCAGGCCCTCAAAGGAATTAAAACATGATTTTTGCTTTACATTAACTAGTAATTTAGAATGGAAAATTGCCGCTACTCCACCTCCACGACCAGAACTTATGGGATTATGATAGTTTAGATAACCAGAGGGAGTTGATTCATTTAAAACCAACATAATCATCTTTCCCTAGCCAAGTCTCTGTAAGGGATATTAAATCGATCTGATGATCAATTAATAGATCATGAACTAGCAGAGACTTGGGAGTTAGAGACCTAATATTTAACAAACTACATTTAATTTTTAAATTATGAGGAGGAACAGAGGCCAAATTATTAAATTTAGTGACTTGAGGTTTGATTTACCAACATTTTGTTTAATCACTTTGGGATGTTTATGCTTTATATTTTTATTAACTTTGGGGGGAGCAGACAAAGGTTCTCTAAGGGGGAAGACAGAGGCAAAGTTGAGGGGTGACGGATAAGGAGGAGCTGCAGGAAGACGTGTATTTATCAAGTTGTGTTGTATTTGTCTTGAGTTATAATATTTTGGGCAACGGGAGACAGACACAATCTCTGTGGGATTATAAATTGAAGACTGATCTAAACGGATTATTTGGATTAATAGGATTAATATGAGAAGTGGAAACAACAAAGGGCTGGTTGGCAGACCCAGGAACTTCGGAGTGAGTTAACGCACCAAATTTCAGTCACTGTATAAAAAACGCTGAATGGAATGGAACAGATTGTCCCTTAAAACACATGCACCAAGTCTATTTGGATGGATGCCATCTGGCCTCATAAGTGATGGGCGGTTCCAAAACAGGTTGAAATTGTCTACAAAACCAATGTTAAAAGTAGGACATGTAGAACACAACCAAGTATTGAGACTGAGAGTTCTGCTAAAATAATTGCAGCCTCGTCTGAAAGGGGCCAAAGGCCCAAAGATAAACATACGTCTGCCACAGTTCATAAGAGTGGACAGAAGGCTCTTGAAGTCACTCTTTAAGATCTCCGACGCTTCATCTGGGATGTTGTTGCATCCAACATGTACAATGACAGTTTTAGCATGGGGGAATTCATTTAATAGGTCAGTGGTAAGGGCCTCAATGTCAGACACTTTAGTCCCAGGAAAAAATTTAGTGACACTGTACCTGCTTCTGACATTCCTCATAATCGAGTCACCAATTACCAGCGTCATCTGGGGGGGCTTTGTTGGTGGTTTCTGAAGTGGTGGATAATTTTGTCGATGTTGCTGTTGTGATGGCGGGGTGATGCGCTCTCTTCTTTTTGGAGTTGGTGTGTAATTTGGCACACCTAAAGTAGTCTTAAACCGGGGTTTGCGGGTTTGGGCCGCCGCTGAAGGAGGAGGAGAAGGAGGAGGAGGGGCGGTCATGGGCTGATGGTCGGCGTCCAGGTTGGGAAAATCTTCCAGAGAAAGGATGTCGAATCTGTTTTCCAAAAGCAAGGGAAGAGAAGAGGCGCAGCCCTGTCTGGTCAATCGTCGATGATTGCTAGTTGGCCCAACCAAGGTCCAGGGCGCGCATTGAGGATGAGAGAAACCACCTGGGGCTTTGGGTTTAGCTCCGAGTTGAAGCCAGTGTTTATTGCTGTGGTCCTGGACATCTGAAGAGACCAGAGCAGGGGTGGAAGTGGAAGGCAATGCGTTGAATTCACCCAGGAACGTAAGTAGCCGTCTCTGCCAGCTGCGAGTCGGTTGCCGGGGCCGTTGTTTGCCCAAGAATTATGGTGTCAAGGTGGTCTTCAGCCTCCCAAATCTTATAGAGGTTGGAGAGTCTCACTTCCAACTCAGAAACCTTCCTAAGGAGGGACACACAGCTGACACACGTCGGGGATGGAGCCATGATGTTCCAGGCGAGAGGTGGATAGCCAGCCAGCCAAAAACAGCTAACAACAGCTAAAAACAGCTAAAAACAGGTTAGCCTAGCCCGGTAAACAGCCCAGCCAGAGGTCCGTTCCACCCGTGTGTCTGATCGGGCTTTCTGCTAGGAAAACACTAAGCTAAGACCAAGCAAAAACTAATATCAGCAAAAAGAGATAAAAAATTAAAAACAAAATCAATAAAAACAAACAGGAGCGGACAAGATAATGCTTTGATGCAACAAGATGTGTTGTTTTTTACTTTTATTCCCAGCAGGATTTGCTGTGTCTGGATGTTGGCAGATAAATTTACTTAGAAAAAAAAAATTCTGGCAATAGATAATTCTAGTTAGCCAACAAAGTAAGATTAAATTGCTTAAAACAAGTAAAAACTTTTGTAAAGCAAGTAAAATCTTACAGAAAACTGCACAACAAAAAGATTCTTGTCTTGCCAAAATTATCTTGTGAGAGAAAAACAACCATAAAGCCTTGATTTAGGATATTTTATCTTACTGAGATTTCCCTTTTTACAGCGTAAGAGATACTGCCTTCAGCATAAAATTACATCAGTGAAGTATTCCTTATTCAAACAATGCACAGGTGGCTGGAAAGCACTGCAAAAGGCATGTCTTACCTTTTTAGAAGTGCTTTCTTCTGGCCTTCTTTAAAGAAAAATCCTTCATTATGTTCTTTAAGTCCAGCTCACAAATATCATCATACTCTGTGGATGCATGCTTGATCCAGTCTACTTTTACCAAGTTCTGAATCCACTGTCCCACACACAGCTGTCTGATGTAAGCAATCATGGCCTTTTTTCTCCATTCGCCCGTCTCCTCCAGGTGAATACTTTAACAGCCCACCTGTCTCCTTTGTGCAGTAACAGCCTTCTCCACTTGATGCTTCAGCTTAGAAAAATCCTTTACAGTTTGGGATTTTTTGATCAACTCATTTTCCCTAAGCTCTTTTCCTCTCAATAATTTTATAATCGCTACTTTCAAACTTTTTTCCAAACATTTTGACCGAGCTAATTACTTCTTTCCACATGTCAAAACAATTCCTCTGATAGGCTATTGTTACATGGTACCCACGTGGGGCACTTGTAAGTTAGACCAATCAGCAGCCACACATGAATATCAAGTGATGACCATAGATTTGACCAATTAACAGCAATGTGATCTTTTTCATTGGCTCATGATAGGCCCTGATCTTCATAGGCCCCTAAGCTTCAGTCCAGCCTAGCCCATTCATTAAGGTGGCCTTGAATCAACGGGACAATGCGCATCCTGCTCGGGACAAACATATTTAGCCCAATAAACGGGAAGTCCCGGCTAAAACGAGACAGCTGGCAACTCTAGCTACAGTCTTCTGTTAGCATTAGCTTGGCTAGGTTGTTGACATAGGTTAGTCTTATGGCTTTAGAGCTTCCCTCAGTGGGGAGAGGCTGACGGACAGGTCATCTGGTGTTAGCTTAACTGTCGATCCAGCTGGTTTTGATCACTATTTTCTATAAACTCTATTCACCCCCCCACTGGAATCTTTGTTTATCTGCCAACATTTGAGCATATACGTCACTCTTATAGTAGATGTTATTTTTAGCAGCTATCTAGCATCAGCTAGGCAACTTGGAGAACCATTCACTCATTCCTCAAAATTTGCAATGCTTATTGTACTCTATGGACCAGTCATATCCTATAAATCCCTGAACCTTTGTTTCATTCATCCCTTAAGACAAATTTACAGTAGTTGGTTTAGGCTGGCTAGCCGAGCTAGGAGCTAGCCAGCTAAGATTAGCAATAATAATAATAATTATAATGTATCAGATTTATACAGTGCTTTTCATAGACACTCAAAAACGTTTTACAATAGACACATTCTTCATTCACTCCAAAGACAATGGTAGTGGTAAGCTACTACTGTAGCCACAGCTGCCCTGGGACAGAGTGACAGAAACGTGGCTGCCAATCCATGCCAACAGCCTCTCCGACCACTACCAAACATTTATACACATTCATGCCCAGTGTCATGAACACTGGAGGCAAGGTAGGTAAAGTGTCTTGCCCAGGGACTTAATGTCAGGATGCCTGGGGAAAGCAGGATTCAAACCACCAACCCTCCAGTTATTAGACCCCCCACTCTACCTCCTGAGCCACTGCCGCCCACATTTCCCGCCTCCATTCCATTTTTGCTGAACACCAAGCTGCATGGCAGGAAGTTCCATTTTTATATGGTCATTGGAATGACCTGGCCGGGACTTGAACCCCGACCTCCCAGTTGTGGGGCGGATGCTCTACCTCTAAGCCACCACTCCGGTGATGAGTGATAAAAGGGAGGGTGGAGTGGTGGCTCAGTTGGTAGAGCATCCGCCCCTCACCCGGGAGGCAGGGGTTCAAATCCCGGCCGGGTCATGCCGAAGACCATATAAAAGTGGAACTTCCTGCCGTCTAGCTTGGTGTTCAGCAATAATGGAATGGAGGAGGGAAATTTGTGGCGGCGTCTTGCATGGCAGCGGCCCTCTGATTCTGCACTTGGGGTGTCTGTGATTAACACAGTAGATAGGTAAAACACAATCTCGTTCTACTGTACATGATTGGTTGTACAGTTGAATGACAATAAGGGTGATTTAAATGTGGCTCTTAGCTAACTAACTAACCTGCACTTATATAGCGCTTTTCTAGTCACAAATACCACTCAAAGCGCTTTCACTAGTACTAACCCTCTATTCTAAGGGCCTACAGGAAACAGATATCTAGGGACAATTTCGAACAGCCAGTTAACCTAGCATGCATGTCTTTGGATTGTGGGAAGAAACCGGAGCCCCCGGAGTAAACCCACGCAGCACAGGGAGAACATGCAAACTCCACACAGAAAGGTTCCAACCCCTGCCAGCCTGGGGATTTGAACCAGGAACCTTCTAGCTGTAAGGCAACAGTGCTAACCACTGCACCACCGTGCTCTTAGCCATTTAAAGAGACATGCACTGAGGAAGGCTGCAAAAGATGATGATGCTGCAATAATTAAATAATTAAAGAAATTTGACCAAAATACGTCACAAACATTTAATTCAGACCTGTGGGAGCTGTCAACGTGGAGAAAGTGCAGTCAATGACCCTTTTTAAATCCTAGCAAACCACATCTGTGGGAATCAACTGTTAACTGAAATACTTTTGCTTTGGTGCAACTGTCACCCCCCCGGCAGAGTCTCTGCAAATCATCCCTCTAGTTGTTAGCTTGGTCCTCATTCTGGTGTCTGACCAACACCTTTATGCACTAAGAATAGTTCAAGGTTTTGTTAGCTACAGGGATTAATCAAAACAAAATGAGCTCTCTTTCAAAAGACACATTAGCCTTTTAGTCACTGCCCTGTCAGCATCTTCCCTAATGGTGTGTGAATCACGTTAACCTTTTCTCATCACTCCAGCCAATCAGAGCACGCCAGCAACAAAAGCAACAATTACTAATCATCATTTGTCAGTGACAACCAAATTAAATGTGAATGAAATTGAACAAAACATGAAGTATACAGCAGATTATGGATTGGTTGTCTTGTTGCTTGGAGTACTACCAATCTCATAATGATGACGGAGTGTCAAGATTGTGTGGGCACAGGACTCAGACGCAGGCAAAGATACAGTGCAGAACGATAATTTAGTAACTAAACCACAGATGAACAGCAGCGCAAGGGCTGCAAATGAAACGAAAAGTTAACAGACCGACTGTCATAAATGAATCAGGCTTGAACATATACTGGCACATACTCCCAGACAGGACCGAACAGAAGACAACAATGACACCATGTCAGACAAGGGAAAGCACACACAATATATAGACAAAGGGAATAATCAAGATAATACAACACAGGTGAGGAGAGCAATCATGACAAACAGCTGATACACAATGAGAGCAGAGATGGGAGGACGGGCAGGGCTGAACACACAATCACACAAACATGAATGATCACAGAGAAAACATTACACAGACAATGCTTAAGATAGAGACCCAGATGACAGTGACACAGACATAGAACATAACCGACCAAGAATAACAATAAATTATAATAAACATGAACACTAAACATACGTAACTTGTTATGATTGGAATTAATTGACAGCTCACGTGTAGGGAATAGCGACAGAGGAATACACAGTGACACAGAGAGCAAATCTGAATTAATTTTATTAATGCAAAAGAACACCTCCGCGAAGGAAAAACACCACTCACCAGGTGAAAACACATCATGAAAAAGAGACGAGAGCAGAGGATTAGGAGGGAGACTAAACAATGGGATAATGAGACTACACCCACGTGGGAGAGAAAAGAGAACCCGGCAGAAGAACCCAGCACTTATGGCGAGCCTGTGGCGAAGCAGGATGGCAGGAGTAGAGCTGGGTGAGGAGTCTGACCGGGTGAAGACGGTTGCTGAAGTGATGGTGGAGGTGAGGTAGGTGAGCGCGCAGCAACCCCGAGAGACACATCACAGAGGAGGTAGCAACCTGTAAGAGAGAAGCAGAAAATTACAAGGTTTTTCCCAGTAGGGAGAAGAAACAAAACTTACTGCTGCAGCAGGTAGTTTACCCAACGAGCCAGCGCTCAAGTACTGAAGAGTACTATTTTAGCGCTGGCGAGTCAAAGGAGCAGGTGCATCCAATCACGCAGGTGAAGATGATTGCCCTCGGAGTAGGTGAAAGTTGAGCCGGACGGGCGGGGGGAAGAGCGCACTCACCAGAACATGACAGTGTCCCGCCTCAAGGAACGCCTCCTGGCGGTCCACTGGGCTTGGTGGGACGTGCCTTGTGAAAGGCCTGGACCATCCCCTTATCGTGGAAGTAGGAACCAGGGATCCACGACCTATCTTCTGGTCCGTAGCCCTTCCAGTGGATGAAATATTGGAGCCCCCGGCCCCGACGACGAACATCCAAAATCCTCTGGACAGTATAGGTGGTCTGATTGTCGATGATCTGGGGGGAGGAGGCGGCTTTGGGGGAGCGCAGAGAGAGCTGATGGAGAGGGGTTTGATCTTAGAAACGTGGAAGGTGGGGTGTGTCCGCATCGCTGGCGGGAGCTTGAGGCAGACTGTGATGTTGGTAATTATGTGGGTGATGGGAAATGGACCCAGAAAGCAGGGAGAAAGTTTCCTGGAGTCTGTCTTCAATGGAACCTTGTCCACCAATAACCACACCTGCTGCCCGATGGAGTACCTTGGAGCCGGAGCCCGCCTGCAATCAGCGTACTGGTGATTATGTTCAGCTGATCGGGCGAGGGCAGCACGAGTGGCCTTCCAAATCTGATGACAGCGGCGTGCGTGGGCCCCCATCGATGGTACTGCCACGTCCCTTTCTGCCATTGGTAATAAAGGAGGGGTGTACCTCATGGAAGCCTCAAATGGGGTCAACCTGGTGGCTGTTGAGACTGCTGAGTTGTGGGAGTACTCCACCCAGGCTAGGTGGGTACTCCACGAACTAGGGTTGCAGGCTGCCACGCACCTGAGGGTGACCTCCAGGGATTGGTTGGCGCATTCAGCCTGCCCATTACTTTGAGGATGATAACCAGATGTAAGGCTGACAGTGGCTCCCAAGGAACGGCAGAAGGCTTTCCAAACTTGGGAGGTAAACTGCGAGCCCCGGTCAGACACAATGTCCATAGGAGTACCATGTAAGCGGATGATGTGGTTGGTGAGCAGGTTCACTGTTTCAAGGGCAGAGGGTAACTTGGGGAGGGGCAGCAGGTGGATCGCCTTGAAGAAACGATCCACACAGGTGAGGATGACAGTATTACCCTGGGATGGAGGAAGTCCGGTTACAAAGTCCGGGGCGATGTGTGACCAGGGTTGGTGAGGGATGGGGAGTGGGTGGAGAAGGTCAGAAGGGGGTGAAGAGTCCTTTTTGTTGCAACAGCATGTTTGGCAAGCGTTGACATACTCCCGGACATCAGACCGCAGAGTGGGCCACCAGAACACCCTACAGATAAGGTTGATAGTCCAAGTTAGGCCAGGATAGCAGGCAAAAAAGCTGGTGTGACCCCACTTGATGACTTTGCTGCGGAAAGCATCTGGGACAAACAGCCAATCATCAGGACCCCCTTCTGGTATGGGCTCTGTGGATAGAGCCTGCCGAACCCTCTTCTCAATGTCCCACGTGAGTGTTCCCAGAAAACAAGAGGGTGGGACAATGGATTGGAGGGGTAGGGGGGTCGGGACAAAATTGGCGGGAGAGAGCATACGGTTTAACATTGCGAGAGCCAGGCCGAGAGGTAATGGTAAGATTAAATCTAGCAAAAAATAGGGCCCATCAGGCCTGCCTGGCATTCAGCCTGCGTGCCAATCAAAAACATTCTAAATTTTTTGGTCGATCCACACAATTATAGGCTGGGACACTCCGCTGGGACACTCAACCAGTGTCTCCACTTCTCCACGGCCAACTTAATGGCCAACAGCTCCCAATCTCCTACGTTGTAATTCCTCTTGGAAGGAGTGAGCCGCCGGGAGAAATATGGAGCTGGAGCTTCTGATCTGAGACTGCATGCTGCGACAAAACAGCGCCCACCCCCAAATCAGAAGCATCCACCTCTAAAATAAACTGGAGCTGAGGGTTGATCTGGGCCAAGATTGGTGCACTGGAGAACAAACCCTTCAATTTGAGAAAGGCCTGTTCGGCTGCCTCGGACTACTTAAAGGGCACCTTTACCGAGGTCAGCTGGGTCAGAAGCTGTGCTACCCCACTATAGTTTCTAATGAAATGGCAATAAAAATTTGCAAACTCCAAGAAGCACTGAAGCTCCTTGCGGGAGTGGGGTGTAAGCCAATCTAGCACAGCCTCCATTGCCTCCCTCTCTGGCCCAGAAATATTGTAGCACTGGCTGGACGGCAGCCAAGCGCCCGGGAGAAGGTCTATAGCACAATCATAAGAGCAATGGGGAGGTAAAGATAGCGCTCTTGATTTGCTCAAGACCTCTCTGAGATCATGATAGACCTCGAGCACCAGGCTGAGGTACGCCGGCTCTGCCGGAGGGGAAGAGATTGACAGCATGGGTGAACACTCGGCCGAACTGAGACAGGATACCAAACAGTACAGGCTCCAGGAAGAGATGGAATTATTAGTCCAGTTAATAATAGGATTATGCCTCCGGAGCCAAGGATAACCAAGAACCACCGGGTGACCAGATTTAGCGAGAATATAGAACGAAATGGCCTCCCGGTGGTTGCCGGAAAGAAGGACAAACACTGGTTGGGTTTTCTCTGCGATGGTGGCAACCCTTTCACCCTCTAAAGTAGTGACTTTTAGGGACAAGGGCAATTTAATCGTGGGGATGCCTACATCCCACACGAGGCGCACTAAGATGAAATTCTCCTCCGCTCCTGAGTCAATCAAAGCATTAGCTCTCCTCTCGACCCCCGGCAACTGAATGAGAGACGAAATAGAGAAGTTACCGGGGGAATTGTTGGATTTCCCGCCCGTCAGATCCCCCACGGCTACTGACGGGCTGCATCTTTTGGGCTTCTGCTTACAACCCTGCAGAGTGTGCTTGAGAGAGCCACAGTACATGCAGGCGCCAATTCTCCTTCGCCTCTGTCGCTCTTCCGGAGCCAAATGGACCCGGCTGAACTCCATTGGCTCAGAGGGAGAATCGGCTTCAGCTGTGTCAGGAGCTGATGGGGATGCGTGCGCACCGGGCAGGCAAGAGGAGGCTTTGCACTCCCTCACGTGCTCGCGGTAATGGTTGTCAAGACTGACAGCTTGGTCAAATAAGCCGTCCAAGGAGGAGGGAGCCGCATGAACTGCTAGGTCATCACAGAGGTGTTCATTTAAACCCTGGCGGAAGATGCTTTATAACGAAACATCATTCCATCCAGAGTCTGCCGCAATGACCCGAAACTCCACAGAGTAGTCGGCAGCCGACTGGCTACCCTGACGGAGTGACATTAAGTGGCTCATGATGTTACCCTTGCTTTCTGAACGGTCAAATGTGTGGGTGAATTCGGCCACAAATCTCTCAAAAGAATAGGTGGGGCTCTCCAAACTGTCAAGAACAGCTTGGGCCCAGCTGAGGGCCCTGTCTCACAGGAGGAGGGTCAAAAAAGGAATTTTTATCATCCGGCTACTGTCCCCCGACCTGGTCCAAATATAGCTAAACTTGGCACAAAACCTCCTGCATTTCCCCACCTCCCCCACGTACAGGGCAGGTGAGGTAACAGAGGTAGTTCGGCGCACGATGGAAAAAACCGGGGTGACAGGAGGAGGGAGAAGAGCCAGCTGAGACAAGTGGCCCAAATGTTCGGCGACCGAGCCCCGCTGCAGCGTAATAATTTGTAGCTGCTGGGTAAGCATGGCCACCTGTCTCTCTGTGGCATCTAAACGATCTAAAGTGGAGTGTTCCACTTAAGCCACTCCCACTGAGCTGGCACTGTGGCTGGCTCATTCTGTCAAGTTTGGAATTAATTGACAGCTCACGTGCAGGGAATCGCGACAGAGCAACACACAGTGACACAGAGAGCAAATTTGAATTAATTTTATTACTGCAAAAGAACGCCTCCGCGAAGGAAAAACACCACTTGCCAGGTGAAAACACAGCCTGAAAAAGAGACGAAAGCAGAGGATTAGGAGGGAGACTGAACAATGGGATAATGAGACTACATTCACGTGGGAGAGACAAGAGAACCTGGCAGAAGAACTCAGCACTTACGGCGAACCGATGGCGAAGCAGGACGGCAGGAGTAGAGCTGGGTGAGGAGTCTGACCGGGTGAAGACGGTCGCTGAAGTGATGGTAGAGGTGAGGCAGGTGAGCGCGCAGCAACCCCGAGAGACACACCACAGAGGAGGTAGCAACCTGTAAGAGAGAAGCAGAAAATTACAAGGTTTCTCCCAGTAGGGAGAAGAAACAAAACTTACTGCTGCAGCACGTGGTTTACCCAACAAGCCAACGCCCAAGTAATGAAAAGAAGATCTATTTAAGCGCTGGCGAGTCAAAGAAGCAGGTGAAGATGATTGTCCTCGGAGTGAAAGCTGAGCCGGGTGGGCAGGGGGAAGAGCGCGCTCACCAGAACATGACATAACTTAAGAGGGAAACACAAAGAAGCAAAACTAACAAAGGCGAGGACATGGCTGAACTCATGTCCTGAGAATAACAAAAGGGCAACTATTGAACAAAAAATAGGGACATGAGTGCAGCCATGTCCAAACTCTTACATAAAATGTAAAAGTTAAGTCTTCATAATAAGTCTTCAAACAGAGATATGTATAATATATGTTATTGGCTCAATAATTAGTCATCTAGGGAATTTTTGTACCAATTTATTTAGTCAGGTTTATAAATGCAAAAAACTCCAGACAGCCTGTTGTCTAAGGTGCAGAGCACATTTATAGGTGTGTCCATTTTGTTATCGTGGCAGCACAAAAACTAATTTTGCGCCTGGCAAAAACTGGTCAGAGGCTTATCTAATTATTCAGAGGTGTTTTGGGGGTAATCCAATCCAAAGCTTTCCTGCCCTTCCTTTTAATGAACAGAGGTGCATCATCTAAAGCAAACTGTGATCATGACGGTTTGTTTAGAAGACAGGCTTTTCTCTGGCCAAGGAGCGTGCACATACACGAAAATGTGTACAATGGTGCATTGACATTAAAGCAGGCATTAATTACAGTCAATATCCACTTATTTTAGAAAATGAGGAGGATATGATTGAACAAATGGGTTGAACAATTGAGGTAAATTTAAATTAATTTTGGTTTAGCATAGTGCACATGGATGCATGCCTCATTGTGCTCCAGATGCAGTTTTTTTTCTCTGTGCAGTGAAAAAAACTGTCTACTGTTCCTTAAAATTATTTGGGATAGGCTATATGACACATTATATGTGGATAGTTTGTATTTAGTTGTCCTCAGATTAATACATTAACAGAAAAAACAACAGCTGAGTGTGAGTGAGTGTTTTTCATTAACTGGGACAAGACACGCATGCAGTGGAGAGGTTTGTAGTTTGACATCTCCAAATTGACAGCATCCCATGGGTTTTCAAAATCTTAATAGCTACTGTAACCACAGAGCCTCCGGTCTGTTAGAAGACCACACAGCCGGGGCTCAGTGGAGAGCAACTTTGCACCTCTTCTGAATGTGTGGTGAAAAAACACACACTCCCTGTTCATCATTCTATGATGTATTAAATATTATTACCTCCGCCAAGGAGGTAATGTTTTTACCGGCGTTTGTCTGTCTGTCTGTCTGACTGTTACCAACATAACTCAAAAAGTTATGAACGGATTTTGACGAAATTTTCAGAAAAGGTGTGTAATGGCACGAGGAACAGATGATTAGATTTTGGTGATGATCTGAGAGTGCATACCTCCACCAAGGGCTTTTTTGTATTTGTGCAGAAGGATTACACAAAAACTACTGGATGGATTTGGATGAAATTTTCACCACAGGTGGTTCTTGGCCTACAGAGGAACCCATTACATTTTGGTGATGATCTGGGAATGCATACCTCAGCTAAGGCGCTTCTCACAGTGTGTCACCCACAATACTCCAAAACTAATGGACAGACTTTGATGCAATTTTCACCACAAGTGGCTCTAGGCCTACACACAAACCCATTACATTTTGGAGGTGATCCACGACAGTCTGAAGGAGCCTTGGTGGAGGTATGTGCTCTCTGAGTGCTTTTCTAGTTATTATTATATTATTGTGCGTTATGGGTGACAGCTCCACCTTTCCGGTTCCGCCGCCACCCAGGGTATAAAAGGCCAATGCGGAAGGGGAACAGTCTCTTTACGACCAGACCTCTGCCTAGACGGGAGCACCTTTGGTTTACTGTAAGTTCATAAATAAAGTCATGTTGTACTGAACCTTCAGCCTCATTATTGGAGTCTTGGTTATGGACATAACATTTGGCGATGAGGATAAAGCAATGGATAAAGGAGATTCCAGTATTCGGCTGTTTTTGGAGCTTCCCGGGGAGCCGCCGGTTCCATGGGTGAGGTGGTTCGCCGCATTTAAGAGTTATTTGGTGGCGTTGAACCTTGGCGAATTGGAGAAACTGCATGCACAAGCGATACTGGTCTATAATCTCGGCATGGAAGGGCAACGTATTCTCAGCACTTTGGGTGAGAGTGATAGTTTTGAGGACGTGGTTGAGCTAATGGTGCGCTATTTCCGAGCTCCTGAGAACGTCATCGTCTGGAGGATCCAATTCTGACAGCACCACCAGCGGATGGGGGAGCCGGTGCAATGGTATGTTGCGGACCTGCACTAGCTGGCTGGAGATTGCCAATTCAGAGCTTTGGAGGAAGAAATGGTCCGCCATCAGTTAGCGGAACGCACACTATGTTCTGTGGCACTGTCAAGACTCCTCACACACTCCGGTGAGCTGACGTTAACCATGGCTGTGGTGATAGCTCAGCAGTACGAAGCAGCGGACAAACTATCAAAGGACCTCAGTGAGAGAACGACATTGAGGCAACCTGACTCACAGTCAGTGGCGCAGTCTGTGGATCCAGGTAGCGATGATAGCGAAGACAAAGAAGACTACACTATGGCTATTAAAATTAGATCCGCCTCGGGATCACCCAGATGTTTGGGCTGCGGGTCCACCAAGCACCGATATAAGGCAAGAGAGTGTCCGGTGAGGGGCAAACGCTGTGGCAAGTGTGGACTCCTACATCATTTTGCCAGGGCCTACAAAAAGTTTGAGCGAGGGGAACTGCGACGCGGATTCCCCCACCACGACTCCTATGATTATTCACACCATCTCCCCCGAGCACAGATGGCCACATATACTGTGAGGTGATTCTGGACCGCGTGGAGGTACCATTACTGGTTGACATGGTTGCAGCGGTATCCGTGTTGAACTGGCCTACTGTGAGGAGTTTGTTCCTGCATTACCGTGTGAGAGGACTGTCGACGCCATTTTGGCTATAGAGGTAATAAGCTGGCCATCGTGGGTTCACTGGGGTTGACGGCGAGGTACAAGTCGGCAGTGGTGTCCAATATCCAGTTTATGGTGACTGTCAGCAGGTCAAACGGGATGGGCTGCGACCTATTCTACGGACTGGGCTTCACAATCACCAGTGGCATCGGAGAGGAGTGGTCGGGCTGCGGTTTGTGGGACTGGCCGGTTCCGTGTGTGGTGGAAGATGCGGTATGGGACAAATATTGGCCTAGTATTCTAGGAAATGGACAGGACCAATCCCACCCAGGGCCATCGCGGGAGGGTTCCGGTGCCAGGGCCCAAGTTACCCTGGATGTGGGGACTGGGTGGCACAGGGGAACGCCCATGAAGATGGGTGGAGCTGAGAGAATGGCTCCCTCTGCTTCCGGAGTTCGGCCGGGAGGTACCCAGAAGCAAGGGGCTGCAACGGCTTCGCCGGCGTTACAAATGAAAGACAGCGGGGTAGGACCAGCTGGCACGGTGAACCGACGTGCCACACAGGAGCACTGGAGGCCGAGTCGGGCTTCTTGAGGGGTCGCTGGTGTGGTTCGACCCAGTGAGGAGGCCCGGTGTAGATGTCGTGGCCATTGGAAGCCGAGGCGAGCTCCTCTGGGGGTTGCTGACGTAGTTTGAGCCAGGGAGGAGGCTCAGCTGAGAGGGATCCATGGCAAGCAGAAACGATGAGAGGACCAGGAGCGGCTGCAGGTGATGGCCGTTCAGGAGGATGGTTATCTTCAATTGTCCGATGACTCATGGAGACACCCCAACAAGCTGTGGTGTGCCAACGAGGTGAAGGAGGTGTCAGGACCCTGATGTGGTTCATCTCCAGGGGCGAAGCGAAGAAGAAGCTCTAGACAGGACCCCCCAGACGGGTCTCTGGGGGGTGGTTTCTCTATCAGGACTGTATCGCGGTAGGGGAGGTGATGTGTTTAAGTTGAATTATTAACATGTGAATGGCTGAAATGTTAACGTGTGTACCACCCAGGCTGCGTTGTTGTCTTGTCAACATAGTTAATGCAGATAAGTGGCTAAGTGCCCATTTTACAAAATTTTGCCAGGGTGTTTGAACCAAAATGTTAATATATGTGAAATGCCCGAGCCACATAGTTAGTATGTTTCACACGTAGTTGCTCTGTTAGTTACCCAAGTTAAAAAAAAAAAAGAAGCCCAACGATGTTTGTATTAATGTGTTTAATGCATGGTTGATGTGTGGTTTGCCCAGGTTATGGGGTGATTGTGTTGGGGTTTTCACGGCAGGGTGTGAATGTACATATTAACTGGTTTGTTTACTGAATTGAAGTGTTTCTTGTTTGTACATATGTTTTGGGATTGTTTTATACGTTATGTTAGGAACACGGCAGCCTTTCTCACTTGACAGACTGTGGTACAACAGAGATGGCAGAATAATCCGTCTGGCCTTGCGGGGGTGGGACAGTAGCCCACCTGTCCCCTCCTAGTTTTAGTTATTTATATGAATGGATAGGCCTTGGTTATTCTATTTACTGTTAGTGTGTGATTCGGACTGTAAATTTGGGTGGGCCCAAATGGTGTGCGTTTTGGACTTTTCTGCAGGGGGGGGGGATGAATGTGATGTATTAAATATTATTATTATTATTATATTATTGTGTGTTATGGGTGACGGCTCCACCTTTCCGGTTCCACCACCACCCAGGGTATAAAAGGCCAATGTGGAAGGGGAATGGTCTCTTTACCACCAAACCTCTGTAGACGGGAGGGCCTTTGGTATACTGTGAGTTCATACATAAAGTCATGTTCTACTGCACCTTCGGCCTTATTATTGGAGTCTTGGTTATGGACATAGCACATTCATTCCCCTAAAAAATAAATTAATGCCTTATCTATCAGCAGTACTCTCAATGAAAATGAAAATGTTGTTGGAATAAAAAACTACTCAGTGTATCATTTTATTGTAATTAAACTGTCAGACAACAAATCTTTGATTAGACTATAACTATTACAACTCTGTTGAGTAAAATAACAGAAAATTCCAGTGCTTGCCAGTTCCTCTTGTGCACCTGTCCGTAGGCATGTGCCCACAATTATAATACTTCTTTCGGCTGCTCCCTTTATGGGTTGCCACAGTGGATCATCTACCTCCCTCTCACCCAATCTCTTGCGTCTTCCTCTATAACATCAACCCTCTCCATGTCCTCCTTCACTACATCCATGAATCCTGTCTGTGGTCTTTCTCTTTTCCTCCTGCCTGACTGCAAGGGTTTGGACATGACTGTGCTTATGTCCTTGCTTTATGTTCATATTTGAATTTTTTTTCTGTTATCTTCAGGACATGAGATCAGCCCTGTCCTCACCCTTTGTCATTATGTTTCTGTGTTTTCCTTGCAGCCATGTATTTTTAGTTATTGTGATTATTATTATTATTATCATTACTGTCATGATTGTGTTTTCCCTGGTCCTCTGTTCATGCCTTATGTTTCAGTCCATCATGTTTTTCCGTTTCTGTAGTCATTCCCTGTGTCTGTGATTGCCCCGATTGTACCCACCTGTCCCTTGTTGCTGTGATTACTCTCTGTCTATATATGTCTCTGTCAGTCTGTGTCAGGTGTGGCATCATTATTATTTCTTCCGTGTCCCCGTGAGTTTGTCTGCCCAATTTGGTTTTGTGTTTTCAGCCCCATGCTGCAGTTCTTGTGTTCCAGCTTTATCACCCTTTATTGTCATTCAACTGTACAACCAATCATGTACAGCAGAACGAGATTGTGCTTTACCTATCCACCGTGTCAATCATACACACCCCAAGTGTAGAATCAGTGGGCCGCTGCCATGCAAGGCGCCGCCACAAATTTCCCTCCTCCATTCCATTTTTGCTGAGCACCAAGCTGGATGGCAGGAAGTTCCACTTTTATATGGTCTTCGGCATGACCCGGCCGGGATTTGAACCCCTGCCTCCCGGGTGTGGGGCGGATGCTCTACCAACTGAGCCACCACTCCGGTTAAGAGAGCTTTAGTTAATAAATCGTCATTTTGCACTGTATTCCTGCCTGCATTTGAGCCCTGTGTTACCCACCTTGACAGAATGACATCACTGAGAAAGGACTCAGTGGGTAGGACTGGCAAGAGGAAAGGGCCGAGTCAGAGTTCGGTGCAGGAGGATCTCGACCAGGCGTTTCTCCTTTTGGACCGGGCTCTGGGTCAGTCCATCTGGTGGGAGATGAACACAGACTTGATAGAAGCAAGGGCGGTTCTCTGTTCACTGGCCCTGTTATAACACCCTGAGTTGTCTGAGATCTGCTCCCACATCGCCTATATGAGCAATGAGCTGATGGGAAATTTGCCCTTCACTTTGCACGGTTCAATCTGGCTACGGGCCGTTGACTCCAGCTCTTGCAGTATGCCGCCTCCCATCTTCCACATCACTCATGCACTGTCTACCACCTCTATTCCACCAGCCATGGCCACGGACACGGAGCAGGAAGAGCGGAGGCAGGCAGTCCTCGTGCAAGATGACATCCTGCTGGAGTATAAGCCCTGATTTGGTCCAGAGGTGCTTTTCCTGGCATGCGAGGACCAGCCGCCATCAAGAGAGCCAGTGGGGAAGCAAGCCTTGAGGAAGCGTCGCTCCACTCACCACCCGGGTCCTTCACTCGAGGCTTCGCCAAGGGTTTCTGCTGCCGTGGCCCCACCCTCCTTGAGTGCGTCAGCAACAGCAGCTACAGTGACTACAGCGTGGCAGGTCAGTCCCAGCACCACACCAGCATGCACAGGCCCCTCATCGGACAAGTTTGATCAGCCCCCGTGAGGACTCGCCGGACCAATTAGCGAAAGCAGGACGAGAACAGAGGTAAGTACCTTTTTCTTTATTTATATCATCTAATGAAGGGTCTTGTTCTGTTCCCGGGGAGAGAGCTCAGCCACCTGCCATCGCTGAGCTCTCTCGCCCAGTCTCTGCTGCCGCCTCCACCTCAACTGCTTCTCCCCCTTCTCCTCTGCTTTTTTTTTTTTGGAGTGTTTACCAATACTGGATGGGAACCGACTGATCATGGAAGTGTCTGCTGATCCTGAGGTTCCAATAGCAGCTCCATGTCGCTCCCCAGCTCCAGTACCAACACCACCACCAGCTCCGGCTCTTTTCCAGACAGTTCCAGCTGCTCGCAAGGTGCACGTAACAGCCCCAGCCGTCCCCGAGGTGCACACAACAGCTTCTGCTGTCCTTGAAGTGCACACAACAGCTCCCACTGTCTCCAAGGTGCACACAACGGCTCCCGCTGTTCCTGTGACGCAGGTCACACCTCCAGCTATCCTCCACGTGCATGCCCCTGCAGAGACTGCTCATCTCCATGTGCATGCTCCTGTCATGACTGCGTTGGCTGAATCTCCTCCTGCTGTTCAGTCGTCATTGTTGGGTGTCGTCGCTAATCGGTCTGGGTCAAATGGATTCACCACTGATCAGCCTGAGCAGCCTGGTTCTGCTGCTGCTTTGCCTGCAACTCATCTTGAGGTCGTCACTCCACCAGCAGGAGACCAGGAGCTAAGGCAAGTACTCTTTCTATTATCTTCTACATCAATTTTAGAAAAGACTTGCCTTACTCCTGGTGAGGGGACCCAAGTGCAGATTTTACCTGCCTCTGGGTGTTCCTCACCAGTCTCTGCTGCTGATGACTATAGTGCCACCTTACTGACCTCCTGTTTTCCCCTCTCATCCCAGGTGGCCATAATGAGGATGGAGCCACAGGAGGACCACACTCCACCTCAGTCACCTGCCATTCCAGAGGTTGGGGGACCTCCACCCATCGTTGTTCCAGAAGTTGAGCAGTCGGCTCCACCCGTCATTGTACCAGAGGTCGAGCAGTCCACTCTACCCATTGTTGTTCCAGAGGCCAAGCAGTCCGCTCCACCCGTTGTTCCAGAGGCCAAGCAGTCAGCTCCACCTGTCGTTGTTCCAGAGGCCAAGCAATCCACTCCACCCATCATTGTTCCAGAGGTCAGGGGACCTCCACCCATCATTCCAGAGGTTGGGGGACGTCCACCCATTGTTCCAGAGGTTGGGGGATGTCCACCTGTTGTTCCAGAAGTCAGGGGACCTCAACCCACCGTACCAAAGGTCAAGCAGTCCGCTACACCCAGTCCGGCCGAGCAACCAACTCCACCTGGGCTGTCCGAGCAGTCCACTCCAACTGTAGCCCGAGAAGCTGGCGTGCCTCCACCTTTTGTTCCAGAGGCCAGGGTCAGCATGCAGCAGTCATCGGTCACAAAGCATAGGGCTCCTCTATGTTTATTTGGTGAGCTCTGTGTTTCTGCGGTCACTGTTCTACCTTGTTCTCTGGTTTGGTGGTCGATGGACATTGGTAGCACACCAGACTAGCCCTGCATTCCAGTCTGGGGGTCCATGTACTGGGGCAGGCCCCCTGACCCACTTCGTTCTCTGGTCCGAGGCCCTATGGACTTTGGCAGACTACCCGAACTGTTCTGTTCTCCAGTCCGGTTGTTGGGGCTTTGGACTTGGGTTGGGACTACAAGACTGTGCGTTGGAGTTTGAACTCTGTGGGGGGGGGGGGGGGTAAATAGTTTGTTTTGGCCTGCCTGGCCTTGTACCCCCACCACCCACCCTGTGAGGTTTTTTGTTGTTGTTGGTTGTTGATGTTGTTCTTTGGGTTGTCTGTTATCCGACCCTTTAGAGAGGGTATTGTAAGGGTTTGGACATTACTGTCTTCGCTTTATGTTCATTTTTGTTTTTTCTGTTATCTTCAGGATATGAGTTCAGCCATGTCCTTGCCCTTTGTTATTATGTTTCTGTGTTTTCCTTGCAGCCATATATTTTTAGTTATCATGATTATTATTATTATTTCATTATTGTCATGGTCGTGTTTCCCCTGGTCCTCTGTTCATGCCTCATGTCGCAGTGCATCATGTTTTTTCCGTATCTGTAGTCATTCCCTGCGTCTGTGATTGCCCCTGATTGTATCCACCTGTTTTTTGTTGCTGTGATTACTCCCTGTCTATATATGTCTCTGCCAGTCTGTGTCAGGTGTGGCATTATTTAGGTGGTGGGCCAAGTGCGTTTTTCATGTCATTGATCGATCCACATCGGGAGAGTATGCCATTTTTTTTAAATATAGTCTTCTCTATTTTTGGTAAATCTGAGAAAATTTGTTGGCAGCCTCAGTTTGCCAGCTTTTTTTTAATAAACTTACATTTTTATTGTCAGTCCTCTCTGGCATTGCTCAGAACAGCTTTAGCTGACGAAGTTGCAGTAGTTGACCGCGTACACCAATCACTTGACTTAATCAGGACCCCCCCCCCCCCCCCCAGGGTAAAAACAAAAATCAAAATGCAGCGGGTCTAACGTGAATATTCATTTTCAAGAATTTAACTAGCTTACAAAAAAACATGTATTGATTGTTGAAATAAACAACCAGACAAGTGCAAAATTATAGAGCATAATACATTTATAAGCCTTGATTCAATGCCTCACAGATTATCACATACATTTTCAGGTTTATTCTGTGAACAAAATATATAATGCCATTAAGAACAATGTCTCACAACATCCTTAGGAAATTTAATACTTATTCACAATACAGTATACTGTTACACCAGCATCACTTCTTATATTTAGATCTGATCAGAATGTTGAAATAAACTAGTTTGTCCCACCCTTGTCTGCTGCTCAGTTTCTTGCTTTGGTATGGGCCTATCTTTATTTATAACATGTCAGTTATGTCAAGTCAGACACGTGCTTTCATGAGCTAGCATGAATTTCAGGTACAGGTATGGAGTGCTGTATGCTTGTTACAAGAAAATACAATTCAACTTTCAGACAGGAGTTGGGAAAAAAATTGTGCAGTGTTCAATAGAGTAGGTAAATCTTGATACAAAGGAAAGCAAAATAGCTGAAAAAGCAATAGAAAAATATAATTGGCATGATACCCACCCTTCAGATGTTCCAGTTAACATAGGCTATCATAGACAATGCTACATACAGTATGTTACAATACAAGAAATATTGAAAGAGCCCAAAAAAGGACACAAAAATCAGTACACACAAGTGATGGTCAGTATTCCTTTTTAATCTGATGAACTCCAGCTGAACTGATGATGTACATTAATGAATGTAAACATTAATAGTCAATTTAAGACAAGACAGAAAGATCCAGACAGGTCCAGGAGTATGTCAGGAATGTCTGAGCAGCTGGAGTTACCTGTAGAACTGAATAGACAATGTTAACACAATGTAGTTGTCTTTAGAATCAACACATATGCAGTAAATATACGTATAGTTGTCCCAAATTAAGCATCCCACCCAATTTTGTCTCCTTTATAATATTTTAGATGTAGAACCACATACTTCTGCTAAAAAATCCCCAACCAAACCAGGTTCTCCGGTCAACAAAAACAGGCTCCAGTCCACCTGAGAAGAGCACCACATCTGCTCCCAAGGCAATGCATCATATGCAGAAGGGAAAAGTATACAACTCAAAAATATAATCAATAGAGGCTAAGAGAGAAACTTAAGCAAGGAAAATTCTACTGTCCAGCAAAGAACACTGCATGTCATTAAACACACTGGGAAAAACTTTTCAACTACTCCCAGAACAGTATGAGGCCATTGAAAAATTAACTTGTGTTCTGTATGACCTCAAAGGCTCCAAAGATGTGAATTACACAAGATGCCAACTGTTTAAGAGTGGCAAGTGCACAGACAGAAGTCTTCCATCAAACAGAGACTCACTATATAAACACATTCAGTGAACAAACCACCAGGCAGCCATCTATAGAAAATGCCTGCACAGTCAGCCAGACATACCTCCACCAATGGCCCATGGTTGGAAGACTGAGGGAGACTCCTTTGAGATCGACTGGATGACTCTTCTCCCTGCACCTCTCAGCATTCTGGAGTTTGTATACTGCTCCTGTAAAAAAACACAACACTGTGAAATGGAGATGCACGTGCAGACAGAACGAGCTTCCATGCACAGACGTGTGTTATTGCTTGGACTGTGAGAACATTTCTGACTAGGCCACATAGACACACACACTGTGTGTTCTGTATATGCTTTTGGGTGTGGTATGTTGCAATAAGTTTTCTTGTGCTTCACTTGTTCTTTGTTTGATGGTAATTCTGTGGTGATTATAGCACCAGTAAAAATGTTAAAGCTAATTCAGAAAAATGAACTAGTCCTGTTTGAAATGTTGAATATTTAAACTTTAACCTCTTAAAAGTCCGGTGTTCCACCCATGGAACATTTCACATTGGCTGGAAACTAACTGGAATGCTTTAAAGCCTTTTAGTGCTATTGTGGTGGACACACTCATGGAGATTTTGTGACTCACATTTTAGGTCCGAACAAAGGCAGGAAGCTGCAGGAATATTAGCTTTGGTATGCAAGACCTGAGTCATTAAAGGATTAAGGAAAGGATGCATTGGAGACAGTGGAAGTGATATCATGGAGAGAAATGCATTGTGACTGTCTTTATAATGCAAAGTGGTCTGTGTGACATGTGATCTATGAAGTGTGAAGTCCCTGATATTTAAGGATGAGAGTTTACTGTTTCATTCTCTTTTTTCTCTCTGCTTTGAGATGATGGTGTTGTGAATAAAAGCTGACTTAGAAAGAGAACTCTGTCTCGTCATTTTCACATCACCACACTGGTGACCCAAGACATATCATGGAAGAAGAAAATTCCCCCGGGCCAGCCGCGTCAGGAGCCCCCAGCCAAGCGAATGCCACTACAGTCCAGCTACCGGACTTCTGGCAGAACAATCCGCGCTCCTGGTTCAACGCGGTTGAGGTTCAACCTCAGGGGGATATCGGTAGATGCCACGAAATTCTACCACATAGTCGCAAAGCTGGACAACAACACGTCCCAGCATGTGGAGAGCCTGATCGACCAGCCGCCGGATAGTGACAAATACGGCACGTTGAGGGCTGCACTCATCCAGCAATTCACCCCCTCGGCAGATGAGCGAGCAGAGAGGCTCCTGGCGCTGACGGAGGGGGAAAACGACATGCCCGCGAGCCTGATGGAGAAGTTGTTGAGGTTGAAAGACTCTGACGACGATCACTTCATTTTCACCCACCTCTTCCTCAGAACTCTACCGTCAACAGCGAGAGCAACCCTGGCCACTTCGTCACTGTTGGCCCTACGGGACTACCGTGCCCTGGGCCGAGAGGCGCAGTGGATTGTCAACGCCACCAAGCGGCGTGCAGCCATGGCCGCTGCAGCGGAACTCAGCGCAACGACCGGAGACGACAGGGGGCCAGAGGCAGCGGTGTCAGACTCACCGACAACGGCGGGGGCAGGGGCCAGGGAACATGGACCGGACGTCCTTTGTTTCTACCATCGCCGCTTCGCAGAGAGGGCACGCAAGTGTGTACCGCCGTGCCAGTTCGGGCGTTCGGGAAACGCCAAGATTGGGGGTCGGTAGCAGCCGCGGCCCTCGGGGAAGAGAACAAGCTGCTCTACTTGTCGGACGCACGCTCGGGGAGGCATTTCCTCGTCGACACAGGCTCCCAGTTGAGTTTCATCACACCTTCCTACGTGGACAGACTTGCTGGTTCCGGAGGTCCCCGGGTGACGGCAGCGAACGGCTCGGAGATTAAGACCTTTGGTGAGAAGACTCTGCTCCTGTCTCTACACGCCCGTACATTTGAGTGGACTTTTGTTGTAGCAACAGTAAATTTCAATATGTTGGGGGCTGATTTTTTGTGCTCACATGGTTTGTTGGTTGATCTCGCTAACAGGTGCCTGGTTAATGCACTCTCTTTTGATTCTATCCCCTGTACAGTGTGAGTGGCCCCACCAACAGCACAATCCAACGTCACAGCAGCAGGCGGTAAGTTCCACACACTGCTCACTCAGTTCCCAGCACTCACGGTCCCCACATTTTCGGCAACAGTCGCTAAGCACGGGGTGGAGCATTTTATTACCACTACCGGACCGCCCATTTTTGCAAAAGCTCGGCGCTTGGACGCAATTAAACTGGCCATAGCGCGCGAGGAGTTCGCCAACCTGGAGAGGTTGGGCATTATCCGACGTTCAAACAGTCCGTGGGCTTCCCCCCTACACATGGTCCCGAAAGCTGACGGATCATGGCGCCCTTGCGGGGATTTCCGCAGGTTAAACAACGCTACAGCACACGACTGCTACCCAATCCCACATATCCAAGATTTTTCCATTCATTTGGCAGGGGCGCGCATTTTTTCTAAAATAGACTTGGTCCGCGGTTACCACCAAGTCCCAGTGCGCGCTGAAGACATACCCAAAACAGCGGTAATAACTCCGTTTGGCCTATTCAAGTTTTTACGCATGCCATTCGGACTTAAAGGGGCGGCTCAGACGTTCCAACACATGATGGACGCGGTGCTTCGCGATCTCCCTTTCGTGTTCGTCTACCTGGACAATATTTTAGTAGCCAGCGCGTCCGAAGACGAACATGAAAAACACCTGGCCACAGTTTTCCGAAGGTTGGGAGATCACAGGTTAATAATCAACCCAGCGAAGTGTCAGTTCGGGGTGGCGCAGATTGATTTTTTGGGACACCGCGTCTCCCCTGAAGGAGCAGTTCCGCTGCCTGACAAGATGCTCGCGGTGGCAGATTTTCCCCGGCCGCAGACGGTCAGGGCGTTGCAGGAGTTTTTGGGAATGGTGAATTTTTATAACCGTTTTCTCCCCCACACGGCGCAACTCATGCAGCCGTTGTATGCCGCGCTTAAAAAAAAGAAACCCGCGGATAAGATCGAGTGGCCCCCGGAGCGGGACCAAGCGTTCTCGGAGGTGAAAGCAGCCTTGGCAAAGGCTGCGTTGTTGGCACACCCAGACCCAATGGCCCGCATAGCGCTCACCACTGACGCATCAGAGGTGGCCATAGGGGCGGTCGTGGAGCAACATGTAGCCGGGGTTTGGCAGCCCCTCGCATTTTTCAGCAGGACCTTGCGCGATAGCGAACGTAAATACAGCGCGTTCGACAGGGAGCTGCTCGCTCTCCATTTGGCCATCCGCCACTTTCAGTTCTGGCTGAAAGGACGTGCTTTCACCGCATTCGTTGACCACAAACCGCTAACATTCACGATGGCCAAGGTCTCTGAACCGTGGTCAGGCCGGCAGCAGAGACAGCTGGCCGTGATATCAGAGTTTACCACTGATATTCAGCACGTGGCGGGCAAACTCAATGTAGTGGCAGATTGCCTCTCGCGCGCCGTGGCGGCCCCAGTCAGCGTAGGGGTAGATTATGCAGCCATGGCTGCGGAGCAGGTTAATGACGCGGACGTGCGCGCGCTCCAGTCTGGACCAACAGGGTTAAGGCTGGAGAGCAGGGTGCTGCAAGACGGTATGCCCCCCCCTAATCTGCGATGTCTCCACTGGACAGTCGCGTCCAGTAGTACCGGCCGCGTGGCGCCGCCGCGTCTTTGACTCGGTTCATTCTTTGGCGCACCCTGGAGTGCACGCGTCGGTCAAAATGGTGGGAGAGAAATTTGTGTGGCCGAGCCTCCGCAAACAAGTCAAAGAGTGGGCAGCAGCCTGCACAGCGTGTCAACGAGCCAAAGTACACAGGCACACGAGGGCTCCTTTGGAACCGTTTCACATTCCGGCCAAGAGGTTCGATCACATTCATGTGGACCTCGTGGGCCCCCTCCCACCGTCACAGGGCTGCACACACCTTCTGACAATGGTGGACCGCACCACGCGCTGGCCTGAAGTGGTCCCGCTGGCATCAACCACAGCCAAGGAGGTGGCACGCGCGTTTTTAACAGCTTGGGTGGCGCGTTTCGGCGTTCCGTCGGACATTACGTCTGACAGAGGCCCTCAATTTGTGTCCGAGCTTTGGTCGACAATGGCCCCCAGCCTGGGTGTCACAATTCACCGCACAACCGCATACAATCCGCAGGCTAACGGGTTATGCGAACGTTTTCATAGGTCATTGAAAGTGGCTCTCAGAGCGTCACTGACGGATACAAATTGGGTTGACAAGTTACCGTGGGTGTTATTGGGGTTGCGTTCTGCGCCTAAAGAGGATCTAGAAGCCTCCCCAGCGGAGCTCGTGTTTGTGCAGCCACTCCGACTGCATGGGGAGTTTCTCCCAGATAACCCTGCGCCAAGCGCCTCCCCGTCTCAGCTGTTGCGGAGTAACATAGAATCAAGCACGCTGCCCGGCCCCGCGCACCACAGTTTTCCACGCGTTTTTGTGCCTAAAACTTTGAAGAACGCAGAGTTTGTTTTTGTTAGACACAATGCGCATCGAACACCGCTGCGACCGCCTTATGACGGACCATTCAGAGCACTAGAAACAGGGGACAAGCAGTTTTTGATAGATTTGGGGGGTAGGAAAGAGAAAATTGGCATAAACAGACTTAAATCCGCTTTTGTGGTGGCAGATGAGCAAGTGCTGTTGGCAAGGGCCCCGCGGAGAGGTAGACCACCACGGGGGGCTTCACAGAGTAATGTTTCCCACAAGAATGTTTCCCCAGAACACCCGCAGAGACTGACAAAGGGTTTTCGCCTCCAGACGGCAAACCCCCAGCGTGACAGCGCCGCAGAGACGTTGAACCCCAACTTCAGCAGATACGGCAGGAGGCTGAAGCCTATACAGCATGTGGACTGATGTGTATTCTCTTGTTGTTCTGTTTGTCTAAAATGCTGGGGGGGCTTTGTGTGGTGGACACACTCATGGAGATTTTGTGACTCACATTTTAGGTCAGAACAAAGGCAGGAAGCTGCAGGAATATTAGCTTTGGTATGCAAGACCTGAGTCATTAAAGGATTAAGGAAAGGATGCATTGGAGACAGTGGAAGTGATATCATGGAGAGAAATGCATTGTGACTGTCTTTATAATGCAAAGTGGTCTGTGTGGCATGTGATCTATGAAGTGTGAAGTCCCTGATATTTAAGGATGAGAGTTTACTGTTTCATTCTCTTTTTTCTCTCTGCTTTGAGATGATGGTGTTGTGAATAAGATAAGATAAGATAAGATAAGATAAGCCTTTATTAGTCCCACAACGGGGAAATTCCAGGATTGCAACAGCACAGGGATAGCAACACTCAGAGCAACAATCAGAAGGCAAGAAAAAAAACAAGCAAGCAAGAGCAGCTAATATACATATGTACATATTACTATAAAATATATATATACACACACACACACAGACACACAGTGCAGAGCATTGTAGCTGGATGGAATAAATATATGAATATATGAACACACAGTGCAGAGCATTGTAGCTAGATGGAATAAATATGCAAGTATATAAACACACACAGTGCGGAGCAATGTAGCTAGATGGAATAATATGTAGATATATAAAAACACAGTGCGGAGCATTAAAATAAAAGTATACTTAGAGTAGAATAAAAGCTAAATAAAAGAATAAAAAGAATTAGAATAAAAGCTGACTTAGAGAGAGAACTCTGTCTCGTCATTTTCACATCACCACACTATACTTATAATAGTTTGTCTAGTGCTTTTTATCTTTTTTTTCAATAAATATGTCATAAAATGTCCTTTGTGTAAAATATTTTGCCCTGTTTTTCAGGGATAGCCCCTACATTTAAAGTCCCTACTTTCACCTCCACACTTCTACATTTCCTTTTCTCTCTCTGCCTCCTAATACACCTTCCTCCTCTCCTCCTCCTTGATCTTCGACTAACAGTAGCCCAATTTCCAACGGCACTCTGTCAGTTAACAGCACCGGTGGCGGTTGTTGTTAACCCTGGCCTTGACCAGTCCGGTATGAAAGTCTCATTCGCCATGATTCACATGTTTGATTTGGCAAAGGTTTTACCTCGGATGCCCTTATTGGCACAACCCTCCCCATTTACCCGGGCTTGGGACCAGCACTAGGAGTACACTGGCTTGTGTACCCCCTGTGGCTGGGTTCTCACAATTATAACACATGCCACTGAAATAGCATTAACAATGCACTACTGACGATAGACATTCTTTTCAGAGATCAAATGTGCATTGACTGAAATGCACTTTAATAGCAATGCACTGAGATTGTACTGGTGCCACACCTCTGTTAAATAAGTCTCCACCTTGCAGCTTAAAGTGGGCACACCATCTACAGATACTTAGATGGCATAACACAAAGACTGAAAACCAGACTATTTGCTGTCATAAACTAACAAATCCACCAGTGCAACACAGGAAGTGTAAGGCAAATATGTGCCTTTGACTGTCATAATAGGACCTTTGTTGCAGTCGAGACTCTAGTCTCGATTATAACACTACCTATTTCCAATCTTTTCCAATGGCCTGTTTACCAAAATTTGCAGATTTTGAAAACATCACAAATTAAACTTTAATTCATTGACATTAATAGTGAATACAGTATTGCCTGCATATATACAGGTAACAGTAGAAGTTGGTAAATTTCCCTGTAAACCCACATTTGTAAAACATTCATTGATGATACTGACCAGGCATTCAGTGTAACCAGAGTAATCTTACACTGAATGCCTTATTGCCTTGCACAGTGTTTAAATACGCACTTACAATCACTGCATGCTACCAAAGGTCATATGTTACTCACAAGTGTTTTATAAAGGCCATAACAAACTTGAATGGAGGCCTCAATTCCTGCCAGATAAATATCAATAAATCTTTTTTGTGAAATTCTGCAGAGTGAGTGAAGTACAGTATGTAACTAGATTTTCAAGTTCCTCAGCCTTATCACAAGTGTGCTTTAAGGATGCAGTTCATAAAAGGCAAAAGTGTCTTACTGCTTCAAAAAAGAAAAGCATAAAATACTTTCCCCATTTTGGTGGTCAAAGCTGCAGTACCTCTGCTTTGGTGTAATGTAGGACAAGTATCCTTTGCTTAATTTCCTGTATTCTCCACAGAGGAGATTAATCCAGTTGATCTACACACAGAGGCACAGCTCAGACCAACACACTGAAAGCTAATTAGATGTGTTTGTCACCACCAAGAAACCTCTGTGGGGCTGTTCAGCACTGCATGTTACTGCAAGATACCCAGAACTTGTCAAATTAATTCCACATTGTATCATTAAATGAGTCCAGCAACTCTATCCCTCCCTCAGGTAGCTATAACTTCATTTAAGCGAGCTTCATTTCCATCCCTTATTTTAATACAGCTATGAAACTCACATTGTGTTGAGCATCCAATTTCAGAATGTTTATTGGATTATAACTATCAATGTGTTTATTTTGAACACTGCCTTCATCTACCAAAGAATCAAGTGTCGTAGATTAAAAATCCTCCATGAAGAAAGAAAAAGTCTTTTATTATATTTCCTTTCCTCATTTGTTCATTTTATTATTTGAAAGGATTTGGTAACCAGCTTTGCATAATTAATCAAATGTGAAGTGGAAACATTTTCAGAATTAAATGAAAATGAAAATGCATGTACATAAAAAAAAACACTTTCATTTCCTTCATCTTCTTCTTTCGACTGCTCTCTTTAGGGGTTGCCACAGTGGATCATCTGCCTCCATGTCACCCTATCCCTTGCATCTTCCTCTGTAACACCAACCCTCTCCATGTCTTCCTTCCCTACATCCATGAAGCTTCTGTGGTCTTCCTCTTTTCCTCCTGCCTGGCAGCTCCATCTTCAACATCCTTTGTCCAATATATCTACTATCCCTCCTCTGCACATGCCCAAACCATTTCAGCTTTGCCTGTCTCACTTTGTCTCCAAACCGCTCAACCTGAACTGTTCCTCTGTACTCATTTCTAATCTTGTCCCTCCTAGTCACCCCCAATGAAAATCTTAGTGTTTTCAACTCTGTTGCCTCCAGCTCCATTTCCTGTTTTTTTTTTTTTTTTTCAGCGCCACTGTCTCCAAACCATACATCATTGTAGGTCTCACTACTGTCTTATAAACCTTCCCTTTCACTCTTACCGTGGTCTCCTGACTGCCCTGGTCATTAGTGACTCCATCATGAGGATCATCAGAACCAGAAACACTGTCACCCAGTACTTCCCAGGCACTAAGATTGCTGACATTACAGCTCTGCTACCTAATCTGCTGGATAAATATTCCTATATTCAAACTGTCATTGTCTACACCGGATGTAATGATATTCCCAGCGAAACGTCCGAGATCTTAAAAGGTGATTTTAGAAGGCTTTTAAATGTTCTTAAAAACTGCAGTAAACATGTTTTTATTTCTGAACCTCTTGCTCCTTTTGGAAGAGGCAGCAATCATTTTAGCAGAACACTAAGTTTTAATACCTGGCTGTAATCAACATGCCCATCTTTTAGTGCAGTTTTTCTTGACAATTTGAATTTATTTTGAAACAGTCCATCATTGTTTAAGACAGACGGCATCCACCCAGACAGATTTGGCTCCCATGTTTTAAAGGACAATATTTTTTATTCTGTCCAAAATTTTTTGTCTTATTGACTAGCCTTCAACATGCACACCTTCTCTGCCAGCTTTCCACGCCCCCTTGCACCTGTCCACTACAAACCGTTATTCACCTCCAGTGTCCATCAGTCCCCCCCCCAGATACAGATATATTCCTGTTATAGTAAACACCAGACGTATACATAAGCAGTATTCCACCTGTAATACCTCCAACATCAATAACCTTAAATGCATCACTGTTGATAAAGCCCCCCCCAGCTGGACCATTACCAAACAAGACTACACCAGTGATCCTCAAAATGCTGCTTTTTAATATTCACTTTTAAATAAGACTTTTCTTATCAACGATTTTATCCAAGACAATAACCTAGATGGTTTGTTTTTAACAGAGACTTGGCTGAGCAGTGATGCATCAGCAGCCCTCAATGAAGCCTCTCCACCCAACTATCACTTCTTTTTCTCCAGCAGGAACAGTCAAAAGGGTGGGGGTAGAGCAACAATTCTGTCTCAGACACTTGGTTTTAAGGACATTAATTTTAATCATTACAAATCTTTTGAATATAACTGCTTTGGTTTTTATCATCATTGTATTCTCTATATGACAGTTTACCATCCTCCGGGAAGATGTGTGTCTTTTATTCCTGATTGTGCAGAGTTGTTTTCAATTATTTTAATAACTCATAATAAAATTATCATTTTAGGTGATTTTAATATACAGTACATGTAGATAATCAGACACATTTGCTTAAGAATTTTTGAACTTCATTAACTGCCTGAATTTTAACCAACATGTTGCTCAATCTACTCATGCCAAAGGCCATATAATACAGTATAACTGTCCCTTTTATCAATCAATAAATAAATGGTCTCTCATGTGATATCACCTCAGTTGTTGATATAGGTTTGTCTGATCACTGCTGTGTGTTTTTTAAGGTTCATGGTTTTAATCCACAGAGGATCGCAGAACAAACTGTTAGGAAGCGCCATCTTACTGCTGAAGTGGCAGCAAATGTGAGCTACATTCTCCCCTGCCACACCCTTACAGTCTCTTATCTCTTTCAGATTTCTCCTTCTGCATAAGATGTAGTCCACCAGTGTTTCCACATATTTTACTGTTGGTATGGTGTTCCTTTTCTGAAATGCTGTGTTACTTTTACACCGGATGTAATGGGACACACACCTTCCAAAAAGTTAAACTTTTGTCTCATCAGTTCACAGAGCATTTTCCCCAAAGTCTTTCCCAAATGTTCTTTTTGCTCAGCAGTAGTTTTCATCTTGGAACTCTGCCATGCAGGCCATTTTTGCCCAGTCTCTTTCTTATGGTGGAGTCATTAACACTGACCTTAACTGAGGCAAGTGAGGCCTGCAGTTCTTTGGATGTTGTTGTGGGGTCTTTTGTGATCTCTTGGATGAATCGTTGCTCCGCTGTTGGGGTAATTTTGGTCTGCCGGCCACTCCTGGGAAGGTTCACCATTGTTCCATGTTTTTGCCATTTGTGGATAATGGCTCTCACTGTGGTTCGCTGGAGTCCCAAAGCTTTAGAAATGGCTTTATAACCTTTTCCAGACTGATAGATCTCAGTTATCTCAGTTACTTTGTTTCTCATTTGTTCCTGAATTTCTTTGGATCGCAGCATAATGTCTAGCTTTTGAGGATCTTTTAGTCTACTTCCCTTTGTCCGGCAGGTCTTATTTAAGTGATTTCTTGATTGAGAACAGGTGTGGCAGAAATCAGGCCTGGGTGTGGCTAGAGAAATTGAACTCAGCTTTCCAAAGATGTGATAAACCACAGTTAATTTGTGTTTTAACGGGGGGGGGGGGGGGGTCACTTTTTCACATAGGGCCATGTAGGTTTGGATTTTTTTTACCCTTAATAATAAACACCTTCATTTAAAAACTACATTTTGTGTTTACTTGTGTTATCTTTTTCTAATATTTAAATTTGTTTGATGATCTGAAACGTTTAAGTGTGACAAACATACAAAAAAAATGAGAAATCAGTAAGGGGGCAAACACTTTTTCACACCACTGTATCTACCTTTTTTCTCTCCATATCAGCCAACTCTCTGCCTTTACCAGTCATAGTCCCTACATTTAACATCCCTACTCTCACCTCCACACTTCTACCTTTCCTTTTCTCTCTCCCTCCTAACACACCTTCCCCCTCTCCTCCTCACTGAGCTTCAACCAACAGTAGCCCAGTTTCCACCGGCACCCCGTCGTTTAACAGCACCGGTGGTGGTCGTTGTTAACCCAGGCCTCGCCTGATCCGGTATGAAAGTTTCATTTGTCATGATCCACATGTTTGATTTGGCAAAGGTTTTACGCCGGATGTCCTTCCTGACACAACCCTCCCCCTTTACCCGGGCTTGGGACCAGCACTAGGAGTACACTGGCTTGTGTACCCCCTGTGGCTTTCATTTCCACTACTGTCAAATTCTATAGGTTCCAACATGAACATTTAAAGGTGCTGTAAGGATTTGTTTTAGAAACTCATGTTGTGGTCACAAAATAAACTCCAGCTTTACTGTTTAAGGGTGTTCATTCAGCTTTCTTTGATTTCCACCATAAATTTTCAGTCAGGCTGTTATCCAGACTGATTAATGGCCATGTCATTGACTTGATATGTATAAAGAAAAGTTTTGATGCCCTTTTTTCTCTGCGCCAGGATGCATTATCATCCTCAGGAATGACTTCATCACCAAACCTACATTCAACAAAACTTCAATGTCCACTTGTTTGTTGTTCCCACAGGGGTGGTGGCCTAGTGGTAGAGCATCCACTCCACAGCTGGGAGGTTGTGGGTTCAAGCCCCAGCTGTGTCATACCAAAGACCATAAAAAACTGGTACTTCCCACCTTCTAGCTTGGTGCTCAGAATGGGGGAAGGAAGTGTTTTTTGTGGCAGCAGCCCATCTGATTCTAGACGTGATTAACATTGTAGATAGGAGAAACATAATTTTGTTCTACTGTACATATTTTGCTGTATGGATTGAATGACAATAAAGTTGGCTGTTTCTTCTTCTTTATTTACTGCCATCTACTGGTCCTTAACCTGGCATGTAATCTCATACAGTATATTCAAATGACTGTGCTAATTTGTTTGTTTAGTTTGGTTTCATCAGGCAGTCATCAAAAAAGTTTTTTGTATCATCTTCTTTTCCCAGTGCCAATTTGTGATTCATCACTGAATATCACTTTCATCCAATCATTCACAGTCCATGGCTGCTTATCATTAGCCACAGTAACCTTGTTTTTTTCTGTTAAGCTGCTAATGATGGTGTATGTCATTTTTGTTTGTAAATCCAATTTCTTTCAGCTGATTTCTTAGCAGTGGTGGGCCATCAGGACCAGTAAGGCCTTCTCTGCTGGCCTAAACACCATCAGAACATCGACTTACACCCTACATTCTTATATTTGCTCCATGAGGATGCCTTAAATTATTCATAATAGTCTACTCTCTTCATTTCATAGCTTTTGTCTTCACGTTAGAGCAGGGGTGTCCAATCATGTGCCATGGAGGGCCAAGACCCTGCAGGCTTTACCTCCAACCAGTGTCTTCAACAGCAGATTTCACTGAACTTCTTCCCACTGATTGCTGATAAGTGAAAACACCTGCTGAAGAGACTGGGTAGAAGAGAAAACCTCCAGGGTCTTGGCCCCCCATGGCACATGATTGGACACCCTGCGTTAGAGTTTTTATCAAATCAAATTTTAACCATCATGTGTTGCCGGGGTGGAAGAAATCTGCATAAAATCTCTGCCAAATCTAATAACACGTGCACTCTGTGGCTATGCGGGGACTATTGTGAGGACAAGAAGGGCATGCTAGCAGGCACAGGAATTGAATTGTTGAGTGAGGGAATGAGGCATCACCAGGTGGAGTGACAGAAAAGAGCTCTATCCAGAGGTAAAGGCTCTAATTTGGCCTGCTGCTAAGAACCCGGAGGCTGGACCTGATTGGTGGATTGATGAATGTGTCCACCTAGGCATAGGTTTTTCCGCTTCCAATTCATTGTCTATGTAGGATGCCTCACCATGCATTGTGGTAGCGTCATGTGTAGAATCTTGAGCTATCGCTGTACTTTTAAAATAGCCGTTGTTGGTAAAAGTAAACACGAACAGTTTTTAGCAACAACACCATTTATTTCTCTCCTCCATTGTTTTCAGAAACATGTTTTGCTGTTTACTTTAGAAGATACAGAAGAAAGTTTACTTTCCTGGTGCCATCTTGGATACAGGTGAAGAGACTTGATCAGACAGCTCACCAGAGGATCCGTTGACCAATGACGTGCAAGTCATGTGTGCTGCTAACCAGTCATACATACTGTATGCCAGTCATTTGTTGTGGCTCCGGTGGTTACACCCCATTCACACTCTTGACTGATCTCTGAAGAGGAGGCGGTGTGGGTATCTAGCGTTGGATAGGTCAACAATGACAGTCAGGTAGGACATCACTGAAGACCTAGGTGACAAATACACAGCCCGACACTGCAATTAAGTCACAAACAGGGACCCCCATTTCTGCCTTTTCTTCTTTTCATTTCTTTGGCTGTGCTTTTTTTTTTTCCAAGAAATATTGTATTTGTGTTTTCTGTATTTTATACTTTGATGTTGTCGTTGGTCTACCTATACCCCAGCCAGAATGTCCATGACCATAGGTTTAATCTGGGCTGATTTAAGTGTCCTATGTGTGTTGGTCCACGGTTTTCATGTTGGATCCATCTGTGTTTGCCTGCAATGACTTTAGCTATGGCACCAGTGTACTGAAACCTGCTTATCTTCTCTAAATCCATGTGGGGCCCAGATGGGCTTAAAGTGAGTAAGCAGATTAGCAGCTTACCTGTGCTACAGGTAAAGTCATTATGGACAAACACAGATAGGGCTAACATGGAAACTATGGACAAACCCACATGGGACCCATAAGACTGCTCAGATTTATCCTATTGTAGGCCCCACATGGACATTCAAACTGGGATGTTTCCCTTTTACACGCATCCTACTTTGTTTATGCTTGCTCCAAATTTTAGACACAGATCACCTGTAAAAACTAAAGGTGTATTCAGACCAAATGCAAACTTGCAAATTTTTCACACAGCGCAAATACATGTAAACTCAATGTAAAGACATGAAAAGATGCATATTTGTGTCCAAGCGAGTTGCAGAGGGGTGAGGTTACCTTCATAACTTCTGCAGCTGCTTTCTACTTGCTGTGGAAAACCCAAAACTGCCATCATGTTTAGGTTTAAAATGTTATCTAGTGGAGCACACAGCTGGGAAAATGTCACTGCCTCCCCCAGCAACTGCACCTGGATGAAGGTCATTAAGTGCTAGCCTGCTAGCCCTTGTTAGCACATCTGTAGCAGGTGTACATGGGTGGATAAACTACAGGCAGCTGCAGAGCTCTGGTCTCTCTGCAGGGGAGTGTCGGTCTCATTTTCAGACCAATTTACTCTCCAGTGTTAAAACTTACACTCCAGTGAGGGCAGAACCACAAGGCTGATGGAGCAAGTTGGTCACATTAGCTAGACACAAATTTGCATCTTTACATTGGCATTACATGTAATTGTGCTGCATGAAAAATTCACCTCATGTTTGGTCTGGATGTACTTTCACATGTTTTTGCACACCTTGTGTTGAATTGCCTTCTTGAAGGAATGTTTTAAATCCTTTCCATTGTTTCAACTAACAGTTCTCTTGTTGGGCTCGTATTTCCTGTCAGTAAGCAATGTGAAACAGCTCTTCAAGGACTCTCTACAGCCTAACTTTAATATCTACACTTGTTACCTCCGCTAGGAGGTAATGTTTTTGCCGGGGTTTGTCTGTTTGTTTGTCTGTCTGTCGGTTAGCAAGATAACTCAAAAAGTTTTGGACAGATTTTGATGAAACTTTCAGGCATTGTTGGAAATGGTACAAGGAAGAACTGATTAAATTTTGGGGATGATCCGGATCACCGTCCAGAAGAAAACCGCCATTATGGAAAATGCCATTTTCGTCAATAACTACTCAACCACTAATCCTATCATTGTCAATCCAATTGCTAGTCATATGTTTTCATGGTCAAGGAATCTGAAAACGTACACACAAACACTGTATGGGGGGGAACTGTGGCCGCCATTACGGAAAATGCCATTTTCGTGAAAAACTACTGAACCACTAATCCTATCATTGTCAATCCAATTGCTAGTCATATGTTTTCGTGGTCAAGGAATCTGAAAACATACACACAAACACTGTACGGGCGGAACTGTGGCCGCCATTACGGAAAATGTCATTTTCGTGAATAACTACTGAACCACTAATCCTATCATTGTCAATCCAATTGCTAGTCATATGTTTTCATGGTCAAGGAATCTGAAAACGTACACACAAACACTGTATGGGGGGAACTGTGGCACTAAACCGCCATTACGGAAAATGCCATTTTCGTGAATAACTACTGAACTGTGGTGTAACCCCCACAACAGACTGGGACAGGCAAAGCGCTCAACTAGAGCAACTAACAGAACAGTGAAATGTGTGTATTAATGTCAACAGGCAGCCCCGCTTCTTCTGGCTTTTTCAGGCTCAGTACTGTGATGTTAATGTGCCATTCATGCATTGTGTTCATGCTTCCTGCCCTTACTGTGTCTATACACTGATAACAATATGTAGATGTGCCTTGTAACCTCTTTTGTCCTGCAGTTCCGGAGCTGAGGCGAATTACGGCCAGCAATCTCCTTATTGTTATGTGTGTCTCTCAAATGCAAATGCCCATACCTACGGCTGTGAATGCCTTTCATGTATTGTCTGTAGTTGGGTATATAAGCTGCATCACTCTGTAACTCACTCTCTCACTCTGACGACTGCTCATCTGCACACTTTGCTGGAGAGCCTCCGGGCTCGCTCATGGAGCGAGCTCCGTGACGGCGGTATGATAATAAACCTACTTAAAAACCTCACTTTGCTGCCTTATTTTATCATCCGCCACATTGGTGACTCCGAGAATGCACACGCTTTGTGCAACGCAACCTTCTGGTCTGGACGACCCGACGACAACGAATGCAGCACCCGGCGGTGATTCTCCGACGACAAGCGAACGCAGCAGCCTGACGCAAATTATCTGCCCTCCCTTCTGCTTCAGGGAGACTTCGACGCAGAGTTACCGGGCGAAACTCTCCAGAGACCACCCACGACCGGGACAGCTGCGGAAAACTTCATGGTGAGATCTGCACGCCTAGATCGGCACATTCACGCTTGGACCGGCCGCTCTCACAGCTTCTGACACGCGATTCTGTGTCTCCTTACGAGAGCGCACGCACCTCGTCCTCTCTCCACGACGGCGACCCCCATGGCCGACGGAGAACGCGTGGACCTGAACGCACCATGACCCATCTACAACAACTACAACAGGGATGATTAAGCACCCTGACCCTGACTCTCCCTCTCCAGCAGGCCCACCCACACACGGAACCCCGGCACACGCACCGGGGAGTTACGAGGACGGCGCACCACACACGGGACACATACGGCTCCACTGACCGCCATCCTCCTTCGCCGCTGCGTACAGGCCATTCAGGCTTGCTCGTACACCTGAGGCACGCACGCAGCTTGCTCACTGGATTTTCTAACGGTCTTAGCCATGGCGCACAACAGGAATTCAGCAGTCTGCGGTCCCTGAAGGCTTTAAGGTTGTGCCCGCACCTAAAGTCAACACGCCAAGTCCCTTTGCTTTTGTTTTGTTTTTTTTCTTACAGCCGCCCCTGTTTTTCTTCATGGCCGCTGTTAATCCTCGCCGCTCCTTTTTCTTCACGGCCGCTATTAATCCTTGCAGGACTTAATTGCGAGAGGAGTCAGTGACTAATTTTTCTTCTTGTGGATCTCCGCACGTTCAACGGGACAGCCCCTCAACATCGCGGACCCACAAGCAATTTTTGCGCGGCTCAGACGATTTCACCGTCCCCGGCCGGCATTTACTACCCCCCACCCCCCTCCACCTCCGCCTGCACAGAGCTTTCCCTGCTCGCTGCCAAAGTCGGACTATCGAGGCCTCGGCCACCTGCCGAGCCCTCTAGGGGGGAGCGTGTGGCGTAACCCCCACAACAGACTGGGACAGGCAAAGCGCTCAACTAGAGCAACTAACAGAACAGTGAAATGTGTGTATTAATGTCAACAGGCAGCCCCGCTTCTTCTGGCTTTTTCAGGCATAGTACTGTGATGTTCATATGCCAGTCATGCATTGTGTTCATGCTTCCTACCCTTACTGTGTCTATACACTGATAACAATATGTAGATGTGCCTTGTAACCTCTTTTGTCCTGCAGTTCCGGAGCTGAGGCAAATTACGGCCAGCAATCTCCTTATTGTTATGTGTGTCTCTCAAATGCAAATGCCCATACCTACTGCTGTGAATGCCTTTCATGTATTGTCTGTAGTTGGGTATATAAGCTGCATCACTCTGTAACTCACTCTCTCACTCTGACGACTGCTCATCTGCACACTTTGCTGGAGAGCCTCCGGGCTCGCTCATGGAGTGAGCTCCGTGACGGCGGTATGATAATAAACCTACTTAAAAACCTCACCTCGCTGCCTTTATTTTATCATCCGCCGCATGAACCACTAATCCTATCATTGTCAATCCAATTGCTAGTCATATGTTTTCATGGTCACGAAATCTGAAAACGTACACACAAACACTGTATGGGGGGGGAACTGTGGCGCTTGGCGGAGGTCTGCGCTCTCCGAGTGCTTTTCTAGTTCAGGTATTTGTTTTATTGATAGAAATTACAAGCTGATTCCAATTTTTTTCCTTAAAGTGACGTCCCACAAAAAAATTGACTTTTTTTCTTATTAACATGTCTGCAATATGTTTATATACAGTGGTGTGAAAAAGTGTTTGCCGTCTTCCTGATTTCTCTTTTTTTTGTATGTTTGTTACACTTAAATGTTTCAGATCATCAAATAAATTTAAATGCTAGAGAAAGATAACACAAGTAAACACAAAATGCAGTTTTTAAATGAAGGTGTTTATTATTAAGGGTAAAAAAAATCCAAACCTTACACCTACCTGTGCGAAAAAGTGCCCCCCACCCCTGTTAAAACATAAATTAACTGTGGTTTTGTGGCGATGGTAAAATAAGGCACGGCGAACTGAGGTTTTAAAGGGGTGTTTTATTCCGCCATCACAGAACTCACTCCAGCACTGTGTAAGCATGCTGGAGCGAGCCCTCGGGCTCTCAAACAGGCAATGCGTGTAGTCAAAAGCAGTAGTCAGAGAGCAGTCAGAGAGGCAATGAGCAAGCGATATTCAGTCACTTATATACCCAGCTACAGACAATACATGCACAGCAGTAAGCATGGACATTTGTATCACAGTACAGAGCAGGAAGGCATGAACATTTGCATTTGAGTCATACAAAACAATAGCAGGATTACTGGCCGGAATTCCTCTCCACCTATTGTTATCAGTCCAAACATCTCACTGTTCTGCTAATTGCTCCAGCTGAGCACTCTGCTTGTCCTTAGGCTGTGGGGGTGACCCACAGTTTATCACATCTTTGGAAAGCTGAGTTCAATCTCTCTAGCCACACCCAGCCCTGATTACTGCCACACCTGTTATCTATCAAGAAATCACTTTAATAGGACCTGCCTGATAAAGTGAAGTAGACCAAAAGATCCTCAAAAGCTAGGCATCATACTGCAATCCAAAGAAATTCAGGAACAAATGAGAAACAAAGTAATTGAGATCTATCAGTCTGGAAAAGGTTATAAAGCCATTTCTAAAGCTTTGGGAGTCCAGCGAACCACAGTGAGAGCCATTATCCACAAATGGCAAAAACATGGAACAATGGTGAACCTTCCCAGGAGTGGATGGCTGACTAAAATTACCCCAAGAGCAGAGCGACGATTCATCTAAGAGGTCACAAAAGACCCCACAACAACATCCAAAGAACTGCAGGCCTCACTTGCCTCAGTTAAGGTCAGTGTTCATGACTCCACCATAAGAAAGAGACTGAGCAAAAATGGCCTGCTTGGTAGAGTTCCAAGACATAAACCACTGCTGAGCAAAATGAACATAAAGGCTTGTTTCAGTTTTGCCAGAAAACATCTTGATGATCCCCAAGACGTTTGGGAAAATACTCTGTGGACTGACGAGACAAAAGTTGAACTTTTCGGAAGATGTGTGTCCCATTACATCCGGTGTAAAAGTAGCACAGCATTTAAGAAAAGGAACATCATACCAACAGTAAAATATGGTGGTGGTAGTGTGATGGTCTGGGGCTGTTTTGCTGCTTTGGGACCTGAAAGACTTGCTGTGGTAAATGGAACTATGAATTCTGCTGTCTACCAAAAAATCCTGAAGAGAATGTCAGGCCATCTGTTTGTGACCTCAAGCTGAAGCGCACTTGGGTTCTGCAGCAGGACAATGATCCAAAGCACACCAGCAAGTCCACCTCTGAATGGATTAACAAAAACAAAATGAAGACTTTGGAGTGGCCTAGTCAAAGTCCTGACCTGAATCCGAATGAAATACTGGGGCATGACCTTTAAAAGGCGGTTCGTGCTCGAAAACTCTCCAATGTGGCTGAACTACAACAATTCTGCAAAGATGAGTGGGCCAAAATTCCTCCACAGCGCTGTAAAAGACTCATTGCCAGTTATCGCAAATGCTTGACTGCAGTTGTTGCTGCTAAGGGTGGCCCAACCAGTTATTAGGTTTAGGGGGCAATCACTTTTTCACACAGGGCCACAAAGGTTTGGATTTTTTTTTTTTCTCCCCTTAATAATAAACACCTTCATTTAAAAACTGCATTTTCTGTTTACTTGTGTTATCTTTGTCTAATATTTAAATTTGTTTGATGATCTGAAACATTTAAGCGTGACAAACATACAAAAAAAAAAGAGAAATCAGGAAGGGGGCAAACACTTTTTCACACCACTGTGTATATATATATTAAAAAAACAAGACTTATCAAGAGCAAACTCCCTCAAATTTGTCAAGTAGTAGTATTAAGCCAATCAGGACTAAGAACTGTCTCTGCAGCTGTTTTGACAATTTCACCCAAATTAATGTGTTTTACCATTAAACTGCTTTTAAGGAGTTTCAGTAATTATCCTGGGCCACTGTGCATATAACTGGGCATGTCCTTCAACTAGTAAGCCTTTTTATCACAGGATTTATTTTGGTTAATGTAGCACTAGCCACCATTAGCCCTGTGGGATGTGGATGGGTCTAGTCACAGATCCTGGCATTTGAAGGAGGAAAAAATGAAATGATTTTGACATGAACCTGTAAGACAATGAAAGGGGTTTTTGTGTAGAAAAAAAGGGCATAAGACACCATTTTAGACAATGGAGATTCGTTTTTATAGAGGATTTATATCAACTGAAGTACATCTTTAAATTGATCTGGAAAAAAAACATCCAATTAAAAAAACAAAAAAAATCAAGATAAGTCTTATGAAACCAAATCAAATAGTTGTCATAGCTATGATTTTTTTTTCTACAAATCATAACAGCTGAATGAACAGCCCCTAAATCTGACCTTCTGTCCTTTTCAGATGAACAGGGCTGCACTTCATTTTGTGACCACAAGGTGCCACTAAAAGTACAGTGTCCTACCGTTCCATATGTGACAGAGATCATCCTGCGCAGTTCGCCCCACACGGGACACGAACCCGCGACCTCTCAGTCAACTACACAGTTCAAGCATGGGAGACACAGCACGATCGCGCTGAGCTAAAGGTCCGACCGATAGCTCAGCGCTACCGATACTGTATGAGGCTTTGGGAGGGAGGTTTTACTAACGTTCTACGCCGAACAGTACTAGTTGGCATCCGTTACACATACAATCAAAAAAACGAACACTGACAAAGGTAAACTAGTTGCAGTGGAGGAGCTAAATGGGTAGTTCTGGGATATTGCAATGTTGAGTTAATTCAGTTTATTGTGATTGTACAGATTTTTTTTTTCTTTAATGTGTACCAAAATGCTGCTCTATTATTTTGGCCACTCGCATATTGAAAGTGAAAACTCCATTCAAAACATGCATAAATTTATTCTTGAATTAATTATTAATTTGTGATAAAAAATAAAAAGGCACTTCCCTTTTTTTATTGATTCAGTTTATGTACTCCTTTTCCCATTTTTATTCCCATTTTACAGTGGGAATAAAAACTGTATACATCCCTGTTAAAATGTCAGGTTTTTATGTAAAACCAGAGATTAACCTAATTGCATCTTCTACTGCATGAAGCTACTAAGCAAAAATTCCAATGAACAGAAAGAAGATTTAAAGAATAATAAATGTCAGAGTGAAACAGTCGGGTTGCCATAGCCATCAGTCTAATGATAGGTAATGTTCTGTTAAAGGTGAGGTTTGTATTTTTAAGGGATATAATTTAACAGAAAAAAATACCATAATAACCTTTCAGGATATGTTAGATGAGGGTGTCCGAATGTGAATTATACCCATGAGATTCAAGGAGAAAATAATCACAACACTGGAGGGTGCATCTAAACTGCTTCTAAAATGTGGAGTGCAACTATGCTTTCAGATTAGGTGTTGCTCACAGCACCAGTTTACTAAAAGAGAAAAAAACGGGGATTTAGAAATGAATGAGACAAAGATTATGGCTTTCTCTATCAAATTATGACTATTAAAATGGTGATGTGTTCACAGGCTGCTTCCATTTCCACCATGTGGCCAAATTGCAGTTTACAATCACACTCTACACAGCGCTGTAGTTCTTTGTGGCCACTACACCGGAGCAATCCTACTAATGCAGCACATTTGCAGCTTGGCTCTAAATGAGGTGAAAGATTCAGAACATTAATGGGAAAATCACAGGATTTTGATGAGAAGTTTAAAATCCAAGTAGCCAGTGAGATCCCTACTTACCCTTCACGATAAAGCCAGAAGACTTTTGGCTCCATGTGTTGAGCTTTTCTGTTAAGCCATTTAGCAACCAGGTAACAGACACAGTTAATAGAAATGTGTGAGGCTGGTGCGGGTGAAGATTCCGCAACATTATGAGATGTCTCTGTAGGCAGAGAAGTCATTTCTCTACACAAATGCACTATGGATTAGATTTGAACTGCATTCAGTAATGCAAAGTGTCACTAAACACAGTGCCCCGTCTCACTACCTCCTTCTACATCGATTAGGCAGAATCTGAACTGAGTAATAAGTTGTATAAATTACCCCTGCACAGTCATCCGCAAATAGAGTTCTATAAAGGGACTATACTGTTAAAAATTGTGCTTTTGTGAGATTTATCATAAATTACAGCCATGGGTCACATGTATACCATTATAATATTAAAATGATCATTTCACAATATAAAACACACATCGCCTTTACTTAGTTAAGCTCTTAAAGAAACTTGTAGATTGTACTTCCTGGGTTTTATGATGTCACCAACCAACAAATCCCACTGTCAGTTCTCCAGAGCTAGCAAAAACAAATGTACCCTGACTGCTTGGTGACTGGTTCAGTCAGACCAGACCATCAATGACGGAGCAGATCATTCCAGCCTGATGAAATCACCCTCCTGAGTGTTGACCCCCGAGTGTGAGAACAGCCTAGAAGCAGATCCACAAAATGAGGATCATTGTACAACCCCAATTCTGGTGAAGTTGGGACACTGTGTAAAATGTAAATAAAAACAAAAATACAATGATTTAAAAATCCTCTTCAACCTATGTTCAATTGAATACACTAATGTTCAAAACAAAATTTTGTTTTGTTTCAAATATTCATTTTCACTCAATTTGAATTTGACGCCTGCAACACGTTCCAAAAAAGCTGGGAGAGGGGCAAGAAAAGACTTGAAAAGTTGAGGAATGCTCAAAAAACACATTTTTGGAACATTCCACAGATGAACAGGTTAATTGGAAACAGGTGAGTGTCATGACTGGGTATAAATGGGCATCCCTGAGAGGCTTAGTCATTCACAAGTATTGATGAGCCAAGGTTCACCACTTTGTGAACAACTGCATAGACAAATAATCCAACAGTTTATTTGCAACGTACAATTGCAAGGAATTTCATCATCTACAGTCCATAATATCATCAAATAATTCAGAGCATCTGGAGAAATTTCTGCATGTAAGCGGCAAGGCCGAAAACCAACACTGAATGCCCGTTACCTTTGATACCTCAGGCATCACTGCATTAAAAACTGGCATTTTGTAAAGGATATTACCACATGGGCTCAGCCCAGGAACACTTCAGAAAACCATTGTTAGTTAACACAATGCATCGCTATATCTACTGTACAAGGGCAAGTTAAAACTCTACCACGCAGAATGAAAGTTATATATCAACACCCAGAAATGCCGCCGGTTGCTCTGGGCCCCAGCTCATCTGAGAGGGACGGACGCAAAGTTAAAGTGTCCACATGTCTAAACCATCTCAGCCTTGCCTCTCTTACTTTGTCTCCAAACTGCTCAATCTGAGCTGTTCCTCTGATACACGCATTTCTAATCCTGTCCCTCCTATTCACTCCCAATGAAAATTTCAGCATCTTCAACTCTGCCACCTGCAGCTCTTGTCTTTTTGTCAGTGCCACCCTCTCTAAACCATACATCATAGCAGGTCTCACTACCATCTTGTAAATCTTCCCTTTCATTCTTGCTGCTACCCTTCTGTCACAAATCACCCCTGACACTTGTCTCCACCCATTCCACCCTGCCTGCACTCTCTTCTTCACCTCTCGTGCATTTTCCATTGCTTAGGATGGTTGACCCAAGGTATTTAAACTCATCTACTTTCACTACCCAAAGTGACCCAAAGTTTACTCATTGTACAGTAATAAGACATAAGGAATGATAACCTTGACATTTGACCTTTTGACCCCAAACCCATAGTCTGAGGTCAGGATCCCAAGGTGAACCTTTGTACCAAGTTTGGTGACCCTAGCTTTACTTGTACAGTAATTAAGGCATAGGGAATGTTAACCTTGACCTTTTGACCCCAAACCCATAGTCTGAGGTCAGGATTCAAAGGTGAATCTGTATACCAGATTTGGTGGCCCTAGCTTTACTCATTTTATAGTAATAGTGCAAATGGATGCTAACCTTGACCTTTGACCCCAAACCCATAGTTGGAGGTCAGGAGTCCAAGGTGAACCTGTGGACCAGGTTGTGTGACCCTAGCTTTCTTTGTTGAGATATAATGTAGTTTATCAGCCATTTTGATGTTGACCTTTGACCTTGCAATCCCAAAACCATAGTCACACTTAAGGGTCACCGGGTGAACCTGTGTACCAAGTTTGGTGGCCCTAACTTAACTTGTACAGTAATAAGGCATAGGGAATGTTAACCTTGACCTTTGGACCTTAAACCCATAGTCATCGGTCAGCATTCCAAAATGAACCTGTATACCAGGTTTGGTGGCCCTAGCTTTACTCATTTTATAGTAATAGTAAATATAGCATTTACCATAGTGCAACTGCATCGTTAACTTTGAACTTTGACCCCTTGACCCCAAACCCATAGTCAGGTGAGGTTGTAAGTCCTCTAAGATGTGTATTAGATATAACTACTGTATCGATTTGAAAAGCCTACATCATTTCTTTCAGTAGTTACTGTGTTTAGAGGATTTAGGGAAAAATCTGACCTCAAGGTCATATGATGAGAGTGACATTGCAATATGCACATCATCAGAGTATATTAAACCATGGTACCAAGTTTCAAAACAATCGGAAGAAAACTGTAGGAGGAGTTGATTTCACAAAACAGTTACTGTCTATGAAGTGAGGTGAAACAGGAGGTCATAGGTCAGGGGCTACAATTCCCGCAAAAATCATCCAATCGGAACCAAATTGCAATATGTGCATCCTCAGTCTATATCACTCTGTGTGTAATGACTCTATATGAGTTTAATTTTTTGAATTACTGAAACAAATCAACTTTTCAATGACATTCTAATTTACTGAGATGTACCTGTATATGTCCATAAGGAGACCAAAAACCTACAATTCCTATGAAATGCACAATATGGGACCTTTAAAATCAGTCTTGCTGTTTGTCCTTGTTAATGCTACTGTACACTAGAAAAATTGAACCAGTTACTGTAAACTGGTATTTAAAGAGAAAAGATAAGCTGTCAAGACAGTAAAGATCATAATCTAAATTTCCATCTTACCATTTCACTAGTTTCGGTGCACTTTTACTGTGAAGACTACTTAAATGGCTTCAATCATTCACTCAGTCAGATATTGATTTATTTCTTTGCACAGTTCAAAATGCATCATGATCCATGTCACGTAATAACAGCAGAACACACCAGAGCTTGAAATCCAGCACACAATCACTCAAACACACATGTCAAGTTCAAAGCATTTCCCCCATTTTCACAGTCGATTTGTATTTTTAAAATCGAGTCTTGGCTCTGGCAAAAAAACAGAGGAAATGGGGAGAGATTCAGCCCTGTTATAGCAGCAGAGCTCAGAGAGCCGTAATAATGAATTTAATGACAATGTTGGGTAGGGTGGTTCCCATTCTTTCAGTCAATAAACATATCAAACAATGTAAAGTGGAAAAAAAAAACAGCGAAATAGGCTATTATTTAGCAAAAACAAAAAACTGTTATCATGCCAAGCCTTCAGTGTGGATAAAAATCTTCAGCTGGACTCCAGAGACAAAATCTGGGTCCAGAGAAGAGCAGAAGCTGCTTCAACCTTCCTTCATCTCATATTAAGACCCTGCATCTCTAATGAAGCAGAGTCCTTGAAAATCTCCCAGCAAGAGGCAAAGCTCATCCAGCTGTGTGCCTCACAGTCTCTGCACGTCTTTATTCGACAATCTTATGATAGGGGAAGAGAGGGAGGTCTTTGGTGAAAGCAGGAATGTCCATTATAGAGATGGCATCTGCCATTTTGGGTGAAGCAGGAAGGAAAGTGAGCTTAGACACTTCGCCGTAAGTGGAGTCGCTTAAATCGCCACCTTTGCTTTCTTCCCCATCTTGTCGTTTACCACCACCTTCCTCGGCATCCTCTTCAGCACCAAATCCAACCACCTTTAGGAGAGAATGGTGAATTTATTGAATGCGTTTACTGAAATAAGAAGCCAAGTGGCCATTTGCTACCAAAAAAAAAAATCCAAAACAAAGATATTGCTCACATGCACGCTCAGTTTGCGGCCGTTTTGTCCCCGATGGTCTTGGAACCAGGAGACAAGTTCAGCTTTGGCCATCTGCTTCAGAGCCTCAACCTAAACACACAGAGGCACAAATCATTCCTAAAAAATAATAAAAATGCAACAATGTGGTTTTTATACGGTGTCAATACAAAGCAGGGAAAGATGAAGTGAAAGTGAAGTGGCCATTAGCTGTAATTAGCTGTAATGTCTGTATTTTGAAAAATGCTATCCCTCTCTGGATCCAATATATTACACTGTTTTTATGTGTATGCTGCTCACTGTTTGTGGTACTAATTACATAAATACAGGTTGGGTACTTATAGTTTGATGTGCATTTATTCTTTCCCTAAAGCTAGCATCTCACAGAGCGGTGAATGCTGATGAACAATGCCGCTTTTGCGTTGTGTACAAGGTTGCAAAACAACTCGCAAACAGTTTTTCTTGTTGCAAAGAGATTACTTTTTCACAAACAGTTGCAAATGTCTGCAAAATAGTTGTAAGCATTTGCACATGGTTTTAACACATGTCGCTAAAGTTCTTTTTGGTTCACCAAGTAGTGAACACTAGCAGCTGCTTAAGAACCTTTATGAACCCCTGAAATCTGAATGCTGGGGAGGGTTTGCTCACTCTTTTTAGAGAGTTGGGTCCAAGATTCGCCTGATATTTTACCTGGAGTTGGGAAAAGGTCCCAAACGTTCCAAAAGAGTGGCAAATAGTTGATAATCATCATAAACACTGTTGCCAATGTTGACCACTTGTCCTTCAGAAACATTTGTCAGAATGTCACCAACCATTGCTATAAGTCGCTAATGACAGAAGCAAACCCTGATTTTCACAAACATTTGTCAGAAAAGTTGGAAAATCCAAAAATTGCAACATCTGTCAGCATTTGCTGCATCGTGAGATACTGGCAGTAGTTCATCAAACCAGACCATCAGTAATGGAGTAGTTCATTCTGGTCTAACAGATGAGACACCCTGGATTCAGACTCACCTGACAACCATTGTGCGAGTTTGGAGAGTATCCTGGTAAATGCCTAAAAGGAGGAGCGACTCCCACGATTTGTGGACAACAGATGGATAGACTGACACCGCGTCATTACATAAGCTTAAACTAATCATTCACAATTAATGGAATGAAACCTGGTCGACAGTATGATCCACAGTCAGCCAATAATATCGTTTTTCATAAATCATTTTAATTATATAGTTGTTCACAAATACAGTTCTGTATACTAGATATTAAAGTTAGGGAAGAAAGCTGAAACACTATTCAGCCTTAACACTGAAACCACTAACAAGTGAAGTGAAAAACCCTGATTATCATCTCTGATACACTGATGATGCACTATATCAGGGGTGTCCAATCATGTACCATGGAGGGCCAAGACCCTGCAGGCTTTACCTCCAACCAGTGTCTTCAACAGCAGATTCCACTGAACTTCTTCCCACTGTTTGATGATAAGTGAAAACACCTGCTGAAGAGACTGGGTAGAAGAGAAAACCTGCAGGGTCTTGGCCCTCCATGGCACATGATTGGACACCCCTGCACTATATGGACAAAGGTACTGGGCCACACCTCCCATTATTGATTGAATTCAGATGTTTCGTTCCACAGAAATTTTAATGCTTCCGCTTACTGAGCCCTTTTGAACACCTCTCTGCTTCCAACTTCATGAGAACAGTATGGGGAAGGCTCTTTTTATCTCTAGCATGGCTTTGCCCCAATGCACAAAGCTAGGTCCATGAAGGCATGGCTGGTGTGGAAGAACGTGACTGTCCTGCACAGAGCCCCAACCCCATCCAACACCTTTGGGATAAACTACAACTGTGATTGCAAGCCAGGCCCTCTGGTCCAACATCAGTACCTGACCTCAAATGAAAAAAGTTCCAACAAACAGACTCTGGAATTTCATAGAATGCCTTCCCAGAAAAGTGAAAGCTGCTAAAGCTGCTAAGGGGTTTTAAATGTTCCGTGCTTTGGATCATGAGCTGTTCCAAGCCTCCTCTGTGCTTTCTTCTTCCCATCATTCTGGTATAGATGGATTTTGATTTCATCCGTCCAAAAAATGCTGTTCCAGAACTGGGCTGGCTTCTTTAGACTTTTTTTTTTTTTTTGGTGGGGGGGCAAAGTCTAATCTGGTCTTTCCATTTTTAAGGCTGATTAATGGTTTGCACCTTGTGGCGAACTGTCTGTATTTGTTATCATGAAGTCTTCTGTTTATGGTAGACTTAGATATTGATACACCTACTTCCTGGAGAGTGTTCTTCCCTTGGGTGGGTGTTGTGAGGGGGTTTTTCTCCACAATAGAAAGGACCCTTTTATAATCCACCACTGTTGTCTTCTGTGGATGTCCAGGCCTTTTTGAGTACCCAAGCTCACCAGTGCGCTCTTTTTTCCTCAGAATGTGCCAAACTGTTCATTTGGCACGCCTAACATTTCCATTATCTCTCTGACAGACTTCTTTTTTCAGCCCAAGGATGGTCTGTTTCATTTCTACTGCGAACTCCTACTGCGAACTCCTTTGCATGTTGTGGGTTTACAGCAACAGCTTCCAAATGCCACACCTGGAATCAACTCCAGACCTTTTATCTGCTTGACTGATGATGGATTAACCCCTTGCACTCCGGTCAATTTCCCTAAAAACGCCAAAAAATAACGTGCCCAAAGTAAATCGAAAGCTGTTCTTCAACCTTTTGTAGCATCTTCATGGGGTTGGTCTCATTTAAAAGAAAACACTTTGAATTTTTTGGCAAAACAGTCATAATCTCTCTAAGTGCTCCGGCCATTGAGTTACAATCATCTAAACATACTGAACTTGAAGAAAATAAATTTGGCCTGGGTATTTTTTTGGATACAAATGCTTGCAAATAACACACAGCTTCAGATCCGGGCTGGAAAATGCAACAGAAATGTAGAACCAAGTGTTATCCAGCTGAGGTCAAAATTTTGTAACAATACCACAAAAAATGAATATATTACACAGCTTTTTCCTCAGGTAGTTCCCAGGCGTTTTTGTACTGTGCCAAATTGTGCCAAATGGCACAGTTTGGAAAAACGTCTGTAACTTTTGAATGATTCAATATAGAAGCTTCATCTTGGGCTCTAATGAAAGGTGACATTCAGGGCTGTGTGTGTGTGTGTGAACCCCCCCCTCGCTACAGAGGATGGACATCGGCCATCGCTACATGACGGAATAGACTCGTGGCGATGTGGCGACAGCGGCGCAGTCACCGCGGCTTCCCCCCCCCCCTCGCTACAGAAGAGTAGCGGGGGGGGGGGGCGTTCACGGTCTGGACGCAGCGCATGACCCGTGTACCACGGCGCACAAACTTCAGACTTTGTGCGCCGCACAGTTGTAATTTACCGATTGGTCAAAAGTCATTTTTGATTACAATTTTCAGGGATAAAGAATAATTTAGCTTATAACACCCTACCTCTTCACAGCAGTGTCCTGGCGAACTTCTCTTCCTCATTGTCAGATGAACGCGACGCTGGTCCGCTCGTGGTTCTGGTCTCGCGACCCGGTCAAAACATAATTCCATGATTGCGGTTTTGGCGAATGATTTACGACCTTCGTCATCGGCCTTCGTTGGTCTATGATGACCATGGAAGAGAATCCTAAACGTCTAATCTGCTCGAATAAAAAAAAAAAAAAAAAGCACCGCCTGTGACTGAAGAGGCCAATGTGCGAATGGCTGTCCCTGTCACACAGGTAGCACTTGTGGGTGGTCTCCATGCTGCTGGGTCTGTGACGGTTCTTCCTGCGGGTCCTTTTTTTATCTGCTGCAGCAGTCAGTCTCTTCACCCAGCCTTACAAAAAACACCTCACGAACTTCTCTGCTTCAACTGGCTCACTGCATTCACAGCTTTGGTAGGCGGGCCCTTCTTGCTAGGTTTTCAGTCATTGGTTCTTTAAGGTTTCAGAAACCCAATTCAAGGCTCTTATTAGTCGAATGAGAGGTCAATCAGATGAACTAATCTGTTTGTGGCTGTGTCTGCAGTGGAAGAACGGAAATGCAGTTTTTATTTTCAGTGCACGCTTGGACGCAGCTCCATCATGCGTCCTAGAGCACACGAGAGCGCCCTCGTGCGCTCTGGGACGCAGAGACTTGCCCGCCCGCGGTACAACGGAGTGCAAGAGGTTAATGAGGGAACAGCCCAAGCAGCCCATGAAATAGTCAATAGTCCAATTACTTCTGAGCCCCTGAAATGAGGAGACTTTGTATAAAATACAAATATTTGCACTTCCTAAACCGTCTGCACTTTAAGCCCATATTGATTATACAACTGTATCTTGAATGTGTTTTGGTAAACAGCTAAAATAAAACCTGTGTCAGTCTCCAAATATACATATATTGACCTAACTGTCTATAGTGGTTTTGATCTGGACTTAAACTGCCTGTCTTGACTCGGTCTTAGCCCCATAAAGTCTTGGTCTCAGTCTGGTCCTGACAACATTGCATACAGTACAAGCTCCAGTAGGTGTAACATGTAGTGGCCCAATATGCTTGTCCATATAGCAAAAAGAAAGCAATGCAAACGCAAAAAGATGACTTGTGCACATGCTGCGTGTGTGTAACTGCCATAGGTGTGCATGTTTTTGGTGTTCTGACCTCTCTGTTGAGTCTGTCAAACACGTAGTGTTGTGTAACCACCTCAGCCCAGTTCCTGTCCACCTCCTCCTCAAGGTGGGTGTCCTCGCACTCTTTCAGCTTCACTAAAGCAGTCACCTGTTTAAATCACAAACACACACTCTACACAATTCTACATGTTGTCTGTCATTGGACAAAAGACATTCTTGCACACTTAGAAAATATAAAGATAATGTAACAAAAATTATGAATAATTTCTGTATCAAACGCACATCCCGTATTTTCCATATACGTGAATCACTTGATACAACCTCCTCATGAGAATGCGGCATTTCCAAATGCAAAACATACTAATACACATGCGCATGCACACACCTGCGTATTAAAGGCCTCCTCAGTCAGTACACCAAGCATCTCCCCGAATGAGGCCAAGAACTCTTCAATCTTTAACTCCACCAGCTCGGTACTGAGAGAGATGAGTGGTAAGAGATATATCACAGGCCACAGGACACATTTGATTCTTTTAGTCATTTATCAGTTCCACTCGCTTCCCTTTCCAGGGCCACATGGATAAATTGTAGCTTGGGTTTGGGTGAACACCAAGATAGATTTACCTTGGTTTTGGGAAAGCGGTGATGATAAATAGTGTCTTGCTTTGGGCAAATTAAAGGTTACGATTGTGTAGCAGACTCACTTGAACTTGGTGGCTTGCGTTTCCACAGTGACGGAGAAACCCAGAATGCCTGAAGTGTTTCTGCAGGTGGGGTAGACATGGTATCTGCAGAGGGAGATTGAAAACGAGACGGCTTGGATTACAGACACAACTGACAAACTCGATGAACTAGTGCATTCTATTTATTTGTCACTCCGTAATAACTGGAGTGTAAACTCAAATTTAGATTTGAAAAGCAGCGGCTTGGTGCAGCTGGAGGAGTTGTGTGTGAATTTGTTCACACAGTTCTGACACGAGAGAGAAAAAAAAAAACCTTTTAGAAACTAAAATAAGGATACACAATAAAGACAGGGACATGTAATCACATACAGAAGGAACATTTTCACCTACATCTCACATTCAAATGTAAAGCAACTTTTACATATTAAAGGAAAGAAATCTCAGAATATTAAATGGTAACCTGGAAATAACTAAGAACTAGTTATCGCAGGTAGTAAATGCTCATATCATTCATTCATGACTTTCTTTAACAAAACCATTAACTTTTACAGCACATAAACTTGCTGTGTAAAAACATAAACCAGACCATCAATGATGGAGTAGCTCATTCCAGCCTGACAACATTACCCCAGGAGTGCTCGGATCTCCTGACCATTAACACTGACCTTAAGCACAGTTTAGATAGAGAGCCATCTATGATGTGCTTAAAGGTCGATGGCCTAGGAGGACTAAAGTTTTTAGTGAAATCATAAATGCCCAGATCTTCCAACCTTTGACAATGACCTTGACCTCAACCTGGATGCAAACCTACGTGAGGGTCATTGTGCGCATCGGGGTGATTGCCTAGGAGGAGTAGCGATTTTTCTAAAATGAAGCAAGTGCTCAGATCTCCTGACCTTTGACTTTGAGCATAACGTGGCTGCTGATCCACCTGAGGATCACTGAGTGAGTTTGGAGAACACTGGGGCAAATGCCTAGGAGGAGTAGCAATTCCTGTGAAATGTGGACAGACGGACGGACGGATGCCACATTGCATGAGCTCCTCTCAGCTTCGCTGGAATGAGCTAAAAATTACTACAGAAAATTTTTCAATTAAATGTTTTAAGGGTGTTTTCATACCTGAAAGTCTGCACCAAGGTCTGGACTAAGGTTCATGTTTTTGTTCCACTGTCTACATTTGATGCAGTAAGGTTTGGTTTCACAATGCTCCTTTTGCAAGTGAACTAAACAACTTTACGTGGCATACCAATGCCCTGTTGTCATGACAATGTTTGTGCTGTTAGCATAGACAGTTAGTTGGCAAACATGCTCCTCAGTCTCCAAGGTATTTTCTGCAGTTCCGGAAACACTGCTAACTCCACTTTAAGTCGAAAAAGGGGAAGACTCCATAATATTAGTCAGTGAACTAGTTTCCTGAGGCCAGATTATCCAGGTTTTCATTAAAAAGGACGTTTGTCTGTGAACTGAATTGAATTGAACGAATTGGACGTTTGCCTGTGAATTGAATTGAATTATTTGTGATGCACAGAATCGCATGAGAGTGGAAATTACTATGCTCCAAGTGACTGTGCTCATCTGGCCTTGATTCAACGTCCTTGGGAACTTGTTCCTCCAGGTGCAGAGATTGTGCTGGAAGGTGTTTTGGCTTCTCTTTAACCCAAACAATAACAACAACTGCTGTTGTTCAGCAAACCGGACTCTTCAAGGACAGCGCTATGATGTGTCTAAAACAGAACTTTGCCATCTGGCATGCACGAAGAGAGAAAGACTCTGGGACATGCTTATCTGTATTTTGAATACATGAACATAACCATCCGTTGCCAGGAGGCGCCCCTTTGTTGTACAATAGCAACTGATACACTCAACACTGCACTCACACTGATTATTACATGCTGACTACATACACTGGTCTCTCTTTGCTCCTTTGTATTGTGTGATCTGTATTAGTCTGCTAATTGTGCTTAGAGGTTTTTTTTCCTATGTAATCACAATTTAGATTATCTATGTAATCTTTATTTTGATTAACTATGTTTTTTCTCTCTGCCCATTGTGTCATTCCCTCCCCCATTCCCCCCTCTTTACCCTCCACTGATGACAGGCGCCTTCAGGCTGCCGCGGCCCTGGGATGCGCTTCTGCGCGCCCAAGGTCAAGTCAAATTCCTCGTATGTTTATTCTGTAAACATGCTTGGCAATAAAGTGATTCTGATTCTGTCCTCTTTATCAGCCATGATGATTTTCAATAGGCATTGCTCATACATTTTTCCCCCCAAAAAACTGATACATCCTCTCTGAAAATATCTGGCAAGTTTCTGCATTTTTATGATTTTTTTTCAAGTGACTATTTGTGCTGCTAATGGCCATATTTCCTCTCTCAGAGAGCTACCACAGCTTATTTACCTTCTGATCGGCTGCCTTAACTTCCTGTGTTTGGTTCAAAAGTCCAAAACCTTTCTGAAAATTGCTTTCACATGCTAAACAAACTGGAACAAGGTTCAGTGTGATCCAGACTGAGACCACCTTGTTTTGCCGAACAAAATTTCGTCTCTTTGGTCCGGACTGTGGTTGGTCCTGTCCCATAACTAGTGGTTGCTCCGCAACATGCACATATACACTACTCACAAAAAGTTAGGGATATTCGACTTTCGAGTGAAATTTCAGGATGCACCTAAAATGCTCTATAATCTTTACAGGTGAACTTAATTTGACCTTCTCTAACCTTTTGAATGCACATGTCCAACTGTTCAATGTTTCAGTACTTTTTGCATAACTTGCTGTTCTCTAAAAAGGTGCTTAACGGCAAAATTCACAACAGGTGTTTGATCCATGAATCAACCAATACATTTTCTAGTTCAGTTAGAATTGGTATTTAAACAATCCTCTTCATCATACTGTTCACATTTTGACATCATGAGACCAAGACGACACCTAACAATTGATCAACAGTACCTTGCCATTGCAAGGCTTCAAACAGGATGTTCTCAGAGGGAAGTGGCCACTGAGCTTAAAGTGTCACCGAGTGTCATCAGCAGGTTGCAACAGAGATACAGAGAGACTGGAAGAGTCACAAAAAGGCACAGAAGTAGATGTCCTTTGGCCACATCCCACACTGATGACCGCTTCATTGTGAACGGTGCCCTGTGGAACCGGATGATGAATGCTACTCAACTCCAGGCACATTTAAGGGAGGTGAGAGACACCCAAGTGTCACATCAGACCATTCAAAACTGTTTACATCAGCGTGGTCTGTGTGCTAGATGACTTGCAAGGGTACTTGACCACAACACCAGGCACAGGCCTTGCATGGGCCAGGGAGCATTTATGCTGGACGAGGGACCAGTGGGTCTCAGTGCTGTTCTCTGATGAAAGTTGATTCACCTTGAGCAGAAATGATGGCCGCCAACGATGCTGGAGATGTCAAGGAGAGTGCTATGCATCAGCCACCGTTGTCACCATGTTACAGTCTGGGCAGGTGTGTCTAGTCAATACAGAACTGCCCTACACCTTGTGAATGGTACAGTGACAAGCCGATACTACCTGAACAGCATCATTAATGCAGTCATTTTGCCCCTACATGAACAACACAGGCCCAATTTCATCTTCATGGACAACAATGCTCCAGCTCATCAAGGTCACATCATTAGGGAATGGCTTCTGGAGGCTGGGGTACCTCAGATGGAGTGGCCTGCACTTTCTCCAGACCTGAATCCCATAGAAAACCCATGGGATCAGCTGAGTCACCGTGTAGAGGCTCGTAACCCTGCACCCCACAACCTCAATGACCTGAGGGCCACCCTTCAAGAAGAGTAGAATGCCATGCCTCAGCAGACAATAAGTCGGCTTGTGAACAGCATGAGACATCATTGTCAAGCTGTAATTTCCATCTAGCTACATTGCTCCGCACTGTGTGTGTTTATATACTTGCATATTTATTCCACCTAGCTGCAATGCTCCGTACTGTGGGTGTTTATATATTTACATATTTATTCCATCTAGCTACAATGCTCTGCACTGTGTGTTCATATATTCATATATTTATTCCATCCAGCTACAATGCTCTGCACTGTGTGTCTGTGTGTGTGTGTATATATATATATTTTATAGTAATACGTACATATGTTTATTAGCTGCTCTTGCTTGCTTGTTTTTTTTTTTTTCTTGCCTTCTGATTGTTGCTCTGAGTGTTGCTATCCCTGTGCTGTTGCAATCCTGGAATTTCCCCGTTGTGGGACTAATAAAGGCTTATCTTATCTTATCTTATCTTATCTTATGCTCTAGGGGACATGACAAGTTATTGAGACAATGACATTTTAGGTGTGGTATACCCACCACTGTTGTTGGCTTTTGTTTCAATAAAGTGTTTGAGATGAGGAAATCACCATTGCATGCTTCTACTTAAATGCCCTACTTTCACAATATAGTTTCTCTGTAGCGTGAATGTTTTACATTTTCCATAAATTTCACCTGAAAGCCAAATATCTCCAACTTTTTGTGAGTAGTGCATATACTGTATGTGCCCGTGCATCACACACACATGCCCCGCCTCTTGTTTGCTGCTGTTTGTTGTTGCCATGAGGTGCTTGGGTGAATGTGTGTGCACACATAGCACTTCACTCGTGTGACATTTGAATGTTTTGTTTTGTAGCACCTTAACTCTTGCACTTTTGCATATCCACTTTGTACAGTTTTATTGCAGATGTTCTTCTCATGTATGATTGTGTGTTTTTGTGACCCACTGGGGGACGATAGATGCAAATTAGTAGTATTGCTAAATCTGGCACACTTACATTTGTATTAATGTTCATTAGTATGTAATGTCCCTTTCAAATAAACATTAAACTTAAATATGAAAGAAAACTGCCTGTTTCTTGCAGCTTCACTTTCCTTCCCTGTCCTAAGCCACTCCCCACTCCAAGTGCACATCTATGAGGCATATTGGCTTTTGTAGAGCAGCCAATAGACTGATCTGGCAAAGAAACCATCACAGATGTGAAACTTTCTGCAGGCTGAACAGATCCCAGAAGAAACGCTGTGATATAGTTCTCCTATCAGAACACCTGCATTACAAACTGCTATAGGATGATGATTGATTTATTTTCAAATCCAAACAAAACCATTCAGCATACTTAAGCTTTAAATTTTTGAAAGGCTACAAAAGTACAGAAATTCACCCCAGAGTCTCTTTGGTCCTGAGGAAATCAAAGCAGGGTTCTTCCATGTGCATCTGAAAGACAAAGATAACTCAGTCAAAGATGGAAGGACAACCTGACTGATTAAGTGGACAGAGAAGAAGAGAAAATGTATTATGAAACTCACCACCAACAGATCCATCAGTGCCATTTCTCTTAAAGATTTGGGACCAGACTATAAAGAGATATTAGAAATAAATAAACAAACTAACTGAGTTAATGTATAGTAAAACCATTTGATGTCAGATGTTTGTGTGTCTGTGTGTACCTGGTAGTAAACTGTGACCTCAGAGTTGGTGTCACCTTTATTCAGTGATTTGACCTTACAGATGTGGTTGTTTCGGGGAAGCTCGACCACTCTCAACATCACTGGCACCTCCACTGACAGGTTGGAGAACTGCAACTTGCTGCCAGAGGAGACCCGAAGAAGAGAAGGAGACGATGTGACAGTGAAAGAAAACACGGAGAAAGTTTTAAATGAGGAATCAAATAAATAATACCAAAAAAAAGGCAAAGAAGTTGAAAAGGGAATCACAGACTAAAGAACCAGAGCTGATGTGAATCACGCTGTATTATGGCAAACAAATCTATTTGATTGTATAGTATTGGCGTTCTGATTAGGATGTGCACTCGGTGTAATAGCCAACTTACTCTGTGACATACTGCAGGAACTGCACAGACTCCTGGGGAGGAAATACAATAAAGGGTAATGAAAAGAGAGAGATAAGAAAGAATGAGAGTGAGGGGAGGCAATCAGGAAAACATGAGGGCAATGTCAAGAGCACCCTAAATCAATTGATGCAAGAGTAGGCATGAAGATAGACTCTAATCAGCTAATATTATTGTCAATCAATCCACTTGTCTGTGTGCTCACTGCTGTCCACTCACTGCACTGCTGAAGTTCCCCTGCACCAGCCCCTCGGCGTACAGCTCGGCTCTGAAGCTCTGGCTGAACTCCATCAGTTCTCCATAGGTCAGACCAGCTCTCAAGACCTGATATTTCTCCACCAAGGACCAGCGAGAGGGCTGCAAGATCATCAAACGCACATCCCTGAGAATTTAAAAAAAACAAACAAAAAAAAAAAAAACGGCACCACAGAGAAAGATGATTAAAGGCGACGGCGAGTGTGAGACTTTTCCATTTAGGGCTGTCGCACATTTCACCACTAGAAGGCAACATAGACTCGTTAATGACTCGGAAAGTGAGAGACTGAGGAGAGGAAGCATACTTGCTGAGTTTCTCAGGCCTGATGAGGATGTTGTAGTATTGTTTTTTGAGGTACTCTATGAACATGCTAACGACGTCGGGGGAGGCTGAGAAATCCGCCAGATGGTCAATGATCAGGTAAAACAGCAGCTGCAAAAAAGAAAATATGGTTGACAAATCAGACATACACTGCTGTATCATTCTAGATCAGAGGTTGGCAACCTCTACTACACAAAGAGCCAGTTTCAGAGATTTTTGACCAGCAAAATCCACATGGAGCCACAAAAATATTTGAGCCTGAAAACTAAGGTAAAATGGCAGCATTACCAGTACAAACTGGCCTGACACCATCCAAATAAAGAGGTTTTTTCCTCTTAAAACAAGTTTATTTATAAAAGGAACAGTGCATATTAACAAACATAAAACATGTAAATATGCAGCATACAAGATTATAGCTGAAGCTAAATGCCATCTTGTGTCCCCTGGCCAGCCAATGCCAGCCACATAAAACAGATAACACAAGAACAATAAACAACAACAATAATAAAGCAAATAACACAATACAACAGTAATAAGAACAGCAGTAAGACTGCACACTGATAGAGGAATAAACAAACAAAGTTAAGATGAATATTGTTGATCTCAGACCAGTAAAAAGTACCACAATGACCAAGGTGTTGCTTGGGATGTTTAAGTCTAAAGTGCTAAGGTGCATCGTGTAGTTTGTAGAATTATATGATGCATGAATTTAAAGTGCTTAGTGAATTGCACACAGCTCTATTGCACATGTCTCAGTGCATGAGATGTTTGTGTGCTAATGATATTGCACCAGGTTTGCATACATGGTTAAACCCTGAATTTCCCTCTGGGGATCAATAAAGTACACAAACGCAAAAAACAAAAACATGTACAGAGGGTTTACTGAAGTTATACAAATTGGCATACAAGCATACATACACACAAACAATCACAGACACAAACATGCCTAGGTCATATGACTGTCAAATCTGGTCTGTTTTCAACAAACTGATACCACATAGTTACTACACGAGTCACTGGTGTTGAACATATACACAGGTTTGAGATGATATGAGCCACTCCTTCACTTTACTCTTAAAGGTAGCAAAGCTGGAGCTTTCCCTGGCAGGAAGTGGTATGGTGTTCCATAAAGTACTACTATGAAATGAAAAAACATTTTGCCCAAAAGGTTTTATGGAGGGGTATCACACAATCAGCTCTTGAGGAAGCTCTAGTGGACCGACCATGAGTGCTACTCACTCGGTATTTGATGTATTTATTTGGGGGGGGGGGGGAGCCAGACCATGTAGGATTTTATACATTAAGCATGCAGTTTTAAAGTTTTTTAAATTCCCAAAGGACAGGGGGTTGTACCTAGGTAGAATACTGCAGTGGTGGTATGTGAGAGGCTTTTTAGCTAATGTTTTTAGAGCATTTTTATAAAGTGATTCAATTGGTTTGAGGGTTGCCACACCTACCAGTGACCAGCTGGTAATACAACAGCTCAGATGTGAAAAGATCATTGAGTGTAAAACCATCATGGTGGCTCTGTCTGTAAGCGACCTCCTAATTTGTCTGAAGTTGTGAATATTAAATTTTAATGTTTTAGTGACCATTTTGATATGGCTCTTGAACGAGAGTGTAGGGTCCAAAGTCACACCCAGGTATTTGAATTTCTTGACAGCATTTTTGTTCTTCTCTTACTGTGTAATTGTTAGAATGTGTAATACTAGTGGGGCGTTTAAAAAAAAAAAAAAAAATTATTTGCATTCAGAGTGAGAAAGGACTTGATGAGCCAGTGTTGAACATGTGTCAGAGCTGATGAGAGTGCAACTGCAGCTTCTTCAGGATTTTTTGCTGTAGTAAAAATAACAACATCATCCACGTACAGCTGAGCATTAATACCTTTACAGACATCTGGAGATCATTTACTGTATATAAAGTGAGAATAAGATAGGTCCCAGTATGGATCCTTGAGGGACCCCTCTGGGCAATCTAAAGAGGATCTGATACAGTCAACCACCGTACATTGTTTCCTGTTGCATAGGTATGATTTGATCCACATTATAGCCTGGTGAGAAAAATTAAAACTAGGCAATCTGGAGAGCAATACTTTGTGGTTTACCATATCAAAAGCCCTTTTTAAGTCTAAAAATACAGCTCCAACACAACTATTGTTATCCAACGAATGCTTAACTTTTTCTACAAACAGGGCCAATGCTGTCTCAGTTGAATGGTGCTCATGGAAGCCGAACTGCATGGGATGTAAAGGTCAATGTAAAATGACAATGTTTCCAAAATTTGTGAGATTTTTAGGATAAAATTTCAGCTTTTTTAATATGTCATATTTGTCTTAGATTTTTTTTTTTTTTTTTTTTTTTTATCTTTTCAGGTAAAATCATAGCCTCTTTCCACAAAAAGTTGTGACTTTTCTCTGGTAAAAAAAGCAGCGTTCCAGTAAGTTTATGATTTTTTTTTTTCAGAAATTTTGTGATTTATTTTTTCTTGCAAAGTTGCAGGAATGTTTTTTTCTCGAAAGATTTCAACTTTTTCCCCTAAATTTGTCATTTCTGGCATACATTTTCTGGTTTTCTAATGAATTTGTTCTGGTCTTCCATGTAAATTTGTTACCTTTTTCAGGTAAATTTGTAGCATTTTTCACATAAATTTGTAATATTAGTCTTAAAAAAAACTTGTAACTTTTCCAGTAAATTTTTTTTTTTCTCCCAGACATGTTGACTATTTTTTGCAAATTTGTTGTGGCATTTTCCTCATAAATTTGCAACTTTTTTCGTAAATTTGTGAGAAACTGTGTCATACATTTTTAGCTTTTCTCTTAAATGTATATTTCTAGTACATTTATCATTTTTTCCCTCATGCATCTGTGCCCTCTTTTGACTGAAAGTTTTTAATTTTTTTGTCAAGAACTTCAGGCCTCACTGGCTATGTGAGCCTGACTATGGCCACATGTGGTTCCACAGCCAGAGGTTGCAGACCCCTGTTCTAGGTCATCAGATAGGCGGGTTTTTATGTGTGTTTGCATGTTCACTCACAGGCAGTTTGTGGTTGAATCCCCTAACGTGGATGAACATGCCGTGCTCGCCAGCCTCCAAATTCTTCTCCAACTCAGCCACTTCGGCCTCGTAAGCAGGCTCCACCAGGTTGTATCCGAGGACGCAGAGGAGCAGTTCGAACAAGACTGCACTGAGGCGGAACGGTACGGCGATGGAAGAAAGGGTGGGGAATAAGAGGGAGATTGTGTTACAGAGACGGTAAGAAAGAAAAGATGAAGGCAGGTAAAAAATAAGGGTAATAATAGGGAAGAAGTAGAAGAAAAAGGGAAAAAAAACGAGATGATTAAAGCAATAAAAGGGCAAAGTGAAATAATTGGAAGCACAGGGAGAGAGCAAACAGTTGTGAGGGATTGGTAGGAAAAAATAGACTATTTAAAGGTCATAGCAGAAAAACAAACACTACCTCCGTACGCTCATAACTTAGCTTGAACTTACTTTTTAACTGACTGCTGGATTACTGGAGAGATTAGGTGGAATCTGATTTGGGCTGCGGCAGGTGAGAGAACAAATGTGAGTCAACGTTTTCCAAATGACATCAAACGTCTTCACTGGAACATCCTGCATACTAATGTGCGCTCGCGGTGCACGCTCACATAATCACACTCGGCTTACCTTTTGGGATTTTGAATTTGTTATCCTTCTTGTACCACAGGCAGCCCCTGTCGCTGCTGGCTATCCGTACCGGGAAGTTGGTGTCTGGGCAGTCAGAGAGCTTCAGGGTGAAGTCGGTGGCTTGAAAACATGCACATAAACAATAAATTATTCCAGTTGGTGCAATTTCATAAATAATGTGTGAGCTGTGACGATTCGATATGTCCAGTTTAGGGATAAACATGCAGCAGCTTGTCAACACGGAGAAAAAGACGTGTCCCCCTCACAATAAATGATTCAAGAACCCTTGGGCCAATAAGTGAAGCCGCCAACTTTTAGAAAAGCTGGCAGTGAACAAAGTTTAGAAGCGGAACGTGGAGCCAAAATGTATCAGTTCTTTCATTTGGACCAAAATGGGACCAGAGGCATTTTGTTTTCAAAGTTTGAGTTCAATATTCCCGACCTTTAATAAATACACAACACTTACGCTATACAATTGGGAATCAGAACACTTAGCTGAAATGTTATTCAGGAGCTAACTCAAGCCCACTGTTCTGTCACAGTTTTGGATCTGGTGCTGTGGCAATACACTGCGTTCAACTGTGCTTGCTGGTTTACACAAACTTACTAACATTCATCATTCAGGTCTGAATGCACACACAAGTTGGCACTTCCTTGTTATATTAATGCTTTACTGCAATTTATTATCACTAGACAAATGCTGGTAGAATTTGGCAGCAGCCTGGAACTTAGTAGCAAATTCAACAAGCAGAATATTCTTTATATATGTTGTGCAAAACGCAACAGAATTAATAAACCCACTGTACAGTAATTTCCAATAAAGTCACCAAGTTATTAGGAACCAATGCATTCTGAGGCAAGTGCTATATCCCTCCCCTCTATTTTTTTTGAAGATCCTAATACACAACTCAAGAAGAGCCGTTTTCAACTTTTCCATAAGTATGGAGGCAGAACCAAATTATGATAAGCCCATCACCCATGAATATACAACAGAAATAGTTGTATACAACCATTAGTTGAAGGGCAGGATCCTAAGGTGAACCTGTGTAGTAAGTTTGGTGACACTAGCTTTCTTTGTTGCTGAGATATGGTTTATAAGCCATTTTGACGTTGACCTTTGACCTTTAAATATAGTCACACTTCAGAGTCTCAGGGTGAACCTGTGTACCAAGTTCAGTGACCCTAGCTTTACTCGTTCTGTAATAACAGTTCAAAGGAAATGTTAATGTTGACTTTTGACCTTTTGACCCCAAACCCATAGTCAGGCCAGGGTGTAAGTCGTCTAAGATGTATCTTAGATACAACTACTGTATGGATTTGAAAAGCCTACATCATTTCTTTCAGTAGTTATTGCATTTACAAGATTTAGGGATAAGGACCTGTATTTATATAGCGTTTTTTCTAGTCTCAAAGACCACTCAAAGCACTTCACTAGTACTAACCCTCTATTCTAAGGGCCTATAGGAGGCAGATATCTAGGGACAATCTAGAACAACCAATTAACCTAACATGCATGTCTTTGGATTGTGGGAGGAAACCGGAGCCCCCGGAGTAAACCCACGCAGCACAGGGAGAACATGCAAACTCCACACAGAAAGGTTCCTACCCCTGCCAACCTGGGGATTCAAACCTGGAACCTTCTAGCTGTAAGGCAACAGTGCTAACCACTGCACCACCGTGCAGATTTAGGGAAAAACTGACCTCTGACCTTGACCTCAAGGTCATCTGATCAGTCAAATTGCAATATGTGCATCATCAGTGTATATCAAACCCTGGTACCAAAGTTCAACACAACTGGAACAAAACTGTAGGAGGAGTTGATTTCACAAAAGTGTGTGTGTGGGGGGGCATAAAAAAACTCAAAATTAACATAAGCAAAACACAAAAAAAACCCAAAACTTGAGATTAAAAGATGCAAATGTCTTTGGATTGTGAAAATATGTGAAAAAATACAGCAGAATTTAAATAATTATATTCTTAAAAAAATAATATATTGATGAAAAACTACTTTTAAAATTGTTTACAGGTAAATAATATTTACATCTGAACAGTTGGAAGATGAGACTATGGTGGCCAGTAAGAATGTCAGCCAGGGACTTCCGGTTATGGTGGTCACATAGGAAGACGTGTTTCACTCTGCTCTGCTCCTAAAAATAAAAAGTTGGTTAATAACTCTCTCAATTGGAACAAAACCTATCCCAGCGTTTGGGCGCGGATATGGTAAAGCCTAAAGCTGGGAAATTAGGCGGAGGAAAAAGCGAATCGTCGAAACAGTCCAAGCTAACAGACTTCCACGCTCGTGACAAAGCAGAAAAATCTCCAGAGATTATGGCGGAGGAAGCTAGCGGCGGAGCTGTGACTGCTGGAGAGGGCACGAGTGCGGTGCTCGTTGCCATTAGCTCAATGAGAGCAGACTTTTCCTCTAAATTTGATGGGATTATAGCAGCAATAGAAGGAATGAGAAAGGAAATAAGCGACTGTATGGAACGAATATCGCAGGCGGAGCTCCGAATTTCCAGCACTGAGGATGACGTCACCAGCCTACAATTAAAGGTGCGCACATTGGAATTAAAAAATAAACATCTGGAAGATAGTGTCCTGGACTTAGAATCCCGGTCGAGACGGAACAATTTGAGGCTGGTGGGCCTCCCGGAGGGAACGGAGGGACGGGACTCATGTTCCTTTTTGGAAAAGTGGATTCCAGAAGCGCTGAACAACGCGGAGCTGCAGTCATCGGTCGTCTTAGAGAGCGCTCACCGAATCGGCCCACTGAGAGATAACAAGGCACCACCGAGGACGCTGATTATGATGTTCCTCAGCTACAGGGACAAGATGACGATCACCAACGCGGCACGGGCTCAAGGAGAAATTAAATACCAGGATCAACAGGTGCGGTTCTACCCAGATTTGGCCACAGGAATTCAACAATTAAGGAAACAGTTTGACCCCGCCCGTAAAGAGCTGCGCAACCTCGGGATTCGTCACGGAGTGATTCATCCGGCAAGACTGCTGGTCACATATAAAGGGAGAACCCATATCTTTAAGACCCCTCAGGAGGCGCAGGAGCTTATCAAGCAGATCCAAGGAGAGACTGGTGGGAGCTAAGCATGAAGCATGAACAAGATATAAAGGTAGAATATTTAAGCATTTGTACAGGCATCTGACTGATCTGAAACATATAGCATGTCTACAAAATATAGATTGTATTATATATAAAAAAACAAACAAAAAAACTCTATGATGTACAAAGTTGCTATAAAATTTTGGAGTTGAGTTGGAAATACTACAGAAGAGAGTTAATGTTATGTTAAGAGTAGTAGAGTCAGGGTGAGTGAGAGGAGAAAGAGAGTGGTTAGACTGATCCTCGTGGGTGTGGAGCAGCCAATAGCTATAGCGGGAGACAAAATTTTTTTTTTGATTTTGGGGGGGATTACCACGAATGTGGGGAGGGGGAATTTGTTTGTGTGTAGTTTGTGGGACGAATGTTCAACCACTCATGTTTTTGCTTCTCTATATGAGCATGTTCATATTGCAAGGTAATCTCAAACTCCTTATTGATCATAGACCAAAGCGTTAATCTTAATTTAACTTCATGGAATTGCAGAGGACTACAAAATTTTAAAAAAAACCTTAAACAAGTTATGAATAAAATAAAAGACATAGGTTCAAAAATTGTGTTTTTACAAGAAACTCATCTAATAGAGGAGGATGTATAAAGAATTAGGAGAAGAAGGCAGGGAAGTGTGTTCACCTCATCATTTTCATCCCGAGCTAGGGGAGTTATGACTCTCATACATAAATCAGTACCATTTCAAATGAAAAATGTAATTGGAGACAGATTAGGAAGATATCTAATCATCCAAGGATCTTTGTTATTAGAAAATATAAATCTGGTGAACTTATACGGTCCCAATATAGATGATCAAAACTTCTTTGCTAATTTATTTCTTATTTTATCATCACTTACAGGGCAACATATAATAGCAGGGGATTTTAATTGTACATTGAATCCCAGTATAGATAGATCAACAGGACTGGACTGTACGCACAATGGATGCAGGATGATCATTAATCATTTTATGAAAGAATTGAGATTGCTAGATATATGGAGAGAAATGAAACCACAAGTCAAAGCCTACTCTTGTTATTCTAATACCTACAAGACATTCTCACATATTGACTATTTTTTGATCTCCACAGAATTAAGGTCCAAGATTCAAAACTGTTTCTATGATAACATCATGATCTCTGATCATGCACCCTGCTGTCTAATATATGTAGATAAGAAATTGACAAAGGATCCAGGTAGGTGGCAATTTCAGCATAAATGGCTTCAGGATGAGGAATTTGTTAAGTACATAGAAAAACAGATAGATGAGTTCTTTGATATCAATACTACACAAACATCAGCATGTATAAAGTGGGAGGCTTTCAAAGCTTTTATTAGGGGGCATATTATTAGTTATACAGGTTCAAAATCTAAGAAGACTCAAGAGGAGAGAGTCCAATTGGAACATAAAATAAAAATTCTTCAAGAAAAAGTGTATGCAGGAAGTGACCCAAAGTTAGAGAATGAATTACTGATTCTGAGAGCTGAATATGACAAAAAATCAGCGAAGAGAGCTGCCTCGAGTCTTCTAAGATTGAAGCAATCTTTTTATGAACAAGGTGAAAAATCAGGGAAATTACTGGCATGGCAGATTAAACAATTAGAATTTAAAACACCAATTACCAGTATTATAAGTAACGGACAGGCAGTTGTAGATCCTTTAGAAATTAACAGTGCCTTTAGAGATTATTATGAAAAACTATATGATACAAAAAATGAAACTGACTTAACTAAATGGGTTTTTGAACGGATTATCTATACCGTGTATTCCAAATGAAAACAGGGAGATACTGGAGTCTAAAATTAGTCAAGAAGAAGTTGGGCTAGCCATTGATAATATGAAATCAGGAAAAAGTGCAGGACCAGATGGTCTTCCAGTTGACCTCTATAAAAAAATTTAAGAATAAATTAATAAAACCATTTTTGGAAATGGTTTTAGAAAATAGTAATTTACCACTATACATGAATAATGCCTTAATTATACTGTTGCCAAAACCAGGTAAACCCTCTAATAAATGTGAAAACATGAGATCAATAAGCCTATTAAATGCTGACCTTAAGATAATCTGTAAAATTTTAGCAAGACGACTACAAGAAATATTACCAAATATTATTAACCGAGATCAGAATGGCTTTATAATGGGAAGACGAGGCTTCCATAATGTAAGTGGACTATTTAATATTATTTATTCTAATAAAGAAGGCGGCCAGACCACCGAATGTGTACAATCGTACAAATATCTTGGGACAATTACTGATAGTAATTTAAACTTTCAAGTGAACTGTGAAAGGGTGTGCAAAAAGGGTCAGCAAAATTTGCATTGTTTGAGGAAACTTGCACGCTTCCAAACTGACCGAACCATAATGACAATGTTTTATCGGGCTTTTACTGAATCTGTTTTATCCTTTTCTTTAGTGTCATGGTTTGGTCAGATAAAACTGAAACAGAGGAAATCCTTGGATCAGGTAGTTAGATGGTCCAGTCGTTTGCTTGGTGAGTCACAGCTGAGCCTGACATCCCTGTACACCAGACAAGTACAGAGGATGGCTGCCTCCATTTTAAATGATGACTCCCACCCTTTGCACTGCAACTTTCAGCTTCTTCCCTCCAGACGGAGGTTTGCTGTCCCAAAAAGTAAAACCCAGCGCTACAAAAACAGCTTTGTCCCTGCTGCTGTCAAAGAGTTGAACAAGCTATAAAAATATATTGTACATATTTTATATTTACTTATTTTGTATGATGTCACTTGGGTTCTAAATATTTTATTGGGTTTTAGACCTTTGAGTTTTTTAACCTCTGACTAGTTTTTAACTTTTAACTTTAATATGACCCCTCTCTCTTACCTCTGGTTTCTCCCTCATCTCTTTGTCTTTTTATACCCTGTTTGATGGAGCCTTGAGTATTTTTATCATGTTTATAGTCAGCTTCATGTGTGCCTGTGTTTGTGTCTATGTTGAATGTAATTAGTGGCTTGTAAATATGGTTGTCACCAGACTGCAAAACAAATCTACCTACGGGTACAAATAAAGTAACCTGAACCTGAAGCACCGGATACAGCTCTCCTATCATTGGATGCCGAAAAGGCCTTTGATAGGGTCGAATGGCCCTTTCTTTTTGAAGTCCTACAAAGGTTTGGACTTGGAAATAATTTCATAAAATGGGTTCAGATAATATACAATAATGCTACAGCAGAAATCCTAACAAACAGCAATATCCGATCCGATGGAGGAGATAGGAGAGAGAAGGACGGTGGCTAAACTGTCATCTCTGCTGGAGTCCGAGTTCCACCCTATGCAGGACATACTGGATGCACTGAGGAGCTCATTTAGCAGCAGACTACATCATCCCAGGTGCACAACCGAGAGGTTTCGTAGGTCCTTCCTACCAACGGCTGTCAGACTGTACAACCTAAGCAGGGCTGCTCGCAGAGATAGCAAAAAGACGTAACAAACTAATAGTTTTTTTTTTGAATGCAAAAGATGCAATAGACTTACACAATGGTCCTCTCCGGCATACAACTAGGAACATACCGGTCGCTATGGAGGGTGAGAATATGTATGGGCACATAATCATACCATGTAGGATAACTAAATAGACGGTTATGCTGTTTCATCCCACCTAGCAACAATGCTCTGCACTGTGTGTGTTTATATATTTACATATTTATTCCATCTAGCTACAATGCTCTGCACTGGGTGTGTTTATATTTATATATCTATATATTTATTCCATCTAGCTACAATGCTCCGCACTGTGTTTTTATATATCTACATATTATTCCATCTAGCTACATTGCTCCGCACTGTGTGTGTTTATATACTTGCATATTTATTCCACCTAGCTGCAATGCTCCATACTGTGGGTGTTTATATATTTACATATTTATTCCATCTAGCTACAATGCTCTGCACTGTGTGTTCATATATTCATATATTTATTCCATCCAGCTACAATGCTCTGCACTGTGTGTCTGTGTGTGTGTGTGTGTATATATATATTTTATAGTAATATGTACATATGTATATTAGCTGCTCTTGCTTGCTTGTTTTTTCTTGCCTTCTGATTGTTGCTCTGAGTGTTGCTATCCCTGTGCTGTTGCAATCCTGGAATTTCCCCGTTGTGGGACTAATAAAGGCTTATCTTATCTTATCTTATCTTATATCTCAAAATCAATAAATATCAATAGAGGATGTCCACAAGGCTGTCCACTTTCACCTTTACTGTTTACTATGGCAATTGAACCTTTAGCGATGGCAGTACGTTTATATCCACAAATATATGGAATTAAAGTAGGACCAACAGAACATAAAATCTCCCTGTATGCCGTTGACATAATTTTGTTTATGTCGAATCTTAAAAAATCAATTCAGACCTTGTTGAATTTAATAAAGAATTTTGGGGAAATATCAGGATATAAAATAAATAAAACTAAATCTTCAATATTAATGCTAAATGAGACCCAGAGAAATCACCCAACTCCTGAGGTAAATCAATTCAATGTTGTAAATCAGTTTAAATATTTAGGAATTCAAATTGTGCCCAAGCTGGAATCAGTCGCCAGTGCCAACTACGAAGCCTTAATGACAGACATTAATGAGTTACTTCAGAGATGGATGTCACTACCAATGTCGATGATCGGGAGAATTAATATACTTAAAAGTAATATCTTACCCAAAATACTTTATTTCAATACATTCCTTTACCACCACCTTCAGATCTATTCTCAAGAATTAAAAAATGTTAGTGGAATTTATTTGGAACAATAGGAAGGCTAGATTACGTCTGTCCTTACTATATTTACCATTTGATCGTGGAGGTCTGAAATGTCCAAACTTTATGTTGTATTACTGGTAAGCACAACTGAGGTCTATGACATTATTTTTCATCAAATGATCTCCCTCACTGGACTGAAATGGAATCATACAATTTACCTTTACCTCTTCCCATATTCATATACTCAGACTTGGCTAAAAAAAATTACAGAAACAAGTTAAAAATCCAACTGTAAAGCATATGATCAAAATATGGTGTGAAACCAAAAAATATTTAAAAGAACCACACTTATTGTCACAATTTAGCCCAATATGGGGTAATCAATATTTTAAACCAGGGAGAGCGGATGCTGTATTTAAAGTATGGAATTTAAAAGGGATTCAAAAGATTCAAGACTTATATTTGTCATGTTCAGATAATGTCTTTTGAAGAACTGAGGATCAAATTTAATCTTAATAGAACACATTTTTTTTTAAATATCTTCAGCTTAGGAACTTTATTCGATCAAATCAAAATAATGCTCTCACCCGACCTACTTATTCATCCTTGGAAAAAATTTTGACGAAAGATGGTAAGAGAAAGGGTATTATTTCAGAGTTTTATAACTCATTGACACTATCCTCAAGTGAAAACTCACAGAAAAGACTGAATTATTGGAAAGACGACCTGCAAACTGAAATTTCAGAGGAACAATGGGAATTGGCTTGTACAGAAGCTCAAACCAAATCAATAAATGTACGTCTTAAATTGACACATTTTAAATGGTTAATGCGGATGTATGTTACACCGGTGGAGTTAAATAGATATAACAAAAACATACCAGATACGTGCACAAAATGTATGGAAAGTAAAGGAACCCTATTTCATTGTTTATGGGAATGTAGAAAAATTAGAATGTTTTGGGAAGAGGTGAGGGTAACAATTGAAAAAATAATTTCAAAACAAATCATATTGAATCCTAAATTGTTTTTGTTGGGTCTGTATCCAGAAAAGCATAACTTTAATAAGAGTGAAAGAGCATTCATAGACCTCAGTTTGCTTAACGCCAAAAAATGTATTGCACTACTGTGGAAAAAGACTCATAGACCAGATGTGACTCAGTGGTTAAGACAGATGTTAACAAACCTTCCACTAGAAAGAATAACATACATACTGAAATCAAAGGAAATTGTGTTTGAGAATATATGGAGACCTTTCATTGATTATGTAAAGAATTTAAGCATAACTTTTGAAGAAGAAGGTGAATGATGTGTGTGGACCTTGTAAATTCCAAACTGTTGAATATATAATATGTATACTTATGTAATGGATTGCCTAGACTAAACAGAGGAGCATTGTTGAAGACTTGCCTTTGTTAGTGGTTGTTGGTGTTTTTAGTACCTTTTTTTTCTTTTCTTTTTCTTTTTTTTTTTTTTTTAAATTACTTTAGTGTTAGTGTTTGATTGTTTGTGTTATGTTTGTAAAAAAAAAAAGAAGGTTCAATAAAAAATATTGTGGAAAAAAGAATGTCAGCCAGTATAAGCTCCATCCAGCCAGCCATCTTCTACTGCTTAATCCTTTTCAGGTCGCGGAGCGAGGGGGGGTGGGGGGCTGGAGCCTATCCCAGCGTCCTTTGGACAAAGGCAGGGTACACCCTGGACAGATCGCCAGTCCATCACAGGTCCAACACAGAGAGACAGACAATCATTTGCGCTCACATTCATACCTAAGGACAATTTAGAATCCCCAGTTGATGCCAATTAACCTAACCTGCATGTCTTTGGCCTGTGGGAGGAAAGTGGAGTACCTGGAGAAAACCCATGAAGACACGGGGAGAACATGCAAACTCCACACAGAAGGATCACCGATGGTCAAGGGTGGAATCGACCCCATGACCTTCTTGCTGTGCTGCCAAAGTGCTAACCACTGCGCCACCGAGCTGCCCTAGTATAAGAGCTGCTCATTAAAGATTTCCCCTGATGCACTTCCGGTTATTGTAGAAAGCTGAAATTGCCCATGTATAACAACACATCTCTCTATAGGTCACACGGTAATTTGCAGCTCTGACCTCCTACAGGTGCTAAGGTCAAGTAAGGTATGATAATAGAGTCAGTTGTATAAAACCCATAGTTGTAGGTCAGGATGCCCAAGGTGAACCCGTGTAGCAAGTTTGGTGACCCTAGCTTTACTCGTTCTATAGTAATAGGGCAAATGGAATGTTAAATTCAGCAGGGAGACATTCCTCTGGGACATTCTTCTGGAGCTTTCTTCACACCCAGCAGCAGGGCTGGAAGTGTGGAGGAACGAAATAAGTGCAGGCGGACACGGGGAGCTGAAGGGTAAAGGTGTTTTATTCCTCCATCATAAGACACACTCAGCGCTGTGAGTGAGCTCTGAGTGTGTTTTTTCAGTGCGTTTAGAGTGAGCACATTTATACAGACAAGAGAGAATGCATGGCACATTTACATAACAGTCAACACATATCAATTGCTTGATTACTGGTGCCGGAATTCCTCTCTTTGCTCCAGGGATGTATAACAATAGGACAAAAGAGAATGCAAGGAACATTTACATATTGATATCAGTCCATACATATCAATCACGTGATTAACTGGTTGTCCCCCGAGGGGCTCTCTGCCCGTATGCCAATTGCTCTGTTTCATGCTCAAGCTGAGTGTTCTGACTGTCCAAGTATATTGTGGTGGGTCACCACACCGCTCCCCCCCAGAGCACTCAGCAGGGGTTGTGACACCCCCCCCCCCCCCCCATCGTTTGTCCAGCTCCGGTAAAACTGTCCTGCTGTAGAGGAGTGTCGGAGGGCATGTCAGTCCGTGAGGGGGATGGGGGAGTGGTGGAAAGGGCAGTGTGCTCCGTTCCGAGTTCCAGCACGTTGAACGGCCGTGGATCGTGGGCGCATGGGCAGGAGTGCAGTCGTACGTAACGGAACAAGATGGCGATCAGCCGGCTTTGGAAGCGAGGTGCGGGAAAAGTTCTGTGCAGGAGGAGGTGGAGGGGGGTGGGAGTAAGCAAGTGCCGGCCTGGGACGGCAAAGTTGTCCGGGCCGGGCAAAAATTGCGTGTGGATCCGCGATGGTGAGGGACTTTCCCGTTAAACGTGGCGGAGATCCACAGCGGCTGTGAGAAGAAGAAAAAAAAAATTTAGTCTCTGACTCCTCGTGCGGGCCCAGTCCTGCAAGGATGTGGGGAAGGCGAACGGCCGAATTCGCCGAGGATGCATAGTGGCTGTAATAAACTGCAGCTGTGTCAGGGACTCGGCAGTTTGGTTTTAGGTGCGGGAAAACAGCCCTAAAGTCATCGGGGAAAGCAATCGGCTAAATTCCCATTGTGCGCCGTGGCTGTCACTGTCCCCCATTCTACCCACGTTCACCCAGTATGTCACATGCCACACTAGAGACAATAAAACACTGGACTTATTCTATGCAATACTAAGGAGGCGTACACCTCATCACCACTCCCCCCACTCGGGAGATCGGATCACAACTTGGTTCATCTTCTGCCGGTGTAGAAACCCTTAGTACACAGACAACCTCCGGTCAGGCGCACGGTGAAGTTATGGTCTGAGGAGGCAATGGACGCGCTAAAGGACTGTTTTGAAATCACTGCCTGGGAGCAGCTCTGCGATCAACATGGTGAGGACATCGATGGCCTCACGCACACCATCACGGACTACATCGGCTTCTGTGTGGACAACACTGTAGCCACCAAGACCATACGGTGTTGCTCGAACAACAAACCCTGGATCAACCCTGAGATAAAAGCACTTCTGAGAGAGAAGAAGAGGATCTTCAGGTCGGGGAACAGGGAGATGCTGAAGTCCGTTCAGAGGAAGCTGAGGAGGAAGATCAGAGAAGGCAAGGACAGCTTCAGGAAGAAGATTGAGGACAAGCTGCAACAGAGCGACATCGGTGGGGTCTGGAGAAACCTTAAAACCATCTCTGGGCTCCAGAATACCTCCCCCCAGGCCACGGGGGGCAGGGAAGTTGGCGAACAATCTGAACCTGTTTTTTAATAGGTTTGACCAGTCGACCTCCCCCCCGACTGCACAACAACCACTGCTGCCTCTAAAGTCATCGAGACCTGCTGTCCACACCCCACTCCACCAACACTCCCCCACTCCCAGCACACAGCCCCCCAACCTGACCCTCACTAAGACCCAGGTGAGGACGGAGCTGAGGAAGATCAAGGCGAGGAAGGCCGCGGGACCGGACGGCATCAGCGCGAAGCTCCTCAAGTCCTGTGCAGACCAGCTGTGTGGGATTGTGGAGCATATCTTCAACCTGAGCCTGAAGCTGGGGAGGGTACCACAGTTGTGGAAAACATCTTGTGTGGTACCTGTACCAAAGACTTCCCACCCCAAAGATCTGAACAGCTACAGACCAGTGGCCCTGACGTCTCACATGATGAAGACCCTGGAGAGACTGCTCCTTGCTCACCTCCGCCCCCTGGTGGGACCAGCGATGGATCCACTCCAGTTCGCCTACCCGCATGGCACTGGGATGGAGGATGCAGTGATCTTCCTCCTTCACTGTTCTCTGTCCCACCTGGAGAAGCCCGGGAATGCGGTGAGGATCATGTTCTTTGTCTTTATGTCCTGATTGATGGAGCCTTGAGTATTTTTATCATGTTTATAGTCAGCTTCATATGTGCCTGTGTTTGTGTTTATGTTGAATGTAATTGTGGCTTGTAAATATGGATGTCACCAAACTGCAAAACAAATCTACCTACGGGTACAAATAAAGTAACCTGAACCTGACTTCTCCAGTGCTTTCAACACCATTCAACCAATGATCCTGAAGGACAAGCTGCTGTGCGCAGGGGTGGACCAGCACCTGTCATCATGGATCCTGGACTACCTCACTAACTGGCCACAGTTTGTGAGAACTCGGGATTGTGTGTCCAACACGATCATCGGCAGCACGGGGGCCCCCCAGGGAACGGTTTTGGCTCCCTTCCTGTTCACCTTTTATACTGAGGACTTCTCACACAACACAACACACTGCCATTTACAGAAGTTCTGTGATGACTCTGCGATCGTCGGCCTCATCTCCAACGGAGATGAAGCTGAGTACAGAGGACTTATCCAGGACTTCGTGGACTGGTGCCATCGGAACTGCCTCCAGATCAATGCGAGGAAAACTAAGGAGCTGGTGGTGGACTGCCGCAGGCAAGGACAACCCCTCACAGCACCAGTAAACATACAGGGAACAGACATTGAGATGGTGACATCCTACAAGTACCTAGGTGTTCATCTGAACAATAAACTAGACTGGTCACACAATACCGACGCACTCTACAAGAAGGGACAGCGCAGGCTGTTCCTACTGAAGAGGCTCAGGTCTTTTGGTGTACAAGGGGCGCTGCTGAAGACATTCTACGACACAGTGGTGGCATCAGCCATCACTTTTGGAGTGGTCTGCTGGGCAATGGCATACAGCAGCAGATAGGAAGAGACTAAACAAACTGATCAAGAAAGCTAACTCTGTCCTGGGGCAACGCCTTGACCCAGTGGAGGAGATAGGAGAGAGAAGGATGGCGGCTAAACTGTCATCTCTGCTGGAGTCCGAGTCCCACCCTATGCAGGACATACTGAACGCACTGAGGAGCTCATTTAGCAGTAGACTACATCATCCTAGGTACGCAACCGAGAGGTTTCGCAGGTCCTTCCTACCTACGGCTGTCAGACTGTATAACCTAAGCAGGGCTGCTCGCAGAGATAGCAAAAAAACGTGACGACCTAGTAGTATTGAATGCAAAAGATGCAACAGACTTACACAAATGGTCCCCTCCAGTATACAACTAGGACAATATCAGTTGCTAGGAGGGTGACAATATGTATGGGTACATATTAATACTATGTAGGATAACTAAGTAGACGGTTATGCTGTTTATTCCATCTTGCTACAATGCTCTGCACTTTGTATATACTGTATATTTATGTATTTATGTGTACGTATGCATATCCACTGCTCTTATTTATATTTTTCGTATCGTCTTAATTATGGCTCTGAGTGTTGCTATCCCTGTGCTGTTGCAATCCTGGAATGTCCCCATTGTGGGACTAATAAAGGCTTATCTTATCTTAATGTTGACCTTTGACCCGTTTACCCCAAACCCATAGTCAGGTTAGGGTAAGCAGTCCAAAATTTGTCTTAGGCTGCTTTCACACCTAAACTCGTTTAATTTGGTCCAAATCAGTTGACAAGTTTGTTACTTTGTATCATTTTATCCTTGGTTCAGTCCCTTTCACACAGGCAAAAATTCAAGTGGACCAAATTGTGTCATGTTAAATCCCACAAGACTTACGTCAGAACATTCTCTGTTCTTATTGGTCAGATTTTTTTGCCACGAGGGCAGGAAATGTAAATACAGGAAGTAGGATGACTGTGTATTTATGCATTTCTGGGGAGAAAATAATACAAATCGTAGCGTACTCTACGGAGGGTTTTCATCGCCCTGGTTATCATTTATTACATAAGTGCATATACCATTTTCGGCAAATCGTACAGTTAGAAAATGAAGTGCTGCTACGGATGGAAAATAACATGTTAACGTTCATTAATCCTCCAGAACCGTGACATGCTCAGCTACAGATATCTTCAAAGATCTATCAGGTATGTACAGTGGGGCAAAAAAGTATTTAGTCAGCCACCAATTGTGCAAGTTCTCCCACTTAAAAGATGAGAATTTCATTTTCATCATAGGTATACCTCAACTATGAGAGACAAAATGAGAAAAAAAAAATCCAGAAAATCACATTGAAGGATTTTTAATGAATTAATTGGTAAATTCCTTGGCAAAATAAGTATTTGGTCACCTACAAGCAAGCAAGTTTTCTGACTCTCACAGACCTGTAACTTCTTCTTTAAGAGGCTCCTCTGTCCTCCACTCGTTACCTGTATTAATGGCACCTGTTTGAACTCATTATCAGTATAAAATACACCTGTCCACAACCTCAAACAGTCAGACTCCAAACTCCACTATGGCCAAGACCAAAGAGCTGTCAAAGGACACCAGAAACAAAATTGTAGACCTGCACCAGGCTGGGAAGACTGAATCTGCAATAGGTAAGCAGCTTGGTGTGAAGAAATCAACTGTGGGAGCAATTATTAGAAAATGGAAGACATACAAGACCACTGATAATCTCCCTCGATCTGGGGCTCTCACCCCGTGAGGTCAAAATGATCACGAGAACGGTAAGCAAAAATCCCAGAACCACACGGGGGGACCTAGTGAATGACCTGCAGAGAGCTGGGACCAAAGTAACAAAGGCTACATCAGTAGCACACTACGCCGCCAGGGACTCAAATCCTGCAGTGCCAGACGTGTCCCCCTGCTTAAGCCAGTACATGTCCAGGCCCATCTGAAGTTTGCTAGAGAGCATTTGGATGATCCAGAAGAGGATTGGGAGAATGTCATATGGTCAGATGAAACCAAAATAGAACTTTTTGGTAAAAACTCAACTTGTCGTGTTTGGAGGAGAAAGAACACCATACCTACTGTGAAGCATGGGGGTGAAAACATCATGCTTTGGGGCTGATTTTCTGCAAAGGGACCAGGACGACTGATCCGTGTACAGGAAAGAATGAATGGGGCCATGTATCGTGAGATTTTGAGTGAAAACCTCCTTCCATCAGCAAGGGCATTGAAGATGAAATGTGGCTGGGTCTTTCAGCATGACAATGATCCCAAACACACCGCCCGGGCAATGAAGGAGTGGCATCGTAAGAAGCATTTCAAGGTCCTGGAGTGGCCTAGCCAGTCTCCAGATCTCAACCCCATAGAAAATCTTTGGAGGGAGTTGAAAGTCTGTGTTGCCCAGCGACAGCCCCAAAACATCACTGCTGTAGAGGAGATCTGCATGGAGGAATGGGCCAAAATACCAGCAACAGTGTGTGAAAACCTTGTGAAGACTTACAGAAAACGTTTGACCTCTGTCATTGCCAACAAAGGGTATATAACAAACTATTGAGATGAACTTTTGTTATTGACCAAATACTTATTTTACCAAGGAATTTACCAATTAATTCATTAAAAATCCTTCAATGTGATTTTCTGGATTTTTTTTTTCTTCTCATTTTGTCTCTCATAGTTGAGGTATACCTATGATGAAAATTGGAGACCTCTCTCATCTTTTAAGTGGGAGAATTTGCACAATTGGTGGCTGACTAAATACTTTTTTTCCCCACTGTACAGTGACATAAAATGTTTTACCGTTTGCCACTGGTCCTGTTTTAGTGCGGTCGCTATCTCACGTCCACAACACAGACTGTCATATCCAGTCCGTGTTGTGTTGTTGCTTAGTTTTTTGTCACGTTTTGTCTTAGCTTTGTTCTGAATTGTAATCGCTCTTGTTTTGTTTTTCTTTTGAATTCTTGGATGGAATATGGGTGGGCAATATAAGCTGCGGCTCCAGCCATCACCCATTTCGGATAACTTATGTTGAACTGTATAATCAGAGGAGTTATTGATTAATTAGACCTTGTAAGATGTTTTTTTTTGTTTTGTTTTTCCCCTTTGTTATATTATTCTGTTCCTTTCTTTAAATCTTTACTTTTAATAATATATATTATATTATAATATATATAATATAATATAATACAGTATATTATAATATAAGATGTAGTAAAAGAGACTATTACAGTAAAGAACTGGAGAAAAACAGAGACAATATTAAAAATACATGGACAATACTTAACAATATTCTTGGAAATAAAAACAGAAATACAAGCTACCCAACCAATTTTTCAAAAAATAATTAAAACGACTCAGAGTGTGAATGCAGTTTCACCTGCAGATGGATTTAATAACTTTGTTACCATTGGTCCTAATTTGGCTGGAGAAATACCCAATTACGGCACCTGCAGGTTGATAAGCAATAAGCAAAAACACTGGCTATAAAAGACTCCATTTTCATAAAGAACACAGATGAGAGAGGTCATTGAAACTGTTAAATCGTTTTTAAAAGTAAAACATCTACGGACCTGTGATTGGTTTGACATGCTCTTAGTCAAAACTATTATTGAATGCTTAGTGAAACCACTGCATGTATATCTGTAACCCTGTCTCTCCAAACAGGTATAGTTCCCCAATGCAATGAAAATAGCTGAAGTAATTCTGATATAAAGAGACGGGTGACACAGAGAGGAATTCTCAAACTATAGACCAATTTCACTATTGCCGCAATTTTCCAAGATATTTGAAAAAATATTCTATGAGAGAATTGACAACTTCATACTGAAGAATAATTTATTGTGTGAGCACCAATATGGGTTCAGACACAAGAGAACAACTGCATTTGCTCTAATGGAATTTACAGAACAATATCAACTGTCGTTGAAAAAATAAGTATTCAGTTGGGGTATTCCTGGATCTTAAAAAAAGCAATTGATACAGTGGATCTAATTTATTATTAAAGAAACTACAAAATTGTGTATAGGGGGGTCGCACTGTCCTGGTTATGTAGTTACTTAAAGAATAGTATTCGTATGTATGGTGTTGATAACAAAAAGCTCACAGTTACTGCAGGTACTTGAAGAGTCCCACAGGGTTCAGTATTGGGGCCATTGTTACTCAAATGTATATAAATGATATATGTCAAAGTTTCGGAAAAAATAGATTTAAAATTTGTTTGCGATGACACTAATTTATTATGCAGTGGAAGCAATTTGGAAAACTTTTGGATACACTCGGAAAGGAATTAGGAAAGCTTAAACTGTGGTTTGATTCAAACAAATTAACGCCTAATTTAAGTAAGACAAAATTTATAGTTTTTAACAGCCATCACAACAATTAGTATCTAAACTCAGTTGTAACTGGTGTAGAGATTGAAAGGGTATCCGAAACTAAATTTACTTGAAGTAATAATTGATAATAAACTGTGTTGGAAGTCACATACTAATTATATTAAAGGTAAAATATCTAAATCAACTTGCAATATACACAGAGTGAAAATATTTGCTGAATCAACCACATTATATACTTTGTATCATTCATAATACTCCCATACATGACATATTGTACTGAAGTATGGGGAAATACATATAAAACAAACATATATCCAGTCTTTACGCTTCAGAAGAGAGCTATTAGAATAATAACAAAGCTGCTTACAGGGAACCAAACAAACCCCTTTTTCTTAAATTAAAAGTTCTCAAGTTGAAAGATCTGGTTGACTTTAAAACTGCAGTAATAATGTTTAAAGTGAAGCATCTATCACTGCCCGCAAATATCCAAAAGTTGTTCCCAAATAAGGGAGAATCAATATCATTTCAGAGGAACATGTATATTTCAAAACCCTTCAGTGAGAACTACACCAAGCAACACTGTGTTTCAACTGCAAGGAGTCAGATTATGGAACGCTTTTGGACCCAAATTAAAATCATGTACAACACTTGGACAATTTAAACAAAAACTAAAGGAAGAGAAATACTCCAAACACATATACAAGATAACATGTAAAAATCACATAAGGATTGTCATATCCAGTCTGTTGTGTTGTAGCTTAGTTTTTGTGTCACATTTTGTCTTAGCTTTGTTCTGAATTGTAATTGCTCTTGTTTTGTTTTTCTTTGAATTCTTGGATGGAATATGGGTGGGCAATATAAGCTGCGGCTTCAGCCATCACCCATTTCGGATAACTTATGTTGAACTGTATAATCAGAGGAGTTATTGTCTAATTTGACCATGTTGGATTTTCTTTCCCCCTTTGTTACATTATTCTGTTTCTTTTTAATCTTTACTTTTAATCTATCTGAAATAAAGATTCATTCATTCATTTATTCACTTTTAATCTATCCAAAAATAAAGATTTCATTCATTCATTCATTTGGAGTTCCACTATTTGATTCAAACCAAGACCACCTCTTTCAGGTGGTCTCGACATGGTTGTTTTGGTGCGTATATGAGTGCAGATTACCATGTTCTCACAGACAAAACGAACCGCAACAAATGGAAAAAGATGAACTTGAGTGTGACTGAAACAAACTAAAGCCTGTAAGTGTGAAAGCACCCTTAGATACACATATGGTATCAATTTGAGAAACCTATAGCATTTCTTTCAATAGTTTCAGTAGATTTTTATTTGTCAACACTTCTATACGTACCAGGACATATAAGAGAAGTGAAAATGCTGTTTCTTTCTCTTAGAGGTGTGCACAGTATAAAAGAAAAGAAGGAATAAGGATGAAAAACAACAACAGTAATGCTACCACAGTGCAACTAAAAGATAAAACCCAGCAATCCTATATACAGAAAAAGTGAAGCCGTAATACTCGCACATGCAAGTTCAATGCCGTCTGTGTAGGTGTAGAAAGTGACAAATTGGACTGCACATGATCAATATATCAATAACGGACAGACAGCAGCAGGTATGGCATTTGTGCAAATGGTTGCAGTAAGGTGCAGAAACATACAGCAGCAGATGTAATTACTGTTGATGTGCCAAGTCTTTCTGTGCCAACAGCTGAGGTAGTTATTGTGTGGGTGAGTGTGTTACCGTCCGGGTGGTGGTGGTGGTGGGGGGGGGTTGGCAGCAGAGTTCAGAGTCCTGATGGCACGGTGAACAAAGCTGTTCAGCAGTCTTGTGGAGTGGGCCCTGAGGCTCCGGTACCTTTTCTCTGAGGGCAGAAGGCTGAAGAGGGAGTGTGAGGTGTCGCCTACAATGTTGCAGGCTCTGCGGGTGAGGCGGGTGTGGTAGATGTCCAGGAAGAAGGGGGGGGGGGCAGAGGGGCACCAATGATCTTGCTGGCTGCTTTCACTGTGTGTTGTAGTGTCCTCTGACAGCAGGCGGTGCAGCTCCTGTACCAAACTGTGATGCAGTTGGTGAGGATGCTCTCAGTGGTGCCCCGGTAGAATGAACACATGATGTTGGGTGGGACTCATGCTCTCCTCAATTTATGGAGGAAACAGAGGCAAGTTTAAGCCTTCTTGGCCAGTGATGTTGGTGGTGTTGGACCAGTAGAGGTCCTCAAGGACGTGCACCCCCAGGAAATTGGTGCTGCTCACCCTCTCCACAGCTGATCCATCAATGATCAGAGGGGGATGCTGCGTGTGTCCTCTCCTAAAGTCGACTACAATCTTCTTGGTTTTTCCCACGTTCAGAAAGAGATTGTCTTTACACCACTTGACCAGTTAGCTCACCTCATTTCTGTAGTTGGCCTCTTCATTGTTTGTGATGAGGCCCACCGCTGTTGTGTCGTCCGCAAACTTGATGATGTGGTTGGTGCTGTAGGCTGGTAGGTATCATGGGTCAACAGGATGAAGAGCAGCGGGCTGAGCAGGCACCCTGGTGAGCCCCTGTGCTCAGTGTGATGGTCTTGGAGGTGTTGCTGCCGACCCGCACGTTTCTGTGGCCTTCCTGTGAGAAAGTCCAGCACCCAGTTACAGAGAGAGGTTTGAGTCCCAGGTGTCTGAGTTTTTATATTAGGTGCTGGGGGATGATTGTGTTGAATGCTGAACTGAAGTCCAAGAACAGCATTCGCACATAGGAGTTCTTTGAGTTCAGGTGGGTGAGGGCTGGATGGAGAGCAGCAGAGATGGCATCTTCTGTGAATCTGTTTGACCTGTATGCAAACTGAGATGGGTCATGGGAGGGAGGGTGGACTTGATGTTCTGCATGACCAGCCACTCGAAGCACTTCATTACGATGGAGGTCAGTGCTACAGGCCAGTAGTCATTGTAGCTGGATGGGACGGGCTTCTTTGAGACTAGTATTATGGTAGCATTTTTTTTTTATTTATCTTTTGTTCTTATTAAAGACAAAAATAGAATAGAAAGGAGAGGTCTTTACCTTCTTAACATGTTTCGACTGTACACTGCAGCCTTCGTCAGAAGAGTCAGCTGATTGCTGCCAGGTGACATTTATCAGCTGACTTTCGTAGGCAGGGCCAGCTCAGCAGATCTGTCAGATCCACCGCGCCGGCCCCGCCTTCCGCCGTCAGATGGTCTCTGGAGAATGTGATCCCAGGTGTGGGAAAGCATAAAGGCCCCCTCATCTCGGTTCATGGTGTCTTCTCCCTGCTTCCTGATTTCTATGGCCTCCTTGATCCAGCGTTTGTGTCTGTTGCTCTCTGATCCAATAATTTTTGCGTTGTCCCAGTCCATGATGTGATTATTACCTCCGCCAGGCTGCAGGCCAGGCGGTTATGTTTTTGCCGGGGTTTGTCTGTCTGTCTGTTGGTTAGCAAGATAACACAAAAAGTTTTGGACGGATTTCGATGAAACTTTCAGGAGTTGTTGCATATGGTACAAGGAAGAACTGATTAAATTTTAGGGATGATCTGGATCACCGTCTGGATAAGGAATTTTTTAAAGGATTCTTTAACATTGTGACATACGGCCATTTTCAACACAGGATGCGGAGAATCACCGTGCTGCAGCGACACAAGAAATGCAGCGACTAAGGCGCTTTTTTTTTTTTTAATTGATTTTTTTTCTTATTACCTCCACCAGGAGGTTAAGTTTATTTTTTGTTGTTTTTTTTTTTAAAGAAGATCTGCTCGATATTGCCAGTCATGCCTCGTTCAAAGTGTAAAAGTGGTGAAACAGAGAAGGCAACACAGTGGCAGAGTGCATGACAAAGAAAAGGCAGGGAGCTAACACAGAGGATGCTGACATCACCGTACGGCAGCGACAGAAGAAATGCAGCGACTCAGGCAAGTCCTATCCCCACATGCTATTGAAGCTCATCGACCTTAGTTTTATTTTTTATTTTTTTATTGATTTTTTTTTCTTATTACCTCCACCAGGAGGTTATGTTTTGTTTTTTTCTAAAAGAAGATCTGCTTGATATTGCCAGTCATGCCTCGTTCAAAGTGTAAAAGCTAGTCATATGTTTTCATGGTCAAGGAATCTGAAAATGTGCACACAAAACACTGTATGGGGGGAACTGTGGAGCTAAACCGCCATTACGGAAAATGCCATTTTCGACAATAACTACTGAACCACTAATCCTATCATTGTCAATCCAATTGCTAGTCATATGTTTTCATGGTCAAGGAATCTGAAAACGTACACACAAACACTGTATGGGGGGAACTGTGGCGCTTGGCGGAGGTCTGCGCTCTCCGAGTGCTTTTCTAGTTTCTTTTGCAGTGATCTGATATTGCTGATTTTAATGTTTCTTGTTCTGCCTTTTCTTTTTGTGATCTTGTGAGTCGCCCTTGTGTTTCCTTCTCACATTCCTTCTGGTGTTCTTTTTTTCTTGTGGTGAATGATCTTCCAGTTTCTCCAATGTAGGTTTTGTTGCATGATCTGCATGATATTTCATATATTACATTGCATTTTTTGTCTTGTTCTATTCTGTTCTTGGGGTGTACTAATAACTGTCTTAATTTTTTGTGTGGTTTGACTGCTGTGTTTATTTTGTGTTTTTTCATGACCCTTTGAATTGCTTCCGTGATCCCTCATATGTATGGTATACAGTAGTTATGGTGCCCTTGTTTTTGATTTCGGCTTTTGTTCTGTGTCTTATTTCCGGTTTGTTTTCTTTGTTTTTGACTTGCTGTTTCCCTTTGTTTATGGCCCATACTGGATATTGGCAGCGTATAAGTGCATGTTTTATGTGGTTTTCCTCCTCCTGTCTGTCTTCTTGGTCTGTGATGATGGTGGCTCGTTCATATAATGTCCTGACAACTGATAGCTTGTGTGCTGTGGGGTGTTCCGATGTCCATAGTAGGTATTGATCTGTGTGGGTTGGTTTCCTGTAGACTGTGATTTTTATGCTGCCGTCATCGTTGTGGTGGATTTTCATGTCCAGAAAGGCTATGCTGCCATTTTCTTCCTCTTCGTGTGTGAATTTTATATTCCCAGTGCTGTCCGTGCTGTTCAGATGGTCAGTGAGTTCTTGTGTGTGTCCTTTCCTTATTTTTTCCAGAATGTCATCCACGTATCTCTTCCAAAGGGTGGGTTTGCATTGTGAAGGTGCTGTGTTGATTGCTTTGTTTTCCAGATCCTCCATGAAAAAGCTGCTCATAATGGCTGATAGTGGGTCTCCCATTGTAAATCCTTCTTTTTGTCTGCAAATGTTTCCTCTGTATTGAAAATAGGTGGATTTTGCAACAAATTGTAATAATTCAGATATGTCGTGAACTGTGAGATTGGTGCGTCTTTTAAGGGTACGGTCATTATTGAGGCGTTCTTGTACTATATGTAGTGTGACGTCAACAGGTGTCTGTGAATAATGAAATGACATGTGAAATGAGGATCTCATCTGATTCTATGTTTATATTTTGAGTTTCTTATCAGATAAGATAAGATAAGATAAGGATAAGCCTTTATTAGTCCCACAACGGGGAAATTCCAGGATTGCAAACAGCACAGGGATAGCAAACACTCAGAGCAACAATCAGAAGGCAAGAAAAAACAAGCAAGCAAGAGCAGCTAAATACATATGTACGTATTCCTATAAAATATATATATATACACACACACACACAGACACACAGTGCAGAGCATTGTAGCTGGATGGAATAAATATATTGAATATATGAACACACAGTGCAGAGCATTGTAGCTAGATGGAATAAATATGTAAATATATAAACACCCACAGTACGGAGCATTGCAGCTAGGTGGAATAAATATGCAAGTATATAAACACACACAGTGCGGAGCAATGTAGCTAGATGGAATAATATGTAGATATATAAATATATAAACACACCCAGTGCTGAGCACTGTAGCTAGATGGAATAAATAATGTAAATATATAAACACACACAGTGCAGAGCATTGTTGCTAGATGGAATGAAACAGCATAACCGTCTACTTAGTTATCCTACATGGTATGATTATGTGCCCATACATATTCTCACCCTCCATAGCGACCGGTATGTTCCTAGTTGTATGCCGGAGGGGACCATTGTGTAAGTCTATTGCATCCTTTTGCATTCAAAAAACTATTAGTTTGTTACGTCTTTTTGCTATCTCTGCGAGCAGCCCTGCTTAGGTTGTACAGTCTGACAGCCGTTGGTAGGAAGGACCTACGAAACCTCTCGGTTGTGCACCTGGGATGATGTAGTCTGCTGCTAAATGAGCTCCTCAGTGCATTCAGTATGTCCTGCATAGGGTGGAACTCGGACTCCAGCAGAGATGACAGTTTAGCCACAGTTTATGCCAGCTCTTTTGAGTTTTTGCAGTGGAAATCTGATAGTCCAAGTAGGGGTTTGATGATTTCAACCAGGGCTTTTGATAAATTGTACGTGACTGATCCAATACTGTCTATTACTGACCGCAGTGGGATATCCTTTTTATGTATTTTTGGAGTTCCATAGATCCGGCGGGTGATGCTGGCTGTGGGTATCAGGTGATCATATGCGTCCTTTGTGATTTTTTTTTGCTTTCTAATAGGGGTTTGAGAAGGGCTTTTAGCATTTTTTTCTTTTCTTCTGTGGGATTTGTTTTTATGATTTCGTATGTGCTTTCATCTGCCACATGGTTTCCATCTGTTTTTCATATGTTTCCGTGGTCCAATATTTACTGTCGTTCTGCCTTTATCTGATGGGAGGATTGTGATTGTTTTATCTGTCTTGAGTGAGGTTAATGCTTTTTCTTTCTTTTTTTGTAACATTGCTTTGTGGTAATTTGGCCGTTTTGAGGATTCCTGCGACTGCGTTCCGAAGTGATGCTTTTTCCCTTTGGTCCTGGATTTTTTCACATGCCAGTTCTGTTGCGAAGATATATTCTTCATGAGGTATTCTGGCTGGTGTGATGGCGAAATTCAGTCCTCTGCTCAGCACTGTTTTCTCCGTGTCCGTGAGTGTGCGTTTTGACAAGTTTTTTTTTTTTTTTTTTTTTTGTTACTTATTTGTACCCGTAGGTAGACTTGGTTTGCAGTCTGGTGACAAGCCACCGGCTGCTGGTCGCTGCGTGCGCGAGCGCCCTAAACCTACATGTTTTTGGTGTGCGGGAGGAAACCGGAGAAATCCCGGAGTAAACCCGCGCAACACAGGGAGACATGCAAACTCCACACAGCTCACTGTTGGTCGGGGGCTGGGATCGAACCCACGATCTCATGATCCCTGCGGTCCCCCGGCCGAGGGTAAAACTGTGCTGCCACAGTGCTAAACCACTGCGCCACCGTGCAGCCACTTTTGACTCACTTAGCATTCGTTTCCGTGTGTGTTTGTCTTCGTCTGTTCTTCCTTTCTGTAAGTTTTTTTAATTGGCGGTTTTTCGTTATAATGAATTCTTGTTTGTGTTTTAATTGTGCTTCTATCTGCTCCTGCGTTTCCTGGTTGGTCGGGTAGTGTTTCTTGAAAATGTCCATTTTCTCCTTGATCTGGTTATTGATTCTGTCCACTTTGTTTGCAGTCATTCTTATACGTTCTTTGATCAGGTCTTTCCGTGCTTTACTGATAATTTTCTCTGCGTTTTTGGTTGGAACTGGATTTCTTATGTTGAGGCTTGCTGGTATGACATCCTCATCTCTGCAACGGAGGTTAAATCGCAGGTGGTTTCTGAAGCGTGCTTGTGTTTTCTCCAATTTCTCCAGCCGGCAGAAGTCTTAAATGCAATCTTGTCCATAACTTCCACGTAATAGCTCAAGTAGGTTCATTTTGTCTTCTTTTAGTTATTTATTTATTTAGTTATTTATTTAGATAAATAACTAAAGGAAGACAAAATGAACCTACTTGAAGCTATTATGGTAGCACGTTTCATAACACGTGGGGACAACAGCTCGACTCAGGGAGATGTTGAAGATGTCAGCCAGGACATTCTTGAGCTCCTCCGCACAGTCCTTCAGAACGTGACCTGGTTTGCTGTCTGGTCCAGCTGCCTTGCATGGGTTAATCCTGGAGAGGGTCCTGTTCATGCTAGCAGGATCCAGACTTATATAGCCTGCTCGTCGGGGGGAGAAGTGATCTTTTGTGCTGATGTGCTGTTCTGTGCTTCAAAGCGGCCAAAGAAGTCATTTAAGTTGTTAAGCAGTGTGATGTCACTAGCACAGGTCTGAGGTGGAGGTTTGTAGTGGTGAGAGTCTGTTTGCCACGCCAGAGAGAATGTACATCTCTGGTGTGCTGAAGTGGCGGATATTTTCTTGCTGTGCTGTCGTTTTGCCTCCTTGACACCATGGGACAGGTTGGCCCTAGCTGTTAGTCCTGCAGTGTCCACCGGCTCTGAAGGCTGCGTCCCAAGCCTCACCAGCCTGTGGACCTCTGCTGTCATCCATGGCTTCTGGTTGGCACAAACAGTGACGGATTTGCAGTGAGTGACGTGAGCAATGCATTTAAGCTACAACAACCTCAGTGTATTCCTCTACGTTTCTGTGTCCACTGTGAGTAGCTGCATGCTTAAAAATGTCCCAGTCTGTAGTGCTAAAGCAGTCTTTCAGAGTATTGGTGGACTCCTCTGGCCACACACATCCCTGCTTTTTTGTTGGACTGATGGCTTTCATTCTGGGTCTGTATGGAGGCCTTAGCAAGATGGTGATGTGATCAGAGAGACCCAGGTGGGGAAGGGGGGAGGCTCTGTATACTCTCTTGTGAGTTGTGTACACCAGGTCCAGCAAGCCGCCTCCTCTTGTTGGAAAGTCCACATGTTGGTGTTGTTTTGGTAGGAGGGCCTTTAAATCTGCATTGTTGAAGTCTCCTGCTGTTATGAGGAATCTGTCTGGATGTGCTGTTTGTGCCTCACTGATAGCCTGATAGAGTTCATTTAGGGCTTTACTGCTCTTGTTGATGGCAGTGGGTAGAACATACACGGTGACTAGCAGGATAGATGTAATTTCTCTCAGTAAGTAGAATGGTCGGCACTTGATGATCATAAATTCCACCAATGGAGAACAGCTGTCTACAGCAACCTGTAGACTTTTACAGGTGAGGTCTCCACAGCTGCATAAAGCTATGGCAGAAGTGCCTGATCCTTGGTGGTACCTACAGTATGTAGACAAAGGCTAATAACTGGGCCAAGTTTGGGTCCCCTCAGTCCATGGGAAATGAGTCAGAGGAAATCATTAATGAGCATCCCTCGTAGCGTAACTACACTGTCACATTTTGTTGTCTCATTAAGTTCATACCACAAAACAGTCCTTGCATCACATGCTGTATCTGACATGTAACCACCAAATAAGTGAGATTCCAAAACAGTCTGCGCTGCATGGCTGCATGGTGATGTTTGTCTCTACCAATCAGTACAATATTATACCGGGGAAAGAGTAAGTGCGACACCTACTGGCCAAGAGGTCACAATGTTGTAAGCCCCTGCCCTTGTAAAGAAAAATTAAAAAATACATATGGTTGCACGTTTTGAGAAAAATGTGTTATTGTGATTATGTGCCCAAATACAATGGTGTGAAAAAGTGTTTGCCCCTTCCTGATTTCTCATTTTTTTGTAGTTTGTCACACTTAAATGTTTCAGATCAAACAAATTTAAATATTAGACAAAGACAACAAGTAAACACAAAATCCAGTTTTTAAGTGAAGGTGTTTATTATTAAGGGTAAAAAAAAAAATCCAAACCTACATGGCCCTGTGTGAAAAAGTGATTGCCCCCCCATGTTGAAACATAAATTAACTGTGGTTTATCACATCTTTGGAAAGCTGAGTTCAATTTCTCTAGCCACACCCAGGCCTGATTACTGCCACATCTGTTCTCAATCAAGAAATCACTTAAATAGGACCTGAATGACAAAGTGAAGTAGACCAAAAGATCCTCAAAAGCTAGACATCATGCTGCAATCTAAAGAAATTCTGGAACAAATGAGAAATAAAGTAATTGAGATCTATCAGTCTGGAAAAGGTTATAAAGCCATTTCTAAAGCTTTGGGACTCCAGCGAACCACAGTGAGAGCCATTATCCACAAATGACAAAAACATGGAACAGTGGTGAACCTTCCCTGGAGTGGCTGATCTGACCAAATTACCCAAAAGCGCAGTGACGACTCATCCAAGAAGTCACAAAAGACCCACAACAACATCCAAAAAACTGCAGGCCTCACTTGCCTCAGTTAAGCTCAGTGTTCATTGACTCCACCATAAGAAAGAGACTAGGCAAAAATGGCCTGCATGGCAGAGTTCCCAGACGAAAACCCACTGCTGAGCAAAAATGAACATAAAGGCTCGTCTCAGTTTTGCCAGAAAACATCATGATGATTGCCAAGACTTTTGTGAAAATACTCTGGCTGATGAGGACAAAGTTGAACTTTTTGGAAGGTGTGTTGTCCCAGCCGCCGTAGTAAAGTAACATAGCATTTTCAGAAAAAGGCACATCATACCAACAGTAAAATATGGTGGTCGTAGTAGTGTGATGGTCTGGGCTGTTTTGCTGCTTCAGGAACCTGGAAGATTTGCTGTGGGTAAATGGAACCATGAATTCTGATATCTACCCAAAAAATCCTGAAGGAGAATGGTTCCGGCCATCTGTTCGTGACCTCAACTGAAGTGCACTTGGGTTCTGCAGCAAGACAATGATCCAAAACACATCAGCAAGTCCACCTCTGAATGGCTTAAGAAAGACAAAATGAAGACTTGGAGTGGCCTAATCAAAGTCCTGACCTGAATCCGACAGATGCTGTGGCATGACCTTAAAAAGGCGGTTCATGCTCGAAAACCCTCCAATGTGGCTGAATTACAACAATTCTGTAAAGATGAGTGGGCCAAAATTCCTCCACAGTGCTGTGAAAGACTCATTGTCAGTTATCGCAAACACTTGATTGCAGTTGTTGCTACTAAGGGTGGCCCAACCAGTTATTAGGTTTAGGGGGCAATCACTTTTTCCACACAGGGCCATGTAGATTTAGATTTTTTTCCCCTTAATAATAAACACCTTCATTTCAAAACTGCATTTTGTGTTTACTTGTGTTATCTTTGGCTAATGTTTGATGATCTGAAACATTTAAGTGTGATAAACATACAAAAAAAAGAAAAATCTGGAAGGGGGCAAACACTTTTTTACACCACTGTATTTCCATTTGCAATCAAATTTCAATTTCTCTTTTTCATTTTAATGTTTTTAACAGATGATTTCATGAGTTTACTTGACTTTGTTATTAACCCCTTAGCATTCCATCCAATTTCCCTAAAAATGCCAGTGCCCGTTTGGAGTGAATGAATAATGAACTTTAGAGTGCTTTGAATTGTCATGTGACATGTAAAGTGCCATAAATCCAATCAATTATTTTATAAAAAGATACAAAATAAAATTGTACAGCACTGTTTATGAAATAAATCAAATTGCTGCACCAACCCTTTAACATTTCAGTGTTTTAACGTTAATGTGTCACATCAGCTGTTTTATCCTTTCTGTAGGCATGACTGACATGACAAATTTGACAGATCTGCCAGGTCAGTCACACCCCCCGCCATGCAATGGTTTCTGGAGGATAGAGTCCCAGGTGTGCGAGAGCATGAAGGCTCCATGTCTCAGTGCATGGTGTTGTGGGTTCGCTTCCTGATTTCAATTGCTTCTTTGATCCAGAGTTTGTTGTCCTGTGACCCAATTATTTTTGCATTGTTCCAGTCCATGATGTGGTTGTTTACCTTGCAGTAGTCCGATATTGCCGATTTGAGGTTTTTCTGTTCAGCCTTTTCTTTTTGCATTCTTGTGAGTCATCCTGCTGGTTCCCCCCCCCCCCCACATTCTTTTTGGTGTTCCCTTTTTTGTGTTGCTAACATCCTCCCCGTTTCTCCTATGTATGTTTTTCCAGATGATTTGCATGGCATTTCATTTCATATACTACATTGCATATTTTGTTTGGTTGTATTTTGTCCTTGGGATGAACCAAAAGCCTCTGCAGTTTTGGGTAGGGTTTTGTTGCTGCATTTATTCTGTGTTTTTTCATGATGCTATGAATGGGTTCAGTTATTCCCAGGATGTATGGTAGGGTCACTATGTTATTGTTGTTTTCTGTTTTTGGTGTATGGTTTCCTTTTCCTTTTTATTCTTGGTCTTCGTTTTGGACTTGACATTTTCCTTTGCTTATTGCCCATGTTGGGTATTGACAGTCCGTGAGTCATGTTGCATATGCCGTTCCTCCTTCTGTCTGTCCTCTTCATTCGTGATGATGGTGGTCCAATCAAATAATGTCCTCACAGCTGACAGTTTGTGTGCCGTGGGATATTCAGATGCAATAGGAGACCTACTTTGTGCAATAATGAGCAGTTTCTTTATGGAAGACCTGGAAATCAGAGCCATCAACACAGCCCCCACATCATGCAAACCCACATTCTGGAGAAGATACAAATACTGAGGGAAAATAAATATTTAACACGTCAACATTTTTCTCATTAAACAGATTTCTGATGGAGCCATTGGCCTGAGATTTTCACCAGATATCAGTAACAACCCAAGTAATCCATACATACAAAGAAATCAAGGCAACTGTGTTCACAAAACAAGTTATATTTAATAAAGTGGATTGACAGGAATAAGGATTGAACATGCTTAGTGAAATTCATTTAATATTTAGTAGAAAAGCCTTTGTTGGCAATAACTTTCAGATACCTCCTGTATGAAGAAACTATGTGCAGGCATTGTTCAGGAGTGATTTTAGCCCATTCTTCCACACTAACTGTCAAATCTTGAAGGTTCCGTGGATGTCTCCTATGAACTCTGATCTTCAGTTCATTCCATAGATTTTCAATTGGATTCAGGTCAGGTGACTGAATGGGCCACTCTAGCAGCTTTATTTTCCTTCTCTGGAGTCAGTTGAGCATTTCCTTGGCTGTGTGTTTGGGATCACTGTCTTGCTGAAATGGTCACCCTTGTTTCATCTTCAGGATCTTGGCAGATGGCAACAGGTTCTTATCAAGGATGTCTCTGTACATTTGTCTACTCATGTTTCCTTCAGTTATATGAAGTCTGCTTGTACCATATACTGAAAAACACCCCCATGCCATGATGGCATGTGCAGTGCCATTTCTCCTCCAAACATGCTGTGTTGTGACATCCAAAAAGTTCAATTTTGAGCTCATCTGACCAGACTATTCTCCCAGTATTTTACTGGCTTGCCCAAATATTGTGCAGCAAACTATAAACAAGTTTCAACATGCTTTTTCTTCAGCAATGGAGTCTTGCAAGGTGAGCGGGCATACAGCGCATGTCAGTTGAGTGCATTACTAATCGTTTTCTTTGAAACAGCTGTACCTGCTAATTCCAGGTCTTTCTGGAGCTCTCTATGAGTAGTCTTTGGCTCTTGGATAACTCTTCTAATAATTCTTTTGACTCCTCTGTCAGAAATCTTGCGAGGAGCTCCTGGTCGTGGCCGGTTTATGGTAAAATGGTGTTCTTTCCACTTCCGAATAATGGCTCCAGCAGTGCTCACTGGAACATTCAGCAGTTTGGAAATACACCTGTAGCAAATGCCATCATTGTTTTGCAACAATAAGGTTGCAAAGGTCTAGAGAGAGCTCTTTGCTTCTACCCATCATAAGTTTTTTTGTGGTGTGACAATCTGATATTCACAGAACCTTTTAAAGGCTATCAGTCAGGACATAACCAGCTGAAAATTAATTTGCACTGATGGGGGGTGGGATGGCTTCCTACATTCCGATGGATTTCAGCTGGTTTCTTGGCTTTCTGTGCCTTTTTGCATCTCCTTTTTTCATGTGTTTCAATACTTATTCCTGGGAACTGAAGATCAGAGTTCATAGAAGACCATCCATTGAACCTTGAAGATTTGAAACAGCTTGTGTGGAAGAATGGGATAAAATCCCTCCTGAGCAATGCCTGCACATAGTTTCTCCATACAGGAGATGTCTGGAAGTTATATTGCCAACAAAGGCTTTTCCTACTAAATATTAAATGAATGTCACCAACGTGTTCAATACTTATTCCCTGTGTCATTCCACGTTATTAAATATAACTTGTTTTGTGAACACAGTTGCCTTGATTTCTTTGTATGTATGGATTACTTGGGTTGTTACTGATATCTGGTGAAAATCTCAGGTCAGTGGCTCCATCAGAAATACTGTATGTTTAATGAGAAAAATGTTGACATGTTCAATACTTACTTGCCCCGCTGTACATGAACGATATCTTGGAAAAAATAAAACATGGACACACATAAGAACTTACAGATCACCTGAATACCATAGACAGCACTGGGAACATCAAATTCACACATGAAGGAGAAACAAACCAGACCATAAACTTTCTAGACATAAAAATTCCCCATGAGGGCAACGACAGCATCAAAATCACAGTATACAGGAAACCAACACACACAGACCAATACCCCCTCTGGATAGCTGAACATCCCATGGCACACAAACTATCAATTGTGAGGACATTATTTGAATGGACCATCATCATCACGTACAAAGAGGACAGACAGAAGGAGGAACGGCACATACAACACGCACTCACGGACTGTCAATACCCAACATGGGCAATAAACAAAGGAAAATGTCAAGTCCAGAACAAAGACCAAGAACAAAAACAAAAGAAAAACGCACCAAACAGGACACTCTTGTAAAAGAGATTCTTAATCTCAATGAGTCTTATCCTGGTTAAATAAAGGTTTAATAATAAAGAAAGCAACAAAAACATAGTGACCCTACCATACATCCTGGGAATAACTGAACCCATACAAAGAATCATGAAAAACATGGAATAAACACAGCAATAAAACCCCACACAACACTGCAGCAACTTTTGGTTCACTCCAAGGACAAAATAAAACCAAACAAAAAAATGCAATGTAATATATGAAATACCATGCAAATCATGTAGAAAAACATACATAGGAGAAATGGGGAGGATGTTTGCAACACGGAAAAGGGAATACCAAAAAGAATGTGAAAAAGAAACAGCAGGGCGATTTACAAGAACGCAAAAAGAAAAGGCTGAACAGGAAAACGTCAAATCACCAATATCAGACCACTGCAAGATAAACAACCACATCATGGACTGGAACAATGCAAACTAATTGGATCACAGGACAACAAACACAAATGCTGGATCAAAGAAGCAACTGAAATCAGGAAGCGAGCCCACAACACCATGAACCGAGAAGATGGAGCCTTCATGCTCTCGCACACCTGGGACTCTCTCCTCCAGAGACCATTGCACAGCGGGGGGTGTGATTGACCAGACAGATCTGTCAAAACTGTCAGGCCAGTTATGCCTACAGAAAGGATAAAACAGCTGATGTGACACGTCACGGACGTCAGACGACATTTTCTGAAGAAGACTGCAGGTGACAGTCGAAACATGTCAAAAAGGTATGAAACATCTCTTTGACTTGTCTTAATAGAAGAACAAGCTCAGTTTTACTTACTCTGTTATTTCTACTGACAGTGTATCTGGATATGAGGCAGGATAGCCCTGAGTGTCACCTTTCATTAGAGCCCAAGATGACACTTCCATGGTGAAGCATTCAAAAGTTACAAACATTTTCCAAGGTATGTGCCAACCTGTGTCAATGGCACAACTTGGCACAATTCAAAAATGTCTGGTTGCAACCTGAGGAAAAAAAATAAAAAACTAATATATTCATTTTTGGGGGGTATTGTTACAAAATGTTGACCTGAATTTGATAACACTTGATTCTACCTTCCTATTGTGTTTTCCAGCCAGTATCTTACAGCTGTATGCCATTTTCAGGCATCTGTATCTAAAAAAAAACCCCAAAAAACAAGCAAACTATTTTCTTTAAATTTAGTATGTTTACATCACTGTTACTCAGTGGCAGAAGCACTCAGTGATTCCGTTCTGCAAAAAATATAGTGTTTTCTTTTGAATGAGACAAACCCAATGAATATACTGCAAAGGGTTGAAGAACAGCTTATGATTTACTTTGGGTATGTTTTTAGGCATTTTTAGGGAAACTGGTTGGAATGTTAAGGGGTGTGCGAAGAGCCTTGGAATAAGTGATGTTATGAATTGGTGCCATGTAAATAAATTTGAAATGAATTCAATAACTCACTAAGCATTGTATAATGGTTTTGATATGGAGATAAACCAGCACAAAGGTAATATAAGAAGCAGTTTAGTAACATTTTTAATTACTTTCTTTTAATTTAAGCTACTCAATTTAATGAAACTTGGCAACAGACAGATACAAAGTTTCTTCTAATTAAGCTTAATGTGCAGGATAATCAGAAGACTTTCAGGAAAAACCGCCTTATGTGCATGATTAAAAACAAACTTTTTTGCTTTGAAATGAATCAAAGTCACTTCAACCTCCCCTGACAAAAAACATCTTGTCCTTAGTTTACAAATTTGAGCATAAAAATATTATACGTCTGCTAGATCAGTGACTAACATGGGAGTGTTACAAATGACAAAAAAACACACCATTCCTCTAAGCTCGGTCGATATATCTGATTACTGTATTTGCCGGATGGATGAATGGAAGGAAAGTACCAACTGCTGGACCACATCCTGTCCGGATCAGTTTATTGGACACTTTTCAGATACTTGCTGCAGTTTGAGGCCAGAACAACCTACTTTCTTTTTGCCCATAGAGCATAAAGAAGTTTATTCACCCACCAATGAACTCGTTCTCTGCAGGAAGGTGGAGGTCATCGCTGGGCTTCAGGTTTCCGGTCCACCGCTCCATCCACCCCTGCTGGATGTCTGAGTGAAGGTTGGACAATCATTATGGCATGAGACGTATTTATCTTTTCCGATCCCCCGCTTTGAATTAAGTGACCTCACACCCTTTTTTCATTTTTAAATTTGAATGCTGTTTGCCGTCTAAAAGACAGAAATAGATGCTGGCATTTCTACTGAGGGCTCTGTTTAATGATAGATTGAATGCCACCACACGAGGGAAAAAAAGACAATGCACCTGCTGAATACCTACATTGTACGTAGAAGTGCGCACACACACACACACACACCTTCAATGCTGTACTGTGTGCCAAACCACTTCTCCCTGAGGGGACACTGGCCCTCGTGCTCCGGTGACAGTAGCATCAGGTTAGCTTTCTCAGGAGTGAGGAGGGACAGAGCGGCACTGATCACCTACACACGCACGCAGGAGGAGACACACAAGTTTACTGCAACCAGAAGAAGTTTCAGTGTCTAAATTACCTGTTATTTTGAGATCATTTTAGCTGTCAGTCACAATAAGAGGGAGCCAATCTGAGCAGAACTGCAACAATTAGATTGAAAGGAAATAATTTTCACCACTTGAAGACTCTTAAAAAAATAAAAGAGGTCTATTATTAAAATGTCAGTCATAAAAAAAAAAAAATCTATATTTTTGCCCCCCTTGAATGACCTGTTTCATTAAAATCGCCATCTAAAAAAAGGAGATACTGGATTTTAGAATAAAGCTGTGAAAGTGGTTCACTGCCAGAACTACTGAACTACTTACTTCTGGATTATATTCAAACATCAGCTCATCTCCAGTCAGAAAGTCTTCTTTAGGGAACCGCTGCATGTTTTCACAAACATCTTCTACATACTCTATAGGGTCAGTCTGTGACAGGGTAGATCAAACAGATTCTCAGGGGTAGCTTAATGCTTTATGTACAGCATGCATCCTACACAAACAGCTTCTTACTTGCTCCAGATACTGAAACGCATTTGCTTCGATCCTCTGAACCTCTTCATAAATCCTAAATGCAAAAATAAACAGACAAAATTATAGCTTTTATCTATATACTCCCCCAATTAAAAAAGTGACATTAGTAGGTTACTACTTCAGAAAAACAAGCAACATAAAAAGCTATAAATATTTCAATTAGCCATCGCTTACACAGAACTAGAGGGTGCTTAGCGCATACCTCCGCCTGTCTCTCTGTTAACAGGATTACAAAAAAAAAAACACTCAAATTTTTTAACAAATTTTTATCCTGACCCGGATCACCTCCAAAATCTAATGGGTTCATCAGTCACCCAACAGCCACCTCGGCTGAAATTTAATCAAAATCCACACAGTAGTTTTTTGCATAATCCTGCTTGTAGACAGACAGACTTTGGTGGAGGTATACACTCTCCGAGTGCCTTCTAGTCGGCTGATGGAACTGAGGCCATAAAATGTACTACTGTAGTGTTTTCAGTGTCCTGCCAGGGACAGGAAAGTTACACAGTGCTGCTGCAGGCCCACTCGGGCTATGGTGAAAGTGACATTCACCCGGTCAAAGGTTGATGTGCAATCAAAATAACTTAAAACATTACTTAAAGTGAAAATCTTGCATAGTGCAGCTTTAAAGGAATACACCTAACATCCCTTCTCAGACAGTAGGCCAATGGGGAAGCGATTTAAGTTGGCAATTCTTTTTGAAACCCAGCAGGTGGTAATGTGTGGCTACAAAAGACATTCTGTCCATTACAGCACTATAGCCCTGTTTCCACTACAGGAACCAAATTTTACAGGAACTTCCCCCATGGAAGTTTCTACAACAGGAACCTCCCCAAGAAGGGTAAGTTTTCAGGACTTGTAGGGGCCCTAGTCTGGGTAGGTACTTCAGAGCGGGACAAAAACTGCTGGGTGGGGTTTAGGATTGACTCGCTTCTGATTGGATAAAAGCATCACAACAAAAACAAAACAAGGAAATGAGAAGTGCCAGATTTGACTAGAAAAGGACCATAGTGACGATCTAATACTTAAAAATGTAGAATATAATGCTGCTGTGATTGTGGAGAGTCTAAACAATTATTTGACAGTGTGAGCGTCAGAAAGACATGAGCATTATAGCGAAGTGGTATGGCGCATAACATCGGCTGCTACCACTGTCCTTCATTGGGATGTGACCCCACACAGCTGGCCAATGGGAGACCGAGTAGTCACTGGTGCTTCTCCTGGTGTAGCCACGCAACTAAGCCAACTTTATTCCTAATATTTTAAAAGTTAATGCCGCCATGGTTGTGGAGCGGAATGGCCAGATTGACTGTATATATTATGCGGCCACACATGCATCGGGGTAGCATGAACACGGCAGATAGGCAAGGCAGAGCACCGGCGGCGCGGGCCAGAAAGTGAGTCCACACTGTTGGCCAGCCGGGGCAGGAGTCCCGCTGGTGCTGCTTGTGCATCTATGCCATATAATCAAGCCGTCCCTCTCTCAATTATTAACAGTGGCAAGACGGTCCAATAAACTCCACTCTACATTCATTTCATACATAATCATTTCTGTATGAGTTCAACGTATTTTACTTTGCCATGCTGCAATGCAGTCAAAACTGTTAATCGATTACATCATGAACAGATCTTCTGGAGACTGATGCTTCCTACCCCCATAATGGAGACACAACAGGGGAGAGGGCCAGATACAAGGTTGGCCCTTATCAAGTTCCTGTCCCCTAAAATTGGTTCCTGTAGTGGAAACGGGGCTTATAAGTGACCACGTGGCAGCTTTCATCCACTGTAACTTTTCCGAATGAGTTTATCCCATTAACAGGCAGTTTTACAGCACAAAAAAATGTTTGAAGTAAGTAATACTTTAGACATTTTTATATTACTTGTGGACAGAGGACAAAGTAGAATACTTCTGCTTGGCTAAAACTTCCTGCCTGTCAAGCTGCTACCCAATGAGATGTTCTTCACTTTTTCTCCTCTAGTGCTGCGAATTTCAACCCAGGGAGATGGCAAAAGCACTCAGCTCGAGGCATTGTATGTTGCTACGTCCATCTTTTATATACAGATTGTTAATGTGTCAAAAAAAAAACAGAGTCTAGTTTGATTTTTTTTTTTTTTTTTTTCAAGAAAACAGTTTTGTTGTATTGTTGTCCCGTGTGTGTGTGTGTGTGTGCGTGCGCGCGTGCCTTTTTTGTGGTCCAAGCATCTGCAACATCTTCAGGTATTGGAACACTAGGTCAGTCACCTGTTAAAAATAATTTAATATGATTAAAATAAATGAACAAAATGAATTTAAATGTCAGACTTGAAAAGACTTTAACTTAACAATGACACAGAGTTGGAATTTCATTAAAATTTCACCTGGACTGTTAAATTTCTTAAATTAAAATTACAAAGTGATGCCAGACACCACTGTAGCATCTATTAAAATCTGAGTTTGATTGTAAGTTATTCTCCTGTAAGGGATAAAGGGATTTAAAAAGAGTTGAGAGAGATGTCAGACTGATCCCACGTTCATGTCAGTAAATTAGTCATGATGAAGCTTCTGCCAGCAGCTGATTAGCTTAGCTAGTCTGCATACAGCAAGAACTCCCCCTCTCCACTTATTAACACATTATATGCTTTTTTTTTTTTCCTCCCGTGGAGTTGTATACCAGACGTTTGCTTGGCCAAGACCAGTTGCCAGGCAATCAGCAAAGCATAGATAAAGGCTATGGGTCATGGCCTTGTTGCACTGCCTGCTTCTCCTTCAATTAGTGTCCAGCCATAAATAGTCTGGTACATTACCCCTTGTGTCTGTACAAATTATACAAGCAAATACATATTTATGAGTGAATATCTGAAGTGCAGGTAACAGGACTGTCACTATTGGACAGAGCTAGAATCCAATTTCCAGGCTTGTTCTGGTAGCTTTAAAATGTGATCAGTTAACCTCTTAGCATTTAACTGAATATTCAAGCTAGTCTGAAATTTCAGTATTGATTTCATAATAAATCGACTTGCAGCGAGTCCGGTAGAAGTGCAGCAGGGCGCTTGTCACCGATTATCCAGTGGAACGCTGTAATTTTGATGTCAAGTTCACCTGTGCTTAGTGTCATCCACCCTGATGGTGCAGGAACCGCTACTAGTGCCAGTTTATTTAAAGATAATCCAGAAATGATGAATTCAAATGAAGCCTATTGAGATTCTCAGCCTTATTTTAAAAACTGTACGATAGAAACTTTGATTTCTGCTTCCAATGTCCCTCCACAAAAGTCAGTTTTACAGCAATAAGGATTTCTTGTCACCAATTTCCTCACTTTTGCATAGTAAAAGCAGTAAGAGGATACCATCTTCTATTCACTAAAATAGATGAAACAAGAGCTATTGCTGCAACTGTATCAATGAAAACATGAAAGGAGAACTTTATTCATGTCTTATTCTCTTGATACAACAGTCCAGGGGTATTTGGTAGTCATTGTTGCTAGGCAGTGAGGAGACAAATGAGCCTACTGCAGTAAGACTTGAAATAATAGGGGTGCTGGAGCAGGAAAAGTTTCATTTGTAGATACTGGCGAAAATTGTTTATCCTCACTTTAAGGCTTTTCTGGATGAGCATGATATCCTGGAGGTGTTTCAATTTGGATTCAAAACCCTTCATAGCAGAGTCAGCATTGTTAAGGGTCTTTAATGACATCCTCTTGGTGTCCCATTCTGGTGATCATGTGATTCTTGTACTGATTGACCCAACCACCGCATTTAATACAGTGGACCACAGCATTTTAAAATCTTGTTTACACTATCTAGTAGGCATTTGTGGAACTGCTCTGGAATGGTTCAGGTCCTATCTGGTAGAACTATTTGTGCAAGCCTCACTGGTTCTGAATCCTCCTCCACTTCCCTGTCGTGTGGGGTCCCACAGGGCTCAATTTTAGGGTCCTTGTTTTTTTCACTTTATTTACTTCCTCTGGGCTTCATTCTTAGAAAGCATAGGATCTCCTTCCACTGTTACCGTTCTCTATTCTCAAGTACATCACTTCTTAAAGCTTGGATTGGCCCTAAATTTCTTAAATTTTAATGAACAGTAGATTGAAATGATGGTGTGTGAACCCAATGGCTCCTGTGACCCCCCCCCCCCCCCCACACACACACACACAAAAAAAAAGAAGCACCGCTTGTTAAACCGACAATTACTAATTTTGGTTTCAAGATGGACAATGATTTCAAATTAGACTGCCAAATTGGTGTAGTAGCGAAGTAAAGCTTTCTTCATCTAAGGCAGTTGGCAAAGGTGAAACCCATCCTTTCAAGGAAGCACTCTGACACAGTAATCCATGCCTTCATTACATCTCAGCTGGATTACTGCAACACACTTTACTTTGGAGTCAGCCAGTCTTCCCTCTTACATCTCCAGCTGGTTCAAAATGCTGCTGCACATCTTTACCTCCAGCATGAAAGAAAGAGCACATTCCACCCATTTTGGCCTCCCCCCACTGGCTGCCTGTGCACTTCAGGATTCATTTTAAAATTATTTTATATCCTTAAATGGTCTTGCTCCTTCTTACCTCTGAGTTGATTCATCCTTACACCCCTGCTCGGTCTCTCAGGTCAGCTGATCAGCTGCTCCTAGAGGCACCAAAATCTAAGCGGAAGCTCAGAAGGGAAAGAACTTTTCCTATTGCTGCACCTAAATTATGTAATAATTTGCCTTTGTCCATTACACAGCCCCCCTCCCCCCACTGCTCATTTTTACAACTCCTCTTAAAACCCATTTTTATTCCTTGGTTTTCAACCCAGTATGAGACATTAATTTTACTTGTTTTTAATTGGATGACCATTGTTTTTACCCGTGTTGTTTTGTACTTTATAGCTGCATTTTATTATTTTTATATCTTATGTTTGTTTTGTTTTTTTATTTATCCTTGATGTACAGCACTTTGTGTCAGCTGTGGTTGTTTTTAAAGTACTTTACAAATAAAATTGGATTGGATCTCAAGAATAGTGGAGATAACAGTTAAATGACTGTATGTGACGGTTAACAACCCTGAACAACAGGAACAATCACATAAAATGTGTTCCTGCAGCTTATAGTTATATTGACAAGTAAATGTCACCTAGGATCATTAGACATGCCTGTTTATTAAAGAATAAATGTTGGTCATACAACGGACTGGCAATCCAGGGTGTAATCTGCCTCTTGGTCTATGGCAGCTGGGAAAGGTTCCAGCTCATGACACTGGACTGGACAACTGGTTAAAAAAATGGATGAAATAAATGTGTCAGCTGCTGTCGACAGGCACGATCATGGGAACATATCCAGGGCAACTCAGCATTTGGCATCTCGAGATAACTTCTGATGCGATTTGGCGCAATATAAGCAAAGCTGAAGGGAATTAGGAAAATGACCAAAAGCCTTTTTTGTTGGTTCCAGCAGCTTAACAGTCTTTCTTCTACAACTATTAAATACCAACTGCATCACACAACTGCAGGATTGATCATTAGTGTCCAAATTGAGTCATGCACATAACAGCAGTTACTTAATTTCTCCAAACGATCAATTACTTCCGTCATGGATAAATGGAAAAATGACATGTCTGCTTTTTTATTATTATTAGAGAATAGAGTAAATTCTAGGAGTGGAGCTGCCAGAGAATCAACAATACAATATTATCCCGGTAATTAACCGTGATACAATATTATCACACTCATCACAATCTTATTACAATCTTGTGATTAGTAAATATTGCAATATCATATATTATGATTTCCCATCCCCCATCTTTGTCTTGTCTTTTTTGACAGTAAACACTTAACACCATCTACTGCAGCGGTTCCCAACCTTTTTTCCATGGACCCCCCCCCCCCCCCCGACCATTGCTTGTGTCCAACATTAGCCAGGCCCCCCTCCACCCCTGCTCCCACACACACACACCAAAAGAAAAAAAAGTGATCCATTAAGAATCTTCATATGCAAAACAAAAATATGTTTTCATATGTTTAACCCCTTGCACTCCGGTCAATTTTCCTAAAAACGCCAAAAAATAATGTGCCCAAAGTAAATCGAAAGCTGTTATTCAACCCTTTGCAGCATCTTCATGGGGTTGGTCTCATTTAAAAGAAAACACTTTGAATTTTTTGGCAAAAAAAACATGATCTCTCTAAGTGCTCCGGCCACTGAGTAACAGTCATCTAAACATAGTGAACTTGAAGAAAATAAATTTGGCCTGGGTGTTTTTTTTGGATACAAATGCTTGCAAATAACACACAGCTTCAGATCCGGGCTGGAAAATGAAACAGAAATGTAGAACCAAGTGTTATCCAGCTGAGGTCCAAATTTTGTAACAATACCACAAAAAATGAGTATTTTATACAGCTTTGTTCTCAGGCTGTTCCCAGGCGTTTTGGAACTGTGCCAAATTGTGCCAAATGGCACAGTTTGGAAAAACGTCTAACTTTTGAATAATTCAATGTAGAATCTTCATTTTGGGCTCTAATGAAAGGTCACACTCAGGGCTGTCTGTGTGTGTGTGGGGGGGGGGGGGGGGTTGTCCCCCCCCCCCCCGCTCGCTACAGAGGATGGACTTCGGCCATCGCTACACAACAGATTAGCCTCATGTGGTGATGTGGGACAGCAGCGCAATCACCGCGGCTTCCCCCCCCCCCTCGCTGCAGAAGAATAGCGGGGGGGGGGGCGTTCACAGTCTGTACGTGGCGAACAACCCCTTGTACAGCGGCGCACAAACTGCGCCGCGAAGCACAGTTGTAATTTACCGATCGGTCAAAAGTCATTTTGGATTACAATTTTCAGGGATAAAAAATAATTTGGTTTATAACACCTTACCTCTTCACAGCCACATTGTCCTGGCCAACTTCTCTTCCTCATTGTCAGACGAGCCGACGCTGGTCCGCTCTGGTTCTGGTCTCGCGACCCGGTCAAAACATAATTCCATGATTGCGGTTTTGGCGAATGATTTACGACCTTCGTCGTCGGCCTCCGTCGGTCTATGATGACCATATAAGAGAATCCTAAACACTCTGCTGGAATTAAAAAAACAAAAAAAAAGCACTGCCTGTGGCTGCTGAAGCAGTCTCTCTTCACCCAGCTTTAGACAAAACAGCTCAGCGAACTTCTGTGCTTCAGTTGGCTCGCAGCCATTGGGAGGCAGGTCCTTCTGGCTAGGTTTTCATTCATTGGTTCTTCAAGGTTTCAGAAACCCAATTCAAAGCTCTTATTAGTCGAATGAGAGGTCAATCAGATGAACTAATCTGTTCGCGGCTGTGTCTGCAGCGCCACACCACCTACATCACCACCATCAGGATCATGCGTCCGAGTCATGCGTCCGGCATCGTGCGCTCTCGTGCGCCCTGGGACGCAGAGACTTGCCCGTCCACGGTACAACGGAGCGCAAGAGGTTAAGTAAGGCTTTACCCAAATGTTCAGTTATCGTGATATTTGTTTTCAAATTTGGTATCCGGGTATTTTCTTTTTCTGCTTGATTTTAATAAGGGTCAATAACAAATTTAGCTTAACCAAATTTACCAGAAAAAAACGTTCAAATTTAGGAAAAAAATTGTATAAATTTTAAAAAAAAAGTAGCAACTTGGTGATAATTAAAAAAAAACAAGTGACACATTTAAATTAATAATTTGGCAAATACGTAAGAAAAAGGGTCAAATTTACATGATAAAGCTAAATTTTGTGAGAAACTGCAAATTTAGGGGAAAAATTCATTTACATAGGGAATATTTTTAAAAATACATTTATGCCAAAAAGAAGGTGATTTCAAGAGAGACTGGAGTGGTGGCCTAGTGGTAGAGCATTGGGCCCCCTAGAGGAGGCCTGCGCCCTAGGTTGGGAACCTCTGATCTTGTGAACTCAAAAAAGTCATTTTTTTTTTTTTTATTAATCTGGTGCCCAAAAAGTTTGGGTTTGCATTTGCAACATTTATTAATAACTCTTAATAAAATATCACAATACTAGTGTCTCTTAAATGACACACCACTGTCACAGCAAAGTATTACAATATTACACTATCGATTTTTTCCCCCACCACTCAAATTCTAGCATTGGTGTGCATGTGTTTGTCACCTTGCACTTCATATTATGAGTGCTGTAAACACTGGGGAGTAACCTGTAAGTAATGTATGAACGCGTACATAGATGTTTCACTTTAGATTATAGGAACAGATATGTCATTTTATCACTTGGTAAAATGGAGGAAATACAAAAAAAAAAATATATATATATATATACACATGAATGCATAGTACACACACAAATATACCACTCATTCGGCTTAAACTTGACTGCATTTCAAACCATGTATCCACCTTATTCCTGGGGGTGCGGCTGTATGAACGATTATGGGCGGCGCTTCCAGTTTTGGCTGACCTCGTGTTAAATCAGTCAGTAAGAGTGGAGAAGCAGGGGCATTTAAAATAGCATTTTTAAAAGTTTCTCAAATTCATTTTAATGTATAGTCCACATACGTGTTCTGCACTCAAGTGGCAGCTAATTTCAGCTCTTATAGTTTTTGTATTTTATTTATGTTTTGGTGTAGTTTTGGCACTTGCTGGTGTTCGTGGTTGTGCCAGACTGGATAAATGGAGGCTTCTTACCACACAGTGACAGATGACATCCAACACAGTGTTGTGGCGTACGTCTGCTCTAAGGTAAATTTGATTATGTCCAACATATTTTAACAAAATGCAGCCAACTTTATTGTGCTGGAGAGACGTGCTGGTTGGAATGCCCACCGCGTCATTATGAGTACAGGCAATGAGAAGTCATAAATCATGATTTTCTTTGTTTGGGAAGGCAAGTCCTGGCAAAACCCCATGAGTGCCTGGTATCATTGGAAAGCTTAGAAATCGTACTTTCTAAAAATACCTATGTTTTTGCGGAAAACGTAACTCCCAATCGATCAAACGCGAGTTTTCCACCTAGCTGAAATATAAACAAATCATCTTTTTATGGGTCAGTTTTTACACACTACCTACAAATATAATTTTGAAGGTCTTTCAATACAAAATATGGAAATAATGTTACAGCAGTTTTGAAAATGTCCTCAAAGTGACTCATTTTGCCAGCACGGGCCATTTGTTTACAGAGCTACAGTCTGCCAGGCCACTTTTTAAGGTCATCTTTACATCCCTCGATAGTCGTGGGAAGTGATATGTTTATGTTACTGTTTTGAGGTGCAAGAGGCCGTGTTCCCGCATTTCTGATGCCGAAGTCATTGTTTTTGAACAAGGAAAAGTGTCTCATTTCAGTGACAACCATATGTTCTAAACTAGTACCGGAAGCTGTTACCATAATTCACGCAAGGCATCATGGGGCCTAGGAATAAGGTGGATATAAATGAGAAAAAGTTTGATCTGGTCAGAAGGATCCTCCCTGAATGGACAGGACAATAACGTGTTCTTGCTACTGGCAAACAAGAGTCTCAAGGCTGTTGAAGCATTTATACAGTATTTATCACAGCAATTTTGACAGACATTATTTCAATTGGCGTTCTTAAGAATAGGAAACAATCCTCCTGTTGAATGACTACCTGCTGTGTCTGTATTTAACTCAAAAGTTGCCATAGCAACTAATAAAAAAACCAGACCACTTTCTTGACATTACTTTGTGTACTGTATGCCAGCAGTGTAATCCTTCTAGTCTCCTTGTGCGTTTCCATCATTAGGCTGCGTGTCCACCAAATGTGTTTTTTCCACTCTGGGTGACCATTTTCCATTCATTCTCTATGTAGTCCAACGTTTACTCGGCGCTGAAACGCTCTCGGCAGTGGCCGTTTTTATCGCGGCGCTCAGAGCTGAAAAAAAGTTCAACTTTTCAGAGACTGCAGCTGAGCTCATCAATGCCAGATCTAAGCAGCCAGAACTGCTGCGTGGGCGGGACATAGGATGCCGGTATGTACTAGTCTGTACTCAGACTCCTGCTTTCCATGTCATATTTTACATCCAGAGCGGCTAGAAAATGTTTCCTGTCCATTGTTACTTAGAGACTGCTATTAAAAAAATCTGTAGAAACTCTGACAATAGGAAAAGTGGAAGTGCTGAGCTGAGAGTGACAAGCTCTTGCTGGGATACAGGACACAGACTTTTTTCCCCAGAGCGCCGAGCACAAACGCTGGGAAAAAAAAAACAAAACAAAATGCTCAAGGCGATCAGGTGACAAAAAACGCATTCAGTGGACACGCAGCCTTAATTCTTATCTCTGAAAGGCAGATCAACATTTAACTGTCTCCTTTAAACACTGAGCAGGAGATGAATGTGTAAACTGCTGATTGCTTTTATTTCCTCAGGCAAACATCTCAGTGTTTCCATTAGTTCAGAAAGAAATTATTTTTGTTCACCTGGTAGAAGTTTTGGAAACCTTCATCGGTGAGGGCGATGGAGATTGAGAAGATGGAGTAGGTGGTGTTCTGGTCAAAGCCGCTTTCGCTGTTTCCTGCAAATAAAGACAGGGCCCAGCACCTATGGATATGTAAACAAATGAATAAACTTGAGTTATTTAAAATGTATTTCAAAACAGGTCAGCATGTTGAGATTAATTCAGTACAGTAAACAGAATTTATAAGTGCCAAAATCTGCAGTTCATCCAAAGACCACTTGAGGCTGTGTCAAAACAAGATTATAGCCAGTATAGACATGTTTTTAGCCTGGTACAAAAGTGGTTAAAGACGCACTCCGATGGATATAAGTCCCCTATATAAAAAAACAAAACAAAACAAAAACCAACTATCTGCCCTTGTTTCTACAAAAATCCTTTTGTTTTAAAATCAAAACCTTTTCACTCCCACCCCCGCCCCGAATTGCTGATTACTTGGCCCAACCACATACCACAAGGCTAACAGTGGCTAGCACTACATTATCAGAATAAATTCTGTGATAAAAAGTCTTACCGGTTGAAGGACATGCCCAGCTGTATGCACAGTGGCCCAGAATAATGACTGAAACCGCATCGGTCCTTAAAAGCAGTTTAATGGCAACGCTCATCTTAATTTGGGTCAAGTTTTCAAAGTAGTTTGTTAAAAAATGCTAACTAGCCTGGACGATAACGTCCGTTAGGCCAGAGTGTCCTGATTGGCTCAACACTACGCACATGCCAGCACTACGAAAATCACATCACCAAAAACGATCCGTCTCAACTCACCTTTTTGCAAGAGGAGGGCCTTAAGTGAAACTTTACAGCAAAAAACAGATATGAGACATTCGAGTGATTTCACTCGATAGGTCTTGTAAGTCATAAAAAATGTGTAACTTACATACATGTTAAAGTCCTCGGACGGTGACATTTTTTTATTGAACCAATAAACTGATTGTATGAAAATATTCCATTCTGGCCATTCCCGTGATTTAATATGTGTCACCAGCCTCCATAAATGACTTTATTTGGTAATAGCCCATCTTTCACTTAGTGATGCTGTAGTACCGCCATCTGTCGATAGGGGCAGGCAGCAGTGACGTCAGCTCAGGAAGAAGTGAGGGTGATATTGCCTGCCTGTGCTGTGAGCCTCATCAGAGAAACATTCCCATCGGATCACTACAAGGGATTTTGCCTACCAAGATTAGATTTGTGAAAAATGATATTTAAATAAAGTTTTGTAAAATCATATATTGAGTTTATTAATGTTCATGTCAATTTTATAATTCTAATATTTCAGCATTCATCAAAGTTGCATGTCATATACATTTGAATAATTTTTCTACCATTTTATGGTATAAAATTCGGGTTCAATTCGGCACTCAATGTGGTGGGAACTCTGGCTTGTACAGAGTGCCACTGCTCCCATAAGTGGGTTGGATCAACCAAGGTTTTGTTGAACAGAGTATTCATCAGATCATCCACATATTCTGAAAAAAAATATATTCAATAAAAATTAGACATCCATTTGACTACAGTATGAAATACAAATTTGACCCAAATTAACATAATTTGATAAAAGCTATGAAATGTGAAAGTTGAATGAAGACCAACCCTCCACCCACTGTAAATATCATATACAAGCCTAGAAAATGATACTAATATTTCTTATACTCCCCGAAAGTTGGATTAACTTTCTTTGCTTGCAGTGTATATCCGCCTTTTTTGAATTTTGGGTACCTGATGATGAAGACCGGCTCACCTTCACTATTCTGTGCCTGCTTGCGGCCTGCATTTTCATTAAAGTGCATTGCAGCTAAACAAAGTCTGTAATTAGAATATTATCACAATGATTTATTTTTGGACATATAAGTGATCTGTCTATCAGCAGAAACTATGTAATTGGCACTGTTATTATAATTGCATTTCATATTTTTGGTCACATATTGCATCTCCTCACCTTGTCAACATTCCAAGGAATGAGAAGTGTACACTCTTTGGTGCAAAATGAATAATCAGACTGTGGAAAGCCTCCACATTTGAAGTTTGCTGCCCTGGACTCAGCTTTCGCACATCCCTGAGGACCCGTGTTTTGTTGATCATATCAACAACTTTTTCACAGCCCTTTGTCCCCGAAATAAATAAATTGTAGGTGTGAGATATGTGACCAAAAATGATGAAAATCAATGGGATAATAATTTTTATATATATATAATACATGCACTGTTGTTTCATTGTGTGAAACTGTTTTTGGTGTTAGGTTGCAGTCTCTCAGGAGCTGCGGGATCGTATGTAGTGCTCGCATCTTTGTATTTGTACTACGCAGGTGTGCGCGCAGCTGAAGCTGCTGATGAGCGGCGAGTCGTGACACAAATTGCATCTTATCTCGAAATCGCTGTCAACGAAATGTCTACTGCACATGTTGGGTGAGTTACCGACATCATTCCAATTTTTTCGCGTTTTCTGAACGAATTTCACCCATGCCGTTCTGATTTTCCCAAGGACGGGAAATTCAAAAACACTCACCGTATGCTCCGCTGGTATAACGTCGCACCCGTAGACAACACAACCCCAAACCATAATGAATTCAATTCCTGAAATCCTAATAAATAATCTATTTGTAATCCACAAGTACTCCGAGAAATATCCGTATTCGCCGATTTTAAAACGTAAACAACAAACAATGTCCACCGAGCGTGTGCGTGTCTCTCCCTGTGATGATGTCACACAGTCAGGGGCCATCTTAGCCGCTGATCGCTCGGCTGAGTCAGACAGGTCTCAAGGACAGTGTACTTCAAGAGCGCATTGTCACCTTATGCGACATTTGTTGACACCAAAACATGTGCGGTTCAAATTAGCTCGTCTCACACAAAAATTTAAGATATGATTTAGCGATATTGAATTTTCGTCCGGCCGACGCCTTTAAGAAAAAAACTTGATTTTTGGGAGTGTCACTTTAAGGTCTCTATTTCTATAACTTTCTTCTATTGCATGGGTGTCAGTTAAGGATGTCTCTGAGGTAAACGCGTTCGGCTCCATGGCGAGCAGAATAGCGGGCAGAATACAATATTCCAGGGACGTGTTGCTACGCTTTAACACAGCTGATGCAGCGTCTGTGATTGAGCCCAAACTTGAACTGCCGGACTTTATTTTGAGAGACGGACACAGCGGTGAAAAAAGAAGCGGCAGGAGGAAGCGTGGAAGACGTGGAGGTGTGAAATTGCGCCTTAGAAGACGTCAGTTTGGTAACATTCCTCTTCCTTCGATCATTTTTGGGAATGCACAGTCTGTGAGAAACAAGGTGGAGGAAATTCAAGGCAACGTACGTTACCAGAAGGATTTTAAGAACTGCTGCGTCATGGCTTTCACGGAATCTTGGCTTACTGCGCATGATCGAGATGCAGACCTGTGGATTGACGGCTTTGGAGCTCCGCTGCGCTCGGATCGGCAGGAAGAGGTAACTGGGAAGCGTCAGGGGGGCGGCGTATGTTTATACATTAATAAGCAGTACTGCACATCTGTCACGGTCAGACAGCGCATCTGTACACCCGATGTGGAGCTGCTGTCCGTGTCGCTTCGCCCCTTTTATTTGCCTTGAGAGTTTCCCCAACTTTTCATCACAGTTGTGTACATTCATCTGAGGGCAGACGCTGACTCCGCCTCCAGCACCATCTCTGATGTGGTGCAGCGGCTGCAGTCAATTTCTCCAGAGGCGCCAAACTTCATTCTTGGGGATTTTAACCATGTTTCTTTAAAGAAGACACTTAAAAACTTTCATCAGTATGTCTCCTGCCCAACCAGGCGAAAAAAGACATTGGACCTGTGCTATGGATCCATAGAGAGGGCCTATAAATCACTCCCCCTTCCTCCTTTAGGATCATCAGATCACAACTGTGTTCATTTGCTGCCCACATATAAAACTGCTCTCAGAAGAGGCAAGGTGGAGATGAGAGACATTGATGTGTGGACAGAAAATTCAGAGCACAGCCTCCAGGAATGCTTTGACTGTACAGACTGGAAGATGTTCATAATGGCCTGCGGGGATGATTTGGACTCTCTGGCTGAGCTCACATGCTCATACATGGCTTACTGTCAAAATAAGTTTGTTCCACGTAAACGTGTCAAAATATACCCCAACAACAAACCATGGGTAACTAAATCAGTTAAATCCTGCTTACAGAGGAAAGCTCTTGCCTTTAAACAGGGGTCTGTTTCTGAGCTACAAGTTGCCACCAAGGAGCTGAAGGCCGAAATTTTAAGAGCAAAACAGAATTATAAATCAGAGCTGGAAAGCAAGATGGCAGCAAATAAACTTGGTTCGGCCTGGGCCAGTATGAAAACTATTGCAGGCCTTCAGAGCACAGAGCGCAGTAATCGTGTGTTTTTAGATGGTTTTAGTTCAGACACAGAGCTGGCTAATGCTCTTAACTGTTTTTATGGTCGTTTTGACTCCTTTGATTTTAGCACAGAAATCCAAGATTTGAAACAGAAACTCAAAGACAATCAGCACTTTAATATTGAGATGCAGGATGTTAAAAGGGAGTTCCGCGCTGTAAAAGTGAACAAAAGTCAGGGCCCTGATAATATATGTGGACGCCTGGTAAAGTCCTGTGCACATGAACTGAGTCCTATATTTCATTATATTTTCAATAAGTCCTTACAGACACAACATGTGCCTAAGATCTGGAAAGATGCCGTGGTTGTTCCCGTTCCAAAATCCAGCTGTCCTAAAACGGTAAATGACATTAGACCAGTTGCTTTGACTTCAATTTTAATGAAAATTTTTGAAAAACTGGTCAGATGTGAGGTCCTAAGGCAGACTGAACATGCATTGGATCCTCTGCAGTTTGCCTATAGACCTCACAGAGGAGTGGAGGATGCCACTGTCACTCTGTTTGACATGCTTTTTAAACATCTGGATTTTAATGGGACACACGCCAGGCTTTTATTTGTGGACTTTTCTTCTGCCTTTAATACAATCCAACCTCATATTTTAGTTGAAAGGCTCCTGCAACAATTTGATTTAAGCAATAATCTGGTGGGTTGGATTCTGGATTTCTTAACCAACAGGACGCAGAGAGTAAGGGTCAATGGCACATTGTCTGACCTAAAGTGCTCTTCTACTGGCTCTCCTCAGGGGTCTGTGTTGTCACCACTACTCTTCATCCTGTACACAAACATGTGTCGGAGCAGACATGACAGACACATTATAAAGTATGCTGATGACTCAGTCATTGTCAGTCTCCTCCAGGATGGTGAGAGTGGCCACGGCCCAGTAGTTGATGACTTTGTTCACTGGTGTGAGGATTCCTACCTGCAGCTGAATACAACAAAAACGAAAGATATGATTATTGACTTTAGGAGGAAAACTCCCAGGCACAAAGTCACCATACTAAAAGGCCAGACCACCGAATGTGTACAATCGTACAAATATCTTGGGACGATTATTGATAGTGGATTGAACTTTGAGGTGAACTGTGAAAGGGTGTGCAAAAAGGGTCAGCAAAATTTGCATTGTTTGAGGAAACTTGCACGCTTCCAAATTGACCGAACCATAATGACTATGTTCTATCGGGCTTTTATTGAATCTGTTTTATCCTTTTCTTTAATGTCATGGTTTGGTCAGATAAAACTGAAACAGAGGAAATCCTTGGATCAGGTAGTCAGATGGTCCAGTCGTTTGCTTGGTGAGTCACAGCTGAGCCTGACATCCCTGTACACCAGACAAGTACAGAGGATGGCCGACTCGATTTTAAATGATGACTCCCACCCTTTGCACTGCAACTTTCAGCTTCTTCCCTCCAGACGGAGGTTTGCTGTCCCAAAAAGTAGAACCCAGCGCTACAAAAACAGCTTTGTCCCTGCTGCTGTCAAAGAGTTGAACAAGCTATAAAAATTATATTGTACATATTCTATATTTACCTATTTTGTAAGATGTGTGCCTGTGTTTGTGTCTATGTTGAATGTAATTAGTGGCTTGTAAATATGGATGTCACCAACTGCAAAACAAATCTACCTACGGGTACAAATAAAGTAACCTGAACCTGAACCTGATGGGGCAAAAGATCGATTTGCCGATATATCACGATACTTTGGCATCCGTGATGATGCATGATCCCTAAATGCAAAAGCAAGCATCGATTGTCAGGTGAAGTCATAATTTGTCTTGTGAGATTTGCAGTCAGTTGTACACCTTAGGAAGCAGTTGGATGTGCGGAAAAGTTAACGCAAATGTTGGTCCTTTATTGGATTTAAGAGTGAATGAAAGACCCTGACCTGACAGGCTCAACCTGCAAGGGGCACCTCATAAAAAAAAAAAAAAAACACTCGAAACACATGGGTTAACACACTCCTCTCTGAACCATCCAGCAACAGCAGCGTTGGTGGATGACAGCCAAGCTAAAAACACTCCATGAATGCTGCCGACCACCAGTGACAGTCGAGCCAAAATAGCGCTCGGTAAAAATCAATCAACTCTGGACATCCCTCCACACAACAAAGCCACCTCCAAACTCAGAGCGAGCCAAGTAAACAACACAGTCCACCACCCGCCCCGTGTGCAGAATCAGAATCAGGTTTATTGCCATTGTTCATGTAGTACACAAACTAGGAATTTGTCTCGGTGCAATGCTGCAACATTAAACATGATAAAATAAAAGAAATAAACTATACATGCAATAAAGTGTATACTGGTCAGCAGTTAAAATATATTAGCGAGCAGCAGATACTGTGGAGAACCATATAGTGCAGTCGGTAATGCAGGAAGAAAACAGTGATGATTGACATGAGTCTGGTTGAGCTGCTGTACATAGTGCACGAGAGTCAATAAGTCACTTAGTGTTCAGCAGTCTGATGGCAGAGGGGAAGAAGCTGTTCATGTGACGGGAGGTTTTAGTCTGGATGGACCGAAGTCTTCTACCTGAGGGGAGGGGGGCAAACAGTACGTGACCAGAGATGCGTTTCCACAGAAAATGAAGCCCCCTGGAATATGAGACACTGGAATCTAGGTATGTGGGCAGCAGAAAGGACCCCCACAACAACACACCATCCCACGGTGGACAGAGAGCCTCCAGCCACTGACACAAAGACTGCCACGGTGAGTTGAAAAGACTAAAAACTTATATGAAACATACATTGAGGGCTGTACTTTGGTGACACAATTTGAGGTTGAATTGGGTGGGGGATACGATATCGCAACACTTAAGGAATCTTAGTATCGTGATAGTATTGTATCATGACCCAAGTATTGTGATAAGTATCGTATCATGAGGTCCCTCGTGATTCCCACACAGTCAATTTACAAATTGTCTAAAGGTTTAAGGACATGGCTCCAGAGCGACATGTGGCTCTTCTCCTTGCCACTGGCACCTTGGGTCTTTGAAAAGAAACCTGCAAACCTATGGGGCAAAAGCTGTTATAAGAAAAATTTAGCAACGTTACAAGAAAAAAAAGTCTAAAATTTATGTGGAAAAAGTTGCAATTGAATCGGTGAATTCAAAAGGGGCCCAAGTCCCCTTTGAAAAAGTGTGGACTTGGGCCCTTTTTGAATTCACCGATTCAATTGTATTCCATCCATCTTCTACCGCTTAATCCTTTACGGGTCGGGGGGGGGGGGGGCTGGAGCCTATCGCAGAGCCTTTGGGCGAGAGGCAGGGTACACCCTGAACAGATGGCCAGTCCATCGCAGGGCCAACACAGAGACAGACAACCATTCACTTGCACATTCATACCCAAGGACAATTTAAGGACACCTTGATGCCTGCCTAAATTCGACTCGGAATGGCAACCAACAGAACGCTGGACAACTCTACTCCTCATTTTCCTTCATTTATTTAACAAATTCACGGAATGACAAGCATAGTAGCAAGTTGATAACCTTCAAAAGAAAGAGAAAAAAAAAGAAAAGAACATGTCAAGTCAACAAACTCAGATAAGAATTAAACTTAAGTACCCTAATTCAATCTTTTATTTTTGCCAAATCTATTAAGAAAAATAAAGTTGAATAAATGTACTTATTTGCCATGTTTATCTAATCTGCTACAAACCATTCTAACCTACTCATCCAGATAAGAAATTTTCCACATTAAATTAAGTCACTAAATTAAGCACTACACAAACTCAATTTCACCATTCTTTCACCATTAAATACCAAATGAAGAACCTTTTCTCCTTAAGTGGAATCAATTTGCTACACAGTCACATAACACTGGTCAACACCAAATTTATTGTCTAAGTTTTTTAGCTGATGTAGGACAATTTTGATGTCCTGAATCCAAAAATCACATTGGTTTTGCTCAATCAGGTCAAACTTTTGAATTATGGCCATGTTGTTTTATACATGGTTGTTTACATGTACGGGTATTTTTGCTTTATATGATGCAAAATTCTTTTTTATGTCTTGAAATTCTCTGAATTTTGAACAATGATGACATAACATTCAATTTACATGTACTTACCTTTATATAAAGGTAAGTACATGCACAGTACTAAGTACTAAGTAAGTACAGGTTTTTACTTAGCACCTGATCGAGAGAAACGGATGTCATTTTCGGATTCAGCAATGCAAAGTTGTCTTAAATCAGTTGAAAAAACAGACAACTTCCAAAAAAATTATTTTTGTAACCCTGTGTAATTGATTCAATCAACCACCAACAAAAGTACTTCAATTATACACATCTGTAACCTGCAAATATACCATTATATAAATTCAAATTGCACACTTTCCCTCACATGTTACATTATTAATGCCCAAACTATCTTAAATAAGATAAAACATAAATCTCACCAGTTGTGTCTCTGTGGTTACCCATGTATCAAGGCACCCTGCTCTCTGCAACACTGTGCAAACAAGTCTCAGCTACTCAAGTGAACTGCCTAATGAAACCTCTGCCTGCTGAGCTGCCACACCTACAAACCAAAACTGCTCCACACTGCCCTCTTGACCTCTTACTGTTCATGGAAAATTCCTAAAACACACCCAACAAAAGTAGAGTAGAAGAATTAAAGGCTGAAGAAAAGAAAAGAACAATATGATGACTTATGGCCTAAAACCTCCCACTTGAGCTCCTGGTTACTTAACCGAAGGAGGTCAGGAAAGTCTTTTAGTCCTTTTAAGTCCTTGCTTGTTCTTCAATGGGAAGCAGGACCACCAGGCGTCTGACATCCCTGTGAAAGATGGTTGCAGGGATCTTAGTTGAGTGTCTCCTACTGTGCTCATCCGATGCATTCCTTAAGGTTGGCTTCTTGACTGGGACAGGGTAGCTGGAGATGGTCTTCACATTCACATCTCTCACTGTGCCCTTCTTGTCTGTGTTGACACTGGTGACTCTGGCCAACCTATATTGGCCCCTCAGTGAGTTTTGATTAGCCAGCCAAACTATATCTCCCACAGCAACATCCCTCTCTTTAGTATGCCACTTGATCCTTATGAACAGATTAGGACCAGCTAACTAGCACTACTTCTTCCAGAATCTGTTCACTTCCCCTTGGATACTCTGGAGCCTCTTGTATGGACACAAGCTGGAAAAATAAATAAACTGGAAGTCTCCTGGGTCCCCTCTTGGACTGACTGGTCCAAACAGGAGGGAATTGGGGCTGATGTACTCTGTACAGTCCTCCCGGCTCTGCAATCTTGCATCTATAGGCCTTTCATTTACCAGGTTTGCTGCCATGAACAGGAATATCTGGAATTCACCCCATGTAAAGACTCCATCACCACAAAGATTGCTTAGGGCCCATTTCACTAGCTTCACTGCTGCTTCTGCTGCTCCATTTCTGTGCGGAGAGTCTGCTGGGTGGAACTTCCAAGACCACTCAGTTCCCTGCTTGGAAGCTTCTTCTTCAAACTCAGTCCTGTTTAGATTTCTTAGGAATCTATGCAGTTCCTGAAGTGCTGGCTTGGCCCCTACAAAGTTTGTGCCAGGGTCTGACCACAGTTTTCTGGGGTGTCCTCTTATGGAAGTAAATCTCTGATAAGCAAGTAGAAACCCTTCAGATGACTGATCATTAACAAGATCAGTGTATATGGCTCTTGAGGCCATACAGCAGAATACAATGCCCCAGACTTTCAATGTGACTCTTTTCCTGATTTCATCATTTACCTTATAAGGCCCAAAGAGATCCACAGTTGTAAACTCAAATGGACTTGCTCTTTCAGGAGGAAGGTCACTCATAATCTGTTGACATTGCTTTGCTCTGCAGATCACACAGCTGTCCACTTCTTTCTTTGTGAGCCTTCGGCCTTTTATTACTCAGGCCCTTTGTCTCATCCTGAGAAGGGTTCCTGACACCTTCATGATTAACTTCCCGTGCCATCAGCGTGGACAACCATGATTTGTAGAGTATGATTGGCACAGAAGTTTTGTCTTCATTAAACATCTGGATTCTGCCTCCACAGACTAAAAGCCCAGAGCCAACATCTCTGTATACTTACGAGCCGGCTTAACACTGTGCATGGAAAAGTAACCCCTTCTTGGGCAGCAAAAAAGAGCTCTTTCAGTGGGTCTTCACGTTCTTTTGCTGCCAAACCAGTTGGCTTGTTTTCCACCTGTCCTTTGCCAATTTTCTACAGCTGCAACCATTTTCTGGCAGCTTGATACACCAAGGCAGTGACATTGATCAGCTTGGACAGGCTGCTAAACCTTTCCATCTTGACAAGGTTCTTACTCCAGCCAGTAGGTGGGGTCACAGGCAATTGGTTTCCCATCCACCTTATCCATTTTAATGCTCTTCTCAAAGCTTTCCTGTGAGGCAAGATCATGACTGCCGTTGCCCTTCTGTTTTGCTTGGGCTCTGGTTACTGCCCCAGTGAAGGCTTTTCTCTGAAGCTTGTTCACACTTTATCTAGCGTATGCTGCAACTTCTCCAGCTGACTTTTTGAGCCATTTTTCCACCTGCCATCTGAGAAACTCTGCTCCATTTTGCCATGTGGAATTCTCCTTTAGTTCTTCAGGAGAGGTTCCTCTTGTTATGTCAGCAACATTTAGTTCCCCAGGAATCCACCACCAGTCTTCCACCGGCCCAGTCTTCTGGATCTCACCAACCAGGTTTGCAAAAAAGGTTTGGTACCCATAGCTCTCTCTTTGGATGGCTCCAAGGACTGTTTGCCTGTCAACAAAATGAATCCATCTTTCCACTTCCATGCTTCTCAAAAATACTTCTTGAGCCTGGCTGCAAAGACTGCACCACACATCTCACCTTTAACTGCATCCTCTTTCTGATCTAGTGGTGTCAGCTTGGCTTTAGATTCAACAAACCAGACATCAACTCCTTGCTTGGTGTTCCACCACAAGTACATCACAGCCCCATAGGTTTTATCACTCCCATCAGAAAAAGTGATTCCCCATGGTCTTCCTTTCCAGTCAGCTGACGTAAGGCTTCGGTGGAATTTAATTTGCCCAAGCATTACATACTCTTCAAAAAGAGTGATAGCTTCTTCTCTGAGGCCTTCTGAGAGTGGTCTATCCCATGTTTCGTGGGTCAGTTTTCCACCACCTACTTCTTTAAAAGTTTTTCTAACAAGGATTGCCCACTTTTGAATGGCAGGTGTTACTATGCCAATTGGATCATTAAGTCCAGCTACTTGACTTAGTAGCTCTCTTCTAGTCAATGGATCAGGTGTTCCAGGTCTCACTTCCTCTTTGAGAAGATCTTTGGCTATTCTCATCTTTTTTTTCCCTTTTGGAAAAGCTGATTGAGGTCAATATAGACAGTTTGTCCTCCTTGACTTGATACCCAACACCCAGGGCTTTGTCCTCATCTCTCATCTGATTTGGGAGAATGATGGTTTTAGTTTGTTCTTTTCTTCCCAGTTCATTTGCAGCTTTTTGCCTCCCACTTTGCCTTGACCGGACCCAAGGTTTAACGATGAAGCCTCCAGCTCGCAGGATTTCTTCCACCCCTTCTGTTATCTTGTCCAGTTTTCCCAGGTTGTTGTGAGAGGTCAAGATGTCGTTGACGTAACTGTCCTCTTGGAGGACCTTACCTTCTTCTTCCAGGTGTGCAAAGATATGAAGTTTTACTGTCTCGTGCATAGCTAGCTGGGTAATGCAACCAGCTGGTCTATTCCTGTGTTGACCCAGGTGATGGCAAATTCTTTTACATCTTCCTCAGGTTTATCCCTCCAGAGAAATCTGTGTAAGTGCATTTCACGCTCTTCCAGCCACACTGAATTATACATTTTCTTGATGTTGCCCAGGGCTGCATGTACCCCTCTTCTGAACCTCAGGAGAACAGCTCTGATTGGGGTGAGTACATCTGGTCCTTTCAGCAAAAGATCATTCATACTCAGCCCCTTGAACTTCTGACTACTATTCCACACTAGCCGAACTGGAGTTGTAACTGAATGTGGGTTTGGTGCCACCAGGTGACTTACATACCACACAGGCCCTTTCCAACATCTCTTGATTTCATCAGTGAGTTCTATGGCTACTCCTTGCTGAACCATTTCATGGACCTGGGCTGTATATGCAGCTTTCCATTCCGGCTCTCTTTCCAGCTGTCTCTCTGTTCTTAGGAATGTGGCTTCCACTGCACTTTCGTTGTTTGGGAGTGAGGAAGGCTCTTCTGTCCATGGATACTATGTATCCCAGTGTGGAGAATTTATGTGAGCATCCTTGTTGACATAGGTGAGTCCTGCCTTTATGATTTCCAGTTCTTTCTCCTCTGCTAGGATCATTTCTTTCCCTCCAGGTTGGCAGTTCCCACATCGGCATCCTCCACATCTTGGTTCGCAAGCTGTTCCTATGCTTTCCCACTTCCACCATTCAAGAAACTCATGGTTTGATGTGGTTGTGAATTTTGCATTGACTATATGTCCCCTTTGCAGTGTGGCACTCTGAATCTTCGGGTGACTGACAATCTCCTCATTCCTGACAGCAGCTGCCCTCATGGAGCGGGCAAAGTGGGTTTTTGATTTGTGTGCTGCCATCACCACTTCCTCAAACAGATCGGGGTGTGCTCCGCCGACCATTTTCCCCAATGGGCTTTCCCATAGGACGAGATCTCCAACAACTCTCACCCTTTATGGAGCAAGTCTTCCCTCTCTGTGGCTGACAAGAAGCTCAGTTTCTTTTGGCCTCCTCAATTCTTCTAACTTGACCACTGGGAAGAATTTCTTTCTAACTTTTCAGGACTTACATTTTTGTGTACTTTGGCAATTTCATCCAGACCATAACAGATGAGCTCATGGGATATTTCCTTGCCTTTGGACGTCTTGATCCTAACTAAGGAAGTACCTTTCTGTGTTCACCTTCATGGTCATCCCACCAACACCATGTACAACTAAGGTCACTTTCTCCCTTTGCAACCTCAGCCTGTCAGCAGCCTTGTGGGTGATGTAGTTGATATCAGATGCAAGATCCACTAAAGTCCCAATCTTTTGACATCCATTAGCAGTGACCTCCATTAGCATCATGATAACAGGAAGTTCACACTCCACTTCTCTCCTGAAGATCAGATTGGTTCTTACTGGTCTTGGTTGTTCTTGCAGTATTGTTGGTGAAGGCTTTTATACACCTCTCTGCCATTTCTGGTGAAAGCTCAGACAAGAAATCCTCCTGCTCACCGGTCAGATTGTTTTTGCCACTGGTGCCTTTACTGCTCTCTTCCGCATTGCTCCTTTTACAACCTCCTCTTGGGCAGAGAAAGTAATGGTGATTTGAGATGCCTTCTTTTTAACAGTCTTTATTCCTGCATAAGAAGGAGTCTCTGCAGTAACCATCCTCATCATGGCAACCAAGGAACAGTCTGCAAACTCCCAGCTTTTTCACAACAGCATTTTTTTTTCATGGAGTTTCAATCCTTTGAATTTTTTGCAGAAGAAAATCTTGTCAGTGTGTCTTCCATCACTACACACAACACAGACATCTTCAGGCATTTTCTTTGTAGTTTTTGTAGAGGCATATTTTTTCCTCGGATTTCTTTGCAGGACAAAAGTCTAGTTTCTCTGCCTTCTCCACAACTTTAAGTTGCTCAAGTCTCTCCAGAATCTCTTCTTGATTTCTCAGGAACCTCAGTAGTGCATCAAAGTGGTTGTCTGAAGTTACATTATTGTTGGGTTCAACCATGAAGTTTAACCAGTCTCTTTTAATAAAGTCGGGTAATTTGCTCTCTATTGCTCTAATCACCAGTGGGTTCTTCATTGCACCAGAGTTTCCTAATTCTGAAAGATCTGCCAGGGCTTTTTCTACCAAATGTATGAGATCGATGACTTTTCTTGGTTGATTGCCTTTGGCAGGAGGTAGTTTCTCAAGGTCCTTGAGTACTTCGAGAGTGATGGTTGTTTTGTTCCCATACCTGTTCTCCAAGACTGAGGATTTCTGCAGCAGTGCTGTATGTTGATAGCCTGAGATCCTTTAATATTTTCTCATCAACACTACTCAGGAGTTGAATTTTATTGGCTTCTGATGAACCTGATGACTCTCCCTGCCTTTACAGACTCTCCCAGTCTTTCTTCCATCTGTGAAATTCTCTTATTACCATTGAAGATGGGAAGAGCTGTTGGCTTAATCTTCACAACAGGCACCACAGGTGAAGACTGTGCCCCGTCCATCTCAGCAGATGCTCCTGCAGTTCGTGCTTCCTCTGCAACGCTACGTGCGGTGACAAATTCAACTTTTCTTAACTCTAGCCTGCTGCTGGTTACTTCTAGATTTTTAATTCTGTCCTCTACATCCCTCCTTTCTTGCAGCGGTATCCATCACTCCCAGGCTGACATGAGTCTAATGGCCTCCTGTACTCTTCTCCAGGAGAATCAGATGTACTTCATACCCCTCCAGATGAGTACTTCCAGTGGGTAAATTAGCTGCTTCACCACCAGTTTTCTCTGCTTCTAGGATTGTAGTGGTGAGTTTGTATTGACCATATCTTGACCACAGGTTCACTTGAACTCTCTCAATTCTTTGAATCTTGCTTCAGCCTCAGTTGCAGTCTTCTCAATGTCATTCTCTAGTGCCTCCCCGAGAATTGCAACTTCTTCCTCTTCTTCTTTTGTAGCCTCAGCTAAGAGCCCCATCCTGTAATCATCATTCACTTTGAGGACTTTCCTGAAGTAACTGGTGAGTGTGCTGAACTCTTCTTTCAGCTCAGTTTCAACCATGTTGTCTGCCTTCTTACTGAGAAAGTTGGCCTGCCTGGCGAAATTGCTTTTGGCTGTAGTCCTCTCCCTCTTGAGCTGTTTAATAGTCTTTCCCAGCACATCTTCTGCCCTCTTGGACTTAAGGACTTGACCAGCCCTACACCGTTGCATTTGCAGCTCTTTATTGGACCTTTGAAGCCTTTTATCTTCCTGACCATGTCCACACAGCACAGAGGGTGGTTAACAACTGTGGTTATCAACTTTGGTTATCAACTGTTGAGTTATTTGGATTTTAGCCTTGATGCCTGCCTAAACTCGACTCGGCATGGCAACCAACAGAGAATGCTGGACAACTCTACTCATCATTTTCTTTCATTTATTTAACAAATTCACGGAATGACAAGCGTAGTAGCAGGTTGATAACCTTCAAAAGAGAGGAAAAAAGAAAAAGAACATGTCAAGTCAACAAACTCAGAAAAGAATTAAACTTACGTACCCTAATTCAATCTTTTATTTTTGCCAAATCTATAAAGTCAAATAAAGTTGAATAAATGTACTTATTTGCCATGTTTATCTACTCTGTTACAAACCATTCTAACCTACTCATCCAGATAAGAAATTTTCCACATTAAATTAAGTCACTAAATTAAGCACTACACAAACTCAATTTCACCATTCTTTCACCATTAAATGCCAAATGAAGAACCTTTCCTCCTTAATTGGAATCAATTTGCTATACAAAGTCACATAATTGATTCAACCCACCACCAACAAAAGTACTTCAATTAAACACATCTGTAACCTGCAAATATACCATTATATAAACTCAAATTGCACACTTTCCCTCACATGTTACATTATTAATGCCCAAATTATCTTAAATAAGATAAAACATAAATCTCACCAGTTGTGTCTCTGTGGTCACCCATGTATCAAAGGCACCTGCTCTCTGCAACACTGAGCAAACAAGTCTCAGCTGTTCAAGTGAACTGCCTAATGAAACCTCTTCCTGCTGAGCTGCCACACCTACAAACCAAATCTGCTCCACACTACCCTCTTGACCTCTTATTGTTCATGGAAAATTCCTAAAACACACCCAACAAAAGTAGAGCAGAAGAATTAAAGGCTGAAGAAAAGAAAAGAACAATATGATGACTTATGGCCTAACAATGCCAATTAACCTAACCTGCATGTCTCTGGCCTGTGGGAGGAAACCAGAGTACCCAGAGTAAACCCACACAGACATGGGGAGAACATGCAAACGGCACACAGAAGAGTCACCGGTGGTCAGGGGGTGGAATTAAACCCATGATGGTCAGGGGTGGAATCAATCTCGTTGTGGAAGAAGGAAGCAGACGAGGCCGCAAGCTGGACGACACATGAACTTTATTCCTCTTCCCAACATCAAGTACAGAACATCTCTAACTGGGTCTCTGGGCACCTCCTTTTTATAACCTTTATTCCTCCCCCATGAGACCCAGGGAGTCAAATACAATACTGTCAGTGCATAAAGACATGCGTGGCACATAAACATCATAATTCCCCTCTCTTCCTCTCGCGCCTCCTGAACTCCCCAGGGGGCGGATAGTCCTTTCTACTGCATCTGAGACCCCCCAGTGTCCTTTCTCCTTCAGTCCTTTGTTCCATCTCCCACTGGCTCCCGACTCTGGGTGGAGAACCCCCACACAGTGCCACCACACAGCCCCTCCCGAACACCCAGAAAGGGCACTAACCCCCCGTCCTTTGGGCTTGAGCCTGCGCCCGTAGCGGCTGTAGCGGGGGGTCGCCGGTCCGGTCGAAACACCCTGCTGGCAAGGTGTGCAGGCGGGCACATTAACCTGTGCAGGGAAAAAGGATGGGGGGGGGGGGGCATGTTAGCCTCGCGAGCACAGGTCTCTGCTGAGAGAACACCAACTTGCGGAGCCACCGACGGTGGGTGTCCGTACCGGGGAGCTTGGGCCAACACCACCTGCTCGTTTGCCAACACAAAAGTGGGCTTCAGCCTGTCAATGCAGACGGTCTCCCTACACCTCCCCCCCCCCCAAGTCTAACACAAAATGCTTTGTCCCAGCTTCCAGCACCTTGAATGGTCCATCATATGGTGGGTGCAGCGGGGTCCGGTGTGCATCGTGCCTGACAAAAAAAAAAACCCGGCATTCTGCAAGCTTTCCGGGACGAAGGTGTGGGAAAAACAATGGTGGGTCGGGTCCGGTACATTAACAGCCTCCGTACTGTGCAAAAATTGCGCAGGAGGATTGGCCCCGGGTGTGAGGTTTTCCGTGAAAAACTCTCTGGGGATGTGCAGCGGTAGAGAAAAAACAAGTTCTGCCGGAGAGGCTGCCAAATCCTCCTTAGATGTGGAGCGCAACCCTAAAAGAGCCCAGGGCAGGCGGTCAACCCAATGTGCATCCGTGAGCGAAGCTCTGAGTGCTACCTTAAGCGACCTATGGAAACGTTCGCAAAACCTGTTAGCCTGGCGGCTGTACGTGGTAGTGTGGTGGATTTTGACCCCCAGGCTCTGGGCCATCGCGGACCAGAGTTCCAAAACGAACTGTAGGCCCCTGTCAGAAGTGATGTTCGACGGGGATCCGAACCGTGCGACCCAAGCCGACAAAAAAGTGCGAGCCCCTTCCGCGGACGTGGTGGAAGCCAGCTGGACCACTTCAGGCCAATGCGTGGTGTGGTCCACGATTGTCAAAAGATGCATGAAACCTTGCGATGGTGGGAGGGGTCCCACCAAATCCACGTGGATGTGGTCAAACCTCCTGGCTGGGATTTGGAACGGCTCAAGGGGGGCTCTGTTGTGCTTGTGCTGCAGCCCACTTTTTCACGTCCTTGCACAAGCGCGGCCAGACAAATTTCACTCCCACCAGTTCAACTGAAGCGCGCACGCCAGGATGCGAAAGGGAGTGGACTGACTCAAAAATGCGGCAGCACCAAGAGCTCGGAACCACCAGGCACGGGCGACTGGTGGAGAAGTCACAGAGCAAGGGAGGGCACCCTTCTTGCACCACCCTGCTCTCCAGCTTTAACTCAATAGGCGCAGACTGGAGCACGCAAATGTCCGCGTCCCCGGCTTGCAATGTGGCCATGGCAGGGAAATCTATTCCCATGTAGACCGGGGAGACTAACACGCACGACAGGCAATCGGCCATGACATTGAGCTTACCGGCAACATGTTGAATGTCGGTCATGAACTCCGAGATCGTGGCCAAATGCCTTTGCTGCTGGGCCAACCATAGTTCAGAGACCATTGACATTGCGTACGTTAGCGGTTTATGATCCATGAACGCAGTGAACTCGCGTCCCTTGAACCAAATGGAAATGGCACGTTGCCAGGTGGAGAGCCAAAAATTCTCTGTCAAACGTGCTGTATTTGCGTTCGTTGTCGTGCAAAGTACGACTGAAAAATGCGAGCAGATGCCACGAACCAGAGACGTACTGCTCCACCACTGCCCCTATGGCAACGTCAGATGTATCCATGGTGAGCTCTATCTGCGCCGACGGGTCAGTGTGGGCTAGGAAAGCGGCATCAGCGAGCGCTGTTTTGGTGTCTGCAAAATCCTGGACTCGCTCGGGGGTCCAGTCGATGTTTCTTTTTCTTAAGCACGGCGTACAATGGTTGCAAAAAGGAGTTATTACCGCTATTTTAGGAATGTCTTCCTCGTGCACTGGGACCTGGTGGTAACCGCGTCCCAGAGCCACAAAAAGTACCCGTCCTGGCCAGGTGCATGGAAAAATCCTGAATGTGCGAGATGAGATACTGATCGTGTTCCGTGACATTGTTCAAGCGTTGGAAATCGCCGCACGGTCGCCACTACCCGTCGGCCTTAAGCACCATGTGTAGCGGGGATGCCCACGGGCTGTTGAAGTGCCTGACAATGCCCAGCTGCTCCAAGTTGGCAAACTCCTCGCGCGCACTGGCCAGTTTAGCCGCGTCCAGGAACCAAGGTCACGTGAACATCGGCGGTCCTTTTGTGGTTATAAAGTGCTCAACCCCGTGTTTGGTTACCGTAGCCAAAAAAGTCGGGATTGTGAGTGCTGGGAACTGTGCAAGTAAATGCTGGTACTTATGCTCTTGAGCTATAACGTTAGCCAGTGTTGTTGACCCCGCTCCCCGAGCTGTGCAGGGCAGGGAGGTGAAAGAAACAGCGTCCACTAAACTTCTGTTGGCAACATTGACTAATAACCCATACGCTCATAAAAAATCTGTGCCTAAAATGGGGGAAGAACATGCAGCTACCACAAAATCCCACTGGAAATTGTGTCCGTGCAAGCATATCGTCAGTGTCTGTTTGCCGAACGTCCTGATCGTGGATCCGTTGGTGGCTGTGAGCTCGGGACCACTGCCTCCTGCTGACCTGTCTGCGCTGACCGGCAGGATGAGGCTTTTCTGAAAGCCGGAGTCCACCAAAAACCATCTCCCCGAACGTGTGTCCATGATATAAAGCAGCTTGCTGCTGTCGCCAGCGGTTGCAGCTGCTTCTGACTGCTGGTCGTGCCATCTTCCCAGCTTCTTGAACTGGCATGGCGACAGGCAGCGTTGGGCATTTGAGCCGAAGCGGCGATGATAGAAACAGGTCACCCCGTTCCTGTGTCTCTTGGTGTCTGTCCCAGCTACCAACCACGGCTCCTCGATCTTGCCGGAGTCCTCCTCATGGATGCCAGTGCCACTGGCTGCACGCCGAGAGCTCTGGTTGCCAAAATGATGTGGTCTGCTTCCTGCGCCAGAGCGCGGTAGTGTTTGTTAACCAGCTGCGGCGAGTTGGCCAGGATCGCCCTTGCTGTTGCAGGTAGGTTCCTGAGGAACAAGTGGGCAAAGAAGGAAAGATTCATCGTTCTTCCCCCTCAGTGCTAGCATGCTCTCCATGAGCTCCACGGCTGATCCGTCACCGAACTCTGAATGTGCTAGGAGTCTCTCTGCCCTCTCACTGTCAGACAGGGAATAGCGCTGGAGTAGCATCCGCTTGAGCGCTTCATATTTTCCTTGGGCCGGCAGCTCCTGGAGCAGGCTCATCACCTGTTGTGTGGCGTGCACTTCCAGGGCAGCAACCACATAGTAATATTTCGTGTTGTCCGTTGTGATCCCGCGGAGTGCGAACTTGGCTTCTATATGCAAGAACCATGCGGTCGGATTGTGAAGCCAGAAGTCCGGGAGCTTGACTGTGACAGTGCATGCGGCGTTAGTGTTCTCCCTCTGGGTTGACTCTGAGGCGGTGCTTGTTCTCCATGGCACGTCTTGGGGTCACCAATGTGGAAGAAGGAAGCAGACGAGGCCGCAAGCTAGACGACACATGAACTTTATTCTTCTTCCAACATCAAGTACAGAACATCTCTAACTGGGTCTCTGGGCACCTCCTTTTATAACCTTTATTCCTCCCCCATGAGACCCAGGGAGTTGAACACAATACTGTCAGTGCATAAAGACATTAATGGCACATTAGCATCATAATTCCCCTCTCGCGCCTCCTGAACTCCCCGGGGGGTGGATAGTCCTTTCTGCTGCATCTGAGACCCCCTGGTGTCCTTTTTCCTTCAGTCCTTTGTTCCATCTCCCCCCGGCTCCCGACTCTGGGTGGAGAACCCCCAAACAATGCCACCACACCGTGACCTTCTTGCTGTGCTGCAACAGTGCTAACCGCTGCTCCACCAAGCTGCCCATTGACCGACTAACTCATATTTACAATTGCAAATTTACAGGATGCAAGCAGTAAATTCTTGAAAAGAAAGTTGCAAAAACAAGAAAAGCTTAACATTTATGAGAAAAGTTTCAAATTTATTAGAAAAGTTATTTTGAGGGACAAGTTTTGAATTTACAAGATACAAGTTACAATTTACGGGACAAAAGTCGTACAATTATGAGATATTAGTTGCTAATTTAGGAGAAAATCTTAAAGTTCAGGTGCAATTCAGGTGCTTTACCCTCATTTTAGAGCTTGATGGAGAAATATGTTTTGCGGCTTCATGAAAAATTTTTTTGTCAGACACTGATGAAAATTGCGCTTTCAGCTGTAAAGGTTGCCGACCCTTGATTTAAAGTAATCATCATTAGGGGTAAGGCAGTTCAGAATGACATACAGCTTTAGCTTTTAGCAGTCTGTGATACATCAGCTGAACATTGTCTCCTAATGAGTCTGTTGTTCTGGTGTCATTTGAAGTGAGAAGAAGGGCTTTGCAATGCGAACCCACAAACGTCAGTGATGACAATAGCCACACATTGATCTTTTACAGAGTCTATGGCCACTGGTTGTCTCCTGACTGATGACAATAGCATTCAAAACACTACTTGTCCAATAACTTTAAAAGTTACATTTGTTATTGTACTTTGTCCTTCCTTAGCTTTGTATTCATTAAAAAAACACTCAAAACTTAGTAGAGTTGGATGATTCTTTCATTCCATGTAAAAATGTCTGCTTGTTTACACAAAGATTTCTCTGACTGTGAGGAGATGGCCTTAAAAGGGCAGGTTGGTTTGAAAAGTTTCCTCTGCAGCAGAAATGATCGCTACAATGAATCATTGCAAGTGAGTCTTAAAATGTCAGATTTTTCATACAGCGCTGAAAGAATGGAAAGTCAGGGCAGGAAAAAAAATACACCAAAAAATAGAAATAAATGCATGCTGTACCCTTTAAATTGCAGTGCAGTCCTAAATAGCCCATGTGATTGGCACACTGACAGCAAGGCTGTTCTAATATTTTCACAGAAGGGGACAATTGTCCGGTGTTAAACCAGCCTCTTGGCCCTTGATGCTGTGATTGTCTCAACTCAATAAAAACATCCACTTCACTGCCTCTGCAGTTTGGTTCGACAAGGAAATGAGACCAAGTACACTCAAATTTTACTGTTGTCATCTATAAACAACTGAAAGCAACATAGTAAATATGCCATCACAAGTTCCAAGTGGTTCTGATGGTAAAGGGGCTACTGGATGAGCTCTTGGTATCGTTGGGATGACACAAGGTTTGGCAAATCGTTTTCCCACTTAACAGCGAGAGACTGAAATGCTCTTGTAGAGCCGCATCAGGAGATGAGAATGTATGAATCACATTGTCAAGTGGAATGGCAAAGAGTATGGAATGAAGACTGGGCGCAGGCACTCAGGAATCCAATAGAACTGGAAAAAGCTTGTGTATACCCAGAAAATTGAAGAGCTTTTAATTGGGTTTTGGAGTGTCCTCAAACCAAAAACACAAACTGACATAAGCAATAACACTCACTTCTTTCTGAGCACTGAGAGGATGCTTCCTTTGCCTTCATGGCCAATCAGAAAACCGAGGTAGTGGAGAGGCTTCACTCTGAAGGAGAAACAAAAAAGATTGACGCAATCCATCGATAATCAGGAAGAAGCAATGGCATCTTTGGGCTGGTCTAATTCTGTATTTATGTGAAGAGGCATTACTGCATAGAGAAAAAAAAAAACCAACAATTGATGCAATTTCTCTCAAGTGAGAGGAAAGCCATGAGCTGTCATGAATCATCTGATTCTTCATTTGCTCTGTATGTGCAGCATCTAGCTCACCTGTAGTGTTTCTCCTGAGGAGAGAGAGCCCAGGTGATATTCAAAGCATGAACCTTATCAACGGGAACAACTGCAAAAGAAACACCAAGATTTAAAGACTCGCCACTGCTACACTCCATCTTTGTTCACGCATGTCGTCAACAGTTGAAAAGTAGTTTTTTCAGCTCATATTATTTTATATAGATGGTGTTTGCACACCTGAAATGAAAAAAGTATCCACAAATTGACAAAACAGCAATATATCAGATTCAAGTGGTATATTTTCTTTCTATTAAACTGTGTGCAAATAATTATAATTTGTAAAGATACTGGTGGCTACCAGTGGTACCCCTCAGCTTCTTTCTTTGTTGCTGAGCTGTCTAGGGCATTTTGACCTGAACCTTGCCATCCCAAAAGCAAAGTCATAGTTCAGGGTCACAGGATGAACCTGTGTACCAAGTGTGGTGACCCTTGCTTTACTCACTCTATACTAATAGGGCACAGGGAATGCTAGCCTTGACCTTTGGCATTTTGACCCCAAACCCACAGTCAGAGCTCATGGTGCCAGGGTGAACCTGTGTACCAAGTTTGGTGACCCAACCTTTACTTGTTGTATTCCATTAGTGCAAAGGAAATGCTAACCTTGACCTTTGGAACCCAAACCCATAGAACCTGTGTACAAAGTTTGGTGATGCCAACTTTCTTTGTTGTTGAAATATAGTCTATATGGCATTTTGACCTTAATGTTTGACTCTGCAATCCCAAAACCTTAGCCACAGTTGCGGGTCAAAGGGTGAACCTGTGTACAAAGTTTGGTGACCCTAGCTGTACTTGTTCTGTTGTAATAGGGCATAGAAAATGCTAACCTTCAGTCCCCAAACTCACAGTGAGAGGTGTAAGTTTCAGGGTAAACCTGTGTACCAAGTTTGGTGACTGTAGTTTTACTCGTTTTACGGTAATGGGTGGGTGTGGGAATCTTAAGGGACTTCATGATACATATCATGATATGACAGACAGACGGACACAATTAATAAAAGATCGGTATGTGTGTTAAGGCATTGATGCATCATCACAAATGTCAAGTACTGCCATACGCCGAATTAATCTTTTGCCTCAACCCCTAGCACCACCTAATGGACTGAAAAGTCAAATGGTTTTTATTTCTCTTGTACCTAAGTAGGTAAATATAAATATAAATATATATAACATTTATTAATCATTTTTAACACAGTATCACAATACTGTGTCTCTGAATTTATACAGTATCACCATGTCAAAGTATCACCGTACAGTGATGCATCGATTTTTTTCCCCCACCCCTAGTAATGGAGCAAAGGGAATGCTAACCTTGACTCTTTGACCCCAAATCCATAGTTGTAGGTTAGGGTCACAGAGTGGACCTGCATACAAAATGTGGTGGCCCTTGTTTTACTCTTTCTATAGTAAAAGTGCAAAGGGAATGTTAACACTGACCTCATGATACATATCATGATATGACAGACAGACAGACAGACACACACACACACTCAAAATTCAGGTCAGGGTCTAAGCCATCCAAGATTTGTCTTAGATACAACAATGATATTGATTTGAAAAGCCCATAACTATACAAAACCTGCAAATATATGGTTTATCTTTAAAATTATCCATGGTTCTGCACCCCCGCCCCTTAAGACTTTTGTGTACCTGACTTCTGAGCAAAATACCAGAATAACAAGGACTACTTCTAGGTGGCATTGTTGCATCCCCCTACGTAAAACTACTTTTGGACAATCAGCCTTCTCATACAAAGCTATAATGGAATGGAACAAGCTCCCCATTGCTTTGAAGATCAGAACAAATAACAGAGACTTTACCACAGAGACCAAAAAAACGGATTTTAAGTAATCAAGCCTGCCAGCATTGACTCTCCCCCTTAAATGGGATTTTGAAATTCTACTCTTAAATGTGTGCCGTCTCTTATCTTTTTACCTTTTAAACTTAATCCCTGCTTGTTTCAGGGTCAACGGTCTCTGAAACCCGACATGAATTGCTTTCTATATGTGCTTTTTTTTTTTTAAATATCTTCCTGCCTGCCTCAGGGACAACAGATGGAAATTAGTGAGAACGCTATAATCTGGTGCAGAGCATCTTTACCTTGTGTTTAATGTTTTTTCTGTACATGGTCCATGACAAATAAACCAATAAACTAAACTAAACACCATTTTCTTCTCTGGTTATCATGTTCACAAGCTTTAGGGAAAACTGACCTTGACCTAAAGGTCAGAGGTCACCCAAATTCAAACTCACCCAAAATTTTTCATAGCATAACTGTGGTATTGATTTTGTCTTATAGGCTGAGAGGCAAAAAAAAAAAAAAAAAATTCAACCTGAACAATGAAGTGATCTGAATCTGTTTTTTAATAGGTTCAACTCACCGTCTGTCACCCCCACAACACAGCCAGACCCCACACAAACCCCTCTCCCCTCCCCCTCCTGTGCAGCACCTCTGTCTATCTCCCCCCTCATCCCCCTTCCTTGGGGACACCAGCAACCTCCCCCCCCCCCCCCCCACACACACACACATCACTGTGACTACAGACCAGGTTAAGAAACAGCTGGAGAGACTCCATCAGCAGAAGGATGCAGGCCCTGATGGCATCTCCACCAGGATCCTGAAGACCTGTGCCAACCAGCTAGCTCCGGTACTGAAACACCTGTACAACCTCAGCCTGAGTCTGGAGAGAGTACCGGTGCTGTGGAAGACATCCTGCCTGGTTCCTGTCCCCAAAAATTCATCTCCATCTGACCTGAAAGACCATCGACCAGTTGCCCTCACATCTCATGTGATGAAGGCCCTGGAGAGACTGATCTTAGCCCACCTGAGGCCGCAGGTGAAGATGTGGCTGGGCCCTCTGCAGTTTGTATATTAGCCCCATTTAGGAGTTGAAGATGCCATCATCTACCTGTTGCAACGAGCCCATCTGCACCTGGATGGCGGAGGAGACACTGAGAATCACATTCTTTGATTTCTCCAGTGCCTTCAACACCATCCAGCCACTGCTGCTGGGTGAGAAGCTGCAGGTGATGGGGGTCGACAGCTCTGTGATCTCCTGGATTACTGACTACCTGACAGGCAGGCCACAGTTTGTCCGGCTGGGCAGTGTCTTGTCTGATGTGGTGGTTAGTGATATGGGAGCTCCACAGGGGACTATGCTCTCTCTCCTTTTCTCTTCACCTTATACACCACTGACTTTCAGTACAACACCGAGTCATGCCACCTGTAGAAATTCTCTGATGACTCAGCTGTTGTTAGGTGTATAAGAGGGGAACAGGAGGGGGAGTACAGGGCACTGGTAGACAGATTAGAGAAGTGGACAGAGCAGAATCACCTGAGGCTGAATGTCAGCAAAACCAGAGAGATGGTGATTGACTTCAAGAAGAAGAGGATGCCTTCACAGCCATTGCAGATTAAGGGGGAGGATGTGGAGGTAATTCTGGATGAGAACTACATAGGTATCGTGATCAGCAATGGACTGGACTGGAAATCCAACACCGATGCTGCGTACAAGAAGGGGATGAGCAGACTCTACTTCCTGAGGAAGCTGAGATCCTTCAACGTGTGCAACAGGATGCTGAAGCTTTTCTACCAGGCCATTGTTGCCAGTGCCATCTACTTTGCTGCTGTCTGCTGGGGTAGCAGTATCAAAGCCAGCAACACCAGCAGACTTGACAAGATTATCAAGGGGGCTGGCTCTGTAATTGGTCTCAGGCCGGAGACTTTTGAGACTGTGGTGGAGAGGAGGACACTAAACAAACTGCGATCTATCATGGACAATCCTGATCACCCCCTCCACCACACACTGGACAGACAGCGGAGCACTTTCTCCAGCAGACTGCAACAACTTCACTGCTGAATGGTCAGGTACAGGAAATCTTTCCTGCCACATGCCATTTTACTGTACAATAACTCACTCTGATGTTGATTTCTGGTCATAACTATGCTGCCATACTGCACCTTACAGTCTAATTGGTGCCTCACATTTCACCCTGCACCTGATAGTCCTACATTGTACAGCGGGTATGATGCATATACCTATACAGGTCACCATCTATTCATCTATGATGTATATAAGTTAGGCAGTTTTACTTTCCATGGGTAATCCCTTTGTCTATCATACTGTGTGTGTTTCTGTCGTTTTGGTCATCTACTGTCATGCTGCTGTTACACTGTAATTTCCCAGTTTGTGATCAATAAAGTACATCTATCTATATATGTTTCACAAATGTAAACAGAAAAGTTTGCATATCCAATTCTATTTCCATTTAATAGAAAGAAGAATAAATAGGCACTGCAAGTGTTGAAAATTTTCCAGTAACTCATAAAGGGTGGATTTGAGGCTTTGTTCGCTTACACTTTGTACTGTATAGAGGTACAATGCCTTGTGATCTCTCTTTGCTGCCCTCAATGCAACCTAACTTGATATACTGTATTGAGCATGAATCACCCCTCATTTCTTTACAGTTTGCTTCCATAGAGACTGATTTTCTTGTAATTCTTTAAGTGGTCTTGAGCAATAGTTTTCCAGACTTTCTAAAGGTCTTTCTTTTGCTTCTTTTTCACACATTTTCAGTACAGCCACTGTACCTGACCAATGTCTACTTTCCTCAAAAAATGTGACGAATCTGGAGAAGTGGATGGCAAAAGAAAAAAGCTAACAGCTACAGCAGATGAACAGTAAGTAGTGCCATTAAAGAAAAAAGCAAAATCTTGACACAAGACCAAAGAAATGCATTTGGCACTTCCGTTGATCCATCTACCATTGACCAAAGTCTTATCAAAATGGTCTCAGTGGAAGGGTGGCTTGTCAAGAAGCCATTTTTAGGCAGTGCGGTGGCACAGTGGTTAGCACTGTGGCAGCACAGCAACTCACCCTTGGCCATGGGATCCCGGGTTCAATCCCAGCCCCTGACCACTAGTGATCTGTGTGGAGTTTGCATGTTCTCCCCATGTCTGCGTAGGTTTACTCTGGGATTTCTCCGGTTGCCTCCCACAGGCAAAAACATGCAGGTTAGGTTTATTGGAGACTCTAAAGTGGCCCTAGGTATGAATGTGTGTGTGAATGGTGAAGGGATAGTGCCGTACTGTGGCTGCTTCATCCATCCAGGTGGATGCCCTGAATTTCCCCTCTGGGAATCAAAAGTACACAAAATCAAAATCCCCCCCCCCCGACAAAAAAAAAAAAAAAAAAATCTTTAGGAAGGGAAACTACATTACAGAAGAACTGGGACTGAAAATCAGTGTCTTCACCTGTCAGACCTGTCAGGTCTTAAGGAATTATTCATCTAAATTTTAAATGTGAGACTATGTTGTCAGAGAATGGAACAAAATGCAGTAAATATCCACAGAAGAGCTCTGATAGTAATTCAAGCAGCCTGGAGAGCTTAGACAATTTGAAGAAATTACAACAAAGCTTTTCTAAGAGAATTCAGACGATGCTGAAAAATAAAGATGTTCAGACCAAATAATGGCTTTCAAGCTTGTTAGAATTGTACAAAATGTTTTTTCCTTATATACTGCATTTCCTTTTATGTTTGTAAATGTTTTAATAAATCCCTACACCAATTTCCCTATGAAAAGGGAAAAAAAAAGCACTGAGGTGTGAGTCAAGACTTTTGCAGAGTACAATGCTGCACAAGCTTGTGCAGCCTTTAACTGACAGATTTCTTATTGTTCTCCAGTGAACTAGATGTGTAATAAATGATGCTTAACAGAAGTGGGAATGTTTGGTGAAGTTAGCATTTGTCAAAGAAGACATGATCGGTCTAAATTACAGACTTTAATGAAAGATTGAAGCTTTCTTGTTGCTGGCTGTGGCAATACAATAAGTTCTTCCAACCCATTATTGTGTGAAACATTTTGCCAGACTGAAAGCTAAAATAGTCCTCATAATTTTTTCCAAAAGATGCAGTTCTTATCATACTGATGCATGTTCAAGTAATTGTTGTTTTTTTATCAATTCTGTTTAAATTAGAATATTTGATGCTATAAAGGGGAGGGAATGGTCACAATTGAGTGTGGTTGTGATTGGTCATGTTTGAGGGAGCCGTTTATGGAAGGCTGTACCGAGGCTGTGATATGCTCGCTACCACACAGTGAGCATATCACCGCAAATTAAGCAAATTTACTCAAGCAAATTAAGTTGCTTGAGTAAAATGGCAGAGCTCTAAATCCAGTACAGCTTCACTTTTCTCCAATGGAAGTAAGTGGCGACATGTCCATATCTATACGACAGGGGACTGAAAAGTTCATAGGTTGGAAAGTTCATAGTGGTCAAATTTGACCAAATGGGGTTTATTTTTCAGCATAGTCTCCCCTTCGGTCCGCACACTTCTTCCATCGGATCCCTGCGGATGAAAAATAAACCCCATTTGGTCAAATTTGACCACTATGAACTTTTCAGCCGATGAACTTTTCAGCCACCCTCGTATACAGTCTATGGTCTCAATCATATCAGTGGTTTTATTATCAAAAAATAATTTAGGCACAAGAAACGGAAGGCTTGTTGGACTGGCTTAACCAGCCTCGTCACCTCTGCACTTCTTAATTACACAGCACATTTTGATTAATTATTGCAAATTATTATGCACACCCCTTCGCTGTGGGTCACAGAACCCTGTCTGACTTCGTTATAGGGCAAAAGCTGCTGTTTGAAAGCTGTGGACAGACATGGAGTAAAATGGGTCAGTCAGTACCTCGATAGAGCTTGTTGAACGCTGATGTGTCAAAGGGATCCAGCATATCAGAGAAGTCTGGCTTGGGCAGACCACTGCAAAGAAAAAAAAAAAAAAAGACAAGGACAATTAAAGCTGCAAGCAGCGGTAAGCAGGCCCTCGTCCCCCGCGCAACCCGGCGCCCATCGTACCTAGCTGGCTCAGAAAATTTCCCGTCATTGTGGCAAACGCTGCTTGAATAATAAAAGTAAACCATTTGGCATAGTACTTCCTGTGAGCAGTAGGTGGCTATATAACTTTTGTCAATCATTTTTATGTAGGAGCATGTGGGGCGGGACTAATATCCATCGTAGAAAATTTGGTGAAAATCAGACAAAGTTTGTCCAAGTTACAACTTTCTGATCTTCCATGGTGAGGAGTCAACCTTCGCCATGTCGCCATGGCAACACTTCCCTGTCAGTTATGTGTTGCCCACCCATATAGGACTACATATGACAGTCACCTCAACCTATGTTCCAGATTTCATGACTCCAGGTCATTCTCAACCCTCCCAAAGAGATCACAGATTGAATGGCAAGGAGGGCGTGTCCATGGTAACAGTAGTGACGCCATGCTAAAGGTGATGTGCAGTTATGATCAACCAGGTGGACTGATAAACCTCAGAAAATTGCATGTCATTCTGGCAAGTGGCGCGTGAGTATGGCATGTAAGTTATGGCAACTTCCTGTCCATTGGCAGTAGGGGGCGCTATCGCTATGTGTCATTCTTTATTATAGAAATAATCAGTTTTGGCTTCCTATTCACCACACAAAATTTGGTTGAAATTAGTCAATGTATGTCAGAGTAAAAGCCATTGGAAGGGTGATGGCGATACTGCAAACTTGGCCACACCCCTTCCATCAAACCATAGGGCATTTGGAAAAGTTTTCAATAGCTTTTGATGGCACATGGGTATAGATAATTGGTACCATTTATGGTGACAATCAGACTATGTATTTCAGAGATATTGAAGAAAACCTTTGCTGTAGCCTTCATGTCTCCAAGAGAGGGTGCTCTTGCTACTCATGAATATTCATAGCTGTAATCGTTCGGAGGCATACCCATAAACATCACACTTATCTTGGTGCCAATCTGACATTCCATTCCCAAGGTATTAAAAAAACAACTTGATGCAAACTTTCTGATGCAAAACTTTCTGGCTCCTATAGGTGGCACTGTAGATTTCTATGAATATTGTTCTATAGTACTGCTTGGAATTGGACTGATATCTATAATGTTGAAATCCGACTATGCATACCAGAGTTATTGCCGTCAGAATGGCCATAGAATGATCAAGGCGAGGCATCAAACTTTGCCACGCCCCTACGGCCAAACCGTCGAGCTTTTGGAAAAGTTTCCAATAACTTTTAATGGCACATGGGGATAGATGATTGTCACCACCAATGAGCTCAACTGGACTAAAATCCTAGGACGAGTTCGATCAAATGCGTGTCAATTGCTCGAGGTGGAAATCAGGTTACTGCCACTTCCTGCCAAAATGGCCGACTTCCTGTTGGGTGTAGACCATCACTTCTATGGAGTTTTTTGCATGTCTTGACATGATAAACATCTCACCTGATTTTCATCTTTCTATGCGAAAGTAAGCGTGTGCCACTCCCCTTTGACTTCACATGTGGGGTCACTCATATTTCCTCCAAAATATTCAAGTTTTTGCCAGTCTTAAGGTCCCTGCAAAAAATGGTGAGTTTTCATGCACATTCAATACCCCAAAAATGAGATCTTACATGGAGAAGAAAAAAAAAAAAAATCTAACAATTAAAGCTGCAAGCGGCTGTAATCACACACACACACACACACACACACACACACACACACACACACACACACACATGCGGAACCTGGCGCCCGTCGGACCCAGCCGGTATGGAAAATTTCCCGTCGTCACGGCATGCGCTGCGTTAATAATAATGAAAACCGTTTGGCACAGTACTTCCTGTAAGCAGTAGGTGGTGCTAGAAGTTTTGTCAACCATTTTTTTACGTAGGAGCATGCGGGGTCAGACTAATATCCATCGTAGAAAATTTGGTGAAAACTGGATAAAGTTTGTCCAAGTTGCAACTTTTCCATGTTCCATGGCGAGGAGTCAACCTTTGCCATGTCGCCATGGTAACACTTACCTATCAGTTATGTGTTGCTGACCCATATAGGACTACAGAAGACGTCACTTCCTACCTATGCTTCAAATTTCATCACTCCAGGACCTTCCCAACCCTCCCCACAAGATCACAGATTGAATGGGGAGGAGGGCATGTCCATGGTAACAAGTGTGACGTCATGGTAAAGCTGCTGTGCAGTTATGATCATCCCTGTGGTCTGATGAATCTCAGAAAGTTTCACATCATTCTGGCAAGTGGCACGTGACTAATAAAAAAAACACAGTTTTCAGGAATTCTTCTTTTAACCACTAGGTGGCACTATATCTTTTGTCAAGTATTTTTATGTAGACACGTTCGGGGCGGGACTATTTTCCATCATGGAAACTTTGGTGGACATCGGACAAGTTTTGTTTGAGTTACAGCTATTTGATGTTGTAAGGGGAGGAGTCAAACTTCGCCATGGTGTCGTGGCCACGTCTTTTGAGATTGCGACTCACATTTGATAACTTAATGGCCAATGCCTATATGCCGCCATGTGAAAATGAGTTCAATGGGAGCAGGCACCCAAGAGGAGTTCGTTCAAATGCGAGTGGCGCAGTACTTCCTGTGAGCAGTAGGTGGTGCTACAAGTTTTGTCAACCATTTTTACGTAGGAGCGTGCGGGGTTGGACTAATATCCATCGTAGAATATCTGGTGAAAATCGGATGAAGTTCAAAGATCACGGATTGAATGGCGAGGAGGCCGTGTCCATGGTAATAAGTGTGACATCATGGTAAAGTTGATGTGCAGTTATGATCATCCCTGTGGTCTGATGAATCTCAGAAAATTTCACGTCATTCTGGCAAGTGGCGCGCGAGTAATAAATAAAAGTTTTCAGCAATTCTTCCTTTAACCACTAGGTGGTGCTGTAGATTTCTACGAATATTGTTCTACAGAACTGTTTGGAATTGGACTGATGTCCATTAATATTGAATTTGGCTGAAATCTGACAATGCATACCAGAGTTATTGCCGTCAGAATGGTCATAGAATGATCATGGAGAGGCATCAAACTTTGCCACGCCCCTACGGCCAAACCGTCAAGCTTTTAGAAAAGTTTTCAATAACTTTTAATGGCACATGGGTATAGATGATTGTCACCACAAATGAGCTTAATTGGACAAAAACCCTAGGACAAGTTCGATCAAATGCGCGTCAATTATGCGAGCTGGAAATCAGTCTTGAGGTCCCTGCAAAAAAATGGTGAGTTTTCATGCACGCCGACTACCCCAAAAATGAGATCTTAGATGGAGAAGAAGAAAAAAAATTGTAACAATTACAATAAGGCTCTCGCCCACTGACTCTGTCAGTGGCTCGGGTCCTAATTGCAATAGGGTTCTTGCCCACTGACTTTGTTAGTGGCTCTGGCCCTAAAAATTCTAACAATTACAATAGGGCTCTAGCCCACTGACGTTGTCGGTGGCTCGGGACCTAAAAATTCTAACAATTACAATTGGGCTCTCGCCCACTGACGTTGTCAGTGGCTCAGGCCCTAATTATTTCAGTGACAGAGTAGCTCATTCCGGGGTCAAGAATCCACTTTGAGATTATGTACGTATATGGCCTTCCCAAAGATGAAATGACACATACTCATAGCTTGTGACCTCTGACCTTGACCTTGTGTGCAACATGGTTGGAGACCCACCTAAAGGTGCCTTCACACCAAATGCAAAGCCATACAAAGTCAACAGAAAGAGGTGAGCACACGCAAAATCCCGCATTTGCGTGTTCAAGTCCGAGGGATAGCGCTAGCTTTGAGATTCTGCCATCACCGGAATAAAAGTATTAACATTGGAGAGTAAACCAGTTCGAAAATGAGACTGCCACTTACCTGGAGACAGAAGGACCGGGAGCTCTTCAGCTGAATCGGGATATCGGAGCTATTTACCCAAGGACTCCTGCCATGGACGTGCTAACAAGGCTAGCAAGCTAGCAATGGAAACACCCATCATCTTGTACAGGTTTGGAGACAGGGACAACTTTTTCAGGTGAGCCCCCCCGTCGGATAATGTAAACCTAAGCGTGACGTTATTTTGGGGATTTCCACAGTAGGTTGAACACTGCTGCAGAAGTTATAAAGGCAGCTTCGCCTGTCTGCATCTCACTCAGATGGTGAATTCATGTCTATTCATGTGTTTACATTGAGTTAAAATGTAATCGCACTGCGCAAAAAATTTGCCCGTTTGCATTTGGTGTGAAGGCACCTTAAGGATCACTATGTTTGAGCTAGGCAATTGCTTAGTAAGAGCACAGATTTTTCCAAATTTTTTTTTTTTTTTTGTTACTTATTTGTACCCGTAGGTAGATTTGGTTTGCAGTCTGGTGACAAGCCACCGGCTGCCGGTCGCTGCGTGCGCGAGCGCCATAAACCTACATGTTTTTGGTATGCGGGAGTAAACCCATGCAACACGGGGAGAACATGCAAACTCCACACAGCTCACTGTTGGTCGGGGGCTGGGATCGAACCCACAATCTCATGATCCCCGCGATCCCCCGGCCGAGGGTAAAACTGTGCTGCCACAGTGCTAAACCACTGCGCCACCGTGCAGCCCACAACTGTTATGCTCTCAGTACAGTGGCATCCCACCTCGAAGCACCAATTCCTCTACTTTTCCACTTTCACATACTTTATATGGACATTTACTGTGTAAACGGTTGTATACGTTGTTCTCTCCCAATTTTGTTTCGCATCTAAAAAGTTAAGCACTCAACTGTTTGGATACCAGAGCAATAATAAAAAACAGCTGACTTCTCAGTCCACTAGATGTTCTCTGTCTCTTATGGGTCACACACCTGTGACATCTAGCAGGAATTGGACAAGACAAAGATGGGGGGTGGGCAAATGCAATATATGATAAGAAAACTGTGATAATATTGTATTGTGGCCAAGGTACGGGGATAAAATTCCATCATGGTCACCTGGTGATTCCCACGCCAAACGTAGACCCACCTGAGGATCACTGTATGCAGGTTTGATGATCATCCTGGCAACTGTCTTGAAGGAGTAGTGAAGGTGGCAGTGGCTCAGGAGGTAGAACGGGGTGTCCAATAACCAGAGGGTTGGTGGTTCAAATCCTGCTCTCCCCAGCCATCCTGCCATTGTGTCCCTGGGTAAGACATTTTACCCACCTTTCCTCCAGTGTCCATGACACTGGATATGAATGTATATAAATATTCAGTAGTGGCTGGAGAGTCTGTCAGTCTGCCCCAGGGCATCTGTGGCTGCAGAGGCTGCTGCTGCTGCTCTCGAATTGTGGACAGACAGGCACACAAGCAGAACACCATGGCGTTACCTCATTTCTTCTTTGCTTGAAATAGCCAACAGTGACAATGTTTACATGCACACCAATACCATGGTGAGCTCATAGCCTGAAGAGGACTGTTATAACTGGGGATGTGGCTGTGTTCAGAATTAACTAATCACATTCAAACTCATGTTAAATGGGAGTCACAACACACCTGCCACCATTTAAAGTGCCTCTGATTAACCCTAAATAAAGTTCAGCTGTTCTAGTAGGCTTTTCCTGACGTTTTTGTAGCCACATCTTACAGCACAAGCCATTGTCCGCAGAGAGCTTCCAAAGTGTCAGAGGGATCTCATTGTTCAAAGGTATTGGTCAAGAGAAGGGTACAAAAGAATTTCCAAGGCATTAAATATACCATGGAACACAATGAAGACAGTCACCATCAAGTGGAGAAAATATGGAACAACAGTGACATTAACAAGAACTGGACATCCCTCCAAAATTGATGAAAAGACGAGAAGAAAACTGGTCAGGGAGACTGCCAAGAGGCCGCCGGCAACACTGAAGGAACTGCAGGAACTTTTGGCAAGTACTGGCTGTTTAGTACATGTGACAACAATCTCCCATCTTCTTCATATGTCTGGGCTATGGGGTAAGGTGGCAAGATGGAAGCCTTATCTTATGAAGAAAAACGTCTAACCCGGCTACATTTTGCAAAAACACATTTGAAATCTCCCAAACGCATATGGGAAAATGTGTTATGGTCCGATGAAACCAAGGTTGAACTTTTTGGCCATAATTCAAAATGGTATATATTTGGTGCAAACAGAACACTGCTCATCACCAAAGAAAACACTATGCCTACAGTGAAACATAGTGGTGGTACCATCATGCTTTGGGGCTGTTTTTCTTCAGCTGGATCTGGGGATTTAGTCAAGGTGGAGGGAATTATGAACAGTTCCAAATACCAGTCAGGGTTGGCACAAAACCTTCAGGCTTCTGCTAGAAAGCGGAAGATGAAGAGGAACTTCATCTTTCAGCACGACAATGACCCAAAGCACATATCCAAATCAACTAAAGAATGATTTCACCAGAAGAAGATTAAGGTTTTGAAATAGCCCAGCCACAGTCCAGACCTGAATCCGATCGAACATCTGTGGGGTGATCTGAAGAGGGCTGTGCACAGGAAATGCCCTCACAATCTGACAGATTTGAAGTGTTTTTGCAAAGAAGCGTGGGCAAATATTGCCACATCAAGATGTGCCACGCTGATAGACTCCTACCCAAAAAGACTGAGTGCGGTAACAAAAGCCAAAGGTGCTGCAACAAAGTATTAGTTTAAGGGTGTCCATATTTAAGCAAACAGGTTATTGTAAGTTTTTAAATTTTCCCCTTAAAAGGTTTCAGTTTGTTTTTCAATAGTGTTGTACAGGTTATAGATCACATTAATGGTGGGAAAAAGTTTTGACATGATTAATCTTGGTCTCATTTTTTACATCACAAAAACCTGGCATTTGAACAGGGGTGTGTAGACTTTTTATATCCACTGTATGACACCCTACTTGGATTAAATATTACTACCTGTGTTGTTCAACCCCCCCCCCCCCCGCCCAATACTTGTTTGCCATAGTTGCCAGTCCTACTTAACCACTTTCAGTGACACTGAGCTTAGCTTTTTCCACCCTTCTTTCCCAGAGGGTCTCTTATAAATGAGTAGTTTAGAGTTGTGGCTTTTTTCACATCAGTAAGCTTTGTATGGAGGACCAGAGGTGTCAAAATAAAACAAATATACAGTGGTGTTTGCCCCCTTCCTGATTTCTCATTTTTTTGTATGTTTGTCACACTTAAAAGTTTCAGATCATCAAACAAATTTAAATCTTAGACAAAGATAATACAATTAAACACAAAATGCAGTTTTTAAATGAAGGTGTTTATTATTAAGGGGGGAAAAAATCCAAACCTACACGGCCCTGTGTGAAAAAGTGATTTCTCCCTAAACCTAATAACTGGTTGGGCCACCCTTAGCAGTAACAACTGCAATCAAGCCTTTGCAATAACTGGCAATGAGTCTTTTACAGTGCTGTGGAGGAATTTTGGCCCACTCATCTATGCAGAATTGTTGTAATTCAGCCACATTGGAGGGTTTTCGAGCATGAACCGCCTTTTTAAGGTCATGCCACAGTACCTCAATTTGATTCAGGTCAGGACTGACTAGGCCACTCCAAAGTCTTCATTTTGTTTTTCTTAAGCCATTCAGAGGTGTGCTGTTGTGTTTTAGATCATTGTCCTGCTGCAGAACCCAAGTGTGCTCCAGCTTGAAGTCATGAACAGATGGCCGGACATTCTCCTTCAGGATTTTTTGGTAGACAGCAGAATTCATGGTTCCATTTACCACAGCAAGTCTTCCAGGTCCCGAAGCAGCAAAACAGCCCCAGATCATGACACTACCATCACCATATTTTACTGTTGGTATGATGTTCCTTTTCTGAAATGCTGTGTTACTTTTACGCCAGATGTAATGGGACACACACCTTCCAAAAAGTTTCCAGATTGAAACTGGGTTTCTATCTGGGTTTAGAATCCATCATAGTACTGAAACAGCCTTAGCGAAGGTCACTAACGACCTCCTCATCGCATCTGATAATGGACTGGTTTCTGTACTTGTCCTTTTAGACCTTAGTGCAGCTTTTGATACTATCGATCATAATATTCTACTTGATAGATTAGAACACTATGTTGGACTTAATGGAACTTCGTTGCAGTGGTTTAGATCTTATTTATCTGATAGGTTCCAGTTTGTTCATGTAAATAATGAGTTTTCTTTCAACTCAAAGCTTAGTCATGGAGTTCCACAGGGATCTGTGTTAGGCCCTACTCTTTTTAGTTTATATATGCTTCCGTTAGGCAACATTATTAGAAAGCACTGTATACATTTTCATTGTTATGCAGATGACACACAATTATACCTGTCAATGAAGCCAGATGATAGTAATCAATTAGCCAAGTTAGAAGCCTGTCTTAAGGAAATCAAAGCTTGGATGACTTGCAATTTCCTGCTATTAAATTCAGATAAGACTGAAGTCATTCTTGTTGGTCCAAAAAACCTTAGAAATACCTTTCCAAATCAAACTTTCAGTTTGGATGCGGTTACTCTTTCTCTTAATAGCTCTGTGAGGAACCTTGGAATTATTTTTGACCAAGATCTGTCCTTCAATTCACATATTAAATTTGTTTCTAAGACTGCCTTCTATCATTTGCGTAATATTGCCAAGATTAGGAGCACCTTGTCTCAGAGTGATGCTGAGAAACTGATCCACGCTTTTGTTAGCTCGAGATTAAATTATTGTAATTCTTTATTATCAGGCTGTCCTAAAACATCTTTAAAAAGTCTTCAGCTGATCCAAAATGCTGCAGCAAGAGTTTTAACAGGTACTAGAAAGAGATCATATCTCTCCGGTTCTGGCCTCCCTTCATTGGCTTCCCATAGAGTTTAGAATTAAGTTTAAAATCCTTCTTCTTACTTACAAAGCTCTAAACAATCAGGCTCCTTTTTATTTAAAAGATCTGATACTACCGTATTATCCTAACAGAGCACTACGCTCCCAAAATGCAGGATTACTTGTAATACCTAGAATCTCCAAAAGTACAATGGGAGGCAGAGCCTTCAGTTATCAAGCTCCTCTCCTGTGGAACCAGCTGCCAATCTGGATTTGGGAGTCAGACTCGATCTCTGTTTTTAAGAATAGGGCTAAAACCTACCTTTTTGATATAGCCTACAATTAGGGAGGGATCATGTGTTTCTGAACCCTCCCTTAGTTATGCTGCTAATAGGTTTAGTCAGCCAGGGGACCTCCAGTAATGCACTGGGCCTCACTCCTTTCCTCACTCTCAATGAAATAAATTTTTTTTTGCTGGTCATTAACATTTGTTTGTTCTCTCCCATAGATTGAGTCCCCATCGTGCTGTTTGCTCTCTACATGTCTGTTCTTTTCATTTTCTCTATCCCCTCACCCCCCAGCCAGTCGCAGCAGATGACTGCCCCTCCCTGAGCCTGGTTCTGCTGGAGGTTTCTTCCTGTTAAAAGGGAGTTTTTCCTCTCCACCGTCGCCAAGTGCTTGCTCACAGGGGATCGCCTGATTGCTGGGGTCTTTCTGCAACTGTGGGGGTTCCCCCTACAGTTGATAGTGCTATGAGATGACTGTTGTTGTGAAATGGCGCTATATAAATAAAGTTGAATTGAATTGAACTGAATCATCAGTTCACAGAGTATTTTCCCAGAAGTCTTGGGGATCATCAAGCCTTTTCCTGGCAAAACTGAGACGAACATTTATGTTCTTTTTGCTCAGCAGTGGTTTTCGTCTTGGAACTGCCATGCAGGCCATTTTTGCCTAGTCTCTTTCTTATGGTGGAGTAACTGAGGCAAGTGAGGCTTGCAGTTCTTTGGATGTTGTTGTGGGGTCTTTTGTGACCTCTTGGATAAGTCGTTGCTGCGCTCTTGGGGTAATTTTTGGTTGGCCGGCCACTCCTGGGAAGGCTCACCACTGTTCCATGTTTTCGCCATTTGTGGATAATGGCTCTCACCGTGGTTTGCTGGAGTCCCAAAGCTATAGAAATGGCTTTATAACCTTTTCCAGAATAACAGATCTCAGTTACTTTGTTTCTCATTTGTTCCTGAATTTCTTTGGATCGCAGCATGATGTCAAGCTTTTGAGGATCTTTTGGTCTTCTTCACTTTGTCGGGCAGGTATGGCGCACATTTAGGGCGCATATATGGCATGCTTGTATGGTACGCATCTTCTCTCACATGTATTTAGTAGGCATGACGGTGCATACTCTACAGACTTCAAACGTCCAAAAGGACCTGACCCGGCAGAGACCTCGGCAGGTGTGAAGTGGTTTCTGGAGAGACGGGAAGTCAGAGACAATGTCCCAGCAGGAGCCCCCGAGGCGGAAGAGACAATAGAGACGCCAACGAGCCTCGGAGGCTATATGTTTACTGAAGGACTGTGGGTTCATATGTTTACTGAAGGACTGTGGGTTGAAGGTGTGATATTTGATGTGGGGGGTTTTGTGTCTCTGGGGGTATAAGAGCTGTGAGGAAAGATTGTCCTGTCTCTTTTGTTGAGATACTTGCTGTTAGAGGATGAGACTGCAAATAAACCTTTCCTGAGAAATAAACTCAGTCTCGTTTGTGAAGGCATCCTCTACACTGGTGACCTACGACGAACCATGGCCGGTGACGGCGAGCTTTCCGCACCGGACTCTTCAGGAGCCAACCGGGTTAACGCAGCTACCACACTACAGCTGCCCGATTTCTGGCAACATAACCCGCGCTCCTGGTTTACCACTGTGGAGGCGCAGTTCCACCTTCGGGGAATCTCAGCGGACGCAACGAGGTTCTACCATGTCGTCGCGAAGCTGGACAGCCTCACAGTGCAGCGGGTGGAGAGCCTGACCAACCGCCCGCCCCGGGACGACAAGTATGGCGCACTGAAAGCCGCCCTCATTCGAGCCTTCACTCCCTCGCTGGGAGAGCGAGCAGAGAAGCTCCTGGCGCTGACAGAAGGGGAAGCAGACAGGCCGGCGGATCTGATGGCGAAGATGATGAGCCTGAGAGGCGAGGATGACGACAGCTTTATCTTCGCCCACCTCTTCCTCAGAACGCTCCCGCCAGCAGTGAGAGTCACCCTGGCCAGCTCGCAGCCACTCAACAACCGTGACTACCACGAGCTGGGCCAGGAGGTGCAGCGGCTCGTCGACGCCCATAGACGGCACGCAGCCACGACGGCAGCAGCAGAGCTGAACGCCCCCCCGCGAGACGAGGGGAGACCAGAGGCTGCGGCACCGGATCCACTGACGGCAGCAGCGGCAGAGGCCAGGAGAAGCAGGGCTGACAACACCCTCTGTTTCTACCATCGGCACTTCGCCGAGAAAGCGCGCAGATGCGTTCCACCGTGCCGGTACCAGCGCCAGGGAAACGCCAAGACCGGGAGCCGGTAGCAGCTGTGACTCTCGGCACGAAGAACAAGCTGCTTTTCGTGACAGACGCGAATTCAGGGAAAGAATTCCTGGTGGACACAGGCTCCCAGCTAAGTTTTGTCAAGCCTGCCTACGCGGACATGCTGACGCCTGCCAGCGGACCCCTGGTGTTAGCGGCGAACGGCTCCACGATCAAAACCTATGGGGAGAAGACGCTCCTCCTGTCCCTCCACGGGCACACCTTCGAGTGGACCTTCGTTGTAGCTGCAGTTAACAACAACATGCTAGGTGCTGACTTTTTATGCTCAAACAGTTTGTTAGTTGATCTTGCTAATAGACATATTGTAAATGCACTGTCTTTCTACCCTATCTCCTGCACAGCTCGGGTGGCCCTGCCTTCTGCACATCCCAATGTCACAGCTGCGGGTGGTAAGTTTCATGCATTACTCAACCAGTTCCCAACACTCACGGTCCCAACATTTTCAGCGTCAGTTGCCAAACACGGGGTCGAGCATTTCATAACTACCTCTGGCCCCCCTGTTTTTGCAAAAGCTCGGCACTTGGACCCAGCTAAACTGGCCATCGGGCGCGAGGAATTCGCCAACTTGGAAAAACTGGGCATTGTTAGGCGCTCGAACAGCTCTTGGTCGTCACCCCTGCACATGGTGCCCAAGGCTGACGGCTCGTGGCGCCCTTGCGGTGATTTCCGCAGATTAAATAATGCTTCAGCACACGACCACTACCCGATTTCGCACATCCAGGATTTTTCGGCACATTTAGCGGGGGCGCGCATCTTTTCCAAAATAGATTTGGTGCGCGGTTACCACCAAGTTCCAGTCCGCGCGCAAGACATACCCAAAACGGCAGTTATAACCCCTTTCGGGCTTTTTGAGTTTTTGCGTATGCCTTTCGGCCTCAAAGGCGCCGCGCAGACGTTCCAACGCATGATGGATGCAGTGCTGCGCGGCCTCCCTTTCGTATTCACTTATTTGGATGATATTTTGGTAGCCAGTGCATCCGAAGCCGAGCACGAATGCCACCTCACAGCCGTTTTTCAGAGGCTGACAGAGCATGGGCTGATCATTAACCCAGCGAAGTGCCAATTCGGGGTAGCGCAAATCGATTTTTTGGGACACCGCGTGTCTCCAGAGGGCGCGGTCCCGCTGCCGGATAAAGTGCGCGCGATAACGGATTTCCCCCAACCGCAGACAGTTAAGGCACTGCAAGAATTTTTGGGGATGGTCAATTTTTATAACCGTTTCCTCCCCAACGCGGCACGGCTCATGCACCCATTGTACGCGGCATTAAAGAAACAAAAACCTGCATCTAAGGTCGAGTGGTCCCCGGACCGGGAGCGCGCTCTCTCACAGGTCAAATCGGCCCTCGCGAACGCTGCGTTATTGGCACACCCGGTGCCAGCAGCTCGCATGGCGTTAACCACGGACGCCTCCGACATGGCAGTGGGAGCGGTGGTCGAGCAACTGGTAGCAGGGAGCTGGCAACCACTTGCGTTTTTCAGCAAAACATTGCACGATAACGAGCGTAAATACAGTGCGTTTGATAGGGAGCTTTTAGCCCTGCATTTGGCCATCCGCCACTTCCAGTTCTGGTTGGAAGGGTGCCATTTCACCGCGTTTGTAGACCATAAGCCATTAACTTTTGCAATGGCTAAAATTTCAGAGCCTTGGTCGGGCCGACAACAGAGACAGCTGGCCGCAATTTCGGAGTTTACCACCGACATTCAACACGTGGCGGGTAAACACAATGTAGTGGCAGATTGTCTCTCGCGTGCAGTTGCAATGCCAGGCCACCAGGGGGCAGACTCGGCGGCTGTAGACTCGGGCCAGGCTTGCGGCGCGGAAGCGCTCACAGCCCCGGTCTGCGTTGGGTTAGATTATGCAGCCATGGCCGCTGAGCAGGTTAACGATGCGGACGTGCGCGCGCTCCAGTCTGGGCCAACAGGGCTAAGGCTAGAGCACAGGGTGCATCAAAGAGGTATGCCCCCCCTAATCTGCGCTATCTCCACGGGGCGCCCCCGCCCCGTGGTCCCGGCTGCGTGACGTCACCGTGTTTTTGACTTAATACATTCGCTGGCACACCCGGGCGTTCGCGCGTCGATCAAAATGGTGGGAGAGAAGTTTGTTTGGCCGGGGCTGCGTAAACAGGTCAAAGAATGGGCTGCAGCCTGCGCAGCGTGTCAAAGAGCAAAGGTACACAAGCACACGCGGGCCCCTCTAGAACCTTTTCACATCCCAGCCAAACGCTTCGACCACGTGCATATCGACTTGGTGGGACCCCTCCCGCTGTCACAGGGGTTCACACACCTTCTAACTATGGTGGACCGCACTACGCGCTGGCCAGAGGCGATTCCCCTGGCGTCAACCACAGCAGCAGACGTTGCGCGCGCTTTTTTAACGGCTTGGGTCGCGCGCTTTGGAGTCCCGTCAGACATAACGTCTGACAGAGGACCCCAATTTGTTTCCGAGCTCTGGTCATCCATGGCACTCAGCCTGGGGGTGAAAATTCATCGCACAACTGCGTATTTTTTTTTTTTTTCCTTGCCTTCTGATTGTTGCTCTGAGTGTTGCTATCCCTGTGCTGTTGCAATCCTGGAATTTCCCCGTTGTGGGACTAATAAAGGCTTATCTTATCTTATCTTAACTTATAACCCCCAGGCCAACGGTTTGTGCGAACGCTTTCACCGGTCATTGAAAGCAGCCCTCAGAGCGGCTCTCACGGACACAAATTGGGTTGATAAGCTTCCATGGGTTTTATTAGGGTTGCGTTCAGCACCTAAAGAAGATTTGCAAGCCTCTCCGGCCGAACTCGTCTTCGCCCAACTTCTCCGGTTACCGGGAGAATTCCTTCCTGAGAACCCCGCACCAGATCGCCCACCTGCTCAGCTGCTGCAGAGCGACGCGGGATCACACACCCTCCCCGGTCTAGTTCACCACAGTTTTCCACGCGTTTTTGTGCCTAAAGCCTTAAAGAATGCAGAATTCGTCTTTGTTAGACACGACGCACAGAGGTTAGGTTTAAGACCTCCTTACGATGGACCGTTCAGAGTGTTAGAAACCGGGAAAAAGCATTTTTTGCTCGATTTGGGAGACAGGAGGGAATTAGTCTGCATTAACAGACTCAAACCTGCTTTTGTGTTAGCTGATGAACAGGTACAGTTGGCCAGGGCCCCCCGCCGCGGCAGGCCGCCGGGGAGACACTCTGCTAAGCTTTCACAACGATGTGCTAATGACTCTGATCCACAGATGCAAGAGACAGCCACAGGCAGAGCGAGACCTGCTCACAGCAGATATGGCAGGGAGTTGAAGCCCAGGCAGTTGGATGTATGATCTGTTGTGCCAATTTTTTTCTCGTTCTGTGTGATATGTCATGATTCTATGCATTTGAGGTGTAACTTGCCCTTATTTAGACGTTTGGGGGGGGGGGGGGGTTATATGGCGCACATTTAGGACGCATATATGGCATGCTTGTATGGTACGCATCTTCTCTCACATGTATTTAGTAGGCATGACGGTGCATACTCTACAGACTTCAAACGTCCAAAAGGACCTGACCCGGCAGAGACCTCGGCAGGTGTGAAGTGGTTTCTGGAGAGACGGGAAGTCAGAGACAATGTCCCAGCAGGAGCCCCTGAGGCGGAAGAGACAATAGAGACGCCAACGAGCCTCGGAGGCTATATGTTTACTGAAGGACTGTGGGTTCATATGTTTACTGAAGGACTGTGGGTTGAAAGTGTGATATTTGATGTGGGGGGTTTTGTGTCTCTGGGGTATAAGAGCTGTGAGGAAAGATTGTCCTGTCTCTTTTGTTGAGATACTTGCTGTTAGAGGATGAGACTGCAAATAAACCTTTCCTGACAAATAAACTCAGTCTCGTTTGTGAAGGCATCCTCTACACAGGACCTATTTAAATGATTTCTTGATTGAGAACAGATGTGGCAGTAATCATGCTTGGGTGTGGCTGGAGAAATTGAACTCAGCTTTCCAAAGATGTGATAAACCACAGTTAATTTATGTTTTAACAGGGGAGGGGGCAATCACTTTTTCCACACAGGGCCATGTAGGTTTAGATTTTTTTTTTTTTACCCTTAATAATAAACACCTTCATTTAAAAACTGCCTTTTGTGTTTACTTGTGTTATCTTTGTCTAATATTTAAATTTGTTTGATGATCTGAAACATTTAAGTGTGACAAAAAAAAAAAACTAGAAAAGCACTCGGAGAGCGCAGACCTCCGCCAAGCGCCACAGTTCCCCCCATACAGTGTTTGTGTGTACGTTTTCAGATTCCTTGACCATGAAAACATATGACTAGCAATTGGATTGACAATGATAGGATTAGTGGTTCAGTAGTTATTCACGAAAATCGCATTTTCCGTAATGGCGGTTTTCTTGTGGACGGTGATCCAGATCACCACCAAAATCTAATCATCTGTAGGATACCCCATTTATGACAATCTGAAAATTTCATGAAAATCCGTCCATAACTTTTTGAGTTATGTTGCTAACAAACAGACAGACAGACCAACCAATGCCGATGAAAACATAACCTCCTTGGCGGAGGTAAAAAGAAATCAGGAAGGGGGCAAACATTTGTTCCCACCACTGTATGTACAGTGGGTTAAAAAAGTATTTGATCCCCTGCTGAATTTGTAAGTTTACCCCCTTACAAAGAAATGAACAGTCCATAATTTTATGGTAGGTTTATTTTAACAGAGGAAGACAGAATATCAACAAAAAAATCCGGAAAAAAAATATTAAATGAGGGTTACAAATATAATTATAATATAATTACATTAATATAATTTGCATTTGATGAGGGAAGTAAGTATTTAATCCCCAACCAATCAGCAAGAAGACCAGTTATGTGTCCATGAGGCACATAAATTAGTCCCATCCCTTTAGTAAAGTGCTCCTAATCTCAATTTATTATGTGTATAAAAGACTCCTGTCAAAGAATCAGTCTCTTCAATTCAAACTTATTCACCACCATGGGCAAGCCCAAAGAGCTGCCAAAGGATTTCATAAACAAGATTGTAGACCTGCACAAGGCTGGAATAGGCTACAAGACCATCAGCAAGAAGCATGGTGAGAAAGAGACCACTGTTGGTGCAATAATTTGAAAATGGAAGAAATATAAGACAACAGTCAATCGCCCTTGCTCTGGAGCTCTATGTAAGATCGCACCTTGTAGGGTAAGGATGATTCTGAGAAAGGTGAGGGATCAGCCCAGAATTACACAGGAGCAGCATATTAATGATCTCAAGGGAGCTGGGACCACAATCACCAAGAAAACCATTGGTAACACACTTCACTGTAATGGATTGAGATCCTGCAGTGCTCGCAAGGTGTCCCTGCTCAAGATGGCACATCTGAAGTTTGTCAGTCAACACCTGAATGATTCAGAAAAGGCTTGGGAGAATGTGGTGTGGTCAAATGAAACCAAAATTGAGCTCTTTGGCATCAACTCAACTCACCGTGTTTGGAGGCAGAGAAATGCTGAATATGACCCCAAGAACACCATCCCCATTATTACACATGGAGGTGGAAACATTCTGCTTTGAGGCTGTTTCTCTGCTTAGGGTACAGGAAGACTTCACCACATTGAGGGGCCGATGAATGGGGCCAAGTACCGTAGAATCTTGGATGAGAACTTCCTGGTTTCAGCTAGAACACTGATGATGGGTCATGGGTGGGTCTTCCAGTATGACAATGATCCAAAACATACGGCCAAGGCAGCAAAGGAGTGGCTCAAGAAGAACCACATTAAGGTCCTGTAGTGGCCTAGCCAGTCTCTGGACCTTAAGCCCTTAGAAAATCTGTGGAGGGAGCTGAAACTTTGAGTTGCCAAGTGACAGCCTCAAAACCTTCAGGATTTGGAGAGCATCTGTAAAAAGAAGTGGACCAACATCCCTCCTGAGATGTGCGCAAACCTGGTGACCAACTACAAGAAACATCTGACCACTGCGCTTGCCAACAAGGGTTTCTCCACCAAGTAGTCAGATTTTGCTCGGGGATCAAATACTTATTTTCCCCATCAAATTCAAATTAATTTATAATACTTATTTTATTATTTTTTTTCTGGATTTTTTTTTTGTTCATCTTCTGTCTCTGTTACCAGAGTGGTGGCCTAGTTGGTAGAGCATCCACCCCACAACCGGGAGGTTGTGGGTTCAAACCCCAGCTGAGTCATACCAAAGACCATATAAAAATGGTACTTTCCACCTTCTAGCTTGGTGCTCAGCATAATAGAATGGAGAAAGGAAAGTTAACGCGCAGAGCTACCAGAGGACTGACCCCCCTACTGTAGCTTTCACTACTCACAGTAGCTGTGTGGCCTAGGGTCAGTGAAATGGAAATAGGCACCACCCCATACACCACATGGTGTCCCACATGCAGCGTAAGGAATTAACTTAACTTACTCTGTCTTTGTTAATAAACCTACCATAAAAGTTATGGACTGTTCATTTCTTTGTAAGGGGGTAAACTTAGAAGTTCAGCAGGGGATCAAATACTTATTTTCCCCACTGTACACATGAATAAACTATTTCTTACAGTGACACTCCACCAAAAATTGTTTTTTTTTGTGTGTGTGTGTTAACATGTCTGTAACATGTTTTTTATGACTTACAAGACATATCAAGAGCGAAATTGCTCAAATGTCACATGTCTGTTTCTTTACTGTAAAGTTTCACTTAAGCCCCGCCCCTGCAAAAAGGCAAGTTGAGACAGAATGTTTTTGGCAACCTAACTATTCATGGTGCTGGCATGTGGGTAGTGTATGAGCCAATCAGGACTCTCTGGCCTGACATTATCCACCAGGCTAGTTAGCATTTTTTAACAAACTGCTTTGAAAACTTGACCCAAATTAAGATAAGCTTTACCATTAAACAGCTTTTAAGGACCGATGCAGTTTCAGCCTTTATCCTGGGCCACTGTGCATACAACTGGGCAGGTCCTTCAACTGGTAAGTCTTTTTATCACAAGATTTATTCTGATAATGTAGTGCTAGCCACTATTAGCCTTGTGGTATGTGGTTGGGTCTAGTAATCACAGAGTCTGGTGTTTGAAAGGGGAGGGGGAGTGAAAAGATTTTAACATTAAACTTTAAGACCATAATAGGTTTTTTGTAGAAAAAAAGGCATAGCATACCATTTTAGACGATGTTGATTTGTTTTTATAGAGGGGTTGCACTGATGTCACACGGGTCACGTGTATTTTGTTTACTCCGCCATTTTGGATGGCAACGAACAGTCAAATCACCGACAGCAAGCGTGAGTGAGTGTAATCAATGAGATAAATGGCTAGACACATATCAACACTGTGGTCCAACAATGAGGTGCAGACTTTTCTGTGCTTGGAAGCTTATTAAAAAAAATCCACAAGGAGCTGGACAAAGCAAACCAAAATGAATTCACGGCCACCGACCAGCGAAGGCAGACGGGAGGTAGAGTGGTGTCAACCCAACCACGGCATCATCATTGTTGAAAACCGTGATAGAGGATGGTGATTGATGTGATATTATGCATCTTTTACGTTATTTTCCCAGTGATGGCAAGCTCACTTTGAACAAACAACACCATTGTCTCCTGTATGCAGACAATGAGCTAGCTAGTTAGCCATCAATGCCAACTCTGTGCTCTAAGCATGTGTCTACAACATCTGACGAAATAAACTAGTGTTAACCCTCGTTAAAAAGTTGTTTTTTTACATGTTGCACTTTTGTGCTGTGCATGTACTTAAGTTGTATGTGTATTTTCGTTCTCGAGTCCCACCAGCATCTGCTTGGACACAGGTATCAGCTCCGATACCGGCAACGTCTAGCACGACACAGCAACATGACTGGTAAGAAACTAGTTTCACACCCCGTTGTTTTTTTAACACTGGTGGAGAAGTACTCAAATTCTTTGCTTTTAAGTTAAAGTACAGATCAAGTGCCAAAACTAAAATAGCACAATTTCCACATGTAAAAATATTAAAGAACTCTCTTTCAAATGTACTTTAAGTATAATAGTTAAAGTACTAGATTCCTAATGCGGATGTATGTTACACCGGAGGAGTTAAATAGATATAACAAAAATATACCAGATACGTGCACAAAACGCATGGAAAGTAAAGGAACCCTATTTCATTGTGTATGGGAATGTAGAATAATTAGAATGTTTTGGGAAGAGGTGAGGGTAACAATTGAAAAAATAATCTCAAAACAAATCATATTGAATCCTAAACTGTTTTTGTTGGGTCTGTACCCAGAAAAGCATAACTATAATAAAAGTGAAAGAACATTCATAGACCTCAGTTTGCTTAATGCCAAAAAATGTATTGCACTACTGTGGAAAAAGACTCATAGACCAGATGTGACTCAGTGGTTAAGATGGATGTTAACAAACCTTCCATTAGAAAGAATAACATACATACTGAAATCAAAGGAAATTGTGTTTGAGAATATATGGAGACCTTTTATTGATTATGTAAAAAATTTAAACATGACTCTTGAGGAAGGGGGTGAATGATGTGTGTGGACCTTGTAAATTCCAAACTGGTGAACATAATATGTATACTTATGTAATGGATTGTCTAGACTAAACAGAGGAGCGTTGTTGAAGACTTGATTTTGTTGGTGGTTGTGGGTGTTTTTAGTGCATTTTTTTTGTAGTACTTTAGTGTTAGTGTTTGTTTGTGTCATGTTTGTTAAAAAAAAAAAGGTTCAATAAAGATATTGTGGAAAAAAAAAGTACTAGATTCCGTTCAACTGAATGTATTAACTCATTCTGATTGCTGAGGCCACAGTAAAAAACAAATTATTTTAAATGTAACCCAGCCCTTGTAAAATCTACTTTACTGAAGCGCAGCTACATGAAAATTGTGCTTAAATACAACAACAAAGCTCTTTTTCATCACATTCCACCACTGGCTTTTAGTAACAAGTGTAATTCCCAAATATATGTTTTAAACTTGCTTTGATTAACCACCACCCATTTCTGTCGTTCTTTTAGGCAAGAGGAAAATGATCCACCCCAAACCGGACCTTACAACACTATTTACAGAAATGCAGGCTGAAGATCTGCTGAACGGGGACCAGTGTGAGCGGCACATCCAGTTGCTTCTCAGTGAGGCACATGAGGCAAGAGAGCATGAAACTACCTTGTGAAGGAAGGAGACGGCTCAGAATGCTGCCTTCAGTCAATCATTCCTTGGTGTGCTGGGTGACCTTGCGAAGGCAATGAATGGCCGGCATGTGACCCATTCCAAGTTTTTTTTTTACAGTTTAAATTTTGCACATTCTAAATAATCTGGATTTTGCTGCTGATTGTAATAAACAATTTAGTGCCTTATGTGTTTGCATCATGATTTCTATTTTGTCTGTTAAGACACCGGTGGGAAAAGAGTTAACAGTACAAATCATTTATCAATGATGTTGAAAATAATGGCTCATTTGTAAGAAAAAGTAACCAAAAACTATTTTATTTACTGAAGACTGTATTGTTGGATGTGCCAGTGCAGAAGACACTGTCCACTTTAGTGATAGTACCAGTATATGGAGGAATTCTGGGCCATATTAGCATTTGTATTTCCTAATAATGAGTTTGTGTTAAAACATGTTAAATCCCATTAAACCCTAACTACTTTATGGTTCATAATTCTGTTGACAGACTTACACCAAACCAAAAGTGATTTCTCAAACTGCTGGATTATTTAGATAGTTTTTCCAGTCTTTTAGCATTTAATTTACGTTACTAAATCTTGGTAACCTTTACAAATAAAACAAACAAAAGTGGATACATATCTGCAAAAGGCACAAAAGTTTATTGCCAAAATTCCTAGTGCAATACAAAAGGAGTATATAGTACATTATTCACACATAGAATATATTTATACAGTACCTACATGTATATATCCAGTAAATCCATGTATTTTCCATGTAACCTTGTAACTGCATTATTTTAATTGCTTTTAATCAAAGATGAAGTTTGTTTTGGGTTAAAAATGCATCATCCATCCATCCATCCATCCATCTTCTACCGCTTAATCCTTTCGGGTTGCGGGGGGGCTGGAGCCTATCCCAGCATCTTTGGGCGAGAGGCAGGGTACACCCTGGACAGATCGCCAGTCCATCACAGGGCCAACACAGAGAGACAGACAACCATTCACTCTCACATCCATACCTAAGGACAATTTAGAATCCCCAGTTTTGATGCCAATTAACCTAACTTGCATGTTTTTGGCATGTGGGAGGAAACCGGAGTGCCCGGAGTAAACCCACGCAGACACGGGGAGAACATGCAAACTCCACACAGAAGAGTCACCGATGGTCTGGGGGTGGGATCGAACCCATGATGGTCAAGGGTGGAATCGATCCCATGACCTTCTTGCTGTGCTGCCACTGTGCTAACCACTGCGCCACCGTGCTGCCCTAAAAAAATGCATCATAATTGTTAAATATATTTTATTACATCTAACTCGGTACTATTTACCTGTTGAAATATATATTTTACGGCTAATATAACCCCATAACTATAATATGGCACCTGGTGATCAATTCTTGGCAGCTGATCACTTTTTGGCACGCCACCACCACAGGCTGGAGTGCTGCTGGAACAGGTATATCCCATGATGTCTCAAAAATCTCTCCATGATTTTCATATAGATCGAAGCAATTTGTAGCACAGGAAGCTAAACGTTTCTACAGACATTCTGAAACTCTGCAACTACTGTGCGTTTGTGAAGCTGGGGTGACATCCCACCACTGGGAGGCTTGGTTGAAAGCCCAGACCAACTGTTTGAAGCAACAATTTTGCCACAAGAGAGCCATCTGAAACACACACACACAGTATACACATTTTAATACCCAATAGTGATAACTTGCCATGATTACAATGTAGTACGGGGGACTTAGTAATGACTCATTAGCTTACCCTCACATGTGATCTAGTTCGTATCCTCACGTCTCCGGCTTTATACTGCTCCATGGCTTCTTAAACTCTCCAGTACTTTCCAGAGTGTTTTGTCTCACTGCCTGTAGCCTTCTCTAGCTCTCCTTTTTTGCCTTTACTCTGACAAAAAGCCAGCGAACAGCAGGCTCCCCTCGATATCCATCTTGTGTTTTGCTTGTCACATACAAATGATATCATGGGAGTGTTGGGCTGCCTTGCTGTAAAGATCTCACCCACTTGAGGTGGTACTCACTTGTAATGGAAAACGAACAATACCGTGTTGAGTCGGGCTGTGTAGGTGCTAGTGGAATTATTATTATTCTCAACACAGGGCCCATGCTATGTGCCATCCCAGTAGCCATCCAATATGGCAGACAAACAATATGAAACGTGACCACTGACGTCACATGCAACCCCTCTAAACAACTGTTGCGAGAGTTTGGTTCGTATTGCAAACACTCAGTCCAACTTGTTTCCAGTGAGAGTTTGACTCCGTGAGGGCTGCCCTTTATCACCAATGCCGTTCATAATTTCTACGGAGGTGCTTGTTAGGAATAAGCAGATTACTTTTTATTTGTATACTATATTAATCTCAGAGGGAAATTACAGGGCATCCGCCTGGATGGATGAGGCAGCCACGGTGCAGAGCCAATCCCTTCACCATTCACACACACATTCACACCTAGGGTCATGTAAAAAGGAATTTCTTGTAGCTGCTGCATATGCAAGCACCTTATTATGGAATATTGCCTTAACCAGAATATGGAGTGCATAGTCAACATTTAAGTAAGACCTAAAGAAAATGTAGAGTAATGCTTTCCAGTACTGGTTACTTTTCAAAGGTATAGCTCATTATTTGTGGCAGGCGTAACTTATAAATGTCTTCATTTATTACTTCAATTCATTAAGCTTTTAAAGTTCATCTAAAGAAGTTAAACATTGCTTGAGGCGGTTTCATAAGAAGAGATGTGAGCATGTAAACATAATCGTTTAATTGAAGTGAAAGCCTTAAAAAACTGGAGGTTATGCAGTTTTTGTAACACTGATTTTCTTTTAAAAAAATGTTCAGTGACTCATAAAAGGAAGCAACAAGGAGCTCTGAGAGAAAATATTAATTCAGCTCAGCTTCAGAGAGAAAGGAACTCTTTCAGGTGTGTTATTTTGAAGAAAGAAAAAACAGAAATATACACCAGGGAAAATACGGATTGAACACGTCAACATTTTTCTCATTAAACATATTTCTGATGGAGCCATTGACCTGAGATTTTCACCAGATATCAGTAACAACCCAAGTAATCCATACATACAAAAATCAAGGCAACTGTGTTCACAAAACAAGTTATATTTAATAAGGTGGAATGCCGCAGGGAATAATTATTGAACACGCTTGGTGAAATTCATTTAATATTTAGTAGAAAAGCCTTTGTTGGTAATAACAGCTTCCAGACACCTCCTGTATGGAGAAACTAGGCACAGGCATTGCTCAGGAGTGATTTTAGCCCATTCTTCTACACAAACTGTCTTCAAATCTTGAAGGTTCCGTGGGTGTCTTCTATGAACTCTGATCTTCAGTTTGTTATATAGATTTTCAATTGGATTGAGGTCACGTGACTGACTGGGCCATTCTAGCAGCTTTATGAGGGTGGCAACAACACTGATTCAAATACGAAATATACTGTCTGGGTACATATTCATATTCTGCAGGGTAACTTAAACCATAATGCTGTTTATTCCATCTAGTTGCAATGCTCCTGCACTGTGTATATATACAGTATATATATCTGTGTACATATGTATATTCATTTACTGCTTTGGCTAACCAGTACTTATTATCTTATTAACTATTGCTCTGAGTGCTGCTGCCCCTTTGCTGCTGTAAACCTGGAATTTCCCCATTGTGGGACTAATAAAGGTTTACCTTATCTTATCTTATTTTCCCTCTCTGGAGTAAGTTGAGAATTTCCTTGGCTGTGTGTTTGGGATCATTCCATCCATCCATCTTCTTCCGCTTAATCCTTTTCGGGTCACGGGGGGGCTGAAGCCTATCCCAGCATCTTTGGGCGAGAGGCAGGGTACACCCTGGACAGATCGCCAGTCCATCACAGGGCCAACACAGACAGACAGACAACCATTCACTCTCACAGTCATACCTAAGGATAATTTAGAATCCCCAGTTAATGCCAGTTAACCTAACTTGCATGTTTTTTGTCATTGTCTTACTGAAATATCCACCCTTGTTTCATCTTCAGCATCTTGGCCGATGGCAACAGGTTCTTATCAAGGATGTCTCTGTACATTTGTCCATTCATCTTTCCTTCACTTATATGAAGTCTGCCTGTACCATGTACTGAAAAACACCCCCACACCATATGGGATGTACAGTGCCATTTCTCCTCCAAACATGCTCTATGTTGTGGCATCCAAAAACTTCAATTTTGGTCTCATCTGAACAGACTATATTCTCCTAGTATTTTTACTGGCTTGCCCAAATGTTGTGCAGCAAATTTTAAATGAGGTTCAACATGCTTTTTCTTCAGCAATGGAGTCTTGCGAGGTGAGCGGGCATACAGCTAATGTCGGTTGAGTGCATTACTTATTGTTTTCTTTGAAACAGCAGTACCTGCTAACTGCAGGTCTTTCTGGAGCGCTCCACAAGTGGTCTCTGGCTCTTGGATAACTCTTCTGATAATTCTTTTGACTCCTCTGTCAAAAATCTTGCGAGGAGCTCCTGGTCATGGCCGGTTTAATGGTAAAACGGTGTTTTTTCCACTTCCAAATGATGGCTCCAACAGTGCTCACTGGAACATTCAGCAGTTTAGAAATACACCTGTAACCAATGCCATCATTATATTTTGCAACAATAAGGCTGTGAAGGTCTAGAGCAAGGGTCACCAACTGGCGGACTTCGGTCCGAATCTGGACCCCGAGAGTCCTCTGTCCGGACCCCAAAGCCTTTTGATACAATTTGGGGAAAAGGGAGACTGTTTTATTTTGGTGGGGAAAAAAGCGGAAAAAAATGAACTGAACTGCTGCATTGGTGACCGCCTGACAAATTATGACACGAGCTCTTGGGCGCTCTCCTGCTGCAGACTGCCTTCTTCAAAGTCCCACGAACACCACTATGTGCAGAGACTCTGTGGCTCCAACCGCTCCAGAGAGTATGCAGCAGGTTGCGAAATCAGGTTTGCTGCGGGCAACCCCAACTCCCTCCCCCCCCCTCCCACACACACACAAGGCCGACATCCACCCCAGACAGACTGGTCTGTACCCACAAAAAGAATTGCTGTTGTGAGCCGAGAGTAGTCAATGCTGGGATGCAGAGGCGAGGTCGCTGGTTATCACTTAAAAACTCAGTAAAAGCGCCATGTGTTACTGAACATAAAAAGTTCCACCTCCCCTCTCCCTGTAACCAATAGTTACAAGCTCTGTCCATGCTGTAACAGAGTTTACTTTTGATTAAAAAAAAAATGTTGAGGAATTCTGTTCTGGAATTATATTTTGTGTCCGTTGTTTTGTCTTAGTTTGAAACGTTTTTTTTCTGCACTGAAAATATTGTATAGAGGTGGACTTTTTGTGATTTTTTTTTTAAAGTTTTTGTAAAGGGTATATACGTATGTCATTACAGCATTGCATTGTTTACATTTTCATCATATATTCCCCTTTTTTTGTTTTTTGACAAACATTGGAAAAAAATTATTACAACACCCTTTTTTTTAAGTGAAAGAAAAAGAGAAATTAAAAGAAGAACCAAAACAAAAAAACCAAAACAAAAGAGCACAAAAATAAGAGCATCTGAGTAGCGTTGGAGCAAAGAGAGGTGCCATTATTGAAATGGTGTTTGCCAAAGATTAGATCTGATGGAAGACACATATGCGTTCCAGGGTTGCCAAAAGTTCAAGAACCCATCCATGTCCTGTCTCAGTGCAAATGTCAACTTTTCCATCGAATAAATGTCCTGAATCACGTTAATCCAATCTTCAGGTGTAGGACAGTCTTTCAACATCCATTTTTTTGTTAGAGCTTTTTTACTTGCCAATATTAAAACAGTGAATAGGTATTTTTCCCCTCGTCTCTTCAGTGATTCCGGTAGTAAACCCAAATACAAAGTTACAAAAGAAAAGGGAACTGTTACTTTGAATATTTTCCCCAATATTGTCTGTACATTGGTCCAATATTGGTGGATAACTGGGCATGACCAAAACACATGAAAATGATTTGCAGTCTCTTCACCACACAAGCACCAACAATTCAACCCCTTACGAGTAAATTTGCTTTGTGCAGGTGTTCTGAAAAATCTTACCAAATTTTTCCATCCAAATTCTCTCCACTGAAGGGATGAAGTACAATTCCATTGTTGTTTATTTAGCTTTTCCCATATTTCCAGTTGTAAAGTGAAATTCCCCTCTTTTCCCCATTTCTCTTTTATGTATGATGTGTTGTCTCCTTTTAAATCTTAAAGACCATGGTATATTTTAGAAATGTATCTGATCCCTGGGATCCCATTATATGCCATTAAGAAAACCTTAAGAACACCTGACTGGGCCCTTTCCAAATCCTCCTTTTTAAGTATTTTGTTTATGTGGTATGACTCGCCTATCACAGGGGCTGAGGTCGCCAAGGTGGTTAAAAATCTCCTTGGTGGGCTTCCGGTTAGGGCGGCCCCGCCTAGAAGGACACGTATCCTCTCTGCTCTGCTCCTGGAAATAAAAATTCGGCAAATAACTCTCTCATTCGGAACAGAACTTTTCCCAGCGTTTGGGTGAGGATATGCCGGTGAAGACTAAGGCTGGGAAATCAGGAGGGGGAAAAATTGAATCGCCGAAGCAGTCCAAATTAACGGACTTTAAAGTTTGTGGCGCAGTAGAAAAAGCTGCGGATATGGCGGATGAAACTAGCGGTGATGCGGTAACCTGCTGACGATGGCGGCACAGGTGCAGTGCTGGCTGCCATTAGCTCAATGAGAGCAGACTTTTCCGCTAAACTTGATGGGATTATGGCAGCGGTTGGATGCAATGAGAAAGGAGTTGGGTGACTGCGTGGAGCGAGTGAACGCAGGCGGAGCTTCGTGTTTCAAGTGCGGAGGATGAAATTAGCGGACTTCAAATAAAGGTGCGCACTTTGGAAAAAAAAAATAAAGATCTGGGAAATAGCGTTCTGGATTTGGAATCTCGGTCCAGACGGAACAACCTGAGGCTGGTGGGTTTACCGGAGGGAGCCGAAGGTCGTGATTCATGCTCCTTTTTGGAGGGGTGGATCCTGGAGGCGCTGAACAACGCGGAGCTAAAATCATCAGTCGTCTTGGAAAGCTCCCACCAAATTGGCCCACCGAGAGGTAACAAGGCAGCACCGAGGACGTTAATTATGAAGTTTCTCAGCTACAGAGACAGGATGACGATCTCCAACGCGGTGCGGGCCAAAGGAGAAATTAAATATCAAGATCAGCAGGTGCGGTTTCTACCCAGATTTCGCCTCAGGAATCCAACAATTAAGGAAGCAGTTTGACCCCCAATCCGCAAAGAACTGCGCAACCTTGAGATTCGTCATGGAGTGATTCACCCTGCAAGACTTCTGGTCACATATGAGGGCAGAACACACATCTTCAAGACCCCCGAGGAGGCGCAGGAGCTCATCAAGAAGATCCAGGAAGAGACTGGTGGGAGCTAAGCATGAACAGAATATAGGGTAGAATATTTGAGCATTTAACTGATTAGAAGCATATATCAAGATTACAAAATATAGATTGTATTACATATTAAAAAAAAAAAAGTACAAAATTGCTAAAAAAATTTTTGGAGTTAAATTGGAAAAATTACAGAGGAGAGTTAATGTTACGTTATTAAAAGCAGTAGAGTTAGGGTGATTCGGGAGGATGAAGAAGGAGTGGCTTTTGGCTGATCCTCGTGGGTGTGGGGAACGGTCGATGGCTATATCGGGAGACGGAATTTTTCTTTTTGCTTTTGGGGGATTGCCACAAATGTGGGAAGGGGGAATTTGTTTGTGTGGAGTTTGTAGGGTGAAATGTTCAACCACCTCATTTTTTTGCTTTTCTGTTTGAGCATGTTTACACTGGCAAGGTAATCCAAACTCCCTAATTGATCATAATCAAAGCGTTAATCTTAACTTAACTTCATGGAATTGCAGAGGTCTACAAAATTTAAAAAAACTTAAACAAGGTATGAATAAAATAAAAGGACATGGGGTTCAAAAATTGTGTGTTTTTACAAGAAACTCATCTAATAGAGGAAGATGTAAAAAGAATTAGGAGTAGATGGCAAGGAAATGTTTTCACCTCATCATTTTCATCCCGAGCCAGGGGGAGTTATGACTCTCATACATAAATCAGTCCATTTCAAGTGAAAAATGTAATTGGAGACAAATTTGGAAGATATGTAATCATTCAAGGATCTTTGCTATTAGAAAACATAAATTTGGTGAACTTATATGGTCCCATATAGATGATCAAAGTTCTTTGCAATTTATTTCTTATCTTATCATCACTTACCAGGGCGACATATAATAGCAGGGGATTTTAAATGTACATTGAATCCTGGTATAGATAGATCAACAGGACTGGACTGTACGCACAATGGATGTAGGATGACCATTAATCATTTTATGAAAGAATTGAAATTGATAGATATATGGAGAGAAATGAAACCACAAGTTAAAGCATACTCTTGTTATTCCAATACCTACAAGACATTCTCAAGTATAGATTATTTTTGATCTCCACAGAATTAAGGTCCAAGATTCAAAACTGTTTTTATGATAACATCGTGATCTCTGATCATGCACCCTGCTGTCTAATATATGTAGATAAGAAATTGACAAAGGCACCAGGTAGATGCAATTTCAGCATAAATGGCTTCAGGGATGAGGAATTTGTTAAATACATAGAAAAACAGATAGATGAGTTCTTTGACATCAATTACTACACAAACATCAGCATGTGTAAAGTGGGAGGCTTTCAAAGCTTTTATTAGGGACACATTATTAGTTATACAGGTTCAAAATCTAAGAAGACTCGAGAGGAGAGAGTCCAACTGGAACATAAAATAAAAATTCTTCAAGAAGAGAGTATATGCAGGAAGAGATCCAAGGTTGGGAGAACGAATTACTGATTTTGAGAGGCTGAATATGACAAAAAATCAGCGAATAGAGCTGCCTCGAGGTCTTCTAAGATTGAAACAATCTTTTTTATGAACAAGGTGAAAAATCAGGAAAGTTATTGGCATGGCAGATTAAACAATTAGGAATCTAAACACCAATTACCAGTATTATAAGTAACGGACAGGTAGTTAATAGATCCTTTAGAAATTAATTGAGCCGTTTAGAGATTACTATGAAAATTATATGATACCAAAAATGAATCTGACTTAACAAAACTACATGGGTTTTTGAACGAACTATTTATACCGTGTATTCCAAATGAAAATAGGGAGATACTGGAGTCTAAAATTAGTCAAGAAGAAGTTGGACTAGCTATTGATAATATGAAATCAGGAAAAGTGCAGGACCAGATGGTCTTCCAGTTGACCTTTATAAAAAATTTAAGAATAAATTAACAAAACCTTTTTTGGAAATGGTTTTAGAAGCATTTCAAAATAGTAATTTACCATCATATATGAATAATGCCTTAATTATACTGTTGCCAAAACCAGGTAAGCCTTCTAATAAATGTGAAAATATGAGACCAATAAGCCTATTAAATGCCGACCTTAAGATAATCTGTTAAAATTTTAGCAAGACGAATACAAGAAATTTTACCAAATATTATTAATCGAGATCAGAATGGCTTTATAAAGGGAAGACAAGGCTTCCATAATGTAAGAAGACTTTTTAATATTATTTATTCTAATAAAGAAGCACCGGATACAGCTCTCTTATCACTGGATGCCGAAAAAGCCTTTGATAGAGTTGAATGGCCCTTTCTTTTTGAAGTCTTACAAAGGTTTGGACTTGGAAAATAATTTCATAAAATGGGTTCAGATAATATATAATAATGCTACTGCAGAAATCCTAACAAATAACAATATTTCAAAATCAATAAAAATCAATAGAGGATGTCGACAAGGCTGTCCACTTTCACCTTTACTGTTTACTATGGCAATTGAACCTTTAGCGATGGCGATACGTCTACAGTCACAAATATATGGAATTAAAGTTGGACCAACAGAACATAAAATCCTCCCTGTATGCCGATGACATAATTTTGTTTATGTCGAATCTTAAAAAAATCAATTCCAACCTTGTTGAATTTAAGAATTTTGGGGAAATATCAAGATATAAAATAAATAAAACTAAATCTTCAATATTATGCTAAATGAGACCCAGAGAAATTACCCAGCCCCTGAGGTAAATCAATTCAATGTTGTAAATCAGTTTAAATATTTAGGAATCCAAATTGTGCCTAAGCTAGAATCAATCGCCAGTGTCAATTATGAAGCCTTAATGACAGATATTGATGAGTTACTTCAGAGATGGATGTCACTACCAATGTCGATGATCGGGAGAATTAATATACTTAAAAGTAATATCTTACCTAAAATACTTTATTTATTTCAATACATTCCCCTTACCCGCCACCTTTAGATTTATTCTCAAGAATTAAAAAAAAGTTAGTGGAATTTATATGGAACAACAGGAGGGCTAGATTACGTCTGTCTTTATTATATTTACCATTTGATCGTGGAGGTCTGAAATGTCCAAATTTTATGTTGTATTATTGGTCGGCACAACTGAGGTCTATGACATATTATTTTTCATCAAATGATCTCCCTCACTGGACTGAAATGGAATCATACAATTTGCCTTTACCTCTTCCCATATTCATATACTCAGATTCGGCAAAAAAATTACAAAAACAAGTTAAAAATCCATTTGTAAAGCATATGATCAAAATATGGTGTGAAGCTAAAAACTATTTAAAAGAACCACAGTTATTGTCACAATTTAGTCCAATATGGGGGTAATCAATATTTTAAACCAGGGAGAGCGGACGCTGTATTTAAAGTATGGAATTTAAAAGGGATACAAAAGATTCAGGATTTATATTTGCCATGTGCAGAAAACATAATGTCTTTTGAAGAGCTGAGGATCAAATTTAATCTCAATAGAACACATTTTTTAAAATATCTTCAACTTAGAAACTTTATTCGATCAAATCAAAATAAAGCTCTCACTCGACCTATCTATTCATCCTTGGAAAAAATGTTGATGAAAGATAGTAAAAGAAAGGGTATTATTTCAGAGTTTTATAACTCATTGACACTATTTCCAAGTGAAAATTCACTGAAAAGATTAAACTACTGGAAAGAAGATCTGCAAACTGAAATTTCAGAGGAACAATGGGAATTGGCTTGTACAGAAGCTCAAACCAAATCAATAAATGTACGCCTTAAATTGATACATTTCAAATGGTTAATGCGGATGTATGTTACACCGGAGGAGTTAAATAGATATAATAAAAATATACCAGATACATGCACAAAATGCAATGGTAAGTAAAGGAACTCTATTTCATTGTGTATGGGAATGTAGATTAATAAGAATGTTTTGGGAAGAGGTGAGGGTAACAATTGAAAAAATAATCTCAAAACAAATCATATTGAATCCTAAACTGTTTTTGTTGGGTCTGTACCCAGAAAAGCATAATTTTAATAAAAGTGAAGAACATTCATAGACCTCAGTTTGCTTAATGCCAAAAAATGTATTGCACTATTATGGAAAAAGACTCATAGACCAGATGTGACTCAGTGGTTAAGACAGATGTTAACAAACCTTCCATTAGAAAGAATAACATATATACTGAAATCAAAGGAAATTGTGTTTGAGAATATATGGAGACCTTTTATTGATTATGTAAAAAATTTAAACATAACTCTTGAAGAAGAAGGTGAATGATGTGTGTGGACCTTGTAAATTCCAAACTGGTGAACATAATATGTATACTTATGTATTGGATTGTCTAGACTAAACAGAGGAGCATTGTTGAAGATTTGATTTGTTGGTGGTTGTTGGTGTTTTTTTAGTGCATTTTTTTTGTAGTACTTTAGTGTTAGTGTTTGATTGTTTGTATCATGTTTGTTAAAAAAAAAAAAAAAAAAGGTTCAATAAAGATATTGTGGAAAAAAAAAAAAAAAAATCTCCTTGGTGGCCGGGCCCCGGGGGTGGACGAGATTCGCCCTGAGTACCTCAAGGCCCTGGATGTTGTGGGTTGTCATGGTTGACACGCCTCTGCAACATTGCGTGGAGGTTGGGGGCAGTGCCTTTGGCATGGCAAACCGGGGTGGTGGTTCCTCTCTTCAAAAAAAAGGGGACCGGAGGGTGTGCTCCAACTTTAGAGGGATCACACTCCTCAGCCTCCCTGGGAAGGTCTATGCCAAGGTACTGGAGAGGAGAGTCCGGCCGTTGGTCGAACCTCGGATTCAGGAGGAGCAATGTGGTTTTCGTCCTGGCCGTGGCACATCGGACCAGCTCTTTACCCTCTCGAGAATTCTTGAGGGTTCGTGGGAGTCTGCCCAACCAATTTACATGTGTTTTGTGGACTTGGAGAAGGCATTTGACCGCGTCCCTCGTGGATTTTTGTGGGGGGTGCTTCGGGAGTATGGGGTATCGGGCTTGTTGTTATGAGCTATTCGGTCTCTGTACGACCGTTGTGAGAGTTTGGTTTGTATTGCCAACACTCGGTCGGAGTCATTCCCAGTGAGAGTTGGACTCCGCCAGGGCTCCCCTTTGTCACCGATCCTGTTCATAATTTTTATGGACAGGATTTCTAGGCGCAGCCAGGGAATGGAGGGTGTCATGCTTGGTGACCACAGGATCTCATCTCTGTTGTTTGCAGATGATGTTGTCCTGTTGGCTTCATCCAGCAATGACCTACAGCTCTTGCTGGGACGGTTTGCCGCCGAGTGTGAAGCGGCTGGGATGAGAATCAGCACCTCCAAGTCCGAGTCCATGGTCTTCAGCCGGAAAAAGGTGGATTGTCCTATCCGGGTTGGGGGACAGGCTCCTGCCCCAAGTGGAGGAGTTTAAGTATCTTGGGGTCTTGTTCACGAGTGAGGGGAAAATGGAGCGAGAGATCGACAGACGGATTGGAGCAGCATCTGCAGTGATGCGGACGTTGTACCGGTCTGTTGTGGTGAAGAGGGAGCTTAGCTCTAAGGCAAAGCTGTCGATTTACCAGTCAATCTATGTTCCTACTCTCACCTATGGTCACAAGCTTTGGGTAATGACCGAAAGAACGAGATCGCGGATACAAGCGGCTGAAATGAGCTTTCTCCGTAGGATTGCTGGACTCACCCTCAGAGATAGGGTGAGGAGCTCAGTCATCCGGGAGAGGCTCAGAGTAGAACCGCTGCTCCTCCACATTGAAAGGAGTCAGTTGAGGTGGTATGGGCATCTGATTAGGATGCCTCCTGGACGCCTCCCACTTGAGGTGTTTCAGGCACGTCCCACTGGGAGGAGACCCCGGGGCAGACCCAGGACTCGGTGGAGAGACTATGTCTCCCAGCTGGTCTGGGAACGCCTTGGTATCCTCTCTGAAGAGCTGGAGCAGGTGGCTGGGGAGAGGGAAGTCTGGGCTTCTCTGCTTGAACTGCTGCCTCCGCGACCTGGACCTCCGGAAAAGCGGTAGAAGATGGATGGATGGATGGATGTTTATGTGGTGTCTAAGCTGAAAGAACCTGTAAAGGTCTTGATTTACTAGACCTTGTTTTTTCAAATCTTCAAAACTTCTTAAAGTTTGCCCTTTAAAAAAATCGTAATATTTTATCAGTCAGTTCTCTTTCCACTTTTTAAATCTAGTGTCTGTTTTATTAGGAGTAAAGTCCTGATCATAGGAAATCCATTGCAATAATCGATAGGGTTCTTTAGTTTGATTCTCTCTGACTATCTTAAACCAAATTTTTAGCGGGGTCTCTATCCACGGGTTAGTGTTATTCAAAAGATTAGGTAAGGCGTTGTTCCCTATTATCGCCTGTAGGGGAATGTCACTTGTTATTTGGCATTCCATCTCCTTCCATTGTGCAGTGTAGACTGGGTCACATATCTCTACTAAAGTTTTAATTTGCGCGGCTTTAAAATAGTCCCTGATATTTGGCAGCGCGAGCCCACCTTTGTCTTTGTTTAGCTGTAGGGTTCTATACCTGATTCTTGGTCTCTTGCCCTGCCATATGAATCTTGAGATCCTTCTGTCCAGTTCTTGCCATGTTTTTTTGAAGGTTCTACTGGTATTGTTTGGAAAAGGTATAGAAGACATTGAAGTATATTCATTTTGACTGCTTCAATTCTTTGTGCAGTACCCAAGAATGGTATCATATTCCATCTTGCTAGATCAGACTTTATTTTTGCCATCAGTGGATCATAGTTTAGTGTTATAATTTTGTTGAGTTGTTTCGGGATATCGACCCCCAGATATTTCATAGATTCCATCTCCCAGTTAGTTTTGAGTTTGCTTAGTAAATATTGATTTGGGTCATAGTTGAATGTTAAAATTTGGGTTTTATGCATGTTTAATTCGTACCCCAATAACTCTCCATACTCTGAAAAAACTGAGATTAGTTCTGGAAAAGAGGCGTCCGACTGCCCCAGGTATATTAAGATGTCCTCGGCAAAGAGTGCTATTTTATGTTCCTTCTGACCAAGTGTAATACCTTGAATTTTTTGATTCTGTCTTATCCATTGGCTCAGAGGTTCTATGAAGATTGCAAAGAGCAGTGGAGACAAGGGGCAGCCCTGACGACATCCTCTTTCCAGTTCAAAAGATGATGATAATTTACCGTTAATCCTTATTTTAGCTGTTGGTTTTTTATATAATGCCTGGATAGTTCTAATGAAGTTATTATGAAAATTGAAACTGGATAAGATTCTATATAGGAAAGACCAGTCAACCGAATCAAATGCTTTTTCAGCATCTAATCCCAATATGGCTGCATTTAAATTATATTTTTTTATATGATGAATTATGTGTAAAGTGCGTCTAATGTTATCTTGTGTCTGTCTTTGTCTTATAAAACCTGTTTGGTCTAAATGAATTAAGTCTGTCAGTATATTTTCTAACCTTTTGGCAAGGATAGCGGTAAAAAGTTTATAGTCCTGATTTAACACACTGATTGGTCTTTAGTTGGAGCAGTCTAGTTTATCCTTTTCAGGTTTAGGTATGACTGCAATGACCCCTTCTCTCCAGGAGGGGGGGATTTCCCCTGTGTGGAGGACAGTTAAATGTTTTCAGGAGGAGAGGAGATAGATGCTGTTTAAAGGTTTTGTACCACTCTGCTGTATAGCCATCTGCTCCTGGGGATTTGTTAGCTTTAAGTTTCATAATTGCTTTTTCTAATTCTTTAGGTTGTATTTCTGACAGTAGTGTTTTATTTTGTGACTCAGTAAGTTGGGGAAGATTTAATGTATTTAGGAAGGCTTCGGATGCGTTTTTGTGTTTTTTGAGAGAGCATAAGTTCTTGTAGTAATTCTCGAAGCTTTTAAGAATTTCCTGAATTCTAAATTTTATTTCCTTTGATACTGGGTCTCTGATTTTGTAGATTGCTCTCTCCGTTTGGTTGTTTCCTCAATTTGTAGGCTAGTAATTTTGCCGATTTTCTACCTGTTTCATAGTATTTTTGTTTCAGAAATGTAAGTTTCTTCTGGATTTCTATTGTGTAGATCTCGTTTATTTGTTTTTTAATTTCCTTAATTTTGAGCGAGTCATTAGAATGAGTGTTGTCTTTGTGCTCTTTTTCTAGTTTCTTAAGTTCTGACTCTAATGTGATTAGTTTTTCTTGCGTCAGTTTCTTTTGGGTTGCCAGTTTTGCGATAATCTTTCCCCTTATTACAGCTTTGCATGTGTCCCACAGTATTAAAGGGGATACTTCTCCATTATCATTTTCTTCCAAATATCTGAGAATATCTGATTCCAATTCATCTTTCAGTGTCCTTTCAGCACATTTGAATTTAACCTCCAAGAAAATGTATTATTTGTGTATTTTCGGAATATTTAGAGTCCATATGGATCGGACTGTAGTCAGAGAGATCCATCAATCCTATTTTCCATGTTTTTACCTCTTCCAATGTTTCTATTAAACATAAAAATAGTCAATCCTTGAGTATGATGAATGTGGTGCTGAGTAAAATGTATAATCTTTTACACTCGGGTTGAGTTCCCTCCACACGTCACAGATTCCCATTTCTTTTAGTAGCATTCCGAGTTTTTCTACTTTGAGTGTTATTTTGATGTGAGAGATTACCTGATTGCACCCCAGTATGGGTTCAGTCTTAGATTGAAGTCTCCACCACATATCACTAAAACCTTTGGCTTTAGTTATCATTAGGTCAAATACATTTTTATAAAATTTCCAGTTAGCCCCTGGAGGTGCATATACATCCAGCAGGGTGATATCTTCTCCCTCTAGCCGACCAAGTACCATGCCAAATCTTCCTTCTTTATCTTTGTGTTCTGAATTTTTTTCAAACATAATTTTGGTTGAAATCAATGTCGCTACCCCCCTCCTCCTCCTCCCTGACTTATATGACGATGAAGAGATCAGTTTAAACCCTTGTCTATTAAGTTTAGTGTGCTCCAAGTCTGTCAAGTGGGTTTCCTGTAAAAATATTATTCCTGCTTTGTCTTTTTTCATTTTGCCTAGAATCTTGGATCTTTTAACTGGATTCAGAATCCCTTTTACATTATATGAGATTATTTTGGTTACACCCTGTTTCTCCATTGTATTGTCTTATTTAGTATAACAGTCCACTCTTTTATGCTACTCAGAAACTGAAAGAACATTAAGAACATAAAAAACATTAAGAACATAGTATATAAAACTTTAAAACAAAAAACTGTCAAAAGATCTTCCTGAGCTGAGGTCTTTTTAGTGACCTTAGAAGAGCCTTGCTGGTGTGTTGGCTCTGAGGGAAATTCCTCAAACTCTGTTATGTGTTGAGGGCCCTCTCTTACCCCTGTAAGTTGTCCCATGTTTTTAACGTGAATTTCAGATCCCAATCCGAACTTGTAATGATTTTTTTTTTTTTTTATGCCTAAACCCTATGAAATTGTGCGCAACCTCCCACCACCGTCACAGCAAACAATCACGTTAATACAGTATTTGTTAGTGTGGAGAGTTCATGTGGTTCATTGTCACATTTCTATTTCAACAAGTTTGTTGTTTTTTTTTTAAAGACTTACTTGTTTCTAATATTATGACTGTTCCATGAAATGTTTTACCACTTGCTGATTCTGTATCTCCTTTAATGTTTGTTACCTTGTAGGAGGAGGGTTGGATGCGCAGATTGACTAAAAATATCGTTATTCCCTCCTGAAAGCGTCCAGTTTTTCCTTATAGCCCTGGTGCTGGGTTTCCCGCTGCTGGCCCGTGGATTTTGAGGGTCTCTGTGTGCACCACGTTTGAGCCTCGATTCTTTCGATCGGGTCTGCTGCGGGTTTATACACAGTTACCGGGAGCCCTCTTCTCGCCATATCCCTGGTTGCTTCTTCCGCCGAGTTGTAGAGACACGTCTCATCCCCGTAAAAAACCCTCAGCTTCGCCGGAAATGGAGTTTGAAAGCGCAGTTTCTTCTCTCTTAGTACCTTTTTAGCGTCGTTGTATTCCCAACGCTTTTTAAGGACCTCCGGGGCGTAGTCGTGCTCCACAAAAACTTCTTTCTTGGTGCATAAATCCTTTTTTCTGCCAAGCCAGTCTCAAAACCTCTTCACTACCACCGATCGTGGAGGCGCTTCCGCGACGGCGTTGGGGCTAATGAACGGGTGCGCCCTTTCTATCTTCAAGTCGGTGGATTGGGGAATTTCCAACTTCTTTCTCAGTATGGATTCCACGCATGCAGCCATTGTGGTGAAATCGTCCTCGACTCCTTTCAGACTATGAATTCTTATGTTGGCCCTTCTTAGTCTTCCTTCTTGGTCGGTTAGCTTAGCCTCCAGTCTTGTCTGTCATTTAAGTAAATCCAGCACGGTTTCTTCCAGCCCTTTTATTCTTTCCTCTGCTTCCATGATTCGGTCCTCAGCCTGATCCACTCTGCTGTTTGTCCTTTTTAATTTGTCGTTAATTTCACGAGATTCGGTCCAACACTCTCGGCGAAATTCTCTTAATTCTTGAATTATCGTTTTTAAGCTAACCGTGTTGCTAGCCTCATTCAGCTCCTCTGTTTCTGAGTGGATGTCCTCCTGGTCAGATTCTCTGGCCGATGCGCGTCTTGGCCTGGCAAATGTCGATCTCTTCTGCTTTCCTTTAGGCATAATGACTTTGTCTTTTGATTTTCACTCTTCCAAAAATCCGTTAAATCTGATTTTCAAGGTATTTTCACGGATGGGGTCTTGGAGCTTCAGCGTTAAGCTGCTATCACCATGGTGTCCAGACAAGAAGTCCCAAAATTTTGTTTGTTTTAGATAGTAATTTTTTTTTAAATGCAATACAATTTAGTTTAGTTTGTGTTCTCCTGTAAAACCTCTTTTTTGGATTTTAGTTGTAGATTTTAGACCTATTTATTTGGAGTCAACAAACACATTTAGTGTTCTCCTTTAGGCCACCACTGCCCCCATGTGTCAGATTTCTCTTCCATTTGTTTTAATAAAAGATGTTGGAATTAAATTCATGGGTCATTGCAAATACTTTGCTTTGAAGGGCCAAGTTGTCACACAGTGAGAGGGAAAAATCTTGAATAGGAAAAAAAAAAATGCGTCAAGATGTATTGAGAATTGTTTTAGAATCAAGTCAGAGTTCTGAATCATAATCCAATCATGAGGTGCCTAAAGATTCCCACACCTAGTTCGGACCTCGGTTGGGGAGAAGGACCGACTTATTGGACCTTTTGCAGTTTTGGTTAGTGACCCCTGGTCTAGAGAGAGCTCTTTGCTTCTACCCATCATGAGTTCTTTGTGGTGTAACAATCTGATATTCACAGACCTTTTTAAAGGCTATTATGAAGGACTTAACTAGCTGAAATTAATTTGCACTGATGGGGGATGGGATGGCTTCCTAAATTCCGATGGACTTCAGTTGGTGTCTTGGCTTCCTATACCTTTTTACACTTCTTTCCTTAAATTAAATTAAATCACCCCTATTGTCATTCAACTGTACAACCAATCATGTACAGTAGAACAAGATTGTGTTTTACCTATCTACTGTGTTAATCACACACACTCCAAGTGTAGAATCAGAGGGCCACTGCCATGCAAGGCGCCGCCACAAATTCCCTCCTCCATTCCATTATTGCTGAGCACCAAACTGGACGGCAGGAAGTTCCACTTTTATATGGTCTTCGGCATGACCCAGCCGGGATTTGAACCCCTGCCTCCCGGGTGTGGGGTGGATGCTCTACCAACTGAGCCGCCACTCCGGTTAGTTAGCTTCACGTGTTCAATACTTATTCCCTGTGTCATTCCACTTTATTAAATATAACTTGTTTATAAACACAGTTGCCTTGATTTCTTTGTATGTATGGATTACTTGGGTTGTCACTGATATCTAGTGAAAATCTCAAGTCAATGGCTCCATCAGAAATATATTTAATGACAAAAATGTTGACATGTTCAGTACTTATTTTCCCCGCTGTATGTAGGGAGGTTTGACATTTACATTTTAAGCAAAGGATTCAATCTATATAAGGCAAACAACTCATCCCAAGAACTGAGAGCCTCTTCTTTTATACTCACTTGTTAGGCACCTTGCTGAAGATCTCTCTCACCCACTCCTCCAGAGTGTCCAGCTTCTCTAAAGGACACACCAAGTGAAGGAGGAGAAATTAAAGTTTGAGTGCATCTCAATTATTCTGTCTCAAAAACTCATAATTCTGTGTTATGGAGGAATTCAGTGGAGTGCAAATCACTTTTTTTCAAAGCAAATATGAAATGATCCCAAACTTCAAGATCCAATATATATTCAAATTATATACAAATGCTAGTTCCAATGAAGTTGGGATGTTATGTAAACATAAATAAAACAGAATACAATGATTTGCAAATCCTTTCAACCTATAATAAATATAATACACTACAAAGACAAGATATTTAATGTTCAAACTGATAAATGTTCAAACTTTGTTTTTTGCAAATATTCACTTTTTTTATATATATATATATATATATATTTGACGCTTGCAACACATTCCAAATAGCTCAGACAGGGGCAAGAAAAGACTGGTAAAGTTGAGGAATGCTCACAAATTTTTTGGAACATTCCACAGGTGAACAAGTTAATTGGAAACAGGCAAGTGTCATGATCAGGTGTAAAAGGAGCATCTCCAAAAGGTTCAGTCATTCACAAGCAAGGATGGAGTGAGATTCACCATTTTGTGAACAACTGTGTGGGCAAAAAGTCCAACAATTTAAGAACTATATACACACTGTCTGTGTGTATATATATATATATATATATATATATATATATATATTTATAGTAATATGTACATATGTATATTAGCTGCTCTTGCTTGCTTTTTTTTTTTTCTTGCCTTCTGATTGTTGCTATCCCTGTGCTGTTGCAATCCTGGAATTTCCCCATTGTGGGACTAATAAAGGCTTATCTTATCTTATCTTATCTTAACTGCATTTCTCAGTGAATATGCTTCATACTAAAAGAGTGTGGGTACTAGACTGGCCTGACTGCAGTCCAGACCCGTCTCCCATTAAAAATGTGTGAGGCATTATGAGGTGCAAAATACGCCAACGGAGACCCTGGACTGTTGAGCAAATTAAGTCGTACATCACGCAAGAATGGGAAAGAATTCCACCTACAAAGCTTCAACAAATAGTAACCTCCGTTCCTAAATGCTTATTGAGTGTTGTTAAAAGGAAAGGTGATGCAACACAGTGGTAAACATGCCCCTCTCCCAGCTTTTTACCTCTGCCAAGGGAGGAGGTAATGTTTCTAGTGGCGCTGGTTTGTTTGTCTAACTGTCAGCAACATTACTCTAAAAGTTATGAACGGATTTTGATTAAATTTTCAGGAAAGATGTGTAACGGCATGGGGAACAGATGATTAGATTTTGGTGGTGATTTGGATCACGATCTGGATGTAGCAATTTTTTGAATATTACTTTATATATATTAATATGGTGCTTTCATGCACTGCCCCTAGGCAATCCGGAGCCAAACACTGCAGAAAAATATTAGGGGGCGGTCCCATCAAACTCTGTTTTTGTGCTGTGGGCAGCTTTTTTTTATTCATTCTCATGTAGTCCAACTTTACAGTGCTGAGCATCCTCGGCACTGAAGCGCTTTGAGCATTGACCACTTTTTGTCACGGCGCTCAGGACTAAAAAAAGTGCAACTTTCAGACTACTGTACAGCTGCGCTCATCAATGTCAGCCCTTTCGAAGCAGGCCAATCAGAATTAAGGAAGGGCAAGACATAGCATGCCAGTACAGGAAGACGAGAATGGTAGGTGACGGGTGGAGGAGGTGGAGACTGACCTTTGCTGCATCAAACAACTCGGTACTCTTTGATCTGGACATTAAAAGGATACCATGATCAAAATTTGAAAGGAAACGCTTGAAGGAAACATGTCTGCATCTGTTGGGGTGTCCTGGGAGCGTTGTGCCTTTGTCTTGGTCATATTTCTTACAATTTGTTGCCAATAGATAATATGGATACGATAGTGATTTGTAGCCTGATAACTGCAAAAAATGGATGATACCCCACTTGTTGTAATATTGCTTTAATATTTATAAACCTTGGCAGGAAACTGTGGGGAGAAGTAGAGGAGGGGAAAAAAAAAAAAATAAAAAAAAACCTACCTGAGAGATTCATTAAACCATGATGCTGATTTAAGGTGGAACTTGCCCAGCCCCAAATGCATGGTCAATATAAGTATGACTGTCTTGTTTATTATTATTATTATGTAGTCATATTGTTTTTACTGTCAGTTCTTTCTCTGTCTGTTAATAACAATATTTAGTAATATTAATAGATTGCATTTATATAGCGCCTTTCATTCAAATTTTCAGGAAAGGTTCAATTCAATTCATTCAACTTTATTTATATAGCGCCATTTCACAACAACAGTCATCTCATAGCACTATCAACTGTAGGGGGGGGCCCCCACAGTTGCAGAAAGACCCCAGCAATCAGGCGATCCCCTGTGAGCAACACTTTGGCGACGGTGGAGGAGGAAAAACTCCCTTTTTAACAGGAAGAAACCTCCAGCAGAACCAGGCCAGGGAGGGGCAGTCATCTGCTGCACTGGCTGGGGGGTGAGGGGATAGAGAAGAAGAAAAGAACAGACTTGTAGAGAGCAAACAGCACATGGGGACCAATCTATGGGAGAGAACAAACAATTGTTAATGACCTGCAAAAAAAAAAAAATATATATTTCATAGAGAGTGAGAAAGGAGTGAGGCCCAGCGCATTACTGGAGGTCCCCCGCTGACTAAACCTATTAGCAGCATAACTAAGGGAGGGTTCAGAAACACATGATCCCTCCCTAATTGTAGCTATATTCAAAAAGGTAGGTTTTAGCCCTATTCTTAAAAACAGAGATCGAGTCTGACTCCCGAATCCAGATTGGCAGCTGATTCCACAGGAGAGGAGCTTGATAACTGAAGGCTCTGCCTCCCATTGTACTTTTGGAGATTCTAGGTATTACAAGTAATCCTGCATTTTGGGAGCGTAGTGCTCTGTTAGGATGATACGGTAGTATCAGATCTTTTAAATAAAAAGGAGCCTGATTGTTTAGAGCTTTGTAAGTAAGAAGAAGGATTTTAAACTTAATTCTAAACTCTATGGGAAGCCAATGAAGGGAGGCCAGAACCGGAGAGATATGATCTCTCTTTCTAGTACCTGTTAAAACTCTTGCTGCAGCATTTTGGATCAGCTGAAGACTTTTTAAAGATGTTTTAGGACAGCCTGATAATAAAGAATTACAATAATCTAATCTTGAGCTAACAAAAGCGTGGATCAGCTTCTCAGCATCACTCTGAGACAAGATGCTCCTAATCTTGGCAATATTACGCAAATGATAGAAGGCAGTCTTAGAAACAAATTTAATATGTGAATTGAAGGACAAATCCTGATCAAAAATAACTCCAAGGTTCCTCACAGAGCTATTAAGAGAAAGAGTAACTGCATCCAAACTGAAAGTTTGATTTGGAAAGGAATTTTTAAGGTTTTTTGGACCAACAAGAATGACTTCAGTCTTATCTGAATTTAATAGCAGGAAATTACAAGTCATCCAAGCTTTGATTTCCTTAAGACAGGCTTCTAACTTGGCTAATTGATTAGTATCATCTGGCTTCATTGACAGGTATAATTGTGTGTCATCTGCATAACAATGAAAATGTATACAGTGCTTTCTAATAATGTTGCCTAACGGAAGCATATATAAACTAAAAAGAGTAGGGCCTAGCACAGATCCCTGTGGAACTCCATGACTAAGCTTTGAGCTGAAAGAAAACTCATCATTTACATGAACAAACTGGAACCTATCAGATAAATAAGATCTAAACCACTGCAACGAAGTTCCATTAAGTCCAACATAGTGTTCTAATCTATCAAGTAGAATATTATGATCAATAGTATCAAAAGCTGCACTAAGATCTAAAAGGACAAGTACAGAAACTAGTCCATTATCAGATGCAATGAGGAGGTCGTTAGTGACCTTCGCTAAGGCTGTTTCAGTACTATGATGGATTCTAAACCCAGATTGAAACTCTTCAAGTAAACCATTTCCCTGCAGGTGGTCAAATAATTGCGTAGCAACAACTCTTTCTAAGATTTTTGAAATGAAAGGGAGATTAGAGATTGGTCTATAGTTAGCTAAAGCTCCTGGATCTAGCGTTGGCTTTTTGAGTAAGGGTTTAATTACAGCCGTTTTAAAAGCCTGCGGTACATGGCCTAAAGTTAATGAAGAATTGATTATATGAAGAATAAAGCTACCAATAAGTGAGAAGACTTCTTTAAATAACCTGGTAGGAATAGGGTCTAAAAGACAAGTTGAAGGTTTGGATGAGGAAACTATTTTGTCTAACTCACAAAGGTCGATTGGATTAAACTCATCAAGACAGACATCAATAGAAGGAGTTGTAGTAGTTACAGTATTTAAGTTAACTGTGGGAAGAATCTGATTGATTTTATCTCTGATGGATGAAATTTTATTATTGAAAAAGTTCATAAAGTCCTGACTAGTAAGCTCTAAGGGGATGCTAGGATTGACAGAGTCCTGACTCTTTGTCAACCTGGCTACAGTACTGAAAAGAAACCTGGGATTATTCTTGTTCTCTTCTATTAATGCAGAGTAATAACTCGTTCTAGCTTTTCTAAGAGATTTTTTATAAATTAAAAGATGATTTCTCCAAGCTAAATAGATTTCATCTAAATTAGTGGAGCGCCATTTTCTTTCTAATTGACGAGTCTTCTGTTTTAAGCTACGAGTTTCTGTGTTGAACCAAGGAGTTAAAAATCTCTGATTAGACTTTTTCTTTTTTAAGGGGGCCACCAAGTCTAGAGCCTGATGCAGAGAAGCTGAAACACTATCCACCATGTTATCAATTACAGAAGGAGCAAGCTGTCTATAGCTTATTTCCGTTGTGTTGACACATGGCATAGAGGAAACAATCTGCATAAATTTGGAAACAGCATCATCTGAGAGGCATCTACTGTGATAATATTTTTCTTTAGGAGCCAAATAGTCAGAAATAGTAAAATCAAAGGTTAATAGACAATGGTCTGACAGTACAGGGTTATGAGGAGACACTACAAGATTTTCTATTTCTATGCCATATGTCAGAACAAGGTCCAATGTATGGTGGAGGTAATGAGTAGAATTTCCTACTTTCTGAGAAAACCCAATCGAGTCTAATATTGAATTAAAAGCCACATTAAGGCAGTCACTATCTACATCCACATGTATATTAAAGGTGTGTAAAGGCACACTGAACAGATTATTAGATTTTGATGATCTTAAAATGCATACTTCCGTCAAGGCTCTTATCTTCTCACAGAGTTTTAGCAACAACACTCCAAAACTACTTGATAGATTTGGATGAAATTTTGCCCAGAGGTGGTACTTGGGCTACAGACGAATCCATTACATTTTGGTGATGATCTGAAAATGCATACCTCAGCCAAGGCTCTTATCTTTCACAGTGTGTTAGCAACAATACTCCAAAACTAATTTATTTATATTTTGTATTTATTCATTTATTTATCAGGGACAATGCAGTGAAATATAGTGGTCATATAGAACATCTGATGTTCTGCACAAAGAGTATATAGCATTTGATAGTCAGACTTTGATGCAATTTTCACCAGAAGTGGCTCGAGGCCTACACAAAAACCCATTACATTTTGGAGGTGATCCACGAGGGACAGAGAAGCCTGGGCGGAATTCTGCGCTCTGAGTGTTTTCTAGTTTTGGAATGTGTTGCAGATATCAAATTCAAAATGAGTGAAAGAAAAAACAACAATAAAGTTAATCAGTTTGAACATGTCCTTTGTAGTGTATTCAATTGAATATAGGTTGAAAAAGATTTGCAAATCCGTGTATTCCTTTTTTTTTTTTTTTTTTGACATTTGACGCAATGTCCTAACTTCATTGGAATTGGGGTTTGTAACACAATGTTGAAATTTTGATAGAAGGTCTTTCTTCTAACTGAATATTAAGAGTCTGTATATGAATTACATTTCACATTTTATATGACTAATGACCAATTTGTTGCTTTGCTCATCTGTCTGCAGTTATGTACCTCTCACATTTCCATTATTACAATCTGAATAAAAGCAGAAATACATTTGATCCATTCATTCCAATTGTAATTGAATTTGTCTTGTTTGTACCCTGAAATTATGATTCATTCTTCCATAAAACTGAGTTAAAAACATACTGAATAATTTAATGCACCCCTTTTGTTGTGTTAGCCTGTGCATAAACATTCCTAGAAACTGTCAAGTAATATCAGAATTAGCCTGTTTTACCTTCAGGGTCTGAAGAATTTCTGTTTACACTCATTTGTTCTGCATGATGTTCTGTAATGTTCATATTTAAGTGGTGGAGTCAGTCTTTCAGCGGCTGGATTTAAATTGCACAAAGGAAAGTGATGCCTCCATGTTGTCAACTTAATTTCAATAAAAGTCCAATTATTGATATTATTCTTTATTATTCTCTAAAACACCAACGACCAGTTTGTTCCTCTGTAATGTAGAAGCTTATCTTTCCTTCTGACAAAAGCAGCTAAAACATTTTTTCTTCTGCCAAGAATATTTGATAGCCATGACATGTGGAATGAACTTGTGCATTTCCATTTAAAATAACTACATATGCTGTCATCACTAGAAAAACAGAGTTTAAGAGCACTCTTGATTGAAAAAAGGGTATTATGTTTCACTCACAGTTACTGTTAGCAGCCAATTCAACACCATTCAATTTTAAATAGTCGTGAAAAAATTAGGACACCCGATGAAAGCCAGTGTGGTTTTTTTTTTAACATATGTGGACATATGGATATTTAATATCAATTTTAACAATACTGGGAGATTCAAGTAATATAACTAAACAGTTAAAACTGAATAAAAGACTTAAATTTTTTCTGTAAAATGTAATTCTAAAAACATGCAATTTCTGGTGAGGAATAAATTAGGGCACCCCCACATTTATTCCCACTTAAAATGACTAAAATCACACAGGTGTATCACATCAGGTGCACATGATTAGAACACTGTTACTCAGCATTTTGAAGGAGGCTTGTCCAATTTAAACCTCAGACAATTAGTTTGGTGTGCTCTTGACTGTTGAAGTGAGAGCGAACACCATTGTGAGATCAAAAGAGCTGTCCAAGGCCTTCAGAAAGAAGACTGTAGCAGCTTATGAGTCTGGTAAGCAATTTAAAAAGATCTCAAAAGAATTTGAAATCAGCCATTTCCCAGTCCGGAAAATAGTCTACAAGTGGAGGACATTCAAAACAATTGCTAACATGCCCAGGTCTGGCCATCCAAGCAAGTTCTCCCCGAGAGCAGACTGCAAGATACTAAAAGAAGGCTCACAAAAACCTTAAAATGTCATTACGGGACCTACAGCAGGCTCTTGTTACTGTTGATGTGAAAATGCATGCCTCTACAATCAGAAAGAGACTGCACAAGTTTAACTTGCATGGGAGGCGTGCAAGGAGGAAAGGAAGCTCTGCAAGCTCGCTGGTGCAAAATGGGGGGCGGCAGCCTCCACCCTGCGCACCTCAGCACTGGCCCTTTCATACTCTGTAGCAGAATATTGTGCCCCTGTCTGGTCCAGGTCATCCTACACACACACCACGTAGACACCCAGCTCAACACAACCATGAGAACCATAACTGGGACAATCTGCTCAACACCACTCCCCTGGCTCCCTGTACTGTCAAACATAGCCCCCCCCCCCCCCCCACACACACACACACATCCGGCGAGCAGCACCAACTCAAAGGATGCTTCAAAAAGCCAAAGATTCTCCTCACTTACCAATCTATGCAGATATCTGCACCCCACCCACTGCCCGATTTCCATCCAGAAGGCCGATTTGAAAAAACCCTCCCCCAGCTGACTTCACCATCCAGACAGCTTGGCAAGAGGAATGGGAGACCAAGGAGGTCCCAAACAAACACCTGGTGACAAACCCCAACCAACAGGTCCCGGGCACCAACCTCCCAAGGAGACAGTGGTCTACACTCAATCGCTTCAGGACTGAACATGGCCCCTGCTTGGCCAGCCTTCACAGATGCAGGGATGGCAACAGGAAATTCTGATTTCAGCTGAAATCTAATTTGGTCGATTGACTTATGGGGGGGCACAGCCCCCCTGAAGCTGGGAGGTTTTCAGTAAAACAGAAGTAATTTAGACTGAAAAAAATGATTAAAAAAAATGAAATACTAGACTTAGATAAATCATTAAATTTAATGAAAAGTTAACTTGCTTTTTCTTCAATGTTGTCTCACTGTCTTTAGTCCAACATATTTAACAGTTCTATAAGAGTTTATTACACTATTTACACTGGTCACCAAGTCACTTCTAATGTGAAACTTTCTTCCTTTTGGCAGCAAGCTGTGTCAGTCTCTGAACTTTGAACTTCATCTCCTTTTCTGGTTTCTTCAGAAATTGTCCGAGTGTTTGTTACCTTGTTGAACTTTGAGCCAATTTTCACCTTTACCGTCACTTTTCTCTCGAGCCAAATCCATTGGAACTCATTTTTGACACTTTTGTCTATTTCTAGCACTGATGACTCCTGATCCTTCGATAAAAATCTCCTAATTCCGCTGAAAACAATACCGAAAGCTCAGAATTCCAATACGAACCAGGGATGTGATTTGGGGTTGGGGAAATTATCTGAAAATTCAGCAGGGGGTCTGGGGGACAGAGTCCCCCAGCGGGGTCCGGGGCAGAGCCCCGTTGGGGGGGGGGGCAAGGGGGGCAAAGCCCCCCGAAGCTCCTGGGTTTTTATGATTTTTAAGTACCAGAACTGTGCTTAAACGACATAAAACAAACAGCTGAATGCCACTTATTACTGTATAATATTGACTTATGTTCCAAGAAGATAGCATTCCTAAAATATTCCAACAAGCATTATCCATCACATGCTTTAACACTTGATCAAATCAAAATCAGTTAATTTTATCTATTCCATAATAGAAATAAAATTCCAACATACCATTACTTTTTATAATTTCAGCATTCATTTCAGATCACCAGTTTCAATCTCCATTGAGACTTGAGCAGTTCATTTTGCACAGTCACTGATGTAGCCAAGTCTTAGAAATATTCAAAAGTTATGAGTCAATGTCCACTGTGCACTGTCAATTTCAAACTGTTTGGAATCATAAAAGGGGATGGTTAACTTATTACCGTTTCCTCCCCCGCGCAGCCCAGCTCATACAAAGCCGTTGTACACCGACCAGTAACAGAGAGTTAATGGCTCTCCACCTGGCCGATACGCCACTTCCAGTCCCGCCTGAAAGGGCGCACCTTCACTGCATTCGTGGACCACAGAGCCGCTAACGTACTTTATCTTCCTGAAGATAAAATAAAGCAGAATTTGGCGAATTAGCAGAAAATCAATCCCTGAGAACATGCCGCCATGAATTTTTGAAAAAGCATACACGATCCATTTGATTGTCCAATCATTTGCAACTATCCAATCGCAGGCTGTCAAGCTACTGCTATAACAGTAGTAGCTTGAACACTAACACATCCGGGTTATCGTGGGAGACGACTTCCAGGGAAAGCGCCGAGTGCTTATTAATCGTGTTGATTTTCGCTAAAATCGGTAACAATAAGGCACCTTACCCCCCTAAAATTTTCTCACAGATTTAGACGATTCACAGAAATGATCAATTTGAAAATAATTGGCGGAAATCCGCGGATCGGCGGAAAATTGCCATCCCTGCAGGATGGGGCAGTAGCCCTAGCCCACTGTGCGCATGTGAGAGGAGCAAACAATGGAACACAATCATAGAGGCTTGCCCGCTCCAAAGACTGGAAGGAGGATTACACACTCTCCATACAGCAAACCAGGAGGCAACTGCTTGGCTTGAGGACTTTTGCATTCGCTAAATAAATAAAGGAGGAAATCTTTGCTCTCTAAGAGCAACATGAAGGCCAGACTGAAGTCAGCCAGAAGAGAACGTAGACAAAGACCAGGTCTTCTGGGCTAAATGTTCTTGGACAGATGAGTCTAAAACTGAATATATTTGGACACCAGAACAGAGGACGTGTTTGGCACAGACCGAATACAGCATTCAGGAAAAAAAACTCATATCAATTGTGAAGCATGGAGGGTGGAAGTATTATGGTGTGGGGATGCTTTGATGCAGCATGACCTGGCCAGCTCACCAACATAGAATGCATCATGAATTCTACCGTGTATCAGAGGGTGCTTGAGGACCACGTGACACCATCTGTTAAAAAAAAAAAAATTAAAGCTGGAACAGAAAAGGACTCTGCAACATGACAATGACCCAAAACACACTAGTAAATCCACCAAGGACTGGCTAAAAATTAAGAAATGGAGAGCCCTGGAATGGTGCAGTCAAAGCCCAGATCTTAATCCCATTGAGATGCTGTAGGGTGACTTGAAATTGGCTGTACATGCAATAAACCCCTCAAACATCTCACAGCTGAAAGAATTCTGCAATGAGGAGTGGGGCAAACTTTCCTCAGACTGATGTCAGAGACTGGTAGATGACTACAAGAAGCATCTCACTTAAATTATTTCAGCCAAAGGGGGTAACACTAGCTATGAGGCGGTAGGGTGTCCTAACTTTTTCCTCAGTTAGAATATGCATTTTTGTTGATATCTTTTGTTTAATTAGTAAAACAAGGTTAATTTTTGTTATTCACCTGCAATTAAATCACCTTCTTTTCCAGAGATAAATAAAAACAAGAATAGACTCAATATGTGAACATTATCTTACTTAAGGAACTGAATATTTAATTGGGTATCCTAATTTTTTCAGCGACTGATATTCAGTGCCAGCTGATAACACCAAGTGTTTTAGACAGTATATTCTAAGATAAATGCTTACAATCTACAGAGAGAGAGAGAAAAAAAAAACCCAAAATCTGATGATTCTCAAAATTAACCACATTGCAATAGTAAGGAAAAAAGAGCCATTTTAAGTCAAAAAAAAAACCTTGAGCAGAAAAGAAAAATGTATCTGCAATGCAAGAATTTTCATAAGCAAAATGATTGTGATCCGACTTCCGGTCTGGCACCATGGTGGGTAGCAGCTTAACGCTGAAGCTCCCAGATCCCATCCGTGAAAATATCATGAAAATCAGATTTAACGGATTTATGGAAGAGTGAAAATCAAAAGACAAGTCATTATGCCTAAAGGAAAACAGAAGAGATCGACATTTACCAGGCCAAGACACGCATCGGCCGGAGAAACTGACCTCGAGACACTAAAACACTCAGAAATAGAGGAGCAAAATGAGGCTAGCAACACGATTAGCTTAAAAACGATACTTCCAAGAATTAAGAGAATTTCGCCGAGAGTGTTGGGCCAAATTTCGCGAACTTAAAGACGAAATAAAAAGGACAAACAACAGAGTGGAACCAGGCTGAGGACCGAATCATGAAGCAGAGGGACAGAATAAAAGGGCTGGAAGAAACCACCATTGGAATTACTCAAACCGACAGACAAGACTTGGAGGCTAAGCTAACCGACCTGGAATGAAGACTAAGAAGGGACAACAATAAGATTCATGGTCATGAAAGAAGGAGTCGAGGATGGATTCACCACAATGGCTGCATGCGTGGAAACCATACATGAGAGAAAAAGTTGGAAATTCCACAATCCACCGACTTGAAGATAGAAAGGGGGCGGCACCATTCATTAGCCCCAAGGCCGTCGGCGGAAGCTCCCCGCGATCGGTGGTGGTGAAGTTTTCCAACTTCAGAACAAAAGAAGAGGTTTTTGAGACTGGCTTGCAGAAAACAAGGATTCATGCACCAAGAAAGAGAAGTTTTTGTGGAGCATGACTATCCCCGGAGGTCCTTAAAAAAGCGTTGGGAATACAACGACGCTAAAAAAGTACTAAAGAGAAGAAACTGCGCTTTCAAACTCCATTTCCAGCGAAGCTGAGGGTTTTTTTTTTTTTACGGGGAAGAAGACGTGTCTCTTACAACTCGGCGGAAGAAGCAACCAGGGATATGGCGAGAAGAGGGCTCCCGTAACGGTGTATAAACTCGCAACAGACCCGATCGAAAGAATCAAGGCTCAAACGTGGTGCACACAGAGACCCACAAAATCCACAGGCCAGCAGCGGGAAACCCAGCGCCAGGGGCTATAAGGAAAAACTAGACGCTTTCCAGGGAGGGAATAATGATATTTTAGTCAATCTGCGCATCAGCCCTCCTCCGTACAGAGGGTAACAAACATTAAAGGAGATACAGAATCAGCAAATATGAAGTGGAAAACATTTCATGGAACAGTCATAATATTAGAAACAAATAAGTCTTAAAAAAAAAAAATTGTTAAATAGAAAGTTGACAATGAACCACTTGAAATCTCCACTCTAACAAATACTGCATTAACGTGATTGTTTGCTGTGATGCGGTAGGAAGTTGCACATAATTTCATAGGGTATAGGCATCAAAAAAAAAAAAAAAAATCATTACAAGTTCGAATTGGGGATCTGAAAATCACGTTAAAAACATGGGACAACTTACAGGGGTAAGAGAGGGCCCTCAACACGTTAACAAAGTTTGAGGAATATTCCCTCAGAGCCAACACACACAGCAAGGCTCTTCTAAGGTCGCTAAAAAGACCCTCAGCTTCAGAAAGATCGTTTGACATTTTTTGTTTAAGATTATATACAATGTTCTTAATGTTTTTTAATGTTCTTAATGTTCTTTCAGTTTTCTGAGTAGCATAAAAGGGGGCCACTATACTGTTATATACTAAATAAGACAATACAATGGAGAAACAGGGTGCAACCAAAATAATCTCATAATGTAAAAGGGATTCTGAATCCAGTTAAAAGATCCAAGATTCTAGGCAAAATGAAAAAAGACAAAGCAGGAATAATATTTTTACAGGAGACCCACCTAACAGACTTGGAGCACACTAAACTTAATAGACAAGGGTTTAACCTGATCTCTTCATCTTCATATGAGTCAGGGAGGAGAAGGGGGGTAGCGACATTGATCTCAACCAAAATTACATTTGAAAAAATTCAGAACACAAAGATAAAAGAAGGGAGATTTAGCATGGTACTTGGTCGGCTAGAGGGAGAAGACATCACCCTGCTGAATGTATATGCACCTCCAGGAGCTAACTGGAAATTTTATAAAAATGTATTTGCCCTAATGATAACTAAAGCCCAAGGGTTAGTGACATGTGGTGGAGACTTCAATCCAAGACTGAATCCATTCTGGGTTGGATCAGGTAATTCTTCACATCAAAATAACACTCAAAGTAGAAAAACTAGGATGCTACTAAATGAAATGGGAATCTGTGACGTGTGGAGGGAATTCAACCCCAGTGTAAAAGATTATACATTCTACTCAGCACCACATTCATCATACTCAAGGATTGACTTTTTTTATGTTTAATAGAAACATTGGAAGAGTAAAAACATGTAAAATAGGACTGATGGATCTCTCTGACCACAGTCCGATCTATATGGACTTAAATATCCGAAAATACACGCTTGGACTTCCGGGAAGATGGCGGAGAGACATAACGCTTAAACAGAGAGCTCTCCCTAGTCGGATTAAAAATCATTGGTAAATGGCCAACTCGACATAAATGGACCAATAAACCAAGGGATGAAAACACGAAGAAGCCGGGCACACGGACAAAAGCAGGGTAAAACTGAGGAATCCCTCTTCAACAACGCAGGAGAAATCGCTGTACACGAGGCCCAGGGAAACGAGGCAACTACAGCAGAGAAAATGGAGGACGCCAAACTCGATGCTATGAACACTGACATCGCCAATTTAGGTAAAGACTTAAAAAAAGACTTAAAAGACTTTAAGCGACAACTCCAACAGGATTTAACGGCTCTTAAGGAAGAGCTGAAAAAAAGAGATGAAGGAGGAAATTATGGGTCTCCGAAGAGAAATGGAGCGCAAGCTAGCAGAAAACATTGAGGAGCTGTGCACTCAACGGGCGTGTATGACAGAAGCACAGGCTCGAATATCGGAGTTGGAAGACTGGAAGACCGAGGCAAGTGAGTGGCTGCAGACCCTGACGGCGCAAACACAGAGGATGCAGTAAAAAATAACCGACCTGGAGAGCAGGTCCAGGCGGAGCAATATACGCATCTTCGGGATCCCGGAGGGCACTGAAGGCAACTCGATGACGAAATTCATGGATCATTTCTTAAAAAAAGAACTTGAGTTGCCCAATGAAGCAGACCTGCAGATCCAGTGAGCGCACAGAGCCTCGGCACAGAACCTCGGCACAGAACCCGAATCTAAACTCTACACCCAGGTCAGTTGTGGTAAACTTTCTGAAATATGATGTAAAGGAAAGAATCCTGACACAAGCGTGGAAAAAAAAGATACGAATCGGCGACAAACAGATATTCTTTGACCATGACTACCCTACAGAAATTGTGCAGCAGCGAAAGAAATATGCCAACATTAAAAAAATACTGAAAGAGAAAAAAATTAGATTCCAAACGCCGCTAACGAAGATGAGAATTCCTTGGGAGGACGGCGTGAAAACGTACAACACAGCCAGAGAGGCAGCGCGGACATGACGGAGCGAGGCTTTGTGGTGAGGCGTGCCGGAGCAAGCGGCTGGAGCAGCGGCGGCACTGAACGCATCACGACAGCCGGAGTGGAGGCGAGTGAGCGGCAGAAGGCGGGAGACAGACGTGGCGCACCGGCCCAGGAAAAACTGCAAGGCTTTCCAATGGAAAGCCTAGATTATAACAAGATTAAGAAGGACACAGAAGAAGATGAAGGCCAAAGAAGACAAGGTAAAAGAGAAACAAACGGCTAGGAGAGGTTTAAGTGATTTTTGTTGGACATTTCTAGACTAATGACTATTACTTGGATAGTAAATATAGTCTAGGAGGGCCCTCTTCACTCTGTGAAAGACATTCCCTCCACCCACCAGCAGGGACCAGTGGGCAAAAGAAAGGCCCAAAGTACGGAGGTCGAAGTTCGTTAATGTGTTTTTTGTAGCAAATATGTGTTAGTTTTGTTGTTAAAGGGGTTAGGAGCACAAGTTAAAAAAATGGAAAAACATGAATATGGGGTAAAAATCTTAAGATAATGACATTAACGTGAATGGTCTGAACTCACCTGTTAAAAGGGAAAGAATAATAAGAAAATTCAAGAAGGAAAAAGCCGAATTATATTTATGCAAGAGACACATTTGAGCAAGACAGATCATGAGAAACTAAAGAGATTTGGCTATAAGAACTCCTACTACAGTTCATTTAAGGGAGGAACTAAAAGGGGGGTTATGATACTAATTTCAAATAAAATACAAATTTGAATGTGAACAAGAATTCAGGATAAAGAAGGCATATATGTAATAATAAATGAAGATAGATGGTTTGCAGATCACATTAGTGAACATTTATGCCCCACCAGAAAGTGACAAGGGTTTTTTTCAACATCTGTTTGATCTCATAGCAACACACAGTGAAGGAGTCCCTAATTTGTGGAGGAGACTTAAATGCTGTCATGGATCTGAGGTTGACACAACAAGTGATAAGAAGACAAAAACATGTAACAAAGTTCATAAGAACCTCACTGGCAGAAATGGGTATGGTAGACATATGGAGGGACCTGCACCCACTCGAAAAAAGACTATACACATTATTCAGCAGTCCATAAAGTACACTCTAGAATAGATTACTTCCTTATGAATGAAGGTGACAGACACAGGGTGAGAAATTGTCGGATTGGAGGGGCAGAAATATCAGACCATAATCCTATGTACATGGAAATATACTGTATTTAAACAATAGAAAACGACAACATGGAAACTTAATGTAGGACTGTTAAATGATGAGAAAATGAAAGAAAGAATAAAAGTAAACATAAACAAGTATATCGAAGAGAATGATAATGAAGAAGTGGACCCAACAATACTATGGGATGCACTAAAAGCCGTGTTAAGAGGTAAATTAATTGCTGAATCAGGAAAAGCAAATAAGTCTAAACTGGAAACATATGAACAAAGATGTGAGAGACTGAGGGAATTAGAACGTAAACATCAAAGCACAAACGACCCAAAAATATATCAAGAAATTAAGGAAGAAAAAATAAGGATAAAAGAAATACAAATAGATGAAGTTGAAAGGAAAAATAGATATTTAAAACAAAAATATTATGAAACGGGGCCAAAGGCCACAAATCTGCTGGCAAAACGGTTAAGAAAACAACAAACAGTGAATAATGTATATAAGATTAAGGACCCCATCACAAATAAAACCACAGTTAACCCAGAAAACATCGAAGAAATATTCCATAATTTCTATCAAGAACTATACTCGCAACCTGAAGAGACAAATGTTAAGGATATTAAAAAATTTCTATGCACATTGGACTTGCCATCAATAGGAAACCAACAAAATGAAAAGCTAACAGCAGAAATAACAACACAAGAGATTAAAGATGTGATTAAGTCACTTAAAAACGGTAAATCACCAGGTAGTGATGGATACCCATCTGAGTTTTATAAACTGTTTATAGAAGAACTCACGCCACAGCTCCTAAAGTCATTTAATTGGACATTAAACAACAACAAAATACCTCTATCATGGAACGAAGCCATTATTTCAGTTATTTTAAAGCCAGGGAAAGATAGGGAACAATGCGGAAACTATAGGCCAATCTCTTTATTAAATGTGGATTATAAAATATATACAACAATTACTCACCGGCCACTTTATTAGGTACACCTGTCCAACTGCTCGTTAACACTTAATTTCTAATCAGCCAATCACATGGCGGCAACTCAGTGCATTTAGGCATGTAGACATGGTCAAGACAATCTCCTGCAGTTCAAACCGAGCATCAGTATGGGGAAGGTGATTTGAGTGACTTTGAACGTGGCATGGTTGTTGGTGCCAGAAGGGCTGGTCTGAGTATTTCAGAAACTGCTGATCTACTGGGATTTTCATGCACAACCATCTCTAGGGTTTACAGAGAATGGTCCGAAAAAGAAAAAATATCCAGTGAGAAGGCAGTTCTGTGGGCGGAAATGCCTTGTTGATGCCAGAGGTCAGAGGAGAATGGCCAGACTGGTTCGAGCTGATAGAAAGGCAACAGTGACTCAAATAACCACCCGTTACAACCAAGGTAGGCAGAAGAGCATCTCTGAACGCACAGTACGTCGAACTTTGAGGCAGATGGGCTACAGCAGCAGAAGACCACGCCGGGTGCCACTCCTTTCAGCTAAGAACAGGAAACTGAGCTACAATTTGCACAAGCTCATCGAAATTGGACAATAGAAGATTGGAAAAACGTTGCCTGGTCTGATGAGTCTCGATTTCTGCTGCGACATTCGGATGGTAGGGTCAGAATTTGGCGTCAACAACATGAAAGCATGGATCCATCCTGCCTTGTATCAATGGTTCAGGCTGGTGGTGGTGGTGTAATGGTGTGGGGAATATTTTCTTGGCACTCTTTGGGCCCCTTGGTACCAATTGAGCATCGTTGCAACGCTACAGCCTACCTGAGTATTGATGCTGACCATGTCCATCCCTTTATGACCACAATGTACCCAACTTCTGATGGCTACTTTCAGCAGGATAATGCGCCATGTCATAAAGCTGGAATCATCTCAGACTGGTTTCTTGAACATGACAATGAGTTCACTGTACTCAAATGGCCTCCACAGTCACCAGATCTCAATCCAATAGAGCATCTTTGGGATGTGGTGGAACGGGAGATTCGCATCATGGATGTGCAGCCGACAAATCTGCGCCAACTGTGTGATGCCATCATGTCAATATGGACCAAACTCTCTGAGGAATGCTTCCAGCACCTTGTTGAATCTATGCCACGAAGAATTGAGGCAGTTCTGAAGGCAAAAGGGGGTCCAACCCGTTACTAGCATGGTGTACCTAATAAAGTGGCCGGTGAGTGTATGTAAACAAATAAAGACATTCTTGACGGAATTGATAGAGGATGATCAAACTGGTTTCATAGAGGGACGCCAAACACATGACAATATCAGGAGAACTGTACACATAATTAATCAAATACATAAAGAAAAGAAAAGCGCAGTAATAATGCATTTAGACGCAGAAAACGCATTTGATAGGGTTAATTGGAAGTTCCTATATAATGTGCTGGAACACTTTGGATTTAACGAAAAATCAGTACAATGCATAAAGACACTATCAAAAACCTGTGGCAAGAATCAAGATAAACGGTAGCTTAACAGACAAAGTAAATATACAAAGATCAACTAGGCAGGGATGCTGCCTATCGCCCACCTTGTTTGCTCTGTTCATAGAGCCACTGGCTCAAGCGATGAGACAAAATAAGAAATTAAAAGGTGTAACAATAAAGGGAGCGGAACACAAGATTGGGCTATTTGCAGATGATATTATAGTTTACCTTGAACAACCAGATGAATCAATAATGGAAATGATGAACTTGATAGAAAACTTTGGAAAATTATCAGGATACAAGATAAACATAACAAAAACACAAATACTAGCATTCCACTATAACCCTTTAAACCAGATAACTGATAAGATCAAACTAAACTGGAAACAAAAAGAAATAAAATACCTTGGAGTGAACATACCTAAAGATCTAAGCAAAATCTATAAAGCAAACGATGATAGGTTGGATCAAGAAATAAAAAAGGATATTGATAGATGGTCAATCTTAAATATGGATCTGAATTCAAAAATTAAGACAGTCAAAATCAGCATACAACCTAGACTGCTTTAACTCTTCCAGGCTCTACCAACAGAGATTCCTGATGCCCAGTTCTCAAAGTGGGACAGGATGATATCGAGATTTGTTTGGGGAGGTAAAAAGCCGAGAGTGAAATATAAAACACTCCAGTTATCAAAAGAGAAAGAAGGCATGGGCCTACCAAGTCTAAAGGAATATTACTACTCAGCACAAATGAGATATATCATATGTTGGTGCGACGGAGGATATGAGGCAAAATGGAAAGAAATAGAAAAGGAAATTGAGGGACTCCCAGTACAAAGCATAATAGGAGATAAGGATGCATATAAGTAAATCAAACAAATAGACCCAATCACTAAATTTACTTTGGAACTGTGGTATAAAATAGTACAAAAGTATAACATAAAGGAGGACATAAAACTATTGAAATGGGTAGCATTTGACAGTCAGTTTGAACCGGCAAAGCAAGATAGGGGATACAAAAATCTGGTGAACAAGGGAATCACAGCATGGGGCAATATCGGAAAAAAAAGATTTCGGGAGTTTTGTAAACATGAGAAGAAAATTTAAACTAGAAAAATTGGAATTCTTCAGATATCTGCAGATGAGAGATTATTATATGCGGAAGATTAGACATAACCTCCACACAGATGTGAGCGAGATTATACAATTTATTTTAAGCTCATATACAGGAAATAAAATAAGAAACTTATGGCAAACAAACATTCAAGTAACTATATAAAGGAGAAATGGGAGAAAGAGCTAAATTTAAACATAACAGAAGAAAGCTGGCAAGAAATATGGAAAACACAACACACATCAACAAGTTCAAGGACATGGAGGGAATTTGGATGGAAAAACCTGATTCGTTATTTCATTACACCACAGATTCAAAGAAAATATACAAATACCCATCTTTATGCTGGAGGGGCTGTGGGGCTCAAAATGCAGACCACTCACATATGTTTTGGAAATGCTGCAAAATCTCACCATTCTGGAAATCTATACATGTGACAATACAGAGGATATTAGGATATAATATACCAATGAACTGTAACTTGATGTATTTATGTGATCTTAAAAGAGACAATGTAATACAGGCTGAGGACAGATATCTAGTTAAAATCTTGCTGATTGCATGTAAAAAAACAATCACAAGAAAATGGCGATCAGGAGTTCTTCCTGACCAAGAGCAATGGACTGACATTGTTGAGGATATACGTTTGATGGAAAAACTAACATATCGACAAAGAATGCAAGAAGGACTATATGAAAAAAAAATGGCGGAAATGGACACACTACAAAGTGCAACAACGAGACAGAAATTGAAAGAATAAAGAAAGACACTGGAAAAAACCAAAAGAATTAAGAGATGGAAACTTAAAACCTGATGCTCCAACATTTGTTCCCCCCCTTTTTTTTTTTTTCTTTTTTTCCCCCTCTTTCTTTCTCTAGCTCCTTTTTTTTTAAATATAGACTGTGATCTGAATGTAATATGTATGATGAAAAATGAATAAAAATCAAAGTTACAAAAAAAATATCCGAAAATACACAAATAATACATTTTCTTGGAGGTTAAATTGTGCCCTTCAGAGGTAAAGTGGGCTATCCCACAAAACCATTATTTTGAGAAAATGAGCTCTAAAGTTGAAATATTCTCAAAAAATCAGTGTGCCTATATCATTAAAAAGTTACCCCCTATAATTACCTTCAAGGTGTAACTTAAATATGAAAATATATTTAAATCACATATTCACAACAATAAGAGAGTAGGGGTTAAAAATGTGGGATAGACCACTTTACCTCTAACTGAAGATAAAAATCGAGTAAGAGGACAAAAGTAAAAAATAATGTTAATTTGAAATTTTAATGAATGAAACAGATGATAAATTGCAAATTTCACAGATATCACACACTAGGCAGTTTTTGCTATTCTTCTGCACACTGGTTTCCAATAATTAGAACATAAACAGTGTTGTTTGTGTCCTCGCTTATTCGCAAAAATTTCTATATGAAAATCAAACCAACAATTTTCTTCTAACTGAGAAAGTCAACATGTAACTCTTATCAAAACATCAGAAATACAGTTATTGAAGAGTAAAAACAAGTTTAATAGGACAAGCTTATGTCCTACCAATTTATTGTCAATGTCTAGTCTGACTCGGTGTCACTTGAGCTGTCGTGACCTCCACCCTCCTGTGTTGATTTCAAAGTTTCGTAAAATGGATGATGAACAGGCGGCACATACTTCAACAATGATTGGATATCTTCAAGTTTGGCTCTCTTCAGCGGCCTCCCATTTGGATACAGTAAAGGAAGGTCTGTGATGTTTTGAATGATCTTTGGAGGTCTTCCCCTGAGTGCTCTCTTTTGTTTGAAGTTGACACTTTGGAAAGGGAACTCGGCATCACAAGTAGTTTTATAAAACATCACACCAGGATCTGCTTTACGAAACTGCATCCATTGTATTTTCAACCATTCGACCTTATTGTTTTCTTCATCCAGTTTTCTGTTTACAGTAGCCTCTTCCAATGGTCTAGTACTGTGAAACAAGGCCGATGTCATGGGAACTACATTGAACAGGGGTTCCTTCCGTTTTGACTGCCTGACTACATCGTACCACTCATCTGGCACAAACACATGCTGTTTCTTCCTCTTGGCTTTTTCTATTAACCCAAAGTCTTGGTCATTGGGCAGGTAGCTGTGACCCGTTACAAGCATTTTGTGATCAACGAGATCTATGTTCAGTGTGTTCACTATGTGCATCCACATCAATGCCATCTTGTAGTTTCTTTTTTGTCCCCCACATGAGTCGGAATAGGCCACAACGTGTGTGATACCGAGCATGGAATGTGGGATAGCCCACTTTACCTCTCAATAGTTTCACCAAATTAATGAGAATGATTTCATTTACTCTCAATAGAGGGCAGCACAATACGTTTTATGCAGAGCTAGGCAGTTTAAGAAAATGATAGACCCTTAACAATTAGTGTAGTACAATTAACTCATTTTTGACCTACATGTGGGATAGCCCACTTTACCTCTGAAGGGCACAATTCAAATGTGCTGAAAGGACCACTGAAAGATGAATTGGAATCAGATATTCTCAGATATCTGGAAGAAAATGATAATGGAGAAGTATTCCCTTTAATACTGTGGGACGCATGCAAAGCTGTAATAAGGGGAAAGATTATCGCAAAACTGGCACTCCAAAAGAAATTGAGACAAGAAAAACTAATCACATTAGAGTCAGAACTTAAGAAACTAGAAAAAGAGCACAAAGACAACACTCATTCTAATGACTCGCTCAAAATTAAGGAAATTAAAAAACAAATAAACGAGATCTACACAATAGAAATCCAGAAGAAACTTACATTTCTGAAACAAAAATATTATGAAACAGGTAGCAAACCAGCAAAATTACTAGCCTATAAATTGAGGAAACAACAAACGGAGAGAGCAATCTACAAAATCAGAGACCCAGTATCAAAGGAAATAAAATTTAGAATTCAGGAAATTCTTAAAAGCTTCGAGAATTACTACAAGAACTTGTACTCCCTCAAAAAACATAAAGACACATCCGAAGCCTTCCTAAATGCATTAAATCTTCCCCAACTTACTGAGTCACAAAATAAAAAACTACTGTCAGAAATACAACCTAAAGAATTAGAAAAAGCAATTATGAAACTTAAAGCTAACAAATCCCCAGGAGCAGATGGTTATACAGCAGAGTGGTACAAAACCATTAAACAGCAACTATCTCCTCTCCTCCTGAAAACATTTAACTATGTCCTCCACACAGGGGAAATCCCCCCCCCCCTCCTGGAGAGAAGGGGTCATTGCAGTTATACCTAAACCTGAAAAGGATAAATTAGATTGCTCCAACTACAGACCAATCAGTGTGTTAAATCAGGACTATAAACTTTTTACTGCTGTCCTTGCAAATAGGTTAGAAAATATACTGACTTAATTCATTTAGACCAAACAGGTTTTATAAGACAAATACAGACACAAGATAACATTAGACACACTTTACACATAATTCATCATATTAAAAAAATATAATTTAAATGCAGCCATACTGGGATTAGACGCTGAAAAAGCATTTGCTTCGGCTGACTGGTCTTTCCTATATAGAATCTTGTCCAGTTTCAATATTCATAACAACTTCATTAGAACTATCCAGGCATTATATAAAAAACCAACAGCTAAAATAAGGATTAACAGTAAATTATCATCATCTTTTGAACTGCAAAGAGGATGCCGTCGGGGCTGCCCCTTGTCTCTACTGCTCTTTGCAATCTTCATAGAACCTCTGAGCCAATGGATAAGACAGAATCAAAAAATTCAAGGTATTACACTTGGTCAGAAGGAACATAAAACAGCACTCTTTGCTGATGACATTTTAATATACCTGGGGCAGCCAGACACCTCTTTTCCAGAACTAATCTCAGTTTTTTCAGAGTATGGAGAGTTATCGGGGTACGAATTAAATATGCACAAAACCCAAATTTTAATATTCAACTATAACCCAAATCAATATTTACTAAGCAAATTCAAAACTAACTGGGAGATGGAATCTACGAAATATCTGGGGGTCAATACCCTGAAACAACTCAACAAAATTATAACACTAAACTACGATCCACTGATGGCAAAAATAAATCTGATCTAGCAGATGGAATACGATACCATTCTTGGGTACTGCACAAAGAACTGAAGCAGTCAAAATGAATATACCGTATTTTTGGGACTATAAGGCGCACACGGATTATAAGGCGCACCATCAATGAACGGTCTATTTGATGGTCTAATTTCATACATAAGGCGCACCGGATTATAAGGCGCATTAAAGCGAGGTAGTCGGAGCCGGGAAAAAAAAAAAAAATTTGTGTGCATAGAAAGAAAATCCTATCTATTGTCATTACAGACACATATAGCGCGATTGGTCTGCGAGTGTGAATGACCTGTTCCATGAGCAGGCGGAACGTTTTTAGTCCGTGGCTGTTTACATCGCCATATTGGCAAGAATACTCGTTCGGTACTCGCTCGGTAATCGATACGGCTCACTCTCCGGCGGAGAGCGAGCCGTATTTACAGCCGTAAATACGTATTTACAGCCGTATTTACTGCTCCCATTCACAGCTAAACGGGAGAAGTTTAGATGCCGAAATTTCACATACAAATCCTAATATACGTGTTCTATACACCATCGGCTTTTGGGTATCGACTACCTCGTGAGGTAGTCGGATCTGGGATTTTTTTTTTTTTTTTTTTTTTTTGCGTGCATGGAAAGAAAATCCTACCTATAGTCATTATAGACACATATAGCATGATTGTCTGCGAGTGTGAATGACCTGCTCCATGAGCAAATGTACGTTTTTGGTCCGTGGCTGTTTACATCGCCAGGATACTCGCTCAGTACTCGATACGGCTCGCTCTCCGGCGGCAGCCCCAAGAAGTAAACAATGCAAACAAATGCCGGGACGCTTGAATTCTTTCGTCCCAAAAATATCATTTTTGAATATTAACTACAGCTAAACAGGAGCAGTTTCGATCCACGATCCATTGGCAGATAGTGGCGTAACTTGCTAGCAATTTAACTTTGAACGACCTGTTGACACCAATATAGCAGTTGGAGTTCTTTGGTTAATCCACCCGGAATGATGGCAAGCTCCAAATTAGTTTGCTTCACTTGGGTTTTGACAGTATCGGTGAGATGGGCGAGCATGGAGTGGCAGATCAGTAGGGATGGAGATTTGTGGAAAAACCCATCCGGCCATTATGTTGAAGCACATATTACTCCGCGAGGCTCCTGACTACCGTAATGCTCCAACAATCCATCAAGTGGTTCGGCTTCGTAGCTTACCAAAGTCGTACTAAAACATTTTTGACAGATTTTTGAGCGCCGTGTGCCACATAAAATCGGTTCGAGGTCAGTAAGCACAACCAGAATTAATACATAAGGCGCACCGGATTATAAAGCGCACTGTCGATTTTTGAGAAAATTAAAGGATTTTAAGTGCGCCTTATAGTCCAAAAAATACGGTACTTCCACGTCTTCTATACCTTTTCCAAACAATACCGGTAGAACCTCCCAAAAAAACATGGCAAGAATTGGACAGAAGGGCAGGGCAAGAGACCAAGAATCAGGTATAGAACCCTACAGCTAAACAAAGGCAAAGGTGGGCTCACGCTGCCAAATATCAGGGACTATTTTAAAGCCGCGCAAATTAAAACTTTAGTAGAGATATGTAACCCAGTCTACACTGCACAATGGAAGGAGACAGAATGCCAAATAACAAGTGACATTCCCCTACAGGCGATAATAGGGAATAATGCCTTACCTAAACTTTTGAATAACACTAACCCGTGGATAGAGACCCAGCTAAAAATTTGGTTTAAGATAGTCAGAGAGAATCAAACTAAAGAACCCTATCGATTATTGCAATGGATTTCCTATGATCAGGATTTTACTCCTAATAAAACAGACACTAGATTTAAAAAGTGGGAAGAGAACGGACTGATAAAATATTACGATTTTTTTAAAGGGCAAACTTTAAGAAGTTTTGAAGATTTGAAAAAAACAAGGTCTAGTAAATCAAGACCTTTACAGGTTCTTTCAGCTTAGACACCACATAAACAAAATACTTAAAAAGGAGGATTTGGAAAGGGCCCAGTCAGGTGTTCTGAAGGTTTTCTTAATGGCATATACAGTGGGGCAAAAAAGTACTTAGTCAGCCACCAATTGTGCAAGTTCTCCCACTTAAAAGATGAGAGAGGTCTCCAATTCTCATCATAGGTATACCTCAACTATGAGAGACAAAATGAGGAAAAAAAAAAAATCCAGAAAATCACATTGAACGATTTTTAATGAATTAATTGGTAAATTCCTCGGTAAAATAAGTATTTGGTCACCTACAAACAAGCAAGATTTCTGGCTCTCACAGACCTGTAACTTCTTCTTTAAGAGGCTCCTCTGTCCTCCACTCGTTACCTGTATTAATGGCACCTGTTTGAACTTGTTATCAGTATAAAAGACACCTGTCCACAACCTCAAACAGTCAGACTCCAAACTCCACTATGGCCAAGACCAAAGAGCTGTCAAAGGACAACAGAAACAAAACTGTAGACCTGCACCAGGCTGGGAAGACTGAATCTGCAATAGGTAAGCAGTTTGGTGTGAAGAAATCAATTGTGGGAGCAATTATTAGAAAATGGAAGACATACAAGACCACTGATAATCTCCTCCATCTGGGGCTCCATGCAAGATCTCACCCCTGTGGGGTCAAAATGATCACGAGAACAGTGAGCAAAAATCCCAGAACCACACGGGGGGACCTAGTGAATGACCTGCAGAGAGCTGGGACCAAAGTAACAAAGGCTACCATCAGTAACACACTACACCTCCAGGGACTCAAATCCTGCAGTGCCAGACGTGTCCCCCTGCTTAAGCCAGTACATGTCCAGGCCCGTCTGAAGTTTGCTAGAGAGCATTTGGATGATCCAGAAGAGGATTGGGAGAATGCCATATGGTCAGATGAAACCAAAATAGAACTTTATTGTAAAAACTCAACTTGTCGTGTTTGGAGGAGAAAGAACACCATACCTACTGTGAAGCATGGGGGTGAAAACATCATGCTTTGGGGCCGTTTTTCTGCAAAGGGACCAGGACGACTGATCCATGTAAAGGAAAGGAATGAATGGGGCCATGTATAGTGAGATTTTGAGTGAAAAACCTCCTTCCATCAGCAAGGGCATTGAAGATGAAGCGTGGCTAGATCTTTCAGCATGACAATGATCCCAAACACACCGCCCGGGCAACGAAGGAGTGGCTTCGTAAGAAGCATTTCAAGGTCCTGGAGTGGCCTAGCCAGTATCCAGATCTCAACCCCATAGAAAATCTTTGGAGGGAGTTGAAAGTCCATGTTGCCCAGTGACAGCCCCAAAACATCACTGCTCTAGAGGAGATCTGCATGGAGGAATGGGCCAAAATACCAGCAACAGTGTGTGAAAACCTTGTGAAGACTTGCACAAAACGTTTGACCTCTGTCATTGTCAACAAAGGGTATATAACAAATTATTGAGATGAACTTTTGTTATTGACCAAATACTTATTTTCCACCATAATCTGCAATAAATTCATTAAAAATCCGACATGTGATTTTCTGGATTTTTTTTTTCTCATTTTGTCTCTCATAGTTGAAGTATACCTATGATGAAAATTGAAGACCTCTCTCATCTTTTAAGTGGGAGAACTGAATGCAGATCCACCTGATGATCATTGCGATTGAGTTTTGTGAGCACTGGGGAAAATGCCTAGGAGGAGTAGCAATTCCCGTGAAATGTGGATGGATGGGTAGATGGCTGACATCAAACCACTGCATCACCGGAATGAACCAAAAACTGATTCACTAGCTCATATCAACAAAACCATGCCATCATCAGTCTTGTATCCCATCATCTCTTTTAGCTCTTACCAGCAAGTGTAAGCAGGTCAAATATTCACTTTGTCTTCTTTATTTCCTCCAAAAAGATCTTTCACTTCATTGCTGGTTCTGTTATGATTCCCATTCTTAAAATACCAGAGGCCTGTACTACAAAGCAGGTTCAACATACTATCATTTAGTTACCTGGCTTTACTAACCCAGACATTCAGGATCAGGATTATCTGTTCTACGAATGTGGTTATCAACTAAGTAAGTGGACCCTGGGTTAACCTATCTGGATGCATGTACGCTTACATAAAAGAGGTGGCAATCTCAGCAGATGACCAATAGAGAGAATGACCATGGAAGAGTGAAGTACATCAAAAAAGCATCAGATTAAATAATTATAAGAGTACCATGTAGCATGTAACATGGGGGGGAACAGAAACAGCTGCACAGTCAAAGTACATAGATGCACTTAGTGAAACAAGATGACCTGGATATGACAGTTTGGAAGACCATGGGTAACATCTTCTTTTGGAGTGGGAAATCAACTCATGAAAGGAGATAGCAGCAATGTTTGATGAGGAAACCGCTGCCAACAACGACAGGATAATGGACTATGAGACTCCCACTACAGCGGAAGAGTGTATGCCACACTCATCAACATGTATGCCCCAACAATGACCAACACAGAGGAGGCAAAGGAAGAGTTCTACAGTGATTTTACCTGAGAGACTATCTGGCGTGTACCATCTGATGGCAGGCTGATACTCAGAGCTTTTAATGCCAGAGTTGGTTCGTTCGGACACTAAAAATGGAAAGGAGTGCTAGACAGTCATGGAGTAGGCAAGTGCAATGCTAATGGAGAACTTCTACTTGCACTATGTTCAGAGTACAACTTTGTGATAACCAACACCCTACTTAAGCACAAGGATACACACAAGAAGACACGGATGCACCCAAGATCCAAACACTGGCACTTGTTAGATCTATATCATAGTAAGGCAGAGAGACATAAGGGTGTATTGGACACCAGAGCAATGAGAGGTGCGGACTGTGGTACTGATCGTGTTATGCTGAGACCTAGATTCAATTCAATTCAATTCAATTCAACTTTATTTATATAGCGCCATTTCACAACAACAGTCATCTCATAGCACTATCAACTGTAGGGAGGACCCCCACAGTTGCAGAAAGACCCCAGCAATCAGGCGATCCCCTGTGAGCAAGCACATGGCGACGGTGGAGAGGAAAAACTCCCTTTTAACAGGAAGAAACCTCCAGCAGAACCAGGCTCAGGAGGGGCAGTCATCTGCTGCGACTGGCTGGGGGGTGAGGGGACAGAGAAGAAGAAAAGAACAGACATGTAGAGAGACAAACAGCACGATGGGGGACTCAATCTATGGGAGAGAACAAACAAATGTTAATGACCAGGCAAAAAAAAAATAATTTCATAGAGAGTGAGGAAAGGAGTGAGGCCCAGTGGCATTACTGGAGGTCCCCCGGCTGACTAAACCTATTAGCAGCATAACTAAGGGAGGGTTCAGAAACACATGATCCCTCCCTAATTGTAGGCTATATCAAAAGGTAGGTTTTAGCCCTATTCTTAAAAACAAGATCGAGTCTGACTCCCCGAATCCAGATTGGCAGCTGATTTCCACAGGAGAGGAGGCTTGATAACTGAAGGCTCTGCCTCCCATTGTACTTTTGGAGATTCTAGGTATGAACAAGTAAACCTGCATTTGGGAGCGTAGTGCGCTGTTAGGAGGATACGGTAGTATCAGATCTTTTAAATAAAAAGGAGCCTGATTGTTTAGAGCTTGTAAGTAAGAAGAAGGATTTTAAACTTAATTCTAAACTCTATGGGAAGCCAATGAAGGGAGGCCAGAACCGGAGAGATATGATCTCTCTTTCAGTACCTGTTAAAACTCTTGCTGCAGCATTTTGGATCAGCTGAAGACTTTTTAAAGATGTTTTAGGACAGCCTGATAATAAAGAATTACAATAATCTAATCTCGAGCTAACAAAAGCGTGGATCAGCTTCTCAGCATCACTCTGAGACAAGATGCTCCTAATCTTGGCAATATTACGCAAATGATAGAAGGCAGTCTTAGAAACAAATTAATATGTGAATTGAAGACAAATCCTGATCAAAAAATAACTCCAAGGTTCCTCACAGAGCTATTAAGAGAAAAAGTAACTGCATCCAAACTGAAAGTTTGATTTGGAAAGGAATTTCTAAGGTTTTTTGGACCAACAAGAATGACTTCAGTCTTATCTGAATTTAATAGCAGGAAATTACAAGTCATCCAAGCTTTGATTTCCTTAAGACAGGCTTCTAACTTGGCTAATTGATTAGTATCATCTGGCTTCATTGACAGGTATAATTGTGTGTCATCTGCATAACAGTGAAAATGTATACAGTGCTTTCTAATAATGTTGCCTAACGGAAGCATATATAAACTAAAAAGAGTAGGGCCAAGCACAGATCCCTGTGGAACTCCATGACTAAGCTTTGAGCTGAGAGAAAATTCATCATTTACATGAACAAACTGGAACCTATCAGATAAATAAGATCTAAACCACTGCAACGAAGTTCCATTAAGTCCAACATAGTGTTCTAATCTATCAAGTAGAATATTATGATCAATAGTATCAAAAGCTGCACTAAGATCTAAAAGGACAAGTACAGAAACTAGTCCATTATCAGATGCAATGAGGAGGTCGTTAGTGACCTTCGCTAAGGCTGTTTCAGTACTATGATGGATTCTAAACCCAGATTGAAACTCCTCAATTAAACCATTTCCCTGCAGGTGGTCAAATAATTGCGTAGCAACAACTCTTTCTAAGATTTTTGAAATGAAAGGGAGATTAGAGATTGGTCTATAGTTAGCTAAAGCTCCTGGATCTAGCGTTGGCTTTTTGAGTAAGGGTTTAATTACAGCCGTTTTAAAAGCCTGCGGTACATGGCCTAAAGTTAATGAAGAATTGATTATATGAAGAATAAAGCTACCAATAAGTGGGAAGACTTCTTTAAATAACCTGGTAGGAATAGGGTCTAAAAGACAAGTTGAAGGTTTGGATGAGGAAACTATTTTGTCTAACTCACAAAGGTCGATTGGAGTAAACTCATCAAGACAGACATCAATAGAAGGAGTTGTAGTAGTTACAGTATTTAAGTTAACTGTGGGAAGAATCTGATTGATTTTATCTCTGATGGATGAAATTTTATTATTGAAAAAGTTCATAAAGTTCTGACTAGTAAGCTCTAAGGGGATGCTAGGATTGACAGAGTCCTGACTCTTTGTCAACCTGGCTACAGTACTGAAAAGAAACCTGGGATTATTCTTGTTCTCTTCTATTAATGCAGAGTAATAACTCGTTCTAGCTTTTCTAAGAGATTTTTTATAAATTAAAAGATGATTTCTCCAAGCTAAATAGATTTCATCTAAATTAGTAGAGCACCATTTTCTTTCTAATTGACGAGTCTTCTGTTTTAAGCTACGAGTTTCTGTGTTGAACCAAGGAGTTAAAAATCTCTGATTAGACTTTTTCTTTTTTAAGGGGGCCACCAAGTCTAGAGCCCGATGCAGAGAAGCTGAAACACTATCCACCATGTTATCAATTACAGAAGGAGCAAGCTGTCTATAGCTTATTTCCGTTGTGTTGACACATGGCATAGAGGAAACAATCTGCATAAATTTGGAAACAGCATCATCTGAGAGGCATCTACTGTGATAATATTTTTCTTTAGGAGCCAAATAGTCAGAAATAGTAAAATCAAAGGTTAACAGACAATGGTCTGACAGTACAGGGTTATGAGGAGACACTACAAGATTTTCTATTTCTATGCCATATGTCAGAACAAGGTCCAATGTATGGTGGAGGTAATGAGTAGAATTTCCTACTTTCTGAGAAAACCCAATCGAGTCTAATATTGAATTAAAAGCCACATTAAGGCAGTCACTATCTACATCCACATGTATATTAAAGTCCCCTACTATAATTATTCTATCAGATTTCAGCACTAAATCAGCTAAGAAATCAGCAAATTCGGATAAAAATTCTGAATAGGTTGATGGGGGACGATAAACTATGGCAAATAAAATTGGGTTTAACCTGGAATTGCTAAAGTGCCCAACACTGAGGACCAGGCCCTCAAAGGAATTATAACATGTTTTTTGCTTTACATTAACTAGTAATTTGGAATGGTAAATTGATGCTACTCCTCCTCCACGACCAGAACTTCTGGGATTTTGATAGTTTAAATAACCAGAGGGAGTTGATTCATTTAAACCAACATAATCCTCTTGCCCTAACCAAGTCTCTGTAAGGGAAATTAAATCAATCTGATGATCAATTAACAGATCATGGACTAACAGAGACTTGGGAGTTAGAGACCTAATATTTAATAAACCACATTTAATTTTTAAATTATGAGGAGGAACAGAGGCCAAATCATTCAATTTAGAGGCTTTATGTTTAATTTGAGTTTTACCAATATTTTGCTTTATCACTTTGGGATGCTTATACATTATATTTTTATTTACTTTGGAGGGAGCAGACAACGATTCTCTGATGGGGAAGACAGGGGCTAAGCTGAGGGGTGGCGGATGAAGAGGAGCTGCAGAGAGGCGTGTAAGACTGCGACTCTGCTTCCTGGTCCCAACTCTGAGTAGTCAGGGTTTTGGAAATTTGGATAAAAAAGATGCCAGATTGTTAGAGAAATGAGAAGCACCATCCAAAGTGGGATGAATGCTGTCTTGTCTCATAAGACCAGGTTTTCCCCAAAAAGAGCTCCAATTGTCAATGTAGCCCACGTCGTTTGCAGGACACCACACAGACAGCCAGCGGTTCAAGGATGACGAGCGACTAAACATGTCATCACTGGTCAGATTGGGGAGGGGCCCAGACAATACTACAGTGGCAGACATCGTTTTGGCAAAGTCACACACCGATTCTATATTAAGTTTCGTGACTTCCGACTGCAGGAGACGGATGTCATTAATGCCGGCGTGAATAACAATTGTGGAATATTTACAGTTACTTTTAGCCAGCATTTTCAAATTTGACTCGATGTCGCCTGCTCTGGCCCCAGGAATGCATGAGACTATGGCCGATGGAGTCTCTAGGTTCACGTTTCTGACTACAGAGTCGCCAATGATCAGAGTTTTTTCCTCAGCGGGTGTGTCGCTGAGCGGGGAAAAACGATTAGAAACGTGAACAGGTTGGTGGTGAACCGGGGCTTTGCGACTAGGCTTCCTTCTCACCGTCACCCACCCAGTCTCCTCGCTGCTGAGGAGAGCCGGGGAACCGGTGACAGGGGGGGCTAAGCTAGCTAGCTCCGCTGCAGCTAATGGGCGTCCGTCGAGATTAACTGGCGCAGACGGTGTTTCAATGCAGCGGAGCCGGGATTCCAAATCAGACAACCTCGCCTCGAGCGCCTCAAAAAGACAACATTTATTACATTTACCGTTATCGCTAAAAGAGGCAGAGGTGTAGCTAAACATCTGACAGAGAGAGCACACCAGAGGAGGAGAGGAAAGAGAGGTAGTAGCCATAGCTAGTGGCTCGAGAGCTGGAGAGCAAACCACACAGGCAGACAGCAAAACAGGAAGTGACGATACGTTACCACAAGGAAGTGACGATCCGGACATTCCATCAGATTAAGGATTTGCAGATGAAAACAGCCCTGCAGGACGGGTGCAAAGCCACCACGGAAGCTAAACACTAGTGCACTGAAAGGCCAAGAAGAAGCAGGAAGAACTAACACAGGAAATGGATGAAAACCTGAAAGACTGGGACAACAACAACAACTCAGAGAATGACACAGAAGAGAAATGGGCAACACAAAGATGCAGGGTATCAGACTGCGAGTGATGTTTTTGGCCACCCTGAGAGGAAACATCAAGATTGGTTTGATAAGCATGATGAACATCTGAAGAAACTACTAGAAGCAAGGAATACAGCTAGGCAGGAAAATCTACAGTGCAACACAAGGTCGAAGAAGAAGAAATACTCAACGGCTCAGAGTGAGCTACAGAAGTACACCAGAGAGATGAAGTTCAACTGGTGGAATGAAAAAGCAGAGGAACTTCAAACTGCAGCAGACATGAAGGACATGAAAACATTCTTCACAGGTTTGAGGGAAATCTACGGCCTTAAACCAAGAGGACTGATCTAACTTTTCTTTCTCCTGAAACGGTTTTGCAGGAGAAAGACAAGATCCTGGACAGATTTGCAGACCACTTTGACCAACTACTAAACAACCCTGGAGATCTCGCTGAAGAGGCTAAAGAAGCTCTAGTGCAGCGACCAGTTGTATCATGTCTGGATGAACCACCAAATCTTAATGAACTACTGGCAGCTATCAGGACAACACAGGATGGTAAAGCTCCAGGAAGAGATGGAATTCCAGCAGAAGTGTGGGAATTTGGTGGTGTTCAGCTGACCAACTGCCTGCACAAGCTCATCCAAGAGATATGGGATGCCCAGAAAGTATCTCAAGACTAAAAGGATGCAAGTATTGTGCTTTGTTCAAGAACGGTGACAGGAAAGATTGTGGAAATTACCGAGGTATATCACTGCTAGCCACTGTTGGTAAGATTCTCTCACGTGTACTACTGAACAGACTCAATGAACACATCTCGCAGAATGTACTACCAGAAACCCAGTGTGGCTTTAGAAGTGGAAGAAGCACAATGGACATGATTTTCTGCTTGAAACAGGTCCAAGAAAAGTGTATCAAACAGAACATTCCGCTTTATGTAGTCTTCATTGACCTCAGTAAAGCCTTCGATACTGTATCGCAACAAGGACTCTGGCAGGTACTCAAGAAATATGGCTGTACAGAGAAGTTTGTCAGCCTGATCGAGACACTCCATACAGGTATGCAAGCAAACGTGGCAATGAGTAGTTCAGTATCTAAAGACTTTTCAGTAAGCAACGGGGTGAAACAAGGTTGTGTGCTGCCGCCTACACTCTTCTCGCTATATCTGGCAGCCATGCTTGAGGTGGCCTTCAAAGACACTTCAGAAGGAGTATACATTCAAACAAGGAAAGAAGCAGACTTGTTCAATGTGGCACAGTTTAAAGCCAAGAGTAAGAAGGCGAGGAAGGCGCCGGGACCGGACGGCATCAGCGCAAAGCTCCTCAAGTCCTGTGCAGACCAGCTGTGTGGGATTGTGACGTATATCTTCAACATGAGCCTGAAACTGGGGAGGGTACCACAGCTGTGGAAAACATCTTGTGTGGTACCTGTACCAAAAACTTCCCACCCCAAAGACCTGAACAGCTACAGACCGGTGGCCTTGACGTCCCACTTGATGAAGACCCTGGAGAGACTGCTCCTTGCTCACCTCCGCCCCCTGGTGGAACCAGCGATGGATCCACTCCAGTTCGCCTACCAGCATGGCATTGGGGTGGAGGATGCGGTGATCTTCCTCCTTCACCGTTCTCTGTCCCACCTGGAGAAGCCCGGGAATATGGTGAGGATCATGTTCTTTGACTTCTCCAGTGCTTTCAACACCATCCAACCGATGATCCTGAAGGACAAGCTGCTGCGCGCAGGGGTGGACCAGCACCTGTCATCATGGATCCTGGACTACCTCACGAACCGGCCTCAGTTTGTGAGAACCCGGGACTGTGTGTCCGACACGATCATCAGTAGCACGGGGGCCCCCCAGGGAACGGTGCTGGCTCCCTTCCTGTTCACTCTTTATACTGCGGACTTCTCACACAACACAACACACTGCCATCTACAGAAGTTCTCTGATGACTCTGCGATCGTTGGCCTCATCTCCAATGGAGATGAAGCTGAGTACAGAGGGCTTATCCAGGACTTCGTGGACTGGTGCCATCGGAACTGCCTCCAGATCAACGCGAGGAAAACTAAGGAGCTGGTGGTGGACTGCCGCAGGCATGGGCAGCCCCTCACAGTACCAGTAAATATACAGGGAACAGACATCGAGATGGTGACATCCTATAAGTACCTGGGTATTCATCTGAACAATAAACTAGACTGGTCACACAATACTGATGCACTCTACAAGAAGGGACAGCGCAGGCTGTTCCTGCTGAGGAGACTCAGGTCTTGTGGTGTACAAGGGGCGCTGCTGAAGTCATTCTATGACACGGTGGTGGCATCAGCCATCACTTTTGGAGTGGTCTGCTGGGGCAGTGGCATTACTGCAGCCGATAGGAAGAGACTGAACAAACTGATTAAGAAAGCTAGCTCTGTCCTGGGGCAGCGCCTTGATCCGATGGAGGAGATAGGAGAGAGAAGGACGGTGGCTAAACTGTCATCTCTGCTGGAGTCCGAGTTCCACCCTATGCAGGACATACTGAATGCACTGAGGAGCTCATTTAGCAGCAGACTACATCATCCCAGGTGCACAACCGAGAGGTTTCGTAGGTCCTTCCTACCAACGGCTGTCAGACTGTACAACCTAAGCAGGGCTGCTCGCAGAGATAGCAAAAAGACGTAACAAACTAATAGTTTTTTGAATGCAAAAGATGCAATAGACTTACACAATGGTCCTCTCCGGCATACAACTAGGAACATACCGGTCGCTATGGAGGGTGAGAATATGTATGGGCACATAATCATACCATGTAGGATAACTAAGTAGACGGTTATGCTGTTTCATTCCATCTAGCAACAATGCTCTGCACTGTGTGTGTTTATATATTTGCATATTTATTCCATCTAGCTACAATGCTCCGTACTGTGGGTGTTTATATATTTATATATCTACATATTATTCCATCTAGCTACATTGCTCCGCACTGTGTGTGTTTATATACTTGCATATTTATTCCACCTAGCTGCAATGCTCCGTACTGTGGGTGTTTATATATTTACATATTTATTCCATCTAGCTACAATGCTCTGCACTGTGTGTTCATATATTCATATATTTATTCCATCCAGCTACAATGCTCTGCACTGTGTGTCTGTGTGTGTGTGTATATATATATATTTTATAGTAATACGTACATATGTTTATTAGCTGCTCTTGCTTGCTTGTTTTTTTTCTTGCCTTCTGATTGTTGCTCTGAGTGTTGCTATCCCTGTGCTGTTGCAATCCTGGAATTTCCCCGTTGTGGGACTAATAAAGGCTTATCTTATCTCTTATCTTATCTTATTGATAAAGGTAGTAAGAGAAATGCTCTTTGCCGATGACAGTGCACTAGTTGCACACAGTGCGGAAGATATGCAATCTTTAGGGGACAAATTTGCAAAAGCAGCTAGCCAATTCAGTCTCAAAATCAACATCAAGAAGACAGAGTGCCTTTATCAACCGCCCAAGTTCCAGTTATCAACATCACTACCAGAAGAGATCAGCACTGGTACAGAGTCACTCATCAAGTGTAAGACTTTCAAGTGTCTCGGGAGTACGGTTTCAGAGAATGCTAGGCTGGAGGATGAGCTATCTCTCAGAATGGGAAGAGCGAGTGCTGTGTTTGGAAACTTGAGGGAGAGACTGTGGAACAATCGACATGTGTCTATGTGAAATGCAAAGTGTACAGAGCGACAGTACTGGCTACTCTATCGTACAGTGCTGAAACTACAGGGCACAGGTAAAGAAACTCCATGCGTACATGATGAGACACCTTCGAGTCATAATAAATATCTCATGGAAAGACAAGATGACCAACATATAAGTGATGAAACGAGCTGGTCTACCATCAACGGAGTGCATGCTAATACAGATGAACCTGAGATGGCTCGGACATGTTGAGAGGATGGATCACCAGCAACTCCCTTGGCAGTTACTCTACTCACAGTTATGTGAAAGCAAACGCAATCAGGGTAGGCCAAGGCTTAGCTTTAAAGACACTGTAAAAACAAACCTTAAGAAGTTGGATACAGACAGGAGTTCCTGGCAGCGGAAGGTGAAGGACAGAGCTGCGTGGAGGAATCTGATTAGACCTAAATGAAACAGTCATTGTCGCCCTCGACAGACTGCTATGATGATGATGATGATGATAAGGCTGCTTAATAATTTTGTAAATTTTCTCCAATTTCATTAATAAGTGGCTATACAGTTGACAATATAGGCTACCTTTAATACCCACAGCAGCAATGATGGCGGCGCACCAAAAAGCAAATAATGGCCTACAAATTATAGGCTACCTAATTATAAATAATATAATTCAGAGTAGAAGCAGCTGAGGTGTACCGGCAGCCCAAGTGGAGTGCAGCTCAGATGGTTGCTGAAGCAAAAACTTGGGTGTGGGAGGAGTTCAGTGAGGCCATGGAACAAGACTTTCGATTAGCCTCAAAGAGATTCTGGCAAACTGTCCTGGCGACTCAGGAAGGAGAAACAACTCCCTGTCCACACTGTGTGTGGTGCAGATGGGGTACTGCTGACTTCGACTGGGGATATCTTCAGGTGGAAGGAATACTTAGAGGATCTCCTCAATCCCACTGAAACACCTTCCACAGAGGAAGCAGAGCTCGAGGACGAGGGGGATGACTTATCCACCAAAGGGGCTGAGGGTGCCGAAGTGGTTAAAAATCCTTTGGTGGCCGGGCCCCGGGAGTGATGAGATTCGCTCTAAGTACCTCAAGGCTCTAGATGTTTTAGGGCTGTTATGGCTGACACGCCTCTGCAACACTGTGTGGAGGTCGGTGACAGTGCCTTTGGCATGGCAAAGTGGGGTGATGGTTATCTCTAATAAGGAGGACTGGAGGGTGTGTTTCAACTTTAGGGGGATCACATTCCTCAGCCTCCCTGGGAAGGTCTATGCCAGGGTACTGGGGAGGAGAGACCAGCCGTTGGTCGAACCTCAGATTCAGGAGGAGCAATGTGGTCTTCGTCCTGGCCATGGCACATTGGACCAACACTTTACCCCCTCAAGGATCCTTGAGGGTTCGTGGGAGTTTTCCCAACCAGTCCACATGTGTTTTGTGGACTTGGAGAAGGCATTCGACAGCATCCCTCGTGGTCTCTTGTGGGGGAGGCTTCAGGAGTAGGACATATTGGACTTGTTGCTACGAGTTATCCAGTCTCTATACGATCGTTGCAAGAGTTTGGTTCGTATTGTCAACACTCAGTCAAACTTGTTTCCAGTGAGAGTTGGACTCCGTCAGGGCTGCCCTTTGTCATTGATCCTGTTCATAATTTCTATGAACATGACTTCTAGGCACAGCCAATGAACGGAGGGTATCATGTCTGTTGATCATCTCTGCTGTTTGCAGATGATGTTGCCCTGTTGGCTTCATCGAACAATGACCTACAGGTCTTACTGGAGCGGTTTGCTTCCGAGTGTGAAGCGGCAGGGATGAGAATCAGATCCTCCAAGTCCATGGTCCTCAGTCAGAAAAAAGTGGATTGTCTTCTCCTGGTTGGGAACAAGCTCCTGCCCCAAGTGGAGGAGTTTAAGTATGTTGGGGTCTTATTCACGAGTGAGTGAAAAATGGAGCGAGCGATTGACAGACTGATCGGAGCAGCATCTGCAGTGATGCGGATGTTGTACCAGTCTGTCGTGGTGAAGCGGGAACTAAGCTCGAAGGCAAAGCTGTCGATTTACCAGTCAATCTATGTTCTTACTCTCACCTATGGTCATGAGCTTTGGGTAATGACCAAAAGAATGAGATTGCAGATACAAGCGGCTGAAATGAGCTTTCTCCCTAGGATTGCTGGATTCACCCTTAAAGATAGGGTGAGGAGCTCAGTCATCCAGGAGAGGCTCAGAGTAGAGTCACTGCTCCTCTATATTGAAAGGAACCAGCTGAGGTGGTCTGGGCATCTGATTAGGATGCCTCCTGGACACCTCCCACTTGAGGTGTTTTGGGCATGTTCTACTGGGAGAAGACCCCGAGGCAAACCCAGGACATGCTGGAGAGACTATGTCTCCCAGCTAGCTTGGGAACGCCTAGGTATCCTCTCTGAAGAGCTGCAGCAGGTGGCTAGGGAGAGGGAAGTTTGGGCTTCTCTGCTTGAACTGCTGCCTCCATGACCTGGACCTCCGGAAAAGCGGTAGAAAAATGGATGGATGGATGGATAATTCAGAGTACTAAGTCATCCAAGTATTTTCTTTTCCTATATGGGGGTAGTCATGGAAAACAAAGAATAATGAGATCAAGGACAAGTCTGCATTCTTTTATTGTCTGCTTTTTAACGCCTTGAAAATTGATTCAAGGAATAATGGTCATTGTTAAGGATACTTTTTGGGTTATAATTATTGAAAAAGGAATTTAAGATTTTTTAGGAATCCATCGAAACACAGAGCACACTCCAGGGCAGCTATTAGCTACAAACTGTGAGAAGGGGAAGGAAAGAAAAGAATGCAGAGAGATGACAACCACACATCAGAAGGTATAAGCTACAACTCATTTTTTGCCTTTATATACAGAAGCAGGGATATCATGCAGCAAACTGCAGGGAGCAAGTTAAAGCAGCATAGGAGGGCAAATACACATGTTCTGGTGTGTTAATCATAGAGCATTTTAATAAAGAATAAAAGCCTCCTTTTACAATAGCCACTTTGATAATAAATTTTAGGTAAACACAGCGCTTATAAAAATCACATTATGTACCTATTCATGCTGTTAGTAGCACCTCATTATTTCACATCAAAATGGTTGCGGTAAAAAAAAGCCTTACATGGAGCATTTCAATGTAAAAGTTGTTCATTTTCTTCAGTACTTCAATGCTTTTTGTTCCCCGACTTGTATAATGCTGGCTATAAACTACATCAAGGTTCCACAGCCTAAACACTAGAAAGAGTCATTTTTCATCAGTTTTTGCTATAAGAAGAAAAGAAGCCTGGACATTTTTAAAATGGATTTAAAACAGTCAAGTTATACAGTGGGTAAAATAAGTATTAAACGCGTCACCATTTTTCTTATTAAATATATTTCTAATGGGGCTATTGCAGTGAAATTTTCACTAGATGTTTGTAATAACCCAACTAATCCATACATACAAAGAAATTAAAAAATAGATGTCCATAAAATATGTGTAATAATGTGAAATGACACAGGTAAAAAGTACTGAATACATGAAGGGAGCTGAAAAAAGGGATGGACAGCAAAGACACCAGCTGAAATCTATCAGTAATTAGAAAGCAATCCTGCCCCTTATAGGTGCAAATCAATATCAGCTGGTTCAGTCTCAACTGATGGCCTTTAAAAAAGTGCATCATTGCCAAGGTGTCACACAAGAAATATCTCATGATGGATAGAAGCAAAGAGATCTCTCAAGACCTTTGCAGCCTTATTTTTGCAAAACATACTGATGGCATTGGTTACAGAAGGATTTCTAAACTTCTGAATATTCCAGTGAGCACTGTTGGGGCCATAATCCAAAAATAGAAAGAGCATCGTTTCACCATAAACCAGCCATGACCAGGTGCTCCTCGCAAGATTTCTGATAGACTGAAAAGAATTATCAGAAGAGTTGTTCAACAGCCAAGGATCACTTGTGGAGAGCTTCAGAAAGACCTGGTACAGTTGTTTCATGGCCTGTATGCACACTCACCATGCAAAACTCCACTGCTGAAGAAAAAGCATATTGAAGCTTGTTTAAAGTTTGCTGCACAACATTTGGACAAGCCTGTTAACCCCTTGCACTCTGGTCAATTTCCCTAAAAACGCCTAAAAATAACGTACCCAAAGTAAATCAAAAGCTGTTCTTCAACCCTTTGCCGCATCTTCATGGGGTTGGTCTCATTTAAAAGAAAACACTTTGAATTTTTTGGAAAAATAGTCATAATCTCTCCAAGTGCTCCTGCCACTGAGTAACAGTCATCTAAACATACTGAACTTGAAGAAAATAAAGTTCGCCTGGGTGTTTTTTTGGATACAAATGCTTGCAAATAACACACAGCTGTCAGATACGGGCTGGAAAATGCAACAGAAATGTAGAACCAAGTGTTATCCAGCTGAGGTCAAACTTTTGTAACAATACCACAAAAAATGAATATATTACACAGCTTTTTTGTCAGGTTGTTCCCAGGCGTTTTTGAACTGTGCCAAATGGCACAGTTTGGAAAAACGTCTGTAACTTTTGAATGATTCAATATAGAAGCTTGATCTTGGGCTCTAATGAAAGGTGACACTCAGGGCTGTGTGTGTGTGTGTGGGGGGGGGGTTGTTTATTCATGAATGAATGAATGAATGAATGAACAAACAAGCCCCCACACACAAAGAAGCATGCCACGTAAAAAAATGTGTGGCTTTTTTTTTTTAACAAAAAAAAAAAAATAACCTACAGTGCAATAAAAATTATACTAAAATATCTGTAGAGGATAACAACTCCCCCCACCCCCGCTACAGAGGACGGACATCGTCCATCGCCACATGACGGACCGGACTACGCACAGTTGTACTAAAATATCTGCAATATATCTGCAATCCTCTACAGAGAAGTAGCGCAGGGATGGCAGCAGGAAATTCTGATTTCAGCTGAAATCTAATTTGGTCGATTGACTTATGGGGGGGCACAGCCCCCCTGAAGCTGGGAGGTTTTCAGTAAAACAGAAGTAATTTAGACTGAAAAAAATGATTAAAAAAAATAAATAAATACTAGACTTGGATAAATCATTAAATTTAATGAAAAGTTAACTTACTTTTTCTTCAATGTTGTCTCACTGTCTTTTGTCCAACATATTTAACAGTTCTATAAGAGTTTATTACACTATTTACACTGGACTGCAAAACAAATCTACCTACGGGTACAAATAAAGTAACCTGAACTTTTCTCTCAAGCCAATTCCATCGGAACTTATTTTTGACACTTTTGTCTATTTCTAGCACTGATGACTCCTGATCCTTCGATAAAAATCTCATAATTCCGCTGAAAACAATACCAAAAGCTCAGATTTCCAACACGAACCAGGGATGTGATTTGGGGTTGGGGAAATTATCTGAAAATTCAGCAGGGGGTCTGGGGGACATAGTCCCCCAGCGGGGTCCGGGGCAGAGCCCTGGGTTTTTATGATTTTTAAGTACCAGAACTGTGCTTAAATGACATAAAACAAACAGCTGAATGCCACTTATTACTGTATAATATTGACTTATGTTCCACGAAGATAGCATTCCTAAACTAGAAAAGCACTCGGAGAGCGCAGACCTCCGCCAAGCGCCACAGTTCCCCCCATAGAGTGTTTAACATCATAAATATTAATCCTCCATTTATTTTGTGTAACTTTATAGATTCCTTGACCATGAAAAAAATGCCATTCGCAAGTGGCATATATTAGCTATACTGTGATGCTTGTTGCGTGTTTATAGCTTCATTTGTTCTTTTAAAAATTTCAAAGGTTCCCTATTTTTTTTTAATTTTTTTGCATCATTATCCAGATTTATTCCATTTCCTTAGGTCTTAAATGTCTTGTAGAAGCTGTTGAAAACTTGTCCTGTATTATGCAAATTGTAAAAAAATTCCTGGATCCAGACGGTGATCCGGATCACCACCAAAATCTAATCATCTGTAGGATACCCCATTTCTGACAAACTCTGAAAATTTCATGAAAATCCGTCCATAACTTTTGGAGTTATCTTGCTAACAAACAAACAAACTGACAGACAAACCAACGCCGATGAAAACATAACCTCCTTGGCGGAGGTAAATATTCCAACAAGCATTATCCATCACATGCTTTAACACTTGATCAAATCAAAAAGTTAATTTTATCTATTCCATAATAGAAACAAAATTCCAACATATCATTACTTTTTATAATTTCAGCATTCATTTCAGATCACCAGTTTCAATCTCCATTGAGACTTGAGCAGTTCATTTTGCACAGTCACTGATGTAGCCAAGTCTTAGAAATATTCAAAAGTTATGAGTCAATGTTCACTGTGCACTGTCAATTTCAAACTGTTTCGAATCATAAAAGGGGATGGTTAACTTTTATTACCGTTTCCTCCCCCGCGCAGCCCAGCTCATACAGCCGTTGTACACCGCCAGTAACAGAGAGTTAATGGCTCTCCACCTGGCCATACGCCACTTCCAGTCCTGCCTGAAAGGACGCATCTTCACTGCGTTCGTGGACCACAAGCCGCTAACGTACTTTATCTTCCTGGAAGATAAAATAAAGCGGAATTCGGCGAATTAGCAGAAAATCACATCCCTGAGAACACGCCGCCATGAATGTTTGAAAAAGCATACAACGAGCCATTTGATTGGTTCAATCGTTTGCAACTATCCAATCGCAGGGCTGTTTACAATACAGCAGTAGCTTGAACACAACACATCCGGGTTATCGCGGGAGACGACTTCCGGGGAAGCGCCGAGCGCTTATGTAATCATGTTGATTTTCGCTAAAATTGGTAACAATAAGGTACCTTACCCCCCCTAAAATTTTCTCAACGGATTTACACGATTCACAGAAATGATCAATTTGAAAATAAATCGGCGGAAAATTGCCATCCCTGGTAGTGGGGGGGGGGGGGGGGGACTGTTCTCGGCGCGTGGTCCGTCATGTGGCGATGACGCACAGTTGTAATTTACCGATTGGTCAAAAGTCATTTTGATTACAATTTCAGGGATAAAGAATAATTTAGCTTATACACTTACCTGTCCACAACAGCAGTGTCGCTGGCGACATCTCTTCCTCATTGTCAGACGAACATGAAGCGGTTCGCCGCTTGTTACGACTCGTGGTTCTGGTCATGCGACCCAGTCAAACCATGATTCCATTATTGCGGTTTTGCGCTTCCATGATTGTGGTTTTGGCGAACGATTTTTCAAAACAAATAAGAACAGTAGTAAGAAAAAAAGACTGGCAAACGCTACCGTCACACACAGCAGCTTACACAAAACAGATTTTACGCACGGGACGCACGCTTTCAATCGTGGAACTTCTCTGCTTCAATTGGCTCGCTGTATTCGCAACCGTTGGTAGGCGGGTCCTTCTTGCTAGGTTTTCAGTCATTGGTTCTTCAAGGTTTCAGAAACCCAATTCAAGGCTCTTATTAGTCGAATGAGAGGTCAATCAAATCTAAACCAATCAAAGCACTCCTTTGGCTTTCTGTTCGCGGCTGTGTCTGTAGTGGAAGAACGGAAATGCAGGTTGTTTTTTTTTTTTTTTCAGTGCGCACTAGGAAGCACAGTGTGCGTACTAGTGCGCACTAGTACGCAGAGATGTGACCACCCGCGGTATCCCGGAGTGCAAGAGGTTAAATACTGGGAGAAATTGTCTGGTCAGATGAGACCAAAACTGAACTGTTTGGCTGCCATAATGCACATGGTGTTGGAGGAAAAACGGCACTGCATATCACTCCAAAAACACCATATCAGGGGAGGTGGGAACATCATGGTGTGGGGCTGTTTTTCATCATACAGTACTGGCAAATTTCATATAATTGAAGGAAGGATGAATGGAAAAATGTACTGAGACATTCTTGAGAAAAATCTGCTACCATCTCCCAAGATGAAGATGAAATAAGGGTGGACATTTCAGCAAGACAATGATCCTAAACACACAGTCAAGGAAACTCAACTGATTTCAGAGAAAGAAAATAAAGCTGCTAGAATGGCCCAGCCAAACACCTGACTTGAATCCAATTGAAAATCTATGGAAAGAAGTAATGATCAGAGTTCATAGAAGAGGTCCAGTTTTGAAGACTGCTTATGTGGAAGAATGGGACAAACTCAACTGAGCAATGCATGCGACTAGTTTCTCCATACAGGAGGTGTCATGCAGCTGTCATTACCAACAAAGGTTTTGTATGAAGTAGTGAATAACTTTCAGTGTGTTCAATACTTTTTCCCTGTGTTATGTCACAATATTATACATAATTTATGGACTTTTTTAAAAATTTCTTTGTATGTATGGATTAGCTGGGTTGTTACCAACATCTCATGAAAATTTCACTACAATAGCTCCACGAAAAATATATTTACTGACAAAAATGGTGACATGTTCAATACTTATGTTACCCGCTGTAAGTATAAAGCTTAGAGACAAGCTTTAAAAAAAAATATTACGCACGCGTGCGCGCGCACACGCACACACACACACAGGGTATAGAAAATAATCACATTCTGTTGCCTGGCAGCCTGAAATGAAGATAAACAAATTTTGTTTTATCCACCCATTTCCCACTCAGTGCAACTTATAACACTCAACTGAAAGATATAACAGCAACAGAAACAACAAAATGTGATTATTTTGAAGGAGGCAATTCTTTTTAATTTTTTTTTTTTTTTTTTTTTGTATTTTGAATACTTTATTGATCCCCAGAGGGAAATTCAGGGCATCCACCTGGATGGATGAGGCAGCCACGGTACGGTGCCAATCTGTATATACAGTATGCATTTTTACTCTATTAACACAACACCTTCACATCATTTCACACTTTCTGGTTTTCAGAGCATGGCTGCGATACAGGTTACAACAAGAACAAACCCAACTTATTCAGAACACCAATAACCATTTCCTGAAGATTAAATTTCTCACCACAAAATGTCAAGGCTTGCCGTCATTCTACTTGTATGCTGGAGTTAATTAGCTGTGTGATATTTTCTGTAAAACTCAGAAAAGTGTTAGACAGCTTGTATATGACTTTGTTTTGAGTAATACAGCAATTTGCTGATTTGGGAATTATTATCTTCAGTTGGTTGAACATGGATGAAGTGTATCCTTATTAGAGATAACGATAGTTTAAATTTTTTGATTAATCTACAGATTGCTTTTTCGATAAATTGCTTGATTTGTTGTATGAGATTATTTAAATCAATTGCACATCTGTCAGTCTGGTAATAAACTCATGCTTGACATATGATAAATGGGATGGATTTTCCTGACCTTTTGACTGCACGGCCAGAGTCATGTAGTGGGCTGAGTAGTGTCTCTTCCAGAAGGCACGCAGCCGCTTATAGACATTGATCTTCCTCCTCTTTGGCTCCTGCTTCAAAGTCTCTGCATTCCCTGGTGTTGTCACAAGTCAACAATCAATTCAGTACAACGATAAAACACCACAAAAAAAAAAAAAAAAAAAAAAAAAAAAAAAAAAAAGGATTTACAAAATACAGGGACACCACAACAGGAAGGCAGTTGGCATCAGTTCCAGCGTTCCTGTTTGTTATTGCTGAACATACCCCAAGGAGGCCCTGTCTGTATTATGCATCCCAGTGGTTGTGTTTACCAACTCACCCCAGCAGAACTTGCCCATAGGGTGTCCGGGTTTGGCCAGACTGCCAAATAGCATCTCCTTCCTGTGGGAGTCAGATGGCTTAGCCAGCTGGTACTCTGACAGACAGAGAGGGGGGACACAGGGAAAAGATGGCAGAAAAGGACAAATATCAGTAGTGAGCAGAGGCGCTATATAGGGAAAACACTTCATTTAGCTAGCCCTAAATAAACAAATAATTCTCGACTGCTCGGGATGAAAGAGTGAAGTGCATGAGCACCAAGACTCACCACTGTCGACGGGCCTCCACCTCCGTCAATAGCGTCTCGATCATCAGGGGGCAGATAAAGAACTGGGCCCACCTGAGCAGGAGAAATAGGAACAGAGAGGCAACAATCAGAGTGAAGATGGTAATGCTGACTGCAGACTAGACAAAAACATTGAGATGTAGATTGACATATGCAGAAACTAGCAGAATGGTGAGCGAGTGAGCGGGCACATCCAAAGCTTGATCAGTCAGATTCTGAGATTTCAATATCCCTGTTTATTTTCATATCACATGCTTCAAATAACTCAACAAAGGAAATAAAGGGTTTCAAAATGTCAAGTTTCATCGGAATAAAACTCCTTATTCCAGCCATATAATGTGATGCATAATAAAGAAGCAGTGGGGTGCTGAGCTCAAATTCACAAATCTCAGGGGTCACAACTAGGGAACCACCGATTGTGAAATTTTAGGCAGGTGGTGTTGTAATGTAATAATAAGCTGGCCAATACAGAATGTTTGTCTTTGTTGTCATTGGCCCAGTCTTAAGGTAAGAGAAACAGAAGTCTACATATACAGATATATAAGGGATTCTGCTTTGTATGTAGGAGGCAGAAACTTTGTGCCCCTGCTAACTCAGTGCCACTTGACTGCAGCCTCTCATCTCTTGCATGGTGATGCCAAAATAACCTGAAGAGTGCACCCGTTATGGTTTCAGTGACTGCTTGATGATAAAAGAGGCAAAGGTCACCTTTTTTAACCAACATTTACTGATGGAGATGTATACAGAGGGAGGAATCAAGATACCATTGAGCGCTGGGACACCAAAACCATATTTACTAGGGGTGTAACGGTACATGTATTCGGATTTTTCGGTACAGCACCTTCGGTTCGGTGCAGAGGCGTACCGAGGTTCCACACAGACCACGTTAAGTGACGGACATGAAGTGGAACTGCCTCGCGCCAGACATGTAAACAAACAGTGCAGCCCAGGGAACATCAGGGCTGGCTGTCTGGCAAAGCCAGAGCTTAAAGACTCTTCACAACTGTCCTGTCTGGGAACATCCATCCATTCATCCATCTTCTACTGCTTTTCCAGAGGTCCGGGTCGCAGAGGCAGCAGTTCAAGCAGAGAAGCCCAGACTTCCCTCTCCCCAGCCACCTGCTCCAGCTCTTCAGAGAGGATACCAAGGCGTTCCCAGACCAGCTGGGAGACAGTCTCTCCAGCAAGTCCTGAGTCTACCCTGGGGTCTCCTCCCAGAGGGACATGCTCGAAACACCTCAAGTGGGAGGCGTCCAGGAGGCATCCTGATCAGATGCCCATACCACTTCAACTGGCTCCTTTCAATGCGGAGGAGCAGCAGTTCTACTCTGAGCCCTCCCGGATGCTGAGCTCCTCATCCTATCTCTGAGGGTGAGTCCAGCAATCCTACAAAGAAAGCTCATTTCAGCCGCTTGTATCCGCAATCTCGTTCTTTCGGTCATTACCGAAAGCTCATGACCATAGGTGAAGGTAGGAATGTAGACTGACTGGTAAATCGACAGCTTTGCCTGAGAGCTTAGTTCCTTCTTCACCACAATAGACCAGTGCAACGTCCGCATCACTGCAGATGCTGCTCTGATCCATCTGTCAATCTCTCGCTCCATTCTCCCCTCACTCGTGAATAAGACCCCAAGACACTTAAACTCCTCCACTTGGGGCAGGAGCTTATCCCCAACCGGAGAGGACAATCCACCTTTTTCTGGCTTAGGGACCATGGACTCGAACTTGGAGGTGCTGATTTTCATCCAGCCGCTTCACACTCAGCAGCAAACCATCACAGTAAGGCCGGTAGGTCATTGCTGGATGAAGCCAGCAGGCGAACACCATCTGCAAACAACAGAGATGAGATCCTGTGGTCACCAAGCATGACACCCTTGGTTCCCTGGCTGCGCCTAGAAATCCTGTCCATAAAAATTATGAACAGGATCGGTGACAAAAGGCAGCCCTGGTAGAGTCCAACTCTCACTGGGAATGAGTCTGACTGAGTGTTGGCAATACGAACCAAACTCTCACAACAGTCGTACAGAAACCAAATAGCTCGTAACAACAAGCCCGATACCCCATACTCCCGAAGCACCCCATACAAAAAACCACGAGAGCCACAGTTGAATGCCTTCTCCAAGTCCAAAAAACCCATGTAAACTGGTTGGGCAAACTCTCACGAACCCTCAAGGATTCTTGAGAGGGTAAAGAGCTGGTCCAATGTGCCATGGCCAGGACGAAAACCACATTGCTCCTCCTGAATCTGAGGTTCGACCAACAGCTGGACTCTCCTCTCCAGTACCTTGGCATAGACCTTCCCAGGGAGACTGAGAAGTGTGATCCCTCTAAAGTTGAAGCACACCCTCCGGCCCCCCTTATAGAAGAGAGGAACCACCACCTCGGTTTGCCATGCCAAAGGCACTGTCCCCCACCTCCACGCAATGCTACAGAGGCGTGTCAACCATGACAGCCCTACAACATCCAGGGCCTTGAGGTACTCAAGGCGAATCTTGTCCACCCCCAGGGCCTAGCCACCAAAGAGATTTTTAACCACCTTGGTTACTTCAGCCCCTGTGATAGGCGAGTCGTCCCCCTCGTCCACAAGCCCTGCTTCCTCTGTCAAAGGTGTGTCAGTGGGATTGAGGAGATCCTCAAAGTATTCTTTCCACCGCCCGACGATATCCCCAGTTGAAGTCAGCAGTGCCCCATCTGCAACATACACAGTGTGGACAGGGAGCTGCTTCCCCCTCCTGAGCCGCCGGAGCAGTTTGCAAGAATCTCTTTGAGGCCGACCAAAGTCTTGTTCCCATGGCCTCACTGAACTCCTCCCATACCCGAGTTTTTTCTCAGCAACCACCCGAGCTGCACTCTGCTTGGCCTGCCGGTACACCTCAGCTGCTTCGGGAGTCCCACAAGCCAACCAAACTTGATAGGACTCCTTCAGCTTAATGGCCCCCCTCACCACTGGTGTCCACCATTTCGTTCAGGGGTTGCCACCACGAGATGCCCCAACAACCTTGTGGCCGCAGCTCTGGACAGCCGCTTCAACAATGGAGGTGGAGAACATGGCCCATTCAGACTCCCATGTCTCCAGACTCCCTCGGAATGTGGTCGAAGTTCTTCCGGAGGTGGGAGTTGAAGACCCCATGGACAGGAGCCTCAGCCAGACGTTCCCAGCACACCCTCACTATATATATTTGGGTCTACCAGGTCTGAATAGCATCCTTCCCTGCCATCGGATCCAACTCACCACCAGGTGGTGATCAGTTGATAGCTTTGCACCTCTCTTTACCCGAGTGTCCAGGACATATGGTCGCAGGTCTGATGACACAATAACAAAATTGATCACTGACCTGCGACCTAGGGTGTCCTGGTGCCAGGTGCACATATGGACACCCTTATGCTTGAACATGGTGTTTGTTATGGACAAACTGTGGTTAGCACAGAAGTCTAATAACTGAACACCAATAACTGGCGTTCAGTTATTGGACTTCTGCCTGGGAACACTTCGGCTTTATGGTGAAATATGTGAATGGACAAAGGCAAGTGAATAAGACGAAAACAGCAGCGGATATGCTTTTGCCAGTATGTTGAACTTGTTAACTCATTTGAAACGGTACCACGCAAATGTGCAGCGTAAAAAAAAAAAAAAAAACAAAAAACATTAACACGGTACAAGTGCAGCTTCCAGCAGCATTATCCTCTCAGGGCTTTTCAGATCGAGCCAAAGCAATAACAAATGCCACTGGTGCTTTTATAGCAGCGGATCTAAGGCCATATTCAGTTGTTAAGAACACCAGGCTGAAACACATGCTGAAGGTAACTGAGCTCCGGTATGAAGTTCCTTGTTGTGCCCACTTCAGCCAGAAAATAATACCATCCTTGAAGAAAAAGCTAAATCGTTAATGTTGCACTTTACACACGTGGACAAAATTGTTGGTACCCCTCTTTTAATGAAAGAAAAACCCACAATGGTCACAGAAATAACTCAAGTAGGTTCATTTTGTCTTTTTAATTATTTATCTTTTGTTCTTATTAAAGTCAAGAACAGAAAGGAGATGTCTTTACCTTCTTAACATGTTTCGACTGTACACTGCAGCCTTCGTCAGAAGAGTCAGCTGATTGCTGCCAGGTGACGTTTATCAGCTGATTTTCGTAGGCGGGGCCAGCTCAGCAGATCTGTCAGATCCACTGCGCTGGCCCCGCCTTCTGCAGTCAGATGGTCTCTGGAGAATGTGATCCCAGGTGTGGGAAAGCATAAGGCCCCCTCATCTCGGTCATGGTGTCTTTTCCCCCGCTTCCTGATTTCTATGGCCTCCTTGATCCAGCGTTTGTGTCTGTTGCCCTCTGATCCAGTAATTTTTTGCGTTGTCCCCAGTCCATGATGTGATTATTTCTTTTGCAGTGATCTGATATTGCTGATTTTAATGTTTCTTGTTCTGCCTTTTCTTGTTGTGACCTTGTGAGTCGTCCTTGTGTTTCCTTCTCACATTCCTTCTGGTGTTCTTTTTTTCTTGTGGTGAATGATCTTCCAGTTTCTCCAATGTAGGTTTTGTTGCATGATCTGCATGATATTTCATATATTACATTGCATTTTTTGTCTTGTTCTATTCTGTCCTTGGGGTGTACTAATAACCGTCTTAATTTTTTGTGTGGTTCTACTGCTGTGTTTATTTTGTATTTTTTCATGATCCTTTGTTTTAATTCAAACCCCACATAAGAAAAGAAAAAAATGCTAAAAGCCCTTCTCAAACCCCTATTAGAAAGTTTAAAAAAAAAAAAAAATAAATAAAAAAAATCACAAAGGACGCATATGATCACCTGATACCCACAGCCAGCATCACCCCCCGGATCTATGGAACTCCAAAAATACATAAAAAGGATATCCCACTGCGGCCAATAATAGACAGTATTGGATCAGTAACGTACAATTTATCAAAAGCCCTGGTTGAAATCATCAAACCCCTCCTTGGACTATCAGATTTCCACTGCAAAAACTCCAAACAGCTGGCACAAGAACTCAAAAAATATGAAAATAGAATCAGACGAGATCCTCATTTCACGTGACGTCATTTCATTATTCACAAAGACACCTGTTGATGTCACATTACATACAGTGCAAGAATGCCTCAATAATGACCGTACCCTTAAAAGACGCACCAATCTCACAGTTCATGACATATCCAAACTATTACAATTTGTTGAAAAATCCACCTATTTTCAATACATATCTAACTAACTAACTAACTAACCTGCACTTATATAGCGCTTTTCTAGTCACAAAGACCACTCAAAGCGCTTTCATTAATACTAACCCTCTATTCTAAGGGCCTATAGGAAACAGATATCTAGGGACAATTTAGAACAGCCAATTAACCTAACATGCATGTTTTTGGCATGTGGGAGAAACCGGAGAAATCCCGGAGTAAACCCACGCAACACGGGGAGAACATGCAAACTCCACACAGATCACTGTTGGTCGGGGGCTGGAATCGAACCCACGATCCCACGATCCCCACAATCCCCCGGCCAAGGGTAAACTGTGCTGCCCGCAGTGCTAACCACTGCGCCACCGAGCAGCCAGGATAGGAAAAATTTACAGACAAAAAGAAGGATTTGCAATGGGAGACCCACTATCAGCCATTATGAGCAGCTTTCCATGGAGGATCTGGAAACAAAGCATCAACACAGCACCTACACAATGTAAACCCACCCTTTGGAAGAGATATGTGGATGACATTCTGGAAAAAATAAGGCAAGGGACACTACTACTAAGGACTCACTGACATCTGTACAGCTCTGGGAATATAAAATTCACAACACGAGAGGAGGAAATGGCACCATAGCCTTTCTGGACATGTAAATTCCACCACAACGATGACGGCAGTCATAAAAATCACAGGTCTACAGGAAACCAACCCACACAGGATCAATACCTACTATGGACTTCTTGAACACCCCACAGCACAACAAGTATCGGTTGTCAGGACCACTTATCATGAACGGGCCACCATCATCCACAGACCAGAAGACAGTCAGGAGGAGTAACCACATAATTAATGCACTTATTTGCTGCCAATTTTCAGTATGGGCCATAATACAATGGGAAACAGCAAGTCACAAAAAACAAAGAAAATACAGGAAATTAGTCACAGAACAATACCGAAATCAAAAACAAGGGACACCAGAAACTTATACAATACTATGAGGGATCAGGAATCAATTCTAAGGATCTTGTAAATGTAATACAAAATAAACACAGCAGTCAAACCACACAAAAAATTAAGACAGTTATTAGTACACCCCAAGGACAGAATAGAACAAGACAAAAAATGCAATGCAATATATGAAATATCATGCAACAAAACCTACATTGGAGAAACTGGAAGATCATTCACCACAAGAAAAAAAGAACACCAGAAGGAATGTGAGAAGGAAACAAGGACGACTCACAAGATCACAAAAAGAAAAGGCAGAACAAGAAACATTAAAATCAGTAATATCAGATCACTGCAAAAGAAATAATCACATCATGGACTGGGACAACGCAAAAATTATTGGATCAGAGAGCAACAGACATAAACGCTGGATCAAGGAGGCCATAGAAATCAGGAAGCGGGGAAAAGACACCATGAACCGAGATGAGGGGGCCTTTATGCTTTCCCACACCTGGGATCACATTCTCCAGAGACCATCTGACGGCAGAAGGCGGGGCCGGCGCGGTGGATCTGACAGATCTGCTGAGCTGGCCCCCCACCTACGAAAATCAGCGATAAATGTCACCTGGCAGCAATCGGCTGACTCTTCTGACCGAAGGCTGCAGAGTACAGTCAAAACATGTTTAAGAAGGTAAAGACATCTCCTTTTTATTCTTGTCTTTAATAGAACAAAAGATAAATTAATGGTCACAGAAATAACTTGAATCTGACAAAAGTGGTAATAAATAAAAATTCTATGAAAATTAACCAATGAAAATCAGACAGCTGCTATGTGAATTGTGGTTCAGCAGAATTATTTTAAAAAACAAACTCATGAAACAGGCCCTGGACAAAATGATGGTACCCTTAACTTAATATTTTGTTGCACAACCTTTGAGGCAGATCGCTGCAATCTAACAATTTCGGTAACTGTCAATGCGACTTCTGCACCTCTCAGCAGGTATTTTGGGCCACTCCTCATGAGCAAACTGCTCCAGTTGTCTCAGGTTGAAGGGTGCCTTCTCCAGACGGCTCGTTTCAGCTCCTCCACAGATGTTCAATAGGATTTAGATCAGGGTTCGTAGAAGGCCACTTAGAATACTCCAATGTATTGCTCTTAGCCATTCTTGGGTGTTTTTAGCTGTGTGTTTTGGGTCATTATCCTGTTGCAAGACCCATGACCTGCGACTGAGCTGTCTGACACTGGGCAGCACATTTCTCTCTAGAATACCTTGATAGTCTTGAGATTTCATTGTACCCTGCACAGATTCAAGACACCTGTGCCAGATGCAGCAAAGCAGCCCCAGAACATGACAGAACCTCCTCCATGTTTCACAGTAGGGACAGTGTTCTTTTCTTGGTATGCTTCATTTTTTGCATCTGTGAACATTGAGCTGATGTGCCTTTCCAAAAAGTTCCAGTTTTGTCTCGTCTATCCATAGGACATTCTCCCCAGAAGCTTTGTGGCTTGTCACATGCAGTTTGGCAAATTCCAGTCTGGCTTTTTTACGATTTGTTTTCAACAGTGGTGTCCTCCTTGGTTGTCTCCCATGAAGTCCACTTTGGCTCAAACAACGACAGATGGTGCGATCTGACACTGATGTACCTTGACCTTGGAGTTCACCATGAATGTGTTTAGAGGTTGTTCTGGGCTCTTTTGTTACCATTCGTATTATCCGTTCTCTTCCATTTTTCATCAAGTTTCCTCCTGCGGCCACGTCCAGGGAGGGTGGCTACAGTCCCCATGGATCTTAAATTTCTGAATAATATGTGCAACTGTAGTCACAGGAACATCAAGCGCTGGAGATGGTCTTATAGCCTTTACCTTTAACATGCTTGTCTATAATTTTCTTTCTAATCTCCTGAGACAACTCTCTCCTTTGCTTCCTCTGGTTCATGTTTAGTGTGGTACACACCATGTCACCAAACAGCACAGTGACTACTTGTCACCCTTTAAATAGGCCGACTGACTGATTACAAGTTTGTAGACACCTGTGATGTTAATTAGAAGACACATCTTGGTTGAACATGTCCCTATGGTCACATTGTTTTCAATCTTTTCTAGGGGTACCATCATTTTTGTCCAGGCCTGTTTCATGAGTTTGTTTTTTAAAGTAATTCTGTTGAACCACAATTCAAAAGCAATGTCTGATTTTCATTGGTTAATTTTCACAGAATTTATTTATTACCACTTTTGTCAGATTCAAGTTATTTCTGTGACCACTGTGGGTTTTTCCTTTCATTAACAGAGGGGTACCAACAATTTTGTCCACGTGTGTAGGGCCAGTGTTTTTCAAGGGTGCCCTGGTATGTTCAGATTTTTGAGAGACATTTATTATTGTCCAAAAAATTGCAAATAATTTGCTGTTGTGCATGAGTGCCTTCAGAACCGATATATAACAATCACAAATTTGCAATTTTTTTGACCAATTAACAAGTGAAATTAAATAATTTCCCACAGAAACCTGAACATAGCAGAGCACCCTGGTTAAAAACATTGCTTCAGGCAATAAGGAACTTTAATTTCCTAAAAATACAAGAATAATTCAGACTATTCAAACTTCTATCGTTGCACTTGTCTGCATTGTTCATTTGCTAAAAAAAAAACTGTTTTATTGTATTTATTTATTGGAGAATTTACTGCTGGCAGTTTGCAAGGTTTTTTGTCAAAGCTGTTTCCGCTTATACAAAAGATAAGCAGTTTTACGTTTTGCATTTTGTTTCCTTACTGGAGCCAAAATGAACTGAATCATGATTTTAGCGTACCGTTACACCCCTACTATTTACATTTACTTAGATTCACATTTCTTTATTTTAATCCGCTCATATAACCTCCAAGAGGTGCATGCCGGGGAAGAATGCATGCACATCCTGGATCTAATCTCCCTCACCCTGCTGCTCTTTCCCCATGTCTCTCGCTCCACTCCCATGGTGGAGTATCATCAGACAGGGAAATGGAGGTGTATGGTGTTGGAGGAATCATGCGTACTCAACAGCGGCCGGGTGGACTGCAGGTAAGGCCTGATTTATGCCCCTCTGTGGAGCTTATGTTCCATGTGTTTACAAGCACATAAGCAAATAGGCTGTCCCAACTGCTTACGGTGGTGTGTTGTATATGCATTCATTATTATTTATAGTGGTGTGAAAAAGTGTTTGCCCCCTTCCCGATTTCTTGGGGGTTTTTGTACGTTTCATTCATCTTCTTCCGCTTAATCCTTTTCGGGTCGCGGGGGGGCTGGAGCCTATTCCAGCATCTTTTGGGCGAGAGGTAGGGTACACCCTGGACAGATCGCCAGTTCATCGCAGGGCCAACACGGAGAGACAGACAACCATTCACTCTCACAGTCATACCTAAGGACAATTTAGAATCCCCAGTTTGATGCCAATTAACCTAACTTGCATGTTTTTGGCTTGCGGGAGGAAACCGGAGAAATCCCGGAGTAAACCCACGCAGACACGGGAAGAACATGCAAACTCCACACAGATCACTGTTGGTCGGGGGCTGGGATGGAACCCAGGATCCCCCGGCCAAGGGTGAGTTGCTGTGCTGCCGCAGTGCTAACCACTCCGCCACCGTGCCGCCTTTTTGTATGTTTGTCACACTTAACCCCTTGCACTTGTCAATTTCCCTAAAAACGCCAAAAAATAACGTACCCAAAGTAAATCAAAAGCTGTTCTTCAACCCTTTGCAGCATCTTCATGGGGTTGGTCTCATTTAAAAGAAAACACTTTGAATTTTTTGGCAAAACAGTCATAAACTCTCTAAGTGCTCCTGCCACTGAGTAACAGTCATCTAAACATACTGAACTTGAAGAAAATAAATTTCGCCTGGGTGTTTTTTTTAGATACAAATGCTTGCAAATAACACACAGCTGTCAGATCCGGACTGGAAAATGCAACAGAAATGTAGAACCAAGTGTTATCCAGCTGAGGTCAAAATTTCATAACAATACCACAAAAAATGAATATATTACACAGCTTTTTTCTTAGGTTGTTCCCAGGCGTTTTTGAACTGTGCCAAATTGTGCCAAATGGCACAGTTTGGAAAAACGTCTGTAACTTTTGAATGATTCAATATAGAAGCTTCATCTTGGGCTCTAATGAAAGGTGACACTCAGGGCTGTGTGTGTGTGTGTGGGGGCTTGTTTGTTCATTCATTCATTCATGAATGAACAAACAAGCCCCCCCACACAAAGAAGTATGCCACGTAAAAAATGTGGCTTTTTTTTTTTTTTTTTTTTTTTTTACAAGAAAAAATAACCTACAGTGCACTAAAAATTATACTAAAATATCTGTAGAGGATAACAACTCCCACCCCCCACCCCACCCCCCGCTACAGAGGACGGACATCGTCCATCGCCACATGACAGGCCGCGGTCTACTACGCACAGTTGTACTAAAATATCTGCAATAATATCTGCAATCCGCTACAGAAGAGTAGCGGGGGGGGGGGGGCGTCCACAGTCCGGACGCGGCGTATGGACTGGACGGTCCGTGCGCCGCGGTACACGGTCCGTGCGCCGCGGTCTACTACGCACAGTTGTAATTTACCGATCGGTCAAAAGTCATTTTGAACTACATTTTTCAGGGATAAGAATAAGTGTAGCTTATAACACTGTACCTAGTCTCACAACAGCAGTGTCGCTGGCGAACTACTCTCTTTCCTCATTGTCGGATGAACATGACGCGGGTCCCTTGTTACGGAGTCGTCGGTTGCTGGGGTCTCGCGTACCCGTCAAACCATATTCCATTATTGCGGTTTGCCTCTTCCATGATTGCGGTTTTGGTGAACGATTTTTCAAAACAAATAAGAACAGCAGTAAGAAAAAAGACTGGCGAACGCGTGTGTGCACCCAGCGCCTACACAAAACAGATTTTGCAAGGGATGCACGCTTTCGACTTCTGTGCTTCAATTGGCTCGCTGTATTCGCAGCCGTTGGTAGGGCGGGTCCTTCTGCTAGGTTTCAGTCATTGGTTCTTCAGGTATCAGAAATCCAATTCAAGGCTCTTATTAGTTGAATGAGAGGTCAATCACATCTATACCAATCAAAGCACTCCTTTGGCTTTCTGTTCGCGGCTGTGTCTGTAGTGGAAGAACGGAATGCAGCTTTTTTTTCCAGGGCGACACTAGGACGCAGAGACTGCCGCCCGCGGGTACACCGGAGTGCAAGAGGTTAAAGGTTCAGATCATCAAGCAAATTTAAATATTAGACAAAGATAACGCAAGTAAACACAAAATGCAGTTTTTAAATGAAGTGTTTATTATTAAGGGTTAAAAAAAAATTCAAACCTACATGGCCCTGTGTGAAAAACTGATTCCGCCCCCCCCCCTTGTTAAAACATAAATTAACTGTGGTTTATCACATCTTTGGAAAGCCGAGTTCAATTTCTCTATCCACACCCAGGCATGATCACTGCCACAACTGTTATCAATCAAGGAAATCACTTAAACAGGACCTGCCCGACAAAGGTGAAGTAGACCAAAAGATCTCAAAAGCTAGACATCATGCTGCGATACAAAGGAATTCAGGAACAAATGAGAAAAAGTAACTGCGATCTATCAGTCTGGAAAAGGTTATAAAGCCATTTCTAAAGCTTTGGGGGCTCCAGTGAACCACAGTGAGAGCATTTATCCACAAATGGTGAAAACATGGAACAGTGATGAACCTTCCCAGGAGTGGCCGGCTGACCAAAATTACCCCAAGAGCGAAGCAAGATAAAGATAAGATAAGATAGCCTTTATTAGTCCCACAATGGGGAAATTCCAGGATTGCAACAGCACAGGGATAGCAACACTCAGAGCAATAATTAAGAAGATACGAAAAATATAAATAAGAGCAGTGGATATACATATGTACACATAAATGCTCAACGTGCCTGACTCCCTCTGCAGGTGGATCACCGACTTCCTGACAGACCGGAGGCAGCATGTGCGGCTGGGAAAGACTGTCTCGGACTCTGTAAGCATCAGCACCGGATCACCTCAGGGCTGTGTACTTTCCCCCCTGCTCTTCTCCCTGTACACCAACTCCTGCACCTCCAGCCCACCAGTCGTCAAGCTGATCAAGTTGCGGACGACACCACCCTCATCGGGGCTCATCTCCAACGGCGACGAGTCGTCTACAGGAGAGAGGTGGCCTGGCTGGCGGTCCTGGTGCAGCCTCAACAACCTGCAGCTGAATGCTCTGAAGACAGTGGAGATGATCGTGGGACGTTCAGAAAAGTCACAGCCCCTCTGCCCCCCCTTACCCTGCACAGACTCTCCCATCACCACTGGCGGGATTCCTTCCGCTTTCCTGGCAACCACCATCACCCAGGACCTCAAGTGGGAGCCGACCATCAGCTCCCGCATCAAAAAGGCCCAGCAGAGGATGTTCTTCCTGCGGCAGCTGAGGAAGCTCAAGCTGCCCACCAAGATGTTGGTGCAGTTCTACACGGCCATCATCGAGTCCATCCTCACCACCTCCATCACTGTGTGGTACGCAGGAGCCACCGCCAGGGACAGACTAAGACTGCAGCGCATTGTGCGCGCTGCTGAGAAGGTGATCGGCTGCAAGCTCCCATCCCTCCAGGACCTGTACATCTCCAGGACCCGGAGGCGTGCAGGTCGGATCATAGCCGACCCTTCACACCCTGGACACGCACTGTTTGCCCCCCTCCCCTCAGGCAGAAGACTTCGGTCCATTCACACTAAAACCTCCCGCTACATGAACAGCTTCTTCCCCTCTGCCATGAGACTGCTGAACACTAAGTGACTTATTAGACTCTCGTGCACTATGTACAGCAGCTCAACCGGACTCATGACAGTTATCACTCGTTTTCTTTTTCAAATCAAATCAAACTTTGTCATATTGCTGTACATACAACTGTAGTGCAGGCAAGATGAAATTGCGTTTCTCTCGGCATCCATATATGAAGCAGCATGATTAAGACACACTCCCACATAGCTCCCACCCCCCCATCCATTCACACATCCCTGAGACATACTTGGGGAAAAAGAATAACTAACTATAATATACAAAATGTCCATAGGTGCAGTAGTGTGTATGTGAGATTCCGGGTCAGCTGTTCAGCATCCTGACAGCTTGTGGGAGGAAGCTGTTGATCAGTCTGGTGGTTCTGCCTCTGATGCTCCGGAATCGTTTACCAGATGGAAGAAGTTCAAAGTGTTTATGCAGAGGGTGAGAACGGTCCTTGACAATGTTCAGTGCCCTGCTCCTACAACGGTTCTGAAAAAGTTCTTGGACAGAGGGGAGGGAGACTCCAATTACCCTCTCCGCCCCCTTGACTATCCTCTGCAGGGCTTTTTTGTCTGACATACTGCAGCTGGAGTACCATGTAGCAATGCAGTACGTCAGAACACTCTCCACCACACCTCTGTAGAAGGTCCTGAGGATGCAGATGGGGAGAGAGGCCTGTTTGAGTTTCCTCAAGAAGTGTAGTCTCTGCTGAGCTCGCTTCCTGATCTCCAAGAATTCTTGCTCCAGGTCAGGTCCTGCGAGATCTGCACTCCGAGGAACTTGATGTTCTCTACTCTCTCCACTAAACGGCCGCCGATGCTGAGGGGGACGTGCTCAGGCTGTGACCGCCGGAAGTCGATAATCATCTCCTTTGTTTTATCCACATTGAGCACCAGATTGTTCTCCCTGCACCAGCCCTCCAGGTCTCTCACTTCTTCCCTGTACATTGATTCCTCATCTCTCTGAATAAGTCCCACCACCGTGGTGTCATCTGCAAACTTAATCTGGTTCCCCTCGTGTTTGGATACACAGTCATGTGTTAGAAGTGTAAACAACAGTGGACTGAGTACACAGCCTTGAGGGGTTCCGGTACTCAGCGTGACAGAGTTGGAGATGTTGTTTCCAACCCGGACAGACTGAGGTCTCTCAGTCAGGAAATCCAGGATCCAGAGACATGTGGCGGTGTTCAGACCAAGAAGGAGTAATTTCTCTATCAGTCTCTGGGGAATAATGGTGTTGAATGCTGAACTGAAATCAATGTACAGGAGTCTGGCGTAGGTGTCTTTCTGGTCCAGGTGGGTGATTTTGCATTACCGACTGCACTATGTGGAACTCCACAATATCTGTTGCTTGTTAATATATTTAAAAATTGCATAGATTAGCATTACTTATTCTTATTCTACCTTTTATTGCATGCATAGTTTTTTATCTTTAGTGTTACTCTATGTTTAATGTTGCAGCATTGCACCGAGACAAATTCCTAGTTTGTGTACTACATGAACAATGGCAATAAATCTCATTCTGATTCTGATAAATATATAAATATATATACAAAGTGCGGAGCATTGTAGCAAGATGGAATAAACAGCATAACCGGCTACTTAGTTATCCTACATAGTATGAATATGTACCCATACATATTGTCACCCTCCGTAGCAACTGATATTGTCCTAGTTGCTTGGATGAGCAACGACTCATCCAAGAGGTCACAAAAGACCCCACAACAATATCCAAAGAACTTAAGGCCTCACTTGCCTCAGTTAAGGTCAGTGTTCATGACTCCATCATAAGAAAGAGAGTGGGCAAAAATGGCCTGCATAGCAGAGTTCCAAGACAAAAACCACTGCTGAGCAAAAAGAACAAAGGCTTGTTTCAGTTTTGCCAGAAAACATCCTGATGATCCCCAAGACTTTTGGGAAAATACTCTGTGGACTGACAAGACAAAAGAACTTTTTGGAAGGTGTGTGTCCCATTACATCTAGTGTCAAAGTAACAGCATTTCAGAAAAGGAACATCATACCAGCAGTAAAATATGGTGGTCGTAGTGTGATGGTCTGGGGCTGTTTTGCTGCTTCAGGACCTGGAAGACTTGCTGTGGTAAATGGAACCATGAATTCTGCTATCTACAAAAAAATCCTGAAGGAGAATGTAAGGCCATCTGTTTGTGACCTCAAGCTGAAGCGCACTCGAGTTCTGCAACAGGACAATGATCCAAAACACACCAGCAAGTCCACCTCTGAATGGCTTAAGAAAAACAAAATGAAGACTTTGGAGTGGCGTAGTCAAAGTCCTGACTGGAATCTGATTGAAATGCTGTGGCATGACCTTAAAAAGGCGGTTCATGCTCGAAAACCCTCCAATGTGGCTGAATTACAGCAATTCTGCAAAGATGAGTGGGCCAAAATTCCTCCACAGCGCTATAAAAGACTCATTGCCAGTAATCGCAAACACTTCATTGCAGTTGTTGCTGCTAAGGGTGGCCCAACCAGTTACTTGTTTTAGGGGCAATCACTTTCCACACAGGGCCATGTAGGTTTGGATTTTTCTTTCCCTTAATAATAAACGCCTTCATTAAAAAACTGCATTTTGTGTTTACTTGTGTTATCTTTGTCTAGTATTTAAATTTGTTTGATGATCTGAAACATTTAAATGTGACAAACACAAAAAATGAGAAATCAGGAAGGGGCAAACATTTTCACACAACTGTACAGTATATACCAACATACTGTCATTTTTTTAACTGCCATTTTTGGTAATTTTGACCTGTTATTATGATGGGTTGTATTATAATTTAAAAAGGCAGTGGCTATGGATACGGAACTGTACCCATAAAATTCTTTCTACAGATACGGCTCAAATCTGATTGGCCATACATTTTATCAATGCCGTATCTTAAAGGCAGCAAGCTACAGGTACAGAAATCTGAGGCATTTATTTGTTTGAATTTTTTAATATCTATTTACTACCTTTTAACCTTACCCACTCCCAAATCCTAAGGCTAACCTCTTAATTTTAATTCTAAATTCCATCTCATGTCAAATAAAATGGCATAGTGGTAAAAGCAGGACACAAACCAGCAACCCTGGGATTACAGGTCGACCGTACTATTCACCTAAACCATAGCTGTAGCAGGTTTGAAGTCGATGTGCAGTTTTTGTCGCCTTGTCAATTCCTCCGTACCAATAGATATTTCGTATAGGGATACTGCTTCCGTATCAATAGCCACATTTCTCAGCTTTAGTTGTTTGTTTGTACTTGGCCTTTCCATAATGTTGGTGTCCAAAGCTCAGAACACTACATTATAAAAAAAAAAAAAAAAAAAAAATTACTGATCTAACCACAGAAAACTAGAAAAGCACTTGGAGAGCGCAGACCTCCGCCAAGCGCCACAGTTCCCCCCATACAGTGTTTGTGTGTACGTTTTCAGATTCCTTGACCATGAAAACATATGACTAGCAATTGGATTCACAATGACAGGATTAGTGGTTGAGTAGTTATTCACGAAAATCGCATTGTCCATAATGGCGGTTTAGCGCACAGTTCCCCCATACAGTGTTTGTGTGTACGTTTTCAGATTCCTTGACCATGAAAACATATGACAAGCAATTGGATTCACAATGATAGGATTAGTGGTTCATTAGTTATTGACGAAAATGGCATTTTCCATAATGGCGGTTTTCTTCTCGACGGTGATCCAGATCACCACCAAAATGTAATCATCTGTAGGACACCCCATTTCTGACAATCTGTGAAAATTTCATGAAAATCCATCCATAACTTTTTGAGTTATCTTGCTAACAAACAAACAAACAAACAAACAAACACCGATGATCACATAACCTCCCCCTTTGGCGGAGGTAATGATTTCATAGGATTCCATGGACCGTTCTGCAAGGAAAGTGATTAAGATGGGAATGACTGAAGTGAGTACAAATTAGCCACTTAACATCTCAGCAGATGTCTAAAATGTTCATTGGTGCAGCAAATTTCTATGATAACCTTGCTATTGCTCTTTCTGTATCATCATGATTAATATATGTCAAATACACTGGGTCACTGGTGTATGTATGTGGACAAAACTTGCTTGCTATTGTAGTACCACCATCATTAAACACTGCATGCAATATTCAATGGGCATCAATGCTAGTATGTACTATAAAATATAACCAAACTGAAATACTTAATACTTTGACAAGTTAAATAAGAAATTATTGCCATTACCAATATCAGTAACCAAGATGAATATCAGTCAATACTGATGTTTAGCGGACTGATGCATCTCTAGTCACATGTGGTGCAACGTCCCACACAAATTGTGACCTACTGGTTTGCCAGACTCCCCAAAGTATAAAAACTGGGATTTCTGCAAGTCAGCATTGGTGCAAATTACATTCTTGGAAATCTATAAGAAGCTCCAAAAACTAACAGGACTACAGCTTGCAGCATTTAAGATTTCACAGTCAAACTGCATAACAATGGCAACATATGGGTGAATCTGAGCAAGAACCAGAGAAAAGTGTTTGTTCATATGTTGATAACTTTTCACTTGCAAGACAGAATGTGCCCTGGTTTATTGTCTGCTTTTACACTACATATGTTTATAATTCTCAAAATAACACCCTGTTGTATTTAAGCCTGTCGTAAATACCAGTTCTGGAGTTCTGAATATTTGGAAGTGTAATCTAGAGTGAATAACTGAATATTCTATACAACAAAGTTGCTAAGTTGGCAACACTGGGTGGACTAACCACTACGACTTGCGTCCCATGTACTGGTGCAGAATGGTGTAAAATGAACTTACGTTCTGGACTGATCCTCCTTTCCCCCTGAGATCCCAGCTACACAGTACATATAGACTTTCAACAATATACTTTTTCAGAAAGATTTAATAACGGTTATTCTTTTTTATTTATTTTTTTTAGACTAACAGAATTGCAAACTGAACCTTTAAAATATGCAAAAGTCCTAACAGCATTTAACCAATAGCATGATTACAAATTATAAAACTTTAATTTGGTAAAGCTGAAGCTAGAGCTAAGTGGTGTGAAAAAGTATTTGCCCCCCTTCAGGATTTCTTATATTTTTAAATATTTGTCACACTTACAGTAAATGTTTCAGATCAAACATATTTTAATATTAGACAAAGACAGCGCGAGTAAATACAAAATGCAGTTTTTAAATGATGATTTCATTTATTAAGGACAAAAAAGCTATTCAAACCTACCTGGCCCTATGTGGAAAAGTAACTGCCCCTAAACCTAATAACTGGTTGGGCCACCCTTCGAGGCAACAACTGCAATCAAGCATTTGCCATAACTGATGATGAGTCTTTTACATCACTGTTGAGGAATCTGGCCCACTCTTCTTTACAAGATTGCTTTAATTCAACCACACTGGAGGGTTTCCAAGCATGAACAGCCTGTTTAAGGTCATGCCATTGCATCTTAACCAGATGGAGGTCTAGACTTTGACTAAGCCACTCCAAACTTTGATTTTGCTTTGTTTTTTAAAGCTGTTCAGAGGTGGACTTGCTGGTGTGTTTTGGATCAATGTCCTGCTGCTTAATCCAAGTGTGCTTGAGCTTGAGGTGATGAACTGATGGGTGGACATTCTCCTTAAGGATTTTCGGGTAGAGAACAGAATTCATGGTTCCATCAATTACAGTAATTTGTCCAGGTCCTGAAAGCAGAATAGCAGCCCAAGACCATCACACTACCACCACCATGTTTGACTGTTCTTATGATATTCTTTTCTTCAGAACTTCCACCATTTTGCCCATCTGAATTGGTGTGTTGTTGTTTGGATCCCTCCATCACCCCAGCATCCACAGAGAAGGGTAGATTCTAGCAAATTTTGTTCCAACAGGCCTTAAGTGTTTCATTTTAAAGCTTTTCACCCATTTTCTTACTTGTGTAAATCTATAAATCACATTTCCTCTGAAAACCACCGGCTCCAAAGAACAGAAAAAACTCTGATCCCATCTCACCTGTCGAGAGCCTCTTTGAAGCAGTTCTTCTGGATGTCAAATTGGAAAACAGTCCTCTCACAGTCAGTGGAGGCATTGTCGCTCCCACCGTGCTTCTTGAGGAAAGCATCAAAGCCGTTTTCTGATGGGTACTTCTCACTGCCCATAAACACCACTGAGATACAAAGGAAAAGAGGACACGCGAGAATGGCATAGACTTTAAATTAAAGAAAACCAATAAAAGGTACATTACTGCCACGGCCATTTGCGTGATGATGTGCCTCGCCTTTCTTATTTATGTGGCCAACAAGCCAAATAGACAGTATGACATCATATTTCTCACTCAGCCATAATAGAATTTGAAAGCTCCATCTCGGATATAGCGGCACGCTCTAAATAGTGTTGATAACATTTGGTGACAGTTTAGATGATAGACTATAAGAATGAGTCAGGGTTCCTTCCAGACTGATCATCTACAAAAAATATGTTCAACAATCACAATTGGTGGAGGAGACAGATAACAATTTGTCTGCCGATAGTAGCATCAAGAGAGCGGATTGCATTTCAGAAGATAGGTGGCATTTTGTGCAAGTCTGGCTCTTTCTGACTCAAATCCATCGATGCCTTGCACAGACTGAAAATGCTTAGTTCTTCCATAGGGGAGGCAAGCCTGCACAACCAACCAAACTTTGCAGAAGTCAGACTCCGAAAAAAGGATAAATGTCACTTAGTTTTTTTCCAAAAGGTTGCATAATGTAATCATTTGGAGATCATCAGTTCCAAAGGCTTCTGGACTCCAAATCTTGCATTGGGAAATAGGTTATAAGGTGATTTGACAACTAATAAAATTCTTTGATAAATTATGTGTGAAAAAGCAGCAAATTCACAACAAACTTCTAATCAATTGCCAAGTCCTCCATGTGCTAAATTGTTATTTGCATGTAATGAGTTGGACCCACAATGCAGAGAGCTTGAGGAAAAGTGGGTCAAAAAGAGCCCAAAAGCTAATTTTCTACCCTGTGGGCCCACAGTAGGAAAATCTGGTCCCTCTAGAGAGGGATATTCTGGGAAATGTCACATATTGTTAACTGATAATGAACTAGACTAAACAGTCTGAGAAGCTGCACTAAATAATTAAAACAATATATGAGTGATGGAGAACAGTGTATCAGAAGATGGATAAACCCCTGAATTAAAGATAAAAAAAGATGAGAATCCTCAACTCCAGGATTAATAACTCACTGTGTTCGAGAAAGTGGGCGAGGCCGGGGAGATCACTTGGGTCACTGAAGCTGCCCGCACCGACACACAATGCCGCTGCAGACTGAAACATTAAAGATGATATAGAGTACAGTCAGTCATTCTGGAGCATGGGTGTCCACTTTATAACTTGGATGATAGTGTGTTACTATAACTGGTGATGACCTTTCAATACATCATCTGCCCCACAGCTAGGAAGATGCAGGTTTGTGCCCTGACTGGGTCAGAGCAAAGACCGTATAAAAATGGTACTTTCCACCATCTTGTTTGGTGCTCAGCATAAATAGAATGGAGAAAGGAAAAGTTAACACCCACAGCTAACAGAGAACTGACCCACCCCACTATAGCTTCACTATTTGCAGTACCTGTGTGGCCTAGGGTCAAGACAACAGAGACCAGCATTGCCCAATACACATCATGGTGTGGGAAGGAATTCACTTTTAGCATTAATGGCACTAAAACCTACAAACATGAGCAGTAAAGTGATTCCAATAACACCAAGAGCCATAGTTTTCCTGACTGCAATAAACATGGAGAGTATAGCGCAGGGCATCCCTTTCCCATCTTTCAATAGATATACAGTGGTGTGAAAAAGCGTTTGCCCCCTTCCTGATTTCTCATTTTTTTGTATGTTTGTCACACTTAAATGTTTCAGATCAAACAAATTTAAATATTAGACAAAGATAAACACAAGTAAACATAAAAATGCAGTTTTTAAATGAAGGCGTTTATTATTAAGGGGGAAAAAAAAATCCAAACCTACATGGCTCTGTGTGAAAAAGTGATTGCCCCTAAACCTAATAACTGGTTGGGCCACCCTTAGCAGCAACAACTGCAATCAAGCGTTTGTGATAACTGGCAATGAGTCTTTTACAGCGCTGTGGAGGAATTTTGGCCCACTCATCTTATAGTGATGAGTGGGTCAAATGTTGTAATTCAGCCACATTGGAGGGTTTTCGAGCATGGACCGCCTTTTTACGGTAATGCCACAGCATCTCAATCAGATTCAGGTCAGGACTTTGACTAGGCCCCTCCAAAGTCTTCGTTTTTGTTAAGCCATTCAGAGGTGGACTTGCTGATGTGTTTTGGATCATTGTCCTGCTGCAGAACCCAAGTGCGCTTCAACGTGAGGTCACAAACAGATGGCCGGACATTCTCCTTCAGGATTTTTTGGTAGATAGCAGAATTCATGGTTCCATTTACCACAGCAAGTCTTCCAGGTCCCGAAGCAGCAAAACAGCCCAAGACCATCCATCACACTACCACCACCATATTTTACTATTAGTATGATGTTCCTTTTCTGAAATGCTGTGGTACTTTTACGCTAGATGTAATGGGACACACACCTTCCTAAGAGTTCAACTTTTGTCTTGTCAGTCCACAGAGTACAGTAATCCCTCACTTATCGCGGTTAATGGGTTCCAGAACCGACCGCGAAAAGTGAAAAACCGCGAAGTAGCGTCACCCCTAATGACGTCATCCATAAATAATACGTACGTTCATTCTCTCACTCTCTCTCTCTCATATGATACGTGTGTGTGTGTGTGTACGTGTACATACATAAGTAGATGTAAACAAAGTGTACATAAATATGTTTTTAGAACTCTTTTATTCTTATAACAAGATACGTAACTCAAGATGAAAATGATTTACTGCACAGGTTAATGAGAGCTTTACTGCTCCTCAGGTGACGCCTCATCGTGAGGTGCTGGAGGCGCAGGATCATCGAGGGCAGCTTCCGGTAGAGCTGGAGGAGGCGGCGTAGTGGCTCGACGGGAAGACTATTTCGCACAAAATGGCACAAGAGAACAGCAAAAAGTTCCACGCGGCGAGACTAAGTAACATGAGCGATAAAAAGCAATGAATGCGGTCTTCCTTCCCTTCATGGGTGCTCGGCAGGGAGAGGAGATGGGTGAAACGTCTCGGCCAATCAGCTTGCGGGGTGAAACGTCTCGGCCAATCAGCTTGCGAGATTTCCGAGACGAGCCACCACGAGAACAGCAAACAGAGAGTTGTGCGGCGCTCCGTGTTGACACCTGATGGTCTAATGTAGTCTCCCTGCCTTCTGCTAGCGCCCGCCCATTATTTCTCAATTTTGAATTTTTGATGAATATTTTTGAAAAATCCGCGATGCACTGAGGGCGCGAAAGGTGAAGCGCGAAGTAGCGAGGGATCACTGTATTTTCCCAAAAGTCTTGGGGATCATCAAGATGTTTTCTGGCAAAACTGAGACAAGCCTTCATGTTCTTTTTGCTCAGCAGTGGTTTTCGTCTTGGAACTCTGCCATGCAGGCCAGTCTCTTTCTTATGATGGAGTCACGAACACTGACTTTAACTGAGGCAAGTGAGGCCTGAAGTTCTTTGGATGTTGTTGTGGGGTCTTTTGTGACCTCTTGGATGAGTCGTCACTGTGCTCTTGGGGTAATTTTGGTCGGCCGGCCATTCCTGGGAAGGCTCACCACTGTTCCATGTTTTCGCCATTTGTGGATAATGGCTCTCACTGTGGTTCGCTGGAGTCCCAAAGCCTTAGAAATGGTTTTATAACCTTTTCCAGACTGGTAGACCTCAATTACTTTGTTTGTCAATTGTTCCTGAATTTCTTTGGATCGAAGCATGATGTCTTGCTTTTGAGGATCTTTTGGTCTACTTCACTTTGAGGTGCGGCAATAATCAGGCCTGGGTGTGGCTAGAGAAATTGAACTGAGCTTTCCAAAAACGTGATAAACCAGTTAATTTATGTTTTAACGGGGGGGGGGGGGGTGTCAGTTTTTCACACAGGGCCATGTAGGTTTGGATTTTTTTTACCCTTAAAAATAAACACTTTCATTTAAAAACTGCATTTTGTGTTTACTTGTGTTATCTTTGTCTCATATTTAAATTTGTTTGATGATCTGAAACATTTAAGTGTGACAAGCATACAAAAAAATGAGAAATCAGGAAGGGGCAAACACTTTTTCACACCACTATAAATAATAATGAATGCATATACAACACACCACCGTGGATCGCCAACTTACCGTGGTGTAGGGGTTTGTGTGACCTAATGATCCCAGGAGCTGTGTTGTCAGAGGCAACTTGGCCCTGGTAGGGGATCTCCCAGGACAAATTAGTCCTGGATGAAGGGCCAGACCAAGAGTGGTCCAGTAGATCCCCATGAAAAAAATTACAAGGAGCCCGTGTACCCTCCAGTGGGCTCACCACACGTCGGAGGAATCATGGGAATCTCAGTGCTATGTGAACTGGGTGACAGTTAGAGCTGCTCTGTTTGGACTACTGTCCCCGTGATCCAGACCCGGGAAAAGCAGTGGATGGATGGATGGATGGATGGATGCCCATCGTGGCTGACCTCATCACCTTGACTTTTTGACCCCAGAAAGAGGTGATGGTCCTGAGGTCAACCTGTGCACCAAGTCTGGTGGCCCCAGTTTCATTTGTTCTCGAGTTACAGAGCTTTGTCTTTCACTTCAGATAGACAGACATGAAGCCAATATCTATACCCCCGACTGACTGTCATTGGTGTGGGTAAAACAAACAAAATACACAAACAAAATGCACTTCCTCTTGGCCACTCCAAAAGCAAGTCAATAATCACAGGCTCACATATTAAAATGTCAAAGTCAATTTATCTTTATTTTTAACCTTGCAACTAAAAAACTTTGATGTGTGCAGCAAATCTCTACCTTCATAAAAACTGTGCATATATTGTAAATTTCTGTTTGGATTTCCCACTTTAGACTTTAATTTAGAATAGTAACAATCCGATATGAATCCAGGAAAGGCAACAGTTTTTTTTTTTTCCACAATATCTTTATTGAACCTTTTTTTTTTTTTAACAAACATGATACAAACAATCAAACACTAACACTAAAGTACTACAAAAAAAAAAAAAAAATGCACTAAAAACACCAACAACCACCAACAAAATCAAATCTTCAACAATGCTCCTCTGTTTAGTCTAGACAATCCAATACATAAGTATACATATTATGTTCACCAGTTTGGAATTTACAAGGTCCACACACATCATTCACCTTCTTCAAGAGTTATGTTTAAATTTTTTACATAATCAATAAAAGGTCTCCATATATTCTCAAACACAATTTCCTTTGATTTTAATATATATGTTATTCTTTCTAATGGAAGGTTTGTTAACATCTGTCTTAACCACTGAGTCACATCTGGTCTATGAGTCTTTTTCCATAATAGTGCAATACATTTTTTGGCATTAAGCAAACTGAGGTCTATGAATGTTCTTTCACTTTTATTAAAATTATGCTTTTCTGGGTACAGACCCAACAAAAACAGTTTAGGATTCAATATGATTTGTTTTGAGATTATTTTTTCAATTGTTACCCTCACCTCTTCCCAAAACATTCTTATTAATCTACATTCCCATAAACAATGAAATAGGGTTCCTTTACTTTCCATGCATTTTGTGCATGTATCTGGTATATTTTTGTTATATCTATTTAACTCCTCCGGTGTAACATACATCCGCATTAACCATTTGAAATGTATCAATTTAAGGCGTGCATTTATTGATTTGGTTTGAGCTTCTGTACAAGCCAATTCCCATTGTTCCTCTGAAATTTCAATTTGCAGATCTTCTTTCCAGTAGTTTAATCTTTTCAGTGAATTTTCACTTGAAGATAGTGTCAATGAGTTATAAAACTCTTAAATAATACCCTTTCTTTTACTATCTTTCATCATCATTTTTTCCAAGGATGAATAAATAGGTCGAGTGAGAGCTTTATTTTGATTTGATCGAATAAAGTTTCTAAGTTGAAGATATTTAAAAAAATGTGTTCTATTGAGATTAAATTTGATCCTCAGCTCTTCAAAAGACATTATGTTGTCTGCACATGGCAAATATAAATCCTGAATCTTTTGTATCCCTTTTAAATTCCATACTTTAAATACAGCGTCCGCTCTCCCTGGTTTAAAATATTGATTACCCCATATTGGACTAAATTGTGACAATAACTGTGGTTCTTTTAAATAGTTTTTAGCTTCACACCATATTTTGATCATATGCTTTACAAATGGATTTTTAACTTGTTTTTGTAATTTTTTTGCCGAATCTGAGTATATGAATATGGGAAGAGGTAAAGGTAAATTGTATGATTCCATTTCAGTCCAGTGAGGGAGATCATTTGATGAAAAATAATATGTCATAGACCTCAGTTGTGCCGACCAATAATACAACATAAAATTTGGACATTTCAGACCTCCACGATCAAATGGTAAATATAATAAAGACAAACGTAATCTAGCCCTCCTGTTGTTCCATATAAATTCCACTAACTTTTTTTTATTCTTGAGAATAGATCTAAAGGTGGTGATAAGGGAATGTATTGAAATAAATAAAGTATTTTAGGTAAAATATTACTTTTAAGTATATTGATTCTCCCGATCATCGACATTGGTAGTGACATCCATCTCTGAGTTAACTCATTGATATCTGACATTAAGGCTTCATAGTTGACACTGGCGACTGATTCTAGCTTAGGCATAATTTGGATTCCTAAATATTTAAACTGATTTACAACATTGAATTGATTTACCTCAGGGGCTGGGTAATTTCTCTGGGTCTCATTTAGCATTAATATTGAAGATTTAGTTTTATTTATTTTATATCCTGATATTTCCCCAAAATTCATTATTAAATTCAACAAGGTTGGAATTGATTTTTTTAGATTCGACATAAACAAAATTATATCATCGGCGTACAGGGAGATTTTATGTTCTGTTGGTCCAACTTTAATTCCATATATTTGTGAATGTAAACGTATCGCTATCGCTAAAGGTTCAATTGCCATAGTAAACAGTAAAGGTGAAAGTGGACAGCCTTGTCGACATCCTCTATTGATTTTTATTGGTTTTGAAATATTGTTATTTGTTAGGATTTCTGCTGTAGCATTATTGTATATTATTTGAACCCATTTTATGAAATTATTTCCAAGTCCAAACCTTTGTAGGACTTCAAAAAGAAAGGCCCATTCAACTCTATCAAAGGCCTTTTCGGCGTCCAATGATAGGAGAGCTGTATCCGGTGCTTCTTTATTAAAATAAATAATATTAAATAGTCTTCTTACATTATGGAAGCCTTGTCTACCCTTTATAAAGCCATTCTGATCTCGATTAATAATATTTGGTAAAATTTCTTGTATTCGTCTTGCTAAAATTTTACAGATTATCTTAAGGTCGGCGTTTAATAGGCTTATTGTTCTCATATTTTCACATTTATTAGAGGGCTTACCTGGTTTTGGCAGCAGTATAATTAAGGCATTATTTATGTATGATGGTAAATTATTATTTTGAAATGCTTCTAAAACCATTTCCAAAAAAGGTTTTATTAATTTATTCTTAAATTTTTTATAAAGGTCGACTGGAAGACCATCTGGTCCTGCACTTTTTCCTGATTTCATATTATCAATGGCTAGCCCAACTTCTTCTTGACTAATTTTAGACTCCAATATCTCCCTGTTTTCATTTGGAATACACGGTATAGATAGTTCGTTCAAAAACCCATTTAGTTTTGTTAAATCAGGTTCATTTTTGGTATCATATAATTTTTCATAGTAATCTCTAAAGGCTCTATTAATTTCTAAAGGATCTATAACTACCTGTCCATTACTTATAATACTGGTAATTGGTGTTTTAATTTCCAATTGTTTAATCTGCCATGCTAATAATTTTCCTGATTTTTCACCTTGTTCATAAAAAGATTGTTTCAATCTTAGAAGACTCGAGGCAGCTCTATTCGCTGATTTTTTGTCGTATTCAGCTCTCAAAATCAGTAATTCATTCTCCAACCTTGGGTCACTTCCTGCATACACTTTTTCCTGAAGATTTTTTATTTTATGTTCCAATTTAGCTCTCTCCTCTCGAGTCTTCTTAGATTTTGATCCTGTATAACTAATAATATGTCCCCTAATAAAAGCTTTGAAAGCCTCCCACTTTACACCTGCTGATGTTTGTGTAGTATTGATGTCAAAGAACTCGTCTATCTGTTTTTCTATATACTTGACAAATTCCTCATCCTGAAGCCATTTATGCTGAAATTGCCATCTACCTGATTCCTTTGTCAATTTTTTATCTACATATATTAGACAACAGGGTGCATGATCAGAGATCACGATGTTATCATAAAAGCAGTTTTGAATCTTGGACCTTAATTCTGTGGAAATCAAAAAATAATCAATACGTGAGAATGTCGTTGTAGGTACTGGAATAACAAGAATAGGCTTTAACTTGTGGTTTCATTTCTCTCCAGTATATCTAACAATCTCAATTCTTCATAAATGATTAATAGTCTTCCTACATCCATGTGCGTACATCCAGTCCTGTTGATCTATCACACCTGATTCAATGGTACAAGTTAAAATCCCCTGCTATTAATGTTGCCCTGTAAGTGATGATAAGGATGAGAAATAAATTAGGCAAAGATCTTCTGATCATCGATATTGGGGACCATATAAGTTCACAAGATTTTAGTAGTTTCTAATAGCAAAGAACCTTGAATGATTACATAGCTTCCAAATTTGTCTCCAATTACATTTTCACTTAAAAGGAACTGATTATGTATGAGAGTCATACGCCCCGGGGCTCGGATGAAAATGAAGAGGTGAATTACACTTCCCTGCCATCTACTCCTAATTCTTTTAACATCCTCCTCTATCAGATGAGTTTCTTGTAAAAGACACAATTCTTGAACCCATGTCCTTTATTTAGTCATAACTTGTTAAGTTTTTTTAAATTTTGTAGACCTCTGCAATTCCATGAATTAAATTAAGATTAACACTTTGGTCCACGATCAATAGAGAGTTGGGATTACCTGTGCAGTGTAAACATGCTCATACAGAGAAGCAAAAACATGAGTGGTTGAGACATTCATCCTACAAACTACACACAAACAAATTTCCCCTTCCCACACTTGTGGCAAACCCCCCAAAATCAAAAGAAAATTCTGTCTCCCGATATAGCCATCGACCGTTCCACACCCACGGGGGGAACAGCCTAAGCCACTCCTTCTTCATCCTCCAATCACCCCTAACTCTACTGCTTTTAATGACGTAACATTAACTCTCCTCTGTAGTTTTTCCAACTTAACTCCAAAATTTTTAACAACTTTGTACATCATAGTTTTTTTTTGTTTGTTGTTTTTTGTTTGTTTGTTTTTTAATATATAATACAATCTATAGTTTGTTAAACTTACTATTTACTCAAGTCAGTCAGAGGCCTGTGCAAATGCTTAATTATTCTACCTTATTTTTGTTCATGCTTAGCTCCCAACCAGTCTCTTCTTCTTCTTTGATCTTCTTGATGAACTCCTGCGCCTCCCTCTGGGTCTTGAAGATGTGGTGTCTGCCCTCATACTGGTCAGCAGTCTCGCAGGATAGATTACAACCATGACGAATCCCAAGTTGCGCAGCTCCTTACGTACGGGATCAAACTGCTTCCTCAATTGCTGATTCCTGTGGCCAGAATCTGGGTAGAACCGCACCTGCTGGTCCTGGTGTTTAATCGCTCCTTTTAGCACGTGCAAGCGTGAAGATCTTCATCCTGTCTCTGTTGCTAAGAAACTTCATAATTAAGGTCCTCGGCGTCCCTTATCTCTCGTGGGCCAATACGATGTGCTTTTTCCAGAACCACTGCTGATTGCAACTCCTCGCTGCCCAGCACCTCCGGAATCCACTTTTCCAGAAAGGAACATATGTCCCGACCTTCTGATTCCTCTGGAAGACCCACCAGCCTCAAATTATTCTGTCTCGACCGAGATTCCAAATCCAAAATATTATCTTCCAGAGATTTATTTTTTTTTTTCCAAAGTGCGCACCTTTAATTGAAGACGGGTGACGTCATCTTCAGCACTAGCGAGACGGAGCTCCATCTGCGCCGTTCGTTCTACACAGTCACCCAATTCCTTTCTTATTCCTTCCAACGCTGTCATAATCCCATCAAATCTAAGAGAAAGTCCGCTCTCATTGAACTCATGGCTGCCATCAGCGCATCTGCGCCATTCCCCGCAGAAATCGGCAAGCGTTGCCAGCCTCCTCCGCCATATATGGAGTTTTGTTTGCTGCGTCACAGACCTGAAAGTCCGTGTAATTTGGACTGTTTCGGCGGCTCGCTTTTGCCTTTTCCTGGTTTTCCCAGCCTTAGGCTTCGCCGACATATCTCCTCGCCCAAATGCTGGGATACGTCTGTCCCAAATGAGAGAGTTATTTGCCGATTTTTTTTTTCCAGGAGCAGAGCAGAGCGAGACACGTCCGTCCTATACGTGGCAGCCCATAACCGGAAGTCGGAAAGGCAACAGTTTAATCATAATGTTATTATGGCTAGACTGTCTTGTAAGTTTATTCTGGTATTTAGATGTTTATATGGACTTTATATTAGAATTAGTATTTATATTTGGAACATTTTGTTTGTCACTACAACAATGACACATTAGACTACGGCAGGTACACAGACCCTCTGTGGCTCAGGTTTTATTAAGTATTTAAATTTTTCATCAAAACAAAATCATTTGTAGTATTTTATTAAAATTATATGAATCTCAATGTGAATTCATGTTACCACTCAGGACTGATTAATGACTAATTAATTGCTAATCAAGCTTGCTAGCATATGCTGGTAATTAAGCACTAATATGGGCACTTCCGAGTCCAAAATACGACATCTGAAGTTTCCAAATGGTTGACATTGCAAAGAGTATGTTAATCCGTCATACAGAGTCTATTTTAAGCTTTTTCTTCTTCACACACATTTTGCATTCAGTGTTAGTGTAGGTTTGATACAACATAAATGAAGGACCATAGTACCTGTTTCTCAGCATTTCCTTTCCACTTTTTCCCTTTCCTGTCATCATCATCACTGTCCTTGTCCTCCTCCTCAGACTCATCATCCGTTTCTTCTTCAGACTCATCATCATCTTCTTCGTCTTCATTTTCCCCGCCTGAGTCTTCATCGTCTGATGCCATCGGCCCACTGTAGTCTGAGATGAGCAGAGCATGGAGGCCGTTGTCTAAGACAATGTACCTACAGAGAGTAAAGTCAAGGGTGAGACGGCACAGAGAGCTCCGAGAAATAGTTTTACATTATTGTGTTTTACAACATTCATTGCTTTTTCTTATTTTTGAACAGGCTGTTAAATCAAGTATCCCTTTGCAGGATATCTTATAACCTTAAAGCCTCCCTTGTTCTATGCTTTTTCACAGTAAATTTTCTGACTATGGCCCACAGAGGCCTAAGGCAGTGGTGTGTGCTTAAAGCATGAAATCATCCCATCAGACTTCAATAATATTGCATCGATGCAGCTGGAACAGAGGCTTACTATCAGTTTTGGATCTGGACTGTTTTCTCAGCATTTTCAGAGCTATGAAAACAGAAGATTACTTCCCAAGATGTATTTCACTAAACCCAAAATTATATTAATAATAATAAAAACATACCATAAGGCTGAGAATGCACTACAGCTCCACAGGGCTGTGTATTGTGCACCCTGCATTACTTTCCACACACTGCACCACAACACCAACAAAACATTAAGTCTTCAGATGGATTTACTAATACAAAACAGAGGCAAGCCTAGAGGGATAAAGTTCAAAACAACCTGGCACTCATGCTTCCAAACAAGATGGCAAATAACTGACTTCAAGAAAAACAAAAACATTTCATCATTTCCCGGGAACTTGTGGACCTAATTTGGGCCAGTAACCCACAAACTCCTCCAAAAAAAGGCTATCACATCTTTTCTCTGCTTCATTCTCTCTCTGCGTCTATTAAAACCTGTACTTCCAAACATTTGTTTCTAAGTGCAATCAGACAATCAAACAGTTAAATCCCAACCAAGGGCAGTGATTGACAACCTCTTGTGGGGGGGGGGGGGTGAAAAGTTCATAGTGGTCAAATTTGACTAAATGTGATTTATTTTTCAACTGCAGGGATCCAAGCGCTGCAACACGGATGGAAGAAGTGTGTGAACTGAAGGGGAGACCATGTTGAAAAATAAACCACATTTGGTCAAATTTGGACCCTATAAACTTTTCAGCCCCCCCCCCCCCACACACACACACCCCATATGTAAGGAGCCATTTTCAGTGATTTAGTCATAAAAAAAAAATGTAAATGTATAACTTCTCTCAAATTTCTTGTAAATTTGCAGTTTATTCTCATGCACTTTATTTTCTCTTTTTAATTAACATATTTCACTTACAAATCAATGATTTTTCTCAACGATTTTTAACTCAAATGTTTTTCTTGTAAACTTGTAGATTTCCACTTAAGCTTGCTATTTGTCTCAAAAAGTACACAGTAGTTTTCCTTGTAAATTTTCAGCCTTTTCCTCATAAATCTGCAAGGTTTTTTTTCTACAATAGTGAAAGGGAGCCACTGGCTGGGGGGAAATGGCTGCAGGTTGAAAACCCCTGGCATATGGGAACTGTGCAAAAATCAAGGGAAAGGTCTTGGTGAACATGCAGAGACTTACTGTCTATTGTCACTGACTATTATGATATATACTCTTGCATATAGTTTTATAATAGAAAAGCTGCATGCAATACTGCATGCTAACGTTCCTGAATCACTGCAGTAATTATCCAATGAAAGGCTGTTACCCTTTTACTTGGCTAAATCCAGGTGGTGACTTTTTCTGGGCCAGGCAGTGCATTTATATCCTACCATCCATTACTTTTTTGTTGCTTTAAAGCCCTCATTCATGGGTAAGGGTAAGAATAGGGTAAGGACCTGTACTTCAAGCACCTTTTCTAGTCACAAAGAGGACTCAAAGCGCTTCACTAGTAGCCACACTAACCCTCTTATCAGTGCTTATCAGAGACAGATGCCTAGGGACAATTTAGAGTCACTAATTAACCAAACACACGTCTTTGGATTGTGGGAGGAAACTGGAGTCCCCAGAGTAAACCCACAAAGCACAGGAAGAACATGCAAACTCCACACAGAAAGGTTCCCATCCTTGCACCCTTAGGGATTTTAACCAGGAACCTTCTATCTGTGAGGCAACAGTTCTAACCACTTCAACACCATGTTGCCAGTGACCAACGAAAAATAGTATTTTTCTAGGTTTTAACCTTCTGAAATGTGTCTATTGGTCACGTCGTTATAGAAAAAATAAAACACTTTATAAAAAAAAAAAAAAAAAAAAAAAAAAAGCACACACACAGCCTTGATATGAGCTGTGTCTCAATTCAGGTTTGGCATCCTCCAAGTGCACATTTGAAGGCCGGATACATCACATGATTTTTGAAACAAGCCAAATAAGAATATTGCATGTTTTCAGGGTTTCCTCTGGTAACATTTCCCAGTGGAGGCCAGCCATGCCTGAAAAATTTCCGCCATTCCAACAGGAAATACAAATTTAAGAAAAATTTATGAAGGAATGACAATCCGCAAACGCGAACATGAACAACGCACATGACCATCATCCGCGCGGAGTTCAGAAGCACCCTGCTCGCATGTTCCAGCTGCCAGGACTGTCCAAGAGAAAAATGAGCTTATTGCAGTACTTTAAACGTGGAAAAAATGCAGAAGAGGTATGGAAACACTGGAGGCATTTATCACGGTTTTAACCTGCTGGTAACGGAAGCAATAATTCAAGAGTCACTTAGCTAATATGTGTGGTTAAGAGCTTGAGTAGGTTCATTTTGTCTTCTTCTTAATTATTAGTTTTTTGTTTTTCTTATTTCAGACAAGAATGAAAAGGAGCTGGTTTTAACCTCTACTTTAGTTAATATTAACCAATTAATGTTCATTATTATGTACCTGGCAAGTTAAGATGACTGAAATTCATGAAGTCAATGACTTTAATCCATCAGCAGCCTTCAGACAAACTAAACGTGCCAACATTTGAATTTCAAAATAAGGGAGATTTTTTTTCCTGCTGTCTGGGTAGTGAGGAGATTTCTAAAAAAAAAAAACCAAAAAAAACCCAACTATAAATATATAGAAATATAACAGAAATAACTACATCTTTGGCCATTTAAGTTAATTTGTTTCATTAAATACAATTTTATTAATTTTTTTTTCTTTGAAATCAGAGTAAACTTACTGTTCTGTTCTGGCTCTGCAAAATTATGGTCAAAAATGTAAATCGCTATAAGGAAAAAGTAAAAAAAAACACCAGTCTGTTTAAAATTTATTTAAAAAAAAAAAAACTAGTTTTATTTTAAAAAAAAAATAGACAAAAATTAGCCATAAAATAATCCACAAATTTATAGTAAAGTCTCAAATGTACAAAAAAAGTCAATTTTACAAGAGGAAATTACAAATTTGAGAAAAATGGTTTCAAATTTAGATAAATTTACAGAGAAAAATAGAAAACTATAAGAAAATTGTTATAAATTTTGGAGAAAAACCTCAGACCTTCAAGACTGAAGTCATTACTCAAGTTTTTAAGTGGGTGCTCTTTGTACCCTTAACTCAACTAGAAATTTTGGTTGTCTACTTTTAATTATTCATTTCAAAGCACTGCTTTTACATGAGTAGAATTTCTGGCTACTATACCCACCTCTGATCATATAATTTAAGTATGCATGAGTAAATTACTATTAGAAATGGTTTTTTTCCCCCTTCCCTACTCTCTCAATGGAAAAAAGAAATACTAGAATAAAAATACAAAAAAAATACACATATTTTCGTCATTTATGTAAACCATGACAAAAAAAAAAAATCCCACTGGACAAAACATGACATTTGATATTTTCTAACCTGTTTATATACCACCATAGACAGCGAACCTGAATTAGACAGGGCTCAGAGAGGGCAAGATGAGACAGAAGAGAGGAGCCAAGAAGAGCAAAGTGTCCAGGCAGAGGGTCCAGGAGAGGTGAGAGCAGAAGAAGAAGAGAAGGATAACGCCAGTAAAAAGTCCAACCACAGGATGTCTGGGTGGGACCCCAACTGGCCCAATATTCCAACATTCAAGCCTCGGTTGTACAATACTTCAAATGGCAAGTTCCATATGCAAAGTTATTGTGCAAAGTTTAAAAAAAAAAAGAAATACAAAATTAACATATTCTGGTTACAATAGTGTCATGTATTTTCTGCCACCCCCACCCCCCCCGGAAAAATATGTTGCCACCGTGCCAAGGTCTTTAAGCCAGAGGAAACACTGCATGTTTACTGTTAATAGTTAGAAAAACTGCATTTGCAGTTTTATTTTTTTTCCACACAGTGAAACATTTCAAACCAGATTTAATGCTGATGATTATGGTTGTAGTTTTTGAAATTAAATTACAAATTATGATTTACTGAGATGCACTAATGCAACTTACATTAAAGCAGAACATTTAATGTGTTCTGCTGCTACTGAAAATCACTTAGGGTCATCATACTACAGTACAGGACTGTGGCCTGGTTTAGAAAAATAAAAACTGACGGACCCAGAAGGAGGGCGGATCCGGAAGTTGATGCTGTGATCGCGAGAGACAATTGCGCAATAATTTGAATGGCGACTGCTGTCACCAAGATTAAAACAAACTTCTCCACAGGTAGTTTTTTTTGTTAATTAATTCATTAATTAATTGTCTGTGTCTTTCTTTTTTTTTTTAACGGAGCTGGAGGATTTAGAACGTTATATCGACGCATTTTACGACTGTTTTTGTGTCATGGAGCAGGCGAGTGTGTGTTCTGCTGCTGCCGCTGCTTCTCAGTCTAAGCGACCGAGACCCGCAGATTCACCCAAAATAACGCCCGAGAAATCACAGCAGGGCACCGAGGTTAGTGATATCCTTCTCTCACCAGCATGGATGGTAGACTGGCGCTGGTTGAACTTCTTCACAAAGAGTTCCAAAATTTGCGGGAGAGCCTTGAGTTTAGTCAGGCGCAGCTCGTCTCTCTCGTGGAGGAAAATAACAGCCTGAAAAAGTCCGTCACCACACTAACCGCACGGCTTGGCGTTGTTGAGGGAGAAAATCGGAAAATGAAGGAGACAGTTCTCAGTTTGCAGTCACGCAGCATGAGAGATAACCTCGTTTTTTCTGGAATTATTGAAAAAAATAATGAAAATCCAGAACAGCTGGTCCGAGAATTTATGTCATCACAACTAAAACTAGAAAAGCACTCGGAGAGCGCAGACCTCCGCCAAGCGGCACAGTTCCCCCCCATAGAGTGTTTGTGTGTACGTTTTCAGATTCCCTGAGCATGAAGAGATATGACTAGCAATTGGATTCACAATGATTATTTGTTTCTTTGACATGGACAGTGCAATAAACAGACAATTAATGAATGACAATCAATGTGATAGTGATAGGATTAGTGGTTCAGTAGTGTAAAACAGGGCTATAAGGGACGGCGGGTTAATAAGGGACACTTTTCTGGGAAACGTTTTAAATGTAATTCTGCTTTTTTTATTTTGAGCAGGACGCTGAGTTGTGTTGTTATTGTCAAATATCCATGAATCCTTCATCAAATCTAGGCGGAAGCAAAATTAAAAAAGCAGAATTACATTTAGAAAAGTGTCCCATATTACCCCCGCCGTCCCTTATAGCCCCGTTTTACGGTTGTAAAAGCATTGCCTCCTTGGCGGAGGTAATAAACTGAAGTGTTGGTGTGTCCATCTCCTCCACTGACGGATGCAGATTGGTTAGACAGGTTGCCGTGGGTTTTATATTATATTGGGGTTGCGCTCCGCGGCAAAACAGAATTTAGAATCTTCCCCGGCAGAGAGGTCGTTTTTACGCAGCGCCTATAGCTGGGCGGGGAATTTGTGGCAAATAATTGGGCGGCGGACAGGTGGCCGTGTCAGGTTTTGCAGCGTGGCGCAAAAACAGGCACGCTGGCGGGCCCAGGCCAGCAGTGTTTTCCGCGTGCTTTTGTGCCTAAAACGTTGAAGAACGAGTTTGTGTTGGTCATACACGACGACCAGCGCAATGTGCGCAGCGCCTATGGCTGGCACAGGCACGCTGGCGGGCCCAGGCCACCAGTGTTTTCCGCATGCTTTTGTGGCTAAAACGTTGAAGAAGGCGGAGTTTGTGTTGGTCAGACACGACGCCCAGCGCCCTCCATTGCGCCTGCGCACATGTTGAAAATGGCCGTATGTCACAGTGTGGAAAAATGCTTTAAAAAATTCCTGTATGCAGACGGTGATGCGGATCATCCCCAAAATTTAATTAGTTCTTCCTTGTACCATTTCCAACAACGCCTGAAAGTTTCATTGAAATCCGTCCAAAAGTTTTTGAGTTATCTTGCTAACCAACAGACAAACAGACAGACAAACAGACAGACACACAGACAAACCCCGGCAAAAACATTACCTCCTCCTGGCCTTTCGGCCTGGCGGAGGTAACTATCCCCCGAAGTCACAAACTCACTTACTTTCCACTGAGTCCACCGAATAGGGCAAAAAAATTCCCAGAACTAGAAAAGCACTCGGAGAGCGCAGACCTCCGCCAAGCGCCACAATTCCCCCCATACAGTGTTTGTGTGTACGTTTTCAGATTCCTTGACCATGAAAACATATGACTAGCAATTGGATTGACAATGATAGGATTAGTGGTTCAGTAGTTATTCACGAAAATGGCATTTTCTGTAATGGCGGCCAAAGTTCCCCCCATACAGTGTTTGTGTGTACGTTTTCAGAATCCTTGACCATGAAAACATATGACTAGCAATTGGACTGACAATGATAGGATTAGTGGTTCAGTGGTTATTCACGAAAATGGCATTTTCCGTAATGGCGGCCACAGTTCCCCCCCATACAGTGTTTGTGTGTACGTTTTCAGATTCCTTGACCATGAAAACATACGACTAGCAATTGGAATGACAATGATAGGATTAGTGGTTCAGTGGTTATTCAGGAAAATGGCATTTTCCGTAATGGCGGCCACAGTTCCCCCCATACAGTGTTTGTGTGTACGTTTTCAGAATCCTTGACCATGAAAACATATGACTAGCAATTGGATTGACAATGATAGGATTAGTGGTTCAGTGGTTATTCACGAAAATGGCATTTTCCGTAATGGCGGCCACAGTTCCCCCCATACAGTGTTTGTGTGTACGTTTTCAGATTCCTTTACCATGAAAACATATGACTAGCAATTGGATTGACAATGATAGGATTAGTGGTTCAGTATTTATTCATGAAAATGGCATTTTCCGTAATGGCGGTTTTCTTCTGGACGGTGATCCGGATCATCCCCCAAATTTAATCAGTTCGTCCTTGTACCATTTCCAACAACGCCTGAAAGTTTCATCAAAATCCGTCCAAAACTTTTTGAGTTATCTTGCTACCACAGACAAACAGACAGACAAACCCCGGCAAAAACATAACCCTCCTGGTGGAGGTAACTAGAAAAGCATCTCGGAGAGGCGCAGACCTCCGCCAAGCGCCACAGTTCCCACCCATACAGTGTTTGTGTGTAGGTTTTCAGATTCCTTGACCATGAAAACATATGACTAGCAATTGGATTCACAATGATAGGGTTAGTGGTTCTGTAGTAAAAGCATTACCTCGTTGGCAGAGGTAATAAACCGAAGTGTTGCTGTTGTGTCCATCTCCTCCATGTGCAAAGTGCCAGGCTGCGACCTGTCAAGGCATACCTCATGCCTCCCTTGTTGGGGGGGGAGGGGCTTTCACACCTGTACTGAGTACTTAAAAACTGTATTTATCAGCAGATGAAAGAAAACTGTAGCAAAAACAAACTAACAAACAAACAAAAACTAAGCAAACAGCAACTGCAACATGAACTATTTCCAACATATTTATTCAAATGTACACTTAATATGGACACAATGTTGAGCCATAACTTTTTGGTATTGTGAAAATAATAAGCCAAGTAGCACCACAAAAATGGAGTGCTGTTACTGTCAGGAAACAATGTTGGCACCAAATCACTGAAGTGATCTGCCACCAATGGGGGTAGATTGTGCTCTGCCACAAAATGAGAAAACATCACTTCTGCTAGTGATGCATTGGATTTGGAAGGCGTCGGTTCTCTCACTGGCTGAAAATGTTCATCCATCGATCGAATTTGGCTACACAGTTTTTGTGGCGCTGTGTAGCAAAGTGCGACTTGAGGTAACAATATTAAGACAATATTAAAAATACATGGACAATACTCAACAGTATCCTTGGAAATAAAAGCAGAAATACAAGCTACCCAACTAATATTCCAAAAAATAATAAAACGACTCAGAGTGTGAATATAGCTTCACCTGCAGATGAATTTAATAATTTTTTTGTTAACATTGGACCTAAACTGGCCCGAGAAATACCCACTACAGTGCCTACAGGCGATACAATATGCAATAACACTGCTGTAAAAGACTCCATCTTCATAAAGAACACAGACGAAAGAGAGGTCATTGAAATTGTTAAATTGTTCAAAAGTAAAACATCTACTGACTGTGATGGTATTGACATGCTACTAGTCAAAACTGTTATAGAATGCATAGTAAAACCACTGACGTATATCTGTAACCTGTCTCTCCAATCAGGTATATTTCCCAATGCAATGAAAATAGCTAAAGTAATTCCAATATACAAGACGGGCGACAGAGGGGAACTCTCAAACTATAGACCAATTTCACTATTACCGCAATTTTCCAAGACACTTGAAAAAATATTCTATGAGAGAATTGACAACTTCATACTGAAGAATGATTTATTATGTGAGCAGCAATATGGGTTCAGACACAAGAGGACAACTGCATATGCCCTAATGGAATTTACAGAAAAAATATCAACAGCCATTGAAAATAAAGGAGTATTCAGTGGAGTATTCCTAGATCTTAAAAAAGCATTTGATACAGTAGATCATAATTTATTATTAAAGAAACTACAAAATTGTGTATTAGAGGGGTAGCACTGTCCTGGTTAAGTAGTTACTTAAAGAATAGATATCAGTAGTATGTGTTAGCAACAAAAAACTCAGAGTTGCTGAAGGTCACCTGTGGAGTCCCACAGGGTTCAGTTCTGGGACCATTATTATTCAATATGTATATAAACGATATATGTAAAGTTTCAGAAAAAATGGACTTAATATTGTTTGCCGATGACACTAATCTGCTATGCAGTGGAAACAATTTGGAACAACTTCTGGATACACTCGGAAAGGAATTAGGAAAGCTTAAACTGTGGTTTGATTCAAACAAATTAACGCTCAATTTAAGTAAGACAAAATTTATAGTTTTTAACAACCATCACAACAACCCAGTACCCAAACTCAGTGTAAATGGTGTAGAGATTGAAAGGGTATCTGAAACTAAATTCCTTGGAGTAATAATTGATAAACTGTGTTGGAAGTCACATATTAATTATATTAAAGGTAAAAGTATCCAAATCAATTGCAATATTACACAGAGTGAAATATTTGCTGAATCAACCCACACTATACACCTTGTATCATTCATTAATACTCCCATACATGACATATTGTAATGAAGTATGGGGAAATACATATAAAACAAACATATATCCAGTCTTTATGCTTCAAAAGAGAGCTATTAGAATAATCAACAAAGCAGCTTACAGGGAACCAACAAACCCACTTTTTCTTAAACAAAAAACTCTCAAGTTGAAAGATCTGGTTGACTTTAAAACCGCAATAATAATGTTCAAAGTGAAGAATTTATCACTGCCCACAAATATCCAAAAGTTGTTCCAAACAAGGGAGAAAGGATATCACTTCATCACTGTATCACTTAATCTTATCCTACACTTTATTACATGTATAGGTTTATTATTTCTTATCTTAGCATGGTTTAATGTTGCAGCATTGTACCGAGACAAATTCCTAGTTCGTGTACTACATGAACAATGGCAATAAACCTGATTCTGATTCTGACTTCAGAGGAACATGTATATTTCAAAAGCCTACAGTGAGAACAACCACCAAGCAACACTGTATTTCAGTGCAAGGAGTCAGATTATGGAACGATTTTGGACCTGAATTAAAATCATGTACAACGCTTGGACAATTTAAACAAAAACTAAAGGAAGAAATACTCCAAACATATTTACAAGACGACATGTAAACTCACATAAGGATTGACATATCCAGCCTGTGTTGTGTTGTAGCTTAGTTTTTTTTTTTGTTTTTTTTTTTTCTCTGCAACATTTTGTCTTAGATTTGTTTTGAATAGTAACCGCTTAACTTAGCTTAGCTTTCTTTTCTTTTTTTTTTTCCTCTCAGTCACATTTTGTCTTAGCTTTGTTTTAAATTGTAATCGCTCTTGTCTTGTTTTCTCTTTTTTCTCTTTTGAATTCTTGGATGGAATATGGGTGGGCAATATAAGCTGCGGCTTCAGCCATCACCCATTTCGGATAACTCATGTGGAATTGTATAGTAGGAGGAGTCTTTGTCTAATTTGACCTTGTTGTTATATTATACAGTTTCTTTTAACCTGTACTGTACTATCCGAAATAAATTCATTCATTCATTCATTCATTCATTCATTCATTCATTCATGGTGGTAAATCCCTGATGCAGTCACTTTTAGCATTAGAGTGACACATATCAGGCGCAGCATTACTGGCGCCGGGATTCCTCTCTGTTCCGGAGCCGCAGGACAAAAGAAGGTGCGATAATGGTTGCCGTGGGTTTTATTGGGTTTGCGGTCTGCGGAAAAAAGAGGATTTGGAAGCCTCCCCCGGCAGAGAGCTGGTTTTTGCGCAGCCCCTATGGCTGGCCGGGGAATTTCTGCCAAATAATCCGGCGCCGGACAGCTGCCCGTGTCAGCTTTTGCAGCGTAGTGCAAACACAGGCACTCTGGCGAGCCCTGCCCACCACTGTTTTCTGTGTGCTTTTGTGCCTAAAACTTTGAAGAAGGCGGAGTTTGTGTTCATCAGACACGACGACCAGCGCCCTCTATTGCGCCTGCGCACATGTTGAAAATGGCTGTATGTCACAGTGTTGAAAAATGCTTTAAAAAATTCCTGTATCCAGATGGTGAACCGGAACACCCCCAAAATTTAATCAGTTCTTCCTTGTACCATTTCCAACAACGCCTGAAGGTTTCATGGAAATCTGTCCAAGACTTTTTGAGTTATCTTGCTAACCAACAGACAGACAGACAGACAAACACACAAATTCCGGCAAAAACATAACCTCCTCCTGGCCTTTTCGGCCCTGGCGGAGGTAATAATAATATGAACTGCGCTTGATAAGCTAGCTCCTTAGTAGTACTGTTAGCTCTGAGGATAACAGCTTGGAAAACTCTGGGTGGGGACTGGATCATCACAGCCAGTAGTATGGTGATGGGTTGTAACTGAAGACCGAAGCATTTGGAAACTAGAAAAGCACTCGGAGAGCGCAGACCTCCGCCAAGCGCCACAATTCCCCCCATACAGTGTTTGTGTGTATGTTTTCAGATTCCTTGAGCATGTAAACATATGACTAGCAATTGGATTCACAATGATTATTTGTTTATTTGACAGGGACAGTGCAATAAACACACAATTAATCAATGACAATCAATCTGATAGTGATAGGATTAGTGGTTCAGTAGTAAAAAGCATTGCCTCCTTGGCGGAGGTAATAAACTGAAGTGTTGCTGTTGTGTCCATCTCCTCCACTGACGGATGCAAATTGGGTAGACAGGTTGCCGTGGGTTTTATATTATTTTGGGGTTTCGCTCCGCGGCAAACGAGAATTTAGAAGCTTCGCCGGCAGAGAGCTCGTTATTGCACAGCGCGTATGGCTGGCCGGTGAATTTCTGCCAAATGCGCAGCGCCTATGGCTGGCCGGGGAATTTCTGCCAAATGCGCAGCTCCTATGGCTGGCCGGGGAATTTCTGCCAAATGCGCAGCGCCTATGGCTGGCCGGGGAATTTCTGCCAAAGAATCCGTCGGCGGACAGCTGCCCGTGTGAGGTTTTGCAGTTGCGCGCAAACACAAGCACGCTGGCGGGCCCAGGCCAGCAGTGTTTTCTTGCTTTTGTGCCTAAAACGTTGAAGAACGCAGAGTTTGTGTTGCAGACACGACGACCAGTGCCCTCCATTGCGCCTGCGCACATGTTGAAAATGGCCCTATGTCACAGTGTTGAAAAATGCTTTAAAAAAAATTCCTGTATCCAGACGGTGAACTGGATCACCCCCAAAATTTAATCAGTTCTTCCTTGTACCATTTCCAACAACGCCTGAAAGTTTCATGGAAATCCGTCCAAGACTTTTTGAGTTATCTTGCTAACCAACAGACAAACAGACAGACAGACAGACAGACAAACACACAAACCCCGGCAAAAACATAACCTCCTCCTGGCCTTTTCGGCCTGGCGGAGGTAATAAACGTCCCAGACCTATTGTTGCCAAATTTGAACATTTTTAAGCAAAAAAAATTGGTACAGAGGCAGGGCAAGCAGCTTAAAAACACCAATTATGGTCTAAATGATCAATTTCCTCAAGAAATCTTGGAAAGGAGAAGGAAGCTTTTTCCCATTAGGAAGCAATACATCCAAGAAGGTAAACGTGCTATTGTTTCTGTGGATAGATTGTATATAGATGGCAAGCTGTTTATGGATGAAACTATAACTCCCTGGTTATTCTAGAGCCCATTTTTTTTCTTTTTTTTTTTAGCTACAGGTGGAAAAGAGAGTGGGATTGTGCGCAGGTCTCTTACTCGATTTCAGTTTAATGTGTTAACATTTGTCAAAATGTTTATTTCTTTGTTGTTGAGGTTGTTGTTTGTTTGTTTGTCTGTTGTAGGTTTTTTTTTTTGAAGTTTTTAGGTCATTGTTGTATGTTGTCTGCATTTTTCCACCACTTACTAACCTTCATGTCTGTTTTTTCCCCTCATACTTCTGGTTTGTAAGAAATAACTTGAAATACATGTACCCCATTTGCTTGCAATTGCAGGCAAATGGCACAGAGACATCATGCGCGCGCACCCAATTATATATGCATATATACACACAACATATATATATATATATATATATGCATACATTACAGACATATCACATAGGCACATATAGTTTACACATTTAGTTAGTCTTTAGTACACAACCAGTTAGTGAAAACATGTCTTCATTTAAGTTTGTCACGTGGAACATACGTGGAATTGGAAATGGGGAGAAGAGGCTAAAAGTTTTTAATCGATTGAACGATCTACAGGCAGACTTTGTTTTATTGCAGGAGACACATGTCTCTAAGTCGTCTGTAGATGCACTCACCTCACCAGAATTGCCCCATATGTACTCAGCCGGCTTTAATTCTAAGCAAAGGGGGGTAGCTATACTGGTAAATAGAAGAATACACTTTGTTATGAATAACACCATAATAGATCCAGAAGGTAGATTTATAATACTAAAAATTTCAGTCCAAAATTTGGATCTATGTATTGCAAGCGTTTATGGCCCAAATGTTGACGACCCATCCTTTTTTCACACTTTTTTCACTTCTCTTTCTGAGCACTTGGACACCACACTTATAATAGGAGGGGACTTCAACTTGGTATTAAACCCTGCACTCGACAGGCTCAGTACATCGGGGGTTTACCGAAAATGGCTGGCTACTGACACTCTCAAACAGTACATGAATGATTTTGGTCTTTGCGATGAATGGCGATCTCTTCACCCAACTCTTCGGGAATATACCTTTTTTTCATCAGTTCATAGTTCATATTCGCGTCTAGATTTCTTCTTAGCCAGTAACTCTATTGTGAGGGACATCATAGACACTGAAATATGTTCAAATCAAGCTATTAGCGATCATCATCCAGTTTCTCTTACACTAGTAAATAGGGAAGCTACAAGGGAAACTAGGAGCTGGAGATTTAATATATCACTACTGAAAGATGAAGACTTTATTAATTATTTTAATAAAGAGTGGGAATCATATCTGGAATATAATGATGTGCCAGGAATATCCCCAGGTGTTCTTTGGGAAGCAGCAAAAGTGGTCATGCGAGGTAAAATAATCTCTTACTGTTCATACAAGAATAAAAAAGAAAAAGCACTGATACTGGATTTAGAACAGAAGATTAAATCACTGAAGACAACTTGTGCCATTTCCCCACAGGAACAGGCACTTAACGATTTGAGAAAATTAAAGCTGGAATTAAAAGAAATTACAAACAAAAGAGCACAGTTTTTAATACAAAGACTGCGTCTTGAGAATTTTGAACACAGTAATAAATCGGGGCGATATCTTGCGAACCAGCTTAGATTGAATAAAGAAAAAACAACTATCCATTCTATCAAGGATATGACTGGAAATATTACCCATGTGCCTGAAGAAATAAATAACTCCTTCAGAAAATTTTATGAAAATCTCTACTCATCACAGGTTAACCCATCGGACTCAGAGATAAATACATTTTTGGACAATATTAACCTACCACAATTAAATAATGAACAGATTGCGGCTCTGGATACACCTCTTCAGGTGTTTGAACTCCAGGAGGCACTTAAGCACATCCCAAACAATAAAGCCCCAGGACCAGATGGTTTTCCAGTAGAATTTTATAAAGAATTTTGGCCCGTGATGGCACCTACTTTTTTTAAAATGGTGGACCAAATCAAAGAAGATAATGTAATTCCTCCGAATATGAATTTGGCTAGTATTATCCTGCTCCTTAAACCTGGAAAAGAACCTACGCTTCCATCCAGCTACCGTCCCATCTCGCTTATGAATGACGATCTCAAAATAATTTGCAAAGCTCTCGCCAAAAGACTGGAAAGGATAATTCCGTTTATTATACACCCAGATCAAACAGGTTTTATCAAGGGTAGGCACTCGGCTGATAATACACACAGGCTATTTAATTTAATAGACTACTGCAAGATCAATAATGTAGAAACTACAATCTTGTCCCTGGATGCAGAGAAAGCCTTTGACCGGGTTAACTGGAAATTTCTTTTTATGGTGTTAAACAAGTTTGGGTTTGGTTCATCTTTCATAAACTGGGTTAAAACACTATATAGAGGTCCAGTTGCATCTGTCCGAACAAATGATCAGACTTCCCGAAGCTTTAATCTTCAGAGAGGTACTAGGCAGGGGTGTCCACTCTCTCCCTCACTTTTTACCATCTTTATTGAACCATTAGCAGCAGCCATACGACAAAATGTTGATATCAGAGGTATTCAAACTGGAGAAAAGGAACATAAGATAAGTCTTTATGCTGATGATGTATTAATTTTCCTTGAAAACTCAGAAAGATCTCTTCTTCAGACAGTGGCGCTCATTGATAAATTTTCATCATTATCAGACTACTCTATTAACTGGGTAAAATCAATAGCTTTACCCATAAATTGCAATTTCCCAAATACATCTACTATTCCGATACAATCAGGGAATGTTAAATATTTAGGAATAGATATTTCTCCCAGGCTCTCAGAGTTATTGCGACTAAATCATATCCCCCTTTTAAAAAAGATACAAGATGATCTTACGCGCTGGAGGACACTACCTTTATCATTAATGGGAAGAGTCGCAACCATTAAAATGATGGTCCTTCCTAAAATTAACTATTTGTTCTCAATGATCCCTACCCAACCATCAATGGCCTGGTTTAAGTCTCTAGACTCAAATATAAGTAAATTTTTATGGAAGGATAAACCATCACGGATTAGTTTAAAAACCCTCCAAAAAGCGAAAGAGTGCGGAGGCTTAGATTTACCAAATTTTTTTTAATTACTTTTTAGCCAATAGATTGCAGTTCATTTCAAAATGGACAAAATCAACCCCATTAGGGAACCCATGGTTAGATGCTGAACAGGCTCTCTGTGGGTCGCTAAATATCTCTGACTTACCTTTTATAAGTCCCTCTATTAAACGCCATGAGTGTTTTAAAAGTATTAATATTAGTTCCTCTCTGACGGCTTGGTGGAAATTTTTAAAAATAACAGGGTCTTCACTTGTCCCCTGTAAACTCACGCCCATTTGGAATAATCCTGATATCCTGCAACAAAAGAGGACATTAAAATTTCCACTATGGCAAGAGAAGGGAATAAACAACTTAGAACATCTTATTCAAGGTGGAAATTTTATCCAATTTCAGGATCTAGTGTCACAACACGAAATCAGTGATAAAAAGTATTTTGAATACCAACAGCTTAAATCCATAATAAAAGCAAGATTTAATCTTAATCAGACAGATTTAGAAGTACCAGTTAAGGTGGCAGTTTCTAAATCTCCGTTCCCCAAAATTGATATTGAAAATATATAGACTATTATCAACGTTGGATGAGTCCATATCTCTTCCAATATCAAAATGGGAGACAGACTTATCGATTAATAAGGAGGAACGTTTCTGGACACAAATATGTTTAAACACTTTTAAGATGACTAAAAACTCTAACTTACAACTTATACAATATAAAGTTCTACATAGAATTCATTATACAGGACAAAGGATGTTCAAAATGGGCCTGAGTCACACAAATATCTGCCCTCACTGTACTAGCAATGTCCCGGATAGTTATATGCATGCTATGTGGTCCTGTGCACCGGTTCAAAAGTTCTGGCAGAAGACATGTGAAGACCTGTCAGCATGGCTTGGGTATAGTGTCCCACCCTCACCCACACTTTGCATATTAGGTGATTTAAGTGAAATAAATATAGATGCAAGGATGTCACACATGGTTCTCACTGCCTTATGCATCGCAAAGAAAGCTATCCTCATGAACTGGAAAACAAGAAATAACTTGTGCACGACTTACTATAATAACTTACTATTGGATTATATTAGCCTGGAAAGAATGTCAGCCTCCTCAAATAATCAAGTGGCGGAATTCAATTCTCTCTGGTCCCCGCTTATTAATTCTATAAACTGAGGGGTGGCGGGCAGTGACTCACTCTCCTTGGCACCTCTGGCGGCTGGCTGCGCCCCAACCACAGGTGTCCCGGGGGCCTGCTCCAGGGTGGCCGTCTGTCTGGCCCTGGGGGGGGGGGGGGGGGGGGGGGGCTGTGGCCCCTGGCCGGCTGGCCTCGCCCCTTGTGGGGGGTCTGGGTCTGGCCCTGGGCCCCTGGTGCTGGGGGGGTGTCCCCCCGCCCCGGGCCGGGGTTGGGTGTGTGCCGGCGGTGGGGGTTATCCCTGATGCATCCTTGCGTGGTGGGGTCGTGTGTTTCCTGGGGCCCGGGTGCCATCCAGGGGCTGGTGCCCGCATCCTGGGTTGCCCTCCCCGTTCACGGGGGGTCTGCGGGTGGGGGAGGGGGTGTGTGAGTGTAGGCTTGTGTATGAGCGGATGTGGAAGTGGGTGTGTGTTGAGTGGGCAGGTGGGGTTGTGTGTTTGTGTAGGTGGGTATGTGTGATGGTGGGTGGAGTTATGTGTGTGTATGGAAGCGGTTACTTGTGGGTAGATGTCTAGGGGGTGGATGATGTGTGTATGGGTAGGAGAGCTTTGTTGGGTGACAGGGGTTGGGCAGTCCATCCAGTGGCATGGGGGGCTGGCGTTTCGGGGCTTGCTTGTCCCGGCCGCCCTGCTGTTGTGTTGGGGGGGGTGAGGCACTTTGCTACATCGGCCCTGATGTCATTGGCAGCGGGTGTGCGTTGGTGCTTGGGGGTGGCTGGGGGGGGGTCATTGGTGCGGGTTGTTGGCTGTGTTTCCATTGGGTTGTTCCGGGGTGGCTGTGGTTGCAGGGCGGCCTGCAGCTGTCGGTGTGTGTCTGGGGTGGGTGGTCGCGGGCCTGCATGGGTGCTTGGGTGTGTTGCCTGGTGTGTTGGGCGCTGTGTGGGTCCGGCCCATTATTCACTATTGTGACTGTTGTTGTCCATGTTCATGTGTGTAAGATGAGTGGTAGTATGTTTGGCTGCCCCGTCATGTTAGTGGTGCTGGAGTGCCGGGACGTGATGCTGGTGGGTCCTGGGTTGTTTCCACTGGCGGCCCTCGCCCTGGGTTGGGATTTGGGGGCAGTGGGTTGCCTCACATGCCAGTCTGCAAGCTGGCGGCCTTGTTTTTGGACCGCCTACCTCCCAGTCTTTTTTCCCACCCTCCTCCTCCCCCTGATCTTTTTTGTTACATTTAGGGCTTTGGGGTGGGGGTGTGCCGCACTATGTCGGTGAAAGGGATACCTTTGCCGCGTGGTGGGGCTGCACTCACCTCAATTTTAATTGCATTTTAGACACTGAGGGCTTGGGGGGATGGGGCTCTGCTGCCCATCACAGTGGCTAACAATGCTTCAATTACTATCCCCCCAATTTTAATTGCACTTTAGTAGTCCACACATTTATACACAATTATATCATATAACCGACACACATCCACCATGTTCTGTGCGGGGGGAGGAGGTGGGGGTCTTCCCCCACCCCTGTTGCCCTGTCTTGCTGGGGGCGTGGGGGCCTGGTGGGGAGCCTGGGACCTATCATGTTGTAAAAATCCCTGGATGCCACTAATGTATAGATATAACCAAGGAAGTGACGGGGGGGCTGAATATGAGTTTAAGTGTGAGTGAGAGGGTGATGAATGGAGGTGGTGATGGTGGGTCGGTTTTGTGCGGCGCTTTGCATGCCGGGTGGCATCTTGGGGCGCCTGCGGTGGTCTGCTGATTGCTCGCTCAGATGGGCGCCGGGGGGGTGGGGGTCTGCTTCTGTGGCCTGTGCCGGTGGCTTCCCTGGTCACTGCCGGGCACTGGTGCATGTTCAGGCTCACTGCATCTGCCCACTGCACAGCCGGCTTTTGAAATAAAGGTGTATGAGGAGTGAATTTAAGTGGGTACTGGAGTGAGAGAGAATGGGTCGGTCTGGCTGAGTGAGAGGGGTGTGCATGGGAACATGTGGGTGTGAAGGTATGGGGAGGGGTGTGCCTGCGAGTCGGGAGGGGCTGGATTAGGGGGGTAGTGCCTCTCGGCAATGTGGGCTCACCTGGGCGAGGGGACTTCTTTGGACGTGGGGGTCCCCGGGGTGTGTGGCCGAGGCGCTGGGGCGGGACCGCTGTGGGGGGTACCTGGGGGGCTCGCGCCGGGGGGCGCTGGCTGGTCTCTGTCCTGGGGGGGTGGGGTCGCTGGCCTCCTGGTGCCTGGGGCCCGGGGGCGGATGTTGGCCCCGCTGGGGGGGGGTGGGGGTCGGGCAGGTCCGGGGGGTGTGGGCTCACCGCGCCGGCCGCCGGGCAGCCCCCCCCTCCCTTGATCGTCTCTCCGGGGGTGGATGCTTGGCTTTCCTGGGGCTTGCTGACCTCGGGGCTGGGGGGTTGGTGGCGCTGCCTTGCCTGCTCGGGGTCCTCGGGGGGAGGGCTGCTGCGACCGGCCCTCCGCTCGTATGTTTCCTGACAAACCACTCACATGCACACACTTATTTTGCGCGCGTTCTCATATATAGGCACACAGACATACATGTACAAGTGTCTCTCCTTTAACAGGTGCAGAAACCAAACTCGTGTTGAGACATCTCCGGTGGAAGAAGCAGCTTGTCTTTTGTTTGTTTTAGTTGTCTCTTTTTTTGTCTGTTCCCCTCCCCTTTTTTCCCCCCCCTTCACACACTTCCTTTCCCTCTTCCCCATCCTGTTGGGTCTTCCATGGGTAAAACAATTAAAATAAAGTATTAAAAGTTATTACAGGAGGAGTTACAACAATATACAGTGCAAAGTTAGGCACTGTATAGGCTCCTCTTGGCAAAGTAAATCTGTTTTGGCACAGTAGGGTGACAGATCCCTGTTCTGTTTGCCTAGCTGCCTGACAGGACCAAAAAAAAAAAAAAAAAAAAAATCTAAATATTAAGATCTGATACAAGGCACAACAACTAATTATTTAGCTACATAATGGTAATAAATGATCATAAAAGATAACCGTAAACTGTCATATTAATAATTAAAAGTAATTTATGTGTTTGCAGGTTTGCCTTAATTTAACTGTCGTTTACCTGCTGACTTTAACACGAGTTAAAAGTCTTATTTTATCTGGTCATAGTCCTCTCTTAGTCTGGTGAAGCTTCTCCAGCAAAAGGTAAAGAAAATATAATAATAAAAAAATAAAGTTCCATCTCTGTCAAAAATGTCGGAAAAAAAATCTGTTAACTGACACCGTCATAGCTGCAAGGCAACAGGGTAGTGCGTGGTCATGCAAACACACGTCATCCAAAGACTAGACCGTCTCATTTGACAGCAATAAATCAGCCTTTAGATGCAGCCTACCCGACCTTTGAGTGTTCTGGCCTCCAGGGCTGTGGTCTATGAGGCTGCAACCCCTGACTTAAGACCAGCAACTGTTTTGTGTCCGATTAGCTATTTTAACTCTTCTATGTTTTTTCCTCTACGTCCAGAAAAGGAGAGTCCAGCCTTGATACGTGCCTCTGCTCTGTTATTGGCCAGCACAGCTGTCTGTCTGTAAATGTTGATGAGCAGGGAGGCCAGCCAAGGCATTAGCTTCAGAGCTAACAGTGCTACTAGGGAGTTAGCTTCCAGGTGTGTGTTATGTTGTTACCTTCTTTAAATTTCAGTCACCCTCTAGACCAGGGGTGTGCAGTGAGGGCAATTCCACTGCAGGTTTTCTGTTCCACTCAGTCTCTTCAGCAGGCGTTTGCTCTGATCAGCTTCAAGGATTGCTAATCATTGAAAACACCTGCTGAAGAGACTGGGTGGAACAGAAAAACTGCAGTGGAATGGCCCTCCATGGCACATGATTTCCCACCCCTGCTCTAGACGTACATCACTGTTTCCATCTGGTTCACTAATCCACAGTCAATAATATATCGCGTGTCATTCTGGCTTATTTTGTTATATTTTTTGCCATGATGCTACATCGATCCGTTAACATTAGCTTGGCTAGGTGGTCGGCGTCAGCCAGTAACTACATTCGGAGCTTGCCTCAGCAGGGAGGTGGTGACGGACAAGCCGCCTAGCATTAGCTCAACTGTGATCCGGCTGATTTTCTATAAATTCTATTCACCCCCCCACTGGAATCCAACACTTGATCATATACGTCATTCTCACATGTTATTTTAGCTTATTTTCTTGTAGTCTTATCTCTAAAAAGGACCAAAGGCAGGCAGCTGAAGCTAACGGTTTACCTTCTCTTTCACAAATGTTTCTATGCTTATTGTCCTCTAGAGGCTGGTCATATCCTGTCAACCATTGAAACACACACTCCTGTCCACCAGTGATGCATTATTTCATTCATTAAAACAAATTTATGTTTCACTGGCTCAGGCTCACTTTCAAGCTAGGAGCTACCCAGCTAAAGCCAGCAATAGTGACGTTAGAGGGAGGATGGAGTTAAACTCGGCTCTTCGGGAATTTAAAAAGACATACACTGAAACAAACTGTTCCAAGTAAAGCGGGATTTATGCGCCCGCATCACATCGACGTCATTACTGACGTCCGTCACTGCTGCAGTGATCGGCAATTTGTGTGTTGTGTGAAATGCATTGTACTGTTGCCAAGACGGGTTTCAGCTGATGTGTAGAGTGATTTGTGTTCGTTGTATGTTTTTGTTTATGAAATGGCGACGGACAAGAGCAGATTGTGATGGAGTTGGAGCTAATAAATGTAAAGGAAAAGCACCTTTTCATATGATTGTTACACAGAGAAAAACAGAAGAAGTTGGAGAAAACGGTGCATTCAACCACCACCACTACCGTTATTTGACAATCTGTGTAATTGTCAGTATTGGAGTAGCACGTTACAAAGTAGCGCGTTACTGTAATGCCATTACTTTTGCAGTAATGTGCTGTGTAACAAAATTACTGTTTAAAGATTCAGTAATGCATGACAGTTACTGAAATTTGATCAGACGCGTTACTTGTTTTATTAATATGGATAGATACTTTTAGCACAAATAAATACAAACTGACCCTACGTAACTGACACAGCCGTCAGTCAACGTACCCTGTTGCAAAGAGCCTGTTCACTACTGAGCGGAGGAAAAGATGAAGCTACTTTGTTTTTGTGGAAATAGACAAATTATTTTTCCTTTGTTGCGGTTACGGACAAAAGCATATTGGTGGGTTGCAAGCCTATAAGACCTACTGCAATCTTTAGAAGCGTTTGAAAACAGCAACAAGCTCCGACAAAGCTAGTGCTATGCTATGCTTACAACACCGTGTTAGTGGATTTACACTATCTGAACAGCCACAGCTGGATTTCAAGCACAGGTATGGATCTGGACAGTTTGTGACCCAGCAAGAATTAAACCGACTGATTGCCAGACACATTACAGAATGAAGATGTAATAACAGCCATTTTCCATCAGACAGCTGAGACTGTGGTCCACTAAAGTTAAAACATATTTACCTGCTACCTAGATAAAAAGTATTCAAAAATGGATTTGATCGCCAAAGGGAATTTGAAGGACTGGATCATGTCTCTGTCACAGCAGACATCTGGACTGTGAATAATGGACATTTTCTTTGGGTCACTTCACATCGGATTAAATCCATAATACAACAGTATTCTCTCCAGAGAAGAGGTGCACGCTGGGCAATGCAACAGGAACACATGTCACTGCTGCGTCGACGCTGTTCCAGCTGTGTCATGTTGACGCAGGTGCATAACTTGCACTTAAGGCTGCAAAAGATAATTCACACTGATGCTGCAATAATTACCTCCACCAAGGGAAGAAGTAATGTTTTCAGTCGTGGTGACTGGTTTGTCTGTTGCCAACATAACTCAAAAGTCAAGAACGGATTTTGATTAAATTTTCAGGAAAGCTGAGTAATGGCATGGGGAACAGATGATTAGATTTTGGTGATGATTTGGATCACGATCTGGAAGCAGGAATTTTTTTTAATATTATTTTATATATATTAATATGGCACGTTTCATGTACTGCCCCTTTAAGATGTGTCCACTGAGTTACGTGTGTGGCCGCCTCGGCAACCTGGAAGCCAAACACTGCAAAAAAAAAAGTATAAGGGGGCGTGTCCACCAAACTCCTTTTTTCTGCTGTGGGCGACTATTTTCTATACATTTTCTATGTAGTCCAGCATTTACAGTGCTGTGCCCTCGGCCCTGAAACACTTTGAACGGTGGCCGCATTTTGTCGCGGTGCTCAGGGCTGAAAAAAAGTTCAACTTATGAGGTGACTGTACAGCTGCGCTCGTCAATGTCAGACCTTTCTAAGCAGCCCATCAAAATTTAGGAAGGGCAGGACATAGGACACTAGTACAATCAAACTTTATTTGTATAGCACTTTTCAAACATTACAGTGGGGCAAAAAAGTATTTAGTCAGCCACCAATTGTGCAAGTTCTCCCACTTAAAAGATGAGAGAGGTCTCCATTTTTCATCATAGGTATACCTCAACTATGAGAGACAAAATGAGAAAAAAAAAAAAACATCCAGAAAATCACAATGAAGGATTTTTAATGAATTAATTGGTAAATTCCTCGGTAAAATAAGTATTTGGTCACCTACAGACAAGTAAGATTTCTGGCTCTCACAGACCTGTAACAACTTCTTTAAGAGGCTCCCCTGTCCTCTGCTCGTTATCTGTATTAATGGCACCTGTTTGAACTCATTATCAGTATAAAAGACACCTGTCCACAACCTCAAACAGTCAGACTCCAAACTCCACTATGGCCAAGACCAAAGAGCTGTCAAAGGACACCAGAAACAAAATTGTAGACCTGCACCAGGCTGGGAAGACTGAATCTGCAATAGGTAAGCAGCTTGGTGTGAAGAAATCAACTGTGGGAGCAATTATTAGAAAATGAAGACATACAAGACCACTGATAATCTCCCTCGATGTGGGGTTCCACGCAAGATCTCACCCCGTGGGGTCAAAATGATCACGAGAACAGTGAGCAAAAATCCCAGAACCACACGGGAGGACCTAGTGAATGACCTGCAGAGAGCTGGGACCAAAGTAACAAAGGCTACCATCAGTAACACACTACGCCGCCAGGGACTCAAATCCTGCAGTGCCAGACGTGTCCCCCTGCTTAAGCCAGTACATGTCCAGGCCCGTCTGAAGTTTGCTAGAGAGCATTTGGATGATCCAGAAGAGGATTGGGAGAATGTCATATGGTCAGATGAAACCAAAATAGAACTTTATTGTAAAAACTCAACTTGTCGTGTTTGGAGGAGAAAGAACACCATACCTACTGTGAAGCATGGGGGTGGAAACATCATGCTTTGGGGCTGTTTTTCTGCAAAGGGACCAGGACGACTGATCCGTGTAAAGGAAAGAATGAATGGGGCCATGTATCGTGAGATTTTGAGTGAAAACCTCCTTCCATCAGCAAGGGCATTGAAGATGAAACGTGGCTGGGTCTTTCAGCATGACAATGATCCCAAACACACCGCCCAGGCAATGAAGGAGTGGCTTCGTAAGAAGCATTTCAAGGTCCTGGAGTGGCCTAGCCAGTCTCCAGATCTCAACCCCATAGAAAATCTTTGGAGGGTGTTGAAAGTCCATGTTGCCCAGCGACAGCCCCAAAACATCACTGCTGTAGAGGAGATCTGCATGGAGGAATGGGCCAAAATACCAGCAACAGTGTGTGAAAACCTTGTGAAGACTTACAGAAAACGTTTGACCTCTGTCATTGCTAACAAAGGGTATATAACAAAGTATTGAGATGAACTTTTGTTATTGACCAAATACTTATTTTACCGAGGAATTTAAGATAAGATAAGATAAGATAAGCCTTTATTAGTCCCACAACGGGGAAATTCCAGGATTGCAACAGCACAGGGATAGCAACACTCAGAGCAACAATCAGAAGGCAAGAAAAAAAAAACAAGCAAGCAAGAGCAGCTAATATACATATGTACATATTACTATAAAATATATATACACACACACACACACACACACAGACACACAGTGCAGAGCATTGTAGCTGGATGGAATAAATATATGAATATATGAACACACAGTGCAGAGCATTGTAGCTAGATGGAATAAATATGTAAATATATAAACACCCACAGTACGGAGCATTGCAGCTAGGTGGAATAAATATGCAAGTATATAAACACACACAGTGCGGAGCAATGTAGCTAGATGGAATAATATGTAGATATATAAAAACACAGTGCGGAGCATTGTAGCTAGATGGAATAAATATATAGATATATAAATATAAACACACCCAGTGCTGAGCATTGTAGCTAGATGGAATAAATATGTAAATATATAAACACACACAGTGCAGAGCATTGTTGCTAGGTGGGATGAAACAGCATAACCGTCTATTTAGTTATCCTACATGGTATGATTATGTGCCCATACATATTCTCACCCTCCATAGCGACTGGTATGTTCCTAGTTGTATGCCGGAGAGGACCATTGTGTAAGTCTATTGCATCTTTTGCATTCAAAAAAACTATTAGTTTGTTACGTCTTTTTGCTATCTCTGCGAGCAGCCCTGCTTAGGTTGTACAGTCTGACAGCCGTTGGTAGGAAGGACCTACGAAACCTCTCGGTTGTGCACCTGGGATGATGTAGTCTGCTGCTAAATGAGCTCCTCAGTGCATCCAGTATGTCCTGCATAGGGTGGAACGCGGACTCCAGCAGAGATGACAGTTTAGCCACCGTCCTTCTCTCTCCTATCTCCTCCATCGGATCAAGGCGCTGCCCCAGGACAGAGCTAGCTTTCTTAATCAGTTTGTTCAGTCTCTTCCTATCGGCTGCTGTAATGCCACTGCCCCAGCAGACCACTCCAAAAGTGATGGCTGATGCCACCACCGTGTCATAGAATGACTTCAGCAGCGCCCCTTGTACACCAAAAGACCTGAGTCTCCTCAGCAGGAACAGCCTGCGCTGTCCCTTCTTGTAGAGTGCGTCAGTATTGTGTGACCAGTCTAGTTTATTGTTCAGATGAATACCCAGGTACTTATAGGATGTCACCATCTCGATGTCTGTTCCCTGTATATTTACTGGTGCTGTGAGGGGCTGCCCATGCCTGCGGCAGTCCACCACCAGCTCCTTAGTTTTCCTCGCATTGATCTGGAGGCAGTTCCGATGGCACCAGTCCACAAAGTCCTGGATAAGCCCTCTGTACTCAGCTTCATCTCCGTTGGAGATGAGACCAACGGTCGCAGAGTCATCAGAGAACTTCTGTAGATGGCAATGTGTTGTGTTGTGTGAGAAGTCCGCAGTATAAAGAGTGAACAGGAAGGGAGCCAGCACCGTTCCCTGGGGGGCCCCCGTGCTACTGATGATCGTGTCGGAAACACAGTCCCGGGTTCTCACAAACTGAGGCCGGTTCGTGAGGTAGTCCAGGATCCATGATGACAGGTGCTGGTCCACCCATGCGCGCAGCAGCTTGTCCTTCAGGATCATCGGTTGGATGGTGTTGAAAGCACTGGAGAAGTCAAAGAACATGATCCTCACCATATTCCCGGGCTTCTCCAGGTGGGACAGAGAACGGTGAAGGAGGACGATCACCGCATCCTCCACCCCAATGCCATGCTGGTAGGCGAACTGGAGTGGATCCATCGCTGGTTCCACCAGGGGGCGGAGATGAGCAAGGAGCAGTCTCTCCAGGGTCTTCATCAAGTGGGACGTCAAGGCCACCGGTCTGTAGCTGTTCAGGTCTTTGGGGTGGGAAGTTTTTGGTACAGGTACCACACAAGATGTTTTCCACAGCTGTGGTACCCTCCCCAGTTTCAGGCTCATGTTGAAGATATACGTCACAATCCCACACAGCTGGTCTGCACAGGACTTGAGGAGCTTTGCGCTGATGCCGTCCGGTCCCAACGCCTTCCTCGCCTTGATCTTCCTCAGCTCCGTCCTCACCTGGGTCTTGGTCAGGGTCAGGATGGGGGGCTGTGTGTTGGGAGTGGGGGGGGTGTCGATGGAGTGGGGAGTGGGCAGCAGGACTTGATTTCTTAGAGGCAGCAGTGGTTGTTGTGCAGACAGGGGGGAGGGCGGTTGGTCAAATTTATTGAAAAACAGATTCAGGTTGTTCGCCCACTCCCTGCCCCCCGTGGCCTGGGGGGAGGTATTCTGGAGCCCCGAGATGGTTTTGAGGTTTCTCCAGACCCCGCTGATGTCGCTCTGTTGCAGCTTGTCCTCCATCTTCTTCCTGAAGCTGTCCTTGCCTTCTCTGATCTTTCTCCTCAGCTCCCTCTGTACGGACTTCAGCATCTCCCTGTTCCCCGACCTGAAGATCCTCTTCTTCTCTCTCAGAAGTGTTTTTATCTCAGGGTTGATCCAGGGTTTGTTGTTTGAGTGACGCCGTATGGTCTTTGTGGGAATGGATTTGTCCACACAGAAGCTGAGGTAGCCCGTGAAGGTGTGAATGAGGCCATCGATGTCCTCACCATGTGGATCGCAGAGCTGCTTCCAGGCAGTGGCTTCAAAACAGTCCTTTAGAGTGTCCATTGTCTCCTCAGACCATAACTCCACAGTGTGCATGGCCGGAGGTTGTCTGTGCACTAGGGGTTTGTACACCGGCCGGAGATGAACCAAGTTGTGATCCGATCTCCCAAGTGGGGGGAGTTGTGATGAGGTGTACGCCTCCTTAGTGTTTGCGTAGAACAAATCCAGTGTTTTATTGTCTCTAGTGTGGCATGTGACATACTGGGTGAAAGTGGGCAGAATGGGAGACAGTGAAACGTGGTTGAAATCGCCTGAGATGAGGAGAAGAGCATCTGGGTGTTCTGTCTGCAGCCTGCTGGTTACTGAATGGATGACGTCACGCGCTGTCCCAGCGTTCACCGTCGGATTTGCATAAACAACAATGCAGATCACGTGTGAGTGTTCTCTCGGGAGATATGTAGGCCTCATGCTAACAGCTAGCAACTCAATGTCTTTGCTGCAGTGTCGTTGTTTAACAGTGATATGTCCCGGTCTGCACCAGTTGTTGTTAACATACATTATCACTCCACCGCCCCTTGCTTTGCCATTCTCTGGTGTTCGGTCAGCTCGTATCATGTGAAAACCCTCCAGCTCAATGTTAGCATCTGCTGCTAGTTCAGTTAGCCACGTCTCAGTAAACAAAAGGAGAGAGCACTCCCGGTAAGTGCTATCATAACGGGAGATAGCCGCTAGCTCATCTAACTTTCCCAGTATCGACCGTACATTTCCCATGACAACAGATGGAAGAGAGGGTCTGAACCTTATATTTTTTGTCCTCCGCCTTACTCCAGCCCGGCAGCCACGACGCTTTCGCCTCAATTCTCTCGGTATGTCGAGTTTTTCCAGTGGGACTGGGTGGCGGTTAAATGCTAGCAGCTCTTCCCTGTTGTATCGTATCCTGCTATAAACAGTGGCTCCGTCCACCGGCTCAGGAGACATTTGGGACGATCTGTGTGTCCGTGATATAAGTGGGGTGAAAAAAACAAGTGATCAAAAGAGAGAGGAAGGGAAAAAAAAACTCAGAATCGAGCCGCTGTTGCAAAAGGCAGCCTACTGGTGTGGCGCCGAGAGGAATTTACCAATTAATTCATTAAAAATCCTTCAATGTGATTTTCTGGATTTTTTTTTTCCTCATTTTGTCTCTCATAGTTGAGGTATACCTATACTATGATGAAAATTGGAGACCTCTCATCTTTTAAGTGGGAGAACTTGCACAATTGGTGGCTGACTAAATACTTTTTTGCCCCCACTGTATATGCTGCGCAAAGTGCTTTACATATATAAAAACAGTAGACACATTTAGTTACATATATTTGCAGTACATGATAGGTACAGGAAGATGAGAACAGTAGGTGACTTTGGAGGAGGTGGAGGCTGAACTTTGCTGCATCAAACAACCCAGTACCCTTTGATCTGAAACCAAAAGGATCTCATGATCAAAATTTGAGAGCAAACGCTTGGAGGAACATGTCCGCATCTGTCGCTGTGCCAAGTGAGTGTTTGTGCCTTTGTCATGGTCACATTTCTTACGGTCATAATTGGCCCTTTCAGGGCAGAAATGAGGCACCAATCGCCTGCTGTGAGTTTGCACATTTAATGATAAAGAACACAAATAACAACCACAAAGCATAACTTACAAAAGACAAAAAATAACCATGACGAGTAACTTACAACAGACAGACGAAGCTGAGACTGAGCAGAATAAACAGGAATCAAAATGCAGGAATTCCTGCCTGAGCACAGAGAAGGTCGGTGCGAGGAATGAAACATGCAAGTGACCTTATATAGGCAGCTGGAGAGAAACCAAAATGTGGAACAGCTGTGGATGCATGATTGAGAACATAATTAAGGACAACTAAACAGCTGTGACAGATTTGACAGGAGGAAGTAGCCAAATGGTGCTGTTAAAATAAAAGCACAAACCAAAATGGAAGAAAATCAAGAACAAATACATATACAGAAAAATACCAGCAAAACCTTAAGATCTGAGCATGGTTCTGGCCCATGCTCGGAATCACGAAACTTACAGGTTTGTTGCGGTAGATAATATGGATACTATGTGAATTTGTAGTTGATGACTGCAAAAAATGGTGTGATACCGCACTGCTGTGTAATATTGCTTAAAGGGTCCGTGACATAATTCAACCAAGACATCATTAGAAAGAAGAACTACTGTGTTTTTATTCTGTGTAGACAAAAAAATTCAATAAAATTTTGTTTCCATATACTACCATAAATTACATTGTCTTTCAAAGGTCTTTTTATTATTATTAATTGAAGTATCAATACAATACAAAGTATTAAAAATTTTCATTTTTGTTTTAACCAAACAGTGAAAAACTAGAATTTAAAGCTAACAAATGTAAATGCTTCAAAGCACAAAAACCTTTAAATAAACAATAATTAAAAAAAAATACAAAGAAAAATTGTGTGTGTGAAGTGGGGGTGGGGTAAAGGGGATATGAGCTACTCAGAAACTATAATCGTGGGTCTTTCAAAGAAGTCAAGAAACGGGCGCCATAATTTATAGAATTTGTTTTCAGAGCCACAGACTGTATATCTGATTTTTTCTAAATCCAAACAGGACATTATATCTTTTATCCACTGTAAATGTGAAGGGGGCGAAGAGTCTTTCCACTTCAGTAATACAGCACGTCTGGCCAATAATAATGAAAATTTGAATACTTTTAATTTGGAATTTGGCAAGACAAGTTCTGGAGCCACACCAAAAATGGCACATAATGGATCAGGTTTAATTTGATATTGCAGGACTTCAGACATAGTGATAAAAACAGAATGCCAAAAATTCATCAATGCAGGGCAGGACCAATACATGTGAAGCAAAGTGCCAGGAGCGCTACCACACTTTTCACAAGTTGGGTCTATATCCGAGTAAATACGTGCTAACTTAACCTTGGACAGGTGCATCCGGTGTACAATCTTAAATTGAATAAGAGCGTGACGAGCACACATTGATACAGTGTGAACCTGGCCAAGAATAGAGTCCCACAGTTCATCAGTAAAAGTAAAATTAAGATCTTGTTCCCAATTCAATTTGATAGCGGCCAGAGAAGAAGATTGTAAATTTGAAATTAAATTATATAAAACTGACATTACCCCCTTAGAAGTTGGTTTAACTAATAAAAAATCATCTAGAGGATTATCAGAAGGTTTTTGAGGGAATTGTTTTGTCATGGTTTGCACATAATGTCTGACCTGGAGGAAGCGGAAAAAATGTGTAGAAGTGATGTCGAATTTAGTGGAAAGTTGAGAAAAACTTGCAAATTGACCATCAAAATATAAATCCGCAAAAGATTTTAAACCTTTTCTGTGCCATATATGAAATGCGCTATCAATAGTTGATGGGGTAAATAAATGATTTGCGGCAATTGGACTTCTAATGGAGAAAAACTGAAGACCGAAGTTTTTCCTGAATTGAGACCAAATTCTAAGAGACTGACGAACTACTTTATTATTACCCAGTGTAGACAAAGCAAGGGGAAGTGGTGAACCTAAAATTGCCGGTAGGGAGGTTTGATTGTCCACATGTGACTCCATAAGGATCCAAATTGGTGATTTGGGTTCCAGATAAAAATGTTTCCAATATAACATGCACCTGATATTTGCTGCCCAGTAGTAATATTGAAAGTTAGGCAGAGCCATGCCACCCACTGATTTGGGTCTTTGAAGAAAAACTTTCCTCAATCTCGGATGTTTACCATTCCAAATAAATGAGGTAATCAGAGAGTCCAAAGACTTAAAAAAGGATTTAGGAATAAAAATGGGGAGACATTGAAACAAATATAAAAACTTTGGAAGTAACATTTTTACAGAATTGATTCTGCCAATTAAAGACAAGGATAATGGGGACCATTTGGAAAGTATTAACTTGCACTGGTCAAGTAAGGGGAGAAAATTATTTTTAAACAAGTAATTAAATTGTTTAGTGACACATATCCCAAGATAATTAAAATGATCAATAACAACCTTGAAAGGAAAATTTTCAAAATCCTGAACTTGAATCTTTTCATTAATCAGAAACAGTTCACTCTTATTAAGATTAATTTTATAACCAGAAAACCTACTAAAACTATCCAAAATGTTGAGTATAGCGGGTAATGAAGTAAGTGGGTTGGAGAGAAATAGTAAAAGATCATCAGCATAGAGTGAAACCCTATGCTCAATGCCACCCCTACGAATGCCTAGAAAGTCCTGGCTCCCGCGGATTGCAATAGCTAACGGCTCAACTGCCAAGGCAAAGAGCAACGGGCTCAAAGGACAGCCTTGCCTCGTACCACGGTAAAGTCTAAAATAGTCAGAATAGCGACAATTAGTTAACACTGAAGCTAAAGGACTAGCATAGAGAAGTTTAATCCAGGAACAGAAGGAAGGACCAAAACCGAACCTCTCCAAAGTAAAAAACAAATACTCCCACTCAACCCTATCGAATGCCTTTTCAGCGTCCAAACTAATAAGACATTCAGGTATGTTGTGGTGAGGAGTATAAATAATATTAAACAACCGCCGCAAGTTAAAAAAAGAATGGCGATTTTTAATGAAACCGGTTTGGTCCTGTGAAATTATAAAAGGAAGAATCTTTTCCAACCTAGAAGCTAACAACTTTGACAAAATTTTAACATCGGTATTTAACAAGGAAATAGGCCTGTAAGAAGCACAATCAACAGGATCCTTATCTTTTTTAAGCAACACAGTGATACAGGCCTGATAGCATGAAGGAGGAAGTGTACCGGAGTCAAGCGACTCTGTAAAAACTTGACAAAGGAAAGGGGCGAGGTCGTCAGAGAATTTTTTGAAAAAATCAGCGGAAAACCCATCAGGTCCTGGAGATTTTCCTGATTGCATGGATGATATTGCCAGCTGAATTTCTTCTTTTGTGATGGGAGCTTCTAAAATTTGCTGAGATTCTGAAGAAATCGAAGGAATATCAATAGAATCAAAAAAAAATTCCAAATCCTTTAAGTTTGTTGTATATTCTGAGGTATATAATTTGGAATAAAATGACCTGAAAATATCATTAATCACTTGTTGGTCTGATGTCACCTCTCCTTTATCTGTCCTAACTCCAGTAATAATTTGCTTAGCTCTAATACCACGCAGTTGATTAGCTAGAAGTTTACTGTTTTTTTCGCCATGTTCATAAAATTCACTCTTGTTCCTTGTTAAACAACCTTCAATTTGTCGAGTAGAAAGTAAATTAAGTTTAGTTTGTAATATCATACGTTCCTTGTACAGAGCGGGTGATGGAGATTGAGCATATTGTCTGTCAATGTCCAGGATTTGATCTAAAATAACCTTCTGTTCCTGTATTAAGGATCGTCTTTTAAATGCTGCCAATGAAATAAATTCCCCCCTAAGAAATGCCTTCATGGCCTCCCATATCGTTTTATTTGGCATACCAGGAGTTTTATTTTCTTTCAAAAAAAAAAAATTAATTTTAGAAGAAATATTCGCAACCAATTTTTCATCTGTAAGTAATAATGGATCCAATCTCCAATGCTTTCTCATGGAGTCACATCCATGGAGGATCATTTTAAGTACAAGAGGGGCATGATCAGAAACCGAGATGCTATCATAACTGCAAGAGCAAAGGTTATTAATTAATAAATTGTCAACAAAAAAATAATCTATTCTGGTATAAGTATGGTGTACGTGAGAGAAAAAAGAATAGTCCCTGCCGTTAGGATGTAAAAAACGCCAAGGATCTGTAAGGCTATATTCCTCAAGAAAAGACTTAACATAAGTTGCAGATTTATTAAGACTAGCAGGTTTTGAGGATGAGTGGTCTAAGATCGGATCCATACACAAATTAAAGTCACCCCCAAGAATTAGAGAATGAGTATTTAAATCCAGAAGTTGCGAAAAAAGGTTGCGAAAAAAGTGCACATCATCAAAATTCGGTGCATACAGATTAGCCAAGGTGACATGTTTATTGCCAAGTTTACCTGATACTATTACAAATCGTCCATTTTTATCTAATACAACATTAGAGGGAATAAATGGGATATTTCGATCAATAAGAATAGCAGCGCCCCTGGCCTTAGCTTTAAAATTTGAATGAAAAAATTGTCCTGACCAACATTTTGACAAACGCAAGTGGTCGGAATCCTGCAAATGGGTTTCCTGCAAAAACAATACCCCAGGCTTAAATTGCTTTAGACGTGACATGACTCTCTTTCGTTTAACTGGATGGTTCAACCCCTTCACATTCCAGCTTACCAAAGTAAGATTACTATTCATTCAAAGAGTAAAATTTATATATTATGTTGTGTAGCCCAAAGAAGAGTAAAGTGAGGTACGGGTAAAAAAAAAAAAAAAAAAGGAGGGGGTAAGGGGGGTGTAAATAAATCCATAACAAAAAACAAAACAAAAAAAAAAATAAAAATAAAAAATAAAATAAAAAAATCCAACAACCAAACCTATAACAACACTCCAGCCGGTTGCAAAAAAACAGCAACCGCTCCATCTCCTGCTCTATTTTCATCCTAATAGAATGCTCCCATACAACTGGCTTCAATCCTGCATAATATGAATGTTTTACCCTAAAAAAAAAAATAATAAAATAAAATTAAAAAAGAATTAAGTAAACAACAATGTATAGGGAGCCAATTTTACCTTGTTTTTGAACATCTAAAAATGCATCAATGTCCAGTCAGTGCAGCTTCAATGAAGTTACAATCAAGCAGTCCAGCGCGGCAGCTGGTCAACCCAGAAATGTCCAGTTCAAGGCGAAAATTGCTGGTTTCTCTCCTTGGTTTGCATGAAGCGGGTGGCCTCTGAGATGGACGCCAACCACTGGTTTTGGCCGTCTGGAAGAGTTATCCGGAGCCTGGCGGGGAAAAGAAGAGAAGGACGAAAACCTCTCTTGTACAACTCGGACATAACCTCCTTATATTCGGCTCGTTGCTTCTGAACGTCAGCGTTATAATCCTCGTAGAACTGAAGTTTATGTCCACGATATTCCAAAGTCCCACGGCGTCTCCGCTTCTCTCATCACCAAGTCTTTGGTCCGAAACCGGTGGAAACAAATAATGACAGCGCGCAGCTTCCCATTCGGACTCGGCTTGGGCATGAGGCTGCGGTGGGCTCTATCCAGCTCTGGGGGAGATGGCAAAGTTTGTGTGCCAAAGACGTCCACCAACAGCCGAGAAAAAAATTCAGATGGCCGTGGACCCACATCAAAGGACTCCGGCAGACCCACCAGACGAATATTCAGCCTCCTGCTTCTTCCCTCCAGGTCAGAAAGTTTGTTTTTCAAAAGTTTGTTCTCCTCCTGCATTGACTCACATGTAACTTCAAGCGCCGCTAGGCGCTGGCTGACGTCCTCCGCGTTGTTTTCAAGGTCGCCAATGCGTTGCTCCTGGTTCGCCACATCTGCTTGAATCTTGTCCAGCTTACCATTAATAAGCTCAAATGAAGCTTTGAAGTCAGCAGCTATGGACATTCTGTGTTGCTCTAGCAAGGCAACAAGTGCAGGGTTAAGGCTGATATTAGCATCCTCAGCTAAGCTGGTGTTAGTATTGTTCCCTGCTGCCTCCTTTTCAGTCTGCTTTCTTGTTTTGGACATATTTCACAACTCAAAACAAATTCTGCGCGTATTAAATGTCCAAAACATTAACAGCTTACAGCAAAATAGGGTTTAAAAAGTAAGGAAAAAAAATATAGCAGGAGCCAGCAACGCACACACCTACTCCATTGCCAGCACACCTGATGCCAATCTCCATAAATTACATTGTGATGCAGACTATTGCGATGTTCGTTTGTCGAAACTGGGTCAAACGCCGCCGCCATTTAGTGACGTAATGAGGTGAATCAAAGATGTAAACAAGCATGGCTGAGTACACTGAAGTGGAGGAAGTTGTGAGCGATTTCAGCAAAGATCTGAGTGATTTGTCAATAGTTTTTGAGGAAGAAGCAGGATCGAGTGATGAAGGAAAGCAAGTTGGTTCTAACGAAGGACTGCAGCCCCATTTATTTGAACCATATCGTTCAGGAAGCGACGATGACTCGCACATTTCAGAAGATGAAGGGTCCGACGGTGAAGGGTTAGAGATGGACATTGGTCGCCTCCAAAACACTGAATGGTAATATACAGATAGATCTAAATTTCCCCGATCATGGTTGGGGAAATTAAAAAAAAAAAAAAAAAAAAGCTCAGATATTCAGTTTCGGTAGGGAAATAGATTTATAAAAATGAAAACTGAAAAAAGTAATATAATGCTTTTTAAACACAAAGTTGTTCCATTTGGAGTCAAGTCAACACTCGGCTTCAAAATTCATAGGGGAGGATTTTACTTTTGGCAGAAAAAATATAATAAAATCACGATCGCCTAATGTGGAAAAAAAAAAATGCCCATATCAAAACAGCACAGAGAAGCAACAGAGTCAAAACTCGCCTGGAAAAGAGTTTGTGTAATTGATTTTTTTTTTCCCCACATAAGGCGATCGTTATTTAATCGTTTGGTTTACAGAAACACTCTGCTTCAAAATTCATTGGGGAGGATTTTACTTTCGGCAGAAAAAATATAATAAAAATCACGATCACCTTATGTGGGGGGGGAAAAAAAAAAAAAAAAAAATCAATTACACAAACTCTTCCAGCGAGTTTTGACATTGTTGCTTCTCTGCGCTGTTTTGATATGTTGATATCGTCTTGAGCTGTGAGTTTTTGTTTGAAAACCATAGGTATGGCAGTCAGTTTTAGTACCCGTTTGTAACGAACTTTCAAGCCTAAAGATTCCTGTATAGCAGGCGCCTCCTCAAAACTGTCTGCAGTGAAATGATTGCTACAGAGTGCAGAAGATGGTGTTGGTTGCCATTTGTCCCTTGTTCTCTGTACTTGCTTCGCCCATTTTTTAAGAAGATCTGGATCTTTTGGGAATGAGAACAGGCTTATATGTTCACTGGAGCAATTAGAACACCCAGCCGCTACGCAACGTTTCGGCATTTCTTCTCTTATACAGAAGCTAAGCAGCTCGTTTACACTGACAGCACACGGATCAGCCGAGAGGAACTTCACCTCATGACATCATATCCGGAAACGAGGCGAGTCTCAGGAGATCATGTTAGTGCAACACGGCGCAAAATTTGAATTCACTTGGAAATATTTTTCCACTTATTTACTGACCTGAAAGATTCAATAAACCATGATGTTTATTTAAGCTGGGATTCCCCAGCCCCAGTGTATGACAGTCTATTATTATAACGTAGTCATATAATGTAGTCCTATTGTTTTTACTGTTGTTTCTCTGTCTGTTAATAATAATTGCATTTATATAGCGCCTTTCCATCCATCCATCTTCTTCCACTTAATCCTTTTCGGGTCACGGGGGGGCTGGAGCCTATCCCAGCATCTTTTTTGGGCGAGAGGCAGGGTACACCCTGGACAGATCGCCAGTCCATCACAGGGCCAACACAGAGAGACAGACAACCATTCACTCTCTCAGTCGTACCTAAGGACAATTTAGAATCCCCAGTTTTTGACGCCAGTTAACCTAACTTGCATGTTTTCATTCAGATTTTCAGGAAAGGTGTGTAATGGCACATTGAACAGATGATTAGATTTTGGTGATGATTTCAAAATGCATACCTCCACCAAGGCTCTTACCTTCTCACAGAGTATTAGCAACAGCAGGATGAATTTGGATGAAATTTTCACCAGAGGTGGTTCTTGGACTACAGACGAATCATTACATTTTGGTGATGATCTGAGAATGTATACCTCAGCCAAGGCTCTTATCTTCTCAGTGTGTTAGCAACAATCCTCCAAAACTAATGGACAGACTTTGATGAAATTTTCACCAGAAGTGGCTCTAGGCCTACACACAAACCCATTACACTTTGGAGGTGATCCATGAGGGATGGAAAGAGCCTTGGTAGAGGTCTGCCCTCTCTGAGTGCTTTCTTGTTAAATATTTAAAGGCAAGCTGACCAAAATGTCACAAATATTTCACCAATACCTGTGAGAGCTGTTAAAACGTAGGGAAAGCATAGTGAATGGGACCTTTAATGAGATCTTAAAATATTTCAGATTGTCTTATTTCATTCATCCATCGCTGAGAGGACAGGCTTCACAACTAAGCAATGACAAGTAAATCAGATGAGAATGAGGAAGATAAATCAGGAATTGTTTCTACTGTATGATGCAGAGCCATTTCTACCTATAAAGCAGGGTAGCCACTGCTATGGACTCCAAGCTACAAGTTAGCCCTCAACATTTTGGAGGGGAAGAAGCAAAATTACCTTCAACTTTTTTTTTTTGTAAATTTGATGTACATTTTTCAACCAGGGATCCCTGGAGCATTCAGGTTTCCATGGGAAATTGTCTAATTTCACATCTTTTTTTTTTTTTTTCCACAATATCTTTATTGAACCTTTTTTTTTTTTTAACAAACATGATACAAGCAATCAAACACTAACACTAAAGTACTACAAAAAAAAAAAATGCACTAAAAACACCAACAACCACCAACAAAATCAAGTCTTCAACAATGCTCCTCTGTTTAGTCTAGACAATCCAATACATAAGTATACATATTATGTTCACCAGTTTGGAATTTACAAGGTCCACACACATCATTCACCTTCTTCTTCAAGTGTTATGTTTAAATTTTTTACATAATCAATAAAAGGTCTCCATATATTCTCAAACACAATTTCCTTTGATTTCAGTATATATGTTATTCTTTCTAATGGAAGGTTTGTTAACATCTGTCTTAACCACTGAGTCACATCTGGTCTATGAGTCTTTTTCCATAATAGTGCAATACATTTTTTGGCATTAAGCAAACTGAGGTCTATGAATGTTCTTTCACTTTTATTAAAATTATGCTTTTCTGGGTACAGACCCAACAAAAACAGTTTAGGATTCAGTATGATTTGTTTTGAGATTATTTTTTCAATTGTTACCCTCACCTCTTCCCAAAACATTCTTATTAATCTACATTCCCATAAACAATGAAATAGGGTTCCTTTACTTTCCATGCATTTTGTGCATGTATCTGGTATATTTTTGTTATATCTATTTAACTCCTCCGGTGTAACATACATCCGCATTAACCATTTGAAATGTATCAATTTAAGGTGTGCATTTATTGATTTGGTTTGAGCTTCTGTACAAGCCAATTCCCATTGTTCCTCTGAAATTTCAATTTGCAGATCTTCTTTCCAGTAGTTTAATCTTTTCAGTGAATTTTCACTTGAAGATAGTGTCAATGAGTTATAAAACTCTTAAATAATACCCTTTCTTTTACTATCTTTCATCATCATTTTTTCCAAGGATGAATAAATAGGTCGAGTGAGAGCTTTATTTTGATTTGATCGAATAAAGTTTCTAAGTTGAAGATATTTAAAAAAATGTGTTCTATTGAGATTAAATTTGATCCTCAGCTCTTCAAAAGACATTATGTTGTCTGCACATGGCAAATATAAATCCTGAATCTTTTGTATCCCTTTTAAATTCCATACTTTAAATACAGCGTCCGCTCTCCCTGGTTTAAAATATTGATTACCCCATATTGGACTAAATTGTGACAATAACTGTGGTTCTTTTAAATAGTTTTTAGCTTCACACCATATTTTGATCATATGCTTTACAAATGGATTTTTAACTTGTTTTTGTAATTTTTTTGCCGAATCTGAGTATATGAATATGGGAAGAGGTAAAGGTAAATTGTATGATTCCATTTCAGTCCAGTGAGGGAGATCATTTGATGAAAAATAATATGTCATAGACCTCAGTTGTGCCGACCAATAATACAACATAAAATTTGGACATTTCAGACCTCCACGATCAAATGGTAAATATAATAAAGACAAACGTAATCTAGCCCTCCTGTTGTTCCATATAAATTCCACTAACTTTTTTTTTATTCTTGAGAATAGATCTAAAGGTGGTGATAAGGGAATGTATTGAAATAAATAAAGTATTTTAGGTAAAATATTACTTTTAAGTATATTGATTCTCCCGATCATCGACATTGGTAGTGACATCCATCTCTGAGTTAACTCATTGATATCTGACATTAAGGCTTCATAGTTGACGCTGGCGACTGATTCTAGCTTAGGCATAATTTGGATTCCTAAATATTTAAACTGATTTACAACATTGAATTGATTTACCTCAGGGGCTGGGTAATTTCTCTGGGTCTCATTTAGCATTAATATTGAAGATTTAGTTTTATTTATTTTATATCCTGATATTTCCCCAAAATTCTTTATTAAATTCAACAAGGTTGGAATTGATTTTTTTAGATTCGACATAAACAAAATTATATCATCGGCGTACAGGGAGATTTTATGTTCTGTTGGTCCAACTTTAATTCCATATATTTGTGAATGTAAATGTATCGCTATGGCTAAAGGTTCAATTGCCATAGTAAACAGTAAAGGTGAAAGTGGACAGCCTTGTCGACATCCTCTATTGATTTTTATTGGTTTTGAAATATTGTTATTTGTTAGGATTTCTGCTGTAGCATTATTGTATATTATTTGAACCCATTTTATGAAATTATTTCCAAGTCCAAACCTTTGTAGGACTTCAAAAAGAAAGGGCCATTCAACTCTATCAAAGGCCTTTTCGGCGTCCAATGATAGGAGAGCTGTATCCGGCGCTTCTTTATTAAAATAAATAATATTAAATAGTCTTCTTACATTATGGAAGCCTTGTCTACCCTTTATAAAGCCATTCTGATCTCGATTAATAATATTTGGTAAAATTTCTTGTATTCGTCTTGCTAAAATTTTACAGATTATCTTAAGGTCGGCGTTTAATAGGCTTATTGGTCTCATATTTTCACATTTATTAGAGGGCTTACCTGGTTTTGGCAGCAGTATAATTAAGGCATTATTTATGTATGATGGTAAATTATTATTTTGAAATGCTTCTAAAACCATTTCCAAAAAAGGTTTTATTAATTTATTCTTAAATTTTTTATAAAGGTCAACTGGAAGACCATCTGGTCCTGCACTTTTTCCTGATTTCATATTGTCAATGGCTAGCCCAACTTCTTCTTGACTAATTTTAGACTCCAATATCTCCCTGTTTTCATTTGGAATACACGGTATAGATAGTTCGTTCAAAAACCCATTTAGTTTTGTTAAATCAGGTTCATTTTTGGTATCATATAATTTTTCATAGTAATCTCTAAAGGCTCTATTAATTTCTAAAGGATCTATAACTACCTGTCAGTTACTTATAATACTGGTAATTGGTGTTTTAATTTCCAATTGTTTAATCTGCCATGCTAATAATTTTCCTGATTTTTCACCTTGTTCATAAAAAGATTGTTTCAATCTTAGAAGACTCGAGGCAGCTCTATTCGCTGATTTTTTGTCGTATTCAGCTCTCAAAATCAGTAATTCATTCTCCAACCTTGGGTCACTTCCTGCATACACTTTTTCCTGAAGACTTTTTATTTTATGTTCCAATTTAGCTCTCTCCTCTCGAGTCTTCTTAGATTTTGATCCTGTATAACTAATAATATGTCCCCTAATAAAAGCTTTGAAAGCCTCCCACTTTACACATGCTGATGTTTGTGTAGTATTGATGTCAAAGAACTCGTCTATCTGTTTTTCTATATACTTGACAAATTCCTCATCCTGAAGCCATTTATGCTGAAATTGCCATCTACCTGATTCCTTTGTCAATTTTTTATCTACATATATTAGACAACAGGGTGCATGATCAGAGATCACGATGTTATCATAAAAGCAGTTTTGAATCTTGGACCTTAATTCTGTGGAAATCAAAAAATAATCAATACGTGAGAATGTCTTGTAGGTACTGGAATAACAAGAATAGGCTTTAACTTGTGGTTTCATTTCTCTCCATATATCTAACAATCTCAATTCTTTCATAAAACGATTAATAGTCATCCTACATCCAATGTGCGTACAATCCAGTCCTGTTGATCTATCCACACCTGGATTCAATGTACAATTAAAATCCCCTGCTATTATATGTTGCCCTGTAAGTGATGATAAGATGAGAAATAAATTAGCAAAGAACTTCTGATCATCTATATTGGGACCATATAAGTTCACAAGATTTATATTTTCTAATAGCAAAGAACCTTGAATGATTACATATCTTCCAAATTTGTCTCCAATTACATTTTTCACTTGAAAAGGAACTGATTTATGTATGAGAGTCATAACTCCCCTGGCTCGGGATGAAAATGAAGAGGTGAATACACTTCCCTGCCATCTACTCCTAATTCTTTTAACATCCTCCTCTATCAGATGAGTTTCTTGTAAAAACACAATTCTTGAACCCATGTCCTTTATTTTATTCATAACTTGTTTAAGTTTTTTTAAATTTTGTAGACCTCTGCAATTCCATGAAGTTAAATTAAGATTAACACTTTGGTCCATGATCAATAGAGAGTTTGGGATTACCTTGCAGTGTAAACATGCTCATACAGAGAAGCAAAAACATGAGTGGTTGAACATTCATCCTACAAACTACACACAAACAAATTTCCCCTTCCCACACTTGTGGCAAACCCCCCAAAATCAAAAGAAAAATTCTGTCTCCCGATATAGCCATCGACCGTTCCACACCCACGGGGAACAGCCTAAGCCACTCCTTCTTCATCCTCCCAATCACCCTAACTCTACTGCTTTTAATGACGTAACATTAACTCTCCTCTGTAGTTTTCCAACTTAACTCCAAAATTTTTAACAACTTTGTACATCATAGTTTTTTTTGTTTGTTTGTTTTGTTTTTGTTTTGTTTTTTTAATATATAATACAATCTATATTTTGTAAACTTACTATTTACTTCAAGTCAGTCAGATGCCTGTGCAAATGCTTAATTATTCTACCTTATATTTTGTTCATGCTTAGCTCCCACCAGTCTCTTCTTCTTCTTTGATCTTCTTGATGAACTCCTGCGCCTCCTCTGGGGTCTTGAAGATGTGGGTTCTGCCCTCATACGTGGTCAGCAGTCTCGCAGGATAGATTACACCATGACGAATCCCAAGGTTGCGCAGCTCCTTACGTACGGGATCAAACTGCTTCCTCAATTGCTGGATTCCTGTGGCCAAATCTGGGTAGAACCGCACCTGCTGGTCCTGGTGTTTAATCTCTCCTTTTTTAGCTCGTGCAGCGTTGAAGATCTTCATCCTGTCTCTGTTGCTAAGAAACTTCATAATTAAGGTCCTCGGCGGTCCCTTATCTCTCCGTGGGCCAATACGATGTGCTTTTTCCAGAATCCCTGCTGATTGCAACTCCTCGCTGCCCAGCACCTCCGGAATCCACTTTTCCAGAAAGGAGCATACGTCCCGACCTTCTGATTCCTCTGGAAGACCCACCAGCCTCAAATTATTCTGTCTCGACCGAGATTCCAAATCCAAAATATTATCTTCCAGAGATTTATTTTTTTTTTCCAAAGTGCGCATCTTTAATTGAAGACGGGTGACGTCATCTTCAGCACTAGCGAGACGGAGCTCCATCTGCGCCGTTCGTTCTACACAGTCACCCAATTCCTTTCTTATTCCTTCCAACGCTGTCATAATCCCATCAAATCTAGAGGAAAAGTCCGCTCTCATTGAACTCATGGCAGCCATCAGCGCATCTGCGCCATTCCCCGCAAATATCGCACCGCCGCCAGCCTCCTCCGCCATATATGGAGTTTTGTTTGCTGCGTCACAGACCTGAAAGTCCGTTAATTTGGACTGTTTCGGCGGCTCGCTTTTTCCTTTTCCTGGTTTTCCAGCCTTAGGCTTCGCCGACATATCCTCGCCCAAATGCTGGGATACGTTCTGTCCCAAATGAGAGAGTTATTTGCCGATTTTTTTTTCTCCAGAAGCAGAGCAGAGCGAGACACGTCCGTCCTACGTGGCAGCCATAACCGGAAGTCCTAATTTCACATCTTAATTGGTTCAAAAAAATTTCAAAATAATTTGCCATTGTGGTGGATCGGTGTCTACTACCAATTAAGAAGTGAAATTAGACAAATTAGACGGAAACCTGAATGTTCCAGGGACTTCTGGTTGAAGAACACCGATCTAGAAAATGACCCCCCCCCCCCTTTTTTTTTTTTACATTTTTGTTGAGAGGCAACCCCCACCCTCCCCCCACCAAAAAAAAGAAGCTAGAAATGGCCCTGGTATGATGCATTTAAGTACTTCTTAAATCTTCTCCTTTTGGCTGCTGCCTTGTCTCCATCTCACCCCATCCACTGCATCCTCTCCTGTCACACCAACCTTCTCCATGTCCTCCTTCACTACATCCATGTACAGTGCGTCCGGAAAGTATTCACAGCGCTTCACTTTTTCCACATTTTGTTATGTTACAGCCTTATTCCAAAATGGATTAAATTTATTTTTTCCTCAAAATTCTACACACAATACCCCGTAATGACGTGAAAAAAGTTTCTCAGATTTTTGCAAATTTATTAAAAATTTAAAAAAAAAAAAAAAAAACTAAGAAAGCACATGTACGTAAGTATTCACAGCCTTTGACATTAAGCTCAAAATTGAGCTCAGGTGCATCCTGTTTCCACTGATCATCCTTGAGATGTTTCTACAGCTTAACTGGAGTCCACCTGTGGTAAATTCAGTTGATTGGACGTGATTTGGAAAGGCACACACCTGTCTATATAAGGTGCCACTGTTGACAGTGCATGTCAGAACACAAACCAAGCATGAAGTCAAAGGAACTGTCTGTAGACCTCCGAGACAGGATTGTCTCGAGGCACAAATCTGGGAAAGAGTACAGAAAAATTTCTGCTGCTTTGAAGGTCCCAATGAGCACACTGGCCTCCATCATCCATAAATGGAAGAAGTCTGGAACCACCAAGACTCTTCCTAGAGCTGGCTAGCCGTCTAAACTGAACGATCGAGGGAGAAGGGTCTTAGTCAGGGAGGTGACCAAGAACATGATGGTCACTCTGTCAGAGCTCCAGCGTTCCTCTGTGGACAGAGGAGAACCTTCCAGAAGGACAACCATCTCTGCAGCAATCCACCAATCAGGCCTGTATGGTAGAGTGGCCAGATGGAAGCCACTCCTTAGTAAAAGGTACATGGCAGCCTGGCTGGAGTTTGCCAAAAGGCACCTGAAGGACTCTCAGACCAGGCGTCATGTTTGGAGGAAACCAGGCACTGCTCATCACCAGGCCAATAGCATCCCTACAGTGAAGCATGGTGGTGGCAGCATCATGCTGTGGGGATGTTTTTCAGCGGCTGGAACTGGGAGACTAGTCAGGATAGAGGGAAAGATGAATGCAGCAATGTACAAAGACATACTGGAGAAAAACCTGCTCCAGAGCACTCTTGACCTCAAACTGGGGCGACGGTTCATCTTTCAGCAGGACAATGACCCTAAGCACACAGCCAAGATATCAACGGCATGGCTTCAGGACAACACTGTGAATGTCCTTGAGTGGCCCAGCCAGAGCCTAGACTTAAATCCAATTGAACATCTCCAGAGAGATCTGAAAATGGCTGTGCACCAACGCTTCCCATCCAACCTTATGGAGCTTGAAAGGTGCTGCAAAGAGGAATGAACAAAACTGCCCAATGACAGGTGTGCCAAGCATGTGGCATCATATTCAAAAAGACTTGAGGCTGTAATTGCTGCTGAAGGTGCATCAATAAAGTATTGAGCAAAGGCTGTGAATACTTATGTGCGTGTGATTTCTCAGTTTCTCATTTTTAATAAATGTGCAAAAATCTTAAAAAAAAAAAAAAAAATCACATTGTTATTATGGGGTATTGTATGTAGAATTTTGAGGAAAAAAATTAATTTAATCCATTTTGGAATAAGGGCGGCACAGTGGAGGAGTGGTTAGCACTGTGGCAGCACAGCAACTCACCCTTGGCCGGGGGATCCTGGGTTTGATCCCAGCCCCCGACCAACAGTGATCTGTGTGGAGTTTGCATGTTCTCCCCGTGTCTGCGTGGGTTACTCCGGGATTTCTCCGGTTTCCTCCCACATGCCAAAAACATGCAAGTTGGGTTAATTGGCATCAAAACTGGGGATTCTAAATTGTCCTTAGGTATGACTGTGAGGGTGAATGGTTGTCTGTCTCTCTGTGTTGGCCCTGCGATAGACTGGCGATCTGTCCAGAGTGTACCCTGACTCTCGCCCAAAGATGCTGGGATAGGCTCCAGCCCCCCGCGACCCGAAAAGGATTAAGCAGAAGAAGATGAAGACATTTTGGAATAAGGCTGTAACATAAAATGTGGAAAAAGTGAAGCACTGAATATTTTCCGGATGCACTGTATCTGCTCTGCAGTCTTCCTCCTGTCCTTTGTCTCCAAACCCCTCAACCTGAGCTGTCCCTCTGATATACTCATTTCTAGACCTGCCCCTCCTAGTCCCTCTCAATGAGAATCTTAGCATCTTCAACTCTGCCACCACCAACTCCGCCTCCCGTTTTTTTCCAGTGCCACCAGCTCCAAACCATACATCACAGCAGGTCTCACTAGTGTCTTGTAAACTTTCCTTTTTGCTCTGCTACCCTTCTATCACACATCACCCCAACACTCCATCCTGCCTGCACTCTCTTCTTTACCGCTCTTGTGCACTGTCCATTGCTTTGCATGGTGGACCCCAGGTACTTAAACTCATCTACCACCACTATCTCTACTCCTTGCATCTTCACCATTACACCTACTTCCCTCTCAGTCACACACGTGTTCCGTCTAGCCTCTAGTGACTTTTCATTCCTCTACTCTCCTGTGCATACCTCAGCCTCTCCAGGTTCTCTTCCACCTGCTCAGTAGTCTCACTACAGCTCACAATGCCATTTGGGAACCATCCCTCATGGAGACTCCTCCCTGACCTCCTCTGTCAGCAAGTCCATCAACACTGCAAACAAAAGGGGCTCAGAGCTGATCCCTGATGCAATCCCAACCCCACCCTAAATCATCCGTCACTGCTACAGCACACTGTCAGACACGTCCTGCGCCACTCTCAAATACTTCCAACATGCGATACATTTCCTCTCTTGGCATCCCATCTTGTGTTTTCTCTACTCCTCCTGACCGCTTCTATACTTCTGCAAGTACTTTCAAGAATATGCTGAGTAAAATGTGACTTTGTTACCTGTATTGTTTAGGGTCACTGGGCGATTTGATGATCTCGGTGTCACCTACATTGTCCCCATCAGTCCGACTCTCCTCCCGGGACATCACCTCAGCGTCTTCGGCGGAAGCTCCGGCTGGGACCGACCCCGGGGAGGAGTCGGCGGCCTGGGCGTTTCTTGACTTGTTTGTCTGCGGCATCCTCGGCTGAGATGATGATGAGACTCTGGCAGTGCGGGCTGACAGCAGAGCGCCAGCATAAACAACGGGACCGCTCGCCGTCACCGGTAATTTACTCCTCAGCACGGCGGAACACCGTGTCAGCCTGCGCAGGGCAATGATGGAGACCCTTTGTGACAGACGAGCAGAGACCTGCGGCGACCAAAACAGCACACATGAAGCTCACGCTCGGCCGTGGCACGAGGCCTACAGGTCTGACACTGAGCTGTCACACACACATAAACCGAGCCACAATGCCGCTATTCACACGGGGTGTCTGGTGTTTTCGCCCCATTCAGCTGGATGTCAGCTAAAATCAAAGCCTGCCTGCCTGCCTGCTCACCCCCCCCACCCCCGAACTCCCCCAAAAACCCGAGGCTCTCATCTGAATCTGAAGCAGCACAGAGCAGCAGGTGCAGGAGGTCTCACACCAGAAATGAGAGGAAATACATCTACCTGCAGCACAGTCTGATAAACTCTACATTTAGTGCGTTACAACTCCGTCTCAAATACAACAACAGCACTTTGCAACGGTGGTATCCATACCTTCCTCTTTGCTGGGCCTCGCTGGACCAATCTCCCCAAAAAGCCGCGCGCTAATTCGCTTAGAGAGAAAGTCGCCGCCTTATACTGTTTTCTGATTGGCTGCTGTGGTAAAGGGGCGTGGTTTGTGCGCTAACACGTGTCTTTTTTTTTTTCTTTTTTTTTTTTGGAGCGGTCTGGAGCGATTTAAGCTGAAATAAAGCTGCGGGGCAGGGACCGGCGACAGGCGTCGACACGGAGCCACCTGGAAGTGAGCAGCTGGTAGACATCTGTTTATGATTATGGCTGATAAGATTGAGAATATCCAGCCGACCATTTGTCACCAGGGGTAAATGTCACCACGGGTCGTTTTCTTTCATCTCCGTAGTCAGTGTAAGTGGACCAATTTGACGTGAGTCGCCTTGTCAGTTATCTACTGTTCTGCGTGAGCACTTTGTGCGGCTCTAACAGCCCCAGACAGGGTTGATTGGTTTAGGGGCCACTAGGTGGCAGGCACAGGCCACTGGGGAGGGGAGGGAAGGGGATTGGGGGGGGGGAATTTAAAGAGGGCTGCTGTAACATTTAAATGCATTTTATAAGACTCCTGCTGGGGGGCTCTGTCCTGGTGCATTTTTCAGAGCTTTTAAGAGCTTGTAAAATGTTTAATGAATGCAGTGCGTTTTCACGGGGTATTTAAAGGAGACAGGTGTAAAAAGGAAATAACATTTAGGTGAGTAAACAAAACAGATCTGAAGTGAGGGCTTGCTGAATGAGTCTAATATACTACACCTCAGCCCTCACATCAAAGTCAAATGAGTGGAAACAGAATCTTATGAATAAGCCAGGCTGACATTTGTCCAATGCTTTTTCCTCAGCCTTCACTCAGCAGCATGTTGGCATTTCCCCCCCCTCCACTGTGCCAATATGTCCTCCCCCTCACTCACCAACTCTCCCTGTCTCTCTGTCAGAAGCCAATCTGATCTGCCCCTGGGCTTCTGTCGGCGGAAAGAGGTGATAAACACTGCAACCATGACAACCGGCCAGCTAGACACACGCCTGGGCTCCTGGATCCTAATGGCTTCACTTGGCATCCTCTCCTCTTTTAATTCATCAAGTCCAGCCTTCACCTGAGCTGATATTAAGCGTCTGGACAGATGAAGGCGCCGCGGCCCCCCCCCCCCCCCACACACACACACACCTCCAGCTCTCTCGTCCAGTCTGTTAAGATAAGCGGCTATCAGCGTGTGAGATGAAACGGCGTTAACACTGAAACCTCCACGCTGCTTAAAATAGAGCTCAGGAATTAGTCACTGAATAAATATTTCCCGAGCCTGAATAATGTTTACACGAATGTTAGTGTATGGATTCTTCTGACAGACAAACAAATCCCACTGATCGCTAATGGAGCCCCTGTGAAAACACTGGGCCCGGGACATGGGCATGCAAGCACAAACGCCACAGCCCTCCTCCTGAAATTGCCAGCCCCGCAGTAATAACGGGGATAAGCAGCATATTACAACTGTGTGAAACTGCCTCTACGTGCGTCGCCATGCGAAAACTTTCAGAGCAAAAAAAAAATAAAATGGCGGGCTGGCATTGGAGATGGATTGGACGGGCCTCTGCGGACCGTGAACCTCCCCTTTAACGCCAACACATATGGCCTTTTCATGGTGAAATATATTTCACTATGGTGGCTGCAACGTGAGCTGCCATAATTCCACATTTTCCCCCTGTCTTTTTTTCTTTTTTTTTTTCTTCCCATTGGTGCCCCTCTTGGTGACTGAGCCCAAATTGAAGTTCAAGATTGGGCACCTCAGGCCTCCCCAGGAAAAATGTTTCTGCGTGAAAACGCAATGTAGAATGCAGCCAGCTGAATCATTGTGGGCATTATGACTGTGTCCCCATCGGACAGCTTTGTGGAGTCACTGGAGGCAGCAGCAGCCGCCGCAGTGGCAGCAGAGCCAAGGAGAACCTTTACCTTAAAACTGATTTGAATCCTAATTAAAGCAGGAGATTTGATTAATTAGGTCAGCAGCGCGTGAGTGTGGCATGGCCGCCTGTCTGCATGTGGCATGTGTGTGGGAGAGTCCGCATGTTCTCCTGAGTCACAGTGCTCTCGTGTGTAAATGAGGAGCATCGGGGGGGGGGGGGGGGTGTTACATGCCAATACGTGTGTTTATGTGTGTCTTCTTGCTGGTGAGTAATCCTTTGATTCACTGCTGTGTGTATGTGTGTGTTCCATGTCTCCTGGGAGGCTTGTCCTTGCCTGCAGAACTACCACACGCCAATCAGAGGTGAGTCCTTTGGAGTTGCCCTTTGCTTTAATTTGGAGCAAATGACAGAAGCACCTTCTTGCTACCCCCCCACCCACCCCCCACACACACAAACACACCCCACCACAACAACACACCCTGAAAATACCTACATGCGTCATGCATCTCAAGCCAGACACCCCCCCCCCCAAGTGCTCACAGCTCATTGTCTCCTTCCACTCTCTCCCACAGCCTCCCTCTTGCCTTTTTTTTTTTCCCCCTCTTCCACTTGCTTCAGAGAACATGGTGCTCTCTCGCCTGCTCCTTCAGTTGCCTCATCCCGCTGAGTGAGTAGAGACTTGGGGGCAGCGCTGGGCCCCAAAAGAACCCAAGAACACGGGCACAGGGACGGCACAACCGTCTGCGAGCAACACGTAGCTTTAAGGAGATTTTGTGACCCATGGAGGAGAGGGAAATAATCCACGTCCTTAACTCTAAGTGAGTGCTTGTCCTCCAGTCTCAAGTATGTTTGTGTGTGTGTGTGTGTGTGTGTGTGTGTGTGCGTGTGCGTGTGTGTGTGTGTAAGAGAGAGAGACAATCCCAGTGGATATCTTGTTGTGAATAAAAACATAATTGGAGAGCTGCAAAATTGGGATCTTCTCTGTGGGTTTTTTTTTTTTTTTTTCCGTGTCCTCAGTGGAAGAGAAGATGGAGTGAGCCGAGAGAGGGAAACAAGGGGGGGAGAGAAATCAAAGTAAACTAGTCTGAATTGACAAGAGCCCACTGGAGAATCAAAGTGAAGGAGTAAGAAAGGGAAGAAAGGGATGGAAGGAAAGGGGGAAGAGAAGGGGTGCGTGCAAAAAAAAAAAAAAAAGTGAGGAATCTTGTGTATGATCTGACAGAAATAATTCAGATGGGAAAAGGGAAGGCTTTGGAGAAGGAGCAAGCGGAGGAGGAAGAAAGGAGAAGTGGCTGAAATGAGACGGCATGAATCCCCATCCGTTTCAGCCCTGGACAGCTCCACAGACAGCAGTAGGCCAGTATAAATAGATCCCCTACTTTAGAAGGGCCCGTCAACACAGAGGGAAAAAAAGTACTTTATGTGCTCCGAGCGCCTTCTGCCTCCAGAGAGCAGCCACGCAGGTATCTGATGGTTCCTGATAACCATCTTCTCTCAGTTCCTCTCCGTGTGTTTTCTTAATTTAGGGAGCCTCCACGGTTCACCAGCAACACTTCAGTGAGGGGGTAAAAAAAAAAGGACCGTTTCTCCCCCCCCCCCCCCCCCCAGATTCTCCGTCATGGACATTGATCTGCTCCGAGGTAGTCTGCATAACCACAGGTCTGAGATCACATCTGCCTTGAATCAGATGTGCCATCACCAAATACACAAAACTGGCCCACTATTGCAGCCCCAAAACCTATGCAATTTTTTTTTTAAAGTTTCTTAAGCAGCACAGCAAGCATGAAGTCGAATTAAATGTGTTCATGTGTCTGTAAGCAATCTCAACAAATGCATGTGGCAGTGCATACATGCGATGCATCTGGCAGCCTGTTTCCATTGCAAGAGAGCGTTAAGTAGCCTTGTGGGGAAGCTGTAATACATCCTAATGCACCTGAGAGCCCTGAAATCTATAACCATCATCTGCATCTTTCTGATATTACTGGAACCGTCTTACTGTTTCTGATAGGAATCTCTGGGGAGAGCTCCCCACCCCCTCCACTGCTGTAGGGAGAGGAATCGAGGGAGAGAGAGAGAGAGGGGGAAGGAGTGTGCATGCACCTCTCCATTTCCTCAAGGTTATTCACCTTAATGCACGCTGAAATCAATGTGAAATTGAACTGAAAATTGAACTTTCAGCTCAGTAATGTGGGAGACATGTTGTTATTAAATCTTTTCCTATAGCCATGAAACCGGCTGACTGATGCTTGAACGCATCTGAATGCATGTTTTCAAAACCACGGCACCAGCGTGTCTTTTACCAAGACGCTCCCCCCGCCCCCAAGTCTGGACCCCTGGGGGGGGGCTCCATGGCTGGCACTTAAGAGCCTGAATCGGTGGAGCAGGGGCCAGCCGGCAGGCTCTCGTTAGCCGGTGCGGGAGCTCAACTCGTTGCCGGGGAGGGGCATCATCGCGCACAATCCCTGCGTCATCTGTTGCGCCCACCCGCAACATTTGGCGGGACAGGTGTTATGATGTAGGCCGGGCAGACTTGCAGGCCTCGCTGTAATCTCTGCTGTGCCCCTCTTAAAAGTCACCGACACCCCCCCCCCCCCCCGGCTCCCGGACTGGTACTGGGCGTGTGTGCTCGAAGCGCGTGAGTGCGCGACGAAAGCCAGCTGGCACGAGTCGCCATGGAAACACACACCGGTTTCACGAAATCCGTCGGTGCTTAAGGGCAAGAGGGGAGATGAATAAACTAATGAGATTATAAATTATTGTCGGTATAGCTGAACAGTTGCGCTTTTTTTTTTTTGACACGGGATGCGCACCCGGGCAACGTGAGGGGAAAGTTTATGCCCCCCCCCTCCCCACAAAAAAAAAAAAAAATGTCCCTGGTTCTGTTGTGTCTCCTGTAATGTTTATGAAGAGAAGCTGGAACCGGCTTCCGTATCTCTGCTGAGGAGGAACCCACCCTGCGTGCGCGCTTTGCTCCTCAACATAGGTAACCAGCAGTTGCGCGCCGCCTTACTGCGTGATTGATTCCGGCGCTCGCGTCCCGTCCTCTCCCTGCTCCATGAATTAGTTTTGTGTGTTGGAGGAGAACTGGAGGAGGTTGTGTCCTTACGGCTGGGGTAAAAACCCCGCACTTCGCGCGTCTCTTCAGCGGTCCAGAGCCGCAGCTCCCACGGGCTGCACTGTGGAGAAGCGGACCAGCATCCTAAAGGTAATCTGTTCTCTCTCTCTCTCTCTCTCTCTCTCTCTCTCTCTCTCTCCCCGGTTTTCATCCTCCACCTCATTGCAGTCTTATCACGTCCCCCCTTTGCTCTGGTCCCCCCCCCTCCTCCTCAGCCTCTACAGGAGAGAGGGAGAAGAGTGCGGCTGAATGTGAACGACATGTCGACAGTCAGCCTCTAAAGTGTTTTCTCGGTCGTTCCCTAATTCTTTGGCGGCGGACTGAGTGAGTATTACCCGCATCCCTGCTCTGCTAAGCGTTGCTGTGTACATCAGAGAGCCTGGTGGGGAGAGACTAGACAATGAGGAATGCAATTGGATTGCGTTACTCTGCCAAGGATTTTCATACATAGCCTGGTAAATGTCTTAATAGATTCTGCTAATGACTATGCTGTTTAATTGGTCATGCCTTAATTCTTCTAACTATCACGATGTGTGCTGCAATGTGATGTCGGTGGGGGCTAATTGATTTTCTTGGAGGGCTGTGAGCTATCCAGGCTCGCAGCTCCCTTTACATTTGATCAGTGATGCTGCTGCTTGCCTGATAGTGCGGGTCTGTGTTGGGACCAGGGGCCCGTGAAGCTCAGTGCGTGTGTGCGTGCATGTGTGTGTGTGTGTGTGTGTGTGTGTGTGTGTGTTGTGACGGACGCAGAGGACACAGAGATAGACACTAGAATTATGTGACATGAATAATATGGTGAAGAATAAGCAGTGAGTGACCGTCATCTCTGGTTGGCTTGCGTCAGTGTGCAGGTCTGGAGGAGGCGGGTGGGGGGGGGGGGACTCAGGGAGACTCAAGAAAGACAGACAAGCCACACCTGTGTCAGGCCCGTCTCCAGATGGATGAGGAGACAGTGAGATAGAGTTCGGTGCTGTGCTGTCACCAGTCAGCCGCACAAATCTTTTCCCTTTCTCGTTACCATAATGATGCAGAGCTATGCCGACTGCTGACTAGTCCACTCGGCTGATTGGAGAAAGAGGCTTGGAGTGTTGACTGTGTTTCTTCTCATTAAGTAGAGATTGCTATCCACCAAAGGCAGCCTCCAACAGGATAAATCCCAGTGGTCTATCTGGGCTCTGTATTGATCTCCTGTATACAGCTGGGGGCTCCGGGCCCAGCAATCAACAATGCATTTGCAGGATGAAGAACCAGTGAGGCTGTGAACAAATGCTATTTCATATTGTTTTCCAATTGGTCAGACACCACTGAGCATGTTAGCGTATTTTCTCCTGTGATGCAGAGATGCTCCAAACAGTCCAGACTAGAATTTCCCCCCTCTAACCCTGGAGAACCTTGTTTTTTTTCCCCCCTACTTCTCTGTATGGTTTCTTGAGCTTGTCCAACAAGTATAGTTGCATGGCAGTGGTTTGTTATGAAAGCTCACACTCATTTACACGTGTCTAGCTACCTGTTTCTGTACTTGGCAGGCTATAAAAGCCTCCTTTTTGGATATGGTTTGACCTTTCTCACATCGTTTCCAACGCACATGCATGAAACTTGGCTCCAAGCTCCGTTTCGCTCTGAGGCGGGTGTACATTGTGTGCAGGGCGAGAGGAGGGCTTTGATGTAATCAATATCAGATTTCAGCTGTTTCACTGTGAGCTCTCATCCTGAGTGGCAGCCTTGACTGACTTCTTGCTGCTTATGCAATCCCGCTGCTTGCTCCCACCTCACCGGTTTCCTCTTCCCTTGTACCCACTCTCGGCCCATTCATCTCCCTTCATATGCCTGCCTCTCCTTTACTCCTTTCCTTCCCCTTGTTCTCATTTTTCCTCCTCCTCCTCCTCCTTTTGCTTCCCACCTCTCCCTTAATCTTTCCCCCGTTATAATCATCCCCATGATTGCTCTTCCTCTCCCGGGCGGTGATGTTTTCACTGCTGCCTCCTTGTCTAACTCACTGATACTAGATTATTGCTGTATGATTACAGCTACCATACCACCATGATCATTATTGCATTTCGCATGGCAGTGTTCAACACTGTACGAGCAGATCGAGATGCTTTATCCAATTTAGATCTCATTAAGACTCGAGAGGAAATATCCACACACACAAGACGCACATTCTCAGCTGCCCCCCCCCCTTTTTTTGTTGTTTGTTGGATTTTTTTTTTTTTAAACTTAGATTTCTGCAACTCATTTCTGTTGCCATTACTGTGCCGGTCTCATCAGCATCATCACCACCACTATCAGCATCAGTTCACACTCCTGCCTGTCACTGCACTGATTCACATCAGCCCTTTTTGAAAATGTTTGAAGAGTTTTGATTTGCCACAATTCTCGCTCCGCTGTCTATCACAGTAACGATTATGGCAGGACTAGGTGGCTGTTGATAACCTGAACGTACTTTACTGACTGATAATATGGGGTATTTGGTGCATCATCCCCCTGTTCTCTTGATTGCCATTCGTCTTATTAAAAGGAGCAGTTCGTTAGATGGGAGCATCATGAATTTGATTTGCATCTCGCCATATTCACATTGCATACATTAAAACAACACATGCATGACATTTCAGCTTCACCCGGCGTTTGCAAGCACAGATGAATATATTCATTACAACCCCCCCCCATCCCCTACCCCACTTGTCCAAAAAGCCACTTTGAAAATAATAGCATCTGAGTCGCAGGTGAACTATCCTACGTGCACGCCTTTTGTTTTGTATTTTCAGTTATCAGCAGTTGAATTTTTAATTCAAAGGGAATGAATTGAGTCATGTTTTTAAATCACTCCATCCTACTTCTTTTAATAAGTTGAACGCTGTACATCTTAAACATGTTGCCCACAGTTCAGCTCCAGTCGGGGCAAACTGTGGCCTCCAGTTGTCCTATGCATCATAATTCCCAGTATAATGTTATTCTGTCCTCATGGCACTGCAGTCTGTGTGATTTAACATTTATTTTCTGACGGCTTTAGTATGCCTGTGATGTATCTTCAATCTGATTCATCTTGAACTGACTTTTGCTGCTGCCTCCCTGGCTGTTTGCCCTCCTTTAACAATGCGTGCGTGTGTTTTGTGTCGCTGTCTGAACGTGTGCATGCTTGCCTCGCCGTCCAGTGCGGTGAAGGACCGATGCCGGGCCGCAGCCCCAAGCTATTGAGCTGAGAGGGAGCAGCAGGAGGATGCAGTGGGTCACCCTGGCGGTGGCCCTGGGGTGTGTGCGTCTTTCCCAGGCGTCGCACACCCCCACCCCTACCCCAACCTCCACACACACCCCTCTGGTGGACAACTCTGAGGAGGAAGTGGACGAGCCGTGCTTTGAGCCATGCACGTGCGAGGTCAAAGAAGGCGTGCTGCACGTGCACTGTGATGGGCGGGGCTTCACTAATGGCAGCCAGGTATTACTCTTGGAGCTGATCTTCCCTGTACTGCTGTGCCGCTTATCTTATTAAAAGTGTCTAAGTCAAATATCCTGTCTCTAATGTGGCTTATGGCCGTTTCTGACTGTTAAATTCATGTAATTAATAAGATAACTCATCAGACCTCTAATTAATCATTCAGGTGTCACAGTCATGGGTGCGCCCTTTCAAACTCAACCTCCAGAGGAACTCTCTAAGGCGTCTCTATAGCAACGGGTTTCAGCACCTTGGCAACGCAGTGTCGATAAACCTTGGCAACAATGCACTCCAGGACATCCGAGTGGGAGCCTTCAACGGGCTGGCCAAACTGAGACGTCTGTACCTCCATGAGAACAAGCTGGAGGTCTTCAGAAATGACACATTTGCTGGATTAGAGGCTTTAGAATACCTTCAGGTGAGCCCAGCAGGGGTAATTCATGCTGAGTCTTCATGACTGATTGAATTATTGACAAATTTGTTGAGGATTACTATAGATAGCTGTGTCAGAAATAGTTGATGGCTAGCAGGTGGCCTGGCTGAGAGAATCGTCTTAACAACTCTGTGCGATTTTTCAAATGGAGAGTGCCTGAGCTTTCCAGCTCAGTCTATTTTCCAATTTGTGTAATTACAAGTTCATCACATTTTCTCTTTCCTACCTGCAGGCCGACTACAATGTGATCAAACGAATCGACAGTGGCGCTCTGAGGTTCCTCTATAAGCTCCGTGTTCTCATCCTGAACGACAACCTGATCCCCGTCTTGCCTCCTCATCTATTCAGGTTGGATCCTGATTATTTTTGCCTCAAAGTGTTTGACTGATGTGTAGAAATGTCTGTGTCAGACGCAGTTAGTCACTCTGTAATGTTGAATTAACATTTCTGTGGCATATTATTTCATATCATGAAGGATGGCTTAATCATCAGATACAAAGCAAGTCTATCTGCTTTGGAATGTGTGAATTTTCTTTCACTATTCCGTTTAACCTACCAAACTATCCCCCCCCCTCCTCCCTCCCCCGCAACAGATCTGTGTCTCTGACTCATCTGGACCTGCGGGGAAACCGTCTGAAGAGCCTGGCATATGCTGGGACCCTGGAGTACGTTGGCCGCTCCCTGATGGAGCTTCAGCTGGAGGAGAATCCCTGGAACTGTGGCTGCGAGGCAGTGCAGTTACAGCAGTGGCTGGGTCAGATCCCCTACACGGCTGTAGTCGGGGACGTTACCTGCGAATATCCCTTCCACCTTCATGGTAAAGACCTGAGGGAAATCCCCCGCAAAGAGCTGTGCGCCGACCTGCCGGATAAAGAGCTTCAGGCAGTAGGAAGTGGTCCAGCTGCAGGATCACAGCCTCAGCATTTGCCCCCTAACTCTAAACCTCATCCTGGGCGAGTCAGGCCTACTAAGCCCTCCTCTATGGTGCACGGCTCCCGCCAGAACACTCATACTTCCTCCACTTCCTCATCCTCTTCCTCGGCGGAGCGTAAGGACAGGGAGAGGCACCCGAGGCCGACTCGAAGGCCCCGACCCTCCAGAACGTCCCCCACACCCCGCAGCCTGATGCCCAACCAGAACCCCCCCGTGGCTGGATACCAAACGCGGCCCCCCATCCCCATCATCTGTCCCCTGGGCTGCACCTGCAACCTGCACATCACAGATCTGGGTCTCACTGTCAACTGCAAGGAGAATGGCTTCCTCAACGTCTCCCAGCTCACACCCCGGCCTCTCAACGGCCGCAAACTCTACCTGAGTGGAAATTTAATCCAGAGGATTTACCGCACAGATTTCTGGAACTTCTCCAGCCTGGACCTGCTTCACCTGGGCAACAACCGCATATCTTACCTCCAGGAGGGTGCCTTTTCCAGCCTGACGAGCCTAAGGAGCCTCTACCTGAATGGAAACAACCTGGAGAGACTCAGCCCCCACATGTTTCTGGGGCTGCAGAATCTACGGTAAGGTCCCTTTGGATCCCCTGCAGCATTGCAAACACCTTTCATTCAGTTCACACAAATTTATGAAACAAAACCACGTGTCACCTTAGGTATTTAGAGATGTGTTTGTAAGTATTTAAAAATTAATTTCACAGCACAGAACAGAGCATTCTGATTACCATTATGCCAGAGTTTGAAATGAAAGGTGCTCATTCTTTTGCAGGAGTGTCATGTCATTTGTTAGTCACGCTGCCTGGTGGCAGGCTTCAGTTTTGTATGAGTGACAACGTGACAATTAATGCTTTTTTTGCACGTTTCTATAAGCCAGCACTGATAAGGCAGCAAGGTGCCGGGCTTATGCCAGGAGTTTGTCTTTTGGGGGGAAATGCTGATAATAAAAAATGTGATCTGTATACTGCATGTATCATTGTCTGATTAAGCATGCAGATAGTTGCTCTATAAATAATATATGTCCACAGTGACTAATTAAACATTGAAAACTACCTAACAATCATGCTCTGATACCTAATGAATCAGGTAGTTTGTGTCATCACGCTTTCATATTCTGCCAATGGGTTCATTTTTAGCTTTCGGCTCTACTGTCTTGATATTTGAAGTTGGGAGTCAGAACACTACAGCCCTATTAATCTGGCTATAAATAATTAATGAAAATCCTCTTTGGACTTTCCAAAATGTCTACCTTTTAACCTCCTGTTAGCCTTTGTTAGTGACCTAATGGTGAGAAATCTGTAGAAGTAATTTTAGTCAGACCTGTCACTTATTTCAGCAATCAAAGTGCATTGGATGGCTAGCATGCACAGAAATGTCTCAGTTTCCACTGATTTCTATTATTCAAAAGAAGCAAAAAATTAAGGATTCAGAGTTTCTTCAATAGGATTTAACAAGATAATCGCACATGCAAAGGCCAATATAAGTAGCCATCAGGGTAAAATTACACAATATCATTTGATAGTGATCAGTTTATGAGCTCTGGACAGGGACTGATAAGATTAAATCAAATTTGTGTTATGACTTTGTGACATGAATATTCATTGTCACATTTGCAGTCCTGGGGTGTGGGAGAGGTAGAACACCTTCAGAAGTCGGATGTGTGAAAAAGCATGCTGTGTTCTTCAGAAGAATGACTAAAATATGCACAGCTGAGATCGATAAAGAGATGGCATTAATGCTGGCTTTTGTAATGCTTTTTTCATTTTACCTGTTCTTACTGTTGTTATATTAGAATGCATTTTGACTCTTAACTATGACAAAAAAAAAACAAAAAACATTAGTGCTCTTCTAATTTTGGAAGCCCATTTTTAGTCTTTTTACCCAATGAAGCTGTTGTTATTTTCCATATTAATTGTATTATTGTTATTTGGATATTTGATACTATTGATATTTTGATATATAGTAAAAACATATTGGCCAGCATGGATAATTTTAGAAAAGGTTTATATTTTTGATTTGGCGTCATACAAAATAAGTGTGAAGGTGTCTGGTAGAAGGATTTCAGTGTCAGATGAGCAGTACAGTATTAATCATCTGTGGCAGCAGTGCAGTTAAAGTCCAAATTTAGGATTACCATGTAAAAGTTAGCGGTTGTTGCTATCCCATGCTAGGGACTAACTAACTATACAACACCGGGACTATGTTGTAATTATGGGAATTTTTCATCATTAACTTGATCACACAAAGGTTTTTATGCATCTTTTTATGTAGTGTTTAATTTAGGTTTGATTTTTTTCAGTGTGGCAAACAAAATATCTGTTTAAGCCACTAATGTGCTCGTGAATGAAAAGCATTCTAGGAAGTGTTTAAAACCAATTCTAACTGTCACACAAATTGGCATCTAAATTATTTTAAAAACAGTAGCTTGTGTCTCTTTACCTAGAGGTTTAGAGCAAACATTTTTGCTGGGTAAATTCTGTCAGCTGGGATTTACAAGTCCCATTTACTGCACTTTTTCCACATGTTGACAGTTCCTACAGGTCTTAATTAAATGTTTGTGACATACTTTGACCAAATTGACTTTATTATTTAATTACAGCAGCATTATTGTGAATCGTCTTTTGCAGCCTTCCCCAGAATGGCTTGTTTCAATGCATGTCTCTTTGAATGCCCAAGAGCTGCTGTAAGCTTCACCCTCCTCTTTCGTCACTATTGCTAACATTAACTGGCTAGTTCCTATCTTGAGTAGTGAGCCTGAGCCAACTAACGTAAAGTTGTCTTAAAGATTTAATGACATAATACATCACTGGTGGACAGGAGTGTGTGGTGTCAGGGGTCGATGGAATATGACCAGTCCCGTGTAAAATAAGCACAGAAACATTCACAAATGAGTGAATGGCTAAACTGCTAGCATAAGCTAGCTGCACTGGGTCTCAGAGAAAATAAATTATGGTAAAATAAGCTATAAATATTCTGACGTATATGGTCAGTTGTTGGTGGATGAACAAGGATTTCAGTCGGGGTAAATAAAATGTGTAGAAAATGGCAATTAAAACCGGCTGCATTGACAGTTAAGCTAACACCACATGGCCTGTCTGCCAGTCTCTCCCTGCTGAGGTGAGCTCTATATGGTTAGACAGACCGACCGTGACCACCTAGCCAAGCTAAACTAACGTCTGATGTAGCATCTAGGGTTGCCACCCGTCCTGTAAAATACAGTGTCAACCTGTTTTTTAAAACACTAAAATAATGTGTTCTGTATTGAATCAATACAAGACGCGGTGTCCTGTATTTACTAGGTGCCTTTAACGCAGCATCCTCTCATTAGCATTCTGCTTGTTGCCGTCCTGCTCAGTAGTTGTTGATTGATTTGTTTACTTTTATGCACCATACGTGAAGTCATCTCTTGCGATATATTGGGTGAGAGATAGCTGGGCGGGCTCAGCAGCAGCCCCAGCGGATTGCCAGCTGTCCACATAGGCCGCCCCATGCATCAGTCAAACGTAAACGTTTGCAGAAGTACGACATAAGTGGGAAGAACTCAATGATTGGCTTGGCAGCCTCAAAGACAACGAGTACAAGGCAAACTGTGAAGTTGTACTCTACACAAATAGAAAAAAATCTAACCAAGTTGTACAGTTCTAATGTTAACTAAATTATTTGCACACCCAGATCTTTTGAGGAGTTTCTTTGTAGTAAACAGGAACATTTTGACTTTCGAACTTGAAAGTTATAAACATTGTCAAAGGAGCACTTCAAACTCTGGTGTATGAATATTATGTTAATACTTTATTTAAACAATGATTAAGTTATGATAAACCCCAACTAGTGCCCCACACATCACCTTGGGTCCCCTTTATTTTTCTGCATTGAAGGTGGCAACCCTAGTAGCATCACAGCGAAAATATAAAAAAATAAGCCAGAATGACATGAGATATATTATCGACTGTGGCTTGGTGAACAGCTGGAAACAGGGACGTCTATTAGGGTGACTGAAATTTAAAGAAAACAATAATATAAACTGCGCCTGGTAAGCTAGTTCTCTACTAGCGCTGTTAGCTCTGAAGCTAACGCTTGTTCTAGTCATATGACCCAAGTAAGCATTTTAGAAGGCTAAAACCCACAAACACACCATGTTTGGGTGAACTGGACCTTAAAAGTGAGTGCTTTTTGAGACTGTTGCATGACAGCAACCAGCTACTTTTTTTTACTTATAGTACAGAGCAGTTAGTTGCATTTTCATTAATGGCAGTAGCCGACCGTTTTGAACAGTCTGCCCTGTCAGCCTTGACTGGAGAGCACACAGTGTAAAATTCAAAAGTAATTGCTTGACACCGCCAGTGTTATCAGTATTAAAACATTGCTCTACTATCATGCATAATTACCATTTACGGCACAGTTTGTCATATCTAAACCAGTTTAATATATTTTCTATACACCTCTCACTCATAACTCCTCTCCTGATATTAGGTACCTGTATTTCGAGTACAACGAGATCCGTGAAGTTGATCCTGGCTCCTTTGACTCCATGCCTTCACTGCAGCTGTTGTTCCTCAATGCCAACCTGCTGCGGAGTCTCCCCCTTGGTGTCTTCTCCAAAGTTAACTTGGCTCGCCTCAATCTGAGGAACAACCACCTTCTGCAGCTTCCCATGGAAGGCGTACTGGAACACCTCACTGGACTGGTGCAGGTTGGTGTGAAGCTACTACTGTTTTACAAACTCTATTCACTGAATGACGGTGGCGTTGAAAAAATCTGCTAACCTGCGTGCCTCTAAATGAGTCAGATACCTGGCACGGAGGCTTTCGGTTAATTTGGGCCAAATAATATGCATTTTGTTGAGTAACAGTTGCAGGGTGGGAAAACAGAGATTATCGAATTGCATCACCCCCGCTGATTTGCCAAACAAAAATGTGCATAATTATGCACAGCATATTTATTTGAAATGTCAGGCGATGAAGATTAAAACAACTAATAGATTGCCAAGACACATTATATTATCACAGCTTGATGAAATAAACAAAACAAGCTGAAATCTTGAATCGAGCCCTGCCTGCATTTAGAAAAAAAAAAGAACTTCTGGCAGCCCCTGGTCTCCTGGTCTCCTGGCCTCTGGCACAGCTGCGGTAATATCTGCCGTCTGCGGCTTCTGTTGTTTTGCGAGTTCTGCTGTGGCGTGTGGGACTGTGGCTGTGCCTCAGGTATTCTAATTGGAAAATTGCAATTGACTTGATTTGCATAAGTGGTCTTAATAAATCAGGAGCAAAACTGGAGAAAGCTGAACCCCTCAAGTTTTTGGAGAATGCTTGTAATTAAAGCACCTTTCAGCAGACTGTATAAACCACTGTTAAGTGATGAATCCAGCTTTTTGTTAGAGCATGCCTCGCATATTTGACTGCAGCATTATGCGAATGGTTGCCGTACACAGAGCAGCAACACGAACAGAACCCTGAGGTGTTACTTTTTTTTTTTTTTTATCCTGCCTCCTCTCACTTCAGCAAATTTAGTGTACCAGGCTTTTCTTAGACAGCCCAAGTAGAATGAGGTGAGGTGGGTGTAGATTAGCCTGAATGTCATTGTGAATTTCTGTTTCTCTTTGGTGTATGCAAAATTTCCTGATGGTGTGTAGTGTGGGTGAGACTGGCAGTTCAGAGGCTGTTTCAAAAGGGACAGCAGATTTCGTTGTTGTTGCTGTTGTTGTGTGAGGCTGTCAGAGCAATGTAGAAGTGCTTTTTTCACACTGTTATACACCTATGACGTCCAAGAGCATTAACGCACTGACCAAATGGCAACACACAGAGGGCTGTATTCATAAAACCCAGCAGTATCACCATTGTGGAGCTCAAAATCCATGCGACTGTAATTGAATACATTCATTTACCTGGGTTGTTATTACTCCAGCAAAGGCACATTAGGGCAGCCCATGGCCCGCGTGAAATAATGTAACAATGATATCACCTGTTGACTTACTGCTGGCCTGTTTTTAGCTCGGGAAGTGAGCTTTCTGGGCGCTGTCATGTGTTTTTGGCGCCAGAGTTTGCACAGCAGAAATCAAAGGGCAGCGCAGATGGAAGCAGGGTTTAGCTCACAGCTGCTGCTGCAAAAAAAAAGCATTCCTTTCTGATAATCATAAAACAGCAGCATGTATTGCTTAGAGTCACTGTTGCCATCAAGAGCAGGATTGTACAGTTACACCCACTTGTATACACCGATATGAAAATCCCCCCCACAATGCTACCATTAGTCTGACACTGACGAGAAAATTAAAAAAAAAATTGTTACAGTGCGTCTAATTTCTTAACTAGGAAATGAACAGCGTTACGAACGCAAGTGAACCTGAAACGACTGGCAAAAAAACCCCCTAACCAAATTAGATGACTCAACATCTGAGTGGAAGGCAGGAATACATGCGGTTCAGAAACACATATGTGTTCTCGGTAAAAGTAAGGACCATGTTATATAATAGAGCGATTCTTTCTCGTCATTTCCAGCTGTAATGAATATTTTCGCCAGTGGCCATGTTTCACCTTATATGCTCAAACAGGAAAAACAAACAGCTCGTCTGGCTCTGTCCGACGATAACAACTGTAAAATGGCCATTTGTCACTTTTACACGTTGTATGGATTAAACAAACAAGATAGAATGTGTTAGAGAGATTTATGGCTGGTTGTAGGTGGATTTGCTTATCTTAGAAAAGGCCACACTTGCTGTTTCCAGGCTTAATATAACACTAACCATGTCGCTGCAGCTTCATGTTTACAGTAGAGATTTCACCGCTATGTTAATCCTCACATCAAACTCTCCACCACAAAATGTTTTGTGCCCAGCTGAACAGCAGATTGGCATAACTGAAGACAATGTCAAAGTCCAACAGTAATAGTTATAGCCATAATTAGCTGGCTGCACATCATGTGTATTAAATCAGCATATTAAATCTGTCCCTATGCTAATGCAGTGAAGAGAAGTTAGATTTTCCTGTAATAAGAAACCAGTGTTTCAATGGAAATTGCACAGCACAGCAAAAACACAAGCACCACGAGGGTTTTAAGAATAAATATAGTAGCTCAGTAAAAGCTCCGGCAATTATAAGGCTTTTAACAGCTCTGGAGTCTGACCAAGCATGCGCACACTTCCAGCTTCATTCTGTCCTTCAAGATCAGAGATGGTTTTCAGCAGCAGATGCCATTAACCGTAGGCTGTGTTGGTGCTGACAATGACTGGTCTATCCTTGGTTATAAAATCAAATTCTCACAGAATAAAAACACAAGTTCACATCTTAAAATTAATGTTTAATCATTTCAAAAGTGAAACTTAACAGCGCTTTGAAATGGCAGAGAGGAAGATTTGCATTGTATTTTAAAGCATTGTTTAGAACTGCTTTAGGTTTTGGTCTGTAGGGTAAGCTGGGGCACAGTGTTACCCTGCCCGCCTTCTAAAATTAGAAAGGCCATGCACGTGCAATGTGTGTGTGTGTGTGTGGGGGGGGGGGGGGGGCTAACACCTGCCCCATGTAACATTGGCATCCAGCTTAACTTCATGGCCAAAGTTAAAGTTCTGTGCAAACAACAGTTGGCTATTTATTCCAATACTGAGGGAAATGAGGGGAAAAATTAACCTGAATTAGTCAGCCCACCTGTCACAATGGCGCGAACAGTAACAAGGCAAGAGTCCATCCATCCATCCATCTTCTATTGCTTCTCCAGGGTGGGGGGGGGAGATCATGGGGCCAGCAGTCCAAACAAAGTAGCTCAGACTGCTGCCTGCTTCACATAGCACCATGATCCCTGTGATCCCTCCTGCTGGTGGTGAGCCTACTGAGGGTGGACCCATGTGGCTCCTTTGGGTTACACTGAGTCCTTGATGTAACTTTTATCATAGGGATCTAATGAACCGCTCTTGGTCTGGCCCTTCACCCAGGACCAATTTGTCTTGGGAGACCCTAACAGGGGCAGCCCCGCCACAATGATACTGTGTTGATCCATGGAGGGGCATGGCAAGAGTCCTAAGCTTTAAACACCAAAAATCCTTATGGTATATTTAGCTCATTCTGGCAAAGCCTAAAGGAGCTAATGTGATGGCACGGCATGCGTCAGCCGCCATCTGTCTGTCCATCCACATTTCCTCATTTCCACATTTCAATTTCTCCTAGACAATTACCCCAGTTCCCATCAAACTCACTCACAATGATCCTTACGTATGTCTGCATCCCAAGTTGTGCTCAAGGTCAAAGGTCAGGAGATCTAGATGCTTTCAGGTGCATCTCACTAAATTAGAATGTCATCGAAAAGTTATTTATTTCAGTAATTCAGTTTAAAAAATGAAGCTCCTATATTATATAGATTCGTTGCACACAGAGTGATATATTTCAAGTGTTTATTTCTTTTAATTTTGGTGGTTATGGCTTATAGCTCATGAAAACCCCAAATTCAGTTTCTCAAAAATTTAGAATACTACATAAAAATTAATTAAAAAAATGGATTTTAATAGAAATGTTGGCCAATTGAAAAGTATGTCCGTATACACACTCAATACTTGGTCGGGGCTCCTTTTGCATGAATTACTGCATCAGTGCATTGTGGCATAGAGATGATTAGCCTGTGACACTGCTGAACTGTTATGGAAGCCCAGGTTGCTTTGATAGCGGCCTTCAGCTCATCTGCATTGTTGGGTCTGGTGTCTCTCATCTTCCTCTTGACAATACCCCATAGCTTCTCCATGGGGTTTAGGTCAGGAGAGTTTGCTGGCCAATAAAGCACAGTGATACCATGGTCATTATTAAAACAGGTTTTGGTACTTTTGGCAGTGTAGGCAGGTGCCAAGTCCTGCTGGAAAATGAAATCGGCATCTCCATAAAGCTAGTCAGCAGAGGGAAGCATGAAGTGCTCTAAAATTTCCTAAAAACACCTCAGCAGTGTCACAGACTGATCATCTCCATGCCATGCCGCATTGATGCAGTAATTCATGCAAAAGGAGCCCTGACCAAGTACTGAGTGTGTACCTGGACATACTTTGCAGTCGGCCAACATTTTTATTAAAAATCAAGTTTTTTTTAATTAATTTTATGTAATATTCTAATTTTGGGAGAAACTGAATTTGTTTTGTTTTTTTTCATTAGCTGTAAGCTAATTAAAAATTAAATTAAAAGAAATAAACAATTCAAATATATCACTCTTTGTGTAATGAATCTATGTAATAGAGGAGTTTCATTTTTTGAACTGAATTACTTAAACAAATCAACTATTCAATGGCATTCTAATTTATTGAGATGCATCTGTATGTGATTTCAGAATACTCTCTACTCCTCCTAGGCAATTGCCTCCATGCTCATCAAACTCACTCACAGTGATCCTCAAGTGGGTCTGTATCGAGACTGTGCTCAAGATCAAGGGATCTCTGTACCCACTGGGTGATTTCATCTGGCTGAAACGAGCTAATCCTTCACTGACAGTCTGGTCTTTTTTTTTTATAGTAGATTTACTTCACTGTTCCCCTTGATGATGGTATGTGGTCCAAGTCCTGAGGCAGCAAAGCAGCCCCAAATTTTGATGGTGCTTCCACTGTATTTTACTATTGGGATCATGTTTTCCTGTTGGTATGCTGTGCCCTGTACCATACACAGCACTGCTTATTCTTTCTGAACAATTCAACTTTAGTTTCATCAGTCCACAAAATATTTTCCCAGTAGCATTGTGGAGTGTCAAGGTGCTCTTTGGCAAACTTCAAGCATGCAGTGTTTTGTTTGTTTGTTTGTTTTTTGGGGGGGCAGTGGCTTCTTCTGTGGTATCCTGCCATGGAAAACATGCCTGTTCAATGATTTGTGTATGATTCATGAACTGAATTCCAAGCCTTTAACTATGATTCTAGGGTTCTTTTTTTTACTGCATTGCACATTCTGTATTGCCCCTTTGGAGTCAACTTGGCTGGACACTCACTTCTAGAGAGAGTAGGCACAGTACTAATTCATCTTCATATGCAGACAATTTGCCTAACTGTGGATTGGTGAATATCTAAAGTCTTGGAAATTCCTTTGTAACCCTTTCAAGTTTTATGCAAATCAACAATTTTTGATTGTGGTCTTTCGAGATATCTTTTTTGCAAGGCATGGTTCACATCAGCAGATGGTGTTGTAGTCAAGACCTCGTCAAGACCAGAGTCTCTCAAGACCAAGACCTACATACACAGTGGTCTTCGTCTCGACTTGGTCAGTCTTGGGACACTCTGTTCTCCATCTTGTCTCGACAACAACACTACCAGCAGATGTTTCTTGTGAATAGCAAATTCAAAAAGTCTTGAGGGGTTTTTTTTATAAGTCAAAGTAGCTCTACACCTTATTCCAATCTTGTTTCAGTGCTTGGACTCCAGGTTTGTTAACTTCTGACTTTTGTTGAAGTCATTAGTATAAGGGTTCACTTACTTTTTTTTAACCAGCACTGTGAATTTTTCATGCATGTGTGCAATGAATACATGAAATGTTATATTTGTTTGTGTGCTATTTAAGTACATTGGCCCTCATTTATCAAAAGTGTGTAGAAATTGGCAGATATTTGGGTATAGAAATGATTGTGCAGGAAGGTCTATGTGACATTTATGAAACTGTGCGTATCTGGTCAATCTCATTGTATACTTGATCACTCATTGATAATCTGATGGATGGAAACAATCGTCTTTTAAATACCACAACTCAGCCTCACCCCCAGCATTTACACATGGCAGAACATAAGGTGGCAAAAAGAGAAATTTCTCCGCAGCAGAAATTAACATTATTATAAGAATGTTTTAAATGATAAAGTAGTGTTGTGTAGAAACTTCAAAAGTGGCATTAAATGCGAAAGAACCATGTTTTGGATGAAAAAAGTGCTGTGCAGCGGCGTTGGTTTGACGAGCTAATCTTCAGCTAAGGGTTATAATTTAAATCTGTAGAGCTGTGATTTAATTATCTATTTGGTTTATATTGACAATAATCACAATTCTTTATGTTGAGGTAAAAAACTCAGACCCAGACAGAGAAGGGAATCTACCCTCATCGGTTAGACAGAATTGGGGATAAGTGAATAAAGTGTTTGATTATATGTTGCTTGCCTGGTCATTTTAAAGCACATTTGTCACACACAAGAATTTATTACTTATGTTTAGGTAGTACCATAGCCATATAGTATGATAGTTGCGACACGCTTTGAACTCGCAGCTGCCCGGTCACGTGGTTCATGGAGCTCCAAATAGTTCCAAACAATGACCTTTCTATAATGGCATGTGAATGGCAGCTGTGACGATCTGCGGCATAAAAAACATTTTTAGCCATATTAGGTAAATATTCAAAATACCTATCAGTAGGTATATTGTTAAGCTTATAATTAACAGATTTAACTGTATTATAATACAAACAAGCAACATTAACATTTTTCTGACAGAATTGTGCATTTTTTTCCTTTTAAATGTACTATCTTCTTTATTCTAAATTTTACTTTTTTGCATAAATTTGCTACTTTTTCCTCATAATATTGTATTTTTCTGTCTCATAACTCTGATTTTTATTGTATATTTGAGACTATTTTCAAATTGAAATGTGGCTCTTTTTTAGTTTTTAAAAAATCATTACTTTTTTCTTACAGATTTATGTATTTTTATACTAAATTTGAAAGTTTTTTTCATTCTAGCTTTTTATGCCCACATTTGTGAACTATTTTGGAAATGTTACATTTTTCTCTTAAAAGTTTAAACATGAGGAAAAAATACAAACTATACACGTGTATTCTGTAAAACAATCAAATTCATATACAGACAGTCATAAATAAAATGAACTTCCTGAACCACAATAGAATTACAAAGGATAGAAAATATATTCTGTTAATAGTTCAGTTAGTTTTTTTATTAATTTCAAGTGAGCCATTTTATAAAACTGAGTATTTCACATTTGTAAATATGACAATTGTTTTTAGAATGTTTGTTTTTAACATTCGACTCTTCATTTACCAACTTAAAATAATCACTTGTTTTCAAATGTATTAAAAAAATAAACCAGTCTATATTCCAAGTGTTTCACCCCATGTTTCTCCCAACAATTTCTTCAAATAAGTACAGAATATTTTCAACACAACAGAATGATAAAATATTAAAATTGCTAATTTATGAATGTTAAATAACACTGCCACCACCAGGTGCTAATTTATGAATGTTGATGTTAATGTCTGCTAATTTATGAATGTTAAATAACACTGCCACCGATAACCAGGTTATCAAGTTGAGTTAGCTGCTGTTCATCCGGCGCCACACGAGTTGGCTGCCTTTTGCAACAGCGGCTCAATTCTGAGTCTTTTTATCTTCCTTCTTCTTTCTGATCCAGTGATAACTTTCTGATCCGGCACACCTTTCACTCTATATATATAACGGACACACAGATCGCCCCAAAGGTCTCCCGAGTCGGCAGACGGAGCCTCTGTTTACAGCAGGAGACGATACAGCAGGGAAGAGCTAGCTAGCACTCAACCGCCACCCGGTGCTAACGGAGAAACTCGACTGGGAGAACTGAAGTGAAAACGACGCGGGTGCCAGGCTGGAGTTTAGGCGGTGTGCAAGAAATATAAGACAGAATAATAAAGAGCGATGGCAAGAACCAAGCAGACTGCCCGTAAATCTACTGGAGGAAAAAGCCCCCAGGAAGCAGCTGGCCACCAAGGCTGCTCGAAAAAAGCGCTCCGGCCACCGTCGGAGTGAAGAAGCCTCACCGTTACAGGCCCGGTACCATGGCTCTGAGAGAGATCCGTCGCTACCAGAAATCCACGGAGCTGCTCATCCGTAAGCTGCCCTTCCAGCGCCTGGTGAGGGAGATCGCTCAGGACTTCAAGACCAACCTGCGCTTCCAGAGCTCCGCCGTCATGGCTCTGCAGGAGGCCAGCGAGGCCTACCTGGTGGGTCTCTTCGAGGACACCAACCTGTGCGCCACCCACGCCAAGAGGGTCACCATCTTGCCCAAAGACATCCAGCTGGCCCGCCCCATCCGCGGAGAGAGAGCTTAGACTTTCTGCTGCACATCCACCAACCACAATGCTCCGCACTGTGTGTCTATATATATTTATATTAATATGTACATATGTATACTAGCTGCTCTTGTTTTGTTTTTTTTCTTGCCTTCTGATTGTTGCTCTGAGTGTTGCTATCCCTGTGCTGTTGCAATCCTGGAATTTCCCCATTGTGGGACTAATAAAGGCTTATCTTATCTTATCTTATCTTCACCTGAATCTAGTGTGGAGCAAGCTAATGAGTAAGTTTGTGAGTTTCTATGGGACATAAACACGAAAAAAGCTGACGAAATAAAACACTATCACAGACTACATAATCTACATGTTAACTTAAGTGGGGAAATGAACAGAGCAATGGCCATTCATTAACTTACCAGGGATTATTAAGCAGGCACTCAGGGAAATGAATGGTGGTCTATAGGGAAAACTACATTGTTTGGAACTAATCGCTGCTCCATGACCCACGTGACTTCTAGTTTCTACTGAAGTCTATCGGAGTGTCGCAACTGTCATACTATATGGCTATAGGTAGTAGAGAAAGAAGTCCCGCTTCCCGCACATCTGTGCATACTGGCTCAGTTTGACCACAGCTCTCTAGCATCTAGCAATATTGTGTTTATTTTGCATAGGGCAAAATAAAATAATTTCCCCACACTTTCTCTAGTGTGTATAGCAGCATTCCTCTCTGTGATTCAAAGCATTTTTAATAACCCCAATGCAGACTGTCTGTATTGGGGTGCTTCTGTGTGCACAGAGCTCTGCTGTGGTTTACCCAGTGGAGTTAACAGAAAATCTATGAGGGATAACCATCATCAAATACTACATAACACCAAACTTACTCAAAGAAATGCTTTTTAAGAATATTAATTTAACAGTACTCACACAGGAGATTACTTCCTACAATGCAAAGATAGTAATATATTAAAAATGAAATATTAAAATGACAACTTCTTGAAAAACCCTCAGCTCAGTCATAACCATATAAAATATTTCAGAGGCTAAAAGTTTAATTCAGTTTTATCCATTCCATCAAATAAATACTTTAAAAAAATCTGCTTAAATCTGTTACATTTGCTACAGTGACATAAATGTGTATAGAATGTAATTACTAAAAGCAGCCTCTTTAGTCATTAAAACACTTTTCTATATATGACACAAGGCAAATATATCATCTGAAAAGTTGCACTGCTCAATAATCTGATCAGAAAATTCTCCCACACAGTCAGGTTTCTCTGCTGCATCACAAGTCAGTAGCAACTTGAAAATTTAATGTACACGATCTCAGACCTGTCGTGGGATTTGGGCATATCCTAGGATCATGTCCAGATTGATAAATACTAGTCTTTGCATTGAAAGGATTGTACAACCACTTTTCTGTCTTACACACATTTGATAGACGAAGGCCATTGTGTTTGTCTATGCTTGAGACTTAGATGTAGATCAGAAAGCAGGTAATTCCAAAAGGTTCACATACTTTTTCTTGCAACCGTACATGTTTATGTGATCTCTCGCAATGGACTTTGAGGTGTCATGTGACATGTAAAGCACCATATAAATCCAATACGTTATTATTATTATATTATTCTCATAACCTGATAACGGCCTTTATTCAATTATTCTGTTTACATGACACAATTACTTGAATAATCAGATAACTACAGAAATCTGAATATAATTGTTTTATTGGTGTGCATGTAAACATAGCCACTGGGAACTATGCAAATGGTTTGAATGATTATTCAATTGTCATGCTTATTAAATGTTTGTCACCCTTAGTGTACAGAAATTGACATAGCCACTGTAGCACTATTTCATGGTACTACAAGAAGTATTTGTAAGTCGGCTTTTAGTAACACCATTGACCACTTTTGTATCAGGCTGCAAGTATGTCAGTTTCTTCTCTAAACTAAACCACCTCTCACTCTGAAACATTGTGAAGTGAACAATTCGGGAACTGGAGATGGCTGCATTGACTTTATTAGAGGTTATTTCTCTATGGTGCTGCTGCATCGTAACATTAATTTGCTCCCCAAATGAAGGCTGAATTGTCATACAGTTGAATGTGTAATGTAGCGTCAGTAAATGTCTATGTGCAGGCATCGATGATGAGCCTTGACACAATTAGGATCAAACTGTTTTTTAATGCATGCACGCACACACACGCGCACATACATACATATACACTGTATACTAAAATTTCTTTTTTTTTAAATGTTATTTTTCTAGTATGCCAGGCCTGCATATAAAGACTATCATTTCTTAGTGCATTTTATAATTTCCTTTGCATTTTTACATGTAGAGCAGTGGTCCCCAACCCTGTTCCATGGAGGCCCAAGACCCTGCAGGTTTTCCGTTCCTCCAGCTTCTTCAGCAGGTGTTTTCACTGGTCAGCAATCAGTGGGAAGAAACTCAGTAGCTACGTTCCGATCACCCAATAGTGTACTCCGAAGTGGACTGCACAGGGTATTCCGCCATATTAAGTGGGATTCCAAACCGAAGGCAGCAAACGATCTTCAGTTCAAAGGGAACTAAGAACTGAGCAGGGAAGAAGTGAACAAACGTACATCACTTTGCCAGAAGTTGACAAGAAGATTACCCATAAGCCATTGCGCCTCAAATACGAGTAAAACAAACTATTGTTGCTAACGTTGTTAACAAGCTAAACTGATGTTGGTTATTGTTTATATCAACTGATAGTAATACAAATATATTTTTATTACTAATATTTTATTTAAGAAATATAAATTATCCACCATAGTATTAGTACGTAAGAAAGAGACTGGGCAAAAATGGCCTGCATGGCAGAGTTCCAAGATGAAAACCACTGCTGAGCAAAAAGAACATAAAGGCTGGTCTCAGTTTTGCCAGAAAACATCTCGATGATTCCCAAGACTTTTGGGAAAATACTCTGTGGACTGATGAGACAAAAGTTAAACATTTTGGAAGGTGTGTGTCCCATTACATCTGGTGTAAAAGTAACACAGCATTTCAGAAAAGGAACATAAGATAAGATAAGCCTTTATTAGTCCCACAATGGGGAAATTCCAGGATTGCAACAGCACAGGGATAGCAACACTCAGAGCAATAATTAAGAAGATGTGAAAAATATAAATAAGAGCAGTGGATATACATACGTACACATAAATATATAAATGTATATACACAGTGCGGAGCATTGTAGCTAGATGGAATAAACAGCATAACTGTCTACTTATCCTACATAGTATGAATATGTACCCATACATATTGTCACCCTCCGTAGCGACTGATATTGTCCTAGTTGTATACTGGAGGGGACCATTTGTGTAAGTCTGTTATGTCTTTTGCATTCAATACTACTAGGTCGCCACGTTTTTTTGCTATCTCTGCGAGCAGCCCTGCTTAGGTTATACAGTCTGACAGCCATAGGTAGGAAGGACCTGCGAAACCTCTCGGTTGCGCACCTAGGATGATGTAGTCTACTGCTAAATGAGCTCCTCAGTGCGTTCAATATGTCCTGCATAGGGTGGGACTTGGACTCCAGCAGAGATGACAGTTTAGCCACCATCCTTCTCTCTCCTATCTCCTCCACTGGGTCAAGGCGTTGCCCCAGGACAGATCTATCTTTCTTGATCAGTTTGTTCAGTCTCTACCTATCGGCTGCTGTAATGCCGTTGCCCCAGAAGACCACTCCAAAAGTGATGGCTGATGCCAGCACCGTGTCGTAGAATGTCTTCAGCAGTGCCCCTTGTACACCAAAAGACCTGAGCCTCCTCAGTAGGAACAGCCTGCGCTGTCCCTTCTTGTAGAGTGCGTCGGTATTGTGTGACCAGTCTAGTTTATTGTTCAGATGAACACCAAGGTACTTGTAGGATGTCACCATCTCAATGACTGTTCCCTGTATGTTTACTGGTGCTGTGAGGGGTTGTCCTTGCCTGCGGCAGTCCGCCACCAGCTCCTTAGTTCTCCTCGCGTTGATCTGGAGGCAGTTCCGATGGCACCAGTCCACGAAGTCCTGGATAAGTCCTCTGTAATCAGCTTCATCTCCGTTGGAGATGAGGCCGACGATCGCAGAGTCGTCAGAGAACTTCTGTATCACATCACACCAGCAGTAAAATATGGTGGTGGTAGTATGATGGTCTGGGGCTGTTTTGCTGCTTCAGGACCTGGAAGACTTGCTGTGGTAAATGGAACCATGAATTCTGCTGTCTACCAAAAAATCCAGAAGGAGAATGTCCGGCCATCTGTTCAAGACTTCAAGCTGAAGCGCACTTGGGTTCTGCAGCAGGACAATGATCTAAAACAGACCAGCAAGTCCACCTCTGAATGGCTTAAGAAAAACATAATGAAGACTTTGGAGGGGCCTGGTCAAAGTCCTGACCTGAATTTGACTGAAATGCTGTGGCATGACCTTAAAAAGGCAGTTCATGCTCGAAAACCCTCCAGTGTGGCTGAATTACAACAATTCTGCATAGATGAGTGGGCCAAAATTCCTCCACAGCGCTGTAAAAGACTCATTGCCAGTTATTGCAAACGCTTGATTACAGTTGTTACTGTTAAGGGTGGCCCAACCAGTTATTAGGTTTAGGGGGCGATCACTTTTTCACACAGGGCCATGTAGGTTTGGATTTTTTTTCCCCCTTAATCATAAACACCTTCATTTAAAAACTGCATTTTGTGTTTACTTGTGTTATCTTTGTCTAATATTTAAATTTGTTTGATCTGAAACATTTAAGTGTGACAAACATACAAAAAATGAGAAATCAGGAAGGGGGCAAACACTTTTTCACACCACTGTAGCTAGTGAAATTGCCTACAGTATCGAAGACTCTGGTTAGAGGTAAAGCCTGCAGGGTCTTGGGCCTCCATGGCACATGGTTGGGGACCACTGATGTAGAGGTCCAAACTAATGTCTACATATTAGCAGTTTGCAGCACATTTCAATCACAGAAAATGAAGGTATCTAATATGGCAGCTTTAAAAGTTTGTTTGTTTTCCTTCAGAATAACAAATCAAGTGATTCTATCTAGACTCTCCATGTTGCATTGATGTTTAGCAATCACACAGAAGCAGAGATGCTAATTTCTCCATTGACAGTAGCCTCAATGGACCAGAAACTCTCGCTCTTTGCCATTACTGCTGCTCGCGCTCAACCCGTATGAAACACAAACCGCTGGATGGAACAAGTTCATGGCCCTCCTCGAGGGGTTGTTGAAGTCGCTCAGGGAAATATGGGAAATCACTATCTGAGGCAGAAGTCTACAATGCAGGCAAAGGGAACACTATAAAAGTAAATTACAACACTTCAAAAAAAAAATAAAAAAAAATTCTGGGAGTGCACTCAACACCACAAACTGATGAAATCTAACAATGTAAGTGGGGGGTATTCAAGAGTGAATAGCGTTGGCATAATTCTTTCACTTTGCATGTGTAACATCTCATTATACTGCAGTCATGACAGATCTCCCTCCAATATACACATTTTTCAGAAAAACAAAAATGTTGCCTATACTGCAGATTTGTCTTCAGTTGCTTTCTGCCTTTTCATGTTCACTCTGTGTATTATTCAACAGACAATGAAACACATTCACTAGTGTGGGGAAAGCTTGGCAAGCTGAAGCTCAGAGACTCCAGCAAAAATCCCTGCCTGCACCACAACCACTTTCAAAACCTGCTTATATTCAATCTATTTTTGTGGACCAAAATGGTGCAATTCTGATGACTGACAGGATGCTGCTGTTTAGGCAAAAGCAATCAATTAGAAGAGACGTGTGGCTCACTGAGAACATTCCGGATGTCTCCCCTGATGAGAATTTTTTATAGCTCTCAAATAAAGTTTTGACAATTATTGCCTGATCTTTGATCTCCGTCATAATGATAAAAACCCACAAGAGCATATATTTTCTTCTGCGGTTAAAGGAGGGCAGTTTATGTCTAAAACAGACTGCTTAAAACATGAATATATTTGACATTGAGAACAGTAATTATAAAATAAAATACAGTTACAAGCGCTGTTCATTAAAGATTTCTCTTGGCCCACTTGCGGTTATTGTAGGAGGCTGACATTGCACATGTATAATAATACATATCTCTATAGGTCACGTGGTAATTTACACCTTCAAACTCCTAAGAGTTTTACTTTTACAGGTGCTAAGATGGAGTAAGGTGTGATAATGGAGCCAGTTGAATGCAGAGTGGTCAACAAGTTCCTGTAATTGAGAGGCCGCACACCACAGGAGACGTTTGATGAGATAAAAGAGACTTATGGCAAAGATGCCACATCATATGACGTAGTCAAGCACTGGCATCCACAGTTCAAGTGTGGTTGGACATTGGTGGAAACAGCACCCATTCCTGGGCGACCACAGTGTGCCATTGATGAAAGCACCATCCGGCAAGTGGAGGCCACCATTTTGGGGGATCGCCACATAATCGTTCGCCACCTAGGCTAAGATGTCAAGATCAGTGTGGGGTCTGTGGCAAATATTATCCATGACTATTTGCACATGAAGAAGTTGTCTGCGCGATAGATTCCCCGGTTGCTCACACCTTTCTAGAAGCAGGAATGAGTCAGGGCTCCCAGGCTCTTTTTGCCATGTGCCAAGAAAACCAGGAGGACTTCTTCGACAGATTAATTACACAGGATGAAACATGAGTCCATCACTGATCCAGAGGCTAAAGCCCAGTTGAAACAATGGAAACATTATGATTCACCACCTCCAAAGAAGGCATGTGTCCAACCCTTGGTAGGTAAAGTCATGCTCATGGTCTTTTGGGACCATCATGGAGTATTGATGAGCAGTTTCCTGGCAAAGGGTACCACAAATACCAGGACTTACTATGCTTCACTGCTGCAGAAATTGCAGAGGAAAACTGAGACGTGGCAGTGTTGACCAAAGGTGTCCACCTCCAGCAAGACAACACCCTGGTTCACAACTTGCATGATGCACACACAGAATCGCAGTCATGCAGCTATGAAATCCTTCCTCGCCACCCTTACTCTCTGGACCTCGCACCATCTGACTTCCACCTCTTTCCAACCATGAAGTCACTTTTGAAGGACAAGCACTTCCAAGATGATAAAAAATTTATTTATAGAGCACTTAAAAAAAAAAAAAAAACAGCAACAAGCTGACCAAAGTGCTGTACAATTACAACAGTGCCAGGGAAGGAAAAAATATAAAAATGAAAGTACCAAGGTGCTGTGCCTCAGTGCCTATGGCATGGTAGCATGGGCAGCTGTAAAAAAGTGGCACTCCAACCTCTACTGGCCCGGGATAGTTATTACAATACCCTTTTTTGCTGTGGCATTGACAGAGATGGTGAGATAAATTTGTGTTTATTTCAAAAACAAAGTGTTATTTTGAAATTCTCGCAAAATAAAAGTCGAGAAAATATGGCAATACAATGATACAAGCCTTTAGTTCCACTTAATTTTGAGTGGGTGAGCTGAAACAGAGAGACGGACAGATACACACAGCCACAAACAGACGCTCTAACCGATTACTGTATGCCTCTGTTTCACTGAGGCATTTTTTTTTTTTTTTTTTGTTACTTATTTGTACCCGTAGGTAGATTTGGTTTGCAGTCTGGTGACAAGCCACCGGCTGCTGGTCGCTGCGTGCGCGAGCGCCCTAAACCTACATGTTTTTGGTGTGCGGGAGGAAACCGGAGAAATCCCGGAGTAAACCCGCGCAACACGGGGAGAACATGCAAACTCCACACAGCTCACTGTTGGTCGGGGGCTGGGATCGAACCCACGACCTCATGATCCCCGCGATCCCCCGGCCGAGGGTAAAACTGTGCTGCCACAGTGCTAAACCACTGCGCCACCGTGCAACCAAGAGGCATAATAAATAAAAAAGTAAATAAAAAAAGTTAAAACACCCACACATATATACATACGTACATAGTGATGTGAAAAAGTGTTTGCACCCTTCCTGATTTCTCATTTTTTTGTATGTTTGTCACACTTAAATGTTTCAGATCAAACAAATTTAAATATTAGACAAAGATAACACAAGTAAACACAAAATGCAGTTTTTAAATGAAGGTGTTTATCATTAAGGGGAAAAAAAAATCCAAACCTACATGGCTCTGTGTGAAAAAGTGATTGCCCCCCACCCTGTTAAAACATAAATTAACTGTGGTTTATCACATCTTTGGAAAGCTGAGTTAAATTTCTCTAGCCACACCCAGGCCTGATTATTGCCACACCTGTTCTCAATCAAGAAATCACTTAAATAGGAACCTGCCTGACAAAGTGAAGTAGCCTCACTTGCCTCAGTTAAGGTCAGTGTTCATGACTCCATTATAAGAAAGAGACTGGGCAAAAATGGCCTGCATGGCAGAGTTCCAAGACAGAAACCACTGCTGAGCAAAAAGAACATAAAGGCTGGTCTCAGTTTTGCCAGAAAACATCTTGATGATCCCCAAGACTTTTGGGAAAATACTCTGTGGACTGATGAGACAAAAGTTAAACATTTTGGAAGGTGTGTGTCCCATTACATCTGGTGTAAAAGTAACACAGCATTTCAGAAAAGGAACATCATACCAACAGTAAAATATGGTGGTGGTAGTGTGATGGTCTAGGGCTGTTTTGCTGCTTCAGGACCTGAAAGACTTGCTGTGGTAAATGGAACAATGAATTTTGCTGTCTACCAAAAAATCCTGAAGGAGAATGTCAGGCCATCTGTTCGTGACCTCAAGCTGACGCACACTTGGATTCTGCAGCAGGACAATGATCCAAAACACACCAGCAAATCCACCTCTGAATGGGCTTAAGAAAAACAAAATGAAGACTTTGGAGGGGCCTAGTCAAAGTCCTGACCTGAATCTGATTGAGATGTTGTGGCATGACCTTAAAAAGGCGGGTCATGCTTGAAAACCCTCCAATGTGGCTGAATTACAACAATTCTGCAAAGATGAATGGGGAAAAATTCCTCCACAGCGCTGTAAAAGACTCATTGCCAGTTATCGCAAACGCTTGATTGCAATTGTTGCTGCTAAGGGTGGCCCAACCAGTTATTAGGTTTAGGGGGCAATCACTTTTTCACACAGGGCCATGTAGGTTTGGATTTTTTTCCCCCTTGATAATAAACACCTTCATTTAAAAACTGCATTTTGTGTTTACTTGTGTTATCTTTGTCTAATATTTAAATTTGTTTGATCTGAAACATTTACGTGTGACAAACATATAAAAAAAAGGAGAAATTAGGAAGGGGGCAAACACTTTTTCACACCACTGTTCATACACACAGAACAGTAAAGTGTAAAACAAAAACAACAATAACTATATAAAATCAGTGTCACTGTCTCACACTGGATTAAAGGCCAGGGAATAAAAATGTGTTTTTAAACTCGATTTAAAAACAGCAACTGAGGAAGCCTGTCTGATATGCAGCAGCAACTCGTTCCAGAGCTTAGAAGCCACAGCTGAGAATGCCCAATGACCTCTAAGTTTACGTTGCGTCTTTGGAACCAGTATCAGCATCCGGTCTTGTGACCTGAGGGAACGTGATGGGATGTATGGGTGCAGCAGGTCAGACAAATAAAAAGGGGTGTGGCCATTTAAAGACTTAAAAACAAGTAAAAGAAATTTAAAACGCATTCATAAATGAACAGGAAGCCACCAATGAAGAGGCTAAAGCTGGGGCGATGTGCTCTCGCTTGTGAAGTCAAGTTGTGGCTTCTGATGCAACCTGCATACTTCTACAGGCGAGATCTACACAGCTGCATAAAACAGTGACAGAAGTGTGTGACTCTGGGTGGTACCTTTGTAGAGAAAGACTAATAACCATGCCAAGTTTGACTCCTGTCAGTCCATGTGAAATGAGTCCGGGAAAGTCTTTAATGAACAGCCCTCATAGCTAGTGTGGTCATCATTAACACACTGCACTGTATGTAAGCTCTCATATTAAACATTCATGATGGCCTCATCCACTCATGTTATTTCCTGCAACTAGCACCTGTCGAGCTAACCGAGGGTCTATAATTCGCTGTCACAACAGAGCTTTGATTGACAAGTTGACAGCAAATCACACACTAGGTGACCAGGCGTATAAATTGCAAACAGCATCGGATGTGTTGGACAGATGCTTTGAAAAGGGAAGGGGGATAAAGCCCTCGGGATGTGCGTGGAAGCAAACAACAAAATGCTTCAAGAATTTCCACCAGATGTACAATTATCATAATGAAAGTTAGGAAACAGCAAAAGCAAACTCACATTTTGGTTCTGTAGTGTTTTTTTTTAAATGCCACTTGGCTCATTCACGCTACATTACAGCCGAGATGTGTCACTATAATGCAGAGCCCTGCAAAAGTTAACTTTTTGACGGACCTTTAATATTTTGAGCTGAGATAAAACTGCTGCTTAGCTGCTGCTCTCCCTGCAGTTATGGCATTATGAAAGCCACACTAAAGCCCACAGTGGACTAACTTCAATAAAGCGAAGCAGCATCCGGTTGCTCTCTGTGAGGCATGGGGAGATAGCCGCATCATGGCTCCCACAACAGCAATGCTGAATCATCTCGGAAAGCATCCATCTACTTCTCCAAGCCAGGGAGGTAGCCTAACCGAATTAGCATGACAACATTTGTGCGAGCTCCTTGGAAGTGTGACAGAGAGAATATCAGCTTTCATTGCCAGTGTTATTGCTAAAGATATGGAACAGATGAGTTCTGTAGACAATACGACGTGATGTAAGTGATTCCCTTCGTGCATAATCTGCTTTTGCCTTTTCAGCGAGAGGCAAAGTGAATATTTGAGTTTGTTTTAAAACGCACAATCAATAGCTGGCAATGAGAAAATGGATTTACACACGTACCTATTGGATTATAACTCAGGGGAGAGTTGCATCACATCCCGTCTATAGTTAAAAACCAAGTGCTGTGATACTCTCACGTGTTCGTCACACAAAGCGCGTTTTATGAATAACCACTTATGTAACTGCGAGTGGTCTTTATTTTGAACCAAAATTTGCGTATCACCTCCTGCAGTACGTATGTGAACAGTTTTTATAGAGAGCACTTGTGGAAGTTGGATATTGAGAATACATCAAGCCGGTGCACAGCCATTCAGTAAATATAAGCACTTCAGTGTTTGATGGCCCTATAATTACATTATTTACATAATCAGGGCTATCCATAACCTGCATGTTTAAAATCATTTAGCGGTGCTGGTCATTGGGGAGAGCTATTATATAGACTGAAAAATTCATTTTCCATATCATCCTGCCTGGAAAAGGTAACGGATAAAACACAGTTTTTCTTGTTGTCATTTCATTAGAGTTCTAGCTGCCGGCTTATTATTCACCGTAACATATTTACAAAATAACTAATAAATACCATAGAGATGCAAGAAAAATGGTCTGTTGAACAGCAGATCGGTAATGAATCGATATACAAAATAACGCAGTGTGCTGTTGTGTGTTTTTCCAGGTGGACCTGCGGCAGAACCCATGGGAGTGCAGCTGTGACGCGGCTCCGCTGAAACGGTGGCTGGAGGGGCTCAGCGCTGTGGTCGTGGTGGGAGAGGTGGTGTGCCATTCCCCGGAGAAGACCAAAGGCGTAGACCTGCGCTCACTTGCCATGGAGCTGCTCTGCCCCGAGCTGGAGCCTCAGGAGGATCAGGAGCAGGAGCAGCAGACAGCCACTTCCACGGCAGCAGACAGAGGAGTATCGGTTGGCTACCCCGGCCCAGGGCTGGGTCCCTTGATCCCTCCCGGGAAGGATTCAATCCCTCTGTCGGTGTTAGTGCTCAGCCTGCTGGTGTTGTTTGTCTCTGCATTCTTTGCGGCAGCGGCACTAATCGCCTACGCCCTGAGGAGGAGGGACAAGCTGCCATTCCGCCGCCAGGGAGAGGTAGACTTGGCTGGCATCCAGATGGAGTGTGGTATCTTCACCGAGCAGACGCACCACCACCATCACCACCACGGCCTCCCGGAGACGCCGCCTTTACCTCCACCTGAACACAACCACGTATACGACACCATCCTGCCCCCAGAGGCGGCATTAAAAGCCCCCGATCCTGCTGTGGCCTCACACATGTGTAGCAGCCCGATCTACAAAGACGGGCAGGACGCCGCGGTGAAACAGCGGCCGCAGCAGCAGCAACAGACATTCGCAGCTGCAAAGGAGTGTGACGGGGGGTACTGCTCCGCAGTGGAGAAGGAGAGGGAGTGGGCTCTGGAGGTTTCGTCGTCACCCATCAACACCGTCACAGGAGCCATGGGACCACTCGCTGGCCTCCACGGTAACGGCATCCTGTGCCCCACAGTCATCGACAGCCAGGGCCCCACCCCTAAAGTCGAACTGGTGGACTGCCTCTTCAGACTCCCCACCCCCGAGTTCCGAGATCTGTCCGACAGGTACGGGAGGCCTCCCCCCCGCTACCCACACCCCCAAGACTCCAAACAGGAGTCGATGAGACCCGACCAAACGCTCGTGGTCACCACCGCCACGTCCACAGTGGGCGGTAGCAGCCCAAGCGAGCAGAGGGCCGGAGAGCAGAGAGCCAGACTGAGGACCACACCAGACTACATGGAGGTGCTGGACCGCTCCTACCAGTTTTAACACTCCTCCTCTTCCTTTCACACTTCCTCCTCCTCCCCCTCCTCTTCCTGCTACCCCCTCTTCTCTCCTCTCCTTATCATCTCCATCTCTGGTGATGAATCATTTTAGCAACAATGACTTCTGTACAGAGGTTGGCTTTGAGAGGAGGCTGTGGGGGAGCGGGACTACACTACACACCATGTTTATTCCTGGATAACGAGCTGAGGTCACTTTTTTTGTATTTTCCCCACTACTGGCATATAGGTTGGTATTTGGCAAAGAGTAGCTGATCACAGATCTCTGCCCGGAGGCTAAACTTCAGCTGCAGCTACTACGTTATTTTTTTTTTTTCCCTTTCCTCCACAGTCATAAAGTACTGAGGTTTGTTTTTGTGTTGTTTTTTTTTTTTCCTTTCCTACTCAGCACCACAATTAGCGGGAGACGGCATGGTGGTGGTGGTGGGAGTGGGCGTTGATGTTCATATTGTCGTTCTCAAAAGACCTGCGAGGAGGTGAAACTCACCAGCTCTTCAAAGCAACATCAAACACAGTGTCGTGAACTGTGACAGCCGGAAGGTTTGGCGCGAGCTGGGCGGCCACGTAAGATGGAGAGAGCAGAGGAAGAGAAGGGGAGAAAAAAAAGGAAGCAAAATAACCGAAAACAGCCAAGTGCCTTAGCAATGAACAGCCAGCAGTGTGGTCAATGCTTATTTTTCTATGAATACAGATCTATTTATCTAAACAAAGAGGTTTGACTACCAACAGAAGGGACGCTGATGGACGACTGAGACTAATGAAACCCCGCTGAATAATTGCATTCCCTGGATGAGCCAAAAATAATAATATACCCAGTCAATATTGGAGTTGTTTGTATGCAGTTCTGTTCACTTTCATCATCTCATCCAGTTAACTTAATTTGCTTATTCAGATTAATTTTTTACAGGGCTATGATGAGGGACTTATCCAGGAATAGTCCGTTGCTGTGTGAAATATAAAAAAGGTTTTATGGAGGAAAGGATACAGTGGTTTTTTTTCTTATTCTTCTTCCCTTTTTTCCCAAATGCAAAATGAAGCAAATGGATTTACAGAGGGACGGCGTGGCCATGGATGCATCTTGGATTTCTTAATCAGCGAGACTTAATGGGGCCGCAAGGACCTCTGCTACACATTTTGTTTCGTCGGACGCAGGCACAGAGGTTATTGCATTGATTTTCAAGTTGGTCTCAGAGGAAAAATGAATGACAGGAAAAAAAAAAAGATCAATGGACAAAATATACAGGCATTTTTTTTCCGTCAGAAAGAAAAAAAAAAGACACTTCTATCAACTATCGATTATTATCTTTTACAGAAGTACCTTTTTATGCTTTCATCTACCAATAGTAGAGGTAGTTGTGAATATATTTATTCTTAGTTTTTGCGTGTTGAAGCTCTCCTGTAAGGGATCATGTTATATTAATGTATAGGATGATTCTGCATCTGGTTCAGCCTTCTTACCGCCGGCCCACAAAATACAATAAAGGGTGCTACATTAAAGAAAAAAAAAAAAACAGTTGCTGGAAGCTGTTGTCTAACACACACACACACACACACACACACACACACACACCTTGACCCCCATAAATGCACAGTCACTCGCTCCCATCTCCACTGCTTTAATAGTGTAGGAAGTAGACGGCTGGAGGTATGCTAAGCCTGTAAGCTTGTCCGCGCTGCAGAGATCAGATGAAGAGTGGAGCAGAGCTGAGTGCCTGCAGGCTTCCTAACACACTTACGGCTGGAGACGGCAGCTAATAGTGTGAAATGGACCACATTAATGCTGTAAAAATAAATACAATCTATTTGGGACCTATATGGCTGGTGGCCCCGGGGGCCAAGGTCGTGAATTGCTCCGTCTTTCTCCGGCTAGTGTTTCTGGCTTAATGATCTCCCCTCCGTCTCGCTCATCTCCCCGCCTCCCTTCTCCTCCGCTCTCCTTCTCACCTTTCTGCTTTTGTTCTTCCTGCTCTCCTCTAGCTCCCCTTCCCTCTCACTGCCCCCCCCGCCCCCCCCGCGGCTGTCAGCTCGGCCTCGCAGGACGGACACGGCGAGCTGCTGCTCAATATGCTGCCCGGCGCACAGGCAGCTCGCACCGAGGTGCGTGCGTGCGTGTTTTGCTCCTTTCTGCCGTGCTCGCTCCATCCTTGGGTGATGAGTGCACTTCTTAAGACGCCTCCTCTCTCTCGGCGTTCAGAATTCCTGTTGCGCAGATAATCCCACCCCCCGCCGTGGTGCGTCCGTGTGCGCGCACAGGACTTTGTGCATTCGGAGGGGCGCGCCTTTGTTTGTAGGTGCGCGCGTGTTTTGAGGAAGTGTGTGAAGTTTGTCTGTGCGTGACCGAGAGAGAGAGAGAGAGGGGGGGGGGGGACGGCGGCACAGCCTCAGTCCAGCCGTATTAATCCCCCTAAGCTGTGTAGTTCACTCATGCCACATCAGCCCCATTGTGTCTTCAGACAAAGAAGCCCAGTTAGAACTAAATGCCAGTTAAAGCAACAAACGACTAATTATAGCATCATTCTCTCCGTCTTCTTCTCACTTTTAACGCTTCCTTCTCACTTCCTCAGCCGTGAACGTGCCTAATTTCTGAAGCCCGCGCTCGTCTGGAATCCTTCCAGCCGTGTGTGCGTGTGCAATTTTTTTTTTTTTTTTTTTTGCACTCGTGCCCCCACCCCCACCCCGCGCGCGTGTGTGCGCGTGCATGCGCCCCGTGTATGTGTGTTTAGACTATCTGACAGCTTCGCCACGGTTCATGTGTTTGGGTCCTGTCAGAGCTGTCCTGTCACTGCGTGAAAAAAATCATTCATTTCCCAGAGTCGAGGATGAAAGAGTCTTTAGACTTCAAACGCCTGTGGGCCTCTGTGGCTTAGATTGCCTCGCGCTCTTCCTCCACCGCCATGTCATTTATTCCTTAAAAAAAAGAGGGGGGGGGGAGAAGTACAGCTGTGGCATTGGTTAAGTAGAGATGGCAGCGACACGGAGAGGCGCCGGACAATTAGCCTGATTAAAACACTGTCATTTTGCATAATAGATATAGCCTGAGCCGTAGAAGGCGGGTCCGTTCTCGGTGCGCGTGCGAGTGAGTGAGTGAGTGAGCAAGCGCGCGAGCATGAAACCATATTCTTCTCTGCATAAACACGCCGGGGTATTAAAAATGCACACTTGAGCATGGTTTGATGTTGGTGAAAAGAGATCTATTTAGAAGTCATGGCGCATGGCTCCACGGGCTTTGGTGTTTGGCCGTGACTAATAGATGTGGTCATCGTCCCGCACACGCATGGGCATGCACGCCATCGTACGCGGGTGCCCACTTTCCCGCATTGCAAACAGGCAAAAGAAAAGGGGAAAACGCACGGGCAGGGCAAAGTCCGGTTGGACGTGCACGCAGAGTGTACGTGCAAAGCGCACGTGCAAATGCGCGGCGTCCGCTGGCGTTGCGCCGCGGCGCTGCTCGGCTGCTCTGCATTGCAGTGATCGGCTCCACTCGTCTTCTCCACTTCTGCTCTCAGCCCACAGACAATCGCCGATTCTCAATGGACAACAGCATCAGCAGGGAAAATACCTACAAAGGGAGCGAGAGACACAGGGAGCGTGCGTGCGTGCGTGCGTGCAAGGGAGAGAGAGAGATGAGCTGGAGAGGGGAGGGCGAGAGGATGCTGGGAAGGCAGGGAGGCAAAGGGGGACTAAGGGAGACGGAGGGAGATTTGAGGGAGGATGGAGGGAGATGAAAAGAAGAGGCGAAAGATCAGGGAGCGGGTGTTTCCAGGCTTAAGGCTTCTTGAGGACTTGTTCATTTGTGTGTGAGAAGGAGAGCTACAGTAGGGCAGGGTGGGGGTCCTGACAGCAGACGTGTGAGACGGACCCTGATGCCGTACTGGCCGTTGTGAGCTGGCCGCCTTTGCTTTGTGCGCGCGCCCCCTGGCATGAGACGCCGGGCGCACGGTCCCCGTAAAGACCTTGATTACGCGTCTGCCAAACAGTAACAGTTGGGGGAGGGGGGGGTGAAGATTTCCTTGTCTTCTAGTGTACCATGACAATACTTATTTACTGTGCTGTGAAGCAAAATGGCGGATTACTCGTGGTGGTGGCTAGGTGTTATTATAGTAAGCTGACATGTGTCTATTCCTGTGCCATTCTGCTGTAGCAGTAAGCCCGTGTGGAGACGCTAAGACGGCAGGGACCGGCCCGGTTGACGTTGAAAACGTCACACGAGCTTTCAAGGCCTTGTGCTGACGCGTGTGCGGTTTTGTGTCATTGTGCCTTTTTTGTTGTTGTTGTTTTTTGTTTTAGGGGTTTTGCATGTCTAAGATCAGAAACAGATTAAGGAGAAGGTGGGTGATTTTCTCAGAACTATATTCTTAGGGGCAGCAGATTTCATTGAACGCACCAGCTCTGAGTTTTTATGTTCGTGTTTCCTGTAAAAAAGAAGACACTGCCCGCCTTAGGTTTCTTGCAGCTTTCGGGAAATGCTGCCACAAATATAAAGCAAATTAAAAAATTTTATGCTAGAAATAGCTTTTTTTTTTCCACATGGGTATTGGCATTATTGATTTTTTTAAATCCAATTTTCCGTTAAAAAAATTGCCTCCATACCAATTATTCGCTGGATTGAGACTTATGAGAACAACTCCAAAGCCTGAGGATCAGTGTCGCTCTCTGAAACAGAGTTGATGGCGCTATAAATTCTGATTTGTGACCGTGCCTCCCTGCTGTTTCCCTCCCTGTCAGGAGTCAGCCAGGAGCAGAGGATTAGAGCCTACCTCAGCACTGGAATGCCTGGCGGCTGCTATTGCACAGCTCCCCATCACCCTTCTAAATACCCCAGCTGGCGGTTTTGGTATTGAGAGGCAGTGGGCCACACAACTGTTGACTTTGCACTTCATTTATGATAAACTTAAGTCGGTCTTAATCTCCGCCCGTCGCCATGTGTTGAACCAGTGTTTGGAACAACATGTTTATCTGGCTGGGGAGGCAAATGGAGTGGAAGCCAGGGGAAGGCGCCCGTTCACAGAGATAACCCGGAATGTCTTCGGCTCCCTCCAAGTGAGGCTCTGAAACTGGGAGTTTAAATGTGTATATGTGTGTGTCTGTATGCAGGGCCGCAACACAGATTGATGGGTCCTGTGCACACAGTGGGGAGTTCTGCCCTAATTTTTCATCACTGCAGTTATGGCAGGTAAACATCTGTATCCACCCGACCGCAAGGTTCACACACATTGATTTTTCTGATTTGGTGAAAAAAAAAAAAACCCTCTTTGTGATGTGATACACTTTAACTTCCAAAGCTTTTGAACAATGATGCCAACAGAGAGGTGACAGAAATGTCATTTTCTCTAATGCCTTTAGGTGAGTCAGTCCCTATGGAGCCCTGTGTTACTACCCAACTTTACAGCAGGTGCATTCCTTATGCAGTTGTGTGAAATATATCATGGCTCTACCCACAATATTATTGGGTTTTCTGGTGAAGAATAATTTCCAATATACTGTATTTCAAATGGGTTGCCAGAAGTAATATTTTTTTAAGTGTGGATAAAAACAATTGTAGTAAAATGTTAACATCTTATCCACCTTATTCCTGGGGGTGCTGCTGTAGGAACAATTATGGGCGGAGCTTCCGGTTTTGGCTGGCGTAGTGTCAAATCAGTCAGTAAGAGTGGAGTAGCAGGGGCATTTAAAATAGCGTTTTTAAAAGTTTTTCAAATTCATTTTAATGTATAGTCCACATACGTGTTTTGCACTCAAGTGGCAGCTAATTTCAGCACCTGTAGTTTTTGTATTTTTGAATGTTTTTGCATAGTTCTGGTATTTGCTGCTGTTCGTGGTGTGAGGCTCGTCACAGATAAGCACAGCTAAATCTGTGGCTTCAACAGCAATGAGTAGAGCGTGCACGGAAAACAAAAGGATTGTTCGTGTGATCGGTGGTACAGACACAGCAGCACCAGGTATGTTTTCACTTGTATGAATGTCACAGATCTGACGTTTTACCCCGAATTTAAAACGCCCAAGCATGGTGTTGTGGTCTACGTCTGCTCTGAGGTAAATTTGATTATGTCCAACATATTTTAACAAAATGCAACTGACTTTATTGCGGTGGAGACATTGATATATCGCAGAGCTTTTATTTGTTTACAGCGTTAGCATCTTAGTAGCGGCGCTAACAAACGGAGCTGCTGTCTGCCAGGCCACTTTTAAGGTCATCTTCTCATCCCTCAATAGTCATGGGAAGTGGTATGATTACATTACTGCTTTTGAGGTGCAAGAGGCCGTGTTCCCGCATTTCTGATGCCGAAGTCGTCATTTTTTAATAAGGAAAAGTGTCCTGTTTCACTGACAATCATACGTTCTAAACTAGTACCGGAAGTTGCTACCATAATTCACGCAAGGCATCATGGGGCCTAGCAATAAGGTGGATAATTGTAAGAAGTCTGTGTTATATCGTTAGTGTAATTTTAGTATTTTCATTGTTTGTCATTTAGTACTAAATTGCATATAAAGGTATTCTATACAGTTTATAAACACAGCTTACTATTTTTAATGGATAACTTATTCTTCCAACCCTCCTCACTGCAAGAAGATACGAACATGATTCCATTCACAAAACACAAGCTGGCACCTGGATAATGCTGGAACACTTTCTCACCCTGGGCACGTAATATATTGTTGTTCGGTCACGGCCGGCTGCGTCATTATTTGAAGTGGAATACGTGCTTTTAACAGAGCCATAAGGAGGTTGGAGGTGTGGGATTAGAGCCGGCGGTCTCTCAAGCAGGAGATGTGAGCTTGCACCCTGTGTTGTTTGCTTTTTCACCTTGTTTGACTTGCAGATTCTGTTTCACTTTCACTTGTTTGTTAGGTTTAAGCATTAAACTTCTCAGTACAGGTTAGGAAAAGAATGGTAACTAAAACAGTGTTTGGAAGGTTCGGTGAGAACAGATACACAGACACACTGACACACTACCGTATGTCTCTTTACCAAGGCATAATAATAGGCTACCAAATTCTTCTTCCGGCTGCTTCCTTTAGGGTCACCACAGCAGATCATCTGCCTCCAATTCACCCTATCCCTTGCATCTTCCTCTGTAACACCAACCCTCTCCATGTCCTCCCTCACTACATCTATGAATCTTCTCTGTGGTCTTCCTCTTTTTCTCCTGCCTGGCAGCTCCATCTTCAACATCCTTTGTCCAGTATATCTACTACCCCTCCTCTACACATGTCCAAACCATCTCAGCCTTGCCTCTCTTACTTTGTATCCAAATTGCTCAACCTGAGCTATCCCTCTGATATACTCATTTCTAATCCTGTCCCTCCTAGTCACTCCCAATGAAAATCTTATCATCTTCAACTCTGCCACCTCAACCTCATGCCTTTTTGTCAGTACCACTGTCTCCAAACCATACATCACAGCAGGTCTCATTACTGTCTTGTAAAGCTTCCCTTTCACTCTTTCTGCTATCCTTCTGTCACAGATCATCCCTGACACTCCTCTCAAACCATTCCACCCTGCCTGCACTTCCTTCTTCACCTCTCTTGTGCACTGTCCATTGTATTGGATGATTGACCCCAGGTATTTAAACTCATCTACCTTCACTCCCTCTTTTATCTTTACTGTTACATCTGCCTCTCTCTCATTTACAAACATGCATTCTGCCTTGTTTCTACTGACTTTCATTCCTCCTCTCTACAGAGCATACCTCCCCCTCACCAGATTCTCTTTCACCTGCTCCCTACTCTCACTACAAAACACAATGTCATCTACAGACGTCATGGTCCACCAAGACTCCTGCCTGTTCTCGTCTGTCAGCCTGTCCACCACCATGGTAAAAAAAAGGGGGGGGGGGCCCAGAGCCGATCCCTGATGTAATTCCACCCCCACTATAAATCTTTCTGTCACTTCTACAGCAGACCTCATCTCCATCTTGCTGTCCTCATATGTGTCCTGCACCACCCCCACATACTTCTCTGCCACTCATGATTTCTTAATATAGTACCACACTTCCCCTCTTAGCAACCTATCATATGCTTTCTCTAGATCCACAAAGAAAGAGTGCAATGCCTTCTGACCTTCTCTATACTTCTCCATTAACACTCTTAAAGCAAACATTGCATCTGTAGTACTCTGACTGCTCACTGTCACCTCTCTTCTTAACCTGGCTTCAACAACTCGTTCCTATATCTTCATAGTGTGGCTGATTCAGTTTTACTTTCACTTTCACTTGCTTGTTAGATTTAGGCACTGAACTTCTCAGTTACCAGTAATAAGTCACCCTATTTAAAATGTAATAGTAGTGTAACTGTTGGTGGCTGTGGCGCAGGTGTAGTGTGGCCGACTGCTGATCGGAGGGTCAGGGGTTCAATTCCCGCTCTGTCTGCAGTCTGCGTGTCAAAGTGTCCTTGAGCAAGACATTGAACCCCCAGTTGCTCCCGGTGGGTCAGGCCAGCGCCTGTGCATGGCCACTCAGCCGCCATCAGTGTGTGAATGTCTGTGTGAATGGGTGGATAGCAGGATCTGTAAAGCGCTTTGGTCATCTAGAGATGAGAAAAGGCATTATATAAGTGAAAGCCATTTACCATAACTGTCTTAATTAATTTATTAAAGTAAAATAACATATTACATCCTATTACATTTTGATTACGTTACTGAATTTCTTATGAATGTTTTCTACTGTTAACCATTTTAGATGTTTGAACCTGGCAGTGCATTGTTGGAAATGCCAAAGGAATGCATTGTGCACATGAACATATAAAGCCACAAAATGAATATTATTCAACACCTAGCCTAGCTTAAAAAACAAAATACTCAGATGTAACCCCATTTGTAATCAATTACATTTTCCCAATTAGGCATAAATTTATGATCCATCCATCCATTTTCTACTGCTTTTCTGGAGGTCCGGGTCACGGAGGCAGCAGCTCATGCAGAGAAGCCCAGACTTCCCTCTCCCCAGCCACCTGCTCCAGCTCTTCAGAGAGGATACCAAGACTTTCCAATGCCAGCTGGGAGACATAGTCTCTCCAGCGTGTCCTGGATCTCCTCCCTGGGGTCTCCTCCCAGTGGGACGTGCCCGAAACACCTCAAGAGGGAGGTGTCCAGGAGGCATCCTGATCAGATGCCCAAACCACCTCAACTGGCTCCTTTTGATGTGGAGGAGCAGCGGTTCTACTCTGAGCCTCTCCCGGATGACTGAGCTCCTCACCCTGTCTCTAAGGGTGAGTCCAGCAATCCTAAGGAGAAAGCTCATTTCATCCGCTTGTATCCGCAATCTCATTCTTTCAGTCATTACCCAAAGCTCATGACCATAGGTGTGGGTAGGAACGTAGACTGACTGGTAAACTGACAGCTTTGCTTTAGAGCTCAGCTCCCTCTTCACCACAACAGATCGGTACAACATCCACATCACTGCAGATGCTGCTCCGATCCATCTGTCAATCTCTTGCTCCATTCTCCCCTCACTCGTGAATGAGACTCTGAAATACTTAACTCTGAGAGGATTTCTGTCGCAGATCCACACCATCTGCATGCACCCTCTGGTGGTGAAGATTTTTTCAAGAAAATATTCCGTTTAGATAGCACAAATTCCAAAGGCTGTAACTTGAAAGTGGTAAGAGATAATGACTTACTGTAAATGAGAAAGCTGTAGAATATGATCCAAAGTTTATGATATGAGTAAATTTATGCATCTTATTTGCATAATGTGATAGCAGCCATATCGGATTACATAATTTTTGGTCAAAGTGGACTTTGGACATAATTTACACAAAGGATGGTTTTGTTTGTTTGTTTTTGTTTTTGTTATCTTCAAAATATATGAACCAGAAAATCAGTAGAATGTAAACAAATAAAAACATCAGACCTACTGCTTGTCATGTGTTGCCATGCGTCCGTGTGCTCATCCCCGGTCCTTATATTGTCTTCCGTCGGTCATTTTCGCTTTCTCTCCCACATCCAGACACTCTCACATTCCTTGATTTCCGTTAGATTACACCGCGGAACCAGCAGGATTGTCCTCTCTGTCGCGTGCAGCTTCGTCAATGGCGGACAAAAAGTGTTCCGCTCCGGTCCATCTTGTGCTGTCCAGAAGGTAAATATTTCCCTTCAGAAGGTACATAATCCCTTTTAGAATCATAGTTGGCAAAATGTGGAGCAAATGCTTCCTTCCTGTTGAAATATATGTCACACAATTGTTTATATGTCTCTTCTTCTGCGCCCCGGAAGTGATATCAGATTTGACGTGGTTCTGGTGGCCTGAACTCAGTCCTCCAGTGAAGAGCAGTAAGCTATACCGTATGCGTCTGCCATCTAGTAATGTGGAATGCTTGGTACATCTGAGTTTATTTTGGGTTTTTTTTCATACTTTCTGACCTATCATGTAACTGCTGGCGATCTGTGACACCAGCTGCAGGATAGGTAGATCATGTAATCAACTTTAATCCTTACAGGGTTAAACTCCTCCATTTGGGGCAGGAGCTTGTCCCCAACTCGGAGAGGGCAATCCACCCTTTTCCGGCTGAGGACCATGGACTCGGACTTGGAGGTGCTGATTCTCATCCCAGCTGCTTCACACTCAGTAGCAAACCGTCCCGGCAAGACCTGTAGGTCATTGCTCGATGAAGCCAACAGGACAGCATCATCTGCAAACAGCAAAGATGAGATCCTGTGGTCACTGAACATGACACCTTCCGTTCCTTAGCTTCACCTAGAAATCCTGTCCATAAAAATTATGAACAGGATCAGTGACAAAGGGCAGCCCTGGTGGAGTCCAACTCTTACTGGAAACAAATCCGACTGGGTGTTGGCAATATGAACCAAACTCTTGCAACGGTCATATAAGGACTGGATAGCTTGTAACAAGCCCAATACCCCATATTCCCGCAGTACTCCCCCACAAGAGACAACGAGGGACATGGTTGAATGCTTTCTCCAAGTCCACAAAACACGTGGACTGGTTGGGCAAACTCTCACGAACCCTTGAGGATTCTTGAGAGGGTAAAGAGTTGGTCCAATGTGCCAGGGCCAGGAAAAAAACCACATTGCTCCTCCTGGATCTAAGGGTCAACCAGCGATCGGCCTCTCCTCTCCAGTACCCTGGCATAGACCTTTCCAGGGAGGTTGAGAAGTGTGATCCCCGTAAAGTTGGAATACACCCTGCGGTCCCCCTTCTTGAAGACAGTAACCACCACCCCAGTTTTCCATGCCAAAGCACTGTCCCTGACCTCCACGCAATGTTGCAGAGGCGTGTCAACCATGACAGCTGTACAACATTCAGGGCCTTGAGGTTCTCAGGCCAAATCTCGTCCACCCCCAAGGCCCAGCCACCAAAGAGTTTTTTAACCACTTTGGCGACCTCAGCCCCTGTGATGGGCGAGTCGTCCCCCTTGTTCTCAAACCCTGCTTCCTCTGTGGAAGGCGTGTCAGTGGGATTAAGGAGATCCTCAAAGTATTCCTTCCACCACCCGACGATGTCCCCAGTTAAAGTCAGCAGCACCCCATACGCAGTGCGGACAGGGAGCTCTTTCCCCCTCCTGAGCTGCTGGACAGTTTGCCAAAATCTCTTCAAGGCCAACCAAAAGTCTAGTTCCATGGCCTTACCAAACTCCTCACACACCCAAATTTTTGCTTCAGCAACCACCCGTGCATCACTACGCTTGGCCTGTCGGTACACCTTAGCTGCTTCAGGAATCCCACAAGCCAACCAAGCTCGATCAGACTCCTTCTTTAGCTTGATGGCCCCCCTCACCACTGGTGTCCACCACTTGGTTCAGGGGTTACCACCACAAGATGCACCAACAACCTTGCGGCCACAGCTCTGGACAGCTGCTTCAACAATTGAGGTGGGGAACATGGCCCATTCATGCTCCATGTTGCCAGACTCCCTTGGAATGTGGTCGAAGTTCTTCCGGAGGTGGGAGTTGAAGACCTCTTGGACAGGGGCCTCAGCCATACGTTCCCAGCACACCCTCACTATACGTTTAGGTCTACCGGGTCTGAGTGGCATCCACCCCTGCCATCGGATCGAACTCACCACCAGGTGGTGATCAGTTGACAGCTCTGCACCTCTCTTTACCTGAGTGTCCAAGACATATGCTCGCAGGTCTGATGACACAATAACAAAATCCATCATTGACCTGCAACCTAGGGTGTCCTGGTGCCAGGTGCACATATGAACACTCTTGTTCTTGAACATGGTGTTCATTATGGACAAACTGTGGTTGGCACAAAAGTCTAATAACTGAACACCACTCAGGTTCAGATCGGGCAGGCCGTTCCTCCCAATCATGTCCCTCCAGGTTTCACTGTTGTTGCCCATGTGCGCATTGAAGTCCCCCAGTAGGACAATGGAGTCTCCAAGAGGAGCACTCTCCAGCACCCCAGTCAGAGACTCCAAAAAAGGTGGGTACTCTGAACCATCATTTGGTGTAGAGGCACAAATGATGGTCAGGACCCGTTTCCCAATCCGAGGGTGCAGGGAAACAATCCTTTTGTCCACCGGGGAGAACTCCATTGTTGAGGCAGCAAAGCGGGAGGATACAAGAATACCCACCCCTGCTCGTTGCCTCTCACCCGGGGCAACTTCAGAGTAGGCCAAGCTCCAGCCCCTCTCCAGGAGACTGGTTCCAGAACCATAGCTTGATAGATGGATGTACTTTATTGATCCCAATCTGGGAAATTACAGTGTAACAGCAGCATGACAGTAGACAACCAAAACGACAGAAACACACACCATAAAGGAAAAAGGGATTACCCATGGAAAGTAAAACTCCCTAAATAACTTATATACATTTCAGATGAACAGATGATGACCCTTATGGATACATGAATCGTACTCGCTGTACAATACAAGACTATCAGGCGCAGGGTGCAAGCAACGCACAGGAGCTGTGCGTTGAGGTGAGCCCAACTTTATCTAGCCGGTATCCCAACCTTGTGCATCAGCTCAGGCTCCTTCCCCACCAGACAGGTGACATCCCACATCCCAGAAATAAGTTTCTAAAGCCAGGGATCAGACTGCCAAGGTCTCTGCCTTCGACCGTCACCTGATCCATATTGCACTGGACCCCCATGGTCCCTCCTGCAGGTAGCGAACCGACTGGAGGGCAGACCCATGTAACTCCTTTGGGCTGAGCCCAGCCAGTTCCCATGGGCAGAAACCTGGCCACCAGATGCTAGCCATTGAGCCCCTCCCCCAGACCTGGCTCCAGGGCGGGACCCTGGTAGCCCCATACTGGGCGGGGTACACTGAATCCTTGATTTTTTATTCATCACGGGAGTCATTCTTTTCCTTATTAGTGTAATGGATAACAATTACGTTTATTGTGTAATTTAATTACATAAGACGTAAAATGTACTCCCCTGCACAGCTAAAACCACAGCCTCATGCACGACTACGTTAAGCCAAAAGGCAACTTTAGGTATAAGGATCTGTACTTTAATAGCACTTTTTCAGGTCACAAAGATGGCTCAAAACACTTAACTAGTAGCTAAACTAACCCTCTATTCTAGGGCCTATCAGAGACAGATGCCTAGGGACAATTTAAAGTCACCAATTAACCTTAACATGCATATCTTTAGATTGTGGGAGGAGACCAGAGCCCCCAGAGTAAACCTGGTGTGGGTTTACACTGCGAGAACATCCAAATTCCACACAGAAAGGTTCGCACTCCAGTCAGCCCGCGTATTCAAACCTGGAACCTTCTCACTGTGTAACAACAGTGCTAACCACTGCACCAAAGACCTGCAACAAATATGTTAACACTGGTAGTTTTTTTCCAACAAATCCCTCCTTCTACAACTCATTTGGCCATTTCTAAAATGGTGATGTTGCACACGTTTCACTGCGATTCACTACAATTTCTTTGTGTTCATTTTCAATTTGCCATTCTTGATTTATTTACTTTGCACATTAAATACTTTAAACACATTACACATCTAACTCTTTGCCATGTCATTTCATGTAGTGATTTTCAGCACTACTAGAGGTAGCGTTTTCCCAAAACAGAACTTTTTTTTTTTCTTAAAATGCTTTTTGTTGTCCCTTTCTGTTGGTGGACAAATTGGTGGCACAAATGGCTTTCAACAAACAGCAAAATACTGAAGAAAAAAAACAAGGGAACAGGCTCATGCAGCTCCGCCAGGAAAAGTCTTGAAAAGTTTGAGGATAATGGGCAAAACTGAAAACTAACTAAGCTTTTAGGAAATAAATCGGTGGTTCAGTCATTGCTAAGGGATTTCAGAATGAAGAAGTGCTTGAAAAAAGTGATAGTAATTTCAAATGGGATTAAATTTACTTAATTTGGACCCAAGTTCAGCTTTTATGATACTGCAGTTACTTTAATAGCATGACTGCTGGCAGGAAATGTAGTTATAAGTAAGTATGTTGACTACACACATCTTATGTCCTGCATGTAGTAGTTTAATGTCAAACACTGCTTTCTTCTCAATCCTGGATATGCAAATAATGATGCACACAATGGATAGACTGATGACGGTGCAATAAAAACATTGTTCAGACTGCTGCCATTTCATCAACCTATCCATCATAATGTAGTAACAAGTGAATCAACAGCAAATATTGACATCCACAAGAGTTGTGAAGTGCTCACAGAGAATTAGTTAGAGAACTCTCACACAGAAAAAACAAATCTTCGAGGCCACGCTCAAGTCAATATTTTTATATTAACAATGGATCAAATGACTGACTGTAATGTGGAAGGAGTTGCTGTTTGGAAAGATCATACAGAATTACCAGCCAGCACTGCAGATAATAATATATGAGAGTTATGGCTTTAATGCAGTGCAGTAAAGCTTGCAGATAAAACCTGTTTGGAACAAATGATCAGAAAAACAAAGGTAAAGGATTTTAATAAATGAAACTAAGAAGTGGGTCATGGCTTCATATACAGACGTGAACAAATTTGTTGGTAGCATTCCATTAAAGAAAGAAAGAAAATTCCACAATGGTCATTGAAATAACTTGAAGCTGACAAAAGTAATAATAAATTTAAAAAAAAATACTGAAAATTTACTAATGAAAATCAGACATTGTTTTTGAATTTTGGATCAAGAGATTATGAAAAAAAAAAACAATCTAATGAAACTGGCATGGACAAAAATGATGATACTCTGATCTGAATATTTTGTTGCACAACCTTTTGATGCAATAACTTCAATCAAATAATTTCTGTAACTCTCAATGAGACTTCTGCACCTGTCCACAGGTATTTAGGGTCACTCCTTGTGAGCATGTGAGCAAACTGCTCCAGTTGTCTCAGGTTTGAAGGGTGCCTTCTCTAGACTGCATGTTTCAGCTCCTTCGACAGATGTTCAAATGGATTTAGATCAGGGCTCAAAGAAGGCTACTTCAGAATAGTCCTGTGTTTTGTTCTTAGCCATTCTTGGGTGTTTTTAGCTGTGTGTGTTATAGTCATTATCCTGTTGGAGGACCTATGACCTGTGACTGAGACCAAGCTTTCTGACACTGGGCAACACATTTCACTACAGAAAGCCTTGATAGTCTTGAGATTTCACTGTCCCCTGCCCACATTCAAAACACCCTGTACCAGAAGCAGCAAAGCAGCCCTAGAACATAACTGAGCCTCCTCCATGTTTCACAGTAGGTACAGTGTTCTTTTCTTTGTATGCTTCATTTTCCCTTCTGTAAACATAGAGCGGACATAACTGTCCTAAAAGCTCCAGTTTTGTCTCATCAGTCCAAAGGGCAACCTCCCAGAAACTTTGGGGCTTGTCAGCATGGATTTTGGCTGGCTTTTTAATGTTTTTCTGTCAGTAGTGGAGTCCTCCTGGTCTTCTTCCATGGAGTCCATTATTGTTCAAAATGCGACCCATGGTGCAATTAGAAAGTGATCTACCTTGACCTTGGAGTTCAGCTTGAATGATTTTGGATGGTTTCCTAGGCTCTTTTTCAACAGTATGCACTATTCTTCTGATCAACCGTGGGTTGCATTTCCTCTTGCGTCCATATCCTGGGAGGTTGGCTACAGTCCCATGAACTTTATACTTTTTAATAATATTGGCAACTGTGGTCCCAGGAACATTAAGCTGCTTGGAGATGGTCCTATAGCCTTTACTTTTAACATGCTTGTTCATAAATTTCTTTCTAATCTCCTGAGACAATTCTCTCCTTAGCTTTCTGTGGTCCATGTTCAGTGCAGTACACACCATGATAGAAAACAGCACAGTGACTACTTTTCACCCTATAAATATACAGACAGACTGATTTCACCTTTGAAGACCCCTGTGATGCTAAGTATTGGACACACCTTAGTTTAACATGCCCCTGTGGTCAAATTATTTTCAATCTTTTCTAGGGGTATCATCATTTTTGTCCAGGCTAGTTTCATTAGTTTGTTTTTTTAATGATTCTATTGAACCACAATTAAAAGCAATTTCTGATTTTCATTAGTTAAATTTCAGAACATTTTTATTTATTACTTTTGCCAGTTTCAAGTTATTTCAGTGACCACCACAACTTTCATTTTGTAATGCCATGGTTGAAATGCTCCACCTGTACCTCAGTGTTTCATTTCTATATTAAAATTCAAGTACATGGTAGCATTGCTATTGTGCTTTATAGCATGGCAGTGTACAGGTATTTAGCTTTCTGCATTCACACTTTGTAGTTTGAACAGTTACTCTTCAAATTCTAACTGGGGGAGACAATTTTAAATGTTGTTTACAAAAGTTTTTCCCTGATTTTATTCCTAACGGTTCCACTTTGTCTCACATAACACAACATTTGCTGTGTCGCGCTCTTGTATTTGTTTGCGGTTTTGATGATTTCCGGCAATCCATGTTTCAAAAAACCAGAGCAGTGTGAAATAGAAGTGTAAAATCTTCATAAATATACACTTGGGGATGACAAAAGGCATTTTAGTTCAGACAGTTTTGGAACCATGGCTCCTCCTGGGGACCTGCTGTTTAAGTAAATACAGGCATAACAAATGCAGTGTGTGTGTGTGTGTGTGTGTGTGTGTGCATGTGTGTGCACATGTGTGTGTGCGTACCCACTGAGAGCTGGTCGGCATGTACATGTGCCAGTTCTGCAGCCGTGGAATGAATCAGATCTGCTCTCTACCTCTCTCCAACACAGACTCGTAAAAGAAAGCCCTACATGAAATCCATTATGCTTAATTCCCCAAATCCATAATACTCTCAGTGGTCTTAATCTCCATCCCATTCTTATATAAATTAGCTTCCTCGTCTCTGGCAGACAGAGCCTCCTCTGTCGACACCCAGTGCCCACACCGCTCCCCACTCAGTTGGGAGAAATCACTGCGACTACAAGAGACGGCCATGATCTTTTCTTTTCCTACTGCAAAAGAAAAGACCTTTTGGGAAATATGCTTATTCACTTTCTGGCAAAGCGTGAGATGAGAAGATGGATACCACTGTCGTTGCATATAAAATGTTAGCTTTGCCTTGCACGCAGATTGGAAACGGAGGGAAACAGCAAGGCTGGTCCCTGGGGATGCAAACAGGATTCAGTGAGCTACTTTGTGGAGTCCTATTTTTTTTTTTCACCTTCTGTTCATATGAACATCACAGATAATAAGCATAAGTCTTAATGAATCAAAATAATGGGGATCAGATTTGATACAGAGTTACGACTCTGTGAAATAGCGCCGTTTCTGATGCAAACTTTGGCAATTGGATGCTACGCTGAGCTTTTAAAGTACCTTAATTGCCTCCACGAGCTGTGTGTCACAGCCGCTCCAACTGCTCTCCATGTTGACAAGCGGGCCAAATCAGCAGGCTGAACTGCAAGAACTTCCAGTTGTTAATGAAACACCACCACGTGCACGCCTGTCCCTCGCAGCGCACGCAGAATCTCAGCCTCTCATCTCTCCTTCTCTAACTAGCCCACAGCCTCTGGATTAGACAAATGATTAAACAAAGGAAATATTAACAGTTAATTATTGAGCTTAAGAATAGCCGGTGGGCATTTTTTTTTTTTTTTTTTTACTGTGGAGTGTGGCTAGCTACTTCCTGCAGCTTCCACTGCTTGTGCTAATCTAAGCTAGCTGGTTGTAGCTTCATATTCGCAGCTCATTGGGCGGATGTAGCCAGAGGCGGACAAACCAAATGATTCCCCAGTTTATCACACTTTAAAGTCAAAGTTTTAAGATGACCAACGGCAGCAGGATGAACTTGCTATTTTGGGGGCCCCCACAAGGACAGAAAGTGACACTTTTTGCCTGGCTCAGATGTTTTCGTGGCCTCCAGTTTCTCTCCCTTTTCTCTTTTTTTTCCTTCTTTTTTTGGTTTGTTTGGGGGCATCTGTCAGGCTGTTTTCTAGAAAGTGGCTGTGAGACAAGGATGAGTGAGGCGCGCGTGCGTGCGTGTGTGTGTGTGTGTGTGTGTGTGTGTGCACGCACGTGATGCTGTATAACCGGGGGCGATGCGCCGCAGTTTCGAACCAGGAAATAAAAACAACATTCCAAAGAGAATAATGCAGCAGGAGGAGGAACCTAGTTCTGCCGAGGTCCCCTGGCATCGCTCAGTAGCTGTGCGAGTGCGTTTGCTGGTGTCTGTGTGCCTCCGCCAGCATCTGTGCTTCTCGGTGCTGGTTTTGTACACAGGCCTGTCCTCCAGCACTGGAATGACTCTCTCTCTCACACACACACACACACACACACACACACACACACACACACACACACACAGAGTCACATAATTAGCACTGGGTCCCCATAGTGGCGTATTCCAAAGATTCCTCTCCACATTTCTAAAGAACACAATGTTTTGCCTCTTTCTTGCAGAACATTAATCAGGGGGAAAGACTTACTGTTTTTCAGCACATTTTTTTAACCCCCACTTTCCTCCCTCTTCATAACTCTATTACCCCCTCCCTCGCTTCTTAATCGCTCCCACTTTCAAACACCTCCCTCTGTAATTATTTCCTTCCTCTCTCCCCCATCTCCCTTCCCACTTCTTTTATTATTTCTGCCTCCCCCTTCGTTACCTCTTATTTAATCTCTCTTCATTTTTACACCCCCCCCCAACCCATCCCTTTTCCTTTCTCTCTCCTCTGTCTGTCTCTGTTAAATGGGAGCAGTGACCCCATTACGGAGCGTTGGTGCCGCAGAGCGGAGAAGGAAGAGGAGGAAGAGGGAAGGAGGAGCAGGAGGAGGAGTGGATGGGACGATGGATTGCATTCCATGTGTTTGAATGGGATGATTAATGAGCGTCGCCTCCGGAGGGTGTTATCCCTGCTCCGGACCAGCAGGGACACCACTGGGTCACCTCTGGTCTCTCGCATGCTGCTCTCATAAGCACAGTACACACGCACGTCAAAAAAAAAAAAAAAAAAAAAGGTTGTGCAAACACTCTGCAGAGCACACACACACACACGCACCTTGCTCTGCCATCACTGCTGACATTATCATTAACAATGGTGGGACAATGGGATCGAGGGGCACAATAGCAAACACAACCCAGAAGCTTGGAGTGTTCACAGTTCATGAGCTAGCTGCTGCTGCTGCTGCTGCTGCTGCTGCTGCTGCTGCTGCTGCTGCTGCTGCTGCTGCTGCTGGGACAGATTTCCTCCTCAGGTTACTGCCGATTAATTTGCAAAACATGACTGATTTAATTTGGCAAATTGAGTATGTGCTAAATCCCTGTATTGAGAGTTAGCTTTGTCATTTTTTTGTTTATTGATCGATTGTTACTGTGCAACAAGTGATTATTTTTTGTATTGATTAGTCTGGTAATTAGTTTCCAGTTATAACATTTAGTGTAGGCAATGTTGATTTTCATGTCATGTTGCGCACTGACAAATTACAATTTAAGACAGTCGAAATCCTTACGTGTTCATTAGCTCTTTTTATCATTTTTATAGACACCGTTTTTATGATATTGCTAATTAGCTCCAGATTTTACGCCCTGAACTTGGATTGCCTTCTCAGTCCCTGGATTAACTGCAGAGAGATACAATCACATATTCCCACTCAATTATAAAATTAATAACAGCTTCTCTGTGATAGTAAAGAATCCTACCTCCACAGATTTGTGTTTAAAGAGGTCACTGAGTGAATGGTGTGTTTGTTGGTTTTAACCTTCTGAAACATCTATCTATTGGTCATGATTATTGAAAAAAAAAAAAAATCAAAACATTCTCTCTCTCACACACACACGCACGCACGCGCACACACACACACACCGGAGTGGTGGTTCAGTTGGTACAGCCCCACACCCGGGAGGCTGGGGGTCAAATCCCGGACGGGTCATGCCGAAGACCATATAAAAGTGGAACTTCCTGCCGTCCAGCTTGGTGCTCAGCAATAACGGAACAGAGGAGGGAAATTTGTGGTGGCGCCTTGCATGGCAGTGACCCCTCTCATTCTAGTTGTGATTAACATTGTAGATAAGAGAAATGTAATTTTGTTCTACTGTACATGATTAGCTGTATGGATTGAATGACAATAAAGTTGGCTTTACCTTTACACACATAGCCGTCATATTTGTCATATTTGCCCTTTCGGGGCAAAGAAGGAGAGGACCCACTCGCCAGGCGAATCTGGTAAACCATGATTTTTTTTGCAGAAAACAGAAAATAAACACTGCGCATGGGCAGAACAGATAAGAAACAATAATCCAGATGCGTGGGGGGAAAAAAGCAACAATAAATCCAAGCAGCGTGGTGAATATAGACGTGATGTAAACATAAGGACGCCACAATGGAAACAGACTGAAAATGCACATATATAGATGGGAGCAATCAAAAGAACACAGGACAGGTGAGCACCATCAGGGGTAATAAAATGGCACAGGACGGGCGGGGCTGTACAAACACAGAGGGGATATACACCAAACATGATGACTCAAAAATGGAACACAAAGCGTGGACAGGGGCTGCAGCCCTGTCAGACACTACAATATTGTTTTTCTCTCGAAGAAGCTGTTTTGACTCTTCTGGGTTCACCTTGGGACCTCACAAAATGGTAAACCCAGTCCAGCACCATCCTTGATACATGCCTGCTACTCTGTCATTGGCCAGCTTAGATGGCTGTCATGTAGATGGATGGGAGCCAGAGGCATTAGCTTCTGAGCTAACAGTGGTACTAGGAAGCTCAGTAAGCGTGATTTATATTTTCTTTTGATTTTAGCACTCAAATAGACATCCCTGTTTCCACCTGGTTCACTAACCCACGTTCAATAATATATCGCATCATTCAGGCTCATTTTGTTATATTATTGCCATGGTTTTATATTGAACTGTTAGCACTAGCATGCTAGGCGGTGTGAGTTGATCACTGTTAACCGGACACAGCTTGCCTCAGTGGGGAGGAAGGGATGGATAGGCTGCCTGGATCCAGCCGGTTTTGATCGCTGTTTTCTATAAATTCTATTCATTCCCACTGGAATCCTTGTTCATCTAACAACACTTGACCATAACAGTGTTGCCAGCTCTCATTCTTTTATATCTCTCTCTCAGCTCTCATTCATTCTTTTTATAGTGCTATGAGATGACTGTTGTTGTGAAATGGCGCTATATAAATAAAGTTGAATTGAATTGAATTGAATTCTTTTGCCCTCTCTCACTCTGCAAACCCTATTTCTCTCTCCAAAATGAGGAAATTAATGTCAGTATTATATTGACTTTCTTTAGATTTTTCTACAAGAGATATCTGCATATATTCAGAGTTGCCAACTTTTCAGAAAAGCTTGGAGTGAGATTTTGATGGAATTGTGCATTGGAGACACTGAGGGGTAGGGGTGGAATGAGCGTGCAGGCGCACAATATTCATAAACAGTTTTTTTTTTGTTTTTTTTTAATGCACTTCTTTACTTAAAGACACACTCCGGTGGATATAAATCCCCTATAAAAACAAGTCTACATTGTCTAAAATGGTATTTTATGGCCTTTTTTCTACAAAAAAACCCTTTCATATCAAAATCTTTTCACCCCCCACCCCCCGCCCCAAATGCCAGAATCGGTGCGTACTAGGCCCAGCCACATACCACAAAGCTAATAGTGGCTAGCACTACATTTTCAGAATAAATCATGTGATAAAAAGACTTACCAGTTGAAGGACATGCCCAGTTGTATGCACAGAGGCCAGGATAATGACTGAAATTACATCGGTCCTTAAAAGCAGTTTAACAGTAAAACCCATTTTAATCTGGGTCAAGTTTTCAAAGCAGTTTGCTAAAAAATGCTAATTAGCCTGGAAGATAACGTCAGTTAAGCCAGAGAGTCCTGATTGTCAGGACCTGGAATAGTTAAGTCACCAAAAATGCTCCATCTCAACTGCCTTTTTGTAGGGGGTGGGGATTAAGTGAAACTTCATAGCAAAAACAAAAAACAAGACATGAGACATATGACTGATTTTGCTCTTGATATGTCTTGTAAGCAGTGTTGTGTAAGTTACTAAAAATAGTAAATAATTACAGTTACCAGTTACTTCTTTTTAAAAGTAACTGAGTTACTTTAACAATTACTGCATGATTAAAGTAACTAGTTACTTGGAAAAGTAACTTTCACGTTACTTTTAAATGCATACTTAAATCATCTTGCACACATAGCAAGGTGATTTAATTAATGGATTACATTACGGGCTTATTAATGTCAGGCTGAAAACAGACTGTTTCAGACAGAGCTTTTAGAACATGTTCAGTATGCTTTATCCTGCCCTGAGAGCTCTTATTGTGGGAAAAATCTGAAGAAAATCAACATGATATTGCCAGTAATTTCCTCATTTTGTAGTGAGAGTTGGCAATACTGCATAAAGCTGTCCATGTTTATCTTACCTTTATGATATGGGTTTAATCCGATGTGCAGTGATCCAAAGAAAATGTCCATTATCCCCAGTCCAAATATCTGCCGTGACAGAGACATGATCCAGTCCCTCAAATTCCTTTTGGAGATCAAAATCTATTTTTGAATAATCTTTATCCAGGTAGCAAGTAAATGTGTTTTAACTTCCGTGGATCACAGTCTCATCTGTCAGACTGAAAGTGACTATTCCCATGTCTTCAGTCTGTAACAACATATCTGGCAATCAGGTTTAATTCTTGCTGGGTCACAAACTGTCCAGATGCATACCTGTGCTTGAAATCCAGCTGTGGCTGTTGAGACAAGAATATTTCCAATTTACATCCAGCCGTGGCTGTTCAGATAGTGTAAATCCAGCAATGTGGTATTGTTTGCATAGCTAACGGCTGCATAGCTAGCCGTTACTTAACACTAGCTTTGTCTGAGCTTTGTTGCTGTTTTCAAGCACTTCTGAAGATTGCAGTAGGTCTCAACCAGTACTTAGCTTTCAACCCACCAATATGCTTTTGCCTTTAAGGGTGGATTCACACTACAACATTTGGACCAACTTTTACTGATGTTTAGGCAAACATCTGGCTCTGCTGGCAAAAGTTAATGATAGTTGGTGTTTGTTGGCAAACGCTGGCGAAAGTTGTGTTCTTATTTGCCGACATTTGGAAATACACGTTGGTGAAAGTTGTGCTCAGTTTGTAAAAGTTCCTGAGCGCTGGGCTAAGTTATGCAGCGTTTATCTAAGTTGGCCTAGGTTAAAGCTGGGTTCACACTATAGGATTTGGACTGACTTTTACAGACGTTTTGAAAAATCAGAGAAATTAGTCCAAATGTCGGTGAAATTATGTTTGTGAGCAGGTTTTTTTTCCAGGTTTTTTATTCCTGTGTAGTTACTTCTGCATCTCCTTTTCCCCTGTTCATTCATTCATTCATTCCTCTAAAAAATAATACAGTAATGCCTATCTGTAGACTCCAACAGTAAGTCTGCAATTAAAATGTGAATGTGGATGGAATAAAAAAAACTATTTGGTGTATCATCATATACTAAATAAAATGACGGGTGATTTTATTTTGACTGTTACAACTCTCTCCATTAAAATAACATAAAATCCCATTAACTGTTATTTACTTTTTGACACCACTGTTAGACATGTCCCCATATTAACAATAGGCAGCACAGATGTGAGGACACAGGGATGGGTAATATCATCACGCCATGCCTATATTAAGAGACTGAAGGTGGAAATTGGGGTCTTTGGCGCCTCGCCTCCAAACCAACCAAAGCCTGTACCAGTCTAGTGCTAGCTTATGGGTATATTGATACAACATGTGTCCCATCTATTGTGTTTGTAATGAAATTCATGTTTGGTTCGACTCCTGCCTCCACTGTCCTATTTCCAGACATAACAACCACGTCAGCGCTGTTTGATTCCCTACAATGGAAGCCAAACCAATAAATCCTGGAGAATAATTACGCACGGAGCAGAAAATTAAGAACAGCAAATTTCTCAATGACAAGGTTTTTTTTTTCTTTTGGGCTGTCACATTTTAGGGAGATTATAAACATTTTTTCTTTTTTTTTTTAATTCCCCCTTCTCTCTATTTCTCTTTCAGCTGTGCATGTCTGAAGTGAGTGTTGGTCTAAAAACATCCGCTTCCACCGGCATTTCAGTCAATATTTGCCCATGGAGCTTAACTTAAGCTGACTTAGGCAAACTCTGCATAACTTAGCCCAGCATTCAGGAACTTTTACAAACTGAGCACAATTTTCACCAATGTTTTATTTCCAAACATTGGCAAATTTTCAGCATTCAACTTTTGCCAGCTTTGCCAACAAACACCAACTATCATTAACTTTCATCAACTTTTCCCAGCAGAGCCAGACATTTGCCAAAACGTCAGTAAAAGTTGGTCCAAACGTTGTAGTGTGAATCCACCCAAAAAGCAGGTGCAGAATGGCAGGAAGCCTCCACAAACGCTGATCTTTATATGAGCGTTGCCTGATGCTGATGTCAGCTGACCTTTGCTGAGTATTCGTTTGCTTAAGTTAACCTAAGTTGGCAACAGCTACACATACACTAGCCTAAGTCTGCAAAAGTCTACCAATGCTGAATGCAACACTGGCAAATGCTAGCAAAAGTTTGTAAAAGTTTGTAAAAGTTGGTGTGCGCAGGATTAAAAAAAACCCTTCTCACGAATGTAATTTTACCGACGTTTGGACTGATTTCTCTGATTTTTCAAAACCTCTGTAAAAGTCGGTCCAAACGCTATAGTGTGAACCCAGTTTAACCGGGACAAAGGAAAAATAATCTCTTTATTTTCACAAAAACAAAGTAGCTTCATCTTTTCCTCTCCTCAGTAGTGAAGACTCGGCTGTCTGCACCAGGTCACGTCGACTGACAGCTCGTCTCAGCTACAGTAGGGTCAGTTTGTATATTCTGTGGCTACAGTAGTAGCTTACCACTATCAATGTTTGTCTGGAGTGAATGAATAATGGACTCACTGTAAGCGTTTTGAGATGCCACTTGACATGTAAAGGGCCACATAAATCTAATCCATTATTATTACTGTTCATTTATTTGCACTAAAAATATTTATCCATATTAATAAAACGAGTAATGAGTAAGGCATTGATCAATTTTCAGTAACTGTAATGCATTATTGAATTTTTAAATAGTAATTTTGTTAGCACGTTACTGAAAAAGTAGTGGCGTTACAGTAATATGTTACTCTGTAGCGCGTTACTCCCAACACTGCTTGTAAGTCATAAAAAACATGTTACAGACATGTAACAAGAAAAAAACTCAATTTTTGGTGGAGTGTCACTTTAAGAATAAGTTTTAGAAGTTTTAGAACATGTTCAGTCTGCTTTATGCTGCTTTGAGAGCTCTTATTGTGGAAAAATATAAAGAAAGTCAGCATAATATTGACAGTAATTTCCTCAGTTTGGAGTGAGAAATAGGATTTGTGGAGGGAGAGAGAGGGCAAGAGTGAGACTCACTCTAAAAGAGTGAGAGTTGGCAACACTGACATACTGTATTTCGATCTAGCTGTTACCTTGGCTTAGTTAAAGTTTTATATTCTTAGACCATGATCCAAGGTGGCTAACTGAAGCTAGCAGGCTAGCAGTTTAGCTACTAATTCACACATGTTTCTGTACTTATTGCACTCCAGGGACTGTTTGTATCCTGTTGACCACTGAAACCACCATTACTTCATTCATTTGTTGAGACAAATTTACATTAGTTGGCTCCAGGCTAGGATGCTACGGGCAGCTAGTGGTAGCAGTAGTGATGTACGAGGGAGGGTGGAATTGAATGCGGTCTGAGAGATTTTACAGAGACAAGTACTGAAACCAGCCATTCTCATAAATGCTAGAAAAATAATAATTAAAAAAACCCCAAATGAAATTGGTACAGTAATTATAAGCCAACTTTATTGTCATTCAATCCATGCAGCAGAACAAAATTATGTTTCTCTTATCTACAATGTTAATTCCATCTAGAATCAGAGGGGTTGCTGCTATGCAAGGTGCCGCCACAAATTTGCCTCCTTTGTTCCATTATTGCTGAGCACCAAGCTGCATGGCAGGAAGTTCCACTTTTACATGGTCTTAGGCATGACCCAGCCGGGATTTGAACCCAGGCCTCCCGAGTGTGGGGCGGATGCTCTACCAACTAGGCCACCACTCTGGCCTATCTAGCTATCTATTCATCCTATTCATATCTATCTATCCATTCATCTATTATCTATCTATTCATAGTATTAAGATGACATCACACAGCTGCCAGTCGCTATATGGGCGGCCATATTGGGTGGGAAGCTGCAGGGGGAATTCTATTTTATTAAAGCTGAAAATTATATAAATATAATGCACTACTGTGGAATAATTGGTTGTACAAACACTGGTGGGAAGGAGAAAGTATTTTTTATTGATAACCTACAATTATTTTGAACCAAGGCGAGTCAACTCGGGAACTATCAGAGAAACGGAGGAGAATTTGGCTTTCTCCTATTAGTAGAGCTGACGTGGCACCTTCCTTGTATTCCAACTTGCAGGTGCTCTGAGCATTTTGTAATGGTTTATAGAAATAATTGACTAATAATATTGTTGAAGAGTCTGTGATGCTCTGTGGACATTTTCACAGATTCATAAGCTCCCTGTTCGGATCAGCTCAGTTGCTGCCAGCCACACACACAGAGCTAAACAAACGTTCATCTAACGGGACCTATCGGGGATCTGTCCAAGCCAACTTATTGTCACAATTTCTAGCTACAGGATTTTATGAAGATCCAAATCACTATTTAGCCGTCCTTGCCAAGTTCTTACCTTTGACTGCAGTCTGTAAAATCAGCTGTGTCCACACAGGCAAGACAGAAAATGTCTCCTTATGCTCAGCTACGCAGGTGCTTCTAATCATTCCGGCTGATTAGACCTCCGTATGGACCACACTTGGATCCTGCTCACCTCCTGTTTCCTTTCCAATGAAAGAAGTCTCCGAAGAAGAGAAAAACAACACAACTTTATTCTTGAGGCTGCTCGCAGGAAACCAGCAAAGCCGGGACACTCCATGCTGGAACAAGCTAGCTGCTAAAGCTAACCTTAGCTGGAGTTAAGGCTTTTCCAGAAAAACGGCGAGAGCCAGACTTCACCAACATTCAAGAGTGTCTCTCGCTTGGGAAGTTTTTTTTTCCACAATATCTTTATTGAACCTTTTTTTTTTTTTTTAACAAACATGATACAAACAATCAAACACTAACGCTAAAGTACTACAAAAAAAAAAAATGCACTAAAAACACCAACAACCACCAACAAAATCAAGTCTTCAACAATGCTCCTCTGTTTAGTCTAGACAATCCAATACATAAGTATACATATTATGTTCACCAGTTTGGAATTTACAAGGTCCACACACATCATTCACCTTCTTCTTCAAGAGTTATGTTTAAATTTTTTACATAATCAATAAAAGGTCTCCATATATTCTCAAACACAATTTCCTTTGATTTCAGTATATATGTTATTCTTTCTAATGGAAGGTTTGTTAACATCTGTCTTAACCACTGAGTCACATCTGGTCTATGAGTCTTTTTCCATAATAGTGCAATACATTTTTTGGCATTAAGCAAACTGAGGTCTATGAATGTTCTTTCACTTTTATTAAAATTATGCTTTTCTGGGTACAGACCCAACAAAAACAGTTTAGGATTCAGTATGATTTGTTTTGAGATTATTTTTTCAATTGTTACCCTCACCTCTTCCCAAAACATTCTTATTAATCTACATTCCCATAAACAATGAAATAGGGTTCCTTTACTTTCCATGCATTTTGTGCATGTATCTGGTATATTTTTGTTATATCTATTTAACTCCTCTGGTGTAACATACATCCGCATTAACCATTTGAAATGTATCAATTTAAGGCGTGCATTTATTGATTTGGTTTGAGCTTCTGTACAAGCCAATTCCCATTGTTCCTCCGAAATTTCAATTTGCAGATCTTCTTTCCAGTAGTTTAATCTTTTCAGTGAATTTTCACTTGAAGATAGTGTCAATGAGTTATAAAACTCTGAAATAATACCCTTTCTTTTACTATCTTTCATCATCATTTTTTCCAAGGATGAATAAATAGGTCGAGTGAGAGCTTTATTTTGATTTGATCGAATAAAGTTTCTAAGTTGAAGATATTTAAAAAAATGTGTTCTATTGAGATTAAATTTGATCCTCAGTTCTTCAAAAGACATTATGTTATCTGCACATGGCAAATATAAATCCTGAATCTTTTGTATCCCTTTTAAATTCCATACTTTAAATACAGCGTCCGCTCTCCCTGGTTTAAAATATTGATTACCCCATATTGGACTAAATTGTGACAATAACTGTGGTTCTTTTAAATAGTTTTTAGCTTCACACCATATTTTGATCATATGCTTTACAAATGGATTTTTAACTTGTTTTTGTAATTTTTTTGCCGAATCTGAGTATATGAATATGGGAAGAGGTAAAGGTAAATTGTATGATTCCATTTCAGTCCAGTGAGGGAGATCATTTGATGAAAAATAATATGTCATAGACCTCAGTTGTGCCGACCAATAATACAACATAAAATTTGGACATTTCAGACCTCCACGATCAAATGGTAAATATAATAAAGACAGACGTAATCTAGCCCTCCTGTTGTTCCATATAAATTCCACTAACTTTTTTTTTATTCTTGAGAATAGATCTAAAGGTGGTGATAAGGGAATGTATTGAAATAAATAAAGTATTTTAGGTAAAATATTACTTTTAAGTATATTGATTCTCCCGATCATCGACATTGGTAGTGACATCCATCTCTGAGTTAACTCATTGATATCTGACATTAAGGCTTCATAGTTGACGCTGGCGACTGATTCTAGCTTAGGCATAATTTGGATTCCTAAATATTTAAACTGATTTACAACATTGAATTGATTTGCCTCAGGGGCTGGGTAATTTCTCTGGGTCTCATTTAGCATTAATATTGAAGATTTAGTTTTATTTATTTTATATCCTGATATTTCCCCAAAATTCTTTATTAAATTCAACAAGGTTGGAATTGATTTTTTTAGATTCGACATAAACAAAATTATATCATCGGCGTACAGGGAGATTTTATGTTCTGTTGGTCCAACTTTAATTCCATATATTTGTGAATGTAAACGTATCGCTATCGCTAAAGGTTCAATTGCCATAGTAAACAGTAAAGGTGAAAGTGGACAGCCTTGTCGACATCCTCTATTGATTTTTATTGGTTTTGAAATATTGTTATTTGTTAGGATTTCTGCTGTAGCATTATTGTATATTATTTGAACCCATTTTATGAAATTATTTCCAAGTCCAAACCTTTGTAGGACTTCAAAAAGAAAGGGCCATTCAACTCTATCAAAGGCCTTTTCGGCGTCCAATGATAGGAGAGCTGTATCCGGTGCTTCTTTATTAAAATAAATAATATTAAATAGTCTTCTTACATTATGGAAGCCTTGTCTACCCTTTATAAAGCCATTCTGATCTCGATTAATAATATTTGGTAAAATTTCTTGTATTCGTCTTGCTAAAATTTTACAGATTATCTTAAGGTCGGCGTTTAATAGGCTTATTGGTCTCATATTTTCACATTTATTAGAGGGCTTACCTGGTTTTGGCAGCAGTATAATTAAGGCATTATTTATGTATGATGGTAAATTATTATTTTGAAATGCTTCTAAAACCATTTCCAAAAAAGGTTTTATTAATTTATTCTTAAATTTTTTATAAAGGTCAACTGGAAGACCATCTGGTCCTGCACTTTTTCCTGATTTCATATTATCAATGGCTAGCCCAACTTCTTCTTGACTAATTTTAGACTCCAATATCTCCCTGTTTTCATTTGGTATACACGGTATAGATAGTTCGTTCAAAAACCCATTTAGTTTTGTTAAATCAGGTTCATTTTTGGTATCATATAATTTTTCATAGTAATCTCTAAAGGCTCTATTAATTTCTAAAGGATCTATAACTACCTGTCCCTTACTTATAATACTGGTAATTGGTGTTTTAATTTCCAATTGTTTAATCTGCCATGCTAATAATTTTCCTGATTTTTCACCTTGTTCATAAAAAGATTGTTTCAATCTTAGAAGACTCGAGGCAGCTCTATTCGCTGATTTTTTGTCGTATTCAGCTCTCAAAATCAGTAATTCATTCTCCAACCTTGGGTCACTTCCTGCATACACTTTTTCCTGAAGACTTTTTATTTTATGTTCCAATTTAGCTCTCTCCTCTCGAGTCTTCTTAGATTTTGATCCTGTATAACTAATAATATGTCCCCTAATAAAAGCTTTGAAAGCCTCCCACTTTACACATGCTGATGTTTGTGTAGTATTGATGTCAAAGAACTCGTCTATCTGTTTTTCTATATACTTGACAAATTCCTCATCCTGAAGCCATTTATGCTGAAATTGCCATCTACCTGATTCCTTTGTCAATTTTTTATCTACATATATTAGACAACAGGGTGCATGATCAGAGATCACGATGTTATCATAAAAGCAGTTTTGAATCTTGGACCTTAATTCTGTGGAAATCAAAAAATAATCAATACGTGAGAATGTCTTGTAGGTACTGGAATAACAAGAATAGGCTTTAACTTGTGGTTTTATTTCTCTCCATATATCTAACAATCTCAATTCTTTCATAAAATGATTAATAGTCATCCTACATCCAATGTGCGTACAATCCAGTCCTGTTGATCTATCCACACCTGGATTCAATGTACAATTAAAATCCCCTGCTATTATATGTTGCCCTGTAAGTGATGATAAGATGAGAAATAAATTAGCAAAGAACTTCTGATCATCTATATTGGGACCATATAAGTTCACAAGATTTATATTTTCTAATAGCAAAGAACCTTGAATGATTACATATCTTCCAAATTTGTCTCCAATTACATTTTTCACTTGAAAAGGAACTGATTTATGTATGAGAGTCATAACTCCCCTGGCTCGGGATGAAAATGAAGAGGTGAATACACTTCCCTGCCATCTACTCCCAATTCTTTTAACATCCTCCTCTATCAGATGAGTTTCTTGTAAAAACACAATTCTTGAACCCATGTCCTTTATTTTATTCATAACTTGTTTAAGTTTTTTAAAATTTTGTAGACCTCTGCAATTCCATGAAGTTAAATTAAGATTAACACTTTGGTCCATGATCAATAGAGAGTTTGGGATTACCTTGCAGTGTAAACATGCTCATACAGAGAAGCAAAAACATGAGTGGTTGAACATTCATCCTACAAACTACACACAAACAAATTTCCCCTTCCCACACTTGTGGCAAACCCCCCAAAATCAAAAGAAAAATTCTGTCTCCCGATATAGCCATCGACCGTTCCACACCCACGGGGAACAGCCTAAGCCACTCCTTCTTCATCCTCCCAATCACCCTAACTCTACTGCTTTTAATGACGTAACATTAACTCTCCTCTGTAGTTTTTCAACTTAACTCCAAAATTTTTAACAACTTTGTACATCATAGTTTTTTTTTTGTTTGTTTGTTTTGTTTTTGTTTTGTTTTTTTTAATATATAATACAATCTATATTTTGTAAACTTACTATTTACTTCAAGTCAGTCAGATGCCTGTGCAAATGCTTAATTATTCTACCTTATATTTTGTTCATGCTTAGCTCCCACCAGTCTCTTCTTCTTCTTTGATCTTCTTGATGAACTCCTGCGCCTCCTCTGGGGTCTTGAAGATGTGGGTTCTGCCCTCATACGTGGTCAGCAGTCTCGCAGGATAGATTACACCATGACGAATCCCAAGGTTGCGCAGCTCCTTACGTACGGGATCAAACTGCTTCCTCAATTGCTGGATTCCTGTGGCCAAATCTGGGTAGAACCGCACCTGCTGGTCCTGGTGTTTAATCTCTCCTTTTTTAGCTCGTGCAGCGTTGAAGATCTTCATCCTGTCTCTGTTGCTAAGAAACTTCATAATTAAGGTCCTCGGCGGTCCCTTATCTCTCCGTGGGCCAATACGATGTGCTTTTTCCAGAATCACTGCTGATTGCAACTCCTCGCTGCCCAGCACCTCCGGAATCCACTTTTCCAGAAAGGAACATACGTCCCGACCTTCTGATTCCTCTGGAAGACCCACCAGCCTCAAATTATTCTGTCTCGACCGAGATTCCAAATCCAAAATATTATCTTCCAGAGATTTATTTTTTTTTTCCAAAGTGCGCACCTTTAATTGAAGACGGGTGACGTCATCTTCAGCACTAGCGAGACGGAGCTCCATCTGCGCCGTTCGTTCTACACAGTCACCCAATTCCTTTCTTATTCCTTCCAACGCTGTCATAATCCCATCAAATCTAGAGGAAAAGTCCGCTCTCATTGAACTCATGGCAGCCATCAGCGCATCTGCGCCATTCCCCGCAGATATCGCAGCGTTGCCAGCCTCCTCCGCCATATATGGAGTTTTGTTTACTGCGTCACAGACCTGAAAGTCCGTTAATTTGGACTGTTTCGGCGGCTCGCTTTTTCCTTTTCCTGGTTTTCCAGCCTTAGGCTTCGCCGACATATCTTCGCCCAAATGCTGGGATACGTTCTGTCCCAAATGAGAGAGTTATTTGCCGATTTTTTTTTTTCCAGGAGCAGAGCAGAGCGAGACACGTCCGTCCTACGTGGCAGCCATAACCGGAAGTGCTTGGGAAGTTTTAATAAATGACGGAGTAGTAACCCAAGGTTTGCTGTTCTGATGCCAAAATGTCAGAACACCGGCTAATTAGCCTGTGGCTTTGAGGATTACAAGTAGCTGGGCATTTACAAATCAACTGCTTATTGTTATCAATAAGGGTAACGATTAGACACCTAGACAATGACGCGTAACTTCATCTGAAAGCACCTGGACAGGTGAGTGTGCTGAATGAAGCCAGCCTTTAGCTAATGTTAAATCAAATTAGAGCACACACACACACACACACACACACACACACATATGTATATACAGTATGTGATCAAGAAATATATTTAGCTTTGTACATGTCTGGGCAGGTGATGCTAGCCCACTTATGTCTTTTGGTCAGTTTTGCTTTGGAATGAGATAGGGGGCCTGCTTCTCAATTAAAACTAACTGGCCGTCATACCGCTGTCTGTCATTATCAAGAGTTTCATAATAAATTTTGGACGTTTCACCTTTTTTTGGTCCATTTTACTACGTGATTACCCCTCCCCCCCAATAATGGCCGGTGATCCCGCCGGAAGTCATGTGATTGAAAACAATGAATAAATGCACAGAATCACTGTTGCCAAGGAAAGTAGCTATTAGCTGTCCTAAAAGTCGAGAAAAGTCGATAAATGATGTCATCACCTAATTTGCATAATTGGTCATTTGCATGTAATTGTAATGGACGCTGTAGTAGAGAAGAATAATGTCACGGGAGAGACAAAAAGTGAGTAAAAAACACCCTAAATATGTTTAGAACTACAAATTAACTTTCTTCTGTTGATTCTTGGTTTGTTTAATTTTGCCATTTAAATAGGCCATCATTAACTGACAGTGAAGGAATATTTGCATCACACCCTGTAAAACAGCGCGGGTTCGGCGGGGGGTTTGTGCATGTGCAATTCATTTGCAATCTGGATCCGAGTGGTGTGGATCTCCTCTCCTGTCTGACTGCTCCACAATGTTGTGTTGCTAGATATACGATAGTTTTAGGGGCTATACAATATACGATCAAACTTTTTAAAAAGGCAAAATATGCAATAGTCTTGGCATTTCCATATGCACCCCCCCCCCCAAAAAAAAAGTTTTGATTTATGTGAACACCCACACATCACCAGAAACTGAAGCTTGCTCTTAACCGATCCCATCAGCTCATACCTGGGCTGGCTGGCTCTTCCTCCCTGTCTGCCACTGCCAGTCAGTCACATCAGCAGCACTCAGCTCATGTTTCTTTACTGTAAGAGCACCGCAACAAACATAAAAAGTGAACATGCATTTGGACTTGGAGGGAAAAAAAAAAGTCTGGCAGCACTGACACAGACGCTGGTAAGAAAAAAGCAACCTGCCGGGGCGATTACAGCAGCTTTATTGCCCTGCCTTGTCGTTATACCGTTCCGCATACATTTAAGGGATGGCTTCAGCCTGTTGCTGGGAAAAAGGCTAAAGCACTTTGCCGCTGCTGCAGCATTCAATTGGTATCAGACATTGCAATTCTGAAAAACTATTAATTTATTGTAACTGCAACACTGCTGCTGCACGAGGCTACTGTGAGACTGACCCAGACTGACTGTGATACTGTGATTGTTTTGGGATGGGAAGGGGACAGGAGTTATGGAGTTGCTCAGTCAAAATATGTAATTTTTATCAATAAAAGTTTAGCCCCCGCTCTGCCACCACTCTGTCTATTCATGCCCTGGCTTCAGGAAGTGTGGGCGGGGTTATGGATTGACTCCGTGCTGATTGGATAATACGTGGCATCATGGCCATGCTGATTGGATAATATGCGACATCACGACCATGCTGATTGGATAATACGCAGCATCATGACCTGTCAGTCACCACAGTGTTCACTGGACAAAACAAGGAAGTGAAAAACACAGATTTGACTAGAAAAAGATAATATTGAAGACTTAATGCTTAAAAAAATTATACTATAAAGTTGCTGTGATTGCGTAGGCCTAAAGGATAATTCAGCATATGTGGAGAACATGAGGCGTGCGAGCAGACTGGGCGGAGCGTCAGTGGGGACCAGGTCTGATAAAGAAGACAAGTGTATCAACACAGAACATGCTGGGAGAAGCAGTGGCCCGACACGACCTGGCTCAAAGTAGGGCTGTGCGATATGACAAGAATTTCATATCGCGATATAAGTTCTCTTATATCACGATAACGATATACATCATGATATACATTTTCTGTAAATTCTACAGCTTAGACAATAACATAAAGGACCATCTCTTTTTAAACCTTTTTTACATGCATCATTTTCCCTCATAATTTTGCAGTGTTATAAAATTATTTTTAATGTGCATTTGAGAGTTAAGTCTCATAAATTTCAGGATTTTCTTCTAAATCGTATCATATGAATAAAAAGTAAACATGAATAAGTTAAATATTTCCTGAGCCAGAGGAGAACAGCAAAAAAACAACATAAAAAAATGTCTGAAAATGAGAAAATTACCCCCATCGCTGCCATCTACAGGTATAAATTAGCTGTTAGTTTAAATCAATGAAAATTTAAGTGTGGAGTTTGAACCTGCAACCTGCCATTCTGGCCTGATTTAATCTGCCTGCTTCTTAGTAAAAATATTTCAAATTGGTCATAATCTGAAAATCAAAGACACAAAAGGTAATATAACGAAATACATTTGATGACTTTAACTTTATTCTTTATCGCTACTTGACTAATTAAAACAATTAGAAATCAAATAAGTTACATTAAGAGTCATCTTGCTCCTCCAACCTGTTTTATTATTTATTTTGTGTGTATGTGCCACCATCACACACTTTTGCAACTTTAATCATTTTTTTTTCAGACAAAACTAAGAAACTCAGCATGTTTCCAATTACCACAAATTAGCATCGTCAGTTAGCATTTGCCATTTTATAATTAAACATGGGGTTAATGTTACTTACCTCCTATTAAAACAAGGTTAGCAGACTATCCTCTCTGACGCACCACAATGGAAAATAGTCCCATATCCCTGACAAACAAGAGTAGCAGCTAGTGGACCAAACTGGTAGTTTGGAGTTAGCCTAGCCACCCACCACACACCTGTACCGCTGCGCACACTGCTGGGAGGACGCGGGCGCTGACAAGTAGTGGGTGAGGACCTTTGTTCAAGAAACAGGAGTATGAGCATTTTAAATCATGATATAAACGATAGAGTATTTGATGAAACGATAGACGTTTTTATATCGTTATCCAATATATATCGTCATATCGCACAGCCCTAGCTCGAAGGCATGCTAACTGATGGCGATTAAAAAAAATTATGCTCAATAAAGTAAAAAAAAACCCCAACAGGATAATGCATGGAGTGTGCTTTTGCCCGGAGGTGCAGCCAACAGCAAAGTGTGATTTATCATGGAAAATAGCTGAGCTCTGTGCTTCGAGCAATCAGCTGATTGGATCCACCTCCTCCGGTGTTCTGACATTTTGGCATATCTATCAGAACAGCACTGGACAGCTGATGGTTGAGACTGCAGTCAAACGTTAAAAATACATGGGGGGATAAATAGTGATTTGGATCTTTTTCCTGTAGCTTGAAAATGCTCAGACACATCCCTGACAGGTCCTGTTATACAAGCAAGTACATGTGTTTAGCTCTGTGTGTGTGTGTGTGTGTGTGTGTGTGTGTGTGTGTGTGTGCGCGTGTGTGCGTGTGTACGTATGTGTGCGTGTGTGTATGCTCTGCAGGCAACAACTGAGCAGAGTTCTGTACGGGTTTTTCCTGTGAACCAACGCTGCAAATATGCATGCCTCTATAGGGTAGCTCCAAGTTAGAAACCCATTCAATAAGTTACACATAGGTTCAAAGAGCATTACTCATATGTTAGAAATCATTTTTGGGTATGCCAGACATTAATCTCAACATATTTCGACTTTTGAGTAACTATAAGTCGCTGACAAGTAACGTGTGTAAACAAATGCATAACTTCCCTACAACCTTTGCTCTGCGAATGTGGGACGTATCAACCATACGTCTGAAAATTTTCAGCATGGGGCACATATTTTTTCCAGTTTATAAAATTTTTCACCAGGTCTGTGGTGTGTGCAAAAAAAGATATTGTGTTTTGGTTAACGTAGAGGGTCAAAAATGTGATTTTTTAGGTGGAATAATCACTCTATATATAATTCAAGAAAATCTCTGTGTGTGTCTGTCTGCCTGTCACGATCATAGGACTTTGTGTTGCCATGGTAACCATGTCAAAGATCAAAGGCAGGCATCACTAACGGTCATAGGACTCGCAATGACATCATCAAAGAACAAAGGCGGGTATCACTCACGATCAAAGGACTCACTATGACACCATCAAAGATCAAAGGCAGGCATCACTCATGATCATGGGACTCGCTATGACATCATCAAAGATCATAGAACTCACTATGACATCATCAAAGATCAAAGGCAGGCATCATTGAACGCGTGGTGACGTCAAAGATCAAAGGCATGTTTCACCAGGGTTACTGTTGCCATGGTAACCATGTCAAGAGATCAAAGGCAGGCATCACCATAGTTACTGTTGCCATGGCAACCATGTCAAAGATCAAAGGCAGGAATGCAGAAATATTTGCTTTCTACAGGCATGCAGAAATACTTGCTTATACTTGTCACACCCTAAAGTTTCAGATCATTATTTGGCCTCAATATCTCCCCAGCGCGACGATATAAACACCCCCTCAATGTTGGCATTACAGTTTTAAAAAACCTTTTAATAACAAAATATTGCTAAAACATAAAATGATGCACTACAATGGGTCTAACATATTTGTAAACGTATCCTGTTATAGTACTGCATGAGTTTATTGATGATACACAGAAGAAATTCAATATTACACTGAACTCATCGCTGAACAGTGATAAACTAAAATAATTATAATGATGACTGAACAACTCCCATTCCCCAAAGTGCAAGATACACTATTATCTTAAATATAAGTGATAAAAGATCACACAAATAAGTGATTTGACAAACAAATAAACAAGGGATCTGAAACAGTTGCTAATATTGGATGTCCCATTCATTTTCAATAATTAGGTATTCTGTAATTAATATTCACACAATCAAATAAATCTTAGTGCCATTTAGTTCCTTTTATATTTGTCAAAGTCTAACATGTGATTGCCTACATATAGGCTACACCTCTTTGTATTCCACTTTCAAAGACAGCCTACATTTGGGTCTGTAAAGCCTAACTGGGATACCTGTTTCAGACAGGAATACTTGCGTTCTATGGGCAATGCCCTAGTATAGTTAAAGAAAATTTGAACAAAATATGTCACAAACATTTCATTAAGATGTGTGTGCTGTTAAAATGTGGAAAGAGGTGCAATGACCCCTTCAAAGACAGCTTTAATTTTAAAACACATTTTGCAGTTACAAGAAAGCATAATGTGTTTGTACTTGGCATCATCTCTGAATGATTTTCATATTCTAGTATTTTTGACCATTTCATCTATTTTTACCAGACCACAGCACTAATTTTTGCAACCATAGTGGGCTGTTAGATGAAGCGCTGCAGGTAACAGGCTAACTTCACTGCACGGTAGCCAACGTCACTGTGTTCCACTGCTGTGTAAAATACTACCAGCACAGTGTGCAGCAGTAACATCAGATTGCGGTTACTACTATTGATTGATTTTTTTTTTTAACCAGCATGAGTTTGTGCAACTGCCACCAATGGGGTGCACCAGTTGCTCTTTTGTTTCTGATGAAGAAGGGAATCTGTGTTGTAGTGTTATGTCCTCAAAAACAAGGGGAAGTTCACCTGAGCAATCTTTTATTGAACTAAAAACCACAACATGACTATTTGTTGCATAAATGGAAAAAAAAATTGTTAAGCTGTTAAGCATAAAAAGGCTAAATGAATGGTCTGATGACATTTCTGAGGCAAACTTTTCCACTTCATTTTACAAGATGCAAAGAATACTACATTGACAGTGATCCCATGAACAATGTTGTACATTTGCAGCCATTTTAATAAGATAAGATAAGATAAGCCTTTATTAGTCCCTCAATGGGGAAATTCCAGGATTGCAACAGCACAGAGATAGCAACACTCAGAGCACTAATTTAGAAGATAAGAAAATAAGAGCAGTGAATATACATACACTACCGTTCAAAAGTTTGGGGTCACCCAGACAATTATTTTGTGTTTTCCATGAAAAGTCACACTTATTTACCACCATGAGTTGTAAAATGAATAGAAAATATAGTAAAGACATTGACAAGGTTAGAAATAATGATTTGTATTTGAAATAATAATTTTTTCCTTCAAACTTTGCTTTCGTCAAAGAATCCTCCATTTGCAGCAATTACAGCATTGCAGACCTAACATGATTGCACAAGGGTTTTCTAATCATCCATTAGCCTTCTGACGCAATGAGCAAACACATTGTACCATTAGAACACTGGAGTGATAGTTGCTGGAAATGGGCCTCTATACACCTATGTAGATATTGCACCAAAAACCAGACATTTGCAGCTAGAATAGTCATTTACCACATTAGCAATGTATAGAGTGTATTTCTGATTAGTTTAAAGTTATCTTCATTGAAAAAAAGTGCTTTTCTTTCAAAAATAAGGAAATTTCTAAGTGACCCCAAACTTTTGAACGGTAGTGTATGTACACATAAATATATAAATATATATACACAGTGCGGAGCATTGTAGCTAGATGCAATAAACAGCATAACCGTCAACTTAGTTATCGTACATAGTATGAATATGTACCCATACATATTGTCACCCTCCGTAGCGACTGATATTGTCCTAGTTGTATACTGGTGGGGACCATTTGTGTAAGTCTGTTGCGTCTTTTGCATTCGATACTATTAGGTCGTCATTTTTTTTTTTTTTTTTTTTTTTGCTATCTCTGCGAGCAGCCCTGCTTAGGTTATAAAGTCTGACAGCCGTAGGTAGGAAGGACCTGCGAAACCTCTCGGTCGCGCACCTAGGATGATGTAGTCTACTGCTAAATGAGCTCCTCAGTGCGTTCAGTATGTCCTGCATAGGGTGGGACTCGGACTCCAGCAGAGATGACAGTTTAGCCACCATCCTTCTCTCTCCCATCTCCTCCACTGGATCAAGGCATTGCCCCAGGACAGAGCTAGTGATAAAAAGGCTGAATGTTTTCGATGAACAAACTTGTAAAACAGACAACAGAGTCAACCACACTCTGACGGTAAGATGATGGCTGGGATTAGACTTTTCTACACATCCAACCCACAACATTTTCATTCAAACTATTTTTAAAGAATCATCCACAAAACCTTTAGAAAGATATAGAATAAAAGTAAAAAAAAAAAAACAAAAACAAAAAAAAACATTTGTGAAATGATCCAGAATGATCAGAATATATATGTTTGAGCAGTTGGCTGATCAGTACTATGGAGGCAGCATGAGGATCTCAAAGCCAATGCCACAACCAGGCTGATATCATGTGTCATCATTTGTCAGGAAGCTCAGGGGTTGCCAGATACTCTGAACTGTGCCAGAAACCTGTGACTCAACCTGGCAATATAACCAATATTATAGTAAGACAAGAGGGAGTGCAGCACCTACTGACCGGGAGATAACAATATTATTACAGCTGCTATATGAGCTGCTTCCACCCGACCACAGGCTGTTCCTACTCCCACGGTGTAATAGTGGGACGTTTGGGCAGAGCAGTCTGCATTGCTGTGCTGTAAAAAAGGTGCCTTCCTGCATCTGAGCTGTGAGACTCTCAGCTGTGACCTTAATGTACTAGAGAATAATCATGTAGGTGTAATGGATCATCACCTTTCCATGACCCTAACCTTAACCAGTAGTTTTTATTTCCTAAAAATGTATTTTATGGCTAAACAATGAGTGAGTAAAGCTGAACGTGAACGCAGACGGAGAAAATTGGAACAATAGGCTCTTGGGTTGCCAGTGCTTTACCCATCCTCCACCCTGAACATACAGTACTTTCTTTTGTCCTTTTGAAATGGTGTCATGTGGTTGTTCTAAAGCATTAGGAGTGTGATGCAGACAAGCTTACGTGGGTGCTTCTGACAGTTTGAAAGCACCAGGAAGGGCACCTTTTTTCTTTGGCCCAAACAGACTAGCCCATTATAATCAAGCCTGTTTGTTATTCATCTGCAAACCTCTTTACAACCCACCTCCTTCCCAGCGCCTTCCTCTATCGGCTGCTCCCTTGAGAGGTCACCACTGTGGATCATCTGCCTCCATCTCACTCTATCCCTTGCATCTTCTTCTCTCACACCAACCCTCTCCATGTCCTCCTTCACTACATCTATGAATCTTCTCCATAGTCGTCTTTTCCTCCTGTCTGGCAGCTCCATCTTCAGCATCCTTTGTCCAGTATAAGATATGATAAGCCTTTATTAGTCCCACAATGGGGAAATTCCAGGATTACAGCAACAAAGGGATAGCAGCACTCAGAGCAATAGTAAACTAGAAAAGCACTCATAGAACGCATACCTCCGCCAAGGCTCCTTCCGTTTCTCATGGATCACCTCCAAAATGTAATGGGTTTGTGTGTAGGCCTATAGCCACTTGTGGTGAAAATGGCATCAAAGTCTGTCCATCAGTTTTGGAGTATTGTTGCTAACACACTGTGAGAAGATAAGAACCTTGGCGGAGGTATGCATTCTGAGATCATCAGCAAAATATAAAGGGTTCCTCTCTAGCCCAAGAACCACCTCTGGTGAAAATTTCATCCAAATCCATCCAGTAGTTTTTATGTAATCCTGCTGCACAAATACAAACAAAGCCCTTGGTGGAGGTATGCACTCTCAGATCATCACCAAAATCTAATCATCTGTTCCCGGTGCCATTACACACCTTTCCTGAAAATTTCGTCAAAATCCGTTCATAACTTTTTGAGTTATGTTGGTAACAGACAAACAGACAAACCCCGGTAAAAACATTACCTCCTTGGTGGAAGTAATAAGATAAGAAGACAAGAACTGGTTAGCCAAAGCAGTAAATGAATATACATATACACAGTTATATGCACAATGCAGGAACATTGCAGCTAGATGGTATAAACAGCATTACGGTTTGTTAAATTATCCTGCAGAATATGAACATCTACCCAGACAGTCTATTTTGCATTTTAATCAACAGTGTTGTTGCCACACTTAATAATGATTGTTATTGTCCTAGTTGTGTATTGGAGGGGACGATCTCTATTGTGGAAAGTTGTTAGGTTTAGTACATTTAATACAACCTCTACAAGCAGCCCTGGTTAGGTTATAAAGCCTGACAGCCGTAGGAAGGAAGAACTTGCGGAACCTCTCTGTCATGCACCTAGGATGGCATAGCCTACTGCTAAATGAGCTCCTCAGTGCATTCAGCGTGTTCTCTCCTATCGTCTCCACTGGGTTGAGGTGTCACCCCAGAACAGAGCTGGCCTTTTTGATCAGCCTGTTCAGTCTCTTCCTGTCGGCTGCCATGATGCCACTGCCCCAGCAGACCACTCCAAATGTGATGGCTGATGCCACCATCGAAGGTCTTCAGGCGTGCCCCTTGCACTCCAAAAGACCTGAGTCTCCTCAGGAGGAACAGCCTGCGTTGCCCCTTCTTGTAGAGTGCGTTGGTGTTGTGTGACCAGTCCAGTTTATTGTTCAGGTGAACACCCAGGCACTTGTAAGATGTCACCATCTCAATGTCTATTCACTGGATGTTTACCGGTGCTGTGTGGGGGTTGTCCTCGCCTGCGGCACTCCACCACCAGTTCCTTGGTTTTCCTCACACTGATCTGGAGGCAGTTCCGTTGGCACCAGTCCATGAAGTCCTGTGTACTCCGCATCATCCCCATCAGAGATGAGGCCGACGATCACAGACTCGTCAGAGAACTCCTGTAGATGGCAGTGTGGTGTGTTGTGTGAAAATTCAGCAGTGTAGAGGGTGAACAGGAAGGTAACCAGAACTGTTCCCTGGGGGGGGGGGGGGGGGGTACTGCAGATGATGGTATCAGACACACAGCTCAATATATCCACTATCCCTCCTCTGCACATGTCCAAACCGTCTCAGCCTTGCCTCTCTTACTTTGTCTCCAAACCACTCAATCTGAGCTGTCCCTCGATATTGTGGGGAGCAAGGTGCCTGATCATTCCCTCTACAATATACTCATTTCTAATCCTGTCCCTCCTAGTCACTCCCAATGAGAATCAAAGCATCTTCAACTCTGACCTCCAGCTCCACCTCCTGTCTTTTTGTCAGTGTCATTGTCTCTAAACCATACATCATAGCAGGTCTCACTAGTGTTTTGTAAACCTTCCCTTTCACTCTTGCTGCAATCCTGGGCAGCTTGGTGGAGCAGTGGTTAGCACTGTGGCATAACAGTAAGAAGGTTGTGGGTTCGATTCCACTCCCTGACCATAAGTGATCTTTTATGTGGAGTTTGCATGTTCAACCCGTGTCTGCATGGGTTTACGCCAGGTACTCCGGTTTCCTCCCACAGGCCCAAAACATGCAAGTTAGGTTTATTGGAGACTCTAAAGTGGCCCTAGGTGTGAATGGTGAAGGGACTGGCGCCGCACCGTGGCTGCCTCATCCATCCACATGGATGCCCTGAATTTCCCTCTGGGATTAATAAAGTATACAAAAATCCTAGAGTCACAAATCACCCCTGACACTCTGCCTGCACTTTCTTCTTCACCTCTTTTGTACACTGTCCAGTGCCTGGGTTGACCCCAGATATTTAAACTCATCCACCTTCACTACCTCTACTCCTTGCATTTTTACTGTTACACCTGCTTCCCTCTAATTTACACATATATGCTATCTTGCTTCTATTGAATTTCATTCCTCTTCTTTCCAGTGCATACCTCCACTTGCTCCCTACTCTCACTACAAATCACAATTTCATCTGTGAACACCATAGTCCACAGAGACACCTACCTGACCTTGTCTGTAAGCCTGTATATCACCATGGCAAACAAGAAGGGGCTCAGAGTTGATCCCTGATGTCATCCCAGCTCCACCATGAATCCACCTGTCACTCCTACAGCACACCTCACCACCATCTCGCTGTCCTCACACATGTCCTGCACCTGCCTCACATACTTCTCTGCTACTCCTGACTTCCTCATACAATACCACACTCTTGACACAGTGCAATTCCTTCTGACCTTCTCTTACACTTTTCCATCAACACTCTGAAAGCAAACACTGCATCTGTGATACTCTTTCTTGGTATGAAACTGTACTCCTGCTCGCAAATTGCCACCTCCCTTCTTAACCTGGCTTCAACATCTCTTTCCCATATCTTCATAGTGTCACTGATCAACTTTGTCACATTTCTGATTCTTTCAAGGTCATTGCTTGTCAGTGGTACAGTGGTGTTATTCATGCTTTAGGCTTTGTATGCATACGAATGACCCAGAATAGACCCATATTGTCATATATACTATACAATGCTGCAAAAGAAAATACAGTATCTCTCAAAAGTGACTATACCCCTCACATTTTTATAAATGTTTTACTATATCTTTTCATGGGACAACCCTGAAGATATGATACTTTGATACAATGTAAACTAGCCGGTGTACAGCTTGTATAACAGTGTAAATTTGCTGGGACAACCCTGAAGATATGATACTTTGATACAATGTAAACTAGCCGGTGTACAGCTTGTATAACAGTGTAAATTTGCTGTCCTCTCAAAATAACTCAACACACAGCCATTAATGTCTAAACCGCTGGCAACAAAAGGAGTACGCCCCTAGTGAAAATGTCCAAATTGTGCCCAAAGTGTCAATATTTTGTGTGGCCACCAATATTTTCCAGCACTGTCTTAACGTTCTTGCGCATGGAGTTCACTAGAGCTTCACAGGTTGCCACTGGAATCCTCTTCCACTCCTCCATGATGACATTATGGTGTTAGAGACCTTGCGCTCCTCCCCCTTCCATTTGAGGATGCCCCACAGATGCTCAGTAGGGTTTAGGTGTGGAGACATGCTTGGCCAGTCCATCACCTTGACCATCAGTTTATTTAGCAAGGCAGTGATTGTCTTGGAGGTGTGTTTGGGGTTGTTATCGTGTTGGAATAATGCCCTGCGGCCCAGTTTCCGAAGGGAGGAGATCATGCTCTGCTTCAGTATGTCACAGTACATGTTGGCATTCATGGTTCTCTCAATGAATTGTAGCTTCCCAGTGCCAGCAGCACTCATGCAGCCCCAAACCATGACACGCCCACCACCAGGCTTGACTGTAGGCAAGACACACTTGTCTTTGTACTCCTCATCTGGTTGCCGCCACACACGCTTGACACCAGCTCAACCAAATAATCTTATGTTGGTCTCATCAGACCACAGGACATGGTTCCAGTAATCCATGTCCTTAGTCTGCTTGTCTTCAGCAAACTGTGTGCGGGCTTTCTTGTGCATCATCTTTAAAAGGGGCTTCTTTCTGGGCCGACAGACATGCAGACCAATTTGATGCAGTGTGCGGTGTATGGTCTGAGCACTGACAGGCTGACCCCCCACCCCTTCAACCTCTGCAGCAATGCTAGCCGCACTCATGTGTCTATTGTCAAAAGACAACCTCTGGATATGACGCTGAGCACATCCACTCAACTTCTTTGGTCGACCATGGTAAGGCTTGTTCTGAGTGGAACCTGTCCTGTTAAACCACTGTATGGTCTTGGCCACCGTGCTGCAGCTCAGTTTCAGGGTGCTGTCAATCTTCTTATAGCCTTGGCCAGCTTTATGAAAAGCAGCAATTTTTTTTTTCAGATCCTCAGAGAGTTCTTTGCCATGTTGAACTTCCAATGACCAGTATGAGAGAGCGTGAGCGCGATAGCACCAAATTTAACCCACCTGCTCCTCATTCACACCTGAGACCTTGTAGCACTAATGAGTAACATGACACTGGGGAGGGAAAATGGCTAATTCGGCACAATTTGGACATTTTCACTAGGGGTGTACTCACTTTTGTTGCCAGTGGTTTAGACATTAATGGCTGTGTGTTGAGTTATTTTGAAGGGACAGCAAATTTACATTGTTACACAAGCTGAACACTGACTACATTGTATCAAAGTGTCATATGTTCAGTGTTGTCCCATGAAAAGATATAATAAAATATTAAAAAAAATATGAGGGGTGTACTCATTTTTGTGAGATACTGTATATATATATTTTCTTTTGATGAAAGTGGCACTGACTGAAATGCCAGAAAATGGCATTACTGTTCTCCCAAACCTGGAAGTGATCTTGAAAGCACTCGATTTATCCAATAATCTTAAACCCCGAAATACTCACTTCATAAATTCTTTATTTGCTCATATTTTAGAAGCTATTAACATTTGATATGTTGCATGATAATGATATTAATGCTGCCCTTTCAAAAAAAAAAAACCAACAACTTTAATTCAAGTGTTTTGTTGATGTAATAATTATCTAATCAACTTCCCTTTTCCCCTATTGTCAATCACCAAAGTAGCTTACATAATGGACAGTAAGAATCTGGAGTGCAGTGTGGTGATGAGAAGAGGAATTTAGGGGAAGGTGTTTATTGAAGGTGTAAAATCTCTGTTTGAAAATGTGCTGTGGAGTGTGCTGTGTGTGCCCTCATTTTTATTTTCCTCTTTCATTCTGTCGCTCCACAGGACACTCTTCTTCTGCCTCACCCCCACTGTTTCTGCCTCTATGGAAACAGCACTTGTATACTTCAGCCACATGTGGACAGTTGATGGCAAAATGAATTTCACTCATTCGCACAATGATGAGAGTCAATGGGAGACTGGGGCACTGCCGATGTTGAATGCAGCAATTGAAGATGCTGCAGTAAATCATTTCAAAATATATTAGGCCTCCCGGATCCCAACCACATGCCGCACCAGTCTCTATTCTGCATTTTCCAAGCCCAACAAAACTTCTTGTGACTTTAAATTTGCAATTGTAAGTGCGATTACCCCATGACTTTTGCAAGAGGTTAGGAGCCTTGTTAAATTGAATAAATACACTGCAAAGTACCCCAAAACTGCACAGCTGGGCAGACTTAGCAGAGCAGAATATGCTGCTCTGTTCAACTCATTCCAAGCCGGAAGGGGTTTTTAAATGTTGTGATGTAAATGCAGCATTAGCACATGCACCGCTCCAAGTGTGTCTTTCGTTATGCAAACAACACCGGCGCACAGTTGTCATATGAGAGGTGGTCATGTCAGAAGCTTCTTTTTCCCCCTCCCACCTTTATCTGTGCAGCCAGTATGTTTCTTCACTGGGTTTTTGCTTTATCACACCTCACTGCCTTTGAGCTCTCTTTTCAGCTCTCTATCATTGTACGCTGGGCAGTAGCCTCTCTCTTCCCGTCTTCTATTATCTGCCTCACTCTATTTACGTCACTCTCGTTCATGGCGCCACTCTTGCCTCTCAAGATCAAATGGTGCACCAAAAAGCTGAATTGAACTCCGAGCACCTGTTGAAAGTTGATCTTGAAGGTGGGGGTTACATACGACTGGATTGGAATCATTTTCTTTAACTGACCATGATAATCCACTTAGCAGCACAACTTCTGGTCTCCTCAATGACCCTGAGTGCAAAAAGCATTTCTCAGTCCACTTCAAAAAAAACAAAAAAAACCCAAAACACTTTTTTCTTTTTTGAGACACAGATTGAAAAGCATCAAACCATTTTTTTTTTTTTTCGGTTACTCAAACAGGTCAGGCGTGCTGATGAATCACTGGGTATCAGGAAATGCAAAAATGCTGTAGCAACTATAGCAATTGGATTGTTGCGCTTCAAGCCGAAACACTTCCCCTAACTCAATTGTCAATAGATGGCAAGATACAGTATAACATTGAACACTAATCCATTTAGGCTAAGTGTACTTTTGTATTCTGCCTGCACTGAACTTAAGGGATTCTGCAGATGATACGGTATATACTGTAAACATCACTAAAATTAACCTAAAATTCTCCTTATGTTTTGAAGAAGACCAAAATATTTGTACTTTTAAATTACTAGAAAATTCATAGTTCTGTGCTGATGTTGTATCTGATATGTTGGAACTTTATTTTACACCCTGGAGCAGTTTTCCCCTCAAGAAGTGAGGGTCATATGACTGTAAATAATGAATGCTATAGCAGATATTAGGGGTAGGAATCTTGAGGCACCTCGTGATTCTGTGACATACTAAAAAGCGGCACTTTACCACTGAGACAATATGTCATATCAATATTATGATGAAGTTTCACCGCAAGACTGGATCGCATGTGATCAAAATCTTCAAATTTGTGACACTGAAAAGTGTCCCTATTGTCTACCAGCCAGTGTGTGGAAGAACAATCCAGCAGAGTAGCCAGAAACAACGTTTATTGATAATTGTAAATACCTGACAGATGTGCCAGCTTCGCTGCGCATTGGCAGAATACTCTAATAATAGAAGACCAATTGTACCTGCTGTGGAAATCCCAAAAAAGCCATCATGTTTGGGTTTGCAAATTTATCCGATGGCGCTCACAGCTGGGAAAATACCCCTCCTCCTCCACAAAGATGGGTGACCGCTGTTTGTTTAGACTGCTAGCCCTCATTAGCACATCCATCCCAACACTTCTTTTCAGCTTGACAGAGCTCTGGTCCATCTGTATGCAGGTGAGTGGCAGTGTCTCATTTTTAAACTACTTTCATTCCAGTGCTGATACTTTTAATCTGAGGGTGATTAGCTATCACTACCAACTCCCTCGGAATTCACATGGTTTCTGCATGTTTGCATTAACTTTACATGTAGACAAATGACATAAGCATCTATAGTTTTGGTAAGTAGACATGCTTGTTATAAAGTGGTCAGAACAAATGTAGACGTGGGTCGCATCATCCCTCCGTTTCCATATCTCATTGCTAAAACACATTCTCCTTTGGCAGGATTAGCCGACAACAACCCCCTTTGGCAATCTTTGCTGGCCGATGGGAATTTTAAAAAAATACATTTTTGCCGGCCATTATCATCATTTTATGAGATGGTGATGGCTACAGGAACCAATGCTGCACCATTTTGGCAAATTCCTGATTTAAAAATAGCTGTCCATTCCATAGAGATACATTGAGATCTCTGCTTTGTTTGTCCGCGCTCTGCTGCTAAGGCAAAGGTCATGTGATTGGTGGCGTAAGCATGGACAGCTCTATTCAAGACTTTTTCCTTCCACTGTGTGACAACTTGGTACTTATAAAGCAAAGTATTTGCAATGACCCATTTATAAAACAAATGGAAAAACATTTAATGTTATATTTGCCAGCGTATATTCCAGCATTTCAAAAAACATGAAAAGTGAACCTGTTACAGCATATTTGTTGTAACACAGACTTCAGAGTACCCTGAATTTTAACAAATAATAGACTTGCGTAATGTGCTGGGGTTCAGTATGGTAGATGGATAATTCTTGTTATGAACAGAGCAGGATGGAAATGGATAACTTTCTCTGCAACCACTGTTGCCAGTTCTCGCGAGAGAAACAAGCAACCAGCTCTATGGAAACAAGCCCCCCAAAAAGTCCAACAGGCAACCTATCTACTGTAGAAATCAAGTTGACATTATGATTAGTGGCCGTCGATTTCTATAGTTCACCGGTTGCGCAAGCTGTGTCTCCATATCAAGAAGTTCAAAATCTGTTAATTTTTTTGGAAGTTATTGAGGTAAAAGTGGCACCGTTTACTACTAAACCCATTAATTCTCCATTGACTCGCTGAGTGTTTTGGGTCAGAGCCTGAAGGTACGTGTCTACTGGTTCCGTCGTTTTTCCGCTTCCCATTCATTGTGTATTGGAAACACAGCGGAAAACAGTTGGGTGTGGAGCGGTCGAAAACCATACTGTGGTGTGCTGAGTCGCCCGTGGGTACCCTACAGCTCATTTGCATAAAGATTACCATTGGTCATGATTTTTTCCAAGCGGTCATGAATCGGAGGCAGCACTCTCATCCTGGACTTTTAAACCAGTGATTTTTGATGTCAAGTAACGATGGATTCATTAACTGAACCTACTATTTCTCACATGAAATGATGTTAGAAACACTTTTCGCTGGTTTGTTTTAAAGATATGGAGACCAAGGACGCCATATTGTCCAGTAGCAGCGGAGAGCTGAAGACTGGCCACAGCTGGACCCGTCGACCAATCCAGTGAACCAGCCAGCTGGAGGACAAGACGAGAAGGGAGGGGGGGGAGGAAAAGAGAAGCAGATCTGTATGTTACCTGTTGTTGTGAAGACATGAAGGAGAAATTAATAACTGCTGTTTCAGGCAACCCGATACTATATGACCAGTCCTTGCCATCATATTGAAACAACATACAAAGGAACGAGGCATGGAGAACAGTGGAACATGGGCTCATCCAGCCGAAGCTCACGAACCAGGCGGTCAAATTCACTGTGCATTGTGCAGGTCTGTAGGATTGGGTGAACCCAAAACCAGTGGCAACGACAATAAGTTGCCTTTTGTAGCACAAATATACCAGCACTATTAAAAACAATCTGCTCATGGTTAATAATGACTGTTCCAGTATTTCCTCCCACATTGCTCGACTCCACCTAGCCGAGAACTATGCTACACGCCCCTTTTCCGTGCCTCACAGGTATTGCGGTATGTGGATTCATTTCTGAAAAATCCTGGCAGTGGACACGTACCATGAGCGGAACCAGTTTTCAGCCCGGGAGTTTCATGCCCAAGACCAGCCCACTTTTTTATTTTGCCAGGTGGAGGAAGTTGGAGCAAAAGTGCTATTTCTATCCAATAGTTTTTATTGCAGACATGTTTTGACAAGAATATCAAACTTAAATAACAGTTCACCTCAGTAAACAATTTGTCAAATAAATGAGAAACTGAAGAATGATGACAAACTGGAAAATCAATTCAGTGGCATAAAAATTTTATGGACACAAAACAGCTATTCATTAGACAACTTTAACTTTGTATTAAATTAATAATTTTAGGTTTTTTAGCATTAAGGGGCATTCAGACCAAATGTGAACGGGCGGTGCGAATCCATACAAAGTTAATGGGAAGATGCGAGTAAAGGTGAATTTGCGCGTTCGCATCCCAGGCTAGCTAGCTAGTTCGCTGCTAGCTTTGAGATTCTGTCATCACCAGAGTAAAGGTATCACCATTGCGGAGTAAGCTAGTTTGAAAATTTGACTCACTCACTTGGAGTTTCCTATAGAGGCCAGTACATCTATCAGTTGTGACCTGTAAATTTCCTTAATACACAATGAATAAGGAGCAACATAGTACCTTAACTTTTAAATATCATTATCTTTGAGTACACAGACATGCATGTATTTGAACAGGACACAAATCTTTATGGGGAAATTACACAATGATATTATCATTACTGACACTGAACTGACATGACAGTATTGGAATTATAATAATACTTTTCAGTCGGACAACATTTCTGTTTAAAAAATCCATCCATCCATCCATCCATCTTCTACTGCTTAATCCTTTATGGGTCGTGGGGGGGGGGGCTGGAGCCTATCCCAGCATCTTTGGGCGAGAGGCAGGGTACACCCTGGACAGATCGCCAGTCCATCGCAGGGCCAACACAAAGAGACAGACAACCATTCACTCTCACATCCATACCTAAGGACAATTTAGAATCCCCAGTTGATGCCAATTAACCTCACCTGCATGTCTTTTGGCCTGCGGGAGGAAACCGGAGTAGCTGGAGTAAACCCACGCAGACATGGGGAGAACATGCAAACTCCACACAGAAGGGTCACCGATGGTCTGGGGGTGGGATCAAACCCACGATGGTCAAGGGTGGAATCGATCCCATGACCTTCTTGCTGTGCTGCCACTGTGCTAACCACTGCGCCACCGTGCTGCCAAAAAATCCATTTAAAAAAATTATTTTATATAATATTCTAATTTTTGGAGAAACTGAATTTGGGGTTTTCATGAGCTGAAGTCATAAAGAAAAAAAAATGAATTAAGGGATCACTGGTTGGGATTGCATATGGGTAGCTAACACTGACATAACTTTAATAAATTATGGGGTAGGTTTGGTTAAGTATTGACTTCTCCCTACTCCATTTCAGACATGAGTATGGTGGAAATGGGTATTGGGAATGGAACTGCTCTGCAACTGGTTTTTTTTTTCTCTCTACTTTGTTGTTGTTAATTTTGATTTTTTTTCATGTAATTTTACGTTTGAAATAAAGGCATCAATCAATCAATGAATTAATAATCATCAAATTTAAAAGAAATAAACACTTGAATTATATCACTACGTGTAATGAATATATGAGTTTGATATTTTGAACTGAATTACTGAAATAAATCAACTTTTCGATGACATTGTAATTTACTGAGATGTATGTGTATGTAGTCGTAGCTTTTTCACAAAGTTGCACTTTCATGACTCCTGTGGTTTTTGTTTGAGTTTCCTCAGACTAACACTTCTAAGAGGAAACTGTCCCAAAGTGGTGAGAAGATGGTTGCAAATGTACAATAAAACTTGAAAATTTGAGGGGAAAAATGCTATTTTAACAGAAAAACGTTTTATATTTATAGGTATAAACTTTTGTGGAAAAAAAGGTAATAAAATTATCACAAAGTGGCAAATTTATAGAAAAAATTCCTAAACTGATGAGAAAAGTCACAAATTTACCACAAAAAGTTATAAATGTCCAAGAATATTTTCAAGAAAACCTCAAATCTGCAGCTTTTGTTCTTGTAAATTTGTGACTTAATTCTTGTGAATTTGTGATTAGTTTTTTTTTTTTTTGTGGAAATCTGCTGTTTCGTTCCCGTATTCATGACTTTTGTCCTCACAAATTTGTAACCATTTTTCCTTATTATTTTTAATTGTGAATTAGCATGCTTTGTCTAATTTTTGCACCTTTATTCTCACAAATTTATACTTAATTTACATTTATAGGCTGTACTTGATAATACTTATAATGAATTTGTGAGTCACCATCACTACCATCCCACTTAAAAAATAAATCACCAATAAAACAAGTGCAATTTTTTTTTTTTTTTTTGCAACATCTACTGTGGAAAGGGGCATTTTTTTTTCCACCAAGTAGTGTCTGCAAAAATCTGCATGGAACAGTATTTGAGCCCTAAAATTAAGATAATAGGTAAAAAGTAATAACTGCTTTTAATGTTTATAATAACTATGCAGCTTTTTCCGTAAATTTGATATTTTTACTAATTCAAGAGTTCATACTGTCTTCTAAAATAATCATAAAAATATTTTCTTTTCTATCAGACAGTATCTATAAGACTGTCTGATAGAAAAGAAAATATTTTTATGATTGATTTTTTTACATAATAAAAATATTTTTTCCTTTAACTTTAGAACTTTTTTAATGTAAATTTTTCCTCATTAACATTGTAGCTTTTTCTTATAAATTTTCACATTAATATCCACCTTATTCCTAGCCCCCGTGAAGCCTTGCGTGAATTATGGGCGCAATTTCCGGTACTAGTTTAAAACGTGGCGTTGTCAGGAAAACAGGACAATTTTCCTTGTTAAAAACAATGACTTTGGCATAAAAAATGTGGGAACACTGCCTTTTGCACCTCAAAAAGAGTAATATAATCATACCACTTCCCATGACTATGGAGGGATGAGAAGATGACCTTAAAAGTGGCCTGGCAGACAGCAGCTCCATTAGTGGGCTCCGCTGCTAAGATGCTAACGCTGTAAACAAATAAAAGCTTGGAGATATATCAACGTCTCCACCACAATAAAGTTGGTTGCATTTTGTTAAAATATGTTGGACATAATCAAATTTGCCTTAGAGCAGATGTAGAATCTAGTCAGAGCCACAGAGAACCACAACACCGTGCTTGGGTGTTTTAATGTCGGGCTAAATACAGACAGCTGCAGCTGTTCGTTTTACCCCGACATTAAAATGCTCATGCTGCTGTCATGCCGTGAATGCTTGTTATTTAACTTAACAAGTACAGATCTTTTCTGACAGTTGTTCAAAATTTTATTGATCCACATTTTGTGATTATTTAAAAATTAATGCATGCAAGGCTGCTAATATCGAGCCCATATCATTCCAATTCAGTGCAACGAATGCAAAGAAAAAAAATAATATTTGATATCATTCTTAAATCGTTAAGCCTTAGGAAGCAAACTGTTACTATTTTTTTAATGTATTATTTTACTTCATGCAGCCTTGCATCTGGTGACATATATGACGCATAAATGCCAGATCTGTGACATTCATACATGTGAAAACATACCTGGTGCTGTTGTGCCTGTCCTGTGTCTGTACCACCGATCACACCAACGGTCCTTTTTAGTTTTCGGTGCATGATCTACTCATTGCTGTTGAAGCCACAGATTTAGCTGAGGTTTAGGAGCCTCACACCACGAACAGCAGCAAGTACCAGAAACACGGAAAAGCATTCAAAAATACAAAAACTACAAGTGCTGAAATTATCTGCCACTTGACTGCAAAACAGGTATGTGGACTACACATTAAAACGAATTTGAAACACTTTTAAAAACGCTATTTTAAATGCCCCGCTACTCCACTTTTGTTGACTGATTAACACTACTTCAGCCAAAACCGGAAGTTGCCTCCATAATCGTGTTTACAGTAGCGCCCTCAGGAATAAGGTGGATAGATTTATGTATTTTTTTTTCCCCTTGGAAACTTGGAACTTTATTTAAAAATCTTCTTAATGAGGAATTAATTAGTTTTTCATTTACATGAGATAAAAGATGTTGAAGTCAGAGAAGTGTGAACTGTTTGATGGCAGCTAAGCATTTTATAAGTTGTTCTGATCAGTTCACTAAACCTGAGAATCTCATGGCCTGTAGCAGCTGGAGAAGAACAGATGAACACACTCCTCCGCTGCCTCCTCTCCCCTTGCCTTCACCTTCTGCCTCATTTTTCTTTCTGGCAAAATAGCCTCTTGTATCCATCTATGTCTTCTTACTTGTTACCCTCCAAACTATGAATCCAACTTCTGGAGTCCCACATCTTGTTAAATGCAGTCAGTGTGTCTTTCAGTCGGACCAATTACACTGGTCAACACCAAATTTACTGTCTACGTTTTTTTAGCTGATTTGGGACAATTTTGATGTGCTGAATCCAAAAATCACATTGGTTTTGCTCAATCAGGTCAACTTCTTGAACTATGGCCACATGTTTTTTACATTTTTGTTTACATGTATGGGTATTTTCGCTTTATATGATGCAAAATTGATTTTTATTTCTTGAAATTCTCTGAATTTTGAACAATGATGACGTAACATTCAATTATACATGTACTTACCTTGATCAATGTCTACTACTCAATTTACAGTACAGCTGTACAACTGCTTACAACTTAGCATAAAAACCTGACCTGATCGAGAGAAACGGATGTCATTTTCGGATTCAGCGGTGCAAAATTGTCTTAAATCAGTTGAAAAAACAGACAACTTACAACAAAAATTATTTTTGTAATGGGCAGCGTGGTGGCGTAGTGGTTAGCACTGTGGCAGCACAGCAACTCACCCTTGGCTGGGGGATCCCGGGTTCGATCCCAGCCCCGACCAACAGTGATCTGTGTGGAGTGTGCATGTTCTCCCCATGTCTGCGTGGGTTTACTCTGGGATTTCTCCGGTTTCCTCCCACATGCCAAAAACATGCAAGTTAGGTTAATTGGCCTCAGACTGGGGATTCCAAGTTGTCCTTAGGTACGACTGTGAGAGTGAATGGTTGTCTGTCTCTCTGTGTTGGCCCTGTGATGGACTGGCGATCTGTCCAGGGTGTACCCTGCCTCTTGCCCAAAGATGCTGGGATAGGCTCCAGCCCCCCCGTGACCCGAAAAGGATTAAGCAGAAGAAGATGGATGGATGGATGTTGTGTAATAATCCACCTCCAGGTGCTGTCGTGGGATGCTCAGCAGTGTAGGTCAGGTAGATACATTCCAAAAACATCCAGGTAGTGCTACTGATGCTCCTTATCAGATTATAATGATATTTACGTTAATTCATTTTGCTTCCGACAAGAACATCAGCCCACCAGTGAAGCGGCCCGCCGGGAATCCTCCCGACTCTCCCTATGGGCCACTCCGGGCCTGTTTTGGGTGTACTAATATGGCGGCCAGGGGGCTTCACTTCTGGCGGCCAATGAGCAGTCCAGTTTTTCTATAGAGATCAGTGGGGCTGGCGCGGTAACCAGGTGTGCATGGGTCGTGTAAACAAATTATCACGCTCATGTTTTGCTTTATTGTGGGAAGCTGGGAGAGCTATCACACAGACAGCAAAGCAAGCCCAAATAAGCAACTACACATTAAAAAACAAGCCCAAAAACCAGCAACCCACAACTGACGAGATTTGAAAGCGACTTTAGAGAAAAACAACTCCAAAGTCGCTTATAATACAGTAAATGGGCTTGGCAGCACTGTCTGCAACACACTTTACATTCTACGGCTGAATCTCATGCTCTTCCCTTGCAGACTCGTTGATTTTAGGCGCATTCATATGAAGTGAAGGGCTGTCCCAATCTTAAATCAGGAAGTGGCTGACTGCTCGCTCACTGACTTCATGAGCCCTTACCCACAGTTCAGAGCGCCATGTCGGGGTTTCTCAAGGAAAAGCTCCTGATTGGTCACCTGTTCATCACTGACCACCCCTTCACCCCTGCTCCACCCCACAAAACAAAACAAACAAAACAGGTAAACACAGAAGCATGGAAGGAATCACTCCAAACATCACTAAAAAGAAGATATTTACATGTCAGTATAATGTAGCTCACTGAACTGCAGTGTGTCTATAGTTGCATAATAAAACATTTTTTTTATTTACAGACAGGGAGTTTATTGAGCCTTGTATTGAACATGACTCCAAATTCACGGGCCACAGAAACGCATTTCAAGTATTCAGCTGGTATATTGATAGATTATTGATTATGATTATTTAGGAAGCCAGTGGATGACTAAGGATTTAAGATACCGTGGGCTGCACGGTGGCGCAGTGGTTAGCACTGCGGCAGCACAGTTTACCCTTGGCCGGGGGATTGTGGGGATCGTGGGATCGTGGGTTCGATCCCAGCCCCCGACCAACAGTGATCTGTGTGGAGTTTGCATGTTCTCCCCGTGTTGCGTGGGTTTACTCCGGGATTTCTCCGGTTTCCTCCCACATGCCAAAGACATGCATGTTAGGTTAATTGGCTCTTCTAAATTGTCCCTAGATATCTGTTTCCTATAGGCCCTTAGAATAGAGGGTTAGTATTAATGAAAGCGCTTTGAGTGGTCTTTGTGACTAGAAAAGCGCTATATAAGTGCAGGTTAGTTAGTTAGTTAGTTAGTTAGATACTGTATTTAACACATAGCGTATAAATAAAGGTGTAGGGAGCATGGAATGAAGAAGCAATGTGATTTTATAAATCAAAGTTTATTATCAGCTTCACCTCCCTAACATGTCTCATCTCGGTGCAGAAGCAGAATAAGAGGTCGAGCGCAGTCAGACCTTCATACTTATACCCACACTCAACAAAAGACATTGCATATCAAAGCTGACATCCCGCATTAACACAATCCCCCTCCATTGTCCTCCATCTCCTCCACCTGATCCTGGGTGGTCAGGAAGTTCGATCCGGTCTCCACCGCTGTGACTCGGTCTGTTCTTTGATCCTCGCCGGTGGTTGAGACCTCTTGTCCTGTTCTGAGGCGTGAGGTCATTCCACATATGTAATCACTAAACATTCTAATATGTCTATACATATGTAGGTATGGAATATATGATTAATATAAGCCACAGCCCCCCCCCAAACAACTAAGAAAAGGACAATCAAATTAAGTTTACAGTTTAAGATAATCTCTATGACATATTATACTGTTAAACATCTTGACAGGGAAAACAAGGAAAAAATCTTTCCAGCAGTCATGATCCTGTAGAAAATTCAGTGGTAACAACAACAGTATAGTAATGTCACAAATCAGCCTTAAAACTGTCACGGTACAATCTGATAACATAGTTAACAACTTTTTGTCAATTTTGCATCAGTCCCTGTGCCGTCTGGGTTTTAATCTTCTCCCGAATCTGCTGTAGGTCCGCTTTGGCGTCCTGGTGGGACCCTCCTGTAAGGAATCTGCAGCTTGGGAAGGCGAGTGGTTATTTGTTCCCTGCAGGGGGGCTGAGTTTTTTTTCTTGGGGGGTCTACCCCGCCGAGGTGCTCTCGCCACCCGTGCAGGCTCGTCGCTCAACAAGAAGGCAGGTTTAAGTCTGTCAATGCTGACTGTTTCTTTTCTGTCCACTAAATCAAGCACAAAATGCTTATCACCAGGTTCCAACACTCTGAATGGTCCGTCGTATGGTGGACGGAGGGTTGATTTTAAAGCTTCGTGTCTAACAAAAACAAACTCGGCGTTTTTTAAAGCTTGGGGGACAAAAACCCGTGGAAAAGAGTGATGTTCCGATCCGGGGAGCGTGTCCGGTCCGGTGCTGCTTAAGGGCCTCAGGGCTGGAAGATGCCCAGGCTCTGGATGCTCTGGTAAGAATTCACCTGGGAGTCTGAGAGGTTGTGCAAAAACTAATTCTGCTGGGGAGGCGTCTAGATCCTCTTTAGGCGCAGAACACAACCCTAATAAAACCCAGGGAAGTTTATTCACCCAATCTGTATCCGTTAGTGAGGCCCTGAGGGCGGCCTTTAAAGATCTGTGAAAACGCTCGCATAACCCATATAGCCTGAGGGTGATACGCGGTGGTGCGGTGAATTGTCGCTCCTAAGCTGCTGGCCATGGCTGACCACAGTTCTGAGACAAATTGAGGCCCCCTATCAGACATGATGTCCGATGGGACGCCGAAACGTGCCACCCAGTTTGTTAAAAAAACGCGAGCGACTTCCGCGGCTGTGGTTGACGCCAAAGGGACCGCCTCCGGCCAGCGCGTAGTACGGTCTATCATTGTTAACAGGTGTGTGAAACCTTGAGACGAAGGTAGTGGTCCCACGAGGTCGACATGAACGTGGTCAAACCTCCTGGCTGGGATTCGAAAAGGCTCTAGAGGAGCTTTTGTGTGTTTGTGTATTTTGGCGCGTTGGCAAGACATGCAAGTCTTTGCCCATTCCTTTACATTTTTGCGCAGGCCCGGCCAAACAAACTTTTCCGCGACCATTTTAACTGAGGCACGCACCCCTGGGTGCGCGAGGGAGTGAACCGAGTCAAAAATGCGGCGGCGCCATGCAGCTGGAACTACCGGGCGAGGTCGGCCGGTTGACACGTCGCAGATTGGGGGGGGTACACCGTCACGTAAACCCCTTTCCTCCAGTCTTAACCCTGTTGGTCCAGACAGGAGCGCGCGCACGTCTGCGTCACTGCTTTGTTCCTCTGCCATGGCTGCGTAATCTATCCCTACGTGAACTGGGGCCGCGTACGCGTCCGCGTTGGCGAAAAGTTCTGCGGCTGAGGTAGTATAATCTGTCTCCTCGTGCTCTGGCGATGTCACAGCGCGAGAGAGGCAGTCTGCTACTACGTTAAGTTTGCCTGCCACATGTCGAATGTCTGTGGTGAACTCTGAAATTGCAGCTAGCTGTCTTTGTTGCCTGCCTGACCATGGTTCTGAAATTTTAGCCATCGCAAAAGTGAGTGGTTTATGGTCTACAAAAGCTGTGAAACGCCACCCTTCCAGCCAGAACTGGAAGTGGCGGATGGATAAATGAAGCACTAGCAGCTCCCTGTCAAAAGTGCTGTATTTGCGCTCGGTTTGGTTTAAAGATTTGCTAAAGAATGCTAACGGTTGCCAGGTTCCGCCAACGTGTTGTTCCACAACTGCCCCTGTGGCCAGGTCTGAAGCGTCTGTGGTAAGCACTATGCGGGCCGAGGGATCAGGGTGAACCAATAATGTGGCATTCGCTAGAGCATTCTTTACTTCTGCGAAGGCGCTTTCGCGCTCCGGGGTCCATTCGACCACGTTGGAAGGCTTTTGTTTTCTGAGTGCGGCATACAGGGGTTGCATGAGTTGAGCTGCGCGGGGGAGGAAACGGTTGTAAAAATTCAACATTCCCAAAAATTCTTGCAGCGATCTGACCGTTTGTGGTCGTGGAAAATTTTTTACCGCACGGACTTTGTCTGGCAATGGGACTGCCCCCTTTGGTGAAACTCTGTGTCCCAAAAAATCAATTTGTGACACGCCGAATCGGCATTTGGCTGGGTTGATTATTAACCCGTGCTCTTCTAGTCTTTGAAAAACTGTAGAGAGGTGTTGTTTGTGTTCTTCCTCTGACGGGCTGGCTACCAGCATATCGTCGAGGTAGACGAACACGAAGGGGAGGTCGCGTAATACCGCGTCCATCATACGCTGAAAGGTTTGAGCAGCGCCTTTGAGGCCGAACGGCATTCGCAAAAATTCAAAAAGACCAAAAGGGGTTATTACAGCCGTTTTAGGAATGTCTTCCGCTCGAACGGGGACTCGGTGATAGCCGCGGACCAGGTCTATTTTAGAAAAAATGCGCACACCCGCCAGATGTAGTGAAAAATCTTGGATGTGAGGAATTGGGTAGCAGTCATGCGCTGTTGCATTGTTTAATCTGCGGTAATTGCCGCAAGGTCTCCAAGAACCGTCGGTTTTCGGGACCATGTGGAGTGGCGATGCCCAAGGGCTTTTCGAGCGCCTAATAATGCCTAATTTTTCCAGGCTGGCAAACTCGTCACGTGCTATGGCGAGCTTGGTCGCGTCTAAGCGCCGAGCTTTGGCAAACACGGGTGGGCCTGTTGTGGGGATCAAGTGTTCAACCCCGTGTTTCGCTACTGTTGCTGAAAATTTTGGAACTGTGAGTGCTGGAAATTGGGTGAGGAGTTGGTCAAACTTACCTCCTGCAGTGGTGACGCTGGCCTGCACGGGTGGTGGAGAAACTCGAGCTGAGCAGGGGATAGAAGAAAATGACAGTGCATTAACCAAGCGTCTATTTGCAAGATCGACTAACAACCCATGTGCACACAAAAAAATCAGCACCCAACAAGTTAAAACTCACCACCGCTATAATAAACGTCCATCTATAGTTGCGGCCGTGAATGCAAAGAGGCAGGTTCCTTTCACCGAAAGTGTCGATGGTCGAGCCGTTGGCTGCCATCGCTCTGTTTCCCCGGGGTCCCATGGCCCGGTCTGCATTGGAAGGAGTGATGAAGCTCACCTGAGCCCCGGTGTCGATAAGGAACTGTCTCCCTGTGTGTCCGTCAGTCACATAAAGTAGCTTATTTGTCTCGCCGAGAGCCGTAGCTGCCAACGTTTTCCGGGCTTTGGCGTTTCCCGAGTTTTTGAAATTGCAGGGGGGCACGCATTTGTACGCCCTCTCGGCGAAACGCTGATGATAATAGCAGAGGTCGTTCCACCTGCTGCGCTTTGGTCGTGTCGTTGCCATGGTGGGCGGGCTCTGCTCCGTTGTCTGCGGTTCTCCGCTGCTCTGGGCTTCCGCGCTGAGATCTGCAGATGCTGCTGTGGCCATCTGTTCGGCGCAGGCGTTGATGAGCCGCTGCGCTTCTCGGGCCAGCGCGCGGAAGTCCTGCTGGGTGTTGCACCGCATGTTGACCAGCGTCCCTCTCATGTGTGGCGGCAGAGTGCTGAGGAAGATATGTTGGAAAAGGAAGTTGTCGTTGTCCTCTTCCTTAAGCTGCAGCATGTCCTCCATGAGGGCCTTGGGTCTGCATCCTTTGTGGCCGTAGATCGCCAGAATCCTCTCTGCTCTCTCCTCGGCTGAGGGGACGAAGTTCTCAATGATGGTCGCCTTTAGTTCTCTGTATTTGTCATGGGCGGGCGGTTGTCGAATTATGCTCCGCGCGCATCTTGACGTGGCGGTGTCAAGTTTGGCGACGATGTGGTAAAATTTCGTCTCGTCCACCGTTATGCCCGCCAGTGCAAACTGAGCCTCAGCTTGCTGGAACCACGAGCTCGGGTCGTTTTGCCAGAACTCTGGCAGCTTGACGGTGACGGCGCTTGTGTGGGCCGTCTCTGATGTGTCCGCCGGGTGAGAACGCCTTTCTTCTGTCCTCACGGCGGAGCTAGGGATGGTGCTCGGTTGAGCCCTCTCTGTGGATTCTGCCATGGGGGAACGTCTTCCATCCGTTCCCCTGTCTGCATGGGCAACGGCACTTGCCTGGGTCGCCTCCGATGAGTTCGTCGCGGGAGAACGTCTCTGTTCCATCCTCACGTCTGGTCACCAGTGTAGGGAGCTTGGAATGAAGAAGCGATGTGATTTTATAAATCAAAGTTTATTATCAGCTTCACCTCCCTAACATGTCTCATCTCGGTGCAGAAGCAGAATAAGAGGTCGAGCGCAGTCAGACCTTCATACTTATACCCACACTCAACAAAAGACATTGCATATCAAAGCTGACATCCCGCATTAACATAATCCCCCTCCATTGTCCTCCATCTCCTCCACCTGACCCTGGGTGGTCAGGAAGTTCGATCCGGTCTCCACCGCTGTGACTCGGTCTGTTCTTTGATCCTCGCCGGTGGTTGAGACCTCTTGTCCTGTTCTGAGGCGTGAGGTCATTCCACATATGTAATCACTAAACATTCTAATATGTCTATACATATGTAGGTATGGAATATATGGTTAATATAAGCCACAAAGGATAAATTGCACTCTGGTCAATTTCCCTAAAAACGCCAAAAAATAACGTACCCAAAGTAAATCAAAAGCTGTTCTTCAACCCTTTGCAGCATCTTCATGGGGTTGGTCTCATTTAAAAGAAAACACTTTGAATTTTTTGGCAAAACAGTCATAATCTCTCTAAGTGCTCCTGCCACTGAGTAACAGTCATCTAAACATACTGAACTTGAAGAAAATAAATTTCACCTGGGTGTTTTTTTGGATACAAATGCTTGCAAATAACACACAGCTGTGGCTGCATGGTGGGGCAGTGGTTAGCACTGCGGCAGCACAGTTTACCCTCGGCCAGGGGATCGCGGGGATCGTGGGTTCGATCCCTGCCCCCGGCCAACAGTGATCTGTGTGGAGTTTGCATGTTCTCCCCGTGTTGCGTGGGTTTACTCCGGGATTTCTCCGGTTTCCTCCCATATGTCAAAAACATGCAGGTTAGGGATATGGGGCGCTTGCGCACGCAGTGACCGGCAGCTGGTGGCTTGTCACCGGACTGCAGAACAAATCTACCTACGGGTACAAAATAAGTCCAAAAAAACCCCCCAAAAAACAAAAAAAAAACAGCTATCAGATCCGGGCAGGAAAATACAACAGAAATGTAGAACCAAGTGTTATCCAGCTGAGGTCAAAATTTTGTAACAATACCGCAAAAAATGAATATATTACACAGCTTTTTTCTTAGGTTGTTCCCAGGCGTTTTTGAACTGTGCCAAATTGTGCCAAATGGCACAGTTTGGAAAAACGTCTAACTTTTGAATGATTCAATATAGAAGCTTCATCTTGGGCTCTAATGAAAGGTGAAGGGCTGTGGGTGTGTGTGTGTGGGGGGGTTGTTTATTCATTCATTCATGAATGAATGAACAAACAAGCCCCCACACACAAAGAAGCATGCCACGTAAAAAATGTGTGGCTTTTTTTTTTTACAAGAAAAAATAACCTACAGTGCACTAAAAATTATACTAAAATATCTGTAATGTAGAAGATAACAACCCCCCCCCCCCCACTACAGAGGACAGACATCACCCATCGCTACATGACGGACCGCGGGGACTGTGTGCCGCGGTCTACTACGCACAGTTGTACTAAAATATCTGCAATAATATCTGCAATCTGCTACAGAAGAGTAGCGTGGGGGGGGGGCGTTCACGGTCCAAACGCGGCGCACGAACCGTGTCCAGTCCGTGCGCCGCGGTACACGGTCCGTGCGCCGCGGTCTACTATGCACAGTTGTACTAAAATATCTGCAATAATATCTGCAATCCACTACAGAAGAGTAGCGGGGGGGGGGCATTCACGGTCCGGATGCGGTGCACAAACCGTGTCCAGTCCGTGCGCCGCGGTACACGGTCCGTGCGCCGCAGTCTACTACGCACAGTTGTAATTTACCGATCGGTCAAAAGTCATTTTGATTACAATTTTCGGGGATAAAGAATAATTTAGCTTATAACACTTACCTGTCCACAACAGCAGTGTCGCTGGCGAACTTCTCTTCCTCATTGTCAGACGAACATGACGCTGGTCCGCTTGTTGCGGACTCGTGGTTCTGGTCACGTGACCCGGTCAAACCATAATTCCATTATTGCGGTTTTGCGCTTCCATGATTGCGGTTTTGGCGAACGATTTTTCAAAACAAATAAGAACAGTAGTAAGAAAAAAAGACTGGCGAACGCGTGTGTGTCACCCAGCGGCTTACACAAAACAGATTTTGCAAGGGAGGCACGCTTTCGAACTACTGTGCTTCAATTGGCTCGCTGTATTCACAGCCGTTGGTAGGCGGGTCCTTCTTGCTAGGTTTTCACATCTAAACCAATCAAAGCACTCCTTTGGCTTTCTGTTCGCGGCTGTGTCTGTAGTGGAAGAACGGAAATGCAGGGTTTTTTTTTCTCAGTGCGCACTAGTACGCACAGTGTGCCAGAGATGTCAGAGACGTGCCCGCCCGCGGTACACCGGAGTGCAAGAGGTTTAAAAAAAATAAAATAAAATAAAAAAAAAAAATATATATATATATATATATATACACTATAGTGCAGACATTATTAATGATTTTGTGTAATTTTCATAAAATAAAGTTGTTTTTTTCATAATTACCTCTCTTTCACTCTATAATGCTAGTGCCCACAAGATATTTAGATCAGGCAATTGATTCCTTCTGTTCCTTGGCCTTGAAGATGAAATCATTCTTAAAACAAAAAGTCAGAATCCCACAATACCAAGCAGTATGTTTGTCGTACACCGTTGTCAAGGTAGGGTGATAGGCCATAAAGTGTCCCATTCCTTTTATACCATTTCAAGCCCTCACAGACTTCCACACTCACACACTACTAATGGCTGCCACCTAAGTCTACAAGAGCTCAGGGCTTGAGGGCTTAGGTTAGGGAGATTGAGATTCGGCCTACCTCATGTGAACACAGCCAACACGTCCCTGTTCTCTAAGTCACATGGCATCACATTAGCCAATCAAGAACTAGAAAACTTGGGCAAATACCTTGAAAACCACAGAGGCAGATTCAACAAGTTATGTAACTAATGGTCGGATCTCATTCTCTACCCCTTGCAGACTCGTTGAGTTTAGGCGCGTTCACGTTAAGTGACTGAGGGTTTAGGGCTGTCCCAATCTGAAATCAGGAAGTGGCTGACTGCTCACTCGCTAACTTTTTGAGCCGTTGAATGAGCCCTTTTCCTAAGTCAGCATGCTATGCTGGCTATGCTGATTTAAGGTAAGGGAATTACCCACAGTTCATAGTGTCATGCCTGGGTTTCTCAAGGAGAAGCTCCTGATTGGTTATCTGTTCATCACTGACCACCCCTTCACCCCTATTCCACCCCACAAAAAAAAACAAGCGAAAACAAAAAACTGCTTGACAAGAGTTTAAGATCTTTGCCAAAACAAAAATATATGACATAAAGACTTCGAGTTTATGCTGAAATACACACCATTTAAGCAATTCAATTACATTTCTGGTCAATTATGCAGTTTGAAAAAAGATGATTTGCAGTTGTAATCAATTAAATCATCTTAAGAGGCTGCAGCACATTTAATTCAGCTCATTCATGAAGAAAGTAGAAAGTCTGAAATAAAGTCTGAGACCCACAATAGTTGGTCACATGTTTTCACGTCACACAAATTAAAAGTTTGGTTACAATAAATAGGCTGAAAAAATAGATTTTTATTAAAATAGTAACACTGAAAATGAAATAAGGCATTATTTGACCCACTTTACTTCAATAAGAAAATATTACAATTATAAATATAGATGGGCAAAAATGAAGGGGAATGCAATAATTTAAAACAGAAATGGGATTTTATTTTAAGAAGTTACACAAAAACTTCAAAAGACCCTGAAACACACACAGCCTTGAACTTTCAGGATCATTTTCTTTTATCCTTTGTCAATAAACTCCTTTTTGTTTCTGATATTAGTTTTGTCTGGAATCTGTTTTTATTTTCTCCTGTTGTTTTACTTATGTGATCTCTTATATACACTATTTTTGTTTCCTAATCCTTTAAATAAAGCAAATTAAAAAAACTTTGTGTTGCCAAGGTAACAAAGTGTGTCCCATTTCTACCACTGTGAGCCACTTCATCTCCTCACAGACTTGTAGACTTGGACTGCCGCCATCAGTAGTGTACAAGGGCTCAGGACTTGAGGGTTTAGGGAGGACATTGAGATTCAGCCAATGTAAATGATGTAAATGCAAATGCTTAAATGTAAATATTTGAGGAAGGCTGCTATGCAAAAATAATAATTAACTGTATAATCACAAATACATAAATACTGTAAATATTTATGTAAATGTGTTAATATCTAACGATAATTTTTAACTTCACAGTAACATATCAGTTAACACCCATGGTTAACACCAAATATTAACTTATGCATCTTACATTTCTAACAAACATTCTCCTGTTATGTGTAACAAGTAACACAGTCCTTTAGTCAAAAATACCCAGAATTTCATACACATACAGTTGAAAGCAAATTTTTACACTGTATGAAAAAAACACATAACCTTTTTTCTTGTTCTCTAACATTAAATCAAACTAAACTGTTCCTGTTTTAGGTCAGTTAGGATTACCAAAATATTTTTATTTGCTAAATAATTTTTTAGAGAATTTTTTAAAATCATTTTTTTGAAAGTCAGAAATTTACATACACAAAAATTACTACGCCTTTAAACAATTCGGGAAAGTTCACATAATGATGTCATGACTTTGCAAGCTTCTGATAGATTAATTGACAACAGTTGAGTTAATTGGAGGCAAGCCTGTGGATGTATTTTAAGGTACACCTCTGCTTCCTTGTGTGACATTGTTATGTAGGGAAATCAAAAGAAATCAGAAGATATCAGGAAGAGAATTGTGGACCTCCACAAGTCTGGTTCATCCCTGAGTACAATTTCCAGATGCCTGAAGGTGCCACATTCATCTGTTCAAACAGTTATATACAAGTATAAACACCACAGGAATGTCCGGCCATTATGCCGCTCAGTAAGATTATGGGTTCTGTATCCCAAAGATGAACGTGTTTTGGTGTGAAATGTGCATATCAGCCCTAGAATAAAAGCAAAAGACCTTGTGAAGATGCTGGCTGAAACTGGTAAGCGTGTTACTATCTACAACGAAAGCACCAAGGTACTAATGCCTCGGTGCCAGAGCCTTTGCAGAGGTATGCATTCTCGGATCATCACCAAAATGTTATGGGTTAGCCCAAGGACCACCTCTGGTAAAAATGTCATCCAAATCCATTTAGTAGTTTTGGAGTATTCTTGCTAACACACTGCAAGAAGATAAGAGCCTTGGTGGAGGTATGCATACTGGAATCATTACCAAAATGTTATGGGTTCCTCTCTAGCCCAATGACCACCTCTGGTAAAAAAATTTCATCCAAATCTATCTAGTAGTTTTAGAGTACACGCATGCGCAGTGAAAGTAATCTGCAGTTCACATGCCCATACTGTCAGCGGCAGCCAAGAGCCACCAACCTGATTTGAACAGCTGCAATCCAAACACAAAGAAGAGCACAGTAGCAGACATTTTAAATGGTGGAAGCAATGGAGGTACGTGACTACAGTGACAAGCAAGACAAACAGGAGCTTTTGCTGTTTAGTGGCAGAGGAAGAAAACAGATGAGCAAAAAGACGGACATTTGTTCACCCAGTATTGGTGGATTGCTCAGTACTTTCATCTGGCGCGAGTTTCCGGTCGCATGCGCAGTACTGTTCAGTAAAGACTGACGGTAAAGGTGAGCTATTTTTGTGTTTATTTAAAAAACAAAGCATTATTTTGAAATTCTGGCAAATTAAAAGCTGAGAAAATATGATGATACAACGATACAAGCCTTTAGTTCCACTTAATTTTCACCGGGTAAGCTGAAACAGAGAGGAGGACAGACGGACAGATACACACACACACAGCCACAAACAGATGCAATAACCAACTACTGTATGCTTCCGTTTCACTATAATGAAACGAGTCCTGTACGGACATGGGCTGAAAGGCTACTCAGCAAGGAACAAGCCTTTATCCCAAAAGCAACATAAAAAAAGACAGATTACAGTTAGAAATGCTCATAGAAACAAAGACCTTAATTTCAGACCACAGGACAAGACATGTCCTGTCATCTGATGAAACTAAAATTGAATTGTTTGGCCATAATGAGCATTGTTACATTTGGAGGAAAAAGGAGGAAGCTAGCAAGCCTGAGAACACCATCCCAACTGTGAAGTACGGGGGTGGCAGCATCATGTTGTGGGGGGATTTTGCTGCAGGAGGGACTGGTGCATTTCACAAAACATATGGGATCATAAGGAAAGAACGTTATATGGAAATATTAAAGCAGCATCTCAAGACATCAGCCAGGAAGTTAAAGCTTGGGCACAAATGGGTCTTCCAAATGGACAATGACCCTAAGCATACCACCAAATTAGTTGCAAAGTGGCTTAAGGACAACAAAGTCAACATTTTGGAGTAGCCATCACCAAGTCCTGATCTAAATTCCATAGAAAATGTGTAAGGAGAGTTGAACAGACACGTCCGGGCAAGGCGGCCTACACACCTGACTCAGTTACACCAGTTCTGTCAGGAGGAATGGGCCAAAATTCCACCAAACTATTGTGAGAAGCTTGTGGAAGGATACCCAAAATATTTAACCGAAGTCATACAGTTTAAAGGCAATGCTACCAAGTGCTAAAAGAAACTATGTAAACTTTTTACTTTAAAGAAAAAAATCTCTAAAAATATTTAGCAAATATAAAAATTATTTAGCAAAGAAAAATAATTTTGGTGTTCCTCACTGACCTAAACCAGGAAAAGTTTAGTCTGATTTAATGTCAGAAAGTGAGCAAAAAAGGTTATGTGTTTTTTTGTAGTGTATGTAAACTTCTGCTTTCAACTGTAAACATTAGACTTCTGATGAAAATTAGATGCAATCCTACCCACTGTCCTCAGTGCTTCCATGACTTCAGTTTTGGTGTTATTCTACAGTGTGGGGATTGCTTTGTCTGTTAATATTTCCATGATGGGATGTTGTACAATGTTGTTGTTGGCTCTAAAGTGCTCAACATAGTGTGAAAGCTCTGGTCCTCGACAACAGAATATGGGTGCCCTTTCCGAGTTGGGTGGATGCTTTGACACTGCTTGCTCGATGGTCGCTACAACAGTTTTTTTTTCCTTCCTCATGGTTTCACATATTTTTCCATGTTTCCAAAATACTTTAGCTTAGTTTGACAGAGCCTACATACAGTGTGAATTTTGTCCAGGTCTTTTCCCGTTTGTTTCATAGAAGCTGAAGTGCTGCCATATTGCTTTTAATGAACAGAGGGCTGGTCGAATATCCTACTCTGCCTTCACGTGTCTGTGTGTTGAGTCACACCATAAACTGTCCAGATGCTGCAGTTCCCCATTTTTCAGTTCCTCTTTTTTGTTCTGTCAAAATCAGTTATGTTGTTAATTAATATTTAAGAATCAAGCTCTTGAAATTTGTGCATAGATTCAAAATCATGCACATCCACATCATCATGATGTATCGGAAAAATGATCATTTCTCCCATCACAATCAGATATACAGTTAAAGAACAAGGAACAGCTGTTTTGAAATGGAAAAAAAAATCAAGGAAATCATAAAGCAGAAAGGGTGAAAACTTTTCTTTTAATTGGACAAATACTGTATGTTAAAAATTTTTACTAGTTGTAGATTGCACTTAATTTTGCCAAGGAGGTCATGGTATTGGTTCCATTTGCTGGTGCAATTGAAAAGGTTCTGAACAAAAACTATCAATGGAGCTCTTACGTTATGACATTATCCCCATGTTTATTAAGAGGAAACAAAAGTAAATCTTAAAAGAAATAACAGTCTAAACTATAAGACATCCTATTAAATTTTTTTAATATTAAAATTAATCTAAATCCAGATATAATTTTCAAAACAAAAATTAATACTGGTCTTGAAGGAAATTTTCAGTCTTTGCATGCAGTTTCAGAATGACCTTCCTGATCTCTTCCCGCACATAAAAAAACAACTTTCAGATCATTGTGTGTGTTTATTTCTTTGACTTAAGCCAATATACAGTAGTTCTTTACTTAAAAAGCATTTCATATGGGTGCCGTAAATTTGAATTATTCTTTCTAAGCTTCGTTCTATATCACGATTAGATTATTTACAGTACATAAGTAAATCTATTGATTTCAAAAGATTCTCATTCCATGTGTATAATACAGAATACTGAGTCAGTGAAAACATCTCACCTTCAAGATTTGAAAATATTTTATTTACAAGTATGTATTCTATATAAAAAAAGAAATGATCTTGCTTTGAAAACTGACAATTATGGAGATGATTAAACTTTTTAATCGGTGGTAAACGAAAATAAAATGCTAACACTGGATCAGTTCTTATAAGACTGTCCATTCATACAATCCAGATGTCATTACCGGGTGTGTCTACCAGCAACACTGATGCAGGCAGTACATCTGTCTCTCAAACTGCTATGCTGCCTGTATCAGCTGATTGCATGTAAGTGGTCCTGGATAACTTGCTACAGTTCACTGAAATCCCACACATGCTTGATTGGGTTGAAGTCTGAGGAATACAGAGGACAATCCATGATAATGACATGTTCTGCTGCCAGAAAAGCCATGGTGACACGTACACTTTTGTCCTGCATTACCTTTGATCATGGCAAGTGCATGGTGATCACTAATACCCCCTTTACACAGGGGTGGAGATCACTGAGAGACCATTGAGAGATCTGGCCAATTTTTGATCTATCAATGATCTTCAATGATCTCCACAGTCGCCACGGTCTCCTTAAAGTTCACAATGCACAAGGATCTCCCAAACAATCCCAAAGATCAAAAATTGGCCCAATCTCTCAACGATCTCCATGCTGTGTAAAGGGACCCTCACATGTGCTGAAATGAAGGGTCAGGTAGGCAGTCTTGGGCAGGGCCATCAACGCAGTAATTACTGAAACCCATGATTTGACATGACATATTATCACTCCGTCACTTTATAATCACTTCACTTCCCATGTCACAGGTTTTGACATTTTACTAATTGTCAGTAACCTCCCCTGTCCCAACACAGATGTCCTATCAGGAAGTAGGTTTCTTGTCATATCATGTCCTATCAGGTCAAGTTATGGTCTGTGTCACTTGTTTACCTCATCACCTCATCTTATCTGTGAGACTTTATTTCCAGTTTCCTCCTGATATTCGGCAGTGTGTTCTGATCTTTGATCTCTTCCTTGCTCTGAACGATCATTTCCTCACAGCCATGTCACATTCTGTGTCAAGGGTTTAACTTGTCACACACATCATGTCACATCACATCATATGTCGTGTCATGGGTTTATCTCGCCCTGTCACCTGATTTGTGTGACTGTATTCCAGGATTTCTCCTGATATCAGGTGTCATACTGTAATCACTATTACAATACGATATAATCACGATACTTTGGGCCACTGTGTGATATTATTACGATGTTGCGATGCACAGAGTATTGTAATATCTTAAATTGTGATTCGCCATCCCAGTCTTTTTCTTGTTCAACTCCTGGCAAGATCTCAGGAGTCACTCCTTTGCTGTGCTGACCTACCCAGACAGTGAGCATTTAGCACCATCTAGTGGGATGAAAAGTCAACTGGTTCTTACTACTCTATTTCATTTTCTACCACTTTTCTGGGGGTCCGGGTTGCAGAGGCAGCAGTCAAAGCAGAGATACCAAGACCTCCTTCTCCTCAGCCTCCTGCTCCAGATCTTCAGAGGGGACACAAAGGCGTTTCCAAGTCACCTGGGAGACCTAGTGTCTCCAATGTGTCGTGGGTCTGTCCCGTGGTTTCCCTCCAGTGGGATGTGTCCGAAACACCTTGAGTGGGAGGCATCCAGGGGGCATCCTGATTAGATGCCCAAACCACCTCAACTGGCTCCTTTCAATGTGAAGGAGTAGCGACTCTACTCGGAGCCTCTACTGAGCTCTTCACCCTATCGCAAAGGGTGAGTCCAGCCACCCCTATGGAGAAAGCTCATTTCAGCCACTTGTATCCGTCATCTCATTCTTTCAGTCATAACCCAAAGCTCATGACCATAGGTAAGGGTAGGAACATAGACTGACCAGTAAATCGACAGCTTTGCTTTGGAGCTGAACTCCCTCATCACCACAACCGACCGGTACAACATCCGCATTACTGCAGATGCTGCTCCAAGTCAATCTGTCAATCTCCCACTCCATTCTCCCCTCACTCTCCCTTGCCACAGATGAAGCAGTTGATCATTATTTTTGTGTTGTTGATGTTATGGTGTCTCCATTCAGCATCCGAGTGAGTTTATAATAAACTAAAACTACCGCCACTCAAGAAATCTTTACTGAGTCTGAAAAAAAAGATCATTCAGATCTAGTAAGAGATCAAAGATCTGAACACACTGCTGAATATCAGGGGCAAACCCAAAATAAAGTCACACAGATCAAGTACATTCACTCATGTAGAACAGTTAAACACACTAACACATAGACTAACACACATTTCATCATCTCATGCAAGTGAATCTGCAGCAGGACACACATATATTAAATTTCTAAAGAGTTCTTCTTGTAAGAAGTAGAAGTGCTGCAGCTCACTGGTTAGCTCCCACACTGACTGATCTTAACATCATCGAGTCAGTGTGGTTTATGTGCACAGACAGAAAGATCTGAGGCACCTTTAATAAGGAATTGTAGCAAGCTCTCCAAGATGCTAGAAACAGCTAGGTATATGAACCTTTAAAACAGCTCACAAGTTTTCTGTAATTTATCTAGAGTACATTTTATTAACTAATTAAACACTTTGAAAACATCCTCCATTTTAAAATTTTCCCTCAGCAACAATAAAGTGAAAATCACTTTACTTTTATTGCTTAGTTTTTCACAGTATTCTGTACTTTATGGACTTCAGTAGACTTGTTCCACAAGGCACAAGGCTTGTGTGCTGGCCTAAATTTGGTTAATCAGTCAGGGCCTTGATTTAGCCCCAAGGTTGCCACAGAAAGGTTTTATCAGGCTATACTTAAGTCTTGATGGTGAAAATTAACCCAAATAAGCTGGCTGTTTCAGGCCATTTATATGTATAACCATGAAAATAGGATCACATCTCACACAGCAAATGCCACAAAAAAAAAAAAAATTCTGGAAGACTTTGCCAGATATCCCAACAGCTTGATGTCTGTTTCCAGATGTCTTTTGTGGATATAAGTTGTCGTTTCAATATCTTTTCAGCAAGTTTTTATCTGAGTGGATGACAAATGCCTTTAACATTTTATAGGAGCCAACATTTCATATCAGTGACAACTAAACAAATCACTGCCTGTCCAAGGTGCAATGCTGGAGCAATGTTAACAAGTAACTAACAGGTCTGACATAATAGAAAGAAACACAACGACATTAGCTCAAGGCTAAGTTTGAGCTAAATGCTCAGCCTGTCGGAATGTGTTTCTTCCAGCAGCCTCTTAAAGTTGAATGTAGTCTTCCCCCCACATGATTCATCTCACACATTTTTCTGTACAAATCTTTACTGTCCCTGAATGCAGAGGCTGTAACAAATCTAGCAGTTGGAACAGATTCACCCTCTAACACCCATGGCTCAGTAAAACAGATCAAGATGCAAGCTTGGAAAGGTTTAGAATAAATAAATCTTACTTTGAGCAAAATCTCATCATCTAAACAACAGTATAAACTGAAAAATGGATGCGACCATGTCCAACCACATCTCTGTCTGACTGGTTAAATATCATCAGAAGATGCTGATACCCAACAGATAAAGCACCTGGATTGGGTTAGGTCCATAACACCATTCCATCTGGAATACTGACGGTTAGAGAGGTTGTAGAAATTTTATAATCTATTTTAAATGCTGAAGTCATAACAGCACAGTCTCATGACTTGTTTTTGTAGTGAAATATTTCTCCAGTTGAGGATCTACACTAAAAAAATGTGGAAAATAGTTTCTTTAAACAATATTGCATGAGAGAGAGTGCACTATCAATGAATAGGTAACTGTGGTGATTCATCATAGGCGGAGGGCCGAAGACATCAGTACAGTTATTATATTCATGATACCGCACGGCCTCCAGTGTAATATTGCTTTTATACAACAGTTTTACAAGCACAGTTTATTAAATGACAGCAATACAGGACAAAATATTATGATTTGTTTATTTAACCAGTTATTTTATGCCGCAGAGGGAAAAAAAGACCCTTCTAAATGTAGCCAGTTAACTGTTGCGAAGCACCTCAATCAGCATAATACAGAAAAGAATACATCGGTCATGAATTGCCTAACAGGGGCAGTAGAAGACCCAAACGCTGACTTTGAGTTTGTAAATGTTTTAATAATGGAGGAGCACAAAAACACAAGAAACACAAAACTACCGAATGTGAGGCTAGGCAGGTACAGGAGGGAGAATAGCCGGATGGGTTAAGGCGTGGAACGCACACCAGGAGTAAACAACAAAAGCGAGGGGCACCCGCAAAGATAAAGTCCCACGCACAAAACATGCAGGGAGAACCGAGATGAAACACTTATGTCAAAGACGAACGTAGGTCGCAGCGCTGAACTGCGGCGCAAGCGGCTGTGTATGGATACAGATACAGACGTGGACAAAATTGTTGGTACCCCTCTGTTAATGAAAGAAAAACCCACAATAGTCACAGAAATAACTTGAATCTGACAAAAGTGGTAATAAATAAAAATTCTATGAAAATTAACCATTGAAAATCAGACAATGCTTTTGAATTGTGGTTCAACAGAATTATTTAAAAAAACAAACTCATGAAACAGGCCTGGACAAAAATGATGGTACCCCTAACTTAATATTTTGTTGCACAACCTTTTGAGGCAATCACTGCAATGAAACGATTTCTGTAACTGTCAGTGAGACTTTTGCACCTCTCAGCAGGTGTTTTGGCCCACTCCTCATGATCAAACTGCTCCAGTTGTCTCAGGTTTGAAGGGTGCCTTCTCCAGACAGCATGTTTCAGCTCCTTCCACAGATGTTCAATAGGATTTAGATCAGGGCTCATAGAAGACCACTTTAGAATAGTCCAATGTTTCGCTCTTAGCCATTCTTGGGTGGTTTTAGCTGTGTTTTGGGTCATTATCCTGTTGCAAGACCCATGACCTGCGACTGAGACCAAGCTGTCTGACACTGGGCAGCACATTTCTCTCTAGAATACCTTGATAGTCTTGAGATTTCATTGTACCCTGCACAGATTCAAGACACTCTGTGCCAGATGCAGCAAAGCAGCCCCAGAACATAACAGAACCTCCTTCATGTTTCACAGTAGGGACAGTGTTCTTTTCTTGGTATGCTTCATTTTTGCGTCTGTGAACATACAGCTGATGTGCCTTGCCAAAAAGTTCCAGTTTTGTCTCGTCTGTCGATAGGACATTCTCCCAGAAGCTTTGTGGCTTGTCAATATGCAGTTTGGCAAATTCCAGTCTGGCTTTTTTATGATTTGTTTTCAACAGTGGTGTCCTCCTTGGTCGTCTCCCATGAAGTCCACTTTGGCTCAAACAACGACGGATGGTGCCATCTGACACTGATGTACCTTGACCTTGGAGTTCACCATGAATGTGTTTAGAGGTTGTTCTGGGCTCTTTTGTTACCATTCGTATTATCCATCTCCTCCTGCAGCCACGTCATGGGAGGTTGGCTACAATCCTGTGGATCTTAAATTTCTGAATAATATGTGCAACTGTAGTCACAGGAACATCAAACTGCTTGGAGATGGTCTTATAGCCTTTACCTTTAACATGCTTGTCTATAATTTTCTTTTTAATCTCCTGAGACAACTCTCTCCTTTGCTTCCTCTGGTCCATGTTTAGTGTGGTACACACCATGTCACCAAACAGCACAGTGACTACATGTCACCCTTTAAATAGGCCAACTGACTGATTACAACTTTGTAGACACCTGTGATGTTAATTAGAAGACACATCTTGGTTGAACATGTCCCTATGGTCACATTATTTTCAATCTTTTCTAGGGGTACCATCATTTTTGTCCAGGCCTGTTTCATGAGTTTGTTTTTTAACCCCTTGAACTCTGTGAATTCCGCGGGCGGTCACGTCTCTGCATCTTAGTGCGTCTCAGTGCGCACTGAAAAAAAAGCTGTATTTCCGGTCTTCCAGTACAGACACAGCCTTGTTACAACCTGAGAAAAAAGCTGTGTAATATATTCATTTTTTGTGGTATTTTTACAAAATTTTGACCTGAGCTTGAAAACACTTGGTTCTACATTTCTGTTGTGTTTTCCAGCCAGTATCTGACAGCTGTATGTTATTTGCAAGCATTTGTATCTAAAAAAAACCACTCAGGTGAACTTTCTTGTTACTCAGTGGCAGGAGCACTTAGAGAGATTATGACTGTTTTGCCAAAAAATTCAGAGTATTTTCTTTTAAACGAGACTAACCCCATGAAGATGCTGCAAAGGGTTGAAGAACAGTTTTCGGTTTACTTTGGGCATGTTACTTTTAGGCGTTTTTAGGGAAGTTGAACAGAGTTCAACAGGTTAAAATAATTCTGTTGAACCACAATTCAAAAGCATTGTCTGATTTTCATTGGTTAATTTTCATAGAATTTTTTTTATTTATTACCACTTTTGTCAGATTCAAGTTATTTCTGTGACCATGGTGGGTTTTTCTTTCATTAACAGAGGGGTACCTGTGGGGCACCCCCACAACAGACTGGGACAAGCAGAGCGCTCAACTAGAGCAACTAACATAGCAGTGAAATGTGTGTATTAGTGTCAACAGGCAGCCTCGCTTTGTCTGGCTCTTTCCTGCTCAGTACTGTGATGTTAATGTGCCATTCATGCATTGTGTTCAAGCTTCCTGCTCTTACTGTGATGCAAATGTCCCATGCCTTTCATGTATTGTCTGTAACTGGGTATATAAGCTGACTGAAATTCATGTTCACTCTCTCTTTGACTGCTCATCTGACTACTGCTGCTGAGAGCCTGAGGACCCGCTCCAGCCCGCCTGCACAAGGGCTGGGGTGAGTTCAATGATGGTGGGATGAATGATATTAAACACCACTTTTAAACCCTCACTTCGCTCCTTATTATTTCATGCCGCCACATTGGTGACCCCGAGAATGCACACGCTTTGTGCAACGCAACCTTCTGGTCTGGACAGCCACGCTGGTGACCCGACGACAACGAACGCAGCACCCGGCGGTGATTCTCCGACGACAAGCGAACGCAGCAGCCTGGCGCAAATGATCTGCCCTCCCTTCTGCTACATGGAGACCTCGACGCAGAGCCACCACCAGGCAAACTCCCTCGGAGATCACCCACGACCGTGAAGGCTGCAGAAAGCGTCAAGGCGACCCTCGCCTGAGATCGGGACATCCACGCTGGACCGGCCGAGGGACACAGAACGTCTTCTCCCTTTCACCGCCCTCCTCCCTCTCACCGCTCCAACGCATCGACACGAGCCCGAGGGACAGAGATCATCTCCTCCCTCTCACTGCTCCAATGCACCATGACCCGACACAGCAAACTACAGCAACACACTGAACAGGGATGATTATCGGCGCCGACTATGCTGATCTCCAGCAAGCTCCCTGACCCTGACTCGCCTCTACAGCGGACCTGCCACGCACCGAACCCCTGCACACGCACCGGGGGGTATGAGGACAGCGCACCTCGCACGGGACATACCGGCTCTACACAGACCGCCAGCGTCCTTCGCCGCTGCACACGGAACTTTCAGGGCTGCTCACACACCTGAAGCATCACACGCAGCTCACTCACAGGATTTTGTATGGGTCTCAGCCACGGCGCACAAAGGGAATTCAGCCGTCAGCTGTTCCCGAGGGCTTTAGGGCTGCGCCCGCACCTAAAGTCAACACGCCAAGTCCCTCTGCTTTTGTTTTTTTCTCACAGCCGCTACGCAGCCTCGCAGCTCCTGTTTTCCTTCATGGCCGCTATTAATCCTCGCAAGACTTAACCACGAGAGGAGTCAGTGACTAATTTTTTCTTCTTACAGCTGCTGTGGACCTCCGCACGTTCAACGGGACAGCCCCTCAACATCGCGGATCCACAGGCAATTTTTGCACGGCCCAGACAATTTCGCCGTCCCGGGCCGGCACTTGCTACCCCCACCCCCCCTCCCTCCACCGCCGCCACCTACAGCGAGCCTCCCCCGCAGCTCGCTCCCAAAGCCGGACTATCGAGGCCTCAGCTTCCCGCTAAGCCCTCTGGGGGGGGGGGAGTGTGTGGAGCACCCCCACAACAGACTGGGACAAGCAGAGCGCTCAACTAGAGCAATTAACATAACAGTGAAATGTGTGTATTAGTGTCAACAGGCAGCCTCGCTTCGTCTGGCTCTTTCCTGCTCAGTACTGTGATGTTAATGTGCCATTCATGCATTGTGTTCAAGCTTCCTGCTCTTACTATGATGCAAATGTCCCATGCCTTTCATGTATTGTCTGTAACTGGGTATATAAGCTGACTGAAATTCATGTTCACTCTCATTTTGACTGCTCATCTGACTACTGCTGCTGAGAGCCTGAGGACCCGCTCCAGCCCGCCTGCACAAGGGCTGGGGTGAGTTCAATGATGGCGGGATGAATGATATTAAACACCACTTTTAAACCCTCACTTCGCTCCTTATTATTTCATGCCGCCACAGTACCAATAATTTTGTCCACGTCTGTAAATAATACAATGGTAATCAGGTGTGGGTACAAGAGCGGCGATGATAACCTAAATATAGAACAGCTGGGGACAACCGAGAAACTAAACTAGTAGATACAGAAGTAAACAAAGGACACTGTCAAAATAAAAGCACAGGAATATAATAAAACATAATAATAAACATGAAAATAATAACAAGACTAAGATATGGAAAATGAAAAAAGAGCAACTCAGATCACATCAAGCTACCAAGACCAAACTGAGATACCAGGAACCTGAAGTGAGGAAAACACAGAAAATAATCAGAAATGGACTTAAAAGCCTGAGCATGGCCCTCCACCTGTGCTCGGCCTTGTGACAACAGCTATTGTCATTTCACACACATATAAACAAATTAAATACAAATTAATTGTAAAAGTGCATGTTTATAATACATACCAGTCACTTGCTGAGTAGGTTTGTGGGTGTCTGTGCAATTACATAGTTGGCTAGCTAGCATGCTAGCGATTTGGCTTCACTTGCTTTTTCTTGGTATTTTCAGATGAAATAGAGTCCATCACCACAAAGGTATCATGGTTTGCTAATTAAGTCAATAAATCCAACTCTAGCTTGTTTGTTTTAACAGGTGTAAAATATCTTGCCAGATGTTTAGAGGGCCGGGATTTCCAGGTCATAGAGGTCTGTATTAGGATTGTCTCTAGTCTTCAAACAGCGCCTCACTGTGGAAATTAAGGTATCCAACACAGTATTACATTTCTCACATATAAGAAGCCACTGATAATTATCTTTAATTAATTTAAAGATTATCAAAACAAGTGGAGTGATACATATTTGGTGAAACATACTGGTGTGATTATCAGGGACTATGATAACTCCTGGAATCCTATTATCCAATCATATTTCTTGGTCAGAACTAGCTGTTGTATAATTGTCCATTAAAGCTAGTATCTCATGGAGTGGCAAATGGTGGCGAATGTTACGATTTTTGAATTTTCCAGCTTTTCTGGCAAATGTTGACAAAAATCAGGTGTTAACCGTTCCTGCTTCTCGTCTCCTAACCGTGGTTGGGGGACGCAGGGGAGATCTGTCTTCTCCAGGGCCGGAGGCAGCTTTTCCTCCTCTGGGGTCAACTCCCAAGTAAAACCTCACTCTTGTTAAGAACGGTATTGTGGTGCACAGAAACACAGGCCGTTTCGCTGAAGCGTTGGGGCTTTATTCACAGACTGCACTGTTGATAGCAATGATATCTACCTGCTCCGGTCGCCTCGCTCTCTGTCTCTCATCCGCCCAAAATCACACACACCGTTCACTCGTCGGGGCCGTTCCACACACACCTTGGGGCGCGCCTCGGCTGCGCGCACGCACTCACTCACGTTCACGCACTGAGCTGTCCTATCTAAACACCTGCATTAGGCACATCTTACAACACAGGGTTCACCTCTGTCATCAGCAACATTTAATGATGTTTAGCAAAAAGTAGTTCCCCCCCCCCCCCCCCCACACACACACACAAACCGCCACCACCACTTACAACAAATAAAAAAGAAAAACTGCTAGTGACCTTAAAAATGTTTGCGAACTGTTTCACAACCTTTTATGAACCCTGATGAAAACCAAAAATCACGTTTGTCAGCATCCGCCGCTCCGTGAGACACTAGCTTAAGTGAAAGCTCATATTAGCAGTCCCAAGCTATCAGTTTATGTTTTGCTGTGACTAAGAGTAACAGACAATTCAGATGAACTTTTTTTTAGTGTACTCTTACATAATTACACTAAGTAATTAATATCATAAAGTAGCTGATGTGTAGTGAATGTTGTGTGTGTGTGTGTGTGTGTGTGTGTGTGTGTGTGGCCCTTGTGGCTTGCTGTACCTGCCCTGGGTGTGACGTCAGATAGGCTGCGGCACCAGCATATGTAGTTGTTCTGTGCTCAATAAAGTTGAGTTCACTGCATGACATAAGACCGACTCCGACCATTATTAAAGACATAACATTTTGGCGACAAGGAGAAACTATGGGGGCATATGGGATACCTCCACCATTATCACCATTTCTGGATTATCCGGGAGAGCCAGCGATCCTGTGGCCAAACTGGGTGACCATGTTTGAGGGTTACATCGTGGCGCTGGGCCTAAGTAGACTCAATGGAGCACGAAGACGAGTACTTCTGGCCCACCATCTCAGCGTAGAAGGTCGGAAAATTCTCTGTATGTTGGGAGAAATGGAGTATTATACGGATGCTGTCTGGCGGCTGGCCATATATTTTGCCAAACATACGAGGACCACGAAACTGCAGGTAATGGAGCTGTTGGTGCCAAAAGAGGCTAAGCTAGCTAGCTTGGGGAAGCTAGCGGCTCAGTCAGTGACAATGGGGAAGTTAGCCACAAAGCTAGGTGCGCGCCAAAACCAAGCTACGAGCTACCAGCTAGACTTCGAGGTAGAACTGGGGCCACGAGTGGGGGAGCCCCAGTCACCGGAGACGGCAAGACAGCCAAGGAGCTCAGCACGCTGGAGTCGGAGCAGTGACAGTCGGGCGCAGAGGCAGCACAGCAGAGTGCTGTGGATGATGGTGTTTGGCGCAGTGACGAGGCGCCTGGGTCAATGAACAACACCGACGAGAGTGATGCTGAAAGTCCCAGGAAGCAGCAGTGACAGTCGGACACAGAGACAGCACAGCGGAGCACCTCGGACCACAGAGAAGAGGTACCGGGTGCCACAGAGATCAGGCAGGACCTCAGTGGCGGGGCTCAAAGCGCCTTGGATGAAGGTGCTGGGCCTTACAGCGAGGTGCCCGAGTCGATGTGTGACAGCGACGAGTGAGCTTTGGTTTTCCCGGGAGCTCGGCCACAGGGGGTTGGAGCATCTGGAGATACAACAGCGGCAGCTGCAGCAGTTCTGAAGGCTGTTGGGGGTGGACCGACAGGCACAGAGGGGCTGTGTGCTGGGCAGCAGCACTGTGGGTCCAGACGAGAGAAGCAGTCGAGGGTGAGGAGAAGAGACATTCTTATCGGGGAGGTCAGCTTCAACCCCAGGGGCAGGCGGCTGCCAAGGACGCGCATGCCGTGGGGCTGCCCTGGACCCCCGAGCCGGTTTTACCCTTGGCTGCCCGTGGACATTGGTGTCATGTAAATTATTTGAATGTAAATATGTTTATATGATTGCATGAGTGTATGAATGTGTTGTTCTGGGATTATTTTACGTATTTTGAGACATAGTCCTATTTTGTTGTTTTTGGGCAAGTGTGTTAGGTCATTATAGTTCACTGTTCCCTGTTGTTTCTTAGTGTGTGATTCGGGTCCTAAATTGGGGTGGGTCTGAATTGTGTGTATGTGTTTTGCACTTTTGTAAGGGGGAGGGGAATGATGTGTAATGAATGAAGGGTGTGTGTGTGTGTGTGTGTGTGTGTGTGTGTGAGAGAGAGACACCCTTGTGGCTTGCTGTACCCGCCCTGGGTGTGACATCAGACGGGCTGTGGCACCAGTATATATAGTTGTTCTGTGTTCAATAAAGTTGAGTTCACTGCATGGCATAAGACTGACTCTGACCATCATTACAGACATAACAGTAGCACTAATATTACTTAGTCAGTTTCTGGTTAATTCACTCACCTCTTATATTCCAACTAATGTTGCATACATATTTTGTTTGGTTAAATAATAAATTGTGCATTTTACAATTTACATCTTCTCAAAGCAAGGAGGTTTTCTTTTCAATTCACAACATAATGATTGCTCTTCTTGTGGTATTACCTTTATTAGTTGCACTTTAAAACTGATGCTTGCATATTGTATTTTTATTCAGGGCAATATGCTATTTTACTTTATTTTCATCTTCTGTTGTTTGCACATTTATATGAATGCTGGTTACATTGTTATTCTATGTGATGGTTCAATTTTTCAGTTCTAGACAATGACCAAAGAGGGTTTGAAGTGTTTGCCTTTAGAAAAATAGGGCCCAACCAAACACAATAGGGACCCCAAAAAACTAAAAAACGGCCCTGTCAGTCAAGACATGTGGTTGTATTCTGGGGTGAGGAACTTCTGTTCAGTTTTCACATATCTATTGGAAGACTTATCATCTCACAAGCACCTTGTATTTAACAGTACCTCATTCAAGATGTGAGTCATCTTTAAAGACATTTGATGATCCGTCACAACTTGGAGGCCACTACACGTTTGGTACAACAGACCAAAGTGAACAATACATGCATCTACATAAGCATACTATAAAATTATGAATCAGCCAAGGAACTTTGCTACATTGTGCAATTATCTGTTTATAACTTTTACCAAGGATAAATATCTTCAAAGACTTACAGACGTATTTTCATTAAATTTGGAGGACACACAGACCTTGATTAAACATGCAGCCAATTGGATTTTAGTTACAATATGAATCAAATTTGTCCACAGTATTCTGTTTTGAAAACCCAGTAGAGGACCTGATAAATGAGTTAAATTCAACTTCTGAGGCGAGTACAGAAATAATAAGCAGAAAATTAAGTGAAAAGGGGATTTGATTGATGTCTGTGCATAATGGTTCAAAGGATGCTTATTATTATTTATTCTGTTTGTCTTCTGTGGAACCAATTCCTGATATTGCTTTGAGCAATGTCTAGAACAGTTTGGCATTGCAGTCCATGCTCTTTTCTTCAGAGGTTTGAGGTGTATTTGGACTCTGTCCTGAAGCTGTAGGTTGAAAAATAACCCTTAGAAACGTGAATGTTCCAATAAAGCATTGTGCCTTAAATGCCACTCTGCTGTCAAAACTAAATGTTCCAAATGGGTTTTATGCCCCAATAAAAATGTCACATAAACACTCAATAACCACATGCCCTAGCAAAATAATGCATCTTTTTTTAAAGGATTCAAATTTACATGTGGATGCCCTGTCCTCATTCCTTCACATGTTGTCCCACCCCGCTCAATTTCCACTTCTGTTTACAAAGTAAAAGTTAGTTAAGTAAAAGTTAAGTAAAAGGACAAGCTCCGATGATGCTGAGAGGGGAAATTAACACTTTTATGAAACGGACCATACATGCCCACTAGGGCTGGATGATATGGCTTTTCACATGTATCACGATACAGTTAGGGTTTTATCATGATATGTGATATATATCGCAATATTTTGAGATCCTCTCTGAACAACTGTATAAATGTTCATTTAAAACCTTTGCATAAAAGGACACCAGCATAATAGAAACAGACCCTTGTATTGCATTTTTTAAAACTGCATGCAAAAAGGGGATGATAAAATCAAGTTAAATTTAATAAACTTTATTGAAACAGTAAGCCAGCACCACTCATAAATTTGCAACAAATGAGAATAAATAATGGTAGGCCTTCCTATTCACCTGATTCTTAAAAACGACAATAAAACCAAAACAAAATTTAAAAAGGACTCAAAACAATAAAAAGGGCATTAAGCAAGAATTCTAGAGAAATATATTTCAAAACCATATAATTTAAAGTGCACGATTTCTATTTGGTCATGTTTTTAACAATGGGAACCCTGTCTTTGGCATTATAATTTGTGACTGCAGTGGTGATCTTTTTCCATTTGCACTTTTGTCATATGGGATAAATTTTTCAAAGGAAGAAGCCACAGTCATTTACCTTGAAAATCCTTGGTTCCTTTAATGTCATTTTTTGTGGGGGCTCCCTGGGATTTTGACTAACAGATTTTAATACATTATTAGCCTTTTGTTCTTATTAAAGACAAAGATAGAAAGGAGATGTTTCTACCTTCTTTTCTTTTCTTTACATGTTTCAACTGTTCACCGCAGTCTTCATCAGAAGTGTCCACTGATTGCTGCCAGGTGTCATTTATCAGCTGACTTTCCTAGGCGGGGCCAGCCCAGCAGAACTGTCAGATCCACCGAGCCGGCCCTGCTTTCCGCCTACATTCTCCAGAGACCATCGGATGGTGGAAAGCAGGGCCAGCTTGGTGGATCTGACAATTCTGCTGGGCTGGCCCCGCCTGTGAAAGTCAGCTGATAAATGACATCTAGCAGCAATCAGCTGACACTTCTGATGAAGACTGCAGTGAACAGTCGAAATATGTAAAGAAAAGAAAAGAAGGTAGAAACATCTCCTTTCTATCTTTGTCTCTAATAAGAACAAAAGGCTAATAATTAAAAGAAGACAAAATGAATCTACTCCAGCTAGATTTTAATGCATTCTTCAGACTCATGGATGACATCTCAAGTTGTGAAACAAATTAGTGGTACTGCTACCTTTAAAGACAACAGCATTGCGACATATTTTGCAGAAAACTGTCTTTTGTTCTGTGTCTTCCTTCTGAATTTCGAACCACTGCCAGACAATGGAGCTGGTGCTTTTTTGCTTCACCCTTTTTTCCTCTCTCCTTGTGCTCTGCCAGTGTTGCCATTGTTGTGCATAAAAAAAAAAGTGTCTCTGCTCCACAAAAACAGGCTCAAAAGAAGCAGTTTCCAAAGAAAAAAATGCAGGAAAAAAACAGACCCGGTAATGACCCTGATGCAAAACATAACCGCGGTGGGAGTCACTGAGCTGCAGTCCAGCTGTGTGAGAGGACTTCAAATGGATAAATAAATGCTGATGGCTTACATTGCCATGACAATTTGTGCTTGATAGCCGTGATAAAGGCATTTTATGTATCATGCATAGTAGAATGTATCAATATAACAAATATATTTGGTGTATTGCCCAGCCCTAATGTCTACCCTCATCCTGGTGGCCTGTCAAGCCCTGTTTGTGTACCTTCTCTCTCAGGTTAGAGGGAGATCCTCCACCCTTGCCTGGATCTTTGGAGTCACCACATCTTACTACTGAGAAATCTAACTTCGTGGTGGCCGCAGTTCAGTCCTCTAGAGCAGGGTCTTCAACAGAAGCCTTTGTGCTTATGAATGACAAACTATTTTGCTCGTGATGGTGTTACTGGAGAAACCACAGTTCCTGTTGTCAAAAGAAGAAGAACTGAGACTGCCTGACATTCAAGAGAAACTAAAACTACCTGTTAGGCCCATAGACTTGCACCAAATAATGATTGCTGAAGTCAAGACTGATCACAGAAGGAAACAGACAAAGCCGCAGTATGTGGAAATAGAGAACTCACATGTTAGAATAGGATATAAGAAGGAGCTCTGACCACTGTTTCTTTTAAACAAATTTTGTACTTACTGTGTATTGATTGTGTTCTGTTTTATCTCGCTACGAGATGAAGGCTTAGTTTAACTCTCACCTGAATCTCTCTTATTTTATTAATTGTTTCAGAAGAAATTTTCCGAATACCCCCTTTACATAGGGGTGGAGATCATTGAGAGATCGCTGAGAGATCTGTCCAATTATTGATTTATCAATGATCGTCGGTGATCTCCACAGTAGCCACGGTCTCCTCAAAGTTTTGACTCAGTCAAAAACACACAAGGATCTCCCAAACAATTCCAAAGATCAAAAATTGGCCCAATCTCTCAATGATCTCAGTGCTGTATAAAGGGGCCCTAACAGTTTACCAGACAGCTATCTCTGCTTGTCACATGTGCTTTGACAGTGTCATACAAGGCACCCACCCTTTGGTCATGTGCTTTCTAAAAGATGTCCACTGGCTGAGGCTTGCGGTTAGGCCTGACATCCTTTCCTGTTACCAGACGTTCGTCTTGGGGGCTCTCTGTGTGCCTTGTTTTGAACGTCTGCAGTTGGTGGATTTAAAATTCCTTATATAAAACTGAACTGCTGCTGGCTTTGGCCTCTGTCATATATGTAGGTGATTTGCATGTGCTTTCTGTGCACCCCTTGTGCATGCAAATGTCACTTGATGGCTCCAGGGTCCTATCCCATACTAATGCTGATTTTCTGCCCAAAGTCATCCCCTTGACTAATGCTCAACAGTGTTTGAGCTCCTCAGCTTCTGCCCTCCTCCCTTTGAGTTACAGCAGGGAAAATAAGTATTGAACACGTCAACATTTTTACCATTTTTACATACAGTATTGTGCAAGTTACTAAAAAATAGTAACTAGTTACAGTTACTAGTTACTTCTTTTCAAAAGTAACTGAGCTACTTTTGAGTTAGTGCATGATTAAAGTAACTAGTTACTTGGAAAAGTAACTTTCACATTACTTTTAAATGTATACTTAAATCATCTTGCACACATAGCAAGATCAAGGGCCCCTTGAAAAAAGAAAAAAAGAAAACTGATGAGAAAAAAGTCTCATCTTACAGAGAAAAAATGTCTCAGATTTGCATAAACTATTGTAATCAGTAGCAAGTCAGAAATTTACCAGAAATAAAGCTGTAAATTCACAGAGAAAAATTTGGACCCCCTGGTGGGCTGTTTTTGGCCCACAAGCTATATGTTTGACACCCCTGGACCAGCCCATTAAAAATTCATGTTTAGAGATTTACTTCCATGAAATAGTTGCATGTCACAACAGCATGTAAATGAATAAGAGAAAATAATTTCAATTCAATTCAACTTTATTTATATAGCGCCATATCACAACAATAGTCATCTCATAGCACTTTCAAATGTAGGGGAAACCCCACAAATGCAGAAAGACCCCAGCAATCAGGCGATCCCCTGTGAGCAAGCACTTGGCGACGGTGGAGAGGAAAAACTCCCTTTTAACAGGAAGAAACCTCTAGCAGACCCAGGCTCAGGGAGGGGCAGTCATCTGCTTTGACTGGCTGGGGGGTGAGGGGATAGAGAAGATGAAAAGAACAGACATAAAGAGAGCAAACATTAAAGGAGAGAAGCCAAGTACATTATTGGAGGTCACTTGGCAGTCTAAATTTATTAACAGCAAAACAAAGGGAGGGTTAAGAGACACACGATCCCTCCCTAATCGTAGGCTATATTGAAGAGGAAGGTTTTTACCCTATTCTTAAAAACAGATATCGAGTCTGACTCCCAAACCCAGATTGGTAACTGGTTCCATAGGAAAGGAGCTTGATAGCTGAAGACTCTGCCTCCCATTGTACTTTTGGAGATTCTAGGTATTACAAGTAATCCAGCATTTTGGGAGCGTAATGCTCTGTTAGGATAATAGGGTAGTATCAGATCTTTTATATAAAAAGAGGCCTGATTATTAAAAGCTTTGTAAGTGAGAAGAAGGATTTTTAACTTAATTCTAAACTCTATGGGAAGCCAATGAAAGGAGGCCAGAACCGGAGAGATATGATCTCTCTTTCTAGTACCTGTTAAAACTCTTGCAGCAGCATTTTGGACCAATTGAAGACTTTTTAAAGATATTTTAGGACAACCTGATAATAACGAGTTACAATAATCTAATCTAGAGCTAACAAAAGCGTGGATCAGTTTCTCAGCATCACTCAGAGACAAGATGCTCCTAATCTTGGCAATATTATGCAGATGATAGAAGGCAGTCTTAGAAACAAATTTAATATGTTAGGCTCCAGCTCCCCCGCGACCCGAAAAGGATTAAGCGGAAGAAGATGAATGAATGAATGAATGAATTAAAAAACAGATCTTGATCAAAAATAACTCCAAGGTTCCTCACAGAACTATTCAGAGAAAGAGTAGCTGCATCCAAATGAAGAATTTGATTTGGAAAGGTATTTCTAAGGTTTTTTGGACCAACAAGAATGACTTCAGTCTTATCTGGGTTTAATGGCAGAAAATTACAAGTCATCCAAGCTTTGATTTCCTTAAGACAGGCATCTAACTTGGCTAACTGATTACTATTATCAGGCTTCATTGACAGGTATAATTGTGTGTCATCTGCAAAACAATGAAAATGTATACATCCATCCATCCATCCATCCATCCATCCATCTTCTACCGCTTTTCTGGAGGTCCGGGTCGCGGAGGCAGCAGTTCAAGCAGAGAAGCCCAGACTTCCCTCTCCCCAGCCACCTGTTCCAGCTCTTCAGAGAGGATGCCAAGGCGTTCCCAGACCAGCTGGGAGACATAGTCTCTCTACCAAGTCCTGGGTCTGCCCCGGGGTCTCCTCCTAGTGGGACGTGCCCGAAACACCTCAAGTGGGAGGCGTCCAGGAGGCATCCTAATCAGATGCCCATGCCACCTCAACTGACTCCTTTCAATGTGGAGGAGCAGCGGTTCTACTCTGAGCCTCTCCCAGAAGACTGAGCTCCTCACCCTATCTCTGAGGGTGAGTCCAGCAATCCTACGGAGAAAACTCATTTCAGCTGCTTGTATCCGCGATCTCGTTCTTTTGGTCATTACCCAAAGCTCATGACCATAGGTGAGAGTAGGAACATAGATTGACTGGTAAATCAACAGCTTTGCCTTAGAACTCAGCTCCCTCTTCACCACAACAGACCGGTACAACGTCCGCATCACTGCAGATGCTGCTCCAATCTGTCTGTCAATCTCTCGCTCCATTTTCCCCTCACTCGTGAATAAGACCCCAAGATACTTAAACTCCTCCACTTGGGGCAGGAGCCTGTCCCCAACCCAGAGAGGACAATCCACCCTTTAACAGCTGAGGACCATGGACTCAGACTTGGAGGTGCTGATTCTCATCCTAGCCGCTTCACACTCAGCAGCAAACCGTCCCAGCAAGAGCTGTAGGTCATTGCTGGATGAAGCCAACAGGACAACATCATCTGCAAACAACAGAGATGAGATCCTGTGGTCACCAAGCATAACACCCTCCATTCCCTGGCTGCGCCTAGAAATCTTGTCCATAAAAATTATGAACAGGATCGGTGACAAAGGGCAGCCCTGGCAGAGTCCAACTCTCACTGGGAATGAGTCCAACCGAGTGTTGGCAATACGAACCAAATTCTCACAACGGTCGTACAGAGACCGAATAGCTCGTAACAACAAGCCCGATACCCCATACTCCCGAAGCACCCCCCACAAAAAACCACGAGGGACGCGGTCAAATGCCTTCTCCAAGTCCACAAAACACATGTAAACTGGGTGGGCAAACTCCCACGAACCCTCAAGAATTCTCAAGAGGGTAAAGAGCTGGTCCGATGTGCCACGGCCAGGACGAAAACCACATTGCTCCTCCTGAATCCGAGGTTCGACCAACGGCCGGACTCTCCTCTCCAGTACCTTGGCATAGACCTTCCCAGGGAGGCTGAGGGGTGTGATCCCTCTAAAGTTGGAGCACACCCTCCAGTCCCTTTTTTGAAAAGAGGAACGATCACCCCTGTTTGCCATGCCAAAGGCACTGCCCCCGACCTCCACGCAATGTTGCAGAGGCGTGTCAACCATGACAGCCTAACAACATCCAGGGCCTTGAGGTACTCAGGGCGAAACTCATCCACCCCCGGGGCCCGGCCACCAAGGAGATTTTTAACCACCTTGGCGACCTCAGCCCCTGTGATAGGCGAGTCGTCCCCCTCGTCCACAAACCCTGCTTCCTCTGTGGAAGGCGTATCAGTGGGATTGAGGAGATCCTCAAAGTATTCCTTCCACTGCCCGACGATATCCCCAGTCGAAGTCAACAATACCCCAACTGCACCATACACAGTGTGGACAAGGAACTGCTTTCCCCTCCTGAGCTGCCGGACAGTTTGCCAGAATCTCTTCAAGGCCAACCGAAAGTCTTGTTCCATGACCTCACCGAACTCCTCCCATACCTGGGTTTTTGCTTCAGCAACCACCCGAGCTGCACTCCGCTTGGCCTGCCGGTACACCTCAGCTGCTTCGGGAGTCCCACAAGCCAACCAAGCTTGATAGGACTCCTTCTTCAGCTTAATGGCCCCCCTCACCACTGGTGTCCACCACTTGGTTCGGGGGTTGCCACCTCAAGATGCACCGACCACCTTGCGGCTGCAGCTCTGGGCCGCCGCTTCAACAACAGAGGTGGAGAACATGGCCCATTCAGACTCTATGTCTCCAGACTCCCTCGGAATGTGGTCGATGTTCTTCCGGAGGTGGGAGTTGAAGACCTCCCGGACAGGGGCCTCAGCCAGACGTTCCCAGCACACCCTCACTATACGTTTGGGTCTACCAGGTCTGAATGGCTTCCTCCCCTGCCATCGGATCCAACTCACCACCAGGTGGTGATCAGTTGACAGCTCTGCACCTCTCTTTACCTGAGTGTCCAAGACATACGGTTGCAGGACTGATGACACGATAACAAAATCGATCATCGACCTGCGACCTAGGGTGTCCTGGTGACAGGTGCACATATGGACACCCTTATGCTTGAACATGGTGTTTGTTATGGACAAAACTGTGGTTAGCACAGAAGTCCAATAACTGAACACCACTCGGGTTCAGATCAGGCCGGCCGTTCCTCCCAATCACCCCCCTTCAGGTTTCACTGTCATTGCCCACGTGCGCATTGAAGTCCCCCAGTAAGACAATGGAGTCTCCAAAATGTATACAGTGCTTTCTAATGATGTTGCCTAACGGATGCATATATAAACTAAAAAGAGTAGGGCCTAGCACAGATCCCTGTGGAACTCCATAACTGAGCTTAGAGTTGGAAGAAAACTCATTATTGATATGAAGAAACTGAAGTCTATCGGACAAATAAAATCTAAACCACAGCAGCAAAGTCCCATTTAGTCTAACATAGTGTTCTAATCTATCAAGTAGAATATCATGGTCGATAGTATCAAAGGCTGCACTAAGATCTAAAAGGACATATACAGAAACAAGTCCATTATCAGATGCGAGAAGGAGGTCATTAGTGACCTTCACTAAGGCTGTTTCAGATGAATTGAAACTATTCAAATAAACCATTTCCCTGCAAGTGGTCAAATAATTGCGTATCAACAACTCTTTCTAAGATTTTTGAAATGAAAGGCAGATTAGAAATTGGTCGATAGTTAGCTAAAACTCCTGGATCGAGCGTTGGCTTTTTGAGTAAGGGTTTAATTACAACAATATTAAAAGCCTGCGGTACATGACCTAAAGTTAAAGAAGAATTGATTATTTGATGAATACGGCTACCAATAAATGAGAAGACTTTTTTAAATAACCTGGTAGGAATAGGGTCTAAAAGACAAGTTGAAGGCTTGGATGAGATTATTTTATCTAACTCTAGAAGGTCAATTGGAGTAAACTTATCCAAACAGATATCAATTGAAGGAGTTTTAGTGGCTGCTGTACTTAAGTTTACGGTGGGAAGAATCTGACTGATTTGATCTCTAATAGATAAAATTTTATGATTGAAAAAATTCAAAAAGTCCTGTCTAGTAAGCTCTAGGGGGATGTGATGATTGACAGAGTCCTGACTCTTTGTTAGCCTGGCTACAGTGCTGAAAAGAAACCTGGGATTATTCTTATTCTCTTCTATTAATGCAGAGTAATAACTTGTTCTAGCTTTTCTAAGAGATTTTTTTTTATAAATTAAGAGATGATTTCTCCAAGCTAAATAGATTTCAACTAAATTAGTGGAACGCCATTTTCTTTCTAATTGATGAGTCTTCTGTTTTAAGCTATGAGTTTTTGTATTAAACCAAAGGGTTAGAAATCTCTGATTAGGCTTTTTCTTTTTTAAAGGGGCCACCAAGTCTAGAGTCTGATGCAGAGAGGCTGTAACACTACCTACCATGCTATCAATTACGGAAAGAGCAAGCTCTCTGTCTTTTATTTCCGTTGTGTTGACACATGGCATAGAGGAGACAATCTGCATAAATTTGGTAACAATATCATCTGAAAGACATCTGCTGTAGTAGTATTTTTCTTTAGGAGTCAAATAGTCAGGAATAGTGAAATCAAAGGTTAACAGACAATGGTCTGACAGTACAGGATTATGAGGAGACACTACCAGATTTTCTATTTCTATGCCATAAGTCAGAACAACTGGCGATCTGTCCAGGGTGTACCCTGCCTCTCGCCCAAAGATGCTGGGATAGGCTCCAGCCCCCCCCCCCCCCCCCCCCCCGCGACCCGAAGGATTAAGCGGAAGAAGATGGATGGATGGATGGAAGTCAGAACAAGGTCCAATGTGTGGTGGAGATAATGGGTAGAATTTTCTACTTTCTGGGAAAACCCCATTGAGTCTAATATTGAATTGAACGCCTTATTAAGACAGTCACTATCTACATCAACATGTATATTAAAATCCCCTAATTATTATATCTGATTTCAGCACTAAATCAGCTAAGAATTCGGCAAATTCGGATAAAAACTCTGAGTAGGCCGAAGGAGGACGGTAAACTATGCCAAAGAAAATTGGGTTTAAGCTAAGATTGCTAACATGCCCCATACTGAGGACCAGGCCCTCAAAGGAATTAAAACATGATTTTTGCTTTACATTAACTAGTAATTTAGAATGGTAAATTGTCACTACTCCACCTCCATGACCAGCACTTCTGGGATTCTGATAGTTTAGATAACCAGAGGGAGTTGATTCATTTAAACCAACATAATCATCTTGCCCTAGCCAAGTCTCTGTAAGGGATATTAAATCAATCTGATGATCAATTAACAGATCAAGGACTAGTAGAGACTTGGGAGTTAGAGACCTAATATTTAACAAACCACATTTAATTTTTAAATTATGAGGAAGAGAGGCCAAATCATTAAATTTAGAGACTTGATGTTTAATTTGAGTTTTACCAACTTTTTGTTTAATCACTTTGGGATGATTATACATTATATTTTTATTAACTTTGGGGGGAGTAGACAAATGTTCTCTGAGGGGGAAGACAGGGGCTAAGTTGAGGGGTGGCGGATGAGGAGGAGCTGCAGAAAGGCATATATTTATCAAATTATGTTGTATTTGTCTTGGGTTATAATATTTTGGGTAACGCGAGACAGACACAATCTCTATGGGGTTATAAATTGAAGACTGATCTAAACAGTGAGGATTATTTGGATTAATAGGATTAATATGAGAAGTGGAAACAAAGAAGGACTGGTTGGCAGACCCAGGAACTTTGGGGTGAGTTAACGCACCAAATTTCAGTCACTGTACTAAAAAACGCTGAATGGAATTAGGACAGATTGTCCCTTAAAACATGTGCACCGAAACTATTTGGATGGATGCCATCTGGCCTTATAAATGATGGGCGGTTCCAAAACAGGTTGAAATTGTCTACAAAACCATTGTTTAAAGTAGGACATGTAGAACACAACCAGGTATTAAGGCTGAGAGTTTTGCTAAAATAATTGCAACCTCGTCTGAAAGGTGCCAATGGCCCAGAAATAAACACACGTCTGCCACAGTTCATAAGAGTGGACAGAAGGCTCTTGAAGTCACTCTTTAAGATCTCCGACACTTCATCTGGGATGCAACATGTACAATGACAGTTTTAGCGTGGGGGAATTCATTCAATAGGTCGGGGTAAGAGCCTCAGTGTCTGACACTTTAGCCCCAGGAAAAAAATTAGTGACACAGTACCTGCTTCTGACGTTCCTCATAATCGAATCACCAATTACCAACATCGTCTGGGGGGGCCTTGCTTCTGAAATGGTGGATAATTTTACCGTTGTTGTTGTTGTGATGGCGGGGTGATGCGCTCTCTTCTTCTTGGAGCTGGTGTATAGTTTGGCACACCTAAAGTAGTTTTAATCCGGGGCTTGTGGGTTTGGGCCGTTGCTGAAGGAGGAGGGGCAGCCATGGGAGGATGATCGACATCCAGGTGGGGAAAATCTTCCAGGGAAAGGATGTCGAATCTGTTATCCAGTAACAGGGGGACAGAGGAAGCGCGGCCATGTCTGGTCAATCCCTGATGTTTGCTAGTTGGCCCAACCAAGGTCCAGGGCGCGCATTGAGAATGTGAAAAACCACCCGGGGCTTTGGGTTTAGCTCTGAGCTGAAGCCAGTGTTTATTGCTGGGGTCCTGGACAGCTGAGGAGACCGGAGCAGGGGTGGAAGTGGATGGCGATGTGCTAATTTCACCCGGGTAAGTAGCCGTCTCTGCCAGCTGCGAGTCAGTTGCCGGGGCCAATGTCTGCCCTAGATTTATAGTATCTAGCTGGTCTTCAGCTTCCCGAATCTTATAGAGGTAGGAGAGTCTCAATTCCAACTCAGAAACCTTCTTAAGGAGGAACACACAGCTGACACACATCGGGGATGGAGTCATGACGTTCCAGGTGAGAAGTGGATAGCTAGCTAGCTAAAAACAGCTAAGAACAGCTAAAAACAGGTTAGCCTTGCCTGGTGAAACAGCCCTGCCCGGGGTCTGATTCACCTGTGTGCCTGATCGGGCTTTCTGCTAGGCCAACACTAAGCTAACACTAAGTAAAAAGCTAATATCAGTAAAAAAGAGATAAAAATTTAAAAACAAAGTTAATAAAAACAAACAAAAGCGGACAAGATAACGCTTTGATGCAACGTGCAATACTTTGGCCCTCAAATAAAACAGAAAGCACAGATAAATGAAAGTTCACTGCTTAGAAGAAGCTGTTTTTTACTGCAACAAATCACAGTCACTTTTTCTGTGTGTGTAAGAAAACTTTAAATGCAAGCTTCTTGCTCAAAAAACACTCATGTTTAACCTTAGAGGCAGGAGCTGTAAGGGGCTACTCACCGCTCGGACAACAAGTGATCAGGGCTCAATACAAGAAGTTGCCACCGGTGTGAACTGGGACAGGACAGGAAACCGACCCGCAGAGACTGATGGCTGCGCCAGCTATGGTAGGGTCAGTTTATTTGTGCTAAAAATATCTATCCATATTAATAAAACAAGTAATGCAAGTAACGCATCTGATCAAATTTCAGTAACTGTAATGCAGTACTGAATTTTTAAACAGTAATTTCATTACACAGCACGTTACTGCAAAAGTAGTGGCGTTACAGTAATGCGTTACTTTGCAACGTGTTACTCCCAACACTGCATACAAAGAGATCAAGGCAACTGTGTTCACAAAACAAGTTATATTTAATAAAGTGAAATGACACAGGGAATACGTATTGAACACGCTTGGTGAAATTCATTTAATATTTAGTAGAAAAGCCTTTGTTGGTAATAACAGCTTCCAGATGCCTTCTATTTGGAGAAACTAGGCGCAGGCATTGCTTAGGAGTGATTTTAGCCCATTCTTCCACACAAACTATCAAATTTTGAAGGTTCCGTGGGTGTCTTCTATGAACTCTGATCTTCAGTTCATTCCATAGATTTTCAATTGGATTCAGGTCAGGTGACTGACTGGGCCATTCTAGCAGCTTTATTCTCCTTCTCTGGAGCCAGTTGAGAGTTTCCTTGGCTGTGTATTTGGGATCATTGTCTTGCTGAAATGTCCACCCTTGTTTCAACTTCAGCATCTTGGCAGATGACAACAGGTTCTTATCAAGGATGTCTCTGTATATTTGTCCATTCATCTTTTCTTCTATTATATGAAGTCTGCCTGTACCATGTACTGAAAAACACCCCCATGCCATGATGGGATGTGCAGTGCCATTTCTCCTCCAAACATGCTGTGTGTTGTGGCATCCACAAACTTCAATTTTGGTCTCATCTGACCAGACTATATTCTCTCAGTATTTTACTGGCTTGTCCAAATGTTGTGCAGCAAACTTTAAAGGAGCTTCAACATGCTTTTTCTTCAGCAATGGAGTCTTGCGAGGTAAGTGGGCATAGAGCCCATGTTGGTTGAGTGCATTACTTATTGTCTTCTTTGAAACAGCAGTATCTGCTAACTCCAGGTCTTTCTGGAGCTCTCCACAAGTGGTCTTTGGCTCTTGGATAACTTCTAATAATGTGTTTGGCTCCTCTGTCAGAAATCTTGTGAGGAGCTCCCGGTTGTGGCCAGTTTATGGTAAAATGATGTTCTTTCCACTTCCGAATGATGGCTCCAACAGTGCTTACTGGAACATTCAGCAGTTTAGAAATGCGCTTGTAACCAATGCCGTCATTATGTTTGGCAATAATAAGGTTGTGAAGGTCTTTGCTTCTACCCATCATGAGTTCGTTGTGGTGTGACAATCTGATATTCACAGAGCTTTTTAAAGGCAAGACTTAACCAGCTGAAATTAATTTGCACTGAGCCCCCGACCAACAGTGATCTGCGTGGAGTTTGCATGTTCTCCCTGTGTCTACATGGGTTTACTCCGGGATTTCTCCGGTTTCCTCCCACATGCCAAAAACATGCAAATTAGGTTAATTGGCATCAAACTGGCAATTCTAAATCGTCCTTTGGTATGATTGTGAGAGTGAATGGTTGTCTGTCTCTCTGTGTTGGCCCTACGATGGACTGGCGATCTGTTCAGGGTGTACCCTGCCTCTCGCCCTAAGATGATGGGATAGTCTCCAGCCCCTCCGCAACCCAAAAAGGATTAAGCGGAAGAAGATGGATGGATGGATGGATGATGGAGGATGAGATGGCTTCCTAAATTCTGATAGACTGGGTTCTTGGCTTTCTATGCCTTTTTGCATTTCTTTTTCTTCATGTGTTCAATACTTATTCCCTGTGTCATTCCGCTTTATTCAATATAACTTGTTTTGTGAACACAGTTGCCTTGATCTCTTTGTATGTATGGATTACTTTGGTTGTTACTGATATCTGGTGAAAATCACAGGTCAATGGCTCCATCAGAAATATGTTTAATGAGAAAAATATTGATGTATTCAATACTTATTTTCCCCGCTGTATGTCTTTGGACCATGTAAGGAAACAGGAGCAACCAAAGCAAACCCATTTAGGCACATGGAGAATATATAAACTACACACAGAAATGTTCAAATTTTTGATTAGAATTTATTTATCCATATCTAAGTTTAAGCAGTGACTAAAAATACTTTTTTACAAGTTTACTCTCTCTGCATAATTCATATATAATTCAAGTAATAAAATGTGCATTGATATGACTTTTTACAATTAAAAATAGATTTGCTTTATGTAGACTTTATAATAGTTTCTAAAAAGCAACTGATTCCTCTAAAAAGTTTATTTTCTTCAGTGCATGAACTCTTGACCACAAAGAGGGGACCAGAGACTGGAGCTACACTTGGAAACCTGAAAATTGTCCTTGGCCATTGTGTTGTTTCTCATGTATTATTCCCTCTTTTCTTTGCCTTCTTATATACACCCTTCAGTCATTGCCTTTGTCCAGTCACCCACACTGAAAGGCTGGTATGTCTTGGTCTGTCCCTCGTGTTTGACCTTGTTTCAAATTGTTAGAAGTTTAAACACCACAGTTCTTCCTCTGAGACCACAACTAGACAGCTGCTGTTTGACAGGAAGTAAATTCTGTAGTTTCTGTAGTGTGTCTCGCTTGCTTAGTGTATTGATCTTAGGATGTGTTCATTTTTGGCCTGTTTCACTATGCTACAGATACATCTTTTCTAGATTCCTCAAAGCATACTGAACAAGAGCACTCTGAGGCAAGAGGACAATCCCCCGCCTCTGTTTTCTTGGAACATCCCAATAGCTTACTGAAGGAGAGTAGTTTTCAACTTTTCCATGCACATCATCAATGTATAGCAAACCCTGGCACCAAGTTTCAGAACATTTGGAACAGACAATAATGGAGTAGTTCATTCTGGCCTGATGAAATCCTGCTGAGAGTGCTCAGATCTCCTGATCGTTGGTGACTTTAGCTTTAAACACAGCCTAGATGGGTCTTCATCTAGGCTGTGCTTAAAGCCAAGGTCAGTGGCCTAGGATGAGTAATATTTTTCAGTAAATCAGAAATGCCCAGATCTCTTGACCTTTGACAATGACCTTGGATGAAGATCCACCTCCAATATGTGCATCATCAGTGTATATCAAACCCTGGTACCAAGTTTCAAAACATTTGGACCAAAATTGTAGGAATTGATTTCACAAAACAGGTGGGACAGACTGACAGACAGGCATCGCCATAACATAATCCCTCTATGGTCTTTGACTGGTGGGGGATAAAAACCAGGGGTAATTCCTTAGAAACATCAAGTGCAGCCATGGTTTGATGCTTAGAAAACCTCTCTTTGCCTTGAATAACAGTCTGATTCACATTCTCCAAGTTCTGATAACACATTTCTCACTATATTTCTATTTCTCACTTTAGTAACTAATATCTATAACAGACCAAACAGGTACATCAAATCTCATCTTCAGAAAATGTGACCTTTCATTCAAAGCAATTGTGATTGTAATATAGTTGTTTATTTTTTCATTTCTGAACTAAAAATGCTAAAGAGACTCCTGAGAAAGTTATTTGCTTTGTCATTACTTTTTGTAATTTTCTAAATATTCATACTTTCTTAAACTTGATAATGTCGCTGATGGGTGAAAACCTCATAGCTCCATTTTTAGTCTTTTTTAGTTGATAGTGTCAGTCTGCCACATGGATTGGATTATCATGCAATTTTCTGTTAGTAAGCACAATCTGCAGACAGGAAATGCTTATTTTGTGCAAAGTGTATTCTTTGAGACTGGAACTAGGAAATAAATAGTTTCATTTCTGTGAGTGGTGAAACTGTCTATCAAAAGTCAGATTGCACTCTCCTAAATTTGGAGTTTAAGCAGAGATATGGTTGATAAAAATGCAACTAAAGGATAAAAGTTGAAAACAGCAATGGGAAGTTATAAAGACCATAACTTACTTCTACAGAAGTGATGCTTCTATTTGACTTTGACTTTTTTGGCCAATATGCCACACAAACTCTGTGGTGCTACAAGGCACTTTCATAGCTGACTAAAGCTTGTGGCTTAGAGGTGGCATAAAATGAGGAGTGCCATATGAACTTCATTAACCTTCTGTTTTACTATATTCCCTGGGTCACCGTCAGTACTTAGAGAAGTCTTGTACAGGCAAACGCTGCACACTGTGGGACCAGCACCTACTGAAAACAGCTCCTGTTTATATTATAACCAAAGTGTCTGTTTGTATTATGTCTTACAAGTCGGCATGCCTCCCAATAGGCAAACAGAAGTCTGTCCCTTGACTACATGTTGCATTGCTAAAAAGAACGAGTGCCATTGTAATAACTGTAAATATATTATCATACCTTTTTGGAATATCCTGAGTTTATGTTTTATTGAAAGCCCAACTTGCTTGCTGCTTACATTAAGCTGATTCTCATTATAATAGAGATTCATAATATCATAAACATTTGGAGCGAAATAAAAAGAAATTTGAGATTATGCAGTAACCTTATTTTTATATAACGCCCATCATTATGTATTCATACCAATAAATGAGCTTGGCGCTCTCTATAAAGATGATGTTTTTATCCCCATGATATGCAGTATTCTTTCTTTCTTTCTTTCATGCTTTTGTCTGCCACTGGCTGCCTCTTTTACAAAAACTTCAAGATCCCTCCCACGTTTTAAAATCAAAATTAGCCGACGTTTAGAGGAATGCTTGAAGGCACGGCTTACTGCTGTAAATGCAACAACTGCATGTGGCCTGATGGAGGGATTGCCAGCTAAAGTGAGCATCAAGGGCGACATCTGCTTGTTTCATCCCATGTAGTGCATCATGCTGTCATGAAAGACAACAGACACAGCATCTGGAACCCTTTAAGCCATGCCGTGAAAAAACAACAACTTTGGCTTTGCTTGACGACCCCTGTGATGTTTTTCATGACACTGGAAAAAAGAGCAGGGGACTTCAACCTTAAAATAGCAAGCAGTGAACCTGCAGGTGTTAACCAATGGGGAGCTGTTCCCACTTGATACAAGTGGGATAAACATTACTGTCTGCACACACAGTGTAGTGTTACACTTTTTTTTGAACATCTGTGAAGGAAAAAGAAGCCATTTAGAGTCATCTAAGCAAAACTTATTATTACCACTGTAGACTCAGTTTAGGAGCATCATTTCCTGTTATGGTCAATGAGGATATCATCTAACTTCCCCAGCTGACAGGAGAACCCTTCCCTGCATTATCAGCTTTAATTTAATAGTGCTAGGATTTCCCCCTTCCAGCTCCCTCATAAAATATTAGGTATTTTAATAACGGTCAGACACATCAACCTATGCACAACTGCACTCACACAAACACAAGCATATGTGCAATTTTAATGACAGCCCAGCACCAACATTCCTTAATATTCATGCCTTTTTACATAACCTTTACGTAACTGTAGGACATCTGTGCACGTTTCTGTGTGTGCACACGCGGGTGTTTGTGTGCATGCAGTCTACATCTTTTCTCTGTAGTTTCCCTCATTATGAGAAAGCTCTTTAATGTTTGTCTCCCAGAGGAGAGGCGAGGGGAGTGTGAAACTGTTATTGCGAAGAGAGTGAGAGGAAAATCTAAAAGAGGGAGCCAGACAGACACTCCCGCTCATGCGGTATGATCTCTGATGATGACACCCGTATTTGCCTCAATTGCATTTTAACAGGCACCTATGCTGAGCATCTGCATGACCTCAGCAATGTACTGTAGTTGCAACCAAAGGAAGATGAGTGATCGGGGTGTTTTACTTAAGAATATAATATGGATTTGGGGGGATGTGTTCAAGGAGGTAGAGGGAAAAGAGCAGGTGAGAGATAAGAGGTAGGTGTGCAGATGGTGGGGGTGGTATGGGGGAGCAAAGAAGCACAAGTTGTTGGGTAAAAAAGGGCTGGGGAGGGATGAGGGAAAGGAAAAGCCAAAGTGTGCTAACATCAGACTGAATGTACGCATGAGAGTGAGTAGAGAACCCTCAGGATCGCCTGTGTGTGTTTGTGTGTCTGGGCATGCTCTGTTGGTCACTGATAACCCCACAGCACAACTGTCACAGTCAGGCTTTCACTCACAGTCACAGTGTGGTTGCAGCCTCTGTGTCTGTGTGTGTTTGTGTGTGTCCATCTGCCTCTTCCGGCCGCTGTCTGCCTGCTTCAGCGTCACCCTGTTACTATATTCCCTGATACCTCTCCAGAATCAGAGGTCATGATTTAAAATGGCTGAGAGGCCTCGTTGGGGAGTCCACGGATCAAGAAGAGAGCTCGGAGTCTAGCATGTGGCTAACAGGATCCTTGTGGTCATTACTCCTGCACAACAACCGAGCAGCCAGCTGGGGTACCAGACACCAACACAGAAATAAGAAAGTTGTTGCTTTAAGACTCGCACATTATGACCAGATCACAGCTCATGCGAAGAGATATCGCCATTCCTATGGCCTTCAAATGCCTACATTTTTAGACTGGGGAGGTGGCAGTGGTGGGCTCCTCATTTGTCTTTTAAATGAGTTTGATTGCTAGATGTGGCCAGAGGTCCTCATCTGCCCTAATGTTTGGGCATTTTGATAACATTTTCACCAGAGGTGGCCCTTGGGCTATGGGTGAAAGCACGAGATTTTGGAGGTGATCTGGATCAGGATGAAGATTGTGGATCCTTTTTTAACCTTCTTTAACAATGCAAGATAGAGCCTTGGTGGAGGTATGCACTCTCAAATCACCTCCAGAGTTCATCTGTAGCCCAAGGACCACCTCTGGTGAAAATTTCATCAAAATTTGTTCAGTACTTTTTGTGTAATCCTTCTGCACACAAACAAACAAGGACCTTGATGGGGGTATGCTCTCTCAGATCTCCAAAATCAAATGAGTTTATCCATCACCCAAGGACCACCTGTGGTGAAAATTTCATCAAAATCTGTCCAGCAGTTTTTGTGTAATTATGCGAACAGACCTGCAAACAAACCGCTCCAATCGCATTACCTCCTTGGCAGCGGTAATGATACCAATAAATATTAACAATAAGGTTGAGGGAGTTTTTTGTATTTATGATCTGTGGCAAGTGTTGGGGATAATGCATTACAAAATAACATAGTACTTAGATTAAATTTTTGAGTAAAGAATTAACCTAATGCATCACTTTTGCAATTTCAGCAGTCTGTTATTACTTACTTTTTCAAATAAGTAATCCAATTCATTTTTTGTAAGTGCTTTAAGTTTCTTGTATTCTCAGTTGCCATTTTTTTTTGCTTGCTTCTTCTCTTTTTTTCTTTTAAAGCTGCTTGTTTTTATGGATAGACACTGTGTATTCATTAGCTGGACATCATTATTTGTGTGTAGGAGCTTCGAAACAAAACACTTCGAAGATGCAGAAGTGTTTGCTTTATATTTTGTCAGAATGACAGTAAGTGTCACAGTTAGCTGATAAGGAGTCTACTTAAGAGCTGAAAAAGGGCCTGTGACCCACAGGAGAACAGATGACAGCTGCAGAACTTGAGTTAGCCTCATTATCACTGTTAGCTTTCAGCTAAAGTGTTGCTCAGATGGAGATTAACATGCTTGCCCAGGATGATTATAAAACGGATGGAATACTACCAGTAGGCTGCTAATATCAACTCTTCATGCAACATGATAAATATGACACACTTAAAACCACAACTAATCATAAGTAAATATTAATTTTGGAGAATGGAAGATTACTGTAATGGTGCACTCAAACCAAATGTGAGTATAGCCACCAGAGTTGGGACCAACAAGCTCCAGTTTGTCCTGCGGAGGGGTGGGGTTACCTTCATAACTTCTGTAGCTTTTTTGTGCCTGCTGTGAAAATCCCCAAAAATGCCATAATGTTTGGTTTTACACTGTTATCTGGGGGTGGGGGGCGGGGAGGCAAAGAGCTAGGCAAATGTCACTGCCTCCTCCAGAAACTGCATCTTGGTGTTGGCTGTTTTCAGCACTAGACAAGCAGAATGATGTCCAGATTTGCTGCTAGCCCTTGTTTTTTTCCACAATATCTTCATTGAACCTTTTTTTTTTTTTTTTTTTAACAAACATGATACAAACAATCAAACACTAACACTAAAGTACTACAAAAAAAAAAAAAAATGCACTAAAAACACCAACAACCACCAACAAAATCAAGTCTTCAACAATGCTCCTCTGTTTAGTCTAGACAATCCAATACATAAGTATACATATTATGTTCACCAGTTTGGAATTTACAAGGTCCACACACATCATTCACCTTCTTCTTCAAGAGTTATGTTTAAATTTTTTACATAATCAATAAAAGGTCTCCATATATTCTCAAACACAATTTCCTTTGATTTTAGTATATATGTTATTCTTTCTAATGGAAGGTTTGTTAACATCTGTCTTAACCACTGAGTCACATCTGGTCTATGAGTCTTTTTCCATAATAGTGCAATACATTTTTTGGCATTAAGCAAACTGAGGTCTATGAATGTTCTTTCACTTTTATTAAAATTATGCTTTTCTGGGTACAGACCCAACAAAAACAGTTTAGGATTCAATATGATTTGTTTTGAGATTATTTTTTCAATTGTTACCCTCACCTCTTCCCAAAACATTCTTATTAATCTACATTCCCATAAACAATGAAATAGGGTTCCTTTACTTTCCATGCATTTTGTGCATGTATCTGGTATATTTTTGTTATATCTATTTAACTCCTCCGGTGTAACATACATCCGCATTAACCATTTGAAATGTATCAATTTAAGGCGTGCATTTATTGATTTGGTTTGAGCTTCTGTACAAGCCAATTCCCATTGTTCCTCTGAAATTTCAATTTGCAGATCTTCTTTCCAGTAGTTTAATCTTTTCAGTGAATTTTCACTTGAAGATAGTGTCAATGAGTTATAAAACTCTGAAATAATACCCTTTCTTTTACTATCTTTCATCATCATTTTTTCCAAGGACGAATAAATAGGTCGAGTGAGAGCTTTATTTTGATTTGATCGAATAAAGTTTCTAAGTTGAAGATATTTAAAAAAATGTGTTCTATTGAGATTAAATTTGGTCCTCAGCTCTTCAAAAGACATTATGTTGTCTGCACATGGCAAATATAAATCCTGAATCTTTTGTATCCCTTTTAAATTCCATACTTTAAATACAGCGTCCGCTCTCCCTGGTTTAAAATATTGATTACCCCATATTGGACTAAATTGTGACAATAACTGTGGTTCTTTTAAATAGTTTTTAGCTTCACACCATATTTTGATCATATGCTTTACAAATGGATTTTTAACTTGTTTTTGTAATTTTTTTGCCGAATCTGAGTATATGAATATGGGAAGAGGTAAAGGTAAATTGTATGATTCCATTTCAGTCCAGTGAGGGAGATCATTTGATGAAAAATAATATGTCATAGACCTCAGTTGTGCCGACCAATAATACAACATAAAATTTGGACATTTCAGACCTCCACGATCAAATGGTAAATATAATAAAGACAAACGTAATCTAGCCCTCCTGTTGTTCCATATAAATTCCACTAACTTTTTTTTTATTCTTGAGAATAGATCTAAAGGTGGTGATAAGGGAATGTATTGAAATAAATAAAGTATTTTAGGTAAAATATTACTTTTAAGTATATTGATTCTCCCGATCATCGACATTGGTAGTGACATCCATCTCTGAGTTAACTCACTGATATCTGACATTAAGGCTTCATAGTTGACACTGGCGACTGATTCTAGCTTAGGCATAATTTGGATTCCTAAATATTTAAACTGATTTACAACATTGAATTGATTTACCTCAGGGGCTGGGTAATTTCTCTGGGTCTCATTTAGCATTAATATTGAAGATTTAGTTTTATTTATTTTATATCCTGATATTTCCCCAAATTCTTTATTAAATTCAACAAGGTTGGAATTGATTTTTTTAGATTCGACATAAACAAAATTATATCATCGGCGTACAGGGAGATTTTATGTTCTGTTGGTCCAACTTTAATTCCATATATTTGTGAATGTAAACGTATCGCTATGGCTAAAGGTTCAATTGCCATAGTAAACAGTAAAGGTGAAAGTGGACAGCCTTGTCGACATCCTCTATTGATTTTTATTGGTTTTGAAATATTGTTATTTGTTAGGATTTCTGCTGTAGCATTATTGTATATTATTTGAACCCATTTTATGAAATTATTTCCAAGTCCAAACCTTTGTAGGACTTCAAAAAGAAAGGGCCATTCAACTCTATCAAAGGCCTTTTCGGCGTCCAATGATAGGAGAGCTGTATCCGGTGCTTCTTTATTAAAATAAATAATATTAAATAGTCTTCTTACATTATGGAAGCCTTGTCTACCCTTTATAAAGCCATTCTGATCTCGATTAATAATATTTGGTAAAATTTCTTGTATTCGTCTTGCTAAAATTTTACAGATTATCTTAAGGTCGGCGTTTAATAGGCTTATTGGTCTCATATTTTCACATTTATTAGAGGGCTTACCTGGTTTTGGCAGCAGTATAATTAAGGCATTATTTATGTATGATGGTAAATTATTATTTTGAAATGCTTCTAAAACCATTTCCAAAAAAGGTTTTATTAATTTATTCTTAAATTTTTTATAAAGGTCAACTGGAAGACCATCTGGTCCTGCACTTTTTCCTGATTTCATATTATCAATGGCTAGCCCAACTTCTTCTTGACTAATTTTAGACTCCAATATCTCCCTGTTTTCATTTGGAATACACGGTATAGATAGTTCGTTCAAAAACCCATTTAGTTTTGTTAAATCAGGTTCATTTTTGGTATCATATAATTTTTCATAGTAATCTCTAAAGGCTCTATTAATTTCTAAAGGATCTATAACTACCTGTCCGTTACTTATAATACTGGTAATTGGTGTTTTAATTTCCAATTGTTTAATCTGCCATGCTAATAATTTTCCTGATTTTTCACCTTGTTCATAAAAAGATTGTTTCAATCTTAGAAGACTCGAGGCAGCTCTATTCGCTGATTTTTTGTCGTATTCAGCTCTCAAAATCAGTAATTCATTCTCCAACCTTGGGTCACTTCCTGCATACACTTTTTCCTGAAGATTTTTTATTTTATGTTCCAATTTAGCTCTCTCCTCTCGAGTCTTCTTAGATTTTGATCCTGTATAACTAATAATATGTCCCCTAATAAAAGCTTTGAAAGCCTCCCACTTTACACATGCTGATGTTTGTGTAGTATTGATGTCAAAGAACTCGTCTATCTGTTTTTCTATATACTTGACAAATTCCTCATCCTGAAGCCATTTATGCTGAAATTGCCATCTACCTGATTCCTTTGTCAATTTTTTTATCTACATATATTAGACAACAGGGTGCATGATCAGAGATCACGATGTTATCATAAAAGCAGTTTTGAATCTTGGACCTTAATTCTGTGGAAATCAAAAAATAATCAATACGTGAGAATGTCTTGTAGGTACTGGAATAACAAGAATAGGCTTTAACTTGTGGTTTCATTTCTCTCCATATATCTAACAATCTCAATTCTTTCATAAAATGATTAATAGTCATCCTACATCCAATGTGCGTACAATCCAGTCCTGTTGATCTATCCACACCTGGATTCAATGTACAATTAAAATCCCCTGCTATTATATGTTGCCCTGTAAGTGATGATAAGATGAGAAATAAATTAGCAAAGAACTTCTGATCGTCTATATTGGGACCATATAAGTTCACAAGATTTATATTTTCTAATAGCAAAGAACCTTGAATGATTACATATCTTCCAAATTTGTCTCCAATTACATTTTTCACTTGAAAAGGAACTGATTTATGTATGAGAGTCATAACTCCCCTGGCTCGGGATGAAAATGAAGAGGTGAATACACTTCCCTGCCATCTACTCCTAATTCTTTTAACATCCTCCTCTATCAGATGAGTTTCTTGTAAAAACACAATTCTTGAACCCATGTCCTTTATTTTATTCATAACTTGTTTAAGTTTTTTTAAATTTTGTAGACCTCTGCAATCCCATGAAGTTAAATTAAGATTAACACTTTGGTCCATGATCAATAGAGAGTTTGGGATTACCTTGCAGTGTAAACATGCTCATACAGAGAAGCAAAAACATGAGTGGTTGAACATTCATCCTACAAACTACACACAAACAAATTTCCCCTTCCCACACTTGTGGCAAACCCCCCAAAATCAAAAGAAAAATTCTGTCTCCCGATATAGCCATCGACCGTTCCACACCCACGGGGAACAGCCTAAGCCACTCCTTCTTCATCCTCCCAATCACCCTAACCCTACTGCTTTTAATGACGTAACATTAACTCTCCTCTGTAGTTTTCCAACTTAACTCCAAAATTTTTAACAACTTTGTACATCATAGTTTTTTTTTTTGTTTGTTTTGTTTTTGTTTTGTTTTTTTAAATATATAATACAATCTATATTTTGTAAACTTACTATTTACTTCAAGTCAGTCAGATGCCTGTGCAAATGCTTAATTATTCTACCTTATATTTTGTTCATGCTTAGCTCCCACCAGTCTCTTCTTCTTCTTTGATCTTCTTGATGAACTCCTGCGCCTCCTCTGGGGTCTTGAAGATGTGGGTTCTGCCCTCATACGTGGTCAGCAGTCTCGCAGGATAGATTACACCATGACGAATCCCAAGGTTGCGCAGCTCCTTACGTACGGGATCAAACTGCTTCCTCAATTGCTGGATTCCTGTGGCCAAATCTGGGTAGAACCGCACCTGCTGGTCCTGGTGTTTAATCTCTCCTTTAGCACGTGCAGCGTTGAAGATCTTCATCCTGTCTCTGTTGCTAAGAAACTTCATAATTAAGGTCCTCGGCGGTCCCTTATCTCTCCGTGGGCCAATACGATGTGCTTTTTCCAGAATCACTGCTGATTGCAACTCCTCGCTGCCCAGCACCTCCGGAATCCACTTTTCCAGAAAGGAACATACGTCCCGACCTTCTGATTCCTCTGGAAGACCCACCAGCCTCAAATTATTCTGTCTCGACCGAGATTCCAAATCCAAAATATTATCTTCCAGAGATTTATTTTTTTTTTCCAAAGTGCGCACCTTTTATTGAAGACGGGTGACGTCATCTTCAGCACTAGCGAGACGGAGCTCCATCTGCGCCGTTCGTTCTACACAGTCACCCAATTCCTTTCTTATTCCTTCCAACGCTGTCATAATCCCATCAAATCTCGAGGAAAAGTCCGCTCTCATTGAACTCATGGCAGCCATCAGCGCATCTGCACCATTCCCCGCAGAAATCGCACCGCCGCCAGCCTCCTCCGCCATATATGGAGTTTTGTTTGCTGCGTCACAGACCTGAAAGTCCGTTAATTTGGACTGTTTCGGCGGCTCGCTTTTTCCTTTTCCTGGTTTTCCAGCCTTAGGCTTCGCCGACATATCCTCGCTCAAATGATGGGATACGTTCTGTCCCAAATGAGAGAGTTATTTGCCGATTTTTTTCTCCAGGAGCAGAGCAGAGCGAGACACGTCCGTCCTACGTGGCAGCCATAACCGGAAGTCCGCTGCTAGCCCTTGTTAGCAGATTGGTAGCACCATCCTAGCAGGATGTCATGGACACACTACAGTATGTCTCCAGTGAGTAGCAGTCTCATTCAGTGACAATCAGCATTCTCATACAAAGCTATAACGGAATGGAACAAGCTCCCCACTGCTTTGAAGACCAGAACAAATTACAGACTTTACCAGAGAGACTAAAAAATGGATTTTAAGTAATCAACCTGCCAGCATTAACTCTCTCTCCCTTAATCAATCAATCAATCAGACTTTATTTGTATAGCACTTTTCAAACATAAGATGCTGGGCAAAGTGCTTTACATAGATAAAAAGAGTAGACACATTTAGTTACATATATTTACGCGATGCATCCCCACCTCTTCCAACCCTCCCATAAACATACTCACAAAAGACACACACACACACAGGCACATACAACCACCCCCTACTTCTCTTACATACACTACCGTTCAAAAGTTTGGGGTCACCCAGACAATTATTTTGTGTTTTCCATGAAAAGTCACACTTATTTACCACCATGAGTTGTAAACTGAATAGAAAATATAGTCAAGACATTGACAAGGTTAGAAATAATGATTTGTATTTGAAATAATTTTTTCCAGATACTCAACCTGCTCAAAGGAAGGTCAGTTTTATAGCTTCTCTAACCAGCTAAACTGTTTTCAGCTGTGCTAACATGATTGCACAAGGGTTTTCTAATCATCCATTAGCCTTCTGACGCAATGAGCAAACACACTGTACCATTAGAACACTGGAGTGATAGTTGCTGGAAATGGGCCTCTATACACCTATGTAGATATTGCACCAAAAACCAGACATTTGCAGCTAGAATAGTCATTTACCACATTAGCAATGTATATTAGATATTAGAGTGTATTTCTGATTAGTTTAAAGTTATCTTCATTGAAAAAAACAGTGCTTTTCTTTCAAAAATAAGGAAATTTCTAAGTGACCCCAAACTTTTGAATGGTAGTGTACATATAAAATAAAAGAGACATTGCTAGGCACTGAGGCACCATGTGAAAGAGCAACCATCCTGTGGAGCCCTCCACGCCAGGAGACCACACAGCCCATAACCAGAGCGCACCACAGAGGCCACCCCAACCAGGATAGGCTGGGGCCCACACCACAGCTGTAGGTAGTGGCATAAAGCCCCCACCCACCCAAGCTAGAGCGACCCATGAGACCAGCACCCCTGCAGATGGGCCAGGCAGCATCCGGCATGAGGGTCTCCACTGAGGAAACAGGAGCTAAAACACATAAAATACAAGCTAAAACTAAGAACACATAGAACAAAGGGAACTAGAAACCCATACTTACAAACTGAGCTAAGAACACATCAAAATAAGGGAATCTTAAAGCAAATGGAGCTAAGAAGAACATAAAACAATGGAACATAAATGATTACTTCAAAAACAGGTTTGTTAAAAGCCAAATTTAAAAAGGTACAGAAAGAAACTAAGAACACACAAAAACAAGAGGAACTAAAAATCCATACTTAAAAACTGAACTAAAACACATCAATAAGAAAAGATGAGAAAATCTAAAAACAAATGGCTCCAAGGAGAACATAAAACAATGGAACATAAATGACTACTTCAGTAATAGTTAAACAGGTTTATTAAAAGCCAAATTAAAAAGGTGGGTCTTGAGCCTGTTTTTAAAAACATCTATTGACTCTGCAGCCTTGAGGCTCTCTGGCAGGCTGTTCCACAGATGAGGACCATAATAGTGAAAAGAAGCTTCACCAAAGGTCTTGGTCTTCACTTTGGGAACCATTAAAAGGCCAGTACCAGAGGACCTCAGGGTCCGCGAGGGCTCATAAGATAAAAGCAGCTCAGATAGATAAAAAGGCCCAAGACCATTGAGGCATTTAAAAACTACTAAGAGAACCTTAAAATCTATCCTAAAACGCACAGGGAGCCAATGTGGTGATTCTAAAACATGTGTAATATGCGCCCGCCCCCTGGTCCTCATCAACACTCGTGCAGCTGAATTTTGGAGCAGTTGGAGATGTGATATTCTTTTTTGGGGAAGACCAGAGAGCAGTGCATATACAATAGTTTATACAACTGGTAATAAAAGCATGCATCAAGACCTCCGTGCTGGCAAGAGAGAGAAAAGGGCGGACTCTGGCTATATTCCTAAGATGGTAAAATCCGATTTTTGTTACATTTTTAATGCGTGAAATAAAATTAAAATCAGAGTCTAGAAGAACGCCCAGGTTTTTGACACAATGTGTAGGTTTTTGACCTAGCGATTTGGATAAAGGTTTCTCTCTCTTGTCTTAATGTCCAATGATTAAAACTTCTGTTTTGTCCTGGTTGAGCTGTGGGAAGTTCTCTGCCATCCATGACTTTATATCTAAAATACAGTGAAAAGGGCATTAATTACCTCCGCCAAGGAGGTTATGTGATCATCGGCGTTGGTTTGTCTGTCTGTCTGTTTGTTTGTTTGTTAGCAAGATAACTCAAAAACTTATGGACGGATTTTCATGAAATTTTCACAGATTGTCAGAAATGGGGTATCCTACAGATGATTACATTTTGGTGGTGATCCGGATCACTGTCCAGAAGAAAACCGCCATTACGGAAAATGCCATTTTCGTGAATAACTACTGAACCACTAATCCTATCATTGTCAATCCAATTGCTAGTCATATGTTTTCATGGTCAAGGAATCTGAAAACGTACACACAAACACTGTATGGGGGAACTGTGACCGCCATTACGGAAAATGCCATTTTCGTGAATAACCACTGAACCACTAATCCTATCATTGTCAATCCAATTGTTAGTCATATGGTTTCATGGTCAAGGACTCTGAAAACGTACACACAAACACTGTATGGGGGGAACTGTGGCCGCCATAACGGAAAATGCCATTTTCGTGAATAACTACTGAACCACTAATCCTATCATTGTCAATCCAATTGCTAGTCATATGTTTTCGTGGTCAAGGAATCTGAAAACATACACACAAACACTGTATGGGGGAACTGTGACCGCCATTACGGAAAATGTCATTTTCGTGAATAACTACTTTACCACTAATCCTATCATTGTCAATCCAATTGCTAGTCATATGTTTTCATGGTCAAGGAATCTGAAAACGTACACACAAACACTGTATGGGGGGAACTGTGGCCGCCATTACGGAAAATGCCATTTTCGTGAATAACTACTGAACTGTGGTCTATATTAATCATATATTCCATAACCTACATATGTTGAAGCATGTGGAAATGTTTGGTAATTACATATGTAAAGCAACTTCACACCTCTGAAAGGACAAAGGCTCTCATCCGCCAAGTGAAGAACAAAGACATTCCCAGACACTGCGGTGGAGACCGGAGGAGCTACCCTCACCCCCTGGGCGAGGAGAGGAAATACCAAGACAATGGGGGGATTAAGATAATGAGGGATGTCAGCCTTTGTTATGCATGTCTTTTGTTATGTGCAAGTATAAAGTCAGTGAGCCGGAGATATTCGCTCTCTTTTCCTTCTACCACCTCTGCACTGAATGAGACTTGTTAGGAGAGCTGATAAATAAACTTTGGTTTATATATCAAATCGCCTCATCATTTCAAGCTCTTCTACATGAACCACTAATCCTATCATTGTCAATCCAATTGCTAGTCATATGTTTTCGTGGTCAAGGAATCTGAAAACGTACACACAAACACTGTATGGGGGGAACTGTGACCGCCATTACGGAAAATGTCATTTTAGTGAATAACTACTGAACCACTAATCCTATCATTGTCAATCCAATTGCTAGTCATATGTTTTCATGGTCAAGGAATCTGAAAACGTACACACAAACACTGTATGGGGGAACTGTGGCGCTTGGCGGAGGTCTGCGCTCTCCGAGTGCTTTTCTAATTACCTATGTTTCTTTTTGTGGAGGCAAAAAGACTCATGACTGAAGAAATTAACACATATAGACAAAAATGCATCAAAATAAACAGAATAAGCAAAGAAAACAAACACAATTGGCAAGCAAAATCTAGAAAAAAATTAACAAAAATACACAAACTTTATGGGAACAGTGTATTTTCACTGTGTATTTTCAGTGTATTTTCACTTCTCTACAGCAAAAAATGCTGAAAATATTACTCTATCATAAAAAATGTATTATTTACAATATAAACAGAAACGTCTCACTCCTTTTTTATTTATCCTGATGATTTTTCATCATCATTGATGCCAGATAAGAAAACAGTTTGTGTCTGCAATGAGGGAACGTGCACTTAAACACATCCTCTGTCATGAGTCTGAATGTATATTTCCACAGAGCTCAGACTCTCAATTTATTTCTGACTACTGTTTGTCTGTTAGTATTATTTTGTTAGTTTCTGTATGTATTTTGGTTTGTTGACACTTGTGCCGCCTCTTCTCCAGACACTCCCACTAGCTGCTCACAGTCTGCTCCCCTGTCATCTCAGCTGTGAGCAGTTGTTTAATTAGGTCACCTGCTCGCTCAGCTGCCCGTACCTGCTGCTCATTTGTCTGTCTTCTATTTAAGGACTGTCAGTTTATGTTCTCATTGTGGCAGTCTTGACATGAGTTGAATGGACTTGATTCCTCTGTGTTTTTTCTCCTCATCTCCTCCAGAGCTTTAGCGGCTCTGGAGTGCTTCTTCTCTGTAAGTTACCCCTGTTTGTATTTTTTGTATTGTCTGCACTATTTCGGAATTTTTATTATTAAATGTCACAACTACAGGTCAGCGAGTGGGTTTGTCTTTCTGCCCCGGAGGGACCATTCATGACATCCTCCTAACTATCTAAAGGGTCATCTATGCATTTTTATTACATTTGCAACATTTTACTTATTTATTTGGCTGTTTTCATATAGTAGCAATTGTACAGGAAATGGGCCAAATATCTTGAAGTAAATGCACTCTTTGGCTCCTAACGGAGGAGGGAACTATCTTGCACACTCTTTGGAACACCATGTCACAATAAACTGGTCTCCATCTCTCTAAACAAAGGAACCAAATGTTTTTCTTCTGGTGTCACTGGATCCAACAAACAAATGGCAGATCATTTTTATGTCCAGTTTGTCCAGTCTCTGCTTATGGACATTCCAGACAACCACATTGTTCAGTCTGTCTTGGACCATAGCAGCCCGAAGCCAACTCTTAAGTCTGCGCAGTGCACTAAAACTCCTCTCAACTTCACATGAAGACACTGGCACTACCAACAAGATTCTGATGAGTACCTCCAGTTGATCGAACAACCCCCTCACCTCCACTAGCAGCACCCTGAGCTTTCAATGCACTTACTTACTCCTAATCGCTCTCTGCCTCTCTGTCAGTGTGTGTGTAAGGAGCCACAGAAGCCCCACCCACAGGGGGAGAAACAGATTGGACTAAACCACTGTGAGGATGGGGGGGTTCTAATCTTTCAATAGTTATAAATGTCAAGCAATGTGTTTTAAAGTCACACCACTTGTATTGTGCCTTCAGCGAACATTACTATGCTGTTCAAGTAAAACATGTTTGTGTTTACAATGTGATTTTTTTTTGGGGGGGGGGGACAGCTTTATGGAAGGGGGGGGCATGACCCCTGCGTCCCCCCCAGGATTTACGCCCCTGCAACCGGGGCAAAACAGTCCAGTGTTTCCTCAGCGGGAAACACTGAACTGGGATTAAATGGGACTATGAAATTGTACTCTTAAATTGTTTTTTTTATATGTGCCTGTCACCATGGGTTGAGATGCCGTCTCGGCACTCAGCCCATGTTTTCCCTCATCCCTGCTTCCCATTGAGCAGCGTCTCAGCTGGCCCCCAGCTGGCAGCATTATGGACGGCTGGGGCCAATTAGTCTTCATCAGCTGGGGCGCTGCCAATGAGGATAAATAGGAGCAGCCTCGATGACTCGGGGCTGCGACATAAACACATTGCTAAGCTGAAGCCCCTTCGTCTGGTGTCAGCTTATACTCCTCTTGCAGCATTCCTGTGTTTGTATCCCGCTGTGAGTATGTACGTCTTGTTACCCCCACGTCCGGTACGAGCTGCTTACCTCTGCGCTGTGCAACCTGTGAGTGTACCTCTGCATGAGTATCTGTGCTCTCCTCATCCCTTATCCCTTACCCAAAATAAACTATCACGACTCACTGGCTTGTCCCTGGCTCTGATTGCCCGGCTCCTTAGAGCCGGATATGACAGTATGTCGCAGCCAGAAGAGCTACCGGCGGCCGTGAGTCGCCGTGGAAATGTACCTTTCTGTCCGGGTGTCAGCGCTGCTAGCATGCCGTTTCCCAGGAGTCACTTCCGGCGCCAGGGCGACGAGCTGAGGTCCATCTCGGAGGCTGTCGATGGGACGTTCTTCACCCTGCACGACGCCTCCAACGCGAGACGCTGGCATCCGGGCCGTGCTGAGGAACTCCTGGACTGTCACCCTCACTCTCTGTACCATCTGGAGGACAGTGCCAGGATAGACGCTGCAGGTACACAGCGAGAGAAGCTCCACGGGGTGGATGGAAATCCCGGCAGGGAGTTCGCGCCAACCAGAGGACTTCCCCCGACCTGCGCCACGTCACTCGGGATTCCCTTCAAGGAGCCGCAGCTGACAGCAGTTATGTCCGGGGTCGAGTGGCTGTCGCGAGCTCTACTGTGTTTCCTGTCACCACCTTCAGGCATGTGGCGGCGGCAGTGAGATTGATGGTGAGGACTTCAGGGCTACGAAGCTTTCCCATGCTCGACGCCTTCCTCGTCTCGATCTCCGATCTGGAGCGGCGAATCCTGGGTTTCCCCCTCGCTTCGTCCCCTGGGAGTAGTCGTCATCACATCGCCGAGTCACCTCTGCACGAACCTCGTCCGGATCCAGTTCTGGGTCATCGTCAGGACCGTTCCTCCCACGCAGCTGTCATCCCTTCGCCTCGTCAGTGTGGAGATTCTACAGCCTCGTCCCCTGAGCCTCGTTCCCCCGCTGTCATTCCTGGACATTCGGGCTGGCTCACCCCGGCTGTTTCCCCCTCCTCCTCGACGCGCTTCCTGACCGCTGTGTGTGCCTGGAATCCCGGCCTGGTGAGCTCTCTGCTGGAGACAACGCGAGCGACCCTCAGACGAATTCCCGGGGGGTCCTCCGTTATCGCCGGGCGGGGAGAGGAAGAAGCAGAATCCACTACAGCAGGCGATACTCAACCTCCAGGGGGCAGGCAAGTCATTGTTTTTTCACACCTGCTTAATGATTTGCTCTCACATCCCTGGAGGAGAAGTTCAGGGTTCGCAGCTCCCTGAACTCTCCCCACCTGCTGTAACCTGTATTCCTAATCCCGCATCCTCTGTGTCTCTCTCCGCCGAGCGGTCCCCGGCTCCGGGTCAACGTGGTGGGATATGGAGAGGGCCTGTGGTTCCGCAGCTACATTGCGGACGGAGGAGGGGGACTGACTGCTGCGTGGAGTCTACGCCGACGACTGAGCGTCCCCGGGTCTCCACGGAGGAGCGGTTCGGTCCGGCGGGACGAGATTCTTCTGGCTTCACGCCGAGTGGATCGTCGGCGGGGTTACCTGAGCTGGAGGGATCTCAAGCTGCGCTGACCATCGTGCTGGCTGCGGGGCCCGACGCGGCTAGATGGGAGCCTGACAACGACCTCCTGACGACGGATCCTGGGTCTTCGCAGTCCTGGACGGCGTCAGAACCCGAGATCAGGCGAGTGCTCTCCTTTCTTTTCTCTCTTTTTATCCCCGAGCACTTCAGCCTATCTCCAGGGGAGACGAGCCGGGTGCAGCCGTCCGCTGCGTCTGAGCTCGTCTCGCCGGGTTCTGGCGCTGCCGGTGATCCTGATCCCGGTTCTGTTTTCTCTTCTGAGCCTTCTTCCAGGGTCACCGGCAAGGAGTTGCTGTTCCTCGTGGTGCTGGAGGGTCCGGGTTCAACGTTGGAGGTCGTTTCTGGTGCAGTATTCAACGTGGGTTCGCCCGAGACCCAGTTGGGGTCCAACGTGGGTTCGCCTGAGGCCCGATCGGGGTCCGACGTGGGTGCTGCCCCAGTATTGTCCAGGTCCGGTGAGGAGGTGGCCGTTTTCCTGCGGCCTGACGCCCGCCGCCCTCGTCATCGGCTCTCCCCTGAGCCTCTTCCACCGGGATCCGCTCTGATCCTTCGCCCGTCTCAACGGTCCTGGTGGTTGAGTGATGCGGGTCGACGACCCGACCCACAGAACTTTCGGTTCGGTGATCTGGTTCCCCCCACTGGTCTGTTTCCCTCTGGGCAGCCTGGTTCGGCTGCCGGTGGACTGGATTCCTGGGATCTGGGTCCAGAGTTCGCCGTCCGAACACTTCTCTTTCCCTGATTCGCCAGCTGGACAATGGGCGGGGAGATCTCCGGAGCCATCTCGGCCATTTTTGGACTCTGCCTGCCATTCACCTCGGGTGTCACTTTTTCTTTTGTTATTAAGGTCACTCGGGTGTAATGTTTTGTCCTGTTGGTGGATTCGTTTTTATAGTGCTGTGTTTTTCCATCGCTCATGCTCAGCATTTTACTTTTTGTGCCATGTTTTTAGCCTCGTTTTTTGTATTGTAGAGTTATGTTTTGTTTTCCGTAACACCATGCTCTGCAGTTATCCATTTATTCCAGTCACTTTCATTTCCTTAGGTGACTGGGTATTTATATATTCGTGTGTGTGGGTTTTTCTTTGCCTGCACTCAGTATTTCTCTTTTGTCCTGTTGGTTCATTATAGTCATGTGCCTTGTTTTCCGTAACACCATGCTCTATAATTGTCATTTGTTCCAGTCACCCTCACTTTTCTTGGTGACTGTGTATGTACTTAAATTAGCGCTGTGTATAGGTTCCCCTTTATTTAACCGTACTCAGCATTTTTTGCCCTGTACCTTTTTGGTGGTTCTTTTTTCCTTGCTCTGGGTCACGCATGGTTGGTACTCTCTGGGTAGTATGTAACCGGCGTGCTGACCCAGTTCTTCTCCCCATCTGTACCTGGGTTAATTATTCTGTTTTGTCAGTATTGTATTTGGGTTTTTCTTTCCCACTACCCTACATTGCCCCATTGGTGTTGTCCTTCCCTTGGCTTCTTCCCCTCCGGTCCGCCTCCCTTCCTCCCACCCTAGGTGGTGGGGGGGGGGGGGGCTGGGATGTTCCTGGTCGTTCAGGAGCCCGACCTTGAGGGAGAGGCTCTGTCACCATGGGTTGAGATGCCGTCTCGGCACTCAGCCCATGTTTTCCCTCATCCCTGCTTCCCATTGAGCAGCGTCTCAGCTGGCCCCCAGCTGGCAGCATTATGGACGGCTGGGGCCAATTAGTCTTCATCAGCTGGGGCGCTGCCAATGAGGATAAATAGGAGCAGCCTCGATGACTCGGGGCTGCGACATAAACACATTGCTAAGCTGAAGCCCCTTCGTCTGGTGTCAGCTTATACTCCACTTGCAGCATTCCTGTTTGTATCCCGCTGTGAGTATGTACGTCTTGTTACCCCCACGTCCGGTACGAGCTGCTTACCTCTGCGCTGTGCAACTTGTGAGTGTACCTCTGCATGAGTATCTGTGCTTCCCTTATCCCTTACCCAAAATAAACTATCACGACTCACTGGCTTGTCCCTGGCTCTGATTGCCCGGCTCCTTAGAGCCGGATATGACAGTGCCGTCTTGCTTATCTTTTTACCTTTAAAACTTACTCCCTGCTTGTTTCAGGGTCAACATTTTCTGAAACCCGACCTGAATTGCTTTCTGTATGTGCTGTTTTTTTTTTTTTAATATCTTCACGCCTGCCCCAGGGACTACAGATGGAAATTAGTGAGAATGATATAATCTGGTACAGAGCATCTTTACCCTGTGTTTAATGTTTTTTTTGTACATGGTCCCTGACTAATAAACTAAACTAATTTGTAGTTTATCCTCCATTGCTGATATTCTCACCCGGCGATGCTGAAATCTCACCGCTGATTAGTTGTAGTGACCAAGCATTGGACAAATTTTTCACCCAAGCTGAACAAAATTCAATTAGTGCGGACAAGAATTTCATGTATTTGTGTCGTCTGGAGTGAGTTTGTGTGTGTTTGTGTCTTTCTATTGACTTTGTATGTAATTGCAGCAAAGAAATTCACTTCCCATTTTATCTGAATGCATCATTACTGACATGAAGTTAAATTATATCAGGTTTTTAGAAAATGAATGAGAGTGGACCTCTTGCACAATATAGAGTGACAGACTTCCATTTTCCGATCTCCCTGGGAGTGCACTTTTGGTTCCGTTATATTTGCCCACTACGTAGTGCTTTGTCAATAAATCAATTTTATCACCTTTACTTATCATTGTACATATTGAAAACAATGTAATGACAGATCGTTTTATGTTTATAAAGTTCATGTTCACATTTTGATAAATTTTGTAATCATACTGTGCTGTTTTATAGAGCGCTTAAGTCATGTCCCCTGTATTTCCGCACATGCAGTGTTGCCAGATAGGAAATGAAGAAATATTGTACTGTTGCTTTAAAATTATCGTACTTTAACCCAAACTATTGTATGTACTAAAACAACTTGAATTTTGCCACAAGTTACACATATGATGTTCGTCAATTTTAAGCTGGGTTCACAGTAGAACATTTGGACTGACTTTTACTGATGTTTTGAAAAATCAGAGAAATCAGTCCAGATGTTGGTGAAATTACATTTGTGAGCACACACCAACTTTTACAAACTTTAACGAACTTTTGCTAGCATTTCCCAGCATTGCATTCAGTGTTGTCAAACTTTTGCCAACTTAGGCTAGCGTATGTGTAGCAGTTGCCAACTTAGGTTAACTTAAGCAAACGAATACTCAGCTGACTTCAGCGTCAGGCGACACTCATATAAAGATCAGCATTTGTGGAGGCTTCCTGCCATCCTGGACCTGCTTTTATGGGTGGATTCACACTACAACGTTTGGACCAACTTTTACTAACGTTTTGGCAAACGTCTGGCTCTGCTGGCAAAAGTTGATAAAAGTTAATGATAGTTGGTGTTTGTTGGCAAACGCTGGAGAAAGTTGTATTTGTTGAAAATTTTCAGCATGCCGAAAATTTGGCGATGTTCTGAAATACACGTTAGTGAAGGCTGTGCTCAGTTTGTAAAAGTTCCTGAGTGCTGGCCTAAGTTATGCAGAGTTCACCTAAGTTAGCCAAAGTTAAGCTCTATTGGCAAACGTTGACTGAAATGCTGGTGAAAACAGATGTTTTTAGATCAAAACTTAATTCAGACATGCAGGACCGAAAGAGAAATAGAGAGAAGGGGGAGTTAAAAAAAAAAAAAATATATATATATATATATATACAGTATATATATATATATATATAAATAAATGCTGAAAAGTACACAACATTTTCCAGCGTTTGCCAACAAACACCAGCAATCATTGTTTGCCAGCAGAGCCAGACGTTTGCCAAAACGTCAGTAAAAGTCAGTCCAAATATTGTAGTATGAATCCACCTTAAAAGATAATTTGCCACATAAATAACAATGTAGGTTGTTGTCTGTTAGGGTATAAGGTTATGAAAATATGTAAATTAAAAGACTACAAACACAGAGGTATGTACCTGACGTCACATGTTCAGAGAGTGCCCAGGATGAAGTAACAGTCCTCTGGATCAGCTGCAACTCTCAAAATACAAAACAGGTGAGGTTTTAGTAATCTCCCGCCATGCTTGTGTTTGGTGATGTGGGATGATGGGAGCTGTTGTCCGCTAATCGTTTTCACAAAAACTAAATATTACTCTGTTATTATATGACAACTGACAACTTTAATTACATTGAAAATTATTTTTTAAATTGACAAACATCATATATGCAACTCGTGGCAAAATTTGATCGGGATCAAAAGATAATTTCACTCTTGCCATTCATTTCATTAGAGAATTTTTCCGATTTAAGGTCCCATATGGCTCTCTATTGTAAGCTCAGTTAGCTTAGCATAGTGCAGCTATCATGTCATTTGTCTCTCTCTGTGACAGAGGGATTGCATCCGTCATTTTAAGGGTGGCATTTTGCTCTGCACTGATAAGGGTCATGGACACTGAATGAAAACAGATGTTTAAAAATGGTATGAAATGATATGAATTTGGACATGCCTTTGGGATATTCAAGGTCCTTTTTGATTTTTTTTTTTTTTTTTTTTTTTTTTTGGGGGGGGTGTAAAGGCGCTTTAGCTAATTATACTCAAGCTGAAACCAATAAAGATGTGACACGGGGCATGACTGAACATATTCTCCTTTGCAAGTTTATATTGGCAATGTGAATATTTTGAAGTGCACACACTGACATCTGAACATGCACAAGCCTTTGGTAATAGAATACTAAAAGGGTTGAAGTAATATTTTTAAGAAAAGAAGGGGAAAAACATGCATTGTGTTACCTGTCAGTCTTCTGAGTGTCCATGGCCAAACCAGAGTGTAGGAGAGAGAGAACTTTTTCTGTGCTTATGCACAGAGGGGAAGCGCTCACTGCAGAGTGGGTGCTTTTGAATAATTTCAATTTATTCATTGAAGGGTTATTATATAGTTGGATGGTTATTAAGAAATGAATGTATACCAGTAATATATCATCTCATTGTATTATGATGTTTGCAGTATTGTTTTTCTGTGGAATGGTTGAGCCCAAAGTTATATACTGTATATTACCAGTGCACAGCTCAGAGAGAGAAGACTGATGTGAGAGGAGTGACCTGAGAAGCCTGTTGATGGACCAGAGCTTATTTATGGGCACTGACCCTTCGGTTTGGTTATTGAACCATTTTTTCCCCAGATGTGTTTAACTTCTACCAGTAGTCTAATTTAAATCAAGAAAATTTAATACTTTGCTGCTGCTTCAACTATTCATCTTTTCTTTTTTTTTTGATCAACCACAATGCTTGGAGCACACTTTGTTACACTCCCATATCAAATACCACTGCAGGGGCTTTAATGGACCTGTGAAGCTCACCGAAACATATACACTACCGTTCAAAAGTTTGGGGTCACTTAGAAATTTCCTTATTTTTGAAAGAAAAGCACTGTTTTTTTCAATGAAGATAACTTTAAACTAATCAGAAATACACTCTAATATCTAATATACATTGCTAATGTGGTAAATGACTATTCTTGACATAACGCACGGCTCAGGAGACACGCACACACAGGCTTAGAGTAGTTCAAAGAGTTTATTAACAGCAGGGGTGAATGAGTGTGTGTCTGCGGGATGCAGATGTGTTGGTGGTGGCGTCTGCTTCAGGCACAGAGGCAGATGACCGTTCGGACGAGCAACCCTATGGAGAGAGCACAGGGAGAGGGTGACGGGCATACACCAACACAGGATGAATTATGGCAAGAGAAGATCTTACTTGAGTTGTCAGGATAGCTGGCACAGCAAGGGGGACGTAGCCCGGGAGACAGCCACCTGGAGAGCTCCGTGCAGCGGCGAAGGATGGGCGATGGAACGGAGATGTCCGCCGCCGGGGAATCCACCTGTGCACAGGGGAGCAGACTGGAGAAGGAGGTAAGGGTTCTTACCCAAAATAGCGATGCTGAAGAAAGGTATGCTCACGGCGGTGAGGAAACGAAGTCTGACGGCTTCAGGCCGAGCCTCCGGGCGAGGCGGCTTTTATCCCTCGCCGCTGATGAGGATCAGGTGTGTGAGCAGGTGGCGCCGCTGATGAACGGCGCGGCATGACAGTACTCCCCCCTCTAGCAGCGCCTCCTGGCGATGGCTTATCCGGGTGCGCTCGGTGGAAGTCCGCGATGAGCGATGGGTCCAACACAAACGACGGGGGCACCCATTGTCGATGCTCGGGCCCATAGCCCTCCCAGTCCACCAAGTATTGCAACCCACGACCCCGGCGCCGGGAGTCCAGGATGGAGGAGACGGACCAGGCCGGGTGGCCACCAATCATCCGGGGCGCGGGTTGCGCTGCAGGAGGAGGGCAAAGGGGGTCGGTGACTGCCAGCTTCACCTTTGATACGTGGAAGGTGGAATGGATGCGGAGGGAGGGGGGAATAGCCACGCGCACAGCCACCGGGTTGATGATCCGGGTGATGGGGAAGGGACCCATGAAGCGCTGTGCCAGCTTCCTCCTCTCGCCTTTTAGGGTGACGTCCTGGGTGGAAACGTAGACAAGTTGCCCAACTCTGTACGCCGGGGCAGGTCTTCTACGCCGGTCCGCCACGGTCTTGTTGCGCTCCGCTGTGCGTAAAAGTGCATGACGCGCGGCGGCCCAGGTGGAGCGGAACTGCCTCACGTGCGCCCTAACTGACGGAACAGTTACCTCGCTCTCCTGCGCTGGAAGCAGCGGGGGGTCGTAACCCAGGGACGCCTTGAAGGGGGACATCCCCGTTGCAGAAGAGCGGGCGGTATTGTGGGCGTACTCCACCCAGGCGAGATGGTTGCTCCATGATGTCGGCTTGGATCTTGCAACACAGCGGAGCGCAGCCTCCAGCTCCTGATTGGTCCTCTCACACTGCCCGTTAGACTGGGGGTGATGGCCGGAGGAGAGGCTCACCTTGGCTCCGATGGCGTTACAAAAGGATTTCCAAACCTCGGATGAAAATTGGGGGCCCCGGTCCGAGACCACGTCCACCGGGATCCCATGCAGCCTGACCACGTGTTGGACGAGGAGGCCCGCCGTCTCCAGGGCGGTAGGGAGACCTCGCAGGGGGATGAAGTGTGCCGCTTTGGAGAAACGGTCCACGACGGTCAGGATGGTGTCGAATGAGTTGGAAGCTGGGAGCCCGGTGACGAAATCCAGTGCGATGTGCGACCATGGCCTGCCAGGGACGGGCAGAGGCTGGAGCAGCCCCGCTGGAGGGGCGTTTCCCGACTTGCTGGTGGCACAAATTGGACAAGCCCAGGCGTAGCGGGCTGCATCCCTCCGCAGGCCCGGCCACCAAAAGGACTATTGGAGGAGGCTGATCATCCGAGAGGTGCCGGGATGACAGGTGAGCCGGGAGGTGTGGAGCCAGTGGATGACCTCTCCTCGGACCGCAGACGGAACGAACAGTCTTCCCTCCGGTCCGCCGCCAGGATCAGGTTCCACCTCCTGTGCCTTCCGGATCTTGTCCACAATGTCCCAAGAGATAGCTCCCACGACGCACGACCTGGGCAGGATAGTGTGGGGCGTCTCCTCAGCCCCCGCGGGGGTGAACTGTCTAGAGAGGGCGTCAGGCAGGCCGTTCTTGGAGCCTGGCCTGAAGGTGATAGAGAACCGGAACCTGGCGAAGAACAGAGACCAGTGCGCCTGGCGGGCATTCAGGCGCTTGGCAGATCGTAGATACTCTAAATTCTTATGGTCCGTCAAGACCACAAACGGCAGGTCCGCCCCCTCTAACCAGTGGCGCCACTCCTGTAGGGCGAGTTTAATGGCCAGGAGCTCTCTGTCCCCCACATCATAGTTCCTCTCCGCCGGGGACAGGCGCCGGGAGAAGAAGGCGCACGGTCGCTTGGTGCCATCGTCCGGTGATTGCTGGGATAACACTGCTCCCACTCCCGTGTCCGATGCGTCCACCTCCACAATGCACTGCAGCGCGGGGTCGACCTGGCGAAGGACCCGGGGGGAGGAGAACTCCGCCTTCAGCGCCTTAAAGGCAGCATCGACCTCTTCGGTCCACCGGAACGGGACCTTCGGGGACGTGAGGCGGGTCAGTGGTCCGACGATCCAGCTGAAATTCGGGACAAAACGGCGGTAAAAATTGGCGAAGCCAACAAACTGTTGCACCTGCTTCCGAGATGCGGGAGTAGGCCACTCCACCACCGCCTTCACCTTCTCTGGGTCCGGGAGCACCTGGTCTTGGGCGATGATGAATCCCAGGAAGGATGTGGTCCTAGCGTAAAACTCGCACTTCTCAGCCTTCACGTACAAACGATTCTCCAGCAGTCTTTGAAGGACCCGCCTCACATGGATCCGGTGCTCGTCTCTGGACTGAGAGAAGATCAGAATGTCGTCCAGGTAGACGAACACGAAGAGGCCGATGAAATCCCGGAGGACGTCATTGATGAGGCGCTGAAAGACGGCAGGAGCGTTGGTCAGCCCGAACGGCATGACGAGATACTCAAAGTGGCCGTTCGGGGTACGGAAGGCTGTTTTCCATTCATCTCCCTCCCGGATCCGGACGAGGTGGTAAGCGCTGCGGAGGTCCAGCTTGGTAAACCAGGTCGCCCCCTGGAGGGAGTGGAAGGCAGTGTCCATGAGGGGCAGGGTGTAACGGTCCCTCTCAGTGATGTCATTAAGAGCTCGGTAGTCAATACAGGGACGGAGGGAACCGTCCTTCTTCCCTACAAAGAAAAACCCCGCCCCCACGGGTGATGACGATGGGCGAATAATCCCAGCGCTCAGTGATTCCTTCAGGTACGTATTCATAGTCTCCTTCTCCGGCGCCGACAGGCTGTAGAGCCGACCAGATGGCAGGGGAGCCCCCTGGCGGAGATTGATGGCACAGTCATATGGTCGATGCGGGGGAAGAGACATAGCTTTTGACTTGCTGAATACCATACCCAGGTCGTGAAAATCTGGGGGCACCAGTGACAGGTCCGGGGGTGCTGTATCCGCCACAGGAGGAGCCGCGGACGGGGAGCAGGCAGCGGACTGAAGGCAGGTGCCCATGCAGAAGGTACTCCACGCCGACACCCCAGCTGACCTCCAGTCCAGGACAGGATTGTGGAGGCGTAGCCAGGGATACCCCAGGATGACGGGCAACACAGAGTTGGGCAGGACGTAGAAAACCATTTCCTCCCGGTGGTTCCCTGAGATGATGACTGGGACAGGAATGGTTTGATGGGTAACTCTCCCAAGGGAGGCACGGGAGAGATGGACCAGGGAGATGGGGTGTTTGAGCGCCTGACAGCGGATGCCCAATCGGGTTGCCAGGCCTTGTGAAATGAAGCTGCCCTCTGCGCCCGAATCCACCAGTGCGTGGGTGAGGTGCCCAGTGGAATTGTGGCAAAAACGGATGGGCAGCTTTAATTGAGTGAGGGGACTTTGCCGATTGACGTCCGCGAGGCCCCCTACAGTGACTCGCGGACCCCACCGTTTGGCTTTTGTGGGCAAAGCTCTACCGTGTGTTGATTGTCTCCGCAATACATGCAGAGACCCAACTCACGGCGGCGCTGTCTCTCTGCCAAGGAGAGCTTTGCCCAGCCCGTCACCATCGGCTCCGACTCCTCGGGGCCCGATGGTGGCGGCGTCGCCAGGGGGCGAGCTTGGGGCAGGCGTAGCGGAACTCCTCGAGGGCGAGAAGCAGACGGCTTCCGTCCTGAGGAGCGCTCGCGCAGCCTGTTGTCCAAGCTGATTGCTAATGAGGTTAGCTCCGCTAACGTTCCGGGGATATCCCGTCCAGCCAGTTCATCCCTCAGATCACTATTGAGGCTGCGGAGAAACAGGCCGCAGAGGGAGCGCTCCTCCCAGCCCAGTTCCTCCACCGCTACCCGGTATTCGATGGCATAATCCGCGGCCGACCGGCTCCCCTGCTGGAGAGCGAGAAGCCGATCGACCTGGACCGCCTCGGAACGGGAGTGATCAAACACCTCCAGGAAGCGCCTCACGAACTCGGCATAGGTGAGGGTGGCATAACTGGGTCTCGCCATAATAGCGTAGGCCCAAGTTAAAGCACGCCCCACCAGGAGGTTCCCTATGTAGCCGATCCGGCTGTGATCTGAGGGAAAGTCTCCGGGCACACGGTCAAACACGGACTCGCACTGCATCACAAACCCCCGCGCTCCGCCGAGCTTTCCGCTAAAGCGGGCAGGGGTCGGAATTGGTGTGAGTCGGGCCGGTGCCACTGGAGCTGGCTGGACAGCCACCGAAACAGCAGGAGCTGCGCCACCCTGAGGAGCCGGGGGGAACGGCTGCTGGGGGTCCAGGCGGTCCAATCGGCCAGTGATAATTATCAATTGATTTAGGATCACCTGCTGTTGATAAGCTATTTGATCCACTCTAGCCTCGAGAGTGGTAAGCCGGTGTGCGAGCCCGCCGTCCGCCGAGCCGCTCTACTGAAGCCGTACTGACATAACGCACGGCTCAGGAGACACGCACACACAGGCTTAGAGTAGTTCAAAGAGTTTATTAACAGCAGGGGTGAATGAGTGTGTGTCTACGGGATGCAGATGTGTTGGTGGTGGCGTCTGCTTCAGGCACAGAGGCAGATGACCGTTCGGCCGAGCAACCCTATGGAGAGAGCACAGGGAGAGGGTGACGGGCATACACCAACACAGGATGAATTATGGCAAGAGAAGATCTTACTTGAGTTGTCAGGATAGCTGGCACAGCAAGGGGAACGTAGCCCGGGAGACAGCCACCTGGAGAGCTCCGTGCAGCGGCGAAGGATGGGCGATGGAACGGAGATGTCCGCCGCCGGGGAATCCACCTGTGCACAGGGGAGCAGACTGGAGAAGGAGGTAAGGGTTCTTACCCAAAATAGCGATGCTGAAGAAAGGTATGCTCACGGCGGTGAGGAAACGAAGTCTGACGGCTTCAGGCCGAGCCTCCGGGCGAGGCGGCTTTTATCCCTCGCCGCTGATGAGGATCAGGTGTGTGAGCAGGTGGCGCCGCTGATGAACGGCGCGGCGTGACAATTCTAGCTGCAAATGTCTGGTTTTTGGTGCAATAACTACATAGGTGTATAGAGGCACATTTCCAGCTACTATCACTCCAGTGTTCTAATGGTAAAATGTGTTTGCTCATTGCGTCAGAAGGCTAATGGATGATTAGAAAACCTTTGTGCAATCATGTTAGCACAGCTGAAAACAGTTTAGCTGGTTAGAGAAGCTATAAAACTGACCTTCCTTTGAGCAGGTTGAGTATCTGGAAAAAATTATTATTTCAAACACAAATCATTATTTCTAACCTTGTCAATGTCTTGACTATATTTTCTATTCATTTTACAACTCATGGTGGTAAATAAGTGTGACTTTTCATGGAAAACACAAAATAATTGTCTGGGTGACCCCAAACTTTTGAACGGTAGTGTACCTGACTCCCAGTTGCTACCTGACTTGCTTTAATATTACTTTGTGTAAGCAGCATCCTTTGGTTATTGCTGTTAGCATTACTGTTATTGTTATTAGCCTAGTTAGCTTCCAGTTGCTAATGTGTTATTGATTCTCTAATTAAACTTTGACTGTCACTCCTAATAACAGCATGGATTCAGATGAACTCGGGGAACAAGTTACTAATAGTTGGTAACAGTAATAACGAAAGTTACCGGAGTGGTGGCTCAGTTGGTAGAGCATCCGCCCCCACACCTGGGAGGCAGGGGTTCAAATCCCGGCCGGGTCATGCCGAAGACCATATAAAAGCAGAGCTTCCTGCCGTCCAGCTTGGTGCTCAGCAGTAATGGAATGGAGGAGGGAAATCTGTGGCAGTGCCTTGCATGGCAGCGGCCCTTCTAATTCTACACATGGTGTGTGTGTGATTAACACTGTAGATAGGATAAAACACAGTTTCATTCTACTGTACATGATTGGTTGAATGACAATAAAGGGTGATTTAATTTTAAAAAAGGACGTTGCACACACAAAATATATTAAAACAAGTCAGACAACAACTGTTTTGGTGTGTCTTCACACATTAAATCAGAACCGATCAGAGTCCATGAGGTGGTATTTGAAATGTGAGGAACATAAAAAGATAGCTGTGCTATATTAAGCAAACTGGGCTAGCAATGAAATAGCACTGTGTATTGTAAAAACTATCAAAATGTAAAACATGAACTTTATTAATAAAATAATATGTCAGTACACTATTTCGAACATGTACAATGACAAATGAAAGTGACAGAATTGATTTATTAACGAGAAAGCATTAAGTGGGCAAATATGAGGGAACCAGAAATGAACCCCCAGGGAGATCGGAAAGTGGAAGTACATTGTCCAAGGAATTGGTTACCAATCTTTGACCATAGGTTGTAGCTAAAGATGGATGGCATGAAAGCTCTACAAAAGTTAAGTCCTCTGGTGGCTTGCTGCAATAGACAGCCTAAGTCACACCCCCTCTGCTTCTGCATATGGGACCTTAAATCAGAAAATATCTCCATTGGAGTGAATGGCAAGAGAGATAATTGAAAGACTACAAACAGACTCACGTAAGTTACGTTATCGTTTTCAAAGGGCACCCAGAGGGAAGTAACTAGGCTCCAGCTCTCAAAATACAATATACGTAATACATTTGTGCTGTTTTTCCTCCCCTTTGGATCCTTCTTTCATCAGTCGGAAAACAGGAGGTGAGCTTTGGGAGGAGAATCAATGTAATCACATTTGATGACATTTATAGTCCGGGACAAGGGGATGCAGTCGACTGAGCTCTTTCACAAAACTAAATATTAGTTTTTTCTTAAACGATAATGTACAACTTTAATTACGTGGAAAATTATCTTTTAAATTGACAAACATTCTATGTGTAACTCGTGACAAAATTTGATCGGATCAAAAGATAATTTCTCTCTTGCTATTCACTTCAATGAAGATTTTTTTTTCCAGTTTAAGTTCCCATATGCGGGAGTCGAGGGGACATAACTTATGCTCTCTATAAGACTTTAAGTTCCACCTGCTGTGATTATTGTGCGCACCATTTTCATAGAGTTGTTTCAGAGATGTTTAAGGACATTAAATTTCAATCAGCTGCAACAATATCAAGGATAAAAGCCTGGCACTTATTTCCACTTTGAATTCTTTCACTTAATGCCTATTTAACCCGATTAACAAAGGTCTCTTGAAATACCGTACGCCACCTTTTTCCTGTTTCTCTTTCTAAAGCACATCTGCTAAATAAGCAGCATATAGCAGTCAAACAAACCACTCTGATTTATTAGCAAAATGCACAACATAAGAGTAAGGAAAAAAGCATGCATAATGCTCATAAGTAGTTTGGAATATTAATATGTGAATGCTGACTTGCTAGTACCATCACAGCATTACTAAGTCTAACATTATAAGCTTTGCAGGGGATTGACACATAAATAACAACCATTTAAAGCTGCCCAAGAGGAATGGAAAAAATGCTGCACGTCAATCAGCGAGGAACAAAAATAAAATAAAATAAACCATGATGAGAAGGTATCAGAGGAGAAACAGTCAGAATCAAAGTCAATAAGATTCATCCTCTGAGGACAATAAATATCTGTCAAAGTGTCATGGCCGAGGTGAATCAATATCACAGTCTGGTAAAAATACATCTTGAATCCCTCCTAAGTTCATAAATTATGCATAGTATAACAATGGACATAAGAGTCAATACAGGAGAGTTTAACTTCCATACCAAAGTTTCATTATTTCCACTGTGATTGTTGATGTAAGACAGAGTTAATGATTTGAATAAAATGTATTAAATTTCCTTTTAATACTGGATATAATGATAAATGACTTTAATCATGTAGTTTTCAGAAAGTATTTCAGCACTCGCCTTTGGCTTTTAAAGGGTTTAGGTGCAAGCGGGATCAAAGCAGACTGATAACACACTTGATGATAAGTGAGACTTCATGTGGAGAGAACAATAAATGCAGCTAAACCTTCACGGTATCAGCAGGCAGTTTCCTCTGTTTAAAAAAGAGAAAACAATTGTGAAACTGTCAGTCATTACTGGATGTATTGCATCAGCCTCTATGGATTCTATTAATTCAAGCAACCTATTGATTAGTCGTGTTTGTTGTGCTTGGCTACTTTTATTGGCAGCACTTTAAACAATAGGAACTTATATAGAACAGGATTAAAAATAGACTGAAATCAACAGCTGAGCACCTCACCCTGAAATCAGAATGATTCAGTTCCCCTTCTATAGAGGCCCTTAGGGGACATTGCTGTGGAAAGAAATGAAGGGAAATAATGGAATTCATGTCAATGTTTTAATTCCCCTCATGTTTTACATAGTTCATTCTTACATTTTTTTTTATTAATTTGCAAGAATTAATAACATCTTTACTGGTCAGTCATTAATTTAAGCCACCGCCTGCTGTTCTGGTGATATGGATTGAGTGTGTAATTAAGCTACATATACTTTAGCATTGGATTAATTTATAAAGCATCAAACAACATTATTAAAGTTTAAGACATGAAAATAATTACCAATATACTGATGTAGACAACAGCACATAAGCATACTAAGGTGCTTTTTTCAGCAACACTTAACAAAATTAGGAAAAATAATTGCACAAATGCTTACCCAATTACATCACTATAAAAGATTTGTGCTTCAACCCACACACAATGCTATCAATTCCAGATTGTCTGTTCAAATTATGCAGGAATTGACAACACTGTGTAGCATTTAAACCCTAAAATGATGCATCCAAAATCATTTTGATGGTCTGTTCCACCACAGCCTGAGTGGCTTGAACAATACAGACAAGAAATCACATTTCCTTCCTTCATTTTAATAAAACTTTTCAGTTTGCTGTGAAGCTTGTCTTCACAGCAAGCGAGAGGAAGTGGGCTACTGTATGAGGAAGTCAGGATTGGCAGAGAAGTATGTGAGGGTGGTGCAGGACTTGTACAAGAGGAACGAGATGGTGGTGAGGTGTGCTGTTGGAGTGGATTCAAGGTGGGGGTGGGATTACATCAGAGATCAGCTCTGAGCCCCTTCCTGTTTGCTATGGTGATGGACAGGCTGACAGATGAAGTCAGGCAGGAGTCACCGTGGACTGTGATGCTTGCAGACAACATTGTGATCTGTAGTGAGAGTAGGGAGCAGGTAGAACAGAACCTGGAGAGATGGAGCTATGCTCTGAAGAGAAGAGGACTGAAAGTCAGTCGAAGTAGGACAGAATACTTGTGTGTGAATAAGAGTGAGGCAGGTGTAATGGTAAAGGTGTAAGGAGTAGAGGTAGAGAAGGTAGATGAGTTTAAATACTTGGGGTCAACCATCCAAAACAATGGAAAATGCACAAGAGAGGTGAAGAAGAGAGTGCAGGCAGTGTGGAATGAGTGGAGATGAGTGTCGGGGTGATTTGATGGATAGCAGCTAGAGTGAAAGGTAAGACTTACAAGATGGTAGTGAGACCTGCTATGATGTATGGTTTGGAAATGGTGGCACTGACAAAAAGACAGGAGGTGGAGCTGGAGGTGGCAGAGTTGAAGATGCTAAGATTCCCACTGGGAGTGACTAGGAGGGATGGGATTAGAAATGAGTATATCAGAGGGACAGCTCAGGTTGAGCAGTTTGGAGACAAAATAAAAGAGGCAAGGCTGCGATGGTTTGGACATGTGCAGAGGAGGGATAGTGGAGATATTGGCTCAAAGGAAGTTGAAGATGGAGCTGCCAGGCAGGAGGAAAAGAGGAAGACCACAGAGAAGATTCATGGATGTGGTGAAGGAGGACATGGAGAGGGTTGGTGTTACAGAGGAAGATGCAAGGGATAGGGTGAGATGGAGACAGATGATCCGCTGTGGCGACCCCTAAAGGAAGCAGCCAAAAGAAGAAGAAGTATTCACACTGAAGGCCATTTTAGAATCTCCATTTAACCAAACCTGCATGTTTTTGACATGTGGTAGGAAACCGGAGCACCCGGGGCACACCCACGCAAACATGGGGAGAACATGCAAACTCCACACAGATAGGTCCTGCTGGCTGCTGGATAGTTAGGTTAAATGCTTTTACACAGCTAATCACAGACATACTGATGTTATATGCTGTTCTGCTCCTTGCTGTGTGGTCTGCACAGAAAGAAAAAGCATCATTAAATTGCCATCGTAATTATGGACACTACAACAGAGACTGTCAACTTTATTAAGTTTTCACTCTCTTTACTGTTTCTTCATAGTAAATAACTAGTGCCCTCACCAGGTTAATAATAATAATAATAATAATAATAATAATAATAATAATAATAATAATAATAATCAGTTTATTTGTAGAGCACTTTTAACAGACAGGGTCACAAAGTGCTTTCCATAAACTCAAACAGTGTGGCGAACCACTAGGAGGCTTCACTTACACCCAGTGACTTGGGGAGAAGGGAGGAGAGATGGCGAAATTTTATGTATGTGCATTGGTGCCAAATGTTATTCATGTTATTGCTAGGGATGAGCCGATACCACTTTTTCAAGTCTGATACTGATACTGTGGCCTTGAGTATCAACCGATACCGATCCAAAACCAATAAGATAAGATAAGATAAGATAAGCCTTTATTAGTCCCACAACGGGGAAATTCCAGGATTGCAACAGCACAGGGATAGCAACACTCAGAGCAACAATCAGAAGGCAAGAAAAAAAAACAAACAAAAAAAAAACAAGCAAGCAAGAGCAGCTAATATACATATGTACATATTACTATAAAATATATATATACACACACACACAGACACACAGTGCAGAGCATTGTAGCTGGATGGAATAAATATATGAATATATGAACACAGTGCAGAGCATTGTAGCTAGATGGAATAAATATGTAAATATATAAACACCCACAGTACGGAGCATTGCAGCTAGGTGGAATAAATATGCAAGTATATAAACACACACAGTGCGGAGCAATGTAGCTAGATGGAATAATATGTAGATATATAAAAACACAGTGCGGAGCATTGTAGCTAGATGGAATAAATATATAGATATAAAAATATAAACACACCCAGTGCTGAGCATTGTAGCTAGATGGAATTAATATGTAAATGTATAAACACACACAGTGCAGAGCATTGTTGCTAGATGGGATGAAACAGCATAACCGTCTACTTAGTTATCCTACATGGTATGATTATGTGCCCATACATATTCTCACCCTCCATAGCGACCGGTATGTTCCTAGTTGTATGCCGGAGGGGACCATTGTGTAAGTCTATTGCATCTTTTGCATTCAAAAAACTATTAGTTTGTTACGTCTTTTTGCTATCTCTGCGAGCAGCCCTGCTTAGGTTGTACAGTCTGACAGCCGTTGGTAGGAAGGACCTACGAAACCTCTCGGATGTGCACCTGGGATGATGTAGTCTGCTGCTAAATGAGCTCCTCAGTGCATCCAGTATGTCCTGCATAGGGTGGAACTCGGACTCCAGCAGAGATGACAGTTTAGCCACCGTCCTTCTCTCTCCTATCTCCTCCATCGGATCAAGGCGCTGCCCCAGGACAGAGCTAGCTTTCTTGATCAGTTTGTTCAGTCTCTTCCTATCGGCTGCAGTAATGCCACTGCCCCAGCAGACCACTCCAAAAGTGATGGCTGATGCCACCACCGTGTCATAGAATGACTTCAGCAGCGCCCCTTGTACACCAAAAGACCTGAGTCTCCTCAGCAGGAACAGCCTGCGCTGTCCCTTCTTGTAGAGTGCGTCAGTATTGTGTGACCAGTCTAGTTTATTGTTCAGATGAACACCCAGGTACTTATAGGATGTCACCATCTCGATGTCTGTTCCCTGTATATTTACTGGTGCTGTGAGGGGCTGCCCATGCCTGCGGCAGTCCACCACCAGCTCCTTAGTTTTCCTCGTGTTGATCTGGAGGCAGTTCCGATGGCATCAGTCCACGAAGTCCTGGATAAGCCCTCTGTACTCAGCTTCATCTCCATTGGAGATGAGGCCAACGATCGCAGAGTCATCAGAGAACTTCTGTAGATGGCAGTGTGTTGTGTTGTGTGAGAAGTCCGCAGTATAAAGAGTGAACAGGAAGGGAGCCAGCACCGTTCCCTGGGGGGCCCCCGTGCTACTGATGATCGTGTCGGACACACAGTCCCGGGTTCTCACAAACTGAGGCCGGTTCGTGAGGTAGTCCAGGATCCATGATGACAGGTGCTGGTCCACCCCTGCGCGCAGCAGCTTGTCCTTCAGGATCATCGGTTGGATGGTGTTGAAAGCACTGGAGAAGTCAAAGAACATGATCCTCACCATATTCCCGGGCTTCTCCAGGTGGGACAGAGAACGGTGAAGGAGGAAGATCACCGCATCCTCCACCCCAATGCCATGCTGGTAGGCGAACTGGAGTGGATCCATCGCTGGTTCCACCAGGGGGCGGAGGTGAGCAAGGAGCAGTCTCTCCAGGGTCTTCATCAAGTGGGACGTCAAGGCCACCGGTCTGTAGCTGTTCAGGTCTTTGGGGTGGGAAGTTTTTGGTACAGGTACCACACAAGATGTTTTCCACAGCTGTGGTACCCTCCCCAGTTTCAGGCTCATGTTGAAGATATACGTCACAATCCCACACAGCTGGTCTGCACAGGACTTGAGGAGCTTTGCGCTGATGCCGTCCGGTCCCGGCGCCTTCCTCGCTTTGATCTTCCTCAGCTCCGTCCTCACCTGGGTCCTGGTCAGGGTCAGGATGGGGGGCTGTGTGTTGGGAGTAGGGGGGTGTTGGTGGAGTGGGGAGTGGGCAGCAGGACTTGATTTCTTTAGAGGCAGCAGTGGTTGTTGTGCAGACAGGGGGGAGGGCGGTTGGTCAAATCTATTGAAAAACAGATTCAGGTTGTTCGCCCACTCCCTGCCCCCCGTGGCCTGGGGGGAGGTATTCTGGAGCCCCGAGATGGTTTTGAGGTTTCTCCAGACCCCGCTGATGTCGCTCTGTTGCAGCTTGTCCTCCATCTTCTTCCTGAAGCTGTCCTTGCCTTCTCTGATCTTTCTCCTCAGCTCCCTCTGTACAATACCATCTCTCTTAAGTACAGAACATACTTTGGTAATGACTGGCTCCATTTTGCACACACAAAAACATACAGTCGTGAAAAAACTTGGACACCCCTTTAAATATTCAGCTCTTTATTAAGAAATATTCACATATCTATGTCTGATCTTGTTTTTATTTGCATTTATTTAAATTATTTTAGCCATTTTGAGTTGGAATGAAGGTGGGGATATCATAATAAAGATGGGAGCTGTCTTAATTTATTCCTCACTGTTTAGCATTACATTTTACAGAAAATTTTTGGAAAGTAGTTAATTCATTTTTAATTGTTTAGTTATATTACATGAATATCCCAGTATTTTTAACATTGATATTAGATATCCATATATACAAATATGTTAAAAACACACACATATGGAGTGTCCAAATTTTTTCACGACTGTAAATCTAAAAGTCAAACAAGAAATATTTTACAAATTTGACTCTGTTCAGCAATGCTGCTGCTTTTTTTTATTTTAAACTTTGGTTCATTGAAGCTTAAAGCTGGGATTTCTGATAAATGTCTTAAGATAAATGTGCATACTTAATTACTTACAGTACCGCTGTCAGAAAACCAGCTCCAGTGTGGCAGCGTGTACCGAGGCTCCAAATACTTCATTAAACGCTGTAAACCCTCGTTTTCTACAAGAGCAAAGCCTTGGCCATCGAGCACATAAATTTGACAATTTTATTTGTTATCATCTTTGCTTTTTTGCTTTCAGGAGGTAGTTTGTCACATTTCGGAAAAGAGTCCTGCAGCATCTGTTGCAGCACAGGATTTCTCTTCCTTGTGCTCGGCACTTGGCAGAATTCGGCATTTTCCTTACCGTGATACTTCCCTAAGTGTTTTATCAAGTTTGTAGTGTTAAAATTGGAAACGCTGGTACCTCCCCTCAAAGTAGTTGCATTCTGCAGTCCTGCTTTTTAGTTCCACACTGCAGACATGTTGACATGTTCAGACAAGTCCCACCCACCGCGGCACAGCTCTCGTGATGCTGTTTGTTTACATCTATGGCAAGCCATGCACAGCATGGATGAGAACGGTTACCGCACTTTCATTTTAATATCCTTATTAATGTATTGGATCGGTAAATGACTTTTATTCCTTACCGATACCGATCCAGGCAAAATGGCTGGATCGGATCTAATACCGATACCTCGGATCGGATTGGCTCATCTCTAGTTATTGCTGGAGTTGAATAAGGTTCTGAACTGGCAGCTCTTGTATCTCGTCACTTCATTCCTCCACATTGGTGACCTACGATGGTGGTATTGCTCAAAATGGAAGACGAAGCAAGCTCCTCTCTGGGAACACCCACGCTAGGGTTTCCCTCCAAGACCCCGGCCTCATTCGCCATGGTGGTCAAGCTCCTGGACTTCTGGCTCCATGATCCCGCTGCCTGGTTCATCCACATTGAGGCTCAGTTTGCCCTCCATGGGATTTCTGCAGATGACATGAGATACCATTACGTGGTGGCTTCGCTCGACCGCACGCGATGAGCCTGCTCCGCGACCCCCCACTCGGGGGAAATACGGTGCTCTCAAACAGCTGCTGTTGCGGCATTACACCGTCTCTGACGGGGAGAGAGCGGAGAAGCTCCTCTCCCACTCTGGGTTAGGCAACGGCTTGGCTGTGGAGTTAATGGAAAGTATGCTGGCTTTGCTGGGCAGAGATGGCGGATCTTTTCTGTTCACCCATCTCTTCCTCAGGAAACTGCCGGTTTCGGCGCGGACAGTTTTGGCCAACTCTCTGCTGCTGGCTGCCAGAGACTACCGTGCACTGGCGGAAGAAGCAGACTGCATTATCCTGGTGAATAGGAGTTTCAGTGTCCAGGCAGAAGCACCGGCACCTTCAACGGAGTCCACAGAGGCTGTGGAGATGACAGTTGTGGCTGGGATAGCCACTCGGAGGCACCGGAACAGAACTACAGTGTATGTGTTTCTACCATCAGTGTTTTGGCGCCAACGTGCAGCGTTGCCTCCCGCCATGCCGTTTCAAGACGCCGGGAAACAGACCAGCCAGGGGTCAGTAGCAGCTGCAACCATTTGCAGTGAGGAGAAGCTGCTTTTCCTCGAGGACACATGTTCCGGGACATGTTTTTTGGTCGACTCTGGTTCCCAGAAGAGTCTTATTTTGCCGACTGGTGCTGATGGACTGGCAGAAGGTTGTGGCCCATTGTTAATCGCTGCTAATGGTTCCCTTATCAAGACGTTTAGAGAAAGGCCAGTGACTTCATGTTTTCACGGATGCAACTACAAGTGGGACTTTGTGGTAGCTGCCTGCTTGGTTCCTATTATAGGTGCTGACTTTCTGTGTGCTTTTGGTCTCCTTGTAGATGCTGCTAATAGATGTTTAATTGATGCTGTTTCTTTTTCTTCACTGCCTTGTATAACTCGGGGAGCTGGGCCACTAATGCATGCTAATTTTTTAGCCTCAGGGGACGTGTACCAGCGCTTGCTTTCTGATTTTTCCGTGCCCACAGTGCCTAATTTTTTTGCTACTGTGACCAAACATGGGGTTGAACATTTTATCACCACAAAGGGCCCTCCGGTTTTCGCGTGCCCACACCGCCTCGACGCAGCTAAGCTAACCATCGTGTGGGAAGAGTTTGCTAGCTCGGAATGCTTAAGGATTGTTAGGCACTCCATAGCCCTTGGGCATCCCCACTGCACATGGTGCCCAAGTCCGATGGTTCGTGGCGGCCGTGCGGTGATTTCCGTCATTTGAACAACATCACGGAGCACGACAGTTATCCCATCCCTCACATTCAGGATTTTTTGGTGCACCTGGCCGGAGTGTTCATTTTTTCTAAGGTGGATCTGGTCCGCGGCTACCACCAGTTCCCGGTGGGCGCTGAAGATGTCTCAAAAACGGGGGTAATAACACCCTTTGGCCTTTTTGAGTTTCTTCACATGCCGTTCGGGCTTAAGGGCATGGCTCAGACTTTTCAGAGGATGATGGACGCGGTGGTCTGTGATTTACCATTTGTGTTCGTCTACCTGGATGATGTTCTGGTGGCTAGCACATCTGAGGAGAAGCACCTCTCTCATTTGAAGCAGATTTACTGTTGGCTGGAGGCACATGGATTGATAGTTAATCCAGCAAAATGTCAGTTCGGGTTGCCGGAGATTGATTTCTTGGGCCGTCGCATCTCTTCTGAGGGTGCAATTCCGCTGCCAGATAAAGTGTGGGCGGTGTTGGATTTCTTGCGTCCGCAGACCGTGAGGGTCCTGAAGGAGTTTTTTGGGTATGGTTAATTTTTACAACCATTTCCTTCCCCGGGTAGCCCAGCTGCTACAACCACTTTATGGCACGCTCAAGAAGATGAAACCCACGGATGGCATCGACTGGACACCCAATCGGGTCCAGGCTTTTTCGGGCGCCAAAGCGTCACGTAGCGATGTCACGGTCGGAGCAGTGGTGGAACAGTACGTCTCCGGTTCATGGCAACCTCTTGCCTTTTTCAGCTGCACACTGCGCGATAACGAGCATAAGTACAGCATTTTCGACAGGGAGTTATTGGCTCTCTACCTGGCCACGCGCCAACTTCCAGCTTTGGCTTGAGGGTCACATATAGTATTTACCACGTTTATCGACCACAAACCTCTGGTCAGCAACGCCATCTAACCGCAATATTGGAGTTCACTACCAACATTCAGCATGTGGCCAGCAAGCTCAACGTTGTGGCCGACTGTCGCGCGCTGGTCTCTCCAGTCTGTTTGGGCATTGATTTTTCTGCCATGACTGCTGACCAACCGGGAGATGTGGACATTCTCGCACTCCGTTCTGCGGGTACGGGCCTTAGAGAGCAAGGAGGTACAAGAGGGTTGCCCCCCCCCACTTTGTGACATCATCCACCAGCCATCCCCACCTGGTTGTTCCAATCTCTTGGCGCCGCCGCATTTTTGAGTCCGTTCACTCTCTCTCGCACCCCAGTGTACGTGCTTCAGTTAAGCTGGTGGAGTCCAAATTCGTTTGGCCCCGCTTGTGCAAGGATGTGAAGGAGTGGGCTGCAGCTTGCATTGCGTGCCAACAGGCTAAGGTTCAGAGGCACACCAGGGTACCCCTTGAAACTTTCCAGACTCCAAGCAGGAGATTTGACCACTTCCACGTGGACTTAGTGGGTCCTCCTTTCACTGTTGCAAGGTTTCACGCACCTTTTGACGTTAGTGGGCTGCACCACGCGTTGGCCAGAGGCAGTCCCGTTGGCTTCCATCACTTCTGCTGACGTAGCCCATATGTTTTTGTCATCTTGGGTCACGCATTTCGATTCCCCGTTGGACATTACCTCCTATAGGGGACCCCAGTTTGTTTCTGAACTCTGGTCCACCATGGCTGAGAGCCTGGGGGTCAAAGTTCACTGTACCACCGCATACAATCCGCAGGCTAGTTTGTGCAAAAGGTTCCATAGGTCACTGAAAGCCACATTTAGAGCCTCACTGACCAACGTGAATTGGGTCGACTGCCTCCCTTGGGTCTTACTTGGGTTATGCTCTGCGCTCAAGGAGGATCTTGCCGTCTCCCTGGCTGAGCTAGTTTTTGGTCGGCCGTTGCGGGTCCTTGGTGACTTTTTGCTGGAAGGTCTCATACCTGATACTGACTTGTCCACTCAATTTTTTCCTAAGGTTGAGTCAGTTAGCGTTCTAGGGCTGGTGCACCATTGTTTCCCTTGCACTTTTGTTCCGAAGCGTTTGGAGCATGCCAAGTTTGTTTTCATCAGACAGGATGCCCACAGGACTCCGCTGTGTCCGCTTTACGGCAGCCCTTTCAGGGTTTTGGAAGTGGGTGCAAAACATTTTGTGTTGGATTTTGGGGGGCACAGGGAAACTATTTGCATAGATAGGCTCAAGCCCGCTCATGTGTTGGCAGACAAGCAGGTGCTGGCTCAGGCTTCCCTATGGGGACGCCCGCCTGTGGTGGGTTCACAGGTTGGTCTTTCCCCTACAGAAGACTTTTTGCCAAGACCGGAGACTGAGTTGTTTTCCTCCCCGCCTCGGCTGGCCCAGTCGCTCCACGATACAGCCGTTATAGGCGATTGCTCAAGCCCAGGGTGCTGGACTGATAAGGCCCTTTCTGGGTGTTTGGGGGGGGAGGTTGTGTTGCGGACCACTAGGAGGCTCCACTCACACCCAGTGACTTGGGGAGAAGGGAGGAGAGATGGGGAAATTTTAGGTGTGCCAAATGTCATTCATGTTATTGCTGGAGTTGAATAAAGTTCTGAACTGGCAGCTCTCATGTCTCGTCACTTCATTCTTCCACAACAGTAAATAAATAAAAGACAATAAAAGACATAAGAATAAAAAACAGTAAACAGTAAAAGACACAAGAACAATGTACAACCAGCAGAGGATTAATAAAACGCCAATCTATGTTCTCTCCCATAGATTGAGTCCCCATCGTGCTGTTTGCTCTCTACATGTCTGTTCTTTTCTTCTTCTCTGTCCCCTCACCCCCCAGCCAGTCGCAGCAGATGACTGCCCCTCCCTGAGCCTGGTTCTGCTGGAGGTTTCTTCCTGTTAAAAGGGAGTTTTTCCTCTCCACCGTCGCCAAGTGCTTGCTCACAGGGGATCGCCTGATTGCTGGGGTCTTTCTGCAACTGTGGGGGTCCTCCCTACAGTTGATAGTGCTATGAGATGACTGTTGTTGTGAAATGGCGCTATATAAATAAAGTTGAATTGAATTGAATTGAATTCAAAGTAAATAGATGGGTTTTTTACTGCTTCTTAAAATGAGCAAGTGAAGGTGCAGGGAATGAGGGGTAGGGAGTTCTATAAATTTGGTGCCACAGATGCAAAAGCTCTGTGACCTTTGGTCTTGAGTCTAGTTTTTGGTACTAAGAGAAAGTTCTGACTCAAAGACCTAAGAGACCTGCTAGGAGAGTATGGATGCAGTAGGTCACAGATATAAGAAGGAGACTCACCATGAATGGCTTTATAAGTAAAAACAAGAATTTTAAATTGAATGCTAAAATTAATGGAAAGACAATGCAGGGAGGATAAAATGGGAGTTATATGGCAGAACCTACTACATCGAGTTAGGAGACAAGCAGCAGCATTCTGGACTGACTGTAAGCGATCTATACTTATTCAAATACAGTGGATAGAAAAAGTCTACACACCCATGTTCAAATGCCAGATTTTTGTGGTGTAAAAAAATGAGACCAAGTCATTTCAAAACTTCTTCTACCATTCATGTGACCTATAACCTGTACAACCAAATTGAAAAACAAACTGAAATCTTTTAAGGGGAAAAATAAAAAAACATACAATAAATTGCATAAATATGCACACCCTATTATAACTGGGGATGTGGCTGTGTTCAGAATTAACCAATCACATTCAAACTCATGTTTAATGGGAGTCAGTACACACCTGCCACTATTTAAAGTGCCCCTGATTAACCCCAAATAAAATTCAGCTGTTCTAGTAGGCTTTTCCTGACATTTTTGTAGTCACATCTTACAGCACAAGCCATGGTCTGCAGAGAGCTTTCAGAGCAACAGAGGGATCTCATTGTTTAAAGGTGTCAGTTAGGAGAAGGGTACAAAAGAATTTCCAAGGCATTAAATATACCATGGAACACAGTGAAGACAGCCATCAAATGGCGAACATATGGCAGAACAGTGACATTATCAAGAATTGGACATCCCTCCAAAATTGCTGAAAAGACGAGAAGAAAACTGGTCAGGGAGGCTGCCAAGAGGCTGACAGCAACATTGAAGGAGCTGCAAGAATTTCTGGCAAGCACTGGCTGTTTAGTACATGTGACAACAATCTCTTGTCTAGGGTGGCAAGACGGAAGCCTTATCTTACGAAGAAAAACATCCAAGCCCGGCTACATTTTGCAAAAACATCTCCCAAATGCATGTGGCAAAATGTGTTATGGTCTGATGAAACCAAGGTTGAACTTTTTGCCCATAATTCCAAAAGGTAAATTTGGCCCAAACACAACACTGCTCATCACCAAAAGAACACCATACCTACAATGAAGCATGGTGGTGGCACCATTGTGCTTTGGGGCTGTTTTTCTTCAGCTGGAACTGAGGCCTTAGTCAATGTGGAGGGAATTACAGTATGTACAGTTCCAAATACCAGTCAGTGTTGGCACAAAGCTTTTAGGCTTCTGCTAGAAAGCTGAAGATGAAGAGGAACTTCATCTTTCAGCACGACAATGACCCAAAGCACACATCCAAGTCAACAGAAGAATGGCTTCACCAGAAGAAGACTAAGATTTTGGAATGGCCCAGCTAGAGTCCAGACCTGAATCCGATTGAACATCTGTGGGGTGATCTGAAGAGGGCTGTGCACAGGAGATGCCCCCGCAATCTGACAGATTTGGAGCGTTTTTGCAAAGAAGAGTGGGCAAATATTGCCATATCAAGATGTGCCATGCTGATAGACTCCTACCCAAAAAGACTGAGTGCTGTAATAAAAACCAAAGGTGCTGAAACAAAGTATTAGTTTAAGGGTGTGCATATTTATGCAACCAGGTTATTGTAAGTTTTTAATTTTTTTTTTATTTTTCCCCTTAAAAGATTTCAGTTTGTTTTTCAATTGGGTTGTACAAGTTATAGGTCACATTAATGGTGGAAATGTTTTTGAAATGATTTATCTTGGTCTAATTTTTTTACATCACAAAAACCTGGCATTTGAACAGGGGTGTGTAGACTTTTTATATCCACTGTATGTAAAAAGAGCATTACAGTAGTTCAGACGTGAAGAGACAAAGGCATGTATAATTGTTTCCAGCTGATTCTGTGAGACCAACAATCCAGTTTTAGAGATATTTCAGAGATGGCAAAAACACAACTTAGTTAAAGACTTTACATGTTTATCAAAAGACATGGACTGATCAAAAATAACTCCTAGTTTTATGATCAGCCCGTACATGTGAACTCAATGACCCAATACCATCCAACACCTTTAAGCCCCTTTTCCACGAGTACCCACTCAGCCCTACTTGGCTCAACTCTGCCCCATTTGTAGGGTTTTCCATTTTTTCGTACCTATTCCTCTGGGGTACTAACCATGCTGAGTCGGGCTGAAAATGTGACGTCAGCAGACTGCAGGCCACTGATTGGTCAGGGCGTAATGTCATCAGAGCACCGTCTTCTGCAGAATCTACAACGGCTTTATTGAAAAAAATAGTTCAGCGAGTCAACACGGTCAGCGAGTAAAGACAGTATTAACAGAGATGGCTTCACAGGTTTTGCATAAATCTACACCATGGTCCAACGAAGAGGTGCAGACTTTTTTTTTGTGCTTGGTGGCTGACGATAGAATCCAGAGAGAGTTCGATGGCACGACCCACAATGAAAAAGTTTACAGGAGGTCTCCGAACAGATGACAACCCAAAGGATACAACCGGACATTAAAACAATGTAGGGAGAAGCTGAAGAAAATGAAAAGTGATTACCGGGCCATCAAGGATCACAACGGTCGAAGTGGGGTGAACAGAAAGGACTGGAAGTCGTTCAATGGACACCATTTACAGCCATCGGCCAGCGAGCAATGGCAGAGAGATTGGGGGTTGACACGTCATTGTTGCAAATCATGGATAGTGAGTGTTTTGTGATATTGTGAAATCTTTTCGCAGATTTATCCTATTGGTGGCAAGCTCACTTTTTTGAGCAATAACAATGCTGTTCTCTCCTGGCTAACGAGTGTTAGCGAGGAGCGCTAGCTAGCTATAAGCCAACTCTGCTGATTTGTGCTTGCTTTGTCTGAAATATTCGCTTGTGAGAGCAAAACAATGAAATATGCTAATCTATATAAAACTTTACTTGAGCCTCACTTACATTACTGCAATATCATATGGTGTAACACAATTCCAGCTCACCTAAAAAAGCTTGAAATTCTCCAAAAGAAAGTCATATGTGCCTTATCATGGTCTGAATATAATTCTCCTACTACAGTGATCCCTCGCTACTTCGCGCCTCACCTTTCGCGCCCTCAGTGCATCGCAGATTTTTCAAAAATATTCATCAAAAATTCAAAATTGAGAAAAAAGTTGCCCGGGCGCTAGCAGAAGGCAGGGAGACTACACGGAGAGCCGGCACAACTCAAAATCCACCTCTCTGATTCGCTGGCCAGCATCCCCCCCCCCCAAGAGATTTTGTTCTCGTGTTGGCTCGGCTCGGGAATCTCGCAAGCTGATTGGCCGAGACGTCGCTGCTGCCTTTACGCCTCCTCCTGCTGCCTCTACGCCTTCCCGTCGAGAGAGAGAGTGACAGAATGAACGTACGTATTATTTATATTATTTATACATTATTTTATGTATATTATTTATATTATTAATATTTTATTTACATGTTTCAAACTATTCTTTAATGTTCTAATGATAACATATGCATTTATAGGGTTAATATACACTTATTGATATATATATATATACGCAAAAAAAATGTATGTAAAAAATGGGGGGGTGACGCTACTTCGCGGTTTTTCACTTTTCGCGGTCGGTTCTGGACCCCATTAACCGCGATAAGTGAGGGATCACTGTAGTCGTCTTTTCTATCATTATAATCTTCTAAGAAGCCAGTTTAGAAGCTTGGGATCAGTCCGCCAAGGTCTCCGCCTTTGACCGCCATCTAATCCACATAGCACCGGACCCCCATGATGCCTCCTGCAGGTGGTGAGCCCACTGGAGGGTGGACCCATGTAACTCCTTCGGGCTGAGTCTGGCCGGGTCCCATGGGTGGAAACCTGGCCACCAGACACGAAAGAACGAGATTGCGGATACAAGCGGCTGAAATGAGCTTTCTCCATAGGATTGCTGGACTCACCCTCAGAGATAGGGTGAGGAGCTCAGTCATCCGGGAGAGGCTCAGAGTAGAACCGCTGCTCCTCCACATTGAAAGGAGTCAGTTGAGGTGGTATGGGCATCTGATCAGGATGCCTGCTGGACGCCTCCCATTTGAGGTGTTTTGGGCACGTCCCACTGGGAGGAGACCCCAGGGCAGACCCAGGACTCGGTGGAGAGACTATGTCTCCCAGCTGGTCTGGGAACGCCTTGGTATCCTCTCTGAAGAGCTGGAGCAGGTGGCTGGGGAGAGGGAAGTCTGGGCTTCTCTGCTTGAACTGCTGCCTCCGCGACCTAGACCTCCTCATTTCAGCCGCTTGTATCCGCAATCTCATTCTTTCAGTCATTATCCAAAGCTCATGACCATAGGTGAGGGTAGGAACATAGATTGACTGGTAAATCAACAGCTTTGCCTTAGAGCTCAGCTCCCTCTTCACCACAACAGACCAGTACAACATCCGCATCACTGCAGATGCTGCTCCGATCCGTCTGTCAATCTCTTGCTCCATTCTCCCCTCAATCGTGAATAAGACCTCAAGATACTTAAACTCCTCCACTTGGCGCAGGAGCCTGTCCCCAACCCAGAGAGGACAATTCACCTTTTTCCAGCTGAGGACCATGGACTCAGACTTGGAGGTACTGATTCTCATCCCAGCCGCTTCACACTCAGCAGCAAACCGTCCCAGTAAGACCTGTAGGTCATTGCTGGATGAAGCCAGCAGGACAACATCATCTGCAACCAACAGAGATAAGATCCTGTGGCCACCAAGCATGACATCCTCCATTCCTTGGCTGTGCTTAGAAATCCTGTCCATAAAAATTATGAACAGGATTGGTGACAAAGGGCAGCCCTGGCGGGTCCAACTCTCACTGGGAATGAGTCCGATTGAGTGTCGGCAATATGAGCCAAACTCTCACAATGGTCGTACAGAGCATAACAACAAGCCCGATACCCCATACTCCCGAAGCACCCCCCACAAAAAACCACAAGGGATGCGGTTGAATGCCTTCTCCAAGTCCACAAAACACATGTAAACTGGTTGGGCAAAAGTCCCACGAATCCTCGAGTATTCTTGAGAGGGTAAAGAGCTGGTCCGATGTGCCACAGCCAGGACGAAAACCACATTGCTCCTCCTGAATCCGAGGTTCAACCAACGGCCAGACTCTCCTCTCCAGTACCCTGCCATAGACCTTCCCAGGGAGGCTGAGGAGTGTGATCCCTCTAAAGTTGGAGCACACCCTCTGGTCCCCTTTTTTGAAGAGAGGAACCACCACCCAGGTTTCCCATGCAAAAGGCACTGTCCCCAACCTTCACGCAATGTTGCAGAGGCGTGTCAACCATGACAGCCCTACAACATCCAGGCCCTTGAGGTACTCAGGGCGAATCTAGTCCATCCCCAGGGCCCGGCCACCAAAGAGATTTTTAACCACCTTGGCAACCTCAGCCCCTGTGATAGGCGAGTCATCCCCCTCATCCACAAGCCCTGCTTCCTCTGTGGAAGGCATATCAGTGAAATTGAGGAGATCCTTGAAGTATTCCTTCCACCACCCGATGATATCCCCATTCGAAGTCAGCAGCGCTCCAGCTGCACCATACATAGTATGGACAGGTTGCTGCTTCCCCCTCCTGAGCCGCTGGACAGTTTGCCAGAATCTCTTCGAGGCCGACCGAAAGTCTTGCTCCATGGCCTCACCAAACTCCTCCCATACCCGAGTTTTTGCTTCAGCAACCACCCGAGCTACACTCCGCTTGGCCTGCTGGTACACCTCAGCTGCTTCAGGAGTCCCACAAGCCAACCAAGCTTGATAGGACTCCTTCTTCAGTTTGATAGCCCCCCTCACCACTAGTGTCCACCACTTGGTTCCGGGGTTGCCACCACGAGATGCCCCGACGACCTTGCGGCTGCAGCTCTGGGCTGCCACTTCAACAATGGAGGTGGAGAACATGGCCCATTCAGACTCCATGTCTCCAGACTCCCTCGGAATGTGGTTGAAGTTCTTCCGGAGGTGGGAGTTGAAGACCTCCCGGACAGGGGCCTCAGCCAGATGTTCCCAGCACACCCTCACTATACGTTTGGGTCTACCAGGTCTGAATGGCATCCTCCTCTGCCATTGGATCCAACTCACCACCAGGTGGTGATCAGTTGACAGCTCTGCACCTCTCTTTACACGAGTGTCCGAGACATACGGTCGCAGGTCTGATGACACAATAACAAAATCGATCATTGACCTGCGACCTAGGATGTCCTGGTGTCAAGTGCACATAAGGACATCCTAATGCTTGAACATGGTGTTCGTTATGGACAAACTGTGGTTAGCACAGAAGTCCAATAACTGAATACCACTCGGGTTCAGATCAGCCAGGCCGTTCCTCCCAATCACCCCCTTCCAGGTTTCACTGTCACTGCCCACGTGCGCATTGAAGTCCCCCAGTAGGACAATGGAGTCTCCAAGAGGAGCACTTTCCAGCACCCCAGTCACAGACTCCAAAAAGGGTGGGTACTCTGAACCATCATTTGGTGCACAGGCACAAATGATGGTCAGGACCCGCTTCCCAACCCAAAGGCGCAGGGAAACAACCCTTTCGTCCACTGGGGAAAACTCCAATATAGAGGCAGCAAGGTGGGGAGATACAAGAATATCCACCCCTGCTCATTGCCTCTTGCCCGGGGCAACTCCAGAGTAGGCCAAGCTCCAGCCCCTCTCCAGGAGACTGGTTCTGGAAGCAGAGCAGTGTGTGGAGGCGAGGCCAACTATATCTAGCCGGTATCTCTCAACCTCACGCACCAGCTCAGGCTCCTTCCTGACCAGGGAGGTGACATTCCACATCCCAAAAGCCAGCTTAGGAAGCTTGGGATCAGACCGCCAAGGTCTCTGCCTTTGACTGCCACCTAATCCACATAGCACATAGAGTGATCCACATAGATCACTCTATGTCGCTGATCCACATAGATGTGGATTGCTGATTGTGGCAATTCAATTCAATTGCTGATTGCATAGCCACAATCTATGTGGATTGCTGATCCACATAGATGTGGATCAGCAACATGACAATCGTGCTTAAATACAACAACAAAGCATTTTTGTCACACCCCACCACTGGCTTTCACAAGTGTATTTCCCTAATATACGTTTTGAACTTTCTTTAACTAACCACCATCCATTTCTGTCTTTCATCTAGGCAAGAGGAAAAGGAGCCACCCCACAACAGACCTTGCCACTGTGGAAAGTACTGAAATCCTTTGCTTTTTTAGTTCAAGTATAGATAAAGTGCCAAAACTAAAGTAGCACAATTTCCACTTAATATGAAAGGGACTGAACTGAGATTTATTGGATTGTGTGAATATAAATTACAGAATAACTGAAAATGAATGGCACATCCACTGTAAAATAAACCACTTGTTTACTTATTTTTTTTTTTGTCAGATAACTTGTGTGATCCTTTGTGAGTTATATTCATAAGAGTGTATGTTGCACTTTGGGGAATGGGAGTTGTTCAGTCACCATTATAATTTAGTTTATATGTGTAGTTTGTAGTCTATCATCAATAAACTCATGCAGTATTATAATAACAGGACACATTACAAATATGAAACCCACTGTAGTGCTTCCTTTTATAGTTTAGCAATGCAAGTACAAAACACTGCCCACACTTGAAGCCAGGGCGACACAGTGGTGACAGAGTGGTGGCCAAACTTTTATTGATAAAAATGACATATTTTGACTGAACGACTCCATACTCAGGGATGCACACCCACAGTTAAAGTACTAGATTCCATTCAAGTGAATGTATTAACTCATTCTGATTGCTGAGGCCACAGTAAAAACAAATGATTTTAAGCGTAACCCAGCCCTTGTAAAATCTACTTCACTGAAGCGCAGCTACATGAAAACTGTGGTTAAATACAACAACGAAGCACTTATTTGTCACATTCCACAACTGGCTTTTAGCAACAAGTGTATTTCCCAAATATGTTTTAAACTTGCATTAATTAACCACCACCCTTTTCCCTCTTCTTGTCTAGGCAAGAGGAAAACAATCCACCCCAAACCGGACCTTGCGTCACTATTTACAGAGATGCAGGCTGAAGATCTGCTGAAGCGGGACCAGCTTGAGTGGCACATCCAGTTGCTTCTCAGTGAGGCAGTGTGCCGGTGTGTGTGACTCATTCTAAGTTTTTTTTTTTTTTTTTACAGTTTGAATTTTGCACATTCTAAATAATCTTGAATTTGCTGCTGATTGTAATAAACAATTTAGTGACTTACTGTATATGTTTGCATCATGATTTTCTATTTTGTCTGTTAAGACACCAGTGGGAAAAGAGTCAACAGTACAAACCATTTATCAGTGACTTTGAAAATAATGGCTCATTGTTAATAAAAAGTAACCAAAACAATTATTTTATTAACTGAAGACTGTATTGTTGGATGTGTCACTGCAGAAGACACTGCACACTTTAGTGATAGAACCAGTATATGGAGGAATTCTGGGCCATATTAGCATCTGTATTTTCTAATAATGGGTTAGGGTGGGGCTGTCTAATCATGTGCCATGGAGGGCCAAGACCCTGCAGGCTTTACATCCAACCAGTGTCTTCAACAGCAGATTCCACTGAATTTCTTCCACTGACTACTGATCAGTGAGAACACCTGCTGAAGAGACTGGGTAGAAGAGAGAACCTGCAGGGTCTTGGCCCTCCATGGCACATTATTGGACACCCCTGAGTTAGGGTTTAATGGGATTTAACATTTTAACACAAACTGCTTTATGGTTCATAATTCTGTTGACAGACTTACGGTCATGGCCACCAATTAGGCACACCTGCGCACACACCTGTCTTCTATCTGGCTCTGGCTATTTATTCTGCGAGGCCCAGAGATCAGCGAGGAGTCATCTAGTTCCTTTCCAAGGGACCTGTACTCGCCAACTCTACGCTGAGCTTCCAGCCTCATCTACTCTCCAGTGCTTCTGCTTGCCTTTGGACTCCTCACCATCCAGCAGCCAAGTAAGCCATCATTTATTCCTCTCACCTGTCAACTATCCCTGTGCACAGGCGGTGAAACCTTGGCGACCGACTCTCTTCCACCTGGCAGCGGACATCCCTGCTCAGTTCACCTGCCTACTCCATCTCCCTCGGGGCTGCTGGCACCGTTTTCCTGGCCATGGCCGTTGAGCTAACCTGAGTTTCACTCCTACTCCGAGACAGTAGAAGTGAGAACGAAGGGGAAAGAGACAGATGAAGACTACTCCGAAATTCACCTCAATCACCCGACAATACACAATGGCGAACTGAGATCTTAAATACAGCACACTAACGAGCAGAGTGTATGCCACTGTGAAGAGAGGAGAGAGAGTGTGGAAGAGTGTGAGTGGAAACACCTGTGTGGATGGACGTCTGCACCAGTGAGTGAGTGTGTGTGGGTGCTTCATCTGCCTAGAGTGTCCCTAATTGTCTCTCTGCTCTGTCCTTAGGGTTGCCAGGTTGCACGATGCTCTGCTCACCCCAAGCTGACTCATCCACGCACTACACTCACTACAGACACTCATACATGCACCCACACACTTACACGATTATAAATAAAAGGTTAATTGTGTTTCCTGAGTTGTGTCTGCTTCTTGGGTCTAAACCACGTCACTTACACCAAACCAAAAGTGATTTCTCAAACTGCTGGATTGTTCTTAGACAGCTTTTCCAATCTTTTAGTATTTAATTTATATCACTTGGTGGTAACCTTCACACATAAAAGTGGAGACATCCATCCATCCATCCATCCATCTTCTACCGCTTTTCCGGAGGTCCGGGTCGCGGAGGCAGCAGTTCAAGCAGAGAAGCCCAGACTTCCCTCTCCCCAGCCACCTGCTCCAGCTCTTCAGAGGGGATACCAAGGCGTTCCCAGACTAGCTGGGAGACATAGTCTCTCCACCGAGTCCTGGGTCTGCCCCGGGGTCTCCTCCCAGTGGGACGTGCCTGAAACACCTCAAGTGGGAGGCGTCCAGGAGGCATCCTAATCAGATGCCCATACCACCTCAACTGACTCCTTTCAATGTGGAGGAGCAGCGGTTCTACTCTGAGCCTCTCCCGGATGACTGAGCTCCTCACCCTATCTCTGAGGGTGAGTCCAGCAATCCTACGGAGAAAGCTCATTTCAGCCGCTTGTATCCGCGATCTCGTTCTTTCGGTCATTACCCAAAGCTCGTGACCATAGGTGAGAGTAGGAACGTAGATTGACTGGTAAATCGACAGCTTTGCCTTAGAACTAAGCTCCCTCTTCACCACAACAGACCGGTACAACGTCCGCATCACTGCAGATGCTGCTCCAATCCGTCTGTCGATCTCTCGCTCCATTTTCCCCTCACTCGTGAACAAGACCCCAAGATACTTAAACTCCTCCACTTGGGGCAGGAGCCTGTCCCCAACCCGGAGAGGACAATCCACCTTTTTCCGGCTGAGGACCATGGACTCGGACTTGGAGGTGCTGATTCTCATCCCAGCCGCTTCACACTCAGCGGCAAACCGTCCCAGCAAGAGCTGTAGGTCATTGCTGGATGAAGCCAACAGGACAACATCATCTGCAAACAACAGAGATGAGATCCTGTGGTCACCAAGCATGACACCCTCCATTCCCTGGCTGCGCCTAGAAATCCTGTCCATAAAAATTATGAACAGGACCGGTGACAAAGGGCAGCCCTGGCGGAGTCCAACTCTCACTGGGAATGACTCCGACCGAGTGTTGGCAATGCGAACTAAACTCTCACAACGGTCGTACAGAGACCGAATAGCTCGTAACAACAAGCCCGATACCCCATACTCCCAAAGCACCCCCCACAAAAATCCACGAGGGACGCGGTCAAATGCCTTCTCCAAGTCCACAAAACACATGTAAACTGGTTGGGCAAACTCCCACGAACCCTCAAGAATTCTCGAGAGGGTAAAGAGCTGGTCCGATCCCCTCATGGATCGTCACCCCTCATGGATCGTCACCTTATCGTGGTGGGGGGGTTTGCGTGCCCCAGTGATCCCAGGAGCTATGTTGTCCGGGGCAATTTGCCTCTGATAGGGTCTCCCAAGACAAACTGGTCCTGGGTGAAGGGCCAGACGAAGAACGATCCAACAGACTCTCATGATAAATTGTATATCAAGGATTCAGTGTACCCCGCCCGGTATGGGGTTACCGGGGCCCCACCCTGGAGCCAGGCCTGGGGGAGGGGCTCGAAGGCTAGCGTCTGGTGGCCGGGTTTCCACCCATGGGACCCGGCCGGGCTCAGCCCGAAGGAGTTACATGGGTCCGCCCTCCAGTAGGTTCACCACCTGCAGGAGGGATCATGGAAGTCCGGTGCTATGTGGATTAGGTGGCAGTCAAAGGCGGAGACCTTGGCGGACTGATCCCAAGCTTTCTAAAAAGTGGAGACAGATCTGCAAAAAATACAAAGGTTTATTGTCAAAATTCCCAGTGCAGTACTACATGAATACATGTATAGTACATTGTTGATGCAGAGAATATACAGTATATTTCTATAGTATCTACATGTATCTAGTAAATCAAGTATTTTCCATGTAACCTTGTGACTGCATTATTTTAATTGCTTTTAATCCTAGATCAAGTTTGTTTTGGCTTAAAATGCATCATAATTGTTAAATATATCTTATTATACCTAACTCAGTAGGCTACTGTTTACCTATTGAATATATATTTTATGGCTAATATAACCCCACAGCTACAACCTGACGATCACGTTTTGGCAGCTGAACAGTTTTTGCCATGGCACCACCACAGACTCAGTGCTGCTGGAGCAGGTACATGACATGATGTCTCACCAGTCTGTCCATGATTTTCACACAAATCAGAGCAATTTGTTGCACAGGAAGCTAAACATTTCTACAGACATTTTTAAGTTCTATAACCACTGATCGTTTGTGAAGCTGAGGTGACATCCCACCACTGGGAGGCACGGATGAATGCTCAGACCCACGGTTTGAAGGGGTAATTTTCCCACAAGACAGCCATCTGAAACACACACACAGCATACACAGTTTAGTACCTAATAGCGATAACTTGCAAACATTACAATGTAGTACAGCGGTCTTAAAGCAAACTAGCATTAGCAATCATTAGCTTACCTTCATATGTGATCTGGTTTATATCCTCACGTCTTCGGCTCTATAGCTTCCTTAACGCTCTTTTCCAGAGTGTTTTGTCTTGCTGCCTGTACCCTTGTCTGGCTCTCATTTTTTGCCTTTATTCTGACAAAAGCCAGACAGCGAGCAGTCACCTTGTAAGCCGCCATCTTGTGTTTTTCTTGTGTTGCATGTTTTACGTCTCGGGAATGTGGCGCCGCCTTGTAAAAAAATCCTACCCACCCCAAGCGGTACTCTGCTGCAATGGAAACAAAACCGTTTGCTGCTAGACAGTGTTCCATATAGAGGGTATGCATATGATGTCACCGAACGGAACTTATGTCAGTTAAAAAACACTGAGTGGCAAAAATGAGTGGCAACATTAAAGTGTATATCGTAAAATACAAAAAATACACACAATATTCAGTCACAGCTATACACAGAGTACCTGCTTGTATTGTGGAGAGCTAATCTTATCATTCTATCTTGATTAATTGTCAAAAAATTAAATAAGTAATTAAAGGCTCTGAATCAGTTCTTCACTTACCATGTGCTCCTTGGTCTTTACCCACACATAACTACAATCAAGTGAATGGTGTGATATTAACATCTAAAGTTTAAAAAGTACTCTGTGCACTGCTGTGACTAAATATGTTGTCTGATTTTTATGTTTTGCTGCATACAAAATAAAGCTGTCACATGTGATTGCCACTCAGTGCTGTGTTGCTATGGTAACTGTCCTATAACTGCCAAGAATTCTGTTCCAATGCATCCCATCTATAGACGAAGAGTGCTACTGCTGACTAGTGGTAAAGGATAGCAATAGCTCCTGAGCACAGTCTAAGGCAGAAAAGAACGAAGCCCTGCAGGCAGCCTGTCAGCCTGAGCTCAGGGTAACAAAAACCCAGCTTACTGGCATTTGTAGATCTGTCTACACATTTGTGGATCCAGACACGCCAGAACGGTTGCAAAAGTCACATGTACTTTGACAGCCAATTGAGACACAGCTGTGGTCTTTTCAAGCTGTTTTTAACTAAGTACACAAATACAAAATCTTTTTACATATTTCTCGATCTTTTTACATATTTGTGAATCTGTGTACACATTTGCAAATATTTTTTACATATTTGTGGAACTGTGCACACATTTGTGGAACTTTGCACGCATCTGTGGAACTTTGCACGCATTTGTAGATCTGTGCACGCATAATATTTTTTTACACATTTGTGGAACTGTGCACGCATTTGTGGAACTGTGCGTACACTTACAAATAGTTTTGAAACAATATTAGCGCCATATTTCCCACCATTAATTTAAACACTGTAACAAGTACAGCTCCTTCAACTGACATCCATTTGGATGAGTTTACTCCAATGACCTTTTACAGTTAGATAAAATAATTTCCTTATCCAAGCCTTCAACTTGTTTACCAGACCCTACTCCTACCAGGTTATTAAAAGAAGTATTCCCATTTATTGGTAGCTCGATTCCAGGGGTGTCCAATCATGTGCCATGGAGGGCCAAGACCCTGCAGGTTTTCTCTTCTACCCAGTCTCTTCAGCAGATGTTTTCACTTATCAGCAATCAGTGGGAAGAAATTCAGTGAAATCTGCTGTTGAAGACACTGATTGGAGGAAAAGCCTGCAGGGTCTTGGCCCTCCATGACACATGATTGGACACCCCTGCTCTATTCTCCAAATAATTAATTCTTCATTAACATTTGGCCATGTACCGCAGGTTTTTAAAACTGTTGTAATTAAACCATTACTTTAAAAAAAAACCAGTACTGGATCCAGGAGTTTTAGCTAACTATAGACCAGGGGTGGGCAATCCTGTGCCATGGAGGGCCGTTCTACAGCAGGGTTTCTGTTCCACCCAGTCTCTTCAGCAAGTGTTTTCAATGATTAGCAATCTTTGATGCTGATCAGAGCAAACACCTGCTGAAGAGACTGGGTGGAACAGAAAACCTGCAGTGGGGTGGCCTTCACTACGCACCCCTGCTATAGACCAATCTCTAATCTGCCTTTCATTTCAAAAATCTTAGAGTTGTTGCTACGCAATTATTTGACCACTTGCAGGGAAATTGTTTATTTGAAGAGTTTCAATCAGGGTTTAGAATTCATCATAGTACTGAAACAGCTTTAATGAAGGTCGCTAATGACCTCCTTGTAGTGTGTGATAATGGACTTGTTTCTGTACTTGTCCTTTTAGACCTCAGTGCAGCTTTTGTAAAGCTGCACTAAGCTGCACTATTTGTAAAAGCGTCTTTGAGTATATATGATAAAGCGCTATATAAAATCGATGCATTATTATTATTATTATTATTATTATTATTATTATTATTATTATTAATAATAATAATATTTTACTTGATAGATTAGAACACCATATTGGACTTAATGGAACTTCGATGCAGTGGTTTAAATCTAACTTATCTGATAGGTTCCAGTTTGTTCATGTCAATAATGAGTTTTCTTCTAACTCAAAGCTCAACCATGGAGTTCCACAGGGATCTGTGTTAGGCCCTATTCTTTTTTAGTTTATATGTATATGCTTCCGCTAGGCAATATTATTAGAAGGCACTGCATACATTTGCATTGTTATGCAGATGACACACAATTATATGTGTTAATGAAGCCAGATGACAGTAATCAATTAGCCAAATTAGAGGCTTGTCTTAAGGAAATCTGAGCTTGGATGACTTGCAATTTCTTGCTATTAAATTCAGATAAGACTGAAGTCATTCTAGTTGGTCCAAAAAACCCTTAGAAATACCTTCCCAAATCAAACTCTTAGTTTGGATGGGGTTACTGTTTCTCTTAATAGTACTGTAAGGAACCTTAGAGTTATTTTTGATCAAGATCTGTTCTTTAATTCACATATTAAACTTGTTTCTAAGACTGCCTTCTATCATTTGCGTAATATTGCCAAGATTAGGAGCATCTTGTCTCAGAGTGATGCTGAGAAACTAATCCACACTTTTGTTAGCTCTAGATTAAATTATTGTAACTCTTTATTATCAGGTTGTCCTAAAACATCTTTAAAAAGTCTTCAGCTGATCCAAAATGCTGCAGCTAGAGTTTTAACAGGTACTAAAAAGAGAAGTCACATCTCTGCGGTTCTGGCCTCCCTTCATTGGCTTCCCATAGAATTTAGAATTAAGTTTAAAATCTTTTTCACTTACAAAGCTCTAAATAATCAGGCCCCTTGTTATTTAAAAGATCTGATAGTACCTTATCATCCTAACAGAGCACTACGCTCTGAAAATGCAGGATTACTTGTAATACCTAGAATCTCTCAGAGTACAATGGGAGGCAGAGCTTTCAGTCATCAGGCTCCTCTCCTTTGGAACCAGCTGCCAATCTGGATTCGGGAGTCAGACTCGATTGCTGTTTTTAAGAATAGGGATAAAACCTTCCTTTTTGACATAGCCTATAGTTAGGGTGGGATCAGGTGCCCCTGAACCCTCCCTTAGTTATGCTGCTAATAGGTTTAGACAGCTGGGGGACCTCCAACAATGCACTGGGTTGCACTCCTTTCTTCACTCTCAATGAAATATTTTTACTGGTCATTAACATCTGTTTGTTCTCTCCCATAGATTGAGTCCTCATCGTACTGTTGCTCTCTACATGTCTTTGTCTACATGTTCTTTTCTTCTTCTCTATCCCCTCACCTCCCAGCCCGTTGCAGCAGATGATTGCCCCTTCCTGAGCCTGGTTTTGCAGGAGGTTTCTTCCTGTTAAAAGGGAGTATTTCCTCTCACCATTGCCAAGTGCTTGTTCACAGGGGATCGCCTGATTGCTGGGGTCTTTCTACAATTGTGGGGTTTTCCCCTTGAGTTTGAAAGTGCTATGAGACGACTGTTGTTGTGAAATGGTGCTATATAAATAACGTTGAATTGAACTGTAGAAAAACTGATAGATTTGCAACTTTTTTTTTTTTTTACACATTTGTTACATTTTTACAACAGAGGAGAGCTTCTTCCAAATTAGAAGTGATTACATTTTGGAGCTGATCCAAATGATGATAACAATACAGATGTAGGATTTTTTTTTTCAAAAGCCTTCATGCATGATCAGTAAAAATAATCTGCAGTTCATATGCCCGTACTGTTGGCAGCAGCCAAGAGCCATCAAACTGATTTGAACAGCTGTAATCCATACACAAAAGAAAGGCACAGTGGCGGACGTTTTAAATGGCGGAAGCGATGGAGGTACGTGAATATAATGACAGTCAAGACAAACAGGAGCTTTTGTTGTGTAGTGACAGGGAAAGAAAACAGATGGGCAAAAAGACTATGTTCTCTCAGTATTGGCGGATTGCTTGGTATTTCCAGCTGGCAGGACTTTCTGGGTGCATGCGCAGTTCACTGCGACCATTTGTCCATCCATCCATCCATCCATCTTCTTCCGCTTAATCCTTTTCAGGTTGCGGGGGGGCTGGAGCCTATCCCAGCATCTTTGGGCGAGAGGCAGGGTACACCCTGGACAGATCACCAGTCCATCGCAGGGCCAACACAGAGAGACAGACAACCATTCACTCTCACATTCATACCCAAGGACAATTTAGAATCCCCAGTTTGATGCCAATTAACCTAACTTGCATGTTTTTGTCATGTGGGAGGAAACCGGAGAAATCCCGGAGTAAACCCACGCAGCCACGGGGAGAACATGCAAACTCGACACAGATCACTGTTGGTCGGGGGCTGAGATCGAATCCAGGATCCCCTGGCCAAGGGTGAGTTGCTGTGCTGCCACAGTGCTAACCACTCCGCCACCGCGCAGCGCAACCATTTGTGCATGCATTCATTTTTTGGGGGCTGCGTGCACTCGATCAGTGTTCACCCTCTGCATAGGTTTGTTAGTCAATTTAATTTTGTAATGGCTGATAGTGTGCAGTCTGTGTTTCATCCTATGGCAGGGGTGTCAAACTCATTCCATGGAGGGCCAAGACCCTGCAGGTTTTACCTCCACCCAGTGTCTTCATCAGGTGATTTCACTGAATCTCTTCCCACTGATTGCTGATCAGTGAAAACGCTTGTTGAAGACCCTGGGTGAAAGTAAAACATGCAGAGTCTTGGCCCTCCATGCAATGAGTTTGACACTCCTGTCCTATGGCTTAGGGGGCCCATAGCATTTGCTGATATTGCCCTATGGAGGAAGTGGCTATGTATATTACTGAATTACTATGTAGCCAAAAATAAGCACATGTACATTTTTGTAAGCTGCCTGATTTATAGAAGTGAATATATAACTCAGAACAAATTATTATGTTATAATTTTGGTGTCAGAGTAAACAGGTAAAGTGAGGCATGGCTGTTATTGATAAAGATCTATGCACAGTATTTCAGAGTCATTTTTTTCAGTATACAGTTACAGATTAGATTTGCTCTCCCTTGCCTGACATTTTCTTTATATCTGTTTTAAAATCCTCTCCTACAGTGAAGATCCTCATGTTGAGTTTTTAATTCACAGATGACGAATAAAGAGGAGGATATTTTCACAGCCACCTATGAATGTCATCTGTGAATAACACTTTAGATGGAAGATAAAGGTTGATGGAAAATGCGTCATTCAGCAGCATAAAGTTGTACTTTAATTTCTGTTTGGCTGCGCTGATAGTATTATTGTATTGTGAAAGTTTTTTTTATGTTAAGCACTCATCAACAAATTTGTCAATATAAAGACAGCAGAATGATCATTTTGTCAGCTGGAAAATAACAGATTTTAAAGCGCTGTCAGGTTTACAATATGAATGTAATTACAGTTTTGACAACATACAAAAGAAATGAGGCTGTTCTGTAGAATCAAACTGTTCTGTATGATTCTCAATTTGTTTAAATTCTTTGTTTTCTATTACCTTTCTGAATAGTCAGCGATTAATTGTTGTTGCATGTCCAAAAGGAATTTCAGGGTGCTGTGGAGTTTTACATGCACTACAGTCCAGAACTGCAGGTGCTCACAGACAAACATTTAAATTACTGACATCTTCAGTGAGGGGCGGCGCGGTGGTGGAGTGGTTAGCACTGCAGCAGCACAGCAACTCTCCCTTGGCCGGGGGATCCTGGGTTCGATCCCAGCCCCCGACCAACAGTGATCTGTGTGGAGTTTGCATGTTCTCCCCGTGTCTGCGTGGGTTTACTCTGGGATTTCTCCGGTTTCCTCCCACATCCCAAAAACATGCTTTAGGCTAATTGGCATCAACTGGGGATTCTAAATTGTCCTTAGGTATGACTGTGAGAGTGAATGGTTGTCTGTCTCTCTGTGTTGGCCCTGCGATGGACTGGTGATCTGTCCAGAGTGTACCCTGCCTCTCGCCCAAAGATGCCCCCCCCGCGACTCGAAAAGGATTAAGCGGAAGAAGATGGATGGCTGGACATCTTCAGTGAGGTGAAATGTTTATTTTTCCTTCAGATTAAACAATAAGGCTTAATGGTTTGAATTTACCTTGCTTTTTAAACTTACAGCTAGTTCTTTAAGGAGTTCTTTTAAGTTTTTTATTGAGTGAGGAACCACATTTGTTAAAGGGGTTATTGATTGCAATTTTGACTACATTTTAACAGCTCACAAATGTTTATGACGTATTTTGTTCAAATTTTCATTAATTCTTTAATTACTGCAGTAAATTTGTTCTTTATTATTCCAGCCTTTCTGAAAACGACCTGCTTGAGTGAATATACCTTCAACTCCACCCTCCCTCTTACACCACAATTGCTAATATTGACTGGCTAGCTTCGACTTTTTAGCTCAGCTGTATCTTGAACCGAATATGGATTGGGTCAGCCCCTGGATCTTTTTCTGTAAAACATCTCACATTTGCTGGTGACCGAGAAAATTCTTTTTAACTGTTTTGCAGGAGTTCTCTGCTTGTGCTGTTGGGGATCCCAGGGCTGACTTGGAGGCCAACTGTGTAGCTAGCCCTGCTGGAAAAACCAGCATGGACCAGCATACTGGTCACCAGCATGATTTGTTGTGTTTTAAAGCTGATCATACCAGCATAAACCAGGATAGACCAGCATGAAAATGCTGGTCTATGCTGGGTTTTCTATGCTGTTTTTTTCCAGCAGGGAGGGCTGACTTGACCTGTTACCCCTGAGCAAACTAATGTCTTAAAGAATGAATGAAATAATGCATGACTGGTTGACAGGCATGTGTGATTTCACTGGTCAACAGGATATGACTGGTCCCAGGAGTACAATAAGCACAGAAACATTTGTGAATGAGTGGCTAAACTGCAAGCTTCAAGGCAGCTAACTGATGTTAGCGGCAATCTGACAATAGCGGCTAGCACACATTAGCAGCAAGCTGGTGTTAGCTAGCCGCTCAAAATACATCTAAGAACCATGTACATATACGCTCAAGTGTTGGTAGATGAACAAGGATTCCAATGGGGGTGAATAGAAGTTATAGAAAAGCAATCCAAGTCAACAGTTAAGGTAACGTTAGGTGGTCTGTTGGTTATATGACCAATGCTGACCAACTTACAGTCAAGGTAATGCTAACAGAGCTCGGTGTAGCATCAGAAAAAAAAATGAATAAATAAAATAAAATCACAAAATAAGACAGAATGGCGCAAGATACAGTGGTGTGAAAAAGTGCTTGCACCCTTCCTGATTTCTCATTTTCTTTGTATGTTTGTCACACTTAAATGTTTCAGATCATCAAACAAATTTAAATATTAGACTGTGGAGGATAAAATAAGGGAACCCAGTGTGGAGGCACGGAATAAGTGCAGGCAGGACACGGCGAACTGAAGTTTAAAAGGGTGTTTTATTCATCCTCCATCATGAGAGTTCACCCTGGCGCTGTGGGAGCGCGCTGGAGCGAACCCTGTGTCTCTAGTCAGCAAACAGGCAATGCAAGTGATCAAAAAGAGAGTAAGAGAGAGAGCAAGCGATATACAGTTGACTTATATACCCAGCTAGACAATGCATGCATGGCACATTAGCATCACAGTAAACAGCACGAAGGCATGGACATTTGCATTAGAGTCACACATATCAATAGCAGGATTACTGGCACCGGAATTAGACAAAGAGAGGCTGCCTATTGATATCAGTCCATACATCTCACTGTTCTGCTAATTGCTCCAGCTGAGCGCTCTGCTTGACCCGTAGGCTGTGGGGGTCACCCACAAGACAATGATAACACAAGTAAGCATAAAATGCATTTTTTTTTTAAATGAAGGTGTTTATTATTAAGGGTAAAAAAAGATCCAAACCTACAGGGCCCTGTGTGAAAAAGTGCCCCCCACCTTGTTAAAACATAAATTAACTGTGGTTTATACATCTTTGGAAAGCTGAGTTCAATTTCTCTAGCCACACCCAGGCCTGATTACTGCAACACCTGTTCTCAATCAAGAAATCACTCAAATAGGACCTGTCTAACAAAGTGAAGTAGACCAAAAGATCCTCAAAAGCTGCACATCATGCTGTGATCCAAAGAAATTCAGGAACAAATGAGAAATAAAGTAATTGAGATCTATTGGTCTGTAAAAGGTTATAAAGCCATTTCTAAAGCTTTGGGACTCTAGTGAACCATTATCCACAAATGTTGAAAACATGGAACAGTGTTGAGCCTTCCCAGGAGTGGCCAGCCGACCAAAATTACCCCAAGAGAGCAGCAATGACTCATCCAAGAGGTCACAAAACCCCACAACAACATCCAAAGAACTGCAGGCCTCACTTGCCTCAGTTAAGGTCAGTGTTCATGACTCCACCATAAGAAAGAGACTGGGCAAAAATGGCCTACATGGCAGAGTTCCAAGACGAAAACCACTGCTGAGCAAAAAGAACATAAAGGCTGGTCTCAGTTTTGCCAGAAAACATCTTGATGATCCCCAAGACTTTGGGGAAAATACTCTGTGGACTGATGAGACAAAAGTTGAAGTTTTTGGAAGGTGAGTGTCCCATTATATCCGGCATAAAAGTAACACAGCATTTCAAAAAAGGAACATCATACCAACAGTAAAATGTGGTGGTGGTGATGGTAGTGTGATGGTCTGGGGCTGTTTTGCTGCTTCAGGACCTGGGACACTTGCTATGGTAGATGGAACCATGAATTCTGCTGTCTACCAAAAAATCCTGAAGGAGATTGTCCGGCCATCTGTTCGTGACCTCAAGCTGAAGCGCACTTAGGTTCTGCAGCAGGACAATGATCCAAAACACACCAGCAAGTCCACCTCTGAATGGCTTAAGAAAAACAAAATGAAGACTTTGGAGTGGCCTAGTCAAAGTCCTGACCTGAATCTGATTGAGATGCTGTGGCGTGACCTTAAAAAGGCGGTTCATGCTCGAAAACCATCCAATGCCGCTGAATTACAACAATTCTGCAAAGATGAGTGGGCCAAAACTCCTCCACAGCGCTGTAAGAAACGCATTGCAAGTTATGGCAAACGCTTAATTGCAGTTGTTGCTGCTAAAGGTGGCCCAACCAGTTATTAGGTTTAGGGGGCAATCAGGGGGAATCATTTTTTCATACAGGGCCAAGTAGGTTTGGATTGTTTCCCCCTTAATAATAAACACCTTCATTTAAAAACTGCATTTTGTGTTTACTTGTGTTTTCGTTGTCTAATATTTAAATTTGTTTGATGATCTGAAACATTTAAGTTTAAACACACAAAAAAATTGAAATTTAGGAAGGGGACAAACACTTTTTCACACCACTGTATGTTATCAGCAGTGGATTAATGAACTATTTGGAAACAGTGATGTCTATTAGGGTGATCGAAATCAAAAGAAAATAATAATATAAACCACACTTGGTAAGCTAGCTTTTTGGCTTACTGTTGTCTACATCTTTAGTGGAGAAATTTGCAAGAGCAACTAGCCAATTCAGCCTCCAAATCAACATCAAGAAGACAGAGTGCCTTTATCAACCACCCAAGTTCCAATTATCAACATCACTACCAGAAGAGATCAGCATTGGTACAGAGCCACTAGTCAAGTGCAAGACTTTCAAGTACCTAGGGAGTACTGTTTCAGAGAATGCTAGGCTGGAGGATGAACTATCTCTCAGAATGGGAAGAGCGAGCGCTGTGTTTGGAAACTTGAGGGAGAGACTGTGGAACAATCGACATGTGTCTATCCGTGTGAAATGCAAAGTGTACAGAGCAACAGTACTGGCTACTCTATTGTACGGTGCTGAAACTTAGACTGTCTACAGAGTGCAGGTGAAGAAACTCCACGTGTATGTGATGAGACACCTTCGAGCCATAATGAACATCTCATGGAAAGACAAGATAACCAACATAGAAGTGTTGAAACGAGCTGGTCTACCATCAATGGAGGACATGCTAATACAGATGAACCTGAGATGGCTCGGACATGTTGAGAGGATGGACCACCAGCGTCTCCCTCGGCAGTTACTCTACTCACAGTTATGCGAGGGCAAACGCAATCAGGGTAGACCAAGGCTCAGATTTAAAGACACTGTAAAAAGAAGCTTGAAGAAGTTGAACATAGATAGGAATTCCTGGCAGTGGAAGGCTAAGGACCGAGCTGTGTGGAGGAATCTGATCAGACCTAAATGAAACAGTCATTGTCGCCCACGACAGACTGCTATGATGATGATGATGATGTTGTCTACATAACTGACTGATAGGTTGGCCAATAATAAGAGCAGTGGGCAGGTATCAAGGACCCACTGCGCTGTTTGCTATGTAAGTGACGTCCCATGGCAAATTCAGAGCAGTCAATTTTGCTTTTTGGAGTGGAAAAACTACGCAGTGGTGTGAAAAAGTGTTTGCCCCCCTTCCTAATTTCTCTTTTTTTATGTTTGTTACACTTAAATGTTTCAGATCATCAAACAAATTTAAATATTAGACAAAGAAAACACAAGTAAACACAAAATGCAGTTTTTAAATGAAGGTATTTATTATTAAGGGGGAAAAAATCCAAACCTACTTGGCCCTGTGTGAAAAAGTGATTGCCCCCGATTGCCCCCGAAACCTAATAACAGGTTGGGCCACTCTGAGCAGCAACAACTGCAATCTAGTATTTGCTGTAACTGGAAATGAGTCTTTTACAGCACTGTAGAGGAATTTTGGCCCATTCGTCTTTACAGAATTGTTGTAATTCAGCCACATTGGATGGTTTTCAAGCATCAACTACCTTTTTAAGGTCATGCCACAGCATCTCAATTGGATTCAGGTCAGGACTTTGACTAGGCCACTCCAAAGTGTTCTTTTTGTTTTTCTTAAGCCATTCAGAGGTGGACTTGCTGGCGGGTTTTGGATCATTGCTCTGCTGCAGAACCCAAGTGCACTTCAGCTTGAGGTCACAAACAGACTGCCGGATATTCTCCTTCAGGATTTTTTGGTAGACAGCAGAATTCATGGTTCCATTTACCACAGCAAGTCTTCCAGGTCCTGAAGTAGCAAAACGGCCCTAGACCATCACACTACCACCACCACATTTTACTGTTGGTGTGATGTTCCTTTTCTGAAATGCTGTGTTATTTTAATGCCGGATGTAATGGGACACACACCTTTCAAAAAGTTCAAGTTTTATCTCGTCAGTCCACAGAGTATTTTCCTAAAAGTCTTGGAGATCATCAAGATGTTTTCTGGCAAAGCTGAGATAAACCATTATGTTTATCTGGGGCTGCACAGTGGCGCAGTGGTTAGCACTGCGGCAGCACAGTTTACCCTTGGCCGGGGGATCGTGGGGATCGTGGGATTGTGGGTTCGATCCCAGCCCCCGACCAACAGTGATCTGTGTGGAGTTTGCATGTTCTCCCCGTGTATGCGTGGGTTTACCCCGGGATATCTCCGGTTTCCTCCCACATGCCAAAAACATGCAGGTTAGGTTAATTGGAGACTCTAAAGTGGCCCTAGGTGTGAATGTGTGTGTGAATGGTTAAGGGATAGCGCCGTATCGTGGCTGCTTCATCCATCCAGGTGGTGGATGACCCTCAGTTTTCCCTCTGGGGATCAATAAAGTATACTAAATCTAAAAAAAATCTAAATGTTCTTTTTGCTCAGCAGTGGTTTTCATCTTGGAACTCTGCTACGCAGGCCATTTTTGCCCAGTCTCTTTCTTATGGTACAGTCATGAACACTGACCTTAACTGTGGCAAGTGAGGCCTGCAGTTCTTTGGATGTTGTTGTGGGTCTTTTGTGACCTCTTGGATGAGTCATCGCTGCTCTCTTGGGGTAATTTCGGTCAGTTGGCCACTCCTGGGAACGTTCACCACTCTTTCATGTTTTCATCATTTGTGGATAATGGCTCTCACTGTGGCTCACTGGAGTCCCAAAGCTTTAGAAATGGCTTTATGACCTTTTCCAGACTGATAGATCTCAGTTACTTTGTTTCTCATTTGTTCCTGAATTTCTTTGGATCGCAGCATGATGTCTAGCTTTTGAGGATCTTTTGGTCTAATTCACATTGTCAGACAGGTCCTATTTAAGTGATTTCTTGATTGAGAACAGGTGTGGCAGTAATCAGGCCTGGGTGTGGCTAGAAAAATTGAACTCAGCTTTCCAAAGATGTGTAAACCATAGTTAATTTATGTTTTAACGGGGGGTGGGGGGGCAATCACTTTTTCCCCCAGGGCCATGTAGGTTTGGGGTTTTTTAACCTTTAATAATAAACACTTTCATTTAAAACTGCATTTTGTGTTTACTTGTGTTATCTTTGTCTAATATTTAAATTTGTTTGATGGTCTGAAACATTTAAGTGTGACAAACATACAAAAAAATGAGAAATCAAAAAGGGGGCAAACACTTTTTCACACCACTGTATAATGGCTGTGTGTTTTTTAAAAGAAGTGAGCATTTTGATATTTTTTCATGTGACCAATAAACACCTTTCAGAAGGTTAAAACCTACACAAACACCATTTTTCAGCCAGTGACCCCTTTAACATGATAAAGAAGGTAAAGACATCTTTCTATTTTATTTTTTGTCTTTTATATGAACAAAAGATAAATAAATAACCTTTAACATGGGTATAATATCTTGTAATGATATTATAATAAAATAATAATTAAAACATGGAAATAATCTCCTAATATTGTCATGGTTTGGACCCAAAGGATGCTTTATTTGCTCAATCTGGAGTCTGACAGGTGAGGTAACAGCAAGAGAAAAGAGGGGTCTTAAACCCATAGGTCATGAGTTATACAGTGCATCCGGAAAGTATTCACAGCGCTTCACTTTTTCCACATTTTATTATGTTACAGCCTTATTTCCAAAGGGATTAAATTCATTTTTTCTCTCAAAATTCTACACACAATACTCCATTTTTGAGATTTTTGCAAATTTCCATCCATCCATCCATCCATCCATCCATCCATCCAACCATCCATCTTCTACCACTTTTCCAGAGGTCCGGGTCGTGGAGGCAGCAGTTCAAGCAGAGAAGCCCAGACTTTCCTCTCTCCAGCCACCTGCTCCAGCTTTTCAGAGAGGATACCAAGGCGTTCCCAGACCAGCTGCGAGACATACAGTTGTCTCTACTTGCAAATTTATTAAAAATAAAAAACTAAGAAATCACATGTACATAAGTATTCACAGCCTTTGCCATAAAGCTGTAATGTATGAACAGCTGTAATTAAACCCTTACTCAAAAAGCCAACGCTAGATCCAGGAGCTTTAGCTAACTATAGACCAATCTCTAATCTCCCTTTCATTTCAAAAATCTTAGAAAGAGTTGTTGCTACGCAATTATTTGACCACCTGCAGGGAAATGGTTTACTTGAAGAGTTTCAATCTGGGTTTAGAATCCATCATAGTACTGAAACAGCCTTAGCGAAGGTCACTAACGACCTCCTCATTGCATCTGATAATGGACTAGTTTCTGTACTTGTCCTTTTAGACCTTAGTGCAGCTTTTGATACTATCGATCATAATATTCTACTTGATAGATTAGAACACTATGTTGGACTTAATGGAACTTCGTTGCAGTGGTTTAGATCTTATTTATCTGATAGGTTCCAGTTTGTTCATGTAAATAATGAGTTTTCTTTCAACTCAAAGCTTAGTCATGGAGTTCCACAGGGATCTGTGCTAGGCCCTACTCTTTTTAGTTTATATATGCTTCCGTTAGGCAACATTATTAGAAAGCACTGTATACATTTTCATTGTTATGCAGATGACACACAATTATACCTGTCAATGAAGCCAGATGATAGTAATCAATTAGCCAAGTTAGAAGCCTGTCTTAAGGAAATCAAAGCTTGGATGACTTGTAATTTCCTGCTATTAAATTCAGATAAGACTGAAGTCATTCTTGTTGGTCCAAAAAACCTTAGAAATTCCTTTCCAAATCAAACTTTCAGTTTGGATGCAGTTACTCTTTCTCTTAATAGCTCTGTGAGGAACCTTGGAGTTATTTTTGATCAGGATTTGTCCTTCAATTCACATATTAAATTTGTTTCTAAGACTGCCTTCTATCATTTGCGTAATATTGCCAAGATTAGGAGCATCTTGTCTCAGAGTGATGCTGAGAAGCTGATCCATGCTTTTGTTAGCTCGAGATTAGATTATTGTAATTCTTTATTATCAGGCTGTCCTAAAACATCTTTAAAAAGTCTTCAGCTGATCCAAAATGCTGCAGCAAGAGTTTTAACAGGTACTAGAAAGAGAGATCATATCTCTCCGGTTCTGGCCTCCCTTCATTGGCTTCCCATAGAGTTTAGAATTAAGTTTAAAATCCTTCTTCTTACTTACAAAGCTCTAAACAATCAGGCTCCTTTTTATTTAAAAGATCTGATACTACCGTATTATCCTAACATAGCACTATGCTCCCAAAATGCAGGATTACTTGTAATACCTAGAATCTCCAAAAGTACAATGGGAGGCAGAGCCTTCAGTTATCAAGCTCCTCTCCTGTGGAATCAGCTGCCAATCTGGATTCGGGAGTCAGACTTGATCTCTGTTTTTAAGAATAGGGCTAAAACCTACCTTTTTGATATAGCCTACAATTAGGGAGGGATCATGTGTTTCTGAACCCTCCCTTAGTTATGCTGCTAATAGGTTTAGTCAGCCGGGGGACCTCCAGTAATGCACTGGGCCTCACTCCTTTCCTCACTCTCTATGAAATATTTTTTTTTGCTGGTCATTAACATTTGTTTGTTCTCTTCCATAGATTGAGTCCCCATCGTGCTGTTTGCTCTCTACATGTCTGTTCTTTTCTTCTTCTCTATCCCCTCACCCCCCAGCCAGTTGCAGCAGATGACTGCCCCTCCCTCAGCCTGGTTCTGCTGGAGGTTTCTTCCTGTTAAAAGGGAGTTTTTCCTCTCCACCGTCGCCAAGTGCTTGCTCACAGGGGATCGCCTGATTGCTGGGGTCTTTCTGCAACTGTGGGGGTTCCCCCCTACAGTTGATAGTGCTATGAGATGACTGTTGTTGTGAAATGGCGCTATATAAATAAAGTTGAATTGAACTGAATTGAATTGAAGCTCAAAATTCTTCACTTAATTGGAGTCCACCTGTGGTAAATTCAGTTGATTGGACATGATTTGGAAAGGCACACAGTTTTCTATATAAGGTCCTACAGTTGACAATGCATGTCAGAGCACAAACCAAGCATGAAGTCAAAGGAATTGTTTGTAGACCTCTGAGAAAGGATTATCTTGAGGCACAAATCTGGGGAAGGGTACAGAAAAATTTCTGCTGCTTTGAAGGTCCTAATGGGCACAGTGGCCTCCATTATCTGTAAATGGAAGAAGTTCAGAACCATCAGGACTCTTCCTAGAGCTGGCCGGCCAACTAAACTGAGCGATCAGGGGAGAAGGGCCTTAGTCAGGGAGGTGACCGAGAACCCGATGGTCATTCTGACAGAGCTCCAGCATTCCTCTGTGGAGAGAGGAGAACCTTCCAGAAAGACAACCATCTCTGCAGCAATCCACCAATCAGGCCTGTATGGTAGAGTGGCCAGAGGGAAGCCACTCCTTAGTAAAAGGCACATGGCAGCCCACCTGGAATTTGTCAAAAGGCACCTGAAGGACTCTCAGACCATGAGAAACAAAATTCTCTGGTCTGATGAGACAAAGATTGAACTCTTTGGCATGAATACCAGGCGTCATCCTTGGAGGAAACCAGGCACCGCTCATAACCATGCCAATGGTGGTGGCAGCATCATGCTGTGGGGATGTTTTTCAGCAGCACGAAGTGGGAGACTAGTCAGGATAGAGGGACAGATGAATGCAGAAATGTACAGAGACATCCTGGATGAAAACGTGCTCCGGAGCACTCTTGACCTCAGACTGGGGGGATTGGTTCATCTTTCAGCAGGACAATGACCCTAAGCACACAGCCAAGATATCAAAGGAGTGGCTTCAGGACAACTCTGTGAATGTCCTTGAGTTGCCCAGCCAGAGCACAGACCTGAATCCAATAGAACATCTCTGGAGAGATCTGAAAATGGCTGTGCACTGATGCTTCCCATCCAATCTGATGGAGCTTGAGGGGTGTTGCAAGGAGGAATGGGTGGAACTCCCAAAGATAGGTGTGCCAAGCTTGTGGCATCTTATTCAAGAAGACTTGAGGCTGTAATTGCTGCCAACAGGGCATCAACAAAGTATAAGATAAGATAAGATAAGATAAGATAAGCCTTTATTAGTCCCACAATGGGGAAATTCCAGGATTGCAACAGCACAGGGATAGCAACACTCAGAGCAACAATCAGAAGGCAAGAAAAAACAAAAAAAGAGCAGCGAGTATACATATGTACATATAAACATAAATATATAGACACACAGTGCGGAGCATTGTAGCTAGATGGAATAAATATGTGAATATATAAACACACAGTGTGGAGCGCTGAAGCTAGATGGAATAAATATATGAATATATAAACACAGTGCAGAGCATTGTAGCTAGATGGAATAAATATGTGAATATATAAACACACATACAGTGTGGAGCGTTGAAGCTAGATGGAATAAATATATGAATATATAAACACACAGTGCGGAGCATTGTAGCTAGATGGAATAAATATGTAAATATATAAACACACACAGTGCGGAGCATTGTAGCTAGATGGAATAAATATGTAAATATATAAACACACACAGTGCGGAGCATTGTAGCTAGATGGAATAAATATGTAAATATATAAACACACACAGTGCGGAGCATTGTAGCTAGATGGAATAAATATGTAAATATATAAACATACACAGTGCGGAGCATTGTAGCTAGATGGAATAAATATGTAAATATATAAACACACAGTGTGGAGCATTGTCGCTAGATGGAATAAATATATAAATATATAAACACACACAGTGCGGAGCATTGTAGCTAGATGGAATGAAACAGCATAACCGTCTACTTAGTTATCCTACATGGTATGATTATGTACCCATACATATTGTCACCCTCCGTAGCTACCGGTCTTTTCCTAGTTGTATACCGGAGGGGACCATTGTGTAAGTCTATTGCGTCTTTTGCATTCAATACTATTAGTCTGTCACATCTTTTTGCTATCTCTGCGAGCAGCCCTGCTTAGGTTGTACAGTCTGACAGCCGTAGGTAGGAAGGACCTGCGAAACCTCTCGGTTGTGCACCTAGGATGATGTAGTCTGCTGCTAAATGAGCTCCTTAGTACATTCAGTGTGTCCTGCATAGGGTGGAACTCGGACTCCAGCAGAGATGACAGTTTAGCCACCATCCTTCTCTCTCCCATCTCCTCCACTGGGTCAAGGCGCTGCCCCAGGACAGAGCTAGCTTTCTTGATCAGTTTGTTCAGTCTCTTCCTATTGGCTGCTGTAATGCCACTGCCCCAGCAGACCACTCCAAAAGTGATGGCTGATGCCACCACTGTGTCGTAGAATGTCTTCAGCAGCGCCCCTTGTATTGAGCAAAGGTTGTGAATACTTACGTACATGTGATTTTTTTTTTAATTTTTAATAAATTTGCAAAAATCTCAAAAAAACTTTTTTTCACATTGTCATTATGGGGTATTGTGTGTAGAATTTTGAGAAAAAAAGGAATTTAATCCCTTTTGGAATAGGGATGCAACATAATGAAATGTGGAAAAAATGAAGCTGTCATGATGGCCGCTGGGCCGTCATCTGCCTTATCATTTCCAGCTGCGCGCACACCGGCAGGTGTTAATCAGCGGCCTTTAAAAGCCAGTGTTACTGACGGCTCGGCACGGAGTTGTCTGTCTTCTCTGCCTGGTAATGAGCCAAGACCATGACCTCTCGCCAAGCCAAGAACATCACGTCAGGATCGCTCACGTAAGAGATCTCTGCATTCATCAGCTCCTAGCCTTTTCCCCTGTGCACAGGTGGACCTCCCTGGCGGCGGACCAGCCTCCCCAGCCAACGGGGCAGTGCCTCCTCCATCACGGAGTTCCTCCTCACATCCACAACTACGGGCACCATCACTACCACGTCGCATGGGCACTCGGAGCCAGCAGAACCCAACCTGTGGCACATTCATGTAAGCCTTACCATCTGCAATTACCCGTTACCGCTGAACAGCTGTAATTGTTTCTGCTTGTGTGTTCCAGGGTTGCCAGGTCGCCATCAGAACTGCTCAGCTCCAGTGACCAGACATCTATACTTGCACTCACACACGCACTACACTCACTCACTATTCAATAAAGAATAACTGTCCTTATCTGCTCATGTCAGCGTCTGTCTCCTGGGTCGTGAAACATGTCAGTATGACTCCGTCAAGTTGACCCAGCGGACAGTGCGCTGTCGCGCAGACTTAACACCCTTAGCGCCCGGGTAGATATGTTGGCGCAACAACAGACAGTTATTCTTAAACTGCTCCCTCAAACTAACAGCCAGCTGGATCGTCTGGAAGAACGCCAGACATTTCCCCCGGCCACCGGGGTTTTTTCAACCCCTGCAGGCATTTCTCCTAGCCAAACTAATACACTACCTACACCTCGCCTCACTCCCGTGCCTACCCCTGCTCGTTTTAGCGGAAAACTGGGGGAAGCACGGGGATTCATTCTTCAGTGTGAATCGGTATTCCTCCGCGTCCCGGGGGACTTCACCATAGATTCAAGTAAAATAGGATATATCATCAACCTGTTGGGGGGTAGAGCCTTAGACTGGGCATATTCAGTTATGGCGAAACCAGGTTATCCTATTTTAACTTACCAGCAGTTTTTGGTGGAGTTTATGGACGTGTTTGATCATACGGACAGAGGTGCAGTGTTGACAGAGCGGCTGTTGAGCCTGCAGCAGGGTAGTAGATCTGCCGCTGATTACGCCATTGACTTCCGGGTCCTGGCCGCTGAGATTGGGTGGGGGGAGCCATCGCTTTGTGGTATTTTCCTTTGCAGTCTCAACTCCGAGTTGAGGGACGAGTTAGCGGCACGGGACAAACCGGATAAACTAGGGGAGTTAATCGCCATCGCTATTAGCCTGGATAGTAGGTTAACGGAGCGGGCGGCCGAACGGCGGTCTACTTCCCGTTTGATTAAGCTCCGCCCTTGCTCCACTAGCTCTCCTCTGCTCGCTCTACCCGTGTCAGAGGAACTTCCGGATCAAGAGGCTATGGTGATAGGGCAATCAAAGGTGTCGGCGGCTGAGAGACAGCGCCGCAGGGATCTGGGCCTTTGCTTCTATTGTGGGAAGGGGTCTCATGGGGTGTTTGAATGTCCTAGTCGGTTAAAACAGGGAAGTCTGTGGATCGCAGTAGGGGGATTCACGGACAAAAACCTAGAAGAACCCCTCACTAGTTTTCACATACCCATCAGGCTAATTCACAAACATACAGAACATTCCACGCTGGCTTTAGTTGACTCAGGAGCTGAGCAAAACTTTGTTTCCAGAGACCTGGCAACCCGGATGGGCCTCAGCTGTCAGCCTCTGGATCCCCCTGTCAATCTTATCACCCTGTCCAAGGCATCACTGACCACCGTTTCCCATCAGACGGCCCCAGTTTCCATGATCGTCACGGGGAATCACAAGGAGGAGATTAGGTTTCTCATCCTGCCCGTCTCATCCTCGCCTGTCATCCTGGGGTACCCCTGGCTTCGGCTTCACAACCCCACCATCGACTGGCAAGCTGGGAGTATTACAGCATGGAGTACATTCTGTCTGAGTGCCTGTCTCCAATCTGCGGCGTGTGCCCCATCAGTCAAGGTGCCTCCACCCTCGACGTCACCCCTGGATCTGTCCAAGGTACCAGAGGTTTACCATGACCTGGGGTTAGTATTCAGCAAGTCACGGGCATTGTCTCTACCCCCCCATCGACCGTATGACTGTGCTATAAATCTGAAGGCTGGGGCCCCTCTTCCTGCTAGCCGCCTGTACAGCCTATCAGCCCCGGAGCGCGAGGCCATGGACACCTACATCAAAGAATCCCTGGCCTCTGGTATCATCCGCCTGTCGTCCTCGGCCGTGGGTTCCGGTTTCTTCTTCGTTGGGAAGAAGGATGGCTCATTACGCCCCTGCATCGATTTCCGGGGTCTTAACGAGATCACGATCAAGGACAAGTATACTCTGCCTTTGATGAACACCGCCTTTGATTCCCTCCAGGGGGCGTCCTGGTTTACCAAGCTCCTGGGCTTCGCTAACTTCTATCGTCGGTTTGTGCCCAATTTCGGGAATATTGCTCGCCCTTTGACTGCGCTCACCTCCCCAAAGACCCCGTTTTGCTGGAGTGAGGAGGCGGCCAGGGCGTTTGGAAAACTTAAGGAGGAGTTTGCTTCGGCCCGTGTACTAACCCAGGTGGACCCGAATCTACAGTGCTTGGTGGAGGTGGACGCTTCGGGACCACAGTTCATCTCTCAAGTCTGGAAAGCGTTCTGCGCAGCGCTGGGAGCCACAGCCAGCCTCTCCTCTGGGTATCATCCACAGAGCAACGGCCAGTGTGAACGGGCTAACCAGGAACTTGAGGCTGTGCTGCGTTGTGTCATCTCCTCCTGTTCTTCTTCTTGGAGCAAGCATCTACCTTGGATAGAGTACGCCCATAACACCACGGTCTCTACGGCCACGGGTTTCTCTCCTTTCAAGGCGTCGTTTGGGTTTGATCCACCACTGTTCCCGGAGGAGGAGAAGGAGGTAGCGGTCCCGTCTGTTCAGACCCATATCAGGCGCTGTCGGCGGGTCTGGTCCATTGCTCGCAGGGCCCTTCTGAAGACCACTGAGCGCAACATCCAGGTGGCCAACCGTCACAGGAGACCCACCCCGGACTATAAGGTGGGTCAGAAGGTTTGGTTGTCTACCCGGAACATTGGTGTGCCGGCTGAGAAGCGCAAGCTCACTAAGCACTTCATCGGTCCCTACACCATCTCTCGAATTGTCAATCCTGTGTCTGTGCGTTTGTCTCTCCCCCCTTCCATGCGCATCTGCCCCACCTTTCATGTCTCCCAGGTCAAGCCTTACATCTCCGACCCTCTGTGCCCGCCCCCCGCGGCTCCTGCCCCCCCGAAGATGATCGATGGCCATCCAGCCTGGGGGGTGACTGCCATCCTGGACGTTCGCAGGCGGGGTCGAGGTCTTCAGTATTTGGTGGACTGGGAGGGTTTTGGACTGGAGGATCGTTCTTGGATTCGCCCAGCGTTGATCCTGGATAAGCAGTTGATCCGCGACTTCCATCGGGTGAATCCAGGTAGAATTGGGCAGGTGCCTGGAGGCACTGCTAGAGGGGGGAGTACTGTCATGACGGCCGCTGGGCAGGTGTTAATCAGCAGCCTTTAAAAGCCAGTGTTACTGACGGCTCGGCACGGAGTCGTCTGTCTTCTCTGCCTGGTAATGAGCCAAGACCATGACCTCTCGCCAAGCCAAGAACATCACGTCAGGATCGCTCACGTAAGAGATCTCTGCATTCATCAGCTCCTAGCCTTTTCCCTTGTGCACAGGTGGACCTCCCTGGTGGCGGACCAGCCTCCCCAGCCAATGGGGCAGTGCCTCCTCCATCACGGAGTTCCTCCTCACCTCCACAAATACGGGCACCATCACTACCATGTCGCATGGGCACTCGGAGCCAGCAGAACCCAACCTGTGGCACATTCATGTAAGCCTTACCATCTGCAATTACCCGTTACCACTGAACAGCTGTAATTGTTTCTGCTTGTGTGTTCCAGGGTTGCCAGGTCGCCATCAGAACTGCTCAGCTCCAGTGACCAGACATCTATACTTGCACTCACACACACACTACACTCACTCACTATTCAATAAAGAATAATTGTCCATATCTGCTCGTGTCAGCGTCTGTCTCCTGGGTCCTGAAACATGTCAGAAGCGCTGTGAATACTTTCCGGATGCACTGTAGCTCAAATTCTTACTTAATGGGTTGTTCACAAAGCCAAGGGTCCAGATCACAAGGGCTTAGGCCATAGAGGAAAGCTTAGGGTTCCCAAAGAGTAGAATGTGCCAAAAGAATTATGTGCTCGACCAGAACTACCACAAATATCCTCCAAAAATGGTCTATGGTTGCAATTTTGAATTTCTATGTATTTCAATAAGTGCCCTATAAAGGGTTATGTTTAATCCAGTTTGTTAAGGAATCCATAGCCATGAGTTTGCTTTTCTTTATCAAGTTACTGTATTTGAAAACATTACACAGTATGAATACACAATTTTATTTTTAAACATATTTGAAAAATAATCTAATTAACTTGCACTTGCCAGAAAGTTCATGTCTAATTTGTTGTTTCATCAGTTATCTTGCCATTTGTTTGAGATCATCATTACCCGTTAGAATCACAGTAATTACATAAACATTTTCTGGCTATGTAATTTTTCCCTATTAAAAGCTATCCTATTTATAACTGGATAAGGCACAAATTAAAATTAGCTCTGTTGTCACTAAATAGCAAACAGGAAGCACCTAAAGAGATCAGATAATTTCTTTTAATCTGAACTCAAAATTTAAATAAAGCTTCATGTTGAGAGTGTGCATGTTTTTCTGAATAAATAGCATAGGAATTCATATAATGTACAGATATTGCTCCCCTGATGGTTACGTCCTTGACTTTAGAGTGCTTTAAATATTTTTCATTCACATGCTCTCACACACCAACAGTGTCGGAGCTGCTGTACAGGGTGATAGCCTGCCAGCTGCCGCGACTTCAGGTTCAGTGTTTTCCCTCTGGAGACTTCGGCATGCAACATGTTGTCATGGAAATGTGCATAAATACCACATCACATTTAAAGGCACCAAAGCATGTATTTTCCATATATATATATATATATATATATATATATATATATACTATATATATAGTATATATATATATATATAGAGAGAGAGAGAGAGAGAGAGAGAGAGAGATTTCTATTGTTTAGATACATTTATATCCATCTATAGTGTTTTACAGCTCATAAAAGAAGCTGTCTTTAAACCTCTGTCTGAAACAGTCATTTGCCAACCTGCTCATTAATATTACACAGTCTCTAATCTGAATGAGTGAAGGTTTTTTGAGCAGGCCAATCACAGGTAAGGAGGAAGTCAGTGTTTTGCATTTATGGGCGTGCAATCCACTAGTTTCTTGAAGAACTTAACGTCAATGTGCATTTCCTTATGAAGTGACCATTTTAATATTTTAATGGCATACATGTGACTTTTGGCTGTATTTTATTGGGATAAAACCCACGAGAACACCAATTTGCACAATGTTAAACCCTTTTACAGGTCAAATATACATGAATTTTATGTACAGTATTTTGCAGTGCAGTTTCATTTGAAAAATACCCTTTTTTAATTACACCATGCACAGTAACATCACTGTGTTTGAACTTTACAAAAGTACTGGAGCCCTCATGAAGAGAGTGGTTGGAATGAATCAAGGACATGCACAGATGTTTTGAGGGGCTGTTGCTCTAACCTGTACAACAGTTATTGTTTTTAATTTTTCTTGTTCTTCTGGAGGGGCAGCTCAGGCAAAGACAGTAAATGGGCTGTTGCCAGGCAATTATAGCCCAAACCTGTGCACATCCTTCGAGTGGATGGAGGCTGGGAGTTTGAATCCAGTTGGTCACTTTTTCTTTGTGTGTGCTCTTGCTACATCCGCTAAGGAGGCAATGCGATCGGGGTGGTTTTGTTTGTTTGTCCATCTACTGGACGGATTTTGATGAAATTTTCAGCAGAGGTGGCCCTTGGGCTGCAGATGAACCCATTACATTTCAGAGGTGATCTGAGAGTGCATACCTCCACCAAGGATCTATCTCATTGCAAAGTTTTAGCATGAATACACAAAAACTACTGGACAGATTTTAATGAAAGCTTCACCAGAGTGTGGCCCTTGGGCAACAGATGAACCCACCACATTTTGGAGGTGATCCATGAGTGCATACCTCTGCCATTTCCCTATCTCTCAGTGTATGAGTGAACTGAGGTACAGACGGAGGGAGGGAGGTACAGATGGAGTCTTGGCAGTGGTATGTACTCTCTGAGTGCCCTCTAGTTTTACTTTGCATTTTATTTCAGGGTTTTTGATGCTTTTGTTTTACTCATTTAAAACACATTTCAGAATGGTTAGCTTTAGGGGAATGGTTGAGGTTAGACATTAAAATGCTTTGCTAACATTGGCAACTGGTTAGGATGAGGATTAAGGTAGGCATGCCTACCTTCATGCCTAAGGTAGGCATGAATATTAAATCTGAACGATTTGGAATGTTTCACACTTATGTGTGATGAGTATTGAGAGTTCTGTAAATATTCTTGCAAAAAACAAAGTCTTTCCAAACATTAATTTATTGAAATACAGTAGTAGTTTCTGGTATAAACAGTAAACATGTAATACTCTTATTTAGCTTCCAGCCTGTTACCTTCACAGCTGCTCTGACTGCTGACCCTCAGGTTCACCACCGTGGAGCTCAGAGAGACAAAGACGAAAGAAAAACAGCATAAAAATGTTATTATTGTTACAGATGTGGTATATATATATATAAAAATACAGATGTCATGTTTCTCAGCTTAATAAATTGCTTGGTTTAGTGAGTGAATCATTTTAAAGTGAGTGAATGAAGCGTGTCACACCGTGGTGTTTTTATATTACTGACATTAAGATTCAAGATTCAAAGGCTTTATTATCATGTGCACAGTTAAGAAATGCTACATTTCCTGAGCAATGAAATTCTTACTTTGCTCTCCGAATAAATGCCAAGGTAATAGGGACAGAAACAACAATTCTAATAAAGTCATGACACACTAACACAGTAACTCAATACTGATACTAATGGATGCTAATAACACACACACTGTCACGAGCGTCCTTCACAGACCGCAAATGAGACGCTATAGGCGACCAGTGAGTTTGCGTATTTATTAAACAATGACAAAAAGGTACAAAATAATGAGCCACGAGGGGCAAAACACAAATAAGGACGAAGGTAATAGCACACTGAAGATACACACAGGTTAAGGAATAAACTTACAGGGTGTTGCGAGGAAAAGAGGATGACTGGAGCTGGAGCGTAGGGACTCCAGTCTAATGTTGGGGAGACCAACGTTGTCCATAAGCGAATGAGGTCGCAGCTCCGAGCAAACAGAGCTGCTCCCTTAAATAGGGCTTTGACAGATTAATCAGCTGATGAAAGGTCATCAGCTGATTGGGATCTCGCTGTTCAGCGAAGCTCCGCTCTGACAGCCGGAAGCCCCACCAAGACGCTGCCAGAATAAAAGCCCGGAGGCTTAGTGGTGCGCCTGAGAAGAGAACGGAGAACAACCGGACAATCCGAGTGCCGACAAAGTCAGCACATGGACCATGACAGTTGCCCCCGTTCACGACGCGGATTCCAGATGCAGTGAAACGTCGAGCCCCCCCAACTGGGAGGTCAACATGACCGCCCCCAGGGAGGGAGGAGGGGGAAAAAGGCCGAGGAGGGTCAGAACCAGGAGACAAAAGGCAAACACAGAAAATAAACCATGGAGCAACTAGAAAAGCACTCGGAGAGCGCAGACCTCCTCCAAGCGCCACAGTTCCCCCCATACAGTGTTTGTGTGTACGTTTTCAGATTCCTCGACCATGAAAACATATGACTAGCAATTGGATTGACAATGATAGGATTAGTGGTTCAGTAGTTATTCACGAAAATCGCATTTTCCGTAATGGCGGTTTTCTTCTGGACGGTGATCCGGATCACCACCAAAATCTAATCATCTGTAGGATACCCCATTTCTGACAATCTGTGAAAATTTCATGAAAATCCGTCCATAACTTTTTGAGTTATGTTGCTAACAAACAGACAGACAGACAGACAGACAGACAAACCAACGCTGATGAAAACATAACCTCCTTGGCGGAGGTAATTACACAGCATAGAAAAGAAACACAAAACACCCCTTAATGCACAGATGACAGCCAGTCAGGACAATAAATACGAATAACAGAATATAAAGCCTACAGGTCACAAACAGAAATACCAGGTAAAAAACCCAAAATATACAGGCTCAGAAGAAATAAACGGCAACAATCATCCTTCGAACAGGGGGAGGAAGAGGAGAAAAAAACCCCACGCTAAATAGCGGCGAATAAATACAGCACAATGAGAAACAAAAACTGGCAGAGACAACACCAGAGCACATCTCAGACAATCGAGGAAGGGAAAAAGAAAGGCACACGCAAAAGAGCGGCGATAAACAGTTCAAAACAGTCCAAGACTTCAAACAAAAACATCCCTACTCACTCAGAGGAGGGGGGGGGGGGAACAGGAATGACGACAGGCAGAGCGCAATGGAGAAAAAAAACCCAAAACAACAAGTTCAGGTGGCCTGCCTGCGTCTAGCGTCCAGATGACAACTGAGGGAAAAGGAAGAGTTTGGTCGCCCTACCCCAGTCCCAGGCCCAGAGAGACGGAACCTCCAGCGGCCGAACCAGGTCGCCCAGTAGAAAGTGAAGTTGGTCGGTTGGCCGACCCAGAACACCAAACAGGCAAGGCAGTCCTCCAGGCGGCCGACCCGCGTCACTCAGTCACCAGGACTGCAGGGGAGAAATCGAAGACGGCCTCCCTGTAGAGGGGGACAGTGAGGGAGAGCCGAGCCGAATACGGGGAACCCCAACGGCACCCAGTGGAGAAGGATTGGGGGAATGATGAAGGACCAGTCCGGCATCAGACGGCAGAGGATCTGCAGCTCCCTCACCAACCTCGAACCGAACCGGTGCTGTGCCCCTGCTGGACCCCGATTGGGTCAGCACTGCACCCATGACGGACCCCGATTGGGCCGGAGCAGCACCCACGACGGACCCCGATTGGGCCGGAGCAGCACCCACGACAGACCCCGATTGGGTCAATGCTGCACCCGCGATGGACCCCGATTGGGTCACGGCTGCACCCACGTCGGACCCCGACTGGGTCAATGCTGCACCCGCGATGGACCCCGATTGGGTCACGGCTGCACCCACATCGGACCCCGATTGGGCCAATGCTGCACCCGCGATGGACCCCGACTGGGTCGGCGCAGCACCAGGGACGGCCTCCAAACCCGAACCCGGAACCTCCAGCACAGCGACCGGGATAGAATCCGCACCGGTGACCCTGGGAGAAGGCTCAGGAGAAGAAAAAGAACCGGGATCAGGATCACCGGTAGCGTCAGAGCCCAGCAAGACAAGCTCGGGTGCAGCGGACGGCTGCACCCGGCTCGTCTCCCCGAGATACAGGCAAAAATGCTCTAGAACTGATAGGAGGAAGACAAAATAGAGCACTTGCCTGAACCCGAGTTCTGTCGCCATCCAGGACTTCGATGATACGGGTTCAGAAGGCAGAAGGACATCCTCTGGCTCCCACTCGGCTACAGCGGGCCCCGCAGCCGGCATGATGGTTCCCACAGCCTGAGGACCCTCCAACGCTGATGACCACGCCGACAACCCGCATGGCGTGGTGGCAGGAGATCCTCGACCTGCTAAGTTGGACCGCTCCTCCATGGAGACCTGGGGATGCTTCGTCGTCGGCGCAGGCTCCAAGTTACAGTCCGCCCTCCTCCTCTGCCCGTGTCGTGGCTGCGGGGCTGGAACCAGGCTCTCCAGGCCCGTAGGCTCCCTCCTCGTCCGGCGGTGTAGGCCTGGCGCTGCGGAACGCTCAGAAGAAGGAGACACAAAGGTAGCAGGTCCATAATTAGTTTCTGCGGCAGGTGGAGGGAGCTCAGGGGGCCGTGAACCCCGAACTCCACCCCCAGGAATCAAACAAGGCAATTCACCCCGTAAAGGAAAAGAATGAAAAAGCACTTGCCTGATTCGCTGAGGACCGATGGGACCCACCGCAGTGGACTTGGATCTTCTCTTCCCCCGCTGGATGGAGACGGAGGACCCCCCGGGAAGATGAAGGGGAGCCTCTCGCACCAGACCGGGAACAGGAGCAGCCGGAAATGGACTCGTGGAGTTCACAGCAGCTGGAGAAGGCATCGAGGAGGAGGGAGAAACAGCTGAGGCGAACCGGGAACGAGGATCTTACGGAACAACGAGGAGAGATGACCCGGAGGGGAAGGCGGCTGTTTTACCTCTTCGGCGAGACAAGAAGGCTGCAGCTGGCTGGGAGACAGAGTTCGTGTGGCTACCCGGAACTGGATCCGGACGGGGTTCTCGCTGAGGTGTACAATCTGCTTGGAGGCGACGTCTACTGGCAGAAGGTGAGGTTTGGAAAACGCTGCTCCTGCGACAGAGGCGAGCAGGTCAGCGTACTCAGGATAATCGCACAGCTCAGGATTCCTCTCTACCAGCCTGACCGCCGCCGTCACATGCTTCATGATTTGTGTGGGGTGGACAGCGGAGCGAGCTGCAGCCACTTGGTCCCGGATGGAAGTAGCTGTCAGCTGTAACTTCTCCGGGGGAATCCCGACTGACGTCTCACTCCTTTGGGGATGACCCCTGGGTGGTGCGAACTCCTGGACTGGAACAGGGACAGGAACGGGATCCCGAAGCGAGGAGCGAGGGTGCCTTCTCTTCAGCTTCCTGCCGGAGTTTCCCTCCAGCCCACGGAGTCTCTCCCGGAGTGCAGAGATGTCTGCCTTCCTCGCCATGACTTCAGGGTGGTTGGAGTAGCGAGGAAGGCAGTTGATGATTGCCTCAGCGAGGTCCAGGTGCCGGCGTACATCGCTGGGAGTGTCATAGAGACGAGCGGTGAAGAGGATTCCATCAATATAGTTGAGGGCCTCCACCAGCTCGTAGCCCAGGCTCCGAGCGTGGCCCTGAGCGGCGACATGATCTCCCAGCACACAGTTACCCAGACAGGGAAAACAACAAGTCCAAATTTAGGCAAAACTCACGGTCACCGGCGTCTCCTTTGGCTGAGACCTCCTGTCATGAGCGGCCTTCACGGACCGCAAATGAGACGCTATAGGTGACCAGTGAGTTTGCGTATTTATTAAACAATGACAAAAGGTACAAAATAATGAGCCACGAGGGGCAAAACACAAATAATGACGAAGGTAATAGCACACTGAAGATACACACAGGTTAAGGAATAAACTTACAGGGTGTTGCGACGAAAAGAGGATGACTGGAGCCGGAGCATAGGGACTCCAGTCTAACGTTGGGGAGACCAACGTTGTCCATAAGCGAATGAGGTCACAGCCCCGAGCAAACAGAGCTGCTCCCTTAAACAGGGCTTTGACAGATTAATCAGCTGATGAAAGGTCATCAGCTGATTGGGATCTCGCTGTTCAGCGAAGCTCCGCTCTGACAGCCGGAAGCCCCACCAAGACGCTGCCAGAATAAAAGCCCGGAGGCTTAGTGGTGCGCCTGAGAAGAGAACGGAGAACAACCGGACAATCCGAGTGCCGACAAAGTCAGCACATGGACCATGACAGTTGCCCCCGTTCACGACGCGGATTCCAAGCTCAGATTCAGAAGCTCTGCTCTGACAGCTGGAAGCCCCACCGAGATGCTGTCTCGCTTAGTGGTGTGCCTGAGAAGAGAACGGAGAACAACCTGACAATCCGAGTGCCGACAAAGTCAGCACACGGACCATGACACACACACCAACACACAGTTAGGCAGTTAGGACTCCTTAAGCACACCTTGATACTAAATACTAAAACTAATGAGTACTAATAACACTATATACAGTGTGCAAATGAGTATTGTGCAACGAGCAGTGTATAATTACACAGTAGTACCTGGTGCTAATTTCTGTAATGGTAGTACCAGTAGACTGTGCATGATAAGTAGCAGCAGAGATGATAATTAGCAGCAGAGATGATATGGACATCAGACAGGTGAGACTATATCTACTGTACTGGTGAGCAGTTGTCATGAATGGCCCTCCAGGGCAGAGAGATAGACCCAGACGGCGACTGCAATTTGTGGCATTTATTAACAAACACAAAGTTCCAAAGTGTATAAACGTAAAAATCCAAGCAGAGAACAAGGTAAACTTAAAAATGGAGTAGCAGAACAAACTCATCAGAATGGGGAAGGGGTTCTGGTGGCGAGGAGGAAGAATCATTAAGACAAAATGAAATGAGAATGAAATGAGAATGCAAAATGAAATGAGAATGCTGTCCTTAAATAGGGTCAGAACAAATAACTCAAGTAATGACAGGTGTGGGGTCACATGAGCGGGCAAAAAGGTAACAATGATTAATGATTAGGATCAGCTACGAGCAATGAGAGGAGAGCGAGGGGAGCTGACAGCTGACAGGACGACGCCCACATGGAGCACAACCTGGAAACGCCACTAGACAGCTGTCAACCCAGAGAAAGAACACAACAGTCCAAAATACAGAGAATAAAATATCAATAAATGCAGACAGAGAAATAAATACAACCTAATACAAAATGAGAGTAACAAAACCATAACATAAAGAAGAAAATAAGAATCAATACGAAAATACAGAAACCCAGGGTACAAAATACAACAAATATATAAATACAGAAAAAAAAAAAAGCCACAAGACTGAGCATGGTGGAACCTCCAGTGCTCAGCTCATGACAACAGTGTGCAAATTTAGCACCTGGTGTGTGAGTTCCTATATGAAAAGCTGTGTTACGGAGTTTTGGGTGTTGTTTTCTGTTCAGGAGTCTGATGGCAGCGGGAAAGAAGGAGTTCTTCAGTCTGGTTGTCCTGCATTTCACACTTCTGCACCTCTGGCCTGAGAGTAGAAGTGTGAACAGTCTGTGCTGGGGGTGGGTGGGGTCCCGGAGGATGACGTCAGCTCTCCTTTGGACTCTGTGGTGGTAGATGTTCTGCAGAGAGGGGAGTGGAGTCCCTATGATCTTCTCCGCTGTCTTCACCACTCTCGGCAGGCATTTGCGGTCCAGGGCAGTGGTGCTGCCGTACTACGCAGTGATGCACTTGGTCAGGATGCTCTCGATGATGCAGCTGTAGAAATTGTTGAGGATCCTGGAGGACATGCCAAACTTCTTCAGCCTCCTCAGAAAGTATAGTCGCTGTTGAGCTCTCTTAGCCAGCTCTGTGGTGTTGTGTGTCCACTTAAGGTCTTCGCTGATGTGGATGCCCAGGTATTTAAAGCTGCTCACCCTCTCCACCTCAAGTTTCCGGATGAACAGCGGCCGATGGGGTCTCCTCACCCCTTTCCTCATGTCTACTATCATCTCCTTTGTCTTGTCCGTGTTGAGGGTGAGGTTGTTGTCCTCACACCATGACACTAGGTTGGCCACCTCCTTCCTGTAGGATGCTTCGTCATCACCAGTGATGCATCCTATCACTGCTGTGTCATCCGCAAACTGCCTTAGTATTAAGACTTAAAAAAAAATCAGCTGAACTTTAAAGAAAACTATTTAGAAAACAATTTAACAGGTTAAATTACAGTAATGGAGCCAAGCAGTCCCCATACAGGAAAAAAAAATCAGACATCGGAAAAAAAGTGATGTAGCTTAAGCTTTAAGAATCAATATTGCAGTTGCAGGAGATATTGATGTTTTAATATTGAAATCGGTGCATAATTTAAGCACAGAACTTACTCTGCGCAGGCGTCTGCTGCAGTGGTCTGCTGTAGAGAGACCACCGTTGGCCACTTTAGTCCAGCGGATTTAATAAATAACATATACTAAAAAAACCTCCTTTGATCCAGCGGAATACCGATTCTTCACCGGCAAATGCCACTTTTCCAACCCTTGGCCACTTTAGTCCAGTGGTTGAATACAGTTGTCATACAGTTGTTACTCCCTGAGTAACTGTATGAGAAACAAATATAATTAATTACAACACATATGTTTATCAAAGACTTTATTTACGTTTGTTTAATTTTAGACGGGCATCAGCACGGTCACCTAACCAACCCCACGAATGTTTCTGAGGCGAGGAATGTTGGGACTTGTAGTATTTAGTGAACTGAAAACTCCAGGAAGAAAATGCCTCATCCTTCCTCTGCAAAACTAAATGGCAAAACCAGTGTGAAAACAATCGATATGATGAATAAATGATGTAGTTGCTGAATATGTTTTTTTTTCAATAACCGCTGTTTTATAAACACTACTTATCTCTCAGCTAGAGATTGACTGTGACGGGAAATCATCCATGTGCTGTAAAAAAAAGTCACATTGTCGCCTCTAGTGGCCAGGCATAGTTACTACAGTACCGCTTTTCTGGCTTCATTGACCATAAAGGTAAGTTAAATTTGTGTTTATTTCAAAAACAAAACCTTAGCTCGAAATTCTGGCAAATTAAAAGTCGAGGAAATATGGTCCCCCTCATGGATCGTCTCCTTATCGTGGTGGGGGGTTTGCCTACCACAGTGATCCCAGAAGCTATGTTGTCTGGGGCAATTTGCCTCTGATAGGGTCACCCAAGACAAACTGGTCCTGGGTGAAGGGCCAGACTAAGAACGATCCAACAGACTCTCATGATAAATTCTAGATCAAGGATTCAGTGTACCCCGCCCGGTATGGGGTTACCGGGGCCCCACCCTGGAGCCAGGCCTGGGGGAGGGGCTCAATGGCTAGCGTCTGATGGGCGGGTTTCCACCCATGGGACCCGGCTGGGCTCAGCCCGAAGGAGTTACATGGGTCCGCCCTCCAGTGGGCTCACCACATGCAGGAGGGATCATGGGGGTCCGGTGCTATGTGGATTAGGTGGCGGTCAAAGGCGGAGACCTTGGCGGACTGATCCCAAGTTTCTAAACTGGCTTTTGGTACGTGGAATGTCACCTCTGTGGTGGGGAAGGAGCCTGAGCTGGTGTACGAGGTTGAGAGATACCGGCTAGATATAGTCGGTCTCACCTCAACACACAGCTCCGGTTCTGGAACCAGTCTCCTGGAGAGGGGCTGGAGCTTGGCCTTTTCTGGAGTTACCCCGGGGGAGAGGTGATGAGCAGGGGTGGGTATTTTTGTATCCCCCCACCTTGCTGCCTCTATATTGGAGTTTTCCCCGGTGGACGAAAGGGTTGCTTCCCTGCACCTTCGGGTTGGGAAATGGGTCCTGACCATCATTTGTGCCTATGCACCAAATGATGTTTCAGAGTACCCACCCTTTTTGGAGTCTCTGACTGGGGTGCTGGAGGGTGCTTCTCTTGGAGACTCCATTGTCCTACTGGGGGACTTCAATGCGCATGTGGGCAACAACAGTGAAACCTGGAGGGGGGTGATTGGGAGGAACGGCCTGCCCAATCTGAGCCCGAGTGGCGTTCAGTTATTGGACTTCTGTACTAACCACAGTTTGTCCATAACAATCACCATGTTCAAGCATAAGGGTGTCCATATGTGCACCTGGCACCAGGACACCTAGGTCGCAGGTCAATGATCGATTTTGTTATCGTGTCATCAGACCTGCGACCGTATGTCTTGGACACTTGAGTAAAGAGAGGTGCAGAGCTGTCAACTGATCACCACCTGGTGGTGAGTTGGATCCGATGGCAGGGGAGGATGCCATTCAGACCTGGTAGACCCAAACGTATAGTGAGGGTGTGCTGGGAACATCTGACTGTGGCCCCTGTCCGGGAGGTCTTCAACTCCCACCTCCGGAAGAACTTCAACCACATTCCGAGGGAGTCTGGAGACATGGAGTCTGAATGGGCCATGTTCTCCACCTGTATTGTTGAAGCGGTGGCCCAGAGCTGTGGCCGTAAGGTGGTCGGTGCATCTCGTTGTGGCAACCCCCGAACCAAGGGGTGGATACCAGTGGTGAGGGGGGCCATTAAGCTGAAGAAGGAGTCCTCTCAGGCTTGGTTGGCTTGTGGGACTCCCGAAGCAGCTAAGGTGTACCGGCAGGCCAAGCGGAGTGCAGCTCGGGTGGTTGCTGAAGCAAAAACCCGGGAATGGGAGGAGTTTGGTGAGGCCATGGAACAAGACTTTCGGTCGGCCTCGAAGAGATTCTGGCAAACTGTCCGGCAGCTCAGGAGGGAAAAGCAGCTCCTTGTCCACACTGTGTATGGTGTGGCTGGGGCGCTGTTGACTTCGACTGGGGATATCTTCGGGCAGTGAAAGGAATACTTCGAGGATCTCCTCAATCCCACTGATACGCCTTCCACAGAGGAAGCAGGGCTTGTGGATGAGGGGGGTGACTCGCCTATCACAGGGGCTGAGGTCACCAAGGTGGTTAAAAATCTCCTTGGTGGCCAGGCCCCAGGGGTGGATGAGGTTTGCCCTGACTACATCAAGGCCCTGGATGTTGTTGGGCTGTCATGGTTGACACACCTCTGCAACATTGCATGGAGGTCGGGGGCAGTGCCTTTGGTATGGGAAACCGGGGTGGTGGTTCCTCTCTTCAAAAAAGGGGACCGGAGGCTTTAGAGGGATCACACTCCTCAGCCTTCCTGGAAAGGCCTATGCCAAGGTACAGGAGAGGAGAGTCCGGCCGTTGGTCGAACCTCGGATTCAGGAGGAGCAATGTGGTTTTCGTCCTGTCCGTGGCACATCGGACCAGCTCTTTACCCTCTCGAGAATTCTCGAGGGTTCGTGGGAGTTTGCCCAACCAGTTTACATGTGTTTTGTGGACTTGGAGAAGGCATTCGACTGCGTCCCTCGTGGTATTTTGTGGGGGGTGCTTCGGAAGTATAGGGTATTGGGCTATTCGGTCTCTGTACGACTGTTGTGAGAGTTTGGTTCATATTGCCAACACTCGGTAGGACTCATTCCCAGTGAGAGTTGGACTCCACCAGGGCTGCCCTTTGTCACCGATCCCGTTCATAATTTTTATGGACAGGATTTCTAGGTGGAGCCAGGGAATGGAGGGTGTCATGCTTGATGACCACAGGATCTCATCTCTGTTGTTTGCAGATGATGTTGTCCTGTTGGCTTCATCCAGCAATGACCTCCAGTTCTTGCTGGAACGGTTTGCCGCTGAGTGTGAAGCGGCTGGGATGAGAATCAACACCTCCAAGTCCGAGTCCATGGTCCTCAGTCTGAAAAAAAAAGGGGCTCAGTCATCCGGGAGAGGTTCAGAGTAGAGCGGCTGGTCCTCTACATTGAAAGGAGTCAGATGAGGTGGTATGGGCATCTGATTAGGATGCCTCCTGGACGCCTCCCACTTGAGGTGTTTCGGGCATGTCCCACTGGGAGGAGACCCCGGGGCAGACCCAGGACTCGGTGGAGAGACTATGTCTCCCAACTGGTCTGGGAACACCTTGGTATCCTCTCTGAAGAGCTGGAGCAGGTGGCTGGGGAGAGGGAAGTCTGGGCTTCTCTGCTTGAACTGCTGCCTCCATGACCTGGACCTCTGGAAAAGTGGTAGAAGCACTTAATTGTACTTAATTTTGACTGGGCGAACTGAAAAGCTGGTAACAGACAGACAGACAGACGGACAGATATGACCACACACACACACAGCCTACATTAACTGATAACTGATTACTGTATGCCTCCGTTTTCACTGAGACATGATGAAAAGTTTAAGGTACATCACACAGAAAAATTTTTTGCTTCTAATTGCGATTAATTATGATCAATTGCAAATCTTTGAAAATTAATCACAATTAAAATTTTGAAGCATAGCATACCACTACTTCTAATTTCATATAATTCATATACATTTCCATGATGCCAAGCTGCCACATGTGGAGAGATGATGCGAGCCATTGTCTCCCAGCCTCTGTACAACCAATGCCACAGACACCCCGATTAATAACCAACAGAGTAAACAAGTCTGTGGTTCTGGGAAAATGTTTGCTTGATTTTATTAGTCTCTCCACTATCAATATTATCTCATTCTGGTAGTTCCTGCTGACAGTTCTCGTTGTGTTTCCTCCTTTGGCGGGATTAGTGACACTTCTCCTCTCATGTATAATAAATCATCTTCATTTCCAGAGTTACTCTCCCATGTTCACAGGCCGGTTGACAACGTATCCTAGTGTTTGTAACAGTTCACTGATTACCAAACAGCCTGACAGCCCGGTGGCGGCAGCACAGCCAGATGAGCCCATCTTGCCGCTGTGCTTCTGGTCAGAGCTCTGCGGAGCTGATTGTTGGGGAACTGCTAGACATTTTTCAGCCTCGATGGCTGCCAACTTACAAATAGCTCCCTGCAGTCCAAAACTGATGCAAGGTCAATTTGGTAGATCTAGAGGGCTCAAAAGCAGCAGACACTTGAGCCCCTGTAATTTTTGGGGTTTCATTTTTATCTTCCGATCTTTGTAAAGTATGATCCTTTTTCTCCCTCTGCCACTTCACCTTTTCTAAATCTAAACTATGTCTTCAAACAAGAAAAAAAAACTATGCTTTCCCCACAATGTGTGATTAGAAAGTCATTTGTATTTTTATCTGATGTAATATTTCTGCTTTAAATGCTTCTTGTCTTTGTTTCTGCTGTTGAATTTGTTTCAGCGTCTGCTGCTCCAAAAATATACTTTTGTCCATTTGTCAATTTTAAGTGATGTGATTGCAAGGAAGGTATATTTTGGAGAGCGTAGGAGGCGGGGAGCCAGGAGTCAAAACTAACGGAGGGTGAAATGTTTTTAGAAGTCCCATTTTTATCTTAGCTGCACAGTTTGTAATTTCTTCTTCTGCTCCACCACTTCACATGAGAATTGGGAGATATACTATATCAGTATTATTTTGGGAAAAGGATCAGAGAGCAGATATTGACTTTGATTTTAGTTATAATGATGTTTGTGTGACTGTTTAGCTCATCCATCTGTCGGAATGATATTTCACATCCACTGCTTATTTAAATTTTCTGTGTGGAAACCTGTGCGTTTACTTGAGTAAATGGTGTGCACAATTATAAAATTTTCTCTCTTTCTTCTTTTTTAACATGACAAGGCCTTCTCAGGAATGTCTATTAAAAGAGCGGCTCTGGCTGGGTTCAGCTTCACATTCAGATGGAGTCATGTTGATTCTGTTCTGACCCTGGAAATGTGGATTAGCTCTTTTAATCTTACAGGCTCCCTGAGGTTTTAAAAAGAGAAATATAAATAATAATTGGCTCACACTCATTTTTCCACTTATTTCTTACACCATAAATTGTGTGACATTTTGAACACACCAGAATTTATACAATTCATACATGACCTCAACATCACAAATTGTTTTTTGAAGCATTTTCGTCATTGCCATGCTGTCAGAATTGTTCATAATTGGAAGGTTTCATTTGCATTCTGCATCCATATACTATGTGGGTGCAGACACAGATGAATGCTAATTATAGTGACAGTAATAAAGTACTTACACTTAGGCAAAGAGTAGAAATCATCTTGGGATCTCATCTCTGCTGTTTTTGCAAATGATGTGGCCCTTGTTGCCTTCTTCGAGCAATGCCTTCCAACTCATATTGGGGCAGAAAATTAACATTGAGTCCGAGGCCACAGTTCTCAGCATGAAATGAGTGGATTGGCTTCTCTCCTTCAAGTCAAGAAGTGTAAGCATTCTGAGTGAGGTGTTGTTCACAAGTGAGAGGGGAGAGAGAGGGGGGAGGAGATTGATACTCTGGCTGGTTCAGAGGCTACAGAGATGTGGGCACTCCCTGCCTGTTGGGGTAAAGAGAGAGCTGAGTGTGAAGGGAACATTTTCGATCCGCTGGTCAATCTATGCTCCCACCCTAACCTATGGCTATGAACCGGGCAGTGACCAGAATACTGAGACTATGAAATGAACTTTTACTGGAGACTGTATGGACTCAGTGGTAGAGATAAGCTTAGATACAGTCTTTTGGGAGGAGTTCAGCATAGAGTTGCTGGTCATCCACGCTGAAAGAAGCTTGGTGTTTCATAGAAGTGATGCTGAATAATTTGGACATTTACAGCAAGTCACTTCCTTGCTCTATGCCACAAAAAACTGGTGTAGAGTAGGGAGTGACATGCAATGAGTATCATCTATCTATAAATACAACAAATCTGTGTGTGTGTGTGTGTGTGTGTGTGTGTGTGTGTGTGTGTGTGTGTCTGTCTGTCTGTGTGTTCCTCAGGTATATCCCAAACCATTCATCAGACTGGCCTCAGATTTTATAAGTGCTTTGCTGAGGTTATGAAGGTATGGAGTTGCTCAGTCAAAATATGTAATTTTTATCAATAAAAGTTTAACCATCACTCCATTTCCTCATGCTCTGGCTTCTAGAAGTGTGTGTGAGTGTGTGTGTGTGTGTGTGTGGGGGGGGTTTTCTGATTGACTCTGTACTATTGGATAATATGTGGCATCACGACCAGTCACCAGAGCACTCCTTAAACAAAACAAGGACGTGAAAAGCGACAAATTTGACCATAAAAAGAGAATACTGAAGATTTAATGCTTTAAAAATTATACTATAATGTTGCCGTGATTGCATAGCTCTGAAGGATAATTCGGCATACAGTGGTGTGAAAAAGTGTTTGCCCCCTGAATGATTTCTCATGTTTTTGTATGTTTGTCACACTTAAATGATTCAGATCATCAAACAAATTTAAAAATTAGACAAAGATAACAAAAGTAAACACAAAATGCAGTTTTTAAATGAAGGTGTTTATTATTAACAGGAAAAAAAAATCCAAACCTACATGGCCCTGTGTGAAAAAGGGACCCCCCCCCCCCCAAAACACAAATTAACTGTGGTTTATCACATCTATGGAAAGCTGAGTTCAATTTCTCTAGCCACACCCAGGCCTGATTACTGCCACACCTGTTCTCAGAAATCACTTAAATAGGACCTGCCTGACAAAGGGAAGTAGACCAAAACATCCTCAAAAGCTAAACATCATGTTGCGATCCAAAGAAATTCAGGAACAAATGAGAAACAAAGTAACTGAGATCTATCAGTCTGGAAAAGGTTATAATGTGGAGGCACGGTGTGGGGGTTTTCTCCACTCTGAAAGGCAGGGGGAAACAGGGGGACAATGGACTGAATGAACAGGTGTCACCGGGGGATATCAGACAGGACATTTAGTTCTATGTACCCCCCGGGGAGAGTAAGAGCCGCTGTGGCCACGCACAGAAGAAAGGTGTGAAAGTGGTGCCGGTGTATGTTATGTTAATGTGCCACACATTCCTTTGTTAAACAACAATGCATGATGGTCGGAAGCTCCGGGTCTCCATGCATGGGAATAAAGATATAAAAATGGGAATACACAGAGACCTGGTAGCACTGTAGCGCTGTTTCACTGTTTCCTGTTATGCTGTTGGAGAAAGAATAAAACCCTGTGTCGCTCAGCTCGTTGCCTCGCCTATCCCTTTCTCCACACTGGTGACCCTGACATGCCATGGTAGCCTCCCTTTCTCCACACTGGTGACCCTGACATGCCAAGGCAGCCTTCCTTTCTCCACACTGGTGACCCTGACGTGCCATGGAGAGTGAGCCACACTGGTGACTCCAAGACGTGCCATGGAAAACAAGCCAAGCACTGCTCTGGAGACTACCTGGAGGGAGAGCACCAGCGCCGCGGGCACTGTTTCAGTCAAGCTCCTGGACTTCTGACTTCACGACCCGGCAGCGTGGTCTTCACACATAGAAGGCCAGTTCGCACTCCATGGGATAACTATGGATGACACAAAATACTACTACGTGGTCGCGGTGCCGGATGTGTGTGCCACACAACAGGTGACAAGCCTGCTCCAGGAGCCGCCAGCATCCAGGAGGGATTCCAGCGACGTCAAGGAGCTGTTGGTGGTAGCCAGAGCAGATGCCAGGAGACGCAGGAACAGGACAATCTGCTTCTACCATCGCCGTTTCAGCTCAAACGCCCAGCGATGTGTGCTGCCATGCCAATGCAAGTAGTCGGGAAACGGCACGGCCAGCAGTCAGTAGCAGCTGCAACTGCTGGAGACAGAAACAAGCTGCTGTATGTCACAGACACACGTTCGGGGAGACGGTATGCTCATGGACGCAAATGGGGTTGACCACCAGCCCTGGGTTCTTTTAGGGCTGCACTCCACACCTAAGGAGGATTTAGCAACCTCCCCAGCTTAGGGCTGCGCTCCGCACCTAAGGAGGATTTGGCAGCCTTCCCCAGCAGAACTCATTTATTTCTCAGCCACTGCTGATCTCCGGAGAGTTTCTACCAGAAAACCCTGTGCCGAAGCTGATCCGCCCATGCAATTTTTACACAGACAGAGGCTGGGAGAGACCCTGCCCAGCCACCATTGTTTTCCCTGCACATTCATCCCAAGAAGGTTGCAGAAGGCCGGTTTTGTTTTCGGCAGGCACAATGGGCACCGGACCCCCTGCGCGAATGCCCACCATTGTTGGCTCCGCAAGTTGGTGATCCCTTGGCAGGGACCTGTGCTCGCTGGTGGCCTGATGTGTCCCCCCCCCCCCCCTCTCCAAAGACTGATGTGCCCTCTGGTATACTCACCAGCAGGACGGTTCTACTGGATCGGCAATCCCCCGCTACATCCGCTATGGGCGCTGGCTCGAGCCCAAAGGACGGGGGGGGGGGGGGTTGAGCCCCTTCTGGGTGTTCGGGGGGGCAGTGTGGAGGCACAGTATGGGGTTTTCTCATCCAGAAAGGCAGGGGGAAACAGGAGGACAATGGATCGAATGAAGAGGTGTCACCGGGGCGTATCAAACGGGACAGTTAGTTCTATGCACACCCCGTGGAGAGTAAGAGTTGCTGTGGCCACTCAGAGAAGAAAGGTGTGAAAGCGGCGCTGGTGTATGTTATGTTAATGTGCCACATATTCCTTTGTTAAACAACAATGCATGATGGTCGGAAGCTCCAGGTCTCCATGCATGGGAATAAAGATATAAAAAGGGGAATGCACAGAGACCCGGTAGCGCAGTAGCGCTGTAGCACTGTAGCGCTGTTTCACAGTTTGCTGTTATGTTGTTGGAGAAAGAATAAAACCTTGTGTCGTTCAGCTCGTTGCCTCAACTATCCCTTTCTCCACAATAAAGCCATTTCTAAAGCTTTGGAACTCCAGCGAACCACAGTCAGAGCCATTATCCACAAATGGCGAAAACATGGAACAATGGTGAACCTTCCCAGGAGTGTCCAGCAGACCAAAATTACTCCAAGAGCGCAGCAACAACTCATCTGGTAGGTCTTTTCCACCAAACCGGTTCCAGTGCTTAACTGGCGCCAGAGCCTGATTAGCACCAGTTCTTTGGTTTTCCACTGACTAAAGCACCATTCCCAGGCTCTCAAAAGTGGGGCTATCGTGGCCCCAACTCCTAGCAGGGCCACCGGCAGCACCAGTTTACGCTGGTTACGTCCACAGCCATGGGCGTGGTTAACTGACCAGCTTCAAAACATTACTGACCGCCATGTTGCTTTCCAAACAGCAGAGCAAGCAACAGATTCCAAAACCAAATAGATTTAGAGCGAAGAGGAGACACATTTCTTGGCTTTATAGACATAAACATTAGTACAAGATAAGCTGGAGGGGGCCACTCGTGATGAACTGTTTTGGGGGATATGCCAGCCAGCTGGACCATCGTCACTGCTGTGGATTAGTCCGGACAACAAACTACTCAAAACACACTGGTAAGTGTATTGTCTTTAAAATGCCAAACATTATCGAATATATGTGTTATGACCCGAGCGCCGGTTCTGATCGCGCTCGGGTTAAAGTTATGTCTCGCTGCTGGCCTTGACAGCTGCGGGCTGTATTCTGGCCTCACCGGGCTCTTATTGTGAAGGTGCTCGGTGGGGTTTCCACCTGTCAACGGTCGGCCAGCTGAGTGTCATTACCGTCGTTAGTGTTTCGCCATATAAGCCCAGCACTGGCGACGGTAAGAGGCAGCAGTGTCAGTCGTTATACGTCTGAGTTACGGATGACTTGGACTATCATCTACCTTGTCTGCTTGTGTATGACCGTCTCCTCTTAAGGACCCGTAAGAGAGCTGTCTAGCCTTACGCCTCCGGAAGTGTATGGACTTATGTGTCATTGCCCCTGCATCTTGTGTTGTTAACTTTTCACCGTAATAAAACTCACTGTAAACTCATTGGTGACTGTGTGCGTCTTATGCTGGCTCGTGAGGACCAGCGCATGACAGTACACTGCTGCCAAAACAGCGTTACGGTGACGCCAACCCGAGACGCTATTCACCAGTGGGTTTGAGTTTTTTGGACATTTGCTTTTTCCTGTCTGGGTACCGTGTATGTGAAGAATGCCGTCGCGGAGGAACCGTGTGTGGAGTCCGAGCCACGAGCTGACTGATGTGCTGGAAGTGGTGGATGAGCTGCTCATCTCCGCTTCTCTGCTAGATTATGACCACGGCATACACTGGTACCTGGACGCCGCCGAGGATATACTTTGTCATCTCTCTCCCCGCTACGCTGACCACCCGGAAGCCGACGCGAGGAGGGAGGACATCGCTGCGCAACGCGAGATCTACCTGATGATGGAGGAGGAACGCGGCATGAAGCAGGAGAAGAGGCACTCCTGCTCTTTGCTCATGGATCCCGATCCTTTCCTCGATCCGTTCCGGGAGTTCGCACCGTCTGGGGGCCAGCGAAGGCGTCGGCGCCGCGGCCGGGCGCATCCTCGGCAAGCTCCTATTCCGGATCCAGTTCCGGGCCGCCGGGATGACCCCCTCAACCAGCCGGCTGCTGTGAGTGAGCTGAGTCCTGTGCCGGTGGGCTCCGTCCATGGGTCCGTTTCTACCACCCAGCAAGCGAGGGAATCAGAATCAGAATCAGAATCAGAATAAACTTTATTGCCAAGCATGTAAAAAACACACGAGGAACTTGACTTGACATTGGTGCGCATGCGCGCGACACAACGACACGGCAGCCATAATAGGCGCCTCATCAAACAGAGATAGATAAGAAAGGGAGGGGAAGGGAGGGAACGACACAAGGGGGGAGGAGAAAAAAAAACTTCGTTATCAAAATACAGCTTATTTTTAAGCAGATTATGATTACAATGAAAAAAAAATCTCTCAATAGCACAGAGCAACAACTCAGAATTTCACAAGACACAAGAGAGCAGTGTACAGTATATCTTTAATCAGTTCATGAATCAATGTGTGTGCGGTGTTGAGCAGTGTTGATGATAATAAGAGAGACCCAAGGACCCTTGGCAGAAGATGTTTTGTCTGTCTGGCGCCCAGTCTTATCTGGCGCTGCAGCTGGCTGTCCAAGGCCTTGTGCTCATGATTTTGAAAAAAACACAGTCTGCAGACAGCCAGGAGGAATTTTCATGGGGAATAATAATGCCAAATAGGACTGATCACAGAGAAGACTTGTATTTCTTCTGTAGATTCAGTACATTAATCCTTCATTGCGCAGCTTTGAATTCGTCGTGGAAAGACCTGAGCGAACCCATGATGTAATCCACCTTACGAGACAGTTCTCCAGTAGTCGCTATCAGGGTCTTCTCCAGTTTCTCAATTTGTTGGATGCACCTCGCCTGGCCAGCATTTTGATAGGTTGAATCCATCTTCAGCAATTTGCGGTAAACCAAGACAATTCCCGTCCCAATCAGAATTATCCCAATCACCAAGATTACGAAGATAAACAAATCTTCAATATCTTCGATAGAGAGATTAGAGAGACACAGCATTTTCCAATTACCTGTGTCACATAGATAGCCCACTGGAGCCGTTCCAGCGGGGCAGACAGCTTCCCTCGGAGCACTTTTCCTTGTTGAAAAAATAGTGTCAATTGTGTTCAAAGCCCAGCTTATTAACTCCATAATTTCTTTTCGGCGGTCGCAGTTAGACGCAGACAGACAACAGCAAGCTGGGATCCAGTAGTAGGAGGGGAGGAAAAAATCAGCAGGAGAGAAGAAAAAAGCGTCTGCTCTCTTGGGAGGGCGGAAGTAAAGCGGAGCGATGTCCGCTACAACTAATACCATCCTCCCCCTGGGAGACAGGCAAGTTCAAGTTCACTTACCTATCGATCATTGTGATCTGTCTTGTCTGACTCCTGGGGGTGAAGCTCGGGGTTCGCAGCTCCCTGAGTTTCTTTCCCCAGCTGTAGCCATTTATATTAAACCTGCTGCCTCTGTGTCTCCTCCTGCGGAGCGGTCCTCGGCGTCAGTCCCACGCCATCGAACGAGGGGGAGGCCTGCAGCTCTGGGAAATATCCCGGCCCTGCAGCCTAGCATTGGACAGAGAAGAACGGACTGCAGTGAGGAGCCAGAGCCGACGAGAGAGCGTTCCCAGGGTTCCTCAAGGATGCAGCCCGAGTCAGCAGGTCCAGGGTCCTCTGTCCCCATGTCATACGGGTTATTGGCGTGGACGCCAGCGTGTGAGGATCCAGCTGCAGAGACCATCAGGCCGGCTGTGGAACCCGACGCAGCCGAGTGGGAGCCCGACGATGAGCTGCTTCTCGAACCTGGATCGGCGAAGTCCTGGACAGCTCCAGAGCCCGAGTGCAGGCAAGTGCTCTTTCTTGTTTTCCTGTATGGCGTATTAGAGCATTTTTGCCTGCCTCATGGGGAGGCGAGTGAGGGGCAGCCGTCCGCTGCACCCGAGCTCGTCTCGCTGGGCTCTGGCGCTGCCGGTGGAACTGATCCCGGTCCTCTCTTGTTTTCTGAGCACCTCCACAGCGTTACCGGTCCGGAGCCAGTCAAGGTCACAGGACTGGGGGTTCCAGGTTCGGAGATGGAGGTCGTGTGGGCCGAGGTGACCCAGTCGGGGTCCGACGTGTGGGCCGAGGTGACCCAGTCGGGGTCCGACGTGTGGGCCAAGGTGACCCAGTCGGGGTCCAACGTGGGTGCAGTGGTGACCCAGTCGGGGTCAAACGTGGGTGCAGCGGTGACCCAATCGGGGCCCGTCCTGACCCAGTCGGGGTCCGATGCATGGGCGGAGGTGACCCAGTCGGGGTCCAACGTGGGTGCAGCGGTGACCCAATCGGGGCCCGTCCTGACCCAGTCGGGGTCCGACGCATGGGCTGAGGTGATCCAGTCGGGGTCCAACGTGGGTGCAGCGGTGACCCAATCGGGGCCCGTCCTGACCCAGTCGGGGTCCAACGTGGGTGCAGCGATTACCCAATCGGGGTCCGACGAGGTTCATTCGGGGTCCGACTCAGGTGTGGCTGTGACCCAATCGGGGTCCAACGAGGTCCAGTGGGGGTCCAGCGCAGGTGCGGCTGTGACCCAATCAGGATTCGAGGGGGCCCAAGGTTTTGGTTGTCCCCCTCTCAGGAGCCACCAGCTGGGGTTCGTGAGAGGGCTTTGTTTGACGGTCTGCCGCTCCCCTGTCTTGTCATGTTCAGGTGAGCGGCTGCATGCAATCCCTCCACGGTCCTGGTGGTTGTGGGATGCGGGTTGGCCACCTGAGGAACTGCTTGGAGCGTTCGGCGTCTTGGGTTGGCCACCCAATAAACTGTGTGTGTTACGGGGTGACCTGGTTCGGCCATCAGAGGACTTATTTCTGGGGGCCTGGGACTGGGGCAGGCCACCTGATTATCATGTACTGTGGGACTATCTGTGGGCCCATACGGGGCCTGGTCATGTTAAGTACGTCTAGAGATTTTTTTTTGTTGTTTCTTTGTAAATCGAAGTCATAGTCTCAGTCTAGTTCTGAGCAATTTTTGATTGCCTCTTGTTCTTGTTCTTTTGGAAAACCATAGTCTTAGTCATAGCCAAAGCAAAGCAATTTTAGATTGCTCCCTGTGTGTTGGTGTTTTTTTTTTTTTGTTTTGTTTGTGTTTTGAAAGCCATAGTCAGGTAAAGCAATCTATATTGCCTTTTGTGTTTTGTATCCATAGTTTGGTCTTGTTTTGCTAATTGTTTTTTCTCCCCTTTTTTTTGAGGGGATATGGTCAAGTCTTGTCTTTGTTTTGTTCTCCCCTCCTTTCTTGAGGGGCCATTGTATGGGGATTTTGTTCTTTGTTTCCAGGTATTTACATGTTTTTTTTGGTTTTGTATGTTTTTTTTTTGGTCTGGTCATGGTCTTGTTCAGGGGTTGGTTTCTCTCCCTCCGCACCTGTCCTCCCACCTCCCACCCTGGGGGGGCGGGGGGGGGCGGGGTGGTTCCTTGGGGCGTTCAGAGTCCGCCCGTGGGGGGAGGGTACTGTTATGACCCGAGCGCCGGTTCTGATCGCGCTTGGGTTAAAGTTATGTCTCGCTGCCGGCCTTGACAGCTGCGGGCTGTATTCTGGCCTCACCGGGCTCTTATTGTGAAGGTGCTCGGTGGGGTTTCCGCTTGTCAACGGTCGGCCAGCTGAGTGTCATTACCGTTGTTAGTGTTTTGCCATATAAGCCCAGCACTGGCGACGGTAAGAGGCAGCAGTGTCAGTCGTTATACATCTGAGTTACGGATGACTTGGACTATCATCTACCTTGTCTGCTTGTGGTTGACCGTCACTTCTCCGGCACCAGTAAGTGAGCTTTTAGCCTTACCCCTTCCGGTGAAAGTAGACCTTTGGGTGTCTTTGCTTCAGCAGCCTGTGTAGCCAATTACTTAAACAACCTTTGCCTGTGTATGACCGTCTCCTCTTAAGGACCCGTAAGAGAGCTGTCTAGCCTTACGCCTCCGGAAGTGTATGGACTTATGTGTCATTGCCCCTGCATCTTGTGGTGTTTACTTTTCACCGTAATAAAACTCACTGTAAACTCACTGGTGACTGTGTGCGTCTTATGCTGGCTCGTGAGGGCCAGCGCATGACAATATGTATACATATACTGTATATCCACTTGTATTGATATGTAACGGCCAAAGTGCGGATATTTTTTTACTCACTCTTGTGACTATAGTATTTTCGGTTAGCTATGCCAACAAGCTAACAGTGCTTTTACTACGACCGAACGTGTCTCCTCGCCATAAAGAAATAAACAGGCCATCTCTGCTGACAAATGTATATCGCTTGTATTGATATGTAACAGCCAAAGTGCAGATATTTTTTTACTCACTCTTGTAACTATAGCATTTTCGGTTAGCTATGCTAACGAGCTAACAGTGTTTTTACCACGAATGTTTGTCCTCGCCATAAAGAAATGCGCATTTGAGAAAGTAGAACAGAAATCTTAGCGTCTTACAGAATACTTTTTTTATAAAGACATCCAGCGCAAAATACGCTTTTTGTGGTATCAATACTGCGTATGAATGGGTGCCCTGAGTTTTGTTTTATGGGAGATTTTTCTACCAGACACTAGTAACGTCGTCTTTTTTACTATTTTGGTAATACTTCCATAATCTTGGGCCATTTTTTAAAAATTTCACTTGTTTAATTGTGTGTTGTTTAACTGTGCTTTATCTAATCCTTCTCTTACTTTATTGCGCAGTAGCCTGGTGGAACACCTACAGTTTCATTGTACTGTACAACTGTACAATGACAAAGCCTATTCTATTCCTATTCTTCTATTCCATAATCAGACATGTAAGCATTGCTAACACTGATATTGAATAAAATTGCCTTCTATGTCTGCACATTTAATGGAGGGCTTAAGTTGGACACTGCACAAACTAAAACACTTTTTTTTTTTTGTATTTACAGATTTATCACAGCTGGATGATGAGGGAGAACCACCCAGACCTGTGGTGGTCCAGCTCATCTTCACCAGCACTAAGCTTGTGCTCCTCCTGCTCTTCCTCCTCTCCTCATCAGACCAGATTAGGTAATATATGTTCAGATCATGACCCATTCACACAAAGGAGGGAGTGAATTAAACCAATTATACACTTGAATTGAATATTGTGATGCCACTAACAGTAAATGGATGTTGAATAGACACATTCAATCTTGGACTGACGAATTTACATTTTTTAGTGTGTAGTTATTTTATATTGCTTATTTTTGTACTTTAAAACAGGGAAACAGAAGTGGGACACAAACATGGACCTCCTTCTTTACTACCTGGAGAGGTCAGAGGAGCAGAGCAGGAGGGAGGAGCAGCTGACCTCCGCTTTGCTGCAAAGCATCCAGAAGATGGAGGACAGGACCAATACCCTTGTTGGACTGATGGGACACGTCTGTGCTTGAGGGACTGCAAACAAAGTAACTATCACAGCATTGATATTTTTGGCTGTGTGTACATAATATTTCTTTTTTTTTTTTTTTTGTTACTTATTTGTACCCGTAGGTAGACTTGGTTTGCAGTCTGGTGACAAGCCACCGGCTGCTGGTTGCTGCGTGCGCGAGCGCCTTAAACCTACATGTTTTTGGTATGCGGGAGGAAACCGGAGAAATCCCAGAGTAAACCCACGCAACACGGGGAGAACATGCAAACTCCACACAGCTCACTGTTGGTCGGGGGCTGGGATCGAACCCACGATCTCATGATCCCCGCGATCCCCCGGCCGAGGGTAAAACTGTGCTGCCACAGTGCTAAACCACTGCGCCACCGTGCAGCCCGTATGCAGTATGTAGCAGTCTTAAGTTTTTGAACATTTTGTAAATAAAAGCTTTCTTTCCTTAAGTGTTTTTCTGCTTCTACATTAATTGTTATCCTCACACCAAACATATGCACGAAATGTAAAGCTATTTAGGACAAACAATGCAAATCACTATAACATTGTACTGGTGGGAAGTGAAAGTACAAGTACTGAATTACTGCACTTAACTTCATTTTTTCAGGTATTGGACAATATATCAGGTATTTGTGGACTTACTCATATTTTTGACAACTTTTTCACATTTTCTAAAGAACAAGCAGCAACAAACTTTAAATCTATGCACTTTTTCTGTGGAAAATGTTCCAAGTTGCCAGCTTCAAAAATGATAGAGTTTATATTCTTTTGACAACGTACCACATGACATTCTGTCAGCTCTGGACAAGATAATTTCTGGGGAAAGTACTTTTAACTTGTACACTTTACAGTCTGTCTCCTGTTACCCCTACATGAATAAAAACTGGAATCAGTACTTTAACCAGAATAGATTACATACAAGTACAGAAGGGTATACCTTTCACAATTCTGTAAATGTGCCTATAAAATATATAAATACTTTAAAACAGAGTACACTGAGGACTGATTGTCAGCTGAATGTTTTATTCATTAACTATTTTGAACTACTTCACATATGTTACATTTTGTAAATGATATGGCAGGCATTAAACAGGTTATTGCTCCCCACTGTTAAAATACTCCATTAAAGCTGGCCTAATGTCATTCTACACTGGTATGGTGAGGTAGTGGTTGAACTAGAGGCTGACTGTGATCAGGTGTGTCTGGGAGTCCAAAGTTGTTACAATGTTCCTCACAAATATAATCAAGTATGCAGCAGGTGAGCACCATTTTCTTGCGCCGCTCCAGTCTGCAGTCATTCCTTGTCAGAAGGGTCCTCCATCGTCCTTTCAAGCAGCCGAAAGCCATTTCCACAACTGAACGTGCACGGCTCATCGGCAGTTGCAGTTACGTTGTTCAGGGGTAAGTCTGCCTGGGTCCGAAAAGGGTTTCATCAGCCACTTCTGCATTATGACATAACAGGCGACCTCCATCTCGTAATGTGCCATAACACCACCTATTACAGAACTGGCATAAATATTATGTTTAAAAGTGTAGTCAATGCTCGCACTACAGACTTCATCTAACAATGGCTGATAACTGAAATATTGATAATTACCAGTTTCCTTAAATGTAGCCGCCATTCTCTGCCATTAAGAATAAAACTGTTTTTGGATGGTAATACAGGTTTGAAATAATAAAAGCAGCGCTCCCAAAGAGACAACAAAATCCTACATGTTGACAAGCTAGTGCTGCTACTTCTTCTTCTTCTTCTTCTTCTTCTTCTCTCGGTTACTGGCAGATAGCAAACAACTGAAAGGTGCATATCGCCTCCTATTGTACAAGATAGTGCACTGTGGTGTTCTGCGGGGTTGCATAAAGGCGCTTCATACTACATAATGACATAGCCCTGACGTAATCTCCGACTAGCTCCATATCGGTGGAAAACCAACTGGTTCTTATGAGGCACTGCAGTTGAACTGGTTAAGCACTGACACCAGCCCCAGAACCAAACTAGCACTGGCTCTTATTTTGGTGGAAATGAGCCCTAAGAGGTCACAAAAGTCCACACAACAACATCCAAAGAACTGCAGGCCTCACTTGCCTCAGTTAAGGTCAGTGTTCATGAATCCACCATAAAAAAGAGACTGGGCAAAAATGGCCTGCATGGAAGAGTTCCAAGACGAAAACCACTGCTGAGCAAAAAGAACATAAAGGCTCATCTCAGTTTTGCCAGAAAACATCTTGATGATCCCCAAGACTTTTGGGAATATACTCTGTGGACTGACGAGACAAAACTTGAACTTTTTGGAAGGTGTGTGTCCCATTACATCCGGCGTAAAAGTAACACAGCATTTCAGAAAAGGAACATCTTACCAACAGTAAAATATGGTGGTGGTAGTGTAATGGTCTGGGGCTGTTTTGCTGCTTCGGGATCTGGAAGACTTGCTGTGGTAAATGGAACCATGAATTCTGCTGTCTACCAAAAAATCTTGAAGGAGATTGTCCGGCCATCTGTTTGTGACCTCAAGCTGAAGTTTAAAGTTTAAAGTTAAAGTTTATTCCCATTTGTACAAGTAAAAAACAGGTACATTGGAATTCTTGTGCGTGTTTTTCTGAGTCAGTTATAACAGTAATAATAATAAAAAGGTAAAAGAAACAAAGTCAGAATAAACACTGACTAGATAAAAGGTGCAATCATGTAAGAATATACATATACATTATAGTTAAAAAGCTATATAACAGCAATACTAAGAGATAGGGAATGTCCTGAGATTTTTAACTTATTGCACATGCTATAGGTTGTGTAGAGGTAGTTTTGCTATTGCACACAGTATTATGGAATGGATGGAAAGTTATGTGTATGTGTGGGAAAAGACAGGAGGACTGTATTGGATGTGTATGTTTGTGAGGGGCGGGTGGACAGTTGTGTGTATATGAGGGAGGGTCAGTGAAGGGGTAATTGTCCAGCGTATGAATGGGTTATGGATGTTTACTGTCTTTAATGTCCTGTGCCACTAGCCTGACAGCGGCTGGAAAAAAGCTGTTGTAGAAGTGGGCCTTGTGAGTACTGATGCTCTCAGGTCTGCGGTGCCTGAGGTTATGACCTGATTCCACCCACTGAAAGAGAGCGTGGACTGGGTGGTGTTTGTCCCTGAGGATGCTCTGTGCCCTTCTCCTACAGCGCTGTGTGTACATGATATCCATGGAGGGGAGGAAGGAACCAATGAGCCTCTCTGCAGATTTGATGACCCACTGTAGCTTTTTCCTCTCTGCCAGGGTGGTATTACCATACCATACTGTGATACCGCTGGTGAGGATGCTTTCAACGAATCCTCTGTAAGCCTGGGTCAGGGGCTGACATTTAAGTCTGGCCTTCTTCAGCTGCCTGATGAAGTACAGCCTCTGCTGAGCTCTTTTTACTGTAGTTGCAGTGTTTTTAGCCCAGCTGAGGCTCTCTGTGAGTTGAAGACCAAGGAACTTGTGGCTGTCAGTCCGCTCCACCTCAGTCCCCTTGATGGTGAGTGACTGCAAAGGTGGACCTGTTCTTCTGAAATCCATAATGAGTTCTTTTGTTTTGTTTATGTTGAGGACAAGGTCGTTGTCCTCTCCATAGACAGTTACCTTTTGAACCAGGTCCCTGTATGATGACTCGTCCCCTTTCCTGATGAGGCCAAGGATGGTTGTGTCATCGGCGTACTTGATGATGATATTGTTGTCATGGGTAGAGGTGCAGTTATGTGTGTAGAGAGAGAAGAGTTTGGGGCTGAGACAGCAGGCTTGCGGGGTTCCTGTGCTCACTGTAAGCTCAGCAGAAACCCTCCTTCACATCCTCACCACCTGTGGTCTGTCTGTGAGGAAGTCCAGAATCCAATTCCGGGTGGGTGTTGGTACTCCCAGGCCTGCCAGCTTAGCGGTCAGCTTCATCGACCTGATCTTATTAAAGGTGGAGCTGTAATCCAGGAACCGTAGCTGTGCATATGTGTTGTGAGTGTCCAAATGTTGGAGTGTGAAGTGAAGTGCCAGAGCCACCTCATCATCCACTGACCTGTTGGGGCGGTAGGCAAACTGATGAGGGTCCACTGTGTCTGGAACCATGGAGTTAATGTGCCTTAGAACCAGCTTTTCCAGACACTTCATGGCAGCCGGTGTAAGTGCCACGGGTCTAAGATCGTTCATTGTGGAAATGTTTCGTTTTTTAGGGACTGGTACTATTATAGAGGACTTAAAGATGCGTGGGACTGTTTCCTGTGAGAGGGAGATGTTGAAGATGTCCATGTACACCTCTGCCAACTGCTCTGCACATGCCTTCAGGACTCTTAGTGCCACATAGTCGGGTCCCACAGCTTTGCGAGGGTTAACCTGTCTCAGAGCTCTGACAACCTGTGTGTGTGTCACCGAAAGTTCAGTTTCCTCCAGGTTGCAGGGGGTCTTGGAGGGGATGTGTGTGTTGTGTTGATCAAACCTGGCGTAAAAGCTATTGAGGTTGTCCGGCAAAATGGCATCTCGGATCACAGTTCTGTTAGCATCCTTCCTGTAATTGGTGACTGACTTGATTCCCTGCCACATACTTCTTGTATTATTTTCCCTGTAACAACTTTCAAGTCTTTGGATATATGTCCTCTTGGCAGCTCTGATGGATTTTTGGAGCTCATATCGAGCAAGCCTATACTCTGTGATGTTACCTGACTTGAAAGCTGTGCACCGCATCCTGGTCTTGCTGCGTATATCTGCATTGAACCAGGGCTTCTGGTTAGGGAACACGCGAATAGTCCGGGACGGGATGCAGATGGACGTGCACCAGTCAATATAGCTGCTAACAGTGTCTGTGTATTTATGTATGTTGTTTGTAGCTTCCTTAAAAATGGTCATATCTGTGGCCTCCAAGCAGCCCTGCAGTTTTTTTCAGTGCATTGTCAGTCCACTTCATCACAGTTGTAACTGTGACTGGGTCAGCTCTGAGCCTTTTGGTATAGGTGGGCTGTAGCAGGATGGCAAGGTGGTCACACTTCCCAAAATGTGGCTTGGAGACAGCGGTATAAGCATTTCTGATATTGCTATACCATTTGTCCAGAGTGCTGTTTCCCCTAGTGGGGAAGTTGACAAACTGGTAGAAATTGAGAATGCTTTTCCAGAGATCACAGTGGTTAAAATCTCCTAAGATGATAAAAGCAGCATCTGGGTAGGAGTTCTGATGTCTGCTGATCATGTTATGCAGTTCTCTAAGGGCATTTTCCTCATTAGCTGAGGGAGGTACATACACTGTACTAAGTATGATGCACTGCAGTTCTCTGGGTAAGTAGAATGGCCTGCACTTCAGAGTAATATACTCCGAAGCACACTTGAAGCACACTTGTCTTCTGCAGCAGGACAATGATCCAAAGCACACCAGCAAGTCCACCTCTGAATGGCTTAAGAAAAACAAAATGAAGACTTTGGAGTAGCCTAGTCAAAGTCCTGACCTGAATCCAATTGAGATGCTGTGGCATGACTTTTAAAAAGGCGGTTCATGCTCAAAAACCCTCCAATGTGGATGAATTACAACAATTCTGCAAAGATGAGTGGGCCAAAATTCCTCCACAGCGTTGTGAAAGACTCATTGCCAGTTATCGCAAATGCTTGATTGCAGTTGTTGCTGCTAAGGGTGACACAACCAGTTTAGGGGGCAATTACTTTTTCACATAAGGCCATGTAGGTTTGGATTTTTTTCCACTTAATAATAAACGCTGCATTTTGTGTTTACTTGTGTTTTCTTTGTCTAATATTTAAATTTGTTTGATGATCTGAAACATTTAAGTGTGAAAAACATACAAAAAATTGAGAAATCAGGAAGGGGCAAACACTTTTTCACACCACTGTAGATATGTGTGTGTGTGTGTATGTATATATATATATATATATATATATATATATATATATATATATATACTGTATATATATGTATATGGCTACTGCCTCAACCTTTGCAGTAATCACACAACCAAACAGGAAGCTTGTGTCTGTACAAGCCCAAGGTCAAGCATGGTCAGAGTGGGTGTTGCAGTCTGCCAAGGTTGCTGTAGTCACAGCCACATAGAAACAATAGACAGATTTTTCATTTTTCTGCTGGCCAGGTCCTACTTAATTATAAAACCACATATACTATATTTACACTGTGTTATTAAATTTGCCCTATAGACTAATTTACATCTAGCTAACCTTTTTTTTGCTGGGAAACTATACCATTGCTATGCAGCTTACATCCTTCATCAGCTTACTTGATCTCTGCAGCTGCCATAGGCACTACATGCTTTAAGCAGGTGCGTGCCAACTATTATGGCATCCCTTTACAACAGAACCTCTGTATATATCTTTAAAACCACAGTAACAGATTTATTCGGCCACTCGGGGTCAGTGAATACAGTTTGTGAACATAACACTGACCTATGTATCATCACCTTTTAAGTTGGGTAGCAGTGTTTTCTCTTTCAAGCTCCTGTGGGGAAATCAGGTGAAGTGTGTGTGTGTGTGTGTGGGGGGGGGGGTGCATACGTGCACACATGAGCGCTCTGGTATTCATCACATCATGTGGACATCAATCTGTATACACAGTCACGTCATGGTGACCTGTTGCAGTGTGGGGACAAAAAATCAGGTTCCCGTAAGGGGAACCCTTCAGAATGAATGCAGGAGCTATTCTGAAGGTGCCTGTGTGGTTTGTAGCATTGGCCTATAAGGCATATTTTTGAGTATGTGTGTGTGTGTGTGTGTAGTGTTCAGTTGCACCCCCTTATAGTTTGCAGCTGGTAATGCACTTGCTGCTCCACACACACACTAATTCCAAATATGGTTAGGTACCGCCCTCTTTATGGGGACCAGGAAGTTATAATTATGTGATTCTGTTTGTGTTTCTAAAATGGTTAATTACATTTTTTCAAGTAGTTGCAAGCATTTCAAGTGTAAATGATTGTATGTAAAGAAAATAACTAAATCTTTAATTGGCTGCACTGAGATAATAAGCATATGTTGGGCCTGTTTTATTCAACAAGTGTGAGTGTTAGTGTATGTGGAAAAACGGGAAAAACTGGTCCCAGATAGAGCTGTAGTACATTGGTGTGAAAAAGTGTTTGCCCCTTCCTGATTTCTCAATTTTTGTCCTTCCTGATTTCTCATTTTTTTGTGTGTTTGTCACAGTTAAATGTTTCAGATCATCAAACAAATTTAAATATTAGACAAAGATAACACAAGTAAACACAACATGCAGTTTGTAAATTAAGGTGTTTATTATTAAGGATAAAAAAAAATCCAAACCTACATGGCCCTGTGTGAAAAAGTGACCCCCCCCCCCCCGAGTTAAAACATAAATTAACTCTAGTTTATCACATCTTTGGAAAGCTCTATATATAATAAAGCCATTTATAAAGCTTTGGGACTCCAACGAACCACAGTGAGAGCCATTATCCGCAAATGGCGAAACATGGAACAGTGGTGAACCTTTCCAGGAGTGTCCAGCCAACCAAAATTACCCCAAGAGCGCAGCGACAACTCATCCAAGAGGTCACAAAAGACCCCACAACAACATCCAAAGAACTGCAGGCCTCACTTGCCTCAGTTAACGCCAGTGTTCATGACTACACCATAACAAAGAGACTGGGAATGGTAACATTGTGTGTGTGAAAGGTCCCCACAAAGTTTGTTTTATTTAAGATGCATGAATGCCGATAAAGGCTAGCTGATGAGGAGGAATGTTAATCAGTATCCTTCAGCGTTTACTGTAATGCAAAGAGAAGGTTAGTAGGAGTTGGATGTTTAGAGCAGAATTTAGCCTTCTCATGGATTTTTTTTCGAGGTTAATTATCACTCTTTTCTGGACACTTGCGATGTCCCCACAGCACATCTTTACTCAGTGTCTGAGTACAAACTGTGTATGAACTTGGACAAAACTGGTCCCCATGAACAACTGTAAGATTGTGTTTGTGTGTGTGAAAGGTAACCACAAAGCCTGTTTTATTTAAGGCTTGGAATAAAACTGGTCCCCACAAGGGACTGTAACATTATGTGTGAAAGGTCTCCACAATGCCTGTTTTCTTCAACAAGTGTGAGTGTCAACATATGAGGAAAAACTAGAAGACTTTGACAAAGTGGTCCCTATGAAGAGCTGTAATATCGTATGTGAAAGGTCCCCACAAATCCTGTTTTATTTAAAATGTGTGAATGCAGATAGAGCTTGTGTAACGGATGCCAACTGGTACTGTTCGGCGTGGAACGTTGGTAAACCTCCCTCCCGAAAAAAGCCTCATACAGTATCGGTAGCGCTGAGCTATCGGTCGGACCTTTAGCTCAGCGCGATCGTGCTGTGTCTCCCATGCTCGAACTGTGTAGTTGACTGAGAGGTCGTGGGTTCGTGTCCCATGTGGGGCGAACTGCGCAGGATGATCTCTGTCACAGTGGTGCCGTGAACCCGGGATGGGAGTGAGGTTTAAGGGGGAGAGTGTAACGGATGCCAACTGGTACTGTTCGGCGTGGAACGTTGGTAAACCTCCCTCCCGAAAAAAGCCTCATACAGTATCGGTAGCCCTGAGCTATCGGTCGGACCTTTAGCTCAGCGCGATCGTGCTGTGTCTCCCATGCTCGAACTGTGTAGTTGACTGAGAGGTCGCGGGTTCGTGTCCCGTGTGGGGCGAACTGCGCAGGATGATCTCTGTCACACTTGGCTGGAAAAAACATTTTAGAATGAATTAGAATGTATTTTTCTCTTAACTCTGTTGTATGATGATATGTATCTCATCTTCGAAATTTAGTCTGAACAAGTGGCCAATCTATTTACATGTTATGCAACAGTGGTGTGAAAAAGTGTTTGCCCCTTCCTGATTTCTCTTTTTTGTTTGTATGTTTGTCACACTTAAATGTTTCAGATCATCAAACAAATTTAAATATCAGACAAAGATAACACAAGTAAACACAAAATGCAGTTTTTTTTATGAAGGTGTTTATTATTAAGGGTAAAAAAAAATATCCAAACCTACATGGCCCTGTATGAAAAAGTGATTGCCCCTCCTGTTAAAACATAAATTAACTTATCACTTCTTTGGAAACCTGAGTTCAATTTCTCTAACCACATCCAGGCCTGATTACTGCCACACTTGTTCTCAATCAAGAAATCATTTAAATAGGACCTGCCTAACAAAGTGAAGTAGACCAAAACATCCTCAAAAGCTAAACATCATGCTGTGATCCAAAGAAATTCAGGAACAAATGAGAAACAAAGTAATTGAGGTCTACCAGTCTAGAAAAGGTTTTAAAGCCATTTCTAAAGCTTTGGGACTCCAGTAAACCACAGTGAGAGCCATTATCAACAAATGGGGAAAACAGGGAACAGTGGTGAACCTTCCCAGGAGTGGCCGGCCGACCAAAATTACCCCAAAAGGTCACAAAAGACTCCACAACAACATCCAAAGAACTGCAGGCCTCAGTTGCCTCAGTTAAGGTCAGCGTTCATGACTCCACCATAAGAAAGAGACTGGGCAAAAATGGCCTGCATGGCAGAGTTCCAAGATGAAAACCACTGCTGAGCAAAAAGAACATAAAGGCTCCTCTGTTTTGCCAGAAAAAAATCTTGATGATCCCCAAGACTTTTGGGAAAATACTCTGTGGACTGACGAGACAAAAGCTGAACTTTTTGGAAGGTGTGTGTCCCATTACATTAGGCATTAAAGTGACATAACGTTCGGCTCAGGAGACGCACACACACAGGCTCAGAGTAGTTCAAACTGTTTATTAACAACAGGGATGTTTGGGTGCGTGTCTGCGGAATGTTAATGTGTTGGTGGTGGCGTCTGCTTCGGACCCAGAGGCAGGAGACCGTTCAGCCGGCAACCCTATGGGAGAAATCAGACACAGGGTGATGAGCACACACCAACACAGGAGGAGAATAGGCGAGGGAGAGAAGCTTACTTGTTGGGACAGATGACTGGCGCTTCAAGGATGGAAGCCCGGGAGACAGCCACCTGCAGGGCTCGGTGCAGCAGCGAGGAGAGACGAGGGACGGGATAGTCCGCCGCCGAGGAATCCACCTGTGCACAGGGGAGCAGACTGGAGAGATGAGGTAAGCGATTTTCTTACTGGAGATGAGGATGCTGAAGAGAATGTGGTAGAAGCCCATGAAAGAGGAATGAAGTCTACGGCTTCAGGCCGACGCTCAGGGCGAGGCGGCTTTTATCCTTCGCCGCTGACGAGTAGCAGGTGCATGAGCAGGTGGCGCCGCTGATGAATGGCGCGGCGTGACATAAAGTAACACAGCATTTCAGAAAAGGAACATCATATCAACAGTAAAATATGGTGGTGGTAGTGTGATGATCTGGGTCTGTTTTGCTGCTTTGGGACCTGTAAGACTTGCTGTGGTAAATGGAACCATGAATTCTGCTGTCTACTGAAAAATTCTGAAGGAGAATTTCCAGCCATCTGTTCATGACCTCAAGCTGAAGCGCACTTGGGTTCTGCAGCAGGACAATCATCCAGAACACACCAGCAAGTCCACCTCTGAATGGTTTAAGAAAAACAAAATGAAGACTTTGGAGTAGCCTAGTCAAAGTTTTGACTTGAATCCGATTGAGATGCTGTGGCATGACCTTAAAAAGGCGGTTCATGTTCAAAAACCCTCCAATGTGGCTGAATTACAACAATTCTGCAAAGATGAGTGGGCCAAAATTCCTCCACAGCGCTGTAAAAAATTCACTGCCAGTTATCGCAAATGCTTGATTGCAGTTGTTGCTGCTAAGGGTGGCCCAACCAGTTATTAGGTTTAGGGGGTAATCAGTTTTTCACACAGGGCTATGCAGGTTTGGATTTTTTTCTCCTTAATAATAAACACATTCATTTAAAAACTGCATTTTGTGTTTACTTGTGTTATCTTTGTCTAATATTTACATTTTTTTGATGATCTGAAACATTTAAGTGTGACAAACATACACAAAATTGAGAAATCAGGAAGGGGCAACACTTTTTCACACCACTGTATATCAGCATCAAATGACTATTTGTTCCTTATGTTTCATATTCTAAGATACTGGCATTATAAAATATGCTTTCAGGGAACTAGCATTTTCGCTGATGCCATGGCAATAGGTGACTCTAATCACTTATTCCTTCCAAAGACTCATATGGATAATGCTACAGGTCCAAACAACTCTCCTCAACAGGTACATTCATGCTCTTCATTTCGGATTCAATTCTATAGTCTTGTTTTTATCAAGTTTTTGTATTTTTTATTCTTAAACAGCTATTATGGGAAAGAAAGTATATTGTGATTGCATATGAATCAGTACACCATAGGGTATCATGTAATGCATATAGAAGGTTAGTGGTAACGACGTACGCAAATGTGGAAATTCAGCATGATTCCAAGTAAAAAGTGTCACTAATTTGCATAATTGTTGCAACATTTTTTATTATCGACTAGTCACAAGGTGTCACAGCCCAGTGAGATACAGCCTTTAGGACTTTTATCCTTCAGAGGTTTCTTTTCTTGGTTAATCATCAATCTATACAGGTTACCCACTCCAAATTCAGTCAAAGTAAAAACTGTGTGAAAACTTGGACAAACTACGCCCCATGAAGAACTGCAATTTGTGTGAAAGGTCCCCACAAAGCCTGTTTTATTCAAGATGTGTGAATGCAGATAGAGCTTAGCTGGGTAGGAGTAGTTTTAATCAGTATGCTTAACATTTTATAGTTATGCATACAGAAGGTTAGTGGTAGTGGGATGTTTAGAGCTAATTTTATCCTTCTCCATGATTTTTTTTTCTTTGTTAATCATCACTGTATTCTGGACACTTATGACGTCCCCACAGCACACCTTTTGTCAGTGTCTGAGTATAATCTGTGTGTAAATTTGCACAAAACTGGTCCCCACAAGGGACTGTAACATAGTGTGTGAAAGGTTCCCACAATGCCTGCTTTATTCAACGAGTGAGTGTCAACATATGAGGAAAAACTGCAAGACTTTTACAAACTGATCCCCATGAAGAGCTGTAATATTGCGTGTGTGTGAAAGGTCCCCACAAAGCCTGTTTATTTAAGTTGTGTGAATACAGATAAAGGATGGCTGATCAGGAGGAGTGTTAATCAGTATCCTTCAGACTTTACTATAAGGCAAACTGAAGGTTTGTGATAGTGGGATGTTTAGAGCAGAATTCAGCTTTCTCATGGATTTTTTTCTAGGTTAATTATCACTCTTTTATGAACACTGAAAGGTAGGGCTAAAACCTACCTTTTTGATTAGGGCTAAAACCTACCTTTTTGATTTAGCCTACAATTAGGGAGGGATCATGTGTTTCTGAACCCTCCCTTAGTTATGCTGCTAATAGGTTTAGTAAGCCGGGGGACCTCCAGTAATGCACTGGGCCTCACTCCTTTCCTCACTCTCTATGAAATATTTTTTTTTTGCTGGTCATTAACATTTGTTTGTTCTCTCCCATAGATTGAGTCCCCATCGTGCTGTTTGCTCTCTACATGTCTGTTCTTTTCTTCTTCTCTATCCCCTCACCCCCCAGCCAGTCGCAGCAGATGACTGCCCCTCCCTGACCCTGGTTCTGCTGGAGGTTTCTTCCTGTTAAAAGGGAGTTTTTCCTCTCCACCGTCGCCAAGTGCTTGCTCACAGGGGATCGCCTGATTGCTGGGGTCTTTCTGCAACTGTGGGGGTCCCCCCTACAGTTGATAGTGCTATGAGATGACTGTTGTTGTGAAATGGCGCTATATAAATAAAGTTGAATTGAATTGAATTGAATTGAACACTCCCAATGTCCCCACAGCACACCTTTAGTCAGTGTCTGAGTATAAACTGTGTGTAAACTTGGACAAAACTGGTCCCCATGAAGAACTACTAGATTGTGTGTGCGTGAAAGGTCTCCACAAGGCCTGTTTTATTTAACCTGTTGAACTCTGTTCAATTTCCCTAAAAATGCCTAAAAATAACATACCCAAAGTAAATCAAAAGCTGTTCTTCAACCCTTTGCAGCATCTTCATGGGGTTGGTCTCATATAAAAGAAAACACTGAAGTTTTTGGCAAAACAGTCATAATCTCTCTAAGTGCTCCTGCCACTGAGTAACAGTCATCTAAACATACTGAATTTGAAGAAAATAAAGTTTGCCTGGGTGTTTTTTTTTAGATACAAATGCTTGCAAATAACACACGGCTGTCAGATACTGGCTGGAAAATGCAACAGAAATGTAGAACCAAGTGTTATCAAGCTGAGGTCAAAATTTTGTAACAATAGCACAAAAAATGAATATATTACACAGCTTTTTTCTCAGGTTGTTCCCAGGTGTTTTTGAACTGTGCCAAACTGTGCCATTTGGCACAGTTTGGAAAAACGTCAATAACTTTTGAATGCTTCAACATAGAAGCTTCATCTTGGGCTCTAATGAAAGGTGACACTCAGGGCTATCTTGTTAGATATCCAGAAACACTGTCAGTAGTAATGATGCAGAGAAAATGAAGTTTAAAATATAAACACGCTTTACTGAACAAAAAAGTCAATATACAAAACATACTATTTACAAACAACAAATGTGAATATGAAGTCCTTTATATGTTATTGGCAATATGCCAGTTATTGTAAAATATAAACACGCTTTACTGAACAAAAAAGTCAATATACAAAACATACTATTTACAAACATCATTCATCATCATTGGCTCCATCGATCTCGAAAGATCATGGGGGGGTTTTGTGCCTTGGGTCATCATTCAGGGAGCTGCACCATCGGGTGTGGCTGTAGAGGCCGATACGGGATCTGCAGATCCTGCCGCAGCCGCTGCAGATAAATTCTTCACAGTGTAGTGGGGGTCTCGACAGTCTCCTCTGTCTGCGGAGTCTCTTCTCCCCCCAGCGAGTGTCTCTTCTCTCCTCTGCTGTTCGGATGACATCCTGGGTGGTGGTCCGCCAGTTGGAGCGGACGGAGGCGGCTGACTCCAGGTTGGAGGGGTTGAAGCCTCCAGCCTTGAGGTCGCGCTTGCAAACATCCTTGAATCTGAGAGTTGGGCGTCGCTTTGATCTAGTTCCAGTAGCCAGCTCCCCATACAGTAAGTCTTTGGGGATGCGGCCATCCTCCATTCGGTTGACGTTGCCAAGCCATCGCAAGCGTCTCTTTGTCAGGATGGCAAACATACTGGGCACATCTGCTCTGGCCAGGACGTCGATGTTGGAGACACGGTCCTGCCAAGTGATGCGCAGTAGTCTGCGAAGGCAGCGTTGGTGGAAGGCGTTCAGCCGGCGTTCCTGGCAGGAGTAGAGGGTCCATGCTTCACTGCCGTATAGGAGAGTACTCAGTACGCAGGCCATGTAGACTCTTATCTTGGTGTTGGTGCTTAGCATAGAGTTGTCCCAGACTCGCTTCGCCAGATGGGCCATCACCGTCGATGCCTTGCCGATACGGGCGCTCAGTTCGGCGTCTAGGGAGAGATTGCTGGAGATGATCGACCCGAGGTAGGTAAACTTGTCCACCTCCGCAAGTGTATGGTCGCCTTTTATGAAGTCCTTTATATGTTATTGGCAATATGCCAGTTATTGTAACAGTCTCAGCTTGGGATCAAACAGAGAGGCACATCACAGGTGGAGCACTTGAGTGGTGTCTTTTTACGGCAGTGCCTGCATAGTGCCCGTCCATTTGTGCAGTGCCCTGAGATAAAGACAATCCTATGATGTGCAGTGGGGGTAGGATGAGGTGGTGTGGGTGTGGCTGATCGAGAGCGCACCTGTGCCAGCTGCTTAGCAAGGGTCTCCGAAATGCCTTCTGTCTCAATGGCTTCTCTCCTTTTCCAGAGGCGAGTGCCTTGTGGAGGATGTAGGCATTGACGATGGCAATGTCCATGAAGTGGTAAAAAAAGCTCTTGAACCACTTCATGGTCTTATGGAGAACACTGTAGTAGCCTATCAGGGCATCTGATAGGTCCACTCCACCCATGCACCTGAATGGACAAAAAAACATAATTTTTAGAATAAAAGGAAAAAAACACTTCAATATATTACTCAAGCCAATTGTTACATTTTCAAATCATTACATACCTGTTGTAGTCCTTTATGCAAGGCGGCACGGAGAGTACTCGTCTGGCACCCACTCCTCACCAGAGTCGTCATCTGAAGTTTGTCTATTATGTGAAAATAAAAAGTCATTTGCAAAGTTCAATTTTTATTTTTCACTATTCTCCTATTTTCCCAGAGTTCACATACACAGCACAGTTCCTGGTTTTTTTTTTTTTTTGCAAGAAAAAATAGCCTAAAGTGCAATAAAAATTATACTAAAATGTTATCACATTTCTAGAGGGTAACAAACACATTTTTAGGTGGCATGCTCCTTTGTATGTGTGTGTGTGGGGGGGGCTTGTTTGTTCATTCATGAATGAATGAATGAACAAACAAGCCCCCCCACACACAAAGGACCATGCCATGTAAAAAATGTGTGGCCTTTTTTACAATAAAAAATAGCCTACAGTGCAATAAAAATTATACTAAAATATTATTATATTTCTAGAGGGTAACAAACAACCCCCCCCCCACACACACACACACAAAGAAACATGCCACGTAAAAAATGTGTGGCCTTTTTTTAAAAGAAAAAATAGCCTACAGTGCAATAAAAATTATACTAAAATATCTGCAATGTAGAGGATAACAACCCCCCCCCCCCTCACTACAGAGGAACTCGGCACACAAAAAAACTTGTGGCCATGAGGGACCGTAGTAATTACCAATCGGTCAAAAGTTATTTTATTACTATTTTCATCGATAAAGAATAATTTAGCTTATAACAAATCTGCAAAACAAATCTACCTACGGGTACAAATAAAGTAACCTGAACCTGAACCTGAACCTGAACACTTACCTGTCCACAACAGCAGTGTCATTGGCGAACATCTGTTATCGAAGTTCCTCATTGTCAGACAAACATGAAGCTGGTCCGGTTGTTACTGACTCGTGGTTATGGTCACCCGACCCGGTCAAACCATCTCCGCTTCCATGCTGGCGGTTTTTGCGAACCATTTTTCAAAACAAATAAGAACAGTAGTAATAAAAAAAAAAGACTGGTTTCTTGCCCTCCCATCGAGTTTCCCAGTTTTCGACTGGTAGGCAACAAGCTAACACGTGTGGTGCAGGCCTCAATGATGACAAGATGCTTCCTTTTATCTCGTTTATTGAAGCTACCCCACAAGGAACTCAACGTGATATACACTCGTCTTTTGGGTTTTACATCCGTTTACATTTGTTCCTACATCTGTGTAAAACTGCAACAAAGTAAACATATACACGCCGTCAATGATATGGTCACCGTATTTAGCTTAGTACATGTTAGCGTTAGCTCTAGCTTAGCTTGGTAACAATGACTGATAGGGCTGGAGTCAGATCGCTTAAAATACACCAATGCAACCATGCAGTTCTCATTGTAGCTGTTAACACTGTCAAACCATGCAGATACTCACGGACTAATGATGTCCAAGGCGCCGATAATTAACAACATCCACAGCGATTGTACAATGAGTGGCGTTCTGCTCCGTTCTCCGGTTATATCATTACTGCGCATGTCCAACACTTTGTGTATCAGTTCAAAACGATGCTTTCACTACACCACTAGAGGGAGCCAAACTCCGTTACATGAAATGCTGTAATGGGAACTGCTTAACTTAATACAAGGAGGCAGCTAATGGCTAAGAGTGGCTAATGCTACCGTTACGCACAGGTCTCAATGTGAGTCATCCAGCGGCTTAGGCAAAATAGATTTTATGCACGGGGACACATGTGTTTTAACGGCAATATAAACACATAACAAAGGCATGTCAGGTATTGCTGAATTCAGAATTTCATTGGCTAAACGACACTTCAATCGTCGAACTTCTCTCCTTCAATTGGCTCGTTGTATTCGCGGCTGTTGGTAGGCAGGTCCTTCTTGCTAGGTTTTTAGTCATTGGTTCCTCAAGGTTTCAGAAACCCAATTCAAGGCTCTTATTAGTTGAATGAGAGGTCAATCAAATCTAAACCAATCAAACACTCCTTTGGCTTTCTGTTCCCGGCTGTGTCTGTACTGGAAGAATGGAAATGCAGCTTCTTTTTTTTTTCAGTGCGCACTGAGACGCACTACGACGCAGAGACGTGACTGCCCATGGAATCCCCGAGTTCAGCTGGTTAAGATACAGTATGTGAATGCAGATAGAGCTTGGCTGGAAAAGAAAAGTTACTTTAGGATGAATTAGACTTTTTTTTTTGCCTTAACTCTGTTGTATGAAGACATATAGCTCATCTTGTAGAAATTTAGTCTGAATAAGTGGCCAATCTATTTGCATGCTAAATGCTGTATTAACATCAAAATGACCATTTATGCCTTATGTTGCATTCTAAGAGACTGTCATTATAAAATATATTTCCAGACAATTAGCATTATAGCTGATGCCATGGCAATAGGTGACTCCAATCACTTATTCCTGCCAAAGACTCAGATGGATAATGCTACAGGTCCAAACAACTCTCCTCAGCAGGTACATTCATGCGCTTCACTTCAGATTCAATTATATAGTCTTGTTTTATTCAGTTTTTGTAATTTTGATTCTTAAACAGCTGTTGTGGGAAAGAAAGTGTATTGTGATTGCATATAAATCAGTACACCATAGGGTATCATGTAATGCATATAGAAGGTTAGTGGTAGCGATGTATGCAATTGTGGAAATTCAGCGTGATTCCAAGTGAAAAGTGTCACTAATTTGCATAATTGTTGCAACACTTTTTAGTACCTACTAGTTGCAAGCTGTTGCAGCCCAGTGAGATACAGCCTTTAAGGCTGACTTTATCCTTCAGAGGTTTCTTTTCTTGGTTATTCATCACTCTATACAAGATACTCACTCCAAATTCAATCAGTGTCTAAGTAAAAACTGTGTGAAAACTTGGACAGACTACGCCCCATGAAGAACTGTAATATGTGTGAAAGGTCTCCACAAAGCTTGTTTTATTCAAGATGTGTGAATGCAGATAGACCTTAGCTGGGCAGGAGTAGTTTTAATCAGTATGCTTAACGTTTTATAGTTATGCATACAGAAGATTAGTAGTAGTGGGATATGTAGGGCTAATTTTATCCTTCTCCGGGATTTTTTTCTTAGTTCATCATCACTCTACTCTGGACTATTATGGCGTCCCCACAGCACACCTTTTGTCAGTGTCTGAGTATAATCTGTGTGTAAACTTGCACAAAACTGGTCCCCACAAGGGATTGTAACATTATGTGTGAAAGGTCCCCACAATGCCTGTTTTATTCAACTAGTGTGATTGTCATCATATGAGGGGAAAAACTAGAAGACTCTGACAAACTGGTCCCCATGAAGAGCTGTAATATTGCGTGTGTGAAAGGTCCCCACAAAGCCTGTTTTATTTAAAATGTGTGACTGCAGATAAAGGTTGGCTGATCAGGAGGATTGTTAATCAGTATCCTTCAGACTTTACTTTAGACAAACAGATTTGTGGTAGTGGGCTATTTAGAGCAGAATTAAGCTTTCTCATGGATTTTTTTCTAGGTTAATTATCACCCTTTTATGGACACTCACGATCTCCCCACAGCACACCTTTAGTCAGTGTCTGAGTATAAACTGTGTGTAAACTTGGACAAACTATGCCCAATGAAGAACTGTAAGATTGTGTTTGTGTGTGTGAAAGGTCCCCACAAAGCCTGTTTTATTCAAGACATGTGGATGCAGCTAGAGCTTAGCTGGGCAGGAGTAGTTTTAATCAGTATGCTTGATGTTTTATAGTTATGCATACATAAGATTAGTAGTAGTGGGATATTTAGGGCTAATTTTATCCTTCTCTGGGATTTTTTTTCTTAGTTCATTATCACTCTACTCTGGACTCTTATATGCTTACCCCACAGCACACCTTTTGTCAGTGTCTGAGTATAATCTGTGTGTAAATTTGCACAAAACTGGTCCCCACAAATGACTGTAAACATTATGTGTGAAAGGTCCCCACAATGCCTGTTTTCTTCAACAATTGTGAGCGTCAACATATGAGGAAAAAGTAGAACACTTTGACAAGGTGGTCCCTATGAAGAGCTGTAATATTGTGTGTGTGAAAGGTCCCCACAAATCCTGTTTTATTTAAGATGTGTGAATGCAGATAGAACTTGGCTGGAAAAAAACATTTTAGAATGAATTAGAATGTATTTTTCTCTTAATGATGATACTACAGGTTCAAACAACTCTCCTCACCGGGTCAGAACTCTCCTCATGTTCATCACTTCAGATTTAATTGTCAAGCCTGTCTTTGTCATTTATCAATATTATTTTGCTTTGTAAGCAGCTACAGTGGGGCAAAAAAGTATTTAGTCAGCCACCAATTGTGCAAGTTCTCCCACTTAAAAGATGAGAGAGGTCTCCAATTTTCATCATAGGTATACCTCAATTATGAGAGACAAAATGAGAAAAAAAAATCCAGAAAATCACATTGAAGGATTTTTAATGAATTAATTGGTAAATTCCTCAGTAAAATAAGTATTTGGTCACCTACAAACAAGCAAGATTTCTGGCTCTCACAGACCTGTAACAACTTCTTTAAGAGACTCCTCTGTCCTCTACTCATTACCTCTATTAATGGCACCTGTTTGAACTCGTTATCAGTATAAAAGACACCTGTCCACAACCTCAAACAGTCAGACTCCAAACTCCACTATGGCCAAGACCAAAGAGCTGTCAAAGGACACCAGAAACAAAACTGTAGACCTGCACCAGGCTGGGAAGACTGAATCTGCAATAGGTAAGCAGCTTGGTGTGAAGAAATCAACTGTGGGAGCAATTATTTGAAAATGGAAGACATACAAGACCACTGATAATCTCCCTCGATCTGGGGCTCCACACAAGATTTCACCCCATGGGGTCAAAATTATCACGAGAACGGTGAGCAAAAATCCCAGAACCACATGGGGGGACCTAGTGAATGACCTGCAGAGAGCTGGGACCAAAGCAACAAAGGCTACATCAGAAACACACTACGCCGCCAGGGAATCAAATCCTGCAGTGCCAGACGTGTCCCCCTGCTTAAGCCAGTACATGTCCAGGCCCATCTGAAGTTTGCTAGAAAGCATTTGGATGATCCAGAAGACGATTGGGAGAATGTCATATGGTCAGATGAAACCAAAATAGAACTTTTGGTAAAAACTCAACTTGTCGTGTTTGGAGGAGAAAGAACACCATACCTACTGTGAAGCATGGGGGTGGAAACATCATACTTTGGGGCTGTTTTTTTGCAAAGGGACCAGGACGACTGATCCGTGTAAAGGAAAGAATAAATGGGGCCATGTATCGTGAGATTTTGAGTGAAAACCTCCTTCCACCAGCAAGGGCATTGAAGATGAAACGTGGCTGGGTCTTTCAGCATGACAATGATCCCAAACACACTGCCCGGGCAACGAAGGAGTGGCTTCGTAAGAAGCATTTCAAGGTCCTGGAGTGGCCTAGCCAGTCTCCAGATCTCAACCCCATAGAAAATCTTTGGAGGGAGTTGAAAGTCTGTGTTGCCCAGCGACAGCCCCAAAACATCACTGCTCTAGAAGAGATGTGCATGGAGGAATGGGCCAAAATACCAGCAACAGTGTGTGAAAACCTTGTGAAGACTTACAGAAAATGTTTGACCTCTGTCATTGCCAACAAAGGGTATATAACAAAGTATTGAGATGAACTTTTGTTATTGACCAAATACTTATTTTACCGAGGAATTTACCAGTTAATTAATTAGAAATCCTTCAATCTGATTTTCTGGATTTTTTTTTTCTTATTTTGTCTCTCATAGTTGAGGTATACCTATGATGAAAATTGGAGACCTCTCTCATCTTTTAAGTGGGAGAACTTGCACAATTGGTGGCTGACTAAATACTTTTTTACCCCACTGTAAAGGGGGGGAAGAAAGTGTATTGTGATGGCCCTTTAGTGTGAATCAGTACACTAAGGAGTTTAACCTTTTGAGTGTGACTGTCACCAGACTGCAACAAAACCCCTAGTGGTCAACAGTGGTAAAGATTTTTTCCAAGAAACTAGTCAGATCAGATGTCAGAATTTCCAAGGCTATAACTTTAAAGTGGTAAGAGATAATGGCTTACTGTCAATTAGAAAGATGTAAAATATGATCCAAAGTTTCAGATAGGAGTGATTTTACGCATCTAATTTGCATAATGCCGTGGCAGCTATATTGAATTAAATAACTCAGTCAAAAGCGGACTTTGGACATATTTACACAAAGAATGGTTCAGTCTTTTGACACTGTTTTTTGTACAGAGGTACGTTGTCATCTTATCTTCAAAGTATATGAACAAGAAATCAGTACAATGTAAAAACAACAAAGAAATTCATCACTTACCGGCCGCAAAGGGGACTCGCTCGCTGCAGTGGTCGGTCCGTTTTCGTCCATCGTGGTCGTTATTTTGCATTCTGTTGCTCATTTACACTCTCAACCACATCTACAAAGTCTTATGATTATCCCACATAAATTTCGCTTGTATCCCGTGGCTATTTTCCGTGTACAAAGCCATCTAAGTGACGGTGCATGACGATGGATGGTGGCCATATTAACGTTCTGAGCTAAAAGACGGAAAACAGGAAAAGGAAATAAGGAGTTCTTCTTCTTTGGTGTATTACATGTCAGTCATGATTCCTCCAACGCGTGTCTGCCACCTTCTGAACTGGCATGATCAGTACAAGTCGTCAGTATAGCTGGGGAGTACAGGGATGTCAGAATTAGTTGACAGGCACAGTGCCACGCTCTGCCACTAGGGGGACACAAACTCTCACACTCAAAGGGCTAATGCAGTGCATATAAAAGGTTAGTGTTAATCCATTTTTTAGGGCAGATTTTAACCTTCACATAAGTATTTTCTTGATTAATTACCACTGTATTCTCACACCACCTTCAGTCAGTATCTGAGTAGAAACTGTTTGAAAACATGAGAAAATTACAGTTGTTCTGAATTAAGGGCTCTAATATTGTGTGTGAAAGGTCCCCAAAAAGCCTGTTTTATTCAAGATGTGTGAATGCAGATAGAGCTTATCTAGGAAGCAGTAGTGTTAATTACAACATTTAACAGGTTACCATAATGCATGGAGAGCTTAAGTCCTGCCCCCTCTACTTCCATATATGGGACCTAACTTTGGAAAAAAATATTGTATCAGAGTCTGTGGGAAGAGATAAATTATTTTTTGATCTAGATTGAGTTTTGCCATGAATTACACATATGATGATGGTCAATTTAATTGATAATTTTCCACATAAACAAAGTTGTAGGGTTAACATAAAATAAAGAGTAACATTTAGTTTTGTGTGAACCTTTTGTGTGAACCAGAACATCTGCTGGTCTCGTGCTATATATGTCACTACACAAGATTATGGCAGTTACCCTGTCAAAGCTCACCTCCTTTTTTCTGACTGGGGAAAAAAAGTATCTGTAGAGGAGAAAAAACAATGTGTTGTAATGTATTTTCAGAGTTGCAGCTAATCCAAATGACTGATTGCCGGCTCCTCCTGAGCTCACTTAAAAATGATGACATAACTCACATGTCTTTGGGTTTGTAGTCTCTCTATTTGCGTATTTTCACAGCGTTATACTCCAGCAGTAAGACGACAACCTTGACCAACATCATACGTGTAGTTCATGGAAAAACTCAATCTGGATTGAACATATCTCTCTTCCCATAGACTCCAGTACATTTTTTTTCTGAACCTAGGTCCCATAGAGCAGTGATTCCAAACCCATGCCCTCAAGGACCCAAGCCCCTGCTGGTTTTCTGATTCACCCAGGCTCTTCAGCAGGTGATTTCACTGAATTTCTTCCCAGTGTTTGCTGCTCATTGACAACACCTGCTGACGAAACTGGGTGAATCAGAAAACCAGCAAAGTCTTTAGTCCTTAAGGGCATGGGTTGAGAACTACTGCCATAGATGGGGCATGACTTTTAGGCTCTCTATACAGAAGGTAAGTGGTAGTGAGATATTTAGGGTAGAATATAGCTTTATGGTTCCTAATATTCTAGTTCTTATGAATGTAAATGTGGTTTTTATATCGGTAGGATGAATGTGAGATTAATATTTGTTGTGATCTTTAAGTAAATGTATACAGTATATCTAAAAGCCACAGATTTTGACTAAAGTGCTTCAAGGAGAAAGTTAACACAAAGTAAATAAATCAAATATAAAGTACCTTTAAATGATGAAGAGATGAATAAAGATAAAGAAAAAGAGCAAAGAGATGTTAATGAACAGCAAAAAACTCATGAAACATATTGGGAGTGAAGAAAGAGGTGAAAGCCCAGTGCATCATGGGAGGTCTCCCAACAGTCTAAGCCTATAAGCAGCATAACTAAGGGAAGGTTCAGGGTCACCCGAACCACCCCTAATTATAAGCTTTATCAAAAAGGAAAGTGTTAACCTTATTCTTAAAAACAGAAATCGAGCCTGTTTCCCAAATCCAGATTGACAGCTGGTTGCCTCCTATTCTATTTTTAGAGATTCTAGGTATTACAAGTAGTCCCTCATTTTGTGAGCACAGTGCTCTATTAGGATAATAAGGTGCTACAAGGTCTTTAACATAAGAGGATGCCTGATCATTTAGAGCAGTGGTCCCCAAACTACGGCCCGTGGGCCGGATACGGCCCGCCTCCACATTTGGCCCGGCCCCCTGAACAATACCAGAGACACATTCTGATTTTTTTTTTTTTCAGTCTGGCAACGCGATCGAGACTAATACACACATAGAACGTGACATTCTATTCCACCCTTCTATTCCACCCTTCAACAGCAATTCTAGTTCGCTACCTGCTCCGGTCGCCTCTCTCTCTACTCACCCACACACTTCACACACACCGTCCGCTCCGCGGGGCCATTCACACGGGGGCGTGCCTCGGCTGCGCGCACCCACTCACTCACTCACGTTCATGCATTGAGGTGCCCTATCTAAACACATGAACCAGACACATCCTACAACGCTAGACTCACCCCTGTCAAACGGAATAATGGCGAAAAGGTTAGGCAAGAGAAAAATTGATTCAGAATGCAGGCTATTTAACCTGCAGTGGACAAACGATTATTTTTTTGTTCAATGCAAAGAAAAGGCTATTTGTCTCATCTGTCAAGAGACTGTGGCGGTATTCAAAGAATACAATCTGCGCCGACACTATGAATCCCATCACAAAGGCAAGTATGATAGCTTGCAAGGCCAAATGCGAGCAGACAAACTCTCAAAGCTAAAAAGTGGACTGTTAGCTCAGCAGAATACATTTGTACGCCAAACTCAGCTGAACCAGTCATCCGTTCGGGCCAGCTTTTGGGTTGCTCAACTGATAGCAAGCAGCGGTAAACCTTTCACTGATGGCGAATTTGTCAAGAAATGTTTGAATGCTGTCGCGGAGGAGGTGTGTCCCGAGAAGAAAGATGTCTTTAATGCCGTGAGTCTGTCGGCGAGTACAATCACTGCGCGCAGCCGAGGTGTGCCCCCGTGTCTGGTGATGCATGCATCACCAGACGCATTGAAGAAATCGGGGGTAATGTATATGCCCAGCTGCAGCAGAAGACGAAAGAATTTGACTTTTTTTCATTAACACTGGATGAGAGCACAGACGTGCAGGACACAGCACAGCTGCTCATTTTTATTCGTGGAGTTAGCGCAAACTTTGAAATGTGCGAGGAGCTGGCAGCCCTCCAAAGTCTCACAGGGACTATGACGGGGGAGGATATTTTCAGCAAAGTAGAGGTGAGAGTTTAACTAAGAGATTCTGCTCTGACAACTAAGCTGAACTTTTACCTGTTAAGATTGCACACGGCATGACAGAAAGTTAATGTTCCATGGACTTATTTCTGAGAAGAACCAGAGAGGGTTATTTGGTTAATATTTATTTCATAAATAGTGTTATTTATTTTGGCGCCTTGCATGGCAGCAGCCCTCTGATTCTACACTTGGGGTGTGTGTGATTAACACTGTAGATAGGTAAAACACAATCTCGTTCTACTGTACATGATTGGTTGTACAGTTGAATGACAATAAAGGGTGATTTAATTAATTTAACTAACCACTTGCACTCCGGGCAATTTTCCTAAAAATGCCAAAAAATAATGTGCCCAAAGTAAATCGAAAGCTGTTATTCAACCCTTTGCAGCATCTTCATGGGGTTGGTCTCATTTAAAAGAAAACACTTTGAATTTTTTGGCAAAAAAAACATAATCTCTCTACGTGCTCCGGCCACTGAGTTACAGTCATCTAAACATACTGAACTTGAAGAAAAAAAAAATTGGACACAGTGTTTTTTTGGATACAAATGCTTGTAAATAACACACAGCTGTCCGATCCGGCTGGAAAATGCAACAGAAATGTAGAACCAAGTGTTATCCAGCTGAGATCCAAATTTTGTAACAATACCACAAAAAATGAATATTTTACACAGCTTTGTTCTCAGGCTGTTCCCAGGCGTTTTGGAACTGTGCCAAATTGTGCCAAATGGCACAGTTTGGAAAAACGTCTGTAACTTTTGAATAATTCAATGTAGAATCTTCATTTTAGGCTCTAATGAAAGGTCACACTCAGGGCTGTGTCTGTGTGTGTGTGTGTGTGTGGGCGGGGGGTCGTCCCCCCCCCCCCCCGCTACCAAGGACCGACTTCGGCCCTCGCTACAGACGGATTACACTCCTTGCATGTTTTCACAGCGGCTCCCCCCCCCCCCTTGCTACTGTGTGTGTGTGTGGGGGGGGAAACCGTGAACGGACCGTGAACGCGCCCCCCCCTCGCTACAGAAGAGGGCCATCGCTACATGATGGAATAGACTGATATGCTTCCCCCCGCGGACCGGGGGGCGTTCGGACCGTGAATGCCCCCCCCCGCTCCTCTTCTGCAGCGGGGGGGGGGGCGTTCACAGTCCGAACACGGCAAATGAACCGTTTATCGCGGCGCACGCACTTCGTACTTTGTGCGCAGTACAGTTGTAATTTACCGATCGGTCAAAAGTCATTTTTGGATTACAGTTTTCAGGGATAAATAATAATTTAGCTTATAACACCTTACCTCTTCAAAGCAGCAGAGTCGTGGCGAACATCTCTTCCCACGCGTCAGACGAACGCGACGCTGCTTCGCTCGTGGATCCCGATCAACATAATTCCATTATTGCCGTTTTGGCGAATGATTTACGACTTTTGTCGTCGGCCTCCGTCTATTCTGCTGGAATGAGTGCAGGTCCCACTTGTGGGTGTTCTCCATGCTGCTGGGTCTGTATTAGATTCGTCCAGCGTCCTTTGTTTTCATCTGTGGCAACAGTAAATCTCTCTTCACCCTGCCTGAATTTCTGTGCTTCAATTGGCTCCTGCGTTCACAGTAGGCGGGTCCTCCTTCCTAGATTTTCATTCATTGGCTCCTCAAGGTTTCAGAAACCCAATTCAAGGCTCTTATTAGTCGAATGAGAGGTCAATCAGATGAACTAATCGGTTCGCGGCTGTCTCTGCAGTTTTTTTTTGAGTGGCGCTTGGACGCTACTACATCACCATCACCACCATCATGCGTCATGCATCCAAGCGCGCACGAGGGCACTCTTGTGCGCCCTCGTGCGTCATAGGACGCAGAGACTTGCCTGCCCGCGGAACAACGGAGCGCAAGTGGTTAATCAATTAATTAATTCATTAATAGTGTTATTATTTATTTTCTGACTTTTTTTTCCTGTGAAGATCCCGGAAAGGGTTATTAATATTTGGTTATGTGTGGCTTTCTGGAAAACAATAAATGTTTACGTTTAGGCACCCCTGCGATCGTCTCAATTTTTCTGTTACAAACTGACCCCGGCCCCCATCAGAGAAGGCAAAAGTTGTGTGGCCCTCACAGGAAAAAGTTTGGGGACCCCTGATTTAGAGCTTTATAACTGAGGAGAAGGATTCTAAATTTAATTCTAGATTCTACAGGAAGCCAATGAAGGGAGGCTAAAACTGGAGCAATATGATCTCTCTTCCTAGTACCTGTTAAAACTCTAGCTTCAGCATTTTGGATCAACTGAAGCCTCTTTAGATACAGTTTGGGACAGCCTGATAATAAAGAACTGCTGTAGTAATCTAATCTAGAGCTAACAAAAGCATGGACTAATTTTTCAGCATCACTCGTGGTTTTGGAAATAAGATTGACATGTGAATAAAAGATAGATCTTGATGAAAAATGACTCCAAGGTTCTTCACAGAACTGTTAGGAGATAATTTAATACCATCTTACTTAAATGTCAGATTTTGAATAATAAGTTGATCTAGCTTTCCTAAGAGAATTTTTTATAAATTAAAAGTTGATCTCTCCAAGCTAGATAAAATTCATCTAATTTAGTGGAACACCATTTTCTTCCCAATTGACAAGTCTTCTACTTTAAGCTACAAGTTACTATGTTGAACCAAGGAGTCAGAAATCTCTGATTAGACTTCTTTTTTAAAGGAGCCACTATGTCCACAGTCAAGCACGATGAAGCAGAAACACTATCTACCATGTGATCTACAACAGGAGGAGTAAAATCTTCATAATTTAACTCCACTATCTTGATACATGGCATTGAAGAATATGAGGAAATTATGGCCTTAAATTTGGTTACAGCATCATCTGAAAGACATCTGCTGTAATAATAATCTTTAGGTACCAAATAGTCTGAAATTGTAAAATAAAATGTTAATAGAAAATGGTCTGATAGTACATGGTGTACATATGTCAATAATACACGTATTGTTGTTGTAGGGTCCCCACTTATCACAATGGAATTTGTGTGAATTCTACAAATAATATGTTAATGATGCCCCCATCAACCATGCCCACTGGACTTCTCATGAGTCCCCATTTGGCATGGTCAAGTCATTATTTCATCAATTCAGATGTTTGATGTTGTGTTTAAGCTAACACAGCTATAACTACTGCACATGATTTTTTCAGAACTCTAGAACCTTTAGAAAGGGTAGTCCCCACATATGATGAGCAGAATATTGGTCCCCATCTAACATAAAAACCCGTATGTGTGTGTGCACGTGCATGTACACTCACGTGATCTGCAGAGTTGGTACAATACATTTGGTTCAAAGTTGTGCCTCAGAGAGTTCAAATACAACCTCTGTAAGGGGAGGAGGATCTGTAAATTTCATACAAGATAATAGCATACTCATTTCCCACTGCTGCATTTTCACACATATGTACTGCACAAAATATTGATTAAAGTCACCTTAGAACTGGGAGAAATGCAGCATATTACAGCACATCATGATTCCTGGCTACTACCATTAAACTGAAAACAGCAGCACTGTCTGTAGTCTTTAATTATGCATATGAACCCACTGAAGAGCCCCAAAATTTCCCTTTATATATTAATTGCTCTTGTCACTTGCTGTTAGTGATTTGATCTCAACTACTTTGCCTTTCCCAGCTTTTTATTTCAGTCCAATTTTAGTATATTCCCTAACGTGTGATACCTCTTTCTTTGTTTTAGCTGTGCTGCACAGACTGCTGTGTCTAAATAAAACACCTGGGAAACTGCCAGCATGTCAAATGCACGGTAAGGTGGTGTTTAGCTGGACAAGGACTTCCACTCACCTCATGCTATCTTCTGTTGAAACCACATTGCCGCTGTGTCACGGCAGGTCAGACCCCATGATGTCCACTCCACAAGGCAAGACAGTGGGTTCTTTGCCAAAAGATGAATGTCAGCCCACAGTGAGGCGGCCGTTCAAGGATAAGGATCTCTCCCCTCTGCGGTCACCTTTAGCCACCAAATTCATACAGGAAAAGTGAAGATGCCCTTACCCTCTGGGGACTGTTATCAGGGATTGCAGATTTGGCCCAAGGGGTGTTGAGAGTTGACACCTGGGATGTTGTCTTCTCATGTGGTGGTTTGTGTGTTGTGATTATCTGATGACACCATATAATCCTTCACACAAACACAGTGCCTTGTACAATGCTTAACTTTGAGGCTTTACAGTGGATTACACTAATAAATAAGGTTGCTAACCTTCTAGTGGTATAGCTGTACAGTATGTGCTTTAAATGGATTTTTTTTCCCCCTGATTTTCGAGGACATGCTTTCTCCAGAACACTACACATCCTTTTAGAAATGCTCTTTGTGATCTGAAATGTATTACTCAACTCCAAAACCCAGGGCTGCATGCAATCTAAAGCACCTTTTTGGTATATTTTATCTTAAGTGTGTCTTTTAATTTTGATGATAACAGAATTTGCTCTCATGCCAGCAATTATTTTTTTGAGCGGGCGAGTGCTGATTGTTTCCATTTGCACATTTTAGCACGCACATCTCCACAGGAAGTCATGAAGAGCCAACTAACAGTATTAGCAGCACTCAATTGCTTTTCTTTTGAAGTAAGAGTATTTAAAACTTTAATAGCCCATATGAAAAGCTTTGCAATTTAGACTCAGAAAATAGCATATGGTTCTTCTGTGTGTGGCCATTTCTAACAATGAGTCAAGCCTTTGTTTCCCTTGTTTCACACAACAATCTATATTAAGTGCAAAAATGTGAAGGGGGGAAGAGGTATCGGTGGTGGTTCCAGCAGATTCTCAAGGCTGCCAGTCCTGTAGGTTGACTGCTCCTGAGTTGCTCTAGAGGTGTTTTTTTTTTTTTTTTAAAAAAAGCACTGAAAACATTCTGCCGCTGTGAAAAATCGCTTCAAAAGGGCATTTCAGCAGCGTTGACTTCGGTGAGATACATCTTAAGGAAAACACTTTCTTTCTGTGATGGATCTACGTAGAGGTGCATCCAAAGAAGACAGAAGAGGCAATATGTATGAAAATGAGCAAAGCAATGTTCCTAAGGCTTCAATACTAACAGAGAAAGGCTGTTGTAAAATGTTACCCCTTGAATATTATTGCTTTGGGAGGTGTCCCCCTTCATGCTTCCCAGCAAGCCTCCCGGAATTAAAGACGTCTCCTTGCAGCAGGAACAACAATATGAACTGACACAGAGATACAAAACAGGCCGATAAAGGTATAATACACATATAGTCACATGCATGACTAAACATTTACAGCGGAGTTGAGATGCAGACACAACCTGAACAGTGATTGTTCAAATCAAAGTCACAAATGTAAAGGGTTGTCACATTCAGTAAAATTTAAAATGATCCATTGCTGCGGGATTACTACAAAGCAAATGTGGGGAAAAAAAGAAGTGGTACAGCAAAATATTACCACAGGATATTTTGCCTGACAATATTGTATCCATGAGATGCATCAAATATAATATTTTATTTTATACAACAGTTAGGTCCAACCAAGCAATTTGATTGGACAGTAGAGATTCCAGGATTTTCTGTATTCCCTGATAATCACACTCTGATGTTTCACTGGCGTCACTCCACTTCAATGGTGTTCTGGTAACTGTTGATTACTCACCATTATTTACTGTCAACTCTGTCATCTCTATCTGTGACTTCTCATAATATGTGAGAATTGTATTACTGTGTTGGATACCTTAATTTCCACAGTCAGGTGCTGTTTGAAAAGAAATCATATGTCCGTGACCCTGAAGTCTTTTTTTTTTGTTACTTATTTGTACCCGTAGGTAGACTTGGTTTGCAGTCTGGTGACAAGCCACCGGCTGCTGGTCGCTGCGTGTGCGAGCGCCCTAAACCTACATGTTTTTTTTTGGTGTGCGGGAGGAAACCAGAGAAATCCTGGAGTAAACCCGCGCAACACGGGGAGAACATGCAAACTCCACACAGCTCACTGTTGGTCGGGGGCTGGGATCGAACCCACGATCTCATGATCCCCGCGGTCCCCCGGCCGAGGGTAAAACTGTGCTACCACAGTGCTAAACCACTGCGCCGCCGGATACCGGGGCTGATATACCGGGGCAGATATTTCACATCTGTTAAAAAAAATAGACAAGCTAGTGTTGGATTTATTGTCTCAATTAGCAAACCACAATACATTTGTGGTGTAGGGCTGCAACTAATGATTATTTTGGTAACTGACTAATCGAATGACTCTTTTTTCAGTTAGTTGACTAATCACGATTATTTCTGTCATGTTCGCCAGCTCAGCTTCCTGCTGGCACAGCTCCTGTTCAGGGCTTCAGGTCATGTTTTACCTCACCTGTTTAAGCCTGCACACCTGTGAAAATCACTTTGTTGTCAGTCTCTGCCTTAATATAATGTAGCCTATTATAAAAAGTTCCCATAGCTAAATAAAATAATGATGCATCAAACATGAGTTGGAAACTTGAACTTGACGGCTTAATCAGAAGTGTTTGTATCATCACAATTAAATAACAGATGTTAAAGTGTAAAAACTCAAATAGCAGCTCTGCTGCTCCATAAAGGCTGTTGTAACTGAATTTTAAAAACAAACTAGAGTAATATTCAACTCCATTAAAGTAAAAAAGAAAATAACAAGCTAGTCCGTCCTGTTTGAAACCTTGCTGGGTCTAGAAGTTGAAAAGTTTAATTAGGTTTCAGATGAAAATTAAAAGAACTCCTTCCAGTCCAAAATTTAAAAAACAAACAAAAAAAACCCACTTTAAATGTCAGTCCAGGAATGTGAGCCTTCACTACACATACAGTGAAATATTTAAGCCATTTTAAATTTATTTGTGATGATTATGGTTATCTTTTTTTAATTAAATTACAAATCATGATATTCTAATTTACCGAGATGCACTATTCATAATGAGGGTTGATATTACGGTGACTATAATAGAAAATATGAAAAAGAGTAAATTGTTCATGTTATTCACCCATTTACTGCAGTTAACATATATGTAGCTCGCATAATGAAAGCAGCTCAACTGTCAGCAACCATAGTCAAAGAGAGATTATTGTCCAACAGCAGGTAAGCTATTTAAACGGCACACACTAATAGTGTGGTCAGTTTTCTAAAGCTGAGAGAGTCGCTCATTGAAAATAAGAAGAGCTAACATTACTTGCTAACCTTATCAGTGCAGTCTGCTGATAGGTGGCCAGAGATGGAAGAACAGAGAGGAGGAGGGAATGGATGTATTGCTGTAGAGCAGCTGTGATATGACAACACTGCTTTACAGTCTACATTTAACTTGTTTCATTTATTAATTTTTGGTAAAATCCTTCCATACTTTGGAAACTTTTGGCCTTCTCTGTGATTTTCTGTCTATGTCGCAATGATGCACTCCTTCTTCACTGGAACAGTTAAACTGAACATTTCTGCAGCATGCATGTAAGCTTTAAAATTAAATGACTTGTCGACAATAAAAATCTGTGTTGACAAATTTTTATGATCGACGTTATTGACAATGTCAACTAATTGTTTCAGCCCTATTGTGGTGATGGACTCTTTATTTCATCTGAAAATTGTAAGGGTTCCTGTCTCATCTGCCTGCCTGCCTCTCTCTCCCCACTGATTAGGATCCTGTCCCTGCAGCTGCAATCACCACCTGTAGCCAATCACTGAGGCAGTATAAGTAGGATGCTCTCCCATTACTCTGTCTGGTTACGTCTAAGCTACACCCTGCCTGCATCCTGCCTGTGCCTAATATGTATTAATCTTGTGAATTATTGTGCCATGTTCTGACCCTTGCCTATCCCTAGACCCTGTGCCTGTCTGTTGTTTGGATTTGTCTGCCTGCTCTGACCTAGCCTGCCATGCTCTGACCCTTGCCTGCCTTTGGACTCTGGAAACTGCCTAACGGACTAAACTTGGATATTCTCGGAATGTGCACATCATCATCTCCCCACATAAGTCAACTTACCACAATTTATTACCAGTATTTACACCCCCTTTTTTCCACAGCACCCAGGCCTGGCCAGCCTCTCCCCCTTTGCCCATCTCCTACACCAGAAGGACTTCTTCCCTGATGACTACCATCATTGGATTTGCTGTAATTCACCGCTGCCTCTACCAGGAGAAACCTGTAAACATAAAAACAACATTATCTCCCTGCCATCATATCATATACTCATTGTTGCTTCTGCTCTCTCCCCTACAGGGTTGCCAGAACCTCACCACTATTACACAATCACCAATATTATTGTCAATAAAGATAACCGTTACACTTACCTTAAAATGTTGTCTTCCATGTCTGCTCTTGGGTCTGACTATTACATCATTTCAAAAATGCTAAGAAAAAGTGAGCGAAGTATACCCAAGCCAAATTGCTAGCATGCTAACTAGCCCCCACAGTGATGTCATTGTAACCACAAACCAACCCAACACGTGACCAGAATGTATTATAAACACTGATTTCTGCACTGGTCAATATTTACATCTGTTTACATGTGTATGGAATGGTAATCGGCCTATTCTATATTATACAACAGTTAGTTCTGACTGAGCAATTTGATTGGACAATAGGGATTCCAGGAGTTACTAAAATTCATGATAATTGCGCTCCAACGTTTCAGAGGGTATGTATCACTCCACTTCAAAAGTGTTCATACAACTGTTAATTACTAACACTAATTTACTGTCAGCTGACTCTCAGTGACCATTGCAATATTGTGTTGAATACTGTCACGCCGCGCCATTCATCAGCGGCGCCACCTGCCCACGCACCTGCTACTCGTCAGCGGCGAAGGATAAAAGCCGCCTCGCCCTGAGCGTCGGCCTGAAGCCGTAGACTTCATTTCCCTTGCATGGACTTCTACCACATTCTCTTCAGCATCCTCTTTACCGGTAAGAAGATCACTTACCTCATCTCTCCAGTTTGCTCCCCTGTGCACAGGTGGATTCCTCGGCGGCGGACAATCCCGTCCCTCGTCTCTCCTCGCTGCTGCACCGAGCCCTGCAGGTGGCTGTCTCCCGGGCTTCCATCCTTGAAGCGCCAGTCATCTGCCCAAACAAGTAAGCTTCTCTCCCTCGCCTATTCTCCTCCTGTGTTGGTGTGTGCTCATCACCCTGTGTCCAATTTCTCCCATAGGGTTGCCGGCTGAACGGTCTCCTGCCTCTGGGTCCGAAGCAGACGCCACCACCAACACATTAACATTCCGCAGACACGCACCCAAACATCCCTGTTGTTAATAAACAGTTTGAACTACTCTGAGCCTGTGTGTGTGCGTCTCCTGAGCCGAACGTTATGTCAGTACGGCTTCAGCAGAGCGGCTCGGCGGACGGCGGGCTCGCACACCGGTTTACCATCCTCGAGGCTCGGGTGGATCAGATTGTTTATCAGCAACAGGTGGTTCTTAATCAATTATTAGAACTGACTAACCGATTGAACCGCTTGGACCCCCAACAGCCGTTCCTCCCGACTCGCCAGGGTGGCGCGGCTCCTGCTGTTCCAGCGGCCGTCCAGCCGGCTCCAGTGGCACCGGTTCGGCTCACGCCGATTCCGACCCCCGCCCGCTTTAGCGGTAAGCTCGGCGGAGCGCGGGGGTTTATTATGCAGTGTGAGTCCGTGTTCCACCGTGTGCCCGGAGATTTTCCCTCGGATCACAGCCGAATTGGTTACATAGGGAATCTTCTGGAGGGGCGTGCGTTAACCTGGACCTACGCCGTAATGGCGAGGCCCAGTTATGCCACCCTCACCTATGACCAATTCGTGAGGCGCTTTCTGGAGGTCTTTGACCACTCACAAACCGAAACGTCCAGGTCGATCGGCTTCTCGCTCTCCAGCAGGGAAGCCGGTCGGCAGCGGACCACTCGGTCGACTTCCGGGTAGCGGCAGAGGAATTGGGCTGGGAGGAACGCTCCCTCTGTGGCCTGTTCCTCCGCAGCCTCAATAGTGATCTGAGGGATGAACTGGCTGGTCGGGATATCCCTGGGACGCTAGCGGAGCTGACATCCTTAGCGATAAGTTTGGATAACAGGCTGCGCGAGCGCTCCTCGGGACGGAGGTCTTCTTCTTCTCGCCCTCGTGGAGCCTCGCCGCACCTGTTCCAAGCTTGCCCCCTGGCGGCGCCGCCAGCATCGCGCCCCGAGGAGTCGGAGCCGATGGTGACGGGCTGGACTAAACTTTCCCCTGTGGAGAAACAACGCCGCCGTGAGTTGGGCCTCTGCATGTATTGCGGAGGCGACCAACACACCGTGGAGCGTTGTCCACGGAAAGCCAGTCGGTGGGGTCCGCGAGTCACTGTTGGAAGCCTCGCGGATGTCAATCGGTTAGGATCACTTACTCAATTGAAGCTGCCCATCCGTTTCTGCCATAACCCTACTGGGCACCTCACCCACGCACTGGTGGATTCGGGCGCAGAAGGCAGCTTCATTTCACAAAGTCTGGCAACCCGATTGGGCATCCGCTGCCAGGCACTCAACACTCCCATCTCCCTGATCCACCTCTCCCGTGCCACCCTCGGGAGAGTGACACATCAAACTGTTCCCCTACCGGTCATCATCTCGGGAAACCACCGGGAGGAGATGACCTTTTACGTCCTTCCCAACTCTGTGTCGCCCGTCATCCTGGGGTATCCCTGGCTCCGCCTTCACAATCCGGTCCTGGATTGGAAATCAGCTGGGATCTCGGCATGGAGTACGTTCTGTATGGGCACCTGCCTTCAGTCCGCTGCCTGCTCTCCGTCCGCTCCTCCCCCTGCGACGGACGCTGCACCCCCGGACCTGTCTCTGGTGCCCCCAGAATTTCACGACCTGGGTATGGTGTTCAGCAAAGCGAAAGCTATGTCTCTTCCCCCTCATCGGCCCTATGACTGCGCCATCAACCTCCACCAGGGGGCTCCCTTACCTTCTGGTCGCCTTTACAGCCTGTCTGCGCCGGAGAAGGAGACGATGAACGCCTACCTGAAGGAATCATTAAGTGCTGGGATTATCCGCCCATCATCGTCACCCGTGGGGGCAGGGTTCTTCTTCGTGGGGAAAAAGGATGGGTCCCTCCGCCCTTGTATCGACTACCGGGCCCTCAATAATATCACGGAGAGGGACCGTTACACCCTGCCTCTCATGGACACTGCTTTCCACTCCCTCCAGGGGGCGACCTGGTTCACCAAGCTGGACCTACGCAGCGCTTACCACCTCGTCCGGATCCGGGAGGGAGATGAGTGGAAAACGGCCTTCCGTACCCCGAACGGCCACTTTGAATATCTGGTGATGCCGTTCGGGTTGACCAACGCTCCTGCAGTCTTCCAGCGCCTCATTAATGACGTCCTCCGGGACTTCATTGGCCTTTTCGTGTTCGTCTACCTGGACGATATCCTCATCTTCTCCAAGTCCAGGGATGAGCACCAGGTCCACGTGAGGCGGGTCCTCCAAAGGCTGCTGGAGAACCGTCTGTACGTTAAGGCAGAAAAGTGTGAATTTTACGCCAGGAGTACGTCCTTCCTGGGGTTCATCATCGCCCACGATAAGGTGCTCCCCGACCCAGAGAAGGTAAAGGCGGTGGTGGAATGGCCTACACCTGCATCCCGGAAGCAGGTGCAGCAATTTGTTGGCTTCGCCAATTTCTACCGCCGCTTTGTTCCCAACTTCAGTGCCATCGTTGGACCACTGACCCGCCTCACGTCCCCGAAGGTCCCGTTCCGGTGGACCGAAGAGGTCGCTGCCGCCTTTGAGGCGCTGAAGGCGGAATTCTCCTCCTCCCGGGTCCTTCGCCAGGTCGACCCCGCGTTGCAGTGCATTGTAGAGGTAGACGCCTCGGACACGGGAGTGGGAGCAGTGCTGTCCCAGCGGTCACCGGACGATGGCGCCAAGCGACCGTGCGCCTTCTTCTCCCGGCGCTTGTCCCCGGCGGAGAGAAACTACGATGTGGGGGACAGAGAGCTCTTGGCCATCAAGCTCGCCCTGCAGGAGTGGCGCCACTGGTTGGAGGGGGCAAGCCTGCCGTTTGTGGTCCTCACGGACCACAAGACCCTGGAATACTTACGGTCTGCCAAGCGCCTGAACGCCCGCCAGGCGCGCTGGTCCCTGTTCTTCGCCAGGTTCCAATTTTCCATCACCTTCAGGCCTGGCTCTAAGAACGTCCTGCCTGACGCCCTCTCCAGGCAGTTCGCCCCCGTGGAGTCGGAGGAGGCGCCCCACTCCATCCTGCCCAGGTCGTGCGTCGTGGGAGCCATCTCGTGGGACATTGAGAGCAAGATCCGGAAGGCACAGGAGGTGGAACCTGACCCTGGCGGCGGACCGGAGGGGAGGCTGTTCGTGCCATCCGCGGTCCGAGGAGAGGTCATCCACTGGCTCCACACCTCCAAGCTCACCTGTCACCCTGGCACCTCCCGGATGATAGATCTCCTCCAACGATCCTTTTGGTGGCCAGGCCTGCGGAGGGATGCAGCCCGCTACGCCCGGGCTTGCCCAATCTGTGCCACCTGCAAGTCGGGAAATGCCCCTCCAGCGGGTCTGCTCCAGCCCCTGCCCGTCCCTGGCAGGCCCTGGTCACACATCGCTCTGGATTTCGTCACCGGACTCCCCATCTCCAACTCCTATGACACCATCCTGACCATCGTGGACCGCTTCTCCAAGGCCGTGCACTTCGTCCCCCTGCGAGGCCTCCCTACTGCCCTGGAGACGGCGGACCTCCTCGTCCAACACGTGGTCAGGCTGCATGGGATTCCGGTGGACGTGGTCTCGGACCGGGGCCCCCAGTTTTCATCTGAGGTTTGGAGGTCTTTCTGCAACGCCATCGGAGCCAAGGTGAGCCTCTCCTCTGGCCATCACCCCCAATCCAACGGGCAGTGTGAGAGGACCAACCAGGAGCTGGAGGCTGCGCTCCGCTGTGTGTCCAGATCCAAACCCGCGTCCTGGAGCAACCATCTTGCCTGGGTTGAATATGCCCACAACACCGCTCGCTCTTCTGCTACAGGGATGTCCCCCTTCAAAGCGTCCCTGGGTTACGACCCCCCGCTGTTTCCGGAGCAGGAGAGTGAAGTAACTGTCCCGTCAGTCAGGGCCCATCTCAGGCAGTTCCGCTCCACCTGGGCTGCCGCGCGCCATGCGCTATTGCGCACAGCAGAGCGCAACAGGACTGTGGCGGACCGGCGTAGGAGACCTGCCCCGGCGTACAGAGTTGGGCAGCTTGTTTACATTTCCACCCAGGACGTCACTCTAAAAGGCGAGAGGAGAAAGCTGGCACAGCGCTTCATGGGTCCCTACCCCATCACCCGGATCATCAACCCGGTGGCTGTGCGCGTGGCTATTCCCCCCTCCCTCCGCATTCATCCTACTTTCCACGTGTCGAAGGTGAAACTGGCGGTTACTGACCCCCTTTGCCCTCCTCCTGCAGCGCAACCCGCGCCCCGGATGATTGGTGGCCATCCGGCCTGGTCCGCCTCCTCCATCCTGGACTCCCGGCGCCGGGGTCGTGGGTTGCAATACTTGGTGGACTGGGAGGGCTATGGGCCCGAGCATCGACAGTGGGTGCCCCCGTCGTTTGTGTTGGACCCATCGCTCATCGCGGACTTCCACCGAGCGCACCCGGATAAGCCATCGCCAGGAGGCGCTGCTAGAGGGGGGAGTACTGTCACGCCGCGCCATTCATCAGCGGCGCCACCTGCCCACGCACCTGCTACTCGTCAGCGGCGAAGGATAAAAGCCGCCTCGCCCTGAGCGTCGGCCTGAAGCCGTAGACTTCATTTCCCTTGCATGGACTTCTACCACATTCTCTTCAGCATCCTCTTTACCGGTAAGAAGATCACTTACCTCATCTCTCCAGTTTGCTCCCCTGTGCACAGGTGGATTCCTCGGCGGCGGACAATCCCGTCCCTCGTCTCTCCTCGCTGCTGCACCGAGCCCTGCAGGTGGCTGTCTCCCGGGCTTCCATCCTTGAAGCGCCAGTCATCTGCCCAAACAAGTAAGCTTCTCTCCCTCGCCTATTCTCCTCCTGTGTTGGTGTGTGCTCATCACCCTGTGTCCAATTTCTCCCATAGGGTTGCCGGCTGAACGGTCTCCTGCCTCTGGGTCCGAAGCAGACGCCACCACCAACACATTAACATTCCGCAGACACGCACCCAAACATCCCTGTTGTTAATAAACAGTTTGAACTACTCTGAGCCTGTGTGTGTGCGTCTCCTGAGCCGAACGTTATGTCAAATACCTTAATTTCCACAGTGAGGCACCGTTTGAAAAGATTTCTTACCTGACCCGGAAGTTCCACAGTCTGCTGTTGTATTAACATTTTGAAGCTATTTCACGTCTGTTTAAAAAATAGGCAGGGCTAGAGTTGGATTTATTGTCTCGATTAACAAACTGCAATACCTTTGTGGTGATGGACTCTTTGTTTCACCTGAAAATGCAAAGAAAAGTGAGTGAAATGTGCTAAATCGCTAGCATGCTAACTACTCGCCACCAGCTAACTACCGGCATTGGATACATTTTGATCTTGGGTCTTCTGCAGTACCGACTCAATAGGTATATGTTTATAAGCACATTACTTTTGCACTTGACAATATTTCATTTGTTTACATGTGTGTGAAATAACAATAGGCGTCTTCATGTTGATTGAGATATTTAGCAACAATTACAGACTACATTTAGAAGAGACAATTTTTTCTCAGCTGTGCAAAGTAACTGGTTAAACAAACAAATCACAATATTTTGTCCAGTATTGCTGTCATTTAATAAATTGTGCTTGCAGAACTGTTGTATAAAAGCAATATTACACTCGAGGTCATTATCTTATCATGAATATACTAACTACAGGTGTGATACGTCTAATGCCTGCCATGTACCGTACTCCCTCTTGTGGTTATCAAGTGCCTGCCGTTCTATCTTCTGAGGGAATTTATGGCTACACTGCTAGCTGCCATTTATTTCCCTCCCAGCTCCAACAACAACAACAGGAGTGAGGCACTGAATGAACTGTACCAGCACATCAGTGACTAGCAGCAGACAGCCCTCCCTGATGCTTTTCTTATTTTGGCTAGAGATTTCAACCACGCAGACAAGACTGTGTTTCCTGAAATGCACCAACACATCAACTTTTCTACATGGGAAAACAACACACTGGACCATGTTTTCACCAACCAGAGAGGAGCGTATAAGGCCCTCCCCCTCCCCCACCTCGGAGCCTCTGAACACATCACAGTTATGCTAATTCCAGCATACAGACCACTGGTTAAAGTCACCAAACCAGTTTGGAAACAGGTACGTGTGTGGCCGGAAGGGTCCTTAAGAAGCACTTCAAGACTGCTTCACCACCACTGACTGGAACATATTCAAGCAGGCTGCCAACTACAACAACACCACAGGTCTGCAGGACTACACAGACTGTTACTGCTTACATTGCAAAGTGCACTGATGATGTCACGGACACCAAGACCATCACTGTTCGGACCAATCAGAAACCATGGCTCACAGGGGAGGTCTACAAGCTCCTGAAAGCTTGGAATGCTGCCTTCAGAGCTGGGGACAAGGTGGGCCTGAGGACAGCTAAGGCCAACCTGTCCCGAGGCATCAGAGAGGCCAAGAGGCTATACTCCAGGAGGATAGCCCACTGCTTCAGTGACAGCAGAGACACTCGGAGGCTGTGGCGGGGGATACAGACCATCACAGACTACAAGCCCACACCGCAGGCCTGCGGCAGCTCCACCTTTCTGCTGAATGAGCTGAACAACTTTTTTGCTCGCTTCAAGGCACTCAACAGTACCCTTGCACAGAAGTCATCACCTCCTCCTGGCGACCAGGTGATTACACTGTCCCCGGACAGCGTGAGGAGATCCCTTGCCAGGACCAATGCACACAAAGCTCCAGGTCCTGACAACATACCTGGTCGCGTACTGAGAGCCTGTGCAGAGGAGCTCACAGATGTCTTCACAGACATCTTCAACATCTGACTGAGACAGGCTGTTGTCCCCATGTGCTTCAAAGTCACCACCATCATTCCAGTCCCCAAGAAGTCATTTCCCTCCTGCTACAATGACTACCGTCCGGTTGAACTCAATCCCATCATTATGAAGTGCTTCGTGAGGGTGATCATGCAGCACATCAGGTCTGCCCTGCCCCCCTTCCTGGACCCGTTCCAATTGCTCGACCAGTGATGCCATCTCTACTGCCCTCCACTCAGCCCTCATACACCTGGACACAATGGACTCCTACGTCAGAATGCTGTACATAGACTTTAGTTCAGCATTCAACACAATCATCCCCCAACAGCTCATTCACAAACTGGACCAGCTGGGGCTCAACACTTCACTGTATAACTGGCTTGGACTTCGTGACGAGGAGACCACAGGCAGTACAGATTGGCAGTAACACATCCAGCACCATCACTCTGAACACAGGGGCACCCCAAGGATGTGTTCTGAGCCCCCTCCTCTTCACTCTGCTGACTATGACTGTACACGACACACAGCTCCAACCTCTTCATCAAGTTTGCAAATGACACCACTATGGTGGGTCTCATCAACAACGGAGATGAGACAAACTACAGAAGTGAGGTGAGCCACTTGGCCATGTGGTGCGGAGACAACAATGTAATGTAATGTAATGTAAATGTAATGTAACATTACATTACAACAATCTCTCTCTGAATGTGGAGAAGACGAAGGAGATTGTTGTGGACTTCAGAAGAGCACACACCCAGCATTCTCCCCTGACCATCAATGGCGTTGCTGTGAAGAGGGTGAGCAGCACCAAGTTCCTGGGTGTGCGCATTACGGAGGACCTCTCCTGGACCACCAACACTGTATCACTGGCCAAGAAAGCTCGGCAGCATCTCTACTTCCTCCACAAACTGAGAAGAGCCAAAGCTCCAGCCCCTATCATGTGTACCTTCTACAGAGGCATCTACGAGAGCATCCTAACCATCCTGACCAGCTGCATCACCGTGTGGTATGGAGCCTACACTATGTCCTGCTGCAAGACTCTTCAGCGCATAGTGAGAACAGCTGGGAAGATCATTGGTGCCTCTCTCCCCTCCTTTGACGCCATCTACAGCTCTTGCCTCACCCGCAAAGCCCTCTGCATTGCAGGTGATCCCACCCACCCCTCACATAGCTTCTTCAGTCTACTGCCATCAGGATGGAGACTGCGGAGTCTCCGGTCCAGGACCAGCAGACTCAAAGACAGCTTCATTCACCAGGCTGTCAGGAAGCTCAACTCTCTCCCTGCTCTGCCCCCTCTCCCCCCTTCTGCCCCCCCCACACACACACACGAATCCTGGACTCTGACACCCCCCTCCCGCCTTCAACAACTGAACTCTGCCATCCCCAGGTGCTGTTCACTCCCACAAATGCACACACTGATTTCAGGAGCTTCAAAAACCAAACTCTGTCATCCAGGAACTGTTCATTCCAACAAACGCACACACACTGATCTCAGGGCTGCACCAGTCACTTTATGCAGCAAAAGACTGCTCTCTTTGCCCTACATGCCACTTTAACCCTCTATGTGCCCTGATATGTGCCTTAAATCGCTACATGCCGTCTTAATTTTTATCGTATTTAGTTATTTTGCACACCCTTAGTATTGTAACGTTTCGAGGGTTCCCACAATAATGAGAGGAGTTGTGATGTATAGGCATTTATTCTTCACTGACTAATTACAGGGAACAGAGGGGAGGTCATTCACACAGACACTCATCTCACTCAGGGTGACGCAGACACATGATCTATCACATACATAGAAAACAATACTATCACAACCAGTCTTATAATGCAGTTATAATGGCACAACAATAACGCTTAGAACACAAGAATAATAACAGTCTTCGAATCCCCCGCGGTGCAAAGCATGCCGGGAGAATCCCCCGCCCCTTATCCCAGCCCTGATGTTACAGTATTTTTAGTTAGCTTCTGGTTGGGGGTTGGTTTTCTTTGCACTGATGTTTGATGTTCATTGTTTAATGCTTGGTGTTAGATGTTATGCTTTATATTCATATTTCCTAGTTAGTGTTTACCTTGCTGCACTGTGGGTCTCAGAGTAACGTAATTTCAATTCTCTGTATGTGCTGTACTTATGGCAGAATTGACAATAAAGGTGACTTTGACTAATATTGAGTTGGCGGACGGAGTCGGTGGACAGAGCCTCTGTTTACAGCAGGAGACGATACAGCAGGGAAGAGCTAGCTAGCACTCAACCGCCACCCGGTGCTAACGGAGAAACTCAACATACCGGGAGAACTGAAGCGAAAACGACGCGGGTGCCGGACTGGAGTTTAGGCGGCATGCAAGAAATATAAGACAGAATAATAAAGAGCGATGGCAAGAACCAAGCAGACCGCCTGTAAATCTACTGGAGGAAAAGCCCCCAGGAAGCAGCTGGCCACCAAGCCTGCTCGAAAAAAGCGCTCTGGCCACCGGCGAAGCGAAGAAGCCTCACTGTTACAGGCCCGGTACCGTGGCTCTGAGAGAGATCCGTCGCTACCAGAAATCCACGGAGCTGCTCATCTGTAAGCTGCCCTTCCAGCGCCTGGTGAGGGAGATCGCCTAGGACTTCAAGACCGACCTGCGCTTCCAGAGCTCCGCCGTCATGGCTCTGCAGGAGGCCAGCGAGGCCTACCTGGTGGGTCTCTTCGAGGACACCAACCTGTGCGCCATCCACGCCAAGAGGGTCACCATCATGCCCAAAGACATCCAGCTGGCCCGTCGCATCCGCGGAGAGAGAGCTTAGACTTTCTGCTGCACATCCACCAACCACAATGCTCCGCACTGTGTGTCTATATACAGTGGGGTAAAAAAGTATTTAGTCAGCCACCAATTGTGCACGTTCTCCCACTTAAAAGATGAGAGAGGTCTCCAATTTTCATCATAGGTATGCCTCAACTATGAGAGACAAAATGAGAAAAAAAAATCCAGAAAATCACATTGTCTGATTTTTAAAGAATTTATTTGCAAATTATGGTGAAAATAAGTATTTGGTCAATAACAACAGTTCATCTCAGTACTTTGTTATATACCCTTTGTTGACAATGACAGAGGTCAAACGTTTTCTGTAAGTCTTCACAAGGTTTTCACACACTGTTGCTGGTATTTTGGCCCATTCCTCCATGCAGATCTCCTCTAGAGCAGTGATGTTTTGGGGCTGTCGCTGGGCAACACGGACTTTCAACTCCCTCCAAAGATTTTCTATGGGGTTGAGATCTGGAGACTGGCTAGGCCACTCCAGGACCTTGAAATGCTTCTTACGAAGCCACTCCTTCGTTGCCCGGGCGGTATGTTTGGGATCATTGTCATGCTGAAAGACCCAGCCACGTTTCATCTTCAATGCCCTTGCTGATGGAAGGAAGTTTTCACTCAAAATCTCACGATACATGGCCCCATTCATTCTTTCCTTTACACGGATCAGTCGTCCTGGTCCCTTTGCAGAAAAACAGCCCCAAAGCATGATGTTTCCACCCCCATGCTTCACAGTAGGTATGGTGTTCTTTTTCCTCCTAACACGACAAGTTGAGTTTTTACCAAAAGTTCTATTTTGGTTTCATCTGACCATATGACATTCTGCCAGTCCTCTTCTGGATCATCCAAATGCTCTCTAGCAAACTTCAGACGGGCCTGGACATGTACTGGCTTAAGCAGGGGGACACGTCTGGCACTGCAGGATTTGAGTCCCTGGCGGCGTAGTGTGTTACTGATGTAGCCTTTGTTACTTTGGTCCCAGCTCTCTGCAGGTCATTCACTAGGTCCCCCCGTGTGGTTCTGGGATTTTTGCTCACCGTTCTCGTGATCATTTTGACCTCATGGGGTGAGAACTTCCGTGGAGCCCCAGATCGAGGGAGATTATCAGTGGTCTTGTATGTCTTCCATTTTCTAATAATTGCTCCCACAGTTGATTTCTTCACACCAAGCTGCTTACCTATTGCAGATTCAGTCTTCCCAGCCTGGTGCAGGTCTACAATTTTGTTTCTGGTGTCCTTTGACAGCTCTTTGGTCTTGGCCATAGTGGAGTTTGGAGTCTGACTGTCTGAGGTTGTGGACAGGTGTCTTTTATACTGATAATGAGTTCAAGCAGGTGCCATTAATACAGGTAACGAGTGGAGGACAGAGGAGCCTCTTAAAGAAGAAGTTACAGGTCTGTTGAGAGCCAGAAATCTTGCTTGTTTGTAGGTGACCAAATACTTATTTTCCACCATAATTTACAAATAAATTCTTTAAAAATCAGACAATGTGATTTTCTGGATTTTTTTTTCTCATTTTGTCTCTCATAGTTGAGGTATACCTATGATGAAAATTGGAGACCTCTCTCATCTTTTAAGTGGGAGAACTTGCACAATTGGTGACTGACTAAATACTTTTTTGCCCCACTGTGTGTATATATTAATATGTACATATGTATACTAGCTGCTCTTGTTTTTTCTTGCCTTCTGATTGTTGCTCTGAGTGTTGCTATCCCTGTGCTGTTGCAATCCTGGAATTTCCCCATTGTGGGACTAATAAAGGCTTATCTTATCTTATCTTATCTTATATTGCTTAATTTTGCCCATTGAGGTGCTTAGCAACAGCTAATTGTGTGCATTTAGAAGAGACTTTTTTATCAGCAGAGGAAAATAAGTGCCCCTTACCTTTCCTGCCAATTTCCAGCCAATGTAAAACGCCCCACGGTGGAGGGGGGTGGTGGTAAGAGGTTAAAGATACAAATTATAATACTTTTTTCATGTATTGCTGTATTTTGTTGCATAAACATTTCGCATTGGGCCTGCGACTAATCACTACAGTTACTATATTCATTGATACCACACTCCCTCTCATGTAATATTGGTTAATTAAAATGCATAAGGAAATGTTGCAAATACAGACTCAACTACCAGAGTAACTAGAAAAGCACCCAGAGAGTGCATACCTCAACCAAGGCTCCTTCCGTCCCTCATGGATCACCCCCAAAATGTAATGGGCTTGTGTGTAGGCCTAGAGCCACTTCTGGTGAAAATTGCATCAAAGTCTGTCCATTAGTTTTGGAGTATTATTGCTGACACTCTGTGAGAAGATAAGAGCCTTGGCAGAGATATGCATTCTCGGGTCGTCACCAAAATTTAATGGCTTCCGTTGTAGCTCACGAACCACCTCTGGTGAAAATTTCATCCAAGTCCATTTAGTAGTTTTGGAGTATTGCTGCCAACACTCTGTGAGAAGATAAGAGCCTTGGAGGAGGTATGCATTCTTGAATCATCATGTAATGGATTTGTCTGTAGCCCAAGAACCATCTCTGGTGAAAATTTCATCGAAATCCATCCTGTAGTTTTTGTGTAATCCTGCTGCACAGATACAAACAAAGCCCTTGGCGGAGGCATGCACTCTCAGATCATCACCAAAATCTAATCAGCTGTTCCCCATACCATTACACACCTTTCCTGAAAATTTCATGAAAATCTGTTCATAACCTTTTGAGTTATGTTGCTAACAGACAGACAAGCAGACAAACCAACAAACCAACCAACGACGGCGAAAACATTACCTCCTCCCTTTGCAGAGGTAATAAAAATTTATTTTTAGGGCATTTTCACACCTGAAAGTTGCCATCAAGGTTGGGACCATGGTTAATATTTTTGTTACAATGTCGACATTTGGTCCAGTCAGGTTTACTTTCATACTGCTCCTTATCCAAGTAAACTAAACAACTTTACATGATGGACCTATCATGTTGTTGTCATGACAATGCCCTGTTTTCATGACACCCTTTGCACTGCTGGCACAGACGGGTAGTTAGCAAACATGCAAGGTGATTTCTGTAGCTCTGGACACAGCAGTAACTGCACTTTAAGTTGAAACTGGGGAAGGATATGTCATATTAAGAGATGAACTAGTTTAGAGAGGCTAAAACATTATCCACATCTTCATTAAAAATGATGCATGTCCTCATCAGCCATAATGATTTTCAGGCGGCATTTTTCATCGATTTTTTTCATAAACTCTGTTTCATCCTCTCCAAAAATATGTAGCAAGTTTCTGCATTTTTATGATTTTTTTTTTTTAAATTCTTTATTTACCGCGTGGAAAATAAGTATTGAACACGTCAACATTTTTCTCAGTAAACATATTTCTGATGAAGCCATTGACCTGAGATTTTCACCAGATATCAGTAACAACCCAAGTAATCCATACATACAAAGAAATCAAGGCAACTGTGTTCACAAAAGAAGTTATATGTAATAAAGTGGAATGACACAGGGAATAAGTATTGAACACGCTTGGTGAAATTCATTTAATATTTAGTAGAAAAGCCTTTGTTGGTAATAACAGCTTCCAGATGCCTCCTGTATGGAGAAACTAGGTGCAGGCATTACTCAGGAGTGATTTTAGACCATTCTTCCACACAAACTGTCAAATCTTGAAGGTTCCATGGGTGTCTTCTATGAACTCTGATCTTCAGTTCATTCCATAGATTTTCAATTGGATTCAGACCAGGTGACTGACTGAGCCATTCTATCAGCTTTATTTTCCTTTTCTGGAGCCAGTTGGGAGTTTCTTTGGCTGTGTGTTTGGGATCATTGTCTTGCTGAAATGTCCACTCTCGTTTCATCTTCAGCATCTTGGCAGATGGCAACAGGTTCTTATCAAGGATGTCTCTGTACGTTTGTCCATTCATCTTTCCTTCAATTATATGAAGTCTGCCTGTATCATGTACTGAAAAACACCCCCACACAAAGATGGGATGTGCGGTGCCATTTCTCCTCCAAACATGCTGTGTGTTTTGGCATCCAAAAAGTTCAATTTTGGTCTCATCTGACCAGACTATATTCTCCCAGTATTTTACTGACATGCCCAAATGTTGTGCAGCAAACTTTAAATAACAGTACCTGCTAACTCCAGGTCTTTCTGCGGCTCTCCACGAGTGGTCTTTGACTCTTGGATAACTTGTCTGATAATTCTTTTGACTCCTCTGTCAGAAATTTTGTAAGGAGCTCCTGGTCATGGCCAGTTTATGGTAAAATGGTGTTCTTTCCACTTCCCAAATGATAGCTCCAACGGTGCTCACAGGAATATTCAACAGTTTAGAAATGCACCTCTAACCAATGCTATCATTATGTTTTGCAACAATAAGGTTGCGAAGGTCTAGAGAGAGTTCGTTGCTTCTGCCCATCATGAGTTTTTGTGGTGTCATCTTCATCATCATCTGTATTTATTTTGACAGGACACAATTAGTCCCTCAGTTGGGGTTGATCCTCTTACAGTAGAAGCTGAGTTTTTACGCCAGATGCCCTTTCTGATGCAACCCTGCCCATTTTATCCGGGCTTGGGACCGGCAAAGGGTGTACACTTGACTTGTGCACTCACTGTGGCTGGGTAACCAACATTTCCCTCCTCCCTTCCATTATTGCTGAGCACCAAGCTGGATGGCAGAAAGTTCCACTTTTACACGGTCTTTGGCATGACCCAGCCAGGATTTGAACCCCAGCTTCCCAGTTATGGGGCAAATGTTCTGCCTCTAGGCCACCACTCCGGTATATTCACAGACAATCTGATATTCACATATCTTTTTAAAGGATATGGTATGGTTCCAACAGTGCTCACTGGAACATTTAGCAGTTTAGAAATGCACCTGTAACCAATGCCATTATTATGTTTTGCAACAATAAGGTTGCAAAGGTCTAGAGAGCACTCTTTGCTTCTACCCATCATGAGTTCTTTGTGGTGTGACAATCTGATATTCAGACCTTTTTAAAGGTTATCTATCAGTCAGGGCTTAACCCGCTGAAATTAATTTGCACTGATAGAGGATGGGAAGGCTTCCTAAATTCTGATGGACTTCAGCTGGTTTCTTGGCTTTCTTTGCCTTTTTTGCACTGCTTTTTCTTTGTGTGTTCAATGCTTATTTCCTGTGTCATTCTGCTTTATTAAATATAACTTGTTTTGTGAACACAGTTGCTTTGATTTCTTTGTATGGATGGATTACTTGAGTTATTAGTGATATTTGGTGACATTCTCAGATCAATGGCTAAAACAGAAATATGTTTAATGAGAAAAATGTTGACGTATTCAATACTTATTTCCCCCATTGTATGTCTCTTACGGGCCATATATTTCAGTAAAAACCGGGTCTCTTCCTCTCCCCAAGTGCCACTGCGGATCATTTTCCTTCAGTTTGGCTGCTGTTTCTGTATTTGGTCCAAAAGCCCAAACCTTTATCACATATAAATTGGAGGGCACTCAGAGAGCGCATACCTCTACCAAGTCTGTCTGTCTGTCTACACAAAACCTACTGAGCAGGTTTTCCTTTGGCTATGGATGAACACATTAGATTTTGGAGGTAATTCAGATCAGGATGTGGATTCTAGATCACTTTTTCTCTTTCTGCAAGATAGGACCTTGGGGGAGGTATGTGTTCTCAGATCACCTCTAAAATCTAATGGGTTCATCCATATCCGAAGGGCCACCTCTGGTGAAAATTTCATCAAAATCCATCCAGTGCCGTTGTGTCTGGAGGAATGGGGACTGATGTGTGGACACACTCAAGGATGTGTGGCTTGCAAGCTTAGTCCTCAGGGGTTGGGGTGGGAGGTCACTAGACCGTGGTGCTGGTAGTGTATCTGGGGAGTGACGATGGTGTTTACTGGGTTGCACTGCCTAGTGCTCCTCACCATTGGTTGTGATCTGGTGAGCGGTGGTGGTCTCTGGAGCTGACTTTGGTGAATGGGGTGAGGCTTCTCTCTGAGAGCCGCCTCCCTTACAGTCTTACCTATCACCTGTCCTCCCTCTTCTTCCCCTAATCAAGGTGGACCACGCATCTTATTTGATATACCTAGGATTCTGGGGCGGGGTGTACTGCGGGGTGTTGGTGGAGAGGGTCTCTCACTTGCTACACCTCATGGCTGCCCTCACCTCAATTTTAACTGCACCGTAGACACTGAGGACTTGGGTGGGGGGTGTTGGGAGCTCTGCTGTCTGTAGCAGCAGGGTGTCCCATTTCACCAACACCCCAATTTTAATTTAACCTTAGTAGTACATACATGTGCACCCATTTTCTTCACATTAAATACACATGCATGCAGTTTCATCACATAACATACACTTGTGCTCACCCACCACAGTTCACACATCGTGGAAGGAGCTGGCTTCTGGGGGTGCAGGCTTTCTCTGAGGGTTGCCTCATCCCAGGTCTTGTCTGTCCCCTGCCCTCCTTCTCCCTCCTCAATTCTAGGTGGGGGAGTAAGAGGGAGCGCCCAGGGGCCACCATCTGGCAGGGGGCCATTTGGCCATCCAGCCCGGCCCAAGGTGGCTGTACATCCAGCCCCCCCTTGCCCTTCCTCTTGGGGTGAGTGTCTGGCTGTCTTGGGGTTTAATGGCCTTGGGGCACTCATGCTCTGTGGGTGCTATGGGTTGCCCAGGAGATGGGAGGCACCGTCTTGCTTGCTGACACTCCTGAAGGAGGGGGAGAGGGGGTGCTGCGGCCTGCCACCCTTTCTCTTTTTTTGTATGTATCCTGACAAAGGATGCGCGCGTGCACACACACACACACACACACACACACACACACACACACACACACACACACACAAACCCTCTCTTGTGCATGCACACAGGTGCAGATATCAGGCCCATGGAGAGAATTTCTCAGGAGCAGCAACTGTTGCTTGTGTTTTCTCTGTTTTTCTTTCTTCCTCCTGCCCACTCCCTCACCCCCCCCCACCTCCTCTGACCACTTCACATCCCTTCAATTCCCTCCCCCAGTCCTCCCTGTCAGGTCCATCATAAGTAAGACAATATAAATATAGTATTAAGTTATTATATAGCAAGAGGAATCTATAAATACTATTTATACACAGCATATATCAAATATGAGCAGAGATCCGTTTGGCAAAGTAAATCTGTTTGGTACAATAAGACAAGCAGATATCTTTTCTGCTTGCCAAGCTGCTAGACAGGACAGTTTTTTTTTTTTTTTTTTAAATCCATCCAGTGGTTTCTGTGTAATCCTGCTAACAGACAAACAAACTGGAGATAACAAACGGGACCAAGGTTCACTTTAATCCGGACTGAGACCACCTCGTTATGCTGGAACAAATTTCGGTTCTTTGGTTCAGACCGTGGTTCGAGGAGGTTTCACACCTAAAATGTTGGTCCAGATCAAACTGAAAAGTCCCTAAGTTTGAAACAAACAAGCTAGGTTTGAAAGCATTCTAAGTCCAATAGATGGTGCTAAGTGCCCACTGTGTGGTTTGTTGGTTAGTACAACAAAAGTGTTACTGGTGAGATTTAGCCAGGAGTTAGACATAAAGCTTAAAAAAAATATGATATTGCAATGCAGAACATATCGCAATATTGCAAATATCAGATGGTGACTAAACTATCCTGATGAGGGGATTGATATGGTTAGGCCGTGAGCAGCTGCCACTTTTCGTTCAGTTTCGTGGCACCCAATGGGGAACTAAAATTTTAGTGTTTCTAAATTAAGATTACATTAATGTAAGACAAAATATCGATGTTCCCACTTCCAAAGGTGTGGATAGCTGTATGAAAAATGCGATTGAAGTCAGTCGGTAATAATTGTCTGGCTACCTTAAACACGTCCGGGACGTTTTAACCAATCAGCTTCGTCCCTTTGGTCATGTGACAACAAAATGGCAGCGCCCACAGGGGTAGCGTGCGCTGAAAGCCTCTCCTGTGTTATTCACATTTCCGATAAGTTTTCGGGCAGTATCACTCGTTTTACTGAAGCATCGTGGGCAAAAGTACGTGTGTGCCCAAAAATGGCTTGTACTTGACGGACCCCAACAGAAAGTAGCAGAACAACGTCGCGACTTGTTCGAGAAAAGTGAGTGGCAGCCATTGTTTATGGTTGTACTGCGTGTGCCCTGGAGTCGTTTGGCTCCGATCATTTGTAACTCTAAATATGAACTAAAATGGAACCCTAGATGTCTAAAACCTTTGTCAACCGCTCACAGGGTGACCTAGTCCTGGTCTAAGACTCCGAGTAGGCCGATCTGGGGGTGTGGAGGCTAATAACCAAGGGACTCTGGGTGCCAGGTAACATAGTCCTAGTATAGATCTAGATGATGCAGATCGACTCACTCTGATGATGCATCTATCCCCAGAACCCACCCTGGGCCTGAATTATCTGCAATCTACATATGTTTTATATCTATATGGGTACAAGGTAGGCCTAATGTTATAATACCCTATGGTCCATATAATATGTTTTCAGATCTAAACAACCTTGATCCAACATTTGGCTACCATCGTGTGTGCTATAGCCGTTTTACGGACAAAACAAGAGTGGAACGTGCTGAAGCTCGTAAAAAATGACTGGCCGAAGCCCACATTCCTGAGCCTCAGGAGCAAAGCGGACCAGAACAGAGCAGATGTACATGCAAGGCATCGGATCTCAGCTGCACTGATCTATGCGCCTGCATCGATTGCGTGAATCGTGTTCTTACAGAATCTGAAAGATCTGTGGAAGCAGAAGAGGAAGAAAATGAGGGAGATGATTCTGGTGATGAATAAGGTGGAGGTTGAATACAGGTTGTATCAGGATATGACAGCTATACATGTTGGATTTATGTAAATTAGCAGAGTTCTTTGACACTCAATCACATAACTGACCAGGAATCGATTTCTCGGGTCAACGTTATTTGGAAAAGATGTATCAAACATGATTCTAGGTAGAGTGGTTAAGAAGTTAGGCTATCCATGCCTATGACGGCCATCTTGGATTTATTTAAATGAGTGGAGTTCTTTGACCCTCAATCACACAAGTGACATCAGAAATCGATTCCTGGGCATAACATTATCCGAAAATGATGTCTCAAACGTGATTCTAGGTGGACTGATTAAAAAAGTTCATCCATCCATGACGGCCATTTTTGATTTATGCAAATAAGCGGAGTTCTTTGACCCTCAATCACATATTTGACCTCAGAAATCGATTCCTCGGGTCAACATTATGCAAAAAAGACGTCTCAAACGTGATTCTAGGTAGAATGGTTAAGAAGTTAGACTATCCATGCCTGTGGCGGCCATCTTGGATTTATGCAAATGAGTGAAGTTCTTTGAGCCTCAATCACAAAAGTGACCTCAGAAATCGATTCCTGGGCATAACATTATCGGAAAATGATGTCTCAAACGTGATTCTAGTTGTACTGATAAAAAAGTTAGGCCATTCATGGCAGCCATCTTGGATTTATGAAAATTATTCCTCGGGTCAACATTATCTGAAAAAGACGTCTCAAACGTGATTATAGGTAGAGTGGTTCAAAATATAGTCCATCCACACCCATGGTGGCCATCTTGGATTTATGCAAATTAGCGGGGTTCTTTGACCCTCAGTCACACTAATGACCTCGGAAATCGATTCCTCGGGTTAACATTAGCCGAAAAGGACGTCTCCAACGTGATTCTAGGTAGAATGGCTAAAAAGTTAGTCCATCCATGGCAGCCATCTTGGATTTATGCAAATTAGCGTGGTTTGTGGAGAGCGTGAAATAAAGAGGCTGAATGATTTCTCAGTTCAGGTTTATTGACGATCTCACATCTCCAGCTTCATCTCAACAGAATAAGAGACCGAACTCCCCCAAACCCCCACTTTTATACTTGGGACATCAAAGACAGAATCACATTGTTATCACATCCCCCCAAGTCCCTTCGTCCTCCATCTGACCCCAGGAGGTCAGGAAATCCTCTCAGAGTCCTCGCCAAAGGCACCTCCACCTCCTGCTGTAATCCCCAGGAGGTCCAGACACATTGTTCCTTCAAAGACGTGAGGTCACAGAATACATATGTAATTCTAAGCATCTCAATCCTGTGCTATACATATGCAGTCAAAATATGTTCGCCACATGGTTCTTTGACCCTCAATCACACAGTTGACCTCAGAAATCGATTCCTCGGCTCAACATTATCCGAAAAAGAGGCCTCAAACGTGTTTCTAGGTAGACTGGTTGAAATGTTAGGCCATTCATTCCCTTGGTTAGTCATGGCAGCCATCTTGGATTTATGCAAATTTGACATAGCTATCCACACCTTTGACAGTGGGAACATCGATTTTCGGATTCAGCAGGTTTTTTAAATAGAAATCATCAAAGATCCCGTAGTTCCCAGTTGGGTGCCACGAAAATCATTTTCTAGCCACATTTTGAGGGAGCTGCTCACGGCCTAGGTGTAATATTTTGCATGACAATATTGTATCAATTCAGAGATAGTAGTATGACAATATTCTATTTAAGAATAGAATATTGAATAGAAAATATAGAATGTAAGAAGTGCTAGTAATGCAAACTCAACTTTTTGGGCACCAGAGTGGAAAAAACAATTGACCTTTCAGTCCACTAGATGGTACAAATTATTCGCTGTCTGGTGAGGTTAGCACAGCAGCGATGTGACTTATAAAATCTAGCCAGGAGTTGGACAAGAACAAGCTGGAGGATGGAGGCAACTGCAATACTCATTGTGATAATATGGCATCATGGCTCATGTTTTGGGATAATATGGCATCATGGATTCTCTGGAGATACCCACAACTATGAAACGTATACCTTTCTTACACCCCAAAACATGTAATAAATGATTCATTTACAAAACAGATTATAAACAATCTGAGAATCTTAAAGGTTCTTCGTGTATCTCTGTACAATTGTAATTTGTTGTGACTACTAAGTGAAATGCAGCATATTTTCTTCATTCATACAGTCAACTGCCTCAGCTGCTTTGGTGGGGAACCTGACCTTCAATCCTTTGCATAAATAAATATAAAGAATGAGCTACAGTTCACATTATGCCCACAGATATAATTAAAACAAGGGTATTCGAGTCATGTACCATGCAAAATAATTCACTGTTGATCAACAAATACACAAACCTTCAACTCACAACAAAATTCTACATATCAGTTAAAGAAGCTATTGTGATTTTTTTCAGTACTTTTAACTTCTTTCAACACATTTTCCACTTTTGTGTGTCACCATTTGCAGAGTCATTTATTCATCTGAATATTGGACCCTTTTTCTGCTTGTTCTGGCTCAGCCCTAGATTACTGTGTAATCTTCTCTAACGGTTAATGTTAGCATGCCAGCTAACTAGATTACGAGTAACACCAGCCATCTCAGAAGCAATTAGCCAGTCTGATGACTTTGGCTCTCTGGGGCAATGTCCAATTTTGGAATAGCCAGTGATAGCTGGCCATTGTTTACTAATGCAGATAAAGAAAATTACTCTTAAAAAAATCCTGTCAGATAACAAGGGGCGGTTATTTGAATACATTTTAGTAAATAAAAGAAAAATCTTTTGCTCTCAGCATAGGCTGTTTCACTTTATGCAGCCATATGTGATTGGTCAACAGCACTACAAAATGACAACAAATGGAAATGATTTAAGTCTTTTAAATACCATTATGCAAAATGTGGTTAAAAAAAAAGACCAATTTGCTGCAGTTTTATTGACTATTGGGTTACATAAAACACTTGTTTAGGGTGCAAGAACCATTCAGTGCTAATTGGTAGGCACTTCTGACATGAATTAGAAGGGAAGCAGAGGTGTTAGTGGATAAGTCCTTTTTCTATTTGGGAACAATGGATGCACTGGACTTGTATTGTGTACAACCTGAGCATCTGGTAAGAAATGCACATGACTTCATGGTTGGTGTACAAATGCCATGCAGCTTTTTTATTTAACAGTTGTGAATAAAAAAAGTTGGGTTCTCTACAAAATCATGTCAAATAAGAAGTTTGTTTATGTCATAATTGTGTTTAATTTGGGGTCAAATATCAGAGTTTCTTTGTTGTTAATACAATGTTAAAACGACTGACAGTTTTGATGGTTATGCTGCTTATTCCATCTAGCTACAATGCTCCACACTGTGTATATATATTTATATATTTATGAGTACATATGTATATTCACTGCTCTTATTTTCTTATCTTCTAAATTATTGCTCTGAGTGTTGCTATCCCTGTGCTGTTGCAATCCTGGAATTTCCCCATTGTGGGACTAATAAAGGCTTATCTTATCTTATCTTATCTTAAATCCAGTTAACCTTAAAAATTATACCAGATGCTTGGAAATCGAGTACAGTTAAGACTCCTTGGTTAAATGTATCACATAAAATATTTCTAGCCTATTTAAATAATGAGGTCTATTATTCCATATTAATTTAAAGGCCACAGAGAAAACATTGTGTTCTCCAGGCCAGTAGGTGTCACACTTACTCTTAACCCAACTGCTTGTTAGAGACCCATGTCAACCCCATTAAGCTATTAAGTCTGATCAGCTGTGATGTCCTTACTAGCCATAGATATACAGCGAAGAAAATAAGTATTGAACACATCAACATTTTTCTCATTAAACATATTTCTGATTGAGCCATTGACCTGATATTTTCACCAGACATCAGTAACAACTCAAGTAATCCATACATACAAAGAAATCAAGGTAACTGTGTTCCCAAAACAAGTTATTTTAATAGCGTGGAATGAGACAGTGAATAAATTTTGAACAAATGAAGAAAAAGAGGTGCAAAAAGGCATAGAAAGCCAAAAAAACAAAAAACAAAAAAACCAACTGAAATCATTCAGAATTTAGGAAGCCACCCCATCCCTCATCAGTGTAAATTATTTTCAGCTGGTTAAGTCCTGACTAATAGTTTTTTAAAAAGGTCTGTGAATATCAGATTGTCACACCACAAAGAACTCATGATGGGTAGAAGCAAAGAGCTCTCTCTAGACCTTTGCAACCTTATTGTTGCAAAACATAATGCGGAATTGGTTACAGGTGCATTTCTAAACTTCTGAATGTTCAAGAGAGCACTGTTGGAGCCATCATTCCGAAGTGGAAAGAACATCATTTTGCCATAAACCGGCCACGACCAGGAGCTCCTCGCAAGATTTCTGTCAGAGGAGTCAAACACATTATTAGAAGTTATCCAAGAGACAAATACCATTTGTGGAGAACTCCAGAAAGACCTGGAGTTAGCAGGTACTGCTGTTTCAAAGAAAACAATAAGTAATGCACTCAACCGACATGGGGTTTATGCCTGCTTACCTCACAAGACTCCATTGCTGAAGAAAAAGCATGTCGAAGCTCGATTAAAGTTTGCTGCACAACATTTGGGCAAGCCAGTAAAATACTGGGAGAATATAGTCTGGTCAGATGAGACCAAAATTGAACTTTTAAGATGCCACAACACACAGCATGTTTGGAGGACAAATGGCACTGCACATCAGCCCAAAAACACCATATTAACAGTGAAGTTTGGAGGCGGGGGCATCATGATGTGAGGGTGTTTTTCAGCACATGGTGCAGGCAGACTTCATATAATTAAAGGAAAGATGAATGTACATCCTTGATAAGAACCTGTTGCCATCTGACAAGATGCTGAAGATGAAACAAGGGTGGGTATTTCAGCAAGACAATGATCCCAAACACACAGCCAAGGAAACTCTCAAATGGCTCCAGAGAAGGAAAATAAAGCTGCTAGAATGGCTCAGTCAGTCACCTGACCTGAATCCAATTGAAAATCTATGGAATGAACTGAAGATCACAGTTCATAGAAGACACCCAAGGAATCTTCAAGATTTGAAGATAGTTTGTGTGGAAGAATGGGCTAAAATCACTCCTGAACAATGTCTGCACCTAGTTTCTCCATACAGGAGACATTTGGAAGCTGTTACTACCAACAAAGGCTCTTCTGCTAAATATTAAATGAATTTCCCTGTGTCATTCCACTTTATTAAATATAACTTGTTTTGTGAACACAGTTGCCTTGATTTCTTTGTATGTATTCATTACTTTGATTGTTACTGATATCTGGTGAAAATCTCAGGCCAATGGCTCCATTAGAAATATGTTTACTGAGAAAAATGTTGATGTGTTCAATATTTATTTTCCCCACTGTACATAAACACTACATACTACATACAACATAGTTAGCTGTCAGGCTAGTTACATTCCATATACATAACTTAATTATATGATTACAATAAATACAATGAACAATTGTTTGTGTATCCTGTTATTACAATGCTGCAGGTGTTAACCATTATAATTACCTACAGAATATGGCACCTCTGTTTGGCATGAAAATGTTAGCCATGTCTTATTTAGTATTATCTATATTAATGGCCATTATTTTCAAACCGTAAAAAATCTTTAAAGTATTGTTTTCCATCAATATGCATGTGTTTCTGAAGAATATAAAGGCTTTAATTTTGCACCTTTCTAAACATTTTGTTATTTTTTTTTCTTTTTAATAGTTCACCTTTAAATAAAAAAGACTCAATGTTTTTCAAGATTGAGTCTGAACATCTAATACTTGTGCTGGATAGACTCAGCGTGGTGGTTTTTCACTTTTGACAAAAGTATTCTACCTTTGAGGGATAAATCCCTTGTTAGCCAAATATTAAATTTACATATTTGTAATTTTTGGAATAAGGAGCTGAAAATTGAATGGTTCCTTGTCAGCCTGATCAGTTAGTGAAAGTTTAAGCCAATCGGGGCAAAGCTCTGTCATCACAAGGGCGTATCCCATTCTGTGTAACATCAAGAAAGCAACTGTGGCATCTGACACATCATGTTACATGGTGACGTTTTACACCATCATCATAAGTCGGACAAATACTTCTAACCCGCATGCCCAATGCTGTCATGGGATGGCCCTTGCGGACCATAAGTGAGACGCTTCAGGCAGCCAATGAGTTTGCATATTTATTAATGGAAGACACATGATACAAATTAATGAGCCACGTGGGGCAAAAACACAAACAAGATTATGACTAAGGCATGGTAGCAATACATACAGGATAATGAGTAAATTTACTGATACATGGAGGAAGAAGAGAGTGACTGGAGCCAGGGTTAGGGACGCCAGCTGAACGTTAGGGAGACCAATGTTAAGAGTGCAAGGTCGCAGCCCAGAGTAACCTCGGCTGCTCCCTTAAATAGGGCTTAGCGGATTAATCAGACAATAGGAACTCGTTAGTGGGACTCAATCCAGCTGTCACTGCAGAGCTTGGCTCTGACAGCCAGAAGCCCCGCCGAGACACTGTCAGAATAAAAGCCTGGAAAGGCCATAAGGAACTAAACACAGAACGGGAGGAAAATACTGCATGACCCGTGCGTGGACAATATCAGCGCTCAGACCATGACAGTACTCCCCCCCAAATGGCACATTCTAGGCGCAACGTAACATCCAAGCCTCCCCCCCACCCAGAAGGCTACGAAGGCCCACCCTGGGTGGGTGGAGGGGAGAAAAGGCTAGGAGGGTGAGAACCAGAAAAAAAAAAAAAACATCAAGGAAAGGAACCGGGAAAAAATGACAAGGGTGAATAAAGAAAAACAAGAACATGGTGCAACAATCTGAGCATGGAAAAAACAAACAAAACCCACAAATATACTCCATAATTCACAGGTGAAAACACAGAGACAGAACAATGGATGCAATAACACAGCAATACTATGCATAAAGACCATGATATACAGGCAAAAGAAACAGAAGGCAACCACAGAGCGTCTCTCAAACAATAGAGGAGGAAAAAAAACAACCACGCTAAAGAGCGGCGAAATACAGACAGTTCAATAAAGTACAAATAAACAGGCATAGGCAACAAAAGAGCATATCTCTCAGACTACAGAGGAAACAATCAAAAAAGAAAGAGGAAAAAAAAACATCACAGGACTGCAGGCAGGCAGAGCACATCCATCCATCCATCCATCTTCTACCGCTTAATCCTTTCGGGTCGCGGGGGGGCTGGAGCCTATCCCAGCATCTTTGGGCGAGAGGCAGGGTACACCCTGGACAGATCGCCAGTCCGTCGCAGGGCCAACACAGAGAGACAGACAACCATTCACTCTCACATCCATACCTAAGGACAATTTAGAATCCCCAGTTTTGATGCCAATTAACCTAACTTGGCAGAGCACAATAAACAAAAAAAAAAAAAAAACAGTTTGGGGGGTCTACCTGCATCCAGCATCCAGATCGCTAGCAGGGGAAACAGAACACGTTCGGGCGGTCTACCCCAGTCCCAGGCCTGGGAAAACAGTACCTCTGGCAGCTGGACCAGGTCGCCAAACAAAGAGTCCAGTCCGTCGGGCGGCCGACCCAGAACACTAATCCGGCGAAGCAGTTTCCCAGGTGGCCGACCTGCGTCAACAGGCCACCAGGCCTGAAGGGAAGAGCTCGGAGGCGGCCCCCCTCCCGAGAGGAACAGCGAGGGGAAGCCGAGCTGAAAACAGGGAATCCCAGCAGCACCCGGTGGAGGGAGAAAGGGATCGGGGATAAGATGAGGGACCAGTCCGGCGTCGAACAGCGAAGGATCTGCAGCTCCGTCTCTGAACTCCACTCGGACTGGCGCTGCGCTCCTGCTGGATCCCAAGCGGAACCATGCTGCACCCATGATGGACCCCGATTGGGTCACAGCTGCACCCAAGATGGACCCCGACTGGGTCAGAGTTGCACCCACGATGGACCCCGACTGGGCCGGAGCAGCACCTGGGATGACCTCCATCCCCGAACCCAGAACCTCCAGGACAATGACCGAAACCGACTCGTCACCGGTGACCTTGGGAGAAGCCTCAGGAGAAGAAAGAAAACCGGGATCAGGATCACCGGCAGCAGTAGAGCCCGGTGAGACAAGCTCGGATGCAGTGGATGGCTGTACCCAGCTCGTCTCCCTGAGAGACAGGCAATAATGCTCCAGAATAGAAAGGAGGAAGACAAAATAGAGCACTTGCCTGATCTTGGACTTGGGCGATCCAGGTTCAGCAAGTTGAAAGTCCACTTCTGGTTCCCACTTGACTGCGGCGGGCTCCGCAGCCGGCATGTTGGTGTCCACAGTCTGGGGATTCCCTGATGCTGACGTCCACGCCGAAGGCCCGCACGGCGTGGTGGCAGGGGATCCGTGACTTGCCGGGTTGGACTGTTCCTCCGTGAAGACCCGGGGACGCTTGATCGTTGGTGCAGGCTCCAATTGGCAGTCTGCCCTCCTCCTCTGCCCGTGTCGTGACTGTGGGGCTGGAACCAGGCTCTCCAGGGCCACAGGCTCCTTCCTCGTCCGGCGGTGTAGTCCTGGCACCAGGTAACGCTCAGGGGAAGGAGACACAGAGGTAGCAGGTTCATAATTACAGGCTACAGCAGGTGAAGGAAGCTCGGGAGACTGTGAACCCCGAATTCCACCCCCAGGAGTCAGACAAGGCAAATCACAATGAGGAGAAGAATGAAAATGCACTTGCCTTTCCTCCAGAGGACCGATGGTGCCTGCTGTAGCGGGCTTGGTTCTTCCCTTCCTCCTTTCGATGGTGACGGAGGGCTCCCCGGGAAGACGAGGAGGAGCCACCTGCACCGGAACAGGAATGGGAACAGCCGGAGTCAGACTTGTGGAGCTCACAGCAGCTGGGGAGAGCATCGAGGAGAAGGGCGGGGCAGCCGAGGCGGTCCGGGGACGAGGAACATACAACCCAGAGGAGGCTGCTGTCTTACTCCTCTGATGAGACGCAGAGGCTACAGCTGGCTGGGAGACAGAGTTCATGCGGCTACCCGGAACTGGATCTGGCCAGGGTTCTCGCTGAGGCTTCGCTGGGGGAATCCCGGCTGACGTCCTCCTCCGCCGGGAATGGCACTTGGGTGGAGTAAACTCCTGGACTGGATGGGTAACAGGAATGGGATCCCGAGGCGAGGAGTGGGGATGCCTCACTTTCGGCTTCCTGCTGGAGTTTCCCTCCAGACCACGGAGCTTCTCCCGGAGTGCAGAGATCTCCGCCATCCTCGTCGTGATTTCAGGGTGGTCAGCATAGCGAGGATGGCGGTTAATAGTCGCCTCAGCGAGGTCCAGGTACCAGCGTGAGCCACTGGGGATGGGGTGATTGCGAGCGCCGGAAAGGATCCCATCAATCCCATTACTAGCTGGTAGCCCAAGCTCATGGCATAGCCCTTGGGTGGCGATGCCATCTCCCAGCACACTGGTACGCGAAACAAAAGGGAAAAACTACATGCCCAAACAAAGCAAACTCACGGTCATCGGCGTCTCGTTTGGGCTGTGACCTACTGTCATGGGATGGCCCTTATGGACCATTAGTGAGACGCTTCAGGCAGCCAATGAGTTTGCATATTTATTAATGGAAGACACATGATACAAAATAATGAGCCACGTGGGGCAAAAACACAAACAAGATTACGACTAAGGCACGGTAGCAATACATACAGGATAATGAGTAAACTTACTGATACATGGAGGAAGAAGAGAGTGACTGGAGCCAGGGTTAGGGATGCCAGCCGAACGTTAGGGAGACCAACATTATGAGTGCAAGGTCGCAGCCCGGAGTAACCTCGGCTGCTCTCTTAAATAGGGCTTAGTGGATTAATCAGACAATAGGAACTCATTTGTGGAACCCAATCCAGCTGTCACCACGGAGCTCGGCTCTGACAGCCGGAAGCCCCGCCGAGATGCTGTCAGAATAAAAGCCCGGAAAGGCCATAAGGAACTAAACACAGAATGGGAGGAAAATACTGCATGACCCGAGCGCAGACAATATCAGTGCTCAGATCATGACAAATGCATTGCTTTAAGTCAGTTTATGCAAATTTACACAAATCTGCAAAAAGTCAGATGCCCCAAATGTCTTAATAGTGTCTCTCCTGTTACCCTGGCTTTCTCCTAGAGTACCTGATTAACTGTTATTTGGTATATCTATGTTAGCTGGTGAGTTTAAATTGGCCATAGGTGAGTATGTGCCAGTGAATGGTTGTGTGTCTCTCTGTGTTGGCCCTGTGATGGATTGGTGATCTGTCCAGGGTGACCCTGCCTCTTGCCTGAAGAAACTGAGTTAGGTTCCAGATACCTAAACAAGTTAAATGGCTCAGAAATGAATGAATGTCTTAATGTCATTTTCCTAGATCCTAGATTTTCCTAGATGTGATTTTCCTTGATTACACTGCATTTTAATTCATTAAACTTATGAGTTTGGAGCTAACAGCCACCGCACAGGAACACGTTCTCTCTGTTATTTTTATATGGACAGTCTGGTACCGTAATGGCTAAAATTTACTGTTAGCTGATCTAATTTTGCCCACTGTCACCTTCAAGTTCATCTCTTTATTTTGTCAGTTGCAGCAGAATGAGCTAGCTAATTTTCTGATAAACCCAACCATGACAAATCATGCTTGTTTAAAAAAAAAAAATTAAAAAAAATTGGAAAATGACAACAGAATCCTAAGTGTTAATAATACCATAATTGTCATTATAAGCCTCATGATGTGTAAGACAAAAGGGCTTAAAGTTTATAATGAGGAAGATTTAAATTGGGCACATCTCCCCAGGTGAGCCATAGTAAGTAAGGCGGGGCTTAGCAAAGTGTCAGTTACTGGTTTCTGTCCTCCCCCCGAGCACTTCCCTCCATCCCATTCCCCATCTCTCTCTCTGCCTCTCTCCCCTCACTTTTACTGCCAACCAGGATGCTGACAATAGCTTCAATAAAGATGAATTGAAATTGGCTGTGGCTAGATTTGGCTTTCCAAGACGCACAATGGAGGGAGCTGTGCAGTAATTATTAGTCTGGATTCCAGCACACTGTTCAGCAAACCCATTTTACCCCTTTTCTCTCTAGTCTGTCGTTTTTCTGCCTGATATTTTATTCCCTGCCTCTTGGAGATATTTCCTTTCATCTACCCTGGTTTCCCTCATTTTCCTTCTCCGGCTGTCTTTGTTTCGCTTAAAGTCTCTCCACCTTTTCCCCTTCTCTCCTTTTCCCCTCCTCACCCTCTTTGACTCAGTACAGTCCATTATTGTTGTTTGCCAAAGTAGAACTATAATTTCACAGCTGAGGAACCAGATCAGGTCTGGAGTAGTGATTAATAATCTGACGGTGAATAATGATTTCATCCTCCATATTCAGCTGTAGGTAATTATTCGCTGTGTAATCGTGGAATAGATTTGCTCAGGAAAAACAGACTTATTCAAATGTGAGATAGAAACTGGAACGCCTTGGGTGTGTCGAGGCATCCGTGAAGCTAAATTTACATGGGTGAGTTCCAAATATAGGCCCGAGAATAAGATTAGAACATTAGTGTGGGTGTCACTTCAAGCCTCTCCGGTCCCAAAGTCGCACCCGGGCTTGTCTGAGCCGCTGGAGTGAGGCGCACTGCCTGCCTATATCTGCTCATCACAACTGTGATGAATGTGTCAAAAGAAGCGATGCGAGGCATTTCATTCTCTTTGTCCTTGTATCTCTTCTTGTCTATAATGATAATGGATTGCATTTATTTTCTTGATGGAAATCGGGGATCAGGAGGTGGCGGCTGAGGCGACAGACACACGGAGATGATTGTATGAAGGGCTGCAAAAAAAAAAAAAAGAAAAAAAAATGAGCCCTTGTAGTTTTGGGGGTCTTGTTTTAAATAAATTGGTCTCAGAGCAGCCATGCAGTGTGCAGAAGGTGTGAGAAGCTGAGAATATGAAGTCGAGGAGTGTCAGGCACACAGAAATGCAATGCCACCATGCTCAGACATGCATGTTTAAGTCTGGAAACAGTGAAAACACTTTTTCACATTTTCATACTTGATGGCCGGGCCTTTACATTTAAATTTTTGTATTACGCCTGTATTTGCACAGCTTTGCTTGTTTTGGACGAGAACACCGGCATGATCAAAACTGATGACCGAAACAAAGGTCACGGAGCAGCTAATCCCAGTTCTCATAGCAGCCGTTTCAGGCGTGTGCGTGTGTGTGCGTGTGCACGTGTTAACGTGGAGGTGGGCGTGTTTGCTCAGGTTTGGTTATTTTGGGTGTTGTCAACGAGAAGCAGAAATCATTTTTACTGTAGGTACAAGTTTCTCTATCTGGTTGCCAAGCAACGAAAAGCCTTGAGTTTGTCCACAAAGGCGCGTGTGTGTGTGTGTGTGTGTGTGTGCGCGCATGCGTGTACATGTACATCCAGATGTACGCACGCATGCATGCACGGTGTCACACACCTGGGCGTTGCTGAGGTAAACATTCCGCTCCATCAGCAGATAAACAGGAGCTATCACCCCCGCCACCGCGTCCACTCTGCGGCTGCTTCTCACAGATCACATGCCAGATCACACAGTGTGCAGAGCGAGCGCGTCGGGGGATTTTTAAAGTGGCTGTGTTTAGACCTTCCAGATTGTTCTGCCTGCCAGCAAATGAACAATCCCCTTTTGCGCAAATGATGCCACGTGCGTGCACACTTTGACGTGTTCATGCATACGCTCACCCAGCAAGGAGGACATGCTTGTTCTCATTCTGGCGTGGGAGACGGAATCAGGTACGAGGGTTTTTCTGCCCCCTCTCCTACCCCCCCCCCCCTTCCTACTTCCTCATGATGACAGGGGGGGTAATGGGCCATTAGATTAGCACCAAGCAGAGGGGGTGGTTTCAAATGTAATGTGATGCTTTGTTGATAGAAACCAGACGCTTCCCTCCTCCTGACTGAGGCTTTTCTGCAGCGTACGCCTGTGCATGGTTTGCTCAAAATAAGGCCAATGATGATAGAATGAGGCAATCTCTGCTCTTTAGTGTGTGTGTGTGTGACACAAACATGGGGAAAAGACTGGAGATGGAGGCCGTGTGTGTGTGTGTGCGCGCGCGCACTCATTAAAACAGCAAAAAAAGCCAGAGAGGGAAAGCTTGGGAGAGACAATCCTGCTCCGCCGTCAGCACGGATTTACCGATGAAGAAGTAACGTGTCTCTTATCCCTCCTTAAGACATTCCCTCAGTCCTACCCGCTTCCTTGCTGCCTTCTGTTAATTGCCATTGTTCAATACTGTAAATTCTTTTTGTCAGTAGAGACCCTGTGAAGATGCAAGGGGTTAAAAAAAAATTCTCCAGAATCTCAAAGAGAAATTTAGTTCAGTATTCCAACTGAAGATGGAAGGCATAAAAACTGGAGTGCCTTCAGCTGTAACTCTTCAAGTTGAAACAGATCGTTATGCGGTGTTTGTGCCTCTGCAACAGGTCAGACTGTATGACGAGCTAAGCTAAGTGATAATGACTTGTAGCAGCATGGTGCAACAGATAAACACCACCTTGACTGGAAATAAATACAAATTATTTTTTTAAGCTGCACAGGATCAGTGCTTGCTGCTGTCATGAGAAGAATACAAAGTCAGGAATATGTTTTAAGAATGCCAGGCTACCTCCAAATAAGGTCCTTAAAAATACATGAAAAATTCAAAGCATACAAGGTAAGCTTTTGAGCTCAAAGTGGCTATGTTAGCACAGAACTCCAGTGTTCAATATTAAAATCTCACTCCTCTTAGAAAATGATGTTCCCTCTTCACTGTCGGGCTGTTTTCACATTCATCTTCAGATGAGGGAAAGATACGGAGTGCTCAGTTCACATCTCGACTTTAAAAATTAATGTATTAAATTTTCTGACACACTGTAAGCAATTGCTGCTAATTTACAGCAAATTTCCAACAGTAATATACTGTATTAATGTAATACGGTTTTGTACTGTAATTTGTAATGCATTGTGGGCTGTTCAACATGAAGCAACAGCACACAGGCCATCAACAGTATGCTAATGTTTTAATACACTAAACTACAGCATTTTTTTTAGAATGCGTGTGGCAAACTCACGAGGGAAAATTCGGAAAGCCTTTCAGAGCATTAGGACATGTGCTGCTACTCGTGAACAAGAAATCCTGCTTCATCTACATCAACTGGATTGTGCAGCTACAAATAACAATGTAATTAAAAACTAACTTATCTTTATTTCTTTGCCAGTAGAGTATTGCCAAAAATTATGTTTGAAAAGGTCAGTGAGCTCTCTCTTCTGTCTTGCCCTTAACTCCACATATTGTTCTGGCAAACCACAAGAGACGCTGATATTATCAACTTCATAAGCATGCAGTGTTATTGTACACCCCTAAGTTATTTTGATTATTTTGTTTGCTGTTATTTTAGAGTGGCAACGCTGGAATAAAGCCAGGGAGAGGAACAATGATTAGGAAGGTAGTGATCATCTCTCTTTGACAGACAATAGTATTGAAGGAGTTACAACATTGTTGTTTTCATGTTTGATAAGTTCTCTGACATGCAAAATTTTAAGTTTACTGACGTTGCAACTGTTTTTTTTTTTTTCTAAGAATCTCTGGCTTGTGTATTTCGGACATCTAACAGTGTGCATTACTTTAATAATCACTGTTATTTTTTCCACAGTAGCAGTATTTATGTTGATACTGCCTGTTTAAATAAACATTTGTGCCATTAAATCCCTTTGTAAGTTGTTAATTATTTAGTAGGTTTAAACACGTGTATGGAGCCCACAAAACAATGCTAATTTTAATTGCATTAAATTTTAGCATTTAAGATGTTCTAAACTGCTAAACTGATTCACTGTATTATGCCTGTCTACAGTAAACAGTGAAAATGTAAAGTAACCCCAGAATGTAACTATAAATTACAATAGTCACAGAGATATACTGCATTTTAGTTTTATTGTAATAAGCTGTGAATATGTAGGTACCAGTATGAATACTATAAAATTACAGTATATTGCTGGCATCTCGGGCAGACGGAGAGAAGAAGAGAAAGACAGATTCCTTAATCTTACAACTGAGGAGGGGACCATTGGGGCGGCGGACAGACTTCAACAGGTGGAAGGTTGAGACGGCATTTACGTCTGTGTTCGGTTGGCGGTAGGAGTGATTTGTTTGTGGCGGATAGCATAAACTGTACTCTGACTGTAACATCATGGCATCTAGGCTCTGACGAGCTCGATAAAAATGAGATGGAGTGGATAGTACCCCGGTCTGGGAGGCGGAAAAGAGCAGCTGGGGGGGCACCAAGAGCTAGAAGCGGGTCAGATGAGAGTGACGTGGGACGAAGTAACAATGCTAAGAAAACACGAACTAGCCAACACGGATGGCAGTTTGATGATGTAGGGAATGAGTGGAAGGTTTTCATTGAGTTCAATCGGGGTGGGGGGGCACTATCACCCTGTTAAGCTAACAAAAGCAATTGAGAAAGAAATTGGGAGAGTTAAGTTTGCAAAGTTCTTGAATAATAACTGGTTGTTAGTTCATGCATCAAGTAAACAACAGCAAGAGAAAACACTGGCAATGACATGTCTAAATGGAGGCCAAATGAAGGCACATGTTCCTGGCAGCAAACTTGAGGGGAGTTATATCAGGTGTCCCTTTGAGCATGTCTATGGAAGAAGTGAAAATCGAGATTCAAGGAGGAAAGGTGAAGGATGTGAAAAGGCTAAAGAGTAAAAGAGAAGGTTCACTGAAGGATACATTGTAATGATTCACTCCCTAAATCAGTCCAAATAGGATACCTGTATTACAGTGTCAGAGAATACGTCCCAAAGCCACTCAGGTGCTACAAATGTCAAAGGATGGGTCACACTGCTCAACAATGTAAGGGAAAGTTAAGATGTGTTAGATGTGAAGGGGAGCATGAACATGGTAAATGTGAAAAGTCAAGTCAAAGTCAAGTGTTGCAACTGTGGGGGTGAGCACAGTGCTACATATGGAGGATGTGTTGTGCAGAGGGAAGCTAGACAAGCCCAGGAAATCAGAATAAGTAAGAAAATCTCGTATGCAGAAGCTCTAAAGACAGTTAGAGAGGCAGGAATGATCAGAAACACAACGGGCCTTCCTCAAAGAAGTTGAGTTCAAAGGGAAGCACAGCCATCAACAAATCCCACACAAAACACAAGATCATGCCGCTGCAAGGAATTTTTCTGTTCACAAGTGCAAAATGGATGATGACACATTGATAGTTAAGAGGACAAACTTTGTAGCTGTCACAATCCCCCGTGCGCCATTGTACGGTGCACGAGGGAGAGAATGAAAAACCCAATCACGTGAGTAGAAGGTGCTGTATTTATTAAACTTAGTCACAAAATTAACAGTTCAGCTTAACCACAAAAATACAGAGAAATGCAGATGATGACATTAAGGCCACCTGACATGCAGGGTGCCAGCCGGATGCTCTACAGCCCGGTCAATAGGAAGCCTAGTGCCGCAGGACTGCTATAAGCACAAAGGGAAAGGCGATCATGACACTTACAGGGCTGTAGTGATTCCGGGGCGATCCGTGCAGTCTGGAGGGTGAAGAAGGTGAGCAGGGTCAGCCGATAACACCAAGGGGTTAACCAAACTTAAAGTGCTGGGCTGAATACAAAGAAGGTGATGACAACACATACGTAGAGATCTAGCTGCTGCATATGGAGGTGAATGCTCTGACAATCTCTTTCCACAAATGCAGCGAACAAATACTCCTGAAGCTAATGAGGAAAGAGATTGCCAGTGTGAGAAAGCGTGGGCTGAACTTGATTGGGCCTGGTGTGTCAGAGAGCGTGCATGAGTGTATGAATGGGAATGAATGGAACTTGTGTGTGTGCGTGTGTGTGTGTATGTGTGTGTGTGTGTAAGTGAGTATGTGTGTGAACACCCGTGACAGTACAGCTGATGGCACTTGACAGGAGGAGGGGGCGTGCCCAAGCTGTCAAGGAGCGGAGGCCCAATAGTTCCCTGAAGCGCCAGGTGGAAAATAGCACAAAACATAACAATAAGTCAGAGCTGGGTTTGGAACAGCCAAACCCAGATTCACGACAGTAGCTTTTATCTGCCACACCATTAATGTTGCAGCACAGCTAAAGAAGAAAAGTGACAGAATCAAAACCATTGTGGAAGCAGCAGGAAGATTCCTAGAGGTGAAAGATATCAAAGCCGACCAGATTCATGTTTTATTGACAGCTGAAACTGGGGATCATGCACATGTTGAAACTTAATATCTGATTATGGTACTACATATACTACAGTGGAATGCGAGGAGTCTTATAACAAATGGACAAGAACTCAAGAAGTATCTTTATGAACTACAAGTTGTTCCAGAGGTAGTGTGTGTACAGGAGACATGGCTTCAACCTCACTTAGATTTTGTTATTCCAGGATATAGTTCAATCAGGCAGGATAGAATTAACAGTGTAAATGGAGGAAGATGTGCCACTTTCATTAAAGATGACCTGGCATATAGGGCGATTCCCTCCCCTGAGGATATAGAGTGTAATATTATTGAAATATGTAGGCCAAATGGACAAGGAAATATTAAGCTGATTAATTATTACAACCCATGTAGGAAGTTAACAGCAGATACTTTCAGTGTTATGGCAGGGGAAAGACATATGAAAGAGGTATGGTGTGGAGACTTTAATGCCCATAATAGCTTGTGGGGAAGCACACATACAGATAACAATGGAAATGTTGTGGAAGAGAAGTTAGATGAAAGATCGTTAATTTGTCTCAACAGTGGTGAAGGTACCAGTGTCGATGTGCATAGGGGCACATCATCATGTATTGACCTGACTCTGGTATCTGATTCTTTAGTGAGCACCTGTGAATGGAAGGTTATGAACAGTACAACTATGGGAAGTGATCACTTCCCATTACTTACAGTCATTAAAACTGAAAAGTATGTATACAAGAGGGAAGATGTTTTACAAGATGGTGTTTTGACATTTACAAGGCAGACTGGGGAAAATTAAGGTAATACTGTGTACAATCATGTCATTTGGCAATATTAGAAGGTGGCATAGAAGAGTGTTCAAGTCAGGTAACCAATCATATTCTGAATGCTGCAATAGCAAGTATACCTAAGAAAACAACACAGGGTAGGAAGAAGGTTGCACCCTGGTGGAATGAGGAATGTAGTATTGCAGTAAAAGAGCGAAACAAGGCATTCAGAGAGCTGAGGAAGAATATGAATAGTGAAAATTTAATAGATTATAAAAAGAAAAGGGCAGTAGCTCGAAGGATTATTAAAAACAGGAAAAGGTCAACATGGAGAGAATTTTGTTCCACCCTTGGAAGGAAAACAGAACTAGGTGATGTCTTGGGTATGTTTAAAAAAATGAGAGGGAAAAGGGTATCAGTTAAAGTCCCAGCTCTAGTGGATGGGGACAAGATGGTTGTATCAGACAAAGAAAAGGCAGAAGTCCTAGGTAGAGCATTTGTAGCAGTGCATAGAGGAGAACATATTGGTGAGAGTCATAGACAGCAAAGGGAGCATAAACTCAGAGAAAATGCAAACTTAAAAAAGGAAGTGAAAGAAGATATGACTGCGCTAGACCTCGAGCTCACAATGTCAGAGCTTAAGAGAGCTTTGCAAGATTGTGGATACACAGCTCCAGGATATGATCAGTTAAGCTATGCTATGTTCCGGCAGTTGTCTATGCAATCACTGGAACTGGTGCTGAAATTGTTTAACAGAATATGGAAGGAGGGGGTTAACCCAAGTGGGTGGAAAAAGGCTGTAATTTTACCATTTAATAAGCCAGGGAAAGATCCAGCTCATCCAGGCAACTACAGGCCAATAGCATTAACGTCATACTGTACTTAGGGAAATGGATGGAGAAGGTGTTAGTTTACAGACTCTCATATGTACTAGAGCAAAGACGATTAACTCTCATCCTACCAACATATTTTACATACAAATAGTACCAACTGGGGTCCGTTTGGACCCCACACAAAATTTAACTGTTAATTGGATTATTAAGCAATACCAAAGTATTTTTTTTCACTTAAAATGTTTTATTTGGTTAAAACAAAGAGTTGTGCTTGAAACATGATCCAAAAATCACGGAATGGAGCTAGTTTGTTGGTTGCCTGCCTTTCAGCACGAGTAGCCCGGTTGTAATGTGTTTTTCAACCAGTGTGCCCTGGTGCGTTCAGGTTTTTGTGGGAAATTATCTAATTTCACTTCTTAATTGGTACAAGAAATGCAAATACTTTGCCATTGTTGTGCATGTGTTCTGTAGGGCCTACAGAATACAATGCTACATGCTACATGCTAGCATGTACTACATGTATGTAGCATGTACGTATGTAGCATGTAGTACATACTACATGCTACATACATGTAGTACATACATGTATGTATGTACTACATGTATGCATGTAGTACATACTAGCATGTAGCATGCTACATGCTAGTATACAATGCTACTTTGCTACAATGGCAAAGTATTTGCATATTTGCATGGCAAAGTCTACCTCGTTGAGCCATCATTCACTGAAATATAACGCAAAATTCATACATTTAATATCATTAACATCATATTTTTCCCTGGGGACCGATCGGACCCCAATGAAAAATCTGAACTGACAGTACAGAAGAAAACTGTATTTTAAATCAGATTTATTTTTTGTGATTCACAGATGATGACAAACAAAGTCAGAAAGCATGATAGCTGTGATCGATAATATGTCCGTGTTGTGCATAAGAACATATGTGTGGGGTCAATTGGGACCCCACTCGGTAGGATCAGGGTTAATAAACAACTATCAGAATGGTTTTAGAAGAGGAAGCTCCACAGTGGATGCTCTAGTTAGTAAGTAATGATATTGAAAAGACTCTCAAAATGAAAGAAGTAATGGTTATAGTTTATCTGGATATTGAAAAGGCTTATGACTCACTGTGGAGGGATGGACTTCTTATCAAATTGAATCAAATGGGCATTGGTGGTAGGATGTTTAATTGGATAATGGATTTTTTAACACACAGGATAATTAGGGTTAAAGTAGGATCAGAAGTTTCTAATGACTTTGAAATAGAAAATGGTGTTCCTCAGGGAAGTGTGATAAGTCCAGTTTTATTCAACATAATGATTAATGACATGTTTGAGGATCAAGAGGGGTCCATCAAAACAGCACTATATGCAGATGATGGAGCCATATGGACGAGGGGAAGAAATGAGAAATCTCTGTTCAAAAACATCAGGAAAGCAATGAAGAAAGTGGAAAAGTGGTCATATGAGTAGGGATTTAAATTTTCAAACAGTAAAACTTGCTACATGATTTTCACAAAAAAAAAAACCAAAAAAAAAAAAAACCGCAGAACTGGTACAGAACCATTAACATTATATAATCAAGCAATAGAGAAAATGAGTGAGTTCAAATATCTAGGATTGTGGTTTGATAGTGCATACACATGGAGAGTTCATGTTGAAAATCTGGAGACAAAGTGCAAAAAAGTCATTAATCTTATAAAAGCTGTAGCAGGACACGAATGGGGTGAAGATAAACAGGCATTAATTGACATTTACAGAGCACTAATGAGATCAACAATAGACTATGGATGCATGATTTATGGAGCAGCAGCAAAGACGACTGGAAAAAACAGAATGCAGCATAGAGTGCTTTGCCTGTGCATTGAAGCCATCAAAACAACACCAAACAATGCAGTTTTAATAGAAGCAGGAGAAATGCCAATGGATTTGAGAAGAGATAAACTCGCATTATCATACTGGGTGAAGCTGAAAGGAAGTGAGGAAGCAAATATTTCAAAAACAACACTACAAGCCTGCTGGGAATAATCTAACTTCCAGGGACACGGGTTTGGGTGAAAAGCCAGAATGTATGGACTACACACTATTGACATAGCTAACACCAGTCCAGTGAGTAATGTTCCCCTTTAGCTGTTTCCGGGAAAAGAAGTAGACATTAGTCTGCTAATGAGGAAAAAGGATTGGCATATGAGTGAAGTTGATGTTAATGTAAAGCCCCTTAAAAAGGGAAAAATGACAAGGGTGAACACAGTGTGTGCGTCTCCTCACTCGCTTGTATTAAAAGATAAGATAAGATAAGCCTTTATTAGTCCCACAATGGGGAAATTCCAGGATTGCAACAGCACAGGGATAGCAACACTCAGAGCAACAATCAGAAGGCAAGAAAAAAAGCAAGCAAGCTGTGGTGTAATCTAAGTATTACATATGTGGAGCCACTAGGATGTTGACAGACCGGATGTTGTCAGGAGTACAGCATGATGGAGAATAATATGGCGGAGTTCGTGTGTTAATGTGTTGCAGCCAGTCAATAAAAGAGGCTCCGTGTTCACCCAAAGCAGCAGTCTTTATTTATAAAAGAACCCAACACAACATGGTGTCAGAAGTTGGTGCGCTTTGAGGTGAGAAAAGTCAGCTTTGCAACCGGCTAGCGGCTATGCCAGACGAAGTTCAAAGAGCTGCAGCTGCGCCAATTGATCCAGTAATGGCGGCGGCTACTCCAGTGGCAACCTTCACCATTAAACCACCGGAGCCCTTCGACTTTGCGAAACCCCAAGAATGGGAAAAGTGGATAAGACGTTTTGAGCGTTTTAGACTGGCAAGTAACCTGAATAACTCAGCTGAGGCGAACCAAGTAAATACGCTGGTCTATTGCATGGGAGATGAGGCTGACAACGTGCTAAGAGGGCTCGAGCTAACGAGTGTGCAGCACCAGCAGTACGATGCCGTTAAAACAGCTTTTGATAGACATTTCGTTCCCAGAAAGAACGTGATTTACGAACGAGCAAAATTCAACAAGCGAGTGCAACAGCCGGCAGAACCAGTAGACTTGTTCATAACAGCACTCTACGCACTGGCAGCAAACTGTGAGTACGGTGCACTTCATGATGACCTCTTGAGAGACAGGCTTGTAGTGGATCTAAAAGATTCGTTGCTGTCAGAAAGAATGCAGCTTGACAAAGATCTTACCCTAGCTAAAGCTATAACAATGGCAAGACAATCTGAAGAAATAAAACGACAACAAACTGACCTAAGAGATGAAACTAGCGTTAACAGAACAGCCGTGGATGCGGTACACATCAGAAAAGCCAAGCCAAATAAGTTCATAATTAAGGAACAAAAACAGATTAAGTCCTCAAGGCCTCAGCAGACAAAACAAGACAGTAAAGTTTGTTCCAAGTGTGGCAAAGCACCAGCACATGCAACAGTACAGTGCCCAGCTAAAAACGCGGAATGCCATAACTGTGAAAAACGTGGACACTATATTAGAGTCTGTAGGTCCAACCCAACTGTGAATGACGTCACTGACAATGCAGACGGACTTTTTCTGGGTGAAGTGGATCTAGGGGAGGATCCATGGCTGGCAGACATAAATGTGAGAGGAAATAAAGTGACTTTCAAGTTAGATTCCGGAGCGGACGTCACAGCGGTTTCTGACCAAACATTTGAAATCTTCAAGAAGAAAAATGAACAGTTGGAAAAGGCACAAAAACCACTCTACGGACCGGGTGGAACTGCACTAACCGTGTTGGGGTCTATGACAGAGACTATTACATATGGTGACAAGAGCGCTACTGAGAAAATCTATATTGTCAAAAATCTGCGCATGGCACTACTGAGTAGAACAGCTTCCATGAGACTGAAACTAATTGCCAGAATTGACACTATAGACCAAGAGACAGTGAGAAAAGCGTACCCCAAGTTATGCAATGGACTTGGGCTTGTCCAAAAGCCATACACAATTAAACTGAAACCTGATGCTAAGCCCTTTTCGCTCAAGGTGCCAAGGCGTGTGCCACTGCTGCTCATGGGTAAAGTGAAAGAAGAGCTCGAGAGGATGGAAAAGTTGGGAGTCATCAGTCGCGTGGAGCAGCCAACAGATTGGTGCTGTGGCATGGTTGTAGCTCCCAAAAAGGACAAAGAAAAGGTGCATATCTGTGTGGACATGACACCTTTAAACGAGTCAGTGTGTCGCGAAAGATACATCCTCCCGTCTGTGGACCAAATGCTAGGCATGCTCACAGGTGCTCAGTATTTTTCAAAGCTCGATGCAAATATGGGATTTTGGCAAATACCACTGTCTAAAGAGTCGGCCTTTCTCACCACATTCATTACGCCATTTGGCAGATACCACTTTAACCGTTTGCCATTTGGTATTTCCAGTGCACCTGAACATTTCCAAAACATGATGGTAACAGAGGTTACAGCGGGTCTCGACGGAGTCGTCTGTCACATGGACGATATCCTGGTCTGGGGATCCACCAAGGAGCAGCACGACGCAAGACTGCACGCTGTCTTGGAGCGCGCGGAGAAAGCCGGCGTTACGTTGAATATGTCAAAATGTAAGTTTGCCAAAAGAGAGGTCAAATTTCTTGGGTTTATTGTTTCAGCAGAAGGAATGAGGCCAGATCCAGACAAAACCCAAGCTGTTCAGGACATGAAAGAGCCAAGCAACGTGAGTGAGCTCAGGAGCTTTCTCGGAATGGTGAACCAGCTGGGGAAGTTCATTCCGAACCTTTCTGAAAAGGACAAACCATTGAGAGACTTGCTTTCAACAAAGAACATGTGGTACTGGGGGCATGAACAACAAAATGTGTTTTGTAACCTCAAACAAGAACTGTCCTCTGCTCCTGTATTGCAGCTCTATGACCCAAACAAACCACAGAAAATATCTGCAGATGCCTCTTCATACGGATTGGGGGCAGTCATGCTACAGAAGGAGAGAGATGTGTGGTCACCAGTTGCTTACGCTTCCCGATCATTGACACCTACAGAGCAGCGCTACGCACAGCTGGAAAAGAAGTGCTGGCTCTCACGTGGGCCTGCGAAAGATTCAATGACTTTATCCTGGGTCTGCACTTTGAACTAGAAACTGATCATAAGCCACTAGTGAGCCTGCTGGGAGGACAAGCTTTGGATGCACTTCCACCGCGTATACAGAGATTTCGTATGCACCTAATGAGGTACTCATACACTATAAAGCACATCCCTGGCAAAAGTCTCACCACTGCCGACACGCTGTCATGCTTACCGCGCACAAACAGTGTTACTCACACAGACACAGATCTTATGGAGGACACTAACATTTATGTTGACTCTGTGCTGGAGGGACTCCCTACAAGCAGCAAATATCTTGCAGATCTCCAAGAGCAACTGCAGTCCGACAGCGTCTGTTCACAAGTCATGAAATACTGCACAGAAGGCTGGCCGGATCGTAACCAGCTACAGGGAGCGGTGAAGCACTACTGGTCTGAGAGAGCCGTTTTGAGTGTGCATAACAGACTACTACTGAGAGGCACGAGGTTAGTTATCCCCGCTAACATGAGAAATGCAGTTTTGGACAAGATACATGAGGGCCACCAGGGGGTGGTTAAATGCAGAGAGCGCGCCCGTCAGGCTGTATGGTGGCCAGGTTTAAGCAACCAGATTAGTGAAGTTGTACTCAAATGCAGAAAGTGCATACAGGAAAGAGTTAATGTGAGAGAGCCTTTAATGCCCACAGATTTACCAGAAAGGCCATGGCAGAATTTGGGAGCTGATTTGTTCACGCTACAAGACAAAAACTACCTGTTATTAGTGGACTACTTCTCTAGGTATATAGAGATTGCCCAGCTCAGCCCAACTCGCTCTGCCAATGTCATTGTGCATTTAAAATCAATGTTTGCACGTCACGGAATACCGGAGATACTGATCATGGATAACGGCCCGCAGTTCGCAAGTCAGGAAATGGAAGACTTTGCAAAGGAGTACTGTTTTGAGCACGTGACCAGTAGTCCCAGGTACCCCCAAGGTAACGGTGAGGCAGAAAGAGCTGTCCAAACAGTCAAAAACCTAATTAAAAAAGCCAGTGATCCATACCGAGCACTGTTAGCCTACAGAACCACAGTGTTGGCAAATGGCTACAGCCCAGCACAGCTTCTCATGGGGCGTAGACTTCGTACCACCCTGCCAATGCTTCCAGAGGCCTTGCAGCCATGCGTGCCGAATCTGCGACAAATTCGTCACGTGGAAAAGGAGAGACGGATGAGGCAAACAGAATGTTTCAACAAAAGACACAGAACGAGAGATTTGGATAAACTGTTACCCGGAAACTCTGTTTGGATTACAGATGCAAAAGCACAGGGCACAGTGACATCTGTCCACAAAACTCCACGGTCCTATGTCATCAGTGGACCACAAGGGACAATCAGGAGGAATCGCACTCATCTTGTGCCTATGTCGATACCAAAGACTGAGATGGAACCACAGTGGACCCAGTCAAATGGAAAAGACACTCCTACAGAAACTGCTTCTGAGCCCAATGCACAGGGAACACCAGGTGTTGTTAGAACCAGGTCTGGTAGAGAAGTGATTAAACCAAAGAGACTGGATCTGTAGAAGTTACATGTTAATATTTGTGAAAACAGAGTTGAGTTCTAAAAATGCCTTCTTTAAATAGAAAATAAGAGGCCTTTGCATAATATGTTCTTACATGGCAACAGTGTTGAAAAAAAAAAGGAATGTTATAGATTTGTAAAAGGGGGTGATGTGTTAAATTTATGCTGTCATAGTTAGTTGACAAAAGGAAACGGAAATAAAAATGTATTTTGTGTTTTCAGCTAAAAGGGGTCAACTTGGCTTCAGTAAGGGGGATGTGGTGTAATCTAAGTATTACATATGTGGAGCCACTAGGGGGCGACACAGACCGGATGTTGTCAGGAGTACAGCATGATGGAGAATAATATAGCGGAGTTCGTGTGTTAATGTGTTGCAGCCAGTCAATAAAAGAGGCTCCGTGTTCACCCAAAGCAGCAGTCTTTATTTATAAAAGAACCCAACACAACACAAGCAAGAGCAGCTAATATACATATGTACATATTACTATAAATATATATATATATACACACACACAGACACACAGTGCAGAGCATTGTAGCTGGATGGAATAAATATATGAGTATATAAACACACAGTGCGGAGCATTGTAGCTAGATGGAATAAATATGTAGATATATAAACACCCACAGTACGGAGCATTGCAGCTAGGTGGAATAAATATGTAAATATATAAACACACACAGTGCGGAGCAATGTAGCTAGATGGAATAATATGTAGATATATAAACAGTGCGGAGCATTGTAGCTAGATGGAATAAATATATAGATATACAAATATAAACACACCCAGTGCGGAGCATTGTAGCTAGATTGAATAAATATGTAAATTGTGGTCTATATTACTCATATATTCCATACCTACATATGTTAGGACATGTGAAATGCTTAGTGACTGCATATGTAAGGAACTTCACACCTCTGAAAGGACAAAGGAATCTCACCCGCCGTGTGAAGAACAAAGACGTCCCAGGGCGCGACGGCGGAGACCGGAGGAGTCACCCTCACCCCCCAAGACGAAGAGAGGAGTTCCCATCACCTCCCAAGACGAGGAGAGGAGATAACAGGACAATGGGGGGATTAAGATAACGAGGGATGTCAGCCTTTGTAATGCCTGTCTTTGATGTGTGCCTGTATTTAATCAGCGAGCTGGCAGAACTCTCTCTCTTTTTTCCTTCTGCCACGCTCTGCACCTGATGAGACAAGTTAGGAGAGCTGTTCATTAAAACGCTGCTTTTAAACAAAATCGCCTCATTATTTCCAGCTCCTCTACACTGGTGACCTTGACGCGAGTATGGACCGGAGGCGTTCTTCTTCAAGCGACTCATCTGTGGCGACTCAGGCAGACGCCAGCAACTACGCAGACGAGGGAGCGGACGAACAACTGTTCCCCCCGGCAGAAGGAATTGAGAGAGCTCAACTGAGCTCCAGCACCGCCGTGAGAGCCGAAGCAAGGCACCCTCACCCGGCGGGCACAACAGTGATGGTGTGCGCGAATGCCGTCGCTGTCAAGCTGCCCGACTTCTGGCGAGAAGACCCCGCCTCTTGGTTTCAGCAGGCTGAAGCCCAATTCATACTGGCGGGCATCACGGCAGACGATACGAAGTTCTATCATATCGTCTCCAAACTCGACTCCGCCACTTCGAAGTGTGTGCGGAGCTTGATCCGGCGACCACCGACCCGGGACAAGTACGAGACGCTCAAGGCGACCATCGTGGCGAACTACGTCCCGTCAGCGGAGGAAAGAGCCGAGAAAATCCTGGCGGTCTACGGTCACAGAGGGGGCAATCCGAAGGCCCTCATGGAGGATTTGCTGCAGCTCAAGGAAGAGGACAATGACAATTTCCTCTTCCAGTTTATTTTCCTCAGCACGCTGCCGCCACACATGAGAGGGACACTCGCCAGCATGAAGTGCAACGACCACCAAGACTTCCGCACACTGGCCAACGAGGCTTACCGGCTCGTCAACGCCTGCAAGGAGCTGACACCCACAGCGGCATCCGCAGACCTCAAAACTGACGCCCCGAGCCATGGAGACCCACAACCCGCGGAGCAGACCCAACCCACGGTGACAGCGGCGCGGTCCAAATGTAACAAACAGAATGACGTCTGTTATTACCACCACCGCTTCGCTGAGAAAGCCCGCAAATGCGTTCCCCCCTGCAAATTCGCGATGTCGGGAAACGCCAAAGCCGAGGGCTGTTAACAGCAGCGGTTCTCGGCGAGAAAAACAAGCTGTTGTACGTGACGGATGGACACACAGGCAAGCAGTTCCTCATCGACACAGGAGCTCAGCTGAGTTTCGTCATGCCCTCCTACGCAGATCGAGCCATGGGCACCCGGGGCAACGGAGCAGTGGCAGCCAACGGCTCTGACATTGACACGTTCGGCGAAAAGAGCCTGCACCTCCTCATCCACGGCCGCAGCTACAGATGGACATTTGTTGTAGCGGCGGTGAGTTTTAACTTGTTAGGCGCAGATTTTTTGTGTGCACACGGGTTATTAGTGGATCTAGCAAATAGGCCCCTGGTTAATGCACTATCTTTTGCTTCTATTCCATGCTCAGCTCGAGTTTCTCCACCACCTGTGCAGGCCAACGTCACCACGGCAGGAGGTAAGTTTGAGCAGCTCGTCACCCAATTTCCAGCACTCACAACCCCCAAATTCTCAGCCACTGTAGCTAAACACGGAGTTAAACACTTCATTCCGACAACGGGACCTCCTGTTTTTGCCAAAGCTCGCCGCTTAGACGCGGCCAAGCTCAACATAGCATGGGACGAATTTGCAACTCTCGAAAAATTGGGCATTGTTAGACGCTCGAAGAGCCCCTGGGTTTCACCACTTCACATGGTTCCGAAATCCAACGGTTCTTGGAGACCGTGCGGAGATTACCGCAGATTAAACAATGCTACAGCGCATGACCGCTACCCAATCCCTCACATTCAGGACTTTTCACTGCATCTAGCGGGTGCGCGCATTTTTTCAAAGATAGACTTAGTCCGCGGTTATCACCAGGTCCCAGTCCGAGCTGAAGACGTTCCTAAAACGGTGGTTATAACCCCTTTCGGCCTTTTTGAATTCTTGCGAATGCCTTTCGGCCTCAAAGGTGCGGCCCAAACTTTTCAACGTATGATGGACGCGGTCCTACGTGACCTCCCCTTTGTCTTCGTCTACCTCGACGACATGCTGGTAGCCAGGTCGTCCGAGGAGGAACATGAGCAGCACCTCACTACCGTTTTTCAGAGGCTGGAAGAGCACGGACTAATAATCAATCCAGCCAAATGCAAATTTGGCGTTTCGCAAATTGATTTTTGGGGACACAAAGTCTCCCCGAAGGGGGCAGTTCCGCTTCCAGACAAAGTTCGTGCGATAGAAAGTTTTCCACGGCCCCACACGGTCAAATCGCTACAGGAATTTTTGGGGATGGTTAATTTTTACAACCGTTTCCTCCCCCACGCAGCTCAGCTCATGCAGCCCCTATATGACGCGCTCAAAAAAAAGAAGGCTTCCAGCGCGGTCGAATGGACCCCGGAGCGCGAACGCGCTTTCGCGGAAGTTAAAAATGCTCTAGCTAACGCCACAATGTTAGTTCACCCAGATCCCGCGGCCCGCATTGCACTAACCACAGATGCTTCAGACCTGGCCATAGGGGCAGTTGTAGAGCAACTTGTCAGCGGGGTCTGGCAACCTTTAGCATTCTTTAGCAAATCGCTAAACCCAACTGAACGTAAATACAGCACTTCTGACAGAGAGCTGCTGGCGCTTCATTTGTCCATCCGCCACTTCCAGTTTTGGTTAGAAGGACGGAGTTTCATGGCTTTTGTAGATCATAAACCGCTCACCTTTGCTATGGCTAAAATTTCAGAACCATGGTCGGGCAGACAACAGAGACAACTAGCTGCGATTTCAGAGTTCACCACAGACATTCGACACGTAGCAGGCAAACTTAATGTAGTAGCGGACTGTCTCTCTCGCGCTGTGGCACCGCCAGAGCGCGAGGAGACAGATTACACTGCCTCAGCAGCGGAACTCTTCACTAACACAGACACATACGCAGCACCTATCCTTGAAGGGATAGATTATGCAGCCATAGCAGAAGAACAAAACAGCAACGCGGACGTGCGCGCGCTCTTGTCTGGACCAACAGGGTTAAGGCTGGAGAAAAAAGGGTTACGCGACGGCGTGCCCCCCCCTAATATGCGATATTTCTACTGGCCGACCTCGCCCGTTAGTACCAGCTGCTTGGCGCCGCCGCATTTTTGACGCAATTCACTTCCTCGCGCACCCAGGTGTGCGCGCCTCGGTCAAAATGGTTGCTGAAAAGTTTGTGTGGCCAGGCCTGCGCAAAGACGTAAAAGAGTGGGCAAAAACTTGCATTTCTTGTCAACGCGCCAAAATACACAGACACACAAAAGCCCCTCTGCAGCCTTTTCCAATCCGTGCTAGAAGGTTCGACCACATCCATGTCGACCTAGTGGGACCACTGCCTTCCTCCCAAGGTTTCACACACCTGCTAACAATGATAGACCGCACCACGCGCTGGCCAGAGGCAGTTCCTCTAGCGGCAACTACAGCGGAGGAAGTCGCTCGCGTTTTTCTAGCAAACTGGGTGGCACGTTTCGGCGTCCCATCGGACATCACGTCCGATAGGGGGCCTCAATTTGTCTCAGAGCTCTGGTCAGCCATGTCCAACAGCTTAGGGGCAACAATTCATCGCACCACCGCTTATCACCCTCAGGCTAATGGGTTATGCGAGCGTTTTCACAGGTCCTTAAAGGCCGCCCTCAGAGCCTCACTAACGGACACAAATTGGGTAAATAAACTTCCCTGGGTTTTATTGGGGTTGCGTGCTGCACCTAAAGAGGATCTAGATGCTTCCCCTGCAGAATTAGTCTTTGCTCAACCTCTCAGACTCCCAGGTGAATTTTTACCAGAGAACCCAGAGCCAGTCCCAAGGTTTTTAGGCAGCAACGGACCGGACTCTTTTCCCGGTCCAGCTCATCACTCCTTTCCACGAGTTTTTGTCCCTCAAACTTTAAAAAAAGCTGAATTCGTTTTTGTTAAGCATGAAGCTCTAAAACCAACGTTACGCCCAGTATTCGATGGCCCTTACAGAGTGCTGGAACATGGTGATAAGCACTTTGTGCTTGATTATGGGGACAGAAAAGAAACAGTCAGCATTGACAGACTTAAACCTGCCTTCTTGTTGAAAGACGAGCCTGCACAGTTGGCACGAGCACCTCGGCGAGGTAGACCCCCCAAGGGAAAAGTCTCAGCCCCCAGGCAGGGAACAAATAATCTCTCTCCTTCCCACACTGCAGATTTCCCACAAGAAGGTCCCAGCAGGACGCCTAAACCAACCTACAGCAGTTTTGGGAGAAGAATTAAACCCAGGCTGCACAGGGACTGATACCAACCACTCCACAGTTACTCTTTAATTGTGCTGCAACAGTTTAGGACCGACTTATGATTTTACTATACTGTTATGATTACCACTGAACTATCTTAGAAGCATGGCTGCTAGAAAGTTCTTCTGTGGCAACAGCTGTAACACGTAGTATGTCGTAGTAACTGTTCTAGACTGTGAATCTTTCTGTTGTCCTTTCCTAGTTGTTTGGGGGGCCTGTGGTCTATATTACTCATATATTCCATACCTACATATGTTAGGACATGCGAAATGCTTAGTGTCATAACCCGAGTGTCGGTTCTGGCCACACTCGGGTCTCATATCTTTTTGTTCCCTGGCTTTGGCAGCTGAGGGTCAGAGATATAAGCGGGTGCTAAATGTCCTCCAGCGCGGCAGTCTCTGTTATATCCTGTTATGATCACCTGCTATGCTCTTCTGTATGTTCAGCCACGTTCCGTCGTGCTCCTGTTATTCTCAGGTATGTTCCTTTGAGACCTTACTCTCACTGTTGTCCGTCTGGCGCATCGGGTGTCCCCCGGTTCAGATGTCACCCAGCCACTGTATGTGTTCTGTGAGTGTTCTGCCTTATCCTCAATAAATTACCACTGCAAACTCTCTGGTGACTGAGGCGTCTTGTGACGGTCCGTGAGGGCCGTCGTGACACTTAGTGACTGCATATGTAAGGAACTTCACACCTCTGAAAGGACAAAGGAATCTCACCCGCCGTGTGAAGAACAAAGACGTCCCAGGGCGCGACGGCGGAGACCGGAGGAGTCACCCTCACCCCCCAAGACGAAGAGAGGAGTTCCCATCACCTCCCAAGACGAGGAGAGGAGATAACAGGACAATGGGGGGATTAAGATAACGAGGGATGTCAGCCTTTGTAATGCCTGTCTTTGATGTGTGCCTGTATTTAATCAGCGAGCTGGCAGAACTCTCTCTCTTTTTACCTTCTGCCACGCTCTGCACCTGATGAGACAAGTTAGGAGAGCTGTTCATTAAAACGCTGCTTTTAAACAAAATCGCCTCATTATTTCCAGCTCCTCTACATAAATATATAAACACACACAGTGCACAGCATTGTTGCTAGATGGGATGAAACAGCACAACCGTCTACTTAGTTATCCTACATGGTATGATTATGTACATACAAATGTATATACAAATTCTCACCCTCCATAGCGACCGGTATTTTCCTAGTTGTAGGCCGGAGGGGACCATTGTGTAAGTCTATTGCATCTTTTGCATTCAAAAAACTATTAGTTTGTTACGTCTTTTTTGCTATCTCTGCAAGCAGCCCTGCTTAGGTTGTACAGTCTGACAGCCGTTGGTAGGAAGGACCTGCGAAACCTCTCGGTTGTGCACCTGGGATGATGTAGTCTGCTGCTAAATGAGCTCCTCAGTGCATTCAGTATGTCCTGCATAGGGTGGAACTCGGACTCCAGCAGAGATGACAGTTTAGCCACCGTCCTTCTCTCTCCTATCTCCTCCACCGGATCAAAGCGCTGCCCCAGGACAGAGCTAGCTTTCTTGATCAGTTTGTTCAGTCTCTTCCTATCGGCTGCAGTAATGCCACTGCCCCAGCAGACCACTCCAAAAGTGATGGCTGATGCCACCACCGTGTCATAGAATGTCTTCAGCAGTGCCCCTTGTACACAAAAAGACCTGAGTCTCCTCAGTAGGAACAGCCTGCGCTGTCCCTTCTTGTAGAGTGCGTCAGTATTGTGTGACCAGTCTAGTTTATTGTTCAGATGAACACCCAGGTACTTGTAGGATGTCACCATCTCAATGTCTGTTCCTTGTATATTTACTGGTGCTGTGAGGGGTTGTCCATGCCTGTGGCAGTCCACCACCAGCTCCTTAGTTTTCCTCGCGTTGATCTGGAGGCAGTTCCGATGGCACCAGTCCACGAAGTCCTGGATAAGCCCTCTGTACTCAGCTTCATCTCCATTGGAGATGAGGCCAACGATCGCAGAGTCATCAGAGAACTTCTGTAGATGGCAGTGTGTTGTGTGAGAAGTCCGCAGTATAAAGAGTGAACAGGAAGGGAGCTAGTCAAACATAAAAGTCAAAAGTCAAACATTTTAACAATTACAACTTAAACAATTACCTTAAAAAGGGAAAAATGACAAGGGTGAACACAGTGTGTACGTCTCCTCACTCGCTTGTATTAAAAGTGAGGAAGTTGCGCGCGCACTTCCCTTGCTGGAGCTCTAAGGCGTAACTAATAGAGTGACGGTTTCATGATCGCAGTCTCTAAATTGAACACCGATAGCATTGCTGAATAATCAATACCAACTCTCATTCAATCAAGTACAAGAATAACCAAATAACAGCTAAATCCATTACAAATAACAGTATCCTAAGTAACAAATATTTATCTTGAATGCTTGAGTAACAAATACAAGTACAGTAACAGTATCTTATATGACAAATGTCTTTCCATCTATCACATACTCCCCCTCAATGTTAAATGTTGTCCTCAACATCAAAACCCTCGTCCCCTAGCGCAAATCAGGTATTCAAACTTCTTATGACCAAAATACTCGAATCACATATTAGTTCAATGCTTCTATTGCAACATCTAACATTTAGGAATGTATTGTTACAGACCTGGAACTCTTTTCATACACTCTGTCATGCAAGTAACAAATACTCATTGTCCAGTGTTTCTTGTGTATGCATTCTGTTACAGACTGGAACTCTTTTGATACATTCAATTTTGAGTCCAAATAGCATATTTGACAGACTGCAACTCTTTTGATACATTCAATTTTGAGTCGAAGTAGTGCATGTATGACAGGCTGGAACTCTTTTGATACATTCAATTTTGAATCCAAATAACACGTTTGACAGACTGGAACTCTTTTGATACATTCAATTTTTATCAGAATGCAACTTACCAGTCTACATCCCGTATACACATATGGGCTGGTAGTGATGTGGCTGCGCTGAGTAATGAACCCTTGGATAAAGGCGCGATGCAGTGGCACTGTAACAGGATGGAGTTCCTATTTGATCATACCTGAAGATCTTTGGTGGCCTACGGTTCCTCTGAGGCCGCTGCTGTTCCTGATTCTGGTTCTCGTTCCTTTCAACTGACAGGAAAGGGGTGTCTTCGGCAGGCTGGTCTTCTGTCAAGTCTTCTCCTGTGTCTGATGGAATGTCACTGTGTGGCTCCTGGCTTACTGAGGGATTATCATTGTTGCTTTCTAGCTGGGGAGCAAGTTCTCTCCAGTCAAATTCAGCTGCTCTTTCTGTACTGGCAGGAGTCGCTGTCCATGGTCCTGATGACTGAGGTGGGTACTGAGGTGGTATGGGAAAATAATCATCGTCATCGTCATCTTCCTCTTCCTCTTCCTCGGGGCTGTCCCTAGCTTTTGCAGTCTGTGCTGGTGATTTTTTTTGTTTTACAAGTGAATGCGTTCTTGTCTCCAGCGGCAGGTGATCACATGGCATAAGAAGGTTCCGATGCAGGGTCCTGGGCTTTCCTTTCCCTTGCTCCGGTCTCAGTTCATAGATGGGACTATCCTGCCCAACTTGCCTTACCACAGTATGGATTGTGTCTTCCCAGTGATTTCGCAGCTTACCAGTTCCTCCACGGGTCGGGCCTCTCCTCCTGGGGTAGCGCCTATAGCGGCTCCTGTCAGTGGCATACCTGCTTCCTTGAACTGCAGTGCCTCCTGGGCCGATAACATTTGCCGCCTCTGCTCCCTTTTCTCCCTCAACTACATCAAACTCCACAGTTTCGCCATCTCCAACACTGTGAAGGTATTTCCTCGGGTTGTTCTTTTTGATGGCTGTCTGGTGTACAAAAACGTCTTCTTTGGTGTCATTCCTATTGATGAAACCATATCCATTTCTGACGTTGAACCATTTGACTGTACCCAAGACTTTTGTTGTGATGACCTTCTTACTCCCCGCTGGGGCTGCGGCTGCTGGGCTGGATGGGCTACTGTCTTTCGGGCTCTCCGCTTTCCTCTCTCTTCTCCCCCAGCTAGCACGACTTTGGGACTTCCTAACAAAGCCAGTCACTCCCTGTCCCTCGGGGGCAACCACTCTCCATTTAAAGAGCTCTCTCTTGCAGCATTATGCCCCCTATATGCTCTACAGCCTGCCTGAAAATGCTCCCTATATGTTCTACAGCCTGCCTGAAAATGCTCACTACTCCCACACCTATAGCAATGTTGGCAGTATTCCTCACCCCTCTGCTGGCATGCAGAGCACCTCGGCTGCACACGTGGCATTGGATATCTCTGGGGTGCAAATCTCTGTTGAAACTGCGCTGTTCCTCTGTGGAACACTGGACCCCTGGGGAACCACGATTCCTGAACTGGTCCACCTGAAAGTTGGGGGGGGGGCACTTTGGTCATTCAGGGAAGGGTACTGTGGCTGGACATATAGTGGAGGGTAAGTGACTCCATAGCTGGATTCTCTGGTTACATTAGGATACATCTTTGGTATGTTTTCTGTCTTACTCATGGACTCTGTTATTTGTGACACCTGTGCTTTAAGGTCTCTTAACAGTGTCATGTCTGCTTTCATTTCTTTCAGGTCAGACAACACATTTAGGGGAAGTGTAGCTACACTTTGCTGGGCTACACACTTATCTTTGCTGTTATCACTAGACTGGATAGTGTGTACACTAATTGGTCGCTGTGGCACAGACTGTCTCCTTTTATCCTGCCTCTCTTTTTCATGTGCACATGCTATGTTCAATCTTTCTAACAACAGTTCATCTGAGGTTGTTGTCTGCAAAAGGAGGGGCTGAAGGTCGCTCCTGATACTATCATTTTGCAGCCCTGTTAATACTGTGTGCATGAACATGCTTTGCACGAGAGCTGGGTCATATTTGAGGCTAGATTCGGCTTCCTGTGATGCAAACAATATTTTCTGCCTTAAATCCATTGTTCGAATTAAAAAGTTCTGTGGGGTCTCCCTATTGCTCTGGACCTCTGCAGTCAACTGCTTGTAAAGCTCTGTGGCACTTCTCTCTTGATAATGTGACCTAAGAATTCTCCTAAGTGTAGGGAGAGACAGGTCGCTTTTACCTTTGAGGTAACGCCTAAATTGCAAACCTGGCACAATAGCTCTGATGACCGCATCCACTATCTCTAACTCAGGATATCCTTTGCTGAGGCCGTTCTCAATTTGGTGGGCTAAACTGGAGAAAGTGAGTCTGTCTTTCGGTCCAGGTTCACCAATCTGACCAGAAATCTTATAGTCTTTATGCCAGAGTGGATTGGTTACAACAACCGGGGCTGTGTGGCGTGGGGCAGTCTCATTATTTGCTAAAACTTGCATTTCAGCTTCTTTTCGCTGCACTGCCAATTTCAGCTGCTCCAACTCTTTCATTACATTCTCCTTTGCATGCGTTGTTTGTGACACATCATTTATATTACTCTGGTTCACATTTTTATTGTATCTTGTATGCTCAACAGTTCTGACATACCTTCATCTTCCCGTTGTTTTAATTCGTCACGTTCGATGTGCTGACTGATATAAGACACCAACGCACAGTGAGTTTTTCTTGTTATTTTCTCTCGATTGTCTCCTGAGATCTCAATTAAATCACATATTTTCACTAGCTGATCCGTAGTAAGCTGGAATAGAGCTCCTTTCATTTCAAACAACAGATTTTCAATTTCCGACTCCATTTTGGGCAAGTGAGTAACAGACAGTGTGGACACGTGGTGCTGAGACCTGATGCTGAAGGCTTTGCAGCTCCTCGGTGGCTGTTCTACACCTCAGGATGCACGTTGCTCCTCGCTGGCCTCGTAACTACCGCCCATCTGTTCTGCTGAAACACTCCCCTGCCTGGGTTGTTTTTTGGGATGAAGAACGTAAGATGGCTTCCTTCATGTTGCGGTGTCGGCCTCACGTTTTTCACCACAGCGGTGCCTCCAAATGTAAAGCCCCTTAAAAAGGGAAAAATGACAAGGGTGAACACAGTGTGTGCATCTCCTCACTCGCTTGTATTAAAAGTCAAACATTTTAATAATTACAACTTAAACAATTACCTTAAAAAGGGAAAAATGACAAGGGTGAACACAGTGTGTGCGTCTCCTCACTTGCTTGTATTAAAAGTGAGGAAGTTGCGCGCGCACTCCCCTTGCTGGAGCTCTAAGGCGTAACTAATAGAGTGACGGTTTCATGATCGCAGTCTCTAAATCGAACACCGATAGCATTGCTGAATAATCAATACTAACTCTCATTCAATCAAGTACAAGAATAACCAAATAACAGCTAAATCCATTACAAATAACAGTATCCTAAGTAACAAATATTTATCTTGAATGCTTGAGTAACAAATACAAGTATAGTAACAGTATCTTATATGACAAATGTCTTTCCATCTATCACATTAAAACACGCATTTACCTCAGGAACAATTACTATAACTACTTACAGCTCTATACTGATGGTTCAAAGAACAAAGAGGGCTCTGTTGGAGTTGGAGTATACATTCCAGAGTTTAAAGTGACCATCTCAAAAAGACTCTCCGACAATACATCCGTGTTTACAGCAGAGATGGTGGCAATAATTATTGGTTTGCAGTGGGTGAAGGAGGTCAGACTGGACCGGGTGGTGGTGTGCACAGGTTCACTTGCAGCTTTAAAAACCATTCAGACACTAAAATCTACAAGGGAAGACTTGGTGATTGAGCTATATCACAGTTTATTTAGGGTACACAGGGGTGGTGGAGATGTTCAGTTTTGCTGGGTTCCTGCACATGAAGGGTTGAAAGAGAATGACTGTGCAGACAAATTAGCAAAAAGTACACTTGAGAAAGAAATAACCCATACCACTGACTCTTGGAAAAGGTGAAGGGAAAGCAGTAATCAAGAAAAAAGAATTGAGCTATGGCAAAAAAGATGGAATGAAGATCATAAAGGGAGATTGTATTACAAAATACAAAAATCTATTGCAATTAATTGCAATAAAGAATTATAAGACAACAAACAGGAGGGAAGACATCATTATGGCAAGAATCAGACTGGATCATATAGGTTTAAACGGCACTTTATTCACCATGGGGAAAAGCGAAAGTGATAAATGTAGAGAATGTGGAGTAAAAGAAAATGTCGAGCATGTAGGACCTTGGGGAAGTCAGATTATTTAGCATCGCAGAGGGAAACAGTGAATAAGCATGGGAGAACAATGCCCAGGGGGTTCCTGGTGAGATAGCAGGAAGGAGTCAGGGACATAGGGGGTTGAATGCAGTGTAATGTAAATGTCATGCTGTGTGATAGGAAATGCCATGAAACGTGTGAAGAGAGAGATGAGTTAACTGAGGAGAGCTTGTTGAAATGATTCAGTCTGTTCCGTGCTTGAGAGATGTGAAGCGTGTAATAAACCGTCTGTCCATGAATCTGCCTCTTATTTTACACACCCCACAAGCACATCTTATTACACTGTCACAAGTATGGAAATGAAAGAGAGAGAATGAATAATGAAGTTTGAGAGGCTGGTAGGGAATGGGATTTAACTGGGATTCTGGGAACAGATGGAGATGGAGAGGCACCAAGAATTACGAGAAAGGTTCTTTTCTCTTTTTAAATAACACAGGATTAAGTCATAGAATTTAGGGGTCAGGCTCAAATGATATAATGTTACACACTCTTGTACAGTAGGTGGTGGTATGCACCTTTCAGTTGTTTGCTATCCACCAGTAGTAAGAGAAGAAGAAGAAGGCATCTCGTGCAGAGTGTTTAGCACTGCAGCAGCACAGCAACTCACCCTTGGCCGGGGGATCCTGGGTTTGATCCCATCCCCCGACCAACAGTGATCTGTGTGGAGTTTGCATGTTCTCCCCGTGTCTGCGTGGGTTTACTCCGGGATTTCTCTGGTTTCCTCCCATGTTCCAAAAACATGCAAGTTAGGTTAATTGGCATTAAACTGGGGATTCTAAATTGTCCTTAGGTATGACTGTGAGAGTGAATGGTTGTCTGCCTCTCTGTGTTAGCCCTGTGATGGAGTGGCGATCTGTCCAAGGTGTGCCGTGCCTCTCGCCCAAAGATGCTGGGATAGGCTTCAGCCCCCTGCGACCCGAAAAAATATTAAGTGGAAGAAAATGGATGGATGGATGGATGAATGCTGGCATCTCTGCTGCTAGTACTTTACTGTAAATTAAATGAATACATAAATATACTGTTTTTCACTATTGCAGTAATAAGCTGTAAAGTGATTTCACAGTATGAATACTGTAAAATTACAGTAACGTTCCGACGTCTCTCCTGCTGGGATAGGCTTCAGCCCCCCCGCGACCCAAAAAAATATTAAGTGGAAGAAAATGGATGGATGGATGGATGAATGCTGGCATCTCTGCTGCTAGTAATTTACCGTAAAATGAATGAATACAGAAATAAACTGTTTTTCACTTTTACAGTAATAAGCTGTAAAAACATTTCACAGTAATAATACTGTAAAATAATGTTAAAATGCTGGCAACTCTCTTGAGGGGTGATGATCCCCTCATAGATCATTACCTTATTGTGGTGGGGAGTTTGTGTGTCCTAGTGATCGCAGGAGCTATGTTGTCCAGGGCAATTTGCCGCTGGTGGGGTCACCCAAGATAAAGTGGTCTTGGGTGAAGGGCCAGACTAAGAGCGATCCAACAGACTCCCATGATGAATGAAATATCAAGGATTCAGTGTACCCTGCCCAATATGGGGTTACCAGGGCCCCACCCTGGAGCCAGGTCTGGGGGAGGGGCTCAACAGCAAGCGCATGGCGGCCGGGTTTCTGCCCTTGGGACCTGGCCGGGTTCAGCCTGAAGGAGTTTCATGGGTCCGCCCTCCGGTGGGCTCACCATCTGCAGGGGTGACCATGGAGGTCGGTGGTATGTGGATCAAGAGGTGGTTGAAGGCAGAGACCTTGGCGGTCTGATCCTTGCCTTCCTAAACTGGCTTCTGGGACATGGAATGTCACCTCTCTGGTGGGGAAGGTGCCTGAGCGGATGCACGAGATTGAGAGATACCAGCTAGATATAGTAGAGCTCACGTCAATGCACAGCTCCGGTTCTGGAACCAGCCTTCTGGAGAGGGGCTGGAGCTTGGCCTAGGGAGTTGACTCGGGCGAGAGATGGCGAGCAGGAGTGGGTATTCTTGTATCCCCCCAGCATGCTGCCTCTTTGGTAGCCGGGTCCTGGGAGTGGATGAGATTTGCCCTGAGTACCTCAAGGCCCTGAATGTTGTAGGGCTGTCATGGTTGACATGTCTCTGCCACATTGTGTGGAGGTTGGGGACAGTGCCTTTGGCATGGCAAACAGGGTTGGTGGTTCCTCTCTTCAAGAAGGGGGACCGGAGGGTGTGTTCCAGCTTCAGGGGAATCACACTCTTCAGCCTTCCTGGGAAGGTCTATGCCAGAGTACTGGAGAGGTGAGTCCGGCTGTTGGTTGAACCTCGGATTCATGAAGTGCAATGTGGTTTTCGTCCTGGCTGTAGCACATTGGACCAACTCTTTACCCTCTCGAGAATCCTCGAGGGTTTGTGGGAGTTTGCCCAGCCAGTCCACATGTGTTTTGTAGACTTGAAGAAAGCATTCAACTGCATCCCTCATGGTCTCTTATGGTCTCTTGCAGGAGTATGGGGTATCGGGCTTGTTGTTACAAGCTATCCGGTCCCTATATGACTGTTGTAAGAGTTTGGTTCATATTGCCAACACCCAGTCAAACTTGTTTCCGGTGAGAATTGGACTCCACCAGGGCTGCCCTTTATCTCTGATCCTGTTCATAATTTTTATGGACAGGATATCTAGGTACAGCCAAGGAACAGAGGGTGTCATGTTCAGTGACCACATGATCTCATCTCTGCTTTTTGCAGCTGATGTTGTCCTGTTGTCTTCATCAAGCAATGACCTACAGGTCTTACTGGGACGGCTTGTTACTGAGTGTGAAGCGGCTGGGATAAGAATCAGCACCTCCAAGTCTGAGTCCATGGTCCTCATCCGGAAAAGGGTGGATTGTCCTCTCAGAGTTGGGGACATGCTTCTGCCCCAAGTGGAGGAGTTTAAGTATCTTGAGGTCTCGTTCATGAGTGAGGGGAGAATAGAGTGAGAGATTGACAGATGAATCGGAGCAGCATCTGCAATGATGCGTTATGTTGTACTGGTCTGTTGTGGTGAAAAGGGAGCTAAGCTTTAAAGCAAAGCTGTTGATTTACTGCTTAATCAATGTTCCTACCCTTACCTATGGTCATGAGCTTTGGGTAATGACCAAAAGAATGCGATTATGGACAGAAGCAGCTGACATGACCTTTCTGCGTAGAATTGCTGGACTCACCCTTAGTGACAGGGTGAAGAGCGCAGTCATTCTGGAGAGGCTCAGAGTAGAACTGCTGCTCCTCTACATTGAAAGGAGCCAGCTGAGGTGGTTTGGGTATCTGATCAGGATGCCTCCTGGACACCTCCCACTTGAGCTGTTTTCAGCATGTCCCACTGGGAGGAGACCCCGGGGCAGACCCAGGACATGCTGGAGAGATTATGTCTCCCAGCTGGCCTGGGAACATCTTGGTATCCTCTCTGAAGATGGTATCCTCGCTGAAGACTTCCCTCTCCCCAGGTGGCTGAGGAGACGCAAGTCTGGGCTCCTCTGCTTGAGCTCCTGCCTCAGTGACCTGGACCTCCAGAAAAGTGGTAGAAGATGGATGGATGGATGGAATTCTTTACAGTGCATTACAACTTTTTCAGAGGCTTATTGTGGTCTAATATGTTACTGGCACAAATATGACATATGGGAGACATTTTAACTTAGGAAGCAGAAACAAGTTGAAATCTGAGGAAGTTATGAGACAGAATTATAGATACTTGAAAGACTGTTAAATGTTTTTCGGATACCAACCTGAACTTAAAAATACTTATTGTTCAGCTGTATACTACACTGTACAAATGTACACAATAAATCCCCACATTCACTATCTAAGATTCCCTCTTATAGCCAATTTTTACTACACATTGTTCCAATGGATGAGAAAAATACTTAAAATATCCCTTTTTTAAAAAATCTGCAGATAAATATAGGTGGAAGTATTTATATATGAGTGGATTAAGGATTGTGTGTAGGCACATGTTGGCCACTGACTACATGAGCACTACACACATCAACCTCAAGGACTCAGAGATAGACAGAGAAAAGTCAAGGACTCCTACACTATCTTGAATTACTTAAAATAATGCTAAAAGTCAGGATGGACTGATATTGGGCATCAGTCAGTATCGGGGCTTTATTGAGATGAGATTCAACTTTATTGTCATTACACATGTATGAATACAAGGTAACGAAACGTGACTTGGCATTTGGGCACGCTCTGCAGAGTGCGTCCAAGGCCGGGGCAGCCGCTAGGCGCCAGTCATAATGGCAGTAGTAATAATGGCGCCAGGCGCCATTATTACTACTATTGGTATACTCAAACTGGTGTTGACCATCTCTCCGTGTCGTTACTCTGTTGAAGCACAGCATGAAGATTATATACTTCATTTCTCTTGACTGTTGAGTAGAATAGTGATGACAGAAAGTAAAAGATAAAGACAGGAAAAAAACTGGATGTATACAGATTTTTAAAACAGTTTCATCAAGTGCTGATACCCAGTATTATTATGTACTCAACCTGAAGTATTTGTGCAATCAAAGATAGCTATACACACACACATACTGTATTAGTGGCTGTTTTCCATTGCTATGATACATTTGCACATTCACCATATTGGAGAGATCAGGAACAGCACTGATACATTATGTCAAGCTGTGGGTTGGGGCCATGTCCTCGCCTTATGTTATAGTTTATATTTCTTGTCACCAAGACATGGTCTCCAGCCCACATCCTTGCTTTAAGTTTATTTTCTGGGATTTTCTGTATTTATTGTTATTTATTAGAGTCATGGTTATGCTTTATTAAATTAAATTACCCTTTATTGTCATTCAACTGTGCAACCAATCATGTACAGTAGAATGAAATTGTGTTTTACCTATCTACAGTGTTAATCACACATACCCCAAGTGCAGAATCAGAGGGCCGCTACCATGCAAGGCGCCACCACAGATTTCCCTCCTCCATTCCATTATTGCTGAGCACCAAGCTGGACGGCAGGAAGTTCCACTTTTATATGGTCTTCGGCATGACCCGGCCGGGATTTGAACCCCTGCCTCCCGGGTGTGGGGCGGATGCTCTACCAACTGAGCCACCACTCCGATCCACAGGTTATTAGGCGAGGTTATTATCCTTGCCTTAGTTTTCTATTGGCTGTTTATTATTATCTCAGTCTTGTTTGTGCTCTTTGTTTTGGTCTTGAGCTTGAGTTGATGTGTGTGTTTATTTCTGGATTTTTTCATAGCTTGATCCTTGGTTTGCATCTTATTATGTTCTTGATTGTTCACAGCTGTTTGTGTTTTAGTTGATTCTGTTCTGCTCTATTTAAGGGACAACACCCCTCACCTGGGTGCTGTGTCATTGTCATTATTTGGCATGATAACACACTTTTGTCTGCCGTGTCTTGTCCGTGTATCTTGCCTGTCTAGCCAAGACGTTATCTGTTTCAGCCCATGAGCTACATTATTTTCTGTTTGTTAATAAAATGTCAAATGCTCGTCATGCTCCTGAGTCCCATTTTCTGCCCGGCCTGGGCATAAACTATGACACATTAGGCCACAGTAACTTGTGTACTTGGCAACCATTTCACCAATTATTCAGTTACTGTGTGTTAGCACTGTACCATAATGCTGGGTTCTACAAAAAAAAAACCAAAAAAAAAAACAGACCATCAATGATGGTAGCTCATTCCAGCCTGATGAAATCACCCCAAGCGTGATCAGATCTAATGACCATTGACCTTGACCTTCAGCACAGCTTAGCTGTACATTCACTTGAGGATCATTGCGTGTGAGTTTGGCGACACTGAGCAATTGCCTAAGAATTTCCATGAAATATGGACAGACAGACAGATGGATGGAAGACAGATGCCACACCATTGCATTACATTTTGGGAGTAATATATAATTTTGGCAGGTGTAAGCATGGAGCACAATGACAACCTTTAAACTGTACAATCAGAAAATGTTATCCAACCACACATTTTCCTGTCAGGAACTGAGCCGGCGTGGTTTTTCCCCGGCTCGCTCCTGATCTCTCTGTGGGTCATGGGGCCGTTGTGCATGCATGTTTAGTATGTATTTCCAGTGTGTACTGTGCCCATAGCCACTGCTCTGGGGCCGGCAGTTGTGTGTCTGCTGACAGTCTGCCGGTCTGACCACGCCCCCCTCACTGATCACCATCAGCTGTTCCCAGCCCCGTTGATCATCTTTCCCGGGCCTCGCCCAGGTGCCTTCAATTTACCATCCCCAGCAATACGTGACCTTTAGGAGCCTTTTTCCAGTCACGCATTGCTGAGTCATTGCGCTAGACATACAGTCGTTAATCGCTGTACGATAGCCTAAGTCGATGAAGGACTATTCTCTCTCTGTGCTTATTTGGACTAACTCGGACAGCTCCGGTTCTGTGAGTATTCACTGTGTGTGTGTGCTCCCCGGTCATTCTCACCTGAAAACTGTAGAGCGCCCCTGAGGACTCCTTTAGCTTCTGAGAAAGCCATTACTGTAACTGTGTGTCAGTATTTGTATTAATAAATGTGTGTGGTGCATTACCCAGCGCTTAAATCCTCGCCGAGGAAGAGAAGCACCATGAGAGGGAGGCCCAATGATGCGTTTTCCCACCTGCAAGGGTTCCACCCTCTGCGCCTGCTCAACCCCCGGGTTCACCATCGGACGAGGAGTGGTCAAACCTACTCGCCGTGGTCAACAACCAGGTCGAGGAGGAGCATCGGGAGAGGGAGGAGCGCTGCGAGAGGGAGGCCCAAGGACACACTTCCCCGGCTGCGAGGGTTCCACCCCTGTGCCTGCTCAATCTCCAGAGAGGACGGAGCTCCTCAGCATGATGAACTTGCTGCCCAGCAAAATCCCAAATAAATGTGTGTACTTTAACAAATAATCATAATAACATTTACCATTACAAATATAACATGATCACACAATAAGTCATAACAGTGGTGACATCCCATCGTCACAGCGGCGCTTCGCATCCCGGACTATCTGGTCCCCGAGCCATCCGGGAGGAAGAGGAGGTGGAGCTCTCGCCGGAAGAGGTCTCTGGTCTCGCCGCCACAGTGCAAGGAGGAACGCCCGGAGGGGGGAGACATCCCGGAGGCTGCTGAGGACATCTCATGTCAGGAGGACAGGCAAGTTACTTCTCATTTAACTTTTATGCTTGATGAACAAGTTTGCCTACCTCCTGGTGAGGAGACTTGGGGTGAGCAACCCCCTGAGTGCTCTGCCCCAGTGGCATGTAGTGCCCCCATACCTGTCTCCACCCAACCCTTTCTATGTACCCCCACGAGCTCGCCGGCACCGGATCCAGGTCACTCAAGGGGAGAGGAACCGGAGGTCCGGGAGGGTCCAGCTCATGACGACATGGGCCCAGTGGTCCCGGAGGAGGTCGACTGGGGTTTAGCATCCAATGGACCGGAGGAACCTGTGCACCCTAAATCGCCGGAGCCCTGGATGGTGGTGGAGCCTGAGTTCAGGCAAGTGTGCTCCATTATGTCAATAGTTTCTATGTCGATGTCACACTGCCCGACTCATGGTGAAGAGGACCCGGAGCAGCTCCCAGTAGCCCTCGGGACCACCTCACTGGGCTCTGCCGCTGCCGGCGACCCAGACCCGGCCTCTCTTTCTCCCTCTCCGGGTTTGGAGTCCCCTGACAGGGTCACTGGCGAGCAGCTGATCCCTCCAGAGGCCTCCGAGGATTGGGGGTCAGCACCAGGGGTCAAGGGGAGCATGACCTCCCCGTTGGTGAGATCATTGTGGGTGCAGCTAAGCTCCAACCGAAGTTCACCGTGGGTGCAGCTAAGCTCCAGCCGGAGTTCACCACGGGTGCAGCCCAACTCCAGCCGGAGTTCGCCACGGGTGCAGCCCAGCTTCAGCCGGAGTTCACCGAGGGTGCAGCCCAGCCTCAGCCAAAGGTCAACCGCCGTGCAAACGGAGAATCAGCTGGAGGTCACTGCCGGTGCAATGGAGAATCAGCTGGAGGTCACCACTGGGTGCAATGGAGAATCAGCTGGAGGTCACTGCAGGTGCAGTGGAGCCGGGCCCGGTCAGGTCCACTGCGGGTGCAGCGGGGCCAGTCCAGTCTGGGTCCATTACGGAAGCAGCCGTGGCCCAAGCTGGGACCACCAAGGGTGCTGTGGGTCTGCCTCAGGACGCCATGGGCTCCCTTCTCCTCTCTGTCCGACGCCGTGGGGGTTCCCTCTTCTACGTTCTGGTCACCCCCCTGTGAGCCTTCTGGTGGACAGACCCGCCTGCTGCTTCATCCTGCCGGGTCCTGGTTGGCTTTACAGTGCTGGCTGACCGCCTGAGAGACTAGGGTTCTGGGCCAGATGGCCGTGCAGTCCGGCAGGCCCACCAGACTCTGTCCACCGGACTGCCCCGCTGGGTCTGGGACTCGGGGCGGCCTTACGAGCCTCCACGCAGTTGGACCTTAGAGGGACTATTGTAGATTCTGGGCAGGGTGTTGTGGTCCCACCTTTCCTGTTCCCCCTACCTCCCACCCGGGTTCGTGTTGCTTTGCTCCTGTTGTGTGTGGGGGGGTGGTGTCTAGGATGCTACCTTGGGTGTCTGGGAATCCACCCCTTAAAGGGGGGGGCTCTGTCAGGAACCGAGCCAGCTTGGTTTTCCACGGCTTGGTCCTGATTTCTCTGTGGGTCATGGGGCCGTTGTGCATGCATGTTTAGTATGTATTTCCAGTGTGTGCTGGCCCAATGGCCACTGCTCTGGGGCCAGCAGTTGTGTGTCTGCTGGACAGTCTGGCGGTCTGACCACGCCCCCCTCACTGATCACCATCAGCTGTTCCCAGCCCAGTTGAGCATCTTTCCCGGCCTCACCCAGGTGCCTCCAATTTACCATCCCCCAGCAATGCGTGTACTTTGGAGCCTTTTTCTAGTCATGCATTGCTGGGTCATTGCGCTAGACATACAGCCGTTACGCTGTACAATAGCCTAAGTCGCTGAAGGACTATTCTCTCTCTGTGCTTATTTGGACTAACTCAGACAGCTCCGGTTCTGTGAGTATTCACTGTGTGTGTGTGTGTTCCCCGGTCATTCTCACCTGAAAACTGTAGAGTGCCCTTGAGGACTCCTTTAGCTTCTGAGAAAGCCATTACTGTAACTGTGTGTGTCAGTATTGTGTTAATAAATGTGTGTGGTGCATTACCCAGTGCTTAAATCCTCGCCCTTTCACCCTCCTCCATGTGCTGGGAAAAGCGCACGGGGAGTTTATGACATTTTCCACACATTTCAAAAGGATTACAGACTCACAATAAGCTTCTCCAGTGTGGTTCTCAATGGGCAGAAAGCTTGAAAATTGCAGCAGAATGTGTCCATCAAGAGACATAAATGAGATGAATGTCAGTTCATGTGTAACATCTGGGCTTGAATTAACACTCACTGAAAAAGATTTGGACATTTTGACTTCACTGGATGAAAGTCATCTAGCAATAATTCACACCATTTGCATTATTTTATGGAAAGGAGATTTACCAAGATGGTAGTGAGACCTGCTATGATGTTTAGTTTGGAGATGGTGGCAACTGACAAAAAGACAGGAGGTGGCAGAGTTGAAGAGAGTGACTACAAGGACAGGAATTAGAAACAAGTATGTCAGACGAACAGCTCAGGTTGAGCGGTTTGGAGACAAAGTAAGAGAGCAAGGCTGAGATGTTTTGGACATGTGCAGAGGAGGGATAGTGGCTATAGTGGACAAAGGATGTTGAAGATGGTGCTCCCAGGCATGAAGAAATGAGGAAAACCCACAGAGAAGATTCATGGATGCCAATGAAGGGAGGACATGGAGAAGGTTGGTGTTACAGAGGAAGATTCAATAGATAGGGTGATGATAGAGGCAGATGATCCCATTCTGGTGACCCCTAAAGGGAGCAGCCAGAAGATTATTTTATGGAAAGATATGAAGGGGTCCTTGAGTTTGTTTCTATATTTCTGAGTGAGACACTTTAAAAGTGGGTTAAACTCTCGTACACACAAAAAATGCCAGTATAGTCACCGTTATCATTGCTGCCAAAAATGTCAGTGGCATTAATGTAATATAGCTTCAGTAGTACTTTTTTTTTTGCTCTGACTCTTACTGTGCTCATGCTCCTTTATGTTCTCTGTGGCAAGTTTCCAATCCACTTTCAGAGCTAACAGTAACCGCTGCTGAAGATCTGACAAGCAAAACAAAACACAGATACATTGTCATTCCAAAGCTATTGTCTAGAGATGTACTTGCATTTATGAGTTTGTGGTTTGATGTGATATTTGGAGGCAAATTATTTCTTCTACTTGTTTGAAGCTGTAATATTGATATGATTTAGGAACAATTTTTATCACCTCTTTCTCAAATTCAAACTTTTCTTTCTTTACAATCTCTTCTGTCATGGTTACTGTTGTCAGCATTGCTATGATAATGACAAATCTTACTCCTCGACCACAGCATAACCTTCAAATCATGTCCTTACAAAACTTTGAACCAATTAACAATGGCTAGTCATAACTAGAGTGCACCTGAGCAGATTAAAAACAAAGGGCCCTATCACGGTGATCAATAGCGCACATCTGCAACATGCTTCGTTTTGTGCCAGTGGATTTGTCAGTTTATGCCAGTGCATTGTCTTTTTTTCACACTTTCCATCACACCATCTATTTACTTGCGCACTGTGTCTACACTGCAAGGAGGGGACTCACTTAAGAGGTGTGGCACTGGTGTGCATTGACATTTTAGTGCATTTTATGGCATTGCACTTTTGATCAGGCCTCAAGGCGGCGCATGAATACGCAGCAGCCACTCCTCTCTCTTCGTGTTTAGTGTCATCTAAATTATGTTTAAGTGTATATTCATGTGCTTCATGTCCACATATGGATGTGCATTGTTCACTGACGATGTTGCACACAAGTTACAGTCACCACAGCCTTCTGGAGATAAGGAATATGACCAAACATTACATCTTGGACCAGAGTGTTACAGAGGAACTTCGTGGCCTAGGACTTCTCCACCAGACTTCCACATCCCCGGATTCACCTGCTGCATCTCATCCCAAGAGTAGATGCCGAAAGGGATGTGAAAGGAAGCGGAAGCACAGTAAGCGTGAGGGCATCTGAGCTAAGCTAGCCGCTAGCCCACACAGACTTCCAATACCATCTCTCATTCTGGCCAATGTATGTTTACTAGACAACAAAATAGACCACATACAGCCCCTGAGATCTACGTACGCAACGTGATACGTGGAACTGCTGTGTTTTTATCTTTATGAAATTGTGGCTAAATGACAATATCCCGGACTCTGCTATTCAGCTAGCAGGACTAACATGCCATCACACTGATCTGGACTTCATGCACTTTATGGAGGGAGGAAAAAACCCATGGGGGGCGGGGGGTTACATCAGTGACGCTTGGTGCCGGGACACTACTGTGGTGCACAAACACTGTTCTCCGTTGGTGGAGTTTATGATTATGAAGTGCTGACCATACTACTTACCGAGAGAGTTTACATCCATCCTGCTCATCGCTGTTTATATCCCGATCACCATCACCAGTGACAGGAGCGGAGCACAAAATAAACTCTATCAGAGGCCCTCCTACCAAAAGTACAACACACCAACATATGGACTTTCCAACAAGAGGAGACAACTTGCTGGAATTGGTGTACACAACTCACAAGAGAGCAGATAAGGCCTCCCCCTCCCCACCTTGGTCTCTCTGATCACATCACCATCTTGCTAAAACCTGCATACAGACCCAGAGTGAGAGCCATCAGACCAACAAAAAAGCAGGTACGTGTGTGGCCAGAGGGAACCTCCTATGCTCTGAAAGACTGCTTTTGCACTACAGACTGGGACATTTTCAAGCATGCAGCCATCACAATGAACACACAAATACAGAGGAGTACACTGAAGCTGTTGTAGCATACATAGCTAAATGCATTGATGATGTGACTCACTGCAAAACAGTCACTGTTTGTGCTAACCAGAAGCCATGGATGACAGCAGAGGTTCACAGGCTCCTAAGGACTCGGAATGCAGCTTTCAGTGCCGGTGACACCGCAGAACAAATGGCCCTTTTGTACTAGCACCTACTCAGCCCGACTCGCTTTGACGCTACTTGGTTTGTAGGGTTTTCCATTAGTACCTAGTACCTGGTACTAGGTACTATTTTGATACCTACTCGAGTGAGGTTTCAACTGTGCTGAATTGAGCTGAAAATGTGCTGTCAACAGATTGCAGGCAACTAATTGGCCAGGGCATGTCAGTGGATGACAGTGACATCTTTACAAGATTCAGAACCGCCATTTGTAAATTTGGCCGTGAGTTTTTATCATTTCTGTGATAATCAATAATCACAATCACAAAACACTCACCATCTTCCCTGTGAGCAGCCACCAGCTCGGAGACCTCCTGGTATACTTTCATTTCGGGTCGCTCCGCCGGTGACGGGGCTGAAAAGTTCATAAAGTGGTCAAAGTTGACCAAATATGATTATTTTTCAACAGTCTCCCCTTCGGTCCACACACTTCTTCCATTGGTGTTGCAGCACTTGGCTCCCTGCACTTGAAAAATAAACTACATTTGGTCAAATTTGACAACTATGAACTTTTCAGCCTATGAACTTTCAGCCCTGTTGCCAGCGGAGTGACCTGAAATGAAAAAGTATACCAGAAAGTCTCCGAGCTGACGGCTGCTCACAAGGAAGATGGTGAGTAACTCCGTGCTTTGCTTGTATTTTACCCTTACTGTAATAAGTATTTGCTTCCGACAGCAAAACGTCAGCATGTCAACAACATAACAGGATAACAGGCCGTCTTCCTGTAATGAATCCACCCACCCTGAGGTGGCACTCAGTTGTAATGGAAGACGACTTAAACCGTGTCAGGCCGAGTAGAGTCGGGGTGAGTTGAGCTGAGGAGGCGCTAGTAGAAAAGTGGCTTAACAACAGCTAGGGCCAACCTGCCCCGTGGTATCAAGGAAGCAAAATGACAGTACAGCAAGAAAATATCTGGCCACTTCAGCAACACCAGAGATGCACAGTCTCTCTGGCATGGCATACAGACCCTCACCAACTACAAACCTCCACCTCAGACCTGCACGAGTGACATCACACTGCTTAACAACTTAAATTACTTCTTTGGCTGCTTTGAAGCACAAAACAGTACATCAGCACAGAAGACCACTCCTCCCACAGACGAGCAGGCTATAAGTCTGGATCCAGCGGGCGTGAAGAGGACCCTCTCCAGGATCAACCTACGCAAGGCAGCTGGACCAGACAACATACCAGGTTGCGTTCTAAAGAACTATGCGGAATAGCTCAAGAATATCCTGGCCAGCAGGTTCAACATATCCCTGAGTCAAGCCATTGTCCCCACATGTTTCAAAATCTGCTACCCATAGTACCAGTTACAAAGAAACCCATCCCCCTCCAGCTATAATGATTACCGGTTAGTAGCATTGACCGCCATCATAATGAAGTGCTTCGAGTGTCTGGTCATGCAGAACATCAAGTCCATCTTCCTCCCTCCTACACCCATCTCAGCTTGCATACAGGTCAACAGATCCACAGAAGACGCCATCTCTGCTGCTCTCCATCCAGCCCTCACCACCTGGACTCAAAGAACTCCTATGTGTGAATGCTGTTCTTGGACTCAGCATTCAACACATCATCTCCAGCACCTAATACAACAAGCGCACTCGAGGCAAGTGCAATATCCCCCCACCTCTGTTTTCTTTGAAGCTCCCAATACTTACTGACAGAGAGCAGTTTTCAACTTTTCAATATAATTACTGTGGCAGAAGCAAATTATGATAAACCCATCATCCATGAGTATACAACAAAGTATACAACCCATAGTTGTAGGGCAGGATCCCGAGATAAACCTGTGTAACAAGTTTGGTGACCCTAGAAAGCTGTACATGTTCTATAGTCAGAGAGCATAGGCAGTGCCAATCTTGACCTTTGACCTTCTGACCCCAAACATGTAGTAAGAGGTCATGGTCTCAGAGTGAACCTGTGTATGAGGTTTGGTGATCCTAGCTTTCTTTTTTGTTGAGATATAGTTTATATGTCATTTTAATGTTAACTGACCTTGCAATCCCAAAACCATAGTCCCACTTCAGGGTCACAGGGTGAACCTCTGTGCCAAGTTTGGTGACCCTAACTTTACTCGTTGTACAGTAATAAGGCATAGGGAATGTTAACCTTGACCTTTGACCTTTTGACCCCAAACTCATAAGGCACTTTTCCACAAGTATCACCTTAGCTTTACTTACTTCTACTTTATTCACTTTTTCGCTCTTTCCAGAGTACCCTACCCGCTTTAACTGACACGATTTTTGTGCCAGTTTAAGGGCAGGGTATAACCGAGCGAAAAAGCGAGGTGTGATTTGACGTCAATCGACTGCTAGCCGCTGATTGGTCAGGGGGTAATGTCACAAACGCGCCCATTTTCTGTTTTCTGTTGAAGCTACATGACCGCCATTTGTAATTTCAGCGAATAACCACGGTGAGCGGCTTCACAATTGTGTTAACGATGTCCAAAAGAAAAAAAATGAAGAGCGATTATCGGGCCATAAAGGACCATAACGGACGCAGTGGTGCGAGTAGATAGGAGTGGAAATGGTACGAGCAGATGGACGCCATATCGGCCTGCTAGCAATGGCAGAGATGATGTGCTCGACATGGCCACGCAATTGGAAAACGTTGACGGTGAGTGTTGCTTTAATATTGTCTGTCTTTTCGCCAATTGGTCCTTTCGGTCAAAAGCTCACTTCTTTTAAGCAATAAAGACATTTTTTCGATTGTGGGCAATGGTTAGTGATGATGGTTAGCCAGCTAATATCCGGCTACCTCCGCAGCTTGCTGTGAGGTAGCAGCTTCACGCTTTTATTTCAGTATTCACTTAAACCAAACGCTGAAAGAAGCTTATTATTGTATTCTGGTTAAAAAGTTTGGTGTTTTCTGTACATGTTGCACTTTGTTGGTGAGCTGTATTGTGTGCATTTTCCTTCTAGAATCACTCCGGCGTCTGTCTGGGGGCCAGAATCGGTGTCGAGACCATTGTCTGCAATATCAGCAGCTCCATCAGTAACCGTCATGTCCCGGGCAAGTTCTGGTAAGGCACAACTGAAAATGACCACCTGTTTTTTTAATGTGATTATTGTTATTTTCTTTAGACGCATAATAAGGAATTTAAAATGTCTTTGTACGTTTAAAAAAAACACTAGATGCAGGGGTGTTTTCATTACAACATGAGATGCTGGCCCATGATAGGATGCTCGAACAGCACGAACAGCTCCACGAACAGCGCGAAAGACACCATCAGGAGCTACGAATGCTTGCAGCAAACCTGCAGTCAGCCCAGGAGAAGGAAGAAGCATTCAGAAGGGATGAGCTGACCGAGACGGCTTCTTTCAACAGAGTTTTCCTAAACCATTTTGGCAGTCTGGTCGAAGTACTGAAAAATCCCCATTTTTAAACATGTTTTGGGAATATTTCTAATGTTATTAAATTGTTACTTTTTTGGATAAAAGTGTGGTTTGTCTGTTATAACTAAATGAGAAAGGCAAATAATTACATACACATTCCATTGCCTCATATTAGCCAAATGCCGCTGTTCATCCACAAAGGTGTCACGATTTTTAAAGGTAATGTAAATGTTATTGTTAAAGTTAATAAAAATTATCACGGCTGTATACATTTCTCTAAATTGTGTACAGTGTTCAAGTTAAATTGTAAGCAGAGGCACAGGTGTACTTTACATTCAGCAGCAGACACTGATGAAGGTAAAAGTCGAAGTAGGTAAAAGGTAAGTACATGTAAATTGAATGTTCTATCATCATTCCAAATTCAGAGAATTTCAATACATTATAAGGAGTCTAGTATAATATAAAGGGAAAATACCCATACATGTAAACCCAAATATAACAGTTTTGTAGTTGTAAACGTTGACATGAATATGATAAACCTATGATTTTCTGATTCAATACATCCAAAGTGTCATAGGTTTGAAAAATAAAATTATAATTTGGTGTTGGCCAGTCTGACAATGTCACAGTATTTAATAGGAATAACAAAAGTTTCATCAGAAAATTTCGTGGTCCATTGACAATTCCATCAAACCCAAAGTGAGTTGTCTAGCTGCTGTTTTTTTTTTTTTTTGCAGTGATTTTCTAAGGTGTTTTACCGTGTAATTACCCATCCCTGAACACATATCCCTTCTAAATATCAATAGATTGGAAAATGGTACTCAAATGACACTCGACATAAAAAATGGTGCTACAGTTTGATTGACTTTCTTTAACATTTTTAAATTTATTTTGTAAGACAAAATGGGCTAGGATTAACTGGAAATAACAATTTTCCACATATAATTCCAAGGTCAATTTGCAATTCCATCAAACCAAAAGTGAGTTGTCTAGCTGCTGCCTTTTTTGTTGTAGTCATTTTTCTAAGGTGTTTTAACGTGTAATTACCCATCCCTGAACACATATGCCTTATAAATATCAATAGATGGGAAAATGATACTCAAATGACACTCAACATGCAAAATGGTGCTACAGTTGGATTGCCTTTCTTTAAAATTTTAAAAATTATTTTGTAAGTAAAAGTGGGCTAGGATTAACTGGAAATATAACAAGTGTCCACATATAATTCCAAGGTCAATTGGCAATTCAATCAAACCAAAAGAGAGTTGTTCAGCTGCTGCATTTTTCTGCAGTCATTTTCCTACGGTGTTTTAGCGTGTGTAATTTCCATCCCTGAACACATATCCCTTAAAAATAACTATCAATGGGAAAATGATACACAAAAACAAGAATTTTACTACAGTTGAATTGGCTTTTTTTAAAGTAATTTAAATTATTTTGTAAGTAAAATAGGGTTATGATTAATTGGAAATATAACGAGTATCCACATATAATTCCAAGGTCAATTACAAGGTTTTAGCATTTAATTAGTTGTCCCTTAACAGTTAACCGTTATGAACAACAGAGGAGACAGAGACGAAAAGTGCACCAAATTTTATTTAAAAAACAAACGTTTGACATATGTATGCACATGAATGAGGCTCCATGCATGGACGCAATTTGTGGCACAAGTAGGTGAAAGTGTCCTCGGACATCCGGAAGTTCTGCAGCCACTGTGTGCTTGAGAAGCTGGGGACAACATTCTCCCACCACTGCGAGCTACGGTTTACTGCCCAGGTCCATGGTCTGCAGCGTTGATTTTGCAACAACGCAGCCAACTAGAACACACACACAGCATACATATTAATACTGATAACCTGGCGACATCAAAATGTGGTACACAACAATGACATGACGATAAAATGACAATAGAAAGCATTAAATTACCAAAAACTGTTTCCTTGTGTGCTTGATGTGCCTGATGTGCTGGGTAATTAAGCTCTCTGCTTCATATTCCGCTTCATATTCCGCTGCTTGATATTCCCCAATGGCAACAACGAGTCTCTGGTACTGCCCCAACGTGTGTTCTCTCAATGCACGTTGTCTTCTCCTGTACAACTCTCTTCTCCGGTTAAAAACATTCATTTATTGTGTTCAAAAGCCAGAGAAGAAGCAACGTGGAAATCCTCCACTCCTAATCCGCCATTTTCTTTGTTGTGAAGGATTCGGTCACGTGCTTGACGTCAGCAGAGTGTGGCGCCGCCTCAATCCCGCCCACTACCGAGTTTACGCGGCTTTACAGGGTTGTAATGGATCAACAACCCAGGGAGAAAGAAGTAGTGGAGAATCGAAACAAGTAAAAAAGAACTGTGACTATGGAAAAGAGCCAATAGTCTGAGGTTAGGATCCCAAGGTGAACCTGTGTACCAGGTTTGTTGGCCCTAGCTTTACTCGTTTTATAGTAATAGTGCAAATGGAATGCTAACCTTGACCTACATGACCCCAAACCCATTGTCAGAGGTCAGGATCTCAAGGTGAACTTGTGTACCAGGCTTGGTGGCCCTAACTTTACTCATTGTACTGTAATAAGGCATAAGTAATGTTAACCTTGACCTTTGACCCCAAACTCATAGTCAGAGATCAGGATCCTGAGGTGAACCTGTACAGTGGTGTGAAAAAGTCTTTGCTCCCTTCCTGATTTCTCATTTTTTTGTATGTTTGTCACACTTACATGTTTCAGATCATCAAACAAATTTAAATATTAGACAAAGATAACACAAGTAAGCACAAAATGCAATTTTTAAATGAAGGTGTTTATTAATAAGGAGAAAAAAAATCCAAACTTACATTACCCTGTGTGAAAAAGTGATTGCCCCCTAAACCTAATAACTGCTTGGGCCACCCATAGCAGCAACAATGGCAATCAGCCATTTGTGGTAACTGGCAATGAGTCTTTTACAGCGCTGTGGAGGAATTTTGTTCCACTCATCTTTGCAGAATTGTTGTAATTCAGCCACATCGGAGGGTTTTCAAGCATGAACCGCTGTTTTAAGGTCATGCCACAGCATCTCAATCGGATTCAGGTCAGGACTTTGACTAGACCACTCCAAAGTCTTCATTTTATTTTTATTAAGCCATTCAGAGGTGGACTTGCTGGTGTGTTTTGGATGATTGTCCTGCTGCAGAACCCAAGTGTGCTTCAGCTTGAGGTCACAAACAGATGGCTGGACATTTTCCTTCAGGATTTTTTGGTAGACAGCAGAATTCATGGTTCCATTTACCGCAGCAAGTCCTCCAGGTCCTGAGGCAGCAAAACAACCCCAGACCGTTACATTACCACCACCATATTTTACTGTTGGTATGATGTTCCTTTTCTTAAATGCTGTGTTACTTTTACGCCAGATGTAATGGGATACACACCTTTCACAAAGTTCAACTTTTGTCTCATCAGTCCACAGAGTATTTTCCCAAAAGTCTTGGGGATCATCAAGATGTTTTCTGGCAAAACTGAGAGGAGCCTTTATATTCTTTTTGCTCAGCAGTGGTTTTTGTCTTGGAACTCTGCCGTGCAGGCCCTTTTTGCCCAGTCACTTTCTTATGGTAGAGTCATGAACACTGACCTTAACTGAGGTAAGTTAGGTCTGCAGCTCTTTGGATGTTGTTGTGGGGTCTTTTGTGACCTCTTGGATGAGTTGTCGCTGCACTCTTGGGGTAATTTTGGTTGGCTGGCCACTCCTGGGAAGGTTCACCATTGTTCCATGTTTTTGTCATTTGTGGATAATGGCTTTCACTGTGGTTCACTGGATTTCCAAAGCTTTAGAAATGGCTTCATAACCTTTTCCAGACAGATGGATCTCAGTTACTTTGTTTCTCATTTGCTCCTGAATTTCTTTGGATCACAGCATGATGTCTAGCTTTTGAGGATCTTCTGGTCTACTTCACTTTGTCAGGCAGGTCCTATTTAAGTGATTTCTTGATTGAGAACAGGTGTGGCATTAATCAGGCCTGAGTGTGGCTAGAGAAATTTAACTGAGCTTTCCAAAGATGTGATAAACCACAGTTAATTTATGTTTTAACGGGGGGGGGGGGGAGATCACTTTTTCACACAGGGCCAGATAGGTTTGAATTTTTTTTTCCCTTAATAATAAACACTTTCATTTAAAAACTGTATTTTGTGTTTACCAGTGCTATCTTTGTCTAATATTTAAATTTGTTTGATGATCTGAAACATTTAAGTGTGACAAACATACAAAAAATGAGAAATCAGGGAGGGGGCAAACACTTTTTCACACCACTGTATCCTAGGTTTGGTGGCCCTAGCTTTACCCGTTTTATAGTAATAGTTAATGTAGCATTTACCATAGTGCAACTGCGATGTTAACTATGACCTTTGACCCCTTGACCCCAAACCCATAGTTAGGTCAGGGTGTAAATCGTCCAAGATGCGTCTTAGATACAACTATTGAATTCATTTGAAAATCCTACATCACTTCTTTCAGTAGCTATTGCAGTTCGGATGGCCCAGGGGAAGAAACTGTCAGTCTGGAGGTGTAGGACCTGACTGATCTGAATTGTCGTCCAGAGGGAAGCAGGTCAAACCGGTGGTGGGTGGGATGTGAGGGGTCTCCTGTGATGGCCTTGATCTTTCTGAGACAGGAGGCTCTGGAGATGTCTTCCAGGGAGGGCAGAGGGCCGTCAACAATTTTTTGGGCGGTGTTGATGACCGTCTGCACAGCCTTCCTATTCTCGGCCGTGGAGTCGGCGTACCACACACCCAGACAGTAGGTGAGCACGCTTTCCACTGAGCAGGGATAGAAGGCCAGCAGCAAGGCAGCAAGACAGTTACTGTCTACGAAGTGAGGTGAAACAGGAGGTCATTGGTCAGGGGCTACAACTCCTGCAAACATCATTCGATCAGAACCAAATTGCAATATGCGCATCATCGGAGTATATCAAACCATGGTACCAAGTTTCAAAACAATCGGAACCAAACTGTAGGACAAGTTGATTTCACAAAAGCGGGACAGACGGGCGGACGGACAGATGGACTGACCCATAACATAATCCCCCTTCGGCCTTCACCCAAAGGGGTCTAAGAACCCTTTCAGAGCATGGGGGCCCCACAAGGGTGCATGCTCAGCCCGCTGCTCTTCACCCTGCTGACCCATGACTGCGTACCAGCCTACAGCACCAACCACATTATCAACTTTGCAGGCGACACGATGGTGGTGGGCCTCATCACCAACAACAAAGAGGCCAACTACAGAAATGAGGTGAGCCAACTGGTCCACTGGTGTAAAGACAATAATCTCTTTCTGAACGTGGGAAAAACCAAGGAGAACGTGGTCAACTTCAGGAGAGGACACACACAGCATCCCTCTCTGATCATCGATGGAACAGCTGTGGAGAGGGTGAGCAGCACCGAGTTCCTGGGGATGCACATCTTTGAGGACCTCTCCTGGTCCAACAACACCACATCACTGGCCAAGAAGGCTGAAACTCACCTCTATTTCCTCGGCAAACTGCTGAGAGCACAACTCCCACCCCCCATCACGTGCTTATTCTACCGGGGCATCACTGAAGAGCATCCTCACTAGCTACATCACTGTGTGGTACAGAAGCTGCACCGCCTCCTGCCAGAAGACTCTACAATGCACAGTGAATGCAGCCAGCAAGATCATCGGTGCCCCTCTGCCCTCCCTCTCAGACATCTACCACACCCGCCTCACCCGCAGAGCCATCAACATTGCATGACACCTCCCACCCCTTACACTCCTTCTTCATCCTTCTGCCCTCAGGAAGAAGGGACCTGAGCCTCAGGGCCCACTCCACAAGACTGCAAAACAGCTTAACAGGACCCTGAACTTTGCCCCCCACCCCCTACCCTGGACTGTAGCACACTCACCCACACAAAAACTCTACCTCAGCTGTTTGCACAGGAAGACTCGGCACCCCAGCAGTACCACATCTGCTGCTGTATGTCTTTGCACCTTACTACAGTCATTTGCACAAATACCACACCTACTGCTGTCTATTATTGCACTACATGCGCATTCCAAACTGTCCCTGTTTCCATCTCCTCTACCGCACTGAACTTGCAGTATGGGTTTTACGGTATTACTGTACATAACATTGCTGTTTTTTTTATCTCTATTTTCACTATGGGTAGCATTACTGTACATAGACTGCTGTTGTTGTTTTTCATCCTTACTCTTTCTTTTCTTATATATTATGCACACTAATAGAGAGAGAGAGAAATGGCATTTTGATTCTCCTGTATGTCCTGTACATATGGAAGTATTGACAAATAAAAATCTTTGATCTTTGATCTTAAGCAAAAAAAAAGGAGGTCTGTCATCAGAAGCACATTGTTAATGCCAGTGCCGTGTTTTCAAATTGTACAGCTCCCTACTGAAAGGGGAGTATGAGGAAACACAGCATGCACTTGGATTTTCAGTTATTTTAATAGACAGAGTTGTATCAATTACAGTCTAAACACAACTCATTTTTATCCCCCTCCGGTCGAAGAGCAAAGGGGATTATGTTATAGGGCTGTCTGGCCACCTGTCCATCCGTCTGTCCCGCTTTTATGAAATCAATCATTTTGTTCCGATTGCTTTGAAACTTGGTACCAGGGTTTGATATACACTGACAATGTCCATATTGCAATTTGGCTCCAATCGGATGATTTTTGCAGGAATAACAGACCTTGAAGTCAAGGTCAGAGGTCAGTTTTTCCCTAAATCTTGTAAACCTGATAACTATTGAAAGAAATGATGTAGGCTTTTCAAATCGATACCATAATTGTCTCTAAGAAAAATCTTGGACCACTTACACCCTGACCTGACTATGGGTTTACTATGGGTTTAGGGTCAAAAGGTCAAAGGTCACAGTTAATATTACATTTGCGCTACTACTATAGAACAAGTAAAGCTAGGTTCACCAAACCTGGTACACATGTTCACCTTGTTACCCTGAACTGTGACTATAGGTTTGGGCTCAGAAGGTCATAGGTCAAGGTTGGCATTACCTATGCCCTATTACTATACAATGAGTAAAGCTAGGGTCACTAGACTTTGTGCACAGATTCACCCTGTGACCCTGAAGTGTGACTATGGTTTTTTTGATCGCAAGGTCATAGGTCACTGTCAAAATGGCATGGAAAGTATATCTCAAGAACAAAGAACACTCGAATCACCAAACTTAGTACACAGGTTCACCCTGTGACCCTGAACTGTGACTATAGGTTTGGTGTCAAAAGGTCAAAGATCAAGGTTAGCATTCCAGATGCCATCTTACTATAGAAGCCCTCTAGGGTCACCAGACTTGCTACACAGGTTCACTTTAGGATCCTGACCTACAACTATGGGTTGTATACAACTATTTTTGTTGTGTATTCATTAGTGGTGTTGGTGTTATCACGTTAATCACCCGTTAATCCTTCGCCCCTGTTAACGGCGACAAATTTTGTGATTGCGGTTAACGGCAGAAAGTGTGAACAGTACTCTTTTTGGCCTAGTTGTCCTCCGTACTGGAAGCCACTCTGCAGCCTTAGACGTAGGCCGCATCATGCAGACATTGTGAAGTCAAACATGGATTACAGCCATGGAAATCCCCAAAATGCTGTCATGTTAAAGCTTACAATGTTATCTGTCGGAGCTCTCACTTGGATAATTGTCACAGCCTTCTCCAAAACTGTGCCTGAATGTCGGTTTGGAAGCTGGCTAGCCGGCTAGCAGTATAAACAGCTATGCGCTACGGTTGTAGCTCGCTACCAGCAGCTGACACGCTACCTGTTTCATCCTCATAGCTTGGGTCCAACTGTCAGCAGGTGAGTAGCAGTCTAAAATTCTCAAGCTGTGTTTGTAATGTCCACTCTCTCCCACACCCTGTTTTTGCAGCGTGGTGGGTGATGTCACGGGTGAGACAGTTGTATATGTTTTTACAGTTTTTCTGCTAAAAGGGAAATTGTGTCTGTTGTGACACACAAGATCCATTGTTTTGTGTTGAGCTGCTTAAAAGCGGTGGATGTTTGCTATGGGAGAAAGAGCAAGCTCCTTTTGTGGCTGCTGACTGGTTGTTGTTCAGTGACATTACAGAGCCCTGGCATTCTGTTGTTTGCACATGCAGTAGTACTTTTGAAAAATTTCTGGAGAATATTCTTCATAGTTTTTGTCATTTTGGATATGTTGAGAACTTTAATAAACATGCAGGTGAAGAAAGTAAGCATATTTGTCCACTCCCATTTTTATAACAGTATGAGAAACTTGAAAAATTACCAAATTACAGCTAGATAGCTTGGTGGTACAGCAGTTAGCACTGTGGCAGCATAGTAAGAAGGTCACAGGATTGATTCCACCCCTGACCATCATGGGTTCGATCCCATCCCCTGACCATCACTGACCCTTCTGTGTGGAGTCTGCATATTCACCCCATGTCTGCGTGGGTTTACTTCGGGCACTTCAGTTTATTCCACAGGCCAAAAACATGCAAGTTAGGTTAATTGGAGACTCTAAAGTGGCCCTAGGTGTGAATGTGTGTGTGTGAATGGTGAAGGGATTGGTGCCGTGCTGTGGCTGCCTCATCCATCCAGGTGGATGCCCTATAATTTTCCATTTTTGTGGGGCTAATAAAGGATTATATAATAAAAAATTTTTTTAAAAACTTGACGCACACTGTATCTGAATGGAAAACATGCGATTAACACATTATTAATCCCGATTAATCAAGCTCCTCTCCTGTGGAACCAGCTGCCAATCTGGATTCGGGAGTCAGACTCCATCTCTGTTTTGAAGAATAGGGTTAAAACCTTTCTTTTTGATGTAACCTATAATTAGGGAGGGATCATGTGTCTCTGAACCTTCCCTTAGTTATGCTGCTAATAGGTTTAGACAGTCGGGGGACCTCCAACAATGCACTGGGCTTCACTCCTTTCTTCACTCTCAATGAAATGTTTTTGCTGGTCATTAACATCTGTTTGTTCTCTCCCATAGATTGAGCCTCCATTGTGTCGTTTGCTCTCTGCATGTCTGTTCTTTTCTTCTTCTCTATCCCCTCATCCCCCAACCAGTCACAGCAGATGACTGCCCCCCTCCCCGATCCTGGTTCTGCTGGAGGTTTCTTCCTGTTAAAAGGGAGTTTTTCCTCTCCACCGTCACCAAGCACTTGCTGACAGGGGATCGCCTGATTGCTGGGGTCTTTCTGCAATTGTGGGGGTTTCCCCTACAGTTGAAAGTGTTATGAGATGACTGTTGTTGTGAAATGGCGCTAAATAAATAAAGTTGAATTGAATTGATTAACTCAACATTCCAAAAGATTAATTGCAATTAAAAAAAATTAACATCTGACACCACTACTACTCATGGATATTAAGCTTACCATAATTTGGTTCTCCCCCAATAATTATATGGAAAAGTTGAAAACTCTCCTTCAGTGACATATTGGGATCTTCAGAGAAAACAGAGGTGGAGATATTGCACTTGCCTCAGAGTGCTCTTGTAATTAGAATATGATTATACACCTAACAGTTTTTTATTCCATCCACATTTCCATTTTAATCACAAACTTACAGGGGGACTAGTGAATATAGATAGGCATTTGATAGGGCGCCAGTGATAGGGCGCCATAGATAGGGCGCCAGTGGCTCAGGAGGTAGACCGGGTCATCTCATAACTGGAGGGTTGACGATTTGAATCCCACTCTCCCCAGACATCCTGCTATTGTGTCCCTGGGCACACTTTATCCATCTTGCCTCCAGTGTCCATGACATTGGGTATGAATGTGTATAAATGTTCGGTAGTGGTCAGAGAGAACACTACTGAACTGGTCTGAGGGAACACCACAACATCTTTGATTCTACAGTTGGTTTTTATTTTTTTTGTGCAATTTTTACTCAAACACAGAAACCTCAATTCTTCGACCATGTCTTCTTTTAACAAAGGACAGAATTATGGGCTGTCGGCAGAAATCAAAAACAAGGCGGGAATGATGGCTCTGGGGATGAGGCGTACCATTTATGATGGGAAGCTGAACACAGAAAGGTGTGACAACAGCACAATGTCTCTGCAGATGGGATACATGAAGGGAGCCAACCAATCAGGGCAGAACTTTGGAATGACAAGGCAGATCTATGACCCTAAGTACTGCCCTAAAGGTGGAGAGGTCCCAAGTGATCAAAATGGGGCAGGCGGCATCTGTGACTACATCCCAGATTACCAAGATGAAGGTTACCAAGGCTACCAGGAAGAAGAGCAGGTGTACCAAGACGATGGGACGGATTACTAAGAGGATGTAGGAAGTGGAGGAAATGGAGTTTGTAAAAAAGGTTATATGTATTGCAAGAAAAAGCTCAGTGCAGACTGGGGTTTATTCTTATGTATTTAAGATGTTGCACCTTTTTTTAATTTAGGCCATATCTATTTTAGTATTGTAAAAATGTATTTTCTTAATGTTAGTCTTGCAAAACCATTTCTATACATATCATGATGAGCTGTATTTCTGTGATTTCTTTATATATTTCAAGTGACCACAAAAGCCATTTTTTTTATGGCTTTACTAGATATGTATCCCAGGGATTTTTTATTGTGCCAAATCTCTGCTTTTTTTTTTTTTTTTTTTACTAATTTGTTAGTTTTATTAAGGGAATGCTTGATTTTCTGTGGGGGAAACAAAAAAGTGAAACATTTTCTAGATGGTGCATGTTAGTTTGATATACACACCCATACTTGTATTCTGATAGTTGTCATTTCTTTGAATGAAAATTTACAATTCTCTGTGTTACAGCTTCAGTATCTTCTTCATCTCTTCAGTATTGACAGTTGTAGAAAGTTTAGGTTATTCAGATGATGTCACGTGTCTGGGGTGATTTGGCCACCCCAGACACAGACTATTATTGTATTTTGCCTTTCTGTTTTGGCCGCTTATGGCCTTGAGTTATTCTGTGTTTGGTTTTGCTTCTCCCTCTCCCTCCAGGCATTTCCCATTGGCTGCTCAGGCTGCTGCTGCTGCAGTAGGCAGCCTGCAATCAGTACACCTGCGACTATTAGGCGCCTGTGTTTAATCTGCTCCATTAGCTGGCGGTGTATTTCTTTCCTGTCAGCTCAGTCACTCTTTGCTACAGCGTTAGTCTGCATTCTGCACTCAGCCTGCCAGTCTGTTCGCTACTCCTCGTGTTTGGACTATTTACATTTTGGACCATGTACTGTGTTGTTTGCTCCAGAGCTCTGCTGTGCTCCGACGCTCTCATGTAAGTTCCTTCTCCCAGTTTCCATTTCTTGTTTTCCCCAGTGGTCTGCTTTCCCTGGGGCGTGTAATGAACTGGTTTGTTCATAGCTAATCCTGAGTCTGCTGAACTGTGCTCGCCTGTTGTGTAGGTTATTATTTTGGATAGCGCATGTTGGACACTAGTTGTATTTTTGATCTTTCATTCAATAAATGTACTCTGTACCTGCAAGTGGGCTCGCTCTTTCCATTTTTGTGTGTGCTTAAAAATGCACGCTCATGACAGAACACTGCGGCCATATAGAGCCCAGCGGTGGAGGAGTGTGTTTTCCTTTTTCCCTCACCTTTTTCCCCTGTGTGTTCCTCTCCTGAGCTTCTGCGTAATTATGAAGCAGCTGGCAATGTCCCTCCTAAAGGATCTCCTGGCACAGGCGCAGGCCTCTTCCTCTCCGGGGATGGTCCTGGAGACCCCAGGTCCACGCTGCATGGGTAATGAAGACGAACCCTGGCCTATGGAGTCATCCGGAGGCTACTGACGTACTCAGCCACATTAACTCCCTGATGATGGAAGAGGTTTCGACGCCGGAGCCAGTCCATAATAAGAAGAGGCGTGTGTGCCATAGTAGGTCCCCAGCTTCGCCTATGACAGCGCAGCTTCCTTCTCCAAAATCGTGGCCCGCTCCATCTGCGGAGGAGATGGAGGAATGCAGGCAGGTGTTGCTGGCGGAGACGGATCTCCTCTTGGTGGTGCAGCCATGGCTCCTCCGGGATTTGGCATAAGAATTGGCTGAGTATTCTCCATGTGGGCCGGAGCTCCAGCTGGTGGCCAAGCGTGCTCCGAGCCCGGAGCTTCCTCACCGCGATGACGCACTCGACCTCGGGGAGACAGCGGATGTCATCACCTCCCAGGAATTCAGGCAAGTGCTTGTTCAATCATTCCCACTCTCACCTGAGACCGCTTGTCTGATTCCTGATGAGCTATTGACCGTTGTCACTACCCCTCCACCTGTCTCCCATTTCTCCTGAGTTCCCGCTGTTTCCGGAGGGAGGTCTCCGGGCGATGGAGGAGCGTTCCCCAAGGGAGGCGGAACCTGAGCGCGCACTGGTTGAGGAATCACCTGCTCTCCCACATCGTCGCCGTCCGCGGAGGTCTCGCCTGGGGAATCGTACCATCACCCTGCCAGCCACTCCTCTTTCACCGGAGGAGGATAGCACTGCTGCGGAGCCACTGTTTCCTGCTGCTGCCTCGCCTACAGTCACCTCCTCTATAATCTTTACCTCCGCCAAGGTGGTCAGGGGAGTTTTTTCCCCAAACTCACCCACCTCTGTGCCGGATGGGGGCCCATCTTTGTTGGATTTTGAGGAGCACAGGCCCACTTGGGACATGGAGGATGATGAGAGTGATCCTGATGCTGCTGGAGACACCGAGAACCAGGAGAACAGGCAAGTTCCTTCTCATTTTTCTATTATTAATGAACAATTTTGCCTGTTCCCTGGCCAAGAGACTCAGGTCCTGCAGTCCCCTGAGTTCTCTGCGCCAGCGGCATGTAATAACCCCTCACAAATCCTCTCCGTGTCTCCTCTGTGTGCTCCTGTGAGCTTGCTGGTGCCAGAGCCAAGTCACCAGACGGAGGAGAAGTCTGAGGCCCTGGAGGATCCGGTGCCAGGGTCGGCGGTGGGGCAGCCCTCAGCCGCCACGTCGGAAAGGTCGTCAACATGGGGAGGATCGCCTGGGGATCCCAAGACTGCAGTCACCATCATGCCTGCTGTGCGAACTGTGGCAGCAGAGCCACCCGCCGAGCTGGGTCTTCTGGAGGCTGGACCTAGGACGTCAGCGACGGAGTCCTGGACAGCTGTGGAGTCCGAGTACAGGCAAGTGCTCTCATTTGTTTCTCTTTCTCCTAAATTAGAGCAAACTTGTCTGGCTCTTGAGGAGGAGAGTCGGGGGCAGCCCTCAGCTGCACCTGAACCCTTCTCGCCGGGCTCCGCCGTTGCCGGTGATCCTAACCACTTTCCATCTGTTGCCATTCCTGAGCATCCTCCTAGGGTCGCCGGGGGGGGGGGGGGACCCACCACCACCAGGTGTCTCCATTGATCTGGTCCAACCCGCCGGAGTTGACAACAGTCCAGTTTCCCCGGTGGAGGTCGACGCAGGGGCTCTGTCCCAATCGAGGACCACCGTGAGAGCTTCTGAGCCTCAGCCGGAGATCACTGCAGGAGCAGTTAAGCCTCAGCAGGAGGTCACCACGGGAGCAGCTGAGCCTCAGCCAGAGGTCACTGTGGGTGCAGCGAGGCTCCCGCTGGAGTCCATCGTGGGTGCAGCAAAGCCGGCCCGGTCAGGGGTCACCGCAGGTGCAGCTGAGCCTCAGTTGGAGGTCACCGCGGGTGCACCAAAGCTCCTGCTGGAGTCCATCGTGGGTGCAGCGGAGCCGGCCCGGTCGAGGATTACCACGGGTGCAGCTGAGCCTCCGTTGGAGGTCACCGCGGGTGCAGCAAGGCTCCTGCTGGAGTCCATCATGGGTACAGCGGAGCCGGCCCGGTCGGGGGCCATCGTAGGTGCAACGGAGCCAGCCCAATCGGGGCCCACCGCAGATGCAGCTGGGTCCCAAGCCAGGATTCCCGAGGGCACTGCGGACCGCCATAAGGACGCCGTGGTCCCCTTCTCCTCCCGGTCCTACGCCATGGGGATTCCCCTCCTTCGGCCCGACCACCAACCTTTAAGCCTTCCGGTGGGTAAGCCACCTCCTTGCTCTCCCCTATGGTCCTGGTGGCTCAACTACGCGGGTCGGCCGTCTGAAGGACGGAGACTCTGGGTCAGGTGGCCCATTTGCCCAGGCAGACATTGCTCAGCGGGCCGCCTGCTGGCCCTGGGACTTTGGCCGGCCACCTGAACCCTCGAGCCTTGTGACTTTGGGAGCGTAGGGCTTGTCGGGGCCTAGGTGCTTTGTACTGATGATTCTTCCCTCCTAGCCGGGTTCTCCCACCTCCCTCCCGGGGTGGTGTTCTTTGGGTTTCTTTGGGGGGGCGGTTGACCTTGGGTACTACTTGGGGTGTCTGGAATCCACCCTAGAGGGGGAGGCTCTGTCATGTGTCTGGGGCGATTTGACCACCCCAGACACTGACTATTACTGTATTTTGCCTTTCTGTTTTGGCCACTTATGGCCTTGAGTTATTCTGTGTTTGGTTTTGCTTCTGACTCTACCTCCAGGCATTTCCCGTTGGCTGCTCAGGCTGCTGCTGCTGCAGTAGGCAGCCTGCAATCAGTACACCTGTGACTATTAGGCACCTGTGTTTAATCTGCTCCATTAGCTGGCGGTGTATTTCTTTCCTGTCAGCTCAGTCACTCTTCGCCGCAGCGTTAGTCTGCATTCTGCACTCAGCCTGCCAGTCTGTTCGCTACTCCTCTTGTTTGGACTATTTACATTTTGGACCATGTACTGTGTTGTTTGCTCCAGAGCTCTGCTGTGCTCCGACGCTCTCATGTAAGTTCCTTCTCCCGGTTTCCATTTCTTGTTTTCCCCAGTGGTCTGCTTTCCCTGGGGCGTGTAATGAACTGGTTTGTTCATAGCTAATCCTGAGTCTGCTGAACTGTGCTCGCCTGTTGTGTAGGTTATTATTTTGGATAGCGCATGTTGGACACTAGTTGTATTTTTGATCTTTTATTCAATAAATGCACTCTGCACCTGCAAGTGGGCTCGCTCTTTCCATTTTTGTGCGTGCGTAAAAATGCATGCTCATGACAGATGAGGAAACAAATTGGACTAACTAGTGCTCTCTCTTTCTTAATCAGTCATGTCCTTCTTCATTTTCTTTGACAGAGCATACATTTACTTTCTTCTGATAACCAGTGTATCTAAAAAGAACCATGTTTTCTTTGGATGGAAGGGTGGATAAAATAATACTCGTGACATTTTTAACATTACAAAGCAAGAATACTGGATTTTTTTGTGAAAAATGTTTGAGGCAATCATTCTTAAATATTGGTTAACATGTGAGCCAATCATACAAATATATTTGATCAAGATTATATTTATGTGTACGTGTGAATGGATATTTATGTGTACGTGTGAATGGAGGACGTTTTATACCTTGACTCTGAATAAAATGTGTTATTCGACCATACATTTTCTTCTGGATAATCTTGGGTTAGGACGTGCTGGGGTGGAATGCACAAATGAGCACCTACATTTCCACTGAAATACTCCACTCATAGTACAGCGTCTCTCCAATAGCCTCTCCTAACCAAATCCTACTGTCTGGCTTCTTGTGCCAACCTTGTTTTCACTAAATGGCAGAGCGTGTCAGTGAGTCTCTGGCGATATAACCAGGTTGCTCCGGGTAGGTGGAGCTCGTCAGACTTGGGTGTCAGTCCACCTAGGAGAAGGAACACTCTGATTTCAAATCCGGGCAGGTGGTGCCCATTAGCCTTGGCTGACAAACTACTTAGGAGAAGGTAAACTCTGATTCCTTGCGGCTATACCTGATTACAGGAAAGGCTTCGGAAGTAAACGTCGAGGATAAATCCGGAGTGGAGCCCTAAGGCAGTTGGCAGATGCTCAGCACTACTATGGGCAGCCCAGTGTCTCCATACTACCCTGCCCAGGCTTTTTAGTGCAAACTGGAGAGACCACTCCAGCGGTGTCGCAAGATTCCGGCACAACATGGGACGAGGCAATTACCAGTTATAAGCTCCAACCGATTGGCATAGGGAGGAGTGCCAGGGGTCTCATCCGACAGTGGGAGAAGCCTTTGCAGCTTCATTGGGTAGCTACTGCCTGCCTCAAGCTGGGCAGCTCCCAGCCAGTAAGGTGCCGCCCCGCCATGGCTTGCCTGCTCTACTGGGTGTGTAGAGCTTGAACTAGAAGAGCTTGAGCTAGAACTCTCGCAAGATCGCCATCATCAATAAGGAACTGTCTGCCTTCAGGAAACCCGCCTCGCCGACAGTGGCTCTCTTAGAGAATCAGACTACAAATTTTATTGGCAGGGCCTGTCCCAGGCAGCATAGTGTAGGTTTTGCAGTGAGGAACTCGCTGATTGCCACCACAGAAACCCTTACAAGAGGGTCCGAAAGAATCCTCGCCCTCTGCATGAAGACATCGTCAGGCTTTGGAACATCCTTTCTGTGTATGCCCCGACCCTCACGTCCACTCCAGAAGCCAAAGATCAGTTCTACGAGGCTCTAGAGGAAGTGCTATCTAGAATCCCCTGCTCTGAAGGCTTATTTTTGCTAGGTGACTTCAACGCTCACGTCGGAGCAGACTGGCAAGTGTGGCCATACTGTCTTGGCCACTCTGGCATAGGCAGGATGAATGAGAGCGGACAGAGGCTGTTGGAATTCTGTTGTCATCACAGCCTCTGCATTACAAACTCCTACTTCAAGTGTAAAGAGCTGCAGAAAGTGTCTTGGAGACACCCCCGGTCCCGTCACTGGCATCAGCTAGATCTTGTCATCACCAGAAGAGCGGATCTCAACAGTGTTCTTCACATGAGAAGCTATCACAGCGCTGATTGTGATACAGATCATTCCCTTGTTGCCAGTAAGGTTAGACTGAAGCCAAGGAGGATTCACCATGCCAAGACTAAGGGTCGCCCCCGCATCAACACTTGCGGAATTTCCAATCCGATCAAGGCTCAGACCTTCGCTGACAGCTTTCAGAGGAATCTTGAAGCTCACCTCCAGTCCGATATCCAAGGCGACGTTGACGCCAAATGGAACCACCTTCACGACGCCATCTATGACTCAGCCATGACCGCATTCAGAAAGAAAGAATGCAAGAATGCTGACTGATTTGAGGCTCACTGGGATGAAATGCAGCCAGTCACAGAGGCCAAAAGAGAAGCACTGCTAGCTCACAAGCAGAACCCTTGCCCTGGCACACGCAATGCCCTTCGAGCAGCAAGGAGCAAGGCCCGCAGATTGCCCGCCGTTGCACCAGTGAGTACTGGCAGAACCTGTGCATCAACATCTAGGTAGCTGTCAACTGCAGATATGCCAAAGGAATGTATGAGGGCATCAAAGCAGCTATCAGCCCCACAAGCATCAAAACAGCACTGCTCAAAGCTAAGACAGGTGAAGCCATCACCGATAAGAGCAAGCAACTTCAGCGTTGGGATGAGCATTATCTTGAATTGTACTCGACCCGGAACACCGTGACAGACGTTGCCCTTGATGCCTTGCCTGGCCTACCAGTCATGCGAGGAGCCTGACGAAATGCCCACCCTGGAAGAGCTCAGCAAAGCCATAGACTGCCTCACCTGTGGCAAGGCTCCAGGGAAAGACGGTATCCCCCCAGATATTGTTTGGTGGTTGCACTGGGTTGATGCTTTATAATCTTCACTCCTCCCTGAGATGAATGAATGCGGCGGTGGAACTGTCCGCCTGAAGATTTTAAACTACAAATCTATCTACTCCCACAAAGTATTCTGTTTACATTGTGGAGTGTGTAATTGATGAGGCATTGTTTGTCTCAAGGCAGTTTATTACACGTCTCCAACATGAGCAAAGTAGAAAGAGAGCATCTCAGAAAAAACTCGTCCCTTATATACCCACAACTCACAAGTCACATTGCATTCCAATCAAAAGTAACAATGCATTTCCTCTTAAATTCCTTAGCATCCCCCTCACAGTCTTTGGCCCACAAAGGACCTCCAAGTCATCTCTTGGCACACAAAGGATCCTCCAAGCAGTCTCTTGCATACCAAAGATTACACTTTCACAACTTCCTGTTATCTCCAAGGAAACTCTGCACTTTGTTCTTATCTAAGATGTGAGGCATTATGTAAGCCACATGTGTGGCTACACTACCCCCCCCCCCCAAACATTTTAGATCGAACAAAAGAACAACAGTCTGCATGTTGTGATAGAATCATTACACATCAGTCCACATGCTGCTTGGGCTTCAGTCTTCTCCCGTATCTGCTGTAACCAGGATTCACCGCCTCAGCGGCGCTGTCATGCTGGGGGGCTGCTGTCTGGGGGTGAAAACCTTTTGCCAGTCCCCGCGGGTGTTCTAGGGAAATATTACTCTGGGAAGCTCCTCGTGAGGGTCTTCCATGCCGAGGGGACCTCGTCAACAGCACTTTCTCGTCCGCCACCACAAAAGCGGGTTTGAGTCTGTTTATGCCAATCTTTTCCCTCCTACCCCCCAAATCTAGCAAAAAATGCTTGTCCCCTGTTTCCAACACTCTGAACGGTCCATCATAAGGCGGTCGCAGTGGGGGGCGATGTGCATTGTGTCTGTCAAAAACAAACTCCGCGTTCTTCAAAGTTTTAGGTACAAAAACGCGCGGAAAACTGTGGTGGGCAGGGCCCGGCAACGTGCCCGTGTCAATGCTACACTGCAACAGCTGAGACGGGGAGCTGCCTGGCACCGGATTATCCGGGAGAAACTCCCCGGGCAGCCGAAGTGGCTGCGCAAAAACGAGCTAGGCTGGGGAAGCTTCTAAGTCTTCTTTAGGCGCAGAACGCAACCCTAATAAAACCCACGGTAGCTTGTCTACCCAATTTGCATCCATCAGTGATGCTCTGAGAGCTGCTTTCAATGACCTGTGAAAACGTTCGCATAACCCATTAGCCTGTGGATTGTACGCGGTTGTACGGTGAATTGTGACACCTAGGCTGCGGGCCATTGTTGACCAAAGTTCAGAAACAAATTGAGGGCCTCTGTCGGATGTAATGTCCGATGGGACTCCAAAACGCGCCACCCATGCTGTTACAAACGAGCACGCCACCTCCTCGGCTGTGGTTGACGCCAAGGGAACCACCTCCGGCCAGCGCGTGGTGCGGCCCACCATTGTCAGAAGGTGCGTGCACCCCTGTGATGGCGGGAGGGGACCCACGAGGTCCACGTGAATGTGGTCGAACCTCTTAGCCGGAATGAGAAATGGCTCCAAGGGAACCCTCGTGTGTCTGTGTACCTTGGCTCGTTGGCACGCCATGCAGGCTGCCGCCCACACTTTAACTTGTTTGCGGAGGCCCGGCCACACAAATTTTTCCGCTACCATTTTGACCAACGCGCGCACCCCCGGGTGCGCCAAAGAATGAATCGAGTCGAAAACGCGGCGGCGCCACGCCGCCGGTACCACAGGACACAGTCGCCCTGTGGAGACATCACAGATTAGAGGTGGTATACCGTCTTGCAGCACCCTGCTCTCCAGCCTTAACCCTGTTGGTCCAGACTGGAGCGCGCGCAAGTCCATGTCAGTAACCTGCTCCGCGGCCATGGCTGTATAATCTATCCCCACGCGGACGGGGGCAGCCACGGTGTGCGAGAGGCAGTCTGCCACTACATTCAGTTTACCCGACACGTGCTGAAAATTGGTAGTAAACTCTGAGATCGCGGCTAGCTGCCTCTGCTGCCGGCCCAACCACAGCTCTGAAACTTTGGCCATCGCGAATGTTAGTGGCTTGTGGTCAACGAACGCGGTGAAACAGCGCCCTTCTAGCCAGAAGTGGAAGTGGCGAATGTCCAAATGGAGAGCCAGCAACTCCCTGTCAAACGCGCTGTATTTACGTTCACTATCGCGCAAGGTCCTGCTGATAAAGGCGAGCGGATGCCAAGCCCCGGCTACATGCTGCTCCACGACTGCCCCTATGGCCACATCAGACGTGTCAGTGGTGAGCGCTATGCAGGCCGTTGGGTCTGGATGTGCCAACAACGCAGCGTTTGCCAGGGCTGCTTTGACTTCCGAGAACGCTCGCTCCCGCTCCGGGGACCACTCGATCTTATTCGCGGGTTTCTGTTTTTTGAGCGCGGCATACAGCAGTTGCATGAGCTGCGCTGCGCGGGGGAGGAAATGGTTATAAAAGTTCACCATTCCCAAAAACTCCTGTAATGCCCTGACCGTCTGCGGCCAGGGGAAATCTGCTACCGCGCACACTTTGTCAGGTAGCGGAACCGCTCCTTCGGGGGAGACGCAGTGTCCTAAAAAATCGATCTGCGTCACCCCGAACTGACACTTTGCTGGGTTGATTATTAACCCGTGCTCTCCCAATCTCCGGAAAACTGCCGCGAGGTGGTTTTCGTGTTCGTCTTCGGACACGCTGGCTACCAAGATATCGTCCAAGTAGACGAACACGAAAGGGAGATTGCGCAGCACCACGTCCATCATGCGTTGGAATGTCTGTGCAGCCCCTTTAAGCCCAAATGGCATGCGCAAAAACTCGAATAGGCCAAATGGAGTTATCACCGCTGTTTTGGGTATGTCCTCAGTGCGCACTGGGACTTGGTGGTAACCGCGGACCAAGTCTATTTTAGAAAAAACGCGCGCCCCTGCCAAATGAACGGAAAAATCTTGGATATGCGGGATTGGGTAGCGGTCATGCGCTGTGGCATTGTTCAACCTGCGGAAATCCCCGCAAGGTCGCCACGAGCCATCAGCTTTCGGGACCATGTGTAGTGGGGAAGCCCATGGGCTGTTCGAACGCCTGATGATGCCCAACCTCTCCAGGTTGGCGAACTCCTCGCGCGCTATGGCCAGTTTAGCTGCGTCCAAGCGCCGAGGTTTTGCAAAAACGGGCGGCCCGGTGGTGGTAATAAAATGTTCCACCCCGTGTTTAGCGACGGCTGCCGAAAATGTGGGGACCGTGAGTGCTGGGAACTGAGTGAGCAGTGTGTGGAACTTACCGCTTGCAGCTGTGACGTTGGCTTGTGCTGTTGGCTGGGCCGCTCGAGCTGTACAGGGAATAGAGTCAAAAGAAAGTGCATTAACCAGGCTCCTGTTAGCGACATCAACCAACAAACCATGTGAGCACAAAAAATCAGCCCCCAATATATTGAAATTCAATGCTGCTATGACAAAAGTCCACTCAAATGTACGGCCGTGTAGAGACAGAAGCAGAGTCCTCTCACCAAAGGTTTTAATCTCCGAGCCGTTCGCTGCTGCCATCTCGGGGCCGCTGGAACCTGCCAGCCGGTCAGCGTAGGAAGGCGTGATGAAACTCAACTGGGTGCCTGTGTCCACGAGGAAATGCCTCCCCGAGCGTGCGTCCGTCAAGTAGAGCAGCTTGTTCTCCTCCCCGAGGGTCGCAGCTGCTACCGACCCCCGGTCTTGGCGTTTTCCTGAGCGCTTGAACTGGCACGGTGGTATACTTTTGCGTGCCTTCTCTGCAAAGCGGCGGTGGTAGAAACAAAGGGTGTCTCCTCCGCGTTCCTTGGCCCCCGCCGCTGCCGTTGTCCCTGGCTCCCCGCCATCTCCGGCCGTCGCGCCGAGCTCCGTCGCTGCCGCCTTGGCCGCGTGCTCTCTGCTGGCATTGACAATCCAATGAGCCTCCCGGGCCAGCGCACGGTAGTCCCGCTGGGCCAACAACGGCGAAGTGGCCAGGGCCGCTCTCGTCGCTGACGGCAGGGTCCTGAGGAAGAGGTGGGTAAAGATGAAGTGGTCATCGTCCGAGCCTTTCAACCTCAGCATCTTCTCCATCAGGTCAATGGGTGTGTAATCTCCCAACTCGGTCAGCGTCAGGAGTCTCTCTGCTCTCTCCTCAACCGAGAGAGTGTAGTGCTGGATGAGTGCAGCCTTCAACGCGCCGTATTTGTCACTGGCTGGTGGCTGCTCCAGAAGGCTCTCCACATGCTGAGCCATGTGGTTATTGAGCTTTGCGATCACATGGTAGAATTTCGTGTCGTCTACCGGTATTCCCCGGAGGGCAAACTGTGCCTCCACCAGGTGGAACCAGGAGCGCGGGTTGTGCTGCCAAAAGTCCGGTAGCTGGACCGTAACGGCATAAGCTTGGCTGGGGGCTCCCAACGAGGCTGGCCTCGGGGAATTCTCTTCTTGCTGCATGCTACGTCTTGGGTCACCAGTGTGGAGTGTGTAATTGATGAGGCATTGTTTGTCTCAAGGCAGTTTATTACACGTCTCCAACATGAGCAAAGTAGAAAGAGAGCATCTCAGAAAAAAACTCATCCCTTATATACCCACAGCTCACAAGTCACATTGCATTCCAATCAAAAGTAACAATGCATTTCCTCTTAAATCCCTTAGCATCCCCCTCACAGTCTTTGGCCCACAAAGGACCTCCAAGTCGTCTCTTGGCACACAAAGGATCCTCCAAGCAGTCTCTTGCATACCAAAGATTACACTTTCACAGCTTCCTGTTATCTCCAAGGAAACTCTGCACTTTGTTCTTATCTAAGATGTGAGGCATTATGTAAGGCACATGTGTGGCTACAACATACATAATGTATATCATTTCACTCCCATTCACCTCCTTCGATCTTGTCTGTGTGCGTGTGTCCTGTCTCAGTTAATGAAAAACACATACACTGAGTCCTTATTTTTCTGTTAAGTGTATTCATCTGAGGACAGTTAAATACAAACTATCAACAAAATATAGCCTATCCCAAATCATTTGAAGAAACAGAAGAGAGAGTTTTTCCACTGCACAGAGAAAAAAGCATGCATGAAGCACAGTGAAGCGTGCATCCATGCAGGCTATGTTAAACCCAAATGAATTTAAATTCAGGTTGATTGTTCAGTCCATTTGTCCAACCATATCCTCCTCTTCCTTCTAAAATAACTGACAGGGCATTGACTATAATTAATACCTGGCTTAATGCCAAGCAACGTTACTATCACATGCATTTTCACTCATGCCCTTTGCAAAACCTGTTAACGATAAAACTAAAACAGAAACAAACAGCAGTGTATTAACAAAGGATAAAAAACACGATTCTGAAAGTTTAGTTGTGTGTCCAGTGTCTGTCATGGGGTGAAAGTATTGTGTTTTAGGGGGTTTTATATAGTTTTTAAGTTTATGTTGCATGTTTATTTATAGTTTGCATATTTTGCAGTTTTTATATTTAATCAGTGTGTATTTAAATTGGAAATATTGTCTACTTCCACCCTGTGCCTCCCTTAATTGGTAATCTTTAACACCGGTGTTGATTGGGGATGTGCAGCATCTGTAACTGCACGTGGTATAAAAGGTGATTTGGTAGTCCAGATGAGAGCCTTGCCTGAGGAGAGAGAGCTGCCTGAGGGGTGCTCAGCCAGATGAGGGCCTGCCTGGAGGAGAGCCCTTCCTGAGGAGAGACCCCAGCTGGGGGAGGACCTGCTTGGAGGAAACCCTGGCCGGAGGACAGCCCTGCCAGGATAGGCCAGCCAGATGAGAGTCCTACTGCTGGCAGAGGAAATAGCTGAAGGAGGGCATGACTGAGGAGGAGGAACAGTCATAGCCCAGGACCACCATGACTCTGGTATTTGGGGGAGGACACTTCTGTGTGGAGCAGTTGTGGTGCTGCAGGCGAAAGACGGCAAGAGGCGAAGTGAGGAGCTCTGCCTGGGCTGCAAATATCCTGGTTTTCAGATAGCAGCACCCCATGATGTTGACGATGATAATGATGGAAAGTATGGATATACTGCTGGTAAGTGTCTTCCCCCGTACAGGTTTCCTGAGGGCGTCAGTGTTGTGGTGGCAGAGGGAGTACGAGAGCAGATCCTCCTCCTCAGTTTTTAGGGAACTTCATTTGTTTTTAGCCCACTTAATTTTTTAGCTTAGGTTTTTTTTAGTTAGCATTTTATTCTGTTTAGTTTTTTTTAGGTTATTTTAATGTAATTTTAATAGGATTTTAGTTTGGCTTTTTATTTTAGTGGGTAGTTGTACATATTTTATTGTAAATAAATTCCTTATTGAACATTCTCATTTTAAAGTTTCCCCTTTGATTGCTACTTGTGACTGTTCACCTGGTTTTAAAGAACCTTTGTAAGTTATGTTTTTAATTGCCCCTCGGCTGGCCACGTTACATCTCTATAATTTTGTTTTTCAGTCTGTCACTTTTTAAAATAAAATCACAATTTTGTTTTAAACGGGTGCATTCTTGTTAATTTTTTACATCTACATTTAGGAATATTTTCTTGTTGAAATAAAGAAGTTCACAGTGGGGTTTTTTTTTCAGTGCTACAGTTTTAATAAAAAAATATTTTTTCAACCCATTTATTTTAACCACACTATTAATTTCTTTGAAATTATAACATGTGACTGGCTATTGTGGCCCTCAGACTTTTGATTGGCAAAATAATCTAGAATTACAAAATAATAGAGAAAGTGTCAGGAAAACCCATAATAATGATGAAAATAGTTTTTACTATGCCCTTTAATTACAGTTTTAAATTAAAAGGGCACAACTGAAAGCAGTGAAATTCTCATCCTTCATTTTAACTGTTAATTTTTCAAACACTTCACATCAGATAGAAACCAATGTCAAATTGAAAGTTTTGGCTAATGTTACATATAGAACAATACTATATTTTATTTAGTGGTTTTAAAAAAACCCTTTCCTAAGTGTTTTAAGGTAGCACAATTATTACATGTCTAAATTAACATTTAAAACCTGCTTTATAAAAGGATAATAACAAAATCTGCATTCAGGTTGGATGTTTATAAACTTAAATTCATCTTTTAATTTTTTTTAAACATAAATTCAATTTTACTCATCAAATACGATACCCTGTGATACAAACTGATTCCTTGTGAGAACGCCACAAGTATGTCAGCATTTGGATGACATTTGGATGGTCAAAGCAGGACGAGAATGCAGGTCATGAGAGAGAACTGTGAGCTATTAGATGATGTGGAGGAAGCAGAAGATACTGAAGCAACTGTGTCAGTGACAAGAAGGAAGAAAAACTTTAGTAGAATTTGCCTCAACACTACAGTCCCTGGGGTCATGTTAGCATTGTTAGTAGGCAGAGGCAGTGCGTCAGTAGAGGGCGCAAGTGTGCCACCCCCTTAAAATATTCAGAAAGAAAAATATTTCCTAAACAAATCAACTGTGATATGCAAAATAAATAAATGAGAGACATAGCATGTCCTTCTGTAGTTGATATGTAAGCTTCTGTAGCAGCAGCCATTTTAAGTAACATTTCAATATGTAGGCCTGCATTATAGACCACTTCCTGGTTAGAGGCGTCGGTCTAACTGAAGAATCATTGAAGCCCGCAAGCTTGTTTGTTTTTTAAAAGCAGGATCAGCTTTCACTGGACATCCAAAACTTGATTCTGGGACGCATATCTGGGCGCCCTGGAGCCAATCGTAAGTTTTTTTTGTATTTTTATCTTAATGTGATTGGGAGTAAAGGCCGTCAATCATCAGATCCCTCCCGCTAGCCAGGAAACTGACAGAGCAGCTAGTGGAGCACCTTGAGTGAAGAGTGCAGTGGAATTGAGATCGCCAGCCGACGTGACAAATGTGCAATGCATTCTGGGATTAGTAGGTCTGGTGATTGTCAGCAGACTGCAAGGACAGGGCGCCTTGACATTTCTTGTGAATGAATGAAAAAAAAATCACAAAATGGACCGTTAGAAGGAAAATTTAAAGGGATAATACTACGCCAAACTGAACAGGAATGCAAAGGCACACTATTTGGCGAGGCTTTAAGGGGTTAATGGGTTGGATCCCTACCAACATACAACGTGGAGTTCAGATGTAAACATTCTGCCTAACTCCGACCATGTCTTCATTTATTTTATTTTATTTATTTTAACTGTAAGTCCATACACACACGACGTTTTCAATAACTTTAGGTCTTTGCAGCAGGCCAAGTGCAGCTCACAGATGGATGGGTGATGACTTGGAGATGTACAAGGCAGACCTGAAGACAGCTGTGAGCACAAAGCTATGTTTCTTTTTATTTCCTCTTTTGTTATGCTAAACATAGTTCTTTCCCTATACAACCAGATGAAATTAAAATGTGCAGCACTCTGAAAATATTTTTCAAAATGTACAGAAATTGTATAATTTTCAAGTACTGTGAAAAAAATGTGTGAACTTGTCATTTGTTTTAAATCTATATGAAACATTTTTTGTTTTGATTATACAAATTAGCTTGTTATGATTCTAGCTCTTCTGTTTAATCTGTTGTAATTCTGAATATGTTGCGGTGTACTTGCAGGCAGCCAGAAGAGCTGGATGACATGGTTTCCTGTGAGAACCAAAACTGTATAATCCAGTAGTTCCATCTAGGATGCGGAAGTCAGTCCAGCAGCAGCCCCACAGCAGCCATGGTTATACCTCATGTGCACACTAGAATACTATAGCATGAGTCTGTTTGTATAGTATAACTATGTTGTGTGGAACACATTGATGCATGTCATTTTATATTCCTGTATTTTTTTTTACTACAGGTTTTCCATAATCCTGGGCTGTTTTTATTTCACTTGTGTGTTCTGTAACTGTGTTTTCTCAAATCCTTCTCTTATAGTTAATTGCGCAGTAGCCTGGTGGAGCTCCCACAATTTGGTTGTACTGTGCAACTGTACAATGACAGTGAATCCTATTCTATTCTATTGTTTGTGACTTGAAAGTGTTCCACATTTTGCAAAGCTTTTGAAAAGTATTACAGCCAAAAAGACCCATTTTTGGACTGCACGTTGCAGACGTTCTGTACAGTGTTTCTCACAACTTAAGTTACACTCAGAATTTTGCACCTTATAAATCAAGAGCTGGAGTTTGCAAACCATTGTGTACTTTATTTTCAAATAGTTACAAAGCCGTTAAAGACATTATGTCTGAAGGGATCATCATAGCAGTCTCGTAAACCATACCAAAACATGTGTCTACATTCTAAAACTATGGCTTTATAATGACACTTGGACACATATTGGTCAAAGCACAGGTTGCAGCAACAATCTTATCCAGTAAAGTCGTGTCCTCACCTTCACATGGTACCACAAAGGCCAGAAGTATAGTGTCATTCAGTATTGTATATTTGGAGCGCATGCACCCTATTACTCTCTCATTTCAATTCAGTTTGTTTATATAGCACCAAATCACAACACAGGGTTGTCTCAAGGCACTTTACAAAAGGATGGGTTTAGGCCACCCTCTGGCATCAAGCTGGCTGTGGCCCCTGGTGAATGCAGGAATTTTCAGTGTGGCACCTACAAGGGCAATGCTTTCCTTAATATCAAATCCACAGTCTGCCAATACTATCTCTTGGTGACAGCTTCTGAAGAAAGCCACAGTCCCACAATTTTTTTGTGCTGTACTAATGTACAACAACAATAAAGCCTATTCTAATCTCCTCTTGCATGAGTAAAATTTGGTTAAGCCTCAGGTGACACATGCTACAGTTCTGCTGTTTTTGCACATTTTCCACTGGAGCATCATCAGCCTGACAGATCTGTGCTGCTTCATCAGATGTTGTCTCCTCCATCTCAGCCAGAGGTGTGGCGTTATCTGTTGGTGATGATGACAATTTACTACTTTAGTTAATATATTTTGTAATCAAAAGGCATCCCAAGACACATTTTAGAAAGAAAAACATAGGCCAAAAACCAGACTACCTGAATATAAAGGAGTGTGACGTTTGCAAGGTTCACACAAAGACAATGGAGCAGATGGCTGTGATCAACCTGATTTATTTTTCACACCCCGACCCCCAACCTACTTCTGAGCACAGACAGGAGTGGAGGTCATTCTCCCAGACCTCCGTTTCAATCATGGTTACACACACATGATACATCTTGCCCTAATCCTGCTAAACACTGCTGGGTCATTATAATGCAGTTATAATGACACAGCAGTATAACTCAGAAATAACACATTTAACACACACACAGTAACGTTTCAAACTGGCAAAGCATGCTGGGAAATCCCTGCCCCCTTTAACATGGCCCCAACGTTACACTGCCCCCCCCCTGGACTGGTTTCTGTCCCCAGAAAATTCAAAGTCCACTTTCAGAAATCCAATGCGAGTCAGCCCGGTGCCAGGGCGGCATGCACGGGCCATCTGAGTCTCGGTCGGAGTATCTGGTTGGGGTAGGGTTCCGGTTTGGCCACCAGCGGGCGGATGGACACATCTGACAGCCTCTGTAGGACCACGCACAGTCTCTTCCCTGGCAGCGGGAGTCCCAGGCCCGCTCCGGCCGACTCCCACCGCTGCCAGTTCTCCCAGGCGGCCGCTGGCCCGCATCCATGCGTCCAGCCCTTGCCGCGCCTGGAAAATGGCCGCATCTTCGTCCTGCTCGCTCCGCTGCGTCGCTCCTGCGCCGAGGGCCTCCGTGACGTCACCGAAAGGAAAAGCATCGGGTGGCGGTAGGACATGCACAGTTCCTCCTCTGGCAGCGGGAGTCCCATGACTCCCACCGCTGCCAGGACCTCCCAGTCGGCCGCTGGTCCGCGTCCAGGCGTCCAGCCTCTGCCGATCCCGAGAAAAGACCGGATCTGTCCTGCTCGCTCCACTGCTGCTGCGCTCCAAAGGCCTCTGTGACGTCACCTGCCGGGGGAAGCATCTGCAGGAGGCGGCTTTTTCCCCGTCCATGCCACCTCGCTCTAATTTAAAGTCGGCGAGGGGCCAGTTTGTCGTGCGCTGTGTACGGGGCAGTACCATGCCATATACCCTGGCACTGTGCAGCGGAAGCCGTCCTTCCTCGCGTCGCCACGGCTGTTTCCTTCGTGCGCGCGCTGCTGTGATCTGCCGTAGCTCCTCCTCCACTCGCTCTCAGCACGGTGGTTTCCTCCGATGATCAGCGCGGCAGCCAACTTGACCTGGGCCAGGCGGTCATCCAACAGGTTCTCGCCATTGTAGCCGGGAATCTTGGCCCGCTGCTGGATGGATGGGACGGTCATCTCCCGGTCGATTGCCGCTTCTAATCGCTCTGGAATCGCCAGCCCGTCCTGCCCTGAAAAGGGCGGGAAACGGGGCTGGTTTGCTCTGCTCCATCCATCGCGGCGAAGCTCTCCAGGGGCCGGCGTCTCAGCTCTACACTCCGTTGCCGGCTGAGTGATGAATCGCTCCGGCCGCTGCACCTCCGCCTGGATCCTTATCTTGCTCCATATCCCACTCCTGACACCAGTGTGACGTTTGCAGGGTTCACACAAAGACAATGGAGCAGATGGCTGTGATCAACCTGATTTATTTTTCACACCCCGGCCCCCAACCTACTTCTGAGCACAGACAGGAGTGGAGGTCATTCTCCCAGACCTCCGTTTCAATCATGGTTACACACACATGATACATCTTGCCCTAATCCTGCTAAACACTGCTGGGTCATTATAATGCAGTTATAATGACACAGCAGTATAACTCAGAAATAACACATTTAACACACACACAGTAACGTTTCAAACTGGCAAAGCATGCTGGGAAATCCCTGCCCCCTTTAACATGGCCCCGACGTTACAGGAGCTACATTATCCATCTCAGTCACAGGGCCAGCGATGTTGGGGGTCTGTGTTGGGGGTTACTTGCATGCCCTGCCGATTCTTTTTGTGGCAATCTCGTCCTTCTGCATAAGTGGTTCAACCTGTCAGGAGTGGTAGCTTGAAGCTCTGCATGGCCAACGTTTAGAGAAGGTACCCAGTCAGGATCACAGTCTAGCATTTCATTAGTTGTTCTGCCTGTTAAAGCAGAGGAAACAGTAAGAAAATACTTTGGTATAGAACAAATTAAACCCATTCACACACGTAAGTGGTAACTTTTTCTAGCTACTCGGATATTGGAGTCTTTCTTTAGCTTAGCTTAGCTTTGTTTAGCTTAGCACTGCTAACGTAGGCTAAAAGCTATGACCAAGCAAGTTTTAACCACTCAGCAACAACAACAGACTTATATACAGTAAATCATAATGTACCTTTATGAAAATGCTCTGAACACACCACCATTGATAAAGGAGTGTGGTTGGAAGTTATATTGGGTCTTCTCACTGCTGCAATCCAGGCCAGATGTCGCCTCTTTGTTACATCCGAAACGTGGGCTGTGCTGTTCTTCTTCCATGCTGGAATACAATAAAAGCCTATTCCGTGGTTTATTTTTTTTTTCCACGGTGGTTGTAAGAACGACTATAACAGTTTACAACACAGCTGACGAACTCTATAATTCCCTATGTCTGCTACGTTGACGGGATCTCAGTGAATGCACTTGGTCAATTTTGTAAACGCTACGTCACACTGGCAAGCCTAATTGAAGGAAAACTTGGTTGTTTCATTAAAACAAATGAGGATAAAGGAGCTGAGACCGGATCGTCCAGAGTTAATCAAAGATTTAATCTGAGCTTCTCTCAGAATGTGACCAAAAAAAGATTGCTGCAAGGCGAGTTTCTGTTGTAGAAAGTAATATTTGTTACATTACAGTGTCCTACATTACTCCTCAAACAGATGGAAATACCTACTCAATAATGGCTATTTTTTTTCTGACTACATTGTGGAATAGAACTTTAAAAAAAACCTCAACACTTGATGTGAGCAAAGTCGTCGGCCTCCGTCGGTCTATGATGACCATGGAAGAGAATCCTAAACGTCTACTCTGCTGGAACAGCACCGCCTGTGGCTGAACAGGCCGATGCGCGAATGGCAGTCCCTGGCACACAGTTCGCACTTGTGGGTGGTCTCCTTGCTGCTGGGTCTGTGGTGGTTCTTCCTGCGGGTCCTTTTTTCATCTGCAGCAGCAGTCAGTCTCTCTTCACCCGCCTTGAGCTGTCTGGTCAGGGTGCCTCTCCATTTGGAGCGGTCCGTTGCAAGGTCCTCCCAGCGCTCTGTGTTGATCTCCAGGGCCTTCATGTCTCTCTTGCAGACGTCTCTAAAACGCAGCTGTGGGCGGCCAACGTCTCTCTTGCCAGTTGCCAGTTCTCCGTAGAGGACGTCTTTGGGGATTCTGCCATCCTCCATACGGTGAACGTGGCCTAGCCAGCGGAGCCTGCGCTGTCTGAGTAGAGTGAACATGGAGGGAAGGCCGGCGCGGGACAGAACTTCTGTGTTGGGCACTTTGTCCTGCCAGGATATGTCCAGGATGTGGCGAATGCAGCGCAAGTGGAAGGAGTTCAGTCTCTTTTCCTGCCGGGCGTATGTTGTCCACGTCTCACTCCCATAGAGCAGTGTGCTGATGACGCAGGCGTTGTACACTGCCATCTTCGTCTTGACAGAGAGTTTGGGATTCTCCCACACTCGTGTGGTGAGGCGAGCGAGTGTGAAGGCTGATTTTCCAATCCTCTTGTTGATCTCTGTATCAAGGGAGAGGTTGTTGCTGATCGTGGACCCCAGGTATGTGAACTGATTCACGACCTCCAGCTCGTAGTCGTCAATGGTGATGGTTGGTGGTGCTTCCGTGCCTTGCGCCAAGACGTTAGTCTTCTTCAGGCTGATGGTAAGCCCGAAGTCCTTGCATGCCTGGGAGAAGCAGTCCATAAGGGTCTGAAGCTCCTGCTGTGTGTGGGTTGCGACTGCAGCGTCGTCTGCGAACAGCATGTCTCTGATTAGAGCCTCGCGTACTTTGGTTCTGGCTTTCAGGCGGGCGAGGTTGAAAAGCCTGCCGTCAGATCTTGTGTGCAGGTAGATTCCCTCTGTTGCTGTGCTGAAGGCATGCCTCAGGAGCATAGCAAAGAAAATCCCAAAGAGGGTTGGCACAAGTACACAGCCCTGTTTCACTCCGTTGCGTATGTTGAAAGGCTCTGAGACGTTGCCATCGTGCTGCACTATCCCCTGCATGTTGGTGTGAAACGATTCAATGAGGCTTTGCAACTTTGGTGGGCATCCTATCTTTGGCAGGATCTTGAAAAGGCCCTCTCTGCTGACCAGATCGAACGCTTTGGTGAGGTCGATGAAGGCGATGTACAGGGGCATGTTCTGTTCTCTGCATTTCTCCTGGAGTTGGCGGATGGAGAATATCATGTCTACCGTCGATCGCTCAGCGCGGAAGCCACACTGAGACTCGGGGTAGACACGTTCAGCAAGCTTCTGTAGACGAACGAGAACAACTCGTGCGTAGACTTTGCCAACAACGCTGAGGAGGGAGATGCCCCTGTAGTTGTTGCAGTCGCTTCTCTCCCCTTTGTTTTTGTAGAGGGTGATGATCTTGGCGTCCCTCATGTCCTGTGGTACGGCACCTTCCTTCCAACACTGGCAGAGGACGTCATGCAATGGCAGCAGTAGGGCGGTCTTGCAGTGCTTGATCAGGTCGGGGGGTATGCCGTCGTTGCCGGGTGCCTTGCCAGCGGCCAAGCTATCAATGGCCTTGCTGAGTTCGTCGATGGTTGGCTCGGCGTCAAGTTCGTCCATGGATGGCAGGCAGTCGATGGCATCAAGGGCTGACGGTGTCACGGTGTTCTGTCTGGAGTAGAGGTCGGAGTAGTGTTCCACCCATCTCTCCATCTGCTTGTTCTTTTCTGTGATCATCTCCCCAGTGGAGGATTTGAGGGGGGCCGTCTTGCTCTGAGCCGGACCAAGTGCTTTCTTGATGCCATCGTACATACCACGGATGTTCCCTGTTATGGCAGTGGTTTGAATGTCTTGGCTGAGCTGAGTCCAGTACTCGTTGGCACAGCGCCGAGCAGTCTGCTGAACTTTGCTTCTCGCAGCCCTGAGAATCTGGAGATTCTTCTCGTTTGGGTACTTCTTGTACTCAGCAAGTGCTGAGGGCTTGGCTTCAATGACGGGGGTCAACTCGGTCAACTTGGCATCAAACCAGTCCTGTGACTTCGAGGTCTTCCTCCCAAAGGTAGCCAAGGCTGTGCGGTGGATGGTGTTTCGCAGCTCTTCCCACTTCTGCTTTGCAGATTCTCCTTCTTGTGGTACACCAAGTTCCTTCTCAAAGGTGGAGGCAAACTGCTCAACAAGTTCTGGTTGAGCCATCTTGCTGGTGTCAATCCGTGCCTTTCCAGGTTGTCTAGCACGATGGAATTTCTTCAGCTGCAGCTTGACCTTGCAACACACCAATGAATGGTCTGTGTTGCAATCTGCACTCTGGATCGAACGGGTGATTAGCACGTTCTTCAGTGAGATGCGCCTGGTCAGGATCAAGTCCAGCTGGTGCCAGTGCTTTGAGCGTGGATGCTGCCAGGAAACCTTGTGTTGGGGCTTGGTCTTGAAGAACGAGTTTGTGATGCACAGATCGTGATATGTGCAGAACTCGAGCAGCCGCTGTCCGTTGTCATTCATTCTGCCCACGCCAAAAGGTCCAAGACAAGAGGGCCAGGAGTCGTGGTCAGCACCCACTCTGGCATTGAAGTCTCCAAGGAGAATGAGTTGTTCAGAGTTGGGGACGATCCTGACAGTTGTTGCGAGATTCTCGTAGAACTCGTCTTTTGTCTCTGGTGTGGCTGTCAGTGTTGGGGCATACACACTGACGAGGGTGACTGGGCCTTCAGTGGTGTTCAGGCGGAGGGTGAGGAGTCGTGCAGAGCCAGTGCTGCTCGGTTCCACCATCTTCAGCAAGGTGTTCTTCACTGCAAAGCCCACTCCGTGTTCCCCGTGTTCGTCACTGCCCTTTCCCTGCCAGTAGAACGTGTAGTCCTTCTCTCTCAGTGTGCCTGCGTCAGCCAACCGTGTTTCCTGGAGAGTGGCGATATCCACTCCCAGTCTCTTCAGCTCATTATTGATGATGGCAGTCTTCCTGGTGTCGTTGATGTCCTTGAGGTTAGTAGCGAGTCCTGTCATCATAGTGCGGACGTTCCAAGTTCCCAGTTTTAGAGTTGGTCTCTTTTGTTTTATTGTCTTGCCTGGTGCGAAAGTTCTCAGCCTGCTGTTCGGACTTCTCCTCATCCCCATGCACCCAATGAGGAAAGCAAGCTGTGACGGGACATCACCTTATTGGCTGGGGGCTGCCCAGCTTGAGGCGGGCGGTAGCTGTCCAGTGAGATCCGATGATCCCTCCCACCATCGGGAATAACCCCTGGCGCCGAGCTCTACGCCAATTGAGCGGTGGCTTATAACCGGTAACTGTCATTCCCCGTGTTTTGTCTACGCCAAAGGCGAAGCTGGAGTGTCCTCTCCAGTGATCCGGTGTTCTACCTTCCAGTGTTGGGCGTTGGTAGGATTCAAGCCTGGGCAGGAAGATATGGAGGATAAGATGTTGCCCATGCAGCATGTCCCCCCTCTCCACGTCACTGATGAATCCAAAGGAACAGCAGGGCTGCTACAGTTTGGCACCAGCGCCATTGCAGGAGCTGCCAGAACGATGTTGAGCACAACATAGAACTGCCTTAGGGGCTCCGACTCCGGATTTTTCCTCAGGGTTGACTCCCGAAGCCTTTCCCGTGACCGGGTATGCCGCAAGGCAGCGGAGGTTTGAAATCAGGGTTTACCTTCCCCTAGATGGGCTACCTTCCCAGGTTGACGAGCCACCATCTACCCGAAGCATCTGGTTTTAAGGCACCAGAGATCTGCCCTCGCCCCTTCTCCTATTAGTAAAAGCAGTTCCGCCGGGCTTAGAGACTAAACCACACGGGCAGGCTAGGAGTTGGACTTAGTTGTCAGAGGATTTTCAAGACGCACGCCATAAGGAGCATTTTATGAGCACTGGGAGCTTAACCCCAGTGCCGCTCCTGGCTATGACAACCTTGGAACCATGTGAGCAAAACTACAAGATAATAACATTCTAAATTTTAGGCTCTTAAAAGGTTATCCTATAGCTAGGGGTAGGAATTCATGAATGTCCTTGCCTTGGCTGCTATCTAGCCTACCTAAGCTTTTGTCATTTATTGGATGAAGCTCTCTCTTTTCACTTTGAAACACCATATATTTTAGGCATTCCAAGGGTTAAGAAAAAATGGATAGAATTGTGAATCTAAAATTCAAATTAAAGATCCCAAGTCGATTCAAGGAATGTGATTCACCATATTTACCTGGACTGTTTACACACTTTTAAGACGTACGAGTGTTTGTTGGATCTAAAGTAGTTTGTTCGTACTAACGCGGCTTACTAACAAAAGTATGTGGGATTTTCACATACTAACGTGTTTTTGCTTGAGGCCCAATGTATCAGATGATATGGAATTGTTCTTGTTAAAATTTTCAACTACTTTAACACATCTGATAGCAAAGTACTTTAGTTTTTATTAAAGTGTTCTGTTTTCTGAATTTATTCTGTTCTAAGCCTTTTGATTTTATATTTGTATGTTTTGCTCTGGTCTGTGAGGGTCCTTAGATGATTTCAACCATCATATCCAAGTGTGCCCCCCCTCCCACCCAAATTTTTTATCACCCACCGCCACTGCTAGCAGGGGTGGACTGGCAATTTAGAGAACTGGGACATTTCCTGGTGGCCTGGCCTACCATAAGCATAAAATGGCCTGGACGAGCAGAGAGAGATTTGAGGTCCGGAGCAGCGGTCAGTCTCTACTAACATAAGCTAACCTGCAGCAATGTCTTGTTTGAGGGAAACATCAGGCAGGTAGGCCAGCATATATTCGGTATAATAAAAATGATGAAATAATAATAGTTTTAAATAACCCCACTCCTTCCTTGTTTTTATTTAGACCTTCTTCCTTACCCGGTGAAATAACATTCTAGACTGAATGAATTTAATATGTCAAAAGGGCCAAAGCTGCCTCATGTCCTAGAGCATAAGAAGGAGAAAATGAGAGAAAAAAATGAGAAAAAAACAGAATGGGTATTCGTGGTTATATTATGCTGTTATAGCAGCTTGGGTTAATATTCTCTCATGTAATAAATTACCTGCATCTTACATTCATAAGGCAATGTTTTCAGGGCTGTTCAGATGTTTTAAGACAAATCTGCACAATTTTCAAAACTATAGGCTATATGTGATATGCAGTACCAAGTTTACTCATCTACTTTTGACTGTTCTCGCCTAATTTTTAAAAAAATTTTTTTTTAACATCTTTTCATAAAGGTACAGATTTTTTGATAAATTTTTAACTTTTTTGTTAAATTCATGACCTTTTTCCATGCAAAATTGCAACTTTTTATCTAAAAATAAGCATTTTTATGCTATTTACTAAAAACGTATATTAACAATTCATGTACCTAGTTTAAACAATCACACTCGGAGTTTTGGACTCTTTTGAAGACATTGTGGCGCTGCTAGCAAACAATTTTCACACCCCGGACAGCGTGACTGTCTGGAGGATTCGTTTTCGGCAGCGACATCAGTGGGTAGGTGAGCCTATTCATCAGTTTGTTGCCGACTTGAGGCAGCTAGCTAGTGAGTGTCACTTTGGGCCATTGGAAGATGAAATGGTACGTGACCAGCTTGCGGAGCACATGTGTAGCGCCACATTGCAGGCTAGGCTACTCACAGCACCCAATGACTTAACATTAGCCAGAACTGTCGAACTAGCTCACCAGGTAGAGGCCGCAGACAAGCTAGCTTTGGAGCTAACCTGGCGGCAGTCACAATGGCCACCGGAGCCACCCACTGTGGCAAATGTTGCAGACTCGGATAGCGAAGATAGCTTGGATGACGATGCTACAGAAGCCAATGCTGTCAGCCGAAGGTCTGCCCTGGGAAAACCCCTGTGTGAGGGTTGTGAGTCTGCAACGCACCACAATAAGGCTAAGGACTGGCCGGCTAGGGGGAAACACTGTAGCAGATGTGGACGCTTGATCCATTATGCTAGAGTGTGCCGTGTATTTGAACCGGAGAGCCCATGGAAGAAAACACTCCACCCACCCCTGACGACCATCCATATGGTGTTCCCCAGTACAAACGGGTAAACATACTGCACAGCGGAACTGGACGGTGTGGAGGTGCCACTATTGCTCAAAACGGGAGCGGAGGGGTTGTTGCTGAATTGGGCCACGGTGAGGAAGTTTTTCCCCCACTACAGGATTAGAGATAACCCGGCACCGTTGTATGGTTATGGAGGTGGCAGGCTGTGCATGGTTGGGACTTTGGAGTTAATGGTCCGGTACAAGTCTGCAAAGATGGTTGACTTCATGTTCCATGTGACAGCGCGAGCCGATAACATCATGGGCTGTGATTTGTTTTACAGACTGGGTTTTGTCATAAAAGACAATGCTGGGAATGAATGGTCCGGTTGTGGCCACTGGAACCCTCCAGTTCCAGTGGTCGAAGAGGACGTTGTGTGGGACGAAGAGCTAACGAATACCACAGAGATCAAGCAGGACCAGCTTCTCTCAGGTTTGGCGCAGGAGGGTCTCAGTGCCGGTACTCGGGACATGGTAGAGGGGGGTACCAAGCGTGGCGGCGAGGTGCCTGCGTTGGCGAGTGACACCAATATGCTAGCCTCAGATGCCTCCAGAGCTTGGCTGCAGGGGGATGGAGGGTCTGCAGCTACGATGGTGACTGCTATGGCAGTTTTAGAAGAGGACGGAGCCAGACCAATGAGCATTGAAGTACTGCATGCTCAGCAGCACCATGTCAGTCCGAGCCGGGCCCCGCTGAGGGTTTTGGACTTGGTTCAGATTCGGGGTGAAGAACATCCACGGTGAAGATGGGCCAAACGGCAGCCAGCAAAACATCGGGGGGGGGTGCGGGGGATCTGGCCATAGTGGCAAAGCTGGGTGTAGCATACTTCGGGTTGTCCGATGGCTCATCGAGGCACGCCAATCAGCTTCAGCGTGTCCGAGAAGAGGCTCCAGGTGACGAGGCTGAAGGGGAGTTGGTGTTGGTGGTGAAGGAGTCGGGCTCCATCGTCCAGAAGATCAGCCACCGTCCCAGAGGTCTGCTGCTTCCAGGGGCACGCTTGCTGAGGTGCTGCCCTGGGCACCTCCATGCTGGTTCTACCTCTCCCACCCAAGAGACTGTGCTGTAAATAGTGGGTTGTTTATAGTTATGATGTTTTGCATGCATGTTATGTTATTGGATTATTTTGTGTATTTATTTTTAGTTTAGGAGCACGGCGAGTGATTTTAGTTTAACAAAGGACTTTTTCGTTAGGTATGGGTGGCAGAATAATCCACCCCGCCGTGTGGGCTGTACGGTAGTCCAACCGTCAGCCCTATTTTAGGTTGTTTTGAATGAGTGTGTTAGGCCAATTTAGTACATAATTTTTCGTTATTTTAGTGTGTGATTCGGGTCGCAAATTTTTTTGGGGGGGTTCAATTGTGTGTGTGGTTTTGGACTTTTCTAAAGGGGGGGAGAGAAGTGTTTTATATATAATAATCAGCACTTTATTGTGAAGTGCAGCGTGGTGACGTGCACTTCCCGTCACGTCACTGCACTGCCCTATATAAGGCAGAGGGCATCCATATTGTGGCCTCTTTGACCGGTGCCCTCTGCCAGGTACCTGCCATGTTACCGCATTTGCAGTTCCATTAATAAAGCTGTGGTCGTCCAGTCATCTTGCCTCATCCTTCACCCAGGTATTTTACCATACATAACAGTAAGATTATGGTTTCTGGTTTGCAACAACAGTGTGGCCTGGGATGAAGTCAAATCCCCAGCCTGAATTTTTGTACCATTCCATCCCTGGTTGCTAAGCAACAAGGAAAACTATTGTAGCTACACACTTTAGCACTGCTTGAAACACTAGGGGCGCTGGACTGGGAAGTCTGTAACCAATTTAAATATTGATTGATTTGGTTTAATAAATACTACTGAAGAAAACTTCCAAGGCAATGCTCTGTTTTATTAAAATGCTTCTCATGTTTAAACAGGATGTTATTCTATTTGAAAAATCCAAATGTGCCCTAGATTCCTCCAAATGAAGATGAGGAATGAAGTGCTGTGGTGAGTATTAATCCACAGCGTGGAGGTCAGCTTTGCAGACTCTTCTCCTGGAGTCACTTCCTTATAGTCTGTGCACTTATTCTGTTGTTATAGCGGTGTGGAACCCGAGCTGCAGTCACTGTTGCAGCAAAGAAGTGACTACACAAATGTTGTAGACAATTATACAACAGTTAGTTCCGACTGAGCAATTTGACTGGACAATAGGGATTTCAGGATTTACTATAATCCACGATAATTGCACTCCAATTTCACTGGATATGTATCACTCCGCTTCAAAGGTGTTGTAGTAATGTTAATTACTAACAGTATTTTTCTATCAACTCTGACAATTGCAGTACTGTTTATACCTTAATTTCCACAGTGAAGCACTGTTTTGACAAGAAGAAATTATACAGTGGTGTGAAAAAGTGTTTGCCCCCTTCCAGATTTCTCATTGTTTTGTATGTTTGTCACACTTAAATGTTTCAGATCATCAAACAAATTTAAATATTAGACAAAGAAAACACAAGTAAACACAAAATGCAGTTTTTAAATGAGGGTGTTTATTATTAAGGGGAAAAATCAAAACCTATATGGCCCTGTGTGAAAAAGTGATTGCCTCTAAACCTAATAACTGCTTGGGCCACCCTTAGCAGCAACGACTGCAATCAAGCATTTGCGATAACTGGCAATGAGCCTTTTACAGCGCTGTGGAGGAATTTTGTTCCACTCATCTTTGCAGAATTGTTGTAATTCAGCCACACTGGAGGGTTTTCAAGCATGAACCCCCGTTTTAAGGTCATGCCACAGCATCTCAATCGGATTCAGGTCAGGACTTTGACTAGACCACTCCAAAGTCTTCATTTTATTTTTATTAAGCCATTCAGAGGTGGACTTGCTGGTGTGTTCTGGATGATTGTCCTGCTGCGGAACCCAAGTGCGCTTCAGCTTGAGGTCACGAACAGATGGCCGGACATTCTCCTTCAGGATTTTTTGTTAGCAGAATTCATGATTCCATTTACCACAGCAAGTCTTCAGGTCCTGAAGCAGCAAAACAGCCCCAGACTGTTACACTACCACCACTATATTTTACTGTTGGTATGATGTTCCTTTTCTGAAATGCTGTGTTACTTTTACGCCAGATGTAATGGGACACACACCTTCCAAAAACTTCAACTTTTGTCCCGTCAGTCCACAGAGTATTTTCCCAAACGTCTTGGGGATCATCAAGATGTTTTCTGGCAAAACTGAGATGAGCCATTATATTCTTTTTGCTCAGCAGTGGTTTTCATCTTGGAACTCTGCCAGTCTGGCCATGCAGGCCATTTTTGCCCAATCTCTTTCTTATGGTGGAGTCATGAACACTGACGTTAACTGAGGCAAGTGAGGCCTGCAGTTCTTTGGATGTTGTTGTGGGGTCTTTTGTGACTTCTTGGATGAGACGTTGTGGTGCTTTTGGGGTAATTTTGGTCAGCTGAGCACTCCTGGGAAGGTTCACCACTGTTTCGTGTTTTTGTCATTTGTGGATAATGGCTCTCACTGTGGCTCTCCAGCAGAAGTGTGGAAATTTGGTGGTGTTCAGCTGACCAACTGCCTGCACAAGCTCATCCAAGAGATATGGGATGCCCAGAAAGTACCTCAAGACTGGAAGGATGCAAGTATTGTGCCTTTGTTCAAGAACGGCGACAGGAAAGATTGTGGAAATTACCGAGGTATATCACTGCTAGCCACTGTTGGTAAGATTCTCTCACGTGTACTACTGAACAGACTCAATGAACACATCTCGCAGAATGTACCACCGGAAACCCAGTGCGGCTTTAGAAGTGGAAGAAGCACAATGGACATGATTTTCTGCTTGAAACAGGTTCAAGAAAAGTGTATCGAACAGAACATGCTGCTTTTTGTAGTCTTCATAGACTTCAGTAAAGCCTTCGATACTGTTTCGCGACAAGGACTTTGGCAGGTACTCAAGAAATATAGCTGTACAGAGAAGTTTGTCAGTCTGATTGAGGCACTCCATACAGGTATGCAAGCAAACGTGGCAATGAGTGGTTCAGTGTCTAAAGACTTTTCAGTAAGCAACAGGGTGAAACAAGGGTGTGTGCTGGCACCTACACTCTTCTCGCTATATCTGGCAGCCATGCTTGAGGTGGCCTTCAAAGACACTTCAGAAGGAGTATACATTCAAACAAGGAAAGAAGCAGACTTGTTCAATGTGGCACAGTTTAAAGCCAAGAGTAAGACATTGATAAAGGTAGTAAGAGAAATGCTCTTTGCCAACGACAGTGCTCTAGTTGCACACAGTGTGGAAGATATGCAATCTTTAATTGAGAAATTTGCAAGAGCAGCTAGCCAATTCAGCCTCAAAATCAACATCAAGAAGACAGAGTGCCTTTATCAACCACCAAAGTTCCAATTATCAACATCACTACCAGAAGAGATCAGCATTGGTACAGAGCCACTAGTCAAGTGCAAGACTTTCAAGTATCTAGGGGGTACTGTTTCAGAGAATGCTAGGCTGGAGGATGAACTATCTCTCAGAATGGGAAGAGTGAGCACCGTGTTTGGAAACTTGAGGGAGAGACTGTGGAACAATCGACATGTGTCTATCCGAGTGAAATGCAAAGTGTACAGAGAGACAGTACTGGCTACTCTATTGTACGGTGCTGAAACTTGGACTGTCTACAGAGTGCAGGTAAAGGAACTCCATGCATACATGATGAGACACCTTCGAGCCATAATGAACATCTCATGGAAAGACAAGATAACCAGCATAGAAGTGTTGAAACGAGCTAGTCTACCATCAATGGAGGACATGCTAATACAGATGAACATGAGATGGCTCGGACATGTTGAGAGGATGGACCACCAGCGTTTCCCTTGGCAGTTACTCTACTCACAGTTATGGGAGGGCAAATGCAATCAGGGTAGACCAAGGCTCAGATTTAAAGACACTGTCAAAAGAAACTTGAAGAAGTTGGATATAGACAGGAGTTCCTGGCAGCGGAAGGCTAAGGACAGAGCTGTGTGGAGGAATCTGATCAGACCTAAATAAAACAGTCATTGTCGCCCACGACAGACTGCTATGATGATGATGATGATGATGTGGTTCGCTGGAGTCCCAAAGCTTTAGAAATGGCTTTATAACCTTTTCCAGACTGACAGATCTCAATTACTTTGTTTGTCATTTGTTCCTGAATTTCTTTGGATCGCAGCATGATGTGTTGCTTTTGAGGATCTTTTGATTTACTTCACTTTGTCAGGTCCTATTTAAGTGATTTCTTGATAGAGAACAGGTGTGGCATTAATCAGGCCTGAGTGTGGCTAGATAAATTGAACTCAGCTTTCCAAAGATGTCATAAACCACAGTTAATTTATGTTTTAACAGGAAGGGCAATCACTTTTTCACACAGGGCCATGTAGGTTTGGATTTTTTTTTTTACCCTCAATAATAAACACCTTCATTTAAAAACTGTATTTTGTGTTTACTTGTGTTATCTTTGTCTAATATTTAAATTTGTTTGATGATCTGAAACATTTAAGTGTGACAAACATACAAAAAAAAGAGAAATCAGGAAGGGGGCAAACACTTTTTCACACCACTGTACATCTGTGACCCAGAAGTTCCACCCTTTTGCAAAGGTCTACTTCCGTCCCGGTCATTTTAAGATCATTGAATGATTTCACGTCTGTTTAAAAATCAAAAAGGCAGTGCTAGAGTTTGTTTATTATCTCAATTAACAAACCACAATACCTTTGTGGTGATGGACTCTTTGTTTTTTTCTGAAAATGTGAAGAAAAGCGAGCAAAACGTGCTAAATCACTAGCCTGTGCTAAATCGCTAGCATGTTAACTACACCGGTATTAGATATGTTTTGATCTGGGATTTTCTGAAGTATTGACTTAGCAGGTATGTTTTGTAAACACTTATTACTTTTGCACTTGACAGTATTTAATTTGTTTACATGTGTGTGTGAAGTGACAGTGGACGTCTTCATGCTGATTGAGATGTTTAGCAGCAATTAGTGGTTAGTGACTGCATTAAGAAGAGGCTTTTTTTTCTCAGCTGCGCAAATTAACTAGTTAAACAAACAAATCATAATATTTTGTCCAGTATTGCTATCATTTACTAAATTTTGCTTTCCGGAATTGTTGTATAAAAGCAATATTACACTCCAGTTCGTTACGGTGTCATGAATATACGAACTCCAGCAGGGAGTGATTGGCTTGTGCCCTCCGTAGAGTTAACCCTTTGAGTGTGTAGAATTTTTGGCAGGAAAACGCAGTTTGACCTCAAATTTTCAAATGACAATAGCTTCAGAACGGTAATAGTTAGAGGCAAAGTCCCAATTACAAAAATGTTGCAGAGGAACCCAAGTGTCTGCCAAGTGAACTTGCATCCATGCATAGTGCATAATTGGACCTAATTTGCATATTGCAACAATCCAAATTTTATTATAACACTATAGCTTCAGAATAATTATAGTTAGATGCAAAGTACCAATTACAAAAATGTTGCAGAGGAACCCAAGTGTCTGCCAAGTGAACTTGCATCCATGTATAATTGGACCTAATATGCATATTCAAACAATCCAAATTTTATTATATTTAGTCATTGTGGTCATTCTGTCAGTAAGTCTCTGCCCTCATCTGTCAAGGTTGCCAAAATTACTAAAAATTATTCAAAAAAAATTTTTTGTTTCACACTGTCACCACATAGTCCTTTGTCCATTCATTGCCAAAATTACTAAAAATCATTAAAGGAAAAAAAAATTTTGTTTCACACTATGTCACTATGTCACCACTAAAAACATTTAAAAAAAAAACAAAAAAACAATCGCCACTGCCCGTTGTTGACCTGCCACCGCACACACGTGGCGCACATCAATACCCACCAGCTGTGCACTCTTGCCCACCCAAACATTGCCCATGGGCTGCTCTGGACCTTTTTGCTTCGCGACCACGGTTTGGCAAAGAAGAACAATCTGCAGACGGGGCTTCTGTGCCATTTTGGGCACGGCTGGACACAGAAAACGCAGCTGCAGTGTCACGCGTAAGATGTCCGTCTCCACTTTCGCCAGGACTGCCTGCACCATTGTCCAAAGGCACATAATCAGAGCTGGACTCTAACTCAGATGACGAACTAGGGCTAAGCTCTTCCTCTGAACCAGGAGCGGCGAATATCAGCGCTAAAACCTCTTCAGTTGAGAGCGTCTTCCTCGCCATCCTGTCCCCCCCGTGTCAAACAGCAGAATGAAAGGAGGAAGGCTTCAAACACTGATTTGACCTACTTATTGAACTGGAGAGTTTCCAGTTCTCACAGTAAGTGAAAAGCCACACCTCTCGGCCACCAAGTGGTGTTAAAAGGTTTGTACATTTCACACTCTATTCAGCTGTACAGGCTTTGTTTGGATTGATCATCTGACAGTCGCAATAGTGCGACACACATACTCAGAGGGTTAAGGCCCTTTTCCACTAGTACCTGTTTGGCCCTACACGCCTCTACATGGCTTTATATGGCTCAGCATGCTTTTGTTTCCATTACAGCAGAGTACCGCTTGGAGTGGGTGGGATTTTTATACATCAAGGTGGCGCCACACTCCCAAGACTTAAAACACGCTACACAAGCAAAACACAACATGGCGGCTTTTGAGGCGACTGCACGGTGTCTGGCTTTTTGTCAAAGTAAAGGCAAAAAATGAGAGCCAGACAAGGGTACAGGCAGCAAGACGAAACACTCTGAAAAAGTACTGCAGCGTTTAGGAAGCCATAGAGCCGAAGACGTGAGGATACAAACCAGATCACATATGAAGGTAAGCTAATAATTGCTAATGTTAGTTTGCTTTAAGTCCGCCGTACTACATTGTAATGTCTGCAAGTTATCACTGTTAGGTACTAAAATATGTATACTGTGTATGTGTTTCAGATGGTTCTCTTGTGGGAAAATTACCGCTTCAAACCGTGGGTCTGGGCATTCAACACAGCCTCTCACCAATGTCGCCCCAGCTTCACAAACGCTCAGTGGCTCCAGCGGCTGCAGCAGCAGTGAGTCTGTGGTGGTGTCATGGCAAAAACTGTTCAGCTGCCAAAACTTGATTGCCAGGTTGTAGTTATGGGGTTATATTAGCCATAAAATATATATTTCAACAGGTAAACAGTACTGAGTTAGGTATAATATGATATATTTAACAATTATGATGCATTTTAAGCCAAAACAAACAGGATCTAGGATTAAAAGCAATTAAAATAATGCAGTCACAAGGTTACATGGAAAATACTTTATTTACTGGATACATGTAGATACTGTAGAAATATATATTCTCTGCATCAACAATGTACTATACATGTATTCATGTTGTATTGCACTGGGAATTTTGACAATAAACCTTTTTACTTTTTGCAGATCTGTCGCCACTTTTGTTTTACGTGTGAAGGTTACCACCAAGTGACATAAATTAAATACTGAAAGACTGGAAAAGCTGTCTAAGAACAATCCAGCAGTTTGAGAAATCACTTTTGGTTTGGTGTAAGTCTGTCAACAGAATTCTGAACCATAAAGCAGTTTGTGTTAAAATGTTAAAATCCCATTAAACACTAACTCAGGGGTGTCTAATCATGTGCCATGGAGGGCCATGATCCTGCAGATTCTCTCTTCTACCCAGTCTCTTCAGCAGGTGTTTTCACTGATCAGCAGTCAGTGGAAGAAATTCAGTGTAATCTGCTGTTGAAGACACTAGTAAAGCCTGCAGGTCTTGGCCCTCCATGGAACATGACTGGACACCCCCACCCTAACCCATTATTAGAAAATACAGATGCTAATATGGCCCAGAATTCCTCCATATACTGATACTATCACTAAAGTGTGCAGTCTCTTCTGCACTGGCACATCCAACAATACAGTCTTCAGTAAATAAAATAATTGTTTTTGGTTACTTTTTCTTAAAAATGAGCCATTATTTTCAAAGTCTCTGATAAATGGTTTGTACTGTTGACTCTTTTCCCACCAGTGTCTTAACAGACAAAATAGAAAATCATGATGCAAACACATAAGTCACTAAATTGTTTATTACAATCAGCACCAAATTCCAGATTATTTAGAATGTGCAAAATTCGAATTGTAAAAAAAAATAAAAATAGAATGGGTCACACACGCCGGCCACGCTGCCTCACTGAGAAGCAAATGGATGTGCTGCTCACACTGGTCCCAGTTCACCACATCTTCAACCTGCATCTCTGTAAATAGTGATGCAAGGTCCTGTTTGGGGTGGATCGTTTTCCTCTTGCCTAGACAAAAGACAGAAATGGGTGGTGGTTAATTAAAGCAAGTTTAAAACATATTTTGGAAATACACTTGCTGCTAAAAGCCAGTGGTGGAATGTGACAATAAAGTACTTTATTGTTGTATTTAACCACAATTTTCATGTAGCTGTGCTTCAGTAAAGTAGATTTTACAAGGGCTGGGTTACATTTAAAATCATTTGTTTTTGCTGTGGCCTCAGCAATCAGAATGAGTTGATACCTTCAGTTGAATGGGATCTAGGACTTTTAACTGAGCGTATGGAGTCGCTCAGTCAAAATATGTAATTTTTATCAATTAAAGTTTAGCCACCGCTCTGTCACCGCTGTGTCGCCCTGGCTTCAAGTGTGGGCAGTATTTTGTACTTGTATTGCTAAAATATAAAAGGAAGCACTACAATGGGTCTCAAATATTTGTTGTGTCCTGTTATTATAGTACTCCATGAGTACTCCATGTACTCCATGAGTTTATTGACAATAGACTATAAACTACACATAGCATCTTTTACACATCTTTGGCTGTCATCTGTCTGGGACTCCCTGCTAACATCGCTGGGCCATCAGCTAGTTCGCTATCGAGCTTGCTACCAGGTGTCTCACTACAAGCTGGCGGGTCAACGACTAACTGGCTGCTGCCTGGTGCTAGCGCTGCTCGGCTAGAAATCAGAGAGGCTGGGTAGCGTCCTTCCATGGTCGACACGTTCTGTCACTTCATCCTGCAACTCTGCCGACTCATTGGTTTTAACGCCTGCAACAAACTCGGACCTCCATCACCCACCTCCAGCACCGGCATAGCCCCAGTTATGGCGCTACGCTACACATTCACGCAACTCCTCCTGCTAAACCACCAAACTTCTCCCTCCTTGGAACTCATTGCCTCACTAAAAAGCTCCAGACTTCTCCTCCGGCCCCGATATATCCACCGAAGTTCACGCCGCAAGTTTAATTACCACTTCACCACAACAAACTGTATCCCCGTTCTCTGGTCAAATCGCTGCATGGACACCGGCTTCCGCACTTCCGCGTTGCGTCATCACAACAATGTGACGCGTCATCAGAACAACCCCAACGTGAATCCTTTCAATCTCCGCCCTATCCCGACTTCCGCACCCGCATTTTCAAAACAAAAGCACCTGAAACTTGCCCTCTTCAACACACGATCCCTTAACAATAAAAGCCTCATTCTAAATGAATTCATCACTGATGATAAACTGGATCTCCTCTGTCTCACTGAAACTTGGCAAAAACCCCTGGATTACATTGCACTTAACCAAACCACCCCTGCTGGATATTCATACCTGGACAACCCACGCCCTGAAGGCCGTGGAGGAGGCATTGCTGCTATTCATCTTCATGACCTCAATCCACGACCTCTCTCCATACCCACTGTTTCCTCTTTTGAACACCTGATTTTTAAACTCCCCGGCCCAAAACCTCTCCTCATTGCAATTATTTACCGCCCTCCCAAACCAAATCCATCTTTCTTATCAGATCTTTCAGAACTCATTACAGTACTGTCTGCAACCTCACCATCTGTCCTACTGCTTGGCGATTTCAACCTCCACATTGATTCCCCTGACTGCAAATACGCAAACGATTTTCTGGACTTACTAAAGTGTCTAAACTTCACCCAACACATAACTTTCCCTACCCACAGACGTGGACATGTCCTGGATCTGGTTTGCTCCACTGGTCTCCACATTCACAACATCTCCAGCACTGACCTCACCATCTCGGATCATCTCGTCATCACACTGGACATTGACATCCCGGCCCCTCAACCCAAACAAGACCGAACAATAACCTTCAGGAATCTTAAGTCCATCTGCTCAGTTTCTCTCTCCACATGGATATCTAACACTCTCTCCAACTTCACCTTCCCTGTAAACCCAACCCCTACGGACTTAGTAAACATCTACAACAACACATTGTCTACCTCCCTCAACAAACTGGCCCCCATGAAAACAAAATCCGTCACTTTCATTCATTCGGCCCCCTGGTACACCTTAGAACTTCACAAACTCAAAAAACAACTGTGACAGCTTGAACGCCTGAGCTGCAAAACTGGTCTGACTGTACACACCCTCGCTCACATAGAACTGATGCACCTATATCAATCCTCACTCAATGAAGCTCGCTCTGCCTACTACTCCAGCATCATTCACTCTGGATCCTCCAACCCCCGCACTCTGTTCTCCACCATCAACAAACTCCTCAAACCCCAGGACATCATTTCATCATCCTTCACCCCTGAAAAATGCAATAGATTTCTATCATTTTTTCCATTCCAAAATTGACAATATTCACAACCAGCTTGCCTCCTCCCCAGCCATCACCCCTGACTCAGAACCCACTTTTTCTCCACCCATAGATAAACAGCTCTCCCTTTTCTCACCCATAACCACTGACGAACTTTCCGAAATACTCTCCAGCATGAAATCATCTACATGCCCCCTGGACCCCATCCCCTCCCCCCTTATCAAAGCCTGTCTCACCCCTCTTGCCCCCCTTATCAATGACACCATCAATTCCTCCCTCACTACTGGCACTGTCCCCCCATCACTTAAGATTGCTGCCATCACCCCCCTCCTTAAGAAACCTGGCCTGGACTCTGACGACCCCAACAATTTCAGACCTATCTCCAACCTCCTATTTCTGGCTAAAATATTGGAAAAAGCTGTCGCCACTCAACTCAAGAAACACCTCCTCTCCAACAAACTCTACGAAACATTTCAATCTGGATTCCGTTCTAACCACAGCACTGAAACCGCCCTCCTCATGGTCACCAATGACCTCCTGCTCGCCTCTGACTCTGGCTCCCTCACCATTCTTCTCCTCCTCGATCTCAGCGCTGCTTTCGATACCATCAATCATTCCATCCTGCTCCGTCGTCTGCTTTCTATTGGCATCACTGACTCCGCCCTCTCTTGGTTCACCTCCTACCTGTCTGAGAGATTCCAGTACATCTCCATCAACAATCATAAATCACGCACCACCCCCGTCTCACACGGTGTCCCTCAAGGCTCTGTGCTCGGTCCAACCCTTTTCACTCTCTACATGCTTCCGCTTGGTCACATCATCCGTCAACATGGTCTTCACTTTCACTGCTACGCCGACGACACCCAGCTGTACATCTCCTCTAAATCCATCACCCCCACCATTCTCTCCACCATCACCAACTGCCTTACAGACATAAAAACCTGGATGACTAACAACTTTCTCAAGCTAAACAGCAATAAAACACAAATCATCATTTTTGGACCAAAATCTCTTTTACCCTCTTCCCAGAACTTTTCATTCCAAATCGATGGTCACTCAGTCACCCCCTCCCCTCTGGCCAGAAACCTCGGCATTATCATGGACCCCACCCTCTCCTTCAAATCTCACATCAACCATATCACCAAAACATCTTTTTTTCATCTTCGTAATATTGCACGCCTCCGTCCCACCCTCTCACCCTCTGTTGCTGAAATACTTATCCACGCCTTCATCACCTCCAGACTTGATTACTGTAACAGCATTCTGTATGGACTTCCTTCTACCATCCTCCAAAAACTACAGTATGTCCAAAACTCAGCCGCCCGCCTACTTACTCACTCCCGCTCCAGAGACCACATCACTCCTCTCCTCCGTCAGCTCCGCTGGCTCCCCATTCAACAGCGCATCAACTTCAAGATCCTCCTCATCACCTATAAAGCTCTTCATAACCTCGCCCCCTCATACCTAATGGACCTTCTGTCTCGTCATTCTCCCACTGGTCTCCTCCGCTCTGCTGACGCTCACCTTCTTACCCCCATCACCAAGACAAAATTCCGCACCCTGGGTGATAGATCATTCGCCATCGCCGCACCAACCCTCTGGAATTCCTTGCCCCTTCACATCCGGTCTGCCAACACACTTGCTTCTTTTAAAAATCAACTCAAAACCCATCTTTTTAAATCTACCTATAAAAACTGACTGCCTCTTCTACCTATGTGTACCTATGTGTATGTGTTTACCCGTTCTCTGTATGTTTGTCCCTATGCTGCTTTGTAAAGCGTCTTTGAGTATTTAGAAAAGCGCTATATAAGACTGATGTATTATTATTATTATTATTATATAAACTAAATTAATTAATTAAATCACCCTTTATTGTCATTCAACCGTACAACCAATCATGTACAGCAGAACGAGATTGTGCTTTACCTATCTACAGTGTAAATCACACACACCCCAAGTGCAGAATCAGAGGGCCGCTGCCATGCAAGGCGCCGCCACAGAGTTCCCTCCTCCATTCCATTTATTGCTGAGCACCAAGCTGGATGGCAGGAAGTTCCACTTTTATATGGTCTTCAGCATGACCCGGCCGGGATTTGAACCCCTGCCTCCCGGGTGTGGGGCAGATGCTCTACCAACTGAGCCACCACTCCGGTAACTAAATTATAATGGTGACTGAACAACTCTCATTCTCCAAAGTGCAAGATACACTATTATGAATATAACTCACAAAGGATCACACAAGTGATCTGACAAAAAATAAATAAATAAACAAGTGGTTTATTTTACAGTGGCTGTGCCATTCATTTTCAATTATTCTGTAATTAATATTCAAGCAATCAAATAAATCTCAGTTCAGTCCCTTTCATTTTAAGTGGAAATTGTGCTACTTTAGTTTTGGCACTGGCACATTATCTACTGTATACTTTAACTTAAGCAAAAGGATTCAAGTATTTTGTCTACCACTAACAACAGGGTGTGCAACTTTAATATGGCTTACCAGTCAGAAGACATTGCTGTGTCGTGGTCCGTTGCCGGTGTAAAAGCAGTTGCTGGTTGGACTCTAGAATGCAAATACACACAACTTAAGTACATGCACAGAACAAAAGTGAAACATGTAAAAAAAAATACCTTTTTTCATCAGGATTACAACTAGCTTATTTCATCAGATATTGTCAACACAAGCGCAAAATACAAGGAGAGCACGAAGTTAGCATTGACGGCTAACTAGCTAGCTCATTATCTGCACACAAGCGACATTGTTGTGGTCTGTTCAAAGTGAACTCTCCACTGCTGGGATAAATAATGTAAACGATGCATAATATCACATCATATCACATCACTCACCATCCTCTATATCTGAATATTACGGCTTTCAGCTGGTGAAGTTGGGTCCTCCCACAGCCGCAAATTCATTTCGGGTGGCTGCGTCTAGTTGTCTCTGGATTCTCTCATCAGCCGAAAGGCACAGAATACTCTGTTGGACCACGGTGTTGATTTCTGTGGGTCTGATTTCTGTGAAGCCATTCTATCGTTGCTTATACTGACGCTTGCTTGCCGGATCACGGACAAAACAATTGCAATTGGCGTCTCGAGATTCTGAATTCAGCCTTCAAACGTCACTCTCATGATGTTACACCCTGACCAATCAGTGGCCTGCAGTCTGTTGTTGTCACATTTTCAGCCCGACTCAGCACGGTTAGAACCCCAGTGGAATAGGTATGAAAAAAGTACCAGGTACTAATGGAAAAGCCGACATAGCGCGCCGAGTTGAAGTGAGTAGGGCTGAGTGGGTACTAGTGGAAAAGGGGCTTTAGTATATTCATGATACCGTAACAAACTCAAGTGTAATATTGCTTTTATACAACAGTTCTACAAGCACAATTTATTAAATGACAGCAATACTGGACAAAATATTATGATTTGTTTAACGAGATATTTTGCACAGCTGAGAAAAAAATAGTCCCTTTTGAATGTCCAGTAACTGCTGCTAAACATCTCAATTAGCATGAAGACGTCTATTGTCATTTCACACACATGTAAACAAATTAAATATTGTCAAGTGCAAAAGTAATAAGTGTTTATAAAACATACCTGTTAAGTTGGTACTTCAGAAAATTCAAGGTCAAAACGTATCCAATACCAGTCACTAGAACCAGCGTAGATAGCCAATGTTATGCCAAAAATTGCTTGCTTGCTGAGAATTGCATCCCATCCACCACAAACTATAAAATATAAAACTACAGCCAGGCTTGTAACCATTTGTCAGTCCCTCTAGCATTTCGCAGGATGTTTTTATGATTGCTGCGGCCCAGAAAGCCTGAATTTGCGCAAGCTTTTTTTAAAAAGTTGCAATAGAAGTTGTGATGTTTTGAGAGGGGTTTTTTTGCACTAAAAGTTGTGGGAAGGACTACAAATTTTAAAGCAGATGCTTTTTTCCAGTTTACTGCAATGATATTCTATATAATGCTCTTAGTCAAAACTATTATTGAATGCATAGTAAAACCACTGACGTATATCTGTAACCTGTCTCTCCAATCAGGTATATTTCCCAATGCAATGAAAATAGCTAAAGTAATTCCGATATACAAGACGGGCGACAGAGGGGAACTCTCAAACTATAGACCAATTTCACTATTACCGCAATTTTCCAAGATACTTGAAAAAATATTCTATGAGAGAATTGACAACTTCATACTGAAGAATGATTTATTGTGTGAGCAGCAATATGGGTTCAGACACAAGAGGACAACTGCACATGCCCTAATGGAATTTACAGAAAAAATATCAACAGCCATTGAAAATAAAGAGTATTCAGTTGGAGTATTCCTAGATCTTAAAAAAGCATTTGATACAGTAGATCATAATTTATTATTAAAGAAACTACAAAATTGTGGTATTAGAGGGGTAGCACTGTCCTGGTTAAGTAGTTACTTAAAGAATAGATATCAGTATGTATATGTTAGCAACAAAAACTCAGAGTTACTGAAGGTCACCTGTGGAGTCCCACAGGGTTCAGTTTTGGGACCATTATTATTCAATATGTATATAAACGATATATGTAAAGTTTCAGAAAAAATGGACTTAATATTGTTTGCCGATGACACTAATCTGCTATGCAGTGGAAACAATTTGGAACAACTTCTGGATACACTCGGAAAGGAATTAGGAAAGCTTAAACTGTGGTTTGATTCAAACAAATTAACGCTCAATTTAAGTAAGACAAAATTTATAGTCTTTAACAACCATCACACAACAACCAACACAGCTGCACGGTGGTGCAGTGGTTTAGCACTGTGGCAGCACAGTTTTACCCTCGGCCGGGGGATCGCAGGGATCATGAGATCGTGGGTTCGATCCCAGCCCCCGACCAACAGTGAGCTGTGTGGAGTTTGCATGTTCTCCCCGTGTTGCGCGGGTTTACTCCGGGATTTCTCCGGTTTCCTCCCGCACACCAAAAACATGTAGGTTTAGGGCGCTCGCGCACGCAGCGACCAGCAGCCGGTGGCTTGTCACCAGACTGCAAACCAAGTCTACCTACGGGTACAAATAAGTAACAAAAAAAAAAAAAAAAAAAAAAAACCATCACAACAACCCAGTACCCAAACTCAGTGTAAATGGTGTAGAGATTGAAAGGGTATCTGAAACTAAATTCCTTGGAGTAATAATTGATAACAAACTGTGTTGGAAGTCACATTTTAATTATATTAAAGATAAAGTATCCAAATCAATTGCAATATTACACAGAGTGAAATATTTGCTGAATCAACCCACACTATACACCTTGTATCATTCATAAATACTCCCATACATGACATATTGTAATGAAGTATGGGGAAATACATATAAAACAAACATATATCCACTCTTTATGCTTCAAAAGAGAGCTATTAGAATAATAAACAAAGCAGCTTACAGAGAACCAACAAACCCACTCTTTCTTAAACAAAAAACTCTCAAGTTGAAAGATCTGGTTGACTTTAAAACTGCAATAATAATGTTCAAAGTGAAGAATTTATCACTGCCCGCAAATATCCAAAAGTTGTTCCAAACAAGGGAGAAACGATATCACTTCAGAGGAACATGTACAGTATATTTCAAAAGCCTACAGTGAGAACAACCACCAAGCAACACTGTATTTCAGTGCAAGGAGTCAGACTATCGAACGATTTTGAACCTGAATTAAAATCATGTACAATGCTTGGACAATTTAAACAAAAACTAAAGGAAGAAATACTCCAAACATATTTACAAGACGGCATGTAAACTCACATAAGGATTGACATATCCAGCCTGTGTTGTGTTGTAGCTTAGTTTTGTTTTTTTTTTCCTCTGTGACATCTTGTCTTAGATTTGTTTTTGAATAGTAACCGCTTAACTTAGCCTAGCTTAGTTTTCTTTTTTTTCTCTCAGTCATATTTTGTCTTAGCTTCGTTTTAAATTGTAATCGCTCTTGTCTTGTTTTCTCTTTTTTCTCTTCTGAATTCTTGGATGGAATATGGGTGGGCAATATAAGCTGCGGCTTCAGCCATCACCCATTTCGGATAACTCATGTGGAATTGTATAGTAGGAGGAGTCTTTGTCTAATTTGACCTTGTTGTTATATTATACAGTTTCTTTTAACCTGTACTGTACTATCCGAAATAAATAAATAAATTCATTCATTCATTCATTCATTCAATAATACCACACGAAAAGCACAGGACTGTCAAAAATTTCCTATGAAACAGTGATTTGTAAATTAAGCAGAAACTTCTGCTATGCAGAAAAACTCTTGTGCAACAGCGAATTTAACACAATATCCATTACAACAGAAAGAGTATAGATCAGTCCCTCCAGAATTTCATGATGTTGCGATCGCATTAATTCACGCAAAATCATTGATTGGCTGTGTCTTTTCCGCGACCTTGCAACTTTGTCCAGTCATCACAACTTTCTCGCAAGTTTGGCCAATCCTCGTCAACTTCCACTAATTTCGCCAGTCAAATATGTCCCTGAGTAGCGCTCAAACACTCAGCCTAACCAATCAAATGCTTCGCTGCACCGCACTCACTTCCGTGTTTACAGTGAGTAAAAACGGAACACATCAGCAAAAAGCAGTGTGTGATTTAAAAAAAAACACTCACCCACAAGGTTTCCTACACCATCCCTTCCTCCATCTCCCCCGGCCTGCTGGTGGACATTTTGCCATGTCTCCGTCGTGACCACGTGTAGGAAGTGCTGGGTTTGTGTTGAACAACGTCCACCTGCCTTAAAACCACCCCGTCGTGGGAGCGCGCATAAGGAGAGACGCCATAAAACCACAAACAAACGGGCAAATATAACACTACAGCCAGTGTTGGAACATTTTATGCATCTTTACAGGTAAAACCATTACTACACCTTGTCAATGAGCTTTATAGTGGCTTTCCTTCTTGTCCAAAAACCACGTAAGAGCTGAATTACAGTATTCTTGACACAAGCGACAAGACGTAATCTTGAATTTTAAAACTTTAAAAAAAAAGCCCTTAATTACACTGTCATACGGTAGAAAAACTGTGTGCTCCTGTGTCTGGTGCAGCTCTCAGTCTGAATGCATGGCTGCATGTGTTACATAACTCACCAATTAAAGGAGCACTTCTTAAATCTATTAGCATGCACTTTTACACATCTTTTTACTTTACTTTTGACTCAGAATGTCCTATGAATTATTAACTTATTAACAAATGTGAAATTACTTTAACTAATCATTAATGAACTTATAATTTTACTGTAACTTGTTTTCATTCTCATGTTATGGCTCTTACATACCCGGCCCCTAATGGTTAAGCAGTATGATTAAGCATTACCAAAAACTAAATACTAAGAGCATCTAATGAACACAAAATTAAATTAACTGTAGCACAAATACTAAAGGACATTTGTTAGTTACTAATAAACTAAATGAACTATTTTCTAACTGTTACATCAGTCTTTTTCTTCTTAATCTTCATCACAGGGTTTTCTTGAGTCTACAGTGTTTCTTGTAGCAAGCAGAGTTTGCGTAGTGGTCTCTCCAGGATGCTGGTTTTGGTCAGCAACTTAACCTTGCGTACTGTACCACTGGAATCAGATATCGTTTGGATTATTCATTGCATAATCCATGTGTTTCTTGGGGAAGAACTGTCAGCCATGAGCACGACATCTCCTGGTTTGAAGTTTCTTTGCAGTTGCGACCACTTCTGACGTTCCTGAAGGAGGGGTAAGTATTCACAGGTCCATGTGGTCCAGAACAAGTTTGCAAGGTATTGGACTTGCCTCCACCTTCTCCTTGCATACTGATCATCCTTGTTGAAGGTTCCAGGTAGCATACTGGGGTGGGTTTTCATTTGCAGCAAATGATTTGGGGTTAATGGCTCCAAATCACCTGGATTGTCCGATAAGCTTGTGACTGGTCTGTTATTAATTATGCTTTCGACCTCACACATGACAGTGTGAAAACTGTCATTTGTGAGGGTCTGTTCTTTCACTAGGGCACCAAGGATCCTCCGCACAGTATGTATCTGTCTCTACTAAACTCCTCCCTGGTGAGATGTGGATGGGCTGTTGGAAATCCATTTGATTCCCTTCTTCTGCATAGCCTTTTCAATGTGTGATTGGTTCAAGCCTTCATACACCTCTCGCAGCTCCTTCTCTGCACCCACAAAATTTGTGCTATTGTCAGAGCGCATGATGGTGACTTGTCCTCTTCTGCTTATGAAACGGCACAAGGCACTGATGTAGGAGCTGGTGTCAAGACTGTCTGCGACCTCTATGTGCACTGCTCTGATGGTGAGGCAGGTAAATAGCACACCATACCTTTTGACAGTTCCCTGGCCCCGTTTAACATCAAAGGGTCCAAAGAAGTCAGCGCCCACGTTGGTAAATGGTGGTTTATCTGGTAAAAGATGATCTTATGGCAGATCTGCCATTTTCTGTTGTCCAACTTGGCCTCTCAATCTCCTACAAACTGTGCAGTTTGTTATCAACTTCCTGATAGCTGAGGGCACTTGAGGAATCCAAAATTTTTGTCTTAACTGTGACAACAAATAGTTGCGCCCACAGTGTCCAATTTTTCATGGATACCCTTCTAGATAAGAATGGCAACTCTGGAGTGTTTTGAGATTATTGCTGGATGCTTCGCATCTTCTGGCATGGCAGATTTGTGCATCAGTCCTCCAACTCTTAAAATGCCATTTTGCAAAATGGGGTCAAGCTTATACAACTGACTCTTTTTCTTGACAGACAAGTTACTGTGTAGAGCCTTTACTTCTTCAGCAAACCATTGTTCTTGACTGTGTTGGACGATTTCAATTTTTACTGTCATCAGCTGTTCAAAGGTAAGTGCTTTCTTTACCAATGTAGATTTGTACCTTTTCATGTGCTGCTGCACAAGTGCTCTCTGTCTGAATCCTTTTCTGACTGACTGATGGAAATTTGTAACCCTTTTCTCTTGTCTTTCAGGTGGATCAGTGTTTCTTTGACTCTCAGAATCCATGCAACTGCTCTTTTAAGTCTGTTCCAACTAGAATAATAATGAAGCAATCTGTTCAAGGGGTCAAAGGTTTCCTCAGCTTTGATGATATTCTCTGTGACACTCTTAATCTCTGGATCATTTTGCAGATCTTGATTTTCATCATCCAGTCTCTGTGGCTGCTCACTATTTGGTTGTGTTAGAAACTGTGGTCTGTTAAACCATGTTTCACTTTTTATCAGGTGGCAAACTGTTGTGCCTCTGGTGGCTTGATTAGCAGGATTCTGTGATGTTCTAATGTATCGCCTCTGCCCTAGTTTGATAACCTCATGTATAAGTGTGATTCTATTTACTACAAATGTTTTGAAATGAGCTGTCTCACTGTTGATGTACTTGAGAACAGTCGTACTGTCAGTCCAGAAAACAGACTGCTGCAGTGCGATTTGCATTTCTTCTTGCAGCATCTTGTCCACTTTAACTGTAACAACTGCCGCGGTTAACTCAAGTCTTGGAATGGTGACTTGTTTAAGTGGGGCCACTCTAGACTTCCCCATCATAAAGGAACAATGGGTTTTGCCATATTTGTTCACCAATGCAAGATATGACACTGTGCCATAAGCATTTTCGCTTGCATCTGAGAAGTAATGCAATGTGGCTTCCACAGCATGTCCAAATCCTGGTGGTTTAATGCATCTCTACATGGAAATTTGAGAGGTAAGTGAGATTGTCACACCACTGACACCACTGTTTGGCCTTTGTGGTACTGATTTCTTCTTCCAATCTCTGTTTTTCCTTGCACCGGTCTCTTCAAAGAAGCTTGGCGGGGAGCACAACTGGTGCCAGAAAACCAAAAGGATCATAGGTGAAATTTACAATGGAAAGAATACCTCTTTTGGTCATTGGCTTTTCTGGTAGCTTGGTGCTATACTTGAATGCATCATTGTCGGTGCACTACTGTATGCCAAGAGCTCGTTTGATGGGTAGGGCATCATGAGTTAGGTCAATATCCTTTAACTCAATAGCTCTGTGCTCTGCAAGGATGGATGATAAAACTGTTCTGTTGTTGCTTACCCATTTGGTGAGGTTAAAATCCCCTTCCATGCATAAGTCTTGAAGATTTTTCACCAAAGCAACTGCCTTGTCTTCTGTAAATGTACACTGTAAACAGTCATCTACGCAATAGTTGCGGAGAACTGTGGCAACGGCTTCTGGAGTTGCAGTGTCCTTTCTGTTCTCTGCTGTTCTACTTAAAGCATAAGATGCAATGCTAGGAGAAGATGTAGCTCCAAAAAGGTGAACTTGCATCCGGTAACCTTTTATTGGTGCACTTAAGTTGCCGTCCGGCCACCATAAGAATCTCAGTAGGTCACAATCCTCTTCTGCAGCTCTCACCCGGTAGAACATGGATTCAGTGTCTGCCATCATTGCTACTGGTTCTTCTCTGAACCTCTGTAAGACACAGTAAGACACTGGGGATGGCAGTGGCTCAGGAGGTAGAGCAGGTTGTCCAATAACCAGATAGTTGGTGGTTCAAATCCCGCTCTCCCTAGATATCCTGCCGCTGTGTCCCTGGGCAAGACACTTTACCCCCAATTGCTCCTGGTGGGTCTGGACAGCACCATGTTGGGCAGCTATGCCTCCATTAGTGTGTGAATGAGTGGATAGCAGGATCTGTAAAGCGCTTTGGTCATCTAGAGATGAGAATAAAAGCGCTACAAGTGAATGTCATTTAATAAGCAGTGTTGGGAAAGTTACTAAAAACTAGTGCCTTCTTTTCAAAAGAAACTGTGTTACTTTTGAGTTACTGCATGATTAAAATAACTTTCACGTTACTTTTAAATGCATACTTAAATCATCTTGCACACATAGCATGATCAAGGGCCCCTTGTTCTCATCAGAAAAAAATGAGACAAAGAAAACTGATAATAAAAAAAACTCATCTTGCAGAGAAAAAAAATGTCTCAGATTTCCATAAACCATTGTAATCAGTAGAAAGTCAGAAATTTACTAGAAATAAAGCTGTGAATTCACAGAGAAAACTTTGGACCCCCTGGTGGGCCATTTTTGGCTCACCAGCCATATGTTTGACACCCCTGGACCACCCCATTAAAAATGCATATTTAGAGGATTTACTTCCATGAAATAGTTGCAGATCACAACAGCATGTAAATGAATGAGATAAAATAAAACAGAAAGCACAGATAAATGAAAGTTCACTGCTTACAAGAAGCTGTTCTTTACTGCAACAAATCAGTCACTTTTTCTCTGTGCGTAATAAACCTTTAAATGCATTTAATGCAGACTTTAAATGTGAGCTTCTTGCTCTAAAAATACTCATGTTTAACCACAGAGATAGGAGCTGTTAGGGGCTACTCACCACTGGGACAACAGGTGATCAGGGCTCGATATGAGAAGTTGCCACCGGGTTGCAGGGGCAGGACAGGAAACTGACCTGCGGAGACTGACAGCTGCGCCAACTATGGTAGGGTCAGTTTAGTTGCGCTAAAATATCTATCCATATTAATAAAATGAGTAACGTGAGTAATACATCGGATCAAATTTCAGTAATTAGTGCATTACTGAATTTTTAAACAGTGATTTTGTTACACAGCATGTTACTGCAAAAATAGTGGAGTTACAGTAACGTGTTACTCCCAACACTGCTAATGAGTTAGTGAGGTCAGGCCCCTGTAATAACTGACTGTTCATTGAAACACCCTTGAATGACGCTGTGCAATCAAAGACCACACAAATTTTCTTTTTCTTCGGTACACCCCATGGTGTGGGACATACCATACATACCCTGCTGTCATTGCGGTCAAGCTGTGTTCTGGGGACTTCAACAGCATAGCCTTTGTCCAGCAGGCTTGTCATGAAAGTTTTGTAGTCTTCTAGAAACACTGTGTTCTTACTGAGTTTCTGCTTCAGACTTGTGGCTCGTTGTTCTGCCATGCAACGGTTGTTTGGCATTTTTATATGTTCACTTCTGAGTAGAAGCCCTATGCAGTAATGCCCATCCACATATCTCCTTGTCTTCTGCACTGACAGCATGAACTGTCTGTCTTCCTGGGACATCTCTTCTTTGTCATCATGGTAATGTTCTGGGAAGTCAGTGTTGTATTGCTGGAACAGTAGCTGTTCTAATTCCACCACTGAGACTCGGTTGATACTGTATTGCGGTATCATATCGGTGGGATTCACATTCTCTCTCTTCACAGGTCCACAAACAATCCAGCCTAAAACAGTCTTCACGGCATAAGGCCCGTCATCTTGGCTGTTTATTACATGCCGTGGTTTCATTGTCTTTGCATTATTAGCCCCAATAAGAAGGCCCACCTCGGCGTCAATATGTGGCAAGATTATTTCTCTTAGGTATAGCTACTGTCGGAGATGTTCCTGAGTGGAGATGTTTTCTTTCTGAACAGGGATGTTATTGTGTGTAAAGAACTTCGGTAACATAATGTAGTTTGTGTCTTCCAGGCCACAAACTTCCAGTTCTGAAAGCACATAGCTGTTAATCATTTTTTGTCCATGAACTTTGTCTTGGCCCATAGTAGTCAACATTATCTATGTGGGTTTTCATTTCATATTCAGCTTCTTTCTGAGTTCCTCCACACAGAATGTGCCAGTACTGCCTGGATCTATAAAAGCATGAGTCTTTACTGACCTTCTGTCTCTACGGGATCTCACCTTCACCGGCACAATGGATAACAGACACTCACTTTCTTCGGCCCCGGTGCAGCCAACTACAGTGGTGTGAGGAAGTATTTGCCCCCTTCCTGATTTCTCTTTTTTTTTTGCATGTTTGTCACACTTAAATGTTTCAGATCATCAAACAAATTTAAATATTAGACAAAGATAACACAAGTAAACACAAAATGCAGTTTTTAAATGAAGGTGTTTATTACTAACGTGAAAAAATCCAAACCTACATGGCCATGTATGAAAAACTGATTGCCCCCTAAACCTAATAACTGGTTGGGCCACCTTTAGCAGCAACAACAGCAATCATTGCAATAGAACTGGCAATGAGTCTTTTACAGCGCGGTGGAGGAATTTTGGACCACTCATCTTTGCAGAATTGTTGTTATTCAGCCACACTGGAGGGTTTTTGAGCATGAACTGCCTTTTTCAGGTCATGTCACAGCATCTCGATCGGACTCAGGTCAGGACTTTGACTAGACCACTCCAAAGTCTTCATTTTGTTTTTCTTAAGTCATTCAGAGGTGGACTTGCTGGTGTGTTTCGGATGATTGTCCTGCTGCAGAAACCAAGTGCACTTCAGCTTGAGGTCACAAACAGATGGCCGGACATTCTCCTTCAGGATTTTTTTGGTAGACAGCAGAATTCATGATTCCATTTACCACAGCAAATCTTCAGGTCCTGAATAGGGGTGGGTTCAAAAGATCAATATATCGATATGGATCGATACATGTTTGACTGAGCCGATATCGATCCACAAAATCCGTGGATCGATCTTTTAATATTAATATGTTTTAATATAATATTTTTACGTTTGTGAACGTCTGCTGAGTATAATCGGGTCGAAACCGGGTCAGTGAGCCAGGAACAACGGCCGAGAAGCATAAACAACCGACGCGCTAACGGAGCTAGCAAGCTAACGGATATGCTAGTTCTTCTTCTGTGGTGTTAAAACGGTTCTCATCCGGCAAGAGTTTCCTGCCGCGCGTGCTCTTTCGTGTTTACACGAGCGGAGATAATAACGTGCGTCTCTTAATTTAGCAACAAAAGTCACCGTAAAGACTGTCCTCAACAGCTTCTGAATATTTTTCATAAATAAAACTTGTGTGTTCCCTGCGGCGCGTGCACACGTCTTTTGTGTTTACATGACGCGGAGTTAATAACGTGCGTCTCTTAATTTAGCAGCAAAAGTCACCGTATAGACTGTCCTCAACAGCTTCTTAATATTTTTCATAAAGCGGGGATAAACGGACTTTTACTCCATGCAGCGCTGTGTTGGAACATAAAGTTGACGACTGATAAACGGAAAATGCGCGGAGACTGAAACCCGTGAAGCAGAGACTTGGAGCTGCTGAGACTGTAAGTATAATTGTTTCTTTTAACGTTTGTGTCGTCAATTAATAATTTATCTGGCATGATGATGGTTTCTTTTACAAACTATGGACACAGAGAGAACTGTTGGTTAAGCGCTGTGAATAAATGCAGAATTAAGGTATATTTTATGAGATTATGGACTTCTGCCGCTTAAGCGATGTGAAGAGAATAAATCACAAAAAAATTAATAAAGGCTGCAGTACAACAAGCTATTTTTACTCAGTAGAACTAAATTGAAATGAACAAACCTTCTCAGGAAATGAACTGAAACCCTTTTCCAACATTGAAAGTTAATTTGTAGTTAAAATATATTAAAAAAAAAAAAACTAAATTATTAAACCCTACTGTGGTGTGGTGATCTAAAAATATGAATGTTAATTTTACTGTGAAGTCTATTCTTTTTATCTGCCTTCAGATGTGTGAAGACTGGAAGCTTCATCCTCACAGAGACCTTCTGAAGGTCAGAGGTCGTCAGTGGAGGAGCATCCCTGCTTCATGTGGATTTCAGCACAGAAGAACACCTTCAAATTCAAGATTCAAGGAGGTGCTGCCATCATTTTCTCCACACTAACATGCATTCAATGCAATTTAGTTGTTGTAATGACAACTTCTTTTATTTCTTTTTTAAAGTTCTCAGCAAGAACACAATATTGGTCTTTTTTTTTTTTTTTTACAATTTTACTGAGCATTTAATTCTAAATAAATCACTGTTTAACAAGAAATTTTTGGCAATCCTGTACTTTTCTTGTGGTGTTACATAGAGTAGCATCACTGTAAACTATGGAAAAAGCAGCTGCTTTAAAATTTGTACTTTCTCACACAACTTTGAGTGCAAAAAAACTCTAAAAGTGCCATAACTTTTTGGAAAAACTCCCACAAATCCAGGCTTTTTGGGCCACAACAATCACAAAAACAGCTGACAAAATCCTGGAGGGACTGAAATACAGTGAGATTATGTCTGCATGGTTCATGCATTGAATTTGTTTACTTACTCTGGGTGGTGAACTTGACACGACACACCCTTTGCACTAAAGAAAGCACCTGTGAGCACTTTATGAAATGATAAGTTAAATAATAAAAAGTGCATTATTGTAACTGATTTTGGGTCAGTTCTATATGTGATAATTTATGTATTAACAAAGTTAGAAGATTCTTGGTACAATTTGCAGCATTAGGTCTCGAAGATTTTTGTTTCATGGGAAGTAAAATGGCTATTAAAATGGTAATTCCCCAGATCGAATCGGGATTGAATCGGAATCGAATCGAATCGATTCAGAATCTCAAGAATCGGAATCGAATCGATTCTGGAAATTAGGGATCGTTCCCAGCCCTAGTCCTGAAGCAGCAAAACAGCCCCAGACCGTTACACTACCACCACTATATTTTACTGTTGGTATGATGTTCCTTTTCTGAAATGCTGTGTTACTTTTACGCCAGATGTAATGGGACACACGCCTTCCAAAAAGTTCAACTTTTGTCTCACCAGTCCACAGAGTATTTTCCCAAAAGTCTTGGGGATCATCCAGATGTTTTCTGGCAAAACTGAGATCAGCTTTTATGTTCTTTTTGCTCAGCAGTTGGTTTTTGTCTTGGAACTCTGCCATGCAGGCCATTTTTGCCCAATCTCTTTCTTATGGTGGAGTTATGAACACTGACCTTAACTGAGGCAAGTGAGGTCTGCAGTTCTTTGGATGTTGTTGTGGGGTCTTTTGTGACCTCTTGGTTGAGTTGTCACTGTGCTCTTGGGGTAATTTTGGTCCTATTTAAGTGATTTCTTGATTGAGAACAGGTGTGGCAGTAACTATGTTTGGGTGTGGCTAGAGAAATTGAACTCAGCTTTCCAAAGATGTGGTAAACCACAGTTAATTTATGTTTTAACAGGGGGGCAATCACTTTTTCACACAGGTCCATGTAGGTTTGGATTGTTTTTACCCTCAATAATAAACACCTTCATTTAAAAACTGCATTTTTTTGTTTACTTGTGTTATCTTTGTCTATTTAAATTTGTTTGATGATCTGAAACATTTAAGTGTGACAAACATACAAAAAATGAGAACTCAGGAAGGGGGCAAACACTTTTTCACACCACTATATTTCCACTGTCTGACAGCCTGAAACCTCCTCAGTTTGAGTGCTGTTGTTTGTCGCCAATGATGTGCTGGATTCTTTCTCCACATGAAGAATGTCTGGGCGTCTCTGTGAACACTGTTTACACACCATTCTTTTCTTACAAGTCTTGCTGAGATGACCTTGTGTTAAACACCCAAAACACAGCCCTTTGCTTTTCAAAAATTCAACACGTTCTTTGTGTGTTAGCTCTTTAAACTTAAAGCAGGATTCCAAGTTGTGCTTCTTTTGGCATAAGAGACATGGTGTTTCAAAGGCATTAGCTGCTTTGATCGTGCTAGGCTGCTTTGCTGATGGTCTTTTCTTTTCCACCAACACGTTAGCAGTGTTGGGAGTAACGCCACTACTTTGGTAGTAACGTGCTGTAACAAAATTACTGCTTAAAAAACCAGTAATGCGTTACACTTACTGAAATTTGATCAGATGCATTACTCACATTATTTGTTTAATTAATATGGATAGATATTTTTTGTTACAACCCGAGCGCTGGGTTCTGTCCGCGCTTGGGCTACGCACAGCTCGCTGCCGGCCTTGACAGCTGTGGGTTGTATTCTGGCCTCACCGGGCTCTTATTGTGAAGGCGCTCGGTGGGGCTTCCACCTGTCAAGGTTGGTCAGCTGTTTGTCATCACTGCTCGTTAGTGTTCGCCTTTATAAGGCGGGCACTGACAGCAGTTAGGTCGCAGGAGTATTGTCAGACATCAAACAATCCTCGTGAGGCCTCATTAGACCTTCATGTCAGGTTTGTGTTCTTTCGGTCTTGTCATAGTTTAGCTCGTAGTGGCTGGGGTTAGCCCTACGAGCCCTTGTATCGCTTAGTGTGTGTTTTTGCCCTTAGCGGCTCACAGCCTTGTGTCTTGTCTTGTGTTATTAATAAATTACCATCATTGCAAAACTCACCGGTGGACTCTTGGCATCTTATGGTGATCCGCGAGGGTCACCGCATGACAGTATACTCCTGCCAGACGTCTAAACGGAGACGCCACTCCGAGACGCCTTTTTCACCGTGAGTTTTGCCATTGTGTGGAGTTTCTTCCTGTAGTTGAACTTGGTAGGGAGATGCCTGCCAGCGAGTGTGATTATTGCCCGGAGTAGCTGGAGGAGATTGACGGCTATCTGGCAGAAGCTGCCCGTCTCATGCCCACCCAAGCGGCTGGTTATCACTTAGACCTCGCCCAGCGGGCTGTGCACCGTTACCATCTAACCTATATACCGGAAGGAGAAAAGAGGTTTGCGTGGATTTTTGCACAACGCACATTGAGGGAGAAGGCGCTCCTGGGAACCCCTCCACCTCCTGCGAGGACAGCGTCCTAGGCGAGAGTGGAGATTCGTCGGCTGGAGGGAAAGCCCGGCAGGGGACCTGTGGATCGGACTCCAGTGCCTGCCGCCCGCCCAGCGTCATGTGTTCCCAGGCCCTTCGCCACTCCATCGGCCAGTAGGCCCCATAGCCGTGCTCCTACCAAGCCCCAACGAGAATCCCTTCCGGATCCAGCTCCGGGTCGTCGGAGGGACCCAGCCTCCCTGTTGGCCACATCATATACGTCACGACAGAAGGGAATCCCCGCAGCCGCTGCCCACGGGTCATCTGTTCCAGCTGCGCTGTCAGCTCCTTGTGCCCGTGTTGCCCCGACTGCCATGTCCTCCTTGGTGACGTCACCCCCTGCGGCTGGGAATGCTGTGAGTCGTGCTTCGGCGAGGCCGGTCAGCAAACCACCTCGAGCGGCTCCTCCTCGTGGCCCCGTGGAGCCTGCCGTTTTCTCCCAGAGGGATGAGAGGAGAACTCCACCTGCTGCAGCAGGCACCACCTTCTCTCCAGGAGACAGGCAAGTGCAAATTGTTCCTTTCCATCATGTTTATGATCTGCCTTGTCTGACTCCTCTGGCCGGAGTTTGGGGTTTGCAGCCCCCCGAACTTCCGCCACCTGCTGTAACTATTATTCCTAAACCTGCTGCCTCTGTGCCCCCCTCTGTTGAGCGGTCCGTGACATCAGGCCAACGTTGTCAGACGAAGAGGGGGCCTGCTGTGCTGGAAAGCCTGGATCCGGCCCTGCATCCACGTCGTGGACGGAGGAGAAGAGCGGACTGCGGCCCGGAGCCTGAGCCGACGATGAAGCGTCCCCGGGTCTCCTCGCCGGAGCGGTCCGAGTGGGTCGAGTTTCCTCTACCCCCACGCAATACGGGTCATCGGCGTGGACAGCAGCGCGGGAGGAACCTCAGGCTGCAGACGACACCTTGCCAGCTGTGGAGCCCGACGCAGCTGAGTTGGAGCCTGCTGACGAGAGTCGCCGCCCTGAACCTGGATCGTCGAAGTCCTGGGTGGCAACAGAACCCGAGTGCAGGCAAGTGCTCCCTCTTGTGTCTCTGTCCCCTGTTTTGGAGCATTTTTGCCTGCCTCTCGGGGAGGCGAGTGAGGAGCAGCCGTCTGCTGCGCCCGAGCTTGTCTCGCTGGGTTCTGTTGCTACCGGTGATTCTGATCCCAGTTTTCTTCTTGTTTGTGAGCCTCGTTGCAGTGTCGCCGGCATGGAGCCAGTCGGAGTCACTTGGTTGGAGGTCCCAGGTTCGGGGGTGGAGATCGTCAGCAGAGCTGCACCGACCCAGTCGGGGTCCGTCGTGGAGGCTGCTGTGGCCCAATCGGGGTCCGACGTGTGTGCACCAGAGGCCCAATTGGGGTCCACCGCAGGTGCGGTTCTGGCCCAATCGGGGTCCAACGTGGGTGCACCAGAGGCTCAATTGGGGTCCACCGCAGGTGCGGTTCTGGCCCAATCGGGGCCCGACGTGGGTACAGCTGGGACCCAATCGGGGTCCAGCGGAGGTGCAGCGCCGGTGTGGTCCGCGGACGGGGGAGGAGCTGCAGACCTTTCGTTGTCGGACGGATTACGGGCTCATCCTTGCCTTCTTTCCCCTCTACTGGGTCACCGCCCCTGTGCATCATCGCCAGGGGTCGTGGGGGTTCCTGTTCGCTCGCCCCGGCTCTCCCGAGTTTTGTCCTCGTCAGGGAGGCCGCCGTGGGCTGTTTTTCCCCGGGACTGGTGGCTGAGGGACACGGGTCGGCCGCCTGAGGAACTGCTTCGCCGGTTCGGCGCCCCGGGTCGGCCACCCGACGTGTTGTGTGTTTCGTTGGGCGACCTGGTTCAGCCGCCAGAGGAGCGGACGTGCTGGGCATTGGACTGTGGTGAGCCGCCTGGTCATGTTCCGCCTCCCATGACCACCCGCCGGCCGTTGGACGCGGGGAGACCACCTGAACTGTTCCTATGGCGCCTGGTCTCTGCCGGTCGGCATAAACTGTCGGGGGGGGTAGTGGTCATTTTTCTGGTGATGATCTGTCCCAGTGATTGTTCTGTTTCCCTTGCTATCCTGTGTGCTTTGTGTTATGATCATTTGGGTGTTGGCGGGTCTTTATGTCTTGCAGTTGCCCTAGTTTGTTTTGTGTGTAGTTAGGTATGAGCCAGTAATTGCTCTGTTTTTCTGTATTTGGTGATTTGACAATTCACATGAGAATTCACACAGGTGGGAGGCCATTTTCTTGTGAAACATGTGGGCAAAGATTTAATTTTCTCTTGCTGTCCTGTGTTTTCTGTAACTGTTATTTGGGGATCCTTGGCAATTTGTGTTATGTCCTACTGTTGCCTTATTTTCCTCCATGTGTATTTTATCTGATTTGAATATTCGGTATTTTGTCATTGTCCTGTATTTAGTTTTTCTGACCCAGTAATTCTGCTTTTTTTTGTTTTCTCCATGTTATCCTGTGCAATTTTTTGTGATCGTTAGTTGAACATTTGATTTAATCTGAGTAGATGGTATTCTTGTCATTGTCCTGTATTTAGTTGTTCTTGCCGGGTTTTGATTGTTTCTGGGTTTGGTCTCTCTCCCTCCGCACCTACCCCCAGCCACCCACCCTGGGGGGTGGGCAGGGTGGTCCGTTCTGAGCCCGCCCTTGGAGGGAGGGTACTGTTACAACCCGAGCGCTGGGTTCTGTCCGCGCTCGGGCTACGCACAGCTCGCTGCCGGCCTTGACAGCTGTGGGTTGCATTCTGGCCTCACTGGGCTCTTATTGTGAAGGCGCTTGGTGGGGCTTCCACCTGTCAAGGTTGCTCAGCTGTCTGTCATCACTGCTCGTTAGTGTTCGCCTTTATAAGGCGGGCACTGACGGCAGTTAGGTCACAGGAGTATCGTCAGACATCAAACAATCCTCGTGAGGCCTCATTAGACCTTCATGTCAGGTTCGTGTTCTTTCGGTCTTGTCGTAGTTTAGCTCGTAGTGGCTGGAGTTAGCCCTACGAGCCCTTGTATCGCTTAGTGTGTGTTTTTGCCCTTAGCAGCTCACAGCCTCGTGTCTTGTCTTGTGTTATTAATAAATTACCATCATTGCAAACTCACCGGTGGACTCTTGGCGTCTTATGGTGATCCGCGAGGGTCACCGCATGACATTTTTAGCGCAAATAAATATAAACTGATCCTACCATAGTGCAGCTGTCAGTCTCCTCCTCCGGTGTTATGCCGAGAATTGTCAGTTTCCTGTCCTGCTCACACGCAACCCAGTGGGAACAAATGCCATGGCGGAGGTGACTTCTCCTATCAAGCTCTGGTCACCTGTTGTCCCAGCGGTGAGTAACCCCCAGCAGCTACTACCTCTGTAGTTAAACATGAATATTTTTTGAGAAAGAAACTCACATTTAATGTCCGCAGTTGTGTAAATGTGTAAGCTGTGTAAATAATTGTGCAGGTTTTCTTACGCACAGAGAAAAAGTGACTGATTTGTTGCAGTAAGTTTTTTCTAACCGGTGAACTTTCATTTATCTGTGCTTTGTTTTATTTTATCTCATTCATTTACATGCTGTTGTGATCTGCAACTATTTCATGGAAGTAAATCCTCTATATATGAGTTTTTAATGGGCTGGTCCAGAGGTGTCAAACATATGGCTCGTGGGCCAATAATGGCCCACCAGGGGATCCAAAGTTTTCTCTGTTAATTTACAGCTTTATTTCTAGTAAATTTCTGACTTACTACTGATTAGAATAGTTTGTGTAAATCTGAGACATTTTTTTTCCTCTGTAAGATGAGACTTTTTTCTCATCAGTTTTCTTTTTCTTCTTTTTTCTGAGAACAAGGGCCCTTGATCGTGCTGTGTGCAAGATGATTTAAGCATGCATTTAAAAGTAACGTGAAAGTTACTTTTCCAAGTAACTAGTTACTTTAATCATGTAGTAACTCAAAAGTAACTCAGTTACTTTTGAAAAGAAGTAACTAGTAACTGTAACTAGTTACTATTTTTTAGTAACTTGCCCAACACTGCACGCTAGTTGCAAAGCTGCTTCCCTTCACTCCACTTTTGATAGATTGCCCTTTTTCTCTACCTTTCACTACTGTAGGTGTGCAGATGTCTTGAAGAGCTCCAAAAAGTGGAGATCTTCACTGTAGCTGTAGTTGCCTAAAACAACTACAGCTACATTGTTTGGCAATTATTGATCTGTGTAATCTTACCTTGTGTGTCTTCTCCTCCTCAGGTTTGCTGCCATCTCAGCGGTGTGTTCTCCGGGGCTGGCCATGCTCGCCTGAACCTCTTCCTGAAGACAACAGTCCCTCCACCCAGATCATCTGCTCCTTTCCCTTGGTCCCATGCAGGAGTCCCCTGCCGAGTCCTCTGCTCCACACAGTAAGCTACACCTCACTTCTTATTCTCCTCTTCTTGGAGTTAAGTTGCATCTAATCATCTCTCTCTTTTCTCTCCCCCCAGGCTGCGTGTGTTCCAGCGTGCTCCTGTGTTTTGTGTATCAATTTAAGTTTGCGTCTAGTTTGCGCTGTTCCTTCGTTTTGCCCTTTTCCTTAAGTTTGTGTATTTTTGAGTTTTGTGTGTTTTCATTAAAGTTGTGCATCTTTTACTATCTGAGTCTGAGTGTTCATCCAGTGTGGTTGCTCTGCGTTTGAGCTTCTCTGGTATAAATCCTGACAACTGGAACACTTGACAACTGGCACCTGACAACTGGCCACTGAGCCATTTTTCCGGGTGGGTTTCACGTAAATAGACACCTGTGAAGTACTATCTTCAGGTCCTGTGTCATCGTTACCTGCATTATTTCCTTTACTTTTTCTGCTTTCACTTAAGACTATTTATCCATCCTTCAGTTTCTTCCATAAACTGTGTGATAATTAGCAGTTTAGGTTTTAACCAAATTTTCTTATCTTCTTCTGTTTCATCCTAAGGCAGAAGATTCCATATTTGTTTACTGAGCTCTTTAAACTCAAAAACAAGAGTGGGAAAATCATTGTGCATGAATTCTTGTACTTTTTGTGCACTGCCAGCATCACACAACCAGTTTTTGATTTCTTTCTTTTTGCCATTTATTTGAGCTAAAACACCTCTTCTGGATCCAATGAGCCTTTGCAATTTATCTTCCAATGCTCTCTCAGTTCTCGCTCTTTTAGTTTCCATTTCTGCAGCTTTAAACACTCCTTCATCCTCAGGCATCATATCAGCAAAAGCAATGCGTAAATTGCATGCAAAAAGTATTTCTACTTTTTTTTCTTCAGACATGTGCATCACAACTTCTGAGACATGCAGAGACTTATTCGACTTTTCAATAAGGCAAGCTGTCCTTTTTGCATGTAGAGGAGTCAAGTGGCTAAGCCGGTCTTTAATTTGTAGCATTTAGCAGGCTAACTTGACAAATTCAAGTCCTTTAAAACTGTTCATTCTTTCTTTACCTTTTCCAAAACTTTTCTTTAAACCACTGGGTTTCCACAAGGTTATATTGCAGACTTCTTTAAAAGCGAAGCATTGGAATTCCCCTCTAAATGCACTTGAGGCCTTCCATATGTTAGCATCCAATAAGCCTTTGTGTCCGAGCAGTTTTTCTACGTATATAGTGGCTTTCCTTATTGTCCAAAAAACACGTAAGAGCTGAAGCACAGTATTCTTGACATGAGCGACAAGACGTAATCTTGAATTTTAAAACTTTTAATAAAACAAAAAGGCTCTTAATTACACTGTCACACAGTAGAAAAACTGTGTGCTCCTGTGTCTGGTGCAGCTCTGTGTGAATGCATGGCTGCATGTGTTACACAACTCACCAATTAAAGGAGCACTTCTTAAATCTATTAGCATGCACTTTTACATATTGTTTTACCTTACTTTTGACTCAGAATTTCCTATGACTTAACTTATTAACAAATGTGAAATTTGACTGATTTTTTCAATTAACTTTTACTAATGATTAATGAACTTATATTTTTACTGTAACTTATTTTCATTCTCATATTATGGCTCTTACAAGCTTTAAAACTGTGGATCTCCGGTCTGGAAACAAACCAGTGTCGTCCCCCCACCCCCAGGACTCGTGATAAATGGAAGATCAGTATGAGACAGGAATGTGTCAAAACATGTAGCAGATAGGAGTTAAACATGGAAAGAGAGAGAATATTGTCTGTAATTTTTTTCAGAAAAACACAGATTCCAACAGACAATAGAGCAACAGAATAATTTTTTTTTTCCTCTGCACTCGGTACGGAGAGGTTGGGGACTGCTGCGGGAGTTTTCAAATGAAGGTGTCATGTCTGCTGTGTAATCGTGCAGCGAACATATGAATGGATACCAGCCTAAAGTGCAGTAATGTAACGTGTTTATTAATAGAGAAAAATATACAATATGTCCAAATAACAGTCACTGTGAGAGAAGGCGAGACAACTGGCTACAAACTTTGTTGGCTTGGGTTGGATGCCATACGTGCTCCAGGCAGGGTAGGAGTGGAGAGGAAGGCATAATTAGGGAAGACTTACATACATGTTGGAGCAGAAAGGCTCAGAGGTAACAACACGGTTCAGTCCAGGGAAAAGCCAACAGTCACGAGCCAGGATGTCCAAGATTGACTGAAGCTGCCACACTGACTGATCACACTGCCTTCCATAAGTACCCTAATCCCTAATGAAGGCAAGTGGACACAGCCGTGTGGCAAGCCGGTGCATGACTGATTGGAATACAGGTACATCTCAAAAAATTAGAATATCATGAAAAAGTTCAATATTTTTTGTCATTCATCTCAGAAAGTGAAACCCATATATTATATAGATTCGTTACACAGAGAGTGATATATTTCAAGTGTTTATTTTAATTTTGATGATTATGGCTTACAGTCCATAAAAAACCCAAATTCAGTTTCTCAAAAAATTAGAATATTACATAAAATTAATTTAAAAAAATAGTTTTTTAATAGAAATGTTGGCTGACTGAAAAGTACAGTATGTCCATGTACACACTCAGTACTTGGTCGGGGCAAATTTTGGATTAATTACTGTATCAGTGTGGCATGGCATGGAGATGATCAGCCTGTGGCACTGCTGAGGTGTTATGAAAGTCCAGGTTACTTCGATAGTGACCTTCAGCTCACCTGCATTTTTGGGTCTGGTGTCTCTCATCTTTCTCTTTACAATCCTCCATAGATTCTCTATGGGGTTTACGTCAGGAGAGTTTGCTGGCCAATCAAGCACAGTGATGCCATGGTCACTAAACCAGGTTTTGATACTTTTGGCAGTGTGAGGGGGTGCCAAATCCTGCTGGAAAATGAAATCTCAGCTTCTCCAATAAAGCTTGTCAGCAGAGGGAAGCATGAAGTGCTTTAAAATTTCCTGGAAGGCGACTACGCTGACTTTGGTCTTGATAAAACACAGTGGACCAACACCAGCTGATGACATGGTTCCTCAAATCATCACTGACTGTGGAAACTTCACACTAAACCTCAAGCAACTTAGATTCTGTGCCTCACCACTCTTTCTCCAGACTCTGGGTCTTTGATTTCCAAATGGAATGCAAAATTTACTTTTATCTGAACAGAGGTCATCTGCTGGTGTTGGCCCACTGTGTTTTATCAAGACCAAAGTCAGCACAGTCGTCTACCAGGAAATTTTAGAGCACTTCATGCTTCCTTCTACTGACAAGCTTTATTGGAGAAGCTGATTTCATTTTCCAGCAGGACTTGGCACCCCCCCACACACTGCCAAAAGTATCATAACCCGGTTTAATGACCATGGCACCACTGTGCTTGGTTCGCCAGCAAACTCTCTTGACCTGAACCCCATAGAGAATCAATGGAGTATTGTCAAGAGGAAGATGAGAGACACCAGACCCAACAATGCAGACGAGCTGAAGGTCACTATCAAAGTAACATGGACCTTTATAACACCTCAGCAGTGCCACAAGCTGATCACCTCCGTGCCACGTCACACTGATACAGTAATTAATCCAAAATTCGCCCTGACCAAGTATTGAGTGTGTACATGAACATATCTTTCAGTCGGCCAACATTTCTATTAAAAAACTATTTTTTAAAATAAATTTTCTGTAATATTCTAATTTTTTGAGAAACTGAATTTGGGGTTTTCATGGGCTGTAAGCCATAATCATCAAAATTAAAATAAATAAACACTTGAAATATGTCACTCTCTGTGTAACGAATCTATATATGAATTTCACTTTCTGAGATGAGTGACAAAAAATATTGAAATTTTCATGATATTCTAATTTTTGAGATGTAGCTGTATGTGTGTGTGTTTGTGTGCGCGCATGTGTGAATGTGTGTGCCTGCGTGAAACAATACAGCTGGTGAATGTCTGGCAAGAGGAGGCGCCAGGCTCAAATAATCTGCCAGCTGAAAATAATAGGCGCAATCAAAGCCCTGCAGCCACAAGTCATGACGGGGTGAAAACGACCCCGCACATGACAGAAGGTGCTGCCAATAATTTTCGAATCTATACTCTTTAACATGCATTCAATGCAATTTAAGATAAGATAAAAAATTTTGCTGTTGTAATGGACATTGTGTTAAAGTCTGTATTTGCTGTTGCACAAGAGTTTTTCTGTATAGTAGAAGTTTCTGCTTAATTTACAAATCACTTTCATAGGAAATTTTTGACAATCCTGTGCTTTTCTTGTGATGTTATAGAATATCATTGCAGTAAACTATGGGGAAAAAAAGCATCTGCTTTAAAATTTGTAATTCTTCCCACTACTTTAAGTGCAAAAAAACTCTCAAAACATCGCAACTTTTATCGTAACTTTTTTAAAAAGCTCCCGCAAATTCAGGCTTTTTGGGCCGCAACAATCATAAAAACATTCCACAAAATCCTGGAGGAACTGGTAGATTTGGAAATTATTGGCAGGACCTTAAAAACTCCCTAACCGCACCAGTCCCCAAGCACTCGGTACCAAGAGCAGAGAATAAAGAAATAATTTATTCTGTTGCTCTGTATTGCCTATCGGAGTCTGTGTTTTTCTGGAAAAAAAAAATTAGACAATATTCTCTCTCTTTCCATGACTAACTCCTACCTGTCTGTCTGCTGTGCCTCTTGACACACACCTGTCTCATCAGATACTCAACTTACACCAGGAGTCCAACTGGGGGTGGGGGTGGGGTGGGTGGGGGGTTGGTCTGTACTCAGACTGGAGATTCACAGCTTTAAAGCTCACTGACAAGATGTAGTAATGATTTTACCTCTAAAGATGTGTAAAATGTTCAGACACTGGCTGTAGTGTTAGAGTTGCTCATTTGTCTGTGGTTTTACGGCATCTCTCGTTACGCGGACGGAGACGTGGTGAGACATCCACCAGTGGGCTGAGGGAGACGGAGAAAGGGGCAGTGTGGGGAAACCTCACAGGTGAGTGGGGCTTTTTTAATCACACACACTGTTTTTTGCTGACGTGTTCCGTTAATACTCAGTGTAAACACAGAAGTGAGCGCGGTGCAGCGATGCATTTTATTGGTTAGACTGAGCGCTTGAGCGCTACTCAAGGACAAATTTGATTGGCGAAATTGGTGGAATTTGATGAGGATTGGCCAAAATTGTGGGAAAGTTGCAGTGATTGGACAAAGTTGCAAGGTTGTGCAAAAGACGCAGTCAGTCACTGATTTCACTTGAAATGACAGGATCACAACATGACAAAATCCTGGAGGGACTGATTTGTGCATTTTTAGAAGTAAAAATTGTTAATACTGCTTGTAAATTATCTTTAAATTATGTTTATTCGCCAGATGTTTTGGTGCTTCAAAAAAGGTTAGAAATCATAGTGATCCAAATCCACGTTTTACAGTCTTCAGAGTCGAGATTTTTGCATTTATGCATTGTTGGTAAAAAGGGTAATCACTTTTTCAAAGTTCTAGTTGTACTGACTTTGACTTACATTTTACACCTGCTTGCAACGATGGGATGCAGTTCTCAGTAAGCGAGCAATTCTTGGCATAGTTGTATTGACTTTTACTTATGGGATGCAATTCTCGACAAGCGAGCAACTGTCGGAATAATACCAGTAGCTGGTAGCTAGCATGCTAGCAATTTAGCACATGCTAGCGATTTAGCACATTTTGCTCACTTTTCTTTGCATTTTCAGATGAAACAAAGAGTCCATTACCACAATGGTATTGTGGTTTGTTAATCGAGACAATAAATCTGGACGCTTCCTGTGGTAATGTATCATCACTTCCTGTGTTGCTGGCTGTCAGTGTGGTTTGCATAATCACTTTTTTTCCCCATCTACCATCACCTCTCACTTCTGTTTAACAAGCCTCTTGCACCTGTGTGCGCACTCAGTGCCACCTAATCACCCTCTTTAGCCTTCTGTTCACCTTTCATCGGTGTTTGTGTTAGCATCAGGTTAGCCTCTAGCTATGGGTACTAGCTGTCCTTCCCCTTCTCCTCTGGTGCGCTTTCTGTGTCAGATGTTTAGCTACACCTCTGCCTCTTTTAGTGTTAATGGTAAATGTAATAAATGTTGTCTTTTTGAGGCGGTCGAGGCGAGGTTGTGCATTTTGGAATCCCGGCTCCGCTGCATTGAAACACCGTCAGAGCCAGTTAATAATGACGGACTCCCCATAGCTGCAGTGGAGCACCCTAGCATGGGGCCTGCTAGCTGTCCCCCGGCTTCCACCTCTCCTGAGCAGCCAGGAGAGAATGGGTGGGTGACGGTGAGAAGGAAGCATGGTCGCAAGCTCCTGGTTCACCACCACCTGTTCATGTTTCTAATCGCTTTTCCCCACTCAGCGACACACCCGCTGAGGAAAAAACTCTGATCATTGGTGACTCTATAGTCAGAAACGTGAACCTAGAGACTCCAGCAGCCATAGTCAAATGCATTCCCGGGGCCAGAGCAGGCAACATCGAGTCAAATTTGAAAATTCTGGCTAAAGGTAACTGTAAATACTCCACAGTTGTTATCCACGCCGGCATTAACGACATCCGACTCCGGCAGGTGGAAGTCACGAAACTTAGTGTGGAATCGGTGTGTAGCTTTGCCAAAACGATGTCTGCCTCTGTAGTATTCTCTGGGTCCCTCCCCAATCTGACCAGTGATGACATGTTTAGCTGCATGTCATCCTTTAACCGCTGTCTGTCTGTGTGGTGTCCAGCAAACAATGTAGGCTACATAGACAATTGGAACTCATTTTGGGGAAAACCTGGCCTTATTAGACGAGACGGCATCCATCCCACTTTGAATGGTGCGTCTCTTTTATCTAACAATCTGGCATCATTTTTATCCAAATTTCCAAAACCTTGACAACTCAGAGTTGGGATCAGGAAGCAGAGTCACAGTCTTACACACCTCTTTGCAGCTCCTCTTCATCCGCCACCCCTCAACCTGGCTCATTCCTTCCCCATCAGAGAATCATTGTCTGCTCCCTCCAAAGTTAAATAAAAATATAATGTATAAGCATCCCAAAGTGATCAAACAAAAAGTTGGTAAAACTCAAATTAAACATGAAGCCTCTAAATTTAATGACCTGGCCTCTGTTCCTCCTCATAATTTAAAAGTTAAATGCGGTTTGTTAACTATTAGGTCTCTTATCTGCCAAGTCTCTGCTAGTCTATGATCTGTTAATTGATCATCAGATTGATTTAATATCCCTTACAGAAATTTGGTTAGGGTAAGAGGGTTATGTTGGTTTAAATGAATCAACTCCCTCTGGTTATTAAACTGTCAAAATCCCAGAAGTTCTGGTCATGGAGGAGGAGTAGAAACAATTTACCATTCCAAATTACAAGTTAATGTAAAGCAAAAAAGTTTTAATTCCTTTGAGGGCCTGGTCCTTAGTATTGGGCACTTTAGCAATTTTAGGCTAAACTCAATTTTATTTGCCATAGTTTATCGTCCTCCCTCAGCCTACTCAGAGTTTTTATCCGAATTTGCCGAATTCTTAGCAGATTTAGTGCTGAAATCAAATAGAATAATTATAGTAGGGGACTTTAATATACATGTAGATGTAGATAGTGATTGCCTTAATATGGCATTTAATTCAATATTAGACTTGATGGGGTTTTCTCAGAAAGTAGGAAATTCTACCCATGATCTCCACCACACGTTGGACCTTGTGCTGACATATGGCATAGAAATAAAAAATCTTGTAATATCTCCTCATAACCCTGTACTGTCAGACCATTGCCTGTTAACCTTTGATTTTACAATTTCTGACTATTTTGCTCTTAAAGAAAAATATTACTACAGTAGATGCCTCTCAGATGATGCCGTTACCAAATTTATGCAGACTGTTTCCTCTATGACGTGTGTCAACACAATGGAGAAAAGCTATGGAGAGCTTGCTCCTTCTGTAATTGATAGCATGGTAGTGTTACAGCTTCTCTGCATCGGACTCTAAACATAGTGGCCCCTTTAAAAAAGAGAAAGTCTAATCAGAGATTTCTAACTCCTTGGTTCAACACAGAAACTCGTAGCTTAAAACAGAAGACTTGTCAATTAGAAAGAAAATGGCACTCCACTAAATTAGATGAAATCTATTTAGCTTGGAGAAATCATTTTCTAATTTATAAAAAAAAAAAAAATCTCTTAGGAAAGCTAGAACAAGTTATTATTCTGCATTAATAGAAGAGAACAAGAATAATCCCAGGTTTCTTTTCAGCACTGTAGCCAAGGTGACAGAGTCAGGACTCTGTCAATCCTAGCATTCCCTTAGAGTTTACTAGTCAGAACTTTATGAACTTTTTCAATCACAAAATTTCATCTATCAGAGATAAAAATCAGTCAGATTCCTCCCACCGTTAACTTAAATACATTAACTACTACAACTCCTTCAACTGATATCTGTTTGGATGAGTTTACTCCAATTGACCTTTAGAGTTAGATAAAATAATTTCCTCATCCAAGCCTTCAACTTGTCTTTTAGACCCTATTCTTACCAGGTTATTTAAAGAAGCCTTCCCATTTATTGGTAGCTCTATTCTTCAAATAATCAATTCTTCATTAACATTAGGCCGTGTATCGCAGACTTTTAAAACTGCTGTAATTAAACCCTTACTCAAGAAGCCAACTCTGGATCCAGGAGTTTTAGCTAACTATAATCTCTAATCAATCTAATCTAATCTAATCAATCTCTAATCTCCCTTTTATTTCAAAAATCTTAGAAAGAGTTGTTGCTACGCAATTATTTGACCACTTGCAGGGAAATGGTTTATTTGAAGAGTTTCATTCTGGGTTTAGAATCCATCATTGTACTGAAACAGCCTTAGTGAAGGTCACTAATGACCTCCTTATCACATCTGATAATGGACTTGTTTTTGTACTTGTCCTTTTAGACCTTAGTGCAGCTTTTGATACTATTGATCACAATATTTTACTTGCTAGATTAGAACACAATGTTGGACTTAATGGAACTTCGGTGCGGTGGTTTAGATCTTAGTTATCTGATAGGTTCCAGTTTGTTCATGTCAATAATGAGTCTTCTTCCAACTCAAAGCTCAGTCATGGAGTTCCACAGGGATCTGTGCTAGGCCCTGTTCTTTTTAGTTTATATATGCTTCTGCTAGGCATTATTAGAAAACACTGTGTACATTTTCATTGTTATGCAGATGACACACAATTATACTTGTCAATGAAGCCAGATGATAGTAATCAATTAGCCAAGTTAGAGGCCTGTATTAAGGAAATCAAAGCTTGACTGACTTGTAATTTCCTGCTATTAAATTCAGATAAGACTGAAGTCATTCTAGTTGGTCCAAAAAACCTTAGAAATACCTTTCCAAATCAAACTCTTAGTTTGGATGTGGTCACCCTTTCTCTTAATAGTTCTGTGAGGAACCTAGGAGTTATTTTTGATCAAGATCTGTTTTTAATTCACATATTAAACTTGTTTCTAAGACTGCCTTCTATCATTTGCTTAATATTGCCAAGATCAGGACCATATTGTCTCAGAGTGATGCTGAGAAACTAATCCACGCTTTTGCTAGTGGTAGATTAGATTATTGTAATTCTTTATTATCAGGTTGTCCTAAAACATCTTTAAAAAGTTTTCAGCTGATCCAAAATGCTGCATCAAGAGTTTTAACAGGTACTAGAAAGAGAGATCATATCTCTCCGGTTCTGGCCTCCCTTCATTGGCTTCCCATAGAGTTTAGAATTAAGTTTAAAATCATTCCTCTCACTTACAATGCTCTAAATAATCAGGCACCTTTTTATCTAAAAGATCTGATACTACTCTATTATCCTAACAGAGCTCCCAAAATGCAGGATTACTTGTAATACCTAGAATCTCCAAAAGTACAATGGGAGGCAGAGCCTTCAGTTATCAAGCTCCTCTACTGTGGAACCAGCTGCCAATGTGGATTCGGGAGTCAGTCTCGATCTCTGTTTTTAAGAATAGGGTTAAAACCTTCCTTTTTGATATAACCTATAATTAGGGAGGGATCATGTGCCCCTGAACCCTCCCTTAGTTATGCTGCTAATAGGTTTAGACAGCCGGGGGACTTCCAACAATGCACTGGGCTTCACTTCTTTCTTCACTCTCAATGAAATATTTTTGCTGGTCATTAACATCTGTTTGTTCTCTCCCATAGATTGAGACCCCTTCATGCTGTTTGCTCTCTACAGATCTGTTCTTTTCTTCTTCTCTATACCCTCACTGCCCAGCCAGTCACAGCAGATGACTGCCCCCCCCCCGTGCCTGGTTCTGCTGGAGGTTTCTTCCTGTTAAAAGGGAGTTTTTCCTCTCCACCATTGCCAAGTGCTTGCTCACAGGGGATCACCTGATTGCTGGGGTCTTTCTGCAATTGTGGGGGTTTCCCCTACAGTTGAAAGTGCTATGAGGTGACTGTTGTGAAATGGCGCTATATAAATAAAGTTGAATTGAATTGAATTGAAATCAAACTCTAGCACTGCCTATTATTTTAAACAGACCTGAAATCTTTTCATGAGCTTAAAATGACCTGGGTAGACAGAGGTGGACCTTTGCAAAAGGGTGGGACTTCCGGGTCATGGATGTATAATTTCTTGTCAAACAGTGCTTCACTGTTGAAATTAAGGTATCCCAAACAGTACTGCAATTGTCAGAGAGTTCATAGAAAATTACTGTTAGTAATTAATGGTTACTAGAACACCTTTGAAGTAGAGTGATTCATATCCAGTGAAATGTTGGAGTTTTTTTTATTTTTTTTTTTGGTTACTTATTTGTACCCGTAGGTAGATTCGGTTTGCAGTCTGGTGACAAGCCACCGGCTGCTGGTCGCTGCGTGCGCGAGCGCCCTAAACCTACATGTTTTTGGTATGCGGGAGGAAACCGGAGAAATCCCGGAGTAAACCCGCGCAACACGGGGGGAACATGCAAACTCCACACAGCTCACTGTTGGTCGGGGGCTGGAATCGAACCCACGATCCCCCGGCCGAGGGTAAAACTGTGCTGCCACAGTGCTAAACCACTGCGCCACCGTGCAGCCTGGAGTGCAATTATCATGGAATATAGTAACTCCTAGAATTCCTATTGTCCAATTAAATTGCTTGGTCTGAACTAACTGTTGTATAAAGCACTTTATAGAACAGTTAAAATTGTATAAAGAATTGCAATACTGTGTTGGACACCTTAATTTTCACAGTGAGGTGCTGTTTGAAAAGATTTCCTACCTGACCCGGAAGTCCCACCCTTTTGAAAAAAACTTTACTCAGTTTAGAAAGTCTGCCCTTGTATGAACATTGTTAAGCTATTTCATGTCTGTTTAAAAAAAAAAGGGCAGTGCTAGAGGTGGATTTATTGTCTCGATTAACAAACCACAATACCTTTGTGGTGATGTACTCTTTGTTTCATCTGGAAATACCAAGAGAAAGGGAGCAAAGTGTGCCGAAGCCAAATCGTAGCATGCTCACTAGCCATCGGCATTGGCCACTTTTTGATCTTGGCCCTTCTACTGACTCAACAGATGACCGATATGTTTACTAAATACTTACTTTTGCATTTGACAATATTTAATTTGTTTACATGTGTGTGAAATGACAATGGACGTCTTCGTACTGATTGAGATGCTTAGCTGCAGTTACTGGCTACATTTAGAAATTAATATTTTTTTTCTCAGCTGTGCAAAAATAATTGGTTAAATAAACAAATCATAATATTTGTCCAGTACTGCTGTCATTTAATAAATTGTGCTTGCGGAACTGTTGTATAAAAACAATATTTCACTTGAGGTTGTACAGTATTAATGAATATAGTAACTATGGGTGTGATACATCTAATGCCCTCCGTGTATCACACCCGCAGTTACTATATTCATTGATACCATACTCCCTCTCGTGTAATGTTGAATTCAGCTTTATTTTTATTTTATTTTATTTATATAGCGCCACATCACAACAGAAGTCATCTTATGACTTACTGCTTAAGTAACACCTGTTCTAGGGGTACTCAGCCAGTCTTTTGTGCTCCTAGTGTGACCAAGGGGATGGGCCAAGTCCAACTGGTGGCATCCAGCCCGGGATTCAAACTTACAACCTCCCTCTCCAGAGTCCGTCACTTCTACCTGCATCACCAAGAAGGTCAACCCACTGGGCAAGCCAAGTAAGAATGCTTTTATTCACTCTGTTACATATTTCCCCCCTAGATTTTGACATTGTCCTGATGTCAGAGGTGCACTTAGTGACATTAAGGATTTTCGCCTTCTGACTATATCAGTGCCAGTAGGTCCTACTGGCTACATTTCTTATGGCTGGGACCACACACCACTCCAGGACTGACACACTGGTCGCACCTAGGACTGAGACTGATATTCCACCACCAAGTCCTGCCAACAAATGCCAGTTGTGACCAAGGGGATGGGCCAAGCCCAACTGGTGGCATCCAACCGGCGGTTCAAACTCAGAACTTCCCGCTCCAGAGTCCGGCACGCTACCTGTGTCACCAAGAGGGTCAACCTTCTTGGAAAGCCAAGTAGAAATGCTTTTATTGACTTTGTTACACTAGCGTTGCTATAATGCTTCTAAAGACATGGCAATGACATGGTTCTGTGATATATGGGAAACGGCACTTTAGTCCCATGGTGATGTGCACTTCCCGTCATGTCACCGCACTGCCCTATATAGCGGAGCGAGCCCCATGTTACGGCCTCTTATGCTGGATGCCTACGCTGGTTCCTGCCGTGTACTGCTGTATATATAGTTCCATAATAAAGCTGTGTTCGCCAACTCCATCTTACCTCATTCATCACTGAGGTATTTCCATACATAACATTTGGTGATCGAGGATTAACTCATGGAGGCGTGTATAACACCACTCTGTCCCTTCCTCGAGCTCCCAGGCGAACCACCGGTTTCATGGCCGTATTGGTTGGTGGCCTATCAAACATACATTACGGCGCTGGACCTTGGGAAGCTCGATAAGGTGAGAACATGGGCACTTCTCGTCGACAACCTGGGTATTTAGGGCCAGAGGGTCCTATGGACGCTTGGCGCGGCAGACTTGTATGAGGACATTGTGGAGCTGCTAGCTAAACGTTTCTCCATCCCAGACAGTGAGACTGTTCGGAGAATTCGCTTTTGCTGGAGATGCCAGCGTGTAGGTGAGCCTATCCGCCAGTATGTCATTAACTTGAAGCAGCTGACTAGCGAATGTCATTTTGGACTGCTTGAAGACGAGGTGGTACACGACCAACTAGCAGAGCACATGTGCAATGCTGAGCTGCGTGCTAGGCTATTAGTGCCGCCTAATGACTTGACGTTAGCTGAAGCAGTTGAGCTAGCGCTCCGGTTGGAAGCTGTTAATAAGCTAGCTGTGGCGCTAAATTGGCACCAGCCACAGAATCCGCTGGAGCTGCCCGCCTCAGTTAATGTTGCGGACCCTGATAGCGAGGATAGCTTGGACAAAGATTATTGGGAAATCAATGCTGCCAGACCGACAAGCATGGAGTTACCGCATGCTCAGCAGCAGCACATCGGGCCGAGTAAAATTTCACTTTGGGTTATGGACTTGGTTCAGGTTTGAGGTGATGAACATCCACGGCAAAGATGGGCCAAACGACAGCCAGCAAAACATGAAGCACATCTGCAAATAGTGGCGAAGTTGGGAGCGGCGTGCTTCCGGTTGTCTGACGGCTCAATGAGGCATGCCAACCAGCTGTGGCGTGTCCAGGAGGACGCTCCAGGTGGCGAGGCTGGACGGGAGTCGGTGATGGCGGTGTGGTATCCGGGCTCCGTCATCCAGAAGATCAGCCATCGCCCCGGGGGCCCTGCTGCTTCCAAGGGAGTGCCTGCTGAGGAGTTGCCCTGGGCCCCCTCATGCCAGTTCTATCTTTCCCACCCAAATGACTGTACGGTAGCACTTTGTATTTTTGTTGTTGTGGTGTGTTTAAAATGTTTAGTTTAGGAGCACGGCAGATATTTTTAGTTTGAAATGAAGACTTTTTAGTTTATTTGGTGGCAGAATTGTCCACCATGCCGTGCAGGCTGTGTGGCAGTCCACTCACCAATCCTATTTTAGGTTGCTTTGTGTGAATGTGTTAGGCCATTTAAGTACATTAGTTTTCATTATTTTAGTGCGTGATTTGGATCCTAAATTGGGGGGTGGGTAATTGTGTGTTTGGTTTTGGACTTTTCTAAAGGGGGGAGGAAATGTGGTATATGGGAAATGGCACTTTATTGTGCAGGGCAGTGTGGTGAGACAGGACAAGTATAAATTAGCAGATACTGTTAGCGAATAGCTCAGTAGCTTAAAAGGAATACTCATTGAGAATCCTAAAATAAGCATATTATACCTCTACCGAAAGCTGAGATCATAATAAACATGAATATAGTACTTTTGTATCCTTAATTTCATCTAGAAAGAAAAGAAAGTGATTCCCCCCATTCATTCTGTGCGCCCACGTCAAGGCTCTGACTTCCATATTTGCCAATTGATTTTGGTGACGTTACAAGTTGTACAAACCAAAAGCTCAATGGCTCCAGCGGATAGAACCTGCACTCTTGATTATGCATCTAATTTGTAGAAATAAATTAATATTGCAGACAATAGACCTTGTGAAGATTTTGATCGCTTGGTCACTCGGTGATGAGATCACTATTCTCACTGCTAGCATGTAACTTGCAAGGAGAGGATGAAGATATGAAGCAAAAATGATGATCAAGATTTGTCTAAAAATCATCCCGATCAATAAAGCACATATATTTGAAGAATAAGGTCTACCCTTGCTAAAAACACAATTTGGTATTAAAATAAGAAACACTCTAATTTCTCTAAAATCTAATGAATAGTTTCGATGAGTTGCCTGATCGCTCAAGGACATTTACACAAATTTTTTTTTTTTAAATTTAGAGAAAAGACAATCACAAAGTGAATTTCTAAATTTTCTATAAAATAAAAGTAAGAAAAGAAATATCAATAAATACATTTACACATACAGGTTCATATTGTTGTTAGGGTTAAGCTGCAACTCATCTTGGTTCATCATTACGGAGGTTCAGCCCTAAGGGAGGCACATCGACTCGGGTTGCTCCGCTCTGATCCAGCAACTCACATGGAACCAAACAGTCACCGCGGTGTCAAGTCAATACAACTATACTTCGAAAATTCTTTGAAAAAATTATTACCCTTTTTACCGACTGCGTAAATGCAGAGCCTCAACTTTGAAGACTGTAAAATGTGAAGTTGGATGATTATGATTTCTAACCCTCTTTGAAACACTAAAACGTCTGGTGAATAAACATAATTTAAAGATAATTTACAAGAGGTAATAACAATTTTTACTTCTAAAACTGTATAGTGGGTACTTCTAAAAATGCACAAATCATTACAAGCCTGGCTGTATTGTTATATTTTATAGTTTTGCAGTTCTCGGCAAGCGAGCAATTCTCGGCATAACACCGGTCCTCCTGTCCGGCTGGTCCTCCCTCATCATCCGCTGCTGCCGTTATGCCGAGAATTGGAACTAACAGCTATCAGGGAGCAGCTGGATGGTGAAAAAAACCTCAGGGACGGATTAAAGAGGAACTCATAATCTGGCTGTCTTGGACCTGGTTCATGCAGGTAAGATGCAGGGAGTCAGGGACTGCAGCCGTAGCATTAGCACTAGCTTGGTTTCCGTCATCGGCTTCAAGGTCAAAATCTCCCAAATCTCTGTCATTATCGCTGTCTGCTAAATCACTTTGTTCACCTTCATCTTCGTCTTCTTTGGTATCCACTTTGAAACTCAGATTGAGAATGCTTTCTTCCATTTTTCTGAAAATATGAACACGGTCTCATCATTTTTAGATTGTAACAAGACCAGTAATTAATTCATTGTTCAGGTCGTGATGTCACACATTTCAGGCTGACATTCCCAGCGATTTTTGGTCATCTGAAGCAGTCACTTTTGCTCACTTTTTTCTCTCTCCAGATCACAATTTATTCCAAAAAATGATAATATTCGAGGAAATTATATCATTTCTTGCGTAAACATACCAAATTCGGTCTAAATAAAAATCAATAAATTTCCCCTTCAACAGTGTTTACAGTGCATCCGGAAAGTATTCACAGCGGTTCATTTTTTCCACATTTTATGTTACAGCCTTATTCCAAAATGGATTAAATTCATTTTTTCCTCAAATTTCTACACACAATACCCCATAATGACAATGTGAGAAATTATTTTTAGAGATTTTTGCAAATGTATTAAAAATAAAAAACTAAGAAATCAGATGTACATAAGTATTCACAGCATTTTGCCATGAAGCTCAAAATTGAGTTCAGGTGCATCCTGTTTCCACTGATCATCCATGAGATGTTTCTATAGCTTAATTGGAGTGCACCTGTGGTAAATTCAGTTGATTGGACATGATTTAGAAAGGCACACACTTGTCTATATAAGGTCCCACAGTTGACAGTGCATGTCAGAGCACAATCCAAGCATGAAGTCAAAGGAATTGTCTGTAGACCTCCGAGACAGGATTGTCTCAAGGCTCCAAATCTAGGGAAGGGTACAGAAAAATTTCTGCTGCTTTGAAGGTCCCAATAAGCACAGTGGCCTCCATCATCTGTAAATGGAAGAAGTTCGGAACCACCAGGACTCTTCCTAGAGCTGGCCGGCGGTCTAAACTGAGTAATCGGGGGAGAAGGGCCTTAGTCAGGGAGGTAACCAAGAATGCAATTGTCACTCTGTCAAAGCTCCAGCATTCCTCTGTGGAGAGAGGAGAACCTTCCAGAAGGACAACTATCTCTGTAGCAATCCATCAATCAGGCCTGAATGGTAGAGTGGCCAGATGGAACTCACTCTTTAGTAAGAGGCACATGGCAGCCCACCTGGAGTTTACCAAAAGGCACGTGAAGGACTCTCAGACCATGAGAAAAACATTCTGTGGTCTGATGAGACAAAGACTGAACTCTTTGGTGTGAATGCCAGGCATCATGTTTGGAGGAAACCAGGCACCGCTCATAACCACACCAATGGTGGTGGCAGCATCATGCTGTGAGGATGTTTTTCAGCAGCAGGAACTGGGAGACGAGTCAGGATAGAGGGAAAGATGAATGCAGCCATGTACAGAGACATTTTGAATGAAAACCTGCTCTAGAGCACTCTTGACTTCAGACTGGGGCGACAGTTCATCTTTCAGCAGGACAACGACCCTGAGCACACAGCCAAGATATCAAAGGAGTTGCTTCAGGGCAACTCTGTGAATGTCCTTGAGTGGCCCAGCCAGAGCCCAGACTTGAATCCAATTGAACATCTCTGGAGAGCTCTGAAAATGGCTGTGCACCGACGCTTCCCATCTAACCTGACGGAGCTTGAGAGGTGCTGCAAAGAGGAATGGGCAAAACTGCCCAAAGATAGGTGTGCCAAGCTTGTGGCATCATATTCAAAAAGACTTGAGGCTGTAATTGCTGCCAAAGGTGCATCAACAAAGTATTGAGCAAAGGCTGTGAATACTTATGTACATGTGAATGCTTAGTTTTTTATTTTTAATAAATTTGCAAAAATCTAAAAAAAAAAAATTCACGTTGCCATTATAGGGTTGTGTGTAGAATTTTGAGGAAAAAAATTAATTTAATCCACTTTGGAATAAGGCTGTAACATAACAAAATGTAGAAAAAGTGAAGCACCATGAATACTTTCCGGATTGACTGTAATTGGCCTCTACTGCACTTCACTTGAAAGAAAGTCCAAAAATGAGTGAATGTTAAATGACAAGACTGAAAATGGAGTGTCTGAAAATGAAGGACACAGGAGGACAAATGATGTGGGGATGGTTTCTGGTATTTGAAACTACATGCATATGTCCCCAAGGATGTCAAAACTTAAAAATGGCATAAAAATGAAACCTTTATCACTGCTGGCACTTCGTGATCCACCTATGAGACTGGGGATACATGTAATTTGCTGCAAATTGGGAGGGACAGGCACTGGTAACAACTTCGCCATCATGAAAAGAGGCATCATGAAATGAAATGTGACACAAAATGAAAAATTCATTACAAGAAAAGTGATCATGAAATAAAAACCAGTGTTTGAAATACAGATGATGCAATGGCACTCCACACTCTTAACAATGGACTGAGTTTTGAAAGTGTGTGTGTTAATTATTTATTGTTGAACTGCTTATCACTTCATGCTTTGCACATCAGATCTCCAGCAAATGAGAGACCTGTTGTCACTGTTATACAGACTGAGGCACTGCTTTAAACTAGGGGCCATGTGACAAATACTCCACAGCTGCTCTATACCTATAATCCCTGACATGTTTTAGTGCCCCTGTCCAGCTCTCTGTGACAACCCTTTACCTGTGACAACCCTTTACCTCCAGAGTGTCAACTTTTCACATAGACAAAGAAAACCTATTCTACATTTGGCTGAGTAACAATGCATTGTTTTAGAATATTGCAGCTGGTTTCTGTATAAAGAATTCATGAGTGGAAGGGATAGGAAAATATATACTGTATAACCTGCAACACGAGTCACCAGAATGGGCCTTAAACACTGGAAAACATGCTACAGCTGAAGTGGGCATTCAGATAACACACATCCATTTGATAACAACTCACATAAGTAATTGAATGTGAAACAATGAGTGTCAGCGAAGAGGGAGAAACGAGCTGAGGTTCGGCTGTTTATGTTCGCTGCTTTGCATCAGCAGCATATCAAGACGAGTGAATGTAAGCTAGCTCGTCAAGGCCAAGACAAAGAATCCATATCAGCAGAGAAGCAGAGTAGTGAAAAGCAGATCAATGTTCACACAACCCATCCTTGCAGCTGCAAAGAAAATACAGCAGTTGGCTCTGTCTAGTGGAGTTTTTATTTATTTTTTTACACTGCACTCTTATCTTAAGGCAGGGCTGAAAAATATTTCTTCTGCCTCTTAAATGTTCAGTCTCTATCTAGACCTTGAACAATTGAAGTGGTAGTGAGAACTTGTGCCTTTGATGCCCCATGCTCTTTGCTCGTCATTGAGAGTGGAGATAATTTTTTTCTTTTTTGGATTTTAAGTTTTTGGGAACTGGAGCTTACACAACTGCGGTTTGCAGTGTGGGTACATTCTTTCTGCAAAGCGGCTGTTGCATTTAAATGACTGCTATGATGCTTTAATTACCCGAATGAAGATAAAAACAATTCATTCAAGGTTAAGGCTTATTGTTGATGGTATTTTAATTCCATTTTAAATTTTTCCTTGATTTGATTATATAGTCATGTGAAAAAATTAGGATACCCCATTAAATATTCAGTTCTTTATTAAGAAATGTTCACATATCTATGTCTAACCTTGTTTTTGTTTTTATTTGCATTTTTTAACATTTATTTTAGCCATTTTAAGTGGGAATGAATGTGGGGGTGTCCTAAAAAAGATGGGGGGTATCCTAATTTATTCCTCACTATTTGTTTAGAACTATATTTTAAAGAAAATTTGAAAAAAGTTTTTAATTCATTTTTAATTGTTTAGTTGTATTACATGAATCTCCCAGTATTTTAAACACTGATATTAAATATCCATATGTCCAAATATGTTAAAAAAAAACACAGGCTTATACAGGGTATCCTAATTTTTTCATGACTGTATGTGTCCTTGTTTTCTATTATAACAAGAAAATGGTTGAATTTCATATTAAGCAATCCCCAACCACACGCATCTGAAACTTTTTATCCCCACTGGTTGAATACCAGAGGATTATGTTATGGCAATATCTGTCTGTCCATCCATCCCTGTGTCCATCTGCCATCTGTCTGTCCCTCAAAAAGTATATCGGTATTGTGAAATCAACTCTTGCTACAGTTGTGCTCCAAATGCTTTGAAACTCATTAGTGGGGTTTGATATACAGTGATGATGTGCATATTGCAATATGACTCCAATCAAATCTCCGGGTGTCACTGACCCGGCATCAGCCCGGTAGATGACGGCTGAGCCTGCCACACAGATTCTTAGAATCTTGTGATTGGGGCTCGGCGGAGGAACTAACCGAGGTCACAGCTGGACAGGAGCCAGATCGGAGCTCAACTACAGCGGCGGTAGGAGACGGTAGGAGACGGGGATCGGTGGAGGAGCTGCCAGGGCCCCAGCTGGATAGGAGCCAGATCGGAGCTCAATTACAGTAGCGGGGCTCAGTGGAGGAACTACTGAGGAAGACGGCAGTAGGCAGCGGGGCTCAGCGGAGGAGCTACCGGGACCCCAGCTGGACAGGAGCCGGATCGGAGCACAACTACAGCGGTGGTGGGCGGTGGGGCTCAGTGAAGGAGCTGCCGGCACCCCGGCTGGACAGGAGCCGGATCAGGAGCTCAATTACAGCGGCGGTAAGCAGCAGGACTAGCAGCGGAGGGGGCTAGATGAGGCCCCAGCTGAATTCGAGGTCGGCTGGATCGGATACCGGCAACTCCAGCAGATATTGTTTTATCATCATCAGGTCAGTAAAGGTGGAGGAGCTGCCAGGGCCCCAGCTGGATAGGAGCCAGATCGGAGCTCAATTACAGCAGCGGGGCTCAGTGGAGAAACTACTGAGGAAGAAGACGGCAGTAGGCAGCGGGGCTCAGCGGAGGAGCTACCGGGACCCCAGCTGGACAGGAGCCGGATCAGAGCACAACTACAGCGGTGGTGGGCGGTGGGGATCAGTGAAGGAGCTGCCGGCACCCCGGCTGGACAGGAGCCGGATCAGGAGCTCAATTACAGCGGCAGTAAGCAGCAGGACTAGCAGCGGAGGGGGCTAGATGAGGCCCCAGCTGAATTCGAGGTCGGCTGGATCGGATACCGGCAACACCAGCAGATATTGTTTTATCATCATCAGGTCAGTAAAAAATGCCACCAAAGAAGGAGGAAATGGAAGAGATTAAAAAATCTCTGAACTTCATGTCAGAAGAGCTGACCAAAGTGGCCAGTCAACAGTTTAAACTATTAGGGCTAATGGAGGAAGTCCGAGAATTGAAATTAACAATTAAGGAAAGAGACAAAAAAACTGCAGACTCGGAGCGACGCATCGAGGATCTTGAACAATATTCTTGTATGGATGATTTAATTATTAGTGGACTAGACATTAAATACCAATCATATGCCAATGCTACAGCAGGAATGAGAAGTGGGGAGGCTCCCCTAAGTGAATCACCAGGTGCTTCAGTTCCTTGAAAGCAGAAACATAAAGGTTGAAGTAAATGCAATTTCAGCCTGTCATTCTTTACCCAGAAGGAATAATAAAACAAATAAATCAATTTTGATGCACTTTGTGAACAGAAGGGTAAAGAATGACATACTGAGGCAGGCCAGAAAGCTACGGGGAACAGAAGTTTACCTAAATGAACATTTAACAAAGACTAATGCTGAAATAGCACGGCAAGCACGGCTGCTGAAAAGACAAAACAAGATACAAGCAACATGGACAAGAAACTGTAGAGTTTGAATCAAACTAAATGGAACACCTGAGGAAGCAAAGTCCATAATAATAAGAGATCTCACTGACTTAAATAAATATAGATGAACACTGATTAAGAAAATTAAGAGACTACGATAATCCATATCCACACACACGGCAAGAACAGTTCTTTTGTGACATACCATGTCAATGTACTTTAAAAAAAACCCAAAACAAAACAAAAAAAACTTATGACTGACTTTAGTAGACATCAATCATCCCCAGTTGGAGGAAGTCATTTGACACAGAGTGAGGAAACTCAGACTCTGAAAATATGCCATTATGCTGAACATAAACTACAAGAGATGGAGAATGATATTGATCCTGATAACCACTTCTTCAATAATATTCATAATCACTGTGAATATAATACTGAAAAGCAATTCAAAAGTCAAGTGCAATTCGATGGTAAACTATCAATAATACACTTCAACAGCAGAAGCTTTAACAAAAACTTTCCACAAATTCAGGACTATTTAAAACAGCTAGATAGAAAATTTACAGCTATCGCAGTCTCTGAAACTTGGCTCAATGAAGAGCAGGCTTCTCTGATGGCAATAGAGGGATATCAGATGTTTTATATTAATAGATCTCAAAAAAAGGGTGGTGGTGTTGCACTGTATATTGATGACCTGTATAGGTGTAAACTTGTAAATAGAATGTCCTTTGCACTACCAGGGATTCTGGAATGTATTATTGTTGAGATTGACCAAGATAAAACAAAAAATCTAATTATAAGTTGTATATATAGAACGCCGTGAACTTGCGTAGAGACATTCAGAGATAAATTAGTTGAGTTGTACAATAATATAACTAGTAAGAAAATGGTTGTAATCTGTGGAGACTTCAATATTGATTTACTAAATCCATTTCAACAAAATGTAATTACAGAGTTCATGAATTCTATGTACAGTATGAGTCTATATCCCACAATTACACATCCCAGTAGAATCACAGTTCACACTGCTACACTTATTGATAACCTGTTTGTTAATATTATTGATAAGAAAATAGAAAATGGATTATTGATAAATGACATAAGTGACTATTTGCCAGTCTTTGCACTTATCCATGGCCACATGGGGGCCAATACAGAAAAAAACTTTAAAATCTTTCAGATACAAATCACATAATGCAACCAGTTCTTTTAAAGAAGACCTGCTGAAGCAAGACTGGACAAAAGTCTATGTATCAGATGTAAATGAAGCCTATGACACATTCATGAACATTGTAACCACTCTTTATGAAAAAAATTGTCCATTAGTAAAGAAAAAGCTTAAACAGAAATTTGTCAACAAGCCATGGTTAACCAAAGGATTACAAAAAGGGTATAAAAAGAAAAAAATCATTATATAAAGCTTCTCTAAAGAAAAGGACAAAAGAAGCAGAGCAGCGGTATAAAACATACAAAAATAAGTTAATATATATAATGAGATGTAGTAAAAGAGACTATTACAGTAAAGAACTGGAGAAAAACAGAGATAACATTAAAAACACATGGACAATACTTAACAATATTCTTGGAAATAAAAACAGAAATACAAGCTACCCAACCAATCTTTAAAAAAAAAAAAAAAATGACTCACAGTGTGAATGCAATCTCACCTGCAGATGAATTTAATAAATTTTTTGTTAACATTGGTCCTAATTTGGCTCGAGAAATACCCATTATGGCATCTACAGGTGATACAATAAGCAAAAACATTGCTATAAAAGACTCCATTTTCATAAAGAACACAGACAAGAGAGAGGTCATTGAAATTGTTAAATCATTTAAAAGTAAAACATCTACGGATTGTGATGGTATTGACATGCTTTTAGTCAAAACTATCATTGAACGCTTAGTGAAGCCACTGACGTATATTTGTAACCTGTCTCTCCAAACAGGTATACTTCCCAGTGCAATGAAAATAGCTAAAGTAATTCCGATATACAAGAAGGGTGACAGAGGGGAATTTTCAAACTATAGAGCTATTTCACTATTGCCACAATTTTCCAAGATACTTGAAAAAATATTCTGTGAGAGAACTGACAACTTCATAATGAAGAATAATTTACTGTATGAGCAGCAATATGGGTTCAGACACAAGATGACAACTGCATTTGCTCTAATGGAATTTATAGACAAAATATCAACTGCCGTTGAAAATAAAGAGTATTCAGTTGGGGTATCCCTGGATCTTAAAAAAGCATTTGATACAGTGGATCATAATTTATTATTAAAGAAACTACAAAACTATGGTATTATGGTCCTGGTTATGCAGTTACTTAAAGAACAGATATCAGTGCGTATGTGTTGGTAGCAAAAACTCACAGTTACTGAAGGTTACTTGTGGAGTCCCACAGGGTTCAGTTTTGGGGCCATTGTTATTCAATGTGTACTGTATATAAATGATATATGTAAAATTTCAGAAAAAATGGATTTAATATTGTTTGCAGATGACACTAATTTATTATGCAGTGGAAGCAATTTGGAACAACTTTTGGATACACTCGGAAAGGAATTAGGAAAGCTTAAACTGTGGTTTGATTCAAACAAATTAACGCTCAATTTAAGTAAGACAAAACAACCATCACAACAACTCAGTATCTAAACTCAGTGTAAATGGTGTAGAGATTGAAAGGGTATCCAAAATTAAATTTCTTGGAGTAATAATTGATAATAAACAGTTTTGGAAGTCACATATTAATTATATTAAAGGTAAAATATCCAAATCAATCACAATACTACACAGAGTGAAATATTTGCTGAATCAACCCACACTATATACTTTGTATTATTCATTAATACTCCCATACATGACATATTGTACTGAAGTATGGGGAAATACAAATAAAACAAACATATATCCAATCTTTATGCTTCAGAAGAGAGCTATTAGAATAATAAACAAAGCTGCTTACAGGGAACCAACAAACCCACTTTTTCTTAAATTAAAAGCTCTCAAGTTGAAAGATCTGGTTGATTTTAAATCTGCAGTAATAATGTTTAAAGTGAAGAATCTATCACTGCCCGCAAATATCCAAAAGTTGTTCCAAATAAGGGAGAAACAATATCATTTCAGAGGAACATATATATTTCAAAAACCTTCAGTGAGAACTACTACCAAGCAACACTGTGTCTCAGTGCAAGGAGTTAGATTGTGGAATGCTTTTGGACCTGAATTAAAATCATGTACAATGCTTGGACAATTTAAACAAAAACTAAAGGAAGAAATACTCCAAATATACGTATATACAAGATGACATGTAAAATCACATAAGAATTATCATATTCAGTCTGTGTTGTGCTGTTGCTTAGGTTTTTTTTTTTTTTGGTCACATTATGTCTTAGCTTTGTTCTGAATTGTAATCGCTCTTGTTTTATTTTTCTTTTGAATTCTTGAATGGAATATGGGTGGGAAATATAAGCTGCGGCTTCAGCCATCACCCATTTCAGATAACTTATGCTGAACTGTATAATCAGAGGAGTTATTGTTTAATTTGACCTTGTTAGATTTTGTTTTCCCCTTTGTTATATTATTCTGTTCCTTTCTTTTAATCTTTACTTTTAATCTATCCAAAATAAAGATTCATTCATTCATTCATTCGTTCATTTGTTCATTCATTCATTCATTCAAATGATTTTTGTAGGAGCCCCTGACTTATGATGCCCTGTGTCACCTCAGTTAATAGATGATAACTGTCTTGTGAAAACAACATCTTCTACAGTTGTGTTCCAAATGTTATTAAACTTGGTATCAGGGTTTGATATGCACTGATGATGCACATGTTGCAATTTGGCTCCTATTGGATGATTTTTGGGGGAGTTATAGCCCCTGACTTATGGTTATATTTTTACCTCAGTTAATAATTTTGCCCCATAACTTGATATGCTTATTTAACTTTGTTTGGCAGAAACTACTTGTGCTGACTAATGAAAGTCTCCTGTTGAATTCCAGTTGTAAAACTATTTTTGTTGTATATTCATGGATGACAGGCTAATTTCTGCCCCAGTAATTACTGTATATGGAAAAGTTGAAAACTGCTCTTCTTGAGTTGCATATTGGGATTTTCAAAGAAGAGGTGGGGGATATTGCACTCGCCTCACAGTAGGGGAGGGAGAAAAAGATCGATTCAGTGATGAATCATGATACCTGGCACTTGTGATAATGTATCAATCCATAAATGCACAAATCGATCTTTTATTTAAAAAAAATGCACACTCAAACATATACTTTTGGGTTATCAGTTAATTAAGATAAGATAAGATAAGATAAGATAAGCCTTTATTAGTCCCACAACGGGGAAATTCCAGGATTGCAGCAGCACAGGGATAGCAACACTCAGAGCAACAATCAGAAGGCAAGAAAAAAAACAAGCAAGCAAGAGCAGCTAATATACATATGTACATATTACTATAAAATATATACTGTATATACACACACACACTCAGACACAGTGCAGAGCATTGTAGCTGGATGGAATAAATATATGAATATATGAACACACAGTGCAGAGCATTGTAGCTAGATGGAATAAATATGTAAATATATAAACACCCACAGTACGGAGCATTGCAGCTAGGTGGAATAAATATGCAAGTATATAAACACCCACAGTGCGGAGCAATGTAGCTAGATGGAATAATATGTAGATATATAAAAACACAGTGCGGAGCATTGTAGCTAGATGGAATAAATATATAGATATATAAATATAAACACACCCAGTGCGGAGCATTGTAGCTAGATGGAATAAATATGTAAATATATAAACACACACAGTGCAGAGCATTGTTGCTAGATGGGATGAAACAGCATAACCGTCTATTTAGTTATCCTACATGGTATGATTATGTGCCCATACATATTCTCACCCTCCATAGCGACCGGTATGTTCCTAGTTGTATGCCGGAGAGGACCATTGTGTAAGTCTATTGCATCTTTTGCATTCAAAAAAACTATTAGTTTGTTACGTCTTTTTGCTATCTCTGCGAGCAGCCCTGCTTAGGTTGTACAGTCTGACAGCCGTTGGTAGGAAGGACCTACGAAACCTCTCGGTTGTGCACCTGGGATGATGTAGTCTGCTGCTAAATGAGCTCCTCAGTGCATCCAGTATGTCCTGCATAGGGTGGAACTCGGACTCCAGCAGAGATGACAGTTTAGCCACCGTCCTTCTCTCTCCTATCTCCTCCATCGGATCAAGGCGCTGCCCCAGGACAGAGCTAGCTTTCTTAATCAGTTTGTTCAGTCTCTTCCTATCGGCTGCAGTAATGCCACTGCCCCAGCAGACCACTCCAAAAGTGATGGCTGATGCCACCACCGTGTCATAGAATGACTTCAGCAGCGCCCCTTGTACACCAAAAGACCTGAGTCTCCTCAGCAGGAACAGCCTGCGCTGTCCCTTCTTGTAGAGTGCGTCAGTATTGTGTGACCAGTCTAGTTTATTGTTCAGATGAATACCCAGGTACTTATAGGATGTCACCATCTCGATGTCTGTTCCCTGTATATTTACTGGTGCTGTGAGGGGCTGCCCACGCCTGCGGCAGTCCACCACCAGCTCCTTAGTTTTCCTCGCGTTGATCTGGAGGCAGTTCCGATGGCACCAGTCCACAAAGTCCTGGATAAGCCCTCTGTACTCAGCTTCATCTCCGTTGGAGATGAGACCAACGATCGCAGAGTCATCAGAGAACTTCTGTAGATGGCAATGTGTTGTGTTGTGTGAGAAGTCCGCAGTATAAAGAGTGAACAGGAAGGGAGCCAGCACCATTCCCTGGGGGGCCCCCGTGCTACTGATGATCGTGTCGGAAACACAGTCCCGGGTTCTCACAAACTGAGGCCGGTTCGTGAGGTAGTCCAGGATCCATGATGACAGGTGCTGGTCCACCCCTGCGCGCAGCAGCTTGTCCTTCAGGATCATCGGTTGGATGGTGTTGAAAGCACTGGAGAAGTCAAAGAACATGATCCTCACCATATTCCCGGGCTTCTCCAGGTGGGACAGAGAACGGTGAAGGAGGAAGATCACCGCATCCTCCACCCCAATGCCATGCTGGTAGGCGAACTGGAGTGGATCCATCGCTGGTTCCACCAGGGGGCGGAGATGAGCAAGGAGCAGTCTCTCCAGGGTCTTCATCAAGTGGGACGTCAAGGCCACCGGTCTGTAGCTGTTCAGGTCTTTGGGGTGGGAAGTTTTTGGTACAGGTACCACACAAGATGTTTTCCACAGCTGTGGTACCCTCCCCAGTTTCAGGCTCATGTTGAAGATATACGTCACAATCCCACACAGCTGGTCTGCACAGGACTTGAGGAGCTTTGCGCTGATGCCGTCCGGTCCCGACGCCTTCCTCGCCTTGATCTTCCTCAGCTCCGTCCTCACCTGGGTCTTGGTCAGGGTCAGGATGGGGGGCTGTGTGTTGGGAGTGGGGGGGGTGTCGGTGGAGTGGGGAGTGGGCAGCAGGACTTGATTTCTTAGAGGCAGCAGTGGTTGTTGTGCAGACAGGGGGGAGGGCGGTTGGTCAAATCTATTGAAAAACAGATTCAGGTTGTTCGCCCACTCCCTGCCCCCCGTGGCCTGGGGGGAGGTATTCTGGAGCCCCGAGATGGTTTTGAGGTTTCTCCAGACCCCGCTGATGTCGCTCTGTTGCAGCTTGTCCTCCATCTTCTTCCTGAAGCTGTCCTTGCCTTCTCTGATCTTTCTCCTCAGCTCCCTCTGTACGGACTTCAGCATCTCCCTGTTCCCCGACCTGAAGATCCTCTTCTTCTCTCTCAGAAGTGTTTTTATCTCAGGGTTGATCCAGGGTTTGTTGTTTGAGTGACGCCGTATGGTCTTGGTGGGAACGGATTTGTCCGCACAGAAGCTGAGGTAGCCCGTGAAGGTGTGAATGAGGCCATCGATGTCCTCACCATGTGGATCGCAGAGCTGCTTCCAGGCGGTGGCTTCAAAACAGTCCTTTAGAGTGTCCATTGTCTCCTCAGACCATAACTCCACAGTGTGCATGGCCGGAGGTTGTCTGTGCACTAGGGGTTTGTACACCGGTCGGAGATGAACCAAGTTGTGATCCGATCTCCCAAGTGGGGGGAGTTGTGATGAGGTGTAATTATGCTAACCTGGATATGGATATGGATATGGATACAACCTGGATATGTAATTATGTAATTATGCATAATTAATGGAGTTTTCAGTCCACTAGATGGTACAAAGTCATTGCAGCAAAGGTGTCTCAAGAGATTTAACTTCAGTCCATGTTTACAAGATGGCAGCTTAGCAACACCAGGAAAAAAACTGAGAAATGCACTGTCAAAGTTTAAAGGTGAACTGAAACCACCTTTTTGCGCAAAAAGTAGAATAGCAGATTAATTCCTTATTACCTATTGTATTTTTCAACACATAAAAGAAATTTTTAGGCCGTGCGATGGCCAAGCTATAAGCCGATAAACTTTTGCCTCTGGCTGGCAGTGCCAAACAAACCGGAAGTAGTGCAGACGACGCTGCGTGACGTCACGAGTGTGACCCTTATCAAAACAACAATGGCAGATGATAGCAGTTCCAGCAGTCAAGAACACCAGAGTTTTCAGAGTGAAGAGGCATTCAGGATCGGTGACGAGACAGAGGAGGATGCAGGAGTGTCAAGTGAACAGGAAGAGAGCGAGGGAGGCATCGAACCGTACAGATTCGATCCAGAATTTTCGGGGGATTCCGGCACCGACTCAGAGTCAGACCGCAGCAGTGATGGGGAGGAGAGTTGCTTATTGAATACAGAATGGTGAGTCTTTACTTCTCTACTTTGGCATGTTTGGGGTGTCAGGATAAGGAAAATTAACAATAAAAAAGAAAGAAAAAAAAACCATCAGCATTTTTCCAACTTATTATTTATACATAGGGCTAGGACTGTACAATAGCCTGGCCGTGTACACACTTATTTGTACCCGTAGGTAGATTTGGTTTGCAGTCTGGTGACAAGCCACAGGCTGCTGGTCGCTGCGTGCGCAAGCTAAACCTACATGTTTTTGGTATGCGGGAGGAAACCGGAGAAATCCCGGAGTAAACCCACGCAACACGGGGAGAACATGCAAACTCCACACAGCTCACTGTTGGTCGGGGGCTGGGATCGAGCCCACGGTCTCATGATCCCCGCAATCCCCCGGCCGAGGGTAAACTGTGCTGCCACAGTGCTAAACCACTGCGCCACCGTGCAGCCCAAAAAAATTGGCATTGAATAGACACATCTGTGGCGTAGGGTTAACACGTGTATTCAGGACAGGTTCCATGACCATGGGCTATGTATTACAATACTTCTACAGACTATAGTGGCAATACACATGAACAGAACTGGCCTCTGCATTTGACTGTGCTATTTATAAATAATATCTATATCTAGAAATGCATCGCTTCCCGGTCGCTTTTCCTCCCCCTTTCTTTTCTTTCGTCGCCATGACAGCTTTCCTTGGCCACTGAACAGATCTTCCCAGGTGTTGGAAGTGTTTTGTAGTCGACTATGACGACAAAATGCACCAAAAACAACCAGTGTCGACGTGCTCGCAATGGTAAACATGAGGACTGCGTCCCATTCGTGACGTCACGCGGAACTCCGGCTGCACTTCCGGATAATCGGCGGATTCGTAGGGTTCTTCAGGGCGGGAAATTTAAAATCGCGATTTTCTCCAAGATTCCGGGATTGGTGGAGGGGGTGCCAATGATAAATTATCTTTATAATTGTATGTACTATCACCCAGTGCCGTTCAATGCCGTTCACTTCAGTTCACCTTTAAATCAAATGTCTGGACTTTTTTTTTGGAGTTAATAACAAAGAGGGACCAGACAACCTGGATATGACACATTCCGTTTGAAAGGAGTGTCACACAGAAGTAAAGTATTGTGGGAATACTACAAACACGAGGAACCACTTTTCTCTGCACCATCCTGGGGCAGCGGCATTGGCGGATGACAGCGAAGCTGAACCAGCTCTTGGTAAAAATGAACCAATTCTGGAAGCACATAGCTTGTTAAAGCTACCTCCAAATTCTGAGAACGCTAAGAAGATAATGCAGTTAATTGCCTACTTCATATGCAAAGAGGCATAGAGGCAAAAAGGCATCCATATAGTGTTGTGGAAAATGAGGGTTTTTGTCACGATTAAAACACTGGAGCCAGGTATTTGATTCTATCTCGTCGTTACTTTACGATTATTATTTAAGACTATATTTTATTATCAGTTGAACATTTATTTTAAGAGCATTTGTTTTTCATCCACCACCATCAGTGTGTGAATGTGTGCGTGAATGGGTGAATAGCAGGATCTGTAAAGCGCTTTGGTCATCCAGAGCTGAGTAAAAAAGCACTATATAAGTGAATGTCATTTACCATTTAATTTAAAAATAATTTACTGTAAAATTGTTTGGTTGTTGCCCATTTGGACTGAATACTTTATTATATGAAAGAGATGTCAACAGTTTTACTTTGGGACATGATTTGAGATTGAATAAGGTGAAGAAAAATTTGTAATATATGGGATCGTGAAACTTGATTATCGCGATATCGTGATTATCGTTGAATTGTGATAGGATCGAATCGTGACCCATGAATCGCGATCCGAATTGAATTGTGAGATCCCTCGCGATTCCCACCCCTACCTCAGTGTCAGGAGCCGAGCCGGCTTGGTTTCCCACGGCTTGGTCCTGACCTCCCTGTGGGTTTAAGTGCCGTTGTTTATGTGTTTACTATGTATTTCCGTGTGCTTCCGTATTCATTGCCACTGCTCTCGGGCCGACAGCCGTGAGGCAGTCCTCTTTGGCTCTCTCTAGCATACGCTGGCTGACAGTCTGCCGGTCTGACCACGCCCCCTATCTCTCGTTACTGCCAACTGATTCCCACTCCTGCTGATCATCTTTTCCGGTCCTCGCCCAGGTGCTTCTCATCTTGCCATCACCAGCAATGTGTGTACTTAAGCAGCCTTTTGCCAGTCACACACTGCTGGTTCATTGCATTGTCTGCCGTGTTGTCAGTTAGCAAGTTTTATTAGCACTATCACGACATGTTAGCCACTCCACATAGCCGTGGTTCTGATGCGCCCTTGAAGCGATGTCGGCTCTGGGGTGCAACCGTGGTTAACACGTTTCTCCTCATGCCTTCGCCGGGCGATGTCGGCTCACAAACGCCAACAGTAAGTGTTTTCTTGTGTTTTTGTAAATCTTCACCTTTTTTGGGAACTGTTGTCATCAGTCTTTGCGTTCAATAAATGTGTTGTGGTGCAACTAGCAAGTAAATCCTCATCATTTTTTCCCCTCTCCGTGCGCTTTGTAAAAGCGCACGGAGAGTCGTGACACCTCAAAGTGATCTTGTTGTGTTGTGTCCTGCCTGGTTTCTGTTCCCAAGAAGTCGTCTCCATCTGACCTGAATGACTATCAACCAGTAGCCCTCAGATTTCATGTGATGAAGGTCCTGGAGAGACTGGTCTGACCCCACCTGAGGCCGCAGGTGAAGACGTGGCTGGACCCTCTGCAGTTTGCATATCAGCCCCATTTAGGAGTTGAAGACGCCGTCATCTACTTGCTGCAACAAACCCATTTGTACCTGGATGGCGGAGGAGACACTGAAAATCACATTCTTTGATTTCTCCAGTGCCTTTAATACCGTCCAGCCACTGCTGCTGGGTGAGAAGCCGCGGGGGATGGGGGTCGACAGCTCTGTGATCTCCTGAATTACTGACTACCTGACAGGCAGACCACAGTTTGTCCGGCTGGGCAGTATCTTGTCTGATGTAGTGGTTAGTGATACGGGAGCTCCACAGGGGACTGTGCTTTCTCCTTTTCTCTTCACCTAATACACCACTGACTTTCAGTACAACACAGAGTCATGCCACCTGCAGAAATTCTCTGATGACTCAGCTGTTGTTGGGTGTATAAGAAGGGGAGAGGAGGGGGGGTACAGGGCACTGGTAGAAAGATTTGTGGAGTGGACCAAGCAGAATCACCTGAGGCCAAATGTCAGCAAGACCAGAGAGATGGTGATTGACTTCAGGAAGAAGAGGACACCTTCACAGCCATTGCATTTTAGGGGTTGGATGTGGAGGCAGTGGAGGATTACAGATGCCTGGGTGTCATGATCAGCAACGGACTGGACTGGAAATCCAACACAGATGCTGCATACAAAAAGGAGATGAGCAGACTATACTTCCTGAAGAAGCAGAGATCTTTCAACGTGTGCAACAGGTATCCTGGAGCTTTTCTAGCAGGCAGTTATCACCAGTGCCATCTTCTTTGCTGCTGTCTGTTAGGGTAGCAGCATCAGAGCCAGTGACAGCAACAGACCTGACAAGATTATCAAGAGGGCTGGCTCTACAATTGGTCTTAGGCCGGAGATCTTTGAGATTGTTGTGAAGAGGAGGACACTAAACAAACTGTGATCCATCATGGGCAATCCTGATCACCCCTTCCACCACACACTGGACAGACAGCGGAGCACTTTCTCCAGCAGACTACTACAGCTTCGCTGCCCAACAATTAGGTACAGTGCATCCGGAAAGTATTCACAGCGCTTCACTTTTCCCACATTTTGTTATGTTACAGTCTTATTGCAAAATGGATTAAATTCATTTTTTTTGCCTCAAAATTCTATACACAATACCCCGTAATGACAATGTGAAAAAGGTTTTTTGAGATTTTTGCAAATTTATTAAAAATAAAAAACTAAGAAATCACATGTACATAAATATTCACAGCCTTTGCCATGAAGCTCATAATTGAGCTCAGGTGCATCCTGTTTCCACTGATCATCCTTGAGATGTTTCTACAGCTTAATTGGAGTCCACCTGTGGTAAATTCAGTTGATTGGACATGATTTGGAAAGGCACACACCTGTCTATATAAGGTCCCACAGTTGACAGTGCATGTCAGAACACAAACCAAGCATGAAGTCAAAGGAACTGTCTGTAGACTTCTGAGACAGGATTGTTTCGAGGCACAAATCTGGGGAAGGGTACAGAAAAACTTCTGCTGCTTTGAAGGTCCCATTGAGCACAGCGGCCTCCATCATCCGTAAATGGAAGAAGTTCGGAACCACCAGGACTCTTCCTAGAGCTGGCCGGCCGTCTAAACTGAGTAATCGGGGGAGAAGAGCCTTAGTCAGGGAGGAGACCAAGAATGCAATGGTCACTCTGTCAGAGCTCCGGCATTCCTCTGTGGGGAGAGGAGAACCCTCCAGAAGGACAACCACCTCTGCAGCAATCCACCAATCAGGCCCATATATATGGTAGAGTGGCCAGACGGAAGTCACTCCTTAGTAAAAGGTACATGGCAGCCCATCTGGAGTTTGCCAAAAGGCACCTGAAGGACTCTCAGACCATGAGAAACAAAATTTTCTGATCTGATGAGGCAAAGATTGAACTCTTTGGTGTGAATACCAGGCATCATGTTTGGAGGAAACCAGGCACCGCACAACACCAGGCCAATACCATCCCTACAGTGAAGCATGATTGTGGCAGCATTATGTTGTGGGGATGTTTTTCAGTGGCAGGAACTGGGAGAATAATCAGGATAGAAGAAAAGATGAATGCAGCCGTGTACAGAGACATCCTGGATGAAAACCTGCTCCAGGGTGCTCTTGACCTCAGACTGGGGTGACGGTTCATCTTTCAGCAGGACAACGACCCCAAGAACGCAGTCAAGATATCAAAGGAGTGGCTTCAGGACAACTCTGTGAATGTCCTTGAGTGGCCCAGCCAGAGCCCAGACTTGAATCCAATTGAACATTTCTGGAGAGATCTGAAAATGGCTGTGCACCAATGCTTCCCATCCAACCTGATGGATCTTGAGAGATGCTGCAAAGAGGAATGGTCAAAACTCCCCAAAAATAGGTGTACCAAGCTCGTGGCATCATATTCAAAAAGACTTGAGACTGTAATTGCTGCCAAAGGTGCATCAACAAAATATTGAGCAAAGGCTGTGAATACTTATGTACATGGGATTTCTTAGTTTTTTATTATTAATAAATTTGCAAAAACCTAAAAAAAAAAAAACCCCAAACTTTTTTCACATTGTCATTATGGGGTATTGTGTGTAGAATTTTGAGGGGAAAAAAATGAATTTAACCTATTTTGGAATAAGGCTGTAATATAACAAAATGTGGAAAAAGTGAAGCACTGTGAATACTTTCCGGATGCACTGTACAGAAATCTTTCCTGCTACATGCCATTTCACTGTACAAAAACTCACTCTAATGTTGATTTCTGGTCATTACTATGCTGCCATACTGCACCTTGCAGTCTAACTGGTGCCTCACATTTTCCCCTGCACCTGATCATCCTGCATTGTTCAGTGGGTACGATTCATGTATCTGTATGGGTCAGCATCTATTCATCTATGATGTATTTAAGTTATTTAGGCTGTTTTATTTTCCATGGTTAATCCCTGTGTCTATTATGCTGTGTGTGTTTCTGTCATTTTTGTCATCTACTGTCTTGCTGCTGTTACACTAATTTCCCAGTTTGGGATCAATAAAGTACATCTATATACATATCTATTTGTGATGCACACAATATTGACTTTAATGGGATCATTCTCGTCAAACATTTTAAATTCTGTAGCTTTGCATAACTCAGAGTTTATTATAAAAAGTTGAGTAAAGTTTATTTGGCTGCCCAAGGTAGATTATCATCCATCTGAGAGGTTATCCATTGGTCAATGAGAGCCTGTGGTGAAAAGCCAGGAGTGTGGTGCTGAAGTTCTTCTTTTATTGTGATGATGTGACCTGTGAGGCATTCAAAAGGAAGGGAAACTGCTGGCTCATTAAGCAGTAACTGAAGAATAAGAAATATTCTGCTTTATCTTCCTTCCAAACACTAATGGGGAGTATTGCACACAGCCTCACACAATTTATATTTAATATGCTGTAAAAATCTGGAAATTATTCTAAAAGCTGCTCAGAATGTGTGCTCAAAAATGTGTTATTTTCTGTAGTCAATGGGGCTTCCATGGATGCTGAAGATGCAACCACCTTGAGTCATTAGATGTACAGTGGTGTGAAAAAGTGTTTGCCCCCTTTCTGATTTCTCTTTTTTTTGTATGTTTGTCACACTTAAATGGTTCAGATTATCAAACAAATTTAAATATTAGACAAAGATAACACAAGTAAACAGAAAATGCAGTTTTTAAATGAAGGTGTTTATGATTAAGGGGGAAAAAAATTCAAACCTACATGGCCCTGTGTGGAAAAATTGATTGCCCCCTAAACCTAATAACTGCTTGGGCCACCCTTAGCAGCAACAACTGCAATCAAGCATTTGTGATAACTGCCAATGAGTTTTTTACAGCGGCGTGGAGGAATTTTGGCCCACTCATCTTTGCAGAATTGTTGTAATTCAGCCACATTGGAGGGTTTTCAAGCATGAACCACCTTTTAAAGGCCATGCCACAGCATCTCTATTGGATTCAGGTCAGGACTCTGACTAGGCCACTCCAAAGTCTTCTGTTTTTCTTAAGCCATTCAGAGGTGGACTTGCTGGTGTGTTTTGGATGATAGTCCTGCTGCAGAACCCAAGTGTGCTTCAGCTTGAAGTCACAAACAGATGGCCAGACATTCTCCAAGATTTTTTGGTAGACAGCAGAAGTCATGGTTCCATTTACTACAGCAAGTCTTCCAGGTCCTGAAGCAGCAAAACAGCCCCAGACATCACACTACCACCGCCATATTTTACTGTTGGTATGATGTTCTTTTTCTGAAATGCTGTGTTATGTCATGAATCCCCGTGCGCCATGCCGCAGCGCACGAGGAAGGGAATGAAAAACCCAAATGCGAGAGTAGAACGTGATATTTATTAACTTAAACTCCAACAAAATAACAAGTCCAGCAAGACCACACAATACAGTAGATTGAAATGATGAATATAGGCCACCAGACATACAGGGAAGCTGCCCGGATGTTCAACAGGAGAAGGAGGGGGGAACGCCTAGTGCCGCCGTAATGATGAGCACAAAAAGAAAGGCAAAACATATACTTACGGCTGGAACAATCCGAGGCTGTCCGTGTAGTCTGGTAGATGAAGAAGTGAGGCAGGGTCAGCCACTAATACCCAGGGATTAACCGTCTGTAGATGTCAGGCTGAATACTCGAAGGTAGTAGTACAACATCCATGGAGGAACACGCTGTCACAAATGAGGGTGAATGCCGCGACAATCTCTTCCCACAAATGCAGCGTTTAAGTAATCACAATACTGATGAGGGAAGAGATTGCCGGTGTGAGAAAGCATGGGCTGAACATAATTAAACCCTGATGTCATGAGTGAGTGTCTGAGCATGTGAATGGGAATGAATGGAGCGAGTTGTGTGTATGTGTGTGAACCTCCGTAATGTGAAACAGCTGATGTCACTGACAAGAAGAAGAGGAGGCGTGCCCAAGCTGTCAGGGAGCGAAGGGCCCAAACAGCTCCCTGACGCGCTTAATGGAAAACAGGACAAAAACTAACAATAAGTCAGAACTGGGTTTGGAACAACAAAATCCAGATTCATGATAGCCCCCTCCAGGGGTTTATTCCAGAAACCCTCAGTATTATCAGCTGAAAACAAAAAGAAAAGAAAAACACACCTCAAGGGACCCCCCCCCCCCCACTCAACAAACAATTACCCAGGGTGGGAGGTGTGGGAAAAACGGTTAGGAGGGAAGCAACCGGTGAAAAACACAACAAGTAATAAGCAAATAACGAGCAGTGACCCTCCTAACGACCCCCCACCTAGGACACTAAGCCCTCTCCCCAGAAGTCCAAAGTTCAGGGGGTCGACCAGAGTCCCAGGCCCCCAGCATGGTGACGAGTGACTGATCGGGTGGCCTGCCCAAGTCCCATATCCAGCAGGCGGCCCACAGAATAGCGTCCGGCGGCCTGCCTGGGCCGATGGGCCACCCGACCCGAAGGCCAAGTCTTTCAGGTGGCCGAACAGCGTGGTGGAGCCAACAGAACCAGAGGGGAAGGTGGAGAAGCAGCCTACACACTCGGGAACCTCGGTGGCCAAACCGAGGGACAGGAGCCCCCCTGCCATCCAAAGCTTGGAGCAGGGGAACTGTAGCACCCGCGATGGTCTGGTTGGGAACGTGGATGCACCCACGATGGTCCCGGTCGGGACGTGGCTGCACCTGCGATGGTCCTGGTCCGGGACGTGGCTGCACCCACGATGATCCCTGTCCGGGACGTGGCTGCACCAACGGTGGACCCCGGCTGGAACTCTGCTGCGCCAATGGTGGGCCCCGGCTGGAGCTCTGCTGCACCGACGGTGGACCCCGGCTGGAGCTCTGATGCACCGACGGTGGACCCCGGCTGGAGCTCTGCTGCACCAACAGTGGACCCCGGATGGAGCTCTGCTGTGCTGATGGTGGACCCCAGCTGGACCTCTGCTGCGCCGACGATGGACCCCGGCTGGACCTCTGCTGCGCCGATGGTGGACCCGGACTGGAGTTCTGTTGCACCCGTGGTGGGCTCCAGCTGGAGCACCATTGCACCTGTGGTGGTCCCCATTAGGGGCCTCATTGTTCCCGCAGTGGCCTCCCCAGCGAGGGAGGTAAGGCTCCTCACGACCCCTGGCGCTGGACCCTGATCCTTGGTGGCTTCCGGCAGGATGAGCTGCTCTCCGGCAACCCTGTTAGGGGACTCTGAACCCGGAAAGAGAGAAAGAGAGACCAGGTCAGGGTCGCCAGCAGTGGCAGAGCCTGGTGAGGCGGCCCCGAGGGCTACTGTGAGCTGCCCCGGGCCCTCCTCACCATGAGTCAGGCAGTGTGACATCGACATTAACATAACTGATATTAATGGAAGACATTTGCCTGAACTCGGGCTCCACCACCATCCAGGACTCCGGTGATTTAGGGTGCGTGGGTTCCACCAGTCCATCGGGTGCTGCACCCCCATTGGTCTCCTCCAGGACAACTGGACCCTTGTTGTCGTCTGTGGGCAACCCAGGTTGCGGCAGCTCCTCTCCGGCGACCCTAGGATAGAGCTCCAGGGAGATGGGAGAGAAGAACCGGTTAGGGTCACCGGCGGTGGCAGAGCACAGCGAAGGGAGTCCGGATGCAGCTGGGGGCTGCACCCGACTCTCCTCCCCAAGAGCCAGACAAGATCTCTCGACAATAGACAACTAAACTACAGGAGAGATTACTTGCACTGTGCTCAAGCTCTACTGCCGTCCAGGACTCCGGCGATGCTGACGATGACATTCGGGGTCCCGTCAGCTGGAGATCTGGTCCAGGGGATGACTCTGCTGTGGTGGCCCCTGCAGCAGGTGTGATGGTGGTTGCAGTCCCGGTGCTTCCGTGCGCCGTCTTCCACGCCACTGGCTCCTCTGGCGTGGCTGCTGAGGACGACCTCTCTGCTGTCCAATGAGGTGGACCCTCCCGGGCCTCTGGTTCCTCTCCCCTCGAGTGACCTGGATCCAGAGCCGGCAAGCTCGTAGGGGTACACAGAATGGGTTGGGTGAGGTCGGGCGTGGGAGTACAAAATGCCGCTGGGGCGGAGTACTCAGGGGACTGCATACCCCGAGTCTCCTCACCAGGAGGCAGGCAAAATTGTTCATCAACAGAAAAAGTTAAATGAGAAAAAACTTGCCTGTTCTCCTGGCATTGGGCGTCCCCAGCGGCCCCCGGGGGTTCTCCTCTCTTCTCCAGGTGTTCCTCACCGAGCTGCGGCTTCTCCTCCCCTCGGGGAAAGCTCCTTTAATCTCCCGGCCATCTCCGGGAGGAACCACGACTTCACCTCCAGGATGAGGTCCATCTCTGCCAGAAGAGCCAGCCTACATTCCTCCAATTCCTCCCGGGACAGAGTACAGCATGGCTCGGAGCGGGGAGGCAGGGCTGTTGTAGGCGGAGATGGACGCTTCTTCCAACGGGGGTTCCTCCTCCTCCTCCTCACAGGCGGCTCGACAACCAGATAGTCTGGGATGCGGAGCACCGCACTGGAGAGCGGATCACCCATGCTGAGGAGCTCCGTAATCTCTGGAGATGTGAGCAAAGTAGCCACAAGGTGCTCAAGCACTGGGACATCGTCATCCGATTCCTTGCAGGGCACAGCGAAGATGTCCCGGAGGATCTCCATTGCCTCAGGATGGTCCAAGAGGCTATCTCGCTCTATAACCCTCCTCGCTGTATCTTGAGCCTGCCAAACAGTCTGGGAGGAACAGGGCCTCTGTGTCCACGAGAAAATCTCCTCCAAGAAGCACAGCGAGCGCAGCTCCCGCACCAACTCCCTCTCTGTCTGAACCACCATGCTGAGACTCCGGGAGGAAGAAAAAAAAAGTGGAAAGAAAAAGAAAAAAAATGCACGTCTACTCCCCTGTTTTTTTTCTGTACGGTCGGGGCGCACGAGGGAGGGAATGAAAAACGTGAAGCACATGACATTTATTAACTTAAACTCCAACAAAATAAGTCCAGCAAGACCACACAATACAGTAGATTGAAGTGATGAATATAGGCCACCAGACATACAAGGAAGCTGTCCGGAGGTTCAACAGCCGGGGAGGGGGAATGCCTAGTGCCACTGTAACGATGAGCACAAAGAGAAAGGCAAAACATATACTTACGGCTGGAACAATCCAAGGCTGTCCGTGTAGTCTGGTAGATGAAGAAGTGAGGCAGGGTCAGCCGCTAACATCCAGGAATTAACCATCTGTAGATGTCCGGCTGAATACGCAAAGGTAGTAGTACAACATCCATGGAGGAACATGCTGCCACGAATGAGGGTGAATGCCCCGACAATCTCTTCCCACAAATGCAGTGTTTAAGTAATCACAATACTAACGAGGGAAGAGATTGCCGGTGTGAGAAAGCGTGGGCTGAACATAATTAAACCCTGATGTCATGAGTGAGTGTCTGAGCATGTGAATGGGAATGAATGGAGTGAGTGTGTGTGTATATGTGTGAACCCCCGTAATGTGAAACAGCTGATGGCACTGACAAGAGGAGGAGGTGTGCCCGAGCTGTCAGGGAGCGAAGGACCCAAACAGCTCCCTGACGCATCTAATGGAAAACAGGGCAAAAACTAACAATAAGTCAGAACTGGGTTTGGAACAACAAAACCCAGATTCATGACATGTTACTTTTATGCCAGATGTAATGCGACACACACCTTCCAAAAAGTTCAACTTTTGTCTCGTCAGTCCACAGAGTATTTTCCCAACAGTCTTGGGTATCATCAAGATGTTTTCTGGCAAAATTGAGGTAAGCCTTTATGTTCTTTTGGCTCAACAGTGGTTTTCGTCTTGGAACTCTGCCATGCAGGCCCTTTTTGCCCAGTCTTTTTCTTATGGTGGAGTCATGAACACTGACCTTAACTGAGGCAAGTGAGGTCTGCAGTTCTTTAGATGTTATTGTGGGGTCTTTTGTGACCTCTTGGATGAGTCGTCGCTGTGCTCTTGGGGTAATTTTGGTCAGCCGGCCACTCCTAGGAAGGTTCACCATTGTTCCATGTTTTCTCCATTTGTGGATAATGGCTGTCACTGTGGTTCGCTGGAGTCGCAAAGCTTTAGAAATGGCTTTATAACCTGTAGGTGACCAAATACTTATTTTACCGAGGAATTTACCAATTAATTCATTAAAAATCCTTCAATGTGATTTTCTGAATTTTTTTTTTCTCATTTTGTCTCTCATAGTTGAGGTATACCTATGATGAAAATTGGAGACCTCTCTCATCTTTTAAGTGGGACAACTTGCACAATTGGTGGCTGACTAAATACTTTTTTGCCCCACAGTATATGGACAGAAGTATTGTGCCACACCTTTCATGCACTGAATTCAGGCATTTCATTTAGTCCCAAACCTTAATGTTTCAGCTTACCCACACATTTTGGACAATTTATGCTTCCAACTTTGTGGGAACAGTTTGGAGAAGGCTCTTTTCTGTTCCAGCATGGTTTGCCCCCACACACAAAGCAAGGTCCATAAAAGCATGGTTGGATGAGTTTGGTGTGGAAGAACCTGACTGACTTGACCAGAGCCCTGATCTTAACCCCATCCAACACTTTTGGGATGAATCACCACAGAGATTGTCAGCCAGGCCTCTGGTCTAACATCAGTGTCTGACCTCTCAAATGCTTTTCTGGATAAAAGGACAAAATTTCCCACAGACACCCTCCTAAATACTGTTGAACACTGCCCCTTGAGAGTGGAAGCTGTTAAAGCTGCAAATGCTAGGGATGAACTAGATATTAATGCATATGGATTTTGAACTGGATGAGATAAAAGCTCCAGCAAGTGGCCCAATACTTTTATCCATAATGTATATTTTTGTTTGAACCACTACTGAATCTTTTTAACTTTTCAGGCTGTATAAAAAATTTGTTTCATATAAACATCCACCATTGTCGTGATAGGAACTCCACACGGTAATACTCACTAACTGTTACAGCAAAACCAGGCAGCCTTGCCACGCTGCTCTGATTCCATCTGTTCAACACTCTGATCCCTGACATAGTGTCATCCACAGACTATCTCTGCCACCAAGTGTCTGTAGCTCTCCTTCCACTGTTAACTCCAAACCAAAATCTGTCTGGTCAGCCATTCCTGCCAGCCTCAGCTCCTCAGAGTTGGATAGTTCAGTTTTTAGTTGGAGGTGACAAAGAAATAAAGCAAAAAAGTGCCTTCCTTGAAGGGAAAATACAAGTTGACCGCAAAACATGAATTAATTTCATCTCATCTAAATCTGATCATTGTAACCTCACCCTGAGAATGAAATGGGAGTCAGATTTATCTGTGGTCAAGTAAAACACATTCAACTGTGTGTTTATATACAGTGGATATAAAAAGTCTACACACCCCTGTTTAAATGCTAGGTTTTTGTGAAAAAAATGAGACCAAGATAAATCATTCGAAACTTTTCTCACCATTAATGTGACCTATGACCTGTACAACTCAACTGAAAAACAAACTGAAATCTTTTTAGGGGAAAAATAAGAAATAAAAATACTTAAAATAACCTTGTTGCATAAATATGCTCACCCTGTTATAACTGGGGATGTGGCTGTGTTCAGAATTAACCAATCACATTCAAACTCATGTTAAATGGGAGTCAACACACACCTGCCACCATTTAAAGTGCCTCTGATTAACCCCAAATAAAGTTCAGCTGTTCCAGTAGGCTTTTCCTGACATTTTTGTAGTCACATCTTACAGCACAAGCCATGGTTTGCAGAGCGCTTCCAAAGCATCAGAGGGATCTCACTGTTCAAAGTTATCAGTCAGGAGAAGGGTACAAAAGAATTTCCAAGGCATTAAATAGCTTGTCGATGACACGGCGGTGGTGGGCTTCATCACCAACAACAAGGAGGCCAACTACAGAAATGATGTAAGCCAAATGGTCCAGTGGTGTAAAGACAACAACCTCTTCCTGAACATGGGAAAAAACAAGGAGATTGTGGTCGACTTCAGGAGGGGACACACACAGCATCCCCCTCTGATCATCGATGGAGCAGCTGCGGAGAGGGTGAGCAGCACCAAGTACCTGGGGGTGCACATCTCTGAGGACCTCACCTGGTCTAACAACACTACATCACTGGCCAAGAAGGCTCAAATTCACCTCCATTTCCTTTGCAAACTGAGAAGAGCACAAGTCCCAACCCCCATCATGTGCTCATTCTACCGGGGCACTGTTGAGAGCATCCTCACAAGCTGCATCATAGTGTGGTATGGAAGCTGCACTGCCTCCTGCCAGAAGACACTACAACACACAGTGAAAGCAGCCAGCAAGATCATCAGTGCCCCTCTGCCCCCCTCTCTTGGACATCAACCTCACCCGCAGAGCCATCAACATTGCAGGCAACACCTCCCACCCCTCACACTTCCTCTTCAGCCCCCTGCCCTTGGGGAAAAGGTACCAGAGTCTCTGGGCCCACTCCACAAGACTGCTAAACAGCTTTGTTCATCAGGCCATCAGGACCCTGAACTCTGCCCACTTTCCCCCGGTCTGTAATGCACTCACCCGCACAATAACTACCTCAGCTGTTTGCACAGAAAGACTGGCACACCAACAGTAATACATTTGCTGTTGTATGTTTGTATGTCTCTGCACTTTACTGCAGCCATTTGCACAAATGCCATATTTGCTGCTGTCTGTCATTGCAATATTGATCTTATCTGTCACTGTCTGCAGCTACACTACCGCACTGAACTTGGTACTACGAATATTACTGCTCTACTTTTCTGTATGTAAGATTGCTGGGTCTCATCATTTATTGTTTATCTTTATTTGCACGATAGGAGGTTTGAGTCTATCTTTGTCGCCATTTGCATTTGCACTACAGGTAGGATTACTGTACATAGACTGCTGTTGTTGTTTTCCAGCCTTATTCCTTTTTCATATCGTGCACACCACTGAAGAGACAGAGTAACGCCATTTCAATTCTTCTGTATGTCCTGTATGTATAGTAGTATTGACAAATAAAGTCTTTGAATCTTGAATCTTAAATATACCATGGAACACAGTGAAGACAGTCATCATCAAGTGGAGAAAATATGGCACAACAGTGGCATTACCAAGAACTGGACATCCCTCCAAAACTGATGAAAAGACGAAAAGGAAACTGGTCAGAGAGGCTGCTAAGAGGTCAACAGCAACATTGAAGGAGCTGCAGGAATTTCTGGCAAGTACTGGCTGTTTAGTACATGTGACAACAATCTTCCATCTTCTTCATATGTCTGGGCTATGGGGTAGGGTGGCAAGATGGAGGACTTATCTTACAAAGAAAAACATCCAAGCCCAGTTACATTTTGCAAAAACACATTTGAAATCTCCCAAACGAGTGTGGGTGGGAAAATGTGTTACGGTCCAGTGAAACCAAGGTTGAACTTTTTGGCCATAATTCCAAAAGGTATATTTGGTGCAAACACAACACTGCTCATCACCAAAAGAACACCATACCTACAGTGAAGCATGGTGGTGGCAGCATCATGCTTTGGGGCTGTTTTTTTTTTTTTTTTTTTTTTCAGCTGGAACTGGGGCCTTCGTCAAGGTGGAGGGAATTATGAACAGTTCCAAATACCAGTCAGTGTTAGCACAAAACCTTCAGGCTTCTGCTAGAAAGCTGAAGACGAAGAGGAATTTCATCTTTCAGCACGACAATGACCCAAAGCACACATCCAAATCAATAAAATAATGGCTTCACCAGAAGAAGATTAAGATTTTGGAATCGCCCAGCCAAAGTCCAGACCTGAATCTGATTGAACATCTGTGAGGTGATCTGAAGGGGGCTGTGCACAGGAAATGCCCTCACAATCTGATAGATTTGAAGCATTTTTGCAAAGAAGAGTGGGCAAATATTGCCACATCAAGATGTGCCATGCTGATAGACTCCTACTCAAAAAGACTGAGTGCTGTAATAAAAGCCAAAGGTGCTGCAACAAAGTATTAGTTTAAGGGTGTGCATATTTATGCAACCAGGTTATTGTAAGTTTTTTACTTTTTATTTTTCCCCTGAAAAGATTTCAGTTTGTTTTTCAATTGGGTTGTACAGGTTATATGTCATATAAATGGTTGAAAAAAATTTTGAAATGATTTATCTTGGTCTCATTTTTTCACTTCACTTTGTCAGGCAGGTCCTATTTAAGTGATTTCTTGATTGAGAACAGGTGTGGCAGTAATCAAGCCTTGGTGTGGCTAGAGAAATTGAACTCAGCTTTCCAAAGATGTGATAAACCACAGTTAATTTATGTTTTGGGGGGAGATCACTTTTTCATACAGGACCATGTAGGTTTGGAATTTTTTTACCCTTAATAATAAACACCTTCATTTAAAAACTGCATTTTGTGTTTATTTCAGTTATTTTTGTCTAATATTTAAATTTGTTTGATGATCTGAAACATTTAAGTGTGACAAACATACAAATAAAATGAGAAATCAGGAAGGGGGCAAACACTTTTTCACACCATTATAAGTATTCACAGCCTTTACCATGAAGCTCAGAATTGAGCTCAGGTGCATCCTCTTTCCACTGATGATCCTTGAGATGTTTCTACAGCTTAATTGGGTCCACCTGTGGTAAATTCAGTTGATTGGACATGATTTGGAAAGGCACACACCTGTCTATATAAGGTCCCATGGTTGACAGTGCATGTCAGAGCACAAAACAAGCATGAAGTCAAAGGAACTGTCTGTAGACCTCCGAGACAGGACTGTCTCGAGGCACAAATCTGGGGAAGGGTACGGAAAAATTTCTGCTGCTTTGAAGATCCCAATGAGCACAGTGGCCTCCATCAACTTACGGCGCCACACGAGTTGGCTGCCTTTTTGCAGCAGCGGCTCAATTCTGAATTTTGTTCTTGCTTTTAATTACTATCTGTCTTTTTTCTTGCCACAACTTTATGATCTTGCAACCCCGTGTCCACCACGGACACCAAGGACACACAGATCGCTGCACTAAGATAAGATAAGATAAGATAAGATAAGATAAGATAAGATAAGATAAACTTTATTGTCCCACAAGGGGAAATTTGTCTTGGGCTTGTCACCTGTGCTGCAACCACACAATCTGCACATACACAATGGATGTAGTACATAATAAATGAAATAAAACCCAATAAATAATACAAGTATATACATACATACACTGGTGCTGATATTAGTCATCTTTCGGCTAATATCGCAAATGTCTCCCGACCTGGCAAGTGGAGTAGCTATTGCATACAGTAGGAGTCAGCTGTTAGCATTAGACTGCCCAACGGTGCTAATGCAAAAACTAGACATTTCAAGAGAAATCAGGCGAAAACGACGTGGATGTCGAGCTGGATTGAAGCAGCACGCGAGGAAAACAAGGTACAGACCCAGCCTTCCATCCGTTATTATGGGAAATGTTAGATCGCTGCTTAACAAGACGGACGAACTGGCAGCCATGTCCCGGTATGAGAGCATCTTCAGAAAGATTAACATTATGTTGTTTTCTGAGATGTGGCTAACAGAACTAGCAACAGATGCTAACATCGAGCTGGAGGGTTTCCACACAATACGGGCAGATCGGACCTAAGACAGCAGGAAGAGCAGAGGCGGGGGGCTGATAATGTATGTGAACAACAGATGGTGTAATCCTGGGCACATCACGATTAAAGAACAACATTGCAACAAGGACAGTGAGTTGCTAGCTCTTAGCATGAGACCGGCTTATTTCCCAAGGGAATTTTCACATGTTGTTGGCATTGCTATTTATGTAAATCCCTCCGTGAGTGCACACTAAGGAGGCTTACAACTCATCGCTACCTCCCCCCCCCCCCCCCGGGAGTTCGAATCACAACTTGGTTCACCTCCTGCCTGTGTACAAACCCCTGGTACACAGACAACCTCCTGTTACCCGCGCAGTGAAGATATGGTCTGAGGAGGCGATGGACGCTCTGAAGGACTGTTTTGAATCCACTGTGTGGGAGCAGCTTTGTGATCCACATGGTGAGGACACTGATGGCCTCATACACACCATCACAGAATACATCATCTTCAGGTCAGGAAACAAGGAGGAACTGAAGTCTGTACAGAGGGAGCTAAGGAGGAGGATTGGAGAGGGGAAGGAAAACTGCAGGAAGAAGATGGAGGACAAGCTGCAACAGAGTGACATCAGCGGGGTCTAGAGAAGCCTCAAAACCATTTTTGGGCACCAGAATACCTCCTCCCAGGCCACAGGAGGCAGGGAGTGGGTGAACAACCTGAACCTGTTTTTAACAGGTTTGACCAACTGCCCTCTTCTCCACCTGCCCACCAACCACTACTGCCTCCACCTTCATCTAGTCCCGCTGTCCACGCCTCCCCCAACACCCCCCACTCCCAGCACACAGCACCCCTGCCCCAACCTGACCCTCACTAAGACCCAGGTGAGAGCGGAGCTGAGGAAGATCAAGGCAAGGAAGGCCTCAGGTCCAGACTGCATCAACTCGAAGCTCCTCAAGTCCTGCGCAGACCAGCTGTGTGTGATTGTGGTGCACATCTTCAACCTGAGCCTGAAGCTGGGGAGGGTACCACAGCTGCGGAAAACATCATGTGTGGTACCCGTACCAAAGACCCCTCACCCCAAGGACCTGAACAGCTACAGACCAGTGGCCCTCACATCACACCTGATGAAGACCTTGGAGAGGCTGCTCCTTGCCCACCTCTGCCCCCTGGTGGGACCAGCGATGCATCTACTCCAGTTTGCCTACCAGCATGGCATCGGGGTGGAGGATGCAGTGATCTTTCTCCTACACCATTCCCTGTCCCACCTGGAGAAGCCTGCGAGCACTGTGAGGATCATGTTCTTTGATTTCGCCAGTGCTTTAAACACCATCCAACCGGTGATCCTGAAGGACAAGCTGTTGTGTGCAGGGGTGGACCAGCACCTGTCATCGTGGATCCTGGACTACCTCACAAACCGACCACAGTTTGTGAGAACCCAGGACTGTGTGTCTGACACCATCATCTGCAGTACGGGGGCCCCCCAGGGAACAGTTCTGGCTCCCTTCCCGTTTACCCTTTTATAGTACGGACTTTTCACACAACATACCACACTGCCACCTACAGAAGTTCTCTGACGACTCTGCGATCGTCGGCCTCATCTCTGAAGGAGATGACACGTAGTACAGAGGACTTATCCAGGGCTTCGTGGACTGGTGCCAATGGAACTGCCTCCAGATCAATGCGAGGAAAATTAAGGAACTGGTGGTGGACTGCCGCAGGCGAGGACAACCACCCACAGCACCAGTAAACATACAGGGAACAGACATTGAGATGGTGACATCCTACAACTACCTGGGTGTTCTCCTGACTGGACTGGTCACACAACACCAATGCACTCTACAAGAAGGGGCAGTGCAGGCTGTTCCTCCTGAAGAGGCTCAGGTCTTTTGGGTGCAAGGGGCGCTCCTGAAGACCTTCTACGATTTCGTGGTGTCATCAGCCATCCCATTTGGAGTGGTCTGCTGGGGCAGCGGCATCATGGCAGCCAACAGGAAGAGACTGAACAGACTGAACAAAAAAGCTAGCTCTGTTCTGGAGCGGCGCCTTGACCCAGTGGAGGAGGTAGGAGAGAGGAGAATGGTGGCTCAGCTGTCATCTCTGCTGGAGTCCGAATCCCACCCCATGCAGGACACGCTGAACGCACTGAAGAGCTCATTTAGCAGTAGGCTGTACCATCCTCGGTGTGCGACTGAGAGGTTCCACAGGTCCTTCCTTCCTACGGCTGTCAGATTTTATAACCTAACTAGGGCTGCTCGTAGACGTCATAGTGAATGTACAAAACGTAACAACCTTGCACAATAAATGGTCCCTTCCATTATACAATTAGGACAATATCAATCATTACTGAGAGTGACAACACGGTTGATTCAAATACGAAATATACTGTCTGGTTACATATTCATATTCTGCGGGGTAACTTAACCTTTTGAGTGCGTCTGTCGCCGAATTGTGACATAACTCCTAGTGGTCAAGAGTGGTAAATATTTTTTATCAATAAAATAGTTCAGATTTCCAAGGCTATAACTTGAAAGTGGTAAGAGATAATGGCTTACTGTCAATTAGAAAGATGTAAAATATGATCCAAAGTTTCAGATAGGAATAAATGTATGCATCTAATTTGCATAATGTCATGGCACCTCTTTAAATTTCATAACTCAGTCAAAACTGGATTTTGGACATATTTAAACAAAGAATGGTTCAGTCTTTTGACGCCATTTTTTGTACAGAGGTACCTCATCATCTTATCTTCAAAGTATATGAACAAGAAATCAATACATTTTTAAAAAAAAAATAGAAATAAGTCACTTATTGTTGACAAAGGGGGGCTGGCTAGCTGGCTGGCTGGCTGGCTGGCTGGTTGGTGTGGTCGTTGCGTTTTCAGCAAACATGGTCCATATTTTGCATTTTGTCGGTCATTTAAAATCTGTACAACATCTACAAAGTCTTATGATCATCCCACATAAATTTCACTTGTATATCCCGTTTTCCGTGTACAAAGCTGAAAAAGTGACGGTGACCGATTGTGGCCATATTAGCTTTCTGGGCTAAATGCGAAAAACAGGAAAAGTAAATGAGGAGTTCTTCTTCTTTGGTGTATTACGTGTCATCCACCGAGTCCTCCAACGGATGTCTGCCACCTTTTGAAACTGGCAAATCAGTACAATTCCTTACAAATCTCCAATGCAGGCCCCAATGTAGGTGATCATGTGAGAGTGAGACGACAGGCGCAGTGCTGTGCTCTGCCACTAGGGGCACGTAAAATTCTCACACTCAAAGGGTTAACAGACCATAATGCTGTCTATACCACCTAGCTGCAATGCTCCTGCACTGTGTATACATCTGTGTCCATTTGTTCTTATCTTATCTTATTAATTATTGCTCTGAGCGCTGCTATCCCTGTGCTGCTGCAATCCTGGAAATATGCACTCTCAGACCATGAGAAACAATTTCTCTGGTCTGATGAGACAAAGATTGAACTCTTTGACGTGAATACCAGGCGTCATGTTTGGAGGAAACCAGGCACCGCTCATCACCAGGTTAATGCCATCCTTACAGTGAAGCATGGTGGTGGCAGCATCGTGCTGTGGGGATGTTTTTCAGCGGCAGGAACTGGAAGACTAGTCAGGATAGAGGAAAAGATGAATGCAGCAGTATACAGAGACATCCTGGATGATAACCTGCTCCAGAGTGCTCTTGACTTCAGAATGGGGTACAGTTCATCTTTCAGCAGGACAACAACCCTAAGCACACAGACAAGATATTAAAGGAGTGGCTTCAGGACAACTCTGTGAATGTCCCTGAGTGGCCCAGCCAGAGCCCAAACCTGAATCCAATTGAACAATTGCACCGACGGTTCCCATCCAACCTGATGGAGCTTGAGAGGTGCTGCAAAGAGGAATCAATCAATCAATCAATCAATCAATCAATCAATCAATCAATCAACTTTATTTATAAAGCACTTTTAAAAGCAACACTCGCTACACAAAGTGCTAAACAGCAAGAAAACATAAAAGCAGGAAACAGGGCACTAACACAAAAACAATATAGAACCACAGTCAAAATAAAATAAAAGGTAAAATAAATAAATAAAAATCAACTTCATTCAAGGCCAGGGAGTAAAAGTGTGTTTTAAGACAGGTTTTAAAAATGGACAGTGAAGGTGCCTGTCTCATGTCCAAGGGTAAATCATTCCATAACCTGGGTGCCATGATTGAAAAGGTTTTGTCCCCTCTGAGCTTTCGCCTCGCCTTTAGCACCCCCAGAAGCAGCTGTTCAGCTGACCTGAGGGACCGGGTGGGAACGTAGGGATGCAGAAGCTCAGCGAGGTAAGGTGGAGCAAGACCGTTCAAGGATTTAAAGACAAATAAAAGAATTTTAAAATGAACTCTAAAATGCATGGGCAGCCAGTGGAGTGAAGCTAAGATAGGTGTGATATGATCTCTTCCATGTGTACCTGTTAAAAGACGAGCAGCGGCATTTTGAACCAGCTGCAGATGTGAAAGAGATGACTGGCTGACACCGGCGTAAAGTGCATTACAGTAATCCAGCCGAGATGAAATAAAAGCATGGATTACTGTTTCCAGGTGTGGTCTAGAGAGAATGGGTTTTACTTTTGCTAAACGCCTTAGATGAAAGAAGCTGGATTTTACCACGGAACAAATTTGAGTGTCTAATTTAAAATCACTGTCCATGATAAAACCAAGGTTCCTAACTGTGGATTTCACGTAAAGGGTGAGGGGGCCCAAGTTTACAGAAGGGGGCCCACAGGTGCCACTAGGTCCAAACATCATCACTTCTGTGTTCTTATCATTAAAATTTAGAAAGTTTAGGGCCATCCAAGACTTGATGTCTTCAATGCATGCCAGGAGAGGGTTTAGTGACGAGGCAGCTTTTTGTTTTAAAGGGACATATATCTGAAAGTCATCAGGATACAGATGGAAGGAGATATCATGCTTTTTAAAAATGGAACCCAGCAGAAGTATGTACAAAGAAAAAAGCATGGGCCCTAGAAATGACCCCTGTGGGACCCCGTATGGCGGAGGAGCAGAAGAGGATTCAAACCCAGAGATGTTAACTTTAAAACTCCTGTCTGCCAGGAATGGGCAAAACTGTCCAAAAATAGGTGTGCCAAGCTCGTGGCATCATATTCAAAAAGACTTGAGGCTGTAATTCCTGCCAAAGGTGCATCAACAAAGTATTGAGCAAAGGCTGTGAATACTTATGTGTCAGAGTTTCTGCTTTGGGAGGCAGATGTAGTTTTTATTAGGACCCAGTAGTGCAAGCAGGACTTCCATGTAATAATGGTTTATTAACAAAACACAAAGAATAATTAAACAGCAGCACAGGGGCTGAAAATGAAACGATACTACAGAGGCAAGAATTTACTTGGAACACTCGGGGAACACAATGGGAGGATTGACACACTATGACCCAACAATCCCTGAAAGCAATGAGGCAACATAAATAGGGAGGAAACTAATCAGGGAAACACAGGACAGCTGGGAGGATAATCAAGGGCTGAACAGAGCACACATGAGGGAGAGTGCTTATAGATATGGAAAACATGAGGAGCTGGAACAATAGGTCAACAGAAAACACACACAGGCCCAGGACCAAACAGGGGATGACACCAAAGACCAAGACAAGAGACTCAGGGGAACACAGAGTGCAATAAATGTAAATGATAAATCATAAATAATTGCAAAACTAAATCAGGGGAGCACAGAGAAGACACAAATGAACATAAAGCATGGGCAAGGACAGAGGGCCAAAGCCTACATCAAAACAGTACCCCCCTTTAAGGGGTGGAATCCAGATGCCCCTACAAAAGGGAACACAGGGAAACACCAAGACGGGCTGGGGGGAGGGGGACAAGGCACGGAGGGAAAAAGAAAAAACAAAAAAACCCAGGAATCTTAACACAACAAATCCTAGGAAAAAAAAATGAATGTCCATCAGGTGGTTGGCCAAGGTTCCATGACCACCAGGAGGAGAAGCAAGACACATCTGGTGGCCTACCAATGTTCCATACACAAGCCAGTGCCTGTGTATGGCAGCTCTTCTGCCATCAGTGTGATAATATGTGTGAATGGGTGGATAGCAGGATCTGAAAAGTGCTATGGTCATCTACAGATGAAAAAAAGCGTTATATATAAGTGAAAACCATTTACCAATGTACATGGCCCACCAGGCAGGGAAACAGTTGTAGCATCATTCCTTTGGCTGTAATCTATAAAATCACTCTTTACCGTCAAGAAATTGTTTCACCCAAAAAGAGTGGTCAAGAACTGTTTCTTCATCTCAGGACCCCTGGTCTGAAAAACACATTCCATGGGAAAGGTACAATAAGGATCACATCTCATGCAAGGAACGGATTAGTCTGCCATCATAAATAACTGGAGTTTCCTCCCAATCAGACAGCTTTATGCGTTAACCACTCTTTGACACATCACAGACTCTTGAGTGCATCTTACGGTCACCAGGAATTATCCACAGCTTAATACTTCCCCCTGGTGGACACCTGCAGAATATGTTTACATTGCTTCTGTCAAATGATGGACTTTGTGTTTCTGACTGAACATTAACTCTTTCTCTTCAAGTTCATTCCTCAGGATAATTCTGAGGACACTATTTATTGAAGATCACCACCTCTGTGTTGGACAATGATGGGTCTGAAATATTTCATTAATCATTGATTTAAATGTGATTGAATATTTGAAAAATGCTTAAATGAACCTTATTCTATTGCATGTTAATTATAAAATGACAAGTTTATAAACGTGCATGCTCACTGAAGTTAGTCATGAATCACTGAAGTTAGCTTAGACTTTATATGTGTAAAAATTTATTATATAAAGCTTTCCTAAAGAAAAGGACAAAAGAAGCAGAGCAGCGGTATAAAACATACAAAAATAAGTTAACATATATAATAAGATGTAGTAAAAGAGACTATTACAGTAAAGAACTGGAGAAAAACAAAGACAATATTAAAAATACATGGACAATACTCAACAGTATCCTTGGAAATAAAAGCAGAAATACAAGCTACCCAACTGATATTCCAAAAAATAATAAAACGACTCAGAGTGTGAATATAGCTTCACCTGCAGATGAATTTAATAATTTTTTTGTTAACATTGGACCTAATCTGGCCCGAGAAATACCCACTACGGTGCCTACAGGTGATACAATATGCAATAACACTGCTGTAAAAGACTCCATCTTCATAAAGAACACAGACGAAAGAGAGGTCATTGAAATTGTTAAATCGTTCAAAAGTAAAACATCTACGGACTGTGATGGTATCGACATGCTATTAGTCAAAACTGTTATCGAATGCATAGTAAAACCACTGACGTATATCTGTAACCTGTCTCTCCAATCAGGTATATTTCCCAATGCAATGAAAATAGCTAAAGTAATTCCGATATACAAGACGGGCGACAGAGGGGAACTCTCAAACTATAGACCAATTTCACTATTACCGCAATTTTCCAAGATACTTGAAAAAATATTCTATGAGAGAATTGACAACTTCATACTGAAGAATGATTTATTGTGTGAGCAGCAATATGGGTTCAGACACAAGAGGACAACTGCATATGCCCTAATGGAATTTACAGAAAAAATATCAACAGCCATTGAAAATAAAGAGTATTCAGTTGGAGTATTCCTAGATCTTAAAAAAGCATTTGATACAGTAGATCACAATTTATTATTAAAGAAACCACAAAATTGTGGTATTAGAGGGGTAGCACTGTCCTGGTTAAGTAGTTACTTAAAGAATAGATATCAGTATGTATGTGTTAGCAACAAAAACTCAGAGTTACTGAAGGTCACCTGTGGAGTCCCACAGGGTTCAGTCTTGGGACCATTATTATTCAATATGTATATGAACAATATATGTAAAGTTTCTGAAAAAATGGACTTAATATTGTTTGCCGATGACACTAATCTGCTATGCAGTGGAAACAATTTGGAACAACTTCTGGATACACTCGGAAAGGAATTAGGAAAGCTTAAACTGTGATTTGATTCAAACAAATTAACGCTCAATTTAAGTAAGACAAAATTTATAGTCTTTAACAACCATCACAACAACCCAGTACCCAAACTCAGTGTAAATGGTGTAGAGATTGAAAGGGTATCTGAAACTAAATTTCTTGGAGTAATAATTGATAACAAACTGTGTTGGAAGTCACATATTAATTATATTAAAGGTAAAGTATCCAAATCAATTGCAATATTACACAGAGTGAAATATTTGCTGAATCAACCCACACTATACACCTTGTATCATTCATTAATACTCCCATACATGACATATTGTAATGAAGTATGGGGAAATACATATAAAACAAACATATATCCACTCTTTATGCTTCAAAAGAGAGCTATTAGAATAATCAACAAAGCAGCTTACAGGGAACCAACAAACCCACTTTTTCTTAAACAAAAAACTCTCAAGTTGAAAGATCTGGTTGACTTTAAAACCGCAATAATAATGTTCAAAGTGAAGAATTTATCACTGCCCGCAAATATCCAAAAGTTGTTCCAAACAAGGGAGAAACGATATCACCTCAGAGGAACATGTATATTTCAAAAGCCTACAGTGAGAACAACCACCAAGCAACACTGTATTTCAGTGCAAGGAGTCAGATTATGGAACGATTTTGGACCTGAATTAAAATCATGTACAACGCTTGGACAATTTAAACAAAAACTAAAGGAAGAAATACTCCAAACATATTTACAAGACGACATGTAAACTCACATAAGGATTGACATATCCAGCCTGTGTTGTGTTGTAGCTTAGTTTTTTTTGTTTTTTTTTTCTTTTTTTTCTCTGCCACATTTTGTCTTAGATTTGTTTTTGAATAGTAGCCGCTTAACTTAGCCTAGCTTAGTTTTCTTTTTTCTCTCAGTCACATTTTGTCTTAGCTTTGTTTTGAATTGTAATCGCTCTTGTCTTGTTTTCTCTTTTTTCTCTTTTGAATTCTTGGATGGAATATGGGTGGGCAATATAAGCTGCGGCTTCAGCCATCACCCATTTCGGATAACTTGTGTGGAATTGTATAATAAGAGGAGTCTTTGTCTAATTTGACCTTGTTGTTATATTATTCAGTTTCTTTTAACCTGTACTGTACTATCCGAAATAAATTCATTCATTCATTCATTCATATTAAGTATACATGAATTTTCAGTGTTATTAAGATGTGTTTATTCTCTGAGAAATGTTTCCTCAAGTCATCTGACTGGCTCAGCCAATCATCAGCCAGTCCCTGTTGGTCCACGGCCCCTTTCATTTTATTGGTCGGTTACAGACAAAGAACTGTTTTCTTATTGGACCAGAGTTCATTCAAACCTCCCATGATGGAAGACCATTGGCTCACTTTCATGTCAGTTAAGTTTTTCCCCTCAAAACTCACTGAGTTTAAGGGAAACACTCAGTGAGAGAAGTATTGTATTGTTGTCTTGTGAAAAGTTCGTGTGTGTCCTGCCTTTTCCTTTAATCATCTGGGAAATACTTTTCCTTTCTTTGAGCTCAAATTTCTCGTTATAGGGAGTCAAACTCCTTGTTAACAGGTGTTTTCCTATTTTTATCCTGTTAAACTTTTTTTCTAAACCCACCATGTGTGTTTTAAAGGGACTGACTGATCCTTCCTTTTTCCACACTGGAAGATGCCTCAGATTTCCCCACGAAATCTGAAGGACTCAGATTTCGTGGCTTGAATTTTTATTAATCTTGTCTCTCCAATCCTGTAATTCTGATCAGACTGAACTATCTACAATTTAATCAGACCCGGGAGGGAAGCCGCTGAACAACGAAAACCCTCTTGTGTTGTTTGCCTGGCATACTGCATAAGCGGCCAAAGAAGAAGACAAAGAAGCCTCATTATCGCAGTCAAATCTCAGCTTGTGACTGCTGGACTTTAAAGGAAAATCTGTGGGCAGATATTCACTGATATCATCTTCAAATCAAGCTTTAGCTAAGGATCCAGCTGGGAAACACCAACGCAACGTTCATGTGAGCTAACTTCTTTGTTTCATCTGCTGAATAATGCAATGTCCAGTGCCTTAAAATGTATGCCATAATTTGTCTCAGGTTTAAAACTAGCCCCTCATGGATCGTCACCTTATCGTGGTGGGGGGGTTTGCGTGCCCCAGTGAGCCCAGGAGCTATGTTGTCCGGGGCAATTTGCCTCTGATAGGGTCTCCCAAGACAAACTGGTCCTGGGTGAAGGGCCAGACGAAGAACGATCCAACAGACTCTCATGATAAATTGTATATCAAGGATTCAGTGTACCCCGCCCGGTATGGGGTTACCGGGGCCCCACCCTGGAGCCAGGCCTGGGGGAGGGGCTCGAAGGCTAGCGTCTGGTGGCCGGGTTTCCACCCATGGGACCCGGCCGGGCTCAGCCCGAAGGAGTTACATGGGTCCGCCCTCCAGTAGGTTCACCACCTGCAGGAGGGATCATGGAAGTCCGGTGCTATGTGGATTAGGTGGCAGTCAAAGGCGGAGACCTTGGCGGACTGATCCCAAGCTTTCTAAACTGGCTTTTGGTACGTGGAATGTCACCTCTCTGGTGGGGAAGGAGCCTGAGCTGGTGTACGAGATTGAGCGATACCGGCTAGATATAGTCGGCCTCACCTCAACACACAGCTCCGGTTCCGGAACCAGTCTCCTGGAGAGGGGCTGGAGCTTGGCCTTTTCTGGAGTTGCCCCGGGCGAGAGGCGACGAGCAGGGGTAGGTATTCTTGTATCGCCCCACCTTGCTGCCTCTATATTGGAGTTTTCCCCGGTGGACGAAAGGGTTGCTTCCCTGCGCCTTCGGGTTGGGAAACGGGTCCTGACCATCATTTGTGCCTATGCACCAAATGATGTTTCAGAGTACCCACCCTTTTTGGAGTCTGTGACTGGGGTGCTGGAGGGTGCTCCTCCTGGAGACTCCATTGTCCTACTGGGGGACTTCAATGCGCACGTGGGCAACGACAGTGAAACCTGGAGGGGGGTGATTGGGAGGAACGGCCTGCCCGATCTGAACCCGAGTGGTGTTCAGTTATTGGACTTCTGTGCTAACCACAGTCTGTCTATAACGAACACCATGTTCAAGCATAAGGGTGTCCATATGTGCACCTGGCACCAGGACACCCTAGGCCGCAGGTCGATGATCGATTTTGTTATCGTATCATCAGACCTGCGACCGTATGTCTTGGACACCCGAGTAAAGAGAGGTGCAGAGCTGTCAACTGATCACCACCTGGTGGTGAGTTGGATCCGATGGCAGGGGAGGAAGCCATTCAGACCTGGTAGACCCAAACGTATAGTGAGGGTGTGCTGGGAGCGTCTGGCTGAGGCCCCTGTCCGGGAGGTCTTCAACTCCCACCTCCGGAAGAACTTCAACCACATTCCGAGGGAGTCTGGAGACATGGAGTCTGAATGGGCCATGTTCTCCACCTCTGTTGTTGAAGCGGCAGCCCAGAGCTGCGGCCGCAAGGTGGTCGGTGCATCTCGTGGTGGCAACCCCCGAACCAAGTGGTGGACACCAGTGGTGAGGGGGGCCATTAAGCTGAAGAAGGAGTCCTATCAAGCTTGGTTGGCTTGTGGGACTCCCGAAGCAGCTGAGGTGTACCGGCAGGCCAAGCGGAGTGCAGCTCGGGTGGTTGCTGAAGCAAAAACCCGGGTATGGGAGGAGTTCGGTGAGGCCATGGAACAAGACTTTCGGTCGGCTTCAAAGAGATTCTGGCAAACTGTTCGGCGGCTCAGGAGGGGAAAGCAGCTCCCCGTCCACACTGTGTATGGTGCAGATGGGACACTGTTGACTTCAACTGGGGATATCGTCGGGCGGTGGAAGGAATACTTCGAGGATCTCCTCAATCCCACTGATACGCCTTCCACAGAGGAAGCAGGGTTTGGGGACGAGGGGGATGACTCGCCTATCACAGGGGCTGAGGTCGCCAAGGTGGTTAAAAATCTCCTTGGTGGCCGGGCCCCGGGGGTGGACGAGATTCGCCCCGAGTACCTCAAGGCCCTGGATGTTGTTGGGTTGTCATGGTTGACACGCCTCTGCAACATTGCGTGGAGGTCGGGGGCAGTGCCTTTGGCATGGCAAACCGGGGTGGTGGTTCCTCTCTTCAAAAAAGGGGACCGGAGGGTGTGCTCCAACTTTAGAGGGATCACACTCCTCAGCCTCCCTGGGAAGGTCTATGCCAAGGTACTGGAGAGGAGAGTCCGGCCGTTGGTCGAACCTCGGATTCAGGAGGAGCAATGTGGTTTTCGTCCTGGCCGTGGCACATCGGACCAGCTCTTTACCCTCTCGAGAATTCTTGAGGGTTCGTGGGAGTTTGCCCAACCAGTTTACATGTGTTTTGTGGACTTGGAGAAGGCATTTGACCGCGTCCCTCGTGGATTTTTGTGGGGGGTGCTTCGGGAGTATGGGGTATCGGGCTTGTTGTTACGAGCTATTCGGTCTCTGTACGACCGTTGTGAGAGTTTAGTTCGCATTGCCAACACTCGGTCGGAGTCATTCCCAGTGAGAATTGGACTCCGCCAGGGCTGCCCTTTGTCACCGGTCCTGTTCATAATTTTTATGGACAGGATTTCTAGGCGCAGCCAGGGAATGGAGGGTGTCATGCTTGGTGACCACAGGATCTCATCTCTGTTGTTTGCAGATGATGTTGTCCTGTTGGCTTCATCCAGCAATGACCTACAGCTCTTGCTGGGACGGTTTGCCGCTGAGTGTGAAGCGGCTGGGATGAGAATCAGCACCTCCAAGTCCGAGTCCATGGTCCTCAGCCGGAAAAAGGTGGATTGTCCTCTCCGGGTTGGGGACAGGCTCCTGCCCCAAGTGGAGGAGTTTAAGTATCTTGGGGTCTTGTTCACGAGTGAGGGGAAAATGGAGCGAGAGATCGACAGACGGATTGGAGCAGCATCTGCAGTGATGCGGACGTTGTACCGGTCTGTTGTGGTGAAGAGGGAGCTTAGTTCTAAGGCAAAGCTGTCGATTTACCAGTCAATCTACGTTCCTACTCTCACCTATGGTCACGAGCTTTGGGTAATGACCGAAAGAACGAGATCGCGGATACAAGCGGCTGAAATGAGCTTTCTCCGTAGGATTGCTGGACTCACCCTCAGAGATAGGGTGAGGAGTTCAGTCATCCGGGAGAGGCTCAGAGTAGAACCGCTGCTCCTCCACATTGAAAGGAGTCAGTTGAGGTGGTATGGGCATCTGATTAGGATGCCTCCTGGACGCCTCCCACTTGAGGTGTTTCAGGCACGTCCCACTGGGAGGAGACCCCGGGGCAGACCCAGGACTCGGTGGAGAGACTATGTCTCCCAGCTAGTCTGGGAACGCCTTGGTATCCCCTCTGAAGAGCTGGAGCAGGTGGCTGGGGAGAGGGAAGTCTGGGCTTCTCTGCTTGAACTGCTGCCTCCGCGACCCGGACCTCCGGAAAAGCGGTAGAAGATGGATGGATGGATGGGTTTAAAACTAGTTCATACTCTGATCAGAGCTATAGAATTAAAGAGAAATAATATTCTTTTTTTTCCATTAAATTCCGTTTTATTTTTAGAGCAATTCAGAATTTAACTTTCATATAATTAGTTAATTTTCTTCATAAAATGTGCGTCCAATTTTCTTCATATTTGTTACCGTTAATTCAGTCTTCCAGTTTATCACAGTTACAAACTCATACTAAGTTTTCCTTGGTTCCACAAATGTGATTACACTCTGTTGCTCAACAATCAGTTACAAAATGAATGTGTGGCTTGATACTTGGTCATTTCACGTTACCAACAAATCCTTTGAATGTAATGTCATTTAATCTGAGCCTGATGATTAAAACTGTAAACAATATATGGACTTTCTGTGGATTTCTTTTTCTGTGTTGTGTTTCTAAAGTCACCCAGTAGAATTCACAAATATTTGAGACTAATTGATTAAAGGTACAAAGATTTAATTATTAATAAATTGTCCAAGTTTTTGGAGTGGTGCCCCTGTACGAGTGTTTTATCCCAGTGAGTGCATGGACTCGGAGTAAACCCATGTTTTCACATACACCTCTAATTATAAATTAAATAACCTTTGTACCTTATGATAAAATATTGCTACACAGAGTACTGTATGTCAGGTGGCCAACCAAAGTCCAAAGACCACTGGACAGGGGAACACGGTGTGTCAGGTGGCCTACCAAAGTCCAAAGGCCACCAGAAGGGTGAACATGGTGTGACGAGAGCACAGGGATCAGATATCAGTTGCAAAAGAGCCTTTAACATGGGAGATAACAACACGGGGGCCTTTTGTACCGAGGATAACAACACAGAAGCATTATACTCAGGAGATAATGACATGAAAACTTTACCCTCAGAAACATCAACCTCTGTAGAAGTTAACAAAGAACTCTTAAACTCTGGGGATGCCAACAAGGAATTTTTGCACTCAGGAGGTGATCATCATCATCATCACAGCAGTCTGTCGTGGGCGACAATGACTGTTTCATTTAGGTCTGATCAGATTCCTTCACACAGCTATGTCCTTAGCCTTCCGCTGCCAGGAACTCCTGTCTATATCCAACTTATTCAAGTTTCTTTTTACAGTGTCTTTAAATCTGAGCCTTGGTCTACCCTGATTGCGTTTGCCCTCGCATAACTGTGAGTAGAGCAACTGCCGAGGGAGACGCTGGTGGTCCATCCTCTCAACATGCACGAGCCATCTCAGGTTCGTCTGTATTAGCATGTCCTCCATTGATGGTAGACCAGCTCGTTTCAACACTTCTATGTTGGTTATCTTGTCTTTCCATGAGATGTTCATTATGGCTCGAAGGTGTCTCATCACGTACGCGTGGAGTTTCTTCACCTGCACTCTGTAGACAGTCCAAGTTTCAGCACCGTACAATAGAGTAGCCAGTACTGTCACTCTGTACACTTTGCATTTCACACGGATAAACACATGTCAATTGTTCCACAGTCTCTCCCTCAAGTTTCCAAACACAGCGCTCGCTCTTCCCATTCTGAGAGATAGTTTGTCCTCCAGCCTAGCATTCTCTGAAACAGTACTCCCTAGATACTTGAAAGTCTTGCACTTGACTAGTGGCTCTGTACTAATGAATGAAATGAAAAAATTGGAAACCCAGCTCCGCTGCATTGAAACACCGTCTGTGCCAGTTACTCTTGACGGACGTCCCCTAGCTGCAGCGGAGCTCCCTAGCTTAGGGCGACCTGTTAGCGGTCCTCCGGTCCTCCTCAGCAGCGAGGAGACTGGGTGGGTGACGGTGAGAAGGAAGCCTAGTCGCAAAGCCCCGGTTAACCATGAACCTGTTCATGTTTCTAATCATTTTTCCTCGCTCAGCGACACACCCACTGAGGAAAAAACTCTGATCATTGGCAACTCTGTAGTCAGAAACTTGAACCTAGAGACTCCAGCGGCCATAGTCAAATGGATTCCTGGGGCCAGAGCAAGCGACATCGAGTCAAATTTGAAAATGCTGGCTAAAAGTAACTGTAAATACTCCACAATTGTTATTCACGCTGGCATTAATGACATCTGTCTCCGGCAGTCGGAAGTCACGAAACTTAATGTAGAATCGGTGTGTGACTTTGCCAAAACAATGTCTGCCTCTGTAGTATTCTCTGGGCCCCTCCCCAATCTGACCAGTGATGACATGTTTAGCTGCTTGTCATCCTTGAACCGCTGGCTGTCTGTGTGGTGTCCTGCAAACAACATGGGCTACATTGACAATTGGAGCTCATTTTGGGGAAAACCTGGTCTTATTAGATGAGACGGCGTCCATCCCACTTTGGATGGTGCGTCTCATTTATCTAACAATCTGGCATCTTTTTTATCCAAATTTCCAAAATCTTGACAACTCAGAGTTGGGACCAGGAAGCAGAGTCGCAGTCTTACACGCCTCTTTGCAGCTCCTCTTCATCCGCCACCCCTCAACTTAGCCCCTGTCTTCTCCATCAGAGAATCACTGTCTGCTCCCTCCAAAGCAAATAAAAATATAAAGTATAAGCATCCCAAAGTGATTAAACAAAAAGTTGGTAAAACTCAAATTAAACATGAAGCCTCTAAATTTAATGATTTGGCCTCTCTTCCTCCTCATAATTTAAAAATTAAATGTGGTTTATTAAATATTAGGTCTCTAACTCCCAAGTCTCTGTTAGTCCATGATCTGTTAATTGATCATCAGATTGATTTAATATCCCTTACAGAGACTTGGTTAGGTTTAACCCCTTGCACTCCGGTCAATTTCCCTAAAAACGCCAAAAAAATAACGTGCCCAAAGTAAATCAAAAGCTGTTCTTCAACCCTTTGCAGCATCTTCATGGGGTTGGTCTCATTTAAAAGAAAACACTTTGAATTTTTTGGCAAAACAGTCATAATCTCTCTAAGTGCTCCGTCCACTGAGTAACAGTCATCTAAACATACTGAACTTGAAGAAAATAATTTCGCCTGGGTGTTTTTTTGGATACAAATGCTTGCAAATAACACACAGCTTCAGATCCGGGCTGGAAAATGCAACAGAAATGTAGAACCAAGTGTTATTCAGCTGAGGTCAAAATTTTGTAACAATACCACAAAAAATGAATATATTACGTAGCTTTGTTCTCAGGTAGTTCCCAGGCGTTTTTGGACTGTGCCAAACTGTGCCAAATGGCACAGTTTGGAAAAACGTCTGTAACTTTTGAATGATTCAATATAGAAGCTTCATCTTGGGCTCTAATGAAAGGTGACACTCAGGGCTGTGTGTGTGTGGGGGGGGGGGTTGTTTATTCATTCATTCATGAATGAATGAACAAACAAGCCCCCACACACAAAGAAGCATGCCACGTAAAAAATGTGTGGCTTTTTTTTACAAGAAAAAATAACCTACAGTGCACTAAAAATTATTCTAAAATATTTGTAATGTAGAAGATAACAACTCCCACCACCCCCCCACCCCCCCGCTACAGAGGATGGACATCGGCCATCGCTACATGACGGAATAGTCATGTGGCGATGTGGCAACCGCGGCGCAGTCACCGCGGTCACAGCGGCTTCCCCCCCCCTCGCTACAGAAGAGTGGGGGGGGGGCGTTCATGGTCCGGATGCGGCGCACGAACCGTGTACTGCGGCGCACGGACTTCGGACTTCGTGCGCCGCACAGTTGTAATTTACCGATCAGTCAAAAGTCATTTTTGATTACAATTTTCAGGGATAAAGAATAATTTAGCTTATAACACTTACCTCTTCACAGCAGCAGTGTAGCTGGCGAACTTCTCTTCCTCATTGTCAGATGAACGTGACGCTGGTCCGCTTGTTACGGACTCGTGGTTCTGGTCTCGCGACCCGGTCAAAACATAATTCCATTATTGCGGTTTTGTGCTTCCACGATTGCGGTTTTGGCAAACCATTTTTCAAAACAAATAACAGTAGTAATTCAAAAAGACTGGCGAACGCGTGTGTGTCACCCAGCCTTCGTCGTCGGCCTCCGTCGGTCTATGATGACCATGGAAGAGAATCCTAAATGTCTATTCTGCTGGAATAAAAAAAAAAGCACCGCCTGTGGCTGAACAGGCCGATAAGCGAATGGCAGTCCCTGTCACACAGGTCGCACTTGTGGGTGGTCTCCGTGCTGCTGGGTCTATGGCGGTTCTTCCTGCAGGTCCTTTTTTCATCTGCTGCAGCAGTCAGTCTCTCCACCCAGCCTTACACAAAACAGCTTTCGAACTTCTGTGCTTCAATTGGCTCGCTGCATTCGCTCTCATGTGCCCTCGTGCGCTCTAGGATGCAGAGACGTGCCCATCCGCGATACACCGGAGTGCAAGAGGTTAAATGAATCAACTCCCTCTGGTTATTTAAACTGTCAAAATCCCAGAAGTTCTGGTCGTGGAGGAAGAGCAGCAACAATTTACGATTCCAAACTATTAGTTAATATAAAGCAAAAAACATGTTATAATTCCTTTGAGGGCCTGGTCCTCAGTATTGGGCACTTTAGCAATTTTAGGCTAAACCCAGTTTTATTTGCCATAGTTTATCGTCCTCCATCAACCTACTCAGAATTTTTATCCAAATTTGCCGAATTCTTGGCTGATTTAGTGCTGAAATCAGATAGAATAATTATAGTAGGGGACTTTAACATACATGTAGATGTAGATAGTGACTGCCTTAATGTGGCATTTAATTCAATATTAGACTTGATGGGGTTTTCTTAGAAAGTAGGAAATTCTACTCATTATCTCTACCATACGTTGGACCTTGTTCTGACATATGGCATAGAAATAAAAAATCTGGTAGTGTCTCCTCATAACCCTGTACTGTCAGACCATTGTCTGTTAACCTTTGATTTTACTATTTCTGACTATTTGGCTCCTAAGGAAAAATATTACTACAGTAGATGCCTCTCAGATGATGTTGTTACCAAATTTATGTAGATTGTTTCCTCTATGCCATGTGTCAACACAATGGAAATAAGCTATAGACAGCTTGCTCCTTCTGTAATTGATAGCATGGTAGATAGTGTTACAGCTTCTCTGCATCAGACTCTAGACTTGATGGCCCCCTTAAAAAAGAAAATGTCTAATCAGAGATTTCTAACTCCTTGGTTCAACACAGAAACTCGTAGCTTAAAATAGAAGACTCGTCAATTAGAAAGAAAATGGCACTCCACTAATTTAGATGAAATCTATTTAGCTTGGAGAAATCATCTTTTAATTTATAAAAAGAAAAGCTAGAACGAGTTATTACTCTGAATTAATAGAAGAGAACAAGAATAATCCCAGGTTTCTTTTCTGCACTGTAGCCAGGTTGACAAAGAGTCAGGACTCTGTCAATCCTAGCATTCCCTTAGAGCTTACTAGTCAGGTCTTTATGAACTTTTTCAATAATAAAATTTCATCCATCAGAGATAAAATCAATCAGATTCTTCCCACCGTTAACTTAAATACAGTAACTACTACAACTCCTTCAATTGATATCTGTCTTGATGAATTTACTCCAATTGACCTTTTAGAGTGTCACCATGGGATGAGACGCCGGGTCGTCCGGCGATCAGACCATATCCCTCCTTATCTCTGTCTCTCATTGGACAGCGTCTCAGCGGGCTCCCAGCTGTCAGTGTTACGGGACGGCTGGGGCCCAATTAATCCTCATCAGCTGAGGCGCTGCTAATGAGGATAAAAAGGAGCAGCTCCAATCTTTCGGGGCTGCGACTTAAGCACTGTGAAGGCTGGAACCCCTATGCCCAGTGCCAGCTCTCTACTCGTCTTGCAGCATTCTTGTGAGTGTTACCCACTGTGAGTATTTATGACTTGGAACCCCTATGCCCGGTGCCAGCTCACTACTCCTTTGTTGTACTACTCGTGAGTGTTACCCTGTATGAGTATCTGTGCTTTCGGTCTACAAGGCCGTGTTCCTTATCCCTTATCCCTTATTATAAATAAAACATCACAACTCACTGGCTCGCCCTCGGCTCTCTCTGTGTGGCTCACAAGGGCCACACGTAACAGTAAGTCGCAGCCAGACGAGTGGCCGGTGGCCGTGAGTTGTTAGTGGACTTGTACCTTCCAGTCCAGGTGTCAGCGCTTTTTGCATGCCGTCTCCCAGGAGTCACGTTCGACGCCAGGGCGACGAGCTGATGTCCATCTTGGGGGGTGTCGACGGGACACTCTTCACCGCTACCCTTCACGACGCCTCCAATGCGAGACGCTGGCATCTGGACCGTGCTGAGAATCTCCTGGACAGTCACCTTCGCTATTCCTACCATCCTGAGGTCTGTGCCAGGAGGGACGCCATCGCTGCACAGCGAGAGGAGCTCCGCGGGTTGGAAGGAAATCCCGGCAGGAAGCCGAAGAGGAGGAGACGTCGCCCCCCGCTTCGGGATCCCGTTCCTGTCTCCACTCCAGCCCGGGAGTTCGCGCCACCCAGAGGGCTTCCCCCGTTCTGCCCGACGTCACTCGAGATTCCCCCGAAGGATCTGCAGCTGACAGCAGTTAAGGCCCGGGACCGAGTGGCTGCTGCGAGCTCCGCTGTGCACCCGTCTACCATCATCAGGCATGTGGCGGCAGCGGTGAGATTGGTGGAGAGGAGTCCAGGGCTACGAAACTACCCCGAGTTCAACGCCCTCCTCGCCTCGGTCTCTGCTCAGGAGCGGCGATTCCTGGGTCTCTCCTTCGCTTCGCCCCCTGGGAATAGCCATCATCACATCGCCAAGTCGCCTCAGCACGAACCCTGTCTGGATCCAGTTCCGGGCTGTCGCAAGGTCCCTTCCTCCCATGCAGCTGTCACCTCTACGCCTCGTCAGAGAGGAGATTTCACAGCCTCGTCTCCTGAGCCTCTCCCCCCTGCCGTCACGCCAGCACATCCGGGCCGGCTCATCTCGGCTGTCACCCCCTCCTCCTCGATGCGCTCCCCGACTGCTGTGTGCGCCTGGAATCCCGGCCTGGCGAGCCCTCTTCTGGAGACAACACGAGCGGCTCCCAGACGTTCTCCCAGGGGGTCCTCCATTACCGCCCGGTGGGGAGACGGAGAAGCAATGTCCACTGCAGCAGGCGCCATCCAGCCTCCAGGAGACAGGCAAGTCCCAGTTTGTTCACATCAACTTAGTGATTTGCTCTGTCATACTCCTGGAGGTGGAGTTCGGGGTCCACAGCTCCCTGAACTCCCACCACCTGCTGTAACCTGTGTCTTTAATCCTGCACCCTCTGTGTCTCCCTCCGCTGAGCGGTCCCCGGCGCCGGGTCAACGTCGTGGGATGAGGAGGGGGCCTGCGGTTCCGGTCCCGCAGCTACGTTGTGGACGGAGGAGGAAGACTGACTGCTACGTGGAGTCCGCGCCGACAATCAAGCGTCCCCGAGTCTCCACGGTGGAGTGGTTCGGTCCAGCGGGACGAGGTTCTCCTGCCATCACGTCGTGTGGACCGTCGGCGTGGTTACCGGTGCAGAAGGAATCCCAAGCTGCGCTGACCATCATGCCGGCTGCGGTGCCCGACGCAGCTGAGTGGGAGCCTGACGACGACCTCCTGATGCCGGATCCTGGATCTTCGCAGTCCTGGACAGTGTCAGAACCCGAGATCAGGCGAGTGCTCTACTTTCACTTTCTCCTTCATATCTTTGAGCACTTTAGCCTGTCTCTAGGGGAGATGAGCCGGGTGCAGCCGTCTGCTGCATCCGAGCTCATCTCGCCGGGTTCTGGCACTGCCGGTGATCCTGATCCCGGTTCTGTTTTCTCTCCTGAGCCTTCTTTCAGGGTCGCCGGCGAGGAGTTGCCATCTCTCGTGGTGCTGGAAGGTCCAGGTTCGACATTGGAGGTCGGTTCTGGTGCGGTGCCGACCCAGTCGGGGTCCGTCATGGGTGCTGCTCCAGCGGTGTCCGACGTGGGTTTGCCCGAGACCCAATCGGGGTCCGACGTGGGTCCCGCTCCAGTGGTGTTCGACGTGGGTTCGCCTGAGGCCCAATCGGGGTCCGACGTGGGTTCTGCACCAGTGTTGTCCAGGTCCGGTGAGGGGGTGGCTGTTTCCCTGCGGTCTGACGTTCGCCCACCTCGTCATCGGCTCTCCAGCGAGCCTCTTCCACCGGGGTCCGCTTTGACCTCTCGCCCGTCCCAACGGTCCTGGTGGTTGAGCGATGCGGGTCGGCCGCCGGAGGGCCTACCGTGCCCGTTCGGTTCGCTTGTGCGGCCGCCCGACCAGCAAGACTTTCGGTTCGGCGATCTGGTCCGACTCCCCGATGAACTGTGTTTGCTTCTGGGTGGCCTGGTACGGCCACCGGAGGACTTGTTTCTTGGGACCTGGGCCTGGGCTAGGCCGCCCGAACATTCCCTTTTCCCCAGTTCACCAGCTGGACAATGGGCAGGGAGACCACCGGAACAGTCCCGGCTTTATTGGACTCTGCCTGCCGTCTTCCTCGGGTGTCGCTTATGTTCAGTAAATATTAAGGTCACTCAGGTGCATTTTTTTTTGTCCTCTAGGTGGATCTATGTATGTAGCGCTGTGTATTGTGTTTTTTATTAACCGTACTCAGCATTTTCTTCATTCTTGTCCTGTTCCTAGCCTCGTTTGTGCATTATGGAGTAATGTGTTTTGTTTCCCTTTCAACCGTACTCTGTAATTGCCTCATTTGTTCCTGTCACCTTCATGGTGGGTTTTTTTTTTCTTCTCCCCTGTCCCGATCTAAACGTCATTTGGGTGCTATTGAGTAGTGTGTTTTACCTGTAACCATGCTCAGTATTTTCCTCATTTGTGCCCTGGTCTAATTATTTTTTTTGTGCGTGTGTGTGATATGGAGTATTGTGTTTGGGTTTTTTTTTTTTCTCTGCCCTGGTACTCTGTATTTGTTCATGGTCTATTTGTCTTTTTTTTTCTCTCTCTCTGCTTCTCTCCCTCCGGTCCTGCCTCCCTTCCGCCCACCCTAGGTGGGGGGGGGGCCTCGGATGGTTCGGGTCGTTTGGAGCCCGACCGTGAGGGGGACGCTCTGTCACCATGGGATGAGACGCCGGGTCGTCCGGCGCTCAGACCATATCCCTCCTTATCTCTGTCTCTCATTGGACAGCGTCTCAGTGGGCTCCCAGCTGTCAGTGTTACGGGACGGCTGGGGCCCAATTAATCCTCATCAGCTGAGGCGCTGCTAATGAGGATAAAAAGAAGCAGCTCCGATCTTTCGGGGCTGCGACTTAAGCACTGTGAAGGCTGGAACCCCTATGCCCGGTGCCAGCTCTCTATTCGTCTTGCAGCATTCTTGTGAGTGTTACCCGCTGTGAGTATTTATGCCTTGGAACCCCTATGCCCGGTGCCAGCTCGCTACTCCTTTGTTGTACTACTCGTGAGTGTTACCCTGTATGAGTATCTGTGCTTTCGGTCTACAAGGCCGTGTTCCTTATCCCTTATCCCTTATTATAAATAAAACATCACAACTCACTGGCTCACCCTCAGCTCTCTCTGTGTGGCTCGCGAGGGCCACACGTAACATAGAGTTAGACAAAATAGTTTCCTAAACCAAGCCTTCAACTTGTCTTTTAGACCCTATTCCTACCAGGTTATTTAAAGAAGTCTTCCCACTTATTGGTAGCTTTATTCTTCACATAATCAATTCTTCATTAACTTTAGGCCATGTACCACAGGCTTTTAAAACGGCTGTAATTAAACCCTTACTAAAAAAGCCAACGCTGGATCCAGGAGTTTTAGCTAACTATAGATCAATCTCTAATCTCCCTTTCATTTCAAAAATCTTAGAAAGAGTTGTTGTTACACAATTATTTGACCACCTGCAGGGAAATGGTTTACTTGAAGAGTTTCAATCTGGGTTTAGAATCCATCATAGTACTGAAACAGCCTTAGCGAAGGTCACTAATGACCTCCTCATGGCATCTGATAATGGACTTGTTTCTGTGCTTGTCCTTTTAGACCTTAGTGCAGATTTTGATACTATCGATCATAATATTCTACTTGATAGATTAGAACACTATGTTGGACTTAATGGAACTTCACTGCAGTGGTTTAGATCTTATTTATCTGATAGGTTCCAGTTTGTTCATGTCAGTAATGAGTTTTCTTCCAACTCAGCTCAGTCATGGAGTTCCACAGGGATCTGTGCTAAGCCCTACTCTTTTTAGTTTATATATGCTTCCGTTAGGCAACATTATTTACTTATTGAATTAAATTGAATTGAATTGAATTGAATTGAATTATTCTATGCTAACACTAAGGAGGCGTACACCTCATCACCACTCCCCCCACCTGGGAGATCGGGTCACAACTTGGTTCATCTCCTGCCGGTGTACAAACCCCTAGTTGATGCTTTTGTTAGCTCTAGATTAGATTACTGTAATTCTTTATCATCAGGTTGTCCTAAAACATCTTTAAAAAGTCTTCAGCTGATCCAAAATGCTGCAGCAAGAGTTTTAATAGGTACTAGAAAGAGAGATCATATCTCTCCGGTTCTGGCCTCCCTTCATTGGCTTCCCATAGAGTTTAGAATTAAGTTTAAAATCCTTCTTCTTACTTACAAAGCTCTAAACAATCAGGCCCCTCTTAATCTAAAAGATCTGATATTACCCTATTATCCTAACAGAGCTCCCAAAATGCAGGATTACTTGTAATACCTAGAATCTCCAAAAGTACAATGGGAGGCAGAACCTTCAGTTATCAAGCTCCTCTCCTGTGGAACCAGCTGCCAATCTGGATTCGGGAGTCAGTCTCGATCTCTGTTTTTAAGAATAGGGTTAAAACCTTCCTTTTTGATATAGCCTACAATTAGGGAGGGATCATGTGTTTCTGAACCCTCCCTTAGTTATGCTGCTAATAGGTTTGGTCAGCCAGGTGACCTCCAATAATGCATTGGGCCTCACTCCTTTCTTCACTCTCAATGAATTTTTTTTTTTTTCCTGGTCATTAACATCTGTTTGTTCTCTCCCATAGATTTGAGTCCCCATCGTGCTGTTTGCTCTCTACATGTCTGTTCTTTTCATCTTCTCTATCCCCTCACCCCCCCAGCCAGTCGCAGCAGATGACTGCCCCTCCCTGAACCTGGTTCTGCTGGAGGTTTCTTCCTGTTAAAAGGGAGATTTTCCTCTCCACCGTCGCCAAGTGCTTGCTCACAGGGGATCGCCTGATTGCTGGGGTCTTTCTGCAACTGTGGGGGTTCCCCTACAGTTGAAAGTGCTATGAGATGACTGTTGTGAAATGGTGCTATATAAATAAAGCTGAATTGAATTGAATTCAATGCTGATCTCTTCTGGTAGTGGTGTTGATAATTGGAACTTTGGTGGTTGACAAAGGTACTGTGTCTTCTTTATGTTGATTTGGAGGCTGAATTGGCTAGCTGCTCTTGCAAATTTCTCCACTAAAGATTGCATATCTTCTGCACTGTGTGCAACTAGAGCACTGTCGTCGGCAAAGAGCATTTCTCTTACTACCTTTATTGATGTCTTACTCTTGGCTTTAAACTGTGCCACATTGAACAAGTTTGCTTCTTTCCTTGTTTGAATGTATACTCCTTCTGAAGTGTCTTTGAAGGCCACGTCAGGCATGGCTGCCAGATATAGCGAGAAGAGTGTAGGTGCCAGGACACACCCTTGTTTCACCCCGTTGCTTACTGAAAAGTCTTTAGATACTGAACCACTCATTGCCACGTTTGCTTGCATACCTGTATGGAGTGCCTCGATCAGGCTGACAAACTTCTCTGTACAGCCATATTTCTTGAGTACCTGCCAAAGACCGTGTCGCGAAACAATATTGAAGGCTTTCAATATGCCAAGTATATGCCAAGTATACATATGCCAAGTATCAAAAATTCTGAAATTTATTTTGTTTGCGGGTGACACAAATATCCTTTGCAGTGGTGAGAATCTGCAGCAGGTTTTAGAGGTGGTCACAACTGAAATGAAAAGGTTGACGCAGTGGTTCAACAAAAATAAATTATCTCTAAATCTGAAAAAAAAAAAACAAAGATTATGTTGTTTGGAAATCATAAAATAAATCATGAAATAATGGTAACGATAGATGATACCAGAATAGAAACAGTACAGGAAAACAAGTTTCTGGGGGTGACGCTAGACAATAAAATCTGCTGGAAACCTCACATCAGTCACATCCGGGCTAAGCTGGCAAAATGTATAGGGATACTGGGGAAGACAAGACACATCTTGGACTATAAATCATTGTTCTTACTGTACAATTCACTGTTTCTACCTTATCTTAACTACTGTGTAGAAGTCTGGGGAAATACCTACAAGACCAACCTACAGCCAATATGCACATTACAAAAAAAAGCTATAAGGATAATAAATAATGTAGGATATAGACACCATATCAATTCGTTGTTTTTAAAGTCACATGTCATAAAGTTCATGGATTTAGTTAAATTTAAGACAGCACAAGTCATGTACAGGGCAATTAATAATCAACTCCCAACTAATATACAAAAAATATTCAAAAAAAGAGACAATGATTATAATTTGAGAGGAGACTTAAACTTTACAAAACCTAAGATACGAACAACTAAGAAAAGTATGTGCATATCTGTCTGTGGGGTGGATTTGTGGAACAGTCTGGAGCTGGAACTGAAACTATGTACAAACAGAAATCAATTCAAAAATAGGTATAAACATTATTTGCTGAAAGAATATATGTTAGAAGGGTAGTATTTATATGTACGATTCACTATGCTCACTCTGGGACACTATGGAATGGTGGGTGGGACAGTGCTGTGTATTTCTGTGTTGTTTGGGGCTGGTGTTGATGTATGGACTGTATGTATGTTGGGATGGATGGGTGTTCATGTTGATATGTACAAAATATAGTTAATTGTTTACTTGGGGTCTTAATGTGATAAATTGTATATATTTCACACGGGTTGTATTTATGGAAAAGAGGAGTTGGAGTTAAGTGTTCACTTCTTCCTTCTCCCTTTCGAGCACTGTATACTGTCACTTTATCGCACTTGTCATTTGTTTTTTGTTGTTTTTTTACTTTTTTGTTCGAAATAAAGTACAGTATGTATATCTATCTATCTATCTATCTATCTATCTATCTATCTATCTATCTATGTGTCAGGAATCTCTGAAAATTAAAGTTAACAGAGTCATCTGTATCTTGGTGTGGTGGAGTCTTGTCTTTTTCTCCTGAACAGATAACTCCATATGAGCTAACACCATGCCTACAAAACTATAACCTGGTGAGAAGAGTACAGTAGCTCTTTCTAGAAATTCCTTAATTTTCTCACTACCTTCAGGCTCCCCCTTAGCTGTTTGTGACGGCCCGTTTTTAATCACCATCAGGGGGGCCATTATTGTGGGTGTTGATTCTCCCTGGTTGGGGGGGGGGGGCTGTTTTCACATCCTGCAAACATTCCTCTGTCCTGCATTTGTTTGACCCATCTGGCAAATCTCTCCCTTCCTTTCTTTTTATCTATGACTGGGACCTTTGTCTGATAATCCATAGCCTCTGGCAGATCATATGCACAGACACATTAATTATCAATCTCTTTTGAACCTCTGTGCTCTAAATCTCATGTTGTCACACGTCAGTCCTTCCTATAAAGTGCACTGTCATGCTTCAGTCAAAGAAAAAGGTCAGTTAAGGCACTTTTCCACTTGGAACCCAAAGGCCTCGTTTGGCCTTGGACCGAACAGTCCTGTTCCGGCACTGGTGGTTTTCCACAGCACAAGGCTCACTGTAGTATGGGTGGGAGAAGGAGGGAGTTGGAGGCGGGGTTTTGAGGGAGTTGGAGGCGGTGCTACACTCCCCTTGAGGCTGCGCCATTTTCCCTGGACCAATTAGTAGTCCAAGAGCTATTTAATATCATTTTGGTGGTGAGGCTGCTGTGTATTATTATGCATTACTCATCTCATGTAACCTTGTGCCATTGCAATGACGCAATTTTTTTCGTATATTTAATGTGGACGTGTGGATCTTTAATATCACAGTTACAAGTACTGGGACAGCCATCTAATAAAAAATATCTTACAAAATTACAAGTCCACATTTTCTTTAAAGTGTACTTGTTAATGTTGAGTACAGAATTGGGTGAGGCGCACCAAAACAGTTGTTGCTGTACACCCCACACTCACCCGTCCTTACAATGGCTAAGTTGAATATTTTGTGCAGATAAAACCATTACCTGGGTTGGCAATATGAATATTTCCAAATACAGAACTTAAACTAGAAAAGCACTCAGAGAGCGCAGACCTCCGCCAAGCGGCACAGTTCCCCCCATAGAGTGTTTGTGTGTACGTTTTCAGATTCCCTGAGCATGAAAAGATATGAGTAGCAATTGGATTCACAATGATTATTTGTTTATTTGACATGGACAGTGCAATAAACAGACAATTAATGAATGACAATCAATGTGATAGTGATAGGATTAGTGGTTCAGTAGTGTAAAATGGGGCTATAAGGGACGGCGGGTTAATAAGGGACACTTTTGTGGGAAATGTTTTAAATGTAATTCTGCTTTTTTTATTTTGAGCAGGACGCTGAGTTGTGTTGTTATTGTCAAATATCCATGAATCCTTCATCAAATCTAGGCGGAAGCAAAATTAAAAAAGCAGAATTACATTTAGAAAAGTGTCCCATATTACCCCGCCGTCCCTTATAGCCCCGTTTTACGGTTGTAAAAGCATTGCCTCCTTGGCGGAGGTAATAAACTGAAGTGTTGGTGTGTCCATCTCCTCCACTGACGGATGCAGATTGGTTAGACAGGTTGCCGTGGGTTTTATATAATATTGGGGTTGCAGTCCGCGGTAAAACAGAATTTAGAGTCTTCCCCGGCAGAGAGGTCGTTTTTACGCAGCGCCTATAGCTGGGCGGGGAATTTGTGGCAAATAATGGGGCGGCGGACAGGTGTCCGTGTCAGGTTTTGCAGCGTGGCGCAAAAGCAGTCACGCTGGCGGGCCCAGGGCAGCAGTGTTTTCCGCGTGCTTTTGTGCCTAAAACGTTGAAGAACGTGGAGTTTGTGTTGGTCAGACACGACGACCAGCGCAATGTGCGCAGCGCCTATGGCTGCCACAGGCACGCTGGGGGTCCGAGGCCAGCAGTGTTTTCCGCATGCTTTTGTGGCTAAAACGTTGACGAAGGCGGAGTTTGTGTTGGTCAGACACGACGCCCAGCGCCCTCCATTGCGCCTGCGCACATGTTGAAAATGGCCCTATGTCACAGTGTTGAAAAATGCTTTAAAAAAATTCCTGTATCCAGACGGTGAACCGGATCACCCCCAAAATTTAATCAGTTCTTCCTTGTACCATTTCCAACAACGCCTGAAAGTTTCATGCAAATCCGTCCAAGACTTTTTGAGTTATCTTGCTAACCAACAGACAAACAGACAGACAGACAAACAGACAAACAGACAAACACACAAACCCTGGCAAAAACATAACCTCCTCCTGGCCTTTTCGGCCTGGCGGAGGTAAATATTAGGTGTCCCTGTTGTTGCACATGGATATAAAGCTTGGTCAGTAGTGGCAGGCTTTTAATGTATGTGTCGGCAGTTATTGGACTCCATAACACACTGCAATGACAAATTTTTCCCAACCTTTTTAAGGGTTTTAAGACAGTGTAAAACTTAGTAGTAACAGACAACACATGATGTCAACAGTCACGGGTTTATTCAACGTTATTAACACTGGTCATTGATTAATGTACAGTATATACATAATAATGGTTGGGAAAACGGGTCACACACACCGTGCGAGGGTTTCAAAGACTGCCATGAGAGTGTTATTGAGGGCAGCATTCTGCGCAATTTCCTCCCTTCGTACAGCAACTTTGGCTTCCCTGGACTGACGGACCTCATCCACAAGCAGTGAATTGAGTTCCAACTGTTGCCGCTGGAGCTCCCTCTGCTCACAGTGCTGTTCCCTTTCTGCTTCTTGCATCGATGCAAAAATAGTTGAAAGGTCTTGTTTTGTGTTGCTCCGCTTCCTCTTACCTACAAGACAGAAATGTGAGCTGGTGTCAGTAAAATCAACCTCAAAACATGTAGCAGTACATCCCCAAAAATTAATACAAAAGTTAAATATTTTTGGACACAAGTCAGAAAGTGAGACCCATATATTATACAGAATCATTAATCAGACAGTGAAGTATTGTTACATTTTAATCATTTATTGGCTCACAGCGCATGAATATCCAAAATTACTTTTCTCGAAAAATCGATGGTTATGTTAAAAATAGATATTAAAAAAAGAGGAGTGCTCTCAAAAGTATGAGGATTTATGAAGAAACGGATTTCATTTTCCAGCTGGAGTGACCATCGCCCCACAGTGCCTAAACAATCAAAACCTGGTGTAATGGACAAGGCATCACTGTGTTTGATTTGGCCAGGAAACTCTCCTGACATAAAACCCATATGGATTGTCAAGATTATGACAGATACCATCTTATATGACTTTCACTGTCTTTTGTGAGTCACAAAAAACACACTGTACCATGACATTGCAGTTATTTTGAGATGTACCTGTACAAGGGACACACACTGGTGAAAGTCAAGTGCTGGGTTTGAAAAAATTACTTTTTTTTATGAGTATCACAACTGTGTATTTGTACAATACATTTAGTAAAAGCTGGGTTTATGTTTCAAATGCCTAGCTTTTTATGGTGGTCAAAAAATTCTAGAGGTGACCCAAATTCTATGGTGGAGAGACCCAGCTGGTCTATCATCTCTGAAGAGCTGGAGCAGGTGGCTGGGGAGAGGGAAGGCTGGGCTTCTCTGCTTGAACTGCTGCCTCCGTGACGCGGAGAAGCGGTAGAAGATGGATGGATGGAAAAAATTCTGAATGCATTTATACAGTAGGCTCAACCGAATCATGAAAATGAAGCACGCTGACTTTCAAATAATGAGTTTTGTGCTACAACAGCTCATTAGCTTTTCCATGCCTGTGATTAAATATGCAATTGCATTGCTGGACTTTTTTGATGTGCTTTACATGAAACAATAAACTGTACCGTGAGTATTACATTATTACAATATAATATAATTATATTATTTGACTATTGGGCTTTACCTGTGCGTGAAAGTGTTGACGGAGATGTGCCAAACTGTGAGCGAGCTGGACTTGGTTCTGGTGCCGGATGATCTAGATCCGTAGCAGGAGAAGCCGGGTTGCTCGTATCACGGGAGGTGGGCTCTGTCGGTGTGGAAGCATAATCTAAAAAAAAATAAATAAATAAAAAACTTTTAACCAGGATTACAACTATCTATTTCATCAGATATTGTCAACACAAAAAACAACATACAAGGACAGACATAGCATTAAGCTAGGTCATCGTTTAAACACGATTAAGTTTTCATCTGTCCTAAGTGAACTTTCCACTGTTGGAAAAAATAACATAAAGCATGAATATCAGATCACTTACCGTCCTGTATATCACAATATCACGGCTTCAACTGCTGAAGTTGGGTGCGTCGTGGCTGCCCATTCAATTCAATTCGGGTGGCTTGGTCTAATTCCCAGTGTGTCTCCGTGTAATTTCTGGTACATCTGTTTGTGCACACCACTGCAAGTTCAATCTGCTTCCCTCTGCATTCTCTCATCAGCCGAAACGCACAGGAAACTCTGCTGGACTGCGGTGTTAGATTTCTGCTGATTTCTGTTAAGCCATTCTATCACAATATCACGGCTTCAACTGCTGAAGTTGGGTGCGTCGCGGCTGCACATTCAATTAATTTCTGGTGCGTCTGTTTGTGCGCCCCACTGCAGGCTCAGTCTGCTTCCCTCTGCATTCTTTCATCAGCCGAAACGCACAGGAAACTCTGCTGGACTGCGGTGTTGGATTTCTGCTGATTTCTGTGAAGCCATTCTCTTGTTGTGGTTTATAATATCACTTGTTCGCGGGCTCACTGACGAAAAATTGCAAATGGCGACCAGCAAGCGATTCTGGAAAGTCAGTGTAACGCCCACGTAACGCCCACTCTCATGACGCTACGCACAGACCAATGAATGACCAGCAGTGGCGTGACGAAACGGGGCCGGGAGCCTTTGGACCTGCTTTTTACGGTGCCGAAAAAAGTGTCAGTTAAACTGGAACTGTTCCAAAAAAGGGAAATGTGAGGCCTTTGGGTTCCGAGTGGGAAACCGGACAATGGAGGCCGATCGGGGCCAAACGGGGCCTTTGGGTTCCAAGTGGAAAAGCGCCTTTACAGCACTTCAAAACCTGCTCTTTCCGCCTCTGAGGCAAAAGTGAACACAAAGAAAGAGAGCTGCTCCTTCAGCAGCCTCTCCTTTCACATTTACTGTTCATGCTTCTGTTTTTTGCAGAGCAAGCCTGTCGCTCGCCTCTCTGATCATTCTGAAATCTTCTTCTACCTCTACTTGGTATCCTGCCTCCAAATCTACCTCTTTGGCCAAACCTGCAATCACGGGCCCAGTGACCAGGTTTGCCACAGTTAAAACAAACATCCCAATTTCCATCATTCACTTGCATTGACCTGCCTGTCTTGGGTCTAACCCCACAGAGTTATTGAAAAAATAAAACCCAAAACCTTGTAAAAGTACCCATATTTAGACCACTTTCTTCACAGATCAACCACACACACACAAACAGAGAACAGAGGAGTTTTGATCTCTCTACACTGCCGCTGCCTCTATCTAAGGCTCACACACAAAGAATAGATAAAATAACTGTTTCTCATTGTCCATTTTAACGTTATCCGGTTTTGTTGCCATTTAATCCGTCCATCTTTAAATATTACGGTCTAATTATTATGATTTTATTTACTTCCTCCTTTTCCCAACCTCTTGGGCCTCTTTTAATAATTTGCTGTATGGACCCTCCTTAGGATCGCGGCATTGATAAGTTGGGGGAGGATTATCTTTTTCATTTAATAATGGTTCGATGCTCGGTTGGTTTTGATATTTATCTCTTTTTGTTGTAAGTTTTTCCGTCGACGTCAGACTGTGCATTCATCCACATCCAGTGTGGGTTTAAGGGAATAATCTTTTTCCCCATTTGTTTAAATATTTTTCAGGATCCTTTATCTGATCTTTTTCTTTTAACCGGTTATTGTAATTTTTTACCATTCGGCGCGCAGTTTCCTCTTTTTTCTTTTGCTTATTTTTCGCTTTATTTGTTTTTTCTGTACAGTTACCCATTTTTTTTTTTCTTAGTTAGGGACGTTGCTCTTTTGAAGTGCGTTCACTTGTTGTTGGGACTAGATCTTACGCCTTCAGGATACGCTCACTTGTTGATGGGACTAGATCTTACGCAACCTATATTGCAACACTATTACTCTTTTGAAGTGCGCTCACTTGTTGTTGGGACTAGATCTTACGCCTTCAGGATACGCTCACTTGTTGATGGGTCTAGATCTTACGCAACCTATATTAGGACTCCTGTAATTTCTTACAGGATCATTACCTGGTATGATCAGATAGGAAAAATATATAGGACGCTGCCTTATATTACCATTACTAGCTAAAACTTGACCTATCAGTCAATACACAACACCTTTTACTTTTATTACTCTTTTGAAACCTGACTCTTTGGCCGGAAAACAACACAATCTGGACTTTAACCTGAACAAAACCTTTTTTCCTCGTTGCAACTACTCGTCCACACGCTTCACTCTCTTATCGCGTTAGTCACTCGTGGTTGGATTTAGGAGGATCTTGTAACATATTTAGGAGCGCATCCTATTTACATTAGTAATATGTTGGAGCGGCCTATTTTACATTAGTAATATTTTTAGGAGCGCATCCAATTTTTCATATTGGAGCGGCCTATTTTTCATTAGTAATATATTTAGGAGCGCATCCCATCTTACATTAGTAACATATTGGAGCGGCCTATTTTACGTTACTCACTCAAGGCTGGATTTGGGAGGATCTTCTAACGCATATAGTATATACTATATCCTTTTTCCTTAATAATACTCTTTTGAAGTGCGCTCACTTGTTGTTGGAACTAGATCTCACGCCTTCATTTTTTTTTCTCTAATAATAAAAAGACGTAACTTACTTTATGACCCTACTAGTGAGGATGACCGTCACTAGACAGAGTCAGGAGCCAGTCTCCTCCCCGGCGTTCCCTGAAGGCGGGTTTCAAAAACTGACCGTTGGTCAGACCATGCATGGGTTTGAAGACCGGGGAAGAAGGCTTGGTTGTCCTGGCTCATCTAGGGTATTGGTCATCCGGGTCACAGCACCACGTATGTCAGGAATCTCTGAAAATTAAAATTAACAGAGTCATCTGTATCTTGGTGTGGTGGGGTCTTGTCTTTTTCTCCTGAACAGATAACTCCATATGAGCTAACACCATGCCTACAAAACTATAACCTGGTGAGAAGAGTACAGTAGCACTTTCTAGAAATTCCTTAATTTTCTCACTACCTTCAGGCTCCCTACTAGTCTGTACAGAAAAAAGCAAAGCGAAAAATAAGCAAAAGAAAAAAGAGGAAACTGCGCGCCGAATGGTAAAAAATTACAATAACCGGTTGAAAGAAAAAGATCAGACAAAGGATCCTGAAAAATATTTAAACAAATGGGGGAAAAGATTATTCCCTTAAACCCACACTGGATGTGGATGAATGCACAGTCTGACGTCGACGGAAAAACTTACAACAAAAAGAGATAAATATCAAAACCAACCGAGCATCAAACCATTATTAAATGAAAAAGATAATCCTCCCCCAACTTATCAATGCCGCGATCCTAAGGAGGGTCCATACAGCAAATTATTAAAAGAGGCCCAAGAGGTTGGGAAAAGGAGGAAGTAAATAAAATCATAATAATTAGACCATAATATTTAAAGACGGACGGATTAAATGGCAACAAAACTAGATAACGTTAAAATGGACAATGAGAAACAGTTATTTTATCTATTCTTTGTGTGTGAGCCTTAGATAGAGGCAGTGGCAGTGTAGAGAGAACAAAACTCCTCTGTTCTCTGTTTGTGTGTGTGTGGTTGATCTGTGAAGAAAGTGGTCTAAATATGGGTACTTTTACAAGGTTTTGGGTTTTATTTCTTCAATAACTCTGTGGGGTTAGACCCAAGACAGGCAGGTCAATGCAAGTGAATGATGGAAATTGGGATGCTTGTTTTAACTGTGGCAAACCTGGTCACTGGGCCCGTGATTGCAGGTTTGGCCAAAGAGGTAGATTTGGAGGCAGGATACCAAGTAGAGGTAGAAGAAGATTTCAGAATGATCAGAGAGGCGAGCGACAGGCTTGCTCTGCAAAAAACAGAAGCATGAACAGTAAATGTGAAAGGAGAGGCTGCTGAAGGAGCAGCTCTCTTTCTTTGGGTTCACTTTTGCCTCAGAGGCGGAAAGAGCAGGTTTTGAAGTGCTGTAACTGACCTTTTTCTTTGACTGAAGCATGACAGTGCACTTTATAGGAAGGACTGACGTGTGACAACGTGAGATTTAGAGCACAGACGTTCAAAAGAGATTGATAATTAATGTGTCTGTGCATATGATCTGCCAGAGGCTATGGATTATCAGACAAAGGTCCCAGTCATAGATCAAAAGAAAGGAAGGGAGAGATTTGCCAGATGGGTCAAACAAATGTAGGACAGAGGAATGTTTGCAGGATATGAAAACAGCCCCCCCCCCAACCAGGGAGAATCAACACCCACAATAATGGCCCCCCTGATGGTGATTAAAAACGGGCCGTCACAAACAGCTAAGGGGGAGCCTGAAGGTAGTGAGAAAATTAAGGAATTTCTAGAAAGTGCTACTGTACTCTTCTCACCAGGTTATAGTTTTGTAGGCATGGTGTTAGCTCATATGGAGTTATCTGTTCAGGAGAAAAAGACAAGACTCCACGACACCAAGATACAGATGACTCTGTTAACTTTAATTTTCAGAGATTCCTGACATACGTGTATGCCTCTACTGAAGTCTATGGAGACTACATAAAGCGGCATGTTCTGTTTGATACACCTTTCTTGAACCTGTTTCAAGCAGAAAATCATGTCCATTGTGCTTCTTCCACTTTTAAAGCCGCACTGGGTTTCCGGTAGTACATTCTGCGAGATGTGTTCATTGAGTGTGTTCAGTAGTACATGTGAGAGAATCTTACCAACAGTGGCTAGCAGTGATATACCTTGGTAATTTCCACAATCTTTCCTGTCACTTTTCTTGAACAAAGGCACAATACTTGCATCCTTCCAGTCTTGAGGTACTTTCTGGGCATCCCATATCTCTTGGATGAGCTTGTGCAGGCAGTTAGTCAGCTGAACACCACCAAATTTCCACACTTCTGCTGGAATTCCATCCTTTCCTGGAGCTTTACCAACCTGTGTTGTCCTGATAGCTGCCATTAGTTCATCAAAGTTTGGTGGTTCATCCAGACTTGATACAGCTGGTCACTGCACTAGAGCTTCTTTAGCCTCTTCAGTAAGATCTCCAGGGTTGTTTAGTAGTTGGTCAAAGTGGTCTGCAAATCTGTCCAGGATCTTGTCTTTCTCCTGCAACACCGTTTCACCATCCATAGCCTTTAGTTGGATCAATCCTCTTGGTTTAGGGCCGTAGATTTCTCTCAAATCTGTGAAGAATGTTTTCATGTCCTTCCTGTCTGCTGCAGTTTGAAGTTCCTCCGCTTTTTTATCCCACCAGTTGGACTTTATCTCTCTGGTGTACTTCTGTAGCTCACTCTGAGCCTTTGAGTATTTCTTCTTCGACCTTGTGTTACACTGTAGGTTTTCCTGCCTAGCTGTATTCCTCGCTTCTAGTAGTTTCTTCAGGTGTTCATCATGCTCATCAAACCAATCTTGATGTTTCCTCTCAGGGTGGCCTAATACATCACTCGCAGTCTGATACACTGTATCCTTCAGTGTTGCCCATTTCTTTTCTACAGTATGCCATTCTCTGAGTTGTTGCTGTCCCAGTCTTTCAAGTTTTCATCCATTTCCTGTGTAAGTTCTTCCTGCTTCTTTTGGCCTTTTAGTGCACTAGTGTTTAGCTTCTGTGGTGGCTTCGCACCCGTCCTGCAGTGCTGTTTTCGTCTCCAAACCCTTAATCTAGATCGCAGCATAACATGATCAGTACCACAGTCCGCGCCTCTCATTGCTCTGGTGTCCAATACATCCCTTATGTCTCTCTGCCTGACTATGATGTAGTCTAATAAGTGTCAGTGCTTGGATCTTGGATGCATCAATGTCTTCTTGTGTGTGTCCTTGTGCTTAAATAGAGTGTTGGTTATCACAAGGTTGTACTCTGAACATAGTGCAAGTAGAAGTTCTCCATTAGCATTGCACTTGCCTACTCCATGACTGCCTAGCACTCCTTTCCATTTCTCAGTGTCCGAACCAACTCTGGCATTAAAATCTCCAACGAGTATCAGCCTGTCATCAGTCGGTACACACCTGATAGTCTCACGTAAATCACTGTAGAACTCTTCCTTCACCCCCTCTGTGTTGGTCATTGTTGGGGCATATACACTGATGAGTGTGGCATACATCTTCCACTGTAGTGGGAGTCTCATAGTCATTATCCTGTCATTGATTGGCACCGGTTCCTCATCAAGCATTGCTGCTATCTCCTTTCTAACTGCAAAGCCCACTCCTGCTTCTCTCCTTTCTTGAGTTGATCTCCCACTCCAAAAGAAGATGTACTCATGGTCTTCCAAGCTGTCATATCCAGGCAATCTTGTTTCACTAAGTGCAGCTATGTCTACCTTATACCTGTTCACTTCCAGGGCCACAAGCGCGGTCTGTCTTTCTGGGCGCTGTGATGTTGTTCTGTCCAACAGAATGCGTACATTCCATTCTGCTACACACAAGGCTGCTGTTTTCCTGTTCTTTTATCTTCCTGCTCCTAGCTTACTTTTCACTGCCTGTTGGAGTGTGAACAGATCAGTGCGGACCTTGTAAGCCCGGGCAATGTCCGAGCCGGTATGAGTTGTTTTCTGATTGACCATTTCATGAAACTGCTTGCAAAGTATTTGAGTACTGCTAGCTTTTGCTGGACTAGCAGCACATTCTTGGCAGATAAAGGTATTATCAGTGGCAAGGACAAGCGAAGACAAACTGACTCCAGTATTTGTTGCAGTGACTGACCAGATGATAGGTTTATTTATCTCTGCTCTTTGTGTAGTGCATGTCACAATGCACTGACTGGCACAGTCCACCACAGTCCTTGCGACAGATGTATTTATCTGCCAGGATGTCCAGTCTCACCCCATGTAACTGGGAGTGGTCCACCACAGACCTGTGGCAGATATTGTTTTTAGTTCTGCCAGGATGCCCTGTTTCACCCTCCATGCCCTCGGAAGGGTGGGGATGCCGGTTGAGTCGCCGACGGCCCAACCCATGAGACAGGTAGTACCAATTTTCATGGTTATCCGGTAGCAAGCAAGCCAATGCCTGACCTGACCAAAAAAAAAAAAAAAAAAAGGAGGGGAGGATGTAAGTCTCAGTTAAAAGCTGCCAATTTCTGACCAAAAAAAGGTGGAATTTTATGGGTAGGGAGCTGCAACTTTAGCAAAAAGACAAAAAAGGTGTAAAATTCCAACTGTTTAAAACCTAAAATGCTGCAAATATAAGATTTGAGTAAAATGCTGCAAGTTTAAGCTTTTTTTTTAAACTGCAAATTTGAGAGTAAGAAAAGTTCTAAATTCATGAGGAAAAAGCTGCAAAATTATGAATAATAAAAAGCTGCAAATTTTCAAGTAAGAAGATGCAAATTTCTGAATAAAATGGCTGTAACTCTGCAGGAAAATCCTGCAAATTTATGAGAAAAATCCTCACATTTACAAAAGAACATTTCTAATTTACATGAAAAAGGATGTGATAAATTGGCGTGTGTTGGCCATTTTTTTTAAATGACAGCCGTGAGGAGGAACTAAACGGTGGTGTTCGGAGGTGTTAAATCCTGCCGATCTGCACTAATCAGCAGGGAAAAGGAGAAGAACTCAGGAGGTGATGATAACATCAAAATCTCACAGGAAATGATAACAAGGAAATCATGCACTCAGGAGATAACACTGAACTTTTACACCCAGAAAGATGACATCATAGAATCCAGAGAGTCAGGAGATGACAACATGTAATCCTCAGAACTAGGAGGTGTCAACATGGAACTTTTAACCTCAAAAGATGACATGGGAGCTCTTTGCTCCGGAGGAAACAACATGAGAATCTTTTGCTCTATAGAAAACAACATAGAAGTGTTTTGTTTCTGGAGATAACAATATAGGAGCTCTTTGCTCAGGGGACAGTACCTGAGCGGTTCTCAACGCAGGGGCCGACAGATGATGTCAGGTTCCACTGCCGGGAAGGCAGCAAGGATGGACCCAAACGTAGAGATGATGTCCAGCAGAGTTTAATAACAAAAGCGCAGCTCTAAGCTGGATAAATACTGACAGACAATATAACATGGAAACAAACCGGATAAGTGCAGGTGAAGAACACAACAGGTGTTTTACGATGCAACAGCGAGTTGAAAACAGAGTGGAACATGTATACACAGAACACTAATGACAACTGGATGGGATTAATTAAAAGAGGAGAAGAGGGAGAAAGACAATCAGGTGCAGCCATGAGGAATTAACAAAGAACCAATAATGATGAGCAGAATAAACAGAGAGTACTGTCGTGCAGAGTAACATAAGATGACAAAATAAAGGTGATCATGAAACACAGAATAAGTCGACAACTAAAGGAGAGAGCAAAAAAACCATATTACCAACTGGAGAGAAGCAAGAGTGGGGCATGTTGCAAACATGTGCCCCCATGATAGTCCCCCCCCCTCCAGGGCGGATTCCAGATGACCACAAACAAACACAAAACCCTCCCAAGGCGGATGGAGGGGAAAAAGGCTGGGCAGCCGAAACAAACACTCTCCCCAAACAAAGTCCAACAACACAGTCTGGGGGGCAACCCAAAGTCCAAGGCCTGAAAACAAAATAGGAACTCTTAGCTCTAAAGATACCAATGTAGGAGCTTTTTGCTCAAGGGTCAATAACACAGGAGTCTCTAGTTCAGAGGACATCAATACCGGAGTCTCTAGCACAAAAATAGATGACTGAGGGGTGCTGACCTCAGGATGAGATGACTGAGGTGCACTGACCTCGGGATGAGATGACTGAGGAGCGCCGACCCTGGGATGAGCCGGCTGGGACGCGCTAACCTCTGAATGAGATGGTTGGGGTGCACTGACCTCAGGGTGAGACAGCTGGGGAGCGCTGACCTCTAGATCATATGACTGAAACGTGCCAACCTCTAGATCAGATGACTGAAGTGCACCGACCTCATGTGCTGATGAGTTGGACATGCTGATTTGCAAATGAAACAGCTGGGGAGTGCAGACTTCAGACTGAGACAGCAGGGGTGCATCCGGTCCAGATGGCCAGGAATCCTCCTCCGACGCTATCACCTCGGACAGGGAGGAAGAGGTACCTGTTGAAGCAGGAACCACACCCAAACAGTCAGCAGGAGAGCTCAGTGAGGAGACCACAGAAGCCGATACAGACTGCAACTGGTTCTCATCACAAAGAGTAAGACAAGACCTCTTGAATACAGATACAGTATTAGGAAAACAAAAAGAGGACTTGCCTTAACTCCTGCTCTTCCGCTGGCGAGGAACCTGATGACTCTGCAGCTGGAGGGACAATGACCACCACAGGAGAAGCTGAAGAAACAGCAGGTGAGACAGTCTCTGCAGAGGAGTGCAGGTGAGGTGGCACAGTCTCACCAGGGGTGTGCACATGAGGAGAAACAATCTCTGCAGGGGTGTGCACATGACAAGAGACAGTCTCTGCTGGAGTGTGCACGTGAAGCAAAACAGTCACTGCTGGAACATGCACGTGAGACAAAACAGTCACTGCTGGAGCGTGCATGTAAGGCAAAACAGTCACTGCAGGAGCATGCACAAGAGGCAAAACAGTCACTGCTGGAGGATGCACCTCGGGATCAGCTGGAGCTGTGACGTGCACCTCGGATGAAGAAGGAAAAACACTGGTGAGTGACATACCAATATCAGAAAAAATGGCAGCAGAGACAGGCAGCAGAAGCTCAGCAGTAATTGATGACTGCCACTGTGAACCCCCGTCTAGTAGCAGGCAAGACCCCCCCCCCCCCCAGTAGGTGTAATGGAAGGAAAAGGTACTTGCCTGGCCTGCTCTGCCGCTTCAGAGGCCACCCTTGACAATCCCGATGAGGAAATAGTTGTGAGCCGGACACCAATGTTGAAGGTGGTGGAGCTGGCACTGCAGGCGTGATGACAGGTGAAGTAGCTGTGGTGAAAACCTCAGGCGAAGCTGCATGCTTATTCTCAGGCTGAGAAGGCAGGCTTAATGACAGGTGAAGCTGGTGTGTGCACCATGGAGTGAGCTGGAACAGGAGCAGAGCATGGAGACATGTGTAAGAGCCAAAGAACAACTCACAGATAGCACCAGGTCCTGTAATGCCGAAACCAGGGGATGCTCTGTCATCGGCACAGGTTTCATCATTCATAGCAATCCCTCCTCTCGCTCAAGATGTGACAGTGGGACTGGCAAGTGGCATAGTGATGAGGATGATATCGGAGTCAGGAAACGCTGTCTCATCAGCACAGACTCCATCTCATCCGGGGTGCTCTCCTCTAACCCGAGAAAAGGCTGCGGAGCTGTGGACACTGGGGCACACTGGAGCAGGAGCTAAAAGCGCCAGAACCAGGAGTTGCTTATTCATCAGCACAGGTTTTGGCGCTGATGGTGTGGAAGATGGAGCCAGGGAACGTTTTACCGTTGGCGCAGGCTCACGCTTGGGCTTGGAGGTTGAGCCTCCCCCCCCGTTACGGAAAGAGCATTGGAACTGAAACACCAAGGTGAAGAGACCGTTTATCTCCAGTCTACACTGCAGGCTGGGAATCTCCTGGAGTGTCTCCTCTACTATTTCCAGGTACTCCTGAGCCTCCGCCGATGTACGGGAGGAAAGGGCCTCAGTCCAACAATCAGTGATTAGTTCAACCCCCAAACGTTCCTCCTCATCCAGCCCGAATGCCACTGAGTCCATGCCCTCAGAGTCCGTGTTTGCTTGCGTCCTGCTCCTACCAGACTCGCCGCTGGGTACATAACTGGCGGCAATCTCATCTCCCTGGGTCCTTTTCTGGTCGCGTCGTACTGTCAGGTTCTCCTGCCGGGAAGGCAGCAAGGACGGGCCCAAATGCAGAGATGATGTTCAGCAGAGTTTAATAACAAAAGCGCAGCTCTAGGCTGGATAATCACTGACAGACAATATAACATGGAAACAAACCAGATAAGTGCAGGTGAGGAACACAACACGTGTTTTATGATGCGACAGCAAGCTGAAAACAGAGTGGAATATATATACACAGAACACTAATGACAACCCGCTGGGATTAATTAAGAGAGAGAGAGAGAGAGAGAGAGAGAGAGAGAGACTCAATCAGGTGCAGCTGTGAGGAATTAACAAAGAACCAATAATGATGAGCAAAATAAACAGAGAGCGCTGTCATGCACAGTAATATAAGATGACATAATAAGGGTGATCATGAAACAGAATAAGCCAGCAACTAAAGGTGAGAGCAAAATAACCATACTGCCAACTGGAGAGAAGGATAGCTTAAAGAGTGGGGCATGTTGCAAGCATGTGCCCCCATGATAGCAGAGGGGCAGTGATCTCAGGCAGCGATGGTGGAGCAAGTTGCTCAGGCGTCCACAGTGAGGCATTGGCCACAGAGATGGGCTGCGACTGGGAAGCGTCGACCACTGAGACTGCTGGAACTGAGGTGTGCACCTTGGGGAGAACAGGAGCTGATTTGTGCACCATGGAGATAGCTGGAGCTGATTTGTGCACCACAGGGGCTGCTGGGGCAGCAGCATGCACCTCGGGGAAAACTGAAGCAGGGGTGTGCACCTTGGGGACAGCTGGAGCAGGCTTGTGCACTTTGAAGCCTGCTGGAGCTGCTGTGTGCACCTCAGGGGACACTGAAACAGGGATGAGCACCTCGGGGGGCAGCTGGACCAGACTCGTGCACCTCGAAGACTGCCGGAGCTGCGGCGTGCACCTCAGGGAAAAACAGGGAGACCAGGGTGGGTGACAGCTCACAAACAGGGGTGACAGCAGAAGCAGGAGGTGGGGTCTCAGAAGCAGAAGTGGGCTGCTGCTGAGACCCCTCACCTGAAACAAGACAAGACATCTCATTAGGTGGTAAAGACAAATGAGTCTGTACTTGCCTGTTCCACTGCTCTACTGTCGTTGATGGAGATAAGTCCAGAGTGGAGGCGGTGACTGCTGATGGACAGTGGGTGTGGGCACCCCCACAGCAGATGAGAGAACTGGCACTGCAGATGGAGGATGATGTGGAGCCGGCACTACAGCTGCCATGGGAACCAGTGTTGTGGAAACCGGCATTGCAGCTGTCATGGGATCCTGCGTTAAAGCTGTCATGGGACCCGGTGCTGGTGGTTGACTGTGGTGTGGGAGCAGCACTGGGGGTTGAAGGTGAAGTGAAGTTGGTGAGTGAGGAGAGGCTGAAGGGGTTGAGGCCAGGGGACGCTCTCTCATCAGCACAGTCTCCTGCGTCTCAGGCAAACCCCTCTCTCACTCGTGGTGTAGCGGCGAGGCTGATGAGTGGGGGCAAGAAGAGGATGATGTCGAAGTCAGGGGACGCTGTCTAGTCGGCACAGACTCCGGCTTCCTCCATGAACTCCTCCCCAGCCCACAAAGTGAGCGCTGCAGCTCCGCGATGGAGGAGATTAGCTCCGCTCCTTCCGGGAACTCCTCCAGCAGCGGATGACAGCAGATCTCAGCTTCTGCAAGTCTCAGATACCACTGGGAGTCCTTTGGGGTGAGAGCGGAGCGAGCCACAGCCATCAGCTGATCAACATGGATGGCTGCGCAGCAGAGCTCATAACCTATGCACAGGCTGAAGGACCGTCTACCTGCTCAGTCTTGGTTTGGTTGGATCATACTGTCAGAGTTTCTGCTTTTGGAGGCAGATGTAGTTTTTAATAGGACCCAATAATGCAGGCAGGACTTCGGTGCAATGACGGTTTATTAACAAAACACAAAGAATAAATAAACAGCAGCACAGGGGCTGGAAACTAAACTAAACCACAGAGGCAAGAACTTACTTGGAACACTCAGGGAACACAACGGGAGGATTGACACATGATGACCCAACAATCAATGAAAGCCAGGAGGCAACATAAATAGGGAGGAAACTAAACAGGGGAACACGGGACAGCTGAGAGGATAATCAAAGGCTGAACAGAGCACACATGAGGGAGAGTGGCAATAGGTACAGAAAACATGAGGAGCTGGAACAATAGGTAAACAGAAAACACACACAGATCCAGGAGCAAACAGGGGATGACACCGAAGACCAAGACAAGAGACTCAGGGGAACAAAAAGGGCAATAATTTTTTCTGTATACTTTTAATAATCTCAGAGGGAAATTCAGGGCATCCACGTGGATGGATGAGGCAGCCACAGTGCGGCACCAATCCCTTCACTGTTCACACAGACATTCACACCTAGGGCCACTTTAGAGTCTCCAATTAACCTAACTTGCATGGTTTTGGCCTGTGGGAGGAAACCAGAGCACCTGGCGTAAACCCACGCAGACACGGGAAGAACAGTCCCTCCAGGATTTCACAATGTTGCGATCGTGTCAATTCACGCAAAATCAGCAAATCAGCATGACTACTGCGCGGCCTTGCAACTTTGTCCAATCACTGCAACTTTCACGCAATTTTGGCCAATCCTTGTCAACTTCCACCAATTTCACCAATCAAATTTGTCTCAATGGCGCTCAAACGCTCAGTCTAACCAATTAAATGCATCGCTGCACCGTGTTCACTTCCATGTTTACAATGAGTATTAATGGTACACATCAGCAAAAAGCCAGCCTGCCTGTGGATGTCTCACCACATCTCCGTCCTGACCGCGTGTACGAAGTGCTGGGTTTGTGTTGAAAAACGTTTGCCTGCCCCAAAACTACCCCGTTGCGGGAGCGCGCGTGAAGAGAGACACCAGAAAACCACAAACAAAATGAGCAAATCTAACACTACAGCCAGTGTTTTATCATTTTGTACATCGTTAGAGGTAAAATCATTATTATTACATCTTGTCATTCAGCTTTAAAGCTGTGAATAGCCCGTCTGGACAGGGACAAAGCCTCCCCGTAAATGACAGATGTGTGTCTGAAGAGACAAGTGTGTGTGTCAAGACACGCAGCAGATAGACAGGAAGGAATTAGGCATGGAAAGAGAGAATATTGTCTGTAATTTTTTTTTTTTTTCAGAAAAACATAGACTCCAGTAGACAATATAGAGCAACAGAATAAATTAATTTTTTCCTTTCCTTCCTTTCCTTTTTACCGTGTGGTTGGGGACCGTAGGGAGTTTTCAAATGAAGGTGACTCTTTAACATGCATTCAATGCCATTTAGCTGTTGTAATGGACATTGTGTTAAAGTCTGTATTTACTGTTGCACAAAATAGTTTTTCTGTATAGCAGAGGTTTGTGGTTAATTTACAAATCACTATAATAGGAAATTTTTTGACAATCCTGTGCTTTTCTTGTATCATATACGTAGAATATCATTGCAGTAAACTGGAAAAAAAACCATCTGCTTTAAAATTTGTAATTCTTCCCACAACTTTTAGTGCGAAAAAAGCTCTCAAAACATCACAACTTTTATTGCAACTTTTTTAAAAAGCTCCCAAGAATTCAGGCTTTTTAGGCTGCAACAATCATAAAAACATGCCGCAAAATCCTGCAGGGTGTCATGAGCGGAGCACTGGCAGTTTCCGCCATGCTCAGTCTCGTGGCTTTTTCTTTATATTTACTTATTTGTTGCATTTTATGCCTTTTGGGGTTTCTGTATTCATGTTCTGTTTTCCATTTTCCTGTTTGTGTTTTAGTTTTGCTACATTTTTACTTTTGTATCTCTCTATATTTTGGTAAGCGGGGATTGTTACTTTATTTTTTATATCTTTATCATTGTTCTTTAATTGGTTGACAGCTGTCAGTGGCGTGTGGCTTCGTGTGGGTGTTGCCCTGTACACTGTCAGTTTTGGTTCTTTTCTCTCTCTCTCTCTGCCCCAGCTGGTCCGCATTATGCCTTCCCCTGCCCGTTCAGGTACCCACATCTGTCACTATTTATGTAAAGGGTTTTGATCCCTATTTAAGAGGAGTTATTTTCATTTTCTAATTGCCGCTGTCTTGATTATACTCACCTTGTCTCCACCAGAGCCCTGCCTTGCTCTGGTGCTCAAAATCTGTAAGTCTTCGCCTTTGTTTGTACTTTGCGTTTTGAGCACTTTGTTGAACTTTTTGTTTGTTGTTTTTGTCAATAAATTACCCAAACACACAGTTCAGCACGTGGGTCTTGCCTTTCCGTGCTTATTTTTTCACTTGTCACACCAAGATTACCATGTCTATTACCTCGGAGGTGTCCACCTTAGGACTAGATGAAATGGAGCGGTGGTCAGTGTGCGTGCTGGAGGATATCCTGTTACAGGCTTGAGCCCCCTGTACCCCCGAGGCAGCCCGAGAGTGTCTGGAAGGTGTGGCGCAGGTGCTTGAGGCAAACACCAGCCTGTGGGATCACCTGGAGCTCACAGACCTACTTCTGTCCATAATCTCCCTTCCATCAATGAACAATGAGCTGGGGCAACCAGGTCCAATGCCGGCACCTGTGCCAACAAAGAGCAAGTGCTTGCGCAAAAGAAAGCTTCCAGCCTCTCGCCGCTCTCTGGCGGCAGCTTCGCCTCCTCCTCCCGAGCTTTGGCCCGCTCCATCGGCCAAGGAGGTGGAGAAGCACAGGCAGGTTTTACTGGCGGAGACTGACCTCCTGCTAGAGGTTAAGCCATGGCTCCTCCCGGATTTGGCTCAGAAACTGGAGGAGTTTTCACTGAGGGAACCAGAGTTGGAGCCGATGATTAAGCACCCCCTGACTCTGGAGCCTCTCCCTCTCCACGGTGAGCCTACGCCTCCGCCTCCCATTCATCGCTGCCGATCTAAAAAATCCCGTCGGAAGAACGCCCTCACCTCTCAGCCAGCAGCTCCTCCTACGCCCAGTCAGAAGCCTCCCTCAGCAGTGTGCATTCAGTGTTTTTTGTCTCTGGCTGAATCATCAGTGTCTCCCTTCTCCACAGCTGCTGTTCCCTGCTTCTCCCCGGCACTCTCTCCCACTGCCGAGAGGTCGACTGTTTTTCCTCCGGCTCCGCCCACCTTCGTGCACACTGGGGCTACCCCTCCACAATCCTCTGAGGAGCCAATATCCACTGTAGTCACAGAGAGGGACGACACTATGCCAGCTGAAGCAGAAAACATCATGCCCCAGAAAACAGGCAAGTGTTTTTTCATTCTCAATCACTTAAACATGGATTACCTTTTCTGATTCCCGGTGGTAAGGCTCATCTCATACAGTCCTCTGAGCCCTCACCACCTGCTGCAGCTGTAAGCCTTTCACTTGCCCTCTCTGTGCCTCCTCCCATGTTTTCCGAGTTCCTGTCAAGCCGCTGGATGATGGAGGAGTCTGCGGTCCTGGAGGACCTGGCCCCAGCCCCGCAGCCACAGTCTGGTCAGAGAGGATGTGCTGGTGCTGAGCTGACATCTGCGCCTACGATGGAGCGTCCCCGGGCCTCAGCTACACTAGATCCAGCGCCTGCAGGAAGTGGACCCCCAGCCACCATGCCAGACAAGCCACTGGCGTGGGTCACTTTGCCTGGGAGTCTGGAGACTTTATCTACCACCAAGCCTGCTGCAGGGGCCACTGCAGCAGAGTTGGAGCTGGATCTCCAAAGAACCGGACCCAAGAAATCGTTGCCTGGATCGGCGGAGTCCTGGACGACGGTGGAGCTCGAGCTTAGGCAAGTGCTGTCCTTTGTTTTCATTGTCACAGTTTTGGAGCATTCTTGTCGGGCTCTTTGCGGGGAAAGCATAGTGCAGCCTTCAGCTGCACCTGAGCTCACCTCGCCAGGCTCCACTGCTGCCAACAACCCTGACCCTGTCTCTCCACCTGTTTTGTCTGAGCTCTTCCCCAGGGCCACCAAGGTTATCCCAGGTCTGCCAGCTGTCTCTGTGGGTCCAGGTTCACCACCAGAGATCGGTGTGGGTCCAGCTCCTCCTGCTGAGGTCGTCGCAGGTGCTCTGTCCCAGCTCAGGACCTCTGTGGGTGCTGCTCCCTCTTTGGCTGAGGTCTTCAAGGGTGCTGCTTCATTTGCTGTGGAGGTCGTCATGGGTGCTCCATTATTATCAGAAGAGTTATCTAAGAGCCAAAGACTACTCGTGGAGCGCTCCAGAAAGACCTGGAGTTAGCAGGCACTGCTCTTTCAAAGCAAACAACAAGTAATGCATTCAGCCAACATGGGCATCCAAGGGTGCAGCACTGACCCAGTCCAGGTCCACCGTGGCTGCAGCCATGGCCCAGTCCGGGCCCACCGAGGGTGCAGCCTTGATCTAGTCTGGGCCCACCGTGGGTGCAGCCTTGGTCCAGTCCAGACCCACCGTGGGTGCTGCATTGCTCTAGCCCAGAGCCGCCGCGGGTGCAGCTCCGCTCCAGCCCAGAGCCGCTGCAGGTGCAGCTCCGGGCTGAAGTGGCATCACCATGGGTGCAGCTTCGCTCCTGCCTGAAGCCAACATGAGTGCAGCTTTGCTCCTGCATGGAGCCACCGAGGGTGCAGCTCTGCTCCTGTCTGGAGCCACCATGGGTACTACAATGTCCCAGTCCGGGACCACCGAGGGTGCTACAGGTCAGCCTGAGGGCGTTGTGGTGCCCCCTCTTCTGCCAGACACCATGGTGGCCCCCTCTCTTCCGCCAGATGCTGTCATGGTTTCCCCTCCTGTGCCAGACGCCGTCGTGGTTCTCCCTCCTGCGCCGGACACTATCGTGGTTCCTCCTCCTCAGCCAGGCACCATTGTTGCTCCCCCTCCTCAGCTCTCCTTTCCTCCGCTGGACCTCCCCATGGGGGAGCCGCCTCCTGGGCCACCTCTTCTGTCTAGGTGGCTGAAAAACTCTGGTCGACTGCCTGACGGACTGAGCCGCTGGGATGGGTGGCCCATGTTCTCCAGCAGGCCACCCGACTCGTACCACTTAGCCGTCTATCAGGCCTGGGACTTTGGTCGGCCACCTGAGCTGTTTCATTCTTTGGCCTAGGGGGGCTGGTTTAGCCTGGTGTGGGTCCTGAGCGGGGTTGTTTCGTTCCTTCCTAGCCTGTTCCCCCCACCACCCACCCTGGGTGGGTTATTGTTGGGCTCTTGTTGGGGGGTTCTTTCTTTTTCTTTTGATGTTACCCTGGGGTGTCTGGGGTCCACCCCTTGACGGGGGGGGGGGGGGCTCTGTCACGAGCGGAGCACTGACAGTTTCTGCAATGCTCAGTCTCGTGGCTTTTTCTTTATATTTACTTATTTGTTTCATTTTATGCCTTTTTGGGTTTCTGTATTCATGTTCTGTTTGACATTTTCCTGTTTGTATTTTAGTTTTGTTACATTTTTATTTTTGTATCTCTTTAGATTTAGGTAAGCGTGGATTGTTATTTTATTTTTTATATCTTTATTATTGTTCTTTTACTCGTTGACAGCTGTCAGTGGCGTGAGGCTTCTTGTGGGGGTTGCCCTGTACGCTGTCAGTTTTGGCTCACATCTCTCTCTCTCTCTCTCGCTGTCCCAGCTGGTCTGCATTATGCCTTCCGCTGCCCGTTCAGATACCCACACCTGTCACTATTTATGTAAAGGGTTTTGATCCCTATTTAAGGGGAGTTATTTTCATTTTCTAATTGCCGCTGTCTTGATTATACTCACCTTGTCTCCACCAGAGCCCTGCCTTGCTCTGGTGCTCAAAATCTGTAAGTCTTCGCCTTTGTTTGTACTTTGTGTTTTGAGCACTTTGTTGAACTTTTTGTTTGTTGTTTTTGTCATTAAGTTACCCAAACTCACAGTTCAGCACGTGGGTCTTGCCTTCCTGCCTTGAAGGGCATCTCTGACACAGGGACTGGTTCGATATTTAAAAGAAAAAAAATTAAGAAAAAATATCAACAGAAAGACAAAAATGTTGAAAAAAGTTTGAAAGAAGAAAAATAATTTCAAACATGTCAGCAAATTTATGAGAATATTCCAAATTTACAAGAAAAAAAAATGTAAATTTACCAAAACGTGCAAATTTCAGAAAAAAAGTTTCAGATGTGCAAATACAGCGGGGAAAATAAATATTGAACACGTCAACATTTTTCTCAAGAAACATACTGTATTTCTGACAGAGCCATTGACCTGAGATTTTCACCAGATATCAGTAACTGGAAAAAAATTAAGCGGTGAAAACCGCCCAACGCATCACAGGGACTCCACTTCCAGTTATAGAGGACGTCTACAGGAAAAGATGTCTGCGCCGGGCACGCAGCATTCTTAGGGACTCCAACCATCCTGCTCATGGACTGTTTCAGCTTCTCCTCTCCAGAAGACGTTTCAGAAGCCTTCGGACTAGAACCAGCAGGTTTAGGAACAGTTTCTTTCCAACAGCTGTCACGTTATTGAACTTAGTTCCCCGCTGACTCTCTTACCATCATCTCTTACCATCCTCACCTGTACATAACTGCATAACTACATAACTACATCTAACTTATTGCACATTATTTGCACATAACAGTACTCTTAACTTTCTGCACTGCTGCATATATTTGCATATATTTGCTTAAATTGCATATACTGTTAATTACCATATATACTGCACTGCTGTCCTTTGCACTTCTGATTGGATGCTAAACTGTGTTTCGTTACCTTGTATTCATACATGTGTAATGACAATAAAGTTGAATCTAATCTAATCTAATCTAACAACACAAGTAATCCATACATACAAAGAAATCAAGGCAACTGTGTTCACAAAACAAGTTATATTTAATAAAGTGGAATTACACAGGGAATAAGTATTGAACATAATCACTCTGTCATGTTCGGGGTCATTCTACCCTGTCCACGGCCTGTGGCTGCAGGTTTTGATTACTTCTTATTAATTCCAGCTGGCAGATTGAGCCTTGCTCTCTGCCAGTCCTACAGTCACACCTTCCTCCTCTTACCAAACACATCCCAGCTGTTTGGGGTCACCACATGCACACATGCACACACACTCACACACGCATACACACACATTTCCTATTAATCACGCACCTGCTTGCCACACGGCTGTGTCCACTTGCCTACATTAGTATATTGAGTACTTATTGGGAGGCAGTGTGCTCAGCCAGTGTGGCAGCTTCGGTCAACATTGGACATCCTGGCTAGCAGACTGTTGGTTTTCCCCTGGACTGAACCGTGTAGTTACTCCAGAGCCCTTCCGCTCCTACGCGTACATATGTCCTGTTATTATTGCCTTTCCCTCCGCTCCTGTTCCGTCTGGAGCACATTTGGCTTTTCTTCCCCCACCAACTAAACTAGAAGCCTGTTGTCTGTTCTTCTACTGGTGACTGTTATATGGATGCTGTGTACATTTTCCCTTTCATTAATAAACATGTTACATTACTGCACGTTGGGCTCACATTCATTCATATGTTCGCTGCGAGGCTATGCAGCGGACATGACAGTAAGCTCCCACCAAAACAGCCCAAGCAGTGAGTAGCGTGCTTCTTCATTTTATTGTGTTTTTTCACCCATCTCAGTAATCATGGCCTGGCTGGATGAAGTGGAGCTGCGGGGTGTGTGTGTCCTGGAAAGTCTCCTGTCACAGATCGAGACCACCGGCACTCCCGAGGCAGTCCGTGTGAGCCGGGACGGCGCAGCACAATTAATGGAGAAGCGTCCCTATTTGTGTAGCTGCGCTGAGGCCACCTCCATCTTGGCCTCCATTTTTGCCCGTTCATGGGAGAGCGAGGGACAGGAAGAAGCCGCTCCAACACGGGAACCGCCCCGTGGGGAGAAGAAGCGTTCCCGGAAGCTGGAGGCTTGTCACCCTTGTCTTGACCATGGGGCCACTCCTCCTCCACACAAGTCTGCGGCTGACTCCCACACCCGGGTTGCTATTCAAGTGTTTTTTCATCCTTTTTCTTCTGAAAATGATAACCCTTGTCTGTCACCTGGGACAGAGACGCAGGCTGCGCTGTCATCTGTGTTTTCTCCCCGAGCTGTGGGAACTAAGAACTCTATTTCCTCTGTGTCTCCCCTGTCTCTGCCTGAGGGGCCTAAGTTCATCATGGACACGTGGATGGAGGAGTATGGGCTAGCTGCAGCAAAGATCATCACACCTGGGAGGAACAGGCAAGTGATTTTTCATTCCACTCATCAATTTGATAAATTTTCTTGCCAGTCTCCCGGGTGTGAGGTCCAGTGTTTGCAGTCCACTGGGTCCTCACCACCCATTGCAGCAGAAACTATATCACCAACCCTCTCCTTATCTCCCCCTGTTGCCTCTGAGCATCCTTCGGCCCTGGAGCTCAGTCATCGGATGAAGGAGGAGCCCACAACACGGAATGACCAGCCACGTGGAGCTCCTATGGACCGAGGGAGGGTGCTGCGACAAGCCTTACATCTGAGCAGACGAGAGAGCGTCCCCTGGCCTCAGTCACCTGGGGTCCAGCGCAAGGTGAGACTCCACCTCCAGAATCCATGCTGAGAGAGGCACCCCCATTGGAATCTTCACTGGAGGAGGTAGAGACTGCAGTGACCATCATGCCTGCTGTGGAGGCCGCCACAGCAGAGTTAGCACCCAAGCGGAACCTTTTGGAGGCCGAACTTGGGAAGACGTCACCTGGATCGCCAGAGTCCTGGACAGTGGTAGAGCTTAAGCTAAGGCAAGTGCTCTCTTTTGTCTTTCTCTTTTCTATTATAGAGCATTTTTGCCTGGCTTTAGGTGAGGAGAGCCAGCTGCAGCCAAACGCTGCACTTGAGCTTGCCTCTCCAGGCTCTGCTGCTGCCGGCGACTCTAACCCTTCCTCTTCTCTGAGTCCTTTTCCAGAGTCGCCGGGGAGAGTCCTCCATCGCCGGACACGTCCGTGGATCCAGGTTCACAACCGGAGGGTGGTAGACAGGCTGACAGACGAGGTCAGGCAGGAGTCTTTGTGAACTATGATGATTGCAGATGACATTGTGATCTGTAGTGAGAGTAGGGAGCAGGTGAAAGAGAACCTGGAGACGTGGAGGTATGCTCTGGAGAGAAGAGGAATGAAAGTCAGTAGAAGCAAGACAGAATACATGAGTGTGAATGAAAGGGAAGCAGGTGTAATGGTGAAGATGGAAGGTAGTGAAGGTAGATGAGTTTAAATACCTGGGGTTAATCATCCAAAACAATGGAAAATGCACAAGAGAGGTGAAGAAGAGAGGGCAGGCAGGGTGGAGTGAGTGGAGACAAGTGTTGGGGTGATTTGTGACAGAAAGATAGCAGCTAGATTGAAACGGAAGATTTACAAGAAGGTAGTGAGACCTGCTATGATGTATGGTTTGGAGATGGTAGTGCTAACAAAAAAGACAGGAGGCAGAGCTGGAGATGGCAGAGTTGAAGATGCTACGATTCTCACTGGAAATGACTAGGAGGGACAGGATTAGAAATGAGAATATCAGAGAGACAGCTCAGGTTGAACGGTTTGGAGACAAAGTAAGAGAGGAACGGCTGAGATGGTTTGGACATGTGCAGAGGAGGGATAGTGGATATTTTGGATAAACAGTGTTGAAGATGGAGCTGCCAGGTAGGAGGAAAAGAGGAAGACCACAGAGAAGATCCATGGACGTAGTGAAGGAGGACATGGAGAGGGTTGGTCTTCCAGAGGAAGATGCAAGGGATAGGGTGAGATGGAGGCAGATGATCTGCTGTGGCGACCCCTAAAGGGAGCAGCTGAAAAAAGAAGACGAAAAAGTGAGCCTACACTTACAGTCATGTGAAAAAATTAGTGGGAATGAATGGGGGTGTCCTAATTTATTCCTCACTATTTGTTTAGAATTATATTTTACAGAAAATTTGGAAAAAAAGTCTTTAATTCATTTTTAATTGTTTAGTTGTATTACATGAATCTCCCAGTATATTAAACACTGATATTAAATATCCATATGTCCAAATATGTTAAAAAAAACAAACACACACAGGCTTATACAGGGTATCCTAATTTTTTCACATGACTATCTGTTTTCTGAAACCTCAGAAATCAGTCCAAGCAAAGTAGCCCAGATTGTCGCCCAGTTCATATAGCACCACGGCCCCCATGATCCGTCCTGCAGGTGGTGATCCCACTAGAGGCTGGACCCATTTGGCTTCTTTTGAGTACACTGGATCCCTGATGTTGCTTTTTCATAGGGATCACTCTTGCTCTAGCTCTTCACCCAGCACCAAATTGTCTTGGTAGACCCTACCAGGGGCAAGCTGTCCCTGACAACATGGCTCCTGGGAGCATGCAAACGCCTCCACCACAATCCATGGTTATAAAACATTTATAACTTAAATAATAACTTGGCATCAAACTATTCATAGATTCTTTATTAGGTTTATCTTAATTTAAAGTGGTGTAATTTTTCTTAATTCTATTTCTTTCTTCATTTCTTTGTTCAGGCTGTGAAGATTTTTTTTTTTTTTTTAACCATCCCTCTCTGTACCAATGGCCACAATAGAAGATGATATGTCATACAGCATGCAGGCAGACAAAAAGAGAGATGCTCAGACAGATTACCAGACAGATCAGGAGGTGGCTGAATTATCTATGCAGCGAATCACAGCGGTTACAACTTGTGATCACAGAGGGAACAAGAGAAAGGCAGACAGAAAGCGAATGACAGACGTAGATAGCGAGAAAGTGAAAGGGGGTAAAACAGGTGAGCAGAGAGAAAGAGGGGGAAGTGTAGTCGAAAATAGGAAGAGAATAGAGAGTTGGGGGGGGGGGAATCAATGTTCCCTATGCGATCTATAGAACTCTCAATTATCCTGCTGCAGCCTGTCGGCAGCAGCTCTTGAGGAGATGAAGAGGGGAGGAGGGGGTGGTGGAGGAGACGTCAGCGAGAGAGAGAGAGAGGAGCTGGTGGGGGTGGGGGGCGGTCAGGAAGGTGCCTCCTGCTTCAGCAGCATCCACTAGCTGCTCAGACTGTGATGGCGAAGCCCGTGTTGCAATGCAAATTTACTGTCTTGTTTGTCTAGCGGCACAGACTGCAGAGGATGAATACGCAAGACTCAGGAGAGGGAGAAGCAGATAGAGGGACAGAGGCAGAATGGAAATGAGACGCAGAAAGAAAAGGGACAAATGAAGGAACAGAAGGGAGGGAGAGGAGAGCAATGGGGGAAAAAAATGGAGGGACACAAAGAAGTTGGGGGGGGGGCTGCAAAGATGTTTAAATGAAAGACAAAAAAGACAGGATGGTTGAAGAGAAATAAATGCGGGTTAAAGAATTCAATAAAAATCTTCCACTTACAGCAGCTGACTTCCTCGAGGAAAATCAATGCCGACTGTAGCCACATTCCCCACAGGCCAGAGGAAGAAAGATCCACTCTGCATGAGCTTTTTCACACTCACCACACATGTTAGTTAAATCTACCTGTGAGGACACGACAATGACTCACAGTTCATTTGCTGGAGGCTGACTAAACCCTTAAACCTCAAGACTTCTGAATTAAACCGAATCTAATCCAACCTTGTTTCTAATCCTGCTGCCACACTGACAGACATGGGTTACGTACCTTCTTGGACACGATTCTATCTCGGTTTTATTAATGTGTTTTCCCTCTCTTTTTACGTAAAAGAAGGTGTGAAAAAGAAATCACACTTTTAGCACTTAAACAGCAGGAACAAATGATCATGACATCATTTTAAAAACTGACTCAGACTGGGAAAACAAAATGACTGCACTAAATATACAGCTCTTTGAACTCAACATGCCACCTGCCATGGCTCAGACATTGCAAATTCAGGACAGAGAGGCCGAAATAAAGAAAATTCCCCCAAGTTACTCCTTAAGGTGGAACGACTGCAGCTGAGTTTCAGTGACAATGCCAAATATGAGCCATGCACATTGTTAATATGGCTGCCAGAACTGGCTGCAGCGTTCCATTTGTAAACACAAAGAAAAAAGGCTACCTTGCCAATTAGCAATAAGGATTTTCCTATTTAATTAGACGTCCCTATTTCTAGCTGTCTCATTAATCCACATTTGATTACATATCTTGTGTCATTCTGGATTTGTTTTGTTCTATCACTAACATTAGCATAGCTGGGGGATTGTGGTTGGCATTTAATTTTTAATTTAATTTTCTTCCCCTAATAGACATTCATGAATTTAACTGGATCATCTCCCAGTGCTTTACCATATATGTCATTCCTACACATTAATTTAGCTTATTTTACTATAGTTTATTTTACTCAGGTTAAGAAGGCTAGCAGGTGGTTAGCTGCCATTAGCAAAGTTAAGGTGCATTCAGACTAAACGCAAACGTACAAATTTTTCACACAGTGTGATTAAAGGCCTCTACATACTCCGCAAGAACAGAATTTTTTTCTTTTTCTTGCGATGGCAAGAACAAGAACAAAGTTCTTTCTGGCCAGGACATTTCATACTTCACAAGAAACTCAAGTGCAGAACTCCTGGGAAATTCAAATTTCTGACCAGTCACACAATAATTCTTGGACACCACACAAGAAAAAAGTTCTGCCACGATGATGTGTCAAGAACAAGCTGCAAGAACTCCCAAACCAGGGCTGCAAGGACAAAATGACATCATTTTGGTCTTGCAGCCCTGGGAGAGAGAACAAATTGTTCTGTTCTTGCGGAGTATGTATAAGCCTTAACTCAATGTAAGCATGCGAATAGACATGAATTCACTATCTGAACAAGTTGCAGATGGGCAGAGTTGCCTTTATGACTTCTGCAGCTGTGTTTTATCTGCTGTGGAAATCCCCAAAACACAGTCATGTTTAGGTTTACATTATCCGACGGGGCTCTCACCTGGAAAAATTGTCCCTGCCTCCAAAACTTCACCTGGATGATGGTGTTTACACTGCTAGCCTGCTAGCCCTCATTAGCACATTCACAGGAAGAGTCCGTGTGTAGATAACTCTGACACTCCGATACAGCTCCAGAGCTCTGGTACATCTGTCTGCAGGTGAGTGGCAGTCTCATTTTCAAACTGGTTTACTTTCCAGTTTTGATACTTTTAACTCCGGTGATGGCAGAATCTCAAGGCTGATTATTAGCTAGCGCTATCAAATCCCTCAGCTGCGCAAATGTTCAAATTTGCATGTTTTCCACATGTTTACATTAACTTTGCATGTATTCGCGTCGCACGTTTGCGTTTGGTCTGAATGCACCTTTAGCCATTCTATCATTCAAGGTTATTTCTGTGTTTATTATACCCCAGAGACCAGCCATAACCTACTGACCACTCAAAAGACACACGATGATAATGCTTTATGGGCTTTGCATTCTAAAATTCAGCCAATTTTGCAATAGTTTGATTAAGGGCGCATTCACACAGCCACTGTTTGGTCCGGACTAAAGGACCAAAGTGCGTATTCTGTAGATGTTCATTTGGTGCCGTCTGAATGCGCCTGGAACTCTGGTGCAGCACCAAACAAGTGAACTCTGGTCCCACTGAAAAGGGGGGCTCTCGGTTCGCTTGCAAACACAGTCTGGTGCACTTCGCTTGCCGTGTGAATGCAAACGAAGTATCCAGCGGACCAAAGGGCGGACGTGCCCCTCTGCGTTTGTGTAACAACAGCAACACACAGTGAGAAGAGAAAGTGGCGCTTACTGTAAGGTGCCTTCACATCAAAATGCCAACAGGCAAATTTTTCGCACAGCACGATTACATTATAACTCAATGTAAATACATGAAAATAGATTAATATACCGTCTGGGTGAGATGCAGACAGGCAAAGTTGCCACTCACCTGAAAAAGTTGAAAACTTGACATGTGTTTCACGTCTGTGGCAGGAATCCATGGGTAAATCCAACATCCCGATTCAGCTGAAGAGTTCTCTGTCCTTCTGCCCCATTTTGGGTAGAAAATACAATAAAGACAGCCCCGCGGAGCCAAGAAATTCTTTTACGGGAGAAAACCGAGGAGAAAAGTGGAAAAAAAAAATGTCTCTTGGACTTGGAGTAGTGAGGCGTGAGATGCAGGCTCTGATAGATATTTGGTCTGAAAACCAGGTTTCTCAGCTGCTTGTGGCTACACACAAGAATACCGATGTTTTTAAAATGTTTAGCGACATGATGGCGGCACGGGGGTTTATACAGACAGCGGAGCTTTTTATTTTTATTTGTTTGTGGCGCATAAACACCTCGGCTGAACGGTGTTATGCTGAGAATTGCTTGCTTGCCGAGAATTGCATCCCATCGTTGAATAAACATAATTTAAAGATAATTTACAAGAGGTAAAAACAATTTTTACTTCTAAAAATGTATAATGGGTACTTCTAAAAATGCACAAATGGTTACAAGCCTGGCTGTCGTGTTATATTTTATAGTTTTGGTGCATGGGATGCAATTCTCGGCAAGCGAGTAATTCTCGGCATAGCACCGGTCCTGGCCAATCGATGAGCCAGATTTCTCTTCTTCGTCGAGATTTTTTTCTCCCTGGTCAGTGGTGGCATCGGCTACAGCGCCACAAACAAGCAGCTGTTGTAACTGGGTGACGTCCAAGCAGTTTGGTCCCCATGAGTGAAGTGCTGTGTGAATGCAAACCGAACCAAACAAAGGTGTGAAAATTCTCACCATCCCCCACCGAGTCAAACCTCCCGTACTATCCTGGTGTGAATACAGCTGAGTGTTTGCCACCTCAGCTGTTTGCTAACCAGCTAATGTTAGAATTAACCACAGACCTCAGCAGTGATGATAGAGGGAGGGTGCGGTGAACTGGGGCCCTTTAGCATTTGAAACATCAAATGACTGTCATTTTGAAGAAGAGTGCTTAAACTGGGTGTAAAATGGTGCTGCAGTATTTTAAGCCTAAGTTATTCTGACTAAAACATGTGACAGTCCACGGACATTACATTAACACCTCTGGCAACTGTGTCAACATGTAGAAAAAGTGCATAATATGTCCAATTAATGTAACTTTTAGAAAGTTTGTTTTTTGTGACATTGTAGTTGCTTAGTTAATTAACTGCAGCAGCATCCCATTCATTTCTTGCTGCTACTGTAATTGAAGAGCTCTAGTTTTACTATAGTTTATGCTTCCTAAGTTTAAATACAGTAGCTACTTGTAATTAGATAAGCAATAAAAGGCCTCCACTGGTAAAGAGCATTTATAGAAGTGGGGTTTTTTTAAAACCTCAAACCCTGACATAACTCCAACATCCACCATTTTCTTATGGCACCATATGCTCTCCATCCCATCTAGCTTGTATTGAGTTGTTTTGGGGTAACAATATATATAGGCCAGACTGAGCTTAACAGCCCTGTCTAAACTAAATGATGAATATTTTCTAGTCATGCCAATGATTAAACAGCAATCATACTTACTGTGAGAAATGTTCAGCCATAGTCGTCCTATAGTCGCAGATGTCTAGAAACACATTTTATGGGAGTCATTTGTTTTCAATAATTGCATTTTAGCATATGAAATGATCTGAAATGAAACTGCAGGCTACTCTACTACACCCCTGTACCCAGCTTTAGCCTTATGTTTGTAATAATTCAGTAAAATGACACCCCAGTCGGTGACACTTAAAACAGATACAAAGCATGTTTCTACACAACTGCTGATGTACTTCTTTTCTTTCCCACAATAAATTTTTTACTGCCAGAAGTCCAAAATGAAAGTTGACTTTTTCATGATGTGCTTTCACAACTTCAAAATTTTAATTCAGACTGGATGGACTGAGAAAAGTTATCTGCGCTGCATTTAATTATCAGCATTCGGGTTGAGGTTCAGGTTACTTTATTTGTACCCGTAGGTAGATTTGTTTTGCAGTCAGGTGACATCCATATTTACAAACCACAATTACATTCAACATGAACACAAACACAGGCACACATGAAGCTGACTATAAACACGATAAAAGAACTCAAGGCTCCACCAATCAGGACATAAGACAAAGAGATAAGAGAAAAAAACAAGGACATAAGAGAGAAGGGTCATATTAAAAAGTTAAAGACTAGTCAAAGAGGTTAAAAACTCAAAAGTCTAAAACCCAATAAAAGATTTAGAACCCAAATAAAAAAACCTACAAAAATAAGTAAATATAAAATCAAATTAATAAATAGGTAACTAAATTATGTGCAATATATTGTTACATCTTGTTCAACTCTTTGACAGCAGCAGGAACAAAGCTGTTTTTGTAGCGCTGGGTTTTACTTTTTGGGACAGCAAACCTCCGTCTGGAGGGAAGAAGCTGAAAGTTGCAGTGCAAAAGGTGGGAGTCATCATTTAAAATGGAGGTAGCCATCCTCTGTACTTGTCTGGTGTACAGGGATGTCAGGCTCAGCTGTGACTCACCAAGCAAACGACTGGACCATCTAACTACCTGATCCAAGGATTTCCTCTGTTTCAGTTTTATCTGATCAAACCATGACACTAAAGAAAATGATAAAACAGATTCAATAAAAGCCCGATAAAACATTGTCAATATGGTTCGGTCAATTTTGAAGCGTGCAAGTTTCCTTAAACAATGCAAATGTTGCTGACCCTTTTTGCACACCCTTTCACAGTTCTCTTCAAAGTTTAAATTACTATCAATAATCGTCCCAAGATATTTGTAGGATTGTACACATTCAGTGGTCTGGCCTTTTAGTACAGTGACTTCGTGCCTGGGAGTTTTCCTCCTAAAGTCAATAATCATATCTTTAGTTTTTGTCATATTCAGCTGCAGGTAGGGAGGGGGCAGCGCGGTGGCGGAGTGGTTAGCACTGCGGCAGCACAGCAACTCACCCTTGGCCGGGGGATCCTTGGTTCGACCCCAGCCCCCGACCAACAGTGATCTGTGTGGAGTTTGCATGTTCTCCCCGTGTCTGCGTGGGTTTACTCCGGGATTTCTCCGGTTTCCTCCCACATGCCAAAAACATGCAAGTTAGGTTAATTGGCCTCAAACTGGGGATTCTAAATTGTCCTTAGGTATGACTGTGAGAGTGAATGGTTGTCTGTCTTTCTGTGTTGGCCCTGTGATAGACTGGCGATCTGTCCAGGGTGTACCCTGCCTCTCGCCCAAAAGATGCTGGGATAAGCTCCAGCCCCCCCGCGACCCGAAAAGGATTAAGCGGAAGAAGATGGATGGATGGATGGAGCTGCAGGTAGGAATCCTCACACCAGTGAACAAAATCATCAACTACTGGGCCGTGGCCACTCTCACCATTCTGGAGGAGACTGACAACAACTGAATCATCAGCATACTTTATAATGTGTCTGTTGTCATGTCTGCTCCGACACATGTTTGTCTACAGGATGAAGAGTAGTGGTGACAACACACACCTCTGAGGAGAGCCAGTAGAAGAACACTTTTGGTCAGACAATGTACCATTGACCCTTACTCTCTGTGTCCTGTTGGTTAAAAAAATCCAAAATCCAACCCACCAGATTATTACTCAAATCAAATTGTTGCAGGAGCCTTTCAACTAAAATATGAGGTTGGATTGTATTAAAGGAGGAAGAAAAGTCCACAAATAAAAGCCTGGCGTGTGTCCCATTAAAATTCAGATGTTTAAAAAGCATGTTAAACAGAGTGACAGTGGCATCCTCCACTCCTCTGTGAGGCCTATAGGCAAACTGCAAAGGATCCAATGCATGCTCAGTCTGCTTTAGGACCTCAAATCTGACCAGTTTTTCAAAAATTTTCATTAAAATTGAAGTCAAAGCAACTGGTCTAAAATCATTTACCATTTTAGGACAGCTGAATTTTGGAACGGGGACAACCACAGCATCTTTCCAGATCTTAGGCACATGTTGTGTCTGTAAGGACTTATTGAAAATGTAGTGAAACACAGGACTCAGTTCATGTGCACAGGACTTTACCAAGCGCCCACATAAATTATCAGAGCCCTGACTTTTGTTCACTTTTACACCACAGAACGTCCTTTTAACATCCTGCACCTGAATATTAAAGTGCTGATTGTCTTTGAGTTTCTGTTTCAAATCTTGGGTTTCTGTGGAAAAATCAAAGGAGTCAGAACAACCATAAAAACAATTAAGAGCATTAGCCAGCTCTGTGTCTGAATTAAGACCACCTAAAAACACACGATTACTGCACTCTGCGTTCTGAAGGCCTGCAATAGTTTTCATACTGGACCAGGCTGAACCAAGTTTCTTTGTTGCCATCTTTCTTTCCAATTCTGATTTATAATTCTGTTTTGCTCTTAAAATTTCGGCCTTCAGCTCTTTTGTGGCAACCTGCAGCTCAGAAACATCCCCCTGTTTAAAGGCAAGTGCTTTCCTCTGTAAGCAGGATTTAACTGATTTTGTAACCCATGGCTTGTTGTTGGGATATATTTTGACACGTTTACGTGGAACGATCATGTTTCTGCAGAAAGCCATGCATGAGCATGTCATGTCCACTAAAGGGTCCAAATCATCTCCGCAGAACAGTGTGAACACCTCCCAGTCCGTACAGTTAAAGCATTCCTGGAGGCAATGTACTGAATCCTCTGTCCACACGTTTATGTCTCTGGTCTTCACTTTGTCTCTTCTGAGAGCAGTTTTATATGTGGGCAGCAAATGTACACAGTTGTGATCTGAGGATCCTAAAGGAGGAAGGGGAATAGATTTATAGGCCCTCTCTATGGATCCATAGCACCGGTCCAATGTCTTTTTTTTTGCCTGGTTGGGCAGGAGACATACTGATAAAAGTTTTTAAGTGTCTTCTTTAGAGACACATGGTTAAAATCCTCAAGAATAAAATTTGGAGCCTCTGGGGAAATCGACTGCAACTGCTGTACCACATCAAAGACGGTGCTGGAGGCGGAGGCAGCATCCGCCCTCGGGTGAATGTACACAGTCCTTATGAAAAGTTGGGGGAACTCGCGGGGCAGATAAAAGAGGCATTGTGACACGGACAGAAGCTCCACATCTGGTGAACAGATGCGCTCTCTGACCGTGACAGATGTACAGTACTATTTATTAATATATAAACATACGCCGCCCCCCGATGTTTCCCCGTTATCTCTTCCTGCCGATCCGAGCGAAGTGGGGCTCCAAAGCCATCAGTACACAGGTCCGGGTCCCGGTCATGCGCCGTAAGCCACATCTCCATGTAAGCCATGACACAGCAGTTCTTGAAATCCTTCTGATATCGTACATTTCCTTGAATTTCATCCACTTTATTTCTCAGGGATTGTACGTTCCCCATAATAATGGAAGGAAGAGGAATGCGGTTAGGCTGACGCCTCCTCAGATTTAATCTTACGCCTCCACGCTTTCTGCGTTTCCTCCTCTTGTCTCTCTTTCCATCGCTGTGTCCATGAAAATCTCTTAAAATAAAGTCCGGCAGTTGCGGCACAGACTCAAACACAGATGCTGCATTATCCATATTTAAATGCAGTAACATGTTTCTGGAATTATTATTAGGCCATTTTTTAGGCAGACTTCAACCAAACTCCATACATGTGAGCCAAAACCAAAGACTATTCAAATTAAACAGATAAAGCTGCATTACCTCACCTGTAAGTTTCTGTAGTCTTTTTTAGGCCTCAGTGTTAGTAAGTTAGCACTAGTAGTTAGCTAATGCTGTCACTAGCTAGCTGCTTTAATCTGTGACACAGGTTAATTTCTAATTTGTTATCCAGTAAACTTTTTGTTTGCCAACAAAAAATTGGAATTTTACTTAGCAAAACTGAAGTACAGTGGGGCAAAAAAGTATTTAGTCAGCCACCAATTGTGCAAGTTCTCCCACTTAAAAGATGAGAGAGGTCTCCAGTTTTCATCATAGGTATACCTCAACTATGAGAGACAAAATGAGAAAAAAAAATCCAGAAAATCACATTGAAGGATTTTTAATGAATTAATTGGTAAATTCCTCGGTAAAATAAGTATTTGGTCACCTACAAACAAGCAAGATTTCTGGCTCTCATAGACCTGTAACTTCTTCTTTAAGAGGCTCCTCTGTCCTCCACTCGTTACCTGTATTAATGGCACCTGTTTGAACTCGTTATCAGTATAAAAGACACCTGTCCACAACCTCAAACAGTCAGACTCCAAACTCCACTATGGCCAAGACCAAAGAGCTGTCAAAGGACACCAGAAACAAAATTGTAGACCTGCACCAGGCTGGGGAGACTGAATCTGCAATAGGTAAGCAAGCTTGGTGTGAAGAAATCAACTGTGGAAGCAATTATTAGAAAATGGAAGACATACAAGACCACTGATAATCTCCCTCGATCTGGGGCTCCGCGCACGATCTCACCCCGTGGGGTCAAAATTATCACGAGAACGGTGAGCAAAAATCCCAGAACCACATGGGGGGACCTAGTGAATGACCTGCAGAGAGCTGGGACCAAAGTAACAAAGGCTACATCAGAAACACACTACGCCGCCAGGGACTCAAATCCTGCAGTGCCAGACGTGTCCCCCTGCTTAAGCCAGTACATGTCCAGGCCCGTCTGAAGTTTGCTAGAGAGCATTTGGATGATCCAGAAGAGGATTGGGAGAATGTCATATGGTCAGATGAAACCAAAATAGAACTTTTTGGTAAAAACTCAACTTGTCGTGTTTGGAAGAGAAAGAACACCATACCTACTGTGAAGCATGGGGTGGAAACATCATAGTTTGGGGCTGTTTTTCTGCAAAGGGACCAGGACGACTGATCCGTGTAAAGGAAAGAATGAATGGGGCCATGTATTGTGAGATTTTGAGTGAAAACCTCCTTCCACCAGCAAGGGTATTGAAGATGAAATGTGGCTGGGTCTTTCAGCATGACAATGATCCCAAACACACCGCCCGGGCAATGAAGGAATGGCTTCGTAAGAAGCATTTCAAGGTCCTGGAGTGGCCTAGCCAGTCTCCAGATCTCAACCCCATAGAAAATCTTTGGAGTGAGTTGAAAGTCCGTGTTGCCCAGCGACAGCCCCAAAACATCACTGCTCTAGAGGAGATCTGCATGGAGGAATGGGCCAAAATACCAGCAACAGTGTGTGAAAACCTTGTGAAAACTTACAGAAAACGTTTGACCTCTGTCATTGCCAACAAAGGGTATATAACAAAGTATTGAGATGAACTTTTATTATTGACCAAATACTTATTTTACCGAGGAATTTACCAATTAATTCATTTAAAATCCTTCAATGTGATTTTCTAGATTTTTTTTTCTTATTTTGTCTCTCATAGTTGAGGTATACCTATGATAAAAATTGGAGACCTCTCTCATCTTTTAAGTGGGAGAACTTGCACAACTGGTGGCTGACTAAATACTTTTTTACTCCACCGTATATACATCATTAGCATGGCCGTGTCCCAAAGAGGGTGGTAGCTAGTTGGAGAAGATCACACCCGGACAGTTTTGTGGTGGTTGGTGGGATTTTAACCACACCAGCCTAAAGACTGTGCCCCCCAAGTTTAAACAATGTGTAGACTTTAAGACCAGAGGAGAGAATATGTTGGACTTAGTGTACACAAACACAGATGCATATAAGGCGATACCCCGCCCCCATCTCGGCCGTTCTGATCACATGTCCGTGATGCTGCTGCCTGCCTACAAACCTTTATTGAAGCGCAGCAGGCCAGCAGTGAAACAAATCAGGATTTGGCCAGAGAGTGCAACCTCTGCACTGAAAGACTGTTTTCTGCACACAGACTGGGAGGTCTTCAAAATAGCAGCCTCCCAGGAAGACAAGACAGATGTGGAGGAGTATGCTGATACAGTCACCAGCTACATCACGAAGTGCACAGAGGATGTCACTACAGTGAAGACCATCACTATGCGGGGTAATCATAAGCCCTGGATGACTGCAGAGGTGCGCTCGCTGCTTACAGCCAGAGATGCATTCAGAGCAAAGGACAGGATCGCCCTCCGCTCAGCCAGGTCTGCGCTCTCAAAGAGAATTAAGGCGGCAAAGCGCGCCTATGCGGAGAAAATCCAGGGACCCCTCTGTGACACTAGGAACACCAAGCAGATGTGGCAGGGAGTTCGGACACTGACGGGCTATAAGTCTAGGCAGGGGGTCGATGATGACGACGCTTCACTTCCAGACAGGCTTAACGACTTCTTTGCATGTTTTGAGGCATCAAACTCGACAATCAGAGGGAGGGCTGGCCCACCCCCACCATCAGTCGGACCAGCTTTTACCATCAACACAGCGGACACATGGAGGACTCTAACCAGAGTCAACCCACGCAAAGCTGCAGGTCCGGACAACATTCCGGGACGTGTGCTCCGAGACTGCGCAAGCGAGTTGGCGGATGTCCTGACGGATGTCCTGGCGGATGTCCTGGCGGATGTCCTGACTGACATTTATAACATCTCCCTGAGTCAGGCCATCGTTCCCAGATGCTTCAAGACCATCTTGCTTCTGCCCTTCAGAGAGAACAGACGCCTTTTTCTTTGCTCCCTCTTTTACCCTCCTTCCCTCCCTAACTGAGAATCCCAGCTTGCTGTCTTGTCTGCGTCGCTGTTCTTCTGGCTGAATCTTGATCCAAACGAAAAAAATGGATTTGGTGAGCGGCTTTAATAAAATTAACAACATTTCATATACATTCGGGCCAGGGGGAGCCCCTATGGAGAGACCCATGGATTGGAATGCATGTGTCTGCATGATTCGACTGAGGATGTGGAAACATCTACCTGGTTTGGCTAGGATCACAGGATTTTCTGCTGATTGGCTCTGGAGTTTTTCCTGGTGTATCGAAAAATTAACTGGAAGAGCTAATTAAAAGCGGTCCCGGCATAGCTGCTTCTCAACAATTCGACTAGACGGGGGAGTGCACCAACTATCGGCAATGATTAACATGGAAATTACCATCTGGCATGCACTGTAGAGGGATGGACTCTACCGGACATGTTTACCCATGTTCTAGAAGGGAAACATCTGGAGTCGTTTTTGGTGCCTCCAAGGAATGGATTTAAAGCCTATGTATGGAAATTATGAACACAGGATTGCAAGAGATGAGAAATTCTATGCTCTGAGTGATCTGTGTGTCTATCAGACCTTGAATTCGATGCCCTGTTGTCTATTTTCCTCCTGGATTAAGACAAAACAGAAGATTGCGCTTCTCTTTCATAAACATACTGGGACTGCATCTGAACTCTCATTGACATGTGACTGGCTCAGGAAATTTCCATCTGCCATGCCTCAAGGACATGCTTCCGAGTTTCAGACACATAACATCTTGGCTGGGAGAGATTTTGCTGCCTCCAGTAACTGATAAACACCCACCTGCATTCAACATACACGAACACACTGATTCATTCATATATACTGAATTACACCCATCCATTCACTGATCCTCTCTGACTTTTGGTCTTTTGGTTTTTTGTGGTTGATTGTTGCTCTATGCTATTGAGAGATTTTTTTTCATTGTAATCATAATCTGCTTAAATATTCATAAGCTGTATTCTGATAACGAAGTTTTTTTTCTCTCCTCCCCCCTTGTGTCGTTCCCTCCCCTCCCCTCCCTTTCTTATCTATCTCTGTTTGATGAGGCGCCTATTATGGCTGCCGTGTCGTTGTGTTGCGCGCATGCGCACCAATGTCAAGTCAAATTCCTCGCGTTTTTTTTACATGCTTGGCAATAAAGTTTATTCTGATTCTGATTCTGATTCTTTATCATTGTACCGGTGGCAAAGAAACCAGTTGTGTCCTGTTTGAATGACTATCGTCCTGTTGCACTGACACCAATTGTGATGAAGTGTTTTGAACAGCTTGTCAAACCACACATTACAGCCTGCCTCCCTGCATCACACGACCCGCTCCAGTTTGCATATCGTTCAAACCGCTCCACGGAGGATGCTATAGTCACCACCCTACACTCTGTCATCACCCACCTGCACCAGAAAGACACCTACGCCAGACTCCTGTACAATGATTTCAGTTCAGCATTCAACACCATTATTCCCCAGAGACTGATGGAGAAATTACTCCTTCTTGGTCTGAACACCACCACATGTCTCTGGATCCTGGATTTCCTGACTGAGAGACCTCAGTCTGTCCGGGTTGGAAACAACATCTCCAACTCTGTCACGCTGAGCACCGGATCCCCTCAAGGCTGTGTACTCAGTCCACTGTTGTTTACACTTCTAACACATGACTGTGTATCCAGACACGAGGGGAACCAGACTATTAAGTTTGCAGACAACACCACGGTGGTGGGACTTATTCAGAGGGATGAGGAATCAATGTACAGGGAAGAAGTGAGAGTCCTGGAGGGCTGGTGCAGGGAGAACAATCTGGTGCTCAACGTGGACAAAACGAAGGAGATGATTATCGACTTCCGGCGGTCACAGCCTGAGCACGTCCCCCTCAGCATCGGCGGCCGTTTAGTGGAGAGAGTACAGAACATCAAGTTCCTCGGAGTGCAGATCTTGCAGGACCTGACCTGGAGCAAGAATTCCTTGGAGATCAGGAAGCCAGCTCAGCAGAGACTGCACTTCTTGAGGAAACTCAAACAGGCCTCTCTCCCCATCTGCATCCTCAGGACCTTCTACAGAGGTGTGGTGGAGAGTGTTCTGACGTACTGCATTGTTAAATGGTACTCCAGCTGCAGTATGTCAGACAAAAAAGCCCTGCAGAGGATAGTCAAGGGGGCTGAGAGGGTAATTGGAGTCTCCCTCCCCTCTGTCCAAGAACTTTTTCAGAACCGTTGTAGGAGCAGGGCACTGAACATTGTCAAGGACTGTTCTCACCCTCTGCATAAACACTTTGAACTTCTTCCATCTGGTAAACGATTCCGGAGCATCAGAGGCAGAACCACCAGACTGATCAACAGCTTCCTTCCACAAGCTGTCAGGATGCTGAACAGTTGACCCGGAATCTCTCATACACACTACTGCACCTACGGACATTTTGTATATTATTTGTATATTATAGTTAGTTGGGGTTTTTTTTTTTTCCCCAAGTATGTCTCAGGGATGTGTGAATGGATGGGGGGTGGGGTGGGGGTGGGAGATGGAGCTATGTGGGAGTGTGTCTTAAATCATGCTGCTTCTATTTATATGGATGCCGAGAGAAACGCAATTTCATCTTGCCTGCACTACAGTTGTATGTACAGCAATATGACAATAAAGTTTGATTTGATCATACTGTGCGAAATTTAACTAAATTGATTATTGGTAATTTTCAGCAGTGTTGCCAGATGGGAAACATTGAAGTATCGTACCAGCGGCTTAAAATTATCGTATTTTGAGGAAAATTATCGTGCACACCCAGTTTTCATTCTGATGTGGCTCAGGACCATCTGCTTCAGTAACATATTATTACAGATCATGCATATTATGGCCTATAACACAGTTTTACCTTTAAATGATCTCACAAAAAACGCTACCTGTGTGGAGTACAGGATGAGCCCCTGGCCTGCACTGAACAACCCACAATATGTCATAGTAAACTATCTTCTATATGTCTTTTGTTGAATCATCATATATCAAGGTCTTGCCTCATAAATGTTTTGAGAAGTAATCTGTTAATACATTTGGAACTAGAAAAGCACTCGGAGAGCGCAGACCTCCGCCAAGCGCCACAGTTCCCCCCCATACAGTGTTTGTGTGTACGTTTTCAGATTCCTTGACCATGAAAACATATGACTAGCAATTGGATTGACAATGATAGGATTAGTGGTTCAGTAGTAAAAGCATTACCTCCTTGGCGGAGGTAATAAACTGAAGTGTTGGTGTTGTGTCCATCTCCTCCATCTCCAAACTCCCAGGCTGCGGGCGTTGCAATTGAATGAATGAATGAACGAATCTTTATTTCGAATAGATTAAGAGTACAGGTTAAAAGAAAGTGAATAATATAACAAAGGGGGAAAGAAAATCCAACAAGGTCAAATTAGACAATAACTCCTCTGATTATACAGTTCAACATAAGTTATCCGAAATGTGTGATGGCTGAAGGCGCAGCTTATATTGCCCACCCATGTTCCATCCAAGAATTCAAAAGAAAAAACAAAAGAAATCATGGCACAACCGCGTACAACCCACAGGCCAATGGGTTATGCGAGCGTTTTCATAGATCACTGAAAGCAGCACTGAGGGCTTTACTAACGGATGCAAATTGGGTAGACAGGTTGGCGTGGGTTTTATTGGGGTTGCGCTCCGCGGCAAAAGAGGATTTGGCAGCTTCCCAGGCAGAGAGCTGGTTTTTGCGCAGCCACTATGGCTGCCCGGGGAATTCCTGCCAAATAATCTGGCGGCGGACAGCTGCCCATCTCAGCTTTTGCAGCGTAGCGCAAACACAGGCACGCTGCCGGGCCCTGCCCACCACTTTTTTCGGCGTGCTTTTGTGGCTAAAACTTTGAAGAAGGCGGAGTTTGTGTTCGTCAGACACGACGAGCAGCGCCCTCCATTGCGCCTGCACACATATTGAAAATGGCCGTATCTCACAATGTTAAAGAATCCTTTAAAAAATTCCTGTATCCAGACGGTGATCTGGATCATCCCCAAAATTTAATCAGTTCTTCCTTGTACCATTTCCAACAACGCCTGAAAGTTTCATTGAAATCCGTCCCAAACTTTTTGAGTTATCTTGCTAACCAACAGACAAACAGACAGACAGACAGACAGACAGACGCTGGCAAAAACATAACCTCCTCCTGGCCTCTGGCCTGGTGGAGGTAATAAACATCTCAATCAATCCACCTAAACTACTGCTAAATTGCCTCTTGTCTCCACCAAGGAGGTAATGTAATCGGGGTCGTTTGTCTGTGTGGTCATCGGTTTGTTAGCAGGATTACGCAAAAACTGCTAGACGGATTTTGATGAAAATTTCACCAGAGGTAGCTCTTGGGCCAAGGAGGAACCCATTAAATTTTGATGATGATTTGAGAGTGCATACCTCCACCAAGGACTTTGTTTGAATTTGTGCAGCAGGATTATACAAAAACTACTGGATGCATTTGGATGAAATTTTCACCAGAGGTGGTCTTTGGCTAGAGAAGAACCCATAACATTTTGGTGATGAGCTCAGAATGCATACCTCCATTAAGGCTCTTATCTTTTCACAGTGTTTTACCAAGAATACTCCAAAACTACTGGATGGATTTGGATGAAATCTTTACCAGAGGTGGTCCTTGGACTAGAGAAGAACCCATAATATTTTGGTGATGATCCAAGAATGCATACTTCCACTAAGGCTCTTATCTTCTCACAGTGTGTTAGCAAGAATCCTCCAATACTACTGGATAGACTTTGCTGCAATTTTCACCAGAACTGGCTCATGGCCTACACACGAACCCAATACATTTTGGAGGTGGTCCATGATTAATGGAAGGAGCCTTGGCGGAGGTATGTGCTCTCTGAGTGCTTTTCTAGTTTAAGAAGAAACCGGTTGTAGTTTTATTGAGAACCCCAATCCAGACACATTTTTGCAGCAGCAACAGAAAACTTTAGTTCTAATGCCAAAAACAGGTTTGAACTACCCAGTAAAGCTGTGTTTCCCCCCTCCCCCTTTCATTTCTCAACATGCTGGTGATGTTGCTTACTTGTTGAGTCTACCGTGCCTACATTAGTGCTGTAACATACAGTATGCGAATGATTAGATCAAGTGTACTACTTTTTATGGGTGAACGTACTGTCTGAATTACTCACCGGAACTGCAGTGAAAGCCAGGGATTACCAGCTAAATCACCCGCCTGCCAACCATAGAGGAACTCAGGAAGGCCATCGACAGCTTGGCCTTAGGCAAAGCCCCAGGCAGCAACGGGATTTCCCCGGGCCTGATCAAACACTGTAAGACTATCCTCCTGCTCCCATTGCATGAAGTCCTCTGTCAGTGCAGGCAAGAAGAGGCTGTACCACAGGACATGAGGGATGCCAAGATCATCACCCTCTATAAGAACAAGGGCAAAAGGAGTGACTGCAACAACTACAGAGGCATCTCTCTACTCAGCATCGTCGACAAAGTCTTTGCTTGGGTCATTTTGATTTGCCTGCAGAAGCTGGCAGAACATGTCTACCCAGAGTTGTAGTGTGGCTTTCGTGCCAAGAGATCAACGGTAGACGTGGTCTTCTCCCTCCGCTGATTCCAGTAGAACTGCAGAGAACAGCAGATGCCCCTGTATGTCGCCTTCATAGATCTCACCAAGGCATTCAACCTCATCAGCAGAGTTCTGAACAACTTATTTTTTCACACATAAGGAGTTGTTCAGAACTCCTTATAAGAACTCCTTATACAAAGATAAAGAGTGATGATAATCAAGTCAGTGGCGATAATGCACATGTAAGCTACTTGCCAATCACCAATCAAATCTAAAAGAAGAAGAAGAAGAAGATGACCTGTTCAAGATTCTCCCAAAGATAGGCTGCCCACCAAAGCTGCAGAACATGATCGAGTCTTTTCACTCAGACATGAAGGGGACTGTGCAGTTCAACGGGAGTTCCTCCAACCCCTTCAGCATCTGCAGTGGCGTCAAACAAGGCTGTGTCCTTGCTCCCACACTCTTTGGGATATTCTTTGCCATCCTCCTAAAGCATGCCTTTGGCACTGCAACTGAAGGAATTTACCAATGCACCAGGTTAGACGGCAGGCTTTTCAACCTTGCCTGCCTCAGAGCCAAGACGAAGGATTGCGAAATGCTCATCAGAGACATGCTGTTTGCTGATGACGCAGCAATTGCAACACACACCCAACAGGAGGTGCAGACACTGATGGACCACTTCTCACAGGCCTCCAAGGATTTTGGACTCACCATTAGCCTGAAAAAGACCAATGTCCTGGGACAAGACACTGAATCACCACCTGCCATCACCATTGATGACTATGAACTCAACGTCGTCCACCACTTCACCAACCTTGGCTCTAGCATAACCGACAACCTCTCCCTTGACACAGAAATAGGCAGGAGGATCGGGAATGCAGCTACAGCACTCATTCGCCTCACAACCAGAGTGTGGACAAACCCCAAACTGTCTGTGAAGACTAAGATGGCAGTGTATAATGACTGTGTCATCAGCACACTGCTGTAGGGCAGTGAGTCATGGACAACATATGCCAGACAGGAGAAGTGATTCAACACCTTCCATCTGCGAAGCATCCGCCGCATCCTAGGCATATCTTGGCAGGACAGGGTAACCAACGCAGATGTCTTGAATCACGCGGGACTTCCCAGCATGTTCACTCTCCTCAGACAGCACAGGCTGTGCTGGCTAGGCCATGTCCACTGCATGGACGATGGGTGCATCCCAAAGGACATCCTGTATGGAGAACTGGCATCTGGGAGGAGATCCACGGATTGTCCCCAGGTCTGGTACAAAGATGTCGTTAAGAGAGACATGAAGGCCACCGACATCAACACAGAGACCTGGGAGAGCCTAGCAGGTGACCGTGCAAAGTGGAAAGGGACCCTGAAGCAACACCTGAAATCAGGTGAGGAGAAAATGATGACCAGTATGTGTGGGTGCTCGGGGGTGGTTGGGGGGGCCATTGGCGCGGGTTGGTGGCTGTGTTGCTGTTGGGCTGCTCCAGGGTGGCTGTGGCTGTGGGGCGGCCTGTTGTTGTCGGTGTGCATCTGGGGTGGGTGGTCGGTGGGCTTGCAGTAGGTGCTCGAGGGTGTCACTTGGCATGTGGGGCACCGTGTGGGCCCGGCCCATTGTTCACTATTGTGACTATTGCTGTTGTGCATATTTGTGTGTGCAAGATGAGTGGGAATGGGTGTGGCTTCTCCATCATGTTTGTGGTGTTGAGAGCACCAGGGCGCAACACTGGTGGGTTCTGGGCTGCCTGGCCTGGCGGCCCTCACCCTGGGTTGGGATTTAGGGGCAGTGGGTGGCCTCATGAACCAGTTTGCGAGCTGGCTTCTGGTGAGGTGAGGGGGCTCACTTTTGGACCGCCTCCCTCCCAGTCTTATTTCCCACCCACCCTCCCCCTGATTCTGGGTGGAATATACATATTCTTGGATACAGTTAGAGCTTTGGGGCGGGGGGAAGGTGCGGCATTGTGTCGGTGAAGGGGATACCTCTGCTGCATGGTCGGGCTGCCCTCACCTCAATTTTAATTGCATTTTAGACACTGAGGGTTTGGGGGGGATGGGGGCCCCTCTGCCTATCACAGTGGCTGGTGGTGCTCCAACTACCATCCCCTCAATTTTTATTGCATTATGGTAGTCCACACATTTACACACAATCTCATCATGCAACTGACATACACCTACCATGTTTTGTGCAAGGAGGAGGGGGTGGGGGGGTCTTCCCCCACCCCATTGCCCTCCTCCTGCTGGGAGCAGGGGGGCCCGGAGGGGGGCCTGGGACCCGTCAAGTTGTCAAAATCCCTGGGTGTTGCTGAATGTATAGATACAAGCAAGGGAGTGAGAGAGGGACTTAATAAGAGAGCAAGCAAGAGTGAGGGCATGGAGAATAGAGGTGGTGATGGTGGGTCGGTTTTGTGTGGCACTTTGTATGTCGGGTGGCATCTTGGGGCGCCTGCGGTGATCTGCTGATCAGTTGCTCAGGTGGGTGCTGGGGGTGAGGGTCTGCTTCTGTGGCCGCAGCCGCCCTGGGGTGGGTCGGCAGGGGGTGGCCGCTGGCCTGCGTCGGTGGTCTCCCCAGCCGCTGCCAGGCACTGGTGCACGTTCTCGCTGCATCTACATTGCAGTAACCCTAAGAAATAAGGGTGAATGAGGGTGGGGGAGTGTGAGGGGGGAGAGCATGAATGGATGTGAGTAGGTCGGAGTGTGAGTGAGAATGCGTGTGTCGGTGAACGTGAGTAGGTGTGGGTGACCTTGAAGACGAGTAGGAGTGAGATTGAACGGGAATAGGAGTGAGAGAGAATGGATGGGTCCGGGAGTGTAAGAGTGGGTGAGTGAGAGTGAGGGAGTGCATGTGGGTGCGGATGAGAGCATGAGGGTGTGAAAGTGTGAGGATGGGTGTGTCTGCAAGTTGGGAGGTGCTGGATTGAGGGGGGTAGTGCCTCTTGGCTATGTGGGCTCCCCTGGGTAAGGGGGACTTCTTTGGGCATGGGGGTCCCTGGGGTGTGTGGCGGTGGTGCTGGGGGGGACCCGCTGTGTGGGTGCTTGGGGGGGTTCATGCCATGGGGCGCGGGCCTGTCTCTGGCCCAGGGGGTGGGGACACTGGCCTCCTGGCGCCTGGGGCCCGGGGACTGGCGTTGATGCCACTGGGGTGGGGTGGGGTGGGGTGGGGGGTTGGCGGGCCCGGGGGTGTGGGCCCACTGTGCCGACCGCCTGGCAGGCTGGCCTCCCTCAATCATCCCTCTGGGGGTGGATGCCTGGCTTTCCTGGGGCTTGCTGACCTCAGGCATTTGTGCCCTGTGAGGGTTGGCGGTGCTGCCTTTCCTGCCCAGGGCTCCCGGGGGAAGAGAGCTGCTGCGACCAGCCCCCCTCTTCTGTTTCCTGACAAACCACTCACATGCACACACTTATTTTGCGCACGCTCTCATATATACGAACACGGACGCACACGCACAAATGTCTTTCCTTTAACAGGTGCAGATACCAGACTCATGTTGAGACATCTTCGGTGGAAGAAGCAGTTTGTCTTCTGTTTGTTTAAGTTGTTGGTCTGTTTGTCTTTTTGTCTGTTCCCCTCCCTTTTCTTCCCCCCTCCACACACTTCCTTTCTATATTCCTCATCCTCTCGGGTCCTCCATGGGTAAAATAATTTAAATAAAGTATTAAAAGTTATTACAGGAGGAGTTTACAACAATATACAGTACATAGTTAGGTACTGTATAAAACTCCTTTTGACAAAGTACATCTGTTTTGGCACAATAAGGGTAACAGATCTCTGTTCTGCTTACCTAGCTGCCTGACAGGACAAAAAAAGAAAAAGAAAATGATGACCACTGCTGCAGAAAAATGAGCACGCAAAAAGGAAAGCAGCAGCTCCAACAAACCAAAGACTACTCACAGGTGTGACCTTTGCAATAGAGACTGCCACTCCCGCATCGGTCTATATAGCCACAAACAATGCTGCTCCAGGTGAGCAGACAACCAGAACTAGGATGCTTCACCCATGGTCATCCCTGACCGACGGAGGCCTGAGAAGAGATGTATGCACAGGATCCGTATTCTGGGATTATTAGTCAAATTATCGTACATTATTGGATTTTTGGAATTATTGATCGTACATCATACAGAGGGCAAAACTATTATACAAATACGATAATTACACTGGTCAACACCAAATGTATTGTCTTATTGTTGTATTATTGTTTTTTTAAGCTGATTTAGAACAATTTTGATGTGCTGAATCCAAAAATCACATTGGTTTTGCTCAATCGGGTCAACTTTTTGAACTATGGCCACATGTTTTTTTACATTTTTGTTTACATGTACGGGTATTTTCGCCTTATATGTGTCATGAATCTGGGTTTGGTGGGTCCAAACCCAGTTCTGACTCATTTATTTGCCCTATTTTCCATCAGGCGCGTCAGGCAGCTGTTTGGGTCCTTCGCTCTCTGACAGCTTGGGCACACCTCCTCCTCTTGTCAAGTGCCATCAACTGTGCTTTGTTATTGGGTGTTTCACACACACACACACACACACACACACACACACACACACACATACATACACACTCCATCCATTCTCATTCACACGCCCAGACACTCACTCATGCACACCTGGGGTTTATTTTGTCCAGCCCACGCAATCTCACACCGGCAATCTTTTCCCTCGTTAGGATTATTATTATTTAAACAAGGGGTTAGTAGGAAGAGATCGTCGGGGCATTCAGCTCCATACGTGGCAGCATATTTCTCCACGTATGCACATTTCACTACCTTCGTGTTGTTCAGCTTGTCGTTTCAAGTACGGTTAATCCCTCAATGTTTGCAGCTGACTCTGCTCTCTTCCTCATCCTCCAGACTGCACGGACAGCCCGGATCGCTCCAGTCCCATAGTTTCATGTTTGCCTTTCTCCCTGTGCCAACAGCAGCCCTGCGGCACTAAGCAATTTCTCCGCCGGGCTGTAGAGCATCCAGGCGGCGTTTCTGCATGTCTGGTGGCCTAATCCCACCATTTCAACCCTCTGTATTTGTGTGGTTACTGGACTCATTAATTTGTTGCAGTTTATGTTAATAAATGGCACGTTCTACTCCAGCACTTGAGTTTTTCATTCCCTCAATCGTGCACTGTGTTTTGGTGCGTGAGGAATCATGACAGAATGCCCCGACAATACCGAAAAAACTCAGCGGAGCAGACGTGCATTTTTTCTTTTGCTTTCACCTCTTTTTCCTTTCTCCTCGAGTAAGGACGGGATGATCTAGATGGACGAGGAGCAGAGAGCCCAGGAGCTGTTGGAAGAAGTGATCTTTGCCTTTCAGTGGCCACAGTTTCCTGAGGACGTGCAGTGGGCACGGCTCGTTGCAGAGGACGTCGAGCGGCGCCATCCTAACCTCCGGATCATTCCTAGGGTGGACGCCATCCTCTTCGCCATCCTCCCCTTGCCAGACGTGGAGCCGGAGGGTGCCCCTCCTACACCGGAGCCAGCCCCCCATCAGAAGAAACGTTTCCAGCGGAGGAAGACCTCCTCTCCTTGCAGTTCTCTTTCTTCTCCCAGGCCGACGCCCGCCCAGTCCTTATCGTTATCGTACTTCTGGCAACATTGATTTTCAGGGTTATTTACACAATATGGTTTAATTACAATATTACAAGACTTACAATTCTGCTCAATGGAAAATTTTATTTTATTATATTGGTGGAGAGTAACTAGAGGTGGTTAAAGCTAAAAACATGAAATGAAATACAGTGTAGTGCAGATTCAGCATGCAGATATTTTTTTTTTTTTTTTTTGGTAGCTCTGAGCAGCATGTGTTTGTCAAATTATAATTTTATAACTAACAAACCTCTTTTGGCAGCAGCAGTGCAGCTTGTGTTTATACAAGGTTGGCTCATTAAAGATTTCCCCTGACCCACTTCCGGTTACTGTAGGAAGCTGAAATTGCACATGTATAATACATATTTCTATAGCTCACACTGTAATTTGCAGCTCTGAACTACAAAGAGTTTCTCTTTACAAGTGCTAAAGTGGAGTAAGGCTTGATAATGGAGACAGCTGAATGCAAAGCAGTCATCAGGTTCTTGTACTTGAGAGGCCGCATGCAATGGGAGACATTTGATGAGATGAAAGAGACTTATGGGTAGAATGCCTCATCCTATTATGTAGTGGCATCAATGGCGACCCCAGTGCGCCACTGATGAAGACACCATCCAGCAAGTGGAGGCCACCATTTTGGAGGATCACTTCATAACCATTCGCCAACTAGCCCAAGATGTCAAGATCACTGTGGAGTCTGTGGAAAAAAATCATGCACGGCCATTTGCACATGCAGAAGTTGTCTGTCCGTTGGATTCCCTGGGTGCTCACAACTTTCCAGAAACAGGAATTAGTCACATGCTCCCAGGCTCTTTTGGCCATGTGCCAAGTAAACCAGGACTTCTTTGATGGTCTAATCATGCGGGATAAAGTATGGGTCTATCACTATGATCCAGAGACTGAAGACCAGTCAAAGCAATGCAAATATTTTTACTCACCTTAGAAGGCACGAGTCCAACTCTCAGTGTGCAAGGTCCTGCTCATGGTCTTTTGGGACCAACGTGAAGTATTTATGATTGATTTCATGGAAAAGGGTATCACAATTAGTGGGACTTACTACCTTTCACTGCTGCAGAAATTGCAGAAGGCTTTCAAAATCAAGAAGCATGGCATGCTGTCCAAAGGTGTCTGCCTCCTGCAAGACAATGCCCTGGTTCACAACTCACATGTTGCCCAGACAGAATCACGGCTATGGAATCCTTCTTCACCCCCTTACTCTTCCAACTTCAGACCATCTGAATTTCAACTCTTTCCAACCATGAAGTCATTTTTGAAGGGCAAGCACTTCCAAGATGATGAAATGCTTATTTGTGTGGTCAAGTCATTGCTTCTGACACAAATCTGCAGACTTCTACAGGCAAGGTCTCCACAGCTGCATAACGCAATGGGTGTTACAACTCGCCGCTCATTAGCAGCGCCAGCTGAGCGCACACCTGCACCTCGTCATCGGCGGAGCATATAAGCCGCTCTGCCCTGGGCTTCGGCCTGAAGCCGTCTGTTCCCTTCGGCTACTTGCTTCAGAGGAACCCCCTCGCCAAACAGCAAGATCTCTCACGTAAGCAACTCTTTACTTGTGTTCCAGTCTTTCCCCTGTGCACAGGTGGACCTTTCCCGGCGGCGGACCCCGCCCCCGCATCACCACCTCGCGGCTGCTGTCAGGTGCATCGTCAGGTCTCTGTCTCCCAGACTCTCCCTTGTGCGTGCCTGCCACCTGCCCTGCCAAGTAAGCCAACTAACCTCTCATCTCCTGTTGTACTGGTTTGATGCCCGTCACCTTCTCCCTGTGTTCTCTCCCCAGGGTTGTCTGGCTGTACGGTTTCCTGCCTCCGTGCCTGACGCTGACGTCCACCACCAGTACATCCACATTCCACAAACACGCATCCATTCATCCTTGTTGTTGAATAAAGCTATTGAATTCACTCTGAGCCTGCATGTGTGTCTCCTGAGCCGTGCGTTATGTCAGTACGGCTTCAGCAGAGCGGCTCGGCGGACAGCGGGCTCACACGCCGATTTTCCACCCTCGAGGCTTGGGTGGATTTAATAGCTCATCAGCAGCAAGTGATACTAAACCAATTGACCTCGATAACTGCCCGGTTAGACCGTCTGGACCCCCCACAGCCGTTCCCCTCGGCTCGTCAGGGAGGTGCAGCTCCTGCTGCTTCAGCGGCCGTCCAGTCAGCCCCGGGAACCCCAGCCCGACTCACACCCATTCCTACCCCCACCCGCTTTAGCGGTAAGCTCGGTGGAGCGCGGGGATTCATCATGCAGTGTGAGTCGGTGTTTCTGCACGTTCCCGGGGACTTTCCCTCAGACCATAGCCGAATTGGCTATATAGGAAATCTCCTGGAGGGTCGGGCACTCACCTGGGCTTATGCCGTAATGGCGAGGCCCGGTTATGCCTCCCTCACCTATGGCCAGTTCGTCAAAAATTTTGTGGAAGTCTTTGATCACTCCCGAGTGGAGAGTGTCCTGACCGATTGTCTCCTCAGCCTTCAGCAGGGGAGCCGATCGGCCGCGGACTACGCCATAGACTTCCGGGTTACAGCGGAGGAGGTTGGCTGGGGGGAACGTGCCCTCTGCGGCATCTTCCTCCGCAGTTTAAATTCAGGTCTGAGGGATGAATTGGCTGGACGGGATATCCCTGAAACAATGGCGGAGCTAATCTCGCTAACAATTAGCTTGGACAACCGGTTGCGCGAGCGCGCCTCAGAGCGGAAGCAGCCTTCTCGCTCTCGAGGAGCCTCGTCACGCCGGCTTCAAGCTCACCCCCTGGCGTTACCGCCGCCGGAGGTTCCCGAGGAGTCGGAGCCAATGGTGACGGGCCGGGCAAAGTTCCCTCTAGCAGAGAGACAACGCCGACGTGCGCTGGGTCTCTGCATGTATTGCGGGGACGACCAGCACACGGTGGAGCAATGCCCAGAGAAGCCAAACGGGGAGGTCCGCGAGTCACTGTAGGGGGCCTCGCGGACGCTAACCGGACAACTCCCCTCACTCATTTGTCGCTGCCCATCTGTTTTTGCCACAACACCACAGGGCATCTCACTCACGCACTGGTGGACTCAGGCGCGGAAGGCAGCTTTATTTCACAAAGCCTGGCAACCCGATTGGGCATCCGTTGCCACCCCCTTAAAACTCCTCTCACCCTCATTAATCTCTCCCGTGCATCTCTGGGGAAAGTGACCCACCGGACAAACCCCGTCTCTGTCATCGTCTCAGGGAATCACCGGGAGGAGATCTCCTTCTACATCTTGCCCTCCGCTGTGTCTCCAGTGATCCTGGGTTATCCGTGGCTCCGTCTCCATAACCCCATCCTGGATTGGAAGACCGGGAAGGTAATAGCCTGGCGCACCTTCTGTATGAGCACCTGCCTCCAATCCGCTGCCTGCTCGCCATCCTCTCCTCCCGTGGTCAAGGATGCCGCGCCTCCGGACCTTTCCTTGGTGCCCATGGAGTTTCACGACCTGGGCGCAGTCTTCAGTAAGTCCAAGGCAATGTCCCTTCCTCCACACAGGCCTTACGACTGCGCCATAAACCTCCGCCAGGGGGCGCCGCTCCCTTCGGGACGCCTCTACAGCCTGTCAGCACCAGAGAAGGAGGCCATGAACTCATACCTCAAGGAATCTCTCAGCGCAGGTATTATTCGCCCATCATCATCGCCATTAGGTGCAGGATTCTTCTTCGTGGGCAAGAAGGATGGCTCGCTTCGTCCGTGCATCGACTTCCGAGCCCTAAACGACATCACGGAGAAGGACCGTTACACCCTGCCCCTGATGGACACTGCCTTCCACTCCCTCCAGGGGGTGACCTGGTTTACCAAGCTGGATCTCCGCAGCGCGTACCACCTCGTCCGGATCCGGGAGGGAGACGAATGGAAAACAGCCTTCCGTACCCCGAACGGCCACTTTGAATACCTGGTCATGCCGTTCGGGTTGACCAACGCTCCAGCCGTCTTTCAGCGCCTGATAAATGATGTTCTCCGGGATTTCACTGGCCTGTTTGTGTTCGTCTACTTGGATGACATTCTCATCTTCTCCAAGTCCAGGGACGAGCACCAGGTGCATGTGAGACAGGTCCTGCAGAGGCTACTGGAGAATCGGTTGTACGTGAAGGCGGAGAAGTGCAAATTCTATGTCAAGAAGACGTCATTTCTCGGGTTTGTCATCTCCCATGACCAGGTGCTTCCAGACCCAGCCAAGATTAAAGCGGTGGTAGATTGGCCGACTCCCTCGTCTAGAAAGCAGGTGCAACAATTCGTCGGCTTTGCCAACTTCTACCGCCGCTTTGTGCCCAACTTTGGAGCCATCGTCGGCCCTCAGACCCATCTCACCTCCCCTAAAACCCGGTTCCAGTGGACTGAAGAGGCCGCGGCGGCCTTCCAGGCGCTGAAGGCGGAATTTTCATCCTCCCGGGTCCTCAGCCAGGTCGACCCCTCTTTGCAGTGCATCATGGAGGTCGACGCCTCGGATACGGGGGTGGGGGCGGTGCTGTCTCAGCGGTCACCGGCTGATGGGGTCAAACGGCCTTGTGCCTTCTTCTCCAGGCGCCTGTCCCCAGCGGAGCGCAACTACGACGTGGGGGACAGGGAACTTCTTGCCATCAAGCTCGCGCTCCAGGAGTGGCGTCACTGGCTGGAGGGGGCCGCCCTGCCCTTCGTGGTGTTAACGGACCACAAAAATCTGGAGTATTTAAGAACTGCCAAGCGCCTGAACGCCCGCCAGGCCCGTTGGTCCCTGTTTTTTGCTAGGTTCCATTTCACCATCACATTCAGGCCGGGCTCCAAGAACGGTCTCCCTGACGCCCTCTCCAGGCAGTTCGCCCCTGAAGATTCGGGGGATGCTGTTCATACCATCCTGCCCAGGTCGTGCATCGTGGGAGCCGTTACTTGGGAGACTTGGGAGATCGAGGATAAGGTCCGAAAGGCGCAGGAATCAGAACCGGATCCGGGCGGCGGACCGGAGGGGAGGCTCTATGTTCCGTCCTCCGTTTGGGGGGAGGTCATCCATTGGCTCCACACATCCAAGCTAGCCTGCCATCCTGGGACCTCCCGAATGATTGACCTGCTCCAACGCTCCTTTTGGTGGCCGGGGTTACGCAAGGACGCGGCCCACTATGCCCGGGCCTGCCCCGTCTGTGCCACCAGTAAGTCTGGCAACTCTCCTCCTGCGGGTTTGCTCCAGCCCCTGCCCGTCCCTGGTAGGCCCTGGTCGCACATCGCATTAGACTTCGTCACTGGTCTCCCCGTCTCTAACAACTTCGACACTGTCCTGACCATCGTTGACCGGTTCTCCAAGGCTGCCCATTTCATGCCATTACGGGGGCTACCCTCTGCCTTGGAGACGGCAGACCTTCTCGTCCAACACGTGGTCAGGCTGCATGGGATACCAGCTGACGTGGTCTCCGACCGGGGTCCCCAGTTCACCTCTGACGTCTGGCGGAGTTTCTGCAGGACACTAGGAGCCCAGGTAAGCCTCTCCTCCGGCCATCACCCCCAATCTAACAGGCAGTGTGAACGGACCAACCAGGAGCTGGAGGCTGCTCTCCGTTGCGTCACTGCCTCGAAGCCTGCGTTATGGAGCAAACATCTCGCCTGGGTTGAATATGCTCACAACACCGCTCGCTCTTCAGCCACAGGGATGTCCCCTTTCAAAGTGTCCCTGGGTTACGACCCCACTTTGTTCCCCTCGCTGGAGGATGAATCTGCAGTTCCCACGGTCTGGGCTCACCTCAGGCGGTGTCGCTCAATCTGGACAGCCACGCGCAATGCGCTTTTATGCATGGCGGAGCGCAATAAGGCCACGGCGGATCAGCGAAGAAGACCTGCTCCTGCCTACCAGGTGGGCCAACCGGTCTGGATATCCACGCAGGATGTGAACCTGAAGGGTGAGAGGAGGAAGTTGGCGAAACACTTCATGGGCCCATTCCCCGTCACCAAGATAATCAACCCGGTGGCAGTGTGCGTTGCTACTCCCCCCTCCCTCCGCATCCATCCCACCTTCCACGTCTCTAAGGTGAAACCGGTGGTGTCTGATCCCATCTGCCCTCCTCCTGCTGCGCCGCCCGCGCCTCAGATGATTGATGGCCATCCGGCTTGGACTGTCTCGACCATCTTGGACTCCCGACGCCGGGGTCACGGGCTACAGTATTTGGTGGACTGGGAGGGCTATGGTCCAGAATGGAGGCAATGGGTCCATTCCTCGTTCATGTTGGATCGCTCTCTCATCACCGAGTTTCACCGGAAGTACCCCAATAAACCATCGCCAGGAGGCGCTGCTAGAGGGGGGAGTACTGTTACAACTCGCTGCTCATTAGCGGCGCCAGCTGAGCGCGCACCTGCACCTCATCAGCGGCGGAGCATATAAGCCGCTCTGCCCTGGGCTTTGGCCTGAAGCCGTCTGTTCCCTTCGGCTACTTGCTTCAGAGGAACCCCCTCGCCAAACAGCAAGATCTCTCACGTAAGCAACTCTTTACTTGTGTTCCAGTCTTTCCCCTGTGCACAGGTGGACCTTTCCCGGTGGCGGACCCCGCCCCCGCATCACCACCTCGCAGCTGCTGTCAGGTGCATCGTCAGGTCTCTGTCTCCCAGACTCTCCCTTGTGCGTGCCTGCCACCTGCCCTGCCAAGTAAGCCAACTAACCTCTCATCTCCTGTTGTACTGGTTTGATGCCCATCACCTTCTCCCTGTGTTCTCTCCCCAGGGTTGTCTGGCTGTACGGTTTCCTGCCTCCGTGCCTGACGCTGACGTCCACCACCAGTACATCCACATTCCACAAACACGCATCCATTCATCCTTGTTGTTGAATAAAGCTATTGAATTCACTCTGAGCCTGCGTGTGTGTCTCCTGAGCCGTGCGTTATGTCAATGGGAGAAGTGTGTGACCCTTGGTGGTACCTACGCAGAGAAAGACTAATAGCTGTGCCAAGTTTGGTTCCTCTTAGGCCATGGGAAATGAGTTGGGAAATCTTTAATGAACAGGATTTTATTTTAAAAGTCTTCTTCACTACTGAACCAGGCAGTTCTTAAACTCCATAACTGTGGACAACATGCTCTATCAAACCAAGATGGGTCAGTGGGGGAAATGTGGATAGATGTTCAGATCACTCACTGTTGGGGGTGGAGTTACTGTGTGTGAGAGAGCAAAACAAAACAGGCTGTATATGGTGCTTGATGAAGATAAAAACTAAGAGCTCCTGTGGGTCCATGAGATGCATTTTGCTTAAAAGAAGCTTCATCATCCTTATCCGCATCGCTTAGTGTTCATGCATGTCATGCGCATCCCTGTGCATGTGTATCAGCATACACACGTGTTAATGTGTGATTATCAGGTGTAAACACCAATGAGACCGTAATTAGGGATATGCCATTTCCTCTCTCTTCTGCGCTGTATTGTCTTTAAAGGTGACTGTGATTATGATTGATGTCCCTTTTATTCAGCGTCCATGTTTGTGTGTATACGAGTATGCGTGTGTGCTAGATTGAGATAAAGGGTTATTGTACTCGGACTCAAGCTGTGCTGCCTTGAAAGGGGGCCGTACCGAGCCATTATGGTCAGTAAGACATCCATTGATCAAACTGTCAAGTATCTACTTATGTGTGTGTGTGTGTGTGTGTATGTGTGTCTTGGTTTCAAGTGTGTGGGTATGTGTGTGTGCTCAGCTGATAAGCAAATTGCCCCTTGGCCAATAGAAACGCACAATCTAATGGCTCAGAAACATCAAGACAATTAGTGCATATAACAACAGGCAGCGATATAGTCATCCACTTACACATTTCTCCTCATCAAACGCATTATTCATGTTCCAGTGTTTCCTGTTCCTCTTTTCTCTCCCCGTTCTCTGTGCAGCTGGCGTACTCCTACACCTACGTAGTGTGTGATCTTAACACGGCGTGCACCGCGCATCTTCACTTGTGCATGCACACGCCGGTTTTAAAAAAAAAACGGGGCTAGACCTCATGTGAGCAGATGTGATAGGTGGCAACACCTCGGGGAGCTGATTTAAGCGTGTGCGAGAATCAGTTACGTACAGATGCAGATGCTTGCCAAGGCAATAATTTATTCAGCCTAAAAAAGGGAGATAGCTCCTGAATCCCCTCATCAACCCCACGCAGTCAAATCTCAACAGCACACGAACACACCCAGGCGGAGCACACGCACGCGCACGCATACAGAGGTATCTGCAATAAAATGGGATTAACTGTGGCTGCAGCTAATCCTGTTTGTCTGATTTTCACTGCGCTACATCCACAACAAGCTCCAGAGTTGAAACCCAAATCTGTCAATTTCCACTTTCTCGGGAAAAGTGGGCAAGCACATTACTGTACCTCACACGCGACTGTTAAGATTCCACAGGCGTGTCGGTGTCATTGTCGAGGCACAATATGCATCCGCGAGAAAAAAAAAATAAATTGTGACGTTACATCGCACAAAACTCGAATAATCGCAAAAGCATTTTCACTGCTCTGTTGGCTGCGAGGTAGAAACTTGAAACTAAACATTCTGGTTCAACTGTCAAGGTCAGCTCATGAAAAAGTGTGTGCTGTGGGAGAAGAATGAGAGCGGCAGTTAGCACTGCCATGCTCCAGTGGAGCTGCTCAGCAGATGATAGCAACAGACAGAGGTTCAACTCCCAGGTGTGAATGTTTGTAAAAGCAGCAACCAGAAACAAAATTGAACCTGTGCAAAGCCAGCTGTCGCTCATCACGGCACAGCTAGAGCCAACCTAAAAATGTTTTTCCATTGTTAAGATTTTTTTTTTTTTTTTTAAGATACTCCAGATGGATGTCTACAAATCTCAGACTTACAGGTCCTCAAGGGACTATGCATTTAAGCCTATATGTTGAAGTATTTAATGTTTTTCCAACCTATTTAACAAGTGCATGATGGGAAAATAAACATCCAGACAGAATGCAGGGTAGCACTTTATGATACAGCCTGTAAACTGCAGTAAGGATGTACTGGGGGGGGGGGGAGTTACAGTGTTTTATCCTGTTTTTACTTTATTTCAGTTTTAACCCCCAAATTTTCCCATCCTTATGGTGTAATGAGCTCAAATGAAAGTCGAGGGCACCAGCTGGTCCTTACCCCCCCCCCCCCCGCCCCCCGTTTTTACAGAGTTTTCACCTTGTATTTTCCATTTCTTCCCCTGCTTCTACCCTGTACGTTTCCCTTTTATTCTCTTGTTTTTCTCCATTTTTTTCTGGTACTTACTCTGTACCTAAAATGTAATTTGCAGTCTACCAACTGCAGTTTCCCACCCCTCCTTCTTCACATCCAGTTTCAAAGGTGAGTACACCTTTGCTATCACATCCAGCCCTCATATACAATCTATGGTTTTTGCTACCAACAGGATAATGTAAAACTATACAAAATCCTCTTAAGATTTTGACCATGAACTTATAAGAATCAGCTCATTTGAATACATTTGGTCTAATATTAATAGGGCTGGAATAATTAACCTGTTGCCTGATACTTTTTTATTAAGGTGGGAAGATTAACGCATTTTTTTTTTTTTAAAAATTCACACCATCTGGTCACTTCCTGAGGTGGTGTCGGCAGTTGTTGACTGGTTTGATTCAAAAGCTGACAGCTTAAAAAAAGAGTAAGTCTTGTTTTTCAGGGTTTAAATTTGAAAAGTTTACACCACACTAAACTGATCCTCTGTGACACTCTGGGCACCTTACGTGCACTACCTCATCCTTCGCGCACACCCCTGCTTCAAGCCCACACACCTGATGTAGTGCTCATTGATTGTCACTGCTCACTCAATAGTATGAGAAGAGGTAGAGTTTCTGTCAGAGTAAGCAGAGGAAAAGCACCAACTCCAGCAGACCACTCACTCTGATACAGCCTAAAAAACGAATAAAAGCATCTAACCCACGATTAAGGTCAGGATTACACATGCTCTCTGTAAATCAATGAATTACTTATTTTGTTTGTACTTTTGGGCGCTGAGATTATTAGGAAAGTTACCTTAAGTAGAAGTATTGACTTTATCTCTGAATGTTTCAAAGTAAAACAGGAAATTTAAAACAACAAAAGCACAACAAAAGGACCCCTGCTGTAGCAGTATTTTTTGCTGAATATGAGGATCACTGGTATATTCAATGAATAAAATGTAATTAAAGTTTGCTAAAATATACTTCTTTTTTATTGACTTTCAAGTTTAGCAATTAATCACAATTAATTATAGAAAATGTGCTATTAATTTGTTACTTTTTTTTAAATCATTGCACAACCCTAGATATTACATCATTTCGTACTGAGAGTTTTATCAAGTACAGCCATGGATTTGTGCTAACTTGGGTTTTGTATTATTTTGGATTGCTTTTCATATTTACAGTATTATCCATGCCAAGAGTCACGTAGGTAGGTCTGTCACCTCCGTCTGTTATTTTTCTGGACTGTATCTAAAGAAAGAATGAAATGAGGATCACCAAACTGTGTAGCAATGTTAATTTCATTGACTAAAACTGTTTAGCTGATGACATTTTTGTTGACTCAAACTAGACTAAAACCATTAGTAATGAACAGGCAAAAATAAAACCATGACTAAGACTAAAAAAGACTAAATCTCAACTAAAATTAGGTGTCAAAACTAACATGTAAAAATGGTAATTTTAGATTAAATTCCAGCTTTAGTTGATAAGATAATTTTAGTCAATTTTAGTCAATGAAATTAACACTTAAATACTCAAGTACATTCATTTTGTGTCATGGCGGCCACTGGGCCGTCATCAGCCTCGGCTGCGCACACACCTGCCGCCAATCATCAGCGGACCTTAAAAGCCGGCGTCACTGATGGCTCAGCACGGAGTCGTCTGCCTTCTTTGCCACGCAACGTGTCACGGACTCATCCTCTCGCCAGAGCATCCACGACACAGTCTCGCCAAGCTTCGCCACGTAAGAGCCAAAGTAACTTACCTTGTCAAAGTGTTATCCCCTGTGCACAGGTGGACCTCCCTGGCGGCGGACCAGTCTCCCCGAATAACGGAGCCACTCCTCCTCCTCCTCGGAACTCCTCCACCTCTCCACAGCACCAAGCGTCATCCACACTGAGCCACTGCGAGCCGCAGAGCCAGCGCGAGCCTTCCAGCGCCACCTGCAAGTAAGCAGTACTCATCATTACATCTCTGTACTGCGAACAGCACTAATCTATCTGTGCTTGTGTGTTCCAGGGTTGCCAGGTCATGGCAGGACTCGCTCAGCCCCAGTGGTTCCACAGCATCACTCTCATTCACACCTTCACACACATTACACACCTGATTCAATAAATAATTGTCAAAATAGTCTACTCGTGTCAGTGTCTGTCTCCTGGGTCAAACAGCCATGTCAGTACAACTCCGTCAAGACGACCCAGCAGACAGCGCGTTGTTGCGCCGTCTAAACACCCTTAGCGCCCGGGTAGACCTAATTCACCATCAACAGACAGTTATTTTGAATCAATTAACTCTAATTAACAACTGGCTGGATCGCCTGGAAGGACTCCAGGCGTTCCCCCCGGTCGCCACCAGCCCCTGCTAATTTTCCGGCTAGTCAGGCCCACCAGCCTTCCTCTCCTCGCCTCACCCCTGTGCCTACCCCCGCCTGCTTTAGCGGCAAACTCGGGGAGGCACGAGGTTTCCTGCTGCAGTGTGAAACAGTTTTCCATCGTGTTCCCGGCGATTTTCCAATGGATCATAGCAAAATCGGGTTTATTTCCAATCTGCCCGAGGGCAGAGCGTTAGCTTGGGCTTACGCGATCATGGCGAAACCCAGCTACGCTCAATTAACTTACCAACAATTCATAGCAGATTTCCTGGAGATTTTTGATCACACGGATCGGGATGCGGTGTTAGCTGACCGCCTATTAAATCTTCAGCAGGGCAGTAAATCTGCAGCCGATTTTGCCGTGGACTTCCGGGTTTTAGCTGCAGAGGTAGGGTGGAGGGACTCAGCGCTGTGTAGTAGTTTTCTCCGCGGCCTTAGTTCAGAGCTGAGGGATGAGCTGGCGGCACGAGAGAAACCTGACAGACTAGGTGAACTAATCTCACTAGCCGTTACTGTTGATAACAGGCTGAAGGAGCGGGCAGCAGAACGTAGGGCTGCCAGCCGCTCGGTGAGACCACGCCCCCGCTCCTCTCGGCCATCCCTGCCGGCTCTGCCCCCGCCGGAGGGACTTCTGGGGCAGGAGGAGATGATTATAGGACAGTCGGGTGTTTCGGCGGCTGAGAGACAGCGCCGAAGGGATTTGGGCCTGTGCTTTTACTATGGTAGTGAGTCCCATGGGGTGACTGAGTGTAACAATCGGTTAAAAGGGGAGGTCCGTGGGTCACAGTAGGGGGACTCAAGGACAAAGACCAGAAAAAGCCCCTCACCCGTTGTCTCGTAGCCATTAGACTACTCTACAAACACAGAGAACACACAACACACGCTCTTATTGACTCTGGGGCTGAGCAAAGCTTCATTTCTGAAGACCTAGCAACCCGGCTGGGCCTCAGCTGTCAACCACTCCACCTGCCTGTCAACCTTATCACGCTGTCTAAGACCCCGCTCACCACTGTTTCCCGCCAGACAGCCCCTGTTTCGCTGATTACCTCTGGAAACCATCGGGAGGATATCCGGTTCTGGGTGCTGCCCATCTCCACGTCACCTGTTATCCTGGGTTATCCATGGCTACGCCTTCACAACCTCACATTTGATTGGCAGGCGGGGAACATTACAGCTTGGAGCTCCTTCTGTCTCAGCGCCTGTCTCTGGTCTGCAGCATGTGCCCCCTCGGTCTCGGTGACCCCGCCCACACTTCCGCCTCCAGATCTGTCCAGATTACCAGAGGTCTACCACGATCTGGAAATGGTATTTAGAAAGTCACGGGCGCTGCCCCTTCCCCCCCACTAGACCTACGACTGTGCGATCAACCTCCGGGCGGGGGCCCAATTACCGGCGAGCCGATTATACAGCCTGTCGGCTCCGGAGCGGGAGGCCATGGACACGTACATTAAGGAGTCCCTCAGCTCTGGAATCATCCGTCCATCCTCTTCAGCGGTGGGGGCAGGTTTCTTCTTTGTGGGAAAGAAGAACGGTTCCCTGCGCCCCTGCATCGACTTCCGGGGCTTGAATGAAATCACCGTCAAGGACAAGTATACATTGCCCCTGATGAACTCGGCCTTTGACTCCCTCCAGGGGGCGTCGTGGTTCACGAAGCTGGACCTTCGCAACGCTTATCATCTGGTGCGCATCAGGGAGGGCGACGAATGGAAGACGGCTTTCCGGACCCCAAGCGGCCACTTTGAATATCTTGTGATGCTGTTTGGGTTAACCAACGCTCCGTCCGTCTTCCAGCGTTTGATCAATGACGTCCTCCGGGATTTTCTGAACTCCTTCGTGTTTGTGTATTTGGACGACATCCTGATCTTCTCCCGCACGTTGGAGGAGCACCAGGTGCATGTTCGGCGGGTCCTGCAGCGCCTCCTGGAGAACCAGCTATTCGTCAAGGCCAAGAAGTGTGAATTCCACACGGATACAATGTCCTTTTTGGGGTTCATCATCGCCCATAACCAAGTGCGCCCGGATCCGGCCAAGGTCAAGACGGTGGTGGATTGGCCCACTCCTACGTCCAGAAAGCAGTTACATGGGTTCTTGGGCTTTGCCAATTTTTACTGTCAGTTTGTGCCAAGGTTTGGGATCATCGCTCGCCCCCTGACCAGCCTTACGTCCCCTAAGACCCCCTTCTGCTGGAGCGAGGAGGCTGCCGCAGCATTTGGGAAGCTGAAGAAGGAGTTCACCTCTGCTCGCGTTTTGACCCAGGTGGACCCGGATCTGCAGTGCTTGGTGAAGGTGGACGCCTCGGACTCTGGAGTTGGGGCGGTTCTTTCCCAGCGCTCCCCCGTGGACGGGGTGATTCGCCCGTGCGCCTTCTTCTCCCACCGGCTGACGCCTGCCGAGAGAAACTACGGCATCGGGGACAGGGAGTTGATGGCTGTCAAACTCGCCCTGGAGGAGTGGAGGCACTGGTTGGAGGGGGCTACCCAGCCGTTCATTGTGTTGACAGACCATAAGAACTTGGAGTATCTCCGGACGGCCAAGCGGCTGAACTCCCGCCAGGCGCGCTGGTCTCTCTTCTTTGGGCGGTTCAACTTTACCATCACCTACCAGCCAGGGAGCAAGAATACCAAGCCGGACGCCCTCTCCAGGCAGTTCGAGGTAGAGCCGTCCGGGGACCATGATGAGACCATCCTGCCAGCGTCCTGTGTGGTGGGCGCCCTCGTGTGGGAGATCCGGGACAAAGTCAGGAAGGCACAGGAGAATGAGCCCGACCCGGGTGGGGGTCCCCCGGGCCATTTGTTCGTCCCCTCGTCGGTCAGGGGTGAAGTTATCCAGTGGGGCCACGCCTCCAAGTTGGCATACCATCCGGGAATCTCTCGCACCGTCAACCTGCTCCAGAGAGCCTTCTGGTGGCCAGGGCTGAGGAGGGATGTGACCAACTATGTCCGGGCCTGCGCTCAGTGCACTACTGGGAAATCGTCATCCTCCCCCCCGGCGGGTCTTCTCCATCCTCTGCCGGTCCCTTCTCACCCCTGGTCCCATGTCGCCCTGGATTTTGTGACAGGCCTGCCCCCTTCGGACCATTTCACCGTTGTGCTGACAATAGTGGATCGCTTCTCCAAGGCCGCCCATTTTGTACCACTCCGGGGGTTGCCTTCGGCCCGGGAGACGGCGGACCTCCTGGTTCTGCATGTGGTTCGCCTTCACGGCATCCCTGCGGACATCGTCTCGGATCGGGGCCCGCAATTCGTTTTCCAGGTCTGGAAGGCATTCTGCACGACGTTGGGGGCCACGGCGAGTCTCTCTTCAGGGTATCACCCACAGAGTAATGGTCAGTGCAAGCGAGCCAACCAGGAGCTGGAGGCTGCGCTCCGCTGCGTCATCTCGTCCTGTTCTTCATCTTGGAGTACGTTCCTGCCCTGGATTGAGTACGCACACAATGCCACGGTGTCCTCAGCAACGGGAGTGTCTCCGTTCAAGGCATCTCTGGGGTATGACCCCCCGCTGTTCCCGGAGGAGGAGAAGGAGGTGGATGTTCCGTCCGTGCAGGCTTATGCCAAACGCTGCCGCTGGATTTGGACCATCACCCGCAGAGCCCTCCTCAAGACTACGGAACGCAATATTCAGGTGGCTAACAGTCATAGGAGACCTGCGCCGGATTATCAGGTGGGGCAGCAGGTTTGGTTATCCACGAGAAATACCAATGTGCCGGCCGAGAAACGCAAACTGACTAAGCGTTTCATCGGTCCATACGAGATTACTCATATTATTAACCCAGTGACTGTACGCCTAGCTCTCCCCCCTTCCATGCGCATCTGCCCCTCTTTTCATGTCTCCCAGGTGAAGCCCTGCATCTCCGACCCCCTGTGCCCGCCCCCCGCGGCGTTCCCCCCCCCCCCCGGGGATGAGCAACGACCACCCGGCTTGGGGAGTTACTGCCATCTTGGATGTCCGTCGGCGGGGTCGGGGTCTTCAGTATTTGGTGGACTGGGAGGGGTTTGGTCCTGAGCACCGTTCCTGGATTCGCCCAGCGTTGATTCTGGATAAACAATTCATCCGCGATTTCCATCGGGCGCATCCAGGTAAGATGGGGCAGGTGCCTGGAGGCACCTCTAGAGGGGGGAGTACTGTCATGGCGGCCGCTGGGCCGCCATGACAGTAGGCCGCAGGTGTGTCTGCGCACACACCTGCCGCCAATCATCAGCGGACCTTAAAAGCCGGCGTCACTGATGGCTCAGCATGGAGTCATCTGCCATCTTCGCCACGCAACGCGTCACGGACTCATCCTCTCGCCAGAGCATCCACGACGCAGTCTCGCCAAGCTTCGCCATGTAAGAGCCAAAGTAACTTACCTTGTCAAAGTGTTATCCCCTGTGCACAGGTGGACCTCCCTGGCAGCGGACCAGTCTCCCCGAATAACGGAGCCACTCCTCCTCCTCCTCGGAAATCCTCCACCTCTCCACAGCACTAAGCGTCACCCACACCGAGCCACTGTGAGCCGCAGAGCCAGCGCAAGCCTTCCAGCGCCACCTGCAAGTAAGCAGTACTCATCATTACATCTCTGTACTGCGAACAGCACTAATCTATCTGTGCTTGTGTGTTCCAGGGTTGCCAGGTCACGGCAGGACTCGCTCAGCCCCAGCGGTTCCACAGCATCACACTCACGCACAACTTCACCCACATTACACACCTGATTCAATAAATAATTGTCAAAATAGTCTACTCGTGTCAGTGTCTGTCTCCTGGGTAAACAGCCATGTCATTTTGTCTTCTTTTCCAATAATTAATTTACTGTCTCTTTTTTATCAGACAAAAAAAGTAGATGTTTGCTTTGTTTTTTTACCTTGACACCTGCAGTCCTCTTCAGAAGCGTCAGCTGCTCGCTGTGACGACACGTCTCACAGCGAACAGCTGACACTTCTGAAGAAGACTGCAGGTGTCAGTCGAAACATGTCAAGGTAAAAAAAACAAACATCTTTTACCTTTTTGTCTGATAAAACAGAAAGTAAATTAATTACTGGAAAAGAAGACAAAATGAACATACTTAAGTATTTAAGATAAGATAAGATAAGATAAGATAAGATAAGCCTTTATTAGTCCCACAACGGGGAAATTCCAGGATTGCAACAGCACAGGGATAGCAACACTCAGAGCAACAATCAGAAGGCAAGAAAAAAACAAGAACAGCTAGTATACATATATATATATATATATATATATATATATATATATAGAGAGAGAGAGAGAGAGAGACAGTGCGGAGCATTGTGGTTGGTGAATGTGCAGCAGAAAGTCTAAGCTCTCTCTCTCCCTCCGCGAGTGCGGCGGGCCAGCTGGATGTCTTTGGGCATGATGGTGGTGACCATCTTGGCGTGGATGGCGCACAGGTTGGTGTCCACGAAGAGACCCACCAGGTAGGCCTCGCTGGCCTCCTGCAGAGCCATGACGGCGGATCTCTGGAAGCGCAGGTCGGTCTTGAAGTCCTGAGCGATCTCCCTCACCAGGCACTGGAAGGGCAGCCTACGGATGAGCAGCTCCGTGGATTTCTGGTAGCGACGGATCTCTCTCAGAGCCACGGTACCGGGCCTGTAACGGTGAGGCTTCTTCACTCCGCTGGTGGCCGGAGCGCTTTTTTTCAAGCAGCCTTGGTGGCCAGCTGCTTCCTGGGGGGCATTTTCCTCCAGTAGATTTACGGGCGGTCTTCTTGGTTTTTGCCATCGCTCTTTATTATTCTGTCTTATATTTCTTGCACGCTGCCTAAACTCCAGCCCGGCTGGCTAAGACTGTGTCAAAGTTTTTTGTCGTTTGTAGAAATTGGAAAGAACGCGACCCCAATACAGAAACCACCTCAGCTTCAACCTCCGCTACAGAGACAAGGAAATTACACCACCAAGCTTCAACATTGTAAATCCAATTCCAACTAAAAATGCTGAAAGAATAATCAACAAAGCACGGAACAACCTTATGAAAGAAAGGATAAGAGTAACAGTAAACAAGATTGACAGAATCAACTTGGAAATAAAAGAGCAAATGAACTTCTTCAACAAACACTTCCGACAGAGAAAGAGAAGCAGGACCAAATTAATGCACACCTAAAACACGCACATTAACAGGCATTCATAATAACGAAGGACCGCCATCAGAAGAAACTGAAAAAGCTTCTAGAAAAGAAAAACAATGAACACAGGCATGTGAAAATAAACAAGAGGTAGGTGCAAAACTTTTCTCAATGCACACTCACAGAGAGGGAGAAAAAAGTACTGATCAGAGTTCTAAATTTTGCCATTACTCCAAGAAAAACACCACATGAAGCAGCAGAATTGGCATGTCAGAAAATCCAGGATCAGGGACAGAAAGCAGAGCTACGCAACACAGTAGCAGGTATTCTTAAAACTACCCCAAAGTAACATTACAAAGGATGAGGAAAAAAAGGAACAGATTCACTGAACAAAGATAAAACAATCACCATTTTACTGGCAGAGAAGGGCAGAACCACAGTAGTCATGGATACAAAAAAATATGAATCACAGATGAAAAACATGTTAAAAGACAGTGGTATATATGAAATTTCTAAGAAAGATCCCAAAGAAACAAAAAAAAAATGCTAATACCCCTTCTAAAACCCCTATTAGAAAGCAAAAAAAAAAAAAAATAGCACAGGACGCATATAACCACCTAATACCTACAGCAAGCATTACCCCTCGGATATATGGAACACCAAAAATACACAAAAAGTAAATTCCCCTATGACCCATAATAGATGGCATCCGATCAGTCACTTACAACTTATCAAAAGCTCTGGTTGAAATATTCAAACCCCTCTTTGGATTAACACAGTGCTTCTCAATTATTTTTTGCAAAGCCCCCCCTAGGAAAGAGAAAATATTTTGCGCCCCCCCAACTCGCCGTAGTGACTATAAATAAGATCATTATCTATAAAAATTGTATAAGTATACCTAAAATTGTATCCTTTTCAACATTAACAAAAGAAAAAAGCAATATAAATCAACTTTCAACAAATATTAACTTTATTTTGCCACACAGAAACCCTGTTATAGTCTAAAACAGAAAAAAAAACTTAAAGTGCATCAAAGTGCCTGAAATAAAAAAATATGTCAATCCTTATTTAAACTAGAAACATTTTTGACCAACTGAACCATTTGATGCAGAGAAAAATAATTCAATCAATAAATAATATTAAATGTAAATTGATCTGGAACATTAACACAGGAGTACCAATATATTTAACATTTTAGTCTGAAGAAAAAGGTAGAAAAAGGCAATATCAACTCCTCTGCAATTGTGTGGGGTTTTTTGCACTGCGCAATTTGATACGCCACTTTAAATGATGCTGAAAGTGCTCGCTGGTTTACTGATGTAGCGTTCACAAAGCGGGATGATTGTTGGCCGTACTCCGCACGTTTTTGCTGAAAAAAATCAAGCGGCTTATCAACGTGTTGAGGATGTAATGTCTGTAGGTGACGTCTTAATTTATTTGGCTTCATGCTGTCCGCTGCAAACATTTTCAGACACAGTAAACACACCCGTCTTTCCTCGTCTCCCACCGTAGTCAGAGTGAAGCCAAGCGCTAGATAAGCTTCGTCATATTTCCTCGTCTTAGCTTTTGGGAGACTTTCATTTGTCTCTTTACCTCTGTCTCTCTCCGCCTTTCTTTTCGTTACTGTTAAATATTTCTCCATGGTGTCTCTCGAGGGGTTTGTTGACAGCAATTTAAAAAGTTTTAAACTCCCGCACAGACTTTGACAATGAGAGCGCCACTGCACCACCTGCTGCCGTGGATGTGCAATTACACTTTACACGGCAAAAGCAAAGCCTGTTCCCCGGTGTCACACGCGCCCCCCCTGGCATCGCATCCACTATTTGAGAAGGACTGCTTTAGCCTGAGGAGGAAAATGAAGAACCCCCAAAATGCAAAATATAACATGGAAACTGATTACATACAATAATATGGAAATTTGATTGCGTGAAATAATAACAGACACAACAACCTGCAAGGGGAACAACATTTAAAGCCTTCTGCTCAAAAAGCAGATCATTGAGGCGCACCGACCCCCGAAAGAAAATGGCAGGAAAGCGCCGACCTCTGGTAGTCGATGACTGGGGTGCGATGACCTTGAGCGCTGGTGGTAGGAGCATGCTGACCTCTCGATGAGACGGCTGGAACGCATCCGGCCCAGATGCCCAGGAATCCCTCTCCACGCAGGAGCCCCAGACAGGGAGGAGAGGAGCAGGAAGGAGAAAAAATAAAAACAAAACACCACACCACCACAGTCAGTAGAAAACAGTATATGAAAACTCAGCAGCAAAAAAAAAACAAAAAAACACTGCTGAGTCCCTTCCCTGGGGACAAGGCAGCACCTCTCATTATTAAAAGTTAAAAGAAATGAAAAAGAAAGCACTCGTCTTACCCCCTGCTCCATCGTTGCTGAAGCCACTGAAAAAAATCCGCCACTGGAGAACCAGACGAATACTCTCAGGCCAGCGGTGACAGTCTAGCCAGAGGCCGCAGCACAGCGGCAAGGTGTAGATGTAGAGGGAAGGGGAATTGTGGAAGCCAGGGGACGCAGAATCGTCGGCACAAGTTTCCAGGATGCTGGGACTGGCGAGGAGGCACGTGGAAGCCAGGGGACGCTAGAACGTTGGCTCAGGTTTCCGAGGTGCCGGGACTGATGAGGAGGCACGATGACCAACGGAGGAAGGGGACACTGGGATCGTCGACACAGTCTCCGGAGTCCTGAGTGAATTCCTCCTCCATCCCAGTAGTCCTCACTCTGGCAGATGGTGAGAAGGTGGCTGGAGATGACGATATGGCGGGAAGAGCCACACCACCACAGACAGCAGTAAACAGTGTATAAGAGTTCAGCAGCAATAGAAATGGCTGCTGAGTCCGCCTTCCCCCCCCCCCCCCGGGGACAAGGCAGCACCTCTCATTATTAAATATTACCAGAAATGAGAAAGAAAGCACTTGCCTTGCCCCCTGCTCCATCGTCACTGAAGCTGCAGAACAATCCCCCGCTGGTGAACCAGACGAATGCTACCGGGGCAGCGGTGTCCGTCTAGCCAAGGGCCGTTGCACCGTGGCGAGGTGCTGATGTAGAGAGGAGGGGAAGCGTGGAAGCCAGGGGATGCTAGATCGTCAGCACAAGCTTCCAGGGTGGCGGGGCTGGTAAGGAGGCACGTGGAAGCCAGGGGACGCTGAATCATTGGCTCAGGTTTCTGAGGTGCCGGGACTGGTGAGGAGGCATGAAGACAAACGGAAGCAGGGGACACTGAAATCGTTGGCACAATCTCCGGAGTCTTAAGTGAATTCCTCCTCCACCCCTGTAATCCTCAGCCTGGCAGATGACGAGAAGAAGGCTGGTGATGGGGTGAATGCTGAGGGACGAAACCCGAACAGAAAATGGTAATTATGATACAACAGAAAGTAATGACGAGGACCCAACAAAGGAATGAGGGGAGTGAAACCCAATAAAGAGGAATGAACATAATGAGACTAATGAGCAACAGCCATGACTAATAATGAATGAAATAAGGATAAGCTGTGCTTAAAAGGAAATAAACAAACACTGCCAAAATAAAAGCCCGATCAGAAACAAATAAGGAACAGGAAAAACCAAACATACAAATGTCCCTGGAGATGGAAAATAATAATAATAATAAGACTGAGATGGAAATAAAACCCCAATAATGATAATAATGAAGACAAATACTAAATACAGAGGACACCAAAGTGTGGCCTGGTCTGGCCCAGCCCACCACACAACTGGGACAAAAGCTAAACATCCTGGCAATAGAAGAGATCCTCATTTCACATGATGTCATATCACTATTCACTAAAACCCCTGTCGACGTTACCCTACACATCATGCAAGAATGCCTCAGGAAGGACAAGACAGTAAAAAACACACAAACCTGACAGTTGAAGACATATCTAAAATTTGTTGCCAAAACCACTGATTTTCAATATTAAGGAACTATTTACAGACAGAAAGAAGGTTTTGCAATGGGCGACCCATTATCAGCCGTTATGAGCAGTTTTTTCATGGAGGACCTAGAAACAAGATGTCATGTTCAGGTGAGTGCACGCCCCCTCCTTCCTGTTATGGATTCCCCGACTCCTCAGGTAATCAATGCACCTGCGTGATTAGATGCACCTGCCGCTCCTTTCTTGCCAGTGCATAAAGGACCATCAAGCGGAGGCTTCAGCGCTGGCTCATTGAGTATACTGCCTACAGCACAAGCAAGTGACTAACATTACTATTTAGAGGATTTATACTTAATTCTTCTCTCTTCTCCCCTTCACAGGTTGCTGCCATCGGTGCGGTGCATCTTCAGGGATTGTTGTACACTCACCTGCTCGATCATCCTCACTCCGCCTCAGCTACCTGTCACCACCCAGTCAGACACCACCCAGCTCCTTTTCATCTCCTACTCCCTGCCAGCTTCATCCTGCTGGTTCATCTATTCCTGCTGGGTCTCTCTGTTGGGCTCTCTGCTCCACTCACGTAAGTGGCAGATTTGTCTTTCCACTTCCCTTCCTCCCTCCTCATATTAATTTGCTCTCGTCTCTCCCCACAGGCCGCGTCTTCCTCTGGCGAGTGACGTTTTCCTTAACAGTGCTCCACATTTTGAAATTAATAAATTGTTCAAACGTTGCTCCTCTGTGTCGAGTGAGTTTTTCTCTGGTGTGGTTCCCTGCACGTGAGCTGACTAGTCTATCAATATGACACAAGAGCCATAAATACAGCACCCACACTTTGCAGACCCACCCTCTGGAGGAGGTACAGTATGTGGACGACATTCAGGAGAAAATAAAGAAAGGACATACACAATACCTCACAGACCACCTGAAAAACATGAACAGCACAGGAAATATAAAATTCACACACAAAGAGGAAACAAACAGGACCATAGCTTTTCTGGACATTACAATCCACCACAAAGAAGACGGTAGCATAAAAATTACAGTATACAGAAAACCAACTCACACAGATCAATAACTACTCTGGTCATCTGGACATCCCACAGCACACAAACTATCAGTTGTCAGAACTCTTTACGAACAGGCAAGCTGCACCACAGATGTAGAAGACAGATGGGAGGAAGAGGACCACATACAACATGCACTCACACACTGCCAACTCACACACTGCCAATATGGCCATAAACAATGGAAAAAAGCAAATCAAAAACAAAGAATATAAACACAAAACAAACACCAAAGGCTGAAACGAAAAACAAGGACATGATAACTATACCATACATTCGAGGGATAACAGAATCAATACAAAGGATCATGAGAAATCACAAAATCACAGCAGTAAAACCACACATAAAAATAAGACAGCTACTAGTACACCTCAAAGATGAAATAAAACAGGACATAAAATGCAACATTATATATAAAATCATATGACAAGACATACATTGGGGAAACGGGAAGAACACTCAGCACAAGAAAGAAATAACACCAGAAGGAATGCGAAAAGGAAACACTAGGATGACTCACAAGATCACAAAAAAAAAAAAGGCAGAACAAGAAACCCTGAAATCAGCAATATCGAGTCACTGCAAAAGGAACAATCACATCATGGACTGGGACAACATAAAAGTCATTGGATCGGAGGGTAATAAACACAAACGCTAGATCAAGGAAGCCATAGAAATCAGAACACATGCAAAGGACACAATGAACCGGGATGAGGGAGCATTCATGGGCTGTGTTTGGAATGTTTTCTCACTCACTCCCTCCCTACTTGCTATATAGTGAATTTAGATATAGTGGACTATACAGAAAACACAATATAACAATAAAATTAACAGCTTTCGGACACTACTGGCTTGTTTTCGCGGCACGGTTAATGATATCATCACGTGAGACAGTAAAACCTAACAGACTAACGGTGGTAAAAAAAAAAAAAATGAATACCTGCATGTAATTTGTAGTAAATATGTATTAAAAACAAATTGATTTTGCTGAGACAGACAACCTTTTGCGATGGACTGGTGATCTGTCTAGGGTGTACCCTGCCTCTCGCCCAAAGATGCTGGGATAGGCTCCAGCCCCCCTGTGACCCGAAAAGGATTAAGCAGAAGAAGATGAATGGATGAATGATTTTGCTGAACTAATAAATATATATATACCTTAAGGTAGTTTATGTTGTGATGTGATGCTCTCCTCTCACTGCTCCATTGGCTGTGCATTGCATTATGGGATATATTGGCTAATGTAGTGACCATCCGTTGGACACTACTTTTCAAAATGCATTGTGGAATATTTTGAGTGTACTATATAGTGAATGAAATTTTCAGTTAAGATTTCAAACAGTACTACAAGATAGCTGATTCACTATATAGTACACTATATGGGGAAGGCGTGAGCATTTTGAACACAGAAATGCTCTCTCACACCTGGGACTCCATCCTCCAGGGACCACCTGACGATGGGAGGCGTAGCCAGCATGGTGGATCTGTCAGGACCATCAGGCTGGCCATGCCTAAGGAAAACAGTGGATAAAACAACACATCACAGCGAGCAGCTGACACTTCTGAAGAAGACTGCAGGTTTCAATCAAAACTGTCAGGTTCTGAGCACGGTTGGGGCACCACGCTCACACTTTAAGTTTATTTTTGTTATTCTCTGTGTTTTCTTCACCTCAGCTCAGTTTGGTTATTGTGTTTATTTTCACAATCATGTCCCTATTTATGTTCCTTTGAATTTGCCATTTATTTCTGTTTGCCATGATTATTTTCTGTGTTCTGCCTTGTTATTCTCCTTACCTTAGTCTTAGTTTAGTTCTTCACAGTCCTGTTTATTAGTATTATGCTTATCATGATCATAGTTATGCTTGGGTTTGATGATTATTGTTCTCATTAAGGCTGTGCGATATGATCAAAATTTCATATCATGATATAAGTAATCTTATTTCACAATAACGATATACAGCCTTATTCCAAAATGGATTAAATTCATTTTTTTCCTCAAAATTGTACACACAACACTCCATAATGACAATGTGAAAAAAAGTTTCTTGAGATTTTTGCAAATTTATTAAAAATAACAAACTAAGAAGTCTGGGCTCTGGCTGGGCTACTCAAGGACATTCACAGAGTCGTCCTGAAGCCACTCCTTTGATATCTTGGCTATGTGCTTATAGGGTCATGGTCCTGCTGAAAGATGAACTGTCGCCCCAGTCTGAGGTAAAGAGCGCTCTGGAGTAGGGCTGAAACGATTAGTCGACATCATCAATAACATCAACCATAAAAATTTGTCGACAGATATTTTTATTGTCGACAAATCGTTTAATTATAAAGTTTATATGCATGCCACGGTTCAGCTGTAACCAGCAGAATCAAGCTCCATTTAACTGGAACTGCAATGCACGACTGGAACTGCTGAGGGCAGTAGCGCCTCTGTTGTCTGGCATGAGTAAACAATTTCCAGTGAAGAAGAGAAGCACAGCATGGCAAAGCATGTGTTGTGTTTTGTTTTCGTGGTTGTTACAGAGTTTAAGCATCAAGCAGCTGTATGTGTCTCTCCAACGCAGAGAAAGGAGAATAAAGACCCACTGTTGTGAAGGTATTAACGTGTGCTCTGTGTCTAACTGGCTACAGAACCTACCTAGAACAAAGCCTGTTACCACCTAATGAGCCAGGCTAAAATACAGACATTTTAGCTTTAATTCACAGGGAGTTCCGGGAGCCACAATACTGTCTGCAAGGGTAAGTTTTAGTGAGTAAAGAAAGTTAGCACCGCTTATTTTCAATGGCCAACTGTATCAAGCTTTAGAAAAATGACAGTACTATTAGTATGTGCTGTTAGTGTTAGTTTACCTGTTTGACAACAAGCTCTCTGGTTGCTGAGGGTTGAGCTGTCATGGCTAACGTGTTGCATGCAGTGACTGAATTGCAGGAGTCGCTATCACTTTTTCATCTTTGTTAATATTAGCCCTCATTCTGAATATTAGTTACACTGTGTTACATTGTGTCCAGCTGAGACAAAATGGCATTTAAAAGCCTCCCGCCCACAGAAAATGGAACGTTAAGAGGTGTTAAACAGCAGCTGAGGTAAAATATGCAGCCCCAACAAGAAACAGATATGGTGGACATGAGAAAAATAAACTAACTAACTAACTAACCTGCACTTATATAGCGCTTTTCAAGTCACAAAGACCACTCAAAGCGCTTTCATTAATACTAACCCTCTATTCTAAGGGCCTATAGGAAACAGATATCTAGGGACAATTTAGAACAGCCAATTAACCTAACATGCATGTTTTTGGCATGTGGGAGGAAACCGGAGAAATCCCGGAGTAAACCCACGCAACACGGGGAGAACATGCAAACTCCACACAGATCACTGTTGGTCGGGGGCTGGGATCGAACCCACGATCCCACGATCCCCACAATCCCCCGGCCAAGGGTAAACACGACTAGTGGAAAAAAATAGTCATTCGATTAGTCGACAACAAAAATAATCTTTAGTTGCAGCCCTATTCTGGAGCAGGTTTTATCCAGGATGTCTCTGTACATTGTTGCATTCATCTTTCCCTCTATCCTGACTAGTCTCCCAGTTCCTGCTGCTGAAAAACATCCTCACAGCACGATGCTGCCACCACCATGCTTCACTGTAGGGATGGCATTGGCCTGGTGATAAGATAAGATAAGATAAGATAAAATAAGCCTTTATTAGTCCCACAACGGGGAAATTCCAGGATTGCAACAGCACAGGGATAGCAACACTCAGAGCAACAATCAGAAGGCAAGAAAAAACAAGCAAGCAAGAGCAGCTAATATACATATGTACATATTACTATAAAATATATATATACACACACACACACACACAGACACACAGTGCAGAGCATTGTAGCTGGATGGAATAAATATATGAATATATGAACACACAGTGCAGAGCATTGTAGCTAGATGGAATAAATATGTAAATATATAAACACCCACAGTATGGAGCATTGCAGCTAGGTGGAATAAATATGATGAGCAGTGCCTGGTTTCCTCCAAACATGATGCCTGGCATTCACGCCAAAGATTTCAATCTTTGTCTCATCAGACCACAGAATTTTGTTTCTCATGGTCTGAGAGTCCCTCAGATGCCTTTTGGCAAACTCCAGGCGGGCTGCCATGTGCCTTTTATGAAGGAGTGGCTTCCATCTGGCCACTTTACCATATAGGCCTGATTGGTGGATTACTGCAGATATGGTTGTCCTTCTGGAAGGTTCTCCTCTCTCCACAGAGGAACATTGGAGCTCTGACAGAATGACCATTGGCTTCTTGGTCACCTCCCTGATTAAGGCCCTTCTCCCCCAGTCGCTCAGTTTAGACGGACGGCCAGCTCTAGGAAGAGTCCTGGTGGTTCTGAACTTCTTCCATTTATGGATGTTGGAGGCCACTGTGTTCATTGGGACCTTCAAAGCAGCAGAAATTTTTCTGTACCCTTCTCCAGATTTGTGCCTTGAGACAATCCTGTCTCAGAGGTCTACAGACAATTCCTTTGACTTCATGCTTGGCTTGTGTTCTGACATGCACTGTCAACTGTGGGACCTTATATAGACAGGTGTGTGCCTTTCCAAATCATGTTCAATCAACTGAATTTACCACAGGTGGACTCAAATTAAGCTGTAGCAACTTCTCAAGGATGATCAGTGGAAACAGGATGCTCCTGAGCTCAATTTTGAGCTTCATGGCAAAGGCTGTGAATACTTATGTATGTGTGATTTCTTAGCTTTTTATTTTTAATAAATTTGCAAAAATCTCAGCAAAACTTTTTTCATATTGTTATTATGGGGTATTGTTTGTAGAATTTTGAGGGAAAAACGAATTTAATCCATTTTGGAATAAGGATGTAACATTAACAAACTGTGGATAAAGTGAATACTTTCTGGATGCACTGTATATCACAACACATTTCTGTAAATTCTATAGTTTATATATGATAACCAATAAAAAGGGCCATCTCTTTTTCTACATTTTAAATTACATACTGAAGAAAAATCAATTGTACAAATCCCCGTGTCATTAATTTTTATGCCCTTTTTTCCCCTCTTAATTTTGCAGTGTTATAAAATTGCTTTTAACGTGCATTTGAGATGACTTCAACTTTATTCTTTATCACTACTGGACTGGAATTAAAAATGATCAGAAATCATGTTACATTAAGAGCCAGTTTGTTCCTCTGACACGTTTTAATGTATTTATTATTTATTTAGTGTGTGTGCTTTAGTAATGTTTTTTTTTTCAGACAAAATTAAGAAACTTGGCAGTGATTTAAACCAGAATGATGATCTGATACACTATGTTTCCTATTAGCAACAAGTTAGTGTTGTCATTTAGCATTTGTCGTCTTATAATTAGAGAGGGATGGTGTTAATGAGACTTACCTCCAATTAAAACAAGGTTAGAGGACTATCCTCTCTGACACAGCACTGTGGGAAAAAGTCCAACATCCCTGGCTAGCACAGAAGTAGCGGCTCCACAGAAGTAGCTGCAAAACATAAGCTTGCAGTTAGCTGCTGTGGCGCACTGCGGGGAAAAGGCAGAGCGGTGACAAGCAGAAATGGGTATGTCTCCTAAATCCTGATATAAACAATACAGTTTTATATGAAATGGTAGACATTTTTTATCACGTCATCGATATATAGTCATATTGCACAACCCTAGTTCTCATGGTTATTGTTACATCTGTAAAATGACTGGGCATGAGGCGAGTCTTCATGCAGCCAACTTGAACTTTATTACAGAACTGGGGTTTATATACAGCGAGGGCCGTGCCCACCTGACGTCACCCAGTGGGTGGGCACGGCTTCACATACACACACATTCTCATACACAACATTCCCTCCCCCCTTAGAAAATGGGAAATCACACACACCACTGTAAACCTCCCAAATTTAGAACCCAAATCACGCACTAAGAACATTGGGAATAATATATTGTAATAAATATCCTATTAAGGACAGCGCGGTGGCGGAGTGGTTAGCACTGCGGCAGCATAGCAACCTACCATTGGCCGGGGAATCCTGGGTTTGATCCCAGCCCCCGACCAACAGTGATCTGTGTGGAGTTTGCATGCTCTCCCCGTGTCTGCGCGGGTTTACTCCAGGATTTCTCCAGTTTCCTCCCACAAGCCAAAAAACATGCAAGTTAGGTTAATTGGTATCAACTGGGGATTCTAAATTATCCTTAGGTATGACTGTGAGAGTGAATGGTTGTCTGTCTTTCTGTGTTGGCCCTGCGATGGACTGGCGATCTGTCCAGGGTGTACCCTGCCTCTCGCCCAAAGATGCTGGGATAGGCTCCAGCCCCCCCGCGACCCGAAAAGGATTAAGCGGAAGAAGATGGATGGATGGAAAATATCCTATTACATTCACGCAAAGAATAACTAAAATGAACCATGTCTCTTTAAAATGTATAAAATAATCCCATATTACTCACATTCTCACCCACATGCACACCAGCAATCAATACAAAATATATACATATATATATATATATATATATATATATATATATATATATATACACGTATATATACACACATATATATATATATATATATATATATATATATATATATATATATATATATATATATATATATACAGTATATACACAGTATATACAGATATTTACACAAGAAAAATTGTTTTAGTAACACTAATGTCTCTGGGCAGCCACCAGTTTCTAATCGGCCACAGAGGACCTGGACAGCCCCATGGCATCTGTGCACCTGGTCGCCATCTACCCCAGGGTCAAAGCCCCCCTCCCTGGCGTAAATGTCTTTACCCGCCATTTGGTGCTTCTTCCCTCCGGGACCGTCATGCTGCCGTTCGATGTGCCGCCTCTCCGTGCCCGACGAACTGCTCCCGACCGACTCACGCACCGTCATCATGGTTCCGTACACTCTGGCTCCCACTGGCCGCACTTCGGCAAAACCCGAAGTTCACTCCTCGGCGTCTCCTGCTGCCTCAGGCACCTCGCTACAGCACCCAACAAGCTCCACCAGCACGCCCCGCTGCTCTGCCTCTGCAACCAGCTGCTGTTGCTCACCTCTGGGGCTCACGATGTTACCCTCGCCGGGCTCATTCTCCGGCCCCGGCTCCTTGCTGCTGCATCCCGCGCTCTTGGTCCCGGTGCCCCGCTGCGCTGTCACCATGTCCAGCTGCGGCTGTTTCCCCTCTGGGCATTCGGCGTCACTCCTGTCAGCTCCACTGTCTGACCTGGGCACCTTGACACTATTCTCGGCACCCTCGCTCCAGGTGTCCAGGTGGCTCCGCTCTCCGGCTGTTTAGCTTCCAACAGCGGGGCTGACTCTTGCTGTGCCTCCTCTCTGCCGTCCTCATACACCGTGACGTCCGACCCGTCAGCACTGTGGTCCTGCACTAGACTGGGCTCTATAGCTGGCTTGCTGTCTTCAGTGACTGGGGACTTTCCTACACTTTGTCCCGGCCCCTCCTCCTGGCAGCTCTCTCCCTGAGAGCACTTAGCGGGCCCTCCATTGTCGGTGCTTCCCATAAAACTCCTGCCGGTGTTGGTCTCACCTAACCCGGCCTCTCTCTCCTTCTGCTCCGGCTCTGGCTGTTCGAGGGGTGAGGGCAATCCCGGTGCTTGTGCTTCCTCCATTTCGTCGTCACTCAGAATCAGAATCAGAATGAACTTTATTGCCAAGCATGTTTTTACACATACGAGGAATTTTACTTGACATTAAGGTGCGCTCATGTTAAGCACTCCCTAATGACGCGGCAGCCGACAGGCGCCTCATAGACTCTCCGGGTCTGATTCGCTCTCAGTGTCCCGTTCACTCTCTGTGTCGCTCTCACTGTCCACACTTTGCTCTTCAGCCACCCCCACATCCGCGAAGCCGGTGCAAACTGGCTCTGAGCCACCAACCGTTTGTCCGCCGATCTCGAGAGTGAATCCCAGCTCCCTGAGCAAGTCCCACCCCATGACATTTTCACACCAGCATGCCACCTGGAACCGGAATGCTGGAAGAGATTTCTTGCCGTACTGCACTGCCAACGTGATGCTCCTGTCAGCACTGGAGCTCTCGTCATCCGGTAGTTCCACTGCATCCGGGCGCCAGGGGGTGAGCCCCCAAACCATGGCCTCACTCACAATGGACCGCGTTGCAGCGGTGGCTATCAACATGGGCACATCTACGCCGTCCAGCTTCACAACCCGGTGCGATCCTGACCAACCTTCGGGGCGCGCGATGTATACGCCGTCACCATTGTCGTCAGTGGCCATGGACTCCATCACACATGGTCCCAGTTCTGCCTCAAGGTCCAGCTTGGCGCCCAGCTTGGCGCCCGTAGCCTTGTTTAGGCGCAAAACTAGCCTGTCAGCTAGCCTGTCCATTGACTTCGACTGAGCCGTTAGCTTTCCTAAGATAACTAGCTCCATCGTCCCTAGTGCCAAAAGCCCCTTCACTCGCAGCTCCCTGGCCCTCGACTGCTCCACGAAGTGCGCTGCCATACGCACAACGACCTCCTCATAGCACTCTTCCGTGCCCAGCGAGTTGAGGATCCTCCATCCCTCTGTGCCAAATATATGGGCCAGGATCACCCAGCACTGTCTCCTGTTGAGCCAAGGGCGACCCAGCTCTCCGATGGACTCCTCGAACTCTCGTCTCCACTCTGGCCAAGAGATTGCCAGCTCACCAGGGCTCTCCAGAAATGGCAGTAATTGTCGAGGTATCACGCATGCACCCATTTTCTCCTCGTCGCCAAATGTTGCATCTGTAAAATGACTGGGCAAGAGACGAGTCTTCATGCAGCCAACTCGAACTTTATTACAGAATTGGGGTTTATATACAGGGAGGGCCGTGCCTGCCTGACGTCACCCAGTGGGTGGGCACGGCTTCACATACACACACATTCTCATACACAACAGTTATGTTATCATGTTTATTCCTGTCATGATTTTTACCTCCGCCAAAGGGTGAGGTTATGTGATCATCGGCGTTGGTTTGTCTGTTTGTCTGTTTGTTTGTTTGTTTGTCTGTTTGTCTGTTTGTTTGTCTGTTAGTAAGATAACTCAAAAAGTTATGGACGGATTTTCATGAAATTTTCACAGATTGTCAGAAATGGGGTATCCTACAGATGATTAGATTTTGGTGGTCATCCGGATCACCGTCCACAAGAAAACCGCCATTACGCAAAATGCCATTTTCGTGAATAACTACTAAACCACTAATCCTATCATTGTCAATCCAATTGTTGTGAATCCAATTGCTAGTCATATGTTTTCACGGTCAAGGAATCTGAAAACGTACACACAAACACTGTATAGGGGGAACTGTGGTGTTAAACCGCCATTACGGAAAATGCCATTTTCGTCAATAACTACTGAACCACTAATCCTATCATTGTGAATCCAATTGCTTGTCATATGTTTTCATGGTCAAGGAATCTGAAAACGTACACACAAACACTGTATGGGGGGAACTGTGGCCGCCATTATGGAAAATGCCATTTTCGTGAATAACTACTGAACCACTAATCCTATCATTGTCAATCCAATTGCTAGTCATATATTTTCATGGTCAAGGAATCTGAAAACGTACACACAAACACTGTATGGGGGGAACTGTGGCCGCCATTACGGAAAATGCCATTTTCGTGAATAACTACTGAACCACTAATCCTATCATTGTCAATCCAATTGCTAGTCATATATTTTCATGGTCAAGGAATCTCAAAACGTACACACAAACACTGTATGGGGGGAACTGTGGCCGCCATTACGGAAAATGCCATTTTCGTGAATAACTACTGAACCACTAATCCTATCATTGTGAATCCAATTGCTTGTCATATGTTTTCATGGTCAAGGAATCTGAAAACGTACACACAAACACTGTATGGGGGGAACTGTGGCCGCCATTACGGAAAATGCCATTTTCGTGAATAACTACTGAACCACTAATCCTATCATTGTCCATCCAATTGCTAGTCATATATTTTCATGGTCAAGGAATCTGAAAACGTACACATAAACACTGTATGGGGGGAACTGTGGCCGCCATTACGGAAAATGCCATTTTTGTGAATAACTACTGAACCACTAATCCTGTGGCGGTTCGGTTAACCCCCACAACAGATTAAGGACAGTCAGCTCGCTTCTCTTGGTTTTTTTCCGCTGCACTACTGAGATGTAATGTGCCATTCATGCTTTGTGATGTTAATGCGCCATTCATGTATAGTGTTCATGCGTCCTGTCCTTACTGTGACCTAGAGACTGAGATCAATATGTAGATGTGCCTTGTAACCTCTTTGTCCTGCAAGCTGGAGCAGAGGCCAGCCATCTGCCTATTGTCATGTATGTCTCTTAAATGCAAATGTCTCAACTGCTGTGAATACCCTTTGATGTATTGTCTGAGTTGGGTATAAGTACTGCACTGAAATCCATGTTCACCCTCTCACTCTCTCTCTTCAACTGCTGCTGCTGGACACACACACTGTGTCTCCTCTCTGAGAGCCTGAGGAATTCAGCTTCAGCCTGCTCACACTATGGGCTGGAGCCGAGTTCCCGTGAAGGCGGTATGATTTAATAAACCTGCTTAAAACCTTCACCAAGCCTGCTTTATTTCATGCCGCCTCAATCCTATCATTGTCAATCCAATTGCTAGTCATATATTTTCATGGTCAAGGAATCTGAAAACGTACACACAAACACTGTATGGGGGGGAACTGTGGTCGCCATTACGGAAAATGCCATTTTCGTGAATAACTACTGAACCACTAATCCTATCATTGTCAATCCAATTGCTAGTCATATATTTTCATGGTCAAGGAATCTCAAAACGTACACACAAACACTGTATGGGGGGAACTGTGGCCGCCATTACGGAAAATGCCATTTTCGTGAATAACTACTGAACCACTAATCCTATCATTGTCAATCCAATTGCTAGTCATATATTTTCATGGTCAAGGAATCTCAAAACGTACACACAAACACTGTATGGGGGGAACTGTGGCCGCCATTACAGAAAATGCCATTTTCGTGAATAGCTACTGAACCACTAATCCTATCATTGTCAATCCAATTGCTAGTCATATGTTTTCATGGTCAAGGAATCTGAAAACGTACACACAAACACTGTATGGGGGGAACTGTGGCCGCCATTACGGAAAATGCCATTTTCGTGAATAACTACTGAACCACTAATCCTATCATTGTCAATCCAATTGCTAGTCATATATTTTCATGGTCAAGGAATCTCAAAACGTACACACAAACACTGTATGGGGGGAACTGTGGCCGCCATTACAGAAAATGCCATTTTCGTGAATAACTACTGAACCACTAATCCTATCATTGTCAATCCAATTGCTAGTCATATGTTTTCATGGTCAAGGAATCTGAAAACGTACACACAAACACTGTATGGGAGGAACTGTGGCCGCCAGTACGGAAAATGCCATTTTCCTGAATAACTACTGAACCACTGCTTGTCATATGTTTTCATGATCAAGGAATCTGAAGACTGTATGGGGGGAACTGTGGCGCTTGGCGGAGGTCTGCGCTCTCCGAGTGCTTTTCTAGTTTTTCCTATGTTGATGTGTTTCCTCGGCTTAGCAGCAGTCCCTGCTGGTGGGCATGACGCTGGCAAGAAGTACCGAGGAAGGCATGTACTTCACGTTTGAACCTCTGTCTATCTTCATTTAGAGCAATCTCCTCCGGCAAGCTGTTCCACAGCTGGATGGTAGCAGGAAGGAATGTCCACTTATAGCCTGATGTGCTAGGCAGGGGGTTTTCCAGAGCTGCATAGTGGTGATTTGTACTCTGGCGAGTTTCGTGTCTCGCCACTGGTGGTGAGGGCAGCATGTTGTTAACCAGGGCAGGTGCCTTCCTATGGTACATCCTGTGAAGGAGGGTCAGGCCACCCACCTTATGACAGTGGTCTAGTGGTTGAATGCCTTTTTCATGGCTACCTTGAGGGAGGTTGATGATCTTGATGGTTCTTTTCTGGATGGCATCCAGTTGAGCAAGGCATGTTGTTGATGCACCCATCCAAACAGAAGATGCATATTCCATCTTGAACCGAACCATGCTCTTATAGATACAGGTACCTCGCTACTCTTCTCAGAAGACCCAGGCTTTTGCCTGTTCCTGTAGCCATCTTGGTGATGAGATGGGACCAGGAGAGGTCTTTCCGAATAGTTATCCTGAACAACTCTACTTCGTCAACCTCTGATATGGAGTTCATGAAGGATAGAGGTGGATGACTTTTGCTGGCATCGTTTAACTGGGAGATTGTGATGGATTTGCACTTGACAGCACCAAAGAGAATGTTCCACTTCTTTGCCCAGGTGTCTGTTTCTTCAAGGTCATCATTTATAGAGTTGGCAGTTGTCACCCTCTGTTTTCTGTCTTTGATTATGCTGAAGATTGAGGAGTCATCCGTGTACAGTATTGCTGAATTTTGCAGCTTCTCTGGAAGATTATCAATGAAGGTAATGAAAAGTAGAGCCAGGATTGAAATTATGACACCCCTGCATTGACCTTTAATATCCTGCAAGACAGGTAGCTTTCCATCCACTTCAGGAGTGTTCCACTGAGCCCTATAACTTCTAGCTTAGCAAGAACACCTGGGTGCCACACCCAGTCAAAAGCAGGGCTGATATCTAGACCCTTTGGCTTTGGGCTTTTGTTTTAACAGTGCCTTTTGTTTACTTCCAGTTTTACGTTCTGAGTTTTTGCTTCTTTAATTATTCACGGCTGCTTCTGATTTCTTGATTATTGATTGTTCATGGGTGTTCTTGATTTTTGTTTCTTTATTTATAGAGGTTACACACTGCCTTTGACACAGCAACCTTCATGCTTTCACGTTATCATGCTATTTCACTATCATGCTCACGGTCTTGTTTCTTGTTCTTGTTTCTCGTTCATGTTTGTAATGTAGTTTTTGTTAATAAATCATGCCAAGAAACCGTTTTGCACATGGGTCCAATCCTTTGCCCCCGAGGGACATTCATGACAAAAGCATGTCAAGGTAAAAAAAAAACATTAATTATTAAGAAATTAACACTGCTTGGTATACAAGTAAACCTCAGGCGTAGCGTGTGTTGCTATGTTTTTGGGGTCACGATATCAAATGTCAATGTCATAGGGTCACAAAATGTCAAAACCATTTTTATCGACACGATATAATACATATAGTATAAGCTATAATGTCATACATCTTCCAAATATGAACAGACCTTGACTCTGCCTTTGACCCTGAAGAATGGTAGATTCTGATTCTAGTTAATAAGATAAGATAAGATAAGATAAGATAAGCCTTTATTAGTCCCACAACGGGGAAATTCCAGGATTGCAACAGCACAGGGATAGCAACACTCAGAGCAACAATCAGAAGGCAAGAAAAAAAAAAAAACAAGCAAGCAAGAGCAGCTAATAAACATATGTACGTATTACTATAAAATATATATATATACACACACACACAGACACACAGTGCAGAGCATTGTAGCTGGATGGAATAAATATATGAATATATGAACACACAGTGCAGAGCATTGTAGCTAGATGGAATAAATATGTAAATATATAAACACCCACAGTACGGAGCATTGCAGCTAGGTGGAATAAATATGCAAGTATATAAACACACACAGTGCGGAGCAATGTAGCTAGATGGAATAATATGTAGATATATAAATATATAAACACCCACAGTACGGAGCATTGTAGCTAGATGGAATAAATATGCAAATATATAAACACACACAGTGCAGAGCATTGTTGCTAGATGGAATGAAACAGCATAACCGTCTACTTAGTTATCCTACATGGTATGATTATGTGCCCATACATATTCTCACCCTCCATAGCGACCGGTATGTTCCTAGTTGTATGCCGGAGAGGACCATTGTGTAAGTCTATTGCATCTTTTGCATTCAAAAAACTATTAGTTTGTTACGTCTTTTTGCTATCTCTGCGAGCAGCCCTGCTTAGGTTGTACAGTCTGACAGCCGTTGGTAGGAAGGACCTACGAAACCTCTCGGTTGTGCACCTGGGATGATGTAGTCTGCTGCTAAATGAGCTCCTCAGTGCATTCAGTATGTCCTGCATAGGGTGGAACTCGGACTCCAGCAGAGATGACAGTTTAGCCACCGTCCTTCTCTCTCCTATCTCCTCCATCGGATCAAGGCGCTGCCCCAGGACAGAGCTAGCTTTCTTAATCAGTTTGTTCAGTCTCTTCCTATCGGCTGCAGTAATGCCACTGCCCCAGCAGACCACTCCAAAAGTGATGGCTGATGCCACCACCGTGTCATAGAATGACTTCAGCAGCGCCCCTTGTACACCAAAAGACCTGAGTCTCCTCAGCAGGAACAGCCTGCGCTGTCCCTTCTTGTAGAGTGCATCAGTATTGTGTGACCAGTCTAGTTTGTTGTTCAGATGAATACCCAGGTACTTATAGGATGTCACCATCTCGATGTCTGTTCCCTGTATATTTACTGGTACTGTGAGGGGCTGCCCATGCCTGCGGCAGTCCACCACCAGCTCCTTAGTTTTCCTCGCGTTGATCTGGAGGCAGTTCCGATGGCACCAGTCCATGAAGTCCTGGATAAGCCCTCTGTACTCAGCTTCATCTCCATTGGAGATGAGGCCAACGATCGCAGAGTCATCAGAGAACTTCTGTAGATGGCAGTGTGTTGTGTTGTGTGAGAAGTCCGCAGTATAAAGAGTGAACAGGAAGGGAGCCAGCACCGTTCCCTGGGGGGCCCCCGTGCTACTGATGATCGTGTCGGACACACAGTCCCGGGTTCTCACAAACTGAGGCCGGTTCGTGAGGTAGTCCAGGATCCATGATGACAGGTGCTGGTCCACCCCTGCGCGCAGCAGCTTGTCCTTCAGGATCATCGGTTGGATGGTGTTGAAAGCACTGGAGAAGTCAAAGAACATGATCCTCACCATATTCCCGGGCTTCTCCAGGTGGGACAGAGAACGGTGAAGGAGGAAGATCACCGCATCCTCCACCCCAATGCCATGCTGGTAGGCGAACTGGAGTGGATCCATCGCTGGTTCCACCAGGGGGCGGAGGTGAGCAAGGAGCAGTCTCTCCAGGGTCTTCATCAAGTGGGACGTCAAGGCCACCGGTCTGTAGCTGTTCAGGTCTTTGGGGTGGGAAGTTTTTGGTACAGGTACCACACAAGATGTTTTCCACAGCTGTGGTACCCTCCCCAGTTTCAGGCTCATGTTGAAGATATACGTCACAATCCCACACAGCTGGTCTGCACAGGACTTGAGGAGCTTTGCGCTGATGCCGTCCGGTCCCGGCGCCTTCCTCGCCTTGATCTTCCTCAGCTCCGTCCTCACCTGGGTCCTGGTCAGGGTCAGGATGGGGGGCTGTGTGTTGGGAGTGGGGGGGTGTTGGTAGAGTGGGGAGTGGGCAGCAGGACTTGATTTCTTTAGAGGCAGCAGTGGTTGTTGTGCAGTCAGGGGGGAGGGCGGTTGGTCAAATCTATTGAAAAACAGATTCAGGTTGTTCGCCCACTCCCTGCCCCCTGTGGCCTGGGGGGAGGTATTCTGGAGCCCCGAGATGGTTTTGAGGTTTCTCCAGACCCCGCTGATGTCGCTCTGTTGCAGCTTGTCCTCCATCTTCTTCCTGAAGCTGTCCTTGCCTTCTCTGATCTTTCTCCTCAGCTCCCTCTGTACGGACTTCAGCATCTCCCTGTTCCCCGACCTGAAGATCCTCTTCTTCTCTCTCAGAAGTGTTTTTATCTCAGGGTTGATCCAGGGTTTGTTGTTTGAGTGACGCCGTATGGTCTTGGTGGGAACGGATTTGTCCACACAGAAGCTGAGGTAGCCCGTGAAGGTGTGAATGAGGCCATCGATGTCCTCACCATGTGGATCGCAGAGCTGCTTCCAGGCGGTGGCTTCAAAACAGCCCTTTAGGGTGTCCATTGTCTCCTCAGACCATAACTCCACAGTGTGCATGGCCGGAGGTTGTCTGTGCACTAGGGGTTTGTACACCGGCCGGAGATGAACCAAGTTGTGATCCGATCTCCCGAGTGGGGGTAGTTGTGATGAGGTGTACGCCTCCTTAGTGTTTGCGTAGAATAAATCCAGTGTTTTATTGTCTCTAGTGTGGCATGTGACATACTGGGTGAACGTGGGTAGAATGGGAGACAGTGAAACATGGTTGAAATCGCCTGAGATGAGGAGAAGAGCATCTGGGTGTTCTGTCTGCAGCCTGCTGGTTACTGAATGGATGACGTCACGTGCTGTCCCAGCGTTCGCCGTCGGATTTGCATAAACAACAATGCAGATCACGTGTGAGTGTTCTCTCGGGAGATATGTAGGCCTCATGCTAACAGCTAGCAACTCAATGTCTTTGCTGCAGTGTCGTTGTTTAACAGTGATATGTCCCGGTCTGCACCAGTTGTTGTTAACATACATGATCACTCCACCGCCCCTAGCCTTGCCACTGTCTGGTGTTCGGTCAGCTCGTATCATGTGAAAACCCTCCAGCTCAATGTTAGCATCTGCTGCTAGTTCAGTTAGCCACGTCTCAGTAAACAAAAGGAGAGAGCACTCCCGGTATGTGCTATCATAACGGGAGATAGCCGCTAGCTCATCTAACTTTCCCAGTATCGACCGTACATTTCCCATGACAACAGATGGAAGGGAGGGTCTGTACCTTATATTTTTTGTCCTCCGCCTTACTCCAGCCCGGCAGCCGCGGCGTTTTCGCCTCAGTTCACTCGGTATGTCGAGTTTTTCCAATGGGACCGGGTGGCGGTTGAATGCTAGCAGCTGTTCTCTGCTGTATCGTATCCTGCTATAGACAGTGGCTCCGTCCACCGGCTCAGGAGACATTTAGGACGATCTGTGTGTCCGTGATATATCGGACACACAGATCGGACACACAGATATATATATAATCTGGACATTCCTATTAAAATAGGGAGTGAAATACTTAGAATTTACCACTGACTTCCACCATAATAAGGGTAGGGATCCAGGGCATGGGTCTGCATCTTTGTTGCATGCATTCTAGTTCCTGGTGAGTCTTGCATTATATGGCGTGTCTGCTGTGTAGGTGTTGTTTTGTGTGTAAAACAAATGTTTGATGTGTGTGGTTGAGCGGCAAATGAACCTGAACTTTATTTGCAGTGAATGGTTTTACTGCTGAATTTGGCAGAAAAAGCCTGTGGTGTTTGGGAGAGCTTGACATGTAGCACCCAAGGAGAAAGAGCAGGTGGAGGAACTGCAGCTGCAATCAGGCAGACTCACAGTAATATGCAGGTCATAATGGTTATAATGTCTGCACTTGGCCTGCATTTGAGTGATTGGATATTAGTAGCTGCATGACTGAGCCTAAGCACACTGCAAGTATACACTGATCTAGAGATATAAAGTTAAAAGAAGTGACAAAGTTTAAAACAAACAAAAAACAAGACCACAGGTGAGAAAGCTGTCTGGGGACACTGAATTTAGCATGATTTTTTCTTCTGTGGTCATGTCAAACATGAATGAGCAAATAAATGTTTAAAATGACCACACTTTGATTTAGCTAAGTCTGTGTGCCATTTCTTCTAGCAGGATGGGGCTTCAGGTTTGACTTATGTCTCCCTTCAAATGCTTCTTTTGGCTTCCTGCTGTCCCCTGTTCTGTTTGACCTGATTTATCTGTCTAACTTCTGGCTGGCTAAGCCTTGCAGCTTTCTCTATGATCTTGTCTAAATTTACATCTCTCTACATGCACCCCTAATCATAACTGAGGAGAAGTTCTCATCGCTGCTGATGAAAGGCTAAGAGGTCGATCAAATGCAAAACAGTCTCTCTCTAAAGCTTTCGTTGCATCACTCGCTATTCAGTCTTTGTGGCCTCCAGCTCCAAACGGCACCAGGATGGTCTTTAACTGCAGCACTCCCATAAAAATCAATGATCACACTTTGAATTACCCTCACAAAAAGTTGTATTTTATTAATGAGTGCATATCTGTGCTTGTGTTCAGCCGTAATAAAGATAGTGAGACAAATCTGTGGGTTTTGTGCGTCTGGAATTAAGGGGGCATGAGTAAAAAAGTATCACTTGACAAGAAACAAGACAAGAAAAAAACAGAGATGTTTGTCCTTTAACAGCCCAGATAAATTAAGGCTGTGGTATAAAATGTGCTTGTCAGCATGAATCATTGTCAAGTTTGATGTATGCTGCAATAAAATACAAACAATACAGTGAGCCTCATCTGGGGAAAGTGATTATAGAGCGGTATCAACTAACACAACCAACAATGTGGTGCATAAAACCACAAGTTTCCGTTTGGCTTGGTTAGCACAAACTTTCAAAAGTCTCTCTGGAAAAAAATGCTGTACTCACAATACTCTTTTATATGGTACTTTAAAAATGTTTTGACCAACACAGCATGAGAAAAAAATGTGAGTTCACACTTTGTTCTCACACACAAGCCAGTAAACAACATAATATTAAGTTTTGCTAGAAGTTTCATACATACTAACAGTGGCAGTGAAGTGCTGTGATGCATTAAAAAGTAATACAAAAGAAAAACACAGAGTAAAGTCCACTGGTATAAATGATGGTGGTGGTGGTGGTGAAGTCATGACTTGTGTATAAATTGAATTATAGTGAGGGAGAGTTACCGGAGTGGTGGCTCACTTGGTAGAGCACCCGCCCCACACCCGGGAGGCAGGGGTTCAAATCCCGGCCGGGTCATGCCGAAGACCATATAAAAGTGGAACTTCCTGCCATCCAGCTTGGTGCTCAGCAATAATGGAATGGAGGAGGGAAATCTGTGGCGGCGCCTTGCATGGCAGCGGCCCTCTGATTCTGCACTTGGGGTGTGTGTGATTGACACAGTAGATAGGTAAAGCACAATCTCATTCTACTGTACATGATTGGTTGTACGGTTGAATGACAATAAGGGTAATTTAATTTAATTTAATTTAATTTACATAGACCATTAGCCTTATGCTCTCGTCCCGGCCTACCTGGTCAGTGGATCCAGTGGCAAAACAGAGTCAAGACAAAGGGAGATGACCAGCAGTATCTTCAGTGTCTCACTGTGCCCTGTTAGTGCTCCATGATGTGTCGCTCGATCCACCTTCTCATCACCGAGGGCTTGAGACCCATCAGCTACCCTCACCTGGATTTGCTTGCCAGTTGAAGTTGTTTACAGGTGTAACAGGCCAGAATTCACCCCTGTGTGGCACACATATTTGAGATGCTTAGACTGCATATGCATACCTGTCAAGGCATACCTCATGCTTCCCTTATTGGGGGGGCCTTCACACCTGTACTGACCTCATGCCTCCCTTATTGGGGGGGGCTTTCACGCCTGTACTGAGTACTTAAAAACTGTATTTATCGGCAGATGAAAGAAAACTGAAGCAAAAAAAAAAACAAAAAACAAAAAAACAAACAAAAAACAAACAAACAGCAACTGCAACATGAACTATTTCAAATTCATTCATTTATGCTGCCAATGCTGAAACAAAAGCAGAATGGATTTTTGTTTCATAAGTTAAGTATCAGAAATAATTCTCTTTGAAATTGTGTTAATAATAATAACAATGAAAATATCAATCTTATTCAGCCCTTTCAATATAATGCTATACATTCAGATGTACATTCTGCTGGGGGTTTCTTCCTGTTAAAAGGGAGTTTTTCCTCTCCACCGTCGCCAAGTGCTTGCTCACAGGGGATCGCCTGATTGCTGGGGTCTTTCTGCAACTGTGGGGGTTCCCCCTACAGTTGATAGTGCTATGAGATGACTGTTGTTGTGAAATGGCGCTATATAAATAAAGTTGAATTGAATTGAATTGAATGTAAAGCAATGTTCCAAGATACAAAATAACAGTACACTATAGGGGATTTGGGCTACCTCTAACCATGTTTGTTAAAATTTAAAAGCATTTTTTTTTTGTTATATTTAGGTAATATTTGAAGGTGAATAAGATAAGATAAGATAAGATAAGCCTTTATTAGTCCCACAACGGGGAAATTCCAGGATTGCAACAGCACAGGGATAGCAACACTCAGAGCAACAATCAGAAGGCAAGAAAAATAACAAGCAAGCAAGAGCAGCTAATATACATATGTACATATTACTATAAAATATATATATACACACACACACAGACACACAGTGCAGAGCATTGTAGCTGGATGGAATAAATATATGAATATATAAACACACAGTGCAGAGCATTGTAGCTAGATGGAATAAATATGTAAATATATAAACACCCACAGTACGGAGCATTGCAGCTAGGTGGAATAAATGTGTAAGTATATAAACACACACAGTGCGGAGCATTGTAGCTAGATGGAATAAATATACAGATATATAAAAACACAGTGCGGAGCATTGTAGCTAGATGGAATAAATATATAGATATATAAATATGAACACACCCAGTGCTGAGCATTGTAGCTAGATGGAATAAATATGTAAATATATAAACACACCCAGTGCAGAGCATTGTTGCTAGATGGGATGAAACAGCATAACCCTCTACTTAGTTATCCTACATGGTATGATTATGTGCCCATACATATTCTCACCCTCCATAGCGACCGGTATTTTCCTAGTTGTATGCCGGAGGGGACCATTGTGTAAGTCTATTGCATCTTTTGCATTTAAAAACTATTAGTTTGTTACGTCTTTTTGCTATCTCTGCGAGCAGCCCTGCTTAGGTAGAATAATACTGCCCATACCTGAAAACATTTGGAGAGTTCTCCTTCAGTCTGGAAAGGTCTCGACCCACCATTGTGTTGCAATTATCCGAACCAAAGCCGACAACATTCTGCCATGGAATATTGTGCAATCTAAAATAAATAAATAAATGGTGAGGGTGAAGGAGAACGGTGACGTCCAGTCCCTCAATTTCCCTTTTCTTCAAGCTTTGTTTACTTCGCCGACGGCGCGCTGCAAGAAGCCATTTTGAAACTCACAAAAACACTGCTTAGGTGCGCTTGTGGAGGATCGAAATAAGTGCAGGCGGACGCTGAGTGCACTGCCAGCCCTGTACGCTATGGGGGTCACACACGAGGTGTTCCTCCACACTCTCAATAATTTTTTTTCCCGTATATTTTTCTTTTTGGCGTACAGAAATGGCAATACGCCCGTATTTGCTAAAATTGCATTTTCCCCGTATTAAAATACGGCGAAACCGTATCACTTGACAGGTATGCATATGTATAGCACATTGATTGGGATGCTTAGACTGCATATGTATATTGTGGTACCTCACGTCTTAGAAGGAACAATAAGTCTGGACCTCCTGGGGATAACAGTAGGAGGTGGAGGTGCTTTTAGAAATGACTCTGAGAAGACTTCCTGACCTCCAGGGGTGAGGTGGAGGAAGAAGAGACCTGGGGGAGACGTATTGTCTATGGGGGGTTGAATGACAATGTGATTCTGTACTTTGATGTCCCGGGTATAAAGAGGGGGGATTTGAGAAGTTGGTCCTCTTTTCTGTTTGAGAGGACGTTGGAGATGTGAGATGTTCAATAAACCTGAATTGAGAAATAAATTCAGCTTCTTCATTTCACGTTCTCCACACCCTGTCCATTTTTACTTCCAGGTGAAAATTGACCTGGGCCAGATTTCCCCCTGCAGGGAAGTTTAGACTATGCTGTTTAGCACCCCCTGAAGGCCAATCTTCACCCCTGAGATAAATTGTTTGAATTAATGGAAGAGTAGTAGATTATTGACTTTGGCTTCCTTTGGAAATAAAGGTGTGATAAATCAGTTTGAAGTGTTATTTCAAATAAAGTTTGGTTATTGAGAACTGTTTTAGTTCAATACGTTGCTGTACATAATATTGTTGAAAAGATCAGAAGGTCAAAAGATGAAGAGGTTTTGGTCTGAGCTAGTTTTGGGAGCTACTGGAGGGATATAAATCCCCCCACACCCCCACACCCCCACACCCAAAAAAAAAAAAAAAAAAAATCTGGCATTTTCCTTATGTTGCTTTGGTGATGTATTATACTGTTGTAAACTGTTCACTTGCAGATTACTTTTAAACTCCTTTTGAATAATTTTGGATAATCTTCAATCCACTCTTGCTACTCGCAGGTGACTGACACATTTTATTTTATTTCATTTAAATTTTAGAACCTTGCATCAATGGCTAGAGCGTTGTAACAATGGGTACCCCATCTAAAGTCAGGCAAAGCCTTGAAAAGTTGGGTAGAGCCTTGAAAAATCATGACTGAAGAGCATCACCTTGCTATCTGTGATATTGTTGTGCAACAGTGTGAGTATCAGCAAGAAGCTCACTAGCTATCTCAACTGGGCTATCGGTGAGTAGTATATGGCTTCAACTGCTGTGGAGAAATGTGATGTTTGGGCAACAGATGCTGAGCTCATGGGCACAGCATCACTCCTTGGCACTGATATCATTGCATTCTCCAGACCAGATGAAAGTATACAGTGGCTCACTTACCCAGCTTTAATCTACAGGATACTACAGAGACTGGAATATATCTACAGAATAACTCTGACCACTTCAATGCTGTTACTGGAGTTGAGTGAAAGTACAGCTAAAAACAGAAACTGAACACATGTGGACAGCTGAAGATTACATTATTTCAGTTGTTTGAAATTAGCTGCACAATACCTATTAGTAGAAGCAGTAGTAGTAGTCATAGTACTCAGTTTTTAGTACAGATAAGTTTCTGAATGTACTTAGGCCTCGATAGTTTAATTTGAACATTGGAGCTGAGTAAAATGACTTCTGACAAATAGTGTAAACATTTAATATGTTATTTTGCAGAACAAATAAATAAATATAACCTACATGTGAATGTAATACAAATTTGAGAGGAATGAAAAGGAAGTCGAAGTAAGTAATGCTGTTTTTTGTATCTTATTCTTGTGATAGCATAATATACATTTAGAGGAGGGGGGAATTCTGGCCTTGGGGGGTGGAAAAAGTGCTTCGCCAGTTTTACCCCAGGGGGTAAAATTAGTCAAGGCTACAATTACCTCGGGGGTAAATTTGGCCTAGTCTATAACTTTCCCTGGGTAAGTTTGGCTTACCCCACCCACAGAAAAATAAAGGCATCAGTAATAGAGTAGCCTTTACTGACACCTATTAGTCAAACTTGCAGTAGTCGTTGCATGGATAGTTTTTGGTTGGCCATCGATTAGAGCGTCTGCATATGTTAGGGTACTTTTCAAAAAAGTACCCTGTAAGGTACAGAAATGGTCCTTAAGGTGGCAACTCTGGACCTTTGTTTGGATTTAAATGTACATTTTTGTCACTGGGGCTCCAAATATGTTCTTCAAGGTACAGTTCTCGTAGCTTTTAGGGTGCTGCTGGAGCGCCAAGCATTTGGGGGTGGCTGTAGCGCAGGTGCAGTTGTGGCCGACTACTGATTGGAGGTTCAGGGGTTCAATTCCTGCTCTGTCTGCAGTCTGCATGTCGGTGTCCTTGAGCAAGACACTGAACCCCCAGTTGTTCCTGGTGGATCAGGCCAGTGCCTGTGTATGGCAGCATCAGTGTGTGAATGTATGTGTGAATAGGTGGAGAGCAGGATCTGTAAAGTACTTTGGTCATCTAGAGATGAGAAAAAGTGCTATATAAGTGAACGCCATTTACCATTTGTACCTTTTTAGGTCCATTTCTGTACTTTGATTTCTTAGTGTGCAAGGGAAAAATGGACAGGGGTGAATTCTGGCCTGTTACACACTGTGTGTGCCACAGGTGAGAGATGAGCACCAGGTGGGGACCAAAATGATCAAACTACTCCAAAGAGCACGATGTGTTCCCCCGTCAGAGGCACTATCCCTCCCCAACACCCCAAATAATGTAGTTACAGCTAATTACCATTAGAATATGAACTCTCTTGCTTACCAAAAGAACTTAAAAGTGTTTGTTTACTCAGCTCCAAATTAATGAAAGTCATATTTTTGTGGCCTGCTCTGCTGATTCATTGTTTAATTCAATATTTCAAATTCCTCATGAAGAAAGTTAAGGTTGGGTGGTGTATGCATAAGCGCTGCAGTTCAATTACTGGCCACAAATGTTTCTAAAAACAGGAGTGTTACGCTGATCACCAAAAGGCTAGCAGCAGATCCTTTAATTCTTGTAAGTTGCAAAGTGGGCCTCCACAGATTTATTTGTCCAGCACATTCCACAGATGCTCGATTAGATTGAGATCTGGGGAACACAATATTAAGCAGGTGGTCATAATGCATGATCCCATTACTCATAAGTGGTTTGAGGAGGGGAGGGGGTCAAGGATGATACCATCTTTAGCAAAATAGCCCAAAATCACTCAAATTGTTTACCCACCATCTCCTATCCCCATAGAGTGTAATGATCAGTGTTGGGAGTAATGCCACTACTTTTGCAGTAACGTACTGTGTAACAAAATTACTGTTTAAAAATTCAGTAACGCATTACAGCTACTGAAATTTTATCAGATGCCTTAATTCAATTCAATTCAATTCAGCTTTATTTATATAGCGCCATTTCACAACAACAGTCATCTCATAGCACTATCAACTGTAGGGGGGAACCCCCACAGTTGCAGAAAGACCCCAGCAATCAGGCGATCCCCTGTGAGCAAGCACTTGGCGACGGTGGAGAGGAAAAACTCCCTTTTAACAGGAAGAAACCTCCAGCAGAACCAGGCTCAGGGAGGGGCAGTCATCTGCTGCGACTGGCTGGGGGGTGAGGGGATAGAGAAAAAGAAAAGAACAGACATGTAGAGAGCAAACAGCACGATGGGGACTCAATCTATGGGAGAGAACAAACAAATGTTAATGACCAGCAAAAAAAAAAAATATTTCATAGAAAGTGAGGAAAGGAGTGAGGCCCAGTGCATTACTGGAGGTCCCCCGGCTGACTAAACCTATTAGCAGCATAACTAAGGGAGGGTTCAGAAAACACATGATCCCTCCCTAATTGTAGGCTATATCAAAAAGGTAGGTTTTAGCCCTATTCTTAAAAACAGAGATCGAGTCTGACTCCCGAATCCAGATTGGCAGCTGATTCCACAGGAGAGGAGCTTGATAACTGAAGGCTCTGCCTCCCATTGTACTTTTGGAGATTCTAGGTATTACAAGTAATCCTGCATTTTGGGAGCGTAGTGCTCTGTTAGGATAATACGGTAGTATCAGATCATTTAAATAAAAAGGAGCCTGATTGTTTAGAGCTTTGTAAGTAAGAAGAAGGATTTTAAACTTAATTCTAAACTCTATGGGAAGCCAATGAAGGGAGGCCAGAACCGGAGAGATATGATCTCTCTTTCTAGTACCTGTTAAAACTCTTGCTGCAGCATTTTGGATCAGCTGAAGACTTTTTAAAGATGTTTTAGGACAGCCTGATAATAAAGAATTACAATAATCTAATCTCGAGCTAACAAAAGCGTGGATCAGTTTCTCAGCATCACTCTGAGACAAGATGCTCCTAATCTTGGCAATATTACGCAAATGATAGAAGGCAGTCTTAGAAACAAATTTAATATATGAATTGAAGGACAAATCCTGATCAAAAATAACTCCAAGGTTCCTCACAGAGCTATTAAGAGAAAGAGTAACCGCATCCAAACTGAAAGTTTGATTTGGAAAGGAATTTCTAAGGTTTTTTGGACCAACAAGAATGACTTCAGTCTTATCTGAATTTAATAGCAGGAAATTACAAGTCATCCAAGCTTTGATTTCCTTAAGACAGGCTTCTAACTTGGCTAATTGATTACTATCATCTGGCTTCATTGACAGGTATAATTGTGTGTCATCTGCATAACAATGAAAATGTATACAGTGCTTTCTAATAATGTTGCCTAACGGAAGCATATATAAACTAAAAAGAGTAGGACCTAGCACAGATCCCTGTGGAACTCCATGACTAAGCTTTGAGTTGAAAGAAAACTCATTATTTACATGAACAAACTGGAACCTATCAGATAAATAAGATCTAAACTATTGCAACGAAGTTCCATTAAGTCCGACATAGTGTTCTAATCTATCAAGTAGAATATTATGATCGATAGTATCAAAAGCTGCACTAAGGTCTAAAAGGACAAGTACAGAAACTAGTCCATTATCAGATGCAATGAGGAGGTCGTTAGTGACCTTCGCTAAGGCTGTTTCAGTACTATGATGGATTCTAAACCCAGATTGAAACTCTTCAAGTAAACCATTTCCCTGCAGGTGGTCAAATAATTGCGTAGCAACAATTCTTTCTAAGATTTTTGAAATGAAAGGGAGATTAGAGATTGGTCTATAGTTAGCTAAAGCTCCTGGATCTAGTGTTGGCTTTTTGAGTAAGGGTTTAATTACAGCCGTTTTAAAAGCCTGCGGTACATGGCCTAAAGTTAATGAAGAATTGATTATATGAAGAATAAAGCTACCAATAAGTGGGAAGACTTCTTTAAATAACCTGGTCGGAACAGGGTCTAAAAGACAAGTTGAAGGTTTGGATGAGGAAACTATTTTGTCTAACTCACAAAGGTCGATTGGAGTAAACTCATCAAGACAGACATCAATAGAAGGAGTTGTAGTAGTTACAGTATTTAAGTTAACTGTGGGAAGAATCTGATTGATTTTATCTCTGATGGATGAAATTTTATTATTGAAAAAGTTCATAAAGTCCTGACTAGTAAGCTCTAAGGGAATGCTAGGATTGACAGAGTCCTGACTCTTTGTCAACCTGGCTACAGTACTGAAAAGAAACCTGGGATTATTCTTGTTCTCTTCTATTAATGCAGAGTAATAACTCGTTCTAGCTTTTCTAAGAGATTTTTTATAAATTAAAAGATGATTTCTCCAAGCTAAATAGATTTCATCTAAATTAGTAGAGCGCCATTTTCTTTCTAATTGACGAGTCTTCTGTTTTAAGGTACGAGTTTCTGTGTTGAACCAAGGAGTTAGAAATCTCTGATTAGACTTTTTCTTTTTTAAGGGGGCCACCAAGTCTAGAGTCTGATGCAGAGAAGCTGAAACACTATCCACCATGTTATCAGTTACAGAAGGAGCAAGCTGTCTATAGCTTATTTCCGTTGTGTTGACACATGGCATAGAGGAAACAATCTGCATAAATTTGGAAACAGCATCATCTGAGAGGCATCTACTGTAATAATATTTTTCTTTAGGAGCCAAATAGTCAGAAATAGTAAAATCAAAGGTTAACAGACAATGGTCTGACAGTACAGGGTTATGAGGAGACACTTCAAGATTTTCTATTTCTATGCCATATGTCAAAACAAGGTCCAATGTATGGTGGAGGTAATGAGTAGAATTTCCTACTTTCTGAGAAAACCCAATCGAATCTAATATTGAATTGAATGCCACATTAAGGCAGTCACTATCTACATCCACATGTATATTAAAGTCCCCTACTATAATTATTCTATCAGATTTCAGCACTAAATCAGCTAAGAAATCAGCAAATTCGGATAAAAATTCTGAGTAGGTTGATGGGGGACGATAAACTATGGCAAATAAAATTGGGTTTAACCTAAAATTACTAAAGTGCCCAATACTGAGGACCAGGCCCTCAAAGGAATTATAACATGTTTTTTGCTTTACATTAACTAGTAATTTGGAATGGTAAATTGTTGCTACTCCTCCTCCACGACCAGAACTTCTAGGATTTTGACAGTTTAAATAACCAGAGGGAGTTGATTCATTTAAACCAACATAATCCTCTTGCCCTAACCAAGTCTCTGTAAGGGAAATTAAATCAATCTGATGATCAATTAACAAATCATGGATTAACAGAGACTTGGGAGTTAGAGACCTAATATTTAATAAACCACATTTAATTTTTAAATTATGAGGAGGAACAGAGGCCAAATCATTCAATTTAGGGGCTTTATGTTTAATTTGAGTTTTACCAATATTTTGCTTTATCACTTTGGGATGCTTATACATTATATTTTTATTCACTTTGGAGGGAGCAGACAACGATTCTCTGATGGGGAAGACAGGGGCTAAGCTGAGGGGTGGCGGATGAAGAGGAGCTGCAGAGAGGCGTGTAAGACTGCGACTCTGCTTCCTGGTCCCAACTCTGAGTAGTCATGGTTTTGGAAATTTGGATAAAAAAGATGCCAGATTGTTAGATAAATGAGAAGCACCATCCAAAGTGGGATGAATGCTGTCTCGTCTCATAAGACCAGGTTTTCCCCAAAAAGAGCTCCAATTGTCAATGTAGCCCACGTCATTTTTAGGACACCACACAGACAGCCAGCGGTTCAAGGATGACGAGCGGCTAAACATGTCATCACTGGTCAGATTGGGGAGGGGCCCAGAGAATACTACAGTGGCAGACATCGTTTTTGCAAAGTCACACACTGATTCTATATTAAGTTTCGTGACTTCCGACTGCCGGAGACGGATGTCATTAATGCCGGCGTGAATAACAATTGTGGAATATTTACAGTTACTTTTAGCCAGCATTTTCAAATTTGACTCGATGTCGCCTGCTCTGGCCCCAGGAATGCATTGGACTATGGCCGCTGGAGTCTCTAGGTTCACGTTTCTGACTACAGAGTCGCCAATGATCAGAGTTTTTTCCTCAGCGGGTGTGTCGCTGAGCGGGGAAAAACGATTAGAAACGTGAACAGGTTGGTGGTGTACCGGGGCTTTGCGACTAGGCTTCCTTCTCACCGTCACCCACCCAGTCTCCTCGCTGCTGAGGAGAGCCGAGGGACCGCTGACAGTGGGACCTAAGCTAGCTAGCTCCGCTGCAGCTAATGGGCGTCCGTCAAGATTAACTGGCGCAGACGGTGTTTCAATGCAGCAGAGCCGGGATTCCAAATCAGACAACCTCGCCTCGAGCGCCTCAAAAAGACAACATTTATTACATTTACCGTTATCGCTAAAAGAGGCAGAGGTGTAGCTAAACATCTGACAGAGAGAGCACACCAGAGGAGGAGAGGAAAGCGAGCTAGTAGCCATAGCTAGTGGCTAGAGAGCAAACCACAAAGCAAACCACACAGGCAGACAGCAAAACAGGAAGTGACGATACGTTACCACAAGGAAGTGACGATCCGTGACCTTACTCATTACTCATTTTATTAATATGGATAGATATTTTTGGCACAAATAAATGAATATACAAACTGACCCTACTCTAGCTGAGACAAGCCATCAGTCGACCTGGCCTGTTGCAAAGAGCCTGAGTCTTCACTAGTGAGTGGAGGAAAAGATTAAGCTATTTTGTTTTTGTGGAAATAGATTATTTTTCCTTTGTCACCGTTCAAGACAAAAGCATATTGGTGGGTTGCAAACTAAACGACAAAAGCTAGTGCTAAGTAAAGCTAGATTTATGTACCCACGTCACGTCAACACCATTACCGGCGTCAGTCCCGGACGCAGTGATCGGCAGTTTTTTATTGTGTGTTGAGTGAAATGCTTTGTTCCATTACCAAAACGGGTTTTAGCCGATGTGTGTAGTGATTTGTGTTCGTCATGTGTTTTTTTTTTTTTTTATTTTGTATACTTTATTGATCCCCAGAGGGGAAATTGAGGGCATCCACCTGGATGGGTGAAGCAGCCACGGTACGGCGCTATCCCTTCACCATTCACACACACATTCACACCTAGGGCCACTTTTAGAGTCTTCAATTAACCTACCCTGTATGTTTTTGGCCTGTGGGAGGAAACCGGAGAACTCCTGGAGTAAACCCACGCAGACACGGGGAGAACATGCAAACTCCACACAGATCACTGTTGGTCAAGGGCTGGGATCGAACCAGGGATCCCATGGCCAAGAGTGAGTTGCTGTGCTGCCGCAGTGCTAACCACTGTTCCACCGCACCGCCCATTTTTGTTAATGAAATGGCGACGGACAAGAGCAGATTGTGATGGAGTTGGAGCTAAAAAACGTTAAGAAAAAGCAACTTTTAATACGATCGTTGCACAGAGAGAAAGAGAAGTCGGAGAAAATGGTGCGTGCGACCACCACTGCTGCCATTTTGACAGTCTGTGTAATTATTGAGGTTATGACGAGCCACAAAATGCTCTGTATGTGCTTACTAGATCCATATTCTTTGCAATTTGGACCACTGTTTAACCAACGTGCCTTGGAAGTTGTGCCACCGTGAACAGACAGAGCGAAGAAGCGGTGAGAACCAGGAAATGTGAAGGAGGAGACAAAGCAGACCAATCACAGCTCTTACAGCCTGTGTCACCCATATGCACCTCTCCTTCTCTGTAAAGGTGCACGTTGCTGCTGCATTGACACTGCATTGTGTCCATGCGGGTGCATAACTTGTGCTTAACAGCTAGCTATGTTAACAACTAACACCGTGTTAGCTGATCTACTGTATTTTGAACAACCACAACAGGATGCAAAGTGGAAATACTTTTGTCTCAACACCCACGACTGGATTTCAAGCACAGGTATGCATCTGGACAGTTTGTGACCCAGCAAGAATTAAACCGACTGATTACCAGATATGCCGTTACAGACTGAAGACGTGATGTGTGACATTTCATCAAACAGTGACTTTTCATCAAAAAGCTGAGACGGTGAGCCACTGAAGATAAAACACATTTACTTGCTACCTGGATAAAGATTATTCAGAAATGGATTTTGATCTCCAAAAGGAATTTGAGGGACTGGATGTCATGAATTGCCCCTCGGGGCAGAGCGGATAGACCCAGATGCTGAACTGCAGTTTGTGATAGTTATTTAAAAAAACACCAAAAGTCCAAACAGAGCATAAACACAAAAATTCAAACAGTGCACAAAGCAAAACTTACAAACAGAGACGGCAATGGAGAAAACAGGATTAATACGGATAACAAACATCAGAACAGGGCAGGGTTCTGATGCGAATGACTCTTTGAGACTCCAGCAAAGAGGGAGGAAAATAACAGCCCTTAAATAGGGCCAGAAACAAATGATAAAAAGTGATGGCAGGTGTGGCTCACATGGGCTGAGGGTGAAGACGATTACAATCAGCTGTGAGTCATGAGGAGAGGAGACGGGGCTGACAGCTTGACAGGGGCACCGCCCACAACCAGGGAAAAACCCAGAAGTGCCTCTGACAGCTGCAACCCTGGAGAGAGAGAGAAAAACTGGTAAGAACAAATATAACACTGGTCAACACCAAATTTATTGTCTAAGTTTTTTTTTAGCTGATTTAGGACAATTTTGATGTGCTGAATCCAAAAATCACATTGGTTTTGCTCAATCAGGTCAACTTTTTGAATTTTGGCCACATGTTGTTATATACGTTTTTGTTTACATGTACGGGTGTTTTTGCTCAATATGATGCAAAATTCTTTTTTATTTCTTGAAATTCTCTGAATTTTGAACAATGATGACATAACATTCAATTTACATGTACTTACCTTTATATAAAGGTAAACTTACCTTTATATAAAGGTAAGTACATGCACAGTACTAAGTACTAAGTAAGTACAGGTTTTTACTTAGCACCTGATCGAGAGAAACAGTGTCATTTTCAGATTCAGCAGCACAAAATTGTCTTAAATCAGTTGAAAAAATACAGACAACTTACAAAAAAAAATATTTTTGTAACACTGTGTAACACGATGACAAATAGATACAAGTAAACCCAAATATGTAATTGACAAAACTACAAGGAACGTAAGCAGGAAAATTAGTCACACCAAGAAACAATACAGAAAATGTGAAAACCAACCAAAGATAAAATAAAAGGAATTAGAACTCAGAAATACAACACTATACAAATCTGGAAAAAAGGCAAAGAGACTGCACATGGCGGAATCCCCCCGTGCACAGATCATGACACCGGATCATGTTTCCGTCACAGCAGACATTTGGACTGTGGATAATGGACACTTTCTTTGGATCACTGCACATCGGATTAAATCCATATCATAAAGGTAAGATCAGCATGAACAGCTTTGTGCAGTGTTGCCAACTCTCATTCTTTTGGAGTGAGTCTCACTCCTTTTTCCTCTCTCTCACTCCACAAACCCTACTTCTCATTCCAAAATGAGGAAATTACAAGCAATTTTGTGTTGATTTTCTTCAGATTTTTCCCACAATAAGAGCTCTCAGTGCAGGATAAAGCAGACTGAAAATGTTCTAAAAGCTCTGTCTGAAACAGTCTGTTTTCAGCCTTACATTAATAAGTCCATAATGTAATCCATTAATTAAATTATCTTGCTATGTGTGCAAGATGATTTAAGTATGCATTTGTCATGTTTGCCCCTTTCAGGGCATAAATGAAGCACCAGATGCCAACAGAGAGTTTGCTAGTTTATTAACAGACAAGACAAAATAAAGAGCCACGTGAGGCAAAATACATACACTGAACTAGAACACAAAATAAAGAGCACTAACATCAATACAGGAGTGTAGCGACGGCGGAACCTGACACTATCGAATAAACACTCACAACTGATGAAGCAAAGATGGATCAAACACAGCAGGAAGACTGAAGCCAGGGATAGGGACTCCAGTCCAGGTAGACACAGGTCGCAGCGAGGAGTGAGCCTCAGCTGCTCCCTTAAATACTGATAACAAAAAAACAAAGAACCAAACAGGAGAGGAGGGAACGTAATGACAAATCAAGATCAGCTGTGACAGTGCCGGCTCGGCTTAGACAGCCGGAAGTTTGGCTGCAGCGCTGTCACAATAAAAGTCCTGGGAGAACCAATAATAACCAGCAGAAATAAATGGGAGAAAAAGAGGGAGAATACCGAGTGGCCTGGGCGCGGACAACCTCAGCGCTCGGATCACCACAGTACCCCCCGCTCAAAGGACGCATTCCAGGCGTCCAAAGTAACATCCAGGGAGCCCCCCCCCCACAACCCGAAATCTAACAAGACCGACCTCAGGTGGGTGGAGGGGGAAACAAGCTAGGAGGGCGAGAAACCCAAAAGGAAACAGCACAAAATGTCTAACAGCAAAATACAGAAACCCCCCCCCCCACAAAGATCAAATAATAAAGTCTCCAGCACGAAATAACACGGCTAATACATGCCTTACAAACACGAATGATGAAACAGAAAAACCAGATAAACAAGTGAAAACAAAAATACATACACTTCAACTTAGAAAATACTCGAGTGAAGCGGAATAGGCAAACACAAAAATATCTACGTACACTGCAACTCGATCACAAAGCAGGAAAAAAAAAACTCTTTAGCAATATATGAGAGAGACAGGGAAAGAAAAAAAAAACACCATGAAAACACAAGTATGGGGGATACCGGCAGGTAGAGAGGAAAAAAAAAAGGGCAGTTCAGGTGGCCTACCGGCATCCCAACTCCACATCAGGAGAAAAGGAAAAAAAAAAAAACAGTTCGGGTGGCCTGCCCAAGCCTCAGAACCGGGGAAACAGTACCTCAGGCAGCCAACCCAGGTTGCCCAACCCGCGAGGCAGTCCGTCAGGCGGCCGACCCAGGACGCAGAACCAGCAGAACAGTCCTTCAAGTGGCCAACCCGGGTCCTTGGACCACTAGGACCGGAGGGGGAAGCTCGGAGGCAGCTTCCCTACCGAGAGGCATAACGAGGGGAAGCCGAACAGAATGAAAGGGACCCTAGCGGCATCCGGTGGTGGAGAATGGGGGGAAGGGGGGAAAACGGGGAACTAGTCCGGTGTCAGGCAGAAGGGGATCTGCAGCTCCCTCACCGACCTCGAACCGGGCCAACACAGCACCCTTGGTGGATCCCGAACGGACCAGCGCCACACCCTCGGTGGACCCTGACCGGGCCAGCGCAGCACCCTCGGTGGATCCCGACCAGGCCAGCACAGCACCCTCGGTGGACCCCGAATGGGCCAACGCAGCACCTGGGATGACCTCCTGAAATGAACCCGGAGCCTCGACGATATCGACCGGCGCCGACCCATCTCCGGTGACCCTGGAAGAAGGCTCGGAAAGAGGGGGAGAGCAGGGGTCAGTATCACCGGCAACGGCAGAGCCCGGCGAGACGAACTCGGATGCAGCGGCCAGCTGCACCAGGTTCTCCTCCCCAAGAGACAGGCAAGAATGCTCCAGAACAGAGAATAAGAAAACACAATAGAGCACTTGCCTGATCTCGAGCTCTACCGCTGTCCAGGACTCCGATGATCCAGGCTCGACGGTCAGGAGGTCCATCTTCGGTTCCCACTCAACTGCAGTGGCCTTTGCAGCCGGCATGATGGTCTCCACAGTCCGAGCCCTCTGATGCTGAAACCCACGCCGATGGCCCACTTGGCGTGGTGGCAGGGGGTCCATTGCCTGCTGGAGCTGACTGCTGCTCCACGGAGACCTGGGGACGCTTAATCATCGGCGCAGGCTCCATCTGACAGTCAGCCCTCCTCTTCTGCCCGTGACGTGGCTGCGGGACTGGAACCAGGCTCTCCAGAGCTGCAGGCTCCTCCTCTGTCCAGCGGTCTATTCCTGGCACCAGGGGACGCTCAGAGAGAAGAGGAGGATCAGGAACAGGTTCAGTTTCAATGGCTGCAGCAGGTGGTAGGAGCTCAGAGGACTGTGAAAACTGAGCTCCACCCCCAGGAATCAGACAAGGTAATTCATTATACTGTGGAGGAATAAGTTCAGGCGAGATATGATGAGCTGGAAGGTTGCAGAGTTTTATTTCCTCCAACATCATGAGATGCACTTGTAGCGCTGTGCACTGTGTTGTGCTGTGTGTGATGTGTTCTGTTGTACTGTGTGTGCTGTGTTGTGTTGTGCTCTGCTGTCTGCGCTACAGTGGTCTACTGCTTCTTCCGGACCTTCTGAGTGTGAGAATGAATGTCCCTGTAGATTGTGGTGGGTCACCACAGGGCTCCCCTTAGAACACTCAGAAGGGGCTGTGACCCCCCCCCCCCCCCAGTCATTTGGGCTCCAGCTCTGGTCGAACTGTCCTGCTGTAGAGGAGTGTCGAATGGCTTGTCAGTCTGTGGGGGGGGGGGGGGGGTGGAAAAAACCATGTGCTCCGCTCTGGATTCCAGCACATTGAATGGCCGTGGATCGTGGGTGCACGGGGCCGGTTCGCGTTGTGCGTAATGGAACAAGACGGCGATCGGCCAGCTTTAAGGAGTGAGGTGCAGGAAGAGCGCTGTGGAGGAAGAGGGGGAGGGTGGTGGGAGTAAGTGAGTGCCGGCCCGGGACGTCAAAGGTGTCTGGGCCACGCAAAAATTGTGTGTGGATCCGCGATGGTGAGGGACTTTCCCGGTAAACTGGCAGAGATCCACAGCGGCTGTGAAGAAAAAAAAATTAAGTCTCTGACTCCTCTCGCGGCTCAGTCCAGCGAGGATGTGGGGAAGGCGAGCTGCCAAATTCCCCGAGGATGCATAGTGGCTGTGAAACAACTGCAGCTGTGTGAGGGACCTGGCGGTCTGGCCTTTAGGTGCAGAAGCAGCCCTAAAGCCATCGGGGACAGCAATTGGCTAAATTCCCCTTGTGCGCAGTGGCTGAGAAACCCATACAAAGTCCTGTGTGCGGGCTGCACATCTGCTTCAGGTGCGTGAGCAGCCCTGATGGTTCCGAGGGTGGCGATCGGCCATGTTTCTCGGGCATGTGCAGCGGTGGAGGACGCTGTATCGGTCTGTGGAGCCGGCTTGACCCTGTGAGTGGAGCACGCGTGGCGCAGTGACCACTTAGCTGGCAGTTGCACTGTCCTCGTAATCCTGCGGGGTGCATGCGGGGCTTCTGTGCGCGGGAGGTTGGCTGCCGTGAGTTGAGTCAGATTTGGGGAGCTTGGCGGAAATCAACGCAGTCAGCGCTGCTGTCCTTCCCCGTTCAGGCTGCTTCCTTCGACTCGCTCGTGTCGCCATTCGTGGTGCGTGTCGGTCCCAACGCTGCGCTCTGGAGCACATGCTCCGGTGAGGATGAAGAGGTTGCAGGTGTTCTCTGGTCCTCTGTGTCCACAGCGCGGTGAGAGGGAGCAGACAGTTATTCTCTCTCGTCAGGTCACCAGTGTGGAGGGAAAAGATCAGGTGAGGGGCGCACCATGACACGTCGGGGGTCACCAGTGTGGAGGAATAAGTTCAGGCGAGATATGACGAGCTGGAAGGTTGCAGAGTTTTATTTCCTCCAACATCATGAGACGCACTTGTAGCACTGTGCGCTGTGTTGTGCTGTGTGTGCTGCATTGTGTTGTGCTCTGCTGTCTGCACTACAGTGATCTAGTGCTTCTTCCGGACCCTCTGAGTGTGAGAATGAATGTCTCTGTAGATTGTGGTGGGTCACCACAATACTGAGATTTAGAATGGAAAAAACACTTGCCTGCTTTCCCGGGAAACAATGGTGACTGCTGCAGCGGCTTCATTCTTCCCTTTCCCCTAGGGATGGTGACGGAGGGCCCCTCGGGAAGACGAGGAAGAGCCGCCCCAACAGTATCGGTGACGGGCAGAGCCAGACAAGGAATCACTGAGCTCTCAGAAGCTGAAGGGACCGCCAAGGAGGAGGGAGGAGCAGCCAAGGCAGTCCGGGGACGTGGAGCTGACAGAACAGTGGGGAAAGATGACCCGGAGGCTGAGGCTGCTATTTTCACCTTCCGTCGTGACGCAGGGAAAACAGCTGGCTGGGAGGCAGAGTTTCTTAGGCGGCCCGGGACAGGATCCGGACAGGGACCTCGCGGAGGAACGGTGACGGGTGGAGCCAGATGAGGACTCACTGGGCTCACCGCAGCTGAAAGGCGTGCCAAAGAGGAGGGAGGAGCAGCCAGGGCAGTCCAGGGACATGGAGCTGACGGAAAAGTGGGACAAGATGACCCGGAGGCTAAGGCTGCTGTCTTCACCTTTCATCGTGGTGCGGGAGAAATAGCTGGCTGGGAGGTGGAGTTCTTCTGGCGACCCGGGGCAGGCTCCGGACGGGAACCTCGCAGGGGACTGGCCCGATCAGGAGGCTTCCCACTTGTCGGAACGACCGTGTCCTGGGGAGGAGATGGAGGCTTCTTGAGCCACGTGGGGCAAAATACATACACTGAACTAGAACACAAAATAAAGAGCACTAACATCAATACAGGAGCGTAGCAAGGGCGGAACCTGACGCTATCGAATAAACACTCACAAGTGATGACGCGAAGGTGGATCAAACACAGCAGGAAGACTGAAGCCGAGGATAGGGACTCCAGTCCAGGTAGACATAGATCGCAGCGAGGAGTGAGCCTCAGCTGCTCCCTTAAATACTGATAACAAAAAAGCAAAGAACCAAACAGGAGAGGAGGAAACATAATGACAAATCAAGATCAGCTTTGACAGTGCCGGCTCGGCTTAGACAGTCAGAAGTTCGGCCGAGGCGCTGTCACAATAAAAGCCCTGGGAGAACCAATAATAACCAGCAGAAATAAACGGGAGAAAAAGAGGGAGAATACTGAGTGGCCCGGGGGCGGACAACCTCAGCACTCGGATCACCACAGCATTTAAAAGTAACATGAAAGTTGCTTTTCCAAGTAACTAATTACTTTAATCATGCAGTAACTGGTAAAGTAACTCAATAACTTTTGAAAAGAAGTAACTTGTAACTAATTAGTTACTATTTTTTTGTAACTTGCACAATGCTGGTAACGATTACTCAATATTACCCAAGAGCAAGTTTGGTATCGTGAATATAGTAACTCCAAGGTGTGATGCTACGCGGAGGGCACAAGAGTATCACACCTGGAGTTAGTATATTCATGATACCATAACAAACTTTAGTGTTATATTGCTTTTATACAACAGTTCTGCAAGCACAATTTATTAAATGACAGCAATACTGGACAAAATACTTTGATTTGTTTGTCTAACCAGTTATTTTGCACAGCTGAGAAAAAGTCCCTTTTAAATGTAAACAACTGTTACTAAACATCTCAATCAGCATGAAGATGTCTATTGTGATTTCACACACATGTAAACAAATTAAATGATTGTCAAGTGCAAAAGTAATGTGTTTATAAAACATATACCTGTTGAGTTGGTGCTGCAGAAGACTCCAGAGCCACGAAGGGGGTGCTTTCCGCGGCAGACATGGTTTTCTCGGCATGACACCTGTGTAAGGGTTTGGACATGGCTGTGCTCATGTTCTCGCTTTATGTTCATACGTATTTGATTTTCTTTTATCTTCAGGACATGAATCCAGCCATGTCCTTACCCTCGGTTTGTTTCTCTGTGTTTTTTTTATTTTCATTATTATCCTGATCCTTGTGTGCTCTGTCTATCTTCCAGCCCTGCCTGTCCTGTGCTCATTTCTGTCCCCGTGTGTTTCTGGTTCACCTGATTGTGCCCACCTGTCCCTTGTTCCATTGATTATCCTAGTGTCTATTTATTTTTCATGTGAGCCTTGGGACAATGTTGCGTCCTTGTCTGTGCGGTGTGATTTCACACCCTCCATCCTGCCTCAGTCTTCTGTCCAACCCGTTTGTATTGTCTGTTCATTAGTCTAGTTTTTGTGCTCATGTTCAGCCCATGTGCGGCACTTTATTTTTCCTTTAATAAATCTGCAAACTACAGTTTCTGCGTTTGGCTGCTGAATTCCACCCAGGAGGGGCCAAACCTTTGACAGAAGGACGCAACCATCTAGGACCCAGCAAATTGTTAGTTTGCATAGCTATGGGTGCTATGGGATCGTGCTACTGAATCAGGTGGAACTAAAATCTATGAACCACCTGAAGGAGTTGGTTGCCGCGGCCCGCCACTCCACCGTCCCATAGGAGGTGGCTTGGCTGTGGATGACAGCGGCACTAGAGCTGGAGCGCACTCCGCATCTGAGGGCATTACCATGGGTGCAGGAGCTCCACAGTCCATCTCACCACCTCAAACCGCAGTGGAGAAGCGCGGGAAGCATCGCCGTTGCTCCCCCCGGCACTCCATCTTGCCTCCGGCTCGAGCCCCCATAGCTCTCCGCCAGACGATCTCCGAAACCACCCAGAGGGAATCATCTGGCCCATCAGCGGCAACAAAGTGGGAACACAAGCAAGTACCCCTTCATTTTTTTACATCTATTAATGAAGGGACTTGTCTGGTTTCCAGCGGGGAGACTCAGCCGCGGCCACCTGCTGCTGCTGAGCTCTCTCCACCTCACTCTGCTATCAACTCTGCTGTTGCTTACATCCACCCATCCTCACCTGCATCTCCGGTGTTGTTATCTGTTTTTTTTCCAAGAGTTTGGCCATACTGGGGGGCAACCGGCTGGTCCGGGACAAGTCTGCTGTTCCTGAGGACCCAGTGGTTTGCCAGACTGGGGCTGCAGCTTTAGTACCCCTGTGTGGGGGTGATGAGGAGTAGAGCCGGCAGGCTGTGCTTGCCCAGAAGGAGATAATGCTGGACTGCAAACCGTAGCATCTTCCAGAGTATGTTTCCCATCTGGGTCGGAACCAGCTGGCATCAGATGACCCAGCTGTCCCAGCTCCAATATCAGCTCCATGTCACTCTCCAGCTCCAGTACCAGCTCCACATCGCTTCCTACCACCACCCCCAACTCCGGCTCCTCTCCAGACAGCTTCAGCTGCTCGTGAGGTGTGCATCATAGCTCCAGCCATCCCTGAGGTGCACACAACAGCTCCAGCTGTCCCCAAGGTGCACACAACGGCTCCCACTCTCCCTGAGGTGCACGCCACAGCTCCAGCTGTTCTCAAGGTGACCATCACAGTTCCTGTGCAGCCCAAGGTGCACACTCCTGTTCCTGCTCCGCCCACCAGCACGCTCCTGCAGAGACTGCTCCACGTTCATGCTCCTGTCACAGCTGCTTTGGCTGCAGCTCCACCTCCTGGTCAACTGTCATTGTTGGGCATCGTCACTGATTGGTCTGGATCATCTGGGTTTGCCGCTGATCAGTCTGCGCAGCCTGGTTCCGCTGCTGCTTTGCCTGCAGCTCATCTTGAGGTTGTCACTCCAGCAGCAGTACTTGCTAAAGCAAGAATTCTGTCTATTATCTTCTACATCAGTTTTAGAAAAGACTTGCCTTACTTTTGGTGAGGAGACCCAAGTGCAGATTTCACCTGCCATTGGGCTCTCCCCACCAGTCTCTGCTGCTGATGACTATGGTGCCACCTTACTGCCCTCCTATTTTCCCCTCTCATCCGAAGTCGCCATGTTGAGGATGGAGCCGCAGAAGGACCACGCTCCACCTCAGCCACCTGTCGTCCGAGAGGTTGGGGGACCTCCACCCATCATTCCAGAAGTCAGGGGACCTCCACCTGTCCTTCTAGTGACCGAGCTGTCCTCTCCACCTGGGCCGACCGGGCCATCTGCTCCACCTTGGCCGTCCAAGCAGTCTGCTTCACCTGTAGCCCAAGAGACTGGCGTGCCTCCAACCATAGCCCAAGAGGCCAGTGTGCCTCCATCTGTCATCCCAGAGGCTGGTGGGCCTCCACCTTTTGTTCCAGAGGCCGGGGTCAGCATGCAGCAGTCATCGGTCACAGAGCTTAGGGCTTCTTTAAGTTTGTTTGGTGAGCTCTGTGTTCCTGCGGCTGCTGTTCCACCTTGTCCTCTGGTTCGGTGGCCTAAGGACAGTGGCAGGCTGCTGGCCCAGCCCTGCATTCCGGTTTGGGGGTCCGTGGACTGGGGCAGGCCACCTGACCTATGTTGTTCTCCAGTCCAAGGGCCTATAGACTTGGGTAGACCACCCAATCCTAACTATGCTGCCACACTGCACCTTACAGTCTAACTGGTACCTCACATTTCACTATGCTCCTGGTAGTCCTTCATTGTGCAGTGGGATGATTCATGTGTTTATACGGGTCGTATATTAATCATTTATTAAGCTATGATGTATATAGGTTTTATAGTCATGTTAGTTTTACTTTCCATGGGTAATCCCTTTGTCTGTCATGTGTGTGTTTCTGTCGTTTGGTTATCTACTGTCATGCTGCTGTTACACTGTAATTTCCCAGTTTGGGATCAATAAAGTACATCTATCTATTAACCCGCTTTGTTCTGGGGTGTGGGGTCTTGGACTTTGTTTGGTCCCACAAACTGTGTTCTTTGTTTTGGACTCTGTGTGTGTGTGTGGGGGGGGGGGGGTACAGTTTGTTTCAGCCCACCTGGCCTTGTACCCCCACCACCCACTCTGTGAGGGTTTTTTGTTTTTTTCCTCTTTTGGTGTTACCCTTGGGGGTCTTCTGGGAGCCGCCTCTTTAGAGGGGGATACTGTAAGGGTTTGGACATGGCTGTTCTCATATCCTCACTTTATGTTCATTTTTGTTTTTCTGTTATTTTCAGGGCATGAGTCCAGCTATGTCCTCGCCCTCAGTTTGTTTCTCTGTGTTTATTATCATTGTTATCCTGATCCTTGTGTGCTCTGTCTTCCAGCCCTGCCCGTCCTGTACTCATTTCTCTCCCCGTGTGTTTCTGTTTTGCCTTGATTGTGCCCACGTCCCATTGATTATCTCAGTGTATTTTTCGTGTGAACCTTGGGACAGTGATGCGTCCTTGTCTGTGCGATGTGATTTCACACCCTCCTTCTTGCCTCAGTCTTCTGTCCAACCCGTTTGTATTGTTTGTTCATTAGTCTAGTTTTTGTGCTCATTTTCAGCCCATGTGCGGCACTTTATTTTTCCTTTAATAAATCTGCAAACTACAGTTTCTGCGTTTGGCTGCTGAATTCCACCCAGGAGGGGCCAAATTTCTGACATGTCACCAGAACACTGTAACTAGCTGGTGGCTAGTAGTTAGCATGCTAGCAATTAGCACACTTTGCTCGCTTTTCTTTGAATTTTGAGATGAAACAAAGAGTCCATCACCACAAAGGTATTGATGTTTGTTAATCGAGACAATAAATCAAACTCTAGCACTGCCCAGCAGATGGAAATGGTTGTTTTCAAAAGGGTGGGACTTGCAGTCACAGATGTATAATTTCTTGTCAAACAGCGCCTGACTGTGGAAATTAAGGTATCCAAAACAGTACTGTAATTGTCAAAGAGCTGATAGAAAATTGCTGTTAGTCATTAACAGCTATTTGAACACCTTTGAAGCGAAGTGATACATATTCAGTGAATTTGGAGGACAATTACTGTGGAATATAGTAACTCCTGGAATCCCTATTGTCCAATCAAATTGCTCGGTTGGAACCAACTGTTGTATAATAGTTTATACAGCGCAGATGAATATGTCAGCTTCTTCCTGACTGTTCCTTTATCAGTCCTGTCTGGCATGCTGAAGAATCAGACAGCTGTGTGCACTTTTTTCTCTCATCCATACCCCTCTGTTAGTTTCACTTTGGCTGTAAGATATTTTCTCATCCATCCATCACTACTTAGCCAGGGTCCGGGTCATGGGGGCAGCATTCCAAACAGTAGTTGTGGAAATTTGGAGTTTTCACCAGTGAAATACATCATATGCATATGAAGTCAACTTTAGTTAGAATATTTAAAAGAAGATCTACTCAATTTTTGTGACATGGTTTAATGTGATTGACCCAGAAATGGCATAGAGCAGACTCAGAGACCAAGGCAAGTGACAATAATAGATTTATTTATGCAAGTGTAAAGGAGAGGTACCCTGTGAAGGAAGGTGGCTACAATCTGACACAGAAGACAACCGGTTAAGCTGCTTGGTAAGCCGGTGGACCTGGGACTGGGAAACGACTAGCTCATAGGCTAAGTGATCAATACATGCTTCAACAGTAGCTAGGTGAGCAGTCTCTGAGGCTACTACTGTGCTTGCTGGGTCATGTTGGTGGGATCGAACTGACATGGTTTAACTCAGACTCAGAGACCAAGGCAAGTGACAATAATAGATTTATTTATGTAAGTATTCATGCACTGAGTGCACTGGCAGCCCTGTGGGGAGATAAAGGGAGAATACGAGTAGGAGCACCAGACAGGAGAACAAGTAATATTGTTAAATAATCCAAATTCTTACATAAGTTGGAGTGATCACAGACGGGGAGCTGATAACCTCAGAGGACTGCTGGCCGCTGAGGACGGAGGAAGGCAGCGGAAGCAGGGAGTCTGGCTGTGGATTGGCAGACCTCAGCTGTGGAGATGAGGAGAAGGGGAGAGTTGGATAATTTCCATCTAATATTTACGTGTCCTTCCGGGATGGTCCGCGAGGGGATGAATCCAGGTTTGCCAGGAGGATCCAGGGAGTTGACCTGTGCACAGGTGAGCAAACAGAATTATTTGTTGAATGTTCCTTACTTTTATGCAAGGGGCAAACAGAGGCAGGGCAACACTAGTGATGTTATGCTCGACACCGCCCACTCAATACTGATTCGAGCAATGTAAAGCAGAAGTGTCGAGAGCAGTGCATCGAACGTTGTTTCAGCATACCCCCAGTCACGTGACCGTAGCAAGGGAGGCCTTGTTATGTCGGTCACATCACGTGACTCGAGGACTCTTAGCAGTAGTGCAACAATTTAGATACAAGCTGCCATTAAAACCCGAAGAAGAAGAAGACTCGGGGGCTCTCAGGAAGTTTGAAGAGGGTTCAGTATTTGAATATAAGTCAGGGAGAGTATTGCACAAGTTAGAATTAGTTTAGGTTCAGTAACATTAAACAAAAACACATTATATTTACTAAATATTACACAGAGATAGACAGATACGGAAAGTATTCACAGCGTGTCATTTTTTCCACATTTTGTTATTTCAGCCTTATTCCAAAAGGGATTAAAATCATTTTTTCCCCTCAAAATTCTACACACAATACCCCATAATGACAAAGTGAAAAAAGTTTTTTTGTTTTTTGTTTTTTTTTTAAATTTTTTGCAAATTTATTAAAAATAAAAAACTAAGAAACCACATGTACATAAGTATTCACAGCCTTTGCCATGAAGCTCAAAACTGAGCTCAGGTACATCTTGTTTCCACTGATCATCCTTGAGATGTTTCTACAGCTTAACTGGAGTCCACCTGTGGTAAATTCAATTGATTGGACATGATTTGGAAAGGCACACAGTTGTCTATATAAGGTCCCACAGTTGACAGTGCATGTCAGAGCACAAACCAAGCATGAAGTCAAAGGAATTGTCTGTAGACCTCCGAAACAGGATTGTCTCGAGGCACAAATCTGGGGAAGGGTACAGAAAAATTTCTGCTGCTTTGAAGGTTCCAGTGAGCACAATGGCCTCCTCATCCATAAATGGAAGAAGTTTGGAACCACCAAGACTCTTCCTAGAGCTGGCCAGCCGTCTAAACTGAGCGATCAGGGGAGAAGGGCCTTAATCAGGGAGGTGACCAAGAACCCGATGGTCACTCTGTCAGAGCTCCAGCATTCCTCTGTGGAGAGAGGAGAACCTTCCAGAAGGACAACCATCTCTGCAGCAATCCACCAATCAGGCCTGTATGGTAGAGTGGCCAGATGGAAGCCATTCCTTCGTAAAAGGCACATGGCAGCCCACCTGGAGTTTGCCAAAAGGCACCTGAAGGACTCTGGTCTGATGAGACAAAGATTGAACTCTTTGGCATGAATGCCAGGTGTCATGTTTGGAAGAAATCAGGAACCACACAACCCTGCCAGTGGTGGTGGCAGCATCATGCTTTGGGGATGTTTTTCAGAGGCAGGAACTGGGAGTCTAGTCAGGATAGAGGAAAAGTTGAATGCAGCAATGTACAGAGACATTCTGGATGAAAACCTGCTCCAGAGCACTTTTGATCTCAGACTGGGGTGACGGTTCATCTTTCAGCAAGACAACGACCCTAAGCACACAGTCAAGATATCAAAGGAGTGGCTTCAGGGCAACTCTATGAATGTCCTTGAGTGGCGCAGCCAGAGCCCAGACTTGAATCCAATTGAACATCTCTGGAGAGATCTGAAAATGGCTGTGCACCGATGCTTCCCATCCAACCTGATGGAGCTTGAGAGGTGCTGCAAAGAGGAATGGGCGAAACTACCCAAAGATAGGTGTGTCAAGCTTGTGGCAACAAATTCAAGAAGACTTGAGGCTGTAATTGCTGCCAAAGGTTCAACAAAGTACTGAACAAAGGCTGTGAATACTTATGTACATGTGATTTCTTCATTTTTTATTTTTAATAAATTTGCAAAAATTAAACTAAAAACTTTATTCACGTTGTCATTGTGGGGTATTGTGTGTAGAATTTTGTGGAAAAAAAAATGTATTTAATCCATTTTGGAATAAGGCTGTAACATAACAAAATGTGGAAAAAGTGAAGCGCTGTGAATACTTTCCAGACGCACTGTAGATAGGAGAGTTGTGTGGTTGAGTGTCATTTTTTTGAGAGTGTAAGGTGTGTTTAATGAGTCAGTGAGTGAGTGTGTGTGAGCGTATTAAGGGAGGGACATGGAGTAGCAACTTCATTTTTGGACCCACGATTTAAAACATTAGGTTTTTGGCAATGAAACATGTGCACAAAAGGCCATGCCAAAATTGACTGCTGAATGGGCTGCAACCATGAAGGTGGAGACAATGCCATCAACATAACAGGTAACCATTTATTGTTCCACATTATTGTGTTTTCCAAACCTGTCTAGCCACTTGTATTAAAAATGTCATCAATTCCATCAATCAGCAGCTGAGGAAAAACCTGGGCCTTCAGCAGAAGACAACTTGTGGGACCTTTTGGATAGCAGAGTTGGTTTGTATCATGTTATTACTTTAAGCGTCATTTTCTTATTATGAGATTGCTAATTACATTTGTTTTTATTTTTGTTTAGGTGAAACACAGCCCTCTCAAAGTGCAACAGCAGATGCCACAGTGGAAGTTCAACGATATTTGTCTGAGCCCTACCTCTCCAGGGAAGAAGACCCACTCTGTTACTGGGCAACACACAAAACCATATACCCAAACCTTTACAAGATGGCAAAAAAGTATTTTCACATGCCAGCAACATCAGTGCCATGTGAGAGGGTGTTCTCCAAAGCTGGAGAGGTAGTGAGCCACAAGACGAGCAGACTGAAACCACACTGTTGAAATGCATCTTTTTCAATAAAAATATTTAAACACTCTGTCATAAACTCCCCGTGCGCTTTTCCCAGCGCACAGAGGAGGGGTGAAAGGACGAGGATTTAAACGCAGGGTAATGCACCACACACATTTATTAATACAAATACTGACACATAGTTACAGTTATGGCTCCCTCAGAAGCTTAAGGAGTCCTCAAGCACGCTCTAGCTTTAGGTGAGAATGACCGGGGAACAAACACACACACAGTGAATACTCACTGAACAGGAGTTGTCCGAGTTAGTCCAAAAAAGCACAGACAGAGCATAGTCCTTAAGCAACTTAGGCTACCATACAGCGATTGACAACTGTATGTCTAGCACAATGACCCAGTAATGCGTGACTGGAAAAAGGATCCTAAAGTACACGCATTGCTGGGGATGGTAAATTGGAGGCACCTGGGCGAGGCCCGGGAAAGATGATCAACGGGGCTGGGAACTGCTGATGGTGATCAGTGAGGGGGGCGTGGTCAGACCGGCAGGCTGTCAGCAGACACACAACCGCCGGCCCCACAACAGTGGCTATGGGCATGGTACAAGCTGGAAATACATACTAAACATACATGCACAACGGCCCCATGACCCACAGAGAGATCAGGACTGAGCCGGGGGAAACCAATCCGGCTCGGTTCCTCACACACTCCCCATTTAATAACACTCCCCAGTTGCAGAAGCACCAACAAGTTCCCTGATGTTCCACAATATAGATTTTCCCATCTCCCTCTACATACGACTATATATATACTGTATATTTCAGAGATTTTGTTCACTGAAAATTGTCCTTCAACAGAATTTTTCCAGCAATGACTAAAAATTCTAAAAGTTGTCTATCATTTCAATTCAATTCAATTCAATTCAACTTTATTTATATAGCGCCATTTCACAACAACAGTCATCTCATAGCACTATCAACTGTAGGGGGGACCCCCACAGTTGCAGAAAGACCCCAGCAATCAGGCGATCCCCTGTGAGCAAGCACTTGGCGACGGTGGAGAGGAAAAACTCCCTTTTAACAGGAAGAAACCTCCAGCAGAACCAGGCTCAGGGAGGGGCAGTCATCTGCTGCGACTGGCTGGGGGGTGAGGGGATAGAGAAGAAGAAAAGAACAGACATGTAGAGAGCAAACAGCACGATGGGGACTCAATCTATGGGAGAGAACAAACAAATGTTAATGACCAGCAAAAAAAAAAAAAAAATATTTCATAGAGAGTGAGGAAAGGAGTGAGGCCCAGTGCATTACTGGAGGTCCCCCGGCTGACTAAACCTATTAGCAGCATAACTAAGGGAGGGTTCAGAAACACATGATCCCTCCCTAATTGTAGGCTAGATCAAAAAGGTAGGTTTTAGCCCTATTCTTAAAAACAGAGATCGAGTCTGACTCCCGAATCCAGATTGGCAGCTGATTCCACAGGAGAGGAGCTTGATAACTGAAGGCTCTGCCTCCCATTGTACTTTTGGAGATTCTAGGTATTACAAGTAATCCTGCATTTTGAGAGCGTAGTGCTCTGTTAGGATAATACGGTAGTATCAGATCTTTTAAATAAAAAGGAGCCTGATTGTTTAGAGCTTTGTAAGTGAGAAGAAGGATTTTAAACTTAATTCTAAACTCTATGGGAAGCCAATGAAGGGAGGCCAGAACCGGAGAGATATGATCTCTCTTTCTAGTACCTGTTAAAACTCTTGCTGCAGCATTTTGGATCAGCTGAAGACTTTTTAAAGATGTTTTAGGACAGCCTGATAATAAAGAATTACAATAATCTAATCTCGAGCTAACAAAAGCGTGGATCAGCTTCTCAGCATCACTCTGAGACAAGATGCTCCTAATCTTGGCAATATTACGCAAATGATAGAAGGCAGTCTTAGAAACAAATTTAATATGTGAATTGAAGGACAAATCCTGATCAAAAATAACTCCAAGGTTCCTCACAGAGCTATTAAGAGAAAGAGTAATTGCATCCAAACTGAAAGTTTGATTTGGAAAGGAATTTCTAAGGTTTTTTGGACCAACAAGAATGACTTCAGTCTTATCTGAATTTAATAGCAGGAAATTACAAGTCATCCAAGCTTTGAATTCCTTAAGACAGGCTTCTAACTTGGCTAATTGATTAGTATCATCTGGCTTCATTGACAGGTATAATTGTGTGTCATCTGCATAACAATGAAAATGTATACAGTGCTTTCTAATAATGTTGCCTAACGGAAGCATATATAAACTAAAAAGAGTAGGGCCTAGCACAGATCCCTGTGGAACTCCATGACTAAGCTTTGAGCTGAAAGAAAACTCATCATTTACATGAACAAACTGGAACCTATCAGATAAATAAGATCTAAACCACTGCAACGAAGTTCCATTAAGTCCAACATAGTGTTCTAATCTATCAAGTAGAATATTATGATCAATAGTATCAAAAGCTGCACTAAGATCTAAAAGGACAAGTACAGAAACTAGTCCATTATCAGATGCAATGAGGAGGTCGTTAGTGACCTTCGCTAAGGCTGTTTCAGTACTATGATGGATTCTAAACCCAGATTGAAACTCTTCAAGTAAACCATTTCCCTGCAGGTGGTCAAATAATTGCGTAGCAACAACTCTTTCTAAGATTTTTGAAATGAAAGGGAGATTAGAGGTTGGTCTATAGTTAGCTAAAGCTCCTGGATCTAGCGTTGGCTTTTTGAGTAAGGGTTTAATTACAGCCGTTTTAAAAGCCTGCGGTACATGGCCTAAAGTTAATGAAGAATTGATTATATGAAGAATAAAGCTCCCAATAAGTGGGAAGACTTCTTTAAATAACCTGGTAGGAATAGGATCTAAAAGACAAGTTGAAGGTTTGGATGAGGAAACTACTTTGTCTAACTCACAAAGGTCGATTGGAGTAAACTCATCAAGACAGACATCAATAGAAGGAGTTGTAGTAGTTACAGTATTTAAGTTAACTGTGGGAAGAATCTGATTGATTTTATCTCTGATGGATGAAATTTTATTATTGAAAAAGTTCATAAAGTCCTGACTAGTAAGCTCTAAGGGGATGCTAGGATTGACAGAGTCCTGACTCTTTGTCAACCTGGCTACAGTACTGAAAAGAAACCTGGGATTATTCTTGTTCTCTTCTATTAATGCAGAGTAATAACTCGTTCTAGCTTTTCTAAGAGATTTTTTATAAATTAAAAGATGATTTCTCCAAGCTAAATAGATTTCATCTAAATTAGTAGAGCGCCATTTTCTTTCTAATTGACGAGTCTTCTGTTTTAAGGTACGAGTTTCTGTGTTGAACCAAGGAGTTAAAAATCTCTGATTAGACTTTTTCTTTTTTAAGGGGGCCACCAAGTCTAGAGCCTGATGCAGAGAAGCTGAAACACTATCCACCATGTTATCAATTACAGAAGGAGCAAGCTGTCTATAGCTTATTTCCGTTGTGTTGACACATGGCATAGAGGAAACAATCTGCATAAATTTGGGAACAGCATCATCTGAGAGGCATCTACTGTGATAATATTTTTCTTTAGGAGCCAAATAGTCAGAAATAGTAAAATCAAAGGTTAACAGACAATGGTCTGACAGTACAGGGTTATGAGGAGACACTACAAGATTTTCTATTTCTATGCCATATGTCAAAACAAGGTCCAATGTATGGTGGAGGTATGGTGGAGGTAATGAGTAGAATTTCCTACTTTCTGAGAAAACCCAATCGAGTCTAATATTGAATTAAAAGCCACATTAAGGCAGTCACTATCTACATCCACATGTATATTAAAGTCCCCTACTATAATTATTCTATCAGATTTCAACACTAAATCAGCTAAGAAATCAGCAAATTCGGATAAAAATTCTGAATAGGTTGATGGGGGACGATAAACAATGGCAAATAAAATTGGGTTTAACCTGAAATTGCTAAAGTGCCCAATACTGAGGACCAGGCCCTCAAAGGAATTATAACATGTTTTTTGCTTTACATTAACTAGTAATTTGGAATGGTAAATTGTTGCTACTCCTCCTCCACGACCAGAACTTCTGGGATTTTGACAGTTTAAATAACCAGAGGGGGTTGATTCATTTAAACCAACATAATCCTCTTGTCCTAACCAAGTCTCTGTAAGGGAAATTAAATCACTCTGATGATCAATTAACAGATCATGGACTAACAGAGACTTGGGAGTTAGAGACCTAATATTTAACAAACCACATTTAATTTTTAAATTATGAGGAGGAACAGAGGCCAAATCATTCAATTTAGAGGCTTTATGTTTAATTTGAGTTTTACCAACTTTTTGTTTGATCACTTTGGGATGCTTATACATTATATTTTTATTCACTTTGGAGGGAGCAGACAACGATTCTCTGATGGGGAAGACAGGGGCTAAGCTGAGGGGTGGCGGATGAAGAGGAGCTGCAGAGAGGCGTGTAAGACTGAGACTCTGCTTCCTGGTCCCAACTCTGAGTAGTCATGGTTTTGGAAATTTGGATAAAAAAGATGCCAGATTGTTAGATAAATGAGAAGCACCATCCAAAGTGGGATGAATGCTGTCTCGTCTCATAAGACCAGGTTTTCCCCAAAAAGAGCTCCAATTGTCAATGTAGCCCACGTCATTTTTAGGACACCACACAGACAGCCAGCGGTTCAAGGATGACGAGCGACTAAACATGTCATCACTGATCAGATTGGGGAGGGGCCCAGAGAATACTACAGTGGCAGACATCGTTTTTGCAAAGTCACACACCGATTCTATATTAAGTTTCGTGACTTCCGACTGCCGGAGACGGATGTCATTAATGCCGGCGTGAATAACAATTGTGGAATATTTACAGTTACTTTTAGCCAGCATTTTCAAATTTGACTCGATGTCGCCTGCTCTGGCCCCAGGAATGCATTTGACTATGACCGCTGGAGTCTCTAGGTTCACGTTTCTGACTACAGAGTCGCCAATGATCAGAGTTTTTTCCTCAGCGGGTGTGTCGCTGAGCGGGGAAAAATGATTAGAAACGTGAACAGGTTGGTGGTGTACCGGGGCTTTGCGACTAGGCTTCCTTCTCACCGTCACCCACCCAGTCTCCTCACTGCTGAGGAGAGCCGGGGAACCACTGACAGTGGGGCCTAAGCTAGCTAGCTCCGCTGCAGCTAATGGGCGTCCGTCGAGATTAACTGGCGCAGACGGTGTTTCAATGCAGCGGAGCCGGGATTCCAAATCAGACAACCTCGCCTCGAGCGCCTCAAAAAGACAACATTTATTACATTTACCGTTATCACTAAAAGAGGCAGAGGTGTAGCTAAACATCTGACAGAGAGAGCACACCAGAGGAGAGGAAAGAGAGGTAGTAGCCATAGCTAGTGGCTAGAGAGCAAACCACAAAGCAAACCACACAGGCAGACAGCAAAACAGGAAGTGACGATACGTTACCACAAGGAAGTGACGATCCCTCCACACAGAAGGGCTGCATGCATTTACATTACATGGAGGCTGATCTAATTAAAGTAAATTAAAATGATAGATAATAGATTGACAGAATTTTTACAAGGCTGTCTGAGAAAATGATAGATAACAAAAAAGTGTAGTGCACCATCTGTATTGAGGCTTTTTCAGGTCTTCCACTCAGATGCAGTTGTGACACTCAGTTAGCAGATGGCACTCTTTATTAAATGTTTCATAACACTGTGTCCATCATGAAGCAATTGTCTCAAAGTTGTTCATTGTTTCATAAGGCAATTATTTGACCACTTGCAGGGAAATGGTTTATATGAAGAGTTTCAGTCAGGGTTTAGAATCCATCATAGTACTGAAACAGCTTTAGTGAAGGTCAGAAACGACCTCCTTATCATATCTGATAATGGACTTGTTACTGTGGTGATCCCGAGCGTGGGTCTGCACCGCGCTTGAGTCACTTGTTATTTTTTTCTCCTTTTTGTCTCTTTATTTGGGCGTTTTGTGATAGTGTGTATTTGTGCTTTTATTTTGACAGCGCCACGGCAGCATTTCCACCTGTCAGTCTGCTCACGGGCTGTCACAGCTGCAGGAACTTAATTCATCACCATCTATCTTACCTGTTTGTGATTAGTTTGTGCACTATTTAACCCTTTGAGTGTGTGAATTTGCATGCTCCTAGTGGCAGAGCGTGGTACTGTGCCTGTCATCGCACTCTCACGTGATCGCCTGCATTGGAGTCTGCACTGGGGATTTATACTGATTTGAACTGATTTGCCAGTTTCAAAAGGTGGCAGACATCCATTGGAGGACTCAGTAGATGACACGTAATACACCAAAGAAGAACTCATTACCTCCACCAAGGAGGTTATGTTTTCATTGGCGTTGGTTTGTCTGTCTGTCTGTCTGTTTGTTTGTTAGCAACATAACTCAAAACGTTATGGTCGGATTTTCATGAAATTTTCACAGATTGTCAGAAATGGGGTATTCTACAGATGATTAGATTTTGGTGGTGATCCGGATCACCGTCCAGAAGAAAACCGCCATTACGGAAAATGCCACTTTCGTGAATAACTACTGAACCACTAATCCTATCATTGTCAATCCAATTGGTAGTCATATGTTTTCATGGTCAAGGAATCTGAAAACGTACACACAAACACTGTATGGGGGGAACTGTGGCGCTTGGCGGAGGTCTGCGCTCTCCGAGTGCTTTTCTAGTTTCCTTTTCCTGTTTTTAGCATTTTTAGCCCAGAAAGCTAATATGTCCACGATCAGTCACCGTCACATTTATCGGCTTTGTACACGGAAAATAGCTGCGGGATACAAGCAAAATTTATATGGGATAATCATAAGACTTTGTAGATGTGGTAGAGACTTTAACATAACCAACAGAATGCAAAATAACAACCATGATTGGTGAAAACACAGTGGCCACGCCAGCCAGCCCGCCCCCCTTTGTCAAAAGTAAGTGAGAATTTTCAGGGTTTTTTGTGTTTTTTTTTAAATATTGTACTGATTTCTTGTTCATATACTTTGAAGACAAGATGATGAGGTACCTCTGTACAAAAAACGGTGTCAAAAGACTGAACCATTCATTGCGTAAATATGTCCAAAGTCCAGTTTTGACTGAGTTATGAAATTTAAAGAGGTGCCGCAACATTGCAAATTAGATCCGTAAATTTATTCCTATCTGAAACTTTGGATCATATTTTACATTTTTCTAATTGACAGTAAGCCATTATCTCTTACCACTTTCAAGTTATAGCCTTGGAAATCTGAACTATTTTGTTGACAAAAAATATTTACCACTCTTGACCACTAGGGGTTATGTCGCAATTCCGCGACAAACATACTCAAAGAGTTAAGATCGCTGTCGAGATTCATTCCTCGCTGCGATCTCGCCCTTGCTGGCTGGCATCCCTACATCTGGTGCCAGTCTTCATTTACAGTGTAAAAGGTTTCCCCGTCACTGTTCTTTTTGTAAGTGACTATTTGATCCTTGATTTGCTCAGTTATTTTCACCCTCTGGGGTTGTATGTGTTAGTGTATTGTGTTTTGCCCCTCGAGGCACTTTATTTTGTACTTTTCTTAATAAAATAACAAACTCACTGCTGGCTTCTGGGACCTCAACTTTGCCCTGCAAGGGGCAAACATAACAGTTTCTGTATATATATAATATTTTACTTGATAGACTAGGACACCTTGTTGGACTTAATGGAACTTCGTTGCAGCGGTTTAAATCATATTTACTAACTAACTAACTAACCTACACTTATATAGCGCTTTTCTAGTCACAAAGACTACTCAAAGCGCTTTCACTAGTGCTAACCCTCTATTCTAAGGGCCTATAGGAAACAGATATCTAGGGACAATTTAGAACAGCCAGTTAACCTAACATGCATGTCTTTGGATTGTGGGAGGAAACCGGAGCCCCCGGAGTAAACCCACGCAGCACAGGGAGAACATGCAAACTCCACACAGAAAGGTTCCAACCATTTATCTGATAGGTTCCAGTTTGTTCATGCCAATAATGAGTTTTCTTCCAACTCAAAGCTCAGTCATGGAGTTCCACAGGGATCTGTGCTAGGCCCTATTCTTTTTAGTTTATAAATGCTTCCGCTAGGCAATATTATTAGAAAGTATGACTTGGAATTTCTTGCTATTAAATTCAGATAAGACTGAAGTCATTCTAGTTGGTCCAAAAAAACCTTAGAAATACCTTCCCAAATCAAACTCTTCATTTGGATGCAGTTACTCTTTCTCTTAATAGTTCTGTGAGGAACCTTGGAGTTATACTTGATCAAGATCTGTTCTTTAATTCACATAATAAACTTGTTTCTAAGACTGCCTTCTATCATTTGCATAGGATTGCCAAGATTGGGAGCATTTTGTCTCAGAGTGATACTGAGAAACTAATCCATGCTTTTATTAGCTCTAGATTAGATTATTGTAACTCTTTATTATCAGGCTGTCCTAAAACATCTTTAAAAAGTCTTCAGCTGATCCAAAATGCTGCAGCAAGCGTTTTAACAGGTACTAGAAAGAGAGATCACATCTCTGTGGTTCTGGCCTCCCTTTGTTGGCTTCCCATAGAATTTAGGATTAAATTTAAAATCCTTCTTCTCACTTACAAAGCTCTAAATAACCAGGCCCCTTTTTATTTAAAAGATCTGATAGTACCTTATCATCTCAGCAGAGCACTACACTCCCAAAATGCAGAATTATTTGTAATACCTAGAATCTTCAAAACTACAATGGGAGGCAGAGCCTTCAGTTATCAAGCTCCTCTCCTTTGGAACCAGTTGCCAATCTGGATTCGGGAGTCGGACTTGATCTCTGTTTTTAAGAATAGGGTTAAAACCTTCCTTTTTGATATAGCCTGTAGTTAGAGTGGGATCAGGTGCCCCTGAACCCTTCCTTTGTTATGCTGCTAATAGGTTTAGACAGCCAGGGGACCTCCAGTAATACATTGGGCTCCACTCCTTTCTTCACTCTCAGCAAAATATTTTTGCTGGTCATTAACATCTGTTTGTTCTTTCCCATAGATTGAGTCCCCATTGTGCTGTTTGCTCTCTACATGTCTGTGCTTTTCTTCTTCTTCTCTATCCCCTCATCCCCCCAGTCAGTCACAGCAGATGACTGCTCCTCCCTGAGCCCCGTTCTGCTAGAGGTTTCTTTCTAGTTAAAGGGAGTTTTTCCTCTCCGCTGCTGCCAAGTGCTTGCTCACAGGGGATCGCCTGATTGCTGGGGTTTTTCTATAATTGTGGGGGTTTCCTCTACAGTTGAAAGTGCTATGAGATGACTGTTGTTGTGAAATGGCACTATATAAATAAAGTTGAATTGAATTGAATTAGGCCTCAGTTTCACCATCACTAGGCAGCACACGAATTGAAGGGCCAGGACTAGTTTACGCTCGACACCACCCACTCGATACTGATTCAAGCGATATAAAGTGGAAGTGTCATGAGCAGTGCATCAAGCGCTGTCTCAGCACACCCACAGTCACGTGACCGTAGCAAGCAAGGCCTTGTTGTCGGTCACATCACGTGACTTGAGGGCTCACGGGAAGTTTGAGAGGGTTCTATTGGAATATTTTTTTTTTGTTTGCTTTGTATTGTTTGTTCCTGCCATCCAATTTTGATTAGACCTCGGATGGCCAAATGCTAAAAAAAAAAAAAGTATTGAGATTTTTTTTCAGGTCTTCCACTCAGATGCAGTTCTGACACTCAGTCAGCAGATGGCACTCTTTATTAAAGGCCAAATGTCACGTAACAGGGTACTTTAAATTCTTGAAACTAGATATAAAAGGGAACAGATCCGTTCGGGTCTGGGTGCATATGCTTCAGTAACAACGGAATATTCGTTAATTTAAAACTGCCGCGCTTGGCCTGACACGGCCCCTGGAATCGCCTGGGGAAGAAGGCGGAAGTGACGAAATCGATTGCACCCTAGTTTGATGCTTGGGGTATTTCAATTGATTGTTTATATGGAGACTGGAAGGTTGAAGTGAGCAACAAGAAAGAAAAAATTGGATATTTCACCCATACCTTAAAACGGGACTATCAGGGACAGCTGGGTAATAAGGGACACTTCTCTGGGAAATGTTTTCTTACCTGTCAAGTGAGACGTTTTCGCCGTACTTCAACACCGTAAAAAGCGGCTATAAGCAACGGCGGAGCAACAAGGCACACCTCTCTGGGATCTGTCTGTTCCGCAACCGCTGCACAGCTCAACGTGTTAAACCATTGTCCTAATTACTTCTCATGGTAGTGAGAATTGCTCCCGCTGAGCGATCAGCCCGCCCAGACAATTAAACTAATGAGTGACTCCACACTTCGAACAGTAGTGAGAAGAGCTCCCGCTGAGCGATCAGCCCGCCCCAGCTGTGAGGGATCACACACAGGACTGCTCCTCAAGACACTCAGTTTTTTTTCCAGTATATTTTTTCTTTTGGGCGTACAGAAATGGCAATACGCCCGTTTTTGCTAAAATTGCATTTTCCCCGTATTTTCCTTAAAATATTTGACAATAACAACACGAACTACATTTAAAACATTTCCCAGAAAAGTGTCCCAAACCACTCTGCCGTCTCCCACAGCCGCGCTTGGCACCAAAATACGGCGAAAACGTCTCCCTTGATAGGTATGCGCCTCCATTTTCATATTGATCTGGTCAATTTCTTGACAGCAGCGGCTCTCCTCCACTGTAATAATAATGGCTTCCGAAAAATCAATATTTATGGGGCGCCCTCGACAGAACCCCTCCGGCTTCGCAATTCTGGAGGCGATTAATGTCCAGTTCAATGACATTTTCCACTGGTTCTGCTCTCTGGTCATCGTTGGAACTGTTGTCATCAGACAAAGCATCTGATTCCGTCTCGGATGGCTCGAACCGGTAAGGTTCAGTGCCTCTGTCACTGTCTGAACCACTGACAAAAAAAAAAGACAAAACTAAACTAATCTGTTCACAATCGCTGTCACTTTCCGTCATGATTGTCCAATGTTGATAAGTGTGAATGTGGATAGGCAGGGCAGCCAGGGTACAACTGGTGATGTCAAAAACATGGGCGTGGTCTGGACTGGCTGTCACAAGCCAGCAAGCAAGGTGGGGCCTTCACCTGGTGTATTTTGTGCAATTATGTAAATACAGGTGGGTGATATGGTCTCCGGTATGAATATTTGGTTTAAGCTATGTGTATTTTATCTAAATTCGTTGTCATTTAGAAAAAAAAATTACGTGATTTGGCCTTTAAATATATCATAACACTGTGTCAATCATAAAGCGATTGTCTCAAAGTTGTTCATTGTTTCTTAAGGCCTCAGTTTCACCATCACTAGCCAGGACAAGGCACACAGAGGGGTTTGGCTGAAATGGCTGAGGCAGGACGGCAGCAACAGAAAACACCAGGGTCAAGCTTGGCAATAAGCAGGAGCAAGGCTGACTGCATGGATGATGTCTGTCGATCCCACAATATATGGCAGCCTCTCCAGCCCTGCGTTCAGTTGACAAAACAGTTTGCCATACATAGTTTCCAAGGCGAACTGCCCTAAATGAATGAGCAGTTCTCGGTGAAAGGTTTTTTTGTTCGGCTCGCGCATTCTGTAGTTGTGTAGATCAATGGTCCTGTCAGCCAGTAGAGGACCCTAGTAACTACGGCATAGACTGTAGTCTACTTCAGATTCATATTACCTAAGAATTCTCCGTTATACCCCCACCAAAAACAATATTTTAAGCGTGATATTGTTTTACTTACAAACTCACCTAACCTCTACTCTCAAATTCATGGAATTGCTCCAAAAATAAAAGAAAACAAAAGAATGTTGCAAACTATCTTACTTAGCCACCATCTTTGTTTGCTACGCGAGTCACCTCCAAAAGAGTTCAGCCAAAGAGAAAATGGTTTGCAGCGATTGTATCGTTCAGTTACGGAAACTAACGAACAGTTTCAAACAGTTGCAAATTGTTTTGTCAACTGAACGCACCCCAGGTCTTAAGTAGGCAGCCCATAATTAGCTGCAGGTGAAGCAATTAACCCAGCTGCACCTAGTCAGGGAGAAGGAGAGAGAGAGCTGCAGCAGGAAAATACAGTAAACTCAGCCCCAGATCATAACATTTTGAGAGTATAAGTCCATGCATGTCCATGCATGGCCTATTCAAAATTACAGGCTTTTTTCAGTTGTTTAAGCACAATTTTGAAAAACATCATCATCATCATAACAGTCTGTCGGGGGCGACAATGACTGTTTCATTTAGGTCTGATCAGATTCCTCCACGCAGCTCTGTCCTTCGCCCTCCACTGCCAGGAACTCCTGACCTTGTTAACCCGGGCGACGTCCAAGCCGGTATGAGTTGCTTTCTGACTGACCATTTCATGAAATTGCTTGCAAAGTATTTGAGTACCGCTAGCTTTTGCTGGACTAGCAGCACATTCTTGGCAGATAGAGGTATTATCCGTGGCAAGGACAGGCCAAGACAAACCGACTCTAGTATCTGTTGCAGTGACTGACCAGATGATAGGTTTGTTTATCTCTGTTCTTTGTGTAGTGCATGTCACAATGCACCGACTGGCAAAAGTCCACCACAGACCTTGCGACAGATGTGCTTATCTGCCAGGATGTCCAGTCTCACCCCGTGAAACTGGGAGTGGTCCACCACAGACCTGTGACAGATATTGTTTTTAGTTCTGCCAGGATGCCCAGTTTCACCCTCCACACCCTCGGAAGGGCGGGGTTGCCGGTTGAGTTGCCGACGGCCGGACCCATGAGACAGGTAGTACCGGTTTTCATGGTTATCCGGTAGCAAGCAAACCAATGCCTGACCTGACATGTATTTTTGAAAAACAGGGCCCCGTTTTTCAAAACACTCCACACAATTAACACAATACTACACCAAGATAAGGTAAGATAAGAAAAGATAAGATAAGATAAGCCTTTATTAGTCCCACAATGGGGAAATTATAGGATTGCAGCAGCACAGGGATAGCAGCACTCAGAGCAATAGTAAATAAGATAATAAGATAAGAATTGGTTAGCCAAAGCAGTAAATAAATATACATATGCTCACAGTTATATACACAGTGAGGGGCATTGCAGCTAGATACTAACAGCATCACAGTTAGTTAAATTACCCGGCAAAATATAAATATAGACCCAGACAGTGTATTTCACATTTGAATGAGCAGTGTTGTTGTCACCCTCGATAATAATTGTAATTGTGTCTTAGTTGTGTATTGCAGGAGACGATCTCTATTGAGCAAAGTTGTGATGTTTAATACAGCCTCTATGTGTTATGTTTGCCCCTTGCAGGGCAAAGATGAGGCGCCAGAAGCCAGCAGTGAGTTTGTTGTTTTATTAAGAAAAAGTACAAAATAATGTGCCACGAGGGGCAAAACACATACACTATAAACACACAACCTTGATGGGTAAAAATAACTGAACAAATACTGAGAATCAAAAAGTCACTTACAAGTAATACAGTGAGGGTGAAACCTAACGCTGGAAAGCGACTGGAGTCGGACGTGGGGACTCCAGCCTAAGGTGGGCGAGATCGCAGCGAGGAATGAATCTTTAATAGTGCACAAAACTAATCACAAACAGGTGAGACAGATGGTGATGAATTAAGTGCCCGCAGCTGTGACAGCCCGCGATCAGACTGACAGGCGGAAATGCTGCCGCGGCACTGTCAAAATAAAAGCACAAATACACACCATCACAAAATGCCCAAATAAAGAGACAAAAAGGAGAAAAATAATAAGTGACTTGAGCGCGGAGCACACCCGCGCTCCGGATCACTACCCTATGAGCAGCACTGGTTAGACTGTAAAGTCTGACAGCAGCAGGTAGGAAGGACCTGCGGAACCTCTCCCTCGAGCACTTAGGATGGCACAGCCTACCGCTAAATGAGCTCCTCAGTGTGTTCAGCATGTCCTGCAAGGGGTGGGACTCAGACTCCCGCAGAAATGACAGCTTAGCCACCATCCTCCTCTCTCCTATCTCCTCCACTGGGTTGAGGCGTCGCCCCAGTACAGAGCTGGCTTTTTTGATCAGCCTGTTCAGTCTCTTCCTGTTGGCTACCATGATGCCGCTGCCCCAGCAGACCACTCCAAATGTTATGGTTGATGCCACCACCGAATCGTAGAAGGTCTTCAGGAGTGCCCCTCACACTCCAAAAGACCCGAGTCTCCTCAGGAGGAACAGCCTGAGCTGCCCCTTCTTGTAGAAGCACATCACCTCAGATCGTTTACTAAATGAAACGCTTTAGTCAAAACTACACAATTTCTTACAACACCCTATTTTCTTGTCATAACATAAACATATCCATCATATGATCTGACTGTTTTTGAATCAGTTTTAAAACCCCAGTGTTCAGCCAAAAACACTTTTAGCATTTACACAGAGAAGGTGCAAAAATAAATTCACCAACACTACATGACACCATTTGTGCAGACAAATGAAAATATTTATTTCTTTTCATGTATTCAAGTTAGTCAATACTGAACATTTCAACTAAACATTCATAACAAAACATTTTCAAGTTTTTATGCAGTATTACTGAGCATGCCATTATACTGCAAGCTTACAGTAGTATCAAAGCACCCACTTCAGTACTGGAAAAAAAAAACCATCATCTCTCCACCTCTGGATCTAGCCACACGGTCCCATCAGCATCACATGCTATGTTTTCATGTGCAAGGCAACGTGGCAAGAATCTTCTGGAGTGACGATTCCACCCTTGCATTGATGCTGCATTAATTTGGTCACAGTCTTGCTCTATGGCTTGAATGAGGGGCAACTGGACATATGGTCAGAGATCATAAATGTTCCACCGCCATCCTGAGAAGAATTCCTCTATGGGGTTTAGGAAGGGGGACTATGGTGGAAAGTATTGGACTGAAAATTCTGGATGTTGATGAAACCAGTTTTGGACCAGAGCAGAATGACAAAAAGAGACATTGTCCCAGAAGACAATGTATCACATCTGATCCCTTTGGTTTGCTGCTGTGATAATATTGTGTAAAAATGTAACAATGAGATCAGTGTTGTAAGGACCCATGTCCGCACTCTCTCTCTTCTTCTGACACCACCCATTTTTGTTGAAGGATTCAAGGATTCAAAGGCTTTATTATCATGTGCACAGTTAAGAAATGTAACATTCCATGAGCAATGAAATTCTTACTCTGCTGTCTGCAATGAATGCCAGTTCACATCAATACTAATACTAATAAAGGTAATAAAGACACCTTAATACTAATACTAATAAATACACATTAAAAGCAATTAGGACAGTTAAAGCAGTTAAGACAAGAGGAAAAAAGAAGAATGAAAATTCACTGGGTGACTATAACTTGTCCCTGAGTAAAATAAAAATTCACTGAGTGAGTATGACTTGTCTCTGAAAATACCCAATAGACTGTACAATGGTAATTTTAATATCAGAGATGATATGAACGTGAGATGGCATGAGACTATGTACAATGTGCAAATGAGCAATGTACAAATTAGCATCCAGTGTGAGAATTCCTCTGTGTAAAGCCTTGTGTCCTGATAATACCCAGTAGACTGTACAATGATAATTTAGCAGCAGAGATGATGATATGGACATGAGACAGGGTGAGACTATGTACTGTGTGCAAATGAACAATGTGCAAGTTTAGCATCCAATGTGTGAATTTCTATTCGCAAAGCTGTGTCCGTAATTGTGTTATCTGTTTAGGAGTCTGATGGCAGTGGGGAAGAAGGAGTTTTTTAGTCTGGATTTCCTGCATTTCACACTTCTATACCTCCGGCCTGAGCGTAGAAGTGTGAACAGTCTGTGCTGGGGGTGGGTGGGGTCCTGGAGGATGGAGGCAGCTCTCCTTTGGACTCTGCGGTGATAGATGCTCTGCAGAGAGGGGAGTGGAGTCCTGATAATCTTCTCAGTTGTCTTCACTACTCTCTGCAGGCGTTTGCGGTCCAAAGCAGTAGTACTGTTGTACCACACAGTGATGCAGTTGGTCAAGATGTGCTCGATGATGCAGCTGTAGAAGTTGTTGAGGATCTTGGGGACATGCCAAGCTTCCTCAGCCTCCTCAGAAAGTACAGCCGCTGTTGAGCTCTCTTAACCAGCTCTGTGGTCTTAAGTGCCCACGTAAGGTCCTCGTTGATGTGGATGCCCAGGTATTTAAAGCTGCTCACCCTCTCCACCTCAAGCTCCCAGATGAACAGCGGCTGATGAGGTCCCCTCCCCTTCCTCATGTCCACTATCATTTTCTTCATCTTGTCTGTGTTGAGGGTGAGGTTGTTGTCCTCACACCATGACACCAGGCTGGCCGCCTCCCTCCTGTAGGATGCTTCATCGCCACCAGTGTTGCGTCCTATCACTGCTGTGTCGTCCGCAAACTTTAAGATGACATTGTCCTTGTGGGAGGCAACACAGTCAAGGGTGAAGAGGCTGTAGAGGATGGGGCTGAGAACACAACCCTATGGGACACCTGTGTTCGTGATGATGCTGGCTGAGGTCCTGTTACCAACCCTGACAGACTGAGGCCTGCCAGTCAGAAAGTCCAGTAGCCAGTCACAGAGGGTGGGGTGAAGGCCAAGTGAAGACATTTTGTAGGTGAGTTTGTGGGGGATGACCATGTTGAAGGTGTAGCTGTAGTCGACAAAGAGCATCCTGATGTAGGAGTCTTTATCTTCCAGGTGGGAGAGAGAATATTGGAGTGCTGCAGCAATGGCGTCTGAGGTGGACCTGTTGAAGAGATATGACCTGTGCCCTTTTTATAGTGCTTGTATAATTATCATATAATGTATAACTAGTGTGTCTATAATTATGCACCAATGTGTGTACACACCAGGCGGCTGTAATTAGCAAATTTTTTTCATGGGTGTGTTTATTTGAAAACCTTTGCTTTGAAATCACAAGGAAGTGACATCATGATGTATTTCGGTGTCAGATCATACAATTGCATATACAGTTTTACAAATTACCGTGTGAAATGTTTTGCACAAAGCGTGAAGCTGACATTGTGTTTATGATTGTGCAATTCTGGGCTGGTATTTTGCTCCTTGAGTGTCCTTGAGGTTTTGCTAATTGTGGGAGTTTTCATTTTAGTATGTAAGCAATCGCAAAAAAACTGTAACAGGTGTTTGGAATGTAGATCTAATTCCTAAAATATTTCACACCTTTTGAAACATTTTACTTCTTTAACAGGTTAACCATTTTATCACAGTTGTCTGGCATTTATTCTATTTTGCGCATGGAGATTTTCTTTACGCTAGTGTTTTCAGGTTCATCTTGCTGCATTGACTCCTTCAACCTCTGCTTCATTATACTTCAACTAAAGTTCCTGAAGTTTTTTATGTGTACCTTTAAATCATTGAGACATGGATGTTTTGTATCTCTCTCTTCTCAGATTGTGTTCATTGTGCTTATCCTACAGGTTTCATTTGAGCAGATAGGCAACACAAAACTACAAGTGTAGATCACTTAAAATTTAAGTGATCTACGCTCGTGATCTACACTCGTACATTTAAGTCTTAAATGTACGTATCTTTACATCACTCTGCCACCATAGTGGTAATGAATATTTTTAATGAATATTTTTCCCCAAGTAAACCAGTATTACTTGATGCTTTACTGTAAAATACTTTAATCATAATTTACAATTCTGTTGCCTCTAGGTCAGCAGACAAGATGACAGTTTCTCAGAAACCTGCAGAAAACCTAGGCATGGCTTGATATGCATTACTAAACAATTCAGGCATAAATTTCCTTCTGAGTGTTGACTTGGTCTGTGGCGTGTGCATGTGCAGCTGTGTGTTTCTTGGCGGAATGTGTGTGTGTGTGCACACGTGCGTGTGGCACTGAGGTGCCACTCTTGTGATGGGTGAGCTGATCAATGTGGAATCAGACAACTCCCAGGGCCTCCCCTGTCCTCCCATGCCATTGTCTCTCACTTGGTTCAGTGCCCAGTGTCCATCTTCCTTGCTACATTCTAAGAAGCAGTCCTTTTCTTGGTTGAGTGTCCATGTTCGCATCAGAGTGGGTCAACTCATCTCCTCCAATCTGCCTTTATTCACGCCTGTACAGGTGGTTCTGACCTGGTCAGCTGTCTTTGCCCTCCATCCACTCAGGAAATTGTTGCAGAGGTGCACAGGTGGATGTGCTCTCAAAATTCACCAGCATTTGGGAGGCCACCATGAACACCAAGTATCTCATTCAGCCGTGTCAGGCAGTGCATGGTGGTGGGTTTTTCTTGCAAGGCATCAGGATCACATGGTCTTCTCCCATGAGGGTGCCATAATGCAGTGTGTCCTGAGGGTATGTGAAGGATTGCAGTCTTCATGCTTCTACTACGTACTTCAAGGGAATATTCATTGAGAATCTGAAAATAAGCATATATTACCTCTACCGAAAGCTGCGAACATAATAAACATGAATATAGTACTTTTGTAGCTTTAATTTTGTCTAGAAAGAAAAGAAATTGATTTTTTTTCCATTCATTCTGTGCACCCACATCGCAGCTCTGACTTCTGTATTTGCCATCTGATGTGGGTGACGTTACAAGTTGTACAAACTAAAGGCTCATGGCTCAAGCGGATCCAACCCGCACTCTTGATTATGCATCTGAATTGTAGAAATAAATTAATACTGCAGACAACAGACCTTGTGAAGCTCACTATTCTCACTGCAAGCATGCAACTTGCAGGAGAGGGTGAAAATATGAAGCAAAAAATGATGATCAAGACTTGTCTAAAAATCATTCCGATCAATAAAGCACATGTATTTGAAGAATAAGGTCTACCCTTGATAAAAACATAATTTGGTATTAAAATAAAAAACACTCTACTTTCTTTAAAGTGTGATGAATAATTTTGGCTGAGTTGCTGATCGCTTAGGGACAACTTTTACACATTTTTTTAATTTACAGAAAAGACGATCGCAAAGTGGATTTCTAAATTTTCCATGACATAAAAGTAAGACAAGAAACATCAATAAATGCATTTACGCGTATTGATTCACCGTGTTGTTAGGGTTAAGCTGCAATTCGTCTTCATTTCTCTTCAGTACATCATGGAGGTTCAGCCCAGAGGAAGGTGCACTGACTTGGGTTGCTCCGCTCTGATCCAGTGGCTCACATGGGACTGAACGGCCGCCAAGGGGCTTGCGTCGCCGGGGTTCAGAGGTGAAGGAGGGACCGCCGGTGGACTCAGATTTTGGTTGGGTGGAAGTTTAAAAGCTGCTTCAGCCACTGGCAGCAGAGGGATGATGGGAGAGGAGCAACCAGGCAGGATCACCGCGGCTAACGGCTAACAGGGAGTAGCCGCCAGGCAGGAGGACCGGAGCTAACAGCTAACAGGGAGCAGTTGGGCAGTGAAAAAAATTAAAGAGGAAGTCACTGTGGCATATGGGAAATACCACAATGTATGCCACAGATGTGTGGACGCAGTTACGAATGATGTCACCACGCCGTGGGTATAAAGAGGGTCTAATGATGGGAGTCGTCGTCTTTGGCGCGCCGCCTTCCAAACTGTACCCTGCCTGTACCACACCTCCATTAGCTTGTTGCTACTTGTTAGCTCAGTTCAATAAAGCTAACCCTCAGCACAGAGAACATGTCCGCTGGTCTCATTACCCAGCCATAACATTGGCGATGAGATAAATTTGGTCTTCTGGAGGAGAATTCAATATTTTCCTGAAGATGGAAGAGTGTCTGGCAACCTGCTCTACAGATACAGGCAAACCAGAATCAGCCTTGAAGGAACCATTGCATTAACAGTTTGCTATGGGTCCAAAGTCCTCCTAGCGTTCACCTTCAGGGTAGCGATGCATGGCGACAACATCCTGGGGTGCAACTTCTTTTACAAATTGGATTTCACCATCATTGACCACCAAGGACTTTGTTTGATCACTGATGGCTAGAGCACATTTCACCCAGATGTGGGTGCAGCCACTCCAAGCTTCACACCGCAAGGAGAGCAGAGCCCGGACTCGACTCAGATCCTCGCCCGGCACAAGCCTCATGGAGCCACCATTCAGCTGCAGGAGATTGAGTCCATGGCCAAGCAGGACCCCGGTGAATGACACCAACCCAGAGCTCGTTCTGCCGCCAGCAAGGATGTCATGCCACCCAACCGCAACCAGCATCAGGGACAAGTGAGCAGCAACAGCAGCGCTGCCTGAAGCCAACCAGGTCCGTGCTCATGGTGTGTGATTTGGTTCGGGTTCGCTAATCCAAAGGCCCAGACAACCTACAGATGCTTCTGTCACCACCGAAGCAGATCACCACGCAACTGGGGCCAGCCACCTTCCAAATGGCCGATGGTTTGCGATGGCACGCCAGCCATCTGCGGAAGGTAAGACCACCAGCTGCCCTGGATCAAGACACGACACTGGAACTGACCCAGCCAGTGTGGGACCCAGACTGGGACTTTGCCCGGTTACTTAGGTTCAAATATTGGTTCAAAAGTAATGGTTATGGTGTATGGAACCTTAAGTGATTTATGGTTTTGGTCTTAGAAGCTAATTAACCATATTGTGCTTTTAACAACAGGCAAATATGTGTACCCAAAACATTGGTTAAATATTGGCTAAATATAGTGCTTAACATCATGCTGTATTGTGTCAGGATTAGCTATATTAGACAGCTCACGTGCAGAATGCAACACCAGAGATACACTAAGGACACAAAAACACGTTTCACAGAGTTTATTGAATTTCAAGAAGGCAGGAGCACAGCTACAGAAAACGTCACTCGCCAGAGAAAACAGCCTGCGGAGAGAGAAATGAGAGCTGCCAGGGGAGTGGGAGACAGGGAAGTGGCCAAAGCAAATTACCACTTATGTGGGTCAAGCAGAAGATCCAACAGGGAACCCAGCAAGGAGACAAACCAGCAGGATGACACTGGTGGTGAGTGAAGAGGGAATGAGTCGGCGGTGCCTGACCGGGTGGAGAAATGGTTGCAGCAGGATGTGGATGATGGGGCAGGTGAGCGCACACAATACCCAGAGACGCACCGCACAGATAGCAGCACTCTGAGAGGGAAAAAGAGGAAATGAGAGAGTGAGTACGAAAACGTCACCTATAGACAAAATTATACTTGCTTTGTTCTTAGAAGCAGTGGACCCAAACAAGCCAGCACTGAGGCATCGAAGAGAAGGTCCTTATAAGCGCTGGCGAGGCATAGGTAGCAGGTACATCTCATCTCCCAGGTGCGTTGATTACCTGAGGAACAAAACAACAGGAAGGAGGGGGCGTGCGCTCACCAGGACATGACAGTGCCCCCCCCCCCCCCAGGAGCACCTCCTGGCAGTCCATTGGGCTTGTCTGGGTGGACTTTATGGTAGGCCTGGACCATCCCTTTGTCATGGAAGTGCAACCTTGGAATCTACCACCATTCCTGTTGCCGTAGCCCTCCCCGTGGACCAGGTACTGCAGGCCCTGGCCCTGGCCCCAACTCTGAACGTCCAGAATTCTCTGGACAGTGAACGTGGTGTTTCCGTCGAGTGTCTGGGGAGGAGGAGGCAGCTTCAGGGGAGGGTAGAAAGGACTGATGGAGAGGGGCTTGATGTGGGAGACATGGACGGTCGGGTGCACACATAGGATCCATGGAAGCTGCAGGTGGACCGTAGCGTCGTTGATGATCTTGCAGATAGGGTAGGGCCCCAAGAAGTAAGGCAAAAGTTTCTTGGAGTCCGTCTTAAGTGGGGGGGTGTATCCCATCAAGGCCTCAAAAGGGGTGAGCCCTGTGGCAGCAGAAACGGCTGAATTGTGGGCATACTCCACCCAGGTCAAGTGCGTGCTCCAGGTCGAGGGATTTTCAGCCGCCACACACCTGAGGGTGGCCTCCAAGGACTGTTTAGTGCACTCTGCCTGCTTGTTACTCTGGGGATGATTTCCAGACGTAAGGCTGACAGTGTGTGGCAGAAGGACCTCCACACCTGGGATGTAAACTGAGGACCCCGGTCAGACACAATGTCCATAGGAATGCTGTGCATTTGAACGACATGGGTGTTGAGGAGTTCGGCCGTTTCAAAGGCGGAAGGGAGTTTCGGAAGGGCACCAAGGTGGATGGCCTTCGAGAAGCAGTCGATGATGGTGAGGATGACAGTTTTACCGTGGGAGAGAGGCAGTCCAGAAACAAAGTCAAGTGCAATATGGGACCAAGGGTGGCCGGGGATGGAGTAGGGGATGCAGGAGACCAGCAGGGGGTGAGGAGTCCGACTTGCCCCGGATGCAGGTCTGGCAGATCTTGACATACTCCTGTACGTCCCTCCGCAGTGTGGGCCACCAAAACACCTGTTGAACCAGGTTTAAGATAAGATAAGATAAGATAAGCCTTTATTAGTCCCTGAAGGAGCTCAAACGCAGAGTTTATCGGGGCAGAGGATATCTTTAACAGTGATTGCATTTAATTCTTGGTAATCAGTGCACGGACGCAAAGATCCGTCCTTCTTCCCAACAAAAAAGAAACATGCCCCAAGAGGAGCCGATGATGGCCGAATAAGGCCGACGTTCAGAGAGTCTTTAATCTATCTCTCCATTGCCTCCCTCTCCGGGCCTGAAATGCTATAGAGCCAGCTAGACAGCAGCCACGCACCTGGGAGGAGATCTATTGCACAGTCATAGGAGCGGTAAGGAGGAAGTGACAGCGCTCTTGACTTGCTAAAGACCTCCCCCAGGTCATGGTAGACCTTGGGTACGACGGTGAGGTCTGGTGGCTCAGCCGGAGGGGAGGAGATAGGCAGAGATGGAGAACACTCGGCCGAACTCAATCAGGATGCCAAACAGAATGGATTCCAGGAGGAAATGGAGTTTTGAGCCCAATTGATTATGGGATTGTGCCTCCGGAGCCACGGGTAACCAAGGACCATCGAGGAGGATGAATTTGGAAACATGAGAAACGATAATTCCTCCCGATGGTTCTCGGAAAGAAGGACAGAGATCGGTGCCATGCGTTCCAAGACTAACGCGATCCTTTGGCCCAATAGAGTGGTTACGTTCGTGGGTTTGGGCAATTTAGATGTGGGAATACCCATCTCCCAAACAAGCTGGGAGGAGATAAGCTGTTAGGAGAGACTACATTTATACACTCAGGACACAAAAACACGTTTCACAGAGTTTATTGAATTTCAAGAAGGCAGGAACACAGCTACGGAAAACGTCACTCACCAGAGGAAACAGCCTGCGGAGAGAGAGACGAGAGCTGTCAGAGGAGTGGGAGACAGGGAAGTGGCCAAAGCAAATTACCACTTATGTGGGTCAAGCAGAAGATCCAAAAGGGAACCCAGCAAGGAGACAAACCAGCAGGATGACGCTGATGGTGAGTGAAGAGGGAATGAGTTGGAGGTGTTTGACCGGGTGGAGAAATGGTTGCAGCAGGATGTGGATGATGGGGCAGGTGAGTGCCCACAATCCGCAGAGATGCACCGCATAGATGGCAGCAACCTGAGAGGGAAAAAGAGGAAATGAGAGGGTGAGTACGAAAACATCACCTATAGACAAAATTATACTTGCTTCATTCTTAGAGGCAGTGGACCCAAACAAGCCAGTGCTGAGGCATCGAAGAGAAGGTCCTTATAAGCGCTGGCGAGGCATAGGCAGCAGGTGCATCGTTGATTACCTGAGGAGCAAAACAACAGGAAGGAGGGGGCGTGCGTTCACCAGGACATGACAGTATTGTGTTGTACCACCATGCAAACAATGCATCCAGAAAATATTCACAGCGCTTCACTTTTTCCACATTTTCTTATGTTACAGCCTTATTCCAAAAGGGATTAAATTCATTTTTTCCTCAAAATTCTACACACAATACCCCATAATGACAATGTGAAAAAAGTTTTTTTTTTTAGATTTTTGCAAATTTATTAAAAATAAAAAAAAACTATGAAATCACATGTACGTACAGTGGGGAAAAAAAGTATTTAGTCAGCCACCAATTGTGCAAGTTGTCCCACTTAAAAGATGAGAGAGGTCTCCAATTTTCATCATAGGTATACCTCAACTATGAGAGACAAAATGAGAAAAAAAAATCCAGAAAATCACATTGAAGGATTTTTAATGAATTAATTGGTAAATTCCTTGGTAAAATAAGTATTTGATCACCTACAAACAAGCAAGATTTCTGGCTCTCACAGACATGTAACTTCTTCTTTAAGAGGCTCCTCTGTCCTCCACTCGTTACCTGTATTAATGGCACCTGTTTGAACTCGTTATCAGTATAAAAGACACCTGTTCACAACAACAAACAGTCAGACTCCAAACTCCACTATGGCCAAGACCAAAGAGCTGTCAAAGGACACCAGAAACAAAATCGTAGACCTGCACCAGGCTGGGAAGACTGAATCTGCAATAGGTAAGCAGCTTGGTGTGAAGAAATCAACTGTGGGAGCAATTATTAGAAAATGGAAGACATACAAGACCACTGATAATCTCCCTCCATCTGGGGCTCCACACAAGATCTCACCCCGTGGGGTCAAAATGATCACGAGAACGGTGAGCAAAAATCCCAGAACCACATGGGGGGACCTAGTGAATGACCTGCAGAGAGCTGGGACCAAAGTAACAAAGGCTACATCAGAAACACACTACGCCGCCAGGGACTCAAATCCTGCAGTGCCTGACGTGTCCCCCTGCTTAAGCCAGTACATGTCCAGGCCCGTCTGAAGTTTGCTAGAGAGCATTCGGATGATCCAGAAGAGGATTGGAAGAATGTCATATGGTCAGATGAAACCAAAATAGAACTTGATTGTAAAAACTCAACTTGTCGTGTTTGGAGGATAAAGAACACCATACCTACTGTGAAGCATGGGGTGGAAACATCATGCTTTGGGGCTGTTTTTCTGCAAAGGGACCAGGACGACTGATCCGTGTAAAGGAAAGAATGAATGAGGTCATGTATCGTGAGATTTTGAGTGAAAACTTCCTTCCATCAGCAAGGGCATTGAAGATGAAATGTGGCTGGGTCTTTCAGCATGACAATGATCCCAAACACACCGCCGGGGCAACGAAGGAGTGGCTTCGTAAGAAGCCTTTCAAGGTCCTGGAGTGGCCTAGCCAGTCTCCAGATCTCAACCCCATAGAAAATCTTTGGAGGGAGTTGAAAGTCCGTGTTGCCCAGCGACAGCCCCAAAACATCACTACTCTAGAGGAGATCTGCATGGAGGAATGGGCCAAAATACCAGCAACAGTGTGTGAAAACCTTGTGAAGACTTACAGAAAACGTTTGACCTCTGTCATTGCCAACAAAGGGTATTTAATAAAGTATTGAGATGAACTTTTGTTATTGACCAAATACTTATTTTACCAAGGAATTTACCAATTAATTCATTAAAAATCCTTCAATGTGATTTTCTGGATTTTTTTTTTCTTATTTTGTCTCTCATAGTTGAGGTATACCTATGATGAAAATTGGAGACCTTTCTCATCTTTTAAGTGGGAGAACTTGCACAATTGGTGGCTGACTAAATACTTTTTTGTCCCATTGTAAGTATTCACAGCCTTTGCCATTAAACTTAAAATTGAACTCAGGTGCATCCTGTTTCCACTGATCATCCTTGAGATGTTTCTACAGCTTAATTGGAGACCACCTGTGGTAAATTCAGTTGACTGGACATGATTTGGAAAGGCACCTGTCTATATAAGGTCCCACAGTTGACAGTGCATGTCAGAACACAAACCAAGCATGAAGTCAAAGGAATTATCTGTAGACCTCCGAAACAGGATTGTATCGAGGCACAAAGTACAAAAAGTACAAAAAGCACAAAGTACAAAAAAATTTCTGCTGCTTTGAAGGTTCCAGTGAGCACAGTGGCCTCCATCATCCATAAATGTATAAAGTTCAGAACCACCAGGACTCTTCCTAGAGCTGGCCAGCCATCTAAATAGAGCGATCAGGGGAGAAGGGACTTAGTTAGGGAGGTGACCAAGAACCCAATGGCTACTCTGTCAGAGCTCCAGCAATCCTCTGTGGGGAGAGGAGAACCTTCCAGAAGGACAACCATCTCTGCAGCAATCCACCAATCATGCCTGTATAGTAGAGTGGCCATATGGAAGCTACTCCTTGTCACCATGGGTTGAGGTGCCGTCTCGGCACTGAGCCCATGTTTTCCCTCATCCCTGCCTCCCATTGAGCGGCGTCTCAGCTGGCCCCAGCTGGCAGCATTATGGACGGCTGGGGCCAATTAGTCTTCATCAGCTGGGGCGCTGCCAATGAGGATAAATAGGAGCAGCCTCGATGACTCGGGGCTGCGACATAAGCACTGCTAGGCTGAAGCCCCTTCGTCTGGTGTCAGCCTCAACTCCTCTTGCAGCATTCCTGTGTTTGTATCCCGCTGTGAGGATGTACGTCTTGCTACCCCCACGTCCGGTACGAGCTGCTTACCTCTGCGCTGTGCAACCTGTGAGTGTACCTCTGCATGAGTATCTGTGCTCTCCTCATCCCTTATCCCTTACCCAAAATAAACCATCTCGACTCACTGGCTTGTCCCTGGCTCTGATTGCCCGGCTCCCTAGAGCCGGATATGACAGTATGTCGCAGCCAGAAGAGTTGCCGGCGGCCGTGAGTCGCTGTGGAAATGTACCTTTCTGTCCGGGTGTCAGCGCTGCTAGCATGCCGTTTCCCAGGAGTCACTTCCGGCGCCAGGGCGACGGGCTGAGGTCCATCTCGGAGGCAGTCGACGGGACGTTCTTCACCCTGCACGACGCCTCCAACGCGAGACGCTGGCATCCGGGCCGTGCTGAGGAACTCCTGGACTGTCACCCTCACTCTCTGTACCATCTGGAGGACAGTGCCAGGATAGACGCTGCAGGTACACAGCGAGAGAAGCTCCACGGGGTGGATGGAAATCCCGGCAGGGAGTCGAAGTGGGCGACGTCTTTCCCCGCTTCGGAGTCCCGTTCCTGCCGCTATTCCAGTCCGGGAGTTCGCGCCAACCAGAGGACTTCCCCCGACCTGCGCCACGTCACTCGGGATTCCCTTCAAGGAGCCGCAGCTGACAGCAGTTATGTCCGGGGTCGAGTGGCTGTCGCGAGCTCTACTGTGTTTCCTGTCACCACCTTCAGGCATGTGGCGGCGGCAGTGAGATTGATGGTGAGGACTTCAGGGCTACGAAGCCTTCCCGTGCTCGACGCCTTCCTCGTCTCGATCTCCGATCTGGAGCGGCGAATCCTGGGTTTCCCCCTCGCTTCGTCCCCTGGGAGTAGTCGTCATCACATCGCCGAGTCACCTCTGCACGAACCTCGTCCGGATCCAGTTCTGGGTCATCGTCAGGACCGTTCCTCCCACGCAGCTGTCATCCCTTCGCCTCGTCAGTGTGGAGATTCTACAGCCTCGTCCCCTGAGCCTCGTTCCCCCGCTGTCATTCCTGGACATTCGGGCTGGCTCACCCCGGCTGTTTCCCCCTCCTCCTCGACGCGCTTCCTGACCGCTGTGTGTGCCTGGAATCCCGGCCTGGTGAGCTCTCTGCTGGAGACAACGCGAGCGATCCTCAGACGAATTCCCGGGGGGTCCTCCGTTATCGCCGGGCGGGGAGAGGAAGAAGCAGATTCCACTACAGCAGGCGATACTCAACCTCCAGGGGGCAGGCAAGTCATTGTTTTTTCACACCTGCTTAATGATTTGCTCTGTCACATCCCTGGAGGAGAAGTTCAGGGTTCGCAGCTCCCTGAACTCTCCCCACCTGCTGTAACCTGTATTCCTAATCCCGCATCCTCTGTGTCTCTCTCCGCCGAGCGGTCCCCGGCTCCGGGTCAACGTGGTGGGATATGGAGAGGGCCTGTGGTTCCGCAGCTACATTGCGGACGGAGGAGGGGGACTGACTGCTGCGTGGAGTCTACGCTGACGACTGAGCGTCCCTGGGTCTCCACGGAGGAGCGGTTCGGTCCAGCGGGACGAGATTCTTCTGGCTTCACGCCGAGTGGGTCGTCGGCGGGGTTACCTGAGCTGGAGGGATCTCAAGCTGCGCTGACCATCGTGCTGGCTGCGGGGCCCGACGCGGCTAGATGGGAGCCTGACAACGACCTCCTGACGACGGATCCTGGATCTTCGCAGTCCTGGACGGCGTCAGAACCCGAGATCAGGCGAGTGCTCTCCTTTCTTTTCTCTCTTTTTATCTTTGAGCACTTCAGCCTATCTCCAGGGGAGACGAGCAGGGTGCAGCCGCCCGCTGCGTCTGAGCTCGTCTCGCCGGGTTCTGGCGCTGCCGGTGATCCTGATCCCGGTTCTGTTTTCTCTTCTGAGCCTTCTTCCAGGGTCACCGGCGAGGAGTTGCTGTTCCTCGTGGTGCTGGAGGGTCCGGGTTCAACGTTGGAGGTCGGTTCTGGTGCAGTGTCCAACGTGGGTTCGCCCGAGACCCAATCGGGGTCCAACGTGGGTTCGCCTGAGGCCCGATCGGGGTCCGACGTGGGTGCTGCCCCAGTGTTGTCCAGGTCCGGTGAGGAGGTGGCCGTTTCCCTGAGGCCCGCCGCCCTCGTCATCGGCTCTCCCCTGAGCCTCTTCCACCGGGATCCGCTCTGACCCTTCGTCCGTCTCAACGGTCCTGGTGGTTGAGTGATGCGGGTCGACGACCCGACCCGCAAAACTTTCGGTTCGGTGATCTGGTTCCCCCCACTGGTCTGTGTTTCCCTCTGGGCAGCCTGGTTCGGCTGCCGGTGGACTGGATTCCTGGGATCTGGGTCCAGAGTTCGCCGTCCGAACACTTCTTCCCCTGATTCGCCAGCTGGACAATGCGCGGGGAGATCTCCGGAGCCATCTCGGCTATTTTTGGACTCTGCCTGCCATACACCTCGGGTGTCACTTTTTCTTTTATCGTTATTAAGGTCACTTGGGTGTAATGTCTGTCCTGTTGGTGGATGTGTATTTATAGTGCTGTGCGTTTTCCTTCCCTCGTACCCAGCATTTTATTTTTTGTACCATGTTTTTAGTCTCGTTTTTGCATTGTAGAGTTATGTTTTGTTCCCTTTCAGACCATACTCTGCAGTTGCCCATTCATTCCAGTCACTTTCATTTCTTTAGGTGACTGTGGGTATTTATATATTCATGTGTGTGGGTTTTTCTTTGCCTGCACTCAGTATTTCTTTTTTATGCCCTGTTGGTTCATTATAGAGTCATGTGCCTTGTTTTCCGTAACACCATGCTCTGTAATTGTCCATTTGTTCCAGTCACTTTTCTTGGTGACTGTGTGTATGTACTTATATTGGTGCTGTGTATTGTGTTTTCCCTTTATTTGACCATACTCAGCATTTTTTGCCCTGTACCTTTTTGGTGGTTCTTTTTTTTTTTCTTGCTCTGGGTCACGCATGGTTGGTACTCTCTGGGTAGTATGTAACCGGCGTGTTGACCCAGTTCTTCTCCCCATCTGTACCTGGGTTAATTATTCAGTTTTGTCAGTATTGTATTTGGGTTTTTCTTTCCCGCTACCCTACATTGCCCCATTGGTGTTGTCCTTCCCTTGGCTTCTTCCCCTCCGGTCCGCCTCCCTTCCTCCCACCCTAGGTGGGGGGGGGGGGGGGGGGCTGGGATGTTCCTGGTCGTTCAGGAGCCCGACCTTGAGGGAGGGGCTCTGTCACCATGGGTTGAGGTGCCGTCTCGGCACTGAGCCCATGTTTTCCCTCATCCCTGCCTCCCATTGAGCGGCGTCTCAGCTGGCCCCAGCTGGCAGCATTATGGACGGCTGGGGCCAATTAGTCTTCATCAGCTGGGGCGCTGCCAATGAGGATAAATAGGAGCAGCCTCGATGACTCGGGGCTGCGACATAAGCACTGCTAGGCTGAAGCCCCTTCGTCTGGTGTCAGCCTCAACTCCTCTTGCAGCATTCCTGTGTTTGTATCCCGCTGTGAGGATGTACGTCTTGCTACCCCCACGTCCGGTACGAGCTGCTTACCTCTGCGCTGTGCAACCTGTGAGTGTACCTCTGCATGAGTATCTGTGCTCTCCTCATCCCTTATCCCTTACCCAAAATAAACCATCTCGACTCACTGGCTTGTCCCTGGCTCTGATTGCCCGGCTCCCTAGAGCCGGATATGACACTCCTTAGTAAAAGGTACATGGCAGCCTACCTGGAGTTTGCCAAAAGGCACCTGAAGGACTCTCAGACCATGAGAAACAAAATTCTCTGGTCTGATGAGACAAAGATTGAACTCTTTGGCATGAATACCAGGCATCATGTTTGGAGGAAACCAGGCACTACTCATCACCAGGCCAATGCCATCCCTACAGTGAAGCATGGTGATGGCAGCATCATGCTGTGGGGATGTTTTTCAGTGCCAGGAACTGGGAGACTAGTCAGGATAGAGGGAAAGATGAATGCAGAAATGTACAGAGACATCCTGGATGAAAACGTGCTCCAGAGCGTTCTTGACCTCAGACTGGGGTGACGGTTCATCCTTCAGTGGGACAACGACCCTAAGCACACAGCCAAGATATCAAAGGAGTGGCTTCAAGACAACTCTGTGAATGTCCTTGAGTGGCCCAGCCAGGGCCCAGACTTGAATCCAATTGAACATCTCTGGAGAGATCTGAAAATGGCTGTGCACCGACGCTTCCCATCCAACCTGATGGAGCTTGAGAGGTGCTGCAAAGAGGAATGGGCAAAACTGCCCAAAGATAGATGTGGCAAGCTTGTGGCATCATATCCAAAAAGACTTGAGGCTGTAATTGCTGCCAAAAGTACACCAACAAAGTATTGAGCAAAGGTTACAAATACTTATGTACATGTGACTTTTTTTTAGTTTTTTATTTTTAATAAATTTGCAAAAATCCCCCCAAAACTTTTTTCACATTGTCATTATGAGGTATTGTGTGTAAAATTTTGAGGAAAAAAATGTATTTGATCCATTTTGGAATAAGGCTGTAACATAACAAAATATGGAAAAGGTGAAGCGCTGTGAATACTTTCCGGATGCACTGTATGTTAGTCACAGCACTGGTAACAATACACCGTTGTATTTCATGTGTACCCTGCTTTGCTACAGCCCTGACATGAGACGAGTTCCAGGTTGGTTGTCTAGCCTAGTAAATATACTGTACATGTGTATGCCGCACAGGTATAATATCTATCGAGAGCCAGGCCATATGAATGTATGTTAGCAAGTGTGTAGTGACTCCCACAGCGCTGTACCCCGTCGTAGTCTCATTGTTATTCTTCATCATATGGTGCTGACTGTATCATGTTGTGTTAGCCGTATGCCACCACAATGCCACACCCAGCTAAGGTTAACCATCACCAGAAAGGTTTTGATTTTTCCCAGGGGGGAGGGGTAAAATGTGGCATATGGGAAATACCGCAATGTACGCCACAGACGTGGGGATGCAGGCACGGATGGCACCACCACGCCGTTGGTATAAAGAGGGTCTAACGGCGGGAGTCGTCCTCTTTGGTGCTCCACCTTCCAACCTGTACCCTGCCTGTACCACACCTCCATTAGCTTGTTGCTACTTGTATGCTCAGTTCAATAAAGCTAACCCTCAGCACAGAGAACGTGTCCACTGTTCTCATTACCCAGGCATACAGTAACACTCACCATCCAGCTGTCTTGGACCCGGTTCATGCAGGTAAGCTGAAAGGACTGCAGCATTACCACTAGATTGGTAGTCGTTGTCGGCTTCAGCGTCAAAATCTTCCAAACCTCCATCATCATTACACTGGTCAACACCAAATTTATTGTCTAAGTTTTTTTTAGCTGATTTATGACAATTTTGATGTGCTGAATCCAAAAATCACATTGGTTTTGCTCAATCAGGTCAACTTTATGAATTATGGCCACATGTTGTTTTATACGTTTTTGTTTACATGTACGGGTATTTTCGCTTTATATGGTGCAAAATTATTTTTTATGTCTTGAAATTCTCTGAATTTTGAACAATGATGACATAACATTCAATTTACATGTACTTACCTTTACCTTTATATAAAGGTAAGTACATGCACAGTACTAAGTAAGTACTAAGTAAGTACAGGTTTTTATTTAGCACCTGATCGAGAGAAACGGATGTCATTTTCGGATTCAGCGGTGCAAAATTGTCTTAAATCAGTTGAAAAAAAACAGACAACTTACAAAAAAAATATTTTTATAACCCTTTGTTATCACTGTCTGCTAAATCACTCTTCACCTTCTATCAGAATCTGGACAGGATCAGACTGTGTCCATGCCTTATGTTCTTATGCAGAATCATTTTTATAAATAGTATCATCATTATCAAAATCCTCACTCTCACCCCAGTATATTCATTCTTGGTTTTGTTTATCCTGTGCATTATTATTTGTCATGACCCTGTCTTTGTCACAATCTGTGCACGGGGGGATTTCTCCGTGCTCTGTTTCTTTGCTTTTTTGTTTTTCCTTATTTGTATAATGCATTCTGGGGTTCTTTGCCTGTGATGTTATTTCTAGTTTGTTGTCACATATTCAGTATTGTTTCTTTGTATGATTTATTTTCCTGTTTTCGTTCAGTGTAGCTTTGTTATTTATATTTTTGGGTTTACTTGTCTCCACTTTATTTTTTTGTCAAGCGTCTTTTTCTTTCTCTCTCGGGGGTGGCTGTTGTCAGAGGCACTGCCAGGTAGTGGGCGGTGCTCCTGTCAAACTGTCAGTCCCGCTTCCTTTCCTCATGACTCACAGCTGATTGTCATTTTCTCCCCAGCCCGCTCATGTGATTCACACCGGTTTCTATTTGTGTTTAATTGATTTGGATCCTATTTAAGGGCTGTGATCCTCATTTCTCTTTGCCGGAATCTTAAATTCTCTACCTTCATCTTCACCAGAACCCAGCCCTTGTTCTGGTGAGGTACTGTGTAAGTTTACGTTGCTTGTCTTTGTGGGATTTTGTGTTTGAGCACTGTTTTTGGACTTAGTGTTTTGTTTTTTCAATAAATCTCACAAACTGCAGTCCAGCGCGTGGGTCTCTCCTCTCTGCCCCGAGGGACATTTCATGACAGTCTTGCCCTTTATATTATGTTTATTTTGTGACAGTGCTCTCAGGTCATTCTGCTCCTCTGTTTATTGGTTGTTAATCATTCATGGGTGTTCCTCATTTTGTTGATCAGCTCCTGCCCTATTTATACAGTGCACGCCTTGCCTTCCATACAGCATGCTCATCATTTCTCACCAGCTTGTCAACGCACTCGTAGTTGTAAGTTGTATCTGCCTTTTCGGCTGTATTTCTGTTTCAGCTCACGAGCTGTTTTCTTTGTTAATAAATATGGCTAAACGTCACCCTGCAAGTGAGTCTGTCCTTAAGCCCCAGAGGGACAAACCTGACAGTAGCACGCCATCAATGAATGACTCAGCGGGCAAAAATCTCAGGAGGAGGGATCATGGAGCCTGGAGCAGGAGATTATTGACCAGTTCTCCCTGTTCATGGACCAGTTTTTTGAGTACCCCAATCTGCTGGAGGGATTGGGGATTCTGTGTCAAGCGGAGGAAGTCCTTTTCACCCACCCGGACCTACTTCATAACTCCGAGCTAGCAAGGCTGTACACCAGCAAATCCCGGCTTTGGGACTAGCTTTAGGGGACACCCCACTACTCTACTCAGCCTGGCCCCGGACCATCGACCCTTTCTCCATCAGCAGCAGAGGGCGGAGCAAGGCAAGTATTTTCATCCATTTTAACACCTATTAATGAAACTTACTGCCTTGCTCCAAGTGAGGGTTCCCAGTCACAGCAGCCCGCTGTTTCTGATCTCTCGCTAACTGTTTCTGCTGCCATCTCCATGCTGCCTCTCACCTCTGCTCTTCATCTCGCTCTTGTGGTTCTCTCCACCTCAACGGCCTCCACGTCCAAGAGGATGAGCTCCCCAGCAGCCGCTGCTCCTCTCCACATGCACAGTCCTGCAGAGACTGCTCCTCTCCACATGCATGCTCCTGTTGTGACTGAGTCAGCTGCAGATCCTCCAGCTAGTAAGCCGTCAACAGGTATTGTCACTGATCGGCCTGGGCCATCTGGGTTCACCGCTGATCAGCCTGCACCACCTGGTTCCACTGCTGCTTCACCTGCAGCTCATCTTGAGGTTGTCACTCCAGCAGCAGAAGACCAGGAGCTAAGGCAAGTACTCTTTCTATTATCTTCGTCATCAGTTTTAGAAAAGACTTGCTTTACTCCTGGTGGGGGGACCCAAGTGCAGATTTAACCTGCCTCTGGGCCTTCCCCACCACTCTCTGCTGCTCATGACTATGGTGCTACCTCACTGACCTCCTGTTTTCCCCTCTCGTCCGAGTTGGCCATGTTGAAAATGGAGCCGCAGGACCACGCTCCACTTCAACCACTTGTCGTTGTTCTAGAGGCTGGAGGGCTTCCACCTGTCATCGTTCCTGAGGTCGGGGAACCTGCACCCATTGTTCCAAAGGTCAGTGGACCCCCACTTATCCTTCCAGAGGTTGGGGGACCTCCCCCCGTCATTCCAGTGGCCGAGCAGTCTGATCCACCTGGGCTGTTCAAGCAGTCCACTCCACCCATCGTCCCAGAGGCCAGCACACTTCCACCCATTGTCCCAGAGGCTGGCGGGCCTCAACCTGTCATTCCAGAGGCTGGTGGGCCTATAACTGCTATTTCAGAGGCCGGAACGCCTCCATCATTGGCTTCTCAGGTCAGCGTGCTGCAGGCACCAGTCACAGAGCATAGAGCTCCCTTGTTAGTGCTTGGCAAGCTCTGTGTCCCTGCGGCCGTTGTTCCACCTTGCTCTGTGGTTTGGTGGCCTAAGGACAGTGGCAAACCACCTGATCTACTCTGCATTCCAGGTCAGGGGTCCTCAAACTTTGGCAGACCACCTGAGCCGCTCTGTGCTCCGGTCCGGTGGGCTATGGACTTGGATAGACCACCCGACCCGTTTGGGGGCTTTGGACTTGAGTAGCCCCACAAGACTGTTATTTGGGTTCAAACTCGGTGGGGAAGGGGGGTAAAGATCTGTTTCAACCCACCTGGCCTTGTGCCCCTGCCACCCACCCTGTAAGGGTTCTTTTTTTTATGGTACTTCGACAGTCGTCTGTGTAGCATCATCTCACTTTGGCTCATCAATAAGAATTATTCTTCAGCTTAAAGACATTGTTTCACCCAGGAAAAAGACAGCCAGGAACTGCTGTTTTCCCCCCCGCCACGGCTGAACTCACATTCCTTTGTTAAAACCAGTCTAAGGAACTCACCCTAGTGCACTTCCTGTTTTGACTTCAAGGCCCATAAACGTGGAGACATAGAACAGAACCCTTTAGTATGTCATATGGCCTACAAAGATCCACAGCTCACCATTGCCCTACTGGCAACTCTGGGACATGCCGGATTTAACCATTGAATCTTTTCATCATATCTGTGTTAACTCAATTCTAAACACTTCTCTTTTTTTCCAGGATGCCAGGAAAAGTAAATGGACCCTTATGTTTTAATGTGAAAATCAATAATGATGAAATATATTAATCTGTGATGTTAGACCAGAGCAAGGGCAGAGCTTCTGTGGTTATTACAGGAAGCTGCAGGAGAAGTAGCTTTGGTATGCAAAGCTTGAGACTGTGGCATATAATGAGGGGATGCATTGTAGATAGTGGTGTGATATCATGCAGAGAAGATGCATTGTTGCTGTCTTTATAATGCAATGGTTTTGTGAGACATGTGACCTGTTAACTGTAAGAGTCCTGGTATTTAAGGATGAGAGTTCCCTTTGTCGTTCTCTTTTTATTCTGCTTCGTGATGTTGGAAGATGTGAATAAAACTGACTCAAGAGATGAACTCTGCCTCGTCATTTTCACATCTCCACACTTCGCAACCCGGACCTCAGGAAAAGCAGTAGAAGATGGATGGATGGATGCATAGATGTTAGATATGTGCATGCTAAAAATGTTTAAATGAATGTTTATCCCTGCATGTAATTTATAAGCACTGATTATAAGTTGCATGAACACTGAAATAGGTTAGAGCTATACATAAATGTATAGATGAAAATTAAGTGTTAAAAATTTGCCAAAATATCTCTCCAATCATGTGACCGATCTCAGCCAATCTTTGCTTGACAACAGCTCTCTCTAGGTTCAGACAAAAGACTGTTTGTTTATTGGGCTGAAGTTCATAAAGCCCGCCCACGAAGGAAGGCTATTGGTCTGAGTTCCTGTCAACCCGGAAGCCCGCGAAAGCTCAACTGAAGTTATAAAGGGAGGGAGACCCCTCGCTTCCGGCGCTCTTTTGTCTTTCGTCCTTCATCCTTCACGTCTGTCTACACAGCAGAGAACCACCGGAGAACAAAGGATTTCTCCTACGTGTTGCTTTTCAATGATCACAGAGCAGATAACTCGTAACTTTGTGTTCTGTAACTTTATGTATTTTAATGTTTTCTTTTCTCTTAAACATCTGGGAATTAATTCTAATTCTTTTCCTCAAGCTCAATTCTAATTAAGAGTTTAAAACTCTAAATCCCAGACGTCTCTATTTCTCTAATTTTTCACCTGTTAAACTTTCTGTAAAATCACCGTTTTATTTTTAATGTAAGCTGTAATCTTGACTTTATTTTTATAATATTTGTATTGACCAATCACACACCAGAAGCTCTTTTATCTAAAGTCCGAAGATCTGTTAATTTTGCTATCTTGTCAGATTTTTAATTATTATCGAATTCCCTGGGAAAGCTGCTTGCCAACGAAGAAGAAAGAAGACGCAGCTTGCCACGATCATGCGCAGCTGAAGAAATCAGCACGCCACGAAGATTAGACGCCTCGGCTGGATTTCAACCATTGGGATCAAACATACCAATCTCATCCCTTGTCAAAGAATATTTGCTGGTCAAATATTCCGACTTTTGGAGCCCTCTAAGAACTACAGGACAACGCAGAAGGATCTTCAACTTCAACATCAAACGCCAGTCACGTGAGCTACAATGTTATTCATCTGCTGAATTAAACTTCTGAGGTTCGATAATAATTTGATATCTAATCAGATGCAAATTAAGGAACCATTAACATAACTCCTTTTCATTAAAATTCCATTTTTATTTTCTTAAGAGTAATCCAGAATTTTCCATATAATTAATTTCATTTTCCTCATAAATTTGCATTATGTTTTCCATAATCCATTAACTTCAAACTGATCTAATTCATTTAACAGTTTAACCCTGGTTCTGCAAATGTTTAAATTGTTAATCTATCATTTACAAGTTTAATTTTATGGTTAATGAAATCACTGCAATGTCTTTTAATCATCATTTCATTTAATAAATAAGTTAAAATGAGAGAAGTTGTTGGGAATTTATTTCATTCTGAGTCTGGTTTAAGTCCCCAGCGTCGAATTCACTAAAATTTTGAGACTGATTATTAATTAATTTATTGAGTGATTAAACAGGTATAAAGTGAAATAAAGATTGAATTGCTTTCTAAAAGGAAGCTGGTGCCCCTACACGAGTGTTATCAATTTTTTCCTGTGTGTATGAACTGAGAATTCATCTCAGGTTCCAAGACATTAATATAAATTAAATCATTTTTATACCTGATCATAATTATTAATTCATATATTGTTACATCTGGTATCTGCCCCTTAAAGGGGGGGGGGAGTACTGTCAGAATCTGGACAGGGTCAGACCCTGTCCATGCCTTATATTCTTGAGTAGACTCATTTTCATTATTAGTATCATCATTATCAGTATCCTCACTCTCACCCCAGTATATTCACTCTTGGTTATGTTTATCCTGTGCATTATTATTTGCCATGAACCTGTCTTGCCCTTTGTATCATGTTTATTTTGTGACAGTGCTCTCAATTCATTCTGCTCCTCTGTTTATTGGTTGTTAATCATTCACGGCAGTTCCTCATTTTGTTGATCAGCTCCTGCCCTATTTATACAGTGCCCGCCTTGCCCTTCATACGCCGTGCTCGTCATTTCTCACTAACTTGTCAACGCACTCGTAGTTGTAAGTTGTATCTGCCTTTTCAGCTGCATTTTTGTTTCAGCTCATGAGCTGTTTTCTTTGTTAATAAATATGCCTAAACGTCGCCCTGCAAGTGAGCCCGTCCTTAACCCCTTGCACTCGGGGCAATTTTCCTAAAAATGCCACAAAAAAAACGTGCCCAAAGTAAATAAAAAGCTGTTATTCAACCCTTTGCAGTATCTTCATGGGGTTGGTCTCATTTAAAAGAAAACACTTTGAATTTTTTGGCAAAAAAAACATGATCTCTCTACGTGCTCCGACCACTGAGTTACAGTCATCTAAACATACTGAACTTGAAGAAAATAAATTTGGACATGGTGTTTTTTTGGATACAAATGCTTGCAAATAACACACAGCTGTCCGATCCGGCTGGAAAATGCAACAGAAATGTAGAACCAAGAGTTATCAAGCTGAGATCCAAATTTGGTAACAATACCACAAAAAATGAATATTTTACACAGCTTTGTTCTCAGGCTGTTCCCAGGCGTTTTGGAACTGTGCCAAATTGTGCCACATGGCACAGTTTGGAAAAATGTCTGTAACTTTTGAATAATTCAATGTAGAATCTTCATTTTGAGCTCTAATGAAAGGTCACATTCAGGGCTGTGTCTGTGTGTGTGTGTGGGGGGGGGGTTGTCCCCCCCCCCGCAACAAAGGACGGAGTTCGGCCCTCGCTACATGACGGATTACACTCCTTGCATGTTTCCACAGCAACGCTGTCACAGCGGCTCCCCCCCCTCGCTACTGTGTGTGTGTGTGGGGGGGGGGTTGTCCCCCCCCTCGCTACAGAAGACGGCCATCGCTACATGATGGAATAGACTCATATGCTTCCCCCCGCGGACTGGGGGCGTTCGGACCGTGAACGCCCCCCCCCGCTCCTCTTCTGCAGCGGGGGGGGGGGGGGCGTTCACGGTCCGAACACGGCAAATGAACCGTTTATCGCGGCGCACGCACTTCGTACTTCGTGCGCGGTACAGTTGTAATTTACCGATCGGTCAAAAGTCATTTTTGGATTACAGTTTTCAGGGATAAAGAATAATTTAGCTTATAACACCTTACCTCTTCACAGCAGCAGAGTCCTGGCGAACTTCTCTTCCCCATTGTCAGACGAAAGTGACGCTGGTCCGCTCGTGGATCCCGATCAAAACATAATTCCAATATTGTGGTTCTGGTGAATGATTTACGACCTTTGTCGTCGGCCTCCGTCGGTCTATGATGACGGAAGAGAATCCTAATCCTATTCTGCTGGAATGAGTGCAGGTCCCACTTGTGGGTGGTCTCCATGCTGCTGGGTGAGCCTGCGTCTGTAGCAGGTTCGTCCAGCGTCCGTTGTTTTCATCTGCTGCAACAGTAAATATCTCTTCACCCAGCCCGAATTTCTGTGCTTCAATTGGCTCCTGCATTCACAGTAGGCGGGTCCTCCTTCCTAGGTTTTCATTCATTGGCTCTTCATGGTTTCAGAAACCCAATTCAAGGCTCTTATTAGTCGAATGAGAGGTCAATCAGATGAACTAATCTGTTCGCGGCTGTCTGCAGCTTTTTTTTTCAGTGGCGCTTGGAGGCCAGCACCATCTCCATCTGCACCATCATCAGTATATCATGCGTCATGCGTCGGAGCACGCGCGAGTGCGCTCTCGTGCGCCCTCGTGCGCCCTAGGACGCAGAGACTTGCCCGCCCGCGGAACAATGGAGCGCAAGTGGTTAAGCCCCGGAGGGGCAAATCTGGCATCTTCATCTTCCTCTTCGTTGGTATCCACTTCCAAACTCAGATTGAGAATGCTCTCTTCCATTTGCCACAAAATATGAACGTGGTCTTGTCGTCTTCAGATTGTAACAAGACTAGTAATTAATTCGTTGTTCAGCTCCTGACGTTAGGCATTTCAGGCCGACATCACCGGCGAATTTCAATCATCTGAAACCGTCACTTTCACTGACTTTTTTCTCTCTCCGGATCACAATTTATTCCAAAAAATGGTGATATTCGAGGAAATTATATCATTTCCTGCATAAACATACCAAATTCGGCCTAATTAGAAATCAATAAACTTCTCCTTTAACTGTTTACAGAGTCAGACCTTTTATTAAAAGGTCCAAATTAAGAGCCAGTTAAACTGTTGTGGGCAGTTTTAAAGTGATGCAGCCCTGGGTTACCTACGATAAGCACCAGTTGGAGAGACAGTCAACAGGAAAGAATACAATTCACAATGGTAGTTTCAGTTTCAATTTATTTCCCTGTTTTCCTTTAAGCAACCTCAGATAGAAAATAATTGCTCCCAATTTTACCTCAAATAACATAATTTGGATTCAAATTTAGATTGTCGGCCTCCGTCGGTCTATGATGACCATGGAAGAGAATCCTAAACGTCTACTCTGCTGGAACAGCACCGCCTGTGGCTGAACAGGCCGATGCGCGAATGACAGTCCCTGTCACACAGGTCACACTTGTGGGTGGTCTCCGTGCTGCTGGGTCTGTGGCGGTTCTTCCTGCGGGTCCTTTTTTCATCTACTGCAGCAGTCAGTCTCTCTTCACCCGCCTTGAGCTGTCTGGTCAGGGTGCCTCTCCATTTGGAGCGGTCCGTTGCAAGGTCCTCCCAGCGCTCTGTGTTGATATCCAGGGCCTTCATGTCTCTCTTGCAGACGTCTCTAAAGCGCAGCTGTGGGCGGCCAACGTCTCTCCTGCCAGTTGCCAGTTCTCCATAGAGGACGTCTTTGGGGATTCTGCCATCCTCCATACGGTGAACGTGGCCTAGCCAGCGAAGCCTGCGCTGCCTGAGTAGAGTGAACATGGAGGGAAGGCCGGCGCGGGACAGAACTTCTGTGTTGGGCACTTTGTCCTGCCAGGATATGTCCAGGATGTGGTGAATGCAGCGCAAGTGGAAGGAGTTCAGTCTCTTTTCCTGCCGGGCGTATGTTGTCCACGTCTCACTCCCATAGAGCAGTGTGCTGATGACGCAGGCGTTGTACACTGCCAAGCAAGCTCCTCTCCTGTGGAATCAGCTGCCAATCTGGATTCGGGAGTCAGACTCGATCTCTGTTTTTAAGAATAGGGCTAAAACCTACCTTTTTGATCTAGCCTACAATTAGGGAGGGATCATGTGTTTCTGAACCCTCCCTTAGTTATGCTGCTAATAGGTTTAGTCAGCCGGGGGACCTCCAGTAATGCACTGGGCCTCACTCCTTTCCTCACTCTCTATGAAATTTTTTTTTTTTGCTGGTCATTAACATTTGTTTGTTCTCTCCCATAGATTGAGTCCCCATCGTGCTGTTTGCTCTCTACATGTCTGTTCTTTTCTTCTTCTCTATCCCCTCACCCCCCAGCCAGTCGCAGCAGATGACTGCCCCTCCCTGAGCCTGGTTCTGCTGGAGGTTTCTTCCTGTTAAAAGGGAGTTTTTCCTCTCCACCGTCGCCAAGTGCTTGCTCACAGGGGATCGCCTGATTGCTGGGGTCTTTCTGCAACTGTGGGGGTCCCCCCTTCAGTTGATAGTGCTATGAGATGACTGTTGTTGTGAAATGGCGCTATATAAATAAAGTTGAATTGAATTGAATTGAATCTTCGTCTTGACAGAGTTTGGGATTCTCCCACACTCGTGTGGTGAGGCGAGCGAGTGTGAAGGCTGATTTTCCAATCCTCTTGTTGATCTCTGTATCAAGGGAGAGGTTGTTGCTGATCGTGGACCCCAGGTACGTGAACTGATTCACGACCTCCAGCTTGTAGTCATCAATGGTGATGGTTGGTGGTGCTTCCGTGCCTTGCGCCAAGACGTTAGTCTTCTTCAGGCTGATGGTAAGCCCGAAGTCCTTGCATGCCTGGGAGAAGCGGTCCATCAGGGTCTGAAGCTCCTGCTGTGTGTGGGTTGCGACTGCAGCGTCATCTGCGAACAGCATGTCTCTGATTAGAGCCTCGCGTACTTTGGTTCTGGCTTTCAGGCGGGCGAGGTTGAAAAGCCTGCCGTCAGATCTTGTGTGCAGGTAGATTCCCTCTGTTGCTGTGCTGAAGGCATGCCTCATGAGCATAGCAAAGAAAATCCCAAAGAGGGTTGGCGCAAGTACACAGCCCTGTTTCACTCCGCTGCGTATGTTGAATGGCTCTGAGACGTTGCCATCGTGCTGCACTATCCCCTGCATGTTGGTGTGAAACGATTCGATGAGGCTTTGCAACTTTGGTGGGCATCCTATCTTTGGCAGGATCTTGAAAAGGCCCTCTCTGCTGACCAGATCAAACGCTTTGGTGAGGTCGATGAAGGCGACGTACAGAGGCATGTTCTGTTCTCTGCATTTCTCCTGGAGTTGGCGGATGGAGAATATCATGTCTACCGTCGATCGCTCAGCGCGGAAGCCACACTGAGACTCGGGGTAGACACGTTCGGCAAGCTTCTGTAGACGAACGAGAACAACTCGTGCGTAGACTTTGCCAACAACGCTGAGGAGGGAGATGCCCCTGTAGTTGTTGCAGTCGCTTCTCTCCCCTTTGTTTTTGTAGAGGGTGATGATCTTGGCGTCCCTCATGTCCTGTGGTACGGCACCTTCCTTCCAGCACTAGCAGAGGACGTCATGCAATGGCAGCAGTAGGGCGGTCTTGCAGTGCTTGATCAGGTCAGGGGGTATGCCGTCGTTGCCGGGTGCCTTGCCAGCGGCCAAGCTATCAATGGCCTTACTGAGTTCGTCGATGGTTGGCTCGGCGTCAAGTTCGTCCATGGATGGCAGGCAGTCGATGGCATCAAGGGCTGACGGTGTCACGGTGTTCTGTCTAGAGTAGAGGTCAGAGTAGTGTTCCACCCATCTCTCCATCTGCTTGTTCTTCTCTGTGATCATCTCCCCAGTGGAAGATTTGAGGGGGGCCGTCTTGCTCTGAGCCGGACCAAGTGCTTTCTTGATGCCATCGTACATACCACGGATGTTCCCTGTTATGGCAGCGGTTTGAATGTCTTGGCTGAGCTGAGTCCAGTACTCGTTGGCACAGCGCCGAGCAGTCTGCTGAACTTTGCTTCTCGCAGCCCTGAGAATCTGGAGATTCTTCTCGTTTGGGTACTTCTTGTACTCAGCAAGTGCTGAGCGCTTGGCTTCAATGACGGGGGTCATCTCGGTCAACTTGGCATCAAACCAGTCCTGTGACTTCGAGGTCTTCCTCCCAAAGGTAGCCAAGGCTGTGCGGTAGATGGTGTTTCGCAGCTCTTTCCACTTCTGCTTTGCAGATTCTCCTCCATGTGGTACACCAAGTTCCTTCTCAAAGGTGGAGGCAAACTGCTCAACAAGTTCTGGTTGGGCCATCTTGCTGATGTCAATCCGTGCCTTTCCAGGTTGTCTAGCACGATGGAATTTCTTCAGCTGCAGCTTGACCTTGCAACACACCAATGAATGGTCTGTGTCGCAATCTGCACTCTGGAACGAACGGGTGATTAGCACGTTCTTCAGTGAGGTGCGCCTGGTCAGGATCAAGTCTAGCTGGTGCCAGTGCTTTGAGCGCGGATGTTGCCAGGAAACCTTGTGTTGGGGCTTGGTCTTGAAGAACAAGTTTGTGATGCACAGATCGTGATATGTGCAGAACTCGAGCAGCCGCTGTCCGTTGTCGTTCATTCTGCCCACGCCAAAAGGTCCAAGACAGGAGGGCCAGGAGTCGTGGTCAGCACCCACTCTGGCATTGAAGTCTCCAAGGAGAATGAGTTGTTCAGAGTTGGGGATGATCCTGACAGTTGTTGCGAGATTCTCGTAGAACTCGTCTTTTGCCTCTGGTGTGGCTGTCTGTGTTGGGGCATACACACTGACGAGGGTGACTGGGCCTTCAGTGGTGTTCAGGCGGAGGGTGAGGAGTCGTGCAGAGCCAGTGCTGCCCGGTTCCACCATCTCCAGCAAAGTGTTCTTCACTGCGAAGCCCACTCCGTGTTCCCTGTGTTCGTCACTGCCCTTTCCCTGCCAGTAGAACGTGTAGTCCTTCTCTCTCAGTGTGCCTGCATCAGCTAACCGTGTTTCCTGGAGAGTGGCGATATCCACTCCCAGTCTCTTCAGCTCATTATTGGTGATGGCAGTCTTCCTGGTGTCGTTGATGTCCTTGAGGTTAGCAGCGAGTCCTATCATCATAGTGCGGACGTTCCAAGTTCCCAGTTTTAGAGTTGGTCTCTTTTGTTTTATTGTCTTGCCTGGTGCGAAGGTTCTCAGTCTGCTGTTTGGATTTCTCCTTATCCCCATGCACCCAATGAGGAAAGCAAGCTGTGGCGGGACAACACCTTATTGGCTGGGGGCTGCCCAGCTTGAGGCGGGCGGTAGCTGTCCAGTGAGATCTGATGATCCCTCCCACCGTCGGGAACAACCCCTGGCGCCACGCTCTACGCCAATTGAGCAGTGGCTTATAACCGGTAACTGTCATTCCCCGTGTTTTGTCTACGCCAAAGGCGAAGCTGGAGTGTCCTCTCCAGTGATCCGGTGTTCTACCTTCCAGCGTTGGGCGTTGGTAGGATTCAAGCCTGGGCAGGAAGATATGGAGGACAAGATGTTGCCCATGCAGCATGTCCCCCCTCTCCACGTCACTGATGAATCCAAAGGAACAGCAGGGCTGCTACAGTTTGGCACCAGCGCCGTTGCAGGAGCTGCCAGAACGATGTTGAGCACAACATAGAACTGCCTTAGGGGCTCCGACTCCGGATTTTTCCTCAGGGTTGACTCCCGAAGCCTTTCCCGTGACCGGGTATGCCGCAAGGCAGCAGAGGTTTGAAATCAGTTTACCTTCCCCTAGATGGGCTACCTTCCCAGGTTGACGAGCCACCATCTACCCGAAGCATCTGGTTTTAAGGTGCCAGAGATCCGCCCTCGCCCCTTCTCCTATTAATAAAAGCAGTTCCGCCGGGCTTAGAGACTAAACCACACGGGCAGGCTAGGAGTTGGACTTAGTTGTCAGAGGCTTTTCGAGACGCACGCCATAAGGAGCGCCATAGGATATAATTATTTCAGCTCCCTCATTGTCTAGGGATTTGTTTTCTCTTGGTTCATTTGGATCCCAGTGGAGAAGGTCCTGTTACTCAGCAGTGATCAACCCTCTCCAACAATGAGGTTGAGGCCCAAAAACTCTTTGTTCTTTCCCGGGTGATCAGCCATTGGTCACTTCTTTCTTTCAAAGGTCCTTTTATTATTATTAATTGAAGTATCAATAAAATACAAAGTATTAGAAATTTTCATTTTTGTTTTAACCAAACAGTGCAAAACTAGAATTTAAAGCTAACAAATGTGAATGCTTCAAAACACAAAAACCTTTAAATAAACAATAATAAAAAAAATACAAAAAAAAAAGAAAAAAAAAGAAAAATTGTGTGTGTGAGGTGGGGGTGGGGTAAAGGGGAAATGAGCTACTCAGAAACTATAATCGTGGGTCTTTCAAAGAAATCAAGAAACGGGCACCATAATTTATAGAATTTGTTTTCAGAGCCACGAACTGTATATCTATTTTTTCTAAATCCAAACAGGACATTATATCTTTTATCCACTGTAAATGTGAAGGGGGCGAAGAGTCTTTCCACTTCAGTAATACAGCACGTCTAGCCAATAATAATGAAAATTTGAATACTTTTAATTTGGAATTTGGCAAGACAAGTTCTGGAGCCACACCAAAAATGGCACATAATGGATCAGGTTTAATTTGATATTGCAGGACTTCAGACATAGTGATAAAAACAGAATGCCAAAAATTCATCAATGAAGGGCAGGACCAATACATGTGAAGCAAAGCGCCAGGAGCGCTACCACACTTTTCACAAGTTGGGTCTATATCCGAGTAAATACGTGCTAACTTAACCTTGGACAGGTGCACCCGGTGTACAATCTTAAATTGAATAAGAGCGTGACGAGCACACATTGATGCAGTGTGAACCTGGCCAAGAATAGAGTCCCACAGTTCATCAGTAAAAGTAAAATTAAGATCTTGTTCCCAATTCAATTTAATAGTGGCCAGAGAAGAAGATTGTAAATTTGAAATTAAATTATATAAAACTGATATTACCCCCTTAGAAGTTGGTTTAACTAATAAAAAATCATCTAGAGGATTATCAGAAGGTTTTTGAGGGAATTGTTTTGTCATGGTTTGCACATAATGTCTGACCTGGAGGAAGCGGAAAAAATGTGTAGAAGTGATGTCGAATTTAGTGGAAAGTTGAGAAAAACTTGCAAATTGACCATCAAAATATAAATCCGCAAAAGATTTTAAACCTTTTCTGTGCCATATATGAAATGCACTATCAATAGTTGATGGGGTAAATAAATGATTTGCGGCAATTGGACTTCTAATGGAGAAAAACTGAAGACCGAAATTTTTCCTGAATTGAGACCAAATTCTAAGAGACTGACGAACTATTTTATTATTACCCAGTGTAGACAAAGCAAGGGGAAGTGGTGAACCTAAAATTGCCGGTAGGGAGGTTTGATTGTCCACATGTGACTCCATAAGGATCCAAATGGGTGATTTGGGTTCCAGATAGAAATGTTTCCAATATAACATGCACCTGATATTTGCTGCCCAGTAGTAATATTGAAAGTTAGACAGAGCCATGCCACCCACTGATTTGGGTCTTTGAAGAAAAACTTTCCTCAATCTCAGATGTTTGCCATTCCAAATAAATGAGGTAATCAGAGTCCAAAGACTTAAAAAAAAGGATTTAGGAATAAAAATGGGGAGACATTGAAACAAATATAAAAACTTTGGAAGTAACATCATTTTTACAGAATTGATTCTGCCAATTAAGGACAAGGATAATGGGGACCATTTGGAAAGTATTAGCTTGCACTGGTCAAATAAGGGGAGAAAATTATTTTTAAAGAAGTAATTAAGTTGTTTAGTGACACATATCCCAAGATAATTAAAATGATCAATAACAACCTTGAAAGGAAAATTTTCAAGATCCTGAATTTGAATCTTTTCATTAATTGGAAACAATTCACTCTTATTAAGATTAATTTTATAACCAGAAAACCTACTAAAACTATCCAAAATGTTGAGTATAGCGGGTAATGAAGTAAGTGGGTTGGAGAGAAATAGTAAAAGATCGTCGGCATAGAGTGAAACCCTATGCTCGATGCCACCCCTACGAATGCCTAGAAAGTCCCGGCTCCCACGGATTGCAATAGCTAACGGCTCAATTGCCAAGGCAAAGAGCAACGGGCTCAAAGGACAGCCTTGCCTCGTACCACGGTAAAGTCTAAAATAGTCAGAATAGCGACAATTAGTTAACACTGAAGCTAAAGGACTAGCATAGAGAAGTTTAATCCAGGAACAGAAGGAAGGACCAAAACCGAACCTCTCCAAAGTAAAAAACAAATACTCCCGCTCAACCCTATCGAATGCCTTTTCAGCGTCCAAACTAATAAGACATTCAGGTATGTTGTGGTGAGGAGTATAAATAATATTAAACAACCGCCGCAAGTTAAAAAAAGAATGGCGATTTTTAATGAAACCGGTTTGGTCCTGTGAAATTATAAAAGGAAGAATCTTTTCCAACCTTGAAGCTAACAACTTTGACAAAATTTTAACATCGGTATTTAACAAGGAAATAGGCCTGTAAGAAGCACAATCAACAGGATCCTTATCTTTTTTAAGCAACACAGTGATACAGGCCTGATAACATGAAGGAGGAAGTGTACCGGAGTCAAGCGACTCTGTAAAAACTTGACAAAGGAAAGGGGCAAGGTCGTCAGAGAATTTTTTGAAAAAATCAGCGGAAATCCCATCAGGTCCTGGAGATTTTCCTGATTGCATGGATGATATTGCCAGCTGAATTTCTTCTTTTGTGATGGGAGCTTCTAGAATTTGCCGAGATTCTGAGGAAATCGAAGGGATATCAATAGAATCAAAAAAATTTTCCAAATCCTTTAAGTTTGTTGTATATTCTGAGGTATATACACTACCGTTCAAAAGTTTGGGGTCACTTAGAAATTTCCTTATTTTTGAAAGAAAAGCACTATTTTTCAATGAAGATAACTTTAAAGGTGAACTGAAGTGAACGGCATTGAACAGCACTGGGTGATAGTACATACAATTATAAAGATAATTTATCATTGGCACCCCCTCCACCAATCCCGGAATCTTGGAGAAAATTGCGATTTTGAATTTCCCGCCCTGAAAAATCCTACGAATCCGCCGATTATCCGGAAGTGCAACCAGAGTTCCGCGTGACGTCACGAATGTGACCCAGTCCTCATGTTTACCATTGCGAGCACGTCGACACTGGTTGTTTTTGGTGCATTTTGTCGTGATAGTCGACTACAAAACACTTCCAACACCTGGGAAGATCTGTTCAGTGGCCAAGGAAAGCTGTCATGGCGACGAAAGAAAAGAAAGGGGGAGGAAAAGCGACCGGGAAGCGATGCGTTTCTAGATATACTGTAGATATTATTTATAAATAGCACAGTCAAATGCAGAGGCCAGTTCTGTTCATGTGTATTGCCACTATAGTCTGTAGAAGTATTGTAATACATAGCCCATGGTCATGGAACCTGTCCTGAATACACGTGTTAACCCTACGCCACGGATGTGTCTATTCAATGCCAAGTGTGTACACGGCCAGGCTATTGTACAGTCCTAGCCCTATGTATAAATAATAAGTTGGAAAAATGCTGATGGGTTTTTTTCTTTCTTTTTTATTGTTAATTTTCCTTATCCTGACACCCCAAACATGCCAAAGTAGAGAAGTAAAGACTCATCATTCTGTATTCAATAAGCGACTCTCCTCCCCATCACTGCTGCGGTCTGACTCTGAGTCGGTGCTGGAATCCCCCGAAAATTCTGGCTCGAATCTGTACGGTTCAATGCCTTCCTCGCTCTCTTCCTGTTCACTTGACACTCCTGCATCCTCCTCTGTCTCGTCACCGATCCTGAATGCCTCTTCACTCTGAAAACTCTGGTGTTCTTGACTGCTGGAACTGCTATCATCTGCCATTGTTGTTTTGATAAGGGTCACACTCGTGACGTCACGCAGCGTCGTCTGCACTACTTCTGGTTTGTTTGGCACTGCCAGCCAGAGGCAAAAGTTTATCGGCTTATAGCTTGGCCATCGCACGGCCTAAAAATTTCTTTTATGTGTTGAAAAATACAATAGGTAATAAGGAATTAATCCACTATTCTACTTTTTGCGCAAAAAGGTGGTTTCAGTTTACCTTTAAACTAATCAGAAATACACTCTATACATTGCTAATGTGGTAAATGACTATTATAGATGCAAATGTCTGGTTTTTGGTGCAATATCTACATAGGTGTATAGAGGCCCATTTCCAGCAACTATCACTCCAGTGTTCTAATGGTACAATGTGTTTGCTCATTGCGTCAGAAGGCTAATGGATGATTAGAAAACCCTTGTGCAATCATGTTAGGTCTGCAATGCTGTAATTGCTGCAAATGGAGGATTCTTTGACGAAAGCAAAGTTTGAAGGAAAAAATTATTATTTCAAATACAAATCATTATTTCTAACCTTGTCAATGTCTTGACTATATTTTCTATTCATTTTACAACTCATGGTGGTAAATAAGTGTGACTTTTCATGGAAAACACAAAATAATTGTCTGGGTGACCCCAAACTTTTGAACAGTAGTGTAATTTGGAATAAAATGACCTGAAAATATCATTAATCACTTGTTGGTCAGATGTCACCTCTCCTTTATCTGTCCTAACTCCAGTAATAATTTGCTTAGCTCTAATACCACACAGTTGATTAGCTAGAAGTTTACTGGTTTTTTCGCCATGTTCATAAAATTCACTCTTGTTCCTTATTAAACAACTCTCAAGTTGTCGAGTAGAAAGTAAATTAAGTTTAGTTTGTAATGTCATACGTTCCTTGTACAGAGCGGGTGATGGAGATTGAGCATATTGTCTGTCAGTGTCCAAGATTTGATCTAAAATAGCCTTTTGTTCCTGTATTATGGATCGTCTTTTAAATGCTGCCAATGAGATAAATTCCCCCCTAAGAAATGCCTTCATGGCCTCTCATATCATTTTGTTTGGCATACCAGGAGTTTTATTTTCTTTCAAAAAAAAATTAATTTTAGAAGAAATATTCGCAACCAATTTTTCATCTGTAAGTAATAATGGATCCAATCTCCAGTGCTTTCTCATGGAGTCACATCCATGGAGGATCATTTTAAGTACAAGAAGGGCATGATCAGAAACCGAGATGCTATCATAACTGCAAGAGCAAAGGTTATTAATTAATAAATTGTCAACAAAAAAATAATCTATTCTGGTATAAGTATGGTGTACGTGAGAGAAAAAAGAATAGTCCCTGCCGTTAGGATGCAAAAAACGCCAAGGGTCTGTAAGGCTATATTCCTCAAGAAAAGACTTAACATAAGTTGCAGATTTATTAAGACTAGCAGGTTTTGAGGATGAGCGGTCTAAGATCGGATCCATATACAAATTAAAGTCACCCCCAAGAATTAGAGAATGAGTATTTAAATCTAGAAGTTGCGAAAAAAGTGTACATCATCAAAATTCGGCGCATACAGATTAGCCAAGGTGACATGTTTATTGCCAAGTTTACCTGATACTATTACAAATCGTCCATTTTTATCTAATACAACATTAGGGGGAATAAATGGGATATTTCGATCAATAAGAATAGCAGCGCCCCTGGCCTTAGCTTTAAAATTTGAATGAAAAAATTGTCCTGACCAACATTTTGACAAACGCAAGTGGTCAGAATCCTGCAAATGGGTTTCCTGCAAAAACAGTACCCCAGGCTTAAGTTGCTTTAGACGTGACATGACTCTCTTTCGTTTAATTGGATGGTTCAACCCCTTCACATTCCAGCTTACCAAAGTGATTACTATTCATTCAAAGAGTAAAATTTATATATTGTGTTGTGTAGCCCAAAAAAGAATAGGGTGAGGTACGGGTAAAAAAAAGGGGGGAGGGGGGAGGGGGTGTAAATAAATCCATAACAAAAAAAAACAAAAAAAAAATTCAACAACCATACCTATAACAACACTCCAGCCGGTTGCAAAAAACAGCAACCGCTCCATCTCCTGCTCTATTCTCATCCTAACAAAATACTCCCATACAACTGGCTTCAATCCTGCATAGTATGAACATTATACCCTAAAAAAAAAAATTAAAAATTAAAAAAAAAATTAAGTAAACAACAACGTATAGGGAGCCAATTTTACCTTGTTTTTGAACATCTAAAAATGCATCAATGTCCAGTCAGTGCAGCTTTAATGAAGTAGTAATCAAGTAGACCAGTGTGGTAGTTGGTTAACCCAGAAATGTCCAGTTCAAGGCGAAAATCGCTGGTTTCTCTCCATGGTTTGCATGAAGCGGGTGGCCTCCGAGACGGACGCCAGCCGCTGGTTTTTGCCGTCTGGAAGAGTTATCCGGAGCCTGGCGGAGAAGAGAAGAGAAGGGCGAAAACCTCTCTTGTACAGTTCGGACATAACCTCCTTATATTCAGCTCGTTGCTTCTGAACGTCGGCGTTATAATCCTCGTAGAACTGGAGTTTATGCCCACGATATTCCAAAGTCCCACGGCGTCTCCGCGCTTCTCTCATCACCAAGTCTTTGGTCTGAAACCGGTGGAAACAAATAATGACAGCGCACGGCTTCCTGTTCGGACCCGGCTTGAGCGTGAGGCTGCGGTGGGCTCTATCCAGCTCTGGGGGAGATGGCAAAGTTTGTGTGCCAAAGATGTCCACCAACAGCCGAGAAAAAAATTCAGATGGCCGTGAACCCACATCAAAGGACTCCGGCAGACCCACCAGACGAATATTCAGCCTCCTGCTTCTTCCCTCCAGGTCAGAAAGTTTGTTTTTCAAAAGCTTGTTCTCCTCCTGCATTGACTTACACGTAACTTCAAGCGTCGCTAGGCGCTGGCTGACGTCCTCCGCGTTGCTTTCAAGGTCGCCAATGCGTTGCTCCTGGTTTGCCACATCTGCTTGAATCTTGTCCAGCTTACCATTAATAAGTTCAAATGAAGCTTTAAAGTCAGCAGCTATGGACATTCTGTGTTGCTCAAGCAAGGCAACAAGTGCAGGGTTCAGGCTGATATTAGCATCCTCAGCTAAGCTGGTGTTAGCATTGTTCACTGCTGCCTCCTTTTCAGTCTGCTTTCTTGTTTTGGACATATTTCTCAGCTCAAAACAAATTCTGCACGTATTAAATGTCCAAAACGTTGACAGCTTACAGCAAAGTAGGGTTTAAAAAGTAAGAAAAAAAAATATAGCAGGAGCCAGCAAGGCACACACCTACTCCATTGCCAGCACACCTGATGCCAACTGATGTCACTTCTGAGATGGATTGATCTTCTATGGGATCCCGGACAGAGCCCCAAATTGTCATGGAAATATGATGCGTCATGCATGGAGAGAGATGAAATAATGGAGAGAGATGAAATAACATCTCCCATCGTGGTCATTTTATAAATTTAATCTGCAAAGGTGATCAGCATGGAGAAACCGCATGGCTGCGCTCTCTCCATTTGACCCTGAAGTGAGTGTGTGTGTGTGTGTGTGTGTGTGTGTGTGTGTGTGTGTGTGTGTGTGTGTGTGTGTGGCTTGAATAGGAAACATTAGGTGTGTCAGGGTTCCTGTGAACAACACAAGCAGAACATAACGAAAGTCATAAACTTGCAACATCTCATTTGGTATCTACCAGGGTAGCAGGAGGAACAGGGGGGCAAAAGGGCATAGCTTTATATGTGGAGGACACAAAAGGGGGAACATGGCAACATGTGCATATGGCAAACATACTCAACATCTTATTTGGTGACTACAGAGGGTCAGCCCTTGAGACAATGAAGGCACAGGGTGTGGAAGCAATTCAGATCAAACAGGAAGCCACCAGACCAGTGGAACGAGGAGGAGGGTGGTGGTGCGTCAACAATTTGAATGCAATGGCCACTATACACTACATTAAATTATTGCTTATTAATTATACTAGTCCATACCTGTGCATACCCCATACCCATGCATGCCCATAGAAAGTTACTGTTACCATGGCAACAGTAACCATAGTGAAACCTGCCTTTGATCTTTGATGATGTCATAGCAAGTGCTATGATCATGAGTGATGCCTGCCTTTGATCTCTGACGATGTCATAGCGAGTCTTATGATCTTTGATGATGTTATAGTGAGTCCTATGATCTTTTAGCGAGTCCTATGATAGTGAGTGATGCCTGCCTTTGATCTTATAGTGAATCCTATGATCTTTAACGAGTCCTATGATCGTGACAGACACACACAGACACACAGACAGACAGAGATTTCTTGAATTATATATACAGTAGAGTGATGATGATCCCAGTGGATCCTTGGTTAAAAAATAACAAATCTTCATTTCCCTAAAGATAATGGCAATCCATTAACTACAGTACATCTTACAAAATTACCATCACATCTCCAAATCGTGACAAATTTGAACTAAATACCCTTACAAGGTTCCAAAACTTCATGTTCTATAATTTTCAAAAGACATGAACAGGCTAGAGACACTGGAGATCATTCCTCTGACATCCATTGAGCATCCACCTTCCATGATAGCAACTTCATGAGGATGTACTAGACATTCACTGTTTGTGTTGTTTTTAATATGTTTAAACTTTTGTTTCTGTGCAGACAGCAGGTTGCAGTATATTAAAACCATTACTTAACCTACTCCAGCAGGAACTATATACTACTAGCATCAGTGAGCTCCTAATTACTTTAATGGCTGCGTACTTTGCATGTCTACTGCATGCTACTGTAGAGAGCTCTTGGATTCTACTTGATTAATAATTTGTAATGATATTCTCTTTGTGTAATATCACTAAGATGCATGGATGTTTAAATGATCTTGGATAAAGCTTTTGGCTGTAAAGGGAGCCATACCAAAACCTGTTAAATTTTGCCACCTGGGTCAGCATTGTTTGGGGATTAAGGATAAAAGAGCTAACCAGAACTTTGCACAGCTGTCGGCATCTCTAATCTGAGTCTAGCATCCTGAGGTTAAATTAGTCCCTTGAACACATCATCATAATCATTGACAGTCAGTCAGTTTTTAATGCAGACTGTGACCTGAGTGCATCTGTTGCACTCTATGACCGTCTGGCTGGGAGCGGTGTGCAACAGAATAACATCGACCTCTCTACATCGTGTTCATGGATTTCTCCTTTCGACACAGTTGCCAGTTTAAGTCTTTGGAAAGCACTCAAGATCTACGGCTGCCCAGAAATATATGTCAGCATCATCAAACAGTTCCATGACAGCATGTTTAGGAGGATGTCTTTAGGGAGTAACATCAGAGAAGCTTCTCCCATCAGTCTCGCTAAAATACCAAATAAAACTCAAACTGGATTGCCTCCCTTCAAGTTACAATGAGAAACAGAGTAAGCAACACTATTCCTGATGAAATATTATTACTACAACAATGGTAAATAATGTATTCAGTATAGTTTACTATGAAAGGAAAGACTTAACCATTTAGCATGTGGTGTCATGCATATTATGAAGAGCTACTCTGATAGGGTGATATGAAGGTGTTGGAGTGCAGACATACCAAAGTGTTGCAAGTCCCTCAGACCTTGTTCTACACATACTGGGCAAGGCAAGGCAAGTTTTTTTGTATAGCACATTTTGTGTACAAGACAATTCAAAGTGCTTTGCATAAAAACATTAAAGCATTAGAGCAAGTTGCAAAAGGAACACATAAGAATTAAAAAGCAATCTCAGAAGTAAATTAAAGAAAAACAAAAGCAGACTAAAACAGAATATGACAGAAATAAAAATTTACAGTGCATTGTAGGAGATTAACAATTGTTCTACTGAAAGGCCACGGCAAATAGGAGAGTTTTTAACCTGGATTTAAAGCAGCTGAGAGTTTCAGCAGCCCTGATGCTTTCTGGGAGTTTGTTCCATATGTAAAGAGGCAAAAAAAACTAAACGCTGCCTCACCATGTTTGGTTCTAACTCTGGGCATAGATAGAAGGCCTGACCCTGATGATCTGAGAGCTCTGGGTGGTTCATAATGGACTAGCAGATCTGAAATGTATTTTAGCCCTATACCATTCAGAGCTTTATAAACCAACAACAGTACTTTGACGTCTATTGTTTGACAGACAGGAAGCCAGTGTAAAGATCTGAGAACTGGAGTTATATGATCTACTTTCTTGGTCTTAGTGAGGACTCGAGCTGCAGCATTCTGAACCAACTGCAGCTATCTGATAGACTTTTTAGGGAGACCTGTGAGGACAGCATTACAGTAGTCCAGTTTACTGAAGATAAATGCATGGACAAGTTTTTCTAGAGCCTGCTGAGACATCAGACCTCTAATCCTCGCTATTGTGGTGGACACACATATGTGACCTGCTTTGTGACTCATATTTTAGATCAGAACAAAAGCAGAGCTTCCTTGGAAATTACAGGAAGCTGCAAGGCTTGAGACTGTGAGGGAGTAATTAAAGGATTAAAGAGGAGATGCATTGTTACTGTGAATTTTAATGCAACGTGGTCTGTGAGACATGTGACTTGTGAACTGTAAGAGTCCTGGGATTTAAGGATGAGAGTTTCCTGTGTTGGTCTCTTTCTTCTTTGAGATGTTGGTGATGTGAATAAAGCTGACTTGAGAGAGAACTCTGTCTCGTCATTCCCACATTCCCACACTGGTGACCCAAGACGTATCATGCAAGAGGAGAATTCCCCCGGGCCAGCCTCATCAGGAGCCCCCAGCCAAGCGAATGCCGCTACAGTCCAGCTACCGGACTTCTGGCAGAACAATCCGCGCTCCTGGTTCAACGCGGTGGAGGCGCAGTTCAACCTCCGGGGGATATCGGTAGACGCCACAAAATTCTACCACGTAGTCGCAAAGCTGGACAACAACACGGCCCAGCATGTGGAGAGCCTGATCGACCAGCCGCCGGACAGCGACAAATACGGCGCGTTGAAGGCTGCACTCATCCAGCAATTCACCCCCTCGGCGGAGGAGCGAGCAGAGAGGCTCCTGGCGCTGACGGAGTTGGAAAATGACATGCCCACGAACCTGATGGAGAAGTTGTTGAGGTTGAAAGACTCTGACGACGATCACTTCATTTTCACCCACCTCTTCCTCAGGACTCTACCGTCAGCAGCGAGAGCGACCCTGGCCAGTTCACCACTGTTGGCCCAACGGGATTACTGCGCACTGGGCCGAGAGGCGCAGCGGATTGTCAACGCCACCAAGCGGCGCGCGGCCACGGCCACTGCAGCGGAATTCGGCGCGACGACCGGAGATGACAGGGGGCCAGAGGCAGCGGTACCAGACTCACCGACGACGGCGGCGGCAGGGGCCAGGGAACGCGGATCAGACATCCTTTGTTTCTACCATCGCCGCTTCGCAGAGAGGGCACGCAAATGTGTACCACCGTGCCAGTTCGGGCATTCGGGAAACGCCAAGACCGGGGGTCGGTAGCAGCCGCGGCCCTCGGAGAGGAGAACAAGCTGCTCTGCTTGTTGGATGCACGCTCGGGGAGGCAGTTCCTCGTGGACACAGGCTCCCAGTTGAGTTTCATCACACCTTCCTACGCGGACAGACTAGAAGGTTCCAGTGGTCCCGGGGTGACAGCAGCGAATGGCTCGGAGATTAAGACCTTTGGTGAGAAGACTCTGCTTCTGTCTCTACGCGGCCGTACATTTGAGTGGACTTTTGTTGTAGCAGCAGTGAATTTCATTATGTTGGGGGCTGATTTTTTGTGCTCACATGGTTTGTTGGTTGATCTCGCTAACAGGCGCCTGGTTAGTGCACTTTCTTTTGATTCTATTCCCTGTACAGCGCAAGTGGCCCAGCCAACAGCACAAGCCAACGTCACAGCTGCAAGCGGTAAGTTCCACACACTGCTCACTCAGTTCCCAGCACTCACGGTCCCCACATTTTCGGCAACAGTCGCTAAACACGGGGTGGAGCATTTTATTACCACTACCGGACCACCCGTTTTCGCAAAAGCTCGGCGTTTGGACGCAGTTAAACTGGCCATAGCGCGCGAGGAGTTCGCCATCCTGGAGAGGTTGGGCATTATCAGGCATTCAAACAGTCCGTGGGCTTCCCCGCTACACATGGTCCCGAAAGCTGACGGATCATGGCGTCCTTGCGGGGATTTCCGGAGGTTAAACAACGCTACAGCGCACGACAGCTACCCAATCCCGCATATCCAAGATTTTTCCGTTCATTTGGCAGGGGCGCGCATTTTTTCTAAAATAAACTTGGTCCATGGTTACCACCAAGTCCCAGTGCGCGCTGAGGACATACCCAAAACAGCGGTAATAACTCCGTTTGGCCTATACGAGTTTTTACGCATGCCATTTGGACTTAAAGGGGCTGCTCAGACGTTCCAACACATGATGGACGCGGTGCTTCGCGATCTCCCTTTCGTGTTCGTCTAGTTGGACGATATTTTAGTAGCCAGCGCGTCCGAAGACGAACACGAAAAACACCTGGCCACAGTTTTCCAAAGGTTGGGAGATCACGGGTTAATAATCAACCCATCGAAGTGTCAGTTCGGGGTGGCGCAGATCGATTTTTTAGGACACCGCGTCTCCCCCGAAGGAGCAGTTCCGCTCCCTGACAAAGTGCGCGCGGTGGCAGATTTTCCCTGGCCGCAGACGGTCAGGGCGTTGCAGGAGTTTTTGGGAATGGTGAATTTTTATAACCGTTTTCTCCCCCGCGCGGCGCAACTCATGCAGCCGCTGTAGGCCGCGCTCAAAAAAAAGAAACCCGCAGATAAGGTTGAGTAGTCCCTGGAGCGGGACCAAGCGTTCTCGGAGGTGAAAGCAGCCTTGGCAAAGGCTGCGTTGTTGGCACACCTAGACCCAACGGCCCGCATAGCACTCACCACTGACGCATCAGATGTGGCCATAGGTGCGGTCGTGGAGCAACATGTAGCCAGGGTTTGGCAGCCCCTCGCCTTTTTCAGCAGGACCTTGCGCGATAGCGAACGTAAATACAGCGCGTTCGACAGGGAGCTGCTGGCTCTCCATTTGGCCATCCGCCACTTTCAGTTCTGGCTAGAAGGATGCTCTTTCACCGCGTTCGTTGACCACAAACTGCTAACGTTCGCGATGGCCAAGGTTTCCGAACCGTGGTCAGGCCGGCAGCAGAGACAGCTGGCCGCGATATCAGAGTTTACCACTGATATTCAGCATGTGGCAGGCAAACTCAATGTAGTGGCAGATTGCCTCTCGCGCGCCGTGGCGGCCCCAGTCAGCGTAGGACAGTGCTTCTCAATTATTTTTTGCAAAGCCCCCCCTAGGAAAGAGAAAATATTTCACGCCCCCCCAACTCGCCGCAGTGACTATAAATAAGATCATTATCTATAAAAATTGTATAAGTATACCTAAAATTGTATCCTTTTTAACATTAACAAAAGAAAAAAGCAATATAAATCAACTTTCAACAAATATTAACTTTATTTTGCCACACAGAAACCCTGTTATAGTCTAAAACAGAAAAAAAAAACTTAAAGTGCATCAAAGTGCCTGAAATAAAAAATATGTCAATCCTTATTTAAACTAGAAACATTTTTGACCAACTGAACCATTTGATGCTGAGAAAAATAATTCAATCAATAAATAATATTAAATGTAAATTGATCTGGAACATTAACACAGGAGTACCAATATACTTAACATTTTAGTCTGAAGAAAAAGGTAGAAAAAGGCAGTATCAACTCCTCTGCAATTGTGTGGGGTTTTTTTTTTTGTGGGGTTTTTTGCACTGCGCAATTTGGTACGCCACTTTAAATGATGCTAAAAGTGCTCGCTGGTTTACTGATGTAGCGTTCACAAAGCGGGATGATTGTTGGCCGTACTCCGCTCGTTTTCGCTGAAAAAAATCAAGCGGCTTATCAACGTGTTGAGGATGTAATGTCTGTAGGTGACGTCTTAATTTATTTGGCTTCATGCTGTCCGCTGCCAACACTTTCAGACACAGTGAACACACCGGTCTTTCCTCGTCTCCCACCGTAGTCAGAGTGAAGCCAAGCGTGAAGTGAAATGAAGCCAACCTATGTCTCTCTCCGCCTTTCTTTTCGTTACTGTTAAATATTTCTCCATGGTGTCTCTCGAGGGGTTTGTTGACAGCAATTTAAAAAGTTTTAAACTCCCGCACAGACTTTGACAATGAGAGCGCCACTGCACCACCTGCTGCCGTGGATGTGCAATTACACTTTACACGGCAAAAAACGGTCACACGCGCCCCCCCCGGCATCGCATCGAGCCCGGCCCCACTATTTGAGAAGGACTGGCGTAGGAGTAGATTACGCAGCCATGGCCGCGGAGCAGGTTAGTGACGCGGATGTGCGCGCGCTTCAGTCTGGACCAACAGGGTTAAGGCTGGAGAGCAGGGTGCTGCAAGACGGTATGCCCCCCCAATCTGCGATGTCTCCACTGGATGGTCGCATCCAGTAGTACCGGCCGCGTGGCGCCGCCGCGTTTTTGACTCGATTCATTCTTTGGTGCACCCCGGGGTGCGCGCGTCAGTCAAAATGGTAGGAGAGAAATTTGTGTGGCCGAGCCTTCGCAAACAAGTTAAAGAGTGGGCAGGAGCCTGCACGGCGTGTCAAAGAGCCAAAGTACACAGGCACACGAGGGCTCCTTTGGAGCCGTTTCACATTCCGGCCAAGAGGTTTGATCACGTTCATGTGGACCTCATGGGCCCCCTCCCGCCGTCACAAGGGTACACACACCTTCTGACAATGGTGGACCGCACCACGCGCTGGCCTGAAGTTGTCCCGCTGGCATCAACCACAGCCGAGGAGGTGGCGCGCACGTTTTTAACAGCTTGGGTGGCACGCTTCGGCGTCCCGTCGGACATTACGTCCGACAGAGGCCCTCAATTTGTGTCCGAGCTTTGGTCGACAATGGCCCGCAGCCTGGGTGTCACAATTCACCGCACAACCGCGTACAATCCGCAGGCTAATGGGTTATGCGAACGTTTTCATAGGTCATTGAAAGCAGCTCTCAGACCGTCACTGACGGATGCAAATTGGGTAGACAAGTTACCATGGGTGTTATTGGGGTTGCGTTCTGTGCCTAAAGAGGACTTAGAAGCCTCCCCAGCGGAGCTTGTGTTTGCGCAGCCACTCCGGCTGCCCGGGGAGTTTCTCCCAGATAACCCTGCGCCAGACGCCTCCCCGTCTCAGCTGTTGCGGAATAACATAGAATCAAGCACGCTGCCCGGCCCCGCGCACCTCAGTTTTCCGCGCATTTTTGTGCCTAAAACTTTGAAGAACGCAGAGTTTGTTTTTGTCAGGCACGATGCGCATCGAACCCCGCTGCGACTGCCTTATGACGGACCGTTCAGAGTGCTAGAAACAGGGGACAAGCAGTTTTTGCTAGATTTGGGGGGGTAGGAAAGAGAAAGTTGGCATAAACAGACTCAAACCCGCTTTTGTGGTGGCAGACGAGCAAGTGCTGTTGGCAAGGGCCCCGCGGCGAGGTAGACCCCCGCGGGGGGCTTCACAGAGTAATGTTTCCCCAGAACACCCGCAGGGACTGATAAAAGGTTTCCACCCCCAGACGGCAAACCCCCAGCGTGACGGCGCCGCAGAGACGTTGAATCCCAGCTACAGCAGATGCGGCAGGAGACTGAAGCCTAGACAGCATGTGGACTGATGTGTATTGATACTATCACGGCATGCATGTTGTTATTCTCTTGTTTGTTCTAAAATGTTGGGGGGGGCTTGTGTGGTGGACACACATATGTGACCTGCTTTGTGACTCACATTTTAGATCAGAACAAAAGCAGAGCTTCCTTGGAAATTACAGGAAGCTGTAAGGCTTGAGACTGTGGGGGAGTAATTAAAGGATTAAAGACGAGATGCATTGTTACTGTGAATTTTAATGCAACGTGGTCTGTGAGACATGTGACTTGTGAACTGTAAGAGTCCTGGGATTTAAGGACGAGAGTTTTCTGTGTTGGTCTCTTTCTTCTTTGAGATGTTGGTGATGTGAATAAAGCTGACTTGAGAGAGAACTCTGTCTCGTCATTCCCACATTCCCACACTATGTTTTTTTAAAAGTTATAATAGGCTGATTTCACTACTGTCTTAATGTGGCTGTTAAAATTCAGGTCTAAGTCCAGAACCACACCCAGATTTCTGGCTTGGCTGTTGGTTTTTAGCATCATTGATTGCAGCTCAGTACTAACTTTGAGTCTTTCTTCTTTGGCTCCAAAAACTATTATTTCGGTTTTGTCTTTGTTTAACTGAAGAAAATTCTGGCACATCCACTCTTTAATTTGACCAGTGCATTTGATCAGGGTTTTTATTGGACCATAGTCTCCTGGTGAGATGGTTATGTAGATTTGTGTATTATCTGCATAATTATGGTAAGATATTTTGTTGTTTTTTATGATTTGAGTTAGTGGGAGTATATAGATGTTGAAAAGCAAAGGTCCCAAAATGCAACCTTGGGGAACTCCACAGGTTATTCTTGTTCACTCGGATTTGTAGTTACCTATTAACACAAAATAGTCTCTGTTTTTTAAATAGGACTCAAACCAGCTAAGTGCTGTACCAGAAAGTCCCACCCAGTTTTTTAGCCGGTCTAATAAGATGTTAATGGGGCCTATAGACAGTGACCTGAATGGTGGATCCTTGTCATCTCCAGGTACATGTGGATCTTCTCACTCAGCTCTGTACCTCTGACTTGCTTTTCAGTTATTCCCAGTAGAATTGGTTCTTTGCAGCTAGCAGTTCAGTTCTTCCTGGATAATTTACTGTCCCACTACTTCTAAATAATGGCATCTTGCCTTGCTGTGACTGTATTGTCTCCTACCAAGACCTCCCTCTACCAGTGGCCTAACTTCCCTCTGTCACTATGCAACCGATCAATTTCTCCACAGTTACAGGTCATCCACAACCCCGTATCATATGATAGCTGAGCTCATGTGGACATGACAGTAATAAAGATAACAAGTTAACAAGTTATAAGGCATGAGCTGGCAGAAGGTTAACAGTGTAATTTGTTGAAGGTAGACTCTCATCATACCCTCAACCTAACCATTACCCTAAACTTAATCAATGATTTGCTTAATTCCAAAAAGGTTGGGATGCTGTGTAAAATAAAAACAGAATGCAATGTTTTTTTAAATGCCATAAACCACTATTTTATTCACTTATAGAAAGCATATCAAGTGTTAAAAGTGAGACATTTTACAACTGCATGAAAAAATTAGCTCATCTTGAATTTGATGGCACCAAAATGTCTGAAAAGAGTTAGGATAGGGGTAAGTGGTATAGTATTAACTAGAAACAGTTCACTCAAAAATTTTCTAATAAAGTTAATGGGTAACAGGCAAGTATTGATCAGGGTTATGCTTTTAGCACTTATCCTGAACCCCAACCTTGACCACCTAAAAATGTCAATTTAATGTGGAAATTAAGCACATTTCCGATGCAGAAGTAAATCACCACTGAAGAAGAAAAAGTAAAGAAAAAGGAGAATGAAAAAGATACAGCAGCTGGATTCAAACTCCCAACATTGCATGGGAGGGCTATTATTAAATCCACTGATCCTCCACTACATACCCTCCTCCATAAGTGTATTTAAATATTTACCACCACCAAGGAGGTATTGTAATCGGGGTAGTTTGTCTGTTTGTCCATCTGTTAGCAGGATTACGCAAAAACTACTGGATGGATTTTGATGAAAATTTGACCAGAGGTAACCCTTGGGCCAAGGATGAACCCATTAAATTTTGGTGATAATCTGAGAATGCACACTTCCTCCAAGGACCTTGTTTTTAGTTATGCAGCAGGATTACACAAAAACTACTGGATGGGTTTGGATGAAATTTTCACCAGAGGTAGTTCTTGGGCAACAGAGGAAGCCATTACCTTTTGGTGATGATCTGAGAATGCATACCTCTGCTAATCTCTTATCTTTTCACAGTGTGTTAGCAAGAATCCTCCAAAACTAGCGGATAGACTTCGATGTAATTTTCACCATAACTGGCTCATGGCCTAGACACGAACCCATTACATTTTAGAGGTGATCCATGAGGAACTGAAGGAGCCTTGGTAGAGGTACAGTATACGCTCTCTGAGTGCTTTTCTAGTTTTGAAACTGTGAAACAACCCCTTACTGTTCCAGCCAATTTCCTTAAAAAACGCCTAAAAATAACATACCCAAAGTAAATCAAATCTGTTCTTCAACCCTTTGCAGTATATTCATGGAGTTGGTCTCATTCAAAAGAAAACACTCGAAATTTTTGGCAAAACAGTCAGAATCCCTCTAAGTGCTTCTGCCACTGAGTAACAGTGATCTATACATACTAAATTTGAAGGAAATAAAGTTTGCCTGGGTGTGTTTTTAGATACAAATGCCTGCAAATAACATGCAGCTGTTAGATACTGGATGGAAAATAAAATAGGGATGTAGAACCAAGTGTTATCAAGTTCAGGTCAAAATTTTGTAACAGTATCACATATCATATCATATCACATATTACACAGCTTTTTTTCTCAAGCTGTAACCAGGTGCTTTTGAACTGTGCCAAACTGTGCCAAATGGCACCTTGGAAAAAAGTCTATAACTTTTGAATGCTTCAACATAGAAGTGTCATCTTGGGCTGTAATGAAAGGTGACACTCAGGGCTATTCCGCCCCATATCCAGATACACTGAGGTTTGGTGACCGAGCATTACGTATGGGGAGACGCACAGGCTTTATAGGGGGCATGTGCAATAAACCCAGCCCTGTCAGGTATTGCTAAGTTCAAAAATTAATTGGCTACACAACACATCAGTATACTCAGCTGCAACTGGCTTGTTGTGTTTGCGTTAGCCATGGGGCTTGTCCTTCATGCCAAGTAGGCACTCATTAGCTACCTTCCGATCCACAGTGTACTTCAACTGTATTCCCTACTCCCTGCTCCATTCTCAGGGAATATTAGTGAAGTTAACTGCCCTTCACAAAATTTCTCCATTTGAAACAACCTGTAACTGTTGGCCTCCTCCTCCGTGAGTTACCATGGTAACCATGGACACTAACTACGGTGGATAATTTATATTTCTTAAATAAAATATTAATAAAATATAATATTAACAAAATATTAATACAAATATATTTTATTACTATCGGTTGATATATACAAAAACTAACATCCATTTAGCTTACTAATAATGTTAGCAACAATAGTGCAATGGCTTATGGGTAATCTTGTCAGCATCCGATGAAGTGATGTACGATTGTTCACTTCTTCTCTGTTCAATTTTTCATTTCCCTTTGAACTGAAGATCGTTCACTCCCTTTGGTTTGGAATCTCACTTAATATGGCGGAATACCCTGTGCAGTCTACTTCGGAGTACACTATTGGGTGATCGGAACGCACCTATTGAGTGTTGAAGGCTGTCATGTACACTGCGTAATTGCGCAGCGCACAAATGAGTTAACACGAGCCCAAAATGCAGGTGAACATGTTTATTTAACAGAAAATAACACAAAAATGTCCATAGAATACAGTCCAAAAATAAGTAAGATGAGATGACCAGCTACAAACTCTGTTGGCAAGCCCGACGCACTCCCAGATGGAACTGGGTAGCGGAGAGGAAGGGCTAATAATAATTTCACTGAGTTATTATTAAGTGAATAATTTCACTTTCACTAAGTTTTTTTAGCTGATTTAGGACAATTTTGATGTGCTGAATCCAAAAATCACATTGGTTTTGCTCAATCAGGTCAACTTTTTGAACTATGGCCACATGTTTTCTTATGTTTTTGTTTACATGTACAGGTATTTTCACTTTATATGATGCAAAATTCTTTTTTATTTCTTGAAATTCTCTGAATTTTGAACAATGATGACATAACATTCAATTTACATGTACTTACCTTTATCAGTGTTTACTATTCAATTTACAGTACACCTGTACAACTGCTGTACAACTGCTTATAACGTAACATAAAAACCTGACCTGATCGAGAGAAACGGATGTCATTTTCGGATTCAGCGGTGCAAAATTGTCTTAAATCAGTTGAAAAAACACAGACAACTTACAAAAAAAATATTTTTTGTTATGTTGTGTAATACAGAGAAAGACTTACATGAGGGTTGGAGCGCCTCTGCGCTCTGGAAACAACAATGCCATCAAAGTCCAAAAAGAGGAGAAACCAATCTTAGAGTGAGCCAGCACATCGAATGTAGACTGACGCCGACACACCGCATGCCTCCACTGCTGCACATAAATACTCCCATAGACTAATGAGCGGCAAGTAGAAACAGGTGCGCGGTGACAGCCGGTATGAGAGTGGATGAGTGAGGATGTGTGTGTGTATGTGTGTGTGCATGTATGTGTGCGAGCGTGCATGTGAGTGCATGTACACTACCATTCAAAAGTTTGGGGTCACTTAGAAATTTCCTTATTTTTGAAAGAAAAGCACTGTTTTTTTCAATGAAGATAACTTTAAACTAATCAGAAATAAATGTCTGGTTTTTGGTGCAATATCTACATAGGTGTATAGAGGCCCATTTCCAGCAACTATCACTCCAGTGTTCTAATGGTACAATGTGTTTGCTCATTGCGTCAGAAGGCTAATGGATGATTAGAAAATCCTTGTGCAATCATGTTAGCACAGCTGAAAACAGTTTAGCTGGTTAGAGAAACTATAAAACTGACCTTCCTTTGAGCAGGTTGAGTATCTGGAAAAAATTATTATTTCAAATACAAATCATTATTTCTAACCTTGTCAATGTCTTGACTATATTTTCTATTCATTTTACAATTCATGGTGGTAAATAAGTGTGACTTTTCATGGAAAACACAAAATAATTGTCTGGGTGACCCCAAACTTTTGAACGGTAGTGTATGTGTGTGTGTAAGTAAGTGAGCATGAATATAGGTGTGTGTGCATGTATGTGTAAGTGTGGAAACACAAGAGGTGATGGCAAACAGCCAGTGAGTGCCCGGCAGAGAGAGAGAGGGAGAGAAGGAGGCTTGGCCGTAGACTAGCAGGGAGCCAGGCTCAGAAGCTCTAATAACCTGCCAGCTGGAAATAATTAACAACAATCAGGAACTACAGCCACAGATCATGGGCGGGGCTGGAGACGTCCACCCCAGCCCATGACAGAAGGCTGTGAAAACACAAAGGGAGGGTCTATTAGGTCAAATGAGGTATCAGTCAAATCTAGACAGTCACGCAACTCTTTTGGGCTTCCGTTTATGACACTATCTCTATGGGAAATGTAGCCTTTTTAGCATGTAAACAAAAAAAAAGCAGGAATTAGCCAGCTGAGTTTCAAACAATGCTATGATTTTTACGGGCAGTTTCCCCTGTGATCATCTGGATGGACAATGAATCTTGCTCAAATAGATCTATTGGACCTTCTGCAATACAAATGGACCATATTTGTTGCAGTATCATTAATTCAAGGACAACAAGGAAGCTTCTTTGGTGAATAAAGGCTATATTGCTATGCTGCGCTAGCTCGTTTGATGCCCTATTTAAATCCAGTGTTTGTCAAATGGTTGAGCCCCTCCGGGGCAGACTACAGGACCCAAATACCGAACTTAAGTTCAGATGTTTATTTGAGAGCTGGTCACCCTTATGCAGTTCAAGGACTCAAAAATAACAGAACACAAAACGACGAAAACAGGCAGGTACGAACAGGCAAAACAAGTCAAGGATCCATGCTGAGCTGAAGCATAGACTCATGCCAGAATTGACGAGGAGGCCATGCCAGAGTAAGGCACAGCGTCCTTTAAATAGAACTCAAGAAATTAACAAGCAAGGAACAAACTGGACTATGACAGAAAATAACTAAAGGCGCTGTCACAATAAAACCAAACCAAAACAGAAGATCATGACAAGAATGACAATGAGTAAACATAAACATGACTTATGACAATAATAATACTAATACTAATAAACAGGACTACAAAGGGCAAAGGCAAGAATAATACTACTACTGAAAACGATCAAAACTAAAAGTTATGCAGGGATAATAATCTATCTATAAATGCATGAAATCGCTGTCTGTGTTTGCGTATGTCTGTCTATCTGTCTGTCTGTCTGTCTATTGCATTCATATCTCTTGAACCGTTTGTCAGACTGGGTTCAGATTTTATAAGTGCTTTGCTGAGGTTACAAGGTTGTGCATCCCTGAGTATGGAGTCGCTCAGTCAAAATATGCAATCTTTATCAATAAAAGTTTAACCACCACTCTGTCTCTTCATGCCCTTCAGTGTGTGCGGGGTGTTGGATTGACTCCATGCTGATTGGATAATACGCAGCATTACGGCCATGCTGATTGGATAATATGCAGCAACACAACCATGCAGATTGGAAAATACGGCATCATGACCAATCAGTCACCACAGCATTTGGAAGACAAAAATAGGAAGTGAAAAGTGACAAGTTTGACAAGAAAGAGAGAATAGTGAAGATGTAATGCTTAAAAAAAATTGTACTGTAATGTTGCTGTGATTGCTTACATCTAAAGGATAATCCAGGGAATGCCAGTGGGGACCCAGGGTCTGCCTTCTCCGACACCGGTGTTGGACAAGGCACGGGCGGAACACAGTTCTCCGCATTGAAGCAAGCCCAGCCCGCCCAGTCAGCGGTAGATGGGAGTCCCTTTGCAGGACCATGACTCGCCATCACCAGTGGCGCTCCTCTCAGTGTGCTTGCATGGCTATCTAAAAATTAAAAGTTAATTGTGGAGCAGAATGCCCAGATCAACTGCATATCATATGTGGCCATATGCATGGTTTGACTAAACGATGACCTTCACCAAACTGAACACAAAAACGCTCAAATAATGAAATAAATCATTTTTATTTAAATATTTATTGACAAATGGGCAACACTGATGCAACAGTTGTAGTCAAACGGGTCATTCTGCTGTGTATAATATCTGTGTTTTGTACTTATAAACTTCTCTGCTATGAGTGCACAGCTGTTCGTCCTTTATCAGTATGTTCATATGAATTCAGCCTCTAATCACCTCCACTATTCTGAACTACTCATTACACAACAATTATCTACCTCAAGGTACAGATAACCTTCCTCTGAGAGGATTCAGTGTTACGCAAGTATGATAAAAGTACTGTATGTAATCAACAGAATTGTCCTACCAGCCTACATTTGGGCCTGTAAAGCTTAATTGGGATACCTGTTTCAGACAAGAATACTTGCTTTCTATGGGCATGCACTAGTGATGTTAAAAAGAGGAAAGGTACTTGCCCTTGTACCCACTCTGCTGCCACTGGAGAGTCAGATAGATCCTCCCGGGAGATGGTGGAACTCGTCTGATGAGGAGCCATTGCAGAATGGTGTGGTGCTGTCACTGAATCAAGGGAGGAGGACATGGAGGCCTGGAGTGCCTCTGTCGGAGATGAAAACAAGCCAGGCCACTATATTTGTCGGCCCCTGCGTGAGCTGCGTCGATAGGCTTGTGTTGGTCTCCCTTCCCTCCGCTCTTCCCCCACCACCGGTGACAACTTCACCAGCCCCCGGAGAATCCACTGTAAATTTGGTACAGAGAACAGGAGTGCGGCGAGCTGGGGGTGTCGTTGTAGGGAGGGAAAGCCTTCAATCACCTGCTCTGCACCCCCAAGGGTGAGGAGGGCTTTCTCCGGCATGCGGGAGGTGTGGGCATCCTCGATGAGGGAAGCAGCCCAAACTTCCTCCTTGTCGAGGCCCATTTGAAAAAACTTTGCTTCCACTAGGTCCATACTGACGATGTCCTTCTGTCAATGGGTTGAGCCCCTCCGGGGCAGAATACAGGACCCAAATGCCGGACTCAAGTTCAGATGTTTATTTGAGAGCTGGTCACCCTGATGCAGCTTGAGGACTCAAAAATAACAACACAAAACAGCAAAAATAGGTAGTTACGAACAGGCAAAATAAGTCAAGGATACAGGCTGAGCTTAAGCATGGACTCATGACAAAATTGACGAGGACGCCGTGCCAGAGTAAGGTGCGGCGTCCCTTAAATAGAACAGAGATAATCAGACCAAATTACAAACAGAAGTGGATAATCAAGAAATTAACAAGCGAGGAACAAACTGGACTATGGCAGAAAATAAGTAAAGGCACTGTCACAATCAGTGTTGGGCAAGTTACTAAAAAATAGTAACTAATTACAGTTACTAGTTACTTCTTTTCAAAAGTAATCGAGTTACTTTACCAATTACTTTATGATTAAAGTAGCTAGTTAATTGAAAAAGTAATTCGCGTTAATTTTAAATGCATACTTAAATCCTCTTGCACACATAGCAAGATAATTTAATTAATGGATTACATTATGGGCTTATTAATGTCAGGCTGAAAACAGACTGTTTTAGACAGAGCTTTTTACAACTTGTTCAGTCTGCTTTATCCTGTCTTGAGAGCTCTTATTGTAGGAAAAATCTGAAGAATATCAACATGATATTGCCAGTAATTTCCTCATTTTGGAGTGAGAGTGGCAACACTGCATAAAGCTGTCCATGTTTATTTTACCTTTATGATATGGATTTAATCTGATGTGCAGTGATCCAAAGAAAATGGCCATTTTCTGCAGTCCAAATGTCTGCCATGAGAGAGATATGATTCAAGACGCAAAGATTTTATTGTCAGTACTACTATACGTACAGGACATACAGGAGAATTGAAATGGCGTTTCTCTCTCTCTTCATTGGTGTGAACAGTATAAAAGGAAAAGGAATAAGGCTGGAAAAAAGAAACTCCTTCCCCATATAAGATAAGATAAGATAAGCCTTTATTAGTCCCACAATGGGGAAATTCCAGGATTGCAACAGCATAGGGATAGCAACACTCAGAGCAACAATCAGAAGGCAAGAAAAAACAACATCTAGCAAACATATGTCCATATTACTATAAATGTATATATATAGACACACAGTGCAGAGCATTATGGCTGGTGGATGTGCAGCAGAAAGTCTAAGCTCTCTCTCCGCGGATGCAGCGGGCCAGCTGGAAGTCTTTGGGCATGATGGTGACCCCCTTAGCGAAGAAGAGACCACCAGGTGGGTCTCGCTGGTCTCCTGCAGAGCCATGACGGCGAAACTCAGGAAACGCAGGACGGTCTTGAAGTCCTGAGCGATCTCCCTCACCAGGCGCTGGACGGGCAGCTTACGGATGAGCAGCTCCGTGGATTTCTGGTAGCGACGGATCTCTCTCAGAGCCACGGACCTGTGACGGCGAGGCCTCTTCACTCTGCCGGTGGCCAGAGCGCCTCTCCGAGCAGCCCTGGTGGCTAGCTGTCTCCTGGGGGGCTTCTTCCTCCAGTAGATTTTACGGGCGGTCTGCTTGGTTCTTGCCATCGCTCTTTATTATTCTGTCTTATATTTCTTTCACGCCGCCTAAACTCCAGCCCGGCACCCGCTTCGTTTTCGCTACAGCTCCCGGTATGTCGAGTTTCCCATTAGCACCGGGCGGCGGCCAAGTGCTAGCTAGCACTAGCTCCTCCCCGCTGTAACGTCTCCCGCTGCAAACCGTGGCTCCGTCCGCCGACCCGGGAGACCCCCGGGGCGATCCGTGCGTCCGTGATATATATACAGAGTGAAAGGTGTAGAAAGAAGAAGGAAGATAAAAAAAAAGGCTGTTGCAACAGGCAGCCGACTCGTGTGGCGCCGCCGGTCCGGCAGAGCCGGTACTAGTGTACTAGATAGTGAATATGCAGCCAAAGGAGCAGTGAGAGAAGAGCTTCACATCACAACATAAACTACCTTAAGGTATTTATATTTAATAATTCAGTAAAAACAATTTGATTTAATACATATTTACTACAAATTACAGTTAGGCCCAAAAATATTTGGACAGTGACACAAATTTTGTTATTTTAGCTGTTTATGAAAACATATTCAGGATACAATTATATAATCACTGTGGGCTTAAAGTGTAGACTCTCAGCTGTAATTTGAGAGTATTCACATCCAAAATGGAGCAAGGGTTTAGGAATTACAGCTCTTTAATACGTAGCCGCCTCTTTTTCAAGGGACCAAAAGTAATTGGACAATTGACTCAGAAGGCTGCAAAAAAAAAAAAATAATAAGGCTGTATGGGCTCTTCCCTCGTTAACCTGTCATCAATTAAGCAGTTAAAAGGTCTGGAGTTGATTCCAGGTGTGGCGTTTGCATTTGGAAGCTGTTGCTCTGAACACACAACATGCGGTCAAAGGAGCTCTCAATGGAGGTGAAACAGACCATCCTGAGGCTGGAGAAAAAAAAGAAGAAATCCATCAGAGAGATAGCAGAAATGTTAGGAGTGGCCAAGTCAACAGTTTGGTACATTCTGAGAAAAAAAGAGTGCACTGGTGAGCCTGGGAACTCAAAAAGGCCTGGACGTCCACGGAAGACAACAGTGGTGGATGATCACAGAACCCTTTCCATGGTGAAGAACAACTCCTTCACAACATCCACTCAAGTGAAGAACACTCTCCAGGAAGTAGGTGTATCAGTATCTAAGTCTACCATAAAGAGAAGACTTCATGAGAGTAAAAACAAAGGATTCACCACAAGGTGCAAACCATGAATCAGCCTCAAAAATAGAAAGGCCAGAATTGACTTTGCCAAAAAACACCTGAAGAAGCCAGCCCAGTTCTGAAACAGCATTCTTTGGACAGATGAGACTAAGATCAACCTGTACCAGAATGACGGTAAGAAGAAAGTTTGGAGAAGAATTGGAACAGCTCATGATCCAAAGCACACCACATCTTCTGTAAAACATGGTGGAGGCAGTGTGATGGCATGGGCATGCATGGCTTCCAATGGCACTGGGTCACTTGTGTTTACTGATGATGTGACAAAAGACAGAAGCAGCCGGATGAATTCTGAGGTGTATAGGGATATACTTTCTGCTCAGATTCAGCCAAATGCAGCAAAGTTGATTGGACGGCGCTTCACCAATGATCCAAAACATACTGCAGAAGCAACCCAGGAGTTTTTTAAAGCAACAAAGTGGAATATTCTGCAATGGCCGAGTCAGTCACCAGATCTCAACCCAATCGAGCATGCATTTCACTTGCTCAAGACAAAACTTAAGGCAGAAAGACCCACAAACAAGCAACAACTGAAGACAGCTGCAGTAAAGGCCTGGCAAAGCATCACAAAGGAGAAAACCCAGCGTTTGGTGATATCCATGGGTTCCAGACTTCAGGCAGTCATTGCCTGCAAAGGATTCTCAACAAAATGTTGAAAAGTAACATTTTACTTAGGGTTATGTTTATTTGTCCAATTACTTTTGAGCCCCTGAAATGAGGAGCGTTTGTATAAAAATAGCTACAATTCCTATATGTTTAATCATATGTTTTTGTTCAACCCCTTGAATTAAACCTTGAGGTCTGCACTTCAATTCCGTTGTAGTTGTTTCATTTCAAATCCAATGTGGTGGCATGCAGAGCCCAAATCATGAAGATTGTGTCACTGTCCAAATATTTCTGGGCCTAACTGTACATGCAGGTATTTAATTTTTTTTTTACCACCGTTAGTCTGTTACATTTTACTGTCTCACGTGATGACGTTATTAACCGTGCCGCAAAAACAAGCCCAATAGTGTCTGAAAGCAGTTAATTTTATTGTTATATTGAGTTTACTGTATAGGCCACTATATCTAAATTCACTATAGAGCGAGTAGAGAGGGAATGAGTGAGTGAAAACACAGCCAGGGAAATCAGTCAGAGTGAGCAGACCAGGAAGGCAGCCAAGAGGAGTCACATGACCCAAATACCAAGCGCTGATTTGCCCTGTGGAGTTATCGGCTTTTGAAAAAAAAAAAAAAAAAACGCTCCTGGCATTTATTGGTTTTTGAAAAAACACCATGAATTTGTAGCATCTATAACATAGGACAAATCAGATTTTGAGACAAAATGATTTGAATTTCTATAAGTAGGTAATGTTAACAGTTGTTTGATGTAAAGAGTGAAATTTTCATGGAAGTGGCATTTATCGGTTTTTGCAAACAAACTCTTCATATATATATATACAGTATATATATATATATATATATACACACACACACACAGTATATATATATATACAGTATATATATATATATATATATATATATATATATATATATATATATATATATATATATATATACTGTATATATATATATATATATACGTGTATATATATATACGTATATATATATAAGAGATTTCGTTCACTGAAAATTGTCTTTCCACAGAATTTTTCCAGCAATGACTACAAATTCTGAAAGCCATCATTTGACAGATTATATGAAGGGTGATCTAATTAAAGTCAATTAAAATGACAGATAACTGATTGACAGAATTTTTACAAGCCTGTCTGAGAAAATGACAACAAAAAGTGTTGTGCAACCTATGATATAGAGTATTGCCTTTTTTCAGGTTTTCAGCTCAAATGCAGTTCTGACAGTCAGTCAGGAGATGATAGTCTTTATTAGATGTTTCATAACACTGTGTCGCTCATGAAGCAGTTGTCTCAAAGTTGCTTGTTGTTTCATGAGGCTTCAGTTTTAACATCACTATTAAATATTAAAATAAAAATGAGTTAATTGATTTTTGGGGTGTTTGGTGGTCTTTTGGTGTCCCATAAAAAATGATTTCATTCATAATTTTGGTGATTTCTAGGGGTTGGGTCCCGGGGGTCCCATTTGGCTCCGTTCGCTTATTAATCCTACCCGTAAGGCATGACTACCTACTCTAAACATGTTTACCACACTTCACTGTGTCACAGCAGAAACATTAAAATGGCCCGCACATGGGACACGGAATGTTAAAACATGTTGTGATTTGATGAAATGCAATGTCAAACATTTTAAAACAGTTCACTCAGTCATAATTGGGAGGTTTGTAAAAAATGGCCTGTGTTAACTAGTTATATTGTAGTATTCACATTACCGTACATTACATCCTTTTTTCTACTAAATACTGTATATAATCAAATCTCATATGTACCCATTTTCTGATTGGTTTTATGGACTGCAATGCCTAAAACTTAGTCTGTCACAATAAGTTTAAATATTTTTAATGATCAGATCAAATGTATTATTCCAGTAATCAATAAATTGGTCTACGATTGCTATGGTAATCCCCAGGCATGTGTTACCGCCTAGCATTATTACCAGGTATATTGTAATAGAGCTTTTTGGGCAGAAATACATGAAACTGAGCAAATGAACATATAAAAAAATAATAAAAACCAAGCTAAATCTGTTCATTTTATTTTCCATAGCACTCTTGTAGTAGTAACAGATGGTACTTTGAAATCTGCTTTGAGCAGCCAGTTAACCAGACAGACTGAAGGCCATCAATAACTGACTGGAATCAGATTTTAAACTCGTGCCAAATGTAGTTTTGATCCAATTCTTGAACACTAAATTAAATGTTGGTCTTTTTTTTTTAAATAATCTTGTTTAATTTATTATTAAGGAAAAAGGTCCATTTGATTCTATTTTCCAGAAGAAGAGGACTTGTGATCAAAGAAATGAAATTAAACCCTTTAATCCTGTTATCGACTTCTGTTTTTGAAATAAATGTTGCTTTTCTGTTTCTTATTTTACATCAGATTTGGGTTATCAAAATAAGTGCCCCAACTTATTGTGACAATTATTATGTTAATTATTCTAGCTTACAGTTTTGTTTAGGTAGAAGTAAATTCCAGCTTTAACAGAAGGTCCTGAGATAAGGTTAAGAAAACATGTTGCATCTCAGAAACCCTGTAGGCGTCTCCTGTCTATGAAACTGAAGGTTGTTCAAAAAAATCCCCCAAGTGTCTCCATAGTGTTGAAGGTTGTTCATCTTTGGCCCCCGCACTTGTGCAGCAGGCACTGCTTAAATTTGTGGATGTTTTTAGGAGGAAGTTTTAAAACATAGCCTTGGGCTTGTGAGGTAAATGAAGGTGTGTCTGTTCTTGCCTTTTTTATGATAGGATGCGCCACACAGAAGTAGAGGTGATGTTATAGCAGAGAGGAAAAACACTTTACTGGCAGAAAATAAGGCTGGGCATAGTTTTTCAGCAAGCACATAAAGCATGAACTGCATAGTCTTGATTTTTTAATGTGCTTTTTTTTTCTTATTTTGAAAGTACACAAACAGAACACTGCTGTTTGTGATACAGATACATAATTAGAGTACACATGAAGCAACATACAGCTGTCCCTCTGATATACACATTTCTGAACTTGCTCCACTTAGTCACTCCCAATGTGAATCTTAGCATCTTCAGCTCTGCCACCTATAGCGCCACCTCCTGCCTTTTTGGCAGTTCCATCGTCTCCAAACCATACATCATAGCAGGTCTCACTACTGTCCTGTAAATCTTCCGTTTCACTCTAGCTGCTATCCTTCTGTAACAAATCAACTCAACACTCATCTTGACCCACACCACCCTGCCTGCACACTTTTTCACCTCTCCTGCACATTTTCCATTGCATTGGAAGGGTGACTCCATGTATTTAAACTCATCTACCTTCACTACCTCCATTCCTTGCATCTTTACCATTACACCTGCCTACCTCTCATTCACACACATATTCGGTCTTGCTTCTGCTGACTAATTCCTCTTCTCTCCAGTACATACCTCCCCAGGTTCTCTTCCACCTGCTTCCTACTCTCACTGTACAGATCACAATGTCATCTGCAAACGTCATGGTCTACGGAGACTCCTGTCTGACCTTATTTGTTAGCCTGTCCATCACTCACCACCATCTCATTGCCCTCATACATGTCCTGCACAACCCTCACATACTTCTCTGTCTCTCCTGATTTCCTCATACAGTACCACACTTCCTCTCTTGACACCCTATCATATATTTTCTCTAGATCCACAAAGACACATTGCAGGTCCTTCTGACCTTCTCTATGCTTCTCCATCAACACTCTTACAGTTTTTCCACAATTGCTAAGATACTTTTTTGAAAGTTGCACATTTTTTCTCAAAACTATAAACACAAACTAAAAATTCAAACTACATTCACAAATTTCTCAGTCTTCTGGCAAAGCCAAACAATTGCCTCAAAACAGTTTTACATCCACTCAAAAGCAAACAATGCTTTCAGATTGCATGCACAGCCATTCAACATGTACATTACAGAGTAGTCAAACAATGCAGTAACCAACATACAGTACATTGATCATACCTGTTCTCCTCTCTGAATGTCTTCCTGGTAGTGTACACAGGAAATCAACTCAAATTGGGTCGTACTCTTTTTCCTGCTTCTCTCATGGTTGTCATAAATGGCCCTTTTAAGGGCTATTGAAGGACACCAAACACATGCTGTGAGTTTGCACATTTATTAACAGAAAGACGAACATAACATAAAAGACTACACTTACATATAAAAGGATGGTGAAGGCACCGGAGGAGAGCGGGGCCCACACCCCCAGGTGTGGCAACTGATGCAGGTGGAACTCCCGGTGTGGCAGCTGAAACTGGAGGTTGCCTCAATGATGATGCCAGCTCCCATGCTGCTGAAACCAGGGGACACTGTCCTGTCGGCTCAAGTTTCAGGATGTGGGTAGTGTTCTCCTCCCATCCAAGGTGTGGCTGCAGGGCTGGAACGGAATCTTCCAGGGCCGCAGGCTCCTCCGCCATCTGGCGACTCCATCCCAGGACTGGCGGACACTCAGGAGACACAGGTGGAGGCATGGGAGAGGCAGGTGAGGAACCGGTGGCAGCAGCAGGCAGTGAGGACTCAGCTAATGTGGGCTGCAGATGCTGAGCCTCACCACAGGGAATAAAGAAAGACAATTCATTTTTTTGTGCGGAGAAACGAAAGCACGCTTGCCTTATCTCCCAGGGCACGATGATATCTGCTGTTGGATGACCTCCAGACGTGGCGATCGACACCGGTGGAGCTCCTGGTATGGCCACCTCGGACGAGGAGGAAGGAGAAAACTTCGGGTTACTATCACTGGCAGCAGTGAAGCCTGGCGAGGAGAATTCAGGAACTGAGGGCATCTGCAACTGATTCTCCTCGCCATAAGCAAGACAAGATTTCTCTAACACTGATAACTTTGAGACAGGAAAGAGTACTTGCCTCGACTCAGGCTCCGCCGCCATCCAGGACTCCAGTGACTCCAGCTGGGGTGTCTAGAATTCCACCGTCTGGGCATCTTCTCCTGACACGGCTGCCTCAGATGGAGGAGAAGGAACAAACGCTGGGTTACTACCACCGGCAGCACTCGAGCCCAGCAAGGAGAACTTCGGAGCAGAGGACATCTGCAGCTGGTTCTCCTTGCCACAAGCAAGAGAAGATTTCTCAAAAACAAATAAAGGAGAGACAGGAATGAGAACTTGCTTTGACTCGGACTCCACCGCTGTCCAGTACTCCGACAAACCCGCTGCGGCGACCCTGGCAGCAGGCATGATAGCTGCTAATGGGCCTCCAGGCATGGCAACCGATGCTGCTGGAACTTCCAGCGTGGTGGCTGATGCTAGAGATCGCCTAACCAATGGCACTGGGTCCTGCGATGCCGAAACCAGGGGACACTCTTTTGTCGGCGCAGGCTTTGGGACATAGGGGGCGCTTCTCTCCCATGCAGGACGTGGCTGCGGGACTGGCTCTGGATCCTCCAGAACCACAGACCTCTCCAGTGTCTGGAGGCTCCCTCCCAGAACTGGTGGACACTCAGGGAAAATGGAGAGGGACACGGGAGAAGCAGGTGAGGATGAAGGTAAGATTTCAGCAGCAGGCAGTGAGGACTCAGCCAAATTGAGCTGCTGCTGAGCCTCATCACTGGGAATAAGGCAAGACAATTCATTCATAGGTGTTAAAAAATGAGGAGGTACTTGCCTTAGTTCCCGGGGCATGATGGTGGCTGCCACTGTAGGTTCAGACGGATCCCTCCCAAAGGCTGCGGATGTCATCTGACTAGGTGGATGAGACGTTGAAGTCAGGGGATGCTCAATCGTCAGCTCAAACTCCGTTTCACCCAGAAAACCTCCCTCCAGCTGGGCCGCATAGTCGGAAGAAAACACGGCTTATACTCCAGCAACTGTTCAGTCTCAGCCAACAAGACCTGCTGACGCTCCTCCAGCTCTTCAGCAGTGGGATCGCTGGGGAGCACAACAGCTGCATGTCCAATCCGGCACATTGCAGGCTCTCCCAGCGCCAGAGTGACAGCAGGGAGAGTGTGCCACTGTTTGGGAGGAGAGGGTGGGGCTGTAGCTGGATGACGGTGTGAGGCTGGAAACTTCTGCACCTGCTTCTTCATCGGCTCAGGTAAAGGAGGAGAGGTTTTCCCCAGCCCGCAGAGCATGTGTTGAGCATTGGACACGGAAGTAAGGAGACCCGTGAGTTCTGGATAGCTCCACAGGCTAGGGCATGCCTCTATCACCTGTGCCGTGCTATCTCAGTCCTGCAGAGTCTCCTCGGGAGTGTGAGTGAAGCAAACGTCCGAGATCATATCCTCAAAAATCTCCGTTGTCCAACATTCCACCTCGTCCAGCCCAAAAGCAGTGAAGTCTGTGCAGGCAGCCATCCCCACAAAACAGACTAAAAATGAAAAACAACAAGGAGAAGAAGGAGAAGGAGAAGGAAAAGTAAAAAAGGCAAAACCCACAGCGGCTGGTGCCTACACATTGGCCATGTCCTTCTGTCATAAATCACCCTTTTTAAGGGCTATTGAAGGACACCAAACGCACACTGTGAGTTTGCACATTTATTAACAAAAAGACGAACATAACATAAAACACTGCACTTACATATAAAGGGATGGTGAAGGTGCCGAGGGAGAGCGGGGCTCACAACCAGGGGGGAGAAGAACAGCCTGGATGAAACACCAGCTGAGGCGCTCGGACATGCAGGGGAAAAAAAGAGATAAACTCAGGTGAAGTCACACCTGAAGGGAAATGGGGCTCACGGCAGAGGGAAACGGAGAAAAGGATAAATATTACCTGGTTGGAGCGCACTTGTTCACCTCTACGGCAAACCCAATCTCACTCAGAGTATGACTGGACTTCTGAAGAGGTTAACAGTAGGACACAGCAACAGTGGAAACGTTGCCGTATCCTTAAATAGGTCCATGGGACAATGAATTAATGAATGGCAGGTGTGGGTACATGAAAAAGGAAATAATCAAAACAACAAGTGACTGTGCAGCCTGCAACTATGCAGCCTGCAAACAGAGTTTGACAGCCGGAAGCTGCAAAGCAATGTCAAAATAAAAGCACAGACCAGAAACTAAATAATAATACAAGAATAAGATAACACAACCCCAAAAGAAGTAAATAACACCATAAATACAAAATGACACACAAGAAATAGACAGGACAATAAGGACAAAACTAAGAATACAAACACTCCATAAACAGAGACCAAACACAGGAGACCATAATACCTGCAACATAAACAAAGAAGCAAAGAAACAGAAAAGGACTAAATTCAAACTTGAAACTGAGCATGGCACCCACCGTGCTCAGGATCATGACAATGGTCATTCCATGAACAAGAACATAAATAATTACAACTGTTTGAATTTCATCAGAAATTGCATTTCTTGCTCTTCCTCTTTCTTGTTGTCCACCACCTCTGACAGGTGCTCTTCCTCCTCTGCCTCTCAGATCGTTTCCATCCATTGTTGGTGTCCTGTGCACTCTGAACTGGCTTATACCATGTGCAGTCGGATTGATCGCATCATTTGAAACAAATGTGTCCAATTTTGAGTCTAATTTTGTCAGTTTTGTCTAACTGATGACAATGGTACTGTATTTGTGTTTACCACGTGCCTCCTGTGTTCACCACTTTGCAACTCATATGCATCACAGTGAGAAATTTGTTTTAGAGCGAGAAAATGTGGGTAGAGTTTTGCAAAAAGTGTGCTATAGATTTGCCAATTGTGTCTAACTATATGGACCAGCTCTAGGTTGTGTCAAAAGAGTGTTTGAGTCAAAAAACGAGTTCAGGCCACTGAGAATTTGGTTGAGAGAATGGGGTTTGGTGTTTTAGCAATTCAGAAAAACTGTAGAGCAAACACTGCATCTGTATTCTTTCTTGGCATGAGACCGTACTGCTTTAACCCTGCTTGTTCATTGCAGGCTTATGAAGGTCTTCTAAACCGATAGCTTAGTAAAAGTGAATATTGTACTGACTAAGCGTGCAGATAGTAATAGTGCTTGAAAATGTGCAAACCTTTTGAAATATTAGTTTTTGCATAAATGTAACCTAAATCATCATTCAAAATAAATGTTGTTGAACTTTTATTTACTGCAGAAATAACACATTTTTACATACAACCTCGAAGTAGATAGCATCATAAAGAGTAAGATTTAGTTTCCCAGCTTCACACATATTTCCAAATATTTCAACTAATTTCTGTATAATGATGGACCAGCTATAAAGGACCAAATCTGGTGCAGTCATAATGGACTGGTTTGGCCTTGTAATGAACAGAACCACTGCTCAAAATCTTTTTGAGGGTTTATTTTGAATTAATGTTATGCTAATAGTGGTCACATCTGTGAATAAAGCTCTGTTTAATCAAACTCCCACAAACTAGCATGAATAAAGTTGGCAGCAGGTATCCCAGCATAGGAGCACAAGTTAGTCTCTGTGCAAACAATGAAGCTGCCATTTATAGTCTGCCGTGGGCTCAGCATTAGATGGGATCTTGGATGAGACTGGGCTTATGCACAAAAAGAACAGAAGAGAAAATGTTTTGCCCTGGCATCCTCTGATATGGATGAGTGCCAAATGCATCCTTTATAATCTGGTAAAATAATCCTGCAGGGAATTAATCAGTAATTTCAAAGAATGCAGCGAAGGAAGGCTTTTAACACCAAGCCAACTAAGGTTCCAGGTTTTAGCTGCTGTATGTAAAAATGTATGTGTTCAGATGGGTGTGACAATTCAGAAATCTGACATTCTGATTTCATTATTATGGGAAGGGATTTTTTTCATCTTTCACATCAAAGATGGCTGTTTTAAGTGCCATCTGTCATGATGAGAGCACAACAAATACATTGCAATCAGGCCCAGACAGACGCAGCAGAGGGGCGCTTCAATTAATGTTTGCTCTCTGCTGACATCTGGTGGCAGAAAATTAGATCAATCTCTAAAAAGAGGGCTAACACACATCATACATCTTTTTCTCTGAAGAGCTAGGTTGTTAACCTTTCACAAGTGATTTCATTAACAATGTCATAAAAAAAAATCATTGATCGGCCTGTCTTTTGGCACACATCTAAAAAAAATACTGTTATGTTTGGAATTAGGACAGCAGAGGCAGTAGCTGTACTGAACGATGACTTTATTAAACAGAGACTGCTAACAGCATGTGTTACAGTAGTATAGCTACTAAACTAGCTGTGAATAAGTATAGGCTGGTATTGGTTAAAGACGGAGCACCAAAGAGGCAGTCGCCAACCGTCAGTCCCTTAATATAGGGCTGGAAGTGATGATGTCATCCATGGTGCCTTCGTCATCACGTCTGTGCAGTCTGTTGCAATATTACTTCACAACACCACCACCCCTTCCCGCCCCGAGGAAAACCAAAAAACATTATGAACATTTCTGTATTGTTGAACAGTTATAACAACAGAGTGGACAGAACCTACCGAGTAGACCACCAGTTGACCCTGCATGACTGAGTGGGTTATTCTGCTACTGCTGAAGCAGTTGTGCCCTGCTTAACAGTTTTTGCAGTCACTGTTGAGTTTTTCCAGTTCAGAGGCCTCTGGCGAGCCCTCGGTGGCCACAGCCCAGGAGGCGCTGAGTGCGGCGGACCTGGATGTTCTGCTGCAAAGTCCCAGTCCGGGTCCCACACTGGCTGGATCGGTTCTGGGGTAGCTGTTCTCACCCTTTGCAGACGGCTGGCATGCCATCTTGATCCATTGGCCATTTGAAAGGTGGCTGGCCCCAACTGTGCGGCGATTCTCATCGGCGATGATGAGATCGTGTGTGGGTCCAGGTGTTTGGATTGTTGGACCCAAACCCATTCTAGCACTGCCAGTGGCAATCAGTTCGGCTGCCCTTGGCATTGCTGTTGTGGCAGTGTGCCTTTCACGCTGGCAGCAGGACGTGCCCTCAGTTGGCATTGTTCTGCTGGGTCCTGCAGGGCCACGAACTCTCTATCCTGCAGCATTGCAGCGGTTCATCGAGGCTGGCACCGGGTGAGGATGCGAGACGAGTCCGGTTTCCGTCCCCTCTCCTTGCTGTTTTCTCTGCCGTGTCAAGCTCAGTGCCCCCATCATCAGCAGTCAAACAGAGCCCAAGGTTATCTCAAATGATAAAAACCCAGTTCATAAAAGAGATCACACCCCAGGATGTTGTCCCCATGTGTGGTTACCTGGAAGCTGAACACTGGGAGGACTCTTGACCTTTAGCAATGGTTAGGAAAGAATTTTTTAACTGTAACCCAGTTTATCACTGACCTCATAACGGTGATGTCCAGCAGCAACGGCAAGCTGACATGGTCCAACCTTACCATGCATCACTTGTACTCCGCTCCTCTGGAGCCCACTGCATGGATGGTACTTGTTGGTGGCTCTTTTGAACTGGGTAGCAGGCTTGATGTCAACTGTGTCGATCGGCACACCTTGGCAAAGTGATTGAGCTTGCTGCAATGCCTGCATCACTGCTCCCTGACTGGACAGGATTGCGCTCACTCTCGGTGCGTCGGGGAGCCACAGTTACCGCACAAACGGCATTTCATAGTGTTCACCTCGACATCCTCCGAGAAGGACGCGGCGTGACTGGGTTCTTTTGCTGGGGTAAATGCATGTGCTAGCAGGGCCCATTGTTGTGGCTCACCAAGTTGTGATGCTAGCTTGTCGAAGGCCTCTAGCTGGAATGCCAACTCCACCATCTTCGCCAGCGGTAGGTCATCCGGTGCCATGACCGTAGCTGTGAGCTGCTGGTGTGTTCTGCTAGCTGATCCCGCACCATTTCGTCCTTTAAATGGCCAAACCTGCATACGCTTTCCAGACAGCAGAGGTCCCCGATATACTGCTCATACATGTCCACCTATCCTAAATTACTGAATACCCGCTGCCCCTCGATACCCAGGCTGTGGATTAAAATTGTTTGCAGCCTCATCTTGCCGAGTCTCGCCAGGTCTATTGCCAACATGCATGTGTGGAATGACTCAAACTAGCGAGGCCATGGAATGGGCGGCTCAGCCAGGGACGCAAGGAATGGCGGTAAGGGGCCCCTGCGCGCTTCCATGTCAAATTCTTGATGTTTTCTCCTCATTGCCAAAAGTTATGTCTGGAATTAGGACAGCAGAGGCGGTAGCTGTACTGAACAATGACTTTATTAAACAGAGACTACTAACAGCAGGTCTTACAGTAGTATAGCTACTAAGCTAGCTGTGAATAAATACAGGCTGGTGTTGGTTAGAGGCGGCGCGCTATAGAGGCAATCTCCCACCGTCAGTCCCTTAATATAGGGCTGGACGTGATGACGTCATCCGTGATGCCTTTGTCATCATGTCTGCACAGTCTGTTGTAATTTTACTTCACAACAAATACCACAGACTGAACCATTTTTAGAACGATATTTAAGTGCTCTAACCCAGTGTAAAATGGAATTTTAATTCACTGAATTATTTACACTTCCCATTAGTTGCTTTTTCTTTTGTTTCTTTCTATGTGATGGGGAGAATCATCTGCTATAGCCAGTTAGCTATTAGCGATTAGCAGCAAAGCCCACTTAAAACTACAGTACATGGTAATAATAATAATAGATTAAATTTATATGGTGCTTTACATGTTAAGTGACACCTCAAAGTGCTGACAATGAGTCCATTAGTCATTCACTCCAAGCAGATACTGATAATGGTAAGCTACTGCTGTAGCCACAGCTGCCCTGGGGCAGACTGATGGAAAAATGGCTGCCAATCCACGCCAACAACATCTCTGACCACTGCCGAACATTTATACACATTCATACCGTGTCTCCATTTTCACCATCCTTTGTCCGATATAGCCGCTATCTCTGCACATACTCAAACCATCTCAGTCTTGCCTCTTACTTTGTCTCCAAACCACTCAACCTGAGCTGTTCCTCTGAGATACTCGTTTCTAATCCTGTCCCTCCTCATCGCTCCCAATGAGAATCTTAGCAGCTTCAACTTTGCCACCTCCAGCTCCACCTCCTGTCTTTTTGTCAGTGCCACCATCTCAAACATCATAAGAGGTCTTACTACCGTCTTGTAAATTTTCCCTTTCACTCTAGCTGCTATCCTTCTGTCGCAAATCACCCCTGGCACTTGCCTCCACCCACTCCACCCTGCCTGTGCTCTCGTCACCTCTCTTGTGCACGGTCATTTGCTTTGGATGGTTGACCTCAGGCATTTAAACTTATCTACGTACTTTCACTACCTCTACTCCTTGCATCTTCACTGTTACACCTGCCTTCCTCTCATATACACACATGTATTCTGTCTTGCTTCTACCAACTTTCATTTCTCTTCTTTCCAGTGCATACTGTACCTCCGCTGTTATTTTTACGACCTAATCCTATTTGGGTCATGGGACTACTTAATGTGCAGTACATCCCAGACAGTGGCGTAGCCAGGAATTTGTGAAGGTTGGGGGGGTGAACCCCGACCTCAACCCAACCGATCTCAATGCCCGGGTCATTTGCCCGGGGCGAAGCTTTAGCTTCAGCCCCCTGTCAACTACAGATTTCTTAACATTTTCAGTGCAAACTACTCAAAACCTGCTCTTTATTTACAGTTTTCTTTTCTTTTCTCTCCCTTTTTTTCTTCTTTTTTTTTGGGGGGGGGGCTGCAGCCCCCTCAGCCCCCCCCCCCCCCTCACCGGCGACGCCCCTGCCAGATTCTTACATATAGCTTTTTGAAACTAGAAAGTATTTATAATTTAGCAGTTCAACCACTGGGTTCTACTGAAGTGGCCCTTCATCTGTTGTAAGAGACCAAATAAAACCACACTCATATGCAGGAAAGATGATAATAGTAATGGATTAGATTTACAGTATATGGTGCTTTACCTATCAAGCGACATCTCAAAGCACTTACAGTGAGTTCATTATTCATTCACTCCAGACAGACATTGATAAGCTACTACTGTAGCCACAGCTGTCCTGGGCCAGACTGAGGGAAACGTGGCTGCCAATCCACGCCAACGGCCTCTCCAACCACTGCCAAACATTTATACACAGTGTCATGGACACTGAAGGCAAGGTGGGTAAAGTGTCTTGCCCAGGGACACAACAGCAGGATGGCTGGGGAGCGCGAGATTTGAACCGCCACCCTGCTCTACCTCCTGAGCCACTGCTACCCAGATAGTACCTTACAATGGAAATTCTTAAATTACTGTCATGCTGTCTAAACTTAGTTCTAGCATTTTCTGTTTTGTTAGTTTTCTACTTGAATGTCATGTTTCTTTATAGGGTCAAATGCAGTCAATGGAGAAGGATAACATTGATGTGCATACAGTACACATCTTTACTCACACAGTAGCGTTGCATTTCAAGACTTTAAAAAATAAATTATGTAATCAAATAAAATTATATTCTAATCCTATTTTGGTAGCAACCTTGGGTCCAAAGATAATGTCTGGTTGGTATCCTTTCACTGAATAAGCTTTCTGTGTCTCATCTATTTTAATTGTATCATAATGCCAAAGCAATGCAACTCATTTACCATCTCATAACCATTTTGAGTTTACTTTGTGACACCTTGGATCTCATGCTGATTTTTTTTTCAGATAAATTCATTTACACCAATCTATTACAACTGTCAAGCTGTTTTTTTTAACACTGCATACTCAAATATATTGGCTGACGGGTGCCCCCCAGGCAGCTCGCTGGGGGGCAGTGCACCTTCCCGCCACCGTGGAACCGCCAAGAGCCAGTTCATGTTGGCGGTGGATGGAGCACCAGGCTACCAGCTCACCTTCTTCACTCCCATGCGGGAGAGATTCGGATGGAAAGCCAGCCATAGGGGACGCCAGTGTTGCATTCCCCTTCCCGGGAGTACGGTTCTGAGGAGCGGTGCTGTAAAACCACACACAAATGACAAATATAACACTGCAGCCAGTGTCATAACCCTTTATATCTTTATACAAGTAAAAAGAATAAGGGGAGAGAAAGGGGATGCTTTCCATGGCAGACATGCACTTCTCGGCACACCATTGGCCCACTACTGGTGGGCGGGAGTATGGATGAAGCTAATTAGAATATTCATAGATCTGCACATACTTAAGTAGGTAGAAGATGTAAAAGCTCTTTCCATGAAAGTTTTTTTGTGTTTAAAAAGTCACAATATACAGTGGTGTGAAAAAGTACCCCTTTCCTGATTTCTCTTTTTTTGTGTGTGTTTGTCACACTTAAATGTTTCAGATCATCAGAGAAATTTAAATATTAGACAAAGATAACACAAGTAAACACAAAATGCAGTTGTTGTTTTTTTTTGTAACTTTGATTTTTATTCATTTTTTCATCATACATATTACATTCAGATCACAGTCTCTATATTTAAAAAAAGGAGCTAACCATACAGTCAAAAAGAAAGAGAAGAAGAAAAAAAAAGGGGGGAACAAATGTTGGAGCATCAAGATTTTAGTTTCCATCTCTAAATTCTTCTGGTTTTTCCAGTGTCTTTGGTTATTCTTTCAATTTCTGTCTTGTTGTTGCACTTTGTAGTGTGTCCATTTCCACCATTTTTTTTTCATATTGTCCTTCTTGCATTCTCTGTCAATATGTTAGTTTTTCCATTAAACGTATGTCCTCAACAATGTCTGTCCATTGCTCTTGGTCAGGAAGAACTTCTGATTGCCATTTTCTTGTGATTGTTTTTTTTACATGCAATCAGCATGATTTTAACTAAATATCTGTCCTCAGCCTGTATTACATTGTCTCTTTTAAGATCACATAAATACATCAAGTTACAGTTCATTGGTATATTATATCCTAATATCCTCTGTATTGTCACATGTATAGATTTCCAGAATGATGAGATTTTGCTGCATTTCCAAAACATATTCGAGTGGTCTGCATTTTGAGCCCCACAGCCCCTCCAGCATAAAGATTGGGTATTTGTATATTTTCTTTGAATCTGTGGTGTAATGAAATAGCGAATCAGGTTTTTCCATCCACATTCCCTCCATGTCCTTGAACTTGTTGATGTGTGTTGTGTTTTCCATATTTCTTGCCAGTTTTCTTCTGTTATATTTAAATTTAGCTCTTTCTCCCATTTCTCCTTTATATAGTTACTTGAATTTTTGTTTGCTGTAAGTTTCTGGTATAGCTTTGAAATAATTCTTATTTTATTTCCTGCATACGAGCTTAAAATGAATTGTATAATCTCACTCACATCTGTGTGGAGGTTATGCCTAATCTTTCTCGTATAATAATCTCACATCTGCAGATATCTGAAGAATTCACATTTTTCTAGTTTAAATTTTCTTCTCATGTTTACAAAACTCCCAAAATCTTTTTTTCCCATATTGCCCCTTGCTGTGATTCCCTTGTTCACCAGATTTTTGTATCCCCTATCTTGCTTTGCCGGTTCAAACTGACTGTCAAATGCTACCCATTTCAATAGTTTTATGTCCTCCTTTATATCATACTTTTGTACTATTTTATACCACAGTTCCAAAGTAAATTTAGTGATTGGGTCTATTTGTTTGATTTGCTTATAGGCATCCTTATCTCCTATTATGCTTTGCACTGGGAGTCCCTCAATTTCCTTTTCCATTTCTTTCCATTTTGCCTCGTATCCTCTGTCACACCAACATATGATATATCTTATTTGTGCTGAGTAGTAATATTCCTTTAGACTCGGTAGGCCCATGCCGCCTTTCTCTTTTGGTAACTGGAGAGTTTTATATTTCACTCTTGGCTTTTTACCTCCCCAAACAAATCTCGATATCATCCGGTCCCACTTTGTGAACTGGGCACCAGGAATCTCTGTTGGTAGAGCCTGGAAGAGGTAATTTTCTTAATCTTTTCTTAATCTTTCTTAATCTTAATTTTTGAATTCAGATCCATGTTTAAGATTGACCACCTATCAATATCTTTTTTTATTTCTTGTTCTAACCTATCATAGTTTGCTTTATAGATTTTGCTTAAATCTTTGGGTATGTTCACTCCAAGGTATTTTATTTCTTTTTGTTTCCAGTTTAGTTTGATCTTATCAGTTATCTGGTTTAAAGGGTTATAGTGGAATGTCAGTATTTGTGTTTTTGGTATGTTTATCTTGTATCCTGATAATTTTCCAAAATTTTCTATCAAGTCCATCATTTCCATTATTGATTCATCTGGTTGTTCAAGGTAAACTATAATAACGTCTGCAAACAGCCCAATCTTGTGTTCCGCTCCCTTTATTGTTACACCTTTTAATTTCTTATTATGTCGCATCGCTTGAGCCAGTGGGTCTATGAACAGAGCAAACAAGGTGGGCGATAGGGAGCATCCCTGTCTAGTTGATCTTTGTATATTTACTTTGTCTGTTAAGCTACCATTTATCTTGATTCTTGCCACAGGTTTTTGATACAGTGTCTTTATGCATTGCACTGACTTTTCATTAAATCCAAAGCGTTCCAGCACATTATATAGAAACATCCAATTAACCCTATCAAATGCTTTTTCTGCGTCTAAACTCATTATTACTGCGCTCTTCTTTTCTTTATGTATTTGATTAATTATGTGTATTGTTCTCCTGATATTATCATGTGTTTGGCGTCCCTCTATGAAACCAGTTTGATCATCCTCTATCAATTCTGTCAAGAATGTCTTTATTCGTTTACAGATTATTGTTGTATATATTTTATAATCCACATTTAATAAAGAGATTGGCCTATAGTTTCCACATTGTTCCCTATCTTTCCCTGGCTTTAAAATAACTGAAATAATGGCTTCGTTCCATGATGGAGGTATTTTGTTGTTGTTTAATCCAATTAAATGACTTTAGGAGCTGTGGCGTGAGCTCTTCTATAAACAGTTTATAGAACTCAGACAGGTATCCGTCACTACCTGGTGATTTACCATTTTTTAGTGACTTAATCACATCTTTAATCTCTTGTGTTATTATTTCTGCTGTTAGCTTTTCATTTTGTTGGTTTCCTATTGTTGGCAAGTCCAATGTGTGTAGAAATTTTTTTATATCCTTAACATTTGTCTCTTCAGGTTGCGAGTATAGTTCTTGATAGAATTTATGGAATATTTCTTCGATGTTTTCTGGGGTAACTGTGGATTTATTTGTGATGGGGTCCATAATCTTATATACATTATTCACTGTTTGTTGTTTTCTTAACCGTTTTGCCAACAGTTTTGTGGCCTTTGGCCCCGTTTCATAATATTTTTGTTTTAAATATCTGTTTTTCTTTTCAATTTCATCTATTTGTATTTCTTTTATCTTTATTTTTTCTTCCTTAATTTCTTGATATATTTTGGGGTCATTTGTGTTTTGATGTTTACGTTCTAATTCCCTCAGTCTCTCACATCTTTGTTCATACGATTCCAGTTTAGACTTTTTTGCTTTTCCTGATTCAACAATTAATTTACCTCTTAACACGGCTTTTAATGCGTCTCATAGTAGTGTTGGGTCCACTTCTCCATTATCATTCTCCTCGATATACTCATTTTTGTTTAACTTTATTCTTTCTTTCATTTTCTCATCATTTAATAGTCCTACATTAAGTTTCCATGTTGTTTGTCGTTTTCTATTGTTTAAATATATTTCCATGTATATAGGATTATGATCTGATATTTCTGCCCCTCCAATCCAATTTCTCACCCTGTGTCTGTCACCTTCATTCATAAGGAAGTAATCTATTCTAGAGTGTACTTTATGGACTGCTTTATGGACTGCTGAATAATGTGTATAGTCTTTTTTGAGTGGGTGCAGGTCCCTCCATATGTCTACCATACCCATTTCTGCCAGTGAGTTTCTTATGAACTTTGTTACATGTTTTTTTGTCTTCTTAACACTTGTTGTGTCAACTTCATGATCCATGATGGCATTTAAGTCTCCTCCACAAATTAGGACTCCTTCACTGTGTGTTGCTATGAGATCAAACAGATCTTGAAAAAAGCCCTTGTCACTTTGTGGTGGAGCATAGATGTTCACTAATGTGATCTGCATACCATCTATTCTTCCCTTTACTATTGCATATCTGCCTTCTTTATCCTGGATTTCTTGTTCACATTCAAATTGTATTTTATTTGAAATTAGTATCATAACCCCCCTTTTAGTTCCTCCCTTAAATGAACTGTAGTAGGAGTTCTTATAGCCAAATCTCTTTAATTTCTCATGTTCTGTCTTGTTCAAATGTGTCGCTTGCATCAATGTAATGTAATGTAATGTAATTCTACATGTCTGTTCTTTTCATCTTCTCTATCCCCTCACCCCCCAGCCAGTTGCAGCAGATGACTGCCCCTCCCTGATCCTGGTTCTGCTGGAGGGTTCTTCCTGTTAAAAGGGAGTTTTTCCTCTCCACCGTCGCCAAGTGCTTGCTCACAGGGGATCGCCTGATTGCTGGGGTCTTTCTGCAACTGTGGGGGTTCCCCCTACAGTTGATAGTGCTATGAGATGACTGTTGTTGTGAAATGGCGCTATATAAATAAAGTTGAATTGAATTGAAATTGAATCGAATTGAATAAATATAATTTGGGCTTTTTCCTTCTTGAATTTTCTTATTATTCTTTCCCTTTTAACAGGTGAGTTCAGACCATTCACGTTTAATGTCATTATCTTAAGATTTTTAACCATATTCATGTTTTGTGGCACATATGTTTGGTTCATATTTCCCACAAGAGTGTGGCACATATGTCTGGTTCATATCTCCCACAAATGTATGGCTTATGTGGATTGGGGCTTCACGTCTGGAGGAACAAAAAGTCTGGATCGACGGGGGCCGACAGGAGATGTCGAGGAGGTGTGAAGTCGGACCCTTGTCTCAGAGAGGAGGCCCTGGGGGGGTTCCCGGAACACCAGAGAATAAGAGACAATGGTGAATCTTCAGAGACTTGCATTGTGATTGAATGTTTGCAGAAGCACCATGTGACTTGAGTTCTTAATCCCCCGGAGGTATAAGAGTGTGATGTATCATGATTCTGCCTCTTCTTGCTTTTTGAGATGTTGGATGATTGTGTTCTGCAATAAAGCTGAACCTGAGGAATACACTCATGTCTCGTCATTGAACACATCTTCCACAGTTTGTCCATTTTTTTAACTTGTGCTCCTAACCCCTTTAACAACAAAACTAACACATATATGTACAAAAACACATTAACGAACCTCGACCTCCGCACTTTGGGTCTTTCTTCTGCCCATTGGTCCCTGTTGGAGGGTGGAGGGAATGTCATCACCGAGTGAGGGGCCCTTCCTAGACCTGTAGTTACTATCCAAGTAATAGTCATTAGTCTAGAAATGTCCAACAAAAATCACTTTAACCTCTCCTAGTCGTTTGTTTCTCTTTTACCTTGTCTTCTTGGCCTTCATTTCTTCTATGCCCTTCTTATTCTTTGTTATAATCTAAGCTTTCTGTTGAAAGCCTTGCAGTTTTTCTTGGGCTCGGTGCGCCTCGTCCGTTTCCCGTCCTCTGCCGCTCACTCGCCTCCACTCCGGCTGTCTCGGTGCACTCCATGCCGCCCCTGCTCCAGCTGCTTCCTCGGGTATGCTCACCACAAAGCCTCGCTCCTTCATATCCCGCGCTGCCTCTCTGGCCGTGTTGTAGGTTTTCACGCCGTCATCCCAATGAATTCTCATCTTCGTTAGTGGCGTTTGGAATCTAATTTTTTTCTCTTTCAGCATTTTTTTAATATTGGCATATTTCTTTCGCTGCTGCACAATTTCTGTTGGGTAGTCATGGTCAAAGAATATCTGTTTGTCGCCAACTCGTATCTTTTTTTTCCACGCTTGTGTCAGGATTCTTTCCTTTACGTCATATTTTAAAAAGTTTACCACAACTGACCTGGGTGCAGAGTTTGAGTTCGGTTTTTGTGCCAAGGCTCTGTGCGCACGTTGGATCTGCAGGTCTGTTTCATTGGGCAGCTCAAGCTCTTTTTTTAAGAATTGATCTATGAATTTCGTCATCGAGTTGCCTTCAGTGCCCTCCAGAATCCCGAAGATGTGTATATTGCTCCATCTGGACCTGCTCTCCAGGTCGGTTATTTTTTCCTGCATCCTCTGTGTTTGTGCCATCAGAGTCTGTAGCAGCTCGCTTGCCTCGGTCTTCCAGTCTTCCAACTCTGATATTCGAGCCTGTGCTTCTGCCATACACGCCCGTTGAGTGTGCAGCTCCTCCATGTTTTCTGCTAGTTTGCGGTCCATTTCTTTTCGGAGACCCATAATTTCCTCCTTCACCTCTTTTTTCAGTTCTTCCTTGAGAGCCGTTAAATCCTGTTGGAGTTGTTGCTTGAGGTCTTTTATGTCCTTACTTATATTGGCGAAGCCTGTGTTCATAACATCGAGGTTGGCGTCCTCCATTTTCTCTGAAGTCTCCTCGTTTTTGTTGGCCTCATGTTCAGCAATTTCTCCAGTGTTGTTGAAGAGGGATTCTTTAGTTTTACCCTGCTTTTTTCCATTTGCCCGGCTTCTTCATGTTTTCATTCCTTGGTTTATTGACCTATTTATGTAGAGTTGGCCATTTAGCAAAGATTTTTAATCCGACTAGGGAGAGCTCTCTGTTTAAGCATTATGCCTCTCCGCCATCTTCCCGGAAGTCCACAAAATGCAGTTTTTAAATGAAAGTGTTTATTATTAAGGGTAAAAATAAATCAAAACCTACATGGACCTTTGTGAAAAAGTGATTGCCCCCTAAACCTAATAACTGGTTGGGCCACTCTTAGCGGCAGCAACAACTGCAATCAAGCGTTCGCAATAACTGGCAGTGAGTCTTTTACAGCACTGTGGAGGAATTTTGGCCCACTCATCTTTGCAGAATTGTTGTAATTCAGTCACATTGGAGAGTTTTTGAGCATCAACTGCCTTTTTAAGGTCATGCCACAGCATCTCAATCGGGTTCAGGTCAGGACTTTGACTAGGCCACTCCAAAGTCTTCATTTTGTTTTTCTTAAGCCATTCAGAGGTGGACTTGCTGGTGTGTTTTGGCTCATTGTCCTGCTGCAGAACCCAAGTGTGCTTCAGCTTGAGGTCACGAACAAATGGCCGGACATTCTCCTTCAGGATTTTTTGGTAGACAGCAGAATTCACGGTTCCATTTACCACAACAAGTCTTCCAGGTCCTGAAGCAGCAAAAGAGCCCCAGACCATCACACTACCACCAACATATTTTACTGCTGGTATTTTGTTCCTTTTCTGAAATGCTGTGTTACTTTTACGCTTGATGTAATGGGACACACACCTTCCAAAAAATTCAACTTTTGTCTCGTCAGTCCACAGAGTATTTTCCCAAAAAGTCTTGGGGATCATCAAGATGTTTTCTGGTAAAGCTGAGACGAGCCTTTATGTTCTTTTTGCTCAGCAGTGGTTTTTGTTTTGGAACTCTGTGTCAGATACGTGTGCCGCAGTGCACAGGTGAAAGAGATTTAGCCCAAACGCTGGTAAAGTAAACGTGTTTATTAACGGAAAGACATACATACACAAAATGTCCAAAAAACAGTTCAAACATGAATAATGAGGGAGTGGATCAGCTGCTACTCTGCAGGCAGGCCCCACGCACTCCAGGCAGGACTGAAGCGGAACAGAAGGGCAAAAATAGAGGAGGAAGACTTACCATTTGGATTGGAGCAACTGGCTAAGGAGAACAACACCATACAAAGTCCATATAAAGGACGAACCGACAGAGGAGCTTGTTCATCAATGTAGACAAATGCCACCACACCGGTTGCTTCACACCATCACCCATAAATACTTTGAGTCCTGATGAGTTACGAGTGGAAGCAGGTGTGACGGCAACTGAAACATGGAATGAATGATTACTAGATGAGTGTGTGCCAGGATGACTGTGTGTGTGTGCGCGTGCATGAATGCATGTATGTGTGTCAGGGCAAATATATGTGTGTGTGCGTGCATGCATGAGTGCATATATAAGATAAGATAAGATAAGATAAGATAAGCCTTTATTAGTCCCACAATGGGGAAATTCCAGGATTGCAACAGCACAGGGATAGCAACACTCAGAGCAACAATCAGAAGGCAAGAGAAAAAACAAGAGCAGCAAGTATACATATGTACATATAAATATATATACACTACCGTTCAAAAGTTTGGGGTCACACAGACAATTATTTTGTGTTTTCTATGAAAAGTCACACTTATTTACCACCATGAGTTGTAAAATGAATAGAAAATATAGTCAAGACATTGACAAGGTTAGAAATAATGATTTGTATTTGAAATAATCATTTTTTCCTTCAAACTTTTCTTTCATCAAAGAATCCTCCATTTGCAGCAATTACAGCATTGCAGACCTAACATGATTGCACAAGGGTTTTCTAATCATCCATTAGCCTTCTGACGCAATGAGCAAACACATTGTACCATTAGAACACTGGAGTGATAGTTGCTGGAAATGGGCCTCTATACACCTATCTAGATATTGCACCAAAAACCAGACATTTGCAGCTAGAATAGTCATTTACCACATTAGCAATGTATAGAGTGTATTTCTGATTAGTTTAAAGTTATCTTCATTGAAAAAAGTGCTTTTCTTTCAAAAATAAGGAAATTTCTAAGTGACCCCAAACTTTTGAACGGTAGTGTATATATAGACACACAGTGCGGCGCATTGTAGCTAGATGGGATAGATATATAAATATATAAACACAGTGCGGTGCATTCAGGTTCAGGTTCAGGTTCAGGTTCAGGTTACTTTATTTGTACCCGTAGGTAGATTTGTTTTGCAGTTGGTGACATCCATATTTACAAGCCACTAATTACATTCAACATAGACACAAACACAGGCACACATCTTACAAAATAGGTAAATATAAAATATGTACAATATAATTTTTATAGCTTGTTCAACTCTTTGACAGCAGCAGGGACAAAGCTGTTTTTGTAGTGCTGGGTTCTACTTTTTGGGACAGCAAACCTCCGTCTGGAGGGAAGAAGCTGAAAGTTGCAGTGCAAAGGGTGGGAGTCATCATTTAAAATCGAGTCGGCCATCCTCTGTACTTGTCTGGTGTACAGGGATGTCAGGCTCAGCTGTGACTCACCAAGCAAACGACTGGACCATCTGACTACCTGATCCAAGGATTTCCTCTGTTTCAGTTTTATCTGACCAAACCATGACATTAAAGAAAAGGATAAAACAGATTCAATAAAAGCCCGATAGAACATAGTCATTATGGTTCGGTCGAGCATTGTAGCTGGATGGAATAAATATATGAGTATATAAACACACAGTGCAGAGTACTGTAGCTAGATGGAATGAATATGTGAATATATAAACACACAGTGCGGAGCATTGTAGTTAGATGGAATAAATATGTAGATATACGTATAAACACACACAGTGCGGAGCATTGTAGCTAGATGGAATAGATATATGAATATATAAACACAGTGTGGAGCATTGTAGCTAGATGGAATAAATATGTTGATATATAAACACACAGTGCGGAGCATTGTAGCTAGATGGAATAAATATGTAAATATATAAACACACACAGTGTGGAGCATTGTTGGTAGATAGAGTAAATATATAAATATATATATAAACACACACAGTGCGGAGCATTGTAGCTAAATGGAATAAATATGTAAATATATAAACACACACAGTGTGGAGCATTGTAGCTAGATGGAATGAAACAGCACAACCGTCTACTTAGTTATCCTACATGGTATGATTATGTACCCATACATATTCTCACCCTCCATAGCGACCGGTATTTTCCTAGTTGTATACCGGAGGGGACCATTGTGTAAGTCTATTGCATCTTTTGCATTCAAAACTATTAGGTTGTCACGTCTTTTTGCTATCTCTGCGAGCAGCCCTGCTTAGGTTGTACAGTCTGACAGCCGTAGGTAGGAAGGACCTGCGAAACCTCTCGGTTGTGCACCTAGGATGATGTAGTCTGCTGCTAAATGAGCTCCTCAGTGCATTCAGTATGTCCTGCATAGGGTGGAACTCGGACTCCAGCAGAGATGACAGTTTAGCCACCATCCTTCTCTCTCCTATCTCCTCCACTGGGTCAAGGCGCTGCCCCAGGACAGAGCTAGCTTTCTTGATCAGTTTGTTCAGTCTCTTCCTATCGGCTGCTGTAATGCCACTGCCCCAGCAGACCACTCCAAAAGTGATGGCTGATGCCACCACCATGTCATAGAATGTCTTCAGCAGCGCCCCTTGTACACCAAAAGACCTGAGTCTCCTCAGTAGGAACAGCCTGCGCTGTCCCTTCTTGTAGAGTGTGTCAGTATTGTGTGACCAGTCTAGTTTATTGTTCAGATGAACACCCAGGTACTTATAGGATGTCACCATCTCGATGTCTGTTCCCTGTATATTTACTGGTGCTGTGAAGGGTTGTCCTTGCCTGCGGCAGTCCACCACCAGCTCCTTAGTTTTCCTCGCGTTGATCTGGAGGCAGTTCCGATGGCACCAGTCCACGAAGTCCTGGATAAGCCCTCTGTACTCAGCTTCATCTCCGTTGGAGATGAGACCAACGATCGCAAAGTCATCAGAGAACTTCTGTAGATGGCAGTGTGTTGTGTGAGAAGTCCGCAGTATAAAGGGTGAACAGGAAGGGAGCCAAAACCATTCCCTGGGGGGCCCCCGTGCTACCGATGATCGTGTCGGATACACAGTCCCAGGTTCTCACAAACTGAGGCCGGTTTGTGAGGTAGTCCAGGATCCATGATGACAGGTGCTGGTCCACTCCTGCACACAGCAGCTTGTCCTTAAGGATCATCAGTTGGATGGTGTTGAAAGCACTGGAGAAGTCAAAGAACATGATCCTCACCATATTCCCGGGCTTCTCCAGGTGGGACAGAGAGCGGTGAAGGAGGAAGATCACCGCATCCTCCACCCCAATGCCATGCTGGTAGGCGAACTGGAGTGGATCCATTGCTGGTCCCACCAGGGGGCGGGGGTGAGCAAGTAGCAGTCTCTCCAGGGTCTTCATCATGTGGGACGTCAAGGCCACTGGTCTGTAGCTGTTCAGATCTTTGGGGTGGGAAGTCTTTGGTACAGGTACCACACAAGATGTTTTCCACAGCTGTGGTACCCTCCCCAGCTTCAGGCTCAGATTGAAAATGTACTCCACAATCCCACACAGCTGGTCTGCACAGGACTTGAGGAGCTTTGCGCTGATGCCATCTGGTCCCGACGCCTTCCTCGCCTTGATCTTCCTTAGCTCCGTCCTCACCTGGGTCTTAGTGAGGGTCAGGTTGGGGGGCTGTGTGTTGGGAGTGGGGGGGTGTTGGTGGAGTGGGGAGTGGGCAGCAGGACTTGATGTCTTTAGAGGCAGCAGTGGTTGTTGTGCAGTCAGGGGGGAGGGCGGTTGGTCAAACCTATTGAAAAACAGATTCAGATTGTTCGCCCACTCCCTGCCCCCCGTGGCCTGGGGGGAGGTATTCTGGAGCCCAGAGATGGTTTTAAGGTTTCTCCAGACCCCGCTGATGTCGCTCTGTTGCAGCTTGTCCTCCATCTTCTTCCTGAAGCTGTCCTTGCCTTCTCTGATCTTTCTCCTCAGCTCCCTCTGTACGGACTTCAGCATCTCCCTGTTCCCCGACCTGAAGATCCTCTTCTCTCTCATAAGTGTTTTTATCTCAGGGTTGATCCAGGGTTTGTTGTTTGAGCAACACCGTATGGTCTTGGTGGGAACGGTGTTGTCCACACAGAAGCTGATGTAGTCCGTGATGGTGTGAGTGAGGCCATCGATGTCCTCACCATGTGGATCACAGAGCTGCGATCCACATGGTGAGGACATTGGGCCGGATTTGGGCCGGATTTGGGCCGGCTTTGGGCCGGCTTTGGGCCCAACTCCTTTGGGCCGGCTCAGCCCAAAGGAGTTACATGGGTCCGCCCTCCAGTGGGCTCACCACCTGCAGGAGGGATCATGGGGGTCCAGTGCTATGTGGATTAGGTGGCGATCAAAGGCGGAGACCTTGGCGGACTGATCCCAAGCTTTCTAAACTGGATTTTGGTACGTGGAATGTCACCTCTCTGGTGGGGAAGGAGCCTGAGCTGGTGTACGAGGTTGAGAGATACCGGCTAGATATAGTCGGCCTCACCTCAACACACAGCTCCGGTTCCGGAACCAGTCTCCTGGAGAGGGACTGGAGCTTGGCCTTTTCTGGAGTTGCCCCGGGCAAGAGGCAATGAACAGGGGTGGGTATTCTTGTATCCCCCCACCTTGCTGCCTCTATATTGGAGTTTTCCCCGGTGGATGAAAGGGTTGCTTCCCTGCGCCTTTGGGTTGGGAAACGGGTCCTGACCATCATTTGTGCCTATGCACCAAATGATGTTTCAGAGTACCCACCCTTTTTGGAGTCTGTGACTGGGGTGCTGGAGGGTGATCCTCTTGGAGACTCCATTGTCCTACTGGGGGACTTCAATGTGCACGTGGGCAATGACAGTGAAACCTGGAAGGGGGTGATTGGGAGGAGCGGCCTGCCCGATCTGAACCCGAGTGGTGTTCAGTTATTGGACTTCTGTGCTAACCACAGTTTGTCCATAATGAACACCATGTTCAAGCATAAGGGTGTCCATATGTGCACCTGGCACCAGGACACCCTAGGTCGCAGGTCGATGATTGATTTTGTTATCGTGTCATCAGACTTGCGACCGTATGTCTTGGACACTCAGATAAAGAGAGATGCAGAGCTGTCGACTGATCACCATCTGGTGGTGAGTTGGATCCGATGGCAGGGAAGGAAGCCATTCAGACCTGGTAGACCCAAACGTATAGTGAGGGTGTGCTGGGAACGTCTGGCTGAGGCCCCTGTCTGGGAGGTCTTCAACTCCCACCTCCGGAAGAACTTCAACCACATTTCGAGCGAGTCTGGAGACATGGAGTCTGAATGGGCCATGTTCTCCACCTCTGTTGTTGAAGCAGCGGCCCAGAGTTGCGGCCGCAAGGTGGTTGGTGCATCTCGTGGTGGCAACCCCCGAACCAAGTGGTGGACACCAGTGGTGAGGGGGGCCATTAAGCTGAAGAAGGAGTCCTATCAAGCTTGGTTGGCTTGTGGGACTCCCGAAGCAGCAGAGGTGTACAGGCAGGCCAAGCGGAGTGCAGCTCGGGTGGTTGCTGAAGCAAAAACCCGGGTATGGGAGGAGTTCGGTAAGGCCATGGAACAAGACTTTTGGTCGGCCTCGAAGAGATTCTGGCAAACTGTCTGGCGGCTCAGAAGGGGAAAGCAGCTCCCTGTCCACACTGTGTATGGTGCGGATGGGGCGCTGTTGACTTCGACTGGGGATATCGTCGGGCGGTGGAAGGAATACTTTGAGGATCTCCTCAATCCCACTGATACGCCTTCCACAGAGGAAGCAGGGTTTGTGGATGAGGAGGACGACTCGCCTATCACAGGGGCTGAGGTCGCCAAGGTGGTTAAAAATCTCCTTGGTGGCCGGGCCCCGGGGGTGGACGAGATTCGCCCTGAGTACCTCAAGGCCCTGGATGTTGTTGGGCTGTCATGGTTGACACACCTCTGCAATATTGCGTGGAGGTCGGGGGCAGTGCCTTTGGCATGGCAAACCGGGGTGGTGGTTCCTCTCTTCAAAAAAGGGGACCGGAGGGTGTGCTCCAACTTTAGAGGGATCACACTCCTCAGCCTCCCTGGGAAGGTCTATGGCAAGGTACTGGAGAGGAGAGTCCAGCCGTTGGTCGAACCTCGGATTCAGGAGGAGCAATGTGGTTTTCGTCCTGGCCGTGGCACATCGGACCAGCTCTTTACCCTCTCGAGAATTCTTGAGGGTTCGTGGGAGTTTGCCCAACCAGTTGACATGTGTTTTGTGGACTTGGAGAAGGCATTTGACCGCGTCCCTCGTGGTTTTTTGTGGGGGAGTGCTTCGGGAGTATGGAGTATCCGGCTTGTTGTTACGAGCTATTCGGTCTCTGTACGACCGTTGTGAGAGTTTGGTTCGTATTGCCAACACTCAGTCGGACTCATTCCCAGTGAGAGTTGGACTCCGCCAGGGCTGCCCTTTGTCACTGATCCTGTTCATAATTTTTATGGACAGGATTTCTAGGTGCAGCCAGGGAATGGAGGGTGTCATGCTTGGTGACCACAGGATCTCATCTCTGTTATTTGCAGATGATGTTGTCCTGTTGGTTTCATCCAGCAATGACCTACAGCTCTTGCTGGGACTGTTTGTCGCTGAGTGTGAAGCGGCTGGGATGAGAATCAGCACCTCCAAGTCCGAGTCCATGGTCCTCAGCCAGAAAAAGGTGTATAGTCCTCTCTGGGTTGGGGACAGGATCCTGCCCCAAGTGGAGGAGTTTAAGTATCTTGGGGTCTTGTTCACGAGTGAGGGGAAAATGGAGTGAGAGATTGACAGACGGATTGGAGCAGCATCTGCATTGATGCGGACATTGTACCGGTCTGTTGTGGTGAAGAGGGAGCTTAGTTCTAAGGCAAAGCTGTCGATTTACCAGTCAATCTACGTTCCCACTCTCACCTATGGTCACGAGCTTTGGGTAATGACCGAAAGAACGAGATCGCGGATACAAGCGGCTGAAATGAGCTTTCTCCGTAGGATTGCTGGACTCACCCTCACTGATAGGGTGAGGAGCTCAGTCATCCGGGCGAGGCTCAGAGTAGAACCGCTGCTCCTCCACATTGAAAGGAGTCAGTTGAGGTGGTATGGACATCTGATTAGGATGCCTCCTGGACACCTCCCACTTGAGGCGTTTCGGGCACGTCCCACTGGGAGGAGACCCCGGAGCAGACCCAGGACTCGGTGGAGAGACTATGTCTCCCAGCTGGTCTGGGAACGCCTTGGTATCCTCTCTGAAGAGCTGGAGCAGGTGGCTGGGGAGAGGGAAGTCTGGGCTTCTCTGCTTGAACTGCTGCCTCCGTGACCCGGACCTCCGGAAAAGCGGTAGAAGATGGATGGATGGACAGTCATCACTGTTTTCAAAGACAACTAGATCTACTCATCAAATTATAAACAAAACTGCAACTCGTAGGCCTAGTTGGTTTAGGAAAATCATATATGGTGTAGGCCTAGATCTATGTGTGACACAGTAGCTCACTCTCTTCCTACCAGTTTGTTTGCAACATGCTAGATCTGGTGTGTAGATATCAGGTAGCTTTCCCAAATTTCATGTTTAAATTTTATGCTTTTAAATTTTATGTCGTATACCAAATCAATGTATCTTTCAAGAAGATGCCTTTTGTATAAGTCCCTGGAAGTAATTGTACCATCTGGCCAGCGCCCATAGAGCAAGATTGCTGAATACAACATATGTACTTATGTAGTATACTGGATCTCCATTTCACTAGATTTTTCAAACAGGGAAATAACATGGTGGCTATATTCCTCTGTTTTTACTGGGAACTTGCTTTGTAAAGACTACAGAAACCAGCCTATACGAAAACTGCAAAGGATTCTGTACACATATTTAGTGAACTGAAATAGGCTTTTGGTTTAACCATAAACTAAACAAAAGTCACATATTACCTGATCATTTTCGCTGGCATTCTCGCTGGTTGACATTGTTTACCTGGATCATGAATCAGCATAATGCCGTGCGGCCTGGCTCCGCCTCTTGCCGCCCGGCGCTGATCACCCGTATGTAAAATACAGGATCCCTACGGCCCATCGGCACGTGAAGTATCCTGGCCAATATGGTGATGTAAACAGCCACGGACCAAAAAACATACATTTGCTCATGGAACAGGTCATTCACACTCGCAGACAATCGCGCTATATGTGTCTATAATGACTATAGATAGGATTTTCTTTCCATGCATGCAATTTTTTTTTTTTTTTCCCCCGGATCCGACTACCTCGCTTTAAGTGTGACAAACATACAAAAAAATGAGAAATCAGGAAGGGTGCAAACACTTTTTCACACTACCGTACTATTTTTGGCAATATGCATTTGTTTTTGAGGTGGCTGCCAGAATGTGTCTTTAAGTCATAACCTAAGCTGTAAGGGTCCCATTTTTTCAGTTCTATTTCTAGAGCTGTAGATGGTTCTTTAAAACCTTGGCTGCTTATTTCTATATTGGTGTAATGGAAAACGATAATGGTGACCTGCAACTAAACCTCATGTGTTGGCATATTCTTCTTTGATTGCTAAGAGAAGAGTCCCTCTGTGTTGAAAAAGTCTAAACCTTCCTCACTGTCCCTCTTGTTCGTTTTTCATTTATACATTTACATACTGGATTAGAGGAGATCCTGGATAAATCCATAAAAATTGGAATGAGAAACACTCTTTCTTGAATTCCTTACTAACTTTTGAGGCTCAGATTGAACATTAAAGGTCCCATTTTTCGCCATTTCCAGGGATTTTAAGTTTTTACATCCCCAGATGCAGTTTTCAAGGCTAAGAAGAATACATCCTGTGTTGTTTTACAGCTCAATAAAAATGGTGTTTGTGTCCCTTGTTTTCAAATAATCCATTTTCTGCCAGCTCATTAACATTTATGAGCTCCTTATCTGATTGGGCAAAGTTTAGCCTAGGTGACTGCAGTAAAGGCCTTTCAAAAGTAACAACAACCAGCCAAGGTAGTGTTAACAACTAACCCTAACTGTTATACAGTGCCTATTATTGGCACCTCTATAAAAATCCTGCTGACCAACCGAAGGTTCAGAGTCCACCTTGGTCAGAACACAAGCGCATGGAGAAGCAGAAAAACGGACTCCCACAAGGCTCAGTTCTAGCTCCAACCCTGTTCAACCTCTACATAAACGACCTGCCCACTACAAAATCCTGCAAATTCATCTATGCAGACGACATCTGTTTGGCACTCCAAGCACCAGACTTTGAGCCACTGGAACGGGTGCTCACGGAAGATCTTGCCAAACTGGACCAGTTCTGCAAAACCTGGCACCTAAAACCAAGCCCAGCAAAAGCCATCTCCAGTGTATTCCATCTTCACAATGTAAAAGCTACCAAAGAACTAAACATCAACCTGAGCGGACTCAAGCTTAAGCATGCCTCGAATCCAACCTACCTTGGAGTGACCCTTGACAGGACCTTATCCTTCAAGGAACATTTAAAGGGGACGGCTGCTAAGGTGAAGGCATGAAACAACCTGCTCTGCAAGCTTGCTGGTGCAAAATGGGGGGCAGCAGCCTCCACCTTGCGCACCTCAGCACTGGCCCTTTCATACTCTGTAGCAGAATATTGTGCCCCTGTCTGGTCCAGGTCATCCTACACACACTACGTAGACACCCAGCTCAACACAACCATGAGAACCATAACTGGGACAATCAGTTCAACACCACTCCCCTGGCTCCCTGTACTGTCAAACATAGCCCCCCCACACATCCGGCGAGCAGCACTAACTCAAAGGATGCTTTAAAAAGCCAAAGATTTTCCTCACTTACCAATCCATGCAGATATCTACACTCCACCCACTGCCCGACTTCCTTCCAGACGGCCGATTTGGAAAAACCCTCCCCCAGCTGACTTCACCATCCAGACAGCTTGGCAAGAGGAATGGGAGACCAAGGAGGTCCCAAACAAACACCTGGTGACAAACCCCAACCAACAGGTCCCAGGAACCAATCTCCCAAGGAGACAGTGGTCTACACTCAATCGCTTCAGGACTGGACATGGCCCCTGCTTGGCCAGCCTTCACAGATGGGACAGTAGCCCTAGCCCACTGTGCGCATGTGGAGAGGAGCAAACAATGGAACACATCATAGAGGCTTGCCCGCTCCAAAGACTGGAAGGAGGATTACACACCCTCCATACAGCAAACCAGGAGGCAACTGCTTGGCTTGAGGACTTTGCATTCGCTAAATAAATAAAATAAATTGGCACCTCTTACCACAACTGGCATTTCTACAAAAAGCAGCATAGCAACAAGTAAAGCAATAAACAGATGAAACTGCCACCATTTCAATTTTACGAGGGGGGGGGGGCTGTAGGCGTAAGCCATAGGCGTGACCAACCTGACAGATTTGACAGATCTGCCAGGTAGGTCACGCCCCCCAACCAGAAAGGATAAAACAGCTGATGTGATACGTCACGGATGTCAGACAACGCTTTCTGAAGAAGACTGCAGGTGACAGTCGAAACATGTCAAAAGTATGAAACATCTCTTTTCTTTGTCTTAATAGAAGAACAAGATCAGTTTATCAACTGAGGTTAATGCAGCTGCTGAATGTGGATGAGGCTTAATCGGGTCACCTGTGATTAACCACCGTTATTCTTAACTCATTTTATTACCTCCGCCAAAGGAGGACAGAGGTAATGTTGGTTTGTTTGTTGGTTGGTTTGTTAGTAACATAACGCAAAAAGTTATGAACAGATTTTGATGAATTTTCAGGAAAGGTGTGTAATACAACAGGGAACAGATGATTAGATTTTGGTGGTGATTCAGATCACGATGTGGATGCAGGAACTTTTTGAATATTATTTTATATATTAATCTGGCGCTTTTCATGTACTGCCCCTGTAAGATGTGTCCACTGACATAATGCACAGACCCAGGGAACAGACACAAGCTCAAAAGTAGTTTCAATGATGTTTATTGTGATAATGTTCGTGTGTGGATGTGTGAGTGTGAGGTAAATGTGAATATAGAGCGTGGATCCGTAGACTCAAGACAGCAGGGAGTGAGCAGAGCGTCATACAATCTGGCAACCCTGAGGATAGAGCAGAGACACGGTGTTAGCACAGTCTGACACAGGGATGTATCGGGGAATTGACAGAGGCTTACTTGTTACAGCTGTGGTGGTGAATGGAGGTTGGCCTGGAGGCAATCCCGAAGGACAACGGCTGCTACCCACGCTGCTGACGAGAGATGGTGAGAAGGTGAGAGGTTGGCGTAGTCCACCACCAGAAAGGAGAGGAATCCGTCGCCTGGGAGTTCCACCTGTGCACAGGGGACGACTAGAATGCAGTGCTTACTTGGAGGTTGAGGAGAATCCTTCCAGGAAGAAGCAAGCACGGCAGGGATGATCAGTGCTGAATGTTAGGCTGGACAGCGTAGTGCTTCGCGTAGCCAGTGAGACAGACGGCTCTGTGTCAGTCTTGCAGGCAGAGCCGGTTATATAGGCCGTGAGCGATGAGCCACAGGTGTGTGCACAGCTGTGGCAGATGATGGCAGAGAGCAGGTCATCACACGGGCAGGCTGCACAGTGGCGCAGTGGTTAGCACTGTAGCAGCATAGTTTTACCCTCGGCCGGGGGAGCGCGGGGATCGTGGGTTCGATCCCAGCCCCCGACCAACAGTGATCTGTGTGGAGTTTGCATGTTCTCCCCGTGTTTGCGTGGGTTTACTCCGGGATTTCTCCGGTTTCCTCCCACACGCCAAAAACCATGCAGGTTAGGGAGTTAAGGGGCGCTTGTGCACGCAGCGACCGGCAGCTGGTGGCTTGTCACCAGACTGCAAAACAAAGCTACCTACGGGTACAAATAAGTAACAAAAAAAAAAAAAAATCACAGTACCCCCCCCCCCCCGAGAGGTGCTGATCCAACCTACCTGGGTGCGTCCGATGGAAATCCTTGATGAGCTGACTATCCAACACGAAGGATGGACACACCCAGGAGCGCCACTTGGAGCCATACCCCTCCCAGTCCACCAGATACTGCAGGCCGCGACCCCAGCAGTAGACGTCCAGGATGGCGTTGACCTTCCACGCCGGGTGGCCGTCGATCACCACTGGTAGAGATGGAGACCTGGGAGGGGGACAGAGTGGGCTGGAGAAGACAGGCTTGATCTGAGACACATGAAACGTAGGACAGATGCGGAGGGGGGGGGGGAGTCAAGCGCACAACCACAGGGTTAATGATACGCTCAATAGGGAAAGGCCCAATGAACCGCTGAGACAGCTTCCTATTCTCAGCCTTGAGGTTAATATGTTGTGTGGACAACTAAACCTGTTGACCCACCTGGTAAGAAGGGCTGGTCTTCTGCGGCAATTGGCCACCCTGGAGTTGCGCTCCGTCGTGCGTTGGAGCACCACTCGGACCATCCCCCAAATCCATCGACAGCGTTTCAGATGGATCCGGACAGAAGGTACGGCGATGTCCCCCTCCTCCTCGGGAAAAAGCGGGGGATTATAACCCAAGAAAGCTTCAAAGGATGACATGCCGATTGCTGACGACACTGTGGAGTTGTGGGCGTACTCAATCCAAGGGAGATGCGTGCTCCAAGACGCAGGGTTAGAAGAGATGACACAGCGCAGCGCAGCCTCCAGCTCTTGATTGGCCCTCTCACATTGTCCATTGCTCTGTGGGTGGTAGCCAGAGGACAGACTCACCATAGCTCCCAGAGCGTTACAGAAAGCCTTCCATACACGAGACACAAACTGGGGGCCCCGGTCAGAGACCATGTCAGCAGGTATCCCATGTAGCCTTACCATGTGATGCACAAGCAGATCCGCAGTCTCCTTAGCTGTGGGCAGCCCTTGCAGGGGGACGAAGTGGGCGGCCTTGGAGAAATGGTCCACTATGGTGAGAACAACCGTGTGATGATTAGATGGAGGGAGACCAGTAACAAAATCCAAAGCAATGTGTGACCAGGGTCTGCCAGGAGTAGGAAGGGGGTGGAGTAACCCCATGGGAGGAGAGGATGGGGTCTTACCCGTGGCACACTGAGGACAGGCACGGATGTAGTTGGCGATGTCCTTCCGGAGGGATGGCTACCAAAACAACCTCTGAAGGATCCTGATCGTGCGGGACCCCCCCGGGTGACAAGCAAGCCTGGAGGAGTGGGCCCAGTGAATGACCTCCCCCCAGACAGAAGAAGGAACATATAATCTACCCGCTGGCCCCCCACCCGGGTCCGGTTCAGCCTCCTGCGCCCTCAAGACCTTCTCCTTAATGTCCCACGAGAGAGCGCCGACGATGCAGGATGGTGGGAGGATGGGCTGCTCGGGCGCCTCCGTCACATCAGGAGCGAAGTGCCTGGAAAGGGCATCCGGCTTGGTGTTCTTCGACCCGGGCCGGTAGGTGATGGTAAAGCTAAAGCGACCGAAGAACAGGGACCAGCAGGCCTGGTGAGCGTTAAGCCGTCTGGCTGTCCTCAGATACTCCAAGTTCTTATGATCTGTCCAGACGACAAACGGCTGGGAAGCCCCCTCCAACCAGTGGCACCACTCCTCCAGCGCGAGCTTCACTGCCAGAAGCTCCCTGTCGCCGATGTCATAGTTCCTTTCTGCAGGGGATAACCGACGAGAAAAGAACGCACAAGGCTGGACCACTCCATCCACCGGAGAATGCTGAGGCAGCACAGCCCCTACCCCTGAGTCCGAATCTTCCACTTCCACCAGGCACTGAAGAGCGGGGTCCACCTGGGTTAGGATGGGCGAGGAGGAGAACCACTCCTTGGGGGTGGCAAATGAGGCAGCAGCCTCCTCAGTCCACCGGAAAGCCTTCTTGGGGGAGGTGAGGCGGGTCAGGGGGAGGGCAATGACGCTGTAGTTATTGATGAAGCGTCGGTAGAAATTAACGAACCCCAGGAACTGTTGAAGTTGTTTCCTAGAAGGCGGGGGGCAATCCACTACCGCCTTCACCTTGCCGGGGTCTGGGATGATCTGGTTATGGGAAATAATGAAACCAAGAAATGATGTTTTAGAGGTATGGAACTCACATTTCTCAGCTTTCACAAACAATTTATTTTCCAGGAGTTGTTGCAACACCCGCCTCACTTGTACTCGGTGCTCCTCCAATGATCGAGAGAAGATCAGGATGTCGTCAAGGTACACAAAGACGAATGACCCCAGGAAATCGCGTAGGACGTTGTTGATTAGGCGTTGGAAGACGGCTGGAGCATTGGTCAGTCCAAACGGTATCACCAGATATTCGAAGTGGCCGCTTGGAGTCCGGAAGCCCGTCTTCCATTCATCCCCCTCCTTGATCCGCACCAGATGGTACGCATTGCGGAGGTCCAGCTTGGTGAAGTAGGAGGCCCCCTGGAGGGAGTCAAAGGCCGTGTCCATCAGAGGGAGGGTGTACTTATCCTTCATGGTGACGTCATTCAGAGCACGGAAGTGGATACACGGCCTCAGGGAACCATCCTTCTTCCTGACGAAAAAGAACCCCGCCCCTACAGCCAAAGATGACCGCTGGATGATACCAGAGCTGAGAGACTCCTTGATGTACTGTACGTATCCATGGCCTCACGTTCAGGGGCAGACAGGCTGTAGAGATGGCTCGCTGGCAGCGGGGCTCCAGCCCGGAGATTAATGGCGCAGTCATAGGGTCGATGGGGGGGGGGGGGGGGGACAAAGCCTGAGATTTATCAAACAACGCCCTCAGATCATGATATTCAGAGGGGACCCCAGTGAGATCGGGAGTGGGGGTGACGGGAGTAGCCAAAGGCTTAGAGGGTGAACAGGCAGCAGACTGTAAACAAGCACTTAAGCAAAAAGGACTCCAGGCCTCTATCCTACCGGAGTGCCAAGCAATGGAGGGATTATGGAACCGGAGCCAGGGATAGCCCAGAATAACAGGAGAGGCAGCAACCGGAAGAACAAAAAGGCTCAGATCCTCCCGATGGTTCCCGGAGATGATGACAGGGATAGGAGCAGTCTGCTTGTGCACCACTGACAACGGGGTATTAGTTAAAGTAACAAGCCTCAAGGGTGTCTCCAGAGAATGGCAGGGAAGCCTCAACCGGGTTGCCAGTTCCCCCGAGATAAAGTTCTTCTCAGCTCCCGAGTCCACCAAGGTGTGTGCGCAGTGTTCAGTGCGATTATGTATGAACATAATGGGCAACAGACACTTAGTGAGGGGATTAGACTGAGGTGAGTCCGTGAGACCCCCTACTGCGACACACGGGCTCCCCCTTTTGGCCGCACGGGGCAGGACAAAATGTCATGTTCCTCACTACCACAGTACATACATAAACCAAGCTCCCTACGGCGCTGTCTTTCTGCCAAAGATGGTTTAGTTCGACCAACTACCATAGGCTCTGATTCCTCAGCTGATTCTGCCAAAGGTAAGGCCAGTAAAGGGCTCTGAGAGGAGCCGTGAAACTGGGCGCCCGAGCGTCCGGACGTCTTCCCCTCGGCTGCCCACTCCCACAACCTGTTGTCTAAACTAATAGCTAAAGAAATTAGCTCTGTTAGCCTCTCCAGCCTCTCTAAGTGGGCTAACTCATCCCACAGACTCGGGCTCAGACTCCTAGCAAAGATGCTGCATAACGAGGTGTCCTCCCACCCTACCTCCACTGCCACCACCCAGAAATCGACAGCATAGTCTGCAACGGACCTGCCCCTCTGTCGAAGATTTAACAGCCGGGTGGTGAGCACATTATCCCGGTCGGAATGGTCAAACACCTCGTTAAATTCGCTAACAAACTAGGCATAGCTGAGGTTAGCGTAGCTAGGTTTAGCCATAACTGCGTAGGCCCAAGCAAGAGCCCGCCCCTCCAGTAAATTAGCTACATAGCCAATACGACTGTGGTCGGTCGGAAGATCCCCAGGAACCCGCTGAAAAACTATCTCACACTGGAGAAGAAAACCCCGGGCCTCCCCCAGTTTACCACTAAATCGGGTGGGTGTGGGGACCTGTGTGAGACGGGCCGAGGGACCAGGACTAGCCTGGCTAAGAGGAGAGCTAGCGGGTGCCGGAGCATCACTTGAAGCCAGAGGAGACGCCTGCTGTCCGGTCAGGCAAACCAGTCGGCTGTTAATTTGGACCAGTTGGTTTAGAATTACTTGCTGCTGGTAAGCAATTTGATCTACTCGAGCTTCTAAGTTGTTTATTTGGTGCACTAGCGCGCTGTTCGCTGGGTCGTTTTGATGGAGCCGTACTGACATTATGCACAGACCTAGGGAACAGACACAAGCTCAAAAGTAGTTTCAATGATGTTTATTGTGATAATGTTCGTGTGTGGATGTGTGAGTGCGAGGTAAATGTGAATGTAGAGCGTGGATCCGTAGACTCAAGACAGCAGGGAGTGAGCAGAACGTCGTACAATCTGGCAACCCTGAGGATAGAGCAGAGGCACGGTGTTAGCGCAGTCTGACACAGGGATGTATCGGGGAATTAACAGAGGCTTACTTGTTACAGCTGTGGTGGTGAATGGAGGTTGGCCTGGAGGCAATCCCGAAGAACAACGGCTGCTACCCACGCTGCTGACGAGAGATGGTGAGAAGGTGAGAGGTTGGCGTAGTCCACCGCCAGGAAGGAGAGGAATCCGCCGCCTAGGAGTTCCACCTGTGCACAGGGGACGACACTGACAGGTTAGTAGAATGCAGTGCTTACTTGGAGGTTGAGGAGAATCCTTCCAGGAAGAAGCAGGCACGGCAGGGATGATCAGGGCTGAATGTTGGGCTGGAGAGCGTAGTGCTTCGCGTAGCCAGGGAGACAGACGGCTCCATGCCAGTCTTGCAGGCAGAGCCGGTTATATAGGCCGTGATTGATGAGCCGCAGGTGTGCGTGCAACTGTGGCAGATGATGGCAGAGAGCTGGTCATCACATCCACTCAGTTAAGTGCGTGGTTGCGCCATAGGGCCACGCGCCTTGGCAACCCGGAAGCCAAACACTGCAGAAAAAGTATTAGGGGGTGTCCCCACCAAACTAATTTTTCCTGCTGTGAGCGAATATTTTCTAATCATTCCCTATATAGTCCAGCGTTTACAGTGCTGAGCGCCCTCGGCACTGAAATACTTTGAGCGGTGGTTGCTTTTTGTCGCAGTGCTCAGGACTGGAAAAGTTCAACATGTCAGACTACTGTACAGCTGCACTCGTCAATGTCAGACCTTTCTAAACAGCCAATCACAATTAATGAAGGGTGGGACATAGGACGCCGGTACAGGAAGACGAGAATGGGAGGTAACGTGGAGGAGGTGGAGGTTGAACTTTGCTGCATCAAACAATGTGAATTTGTAGTTGATAACTGCAAAGAAAATGGTATGATACCACACTGTTGTGTAATATTGCTTAATAATTATGAACCTTGTCAGTAAACTGTAATGGAGAACAAAGGAGGGGAAAAAAAAAAAAACAACCTGAAAGATTCAATAAACTATGATGCTGATTTAAGGTGGAATTGCCCAGCCCCAATGTATGGTCAATACAATTATGGCAGTCTTGTTATTATTATTATTATTATTATTATTATTATTATTATTATTATTATTATTATTATTATTATGTAGTCATATAATGTAGTCATTTTGTTTTGCTGACATTTGTCTGTCTGTTAATAATAATAATAATAATAATAATGAATTGCATTTATATAGTGCCTTTCATTCAAATTTTCAGGAAAGGTGTGTAATGGCACACTGAACACATGATTAGATTTTGGTGATGATTTCAAAATGCATACCTCCACCAAGGATCTTATCTTCTCACAGAGTGTTCGCAACAATACTCCAAAACTACTGGATGGATTTGGATGAAATTTTCACCAGAGGTGGCCTTTGGCCCAAAGAGTGTATACCTCCGCCAATGCCCTATCTTGCAATGTACAGATGGATGGTGATATGGACAGACAAAGGGATGTAGGGGAGAACAAAGGGAGGGAGGGACGGAGCTTTGATGGAGGTATGTGCTCTCTGCGTGCCCTCTAGTTTTGTTATTAATCAGATGTGGTGATTAACACATTTATTCTGACAGGACTAATTTTTATTCATTAATATATCATACCATCACTTCACTCTGTGGCTGTTTCTCACCAAGCAGGTGAACTCTGTGATTTAGTCAGCTAGAAGGGTACCAGTTATCCAGCCTGCAGAGACATTATGAACACAGCACACCACAACCTGTCATTAACACAATATAAAGACCAAATTTGCTTGAGAGACAAAAGCAGATCATTTCTCAAAAATTATCAAAATAGTCAAAACAACTCTGACAAGCAGGCCCCCTATCTCATTCCAAAGCAAAATTGGTCAAAAGATATGGATAAGCGGGCTAGCATCACCTATCCAGACATCTTGAATTTATTACTATACTGTACAGTACCAGTGCTTACACTCTGAAACAACTAAGATCCTATACAAAAATCTAGAAGCATACAACCAGTTTGTTAAGTGGCTGGGTCTGACACATGGCAGTGTGTGAAATCAACAACCTTTGTGTGTCAGCAGCCAAAGTAAACAAAACATTTGATTTTGGGGGTGTGAAAAAGTAGAAAAAAATTGGATTGTTCACTTGCAAATATTTTGTAAAGCTCTACACAAAATACTTAAAGGCTGGGGCCTGAGCACCTATTGTGTTTTTTTTTTTTAAATGTTAAACATGTTAAAAATTAAATGTTAAATTTGATGTTAAAAAAACATCAAATTAAAATTAGGCTCTGTAATGGTTCCTGTCTGTAGTAGTGATGTTACGCTTGACACCGCCCACTCAACGCTGATTTGAGCAATATAAAGCGGAAGAGTCATAAGCAGTGCATCAAGCATTGTTTCAGCATGCCCACAGTCACGTGACTGTAGCAAGCGAGGCTTTGTTTTGTTGGTCACATCACGTGATTTAAGGGCTCACGGGAAATTTGAGAGGGCTCTATTGGAATTAGGGTTTTTTTTGTTTGCTTTGTATCGTTTGTTCCTGCCATCCAATTTTGAATGGACCTCGGATGGCCAAATGCTAAAAAAAAGTATTGAGATTTTTTTTTCAGGTGTTCCACTCATATGCAGTTCTGACACTCAATCAGCAGATGGCACTCTTTATTAAACGTTTCATAACACTGTGTCGATCATGAAGCTATTGCCTCAAAGTTGTTCATTGTTTCGTAAGGCCTCAGTTTCACCATCACTAGTCTGTACTCTGTTTTCCTGCATCTCTCTTCCCCTCTGATCAGGCTCACTCCCTGCAGCCTTGCCCTCACCTGCTGCTAATTAGCGGAGCCCTTAAGTAGGATGCTCTCCCTTCACTCTGCCTGGTCATATTAACCTGCACACAGCCTGTATCCTGTCTGAGCTCAGTACTGTTTTAGTGATGGCCAAATGAGGCTTTCTGGAGGACTTGAGGCCTTTCATCAAAATAGCTCATATAGACGAGGCCTCATGTGAGACTTCATTTTCTCTACCAGGCCATCTAGTGGACAAAACGTATACAACATGCAGATTTTTGCAAGGGCATTTTTTCCATTTCAATAAATGCAAATAAATGACTATAGTGAATGTGCTTGCGGTACACTCATACAGGACACAATATTATCACCTGAGGGCGTCACCTGAGGGCAATAATTAAAGCTATGGGATATATTGTTATTCAGAAGCATTTTTGGAAAGGAAGTTTCAAGCTTCTATGCAAACCAACAGAACTAGCAACAGCACTGAAAGTACTGATAGTTTCAGATGCAAAAAATCCTCATCCGCATTGAATGTTTATAATTCAGAATGTTTCAATATGGAAATATAATGTTATGGAAAAAATCAGACCATCAACAAATTATACAATATTCATAACTTAGAGCAGTAGAATGTTTGGAATGTTACAAAATATCACCAACTACAGGAGACCATCCCCCCACCCTGCGGAAAACCTCCAGCTGGCTAATGACCTAAACAGCTTTTACTGCAGGTTTGAAAAGAACCTACAGTTCTCACCTCCCACCCACACAAAAGGATTATCTGCAGCCCCAGGAACTCCATCCCTCCTCCACTCTGACCTCCCACCAGCACTAATGATCTGTGAAGAGGAGGTGCGCCGGGTCTTTCAGAGACAAAAGATCAAGAAGGCTGCAGGACCTGATGGTGTGTCTCCGTCCTGCCTGAGAGTCTGCTCCAACGAGTTGGCCCCCATCTTCACTCGGATCTTTAACAGATCACTGGAGCTGCGTGAAGTGCCTTCCTGCTTCAAACGCTCCATCATCATTCCAGTTCCCAAGAAACCCTCTATTACAGGATTAAACGACTACAGACCTGTTGCCCTGACCTCTGTGGTCATGAAATCCTTGGAGAGATTGGTGCTGAACCACCTGAAGGTCATCAGAGGCCCCCTGATGGACCCACTGCAGTTTGCCTACCGGTCAAACAGGTCAGTGGATGATGCAGTGAATATGGGACTACATTACATCCTGCAACACCTCGACTCCCCAGGGACGTACGCCAGGATCCTGTTTGTCGACTTCAGCTCAGCGTTCAACACCATCATCCCAGGCATTCTTCATCAGAAACTCCTCCAGCTCAAGGTGCCCCCCTCCACCTGCCAGTGGATCTCCAGCTTTCTGACTGACAGGTGGCAATAGGTGAAGCTAGGGAGATTTACATCCAGCTCCCGAAAAATTAGTACTGGCGCCCCCCAAGGATGTGTCCTTTCCCCACTGCTCTTCTCCCTCTACTCCAACGACTGCACCTCAGAGGACCCTTCGGTGAAGCTCCTGAAGTTTGCGGACGACACCACAGTCATCGGTTTGATCCGGGATGATGATGAGTCTGCATACAGGCGGGAGGTGGAGCAGCTGATCCTCTGGTGCAGCCAGAACCATCTTGAACTTAACCCAGCCAAAACGGTGGAGATGACTGTGGATTTCAGGCGACACCCCCCTTCATTCTCCCCACTCACCATCCTCAACAGCACAGTGTCCACTGTGGACTCCTTCAAGTTTCTGGGTACCACAATCTCCCGGAACCTGAAGTGGTCCTCCCATATTGACACTGTCCGGAAAAAGGCCCAGCAGAGGTTGTTTTTTCTGCGTCAGCTCAAGAAGTTTGATTTGCCTCAGGAGCTGCTGGTTGTCTTCTACACCGCCATCATCCAATCTGTCCTCTGCTTTTCCATCACTGTCTGGTTTGGATCTGCCACTAAACAGGACAAGACCAGACTGCAGCGGATCATTAAGTCTGCGGAGAGGATCATTGGTACCGACCTACCCCCCATTGAGAACTTATATCGGTCCATAACCAGGAAACGGGCGGGAAACATCTGTGCTGACCCATCACACCCCGGCCACAAACTGTTTGAACTTCTATCTTCTGGTCGTCGTTACAGATCACTGAAGGTCAAAACCACCCGTCACAGGAACAGTTTCTTTCCTCAAGCCATCACTCTGATGAACTCCTAACATTCACCTAGTCCTACCTGTTGCTGCACTCATGACTTTTCATCCATTATTACATTGCACATAACTCTCACACTGCTTTTTACTTCATTCACATTATATCACTGAATCTGAGTCCACATTGAAATACTGTGTGATTGTATATTTTTTCATATATTTCTGCAAAGTGTGGTTAGTCCGAGTAAATAACTGCATATATTCCTGTATATATTTGCATCCTTTTATAGAAACGTGGACAGACTGTAATTTACTGTACATACTCTGGTTGTCATTGAATCCTTATTTTTAATCCTTCACCTGAACAACGAGAGCAAGTTTTTAGCCAAAGTCAAATTCCTTGTATGTGTTGTGCATACTTGGCCAATAAAGCTGATTCTGATTCTGATTCTGATTCTGATTCTGAATAGTGCCTCAGCATAATGATGTGTTATTGTTGTATCCAAGCTCTTTGAAACACAACAGACACTTCACTGTGCAAATAAAAATAAATTGTTAGAAGGACTCAGCTGGGACTTGAAGCCCAGCTTCCCACTTGCAGGACAGACATTTTACCTCTAAGCTACTACTTAGTCATGGGTAGTTGAGGCTTTCTTGAACACTTGAGCCTTTCATCAAAATGGTTCACATAGACAAGGCCTCATGTGAAACTTCATTTGCTCTACTTGGCCATGTAGTCGACAAAAAGTATACAGCATGCACATTTTTACAAGGGCATTTCTGGTTTAATGTGCATTTTTTCAATTACAATAAAAGTGCTGTCTTTCAAGAAATATCAGTGATCATAAGGGAAAAAAAGAAGTAATAAAACTGGGGTGACTCTGAATGTGTCTGTGTTACTTTTGCCACATTTCCACTATATAGTTCTGCTCTACTCTTTTCTTTTCTTTACTAGTTGTTTCTCCCGCGGCTGTGCCTCCATCACAACCGCGGAAAGCCGAGTATTGCTGGGGGTGGGCGGGATTGAGGCGGCGCCACACTCTGCTGACGTAAAGGACGCGACCGACTCCTCCACAACAAAGAAAAAAATAGCGGATTACGAGTGGAGGATTTCCACGGTGGTCACTATTCTTCTGTGGTTTTTTAACACAATGAATGTCTTTAACGAGACAAGAGAATTTTACAGGAGAAGACGACGTGGATTGAGACAACACACGTTGGAGCAGGAGAGGAGAATAGCGGTTGCCCAGGAGGAATCTGAAGCAGCTGCATATGAAGCAGAGATCATTCAGAGATCATTTCATTTGTTCAGTGTTCATGTGCATACATATGTCAAACGTGTTTTTTAAATAAAATGTTGTGCACTTTTCATCTACGTCGCCTCTGTTGTTCAAAACGGTTAAATGTTAACAGACGGTTAATTAAATGCTAAAACACCAGAGTAATTTAAAATAATGCAGAAGCTTAATCCTAAACCCCTTTAACTTACCAAATAATTTATAATATTATAAAAAAGCCAATCCAAATCGAGGCCCATTTTGTGTATTGTGTAATAATGATACACTGATGATAAACTGACTTCCCAAAAAAAGCAGCAGCTAGACAACGCACTTTTGGTTTGATGGAATTGCCAATTGACCTTGGAATTATATGTGGAAACTTGTTATACTTCCAGTTAACTTTAACTTACAAAATAACTAAAAATATTATAAAAAAGCCAATCCAAATCTAGGCCCATTTTTTGTATTGTGTATCATTTGAGTATCATTTTACAATCTATTGTTCTTTATAAGGGTTATCTGCTCAGTGGTGGCTAATTACACACTAAAACAACGTAGAAAATGACTGCAAAGAAAATGCTGCAGCTAGACAACTCACTTTTGGTTTGATGGAATTGCCAATTGACCTTGGAATTATATGTGGAAACTTGTTATACTTCCAGTTAACTTTAACTTACCAAATAATTTATAATATTATAAAAAAGCCAATCCAAATCTAGGCCCATTGTGAATCATTTGAGTATCATTTTTCCCATCTATTTTTATTTATAACGGTTATCTGTTCAGTGGTGGCTAATTACACACTAAAACAGCGTAGAAATGACTCTAAAAAAAATGCTGCAGCTAGACAATTCACTTTTGGTTTGATGGAATTGCCAATGAACCTAGAAATTTTATGATGAAACTTTTTTTAATCCTATTAAATACTGTGACATTGTCACACTGCCCAACACCAAATTGTAATTTTCTTTTTCAAACCAAAGATCACTATGGATCTATTGAATCACAATAGCATAGGTTTATCATATTCATGTCAACGTTTACAACATCGAAAATGTTATATTTGGGTTTACATGTATGGGTATTTTTGCTTTATATTATACTAGACTGCTTATAATGTATTGGAATTCTCAGAATTTGGAATGCCGATAGAACACTCAATTCACATGTACTTACCTTTTACCTAATTCGACTTTTACCTTTATCAGTGTCTACTGCTGAATGTAAATTACACCTGTGCAACTGCTTACAATTTTACTTAAAAACTGTACCCAATGTAGAGCAATGGATACAGCAGTGGTAATATTTATTAAATTTAACAATAACAATTACATTACCATTAAAAATCTTGACACCTTTATGGCTGAACAGCAGGATTAGGGTCATATGAGGCAATGGAATGTGTATGTAATTATTCGCCTTTTTCATCCAGTGTTATAATATACAAACCACACTTTTATCCAAAAGACTAACATTTTATTACATTACAAATATTCCCAAAACATGTTTACAAATGGGGAGCTTTCAGTACTTCGACCAGACTGCCAAAATGGTTTAGGAAGGCTCCGTGGAAGGAAGCCGTCTCTGTCAGCTCATCCCTTCTTAATGCGGCTTCCTGCTCCTGGGCTAACTGCAGGTGTCTTTCGCGCTGTTGATGCTGCCGTTGATGCTGTTCGAGCATCCTTTCACACTGTTCGAGCATCCTTTCATGGATCCGCATCTCCTCAGCATGATTCTGGGCCATCAGTGATGCAAGGTCTGCATTGTTGTTGGACCTTTTCAACTTGCCTATATGAAAGACAGAAGTCATTGTATTTAGATAACACTGGATCAAAACATGTCAGAAAAAATATTATGGAATTAAACTGTTGAAAGCCTGTGGTGGGATGCTTCGTTGCTGTATTTAAGCTCAACTGTCATGTTGCTGCCCCTCAGTAGAGTGGACTGTGCAACTTCTGTGGTGCTGTGGTTAGGCCCCCCTTCATTTCAAAAAGGATTAATTGTAAAAAGTATTTTGATTTAATGGGTTATTTTTAAAAGAATTTCTTTGTACTGTGGCCTCATAAATCAGAATGGGTTAATAGTGTTAGCTGACTTGAAGAATTTCAATCAAGCATGTTGATTTGAAGTCGGTACATGTGCTCCTTTTTTTTTTTTTTTTGTGAAAATACAACAGTATTTCCACCACCAACACACCTATAACACTGGGCCACTATGGCTATGAACACCCCTGAATCTAGTATTTTTATAAACGTAGAAAGACATTTTAAATTCCTTATTATGCGTCTATAGAAAATAACAATCACATATAAAAACAACCGGGTGGTAATTTTCAGTTTGTTGTGCTTTACCAGCACTTGACCGGGAGATGCCAGATGGTGATGGAGCTGGCGGTCCAGTGAGGCGGACCCCTGGGATTTGAAAACTGTGTATAGAAGGAAAAAACACACAATAAAGCTCACAAACAAAGTGCAACATGTACCGCAAACACAAAACTTTTTAATCAGGATACAATAAGCTTACGTCAGCGTTTTGTTCACGTGAATACTGAAATAAAAGCGTGATTCAGCAGCTTGATGCGAGGTAGCAGCAAGGTACAGAGGTAGCTAGCTATTAGCGGGCTAGCCATCACCACAATTGCCCACAATCAAACAACTTTCTTTATTGCTTAAATAAAGTGCGCTTTTGACCGAAAGGCGAGAAGACGGACAATAACAAAACAACACTCACCGTCACCGTTTTCCAATTGCGTGGCCGTGTCGAGTCCAAATTCTCTGCCATTGCTAGCAGGCTGGACACCTCCTGGTATATTTTTTCATTGCGAGTTGCCCCATCCAACTCGCTCTGGATGTAGTCATCGGCTACGAGGGACAGAAAAGTCCGCACCTCCTCGTTTGTTCATGGAATAAACTTGCGCGTGGACATCGTTATATGAGAACACAATTGTGAATCCAGTCACCGCGGTTACTCGCTGAAATTACAAATGGCGGTCGTGTAGCTTCAACAGAAAACAGAAAACGGACGTGTTTTGTGACGTTACGCCCTGACCAATCAGCGTTTAGCAGTCGATTGACGTCAAATCACACCTCGCTTTTCGCTCAGCTATACCCTGCCTCTGAACAGGCACGGAAATTGTACCGGTTAAACCGTGAGGACTTAGATGGAAATGGCGAAAAACAGAACCAAGTAAAAAAAAGTAAAGCCAAGGTGATACTGGTGGAAATGGGGCTTTTGTGTGCTTGTACTACTTATCCATTTTTATTAAGAAATAATAAATTTTCAACAGTCTTATATTGTCCCAGTATATTCAACTCTGGCCTTATTCTCATGCAGGGCACAATAGCAGTAGTGCCTCAGCATAATGATGCGTAATAATGATCCAAGCTCTTTGAAACACAACAGACACTTCACCTTGCAAATAAAAATAAAATGACAAGAATGGCACAGCTGGGGTTCAAACCCTGGCCTCCTACTTGTAGTGCAGAGGCTTTACCACTAAGCCATCAACTCAGCTGCATTAAATAGCCACTACTTGTGGAAAATACATTAATGGGAGAAATGTTCTCAAATGGGAAAAGTCTGTCTTTTTGCTGCTGCCTTCATGTGAAAATTGGCTGTGACAAATCCCTTACACAGTCAAACATGACAACACAAAACGTGAGGGACGGGGATTTCCATTGGGTATCGCTGCTCACTTTATTTCATGTTGTATGCAAAATCGTGAATGGCTTCCTGACCCAGTCATGTGGTCTGACATCAACACATATGTCACAATGCACACCTCGAAATGCACTTCGTCAGATATTTCCTGGATAAGCTCAGAGCACCCCTTGGAGCTCCGGAGCCTGCCTTCCCATCACCACTGTTGATTTATCCTGTTTTTGCCATGCTTCTGACATTGTGCTTGCCTTTGACCCAGAGACTACTTAATGTATTGGATTGGTCTGCCTGCTTTGATCCAGCCTGCAGTGCTTTGACCCTTGACGGTCTCTGGGCTCTGGAAACTGCCTTATGGATTGGATTTGGATATTCTGGAAAAGCACACATCATCCCTCACCCCCCCCCCCCATCCAAAGTAAGTTGACTTACCTCCGTTTGTCTTCACCGCTCTTCACTCTCACCCCCCAGCTTTCAGGCCTTGCTAGCCTGTCTCCAACAAACCCCCAGAAGCTTCCCTGCAGCACCTCAGCACCTTCTCCCCTGGCAATCTTTTCCCCAGCATGGAGGTTTATCATCTGCTCCCAGCCGCTCTCCCTGCTGAAGCAGTAAACACAAAAACCAGCATTAAAACTTTGTCATGCAGTTTGCCATCTAAACTCATCTGTCCCTTTGGTCTTTCTCCTTGCAGGGTTTCCAGATCTTCATGAAATCATCACTGCATATTTACTGTAATAAATGTGACCAAGGGGACAGGCAATAGCTCAAATAGGTTCATTTTGGCTTCTTTAAATTATTTACCTTTTGTTCTTATTAAAGACAAAAATAGAAAGGAGATGTTTTTTACCTTCTTTGCATGTTTTCACTGTTTACTGCAGCCTTCATCAGAAGTGTCAGCTGATTGCTGCGAGGTGTCATTTTATCAGCTGACTTTTGTAGGCGGAGCCAGCCCAGCAGACCTGTCAGATCTACCGAGCCGGCCCCGCTTTCTGCCGTCCGATGGTCTCTGGAGAATGTGGTCCCAGGTGTGGGAAAGCATAAAGGCCGCCCTCATGTGTCTTCCATGCCCCGCCTCCTAGCGTTCCCTTCGAGCTCAGCACTGGAAGCTGCTGAACCTATGCAGTTCAGTCATACTCGGTGTTCAGCTGCCAAATGTCAGTGCAGGAGAGATGCAGGGTTGTGCTTTTATTGTGGTACTTCCAGGCACGTTGTTGCTGATTGTCCGGAATGCCCAAACAACTCCTCCTATCAGTCACAGTAGGGGGACTGACGGGTGAGGAGTCAACATCCAAGGCCCCTCTAAAGCTTACCTTGCCCATTTTTACCCAGGTCAATTCGGTTGAATATTCCACTTCCACCCTAATTGATTCAGGGGCAGAACAAAGCTTTATTTCTGACAAGTTGGTGTCCCATTTTCAGATTCCCACTGTTAAGATGTCCCTGCCTACCCCCATAGTCTCCCTATCTGGTTCTAGGTTAGCCACTATTACTAGGATGACTATCCCCATTTCTATCACAGTATCTGGCAATCATCAAGAACACCTCCAATTCCTAGTTTTACTCACCCACTCCTCTGAAATAATCCTAAGGTTGTCCTGGCTGAGGCTGCATAACCCCTCCACTGACTGGGCCCTGGGTAAGATCAGCTCCTGGAGCAGTTTTTGCTTATCCTCCTGTCTCCTTTCTGCTCCCTGCTCATACCCTAGCCCTAGCCCAGAGACACCCCCTGATTTTTCCCTTGTACTTAAGGAGCTTCATGATCTTGCCCCTGTTTTCAGCAAAGCTAAAGCCTTGCCTCTTCCCTCACACAGATATTACAACTGTGCCATCAATCTACAGCAGGGGGCATGACTCTCCACCAGCAGGCTGTAAAGCCTATCTGGCCCTGAGAAGGAGGTGAGGTGACGTACATCAAGGAGTCACTACAGGCTAGGATCATTAGACCCTCACCCCCTCCCACCATCACCACCACCAATAGGAGCAGGCTTCTTCTTTGTGGGTAAGAAGGATGGCTCCCTCAGGTACTGAGCACCTCAGGCGGTACTCAGCTGTAATGGGAAACAAACCACACTGTGTAGGGCTGACTTGAGTAAAGTCCAGGTGAGGAGAGTCAGGCTGAGAAGGGGCTTTAGTGTTTAGCCTCTCATACGACTCACTATATGCCTTTTCCTTTGCAACCTCTCTCTTTGCCATGCGCCTAGATTCCAAATACTCCTGTCTACGCGACTATCCCACTTTTTCTTCCTTTGAATATTCCCCTGTACCTCCTCATTCCACCACCAAGTCTCCTTGTCTTCCTTCCTCTGTCCACTGGATACACCAGACCTTTCTACCCGTTTCCCTCAATACTTTTGCTGTACTTTCCCAGTCATCTGGTAATTCTTCCCTACCACCCAGAGCCTGTATCAACTCCTTCCTGAACTCCATGTGACCTTCCTTCTGTAACTTCTCCCACTTAATCTTTGACTCTGCCGTCACTCTTGTCCTCTTCTTGCTTTCCAAAGTCATCCTGCAGACTACCATCCAATGCTGTCTAGCTACATTCTCCCCTGCCACCACCTTGCAGTCTCCTATCTGTTTCAGATTTCTCCTTCTGCATAAGATGTAGTCCACCTGCGTGCACCTTCCTCCACTCTTGTAAGTCACCCTATGTTCCTCTCTCTTCTTAAAGTATGTGTTCACCACAGCCATTTCCATCCTTTTAGCAAAATCCACAACCATCTATCCTTCCATTTTTCTCTCCTTAAGACCATACCTACCCATAACCACTTCATCACCTCTGTTCCTTTCACCTACATGCCCACTGAAGTCTGCTCCAATCACCACTCTCTCCCCTGGGAACACTACCACTTCATCCAACTTACTCCAGAATTCCTCTCTCTTCTACCTGATGTCCAACTTGTGGGCCATACGCACCAACAACATTCAGCATCACACCTTTGACTTTTAGCTTCAAACTCATGATTCTGTCTAACTCCCTCATTGCCTCCTGAACATTCTTCACATACTCTTCCTTCAAGATTACTCCTACTTTATTTCTCTTCCTATCTACGCCATGGTAGAACAGCTTAAATCCACCTCCAGTGCTCCTAGCCTTGCTTCACTTCCATCTGGTTTCTTGAACACACAGTATACAGTATCTCACAAAAGTGAGTACACCCCTCACATTTTTGTAAATATTTTTTATATTTTCATGGGACAACACTGAAGATATGACACTTTGATATAATGTAAAGTAGTCAGTGTACAGCTTGTATAACAGTGTAAATTTACTGTCCCCTCAAAATAGCTCAACACACAACCATTAACGTCTAAGTCACTGGCAACAAAAGTGAATACGCCCCTAGTGAAAATGTCCAAATTGTGCCCAAAGTGTCAATATGTTGTGTGGCCACCATTATTTTCCAGCACTGCCTTAATTCTCTTGGGCATGGAGTTCACTAGAGCTTCACAGGTTGCCACTGGAATCCCCTTCCACTCCCCCATGATGACATCACGGTGTTGGAGACCTTGTGCTCCTCCACTTTCCATCTGAGGATGCCCCACAGATGCCCAATAGGGTTTAGGTCTGGAGACATGCTTGGCCAGTCCATCACCTTTACCTTGTTTGTTTAGCAAGACAGTGGTCGTCTTGGAGGTGCGTTTGGGGTTGTTATCATTTTATTTATTTTATTTTATTTGTTTATTTGACAGGGACAGTGCAATAAACATAGACAAAAAAAAATCTGATGTGTTGCACAAAGAGTGTATAGCTATTAGCTAATTTGCAACTCTTGTCCCTGGATGGGCTTTAGAAAAAAAGAAACAGGTAAAAAGAGAGAAAGATAAGGAAGAAACAAAATGAAAACAGAATAAACAATAACCACATACATCAATGCAAACAAAATTATAAATACACAGTATAAAAACCTGATTCACATCATGTGAATCAGGTTTTTATGTTTTATTTTAAATCATCATGTTGGAATACTGCCCTGCGGCCCAGTTTCTGAAGGGAGGGGATCATGCTCTGCTTCAGTGTACCACAGTACATATTAGCATTCATGGTTCCCTCAATGAACCGTAACTCCCCAGTGCCGGCAGCACTCATGCAGCCCCAAACCATAACACTCCCATCACCATTCTTGACTGTAGGCAATGCACGTTTGTCTTTATACTCCTCACCTGGTTGCCGCCATACACGCTTGATACCATCTGAATCAAATAAGGCTATGGTTACACTGCAGGTCTTGATGCTCAATTCCGATTTTTTGCTGAGATCTGATTTTTTTGTGTGGGCATTCACATTATAATTTAAATGCGACCCCATCAGACTGGAGTATGAACAGTCTCCAGCTATGAAGTGATCCGCATGCGCAGAAGAAAACATAACGTCAGACACAGCGTTGTGTTTGAGGAAGTAAATATGAGCACCGAATGACTGAGGGGACAGAACTTCTTCACATTTGATGCAGCGCAGCAAAAAAATATCAGAAATGTTTATGCACAAAATAAATGAGGCCACCTTCATTCCTCTACATGCCAGGTTCAGGTTCAGGTTACCTTATTTGTACCCATAGGTAGATTTGTTTTGCAGTCAGGTGACATCCTTTTAGACACATATCTACAAACCACAATTACATTCGACATGAACACAAACACAGGCACACGTGAAGCTGACTATAAACATGATAAAAGCACTCAAGGCTCCATCAATCAGGACATAAGACAAAGGGATAAGAGAAAAAACAAAGAGATAAGCGAGAAGGGTCATTTTAAAAAAGTTAAAAACTAAGTCAGAGAGATTTAAAAAACTCAAAAGTCTGAAGTCTAAAACCCAATAAAACATTTAAAACCCAAATAAAAAACCTACAAAAATAAACAAATATAAAATAAAAATTAATAAATAGATAACTAAATTATGTGCTATATATTGCTACATCTCGTTCAACTCTTTGACAGCAGCAGGAACAAAGCTGTATTTGTAGCGCTGGGTTTTACATTTTGGGACAACAAACCTTCGTCTGGAGGGAAGAAGCTCAAAGTGGCAGTGCAAAGGGTGGGAGTCATCATTTAAAATGGAGGTAGCAATCCTCTGTACCTGTCTGGTGTACAGGGATGTCATGTTCAGCTGTGACTCACCAAGCAAACGACTGGACCATCTAACTACCTGGTCTAAGGATTTCCTCTGTTTCAGTTTTATTTGACCAAACCATGACACTAAAGAAAAGGATAAAACAGATTCAATAAAAGCCCAATAAAACATTGTCTTTATGGTTTGGTCAATTTGGAATTGTGCGAGTTTCCTTAAACAATGCAAATGTTGCTGACCCTTTTTGCACACCCTTCACAGTTTGCTTCAAAGTTTAAATTACTCTCAATCATCGTCCCAAGATGTTTGTAAGATTGCAAGCATTCAGTGGTCTGGCCTTTTAGTACAGTGACTTCTTGCCTGGGAGTTTTCCACCTAAAGTCAATAATCATATCTCTAGTTTTTGTCGTATTCAGCTGCAGGTGGGAATCCTCACACCAGTGAACAAAATCATCAACTACTGTGCCGTGGCCATTCTCACATCCTGAAGGAGACTGACAACAACTGAATCATCAGCATACTTTAAAATGTGTCTGTTGTCATGTCTGCTCTGACACATGTTTGTGTACAGGATGAAGAGTAGTGGTGACAACACACACCCCTGAGGAGAGCCAGTAGAAGAACACTTTTGGTCAGAAAATGTACCATTGACCCTTACTCTCTGTGTCCTGTTGGTTAAAAAATCCAGAATCCAACCCATTATATTATTACTCAGAGTTCATGAGAAAGCGGTCATCTCATGCCAGATGACCACTTTCTTTTTTATAAATGTGCCATTGCTGTGCACATGTAAGGTCTATGGCTTCAGCCCCGAACTGAGCTGACAAAAATTACAATCCAGTGATAAAAGGAAGGAGATTGGTTAAAAAGAGAGCACAAATCAGCTGTCTCCCATGCCTGCAGCATCCGCCACTGCAGAATTGTAGTGTCTGCCTCACTTCAATGAGGAAAAAGTCGGATGAAATGCGACACGACCATTCAGATGGAGGTCGCTTTGGAAAATATCAGATACGATTCGGAATTAGGACCACATATGAAAGTGGCCTGGGTCTGGTCTGAAAAAATCGGATCTGAGTTGTTCAGACAGTCATTAAAAAATCAGATATGGGTCACATTTGTGCAAAAAAATCAGAATTGGGCATTAAAACCTGCAGTGTGACCATAGCCTAAATTTATCTTGGTCCCATCAGACCACAGGACATGGTTCCAGAAATCCATGTCTTTAGTCTGCTTGTCTTCAGCAAACTGTTTGCGGGCTTTCTTGTGCATCATCTTTAAAAGGGGCTTCCTTCTGGGACGACAGCAATGCAGACCAATTTGATGCAGTGTGCGGCATATGGTCTGAGCACTGACAGGCTGACCCCCCACCCCTTCAACCTCTGCAGCAATGCTGGCAGCACTCATACGTCTGTTTTCAAAAGACAACCTCCGGATATGACGCTGAGCACGTGCACTCAACTTCTTTGGTCAACCAAAGAAGAGATCTGTTCTGAGTGGAACCTGTCCTGTTAAACCGCTGTATGGTCTCGGCCACCATGCTGCAGCTCAGTTTCAGGGTGTTGGCAGTCTTGTAGCCTAGGCCATCTTTATGTCGGGCAACAATTCTTTTTTTCAGATCTTCAGAGAGTTCTTTGCCACGAGGTGCCATGTTGAACTTCTAGTGTCCAGTATGAGAGAGTGTGAGAGCGATAACACCAAATTTAACACAACTGCCCCCCATTCACACCTGAGACCTTGTAACACTAACGAGTCATGACACCGGGGAGGGAAAATGGATAATTGGGCACAATTTGGACATTTTCACTAGGGGTGTACTCACTTTTGTTGCCAGTGGTTTAGACATTAATGGCTGTGTGTTGAGTTATTTTGAGGGGACAGCAAATTTAAGATAAGATAAGATAAGATAAGATAAGATAAGATAAGATAAGCCTTTATTAGTCCCACAACGGGGAAATTCCAGGATTGCAACAGCACAGGGATAGCAACACTCAGAGCAACAATCAGAAGGCAAGAAAAAAAAACAAGCAAGCAAGAGCAGCTAATATACATATGTACATATTACTATAAAATATATATATACACACACACAGACACACAGTGCAGAGCATTGTAGCTGGATGGAATAAATATGTAAATATATAAACACCCACAGTACGGAGCAATGTAGCTAGATGGAATAATATATAAACACACCCAGTGCGGAGCATTGTAGCTAAATGGAATAAATATGTAAATATATAAACACACACAATGCAGAGCATTGTTGCTAGATGGGATGAAACAGCATAACCGTCTACTTAGTTATCCTACATGGTATGATTATGTGCCCATACATATTCTCACCCTCCATAGCGATCGGTATTTTCCTAGTTGTATGTCGGAGGGGACCATTGTGTAAGTCTATTGCATCTTTTGCATTCAAAAAACTATTAGTTTGTTACGTCTTTTTGCTATCTCTGCGAGCAGCCCTGTGTTGTAAGATGTGTCTCTTTTATGTATTTAGACAGGACAGCTCAGTGCGTGAACGTGAGTGAGTGCGTGTGCGCAGCCGAGGCGCGCCGCCGCAGTGTGTGTGGAACGGCCCCGACGAGTGAACGGTGTGTATGATTTTGGGCGGATGAGAGACAGAGAGCGAGGCGACCGGAGCAGGTAGATGTCGTGTTCTTTAGCTGAACGAAATAACGTGGGACAACTGTGTGCTGTTGAACGTGAACTTTACTTGGCAGCTTGCATGAGAAAAAGAGACAGCGCATATATAATTACGTCACGACGTCAGGTGCGTGACCAAAGATCACTAGTTACAGACAAGATAATACTGTGCCGTTTGTTTACACCACATCTCCCTTTTTTCCCTTTTTTTTTGAGAGTATGTATACATGTAATTAGTATTCAAGTGTACATTTTCTCTGAACTTAGCATGTACTTTTAAACCTTCGCTTATTATTTTCCAAACATTAACAATACCACAGCTAAGAACATTCTGTGTTTGTACATTTTACCATTCTTTAGAGATCTAACTTTTTAGGTTTGACAATAGTTCTTCCCGATCTAGTTCTCACAACATCAGACTTTATAGGAGTAACAGGAGGTACAATAGGCATTAGTTTCACCTGCTCTGAAGGTTCATCTGACCCACTCTGCTGTTTGGTACACTGTTGCAAAGGTGAGTGTAGAGGAATCAAATGCATGCGATTGCGTCTCACTGTCCCCTGTGGTAAGTCCACTGTATAAGATCTCGGTGTTGAGTGACTTTGGATAACAGTGCCTGGTGTTTTAGCATCTGTCACCCACACTTGTTCTCCTGGTGACAAGTTACACAAGGGTTTTGCTCGGTGACGTCTGTTGTAGTTTGAAATGTCCAACATCCTCTTCTCCCTTTCCTTATGAGCAAGAGTGACGCTGTCCGGCAGTGTCGGATCCAACTGAGAGGGAAGAGTCGGTAGTGTCGTCCTCAGGCGGCGGCCCATGAGGAGTTCAGCAGGGCTGTAACCATTTTGGAGAGGAGTAGCTCTATAGGCAAGAAGAGCTAAATATGGATCAGCAGCCTTTTTCAGTAAGTTTTTCACAGTCTGTACAGCACGTTCCGCCTCTCCGTTACTTTGCGGGAACCTTGGGCTGCTTGTGATGTGTTTAAAGCCATAGGCAGCCGCAAAGTCTGTGAAAGTTCGACCAGAGAACTGGGGCCCATTATCAGACATCAGGACCTCAGGGATGCCATGACGGGCAAAGAAAGACTTCAGATGAGTAATGATGTCGTTGGATTTCGTTTTGTTCAGCAGGGCAATCTCAACGAACCTGGAAAGATAGTCCACAGCAAGAAGGTAAGTTTTCCCTCCCAGCTCGAACAGATCTGCACCCACTCTTTGCCACGGGCGGTCAGGGCATTTGGTTGGCATTAATGGCTCACTGTGGTTGTGTCTCTCTTGTATGCATGTTCTGCACTTTAACACCATTTCACTTATCTGTTGGCTGAGACCAGGCCACCATACTGACTGGCGAGCTCGGGCTTTACATTTTACAACTCCTTGGTGTCCGTCATGTAGTTTTGTTAAGACATCGTTTCGCATTGCTGAAGGGATAACAAGTCTTGAATCCTTCAACAGCAAGCCGTCTTTCACGGTAAGTGTGGCTCGGTCGGGCCAGTAGTTTCTCAATAGAGGTTCTTGTTTTGCATGTTCAGGCCAACCTTGACTGCACATGACCATTACACGAGCACACACACTGTCCATTTTCAGTTGTTCCTTGAGTGTTTGCATATATGATGAACTGACAGGCATATTTTCAATGATGCTGTCCACATATATGTCTGTGCTCTCCATGAGTTCCTCGTCTGATTTTGTCAGTTTTGTTTTCAATGATGAGCGAGACAAAGTGTCTGCTGTCCAGAGCGATTTACCTGGGGCATACTGTACATTGTACGAGTAACGCATGAGTCTCATCCTGAAGCGCTGGATCCTCGGTGGCAGTAGATCCAAGGCTTGAGCTCCTAAGAGTGACACAAGAGGTTTATGATCAGTTTCCAGACAGAAGTGTTTGCCTATTAGAAAATCACGGAATCGCTCGCATGCCCATGTGGATGCTAAGGCTTCTTTTTCCACTTGTGCATAGCGTTGTTCTGTTGGAGACAGCGACCTTGAAGCGTAGGTGACTGGTCTCCATCCTTCTTCCCACTGCTGCAGGAGAACACCATCGAGACCATAAGAAGAAGCATCAGCTGATACTTTAGTGTCTCTGTTTGGGTCATACATAGCAAGCACTGGGGGTGAAGTTAGAGCATCTTTGAGCGTTTTGAATGCTTTAGCTTGGTCTACACCCCAATACCAGCTGTTCTTCTTGGACAAAAGATCTCTCAGAGCTTTGTCTTTCTCTGCTAAATGGGGGATAAACTTTCCCACCTGATTGACCATGCCCAGAAAACTTCTTAGCTCTGTCACGTTTGATAGCTCATTCATCTCTGTGATGGACTCTCTTTTCTTTGGGTCAGGACTTATGCCAGTGTCCGTAATGATGTGGCCAAGGAAAGTCACTTTGGTCTGTGACAGATCACATTTTTCCACATTCAGAGTTATACCTGCTTTTTCCAGTCTTTGCAGGGTGGTATGGAGTCGGGCGTCGTGCTCCTCTTGGTCATGTCCCCATACCAGCACATCATCAACGTGACAGACCACTCCTTCAACTCCTTCGATAACCTCCGACATTTTTCGCTGAAAGTGCTCGGGCGCAAAGCTGATGCCAAAGGGGAGGCGGTTAAAGTGGAACCCCCCCGAAGGGTGTTATGAATGTGGTCAGTTTGGCAGATTCCTCTGACAAGGGAATTTGCCAGAAGCCCATGTTGGCGTCCAGTTTGCTGAACACTTTGGTTCCTGCTAGCATCCCAAGACTTTGTTCGACAGAAGGCAGCACAAACTTTTCTCTGCACACATACTCATTTAGTCCGGTAAAATCCACGCACAGTCTCAGCCTCGGACTGTTTTTCTTCGGAACAACGACCATGCCGGCGCACCAGTCTGTAGGTTCCTCCACTCGGGTGATGACTCCAAGCTGTTCCATCCTTTGGAGTTCCTCCTTGACTTTACCCATTAGAGGTATTGGAATCCTCCTTGGGGTTTTCAATGAGTATGGCACAGCGTTTGGTTTGAGTTTTATGTGGTAGGGCTGCTGCACTTCACCCAGACCGCTGCACAGTTTGGGGTAGGATGTTTTCAGAGTGTCCATTGAAATAACATCAACTCGCACAAGAAGGCCTAGAGCTATGATGGCAGGAAGGCCTAACAGTGGCGTGCTGAGATTTTTGACAATGTAGACCTTTTCTGTTGTCTGTTTTGTCCCATAGTTGAGCTGAAGCTTTGTGAAACCTGCGACCTCCAGTGGTTTCCTTCCAGGACCCAACAATGGTTTCTCCGGCTGCTGGAGAACAGGCATTTTTGCTCTTGGAAATATTTGTTCCAAGTCTGACTCCGCTATTGCAGTGACATCGGCTCCAGTGTCGAGTTTGAAAGACATTTTAGTGTCCCTCACCAGAATATCAGCTGTCCATACCTGGTGGCCTGTTGTGACTGAGCTGAGGAAAAAACTTCGCTCCTCTTCCTCCTCAATACTTTGGACATTCTTACTTTGCCTGCAGACCCGTTGACAGTGGCCTTTCTTTCCACATGCATGACATTTGGCATCATTTGCAGGGCACTCGTATTTAGGGTGAGGAGAGCCACCACATTTATAGCACCATGCGTTTGGTGTACTTTTGCTTTTACTTTTAGACAGCTGGCGTGCGTTCACTGTTTCGCTTTTGAACTTAACTTTGTCTTGTCGTATTTGGCTTTAGTAACTCTATCCACAGAGTTCGCGTTCATCTGCATCACGTTTCCTTCATTCCTCAAAGTTGTTTGTTGCTTTTTGATGTCTTCTGATTGCCTTGCCATATTTACGGCTTTCTCCAAGTCCAAGTCTTTTTCCATTTGCATGCGCTCTGACAGCCTTGTGTCGGCCAAGCCCACTACTATTCTGTCTCTTATGAGCTCATCGTGAAGCTGACCGTAGTTGCAGTGCTCCGCTAATGCATGCAGGGCCATTACAAATGCGTCTACGGTTTCATTTGGCTCTTGTTTGCGCATATTGAAACGTGCACGTTCATAAACAACATTTTTCTTTACAATGAAAAAGCTGTGGAAGCCGTCTCTGACTTTGCTATATTCGAGCTGCTCTGCTTCGGTTAACTTTAAGCCTCTCAGGACATCATCTGCTTCATCTCCCATGCAGTATATTAATGTGTTGACTTGATTTTCATTTGAACTTGAAGACAAATTGCTTGCCTGGCGAAATCTTTCGAAGCGCCGAATCCACTTGGTCCATTCATGTGGTTTGGAGAAATCAAAGGGCTCCAGTGGCTGAATGCTAAACGTGGCGCTGGGCGTGCTAGCCGCGATGCTAACTCCTGCTCTCACCGGTTCATCATCTCTATCTTCTGGCATCTTAGCTCACCTCTCTCCCTCTTCCCACTAGAATGACTTTTAGTGTCTGTCTTCACAGCTACGCAGCACTTCTGACACCATGTCGTGTTCTTTAGCTGAACGAAATAACGTGGGACAACTGCGTGCTGTTGAACGTGAACTTTACTTGGCAGCTTGCATGAGAAAAAGAGACAGCGCATATATAATTACATCACGACGTCAGGTGCGTGACCAAAGATCACTAGTTACAGACAAGATAATACTGTGTCGTTTGTTTACACCACAGTAGAAATTGTTGTTAATAGCAGTGCAGTCGGTGAATAAAGCCCCAACGCTTCAGCAATACGGCCTGTGCCTCTGTGTGCCACCATATCTCCTGCTTAACAAGAGTGAGGTTTTACTCGGGAGTTGACCCCGGAGGAAAAAGCTGCCTCCGGCCCTGGAGAAGACAGATCTCCCCTGCGTCCCCAACCACGGTTAGGAGACGAGAGGCAGGAACGGTTAACACTGGCGACCACGAAGGGACTATCACGCTGTTAAGAGGGTGGTGAGTACCAAACGCAAAGGACAGCGGCAGCTGGGCTGAGTGACTGTTATAGCAGCTAAGCTAGTGCGATATGGCGGCCGCTCGCTATCCCGCCGATATTCATACACAAATAACGAGCTGCTCAAACCCGTTCATGTCACTAAGCAATGATCAGGAGTGCAGACGAGGTGCTGTGAGGGCTCATGAATGTCGGGCTGAGACGAAGTGTGGGCATTATAACCCATTTTTGTGTGATGAAGGCTGCGCGGGCACACTTGTTGATGGAGAGGATTTGTTCGCACCATTCAGCAGCCCCGCTCAATTCGCCCCCTCAAATCCCTTTTTCAGAGCCGACAATCAAAGCCACGCCCCCATGGGAGGCGTAGACATTTACGTGCCCCCGAATCCTGCTCCAAACACATCATTAAAGCTGTATTATGCAGATATAAATCCCTTTGCCACGGCTCACATGAGAAGTTTTGTACACAGCACACCAGCTATTTCCAAGCCCAGAGCAGGTACGCTCCCCATGTTTACTCCTTACATAAATTCAGAGGAGACTGATAAACAGGGGCATTCACCATTGAGTCATTCCTGTCACTCACATACACACAAGAGCCGCTCTGCGCCCAGTCAGCCTCTTACATCAGACAGTGATGAGGACTATGACCCCAAAGAAAGAGTCCCCACTCTACGTCCAGGCCAGTATGACGGCAGCACACCATGGAGAGAGTTCCTGCACAGGTTTGAGACCTGCGCAGAGGCAAATCACTGGTCAGAAAAGACAATGGCCATCCAGCTGAAATTCTGCCTTGTTGGAGCTGCAGGCGCCATCATCCACAGAAACCCTCGTTCATCCGAATGAGACTACCGCCGCCTGCTGGAGGAACTCCAAACTGCATACGGCCCTTCCTCATATCACTCAGCGGCTGTGGCAGTGGAACTGAGGCAAAGAGTATGCAAAGTTGGTGAGGCCCTTCATGTGTTCAGAGATGACATTTATGGAAAAGTAGCTGTAGCTTATGGAAATTGGCCAGAGGCCGAGCAAGATGCTATAGCTGTTGAAGTTTTCACAAATGGCCTGGGCGATGCAGAGCTAATCCAAAAACTGTTAGAAGAACGTCCAGCCACACTAGCTAGAGCTTATGAGATAGCCCATCGCCATGAAACCACAAAGAGAGCTGCGTCCTATATCACTAGCGTCATGCAGCCAGGGGCCCGTAACCTCACTGAACGCAGACCCCGGGCCGCTGTTGTCAGAGAAAGAGACGAGAATGAGACTGTAACTGCCACTACACCTGCAGCTAGCTCCTCACCCAATCGCTTTGCCCCACACACATCTGCAAAAACACCAGGGCAACACAAGAACTTTAAAAAGGGTGACATTCGCTGCCATAACTGTAAGGGCTGGGGTCACAAACAGAGCCAGTGTTCATCCCCTCAAAGAAATGCAAAGACTTTAATTCCGAGCACTCCCCAGGGAGGCCCACAGGCCACGGTGCTCCACTTTAAAGGCCAGAGTCGTGACATGAGCATCCACATGCACATATATGAACTGGAGGTGTGCGCAGTCTTGGACAGTGGAGCGCGGAGGAACGTGCTGCCCCTTCACCATTACAATGCCATTCACCAAGACATGAGACCCCCACTACAGTCATCCATCGTCGAGACTCTGCTCGGGGTGGGACCAGGAGACGTGCTTGTGTGTGGTGAGGCCAAAATACCTGTCAGTATTAACAACTGGCAAGTTGAAGTGGACTTCCTCGTGGCGGACATAACGGGCAATGAAGTACTGCTAGGCCACCCATTCCTCACCCAAGCTGAGGCCCGCCTTGATTTTGGTAAGCGCCGCGTAGTTCTGTTTGGGGAAGAAGTGCCATACTTTCACCCAGAGACTGTCCCAAAGTCGCATGCTGTGAGAGTAGCCAGAACTGTCGTGGTTGAACCCGGACAAGAGTACCTAGTCAAGGGCACTGTGCCTTGTGGCAAAGCAGCTCAGGGAGACATGGTGCTCAGCCCCACAAAAGGCTTTGTTGAGAAGCACAAAATACTCATTGCCAGGGTCCTAGTCAGCGCTCAGCCCACTAATGTTGTTCCACTACACCTCTTTAACCTGGGCAACAAGGCCGTCACTATTAAAGAAGGTGCCATTGCAGGCCTCCTCCAGCCAGCTGAAGCTCTTCCCCCGCCCAGTGCCTCCACAGCGGCAGACTTCCCAGCTAGCTCCCCTGCAGTCCCAGAGCACCTCCAGGAGCTCTATGCCCAGAGTTCCACCGAGCTTAATGACAATGAAAAACTTGAACTGTCTAACCTGTTGTGTGCCTATGAAAATGTGTTTTCCAGAGGGCCCGGTGACCTGGGACGGACCAGTCTTGTGCAGCATGACATCATAACCCGGCCTGGAGCTCCTGTGAAGCAGCCCCCTCGTCGCATGGCTGGAGAAAAGCAGCAACACGCAGACCAGCAGATCCGTGAGAACCTCCAGAACGGCCTCGCCACCCGCAGCCACAGCAGTTGGGCCTCACCGATTGTTATGGTACGTAAAAAGGATGGAACTTACCGTCTTTGTATAGACTATAGAACACTCAACGACCGCACCATCACTGACGCGTACCCACTACCCCGCATCCAAGGCACATTAGACACCCTCGCCACCGCCAAATGGTTCAGCACCTTGGACCTTGCTTCAGGTTATTGGCAAGTCGAGCTGACTCCAAGAGCTCACCGCGCAGCCGCCTTTTGCACCCGAAATGGGCTGTTTGAATGGAACATTATGCCGTTTGGGTTATGCAATGCGCCGGCGACGTTCCAACGCCTTATGGACCGCGTCCTCGCCGGCATGCAGTGGGAGACCTGCCTCGTTTACTTGGATGACATCATCGTGCTGGCCAAGGATGTGTCTGGGATGCTGCAGCGGCTGAGTCAGGTGTTCCAGAGACTTAAACATGCGAACCTCAAACTAAAACCAGCCAAATGCTGCCTCTTCCGCCGCCAAGTGGCTTATCTAGGTCACATTGTGTCCGAGCACGGTGTAGCCACTGACCCCAATAAAGTCCACAAAGTCCAAGCTTGGCCCACTCCCACATCGGTCCAAGAGGTCCGATGTTTCATTGGCCTCGCCTCCTACTATCGCAGGTTCATGAAAGACTTTGCCTCCATTGCCGAACCGTTACACAACCTGACAAGGAAAAACGCACATTTCCAGTGGCACGCTGAACACCAAGCTGCTTTCAACACGCTCAAGCACCGTCTCACCACAGCCCCTGTCTTAGGCTACCCACTGGACCATGGTGAAATGATCTTGGACACCGATGCTAGTGACACAGGCATCGGCGCCGTCCTCTCACAGATGCAGGATGGCGCGGAACGTGTGTTGGCATACGGCAGCCGCAAACTAGCCAAAGCTGAACAGAACTATTGCACTACAAGACGAGAGCTGCTAGCCATTGTCGATTTCACGTCACATTTTCGGCAGTATCTACTTGGGCGGCCTTTCAAAGTACGTATCGACCACAGCAGCCTGCGTTGGTTAACCCAAATGAAAGAGCCAGAAGGTCAGTTAGCCCGGTGGCTTGAGAAGCTAGCAGAGTACGAGTTTGAAATCATTCATCGCCCAGGTCGCTTACACAATAATGCTGACAGTCTCTCCCACAGGCCCTGCCGCCAGTCCTGTCCTTGTAAAATGCAGGACCCCTCCTCACAGCCGAGAATCATAAGCCACCAAGCCATTCAGTGTGAATTGGACTCTGACACCAGCTCCCTGTCGCTGAGTCCGGTGGGGTAGAGACATGCCCTACACCCACAGCCGTGAGTCCGGTGGGGGTAAGTGCAGACAGCTTTACCAATACAGACACTTTAAAACAAAAAGAGACAATTTATGTGACGAATACAAATGAGACCACACTGTTTCCTGGCTGGACTATAGAAGAGTTGTGCCAGGCCCAAGCCGCTGATACAGACATTGCACCAATAAAAGCTTGGTTAGAGGCCAGCAGTGAGCGCCCTCCCTGGACCACAGTCGCCCCTTGCAGTCCAGCCACCAAAACATACTGGAGCCAATGGAAAAGACTGTATTTCTGAGATGGAGTTCTGGTCCGCCGTTTTTACTGTCTGGACGACACACAGTACTACCCCCAAATTGTCCTGCCACACAAAATGCAACCCAACGTCATGTGCCAGATGCACGAGGGGCCAATAGGTGGACATTTTGGTATTGAACGGACTGTGGCCAGACTTCAAACCAGATATTACTGGTACCACATGAGAGAAGACGTGGCTCTCTGGTGCCGGACTTGTACCAACTGTGCATGCAGAGCCAGACCCCACAAAACGCCACAAGCGCCCATGGGAACTGTCAGGGTCGGAGCCCCCATGGAGCGCATTGCACTGGACATTATGGGCCCACTCAATGAGACGGAACGCAAAAACCGCTATATGCTCGTAATACAGGAGTATTTCACAAAATGGGCTGAAGCATTTCCTATTCCAGACGAAAAGGCTGTCACCGTGGCACGCGTTGTTGCAACAGAATGGGTGTGCCGCTTCGGAATGCCTCACTCTTTGCACAGCAACCAAGGGCGCAATTTTGAATCAGAGGTGTTTCAAGAAATGTGCCGTCTATTTGGCATTGAGAAAACCCACACTACGCCATTCAGACCACAGTCAGATGGCCAGGTTGAGCGTTTCAATGCCACACTGCAAAAGATCTTGGCCTCTACTGCAGAACGTTGTCACTGGGATTGGGACCTGATGATCCCATATGCAGTTATGGCCTACAGAGCGACCAAGCACAGTGCTACTGGTTTTACCCCCAACTATATGATGTTCGGATGTGAAATAAATGAGCCTTTGGACCTTGTAGCCGGTCTGCACCCGGACTCTGATGATCCCATATGCAGTTATGGCCTACAGAGCGACCAAGCACAGTGCTACTGGTTTTACCCCCAACTATATGATGTTCGGACGTGAAATAAATGAGCCTTTGGACCTTGTAGCCGGTCTGCACCCGGACTCTGACCCTGCACCTTCAGCCCCAGAGTATGTGCAGCAAATACGCGAGTGGCTGGAGCTGGCTCACAACATTACTCGAGAAGCCCTGGGTGAGTCAGTCACACGTGCAAAAAGACAATATGACAAAAATGCTTGCCACACACAGTACAAAGTCGGAGACGCAGTGTGGTACCTCATCAAAGGAACACGGCATGTCAGAAACAGAGTCAAAAAGTTTCTCCCCTCATACGAAGGACCCTTCTTTGTTATGGGACAGCTGGATGATCTAGTCTACCGGATCCAAAACAGCCCCAGAGCCAAAGTCAAAGTCGTCCGTCATGACCAACTGAAACATTACCGCAGCCGTGAGCAGCTGGACAACACTTGGGTCCTGGACCAAGCCCAGAACTGGACACCTTCTGAGATCTTGCCACCAGCTGTGGACGGGGACCCGGCAGACCAGGACCTCAGCCTGTACAACCTGTTCGCTACCGCCTCCAGTGATGGCCCCAGTAGTTCCCGGCTGTCCACTCCACCTGCTAATGCCCCCAATGTGATCGGGTCTCTTCCACCCACTCCTTCCCATGTGATATTTGGCCATGGTGGGGGTGCGGTGGGAGAACCATGCCATCAGGCTCAGCACGTGTCACGGCCCAAACGTCGGCGCAGAGGACCGGACCGTTACGGGGACTGGGTTACTGAGTGAGCCAACTGTGGTAGTTCATGTCTGCACTAGAGACTCTCCAGTTTACATTTTAGACTCTAGTCTAGTTGTAATGTTCTATACGTTTGTTTTAAAAGAAAAAAAAAAGCTGAAGTAACAATGCTTTCATATACCCACCTGCACTTGATTCCATTTGAATGTATTGTATTCTGATTCAGTCGGTCAGTATTACTCCCGGTCGCCAAAGAATAGGTTTCAAAGTATAATGTACTCTTTGTTTAATTAGAGACAATTGCATTTCATTGGGTTTTTTTTTACTCATGTGTTCACTGCTAAATGAGCTAATTTTTATATTGTATGGACACTTGTCATTATATTATAAACTACCTATTTGAATACCAGTTTTATATTATTTAGATGGAATGGAATTAATATTAATTGCCAGTCCATGGTGGGGGTAGTGTTGTAAGATGTGTCTCTTTTATGTATTTAGACAGGACAGCTCAGTGCGTGAACGTGAGGGAGTGCGTGCGCGCAGCCGAGGCGCGCCGCCGCAGTGTGTGTGGAACGGCCCCGACGAGTGAACGGTGTGTATGATTTTGGGCGGATGAGAGACAGAGAGCGAGGCGACCGGAGCAGGTAGAAATTGTTGTTAATAGCTGTGCAGTCGATGAATAAAGCCCCAACGCTTCAGCAATACGGCCTGTGCCTCTGTGTACCACCATATCTCCTGCTTAACAAGAGTGAGGTTTTACTCGGGAGTTGACCCCGGAGGAAAAAGCTGCCTCCGGCCCTGGAGAAGACAGATCTCCCCTGCGTCCCCCAACCACGGTTAGGAGACGAGAGGCAGGAACGGTTAACACCTGCTTAGGTTGTACAGTCTGACAGCCGTTGGTAGGAAGGACCTGCGAAACCTCTCGGTTGTGCACCTGGGATGATGTAGTCTGCTGCTAAATGAGCTCCTCAGTGCATTCAGTATGTCCTGCATAGGGTGGAACTCGGACTCCAGCAGAGATGACAGTTTAGCCACCGTCCTTCTCTCTCCTATCTCCTCCAACGGATCAAGGCGCTGCCCCAGGACAGAGCTAGCTTTCTTGATCAGTTTGTTCAGTCTCTTCCTATCGGCTGCAGTAATGCCACTGCCCCAGCAGACCACTCCAAAAGTGATGGCTGATGCCACCACCGTGTCATAGAATGTCTTCAGCAGCGCCCCTTGTACACCAAAAGACCTGAGTCTCCTCAGTAGGAACAGCCTGCGCTGTCCCTTCTTGTAGAGTGCGTCAGTATTGTGTGACCAGTCTAGTTTATTGTTCAGATGAACACCCAGGTACTTATAGGATGTCACCATCTCGATGTCTGTTCCCTGTATATTTACTGCTGCTGTGAGGGGCTGCCCATGCCTGCGGCAGTCCACCACCAGCTCCTTAGTTTTCCTCGCGTTGATCTGGAGGCAGTTCCGATGGCACCAGTCCACGAAGTCCTGGATAAGCCCTCTGTACTCAGCTTCATCTCCATTGGAGATGAGGCCAACGATCGCAGAGTCATCAGAGAACTTCTGTAGATGGCAGTGTGTTGTGTTGTGTGAGAAGTATAAAGAGTGAACAGGAAGGGAGCCAGCACCGTTCCCTGGGGGGCCCCCGTGCTACCGATGATCGTGTCAGACACACAGTCCCGGGTTCTCACAAACTGAGGCCGGTTCGTGAGGTAGTCCAGGATCCATGATGACAGGTGCTGGTCCACCCCTGCGCGCAGCAGCTTGTCCTTCAGCATCATCGGTTGGATGGTGTTGAAAGCACTGGAGAAGTCAAAGAACATGATCCTCACCATATTCCCGGGCTTCTCCAGGTGGGACAGAGAACGGTGAAGGTGAAGGAGGAAGATCACCGCATCCGCCACCCCAATGCCATGCTGGTAGGCGAACTGGAGTGGATCCATCGCTGGTTCCACCAGGGGGCGGAGGTGAGCAAGGAGCAGTCTCTCCAGGGTCTTCATCAAGTGGGACGTCAAGGCCACCGGTCTGTAGCTGTTCAGGTCTTTGGGGTGGGAAGTTTTTGGTACAGGTACCACACAAGATGTTTTCCACAGCTGTGGTACCCTCCCCAGCTTCAGGCTCAGGTTGAAGATGTACGTCACAATCCCACACAGCTGGTCTGCACAGGACTTGAGGAGCTTTGCGGTGATGCCGTCCGGTCCCGACGCCTTCCTTGCCTTGATCTTCCTCAGCTCCGTCCTCACCTGGGTCCTGGTCAGGGTCAGGATGGGGGGCTGTGTGTTGGGAGTGGGGGGGTGTTGGTGGAGTGGGGAGTGGGCAGCAGGACTTGATTTCTTTAGAGGCAGCAGTGGTTGTTGTGCAGTCGGGGGGGAGGGCGGTTGGTCAAACCTATTGAAAAACAGATTCAGGTTGTTTGCCCACTCCCTGCCCCCCGTGGCCTGGGAGGAGGTATTCTGGAGCCCAGAGATGGTTTTGAGGTTTCTCCAGACCCCGCTGATGTCGCTCTGTTGCAGCTTGTCCTCCATCTTCTTCCTGAAGCTGTCCTTGCCTTCTCTGATCTTTCTCCTCAGCTCCCTCTGTACGGACTTCAACATCTCCCTGTTCCCCGACCTGAAGATCCTCTTCTTCTCTCTCAGAAGTGTTTTTATCTCAGGGTTGATCCAGGGTTTGTTGTTTGAGCAACACCGTATGGTCTTGGTGGGAACGGATTTGTCCACACAGAAGCTGAGGTAGTCTGTGAAGGTGTGAGTGAGGCCATCGATGTCCTCACCATGTGGATCGCAGCGCTGCTTCCAGGCGGTGGCTTCAAAACAGCCCTTTAGAGTGTCCATTGTCACCTCAGACCATAACTCCACAGTGTGCATGGCCGGAGGTTGCCTGTGCACTAGGGGTTTGTACACCGGCCGGAGATGAACCAAGTTGTGATCCGATCTCCCGAGTGGGGGGAGTTGTAATGAGGTGTACGCCTCCTTAGTGTTTGCGTAGAATAAGTCCAGTGTTTTATTGTCTCTAGTGTGGCATGTGACATACTGGGTGAACGTGGGTAGAATGGGAGATAGTGAAACATGGTTGAAATCGCCTGAGATGAGGAGAAGAGCATCTGGGTGTTCTGTCTGCAGCCTGCTGGTTACTGAATGGATGACGTCACGCGCTGTCCCAGCGTTCGCCGTCGGATTTGCATAAACAACAATGCAAATCACGTGTGAGTGTTCTCTCGGGAGATATGTAGGCCGCATGCTAACAGCTAGCAACTCAATGTCTTTGCTGCAGTGTCGTTGTTTAACAGTGATATGTCCCGGTCTGCACCAGTTGTTGTTAACATACATTATCACTCCACCGCCCCTTGCTTTGCCACTGTCTGGTGTTCGGTCTGCCCGTATCATGTGGAAACCCTCCAGCTCAATGTTAGCATCTGCTGCTAGTTCAGTTAGCCACGTCTCAGAAAACAAAAGGAGAGAGCACTCCCGATATGTGCTATCGTAACGGCAGATAGCCGCTAGCTCATCTACCTTTCCCAGTAACGACCGTACATTTCCCATGACAATAGATGGAAGGGAGGGTCTGTACCTTATATTTTTTGTCCTCCGCCTTACTCCAGCCCGGCAGCTGCGGCGTTTTCGCCTCAGTTCTCTCGGTATGTCGAGTTTTTCCAGTGGGACCGGGTGGTGGTTGAATGCTAGCAGCTCTTCCCTGCTGTATCGTATCCTGCTATAAACAGTGGCACCGTCCACCGGCTCAGGAGACATTTGGGACGATCTGTGTGTCCGTGATATAAGTGGAGTGAAAAAAAGACGGATCAAAAAGAGAGAGGAAGGGAAAAAGACTCGGAATCGAGCCGCTGTTGCAAAGGGCGGCCGACTCGTGTGGCGCCGGGAGAGAAAAAAAAAAAAATTCCAAATTTACACTGTTATACAAGCTGTACACTGACTACTTTACATTGTATCAAAGTTTCATATCTTCAGTGTTGTCCCATGAAAAGATGTAATAAAATATTTACAAAAATGTGAGGGGTGTACTCACTTTTGTGAGATACTGTATCTACTTTTCTTCTCTCAATCATATCAGCCAACTCTCTGCCTTTACCAGTCATAGTCCCTACATTTAACATCCCTACTCTCACCTCCACACTTCTACCTTTCCTCTTCTCTCTCTCCCTCCTAACACGCCTTCTCCTTCTCCTCCTCGATCTTCGACTAACACTAGCCCAGTTTCCACCGGCACCCTGTCAGTTAACAGCACCGGTGCTGATCATTGTTAACCCAAGCCTCAACCAATCTGGTATGAAAGTCTCATTTGTCATGATCCACATGTTTGATTTGGCATAGGTTTTACATCAGATTCCCCTCCTAACACAACCCTCCCCATTTAGCCAGCCTTGGGACCGGCCCAAGGAGTTCACTGGCTTGCGCACCCCCTGTGGCTGGGTTATATTTATTAATACAGTACAATTGATTTATATATTTCTGTACAAAATACATGTTATTTACTTTTTAACATGCTTTACTGTCTCACCTTGATGATGTCATTAATGGTGCAGAGAAAATAAGCAAAGTAGGTCCAAAAGGTCAGTGTTTTTATCATTATATTGCGTTCACTATCAGTTTTGTGCAATTTACTAAAAATAGTAACTAATTACAGTTACTAGTTACTTCTTTTCAAAAGTAATTGAGTTACTTTACCAATTACTGCATGATTAAAGTAATTAGTTACTTGGTAAAGTAACTTTCATGTTACTTTTAAATGCATACTTAAATCCTCACACACATAGCAAGACGATTTAATTAATGGATTACATTATGAGCTTATTAATGTCAGGCTGAAAACAGACTCAGACAGAGCTTTTAGAACATGCTCAGTCTGCTTTATCCTGCCTTGAGAGCTCTTATTGTGGGAAAAATCTGAAGAAAATCAATATGATATTGTCATTAATTTCCTCATTTTGGAGTGAGAAACAGGGTTTGTGAAGAGAGAGAGAGAGAGAGAGAGAGAGGGAAAAAGAGTGAGACTCGCTCCAAATGAGTGAAAGCTGTTCTTGTTTATCTTACCTTTATGATATGGATTAATCCATTGTATAGTGATCCAAAGAAAATGTCCATTATCCAGAGTCCAAATGTAAATGTAAATGAAAAATAATCTATTTCCACAAAAACAAAGTAGCTTCATCTTTTCCTCCGCTCAGTAGTGAAGAATCAGGCTCTTTGCAACAGGTCACATCGACTGATGGCTCATATCAGCGGTCAGTTTGTATGTTCATTTATTTGCACAAAAAATATCTATCCATATTAATATAACGAGAAACACATCTGATCAAATTTCAATAACTGCAACGCATTACTGAATTTTTAAACAGTAGTTTTGCTACACAGCACATTACTGCAAAAGTAGTGGCATTACAGAAATACGTCACTCCAACACTGTTGACTATATAGCCCACTACATTTGAATTCACTATATATAAGATTATAGCGTATTTTGGTTTGGGTTTTTTTGTTGTTTTTTACATTTCCAGATTAGTAAATTTAGGCAATAAATTTAAAATAAAATACTATTGGTGTTGCCAACTCATGGGGGGATTCCGCCATGCTCTGTCTCTTTGCCTTTTTTCCTTATTTGTATAGTTGTAGAAGAGCTTGGAAGAACGAGGCGATGTGATATATAAACCAAAGTTTATTATCAGCTCTTCTAACAAGTCTCATCCTAGTGCAGCAGCAGAAGAAGGAAAGAGAGCGAACACTTTCAGCTCTATGAACTTATACTTGCACATAGCAAAAGACATGCAAATCCAAAGCTGACATCCCTCCTTATCTTAATCCCCCCATTGTCTTCGTACTCCTCCTCATGGCCCTGGGGGGTCAGGGCAGCTCCTCCGGTCTCCACCGCAGTGCCTGGGAAACTCTTTGATTCTCACTGGCGGTTGAGATCTCTTTATCCTGTTCTGAGGTGTGAAGTCGCCTTACATATGTAATCACCAAACATTCTCATATGCTTCAACATATGTAGGTTATGGAATATATGATAAATATAGACCACAGCCCCCCCCCAAACGACTAAGAAAAGGACAATAGAAAAATTCACAGTTTAAGATAATTATTATGACATACTAACTGCTACACCTCTTGCCACAGGAGAAACTTTCTAGCAGCCATGCCCCTAAGAGAGTTCAGTGGTAATCATAACAGCATAGTAAAATCACAAGTCAGTCCTAAACTGTTACAGCACAATTAGTGAACAACTGTTGAGTAGTTTGTATCAGTCTCTGTGCCGTCTGGGTTTTAATCTTCTCCCGAAACTGCTGTGGGTCCGCTTGGGCGTCCTGCTGGGACCTTTCTGTAAGGAATCTGCAGCTTGGGGAGGAGAGTGATTATTTGTTCCCTGCAGGGGGGCTGAGTCTTTTCTCTTGGGGGGTCTACCCCTCCGAGGTGCTCTCGCCAACCGTGCAGGCTCGTCTTTCAACAAGAAGGCAGGTTTAAGTCTGTCAATGCTGACTGTTTCTTTTCTATCCCCAAAATCAAGCACAAAGTGTTTATCACCAAGTTCCAGCACTCTGAATGGCCCATCGTATGGTGGGCGGAAAGTTGGTTTTAAAGCTTCATGCCTAACAAAAACGAATTCAGCGTTCTTTAAAGCTTGAGGGACAAAAACCCGTGGAAAAGAGTGATGAGCCGGACTGGGGAGAGAGTCTGGTCCGCTGCTGCCTAAAAACCTCGGGGCTGGAAGATGACCTGGTTCTGGGTTCTCTGGTAAAAATTCACCTGGGAGCCTGAGAGGTTGTGCAAAAACTAATTCTGCTGGAGAGGCGTCTAGATCCTCTTTGGGCGCAGCACGCAACCCCAATAAAACCCAGGGAAGTTTATTTACCCAATTTGTATCCGTTAGTGAGGCTCTGAGGGCGGCCTTTAAAGATCTGTGAAAACGCTCGCATAACCCATTAGCCTGAGGGTGATAAGCGGTGGTGCGGTGAATTGTCGCTCCTAAGCTGCTGGACATGGCTGACCAAAGCTCCGAGACAAATTGAGGCCCCCTATCGGACGTGATGTCCGATGGGACGCCGAAACGTGCCACCCAGTTTATCAAAAAAACGCGAGTGACTTCCTCCGCTGTGGTTGACGCCAGAGGGACTGCCTCTGGCCAGCGCGTGGTGCGGTCTATCATTGTTAACAGGTGTGTGAAACCTTGGGAGGAAGGTAGTGGTCCCACGAGGTCGACATGAACGTGGTCGAACCTTCTAGCAGGGATTGGAAAAGGCTCCAGAGGGGCTTTTGTGTGTTTGTGTATTTTGGCGCGCTTACAAGAAATGCAAGTTTTTGCCCATTCTTTTACGTTTTTGCGCAGGCCAGGCCACACAAACTTTTCGGCGACCATTTTAACCGAGGCGCGCACACCTGGGTGCGCGAGGGAGTGAATTGAGTCGAAAATACGGCGGCGCCATGTAGCTGGGACTAACGGGCGAGGTCGGCCGGTTGAGATATCGCATATTAGGGGGGGCACGCCGTCGCGTAAACCCCTTTCTTCCAGCCTTAACCCTGTTGGTCCAGACAAGAGTGCGCGCACGTCCGCGTCACTGCTTTGTTCCTCTGCCATGGCTGCATAATCTATCCCTGCATGGATTGGGGCCGCATATGTGTCCGCGTTGGTGAAGAGTTCCGCGGCTGAGGTAGTATAATCTGTCTCCTCGCGCTCTGACGATGTCACAGCGCGAGAGAGGCAGTCTGCTACCACGTTAAGTTTGCCTGCCACATGTCGAATGTCTGTGGTGAACTCTGAAATCGCAGCCAGCTGTCTTTGTTGCCTGCCTGACCACGGTTCGGAAATTTTAGCCATAGCAAAGGTGAGCGGTTTGTGGTCTACAAAAGCCGTGAAACTCCACCCTTCTAACCAGAACTGGAAGTGGCGGATGGATAAATGAAGCGCTAGCAGCTCCCTGTCAAAAGTGCTGTATTTACGCTCGGTTTGGTTTAGCGATTTGCTGAAGAATGCCAAAGGTTGCCAGATTCCGCTGACATGTTGTTCTACAACTGCCCCTATAGCTAGGTCCGAAGCGTCTGTGGTTAGCGCAATGCAGGCCGAGGGATCGGGGTGAACCAACAATGTGGCATTAGCTAGGGCGCTTTTTACTTCCGCGAAGGCGCGTTCGGGCTCCGGGGTCCATTCGACCGCGTTGGAAGCTTTTTGTTTTCTGAGCGCGTCATATAGGGGCTGCATGAGCTGAGCTGCGTGGGGGAGGAAACGGTTGTAAAAATTAACCATGCCCAAAAATTCCTGCAGCGATTTGACCATATGTGGCCGTGGGAAACTTTTTATCACGTGAACTTTGTCTGGAAGTGGGACTGCCCCCTTTGGAGAAACTCTGTGTCCTAAAAAATCAATTTGTGACACGCCGAATTTGCATTTGGCTGGATTGACTATCAACCCGTGCTCTTCTAGCCTCTGAAAAACCATAGTGAGATGCCGCTCGTGTTCTTCCTCAGACGGGCTGGCTACCAGCATATCGTCGAGGTAGACGAAAACAAAAGGGAGGTCGCGTAATACTGCGTCCATCATCCGCTGAAAGGTTTGAGCCGCGCCTTTGAGGCCGAAAGGCATTTGCAAAAATTCAAAAAGGCCGAAAGGGGTTATTACATGATAACCGCGGACCAGGTCTATTTTTGAAAAAATGCGCGCACCCGCCAGATGCAGTGAAAAATCCCGAATGTGAGGAATTGGGTAGCGGTCATGCGCTGTCGCATTGTTTAATCTGCGGTAATCACCGCACGGTCTCCAAGAACCGTCGGATTTCGGAACCATGTGAAGTGGTGAGGCCCAGGGGCTTTTCGAGCGTCTAATAATGCCTAATTTTTCAAGGGTGGTAAACTCGTCCCGAGCTATGGCGAGCTTGGCCGCGTCTAAGCGCCGGGCTTTGGCAAATATGGGTGGGCCCGTTGTGGGAATAAAATGTTCAACCCCGTGTTTAGCCACTGTGGCTGAGAATTTGGGAATTGTGAGTGCTGGAAATTGGGTGAGGAGTTGATCAAACTTACCTCCTGCTGTGGTGACGCTAGCCTGCACGGGTGGTGGAGAAATACGAGCTGAGCAGGGAATAGAAGCAAAGGACAGTGCATTAACCAAGCGTCTGTTCGCTAGATCAACTAATAACCCATGTGCACACAAAAAATCTGCACCCAACAAGTTAAAACTCACCGCCGCTACAACAAATGTCCATCTGTAGTTGCGGCCGTGGATGCAGAGGTGCAGGCTCTTTTTGCCAAAAGTGTCGATGGTGGAGCCGTTGGCTGCCACCGCTCCATTGCCCTGGGGGCCCATGGCCCGGTCTGCTTGGGAGGGCATGACAAAACTTAGTTGAGCTCCCGTGTCGATAAGGAACCGCTTGCCGGTGTGTCCGTCCGTCACATATAAAAGCTTGCTTTTTTCGCCGAGAACCGCCGCTGTTAACGGCTCTCGGCTTCGGCGTTTTCCGGAATTTGTGAATTTGCAGGGGGGAACGCATTTGTAAGCCTTCTCGGCGAAGCGGTGGTGGTAATAACAAACATCGCTCCGTCTGTTGCGTCCTGGCTGTGTCGCTGTCACCGCGGGCTGATTCTGCTCGGTGATTTGTGGCTCCTCGTGGCTCCGGACATCAGCGTTGAGGTCTGTGGATGCTGCTGTGGGTGTCTGCTCCTTGCAGGCGTTGACGAGCCGTTGAGCTTCGTGAGCCAGCGTGCGGAAGTCTTGCTGGGTGCTGCATCGCATGTTGGCCAGCGTCCCTCTCATGTGTGGCGGCAGCGTACTGAGGAATATGAAATGGAAGAGGAAGTTGTCATTGTCCTCTTCTTTAAGTTGCAGCAAGTCCTCCATGAGGGCCTTGGGTCTGCCTCCTCTGTGGCCGTAAACCGCCAGGATCCTCTCGGCTCTCTCCTCGGCTGAGGGGACGTAATTTGCCACGATGGTCACTTTCAGTTCTTCATATTTGTCCTGGGCCGGCGGCCGTTGGATTATGCTCCGCGCACATCTCGAAGTGGCGGCGTTGAGTTTGGCAACGATGTGATAGAACTTTGTATTGTCAGCCGTGATGCCCGCAAGTGCAAACTGGGCTTCAGCTTGCAGAAACCACGATGCGGGGTCTTCCTGCCAGAAGTCCGGCAGGTTGACGGTGACGGCGTTTGTGTAGACCGTCACTGCTGTGTCCGCAGGGTGAGAGTGCCTTGCTTCGGCTCTCTCCGCGGCGCTGGTGCTCGGTTGAGCCCTCTCTATCACTTCTGCCGGGGGGGAACGTCGTCCATCTGTTCCCCTGTCTGCGTGGGCGCCGGCATCTGCCTGGGTCGCCACAGATGAGTCGATCACGGGGGAACGCCTCTGGTCCATACTCGCGTCAGGGTCACCAGTGTAGAAGAGCTTGGAAGAACGAGGCGATGTGATATATAAACCAAAGTTTATTATCAGCTCTTCTAACAAGTCTCATCCTAGTGCAGCAGCAGAAGAAGGAAAAAGAGACCGAACACTTTCGGCTCTATGAACTTATACTTGCACATAACAAAAGACATGCAAATCCAAAGCTGACATCCCTCCTTATCTTAATCCCCCCATTGTCTTCGTACTCCTCCTCATGGCCCTGGGGGGTCAGGGCAGCTCCTCCGGTCTCCACCGCAGTGCCTGGGAAACTCTTTGATCCTCACTGGCAGTTGAGATCTCTTTGTCCTGTTCTGAGGTGTGAAGTCGCCTTACATATGTAATCACCAAACATTCTCATATGCTTCAACATATGTAGGTTATGGAATATATGATAAATATAGACCACAATAGTGTTATATTTCTGAGTTCTAATTCCTGTTATTTTATCTTTAGTTGGTTTTCACATATTCTGTATTGTATTCTGTATATTCTGTATTGTTTCTGAGTATGACGTATTTTCCTGTTTACGTTCATTGTAGTTTTGTTATTTACATGTTTGGGTTTACTTGTCTTTATTTATCATTACATTATATTCGTTTCTTGCCGGTTCCTTTTTTCTCTTTCTCCGGGGTTGCAGCTGTCAGTGGACCCTCAGTGGACCCAGCCTCCCGTGCTGCCTCCCAGCTAGTTGAGGTCATCGCGGGTGCTCTGTCCCAGTCTGGGTCCACCGAGGGTGCAGCTCTGTCTCAGCTCGGACCCACTGAGGGTGCAGCTCTGACCCAGCCCGGGTCCACCAAGGGTGCAGCTCTGACCCAGGCCGGGTTCACCGAGGGTGCAACCTCGCTCCAGCCCGGAGCCACCACGGGTGCAGCTTTGCTCCAGCCCGGAGCCACCGCGGGTGCTGCTATGTCACAGTCCGGGACCATCGAGGGTGCTGCAGAGCAGTCCAAAACCATTGTGGTCCCCTCTCCTCTGCCAGACACCATCTTGGTCCTTCTCCTCTGCCAGACACCATCGTGGTCCCCTCTCCTCTGCCCGAGGCCATTGTGGTTCCCTCTCCTCCACCGGACATCGTCGGGATTTCCCTAATATCTCTGTCCCTTTCTTTGTTGGGCCTCCCTGTGGGGCAGCCGCCTCCTGGGCCACCCCTTTTGTTTAGGTGGCTAAAGAACTCTGGCCGACCGCCTGACAGACTATGTCGCTGAGTTGGGTGGCCCACGTTCTCCGGCAGGTCACCCGATTAGTACCATCACGCCATCTGCCAGGTCTGGGACTTTAGCCGGCCACCTGAACTGTCTAGTTCTTTGGTCCAGGGGGCCCAAGTGCCTGGTCCTGCACAGGTGTGGGTCCTGAGCAGGGTCTTTGTTTTTGTTTCCTCTTTGTCTGGGTTTTGCTGGGGTGATAGAGCTGAGAGTTTTTCTCATTTTCTCTGATTTGTTTCAGTTCCCCTGTGCCTGGGTCCCCCTCCTCCTGCCCGGTGTGGGATTGTTTTCTTGTTGGGGTGTTTTTTTTGTGTGGGGGTCTTTTTCTTTCAATGTTGCCGGGGTGTCTGGTTCCCACCCCTTAAGGGGGGGAAGGCTTTGTCACGATCTGAGCACGGGAAGGAGGGGGTCCACCGGGCTCAGTCTCTTTGTTTTGTTTTGTTGTTTTTTTTCATATTTGTATTGTGTATTAGTTTTGAGTTGTAATTCCTGATATTCTACCTTTGGTTGATTTTCACACGTTCTGCATTGTTTTTTAGTATGATTTATTTTCCTGGTTGCATTCATTGTTGGCTTGTTATTTACATATTTGGATTTACTTGTTTTTATTATATTATTATTCTGTTGTTTTCTCTCTTCCTGGGGCTGCAGCTGTCAGTGGCACTTGCGGGTTTTTTGCTCTCTTGTGGGCGGTGCCCCTGTCGGCTGTCAGTCCCATTTTCTCTCTCTCACTACTCCCAGCTGATTCCTATTATAATCATTGTCACCTCCTGCCCGCTCATGGTATCTGCACCTGCCATCATTTGTTTCATTTGTTTCTGGTCTTATTTAAGGGTTGTTATTTTCCTCCCTCATTGCCAGAGTCTTACCAGCTATTGTCTCCACTGGAACCTTGGCCCTGTTCTGGTGTGCTGTATTTCGCCGTAAGTTTGCTATGTATATCTGTTTGGATTTTCTGTTAGTGCACCATTTGAACTTTGTTTTGTTTTTTCAATAAATTTCTCAAACTGCAGTTCAGCATCTGGGTCTTCCTCTCTGCCCTGAGGTGCAATTTATGACAGTTTCTTAGTATGACGTATTTTCCTGTTTACATTCATTGTAGTTTTGTTATTTATATGTTTGGGCTTACTTGTCTTTATTCATCATTACATTATATTCATTTCTTGACAGTTCCTTTTTTCTCTCATTCTGAGGTTGCAGCTGTCAGAGGCACTTCCAGGTTTTTCCCGATTGTGGGTGGTGCCCCTGTTAAGCTGTCAGCCCCATATCCTCTCCTCATGACTCACAGCTGATTGTCATCAACTTCCCCTCCTGTTCGCTCATGTGATCCACACCTGTCATCATTTGTTATCATTTGTTTCTAGCCCTATTTAAGGGCTGTTATTTTCCTCCCTCATTGCCGGAGTCTCAGCTACTCGTCTCTACCAGAACCCTGGCCCTGTTCTGGTGTGCTGTGCTGTGTGTGTAAGTTTGCTTGTGTTTCAGTTTGGATTTTCTGTTGGTGCACTGTTTGAACTTTGTGTTTTGTCAATAAATATCACAAACTGCAGTTCAGGGCGTGGGTCTCTCCTCTCTGCCTCGAGGGGTAATTCATGACACTAATTTATAATTGTTATCTTGTCTTCAGGGCATGGGTCCCAGCCCTCACTTTGTTTCATTTTGGAATTTTCTGTATTTCCCTCTGATTATTATCTTTATCCTTGATTTCCGTTATTATTATTCTGTTTTGTATATTTATTTCTCCATGGGTCGTCCTCTTAGTTTAAAGTTTATCAGCATTACTTACTGTATTATCATTATCATGGTCTTGTCTCTTCTAATCCTCTGTATGTGATTGTCTGCTCAGCCCAGCCTGTCCTGTTTATCTGTGACCATGCCCTGCTGTCTCTGTTTGCCCTGATTGTGCCACCTGTTCTGTATATTGTTGATTGCCTGTGTGTCCATATATGTCAGCCCCAATCTGTGTATTGTCATGTGTGTCGTTTGTCATATCAGCGTGAACAACATGCCCTTGTTCAGCCCTGTATCCTGCCGTGGCTTGTGAGTATTGTTACAGCTCCTGAGCTGTCAGTTGTCACGGGGTTGTGTATGGAGAGCTGGACCCAAACACGAGATTTCAAGTTTCAAATGATTTATTTCAAGAGCTGAGCAAGCCCTGGCCAGCTCGAGGGCCAAAATAACAATTCCACAGGCAGGCAAGCAAACTGAACAAGAAATAATAATCCAAAAGGCAAAAGCAGGCAGAAGCATATGCCCTGATTGTGCCAAATGATTAAATGACAAATGACAAATAAGGAAACCAGACAGAACACAGACTGATATGCACATATCTAGGAGGGGGGAGTAATCAAGACAACACGGCACAGGTGGAGAGAGCAATCATGACTGACAACTGACACATGAGGAAAACAGAGGTGGCAGGATGGGCTGGGCTAGACACACAACCACAGATGGAGAACATACAAAACATGAGCAGAGGATCAGAGGGGAGACAAGACCATGACAATAATAATACTAATAATGACCAAACTGAGAAACAAGCAGGAAGCAAATCCATTTGGAACTCAGATGCAGACACAATGATGGATAATAATAAATACAGAAAAGCTCAAAATACAATTCAAAGTGAGGACAAGGACTGGGGACCATGCCCAGAAAACAAGGAGCAAAATAATTCAGAATGAGGACATGGGGCCCAATCCATGTCCTAACATCAGTTATCTTTTGTGTTTTCACTATAGAGCTGCGCCCATCTGGCCAGCGCTTTATTAAATTATTGCCAACTTTAAATATTGCATTTGGGTCCAATTTTCCACCAGCCATGACAATTTCCCCTGCCAGTAATCAGTTTAGTAATTAACTATCTAAAAAAAAATGTAATTGAAATTAATTATGATTAATTTTGAAAAATGTCTAGAATTAATTCATTTGAATTTTTAATCAATTCCCAGCACTCGTATAAATATATTTATATTCTAAGAGAGATTTACATTGTTGTCAATTGAATGGGACCTTTAAATAAATGGGTTTATTGCTTTTTTAATGTAAGGGGCTAAAAACATTATGCACAATATGTCTGCATAAACTCTACTTCTTTTGTTGTCTCAGTGATATTGTGTATATTGTGGGCACCCAGCACAATGCAGACTGATAATATTCACGCTCGGCAGGGATTGCATACAAACAGAGAGCCCCTTGGGGGACAACCAGTTAATCACGCGATTGATATGTATGGACTGATATCAATATGTAAATCAGAATCAGAATCAGAATCAGGTTTATTGCCATTGTTCATGTAGTACACAAACTAGGAATTTGTCTCGGTACAATGCTGCAACATTAAACATGATAAGATAAGAGAAATAAACTATACATGTAATAAAGTGTAGGATAAGATTAAGTGATACTGGTCAACAGTTAAAATATATATTAGCCAGCAGCAGATACTGTGGAGAACTATATAGTGCAGTCGGTAATGCAGGAAGAAAACAGTGATGATTGACATGAGTCTGGTTGAGCTGCTGTACATGGTGCACGAGAGTCACTTAGTGTTCAGCAGTCTGATGGCAGAGGGGAAGAAGCTGTTCATGTGACGGGAGGTTTTAGTCTGGATGGACCGAAGTCTTCTACCAGAGGGGAGGGGGGCAAACAGTACGTGACCAGGGTGTGAGGGATCGGCTCATGTGCCTTGCATGTGCCTTGCAATGTGCCTTGCATTCTCTTTTGTCCTATTGTTATACATCCCCGGAGTAAGGAGAGAAGTCTGGTGCCAGTTAATAAAGCAATTGATATGTATTGACTGTTATGTATATCAATATGTAAATGTGCCATGCATTCTCTCTTGTCTGTATAAATGTGCTAACTTGACATGCCTTAGAGAACGCACTCAAAGCTCACTCACAGCGCACTGACAAGAGCGCACACACAGCACACAGTGCTGCTGTGTATCTCATGATGATGGAGGAATAAAACTCTTAAACCTTCAGCTCGCCGTGTCACCCCTGAACTTATTTTGTTCCTCCACACTGGTGGCCCTTGACGAAGAATGGAACACGAGGCGAACACCCCGGAGATGACCCGGACGGGAAGCCTCAGAACACGTCACGATGCGTCCCTCCCCTGATCTTTTACCTCCACACTGGGGACCTGACAAGGGAGAATGACCATCTGCTCTCTCTCACCGCGCTGTGGATTCCAGAGACCTGAGATTGCCTACATCCTTCGCACCCACACAGGAGCGCGCACGCCTTGTCCTCTCTCCACGATGGTGACCTCCAGGGCCGAGAGCGCAGCGCTGGGACCGAAAAGCATGACGAGGTTCAGTGACATGAGCATTGCACAGAAACAGCCTGAACAGGGACAATCATCGACGCCGACTGCGCTGATTTCCACCGAGCTCCCCGACTCTGGCTAAACTCTCGACAACAGACCTTCCGCGCACTGAAGCTACGCACGCAACTTTCAGCTATGTGGTCACTGCGCCAAGCGCGCGCCACGCTCGGAACAATACTGGCTCCACAGACTGATACATCGTTCTCCACCGCTGCACATGCCCGAGAAACACGGCCGATCGCCACCCTCAGAACCTTCAGGGCTGCTCGCGCACCTGGAGCGGACGTGTAGCCAGCACACAGGACTTTGTATGAGTTTTCCAGCCACGGCGCACAGGGGAAATTTAGCCGATTGCTTTCCCTGATGACTTTAGGGCTGTTTCCCACACCTAAAGCCAAACTGCCAAGTCCCTGACACAGCTTCAGTTTATCACAGCCACTACGCATCCTCGGGGGATTGGGCCTCTCGCCTTCCCCACATCCTCGCTGGACCAAAACACGAGAGAAGTCAGAGATGTAATTTTTTCACAGCCGCTGTGGATCTCTGCCACGTTTAACGGGAAAAGTTCCTCACCATTGCGGATCCTCATGCAATTTTTGCGTGGCCCAGACACCACGTCTCGGGCCAGCACTCGCTTATTCCCACCCCCTCAACCTCCTCCTGCACATAGCTTTTCCCGCACCTCACTCCCAAAGCCGGCCAATTGCCATCTGGTTCCACTACACACGAAACACACAGGCCCGTGTGCCCATGATCCACGGTCGTTCAACGTGCTGGAACTCGGAGCGGAGCACACTGCCCTTTCCACCCCTCCCCCGTCCCCCTCACGGACTGACAGGCCCTCCAACAGTTCTACCGGAGCTGGAGCCCAAATGATGGGGGGGGGGGGGTCACAACCCCTTCTGACTGTTCTAGGGGGAGCGGTGTGGCCACCCAGCACAATGCAGACTGATAATATTCACGCTCGGCAGGGATTGCATACAAACAGAGAGCCCCTTGGGGGACAACCAGTTAATCACGCGATTGATATGTATGGACTGATATCAATATGTAAATGTGCCTTGCATTTTCTTTTGTCCTATTGTTATACATCCCCGGAGCAAGGAGCGAAGTCTGGCGCCAGTTAATCAAGCAATGTGCCATGCATTCTCTCTTGTCTGTATGAATGTGCTGACTTGACATGCCTAAGAGAACACACTCAAAGCTCACTCACAGCACACTGACAAGAGCGCACACACAGCACACAGTGCTGCTGTGTATCTCATGATGATGGAGGAATAAAACTCTTAAACCTTCAGCTTGCCGTGTCACGCCTGAACTTATTTCGTTCCTCCACAATATATATATACAGTGGGGCAAAAAAGTATTTAGTCAGCCACCAATTGTGCAAGTTCTCTCACTTAAAAGATGAGAGAGGTCTCCAATTTTCATCATAGGTATACCTCAACTATGAGAGACAAAATGAGAAAAAAAAAATCCAGAAAATCACATTGAAGGATTTTTTAATGAATTAATTGGTAAATTCCTCAGTAAAATAAGTATTTGGTGACCTACAAACAAGCAAGATTTCTGGCTCTCACAGACCTGTAACTTCTTCTTTAAGAGGCTCCTCTGTCCTCCACTCGTTACCTGTATTAATGGCACCTGTTTGAACTCGTTATCAGTATAAAAGACACCTGTCCACAACCTCAGTCAGACTCCAAACTCCACTATGGCCAAGACCAAAGAGCTGTCAAAGGACACCAGAAACAAAATTGTAGACCTGCACCAGGCTGGGAAGACTGAATCTGTAATAGGTAAGCAGCTTGGTGTGAAGAACTCAACTGTGGGAGCAATTATTACAAAATGAAAGACATACAAGACCACTGATAATCTCCCTCGATCTGGGGCTCCACGCAAGATCTCACCCCGTGGGGTCAAAATTATCACAAGAACGGTGAGCAAAAATCCCAGAACCACATGGGGGGACCTAGTGAATGACCTGCAGAAAGCTGGGACCAAAGTAACAAAGGCTACATCAGAAACACACTACGCCGCCAGGGACTCAAATCCTGCAGTGCCAGACGTGTCCCCCTGCTTAAGCCAGTACATGTCCAGGCCCGTCTGAAGTTTGCTAGAGAGCATTTGGATGATCCAGAAGAGTACTGGGAGAATGTCATATGGTCAGATGAAACCAAAATAGAACTTTTTGGTAAAAACTCAACTTGTCGTGTTTGGAGGAGAAAGAACACCATACCTACTGTGAAGCATGGGGGTGGAAACATCATACTTTGGGGCTGTTTTTCTACAAAGGGACCAGGACGACTGATCCGTGTAAAGGAAAGAATGAATGGGGCCATGTATTGTGAGATTTTGAGTGAAAATCTCCTTCCACCAGCAAGGGCATTGAAGATGAAACGTGGCTGGGTCTTTCAGCATGACAATGATCCCAAACACACCGCCCGCGCAACGAAGGAGTGGTTTTGTAAGAAGCATTTCAAGGTCCTGGAGTGGCCTAGCCAGTCTCCAGATCTCAACCCCATAGAAAATCTTTGGAGGGAGTTGAAAGTCCATGTTGCCCAGTGACAGCCCCAAAACATCACTGCTCTAGAGGAGATCTGTATGGAGGAATGGGCCAAAATACCATCAACGGTGTGTGAAAACCTTGTGAAAACTTACAGAAAACGTTTGACCTCTGTCATTGCCAACAAAGGGTATATAACAAAGTATTGAGATGAACTTTTGTTATTGACCAAATACTTATTTTACTGAAGAATTTACCAATTAATTCATTAAAAATCCTTCAGTGTGATTTTCTGGATTTCTTTTTTTTCTTATTTTGTCTCTCATAGTTGAGGTATACCTATGATGAAAATTGGAGACCTCTCTCATCTTTTAAGTGGGAGAACTTGCACAATTGGTGGCTGACTAAATACTTTTTACCCCACTGTATATCCCCACTGTATAAACAAAAAAGGACATGGGGTCTCTCTAAAGCCATAGTAGCACTCCTGTGGATGATGGAAGTACTTCAAGAAATGCATCCAAAAATATAATAGATATTGTGAGCAGCTGAAAAAGGCGCATAATGCATTACATCAAAGCCAGGCTTTAATATTCTGGAGCACATCTATGAGCAGGCGTCTGGCAGCCAAGTCCCAGCACCTGTTCAGACTGACAGTTCATCCAAGATAAAGTTTCAAAATGGCACTTTAAAACTCCCGCAAATATCAGCAACACAGAAATAATCATTGACTCTCCAAAGGAATGTCTTTCTTTGCACTTCACACGTGATGCAGCGCCATCAAATAACTGTAATGCATTGACGAGTTGAAACTGTGGTTAAAACATTTCAGTGCGGTCCTTAATGGTTTTCAAAAGGATAAATCGCACTGACGTTGTTCATGATCTCTCCTCCATGTTATCATCACATGATGAAATACCACGGGGATGTTCACTTCTCTGGGGATAAATTATTACTTCCCCCTCTCCCGTCGACAGCCAGTGTGTTTTCCTCACAGACTGCATGGTTTATCAGTCTTCTGCATCTCTAAGGATGGAGTGGGCGGGCCTTGAACACAAACCAGGAATAAAGTCATGCCACAGCAGCTTCAATAAGGCTGCGTGTCCACCAAATGCGTTTTTTGGTTGCCCAACCGCCCTGAGCATTTCTCGGGGGGGGGGGGCGGTCTGTGTCCTGTATTCCTGCAACAGCTTGTCACCCTCAGCTCATCACTCGCGCTTTTCCTATTGTCAGACTTTCTACAGATTTTTGTTAATAGCAGTCTCTAAATAACAATGGAAAGCAAGCGTTTTCTAGCAGCTCTGGATGTAAAATATGATGACACGGAAAGCAAGAGTCTGAGTACAGACTAGTACTGGTGTCCTATGTCCCGCCCACGCAGCAGTTCTGATTGGCTGCTTAAGGTCTGACATTGACGAGTTCAGCAGCAGTCTCTGAAAAGCTGAACATTTTTCAGCTCTGAGCGCTGCGACAAAAAACGGCCACCGCCAAGAGTGTTTCAGCGCCGTGGGTGCTCAGCGCTGTAAACGCTGGACTACATAGCGAATGAATGGAAAATAGCCGCCCAGAGCAGAAAAAACGCGTTTGGTGGACACGCAGGCTAAACCCTTTGTTCACCATTACCTAGGTCTACAGATGAAGGACAAAATTTATCTGCTCAAAGTAAGATGCTGCTTATAATATATTAATTATATTTATACACTAGGGCAGCGCGGTGGAGGAGTGGTTAGCACTGCGGCAGCACAGCAACTCACCCTTGGCCGGGGGATCCTGGGTTCGATCCCAGCCCCCGACCAACAGTGATCTTTGTGGAGTTTGCATGTTCTCCCCGTGTCTGCGTGGGTTTACTCCGGGATTTCTCCGGTTTCCTCCCACATGCCAAAAACATGCAAGTTAGGTTAATTGGCATCAAACTGGGGATTCTTAAATTGTCCTTAGGTGTGACTGTGAGAGTGAATGGTTGTCTGTCTCTCTGTGTTGGCCCTGCGTTAGACTGGCGATCTGTCCAGGGTGTACCCTGCCTCTCGCCCAAAGATGATGGGATAGGCTCTAGCACCCCTGTGACCCGAAAAGGATTAAACGGAAGAAGATGAATGAATGAATGAATATTTATACACTAAATATTAAACACCAGAAACCCAAAGCTAAGCATACAGGGGGGCTGAAAAGTTCATAGTGGTCAAATCTGACCAAATGTGGTTTACTTTTCAACTGCAGGGATCTGAGCGCTGCAACACCGATGAGCAAAGTGTGTGGACCAAAGGGGAGACTATATGTTGAAAAATAAACCACATTTGGTCAAATAGGCTGCCTGTATTATCAGCTGCTTTTCAAACATTTGTTCCAGCAAGAGATCAGTTAAAAACTAAATAAAACCACTTTTTAAAAGCTCTTATGTGTAACCTTATATTTATTTGAGCCCATACTGGTTTGCAGTCTCATTCTTTATCCCCAACTTTTTTCTTTCAAGTCTGAATGAAATGTCTGGGAGCCCAATTTCTAATAACTAGTTGAATAAATTTAATGTTTAATGCATTTATTTATTTGTAAATATACAAATCTTTTAAAAAATGTTTAATAAAATCAAAGTGTAATGCTTAAAACTTTAATTGTAGCTATAACCGTATGTGACTCAGTGCACAGAGAACCAGAACTGACCATTACCTGCTTTAAGCGCTTACCAGAATTTGACTTCTGCTTCCCATTTCATGTTTACAGTGGTTTGATATTACACTGCAATTTTTTCCTTTTTTTAACAGAAACATTTTGACACTTTGCTATGAAGTCCACTTTGAATTTCACGCAATTCTGTTTTCTTATCTCTGAGACATTCTAGGTATGATTTTCACTATTGGTTTCTGTCCCAACAAGTCTGTAAAGCTGAGTCGGATAGACAATACTTAACAAAGTCCCTGAACATTATCACTGATGAGCTACAGTGGTGTGAAAAAGTGTTTGCCCCCTTCCTGATTTCTCATTTTTTTTGTATGTTTGTCACACTTAAATGTTTCAGATCCATCCGTCAATCTTCTTCCACTTAATCCTTTCCGGGTTGCGGGGGGACTGGAGCCTATCCCAGCATCTTTGGGCGAGAGGCAGGGTACACCCTGGACAGATCGCCAGTCCATCACAGGGCCAACACAGAGAGACAAACAACCATTCACTCTCACAGTCACACCTAAGGACAATTTAGAATCCCCAGTTGATGCCCATTAACCTACTTGCATATCATCAAACAAATTTAAATCTTAGACAAAGATAACACAAGTAAAAACAAAATGCAGTTTTTAAATGAAGGTTGGTAGAGCATCCGCCCCACACCCGGGAGGCAGGGGTTCAAATCCCGGCCGGGTCATGCCGAAGACCATATAAAAGCGGAACTTCCTGCCGTCCAGCTTGGTGCTCAGCAATAATGGAATGGAGGAGGGAAATTTGTGGCGGCGCCTTGCATGGCAGCGACCTCTCTGATTCTATATATGGGTGTGTGTGTGTGTGATTAACACTGTAGATAAGAGAAACACAATTTCATTCTACTGTACATGATTGGCTGTATGGATTGAATGACAATAAAGGGTGATTTAATTTAATTTAATTAATTTATTATTAAGGTAAAAAACTCCAAACCTTCAAGGCCCTGTGTGAAAAAGTGATTGCCCCTAAACCTAATAACTGGTTGGGCCACCCTTAGCAGCAACAACTGCAATCAAGCATTTGTGATAACTGGCAATGAGTCTTTTACAGCACCATGGAGGAATTTGGCTCTCTCATCTTTGCAGAATTGTTGTAATTCAACCACACTGGAGGGTTTTCGAGCATGAACCGCCTTTTTAAGGTCATGCCACAGCATCTCAATTGGATTCAGGTCAGGACTTTGACCAGGCCACTCCAAAGTCTTCATTTTGTTTTTCTTAGGCCATTCAGAGGTGGACTTGCTGGTGTTTTCTGGATCATTGTCCTGCTACAGAACCCAAGTGCAGACCCAAGTGTTTGAGGTCATGAACAGATGGCTGGACATTTTCCTTCAGGATTTTTTGGTAGACAGCAGAATTCATGGTTCCATTTACCACAGCAAGTCTTCCAGGTCCTGAAGCAACAAACCAGCCCCAGACCATCACACTACCACGACCATATTTTACTGTTGATATGATGTTCCTTTTCTGAAATGCTGTATTACTTTTACACTGGATGCAATGGGACACACACCTTCCAAAGAGTTCAACTTTTGTCTCGTCAGTCCACAGAGTATTTTCCCAAAAATCTTAGGGATCATCAAGATGTTTTCTGGCAAAACTGAGATGAGCCTTTATGTTCTTTTTGCTCAGCAGTGGTTTTCGTCTTGGAACTCTGTCATGCAGGCCATTTTTGCGCAGTGTCTTTCTTTGCGCAGTGTCTTTCTTGATGTCCCAGACAGGCTTTGTGTACTGTGTGTAATGTCTTTTATCCCCCGGTCTGCAAAGCGAGAATAAAGAGGTATAAAGGCAAGTGCCCACAGACCCAGGAACATGATGTTCTGTTTTCTGTGACGGAGGATTGAATAAAGTTCGTGTGTCATCCAGCTCGCTGTCCCGTCTGATTTCATCCTCCACACTGGTGACCTTAAGACGTGCAATGGAGAACGAGCCGAGCACCTCCACAGAGACACCCCAGAGGGACCACACCAGCGTGGCATGTGCTGTCACAGTCAGGCTCCTGAATTTTTGGCTCCACAGTCCGACCGCTTGGTTTTTTTATGTAGAAGCGCAATTTGCACTCTGCGGGATCTCTGCGGACGACACAAAATATCATCATGTGGTCGCTGCACTGGATGTGCGCGCTACACAGTAAATAATGGGCCTCCTCCAAGAACTGCCAGCCCAAGGGAAATACGAGACACTCAAGCAGATGCTTCTTCAACATTGCACCCTTTCGGACGGAGAGAGAGCAGAAAAACTCCTTAAGCGCTCAGAGTTGGGTGACAGATCAGCTGTGGACCTGATGGAGAGCATGTTAGTGCTAATGGGGAAGGAAGACTGCTCCTTCCTGTTCACCCACCTCTTCCTCAGAAACCTGCCAGCTACAGTGAGAGCGATCCTCACTAACTCACCGCTGCTGGAGACGAGGAACTACCACGCGCTTGCACAAGAAGCAGACCGCATCATCCTGCACACAGTGAAACCGGAACCCATGGAGGAATCCAGCAGGGTTGAAGAGCCGACAATAGTGGCTGGGACAGCCACCAGGAGATGCAAGAACGGGTCATTGTGTTTTTATCACTGCCATTTTGGCAAGGAAGCGCAACGTTGTCTGTCACCGTGCCACTTCAAGAAAGCCGGTAAACGAGACAGCCAGCGATAAGTGGTAGCTGTGACCATTGACGAGAGGAACAAGCTGCTTTTCATTACAGACACACGTTCTGGAAGACATTTTTTGGTGGACTCTGGCTCCCAGAAGAGCCTCATTCGACTGGTCAGCGCACACAAGCTGGCAGAAGGCAGCAGCCCCGAGCTCACGGCCGCCAACGGATCCCACACCAAGACATTTGGCGAAAGGACACTGACGGTGTGTTTACACGGACACAATTTCCAGTGGGACTTTGTGATAGCTGCATGTTCGGTCCCCATTTTAGGTGCCGATTTTTTATGTGCTTATGGACGGTTAGTCGATGTTGCCAACAGATGTTTAGTGGATGCTGTTTCTTTTTCCTCCTTGCCCTGCACAGCTCGGGGAGTTGAGCCACCAACACATGGTAACATTCTAGCTCCAGGGGGTAAGTACCAGCATTTGCTTTCACAGTTCCCAGCACTCATGGTTCCCACTTTTTCTGTGACAGTAATGGGGTCCAGCATTTCATAACAATGAAAGGTCCGCCAGTGTTGTGCGCCCTCGATGCCTTGACGTGGTTAAACTAGCCAGCACATGTGAGAGGTTTGCTAACTTAGAGCGGCTAGGCATCGTTAGGTGCTACAACAGCCCGTGAACCTCTCTGCTACACATGGTGCCCAAAGCTGATGGGTCGTGGTGACCGTGCGGTGATCTCCGGCTCTTGAACAATGCCACTGAACAGGACAGGTATCCCATCCCGCACATCCAGGATTTTTCCGTGCACCTGGCCGGGATGCGTGTTTTTTCAAAAGTAGACCTGGTTTGCTGTTACCACCAGGTCCCGTTGCGCATGGAGGATGTTCCCAAAACAGCAGTAATAACTCCTTTTGGCCTTTTTGAGTTTTTACGCATGCCATTCGGGCTAAAGGGTGTGGCGCAAACTTTCCAAAGAATGATGGATGCGGTGCTCCATGACTTGCCCTTCGTTTTTGTCTACTTAGACGACATTTTGGTGGCTAGCATGTCAGAGGAGGACACCTTAACCATCTTAAACAAGTTTTCCAGTGTTTGGAAGTGCATGGGCTTATCGTTAACCCAGCAAAGTGCCAGTTTGGGATGCTGGTGATTGATTTTTTGGGCCACTGCATCTCGCCGGAAGGCACAATTCTGTCTCCAGATCAGATTTTCCACATCCACAGACAGTGAGGACACTGCAGGAATTTTTGGGAATGGTCAATTTTTACAACCGTTTCCTTCCCCGGGCAGCCCAACTGCTGCAGCCATTGTACGGCGTGCTCAAAAAAAAGAAGCCCACAGTGAACATTGACTGGACCCCCGAGCGGGTCCAGGCTTTCACAAATGCCAAAACAGCTCTCGCTAATGCGTCTTTGCTAGCCCACCCCACCCCGTCAGTGTGGATAGTACTCACCACAGACACATCTGACGCTGCCATAGGGGCAGTGGTGGAGCAGTACATCTCCGGTTTGTGGCAGCCACTCGCATTTTTCAGCCGTACTTTGTGCAACAACGAATGCAAATACAGTATGTTTGACTGAGAGCTGTTGGCTCTCCACCTGGCAACACACCATTTCCAGTTTTGGCTGGAGGGGCACCAGTTCACCATGTTCATTGATCATAAACCACTAATGTATGCAATGCCCAAAGTCTCAGAACCATGGTCGGCTTGGCAGCAACGACATTTAGTCACGAGCTCAGAATTCACGACTGACATTCAAAACGTAGCCAGTAAGCTTGGCTGACTGGCCATTGTGCGCATTAGTCTCCCCGGTCTACATGAGAATAGATTTCCCCGCCATGGCCAGGGAGCAAACCGGGGACGCAGACATTTGTTTGCTCTAGTCCCCACCTATTAAAGGATTAAAGCTGGAGAGCAGGGTGGTGCAAGAAGGGTGTCCCCCCTTGCTCTGCGACGTCTCCACCGGCCGCCTGTGCCCAGTGGTTCGGAGCTCTTGGTGCCACCGCATTTTTGAGTCCTTCCACTCCCTTTCGCATCCCGGCATGTGTGCCTCGGTTAAACTGGTGAGGGCGAAATTTGTCTGGCCTCACCTACGCAGGGATGTAAAAGGATAGGCTGCAGCGTGCCAGCGGGCCAAAGTGCACAAACACACCAAAACCCCCCTCCAGCCCTTTCAAATTCTGGCCAGGAGGTTCGACCACGTCCACATGGATTTGATGGGCGCCCTTTAGCCATCACAAGGTTTCACGCACCTTTTGACAATCGTGGACCAAACCACATGTTGGCGTGAAGTGGTCCCGCTGGCCTCCACCACGTCTGCTGAGGTTGCTCGCCCTTTTTGTTGGCTTGGGTTGCACGGTTTGGCTCCCCATCGGACATCATTTCCGACAGGGGTCCGCAATTCGTTTCGGAGCTCTGGTCCGTGATGGCTGATAGCCTGGGGGTCAAAATCCACTGCACTACCACATACAACCCCCAGGCTAACAGATTATGCAAACGTTTTCATAGGCTCAGCGCCTCACTCACGGATGCAAATTGGGTCAACTGCCTGCCTTGGGTTCTATTAGGGTTGCTCTCCACGCCTAAGGAAGATCTGGCAGCCTCCCCAGCAGAACTTGTTTTTTCTCAGCCATTGCAGATCCCCAGCGAATTTTTACCGGAAAACCTCACACCCGGGACTAATCCACCTGTGCAAAATTTTTACAGTACAGGGGCTGCTAATGTGCCGGGCCCAGCGCACCATTGTTTTTCCCACACCTTCGTGCCAAAGAGCTTACAGAGCTCCAAGTTCGTTTTTGTCAGGCACAACGCACACAGAACCCCGCTGCGTCCACCGTATGATGACCCATTCAGAGTGCTGGAAGCTGGGGAAAAGCATTTTGTGTTAGACTTTTTTTTGGGGGGGGGGGGCGTTAGGAAGCCATCTGCATTGACAGGCTGAAGCCCGCTTATGTGTTGGCAGACGAACAGGTGGTGTTGGCTCAAGCTCCCCGACACGGACACCCACCTACGGTGCTTCTGCAAGTTGGTTGTCCCTCTGCCGAGAGCTGTGCTTGCAAAACTAACCCTGTTCCCTCCCCACCCTCTTCCCCTCCACAGACCAACATTCCGTCCCACACACCTCACCAGGAGGGTGCTTCGACCGGACCGCCGGTTCCCTGCTACAGCCACTAAGGGTGCCGGCTCAAGTCTAAAGGACCAATGGGTTAGGGCCCTTTCTGGGTCTTTGGGGGGGGGGGGGCTGTGTGAGGGCACAGAGTAGGGAGTTCTCCATCCAGAGCCGGGGGTCAGGAGGAGAGATGGATAAAAGGACAGAAGGGTTTTAGAGGTAACAAAAGGGAGCCGTCGACCCCGCGGTGGCAGGAGTCACACCGGAGTTCACAGGGGAACGATAGACGATAATAAGTAGCACTGTGTGTTCTGTATGTTGATGTGCCAGATATGCTTTGTGTACTGTGTGTAATGCCTTTTATCCCCGGGTCTGTGAAGCGGGAATAAAGAGGTATAAAGGCGAGTGCCCACAGACCCAGGGACATGATATTTTGTTTTCTGTGATGGAGGATTGAATAAAGTTCTTGTGTCGTCCAGCTCGCTGTCTCGTCTGATTTCATCCGCCACAAAACCACAGTTAATTTATGTTTTAACAGGAGGGGGCAATCACTTTTTCACACAGGGCCATGTAGGTTTGGATTTTTTTACCCTTAATAATAAACACTTTAATTTAAAAACTGCATTTTGTGTTTACTTGTGTTATCTTTGTCTGATATTTAAATTTGTTTGATGATCTGAAACATTTAAGTGTGACAAACATACAAAAAAATGAGAAATCAGGAAGGGGGAAAACACTTTTTCACACCACTGTCTGTTGAAACACAAAGATGGTAGTTTGATAGTTCCGTTACAATCTGTCTCTCTCTGCCTTGCTCCCCATGATTATTAAATGCACTTTTACTTGTATTTCAATGCTGGCAATGTGAGGAGCAGCTAGGAGCAGGTGCAGGTGCACGGGCCAGTCCAGTACCATACCCTCTTCTTACATGTGTCTTTTGACATTGTCCTGTTTAAAAAATGCATGAACATCCTTGTTAAAGATGTAATCTTTAAGACAGCATGCTGTATCTATGTTGCTTTATAATCTTAATGTACTTTTCTTCATCAAAGTTGCCATTACATGCACACGTTACCTTACCTTTACCTTTGCCAAATGCACTGACACAACCCCACAGACAGACCCTAGCTTTTGGATTTGCTGCTGATAACAGTCTGGATTATCTTTTGTCATCTTTTTCTGAAGCACACACCATTTCTTCAAATACTGATTCATCTGAATACATGACACGTTTCCACTTTATGATGATTCCAAGTGCCCTTTAAAGTGGTATTGGTGAATGTAACCGTGTATTGTCGTGCTTGGCATAGGTTTGTCAAAGTAATGCTTGCCCATGTGGTTCCATCAGCTATTGAAGAATGACAGTTCTTGATGCAGTGCTGGCTCAGGGATTTGAGATCACTGGTGTTCAGCTTAGGCTTGCGCCTTTACTCTTTACACATTGAAATTCTTCCAGATTCTTTGAACTGTTTAATGATAGTATGCACTGAAGATGAAGAAACATGTAAATGCCTTCCAATATTTCTTTGAGCAACACTGCTTTTAAGCATTTCAATAATTTTCTCATTTGTTTGTTGACAATCTGGCATTCTTTGCCTGTCTTTACTCCTCAAAGACTAAGCCTTTTGTAGATACTGATTTTGAACCAAATCATGATTACAATTATTTGTTTGAAATCACATTGTCTATTTGCTTTTACCTCATTACTATCCGTAAATTGCCCCCGTTTTAACTTTTTACTCCTCAGCCCTCTAAAAGGTTGGAGGGGTATTGTCATCACCCCACTGGGTGAATGGGCGGCATCAACACCAACTTTGTGAATGTGATAACTAGAGAAAGAAATGACATATAGGCTTTTCAAATTGATATTATCATTGTCCATCCATCCATCCATCCATCGTCTACCGCTTTTCCGGAGGTCCGGGTCGCGGAGGCAGCAGTTCAAGCAGAGAAGCCCAGACTTCCCTCTCCCCAGCCACCTGCTCCAGCTCTTCAGAGGGGATACCAAGGCGTTCCCAGACTAGCTGGGAGACATAGTCTCTCCACCGAGTCCTGGGTCTGCCCCGGGGTCTCCTCCCAGTGGGACGTGCCTGAAACACCTCAAGTGGGAGGCGTCCAGGAGGCATCCTAATCAGATGCCCATACCACCTCAACTGACTCCTTTCAATGTGGAGGAGCAGCGGTTCTACTCTGAGCCTCTCCCGGATGACTGAGCTCCTCACCCTATCTCTGAGGGTGAGTCCAGCAATCCTACGGAGAAAGCTCATTTCAGCCGCTTGTATCCGCGATCTCGTTCTTTCGGTCATTACCCAAAGCTCGTGACCATAGGTGAGAGTAGGAACGTAGATTGACTGGTAAATCGACAGCTTTGCCTTAGAACTAAGCTCCCTCTTCACCACAACAGACCGGTACAACGTCCGCATCACTGCAGATGCTGCTCCAATCCGTCTGTCGATCTCTCGCTCCATTTTCCCCTCACTCGTGAACAAGACCCCAAGATACTTAAACTCCTCCACTTGGGGCAGGAGCCTGTCCCCAACCCGGAGAGGACAATCCACCTTTTTCCGGCTGAGGACCATGGACTCGGACTTGGAGGTGCTGATTCTCATCCCAGCCGCTTCACACTCAGCGGCAAACCGTCCCAGCAAGAGCTGTAGGTCATTGCTGGATGAAGCCAACAGGACAACATCATCTGCAAACAACAGAGATGAGATCCTGTGGTCACCAAGCATGACACCCTCCATTCCCTGGCTGCGCCTAGAAATCCTGTCCATAAAAATTATGAACAGGACCGGTGACAAAGGGCAGCCCTGGCGGAGTCCAACTCTCACTGGGAATGACTCCGACCGAGTGTTGGCAATGCGAACTAAACTCTCACAACGGTCGTACAGAGACCGAATAGCTCGTAACAACAAGCCCGATACCCCATACTCCCGAAGCACCCCCCACAAAAATCCACGAGGGACGCGGTCAAATGCCTTCTCCAAGTCCACAAAACACATGTAAACTGGTTGGGCAAACTCCCACGAACCCTCAAGAATTCTCGAGAGGGTAAAGAGCTGGTCCGATGTGCCACGGCCAGGACGAAAACCACATTGCTCCTCCTGAATCCGAGGTTCGACCAACGGCCGGACTCTCCTCTCCAATACCTTGGCATAGACCTTCCCAGGGAGGCTGAGGAGTGTGATCCCTCTAAAGTTGGAGCACACCCTCCGGTCCCCTTTTTTGAAGAGAGGAACCACCACCCCGGTTTGCCATGCCAAAGGCACTGCCCCCGACCTCCACGCAATGTTGCAGAGGCGTGTCAACCATGACAACCCAACAACATCCAGGGCCTTGAGGTACTCGGGGCGAATCTCGTCCACCCCCGGGGCCCGGCCACCAAGGAGATTTTTAACCACCTTGGCAACCTCAGCCCCTGTGATAGGCGAGTCATCCCCCTCGTCCCCAAACCCTGCTTCCTCTGTGGAAGGCGTATCAGTGGGATTGAGGAGATCCTCGAAGTATTCCTTCCACCGCCCGACGATATCCCCAGTTGAAGTCAACAGTGTCCCATCCGCACCATACACAGTGTGGACGGGGAGCTGCTTTCCCCTCCTGAGCCGCCGAACAGTTTGCCAGAATCTCTTTGAAGCCGACCGAAAGTCTTGTTCCATGGCCTCACCGAACTCCTCCCATACCCGGGTTTTTGCTTCAGCAACCACCCGAGCTGCACTCCGCTTGGCCTGCCGGTACACCTCAGCTGCTTCGGGAGTCCCACAAGCCAACCAAGCTTGATAGGACTCCTTCTTCAGCTTAATGGCCCCCCTCACCACTGGTGTCCACCACTTGGGCACTATTATCATTGTATCTAAGACAAATCTTGGATGGTTTAGACCCTGACCTCTGACTATGGTGTAACAATATAGGGGATAAGGGATAATGCTTAGCTTGCTTCATGAGCAAACAAAAACTTATTAATCCTCAAGAATTAATACAATAATCAGTTTCCACTGCAGGAAAAAAAACAATGATCAGTCTCTATCACAGAGTCTGTAAACATTTATCTGATGCATAAACCACACACTTAAAGTTTTACAATTTAATGGAAAAAAAAACAGCTTAAATATGAATTCATGTGACTGTGAAATGCAATGCAGAATCAAACAAAACAAACTGGCATTCCTGACAGGATAAAATTATTTCTAATAGACATCTATTAAACCATAAAATAAATTTGACAGTCTCTAAAATTGTAAAACTGTGGAACCGGCAAGAGAAAAATTAAAATATGGCAACAGTAATGAAAAAGATGAGAATGTTTGCACAAGCAAAATAAACTTCAGTGTTACTCTAAAAAGAAAACATGAAATATTGAAAAAGATAACAGATCAATTAAGAGTTTTGATCGACTCTTGGCTGTCTTGATCTTATGGGAATTAGAAATTAAAAATTATTATGAAATAATTAAGATTTAAAAAGACATCAGACCAGTGAGCACAACAGATAAAATAAAGATGCCTTACTTGATAACTATCCTTATAATCTCAGTTTTATTTTTTTAAGAACAGTGCAAGTTGATGAACATTGATATCAATCAATGTAAAATTGTCAGATTGTAGCAAGTGGCTAATTTTCATCTGTCGTCTGGATTTGCAGCAGCGCATCCTGCCCGCAGATATTCTGAAAGGAAGCAGCTTCACAGGTCGTCTTGGGAAGGGAGAGCACAGGGCTGGATCCTATGGCGTTACATTTGTGCCTCATTTCTGTACAAGGAAGTGAAGATTTTGAGCAAGGAGTTAGGGATTTTGAGTGAGGAATTATCGATTTTGAGCACAAATGTGTTTTTTGCAAGAATTTAAGATTATAAAGGGTGTGCTAACACTGTGGCTGTGGCGCAGGTGTGGTGTGTAGTGTGACCTGACCCACCATGGCCTGGTGGGTCAGGCCAGCACCTGTGTATGGCAGCTCCCCAGCCATCAGTGTGTGAATGAGTGTGTGAATTGGTGGATAGCAGGATCTGTAAAGCACTTTGGTCATCTAGAGACGAGAAAAAGCGCTATATAAGTGAACGCCATTCACCATTTCAATATATTTTCCTCAGATTTCCTCTCTGCTCACTCACGGTGTTTAATTGTGGTCCGCTCGCATCCTCTCTCTCTTGCTCACTCAACTTCTCTCTCTCCTCGCGCTCAACTCTACCTGTGCGCTCACTCGACATGGCACAGTGCTATGAATGTGCCATGAATAGTACTAGGTACTATTTTGGTGCTTACTCAAGTGAGGTTCCAACTGTGCTGAGTTGAGCTGAAAATATGACATCAACAGATTGCAGGCCAGTGATTGGCCAGGGCGTAACATCAGTGGATGAGAACGACGTCTTCACAAGATTCAAAACCGCCATTTGTAAATTTGGCCGTGAGTTTTTATTATTTCTGTGATAATCAATGATCACAATCACAAAACCCTGATCATCTTCCATATGAGCAGCCATCAGCTCAGAGACCTCCTGGTATACTTTCATTTCGGGTCGCTCCACCGGTGACAGGGCTGAAAAGTTCATACGCTGAAAAGTTCATATAGCGGTCAGATTTTACCAGATATGGTTATTTTTCAACAGTCTCCCCTTCCGTCCACACGCTTCTTCCATCGCTGTTGCAGCGCTTGAAAAATAAGCTACATTTGGCCAAATTTGACCACTATGAACTTTTCAGCCCCGTAGCCTTTGGACCGACCTGAAATGAAAACGTATACCAGGAGGTCTCAGAGCTGATGGCTGCTCACGGGGAAGATGGTGAGTAACTTCGTGCTTTGCTTGTATTTTGTGCTTGCTGTAATAAGTATTCACTTCTGACAGCAAAACGTCAGCATGTCATAAACATAATGGGATAACGGGCCGCCTTCCGGTTATGAACCCACCCACCTTAGGGTGGTACTCAGTTGTAATGGAAAATTACCTAAACTGTGTCAAGCCGAGTAGAGTGGGGGCAAGTCGAGCTGGGTAGGTGCTAGTGGAAAAGTGGCTTTAGTAAGCCAGGACCAATAGCCCCAGTTGGTTCTTGAATTTAAATGGTTCTTCACAAAAAAAAAATGGGTGAGATTAAGGTCAAACTGGCTGAGATAATGCTACAAAGGGTTTGGGGTCAAAAGATCAAGGGTCAAAGTTAACATTCGCTTTCCACTATTAGTATAGAACAAGTAACGCTAGGGACCAAACTTTGAACATAGGTTCACCCTGTGATCCTCAACTGCGTCTATAGTTTTGGGACTGCAAGGTCAAAATGCCATATAAACTTTATCTCAGCAACAATGAAAGCTTGGGTCACCAAACTTTGTACACAGACTTGCTTTGGGATCCTCATCTTGAACTATGGGTTTTGGCGTCAAAAGGTCAAGGTTAACATTCCCTTTGCACTATTACTGTACAAGTAAAGCTAGGGTCACCAAACTTTGTACACAGGTTCACCCTGACCTCCGACTGTGGGTTTGGGGTTAAAAGGTCAAAGGTTAAGGTTAGCATTCCCTGTGCCCCGTTACTATAGAATGAGTAAAGCTAGGGTCACCAAACTTTGTACACAGGTTCACCCTGTAAGCTTGAACTATGGCTATGCTTTTGAGATCACAAGGTCAAAGGTCAAGGTCAAAATGCCATATAAATTTTGTCTCAACAACAAAGAAAGAGGCTAAGGGATACCACTGGCAGCCACCAGTATTCTTTTAATTGCATTGTAGGCCTGAGATGTAAGAATTACTGTTTATTAACAAAAGAAATGAAGGTGTCCAGACAAAATGGAAATATCTCTGGTATATACTGTCAGCAATGATTTTTTTTCCCCCTATGTAAAGCGTCTTTGAGTGTCTTGAAAACCACTATATAAGTCTAAAGTATTATTCTTCTTATTATTATTATTATTATTATTATTATTATTTTATTATTATACAGGTTAAGATAAATTTAAGAGTCACTGTGGGTTTTTGTTTGTTTGTTTGTTTGTTTGTTTGTTTGTTTTTCCATGCCTCCCGATTTGGGGTTTTATATATAGACAGTGTTACAGTGTTCTCTAAAAGCTATTAAAACACAGTAATAAGCTTCAAACTTAAACTGTAAAGCATATTACTTTACTGCATTGCACTGATAGTTTGTATTTTCTTTCCAGCCCAAATAAAATGTCCTGCTGTGTCACAAATCACTCACTGCAACAGCAAATCTGCAGCTTAAGTTTGAGTAATGTTATAGAAAATAAATGTGCTTGTGGCTGAGTGCCACAGATATGGAGGAAGCTAAAAGTATTAAGAGATTAGCCCACAATTAGAAACATAAACATCATTTAACAGTGCAAAAAAAGAATTAAACACTTTTTTGCTGTGGATTTTCACTAGAAGTGTGATGGATTGGAGTAATTTTGTAGGCATTCACTCCAGAGCCATTTTCATGTCAGAGCCAGGCGAAGCAGCCGTAAAAGAGCTTATTATGAGAGTGATAATGTGATATGTAAACTGTTTTTTTTCTGTTGCCCAAGTTATTTTGGAGATAAAGGCTAAGCACTAAAGATAAGATTAACTGTTGCTGTGTTTGCATGTGTGTGCTGCTTTAGTTTAAATTATTTAAATACAAAATTCCTAATTTATTGTTGATGAGTACCCATAGAACAGTTTTTTGAATTGTACAGTGCTTGTATATTGCACCAGTGATGTTTGTTGAGAGCTTCTTTTAGCACATCTAATTTGGCTCTCGCTTTCTCTAGAAAAAAAATGAGACAGCATATTGTCTCCAGTATAACCCTATCTTGTTTATTTCTATGTAAACCGCATAGTAAATGTCTCCCAAGAGACTCATAGAATCTGAAAACAATAATCATGCAGTAAGTGCTGCATGTTTACAGTGCTAGCTCATATTTTTTGTTGTCTCAACAGGGCAACAATTTTAAACCACATGCACAGAGTTTGTATCTTTTTAGCGTTTGCCATTACTATTTTCATCAGTTTCACAGTAAAACAATTAAATTTTCTTCACCTGCACCAGATTTTGGATACATACAGGGCTAATTTACACTCAGGTGCAAACTTTTTGATCTACATTGCAGAATAATGAACTTTTATAATGTTAAATGTACCCTATGTTAATGTTTGCCTCCCAAACAACCACTACAGCAGTTACTTGCTCATATGTCCAGGAGAACAACAGCAAGGTTTGAATCAAGCTTCAAAATTTTCTTCGCTGAAATGATTTCCAAAACATGAGACAGGTTTTGCACATTCTGTTGTAGTACTCACAGTCCAAAAAAACATGCATGGATACACTGTCAAAATAGTTGGTTCAACAAAAATTTTAGATTGACTGAACCTGATGACAAGCTATTGTCATGACTCGCCAGCCATAATTGGCTCCTGCTGCACGCACACCTGCGCCTCGTCAGCGGCAAACTATTTAACCCACTCAGCCCTGTGCCTCGGCCTGAAGCCGTCTGTTCCCTTCAGCTCGTCTTGGCTATTGGAACCCCCATGACCGGCAAGACTACGCTTAACTGTAAGCATCTTACCTTGTTTCTTCAGTCCTCTCCCCTGTGCACAGGTGGATTCCTCGGCGGCGGACCTTCCCCCTCGCCAACCTCTCCACACCACTGCCACAGGCACCGCAGGCCGCTGTCTTCTGGGCTCATCCTTTGCTGATGCCAGTCACCTGTCATACCAAGTAAGCAGCTGTCATTCTCACATTCCCCGTCCGGGTGTGTTGCCCTTTACCTTGTCCCTCTGCTTTGTCGTTATAGGGTTGCCCGGCTGTACGACGGTCTGCTCTGCTACCTGCACTTGGAAGTTCATCCACAACACATATTCATATCCCACTCACGCATTCATTCATACCTGTCTGTCAATAAAAGCTGTTAAATCTATTCTGAGCCTGCGTGTGTGTCTCCTGGGCCGGACATTATGTCAGTATGGCTTCAGCAGAGCGGCTCGGCAGACAGCGGGCTCTCACATCGTCTTTCCACCCTCGAGGCTCGAGTAGATTTAATAGCCCACCAACAGCAGATAATTTTGAATCAGTTGACCTCAATTACTCACCGGTTAGACCGCCTGGACCCCCAGCAGGTGTTCCCCCCGGCTCGCCAGGGAGGGTTAGCTCCTGTCGCTCCGGTGGCCGGCCAATCTACCGCGGGAACGCCAACCCGGCTCACACCGATCCCGACTCCGGCCCGTTGTAACGGGAAGCTTGGCGGAGCTCGGGGTTTCATTATGCAGTGTGAGTCGGTGTTCATGCGCGTTCCCGGGGACTTCCCCTCAGACCACAGCCGGATTGGTTACGTAGGTAATCTCCTGGAGGGGCGAGTGCTAACCTGGGCTTACGCCGTAATGGCAAAGCCCAGTTACGCGAACCTCTCCTATAACCAATTCGTGCGAAACTTCCTCGAAGTGTTTGATCACTCTCGGCTCGATAGCCTCCTGACCGATCGTCTCCTTGCCCTCCAGCAGGGAAGCCGGTCGGCGGCGGACTACGCCATCGACTTCCGGGTCGCTGCAGAGGAAGTAGGCTGGGGCGAGGCGGCACTTTGTGGCATCTTTCTCCGCAGCCTCAGCTCCGGTCTGAGGGATGAACTGGCCGGCCGAGATCTCCCGGAGACTCTCGCGGAGCTAATCTCCGTAGCCATTAGCTTGGATAACAGGCTGCGTGAGCGTTCCTCCGAGCGCAAGTCGACCAACCGCTCGCGAGGAGGCTCCGCTCGCTTGCCTCAAGCTCGCCCCCTGGCGTTGCCGCCACCGGAGTCCTCCGAGGAGTCGGAGGCAATGGTGGCTGGCCGGTCAAAGCTCCCTCCAGCGGAGAAACAACGCCGCTGGAAGTTGGGCCTGTGCATGTATTGCGGAGGCAGCCAACACTCCGTGGAGAATTGTCCGGAGAAGCCAAATGGGGAGGTCCGCGAGTCACTGTAGGGGGCCTCGCGGACTCTAACCGGACAAAACCCCTCACAAGTCTCTCTTTGCCCATCCGTTTTTGTCACAACTCCATGGGGCACACTACTCGTGCACTGGTGGACTCAGGAGCAGAGCAGAGTTTTATCTCTAAGAGCCTGGCAACCCAATTGGGCATCCCCTGTCACCCTCTGCAAACTCCGCTCAACCTGGTCACCCTCTCTCACGCCCCACTCGGACGAGTGACACATCGGACCCAGCCTACACCCATCATTGTCTCTGGTAACCATTGGGAGGATATAGTCCTATATGTCCTGTCCTCCTCTGTCTCTCCAGTCATCTTAGGCTACCCCTGGCTGCGCCTACACAACCCGGTTCTGGACCGGCAGGCCGGAAGGATCGCCGCCTGGAGCTCGTTCTGTATGGGCACCTGCCTTCAGTCCGCAGCATGCGCCCCGTCCACTCCCCCTCTGGCCAAGGACGCCGCACCTCCGGACCTCTCTCTGGTGCCCTCAGAGTTTCACGATCTGGGCCAAGTCTTCAGTAAGTCCAGGGCGATGTCCCTTCCCCCTCATCGGCCCTATGATTGCGCCATTAACATCCGCACGGGCGCTCCCTTACCCTCGGGGCATTTATACAGCCTGTCAGCGCCGGAGAGGGAGGCGATGGACGCTTACCTCAAGGAGTTGCTCAGCGCAGGAATCATCCGCCCTTCTTCATCTCCACTCGGCGCGGGGTTCTTCTTTGTTTCTAAGAAGGATGGGTCGCTCCGCCCCTGTATAGACTACCGGGCCCTCAACGACATCACAGAGAAGGACCGCTACACCCTGCCGCTGATGGACACCGCCTTCCACTCCCTCTAGGGGGTGACCTGGTTTACTAAACTGGACCTCCGTAGTGCCTACCACCTCGTCCGTATCCGGGAGGGAGATGAGTGGAAGACGGCCTTCCGAACTCCAACTGGCCACTTTGAGTACCTGGTTATGCCGTTCGGGTTAACCAATGCCCCTGCAGTTTTCCAACGCCTCATTAATGACGTCCTCCGCGACTTCCTCTGCCTTTTTGTGTTTGTGTACCTGGATGACATACTAATCTTCTCCAGGTCACGGGATGAACACCGGGTCCACGTGAGGCGGGTCCTGCAGCGCCTATTGGAAAACAGGTTGTATGTGAAAGCCGAAAAATGTGAATTCTATGCCAAGACCACCTCCTTCCTGGGTTTTGTCATCTCCCACGACCAAGTCCTCCCTGACCCCGCTAAAGTCAAAGCGGTGGTCGACTGGCCAACACCGACGTCCAAGAAGCAGGTCCAACAATTCATAGGATTCGCCAACTTTTACCGCCGCTTCGTCCCCAATTTTGGCGCCATCATCGGTCCTTTGACCCACCTCACCTCGCCGAAGACCCCCTTCCGGTGGACCGAGGAGGCTGCGGCGGCTTTCCAGGCACTGAAGACAGAGTTCTCTTCCTCCCGGGTCCTCACCCAGGTCGATCCCGTGCTGCAGTGTTTGGTGGAGGTCGACGCGTCAGACACGGGGGTGGGGGCAGTGCTGTCTCAGCGGTCACCGGCTGACGGATCCAAGCGACCCTGCGCCTTCTTCTCCCCGCGCCTGTCACCGGCCGAGCGTAACTATGACGTCGGGGACAGAGAGCTTCTGGCTATCAAGCTCGCCCTGCAGGAGTGGCGCCATTGGCTGGAGGGGGCTGCGTTGCCGTTCATCGTTCTAACAAATCATAAGAACTTGGAGTACCTAAGAACTGCCAAGCGTCTGAATGCCCGCCAGGCGTGTTGGTCCCTGTTCTTTGCCCGTTTTAGATTTACCATCACGTACCGTCCCGGTTCTAAGAACGGCCTGCCGGACGCCCTTTCCAGGCAATTTGCCCCCGAGACGTCCGAGAAGTCAGAGCACACCATCCTGCCCAGCTCGTGCGTTGTGGGGGCCATGTCCTGGGCCATCGAAGACAGGATCCGGAAGGCGCAGGAGACCAAACCTGACCCTGGCGGCGGACCGGAGGGGAGGCTGTTCGTTCCATCCTCGGTCCGGGGGGAAGTTATCCATTGGGCCCACACCTCTAAGTTCGCCTGTCACCCTGGGGTTTCCCGGTTGGTCAATCCTCTCCAGCGGTCTTTTTGGTGGCCGGGTCTGCAGAAGGACGCCGCCAACTACGTCCGGGCCTGCCCTGCCTGCGCCACCGGCAAGTCAGGTAACGCTCCCCCCGCTGGTCTGCTCCACCCTCTGCCGATCCCAGGCAGGCCCTGGTCCCACATAGCCCTTGACTTCGTCACTGGTCTCCCCATCTCCAACACTTACAACACAGTACTGACAATCGTCGACCGCTTCTCCAAGGCCGCCCACTTTGTGCCTCTGCGGGGTCTCCCAACGGCTCGGGAGACAGCGGATCTCTTGGTCCAGCACGTTGTCAGATTACATGGGATACCAGCAGACGTCGTCTCAGATTGTGGGCCCCAATTCGTGTCTGAGGTATGGAAGTCCTTTTGTAACGCCCTGAGAGCCACAGTAAGCCTCTCCTCCGGCCATCACCCGCAGTCCAACGGGCAGTGCGAACGGGCCAACCAGGAGCTGGAGGCTGCCCTCCGCTGCGTCACCACTTCCAACCCGGCCTCTTGGAGCTCGCACCTGGCCTGGGTGGAATACGCCCACAACTCTACTCGGTCATCTGCTACAGGTATGTCCCCCTTCAAGGCGTCCCTGGGGTATGACCCGCCATTGTTTCCGGCGCAGGAGGGTGAGTTGGCCGTTCCTTCCATCCAGGCGCACCTCAGGCGGTGCCGCAGCCTTTGGTCCAAGACCCGTGACGCACTCCAGCGAACGGCAGCGCGCAACAGCACCACGGCAAACCGTCACAGGAGACCTGCGCCTGCCTACCGTGTGAGGCAGCAAGTCTGGGTGTCCGCCCACAACGTCAACCTGAAAGAAGAAAAGAAGAAGCTGGCTCAACGCTTTATCGGCCCTTTCACCATCACCAAGATCATCAACCCGGTGGCTGTGCGTGTGGATATCCCTCCTCCCCTCCATATTCACCCCACCTTCCACGTCTCCAAAGTCAAACCTGTGGTGTCCGATCCCCTCTGCCCCCCGCCCGCGGCGCCTCCCGCGCCCTTGATGATCAATGGCCATCCGGCCTGGAGAGTCACTGCCATCTTGGACTTTCGGTGTCGAGGTCGCGAGTTGCAGTATCTGGTGGACTGGGAGGGTTTCGGCCCTGAATGGAGGCAGTGGGTACGCCCGTCCTTTGTGCTGGACAAGGGTCTCATCACGATGTTCCATCGGACGCACCCGGACAAACCAGCGCCAGGAGGCGCTGCTCGGGGGAGGAGTACTGTCATGACTCGCCAGCCATCATTGGCTCCTGCTGCACGCACACCTGCGCCTCGTCAGCGGCAAACTATTTAACCCACTCAGCCCTGTGCCTCAGCCTGAAGCCGTCTGTTCCCTTCAGCTCGTCTTGGCTATTGGAACCCCCATGACCGGCAAGACTACGCTTAACTGTAAGCATCTTACCTTGTTTCTTCAGTCCTCTCCCCTGTGCACAGGTGGATTCCTCGGCGGCGGACCTTCCCCCTCGCCAACCTCTCCACACCACTGCCACAGGCACCGCAGGCCGCTGTCTTCTGGGCTCATCCTTTGCTGAAGCCAGCCACCTGTCATACCAAGTAAGCAGCTGTCATTCTCACATTCCCCGTCCGGGCGTGTTGCCCTTTACCTTGTCCCTCTGCTTTGTCGTTATAGGGTTGCCCGGCTGTACGACGGTCTGCTCTGCTACCTGCACTTGGAAGTTCATCCACAACACATATTCATATCCCACTCACGCATTCATTCTGCACGGTGGCACAGTGGTTTAGCACTGCGGCAGCACAGTTTACCCTCGGCCGGGGGATCGCGGGGATCATGAGATCGTGGGTTCGATCCCAGCCCCCGACCAACAGTGAGCTGTGTGGAGTTTGCATGTTCTGCCCGTGTTGCGTGGGTTTACTCCGGGATTTCTCTGGTTTCCTCCCGCATACCAAAAACATGTAGGTTTAGGGCGCTCGCGCACGCAGCGACCAGCAGCCGGTGGCTTGTCACCAGACTGCAAACCAAATCTACCTACGGGTACAAATAAGTAACAAAAAAAAAAAAAATCATACCTGTCTGTCAATAAAAGCTGTTAAATCTATTCTGAGCCTGCGTGTGTGTCTCCTGAGCCGGACATTATGTCAGCTATAAACCCTTAAAACTATTCAGCAACTACAAGAACTATGTTGTTACATACTCTCATAACTTACATTGTACAATCAAAAAAGAACACTTTAAAAAGAGAATGAGCACAACTTAAATATAATGGAAATTTTATTGCAGAAATTTAGCAAGGGCAAAGCTTCACCAGTCAAGAACATTAAATTAATCTCCAGATTAATGGTTTAAAAATACAATTCAGCAGTAAAGACAAACTCCCTAAAATGCATTTTGCGTGTGATTTACTAAACTTTTGCAAATACTATAATTCTTGCAAAGTATGCTCCAGAAAAGGAGCAAAACTGGGCTTATGTTAACTAGATTTATATTTAGATTTTTATCTCTTTTTCTCCACCCTAAAACCACTTTTCATTGGCTGCCTGGGAATGTCACGGGTGGTGATGAATTGGACCCAAAGCTGCGTGTGAACGCGTCGCCATCTAGATCCTCAGATCAGAGAACAACGTGAGTCAGGGGTCCTGCCCCAGTCCATGGACCCCCAGACTGGAATGCAGGGCCGGTCCGGTTGCCTACCAATGTATTTAGGCCACCGAACCAGAGAACAAGGAGGAACAGCAGCTGTCGAAACACAGAGCTCACCAAACAAACACAGAGGAGCCCTATGCTCTGTGACCGATGACTGCTTCATGCTGACCCCGGCCTCTGGAACAAGAGGTGGAGTGGACTGCATGACCTCAGTTACGATGGGTGGAGGGGACTGCTCAACCTCTTTGGATGATGGGTGGAGCGAACTGTTGTCCTGTCACGGGTGGTGGTGAATTGGACCCAAATGCAGTATTTAAAGTTTGGCAATTGATTTATTAAGAGCTGGCCAGATGGGCGCAGCTCGGGAAAAAACACAAAATGTGACAGCTTGGGAGCTGTAACAAAACTCACAGATATTTGACAGGCTCAGGCAAGGATACAGATCAAAAACAAAAGCGTGGTGATCACGCAGACATGACTAACGACACAGATGAGGAAGCACAGATTGGGGCTTGACATAAATGGACACAGGAGTAATCAAACATAATACCGAACAGGTGAGCACAATCAGTGACAAATGGAGACGACAGGGATTAATCACAGACACAGGATGGGTGGGGCTACACAGAAGATCATAGAGTCTATGATCTTCTGTGTAGCCCCGCCCATCCCCGCCCATCCTCTGTCTATGACATAGACAGAGGATGCACAAAACATGGTCAGAGGAGAGACAAGAACGTGGCACATAAAGACGATGATGATAACAATAATAATTATAATAATAATAATAATAATAATAATAATAATAAGGCAGAAGCTGTAAGTGAAAACAAAGAGACAAAATTACTTTGGAATTTTAATATACAGATAAAGTAATTCAAACTAGAAGACCAGATATTGTGCTTGTGAGGAAAAAAGAAAAAGAATTCCTTATTATTGATGTTGCAATCCCTGTAGACTCCAGATCATGGACCAAGGAAGATGAGAAAATAGAAAAGTACAGTGATCTAACATGGGAGCTTAAGAGAATATGGGAAGTTAAGACAAGAGTAATACCAATAGTGATTGGAGCTCTGGGAACAGTGACAATGAGGCACAAACAGTTCTTGTCAGATTTGGGAATTGACTTATCATTTGAAACCATCCAGAAAGCAAGCCTGCTGTTGTCATGTTTACTAAATAGTCAGCCCACGAGCAGAATGCAACACCAGAAAACACACTCACGACACTGAGAAGCACACTTAAACAGTTTTTATTGAATCTCAAAAAGTGGAGCACAGCTACAGAAAACGTCACTTGCCAGAGGAAAACACAGTCTGCGGAGAGAGACAGAGCTGTTAGTGGGAGAAGGGAGACTGGGAAGTGGAAAACACAAATTGGCCACTTAGGTGAGCCGAGCAGTAAGCCCGACAGAAACTACCCAGGGAGAATAGACGAACCAGCAGGATGACGCTGGTGGGAGATGAATAGGAGTGACTGGGCAGTCTGACCCGGTGGAGAAGCACAGCTGCAGCAGGAGTGAGGATGATGAGGCAGGTGAGAGCACAACACTCTCCGTAGACTCACCGCTACAGATGGCAGCAACCTGGAAGGTGACGAGAAGAGAGATTTTAACTTCATGAAAACTTCTCAAAACAAACTACACACTTGTTGAACACGAGGCAGTTACCCCAACGAGCCAGCGCTGAGGCTTCCACTAGATGGTCTTTATAAGCGCTGGTGAGGAGGAGACAGCAGGTGCATCTAATCACACCGCGCGCTCACCTGGATATGACAACTGTGAACAGTTCATATTCTGAGAAAGGTCTTAACATAGAAAATGAACTGAAATAAGAATGGACTTCACTGAGTTGAATAAGTTATTGACCCTAGACCCCTGGATAGGGTCCAGTAATAACTGGAAGAGCCTGCAGACAACCTGCAGTGAAAAAGAAGATAATAATTATTATTATTATTATTATTATTATTATTATTATTATTATAATACTGATAAACTAAGAACCTGACCCATGAAGAAATAAATATGCAAAACAGAATAATAATAACGGCAAACCAGGATAAAGAAAATATACAGAATGAAATACAAAAAATTCCAAAATGAAACAGCGTGAGGGCGAGGGCAGAGGTCCATGCCCTGAAGACAAGATAACACAATAATAAATTAGGATGAGGGCATGAGACCCGGCCCACATTCTGACAATACCGCCCTCATAAGGGGCGGCTTCCAGACAAATCCAGGGTAACACCAACAAAAGAAACAAAACCAAAAAACCCTCACAGGGTGGGTGGTGGGGATACAAGGCCAGGTGGGCCAAAATAAACTGTAACCCCCCCACAGCAATATCCAAAGCAAACATAGTTCATGGGCCAAATAAAGTCCAAGGCCCTAAGACCCAAAACAAAGCGGGTCAGGTGATCTACCCAAGTCCATGAGCCGCTGGACTGCAACAAACAACGGGTCAGGGGGTCTACCACAGTCTAAAGAGTAGAATAGGATAGAATAGAATAGAATAGAATAGGCTTTATTGTCATTGTACATTTGTACAGCACAACAAAATTGTGGGTGCTCCACCAAGCTACTGCGCAATAAAGTAAGTGAGAAGAGTTTGAAATAAAACAGTTACAGAACACACGATTAACCATACGACTGAAGTAAAGGTAAAAGTAAAAATAGCAAATAACCTATAGATATATACACAGGTACGGTAGTGGCTACATGGGTGGAACTATGTACATAAGAGTGTGGAGTGCAGAACACATAATAGAGTAAACTTGTCACGGCTGGCCCTCACGAGCCAGCATAAGACGCCACAGTCCAGTAAGCTGCAATTCAGTTCCTTTATTTGTATCGTACAGGGCTTAGGTGTACAAAACAACTAGCCACGTAGGCTTCGTAACACAACAACAATATGAACACACAAAAGGAGTTAGCGGCTGAGACGAGGGGCTCTCGTTCGCTGCAAAGGCAAGGAATATTAACGTGATACAAGGAGAGGGTAATGGCTGAGACGAGGAGCTCTCGTCTGCCGCAATAGCAAGGAATGTAAGCTAGGGAGAAGTACCATTCCTATGATAACAGGTGGACTTACATGCAGCGGGATACGTCGGGGAACCCAAGGAGCATGTTGATAAGGAGACAGGAGAAAGTCATAAGACTCTTGACGAGACAGCCGCAGAGTCCAATTCACTCGCGCTGACATTTAAAGCCAGCTGCTCATGATTGACAATGCGGCGCAGCTGCTGACAGCGGAGAGCCCCCGAGCGTCTGGCCAATCAGAGCCCGGGAAGCCCGAGTGACGACACCAGCTGTCAAAAGCCTGACAGGGAGGAGGTATAATCCGAGCGTGGACAAAAGCGCTCGGGATATGACATATAACCCGAGCGCGGACAAAAGCGCTCGGGATATGACAGGACCCCTCCCACTACGCGAACTCCTGGTCGCGAGTAACATCCAGACCCTCCCACCCCACCCCAGGGTGGGTGGAGGGGGAAGCAGGCGGAGGGGGAGCAGGGTCAAACTCACAGGTGACAACACAAAGGGTAGGGGCAGAAAAAACAACCAGGGGACAAATACTTCGGGGAAGGAAGGGAAAAGAAAAAAAAAAAAAAAAAAAAAAAAAGGCAAAACCGTACATAAACGGGGACACTAAGAAGAACAGTAGTAAGAAAAGAAAAACCAATGCTAAATGGGCATCTTCCACCTATAACATAAGACAAGGACTACCAGCCCATGTAATTTCACACATATCATTACTAAGAAAGAAAACCATGATGAGGGTACATCGAACACCAGTCAAAGGACAAAAAAATACAAGGCAGAGTCAAGGAAATAAAAGGACAAATAATGCCTTCATCTCCAAAGTTAATGTTTACAGAAATCTTCAAATCCAAAAGGCAACACCGATACCAAAAAAAAAAACCCAAGACCTGAGTAAGGGAGTAACATCAGAAATAGCTATCACACCCTATAAGAGGAATACAACACACATACTAGCGTTCTGCCAAAAGGAAAGAAAAATTTTGCTCTGAAGAGTCTCAAATCGGGAGTGCAATGAACAAATCCCATGAAAAACACATGAAAAATAACGGCGAGAGAATATATATCCATTAACGGAAAGTAGTCACTATATACATGAAGTTCAATCCCTTGTGGGGTATTTCAGTCTGAGGGGAGGAAAAAAAAAAAAAAAACCACGGTCACAAGCCAGTGGAGGGGCAAGAGACAGAAAGAAAATGCACTAGAGAATAAAGTTATATAATTCCGCTCAGGAGGTCTCCCAGCACCCAGGGTCCAGGCCGCCAGCAGAAGCAGCGGAACGTGTCCCGACGGCCCACCCAAACCCCGGACCGAGGAAAACCATGTCTCCGGCGGCCGGACCAGGGCGCCGAATGAATCATCCTGCTTGTCAGGAGGCCGGACCCGGACGCCAAAAGGAAAGAGCCGGTCACCGGGTGGTCGGGCAGTATCGGCCTGCCAAAAGAATGGCTGGGGAAAAGTCGGCGAACCGGGCCAACTGGAATTAACTCCCGCAGTCTCAAATGCGGGGAAGGAGGGGCCATGGCGAGGATAGGAAATGGCCTGGAAAGCGTTCAGCGGTGGATCAGCTGCACAATCTCCAGGACCCACCTGGGTCAGGACGACCCGTGACAGAACCACCCTGATGCCGAGCTCCGATTGAGCGGGAGCAGCACCCGCGTCGGACCCCGATTGGGCCGGAAACACCATGACGCCGAGCTCCGATTGAGCGAGAGCAGCACCCGCGTCGGACCCCGATTGGGCCGGAACCTCCATGACGTCGAGCTCCGATTGAGCGGGAGCAGCACCCGCGTCGGACCCCGATTGGGCCGGAACCTCCATGACGTCGAGCTCCGATTGAGCGGGAGCAGCACTCGCGTCGGACCCCGATTGGGCTGGAACCACCATGACGCCAAGCTCCGATTGAGCAGACGCAGCACCCATATCAATCTCCCACAGAGAATTCGGGTCCTCCGGCTTAGCGGTAGGGATCTGCTCTGCGCCGGTGATCTGGAAAGAGGACTCCGAAGAGAGGGGAGAGAGAGAGAGACCGGGATCAGCGACACCGGTAGCGTCAGAACCCGGCGAGATGAGCTCAGATGCAGCTGACGACTGCATCTGGCTCGCCTCCCCAAGAGTCAGGCAGAAATGCTCAAGGAAAGAAAAGACAAAAACAGCACTGAGCACTCGCCTGATCTCAGGTTCGGACGCCGTCCAGGACTCCGGCGATCCGGGCTCAAACGGGAGGAGGTCGTCAGCCGGTTCCCACTCCGTCGTGACGTCATCCGCCCCTGGAAGAGAGGCTTTTGCAGCTCGAGGACCCCCCGACGTCATCGTCCACGCTGGCGGTTCATGTGGCGTGGAGGTGGGGGGCTCCTGGCCCGCTGGACCGGACTGTTCATCTGTGGAGTCCCGGGGACGCTCCGTCGTCGGCACAGGCTCCAACCAGTCGTCCGATCTCCTCTGCCCAGAAAATGGCTGCGGGGCTGGGGTCTTCTGCCCGAGGGCCGTAGGCTCACTCCTTGTCTGGTGACGCTCCTCGGGAGTCGAAGCGTGCTCAGCGGGGGGAGACACAGAGGCAGCGGGTTTAATTAATATGTCAGCAGGGAGTGGAGGTTCGGGGGGCTGCAAACCCCGAACCTCACCCCCAGGAGTCAGACAGAACAAATCACTATTAGATGGAAAAAAGTGAACTTGTAGTTGCCTGCCTCCCAGAGGGGCGGTGGAACCTGCTGCAGGGAACGTCATTCCTTCCTCCTCCCGCCGGGGGGTGGCCGAAGACTCTCTAGAAGAAGGAGAGGGGGCCACTCGGGATGGTGTAGCCGCGAAGTCCACTGGAACAAAACTTCTCAAACTCCCACCCGCTGGAGAAGGCGTCGAGGCGGAGGGGGTGACAACCGAGTCGGGCCGGGCGTGACGCGCTGACAGCTCAGCGGGGGGAGCAGGCCCGGGGAGAAAGGCTGAAGGGATCTCCTCCTGGTGAGACGCTGGAGAGACAGCTGTGGGATGAATGGGGTCAGTCCAGTGAACCGGAGCGGGTTCCGGAAGGGAGTCGCGCTGAGAACGTCTCTGGCCACGGCGCCGACATCTACGACGGGCCCCGGGTGGTGCGAACTCCAGGACTGGATCGAGGAAAGGATCCGGATTCCAGAGCAGGCAGCGGGAGCTCCGACTACTCCGCCATCGGCCTCGTTCCTCCTCGAACTCCTGGAATGCCTCGCGGTGGGCGGCGATCTCTAGTCTCCTCGCTTGGACGTCCAAGTGGTCGGTGTGGCAGGGAGACAATTGGTCGAGCGTCCTCTCAGCGCAGTCCAGGGAGCAGTGCGCTTCGGAAGGGTCGTCAAGGCGGGCGGAAGCGCTGATGATGTCATCCACTTCCTTCAGCTCCTCAGGCAGCTGGAGTCTGAGGTCATCCCACCTTGTGGCTTCTTCCTCTTCGTACATTTGAATAATCTGACGTTGGGCAGCGATGTCGAGCCTCCTCGCGTCGACCTCGGGGTGACCGTTGTAGCGGGAAGGCAGTCGGTCAAGCACGTCCTCAGCCCGATCTAAATACCAGTGTTCATTGGGCTGATAACCGAGGAGAGGAGGGGCGAGGAGGGTATCAGGATGCCCATCGAGGTCGGAGGCGATGATGAGGATTTCATCTACCTCCTCCAGCGCCTTGGTCAGCAGGCTGTGGGAACCCCGAGAACGACTCCGCTGAGATGGCATGTTTCCAACGCCACGTACCCGGACAGGAAGGGGCAAAGTTCCCAGAACGCAACTTACTGAGAACGGCGTCTCCTTCTGGCGGCTGTCTACTGTCACGGCTGGCCCTTACGAGCCAGCATAAGACGCCACAGTCCAGTAAGTTGTAATTCAGTTCCTTTATTTGTATCGTACAGGGCTTAGGTGTACAAAACAACTAGCCACATAGGCTTCATAACACAACAACAATATGAACACACAAAAGGAGTTAGCGGCTGAGACGAGGGGCTCTCATTCGCCGCAAAGGCAAGGAATATTAACGTGATACAAAGAGAGGGTAACGGCTGAGACGAGGAGCTCTCATCTGCCGCAATAGCAAGGAATGTAAGCTAGGGAGAAGTACCATTCCTATGATAACAGGTGGACTTACATGCAGCGGGATACGTCGGGGAACCCAAGGAGCATGTTGATAAGGAGACAGAGGAAAGTCATAAGACTCTTGACGAGACAGCCGCAGAGTCCAATTCACTCGCGCTGACATTTAAAGCCAGCTGCTCATGATTGACAATGCGGTGCAGCTGCTGACAGCGGAGAGCCCCCGAGCGTCTGGCCAATCAGAGCCCGAGAAGCCCGAGTGACGACACCAGCTGTCAAAAGCCTGACAGGGAGGAGGAATAATCCGAGTGTGGACGAAAGCGCTTGGGATATGACATATAACCCGAGCGCGGACAAAAGCGCTCGGGATATGACAAAACTGGCCCTAGGATTATTGAAAATATGTGCAGTAGTGATTTCACGGATGGGTCGGTATATATGAAAGTGAGGAGTGTAAAGACAGGTAAGTTAGAGTAATAATTAAAAGGTCCTCAGTTCTGTGCATGTGAGTGTTCAGAGGGAGGGGGTGGAGCCTCTGACTGTTTGTCAGTCTGGAGGTGTAGGACCTGATCCATCTGAACCATCGTCCAGAGGGAAGCAGGTCAAACAGGTGGTGGGTGGGATGTGAGAGGTCTCCTGTGATGGCCTTGATCCTTCTGAGGCAGGAGGCTCTGGAGATGTCTTCCAGGGAGGGTAGAGGGCTGCAGAAAATTTTTTGGGCAGTGTTGATGACCTGCTGCACAGCCTTCCTGTTCTTGGCCATGGAGCCGGCGTACCACACACCCAGACAGTAGGTGAGCATGCTCTCCACTGAGCAGTGATAGAAGGCCAGCAGCAGCTTCTGGTCCAGGTTGTGCTTCCTCAGGACACGGAGGAAGTGCAGCCGCTGCTGGGCTTTCTTCACCAGGGCCTTGGAGTTGACAGTCCAGGAGAGGTCAGAGGAGATGTGGGTGCCATGGAACTTGAAGACGGGGACATTCTCCATGCAGTCACCATTTATGAGGAGGAGGGGGGTCCTGTCTGTTCTTCCTGAAGTCCAGAATGAGTTCTTTGTTTTTTTGGACATTCAGTTTCAGGCTGTTTGCTTGGCACCACAGCAGCAGATTCTCTACCTCTGCCCTGTATGCCTTCTCATCGTCATCGGTGATGAGTCCAACCAAGGTGGTGTCGTCCGCATATGACGGTGTTTGGGTGGGTTGGAATACAGTCAAAGGTGTACAGGGAGTACAATAAAGGGCTTAGTATGCAGCTTTGGGGGGAGCCAGTGCTGAGAGACAGTGTGGAGAAGTGGTGAGGGCCAAGTCTGACTGTTTGTGGGCAATTGGTGAGAAAGTTCCTTATCCAAGAGCAGGTGGGGGGGGGGGGGATCTGGAGGAGGTCCGGGATGATGGTGTTGAAAGCTGAGCTGTAGACCACGAAGAGCATTCTCACGTAGCTCCTTGGGTTCTTCAGATGGATCAGCACTCTGTGGAGAGTGGTGGCGATGGCGTCTTCCATAGACCGGTTCTCCCTGTAGGCGAACTGATGGTGGTCGAAGGAGGGGGGGAGACAGTCCCTGATGTTCTGGGACACCAGTCGCTCAAAATATTTCATAATTACAGACGTGAGTGCTATGGGTCTGTAGTCATTCAGGCTGTCAATTGTGGCCTTTTTGGGGATGGGGATGATGGTGGAGGCCTTGGGGCAGGAGGCGATGGTGGCGTGCGTGAGGGAAAGGTTGAACAACTTGGTGATGATCCTTGCCAGCTGGTCTGCACATGCTTTGATCACCGCTCCTGGGATGCCATCTGGACCAGCAGCTCTGCGAGGGTTCACTGCTCTCAGTTGCCTCCTCACCTCATGCACCTGTAGAGGGAGGGGGAAGGGGAGAGTGAGGGGGGATGGGTAGAGAGGGGAGGAGGGGGGGACAGGTTTGGGGGGAGGTGTGCTCAAACTGGGCAAAGAAGCTGTTAAGCTCCTCTGCCAAAGTGAGGCTGCTGTCTGATGCTTGGGGGGGGTCATGGCCCCTGTAGTTGGTGAGGGCCTGGATGCCTCTCCACATCGGTCAGGTGTTGTTGTCTGAGAGGAAGCCGTCCACCTTCCTCCTATAGGTGTTTTTAGCGAGTTTTATGCCTCTCCTCAGGTTAGCTTTCGCAGTGCTGTACAGAGAGCTGTCCCTCTGTCTGAAGGTTGAGTTGCAGGCTCTGATCCGAGCCTGGACTTCACTGGTCATCCAGGGTTTGCAGTTTGGAAATACCCAGATGTGTTTGGTGAGTGTCACATTTTCTACACAGCTTTTGATGTAGAAAAGGACAGATTCGGTGTAGGAGTCCAGGTCCTGCTGTTCAAAGATGCTCCAATCAGTGCAGGCAAAGCAGTCTTGTAGCTGGAGAAGAGCATTTTCAGGCCAGGTTTTAATTGTTTGTTTGGTTGGGGGGAACTCTTCCTAAGGCGGTTGTAGGCAGGAATCCGAAACAGAGAGAGATGGTCTGATTGTCCAAGGTGGGGGAGGGGGTGGCTCTGTAGGCGTGCTTAATGTTGCTATAAACATGATCCAGTGTTCTTTCCCCACTTGTGACAACACTTAACATGTTGGCAGAATTTGGGGAGTACAGTCTTTAAACAGGCTTTGTTAAAATCCCCTGCAATAATGTGGACTACATTGGGGTGATCTCTTCGCTGCCTGCTGACAATGTGCTGGAGATAATTTAGTGCTAAGCTAATGTTAGCATCGGGAGGAATGTAAACAGCCATTAAATTTACTGCCGTAAGCTCACGGGGGAGATAAAAAGGCCTACACAGGAAGGACATGGCCTCTATGTCTGGTGAACAGTGGCAATGAATTATTCTTCTGTTTTTACACCAAGTCTGAAGCACATAAGTACAGAGTCCCCCCCCCTTCCCTTACCAGAATCAGCATTGCGGTCGAGACGGTGTGTAGTTCAGCCAGGTAATTCCACAGCAGCAGCTGGAAAGGGTTCGTTCAGCTATGACTCAGTCACAATCAAAACACAGCAATCCCGGACGTAGCGATTATAGGCGATCTCCATGCACAGCTCATCTATTTTGTTGGTGAGGAGTCTGGCATTGGTGATCGCCATCCAGACCCTCAGACCGGAGAACAACGTGGGTCAGGGGGCCTGCCCCAGTCGATGGACCACCAGACCAGAATGCAGGGCCGGTCTGGTGGCCTGCCAATGTATTTAGGCCACCAAACCAGAGAACAAGAAGGAACAGCAGCTGCTGAAACACAGAACTCACCAAACAAACACAGACGGGCCCTATGCTCTGTGACCAACGACTGCTTCATGCTGACCCCGGCCTCTGGAACAAGAGGTGGAGTGGACTGCTTGACCTCAGGAACGATGGGTGAAGGGGACTGCTCAGCCTCTTTGAATGATGGGTGGAGCGAACTGTCGTCCTGTCACGGGTGGTGGTAAATTGGACCCAAGCGCAGTATTTAAAGTTTGGCAATTGATTTATTAAGAGCTGGCCAGACAGGCGTAGCTCGGAAAAAAACACAAAAAGTGACAGCTCAGGAGCTGTAACAAAACTTACAGATATTCGGCAGGATCAGGCAAGACTACAGGTCAAAAACAGAAGCGTGTTGATCACTCAGACATGACAAACGACACACACGAGGAAACAGATTGGGGCTTGACATAAATGGACACAGGAGTAATCAAACATAACACTGAACAGGTGAGCACAATCAGTGACAAAAGGAGATGCCAGGGATTAATCACAGACACAGGACGGGTGGGGCTACACAGAAGATCATAGACAGAGGATGCACAAAACATGAACAGTCAGAGGGGAGACAAGAACGTGGCACATAAAGATGATGATGATGATAATAATAATAATAATAATAATAATAATACTGATAAACTAAGAAGCTGACCCATGGAGAAATAAATATACAAAACAATAATGGCAAACCAGGATAAAGATAATACACAAAATGAAATACAGAAAATTCCAAAATGAAACTTAAAGTGAGGGCAAGGGCAAAGGTCCATGCCCTGAAGACATGATAGCACAATAATAAATTAGGATGAGGGCCTGGTGCCCCTTGCCCTGGGATGCAATGTGGTGGCAGTGGGTGGCCTCCAGAGCCAGTTTGGGAGTGTCACGAGCTGAGCACAGGGGGGTTCCACCGTGATCAGTCTCTTTGCCTTTTTTTATATTTGTATAGTGTTGTATTTTTTAGTTCTAATTCCTGTTATTTTATTATTGGTTGGTTTTCACATTTTCTGTATTGTTTCTTAGTGTGACTAATTTCCCCATGTGCGTTCCTTGTAGTTTTGTCATTTATATATTTGGGTTTACTTGTATCTTTATTTGTCATCATATTATATTTGTGTCATACCGGTTTTGTCAGAGGCACTTCTGGGTTTTTCCCTGGTTGTGGGCGGTGCCCCTGTCAAGCTGTCAGCCCCATCTCCTCTCCATACAGCTGATTGTAATCATCTTTACCTCCTTCCCGCTCATGTGATCCACACCTGCTCTCATTTATGTTTATTGTTTGCTTGCCCTACTTAAGGACTGTGGTTCCTGTCACTCATTGCTGGAGTCTTAAGATTCGTTTTGCGTCAGAACCCTATTCCCGTTCTGACATTTTGTTACCTGCGGATTTGTGTCTCCTCCTTTGCCATTTTTGTTCGTAAGTTTACTTTTTGCACAGTGTGGATTTTGTGTTTGCGCACTGTCTGGACTTTGTGTTTTGTTAATAAATATCACAAACTGCAGTTCAGCGTCTGGGTCGCTCCCCTCTGCCCCGAGGGGCAATTCATGACAGTAGATTCCAGCCAGTTAGAGACCTAGCTGCTGCAGTTTGTGGTTACTTTTTTTGTTTCTCCCACCTGTGGTTTGGCAATCTTGGCAGCAGGACGTGGCCAAAAGGGGACCTGGACTATTCAAAACACCAGCGGCAGCAAGGGTTCGCCTTTTTCTTCTACTCCTCCCCAGTTGTTGTTTTTTCACCAGGGGTTTCGCCATGTTTGACATCCTGGATTCACCAACACCTGGTCTGAGTGAAGTAAAGCGGTGGACTGTGAGTATTTTGGAGGACATCCTCACACAGGCTCGTACCTCCCGTACCCCCGAGGCAGACCGAGAGTGTCTGAATGGTGCGGCGCAGGTGCTCGAGGCATGCCCCAGCCTGTGGGGCCACCCACAGCTCACTGACCTACTCCTCTCCATAGTCACCCCACAACCTATGAGTCACGGGCTGGAGGAAATCACTCCGATGTCCGTGCCTGCACCGACAAAGAGCAAGCATCTGCGTACACGGAAGCCTCCAGCCTGTTGCCGGTCTCCGGCGGCAGCTCCGCCTCCTCCTCCCAAATACTGGCCCGCACCAATGGCCAAGGAGCTGGAGGAGCGCAGGAAGGTCACAATAGCAGAGACTGTGCTGCTGTTAGAATATAAGCCATAGCTCCTCCCGGATTTTGCTCAGGAACTGGGGGGCCCAGAGTTAGAGCTGACGGGTGAGTGTCCCCTGGCTCCAGGGCCTCCCCCATTTCGCCATGAGTGAATATCTCCGCTTCCCGCTTCCCACCGTTGCCCAGGGAAATCTCGCCGGAGGAATGCCTCCACCTCTCAGGCGGCAGTTTCACCCACGCCAAGCCCGACAATTCCCACAACAGTTCCTCTTTCTACTTCTCCTTCGCTGGCTGTCCCTTCAGCCTACTCTCCCTCCATTGTTGCTGCGACTTCCGTCCCCTCAACGTGTCCTCCCGCTGCTGAGGGTTCGGCTGTTTCTTTCCTGGCTCTGCCCATCGCCCTGTCTGCAAGGGCGGCTCCTCCACATTCCTCTGAGGGGCCCATAACTACTGAAGTCACAGAGAGGGCTGATTTCCACCCAGCTGCAGCAGAAGACATCGCCCCCCAGAACTCAAGAAAGTGTTTTTTTTTTTCACTCTCATTCAGCTAAACATGAATTATCCTGCCTGATTCCTGGTGGTGAGGCTCAGACTAGGCAGTCCTCTGAGTCCTCACCATCTGCTGCAGCCTTAGACTGTTCACCTGCTCTCTCCGTGTCTCCTTCTTTTCCCCTCGAGTGTCCACCGGTCCTAGGACTGGGCCACCGGATGATGGAGGAGCCTGCAGCCCTGGAGGACCTGGTTTCAGCCCTGCAGCCACGATCTGGATGGAGGGAGAGTGCTGTGACTGAGCTGAAGCCTGTGCCGACATTGGAGCTTCCCCTGGCCTCAGCAGAGTAGGTTCCAGTGCCAGCGGGGAACCGACCTCCTGTATCCACTCCGGACGAGCCACCTGCGTGGGTAGCTTCGCTGGGGGGTCCCGGGACTGTACATGCCTGCTGCAGGGGCTGCCACAGCAGAGTTGAACCTGGACCTCCAGAAGACTGGGCCTGAGATGTCATTGGCCAGATCGACAGAGTCCTGGACAGTGGTGGAGCTTGAGCTCTGTCAAGTGCTGTCCTTTGTTTTCATTGCTTCCATTTTGAAGAGCTCTTGTCCGACTCTTGGGGGGGACAGCCAAGTACAGCCATCAGCTGCGCCTGAGCTCACCTCGCCGGGCTCCACTGCTGCCAGTGACCCTGACCCTGTGTCTTTGTCCCTCCTTTCTGAGCCTTTCCCCAGGGTCACCGAGGAGTGTCCAACTTCGTCAGAGGTCTCCGTGGGTCCAGCCTCGCCGCCTGAGAACTCCATGGGTCCAGCTCCTCCAGCTGAGGTCATCATGGATGCTCCATCCCAGCCCAGGACCTCCGTGGGTGTTGCTCCCTCTCCAGTTGAGGTCGTTGCGGGTGCTCAGTCCCAGCCCGGGACCTCTGTGGGTGCTGCTTCCCCTCCGGTTGAGGTCTTTGCGGGTGCTCCGTTTCAGCCCAGGGCCTCCGAGGGTGCTGCTTCCCCATCAGCTGAGGTCACCGCGGGTGCTCCGTCCCAGCCCGGACCTCCGCGGGTGCAGCTCTTCCTCCGATCGAGGTCTTCACAGGTGCTCTGTTCCAGCCCAGGGCCTCCGAGAGTGCTGCTTCCCCGTCAGCTGAGGTTGTCACGGGTTCTCCGTTCCAGCCCGGGGCCTCCGAGGGTGCAGCTTTTCCTCAGTCCGGGTCCACCATGGGTGCAGCATTGGCCCAGTCTGAGTCCATCATGAGTGCAGCTATGGCCCAGTCTGGGCCCATCATGGGTGCAGCTTTGCTACAGCCCAGAGCCTCCACGGGTGCAACTTTGCTCCAATCCGGAGCCACCACGGGTGCTGCCTTGCTCCAGCCCGGAGCCACCACAGGTGCTGTCTTGCTCCAGCCCGGAGCCACCGTGGGTGCTGCGATGTCCCAGTCCAGGACCACCAAGGGTGCCTGAAAGCGTCGGGGTCCCCTCTCCTCTGCCAGACGCCGTCGTGGTTCCCTCTCCTCTGCCACATGCTTTTGTGATTCCCTCTCCTCTGCCAGACACAGTCATGGTCCCCTCTCCTCTGCCAGATGCCGTCATGGCTCCCTCTCCTCTGCCCAAGGCCGCTGTGGTTCCCTCTCCTCTGCCCGAGACCATCGTGGTTCCCTCTCTTCTGCCCGAGACTGTCGTGGTTCCCTCTCCTCTACCCAAGGTCGACATGATCTCCCCTATTCTTCCATCCTCTTCTTTGCTGGTTGTCCCTGTTGGGCAGCCACCCCCTGGACCACATTTTCAGTTTAGGTGGTTAATGAACTCTGGCAGACCACCTGACAGACTGTGCCGTTGGGTTGGGTGGCCCACATTCTCTGGCAGGCCACCTGACTCTTACCACCACGCCATCTGCCAGGTCTGGAACTTTAGCCGGCCGCCTGAACTGTCCAGCTTTCCAGTCCAGCGGGCCTAGGTGTCTGGTTCTGCCTGGTGTGGATCCTGAGTGGGGTTTTGATTTTTTTATTTGATATTTTAAATTCAGGGCATCCACCTGGATGGATGAAACAGCCAAGGTACGGCGCTATCCCTTCACCATTCACACACACATTCACACCTAGGGCCACTTTAGAGCCTTCAGTTAACCAAACCTGCATGTTTTTGGCCTGTGGGAGGAAACCAGAGAATTCCCAGAGTAAACCCACGCAGACATGGGAGAACATGCAAACTCCACACAGATCACTGTTGGTCAGGGGCTGGGATCAAACTCAAGCTCCCATGGTCAAAGGTGAGCTGCTGTGCTGCCACAGTGCTAACCACTGCACCACCGCACTGCACGGGGTGTTCCGCCGTGCTCTGTCTCTTTTCCTTTTTTATATTTGTATAGTGTTGTATTTTTGAGTTCTAATTCCTGTTATTTTTTCGTTGGTTGGTTTTCACATTTTCTGTATTGTTTCTTAGTGTGACTAATTTTCCTGTGAACGTTCCTTGTAGTTTTGTCACTGACATATTTGGGATTATTTGTATCTGTATTTGTCATCATATTATATTTGTGTCTTACTGGTTTTTCTCTCTCTCTCCGGGGTTGCAGCTGTCAGAGACACTTCCGGGTTTTTCCCTGGCTGTGGGCGGTGCCCCTGTCAAGCTGTCGGCCCCATCTCCTCTCCTCATGGCTCACAGCTGATTGTAATCATCTTCACCTCCTTCCCGCTTGTGTGATCCACACCTGCTATCATTTATGTTTATTGTTTGCTTGCCCTATTTAAGGACTGCGGTTCCTGTCACTCATTGCTGGAGTCTTAAAATTCGTTTTGTGTCAGAACCCTATTCCCATTCTGACATTTTGACCCGGAGGCGTGCAGGCCGGATCATAGCCGATCCTTCACACCCTGGTCACGTACTGTTTGCCCCCCTCCCCTCAGGTAGAAGACTTCGGTCCATTCAGACTAAAACCTCCCATCACATGAACAGCTTCTTCCCCTCTGCCATCAGACCGCTGAACACTAAGTGACTTATTAGACTCTCGTGCACTATGTACAGCAGCTCAACCAGACTCATGTCAATCATCACTGTTTTCTTTTTGCATTACCGACTGCACTATGGGGTACTCCACAATATCTGCTGCTCGCTAATATATTTAAAAATTGTTTTGTCTAGTATTACTCATTCATATTTGAAAATGCTGGCTAAAAGAAGCGGAGCTAGCTAGCTTAGGTCCCACTGTCAGCGGTTCCCCGGCTCTCCTCAGCAGCGAGGAGACTGGGTGGGTGACGGTGAGAAGGAAGCCTAGTCGCAAAGCCCCGGTACACCACCAACCTGTTCACGTTTCTAATCGTTTTTCCCCGCTCAGCGACACACCCGCTGAGGAAAAAACTCTGATCATTGGCGACTCTGTAGTCAGAAACGTGAACCTAGAGACTCCAGCGGCCATAGTCCAATGTATTCCTGGGGCCAGAGCAGGCGACATCGAGTCAAATTTGAAAATGCTGGCTAAAAGTAACTGTAAATATTCCACAATTGTTATTCACGCCGGCATTAATGACATCCGTCTCCGGCAGTCGGAAGTCACGAAACTTAATATAGAATCGGTGTGTGACTTTGCAAAAACGATGTCTGCCACTGTAGTATTCTCTGGGCCCCTCCCCAATCTGACCAGTGATGACATGTTTAGCCGCTCGTCATCCTTGAACCGCTGGCTGTCTGTGTGGTGTCCTAAAAATGACGTGGGCTACATTGACAATTGGAGCTCTTTTTGGGGAAAACCTGGTCTTATGAGACGAGACAGCATTCATCCCACTTTGGATGGTGCTTCTCATTTATCTAACAATCTGGCATCTTTTTTATCCAAATTTCCAAAACCATGGCTACTCAGAGTTGGGACCAGGAAGCAGAGTCGCAGTCTTACACGCCTCTCTGCAGCTCCTCTTCATCCGCCACCCCTCAGCTTAGCCCCTGTCTTCCCCATCAGAGAATCGTTGTCTGCTCCCTCCAAAGTGAATAAAAATATAATGTATAAGCATCCCAAAGTGATAAAGCAAAATATTGGTAAAACTCAAATTAAACATAAAGCCTCTAAATTGAATGATTTGGCCTCTGTTCCTCCTCATAATTTAAAAATTAAATGTGGTTTATTAAATATTAGGTCTCTAACTCCCAAGTCTCTGTTAGTCCATGATTTGTTAATTGATCATCAGATTGATTTAATTTCCCTTACAGAGACTTGGTTAGGACAAGAGGATTATGTTGGTTTAAATGAATCAACTCCCTCTGGTTATTTAAACTGTCAAAATCCCAGAAGTTCTGGTCGTGGAGGAGGAGTAGCAACAATTTACCATTCCAAATTACTAGTTAATGTAAAGCAAAAAACATGTTATAATTCCTTTGAGGGCCTGGTCCTCAGTATTGGGCACTTTAGCAATTTTAGGTTAAACCCAATTTTATTTGCCATAGTTTATCGTCCCCCATCAACCTATTCAGAATTTTTATCCGAATTTGCTGATTTCTTAGCTGATTTAGTGCTGAAATCTGATAGAATAATTATAGTAGGGGACTTTAATATACATGTGGATGTAGATAGTGACTGCCTTAATGTGGCATTCAATTCAATATTAGATTCGATTGGGTTTTCTCAGAAAGTAGGAAATTCTACTCATTACCTCCACCATACATTGGACCTTGTTTTGACATATGGCATAGAAATAGAAAATCTTGTAGTGTCTCCTCATAACCCTGTACTGTCAGACCATTGTCTGTTAACCTTTGATTTTACTATTTCTGACTATTTGGCTCCTAAAGAAAAATATTATTACAGTAGATGCCTCTCAGATGATGCTGTTTCCAAATTTATGCAGATTGTTTCCTCTATGCCATGTGTCAACACAACGGAAATAAGCTATAGACAGCTTGCTTCTTCTGTAATTGATAACATGGTGGATAGTGTTTCAGCTTCTCTGCATCAGACTCTAGACTTGGTGGCCCCCTTAAAAAAGAAAAAGTCTAATCAGAGATTTCTAACTCCTTGGTTCAACACAGAAACTCGTACCTTAAAACAGAAGACTCGTCAATTAGAAAGAAAATGGTGCTCTACTAATTTAGATGAAATCTATTTAGCTTGGAGAAATCATCTTTTAATTTATAAAAAATCTCTTAGAAAAGCTAATTGCAATGGTTTAGATCTTATTTATCTGATAGGTTCCAGTTTGTTCATGTAAATAATGAGTTTTCTTTCAACTCAAAGCTTAGTCATGGAGTTCCACAGGGATCTGTGCTAGGCCCTACTCTTTTTAGTTTATATATGCTTCTGTTAGGCAACATTATTAGAAAGCACTGTATACATTTTCATTGTTATGCAGATGACACACAATTATACCTGTCAATGAAGCCAGATGATAGTAATCAATTAGCCAAGTTAGAAGCCTGTCTTAAGGAAATTAAAGCTTGGATGACTTGTAATTTCCTGCTATTAAATTCAGATAAGACTGAAGTCATTCTTGTTGGTCCAAAAAACCTTAGAAATTCCTTTCCAAATCAAACTTTCAGTTTGGATGCGGTTACTCTCTCTTAATAGCTCTGTGAGGAACCTTGGAGTTATTTTTGATCAGGATTTGTCCTTCAATTCACATATTAAATTTGTTTCTAAGACTGCCTTCTATCATTTGCGTAATATTGCCAAGATTAGGAGCATCTTGTCTCAAAGTGATGCTGAGAAACTGATCCACGCTTTTGTTAGCTCGAGATTAGATTATTGTAATTCTTTATTATCAGGCTGTCCTAAAACATCTTTAAAAAGTCTTCAGCTGATTCAAAATGCTCTAGGAAGAGTTTAACAGGTACTAGAAAGAGAGATCATATCTCTCCGGTTCTGGCCTCCCTTCATTTGCTTCCTATAGAGTTTAGAATTAAGTTTAAAATCCTTCTTCTTACTTACAAAGCTCTAAACAATCAGGCTCCTTTTTATTTAAAAGATCTGATACTACCGTATCATCCTAACAGAGCACTACGCTCCCAAAATGCAGGATTACTCGTAATACCTAGAATCTCCAAAAGTACAATGGGAGGCAGAGCCTTCAGTTATCAAGCTCCTCTCCTGTGGAATCAGCTGCCAATCTGGATTCGGGAGTCAGACTCGATCTCTGTTTTTAAGAATAGGGCTAAAACCTACCTTTTTGATTAGCCTACAATTAGGGAGGGATCATGTGTTTCTGAACCCTCCCTTAGTTATGCTGCTAATAGGTTTAGTCAGCCGGGGGACCTCCAGTAATGCACTGGGCCTCACTCCTTTCCTCACTCTCTATGAAATATTTTTTTTTGCTGGTCATTAACATCTGTTTGTTCTCTCCCATAGATTGAGTCCCCATCGTGCTGTTTGCTCTCTACATGTCTGTTCTTTTCTTCTTCTCTATCCTCTCACCCCCCAGCCAGTCGCAGCAGATGACTGCCCCTCCCTGAGCCTGGTTCTGCTGGAGGTTTCTTCCTGTTACAAGGGAGTTTTTCCTCTCCACCGTCGCCAAGTGCTTGCTCACAGGGGATCGCCTGATTGCTGGGGTCTTTCTGCAACTGTGGGGGTCCCCCCCTACAGTTGATAGTGCTATGAGATGACTGTTGTTGTGAAATGGCGCTATATAAATAAAGTTGAATTGAATTGAATTGAATTGAATATTCTACATTTTATTGCATGTATAGTTTTTTATTTCTATCTTTTATTTTTATCATGTTTAATGTTGCAGCATTGCACCGAGACAGATTCCTAGTTTGTGTACTACATGAACAATGGCAATAAATCTCATTCTGATTCTGATTCTGATTCTATTGATTTGTGTCTCTTCCTTTGCCATTTTTGTTCATAAGTTTAATTTTTGCACAGTGTGGATTTTGTGTTTGCGCACTGTGTGGACTTTGTGTTCTGTTAATAAATATCACAAACTGCAATTCAGCATCTGGGTCTCTCCGCTCCGCCCCGAGGGGCAATTCATGACAAGGAGCTGGCTTCTGGGGGGGACTGGCTTTCTTTGGGACCACCTCCATCCTAGTCTTATCCCCCCCCCCCAATTATGATGGGATCATACAGCTTATTGGATACACTTAGAGTTTTGGGGTGGGAGTGTGCCGTACGGTGTCAGTGAAAGGGATCCCTCTGTCTACTGCGTAGTGGGGCCACCCTCAACTCAATTTTAAATGTACTGTCGACAGTGAGGGCTTGGGGGGGGGGGGAGCCCCCCTGTCCATAGCAGTGGCTAGCTGTGCCCTAGCACACTATCCCCCCAATTTTAACTGCACTTTGGTAGTTCACACACCTGCACACAATCGCACCACACAACTAATACTCACCCATCACAATTCGCGCATGGGGGTGGGGTAGTTGGTGGGGGTGTGGCTGGTGGTCCGCGGCGACGGTCTCCCTGGCTGCTGCCGGGCATTGGTGCGTGTTCATGCCCGCTACGTCTCTGCTGCGGCCGCCCCAAGTGTGAGTGAGTTGGAGCGCGAGTGAGAGTGCGTGCAGGGTTTCCTCTGATAACATTTCTCAGTGGCGGGTCGCCTCGCCAGAAAATTTACCGCCACACCAAGAAGGAGATATGAATTTAAGAAAAATATATGAAGCAGTGACTTTCCACAAGCACGCACACAAACAACACGCGTGGTCATCATCCGCTCGGAGTTTAGAAGCGCCCCGCCCACGCAAGCATTTATATTTCAAATATACAAGAAAAGTCAATTTTACAAGAGGAAATTACAACTTTGAGGAAAATGGTTTCAAATTTAGATAAATTTACAGAGAAAAGTAGAAAACTATAAGAAATTGTTATAAATTTTTGAGAAAAACCTCAAACCTTCAAGACTGAAGTCATTACTCAAGTTTTAAGTGGGTGCTCTTTGTACCCTAAACTAGAAATTTTTGGTTGTCTCCTTTAATTTACATGGCACTTGATATTTTCTAACCTGTTTGTATACCACCATAGACAGAGAGAAAAGCTGAATTAGACAGGGCTCAGAGAGGGCAAGATTAGACAGAAGAGAGGAGCCAAGGGGAGGAAAGTGTTCAGGCAGAGGGTCCAGGAGAGGTGCGAGCAGAGGAAGGAGAGAAGGATGACACCAGTAGAAAGTGACATAATGTCCGGCTCAGGAAACACGCACGCAGGCTCAGGATAGATTTAACAGCTTTATTCAACAAGCAGGCGTGTATGGATGGATGTGTGAGATATGTATATGTGATGAGGGTGAACGCCGATGCACAGGAAGCAGAGCGGTGCGCCGTACAGCCGGGCAACCTTGTGAATGACAGGTGGCTGGCGTTGGCCAAGGGAGAAGCCCGGAAGACAGCGTCCTGCAGAGCCTGTGACGACGGTGAGGGTAGGATGGCTATGACGGGGTGTCCGCCGCCAGGGAATCCACCTGTGCACAGGGGAGAAGACTTGCAAAAGGTAAGGGAATGGAATGCTTATGTAGAAGCGTAGTCTTGCTGTCGTTTTGGAGACGATGCAGCTGCGAAGAAGTGCCGATGCGAACAGACGGCTCCAGACCGCTGCACAGGGCTGAGTGGCCTAAATAGCTCGTGGCTGACGAGGCGCAGGTGTGCGCGCAGCTGAGGCAGATGATGAGCGGCGAGTCGTGACAGTACTCCCCCCCCCAGCAGCGCCTCCTGGCGCTGGTTTGTCCGGATGCGCCCGGTGGAACTCCGTGATGAGACTCCTGTCCAACACCAAGGAAGAGCGCACCCAGGACCTCCACTCAGGACCGAATCCCTCCCAGTCCACCAAGTACTGCAGCCCACGACCTCGGCACCGGGAGTCCATGATGGAAGCGACTCTCCAGGCCGGGTGGCCGTCGATCATCAGAGGGGCGGGCGGCGCCGCAGGCGGGGAACAGAGGGGATCGGAGACCACGGGCTTGATTTTAGACACGTGGAAGGTGGAACATATGCGGAGAGAGGGGGGGAGGGCCAGACGCACAGCCACCGGGTTAATGATTTTTGAGATGGTGAAGGGGCCAATGAAGCGTGGGGCCAGCTTCCTCTTCTCAGCCTTGAGGTGAATGTCCTGAGAGGCTAACCAGACTCGTTGGCCCACCTGGTAGGCAGGGGCCGGTCTCCTGTGGCGATTTGCCGTGGTGCTGTTGCGCGTCGCCGTGCATAAAAGCGCATCGCGCGCCCTGGTCCACAGGCTCCGACAACGTCTCAGGTGTGCCTGGATGGATGGAACGGCCAGCTCACCCTCCTGCTCCAGGAACAATGGTGGGTCGTATCCCAAGGACGCCTTGAAGGGGGACATCCCTGTGGCAGAAGACCGTGCCGTGTTGTGGGCATACTCTACCAGGCCAGGTGTGCGCTCCAAGAAGACGGGTTGGAGGAAGTGATGCAGCATAGGGCAGCTTCCAGCTCCTGGTTGGCCCGTTCACACTGCCCATTGGACTGCGGGTGGTGGCCGGAGGAGAGGCTTACCGTGGCCCCCAGGGCGTTGCAGAAACACTTCCATACCTCTGAGACAAATTGGGGCCCCTGATCAGAGACGACGTCCACCAGTATCCCGTGCAGCCTGACCATGTGTTGAACCAGAAGGTCCGCTGTCTCCCATGCCGTTGGGAGGCCCCAGAGTGGCACAAAGTGGGCAGCCTTGGAGAAACGATCCACGATGGTCAGCACAGCGTTATAGGTGTTGGAGACCGGGAGACCGGTGACGAAGTCGAGGGCTATGTGGGACCAGGGCCTGCCAGGGATCGGCAGGGGCTGGAGCAGACCCGCGGGGGGAGAGTTTCCTGACTTGCCGGTGGCACACACAGGGCACACCCGGACGTAGTTGGTGGCGTCCTTCTGAAGACCTGGCCACCAGAAGGAACGCAGGAGGAGATCCACTAGTCAGGAAACACCAGGGTGACAGGCGAGTTTGGAGGTGTGAACCCAATGGATGACCTCCCCCCGGACAGTAGATGGAACATACAGCTTCCCCTCCGGTCCGCTGCCAGGGTCCGGTTCGGTCTCCTGCGCCCTCCGGATCTTGTCCCTGATGGACCAGGAAATCACCCCCACAACACACGAGCTGGGCAGAATGGTATGACCCGGCTCCTCCGACGTCTCAGGGGCAAACTGCCTGGACTGGGCATCGGGCAGGCCGTTCATAGAACCAGGGCGGTAGGTGATGGTAAAACGGAACCGGGCGAAGAGCAAGGACCAGCGCACCTGGCGGGCATTCAGACGTCTGGCAGATCTTAGATATTCCAGGTTCTTGTGGTCCGTCAGCACCACGAACGGCAACGCAGCCCCCTCCAGCCAGTGGCGCCACTCCTGCAGGGCGAGCTTGATGGCGAGAAGCTCCCTGTCCCCGATGTCGTAGTTACGCTCGGCCGGAGACAGACGCCATGAGAAGAAGGCGCAGGGTTGCTTGACTCCGTCGGTGGGTGATTGCTGGGACAGCACCGCTCCCACTCCCGTATCAGACGCGTCGACTTCCACCAAACACTGCAGCGCGGGGTCAACCTGGGTCAGGACTCGGGAGGAGGAGAACTCCGTCTTTAACGCCTGAAACGCTGCTGCGACCTCTTCGGTCCACCGGAAGGGGTTTTTGGGAGAAGTGAGATGGGTCAACGGGGCAACGATGGCACCGAAATTGGGCACAAAACGGCGGTAGAAGTTGGCAAACCCAATAAACTGTTGTACCTGCTTCCTAGAGGTCGGCGTGGGCCACTCAACCACCGCTTTGACCTTCGCAGGGTCGGGAAGGACTTGGTTGTGTGAGATTATGAATCCTAAGAAGGAGGTGGTCTTGGCGTAAAATTCACACTTTTCGGCCTTGACGTACAGCCTGTTCTCCAGCAGTCGTTGTAAGACCTGCCTCACGTGGACCTGGTGTTCCTCCCGTGACCTGGAGAAGATGAGGATGTCATCCAGGTACACGAACACGAAGAGGCCAAGGAAATCACGCAGGACGTCGTTGATGAGGCGTTGAAACACAGCGGGGGCGTTGGTCAGCCCAAACGGCATCACCAGATACTCGAAGTGACCACTAGGCGCTCGAAAGGCCGTCTTCCACTCATCCCCCTCCTGGATCCGGACGAGGTGGTACGCGCTGCGGAGATCCAACTTGGTGAACCAGGTCGCCCCCTGGAGGGAGTGGAAGGCAGTGTCCATTAAAGGCAGGGTGTAACTGTCCTTCTCCGTGTCCTTCTCCGTCATTCAGGGCCCGAAAATCGATACGGGGCGGAGCAACCCATCCTTCTTAGAGACGAAGAAGAACCCTGCGCCGAGTGGAGATGAGGAGGGGCGGATGATTCCCGCGTTGAGTGACTCCTTGATGTAGCTATCCACAGCCTCTTGCTCCAGCGCTGACAGGCTGTAGAGATGTCAAGATGGCAAGGGCGCCCCCGGGCGGATGTTGATAGCGCAGTCGTGGGGCCGGTGAGGAGGAAGAGACATCGCCCTGGACTTACTAAACACGAGACCCAGGTCATGGAACTCCGAGGGCACCAGAGTGAGATCCGGAGGCGCGGCGTCCTTGGCCGGAGGGGGAGAGGACGGGGCGCAGGCTGCGGACTGTAGGCAGGTACCCATACAGAAGGAGCTCCAGGCAGCGATTCTTCCTGTCTGCCAATCCAGCACAGGGTTGTGCAGGCGCAACCAGGGGTAACCTAGGATGACAGGCGACACAGAGGAGGACAGGATATACAGGGTGAGATCCTCCCGATGGTTACCTGAGATGATAACAGGGACCGGCTGGGTGCGATGAGTCACTTGTCCAAGGGGCGCACGGGAGAGGGTGACCAGGCTGAGAGAAGCGGCCAGAGGGTGGCAGGGGATGCCCAATTGGGTTGCCAGGCTCTTTGAAATAAAGCTCTGCTCTGCTCCTGAGTCCACCAGTGCGTGTGTGAGGTGCCCCGTGGCATTGTGACAAAATCGAATGGGCAGTGATAGACTAGTGAGGGGATTTGACCGGTTAGAGTCCGCGAGGCCCCCTACAGTGACTCGCGGACCTCCCCGTTTGGCTTCTCCGGGCAATGCTCCATGGTATGTTGATTACCTCCGCAATACATGCAGAGGCCCAACTCCCGGCGGTGCTGTTTCTCCGCTAGGGGGAGCCTTGACCGACCGACCACCATTGCCTCCGATTCCTCGGAAGACTCCGGAGGAGGTAACGCCAGGGAGCGAGCTTGAGGCGTGCGGACGGAGCCTCCACGCGAGCGGCCGATTAACTTCCGCTCGGCGGACCGTTCACGCAGCCTGTTATCCAAGCTAATGGTTAAGGAGATTAGCTCCGAGAGCGTCTCCGGAAGGTCTCGACTGGCCAGCTCATCCCTCAGACCAGAGCTGAGGCTGCGGAGGAAGATACCACAGAGTGACGCTTCACCCCAGCCTACCTCCTCCGCTGCGACCCGGAAGTCAATAGCGTAGTCCGCCGCTGACCGGCTTCCCTGTTGGAGGCCAAGGAGACGGTCAGTGAGGACGCTATCACGCCGGGAATGATCAAACACCTCAAGAAAGCTCTGCACGAACTGGCTGTAGGAGAGGTTTGCGTAACTGGGCTTCGCCATAACGGCGTAAGCCCAAGTTAATGCTCGCCCCTCCAGGAGATTACCAATATAGCCAATTCGGCTGTGATCCGAGGGAAAATCCCCGGGAATGCGCAGAAACACCGACTCACACTGCATGATGAACCCCAGCGCTCCGCCAAGCTTCCCGCTGAAGCGGGCGGGGGTTGGGATAGGTGTGAGTCGGGTTGGCGTTCCCGTGGCAGACTGGCCGGCCACCGGAGCAGCAGGAGCTACCCCTCCCTGACGAGCCGAGGGGAACGCCTGCTGGGGGTCCAAGCGGTCTAACCGGTGAGTGATGTTAACCAATTGATTCAATATCACCTGCTGTTGGTGGGCTATTAAATCCACCCAAGCCTCGAGGGTGGAAAGACGGCGTGCGAGCCCGCTGTCTGCTGAGCCGCTCTGCTGGAGCCGTACTGACATAATGTCCGGCTCAAGAAACACGCACGCAGGCTCAGGATAGATTTAACAGCTTTATTCAACAAGCAGGTGTGTATGGATGGATGTGTGAGATATGTATATGTGATGAGGGTGAACGCCGATGCACAGGAAGCAGAGCGGTGCGCCGTACAGCCGGGCAACCTTGTGAATGACAGGTGGCTGGCGTTGGCCAAGGGAGAAGCCCAGAAGACAGCGTCCTGCAGAGCCTGTGACGATGGTGAGGGTAGGATGGTGATGACGGGGTGTCTGCCGCCAGGGAATCCACCTGTGCACAGGGGAGAAGACTTGCAAAAGGTAAGGGAATGGAATGCTTACGTAGAAGCGTAGTCTTGCTGTCGTTTTGGAGACGATGCAGCTGCGAAGAAGTGCCGATGCGAACAGACGGCTCCAGACCGCTGCACAGGGCTGAGTGGGCTAAATAGCTCGCGGCTGACGAGGCACAGGTGTGCACGCAGCTGAGGCAGTTGATGAGCGGCGAGTCGTGACAGAAAGTCCAAACACAGGACGTCTGGGTGGGACTCCAAATGGCCCAATATTCCAACATTCAAGCCTTGGTTGTACAATACTTCAAATTGTAAGTTCCATTTGCATGGCAGTGGCTCAGGAGGTAGAGCGGGTCGTCCAATAAATAAATGGTTGGCAGTTCGAATCCTGCTCTCCCCAGATATCCTGCCGTTGTGTCCCTGGGCAAGACACTTTACCCACCTTGCCTCCAGTCTCCATAACACTAGGTATGAATGTGTATAAATGTTCGGTGGTGGCCAGAGAGGCCATTGGCCCTCATTGGCAGCCACGTTTCTGTCAGCCTGCCCCAGGGCAGCTGTGGTTACAGTAGTAGCTTGCCACTACCATTGTCTGTCTGGAGTGAATGAATAATGTATCTGTAAAAAATGTCTTTGAGTGTCTATGATAAAATGCTATATAAATCTGATGCATTATTAGTATTACAGTGATCCCTCGCTACTTCGCGCTTCACCTTTCGCGCCCTCAGTGCATCGCGGATTTTTCAAAAATATTCATCAAAAATTCAAAATTGAGAAATAATGGGCGGGCGCTAGCAGAAGGCAGGGAGACTACATTAGACCATCAGGTGTCAACACGGAGAGCCGCACAACTCTCTGTTCGCTGTTGTCGTGTTGGCTCGGCTCGGAAATCTTGCAAGCTGATTGGCCGAGACGTTTCACCCCGCAAGCTGATTGGCCGAGACGTTTCACCCACCTCCTCTCCCTGCCGAGCACCGATGAAGGGAAGGAAGACCGCATTCATTGCTTTTTATCGCTCGTGTTACTTAGTCTCGCCGCGTGGAACTTTTTGCTGTTCTCTTGTGCCATTTTGTGCGAAATAGTCTTCCCGTCGAGCCACTACGCCGCCTCCTCCAGCTCTACCGGAAGCTGCCCTCGATGATCCTGCGCCTCTAGCACCTCACAATGAGGCGTCACCTGAGGAGCAGTAAAGCTCTCATTAACCTGTGCAGTAAATCATTTTCATCTTGAGTTACGTATCTTGTTATAAGAATAAAAGAGTTCTAAAAACATATTTATGTACACTTTGTTTACATCTACGTATGTATGTACACGTACACACACACACACACGTGTGTGTGTACGTGTATGAGAGAGAGAGAGAGTGAGAGAATGAACGTACGTATTATTTATGAATGACGTCATTAGGGGTGACGCTACTTCGCGGTTTTTCACTTTTCGCGGTCGGTTCTGGAACCCATTAACCGCGATAAGTGAGGGATCACTGTATATGCAAAATTTAAAAAAAGAAATAAATAGTATAAAATTAACATATTCATACATATGGACAGACAACCATTCACTCTCACAGTCATACCTAAGGACAATTTAGAATCCCCAGCTGATGGACTGGCGATTGTCATAACCCGAGTGTCGGTTCTGGCCACACTCGGGTCTCATATCTTTTTGTTCCCTGGCTTTGGCAGCTGAGGGTTCCTTCCAGCTCCTCGGGCTCTTATTGTGAAGGCGCCCGGGGGAGCTCCCTGCTGTCAAAGTCAGCTGCTGCTCTGCTGTCATTAGCAGCAGCTGTGCCGCGTTGGGGTCATTAGCCACCAGAGATATAAGCGGGTGCTAAATGTCCTCCAGCGCGGCAGTCTCTGTTATATCCTGTTATGTTCTCCTGTTATGATCATCGGTTACGATCATCTGTTATATCCTGCTACGTTTTGATGGTGCTCCTTTATGCTCAGGTATGTTCCTGTTTGCCTAGCTCATCATTAACGTTGTCGTCTGGCGCATCGGGTGTTCCCCGGCTCAGACTTCACTCAGCCGCTGTATGTGTTCTGTGTGTGTTCATCCTTACTCTACAATAAATTACCACTGCAAACTCACTGGTGACTGAGGCATCTTGTGACGGTCCGTGAGGGCCGTTGTGACAGTAGACTGCCGCCTAACGCCCGGAGAGGAGGCGTTGTTTCGAGACGCCATTCACCGTGCAGTTTGCAGTAGTGGACTGTTAATTCCTACCTGTCTGAGTGTCTGCAGCGGGGAGTATGTCGTCATCCAGGGGCCATTGTCGGCGCCTTGGCAGGCAGCAAGCGGAGGTTCTGAAGGAGGTGGACTACACCATCTTCACCGCTACGCTGTTGGACGCTCCCAGCGACATTTGTAGATACCTGGACCTAGCCGAGGAGATTCTGGATTCTCTTCCCCGCTTCACCGATCATCCAGAGGTAAGCGTGAGGAGAGATGACATCGCCACCCAGCGTGAGAGACTCCGAGGGCTGGAGGGAAATCCTGGCAGGAAGCTGAAGCGGAGGAGACGTCGCCCCTCGCTTCGGGATCCCGCTCCTGCCTCCGTTCCGGCCCGGGAGTTCGCACCACCCGGAGGTCTTTTCCCATCGGGCATGTCGTCACTCGGGATTCCCCCAGAGAAGCTGCAGATGACAGCAGAACAGATCTGGGACCGGGTGGCTGCTGCTTGCTCCGCTAAAAATCCTCCAGCGTGTATGAAGCATGTGGTGGCGGCGGTCAGACTGGTGGAGAGGAATCCAGCGCTGCGTGAGTTTCCTGAGTTTGCTGACTTGCTTGCCGCCGTTTCTGCTCAGGAACGGCGATTTCCGGACCTCACCTTCGCCTCACCCCCTACAAGGAACCGTCGTCAATCCGGCTTCCAACCTCGGCTAGACCCCCGTCTGGATGCTGTTCCGGGTCGCCGCAAGGGCTCAACCCCCCACACAGCTGTCACTCCTGCGCCTCGTCAGAGGGGAATCCCCGCAGCCTCGTCTTCTCCCGGGCCCTCGCCTGCTGTCCCGTCAGCGCTCCATGCCCGACTGACCCCGGCTGTCGCCCCCTCCTCCTCGTCGCCTATCCTGGCTGCTGTGTGTCACGAGAGCTCCGTTTCAGCAAGCTTCATCCCGGATCCGCCTCGAGTGGCCTCATCTCGTCTTCCCAGAGGGCCCTCTGTCGCCATCCAGCGGGGAAAGGAAGGAATGACGTCCCCCACAGCGGAGACTATCTTACCCTTAGGGGAAAGGCAAGTGCATGATGATTTCTCTTCTTTTGACATTGTTTTGCCTTGTCTGACTCCTAGGGGTGGAGTTCGGGGTATGCAGCCCCCCGAGCTCCCTCCACCCGCTGTGGATGAAAACATTAACCCTGCTTCCTCTGTGTCTCCCTCCGCTGAGCGGTCCTCGACGTCAGGCCAACGTCGCTGGATGAGGAGGGGGCCTGCGGTTCTGGAGAGCCTGGTTCCGGTTCCGCAGCCACGCCATGGGCGGAGGAGGAGAGCGGACTGCAGTGTGGAGCCATCGCCGATGAAGAAGCGTCCCCGGGGTTCCACGGAGGAGCGGTCCAGTCCAGCAGGGCGAGATTCTCCTGCCACCACGCCGTGCGGGCCACCGGCGTGGACATCGGTGCCGGAGGACTCTCTAGCTGCACGCACCATCATGCCAGCTGCGGAGCCCGACCCAGCTGAGTGGGAGCCTGAGGACGACCTCCTGACTTCTGAGCCCGGATCATCGCAGTCCTGGACGGCGTCAGAACCCGAGCTCAGGCAAGTGCTCTGTTTTATCTTTCTTCTTCACCTTTTAGAGCACTTTTGCCTGTCTCAAGGGGAGATGAGCCGGGTGCAGCCGCCCGCTGCGTCCGAGCTTATCTCGCCGGGTTCTGGCGCTGCCGGTGATCCTGATCCTGGGTTTTCTCTCTTGTGTGAGTCTTCTCCCAGGGTCGCCGGCGAGGGGCTGCTCTCGCCTGCTGCGCCAGAGGTTCCGGTTTCGAGGTTGGAGGTCGAGTCTGGTGCCACGCCGACCGGGTCCACCGGGAGTGCTGTTCCGGAGGCCCAATCGGGGTCCACCGTGGGTTTGGTTCCGGAGGCCCAATCGGGGTCCACCGTGGGTTTGGTTCCGGAGGCCCAATCGGGGTCCACCGTGGGTGCTGCACCAGCAGGTCCTAGGTTCGGTGAGGGAGCTGCAGATCCCCGGCCACCGGATGCTGGACAGGCTCGTTTTCTTCATCTCCACAGTCATCCTCCTCGTCTCCCTGAGGAGCACTACCAATCTCCACCTGGGGCCGTTGGGGTCCCGAACGCTCCGCCCGGTTTCCCCTCATCTCCCCCCTTTTCTGCGGGATCACCGGCTGCTTCCTCCCAACGGTTCTGGTGGGCTGGTGTTGCGGGGCGGCCGCCTGAAGGGCTGTCTCGTTGGTTTGGTTCTCTGGGCCGGCCCCCCGACCTGTTTATCTTCCTGTGCGGCGACCTGCTCCGGCCGCCTGAAACTCTCTTCCCCCGAGCATGGGACTGGGGTAGGCCGCCCGAACTGTCCTCTTTTCCCCTCCCTGTTCTGTGGCCTCTTGTTGCCGGATGAACCCCCCGAACTTTCTGCCCCATCCCTCCGGGCCTGGACTGCGCCCTTTCCGGGTTCCTGATCTCGTCTGTGGGACTGTTGGGGTGTTTGTGGGGGGGGGTTGTTTTGTGTTTTTGTGTCACTCTGTTTGCCCAAGGGTGTGTTGCCTATTTTGTACTTATTGTGGTTTTGTTCTTGTTACCCGGGATTGTGGGGGTTTTTTTCTATAGCCTTGTTGGTTGTTTGTCTCTCTCCCTCCTGCCAGCACCCCATCCACCCACCCTAGGGGGGTGGGGGGGGGGCTTGGGTGTTACTCTGGCCGCTCAGAGCTCGGCCTTGAGGGGGAGGTACTGTCATAACCCGAGTGTCGGTTCTGGCCACACTCGGGTCTCATATCTTTTTGTTCCCTGGCTTTGGCAGCTGAGGGTTCCTTCCAGCTCCTCGGGCTCTTATTGTGAAGGCGCCCGGGGGAGCTCCCTGCTGTCAAAGTCAGCTGCTGCTCTGCTGTCATTAGCAGCAGCTGTGCCGCGTTGGGGTCATTAGCCGCCAGAGATATAAGCGGGTGCTAAATGTCCTCCAGCGCGGCAGTCTCTGTTATATCCTGTTATGTTCTCCTGTTATGATCATCGGTTACGATCATCTGTTATATCCTGCTACGTTTTGATGGTGCTCCTTTATGCTCAGGTATGTTCCTGTTTGCCTAGCTCATCATTAACGTTGTCGTCTGGCGCATCGGGTGTTCCCCGGCTCAGACTTCACTCAGCCGCTGTATGTGTTCTGTGTGTGTTCATCCTTACTCTACAATAAATTACCACTGCAAACTCACTGGTGACTGAGGCGTCTTGTGACGGTCCGTGAGGGCCGTTGTGACAGCGATCGGTCCAGGGTGTACCCTGCCTCTCGCCCAAAGATGCTGGGATAGGCTCCAGCACCCCCGTGACCCAAAAAGGATTAAGTGGAAGAAGATGGATGGATGGATACATATGTGTTTTCTGCCCCCCCACCCCCACCCCCCACCGGAAAAATATGTTGCCACCATGCCAAGGTCTTTAAGCCAGAAGAAACACTGGTGTGTATGGGTGAGTGTGGGTGGGTGCAGGCAACTGTGAGGGCGAGTGGGCATGGGAGCAAGCTTGAACAGGTACGGGAGTGAGTGAGGGTATGTGGGTCTGGGTATGGGAGTGCGACGCAAGGGTGGGATTGTGCGGGGGAGAGAGTGAGTGAGAGTGAATGAGTGCGTGTAAGTGTGTGTGGATGCATGTGATTGTATGAGGATGTGAATGCATGTGAATGGCTCTGTGTGCTGGTTGGGGGGTGCTGAACGGAGGGGGTTGCACCTCTTGGTGTCTCCTAGTACCTCCTGGCCACGTGGGCTCCCTTGGGCTGAGGGGGCTGGCCCCCCGTGGGGCTCCTGCACCTTGCTGCCACCTTCCTTGGGCATGAGGGCCTGGGGGTTCCTGGGGTGTGTGTCGGGGAAGCTTGGGTGGGCACGGACCCGCTGTGGGGGTGTCTCCGGCCCGGAGGGGCGGTGCTGGTCTTGTGGCACCTGGGGCCCAGGGGCTGGCGTCAGCCCCGCTGGGGGGCAGGGCTGGCCGGTCCGAGAGCGGGGGTGCGCCGCACCAGCCGCTTGGCGGCTCGGCCTCCCTCGGCCAGCCGTCCTGGGACAGATGCCTGGTTGTCCTGGAGCTTGTTGCCTCGAGACATTTGTGCTCTGTGGGGGTTGGTGGCGCTGTCTTGCTTGCTCTGGGTTTCCAGGAAGGGGGGGAGGTTTGCTGTGACCTGGCACCCTCTTTGTATGTTTCCTGGCAAACAACTCACACGCACACGCTTGGTTTGCGCATGCTGTCATACACACACACACACACACACACACACACACACATACAGTGGGGCAAAAAAGTATTTAGTCAGCCACCAATTGTGCAAGTTCTCCCACTTAAAAGATGACAGAGGTCTCCAATTTTCATCATAGGTATACTTCAGCTATGAGAGACAAAATGAGAAAAAAAAATCCAGAGAATCACTTTGAAGGATTTTTAATGAATTAATTGGTAAATTCCTCGGTAAAGTAAATATTTGATCACCTACAAACAAGCAAGATTTCTGGCTCTCACAGACATGAAACTTCTTCTTTAAGAGGCTCCTCTGTCCTCCACTTGTTACCTGTATTAATGGCACCTGTTTGAACTCATTATCAGTATAAAAGACACCTGTCCACAACCTCAAACAGTCTGACTCCAAACTTCACTATGGCCAAGCCCAAAGAGCTGTCAAAGGACACCAGAAACAAAATTGTAGACCTGCACCAGGCTGGGAAGACTGAATCTGCAATAGGTAAGCAGCTTGGTGTGAAGAAATCAACTGTGGGAGCAATTATTAGAAAATGGAAGACATACAAGACCACTGATAATCCCCCTCAATCTGGGGTTCCACGCAAGATCTCACCCTGTAGGGTCAAAATGATCACGAGAACGGTGAGCAAAAATCCCAGAACCACACGGGGGGACCTAGTGAATGACCTGCAGAGAGCTGGGACCAAAGTAACAAAGGCTACCATCAGTAACATACTACGCCGCCAGAGACTCAAATCCTGCAGTGCCAGACGTGTCCCCCTGCTTAAGCCAGTACATGTCCAGGCCTGTCTGAAGTTTGCTAGAGAGCATCTGGATGATCCAGAAGAGGATTGGGAGAATGTCATATGGTCAGATGAAACCAAAATAGAACTTTTTGGTAAAAACTCAACTTGTCGTGTTTGGAGGAGAAAGAACACTGTGAACGAGAGGAACGGCGAAGCGAGAAAAGGCGAGGCAGATTTCCAATTAGTCCAGTTTTATTTTCAATCAACTTACAGATGGATTGTTCCAGGTCCGACACGATTCTCAAGCTCCACTTCAATAATACTGATCAACGATTCATCTTGCTCTGATCATCTCCTTTCAATTGATGATCTCAGAATCAGAATCAGAATCAGAATCAGGTTTATTGCCATTGTTCATGTAGTACACAAACTAGGAATTTGTCTCGGTGCAATGCTGCAACATTAAACATGATAAGATAAAAGAAATAAACTATACATGCAATAAAGTGTAGAATAAGAGTAAGTGGTACTGGTCAGCAGTTAAAATATATTAGCGAGCAGCAGATACTGTGGAGAACTATATAGTGCAGTCGGTAATGCAGGAAGAAAACAGTGATGATTGACATGAGTCTGGTTGAGCTGCTGTACATAGTGCGCGAGAGTCAATAAGTCACTTAGTGTTCAGCAGTCTGATGGCAGAGGGGAAGAAGCTGTTCATGTGACGGGAGGTTTTAGTCTGGATGGACCGAAGTCTTCTACCAGAGGGGAGGGGGGCAAACAGTACGTGACCAGGGTGTGAGGGATCGGCTATGATCCGGCCAGCACGCCTCCGGGTCCTGGAGATGTACAGATCCTGGAGAGATGGGAGCTTGCAGCCAATCACCTTCTCAGCAGTGCGCACGACGCGCTGCAGCCTTAGTCTGTCCCTGGCAGTGGCTCCTGCGTACCACACGGTTATGGAGGTGGTGAGGATGGACTCGATGATGGCTGTGTAGAACTGCACTAACATCTTGGTGGGTAGCTTGAGCTTCCTCAGCTGCCGCAGGAAGAATCTCCAGATTCTCCAGAATCTCCAGATTCTGATTAACCATAATCGCCGATGATGACTCTGATCCTTCTGATCATCTCCTTTCATCTGATGATCTGGATTCTCATCCTCCTTGGCGATTCTGATTAACTCATCTCTCAATTATCCTGATCCGATCTGATCTCATCTGAACTGAAACTCTGGTGAACAACTGAACTCTTCTGATTGGAACCCAACTGAACAACTGAACAAACTCTAGGTCACAATCCTCACACCTGTTTTATACTGACAGAGACAATTAGGGCTGATTAGCCCCTACCATAATCCCAGGTAAAACAACAAATCCTCCATCATTTACACATACCCAGTAATATATAAAAATACATAAATAATTTCCCCAGACATACACAATATAAATATATAAATAGCACACAATAAATAGTAATATAAATAATTCAATAAATACTTTAACCCCTATTTACAAATATTAAACCACCCCTATGACTAACCATACATATTTGCTCCCTGCTGGTGTCCTATATAAGGCCTTCAAACTCCTAATGGAGTCTTTTGCCTGGACACCCACAGGAAGCATGTTGGCAAAGGTATGCAAAATAACTTATCATTCATTATTTTACCCAAAACACTTAACCATACAATTATCTCCTAAGGGCATTCAAATTAAACAAAGACAGATCCTAAACTATTGTGTGTGTACTTTAACAAATAATCACAATAACATCTACCATTAGAAATATAACATGATCACACAACATAATCAGACAGTGGTGACATCCCATCGTCACATTTCCTCCCCCCTTTCCCGAGAATACAGTACTCTTATGAGTCCTGTATTCGTGAGAGGCCATCAGCTACCAGGTTGGTTTTCCGTACCACATACCGAACAATAAAATTACAAGGTTGGAGGGATACATACCACCCTGTGAGATGACTGTTTATGTCCTTCCTTCTGTCCAACCACTGTAGGGCCCAATGATCTGTCTCCAATACAAAATAACGCCCCAATAAATAATACTTCAAAGACCCCATTGCCCATTTAATAGCAAGACATTACTTTTCTATTATGTCTGCCGATGATCTGTCTGGAGTTAAAATGTCTAACCTGAGCTGGACCACCCCTTTCACCCTCATTAAACTCATTCCTGAAAAGTGAAAGAGCTGCCACGGCCGCGGATAGTTCTCCTGTTGGCCGACAGAAAAACCTCCGCCAGACGAGCAGCGCCCTCTGCAGTCTTCAGGTCCCACTCCTGCATCCAGACTCCCAGTTCCGGGTTCACCATGCGCAGAAATTGTTCCAAAATTAATTGTTCCAAAATGTCTTCAAGTATTAAGGTCTCTGGTTTCAACCATCTACAAAACAGGTCTTTCAGACGTACACACAATTCGCGGGGGGCCTCATCCTGACAAACGTCCAGGGACCGAAACCTCCACCCATAAATGTCAGATGTGACTTCACATTTAAAAAATAGCCTCTTTCAATTTTCCATAATTATCCGTGTCTGCAATGTCCACCAGAACACATGCGCTCCACGCTTTACCTGCGAGTAGAGGAGCCAGATGAACAGCCCACTCCTCTTCACGCCAGCGAGCAGACCGCAGCAATCCCCTCGAACGACGCCAGGCAGCTCGATGACATCCTCGGAAGAGAGAGGGTTCAGCCTGGGCTCGTGATGTGTTCGCGGCCTCCTTGGCTGCACCTGCAGCGGCAAATCATCCTCTCGCGGGCCGACCCAACTGGCCGCCACCCTAGGATTCTCCCTCGAAGCGCCGACGTCACCACTACGCTCAGCCCGGCTCCCATAGTCCTCTCTCAGTTCCGTCACCTGCGATTCCATCCAATGAATATAATTCTTTACCGACGTAAATCGTTCCAGGTCAGACTGCTCCTCTTGCCTCACTTGCTCCTCTCGCCATAAGTCCTTCTGTCCACCAAACGCCACGACGTCGGGTTCAAATCCCACTCCTGACACCAAATGTGAACGTTGATGAACGTGTGGCGAGGTCTGAGGCAAGAAACGGCCACAATCTTCAAATCCAATTTTCCATTTTATTACAATTTACAAGTAAATAGTCCACGACATCCGACACGATTCTCAAGCTCCACTTCAATAATGCTGATCAACGATTCATCTTGCTCTGATCATCTCCTTTCAATTGATGATCTCAAGATTCTGATTAACCATAATCGCCGATGATGACTCTGATCCTTCTGATCATCTCCTTTCATCTGATGATCTGGATTCTCATCCTCCTTGGCGATTCTGACTAACTCATCTCTCAATTATCCTGATCCGATCTGATCTCATCTGAACTGAAACTCTGATGAACAACTGAACTCTTCTGATTAACTAGGTCACAATCATCACACCTGTTTTATACTGACAGAGACAATTAGGGCTGATTAGCCCCTACCATAATCCCAGGTAAAACAACAAATCCTCCATCATTTACACATACCCAGTAATATATAAAAATACATAAATAATTTCCCCAGACATACACAATATAAATATATAAATAGCACACAATAAATAGTAATATAAATAATTCAATAAATACTTTAACCCCTTTTTACAAATATTAAACCACCCCTATGACTAACCATACATATTTGCTCCCTGCTGGTGTCCTGTATAAGGCCTTCAAACTCCTAATGGAGTCTTTTGCCTGGACACCCACAGGAAGCATGTTGGCAAAAGTATGCGAAATAACTTATCATTCATTATTTTACCCAAAACACTTAACCATACAATTATCTCCTAAGGGCATTCAAATTAAACAAAGACAGATCCTAAACTATTATGTGTGTACTTTAACAAATAATCACAATAACATCTACCATTAGAAATATAACATGATCACACAACATACTCAGACAGTGGTGACATCCCATCGTCACAAACACCATACCTACTGTGAAGCATGGGGGTGGAAACATCATGCTTTGGGGCTGTTTTTCTGCAAAGGGACCAGGACGACTGATCCGTGTAAAGGAAAGAATGAATGGGGCCATGTATCGTGAGATTTTGAGTGAAAACCTCCTTCCATCAGCAAGGGCACTGAAGATGAAACATGGCTGGGTCTTTCAGTATGACAATGATCCCAAACACACCGACCGGGCAACGAAGAAGTGGCTTCGTAAGAAGCATTTCAAGGTCCTGGAGTGGCCTAGCCAGTCTCCAGATCTCAACCCCATAGAAAATCTTTGGAGGGAGTTGAAAGTCTGTGTTGCCCAGCGACAGCCCCAAAACATCACTGCTCTAGAGGAGATCTGCATGGAGGAATGGGCCAAAATACCAGCAACAGTGTGTGAAAACCTTGTGAAGTCTTACAGAAAACGTTTGACCTCTGTCATTGCCAACAAAGGGTATATCACAAAGTATTGAGATGAACTTTTGTTATTGACCAAATATTTATTTTACCGAGGAATTTACCAATTAATTCATTAAAAATCCTTCATTGTGATTTTCTGGATTTTTTTTCTCATTTTGTCTCTCATAGTTGAAGTATACCTATGATGAAATTTGGAGACCTCTCTCATCTTTTAAGTGGGAGAACTTGCACAATTGGTGGCTGACTAAATACTTTTTTGCCCCACTGTACATGTCTCTCCTTTAACAGGTGCAGATTCCAGACTCGTGATGAGACCTTTTCAGCAGAAGAAACAGTTTGTCTTCTGTGTGTTTCAGTTGTGTTAGTCTGTTTGTCTTCTCTGTTTGTTCCTCTCTTTTCTTTCCCCCTCCCCACCCTCCTTTCCCCATCCCCCCCTTCATGGGTAAAACAATTTAAATAAAGTATTAAAAGTTATTACAAGAGGAGTTTATAAATAATATACAGTACATATGTATGTGCTGTATAAAGCTCCTTTTGGCAAAGTAAATCTGTTTGGCACAATAAGGGAAGCAGATTTCTGTTCTGCTTACCTAGCTGCTTGACAGGAAAAGGGAAAAAAATTAGGATGAGGGCAGGAGACCCGGCCCACATTCTGACAAGGAAATCCACAATGTTCTTCCTATGTATCACCCTGAATCTGGTATTTTAGTGAATTCTGGGCCTCCTGCTTTGCTGTGGCAATCACTGAGCTTAGATGAGTGTTTTAATACTTCAAAGATAAATAATGTCTTCTGCTCTCCCACACACAGTCATGTGTAGCTTAAGCCCATTCCACCACAAGAAAGCAAAGTATGAAGTCACTACTCTTTGTATGTAATAATAATTTTCAAAAATGTTATCCCTTGGGTTTTAAATAGCTAAACATCAGTCATTTGTCACAGCCACCTCCCCAGTTATGCCTTGGATTCTTTGGTCAATTAGTGAGACTGTCACCTCCTCCCGTCCTCTTTGTGTGCTCCTTCTGTTGTTGGTCTGAGGTGCTTTTCTTGAGCAATATGCATTTTTAGCTTCCATCTTCATATCAAGGCATTTTTTTATTTATTTTCAAAACTATACACCCCTTGGTTTACATGACATTCACAGCAATATGTTGTAGACTATTGTATCACAAATTTGCACTATTATGTTATGTATAAAAAGCTGCTCTTTTTTATAAACACACAACACATGAATTTAGTTTTTTTTTCTTAATCATATCTTCTATTTTGTTTGTGTGTGTGCGGGGGGGGGGGGGTGTTATACTTTATATTCTTATTACAGCTTTTTTGTATATCACCATCAGAGGTTGCACTAGACATTTGGATAATCTGTCATTTTGACAGACAGGGTTGCAAAAATTTTGTCATACTCTATTATTTCTTGTCATTTAAATTTTCATATAATAAGACACCAGATAGCTTTTGTTCACATCATACACTAGCAGCCATGCACATTTGTACTTCACTCTCCACTGCATCAGTCTCTTTTTTTCACCACTCTTATCAATAACTCAATATTTCATCATTTAAAGAAAGGTTTTACACTCAGCTGCTTTGACATTTTTGCAGTTACAGTAGAGTGAATATTGTCTGTAGCTGCACGCAGAGAAAAGTAAACTGTCATAAAGACTTAAAACACTAAAATCAATGGGGAGGCAATACTAAATAATCAATATTTAATATGTGCTATAAACTGAACCCTTGGGAGTTGGAAGTCAAATATACAATAGGTCACCCTCAGTGTAATCTGTCAATGACAGACAGTTTTCACTTAACGCAACCTCTGGTCTGCATACTCACTGTAATGTAAATTTTCCCTGCTGTGGGATTAATAAGTCTTATTTTATCTTCTGTTCTTGCCCCATTTTTTAAATTTACTTGTAAATCCAGCACTCACTCACTGAAAGATCACATTTCCTTTGTTTAAAGTGATAAAATATTATTTCCATTTCTCCACTGCTCTGGTTCTTCTTACCATTACCACCACCTTTTTTATTGCGATCTCTCCAATTCCAGTGCCAGATTTGCACACAGATTTGCACACACGCACCTGCCCCTTATATGGTGTTTAAAGGTGGACTATGTAGAAATTGTAAGTGATTTCTGGCAACACCAGATGGCAGTAATGAACCTTCATCCACTAGGCCGTAGTGAATTTGATAGTTTTGTTTACTGATGACCAGGGCTTGACATTATCTTTTTTGCTCACTGGCCACTGTGGCTAGTGATTTTCCAAAGTTACTAGCCACTCAGCCTTTTCACTAGCCACAATCGTGTGGTTGGAAAATTTGGTTTAATATGATCAAATCCGACTATCGCATGCTAAATTGTACTTAAACTAAATTTACAACCTTTTAAAATGTAAATGACCCTTATACATACATAAAAATAGCAAGAGGAGCATTGTTTAATAATTAACAGCAGTAAATACTGTAAAACAGTCAAGAAAAATATTTGCAATATGAGAGTAAAGTACAGGTAGATTTGGGGTCTGTCCCAATTCTCATTTGTACCTCTTCCCCTTTGCCAACCCCCACCCCTTGGCCCTTGAAATCAAAGGCCAAGGGGTCGGGGTTGAAAATTACCCCTATGAATTAGGACACCCCTTCGGGGCTGCACGATGTCATTAGTAGTTAATGATGTAGTGGAGTTGAAACTGTTGTCTGTATTGTGTTGTGTAAGGAAATAACTCCAACAGTGGATTCACAGGTGGCACTTTACTCTATGAAAGACAGGCGTTAATCAGTGGGGTACACACAGCAGCAGCACACTCTCATCCTGTCTGTGCAGGGTCCATGCAGTTGTTGTTTTTTTTCACATGAGCTACATTACAAAATTATATATTGACAAAATACATTACAAAAGTCAAACCAAACCCACAGTAAAACTGAAATAAATAAATAAAAATCAAATAGACACAAATATACTCAAAAGCATCAATAAATAAAAAAGACATGCTCAGATTAGATAGTTACATATAAAAATTAGTGTTGTTGGATGATTAAAATTTTTAACCGCAATTAATCTTTTGGAATGTTGAGTTAATTGTGATTAATAATCGTTAATCATGTGTTTTTCCATAGAGATACAGTGTACCTTAAGTTTGTAATTTTTTAAGTTTGTCATACTGTTATGAACATGGGAGTGGACAAATATGCTTGCTGTCTTCACCTACAGGTTTATTAAAGCTTTCAGCATATCCAAAATGACATCATCATCATAGCAGTCTGTCACAGGTGACAATGACTGTCTCACTTACAGTCCAATCAGATTCCTCCAAGCAGCTCCATCCCCCACCCTCCGCCACCAGGAACTCCCGACCCTGCAAACCCAGGCGACGTCCGAACCGGTAGGAGTTGCTTTCTGACTGACCATTTCATGAAACTGCTTGCAAAGTATTTGAGCACCGCTAGCTTTTGCTGGACTAGCAGCACATTCTTGGCAGATAGAGGTATTATCAGAAGCAAGGACAGGCCAAGACAAACCGACTCCAGTATCTGTTGCAGTGACTGACCACATGATAGGTTTGTTTATCTCTGCTCTTTGTGTAGTGCATGTCACGATGCACCGACTGGCAAAAGTCCACCACAGACCTTGTGAAAGATGTGTTTATCTTCCAGGATGTCCAGTCGCACCCTGTGTAACTGGGAGTGGTCCATCACAGACCTGTGACAGATATTGTTTTTAGTTCTGCCAGGATGCCCAGTTTCACCCTCCACGCCCTCGAAAGGGCAGGGTTGCTGGTTGAGTCGCCGACAGCCCGACCCATGAGACAGGTAGTACTGGTTTTCATGGTTATCCGGTAGCAAGCAAACCAATGCCTGACCTGACACAATCCAAAATGATAAAAACTATCCAAAATATTCTCCAGAAAATTCTCAAAAGTATTACTGCATGTGCAAACAACAGAATGCCAGGGCTCAATAACATCACTGAACAACAATCAGAAAGTAGTCACATAAGGAATTTGCTCTTTCTCCCATAGCAAACATCCATCGCTTTTAAGCAGATCAACACAAAACCTTGTGCGTCACAACAGACACAATTTCCCTTTTAGCAGAAAAATTGCAAACATAAACAAACAACTATCTTGCCCGTGATGAAACCCCACCGTGCTGCAAAAAAACAACCCAACATACAGGCAAAGTTTTGGAGGAGGCTGTAACAATTATCCAGGTGAGAGCTCCGACAGATAACATTGTAAACTTAAACATGACAGCACTTCGGGGATATCCATGGCTGTAATCCAGCTTGTTTGACTTAGCAATGTCTGCATGGCGCGCACAGTGTCTGTGGTCAGAACAGCTTTGGTACAGAGAGCCGCTCGGCCAAAACGTACTGTTTGTGCTTTCTTTGTTAACTACCGTTAACCGCAATCACAAAATTTGTCACCATTAAGGGGGTAAAGTGGTAACGGGCGATTAATGTGATAACGCCAACACCACTAACAAAAATAAAAACTAAAAAAAAAAATATAAGGTGACTCAAAGTACTATCTTAACTGCAGCTTCAAATAAAACTCGCATAACATTTTCAGCATTAAACACACCTATGAAAGACAGGTGTTATATCAGTGGGGTACACACAGCAGCAGCACACTCTCATCCCGTCTAATGCAAAAGGGGAAAAAATGGCCTCTGAGCAGACACAGATGACATAAAACAGCAATAAAAGTGACATTTTTTCTGCTCAAAATTTACTAAAACTTAATGAAAACCCTTCTGCAGTGTTAGGCAAATATTAATAAGCACTTACTACAGCAAAGAAGAACAAGTTTAAACTTAAAAACTCATTAGAAGGAGGAGATCCACACACACCCATCTTACATGTGCAGAGTCTATGCAGTTTTTACCAGGAAAACCCCTGCATGCACAATGTGCCCATTTCCTGTGTCCCATCAATTAATGACCCACTAACAAGGTAAACTGGAACCTCTAAATTACAAAATTGTTCCACTGACTCAAAATGGAAGTAGATTATTAATATTATTACTTCCATCTCAGCAGCAGCTCTGTTTGAATTGTCCTCAGAAGGGAACATGTAAATCGACAGAGGTGTGAAGTTTGTCCCAGCTGTTCCCACTGATGTGATGGGGGAGGGGGGGTGATCTGTTGGGTGTCATGGGATGTCATGTGTTTACTCCTCCTGGGTTAACTGGATTATTTCTGCTACTATGGATCACCTATTCCTCTTCTTCTTCTCCTTTTCTCTGCTGATTAGTACAGATCTGCAGGATTTAACACCACCAAACACCACCATTTAGTTCCTCCTCACGGCTGTCATTTAAAAAATGGGCAACACATGCCAATTTATCACATCCTTTTTCATGTAAATTAGAAACATTCTATTGTGAATGTGAGGATTTTTCTCATAAATTTGCAGGATTTTCCTGCAGAGTTACAGCCATTTTAATTCAATTCAATTCAATTCAACTTTATTTATATAGCGCCATTTCACAACAACAGTCATCTCATAGCACTATCAACTGTAGGGGGGAACCCCCACAGTTGCAGAAAGACCCCAGCAATCAGGTGATCCCCTGTGAGCAAGCACTTGGCGACAGTGGAGAGGAAAAACTCCCTTTTAACAGGAAGAAACCTCCAGCAGAACCAGGCTCAGGGAGGGGCAGTCATCTGCTGCGACTGGCTGGGGGGTGAGGGGACAGAGAAGATGAAAACAACAGACATGTAGAGAGCAAACAGCACGATGGGGACTCAATCTATGGGAGAGAACAAACAAATGTTAATGACCAGCAAAAAAAAATATTTCATAGAGAGTGAGGAAAGGAGTGAGGCCCAGTGCATTACTGGAGGTCCCCCGGCTGACTAAACCTATTAGCAGCATAACTAAGGGAGGGTTCAGAAACACATGATCCCTCCCTAATTGTAGGCTATATCAAAAAGGTAGGTTTTAACCCTAATCTTAAAAACAGAGATCGAGTCTGACTCCCGAATCTAGATTGGCAGCTGATTCCACAGGAGAGGAGCTTGATAACTGAAGGCTCTGCCTCCCATTGTACTTTTGGAGATTCTAGGTATTACAAGTAGTCCTGCATTTTGGGAGCGTAGTGCTCTGTTAGGATAATACGGTAGTATCAGATCTTTTAAATAAAAAGGAGCCTGATTGTTTAGAGCTTTGTAAGTAAGAAGAAGGATTTTAAACTTAATTCTAAACTCTATGGGAAGCCAATGAAGGGAGGCCAGAATCGGAGAGATATGATCTCTCTTTCTAGTACCTGTTAAAACTCTTGCTGCAGCATTTTGGATCAGCTGAAGACTTTTTAAAGATGTTTTAGGACAGCCTGATAATAAAGAATTACAATAATCTAATCTCGAGCTAACAAAAGCGTGGATCAGTTTCTCAGCATCACTTTGAGACAAGATGCTCCTAATCTTGGCAATATTACGCAAATGATAGAAGGCAGTCTTAGAAACAAATTTAATATGTGAATTGAGGACAAATCCTGATCAAAAATAACTCCAAGGTTCCTCACAGAGCTATTAAGAGAAAGAGTAACTGCATCCAAACTGAAAGTTTGATTTGGAAAGGAATTTCTAAGGTTTTTTGGACCAACAAGAATGACTTCAGTCTTATCTGAATTTAATAGCAGGAAATTACAAGTCATCCAAGCTTTGATTTCCTTAAGACAGGCTTCTAACTTGGCTAATTGATTACTATCATCTGGCTTCATTGACAGGTATAATTGTGTGTCATCTGCATAACAATGAAAATGTATACAGTGCTTTCTAATAATGTTGCCTAACGGAAGCATATATAAACTAAAAAGAGTAGGGCCTAGCACAGATCCCTGTGGAACTCCATGACTAAGCTTTGAGTTGAAAGAAAACTCATTATTTACATGAACAAACTGGAACCTATCAGATAAATAAGATCTAAACCACTGCAACGAAGTTCCATTAAGTCCAACATAGTGTTCTAATCTATCAAGTAGAATATTATTATCGATAGTATCAAAAGCTGCACTAAGGTCTAAAAGGACAAGTACAGAAACTAGTCCATTATCAGATGCAATGAGGAGGTCGTTAGTGACCTTCGCTAAGGCTGTTTCAGTACTATGATGGATTCTAAACCCAGATTGAAACTCTTCAAGTAAACCATTTCCCTGCAGGTGGTCGAATAATTGCGTAGCAACAACTCTTTCTAAGATTTTTGAAATGAAAGGGAGATTAGAGATTGGTCTATAGTTAGCTAAAGCTCCTGGATCTAGCGTTGGCTTTTTGAGTAAGGGTTTAATTACAGCTGTTTTAAAAGCCTGCGGTACATGGCCTAAAGTTAATGAAGAATTGATTATATGAAGAATAAAGCTACCAATAAGTGGGAAGACTTCTTTAAATAACCTAGTAGGAATAGGGTCTGAAAGACAAGTTGAAGGTTTGGATGAGGAAACTATTTTGTCTAACTCACAAAGGTCTCAGAAATGTATAGCTTCTTACTTGAAAATTTGCAGCTTTTTATTATTCATAATTTTGCAGCTTTTTCCTCATGAATTTAGAACGTTTCTGACTCTTGAATTTGCAGTTTAAAAAGAAAAACCCTTAAATTTGCAGCATTTTACTCAAATGTTATATTTATGTCATAAACAGTTGGAAATTTACTCCTTTTTTGTCTTTTTGCTAAAATTGTAGCTTTTTACCCATAAAATTCCACATTTTTGGTTAGAAATTGGCAGCTTTTAACTGAGACTTACATCCTTTCTTTTTCTTTTTTTTTTCTTTTTTTTTTTTGTCAGATCAGGCATTGGCTTGCTTGCTACCAGATAACCATGAAAACTGGTACTACCTGTCTCATGGGTCGGGCTGTCAGCGACTCAACTGGCATCCCTGCCCTTCTGAGGGTGTGGAGGGTGAAACAGGGCATCCTGGCAGAACTAAAAACAATATCTGCCGCAGGTCTGTGGTGGACCACTCCCAGTTACACGGGGTGAGACTGGACATCCTGGCAGATAAACACATCTGTCGCAAGGTCTGTGGTGGACTGTGCCAGTCGGTGCATTGTGACATGTACTACACAAAGAGCAGAGATATACAAACCTATCATGTGGTCAGTCACTGCAACAGATACTGGAGTCAGTAAGTATTGTATACTTTATTGATCCCCAGAGGGGAAATTGAGGGCATCCACCTGGATGGATGAAGCAGCCACGGTACGGCGCTATCCCTTTACCATTCACACACACATTCACACCTAGGGCCACTTTAGAGTCTCCAATTAACCTAACCTGCAAGTTTTTGGCCTGTGGGAGGTAACCGGAGAAATTCCGGAGTAAACCCACGCAGATACGGGGAGAACATGCAAACTCCACACAGATCACTGTTGGTCAGGGACTGGGATCGAACCAGGGATCCCATGGCCAAGGGTGAATTGCTGTGCTGGTGCAGTGCTAACCACTGCGCCACCGCACCGCCTATGTCTTGGCCTGTCCTTGCCACTGATAATACTTTTATCTGCAAAGAATGTGTTGCTAGTCCAGCAAAAGCTAGCAGTACTCAAACACTTTGCAAGCAGTTTCATGAAATGGTCAATCAGAAAGCAACTCATACTGGCTTGGACGTCGCCTGGGCTAACAAGGTCCGCGCTGATCTGTTCACACTCCAACAGGCAGCGAAAAGTAAGCTAGGAGCAGGAAGACAAAAGAAGAGGAAAACAGCAGCCTTGTGTGTAGCAGAATGGAATGTACATACTCTGTTGGATAGAACAACATCACAGTGCCCAGAAAGACAGACCATGTTTGTGGCCCTGGGAATGAATAGGTACAAAGTAGACATAGCTGCACTTAGTGAAACAAGATTGCCTGGATATGACAGCTTGGAAGACCATGGGTACATCTTCTTTTGGAGTGGGAAATCAACTCAAGAAGGAGAAAAGCAGGAGTGGGCTTTGCAGTTAGAAAGGAGATAGCAGCAATGCTTGATGAGGAACCGGTGCCAATCATCGACAGGATAATGACTATGAGACTCCCACTACAGTGGAAGATGTATGTAACACTCATCAGTGTATATGCCCCAACAATGACCAACACAGAGGAGGCGAAAGAAGAGTTCTACAGTGATTTACGTGAGACTATCAGGCGTGTACCGACTGATGACAGGCTGATACTCATTGGAGATTTTAAATGCCAGAGTTGGTTCGGACACTGAGAAATGGAAAGGAGTGCTAGGCAGTCATGGAGTAGGCAAGTGCAATGCTAATGGAGAACTTCTACTTGCACTATGTTCAGAGTACAACCTTGTGATAACCAACACTCTATTTAAGCACAAGGACACACACAAGAAGACATGGATGCACCCAAGATCCAAGCACTGGCACTTGTTAGACTACAGCGCAGTACAGCAGAGAGAAATAAGGAATGTATTGGACACCAGAGCAATGAGAGGTGCGGACTGTGGTACTGATCATGTTATGCTGAGATCTAGATTAAGGATTTGCAGACGAAAACAGCACTGCAGGACAGGTGCGAAGCCACCACGGAAGCTAAACACTAGTGCACTGAAAGGCCAAAAGAAGCAGGAAGAACTTACACATGAAATGGATGACAACTTGAAAGATTGGGGCAGCAACAACTCAGAGAATGACATAGAAGAGAAATGGGCAACACTGAAGGATACGGTGTATCAGACTGTGAGTGATGTATTAGGCCACACTGAGAGGAAATATCAAGATTGGTTTGATGAGCATGATGAACATCTGAAGAAACTACTAGAAGCGAGGAATACAGCTAAGGAGAAGAAGAAATACTCAAAGGCTCAGAGTGATCTACAGAACTACACCAGTGAGATGAAGTCCAACTGGTGGGATGAAAAAGCGGAGGAACTTCAAACTGCAGCAGACAGGAAGGACATGAAAACATTCTTCACAGGTTTGTGAGAAATCTATGGCCCTAAACCAAGAGGATTGATCCAACTAAAGGCTATGGATGGTGAAACGGTTTTGCAGAAGAAAGACAAGATCCTGGACAGATTTGCAGACCACTTTGACCAACTACTAAACAACTCTGGAGATCTCACTGAAGAGACTAAAGAAGCTCTAGTGCAGCGACCAGCTGTATCAAGTCTGGATGAACCACCAAATCTTGGTGAACTAATGGCAGCTATCAGGAGAGCACAGGATGATAAAGCTCCAGGAAGGGATGGAATTCCAGCAGAAGTGTGGAAATTTGGTGGTGTTCAGCTGACCAACTGCCTGCACAAGCTCATCCAAAAGATATGGGATGCCCAGAAAGTACCTCAAGACTAGAAGGATGCAAGTATTGTGCCTTTGTTCAAGAAAGGTGACAGGAAAGATTGTGGAAATTACCGAGGTATATCACTGCTAGCCACTGTTGGTAACCTTCTCTCACGTGTACTACTGAACAGACTCAATGAACACTTTTCGCAGAATGTACTACCAGAAACCCAGTGTGGTTTTAGAAGTGGAAGAAGCACAATGGACATGATTTTCTGCTTGAAACAGGTTCAAGAAAAGTGTATTGAACAGAACATGCCGCTTTATGTAGTCTTCATAGACTTCAGTAAAGCCTTCGATACTGTTTCACGACAAGGACTTTGGCAGGTACTCAAGAAATATGGCGGTACAGAGAAGTTTGTCAGCCTGATCGAGGCACTCCATACAGGTACGCAAGCAAATGTGGCAATGAGTAGTTCAGTATCTAAAGACTTTTCAGTAAGCAACGGGGTGAAACAAGGGTGTGTGCTGGCACCTACACTCTTCTCACTATATCTGGCAGCCATGCTTGAAGTGGCTTTCAAAGACACTTCAGAAGGAGTATACATTCAAACAAGGAAAGAAGCAGACTTGTTCAATGTGGCACAGTTTAAAGCCAAGAGTAAGACATCAATAAAGGTAGTAAGAGAAATGCTCTTTGCCGACAATAGTGCTCTAGTTGCACACAGTGCGGAAGATATTGTGACGTATGCAGGGTTCCACAAAGAAGAGAAGTAGATGGTTGTGACCAACAGGTTTTATTCACACACCCAACCCCAACAACCCTGAGCACAGACAGGAGGGGAGGTCATTCTCCCAGACCTCCGTTTCAATCATGGTTATACAACACATAATACATCTTGCCCTAATCCTGCCTATAAACACTGCTGGGTCATTATAACGCAGTTATAATGACACAGCAGTATAATAACTCAGTAATAACACACACACACAGTAACGTTTTCAGCTGGTAAAGCATGCTGGGAAATCCCTGCCCCCTTTAACATGGCCCCGACGTTACACTGCCCCCCCCCCCGACTGGTTTATGTCCCCAGAAAAATCAAAGTCCAACCCAGAAGTCCAACGTGAATCAATCCAGGTGTTGGGGGCGGCTTCAATGCCGACAACCAGCACATCCAACAGCTTCAGTAGGACTACGCACAGTCCCTCCCCTGGCAGCGGGAGTCACGACTGCCACCGCTGCCAGGACCTCCCAGGCAGCCGCTGGCCCGCGTCCAAGCATCCAGCCCCTGCCGAGCCCGGGAAAAGACCGGATCTGTCCTGTTCGTTCTGCTGCTGCTGCACGCCGAAGGCCTCTGTGATGTCACCGCCGGGGGAAACATCTGTGGGAGGCAGCCTTTCCCCGTCCATGCCACCTCGCTCTAATTTAACGTCGGCGAGGTGCCAGTTTCCCGCGAGGTTGGGCGCATGGCAGTACCGTGCGATGTGCCCTGGCTCTCCGCAGCGGAAGCACCCTTCCTCGCGTCACCGTGGCCGTCTCCTCCATGGACGCGCCACTGTGGTCTGCCGTAACTCCTCCTCCTCCCCTTCACTGTCAGCACGGCGGTTTCCTCCGGTGACCAGTCGTTCAGCACGGCAGCCAACTCGACCTGGGCCAGGTGGTCATCCAACAGGTTCTCGCCGTTGTAGCGGGGAATCTTGGCCCGCTACCGGATGGATGGGACAGTCGCCTCCCGGTCAATCGCCGCTCCTGATCGCCCTGGAATCGCCAGCCCGTCCTGCCCTGAAAAGGGCGGGAAGCGGGGCTGTTTTGCTCTGCTTGGCCCGCTCTGCCTTGAAAAAGGCGGAAGGCGGGGTGCGCTGGTCCGTCCATCGTGGCGAGCCATTCCGGGAGTCTGCGTCTCAGCTCTGCGCTCCATTCCCAGCCTGGCGATGAACCGTCCTGGCCGCTGGACCTCTGCCCGGGTCCTGGCCAACATCTTGCTCCATCCCCACTCCTGACACCAGTGTGACGTATGCGGGGTTCCACAAAGAAGAGAAGCAGATGGTTGTGACAAACAGGCTTTATTCACACACCCAACCCCAACAACCCTGAGCACAGACAGGAGGGGAGGTCATTCTCCCAGACCTCCGTTTCAATCATGGTTATACAGCACATAATACATCTTGCCCTAATCCTGCCTATAAACACTGCTGGGTCATTATAACACAGTTATAATGACACAGCAGTATAATAACTCAGTAATGACACACACACAGTAACGTTTTCAGCTGGTAAAGCATGCTGGGAAATCCCTGCCCCCCTTAACATGGCCCCGACATTACACTATGCAATCTTTAGTGGAGAAATTTGCAAGAGCAGCTAGCCAATTCAGCCTCAAAATCAACATCAAGAAGACAGAGTGTCTTTATCAACTACCAAAGTTCCAATTATCAACATCACTACCAGAAGAGATCAGCATTGGTACAGAGCCACTAGTCAAGTGCAAGATTTTCAAGTATCTTGGGAGTACTGTTTCAGAGAATGCTCGGCTGGAGGATAAGATAAGATAAGATAAGATAAGATAAGATAAGATAAGCCTTTATTAGTCCCACAATGGGGAAATTCCAGGATTGCAACAGCACAGGGATAGCAACACTCAGAGCAACAATCAGAAGGCAAGAAAAAACAAGAGCAGCTAGTATACATATGTACATATTAATATAAATATATATACTGTATATATATATATATATATATATATATATATACATAGAGAGAGAGAGAGAGAGAGAGAGAGAGAGAGAGAGAGAGAGCGAGAGAGAGAGAGAGAGAGAGAGAGAGAGAGAGAGAGAGAGAGAGACACACACAGTGCGGAGCATTGCGGTTGGTGGATGTGCAGCAGAAAGTCTAAGCTCTCTCTCCGCGGATGCGGCGGGCCAGCTGGATGTCTTTGGGCATGATGGTGACTCTCTTGGCGTGGATGGCGCACAGGTTGGTGTCCTCGAAGAGACCCACCAGGTAGGCCTCGCTGGCTTCCTGCAGAGCCATGACGGCGGAGCTCTGAACTATGAACTATGAACTGGATGAACTATCTCTCACAATGGGAAGGGTGAGCGCTGTGTTTGGAAAATTGAGGGAGAGACTGTGGAACAATTGACATGTGTCTATCCGTGTGAAATGCAAAGTGTACAGAGCAACAGTACTGGCTACTCTATTGTACAGTGCTGAAACTTGGACTGTCTACAGAGTGCAGGTGAAGAAACTCCATGAGTACATGATGAGACACCTTCGAGCCATAATGAACATCTCATGGAAAGACAAGATAACCAACATAGAAGTGTTGAAACGAGCTGGTCTATCATCAGTGGAGGACATGCTAATACAGATGAACCTGAGATGGCTCAGACATGTTGAGAGGATGGACCACCAGCGTTTCCCTTGGCAGTTACTCTACTCACAGTTATGCAAGGGCAAATGCAATCAGGGTAGACCAAGGCTCAGATTTAAAGACACTGTAAAAAGAAACTTGAAAAAGTTGGATATAGACAGGAGTTACTGGCAGCGGAAGGCTAAAGACAGAGCTGCGTGGAGGAATCTGATCAGACCTAAATGAAACAGTTATTGTCACCCACAACAGATTGCTACGATGATGATGATGACTTTACTATAGTTTTGAAAAAGTTCACTTACAAATAAACATAATAAACATAATGCCTCAGCTACACTGATATATTTCATCTAAATCTACACTACACCAGAAAAAAAAAGAAAAAGAAAACTGATGAGAAAAAAAGTCTCATCTTATACAGAAAAATGTCTCAAATTTAAATGAACAGTTTTAATTACTAGAAAAACTCAGAAATTTACTAGAAAGAAAGATGTAAATTCACAGAGGGAAAGTTGGACCCTTGTGGGCTACATGTTTGACACCCCTGGACCCATCCATCCATCCATCCATCCATCCATCTTCTACCGCTTTTCCGGAGGTCCGGGTCGCGGAGGCAGCAGTTCAAGCAGAGAAGCCCAGGCTTCCCTCTCCCCAGCCACCTGCTCCAGCTCTTCAGAGGGGATACCAAGGCGTTCCCAGACTAGCTGGGAGACATAGTCTCTCCACCGAGTCCTGGGTCTGCCCCGGGGTCTCCTCCCAGTGGGACGTGCCTGAAACACCTCAAGTGGGAGGCGTCCAGGAGGCATCCTAATCAGATGCCCATACCACCTCAACTGACTCCTTTCAATGTGGAGGAGCAGCGATTCTACTCTGAGCCTCTCCCGGATGACTGAGCTCCTCACCCTATCTCTGAGGGTGAGTCCAGCAATCCTACGGAGAAAGCTCATTTCAGCCGCTTGTATCCGCGATCTCGTTCTTTCGGTCATTACCCAAAGCTCGTGACCATAGGTGAGAGTAGGAACGTAGATTGACTGGTAAATCGACAGCTTTGCCTTAGAACTAAGCTCCCTCTTCACCACAACAGACCGGTACAACGTCCACATCACTGCAGATGCTGCTCCAATCCGTCTGTCGATCTCTCGCTCCATTTTCCCCTCACTCGTGAACAAGACCCCAAGATACTTAAACTCCTCCACTTGGGGCAGGAGCCTGTCCCCAACCCGGAGAGGACAATCCACCTTTTTCCGGCTGAGGACCATGGACTCGGACTTGGAGGTGCTGATTCTCATCCCAGCCGCTTCACACTCAGCGGCAAACCGTCCCAGCAAGAGCTGTAGGTCATTGCTGGATGAAGCCAACAGGACAACATCATCTGCAAACAACAGAGATGAGATCCTGTGGTCACCAAGCATGACACCCTCCATTCCCTGGCTGCGCCTAGAAATCCTGTCCATAAAAATTATGAACAGGACCGGTGACAAAGGGCAGCCCTGGCGGAGTCCAACTCTCACTGGGAATGACTCCGACCGAGTGTTGGCAATGCGAACTAAACTCTCACAACGGTCGTACAGAGACCGAATAGCTCGTAACAACAAGCCCGATACCCCATACTCCCGAAGCACCCCCCACAAAAATCCACGAGGGACGCGGTCAAATGCCTTCTCCAAGTCCACAAAACACATGTAAACTGGTTGGGCAAACTCCCACGAACCCTCAAGAATTCTCGAGAGGGTAAAGAGCTGGTCCGATGTGCCACGGCCAGGACGAAAACCACATTGCTCCTCCTGAATCCGAGGTTCGACCAACGGCCGGACTCTCCTCTCCAGTACCTTGGCATAGACCTTCCCAGGGAGGCTGAGGAGTGTGATCCCTCTAAAGTTGGAGCACACCCTCCGGTCCCCTTTTTTGAAGAGAGGAACCACCACCCCGGTTTGCCATGCCAAAGGCACTGCCCCCGACCTCCACGCAATGTTGCAGAGGCGTGTCAACCATGACAACCCAACAACATCCAGGGCCTTGAGGTACTCGGGGCGAATCTCGTCCACCCCCGGGGCCCGGCCACCAAGGAGATTTTTAACCACCTTGGCGACCTCAGCTCCTGTGATAGGCGAGTCATCCCCCTCGTCCCCAAACCCTGCTTCCTCTGTGGAAGGCGTATCAGTGGGATTGAGGAGATCCTCGAAGTATTCCTTCCACCGCCCGACGATATCCCCAGTTGAAGTTGAAGCTTTCTAAACTGGCTTTTGGTACCCCTGGACCAGCACATTAAAAATATATAATTAGAATTTTTACTTCCATGAAATAGCTGCAAATCACAGATATCATAGATAATCACAGATAAACAAAAGTTCACCTCAGAAGAAGTTTCATTTGCTCTTTACAGTAACATAAAGTTTAGTCACTTTTTCTCTCTGTCATACGAAAACTTAAATTTGCACAACTAACGGGAGCTTCTTGCTCTAAAAGTAACTATATTTTAACCAGGAATGAGGAATGAGCTAATGTGGGGGGAAAGAGCAGAGGTTACTCTCACCACTGGGACAACAGGGAATCAGGGCCAATTGTTTCTCCAGACTGGCTATAAAATGAACTGAATCGGGGAGCAGACCGTCCACGCCTTCATCTGTAACCAGCACGGACTCTGTCTGCATCTTTTCCTGCTGCTGGTGAGCGACAGTGGACCAAAGAGAATACAATGTGTGTGCACAGATAGTGCTTAAGGGAGTTGTAGTTATAGTTTCACACTGCGATAGGCTTATTATTTAGATGGCACTTGAGAAAACGACACCCACCAAAGTGGCTAGTGGGAGTGGCTGTCTTACCTGCCACCGGTGAAATCCGTGGCGGGTTGGATGGTGTTAATGTCAAGCCCTGCTGATGACCCACGATGATTTCTTCAAGTTTGTCTACTCCAAGTGAACTGGTAATTGTCACGCCGCGCCGCTCATCAGCGGCGCCACCTGCTCGCACACCTGCTCGTCATCAGCGGCGAGGGATATAAGCCGCCTCTAACTAACTAACTAACTAACCTGCACTTATATAGCGCTTTTCTAGTCACAAAGACCACTCAAAGCGCTTTCATTAATACTAACCCTCTATTCTAAGGGCCTATAGGAAACAGATATCTAGGGACAATTTAGAACAGCCAATTAACCTAACATGCATGTTTTTGGCATGTGGGAGGAAACCGGAGAAATCCCGGAGTAAACCCACGCAACACGGGGAGAACATGCAAACTCCACACAGATCACTGTTGGTCGGGGGCTGGGATCGAACCCACGATCCCATGATCCCCACAATCCCCCGGCCAAGGGTAAACTGTGCTGCCGCAGTGCTAACCACTGCGCCACCGTGCAGCCTCGCCCTGAGCTTCGGCCTGAAGCCGTCAGACTTCTTCATGGTTCGCTGTGAGTCTCCTTCACCCTCAGCGTGCTACTCGGGTAAGAAGATCTTACCTTCCTTCTCTTCCCAGTCTGCTCCCCTGTGCACAGGTGGATTCCTCGGCGGCGGACAACGCCTCTCCATCGCCTGCTCCTCGCTGCTGCATCGGGCCTTGCAGGTGGCTGTCTACCGGGTCTCGTCCCTTGTGGTGCCAGTCATCTGTCCTCCCCAAGTAAGCTCCTCTCTCGCTCATTCATCTCCTGTGTTGGTGTGTGCCCGTCACCCTTCTCCTTGTGTTTTTTCCCATAGGGTTGTCCGGCTGTACGGCCTCCTGCCTCTGTGCCCGAAGCAGACGCCGCCACCAATACATTTACATCCCGCAGACACACACTCATACACGCCTGCTGTTAATAAACTGTTTGAACTACTCTGAGCCTGTGTGTGTGCGTCTCCTGAGCCGTGCGTTATGTCAGTACGGCTTCAGCAGAGCGGCTCGGCAGACGGCGGGCTCGCACACCGGCTTACCACCCTCGAGGCTCGGGCGGATCAGATAGCCTATCAGCAGCAGGTAATCCTCAATCAATTAGTGAATATTACTAACCGATTGGACCACCTGGACCCCCAACAGCCGTTCCCCCCGGCTCGTCAGGGTGGCGCGGCTCCTGCCGCTCCAGTGGCCATCCAGCAGGCTCCTGCGGCACCGACTGGGCTCACTCCCATTCCAACCCCCGCCCGCTTTAGCGGAAAGCTCGGCGGAGCGCGGGGGTTCATTATGCAATGTGAGTCCGTGTTCCATCATGTGCCCGGAGACTTTCCCTCTGATCACAGCCGAATTGGTTATATCGGGAATCTCCTGGAGGGACGAGCATTAACTTGGACCTACGCCGTAATGGCGAGGCCCAGTTATGCCACCCTCACCTATGACCAGTTCGTGAGACGCTTTCTGGAGGTCTTTGACCATTCGCGTACCGAGACGGTCCAGGTCGACCGGCTTCTCGCTCTCCAGCAGGGAAGCCGGTTGGTAGTGGACCATGCGGTCGACTTCCGGGTAGCAGCGGAGGAATTAGGCTGGGAGGAACGCTCCCTCTGTGGCCTTTTCCTCCGCAGTCTAAATGATGATCTGAGGGATGAACTGGCTGGGCGGGATCTCCCTGAGACGTTAGCGGAGCTAACATCCCTTGCCATCAGCTTGGACAACAGGCTGCGCGAACGCTCCTCAGGGCGGAAGTCGTCTTCTTCTCGCCTTCGTGGAGCCTCGCCGCGCCTGCCCCAAGCTCGCCCCCTGGCGACGCCGCCACCGTCGCGCCCCGAGGAGTCGGAGCCGATGGTGACGGGCTGGACAAAGCTCTCTCCGGCGGAGAGGCAATGCCGCCGTGAGTTTAATCTCTGTATGTATTGCGGAGATAGTAAACACACGGTAGAGCTTTGTCCACAGAAGCCAAACGGCGGGGTCCGCGAGTCACTGTAGGGGGCCTCGCGGACGTCAATAGGTTAAATCCCCTCACTCAATTGAAGCTGCCCATCCGTTTCTGCCACAATCCCACTGGGCATCTCACCCACGCACTGGTGGATTCGGGCGCAGAAGGCAGCTTTATTTCACAAAGCCTGGCAACCCGATTGGGCATCCGTTGTCAGGCACTCAGGAACCCCGTCTCCCTGGTCAATCTCTCTCGTGCCTCCCTTGGGAGAGTTACACACCAGACCATCCCCGTTCCGGTAATTATCTCAGGAAACCACCGGGAGGAGATGACCTTTTACGTCCTGCCCAACTCTGTGTCGCCCGTCATCCTGGGGTATCCCTGGCTACGCCTCCACAACCCTGTTCTGGATTGGAAGTCCGCCGCGGTGTCGGCATGGAGCACGTTCTGCATGGGCACCTGTCTTCAGTCCGCTGCCTGTTCTCCGTCCGCTTCTTCCCCTCCAACGGATGCTGCACCCCCGGACCTGTCCCTGGTGCCTCTGGAATTTCACGACCTGGGTATGGTATTCAGCAAATCCAAGGCGATGTCTCTCCCTCCTCATCGGCCTTACGACTGCGCCATCAATCTCCGCCAGGGGGCGCCCTTACCTTCTGGACGGCTCTACAGTCTGTCGGCGCCAGAGAAGGAGACGATGAACACATACCTTAAGGCATGGGTTTTCAACCTGGGGTCCTGGAACGTTCAGGTTTCTGTGGGAAATTTTCTAATTTCACTTCTTAATTGGTCCAAAGATTTGCAAATAGCTTGGTGTTGTTGTGCATGGGTGCAATGATGCCTACAGAACACGTGCAGAATAATGACAAATTATATGCAAATCTTTGGACCAATTAAGAAGTGAAATTAGAAAATTTCCCACAGAAACCTGAACGTTCCAGGACCCCAGGTTGAAAACCCATGCCTTAAGGAGTCGCTGAGTGCTGGGATAATCCGCCCATCGTCATCACCCGTGGGGGCGGGATTCTTCTTCGTTGGCAAAAAGGACGGGTCCCTCCGTCCTTGCATTGACTACCGTGCTCTTAATGACATCACGGAGAAGGATCGTTACACCCTGCCCCTCATGGACACCGCTTTCCACTCCCTCCAGGGGGCGACTTGGTTCACCAAGCTGGATTTACGCAGCGCGTACCACCTCGTCCGGATCCGGGAGGGAGATGAGTGGAAAACAGCCTTCCGTACCCCGAGCGGCCACTTCGAATACCTAGTTATGCCGTTCGGGTTGACCAACGCTCCAGCCGTCTTTCAGCGCCTCATCAATGACGTCCTCCGGGATTTCATCGGCCTCTTTGTGTTCGTCTACCTGGATGATATACTCATCTTCTCCAAGTCCAGGGACGAGCACCAGGTCCACGTGAGGCGGGTCCTCCAAAGACTGCTGGAGAATCGGCTATACGTGAAGGCTGAGAAGTGTGAATTTTACGCCAAGACAACATCCTTCCTGGGGTTCATCATCTCACATGACCAGGTGCTTCCGGACCCAGAGAAGGTGAAGGCGGTGGTGGAATGGCCTACACCTGCATCAAGGAAGCAGGTGCAACAGTTCGTTGGATTTGCGAACTTCTACCGCCGCTTCGTCCCAAACTTTGGCACCATCGTCGGCCCGCTGACCCGCCTCACGTCCCCTAAGGTTCCATTCCGGTGGACCAAAGAGGCCACAGCTGCTTTTCAGGCGCTGAAGGCGGAGTTCTCCTCCTCCCGGGTCCTGAGCCAAGTCAACCCCGCGCTGCAGTGCATCGTGGAAGTGGACGCTTCGGACACAGGAGTGGGGGCGGTGCTATCCCAGCGGTCGCCAGACGACGGTATCAAGCGGCCCTGCGCCTTCTTCTCCCGGCGCTTGTCCCCGGCGGAGAGAAATTACGACGTGGGTGACAGAGAGCTCCTCGCCATCAAGCTCGCGCTACAGGAGTGGCGTCACTGGCTAGAGGGGGCGGACCTGCCGTTTGTGGTCCTCAGATCTGCCAGGCGCCTGAACGCCCGCCAGGCGCGCTGGTCCTTGTTCTTCGCCAGGTTCCAATTCACCATCACCTTCAGGCCTGGCTCCAAGAACGGCCTGCCCGACGCCCTCTCTAGGCAATTCGCCCCTGAGGAGTCGGAGGACACGGTTCACACCATCCTACCCGGGTCGTGCGTCGTGGGAGCCGTCACATGGGACATCGAGAGCAAGATCCGGAAGGCGCAGGAAGTGGAACCTGACCCTGGCGGCGGACCGGAGGGGAGGCTGTTCGTGCCATCCACGGTTCGAGGAGAGGTCATCCACTGGTTACACACTTCCAAGCTCACCTGTCACCCTGGCTCCTCCCGGATGATTGACCTCCTCCAGCGGTCCTTCTGGTGGCCGGGCCTGCGGAGGGACGCTGCCCGCTACGCCTGGGCCTGTCCAGTGTGTGCCACCAATAAATCGGGTAATGCCCCTCCGGCGGGTTTGCTCCAGCCTCTGCCCGTCCCTGGCAGGCCCTGGTCGCATATCGCTCTGGACTTCGTCACCGGACTCCCAGTCTCGAACACCTATGACACCATCCTGACCATCGTTGACCGCTTCTCCAAGGCTGTGCACTTCGTCCCCCTACGAGGTCTCCCAACTGCCCTGGAGACGGCGGACCTCCTCATCCAACACGTGGTCAGGCTGCACGGGATTCCGGTGGACGTGGTCTCGGACCGGGGCCCCCAATTTTCCTCTGAGGTTTGGAGATCGTTTTGCAACGCCATAGGAGCCAAGGTGAGCCTCTCCTCCGGCCATCACCCCCAATCCAAAGGGCAGTGTGAGCGGACCAACCAGGAGCTGGAGGCTGCGCTCCGCTGTGTAACGGCATCCAAACCCACGTCCTGGAGTAACCATCTTGCCTGGGTTGAATACGCCCATAACACCGCTCGCTCTTCTGCTACAGGGATGTCTCCCTTTAAGGCGTCCCTGGGTTACGACCCCCCGCTGTTCCCGGCGCAGGAGAGTGAGGTAACTGTCCCCTCAGTAAGGGCGCATCTCAGGCAGTTCCGCTCCATCTGGGCATCAGCGCGTAATGCGCTTTTACGCACGGCGGAGCGCAACAGAGCCATGGCGGACCGGCACAGAAGACCTGCCCCGGCGTACAGAGTTGGGCAACAAGTCTACGTGTCGACCCAGGACGTGACATTAAAAGGCGAGAGGAGGAAGCTGGCACAGCGCTTTATGGGACCCTACCCCATCACCAGGATCATCAACCCGGTGGCTGTGCGTGTAGCTATTCCCCCCTCCCTCCGCATCCATCCCACCTTCCACGTGTCCAAGGTGAAGCTGGCAGTCTCCGACCCCCTTTGCCCTCCTCCGGCTGCGCAACCCGCGCCCCGGATGATTGATGGCCATCCGGCCTGGTCCGTCGCCTCCATCCTGGACTCCCGGCGCCGGGGTCGTGGGTTGCAGTACTTGGTGGACTGGGAGGGCTATGGGCCTGAACATCGACAGTGGGTTCCCTCGTCGTTTGTGTTGGACCCGTCGCTCATCGCTGATTTCCACCGAGCGCACCCAGAGAAGCCATCGCCAGGAGGCGCTGCTAGAGGGGGGAGTACTGTCACGCCGCGCCGCTCATCAGCGGCGCCACCTGCTCGCACACCTGCTCGTCATCAGCGGCGAGGGATATAAGCCGCCTCGCCCTGAGCTTCGGCCTGAAGCCGTCAGACTTCTTCATGGTTCGCTGTGAGTCTCCTTCACCCTCAGCGTGCTACTCGGGTAAGAAGATCTTACCTTCCTTCTCTTCCCAGTCTGCTCCCCTGTGCACAGGTGGATTCCTCGGCGGCGGACAACGCCTCTCCATCGCCTGCTCCTCGCTGCTGCGTCGGGCCTTGCAGGTGGCTGTCTACCGGGTCTTGTCCCTTGTGGTGCCAGTCATCTGTCCTCCCCAAGTAAGCTCCTCTCTCGCTCATTCATCTCCTGTGTTGGTGTGTGCCCGTCACCCTTCTCCTTGTGTTTTTTCCCATAGGGTTGTCCGGCTGTACGGCCTCCTGCCTCTGTGCCCGAAGCAGACGCCGCCACCAATACATTTACATCCCGCAGACACACACTCATACACGCCTGCTGTTAATAAACTGTTTGAACTACTCTGAGCCTGTGTGTGTGCGTCTCCTAAGCCGTGCGTTATGTCAGTAATTAACCGGTGTCAGTACATGTTCTGTTCTACTCTAGAGATTAACATAGATGTTACAACATAATATTTTTGACTCTAAACTGAAAACTTGATTATACTCACCCTGCTGGTGTAATGTGTATTTATCACTTCATCAGCCTGGCAAACATCATAAATTAATTCATAGCTCTACTGTTGTGATTCCCCATGCGCTTTTACGCAGCGCACAGAGAAGAAGAAAGACGGATTTGCGTGCAGGGTTACACCACAAGCACATTTATTAAAGTAAGGATTCACAGTTCCAAAAAAGTGCAGACATACAAAAAAGGCAACAAACAGGATACATTTACAGCTTAACAAGGCAGGACATGTTGCGGGCAAACCACAGCGGAATGTGGCGAGGGCAGACCATGGTGAGATGTGGCCAATAGAGACAGAAACAATAATCCATTTTGGTGATGATCTGAGAACGTATACCTCCACCAAGGCTCTTATCTTCTCACAGTGTGTTAGCAAGAATACTCCAAAACTACAGAGTGGATGTGGATGAAATTTTTACCAGAAGTGGTCCTTGGCCTACAGACAAACTCATAACATTTTGTTGATGATCCGAGAGTGCATACCTCCACCTGCTTACAATGTGTTTGCAAGAATCCTCCAGAACTAGTGGATAGACTCTGATGCAATTTTCACCAGAACTGGCTCATGGTCTACACACAAACCCATTACATCTTGGAGGTGATCCATGAGGGATGGAAGGAGACTTGGCAGAGGTATGCGCTCTCTGAGTGCTTTTCTAGTAACAAAGAATAGGTCACTCCTCTGAAGATCAAGATCAAGTTTGTTTTGTCATTCACCTCACCTGGATAAAAGCAAAAAGGGGTTGGTTAATAATGCTTTTTGCATCTGACTTGCCTTTTTTTCTCTCATCAAAAAGGATGAGAAAATGAAAGAGAAACTTTCACAAATGGACAGCTTGGTGGTGCAGTGGTTAGCACTGCGGCAGCACAGTTAGGTCATGGGTTCGATCCCACCCTTGACCATCATGGGTCTGATCCCACTGTAACACGCTCAAGCCAGATTGAATGCTGAAATTGGACTTTGTTCCTCCATTTATGAACTCATGAGACTGTTTAACTCTGCTCCAAGTTTCATCCCCACAGGATCCAGCTGTGACAGTGACAGTGAGCGCCACTCCTTGGCGCTCCCCCCTCTCTTTCAATCATGCAGACTTTGCACACCTCGGTGTGAAGAGCTAGGAAGAAAAAAGACTTCCCACTGAGACTTTGTTTTATGGTTGCAGCCATCCAGCTGTAGCTCCTAAAAGAGGTGGACTGAAGGAGAGTTCCTGAGAAGCTCCTGACTCTGTAGTATTGTCTGTTATCTAGATGGCAGCGCGTGTGAACGCAGCAACTAGACGCTCCAGACTACTGCATTTGTATTTGTGTCTTTTCTGCCTTTTTCTATGCTCCTTCTGTGACGGACTATTTACCTACAGTCACCAGGAACTTATAGGTATCGTTCGCCAACTTACCTCTGACATCTCCAGTGCTGATTCCGGTAATTTCCACCACATCCCTGAGGAGATTGCTAGACCTTCGCTAGACCTCCATGGTTCGTTATGCCCCACAAACAACATAGACGACTGGAGAGGAAGCGGAAATGAGGCTGCAGGGCTGGCCTTCGTGCCCAGCTGTGCAAACTACCGTTTGTAACCACTGTTACCTTCAATTTTCCTCACCAACGCCAGATCCCTCACCGACAAAATGGACAAGCTGCACACGGAGATTCTGATTGTGACTGAGGCTACAGTCACACTGCAGGTCTTGATGCTCACTTCCGATTTTTTGCTGAGATCTGATTTTTTTGTGTGGGCATTCACATTATAATTTAAATGCGACCCCCATCAGACTGGAGTATGAACAGTCTCCAGCTAGGAAGTGACCCACATGCGCAGAAGAAAACACAACGTCAGACACAGCGTTGTGTTTGAGGAAGTAAATATGAGCACTGAACGATTGAGGGGACAGAACTTCTTCACCTTTGATCCAGCGCAGCAAAATAAATGTTAAAAAACATTCAAAAATGTTTATGCACAAAATAAAGGCGGTCACCTTCATTCCTCTACATGCCAGAAGACCACTTTTTTTATATAAATGTGCCGTTACTGTGCGCATGTAATGTCTATGGCTTCAGTTCCAACCTCCGCCCTCAATTTTGAAGTTATTGTGCAGTCTGAGCCGACAAAAATTACAATCCAGTGAAAAAGGGAAGGAGACTGATTAAAAAGAGAGCACAAATCAGCTGTGTCTCCCATGCCTGCGGCATCTGCCTCCACAGAATTGTAGCGTCTGTCTCACTTCAATGAGGAAAAAGTCAGATGAAATGCAACATGACCGTTAAGACGGAGATCGCTTTGGAAAATATCAGATACGATTCGGAATTAGTACCACATATGAAAGTGGCCTGGGTCTGGTGTGAAAAAATCAGATCTGTGTTGTTCAGACAGTCATTAAAAAATCAGATATGGGTCACATTTGTGCAAAAAAATCAGAATTGGGCATTAAAACCTGCAGTGTGACCGTAGCCAGAGTCATGGCTGAATGAATGCATTAAGGCTACCACTGTGGAATTACCTGGCCGAAATACACACTGTTTGGACCGCAATGCTGATTCTAGTAAGGGAAGGGGGGGAGGGCTCTGTGCTTATGTGCTTCATACTCAGTGTAAAAACAGAAGAATAATTCATAGCCACTGTTCACCGGACTTAGAGGCCATGTCCTTCCTGTGTAGGCCATTTTATCTCCTCCATGAGCTAATGGCAGTAATTTTAACAGCCGTTTACATTTCCCCTGATGCTAACATTAGCTTAGCACTCAATCACCTCCAGCACATTGTCAGCAGGCAGTAAAGAGACCACCCCAACGCAGTCCACATTATTTCAGGGGATTTTAACAAAGCCTGGTGAAAGACTACTCCCCAAATTCTGCCAACATGTTAAGTGTCCCACATGAGGGGAAAGGGCACTGGATCATGTTTACAACAACATTAAGCACGCCTACAGAGCCACCCCCCTTCCTCACCTTGGACAATCAGACCATCTCTCCCTGTTTCTGATTCCTGTCTACACCCTGCTTAGGAAGAGTTCTCCCCCTACCAAACAATTAAAACCTGGCCTGAAAATGCTCTTCTCCAGCTACAAGACTGCTTTGCCTGCACTGATTGGAGCATCTTTGAACAGCAGGACCTGGACTCCTACACTGAATATGCTCTTTTCTACATCAAATGCTGTGTATTTCCAAACCACAAACCCTGGATGACCAGTGAAGTCCAGGCTCTGATCAGAGCCCGCAACTCAGCCTTCAGACAGAGGGATTGCTCTGTGTACAGCATTGCCAGAGCTAACCTGAGGAGAGGCACAAAAATTGCCAAAAACATCTATAGGAGGAAGATGGAGGGCTTCCTCTTAGACAACAACCCCCGACCCCCGACCGAGAGGCATCCAGGCCCTTACCAACTACAGGGGCCAGGGCCCCCAACATCAGACAGCAGCCTCACTCTGGCAGAGGAGCTTAACAGCTTCTTTGCCCGGTTTGAGCACACCTCCCCCCAAACCTCCCCACTCTTCCCCTCCCCTTCCCCCTCTCTCTACAGGTGCACAAGATGAGGAGGCAACTGAGAGCAGTGAATCCTCACAGAGCTGCTGGCCCAGATGGCATCCCAGGAGTGGTGGTCAAAGCATGTGCAGACCAGCTGGCAGGGATCCTCACCAAGTTGTTCAACCTCTCCCTGACGCATGCCACCGTCCCCTCCTGCCTCAAGGCCTCCACCAACATCCCCATCCCCCAAAAAGGCCACAATTGACAGTCTGAATGACTACAGACTCATAGCATTCACGTCTGTAGTCATGAAATGTTTTGAGCAACTGGTGTCTCAGCACATCAGGGACTGTCTTCTCCCCCTCCTTCGACCCACATCAGTTTGACTACAGGGAGAACCGGTCTACGGAAGACACTATCACCACCACTCTCCACAGAGCGCTGAGCCACCTGGAGAACCCAAGGAGCTATGTGAGGATGCTATTTGTGGACTACAGCTCAGCTTTTAACACCATCATCCCGGATATCCTGATCAGCAAACTGCATCTCCTCCAGCTCCCCCCCCCCCCCCGCCACCTGCTCCTGGATAAAGAACTTTCTCACCAATCGCCCACAGTCACACTTGGCCCCCACCACTCCTCCACACTGTCCCTCAGCACTGGCTCCCCCCAAGGCTGCGTGCTAAGCCCTCTACTGTACTCCCTGTACACCTTTGACTGTATTCCAACCCACCCAAACACCGTCATCGTAAAGTACATGGACAACACCACCTTGGTTGGGCTCATCACCGATGACGATGAGAAGGCATACAGGGCGGAGGTAAAGAATCTGCTGCTGTGAACCTGAAACTGAATGTCCAAAAAACCAAAGAACTCATTCTGGACTTCAGGAAGAACAGACAGGACCACCCCACCCCCTCATAAATCGCGACCACGTGGAAAACGCTCCCGCCTTCAGGTTCCTCGGCACCCACATCTCCTCTGACCTCTCCAGAACTGTCAACTCCAAGGCCCTGGTGAAGAAAGCCCAGCAGCAGCTGCACTTCCTCCGTGTCCTGAGGAAGCACAACCTGGACCAGAAGCTGCTGCTGGCCTTCTATCACTGCTAAGTGGAGAGCATGCTCACTTACTGTCTGGGAGTGTGGTACGCCGGCTTCACGGCCGAGAACAGGAAGGCTGTGCAGCGGGTCATCAACACCGCAAAAAAAAATTATCAGCAGCCCTCTACCCTCCCTGGAAGACATCTCCAGAACCTCCTGCCTCAGAAGAACCAAAGCCATCACAGGAGACCTCTCACATCCCACCCACCACCTGTTCGACCTGCTTCCCTCTGGATGACGGTTCAGATCGACCAGGTCCCACACCTCCAGATTGACAATTTCTTCCCCTGGGTCGTTCAAACTGCAAACAGTCAGAGGCCCCACCCCTCTCCCTCTGAATGCTCACATGCACGGAACTGAGGACCTTTCAATTATCACTATAACTCACCTGTCTTTACGCTCCTCACATTCATGTATATTGACCCATCCATGAAATCACTACTGTACATATTTTCAATAATCCTAGGGCCATTTTACTCTATTATGTGTTCTGCACTCTGCACTCTTAAGTACTAGTTCCACCCGTGAAGCCACTACCATACCTGTGTATATACCCATGGGCTATTTGTTATTTTTACTTTTATTTTTATTTCAGTCAGATGGTTTACTGTGTGTCCTGTAACTGTTTTATTTTCAAATTCTTCTCACTTTGTTGCGCAGTAGCCTGGTGGAGCACCCACAATTTCGTTGTGCTGTACAACTGTACAATGACAATAAAGCCTATTCTATTCTATTCTATTCTATTCTATTATAAATATTTTATTTGTGCATACTTTTCTTAATTCTGATCGTCACTTCCTTGTGGTAACGTATCGTCACTTCCTGTTTTGCTGTCTGCCTGTGTGGTTTGCTCTCCAGCTCTCCAGCCACTAGCTAGCCACTAGCTATGGCTACTACCTCTCTTTCCTCTCCTCCTCTGGTGTGCTCTCTCTGTCAGATGTTTAGCTACACCTCTGCCTCTTTTAGTGATAACGGTAAATGTAATAAATGTTGTCTTTTTGAGGCGCTCGAGGCGAGGTTGTCTGATTTGGAATCCCGGCTCCGCTGCATTGAAACACCGTCTGCGCCAGTTAATCTCGACGGACGCCCATTAGCTGCAGCGGAGCTAGCTAGCTTAGGTCCCACTGTCAGCGGTTCCCCGGCTCTCCTCAGCAGCGAGGAGACTGGGTGGGTGACGGTGAGAAGGAAGCCTAGTCGCAAAGCCCCGGTACACCACCAACCTGTTCACGTTTCTAATCGTTTTTCCCCGCTCAGCGACACACCCGCTGAGGAAAAAACTCTGATCATTGGCGACTCTGTAGTCAGAAACGTGAACCTAGAGACTCCAGCGGCCATAGTCCAATGTATTCCTGGGGCCAGAGCAGGCGACATCGAGTCAAATTTGAAAATGCTGGCTAAAAGTAACTGTAAATACTCCACAATTGTTATTCACGCCGGCATTAATGACATCCGTCTCCGGCAGTCGGAAGTCACGAAACTTAATATAGAATCGGTGTGTGAGTTTGCCAAAACGATGTCTGCTACTGTAGTATTCTCTGGGCCCCTCCCCAATCTGACCAGTGATGACATGTTTAGTCGCTCGTCATCCTTGAACCGCTGGCTGTCTGTGTGGTGTCCTAAAAATGACGTGGGCTACATTGACAATTGGAGCTCTTTTTGGGGAAAACCTGGTCTTATGAGACGAGACAGCATTCATCCCACTTTGGATGGTGCTTCTCATTTATCTAACAATCTGGCATCTTTTTTATCCAAATTTCCAAAACCGTGGCTACTCAGAGTTGGGACCAGGAAGCAGAGTCGCAGTCTTACACGCCTCTCTGCAGCTCCTCTTCATCCGCCACCCCTCAGCTTAGCCCCTGTCTTCCCCATCAGAGAATCGTTGTCTGCTCCCTCCAAAGTGAATAAAAATATAATGTATAAGCATCCCAAAGTGATAAAGCAAAATATTGGTAAAACTCAAATTAAACATAAAGCCTCTAAATTGAATGATTTGGCCTCTGTTCCTCCTCATAATTTAAAAATTAAATGTGGTTTATTAAATATTAGGTCTCTAACTCCCAAGTCTCTGTTAGTCCATGATCTGTTAATTGATCATCAGATTGATTTAATTTCCCTTACAGAGACTTGGTTAGGGCAAGAGGATTATGTTGGTTTAAATGAATCAACTCCCTCTGGTTATTTAAACTGTCAAAATCCCAGAAGTTCTGGTCGTGGAGGAGGAGTAGCAACAATTTACCATTCCAAATTACTAATTGATGTAAAGCAAAAAAACATGTTATAATTCCTTTGAGGGCCTGGTCCTCAGTGTTGGGCACTTTAGCAATTTCAGGTTAAACCCAATTTTAATTGCCATAGTTTATCGTCCCCCATCAACCTATTCAGAATTTTTATCCGAATTTGCTGATTTCTTAGCTGATTTAGTGCTGAAATCTGATAGAATAATTATAGTAGGGGACTTTAATATACATGTGGATGTAGATAGTGACTGCCTTAATGTGGCTTTTAATTCAATATTAGACTCGATTGGGTTTTCTCAGAAAGTAGGAAATTCTACTCATTACCTCCACCATACATTGGACCTTGTTCTGACATATGGCATAGAAATAGAAAATCTTGTAGTGTCTCCTCATAACCCTGTACTGTCAGACCATTGTCTGTTAACCTTTGATTTTACTATTTCTATTTGGCTCCTAAAGAAAAATATTATCACAGTAGATGCCTCTCAGATGATGCTGTTTCCAAATTTATGCAGATTGTTTCCTCTATGCCATGTGTCAACACAACGGAAATAAGCTATAGACAGCTTGCTCCTTCTGTAATTGATAACATGGTGGATAGTGTTTCAGCTTCTCTGCATCAGGCTCTAGACTTGGTGGCCCCCTTAAAAAAGAAAAAGTCTAATCAGAGATTTTTAACTCCTTGGTTCAACACAGAAACTCGTAGCTTAAAACAGAAGACTCGTCAATTAGAAAGAAAATGGCGCTCTACTAATTTAGATGAAATCTATTTAGCTTGGAGAAATCATCTTTTAATTTATAAAAAATCTCTTAGAAAAGCTAGAACGAGTTATTACTCTGCATTAATAGAAGAGAACAAGAATAGTCCCAGGTTTCTTTTCAGTACTGTAGCCAGGTTGACAAAGAGTCAGGACTCTGTCAATCCTAGCATCCCCTTAGAGCTTACTAGTCAGGACTTTATGAACTTTTTCAATAATAAAATTTCATCCATCAGAGATAAAATCAATCAGATTCTTCCCACAGTTAACTTAAATACTGTAACTATTACAACTCCTTCTATTGATGTCTGTCTTGATGAGTTTACTCCAATCGACCTTTGTGAGTTAGACAAAATAGTTTCCTCATCCAAACCTTCAACTTGTCTTTTAGACCCTATTCCTACCAGGTTATTTAAAGAAGTCTTCCCACTTATTTGTAGCTTTATTCTTCATATAATCAATTCTTCATTAACTTTAGGCCATGTACCGCAGGCTTTTAAAACGGCTGTAATTAAACCCTTACTCAAAAAGCCAACGCTAGATCCAGGAGCTTTAGCTAACTATAGACCAATCTCTAATCTCCCTTTCATTTCAAAAATCTTAGAAAGAGTTGTTGCTACGCAATTATTTGACGACCTGCAGGGAAATGGTTTACTTGAAGAGTTTCAATCTGGGTTTAGAATCCATCATAGTACTGAAACAGCCTTAGCGAAGGTCACTAACGACCTCCTCATTGCATCTGATAATGGACTAGTTTCTGTACTTGTCCTTTTAGATCTTAGTGCAGCTTTTGATACTATTGATCATAATATTCTACTTGATAGATTAGAACACTATGTTGGACTTAATGGAACTTCGTTGCAGTGGTTTAGATCTTATTTATCTGATAGGTTCCAGTTTGTTCATGTAAATGATGAGTTTTCTTTCAGCTCAAAGCTTAGTCATGGAGTTCCACAGGGATCTGTGCTAGGCCCTACTCTTTTTAGTTTATATATGCTTCCGTTAGGCAACATTATTAGAAAGCACTGTATACATTTTCATTGTTATGCAGATGACACAAAATTATACCTGTCAATGAAGCCAGATGATACTAATCAATTAGCCAAGTTAGAAGCCTGTCTTAAGAAAATCAAAGCTTGGATGACTTGTAATTTCCTGCTATTAAATTCAGATAAGACTGAAGTCATTCTTGTTGGTCCAAAAAACCTTAGAAATTCCTTTCCAAATCAAACTTTCAGTTTGGATGCAGTTACTCTTTCTCTTAATAGCTCTGTGAGGAACCTTGGAGTTATTTTTGATCAGGATTTGTCCTTCAATTCACATATTAAATTTGTTTCTAAGACTGCCTTCTGTCATTTGCGTAATATTGCCAAGATTAGGAGCATCTTGTCTCAGAGTGATGCTGAGAAGCTGATCCACGCTTTTGTTAGCTCGAGATTAGATTATTGTAATTCTTTATTATCAGGCTGTCCTAAAACATCTTTAAAAAGTCTTCAGCTGATCCAAAATGCTGCAGCAAGAGTTTTAACAGGTACTAGAAAGAGAGATCATATCTCTCCGGTTCTGGCCTCCCTTCATTGGCTTCCCATAGAGTTTAGAATTAAGTTTAAAATCCTTCTTCTTACTTACAAAGCTTTAAACAATCAGGCTCCTTTTTATTTAAAAGATCTGATACTACCGTATCATCCTAACAGAGCACTACGCTCCCAAAATGCAGGATTACTTGTAATACCTAGAATCTCCAAAAGTACAATGGGAGGCAGAGCCTTCAGTTATCAAGCTCCTCTCCTGTGGAATCAGCTGCCAATCTGGATTCGGGAGTCAGACTCGATCTCTGTTTTTAAGAATAGGGCTAAAACCTACCTTTTTGATATAGCCTACAATTAGGGAGGGATCATGTGTTTCTGAACCCTCCCTTAGTTATGCTGCTAATAGGTTTAGTCAGCCGGGGGACCTCCAGTAATGCACCGGGCCTCACTCCTTTCCTCACTCTCTATGAAATATTTTTTTTTTGCTGGTCATTAACATTTGTTTGTTCTCTCCCATAGATTGAGTCCCCATCGTGCTGTTTGCTCTCTACATGTCTGTTCTTTTCTTCTTCTCTATCCCCTCACCCCCCAGCCAGTCGCAGCAGATGACTGCCCCTCCCTGAGCCTGGTTCTGCTGGAGGTTTCTTCCTGTTAAAAGGGAGTTTTTCCTCTCCACCGTCGCCAAGTGCTTGCTCACAGGGGATCGCCTGATTGCTGGGGTCTTTCTGCAACTGTGGGGGTCCCCCTTCAGTTGATAGTGCTATGAGATGACTGTTGTTGTGAAATGGCGCTATATAAATAAAGTTGAATTGAATTGAATTGAATTGAATTGAATTGAATTATGAATCCTCATAGACTGAACCAAATTGTGTAGAGATGTGTTTTGGACTGCTTGTACCTAGTTTTGTGAGAGTTGATGTAGTGATATTTAATTTATAATTATGATCAGGTATAAAGATTATTTAATTTAAACTTGGAAGGGTATGCGGGAATGGGAATTTACCTCCCAGTTCACCCATACACACCAGAAAACAATATCTATCACTCATTGGCCACCAGCTCACTCTTTGTGAACAATTTATTAATTAATTTGACTTTATACCTGTTTAATCATCAATTATATAAATCAATCAATCAGTCTCAAATTAGTGAATTTGATACTGGGGCTTCAAAGACAGACTCAGAATAGAATAAATTCCCAACAACTTCTCTCATTTTACAGATTTATTTAAATGAAGCTGATTAAATGACATCACATTCAGATAACTTGTAAACAGTGAAATGATCAACATTAACCATCACATTAAATTTGTAACTGAGGGTAGAGTAACAATGTGAGCACATCTATAAAACCATGGACTTTAGCATGAATTTGGAAGAGTTGAAATGAAAATTATGAATAATATTGGATGCAAATTTATGGAGAAAATTAACTAATTATATGGAAAATTCTGAACTCTTCTAAGAAAGTAAAAACTGAATTTTAATAAGAGTTATTATTAATTTCTCTTTTAATTTTGTATCTGATCAGATGCTGAATTATTCTCAAATCTCAGACGTTTATTCACTTCAGCAGATGGAACAGAGAATACAGCTCACGTGACTCCTTGCGTTGTAGTCCTTTCGGCTGCTTCCTCAGCTGAAGCTTTCTTGGATTCTAAGGGAAGTATCTGCCCGCAGATATTCCAAAGTTCACAGTCCAACAACCTTCAAAGTCAAGCAGTCACAAGGCTGGATTTTGACTGCGATAATAAGACTCCTTCGTCTTCACTCCATTGGTGTCTGAGCTCCTTCAGGGGCAACTGTAATGGTGAGCTGCGTCGAGGATTTTCATTGGTCAGCGGCTTCATCCAGGGGAATTCAAGAATAATTCAAAATCTGATCCCAATGGCAAAATTAAAAGATATTCTTCTTCTGACTTTGTGGAGTTGAAAACAGCTTCCAGTATGGAGATGGTCAGTCCTTGGAAAAAACACGGTGGATTTAAAGAAAGTTTAACAGGATAAAAAGTTAGAAAAACAGAAACACCGGTGAAACATGAAGTTTGACTTCATTTAACAAGTTGAGCTCAAAGAATCAGTAATTCCCGGACGTTTAGAGAAAACATTAAAACAGACAGATGTTTATACAGCACACAACAATGGCAAAACTGAACGGACAAAAACTCTGTGATACTCTGATCTGAAGGAGGGCGTCCCCCTCTTTATAACTTCAGACAACTTTCGCGCCGTTGGGGTGATTGACATAAGCCTAAACCAATGGCCTTCCTTCGTGGGCGGGTTTTATGAACTTTAGTCCAATGAACAAACAGTCTTTTGTCTGTAACAACCAATAATATTGAAAGAAGTTTTGTCCCGCAGAAACTGACCTGTGATTGGTGGAACAAGTATATGACTTGGTACTTTTCACAGGATGACACCCATTTTAATATTGAAGATTCATCAATATACTTATGTATAAAATCTAACCTACCTCAGTGATTCATGCAACTTTATAACTAGTGCTTTTAAATTAACATGCAAGAATAAACATTCATTTAAACATTTTAACATGTGCATATTTAAAATCAAGGATTTCTAAGCATTTCAAACCCAGATGATTGTCCACACCGAACATCAGAGTCCTTTTGCTTTTCCATGGTGTCCTGGAAATTATTCTGAGAAATGAAACTTAAAGAAAGACAGTTAATTTCAGTTCATCAGTGTACAGTCAGAGACGTCCACCAGGGGTAGTGTCGACCTGTGGATAATCCTAGGGCCTTAGGAAATGCATTTAAAGTTTATGGGATGTCTGTTCTTTGTCCACATTTTATTACCCATAAAACAGTTAGGAGAAAGAGAGTTTCCAGTTTATTTATGATGTGAACTAAACCGTTCCTTGCACATGATGGAATTCTTATCTCTCGTACCTCTTTACAAAGGAATGTGTTCTCCACAGTGGTTCTGAGATGAAAAAGCAATTCTTGACTAGCCTTTTCCTGGGTGAAACAATGTCTTTAAGATGAAGAGTAGTTTTATTGATGAGAGCCAAAGCCAGATGATGCTACATTGGGTATCTCTGAGAATTTGGTTCAAACCATTGTTCCTTCCCCAAGCTGAAGCAGGCTAATTTGCATAATCAGACAATCATCCTAACTGGGTGAGCAAGCTCACGTAGGTGATAGAGAGTTAGTCATGTAAATCCTTGATTGGCTGACCACTCAGGACCACCCTGTGGGTGTATGTCAATGCATTTTTTGTTCCCCTAAAACCAGAACTTTGCTCATTTTTTCTGCTGGCTCCTGGAGAGGGAGGTCATCTGCTTCTCTTTCTTCCTTCTGAGGCCTGCCAGCCTCCCATGCAACTCTTTGTTTTACCAAAGGTAAACTGAAGCTTTCTTTTTATACATAGCATGCATTGATACACTTATTGAATTTTCTTTGAAGCTTTGCCACCTTTTCTAGCAATCAGTGACTGGTGGAGGTAATACTCAATTTTTCGTTTTTCTAAGCAAACCTAGTTCTGATTTTTCTTTAACCTTAATTTTTCTGTAACTCAAGCGTGACCACACAATTTAGAGCATACCAAGTCAATCAGTTTTTAAGGCTTTCTTCTGGGCTGTCCTCCATTGCCAAACACTGTCTGAGAGGGCAATCCATTATTTTGCAGCAGACTCAAGAAGACTCAAGCTACTGCCCAGAAGTGGGTTCCCAGCTCACAGAGGATTTCTTGGTTAAGACCTTGGGCACAGAACTGCAGAGAGGACTCTTGCTGCCAAATCCTATCCAACTGGGATTGGACAAAGCAGGGCTACCCAAAGCCTATCCCTCCAGCACCTGTGACCCCCATGAGGCTTGACCATTCTGTTCTGCTTCTGTCTAAAGCAGGATTTATGCACCCGCATCACGTCAACACCATTACCAACATCCGTCATCAATGCAGTGATCTGCAATTTTTTCTTGTGTGTTGAGTGAAATTTGTTGTTCCGTTGTCAAAACAGGTTTCAGCCAAGGTGTAGAGTGATTTGTGTTTGTCATGTATTTTTGTTTATGAAATAGCGATGGACAAGAGCAGATTGTAATCAAGTTGGAGCTAATAAATATTAAGAAAAAGCAACTTTTCATATGATCATTGCACTGAGAAAAAGAGAAGAAATCGGAGAAAATGGTGCGTGCAACCACCCCCGCTGCCACTATTTGACAATCTGTGTAATTACTGGAATTATGACGAGCCACAAAATGTTGTGTATGTTCTTATTTCCTCAATATGTTTTTGAATTTGGATCGTTTAACCAACTCGCTTTGGAAGTTGTGCCTCCACAGAGTGGAGCAGTGACAAGAGCCAGGAAATGTGAAGTAGACAAAGCGGACCAATCACAGCTCTTATCACCTGTGTTGCAACCTGAAAAGGATTAAGTGGTAGAAGATGAATGAATGAATGAACTTTTGAAAATGTTACTGCATAAGGACCAATGTCTCTCATACACAGTCCATGTCAAGAAGAGATTAGTGTGATACCTAAATTCTCAGGTTCTTTAACAAAAGCCATCCTCTTGTCTAATTCCAAATCTAATTTGAGATTTCTAAAATGCTACTGCATCAATTACACAACATAACAAAAAAAAAAATTTGTAAGTTGTCTGTTTTTTCAACTGATTTAAGACAATTTTGCACCTCTGAATCCGAAAATGACATCCGTTTCTCTCTATCAGGTCAGGTTTTTATGCTAAGATGTAAGCAGTTGTACAGTTGTACTGTAAATTGAATAGTAGACATTGATAAAGGTAAGTACATGTAAATTGAATGTTACGTCATCATTGTTCAAAATTCAGAGAATTTCAAGAAATAAAAGAAAATTTTGCATCATATAAAGCGAAAATACCCATACATGTAAACAAAAACATAAGAAAACATGTGGCCATAGTTCAAAAAGTTGACCTGATTGAGCAAAACCAATGTGATTTTTCGATTCAGCACATCAAAATTGTACTAAATCAGCTAAAAAAAAAAACCTCAGACAATAAATTTGGTGTTGACCAGTGTTATTCACCTTATCTTGGGACTAAAGAAGGACCCAAAAGAAAGCCTGCACACTATTGGAAACCTGTCTAAATTCTCTATTTTATTTTCTGCTTTTCTTGATTCTTTTATTTTCTTTAACTGGACAGGATCATTTGTCTTGGATTGATTTGTTGGCTCCTTATATTTCACCTCAGAGGGGAGTTTTGGAGAAACACATCAGAATCAGTAATCTCTAAATAAGGCTATGATTTATTGTGGGCCTCAACTTTTTTTTTCCCTCTGGGTAGTGCTTTTGTGTTTGCAGCATCCTGACACGCATAGAACTCTTATTCCATCATTGCGATTCATTTCTATTTTAACTTTTTTTCTCTTTAAGTGTGACTCTTCGGTCAGATTTAAGTGTGTGAATAAATGCAAATATTTCTTAAGCCAGCTATAAACTATAAAAGTATAAGGCAGCCAAAAACATATTTTAAAAAAGTAGCGTTTCTGTTTATCTCTCCTGCCCACAACATCACTGTTTTGATGAGCTCTCACTACTCTCATGTCACTGGCAGGAATCAAGTGTCCCTCTGTTGCTGACTGATATATAAAAAAGTTGCTATTGTGTTGGGTAAAGCTTGCTATTGAAACATGACAGAAACTGTTTTAGGCCTAAGTATCATTCATTGTCTCATGATCCACTTTTACAGATGACATCAGTTTGTTATCCTCAGTTCATTGTTTTTTGTTTTTTGTTTTTCTTTAAAGCCTGGAAATTCATTCAGCAGTTCAGTATATTTAGATTTTTTGTGAGTGAGAGAGAGAGGGGGGTAATGGAGGCTGCAGCTCCAGAGAAAAACTGTTTCTCAACCCTATAGTCTAGGTTTTTAAAAGTGCAGCATCTCCTTATAGACAGTAAAACATCAAAAAGAGAATGTCCCAGGTGTATTTTGTCAGAGCTGATAGATCTCACCTTCCGCTGCGGACGATCAGCATACACAGAGTCAAAGGCAGGAAGTGAGGTTCCTACAAACCTCTGAGCTGTCTTAAACACCCAGGACAGGTCCCTCCTGTTTTCCACTGTGCAGCTTCCATACCAGACAATGCAGTCCTGGCAAAGGATTTTCTCTATTGTGCTCCAGTAAAAGTGTGTGGGCAGTTGTGAAGACAAGCTGGTCTGTTTTAATTGATGGAATAGAATATATCAGCATAAACAAAGTGTGTTATTAAGAAACTCACCTTCAGTGGGACACATGAGCTTGGTTCTCTGCAAAAAAGATTGTCCCATCTTGGGGTGACAGCAGACAGTGACAGAGAGTATGTTCCTTATGTCCAGTCTATTCCAACACTTCATTTTGGTTGCAGTTACCAATGAAAATCCTGCATCACAGAGATAGAGGCTGAAATTAGGTGCAGGATTTTCAGTGCTTGTTCAGTGCAGAGTGTTTGATTTCCAAGTGCCAAAGCAGTTTTGAAGGCTTCATGGACTCATTAAAGATAAGATAAGATAAGATAAGATAAGATAAGCCTTTATTAGTCCCACAATAGGGAAATTCCAGGATTGCAACAGCACAGGGATAGCAACACTCAGAGCAACAATCAGAAGGCAAGAAAAAACAAGAGCAGCTAGTATACATATGTACATATTACTATAAATATATAATATATATATATATATTTTTTTTTTTTTTTTTTTTTTGTTACTTATTTGTACCCGTAGGTAGACTTAGTTTGCAGTCTGGTGACAAGCCACCGGCTGCTGGTCGCTGCATGCGCGAGCGCCCTAAACCTACATGTTTTTGGTATGCGGGAGGAAACCGGAGAAATCCCGGAGTAATCCCACGCAACACGGGGAGAACATGCAAACTCCACACAGCTCACTGTTGGTCGGGGGCTGGGATCGAACCCACGATCTCATGATCCCCGCGGTCCCCCGGCCGAGGGTAAAACTGTGCTGCCACAGTGCTAAACCACTGTGCCACCGTGCAGCCCATATATATATATATATATATATATATATATATATATATATATATATATATATATATATATATATATATATATATATATATATATATATATATATATATATATATATATATATATATATATATATATATATATATATATATATATATATATATATATATATATATATATATATATATATATATATATATATATATATATATATATATATAGACACACAGTGCGGAGCATTGTGGTTGGTGGATTTGCAGCAGAAAGTCTAAGCTCTCTCTCCGCGGATGCGGCGGGCCAGCTGGATGTCTTTGGGCATGATGGTGACCCTCTTGGTGTGGATGGCGCACAGGTTGGTGTCCTCGAAGAGACCCACCAGGTAAGCTTCGCTGGTCTCCTGCAGAGCCATGACGGCGGAGCTCTGGAAGCGCAGGTCGGTCTTGAAGTCCTGAGCGATCTCCCTCACCAGGCGCTGGAAGGGCAGCTTACGGATGAGCAGCTCCGTGGATTTCTGGTAGCGACGGATCTCTTTCAGAGCCACGGTACCGGGCCTGTAACGGTGAGGCTTCTTCACTCCGCCGGTGGCCGGAGCGCTTTTCCGAGCAGCCTTGGTGGCTAGCTGCTTCCTGGGGGCTTTTCCTCCAGTAGATTTATGGGCGGTCTGCTTGGTTCTTGCCATCGCTCTTTATTATTCTGTCTTATATTTCTTGCATGCCGCCTAAACTCCAGCCCGGCACCCGCGTTGTTTTTGCTTCAGTTCTCCCGGTATGTCTTCCCTGCTGTATCGTCTCCTGCTGTAAACAGTGGCTCCGTCCGCCGACTCGGGAGACCTTAGGGGCGATCTGTGTGTCCGTGATATATATAGAGTGAAAGGTGTAGAAAGAAGAAGGAAGATTAAAAAAAAAAAAAAAAAAAAAAAAGGCTGTTGCAAAAGGCAGCCAACTCGTGTGGCGCATATTGTGTAGAGCAAGTTTGGAGCATAGGCATCACCTATGCCAATAAAGCTGTATTTTAAATAGGACTCCTGGCATTTTCTACACACACCTTTCTTTTTCTTGGCAGTCTCGGGCTCTTCTGCTGTCTTAGCAGTGGGCCTTTTCCGCTTTCCAAAGAAACTCTCTAACAAAGACTATTTTTTATTCATTTTGACTAAACAGCTTGTGGGTTTAATGTCCGAGCAATGCCAATAGCATGCTAATTACTGACTGAGACCAAGCAGACATGACAGGCACGAAGTCAGGTGGGATAAGAATATCCAGTAAAAATGTTCAAAATAAAACACTCCAATAGTCAATACAGAGGAAAAGAATATTTTTTTTTTCTCTGTGGCTTTCTGTGGCCCACTATAAAATTGTCCGTCATCCATCAGTGGGTCGCAACCCACAGGTTGGCAACCACTGGGGTAGACGATGTCCAGTTCTGTATCCTGAGTGTCATGCATCTGAGGTTCAATGTCATCCCAGACCTCAGACACAGTTTATTGTTGTAGTTTGTATCTCTGTTTTTGTCTATTTATTTGTCTAGGTTATTTTGTGTTCTGTTTCTGCCCCTTTCTCTCTCTCCAGGCACTCCCCACGGGCTGCTCTCTTGCCGCTGCAGTGAGCAGCTTGTAATCAACACACCTGCTGCAGCTACTCACCTGTATTCACTCTGTCATTAGTTCACTGTGTATACTGTGTATTTATTCTCTGTCATTTCTCTCCCTTATTGTTGCAGTGTTAGTCATGCTCCTGTGCATGGTCTACACTTCTTTAACTCTTTGAGTGTGAGAATTTTCGTGCCCCTAGTGGCAGAGCGCGGCACTGTGCCTGTCTTCTCACTGACATGATCGCCTGCCTTGGGGATTTGTACTGATTGTACTGATTTGCCAGTTTCAAAAGGTGGCAGACATTCGTTGGAGGACTCAGTGGATGACATGTAATACACCAAAGAAGAAGAACTCCCCATTTCCTTTTCCTGTTTTAGCACTTAGCCCAGAAAGCTAATATGTCCGCAATCGTCACTGTCACTTTTTTGGCTTTGTACACCGAAAATAGCTGCGGGATACAAGCAAAATTTATGTGGGCTAATCATAAGACTTTGTAGATGTGGTACAGACTTTAAATTACTGACAAAATGCAAAATATGGACCATGATGTGTGAAAACGCAGCAGCCTCGCCACCCAGCCACCCAGCCAGCCCCCCTTTGTCAACAGTAAGTGACTTATTTCATTTTTTTAAATGTATTGATTTCTTGTTCATATACTTTGAAGATAAGATGATGAGGTACATCTGTAAAAAAAAAAAAAAAAACGGTGTCAAAAGACTGAACCATTTTTTGTGTAAATACATCCAAAGTCCAGTTTTGACTGAGTTATGGAATTTAAAGAGGTGCCACGACATTATGCAAATTAGATGCATAAATTTATTTCTATCTGAAACTTTGGATCATATTTTATATCTTTTTAATTGACAGCAAGCCATTATCTCTTGCAACTTTCAAGTTATAGCCTTGGAAATCTGAATTATTTTATTGACAAAAAATATTTACCACTCTTGACTACTAGGGGTATGTCGCAGTTCTGCGACATACACACTCAGAGGTTTAAGACTACATTTGGTGCTGTTTTTTCCCGGAGCTCAGCCTTGTTCCGAAACACACATGTAAATCTCCTTTTCTCCTTATTCAAGTTCATGTTTTGTTGTTCTTCCCCCAGAGGTCCAGTCTGACCCTGGGGTGTGACGTGAACTCCCTCCTCGTAGCCAAGCAGTGTTTTCCCCAACCTTTTTCACCCGTTGTATTGCTCGTTATTTGACTGCTTATGTTGGACACTTTTGTACAGTTGAACTTTTGTTTAATAAACACATGCTTCACCTACACGTGGGCTTGTCTCCTTTCCTCCGTGCACCGCGTAAAGGTGCACAAACATGATAGTCTGTGGTCTGTTGGTGGAATAGTTCATAACAGAGTGAGGTGGAATAGCCACGATTAATGCATTTATGAGCCTGTTTGCCAAGTATTATTTCATTAAAAGCATAGCTAATGTCCACAGAGGATCCTTACATATGTGTTTGGATGCTCCAGATGGCACAGGGCTGTGTGAAGTCCAGTGGAAACTGCATCCTCTGTAGAGTTGTTTGCCCAATAAGCAAAGTGATGGCTGTCTGGATTTGAAGGGATGGAGTCCTTGATGTGGGATAAAAACCATCCTTTTGAAGCACTTTCTAAAGACTGGCATAAGGGCAACTGGACAAGGGTCATTAAGGCTGACGACAGTGGACGCTTTAGGCACAGGGACAATGGTAGGGTTTTGAGGCAGTTGGGGACCACAGCCTGTTGTAGGGACAGATTGAAAATATCAGTAAACACTCCTGCAGAATGGTCAGCATTAGCCTTCAGTATGCAGCCTGACATCAGTCCATTCCAGTTGTTTCAGTGGTGTCTACCCTCTTTAGGACTGACTTCACCTGATAGTACTGGAGGATGAGTGTCTGCTCCTCCTCAGTCTGGGCTCTCAGTGTTTTCACTTTGACGTGTTTTTTTTAACCAAGGGGAGCAAAGAAACAGTTCAGGGTCCAGGGAGGTCCATGTCCTGACTACGTGTGTGAAATTATTGTTTTGTAGTCAATCAGGATTTTGATTCCTCTCCATATACCCTGAGGGTCGTTATTTTCAAAGTGACTCTCAATTCATATCCTTAGCATCTTTGATGCCCTTTTTAAGGTCCTTTTGGGCAGCATTATAAGCCAGCATGAACTAAAAGGCAGTTTCTCTTGCTCTGAGTAGAGACCCACCGTGCTCTTCAACGATTGTTTCTGATTTGGAAGCATCTGGACAGTTTTGGTGGTCAACAGTGTCAATGCAAAAGTTTATAAAGCCCAACACAGTAGTGGTGTCTTTGGCTCTATAAAGTGAGAACCTTGAGAAAACACTCCCCGGTCTGTGCTCCCAAAGCAGTTCTGCAGTAATGTAGCAGTGTCTTCATTCCATACTTCCACAGTCATCGCTACTGGTCTGATTCTGCAGATTACAAGTTTATACAATGGAATAAATAGCAGAAAGATTTGTTCTAATAAGCCAAAGTTGAGAGATGGTGCAGCTTTGTAAGCGCCTGAGACATTTGTGTACACTCAGTCATGGACAGAGCTGCTTTATATATAAGGGCTTGAGGGGCTGACTCACAAGGTCAGCTTGTAAGGTTTGTTACTCGATACGTGAATTATTTATTTATTGAGGTATTTTTCACTGAACACCATTTAGGGTGGTTGGCAGCAGTTTTGAGCTTGAACTTTCCATTATAAAGGGCCTTTCTTTATCATTCACTAGTTTAAAGCGTTCCATCTACTTCTGGTGAGCTGCATTCATTTTGTACAACTCAGTGGGTCAAAGTTTCATAATGGCTAGTAGACAAGGTCATCGTCCATTACAGCTTCTAAACCGAATAATTGTGGATTAGAAAGAAAAATTTTGAAAACATTAATACATGCACTCTATAGTTGTTACAGCAACAAATTTATTTTTTACCACCACCAAGGAGGTTATGTTTTTGCCAGCACTAGTTTGTTTGTTTGTCTGTCTGTTAGCAACATTACTCAAAAAGTTATGAAAGGATTTTGATTAAGTTTTCAAGAAAGTTGTGTAATGGCACAGGGAACAGATGATTAGATTTTGGTGATGATTTGAGAGTGCATACCTCTACCAAGGGTTTTGTGTGTATTTGTGCAGCAGGATTACACAACAACTACTGGATGGATTTGGATTAGGAATGCAAGTTACTGATTAATTCATTAATCATTAATTGAGTCATCTTATTGATCAATTAATGATTAATTGATAAGCAGCAATTTTGCTGAGAATGTGAATTTCCCTCAGTACAATACGGTCTTTCTATCTTTAGCATATAAAAAGTTAATTACTGTTTTTGATATACTGAATAAAACATGATCATATTCCTCAATGATTTATTGTACCATTTGCAATTTTTTTACTACAGACAATGGCATTTTTTGCTGTTTAACAAATTTGGAACTGTATAGTGTGGACTATGTGCTGGTACATGTCAGTAAATTATAAATGTCATGATTTTTTATTTATTTTAAAAACTATTACCAATAGAAAATTTATCATTTTTTAGTTATATTACAAAAAAAAACTTTCACATTCTAATTTACTGAGATGCACCAGTAGACTGTTTTAACAGGAAAATAAATTGTGAGCTGCTTCATCTGTTGCATGTTAAACACTAGAGGGCACTCAGAGAGCGCATACCTTCGCCAAGGCTCCATCCCTCCCTGCCTTTGTCCTCCCCTCCATCCCTTTGTCCGTCCATATCATCATCCATCTGTACATTGCAAGATAGGGCCTTGGTGGAGGTATGCACTCACGGATCACCTCCAACATCTAATGAGTTCATCTTTGGGTCAAGCGCCACCTCTGGTGAAAATTTCATCCAAATCCATCCAGTAATTTTGGAGTATTGTTGCAAACACTCTGTGAGAAGATAAGAGCCTTGGCAGAGGTATGCATTTTGAGATCATCACCAAAATCTAATCATGTGTTCAGCATGCCATTACACACCTTTCCTGGCAATTTGAATTAAAGGTGCTATATAAATGCAATCCATTATTATTATTATTATTATTATTATTATCAACAGACAGAGAAAAGTCAGCAAAAACAATATGACTACATTGTAATAATAATAATAATAATAATAATAATAATAATAATGTAGCATTAACCCTTTATTGGTTCCAATCTATAAAATCATTCTTTGCTGAAGAAAAATTGTTTCATCTCAAAAGTGTGGTCATGAACCAGAGCTGTTACACTGTCCATCGGCCATAGAGTGGAAGTTAATTTCTTCTCCAGAAAGGAATGCCCAAATTGACAGATTAAGGCTGTGTGTCCAAAAAACGTGTTTTTTTGTTGCCCGACCACCCTGAGCATTTGTGCACTGCTCTCTGGGAAAAAAAAGTCTGTGCCCTGCTTCCCAGCAACAGCTTGTCACTCTCAGCTCACCACTTCTGCTTTGCCCATTGAGACTTTTTTAATAGCAGTATCAACAGTCTCTAAATAACAATGTACAGGAAACACATTCTGGCATTTGCGGCAGCTCTGTATGACAAATTTGATGAAACAGAAAAGAAAATCAGAGTCTAGATACATGACATCAACAGGTTGAGAAATTGGCTGGGAGGGTACCACCATCCTGTGCATGAGTTGCGACTCGGTGGTGCCCATTTCAAAGAGTATTTTAGATTGACTAGAAGTCAGTTTTAAATTTTGATCATGATAGCCTTTTAGCATCAGATCAAACAATACTGGATTGTCTGATACAGTGAGTATTAGCCTCTCCTCCGCAATCATATCAGTTTTTTCTTCCAGTATGTCCCGCCCTTCCTCAATTCTGATTGACTGCTTAGAAAGGTCTGACTTTGACAAGCTCAGCTGCACTCTGAAAAGTTGAACATTTTTCAACACTGAACGCCCTGAGCGCCGCAACAAAAAATGGCCACCGCCAAGTGCGCTTCAGCGCCATGGCACTCAGCGCTGTAAGCGCTGGACTACATAGAGAATGAATGGAAAATAGCCGCCCAGAGCTGAAAAAAACGCATTTGGTGGACATGCAGCCTTATGGTTGATATAATCCAGACTTGGGAGTCAAGATTCTCCAGTAAACAACCAGACAGTTTCACAGTGCCATCTGGTGGACGAATCAGGAATATTTAATTTTTTTCTCTTTGCAATGGAATTTATGCATTATGGACAAATAAGTTAATTCATATTCTTTCTCTCAAGACAATATCCGCTACTGAAGACATGGTTGAACTCAGGAATGGACAATTGTGGTTTCAAATGTTTTTATTGATATGATTTAATATATGTTGCTTTATTTTCAGGAAGAAATTAATTTTTGCATGCTTACTATCACAAATGAATTACAGTTACAATGTAGAGACACTGTATGTTCCTTTATTATTGAGTAAAATATCTCAGTCAACTAAAGTTTAAGGAACTGTGCTTTATTCAGCAACATATGTGTCTTAAGGGGGGTCTCACTTCTCATATCAAATGTCTCTCCCCCCTGCTCTCTCTGCTCTTTGGGAGACCGCAGCTGGACTTTAACTGACCAACAGAGCTCCAGACTTCACTGCATCTCCCCACCCCCCCTTTTCTGCATCTCCTTTTTAGGTTGAGTTCATGACTTCTGTTGAACAAAACTCCATGTAATTGGTTCAGCTCAAGTTCCATGAAATTCAGTGAGATTCTGCCACACCTGAAAAAAAACTTTCCTTTGTTTCAGTTTTGGGGCGTTAGTCAAGCTTTAAGGAACAGACTTCTCTGCTCTCCCATTTTTTTCTGTCTTCCAAGTAAGGCCCAGAGCCTGTCATGCTCTGTGAATTTTTTTTCTTTTCTTTAAAGTTCACTTTTCCTTATTTTAATAATTTTCTTTAAATTACCGTGCAAGAAGATTTTGTTTAATTTTTTTTAAGCTGAAACCAACACATTTAAACCACCAACATCGGAAGAAAGGGATTTGTGATGTGTTTTTTCCTCAGTTTGAATTTTTGATGGGACTTTGTACAATAAACTAATTCCTTCTTCAGTGCACAAGAGAAGACCACAGCCAGCCGGCTGAAGCCTTCTTCAGTGCACAAGAGAAGACCACAGCCAGCCGGCTGAAGAATCAGCCTTGTGATCTCGGGAGTAGGCCATAACCGTGGTAAGGAGCTTGTCTGCCAGTATCCCAACGGTACCTATGCCGGTCCAGTTGAAACACAATCCAGTGGACTGCCTGCTACCTACTGGGACACAATGACTCCGCTTGGCTGTCTGTCTGTTGTATAATTTAAACTTAATTCTTCAGAATATTCCTGGTATAAGTTCTTTAAACTTAATTTTATGCAAACCCCCATCAGAATTTCAAAATGCATTTTGTCTTTTCATTAATTTATGTTCTTTTCAGAATAATACCAATTTTCTATTTTTATAAACAGTTTAATCATCATTTTCTTCATAAAATTGCATCCACTTTTCTTAACCAACACTATTTTATGGCTTTCCATTTTCCAGTATACTGACAAGTTAAACTAGGGTTCTTTGGTTCAACAAATGCTTGATTCACAAGTAATTCAGTAATAGTCTATGATGCCCATGATACACGTTGACTTCTCTGTTTTAAAGCTATCCAAATATGTTAACCTATTTTGACATTTCTGATTAAACTATTGAAAGACATATGGGAGTAATTGTTTGAGTTCATGTCCATCTTCTTGATTATCAGCAGACAAGAAATCACAAGGTTTTTTTTAGACTGATTCATAATTGGTACAAATAAAGAATTGTTAATAGAATTGTCCTTTTGGACTGGTGCCCTATGAGGATATGTTTGTGTAAGGAAAGGAAATTTTAATCCCTACTCAAGTTCATATTGTCACAAACTGAGCCGGTGTTATCCTTTAGGCTCGGTTCTGACCGGTCTCTGTGGCTCAGGTATTGGGTTATTTATGTATTGTGGTATCTTTTGAGTTCTTGTTGTTTTTATGTCTTTGTTCCTTTTTTTTCATGCCTGTAGCCACCGCTCTGGCTGGTGGTTGTTAGGCAGCCTCTTTGACCTACATTTGTGTGGGCGTTGTCAAACACTCGTCAGTACGACCACACCCCCTCTCTCTTGACAGCCAGCTGATTCCTCCTCAGTAATTGTCTTTCCCACACCTCGCCCAGGTGCGCCCAATTTATGGTTCAGCAATGCTTGTACTTAGGCGGCCGTTGCCAGTCAAGCATTGCTGGACCATTGTGCTTAGTCATATGGACGGGAATCATCATATGGTTGTACTGTCTAATGAGGAAGTCGGGAATTACACTGTCACTATTCCCCTCAGTGTAGTTACTGATTGTGTGTGCTCACTGGGAGACTTGGACTACTCAAACTGCTCCAGTGCTGTAAGTAAAAACTGTCTGTGTTTCTCTGTGCAGTTCGCTGCTACGCTTTGACGCTGTTGCCCAGTTAATTTTCCTCGACCTGTGGAGCATCCTGGAGGACTCTTAGCTAACCTGAGCTGTTATATTATGTTGTACTTTTTTTGTAGCCACTGTGCACCATGGTCTGCCCCACTGCATGTCCTACGTGTGAGCCCTTTGGTGCACCCCGTTGCCTTTTTCTATGTCGTTATTTTTGGAACTGTTTGCCTTTTTGTGTTAATAAATGTGGTTGTGGTGTAACCTGTGAGTAAATCCATTCATCCTTCCCCTCTATCCGTGCACTGCGTAATAGCGCATGGGGATGATCATGACAGAATGCTCCAGCTAGCAAGGATTTAGCAGTTACACCCACACATCTGTTTTTCTTTATTGAACAGTTTTTCTTTTCATTCACCAGTGTGTTGGAGCACATTATGTCCCCGGCTCATCAGCCTCACCCAAATAAGGTAGGATTGGCAGTGGGGTCTCCTAGCCTGGAGGAGGAATGAGCGACAGACTTTATCTGGAGCTATGAGTTTCTTGCCACCCACAGACCCAAGAGGGATTGGTAGAGCGTATATGGAGCGGTGGGGATTCTGGAGGCACATCCCAGCCTCTGGAGATACCCCCAATATGCGGAACTACTGGCCACAGTCACCGCGCTCCAGCGCTCGTCCCTTGGGTTGAAGATGGGGTCATCACCTGCTGGACCGAAGTGCACATAAAAGCGCGTTCCATGGAGGAACAGCTCTATTCCCTCCACTCCTGCTCCAGTCACCCCAGCTCCACCACAGCAGCGTTATCCTGCGGGCAGACGATGGGAGAAGCCCTCCTCGTCCTTGGCAGCCCTTTCTCCTCCAGCTGCCGTGAGATCTGCCAGGGTTATTCCACCAATGCCCACCTCCATAGCCATGGAGACGGCTCTTCCACAATCTGCAGAAAGGGGCCAAGTCACCGTTGACACGGAGAGGGATGACTATCTGCTGCCTGCAGCTGCCAACAACGAGCACCGGGATGACAGGCAAGTATTTTTTCATTCTATCCAGTTAAACCATCATAAACCTTGTCTGTCTCCCAAGGGAAAGGCCCAGTCTCAGCAGTCTGCTGGGTCCTGTCCTCCAGCTGCAGATCTTGAATTTGTTTCTGTTCTCTCCGTGTCTCCACCAATTTTTCCTGAGTGCCCGTTGGCCCAGGTTCAAGGCCATCAGATGGTGGAGGAGCCGGTGGATTCGGAGGATCTCACCCTGGAACCAGCACGGAGATGTTCCCCTGCAACCACGCTGGAGGAGTCCCCAGTGTTGGAGCCGTTGCAGGAGGACAATGGGACTGTTACCACCATCTTGCCTGCTGTGGAGGTGACCACAGTGGATTGGGAGCCTGAGCTGGACCTCCTAGAGGCCGGGCCCGAGCCTTCATCATTGGGATCAACAGAGTCCTGGACGGCAGTGGAGCTCAAGCTCAGGCAAGTCCTCTCTCTTGTTTTTCTAATATCAGTATTAGAGAGATCTTGTCTGGCTCTAGGTGAGGAGAATCAGGTGCAGCGTGCAGCTGCATCTGAACTCCCTTCACCAGGCTCCGCCGCTGCCAGCGACCCTAATAACCTGGTTTCTTCTCCCACTCCTGTTGAAACCGGGCTTGCCGCATGACAACATCGTGGGTCCACCTCCCCTGCTGCCTGAGGCCATCGTGTAGGTCCCTCCACAGGCTGTATCTCCGTGGGTGTGGCAGGCTGGCTTAGGACCCTTATGGGGGCTGTGCCCCAGGATCAGTCCGACATGGGTGCTGCATTCCTGTACGGACATTCCTGTACGGACATTCCTGTACGGACCCATCATGGATGCCACATTTCAGCGCGGGGTCCACCGTGGGTGCTGCAGAGCTCCAATCGGGAGCCACTGTGGGTGCTGCAGAGCTCCAGCTGGGAGCCGCCGCCGGTGTTGCAGAGCTCCAGCCGGGAGCAACCGCGGGTGTTACAGAGCTCCAGCCGGGAGCTACCACGGGTGCTGCAAAGCTCCAGCTGGGAGCCACCACGGGTGCGGCAGAGCTCCAGCTGGAGTCCACCACGGGTGCTGCAGAGCTCCAGTCAGGAGCCACTGCGGGTGCAGTGTTGGCCCGGTTGGGGTCCACTGAGGGTGCAGCGTTGGCCCGGTTGGGGTCCGTTGAAGGTGCAGCGTTTGCCCGGTCAGGGTCCACCATGGGTGCAGCTGTGTCTCAAGCCGGGACCACCGAGGGCACTGCGGGTCAGCCTGAGGATGCCATAGCCTCCTTCTCCTCCCTGTCTGACGCCGTGGGGATTCCCTTCCTATGGTCTGGTCACCCACCAGTGAGCCTCCCAGTGGGCAGGCCGCCTCCTGCTTCACCCCTTCAGTCCTGGTGGCTTAACAACACTGGCTGGCCACCGGAGGGACTGAGTCTCTGGGCCAGGTAGCTCGTGTTTTCCGGCAGGCCACTGAGCTCTGTTCACCAGACTGCCTGCTGGGCCTGGGACACTGGGCGGCCCCCTGAGCCTCCACGCCCTTGGACTTGGGGGGGGTTAATAGTGGGCCCTGGGCAGGGTGTATTGTGTTCCCTCCTTTCCTGTCCCCCCTACCTCCCACCCGGGTTTGTGTTGTTGTTCCTGTTGGGAGGGGGGGTGGCAGGGGTTTCCTTTCCTTATGATGTTGCTGTGGGTGTCTGGAATCCACCCCTAGAAGGGGGGGCTCTGTCATGACCCAAGCTGGTGTTGTCCTTTAGGCTCGGTTCTGACCGCTCTCTGTGGCTCAGGTATTGGGTTATTTATGTATTGTGTTATCTTTTGAGTTTTTGTTGTTTTTATTTCTTTGTTCCTTTTTTTTCTGTGCCTGTAGCCACCGCTCTGGCCGGCAGCTGTTAGGCAGCCTCTTTGACCTACATTCATGTGGGTGTTGTCTAACACTCGCCGGTCTGACCATGCTCCCTCTTTCTTGACAGCCAGCTGATTCCTCCCTGGTAATTATCTTTCCCGTGCCTCACCCAGGTGCGCCCAAATTGTGGTACCAGCAGTGCTTGAACTTAGGTGGCCATTGCCAGTCAAGCATTGCTGGACCATTGTGCTTAGTCATATGGACGTGAATCACCATATGGTTGTACTGTCTAATGAGGGAGTCAGGAACTATGCTGTCACTATTCCCCTCAGTGTATTTACTGATTGTGTGTGCTCGCTGGGAGGCTTGGACTACTCGGACTGCTCCAGTGCTGTGAGTAAAAACTGTCTGCATTTTTCTGTGCAGTTCACTGCTACTTGTTGGCGCTGTTGTCCAGTTAATTCTCCCTGACCTGTTGAGCTTCCTGGAAGACTCTTAGTTAACCCGAGCTGTTATATTATGTTGTACTGATTTTTTGTGGCCACTGTGCACCGTGGTCTGCCCCACTGCATGTCTTATGTGTGAGCCCTTTGGAGCACCCCGTTGCCTTTTTCTATGTTGTTATTTTTGGAACTGTTTGCCTTTTTGTGTTAATAAATGTGGTTGTGGTGTAACCTGTGAGTAAATCTATTCATCCTTCCCCTCCACTACTGCACTCCACAGACTGTTTTTTTAAGCATGCTAAAAGTTCAGAAAAGCATTATCATACACTGAGTTAATTAAAATAAGGCCTGAAAAGATGGAATCATGAAGAATCCGATCCGTCTTTTATTAATTCAACTCATGAAGCGAGAATTCCTGGCGGGATAAATTGAATTAACAATTTTTTTTTAATAAACCTTGTGTAAAGCAGTGGAATTAGCTATTTCATGCTGAGCAACAGTAATAAAAGTTACTGAGAGGAAATTGTTGAGGCAATAGCGCCGAATCGCATGCAAAGTTAAAATTGTAAGATTATTCTTGCATGGGTGCAGCACATATGCAGACTAAGCAGTGCAACTACCATTTTACAAGCTGCCATTGTGAGTGGTTCTGGCAGCCATTTTGGAGCTGAGACAGTAACCACCTCCAAATTACATCACTGTGGCTCCTCCTTGAGTGCAGAAGGAACTGACTCCATCTTGTGATCAACCATAAGAACTGCATCCTTTAATGAAATATCTAAAACTTTTTATCTGTTAAGTCGATTTCTAACCAAATCAAGCTTCCAGATTAACTTCAAAGCAATCCATATTATTCAAAATAACCTAAATTTAAAACCAATTTAAAGTTTATGTGCCAAAAGCAGTGAAAAAGAAACTTGTTGGCTGTTGAAGGTTTATTCTCATTTGGTGAATCATTGGGCCAATATAAATGAATACAAGAAGGGCATGAAGCATACACTTTGTATTTAATCACACATTTTAATCTTTAAAGTTAAAAACGCATATATTTACACATTTTAAGCAACAACTGCATACTTTTGAAGCTATATATGTGTGTTTTAAGCTGCATTATTTGATCCCTTCCACAGGAAGCCCACTTCAACTTAAGGATTTGAATAAATGACAATGTTTATTCAAAAGTTATCTTAAAGTAATGTTAACCCTGTGCATGCTGGTAAGGGATTTAGTGATTCACTGAATATTTACCAAAATTTTTCAAAATAGGAAAGCACATTAATCAGTGAACACTTAAAAGCCCTAAGTGTTGTCCAAAGTCATTGTGCTATTCTTGGTTAATGTTTTGTCTCCACAGGAAAAGGAAAACTCTCTACTTCTCACCAGGATTTAAAAGAGAAAAGTCAAAAGGTGGAAACATTGATTATTCTGTAAATAAAAACTTTATAGATAACAATCAAGTAAATCACCAATAGCTTTAATCCTAAGAAATCCTTGGTAGCAAAATACACAAATCAATTCACTTGTGTTTCCTAATCTGTAAATATTAAAACATTTAAAGCTTCAAATGAAGATAGGCTTTAATAAATAAAGACAAAGTCAATCTTAACTTCAAAAGAAAGTGAAAACTTATAACCTTACATCTCTAAAGCATTTAACCTTTACTACTTTTGTTGTTTCCCTTTTTGTAAATAAAATAATCACTTTTAAAGTGGCATTCAAAAAATTCCAAAGCTAGTTATTGATGCCAATTCCAATACTAGGCTTTGAAAATTTAAGTAAAGAAGTCAATCCACACAAATCTTAAACTACAAATCAAAATACAGTTTCAACAAATAAATTAACACACCTCTACATTTCTACCATAATTCCAAAATTCTACCTCCTTTCTTACAAGCCTGTAAGTTGGAACAAGTTCTAAAAAGATCTTATAACTACCACTGATATAAAATAACAATCAAGGTTAACCCTTGACTAACAAATTTAGCTACAATCAACAAGTTGATTTTTAAGCTAACTGGTAAATAACAGTAAAACATGGCGGGTCTATGAACAACCAACCGATTTACCAAACTAGATAACCTTCAAGCAACAATAGAAGAATACACTTCTGATTTTATGTCTAGCTTCGCAACACAGGTCAAGAAAACACAGCCCGAAGATCTGAAGCAACTCACTGAAGAACTTTTGAACGATTACGCAGAAAACCCACCAAAAGGGAAGAATCTCCCCAATGCGTTGGGAAAGTTTGCAATAGCATTAGTTGCAAGACTAAAAGTAGCTGAAGCTAAAGCGCTATGCGCCGAGAATGAGCTAACTAATCAACAATCAACAACCCTCTCTCTCCCGGAAGAGAACACATCATTAAGGAAGAAACTGGAACAATCTCGAAATGAAAATGACGATACTCAAGCTCAACTTTACGCATTACAAGAATTGAGCCAGGCAAAACCAGAAAAGCGATGGTTGACTCATGACAATGACTTCCTTTGCCAGGAGAACAGTGAACTTGAAGATGCCCTTCAGGACATGAAGAAGGAACTCAGAAGAGTTGAAGGTCAACTTGGAAATGTGAAGTCTGACTACAAGGAATGTCAACTGCTTCTACAGGAAGCACATCAACATCTAAAGGATTTAAAAGAAGAAGTGGAGGAATACCGACAACAAAAGGAAGCAAGACCACATTCACTTCCACGACCTCCAGAAACTTCGGCTGCTCCCCAACTGAGGCCATGAACTGTGAACAGGTTGGGTAGGCCGAAAGGAGAACACATCTCATCAGACCGGGACGTCCACCGCACCCCATCGCTTGATTCCCATTTCGAGTACGGACAATCGCATGGACAGCATGTGTATGCCCCTTCAGACCGCGGCCTTGACAATATCGCATGAAATCTCACAAAATTTGATCCAGGCCCTACCAGTTCATCTGATACCAAAGCCTGTTTAAAATCAAATCAAATCAAATTTATTGTCATATTGCTGTACATACAACTGTAGTGCAGGCAAGATGAAATTGCGTTTCTCTCGGCATCCATATAAGTAAAAGAACATGATTTAAGACACACTCAGAATCAGAATCAGAATCTGACATAACGCACGGCTCAGGAGACGCACACACACAGGCTCAGAGTAGTTCAAATAGTTTATTAACAACAGGAGTGTATGAATGTGTGTCTGCAAGATGTAAATGTGTTGGTGGCGGCGTCTGCTTTGGGCACAGAGGCAGGAGGCCGTACAGCCGGACAACCCTATGGGAAAAGCACAAGGAGAAGGGTGACGGGCACACACCAACACAGGAGATATATGAGCGAGAGAGGAGCTTACTTGGATAGGACAGATGACTGGCACAGCAAGGGACGAGGTCCAGTAGACAGCCACCTGGAGAGCCCGGTGCAGCAGCGAGGAACAGGCGATGGGGAGGCGTTGTCCGCCGCCGGGAAATCCACCTGTGCACAGGGGAGCAGACTTGGAAGGGAAAAGGAGGTAAGGTCTTCTTACCAGAATGATCGGCTGAGGATGAAAGGAACTCACAGCGATGCGTAGGGAAGTCTGACGGCTTCAGGCCGAAGCTCAGGGCGAGGCGGCTTAAATCCCTCGCCACTGATGATGTGCAGGTGTGCGAGCAGGTGGCGCCGCTGATGAGCGGCGCGGCATGACAGAATCAGATTTATTGCCAAGCACATTTACAAGTAAACAAGTAAACATACGAGGAATTTGACTTGACATTGGGCGCACACGAAAGGCGCATCCCAATGACGCGGCAGCCATGACGAGGCGCCTGTCATATGGGGGGGGGGGGAGAGAGGGGGGAGGGGGGGAGGATAGGGAAAAGCACAATAGGAGAGAGAAAAAAGCATTGTTGATCAAAATAGAGCTCATTTTATGACCAAAATTTTGATTACAAGAAAAAAACTCTCAAATGCACAATTAGCAGACAATAGATCACACAATGAAAAAGCAGTAGTTGAGAGAGTCAGTGTATTGTGAATATATATCAGTAATTGTGTCAGTAGTGTAATGTTGAATGCAAGTGTAGGTGTGTCAATTGCTAGTGAACAGCAGAGGGCGCCTCCTGGCAGTGGATAGATGTTAAAGTCATGTGATCTAAGCAGTCTAGAGTCTCTCGCTCTTGCTTGCAGATGGTATTGTCACATGGTGCACTGTCCTTGAGCGTTCATCTGCTGAAACAATAACAACTGTGTCGTTGTTTGGGTTAGCAGACAGACAGAGCCGCTCCTTCCGCTTATCTTCATCAGGAGGAATGTAAACACAGGGCACCAACAAGGTCAAATCAAATCTGCACAGTGCACTCAGAGAATAGAATTTTTCCTCACCCGTGCAATTCTGTGCTTTTATAATTTCCGTGTGCAGGCTTAAACTTTTTTCCATGGAGAGCACAGGGCTCCAGATGTATTCCTCCACTGAATCACTGTCATTCAGTTCACCGTTTGCCGCTACTCGTGCCCTCCCCAACTGGTCGAATTTGATGAAGGAGCTTGCCGGGTCCGCTTTGATCAGCTCTCTCACCTTCCTTCAATTTCTGATACATCAGGGAACTTCACAGCCAAAAATAGAAGTCCTGAGATCATAACCAATAATGTTTCCACAGACGCATGAATTCCAATGTCCATGAGTCTCCTCGCAGGATCCAATTCTTGGGCTCCCCCTTGGCCCGATTCTTGTTGAAAAATAGTGACAATAGCACATTTAAGCCGCTTCCAAATCCATAATTTCCGTTTAGATTAAGATTCAGCAGAAGAAGAGCAACTAAACACAGACAAAAACGCAACATTGCAAAGCTGGGAATAGGTCAGGAAGGCAGACGGGAGGAGGGAAGAAAAATGCGACTGCTCTCTCTCAAGGCTCTCTCACACATATCTTCACCCCCCCACCCCACCACATCCATTCACACATCCCTGAGACATACTTGAAAAACTAACCAGAACTATAATATACTAATAATATACATAATGTCTGTAGGTGCAGTAGTATGTATGAGAGATTCCGGATCAACTGTTCAGCATCCTAACAGCTTGTGGAAGGAAGCTGTTAATCAGTCTGGTGGTTCTGCCTCTGATGCTCCGGAATCGTTTGCCAGATGGCAGAAGTTCAAAGTGTTCATGCAGAGGGTGAGAACGGTCCTTGACAATGTTCAGTGCCCTGCTCCTACAACGGTTCTGAAAAAGTTCTTGGACAGAGGGGAGGTAGACTCCAATTATCCTCTCAGCTCCCTTAACTATCCTCTGCAGGGCTTTTTTGTCTGACATACTGCAGCTGGAGTACCATGTAGCAATGCAGTACGTCAGAACACTCTCCACCACACCTCTGTAGAAGGTCCTGAGGATGCAGATGGGGAGAGAGGCCTGTCTGAGTTTCCTCAAGAAGTGCTGTCTCTGCTGGGCCTGCTTCCTGATCCCCAAGGAATTCTTGCTCCAGGTCAAGTCCTGCGAGATCTGCACTCCGAGGAACTTGATGTTCTCCACTATCTCCACTAAACGGCCACCGATGCTGAGGGGGACGTGTTCAGGCTGTGACCGCCGGAAGTCGATAATCATCTCCTTCGTTTTGTCCACATTGAGCACCAGATTGTTCTCCCTGCACCAGCCCTCCGGGTCTCTCAGTTCTTCCCTGTACATTGATTCCTCATCCCTCTGAATAAGTCCCACCACCGTGGTGTCGTCTACAAACTTAATAATCTGGTTCCCCTCGTGTCTGGATACACAGTCATGTGTTAGAAGTGTGAACAACAGTGGACTGAGTACACAGCCTTGAGGGGATCCGGTGCTCATTGTGACAGAGTTGGAGATGTTGTTTCCAACCCAGACAGACTGAGGTCTCTCAGTCAGGAAATCCAGGATCCAGAGACATGTGGCGGTGTTCAGACCAAGAAGGAGTAATTTCTCCATCAGTCTCTGGGGAATAATGGTGTTCCAAGACATTGACTACTACCTGCATGAGTACCCTGATGCTACGCAATGATCGCATCTATTTGATTAAACTAACATCTAACAGGTCGGTATCAAAATTTATAGACAGACAGCCGACAGACATCAGGACAAACTGCATGCAACTCTGTGAAGTCATCGAAAAGGAATTCTTTGATGAATGCCTACAATATAATTAATGCAAATATAATTATGTATGCTGACCACACTGTGGTATATACTCATGGTAAAACGACTGAAGAGGTGACTGAAAAATTAACGCAGGAAATGGAGAAAGTCTCACATTGGTTGAGGAATTCTTGTTTAACCTTAAACGTCGATAAAACTGTGTCAATGTTTTTTACAAATCGCTACAAATCCAAGAATTCTTGTCATATCTTGATAGAAGGACAAAAAATTAAGAATGTGACTGAATTTAAATATTTAGGTGTTACACTTGACTCAAATTTAAGCTTTAAAAAACACATTAAAAAGATGACAAACACGGTCAAATTTAATTGTGCCAATTTCAAACATATCAGAAATTCACTGTCTACTGAAGCATCAAGTATGTATCTAAATGCTATGATAATTCCACATTTTCTTTACTGTATGACAAGTTGGTCACAGGCGTGTAAATCTGCCCTGAGGCCTCTGGAATCATTATACAAGTATTCTATCAAGATTCATGACAAGAAAAGACGAAGGTTCCATCACTGCCCAATCCTGTCCAAATATAACCTGTTGAGCTTTGAAAATCTAATCATGTATACAAATGTGTGTCTTTTATTTAAGATAATCCATAACTCTGCTGCTCCTCCCTTAAAAAGGTTTGTTTCATTAAGTTCTGTAAATACATCTCGGACAACTCGATCAACAGCACGCGGCGAGTGCAGGATTCCTAAGCACAAGACAACATTAGCAAATTCAACATTTTCATGTGTGGCTATGCGACAGTGGAACATGTTACCTTGCAGTAACAGACTATCACACATTTTCGCGCTTGGTGAAAAAACAGTTAATCTCTAAGCAAACCTGTATCCATAATGTACTGTGATGTAAAGATGTTAGAGTGTGTGATGTTGACAGTGGGACCAATAAGAGTCAGAGGTTGGATGTGAAAAATTGTTTATATGGATGGAGTTATAAAAATGTATTATTGCATGTTTTAGTTCTTATCAATGTTTTGGGTTCTTATCAATGATATTAATGTTTGTTTTAGTTTTTAGTAATGCTTGGTTTTAGTTTTTTAATCAATGTTTGGTTTTAGTTTTTTATCAATGCTTACTTGTAGTTTTAGCAAATGTCTGCTTTTTAATGTTAACACCAGCCTGCCCAGGGACTTCAGGTGGAAATTAGCACTTGTGCTATAACCTGGTAAAATGCATCTTTCTTCTTTAAGGTCAATGTATATTGTGCATGTCCCTGCATAAATAAATAAAGAAAATAAAAATAAATAAAATAATCAGGGCTATCGGCAGCCCTGGCCATGAAGCAAGGTTGGTCAGAGCCTACACAGGCCTACTATCAGCAACTTCTTGCATATTTTGGTTCCCAAAATACACCAGGGATGGAAGAAGACCACAATTTTAAGACACGATTTCTTCATCCAGAACTTCCAATTCACTGTGAGTCACCACCTTGGAGTTACAGCTAACCCAAGGTCAAGCTCAATAAGTCAGCTGAGAGAGTTCGCACATTATACGTTCCAAAAACAGCAACAAAGCCGCAACAAGCACGCTGAGCCTGCCACCGTGCTAGCCATCAGCGCTGCTTCTTACACCCTGGAGTTTGAAGGAGCCCCTCGCCTTACTCCATCTTCCACACTGCGATCACCTGAAAATCCAAGACGTTTCCCAACTGACCTCATCAAGGTCAAAACCAAACTAAGTCCACTGGATTTCACTCAGGACCAATTTGTGAAAGCCTGACTACCATCGTAGGCCAACTCCACCAGATAGATCGCAAGAATATGGTATGGACTCTCAAGATGACAGATACTGATACGAACACGTGCGTAACCACGGCAAATGGTCTCCTCCACCTCGTCACAGAAGCTCAGAAGCAGAGACCAATCAGAAACAGAAGAAGACAGAAACTCCTACTCTCAGTAGAGAAGATAGAGAAGCTCTCAAATGTCTCCTAGCAAAGATTTAAAACAACAGAGAAGATGAAACAGCTGACATCCTAGCTATCGCAGCTATGCCAACTCAGAATAAATGCTCTAAATCACGAAGAAAAGGCAAAAGGAAAACCCCTTCAACAAATGGAGAAGAACCAAAGGACCCAATGCCGTCCATTGCTGTTCTGGCAGCCCAACCACAAGCCAAAGACCACTCCTCTAAAAACGCCATTCCGCAAATCCATGTCGAACTACCGTATCCACAATTTCTGTGCGATTTAAACAAGAGGGGGGTAGTGCAAAAATTCTATCATCCACCGACCTTTGAAAACATGATGTGTCAAGATGCTCTTTTAGACACTGCCACTGACATCACTCTTATGTCACACAATCTTTTTGACCAACTACATGTAGCTGCTAACCGAGCTCACAGAGATTTAAAATTGGAGCTTTGTTCGTTAGCCATTCGACCATATGTACTCACTAACATAACTCTGTCGGGTGTGTCACTAATCAGAGCCTCCATTGGTCCCATGACCTTGACTCATCCGGTCTATGTGTCCAAATTTGACTCCATTCCATTGCTCGTCAGCAAAAACTTACTGAATCGCTTTGAGCCACTGATTGACTTCAAGAATCTCAAACTATGTGCTCCAACTTGATGCCCTCACCCATTCAACCTACCAAGGACAACTGAATCACAGTGCTTTGTTCTTGACACCTCAGACACACTGAGTCTCATGCAACTAGCACTGTTGGAACAACTGAACCTGATCAAAAGCGACCACAAAAACCAAGGTGAACACTGTCCTCAAGAAGTCAAGTGTCACCTTCAAACACAAGGTCAAGACAAGGAATTGAATGACCTTGGAAACTCAATGGCTGAGCAAAAAGCTCCACATGGCCGCCTTTATACCTTTGACCCAATGTTGGTGTCAACTTCTGAATCCCACCCGCCCACCCCTGCAGCCTGCGTGGTCACAGGAGTCAAATCAACCGGCTCCCCAGACCCTCTGCAACCTAAGGGTTATGCATCGGTAGACCCAACTTTTGCAAACACTAGGCGTGCATCTACTCAAGCCTGTGACTCCGTGGTCCATAAAACCATCAAACACCTGTCGGACCCGACCGTACACGCGCTCCCCGTGTCAAATTCCTTTAACATACCGAAATTGAAAACACTTCCTGCAATGCAACCTTCTCTACAGCTACGCAATGGCACTCGTATTCCTGTTTCCGACGAACAGTCATCGCCACCGCTCATAGTTCCTCGAAACCAGAGGGGCGTGATGACTGCCAACGCCCAGGACCTTCCAGCTGCAGAGCACAGAGGCGTCAAAATGATGTACCACACTCCTAAGGTCACATTTCAAAAACACGTGGACCAATCTGCCAAACGACACAAAGCATACAATGACCAAAAAGCCTCCCATGGCAAACTTCAAGGGGGGAGACAAGGTCTTCCACTATGCATTTGTACCGCAAACACAACAAATCAGTCTACAGACAGGGAAAATCACTCCTAAATTCCTGCCCGGGTGGATGAATCGACATGTTGTCAACAACAAACTTTGGCCACTTAAGTACCAAATCCAGGACCCCATTTTCAAATGGGTCTATCACAATCAGAGTAAATTTACCAAAGCCCCATGGGACTTGTCGGGTACAATACTGTCACAGTAAGTCAATAAAGAAGATTAAAATCAGGCCTACATCCGAGAAATAACCGTTAGCTAACTATTAGCCTCAGGTACACTCGGTTGCATTTCTCCAAACCAATCAGTTAACTGCATCAAAACTTCCAAATGAAAAAAAAAAGGAGTGAATTAAAATCAAATTTTCCCTTGAACTAATCTTAAAGGCCTCTATAAAATTCTATTCAATTTCAATCAACTTACTATTATCAAATAGTACACACAAAACATCCAATACCATTAGCTTGAGCTAACAACATCAAAAAAAAATTCCTACTAAAGGTGACACACTGAAAAAAAAATTCCTTTGTTTCAGTTTTGGGGCATTGGTCAAGCTGTAAGGAGCAGACTTCTCTGCTCTCCCATTTTTTTCTATCTTCCAAGTAAGGCCCAGAGCCTATCATGTTCTGTAAATAATTTTTCTTTTCTTTAAAGTTCACTTTTCCTTATTTTAATCTTTTTCTTTAAATTACTGTGTAAGAAGATTTTGTTTTATTTTTTTTAAGCTGAAACCAACTCATTTAAACCACCAACATCAGAAGAAAGGGATTTATGATGTGTTTTTGCCTCAGTTTGAATTTTTGATGGGACTTTGTACAATAAACTAATTCCTTCTTCAGTGCATAAGAGAAGACCACAGCCAGCCTGCTGAAGAACCAGCTTTTGTGATCTCAGGAGTAGGCCATAACCGTGGTAAGGAGCCTGTCTGCCAGTATTCCAACAGAACCCACGCCGGTCCAGTTGAAACAGAATCCAGTGGACCGCCTGCTACCAACTGGGACACAATGATTCTGCTTTGCTGATGGTCTGTTGTTTAATTTAAACTTAATTCTTCAGAATATTGCTGGTATAAGTTCTTTAAACTTTATTTTATGCAAATCCCCATCAGAATTTCAAAATGCATTTTGTCCCTTCATTAATTTACATTCTTTTCAGAGTAACACCAATTTTCTATTTTTATAAATAGTTTAATCATCATTTTCTTCATAAAATTGCATCCACTTTTCTTAACCAACACTATTTTATGGCTTTCCAATTTCCAGTATACTGACAAGTTAAACTAGGGTTCTTGGTTCAACAAATGCTTGATTCACAAGTAACTCGGTAATGCCCATGATACATACGACCGTTGTGAGAGTTTGGTTCGTATTGCCAACACTCGGTCGGAGTCATTCCCAGTGAGAGTTGGACTCTGCCAGGGCTGCCCTTTGTCACCGATCCTGTTCATAATTTTTATGGACAGGATTTCTAGGCACAGCCAGGGAATGGAAGGTGTCATGCTTGGTGACCACAGGATCTCATCTCTGTTGTTTGCAGATGATGTTGTCCTGTTGGCTTCATCCAGCAATGACCTACAGCTCTTGCTGGGATGGTTTGCCACTGAGTGTGAAGCGGCTGGGATGAGAATCAGCACCTCCAAGTCCGAGTCCATGGTCCTCAGCCGGAAAAAGGTGGATTGTCCTCTCTGGGTTGGGGACAGGCTCCTGCCCCAAGTGGAGAAGTTTAAGTATCTTGGGGTCTTGTTCACGAGTGAGGGGAAAATGGAGTGAGAGATTGACAGACGGATTGGAGCAGCATCTGCAGTGATGCGGACGTTGTACCGGTCTGTTGTGGTGAAGAGGGAGCTGAGTTCTAAGGCAAAGCTGTCGATTTACCAGTCAATCTACGTTCCTACTCTCACCTATGGTCACAAGCTTTGGGTAATGACCGAAAGAACAAGATCGCGGATACAAGCGAACAACTTCTCTCATTTTCACATATTTATTAAATGAAATGATTAACAGACATTGCAGTAATTTCATTAATCATAAAATCAATCTTGTAAATGATAGATTAACAATGTCAATATTTTCGGAACCAGGGATAAACTGAGAAACCAATTTCTATCAGTTTGAGTTAACAGATTATGGAAACAACGCAAATTTATGGAGAAAGTTTACTAATTATATGAAAAGTCCTGGATTAATCTTGAGAAAAAATAAAAACGGAATTTTAATGAGAAGAAGAGTTATGTTAAGGGCTTCTTAATTTGCATCTGATTAGATACACAAATTATTACCAAACCTCAGACGTTTAATTCAGCAGATGAATTAAAGTTGCAGCTCACGTGATTCCTCGCTTGGAGTTTCCCCGTTGATCTGGTCAATGTTTTTTTTCGTCGTCCTCTGCCCAAGATTTCGTGGATGTTAGGGGAAATATCTGCCCGCAGATATTTCAGGGTCCACAGTTCGACCTTTAAAGTCAAGCGGTCGAAGTGGCTGGATTTTGGCTGTATGACCCACAGCTGTAACTTGGATAGAGCCAGATGGTGTCGACGTTTCTTCAGCGTGTGATGAACAGCTGCGTGTTTTCTCCTTGTTGACAAGAGGCTCCAGAGGTCTTCGAGAATAATTAGATCTAATCAGATCTCAAATTAGAAAAAGACTTTCGGACTTTAGATAAAATAATAGCTTCTGGTGTGTGATTGGTCAGGAAAAATATTATAAAAATAAAGTCAAGATTAAAGTTTACATTAAAATTAAACAAACGGTGATTTTACAGAAAGTTTAACAAAGATAAAGAGATAAATAAAAATTGGAGTTTAACTCCGATTAAGGATTGAGCTCAAAGAAATAGGAATTCCTAGGCATTTAAGAGAAAAAGGAAAAACATTAAAATACAAAGTTACATAAACAAATTACAAGTTCATCTGCTCTGTGCTCGGAAAAGCAACACGTGGGAGAAGTCTGTTCAAACAGTCCTTTGTTCTTCCCAAAGTCCTTTCTTGCTGTGTGTAGACAATAGACAAAAGAGAGCGAATGGAGCAAAAGAAGAGACGAAAGAGCGAGCCAAAAGAGGTGAATCCAAAAAGAAAAGAGGCGAAAAGAGAACAAAGCAGGGGTCTCCTCCTTTTATAAGCTCTGTTGAGCTTTCGCGGGCTTCTGGGTTGACCGGAATCTCAGCCAATGAGCGTCCTTCGTGGGCGGGCTTGATGAACTTTTAGTCCAATGAACAAACAGTCTGCGAGGGACCAATAGGATGAAGAAGCTGGGTGAAATGGGATATCGGTCCACATGAATACACACAATTTTAAATACATTGGAATATGCTTTTACACACTTATGTATAACTAAACTAACCTTAATGTATCTTATAAGCAGTGCTTCTAAATCAACATGCAGGAATAAACATTCATTTAAACATTTTTAACATGCATATATATAAAATCACAGATTAATACAGTTCACACATATTATTGATTTTCCACATTAAAAACATCAGAGTCCATTTGCTTTTCATAGTCCTGAAAAGAAGAGAAGGTTTAGAATTGAGTTTGTAATAATGTACTTTAAAGTTCACTGGTTAAATCCAGCATGTCCCAAAGTTAAGGAAATTTTATTGAGCTGTGGATCGGTGTGGCAATGAGGGCTCCATGTCTCCATGTTTATGGGGGCAATAAAACCAAAGCCGGACATAGGTGGAATTCCTTAGGCTGGTTTTAACAAAGGAATGGGATTTCAGCTGTGGCCTGGGGAAGAAGAGCAGTTTTTGACTGGCTTTCTCCTGGGTGAAACAAAATGTCTTTAAGCAGAAGAATAATTATTGCTGAGCCAAAGTGAGATGATGCTACACTCACCCTCAGAGATAGGGTGAGGAGCTCAGTTATCCGGGAGAGGCTCAGAGTAGAACCGCTGCTCCTCCACATTGAAAGGAGTCAGCTGAGGTGGTATGGGCATCTGATTAGGATGCCTCCTGGACGCCTCCCACTTGAGGTGTTTCAGGCATGTCCCACTGGGAGGAGACCCCGGGGCAGACCCAGGACTCGGTGGAGAGACTATGTCTCCCAGCTGGTCTGGGAACGCCTTGGTATCCTCTTTGAAAAGCTGGAGCAGGTGGCTGGGGAGAGGGAAGTCTGGGCTTCTCTGCTTGAACTGCTGCCTCTGCAACCCGGACCTCTGGAAAGAGGTAGAAGATGGATGGATGGATGGCCCATGATACATGTTGAATTCTCTGTTTTAAAGTTATCCAAATATGTTAACCTATTCTGACATTTCTTATTAAACTATTGAAAGACATATGGGTTATTGTGTGATTTCATGTCCATCTTCTTGATTATCAGCAGACAAGAACTCACAAGGGTTGTTTTTTTGAGACTGATTCATAGTTGGTACAAATAAAGAATTGTTAATAAAATTGTCCTTTTGGACTGGTGCCCTACGAGGATATGTTTGTGTAAAGAAAGGAAATTTTAATCCCTACTCACATTCATATTTACATTAATACTTGTACCAGCAATAAAACACATATAAAAACCCATAAATCCACTACAATAATAATAATAATAATAATAATAATAATAATATCCATCCATTCATCCATCTTCTTCCACTTAATCCTTTTTTTCGGGTCGCGGGGGTCTGGAGCCTATCCCAGCATCTTTGGGCGAGAGGCAGGGTACACCCTGGACAGATCGCTAGTCCATCACAGGGCCAACACAGAGAGACAGACAACCATTCACTCTCACAGTCATACCTAAGGACAATTTAGAATCCCCAGTTTGATGCCAATTGACCTAACTTGCATATTTTTGGCATGTGGGAGGAAACTGGAGAAATCCCACAGTAAACCCACGCAGACACGAGGAGAACATGGAGAGACTGCTCCTTGCTCATCTCCGCCCCCTGGTGGAACCAGCGATGGATCCACTCCAGTTCGCCTACCAGCATGGCATTGGGGTGGAGGATGCGGTGATCTTCCTCCTTCACCGTTCTCTGTCCCACCTGGAGAAGCCCGGGAATATGGTGAGGATCATGTTCTTTGACTTCTCCAGTGCTTTCAACACCATCCAACCGATGATCCTGAAGGACAAGCTGCTGCGCGCAGGGGTGGACCAGCACCTGTCATCATGGATCCTGGACTACCTCACGAACCGGCCTCAGTTTGTGAGAACCCGGGACTGTGTTTCCGACACGATCATCAGTAGCACGGGGGCCCCCCAGGGAATGGTGCTGGCTCCCTTCCTGTTCACTCTTTATACTGCGGACTTCTCACACAACACAACACATTGCCATCTACAGAAGTTCTCTGATGACTCTGCGATCGTTGGTCTCATCTCCAGCGGAGATGAAGCTGAGTACAGAGGGCTTATCCAGGACTTTGTGGACTGGTGCCATCGGAACTGCCTCCAGATCAACGCGAGGAAAACTAAGGAGCTGGTGGTGGACTGCCGCAGGCATGGGCAGCCCCTCACAGCACCAGTAAATATACAGGGAACAGACATCGAGATGGTGACATCCTACAAGTACCTGGGTATTCATCTGAACAATAAACTAGACTGGTCACACAATACTGACGCACTCTACAAGAAGGGACAGCGCAGGCTGTTCCTGCTGAGGAGACTCAGGTCTTTTGGTGTACAAGGGGCGCTGCTGAAGTCATTCTATGACACGGTGGTGGCATCAGCCATCACTTTTGGAGTGGTCTGCTGGGGCAGTGGCATTACTGCAGCCGATAGGAAGAGACTGAACAAACTGATTAAGAAAGCTAGCTCTGTCCTGGGGCAGCGCCTTGATCCGATGGAGGAGATAGGAGAGAGAAGGCCGGTGGCTAAACTGTCATCTCTGCTGGAGTCCGAGTTCCACCCTATGCAGGACATACTGGATGCACTGAGGAGCTCATTTAGCAGCAGACTACATCATCCCAGGTGCACAACCGAGAGGTTTCGTAGGTCCTTCCTACCAACGGCTGTCAGACTGTACAACCTAAGCAGGGCTGCTCGCAGAGATAGCAAAAAGACGTAACAAACTAATAGTTTTTTTTGAATGCAAAAGATGCAATAGACTTACACAATGGTCCTCTCCGGCATACAACTAGGAACATACCGGTCGCTATGGAGGGTGAGAATATGTATGGGCACATAATCATACCATGTAGGATAACTAAATAGACGGTTATGCTGTTTCATCCCACCTAGCAACAATGCTCTGCACTGTGTGTGTTTATATATTTACATATTTATTCCATCTAGCTACAATGCTCTGCACTGGGTGTGTTTATATTTATATATCTATATATTTATTCCATCTAGCTACAATGCTCAGCACTGGGTGTGTTTATATTTATATATCTATATATTTATTCCATCTAGCTACAATGCTCCGCACTGTGTTTTTATATATCTACATATTATTCCATCTAGCTACATTGCTCCGCACTGTGTGTGTTTATATACTTGCATATTTATTCCACCTAGCTGCAATGCTCCGTGCTGTGGGTGTTTATATATTTACATATTTATTCCATCTAGCTACAATGCTCTGCACTGTGTGTTCATATATTCATATATTTATTCCATCCAGCTACAATGCTCTGCACTGTGTGTCTGTGTGTGTGTGTGTGTATATATATATTTTATAGTAATATGTACATATGTATATTAGCTGCTCTTGCTTGCTTGTTTTTTTTCTTGCCTTCTGATTGTTGCTCTGAGTGTTGCTATCCCTGTGCTGTTGCAATCCTGGAATTTCCCCGTTGTGGGACTAATAAAGGCTTATCTTATCTTAACATGCAAACTCCACACAGATCACTGTTGGTTGAGGGCTGGGATCGAACCCAGGATCCACCGGCCAAGGGTGAGCTGCTGTGCTCCCACAGTGCTAACGACTCCGCCACCATGATAATAATAATAATAATAATAATAACAAGACTGATACAATTGTATTGACCATACATTGGGGCTGGGCAATTCCACCTTAAATCACTCCTATTGAATCTTTCAGGTTGGTTTTCTTTTTTTTTTTTTTTTGTTCCTCCTCTTTTCTCCCTTACAGTTTACTGACAAGGTTCATAATTATTAAGCAATATTACACAACAGTGCGCTTTCATACCCTTTTTTTTTTTGCAGTTATCAACTACAAATTCACATTGTTTGATGCAGCAAAGTTCACTCTCCACCTCCTCCAGCGTCACCTCCCGTTCTCGTCTTCCTGTACCAGTGTCCTATGTCTCGCCGTTCCTTAGTTCTGATTGGCTGCTTAGAAAGGTCTGACATTGACGGACGCAGCTGTACAGTAGTCTGACAAGTTGAACTTCTTTCAGCCCTGAGCACCATGACAAAAAGTGGCCACTGCTCAAAGCATTTCAGCACCGAGGACAGTCAGCACTGTAAATGCTGGATTATATAGAGAATGAATAGAAAATAGTTGCCCACAGCAGAAAAAAAGAGTTTGGTGGACACACACCCTAATACTCTTTTTTTTGTAGTATTTGGCTTCCAGGTTGCCAAGGCATGTGGCCCTATGGCATAACCACGCACGTAACTGAGTGGACATGTCTTAAAGGGGCAGTACATGAAAAGCGCCAAATTAATATATAAAATAATATTCAAAAAATCCCCCATCCACATCGTGATCCGAATCACCACCAAATCTAATCATCTATTCCCCGTGCCATTACACATCTTTCCTGAAAATTTCATCAAAATCTGTTCATAACTTTTTCAATTCAATTCAATTCAATTTTATTTATATAGCACCAAATCACAACACAGGTCATCTGAAGGCACTTTACAGAAAAGAGTGGGTTTAGGCCACACTCGTAGTTTATAGAACCCAGCAGAGACCCCTATGAGCAAGCACTGCGGCAACACAGGTGAGGAAAAACTGAAGAGGAAGGGTGAGGAAGGGTGTCATGGTTCAAGCGCCGATCTCGTCCGCGCTCGGGCCATGCATCATCTTCACCAGGTTTGACAGCAGTGTGTACCTTCTGGCTCCCCGAGCCTTTATTGTGACAGCGCTCGGAGGGGCTTCCTGCTGTCAAGCCTGACATCTGTGCTGCATTTTTGGCTCATCGGCAGCTCGTCATTTAAGTGGGTGCTGGGAGCAGAATAATGGGGCAGTCTCGTCAACGACACGTCAACGATTCGTTAAAGAATTCTCCTGTGCCAAACGTTGAGTAAGTGTTCCTCGGCTCAGATGTCAACTATGCCTTCATGGTCTGGCTTATCGACCATCCTTGGGTTTTGACCGTAAGTGTGCTTCTTGTTGCCTCATGATCAAGTATTTGTAGCGTTGTGTGTTTTAGCCCACCGTGGCTCATTGTTTTGTATTGATTTTTGTTCATTAATAAACAACTATGCAAACTTCACCGGTGACTTGTGGCGTCTTATGGTGGCTCGCGAGGGCCACCGCATGACAGTAGACTGCCGCCAAACTGAGACGCCATTCCCGGTGAGTTTGCTTAAAGTGGACATTTGTTCTTCCCTGTCTGGGTAACTGTGTGCTGGGAGAATGTCGTCTTTCAGGAGCCGCGTTCGGAGCCTGGGCTACGAGCTAGCGGAGGCCCTGGACTACGTAGATGGAACGCTCTTCACCGCTACGCTCTACGACACCCCCAACGATATATGCCGGCACCTGGGCTACGCTGAGGATATTCTTGATAACCTTCCTCGCTACTTCGACCACCCAGAAGTCATGACGAGGAGGGCAGAGATCGCTTCCCAACGTGAGTTACTCCGTGGGCTGGAGGGAAACTCTGGCAGAAAGCCGAAGAGGAGGCATCGTCGCTCCTCGTTTCGGGATCCCATTCCTGTCTCCGATCCGGTCCAGGAGTCCGCACCATCCAGGGGTCATCCCCGAATGAGCATGACGTCAGCCGGGAATCCCCCAGAGAGGTTGCAGCGGATAGCAGTCTCCATCTGGGACCGAGTGGCTGCAGCTCGCTCCGCCAATCACCCCACACCAATCATTAAGCACGTGACGGCGGCTGTCAGGCTGGTTGAAGGAAATCTTGAGCTGAGTGACTATCCGAAGTACGCGGACCTGCTCGCCTCCGTTTCTGCTCAAGAGCGGCACTTTCCGGACCTCACCTTCGCTTCGCCACCAGCCAGAAGACGTCGGCGCCACGCTCCAAGCGAACCTCAGCGAGATCCCCGTCTGAATCCGCTTCCGGTGAAGCCCGTTAGTGGACCTTCGTGAGCGGCTCCTCCTCGTCCTCCCAGGGGGCCCTCTGTCACCATCCAGTGGAAGGAGGGAGGAACAACGTCCCCTACAGCAGGCACCATCCTTCCTTCAGGAAACAGGCAAGTGCAGATTCCTTCTTCTCATCATGGTTGTAAATTGCCTTGTCTGACTCCTGGGGGAGGAGTTTGGGGTTCGCAGTCCCCCGAGCTCCCACCACCTGCTGTAGCTCTAATTACTAAACCTGCTGCCTCTGTGTCTCCCTCCACTGAGCGGTCTATGACGCCAGGCCTACGTCGCCGGACGAGGAGGGGGCCTGCGGTTCTGGAGAACCTGGTTCCAGCCCCGCAGCCATGTCGTGGGCAGAGGAGAAGAGCGGACTACAGCATGGAGCCTGCGCCGACGGTGAAGCGTCCCCGGGTCTCCACGTTGGAGCAGTTCGAGTCAGCGGGTCGAAGGTCCCCTGCCACGACGCTGTGCGGGTTATCGGCGTGGACATCAGCGCCGGAGGGTCCTCAGACTGCAGACACCATCATGCCGGCTGCGGAACCCATCGTGACCGAGTGGGAGCCTGATGACGAACTTCTCCGTCCTGAGCCTGGATCGATGAAGTCCTGGATGGCGACAGAACCCGAGTGCAGGCAAGTGCTCTACTCTTTCTTTCTCCTTTCTGTCCTGGAGCATTTCTGCCTGCCTCTCAGGGAGGCGAGTCAGGGGCAGCCGGCTGCTGCACCCGAGCTCGTCTTGCTGGGCTCTGTAGCTACCGGTGATTCTGTTCCCGGTTCTTTCTTGTCTTCTGAGCCTTCTTCCAGAGTCACCGGTGCGGAGCCAGTCGCAGTCGCTGTGCTGGAGGTTCCAGGGTCAGGGTCGGAGGTCATCACCGGTGCTGCGCCGACCCAGTCGGGGTCCGACGCGGGTGCAGCCGAGACCCAATCGGGGTCCAACGCGGGTGCAGCTGCGAGTGCAGCATCGGTATGGGTCAAGGTTGGTGAAGGAGCTGCAGACCCTTTGCCACCTGACATCATGCGGGCTCATCGTCACCATCATCTCCCTTGTAATAGTCACCAACCCAGCTCATCACCGCCGGGGGCCGTTGGGGGGCCTCTACGTTCGACCCGGTTCTCCCACGTCTTCCTCTCGCCAGGGAGGCCGCCGCCTATGGTTTCCCCATGGTTCTGGTGGCTGAGGGATGCGGGTTGGCCTCCAGAGGAGCTGTTTCGCCAGTTCGGCTTCCTGGGTCGGCCACCCGACATACTGTGCTTGCAACTGGACGACCTGGTTCGGCCGCCGGAGGTTCTGTCTTTCCAGGCCTGGGACTGGGGTAGGCCGCCCGATCATGTACTTTCTCCCGTAATCACCCATTGGCCGTTGGACGCAGGGAGACCACCGGAACTGTTCCTGTTGTTTTTGGACTCTGCCTGTCGTCATCCTCTTGGGTTGTGTAGGTTAAAGGTCATTCGGTGTGATAGTTCTGCTCAGTGTTCTTGCCTTTGTTAGCATGTTTTTTTTTCCCCTCTTCTGTCTGAGGGATGTATTGTGTTTAACTTGTGGGGTTTTTTTTCTTTTTTTTTCTTGCCCTGTGTGTTTCTGTGCAACCGTGCTCTGTAATTGCCTCATTTGTGCCCTGTTTAATTATGATTTGTGCATTAGGGAGCATTGTTTTTCCCTGTTGCTGGTTCTCTCCCTCCGGTCCTGTTCCCCCATCCGCCCACCTTGGGGGGGGGGGGGGCTTGGGTAGTATTGGGTGTTCGGAGCTCGCCCTTGGGGGGGAGATACTGTCATGGTTCGAGCGCCGATCTCGTCCGCGCTCGGGCCATGCATCATCGTCACCAGGTTTGACAGCAGTGTGTACCTTCTGGCTCCCCGAGCCTTTATTGTGACAGCGCTCGGAGGGGCTTCCTGCTGTCAAGCCTGACAGCTGTGCTGCATTTTCGGCTCATCAGCAGCTCGTCATTTAAGTGGGCGCTGGGAGCAGAATAATGTGGCAGTCTCGTCAACAAAACGTCAACGATTCGTTAAAGAATTCTCCTGTGCCAGACGTTGAGCGAGCGTTCCTCGGCTCAGACGTCAACTATGCCTTCATGGTCTGGCTTATCGACCATCCTTGGGTTTTGACCGTAAGTGTGCTTCTTGTTGCCTCATGATCAAGTATTTGTAGCGTTGTTTTAGCCCACCGTGGCTCATTGTTTTGTATTACTTTTTGTTCATTAATAAACAACTATGCAAACTTCACCACCACTTGACTTGTGGTGTCTTATGGTGGCTCGCGAGGGTCACCGCATGACAAAGGGAGCTTGATAGTTTAAAGCTCTACCTCCCAATCTACTTCTAGATAATGTGTGTCTCTTCACTTCCGCTTCTGAGAGAGAGCAGATGCTTTTCTTCCCTCTCCCTCCTAATCCTCTCCCTTCTGATCCCAGCTTGCAATGTCACTCTTCTCCTGGCTGAATCTTAATCCAAATGGAAATTATGGATCTGGAAAGCGGCTTATATGCGATTGTCACCACTTTAAAAGATCGGGTCAGGGGGAACCCAAGGGAGACTCATGGCATTGGAATTCATGTGTCTGTGTGATTCGACTGAGACTGAGATTGAACTGATCACAGGATCTTCTGTTTGGCCCCTGGAGTTTTTCCTAGTGTATCGAAATTATCTGGGTGAGCTAATCAAATGCGGACCCCGGCGTAGCTCCCTTAACAAATTCAACAATTCATCCAGCTGGGGGGAGCACTGACTGTCAGCGGCAGGATTAACATGGAATTTACTATCTGGCATGCATTGAAGAGAGAACGAACTCTCTGGACATGTTTTACCTATGTTTCGGTAGGTGGATAACATCTGTGGATCGCTGAGTGCTCTCCAGAGAATGATCTAAAGTATGATTCAAGCCTGTATGAAATTGAAGCACAGAATCGAAGAGAGAAATTTTTTTTTTATTCTCTGAGTGCACTGTGCAGATTTGACCTTGTGTTTTGGTGCCCTTGTTTACATTCCTCCTCGATGAAGATAACGCCGGAGAAGTGGCTTATGTCTACCCATACATCAACAATCAGTTGTTGTCGTCAGCGGATTGGTCTCTCAAGGACAATGCCCATGTGCCTTCTGCAAGGAAGAGGAAAAGAGAGATAGACTCTGATCTCTGGACTTGTTTATAAGTCACATGATTATAACATCTATCCACTGCCAGGAGGCGCCCTCTGCTGCTCACTAACAACTGTTACACTCACACTACACAATGACATGCAAATATACACACACTGCTCTCCCTCCCTCTGCTGTGTGATTGTATCTATTGTCTGCTAATGTGCATAGAGGGTTTTTTTCTGTGTAATCAAAATTTGGCTCATGAGCTTATATGAGCTTATACGAGCGTGATTCTGATAACTATGTTTTTTCTCTCTGCCTATTGTGTTTCCCCCCCCCTTCCCCCCTTTACCCCCACTGCAGACAGGCGCCTTTATGGCTGCCGTGTCATTGGATGCGCCTAACGTGCGCGCCCAATGTCAAGTCAAATTCCTTGTGTGTTTACTTGTAAATATACTTGGCAATAAAGCTGATTCTGATTCTGATTCTGATTCTGACCACTAGTAGTTTGGATTTTTGGGAGCGCAGAGCTCTGGTTGGATGATAGGGAACTAAGAGTTCTTGCAGGTACAGTAAGAAGGAGCCATACCATTAAGAGCTTTATAGGTTAAGAGCAATATCATGAATTTAATTCTATATTTTATTGGGAGCCAATGTATAGAAGCTAAGACTGGAGTAATGTGATCTCTTCTCCCTGTTCTCATAAGGATATGTGCAGCTGCATTCTGAATGAGTTGGAGAAACTTTATGGACTTATTTGGGCAACCTGATAAAAGTGAGTTACAGTAGTTAAGTCTAGAGGTGATAAAGGTGTGGACAGATTTCTCTGCATCATTATGAGACAGGATGGACCTAATTTTAGAAATATTACGCAGATGGAAGAAGGCGGTCTTAATGGTTTGCTGTATATGAGAGTTGAAAGACACATCTTGGTCAAAGACAGCTCCAAGATTCCTAACAGAAGATGTAGAAGCCAGTGCAATGCCATCTAGTGTTGTTATCTTGCTAAAAAGAGTACTTCTAGCATGTTTGGGGCCAAGAACAATGACTTCAGTTTTATCTGTATTCAGCAATAGAAAGTTGTAGTTCATCCAGGTTTTGATATCCTTAAGACACTCCTGGAGTAAACCCAACTGGCTGGGACCATCTGGATTGATGGATAAATACAACTGAGTGTCATCAGTGTAACAATGAAAATGAATAGAATGCTTCCTCATAATGTCTCCCAAAGGCAGCATGTATAATGTAAACAATACTGGATGTCCTGTCAATAGGGACATATTACGTTTGTTCAAAAGAGATGGACTAATCAGAGATAGCAATTCCTTCACTACTCTAGAGGGGAATGGGTCTAAAAGACAGGTAGTTGGTTTAGAGGCTGACACTATTAGGGCTAGATCAGAATGATTAATACGAGAAAATTTAGAAAAGTGGAGTTCTGAGCCTGTGAGCACAGCAGCGTTAGGTAGAGGCTTGGTATTTTTAGGAAGGGTATTTTTTTGAATATTATTCCTAATACTGACAATTTTATCATTAAAAATTTTCAAAAAGTCGTCAGCACTAAGAGTTGGAGGGATGTAGGGATCTATGGCATTTTGGCTCTTGGTTAGCTGAGCCACAGTGCTAAAGAGAAATCTGTGGTTGTTTTTGTTTTCTTCTGTCAAGGATGAATAGTACTGTCGCCTAGCACTACGAAGGGATTTCTTATAGGTGGTAAGGCTGGCATTCCAGGCTGAACAAGATTCTTCTGTCTTATTTGCACGCCAGAGCCTTTCTCAGGATCTAACTTTCTGTTTTAACTTATGGGTGTGGGAGTTGTACCATGGAGCTAGTCTCCTATTTTTAATAGTTTTCTTTTTAAGAGGGGCTATGGAGTCAAGTGTTGACTCCAGCGAGGCTGCAGTACTACCAACTAAAAGGTCTAATTCTAATGGATTCAAGTAGTCAGTGCTGTCTCCTATATTGAGACATGGTAATAAAGTAAGTGCTGAAGGGATTAATTCTTTAAAGCGAGCCACGGCACTATCAGATACAGATGTGGACAAAATTGTTGGTACCCCTCTGTTAATGAAAGAAAAACCCACAATGGTCACAGAAATAACTTGAATCTGACAAAAGTGGTAATAAATAAAAATTCTATGAAAATTAACCAGTGAAAATCACACAATGCTTTTGAATTGTGGTTCAACAGAATTTCTTTAAAAAACAAACTCATGAAACAGTCCTGGACAAAAATGATTGTACCCCTAGAAAAGATTGAAAATAATGTGACCATGGGGACATGTTCAACCAAGATGTGTCCTCTAATTAACATCACAGGTGTCTACAAACTTGTAATCAGTCAGTCGGCCTATTTAAAGGGTAACTAGTAGTCACTGTGCTGTTTGGTGACATGGTGTGTGCCACACTAAACATGGACAAGAAGAAGCAAAGGAGAGAGTTGTCTCAGGAGAGTAGAAAGAAAATTACAGACAAGCATGTTAAAGGTAAAGGCTATAAGGCCATCTCCAAGCAGCTTGATGTTCCTGTGACAACAGTTGCACATATTATTCAGAAATTTAAGATCCACGGGACTGTAGCCAACCTCCCTGGACGAGGACGCAGGAGGAGACGGATAATACGAATGGTAACAAAAGAGCCCAGAACAACCTCCAAACACATTCATGGTGAACTTCAAGGTCAAGGTACATCAGTGTCAGATGGCACCATCCGTCGTTGTTTGAGCCAAAGTGGACTTCATGGGAGACGACCAAGGAGGACACCACTGTTGAAAACAAATAATAAAAAAGCCAGACTGGAATTTGCCAGACTGCATGTTGACAAGCCACAAAGCTTCTGGGAGAATGTCCTATGGACAGACGAGACAAAACTGGAACTTTCTGACAAGGCACATCAGCTCTATGTTCACAGACGCAAAAATGAAGCATACCAAAAAAAGAACACTGTCCCTACTGTGAAACATGGAGGAGGTTCTGTTATGTTCTGGGGCTGCTTTGCTGCATCAGGCACAGGGTGTCTTGAATCTGTGCAGGGTACAATGAAATCTCAAGACTATCAAGGTATTCTAGAGAGAAATGTGCTGCCCAGTGTCAGACAGCTTGGTCTCAGTCGCATGTCGTGGGTTTTGTAACAGGATAAGGACCCAAAACACACAGCTAAAAACACCCAAGAATGGCTAAGAGCGAAACATTGGACTATTCTAAAGTGGCCTTCTATGAGCCCTGATCTAAATCCTATTGAATATCCGTGGAAGGAGCTGAAACATGCCGTCTGGAGAAGGCACCTGTCACGCCGCGCCATTCATCAGCGGCGCCACCTGCTCACGCACCTGCTACTCGTCAGCGGCGAAGGATAAAAGCCGCCTCGCCCTGAGCGTCGGCCTGAAGCCGTAGACTTCATTTCCTTTGTATGGACTTCTACCACATTCTCTTCAGCATCCTCATCTCCGGTAAGAAGTTCACTTACCTCATCTCTCCAGTCTGCTCCCCTGTGCACAGGTGGATTCCTCGGCGGCGGACAATCCCGTCCCTCGTCTCTCCTCGCTGCTGCACCGAGCCCTGCAGGTGGCTGTCTCCCGGGCTTCCATCCTTGAAGCGCCAGTCATCTGCCCAAACAAGTAAGCTTCTCTCCCTCGCCTATTCTCCTCCCGTGTTGGTGTGTGCTCATCACCCTGTGTCTGTTTTCTCCCATAGGGTTGCCGGCTGAACGGTCTCCTGCCTCTGGGTCCGAAGCAGACGCCACCACCAACACATTAACATTCCGCAGACACGCACCCAAACATCCCTGTTGTTAATAAACAGTTTGAACTACTCTGAGCCTGTGTGTGTGCGTCTCCTGAGCCGAACGTTATGTCAGTACGGCTTCAGCAGAGCGGCTCGGCGGACGGCGGGCTCGCACACCGGTTTACCATCCTCGAGGCTCGGGTGGATCAGATTGTTTATCAGCAACAGGTGGTTCTTCATCAATTATTAGAACTGACTAACCGATTGAACCGCTTGGACCCCCAACAGCCGTTCCTCCCGACTCACCAGGGTGGCGCGGCTCCTGCTGTTCCAGCGGCCGTCCAGCCGGCTCCAGTGGCACCGGTTCGGCTCACGCCGATTCCGACCCCCGCCCGCTTTAGCGGTAAGCTCGGCGGAGCGCGGGGGTTTATTATGCAGTGTGAGTCCGTGTTCCACCGTGTGCCCGGAGATTTTCCCTCGGATCACAGCCGAATTGGTTACATAGGGAATCTTCTGGAGGGGCGTGCGTTAACCTGGACCTATGCCGTAATGGCGAGGCCCAGTTATGCCACCCTCACCTATGACCAATTTGTGAGGCGCTTTCTGGAGGTCTTTGACCACTCACAAACCGAAACGGTCCAGGTCGATCGGCTTCTCGCTCTCCAGCAGGGAAGCCGGTCGGCAGCGGACCACTCGGTCGACTTCCGGGTAGCGGCGGAGGAATTGGGCTGGGAGGAACGCTCCCTCTGTGGCCTGTTCCTCCGCAGCCTCAATAGTGATCTGAGGGATGAACTGGCTGGTCGGGATATCCCTGGGACGCTAGCGGAGCTGACATCCTTAGCGATAAGTTTGGATAACAGGCTGCGCGAGCGCTCCTCGGGGCGGAGGTCTTCTTCTTCTCGCCCTCGTGGAGCCTCGCCGCACCTGTTCCAAGCTCGCCCCCTGGCGGCGCCGCCAGCATCGCGCCCCGAGGAGTCGGAGCCGATGGTGACGGGCTGGACTAAACTTTCCCCTGTGGAGAAACAACGCCGCCGTGAGTTGGGCCTCTGCATGTATTGCGGAGGCGACCAACACACCGTGGAGCGTTGTCCACGGAAAGCCAGTCGGTGGGGTCCGCGAGTCACTGTTGGAAGCCTCGCGGATGTCAATCGGTTAGGATCACTTACTCAATTGAAGCTGCCCATCCGTTTCTGCCATAACTCTACTGGGCACCTCACCCACGCACTGGTGGATTCGGGCGCAGAAGGCAGCTTCATTTCACAAAGCCTGGCAACCCGATTGGGCATCCGCTGCCAGGCACTCAACACTCCCATCTCCCTGATCCACCTCTCCCGTGCCACCCTCGGGAGAGTGACACATCAAACTGTTCCCCTACCGGTCATCATCTCGGGAAACCACCGGGAGGAAATGACCTTTTACGTCCTTCCCAACTCTGTGTCGCCCGTCATCCTGGGGTATCCCTGGCTCCGCCTTCACAATCCGGTCCTGGATTGGAGATCAGCTGGGATCTCGGCATGGAGTACGTTCTGTATGGGCACCTGCCTTCAGTCCGCTGCCTGCTCTCCGTCCGCTCCTCCCCCTGCTACGGACGCTGCACCCCCGGACCTGTCTCTGGTGCCCCCAGAATTTCACGACCTGGGTATAGTGTTCAGCAAAGCGAAAGCTATGTCTCTTCCCCCTCATCGGCCCTATGACTGCGCCATCAACCTCCGCCAGGGGGCTCCCTTACCTTCTGGTCGCCTTTACAGCCTGTCTGCGCCGGAGAAGGAGACGATGAACGCCTACCTGAAGGAGTCATTAAGTGCTGGGATTATCCGCCCATCATCGTCACCCGTGGGGGCAGGGTTCTTCTTCGTGGGGAAAAAGGATGGGTCCCTCCGCCCTTGTATCGACTACCGGGCCCTCAACAATATCACGGAGAGGGACCGTTACACCCTGCCTCTCATGGACACTGCTTTCCACTCCCTCCAGGGGGCGACCTGGTTCACCAAGCTGGACCTACGCAGCGCTTACCACCTCGTCCGGATCCGGGAGGGAGATGAGTGGAAAACGGCCTTCCGTACCCCGAACGGCCACTTTGAATATCTGGTGATGCCGTTCGGGTTGACCAACGCTCCTGCAGTCTTCCAGCGCCTCATTAATGACGTCCTCCGGGACTTCATTGGCCTTTTCGTGTTCGTCTACCTGGACGATATTCTCATCTTCTCCAAGTCCAGGGATGAGCACCAGGTCCACGTGAGGCGGGTCCTCCAAAGGCTGCTGGAGAATCGTCTGTACGTTAAGGCGGAAAAGTGTGAATTTTACGCCAGGAGTACATCCTTCCTGGGGTTCATCATCGCCCACGATAAGGTGCTCCCCGACCCAGAGAAGGTAAAGGCGGTGGTGGAATGGCCCACACCTGCATCTCGGAAACAGGTGCAGCAATTTGTTGGCTTCGCCAATTTCTACCGCCGCTTTGTCCCCAACTTCAGTGCCATCGTGGGACCACTGACCCGCCTCACGTCCCCGAAGGTCCCGTTCCGGTGGACCGAAGAGGTCGCTGCCGCCTTTGAGGCGCTGAAGGCGGAATTCTCCTCCTCCCGGGTCCTTCGCCAGGTCGACCCCGCGCTGCAGTGCATTGTAGAGGTAGACGCCTCGGACACGGGAGTGGGAGCAGTGCTGTCCCAGCGGTCACCGGACGATGGCGCCAAGCGACCGTGCGCCTTCTTCTCCCGGCGCTTGTCCCCGGCGGAGAGGAACTACGATGTGGGGGACAGAGAGCTCTTGGCCATCAAGCTCGCCCTGCAGGAGTGGCGCCACTGGTTGGAGGGGGCAAGCCTGCCGTTTGTGGTCCTCACGGACCACAAGAACCTGGAATACTTACGGTCTGCCAAGCGCCTGAACACCCGCCAGGCGCGCTGGTCCCTGTTCTTCGCCAGGTTCCAATTTTCCATCACCTTCAGGCCTGGCTCTAAGAACGTCCTGCCTGACGCCCTCTCCAGGCAGTTCGCCCCCGTGGAGTCGGAGGAGGCGCCCCACTCCATCCTGCCCAGGTCGTGCGTCGTGGGAGCCATCTCGTGGGACATTGAGAGCAAGATCCGGAAGGCACAGGAGGTGGAACCTGACCCTGGCGGCGGACCGGAGGGGAGGCTGTTCGTGCCATCCGCGGTCCGAGGAGAGGTCATCCACTGGCTCCACACCTCCAAGCTCACCTGTCACCCTGGCACCTCCCGGATGATAGATCTCCTCCAACGGTCCTTTTGGTGGCCAGGCCTGCGGAAGGATGCAGCCCGCTACGCCCGGGCTTGCCCAATCTGTGCCACCTGCAAGTCGGGAAATGCCCCTCCAGCGGGTCTGCTCCAGCCCCTGCCCGTCCCTGGCAGGCCCTGGTCGCACATCGCTCTGGATTTCGTCACCGGACTCCCCATCTCCAACTCCTATGACACCATCCTGACCATCGTGGACCGCTTCTCCAAGGCCGTGCACTTCGTCCCCCTGCGAGGCCTCCCTACTGCCCTGGAGACGGCGGACCTCCTCGTCCAACACGTGGTCAGGCTGCATGGGATTCCGGTGGACGTGGTCTCGGACCGGGGCCCCCAGTTTTCATCTGAGGTGTGGAGGTCTTTCTGCAACGCCATCGGAGCCAAGGTGAGCCTCTCCTCTGGCCATCACCCCCAATCCAACGGGCAGTGTGAGAGGACCAACCAGGAGCTGGAGGCTGCGCTCCGCTGTGTGTCCAGATCCAAACCCGCGTCCTGGAGCAACCATCTTGCCTGGGTTGAATATGCCCACAACACCGCTCGCTCTTCTGCTACAGGGATGTCCCCCTTCAAAGCGTCCCTGGGTTACGACCCCCCGCTGTTTCCGGAGCAGGAGAGTGAGGTGACTGTCCCGTCAGTTAGGGCCCATCTCAGGCAGTTCCGCTCCACCTGGGCTGCCGCGCGCCATGCGCTATTGCGCACAGCGGAGCGCAACAGGACTGTGGCGGACCGGCGTAGGAGACCTGCCCCGGCGTACAGAGTTGGGCAGCTTGTTTACATTTCCACCCAGGACGTCACTCTAAAAGGCGAGAGGAGAAAGCTGGCACAGCGCTTCATGGGTCCCTACCCCATCACCCGGATCATCAACCCGGTGGCTGTGCGCGTGGCTATTCCCCCCTCCCTCCGCATTCATCCTACTTTCCACGTGTCGAAGGTGAAACTGGCGGTTACTGACCCCCTTTGCCCTCCTCCTGCAGCGCAACCCGCGCCCCGGATGATTGGTGGCCATCCGGCCTGGTCCGCCTCCTCCATCCTGGACTCCCGGCGCCGGGGTCGTGGGTTGCAATACTTGGTGGACTGGGAGGGCTATGGGCCCGAGCATCGACAGTGGGTGCCCCCGTCGTTTGTGTTGGACCCGTCGCTCATCGCGGACTTCCACCGAGCGCACCCGGATAAGCCATCGCCAGGAGGCGCTGCTAGAGGGGGGAGTACTGTCACGCCGCGCCATTCATCAGCGGCGCCACCTGCTCACGCACCTGCTACTCGTCAGCGGCGAAGGATAAAAGCCGCCTCGCCCTGAGCGTCGGCCTGAAGCCGTAGACTTCATTTCCTTTGTATGGACTTCTACCACATTCTCTTCAGCATCCTCATCTCCGGTAAGAAGTTCACTTACCTCATCTCTCCAGTCTGCTCCCCTGTGCACAGGTGGATTCCTCGGCGGCGGACAATCCCGTCCCTCGTCTCTCCTCGCTGCTGCACCGAGCCCTGCAGGTGGCTGTCTCCCGGGCTTCCATCCTTGAAGCGCCAGTCATCTGCCCAAACAAGTAAGCTTCTCTCCCTCGCCTATTCTCCTCCCGTGTTGGTGTGTGCTCATCACCCTGTGTCTGTTTTCTCCCATAGGGTTGCCGGCTGAACGGTCTCCTGCCTCTGGGTCCGAAGCAGACGCCACCACCAACACATTAACATTCCGCAGACACGCACCCAAACATCCCTGTTGTTAATAAACAGTTTGAACTACTCTGAGCCTGTGTGTGTGCGTCTCCTGAGCCGAACGTTATGTCAGCACCCTTCAAACCTGAGACAACTAGAGCAGTTTGCTCATGAGGAGTGGGCCAAAATACCTGCTGAGAGGTGCAGAAGTCTCATTGACAGTTACAGAAATAGTTTGATTGCAGTGATTGCCTCAATAGGTTGTGCAACAAAATATTAAGTTAAGGGTACCATAATTTTTGTCCAGGCCTCTTTCATGAGTTTGTTTTTTAAAATAATTCTGTTGAACCACAATTCAAAAGCATTGTCTGATATTCATTGGTTAATTTTAATAGAATTTTTATTTATTACCACTTTTGTCAGATTCAAGTTATTTCTGTGACCATTGTGCGTTTTTCTTTCATTAACAGAGGGGTACCAAGGATTTTGTCCACATCTGTAAGTATCTGGTAACGATATTTCTGCTTGATGCTGTGAAATTGGATAGCACAAATTTGAACGTTATCAAATAGTGGTCAGTCAGTGTAGGATTTTGAGGGATGACAAGCAGCTCATCAATTTCTACATCATAGGCCAAGACCAGGTCAAGGGTGTGATTATGATGATGAGTTGGTTTACTAACACACTGAGAAAAACCACTGAATTTAAGAGGGAGAGAAATGTTACACTATGACTATCATTATCAACATCTATATGAATATTAAAATCACCAGCTATGATAATCTTGTCTGAACTAAGAACTAACTATGGTTATGGTTATGGTTATGGTCTGAGGAGACAATGGATACCCTAAAGGGCTGTTTTGAAGCCACCGCCTGGAAGCAGCTCTGCGATCCACATGGTGAGGACATCGATGGCCTCATTCACACCTTCACGGGCTACCTCAGCTTCTGTGTGGACAAATCCGTTCCCACCAAGACCATACGGCGTCACTCAAACAACAAACCCTGGATCAACCCTGAGATAAAAACACTTCTGAGAGAGAAGAAGAGGATCTTCAGGTCAGGGAACAGGGAGATGCTGAAGTCCGTACAGAGGGAGCTGAGGAGAAAGATCAGAGAAGGCAAGGACAGCTTCAGGAAGAAGATGGAGGACAAGCTGCAACAGAGCGACATCAGCGGGGTCTGGAGAAACCTCAAAACCATCTCGGGGCTCCAGAATACCTCCCCCCAGGCCACAGGGGGCAGGGAGTGGGCGAACAACCTGAATCTGTTTTTCAATAGATTTGACCAACCGCCCTCCCCCCTGACTGCACAACAACCACTGCTGCCTCTAAAGAAATCAAGTCCTGCTGCCCACTCCCCACTCCACCAACACCCCCCCACTCCCAACACACAGCCCCCCATCCTGACCCTGACCAGGACCCAGGTGAGGACGGAGCTGAGGAAGATCAAGGCGAGGAAGGCGCCGGGACCGGACGGCATCAGCGCAAAGCTCCTCAAGTCCTGTGCAGACCAGCTGTGTGAGATTGTGACGTATATCTTCAACATGAGCCTGAAACTGGGGAGGGTACCACAGCTGTGGAAAACATCTTGTGTGGTACCTGTACCAAAAACTTCCCACCCCAAAGACCTGAACAGCTACAGACCGGTGGCCTTGACGTCCCACTTGATGAAGACCCTGGAGAGACTGCTCCTTGCTCACCTCCGCCCCCTGGTGGAACCAGCGATGGATCCACTCCAGTTCGCCTACCAGCATGGCATTGGGGTGGAGGATGCGGTGATCTTCCTCCTTCACCGTTCTCTGTCCCACCTGGAGAAGCCCGGGAATATGGTGAGGATCATGTTCTTTGACTTCTCCAGTGCTTTCAACACCATCCAACCGATGATCCTGAAGGACAAGCTGCTGCGCGCAGGGGTGGACCAGCACCTGTCATCATGGATCCTGGACTACCTCACGAACCGGCCTCAGTTTGTGAGAACCCGGGACTGTGTGTCCGACACGATCATCAGTAGCACGGGGGCCCCCCAGGGAACGGTGCTGGCTCCCTTCCTGTTCACTCTTTATACTGCGGACTTCTCACACAACACAACACACTGCCATCTACAGAAGTTCTCTGATGACTCTGCGATCGTTGGCCTCATCTCCAATGGAGATGAAGCTGAGTACAGAGGGCTTATCCAGGACTTCGTGGACTGGTGCCATCGGAACTGCCTCCAGATCAACGCGAGGAAAACTAAGGAGCTGGTGGTGGACTGCCGCAGGCATGGGCAGCCCCTCACAGTACCAGTAAATATACAGGGAACAGACATCGAGATGGTGACATCCTATAAGTACCTGGGTATTCATCTGAACAATAAACTAGACTGGTCACACAATACTGATGCACTCTACAAGAAGGGACAGCGCAGGCTGTTCCTGCTGAGGAGACTCAGGTCTTTTGGTGTACAAGGGGCGCTGCTGAAGTCATTCTATGACACGGTGGTGGCATCAGCCATCACTTTTGGAGTGGTCTGCTGGGGCAGTGGCATTACTGCAGCCGATAGGAAGAGACTGAACAAACTGATTAAGAAAGCTAGCTCTGTCCTGGGGCAGCGCCTTGATCCGATGGAGGAGATAGGAGAGAGAAGGACGGTGGCTAAACTGTCATCTCTGCTGGAGTCCGAGTTCCACCCTATGCAGGACATACTGAATGCACTGAGGAGCTCATTTAGCAGCAGACTACATCATCCCAGGTGCACAACCGAGAGGTTTCGTAGGTCCTTCCTACCAACGGCTGTCAGACTGTACAACCTAAGCAGGGCTGCTCGCAGAGATAGCAAAAAGACGTAACAAACTAATAGTTTTTTGAATGCAAAAGATGCAATAGACTTACACAATGGTCCCCTCCGGCATACAACTAGGAACTTACCGGTCGCTATGGAGGGTGAGAATATGTATGGGCACATAATCATACCATGTAGGATAACTAAGTAGACGATTATGCTGTTTCATTCCATCTAGCAACAATGCTCTGCACTGTGTGTGTTTATATATTTACATATTTATTCCATCTAGCTACAATGCTCAGCACTGGGTGTGTTTATATATTTATATATCTACATATTATTCCATCTAGCTACATTGCTCCGCACTGTGTGTGTTTATATACTTGCATATTTATTCCACCTAGCTGCAATGCTCCGTACTGTGGGTGTTTATATATTTACATATTTATTCCATCTAGCTACAATGCTCTGCACTGTGTGTTCATATATTCATATATTTATTCCATCCAGCTACAATGCTCTGCACTGTGTGTCTGTGTGTGTGTGTGTATATATATATATTTTATAGTAATACGTACATATGTATATTAGCTGCTCTTGCTTGCTTGTTTTTTTTGTTTGTTTTTTTTTTTTTTTTTTTTCTTGCCTTCTGATTGTTGCTCTGAGTGTTGCTATCCCTGTGCTGTTGCAATCCTGGAATTTCCCCGTTGTGGGACTAATAAAGGCTTATCTTATCTTATCTTAACTCAGAGAATTCAGACATAAATTCAGCAAAAGAAGCACTGGGAGGGTGATATACTGTGGTAAATAAAATAGGCTGCTCTGACCTCCAGGATGGGTGTGCTAAGCTAAAAATTAAGCATTCAAAAGAGTTCCAATTTAAGTTTAGCTTAGGCTGAGGGTTCATTGGTAATGTGGATTCATATATTATCCCGACACCACCACCTTGGCCAGTGTTTCTAGGAATATGAACATTACCATAGCTGGGGGGGGGGGGGGCTCATTGATACAAACAAAATCATTGGGTGTAGTAGCCATGTTTCTGTGAGACAGAGTATATTTATATTGTAATCCGTGATCATATCATTAATTAAGGTTGCTTTATCTGACAGATCTTATATTCAGCAGTCCGCATTTAATTATTTTATTTAACTGTGGTAAATTAGTGGTTTTAATCTTTATTAAGTTATGTTGTATTTGTCTTGGGTTATAATGTTTTGGGTAATGGGGGACAGACACAATCTCAATGGGGTTATGAATTGAAGACTGATCTAAACAGCGAGAATTATTTGGATTAATAGGATTAATATGAGAAGTGGAAGCAAAGAAGGGCTGGCTGGCAGACCCAGGTACTTTGGGGTGAGTTAACACACCAGCTTTCAGTCACTGTACTAAAAAAATGCTGAATGGAATAAAACAGATTGTCCCTTAGAACACGTGCACTGAGTCTATTTGGATGGATGCCATCTGGCCTCATAAATGATGGGCAGTTCCAGAACAGGTTGAAATTGTCAATAAAACCAATGGTAAAAGTAGGACATGTTGAACACAACCAGGTATTAAGGCTAAGAGTTCTGCTAAAATAATTGCAACCTCTTCTAAAAGGAGCAAGTGGTCCAGAAATAAACACACGCCTGCCACAGTTCTTAAGAGTGGACAGAAGGCTCCTGAAGTATCTCTTTAAGATCTCAGATGCTTCATCTGGGATGTTGTTGCATCCAACGTGCACAATAACAGTTTTAGCGAGGGGGTATTCATTTAATAGGTCAGGGGTAAGAGCCTCATTGTCTGACACTTTAGCCCCAGGAAAAAATTTTGTAACACAGTACCTGCTTCTGGCATTCCTCATTATTGAATTACCAATTGCCAGCGTCGTCTGGGGGGGCTTTGTCCGTGGCTTCTGAAATGGTGAATAATTTTGCCATAGTTGCTGCTGTGGTGACGGGATGCGGATGCGGGGGGATGTGCTCTCTTCGTTTTGGAGCTGGTGTATAGTTTGGCACACCTAAGGTAGTTTTGATCCGGGGTTTGTGGGTTTGGGCTGCTGCTGAAGGAATAGGGGCAGCCATGGGAGGATGATCGACGTCCAGGTGGGGGAAATCTTCCAGGGAAAGGATGTCGAATCTGTTTTCCAGCAAAATGTGAAGGGAGGAGGTGCGGCCATGTCTGCTCAGTCCCCAATGTTTGCTATTTGGCTCAACCAAAGTCCAGGGCACACATTGAGGCTGTGACAAACCACCCAGGGCTTTGGGTTTAGCTCCGAGCTGAAGCCAGTGTTTGATGCTGGAGTCCTGGACAACTGAGGTGACCGGAGCAGGGGTGGAAGTGGATGGCGAGGTGCTAATTTCACCCAGGTAAGTAGCTGTCTCTGTTAGCTGCGAGTCCATTGCTGGGGCCAATGTCCGTCCAAAAATAATAGTGTCAAGGTTGTTTTCAGCCTCGCGAATCTTATAAAGGTTAGAGAGTCTCAATTCCAACTCAGAAACTTTCTTAGAGAGGGAGACACAGCTGACACAAGTAGGAGATGGAGCCATGGCTTTCCAGGCCAGAAGTGGTTAGCTAGCTAGCTAAAACAGGTTAGCCTAACCTGGTGAACAGTCCTGCCTGGGGTCTGATTCACCTGTGTGCCTGATCGGGCTTTCGTATTTACTAAGCTAACACTCAGTATTAGCTTAGTAAATACTAAGCTAATATCACTTATATCAGTAAAAGAGATAAAGAGATAAAAATTTAAAATGGAGCTAGTACAACAAACAAAAACAGACAAGATAATGCTTTGACAACGTCATGACAGTTTACAAACAGACGCCAACACATGCCCACTCTGCCTCACAAAGCAACAGTATAACTGTTGGTGAGCCAGTCTTTTTGTGCCAACAGCTGAGGTAGTGATTGTGTTACCATCTCGGGGGGGAAGGGGGGGTGAACAGAGTTCAAGGTCCTGATGGCCTGATGAACGAAGCTGTAAGCAGTCTTGTGGAGCGGGCCTGGAGGTTTCGGTACCTTTTCCCCAAAGGCAGGGGGCTGAAGAGGGAGTGTAAGGGGTGGGAGATGTCACCTGTGATGCTGATGGCTCTGCAGGAGAGGCAGGTGGGGTAGATGTCTGAGAGGATGTCTGATTATGGCTCTACTTTTTCTGTATATAGGATTTATGGGTTTTATCATTTATCTTTATTTGCCCTATGAGATTGCTGGGTTTTATCTTTTATTTTTACTTGCACTATGGGTAGCATTACTGTACACAGACTGCTGTTGTTTTTCATCCTTGTTCCTTCTTTTCTTATGTATTGCACACACCACTAAGAGAGAGAGGAATGGCATATCAATTCCCCTGTATGTCCTGTACGTATAGAAGTACTGACCAATAAAAATCCTTGAATTTTTAAATATAGGTCATGTGGCAATTTGCAACTCTGAACTCCAAAGTTTCTCTTTTATGGGTGCTAAGGTGGAGTAAGATGTGATAATGGAGCCAGTTGAATGCAGAGTGGTCATCAGGCTCCTGTACTTAAGAAGTTGCACACCATATGAGAACGTTCAATGAGGGAGGATGCTCCATCATATGATATTGTCAAGCACTGGCATCAACAGTTAAAGTGTGGTCGAACATCAGTGGAAACAGCACCCAATCCCCAGCAACCACAGTGCACTAGGCCTGTGCGATATGACAATATATATCGGATGACGATATAAAAATGTCCATCATTTCATAGAATACTCCATCATTTATATCGTTATTTAAAATGCACATACTGTACTCCCGTTTACCCCTCATGAATCGTCACCTTATCGTGGTGGAGGGTTTGTGGGCCCTAGTGATCCCAGGAGCTATGTTGTCTGGGGCAGTTTGCCTCTGGTAGTGTCACCCAAGATAAACTGGTCCTGGGTGAAGGGTCAGACTAAAGGTGCGTTCAGACCAAACATGAACAGGTGGTACGAATCCATATAAAGTGAATGGGAAGACGCGAGTACGCGCAAATTTGCACAGTTTGCGAATTTGCGTTTGCATCTGCACATTAGCTAGCTAGCTAGCTGCTAGCATTGAGATTCTGCTGTCACCGGAGTAAAAGTATCACCACTGCAGAGTAAACTAGTTTGAAAATGAAACTCACTCACCAGGAGGCAGGAGGACCGGGAACTCTTCAGCTGAATCGGGATTTTGGAGTCATTTACCCATGGTTTCTGACCACGGACGTCCTAGCAAGCTAGCAAGCTAGCAATGTAAACACCCATCATCTGTGAAGTTTTGGAGGCTTGAGACAACATTTTCAGGTGAGCCCCCAGTCAGATAATGTGAACCTTAGCATGACATTATTTTTGGAATTTCAACAGCAGGTTGAGCACATCTGCAGAAGATTTAAAGACAACTTCGCCTGTCTGCATCTCACTATTCATGTCTGTTCATGTGTTTACATTGAGTTATAATGTAATCGTGCCACGCGAAAAATTTGTCTGTACGGGTTTGGTGTGAACACACCTTTAGAACGATCCAACAGACTCTCATGATGAATGCTAAAACAAGGATTCAGTGTACCCCGCCCAGTATGGGGTTACCAGGGCCCCATCCTGGAGCCAGGCCTGGGGAGGGGCTCGATGGCTAGCGCCTGGTGGCCAGGTTTCCACCCATGGACCCGGCCGGGCTCAGTCAGAAGGAGTTACATGGGTTTGCCCCCCAGTGGGCTCACCACCTGCAGGAGGGACCATCGGGGTCCGGTGCTATGTGGATCAGGTGGCGGTCGAAAGCGGAGACCTTGGCGGTCTGATCCCAGGCTTTCTAAACTGGCTTTTGGGACTTAGAATGTCATCTCTCTAGTGGGGAAGGAGCCTGAGCTGGTGTATGAGGTTGAGTGACACCGGCTAGATATAGTCGGCCTCACCTCAACACACAGCTCTGGTTCCGGAACCAGTCTCCTGGAGAGGGGCTGGAGCTTGGCCTACTCTGGAGTTGCCCTGGGCGAGAGGCGGTGAGCAGGGATGGGTATTCTTGCCCCCCCCCCACCTTGCGGCCTCTATATTGGAGTTTTCCCCAGTGGACGAAAGGGTTTCTTCCCTGCACCTTTGGGGTGGGAAATGGGTCCTGACCATCATTTGTGCCTATGCACCAAATGATGGTTCAGAGTACCCACCCTTTTTCTAGTCTCTGACTGGGGTGCTGGAGGGTGCTTCTCTTGGAGACTCCATTGTCCTAATGGGGGACTTCAATGCACACATAGGCAATGACAGTGAAACCTGGAAGGGGGTGATTGGGAGGAACAGCTTGCCCGATCTGAACCCGAGTGGTGTTCAATTATTGGACTTCTGTGCTAACCACAGTTTGTCCATAACGAACGAACACCGTGTTCAAGCATAACGGTGTCCATATGTGCACCTGGCACCAGGACACCCTAGGTTGCAGGTCAATGATCGATTTTGTTATTGTGTCATCAGACGTGCGACTATATGTCTTAGACACTCGGGTAAAGAAAGGTGCAGCGCTGTCAACTGATCACCACCCGGTGGTGAGTTGGATCCGATGGCAGGGGAGGATGCCTTTTAGACCTGGTAGACCCAAATGTATAGTGAGGGTGTGCTGGGAACATCTGGCTGAGGCCCCTGTCAGGGAGGTTTTCAACTTCCACCTCCGGAAGAACTTCGACCACATTCCAAGGGAGTCTGGAGACATGGAGTCTGAATGGGCCATGTTCTCCACCTCCATTGTTGAAGTGGCTGCCCAGAGCTGCAGCCGCAAGGTTGTCAGTGTATCTCGTGGTGACAACCCCCGAACCAAGTGGTGGACACCAGTGGTGAGGGGAACCATTAAGCTGAAGAAGGAGTCCTATCAAGCTTGGTTGGCTTGTGGGACTCCCAAAGCATCTGAGGTGTACCAGCAGGCCAAACAGAATGTGGCTCGGGTGGTTGCTGAAGCAAAAACTCAGGTGTGGGAGGAGTTCGGTGAGGCCATGGAACAAGACTTACGGTCAGCATCAAAGAGATTCTGGCAAACTGTCGAGCGGCTCAGGAGGGGGAATTAGCTCCCTGTCCACACTGTGTATGGTGCAGATGGGGCGCTGCTGACTTCGACTGGGGAGATCATCGGGCGGTGGAAGGAATACTTCCATCAGGCGGTGGAAGGAATTGAGGATCTCCTCAATTCCACTGACACACCTTCCACAGAGGAAGCAGGGCTTGTGGACGAGGGGGACGACTCGCCCATCACAGGGGCTGAGTTCGCCAAGGTGGTTAAAAATCTCTTTGGTGGTTGGGCATTGGGGGTGGACGAGATTCGTCCTGAGTACCTCAAGGCCCTGGATGTTGTAGGGCTGTTATGGTTGATACACCTCTGCAACATTGCGTGGAGATCGGGGACAGTGCTTTTGGCATGGCAAACTGGGGTGGTGGTTCCTCTCTTTAAAAAGGGGGACCGGAGGGTGTGCTCCAACTTTAGAGGTATCACACTCCTCAGCCTCCCTGGGAAGGTCTATGCCAAGGTACTGGAGAGGAGAGTCTGGCCGTTGGTCGAACCTCAGATTCAGGAGCATCAATGTGGTTTTTGTCCTGGCCGTGGCACATCGGACCAACTCTTTACCCTCTCGAGAATCTTCGAGGGTTTGTGGGAGTTTGCCCACCCAGTTTACGTGTTTTGTGGACTTGGAGGAGGCATTCGACCGCGTCCCTTGTGGTTTTTTTTGGGGGGTGCTTCAGGAGTATGGGGTATCAGGCTTGTTACTATGAGCTATACAGTATCTATACGACCGTTGTGAGATTTTGGTTTGTATTGCCAACACTCGGTCGGACTCATTCCCAGTGAGAGTTGGACTCCGCCAGGGCTGCCCTTTTTCACCAATCCTGTTCATAATTTTTATGGACAGGATTTCTAGGCGCAGCCAGGGAACGCAAGGTGTCATGCTTGGTGACCACAGGATCTCATCTCTGTTGTTTGCAGATGATGTTGTCCTGTTGGTTTCATCCAGCAATGACTTACAGGTCATACTGGGGCAGTTTGCCGCTGAGTATGAAGCAGCTGGGATGAGAATCAGCACTTCCAAGTCTGAGTCCATGGTCCTCAGCCGGAAAAAGGTGGATTGTCCTCTCCAGGTTGGGGGCAAGCTGCTGCCCCAAGTGGAGGAGTTTAAGGATCTTGGGGTCTTATTCATGAGTGAGGGGAGAATGGAGCGAGAGATTGACAGACAGATCTGAGCAGCATCTGCAGTGATGCGGACGTTGTACCGGTCTGTTGTGATGAAGAAGGAGCTAAGCTCTAAGGCAAAGCTGTCAATTTACTAGTCAATCTACGTTCCTACCCTCACCTCTGGTCACGAGCTTTGGGTAATGACCGAAAGAATGAGATCGCGGATACATGCGGCTGAAATGAGCTTTCTTCATAGGATTGCTGGACTCATCCTTAGAGATAGGGTAAGAAGCTCAGTCATCCGGGAGAAGCTCAGAGTAGAACCGCTGCTCCTCCACATTGAAAGGAGCCAGTTGAGGCGGTATGGGCATCTGATCAGGATGCCTCCTGGACACCTCTCACTTGAGGTGTTTCGGACATGTCCCACTGGGAGGAGACCCCGGGGTAGACCCAGGACTTGCCGAAGAGACTATGTCTCCCAGCTGGTCTGGGAACGCCTTGTTATCCTCTCTGAAGAGCTGGAGCAGGTGGCTGGGGAGAGGGAAGTCTGGGCTTCTCTGCTTGAACTGCTTCCTCCACGACCTGGACCTCCGGAAAAGCAGTAGAAGATGGATGGATGGATGGATTGATACTCCTGTTTATTCAGTAAAGCTCTTCACCACTACTTGTCAGTGCCCCGTCTCTCCTCTGCAGTGCGCACAGCAAAACAGATGTGTCGTGGGTGGCTAGGCTTCAGTCTGGTGGATGCTAATCAGTGTTGCCAGATGTACGAAAATTATCATATTTGTACAATAATTTTGCCCTCTGTACGATGTATGATCAATAATTTCAAAATTCCCCTAATGTACAATAATTTGACACCTTTATTACATGGCTACATTAATACATTAGCAAACACAATCAAAATATGGATCCTGCGCATACATACTACATTTGTTTTTATGCATCATCTCGTGTGCGTGGGCTGTGTGGAAAAGAAGACGGAAGACTCGTGTTGCAGTAGGAGAGAGGCAGCCTCGGGTGGACGTTAGCGATGGGATTCACAGTTCACTGAAACGTGCTCAGTCAAGCTAAAAAGATCCGTTAGAAATAGTGTTGCACCAAATCACTCAGTGCTGTACTGGCGCTCCACCTGTCTACCACTCACTGAACTGAGAGTCAGCTGAACCGAGCGGGTGGTGTTCATTTGCTGCTCAGGCGGTAGATTCAGTTGCTGATCCCTGGCTTCCACTACAGCTTCGTTGAGTGATTCATTACAGTACATTCATCCATAAAAACTAGTACACTCGATTGAATCGTTCTTGTGCGTTACAGCACTAATGCAGGCACGGCAGATTGAACAAATAAGCAACGTCACAAGCAGGTTGAGAAATGAATTGGGGGGACGATCCCAGTTTTACTAGGTGGTTCAAACCTGTTGTTGGCATTAGTCATAAAGTTTTCTGTCACTGCTGCAACATGCAAATGTCTGCAAAAATGCCACAGAATTGTAGTTCTCAGTAAAACTGAAACAGGTTTCTGCTTCGATTGTCAGAGGCATTTTAGTAGTAGTTTAGGTGATTGATTTTTCCTAATGTGTAAACAGAGAACTTCTCAGAATATTTATTAGGCAAGACCCTTTGACGATGGACATCGGGAGACAAAGCCTTAAAAAAACATATCTAACTAGAAAAGCACTCGGAGAGCGCAGACCTCCGCCAAGCGGCACAGTTCCCCCCATAGAGTGTTTGTGTGTACGTTTTCAGATTCCCTGAGCATGAAAAGATATGAGTAGCAATTGGATTCACAATGATTATTTGTTTATTTGACATGGACAGTGCAATAAACAGACAATTAATGAATGACAATCAATGTGATAGTGATAGGATTAGTGGTTCAGTAGTGTAAAATGGGGCTATAAGGGACGGCGGGTTAATAAGGGACACTTTTGTGGGAAATGTTTTAAATGTAATTCTGCTTTTTTTATTTTGAGCAGGACGCTGAGTTGTGTTGTTATTGTCAAATATCCATGAATCCTTCATCAAATCTAGGCGGAAGCAAAATTAAAAAAGCAGAATTACATTTAGAAAAGTGTCCCAATTACCCCGCCGTCCCTTATAGCCCCGTTTTACGGTTGTAAAAGCATTGCCTCCTTGGCGGAGGTAATAAACTGAAGTGTTCGTGTGTCCATCTCCTCCACTGACGGATGCAGATTGGTTAGACAGGTTGCCGTGGGTTTTATATTATATTGGGGTTGCGCTCCGCAGCAAAACAGAATTTAGAGTCTTCCCCGGCAGAGAGGTCGTTTTTACGCAGCGCGGAGCGCTGGGCGGGGAATTTGTGGCAAATAATGGTGCGGCGGACAGGTGTCCGTGTCAGGTTTTGCAGCGTGGCGCAAAAGCAGTCACGCTGGCGTGCCCAGGGCAGCAGTGTTTTCCGCGTGCTTTTGTGCCTAAAACGTTGAAGAACGCGGAGTTTGTGTTGGTCAGACACGACAACCAGCGCAATGTGCGCAGCACCTATGGCTGGCACAGGCACGCTGGGGGTCCGAGGCCAGCAGTGTTTTCCGCATGCTTTTGTGGCTAAAACGTTGAAGAAGGCGGAGTTTGTGTTGGTCAGACACGACGCCCAGCGGCCTCCATTGCGCCTGCGCACATGTTGAAAATGGCCCTATGTCACAGTGTGGAAAAATGCTTTAAAAAAATTCCTGTATCCAGACGGTGAACCGGATCACCCCCAAAATTTAATCAGTTCTTCCTTGTACTATTTCCAACAACGCCTGAAAGTTTCATGCAAATCCGTCCAAGACTTTTTGAGTTATCTTGCTAACCAACAGACAGACAGACAGACAAACAGACAGACAGACAAACAGACAAACACACAAACCCTGGCAAAAACATAACCTCCTCCTGGCCTTTTCGGCCTGGCGGAGGTAATAAACGTTTACCACTCCTCTAAAAACGCACATTTCCATGTTAAATCAAAAAATAATGTGCCTCGCTACATTGTAACAAGTTCACTCACTGCGCAGTCCTCACCGTGCATGTGCAGATCAATGCATCTTCTACTTTGCTTTCCCAACACTCATTTGGGGGGGATGGCTTACGGTTACTTACACAGCTGTTTCAGCAAAAACACACGAGTTTGACTCCCACTCTCGTCTGTCACTGACCTTTTTCTTCGTTTTTTTTCCTTACTTTGTTTTTCACTCCACTAATCAAAGGTTCCTGTGAGGTTAGGGTTAGGCATTAAAGTATGGGTTAGGTTGTAGGGAACCCACGCTGGGATAATCATCTCAAACTGGAAGCAGAGGGGAGGGGAATATCCCCTCTGCCGGCAGAGCGTGGGGGATTTAATGGAGGACAGTATGTATTGTAATGGGTGAATGTATTGTGATGCAAGATTTCAGGCAACAGGGGGAAGGAATGGAGTGATATAAAAGGAGAGACCCTGGTGTATAGAGAGAAGTGTTTTTCTGTGTATGAATAAAGTGAGAGAGAGAAAGAAAGTTCGTCTGTCGTGCAAGTCTGGTTTCTTATTTGCACTCTCCACACTGGTGACCCTTGACGAATTATGGAACATGAGGCAAGAACCCCAGAGTCGGCCAGGACGGGAAGCCCCAGCAACGCGGCAAGCATCCCAGAGACGGCCCAGACAGGAAGCCCCAGCAAAGCGTGCGCTGTTTCGGTCAAACTACCAGACTTTTGGCTGCACGACCCACGGTCTTGGTTCCACCACACCAAGGCTCAGTTCGCCCTCCGGGGAATAACGGCAGATGACACCAGATATTACTATGTGGTCGCAGTGCTGGATGCTAGCACGACTCAGCAAGTAGCGAGCCTGCTCCAACAGCCTCCAGCCCACGATAAATACGGGGCTCTCAAGGCCGCGCTGACCCGGCACTACACACTCTCGGACTGTGAGAGAGCGGAGAGGCTCCTGAGGCGCTCCAAGTTAGGAGATGGGTCAGCGGTCAAACTGATGGAGAAGATGTTGGCGTTGATGGGCACGGACGACGGGCACTTTCTGTTTGCCCACCTTTTCCTCTAGAACCTCCCAACAGAGGCAAGAGCGGTCCTGGCCAACTCGCCGTTGCTAGCTGCACGCGATGACCGTGCGCTAGCCCAGGAGGCAGATCAGATCATCCACACCACCAGAGCCCTCACAGTGAACACGGCAGCATCGGAGCCCAGCGAGACAACCAGCGGAGGCGAGGAGCCGGCGACGGTAGCGGCAGCAGGAGCCAGAAGGCGCCAGAGAGACACGCTCTGCTCCTACCACCGCCGCTTTGGAGAGAACGCACGCAGATGTGCGCCACCGTGCCAATTCAAGCGTTCGGGAAACGCCAAGACCGGCAGTCAGTAGCAGCTGCGACCACTGGTGAAGAAAACAAGCTGCTCTACGTGACGGACTCACGCTCGGGGAGACGGTTCCTCGTAGACACCGGCTCCCAAAAGAGCCTCATCCTGCCGTCCTACGCCGACCGGCTAGCGGCCCCAAGCTTATAGCCGCAAATGGCTCGGACATTAGGACTTTTGGTGAGAGGACACTGACTGTATCCCTACACTGCCGTACGTACGAGTGGACATTTGTAAAATGGTAAATGGTAAATGGCATTCACTTATATTGCGCTTTTATTCTCATCTCTTGATGACCAAAGCGCTTTACAGATCCTGCAATCCACCCATTCACACACACATTCACACACTGATGGTGGCATGCTGCCTAACATGTCATAGCGGCATGCAGTTTCCCAATCTTGGGAGCTGATTTTCTGTGTGCACACGGGTTGCTAGCCGATGTTGCTAACAGACGCCTGGTTAATGCAATGTCTTTTGATTCTCTCCCCTGTACAGCTCGAGGGGCCGGGCCAACAACACTAGCCAACGTCACAGCTCCAGGCGGTAAGTTCCACACACTGCTCACTCAGTTCCCAGCACTCACGGTCCCGACGTGTTCGGCGGCCACCACTAAACACGGGGTGGAACACTTTATCACCACCACTGGGTCGCCCGTTTTCGCGCGACCTCGGTGCCTGGACGGAGCTAAACTGGCCATAGCACGCGAGGAATTTGCCAACTTGGAAAGGTTGGGCATCATCAGGCGCTCAAACAACCCTTGGGCATCCCACTACACATGGTCCCTAAGGCCAAGGGATCGTTGCAACCATGTGGAGATTTCCGCAGATTGAATAACGCCACAGTGCATGACCACTACCCGATTCCCCATATTCAGGATTTTTCCATTCACCTCGCCGGGGCACGCATTTTTTCTAAAATAGACCTGGTCCACAGTTACCACCAGGTCCCGGTGTGCGCGGAGGACATACCCAAAACAGCGGTAATAACTCCGTTTGGCTTGTTTGAGTTTTTACGTATGCCCTTTGGATTAAAAGGCGCGGTACAAACATTCCAACGCATGATGGATGCGGTGTTGCACGATCTGCCGTTTGTGTTTGTCTACCTGGATGATATCCTGGTGGCCAGCGTGTCCAAGGACGAACACGTAACCCACCTCAGGACGGTTTTCCAGAGGTTGGAGGAGCACGGGTTAATAATCAACCCGGCGAAATGCCAGTTCGGAGTGACGGGATTGACTTTTTGGGGCACCGCATCTCACTGGAGGGCGCGATACCCTTGCCGGACAAGGTGCGCGCCGTGGCGAATTTTCCCCAGCCTCAGACGGTCAGGGCACTGCAAGAGTTTTTGGGGATGGTTAACTTTTATAACCATTTCCTCCCCCGCACACCTCAGCTCATGCAGTCATTGTACACCACAGTCAAGAAATGGAAGCTGGCGGACAGAGTCGAATGGACTCCGGAGTGGGAGCAGGCATTCTCTGAGGTTAAAACAGCCCTGGCAAACGCCGCACTGTCGGCGCACCCGGACCCCGCGGCCTGGATAGCACTCACTACGACACCTCGGACGTGGCCATAGGGGCCGTCATGGAGTAACGCGTTGCCAGTTCTTGGCAGCCGCTCGCTTTTTTCAGCAGGGTTTTGCGCGACAGTGAGCGTAAATACAGCGCGTTCGACAGAGAGTTGCTGGCTCTCCACCTGGCCATACGACACTTCCAGTTCGGGCTAGAAGGGCGCAGCTTCACTGCATTCGTGGACCACAAACCGCTAACGTACACGATGACCAAGGTTTCGGAACCATGGTCGGGCTGGCAGCAGAGACAGCTGGCCGCGATCTCGGAGTTTACGACCGATATTCAGCATGTGGCCAGTAAACTGAATGTGGTGGCGGACTGCCTCTCGTGCGCAGTAGTGGCCCCAGTCTGTGTAGGGATAGATTATACAGCCATGGCCACAGAGCAGACTGGCGATGTGGACGTGTGCGCGCTCCAATCTGGACCAACAGGGTTAAGGCTGGAGAGCAGAGTACTGCAAGACAGCAGCCCCCCAATCTGTGACGTCTCCACGGGACGCCCGCGCCCGGTGGTCCCAGTTGCTTGGCGCCGCCGAGTGTTTGAGTCAGTTCATGCTCTGGCGCACCCAGGAGTGCGCGCGTCAGTCAAAATGGTGGGAGCAAAGTTCGTATGGCCAGGCCTGCGCAAACAAGTGAAAGAGTGGGCTGCAGCCTGCGTAGCGTGCCAACGAGCCAAAGTACACAGACACACGAAGGCCCCTTTGGAGCTGTTTCGTATACCGGCTAAGAGGTTCGACCATGTTCACGTGGACCTCTTGGGCCCCCTCCCGCCATCACAGGGGTTCACGCACCTTCTGACAGTGGTGGACCGCACCACACGCTGGCCAGAAGCAGTCCCGCTAGCGGCAACCACGTCCGCGGACGTGGCGCGCGCTTTTTTGACAACATGGGTGGCACATTTTGGCATCCCGTCGGACATCACGTCCAATAGGGGCCCTCAGTTTGTTTCCGACCTCTGGTCCGCGATGGCCCATAGCCTGGGTGTAGCAATTCATCGCACAACCACGTACAACCCACAGGCCAATGGGTTATGCGAGCGTTTCCATAGGTCACTGAAAGCAGCGCTCAGGGCTTCGCTTACAGATGCAAATTGGGTAGACCAGTTGCCGTGGGTTCTGTTAGGGTTGCGTTCCGCACCAAAAGAGGATTTGGAGGCTTCCCCGGCGGAGCTTGTTTTTTCTTAGCCACTGCGGCTCCCCGGGGAATTTTTACCAGATAATCCCGTGCCAAACAACCATCTGTCTCAGTGTTCACAGCATAGCACAGACACAGGCACGCTACCGGGCCCGGCCCACCACTGTTTTCCACGCGCTTTTGTGCCAAAAACTTTGAAGAACATGGCGTTCGTGTTTGTCAGGCACGATGCCCACCGCCCCCCCATTGCGCACACCCTACGATGGCCCGTACAGAGTGCTGGAACCAGGGGACAAACATTTTTTGTTAGACTTAGGAGGTCGTTGGGAGAAAATATGTATAGACAGACTTAAGCCTGCCTTTGTGGTGGCGGACGAGCAAGTGATGTTGGCTTGGGCCCCTCAGCGTGGAAGACCCCCACTGAGAACTCCCCAGGTAGAAGATTCATCAGAGCAGCCACACGGGCAAGTAGAATGCCCCCCCCTCGCCATTGCCCACCCACAGACAGACACCCCCCCAAGAGCCCCCAACCGGCACAGCAGTGCTGCAGAGTCGAAGGACCCTCGTTACAGCAGATATGGGAGGAGACTGAAGCCAAAAGGACGTGAGGATTGAAGCTCAATCTGAGAGTCTGGGGGGGGGGGGGCGGTGTAGGGAACCCACGCTGGGATAATCATCTCAGACTGGAAGCAGAGGGGAGGGGAATATTCCCTCTGCCGGCAGAGCGTGGGGGATTTAATGGAGGACAGTACATATTGTAATGGGTGAATGTATTGTGATGCAAGATTTCAGGCAACAGGGGGAAGGAATGGAGTGATATAAAAGGAGAGACCCTGGTGTATAGAGAGAAGTCTTTTTCTGTGTATGAATGAAGTGAGAGAGAGAAAGAAAGTTTGTCATGCAAGTCTGGTTTCTTATTTGCACTCTCCACAAGGTTAGGTTAGTTGCTTCATGCTCACACACAATAAAAGTGAAAAAACAAAATACCATTACACATGTTTCTTTTAGCTGTGAATGCCACGTACCCACTGCACGTCAAAAATCCTTTTTACGTGCCTCTGTAAGTTTTCCCTGACTGACAAAACGTGCTACAGAACTTTTTTTTTGCTGAGACTGGCCTCGGTGATTCAACAGAAGGCATATAGAAGATAGTGTGGGGAGACTTGAATAACGAAACCGAATTGTCTTTCATTTCAGTTTATTCAAGAAATCATTCCACTGTCTGCTCTTATTCTTGAGCAGCGAACAAAGAGAGTGAACACACCAAAGTTCTCTCATTTAAACCTTCTCACATCAAACCATTTCCCTCGCGGGGGAAATCACACATCTATATCAAAGTCTCTTTATTCACATTCATTAGCCTTTTATTTACATAACTCCCCCTTCTCTCTTCCCGAGCCTCAGTGGTCAGGAAGTCTTCTGTCCCCTGTCCTCCGCAGGGGGTCCAGGCTCTGTGGCTCCGCACCGCAGGGGGCTGGCTCTCCTTCATCGTGGTTAAATCACATATGCAGTGTCCAACCTATACATGTCTCACAACACAGCCATATAACCCCCCCCCAAACGATGAAGAACAGACTAATTCCCAAAATTTAATATCACCTTACTCACTACTGAATAATCAACACCAACATTCAGTCTGTGCGCCGCTTGGGCTTCAGCCGTCTGCCGAATCTGCTGTGCGTTGGCCCCGCCTTGCCTGCGGTGCTGTTCTGCTTCGGGTCTGTTGACTGAGGAAGAGAGTGGTTAATTGCCCTCTGCGGGGGCCTGCCTCGTCGAGGCGCCACCGCGACCGGTACAGACACGTCCTTCATGACAAAAGCAGGTTTTAGTCTGTCAATACTGACTGTCTCTTTTCTGTCCCCAAAATCTAGCACAAATTGCTTATCACCTGCCTCCAGCACTCGAAATGGCCCTTCGTAAGGTGGTTTGAGCGTTGCTTTAAGGGCTTCGCGCCTGACAAAAACGAAATCGGCATTTTTCAAAGCCTTGGGGACGAAAACTCGTGGAAAAGCGTGATGAACCGGACCCGGGAGCGTGTCTGCCCCCGTGCCAACTAACGGTCCCAGAGCAGAGAGAGGTGGGGGCTCTGGGTGCTCTGGTAAAAACTCGCCCGGCAGCCTCAGAGTTTGTGCGAATACCAGCTCCGCTGGGGAGGCGTCTAAGTCCTCTTTAGGCGCAGAACGCAACCCTAATAAAACCCATGGGAGTTTATTTACCCAATCTGCATCCGTGAGCGACGCTCTGAGTGCTGCCTTCAAAGACCTATGAAAACGCTCGCATAAACCATTAGCCTGAGGGTGGTAAGCCGTAGTGCGGTGAATTTTGGCTCCTAAGCCGTTGGCCATCGCTGACCACAGCTCAGAGATGAATTGCGGTCCTCTATCGGACGTAATGTCCGACGGAACCCCGAAGCGCGCCACCCAAGCCGTTAAAAAAACGCGAGCCACCTCCGCGGCCGTGGTCGTCGCAAGTGGAACCACTTCCGGCCAACGTGTGGTGCGGTCCACCATTGTCAAAAGATACGTGAACCCCTGTGATGCCGGTAGGGGGCCCACAAGGTCGACGTGCACATGGTCGAACCTTCTGGCCGGAATGCGGAACGGTTCTAACGGGGCTCTTGTGTGCCTGTGAATTTTGGCCCGTTGACAGGAAATGCAGGTTTTTGCCCATTCCTTCACGTGCTTGCGCAGGCACGGCCAAACAAACTTTTCCGCCACTAGTTTCACCGACGCGCGCACCCCCGGGTGCGCCAGTGAGTGGACCGAGTCAAAAACACGGCGGCGCCACGTGGCCGGAACCACCGGACGCGGGCGCCCCGTCGACATGTCGCAGATCAGGGGGGGCATACCGGTTTGTAAACACTTGCTCTCCAGCCTCAACCCTGTTGGTCCAGACTGGAGCGCGCGCACGTCTGCGTCCGCCCCCTGGTCCGCTGCCATGGCTGCGTAATCTATACCCACGTGCACCGGGGCTGCGCGCGCCACCGTGCCGCTCTCCTGCGGCGCGGTCACGGTGGCCCGTTCTGCCTCTGCGCGTGTCGGGGTCGTGAACGCGCGTGAGAGACAATCCGCTACTACATTGAATTTGCCCGCGACGTGCCTAATGTCAGTGGTAAATTCCGAGATTGCGGCCAGCTGCCTCTGCTGCCTGCCGGACCACGGATCTGAAATTTTGGCCATGGCGTATGTGAGCGGCTTGTGGTCCACATAAGCGGTGAAGCACCGTCCTTCCAGCCAGAACTGGAAATGACGAATAGCCAAATGCAGCGCCAACAGTTCTCTGTCAAACGCGCTGTATTTTCGCTCAGCCGCGCTTAAAGATTTGCTAAAGAAAGCCAAAGGCTGCCAAACTCCGGCTACCTGTTGCTCAATAACGGCCCCTATGGCTAAATCTGAAGCGTCTGTCGTCAGCGCGATACGTGCTGCAGGGTCTGGGTGGGCCAGGAGCGCAGCGTCAGCCAAGGCTTTTTTAACCTCTGTGAACGCGCGCTCCCGCTCCGGGGACCATTCGACCGCCTGGGTCGGCTTTTGTTTTTTGAGCGCGGCATATAACGGTTGCATGATTTGAGCTGCGTGGGGCAGGAACCGGTTATAAAAATTCACCATCCCCAAGAATTCCTGTAGTGATTTGACCGTTTGTGGACGGGGAAAATCCGCTACCGCGCGTACTTTCTCTGGTAACGGAACCGCTCCCTCCGGGGAGACGCGGTGACCCAAAAAATCAATCCGCTCAACGCCGAACTGGCACTTGGCTGGGTTAACTATTAAGCCGTGCTCTCCCAGCCTCCTAAAAACTGCTGTGAGGTGCGTTTCGTGTTCGTCCTCTGAAGTACTCGCGACCAAAATGTCGTCGAGGTACACAAACACGAAAGGGAGATCGCGTAACACGGCATCCATCATCCGCTGAAATGTTTGCGCCGCCCCTTTGAGACCAAACGGCATGCGTAAAAATTCGAAAAGTCCGAACGGGGTTATTACCGCTGTTTTAGGAATGTCCTCCGGTTGGACCGGGACTTGGTGATAGCCGCGAACTAGATCAATCTTTGAAAAAATGCGCGCCCCCGCCAGGTGCACCGAAAAATCCTGAATGTGCGGGATGGGATAACGATCGTGTGCCGTAGCGTTGTTTAGCCTGCGGTAATCCCCGCACGGTCTCCAGGAGCCATCGGCTTTCGGTACCATGTGCAGCGGCGAAGCCCACGGGCTCTTCGACCTACGAACGATGCCCAGCCTCTCCAGGCTGGCGAACTCCTCGCGCGCAATGGCGAGCTTAACTGCATCCAAGCGCCGAGCTTTTGCAAACACGGGAGGACCAGAAGTGGGGATGAAGTGTTTCACCCCGTGCTTCGCGACCGTCGCTGAAAAAGTGGGCACAGTGAGCGCTGGAAATTGGGTGAGGAGTGTGTGAAACTTACCACCTGCTGTAGCGACGTGGGTCTGTACTGGTGGCGGGGACACTCGAGCTGAACAGGGGAGAGAGTAAAAAGAGAGTGCATTTACCAGCCGTCTATTAGCAAGATCAACTAACAGATTGTGTGAACACAAAAAATCCGCGCCCAACATGTTGAAACTCACCGCCGCTACTACAAAAGTCCATTCATATGTGCGGCCATGTAAGCATAAAGGCAAGGTCCTTCTCCCGTAGGTGTTGATGTTCGAGCCATTTGCCGCTGTAGCTCCGTCACCGTGGGGTCCAGCTACCCGGTCCGCGTATGTTGGGGTGATGAAGCTCACTTGTGCTCCGGTGTCAATGAGGAACACTCGTCCGGAGCGCGCATCCGTGATGTAGAGCAGCTTGTTGCGTTCTCCGAGGGTCGAAGCTGCTAGCGACCCCCGGTCTTGCCGTTTCCCGAACTCCTGAAGATGCAGGGCGGCACACACCTGCGTGCCTTCTCTGCGAACCTCCGATGGTAAAAGCAGAGATCTTCTCCTCCGCTGTGTCGTGCCCGCGCCTCTGTCGCCGGGCTATTGGCTCCCCCTCGTCGCGGCCGTGTTGCCGCCATCGTCGGCCAGTCTGGTTCTGCCGCCTCTGGCTCCCCGCTGTCTCGGGTCGCTGCTGTGGTTGCTTGCCCGCCGCAGGCGTCCAGGATCCCGTCTGCCTCCTGGGCCAGCTCCCGGAACTCCTCCAGGGTGTGACACTTTTTGCCGGCCAGCGTGCTTCTCGCATGCGCCGGGAGGTTGGAGAGGAAGATGAACTGAAAAATGAAATCATCGTTGTCCAACCCTCTCAGCTGTATCATCTCCTCCATCAGGGCGCTCGGCCTGTGTCCACCTTGGTCTAGCAAAGACAGGATCCTCCTCGCCCTCACTTCAGCCGAGGGGGTGAAAAACTTGATGAGGGTGGATTTCAGCTTGCCGTACCTGTCGGTCGCGGGTGGCTGCTCCACCAAGCTTTGCACGCACCGAGCTGTGCTGTTGTCCAGTTTAGCGATGACATGGTGGAACTTAGTGTCATCCACCGTTACTCCTGCGAGCGCGAACTGCGACTCTGCTTGCAGAAACCACGACCGTGGGTTATCCTGCCAGAAATCAGGCAGCTTAACGGCCACTGCGCTCGCCAGCTCTGAGCGCTGTGAGTCCGGGACCCTGAGAATTTCTTCGTTCATTCTCAACGTCGTCAGTCACCAATGTGGGGAGACTTGAATAACGAAACCGAATTGTCTTTCATTTCAGTTTATTCAAGAAATCATTCCACTGTCTGCTCTTATTCTTGAGCAGCGAACAAAGAGAGTGAACACACCAAAGTTCTCTCATTTAAACCTTCTCACATCAAACCATTTCCCTCGCGGGGGAAATCACACATCTATATCAAAGTCTCTTTATTCACATTCATTAGCCTTTTATTTACATAACTCCCCCTTCTCTCTTCCCGAGCCTCAGTGGTCAGGAAGTCTTCTGTCCCCTGTCCTCCGCAGGGGGTCCAGGCTCTGTGGCTCCGCACCGCAGGGGGCTGGCTCTCCTTCATCGTGGTTAAATCACATATGCAGTGTCCAACCTATACATGTCTCACAACACAGCCATAGATAGTTAATTATGACTGATATTTTGGGCCGTTCAGTACAGGCTCATCCTATACTCCACACAGGTAGAGGAGCTTTTTTTCAGCCATCTGTTAGATTATTTAAAGGTAAAATTGTGTTATACAGTAGGTGTAGTGTGGAGTGTGTGTGTGCTGCCGTACCCACCCACAGTGTGACATCAGGAGGGCACGGCCACTTGTATATATAGTTTTGTTCTCCATAATAAAGAGGGAAATTCACTGCATGACAAGAGAAACTCTGACTCCTTTTCTCATACATAACATTTTGGCGATGGAAATAAACCATGGAGGCGTATGGGCTACCTCCACCCCTGCTACCTTTTCTCGAGTACACGGGAGAGCCAGTAATCCTGTGGCCTAAGTGGGTGGCCATGTTCAAGGACTACATCGGGGCGCTGGGCCCACCATCTCGGCGCGGAAGGCAGAAGAATTCTCGGTACGTTGGGTGAAACGGAGTGTTATGTGGACGCTGTCGAGCAGCTGGCCGAGTACTTCACCAAGCAGATGAGGACCACGAAGCTGTGGGTGGCGGGAGTGTTGGTGCCAAATGGAGCTAGGATAGTTAGCTTGGAGAAGCTAACGGCCCACTCAGTGTCGATGCAAGTTAGCCACAAAGCTAACTGCGTGCCAAAAGCAAGTTCCAGGCTACCAGCTCGGCATCGAAGTGGGACCGGGGCCGTGAGTAGAGGAGTCCTTGGTCACTGAAGATGGTGGGCCAGCCAAGGAGCTCAGCACAGTACAGGACCGTAGCGCTGGTGAGTTTGACAGCGCGGTGAGCAACGACAGCGGAGAGGAAGAACAGCGACAGGAGTCATCCCCACAGCTGGAGGCTGGGCAGCAGGAGAGCGGGAACATGCAGGCTGAGAACCCCAGGAGACAGCAGCGACAACCGGGCATGGAGACGACACAGGGGAGCGCCTGGGACGAGGATGCTCAGAGTAGTGATGAAGCGCCTGGGTCGGAGAGTGACGCCAATGAGAGCAAAGCTGAGAGCCCCAGGAGAGAGCAGCTACAGCCGGGCATGGAGACGATGCAGCGGAGTGCCTGGGACGAGGGTGCTGAGAGCAGCGACAAAGCGCCTGGGTCGGAGAGTGACACCGATGAGAACAAAGCTGAGATCCTCAGGAGAGAGCAGCTACAGCCAAGCATGGAGATAGCACAGTGGAGCACCTTGGAAGAGGGTGTTGGGTGCAGTGACGAAGCGCCTGGGTTGGAGACTGACGCCGACGAGAGTGACGCTGAGAGCACCAGGAGAGAGCAGCGACAGCCGGGCACGGAAACAGCGCAGTGGAGCGCCTGGGACGAGGGTGCTGGGAGCGGCGGCAAGGTGCCTGGGTCGATGAGTGACGCTGGCAGGACTGACACTGGGAGTCCTGGGAGAGAGCAGTGACAGCCGTGTGCCACGGAGGTCAGGTAGAGTCTCAGTGCCGGAGCTCAACGCACCCTGGACGAGGGTGCTGGGTGTTACAACAAGGCTGTTATAATAAATAAATAGTGAAATTATTTAATTAGATATTACACAAAGTGCTTGCATACATATATCTTTTAGATCCACACAGACACCCAAACACACACACAGACACACAAGTCAAACCCACACATACACCATTCACACATACACATCAGTTGCTTACACACATACACACAAGCTCTCACACACACACATGCACACATACACAGACATGCACACACATACGTATACTGTATAAGCTCCACAGGAAAGTCTCTGTTCCTGTTTCCATATATGGGCATGGGGAAAGAGGAGAGACAGGAACCAACAGGATGGAAGTCATAAAGAGCTGAGATGACATCTGAAGCCATTTAGACACTGAAAGGACCTAGTTTAGACAATGACCAGCATGTTGTTAGAAAGTTACTGGGAAACGCCCACTAACTGGAAGCCTTTTTGTAGCTGTGCTGTTCTTTGTTCTGGGTCTTTTTCACCAGAGTGGGCTAGGAGGACCCATGACCGTGTTCACTGACTCACTGCGTGGTTCAATAAAAGTTAAGCTGAGAAATAGTATCGCTTCTGTGATTATTGGTTGGTTAGCTGAAAAGATTCTGCTAACTGTCCAAAATTAATTTTAACAAGGCACCCGAGGCAGCGAGCGGCATCGACAAGCAAGCTTCAGTTTTTCCCCGGAGTGCGGCCACAGGGGGCTGGAATGTTCGGGGCAACGATGGCAGTTGCAGTGGTGTTGAAAGCGGCAGCGAGTGGACCAACCAGCACGGAGGGATGGCATGCCAAACAGCAACACTGCGGGCCCCAAGGAGTGAGGCAGTCAGTGGTGAGAGGAGACATTTTTGTAGGAGAGGTTGGTTTTGATCCCGGAGGCAGATGGCGGCCAGGGGCACACATGCTGTGGAGCTGCCCGGGGCCTCTGAGCCAGTCTTATCTTCGGAGGTCAGGGCCGTGCATGCTTTGGGGCTGCCCTTGGCCCCCGGGCCGGTTTTACCTCTGGCTGCTAATGGACGTTGGTGACACATAAACACTACAATGTAAATATGTACATATTCTGCTGGTGTGCATGTGAGTATGTATGATATGGGATTATTTTACTTATTTTGAGAGACACGGTCCAATTTTAGTTATTTCATGTGAATGTGGTAGGCCATTTTATTACAGTTCATTACTCCCTGTTTCCTTAGTGTATGATTTGGGTGCTAAATTGGGGAGGGTCTTGATTGTGTATGTGGTTTTACACTTTTGTAAGGGGGAGGAGAATGTTGTGTGGAGTGTGTGTGTGCTGCCGTACCCGCCCACAGTGTGACATCAGGCGGGCATGGCCACTTGTGTATATAGTTTTGTTCTCCATAATAAAGAGGGAGATTCGTTGCATGACAAGAGAGACTCTGACTCCTTTTCTCGTACATAACAATAGGCTGTAATATGCATGATCTGTGATAATATGTTACTAAAGCAGCTGGTCCTGAGCAATGTCAGAATGAAAACGGGGTGTGTACGATAATCTTCCTCAAAATACGATAATTTTAAGTCGCTGGTATGATACTTCAACATTTCCCATCTGGCAACACTGACACTAATGCTAACTCCAAACTACTGGTTCAAATAGCTGCTACTCCTGTTTGCCAGGGATGTGGGACTGTTTTCCATCATGCTGCGTCAGAGAGGATAGTTCGCTAACCTCGTTTTAATAGGAGGTAAGTAACATTAGCACCATGTCTAACTATAAAATGCTAAATGACGATTCTAAGTTGTGCTAATTGGAATGTAGCAGACCATTGTTTCTTTGGCTTAAATTACTGCTGAGTTTCTTAATTTTGTCTGAAAAAATTTTATTAAAGCTGCAAAAGTGCATGATGTGGCACATACAAAATAAATAATTAATACATTAAAACGGGTCGGAGTAGCAAGTTGGCTTTATTTGATTTCTAATCATTTTAATTAGTCAAGTAGTCATAATGAATAAATTTAAAGTCATCACATGTATTTTATTACATTACCTTTTATGTCTTTGACTTTCAGATCATGACCAAGCTGAAATAGTTTTACTAAAAAGCAAATAGGTTAAATCAGGCCAGAATGGCAGTCTACAGGTCTACACTTAAATTTTCATTGATTTAAACTAACAGCTAATTTATATCTCTAGGTGACAGCCATGGGTAATTTTGTTCTTTGTTTTGTTCTATTTTTTGCTATTCTCCTCTGGCTCAGGAAATATTTAACTTATTGATGTTTACTTTTTATTCATGTATGATTTAGAAGAAAAACCTGAAATTTATGAGAATCAAGTCTCAAATGCACACTGCAAAACTATTTCATAACACTGAAAAATTATAAAGGAAAATGGTACATCTAAAAAAAAGTTTAAAAAGGAGATGATCCTTTTTATGTGATTATCTAAACTGTAGAATTTACAGAAAATGTATATCGTGATATATATCGTCATCGTGATAAAAGATGGCTTATATCGCGATATAGGGCTGTGCGATATAACAAAAAAAATCATATCACAATAGAAATCATCTTATATCCCGATAACGATATATATATATATATATATATATATATATCACGATCTACATTTTCTGTACATTCTACAATTTAAATAATCACATAAAAAGGACCTTTTTTTTAACTTTTTTACACGTATCATTTTCCCTCATAATTTTGCAGTGCTGTTAGAAAATGTTTTGAAATGTGCATTTGAGACTTGATTGTCATAAATTTCAGGTTTTTCTTCTAAATCACATATAAAAAAGTAAACATCAATAAGTTAATTTGTGGTGGTTACCACCCATGCCGCAGTGGTTAGCACTGCGGCAGCACAGTTTACCCTTGGCCGGGGGATTGTGGGGATCGTGGGATCGTGGGTTCGATCCCAGCCCCCGACCAACAGTGATCTGTGTGGAGTTTGCATGTTCTCCCCGTGTTGCGTGGGTTTCCTCCGGGATTTCTCCGGTTTCCTCCCACATGCCAAAAACATGCATGTTAGGTTAATTGGCTGTTCTAAATTGTCCCTAGATATCTGTTTCCTATAGGCCCTTAGAATAGAGGGTTAGTAATGAAAGCGCTTTGAGTGGTCTTTGTGACTAGAAAAGCGCTATATAAGTGCAGGTTAGTTAGTAGTTAGTTAGTTAGTTAATTTCCTGAGCCAGAAGAGAATAGCAAAAAAAAAAAAAAAAAAAAAAAAACGGATAAAAAAAATGTCTGAAACTGAGAAAATTACCCATGGCTGCCACATACAGATATAAATTAGCTGTTAGTTTAAATCAATGAAAGTTTAAGTGTAGACCTGCAGCCTGCCATTCTGGCCTGATTTAACCTGTTTGCTTCTTAGTAAAAATATTTCAGATTGGTCATGATCTGAAAATCAAAGACACAAAAGGAAATGTAATAAAATACATGTGATGACTTTAACTTTATTCATTATCACTACTTGACTAATTAAAATTAAATTAATAATAATTAAAATTATTAGAAATCAAATAAATTACACTCAGAGCCAACTTGCTCCCTTGACCGATTTTAATGTATTTATTATTTATTTTGCATATATGTGCCACTATCGTGCACTTTTGCAGCTTTAATAATTTTTTTTTCAGACAAAACTAAGAAACTCAGCAGAAGAAAAAATGGTCTACTACATGTTTCCAGTTAGCACAACTTAGCGTTGTCATTTAGCATTTTATAGTTAGACATGATGTTAATGTTACTTACCTCCTATTAAAACAAGGTTAGCAAACTATCCTCTCTGACGCAGCACGACGGAAAACAATCCCACATCCCTGGCAAACAGGAGCAGCAGCTATTTGAACTGGTAGTTTGGAGTTAGCATTAGCATTAGACTGAAGCCTAGCCACCCACGACACACCTGTTCAGCTGTGCGCACTGCAGAGGAGAGACGGGACACTGACAAGTAGTGGTGAGGTGCTTTACTGAATGAACGGGAGTATGTGCATTTTAAATAACGATATAAACAGCAGAGTACAGGACAGCCTCACTCCTTTCCTCACTCTCTATGAAATATTTTTTTTTTTTGCTGGTCATTAACATTTGTTTGTTCTCTCCCATAGATTGAGTCCCCATCGTGCTGTTTGCTCTCTACATGTCTGTTCTTTTCTTCTTCTCTATCCCCTCACCCCCCAGCCAGTCGTAGCAGATGACTGCCCCTCCCTGAGCCTGGTTCTGCTGGAGGTTTCTTCTTGTTAAAAGGGAGTTTTTCCTCTCCACCGTCGCCAAGTGCTTGCTCACAGGGGATCGCCTGATTGCTGGGGTCTTTCTGCAACTGTGGGGGTCCCCCCTTCAGTTGATAGTGCTATGAGATGACTGTTGTTGTGAAATGGCGCTATATAAATAAAGTTGAATTGAATTGAATTGAATTGAGTATTCTATGAAACGATAGACGTTTTTATATCGTCATCTGATATATATCATCATATCGCACAGCCCTATCGTGATATGAATTTTTTGTCATATCGCACAGCCCTACAGTGCACCATTGATGAAGGCACCATCCGGTAAGTGGAGGTCAACATTTTGGAGGATCACCACATACAGTAACCGTTCACCAACTAGCCCAAGATGTCAAGATCAGTGTGGCGTCCGTGGAAAAAAATCTTCCATGACCATCTGCACACACAGAAGTTGTGTGCATGATGTTAGGAACCGAGACGGGGAAAACCAAGCCGGTCCTGATCTCTGTGGGTCATGGGGCCGTTGTGCATGTATGCTTAGTATATATTTCCAGTTTGTACCGTGCCCATAGCCACTGCTCTGGGGCCGGCAGTTGTGTGCTTGCTGACAGCCTGCCGGTCTGACCACGCCCCCCTCACTGATCACCATCAGCTGTTCCTAGCCCCATTGATCATCTTTCCCGGTCCTCGCCCAGGTGCCTCCAATTTACCATCCCCAGCAATGTATGTACTTTTGGAGCCTTTTTCCGGTCACGCATTGCTGGGTCATTGCGCTAGACATACAGTCGTCAATCGCTGTATGGTAGCCTAAGTCACTGAAGGACTATGCTCTCTCTGTGCTTTTTTGGACTAACTTGGACGGCTCCAGTTCTGTGAGTATTCACTGTGTGTGCGTTGTTCCCCGGTCATTCTCATCTAAAACTGTAGAGCGTCCTTGAGGACTCCTTAAGCTTCTGAGGGAGCCATAACTGTAACTATGTGTCAGTATTTGTATTAATAAATGTGTGTGGTGCATTACCCTGTGTTTAAATCCTCGTCCTTTCACCCCTTCTCCGTGCACTGGGAGTTTATGACACATGATGGATTACCTGGTTGCTCATACCTTTCCAAAAGCAGGAACGAGTCATATGCTCTCAAGCTCTTTTGGTCATATGCCAACAAAACCAGGAGGACAGACTAATCATGCAGGATGAAACATGGGTCCATCGCTATGATCCAGAGACTAAAGCCCAGTTGACGCAATGGGCACATTATGACTCACCACCTCTGAAGAAGGCATGTGGCCAAACCTCGGTGGGCAAGGTCATGTTCATGGTCTTTTGGGGCCAGCATGGAGTATTGAAGATGGATTTCTTGGCAAAGGGTACAACAATTACTGGGACTTACTATGCTTCACTGCTGCAGAAATTGCAGAAGCTCATCAAAACCAAGAGGTGTGGCATGCTGACCAAAGGTATCTGCTTCCTGCAAGACTCATAATATGAGTTATATCATATTATAAAACTCATAATATGAGTGGTGACATAATAATATGAAACATATTATATTGCCAGGCAGAAGCACGGTCCAGCAGCTATGAAACCCTTCCTCAACCCCCTTACTTTCCCGACCTCGCACCATCTGACTTACACCTCTTTCCAACCAAGAAGTCATTTTTGAAGGGCAAGCACTTCCAAGGCAATAAAACACTGATTCCGAGGTCAAGTTGTGTTTTCTGATGCAACCTGACTTCTACAGGTGAGGTCTCCACAGCTGCAAAAAGTGATGGGAGAAGTGTGTGACCCTTAGTGGTACCTATGTAGAGAAAGACATACAGTAACTGTGCCAAGTTTGGTTCCGCTCAGTCCATGGAAAATGAGTCAGGGGAAATCTTTAATGAACAGTCCTCATGTATCACACTATGCATTAGATCAGTTGTTTTAGGTGATTCTTTATTTATTCTGGTTAATAGAGATCTCTGCAAAAATCTTAGATAAAATGCTTGGTTTCCATCCTGCCTTTGTGAGACTGAAAATAAAGTAGCAGCACTCATGAATACAAAGGTGTGCTAATTTCACACATGGTTAAAGTGCACGGCTGTTACCACTGAAGCAAACAGCAAACACTCTCTGCTTGCCTTTGTGGTGCTATGAAGACAAACAGCAGGTTGCAGCTGGTTCACTTAGAAAAACCACAAGAGCTATTTATGTGCAGTGTTAAACCCTCACATATTTATTATTAAACTCAGAACAATTTGGTCATGTTTCTTGAAGCAGGGATATATGACTGAAATAATGAGTAATAACGCTGATTTCAGTTTTTCCTCAGGTTGAGAATCGATTTCATCTGTCTGGATGGATAAGATGAAACATTTCAAAGGAAGGATTTTTTTCCTATTCATTGCTACATTCATCCTCATCATTTTCATCAGTTTGAGGACACCCAGAACATACAGGCCAATCCCAAAACCACAAAGGCCTCCACTTGCTTGCCAAATGCAGGTGTTCAACCAGACTATCATCTTGTCAATAACACCAAGCACTTGTCATGTCGGCCTACATGGACTAGAGGGGCCTTTGATGTACACATCATTGGGATTCCATCCAGCCTCTTCACTGATTTTCTGCTGTGCAAACCACTATAGCACGACTCCAGCTACAGTTTTACAGTACTCAAACAACTTTGGTTGTCCATATGTCACCACAAATGTCATGTGTCGGATTCCTGCAAACTGTGACGCCACATGTGTAATACTTCTGACTCAGCCAGACAGAGGGAGTATGTTTGATTTTGCATGGCTTCCTATAAGAAACTAGTGGTAAATGGCATTCACTTATATAGCGCTTTTTCTCATCTCTGGATGACCAAAGTACTTTACAGATCCTGCTATCCACCCATTCACACACTGATGGCGGCAGAACTGCCATACACAGGTGCTGGCCTGACCCACCAGGTGCAACTGTGGGGTTCAGTGTCTTGCTCAAGGACACTTCAATATGCAGAACTGCGGACAGAGCGGGACTCGAACCCCTGATCAGTAGTCAGCCACACGACACCTGCACCACAGCCGCCCCAATGGAGAAGTGGAAAAAGTTTGTCTTCACAGTTTGCATCTCAAACCTGTTTGGAGATTACAACAATGTGCTTCAGTTTGCACAGATGTTAGAGACGTACAGGTCAATACAACAGTTTCACCAAAAACTACCACATCAAAAATACTGCTGTATCAACGTCCCTGTAACAAAAATAGCACAGCTTTTAATGTTTTACTGTTATTGTGTGACAAATACTGTATCACTGTATTGGAGTAGAAAAATGTTGATTTGGTGATCTGAAACCCACAGTTCTCTAGCCACATGTGGTTCTGTTCGCATTTTTTTAAAGTCTCAAATTTAAGAGAAAAGCTGCAGATGCGAGAGAAAAACCTCACAAATTTAAAGTACTGTAAGATAAAAATGCAAATTCAACGAAAAAGCACTAAACGTATGGGAGAAAGTGTAAATTTAAAGAAAACCCTCCCACATGAAAATATAAATATAAAAAGTAGCACATTTATGAGGAAAAAAAGGCAAACATCTGCATCAAAAAAATCAAAAATGTATACGAATAAAGTTGCACATTTACAAGAAAAGCAGCAGATTAATGCGGAAATGCTCACGTTTACTAATGGGAAAAAACAAATGTGCAGGAAAAGAGCTTTTCATTTTTTGGGAAAAAAAGTTGAATATTTAAAAGGGGTTGAAAAATGTCACCAAATATTATAATGTCGGCATTTCACTTTATGGCTCAGATACATTTTTGCTGTTCCTTGCAGACTTTTTTGGCCAAAATCTTCTTAAAATAAAGGATACACCAATTGGGAAATTTTGACTGATACCAATGTTTAAAATGATAAGTTGGCTGATATAGATTGTTTCTTTTGTTTTTAATGGCAGGGGGGAAGGGGGGGATAGGTATGACAAAAAACTAGGAAAGCACTCAGAGAGCACATACCTCTGCCAAGGCTCCTTCTGTCCCTCATGGATCACCTCCAAAATGTAATGGGTTTGTGTGTAGGCCTAGAGCCACTTCTGGTGAAAACTGCATCAAAGTCTGGCCATTAGTTTTGGAGTGTTGTTGCTAACACACATTGCTAACACAATAAGAGCCTTGGCTGAGGTATGCATTCTCAGATCATCACCAAAATGTAATAGGTTCATCTGTAGCCCAAGAACCACCTCTGGTGAAAATTTCATCCAAATCCATCCAGTAGTTTTGTAGTATTGTTGCTAACACTCTGTGAGAAGATAAGAACCTTAGCAGAGGTATGCGTTCTCGGATCATCGCCAAAATGTAATGGCTTCCTCTCTAACCCAAGGACCACATCCAAATCCATCCAGTAGTTTTTGTGTAATCCTGCTGCACAAATACAAACAAAGTCCTTGGTGGAGGTATGCACTCTCAGATCATCACCAAAATCTAATCATATGTTCCCCGTGCCATTAAGCACCTATCCTGAAAATTTCATCAAAACCCTTTCATAACTTTTTGAGTTATGTTGCTAACAGACAGACAAACCAACACCGGCAAAAACATTACCACCTTCTCTTTGCGGAAGTAATAACTGAACTGACATACTGAGGGTTCAGTTCCAGATGCTTTCTTCAATGCCACACAACTGAGACTAGCTGAAGTGAGTGGCGAGCCTGGATTGGCCAACACCAGTGGTGGCTGGTGAAAAATATTTTTGGTGAGGCTATTTTGAGTACCTTTTGAGTACCTTCTGAATACCTATTGCATTAAAAGAACCCAAACCAAAAGGATACCAGTCTAGGTACAGATGATAATTAATTATCTGTCTTATAGAAATCAGCAGTTAAACAGTTAAACAACACGCAGTTTTATTATGCTCATTTCTTATATAGAAGATGCAAACAAATACGTAGCCAAATTCTCGTTCTCCAGATTATACTGGAGAACACAATATCACATTCTAGTTCTTGAGAGATATTTATAGTTGGATGATGATTGAAGTTAACTACACATAAATGACACATTGGATCATGATAACGGTCTGTTAAAAGACAACATCACTGAGCCATCCACAAGCCCCTGGGCAGCCCCAGTAGTGATTGTGAACTGGCCTGATGCTTACCCATGTTTCTGTGTGGATTTTAGAGGTTTGAACCAGGTCACACAAAAGGACTCTTACCCTTTACCACATACTGATATGCTGATACGGTCACCAGCTACATCGCGAAGTGCACAGAGGATTTCACTACAGTGAAGACCATCACTATGCAGGGTAATCATAAGCCCTGGATGACTGCAGAGGTGCGCTCGCTGCTTACAGCCAGAGATGCAGCCTTCAGAGCGAAGGACAGGATCGCCCTCCGCTCAGCCAGGTCTGCGCTTTCAAAGGGAATTAAGGCGGCAAAGCGCGCCTATGCGGAGAAAATCCAGGGACACCTCTGTGACACTAGGAACACCAAGCAGATGTGGCAGGGAGTTCGGACACTGACGGGCTTTAAGTCTAGGCAGGGGGTCGATGACGACGCTTCGCTTCCAGACAGGCTTAACAACTTCTTTGCACGTTTTGAAGCATCAAACTCGACAATCAGAATCAGAATCAGAATCAGAATCAGGTTTATTGCCATTGTTCATGTAGTACACAAACTAGGAATTTGTCTCGGTACAATGCTGCAACATTAAACATGATAAGATAAGAGAAATAAACTATACATGTAATAAAGTGTAGGATAAGATTAAGTGATACTGGTCAACAGTTAAAATATATATTAGCCAGCAGCAGATACTGTGGAGAACTATATAGTGCAGTCGGTAATGCAGGAAGAAAACAGTGATGATTGACATGAGTCTGGTTGAGCTGCTGTACATGGTGCACGAGAGTCACTTAGTGTTCAGCAGTCTAATGGCAGAGGGGAAGAAGCTGTTCATGTGACGGGAGGTTTTAGTCTGGATGGACCGAAGTCTTCTACCAGAGGGGAGGGGGGCAAACAGTACATGACCAGGGTGTGAGGGATCGGCTATGATCCGGCCAGCACGCTTCCGGGTCCTGGAGATGTACAGATCCTGGAGAGATGGGAGCTTGCAGCCGATCACCTTCTCAGCAGTGCGCACGACGCGCTGCAGCCTTAGTCTGTCCCTGGCAGTGGCTCCTGCGTACCACACGGTTATGGAGGTGGTGAGGATGGACTCGATGATGGCTGTGTAGAACTGCACTAACATCAGAGGGAGGGCTGGCCCACCCCCACCATCGGTCGGACCAGCTTTTACCATCAACACAGCGGACACATGGAGGACCCTAACCAGAGTCAACCCATGCAAAGCTGCAGGTCCAGACAACATTCCGGGACGTGTGCTCCGAGACTGCGCGAGTTGGCGAGTTGGCGGATGACCTGACTGGCATTTATAACATCTCCCTGAGTCAGGCCATCATTCCCCGATGCTTCAAGACCTCTATCATTGTACCGGTGGCAAAGAAACCAGTGGTGTCCTGTTTGAATGACTATCGTCCTGTTGCACTGACACCAATTGTGATGACGTGTTTTGAACGGCTTGTCAAACCACACATTACAGCCTGCCTCCCTGCATCACACGACCCGCTCCAGTTTGCATATCGTTCAAACCGCTCCACGGAGGATGCTATAGTCACCACCCTACACTCTGTCATCACCCACCTGGACCAGAAAGACACCTACGCCAGACTCCTGTACATTGATTTCAGTTCAGCATTCAACATCATTATTCCCCAGAGACTGATGGAGAAATTACTCCTTCTCGGTCTGAACACCGCCACATGTCTCTGGATCCTGGATTTCCTGACTGAGAGACCTCAGTCTATCCGGGTTGGAAACAACATCTCCAACTCTGTCACGCTGAGTACCGGATCCCCTCAAGGCTGTGTACTCAGTCCACTGTTGTTTATACTTCTAACACATGACTGTGTATCCAGACACGAGGGAAACCAGATTATTAAGTTTGCAGATGACACCACGGTGGTGGGACTTATTCAGAGGGATGAGGAATCAATGTACAGGGAAGAAGTGAGAGACCTGGAGGGCTGGTGCAGGGAGAACAATCTGGTGCTCAACGTGGACAAAACGAAGGAGATGATTATCGACTTCCGGCGGTCACAGCCTGAGCACGTCCCCCTCAGCATCGGCGGCCGTTTAGTGGAGAGAGTGGAGAACATCAAGTTCCTCGGAGTGCAGATCTCGCAGGACCTGACCTGGAGCAAGAATTCCTTGGAGATCAGGAAGCGGGCTCAGCAGAGACTACACTTTTTGAGGAAACTCAAACAGGCCTCTCTCCCCATCTGCATCCTCAGGACCTTCTACAGAGGTGTGGTGGAGAGTGTTCTGACGTACTGCATTGCTACACGGTACTCTAGCTGCAGTATGTCAGACAAAAAAGCCCTGCAGAGGATAGTCAAGGGGGCGGAGAGGGTAATTGGAGTCTTCCTCCCCTCTGTCCAAGAACTTTTTCAGAACCGTTGTAGGAGCAGGGCACTGAACATTGTCAAGGACCGTTCTCACCCTCTGCATAAACACTTTGAACTTCTTCCATCTGGTAAATGATTCCGGAGCATCAGAGGCAGAACCACCAGACTGATCAACAGCTTCCTTCCACAAGCTGTCAGGATGCTGAACAGCTGACCCGGAATCTCTCATACACACTACTGCACCTACGGACATTTTGTATATTATAGTTAGTTATTCTTTTTCCCCAAGTATGTCTCAGGGATGTGTGAATGGATGGGGGGTGGGGGTGGGGGGTGGAGCTATGTGGGAGTGTGTCTTAAATCATGCTGCTTCTTATATGGATGCCGAGAGAAACGCAATTTCATCTTGCCTGCACTACAGTTGTATGTACAGCAATATGACAATAAAGTTTGATTTGATTTGATACTGCATTGATGAGTCCCTTGACTTTCTGGCAAGAGGGAAGTTCATCACAACATTGGATTTGGCCTGTGGATATTGGCAGGTAGTTGTGGAGGAAAATTCCAGACCAAAAACTGCTTTCATTTCTCACTGTGGCCTCTATCAGTTTTGTGTCCTATCTTTTGGCCTCTGCAATGCGCTAGCGATATTTCATAGACTCATGAACTCAGTTCTTGCTGGCCTAGTGTGCAAAACATGTGGTGTGTATTTGAATGACATAATTGTTGCATTGCCTACATTTGAACAACACCTGACTGATTTGGAAGAAGTATTGAAAAGACTTGAAAATGCTGGCCTGTCCTTAAAACTAAAAAAAAATGCCAATTCTGCCTTAGCGAGTTCACCTTAGGTTACCGCATCACACCTTCTGGCATCAAACCTGATGCCGACAAAATCAAAGCTGTGCTAGACATCAAGACCCCAACTACACTTAAGCATGTTAGACAGTTCCTTGGTCTAACTGGTTATTATTGTCGTTATATCCAAAACTATGTGTACCAGACAAGATACTTCCTTCTGCTGGGATGACAAATGTCAGGAAGCAATGAACATTCTGAAAAAGAGCATCACATCAACCCATGTTTTGAGATTTCCTGACTTCACCAGCCCCTTTTTTGTTCACACTGATGCCTGTGACCTTGGGTTGGGAGCAGCTTTGATGCAAAAAGATGAAAAGGGTCAGTAAGTAGTTGTACCTTATGCAAGTCGCTCCCTTCACAAAGCAGAAAAGCCTTACTCAACCCCTGAGAAAGAATGTTTGGTGGACATTTGGGCACTGAAACACTTTAGACCTTATGTAGAGGGTCTCCATGTGACTGTTTTTACTGACCACAGCAGTCTCAGGTGGTTAATGTCACAACCTAACCCCTCCGGCCGATTGGCCAGTTGGTCCCTCAGGCTGTATGACTTTTCTATCATGCACAGACCTGGCACACGAAACGCTGTGCCTGTTGCTCTCTCATGTAACCCCCTGCCTCATTCTTGTGACACTCCCACAGATATTCTGCCAGAACATGCTGTCATCGGCAGCTTGGACCTTCGCACCTTGCCCCCAGTGCTCGTAGTGGATCGCTTCCAGCTAAGGCAGCTGCAGCTCGATGACCCAGTGGCAGCCAAATTACTCAGAGACATTGAGAACATTCAACGGGTAGACACTGACAACACAAACTCACCTCATTACACTGTTTTTGATAGCTTGCTCTATGATAAAGACCTGAAAATCAGGTGTGGTTTACATCCATTGAAAGAGCTTAAACTTTATGCTCCCACAGTCATCTGTGGCACCTTGTTAAACTACTACCATGACCACCCCACTGTAGGTCATCTTGGTATTTCAAAAACATTGGCAAGGCAACAGTTCGGGTTTTTCTGGCCCAAAATGACAGCTGATGTAAAACACTACGTCACCTCCTGTTCTGTCTGCCAGCTCACCAAACCAAGTCAAAGAAAACCATCAGGTTTGTTGGTTTCCATTGTGCCACAGAAGCCCTGGGAATACACAGGAGTGGATTTTGAAGGTCCACTGCCCCGCACTTCAGCTGCCAATGCCTACCTGTTTGGCTTGACTGTTTTTCCAAGTGGATCGAGGTGTGTGCAGTATGAGAAGCCACTGCTCAAATTGCAGCAAGCAAGTTTGTCAGTGAAATATTTGCCAGACATGGTACTCCCACCTATCCTATCTCCGACAGAGGTTTGCCTTTTGTAAGTGAGTTGTTTGAGCGTGTTGCTTCAGCTGTTGGTTCCATGCACAGACTCACCACTGCATACCACTCCCCAAACGACTGCTACATAGCGAGTCAATAGAACGTTAAAAACTGCAATACATGCATACATAGGGGACAAGCACACAACTTGGGACAAGTTCCTCCCACAGATCTGCTTTGCACTTTGTACGGCCCCACATGAAAGTACAAGACTCAGTCCATCCATGATGCTGTATGGTCGTGAGCTAGAAACACCCCTTGACATCATTCCGCAACTCGCCTGTGAAGGGATGGATGAACCAGGTGTGCCATATCCTAAAACTCTCAACACTTCACTCTAGGAAGCCCACCATCATGCCAGAGCAACCCTTGATCGCAGTCATAAAAGACAAAAACACTACTATGATTTGAGAAGACGTCACACCACCTATGAGGTTGATGACCTTGTCAGACTGAAAGCACACCCTAGATCAGATGCACAGTCACACTTTGCTGCAAAGCTCGCAATCCTGTTCAACGGTCCACTTCGTGTCGGTGAGAATTTGGGAAATGTTAACTACAGACTGACTGAACTTGATTCTGGTGCAGATATGGGAGTTTTCCACATTTTTAATCTCCATCCTTTTCATACATAGGACTCTGCCTCACACAACACACATCCAGTTTCTGCCCCAGTCCTACAAAATTCTCCTGACGCAGAATGCAATGGAACTGTTCCCCAGTTTGATAGTCACACTGATACACCTGATGAAGATGCCAACATTGGACTGCCCAGCAACATGGATCCAGAGCAGGATATGGACTGTGTTCCAAAAAGACCTGCTCATGTAACTGTGTCCGACTTTGATGGTACAGGTCGCTACAACCTGAGGTCAAGACGCTGCCCCACAGTTACAACTGGTTGGTCAAATAATAGGTGGACACATGCTTATCATACTGACAGGCTTGATTTAAATAGACTACTTTTTGCATTGTAGTAAGTTTTATGTGTAAACTGACACCAGTTAATGTCATGAGCCGAGCTGAAGGTTCCCCATCTCAGGCTTCATGGCGGGCTCCTGTTCTTTATCATCTGTGTTTTATGCTACCTTTAGCTTTCCATACCTTATCTGTGCCTTCTGCCTCTGGTAGCCACTCCCCCTCTCTTCTGTCCGTTTCTGACAGGTGATTCCAATTTGTCATTTCTCTGCCCAGGTTTACACATTCACACACTCTCTCACTTTTACACACTCTATCATCCACACCTGCTTTCCATCCGCTCTGTAATCACTTTCTCGCACCGGCAATCACTGTGATGATCAGGGCTGGTGTACTTAAGCCCTGTCCTTACTCATGTGTATCGCTGGTGCATTGTGTTCCCTCTGTTCCTGTTCCCCCTACCTCCCACCCAGGTTTGTGTTGTTGTTATTGTTCCTGTTGGGGTTGGTGGGGGGGGTTCTTTTCTTTGGATATTACCCTGGGTGTCTGGTTGCCACCCCTAGAGAGGAGGGCTCTGTCATGAGCTGAGCTGGAGGTTCCCCAGCTCAGGCTTCATGGCAGGCTCCTGTTCTTTATCATCTGTGTTTTATGCTACCTTTAGCTTTCCATACCTTATCTGTGCCTTCTGCCTCTTGTAGCCACCCCACCCCCTCTCTTCTGTCAGTTTTTGACAGGTGATTCCAATCTGTCATTTCCCTGCCCAGGTTCATACACTCTCTCACTCTTACTCACACTATCATCCACATCTGCTTTCCATCTGCTCTACAATCACTTTCTCGCACCGGCAATCATTGTGATGATCAGGGCTGGTGTACTTAAGCCCTGTCCTTACTCCTGTGTATCTCTGGTGCATTGTATTGTCTACTCCCTGCACACAGTAAGTGTTCTGCTCTGCCTGATCCTAGTGTTCGGACTGCCTTTCCCTAAGTCTTAACCTGAGCTGAGCTGTGTTAACCTGCTGTGCTGCAAACTGTTTCTTGGAATCCTATGTTGGATAATTGTTGGATGTTTGATTCCTCACTTATTAAAGCACTCTCTTCACCTGCTATTGGGCTTGTCTATTCCATTTGTGCGTGCATGAAGCGCACGCTTATGACAGTTAAGTTTTTCTGTGGTTTACACTATGTGCCAAAATTTTCATATTTGAATGAATGAATGAATGAATGAATCTTTATTGAATGAATGAATCTTTATTTTCGGATAGATTAAAAGTAAAGATTAAAAAGAAACAGAATAATATAACAAAGGGGAAAAAATCCAACAAGGTCAAATTAAACAATAACTCCTCTGATTATACAGTTCAACATAAGTTATCCGAAATGGGTGATGGCTGAAGCCGCAGCTTATATTGCCCACTCATATTCCATCCAAGAATTCAAAAGAAAAACAAAACAAGAGCGATTACAATTCGGAACGAAGCTAAGACAAAATGTGACAAAAAAAAAACTAAGCAACAACACAACACAGACTGGATATGACAATCCTTATGTGATTTTACATGTCATCTTGTATATATGTTTGGAGTATTTCTTCCTTTAGTTTTTGTTTAAATTGTCCAAGCGTTGTACATGATTTTAATTCAGGTCCAAAATCATTCCATAATCTGACTCCTTGCACTGAAATACAGTGTTGCTTGGTGGTAGTTTTCACTGAAGGTTTTTGAAATATACATGTTCCTCTGAAATGATATTGTTTCTCCCTTATTTGGAAGAGCTTTTGGATATTTGCGGGCAGTGATAGATTCGTCACTTTAAACATTATTACTGCAGTTTTAAAGTCAACCAGATCTTTCAACTTGAGAGCTTTTAATTTAAGAAAAAGTGGGTTTGTTGGTTCCCTGTAAGCAGCTTTGTTTATTATTCTAATAGCTCTCTTCTGAAGCATAAAGACTGGATATATGTTTGTTTTATATGTATTTCCCCATACTTCAGTACAATATGTCATGTATGGGAGTATTAATGAATTATACAAAGTATGTACAGTGGGGTAAAAAAGTATTTAGTCAGCCACCAATTGTGCAAGTTCTCCCACTGTAAGAGATGAGAGAGGTCTCCAATTTTCATCATAGGTATACCTCAACTATGAGAGACAAAATGAGAAAAAAAAATCCAGAAAATCACATTGTCTGATTTTTAAAGAATTTATTTGCAAATTATGGTGGAAAATAAGTATTTGGTCAATAACAAAAGTTCATCTCAATACTTTGTTATATACCCTTTGTTGGCAATGACAGAGGTCAAACGTTTTCTGTAAGTCTTCACAAGGTTTTCACACACTGTTGCTGGTATTTTGGCCCATTCCTCCATGCAGATCTCCTCTAGAGCAGTGATGTTTTGGGGCTGTCGCTGGGCAACACGGACTTTCAACTCCCTCCAAAGATTTTCTATGGGGTTGAGATCTGGAGACTGGCTAGGCCACTCCAGGACCTTGAAATGCTTCTTACGAAGCCACTCCTTCGTTGCCCGGGCGGTGTGTTTGGGATCATTGTCATGCTGAAAGACCCAGCTACGTTTCATCTTCAGTGCCCTTGCTGATGGAAGGAGGTTTTCACTCAAAATCTCACGATACATGGCCCCATTCATTCTTTCCTTTACACGGATCAGTCGTCCTGGTCCCTTTGCAGAAAAACAGCCCCAAAGCATGATGTTTCCACCCCTATGCTTCACAGTAGGTATGGTGTTCTTTGGATGCAACTCAGCATTCTTTCTTCTCCAAACACAACAAGTTGAGTTTTTACCAAAAAGTTCTATTTTGGTTTCTTCTGACCATATGACATTCTCCCAATCCTCTTCTGGATCATCCAAATGCTCTCTAGCAAACTTCAGACGGGCCTGGACATGTACTGGCTTAAGCAGGGGGACACGTCTGGCACTGCAGAATTTGAGTCCCTGGCGGCGTAGTGTGTTACTGATGGTAGCCTTTGTTACTTTGGTCCCAGCTCTCTGCAGGTCATTCACTAGGTCCCCCCGTGTGGTTCTGGGATTTTTGCTCACCATTCTTGTGAGCATTTTGACCCCATGGGGTGAGACCTTGCGTGGAGCTCCAGATCGAGGGAGATTATCAGTGGTCTTGTATGTCTTCCATTTTCTAATAATTGCTCCCACAGTTGATTTCTTCACACCAAGCTGCTTACCTATTGCAGATTCAGTCTTCCCAGCCTGGTGCAGGTCTACAATTTTGTTTCTGGTGTCCTTTGACAGCTCTTTGGTCTTGGCCATTGTGGAGTTTGGAGTCTGACTGTTTGAGGTTGTGGACAGGTGTCTTTTATACTGATAACAAGTTCAAACAGGTGCCATTAATACAGGTAACGAGTGGAGGACAGAGGAGCCTCTTAAAAAAGAAGTTACAGGTCTGTGAGAGCCAGAAATCTTGCTTGTTTGTAGGTGACCAAATGCTTATTTTCCACCATAATTTGCAAATAAATTCTTTAAAAATCAGACAATGTGATTTTCTGGATTTTTTTTATTTTCTCATTTTTTAAGTGGGAGAACTTGCACAATTGGTGGCTGACTAAATACTTTTTTTGCCCCACTGTAATGTGGGTTGATTCAGCAAATATTTCGCTCTGTGTAGTATTGCGATTGATTTAGATATTTTACCTTTAATATAATTAATATGTGACTTCCAACACAGTTTATTATCAATTATTACTCCAAGAAATTTAATTTCAGATACCCTTTCAATCGCTACACCATTTACACTGAGTTTAGATACTAAGTTGTTGTGATGGTTGTTAAAAACTATAAATTTTGTCTTACTTAAATTGAGCGTTAATTTGTTTGAATCAAACCACAGTTTAAGCTTTCCTAATTCCTTTCCGAGTGTATCCAGAAGTTGTTCCAAATTGCTTCCACTGCATAATAGATTAGTGTCATCGGCAAACAATATTAAATCCATTTTTTCCGAGACTTTACATATATCATTTATATACATATTGAATAACAATGGCCCCAAAACTGAACCCTGTGGGACTCCACAAGTAACCTTCAGTAACTGTGAGTTTTTGTTACCAACACATACATACTGATATCTATTCTTTAAGTAACTACTTAACCAGGACAGTGCTACCCCCCTAATACCACAATTTTGTAGTTTCTTTAATAATAAATTGTGATCCACTGTATCAAATGCTTTTTTAAGATCCAGGAATACCCCAACTGAATACTCTTTATTTTCAACGGCAGTTGATATTTTTTCTATAAATTCCATTAGAGCAAATGCAGTTGTCCTCTTGTGTCTGAACCCATATTGCTGCTCACACAATAAATTATTCTTCATTATGAAGTTGTCAATTCTCTCACAGAATATTTTTTTCAAGTATCTTGGAAAATTGCGGCAATAGTGAAATTGGTCTATAGTTTGAAAGTTCCCCTCTGTCACCCATCTTGTACATCGGAATTACTTTAGCTATTTTCATTGCATTGGGAAATATACCTGTTTGGAGAGACAGGTTACAAATATACGTCAGTGGTTTCACTAAGCATTCGATAATAGTTTTGACTAAAAGCATGTCAATACCATCACAGTCCGTAGATGTCTTACTTTTAAACGATTTAACAATTTCAATGACCTCTCTCTCGTCTGTGTTCTTTATGAAAATGGAGTCTTTTATAGCAGTGTTTTTGCTTATTGTATCATCTGTAGGTGCCGTAATGGGTATTTCTCAAGCCAAATTAGGACCAATGTTAACAAAAAAGTTATTAAATTCATCTGCAGGTGAAACTGCATTCACACTCTGAGTCGTTGTATTATTTTTTGAAAAATTTGTTGGGTAGCTTGTATTTCTGTTTTTATTTCCAAGAATATTGTTAAGTATTGTCCATGTATTTTTAATATTGTCTCTGTTTTTCTCCAGTTCTTTACTGTAATAGTCTCTTTTACTACATCTCATTATATACACTACCCTTCAAAAGTTTGGGGTCACCCAGACAATTATTTTGTGTTTTTCATGAAAAGTCACACTTATTTACCACCATGAGTTGTAAAATGAATAGAAAATATAGTCAAGACATTGACAAGGTTAGAAATAATGATTTGTATTTGAAATAATTTTTTCCTTCAAACTTTGCTTTCGTCAAAGAATCCTCCATTTGCAGCAATTACAGCATTGCAGACCTAACATGATTACACAAGGGTTTTCTAATCATCCATTAGCCTTCTGATGCAGTGAGCAAACACATTGTACCATTAGAACACTGGAGTGATAGTTGCTGGAAATGGGCCTCTATACACCTATGTAGATATTGCACCAAAAACCAGACATTTGCAGCTAGAATAGTCATTTACCACATTAGCAATGTATAGAGTGTATTTCTGATTAGTTTAAAGTTATCTTCATTGAAAAAAAGTGCTTTTCTTTCAAAAATAAGGAAATTTCTAAGTGACCCCAAACTTTTGAACAGTAGTGTATGTTAACTTATTTTTGTATGTTTTATACCGCTGCTCTGCTTCTTTTGTCCTTTTCTTTAGAAAAGCTTTATATAATAATTTTTTCTTTTTACATGCCTTTTGTAATCCTTTGGTTAACCATGGCTTATCGACAAATTTATGTTTAAGCTTTTTCTTTCCTAATGGACAATTTTTTTCATAAAGAGTGGTTACAATGTTCATAAATGTGTCGTAGGCTTCATTTACATCTGCTACATAGACTTTTGTCCAGTCCTGCTTCAGCAAGTCTTCTTTAAAAGAACTGATTGCATTTTGTGATTTGTATCTGAACGATTTTAAAAAATTTTCTGTATTGGCCTCCGTGTGGCCATGGATAAGTGCAAAGGTTGGCAAATGGTCACATATCATTTATCAATAATCCACTTTCTATTTTCTTATCAATAATATTAACAAACAGGTTGTCAATAAGTGTAGCAGTGTGAACTGTGATTCTACTGGGATGTGTTATTGTGGGATATAGACTCATACTGTACATACTGTACATAGAATTCATGAACTCTGTAATTACATTTTGTTGATATGGATTTAGTAAATCAATATTGAAATCTCCACAAATTACTACCATTTTCTTACTAGTAATATTATTGTACAGCTCGACTAATTTATCTCTGAATGTCTCAATGCAAGTTCCCGGCGTTCTATATATACAACTTATAATTAGATTTTTTGTTTTATCTTGGTCAATCTCAACAGTAACACATTCTAAAATCCCTGGTAGTGCAAAGGACATTCCATTTACAATTTTACACCTATACAGGTCATCAATATACAGTGCAACACCACCACTCTTTTTTTGAGATCTGTTAATATGAAACATCTGATAAGCCAAGTTTCAGAGACTGCGATGGCTGTAAATTTTCTGTCTAGCTGTTTTAAATAGTCCTGAATCTGTGGAAAGTTTTTGTTGTTAAGACTTCTGCTGTTGAAGTGTATTATTGATAGTTTACCATCTAGTTGCACTTGACTTTTGAATTGCTTTTCAGTGTAATATTCACAATGATTATGAATATTATTGAAAAAGTGGTTATCAGGATCAATATCATCCTCCATCTCTTGTAGTTTATGTTCAGCATAATGGCATATTTTCAGAGTTTGAAGTTCCTCACTCTGTGTCAAATGACTTCCTCCGACTGGGGATAATTGATGTCTACTCAAGTCAGTCATTAGTTTTTTTGTTTTTTGTTTTTTTTTCTGACTTTCAAACTTTCAGAAGTTTGAGCTGCAATTTTTCAGAACAGTTTTGTAATGATGTCACCTAATTTAGTTTTCAAGTTAAATAATAGTTTGTATCTACTTTAGTTGACAAATACTTTTCCACCTTGTTCATTTTGACTTGAACTGACAGAAATGGTGTTCTCCATGGTGTCCTTTTTTGTTAAATGTGATTTACTGTTTGCTCTGTATTCTGATATGTATACTGGTTTGCTGAACATAGTAAGCCACACAATAGGAGAACTCTTTGGTAACTGGTAGGTGTCAGTTATGTCACAAATGTTCTGCTATTCATGTATGAATAAGGGTAAGTAGTGCCGTGGAGACCTGGCATAATATGGTCTTGTTTAGACTGTTAAAGAATAAAGCACTGAGTGGAAGTATATATTCTGTGTCTGGTGACTCTTTGTGCTGTCAGCTACTCCGGAGCCCATGCTAATGTGTAAGCCTTTGCCTGCTAGCTCTCCGCCGACACCTCACCACCCCATTACACTACGCTGCTTTGCACCAAGGCATAATGAAAATGCAGTAAGAAAAACTGACCATGTTGTTTCTTCTGTCCTTCCTCATTTCCCCTCTCCTTCCTCATCCCCTTATCCCGGGGCTCTAGACCAGGGTGTCAAACTCATTTTAGCTTGGGGGCCACATACCACCGGATTTAATGCAAGTGGCCCAGACCAGTAAAATAACAGCAAAACAACCTAATGGCAACTCTAAATTTAGTACAAAGAAGTACAAGTACATTATGAAATGTTTACATTTATTGAACCATTGATCTTTTACAAAACAGGAACAACCTGATTTTTTTTTCTGCTCTGTTTTGAACAGAAGCTGCTGACAAACAATAAAAATAAATGACATTTAAGGAACCAGATATCATGTTCATTTCAGTTCAATTCAGTTGGTTGGTTTAAATGAATCAATTCCCTCTGGTTATTTAAACTGTCAAAATCCCAGAAGTTCTGGTCATGGAGGAGGAGTAGCAACAATTTACCATTCCAAATTAAAGTTAATGTAAAGCAAAAAACATGTTATAGTACCCTTTTAGGTCCTGGTCCTCAGTATTGGGCATTTTAGCAATTTTAGGTTAAACCCAGTATTATTTGCCATAGTTTATCGTCCTCCCTCAGCCTACTCAATTTTTATCCGAATTTGCAAAATTCCTAGCAGATTTAGTGCTGAAATCAAATAGAATAATTGTAGCAGGGGACTTTAATATACATGTAGATAGTGATTGCCTTAATATGGCATTTAATTCAATATTAGACTTGATGGGGTTTTCTCAGAAAGTAGGAAATTCTACCCATTATCTCCACCACACTTTGAACCTTGTTCTGACATATGGCATAGAAATAGAAAATCTGGTAGTGTCTCCTCATAACCCTGTACTGTCAGGCCATTGTCTGTTAACTTTTGATTTTACTATTTCTGACTATTTGGCTCCTAAAGAAAAATATTACTACAGTAGATGCCTCTCAGATGATGCCGTTACCAAATTTAAGCAGAATGTTTCCTCAATGCCATGTGTCAACACAACGGAAATAAGTTCTGGAGAGCTTGCTCCTTCTGTAATTGATAGCATGGTAGATAGTGTTACAGCTTCTCTGCATCAGATCCTAGACATGGTGGCCCCTTTAAAAAAGAAAAAGTCTAATCAGAGATTTCTAACTCCTTGGTTCAACACAGAAACTCGTAGCTTAAAACAGAAGATTCGTCAATTAGAAAGAAAATGGCACTCCACTAAATTAGATGAAATCTATTTAGCTTTGAGAAATCATCTTCTAATTTATTAAAAAAAAAATCTCTTAGGAAAGCTAGAACAAGTTATTATTCCACATTAATAGAAGAGAACAAAAATAATCCCAGGTTTCTTTTCAGCACTGTAGCCAGGCTGACAAAGAGTCAGGACTCTGTCAATCCTAGCATTTCCTTAGAGCTTACTAGTCAGGACTTTATGAACTTTTTCAATAATAAAATTTCATCTATCAACTTAAACTTAGCTTAAATTTAAAATTCTTAAACTTAACTTAAATTCAGTAACTACTACAACTCCTTCAACTGATATCTGTTTGGACGAGTTTACTCCAGTTGACCTTTTAGAGTTAGATAAAATAGTTTCCTCATCCAAGCCTTCAGCTTGTCTTTTAGACCCTATTCCTACCAGGTTATTTAAAAAGACTTCCCATTTATTGGTAGCTCTATTCTTCAAATAATCAATTCTTCATTAACATTAGGCCATGTACCGCAGGCTTTTAAAACTGCTGTAATTGAACCCTTGGTCAAAAAGCCAATGCTGGATCCAGGAGTTTTAGCCAACTATAGACCAATCTCTAATCTTCCTTTCATTTCAGAAATCTTAGAGTTGTTGCTACACAATTATTTGACCACTTGCAGGGAAATGGTTTATTTGAAGAGTTTCAATCTGGGTTTAGAATCCATCATAATACTGAAACAGCTTTAGTGAAAGTCACTAATAACCTCCTTATCACATCTGATAATGGACTTGTTTCTGTACTTGTCCTTTTAGACCTTACAGTGATCCCTCGCTACTTCGCGTTTCACCTTTCGCACCCTCAGTGCATCGCAGATTTTTCAAAAATATTCATCAAAAATTCAAAATTGAGAAAAAATGGCACGAAAGTTGCCCGGGCGCTAGCAGAAGGCAGGGAGACTACATTAGAACATCAGGTATCAACACGGAGAGCCCGCACAACTCAAAATCCACCTCTCTGACCACCGCTCCACTCCTCTCCGCCCACCTCTTCACCGCTCGAGAATCTCGCAAGCTGATTGGCCGAGACGTTTTACCTCGCAAGCTGATTGGCCAAGACGTTTTACCCAGCTTCTCTCCCTGCAGAGCGCCCATACCAAGCGAAGGAAGACCGCATTCATTGTTCTTTATCGCTCGTGTTGCTTAGTGGCACTTCTCGCTGTTCTCTTGTGCCTTTTTGTGCAAAATAGTGCTTGTGACGCCCTTGGGGGGGGAGGTGACGCTACTTCGCGGTTTTTCACTTTTCGCGGTGGGTTCTGGTCCCCATTAAACGCGATAAGTGAGGGATCACTGTAGTGCAGCTTTTGATACTATTGATCATAATATTTTACTTGATAGATTAGAACACCATGTTGGACTTAATGTAACTTTGTTGCAGTGGTTTAGATCTTATTTATCTGATAGGTTCCAGTTTTTTCATGTCAGTAATGAGTTTTCTTCCAACTCAAAGCTCAGTCACAGAGTTCCACAGGAATCTGGGCTAGGCTTTATTCTTTTTAGTTTATATATGCTTCTGCTAGGCAACATTATTAGAAAGCACTGTACACATTTTCATTGTTATGCAGATCGAACACACTTATACCTGTCAATGAAGCCAGATGATCAATCAATTAGCCAAGTTAGAAGCCTGTCTTAAGGAAATCAAAGCTTGGATGACTTGTAATTTCCTGCTATTAAATTCAGGTAAGACTGAAATCATTCTAGTTGGTCCAAAAAACCTTAGAAATACCTTTCCAAATCAAACTCTTAGCTTGGATGTGGTTACTCTTTCTCTTAATAGTTCTGTGAGGAACCTTGGAGTTATATTTGATCAAGATCTGTTTTTTAATTCACATATTAAACTTGTTTCTAAGACTTCCTCCTATCATTTGTGTAATATTGTCAAGACTAGGAGCATCTTGCCTCAGAGTGATGCTGAGAAACTAATCCACACTTTTGTTCGCTCTAGATTAAATTATTGTAACTCTTTATTATCAGGCTATCCTAAAACATCTTTAAACAGTCTTCATCTGATCCAAAATGCTGCAGCAAGAGTTTTAACAGGTACTCGAAAGAAAGCTCATATCTGTCTGGTTCTGGCCTCCCTTCATTGGCTTCCCATAGAGTTTAGAATTAAATTTAAAATCCTTCTTCTCATTTTCAAAGCTCTAAATAATCAGGCCCCTTTTTATTTAAAAGATCTGATGCTACCCTATTATCCTAACAGAGCACTATGCTCCCAAAATGCAGGATTACTTGTAATACCTAGACTCTCCAAAAGTACAATGGGAGGCAGAACCTTCAGTTATCAAGCTCCTCTCCTGTGGAACCAGCTGCCAATCTGGATTTGGGAGTCAGACTCGATCTCTGTTTTTAAGAATAGGGTTAAAACCTTCCTTTTTGATATAGCCTATAATTAGGGTGGGATCATGTGCCCCTGAACTCTCCCTTAGTTATGCTGCTAATGGGTTTAGACAGCCCGGGGCAGTCTCTCCAGGATTTTGTGGGATTTTTTTTTTTTCTATTGTTGCGGGGCTCTCCTTCAGGATTGTCTGAATCGCGCATTGGCTCATGTCCAGCCCGGAGAGTCCCTACTTAACACTCACTGACAAGATGTAGTAGTGACTTTTACCTCTAAAGACGTATAAACTGTTACAACACTTGCTGTAAAATTAGATTCACTTGTTTGTTTTTTTCTTGTGTGGTTTTACGGCGTGTCTGGGCGCATGCGCTCCCGAGACAGAGATGCTTTCAGGCAGGCTGACGTTTTTCAACACAAACCCGGCACTTCATACATGCGGTCATTACGGAAACTCGAAGAGACATTCACCGGTGGGCTGGGGGCGACGGATGAAGGAACAATGTGGAAAAACTCATAGGTGAGTGTGTTGGGGGTTTTTTTGTTTTGTTTTGTTTTTTTAAATCACACACTGTTTTTTGCTGATGTGTTTGGTATATTCTCACTGTAAACACAGAAGTGAGTGTGGTGCAGCGTGATTGGTCAGACTGATGACGTACACATCTGCACACTACTGAGAGACAAATTTGATTGGCGAAATTGGCGCAAGTTGACAACAATTGGCCAAAGTTGCGGTGATTGGACAAAATTCAAATTATGCAGGACCTATTGAAATAGCGGGAATTGGTAGAATCGCAATTTCACGAAATCCTGGAGGGTCTGGCCCAGGGACCTCCAACAATGCACTGGGCTTCACTCTAAATTAAATATTTTTGCTGGTCATTAACATCTGTTTGTTCTCTCCCATAGACTGAGTCCCCGTCATGCTGGTTGCTCCCTACATGTCTGTTCTTTCCTTCTTCTCTATTCCCTCACCCCCTCCCCCCCCCCCCCCCCCCCCCCAGCTAGTCGCAGCAGATAACTGCCCCTCCCTGAGCCTGGTTTTGCTGGAGGTTTCTTCCTGCTAAAAGGGAGTTTTTCCTCTCTCCACCATCACCAAGTGCTTGCTCACAGGGCCGCCTGATTGCTGGGGTCTTTCTGCAATTGTGGGGGTTTCCCCTACAGTTGAAAGTGCTATGAGATGATTGTTGTTGTGAAATGGTGCTATATAAATAAAGTTGAATTGAATTACTGGAGAATAAACCACTTGAGTCAATGACCTCAGTTACCTGGCCTTTATCGGATTATACTGTTTACATAGCCACTTGAATAATCAGATGACTGCAGAAATCTAATCATATACATGCAAACATAGCCAATTGATGATGTTTACATGTACACAAATAAACTGCTTATGACTGGATTTCTGGAGTTTCAATCCAGATTAAGACCCTTCATTTTTGGCAGGTGAAATAAGCAATAATAGCCCTTTGAAACTAGTCACAAGTTTGACAGAACATGTTATAATCTTCACAATTCAACCTTGAACCAAATCAAGTAATTTTTTGGTAGATAAAATGTTTCAGTCCAAATTGGGAGCCTCAATGAATTTTTGGGAGATGAAGCATACAGTTTATGGATTCTACTTAAAATATATAATTATAGCAGGCAAATAATGCACAAATACTAGTATGCATAGGAAAGAGAAACTTTATTGACTTTTACATCATTATACATGGATTTTGTTAATTTCAGCACACTTTTATAAGGCAAAACATTAAAAGTTGCTACAGGGTAAAATGTCATATCTGATTATTCTAACACAAAACTCATGGGTCTAAAATTATGACTAATCCCTCCTGCATTAAATATTCACAGACATACCTTCCATTTTTGCTTAAAAACACCCGTCGAAATGGCTTTAGCTGAACGAGGCGCGCTCCCATCACTGTCGTTAGCTGGCAGCTTCTCTTCTTTTGAACAAGTTCAAAAAATTTTGTGACAAGAAAAATTGGTTCCAACCATAAAATCATTCAGCAAAGAGCAGCAAACTATTGCTTCCCCCCCTGCCGAACCCCAGTGAACCACCAACTGTCAGCATGAATGTTCCCCAACACCCACCACGCTGCAAGACACAGGAGTAAATGTATTTTTAAAGAACAGTTATTAATTAAATGCAGTAAATACCGTGACATTTCAGTGTGTGCTGGATCTGGCATCCATAAAAAAGACTTGTTGCATATTTGTAGTTATCTGTTATGGTAGAGAAGGGACTGCAGTGGAGTCAGTAGAAATCAGGGATCACTTTTGTGTCTGCTACTCTTGTGCAAGCCCAAATGGGGAATAGCAGTTACTTTATTGAAAAAGTGCTATTATTTCACACTTTGCAAATTCATCCTGCGGGCTGGATTGGACTCGCCCACAGGCCGTAAGTTTAGCACCCCTGTTCCAGACTCTTTTTTTTTTCCCCTCTCCCAATCCTTTTTCCTCTCAACTCCTCATCTCTCCTTCCCATCAACATCTAAACTAGTCTATTTCTTTCAGCTGGGGCCTTATTTTGAATTTTTTTTTTTTTTTTTTTTTTTAGGATTCCACGCAGCTGTGCTGTAGGAAACCTATTGTTTTTCTTCATCTTCTTCACTAAAACTGCATGGCGAACAAAAGCATAGAAACTTGAAGTTTTACAGTCTGGTCAGAAATTCTCCCACTACCCAGAGACCAAAAATCAAGACACTGCGTACGTAGTTGGCGCTATAATAAACAATTGTACATTTTTGCAAACATATTGAGAATGAGACTAGCATGGCGGTACAGTGGTTAGCACTGTTGCCTAACAGCTAGAAGGTTTGAGGTTCAAATTCCTAGGCTGGCAGGGATATGAACCTGTGCAGAGCTTGCATGTTCTCTCTGTGCTGTGTGGGTTTACACTAGGAGCTCTGGTTTCCTCCCACAATCCAAAGACATGCATGTTAGGTTAATTGGTCATTCTAAATTGTCCCTAGGTATCTGTCTCCTATAGGCCCTTAGAATAAAGGGTTAGTACTAGTGAAGCTGTTTGATACTAGAAAGAGTGCTATATAAGTACAGGTGTGGGCTATATTAATCATATATTCCATAACCTACATATGTTGAAGCATGTGGGAATGTTTGGTGATTACATATGTAAGGCGACTTCACACCTCAGAAAGGACAAAGACTCTCAACCGCCAGTGAAGAACAAAGACGTTCCCAGACACTGCGGTGGAGACCGGAGGAGCTGCCCTCACCCCCCAGGGCCATGAGGAGGAGTACGGAGACAATGGGGGGATTAAGATAAGGAGGGATGTCAGCCTTTGATATGCATGTCTTTTGTTATGTGCAAGTGTAAGTTCACAGAGCCGGAGGTATTCGGTCTCTTTTCTTGCTTCTGCTTCTGCACTTAGATGAGACTTGTTAGAGGAGCTGATAATAAACTTTGGTTTATATATCACACCGCCTCGTTCTTCCAAGCTCTTCTACAACAGGTCCTTATTCTGTTCTCTGAAATCTTCCACAACTTTTCTCCACTGGTCTTATGCTGTAAAAATGAAGTTTTATTCACCATATTTTCAGCAAGAGCACTCTGAGGCAAGTGCAATATCTCCCGCCTCCGTTTTCTTTGAAGATCCCAATACTTACTGACAGAGAGCAGTTTTCAACTTTTCAATATAATTATTGTGGCAGTAACGAATTATGATAAACCCGTCATCCATGAATATACAGCAAAGTAAATAAGCTCCTGGTTGTGGGGCAGATGCTCCAACTAGACCACCACTTAGGTCTGAACTCCTCTAGGCCATTCATCCAAATTGCTTGAAATTTCGCAGAAATCACCTACAGACGCTGATAATATAAAGTACTTAAAATTAACCAAAAATGTTAGTCCATTTTGATTTTCTAGACCAATCGGTTTCTCTTTGGTGTGTATTTTTGGGTTTAACTCCAGATTTTTATTTTTTTTTTAATTTTGTGTACTTTATTGATCCCCAGAGGGGAAATTCGGGGCATCCACCTGGATGGATGAAGCAGCCAAGGTACGACACTATCCCTTCACCATTCACACACAGGGCCACTTTAGTCTCCAGTTAACCTAACCTAGAAGTTTTGGGCCTGTGGGAGGAAACCGGAGAAATCCCAGAGTAAACCCACGCAGACACGGGGAGAATATGCAAATTCCACACAGATCACTGTTGGTCAGGGGCTGGGATCAAACCCGGGATCCCATGGCCAAGGGTGAGTTGCTGTGCTGCAACAGTGGTAACCACTGCTCCACCGCACCGCCCAGATATTACTTACTTATTTACTACTCCTGCGGGATGAGGGCTGGGTGGCCACCACCATGCGTAGAGCCAATCAGGTTAACCAGTGTGTGCCAACATTGCCGGTTTTGGGCCAGCTCCTCTGCGTTGTCAACAGCGACTCCAAGCTGTCACAGGCCTCTCTCCACCACATTGAGCCATCTGGTACATGGCTTGCCCCAAGGTCTTTTCCACCCTGAGGCCCTGGGGTCAAACATGAGGATGGCTTTTGTCGGGTGTTCTGATGGGAGGCAGAGTACATGGCCAAACCAGCGGATACGTCACTGTGTAGTAAGGTGGGATGCTGCAGGCTGATGTGTGCAGGCTTGGAGCACATCATAAGAAGTGTGCTGGGGCCACCTGATGTTCTTGATAGTTCTGAGGGCCCAACTATCAAACCCATCCACTCTCAAGGCCAGAGTCTTATTCAGTGGCTATGTCTCTGACCCACAGAGTAGAATGGAGAGGACTGACGCATTGTATATGCGGAGCTTCATCTTTTGGGAGATTGAACAATGGCGCCATAGAGGCTTCCATAATGCCTGCAGGGCTGATGCAGCGAGGCCACGTTTGTGGTTGCTCTCTGGTTTCATGTCCCCGTTGTTGGTCACTGTGGAGCCCAGATACACAAAGGAATTGACAAACTCAACGGCATCATTCCTGAGCTGTAACGGGGGTGGGTCCGGTCCATCACCGACATGCATTAGCATAGTCTTCGTCCAGCTCACCTGAAAGCCCAGCTTCACTGCCTCTTCATAGTAGATAACTATAGCATCTCTCAGCTGACTATAGGATGGGCTGAACAGGATGGTGTCATCAACATATTCAAGGTCATCCAGATGATGATTACCAAACTGCATGCCAGGGACCTGGTCGCAGACCTTGGTCATCAGATAGTCTGACACAATTGAAGAGATCAGGAGTGGCCACACAACCCTGTCAGACTCCGCTGTTGATGGGAAACCAGCCAAACTCCTTTCCGTTCACGCAGACACAGCTCTCCAAACTGCTATAGAGCTGCTTAAATGGCTACAACCTTGGGTGGGGCTCTGAGGGTCTGCAGGATACTCCAAAGAGAAGCACGACCCAAGGTGTCGAAGGCAGCCTTAAGATCTACAAAGGCTATATAGAGATGGCAGTCCTTGCGGAATTCATAGGCCTTCTCTATTACTAGGCGAACAGCAGAGATGTGGTCTGAGGTCGAGCGGTTGGGCATGAAGCCTGCCTGCTGAGGGCGATGGCCTCCTCTGATGGCTGGAAGGGCACGACTGAGGAGGATCCTGGTGAAGAGCTTACCAGAAATGGACAAAAAGGTGATGCCTCTGCGATTGCTGCAGATGAGTTTGTCGCCCTTTCCCTTCCAGAAGGGGAGGATGATGCCCCTGGTCCAGTCACTGGGGAGCTGGTCTGTCACCCAAACATGATTGATGATATGGATGAGCCACTGGATTGTGCAATTTCCATCCATCTTCAGCATTTCAGCAGTTATAGCGCAAATTCAAGGGTCTTTCCTGTTGTTTATCTTGGTCAGGGCAGCCACGACTTCTTCGGGGGTGACTAGATCGGTCCTGCAGGAATCACAGGAAGCATTGGCAATGGCTAAGAGACTGGGGTTAATGGAAACAGGATGATGATGCAGGAGATGACTGAGGTGTTCTTTCGAGTGGTTGAGGCAGTCTGTCTCAGTGTTAATGAGTTTGCTGTTGATGTCCTTTACCTGGGCTGTCTTGGTGTGTGGGCCATTGCGTGCTTGATGGAGCATACTGAACATGTGGCTCATGTTGTTATTTCTGACTGCTGACTCCAGGTGCTTGGCTTCTTCTGACCAGTACCTCTCTTTGTCCTCTTTGATGGCCACATTGCATAAATGGGTTAATCTACGGTACTCTATCAGGTTGCCTCAGAGGCGGGCCTCTCAATGACGGTCGATGTCCAGAGCCCGCCAAAAGCTCCAAGGTCATTTTGGGGAAGATTGTAAACATCCCAGGGCATTGCAGGCAGACTGGATGATGTTTGTTTTTTTTGAAAATCTCCTAGCCACCCACTTTGTCCGTGGCGAGTGCATTGAAACGGTTGTTGATAGAGCATCGGAACTCGGTGGCGATGTTGGGATTGCGGAGCTGGGAGGAGTCCAGGCGGAACTGGTACTTGGTAGAAGGATCAGCCCAAAGCTTCAGCTTAAGCTGCGCGATCAGCAGGCGATGGTCAGTGTTACCAAGCTCTGCTCCTCTGAACACATGGCAGTTTGTTACAAATGACTTCCAGTGGCGGGAGATGATTATGTGGTCGAGGGCTTTTCGGGTTCTGCCATCCAGGCTGTACCAAGTCCAGTGATGGATGAGTTTCCGAGGAAACAAGGTGTCAGCTATACAGAGATTGTGGGAGTGACAGAACAGAAGGAGACGGTTACCACTGTTGTTCGTTGATGGGTCGGCAAAGGTGGCACCAACAGGTGGACCGAAAGACTGGGCTGGGAGCAGATCTCTGGAGCAGAGGGTAGCGTTGGCATCAGTAAAGATGATGGTGATGTCATGCGGTGGAACCTGTCCAACAACCTGATGAAGCTGGTCAAAGAAAGAATCCTTCTCTTCCTCATCTGCAACTTCGGTGGAGGCATAGGCGACAATAACTGTCATCTTCCTGTGCTGGTGAAAAAAACGGGCTGAAAGTAGTCTGTCGCTAGGTATCCAGCTAATGAGTGACTTGCGGATGGGCTTTGGCATGGCAAGTGCCACACCATAGGGGCCCGTCCGCTTCTCAGGCCTGCTCCAGATGAAATAGTAATCCCCTACAATGGTTTCACCACTGCTTTGCCACCATGATTCACAGAGACTTGCCAGGGTGATGTTGTAGCGGGTGAGTTCTCGGGACAGCAGTGTGGCTGCTCCGGTGCGAAGGAGTGTCTGGACATCCCACATGGCAACACGGGTGGTGTGGCGAAGGTCAATCCATACTCGATGGTCGAGGGCATGCTGGGGTCCAAATGGGCAGTCCAGTTTCTTCTGATTGGTTTCATAACAAACAATTTCAGATACAGTGATTCAAATTTGATGAAACTTCACAATCACAATAGTATTCTCCAAGAAAAACACCAAATTTCATGCAATTCTGTTAATGTTCAAAAATCGTGTTTATGAAATGCCTGTCAGCCATTTTGTTATCAATGAAACATTTTGTTAGTGTGTGAAGAAGTCAGTGTGTGATCCAAAGCCATTATATGGTATAGGGTTTAAGAACCTCCTCGCCCACTCAGGAGACATGGGTTCAAATCCTCCCAGTAACAAGTCATTCTTTGGAAGTACAACATACTTCTTCTGTGCATTTGAAAACAATGTGCAGTGCACTTCAGATGCTGTACTGCTGTTGGGAATCCTTTGGATAAAACATTTATCATTTCAGAAAGTTAAAATGCAAGCAAAGCATTGGTGTTGTGGTTAAGGTGAGTGCTTGGTGTGCAGGAGGTATCAGATTTGAATCTTGGAATGTCTTATTTTTCTGAACAACTGAAGTACAGCATGCTTCACGTGCATTTTAAAGCAACACTAAGCATTTCACTTCAAAATAATGTTTGCATAATTATTTTGATGGTAGACTGCATTTGACCATATGAATGTTACTTCCTCCATAGCCTGAGTGGGCCCACATTGCCAGCAACAGCTCTTTTTTTGGTAGGATCACTGAGAGGACAGCAACTGTGGCAGCTGTGGCCTCGGTCTCAGCAGCAAATTACAGGGCATGACTTTAGCTACCAACAACAAAAAGCCCATGTGGTTGGCTGTTGGGACTGGGGTTGTGGTTCAAGTGGTGGTGGCCTTTTCAGTGTTTCTACAAGGAATAAGAAAGTTACATAGTGCTGCTTTAAAAACCAATGTGTATCAGACCTTAGATTTTAAATGCTGTTGCTAAACAAAACAAGACCTTGAAGTCTACACCTGCTTGGAACCCGATGATTGTCACTTGTGGCTATATTTGAGATATAATTGTTGCTTGTGTGATGTAATCGCAACATCTTAACAAACTGAGTGATGAATTTACATCTCTCCTTCAATCGTCCTCAGGTTGCTGGGTGTGAACAGAGTTGTGATCCATAACACCAGCTGCAGCCCAGAACTGGACCATCTGCTGCAGGATTACAGTGAGGAGGGCTTTGTGGAAATGGTTCCTTGGCCCATTGACAAGCATCTGAATCCATCTACTGGCTTGGTCTTTGCAAAGTATGGGGGGGGCGTGCACTACTTTGGTCAGCTGACAACTCTGAATAAGTGTACAGATCCATGGAGCACTCCCACTGTGTCCTCTTGAATGACGTAGATGAGATCATAACGCCATACCAGCACGATGACCTCAAATCTCTGATAGACACACTCCAATCACAGCATCCAAATGTATCACTTTGTTTCTTATGAAGGCTGGTTCATATTTGATATTTGCACTCTCCTGTCACTACAACTTCTATTCTGTAAAGCATAAATTCATGTTCTGCAGACAGGGGCGTTCCTAATTGAGAACCACAGCTTTCCAAAGAAGCCCTTTGGGCTGAACAAACCTGGTCCCCTGCCTCAGTGGAAAGGGGTGCCGGGCTTTACAGTTTTTTGCGATTGTTTACACACTAAAATTAAAACTGTCCCACATTTAGCAAAACCTGACATTCAAGGAGCAAAATACCAGCCCGGATTTGCACAATTATAAACACACTGTCAGCTTCACACCTTTGGCAAAAGACTACACACAATTGTATACATTTGACACAGAAATGCATCATGATGTCACTTCCTTGTGATTTCAAAGCAAAGGCTTTCAAATAAACACACCCATGAAAAAAATTGCTAAACACAGCCACTTGGTGTGCACACACACTGGTGCATAATTACAGAATCTATAGACACACTACTCAGGTTTGTTACAAGCACTATAAAAAGAGCACAGGTCAAATGTCTTCAGCAAAAATGGATGATGTCAGAAGAAGAGCGAGAGTGGGGACATGGGTCCTTACAACACTGACCTCATTTTTACACAATATTATTACAGCAGCAAACCAAAGGGACCAGATGCGATACATTGTCTTCTGGGACAATGTCTCTTTTCATCATTCTGCTCTGGTCCAAACCTGGTTTCATCAACATCCAGAATTTTCAGTCCAATACCTTCCACCATAGTTCCCCTTCCTAAACCCCATAGAGGGGTTCTTCTCAGCATGGCGGTGGAAGGTTTATGATCTCTGACCGTATGTCCAGATGCCCCTCATTCAAGCCATGGAACAAGACTGTGACCAAATTGATGCAGCATCAATACTAGAAAAGCACTCGGAGAGCGCAGACCTCCACCAAGCGCCACAGTTCCCCCCATACAGTGTTTGTGTGTACGTTTTCAGATTCCTTGACCATGAAAACATATGACTAGCAATTGGATTCACTGGATTGGATTAGTAGTTCAGTAGTAAAAGCATTACCTCCTTGGCGGAGGTAATAAACTGAAGTGAATGAATGAATGAATGAATGAATGAATGAATGCTGTTGTGTCCATCTCCTCCATCTTCAAACTCCCAGGCTGCGGGCTTTGCAATTCATCGCACAACCGCGTACAACCCACAGGCCAATGGGTTATGCGAGCGTTTTCATAGATCACTGAAAGCAGCACTCAGGGCGTCACTGACGGCTGCAAATTGGGTAGACAGGTTGCCGTGGGTTTTATATTATTGGGGTTGCGCTCCGCGGCAAAAGAGGATTTGGACACTTCCCTGGCAGAGAGCTTGTTTTTGCGCAGCCCCTATGGCTGCCCGGGGAATTTCTACCAAATAATCCCGCGCCGGACAGCTGCCCGTCTCAGCTTTTGCAGCGTAGCGCAAACACAGGCACGCTGCCGGGGCCGGCCCACCACTGTTTTTCGCGTGCTTTTGTGCCTAAAACTTTGAAGAACGCGGAGTTCGTGTTCATCAGACACGACAACCAGCGCCCTCCATTGCGCCTGCACACATGTTGAGAATGGCCGTATCTCACAATGTTAAAGAATCCTTTAAAAAATTCCTGTATCCAGACGGTGATCCGGATCATCCCCAAAATTTAATCAGTTCTTCCTTGTACCATTTCCAACAACACCTGAAAGTTTCATGGAAATCCGTCCAAAACTTTTTGAGTTATCTTGCTAACCAACAGACAGACAAACGCTGGCAAAATCACCTCCTGCGGCCTGGCGGAGGTAATAAGGGTGGAGTCGTCACTCCAGAAGATTCTTCTCACGTTGCCTTGCACATGAAAACATAGCCTGTGATGCTGATGAGACCCTGTGGCTAGATCTATAGGCGGAGAGATGATGTTTTTTTTTCCAGTACTGAAGTACATACTTTATGTTACTATTGTAAGCTTGCAGTATAATGGTACATTAAGTAATACTGCATAAAAACTTGAAAATGTTTTATGTTTAGTTGAAATGTTCAGTATTGACTGATGAATACATAAAAAGAAATAAATATTTTCATTCATCTGCACAATAGGTGTCATGTGGTGTTGGTGAGTTTATTTTTACACCTTCTCTGGTTTTTAAATTCTATTGGAAAAATGTAATATAAAGATGGTGTTATATTTTGTGGCTATTTTTTATGATTGTAAGAACATGCAGGGAGTTTCATAAAGCATGCATGCATTCACAATGTTAGGGACAGATCAAAAAGCTGCTTTTTATAAATAAAAAAGATTTGCAATGCAAGAACTTTTTTACATCAACTAGTGAGCATAAATATGGTACTCTAATACATTACAAGACTCTCAAACTTAATCAATGAGTGAGTAATGTAGAAATAATTACAAGACTCAAATTTAATCAACGAGTGAAGGATTAATTCTTATACAAGACCTTAAATAACATCACCAAGTGAGTAAAAGTATTAACCTGTTGAACTCTGTTCAACTTCCCTAAAAACGCCTAAAAATAATATGTCCAAAGTAAATCAAAAGCTGTTCTTCAACCCTTTGCAGCATCTTCATGGGGTTGGTCTCATTTAAAAGAAAACACTGAATTTTTTGGCAAAACAGTCATAATCTCTCTAAGTGCTCCTGCCACTGAGTAACAAGAAAGTTCGCCTGGGTGTTTTTTTAGATACAAATGCTTGCAAATAATATACAGCTGTCAGATACTGGCTGGAAAACACAACAGAAATGTAGAACCAAGTGTTTTCAAGCTCAGGTCAAAATTTTGTAAAAATACCACAAAAAATGAATATATTACACAGTTTTTTTCTCAGGTTGTAACAAGGCTGTGTCTGTACTGGAAGACCGGAAATACAGCTTTTTTTTTTTTTCAGTGTGCACTGAGACGCTCTAAGACGCAGAGACGTGACCGCCCGCGGAATTCAGAGTTCAACAGGTTAATGATTGTAATAATTCATGGAGCATGAGATCTTAAAATACATCAGTAGTGAATGACTGTCCATAACCATAAAGATAGCTTGTTAAAATCAGTCCGGGACTGAACTTTATGGTACGATACCTCTTGTATTGATGACCGGATGTGGCTCAATGAAAGTATTCCTCTACATAAAATTAAACTAAGAGAAAAGAGTATATGCAAATAAAGCGGCAGGGAAAAATACACACAAATAACTCTGCTGATTTTATCTGTGTGTTTTTGAACACGAAGGGGAGCGGTACTTCACCCGCTTGCCTGAGTTGAGCTGAGAAATTGTGTTTAAAGTATGATAAAAGTTACTGAGATGAAATTGTTTGAGGCTACAGCGTTGAATTGAGCATGAAGTTAAACTTGTAAGATTATTCTTTCATGAATAAAGCTCAGTTTGGGGGAGACAGCTCTCCAGTTTCTTTGGAAAAAAACAAGGCGTGGTTTGTGGTCAACAGGCTTCGCGACCACATTGAGCATTCACATTTGTATGTGACCAAAACGGCCACATAACATTCCCTTTGCATGAGAACTGTGCATGTGCAGATTAAGCAGTGCAAACGCCATTTTGAAAATCACCAGGATGAGCCATCCTGGTCGCCATCTTGGAGCTGAGGCAGCTAGACCACCTCCAAGCGACATGACTGTGTCTCCCCCTCCTTGAGTGCAGCAGGAACTGCCTCCATCTTGTGGTCAACTATAAGAATTGCATTCTTTCATAAATTTACGTCCAAATTAAACAAAGTGTGAATCTATTGAGCCAATTTACAACCAAATTGAGCTTCCAAATTAACTTCAAAGCAATCCATATTATTTAGAATAACCTAAATTTAAAACCAATTTAAAGTTTATATGCCAAAAGCAGCAAAGATAGGTGAAATGCAGGATCAGGGATATTTGCCAGGGTCACATAAACTAATGCCCCAACTGTGTGTTTGAGTGTCAGCACAATCCACTTTGGATGAAATTCCGTTTCTCTTGGCATCCATATAAATAGAAGCAGCATGATATAAGACACACTCACACATATCTTCACCCACCCCCCACCCCACCCCCCCACCCCCCCATCCATTCACACATCCCTGAGACATACTTGGGAAAAACTAACTAACTATAATATACAAATAATATACATAATGTCTGTAGGTAGAGTAGTGTGTATGAGAGATTCTTGGTCAACTGTTCAGCATCCTGACAGCTTGTGGAAGGAAGCTGTTGATCAGTCTGGTGGTTCTGCCTCTGATGCTCCGGAATCGTTTACCAGATGGAAGAAGTTCAAAGTGTTTATGCAGAGGGTGAGAACGGTCCTTGACAATGTTCAGTGCCCTGCTCCTACAACGGTTCTGAAAATGTTCTTGGACAGAGGGGAGGGAGACTCCAATTACCCTCTCAGCTCCCTTGACTATCCTCTGCAGGGCTTTTTTGTCTGACATACTGCAGCTGGAGTACCATGTAGCAATGCAGTACGTCAGAATACTCTCCACCACACCTCTGTAGAAGGTCCTGAGGATGCAGATAGGGAGAGAGGCCTGTTTGAGTTTCCTCAAGAAGTGCAGTCTCTGCTGAGCCTGCTTCCTGATCCCCAAGGAATTCTTGCTCCAGGTCAGGTCCTGCGAGATCTGAACTCCGAGGAACTTGATGTTCTCCACTCTCTCCACTAAACGGCCGCCGATGCTGAGGGGGACGTGTTCAGGCTGTGACCGCCGGAAGTCGATAATCATCTCCTTCGTTTTGTCCACGTTGAGCACCAGATTGTTCTCCCTGCACCAGCCCTCCAGGTCTCTCACTTCTTCCCTGTACATTGATTCTTCATCCCTCTGAATAAGTCCCACCACCGTGGTGTTGTCTGCAAACTTAATAATCTGGTTCCCCTCGTGTCTGGATACACAGTCATGTGTTAGAAGTGTAAACAACAGTGGACTGAGTACGCAGCCTTGAGGGGATCCAGTGCTCAGCGTGACAGAGTTGGAGATGTTGTTTCCAACCCGGACAGACTGAGGTCTCTCAGTCAGGAAATCCAGGATCCAGAGACATATGGCGGTGTTCAGACCAAGAAGGAGTAATTTCTCCATCAGTCTCTGGGGAATAATGATGTTGAATGCTGAACTGAAATCAATGTACAGGAGTCTGGCGTAGATGTCTTTCTCAGAATCAGAATCAGGTTTATTGCCATTGTTCATGTAGTACACAAACTAGGAATTTGTCTCGGTACAATGCTGCAACATTAAACATGATAAGATAAGAGAAATAAACTATACATGTAATAAAGTGTAGGATAAGATTAAGTGATACTGGTCAACAGTTAAAATATATATTAGCCAGCAGCAGATACTGTGGAGAACTATATAGTGCAGTCGGTAATGCAGGAAGAAAACAGTGATGATTGACATGAGTCTGGTTGAGCTGCTGTACATGGTGCACGAGAGTCAATTAGTCACTTAGTGTTCAGCAGTCTAATGGCAGAGGGGAAGAAGCTGTTCATGTGACGGGAGGTTTTAGTCTGGATGGACCGAAGTCTTCTACCAGAGGGGAGGGGGGCAAACAGTACGTGACCAGGGTGTGAGGGATCGGCTATGATCCGGCCAGCACGCCTCCGGGTCCTGGAGATGTACAGATCCTGGAGAGATGGGAGCCCAGATGTCTTTCTGGTCCAGGTGGGTGATGACAGAGTGTAGGGTGGTGACTATAGCATCGTCCGTGGAGCGGTTTGAACGATATGCAAACTGGAGCGGGTCGTGTGATGCAGGGAGGCAGGCTGTAATGTGTTGTTTGACAAGCCGTTCAAAACACTTCATCACAAATGGTGTCAGTGCAACAGGACGATAGTCATTCAAACAGGACATAACTGGTTTCTTTGCCACCGGTACAATGATAGAGGTCTTGAAGCATCTGGGAACAATGGCCTGACTCAGGGAGATGTTATAAATGTCAGTCAGGACTAGGGATGGGCATAATTTACCGATTAACCGATAATTGATCATTAAGAATTTCACCGAGGAAGTTCATTTTCGTCGACAAACCGTTTTTTTTTTTTTAAACAATCCGAATGTAGGTTATTAGTGCACGGCCGTCCTCAAACAATGCAATGCATTTAACTGTGCCACTGGCAAAATTTGGGCACCAGGGGGCAACATTACACCATCGCCGTACCTTGGCGTGCCTCAGTTGATACATGCGAGCTTCCGTAGGACAATCGCCAAATCATGAAGCGGTTACGGTGAAGTGTTGCGTGGGACCATTTCAATTTAAAAAATGACCAGGTGTACTGCAATCACTGCAATGCAGCATACAAGTATACCTCATCGACAACACAAATGATGTATCATTTGAACACCACTCATCCAAGCCTGATAAAAGACACTGCACCTCCTTATTGGTCTATGGAACACCCTTATTACGCGAAGCCATTTTTGATAGAGAATAAATGAAAATAGCACAGCAATACACTGAAAAGAAACCGCCAACAGTGGTTGCGCGCTGAGTAATGGCGGTCATGAAGATTCTTTTTTTTTTTTTTCAGAAACTTTATTGAGAAGGTCATGAAGATTCGGTAGAAGACACACACACACGTGTGTGTGTGTGTAAGTGTACATACATACGTAGATGTAAATAAAGTGTACATAAATATGTTTTTAGAACTCTTTTATTCTTATAACAAGATACGTAACTCAAGATGAAAATGATTTACTGCACAGGTTAATGAGAGCTTTACTGCTCCTCAGGTGCTAGAGGCGCAGGATCGTCGAGGGAAGCTGCAGGAGGCGGCGTAGTGGCTCGACGGGAAGACTGTTTCGCACAAAATGGCACAAGAGAACAGCAAAAAGTTCCACGCGGCTAGACTAAGCAACACGAGCGATAGAGCAATGATTGCGGTCTTCGTTTGTTGGGTGGCCGCTCGGCAGGGAGAGAAGCTGGGTAAAACGTCTCGGCCAATCAGCTTGCGGGGTGAAACGTCTCGGCCAATCAGCTTGCGAGATTCCCGAGCCGAGCCAACACGAGAACAGCGAACAGAGAGAGAGGGATTTGAGAGAGAGAGGTGGATTTGAGTTGTGCGGCTCTCCGTGCTGATACCTGATGTTCTAATGTAGTCTACCTGCCTTGTTACCTACCTAAAAATGTTAATGATTAACCGATTATTAATCATTAATTCTCCCGACGATCGGTGAAGAAAATTTCACCGAATGCCCATCCCTAGTCAGGACATCCGCCAACTCGCTCACGCAGTCTCGGAGTACACGTCCCGGGATGTTGTCCGGACCTGCAGCTTTACGTGGGTTGACTCTGATTAGGGTCCTCCGTGTGTCTGCTGTGTTGATGGTAAAAGCTGGTCCGACCGATGGTGGGGGTGGGCCAGCCCTCCCTCTGGTTGTTGGGTTAGATGCTTCAAAACGTGCAAAGAAGTCGTTGAGCCTGTCTGGAAGTGAAGCGTCGTCATCATCGACCCCTGCCTAGACTTATAGCCCGTCAGTGTCCGAACTCCCTGCCACATCTGCTTGGTGTTCCTAGTGTCACAGAGGTGTCCCTGGATTTTCTCCGCATAGGCACGCTTCGCCGCCTTAATTCCCTTTGAGAGCGCAGACCTGGCTGAGCGGAGAGCGATCCTGTCCTCCGCTCTGAAGGCTGCATCTCTGGCTGTAAGCAGCGAGCGCACCTCTGCAGTCATCCAGGGCTAATGGTTACCCCGCATAGTGATGGTCTTCACTGTAGTGACATCCTCTGTGCACTTCGCGATGTAGCTGGTGACCGTTTCGGCATACTCCTCCACATCTGTCTTGTCTTCCTGGGAGGCTGCTATTTTGAAAACCTCCCAGTCTGTGTGCAGAAAACAGTCTTTCAGTGCAGAGGTTGCATTCTCTGGCCAAATCCTGATTTGTTTCACTGCCGGCCTGCTGCGCTTCAATAAAGGTTTGTAGACAGGCACCAGCATTACAGATATGTGGTCAGAAAGGCTGAGGTGGGGGCGGGGTATAGCCTTATATGCATCTGTGTTTGTGTACACTAAGTCCAACATATTCTCTCCTCTGGTCTTAAAGTCTACACATTGTTTAAACTTGGGGAGCACAGTCTTTAAGCTGGTGTGGTTAAAATCCCCCGCAACCACCACAAAACTGTCCAGATGTGAAGTTTGGATTTCACTAATCGCATCGTGCAGTTCCCCGAGTGCCTTCTTAGCATTAGCGTTAGCGTTAGCGCTTGGCGCTATGTAAACAGCCGCTACAAACACGTTGCTGAATTCCCTCAGCAAATAATATGGCCGACAATTTACAATAATGAACTCCGTCAACGGACAGCAGTGTTTAGACACTAATGTGGCATTAACGCACCAGTTCTTGTTAACATAGACGCATAGCCCACCCCCATGGCTCTTACCGGAGCTCGCCGTTAATCTGTCAGCACGGAACACCTCCATGTCTTCCAGTTGAATGGCCTCGTCACGAATGTTGTCGTGGAGCCATGTCTCCGTGAACACAAGCACACAGCAGTCTCTCCACTCTCTCCCGGTTTCTCTCAGCAGACGCAGCTCGTCCAGTTTGTTGTCGAGGGAGCGGACATTAGAGAGAAGAAGCGACGGTACAGCTGGTCTGGAGGGGTTAGCCTTTAGCCTAGCATGGATCCCGGCCCTTTTTCCACGCTTTTGCCTGCATTCACACCGTCTGCGCTTCCTCCTCTCTCGGGTAGCTTCCAGCGGGGACTCCGCCAGAATTCCATGCTGGCGGAGAATGTCCAAATCACAACCGAGCGCCACGATTCTTGCAGCGTGCAGTACCTTGATGTTTAATAAGGTATCGCGGTTGTAAGTTTTACAGAATGTATGTCTGGGATGATCAAAACTCTCACACTCGCTGATGCCAAGAGGGGCCGCTGCGTCCGTGCACGCCGCCATTTTGATTGAAAAATTAGAAAAAATTAAATTAAAATTAATTGAAAAATTAGTAAAGTTATGTTTCACAGTAACTGACCAGCAGTTTCATTCACTAAAGGTCTAAGAGAAAGAGAAGAGAAAAAAAAAAACAGCGAAACTGGAGTTCTCCTTGTGTGAGAGGAAAAAATCAGATTAGTCATGGTAGGAGGGTTTTCTTCTGCGGCGACTGACAAGAAGACACAGCATAAGCCTGAATGTAATGCTGTTAAAAAAAAAATAATTTTTCCTGTTTTGGAACGTCATTATTTTAAACAACTATGGCATAAAATACATTGAAAATTGGATTTCAGATGGGCGCCGTGATCTGTTTTTAAAACTGTACATATCCATATTGTGCTGTGCTGAGACTCTCCCACTTTGTAGGGCATTATGACACATTTCAACAATTTGGGTTTAGAATGTGTGTGTAAAAAGCAATAACAATTACTCTAGCTTAATTTCACAGTATAGTGTGGAAATAAAGACTACTTTTCCCTTTATTCCTTTTCCTAATGCTGCACCCTAACCCAGAAGCAAAGTGCACACTTCATGTCAAAGCAATAAAAATCAGAATTATATCCATCTGATCCTATGTAAGTTGATCAATTAGCGATCATCCAAACATTACTGTCATGTTGAACAAGACATTTCTCACTGCACTCTCCTGCAGAATAATGGAGCAGTGCACTTTTACATGTTACTGGGAAAACAACGTTTAGAATCTTTTTGCATCTGACATTATTTGGAAGTAGATGAAATGATAATGTTTTAATCATCCTTAATTATTTTTAATTATAACCTGAATCAAAGTATGAAATCAACTTTATAGGGATTAAACTCAGACTTTATTCAGACAAATGAAATGTACAGTTATTTAGTGAAAACTAAGGTTAGAATAGCAGCAATTTATACAAAACTCAGCTGGTCTGGATCACTTGTAAATTTTGTTTGACATTGTACTAAGTTTCAAGATATTAACAGATTGGTGTACTGTGTCTGAAGATTGGGAATCTAGGTATGAAAGAAAAATAAAACAAATTTAAAGAAAAACCTGCACCTATTTATGTGATTGCTGACCCACGGGGGGCTGCGGCTCCCCATTAATCTGTCTTTTATCAAGGAAGCTGAAGAGGAGGAGAGAGAGGAGGATATCAAGTGAGCAGTGGAGGAGGAGGAGCCATGGTCAAGGGGGTAACACACCCCCACAGTGGAAATGAGTGATGTTTGTCATCAGTGTGGACAATGGGGTCACGGCAAAGAGAGTGTCCCTAAAAGCAAGACCAGCTGCTGGGAGGGGGAGGAGCCCATGAGCCACATCCACAACAACAAAACAAACCCAGACGCTGAATGGTGTTGTGCATTTAATTGTCGAAAGAATTAACACAAGGTGCTCCAACAAACTAAATGGTGAGCAACTAAAGGAAAATAAAGAACCATAGAGCGCTCCAACAAACTCACTGGCAAGCGAGACAAAAATTACTTACAGAATGACACACCAGAGTGGATGGAGCTCTGGTGGAGATGTAGGGTGGCAATGTAATGTAACGGTGAGGACCCAGTGAACAGGCAGAGCTTAAGTAGTGATCATAAGTGATAACAGGTGTGGGATCATCTGAGCATGAGAAGTGAATAACAATCAATCATTGGAATCAGCTTGGATGTCATGAGAGGGAGGAGCGGCTGACAGCTGACAGGCAGCACACACAACCCTGGAAATGCACCTGACCGCTGCCAGCCCACAGAATAAATATAAACAAAACCAAACGCAGACTAGAGAATAACTACAAATGAAGCAAGAGATAATCAAAACAACCTGAAGCATAAACTGTCACGGTGGCCCTCACGAGCCATCATAAGATGCCAGCAGTCACCTGTGAGTTGCAGTGATGTTTATTAAGAGGTGCAGGAACAGAGAATGATACACACAATAGTGCGGGTAAGACAATCACAGGATGTACCTTAACAGGGAAGTATAACAGGAACAGAGCGTATTATAACAGGTAGCTTAACGGGAAGGTTAACAGAGACTGCTGCATCGGGGAACATTCAGCGCCTGCTTTTAACCCCGGTCACTAATGACCCCGAATGCAGCACAGCTGTTGACTCTGACAGAAGGGAGCTCCACCGGGCGCTGTCACAATAAGAGCCCGGGGAGCTAGAAGGAAACCTCTGCTGTCAAAGCCTGGAAATGATACAAGATCCGAGTGCGGACAGAACCAGCACTCGGGCTCTAACAGTACCTCCCCCTCAAGGCCCAGCACCTGAGCGGCCCAAGTAACACCCAAGCCCCACCCCACCCCCCTAGGGTGGGCGGATGGGGTGCCGGTAGGAGGGAGAGAGTCAAAAAGAACAAAACGATAACCGGAGGCCAACAAAGCAATCACAGAGACGGGTTGAGGGAGAAAAAAAAAACCAATACCCCCTTATGTGTGGGTAACCGGGACAGAACCCAACAGGCAATACATATATCGGTTTAAAGCAATAAATTGACATTAGGCAGTGGAGGGGGAAAAAAAACACCAAACACAGCTACGAAAAAGGAGTGAGGTACAAAATCACATATCAGGCCCCCCCCCCGCACATCCCAAAAGTTTACAGACACAGACATAATGAAAAACCCCGGGATGAGTGCAGTCCTGGCTTTGCGGGATGGAGGCTGAAAGTTCGGGGGGCCGTCCGGCATCAAGCGGCCACAATGCAGGCAGGGGGAAAAAGGACAGTTCGGGCGGCCTACCCCAGTCCCATGCTTGGAAACAGTAAATTTCAGGCGGCTGGACGAGGTTGCCAAACAGGGGGTCCAATGGGTCGGGAGGCCGACCCAGAGAGCCAAATGGGTGCGGCAGTCCTTCAGGCGGCCGACCCGCATCGCTTGCCCACCAAAACCGTAGGGGAGAAGTAGCCAGCGGTCTCGCTGAAGAAGGGAAAGACGAGGGAGAACCGGGCAGAGCATTCGGAACCCCAACGGCCCCAGGTGGAGATGGGTCGAGCTCCTCAGGAGAACGGGGAGGATGATGATGGTGATGATGAAGATGAGGGAGATGAGCCCGTCCAGTATCTGGCAGCAGGGGCTCTGCAGCTTCCCTACCGAACCTGGAAATGGCTGGTGCCGCGTCCTCGTCGGACCCCGATTGGGTCGCGGTCGCTCTCGCGAAGGACCCCGATTGGGTAGGCGCCGCACCAGAACCAACCTCCAACCCCGAACCCAGAACCTCTGGCACAGCGGGCGACTTCAGATCCGCGCCGGCGACCCTGGGAGAAGGCTCGGGAGAGAGAAAAGAACCGGGATCAGGATCACCGGCAGCGCCAGAACCCGGCGAGACAAGCTCGGATGTAGCGGGTGGCCGCACCCGGCTTGCCTCCCCAAGAGACAGGAAAAAGTGCTCTAGGATGGAGTAAAGAAAGACAAAACAGAGCACTTGCCTGATCTCGGGTTCTGACGCCGTCCAGGACTTCGGCGATCCGGACTCCGACGGCAGGAGGTCATCTTCAGGCTCCCACTCAGCTACGGCGGGCTCCGCAGCTGGCATGATGGTATGTGCAGCGCCTGGATCCTCCGGCACCAAAGCCCACACCGACAGCCCGCACAGCGTGGTGGCAGGGGACCCTTGACCCGCTGGACCGGACCGCTCGTCCGTGGAGCCCCGGGGACGCTTCCTCATCGGCGCAGGTTCCACGCTGCAGTCCGCCCTCCTCCTCCACCCACGACGTGGCTGTAGAACCGGAGCCAGGCTCTCCAGAACCGCAGGCCCCCTCCTCATCCAGCGACGATGGCCTGGCGTTGAGGACCGCTCAGCGGAGGGAGACACAGAGGATGCGGGGTTAATCATTACAGCCACAGCAGGTGGTGGGAGCTCGGGGAGCTGCGAACCCCGAACTCCACCTCCAGGAGTCTGACAGAGCAAACCACAAAAACGTGTGTGTGAATGAATTTGGGCTTGCCTGTCTCCAAAAGGTTGAGTGGTGTCTGCTGTAGCGGACGTTGCTCCTCCCTTTCCCCGCCGGATGGTGACAGCGGGCCTCCTGGAAGGACGAGGTGGACCTGCTGGAGATGGTTCCGGGACGGGACTCGCCAGGGCTGGACTCGGAGTACACACAGCGGCCGGGGAATGCGTCGAGGAGGAGGGGGCGACAGCCGAAATGAGCTGGGCATGGGACACTGACGAGAGAGCGGGAGATGGCCCAGGAGGAGATGAGGCTGCGGGAAATCCCCTCTGACGAGGCGCAGATGAGGCAGCTGTGCGAGGGATAGAGCCCTTGTGGCGACCCGGAGCTGGATCCGGACGGGGTTCATGCTGAGGAGGGTTATGGAGGTTACGACGGTCTCTGGTGGAAGGCGAAGCGAAGGTGAGGCCCGGGAACCGCCGCTCCTGTGTGGAGACAGAGGCGAGGAGGGCGTCGAACTTGAGAAAATCACGCAGCTCTGGATTCCTTTCCACCAGTCTGACTGCTGCCGCCACATGCCTAATGACTATGGACGAGTGCACAGCCGAGCGAGCAGCAGCCACTCGGTCCCGGACCTTGATTGCAGTCAGCTGCAGCTCCTCCAGGGGAATCCCGAGTGACGTCATGCAGGATGGGGAAAGACCTCTGGATGGCGCGAACTCCCAGGCCGGAGCGGAGGCAGGAGCGGGATGTCCAACCTCCTCGCGCTCACCTCAGGATGACAGGCAAAGCGGGGGAGATAGTCGAGGATCTCCTCAGCTTGGTCCAGGTACCGGTGCACGTCGCTGCTGAAGTCGAGGAGGGAAGCGGTGTTGAGGATTTCGTCCACACACTCGAGGGCGTCTGCGAGGACATCACTCGGACTTTGAGTGCGGGACCTCCGCAACGGCATGCTTCAGCAACGGTACCCATACAGGTAAGAGCAACAGTCCAATACTGCTAAACTCACGGTGAATGGCGTCTCGGCGCGACGCCCCTCTCCGGACATACTGGCAGCAGTCTACTGTCACGGTGGCCCTCACGAGCCACCATAAGACGCCAGCAGTCACCAGTGAGTTGCAGTGATGTTTATTAAGAGGTGCAGGAACAGAGAATGATACACACAATAGTGCGGGTAAGACAATCACAGGACGTACCTTAACAGGGAAGTATAACAGGAACAGAGCGTATTATAACAGGTAGCTTAACGGGAAGGTTAACAGGAAGGTTAACAGAGACTGCTGCATCGGGGAACATTTAGTGCCTGCTTTTAACCCCGGTCACTAATGACCCCGAATGCAGCACAGCTGTTGACTCTGACAGCAGGGAGCTCCACCGGGCGCTGTCACAATAAGAGCCCGGGGAGCTAGAAGGAAACCTCTGCTGTCAAAGCCTGGAAATGATACAAGATCCGAGTGCGGACGGAACCAGCACTCGGGCTGTAACATAAACAGACAAATAGAAGGCAGGAACAACTCAAAAAGGGCACCAAAAATACAACAGATAAATATAAATACAGAGAAAAGCCATGAAACTGAGTTTGGGAGAAAGACCAAGCTCAGTTCATGATGCTGCAGGAATTAACAGAGATATAATTCTTTGTGCTTATTGTGTACCAGAATCACACACACTGTTGAATGAACTAGAACCCCAAATGCAATTTTTCACAGTAGTAGTCATTAGCAATGCATCTTTAGCATACCAGTACACCCAGATCATCAATTCTGGTTTGTATTCATATCTGAGAACAAAAAGTACACATTCACCAGACTACCACAGGGCTACTGTGAGTCTCCTACAATTTTTTCTCAGGCAATGTCAGTAAATCTTGCGCATTTTATACCTCCTAATAGGAGCCAATTGCTCCTCTATGACATATTGTTGGCATCTCCTGATAAAGAAATATGCAAAGAAAACACATCTCTGTAGGCTGGAATCTATAGGTGGTTAAATAAAGGTGCCGTTTTAATCAAGGTTCCCAAGTTTATACCTGACCAAAGGGTAAACCCATCCTCCCACAAAAATTATTTCACTATGCTGCTACTTGGACACATGGACTTTGTCATGTGTCCAAGGGAGGGATGGTGATATTGGTTATTACTCATCACAGCCGATGGGTTTGAAAATTTTGCTACAAAATTTTGCCAATAATGTATAATTTGTGCACAAAATAATGCCCAGGGAAATGTCAAGACCAGAGAATGGTAGTTCTCCATCATCAACATACCCATTTCAGAACATTTGCATGGACTTCATTGAACTAAGCAAATGTGAAGGGAAGAGATATTGTTTAGTTTTCCTTGTAAAAATCCAGATGCAATTACAGTAGCTAAAAAACTACTAACAGTCGTTATTCCAAGGTATGGGGTCCGAGAGAAAATTTATTTGGATAATGGTACTCATTTTGGGCAGCGCAGTGGCAGAGTGGTTAGCACTGCGGCAGCACAGGAATTCACCCTTGGCCGGGGGATCCTGGGTTCGATCCCAGCCTCTGACCAGCAGTGATCTGTGTGGAGTTTGCATGTTCTCCCCGTGTCTGCATGGGTTTACTCCAGGATTTCTCCAATTTCCTCCCACATGCCAAAAAACATGCACATCAGGTTAATTGGCATCAAAGTGGGGATTCTAAATTGTCCTTAGGTATGACTGTGAGAGTGAATGGTTGTCTGTCTCTCTGTGTTGGCCCTGCGATGGACTGGCGATCTGTCCAGGGTGTACCCTGCCTCTCACCCAAAGATGCTGGGATAGGCTCCAGCCCCCCCGCGACCCGAAAAGGATTAAGCGAAAGAAGATGGATGGATGGATGGTACTCATTTTGTAGTCAGATTATTTCACATTTAGGGAAAGTGTTGAATATTGATTTGAAGCACCATGCAGCACATTACCCACAGTCTGCAGGATTTGTGGAACAACATAACCAGACCATTAAAGAAAGATTTGTGGAGCCCATAGTTATAACCTATGTGACTCACATGTGGCTGGCTGAATTCAGCCAAGAGAGACTTTGAGCTAGCCATGTGTATTGACTTCACACCTCAAGAGGAAGACATGTCTGCACCCCCTGGGGACTCAGGAGAGAGGAGAAGATTACCCGGCCTGACCTTTGGGGGTCGGAAAGGAGAACAGAAGGACTCTGGGTGTTCTATTAGAGATGAAAGGATGTAGCTGAGTATTGTGACTTTTGTGTGTGATGTATTGTTAGAAGATGAATGTATAAATGTATGTGTGTGACTGCGTCCTGCCTCTTTTCACTCCGATCGAGAGAGGACGTAGGATGAATGGGGAATTAAAGCAGTTACTGGAAAAATCATCCAGTCTCCTCAATTCTTGACTCCTACAGATTAAGGAAAACAATGGCTGAAACAGGACAGAATTGGATTAATTGTTTACCATTGATACTATTTTATATGATAATAATGCCTACAAAAAGAAGGTTTATCTCCATTTGAAGTTTACATAAAAAGCCTTATTTAGTAGACCCACTTAGGCCATTGAACCCAGAAGATGAAGAGATTTGTTTAGCAGATTATGTGTTAAAAATGTTGACTAAAAAAGATTCTGTTCATGCTATTCCTCCCTAGGAAGGAGCACACAGAAGGAAGCATCGCAGTGAAACCAGGAGACCAAGTCCTCACAAAGATTGTTAAAAAGAAGACCTGGTCAGAAGCCCCCTGTCAGAGGTCACATGAGGTATTATTGTCAATTCCAACAGCTACAAAAGTACAAGGCAGAGACTCTTGGTTACACCTTAGACACTGTAAATCATTATCAAAACAAACCATAGAAGCTATAGGGGGAAAGCCACAGAGAGTGTTGCTGTTGTGGAAGAAGTCTGGGGCTACAAAGGGAGTCAGGTACTTTAGTTGACCCGGTTGTCTCAAACCTTGGTGAAGAAATTAGGAGTCCATAGCAGGTAGAGTACGCTCAAAATGGCTGATGATGAAAGACCCCTCAGAGAATACTGGCGTAGATTCCAGAATTATGAATGGCTCACATGCGTTCCTCGTGGTTGTCCTTGTCGTAGTCCTCCTGATACGGTTATTGTGCAGCTCAGTAGCTATTTTAAAGATAACTGGCTGATCAATAAACATCAACATTAAGGATAAAGGGACACCACCCACCATAACGTGCACTGAAGCTAAAGCTTGTGGAGTCCAGTTTGACTATTGTGATATATATAATTATGACCACTCCATGCACTGTGAATCTGAGTCTGTGATGTATGAAAAGAGTCATAAGTATATGTGCGCTCCTCCATGTAACTGGGCTGATGTGTTCAGTTGCACAGGATCCAATGACTCTTAATACTCTAACACCCATCATAAATTAAGAAAACACATATATATTATACAGTCACCCTACCATGGCGCATGTGCTGCGAGCACGAGCTTCACATATGGCTGTGAGGAATGCAAAATTTGTAACCCTATAAGAGTAAGTATAACATCTCGGAAGTTGTCTGACGCTGGACAATATTATGTTGGAGTAAATGTACCTGGAAAAGACCCCTTAGAGAGTGTAGGCATGGTCTACTTTTCATCGTAATCAATAACACTATATTCAAACACACACCAAGATATGTAGAACATTTGGAACGTGACTGGTTACCTGATCCACATCACCACAGCAATGTATTCACAACTAACTATTGGTGGGGATATGCAGAGTTCCTTGCTAGTAGGACAAATAAAACAAATTTCTCCTGCTCAGGACTTAGGAACATTTCAAACAGTTCCTCCAAACCATCCTCTGCAGTCATAGTCCCAGCATCAATGGTGCCAGGGCAGAACAGCACCTTTGAACTAAATGGAGGATGGTGGCTCTGTGGGCATAGGGTCTACTCACACCTGCCCTCTAACTGGGAGGTGTCTATGCCCCTGTACAACTGACTGACCACGCTATCATGATGTATCTGGATCAAATCAGATAGTCAGAGTATTGAAAGAGGGACCTGGAGCACAAACCACATGATGCAGTCTGAGCAACGGATATACCAGTTGAATTTAAACATTGGAGTGTTGGCCAAAAGGTCACACTTGCATTATTTCCTTATACAGGGGTTGGAAAGAATATTCTTAGGACTGAGTTTGGCCAAGATACTGGGTATGAACCCGATGTCTTCACTGCCTGGCTATAATTCTTCTTTGGACGGTGGGCAGGAGTGATAAAAAACATAATATTATCCCTTATGATTGGAATTGCCATCTTTATGTGTGTAGGATGTTGCTGCATTCCCTGTTGTAGAGGCCTTATTGAAAAACAGTACATGCTGCTGTTGCATGCCAGTATCGCGTATTAGCTCAGCAGGAGGAGAGTGGCAAGGATTCAAGTGATGAGGACAGTCAGGTTTATTATCATGTCTACCAGTGTCTCTGCAAGAGGAAAATGTTGGTATTTACAATATGCCTATAATGACTGAAGCATGATGTAACAGCTGAAAATTGTGTAAATACATTTACTGGAAGGTTTTAAGTTTTTATTTTTGATACTGAAATTGTAATGCTGAATGTTTGTAAATAATGACCCATTTTTATGATTGCCAAAGGTAGTAGAAACGAGGTGAGAATTTTTTCCTGTATGAATGCTCAAAGAATGAAGACTGAAAAGAAATTGCATTACAATGATTACTCATGAAAGTATATACTGCTTATAGGTTTTGCTCTCATTTCACATGAAAATAACGTCAGGTGTCTGATGCCTGTTTATTATAGTTATTGACTCCATGAAAATGGAGTCAAGATAGGAAATTGTTATACTGTGGAGTGTGTAAATGAAGAGGCAGATTCATGACAGATGATTTATTACACACTCACATCTCACAAGCACAGAATGGACTGACTGGTTACAGCAAGCTCTCCTCTCTATATCCCAAGTCACACTTCACCTCACACAGCATGATATTTACACTACCCTGCATTCAACCCCCTCTGTCCTTCCTGAGCATTGTTCTCCCATGCTTATTCCCTGTCTCTGTCTGAGGTACTAAATAACCTGATTTCCCCAAGGTCCCCAAACCGTCCCCCCCAGCATCTAAGACAGACATTAGTCCACACTCGCTTTTGGCTTCAGTCTCCTCCCATATCTGCTGTAACTGGGGTTTACCGCCTCTGTGGCGCTGCTGTGCCGGTGGGGGGCTGCTGGGAGCGTATCTGACTGTGGGTGAGCAGTGGTGGGGGGGGGACTTCGTTCTGCCCGTGTGGCTGCCCTGGTGAATCGTTTCCCTGGGGAGCTCTCCGTGGGGGTCTTCCACGCCGAGGGGCCCCAGCCAACAGCACTTGCTCATCCGCCACTACAAAGGCGGGTTTGAGTCTGTCTATGCCAATTTTCTCCCGTCTACCCCCCAAGTCTAGCACAAAATGCTTATCCCCTGTTTCCAACACTCTGAACGGTCCATCATAGGGTGGGCGCAATGGGGGCGGTGGGCGTCGTGTCTGACGAACACGAACTGCGCGTTCTTTAAAGTTTTAGGCACGAAGGCACACGGAAAACTGTGGTGGGCAGGGCCCGGCAGCGTGCCTGTGTTTGCGCTACGCTGCAAAAGCTGAGACGGGGAGCTGCCCGGCGCGGGATTATCTGGTAGAAATTCCCCGGGCAGCAGTAGGGGCTGCCCAAAAACGAGCTCTGCCGGGGAAGCTTCCAAATCCTCTTTGGGCGCGGAGCGCAACCCCAATAAAACCCACGGCAACCTGTCTACCCAATTTGCATCCATCAGTGAAGCCCTGAGTGCTGCTTTCAGTGATCTATGAAAACGCTTGCATAACCCATTGGCCTGTGGGTTGTACGCGGTTGTGCGATGAATTGTAACACCCAGGCTGCGGGCCATCGCAGACCAGAGTTCGGAAACAAATTGAGGGCCTCTGTCGAACGTAATGTCCGACGGGACTCCAAAACGCGCCACCCATGCTGTTAAAAAAGCGCGTGCTACGTCCACGGACGTGGTTGTCGCCAGCAGGACTGCTTCTGGCCAGCACGTGGTGCGGTCCACCACTGTCAGGAGGTGCGTGCACCCCTGTGATGGCGGGAGGAGGCCCACGAGGTCCACGTGCACATGGTCGAACCTTTAGCCAGTACCAGAAACGGCTCCAAAGGAGCCTTCGTGTGCCTTTGTACCTTGGCTCGTTGGCACGCCACGCAGGCTGCAGCCCACTCTTTTACTTGTTTGCGTAGGCTCGGTGACACAAACTTCTCTCCCACCATTTTGACTGACGTGCGCACTCCTGGGTGCGCCAGAGTGTGAACCGACTCAAACACGCGGCGGCGCCACGCAACCGGGACCACCGGACGCGGGCGTCCCGTGGAGACATCGCAGATTGGGGGGGCCGCCATCTTGCAGCACCCTGCTCTCCAGCCTTAACCCTGTTGGTCTAGAATGGAGCGCACGCACGTCTGCATCGCTAATCTGCTCCGCGGCCATGGCTGCGTAATCTATCCCCACGTAGACTGGGGCCACCACGGCGCGCGAGAGGCAGTCCACCATCATATTCAGTTTACCCGACACATGCTGAATATCGATAGTAAACTCTGAGATCGCGGCCAGCTGTCTCTGCTGCCGGCCCGACCACGGTTCTGAAACCTTGGCCATCGCGAACGTTAGTGGCTTGTGGTCTACGAACGCGGTGAAGCTGCGCCCTTCCAGCCAGAACTGGAAGTGGCGTATGGCCAGGTGGAGAGCCAGCACCTCTCTGTCGAACGCGCTGAATTTACATTCGCTGTCGCGCAAAGTTCTGCTGAAAAAGGCGAGCGGCTGCCAAGCTCAGGCGACGCGCTGCTCCACGACAGTCCCTATGGCCACGTCTGAAGCGTCGGTGGTGAGCTCTATCCGGGCCGTCGGGTCCGGATGCGCCAGCAGTGCGGCATTTGTTAGGGCTGCTTTAACCTCCGAGAACACACGCTCTCGCTCCGGGGTCCATTCGACTCCATCTGCAGGTTTCTGTCTCTTGAGCGCGGCGTACAATGGTTGCATGAGCCGCGCCGCGCGGGGAAGGAAACGGTTATAAAAGTTCACCATCCCCAAAAATTCCTACAGTGCCCTGACCGTCTGAGGCCGGGGAAAATCTGCCACAGCGCACACTTTGTCAGGCAACGGGATCGCTCCTTCCAGAGAGATGCAGTGCCCCAAAAAATCAATCTCCATCACGCCGAACTGGCATTTCGCCAGGTTGGTTATCAACCCATGCTCCTTCAATCTCCGGAAAACCGTCCTGAGGTGGGTTTCGTGTTCGTCTTCGGACGTACTGGCTACCAGGATATCGTCCAGGTAGACGAACACGAACGGGAGATCACGCAGCACTGCATCCATCATCCGCTGGAACGTCTGTGCTACGCCTTTTAACCCGAATGGCATGCGCAGGAACTCGAATAAACCGAGCGGAGTTATTACCGCTGTTTTGGGTACGTCCTCCGCGCGCACTGGGACTTGGTGGTAAACGCGGACCAGGTCTATTTTGGAAAAAATGCATGCTCCGGCGAAGTGGACAGAAAAATCCTGTATGTGGGGAATCGGGTAGCGGTCGTGCGCTGTGGCGTTGTTCAATCTGCGGAAATCACCGCACGGTCGCCACGATCCCTCAGCCTTAGGGACCAAGTGTAGCGGGGATGCCCATGGGCTGTTCGAACACCTGATGATGCCCAACCTTTCCAGGTTGGCGCACTCCTCATGCACTATGGCCAATTTTGCTGCATCCAAGCGCCGAGGTCTTGCGAAAACGGGCGGCCCGGTGGTGGTGAAAAAGTGCTCCACCCCGTGTTTAGCGATGGCCGCCAAAAACGTTGGGACCGTGAGTGCTGGGAACTGAGTGAGCAGTGTGTGGAACTTACCGCCTGGAGCTGTGACGTTGGCTTGTGCTGTTGGCTGGGTCACTCGAGCTATACAGGGGAGAGAGTCAAAGGACAGTGCATTAACCAGGTGCCTGTTAGCAACATCAACCAGTAAACCATGTGCACACAGAAAATCAGCCCCCAGGATATGGTAATTCAGTGTTGCTACGACAAAAGTCCACTCGTATGTACGGCCGTGTAGAGATAAGATCAGTGTCCTCTCACCAAAGGTCTTAATTTGCGAGTCGTTTGCTGCCAACATCCCAGGGCCGCTAGGTCCTGCCAGCCGGTCAGTGTAGGTCGGCAGGATGATGCTCCTCTGGGCTCCGGTGTCCACGAGGAAACGCCTCCCCGAGCGCGCGTCCGTCATGTAGAGCAGCTTGTTCTCTTCACCGAGGGTCACAGCTGCTGCCGACTGCCGGCCTCGGCGTTTTCCCGAGCGCTTGAATTGGCACGGTGGCACACATCTGCGTGCGTTCTCTCCGAAGTGGCGGTGGTAGAAACAGAGCGTGTCTCTCTGGTGCTCCTTGGCCCCCGCTGCTGCTACCGTCGGTGGCTCCTCGCCTCCTCTGGTCGGCTCGCTGGGCTCCGCCGCTGCCGCGTTGACTGTGATCGCCCTGGTGGTGAGGACGATCCTGTCTGCCTCCTGGGCTAGCGCACGGTAGTCACGCGCGGCCAACAACGGCGAATTGGCCAGAACCACTCTCGCCTCTGTTGGAAGGTTCCGGAGGAAAAGGTGGGCAAACAGAAAGTGCCCGTCTTCCATGCCCATTAATGCCAGCATCTTCTCCATCAGGTCGACGGCCGACCCATCTCCTAACTCGGTCCGCGCCAGGAGCCTCTCCGCTCTCTCACATTCCGAGAGCGTGTAACGCCAGGTGAGCACAGTCTTGAGCGCGTCGTATTTGTTGCGGGCTGGTGGCTGATCGAGCAGGCTTGCTACCTGCTGGGCTGTGCGGGAGTCCAGCGCTGCTACCACATGGTAGAACTTGGTGTCGTCTGCCGTTACTCCCAGGAGGGCGAACTGAGCCTCGGTGTGGTGGAACCAAGAGCGCGGGTTGTGCTGCCAGAAATCCGGTAGCTTGACTGAAACCGCACATGCGTTGCTGGGGGTTCCAGTCTGGGCTGTCTGTGGAATGGCTGCTGCGTCGCTGGGGCTTCCCGACCGGGCCGGCTCCGGGGTTCTTGCCTCGTGTTCCATAATACGTCTTGGGTCACCAGTGTGGAGTGTGTAAATGAAGAGGCAGATTTATGACAGATGATTTATTACACACTCACATCTCACAAGCACAGAATGGACTGACTGGTTACAGCAAGCTCTCCTCTCTATATCCCAAGTCACACTTCACCTCACACAGCATGATATTTAGACTACCCTGCATTCAACCCCCTCTGTCCTTCCTGGGCATTGTTCTCCCATGCTTATTCCCTGTCTCTGTCTGAGGTGCTAAATAACCTGACTTCCCCAAGGTCCCCAAAATACTAAATAAACAATGAAGATTAGTTAAATGGTGTTCACTTATATTGTGGAGACTGTGGAAATGACGAGGCTGAGTTTATCTCACAAGTCAGGTTTATTCACATTCTCCAACATCATCCAAAAACAGAAAGAGAAAGAATCCCCCAACATCTGTCCCTTTTATACCCCAGGACATCAAAGCACACAGTCACATTGTACTTAATCCCCAGTAACAATGCATCTTCTTCCCGGTCTTAACACCCCCCACCTTCAGTCTCTGGCCGCTGGGCGAAATCCCCCAAGGCCGTCTCTTTGCCTGCCAAAGACCAAACTTTCACATCCTCGTGTTATCTCCAAAGAAGCTCAGTCCTTTGTTCCGTCTCAGATGTGAAGCCTAAGGTGGTATATGGATGAATCATACAGTGATATACATATGTGCATATATGTGTCCCACAATATAGCGCTTTTTCTCATCTCTGGATGACCAAAGCGCTTTACAGATCCTGCTATCCACCCACTGATGGTCGCAGAGCTGCCATGCACACACAGGCGCTAGCCCGGCCACCAGGAGCAACTGGGGGTTCAGAGTCTTGCTCTGATTATAAAAGATTATAAAAAGAGATTATAAAAAGAGATTATAAAAAATCTCTTAGAAAAGCTAGAACGAGTTATTACTCTGCATTAATAGAAGAGAACAAGAATAATCCCAGGTTTCTTTTCAGTACTGTAGCCAGGTTGACAAAGAGTCAGGACTCTGTCAATCCTAGCATCCCCTTAGAGCTTACTAGTCAGGACTTTATGAACTTTTTCAATAATAAAATTTCATCCATCAGAGATAAAATCAATCAGATTCTTCCCACAGTTAACTTATATACTGTAACTACTACAACTCCTTCTATTGATGTCTGTCTTGATGAGTTTACTCCAATCGACCTTTGTGAGTTAGACAAAATAGTTTCCTCATCCAAACCTTCAACTTGTCTTTTAGACCCTATTCCTACCAGGTTATTTAAAGAAGTCTTCCCACTTATTGGTAGCTTTATTCTTCATATAATCAATTCTTCATTAACTTTAGGCCATGTACCGCAGGCTTTTAAAACGGCTGTAATTAAACCCTTACTCAAAAAGCCAACGCTAGATCCAGGAGCTTTAGCTAACTATAGACCAATCTCTAATCTCCCTTTCATTTCAAAAATCTTAGAAAGAGTTGTTGCTACGCAATTATTTGACCACCTGCAGGGAAATGGTTTATTTGAGGAGTTTCAATCTGGGTTTAGAATCCATCATAGCACTGAAACAGCCTTAGCGAAGGTCACTAACGACCTCCTCATTGCATCTGATAATGGACTAGTTTCTGTACTTGTCCTTTTAGATCTTAGTGCAGCTTTTGATACTATTGATCATAATATTCTACTTGATAGATTAGAACACTATGTTGGACTTAATGGAACTTCGTTGCAGTGGTTTAGATCTTATTTATCTGATAGGTTCCAGTTTGTTCATGTAAATGATGAGTTTTCTCTCAGCTCAAAGCTTAGTCATGGAGTTCCACAGGGATCTGTGCTTGGCCCTACTCTTTTTAGTTTATATATGCTTCCATTAGGCAACATTATTAGAAAGCACTGTATACATTTTCACTGTTATGCAGATGACACACAATTATACCTGTCAATGAAGCCAGATGATACTAATCAATTAGCCAAGTTAGAAGCCTGTCTTAAGGAAATCAAAGTTTGGATGACTTGTAATTTCCTGCTATTAAATTCAGATAAGACTGAAGTCATTCTTGTTGGTCCAAAAAACCTTAGAAATTCCTTTCCAAATCAAACTTTCAGTTTGGATGCGGTTACTCTTTCTCTTAATAGCTCTGTGAGGAACCTTGGAGTTATTTTTGATCAGGATTTGTCCTTCAATTCACATATTAAATTTGTTTCTAAGACTGCCTTCTATCATTTGCGTAATATTGCCAAGATTAGGAGCATCTTGTCTCAGAGTGATGCTGAGAAGCTAATCCACGCTTTTGTTAGCTCGAGATTAGATTATTGTAATTCTTTATTATCAGGCTGTCCTAAAACATCTTTAAAAAGTCTTCAGCTGATCCAAAATGCTGCAGCAAGAGTTTTAACAGGTACTAGAAAGAGAGATCATATCTCTCCGGTTCTGGCCTCCCTTCATTGGCTTCCCATAGAGTTTAGAATTAAGTTTAAAATCCTTCTTCTTACTTACAAAGCTCTAAACAATCAGGCTCCTTTTTATTTAAAAGATCTGATACTACCGTATCATCCTAACAGAGCACTACGCTCCCAAAATGCAGGTTTACTTGTTATACCTAGAATCTCCAAAAGTACAATGGGAGGCAGAGCCTTCAGTTATCAAGCTCCTCTCCTGTGGAATCAGCTGCCAATCTGGATTCGGGAGTCAGACTCGATCTCTGTTTTTAAGAATAGGGCTAAAACCTACCTTTTTGATATAGCCTACAATTAGGGAGGGATCATGTGTTTCTGAACCCTCCCTTAGTTATGCTGCTAATAGGTTTAGTCAGCCAGGGGACCTCCAGTAATGCACTGGGCCTCACTCCTTTCCTCACTCTCTATGAAATATTTTTTTTTTGCTGGTCATTAACATTTGTTTGTTCTCTCCCATAGATTGAGTCCCCATCGTGCTGTTTGCTCTCTACATGTCTGTTCTTTTCTTCTTCTCTGTCCCCTCACCCCCCAGCCAGTCGCAGCAGATGACTGCCCCTCCCTGAGCCTGGTTCTGCTGGAGGTTTCTTCCTGTTAAAAGGGAGTTTTTCCTCTCCACTGTCGCCAAGTGCTTGCTCACAGGGGATCGCCTGATTGCTGGGGTCTTTCTGCAACTGTGGGGGTCCTCCCTACAGTTGATAGTGCTATGAGATGACTGTTGTTGTGAAATGGCGCTATATAAATAAAGTTGAATTGAATTGAATTGAATTGAAGGACACTTCGACATGCAGACTGCAGACAGAGCGGAAATTGAACTCATGACCCTCCGATCAGTAGTCGTCACACTGCACCTGCACCACAGCTGCCCCCAGTTAGTTAGATATTACACAACATGCTTGCATACATATATCTTTTAGCTTCACACACACACACACACACACATGATTTACACATACACATCAGTTACATGCACACACACAAACTCTACAAAGTTCCTACTTCCATATATGGGCATAGGGGCCACATAAGCAGGAGGTAGATGCCATTAAGGACTAAAGAGGAGAAATGTGGATGCTGAGGGGAAGCCATAAAGCCATAATCTGGATGCCAAGAGGACAGGTTCATTCCACTTTGGTCAAAGGCCAGACTTTTGTTGGGGACTCTTGTTGGAAAGTTGCCTGGGAATGCACAGCAACCAGGAGCTATATATAGGAAGGAATTTCTCTGTTCTGGGTCTTTCCATGAGAGGGGGCTGGTTGGTTAATTGAAAAGATTCTGCTAGCTGTCCAAAATTAATTTTTACAGGTTAAACCTCTCAAACATTAAACCTCTCTTTCTCTACCATCTCCCCTTATGTTATTTTCAAAGTTCTTTTCTCTAAGGGAACTTCTGACAATAGCAAAAGAAAGAGAAAACACTGAACTAAATAAATGGACTGAAGACCATTGACTCCATTCACTGGAAATGAATGGTGTGAAGATGTAATAAAACTCGAGTTTCCAGAATTGCCTTGTTTAAAATGTTTGCAATTTTTTGTCTCCCAGAAGAAAGCACACAAAGGTATTAATGTGTCCAGGGAGACAACAACAACAACAGGGAGACAACAGTTGAAATGTAAAATAATCCAGTCACTGTCTGTGGAGGGATTCAACAAGACACACTCTGGGTGATGAATTCTCCCAAAGCAAGAATAAGAAACTATCAAGGCCAGCTGTTGAAACAGATGTCTGCATAAGATAAAAATGCTATGAGAGCAAAGAAGGGGTGGGAGCAAAGAAAATCACAAAACACAAAAGAGAAAAAAAAAATCCTGAATACTAAACGTGGAAATGAGCACACACTGTCCAGCGTTTGAATAACAATTCATGCACTTGATAAGAAACAAGAGCTCTTTTTCTGCTGCAGTTCTTTGAAAAAGCACAAAGATGAAATAAAACATGAATTAACAAAACATGAAATAAAAAAACAAAAACAGGCAGAGCAAATGTGAAAATTATTGTAACATAATGCAAGTGCTTTGCTCATATACTGGTACAGATGAGTGTGAGAGTAGTTTTCAACTTTTCAATATAATTACTGTGGCAGAACCAAATTATGATAAACCCACCATCCATGAATGTATACAACAAAGTATACAACCCATAGTTGTAGGTCAGAATCCCGAGGTGAACCTGTGTAGCAAGTTTGGTGACCCTAGAGCGCTTTACACGTTCTACAGTGAGAGGGCATAGGGAGTGCCAGCCTTGAACTTTGACCTTTTGACCCCAAATCTGTAGGCAGAGGTCATGGTTTCAGAATGAACCTGTGTACCAGGTTTGGTGACCCTAGCTTTCTTTGTTGTTGAGATATAGTTTATAACCCATTCTGATGTTGTCCTTTGACCTTGCGATCCCAAATCCATAGTCACCCTTCAGAGTCACAGGGCGAACCTGTGTACCAAGTTTGCTGACTCTACCTTTACTCGTTGAATAATAAGGCATAGGGAATGTTAACCTTGACCTTAACCCATAGTCAGAGGTCAGGATCCCAAGATGAACTTGTATACCAGGTTTGGTGCCCCTAGCTTTACTCGTTTTATAGTTATTACTATAAAAATTTAGATTTATGTTAAATTTAGCATTTACCATAGTGCAAATGGAGTGTTGATCTTTTGACCCAAAACCCATACTCAGGTCAGGGTGTAAGTCATCCAACATTTGTCTTAGATACAACTACTGTATCAATTTGAAAAGCCTACATCATTTCCTTCAGTAGTTATTGCATTTGTGCAAATGTGATTGCTGACCTTTGACCTAAAGGTCATCCAATAAGAGTCAAATTGCAATATGTGTCATCAGTGTATATCAAACCTTGGCACCATGTTTCAAAACATTTGGAACAAAACTGCAGGAAGAGTTGATTTCACAAGACAGTTACTGTCTATGAAGTGAGGTGAAATAGGAGGTCATAAGTTAAGGGCTACAACTCCTGCAGAAATGATCCGATCAGAGCCAAATTGCAATATTGAATTGCAATTTGGCAATTCAGTATTGCCAAATTGCAATATTGTACCTACTACTGCTGATATTGTACCTACTACTGCTGATCAGTAGGAATTTCTTCCTACTGATCAGCAATCAGTAGGAAGAAATTCAGAGAAATCACCTGTTGAAGACACTGGGTGGAGGTAAAACCTGCAGGGTCTTGGCCCTCCATGGAATGAGTTTGACACCTGTGCTCTAATTCAACAGGCAACCGGGCTACGGCCACAAAATCTGGTCCATAGGTTGGTCTTGCGACTAGCACCTATGGCTGTACTTTTCAAACGATCAAATGTCAAGGTCACAGGGTCATAAAAGGTCAAAATTCATTTTAGCCTATCGTGACTTCAATTTAAAATAAAAACGTGTGGTGGGGAACTAGGGCTGCAAAAGGTGTGGGTCTGGATCTCTGCTGAGTGCAGCTGAGTGCAGTTCTAGTTGTACTCGTCGGCCTCCGTCGGTCTATGATGACCATGGAAGAGAATCCTAAACGTCTACTCTGCTGGAACAGCACCGCCTGTGGCTGAACAGGCCGATGCGCACCGGTGTTCTACCTTCCAGCGTTGGGCGTTGGTAGGATTCAAGCCTGGGCAGGAAGATATGGAGGACAAGATGTTACCCATGCAGCATGTCCCCCCTCTCCACGTCACTGATGAATCCAAAGGAACAGCAGGGCTGCTATAGTTTGGCACCAGCGCCGTCGCAGGAGTTGCCAGAACGATGTTGAGCACAACAGAGAACTGCCTTAGGGGCTCCGACTCCGGATTTTTCCTCAGGGTTGACTCCCGAAGCCTTTCCCGTGACCGGGTGTGCCGCAAGGCAGCAGAGGTTTGAAATCAGGGTTTACCTTCCCCTAGATGGGCTACCTTCCCAGGATGAGCCACCATCTATCTGAAGCATCTGGTTTTAAGGCGCCAGAGATCCACCCTCGCCCCTTCTCCTATTAGTAAAAGCAGTTCCGCCGGGCTTAGAGACTAAACCACACGGGCAGGCTAGGAGTTGGACTTAGTTGTCAGAGGCTTTTCGAGACGCACGCCGTAAGGAGCATTTTATGAGCACTGGGAGCTTAACCCCAGTGCTGTTCCTGGCTATGACAACCTTGGAACCTAGTTGTACTGAACATTGGGGCAATTGCCCAAGAGTAGCTGTTCAATTCAATTCAACTTTATTTATATAGCGCCATTTCACAACAACAGTCAACTCATATTCAGCTGTAGGGGAAACCCCCACAGTTGCAGAAAGACCCCAGCAATCAGGTGACCTGTGAGCAAGCACTTAGCGGCGGTGAAGAGGAAAAACTCCCTTTTAACAGGTAGAAACCTCCAGCAGAACCGGGATCAGAGAGGGGCAGTCATCTGCTGCGACTGGCTGTGGGGTGAGGGGATAGAGAAGAAGAAGAACAGACATGTAGAGAGTAAACAGCACGATGGGGACTCAATCTATGGGAGAGAACAAACAGATGTTAATGACCAGCAAAAATATTTCATTGAGAGTGAAGAAAGGAGTGAAGCCCAGTGCATTGTTGGAGGTTTCCCAGCTGTCTAAACCTATTAGCAACATAACTAAGGGAGGGTTTAGGGGCACATGATCCCTCCCTAATTATAGGCTATATCAAAAAGTAAGGTTTTAACCCAATTCTTAACCCTCTGAGAGTGTGTCGCACTACTGCGACTGTCAGCTGATCAAACCAAACAAAGCCTGTACAGCTGAATAGAGTGTGAAATGTACAAACCTTTTAACACCACTTGGTGGCCGAGAGGTGTGGCTTTTCACTTACCGCAAGAACTGGAAACGGTCCAATTCAATAAGTAGGTCAAATCAGCGTTTGAAGTCCGCCCCCTTTCATTCTGCTATTTGACACAGAGGAAACAGGATGGCGAGGAAGACGCTCTCAGCTGAAGAGGTTTTAGCGTTGGTGTTCGCCGCTCCTGGTTCAGAGGAAGAGCTTAGCCCTAGTTTGTCATCTGAGTTAGAGTCCAGCTCTGATTATGTGCCTTCGGACAATGGTGCAGGCAGTTCTGGCGAAAGTGGAGACAGACATCTTGCACGCGACACTGCAGCTGCGTTTTCTGTGTCCAGCCGTGCCCAAAATGGCACAGGAGCCTCGTCTGTAGATCGTTCTGCTTTGCCAAACCATGGTCGCAGAGCAAAAAGGTCCAGAGCAGCCCATGGGCAATGTTTGGCTGGGCAAGAGCACACAGCCAGTGGATACGCAATGGGTAGCGGCGATGCGGCAGGAGGTTTGGACATTGACAGCTGGGAGCTTCTTAGAGATGAAGAAGTTTATCAGCGGCGGCGCAGTGGCGGAGTGGTTAGCACTACAGCTGCACAACAACTCACCCTTGGCCGGGGGATCCTGGGTTCGATCCCAGCCCCCGACCAACAGTGATCCGTGTGGAGTTTGCATGTTCTCCCCGTGTCTGCGTGGGTTTACTCCAGGATTTCTCCGGTTTCCTCCCACAAGCCAAAAAAACATGCAAGTTGGGCTAATTGGCATCAAAACTGGGGATTCTAAATTGTCCTTAGGTATGACTGTGAGAGTGAATGGTTGTCTGTCTCTCTGTGTTGGCACTGCAATGGGCTGGTGATCTGTCCAGGGTGTACCCTGCCTCTCGCCCAAAGATGCTGGAATAGGCTCCAGCCCCCCTGCGACCCGAAAAGGATTAAGTGGAAGAAGATGAATGAAAGTTTATCAGCCGTGGCTGAAAGCATTTGAACAGCCAGCTGGATATTGTGGAGAGAAGGACCTGTCATCTGCGCCCGCCATTGATTTTGTGTTGCTGTTTCGGACTGAGGAATTCTGGAAGCTTGTGACCGATGAAACAAACGAGTACATATTTGTTGCATAAACTGTGTTTCATTTGCTTCATTTTAGTTTAGTGTGAAACAAATGTGCCATGAGACTGGTGTTTTTTTATGATTTTTAGTAACTTTGGCAATGAAGGGACTTTGCATCTAACTGTAATTCTGAAGCTATAGTGTTATAATAAAATTTGGATTGTTGCAATATGCAAATTAGGTCCAATTATGCACTATGCATGGATGCAAGTTCACTTGGCAGACACTTTGGTTCCTCTGCAACATTTTTGTAATTGGGTCTTTGCCTCTAACTATTACCGTTCTGAAGCTATTGTCATTTGAAAATTTGAGGTCAAACTCTGCATTTTCCTGCCAAAAATTCTACACACTCAAAGGGTTAAAAACACAGATCGAGTCTGACTCTCAAATCCAGATTGGCAGCTGGTTCCACAGGAGAGGAGTTTGATAACTGAAGGCTCTGCCTCCCATTGTACTTTTGGAGATTCTAGGTATTACAAGTAATCCTGCATTTTGGGAGCATAGTGCCCTGTTAGGATAATAGAGTAGTATCAGATCTTTTAAATAAAAAGGGGCCTGATTATTTAGAGCTTTGTAAGTAAGAAGAAGGATTTTAAACTTAATTCTAAACTCTATGGGAAGCCAATGAAGGGAGGCCAGAACCAGACAGATATGAGCTCTCTTTCTAGTACCTGTTAAAACTCTTGCTGCAGCATTTTGGATCAGCTGAAGACTTTTTAAAGATGTTTTAGGACAACCTGATAATAAAGAGTTACAATAATCTAATCTAGAGCTAACAAAAGTGTGCATTAGTTTCTCAGCATCACTCTAGAGACAAGATGTTCCTAATCTTGGCAATATTATGCATACGACAGAAGGTAGTCTTAGAAACAAGTTTAATATGTGAATTAAAAACAGATCTTGATCAAAAATAACTCCAAGGTTCCTCAAGGAACTATTAAGAGAAAGCGTAACTGCATCCAAACTAAGAGTTTGATTTGGAAAGGTATTTCTAAGGTTTTTTGGACCAACTAGAATGACTTCAGTCTTATCTGAATTTAATAGCAGGAAATTACAAGTCATCCAAGCTTTGACTTCCTTAAGACAGGCCTCTAATTTGGCTAATTGATTACTATCATCTGGCTTCATTGACAGGTATTATTGTGTGTCATCTGCATAACAATGAAAATGTATACAGTGCTTTCTAATAATGTTGCCCAGCAGAAGCATATATAAACTTAAAAAGAATAGGGCCTAGCCCAGATCCCTGTGGAACTCTGTGACTGAGCTTTGAGTTGGAAGAAAACTCATTATTGACATAAACAAACTGCGACCTATCAGATAAATAAGATCTAAACCACTGCAACGAAGTTCCATTAAGCCCAACATGCTGTTCTAATCTATCAAGTAAAATATTATGATCAATAGTATCAAAAGCTGCGTTAAGGTCTAAAACGACAAGTACAGAAACAAATCCATTATCAGATGCGATAAGGAGGTTATTAGTGACCTTCACGAAAGCTGTTTCAGTACTATGATGGATTCTAAACCCAGATTGAAACTTTTCAAATAAACCATTTCCCTGCAAGTGGTCAAATAATTGCGTAGCAACAACTCTAAGATTTTTGAAATGAAAGGCAGATTAGAGATTGGTCTATAGTTAGCTAAAACTCCTGGATCCAGTGTTGGCTTTTTAAGTAAGGGTTTAATTACAGCAGTTTTAAAAGCCTGTGGTACATGGCCTAATGTTAATGAAGAATTGATTATTTGAAGAATAGAGCTACCAATAAATGGGAAGACTTCTTTAAATAACCTGGTAGGAATAGGGTCTAAAAGACAAGTTGAAGGCTTGGGTGAGGAAATTATTTTATCTATCTCTAAAAGATCAGTTGGTGTAAATTCATCCAAACAGATATCAGTTGATGGAGTTGTAGTAGTTACTGTATTTAAGTTAACAGTGGAAAGAATCTGACTGATTTTATCTCTGATAGATGAAATTTTATTGAAAAAGTTCATGAAGTCCCGACTAGTAAGCTCTAAGGGAATGCTAGGATTGACAGAGTCTTGACTCTTTGTCAGCCTGGCTACAGTGCTGAAAAGAAACCTGGGATTATTCTCGTCTTCCATTAATACAGAATAATAACTTGTTCTAGCTTTCCTAAGAGATTTTTTATAAATTAGATGATTTCTCCAAGCTAAATAGATTTCATCTAATTTAGTGGAGCACCATTTTCTTTCTAATTGACGAGTCTTCTGTTTTAAGCTGCGAGTTTCTGTTAAACTTTGTGAACAGGAGGGTGAAAAATGACATACTGAGGCAGGCCAAAAAACTAAAGGAAACTCAAGTTTACCTAAATGAACACCTGACAAAAAAAAACGCTGAATTAGCACGGCAGGCACGGATGCTAAAGAAACATAATAAGATACAGTCAACCTGGACAAGAAATTGTAGAATTTGGATTAAACTAAATGGAACACCTGAGCAAGCAAAAAGTATAATGATCAGAGATGCTACTGACTTAGATAAATACAGATGAACACTGACTATGAAACACAGAGTGAGGAAACTCAAACTCTAAAAATATGCCACTATGCTGAACATAAACCACAAGAGATGGAGAATGATATTGATCCTGATAACCACTTTTTCAATAATATTCATAACCACTGTGAATATTACACTGAAAAGCAATTCAAAAGTCAAGTGCAATTAGATGGTAAACTGTCAATAATACACTTCAATAGCAGAAGTCTTAACAAAAACTTCTCACAGATTCAGGACTATTTAAAACAGCTAAACAGAAAATTCACAGCTATAGCAGTCTCTGAAACCTGGCTTAATGAAGACCAGGCTCCCCTGATGGCAATAGAGGGATATCAGATGTTTAACATTAACAGATCTCAAAAAAAGGGTGGTGGTGTTGCACTGTATATTGATGACCTATATAGATGTAAGCTTGTAAATGAAATGTCCTCAGCACTACCAGGGCTTCTGGAATGTGTTACTGTTGAGATTGACCTAGACAAAACAAAAAATCTAATCATAAGCTGCATATACAGAACGCCGGGAACTTGCATTGAGACATTCAGAGATAAATTAGTCGAGCTGTACAATAATATTACTAGTAAGAAAATGGTAGCAATTTGTGGAGATTTCAATATTGACCTACTTAATCCACATCAACAAAATGTAGTTACAGAGTTCATGAACTCTATGTACAGCATGAGTCTATATCCCACAATAACACATCCCAGTAGAATCACAGCTCACTCTGCTACACTTATTGACAACCTGTTTGTCAATGTTCTCGACAAGAAAATAGAAAGTGGATTATTGATAAATGATATAAGCGACCACTTGCCAATCTTTGCACTTATCCATGGCCACACGGGGCCCAACCCAGAAAAAATCTCAAAATCGTTCAGACACAAATCACCAAACGCAATCAGTTCTTTTAAAGAGGACTTGCTGAAGCAAGACTGGACAGAAGTCTATGTATCAGATGTAAATGAAGCCTATGACGCATTTACAAACATTGTAACCACTCTTTATGAAAAAAACTGCCCATTAGTTAAAAAAAAGCTTAAACACAAATTTACTGACAAACCATGGCTAACCAAAGGACTACAAAAGGCGTGTAAAAAGAAAAATTTATTATATAAAGCTTTCATAAAGAAAAGGACAAAAGAAGCAGAGCAGCGGTATAAAACATACAAAAATAAGTTAACATATATAATAAGATGTAGTAAAAGAGACTATTACAGTAAAGAACTGGAAAAAAACAAAGACAATATTAAAAATACATGGACAATAATCAACAGTATCCTTGGAAATAAAAGCAGAAATACCAGCTACCCAACTAACACTCCAAAAAATAATAAATCGACTCCGAATGTGAATATAGCTTCACCTGCAGATGAATTTAATAATTTTTTTGTTAACATTGGACCTAAACTGGCCCGAGAAATACCCACTACGGTGCCAACAGGTGATTCAATATGCAATAACACTGCTGTAAAAGACACCATCTTCATAAAGAACACAGACGAAAGAGAGGTCATTGAAATTGTTAAATCGTTCAAAAGTAAAACATCTACTGACTGCGATGGTATTGATATGCTACTAGTCAAAACTGTTATCGAATGCATAGTGAAACCACTGACGTATATCTGTAACCTGTCTCTCCAATCAGGTATATTTCCCAATGCAATGAAAATAGCTAAAGTAATTCCGATTTACAAGACAGGCGACAGAGGGGAACTCTCCAACTACAGACCAATTTCACTATTACCGCAATTTTCCAAGATACTTGAAAAAATATTCTATGAGAGAATTGACAACTTCATACTGAAGAATGATTTATTGTGTGAGCAGCAATATGGGTTCAGACACAAAAGGACAACAGCATATGCCTTAATGGAATTTACAGAAAAAATATCAACAGCCATTGAAAATAAAGAGTATTCAGTTGGAGTATTCCTGGATCTTAAAAAAGCATTTGATACAGTAGATCACAATCTATTATTAAAGAAACTACAAAATTGTGGTATCAGAGGGGTAGCACTGTCCTGGTTAAGAAGTTACTTAAAGAATAGATATCAGTTTGTATGTGTTAACAACAAAAACTCAGAGCTACTGAAGGTCACCTGTGGAGTCCCACAGGGTTCAGTTTTGGGACCATTATTATTCAATATGTATATAAATGATATATGTAAAGTTTCAGAAAAAATGGACTTAATATTGTTTGCTGATGACACTAACCTGCTATGCAGTGGAAACAACTTGGAACAACTTCTGGATACACTCGGAAAGGAATTAGGAAAGCTGAAACTGTGGTTTGATTCGAACAAATTAACGCTCAATTTAAGCAAGACAAAATTTATAGTCTTTAACAACCATCACAACTACCCAGTACCCAAACTCAGTGTAAATGGTGTAGAGATTGAAAGGGTATCCGAAACTAAATTCCTTGGAGTAATAATTGATAACAAACTGTGTTGGAAGCCACATATTAATTATATAAAAGGTAAAGTATCCAAATCAATTGCAATATTACACAGAGTGAAAAATTTGCTGAATCAACCCACACTATACACCTTGTATCATTCATTAATACTCCCATACATGACATATTGTAATGAAGTATGGGGAAATACATATAAAACAAACATATATCCACTCTTTATGCTTCAAAAGAGAGCTATTAGAATAATCAACAAAGCAGCTTACAGGGAACCAACAAACCCACTTTTTCTTAAACAAAAAACTCTCAAGTTGAAAGATCTGATCGACTTTAAAACCGCAATAATAATGTTCAAAGTGAAGAATCTATCACTGCCCGCAAATATCCAAAAGTTGTTCCAAACAAGGGAGAAACGATATCACTTCAGAGGAACATGTATATTTCAAAAGCCTACAGTGAGAACAACTACCAAGCAACATTGTATTTCAGTGCAAGGTGTCAGATTATGGAACGATTTTGGACCTGAATTAAAATCATGTACAAAGCTTGGACAATTTAAACAAAAACTAAAGGAAGAAATACTCCAAACATATTTACAAGACGACATGTAAACTCACATAAGGATTGACATTTCCAGCCTGTGTTGTGTTATAGCTTAGTTTTTCTTTTTTCTCTGTGACACTATGTCTTAGATTTGTTTTTGAATAGTAACCGCTTAACTTAGACTAGCTCAGTTTTCTTTTTCTCTGTCATATTTTGTCTTAGCCTTGTTTTAAATTGTAATCGCTCTTGTCTTGTTTTCTCTTTTTTCTCCTTTGAATTCTTGGATGGAATATGGGTGGGCAATATAAGCTGCGGCTTCAGCCATCACCCATTTCGGATAACTCACGTGGAATTGTATAGTAGAAGGAGTCTTTGTCTAATTTGACCTTGTTGTTATATTATACAGTTTCTTTTAACCTGTAATGTACTATCCGAAAATAAATTCATTCATTCATTCAACCAAAGAGTTAGACATCTCTGATTAGACTTTTTCTTTTTTTAAAGGGGCCACCATGTCTAGAGTCTGATGCAGAGCTGTCTACCATGCTATCAATTACAGAAGGAGCAAGCTCTCCATAGCTTATTTCCGTTGTGTTGGCACATGGCATAGAGGAAACAGTCTGCTTAAATTTGGTAACCGCATCATCTGAGAGGCATCTACTGCAGTAATATTTTTCTTTAGGAGCCAAATAGTCAGAAATAGTAAAATCAAAGGTTAACAGACAATGGCATGACAGTACAGGGTTATGAGGAGATGCTACCAGAGTTTCTATTTCTATGCCATATGTCAGAACAAGGTCCAGCGTGTGGTGGAGATAATGGGTAGAATTTCCTACTTTCTGAGAAAACCCCATCAAATCTAATATTGAATTAAATGCCATATTAAGGCAATCACCATCTACATCTACATGTATATTAAAGTCCCCTACTGTGGTGGACACAATACATATGGCACTCCACCCAGGACAAGGGGGTTGGTGGGGGAGAAGATAGTTAGAGATGCTAATGGGGAAAGCTGAGAGGAGCCTACCAAACAAAGATGTGCCTTTCGCCCCCCCGCCGAGCCAGGTTGACACCTGAGGATGCAGGGGTGCGAATGTATTGTAGTAAGACCTGCTGTGTGACGTGTGTGTCAATGTTATGTTAATGTGTGTACATGTCTTGCAGTCTGAATATTAATGTGTTTTCCCTGTGTGCCGGAGGCGGGAATTAAAGTGTATAAAGGAGTTTGCTCAGGCACTCAGCGGTTCAGAGTTTCTGTGTTTTATGTTGGAAGAGGAATAAAGTTTGTGTCATTCAGCTCGCTGCCTCGTCTGCTTTCATCTTCCACACTACTATAATTATTCTATCTGATTTCGGCACTAAATCTGCTAAGAATTCGGCAAAAAAAAAAACCTCTCAGTAGGCTGAGGGAGGACGATAAACTATGGCAAATAAAATTGGGTTTAACCTAAAACTACTAACATGCCCAATACTGAGGACCAGGCTCTCAAAGGAATTATAACATGTTTTTTGCTTTACATTCACTAGTAATTTGGAATGGAAAATTGTTGCTACTCCTCCTCCACGACCAGAACTTCTGGGATTTTGACAGTTTAAATAACCAGAGGAAGTTGATTCATTTAAACCAACATAATCCTCTTGCCCTAACCAAGTCTCTGTAAGGGATATTAAATCAATCTGATGATCAATTAACAGATCATGGACTAGCAGAAACTTGGGAGTTAGAGACCTAATATTTAACAAACTGCATTTACTGCATTCATTTTTAAATTATGAGGAGGAGCAGAGGCCAAGTCATTAAATTTAGAGGCTTCATGTTTAATTTGAGTTTTACCAACTTTTTGTTTAACCACTTTGGGATGCTTATACATTATATTTTTATTAACTTTGGAGGGAGCAGACAATGATTCTCTGATGGGGAAGACAGGGGCTAAGTTGAGGGGTGAAGGATGAAGAGGAGCTGCAGCGAGGCGTGTAAGACTGCGACTCTGCTTCCTGGTCCCAACTCTGAGTTGTCAAGGTTTTGAAAATTTGGATAAAAATGATGCCAGATTGTTACATAAAAGAGACGCACCATCCAAAGTGGGATGGACACCGTCTCGTCTAATAAGACCAGGTTTTCCCCAAAATGAGCTCCAGTTGTCTATGTAGCCCACATCGTTTGCTGGACACGACACAGACAGCCAGCGGTTGAAGGATGACCTGCGGCTAAACATGTCATCACTGGTCAGATTGGAGAGGGGCCCAGAGAATACTACAGAGGCAGACATTGTTTTGGCAAAGTTACAGACTGATTCCACACTAAGTTTTGTGACTTCCGACTGCCAGAGACGGATGTTGTTAATGCCGGCATGGATAACAATTGTGGAGTATTTACAGTTACTTTTAGCCAGCATTTTCAAATTTGACTCGATGTCCCCTGCTCTGGCCCCCAGAATGCATTCGACTATGGCTGCTGGAGTCTCTAGGTTCATGTTTCCGACTATAGAGTCACCAATGATCAGAGTTTTTCCTCAGCGGGTGTGTCGCTGAGTGGGGAAAAGCGATTAGACACCAGGTTGGTTGTGAACCAGGGGCTTGCGACTATGCTTCCTTCTCACCGTCACCCACCCATTCTCTCCTGGCTGCTCAGGAGAGGTAGAAGCCAGAGGACAGGACACAGGCCACCCTATGCTAGGGTGCTCCGCTACAGCTAAGGGTAGTCCGTCATTATTAACTGGCACTGACAGTGTTTCCATGCAGCTAAGCCGGGATTCTAAATCACACCACCTCACCTCGAGCGCCTCAAAAAGACATTCATTACATTTCCCATCTGACACAGAGAGCACACCAGAGGAGAAGGGGAAGGAGAGCTAGCAGCCATAGCTAGTGGCTAACCCAAAGCTAACACAAACACCGATGAAAGGTGAACAGAAGGCTAGAGGGTGATTAAGTGACAGTGAGCGCGCACACAGGTGTAAGAGGCTTGTTAAACAGAAGTGAGAGCTAACAGTTAATGGGGGGGGAGTGATTAAAATACAATTAAAGGCAATAATCCTCAGGAGAGTGAGGATAGCTAACCACACCGACAGCCAGCAACACAGGAAGTGACGATACGTTACCACAGGAAGTTCTGTTCTCTTGACATCATAAATGCTCAGATCTCCTGACCTCTCACAGTGACCTTGAGCTCAACCTAAATGCAGACCAACCTGAGGATCAATGTGTGTGAGTTTGCCAAATTACTGGGGCAATTACCTAGGACTAACAATTTTCCATAAACTCATAAGTGCTGAAATCTCCTGACCTTTGACCATGACCTTGAGCACAATCTTGATGCAGACCCACATGATGATCATTGAGCATGAATTTGTTGACAATTAGGGCAATTGCCTAGGAGTAGTGATTTTTTTTTTTCTGAAATCAAATAGGTGCCAAGATATCCTGACCACGAGCACTATCTGATTGTAGACCTACTGTACCTGAGGATCACCGAGTCTGGTGACCATAAGGGAGGAGTAGCGATTCCTGTGAAATGTGCGTGGACAGACGGACGGAGCTAAAAATCAAATCTCAACAGAAGAAGCAGATCCCTGTCAAAGATGGACAAGGTTCAGTGCCATTCTACTCCTGAATATTTGTAAGCATCCTGGTTCTCCTTGGCCACCACAAGTAATGTGCAATAGTCAGGTCTTGAATTTGTATTCTGGAAAAATGTTAAAAATAATTCACTGTGAAAAGCCTTTTCCCCTCACAGATGTCAGGTGGTATTTGATACTCAGCTTAATTTTATAATTTCATATACTAGAATACCACAGGGTGCTAGTACGGATCAGTTTCTGGGGAAAGGAAGGAAATCAGGCACCGATTTTAAGTCACTGGAGTGCTCTTTGAATAAAATCATGGAGCTGCTGTTTCTTTAGACAAATCATTGCAAAAAAGAACATTCTGCTAGCACAGAGGGCTTTAAAATGCTCTCTCACTCACAATGACAGAATCCATAACAATGAAAGAAGGCCAGACACTTTTGACTTCGACACATTTTAAAAAAAAGCATCATCATTTGGAAACTATTTATTGAACATATGCAACCAGATATCAGTTAAATACAGAACTTTTTGTTTTTCTCTTTACATCCCCCAGCCGCAGGGACCGGCTCCACTTTGTTACACTCTGAGAAGAGGGAATGTTGCAGGATTTAGTAAGGAGCACACTGTGCTGTAAGTCGTTTGGCTTTCTGTTTGCTGATAATAAAGAGAATTCTGAGTCTGCCTCTCAAATGTCCAACACTGCTTCCTCTCTTGGTGACTGGTTCGCCTGCGCTCAGGTGCTTCTGTCAATCCTGCGCACACGGACCATGGCAAAAGGACACAAATTGGAGGCAAGAAGAGAAAACCAGAATAGACTGAGATCCACCCCTAAATGAGTGCAGTCTCGGGTGTGCAGCCATGACTGAAAAGCTAAAAGTAAAATGACCGCCATGAATATACAGAGGGTGTGAGGTGGGGGCTGGCAATTAGTCTTCAGTGAACACCTCCCGACAAGCTCTGGATTATAAATTAAAAATGTCCAACTAAAATCAATTAACCATGACTTTGGGCCCCATTCGGTTCCATTTCAAGACTGCAAAATCCTCATTAAGAAAAGGAAAAAAAACAAATGGCACTTTTCAGTCTCTTGAACTGGAATCTAGACTCCAATGAAATCAACCCCAACCCTAAAAAAAACCCAACAAAAAACAAACTCTAATTTACATATATGGTTGAGGTGCTCTTCAAGCTTCCCACCATTCTAGCTGTTGCTTCCCACGGGATGGGGGTGTGTAGAAGGGAGGGTGGCTCCGTAGTCTGTGGGGGCGCTAGGCCACGGTTTTGAAGGTCTGCAGTATGAGGTTAGTTTGGTGGATGAGTCGGTTTGCGCTGATGAAGACGTTTATTGCCCTGGGAAAGGAGGAGAAATGTTAATGAATGCAATCCAGAGACACAGTTTCAGCAGATTTGTAAATGACTCATGAGCGAAGGGGAGAGAAATATGACCTAGCCTGTTCCCACCAGCAGGACCACTTAAAGATAATCCCAGGCTTTGGTGACAGACAACCAACCAAGTCACTGCAAATATTCTCAACTTTAATGGCTCTAAATACAAAAGGACTTTAACACCTGCAGACTTGAGGAGAGGAGTTTGGGTTTGTTATTTTCAGCACTACGATCATACCCGTTGGATGATTTGGCCAAACTACAAGGTAACACATCTGTCACTTGGTGACACGATTTCACAGTGACGAGTCCATACAAAAGACCTCACAGAAACCTGTTTGATCAAACATGACTTGTTAGCCATACTCTGGTATGTCCTGCATAAGACATAATAAAGACACTTGTGCTACTGACATTTTGTTTTTGCAGTTGGTCAGCCTTCTCAGAAATCATAAATGTCTTTGTCTAATCAGCTGTAAAATCATCTAGCATGTGGCCAGACTTAGAGGACAAAACAATGTTTAATGTTTGTAAATACAAGCCCCAATTCCAGTGAAGTTGGGACATTGTGTAAAACATAAATCAAAATAGAATACAATGATGCGCAAATCCTTTTCAACCTATGTTCAACTGAATACACTACAAAAACAAGATATTTATTGTTCAAACAGATACTTTTTTTTTTTTTTTTGTAAATATTCACTCATTTTGAATTTGATGCCTGCAACATGTTCCAAAAAAGCTGGGACAAGGGCAAGAAAAGACTGGAAAGTTGAGGAATGCTCAAAAACACCTTTTTGGAACATTCCACAGATGAACAGATTAACTGGAAACAGGTGAGTGTCATGATTGGGTATACAAGGAGCATCCCTGAAAGACTCAGGCATTCGCAAGCAAGGATGGGGTGAGGTTCACCACTTTGTGAACAACTATGTTTAAGAATGTTTATCAACATACAATTGCAATGAATTTAGCAATTTCATTATCTACAGTCCATAATATCATCAAAAGAGTCAAAGAATCTGGAGAAATGTCTGCACATAAGCAACAAGGCTGAAAACCCAACATTTAATGCCTGTGATCTTCAATCCCTCAGGTGGTACTGCATTAAAAACCAACATCATTCTGTAAAGGATATTACCACCTTGGCTCAGGAACATTTCGGAAAACCACTGTCAGTTAACACAGTTCATCACTACATCTTCTTCTTTCGGCTGCTCCCTTTAGGGGTCGCCAAAGCTGATCATCTGCCTCTATCTCACCCTATCCCTTGCATCTTCCTCTTTCACACCAACCCTCTCCATGTCCTTCACTACAGCTATGAATCTTCTCCCTGGTCTTTCTCTTTTCCTTCTGCCTGGCAGCTCCATCTTCAACATGCTTTGTCCAATATGTCCACTATCCCTCCTCTGCACATGTCCAAACCATCTCAGTCTTCTACAAGTGCAAATTAAAACTCTACCATGCAAAGCAAAAGCCATGTATCAACACCCAGAAATGCAGCTGGTTGCTCTGGGCCCGAGCTCTGAGATGGACTGACATAAACTGGAAAAGTGTGCTGTTGTCTGACGAGTCCACATTATAAAGTGTTTTTGGAAATTATGGATGTCGTGTCTTCCAGGTTAAAGAGGAAAGGGACTATCCAGACTGCTAGCAGCACAAAGTTCAAAAGCCAGCATCTGTGATGGCATGGGGGTGTGTTAGTGCCCATGACATCGGTAACTTGCACATCTGTGAAAGCACCATTAATGCTGAATGGTACATACAGGTTTTGGAGCGACATGTTGCCATCCAAACAACATCTTTTTCAGGGACATCCTTGCTTAATTCAACAAGACAATGCCAACCCACATTCTGCTCATTACAATAGTGAGGTACAATAGTGTTTCATAGTAAAAAAATTGCAGGTACTAGACTGGTCTGCCTGCAATCCAGACCTGTGTCCCATTGAAAACGTGTGGTGCATTATGAAGCATAAAATACGACAACGGAGACACCGGACTGTTGAGCAACTGAAGTCATACAAGAAGTAAGAATGGGAACGAATAAAAGTGCTCGAAGATTCTGTGCTGGACCTACGCAAAAGACAGGCATCTATAGAGGCTAAGCTAGCCAACCAAGAAGGAAGACAGAGAAGAGACAATATAAGAATCCATGGTCTGATAGAAGGAGCCGAAAACGGTTTTAACTCAATGGCAGAATGCGTGGAATCTTTACTAAGAGAGAAATTGGATATTCCACAAACCACCGACTTAAACATAGAAAAGGCACATCGTTCATTAGCCGCTAGGCCGGCGGCGGAAGCGCCCCCACGTTCAGTGTTGGTAAGATTTTCCAATTTCAAAATAAAACAAGAGACTGTAAGACTGGCTTGGCAGAAAAAAGGATTTATGCACCAGGAGAGAAAAGTCTTCATGGAACACGATTACGCCCCGGAGGTCCTTAAAAAGCGCAGGGAATACAATGACGCGAAAAAGGTGCTAAGAGAGAAGAAACTGCGCTTTCAGACGCCATTTCCTGCGAAGTTAAGGGTCTTCTACGGTGAAGAAACATGTCTCTATAATTCGGCGGAAGAAGCAACAGCTGACATGGCGAGAAGAGGGCTCCCGGTAACGGTATTTAAACCCGCAGCAGACCCGAGTGAGAAGATCAAAGCGCAAACATGGACAACACAGAGACCTTCAAAATCCACGGGCCAGCAGCGGGAAACCCAGCGCCAGAGCGTCGTGGATAAACTGTCCGTTTTCAGGTTGGAATAGCGACCTTTTTTTTTTTTTTTTTTTAATCAATCTGCACATCCAACCCCCCTCATACAAGGTAACAAACATTAAAGGAGATGCGTATTCAGCATGTGGTAAAACATTTCATGGAACAGTCATAATATTTGAAACAAATAAGTCTTTTTAATAAAAAAAAAAAAAAAAAACTTGTTAAAATAGAAATGTGACAATAATCCACATGTTCTCCTCACACTAACAAATACTGTTTTTGCGTGAATGTTTGATGTGATGGGGGTGGGAGGGTGCACACAATTTCACAGGGTATAGGCATAAAAGGAAAAAAAAATCATTACAAGTTCGGATTGGGTTCTGAAACTCACGTTAAAAGCATGGGACAACTTACAGGGGTAAGAGAGGGCCCTCAACACGTAACAGAGTTTGAGGAATTCCCCTCAGAGCCTTCACTCCATCAAGGCTCTTCCAGGGTCTTTAAAAAGACCTCAGCTCAGGAAGTTCTTTTGACAGTTTTTTGTTTTAAAGTTTTATACACTATGTTCTTAATGTTTTTCTTGTTCTTAATGTTCTTTCAGTTTCTGAGTAGCACAAAAGAGGGCCACCACACAGTTATACTAAACAAAACAACACAATGGAGAAACAGGGTGTAACCAAAATAATTTCATATAATGTAAAAGGAATCCTGAATCCAGTTAAAAGATCCAAGATTCTAGGCAAAATGAAAAAAGACAAAGCAGGAATAATATTTTGACAAGAAACCCACCTAACAGACGTGGAGCACAATAAACTCAGTAGACAAGGGTTTAAAATGATCTCTTCATCTTCATATAAGTCAGGGAGGAGGAGGGGAGTAGCAACATTGATATCAACCAAAATTACATTTGAAAAAAAATCAGAACACAAAGATAAAGAAGGGAGATACAGTTTGGTAACTGGGCGGCTAGAGGGAGAAGATATCACCCTGCTGAATGTGTATGCTCCCCCAGGGGCTAACTGGAAATTTTATAAAAATGTATTTGACCTAATGATAACTAAAGCTCAAGGTTTAGTGATATGTGGTGGGGACTTCAATCTTAGACTGAATCCATACTGGGATGCTTCTGGTAATTCTCCACATCAAAATAACACCCAAAGCAGGAAGACTCGGATGCTACTAAAAGAAATGGGAATCTGTGATGTGTGGAGGGAACTCAACCCCAGTGTAAAAGACTATACATTTTACTCAGCTCCACATTCATCTTACTCAAGGATTGACTATTTTTTTATGTTTAATAGAGACACTGGAAGAGTAGAAACATGTAAAATAGGACTGATGGATCTCTCTGACCACAGTCCGATCTACATGGACTTAAATATCCAAAAATACACAAATAATACATTTTCTTGGAGGTTAAATTCAAATGTCCTGAAAGGACCACTGAAAGATGAATTGGAATCAGATATTCTCAGATATTTGGAAGAAAACGATAATGGAGAAGTATCCCCTTTAATACTGTGGGATGCATGCAAAGCTGTAATAAGAGGAAAGATTATTGCAAAACTGGCAACCCAAAAGAAACTAAGACAAGAAAAACTATCCACATTAGAGTCAGAACTTAGGAACCTAGAAAAAGAACACAAAGGCAACACTCATTCTACTGACTCGCTCAAGATTAAGGAAATTAAAAACCAAATAAATGAGATCTACACAATAGAAATCCAGAAGAAACTTACATTTTTGAAACAAAAATACTATGAAGCAGGCAGTAAATCGGCAAAATTGCTAGCCTATAAATTGAGGAAACATCAAACAGAAAGAGCAATCTACAAAATCAGAGACCCAGTATCAAAGGAAATAAAATTCAGAATTCAGGATATTCTTAAAAGCTTTGAGAATTACTATAAGAACTTATACTCCCACAAAAAACATAAAAACGCATCCGAGGCATTCCTAAACACATTAAACCTTCCCCAACTTACGGAGTCACAAAATAAAACACTACTGTCAGAAATACAACCTAAAGAATTGGAAAAAGCAATTATGAAACTTAAAGCTAACAAATCCCCAGGAGCTGATGGCTATACAGCAGAGTGGTACAAAACCTTTAAACAGCAACTATCTCCTCTCCTCCTGAAAACATTTAATTATGTCCTCCACACTGGGGAAATCCCCCCCCTCCTGGAGAGAAGGGGTCATTGCAGTTATACCTAAACCTGAAAAGGATAAACTAGAGTGCTCCAACTACAGACCAATCAGTGTGTTAAATCAGGACTATAAGCTTTTTACCATTATCCTTGCCAAAAGGTTAGAAAATATACTGACAGACCTAATTCATTTAGACCAAACAGGTTTTATAAGACAAAGACAGACACAAGACAACATTCGACGCACTTTACACATAATTCATCATATAAAAAAATATAACTTAAATGCAGTCATATTGGGACTAGATGCTGAAAAAGCATTCGATTCGGTTGACTGGTCTTTTCTATATAGAATCTTATCCAGTTTCAATTTTCATAACAACTTCATTAGAACTATACAGGCATTATATAAAAAACCAACAGCTAAAATAAGGATTAATGGTAATTTATCATCATCTTTTGAACTGGAAAGAGGATGTCGTCAGGGCTGCCCCCTGTCTCCACTGCTCTTTGCAATCTTCATAGAACCTCTGAGCCAATGGATAAGACAAAATCAAAAAATTCAAGGTATTACACTTGGTCAGAAGGAACATAAAATAGCACTCTTTGCTGATGACATTTTAATATACCTAGGGCAGCCGGACACTTCTTTACCAGAACTAACCTCAGTTTTTTCAGAGTATGGAGATTTATCGGGGTACAAATTAAACATGCATAAAACCCAAATTTTAACATTCAACTATGACCCAAATCATTATTCACTAAGCAAACTCAAAACTAACTGGGAGTCGGAATCTATGAAATATCTGGGGGTCAATATCCCGAAACAACTCAACAAAATTATATCACTAAACTATGATCCACTGGTGACAAAAATAAAATCTGACCTAGCAAGATGGAATATGATACCATTCTTGGGTACTGCACAAAGAATTGAAGCAGTCAAAATGAATATACTTCCACGTCTTCTATACCTTTTCCAAACAATACCGGTAGAACCTCCCAAAAAAACATGGCAGGAGCTGGACAGAAGGATCTCAAGATTCATATGGCAGGGCAAGAGACCTAGAATCAGATATAGAACCTTACAGCTAAACAAAGACAAAGGTGGGCTCGCGCTGCCAAATATCAGGGACTACTTTAAAGCTGCACAAATTAAAACTTTAGTAGAGATATGTAACCCAGTCTACACTGCACAATGGAAGGAGATCGAATGCCAAATAACAAGTGACATCCCCCTACAGGCGATAATAGGGAACAATGCCTTACCTAAGCTTTTGAATAACACTAACCCGTGGATAGAGACCCCGCTAAAAATTTGGTTTAAGATAGTCAGAGAGAATCAAACTAAAGAGCCCTATCGACTTCTGCAATGGATTGCCTATGATCAAGACTTTACTCCTAATAAAACAGACACCAGATTTAAAAAATGGAAGGAGAAAGGGCTGATAAAATATTACGATTTTTTTAAAGGGCAAATTTTAAGAAGTTTTGAAGATTTGAAAAAACAAGGCCTAATAAATCAAGACCTTTACAGGTTCTTCCAGCTTAGACACCACATAAACAATATACTTAAAAAGGAGGATTTGGAAAGGGCCCAGTCAGGTGTTCTGAAGGTCTTCTTAATGGCATATAAAGGGATCCCAGGGATCAGATACATTTCTAAAATATACCAAGGTCTTCAAGACTTAAAAGGAGACAACACATCATATATAAAAGAGAAATGGGAAAAAGAGGGGAATTTCACTTTACAACTGGAAATATGGGAAAAGCTAAATAAACAGCAATGGAAAAGTACCTCATCCCTGCAGTGGAGAGAATTTGGATGGAAAAACTTGGTAAGATTTTTCAGAACACCCGCACAAAACAAATTTACCCATAAGGGGTTGAACTGTTGGCGCTTGTGTGGTGAAAAGACTGCAAATCATTTTCATGTGTTTTGGTCATGCCCAGTTATCCACCAATATTGGACCAATGTACAGACAATATTGGGGAAAATATTCAAAATAACAGTTCCCTTTTCTTTTGTAACTTTGTATTTGGGTTTACTACCGGACTCACTGGAAAGACGAGGAGAAAAATACTTATTCAATGTTTTAATATTGGCAAGCAAAAAAGCTCTAACTAAAAAATGGATGTTGAAGGACTGTCCTACACCTGAAGATTGGATTAACGTGATCCAAGACATTTACTCGATGGAAAAGTTGACATTCGCACTGAGACAGGACATGGATGGGTTCATGAACTTTTGGCAACCCTGGATCGCATATGTGTCTTCCATTAGATCTAATTTTTGACAAATACCATTTCAATAATGGTTCCGCTCTTTGTTCCAACGCTACTCAGATGCTCTTTTACCTTTATTTACTTACTTTTTCTTTTTGTTTGTTTTTTGCTGGTTTGTTTTTTTTTTTCGTTTTTTTTGTTTTTTTTTTCTCTTTAATTTCACTTTTTCTTTCACTTTAAAAAAAAAAGGGGTGTTGTAAGAATTATTCTTCCAATGTTGTCAGATATCAGAAAATAAGGGAACATGTGATGAAAATGTAAACAATGCATTGCTGTAACGACCTGTATACCCTTTACAAAAACTTAAATAAAAAAAAAAAAAAAAGAAGTAAGAATGGGAAAGAATTCCACCTACAACGCTTCAACAATTAGTGTCCTCAGTTCCTAAACCCTTATTGCGTCTTGTTTAAAGGAAAGGTGGTGTAATACAGTGGTAAACACACTCCTGTCCCAGCTTTTTTGGAATGTGTTGCAGGCATCAAATTAAAAAAATAGTGAATATTTGCAAAAAAAATACAATAGTTTATCAGTTTTAACATGAAATATCTTTGTAGTGTATTCAACTGAATATAGGTTGGAAAGGATATGAAAATCATTGTATTCTGTTTTAGTCACATTTTACATAACATCCCAGCTTCATGGGATTTGGGGTTTGCATGCTTATGACTTAAAGGTACCATTCACTGAAAAATTGTGTTTTTGTAGGTTTTAACCTTCTTAAATAAGTCTATTAGTAATGTAATTATCAAAAAAAAAAAAAAACATCAAAAGACTCACTTGTCTGGGAAAAAACAGTCTTTATATCGATTTTGTCAGTGAGGAGCCAGTGTAATTTCCAGGCTTGCGAGGGAATGTCATGAAAAGGTAAACCAAGCCTTGAGATTCACCCACTGCTCTATTTATTGGTCAGCGTAACTGATCCAGTCCAGCCCCGTTTCCTACTGGAGCTGTCTGCAAACCTGTTGCAGAGACACTGTGCACTTGAGCAACATAAGGCAACAACGGGATCCTTACACAAACTCCCAAAGGATGCATCTCTAAGAGAAAAGTGGCAAAAATGTATTTTTATGGACATTCCAGAGGATTTTAGCCTCAACTTATTGCTATGTTCTGATCATTTCACTACTGATTCATTCCAAAACCTTGGAAAGTACAACTTAGGTTTTGCCAAAAAGCTTATTCTTAAGGACACCACTGTACTGCGGGAAGCAATACTGTAAAACGCCAAAGTATTAAAACCTAATACTGCCATGACTGCAGAGAGAAGCAAACAGATTGATTATATATCATATGCAGTGACACAGCAACAAGTGAGCACAATCACAGCAAAACTGGCAAGGCACAGGACCGGCAGCCCATATTTTTCATATCTGGAGTGTGGCCCCACACCGATGCCCAGTCAGAAGCGTTTGCTAAGTTTGTGTGTGAACACCCATTCTACTGTTAAGATCAGGCTTTCTTTTAAATGAAACTTGGCATTTACTGTTACTCTGGACTGTTGATATTTATTAATGTTGATTTAGGTGCGGGCTGCTATGGGATCTCCAAAGAAATCACTTCTCTTCCACCCCCCACCCATCCCCTAGCCATTTTTGTCTACCCTCTTCCATAATTCATGTCACCTCCTGTTTATCACTATAACAGAACTCCGGGGCAACTGTTCTTATGGACTGATGCTATGTAAAAGATTTTTTTTAATGGTTGTTGTGAAAAAGGTCAATATGGTCACACAAAGTTAATTCCATTTAAAAAAAAACAAAAAAACAGAAATTCGACATAAAAAACAAACAAAGGTCACCCTGTCCCTGTCTCTCCCTAACATTTACTTAGAGCTCTCCAAGCCTTCTGGCTTTATTTATCCATATATTTCAAGAGCATAATGATGAGTTAAGGCATAGTGTGTGAAGGTAAGGTTAAACTTACTTTCCGTCTTTGAAGTATGTTTTGAGGGTGTCGCTGAAACTTTTGGAGTATTTCACAAACTCCTTTTTCTGATGCTCCAAGGCCTTGATAGGAAGAAATATAACACATGCACACACACAAAAAATAAATAAAATTAGAAACAAGAAAAACAATGTGAGAGAACTACTGGTGTGTGTGTGTGTGTGTGTGTGTGTGTGTGTGTCTGTCTGTCTGTCTGTCTGTCTGTCTTACTCTGCGATTCTGGTACTGATACTTCTTAATGACATTGTTGACTGTGTCCAGAAGCTCTTTTATGGCGCTGGCTGTGTCTCTGTGAAAGAAAAAGTAGTACCAATGAGAACACAGCACACTGTAACATACGGTGCTGTGAAAAAGTATTTGCCCCATTCCTGATTTCTTGTATTTTTGCTTATTTGTCACACTTAAATATTTCAGATCAAACAAATTTTAGTATTACATAAAGACAACCCAAATAAACACAAAATGCAGTTTTTAAATGATGATTTGATTTACAGTATTAAGGGGAAAAAAAACCTATCCAAACTCACCTGGCCCAAAGTGAAAAAAGTAATTACCCTCTCTTGTTACATCATGAATTAATTGTGATTAACCACATTTTTTGGAAAGTACCCTGTTCCAGCTTTTTATTTTAATGTAATGCAGGCATCAAATTCAAATCAAATGAATATTTGCAAAAAACAATAAAGTTTATCATTTGAACATTAAATATCTTGTCTTTGTAGTGTATTCAACTGGGGCAGTGGTGAACTAATGGTTAATGGGACAGATGACAAAGCAGTGTTTGCCCCACCCTCATTAACCCCAGTACGGTGCCCTTGAGCAAGGCCCTCAATCGCAACTGCTCAACTGCTCCAGCGGAGCTGCTCAGTGGCCACAGGTCAGTCTGTGGTTGTACTGAGCTGCTTCCAGGTGTGAATGTGTAACTGTGTGAATGTGAACAGGGCATTCTTGAAAAATAGAGGTTGCCTCTCAATGGACCTCCCGTGTTTAAATAAAAGGTAAAACAAAAAAAAATTATATACAGCGGTGAAAATAAGTACTGAACACTTCAACATTTTTCTCATTAAACATATTTCTGATGGAGCCACTGACCTGAGATTTTCACCAGATATCAGTAACAACCCAAGTAATCCATACATACAAAGAAATCAAGGCAACTGTGTTCACAAAACAAAGCTATATTTAATAACGTGGAATGACACAAGAAATAAGTATTGAACACATGAAGAAAAAGAGGTGCAAAAAGGCATAGAAAGCCAAGAAACCAGCTGAAATCCATCAGAATTTAGGAAACCATCCCATCCCCCACCAGTGCAAATTAATTTCAGCTGGTTAAGTCCTGACTGATAGATAACCTTTAAAAAGGTCTGTGAATATCAGATTGTCACACCACAAAGAACTCATTATGGGTAATAATAATAATAATACATTTTATTTAAAAGTGCCTTTCAAGACACTTAAGGACACTTTACAGAAATAGATAAAAACAAAGTATCAATAAACAACAAAAACACAAAAACGACAATCATAAAAACCATGGCAGTTACAATGAAAATGCTAATCTGAACAGGTGAGTTTTGAGAGCAGATTTAAACTGAGGGAGGGAGTCAATGTTTCTGATGGCAGGTGGGAGTGAGTTCCAGAGTTTGGGAGCAGAGTGGCTGAAGGCTCTACTCCCCATGGAGCTGAGTCGAGCAGGAGGGACAGCGAGGTGGACAGAGGAGGAGGATCTGAGGGAGCGGGTAGGGGTGACAATGTAAAGGAGGTCAGCCAAATAAGTAGGGGCGAGGTTATGGATAGCTTTGAAAGTATGAAGGAGGATTTTGAAGTCAATGCGAAATTTGACCGGGAGCCAGTGAAGTTGCAGAAGAACAGGGGAGATGTGAAGGAAGGAGGGGGTTTTGGAGATAATGCGGGCAGCTGAATTCTGGACCAGTAGGGAGTTACAGTAATCTAAACGGGAAGAAGCAAAGAGTGCACTCTAGACCTTCGCGACCTTATTGTTGCAAAACACAATAATGGCATTGGTTGCAGGTGCATTTCTAAACTGCTAAATATTCCAGTGAGCACTGTTGGAGCCATCATTCGGAAGTGGAAAGAACATCATTTTACCATAAACCGGCCACGACCAGAAGCTCCTCGCAAGATTTCTAACAGAGGAGTCAAAATAATTATCAGAAGAGTTATCCAAGAGCCAAAGACCACTCGTGGAGAGCTCCAGAAAGACCTGGAGTTAGCAGGTACTGCTGTTTCAAAGAAAACAATAAGTAATGCACTCAACTGATGAGCTCTATGCCTGCTCATCTTGCAAGACTCCACTGCTGAAGAAAAAGCATGTTGAAGCTCATTTAAAGTTTGCTGCACAACATTTAGGCAAGCCAGTAAAATACTGGGAGAATATAGTCTGGTCAAATGAGACCAAAATTGAACTTTTTGGATGCCACAACACACAGCATGTTTGGAGGAGAAATGGCACTGCACATCAACCCCAAAACACCATACCAACAGTGAAGTTTGGAGGTGGAAGCATCATGGTGTGGGGGTGTTTTTCAGTACAGGCAGACTTCATATAATTGAAGGAAAGATGAATGGACAAATGTACAGAGCCACCCTTGAGAAGAACCTGTTGCCATCCGCCAAGATGTTGAAGATGAAATAAGGGTGGATATTTCAGCAAGACAATGATCTCAAACACACAGCCAAGGAAACTCAACTGGCTCCAGAGAAGGAAAATAAAGCTACTAGAATGGCCCAGTCAGTCGCCTGACCTGAATCCAATTGGAAATCTATGGAACCAACTGAAGATCAGAGTTCATAGAAGACACCCACCGAACGGTCAAGCTTTGAAGACAGTTTGTGTGGAAGAATGGGCTAAAATCACACCTGAGCAATGCCTGCACCTAGTTTCTCCATACAGGAGGTGTCTGGAAGCTGTTATTATCAACAAAGGCTTTTCTACTAAATATTAAATAAATTTCACCAAGCAGGTTCATGACTTATTCCCTGTGTCATTTCACTTTCATAAACAAAACTTGTTTTGTGAACACAGTTGCCTTGATTTCTTTGTATGTATGGATTACTTGGGTTGTTACTAGGGATGCAAGTTATCGATTAATTCATTAATTGAGTCACCTTAACAATCAATTAACGATTAATTGATAAACAGCATTTTTCCCGAGAATCTGAATTTCACTCTGTACAGTACAGTCTATCTTTAAAATATAAAAAGTTGCTGTTTTTTCATATACTGAATAAAACATGGAACATCCTAGTCCTCACTGATTTATTGTACCGTTTGCATGTTTTTTACTACACACAATGGGATTTTTTGTAGTTTAACAAATTTTGTACTTTATAGTGTGTACTATGTGGTGGTACATCTCAGTAAATTACAAATGTCATGATTTTTTTTTAATTTATTTTAAAAACTACTACCAATATCACAAAATTTGTCTTTTTTAGTTATATTAAAAGACGCTTTCATGTTCTACACTGGTAGACTGTTTTAACAGGAAATAAATTGTGAGCTGCTTCATCTGTTGCATGTTAAATATTATTACAGTACCCCGGAAATCCAGGCAAACCCAGTATGATCTGGGCTCCCTCTGTTGTCTGTTACATCAGTGGTAACTAAAGTCCGATGTGCTTTTCCGTGTAGCAGTAGGCTGAAGACAGCAAGGATAGGTTTTTGTGCCCATGTAGCCTGCTGCAGTCCGTTTCTCCACCCTGTTGATTTGAACTCCTGAAGACCTTCTACGATTTGGTGGTGGCATCAGCCATCACATTTGGAGTGGTCTGCTGGGGCAGTGGCATCACGGCAGCCAACAGGAAGAGACTGAACAGGCTGATCAGAAAAGCCAGCTCTGTTCTGGGGCGACGCCTCGACCCAGTGGAGGTGATAGAAGAGGAAGATGGTGACTAAGCTGTCATCTCTGCTGGAGTCCAAGTCCCACCCCATGCAGGATACACTGAATGCACTGAGGAGCTCATTTAGCAGTAGACTGTGCCATCCTAGGTGCACGACAGAGAGGTTCCACAAGTTCTTCCTACCTACGGCTGTCAGACTTTATAACCTAACCAGGGCTGCTCGTAGAGGTCATATTAAATGTACTAAACATAACAACTTTGCACAACAGAGATCGTCTCCTCCAATACACAACTAGGACAATAACAATCATTATTGAGGGTGGCAACAACACTGTTGATTCAAATGCAAAATATACTGTCTGAATACATATTCATATTGTACAGGGTAATTTAACAAACCGTAATGCTGTTTATTCCATCTAGCTGCAATGCTCCTGCACCGTGTATATAACTGTGTACATATGTATATTCATTTACTGCTTTGACTAACCAGTTCTTATCTTATTAACTATTGCTCTGAGTGTTGCTATCCCTTTGCTGCTGCAATCCTAGAATTTCCCCATTGTGGGACTAATAAAGGCTTATCTTATCTTAAGTAGGCAAGTGCACATTGGAACATGCCACTGGAACTTGTGGCTCTCCGACGTAACCCGGAAGGGTGAGTTTCTTTGATCTTCACAGCACATGCGCTCTGGGGGCTTATCGTCTTCTTCTGCTTTTTCAGTTGAAATGCGGCAGTGGGTGACCATGTGCACCCCCGCCTGGATGGCAAAGCCACTACATTTCATAGAATAAGCTCCCACTGAAAAGGACTGCTGAGCTATCAATTAATTGACAACTAATTTAATTTAGTCGACTAAATTCTCATCAACAATTAATTGAAAGTCAATTAATCATTAACATCCCTAGTCGTTACTGATATCTGGTGAAAATCTCAGGTCAATGGCTCCATCAGAAATATGTTTAACAACTGATGTGTTCAATACTTATTTTCTCTGCTGTATATGATGAAAAGGATTTACAAATCCTTGTAGTCAGTTTTTATTTATGTTTTAGACAATGTCCCAACTTCATTGGAATTGGGGTTTCTACGCGATGAGCTAACGGTAGAAAGTGTCAAATAATAAAAGTAGTCAGTAAAGTACAATTTTGTGAAAATTTTATTTGAGTACATGTACTAATCCATCTAAAAAAAATTAATATTGTGAATTTTTAAAAAATAATTCAATTTAAACAAGAGCACTCCGAGATGAGTACAATATCCCCCAGCTCCTTTTTTCTTTGAAGTTCCCAATATGTTACTGAAGGGGAACAGTTTTTCCATATATTTATTGAGGCAGAACCAAATTATGATAAGCCTATCATCCATGAATACACAACAAAAATAATTTTATACAACCCACAGTTGTAGGTCAGGATCCCAAGGTGAACCTGTGTAGCAAGTTTTGTGAACCTAAAGCGCTTTACTCGTTTCATTGTAAGAGGGCATAGGGAATACTAACCTTGACCTTTAACCTTTTGACCCCAAACCCATAATCAGAGGTCATGGTCTCAGGGTGAACCTGTGCACCAAGTTTGACGACCGCAGCTTTACTTGTTTTATCGTAATAGTGCAAAGGCAATGCCAACCTTGACCTTTGACATTTTGACTCCATACCCACAGACAGAGGTCCGGGTTTCAGGGCAAACCTATGTACCAAGGTTGGTGACCCTAGCTTTACTTGTTCTATAGTAATAGTACAAATGGAATATTAACTTTGATCACTTCACCCCAAACCCATAGTCAGATCAGGGTGTAAGCTGTCCAAGATTTTGTCTTAGTAGCAACTATGGTATGGATTTGAAAAGCCTACATTATTTCTTTCAGTAGCTGTTGTGTTTACAAGATTTAGGGGAAAACTGACCTCTGACCTTGACCTCCAGGTCTATAACTCCTGCAAAAATCATCCAATCAGAGTCAAATTGCAATATGCACATCATCAGTATATATCAATCACTGGTACCACGTTTCAAAACATTTGGAACAAAATTGTAGGAGCTGATTTCATAAAAGTGGGACAGACAGACGGTCTGTCTGTTTTTTAATCCCCGACAAAAAGTTAAATTTTTATATTTTCATCATATAATCAAGTGAGTGGGATCTTTTTTTGTTCTAACGTTTCACTTGGATTTGATGTTTATGGCTTAGCTCTTTTATAATTAAATTACTAATCATTACTTCATTTTTTGAGACGCACTAATATTTGAGGAAGCGCAACTCATTACTGGCCACCTCTGGTTGCTGGCATATGGTCGCCTGATTAGACATCTACAGTAACGTGCAGCTGAACTGGTGTACTTCATAAAGTGGCCGGTGAATGTTCATGAGGTAGTGATCTCTGTACCTATCAGGACCAGTCAGCAGTCAGTGATGCTTTCAATTCCAAACACAGTGTGCTTCCTGCAATCGGACCAGTATGAAGTGGAGTCTGTGTGCCTGTTCCTCTCACTTACTTGATAGTTTGTAAAAAGCGTACTTTGTCGTTGATCTCATCTGGGATTTTGCTGAGGATGTGTTTCAGGGCTCTGGCCTTCTCGTTTAAGTCCTGGAACTCCTGCTCTGGCCGGTCAATCATGAACTCTGCAGGAGAACAGGCATTTAGTGAATACCCCGGGACTAAATCATTTAGACACAGATGGAAAATAAAGCGTAATGGATGAGAACATGTCACAGTGGAATACATGATGAGCTGGGATGAGTGATGATATTATCACAAAACCTGAATTTAATAGCAAACCATTTCTACCACAAAACCTCCCATATAGTCATCCCACAGTAGGGGGAAAAAAGTAAAAACTGCTGTGGTGTGGGATTTGTTGGTGTTTAGAGTGACAACTGGGCCATTCCACCTTAATTTAACAAATGCCTTCTGCTCGACCATCTCAGATTTGCTTCAAAATTTTACTGCACAAAGAGTAACCATTTAAACTAACACAGCCAAAATTTCAGCTTGATATACCTAATACATCTGGAGAAAAAAAATTGAACACGGTACTCTCCTCGTGATTTTTGGTGCATTTACACACTTGTCTAAATCTGCAGCAAAGTTTAAACCTCATTACCTAAAAGTTTTCAAGCTGGAGACTTCAAAAGTTTCAGTAAATTGTGATTGCTACGTATAGATTGTACATGTACATTTGTAAGGTGAATGTGTTGATAGTGAGAGTTTTTATGACCTTGTGAAATCTGAAAGAAAAATTGCTGATGTTTTCAATCCCCCACACTGGTTGCCCAATTACACAAAATCCAAATAAAATGTTTTGCAAATGGCCGTTTCCCTATAGAGGTCCTTCAACTGCCTTTAAAAATAATTAAGAAGTTCCTATATTGCAATTTTGTTGGAATTATTTTAACACCAAATTGTAAAATAATTAAGTTTTGATTATATTTCAACTCCCCAGAGCAGAGGTATGACAAACTATACCAATAAAATTAACACATCTCCAGAAAGAGTCTTTTGTGTACTTTCACAATGTGAAATTACAAGATTGTGCTATGACTGCAACCCAGTAAATTTATTTTCAAAGTTCAGGTATATCACTCATAATTCACGTCATCATGACCACCAGCTATTTGATCTGTTTCAAAGCATCACACCTCCTACTATTTTTGTGCTAAATAACACAAAATTTGATATTCACTATGCAAAATAATTTCAATTTTTACATAATTTATTCAACAGTAACCATATAGAAGCAATATGCATGAGTATTATTATGAATACAAGTATGCTACAGATTTCCACTTACAAACAATAACCCAGCCACAGGGGGTGTACAAGCCAGTGTGCTCCTAGTGCCGGTCCCAAGCCCAGGTAAATGGGGAGGGTTGTGTCAGGGAGGGCGTCCAATGTAAAACCTTTGCCAAATCAAACATGCGGATCATGACGAATAAGATTTTCATACCAGATCGGTCGAGGCTCGGGTAGGGCTGTGAGATATGACGATATATATCGGATGACGATATAAAAACGTCTATCGTTTCATAGAGTACTCTATCGTTTATATCGCTATTTAAAATGCACATACTCCCGTTTATCCAGTAAAGCTCCTCACCACTACTTGTCAGTGCCCCATCTCTCCTCTGCAGTGCGCACAGTGGAACAGGTGTGTCATAGGTGGCTAGGCTTCAGTCCGGTGGATGCTAATGCTAATGCCAAATTACCGGTTCAGATAGCTGCTACTCCTGTTTGCCAGGGATGTGGGAGTTTTTCATTGTGCTGTGTCAGAGAGAATAGTCTGCTAACCTCGTTTTAATAGGAGGTAAGTAATGTTAACACCATGTCTAATTATAAAATGTAAATGACGATGCTAAGCTTTGCTAACTGGAAACCGTAGCACACCATTGGGGTTTATTTTGTTTAAATTACTGCCGAGTTTCTTAATTCTGTCTGAAAAAAATTTATTAAAGCTGCAAAAGTGTATGATGTGGCACATGCACGCAAAATAAATAAATACATTAAAAATGGGTCAGAAGAGCAAGTTGGCTCTAAATGTAATTTATTTGATTTCTAATCATTTTAATTAGTCAAACATTGATAATGAATAAAGTTAGTCATCATATGTATTTTATTACATTACCTTTTGTGTCTCTGATTTTCAGATCATGACCAATCTGAAATATTTCTACTAAGAAGCAAACAGGTTAAATCAGGCCAGAATGGCAGGCTGCAGGTTTACAATTAAATTTTCACTGATTTAAACTAACAGCTAATTTATATCTGTAGGTGACAGCCATGGGTAATTTTCTTATTTTCAGACATTTTTTTATGTTATCTGGTTTTTTGTTTGTTTGGGGGTTTTTTTTGCTTTTCTCGTCTGGCTCAGGAAATATTTACCTTATCCACCTTATTCCTGGGGGTACTGCTGTAGGAACGATTACGGACGGAACTTCCGGTTTCGGCTGCAGCAGTGTTAAATCAGTCA